>CM075764.1:6267500-11267500 GCA_037974665.1 Ehretia macrophylla | reverse complement strand
AGTTATGGACACCGGAGCGACGGAGACCTAGTCACATGCCCTACGCCCTCGGTTTGCGAGAGCAGCCTCTATGTGAAGCGAAGTTGTCTTGCCCAAGGTACTGTCGGATTCGGTAACAGAAATGTGGTGGATAAAGCATCTGGGGAAGCTTAACTGGGACAAAAAAAATTGAAAAGGGGGGTGCAACACGAGGACTTCCCAAGGGGTCACCTATCCTAGTACTACTCTCGCCCAAGCACGCTTAACTTCGGAGTTCTGATGGGAACCGATGCATTAGTGCTAGTATGATCGCACCCGTCATGTTGTGGGCACAAATCCTTTATGTGTTGACCATTCATTGTCCCAGCCCAGAGAGATGGCCTATGCAAAAGGCCTAATGGGCATAACAACAACCCATCCGCTTCAACAACGTAGCATCCTCGCAAGACATTATATCGACGTGTTGTAGGGCCCTCTAATGTCCCGCGAGTTAGGTTGTCTTCCTTTTAACAGCTCACGACGTACGATCCGGGATGAAAAAATAGAGCAAAAGAAGAAAAGTGGCCCAAAACTGATGAAAACGTTCGAATTTGGGCTCCAAAAATAGGCGCAACCGAGCAGGCTGGTTACCCCCGTCGTAAAGCTCTCGAATAGCTTTCCAATGTTATGATGTGCACAACGTAACTCCTTACGGATTAAAACTTATGGTCACCGGAGCGACGGAGATCTGGTCACAAGCCCCATGCCCTAAATTTGCTGGCCCAGCCTCTACGTGAAGCGAAGTTGTCTTGGCGAAGGTGCCGTGGGATTCGGTAATAGTAATGTGGTAGATAAAGTACCTCGGCAACCATAACCGGGGCAAAAAAAATTGAAAAGGGGGGTCCAACGCGAGGACTTCCTAGGGGGTCATCCATCCTAGTACTACTCTCACCCAAGCACGCTTAACTTCGGAGTTCTGATGGGATCCGGTGCATTAGTGCTGGTATGATCGCACCCGTCATGTTGTGGGCACAAATCCTTTATGTGTTGACAGTTCACAGCCCCAGCCTAGAAAGATAGCCCATTGAAAAGGCCCAATGGGCTTAACAACAACCCATCTGCTTTAACAACGCAGCATCCTCGGAAGACGTGATATCGACACATTGTAGGGCCCTGTAATATCCGGCGAGTTAGGTTGTCGTCCTTTTAACAGCTCACGGCATACGATCTAGGATGAGAAAATAGAACAAAAGAAGAAATATGGCCTGAAACTGAAGAAGACATTCAATTTTGGGCTCCGAAAATAGGTGTAGTCAAGCAAGCTTGTTGCCCCCACCGTAGAGCTCTCGGAGAGCTTTCTAACGGTATACTGTGCGCCGCGTAACTCCTTAAGGATCAAAAGTTATGGGCACCGGAGCGACAGAGGCCTAGTCACAAGCCCTACGCCCTCGGTTTGCGAGACCAGCCTCTATGTGAAGCGAAGTTGTCTTGCCCAAGGTGCCGTGGGATTCGGTAATAGAAATGTGGTGGATAAAGTATCTTTACAACCCTAACCGGGGCAAAAAAAAATTGAAAATGGGGGGTACAACACGAGGACTTCCCAAGGGCTCACCTATCCTAGTACTACTCTCGCCCAAGCATGCTTAACTTCGGAGTTCTGATGGGATCGGGTGCATTAGTGCTAGTATGATCGCACTCGTGATGTTGTGGGCACAAATCCTTTATGTGTTGACCGTTCACAGTCCCAACCCAGAGAGATGGTCCATTCAAAAGGCCTAATGGGCTTAACGACAACCCATCCACTTCAACAACACAGCATCCTCGCAAGACTTGATATCGACTCGTTGTAGGGCCCTCCAATATCCCGCGAGTTAGGTTGTTGTCCTTTTAACAGCTCACGACATACGATCCGGGACAAAAAAATAGTGCAAAAGAAGAAAAGTGATCAGAAACTGATGAAAACGTTCAATTTTGGGCTCTGAAGGCGCAGCCGAGCAGGCTTACTGCCCCCGTCGTAGAGCACTCATGGACCTTTCCAACGGTATGCTGTGCGCCGCGTAACTCCTTACGGATCAAAAGTTATGGGCACCGGAGAGACGGAGACCTGGTCACAAGCCCTACGCCCTCAGTTTGCGGGCCCATCCTCTACGTGAGGCGAAGTTGTCTTGCCCAAGGTGCCGTGGGATTCGGTAATACAAATATGGTGGATAAACTATCTTGGCAACCCTAACCGGGGCAAAAAAAATTGAAAATGAGGGGTGCAACACGAGGACTTCTTAGAGGGTCACCCATCCTAGTACTATTATCGTCCAAGCACGCTTAACTTCGGAGTTCTGATGGGATCAGGTACATTTGTGCTGGTATGATCGCACCCGTCATGTTGTGGGCACAAATCCTTTATGTGTTGACGGTTCACAGTCCCATCCCAGAGAGATAGCCCATTCAAAAGGCCAAATGGGCTTAACGACAACCCATCCGCTTTAACAACACAGTATCCTCGCAAGACGTGATATCGACGCATTTTAGGTCCCTGTAATATCCCGCGAGATAGGTTGTCGTCCTTTTAACAACTCACGACGTACGATTCGGGGTGAAAAAATAGATCAAAAGTAGAAAGGTGGTCCGAAACTGATGAAAACATTCAATTTTGGGATACGAAAATAGGCGCAGCCGAGCAGGCTTGCTGCCCCCGTCGTAGAGCTCTCTTCAAGTTTTCCAACGGCATGCTTTGCGCCGCCTAACTCCTTACGGACCAAAAGTTATGGGCACCGGAGCGACGGATACCTGGTCACAAGCCATACGTCCTCGGTTTGCGGGGCCAACCGCTACGTGAAGCGAAGTTGTCTTGCCCAAGATACCGTGGGATTCGGTAATATAAATGTCGTGGATAAAGTACTTTGGCAACCCTAACCGGGGAAAAAAATTTGAAAAGTGGGGTGCAACACGAAGACTTCCCAAGGGTCACCTATCCTAGTACTACTCTCGCCCAAGCACGCTTAACTTCGGAGTTCTGATGGGATCCGGTGCGTTAGTGCTGGTATGATCGTACTCGTCATTTTGTGGGCACAAATCATTTATGTGTTAACGGTTCACAATCCCAGCCCAGAGAGATGGCCCATTCAAATGGCCCAATGGACTTAACGACAACCCATCCGCTTTAACAACGCAGCATCCTTGTAAGACATGATATCGACACGTTGTAGGGACCTATAATATCCCGCGAGTTATGTTGTCGTCCTTTTAAGAGCTCACGACATACTATCCGGGATGAAAAAATAGAGCAGAAGAAGAAAAGTGGTCCGAAACTGATGAAAACGTTCGATTTTGGGATCTAAAAACAGGCGCAGCCGGCCAGGCTAGCTGCCCCCATGGTAGAGTTCTCGGAGAGCTTTCCAACGGCATGCTGTGCGCAGCGTAACTCATTACGGATTAAAAGTTATGGCACCGGAGCGACGGAGAATTGGTCACAAGCCCTACGCCCTCAGTTTGCGGGCCCAGCCTCTACACGAAGTGAAGTTGTCTTGCGCAAGGGGCCGTGGGATTCGGTAATAGAAATGTGGTGGATAAAGTATCTTGGCAACCCTAACCGGGGCAAAAAAAATTGAAAATGGGGGGTACAACACAAGGACTTCCTAAGGGGTCACCCATAATAGTACTACTCTCGCCCAAGCACGCTTAACTTCGGAGTTCTGATGGGATCCGGTGCATTAGTGTTGGTATGATCGCACCCGTCATGTTGTAGGCTCAAATTCTTTATGTGTTCACGGTTCACAGTCCCAACCGAGAGAGATGGCTCATTCAAAAGGCCCAATGGGCTTAACGATAACCCATCCGCTTTAACAACGCAGCATCCTCGCAAGTCGTGATATCGACACGTTTTAGGGCCCTGTAATATCCCGCGAGTTAGGTTGTCATCCTTTTAACAGCTCACGACGTATGATCTGGGATGAAAAAAGAGAGCAAAAGAAGAAAAGTGACCCGAATCTGATGAAAACATTTGATTTTGGGCTGCGAAAATGGGCGCAGCCGAGTAGGCTTGTTTCCCCCATCGTAGAGCTCTCGGAAAGCTTTCCAACGGTTTGCTGTGCGCCACCTAACTCCTTACAGATCAAAAGTTATGGGCACCAGAGCGACGGAGACCTGTACACAAGCCCTACGCCCTCGGTTTACGGGCCCATCCTCTATGTCAAGCGAAGTTGTCATGCCCAAGGTGCCGCGGGATTCAGTAATAGAAATGTGGTGGATAAAGTATCTTGGCAACCCTAACCGAGGCAAAAAAAATTGGAAAGGTAGGTGAAACAGGAGGACTTCCCAGGCAGTCACCCATTCTAGTACTACTCTCGCCCAAGCACGCTTAACTTCGGAGTTCTGATGGCATCCGATGCATTAGTGCTGGTAATATTGCACCAGTCATGTTGTGGGCACAAATCCTTTACGTGTTGACCGTTCATAGTCCCAACCCAGAGAGATGGCCCATTCAAAATTCCCAATGGGCATAACAACAACACATCCGCTTCAACAATGTAGCATCCACACAAGACGTGATATCGACGTGTTGTAGGGCCCTCTAATGTCCCGCGAGTTAGGTTTTCTTCCTTTTAACAGCTCACGACGTACGATCCTGGACAAAAAAAGAGAGCAAAAGAAGAAAAGTGGCCCAAAACTGATGAAAACGTTTGAATTTGGGCTCCAAAAATAGGCGCAGCCGAAACGGATGAAAACGTTCGATTTTGGGATCTGAAAACAGGTGCAGCCGAGCAGGCTAGCTGCCCCAGTCGTAGACCTCTCGGAGAGCTTTCCAACGGTATGCTGTGCGCCGCGTAAATCCTTACGGATTAAAAGTTATGGCACCGGAGCAACGGAGACCAGGTCACAAGCCCCACGCCCTCGGTTTGCGGGCCCAGCCTCTACGCAAAGCGAAGTTGTCTTGTGTAAGGGGCCGGGGGATTCGATAATAGAAATATGGTGGATAAAGTATCTTGGCAACCCTAACCGGGGAAAAAAATAGAAAAGGGGGGTGCAACACGAGAACTTCCCAGGGGGTCACCCATAATAGTACTACTCTCGCCCAAGCACGCTTAACTTCGGAGTTCTGATGGGATCCGGTGCATTAGTGCTGGTATGATCGCACCCGTCATGTTGTGGGCTCAAATTCTTTATGTGTTGACGGTTCACAGTCCCAGCCCAGAGAGATGGCTCATTCAAAAGGCCCAATGGGCTTAACGACAACCCATCTATTTTAACAATGTAGCATCCTCGCAAGACGTGATATCGACACGTTGTAAGGCCCTGCAATATCCTGCGAGTTAGGTTGTCATACTTTAAACAACTCACGACGTATGATCCGGGATGGAAAAAGAGAGCAAAAGAAGAAAAGTGACCCGAATGAAAACATTTGATTTTGGGCTCCGAAAATAGGCGCAGCCCAGCTGGCTCGCTGACACCGTCATAGAGCTCTCGGAAAGCTTTCCAACGGTATGCTGTGCGCCGCCTAACTCCTTACAGATCAAAAGTTATGGGCACCAGAGCGACGGAGACCTGGTCACAAGCCCTACGCCCTCGGTTTGTGGGCCCAGCCTCTACGTGAAGCGAAGTTGTCTTGCCCAAGGTGCTGCGGGATTCGGTAATAGAAATGTGGTGGATAAAGTATCTTTGCAACCCTAATCGGGGCAAAAAAATTGGAAAAGGGGGTGCAACACGAGGACTTCCCAAGGGGTCACCCATCCTAGTACTACTCTCGTCCAATCACGCTTAACTTCGGAGTTCTAATAGGATCTGTTGCATTAGTGCGGTTACGATCGTACCCATCATGTTCTGGGCAAAAATCCTTTATGTGTTGATGGTTCACAGTCCCATCCTAGAGTGATAGCCCATTCAAAAGACCTAATGGGCCTACACCCATCCGCTTTAACAATGCTGCATCCTCGCAAGACGTGATATCGACACGTTGTAGGGCCCTGTAATATCCTGCAAGTTAGATTGTTGTCCTTTTAACAGCTCACGACGTACGATCCGGGACAGAAGAACAGAACAAAAGAAGAAAAGTGGCCCAAAAGTAGTGAAAATGTTCAATTTTGGGCTCTGAAAACTAGCGCAACCGAGCAGGCTTGCTGCCCCCGTCGTAGAGCTCTCGAAGAGCTTTCCAACGGTAAGCTGTGCACCCCGTAACTCCCTACGGATCAAAAGATATAGGCACCGGAGTGACAGAGACCTAGACACAAGCCTTACTCCCTCGGTTTGCGGGCCCAGCCTCTACGTTAAGCGAAATTGTCTTGCCCAAGGGGCCGTGAGATTCGGTAATAGAAATATGATGGATAAAGTATCTTGGCAACCCTAACCGGGGAAAAATAAATTGAAATGGGGGAGTGCAACACAAGGACTTCCCAGGGGGTCACCCATCCTAGTACTACTCTCGCCTAACCACGCTTAAATTCAGAGTTTTGTTGAGATCCAGTGCATTAGTGCTGGTATGATCGCAACCGTCATGTTGTGGGCACAAATCCTTTATGTGTTGACCGTCCACTGTCCCAGCCCAGAGAGATGGCCCATTCAAAAGGCCCAATCGGCTTAACGATAACCCATCCACTTCAACAACGCAGCATCCTCGCAAGACGTGATATCGACTCGTTGTAGGGCCCTCAAATGTCCCGCGAGTTAGGTTGTTGTCCTTTTAACAGCTCACGACTTACGATCCGGGACAAAAAAATAGAGGAAAGGAGGAAAAGTGGTTTGAAACTGATAAAAACGTTCAATTTTGGGCTCTGAAAATAGGCACAGCCGAGCAAGCTTACTGTCCCCATCGTAGAGCTCTCATGGAGCTTTTCAACGGTATGCTGTGCACCGCGTAACTCCTCAGGGATCAAAAGTTATGGGCATGAGACCTGGTCACAAGCCCTACGCCCTTAGTTTGAGGGCCCATCCTCTACGTGAAGCGAAGTTGTCTTGCCCAAGGTGCCGTGGGATTCTGTAATAGAAATGTGGTGGATAAAGTATCTTGGCAACCCTAACCGGGGCAAAAAAAATTGAAAATAAGGGGTGCAACACAAGGACTTCCTAGAGGGTCACCCATCCTAGTACTACTATCGTTCAAGCACACTTAACTTCGGAGTTCTGATGGGATCTGGTGCATTTGTGCTGGTATGATCGCACCCGTCATGTTGTGGGCACAAATCCTTTATGTGTTGACGGTTCACAGTCCCATCCCAGAGAGATGGCCCATTCAAAAGGGCCAATAGGCTTAACGACAACCTATCCACTTTAACAACGCAGCATCCTTGCAAGACGTGATATCGACGCATTTTAGGGCCTTGTAATAGCCAGCGAGTTAGGTTGTCATCCTTTTAACAACTCACGACGTACGATTCGGGATGAAAAAACAGATCAAAAAAAGAAAAGTGGTCCAAAACAGATGAAAACATTCAATTTTCGGATTTGAAAATAGGTGCAGCCGAGCAGCCTTGCTGCCCCCTTCGTAGAGCTCTCGGAAAGCTTTCCAACGGTATGCTGTGCGCCGCCTAACTTCTTACGGATCAAAAGTTATGGGCACCGGGGCGACGGAGACCTCGTCACAATCCTTAAGCCCTCGGTTTGCGGGCCCAGCCGCTACGTGAAGTGAAGTTGTCTTGCCCAAGGTGCCGTGGGATTCGGTAATAGAAATGTGGTGGATAAAGTACTTTGGCAACCCTAACTGGGGCAAAAAAAATTGAAAAGGGGGGTGCAACACGAGGACTTCCCAGGGGTCACCCATCCTAGTACTACTCTCGCCCAAGCACGCTTAACTTCGGAGTTCTGATGGGATCCGGTGCATTAGTGCTGGTATGATTGCACCCGTCATGTTGTTGGCACAAATCCTTTATGTGTTGACGGTTCACAGTCCCAGCCCAGAGAGATGGCTCATTCAAAAGGCCCAATGGGCTTAACGACAACCCATCCGCTTTAACAATGCAGCATCCTTGCAAGACTTGATATCGACACGTTGTAGGGCCCTGTAATATCCCGCGAGTTATGTTGTCGTCCTTTTAACAGCTCCCGACGTACGATCCGGGATGGAAAAACAAAGCAAAAGAAGAAAAGTGGTCTGAAACTGATGAAAACGTTCAATTTTGGGAAGTGCATACAGGCGCAGCCGAGCAGGCTAGCTGCCCCCATTGTAGAGCTCTCGGAGAGCTTTCCAACGGTATGCTATGCGCCGCTAACTCCTTATGGATTAAAAGTTATGGCACCGGAGCGACGGAGACCTGGTCACAAGCCCCACGCCCTCAGTTTGCGGGCCCAGCTTCTACGCGAAGTGAAGTTGTCTGGCGCAAGGGGCCGTGGGATTCGATAATAGAAATGTGGTGGATAAAGTATCTTGGCAACCCTAACTGGGGCAAAAAAAATTGAAAAGGGGGGTGCAACACGAGGACTTCCCAGGGGGTCACCCATAATCGTACTACTATCGTCCAAGCACGCTTAACTTCGGAGTTCTAATGGGATCCGGTACATTTGTGCTGGTATAATCGCACCCGTCATGTTGTGGGAACAAATCATTTATGTGTTGACGGTTCACAGTCCTATCCCATGACTTAGGTTGTCGTCCTTTTAACAACTCACGACGTACGATTCGGGATGAAAAAATAGATCAAAAGAAGAAAAGTGGTCTGAAACTGATGAAAACATTCAATTTTGGGATCCGAAAATAGGGACAGTCAAGCAGCCTTGCTGCCCCGGCCGTAGAGCTCTCGTCAAGCTTTCCAACGGTATGCTGTGCGCCGCCTAACTCCTAACGGACCAAAAGTTATGGGCACCGGAGCGACGGAGACCTGGTCACAAGCCCTAAGTCCTCAGTTTGCAGGCCCAGCCGCTACGAGAAGCGAAGTGGTCTTGCCCAAGATGCCGTGGGATTCGGTAATAGAAATGTGGTGGATAAAGTAGTTTGGCAACCCTAACCGGGGCAAAAAAAAATTGAAAAAGAGGGTGCAACACGAGGACTTCCCAGGGGTCACCCAGCCTAGTACTATTCTCGCCCAAGCACGCTTAACTTCGGAGTTCTGATGGGATCCGGTGCATTAGTGCTGGTATGATCGCACCCGTCATGTTGTGGGCACAAATCCTTTATGTGTTGACGGTTCACAATCCCAGCCCAGAGAGATGGCCCATTCAATTGGCCCAATGGGCTTAACGACAACTCATCCGCTTTAACAACGCAGCATCCTTGTAAGACTTGATATCGACACGTTGTAGGGACCTGTAATATCCCACGAGTTATGTTGTCGTCCTTTTAACAGCTCATGACGTACGATCCTGGACAAAAAAATAGAGCAAAAGAAGAAAAGTGGTCCGAAACTGATGAAAACGTTTGATTTTGGGATCTGAAAACAGGCGGAGCAGACCAGGCTAGCTGCCCCCGTGGTAGAGCTCTCGGAGCGACAGAGACCTGGTCACAAGCCCACGCCCTCGATTTGCTGGCCAAACCTCTGCGTGAAGCGAAGTTGTCTTGTCCAAGATGCCGTGCGATTCGGTAATAGAAATGTGGTGGATAAAGTATCTCGACAACCCTAACCGGGGCAAAAAAATTTGAAAATGGGGGTGCAACACGAGGACTTCCCAGGTAGTCACCCATCTTAGTACTACTTTCGCCCAAGCATGCTTAACTTCGGAGTTCTGATGGGATCCGGTGCATTAGTGCTGGTATGATCACACCCGTCATGTTGTGGGCACAAATCCTTTATGTGTTGACGGTTCACAGTCCCAGCCCAGAGAGATAGCCCACTGAAAAGGCCCAATGGGCTTAACAACAACCCATCTGCTTTAACAACGTAGCATCCTCGGAAGACATGATATCGACACATTGCAGGGCCATGTAATATCCCACTAGTTAGGTTGTCGTCCTTTTAACAGCTCACGACGTACGATCCAGGACAAAAAAATAGATCAAAAGAAGAAAAGTGGCCCGAAACTGATGAAAAGATTCGATTTTGGGCTCCAAAAATAGGTACAATCAAGCAAGCTTGTTGCCCCCGCCGTAAAGCTCTAGGAGAGCTTTCCAACGGTATACTGTGCGCCGCGTAACTCCTTACGGATCAATAGTTATGTGCACCGGAGCGACGAAGACCTAGTCACAAGCCCTACGCCCTCGGTTTGCGAGACCAGCCTCTACGTGAAGCGAAGTTGTTTTGCCCAAGGTGCCGTGAGATTCGGTAATATATATGTGATGGATAAAGTATCTTGACAACCCTAACCAGGGCAAAAACATTTGAAAATGGGGGGTGCAACACGAGGACTTCCCAAGGGGTCACCCATCATAGTACTACTCTCGCCCAAGCACGCTTAACATCGGAGTTCTGATGGGATCCGGTGCATTAGTGCTGGTATGATCGCACCCATGATGTTGCGGGCACAAATCCTTTATGTGTTGACCGTTCACAGTGCCAGCCTAGAGAGATGCCCGATTCAAAAGGCCCAATGGGCTTAACAACAACCCATCGACTTCAACAAAGCAGCATCCTCGCAAGACGTGATATCGACTCGTTGTAGTGCCCACTAATGTCCTACGGGTTAGGTTGTCGTCCTTTTAACAGCTTATGACGTACGATCCGGGACAAAAAAACTGAGGAAAGGAAGAAAAGTGGTCTAAAATTGATTAAAACGTTCAATTTTGGGCTCTAAAAATAGGCGCAGCCGAGCAGGCTTACTGCCCCCGTCGTAGAGCTCTCATGGAGCTTTCCAACGGTATGCTGTACGCCGCGTAACTCCTTACGGATCAAATGTTACAGGCACTGGAGAGACGGAGACCTGGTCACAAGCCCTACGCCCTCACTTTGCGGGCCCCGCCTCTACGTGAAGCGAAGTTGTCTTGCCCAATGTGCCGTGGGATTCGGTAATAGAAATATGGTGGATAAACTATCTTGGAAACCCTAACTGGGGCAAAAAAAATTAAAAATGAGGGGTGCAACACGAGGACTTCTTAGAGGGTCACCCATCCTTAGTACTACTATCGTCCAAGCACGCTTAATTTCGGAGTTTTGATGGGATCCTATGCATTTGTGCCGGTATGATCCCACCCATCATGTTGTGGGCACAAATCCTTTATGTGTTGACGGTTCACAGTTCCTTCCCAGAGAGATGGCCCATTCAAAAGGCCCAATAGGCTTAACGACAACCCATCCCCTTTAACAACGCAGCATCCTCGCAAGACGTGATATCGACGTATTTTAAGGCCTTGTAATATCTCGCGAGTTAGGTTGTCGTCCTTTTAACAACTCACGACGTACGATTCGTGAAGAAAAAATAGATCAAAAGAAGAAAAGTGGTCTAAAACAGATGAAAACATTCAATTTTGGCATCTAAAAATAAGCGCAGCCATGCAGGCTTGCTGTCCCCATCGTAGAGCTCTCGGAACGCTTTCCAACGGTATGCTTTGCGGCGCCTAACTCCTTACGGATCAAAAGTTATGGGCACCGGAGCGACGGAGACCTGGTGACAAGCCCTACGACCTCGGTTTTTGGGCCCAACTGCTACGTGAAGCGAAGTTGTCTTGCCCAAGGTGCCGTGGGATTCGGTAATCGAAATGTGGTGGATAAAGTACTTTGGCAACCCTAACCGGGGCAAAAAAAATTGAGAAGGGGGGTGCAACACGAGGACTTCCCAGGGGTCACCCATCCTAGTACTACTCTCGCCCAAGCACGCTTAACTTCGGAGTTCTGATGCGATCCGGTGCATTAGTGCTGGTATGATCGCACCCGTCATGTTTTTGGCATAAATTCTTTATGTGTTGACGGTTCATAGTCCCATCCCAGAGAGATGGCCCATTCAAATGGCCCAATGGGCTTAACGACAACCCATCCACTTTAACAACGCAGCATCCTTGCAAGACTTGATATTGACACATTGTAGGGCCCTGTAATATCAAGCGAGTTATGTTGTCGTCCTTTTAACAACTCACGACGTACGATCCGGGACGAAAAAATAGAGCAAAAGAAGAAAAGTGGTCCGAAACTGATGAAAATATTCGATTTTGGGATCTGAAAGCAGGAGCAGCTGAGCAGGCTAGCTGCCCCCGTCCTAGAGCTTTCGGAAAGCTTTCCAACGGTATGCTGTGCACCGCGTAAATCCTTACAGATTAAAAGTTATGGAACCGGAGCGACGGAGACCTGGTCACAAGCCCCACGCTCTCGGTTTGCGGCCCCAGCCTCTACACAAAGCGAAGTTGTCTTGCGCAAGGGGCCGTGGGATTCGATAATAGAAATATGGTGGATAAAGTATCTTGGCAACCCTAACCGGGGTAAAAAAATTGAAAATGGGGGGTACAACACGAGGACTTCCCAGGGGGTCACCCATAATAGTACGACTCTCGCCCAAGCATGCTTAACTTCGGAGTTCTGATGGGATCCGGTGCATTAATGCTGGTATTATCGCACCCGTCATGTTGTAGGCTGAAATTCTTTATGTGTTGACGGTTCACAGTCCCAGCCCAGAGAGATGGCTCATTCAAATGGCCCAATGGGCTTAACGACAACCCATTTGCTTTAACAACGTAGCATCCTCGCAAGACATGATATCGACACGTTGTAGGGCCCTGTAATATCCCGCGAGTTAGGTTGTCATGCTTTAAACAGCTCACGACGTATGATCCGGGATAGAAAAAGAGAGAAAAAGCAGAAATGTGACCCAAAATGGATGAAAACATTTGATTTTGGGCTCTGAAAATAGGCGCAGCCAAGCTGGCTTGCTGCCCCCATCGTAGAGCTCTCGGAAAGCTTTCCAACGGTATGCTGTACGCCGCCTAACTCCTTGCAGATCAAAAGTTATGGGCACCAGAGCGACGGAGACCTGGTTACAAGCCCTACGCCCTCGGTTTGCGGGCCCAGCCTCTACGTGAAGCGAAGTTGTCTTACCCAAGGTGCTGCGGGATTCGGTAATAGAAATGTGGTGGATAAAGTATCTTGGCAACCCTAATCGGGGCAAAAAAAATTGAAAAAGAGGGTGCAACACGAGGACTTCCCAGGGGGTCACCCATCCTAGTACTACTCTCGCCCAAGCACGCTTAACTTCGGAGTTCTGATGGGATCCGGTGCATTAATGCGGGTATGATCGCACCCGTCATGTTGTGGGCACAAATCCTTTATGTGTTGACGGTTCACAGTCCCATCCCAGAGAGATAGCCTATTCAAAAGACCCAATGGGCTTAATGACAACCCATCCACTTTAACAATGCTGCATCCTCGCAAGACATGATATCGACACGTTGTAGAGCCCTGTAATATCTCGCAAGTTAGGTTGTTGTCCTTTTAACAGCTCACGACGTACGATCCGGGTTAGAAAAACAGAACAAAAGAAGGCAAAGTGGCCCAAAAGTAGTGAAAATGTTCAATTTTGGGCTCTGAAACTGGTGCAGCCGAGCAGGCTTGCTGCCCCCGTCGTAGAGCTCTCGGAGAGCTTTCCAACGGTATGCTTTGCGCCACGCAACTCCATACGGATCAAAAGTTATGGGCACCGGAGCGACAGAGACCTAGACACAAGCCCTACGCCCTCGGTTTGCGGGCCCATCCTCTACGTAAAGCGAAGTTATCTTGCCCAATGTGCTGCGGGATTCAATAATAGAAATATGGTGGATAATGTATCTTGGCAACCCTAACCGGGGAAAAAAATTGAAATGGGAGAGTGCAACACAAGGACTTCGTAGGGGGTCACCTATCCTAGTACTACTCTCGCCCAACCACGCTTAAATTTGGAGTTTTGTTGGGATCCAGTGCATTAGTGCGGGTATGATCGCACCTGTCATGTTATGGGCACAAATCCTTTATGTGTTGACGGTTCACAGTCCCATCCCGGAGAGATAGCCTATTCAAAAGACCCAATAGGCTTAATGACAACCCATCCGCTTTAACAATGCTGCATCCTCGCAAGACATGATATCGACACGTTGTAGAGCCCTGTAATATCCCACAAGTTAGGTTGTTGTCCTTTTAACGGCTCACGACGTACGATCCGGGTTAGAAAAATAGAACAAAAGAGGAAAAGTGGCCCAAAAGTAGTGAAAATGTTCAATTTTGGGCTCTGAAACTGGCGCAGCCGAGCAGGCTTGCTGCCCCCGTCGTAGAACTCTCGGAGAGCTTTCCAACGGTATGCTATGCGCCCCGCAACTCCATACGGATCAAAAGTTATGGGCACCGGAGCGACAGAGACCTAGACACAAGCCCTACGCCCTCGGTTTGCCGGCCCAGCCTCTACGTGAAGCGAAGTTGTCTTGCCAAAGGGGCCGTGGGATTCAATATTAGAAATATGGTGGATAATGTATCTTGGCAACCCTAACCGGGGAAAAAAATTGAAATGGGAGAGTGCAACACAAGGACTTCGTAGGGGGTCACCTATCCTAGTACTACTCTCGCCCAACCACGCTTAAATTTGGAGTTTTGTTGGGATCCAGTGCATTAGTGCTGGTATGATCGCACCCGTCATATTGTGGGCACAAATCCTTTATGTGTTGACCGTTCACTGTCCCAGCCCAGAGAGATGGCCCAATCAAAAAGGCCCAATCGGCTTAACGACAACCCATCCACTTCAACAACGCAGCATCCTCACAAGACGTGATATCGACTCGTTGTAGGGACCTCAAATGTCCCGCGAGTTAGGTTGTTGTCCTTTTAACAGCTCACGACGTACGATCCGGGACAAAAAAATAGACGAAATGAAGAAAAGTGGTCTGAAATTGATGAAAATGTTGAATTTTGGGCTCTGAAAATAGGCACAGCCAAGCAAGCTTACTGTCCCCGTCGTAGAGCTCTTATGGAGCTTTCCAACGATATGCTGTGCGCCGCGTAACTCCTCAGGGGTCAAAAGTTATAGGCATGAGACCTGGTCACAAGCCCTACGCCCTCAGTTTGTGGGCCCATCCTCTACGTGAAGCGAAGTTGTCATGCCCAAGGTGCCGTGGGATTCGGTAATAGAAATGTGGTGGATAAAGTACCTTGGCAACCCTAACCGGGGCAAAAAAAATTGAAAATAAGGGGTGCAACACGAGGACTTCCTAGAGGGTCACCTATCCTAGTACTACTATCGTCCAAGCACGCTTAACTTCGGAGTTCTGATGGGATCCGGTGTATTTGTGCTGGTATGATCGCACCCGTCATGTTGTGCGCACAAATCCAATATGTGTTGACAGTTCACAGTCCCATCCCAGAGAGATGGCCCATTCAAAAGGCCAAATAGGCTTAACGACAACCCATCCGCTTTAACAACGCAGCATCCTGACAAGACGTGATATCGACGCATTTTAGGGCCTTGTAATAGCCAGCGAGTTAGGTTGTCATCCTTTTAACAACTCACGAAGTACGATTCGGGATGAAAAAACATATCGAAAGAAGAAAAAGTGGTCCGAAACAGATGAAAACATTCAATTTTCGTATCCGAAAATAAGAGCAGCCGAGCAGGCTTGCTGCCCCTGTCGTAGAGTTCTCGGAAGGCTTTCCAACGGTATGCTGTGCGCCGCCTAACTCCTTACGGATCAAAAGTTATGGGCACCGGGGTGACGGAGACCTGGTCACAACCCTTAAGCCCTCGGTTTGCGGGCCCAGCCGCTACGTGAAGCAAAGTTGTCTTGCCCAAGGTGCCGTGGGATTCGGTAATAGAAATGTGGTGGATAAAGTCATTTGGCAACCCTAACCGGGGAAAAAAAAATTGAAAAGGGGGGTGCAACACGAGGACTTCCCAGGGGTAACCCATCCTAGTACTACTCTCGCCAAAGTACGCTTAACTTCGGAGTTCTGATGGGATCCGGTGCATTAGTGCTGGTATGATCGCACCCGTCATGTTGTTGGCACAAATCCTTTATGTGTTGACGGTTCATAGTCCCAGCCCAGAGAGATGGCTCATTCAAAAGGCCCAATGGGCTTAACGACAACCCATCCTCTTTAACAACGCAGCATCCTTGCAAGACTTGATATCGACACGTTGTAGGGCCTTGTAATATCCCGCGAGTTATGTTGTCGTCCTTTTAACAGCTCACGACGTACGATCCGGGACGAAAAAACAACACAAAAGAAGAAAAGTGGTCCGAAATTGATGAAAACGTTCGAATTTGGGATCTGCAAACAGGCACAGCCAAGCAGGCTAGCTGCCCCCGTCGTAGAGCTCTCGGAGAGCTTTCCAATGGTTTGTTGTGCGCCGCGTAACTCCTTACGGATTAAAAGTTATGGCACCGGAGCGACGGAGACCTGGTCACAAGCCCTACGGCTTCGGTTAGCGGGCCCAGCCTCTACGTGAAGCAAAGTTGTCTTGCCCAAGGTGCCGTGGGATACGGTAATAGAAATGTAGTGGATAAAGTAGCTTGGTAACCCTAACAGGGGCAAAAAAAATTGAGAAGGGGGGTGCAACACGAGGACTTCCCAGGGGTCACCCA
The DNA here is from genome assembly GCA_037974665.1 of Ehretia macrophylla. Lineage (NCBI taxonomy): Eukaryota > Viridiplantae > Streptophyta > Magnoliopsida > Boraginales > Ehretiaceae > Ehretia > Ehretia macrophylla. The sequence goes on along the minus strand of CM075764.1, from coordinate 11,251,164 downwards.
TCCTTGTGCTACTCTCGCCCAAGCACGCTTAACTTCAGAGTTCTAATGGGATCTGATACATTTGTGCTGGTATGATCGCACCGGTCATGTTGTGGGCACAAATCCTTTATGTGTTAACGGTTCACAATCCCATCCCAGAGAGATGGCCCATTGTAAAGGACCAATGGGGTTAACGACAACCCATCCGCTTTAACAACATAGCATCCTCGCAAGACGTGATATCGATCCATTTTAGTGCCTTGTAATATCCAGCGAGTTAGGTTGTCGTCCTTTTAACAACTCACGACGTACGATTCGTGAAGAAAAAATAGATCAAAAGAAGAAAAGTGGTCAGAAATAGATGAAAACATTCAATTTTGGCATCCGAAAATAAGTGCAGCCGTGTAGGTCTGCTGCCCCCGTCATAGAGCTCTTGGAGAACTTTCCAACAGTATGCTGTGCGCCGCTTTACTCCTTACGGATCAAAAGTAATGGGCACCGGAGTGACGGAGACCTAGTCCCAAGCCATACGCCCTCGGTTTACGGGCCCAGCCACTACGTGAGGTGAAGTTGTCTTGCCCAAGGGGCCATGGGATTCGGTAATAGAAATGTGGTGGATAAAGTATCTTGGTACCCCTAACAGGGGCAAAAAAAATTGAGAAGGGGGGTGCAACACGAGGACTTCCCAGGGGTCACCCATCCTTGTGCTACTCTCGCCCAAGCACGCTTAACTTCAGAGTTCTAATGGGATCCGGTGCATTAGTGCTGGTATGATCGCACCCGTCATGTTGTTGGCACAAATCCTTTATGTGTTGACGGTTCATAGTCCCATCCAAGAGAGATGGCCCATTCAAATGGCCCAATGGGCTTAACGACAACTCATCCACTTTAACAACGCAGCATCCTTGCAAGACTTGATATTGACACATTGTAGGGCCCTGTAATATCCCGCGAGTTATGTTGTCGTCCTTTTAACAACTCACGACGTACGATCCGGGATGGAAAAATAGAGCAAAAGAAGAAAAGTGGTCCGAAACTGATGAAAACGTTCGATTTTGGGATCTGAAAATAGGTGTTGCTGAGCAGGCTATATGCCCCCGTCGTAGAGCTCTCGAAAAGCTTTCCATCGGTGCGCTGTGCGCCGCGTAAATCCTTATGGATTAAAAGTTATGGCACCGGAGCGACGGAGACCTGGTCACAAGCCCCACGTCCTCAGTTTGCAGGCCCAGCCTCTACGCAAAGCGAAGTTATCATGCGCAAGGGGCCATGGGATTCGATAATAGAAATGTGGTGCATAAAGTATCTTGGAAACCCTAACCGGGGCAAAAAAAATTGAAATGGGAGGGTGCAACACGAGGACTTCCCAGGGGGTCACCCATTATAGTACTACTCTCGCCCAAGCACGCTTAACTTCAGAGTTCTGATGGGATCCGATGCATTAGTGCTAGTATGATCGCACCCATCATGTTGTGGGCTCAAATTCTTTATGTGTTGACAATTCACAGTCCCAGCCCAGAGAGATGGCTCATTCAAAAGGCCCAATGGGCTTAACGACAAACCATCTACTTTAACAACGTAGCATCCTCGCAAGACGTGATATCGACACGTTGTTGGGCCCTGTAATATCCCGCGAGTTAGGTTGTCATGCTTTAAACAGCTCACGACGTATGATCCTGGATGGAAAAAGAGAACAAAAGAAGAAAAGTGACCCGAAATTGATGAAAACATTTGATTTTGGGCTCCGAAAATAGACGCAGCCAAGCTAGCTTGCTACCCCCGTCGTAGAGCTCTCAGAAAGCTATCCAACGGTATGCTGTGCGCCGCCTAACTCCTTACATATCAAAAGTTATGGGCACCAGAGCGACAGAGACCTGGTCACAAGCCCTACACCCTCGGTTTGCGGGCCCAGCCTCTACGTCAACCGAAGTTGTCTTGCCCAAGGTGCTGCGGAATTCGGTAATAGAAATGTGGTGGATAAAGTATCTTGGCAACCCTAATCGGGGCAAAAAAAAATTGGAAATGTGGGTGCAACACGAGGACTTCCCAGGGGGTCACCCATCCTAGTACTACTCTTGCCCAAGCACGCTTAACTTCGGAGTTCTGATGGGATCCAGTGCATTAGTGAGGGTATGATCACACCCGTCATGTTGTGGGCACAAATCCTTTATGTGTTCACGGTTCACAGTCCCATCCCAGAGAGATAGCCCATTCAAAAGACCCAATGGGCTTAACGATAACCCATCCGCTTTAACAACGCAGCATCCTTGCAAGACGTGATATCGACATGTTGTAGGGCCCTGTAATATCCCGCAAGTTAGGTTGTTGTCTTTTTAACAGCTCACGACGTACGATCCGGGACGGAAAAACAGAGCAAAAGAAGAAAAGTGGCCCGAAAGTAATGAAAATGTTCAATTTTGGGCTCTGAAAACTGGCGCAGCCGAGCAGGCTTTCTGCCCCCGTCGTAGAGCTCTCGTAGAGATTTCCAACTGTATGTTGTGCACCCCGTAATTCCTTACGGATCAAAAGTTAAGGGCACCGGAGCGACAGAGACCTAGACACCAGCCCTACGCCCTCGGTTTACGGGTCCAGCCTCTACGTGAAGCGAAGTTGTCTTGCCCAAGGGGCCATGGAATTCGGTAATAGAAATGTAGTGGGTAAAGTATCTTGGCAACCCTAACCGGAGCAAAAAAATTGAAAAGGGGGGGTGGAACACGAGGACTTCCCATGGGGCCACCCATCCTAGTACTACTCTCGCCCAAGCACGCTTAACTTCAAAGTTCTGATGGGTTCTCGTGCATTAGTGCTGGTATGATCGCACCCTTCATGTTGTGGGCACAAATCCTTTATGTGTTGACCGTTCACAGTCCCAGCCCAGAGAGATGGCCTATTCAAAAGGCCCAATGGGCTTAATGATAACCCATCTGCTTCAACAACGCAGCATCCTCAAAAGACGTGATATCGACACATTCTAGGGCCCTGTAATATCCCGCGAGTTAGGTTGCCTTCCTTTTAACAGCTCACGACGTACGATCTGAGACGAAAAAATATAGCAAAAGAAGAAAAGTGGCCCGAAACTTATGAAAACATTCTATTTTTGGATCCAAAAACTAGCGCAGCCGAGCAGGCTTGCTACCCCCATCGTAGAGCTCTCGGAGAGCTTTCCAACGGTATGCTGTACGCCGCGTAACTCCTTACGGATTAAAAGTTATGGGAACCGGAGCGACAGAGACCTGGTCACAAGCACTACGACCCCGGTTAGCGGGCCCAGCCTCTACGTGAAGCAAAGTTGTCTTGCCCAAGGTGCCGTGGGATTCGGTAATTGAAATGTGGTGGATAAAGTATCTTGGCAACCCTAACCGGGGCAAAAAAAATTTAAAATAGGGGGTGCAACACGAGGACTTCCCAAGGGGTCACCCATCCTAGTACTACTCTCGCCCAAGTGCGCTTAACTTCGGAGTTCTGATGGTATCCGGTGCATTAGTGCTGGTATGATCGCACCCGTCATGTTGTGGGTACAAATCCTTTATGTGTTGACCATTCACAGTCCCAGCCCAGAGAGATGGCCCATTCAATAGGCTCAATGGGCTTAACGATAACCCATCCACTTCAACAACGCAGCATCCTCGCAATACATGATATCAAAACATTGTAGGGCCCTCTAATGTCTCGCGAGTTAGGTTGTCGTCCTTTTAACAGCTCACGACGTACGATCCGGCACTAAAAAACAGAGGAAAAGAAGAAAAGTGGTCTGAAATTGATGAAAACTTTCAATTTTGGGCTCCGAAAACTTGCGCAGCCGAGCAAGCTTACTGCCCCCGTCGTACAGCTCTCGGAGAGCTTTCTAACGGTATATTGTGCGCCGCGTAACTCATTACGGATCAAAAGTTATGGGCACCGGAGCGATGGAGACCTGGTCACAAGCCCTGCACCCTCGGCTTGCTGGCCCAACCTCTACGTGAAGCGAAGTTGTCTTGCCCAAGGTGTCGTGGTATTTGGTAATAGAAATATGGTGGATAAAGTATCTTGACAACTCTAACCGGGGCAAAAAAAATTGAAAAGGGGGGCTGCAAATCGAGGACTTCCCAGAGGGTCACCCATCTTAGTACTACTATCATCCAAGCACGCTTAACTTCAGAGTTCTGATGGGATCTGGTGCATTTGTTCTGGTATAATCGCACCCGTCATGTTGTGGGCACAAATCCTTTATGTGTTGACGGTTCATAGTCCCAGCCCAGAGAGATGGCCTATTCAAAAGGCCCAATGGGCTTAACGACAACCCATCCACTTTAACAACGCAGCATCCTCGTAAGACGTGATATCGATGCATTTTAGGGCCTTGTAATATCCCGCGAGTAAGGTTGTCGTCCTTTTAACAGCTCACAACGTACGATCCGAGATGAACAAATAGATCAAAAGAAGAAAAGTTGCCCGAAATTGATGAAAACATTCGATTTTGGGCTCTGAAAATAGACACAACTGAGCAGGCTTGCTGCCCCATCGTAGAGCTCTCAGAAAGCTTTCCAATGGTATGCTGTACGCCGCCTAACTCCTTACGGATCAAAAGTTTTGGGCACCAGAGCGACGGAGACCTGGTCACAAGCCCTACGCCCTCGGTTTGCGGGCCCAACCTCTACGTGAATTGAAGTTGTCTTGCCCAAGGTGCCGTGGGATTCGGTAATAGAAATGTGGTGGATAAAGTATCTTGGCAACCCTAACCGGGGCAAAAAAAATTGAAAAGGGGGGTGCAACACGAGGACTTCCCAGGGGGTCACCCATCCTAGTACTACTCTCGCCCAAGCATGCTTAACTTCGGTGTTCTGGTGGGATCCGGTGCATTAGTGCTTGTATGATCGCACTTGTCATGTTGTGGGCATAAATCCTTTATGTGTTGATGGTTCACAGTCCCAGCCCAGATAGTTGGCCCATTCAAAAGCCCCAATGGGCTTAACGACAACCCATCCGCTTTAACAACGCAGCATCCTCGCAAGACGTGATATCGACACATTGTAGGGCCCTGTAATATCACGTGAGTTAGGTTGTCGTCCTTTTAACAGCTCACAACATACGATCCGGGATGGAAAAACAGAGCAAAAGAAGAAAAGTGTCCCCGAACTAATGAAAATGTTCAATTTTGGGCTCTGAAAACTGACATAGCTGAGCAGGCTTCCTGCCCACGTCGTGGAGCTCTCGGAGAGCTTTCCAACGGCATGTTGTGCGCCGCGTAACTCCTTACGGATTAAAAGTTATGGGCACAGGAGCAACGGAGACCTGGTCACAAGTCCCACGCCCTCGGTTTGCTGGCCCAGCCTCTACATGAAGCGAAGTTGTCTTTCCCATGGTGCCGTGGGATTCAGTAATAGAAATGTGGCGGACAAATTATCTTGGCAACTCGAACTAGGGTAAAAAAAATTGAAAAGGCGGGGGGGGGTGCAACACGAGGACTTCCTAGGGGGCCACCCATCCTAGTACTACTCTCGCCTAACCGCGCATAACTTCGAAGTTCTGATGGGATCCGGTGCATTAGTGCTTGTATGATCGCACCCATCTTGTTGTGGGCACAAATCGTTAATGTGTTGACAGTTCACAGTCCCAGCCCAGAGAGGTGGCCCATTCAAAAGGCCCAATGGGCTTAACGACAACCCATCTGCTTTAACAATGCAGCATCCTCGGAAGACGTGATATCGACAAATTGTAGGGCCCTGTAATATCCCGCGAGTTAGGTTGTCGTCCTTTCAACAGCTCACGACATACGGTCCGGGACGAAAAAATAGAGCAAAAGAAGAAAAGTGGCCCGAAACTGATGAAAACATTAAATTTTGGGCTCCGAAAACTGGCACAGTTGAGCAGGCTTGCTGCCCCCACCGTAGAGCTCTCAGAGTGCTTTCCAATGGCATACTGTGCGCTGCGTAACTCCTTACGGATCAAAAGTTATGGGCACCGGAGTGACGGAGACCTAGTCACAAGCCTTACACCCTCAGTTTGCGGGACCAGCCTCTACGTGAAGCGAAGTTATCTTGCCAAAGATGTCGTGGGATGCGGTAATAGAAATGTGGTGGATAAAGTATCTTGGCAACCCTAACTGGGGCAAAAAAAATTGAAAACGGGGTGTACAACACGAGGACTTCCAAGGGGGTCACCCATCCTAGTACTACTCTCGCCAAAGCACGCTTAACTCCAAAGTCCATATGGGATCCGATGTATTAGAGCTGGTATGATTGCACCCGTCATGTTTTGGACACAAATCCTTTATGTGTTGACCGTTCACAGTCCCAACCCAGAGAGATGGCCCATTCAAAAGGCACAATGGGCTTAACGACAACCCATCCGCTTCAACAACGTAACATCCTCGCAAGACGTGATATAGACGTGTTGTAGGGCCCGCTAATGTCCTGCGAGTTAGGTTGTCGTCCTTTTAACAGCTCACTACGTACGATCTGAGACGAAAAAAAAGAGCAAAAGAAGAAAAGTGGCCCGAAACTGATGAAAACATTCGATTTTGGGATCCGAAAACTGGTGCAGCCGAGCAGGCTTGTTGACCCCATCATAGAGCTCTCGCAGAGCTTTCCAACGTTATGTTGTGTACCGTGTAACTCCTTACAGATTAAAAGTTATGCGCACCGGAATGACGGAGACCTGATCACAAGCCCCACGCCCTATGTTTGCTGGCCCATCCCTTACGTGAAGAAAAGTTGTCTTGCCCAAAATGCTGTGGGATGCAGTAATAGAAATATGGTGCATAAAATATCTTGGCAACCCTAACCGGGGCAAAAAAAATTGAAAATGGGGGGTATAACACGAGGACTTCCCAAGGGGTCACCCATCCTAGTACTACTCTCGCCTAAGCGCGCTTAACTTCGGAGTTCTAATGGTATCCGGTGCATTAGTGCTGGTATGATCACACCCATCATGTTGTGGGCACAAATCCTTTATGTGTTGACCGTTCACAGTCCCAGCCCAGAGAGATGGCCCATTCAAAAGGCCCAATGGGCTTAACGATAACCCATCCGCTTCAACAACACAGCATCCTTGAAATACGTGATATCGACACGTTGTAGGGCCCTCTAATGTCCCGCGAGTAAGGTTGTCGTCCTTTTAACAGCTCACGACGTACGATCCGGGACAAAAAAAATAGAGGAAAGGAATAAAAGTGGTCTGAAACTGATAAAAATGTTCAATTTTGGGCACCGAAAATAGGCACAGCCGAGCAGGCTTACTCCCCCCGTCGTAGAGCTCTCATGGAGACTTCCAACGGTATGCTGTGCCCCGCGTAACTCCTCACGGATCAAAATTTATGGGCACCGAAAAGACGGAGACCTAGTCACAAGCCCTACGCCCTCAGTTTGCGGGCCCATCCTCTACGTGAAGCGAACTTGTCTTGCCCAAGGTGTCGTGGGATTTGGTAATAGAAATGTGGTGGATAAAGTATCTTGGCAACCCTAACCGGGGCAAAAAAAATTGAAAATAAGGGGTGCAACACGAGGACTTCCTAGTGGGTCGCCCATCCCAGTACTACTATCGTCCAAGCACGCTTAACTTCGGAGTTCTGATGGGATCCGGTGTATTTGTGCTGGTATGATCACACCCTTCATGTTGTGGCCTCAAATCCTTTATGTGTTGACGGTTCACTGTCCCATCCCAGAGAGATGGCCCATTCAAAAGGCCCAATAGGCTTAACGACAACCCATCCGCTTTAACAACGCAGCATCCTCACAACACGTGATATCGATGCATTTTTGGGCCTTGTAATATCCCGCGAGTTAGGTTGTCGACCTTTTAACAACTCACGACGTACGATTCGGGATTAAAAAATAGATCAAAAGAAGAAAAGTGGTCCAAAATAGATGAAAACATTCAATTTTGGGATCCAAAAATAGGCGCAGCCGAGCAGGCTTGCTACCCCCGTCGTAGAGCTCTCAGAAATCTTTCCAACGGTATGTTGTGCGTCGCCGAACTCCTTACGGATCAAAAGTTATAGGCACCGGAGCGACGGAGACTTGCTCACAAGTCCTACGCCCTTGGCATGCGGGCCCAGCCGCTACGTGAAGCGAAGTTGTCTTGCCCAAGGTGCCGTGATATACGGTAATAGAAATGTGGTAGATAAAGTACTTTGGCAACCCTAACCGGGGCAAAAAAAATTGAAAAGGGGGTACAACACGAGGACTTCCCAAGGGTTACCCATCCTAGTACTACTCTCGCCCAAGCAAGCTTAACCTCGGAGTTCTGATGGGATCCGGTGCATTAGTGTGGGTATGATCGCACCCGTCATGTTGTTGGCACAAATCCTTTATGTGTTGACGGTTCACAGTCCTAGCCCAGAGAGATGGCCCATTCAAATGGCCCAATGGACTTAACGACAACCCATCCACTTTAACAAAGCTGCATCCTTGCAAGACTTGATATCGACAAGATGTAGGGCCGTGTAATATCCCGCGAGTTATGTTGTCGTCCTTATAACAGCTCACGACGTACGATCCGGGACTGAAAAATAGAGCAAAAGAAGAAAAGTGGTCCGAAACTGATGAAAACGTTCGATTTTGGGATGTGAAAACAGGCGCAGCTAAGCAGGCTCGCTACCCCCGTCGTAGAGCTCTCGGAGAGCTTTCCAACGGTATGCTGTGCGCCGCGTAACTCCTTACAGATTAAAAGTTATCGCACCGGAGCGACAGAGACCTGGTCAGTAGCCCCACGCCCTTGGTTTGCGGGCCCAGCTTCTACGCGAAGCGAAGTTGTCTTGCGCAAGGGGCCGTGGGATTCGGTAATAGAAATGTGGTGGATAAAGTATCTTAGCAACCTTAACCGGGGCAAAAAAAATTTGAAAGGGGGGTGCAACACGAGGACTTCCCAGGGGGACCCATCCTAGTACTACTCTCGCCCAAGCACGCTTAACTTCGGAGTTCTTATGGGATCCGGTGCATTAGTGCGGGTATGATCGCACCCATCATGTTGTGGGCACAAATCCTTTATGTGTTGATGGTTCACAGTCCCATCCCAGAGAGATAGCCCATTCAAAAGACCCAATGGGCTTAATGACAACCGATCCACTTTAAGAACGTAGCATCCTCGTAGGACGAGATATCGACACGTTGTAGGGCCCTGTAATATCCTGCAAGTTAGGTTGTTGTCCTTTGAACAGCTCATGACGTACAATCCGGGACGGAAAAACAGAGCAATAGAAGAAAAGTGGCCCGAAAGTAATGAAAATGTTCAATGTTGGGCTCTGAAAACTGGCGTAGCCTAGCAGGCTTGCTGCCCCCGTCGTAGAGCTCTCGGAGAGCTTTTCAACGGTATGTTGTGCGCCCTGTAACTCCTTACGGATCAAAAGTTATGGGCATCGGAGCGACAGAGACCTAGACACAAGCCCAACGCCCTCGGTTTGCGAGCCTAGCCTTTACGTGAAGCGAAGTAGTCTTGCCCAAGGGGTCGTTGGATTCGGTAATAGAAATGTGGTGGATAAAGTATCTTGGCAACCCTAACCGGGGCAAAAAAAATTGAAAAATGGGGGTGCAACACGAGGACTTCCCAAGGGGCCACCCATCCTAGTACTACTCTCGCCCAATCACGCATAACTTCGATGTTCTGATGGGATCCGATGCATTAGTGCTGGATCGCACCCGTCATGTTGTGGGTACAAATCCTTTATGTGTTGACAATTCACAGTCCCAGCCCAGAGAGATGGCCCATTCAAAAGTCCCAATGGGCTTAACGACAACCCATCTACTTTAACAACGCAGCATCCTCAGAAGATGTGATATCGACACATTGTACGACCCTGTAATATCCGCGAGTTAGGTTGTCGTCCTTTTAACAGCTCACTACGTACGATCCGGAATGAAAAAATAGAGCAAAAGAAGAAAAGTGGCCCAAAAATTATGAAAGCATTCGATTTTGGACTCCAAAAATAGGCGCAGTCGAGCAGGCTTGCTGCCCCCGCCGTAGAGCTCTCGGAGAGCTTTCAAACGGTATACTGTGCGCCGCATAACTCCTTACGGATCAAAAGTTATAGGCACCCGAGCGACGGAGACCTAGTGACAAGCCCTACGCCCTCGGTTTGCGGGCCCAACCGCTACGTGAAGCGAAGTTGTCTTGCCCAAAATGCCGTGGGACGCAGTAATAGAAATGTGGTGGATAAAGTATCTTGGCAACCCTAATCGGGGCAAAAAAAAATTGAAAATGGGGGGTACAACACGAGTACTTTCCAGGGGGTCACCCATCCTAGTACTACTTTCGCATAAACATGCTTAACTTCGAAGTCCATATGGGATCCGATGCATTAGTGCTGGTATGATTGCACCCGTCATGTTGTGGGCACAAATCCTTTATGTGTTGACTGTTCACAGTCCTAGCCCAGAGAGATGGCCCTTTCAAAAGGCCCAATGGGCTTAACGACAACCTATTCGCTTCAACAACATAGCATTCTCGCGAGACGTGATATCGACGCATTGTAGGGCCCTCTAATGTCCCGCGAGTTAGGTTGTCGTCCTTTTAACAGCTCACGGCGTATGATCTGAGGCAGAAAAATAGAGCAAAAGAAGAAAAGTGGCCCGAAACTGATGAAAACGTTCAATTTTTGGATCCGAAAATAGGCGCAGCCGAGCAGGCTTGTTGCCCCCATCGTGGAGCTCTCGGAGAGCTTTCCAACGGTATGCTGTGCGCCGCGTAACTCTTTACGGATTAAAAGTTATGGGCACCGGAGCGACGGAGACCTGGTCACAAGCCCTACGGCTTCGGTTAGCGGGCCCAGCCTCTACGTGAAGCAAAGTTGTCTTGCCCAAGGTGCCGTGGGATACGGTAATAGAAATGTAGTGGATAAAGTAGCTTGGTAACCCTAACCGGGGCAAAAAAAATTGAAAACGGGGGGTGCAACACGAGGACTTCCCAGGGGGTCACCCATCCTAGTACTACTCTCGCCCAAGCGCGCTTAACTTCGGAGTTCTGATGGGATCCGGTGCATTACTACTGGTATGATCGCACCCGTCATGTTTTGGGCACAAATCCTTTATGTGTTGACCGTTCACAGTCCCAGCCCAGAGAAATGGCTCATTCAAAAGGCCCAATGGGCTTAATGATAACCCATCCGCTTCAACAACGTAGCATTCTCGCAATACAAAATATCAACACGTTGTAAGGCCCTCTAATGTCTAGCGAGTTAGGTTGTCGTCCTTTTAACAGCTCACGACGTACGATCCAGGATGAAAAAATAGAGGAAAATAAGAAAAGTAGTCTAAAATTGATTAAAACGTTCAATTTTGGGCCCCGAAAAGAGGCGCAGCCGAGCAGGCTTATTGCCACCGTCGTAGAGCTCTCGGAGAGCTTTCCAACGGTATGCTGCGCGCCGCGTAACTTCTTACGGATCAAAAGTTATGTGCACCGGAGCGATGGAGACCTGGTCACAAGCCCTACGCCCTCAGTTAGCCGGCCCAGCCTTTACGTGAATCGAAGTTGTCTTGCCCAAGGTGCCGTGGGATTCAGTAATAGAAATTTGGTGGATAAAGAATCTTGGCAACCCTAACTGGTGCAAAAAAAATTGAAAAATGGGGGGCAACACGAGGACTTCCCAGGGGGTCACCTAACCTAGTACTACTATAATCCAAGCACACTTAACTTCAGAGTTCTAGTGGGATTTGGTGCATTTATCCTGGTATGATCGCACACATTATGTTGTGGGCACAAATCCTTTATGTGTTGACGGTTCACAGTCCCAGCCTAGAGAGATGGCCCATTAAAAAGGCCCAATAGGCTTAACGACGACGCATCCGCTTTAACAACGCAACATCCTCGTAAGACGTGATATTGACGCATTTTAGGGCCTTGTAATATCCCGCGAGTTAGGTTTTCGTCCTTTTAACAGCTCACGACGTACGATCCGGGATGAAAAAATAGATCCAAAGAAGAAAAATTGCCTGAAACTAATGAAAACATTCGATTTTGGGCTCCGAAAACAGACGCAACCGAGCAAGCTTGCTACCCCGTCGTAGAGCTCTTGGAAAGCTTTCCAACGGTATGCTGTGCGCCGCCTAACTCCTTACGGATCAAAAGTTTTGGGCACCAGAGCGACGGAGACTTGGTCACAAGCCCAACGCCCTCGGTTTGCCGGCCCAGCCTCTTCATGAAGTGAAGTTGTCTTGCCCAAGGTGCCGTGGGATTCGGTAATAGAAATGTGGTGGATAAAGTATCTTGGCAACCCTAACAGGGGCAAATAAAATTGAAAAGGGGGGTGCAACACAAGGACTTCCCAAGGGGTCACCCATTCTAGTACAACTCTCGCCCAAGCACGCTTAACTTCGGAGTTCTGATGGGATCCGGTGCATTAGTGCTGGTATGATCGCACCCCTCATGTTGTGGGCATAAATCCTTTATGTGTTGACGGTTCACAGTCCCAGCCAGAGAGATGGCCCATTCAAAAGGCCCAATGGGCTTAACGACAACCCATCCGCTTTAACAACGAAGCATCCTCGCAAGACGTGATATCGACACATTGTAGGGTCCTGTAATATCCCGCGAGTTAGGTTGTCATCCTTTTAACAGCTCACAACATACGATCCGGGACAGAAAAACAGAGCAAAAGAAGAAAAGTATCCCGAAACTAATGAAAATGTTCGATTTTGGGCTCTGAAAACTGACTCCTTACGGATTAAAAGTTGTGCGCTGCGTAACTCCTTACGGATTAAAAGTTATGGGCACCGGAGCGACGGAGACCTGGTCACAAGCCCCACGCCCTCGATTTGTTGGCCCAGCCTCTACATGAAGCGAAGTTGTCTTGCCAAGGTGCCGTGGGATTCGGTAATAGAAATGTAGTGGACAAATTATCTTGGCAACTCGAATCGGGGTAAAAAAAATTGAAAAGGCGGGGAGGGGTGCAACACGAGGACTTCCTAGGGGGCCACCCATCCTAGCACTACTCTCGCCCAAGCACGCATAACTTCGAAGTTCTGATGGGATCCGGTGCATTAGTGCTTGTATGATCGCACCTGTCATGTTGTGGGCACAAATCCTTTATGTGTTGACAGTTCACAGTCCAAGCCCAGAGAGGTGGCCCATTCAAAAGGCCCAATGGGCTTAACAATAACCCATCTGCTTTAGCAATGAAGCAACCTCAGAAGACGTGATATCAACAGATTGTAGGGCGCTGTAATATCTCGCGAGTTAGGTTGTCATCCTTTCAACAGTTCGCGACGTACGATCCGGGACGAAAAAATAGAGCTAAAGAAGAAAAGTGGCCCGAAATTGATGAAAACATTCAATTTTGGGGTCCGAAAATAGGCGCACTCGAGCAAGCTTGCTGCCCCCGCCGTAGAGCTCTCAGAGAGCTTTCTAATGGCATACTATGCTCCGCGTAACTCCTTACAGATCAAAAGTTATGGGCACGGGAGCGACGGAGACCTAGTCACAAGCCCTACGCCCTCGGTTTGCGGGACCAGCCCCTACGTGAAGCGAAGTTGTCTTGCCAAAGATGCCATGGGATGCGGTAATAGAAATGTGGTGGATAAAGTATCTTGGCAACCCTAACCGGGGCAAAAAAAATTGAAAACAGGGGGTACAACACGAAGACTTCCCAAGGGTTCACCCATCCTAGTACTACTCTCGCCCAAGCACACTTAACTTCGAAGTACACATGGGATCCGGTGCATTAGAGCTGGTATGATCGCACCCGTCATGTTGTGGGCACAAATCCTTTATGTGTTGACCGTTCACAGTCCCAACCCAGAGAGATAGCCCATTCAAAAGGCACAATGGGCTTAACGACAACCCATCCACTTCAACAACGTAACAACCTCGCAAGACGTGATATAGACGCGTTGTAGGGCCCTCTAATGTCTGGCGAGTTAGGTTGTCGTCCTTTTAACAGCTCACGAAGTACGATCTGAGACGGAAAAACAGGGCAAAAGAGGAAAAGTGGCCCGAAATTGATGAAAACATTCAATTTAGGGATCCGAAAACTGGTGCAGCCGAGCAGGCTTGCTTCCCCCGTCATAGTGCTCTCGGAGAGCTTTCCAACGTTATGTTGTGCGCCGCGTAACTGCTTACGTATTAAAAGTTATGGGCACTGGAACGACGGAGACTTGGTCACAAGCCCACGCCCTCGGTTTGCGGGCCCAGCCCCTACGTGAAGCGAAGTTGTCTTGTCCAAAATGCTGTGGGATGCAGTAATAGAAATATGGTGGATAAAGTATCTTGGCAACCCTAACCGGGGCAAAAAAAATTGGAAAGGGGATGTGTAACACGACGACTTCCCAGGGGGTCACCAATCCTAGTACTACTCTCACCCAAACACGCTTAACTTCGAAGTCCATATGGGATCCGATGCATTAGTGCTGGTATGATTGCACCCATCATGTTATGGGCACAAATCCTTTATGTGTTGACCGTTCACAGTCTTAGCCCAGAGAGATGGCCCTTTCAAAAGGCCCAATGGGCTTAACGATAACCCATCCGCTTCAACAACGTAGCATCCTCGCAAGAAGTGATATCGACGCATTGTAGGGCCCTCTATTGTCCCGCGAGTTAGGTTGTCATCCTTTTAACAGCTCACGACGTATGATCTGAGGCAGAAAAATAGAGCAAAAGAGGAAAAGTAGCCCGAAACTGATGAAAACGTTCAATTTTCGGATCTGAAAACAGGCACAGTCAAGCAGGCTTGCTGCCCCCATTGTAGAGCTCTCGGAGAGCTTTCCAACGGTATGTTGTGCGCTGCGTAACTCCTTACGGATTAAAAGTTATGGACACCGGAGCGACGGAGACCTAGTCACAAGCCCTACGGCCTCGGTTTGCGAGCCTAGCCACTACGTGAAGCAAAGTTGTCTTGCCCAAGGTGCCGTGCAATTCGGTAATAGAAATGTGGTGGATAAAGTATCGTGGCAACCCTAACCGGGGCAAAAGAAAATTGAAAATAGGGGGTGCAACACGTGGACTTCCTAGGGGGTCACCCATCCTAGTACTACTATCGCCCAAGCGCGCTTAACTTCGGAGTTCTAATGGGATCCGGTGCATTAGTGCTGGTATGATCGTACCCATCATGTTGTGGGCACAAATCCTTTATGTGTTGACCGTTCACAGTCCCAGCCTAGAGAGATGGCCCATTCAAAAGAACCAATGGGCTTAATGATAACCCATCCGCATCAACAACGCAGCATCCTCGAAATATGTGATATTGACATGTTGTAGGGCCCTCTAATGTATCGCGAGTTAGGTTGTCTTCCTTTTAACAGCTCATTACGTACGATCCGGGAAGAAAAAATAGAGGAAAAGAAGAAAAGTGGTTTCAAATTGATGAAAACGTTCAATTTGGGCTCCGAAAATTGGCGCAACCGAGCAGGCTTACTGCCCCCGTCGTAGAGCTCTCAAAGTGCTTTCCAACAGTATGTTGTGCACCACGTAACTCGTTACGGATCAAAAGTTATGGGCACCGGAGCGATGGAGACCTGGTCACATGCCCTACGCCCTCAGTTTGCGGGCCCAGCCTCTACGTGAAGCGAAGTTGTCTTGCCCAAGGTGCCGTACGATTCGGTAATAGAAATATGGTGGATAAAGTATCTTGACAACTCTAACCGGGGCAAAAAAAATTGAAAAGGGGGGGTGCAACACGAGGACTTCCTAGAGGGTCACCCATCCTATTACTACTATCGTCCAAGCACGCTTAACTTCAGAGTTCTGATGGGATCCGGTGTATTTGTGCTGGTATGATCGAACCCGTCATGTTGGGGGCACAAATCCTTTATGTGTTCACGGTTCACAGTCCCAGCCCAAAGAGATGGCCCATTCAAAAGGCCCAATGGGCTTAACAACAACCCATCTACTTTAACAATGCAGCATCCTCGCAAGGCGTGATATCGATGCATTTTAAGGCCTTGTAATATCCCGTGAGTTAGGTTGCAGTCTTTTTTAACAGTTCACGACGTACGATCCGGGATGAAAAAGCAGATCAAAAGAAGAAAAGTTACCCAAAACTGATGAAAACAATCGATTTTGGGCTCCGAAAACAGACGCAACCGAGCAGGCTTGCTACCCTATCGTAGAGCTCTCAGAAAGCTTTCCAACGGTTTGTTGTGCGCCGCCTAACACCTTACAGATCAAAAGTTATGGGCACCAGAGCGACGGAGACCCGGTCACAAGTCCTACGCTCTCGGTTTGCGAGCCCAGCCTCTACGTGAAGTGAAGTTGTCTTACCCAATGTGCCGTGGGATTCGGTAATAGAAATGTGGTGGATAAAATATCTTGGCAACGCTAACCGGGGCAAAAAAAATTGAAAAGGGGGTGCAACACGTGGACTTCCCAGTGGGTTACCCATCCTAGTACTACTCTCGCCCAAGCATGTTTAACTTCGAAGTTCTGATGGGATCCGGTGCATTAGTGCTGGCATGATCGCACCCGTCATGTTGTGGGTATAAATCCTTTATGTGTTGACGGTTCCCTGTCCCAGCCTAGAGAGATGGCCCATTCAAAAGGCCCAATGGGCTTAACGACAACCCATCCGCTTTAACAACGCAGCACCCTCGCAAGACGTGATATCGACACATTGTAGGGCCCTGTAATATCCCGTGAGTTAGATTGTCGTCCTTTTAACAGCTCACAGCATACGATCCGAGACGAAAAAATAGAGCAAAATAAGAAAAGTGGCCCGAAACTAAAGAAAATGTTTGATTTTCCGCTCTGAAAATTGACGCAGCCGAGCAGGCTTGCTGCTAACATCGTGGAGCTCTTGGAGAGCTTTCTAACAGTATGTTGTGCACTGCGTAACTCCTTGCGGATTAAAAGTTATGGACACCGGAGCGACGGAGACCTGGTCACAAGTCCCAAGCCCTCGGTTTGCTGGCCCAGCCTCTGCGTGAAGCGAAGTTGTCTTGCCCAAGGTGCCGAGGGATTCGGTAATAGAAATGTGGTGGACAAATTATCTTGGCAACTCGAACCGGGGTAAAAAAAATTTAAAAGGAGGAGGGGTGCAACACGAGGACTTCCCATGGGACCACCCATCCTAGCACTACTCTAGCCCAAGCACTCATAACTTCGAAGTTCTGATGGGATCCGGTGCATTAGTGCTTGTATGATCGTACCCGTCATGTTGTGGGCACAAATCCTTTATGTGTTGATAGATCACAGTCCCAGCCTAGAGAGGTGGCCCATTCAAAAGGCCCAATGGGCTTAACGACAACCCATCTGCTTTAACAATGCAGCATCATCGAAAGACGTGATATCGACACAATGTAGGGCCCTGAAATATCCCGCGAGTTTGGTTGTCATCCTTTTAACAACTCACGACATACGATCCGGGATGAAAAAATAGAGCGAAAGAAGAAAAGTGGCCCGAAACTGATGAAAACATTCGATTTTGGGCTCCGAAAATAGGCGCAGTCGAGTAGGTTTGCTGCCCCCGCCGTAGAGCTCCCAAAGAGCTTTCCAACGGTATACTGTACACCGCGTAACTCCTTACGAATCAAAAGTTATGGGCACCGGAGCGACGGAGACCTAGTCACAAGCCCTACTCCCTCGGTTTGCAAGACCAGCCTCTACTTGAAGCGAAGTTGTCTTGCCAAAGATGCCGTGGGATGCGGTAATAGAAATGTGGTGGATAAAGTATCTTGGCAACCCTAAACGGGGCAAAAAAAATTGAAAACGGGGAGGAGAGGTACAACACGAGGACTTCTCAAGGGGTCACCCATCCTAGTACTACTCTCGCCCAAGCACGCTTAACTTCGAAGTCCATATGGGATCCGGTGCATTAGAGCTAGTATGATCGCACCTGTCATGTTGTGGGCACAAATCATTTATGTGTTGACAATTCATAGTCCCAACCCAGAGAGATGGCCCATTCAAAAGGCCCAATGGGCTTAACGACAACCCATCTGCTTTAACAACGCAGCATCCTCGGAAGACGTGATATCGACACATTGTAGGGCCCTGTAACATCCCGCGAGTTAGGTCGTCGTCCTTTTAACAGCTCACGACGTACGATCCGGGATGAAAAAATAGAGCAAAAGAAGAAAAGTGGCCCGAAACTGATGAAAACATTCTATTTTGGGCTCCGAAAATAGGCTCAGTCGAGTAGGCTTGTTGCCCCTGCTGTAGAGCTCTCGGAGAGCTTTCCAATGGTATACTGTGCGCCGCGTAACTCCATACGGATCAAAAGTTATGGGCACCGGAGCGACGGAGACCTACTCACAAGCCGTATGCCCTCGGTTTGCGGGCCCAGCCTCTACATGAAGTGAAGTTGTCTTGCCCATGGTGCCGTGGGATTTGGAAATAGAAATGTGGTGGATAAAGTATCTTGGCAACCCTAACCGGGGCAAAAAAATTGAAAAGGGAGATGCAACACGAGGACTTCCCTAGGCGTCACCCATCCTAGTACTACTCTCGCCCAAGCACACTTAACTTGGGAGTTCTGATGGGATCCGGTGCATTAGTGCTGGTATGATCGCACCCGTCATGTTGAGGGCAGAAACCCTTTATGTGTTAATGGTTCACAGTCCCTGCCCAGAGAGAAGGCCCATTCAAAAGGCCCAATGGGCTTAACGACAACCCATCCGCTTCAACAACGCAGCATCATCGTAAGACGAGATATCGACGCGTTGTAGGGCCTTTTAATATCCCGTTAGTTAGGTTCTCGTCCTTTTAATGGCTCACGACGTACGATCTGGGATGAAAAGTGACCTAAAACTGATGAAAACGTTCAATTTTGGGCTCCGAAAATAGGCGTAGCCGAGCAGGCTCGCTGCCCACGTCATAGAACTCTCGGAGAGCTTTTCAATTATAAGTTGTGCGCCGCGTAACTCCTCACAGATCAAAAGTTATGGACACCGGAGCGACGGAGACCTGGTCACAATCTCTACGCCCTAGGTTTGCGGGCCCAGCTTCTACATGTTGCGAAGTTGTCTTGTCCAAGGTGTCGTGGGATTCGGTAATAGAAATGTGATGGATAAAGTGTCTTGGCAACCCTAACCGGTGCAAAAAAAATTGAAAAGGGGGGTGCAACATGAGGACTTCCAAGGGGGTCACCCATCCTAGTGCTATTCTGGCCCAAGCACGCTTCACTTCGGAGTTCTGATAGGATCCGGTGCATTAGTGCTGGTATAATCACACCCGTCATGTTGTGGGCACAAATCCTTTATGTGTTGACCGTTCATTGTCCCAGCCCAAAGAGATGGCCTATTCAAAAGGCCCAATGGGCTTAACGACAACCCATCTGCTTTAGCAATGAAGCAACCTCAGAAGACGTGATATCGACGGATTGTAGGGTGCTGTAATATCCCGCGAGTTAGGTTGTCGTCCTTTCAACAGTTCGCGACGTACGATCCGGGACGAAAAAATAGAGCAAATGAAGAAAAGTGGCCCGAAACTGATGAAAACATTCAATTTTGGGGTCCCAAAACAGGCGCACTCGAGGAAGCTTGCTGCCCCCGCCGTAGAGCTCTCAGAGAGCTTTCCAATGGCATACTGTGCTTTGCGTAACTCCTTACGGATCAAAAGTTATGGGCACGGGAGCGATGGAGACCTAGTCACAAGCCCTACGCCCTCGGTTTGCGGGACCAGCCTCTACTTGAAGTGAAGTTGTTTTGCCCAAGGTACCGTGGGATTCGGTAATAGAAATGTGGTGGATAAAGTATCTTGGCAACCCTAACCGCGGCAAAACAAATTGAAAAGGGGGGATGCAACACGAGGACTTCCCAAGGGGTCATCCATCCTAGTACTACTATCGCCCAAGCACGCTTAACTTCGGAGTTCTAATGGGATCCGATGCATTAGTGCTGGTATGATCGCACCCGTCTTGTTGTTGGCACAAATCCTTTATGTGTTGACCGTTCACAATCCTTGCCCAGAGAGATGGCCCATTCTAAAGGCCCAATAGGCTTAACGACAACCCATCTGCTTTAACAATGCAGCATCCTCACAAGACGTGATATCGACGCGTTGTAGGGCATTGTAATATCCCGCGAGTTAGGTTGTCGTCCATTTAACAGCTCGTGACGTACGATATGGGACTAAAAAACATAGCAAAAGAAGAAAAGTCACCCGAAATTGATGAAAACATTCAATTTTGGGCTCCGAAAACAAGCGCAACTCTACAGGCTTGATGCCCCCGTCATAGTGCTCTCGAATGGCTTTCCAACAGTATGTTGTGCGGCACATAACTCCTTACAGATCAAAAGTTATGGGCCCTGGAGTGGCGGAGACCTAGTCACAAGCCCTACGCTATCGGTTTACGGGTCCAGCCTCTACGTGAAGCAAACTTGTCTTGCCCAAGGTGCTGTGGGATTCAGTAATAGAAATATGGTGGATAAAGTATCTTGGCAACCCTAACCGGGGCAAAAAAAATTGAAAAGGGAGATGCAACACGAGGACTTCCTAAGGCATCACCCATCCTTGTACTACTCTCGCCCAAGAACGCTTAACTTCGGAATTCTGATGGGATCCGGTGCATCAGTGCTGGTGTGATCGCACCCATCATGATGTGGGAACAAATCCTTTATGTGTTGACTGTTCACAGTCCCAGCCCAGAGATATGGCCCATTCAAAAGGCCCAATGGGCTTAACGACAACCCATCCGCTTCAACAACGCGGCATCCTCGCAAGACGTGATATCGACGCGTTGTAAGGCCCTCTAATGTTCAGCGAGTTAGGTTGTCGTCCTTTTAACAGCTCACGACGTACGATCTGGGATGAAAAAACAGAGCAAAAGAAGAAAAGTAGCACGAAACTGATGAAAACATTCAATTTTGGGCTTCGAAAATAGGCGCAGCCGAGTAGGCTTGCTGCATCTGTCGTAGAGCTCTCGGAGAACTTTCCAACGGTATGTTGTGCGCCGCGTAACTCCTTACGGATCAAAAGTTATGGGTACCAGAGCGACGGAGACCTAGTCACATGCCCTACGCCCTCGGTTTGCGAGCCCAGCCTCTACGTGAAGCTAAGTTGTCTTGCCCAAGCTGCTGTGGGATTTGGTAATAGAAATGTGGTGGATAAAGTATCTTGGCAACCGTAACCAGCGCAAAAAAAATTGAAAAGGGGGCTGCAACACAAGGACTTCCCAGGGGGTCACCCGTCCTAGCACTACTCTCGCCCAAGCACGCTTAACTTCGAAGTTCTGATGGGATCCAGTGCATTAGTGCTGATATGATCGCACCCGCGATGTTCAGGGCACAAATCCTTTATGTGTTAACGGTTCACAGTCCCAGTCGAGAGAGATGGCCCAGTCAAAAGGCCCAATGGGCTTAACGACAACCCATCCGCTTCAACAACGCAGCATCCCCGTAAGACGTGATATTGATGCATTGTAGGGCCCTGTAATATCTCGCGAGTTAGGTTGTCGTCCTTTTAATAGCTCACGACGTACGATCTGGGACGAAAAAACAGAGCAAAAGAAGAAAAGTGGTCCAAAACTGATGAAAACGTTCGATTTGGGGCTCCGAAAACAGGCACAACAAAGTAAGCTTGCTGCTCCCGTCGTAGAGCTCTCGGAGAGCTTTCCAACGGTATGCTGTGCGCCGCATAACTCCTTACTGGTTAAAAGTGATGGGCACCGGAGCGACGGAGACCTGGTCACAAGCCACACACCCTCGGTTTGCAGGCCCAGCCTCTACGTGAAGCGAAGTAGTCCAAGGTGCCGTGGGATTCTGTAATAGAAATGTAGTGGGTAAAGTATCTTGGCAACCCTAACCAAGGCAAAAAAAATTGAAAATGGGGGGTACAACATGTGGACTTCCCAGGGGGTCATCCATCCTAGTACTACTTGCCCCCAAGCACGCTTAACTTCGAAGTTCTGATGGGATCCGGTGCATTAGTGCTGGTATGACTGCAACCATCATGTTGTGGGCACAAATCCTTTATGTGTTGACGGTTCACTATTCCAGCCCAGAGATATGGCCCATTCAAAAGGACCAATAGCCTTAACGACAACCCATCCGCTTTAACAACGCAGCATCCTCACAAGATGTGATATCGACGCATTGTAGGGCCCTCTAATGTCTCGCGAGTTAGGTTGTTGTCCTTTTAACAGCTCACGACGTACGATCCGCGACTGAAAAAATAGGAAAAGAAGAAAATAGGTCAGAAACAGATGAAAACGTTCTACTTTGGGCTTTGAAAATAGGCACAACCCAGCAGGCTTGCTGCCCCCATCATAGAGCTCTCGGAGATCTTTCCAACGGTATGTTGTACGCCGCGTAACTTCTTACGGATCAAAAGTTATGGGCATCGGAGCGACGGAGACCTAGTTACAAGCCCTACGCCCTCGGTTTGCAGGCCTAGCCTCTACGTGATGCGAAGTTGTATTGCCCAAGGTGCCGTGGGATTTGGTAATAGAAATGTGGTGGATAAAGTGTCTTGGCAACCCTAACCGGGGCAAAAAAAATTGAAAAGGGGGGTGCAACATGAGGACTTCCAAGGGGGTCACCCATCCTAGTGCTATTCTGGCCCAAGCACGCTTCACTTCGGAGTTCTGATAGGATCCGGTGCATTAGTGCTGGTATAATCACACCCGTCATGTTGTGGGCACAAATCCTTTATGTGTTGACTGTGAGTCAACAGTCCCAACCCAGAGAGATGGCCTATTTAAAAGGCCCAATGGGCTTAACGACAACCCATTCCCTTCGACAATAAAGTATCCTCGTAAGACGTGATATTGACGCGTTGTAGGGCCTTGTAATATCCTGCAAGTTAGGTTGTCGTCCTTTTAACAGCTCACGATGTACGATCCAGGATGAAAAAATAAAGCAAATAAAGAAAAGTCGCCCGAAAATGATGAAAACGTTCGATTTTGTGCTCTAAAAACAAGCGCAGCATAGCAGGCTTGATGTCCGCGTCGTAGAGCTCTAAGAGAGCTTTCCAACAGTATGTTGTGCGCCACGTAACTCCTTACTAATTAAAAGTTCTTTTCACCGGAGCGACGAAGACCTGGTCACAAGCCCCACGCCCTCGGTTTGCGGGCCCAGCCTCTACATGAAGCGAAGTTGTCTTGCCCAAGCTGTCGTGGGATTCGGTAATAGAAATGTGGTGGATAAAGTATCTTGGAAACCCTAACCGAGGCAAAAAAAATTGAAAAAGAGGGGTGCAACACGAGGACTTCCCTGGGAGTCATCCATCCTAGTACTACTATCGCCCAAGCACGCTTAACTTCGAAGTTCTGATGGGATCCGGTGCATTAGTGCTGGTATGATCGAACCCGTCATGTTGCCGGCACAAATCCTTTATGTGTTGACGGTTCACAGTCCCAGCCCAGAGAGATGGCCCATTGAAAAGGCCCAATGGGCTTAACGACAACTTATCCGCTTTAACAACGCAGCATCCTCGTAAGACGTGATATCGACACATTGTAGGGCCTTGTAATATCCAGCGAGTTAGGTTGTCGTCCTTTTAACAGCTCACAACGTACGATCAGGGACGGAAAAACATAGCAAAAGAAGAAAAGTGGCCTGAAACTGATGAAAACATTCAATTTTGGGCTGCGAAAATAGGCATAGTCGAGCAGGCTTGTTGCCCCATCGTAGAGCTGTCGGAGATCTTCCCAATGGTATGCTGTGCGCCACGTAACTCCTTGCGGATCAAAAGTTGTGGGCACCAGAGCGACAGAGACCTAGTCACAAGCCCTACCCCCTCGGTTTGCGGGCCCAGCCTCTACGTGAAGCGAAGTTGTCTTGCCCAAGGGGCCGTGGAATTCGGTAATAGAAATGTGGTGGAAAAAGTATCTTGGCAACCCTAACCGGGCCAAAAAAAATTGAAAAGGGGGGGGTACAACACGAGGACTACCCAGGGGGTCACCCATCCGAGTACTATTCTCGCCCAAGCATGCTTAACTTCGGAGTTCTGTTGGGATCTGGTGCATTAGTGCTGGTATGATCACACCCGTCATGTTGAGGGCACAAATCCTTTATGTGTTGACGGTTCACAATCCCAGCCTAGAGAGATGGCCCATTCAAAAGGCCCAATAGGCTTAACAATGACCCATCTGCTTCAACAACACATCAACCTCGTAAGACGTGATATTGACGAGTCGTAGGGCCTTGTAATGTCCCGTGAGTTAGGTTGTTGTCCTTTTAACAGCTCATGACGTACGATCAGGGACAAAAAAATTGAGCAAAAGAAGAAAAGTGGCCCGAAACTGATGAAAACACTCGATTTTTGGCTTGAAAAACAGGCGCAGCCGAGCAGGCTTGCAGCCCCCGTCATAGAACTCTCGGAGAGCTTTCCAACGGTATGTTGTGCGTCGCGTAACTCCTTACGGAATAAAACCTATGGGCATTGGAGCGATGGAGACTTGGTCACAAGCTCCGCGCCCTCGGTTTACGGGCCCAGCCTCTACGTGAAGCGAAGTTGCCTTGCCCAAGGTGTCGTGGGATTCAGTAATAGAAATGTGGTGGATAAAGTATCTTGGCAACCCTAACCGGGGCAAAGAAAATTGAAAAGCGGTGTGCAACACGAGGACTTCGCAGGGGGTCACCCATCCTAGTACCACTCTCGCCCAAGCACGCTTAACTTCGGAGTTCTGATGGGAGCCAGTGCATTAGTGCTGGTATGATTGCACCCGTCATGTTGTGCGCACAAATCCTTTATGTGTTGACGGTTCATAGTCCCAGCCTAGAGAGATGGCCCATTCAAAAGGCCCAATGGGCTTAACGACAACCCATCCGCTTTAACAACGATGCATCCTTGCAAGAGGTGATATCGACACTTTTTAGGGCCCTGTAATATCCCCTGAGTTAGGTTGTCGTCCTTTTAACAGGTCATGACATACGATCCAGGATGAAAAAATAGAGCAAAAGATGAAAAGTGGACCGAAACTGATGAAAACATTCAATTTTTGGCTCCGAAATAGGCACAGTCGAGCAGGCTTGCTGCCCCTATCATAGAGCTCTTGGAGATCTTTCCAACTGTATGTTGTACGTCGCGTAACTCCTTATGGATTAAAAGTTATGGGCATCGGAGCGACAGAGACCTAGTCATAAGCCCTACACCCTCGGTTTACGGGCCCAGCCTCTACGTGAATCGAAGTTGTTTTGCCCAAGGTACTGTGGAATTCGGTAATAGAAATGTGGTGGATAAAGTATCTTGGCAACCCTAACTGGGGCAAAAAAAATTAAAAAGGGGGGTGGGGGAGGGCAACACGAGGACTTCCCAAGGGGTCACCCATCCAAGTACTACTCTCTGCCAAGCACGCTTAACTTCGGAGTTCTGTTGGGATCCGGTGCATTAGTGCTGGTATGAGCGCACCCATCATGTTATGGGCACAAATCCTTTATGTGTTAACCGTTCACAGTCCCAGCCCAGAGAGATGGCCTATTCAAAAAGCCCAATGGGCTTAACGACAACCCATCCACTTCAGCAACGCAGTATCCTCGCAAGACGTGATATCGACGTGTTGTAGGGCCCTCTAATGTCCCGTGAATTAGGTTGTCTGCCTTTAAGTAGCACACGACGTACGATTTGGGACCGAAAAATAGAGAAAAAGAAGAAAAATGGTATGAAACTGATGAAAATGTTCGATTTTGGGCTTGAAAAATAGGCGCAGCCGAGTAGGCTTGCTACCGCCGTCGTAGAGCCCTCGGAGAGCTTTCCAACGGTATGCTGTGCCCCGCGTAACTCCTTATGGATCAAAAGTTATGGGCATCGGAGTGACGGAGACCTAGTCACAAGCCCTCCGCCCTCGGTTTGCGGGCCCAGCCTCTACGTGAAGCGAACTTGTCTTGCCCATGGTGCCCTGGGATTTGGTAATAGAAATGTGGAGGTTAAAGAATCTTAGCAACCCTAACCGGGGCAAAAAAAAATTGAAAAGCGGGGTGCAATACGAGGACTTCCCAGGGGGTCACCCATCCTAATACTACTCTCGCCTAAGAACGCTTAACTTCGGTGTTCTTATTGGATCCGGTGCATTAGTGCTGGTATGATCGCACCCGTCATGTTGTGGGCACAAATCCTTTATTTGTTGACCGTTCACAGTCCCAGCCCAGAGAGATAGCCCATTCAAAAGGCCCTCTAGGCTTAACGACAACCCATCCGCTTTAACAACGCAACATCCTCGCAAGACGTGATATCGACGCATTGTAGGGCCCTGTAATATCTCGCGAGTAAGATTGTCGTCCTTTTAACAGCTCACGACGTACGATCCGGGATGAAAAAACAGAGCAAAAGTAGAAAAGTGGCCTGAAACTGATGAAAACATTCGATTTTGGGCTCCGAAAACAGGCGTAGCCGAGCAAGCTTGATTCCCCCGTCGTATAGCTCTCGGAGAGCTTTCCAATTGTATGTTGTGCGCCCTGTAACTCCTCACGGATCAAAAGTTATAGGCACCGGAGCGACGGAGACCTGGTCACAAGCTCTACGCCCTCGGTTTGCGGGCCCAGCCTCTACGTGAAGCGAAGTTGTCTTGCCCAAGGTGTCGTGGGATTCGGTAATACAAATGTGGTGGATAAAGTGTCTTGGCAACCCTAACCGGGACCCAAAAAAATTGAAAATGGGGGGTGCAACACTAGGACTTCCCAGGGGGTCACCCATCCTAGTACTACTCTCGCCCAAGCACGTTTAACTTCGGAGTTCTGATGGGATCCGGTGCATTTGTGCTGATATAATCACACCCGTCATGCTGTGGGCACAAATCCTTTATGTGTTGACCGTTCACAGTCCCAGCCCAGAGAGATGGCCTATTCAAAAGGCCCAATGGGCTTAACGACAACACATCAGCTTCAACAACGCAGCATCCTCGTAAGACGTGATATCGACGCAAATTAGGGCCCTCTAAAGTCCTGCAAGTTAACTTGTCATCCTTTTCACTGCTCATGATGTACGATCCAGGACGAAAAAACAGAGCAAAAGAAGAAAAGTAGCCCAAAACTAATGAATACGTTCGATTTTGGGCTCCAAAAACAGGCACAGCAAAGTAGGCTTGCTGTCCCCGTCGTAGAGCTCTCGGATAGCTTTCCAACGGTATGTTGTGTGCCGCGTAACTCCTTACGGATTAAAAGTTATGGGCACCGGAGCGACGGAGACCTGGTCACATGCCCCACGCCCTCGATTTGCAGGCTCAGCCTCTACGTGAAGCGAAGTTGTCTTGCCCAAGGTGCCGTGGGATTCAGTAATAGAAATGTAGTGGATAAAGTATCTTGGCAACCCTAACCGAGGCAAAACTGATTAAAAATGGGGGGTGCAACACGAGGACTTCCCAGGGGGTCATTCATCCTAGTACTAC
Source organism: Ehretia macrophylla (assembly GCA_037974665.1). Taxonomy (NCBI): domain Eukaryota; kingdom Viridiplantae; phylum Streptophyta; class Magnoliopsida; order Boraginales; family Ehretiaceae; genus Ehretia; species Ehretia macrophylla. Next base: position 11,224,022 of record CM075764.1, on the reverse strand, counting down.
TCTCGCCCAAGCACGCTTAACTTCGTAGTTCTGATGGGATCCGGTGCATTGGTGCTGGTATGATCGCACCCGTCATGTTGTGGGCACAAATCCTTTATGTGTTGATGATTCACAGTCGCAACCCAAAGAGATGGCCTATAAACAAGGCCCAATGGGCTTAACGACAACTCATCCGCTTTAACAACGCAGCATGCTCGCAAGACGTGATATCGATACGTTGTAGGGCCCTATAATATCCCGCGAGTTAAGTTGCCGTCCTTTTAACGGCTCACGATAGACGATCCTGGATGAAAAAATAGAGCATAAGAAGAAAATTGGCCCGAAACTATTGAAAACATTCGATTATGGGCTTACTACCCCCGTCGTAGAGCTCTCGGAGAGCTTTCAAACGGTATGTTGTACGCCGCGTAACTCCTTACGGATCAAAAGTTATGGGCACCGGAGCGACGGAGACCTAGTCACAAGCCCTACGCCCTCGGTTTGCGGGCCCAGCCTCTACGTGAAGCGAAGTTGTCTTGCCCAAGGTGATGTGGGATTCGGTAATAGGAATGTGGTGGATAAAGTATCTTGGCAACCCTAACCGTGGCAAAAAAAATTGAAAAGGGGGGTGCAACACGAGGACTTCCCAGGGAGTCACCCTTCCTAGTACTACTCTTGCCCAAGCACGCTTAACTTCGGAGTTCCAATGGGATCCGGTGCATTAGTGCTGGTATGATTGCGCCCGCCATGTTGAGGGCACAAATCCTTTATGTGTTAACGGTTCACAATCCTAGCCCAGAGAGATGGCCCAGTCAAAAGGCCCAATGGGCTTAACGACAACCCATCCACTTCAATAACGCAGCATCCCTGTAAGACGTGATATCGATACGTTGTAGGGCCCTGTAATATCCTGCGAGTTAGGTTGTCGTCCTTTTAATAGCTCACGATGTACGATATAGGACAAAAAAATAGAGCAAAAGAAGAAAAGTGGACCGAAAATGATGAAAATGTCCAAAATTCATGAAATTTGGTGTACTGCTAGGTTTTTCCGTTCTGAACATTTTTGTCAGAAATGGACTAAGGCTAAAACTGACCCTAAGGACCTCAAAAATGTCAATTATTGAAATGTGTGCAAATCTGGACAGTTTTGTGCTATCCCACTGTTTCGGCTATAACTAATGATTCCGAACTCCAAATGATGCAAGGTTTATTTCTGATTTTATTTCACTTCTTAAACTTTAATTTGACATCTTATTCACTGGAATTGGAGATTTTTTTCTTATCTTAATGATTGTGAGAAAACAGCCTATTTCAGTGAGGATTTCACTTGGTTATATGCTTAGAAAAATTGTTGTAACTTCTCTTGTGGTATTGATTGCTTGGGATTGTGACATTGGGATGTTGTGTGAACTGTTTTGAGTACTTGGGGATGTTTGAATTAATTGATGCATGACTTGAGATTGATTTTGAGTTGACTTAGGGTTTAATCACACGGGTAAGCATGAAATGGAAACCCTAATGACTAGGTAGGCTTGTTAAGTGTTGATCATTTAGATATTGTGTGGAATTATATGCTTAGTAGGCTGCCCGTAGTTGCCCTTATAGTCCTAAATGTGATTTTGATCATTGCATGTTGACAAATAGGCTTTTCTTGCATCCGAGCCCACGTAGATGTTGCTGCATGCTATATAATCTTGATATTTGATTACGTGGACTTTGAATTGAGTTATATGGCTTGATTTATGTGCGTTACATGGCTGTCCGTTTAATGTTCATATAACTCCAAATGCTTTTCAAGTGAAATTACCTGTCTATTCGTGCCTCGCTTGTTTACTTGTCAATGTGCAATCTTATGACTATCCGGAGGCAACCTACTTTGTTGTCCTCCTAATATGATATATTAAATGTCATAAATGTGCATTGCATACAAGGTTGCAACCTTTCAGTTCGGCATGGTAGCGATCACGCACACCGGGCGGCATCGGGCTTACCGGTGCACCCGTGACTACCATGGTCCCATTCCCTCTCTCGCTTGGGGGCTAGACTTCTTCGAAGAGTTGGGTCGTAGGATTTTGGGGTACATCCGGAGTACACCCACTTGGCGTGATATGGGGATGAATTGAGGCCGGCCGCAACAACTGATACTGGAATTGATCTGAGAGCAAAAGCTCACCGTATCCTTTTACTATGTGTATAAGTACTCTCGCTTCGTCCCTAGAGGACCTCGGTAAGGAAAGTCTGGTAATTGCGTTCTTTACTATTATATTACGTTATGTACTTGCTTGTGATACATATCATGCTTGCAAAAAGGGTTTTCATAAGATTGAACCAGAAAATGAGTTTCAAAACCTATTTCTTGTTTCCCCCTCGCTGAGTTCATAAGGACTCACCCTCTTTTATCATCTCAGGTGAAGAAGATCAAGAACAGGTACCCGAGGTCGATGTGCCTAACGATGATTCCTTGGAGTGATTGCATGTCCTGTGTGCTTTGCTTGATTTATGGCCAATTGTGAAAACTATGCTACTTGAAGATTGTTTCTTTCATGTTGCTAATGTTGTAATGTAAAAGACCCCCGTTGTAATTTGAGGTCTAATTTTGGTTTGTACTGATATTTCTAGACAGACACTAGATACTGCTATGGTCATTTTACTTTTATTATCGCTAGTAGCTATAATAGGATTATGAAGTATTAGGTAAGGGCGAAGTAAGATGAACCATCCAAACCTTAAACAGGTACTCGCTATTAAGCTAAGATCAACAGGTACTTTTGTAACGAGGATAAATAAACAAACGAGACATAGCATCATGCTAGGTTATAAATCAAACGAGACATCAAAATAACCAATAGGTAATTCAATTGATGTTAAATGGTAATCCCAGTTGGAAACGAAATTAAGATTGGAAAAATTTGAGGCATTTACAGAATTAAGGCCAAACCAAAGAGCCCAATTACAGCCGTTATGCTGCCGGTTTTTTAGAAAATTTTGGAATTTAGGCCAAAACGTTAAGTGTTAAATCTTCATGGACGGTTAAGTACGAGACGTGACTTGAATGTTTAGATCACACCCTAGTCTAACCTTTATAGGCCAGATTGGGGCGTGACATCTTATATAAGAATGGTATCAGAGCCTAGATTGCTTAAGCCAGGTTTAACTCTCAGACCGGGGGTAGAGCCCTAAGATAATTAGGATGACTTGTTTATGTGTTATTGTGTGATAATGTTAAATGTGCCTTCTATGTTTTATGTGTTTAAGTGATTAACATGCCTTAATTGTTTCTAGAATTGTATCTATATTATGTTGCATATCTTATGCACTAAATTCTTAATTTTCATATTTCAATAAATTGTGCATTGTAATATGTGCCTATAGATGGCTGGCCCTAGTACCCGTACTACTAATAGGAGCGGTGAACCTCAAGAGACCTGAGATGCTTATCAAACTAATCCTGGTATAGCTATGTTTAATATGATGGCGAATGCCATGGATCATGTATCACGAGTGATGGAGCGTCAAGATGCACGTGAGGCCAACAACAACAACAACTGGAATGAGGGTAACCACGAGAGACATAGCAGAATGAGGGAGTTCCTTGACTTTCGCTCGTCTAAATTCCACGGGGAAGCTGATGATGAGAAAGCAGAGGCTTGGCTATCTGAGATCGAGAGGATTTTCAGGCCACTTGACTATTCTGATGAAGAAAATGTGGAGTTTGCTGTGTTTCTGTTGCACGGGGATGCTGAGCATTGGTAGCACACTGTAGAGGCACTGTGGGAAACTGATCAGACACCTCACTTGTGGGGTAATTTCATTAAGGCATTCAAGGAGAAATATGTACCTGCAGTTTCCAGGCAGAGACGGATTGAGGAGTTCATGCACTTGACCCAGGGTAACATGATGGTGGCCCAGTACGAGGCTCATTTTGACCAACTGTCCCGTTATGCTCATTATATGGTTAGTACTCCGGAGGCGAAAATGTGGAAATTTACTACTAGATTGAGGCCAGAGATTCAAGACTAGTTGGATTCTCATGACTTCGATACCTATTCTGCTCTCTTTGCTGCTACCTCTCGAGTTGAAAAGAGGAAACTAGATGGAGCCGGTTCGAGTCAGCCGAACAAGAAACCATACCAGCCTCCAGGTCAGCAGAGGAAATTTTAAAGTCAGAGTCGTAGTCAGGGCCAGAGCCAGAACAGACTAGTGAATAACCGTGGCCTGACGAAAGCGCCATCAGCCTCTTCTACCCGCGAATCTACAGGTAGTTCACCCGCTACTCAGTCCGTCAACTGTTCTTATTGTGACAAGAAGGGGCATACCGAGGCCCAGTGTTGGAGGAAGTCAGGACGATGTATGAGATGTGGCAGTGATCAGCATCAGATCAAGGATTGCCCTAAACGGCAGGCAGGGCAGATTCAAGGTAAACCAGTTGGTAGAGGCAAGACTCCAGTTCCCAGAGTTCAGGCTCGAGCTTATGCTATTAAGTGCGAGGAGATTCCAGATGAGACCGCTATTGTTGAAGGTACATTCTTCATACTAAATCAACCTGTTAGGGTGTTAATTGATCCGGGTACTACTCATTCATTTATTACTCCCTTATGTGTGGAACGTGTGAAACTGAAAGTTGTATGTTTGCCATATGAAGTAGAAGTTGGTACTCCAATGGGTTCTAAACTCGTTACTAGCTCAGCTTGTAAAGCATGTAAAATCCAAATTAAGGATAGAGAATTCTTAGCCAATCTTATTGTATTACCTTTTCGAGATTATAAGGTCATTTTAGGGATGGACTGGTTGGCAAAACATCATGTCCAACTAGATTATCGGGCAAAGATTATAACGTTCTGGGTACCTGGTCAACCAATACTGGAGGTAATGGGTCAAAGAGATTTCACTGGAAGTTCCATCATTTCATCTACGAAAGTAGTGAAATCCTTGAGAAAAGGGTGTAGCGGATACTTAGCTTACCTCATCAACAAGCCGTCGAACAAAGCTAAGTTGGAGGAGATGCCTGTGAGCAAAGACTATGCGGATGTGTTTCTAGAAGAATTACCCGGTTTACCCCCAAATCGGGAAATCGAGTTTGTTATAGAGTTACTGCTTGGCGCCCAACTGATATCTAAAGCTCCCTATCGTATGGCACCAGCGGAGCTACAAGAATTGAAGGACCAATTGCAAGGATTGTTGAAGAAGGGGTTTGTTCAACAAAGTTCTTCACCGTGGGGTGCACCAGTTCTATTTGTAAAGAAGAAGGACGGAACGTTGAGGCTATGCATCGACTACCGAGGATTGAACCAAGTGACTGTCAAGAATAAATACCCACTTCCACTGATCGACGAGTTATTTGATCAACTGCAAGGAGCCAAAGTGTATTCGAAACTCGACTTAAGGCAAGGGTATTATCAATTGCGGATCAAAAAGGAACATGTGCCTAAAACAGCTTTCAGGACGAGATATGGGCATTATGAATATGTGGTGATGCCTTTTGGACTAACCAATGCCCCTCAGCTTTTATGAATTTGATGCACAGGGTGTTTCAACCCTACTTGGACCAATTTCTGGTGATCTTCATTGATGATATTCTGGTATACTCGAAATCTGAGGCGGAGCATGAGCAACATCTGCGGTTGGTACTGCAGAAACTTCGAGAGCATCAATTGTATGCAAAGTTTAGCAAGTGCGAATTTTGGTTGCAGCAGATTGCATTTTTGGGGCATATCATATCCCAAGAGGGGATAGCGGTGGATCTAGCAAAGATAGATGCAGTGATGACTTGGAAGAAGCCGGAGAATGTTACGGAGATTCGGAGTTTTCTTGGTCTAGCCGGCTATTATCGAAGATTCGTGAAAGATTTCTCTAAGATTGCAGGACCGCTTACAAAGCTCACTCAAAAGAAAACAAAGTTCGTATGGGATGATAAGTGTGAGAGCAGCTTCCAAGAGTTGAAGAAAAAAATTGACCACCGCACCTGTTCTTGCATTGCCTAAAGGGAGTCAAGGTTTTGTAATCTATAGCGATGCTTCAAAAGAAGGATTAGGTTGTATGTTGATGCAAAATGGAAGGGTGATTGCATATGCTTCTAGGAAACCAAAGCCGTATGAATTGAACTACCCGACGCATGATTTGGAGTTAGCGGCTATTGTGTTTGCACTCAAGAAATGGAGGCATTATCTGTGGGGTAACAAGTTTGAGGTATTTACTGATCATAAGAGCTTGAAATACTTGTTCTCTCAAAAAGAGTTAAATATGAGGCAAAGGCGGTGGATGGAGCTTTTGGATGATTATAACTGTACAATCAATTATGTGCCTGGTAAAGCAAATGTAGTTGCAGATGCCTTAAGTAGGAAAGCGAGCATGGCCCCTAAAGATAAAACTCAATCTCTGGTTTTTCCTTCTAACTCCCGCTTCTATGGCGAGGGCTCATTTCCTGGTCTAGTTCACCACCGGGGGGTTCTTAGGGGGGCTAGAGACAGCTTTAACAACCTTTCGGCCTTTTAGGCTTCATTTAGCTAATTGTAAGACTGAGTTCAAGCAAGCAAGTAGTATTTGTATAGAAAGAGAGAAAGTCGGGGGATGGGTTTATTAGAGTTATTAGAATTCCTCTTCGCACTTCTTTCAGTTGATTGAAGAAGTTGTTCTCTCTCATTGCTTTATTCCTTCCCCGAGTAAGATAGTAAGGTAGGTTCCTTTTCTCTTTTCTTCTTTCGTTGTTTTTTGCCTCTTGCTTGTTGTTTTCAGTCTGACTACGAAAAGCCGGGAAAGTGCATTTTTACAGTCATCTCTAAGATGCCGCTCACACCTTAGGAACCCCACCGTTCTTGGTTATAAATTCGTTATCGCCCCAACTTATAACGCTACGATGGAATAGTGAGCACACCAGATAAAGAATCATCGTCACTTGAGAAAGCTATTTCCATGGCCTGTAACACACTTTGATCCAAAAGAGCTGCTGGTAACCGTCGAGATCCAAAGGAACAAAGGGAAGAAAACTGGACATCTCATATGTTTGGCAATCGAATAATGAAATAACAAAGAAATAAGCTTTTCATTTCTCCAGAACACTTAGCCCATCTTGAATACGATGCGGTAGGGTCCTCGTGACCCTGCTGGTGGCTACCACTGCATCACACTTAAATGCAGCCAGCTCTGTCCTTTTACTTAAGACATCCGCGACCTGGTTGGTCCGTCCAAGCTTATACTTTAGCACCATATCAATCAAACTTGGCAAGTTTGTCTTGCTGCCATCGTCCCTGTTTTGGCGTGAATTTCTTCTGGGTCAGGAAGTCACTTGTCGCCACATTATCTGTCACGAATCGTGACCTGCCTCCACGTTTTCAAGTAGTGCACTATTGCTGTCATCTCCTTCTCTTGGACTGCGCCTCTCAGTCTCATTGAACTTTCGGCTCTCATATGCGATAGGGTCACCTTATTGTACTATCACACTGCCTATGGCATAGTCTGACGCATCCGTGTGTACTTCAAATGGCTTAGTGTAATCAGGCAACTGCAATACGGGGTCATCAATCACTGCCTGCCTTAGGTCCTCAAAAGCACTTTGACACTCTTTCGAAAAGTGCAGTGCCATGATCGGTCCGTACGTCCTTCTTTAGGAGGTTTTTGAGTTGAGCTGCCCTCTTTGAGTTACTTACGATTAATCTTCGGTAATATAGTTCACGAGCCCAAAAAATGATCTTAGCTCACTCACCTTGGTAGGAGGTGCTTGCCACTCCTCGATGGCTCTAATGCCCGTCCAATGCCCTAAGAAAAGGATCTCCGTCTGTCCAAATGAGCATTTCTCTTTCTTTACATAGAGGTGATTCTTCCTTAATGGTCCAGAGATAGCTAATGTGGTCGTTTAACGAATGGCTATAGCCCACAATCAAAGTATACCACCAGCCGTCTAAGTACGGGTGGAATAGCTCATTGTGGAAGGTGCAGAACGTGGCAGGGGTATTGGTGAGACCAAAAGGCATAACAAAAAAATTATCAAACGCCCATTTATTAGTAAGGTTGCTTGCTTGTCACACAGGTCGTCTTTGGCTCGTCTCCTTCCGTGATACGCACCTGATAGTAGCCCGACCCTAGATCCAACTTCAAGAAGTATCTCGCGCTTATTGATTAGGGTGAAGAAGGCTGCAATCAAAGTGGATACTTGTTCTTGATGGTTAGGTTACCTTGTTGAGCGCCCGATAATCAATGCAAAGGCTCATGCTTTTTCTGGAATAAAACAGGGGCTCCCCAAACTTTTTCACAGCAAGATAGGGAAAAACTGCATGTTCAGCTGGAATAGAAATAGGCCTCAATGAGTTCCTTAAATTCTTTCCTGAGCTCAACCAAGCCCCAAGACTAATAGATGCTAGTTGGGGAGGCCATCCGCTAAACCCAGCCCCAATCTAAGTAAGTTAAGGGGCGGTCCAGGCCCCAACTCGATCTTGTGGTAGACTTCCCTCCTAGGGGACACTTGGCAACTAACTCGTGGGGCATGATATCCCAAAAATCCTCAAATACTTGCTGCACTTCATGAGAAAGAAGTCGTCTTAGTATTGGATCCGCTCCTCTGTTAGCATGAACAAGAATTAGATTCTATTCGTCTTCTTTACAATTAAGAGAACCCCACACCCGAACCATTCTTAAGACCGCCAAGCCCTCTCGAATGAGTTCTACTATAGAAGCTTTCAATGTAGACCCGGGGACAGATCTTTCACTCACTGAGAAGTGAAAACCTATGACTAGATCGTCCTGAAGATGGATACGACAGGAAGAAGTGGCATTTGGAAGTGTTGCTGACTTGACGTTTAGGTTTCGGCATAACAAAGCTTGCACTGTCTTTTCGCACTTAGGCACACAGCGTGCCATTGGTAATGATTCTACTATGGTGCCACAAATTCGCAAGCGGATCCTAAGTAATCGTTTCTGTTCATTGGATTCCAAAGGAACTACATCGTTAGGATTGAGAAATTGTTGCGATTCTTCCTGAATAGCCTGGATTCTCCCGTCGAGAGTCACTTTGAAAGTATTACCTAAACTCTTCCGACCGAATATGATAAAGCCTATAAAACAACGAGCTACTATCATTTCTTCATTATAGATTGAGATCTTCTTCAAACTTGATGCACAAATAGATAGAATAGCAGCAAATAGCATCTTTCTAGCCTGCATATTCGTGGAACTCAATCTTATTTAGAAAGCCTTATCTCTATCTTTCAGCAACTGAACGGGAAGTGGTTTAGGAAAGGACTTTAGAATCGGATGCGTTCGCCCAGCGAGAAAGGCCCTGACTCTGCCAACCAAGTCAAAATCAAAAAGAAAGAAGAGAACGAAAGGAGAAGAGAACTTCGTATTTTGGTAACTTTGACGAAGTCATGTTTAACCTTGAATGCTATTAATAGATTCTACAGCAACAGTCCCTCGGACTCGAAAAGTAATAATGAAAATACCTAACCCAATAGTAGATTCCGCAGCTGCCACCGTTGGAACCAATGAAGCAAATAATTGACCCATCATATCATCCAAAGAAACGGAAAATACCAAAAAGTTTGAATTCACAACCAATAACATTGATTCAATTGGCATTGACATAATAGAAATATTTCGTCTATTAAAGAGGATTCCTCGAATACCTGAAATAGAGATGATCATAGAAAATGTGAAATATTTGATAGGATTCGTTTCAGGAACATAGAATGTAAGAGAAATTCAAATGTTATAACTCTAGTACGTCAGGAACCATCAGAAAAAGAAAGACTACCCGCCAAGAAATTGTATAACTTGGAGAAAGTATTCACTTTGTGTTCCCTGAGAAATAAGATCACAATAAATATCATGCAGAAGGCTCTCATCTGCAAAAAATAGATGTGCGCTTACCTCTTGGAGATTGACTCATGTTGGTAAGTTCACATCGTCAGTAGTATCTCTATAGACTCTCAAAAGAATTGAGAGTTGCACAATGATCTTTTCCTTAACAACATCTATGGTAACTGATGTTATCTTTGTTTCCCTATTAAGACTATTTATTTGATGGATCATTCGGCCAGCCCTAACGGCTACAAGAATAGCTACAGGCAGAGCCAAACCCATCCTAGAAATGAAATCAGCAACGAGTTGATCCATAATGTGTATTAGAAAAAAGTGCTCTTAAATAAGACTGCCAACTCGTATCCCGAACATACAAGACAAGCAAAGCGCCCGGTTCCATTCTCTTGTGTCGAAGTATAGTGTGGTGAGGTTTTGCCTCATAGAAGGTTGGGGAAAAAGTCAAAACGGAACTAACGGAGATTAAGGTATACTCCGTGCTGCGAAACGGATTCGGCCAGTACAATACTGAGACTTATTGATGTAAAACCCCAATTTTTATTTTTACCTTGATTTGCGTGTCTTTGCCTCGATTTACGTGATTTGACATGTTTATGTGTTATATGGGTTAGAATGTGGTAAATATGTGATTTATATTCCTAATACATGCTAAGTGTGCATTCAGGAAATTTTTATCAAAATCGGCATCAGAAATTTTATCGACGATTTTAATGAATAGTATTTTGAACACATATCCGCTAAAAATTTTATAGGGGTTTTTTAAACATTTTAAAACCTAGTCATCGGGTATTAATAGACCCGTGTTTGATTAAAACGGATTTTGAATCGGTTATAGAATTTTAAAAGTTTTTATACTTTCTTTTGCAAAAATCGCGTTTTTAGCCGAGTCTGGTGAAAGTCTTTGCATGAGGAAACTCTTGTCACCTAAAAATAAACTACTTATAATAGTCTAAGTGTTAAATTAATGTTTTGAGAAAGAAATAGTCTAAAATATAATTAAAAGACAAGAAAACACTAAAAATAACTAAATGTCAACTTTGACTTTCTTTTATTTGTTTGACCTTTGCTTAATATATCATCAACACACATTAAAAACAAAGCAAACATACTCTTGCACACACACAAAGGGCTGAAACTCCATAGCTTTTCTTGAGAGCTTTTTCAACATTTTTCCAAAGCAAATTTTCAATAGAAAACTCATTTGAAGTCCAAACTTCATCATCCAAGGCTTGATTCTACTTGTTGGGCATCCTTTGCACATCTTTCTAGCTTCATAAAACATCAAAGGTGAGAGAAAAATTCTATATCTCAAAATGTCATTTTTATGTTTTTGAATATAATTGAATTTTCAACCGTTAGAATGTTGAGTATATGTTATATTATTGCTCAGTAGATGCTAAGGATTGATTGTATGTGTTTATATTAGTTTTGAACCGTTGTAGTATGCATTTCTATTTTCGGGTATTAAAAAATTGAGTTGTTGGCTATTTGTTGAATAAATGTTGTTGTGGTTGTTGGAATTGCTTGTTGTTAGTTTCTAAAAGTTTATTAAATACGTGGTAGTAATGTTGTAATGCCGAAATTTCGATTGCAATGTCAGTGTGAAAGTTCAGAAATTTCAGCCTTGATGCATTAGGGTTTTAGGGTTGTTGGGCTTGATGTGGATGGTTTATGGTTGTTTTCCGAGGGGTGAATGTTGTTGATTGAGTAGGTGAGTGTTAGAAACTGGATTGGAGGTTATCAGATTAGTAGAATGTAAGTTATGACTTTTAGAAGTTCGGGTTGTCTTTCTTTAAAATGTTGAATTATGCCTTTGGATGTTTGGGTGGTGTTTGAGTGATTGAATTGTGAGTTGTTGATGGTTAGACTAGTGTTTGGTTGTGTGTTTAATGCTTGTAGAGTTGGATGGCCTACTTTGTCATCTAACTTAATTGTTTCATGATTATATAGTTGTTGATTGTTAAATGTTGTTTAATTGATTGTTGATTTTTTATTGTTGTTACAAAACCGTGAGGAGCACGCTCGGGGTTAATCCGAGTTGTTACATTGTTAACAGATTGTTATTGTTGTTATGAGTCGGGAGTCGGGCAACCAATGTTGTTGACTTCTCGAATTGAGTCCTATTGTTGTGAGCTTTGATAATGTTGTGTCACCTCGGGAGGCATCCTGGGCTGCTGGCACAGTTATCATGGCTAATCCCTATCTCGCATGGGCGGAGAGGCCATGGGGTGTGGGTCTGGGTCAAGGTACCTCAGGGGTATGTCACAGGGTTTGGAGGAGTTGAGGAGCATTGAAAATGGTGTGTGGAGCTTCATCAGCAAATGTATCGTATCCTTATTGTGTGCTTACTATTAATGTTGTTGACTTCTCGAATTGAGTCCTATTGTTGTGAGCTTTGATAATGTTGTGTCACCTCGGGAGGCATCCTGGGCTGCGGGCACAATTATCATGGCTAATCCCTATCTCGCATGGGCGGAGAGGCCATGGGGTATGGGTCTGGGTCAAGGTACCTCAGGGGTATGTCACAGGGTTTGGAGGAGTTGAGGAGCATTGAAAATGGTGTGTGGAGCTTCATCAGCAAATGTATCGTATCCTTATTGTGTGCTTACTATTAATGTTGTTGTTGCACTTATAATGTTACTGATGTTTATTATGTGTTTACTGCTCAAAGGATGATTTCCAAGGGGTATAGTAAATATTGTTAGAGATCTATCGAATCCTCACTGAGCTTGTTTTATATAAGCTCACTCTCAATTATTGCATACATACAGGTGTTACCGATCCAGATTATTGGTACGTGCCTCCAGAGGAGGATAATGTGCCATATGTGGATGAGTCCTATGTGCCGGAGTCTTGTCCTTGATATCTGATGTTGTACTCTTTTGTTATCTTGTAATTAAAACTAGTTGGCTTGTATTTACTTAGAAGTTTATGATATAAAAGATGTTGTAAAGATAATGGATTAAATATTGTTAGTTTAGTGGTCTTGTTTTGAAATATGATTAGGCTACTAGACTGGTTATAATCTATTTTGGGAATGTATGTTATATAGTAAATGTATGATGTTGGAACGAAGGCGTATAACCTATGGATACAATGGTAAAAGAATGTTTATTGTATATTATGGTTGTGTTGTTTAATTATTGAATTGTTGTGGAATTGGTTGTATGAGTTTTGAAGAGGTTGGTTTAGAGCCTCGGTGTCCTAATTACTATCATTATACTGTCGAAATTCCATTACGTCCTGACTAATTGTAGAAGGGGTCGAGTTGGGGTGTTACAATTGAGGCCATGAAGACGGACAGTGCTTTTAGCCTGCCTGCCTATAGGGTTCTTTTCGATCTTGTACCTAGGGTTTGGTACACTTCACACCAAGCCAATCTCGACAAAGTGAAAAATGGAATCGATTCGATCATTCAAGTCGGATAGCATTTATCTATGCCGACCTACGTTAACAGCTTTCTTCTCTTATGAAATTTTGATTTAATAGCAAACAATGGTTATTTCAAACACCGTCTACTGTCCCACTACCTGATCAGTGGGTTCATGCCGCACATAAACCTAGACCTGAGAAGGAGCTTGTAGGAGAGAGTCCAGCATAACTGAAATCATCTAAGCTAACAAGGACCTTGAAAATGAGGATTCTGAGGAAGAAGGCTTCAGTGAAGAAGAAAATACAGACTGAAGCAGAGAAGGCGACCGAAGGGAGGTCTGATGGTGAAGTACCTAGCAGAAGGTAAGGCTGGGAAAGACCACAAGAAGGGACAAACCTCGTCAACGGGGTTTTCTTATGAGCTTTCTTTCAGAAGGCTTGGCTCCGGAAGATGACCTGATGGAGGAAGACTTGAAGGTTGGTAAGTCAAACCCAAGTTAAAGAAAATGAGCCAAAGTTTCAAGTTCAGTTAGGTAACTTACTTGATAAGGTGGATTGCAAGATGATCCTGACTTTGCCAAGAGAGTTCATGGCAAAAACCAATCAGAATGAATCTTTGGAAATGGATATGGTGGATACTCAGTAAGCTTGCCATGAGGTAGTGATGCCAAAAGTGCCAGCCTCGAGGAGGTTACCTGAAGAAGGTTCTTCTCATTATCACTGACGATCTAACCAAGGAACTATGTATTGGAGCTTACCTGTTCTCCAAGTCTGTTATTAGGATAGGACGGAAGTCGGGGTGGCTGCACTGCGCTTTATATCTTAAGCAGTGTGTTTCTTCCCTTCAAAATGGATCGGTCAAGCTCTTCTTATCTTTCCAACTCGAAAGCTAGCCACTATTCATAAAGTCTTTGTTAAAGAGGCACGGATCAGGGAATGGAAAATTGGATACTAGGTATCAAAGTTTGACTATTTTACACTCTCTCTTTCGATGGCGCTATCACTTTTGAGCGATAGCCAGAACTAATGACTGGTATTAGAAAGCTAAACCTAGAATTCTACATAGCCTTTAAGTTAACAAGAAGGGCTTTCCTAGATCTCGTATTCCATCTGCCATAGACGCTTTCTTTCTTTTTACTACGCAAGCAACCCGGGGAGTGAGGAAAGCGGAAGTGGGACAGGAACAAACCAGTAATAAGAACCAATCTACTTATAATAATATAAAGTAGTAAGCTAAAGTCTTCAAGTTCATCAAGACGTCTAAGAACAATAGAAGAGGGATATGTAAGGGCATTTGTAACATTATGTGCATTTCGGCCTTATGTTACAACCCACATGGCAGTATGGGCATTTTTTACACCTATGGCATTTGTAACAAAAAGAAAGGAAGAAGACGGGTTAGAGCAGGAAGCAGGCCCCCCTTGGATCAAATAAGAAATTGAGTAAAGTTAGCTTTTCCTTGGGTCTTATTGTAAGCTTTTACACTATTCTAGCATCATCCGAATAGGGTGCTGATTGAATTGTAAACTTTCGGGTTAATTGATAAACTCCGGGACAAGGAAGATGCCGTTGAAAAAGTAAGTTCGAGCTTGAGTGCCCCTTTTAGGATGGGGTTTCAGTCTATTAAATAAAAATTCTTTTTTATAATTTCGTGGAATGATGAAGGAAGACCATGCCATTAGAGTAAAGGTGTTTGCTCACTTAGTCTTATTGAGCGAGAAGTTCTTATAACGAAGACGCTCCCTAAGCTTTGGCCTCGATCGTTGGTTAATTGGGTAGGTGTCGATAGCAGCAGAACCTATTCTTTGGTCCATACCACGAAAAAAGAAAAGTATGCCCTTTTATTTCACTAGATAGCTAACCCGCACGGACGCGTGCTTGTCCAGTTTTTCAGGGATGGCTTCATCAATAACATCTGTCACCGAGAAAGGTTTTTACATGGATATACGGGAACCAAAGGTTCTATTTAAGTAAGTAAGCTCACAGCATCACTACCAGATCGAAAGTCAGGGTAAGTTTCGGTTCTAGGTAAAAATCCATAACCACCAGTCCCTCATCTAGTAGCCTTCGTATCCATCCCCTGTCCTAAAGTCTGTCGGTCTTTACCTGTTCTTTGCCAAAAAGTGAGAAAAAGTTCTAAGCCTATCTATAGTTGGAGTTCTCCTGCTGCCCTTGGGAATTCCCTTAATCGAGAGGAAATTTCCTTTGGTTGTCGGTCTAGTTCCAGTATAAATAAATAGGGACAGCCTTGACGGATGATGACCAAGAAGCCGTATTTCTAGTATGATCGCAAAGCATTAGTTAGCTCCTCAATTCATTTATGGGGAAGGGGCCTTGTGCTTCCCTACATGCATAATCTATGCCGAGCTAGGTCTCAAGTGCCGGGACCTCCTTATTTATGAAGCATGCTTATCATAGATGTTGAGGGAGCATTTCGTTATAAGTTTCCAGCCAGTCGATGAGAGTTTGCTTAGGAAAATAGGTAAGAGATTGAAAGGCGTATTTCAAGCAAACCTATTAGCGATGTACTTCTAATTAGATCAGTTAAGCCATCCGTCAAAGTCAAGCCCTATCACTTGACTTGGGAGAATCATTCTTTTTCTCCTGGCCAGTAAAGTGGTATGTTATTTTATCATCTCCCATCCCAGAGCAGGGGTAAGCCTATCAGTAGCTGGCATTGGTCTATCTTTCTTTCTTAAGGCAGGAAGGAAAGGCTAAGGCAAATAAATGTTCACAAAGGAAAGGGCTCGTCGAAGTCTCATTTCTTACAACTATCTTTTTGAAGCAGATTGTTCACAATGCTTATTCTATAGATACTTATAAAGCCAACTCATGTTTCCCGTTCAAAAACTCTTTTTCAGTATCACCGTACTCAACATTAGTTGCTTCCTTTTTTATTGGAAGGAGGCTAACTTCTTTCTTCTATATGTGGAAAGGTTAGTAGACTGCATCAAGATGGCCCTGTCCTTCATGGAAAATATTTCTCTTTCCATTGAAGGCAGTGGAAGCAGCGGTGTCGGCCCTTCTCGCTTCCCTTCTAGCCAAAGAAAATAATCAAGCAGGACTGACACTGACTCCCTGGGAGCCTCCTTCCTTCTATTCTGAAATCTAGAAGGAGAACTCCCAGCTTTGGGGCTGATTGAATGATTTTTGTTCACTGCTAAGCTAATCGTTTTGTCTTACTTTACTCTATTATGATACCTCACCCTAGGGTTAGGAGTTGTCTCAAGCCATGCCCTTACTTGACTCATAATCCCGGATACGCAGCTAAGAAGAGAAAGAGCTTATCCCTCAGGTCAACTACCTTTTTAGCTTTAGAGAATCTAGTGAAAGTAGAACACGTGCCTTAAGGAAGAGTAGGATCAGTTGGTAAGTAGATTCCCATTCCCTTAAGCCCGGTATTCCTTATTGAAAGCCTTGAATCAAGTGTCGACTCGATTCCCTTTCCAGGTAAAAGATAGGGCTATTCAAACCAATCTAACCAAGCCACCCAAGAAAAGGAAGTTTAGCTAGTCTAATGCTAAGTGATTCGATTCATCTCTATCAATGACTTAACCACCTTCCCAAATTCAACTCATTCAAGCCCGAGTCGACAATAGGAAGAAGAGTTGATTCAACGTTAGGAAGAAGAGCTTCTTTTTCCTCCCCTAGGGAAGTCAGGAAGTAAAATAGCAGCAAAAACCCCTTATTCCGCATCAACTGGTGATTCTTTCATTCCTAAAGAAAGTGGAATAAGTAAAGCTGGACCTTCTCTCTTTTGGCTGTCGATTGCATGCAGTTTGACCGTCGTTCACCTTTTCAGTTTATTTGAATTTCGTTCTCAAATCAGATTAGATACTATGAACTATTAGTAAGACTGTATAATAGGCATACAAGACCTAACTAACTGGATTGCTAGCAGTGAGCCGATGCTGTTAACCCGATTGAATCAGCTCTTGCGATCATAACCCATGTTGTTAGATCAATAGGAGTGGGGTCTGCCTATCCATCAACATAAAGTAAAGACTTTGTCTCTAGTCTACTGCTTTTGGTTAGCAGTGAGGGTCCGAAGGAGAAAGAAGTGGAATTCACTCATAGTAGCATGGTCACAAGAGGAAGTTGTTCTTGTTCACGCCTCCACTCTTCTCTTTTCCGAATCCTTGAGTAAGGGCATTGGGAATAGGCCTAAGCATAGCTATTTCAACTATTGTCGGCATATGCCCAGCTCAAAGGGAGTGACCCCAGGAAAGGTAAATCAATAGGAATTCTCTCTATCGCCTTAGTTTGTCTTAACTTTGACTCTTTCCCTGCTTGGGCGGTATCGTCTAGAAAGAAAAAGTCTTTGATCACGGAGAAGCGATGAAAAAGCTTATTTTAGGAAGTTAATGATAGATATGAATTGAATCCCCTATCAGGGTAAGCCCACAGAGACCGAGAATAGTTAGCAGGCGAGACAGGAGTTGAGTTGGCAGAGATTCACTCTGGTGAAAAAGAATAAAAAGAATTGTTTGCTGCTACCTTGGAACTCCTAATGAGTCAAGCAGGAAATATTATGACTGGCAAAGCAACTAAAGCACCGGAGTTCTTCTAACCAAAACCCATTCTAAAGGAATACAAGGTCAGTCGATACGAGACTTTTGATGCGATAGAATCCCTAAAATATTTTCATTCTTTTGGTAGTTTAGGAATGGGGTTGGACAAGAAGCTCGATGCAGGAAGTCCCCAATCTTTTAGATCAATCGGGACTTTGTTCCTTAACTTAAGCTTTCACCCGGAGTCGAACCTTCACTACCTTAATCCCTTAAACGGAACAGTTAATCATAGAGCAGGAGGAATTAAGGCTTTCTTTCTATCCGCTAGTCAGGAATGGAATTAGAGGCTACGAATACGAATTCTTGAATGGGGGTAATTTAATAATAATTATTAGACAAATAGGGCACTAGAACGCTCTTCTTCCTCCTTCCCTTGTCAGGCCTTTCTAAGAGATAAAGAGGTCAACAAAAAGTTCTTTGAGCTATCGACGAAATGGCAAGCAAAGTTTGATTTTAGCATTGAGAACTTCTTTCTTAATCCTCGCCCTTTGGTTGACTTACTCCATACCTAGAAACATAGTTGAGACTGGTATATCTTTGTCAATCTGGCTTTCACTCTCAAGCAACCTTTGCTCCATTCGTGGAAAGAAGCCTAAGACAAGAGGGTTGGGTCAGCAGATTGGGTCGACGAAACCTCTTTCGATAAAAGATCGGAAGGTGGCGATCCTGATCCTGATCCTGAACTAAGTGACTAACCTAAGGGTCTCCTTCCTTTTCTACGAACCAGAGTTTAACTAACTTGCTTTTTAAGGAAATAAAGAAGTCGTATTCTATATATGATAATTAAAGTCACTCGATTCCGCCCTTTAGCTTGGCACGTTGATGGAATAACTTCTCTCTTTTTCTACCCGGGGATCTCCTCTTATACTGTTATTGATATAGAATACATAAGAATGACATTCCCTTCCCCGAAAGCCTAGAAGTCAGCCATAACTCTTAACGATACAAGGAATAGTTATCGTTTCGCGCCCAAGTCCAAGCACGGGATGAGACTTACCAACTGATCCTAGTGGCTCTGGGTCAGATCACGAACGGTATTCGATTTATTTGAGCTCTATCGTCCCATTCTCTAACTAACTAGTCCACCAGCGAGGGTAGGCAACTCACTAAGTAGAGTCTCTAATGTTAACAAGATCCGTTGCGCTATTGAAAGGCTTTTAGCTGCTTATTCGGGATTAGAAAAAGGCGTAACTGCTCTAATCGTAAAGGCTAGGCTACTAGATGGGAAAGAGCCCGATAGGCTCAAAGCGATGAGACGATTTCTTTTATTATCTTTACGGTGTTAGACTCTATATAACCAGAAAAATATACTAATTTGATTTTGGTCAGATCAGAGCCTTCTGTTGGAGGAGATTGATTTGATTTGCTACCATACTTTAATTAGTCTTCCACTGTACCTGGATTCTATAAAGCTTAAAGGGAGTATACCTCGGGTTGCAACTAGGCTATAGGCATGCTTTTTTCCTATCTTTGTCACGATCAGTAGAAAATGCGGAGCTCCATCTTTGCCAACCAAAAGCTCATAGAAATGAGTTCAAACTACTTACTAGTAGAAGCACATGGGAAGGATAGTAATTCCAACTGTTTCCTATGGTGACAAATTCTATTGGTAGATTCTAACCAAAAGTAGAAAGGGGGTTCTACCCATGGATCAGCTAACGCAGTTCAGATACTAAAGTAATCTCACCAGATTACGTCCCGAGACGATAGGCGACCTACATTTCCTTTGAGGTACAAACCACCGGTTGAACTACTCTTTGTCAGAATAAGTGAGCTCACTTCACAAACCCAAAGCGTCAAACTCACCTTGGTTTAGCAATTATACATACAGTCCAGGAGTTGCAGAGGGGATAAAAGGATATAGGCAAGTAAAGAACTTGCTTTGCTAATATCACTCTGCATAGGATCACTCACCTTAAGGCTCTCTCAGAGAAATTCCAAAAATAGATTATGGAATAAAAGTGATGAGAGCTGTCTTGTCAGAAAAGCAAATCTCAGTAGATCCAGAGATGGATCGCCTAAGAAACAAAAGGGACTATAGCTCTGAAAACTTGCCTAGCAATTCCCTTAGACCCCAAGTCACCACAATACGCTGTTATTCTCGCCCCTACCAGCTCCAAGACTAACTTCGGATTCGGATACTTGGATCGAATATAGGAAAGTAGGGACCAAAGCCCGAGTTCAATCAGTACCATCGCTGTCAAAAAGGAAAGACTGTCTGACTATATGAAAGAAGCAATCAAAAGGAAACAGCCGCTTTATAGCGGGAGAATATGATACAGAGACTTTCATTGCCCTTAACTCCTCACATAAAGCAACAAAGGAAGTGTCAAGTGTAGCGAGAACATTATCTATGAATATAATCTCGCAAAAGTCAAATAAAGACGTTCAGGCACTTTAGTGTCTAAAAAAAGGTTGGAGGAATTTTCCTGCCAATTAACTGTTAATCTCATTGCCATGATTCATCATATAGATTTTATCATCGCCAGCACCTTTTGAGAAATCGCTGGAAGCAAGGACACTCTTGGACAAGACAAGAGTCACAATGCTTTCACTCTTACTGGGCTCTACCGAGTTGTTCATGGGATTGATGTTTTTTATCCCAAGTGAAACTTTTTTTTCAGCTGGTGCTGATACGAGTCTTGACTTCCCCTACACAGAGGAGAACAGGAGGTTGGACTTACTTCCATCCTTAGATTGAGGAGTGAAAGCCACTCGACTGTAAGGAGAGGAGTGAATTTATAGCCATGTTGAGAACAAAGAACACTGAGTGTGCTAAAGGACCGAAGCAAGCCAATCTTCTTCACAATGTCAAGGTTGGACCGTGTGAAGAACTTGACTAGACTCGTTGAATGGTATGGCAAGAATGCTCATCTCCGGGAGTTGGTTCACCTTGTTGTGGTTGGTGGTGATCGGGGGAAGGAGTAGAAAACTTGGAAGAGCAAGCAGAGATGAATAAGATGTAAGGCCTTATTCATAAAGACAACTTGAATGGTCAGTTCATGTGGATTTCTTCTTGAAAGTGCTATTGAGTTCCCTTGCCCTTGAATGGTAGGCCAGGGAAGAAATGCCATCGGTCAGTCCGAGTGGAAGTCTGTTCTGATCAAACGGAAGAAAGGCGAGCAAGACAGCGTTACTGCATTGATGCCCATAATTCACTTCTTGAAGGTAAGGTTGTAGCCTCTTTCAGGTGAGAAGTCCACCTTTGTCTCCATCTCCAGTTCCAGTGCCAGGCAAAGGCCAACCAAACTATTCATCTTTCTTTCCATCCCCACAACCCTGACCAGCAACTGCAAATGAACACCCACCTGCATAACCTTTCTTCGAGTCCTTTAGTTAGCTCATCACCGGTACCTAGTGTAGCTGCATCTAACAGGTGAAAGCGAGTACGAGCAAACCTCCATCTTCTTCTTTTCAATCTCCTGATCCCCCCTCAACCTCTAACTCTAACGCCTTCTCCCGGGAAGGATAACCTTAGGTCCCTCCTAATAGGCCGAAACCAGATGTACTGGGCTCAGAAGCTCCTGTTTTACTTCTATCCCCATCTCTTGTCCCATCCATGGAACCAATGCTTGAAAGCAGGTATACTAAAAGAAATAGGAAAGGGTCGATTCTATTCATCCAAGGCTTGGCCATCTCACTTCCATCCGACAAACTCTTGAGTTTTCCCTCTCTGAATAAGTTGGCAAGAACCGCATTCATGATTGATTCACATTCTCCACCAGCCACAGCCGAATTAGTAGTTTCAGCAGCGTAGCCTATTCTCTTATTGACGCAAATTCAAGTCGAATTGGTCTTGTCAGAAGAAGATTGGGCCCTACAGTGGTTGTCTCGCCTGGTTAACCGATCGGTAGTAGCTAAGCGCTCAGAAGCGAGATCAAAAAAAGCATCTCTGATGAAATTTCACTTTATTGAGTAATGAGATCAGTCTCTAGTCTGGGAAAACCAACTCTTCGATATTGTACTCTATATTTGACGATCTCTCTTTGTTCCAAGATCAAAGCAAGAAACAGAGCTAAGGATAACTACCCTTTTCAGGCCGATGGGGTTGACAGTAAGCAATGGTATACGGGGTGGAAAGCAAAGTCAACGACATTTGAGGGAATCGTTTCAACGGAGAAATGAAAAAGGAAAAGATTCCAACCATAGGGATTGAAAACCGCTTTTAGGGAAACAACAATAAAGATAACAAGAAAATTTCGCATCGGCTTAGCTTAGCGTCTGATCGTTTTCTACCTGAATCTACGATTGTGAAATTGGACTATCTGTCTATGTCCCAGCCAGTAGAATGACATAAAAAACACAGACGGGGCCAAAGCAATTAAGAATCTTCCTTTTCAGGCAGAAGGCACACAAGAAGGAAAGGCTTACCCAAAAGCCCCACCCACTGAAAGATAGGAAGGAGTGCCGGCTTGATTCTAAGTACGAGAGAGTATTGACCCAGAAGAGCAATATGCCAATAGTCATGATAGCAAACAAGATACCCCTCAGCCTCAAAAGGAGAGGGAGGGGCCCTTTCAGGGACAGTTTATCAGACTCACCGCAAAGAAAACCATACCAGACTTAGCTGAAGAATGGATAATTGCCACACTCTATGCTTGTATATGAAGGCGGTTTGGAAGGTATATCTCAAGCACCTGGGAACAAAGCTTTGGGGATAAGGCGCCGACTCCTAAAATCCACATCAACTACAACCAAGATTCATTATTCATCTGAAATACAGAAACCCCGGTTAACAAAAAGTCAAAGGGGTCAGGAAGTTGGTCTTATCAAAAAAATAGGGAAATGGGGGTTATCATTGAGCATCTTCCGATGAAGCATAGACCCTAACCCTTAACAACCAGCCGAGCCTTTCTTTATTGAACTTTTCGATCATACCGCTCAAAAAGCCAAAAGTAAGAAAGAAGCAAACTGAGAATGAATGGGAAGTTTCTAGTTATGATGCCTTTAAAGCGCGCCGACGATCAATTCCTCATTCATAGATCTTCGGGCCGGAGCGCTAACAATTTGGTGATTATAATGAGGAGTGCGATTATGTAACATGGCCACTGCTAATGATCAGTAAGGAGAAAAAGGAAACTGCGGTACTAGAAAGAGAACTCCTTTCTTCAACATCGTCCCTAGAGCAAGAAAAGAAGGACCTCTATCTGAGGAAGTCTTTCGATGAATTAAAAGGAACGAACTTATTGAAAAGGGACACCCCTTAGGAAACCGCTGAGGGAAGAGAATTGTGGCAGCTAAAGCTAAGCCCTCTGGGTGGCCGTTCTAATTAGGATGTGTTAGATGGACATTGGTCTGAGAATGACTAATGTCGTCGGCTCACTTATGGTGCTTTCATTTTGGATTGCGTTGGGCATTCTTATTGGACTAGTGGACTCGCGTGCGGTCCAACAATACAATCTATTCCATTAGCGTGCGTTAACTATTCAATACTTTACTGACTTGGGATTTCATTTCACGACAGAGGGAATTGTTCATTAACACATTGACTCACGGTGGGGACTATTCAAACAGAAAAGCCAGGACCCATAAGGGACAGTATACAAAAGTATACACCGGTATAAACATCAACATCAAAAACAGTCTATTCATGAGTTAAGACAGGATCTTAGATATCTTCTGGCTTATTGATCCAATTCTCTCATTGATTCGGTATCATCTTCTCAGTCATCAAGAAGCTCTGCAGCTCGAGTTAGACTTCGAGGAGCAACCCCTTCTGAATCAGATAAGGGAATGGAAAGAATCCAGCTCAGATTCAAAATCTCAGTTGTCTATCGGCTGCTTTCCGGCAATTCAAGAGGGGCAAGCGCTTTATTCACATTTGGATTCGTATGACGCTTCGGATCTGGAGGGACATGAATGGATGTTGGAACGGGTCCTGAGTCAACTGCATGCGCTACTACTGCCTCCCTAGCAGTCACCTCTGCCTCCTCCATTCCATTTCTAGTGAAATAGGGGAAAGATCAAGTGAACCATAGAAAAAGCATTTTGAAAATTCCTTTCTCCCACTAGGTTCAATCAAATCAATGAATCTTCCGGCAAGCAGGGTTTTTGCCCGATAGATGATCTGAGACCAAGCACGTAGGGTTTTAAGCATCATCTAACTGCAGGCGTTCTGACAGTAGCGATGTATGTGTGCGTGGCTTTGGGGAGAAGGCTCAGATCGGTTTCACACTCAGAGAGCATTTCGAGTTGTACAAGGGATACACTGTGCTTGGGGTTGGCGTAATAGCTTCGAAACCTATGATGATCCGCTCGGGTGTGTTACCGTAGGCGCTTGGCCCTCTAGGGAGTGGTGACCCTATGGATCAAGGAAGCTACACGCCATACTTGAAGAACTTGGCTCCATACTGGGGGACGTTGAAGGGGAATTCGGTTTTTGCCGCTTTTCCCCCCAGACCCCCGGGAGGTAGAAGGAAGCAGAAAGGTGGCCCTCGTTAGTAGAGACACTCTTCAAGTGCTCAACGCTACTTTGTATCCTTTCACTAAAGAGCTACAGAGTTCTTAGCTTTAGCTACTAGGAGCTACAGATTTAACTAAGAAAAAAGAGAGTTTTAAGAGGCCCCTAATGGTACGCACCAAGGGGGCTAAAACGGGGCTTTTTCTTAGTTAAAAAGCAACCTTACACTCACAAATAAGGTTGTCCTCCGGAGGTTAAGGACTCCCCTTACTCCCTTTCCAAGAGGAAAGGGCGGGGAGGATCAGCTACAAGCTACAAGAACTACAAGAATAGGAAAAGGTAAAGGCCTTACTCTATTCCTTCCTAAGGTCAGGAATAGCGGCCTTAGAGCTACAACTACCAGAGGACTTCACTTAGATTAATCTCGTACAAATGAGATTAAGTCTAAGTCTAAAACTCACTAACCTAAGTTAGCCCCATATACAAAGATTTCTATGCGCACTTCACTGATGAGGAATTATGTCGGTTAATCGACCCAAAAGACTAACTTAGTGTCATGCCCCAACTAGACCCCTCCTATAATCAGTCAGGACGCAACGAAATTTCGACAGTATAACGACAGTAAATCGGATACCGAGGCTCTAAACCAACCTCAATAGAACATCATACATCAACTCCATAAACCATACAACAAACAACTCCTCAATAAAATAACAACATACATCATAACCATATTGTACAATAAACATTCCTCGTTATACGCCTCCGTTCCAACATAATACATGAACCTTAATATACATTGCAAAAATATATTGATACCAACCTAGCAACCTAAACATAGACAAAAGAAAGACTGCTAAGATAGCATCAACTAATTCATTATCTTTTCAACATCTTTTACATTATGAACTACAAAGCATATAAAAGTCAACTAGATAATATACAAGATAGTAATACAATACAACGTCAAGGATAAGACTCCGGAACATAAGACTCATCCACGTAAGGCACATTTTCCTCTTCAGGAGGCACATACCCGTAATCCTGCTCAAGTACACCTGTAAGCATGCAATAATAGAGAGTGAGCTTATATAAAATAAGCCTAGTGAGGATCCGATAGATCTCTAACAGTATTCACTATACTCCTTGGAAATAATCCTTTGAGCAAGTAAACACACAATAACATCAATAATACTATCATCACATAATCTATAATGACAATTCAATAAAGGATACATTAATTGGTGTAGCTCCAAACGCCATCACGATCATAACAGCCTTCTTGTGACTCCCATAAACTCACGCACCTGAGGTACCCCAATAACCTCTCCCTCCATGACACCTCCGTCATGCGAGCTGGAGGCAGTCTCTGGTAGTCATGCCGTTATCAACCCGACAGCCCAATACTGCCCGAGATGTGGCACACACATACTACAGACTCAGCAATAATAATAAACATCAATCATTCATAGGATGACAGTCTAGCAGAACTGCCTATCTCCCGGCATCAATCATCAATCAATAATCATATTATCATCATAATAACATCAATAATCAATTTAACAACAAATAACTAAGTTAGATGCCAAAGTAGGCCATCCAACCAAACATGCATTAAACACACAATCAAACCCTAGTTTACCCATCATCAACTCACAATTCAATCACTCAAACTACACCCAATCAACTAAAGGCATAATTTAACATTTTAAAGAAAGACAACCTAAAGTTCAAATATTCATATCTTACATTCTACAAATCCAAACAACTCCAAATCAGTTTCTATCACTCACCCATTCAATCAACTACATTTGCCCCCTCAGAAACCAACCAAAACACATCCAAATCATGCCCAATAACCCTAAAACCCTAGTGTGTCATGGCTGAAATTTCCGAACTTTAGCACCAACCTCGCAATTGAAAATTCGGCATTACAACGGCGCTACCACGTAATTATCAAACTTTTAGAAATCGACGGCAATTGATTTCGATCAATACAACTCAAAATAATCAACATTTAGCAAATTAATCAACTTTAAATACCCGAAAATAAATAATTTTGCTACAATGATTCAAATCCCCCAAGAATACATATAAATGATCCCTAGCATGCATGGAGCAATAATCTAACTTCAAATTAACATTCTAACGGTTCAATAATTATTTATACGCATAAACACAAAATATGAGTTTTGAGATCTAGAATTTTCCTCTCACCTTTGATGCGATAAAAGCCTAGATATGCATGCAATGCGTGCCCAACAAGCGGAATCCAACTCGGCACGGAGCTACAGACAAAAACTAGCTTTTTCTTTGAAAATTTGCTTTGAAAACTTGTTGAAAACCTTTCTCTTTTCTCCCTTCTTCCTCTCGGCAATGTGTGTAAAATTGAGGGTGTTTTTGTGCTTTGTGAGTGTGTGTTGGTGATATATGCATATTGGTCAACATTTTAAATAAAGTCAAAGTTGAGAACTTAAGTATTTTTAGTGTTTTTTTTACTTTAAATTCATTTTCTTGATAACCAATGCTCAAAACAATTATTCAACACCCAAGATATCTCAAGTAGGTTATTTTTAGATGACAAGAAGTTTTACAATCAAACAATTTCACCCGAGTCGGCTTAAAACTCGATTTTCGCAAAAGTCGGTGTAAAAACCCTAATAAATTCCTAAGTCGATTTGAAAACCGTTTTAATCAAACACAGGTCTATTAAAGTCCGAGGACTAGGTCTAGAAGGGTTAAAAAGACCAGTTGCAAAATTTTAGCGGACGTGTTTCAAAAATACTATTCACTAAAAACCGACGATAAAATTTCTGACTCCGTTTTTTATGAAAATTTCATGAATGCACATTTAGCATGTTCTAGGAGTATTAATATCAAAATTACCACATTCTAAGTCACATAGCACATAGACAGGTCAATTCACGCAAAACGAGACAGGATAGAAAAGTGGGGTTTCACACTTAGGGTTCCTCATCGGTGACCGAAGAGTCTTTAGACTTGTAGGGGATTACCCAGAGAGGTGATAAACTCAAAAATGGCATTCTAAAAAATTACACCAGCTGCAGCAGAAGTAGAAGGATCAGCCTTGGGAGTGAGTCCCACGACATAACCAATACCTTTGACACCGCTGAGGTAAGGGACACCAATTGTTTGATGAACCCTAGACCGAATCTAACCCTGTCATGAAGAAAGTCGTGTGTTATGCACAGGTCGCTCCTAAAACAACAAGGGGAAGACCTGTTAGGGACTGTAGGTGGGTCGAGTAACCACTTTTTGAAAAGACCTTTTTGAGAAAAAGAATGAATCCCTTGCCCCGATCAAGAGGACATTTAATCAACGGTTAGCTAGTCTCTTGGAATCGTTACGGAGATTCCCCCTACCGCGATTCCTCCGGTAGGGGCGTCTTCCTGCGTTCATCCATGAGGTACTTAGGATCCGATCTAAAGACCATCGATCCGCCTCACATTTCCTGGTGGTAGGAAGAAATCACATCGGTTTCCTAAAGAACGGAAGAGGCGGATGAGAGCAACTCCAAGCAAGGAAAATTTCAAATGAAGTTAGCTAAACTCCGGAGCCCCTACTCGTTAAACCCGAAATGCTTACATAAGGCATAATCGAGATGGGAAATCTTAACAACAACAAAAAAAACAAAAGGTTTTCTATTCTGTTGGAGTAAGGAAAGCTCACACTGCAAATAAGATTCAAGTTCCCTTAAAGATAGCAGAAGAAAGCAAGAGCTCTTATTTACTGCGATCACCAGATTGAAGGCAAGGATTGGTAGATGTAAGGAGGAAAACTGTTGCTCTTGTAAAGCAAGGTTTTTCAAGTTTCAAAGAAAGGGAAGAAAGGCAAAGTCTCTTGCTCGAGTTTACGTCCCACCAATACCAATAAAGATATCTATTTTGTTATTGAAAAGTCATAAATAAAGTCGAATTTATTGGATCGATATGTGAAGCAGACCGACAACCGGAGATTCCAAGACGCAAGAACGGCCTAGGCCAGTATGGATGCACGGATTTTAATCCACCCTCCAAAATATGCCACCTACTGGGCCGAACGTAAAAAGGATTTATGCATGGGGCGAGTAGGAGGGTTCAGCCGACTCACAGGATGAGGTAGTGTAGCCCACCATTCCATAGTATATCCATGGATGCAGAAGTCAGACAGGACATAATTAAAGATACCATATGTTCAGAGAACCCCACCTTGTCAAGAATATGCTTCAGGTTTGACCCATTTTTCCGATCGTATGCTTTCTCAAAATCCACTTTAACAGCCATTCATTGTACTAGTTTTACCTTTCTTCTTATTAATTCTAAGAATATTTTTTCTGGCACAATGATGATTTTCTCACTTGCTTGTCGACCAGGGATAAAGCTGCATTGGTTATCTGCCACAAGCTTCTTCATAACAGGTTTTAACTTGTTAGCAATGATTTGATTTCCAATCTTTTTTATTTGAGTTATTTTGCAGTAACCACTGTGGCTTTGGACGAACCAACTTTAGAGGTCGATCCTAATGAAGTAAATTGATCCAGCCTTAGCAAGCGGAAAAGGCTTCATGGGAGCTTTCTTAACAGCCAGTGGAGCGACAGCAGGTTTAACCAAAGAAGTTTATTTTTTGTAAATGAATAGTTGAGATTCCATAGGAGATAGGTGGAAAAGGAAGCAACACTTATTTTTTTGTGGATTAGTGGATTAATTGGCATCTTTTCCCTTCCCATGCCCCAGTTGAATCTCTCATCTCAAGAGTCCCCTTGCACCAGCTACATGAGAAGGGCTTTTAGATACCCCATCAGAGTCGATTTTAATCCAGTCCATGGTCTGGGTCAATGAACTAGTCTCGTCCCCCTGTAAAAGACTACTGGTTCAACCAATCAATCTCTGAAGTGCAGGTGCAGGAGATGGGGTTACTACTCAACTAATAAGTGTTGGATTGGAGGGGAACTTCTTTCTCTTCCCCAA
Source organism: Ehretia macrophylla (assembly GCA_037974665.1). Taxonomy (NCBI): domain Eukaryota; kingdom Viridiplantae; phylum Streptophyta; class Magnoliopsida; order Boraginales; family Ehretiaceae; genus Ehretia; species Ehretia macrophylla. The sequence goes on along the minus strand of CM075764.1, from coordinate 11,194,926 downwards.
CTAGGAAACTCATGCCAGGGGAAGAAATAGCTACGATAAACTCTAAACTATCTTTCTTCTTTCACTCATAGTTATCTGACTGTAAGGATTCCCCCTTGTATTCCCCATAGGCTAGGAAAGGTTAGTAATAGGCTCAACTACAAGTCTTGGAGCTAAGCAGCTCAATATGGTATGAGGATCGAAGGGCATAAATTGAAGCTAACAATGGGGATGCCCCTAGTTGTTGAATTCTTTTAGTAGGAATTACTAGCTCTGACCTTAAGGAATAGGTCCGAAGCTGCGACTGGAACTGAAAGAAGAGGAACGCCACTTGGCCGAATAGGAAGGTTTTTCCTGGGTAGGACTTTGGGTATTCGACCGAAGCCAGTAAAGTTTCCACACCTGAGGTCTTCGAGCCTCTTTTCTTTCATCACAAGAAAGGTCTGGAGGGGACAAGCGAGGCTAAAGGGTTAGGGGAGGAGTGGAAGAGAGACTTTCCCTTAGATAGGAGAGCTCGCCTAAGCAGTATTGGAGCGAAGGCTGCTCGACTAGACTAATTGGTTGGAGGGGGGACACGGCTACCTTTAGGATAGAGAGACATAGCTACTTTTTGAATACATTATCGAAGTGACAAGGAATGGTATCGACAGAGTGAAAGGGCATGTGCTCCATAAAATAAACCACTCACCCTCGCTAGGGGTAAGACTAAAAGTAGCTCTTCTGATTCATCCTGTCTTTCAAGGAGAGGAGTTTAAGGAGCTAGTATAGGTTCGAAGAGTTGCTGCGAGTAACTGAACTTCATCAAGCCAGGAAAGAAGCTCGACAAAGATGGAGACGGAGAGGAAAGCTTCTGAGAATATAGGTTTTAAGGTGGCATCAATACCAGAGAAGAGAGTGGGAATCCCCTCTTATGTCATTTCCCTCCTTCCGAGAATAACTCTTTCGGTGGGGAAGACTCCTGCTTGGCGGCATTAAGGTTTGTTTAGTTTTAGTTTAGGCTGCTAAAGACTAACTTGCCCCAACAGTCATAGCTAAAGGCTTAACCCATTGTTGAGTACCCAGATTCTTCAACCTCGACCTCAAGAGAATCCGGGGAAAGCTCCATATCAAAAGAAGCTTGACAGGTAGCGGTAGGGGTTTGGGATATCTTATAAGTTTAGGGCTAAGGCCTGTAGCTATCGGAGTTTCACTCTTCTCTTCACCGGAATTGGAATCTACTTCACTACATAGAACAAAGATCTAATCTTCCTAAGCCTAAACTTGTCATAGAAGGCTCGAAAGACCTACTTTATTTTATTTAATACCGGGGCATGGCATATCTTTCTCGGAAAGCAGTAAACGAGGGAACGGAACTCGACTTAGAGGAAAAAGAGAATATTGACTTTGGAAAGCAGGCGCATAAAGGTGAGTCAAGGGAAAAGTTGTCAGCTAGACTAAAGAGGAATGAGACTAACAACCAAATCGACTAAAGGCGTTGGCTTACAGTGAAACTAGGGCTGAAAGGATTGGAGTTGAAAACTGTTTGACTGACTAGATCGACTAAAAGGTTTCAAGTAAGGGAGCCAAAGAAAGAGCTGATCTTGTTGCATCGGATCTAAAGGATCGGAATGAATCTACTGCAGCAGAAGAGTTCGCAGAAGAAGCTGCATTGGGACTACTTTCAATGGCCAAAAAGGAGTTTAAAGACTACACAGTTAGATGATTGAAGGTTAGGAGTTTCATTTTTAGCAAGATCCCCAACTATTAAATCTGTTGTTGTCGACGTACTTCCTTATTTTTCTCCCGATATGGGAATAATAGCGTAATAGAATAAAGGAATAGCCTACTTTCGTACTCAAGGGTTGAGACTGTCCTTCTTATACATAATCCGAATCTGCTACTAAAGAAGAAGAACCTCTTCAAGATTAATCTTGGGTTAGAGTTAGCTAGACTCTGGGAAAAATAGACTTTCCTTCTGTATATGTACAGCCTCTCTGTCCTAGCCGACGGGGCCTCGAAGAAGTTATGTTTTCTACTATACGATGCCACAGGGAAAGCACGGAACTCTTAACGAAAGAATGGTTACTGGACAAGAATAGGCAGGCCAAGAGAGAGGGAAGGGACTTCCGCGCGCATCGTCGATCAGGGCTATTTGAACTACTTTGAATTTCTTGCACTCAAAGAAGACCAATTCAACAAGTGCTAATGCAGTCGGTCACATCTTCTCTGTCAGAGACAGAAGCGGATAAAAGAGCAACTAGCCCCCTTGGTTGGGGTCGGTTCTTTCCCTCAAAAAGAATAGAAGTCAGATTCGCTAACCTTTTGGCTGGAGTCATTCACACCAACTGATGCCAGACTTCTTCAGTCTCATGCTTCTTTAAGGCTTTTAGAGACTCCACCTCTTGTGATCCAAAGTACAGCCTATACGTTCAAGCTTTCAAGCCCGACCTACACAAGTGGTTTTAGAACCCACATTTTGAAAAGTTCTGTTAGGTTCTTAGTATCAATCGGCGACCTTTTCTTCTTTTACTTCACATAGCTTTTCGTCTCCTTGATAGCTGGAAGTTCTCCAAAAGTATGAAAAGTTTGAGGACTTTGTACCGTCCATTCCGGTGTGGTTGGATTCTGTTCAACAGCCCAAGGACTTGGATCACATCTTTTGTTCTTTCCACTGCTTGAAGTGATTGTTACGACCACGAAGAAATAACAAATCCCAACTACGGATATATAAGAGCCAAAACTTCTAAGGACATTCCATCCAACGTAAGCATCTGGATAATCTGGAATGCGACGTGGCATACCCGAAAGCCCTAAGAAATGCATGGGAAAAAAGGTCAAATTAACCCCGAAAAAAGTGATCCAAAAATGGATTTGACCTAAAGTTCAGGGTATGTCCAACTAAAGATTTTACCTACCCAATAGTGAAATCCTACAAATAAAGCAAAAACGGCTCCCATAGAAAGTACATAATGGAAATGTGCAACCACATAATAAGTATCATGTAGAGCAATGTCTAGCCCAGAATTTGCCAGAACTGTTCTAGTGAGTCCTCCTAGGGTGAACAAAAAGATGAACCCTACAGCAAATAACATGGGTGTTTTGTATTGTATCGAACCCCCCCACATGGTAGCGATCCAACTAAAGATTTTGATTCCAGTGGGGACAACTATGATCACGGTAGCTGCGGTAAAGTAGGCACGGGTATCAACGTCTAAGCCCACAGTAAACATATGATGAGCCCAAACAAGAAATCCAAGAACACCTATACTGATCATGGCATAAACCATGCCTAGATACCCGAAGACCAGTTTTCCCAAAAAAGTTGAAACGATATGACTTATGATACCGAATCCAGGCAGAATGAGGATGTAAACTTCAAGGTGCTTCTCTCTTCTACTAATATAAGCGGATGAATAGAAGAAAGGTGGACTATATCATTGTATACTTTTGTATATTGTCCCTTATGAGTCCGGGCTTTTTTGTTTGAATAGTCTCCGTCGTGAGTCAATGCGTTAATGCACAATTCCCTTTGTCGTGAAATAAAATTCCAAGTCAGTAAAGTATTGAATAGTTAACGCGCGCTAATGGAATAGATTGTATTGTCGGACCGCACACGAGTCTAGTAGTCCAATAAGAATGCCCAACCACCACCACCTCCTCTAATATTTTTGTCTTTTTAATTTAGGGTCATTTTTAAAAAAATTGCTCAAAATTTTAAAAATGTCTGAATCTAAACCAAATATAATGATATGACATTTATAGAAATTTGACAATATCTTTAAAGTACCAAATAATTTTAACCACATTACTAGAAATCACGTTTTTGAGAATCACATCCCCGTAAACCAAACGCCCTGGATGTATTGTGCAAACGTGGGTTGAAACTGATTGGAGCCCAAAATTTTATCTACTGGCAACCGATCTTCTAGAATCCAAAGAGGCAGCATACACGAAAAGGCTGCAAAAGCCAAAAGGAAACATTACCATTTTCCACCATCTTACCACCCACACAAAAAAAGAAGAAAAAAAAAAAAACATCATTTTGTGAAGGAAAGAAAAGGAAATAAGGCACATTGCATTACAATCATAAGATTTTTTTCTCTCTCTTTGTTGAGAGGGACCATCATTTTCTTGGTGCCCTTTTATACTCTTCCTTTTCTGTAACAGATCAAAAAACGAAAGATGGCAGTGAATTCTAGGGTTTCGTTTGGCCTCATTGCCATTTTTGCTGTTGTTTTTGCCCTTGTTTTGCCTTCTTCTGTTTATTGTCATGGCCATGAAGCTTTTGCCCCTTCACCTGCTCCTATAAGCGATGGTATGCACTCTATTCTTCATTCGAATTTTTTATTATACAGTTTGTTGCAAGAAACTCTTGTTTTATGCGCGTTTGAGAAAGGGTCAAACCACTTTAGACCATATTGAACTACATTGAACTTAGTCTTACTTCACATTTTTGCACGAGATTGATTTAGTAACCTTTCATTTCTGTAATGCTGTTAATTTAGCTTAATTATGGGCGTCAAGACTTGCATTGATATTTTCTTGTTGTTTTCGATTTTTGATAAAAGGTTTGACCTTTAGTTGACCCTGCTAAGACTTTCTATAGTTTATTGGTATTGGAATTATCATTTATGTTGTGGATGTATTTTAACATTTCAGATCTCATTAATACCATTTGGAGATTATTATATTGTAAATACGGAACTACATGAGATTCATTTTAGAGCTTTGTTAGTAATATTATGCAAATGTACAACATGATACCAATGGTGGGAAATTGATGATTTTCTTTGAGAATATTAATTAAGATAATAATCTTTCATTAATTGAGATATAAAAAAATACTTAGCTTTGAGTCTCTGAGTCTTGCAAGGTGTTCAATTTGATATATCATTCCCATTTTGTTAATTCCCATTGTATGTTGGAAGAAATATTATTTCCAATTAGTTGTAAAAGTGGTGTTGAATATCATAGAATGAAACATTTTGTCTCCTTTGATTGGAAATATTTAGAGCTGTACATAATGAATGTTTGCCTCCTGCTGCTTCTTTTTAGTCGATATGTCCAAGTAGTTTTCTTACAAATTCAATATATCTTAAAGGTTAAACATTTGTTTAGAAATACTCATTCCGTACATCTTCGTATGTATGTGCTTTAGTCCTGAAATTATTACGTAAAACCACTACATGAAAAACTCGAATGTTTGAATTCTCCATTGCTAGAAAACAATCAATCATAGGTGACTCGTAAAGTATATGTAAACTATTTCTGATTATAATTCTATGATTGGCATTGTCATTCAGGGACAGCAATTGACCAGGGGATTGCATATGTGTTGATGTTGTTGGCCTTGGCGCTCACTTATCTCATCCACAGCTTTGATGTCCCTATCAACTTCTAATTGGTTTTAGTGTGTGGATTAGAATGTTGAAGGGTTTAAGCATATGTGAAAGTTTTGTGAGAGAACTATATATGTTTATGGAAACACTTCTTCAATTTGGTATTTGTATGTGGAGCTCTAATTTTCACAATTTGTTGGATTTCTTTTCTTGCTAACGTTAACTTTCAACTGTTACACTTCATTTAGCATTTTACATTTGATGCACAGATGAAGAGGAGTTGGACGGAGATATTTAGGTAAAACTTTGCTTGTACGAAACTAACAGAAAAGACGATTTTCAACAGGAATAAGTACATCATCAAATCCATATGGCCGAAAAACTTACAGTCAGTGAGTTTGGTCAATGCCTGCCGATCGGAAAGGCAATTTGCAATTTTTACATCCTAGGAAGGGTACACATTGTGAAGAAATGGTATTGAGCTGATCAGTTGAGCTAAAAGTGAATTAACATCAAATTTGATCTTCACAATAGGCCCTCAAAGCTCTAAAAACCCCTCAACTCTTCAGGAATTCAGTTGTGTCAACATAAATACTATTTCATTCTTTTATAATTTTTGGCTACAAAAAATAGCAAAAATCTAACAACTGCTACAATACTTCTGAATGAACTGCAGAGGAATTGGTGATAATATACAGCATTCAATGCACTTATGATTGGGAAATAGTTATTTTGTGTTACTTCTAGCATGAAGTCAAGTTAGGGAATTGGCAATGCTATGTATATATATATGGTCAAAACCGGGTATATAAGCAATGATTTCAACTGAAGAGGGAAAACGCCTTTGGATATATTGATTTGTAAAAACTACTGAGGTGGCTAGTCAGCAAAGCAATAAACCAGGACATGTGAAAAGCAAAAAAAATGAAATCCTAGTTCATGTTGACTGCACCAAGCAAAATATACAAGAAACTTTCAGAAAATTCAAACCACCTTACTAAAATTGGGTAAATAAGTGATTATGAAATTAGGCACAAACCACCAAAAATTTCAAACTTCCTATTCCCGTAAAATTCTCATTGGCTGAAACCTGCTGTTAAGATACAACAAAGCAAGAAACTTATGAGATTAAAGTTCTAATTAATATGCAAGTGCTTTAAACAATGTAATTCTAACCATGGTAAATGAAAGAGTTTTCCGATAATAACAACAAAAGGTTTAAGCTTGCTTCTTGCCGATATCTGCTTTTCCTTGGCTATCTTCTGCCAGTGTGAACTTCTTCACTTTCTGTCAAAAACAAAATGAGGGAAAACGATATACGAATCAGATATAATCTCTAGTGATAATGGCCAACAAATACAATATAGAGTTTACTCTTGTATGAATTGAATTCATTGTTAAATCAAACAGTAATAATTCCTAATATCGAGTGGAGCTGCTGAATTCATCATCCTCACACCATTGCCTTCCTCCCTCTCACTTCCCAACTACTAACTATTTCACACCTATTTAGCTTCACGAGAGATCATTGTTGACAAGGTTTCGACAATCATCACAAGACTAATCTCCAATAAACACGAAACATCTCCATACATGAGCAACAATGCTTCCATTAGTGTGAAACAATGTGATCACTGACAATGACACCACAAAGATCAAGTCCGTAGAGCAAGAATGAGACACACAAGTAATTGATTTCATTAACCAACAAACGGGTGTTAGAACGACATCTAAACACCCAAATGTCAGGGCAAGAGGCAGACTATTGGCAAGAACTCTTCTTTCACGCGCTCCACAAGATCCATTTTCTACAGAACAATTGCTCGAGGTTTCTCACATTTTCACAATTTCCTGAGTTTCAGCTTCTTGCATATGCATCTAACATTTTACATTCACATCTAAATTTAACAATTGAGAATTGAATATAGTTGAACTTAGAAATATCTTCAAACAATTTTCTTACAATAGCAGGCAACCTAAGCAAACAACGACAAACCAAACCGGACCAAGTCCTATCCTACTAGGTGGGGTTGGTTAATCTACACAAATAGCACGGGAACTCTATTTTTTAAAATAAATCTTGTTTCCCATTCTAATTTCAGCTTTTTTCTTCCACCCATAAATTCAGCAACCTAAGCAAACCCTATGTTTAAAAGTCCTCTATAATTAGAGCATCCATCTACAACTCAACAAGATTTAATAATTAATAATAACCATGGACATATATATTATTGCAAAAAGTAGATAATACAGGGAAAAAAATCGAATTAAAGTACGACAATACGAGAGAAAATAGACCTTGTTGAGGACGCATTGGCGCAAAGATTGAAGAAGGCGAGCACATTTTTCTTGATCATAAGATGGTTCAGTGACGCAGTTGAGCAGATCAAGTGCCTCTTGTGCGCAAACAGCTTGTTGATGAGAACCCATTTTCAATTTTTAGCTTCAATGTTTATTAAGAAGGTTAAAGGGGATTAGGGGTTTTATGTATGAAGGGGTTTAAGATAATAAAGGTTAGGGAATAATCAATGGAGCTCTAGGGGTGTTTTTAGGGCTTTTATGATTTAAAAAGTAATATTATTTATGATAAAAATATATAAAGTTTATTATTTTTGGATTAAAAGATTTCAAAATTGAGTTATAGATACCATTTTATTTAGTAAATTTGTTGAATAAAATAGAGTTTAAGACTCTATTTTGATATTTTTTAAATTAAAAGTAATAGACTTTACGTATTTTTATCATAAATAATATTATTTAGACTACAGAATTCTAAAAATACTTGAATTTAAAAAAAATATATATTTTAAAACCTTCATTGAGAATGTCCTTATACAAGACACACACTAAAGTCTTTCCACGCAAGAAAAGCCTCCACCTATTTTTATTTTAATACGATAGGCCGATACCAATCATTAACTGATCATTCCAACAATTATTAAAGTGTAAAGCCTTGACTTTTGACTTCTAGAAGATTGCATGACAAGCCCTAAAGGCATTATCTAGCGGTAGTGAAATAGAATCATTTTTATGAGATTGTAGGTTCGATATTTTTTTATGTTATAAAGTTTTACTCTTAAATGATTTGGTACATGTGTGGAGCGCACCGCTACACCTAAAAATTTACCAGTTAATTAGAATAATTTGATAATTGAACTCTACTAACTGAATTCGTACACTATTAAAAGAAATATATATATATATTGCATGACAACAATCGGATTTAATGGAATAAAAATATATAAATTTTGAGGGATACAAACGCACTCGGGTAAGTATTTTTTGGATTCGTAAAATGTGCCAAATTAAGTTCTTGTGATATGAAAATATGTTATTAATTTGTTTGTGTTTTCAAAATTTATATTAATTATTTTTCTCTTAATTAAAACTTAACGGCTCCTTTAAAAGAATGGAATTGAAACTCTTAAGGCTCTATCCATTTATTAATTCAACCTAATTAAATTTCGTTATGTTCCAAAAATTCGAAAAAGATAAAGCATTTGATTAGAGATGGTAATGGATAAGGTTTAAATTTGAATCTGACGGGTATCCGACTCGATTATAAACCCGTTTACCAAACTGATGGAGTATCCATTAGGGTTTAGTTTTTACAAATGATTACCGACTGGTAGTCCGATAAGATTTGATAATAGCAATTTAAAAAAACTCAAAATTCAAAAACCAGATTAGTAATTTAATAAAAATAAATTAATAAAAATATTTATATATTTACATACATATACAAATAATATATTATTTAAGAAAAAATAATTTTTTAATATTGGTCCAAGAATAATAGTTGTGGGCTATAACCCAAATCTTATTATCAGTTGTTAACCCTCATAGTTTAGGTTTACATATTCTTTTATCTAATTCAAATAACACAACCACTCAATTGCTGAATAATTCAAACGAAAATGATAATTTACAATTGTGATAAGTACTTTATATTTTTTTTTCCTCAGGTTATTTTATATTATTATGGAAGAATAATAATTTCTCAATATAAATATTTTGTTGAATGTTTCTAGTAAGCTTAAATTTATTTATATACAAGAACTTTAATTTTTTTTTTAATCCATTGTGATTTGTCATTATTTTAGGACTTCTTTTCATTTCTTTTAAAAACTTTTTAAGGTTTTTTTTTTTAAAAAAAATATTTTTTATTCATAACGGGTCAAGTCTGGTACTCACGGGTTTTTAAATATTTAACGGGTTAGGATTTGGTAAGCAAAATCTAAACCCGACGGGTTACCGTCACGGGTTTGGCAAAATATAATTTAAACAGGTTCAGATTTAATTTTATAAATTTTAACAGATATCTGAACTGTTGCCATTCCTACATTTGATGGACATGCAATGCGCATGTCCAAGTTGTGTATCTCAACGATGGGTTTGACTTGGGCCTTTTACTATGTTATCGAATTTGAGTTGTGTACAAGGGTTAAAGCATTTTTTGAAATGAAAACGAATTAATCAAAACTTTGAGATCTTCTCCACTAACTCTGGGCCAAAACTGGCCTGTACTGGGCTTGAAGGCTAGGCAGTAAACTTCAAAGCCCAGCATCTTCTCCAAAGCTTTTGTATCAGTTGGTGTTCACTTCCGAGTTGGGCCTTGGTTATAAGTCTCATAGCTTAGATGGATCGCATACTCATAGCCTCATTTCATGATGTTGTTTCTTTTCTTTTTCTTTTTTGGGTCAAAATTTCATGATGTTGTTTATAGATTCAAAATCCTCAGCAAAGATTTATTCTTATTTTTATAAAACTATTTGACATATTTGAAGCGCTACTTGGATTTGGCGCTACTTGGATTTGGATTAGTCTTATTTGATGTCCATCATTATTTTTTTAAACTATTTTTTTGGTACAATGAAGGAAAAAAAAGGTTATAATTCGAATTCAAAATCTTTAATTACAACGTATCATTATTTAATTAATCCACTCAATTTTTGAGTGTTCCATCTTTATCTATAACTTTTTATGAAATTATTGAATCCCAACTTCACATTTTTTATGCTAGCTTTTTTTTTTCTTTTTTCTTTTTTCTTTTTAAGATAGAAATTTCAAATTAAAAAATATTTCAAACTCACAGCAAAAATATCGAGTCCCGTCACAGTGATGCTAGTTCCTTCTTTATTCTAACTGTCTAGATATTAGTGGAGACCACACAAGAAGGGCATGCAGGAAGTGAACATATTTAATTAACCCCTACAGTTTTCCATGATATTCATAAATGCCCATTTATGCACCCCTTCTGCAACCAAAGCAAATAGTATTACATGGGACCTGAAATACCAACCCCAAAAGATTTTTACTTCATGCGCCATCACTATCCTGTCAGAAGGTGAGAGTCCCCCCCGTTTTAGACCTAAATCATCTTATATCAGTATAATGTTATAAAAAAAATTAAATAATAATAATATTTTTACGTAGAGATTCAATGCCAATTATATATTTTTATAATTATAGTAGAATGATTTAGATATATTATTATTATTGAATTTCTTTTTATAACATTATATAATATGAGAGAATCGAGACCCAAAATGTCATCCCGAGCCAGCTTCACACACACATTTGAGCAATTACCATTGATTGCCACGTATCTCAACCAAGACAGGAGGAAAAGAAACAAAGATTTTTGGTCCAAGTACCTCCATACATTTTTCACATGACTGCTTGCTTCCTAGTTCCCTTGCTACAAAAATTACAAATGATTCCAGCATTTAGTGGTCCACTGAATAATCTATTTTCAACTATCGTTTTCGGAAAATCTTCAAGAATTATCTTTTTTTTTTCTTTTCTTTTCTATTAGTGTCCCTAGATTTTGTTGCTCAAGATATGTTTCTTGTCGTTAAAACACCAATTAATCACATAAAAAATAAGTGTTTATATTGATGAGACTGGCTGTTAGGCCTTAGACTCAAACCTTTGAGCATGCAACAATATTACTGTTGTTTGCAGGCTCAAGATTTTGAGTGTGAAGCGTGATGTATATCACACTTTTATTGTCTTTTATCGCAAGAATATTTTTCTCGTGGTTGTAAAATTAGCACATTTCTAGCATTAAATGACTATTCATTAAAAATAAGATTTGAAAATACGTACTAATTGAAGATGTCACCCCATGACTTAATAATCAGTTTCAACCTCAAAACGATAAATTTGGAAAAACATTTGATAGACATGTTACCTAATGTTATCTGAATTAAGAATAATCAGAGCTCAAATTTTATAAGAGTCGGGATAGATGGGGTGAAGGTTAAAACAAAAACGTCAGGTAAAGTTAGAAAGTAAGTGATGGTGGAGATAAATTATATGGTGATCCAGAATGGATGGTGCAAATTAGAATAAAAATAGTTGGACCATGCTTTGTCTTTGCAGTTGGCCTTACAAAAGAGAGAAAGGGCAGTGGATTGTGGACGTGCCATGCAGCCTTTACTGTATTGCGACCCTCTAAAAAGCACGCGCCCAAGTTAGCTAGGCCAGCCCAGGTGGTGGCTGGCTGGGCTAGGTGGCAAGTGGGGCTGCGAGGGGTCCAATGTTGGGGGACCGGAGGCTAGCCACCTGCTGTGCTGTGATTAAAGATTTTAGGTCATGATTTGACGGCTTCTTGTTGGTGTACGAGCGAAGATCTTTCTTAGTTATACTCTTCAATAGTCTTTTGGCGATCACACAATAGAAGAGATACTTCGTCCATTTTTAGTGTTGTTAGAGAAAATCGTAGGAGTTTATTTACTCATTTAATTAAATTGTATTTCGATTTTAGCCTTTAAAAAAAATAAAAAAGAAAGATATATTATTTTTTTGGATCGACTGAAGAAGATCTACTTTGTTGTGATACACTGGGATCGCAATCTTGTGATGGTTTTGGAGTCTTTCAACATTGATACTTTTTTTTTTCATTTGCTACTTAGTTTCAGATAAATTCATTGCAAAAATTCTTTTTTCATTTGCTACAATTGTTCTGATAAAGAGCCTACTTGGTGCGACTTATTTTTGTTAACTTTTCACTTTTAGTTTCAAATAAATTGTTTATTATTTATTACTTGAACAAGATATTGATTATAGATTAAAATAGGTTGAAATCAAAAGGCTTCCCATGTTCTGCATTTCTAAGTTTAATTATACATTTTCACTTATTAAAAAAAATCATCCTTACTTATATATTATTATTCTTTTAATATCCCCTTAAATTTTTTAGGAGACAATAGGGACTCAATTGAATTTTTTGAAAAATAATAAGAACTAAAATGGTTAAGTTTGAACAATAGGGATCATTTTGAATAACTTTTGTAAATATTAGAAATCACTATGAATCTTTTAAAATATTAGGGACTACATTAAAAAAATGTAAACAATAGGGACTAAGTGTGAAATTTACCCTATTTAATTTTATCTTCTTTGGGCAACTCCAACCGACTCTCTATTTTTTCTCTATAATAGAAAGTGAAATTAGTGATTCTCTACTTTTATATACTCTTTATTTCAATTTTGCTCCAACATCACTCTCTATTTCAGACTTTCTATTTTAATTTTACTCTAACAGTACTCTCTATTTTAAATACTCTCTATTTAATTTCACTCTAATTACTCTTCATATTTTATCTAAACTCATTATTCAATATTTTTTTTTTTTTTTTATTTTTAATTATTAACAACTTTGTTATAACAAAAAAATTGTAATATTTATATAATTTAATTTGTTAAATATCATTATTATTATTATTCCGATGCAAATTAGAAAATTTGAGGCATAAGATTATAATGATTTTTAAACTTAAAATACAAATATCGCCTACGAATTAGAGTTTTGAACTTGAAGTGCACAACAACTGTATGAATTTATTTTATACTTCTTTTTTATGTTGATCATCAATTCAATAAAATAATAAATAAAAAAACTACATCCTAAAGACCAGAAAAGAAAAAAAAAAACATAAAAAGCAAACAAAACCAAATAAGACAGAAAAAAAGTAAATAGAACCGAAAAACAAGTGTGCTCTTTGACCAAAAATAGCAGTAGCGAGCTTAATGTGCTCGCTGGAAGCAGCGAGCCAAAGGCTCTCAAGTAGCGAGCTCGGCCTTCTAGTGAGGGAGAAAGAGAGACTGGTGGAGTCATTTTTTTTGTTCGACTCTCTACTTTAACTATAAAGAACCAAAGTAAAGAATCAAAGTAGAGAGTTGTTGGAGTTACTCTTATACAACGGTTAATTCATATAATGATCTCACTAATGGATTTGTCTCATTTATCAAGGCTACAATTTCCGTATTCGGTTAGCCACCTACACTAGTTTGCAACCATATTGAACAGCCATTGAAGTTAACGAATCATATTGAATTACAAGCTGAAATATGAATTTTTTTTATTTTTTATTTTTTTACTATGATAACTATGATACGCCACTAGTTCTTAACTTGTACACCGGCTTGAGCAATAAAAATTGGGGATGAGCCCGAACCAAGCATCACACCCAGAAACTAAAAAGAACCATAAAAGAAAAAGAAGAAGTAGTTGAAGTTGATATGAGAAAACTCTACTTATAGAAAAAATCTCGAGCCAATCTAGGATTTCACATGATTAGTAGGTGTACAGATCTCGTCAACATGTGAGAGATGAAGAGTTTTTCCTATTTATAATAATAATATAGGTCTTCATGTAACTATATCTTTGTTTTTTTCTTTCCTCGTTTAGCATATATTTAGAAAAGCAAAATAGGACAAAAATTCTTGAGGGGGACCGGGACCCTGCCGGCCCGGCCTAAGATTACACCCTATTGAGCTATAAATTTTGCGGCCGCAGGCTCACGTTGCTCAAATAGGACAAAAATTCACAATAATATGGAAAGGGATGTTTCAGTTGGTTCAATTTTTTCTCATCCAGTTGGGTATAAAGGGGCCAGTCATGAGATCACCTTTAGCACATCAGTTGATAAAATTTTGGCTCTTGTATGAGAAATCAGAGTACATTTTTGGCCTTGTACGGGGAGTACATATACAACATGTATATAAGTTATAAAGCTAAGATTTTCTGATGCTGCAGAGGTTCATAGAGCCCAGTTGGTTATCCAAATATGTGCCATCTCTGATCCACCAGCTTATTATTGGACCACTTAAAGATGATTTTGATCAAACAAATTGTTAACCGACATCTAATTCTTGTAAGTTGGGCCTTTGAATTTACTCCTAGCTGTGTTTTACGGAAATGCATTACCAACGATTATTATTTAGGTACGTGAAGCACACACGATAAACACAACACTCCTGATCGTTTTAACACCTGACAAGTGTTTTACATGCTGCAAAAAATCCTCAATTTCCAAGTTGCTTTGATCCCTTTGAATGTCTTTGAATGATTTTCAAACATATGAATGGCACAAGAATAGGATTTTGACTTTTACAAAAGACATCCTCGTCTTGTTTACCTTCCATTTTGTAGTAGAAGCATTAACATTATTGGCTTAAATCTTTTCCAAGAGTTACACGTGTATTTATGGTGCACCATATTAGGATCCTAAAATCATGTCTACAATAGTGTTTCTTTCAAATTTGTTTTAGTATCGGGAGGTTATTCTAATTCACTTCAGCATAAAGGTCGATGTCAATGGTCAAGTTGAATTGTCTTAAATCTTAAAGACTTTGATAGTTCAACAATTGATGTGAATTAAATTTCAATGACTAAGAAATAGTTGAATAAAAGTTATTCTAAGAACTATTACTAATTGAAAAAAGCAAAGTCTTCAAATTTGTTGGAATATTGAGTTTATGTCTTTTGCCTCTTCATATAGTTGCATTTGTTTGTGCTCTATTAAGTGAACAGATGGCCTTAATAGCCTGATGATGTCATGAACGAACAACTTTTTTTCTTTCTAGCTCATACATATACCACCATTTAATTAAGCTAACGTGTAAGTAAAATTATAGTGTAAAAAAACTGGTTACTAACTTATCAACACACTGGGAAAAAAAAATTCGTAACACGATGATGTTGTAAGCGTTTTTTTGCTAAGTAATTAAATATTTTCGTTGAGTTCAACAATCCAAAACAGACTCACAACATTTTTACACAAACGAAATCCAAATGGATGTTGTAAGCTTTATAGTTATATTACAATGGCGGCAGTAACGTTGTTAGAATCAATTTGCAGCCAGTTACCAATGCTCCGTGAGGTTTTTTTTTTTTTTTTTTTTTTTTGGTCGGGTTGGCATTAAGCCGAATATAAAAAACTAATACATCAACCTATTCCTGTTGAACTAACATCCCACGTAACAAGCCTTGATAGTTCCAGAAGAAGTGTAATAGACTAGTATAGGGGGAGGGCCCTGTCCTTATTGCTTTTGCAATCTAATCTGTTATTCACTTGGTCTCTCGATAGACATGTCGGAAAGAACAATCAACATTAATAAACAGAAAAATAAGAGAATTGCGAACAATGGAGGTCAATCTACAGTCACAATTTGTGAATCCTCTTAAAGCATCAAACTCCGTGAGGCAGATTTACTAATTTTAGCTAAGAGACGAACACGCGCGAAAGGTCCCCAATTGTACATCACATGAGAAAAGATGCCAAACGTCCATACTTTGATGATTAGTGGTGTTGTGTCTCTCAAAGGAAATAAGCCATAGTATTTTCTTTTTTAATTACAAGGAAGTTAAGTTGAAAGATTACATAACAAATCGCGGGGTCAGAACATTTTTCTTATTTGTATTAAAGAGAAAATACAATCCACTAAAGGGACAATCAAAGAAAAAGTTCTCAAGTAGTATCGTGAATCCAAAATTAATGAGTCAATTTACATATTTATTAATTACCCTCTACACATACTTCAACTCAAACCCTCTCTAATTGGACAGAATCTGCCTAGCTACTCATCCAGAAGCATATATGTCATAGTATTGTAGACAATAATTTCAAACTCTTTCAAGGCACAAATCTCATTTCCTTGTTGTTTTACATATTATTCTTAACAAGTTCACAACTGATCTAAATAATTTTGGTTGAATTTATAGTTTGATATTTATTTTTCATTTAAGTAAACACCTAAAAACTAAAAATTGATTTTTCTTTGAAGTTAAGGATTAAAGAAAATTTACTCTTTCTCTTTCTTACATTTTTTTAAGGGAAAACCGATATATCTACAAAATATAATGAAGTGATTGGAATCAAATTTTAACTCAAACCCAAACTTATTGATAATATGAGATGTGGTTTCCTCTTAGCCTGACCTACTATAGTCCAAAACCCTTAATCATTGCTCGTGTGCTAATTAGATGCAAATTCATCTCCCTTTCTTTTTCTTAGTATACTCTATAATCAAGATACATTATTAGTTGCACTTTTTCTCTCTCTCTTTTCCTTAGGAAAACTAAGCCAATTTTATTGATGAAAAAGCTAGCTACTCGATTACAATCTTTGAAGAATGGCTTACCTCTTGTATTCATAGAACCACAAAAAGTCTATTTACTAATTGCATTTAGAACCAAAGTAGAGAAATAAATCCCCTAACCATGGAAGCGCAAGGCATGCAGCAAGTACCAACAGTTAGGTATGCATGCATCTTGTTGAAACGTCGACAATGAAGTGTGAAACAACAAAAACCAAAAAACCTCGTCCTTGTTTCGCGATCAGAAATAACATTTACCTACATTAATGGATTTGATGTTTTCATCGCATTTTCTTTTTGGCTCTACGCTGGCATCAGACACTAGGTTCGGCAAGCATCTATAGTGGCTTTGGTTTTGTAATCAATCTTTAGCACAAACAACAAAAATTTCCATTGCTTGACCTATTCTCACGTTGCGAGACTGCGAATTTATTCAAACGCGTGTTTTGATTGAATGAAATTTGGAGTTTCCAAACAAAATAAAAATTAATTCAAATTTGAATTTGAAAATTTCACTCGTAATCTTGAAAGCTTTAAAACTTTGATCATGTTTGAGTTTGATTAAAAAAATAAAAATTAATTCAAATTTAAATTTGAAAGTTCCATTCGTAATCTTGAAAGTTTTTTAACATTTAATGAGTTGATCATATTTGAGTTCAATGAAAAAAATATAAATTAATTCAAATTTGAATTTAAAAATTTCACTCGTAATTTTGAAACCGTTTGATTGATCATATTTGGATTGGCATATGCCTAAAGCTAATTATCCACCATGAGCATGAAGTTTTTGTGATCAAATGACACAACGAAAGTTGAAAAGGCATAATGGATTTTGATGGCTAAATTCATAACATAATGAGAAAATGATGAGGGTCATGTATGAGGAATTTGCATTCATTCCATTTCATTCTTTCACCTAATTCATTTACCTGTCAAGTCACGTGTCGAGTCACGTGCCGTCTGCAGGCAAAACACAAGTACTATAAAAGCACGAAACACGAAAAACAACATGTACCCAAACTCTCGTCCGTCACCGTAAATGTAACGGAGTTTTTTTAATATTAATTAATATTACTCACTGAACAATAAATTTAACAAACTAAAAATCAACAAATAAAACAAAAAACGACCAAAATGGAAAAAAATAAAAATAAGATAAAAAAAATCCACACTTTATGATCGAAACGGCAGCGTCTTGAATTTCATTCAACTGTCTAAAGTGCCACAAGAGGATCCGACCCTAATATATCACCGAAGTCTTGAAAGAAATCATCTGTTGTCCAATTTGATGACCCGAAACCGAAATCAAGACTTGGATCCACGAACATGTTACTGCAATCTAACTCATCTCCGAAAATGTTATCCGATAAGCAAATACCATCAAACAAATCGGATACGGGAAGCGGGTCATCCAACCCGAACGTCAAATCCTCGTTGGGGAAAACCGTGTCGAAAGCCGAGAAATTAGAGATAATATCGTTATCATCGGCAAAATCTCGGCTCTCTTTCACGACGTCGTTTGGAGGCAAACAACTTTGAGAAGAGGATTCAGTAGCTTCCACATCCACCTCTGATGAAGAAGATGTAAAGCGAAGAACGGATTTCGGAGACCGCGTTTGGTTGTTGTGCGAGTCTTCGCCGGAGTTGTACCCGGAGCAAGCGGTGGTGGCCGGAGGTGACACATTCTCCGGCGGGTTCCTCGGCGGCGGGACTGTGAAATTGGTAAGCGCGTCAGGTCCACGCAGCTGAATAGCCACGTTGTCATAAACCATTGCAGCTTCCTCAGCCGTATCGTACGTGCCTAACCACAGCCGTACACGTCTCAACGGATCTCGAATCTCCGCCGCCCATTTCCCCCACGGCCGTTGCCTCACTCCTCTATACTTCCTCACATTACCATTACCACTCACCTTCAATTTACCCTTTGACGTCGCCGTCAGCTCCGTTTTCCCTCCCTTCTTTTTCCTTCTGTCCTTACTCCTCAATCCGCCGTTACCGTTAGAAACGCCGTTAACGTTGGTATCTGCACTATTATGAACAGAACGTGCTTCGAATTTGACTTCATTGATGAACTTTCTTATTCTTCGAGGACGATTAGAGAAGGTGTTGTTGGTCATTTCATCATCTTCGTCACTCGAAGAATCAGTGGCGTCACCATCTGTGACTGATATGCGGACCACTCTTGGACTAGGAGCAACAACATTAGTTTTCGAGAACAACATAGTGGTTTGTTTGCAGTGTTCACTGTACTTGACTCTACTGTTACTACTAGTACAATTACTAGTAGAAAGTATGGATTGTTGGCCACTAAAATTCATTTCTTTTCTCATATTCTTCTCATTGAAAGAAGAAAAGAAAGTTAATCGAATCAAAACGAATCTTTATCTCACTAGATAAGCTCGGTTAAACGAAGAACGAGAAAAGAAGGCCAAGAACAAGATGGCAGAGAAATAATTACACACACGAAAATTGGGTTGTGTCTGTAGTTGTGTACTGGGAAAAGGAAAAGTGAGAAAAGTAAGTTTTCAGTGGATATTGAACTGAAAGTGAACAAAAATGGTTATGGGGTTTATGTGTGTGTATTTTGGTGTGAAAGATGAAAAGCTTGGAGATGGTGAATGGATAGAGAGAGAAAGAGATGAAGAAGTAGTTCAGTTGAGGTGGAGACCGAAACTACAGCGAGTGATACTATTTTATAGGATCCGATAGCCGATATTGGTAAAACACTTTTTTTTATTTTTTTCTATCTTCATTTTTTTTTTCCAAGGTAAATAGTATTATATTCTTGTCATTAGTTCGAAAAATGTACATTATCTCTTTAATGCCATAATAACAATTTTAATCTTTAAATATCTTTTAAAGAGTAACATAATACAATAAATTATTGACCAAACCATTTCTATAGTAGTAACATATAACATCTTTACAGAGCTTAATGACAAAAATTGTAATTTCGATACTACAAAGAATAACATACACTTTAATAATATACAAAAACATGATAATTTTTAGTTCAAATTTTCAAATTTGAAAGTAATTATTTTCATTAAGAATGTGATAATTAATATTAAGGATTGATGTAAGAGGTTTTTGTACAAGCACCAAAATATAACGTACACTTTTAACAAATTACAAAATGTAAGTTGCTTATCCTTTTTTGTCTTTTCAAATTTGAAAGTAATCATTTTTGTTAAAAATGTGATTAATTAAGATTAAGGGTCATTTTAAGTTGTTTTGTACGGAGCCGCCGCAAAAGATGGGCTTTGGTTATGACACGTGGCAAGTGGACCCAATAAATTGCTGCCATTTAACGGATTGATAAGGGGTGAAAGGGGGTTTAAGAGTCAGCAAGCAAGTTGGGGTTTTGTTGGAATCTGAGATTGAGGGCACGTGACAACCGGATTAAACGGTTCCGTTAATTTAGTCGGTCAAATAACTAAGTACTAACAGCTTAGTCTATTCTTTGACTGAAACAAGATTTTATTAACGGTTTTTTTTAAGTAATTTTAAAACTTTTAATTGTACTTTAATGTAAAGTTTCTGTTACTTTTTCTTTTTTAAGTGGAAGAGTTCAGGCTTTGTTACCGCCTGATTGCACGAGAGGCGTTATCACCAAAAGTTTTACCATTTTTTTTTTTTTTTCCTTCTGTTTTTGCAGTTTTTAACATCTGTTAACTGGTCCAAAAGCCAGGATCAACGTGGCAGGCAACCTAGAATTTGATGCCATTTTATATAAGATTGGTTTTTGTTAGTGTTTTTTTTCTTTCTTTTTTAACTATAAAACTCTATTTACCAAAAAAAAGTATGAAAAACTCTGTTTAAAAAATTCGAATCTACGTGAGAAATGCAAAATTTCCGGAAAACATAACTTTATCCAAAGGAGGATGATCCAATTTTTTTTTTCTAATTAAGTTCAGATTTCTTGATAGCAAACTCAAAAAATTAATCGAACTCACATAAGGAATGCAAAATCTCAAAGAATATAAATTTGTCCGAAGGAGGAATGATCCAAATTTTTGTTAAAGGTGTTAAGTTGGAATCTCATTCTAATTAAGGATTCTTGTGGTTCTGAAGGTTCCAACTACAATCCCAGTTAGAAATGCGAAATCACAAAAAACATAACCTTATCCAAAGGAAGAATGATCCAATTTTTTTTTCTCTGATTAAGTTCAGATTTCATGAATAGCAAACTCAAAAAATTAGTCGAACTCGCATTAGAAATGCGAAATCTCAAAAAATATATATTTACCCAAAGGAGGAATGATCCAGATTTTTGTTAATATTTGCATGCACTAAAACTCAACGACCACACGTTCCATATAATACGAGCACTTCCTTGAATTTGTGTTTATTATTAGGTGTAACATTTGATGCATGACCAATCGTTAACTTTGTCAATCTTAGTAAATCTTAACAATCTTATCAGATCGACAAAAAAAAAATCTTATCAGAAAATGAAGATTTGAAGAAGGAAAATGATCAACTTGATCATTCTTTTTGACGCCTAGACTTATTAATATATATTACCTACCATGTATTCTGAAATTAATAATTGAAATTGCCTTCAAATATTATAATATTTGAACGCAATAATTATGTTATCTATTCAACTAAAACCAAGTATGATACAACGACCAAAATAGAAATAAATGATGGGGGGGCATTATTTCTACCTCTATTTAGTTGATTTATTGAAAAAAAGATATGTTTTTATTGATGCACTTGAAAGCTTGCAGACATGAGGGACAAAGTCAATACTTATAGTGATTTTCTTTCTGGGTTTGATATGTGCAATTATACATGTGAAATGAAAAATACCTAAAATAGTAAATGCCTTGCTTTTGTGAGCAAGTGAAGTATACCTTCCATCTCTACCAGTACGGCTACCAGCTAGCAGCCAACAGCAAACGCGCCAGGTGCGGATTCAGGATCTTACACAAATGTTTTAAGATATTTTTAAATTATCTTTTTATTATTGCTAGAAAAACAACTTAACCTCATGGTCCCGTTAATTTTAATCTTTAAAATCAGTTAATTTTGATTAATAACATATTCTGAATCCACCCTTGAAACGAGCAAAGGTCTAAATTAACATAAGCTACATACTATTTCACGCACGTTGCGATCATGACTCTCGAAAAGGCTTAAAACCTCAAGTTCCGGTAGGACTCTTACATATTTATGGTGCAAATTATTGTTCTAGGTGTTAACAATTAAGAACACCTGTCGTGTTCATTTAAAATGTACCAAGATTTTGCTGTCTACATTAAATAATCATTTGAATGATGTAATAATAGCTCTGTCCTGAGTCGCGTTCTTCAATAGATACTCACCTAAGATACAGAAAGATTCTGTCACAACAACACACTATCATAATATATATGCAACATTTACTGTCTATTATAACACGGCCAAATTCAAGATTTTTACTCAATGAATGTCAAAAATAAGCAATTTAATACTTATATATGGACAATTTTTTGTTAGTGAGACTAAATTTATTTTTTTACTTAAAAACACACACGTTTTTAAAAAATACAACTCTAACTCACTCATTAATAGCTTTTTACTCACGGGCAAGCGGGAGTTGCAAATGAGCCCACTCTACTTGCGAATTAGAAATCTTCTGCACAAAGTCGGCACATGCATTCACTCTGAGTAAACATTTTCCTGTTTTGGTTTATCCTTTTAACTCATCTTTTGAAGTAAAACATTATATGAACAGCACAAACATGTCTGTGTGTAGGGAACAAGCAAGCATTAGGTTAAGTACGAGAATTAATTGCAATCTAACTTTACCTCACTGTCGTGGGATTTATCGGGCCGGCCCGAGATTATAGAGTCGCTTGACTATCAAGAGATCCAAGCACGCCTTAACGATGCATCAAACAAATAAGCCGTCTGATATTATTTATTTCCTGATTGGCTTTTGTTGTAATCTTACATTACTAATGTTTTATGTTCATGCTGACTCGTACTTAGCAGCCTAGTTTGAAAGCTTTTACGATTTGTAGTGCAGACCTTCAACCGCGATTTTTTCATATAGATAATTTGGTCCGAGTATATGTAACAGTAACACGTCCCATTACTTTTTTAACAATACTCCAACAGAAGAGTAGTAAGTGGTTAAAATAAAACGTGAGGGGGTAATGAGTATTATCGACTATAGATGTTGGGGGATACAAAATTGATCTTGTCCCTTTAATATTTCCATTTTCCATGTTGTAACCATTTATTGAAAAAAAATAGTAATGTTTTATATCACTCCATCACCCCTCTTTGATATGGTTTAAAATCATTTATTAAATATCAAATTTTCGTGTATATGATTAAAATTCTATTATATAAAAAAGAGTGATAGGGTGATATATAATATTACTCTTCAACAAAATAGTTTGGTACACGAAATTATCGTTGTGCATGAGTTTAAGGAAGAACATGACAGTAACATCACGTCACTCTTTCCATATACAGAAAGTATATATTATATCAAATGCAAAAGAAGATTGCACATAAAGTGAGTCATATAGACGTGAAGGGAAACTATTAATGTCTTCTCTCGGGTGGCTTTATTGAGTTTATTACATACCTTTTATTTGATTAGGGTCATGCAGAACAAAACATCGTGTGCCATCAAGAAATTCCTTTTATATGCTTAATAGAAACAAAACCGCCTTTATACAGATAAGTCCATGATTTAAAGAATTAAAGTCCCATGCTTCCACTTTTAGCTCATTGTTTATATTTTGATGATTAACACGATCTGTTAGGTATGGTTTGGTTTACCTGGCACAGTACTATTAAGCTAGAAACTGATTGAATGTGTTATTAGGTGTCAACAAATAATTGCTTCTGTTTTTCCTTTTATGACAACAACTCCGTTTTGGCAAGATTTTATTTGATCTACTTTAAAGTTATAAATTTCGTAATGTAATAACTCATTTTAAAGTATTCTCTGTGTCAGTTAAAGGTCATGCAATATTTGATGGCAGAAAAATATATCACTATAAGTCGCTACCGAAACACTTCGTCTAACCCTTAGGGATAACAAATTAATGATTACTTGTTAAACTCTCATTATCACAACAGAGAGCTTGTCCAAAGTCTTGTCCTTAATTGCAGCAAGAATATCTGTGAAACCTCCAAACAGTACTTAGCCGGTTGTGCTTTAATCAACTTTGTATTATAGCTTGCCATTTTGTGCTTAACATACTTATATGTTCTAATCTGTTCTAGTCTGTCTTCTAATATACTGAAAAGATAAGTGTTTCTTGGATTTAGCGTCATAAGCTATTGGTTAGATGAGAATTTAATTTGGATTTAGCGTCGTAAGCTCTGTTATAAATATGTTAGCTAGTTAATCTCATTTAACGAGATAAGACTTGATTTTAGTATGATTAGGTTCTAATTTTGTATTTATAAGATCCAATGGCTTGAGGGGAAAAAGATCCGCTAATTATTAGCGTTAGCAAAGACAAACCAAAAGCATCACTCAAACCGCTTCTAGAAGAGTACAAAAGTGTGCAATCTGGAATTCTGATTGAGCCATGTGTATTGAGAAGCAAATCAGTGTACTGATTGGACTGCCATCTACAGCTTACTCAAGCCGTTTAGAACTCACAAGATCACCCATCTCCTACATTCCTTGTATTCATAGAGATTGATAAACGAGATGAAATATCTCCAAAGATAATCGAGCTTCCCTTAAATAAAAAAGACAAAGCAAAACTATGTCTTTCTTGGACTGCCAAAACATCAACGTGCATGAATCCACATAAACTAAAGACAACTAATGAATTACAATAGATTCGACAAATTTTCGAGAGGTTTTGGTCTGTACTACATAACAAACTGCATTTATATATGTTTTGTTTGAATTAGAAATTTCCATTTGTTGTTTACTTGCAACTTGTGGTTTTAGCTTAACTTCATAAGTCAATAAGCATCACGTTCAAGATCGCAAGCTGCTACGTTGAGCCACGAAACATATTAATATAATTAGTCTCTTTTAAGGTATTGTTATTGTTATTCGCGACCACAACACTTTTTTGGCTTCCATCAAGTCAATATGTATCAACTCCTAGAGGACCTAAATTATGAGCAAAATATTTTATATACATGAGTTTACGAAATTCGAAAATTAAGCAGTGTATGTGTATTATACGTGTGTATATGTGTCTGTATTTCAAGGAGAAACTAGTAGTAGTACTAGTATATATTTAAGAGACACTTCGAATTATGAAAATTGGATAATTCGGAGAAAATTGATTCCTCTCTATAGGGTAACATAAGCTTGCTAATTTTCCATTATATACTTTTCATTTTAAAATCAGATTTCTGTATGTCATTCCAAACTAGAGCGTTGAGATTAATTATTTTGATAATTTTGGACAACAGGTGAGCAACTAAGAGTTGATCGACGTAAGGTTTTATAACGAAGAGTGAAGAGATTTAGAAGTTTTCTATATAAATAAAATGAAAATATTTTGATATGTGAAGAAAAAAGGAAAATTCTGAAATTAAGCGTGATAAACTTTATATGAGTAAAATTAATGAAAACAAATTTTTTGGGCTCAACATTATTATTCATGCCCTTCTTTCTCGTTTGAAGAAAAATCTTCTCCAATTTCTCAAATTTGCAAGAAAAGTTCTTGCATTCAGTGTCACTTGAGTTATCAAATGTTCTTGGGGTGGGGGTAAAAACCAAAAAAAAAAAAAAAGTTTATCAAATGTTCTTGCCAAATCATTGCATGGTATAGTGGCAAGTGGCAAACTCCTATATTAATATAATTAGTTTCTTTGTTCATGCTAACATCAAAATAATGTAGTAATTGGGAAGTGAAGTGTGGACTGAGATGGTGAAGTCATGTGATCTTCCTCGTTTTTGAAGAATTCAAGTGTGGGTCTCTGTATATTTATTAGTTTCACCTACGTGCATGCAACATCTTGCCCACTACTATGGTACAACCATACTATATTGTACGTGATTCTTAATTAATTTTAGATTATGATCATTTGGCCGGTGAAAGAAAAGAAATGACGTCGACGCTTTCTCGTATTTAATATTGTTTGATTTTGATTGATTCGAAGTATGCAGAATTTATTGTTATACTATAAAATTTATAGTCTTGGAGTGGTCGTTGTTATGATGCTCTTTCTTTTGTGCATTGTGTTTGAAGATAATTATTGATGCATTGGTGTTTGCGCATTGTTTTAGTTTTGGCAACTGTCTGTTTTTACTGGAAAAATTCATGTAGTATTCTCTCCCCTATTTCCTCCTAATGAATCGTGAAGTTTATATATATCTTGTCATGGGAGATCAAAATATGAAATGGCAAATGCGACATTTAGGTATTTTCTTTTTGGTACAAAAGTAATTTGGTTGGAAGTATAGAGGATGTGATAGTAGAGTAAGGGCATCATATTTTTCAAAGTGATAAACATTTTCATTATTGTCATTGACTTTAATCTAATTGTTAATATTGAGACTAAGACACTTTAAAAACTTAATTTAGTTCTCCCTACTAATAGTATGCGATTTTCCTAGATTATATATTCCCATTAAGTGTAAATATACTCGTAATAATTAGTGGTTACATTTGATAATTTATATACATTCTCTTGAAACAAAACAATATAAGTATGAAATCATAATTCATTAAGAAGGCAGAGTTGAGGACGAAAAGAAAAATATAAATATTGTCACAAACGAAAAAAAAAGACAAAAATTCTAATAATTTAGGATGAATACCGTGTGTAAGACTTTCATCTCACACTAGTCTCAAGTAATTAAAAAGAGAGAAAAATTCATCTTCTTGAGAATAAAATTGACTTTTATTCCCAGTGATAAATGAGGAGTAATTAATTTGCGAAGAGGTTTAGGTGAAGCTGACGATAAAACCAAGCGGACCGTACGGGCCATGTCTCGGAAAGCAAAGGCAAATAAATATGGCTTCTGACGGTCACGAGACTGACACGTGTATCACCATGTGGCATCTACGTGGCTCATTCGCAACAGGCTTTGGATTTGAAAAATCCAAACAAAGACGAGCATCTATTGTTGTAAGCTAAATGTTCCTTTTTTTTCCGACAAAAAAAAAATGTTCCTCCTTTTTTCTTTATCATTTTCTCTCTGCAAAATTTGCATTAATAAATTATTTTATATTAATAAATTATGCATTCTAAAACTACCAGATGAGATTTCGGGTTTTTTTATTTAGTATTTGATTTTGATTCAATATTACTCATCTACATTTAAGTTAACTTTATTATTTCATATCAAATTCGTTATGCATCTCTTCTAGTGTGACTATATTTTTCAAAATATGCTAGACTGTAACCCATGTTTCTTAACAATCAAGCTTCACATAGACGACGTACATGCTAGCAATTTAACAAAGGAAATTGAGATAATTAGAGCAATGATCTACTATTTTCAAAAAGTTATTTATGGCCTTTCTATTGAAAACAATAGTATATACTTAAATAGACAGAGGTAACAGAAAAATGACCAAAAGAAAGCACTTGTGCCCAAAAAGTATTGTATTGGGTACCAGCTGATTTTATCTTACTTTCTCGTTGCAAGAGAAGCAACATTGTTCTTCACTTTTCAGACAAATACTTTTTTCTGCTTTTTATGTTTTTCCCTCATCATGAGAGTCAAATATTGTAGGCTAATGTTAACCTCTTCTGGTACGGATAGAAGTCAAATATTGTGTGCTATCTAGTATAGAAATTGAGCTGTAAAAGTGCCCGAGTTATTTGAATTTTGATATGGGTTAAAAATATCTTTCAAGAGCGTTTTCTGACAAAAATAAAAATTATGAACAGAGCACAAAACATTTAGTCCATGTCCGACCAAAGTGCCAAAACCAAAGTCATATTTGTAGGACTAGATCGTGGGACTTCTTTCTGACAGCTTTACGTAATGGAGCGTTTAGCGCGTGTGAGAGAGTGCAAAATAACTCGGATCATATTTCTTCTAAACAAAACCTGTGTTTTAGTATTTGAATCCGGATATGAGATGAAAATACTTTGCAGGATCCTTGTCGATTATCAGACAAAAATAAACCCCCCCCCCCCCCCCCCTTCCTTCCCCCCCCTTCCCCGGGAGAGTGCAAAACAACCCAGACCCTATTTCTTCTGAACAAAACATGTGTCTTGGTATTTGAACTTTGGTACAAGTTAAAAATATCTTTCAGAAGCGTTCTCTATCATCTGACCAAATCAAATCAAACCAAACTAAATTTTGTCCCACTAGGTAGGGTTAATTATATAGATCATGCAACATCATGCGCTCCTGTCAAGAGTCATCTCCTCTATAAGCTCTATACATACAAGGTATCGTCTAATTATCTTTGTCCAAGTTATGTTAGGTTTACCTCTGCTTCTCTTTTGGTGTATTATTTCTAAACATTTACACCTTCTAACAGACGCCTCGACGGGTCGTCTCCTGACACGGCCAAACCATCTCAAATAATTTTTCATCATCTTATACTCAATTGAAGTCACTCCTACTCTTTCACGTATCACTTTATTCTTAATCTTATCCTTCCTAGTTTTGTCACACATCCATCTCAACATTCTCATCTCAGTCACTAACATTTTATGAACAGGTTGATATTTCACCACCCAACATTCCGAATCATATAACATAGCAAGTCTAACAGCTATCTTATAGAACTTTCCTTTTGGCTTAAGTGGTATTTTTCGATCACACAAGATTCTTGACGCATCTCTCCACTTCGTCCATCATGCTTTAATTATGTGATCAACGTCCGCATTAATCTACCCATCTTGTTGAACCATATAACTCAAGTATCTAAAACTCTTTTTTTTATGTATTCTTTTTTAGTCTAATCTTACTTTTATCTCATTTGTCGACTTATTTTTGCTAAACATACATTTCATATACTATATCTTTGACCTGCTTAACTTAAAACTCTTAGATTCTAAAGTTGCTCTCCATAATTCTAGCTTAGTATTTATACATTCTCTAGACTCATCTATCAAAACAATATCATCATCAAATAACATACACCACAGTAGTACATCTTGGATATGGCTAGTGAGTTCATCCATGACTAGTGCGAAAAGGTATGGACTCAAGGCAGATCCTTAATGTAGTTCTATTGTAATCGGAAAAAGACTAGACTCTCCTCCCCTCGTCCTTACGCTAGTCATCGCTCCATTGTACATGTCTTTTATCACCTCAATGTATGCTACATACACACTTTTTTTCTCCAATATTCTCCATAAAACTTCTTTAGGAACTCGGTCATATGCTTTCTCCAAGTCAATAAATACCATGTGTAAGTCTTTCTGGTTCCTTTGATGTTGTTCTATTAACCTCCTTAGTAAAAAGATAGCTTCCATTGTTAATCTCCTAGGCATAAAACCAAATTGATTTTCTGACACCCTCATATTTCTCCTTATTCTCCTTTCAATCATTATTTTCCAGAGTTTCATAGTGTGGTTCATTAATTTAATTCCTTTGTAATTGACACAATTCTGAATGTCTCCTTTATTTTTGTATATTGGAATTAAGATACTCTTCCGCCAGGCATCAGACATCTTCTTACTCCTCAAAATTACGTTAAAAAACATTGTTAGTCACATTATACCCTCATCGCCCATGCACCTCCATACTTCAATTGGGATACCATCTGGACCTATAACCTTTTCAACTTTCATCTTTTTAAGTGCCCCTTTAACCTTTTATCTTCCTATCCGCCAGTAAAATGTGCGGTTTAACTGCTCTTTTGATCTCTTTAGTTGTCCCCAATTTATGTTATTAAAATCACCCTCGTTAAAGAGCTTGTAAAAATAGTTTTTCCACTGTTCCTTTATCTCATCTTCTTTGACTAGTACTTTATCATCTTCACCCTTAATACATTTCACTTGATTTAGGTCCCTAGTTTTTCTTTCATTAACTTTTGCAAGCTTAAATACCTCATTTTCTCCTTCTTTGTATCAAGTCACCTATAGAGTTCCTCGTATGCTATTGTTTTAGCCTCGCTAACTGCCTTCTTTGCTTCCTTTTTTTCTGTTTTGTATCTCTCTAAATTTTCATGATTACAATCTTTTTGACAAGCTTTGTAACACTCTCTCTTAGCCTTAACTTTATCTTGAACTTCGTTACTCCACCACCAAGCCTCCTTTTAGACTGGTGCGATACCTTTAGATTCTCCTAGAATATCCTTTCTTAGCCTTTTTATACAATTTGACATTTGTTCCCACATATCATTTGTGTTTCCATTTGTCTCTCATACGGATTCTTTTAAAGCTTCTGACTTAAACACTATTTGTTTATCTCCTTTTACGTTCCACCATCTAATCCTCGAACACTTATAGACCCTCTTTTTCCTTGTCCACTTTTTAACATTTATGTCTAAAACTAACAATTTATGCTAGGTAGTTAGACTCTCGTGGGATTACCTTACAATCCTTACAAACCAAGCAATTTTTCTTCTTTGCCATAAAAAAATCTATTTGTCTTCTTGAAGTCATCTGACAAAAATAAAAATTTCACCCTCCCACCCCCCCCCCCCCCCCCCCCACCCCCCACCCCACACACACACAAAACGTTTTCCCTTCAATAAAGCTATACATTTGTTGTCTGGAATGAAGCTGGCAATAGCTGTTCAAGAAAGAATTTATTTTTTTCAGTCACATTAAAGTTTTGTATTCCAATTGATATCAGAATCTAATTAGTTCTTCAATGTAAGGTTTAGGTAGGGGACATCAAGGTACTGAAACACGCAAGGGATGTACACTTGAATTTGTTTTAATTCTAATGTTAGCATTCTTTAGATTTTTAATTACATTGCATGTTGATGAAAAAGTATAGTAATTCTTCTTTTTCTGTTAGCTTAAGATGCACTTTATTATGCTTACGACCAAAATCGGGGATTATTAAAAAGCTCATACTAGGATCAATGCACCAATTGAAATAATTATACGAATACCACCGGACCTTTGATCTAGTGTTATATTTCTCAGTATGAGTGAAAAAACTTATGAGATCAATTTTTGCTAATGACATACTTTGATTTGTTTTGTACGACTTTGAAAAAATATAATAATAAACATTTTGCATGAGAGAAGTCGACCTCAGCCGACGAATTTCCGCATCAGCTTCACCAGCTAGGTGTTTTTAAGTAGGATTAATCTGTGTGTATTAACCTTGTCTCCAAGTATAGACAATATACAACGTACACTAACGTTGATTAAATTAGAAAGGATAATGTTTTATTCACAATATTTTAGTCCTTTTGTAATAAAAATGGGGGAAAAAATATTACATTAGGTGTCTAATTGCAACACGTTTTAATTTAATTATTATATAAATTAATTTTTTTGTAACGATTTTATTTAATTGCAATGGTAAGAATTTTCTTTTTTCATATTTTGTTAATAACTGTTAATGAGATTTTGTACAAGCAACAATTTTAAAATTATAGTTTAATTTCAATTACTAATTATATATGCCCGTATAATACATAATTTGTAACGAGACTATATACAATAATTAAAGTCATTTATAATCTCGTTTTTAGCATTTTTATAATAGTTTTAAATATTATAACATATCAAAAATATTATAGTGAAATAACTCGAGTGATGTTAAATCTCTTTTTATATACCCAAATTCTTATCTTATACGCAGGAGGCCATGTGATCCACCACTCGTGTGCACGACTACTTTGCCGGGGCTGAAGTAGGGGAGTATCTTCCACAAGACGAAGGTTCGCACGTGGGAATTCTGTTATATCAAAAAAGCAGTGCAAAAGATATTCTATAAATTTAAATTTTAAACGAACCTTGATTAAGGCTTTGTTTAGTTTAATTTTTTAACACTTAAAAGTGTTTTTTGTGAGTTTAGAAACTGATCTTACATGTTTGACTTATTTTTTAAATTGCTTTTAGGTAAAAGTTGAAATTAAAAAAAGCTGAAAAACAAGAAGCTTCAAATTGAAAATTTTTAAAATAGATTTTTGTGAAACTGTTTTTATATAATGTGGAAAGTTGTTTTTTTTTTCTTTATCAAATATATCCCTTTATATTTTCTAAAATACAATATTGCCCTCAATTTTTTTAAAAATTTAATATTGTCTAATATAAGTCAAACAATTAATGATTTTTATTTAACACTTTTAAACAAAACTCTATTGGAAAAATTTTACAATTGAAAACTTAAAATTTTACAGGTAGCTCAAACAAAGCTAAGTATTCCAAATACAATGTTGTTCGACATTAAAAGACACAAGTCACAGTATTCCATACAGAAGCAATTAATAAAAATAAGTTACAGCTAAGCTTCATTCGCTTTCCATTTATGGAAGTAAGCTACATTTTAATGCTCTACACAGAAAGAGGCGGGGGGGTGGGTGGTTTGTTGGGGGTGAGGTTATTGACTCCGTACTTACCGGCCTTCTGACCAATGCTGCTAAGCTGATGGTTATGTCGTCTTTATGTTCTAGCATGGATACATGGCCGAACTGACTGGAAAACAAGAATTTTCATCCATTTAGATGCATTGAAACTGGTCCAATTTTTCACCAAAAAAAAAAAAAAAACTGGTCCAATTTAATTTTACTGTGAAATTTTCAGAAGACAACATCTTGAAATAGTTACCGTACGTTGCATGCACATGCTTTTTCTGCGTCTTAAGCTTTTCTTCTTTTTCTTTACTGCATTGAAACTGGTCCAATTTAATTCTACAGTGAAATTTTCAGAAGAGAGCATCTTCAAATAGTTACCGTACGTTGCATGCACATGGTGCGTCTTAAGCTAGTTTTTTTTTTTTTTCATTACAACGGGGACAACTAAAAAGACTTTCAAAGTCACATCACATCAGAATCCAAATTCTAAACACATGAAGCACTTTTTCATCTTTCAAAGACTTATAAAATGACAGAGAGGTAAATATAACTTTTACACATTTCCGTTAATTCTTTAACAAGATTTATATGTCACAGTTGAAAAAGAATTAAGAGAAAAAAGAAAGAATTAGAACTGATTGATAGATTTTACGAGACTTATAAAATGACAGAGCTAAATAGAACTTTTACACCTTTTCGTTAATTCTTTAACAAGATTTATATGTCACAATTGAAAAAGAATTAAGAGAAAAAAGAAAGAATTAGAACTGATTGATAGATTTTACGAAACAAACGAAAAAGAAACAAAAGATGAAATACAAATTGTGAATCAACTAAGCCGTCTCGGGTAGTTGTAGCAGAAAATATAGCCAGAAGGGATCTCTCAAAAATTATCCTACAAAAGATATGGATCCTTCTCCATCTTTCTGCAATTGATTATAATGTATAATGTCGAAGTAATGCTACATTATTTAAATTTAGGTTGCAGAGTTGATAATTGATTTGTAATAAATCATGTTCCTAATTGCAGTTAAGAATATGGGACCACGACATAATTAGGCACTTTTTTTTTTTTTTTTGGTTATGATTGGGACTTATTTTAGAAGTTTCAGATTGACATTAAGAGTGTCTTCTAATCACCACAATAAAGTTGATCCCTCTTTTAATAAACTCGGCAACTAACCTCAAGAAAGATAAGAAGAATAAATGGTTTTAAATTTTGAGACACGTGATTTCGTCAGAAAGATGTTCGCAATGATATACTTATGAAGAGCCTAAAGAATTAATGATGCATAATTTAAGGACAGACTGCGAGAAGATGTAGCCATATAGGGGAAACTCATTCTCCTGTTATAAGCCATGCATTCGGACATGTTGCGGTAAGACAGCAGACCTACTACTAATGCAATTTCTTAGGCTCTTAAATAGGGTAAATGTCTAATTTGGTACGTTTATCTTTAAAATATGTTTCATTTTAGTTTTTATTTTTTAAAACGCATTTTTTTAGTCTTATATTTTTACAATTTGTTTTAACTTTGTCCTTATCTTTTAAAATATACATTTTTAGTCTTGTATCTTTACTATTTGTCTTAACTTAGTCTTTATCTTTATCTTTATAGTCCACGTTAGCCCTCCACCATTTTAAAAGAGAAGGTATAAGTTGGGACAAATAGTAAAAATACGGGACTAAAAAGATACATTTTGAAAAATAAAGACTAAATCAAGATAAATGTTAATATACGTCTAAAATGATACATTTTAAAAATAAAGAGTACAATAATACAAACCCTAATTAGATATTTACCCCTCTTAAATATGTAGCTCTACTCTTACTTTTATGGCACTGGCATTTTGAGCAGGAATTTCGCTACGTTTCCATCTACCAATCTGCATTTCTTTTTCTCTTTTATAGTCGTTAAAATTACACATTTTTAGTTCAGTTATTGGTCTACTTGGTCTAATTGGCATCACATAGCCATTGAATTGTACTATGCAAGTATTCTCACGTGCTGGAATTCTTGAATTCGAATGTCTTTTCATCACAAATATTATTTGATTTTTATTGATTTAGTGTATGCATTAGGAAAACGCTGCCATTATATTGAAAAGTTTGTAATCTTGACACGAATTTAATATAATTTTACCTAAAGTGAATTTATCGTTATTTTAAAAAAAAATAAACTTTCGCTTACGGTAGCATTAATGGTTTCATTAGTTACTACAGGCAGAAAACAGTAAAAAGAACTTGCAGAAAGGTCACAATATGCAACAAAAACCATACTGGCCACAAGTTTATTGGTAGCGTCATTTAGCAAGAAACCTCCGAGTTGTTCTTGATAGAAAGAAATGTTTGTCACTAGTTCTTAAAATCTTCTTTACCCACCAAACGTTGATCTACAATTGTCAATATATCATTGTTTTCCATTGCCAAGTAACAGCGCAATAACC
This sequence comes from Ehretia macrophylla, assembly GCA_037974665.1. Lineage (NCBI taxonomy): Eukaryota > Viridiplantae > Streptophyta > Magnoliopsida > Boraginales > Ehretiaceae > Ehretia > Ehretia macrophylla. Next base: position 11,160,410 of record CM075764.1, on the reverse strand, counting down.
CAAGAGTTGTGTGGAACGTAAACGTTGAGTAATGACCTGTTGATCAAAAAGCAACACGCATGAAGTGTTTCCGTGACTGCGCTAGTTGCAAATATTGGCTTTGAAAATTTGTGTGAATCAAAGATGGATTTACGATATTATATTATTGGGGAATTTTAAAAATCAAAATTTAGTGGAATGAATTTTTTTCAAGGTATTTTTCGTAATCAATGAAGACTCTAACCCCTAAAATTTTACACTTGAATTCGCTCCTAATAGAAACAACTACATAAGAGAGAGCTTACTGGACCTTTTGGTGTTCAATATGAAATCTTCAAGGCCCAAAATACACTGCCACATGATTGGATCACAATATACCTTTAACTCTTGCTCATTTGTTAATTTCTGACCTTAACTCCCCTGCTGCGGCTTAAGCTTTGTTTTACCCTGTTTTCTTGTTAATGAAAGTTTCGTATTTCTGAACCATAAAAAAACAAGAAAAGAAATATGAGACTTAAGACAGATTCAGATAATGAAATGCGTGTAATTCTAAAGAATTCTCAATTCTAGGCCGTCAATTGGGCCCTTTAAGCCTAATTCGCAAGTGAGAAAGGCCCAATGGAAATTTGTACGCCTTACTTGAGTTGGCTTCTTTACCTGCTGCCTGCGGGTATGGATCCTTTCATAGTAAGAGCGTCTCGTAGTGGTGCCAAGAGGTGAACTCCTCACCATTCATCCCATCCCATGTTGGTAGTTGAGATTGAAATGAAAGGCTCAGAAAGAACGAAGGAATATAGAGAATCCTAATCCGCTGCGCGAGCAGAAATCTGGGTTTTTTTCTTCTTTTTTATTTTTGAGCGGGGGGGCACGTATGTTGACAGCCAAAATCCAGGTCATGAGGGTCAAAAAAACCATACCTTGAACCCATTGCTTAAACAAGTTCCACAAACGGTTAACATACAATACCAGGAGAAAAGTGTTAGGAGGGCAGGATTCTAACTTCCCCCTCGTAGTCAATTACAACATTAAAAACAGATAATATTTCATTACTCTATAATAAGGGTCCATTTCACAGGGGGAATGCGCCCTTGTGCCACCACATTACAGCACTTACCCCATGGCATACTTCTGAGTCCAGCTCCGAGCAGTTGTCTCGTACTTGTTTTTATCAGTCTTGTACATATGAGCAATTTCCGGAACTAATGGGTCATCAGGATTGGGGTCCGTTAACAGAGAACAGATTGACAGCAAAACCTGCAAATAAGAATAATCAAACTCAATGAAGTACCTTTATACGACTTGATGGAGTCATTCCCACATATGCAATGAAATACCTTAATCATTTCTATAAATAAAGTCAAATATTTAAATATCTTTTCTGGCAAAGAATGGCAAGGTCAGGAAGTAAAACTAACCTTGGAGATAGTAAGGGCTGGACTCCACTGTTCCTTCAAAATATCAAGGCAAATGCTTCCGTTGCTGTTGATGTTCGGGTGAAAAACCTTTGTCCTGAAAGCTACCTGCATAATTCATTCACCTGGCTCTAAGAAAGAGAAACATACCAATGAACCTACTAGAGAAAGGAAAACTTGAGCAGTATTCAGCAAACTTTCTACTTTGCCAATTTAAAAGTTCAAGTCCAGAGATGAACTTCCATTCGCAGTTTTATTAAATACAAATCAAAACGTCTTTGCTAAATGTATGGCAAGAATCCAATAACACTCAAAGATGAGAAGTAATGAGTGTTGATAGGAGTTTGTATAAACCAGAATTCCTGAGCAGCGAGGGGCAATGGTGAATAAAGTGTCAAACAGAAGAGGAAAAGAATAATCTTGTCCCCAGGGAGAAATGTTGTAATGCCTGTGTTTTATCACCATTTGAGTTCTATTAAAAGATCTAGGTTCGCTGACTTGCTCTAGAGAAGTAACTGCTACCTCTATATGTCTGTTTCAGAATTAACAATGGGGAAACAGAAATAATTTATCTTCCCCGCCCACTCCCTCCACTCCCAGTTCAGGGTGTTATATATAAAGTGAAGGCAATATGTTACTATTTTCTGTTCTCAGCATCCATTGAGCATAAATGACAAAGATGAAAAAGCTGTAACCTGGCAGATTTTGGGAAATACAAGCAGAAAAGCTTACTACAATGAAGCATATTTGGCAAGTTTAGGAATGCCAAGAGAACATTATGCTCAAAATAAGCTTTAAAATCGAAATAAGCTTTAAAAAGTAGCAGCATTATCCCACCCCATCTACCATTAAATGAAAAATGGAGGAAGTAATAATGTTCACTTCAAGTACATTTAAATGCAAAGATTTGCTTACCAGTGTTACTAGCCATCAACCAAAATGTATGAGCAATCAAAGGCCATGAGGTAGCACCAAGGTATATTCATCCTAGCACACCCTTATTCCTTATGTGAACATTTCTCATGCAAACTTGAAGACTAGATGGTAATTTTTTTTATATGCTCCATTCTTTCCACCAATCCCTGGTGACTATGTGAGAAGTAGTGTGGGGTTTTGAACCGGATGAAACAAAAATCTAGTAACATTAAATGAACAACATTCTTTTCACAAACAATACAGTGAGACACAAAAGACTAGTATCCAATCAAAGTAAGTTGTCTGATCATTATTCAATAACCATATTCAAGGAGTATAATGAAAGGTATATATAATCCTTCAGCACCACCACCGGTAAACCATGTCTACATTTACCTCCTCCCCACCATCAACAGGAGGAAACAGAAAAATACCATCCCATAAATCACAACCATTCATTACATTCAATTTCCCGAAAAATGATAAAGAAAACAATAGTTATTACACCAAAGCTCCTGAACACATCGCCACAAGGAAGACGACCAACACATACGCACAGCCATATTGCACAAAAAGTGATTCTTGACGAGAAATTACCTTAGGTGGCTTAAATGGATAATCCGGAGGAAAATGAATGGTGACAAGAAACACCCCTCCAGCATAAGGACTATCAGGTGGACCCATTATCGTTGCTTGCCAGTGAAACATGTCTTCAGCAACTGGGCCTGGAAAGAATTCAAGACAAGGGGTAAATCAATTTTTTATCAAATAATAACCAAAGTGCACTATATAACTATAAATTAGCTGAAAGCATGCATATAAAAATCAAAATAGTAACATCATAGTCAAATTAGATATTTTAAGTCTCAAGCATGTACAAAGCAAACATCACATAATTTACTAAGGAAACCCATACGTAAAGGCAATAGGCAAAAATGTATATATATTCCTTGGAGATGAAATGTCAGTGATCATGCATCACTCAAGAAACTAATCTAAGAGAAGTTCACACAACCTAGTGTCTTGATCCTAAAAAATGATGTAAAAATAAATTACACTGAAGTATACACAGTCAAATAGGAGTATCAGGCACGAGACTATGGACCATTGATACAAGACTTTGTGAATGCAGTCAAAATTCACACGATCAATCAACATACACCATATAACATACTCTTTCTCCTCAGATGACAAGTCAGCATACAAGCAAGAGATCATCTAGTAGAAACTATAAACTCAACTCCCACAATAGCTAGCTCCATTGGATGTTCTCCTATCTAGTACTAATTACACATATCGACATCTCATGAATTCAATTTCATTTGTGGAACATGCCTTCCAAATTCCGATTTTATCAAAGCATCAACAATTCATTAAGCATAAATGCTCCAAGATATGTCCACCAGAAAACTATTGAAGCAACATTCGCTAGAATTACTAGTATTTTTCTTCTCCCAATTCAATTCCGACACTGCCAGCATATAGTCATCCAACATTTCGAATCCAACTCACAGCATAATTCTCGACATTCCACATTATACCGAGCCATGGAATACTAAATAATGACCTAAACTGACCTCTCTTACTCCAACGCAATACACACACACACACACACACATACTCAGAGCAAAACTTAGAGCCAATCACACTTGTAATCAGCAAAATTCAACCACAAAATCATCTAATTTAACAAATTTATAACTGCGCATCAGGATAATAACAACAAAAGATCTTCCATAGAGCGAAATTAAGCTTCAGATGATAACATTTTTTTTTCCTATAATTCATCTATTTCTGAAATATAACAAAAAATAGAAAAGAAAAGGTACCAGCGCTGCAGGAGACAGGAGGATCTTTCTGAAGATCCTTGAGCTCTTTCAGAATCCTTTTCGATGCCATCTTCTCAAACCCTAACAATTCATAAACCCTAGATCATCTTTACTCTTATAAAAAAAGGAACATATATATACAGTACGTGCGTGTGCGTGCAATCATTCACATATAGGAAGAGAGAGAATTGTGCTACCTCAGAGATCCTCCAGTGGAAACGAGAGTCTAGAAATGGAGGGATGGGATTTTAAGAGAGAGAGAGAGTGAGTGTATATATATTTTCATCTTTTCACGCGATGGGTCTTATCCACCTGCTGGGTTCCACTTTCCACTAATGCCGCATTTAGGCCTTTCCACTGATGCCGCATTTAGGCCTCTATTGATTTGTCATTAATATTTTTTAAATAATATAACATTGTTTTATAATTTTTTTAAAAGTAAAGAAAGTGTACTTAAATTTTAATTGTGATCTAATTTTATAAATAAATAAAAAAAGTTAATTATATTGAGGTCGAATTTAAATTTTTGTTTGAGAAATAACTGTTTTTTCATAATTTAATTTTACTAAGAGTTTTTCGTCAATAAATACATAATTTTTATTAATTTTTGGATTTTGAAATTCATATGAGTTGCGAGTGAAAAAATAATTTTTTTTTTGAAGTTGATTATATTTTCACAATGTGGTTTTGATAAACGTAGAACCAAATAGAGTCCCTTGGTTATTCTAATTTCTTTTTTCTAATTGTTCTATAAAGCCTGAAGTTTTACCTTTTTTTCTAAAAATTTTCAAAAATCTACCATGCAAAATGGTGTCTATTTAAAATTTGGAAAAATAAAGAAAGACGAGTAAAGCGAAACCTTATAGCTTGGCTACTAAATGGCATTAAACAGTAAAAGTACCATAGTTGAATAAAAAAATAATGGAATGATCCACCATCATTGATATTATTAAAAAGTAAAAACAATAACCTTTTAAATGTTCTAATTGTTATAAACTAAAATATAAATACTAAGAAAGCAATACTAAAATAAGAGATAATTTGAGAGAGTAAAATTGTTGATTTCTTCAAGTGTATTTCCTTCTTACAAACTCACTCTATTTATAGAGTTTTCTATCATCTTGATGACATACTCATTACATCACATTCCATATACATATAATAATCTCCACTATACAAGAATCCTATAAGCATATTTAACCAACAATTGTAGTAATCTTCCACTTAAGCAAGGATCCTATGAATAAATTTCTTCATCTTAATAAGTACATAACGATGAATATTCACAACATCGTATTTTCATAACACTCCCCCTTGAATATTCATTCTTTAAGAATATGCCTCGTTAAAACCTTACTAAGAAAAAAAAAACCCAGTGGGATGAAAATCTTAGTGAAGGAAAAAGAGTATGATATTCTTATTATACGCTTCTTGAGCTGCCTCATTAAAAACCTTGCTAGAAAAACTCATTGAGATAAAACCTATGCAAAGGAAAAAAGAGTGCAGGGCATATATGTTTCTTGTATTACCTCATTAGAAACCTTGCCAGTAAAACCCTGTGAGACAAAATCTGTGCAAAGGAAAAATCAGTGTAGGGTGTATAAGACTCCCTCTCGTGTGAATATATCAATAATGATCACAAAGTTGACACATGTCAATTTTGATAGTTAGTTCATCAGGGGCAATGCCTTTTTGTGGATGCTCCAATAACATTTTTACTTAACTAAATTTGATGAGAACTTGTACTACGTCTATCTTGAATTCATATAGAATCTCAGTGTGATATACTTTATTTGGTCTGCCTCGTTAAAACCTTACCAGAAAAAATCTAGTGGGAAAAACCTTGGTGAAGGAAAAAGAGTACAGCGCAAAAATACATTCTCCCCCTCAATGCAACATGACTCATGGGTGACAAATCTCAATCATATATGTCACGCCCCAACCCGACCTATGGAGGCTAAACTAGGGTGTGACCTAGTTCATTTATGCTATTTCACATACTTAGCCGTTTGTTATAATTTAACACTTAACGTTGGCCTAAAACTCCAAAAGATTTTTCGGAAAACCGGCAGCGTAACGGCTGTAATTGGGCTCTTTAGTTTGACCTATTTTCTAAACGCCTCAAAACTTTCAATCATTAATTCGATTCCAACTAAGATTTCCTATTTTAACACCAACCGTTATGCCTACTATTTTATCTCGAAAGTCTCGTTTAATTAGCAAGCCTAGTATGATAACTATGTCATGTTTATTTGTCAATCTTGTTTTGCAAGTACCTAATATCTTTTAGCTTACAAATGAGTACCTAGGTGAGATTAGATAGAGTTACATTATTTGCTTGTTCACCTATTAGTTTAAACACCTATGATAACTACTAATCAAGGCAATAAAAGCAAATAGCCAAATAAAGAGTTTGTCCAAATATAGTTGGTACAAGCCAAAATTAGACCCCAAATTATATCGGGGGTCTTTTACAATAGCAACATAGTAGTCTTCAAAATAAACACAACGTTCACAAAACAGCCACAGTCAAGCAAGGCATATAAGGCATACAATCACTCCAAGGAATCATTAACAGGCACATTCTCCTCGGGTACCTGTTCCAAATCTTCTTCACCTGTAATGATAAAAGAGGGTGAGTCCTTATGAACTCAGCGAGGGAAACGGGAGATAACGTTTTGAAACTCTTTTTCGGTTAAACTTATGAAAAACCCTTTTTGAAAACATGTCACATAATACAAATAATAAAGTACGCAAAGTATAAGAACCAAATTGAACAATAGATACAATTACCAATCATTTCAAGGATACGGTAAGCTTTCGCTCTCAAGTTCATTTTCGATAACAATTGTTGCGTCTGGCTTCAATCATCCACTTATTACTCCAAATGGGTGTACTTCGGATGTACCCCGAAATCCTACGACCTAACTCTCCGAGGGTAGAACGTCAAGCGAAAGAGGAAATTGGACCATGGTAGTCACGGGAGCACGGGCAAACCCTATGCCGCCCAGCGTTCGTGAAACACTACCATGGCACAATAAAAGGTTGCAACTTTGTATACAATGCACATTTATGCCATTCAACATTTCACATTAGGAGGTCAACAAAATAGGTTGTCTCCGAGCAATTATAAGATCACATATTGACAAGTAAACATACGAGGCATGTTTTGACATGTAATTTTACTTTGTAAAACACTTAGAGGTATATGAACATTAAACGGGCAGCCAAGTAACACATATAAATCGAGTCGTATAATTCATTTCGGGTTCACATAACAAGTGTTGAGAGCTTACAAGCATGCAACAACACTTATACAAGACCGGGTGCAAGAATAGTTTACTTATCAATATGCAATCATCGGGAATCATGTTTAGAGCTATAAGGACAATTCCGGGCAGCTTATTAACAATCCTCAACATCAATTATAAGTCACACAAGAGTGGTTCATGGCTTGGGAGTCTACGTAGCCATTAGAGTTTACAAGGGTCGTGCCCTGGTGTTGGTTCGTTTGCTAAGGACTACAAGAAATACTTAAACCAATTCAAGCATACTTAGCATTTATTGGGCAACCTACTAACTACTCAATTTAACACATTTAACCATAGGATCATTGTTAGAGATATGCCCTAATGCTACATATTTGGATGACATATATTGGGGTATTTTGACATTTACTTATGGCATTAGTGTTTATATGTTCGTTTATATATTGACATAATTAGGACATTCATATTCTCATTCTTTACGTGTATGAATGAGTCCCTAGTATTTTCATTAGAGGAATGTATTCTAAAAGCGTTTAGAATATGTTGGCGTATTTCCTTAATATGATAAATACTTAAAGTGTTCATAGTCCTTAGATTATTTGATCGGGACTTTAATAATCAATTACGGACTATCACATGTGTTGTTACCTTTGATTAACATAGAGATGTTAATGATAAAGGATGGTGAGCCACGTGCCATAACAGCATAGCGATACGACTAACAAACATGTGGATGACTTTTAGTTGAATAGATCATTGAATGTGATGTGAATAACAAATTACATGACTTTGGATTAATAATTTGTTAATCATTGCGATTGTGCATGTAATCCTTAGACTTGAGACATTACAGTTGTCATATGTATTGGGGTTTGATTCTAGCATTTGGACAATGATTGTTTTGACAAACGAGATGAGATACGTCCTCTCGCAGTTTCATTCGTCTGGTATAGTGATTGACAAGTAGTGGTCAAGAGAGGATCCGTTAACCTCCGACGTGAGGCAATATCCTATGCGATCCAAGTTTGGTTGTTGAATGAGGAAGTCCTTGGCCAAGGCATGAATAATGGAAATGGGTTTTTCCATGTGTCATCTCTCATCCCACCATTTGGATCTATGGATCGTTTCGAGTCTATGAACTTAATCGGATCATGGTTCTTGCTCGACGGGACAATTAATGAAATGATTGGATTGTACGATAATCGGCGACCATAAATAGATTCACTTGAATAAGATTTCATTACTTTATAAACTATCTTGATACGTTGGTAGCTAGAACGTCACTCAAGAACTCTGAGGGTGTTTTGAGAATGACGGGAGACATTCTCTAAACAAATCGAATAGCTCGATTAACATTGAAAGTGTTCAACGTTTCTTCAGTGCTATAGAGTAGTGAATCTAGAAAGTCACACACAATAGAGCATGGTGAATGATTTTTCTATTGAGCTTGATTTAGTTTCTCTTAAATTGTTAAAGTGTTAACAATTGCGTTTATTTTCTCTTGAATTGTTAAAGTGTTAACAATTCGTTTAGTTTCTCTTGAATTATTAAAGTGTTAATAATTAATTTAGTTTCTCTTGAATTATTAAAGTGTTAATAATTCGTTTATTTTCTCTTGAATTATTAAAGTGTTAATAATTGTATTTAGTTTCTCTTGAATTGTTAAAGTGTTAACAATTATATTTTGTTTCTCTTATATTGTTAAGGAGTTAATAATTGTGTAATTGTTAAAGAGTTAACAATTGTGTAATTGTTAAGGAGTTAATAATTGTGTAATTGTTAAGGAGTTAACAATTGTGTAATTGACCTTTTAAAAGTTATTGGGGTCAATATGCAATTATTATTAAGTGTTAGGGCTAATGTGAAAATATGAAAAGGTTGTTTTCATAATTTTAATTAATTGTGATTAGGTTGAATATTTAAATACATTAATGGAAAAATACTACAATAAAATAAACAAAAGATGACAAAGGTTTGTCATCTTTTCTTTTCTAACAAAGAGACAACACAATCTTAATTCAAGGAAGGTTGTCTTCTCTTTTATTTCAAAAAGGAGACAAAAATAAGAAAAGAAGGAAAAAAAAGATGACAAGGGCTTGTCATCTTTTCTCTTCTCTCCACACGTTGGAGACTACACAAGAGAGAGAAGAAGAGTTGTCTTCTTCTTCTTTTGCTAAGCCTCCATGGATGAAAAAAAAATTGAAACAAAAAACGCAGCAAGAAGAAAGAAAAGAAAAAGGATTTTCTTCTTCATCATCTTGAGAGAACCATGGCTGAAAAATGAAGATGAACTAGATGAACTTGTCTTCTCTTCTTGTTCATTAAAACGCAGCCAAAGAAAGGGAGAAGAAGGAAATGGTCTTGTTCTCTTCCTCACAAACAAGGTCATAAATCTTCCATAGTTATCTAGCACAAAACAACCACGGAAATGGAGAAGCCATTCTTTACTCGTGTGGACGGACTAGAGCTCTTGTCTTTTCAAGAGGAGGTGTCTTCCATCAAGTGTGCAAAAAATTCAGATTTATGGCTTCCATGAGTTGTCTACAAGAGGTATACTCTTCTACTATCTCTTGTCAATATATATATTTGCTATATATATGTTTTGCATATGTTAATCACATGATATCAAGATTAGAGTTTCATATGAACATCATGCTTTGAATTCCAGAAATTTTTGAATGTCATGTTTCGCTTCCGCTCGATTCTTAGCTTGATGATGTTTGATAGCTCTAAATATACAAGATCCTTCAAGTGGTATCAGAGCAAGGACTTGATGTTCATGTGATTACATATGTGTTTGCTTAAAGTTTCTAAAGTCTTGAGCACAAAAGAACAAAGAAAGAGTTTCAACATTTTTGAAAATGTTTTTGTCTACTATTTTTGCATGACTGTTTTGGCATAGTAAATGTTGTTAGATTTGGCTGATTTTTGGATATGTTATGCTATAGAGATAGTAGAACATTTCATCCTCTAATATGCATCTCCTAATTTCGTGGCTAAGGGTTTCAAAAAAATCAAAATCAGTAAGTTCACTGATTCTCGTGTAAAGCTGGACAGTTTGCGCAGTTGTGTTTAAAGAGGCATAACTTAGTCAATTTAACTCCGAATTGAGTTTAGTTTGATTCTAAAACCATCTTCACTTGAAGAGCTACATCCCTGAAAAATATCAGAATTTTTGGAGAACTGTAGATAGGCTAAACGAGTCAAAACAGTTGGTATATGTGCAGCAGATTTATGATGGGTCATAAATTAAAAGCCATGACTAATTGGTTTGACTTTGGTTAAGTCCAATGGGCTTAAAAATTAGTGGGCTTTAGTCTAATAAGATTAGATGAGATTGTTTTTCTTAGTGAAGATTAATATGAGCCTTGGAACTCAAATTGGGCCATAAAATTAATAAAGGATTTGCATTGGGCCTTATTGAACAAATATGGACTTAAAATTGATTTTATCTAGTTCTTTTGTGTTGTTTAACATGAGATGCTAAAATCTCAAGATATGAAACTTATTGCAAACATGCCTTTTATTTATTTAATGTATTGGATACATTAGTTTGTGTTAGCTTGCTTGTTTAACTTTATTGTTTATGTATATGATGCATATCCTATGCTTTATGAGTTTTATCTTACATAATGATGTTGGATGATAAATGGTGAATTTGATCATGGACTTGGTTAATGAATGGTTAATTAGTTGTAATTTCATTAGATGGCGTTGTAACTAATTATATCATTCATTAGTATGTAATTGAGACATAAGTCTCGTTTTATTTTCTTGCAATTGAGAGAAATTTGTAGTGAGACATAATGTATGTAATTTCTACAAGAAGTTTGCAAGAAGACCACTGGAGACTTTCAAGGAGTTGGAGGCGCTTTGGATCTTTGAAGAATTCAAGAAGACAAGACCAAAGAAGACATGTTGATGTGTTTGTTTAGGTTTTATTTTTGTCTTGATTTAATTCATAGTCCAAGTCCATGATCCACCATAATGTATGATTTTTCATGTATGTTTATTTATTTGCTTATATGTGATGTATGCTTGTAAATTAACTAATGTGCAAAGTGAGACCTAATTAAATTCAAAATCTTCCTACGTGCAAGCATATTAGATTGTAAAGCGGTAAAAGTGTTTATCGTTGCTGTAATACCAGAGCCCGGAATGTGAAAATTTCTTGTTTATTATTTTGAAAATTATATTTTCTTAGATTCTCTGAGATGCAATTGTTACTTCCTTGCTGTCGCAACGTGCATTGCATTTAGGGAGCTATAGCTAGAGAACGGTTTTTAGTCCTCAACAAATAGTGAAACTAGTATTTAGATGACTTTAATTTTATGTTTTAAGTGTTGTTAGCTATAATTAATCTTTCCTTAGTTAAAATGGCTTTAAAGTGCACAAAATAAGGCCATTTGACCAAGTTTTAAGTTGTTTGACCTAGGGCTTTGACCCTTTGACCTAGTAGACCTCTTATAAGCTTAAAACAAAAAAAAAACAAAAAAATAGAAGCTGAACAGCAGTGAGCAGGCCGTGAGCTTCAAAGAGAAAAAAAAAACCTTTCAACTTTCCAATTGTTCAATCTTCGCGTGAGCTCGTGCGGGGTGGTTTCCGAGGTGACCAGCGTTGTTTTCCTAGCGACTAGGAGTGCCTAAGGTGAGGGAAGCATGTTATTTGCGCATTTAAATGTCAAGTATATCAACTTTGTGATTTTTAGATTTTATCTGTAGATTGTTGTTTAAAGCATTTTGATGCTTCTAGATTGTTTCTTGGCAATTGTAGAACGTGTATTTATAGCTTTTTAATATTTTCTGCGGTTAAATGTTGAGATTGCAATTTAAATTGGTTGTTGAATAGTGTTTGGTGAATAGTAAACCCTTGAAACGATGAAGTTGCTCCGTTATGCTGTCCGTTGATGTAGAAATGTGCTAGGTGTGCTAGAATGCCTAAATGCATGGTTTGTTTGGGTTGCATAATGGAAAAAACGGGAATTATGCCTTGGTGAAAGTCGGGGTCGTTTAGGTCTAGTTTGGCGTTTTCTCGTTTTGCGTGTTGGCATTGTTTCGGGAGGTCATGGAAGCACTTTTGGTGCGATTATGGCGTTAGTTGGGTGTTTGGTTGATATAGTTGTAGTTCAAACGAGCAAAGGGGGAAAACGGGACTTTGCGTGAATTCTAGGGTTAGGTAGGATTTCGGGGTCTTTAGACGTGCCTTATGGTGACCTAGGAGGATTGGCGAAGTCGGTTTCCAGAACTCGTGGCTCGTTTGGAAATGGTAGTGTTTTGATAGTTAGGGCCGATTTGTGACTTTGTGTGTTTTCTTGATATTATGTCTATAGAATGCTTAGGGTTGCTTGATATACTTGTTTGAATTGATTTTAATTGAAATGCATATCAACTGTTGCTATTGCGTGCGAGAGTAACCTACTTTGCTATTCTCCCACGTGTGGCTTAATTGCTCGTTTATCGCCTTGTATCGAGTCTTGCATTGCATAGTGTCTCGCGCGTGAGTGATGGGCCTCTCTGGGTAGCCTCAGGTTGCCAGTGTTGGTTGCTCTAGCTCCGCTGCTATTCCCTCTTCTCGCTTGGATTGCCTCCCAGGGAGATTTGGGTCGTAGATTGATGGATACTTCCAGGGTATTCCAAACTGGTGTTATAAGGTGGTTTGGGCCGGCGCGTCGTCATCGAATTCGTGAATGAAAGTTGCTCGTGAAAAGAGTACCGTATCCTTTGAATGAATGTTTATAGTCTTTAATGCTTGCCTTGTTATAATATTGACTTGTTTGTATCTTTAAATGATAATTGTATGCATTACTTGGCTAATTGCATTGCATACTCCTCTCATCTCCGTCCTTGAGACCAATTGCCCTCGTTGAGCAATAGTTTTTGCTCATTCCTCTCTATACTATATTTTTACAGGAGTAGTTGAAGCAGACCCTCTTGAGGTAATTGAGGAGGAGGAGGAGCAGGTGGAGGTGTTTCCGTGATAGCACTTCTTTGCTTTGCTGGTGGTTGGTGACCAGATTTTTGTGCCAGCCTTGCTTGATATGTATATTGCATAGATGTCGCTTTATTTTGAGGCTTGTCGCCTTGTATGTATTTCCTAGTTTAAGGCCTTTATGGTCTTATGTTGTATAAGTTGAAAGAATGTAAAGCTGTAAAAGTTTACTCTTATGACTAGTAAAGAAATGCATGCTAATAGCTAACTGTTTAGTGGTATAAATACTTGTGTAGTATGCATGGCATTTTGGTTTGGAAAGTTGGATAATAAGAGGATGTATGTTTTTTAAAAGAAAGTCGGCTTGATTTAATTGTTTTTATGGCTTTCGCAAGTATTATGTTGATTTTAGGGTTTTCGGATCGTCCGCGGTACAGAGGAGACTCCGTCCGTGTGTCGGGTCCGGGCTTGGCCTTTTGCGGGGTCGGGTCGGGGCGTGACAGTTGCCCTCCACTATCCTAGGTTATATTTGTTCGATTGGGTATGTCTTGGCCAACCCAAAGGTAGGCAGACATATTCCATGAAAGTATTATGTTTACCTAGCAAGCATAGTGATGTTGTGTTGTTCCAATATCACGAGGCCAATAACGCACTAAAGCTGAGGTCCGGGATTCAAATTGTCGCAACACTGTGATGGTGGGTGTAATCTAACTAGATCACGTTTCCAATAATGCACCAAAGCTGAGGTTACGGTGATTTAGGAGCAAAATGGCCATATCCTATATAGTGATATAGATAGTAATCGTTGCTAACTCTTTGTATATATATTCCAATAATGCACCAAAGCTGAGGGGTATTCATATTAAAGAGAATCATGGTCACTTACTAATGAGTCTTTAATTAGATTCACGATCTCATTTAGAAAGTGTAAGATTTAATAAAATTAGTGGGATGTATCATTTAATTAAAGGCCAAATTAAATGTTTTAACAAGTTTATGTCAACTAGCGATCTTATTTTCTGTATACGTTTATGGCTACAACAATGAACCCGTCATTTTTAATTAACTAGACTTTATATCGTGCAACTGGACCAAACTTTTTGATTAACGTTATCATCTAAGAATGGTTCTTAGAAACTTAATAAAGTCTTAGAGTTATATGCTCAGTTATTTTTCATCTTGATAATGTATCAAAAATGAAAAGTTGTAGTACTTATGGATGATAAGTAAAACAAATTAAATATGCTAATGATTTGTATTCTTTCATAGTTTGCATAAGGGTATGCAATATGTAAAGAATATAATTCTAAACTAGCAAATGGTTTTGTGGTAAGCATATTTAATGCATGAAATTAGATATAAATGGAATTCATTCTTATATTTGTATTTCCTCTTTGGTTAATGGTAATGCAAAGAAGAAAGACAAAAAGAGATGATTTCTATTATTCAGTGGGAGCATAACTAAGAAGAAAATTAAGGATTGTATAGGCATGTGTAAAAGATGTTTTCATAGCCTTAAAACCGGACATTAAAAGAGGTTTTAATCCAAAGTATCTTTATAGCTTGAATGTCAAGGTTGTAAAGCTACTATGAATTATAAATCTTCTTTCATTGTGATTGGTACTACTTTATGGATTCTAGTGAAACATTAGTAAATGTGTTCGAGGATAGAATCTTAATCTCAGTAGTGCGCTTTTGGAAGTGTGGAATGTTTTAAGTGTTAGCAAATGAAACAAAGGTTGTTGCGTTAGCTAAAGACAATTTGTTTGGATGCCTTCTGGACATATTTTGTATTTTAAGGTTTATACCTAAATGATATTCGGAATAAAATATATATTCCTATAGCTTGTAAAAGCGCATTATGGTGTAGTCTTTATTATCTTGATATGGACGAAAGAATGTATTGCAAACATATTATCAACCATTATAACCATCCACCAAATTTTAAGATTACTCAAATAATCTAAATTAATTATAGTTTCTACATGATTAGGTTTTTCTAATAATAAGATGATAATTAGGTTGGTTTGATCAACTTATGTATCTTATTTATTGAAAAGGTAACCAAGTCATCATTTGTTTGATAAAGGATTAAAACTACTAGCTTATTTGGATTAGTACATGTTGATGTATTTAGACCTATTTGAAGATAGGCTCGTATAGAAAAATGTATTAGTGCCTTATGATTAGATCATGAAGGTAAAATACTTAAGTATTATTTTATTTGAGTATCCTAAAATTTTGATATAGTATCGAAATTAATAATGCCCGGTGTACCACAAATAAATAGGGTTTTCTTAGTGAAGAAACCGTGCTTTATTGGACGTAGTAAAGTTGTTGATTAGTTTGACTAATCATTCTATTTATTTGTGGGTCATGCTTTCCTTAATTTAATATTATATTGAATAGTAACTGCTTACTATTGCTAGAACTTTAAATTTATATAAGTTGGATGTCAACCAAGTATTAAATGTGTTAATTTTGGTTTGTCCTACTTTTATTGAAAAGTTTTTTAAAGGACTAGTGGGAGTTTTGGTTAAAGGTAATTTTATAGTATATCCTAGTTTTGTAGGATATAATTTCTATTTAGTGATCAATGTCTATTAATCTATTATATTGTAATTTTTCTTGAAGAAAAGGTTTTTATTCAAGAAGATGTTACTTTATAATAAAATAGAAATTAAGGATGTATCCTCTAAAGCTATAAAATCACCTAGACCAAAGTAATAAATCTATTCAATAAGGTCCGAGATGAGTCATCACACAAGATCTTTGAAAAACTAGTAGTGTATCTCATTCTTTAAAAGAATATAGGGATATTTTTTTTTTTTGGAAGCACAAACGTTGTTTGTGTATTTGAGATAATTATCAATTAGTTGATCCTACGATCTACAAAGAAACAATATATTTGATATCGATTCCAAGAAACTATATAATGCAAAGCATAATAATGAGACTTCATATACTTTAGCTTAATCTGGATATTAATCTCCGAGAGAAAGGTTGAAATTAATAGAAAAGGGTAATGACCTTTTATAGCTATATTGGTTTCTAAAAGATATCATCAAAGCCAAAGTGTTAGTTATGATGAAATCCTTTTACCAATTATTGTGCTTTAGTCTCGTTGTATTATGCTAGTCATTATAACACATTGTATTACTATATTGATGATTCTGATCTATTGATATAAGTAATATGTGCATACTTGATAAATCCACTTGTGGATTTTTAAGTGAATTCATTGGAAATGTTTCACCCATTTCAAATTAGATTAAAGAGTTAGATTTCATTTAAAATGTAGATGAACCTTGTGATTGCAAAAGAATAGTGGGAGCGCATCCACTTTTCTATGATTGCAATAATGATGACTTCAATATCATAGTTGATGATATGTGTGTTGTGATATTAATTATAGTCTAGTCATATTAAATGCTCTCCATTTAGAACTTGTCGTTCGTATCTTGTGAATTTGTAGCTATAATGATAGTACAAATAGATTATTCGACATATTCCTTAAATTGTACATAAGAATGGTTTTGAAGGTGTTCAAGAAACTCTAGTTGCATAACAAATTTGTATTCAAAGTTATAGTAACTTCATATTTGTTATATTATGTACAAGACTTGATATTGCATAAACTGTAAAGTGTTACGAGTAAATATTAGTCCAATCCAAGTTTGGGAATGGTTGATAGAATTGAAGTATATTCTTAAGTACTTGGGAAGCACTAAATATATATATTTTAGTTCATGGAGGAAGTAAATTCCGTAGTGATGGATTTAGTAGTTCAGATTCTTAATCTGAATCTTATAATAGTATATCCATGTTAGGGTTCACGTTTATTTGTAGTGGGAGCTCAGTAAGTTAGAAAGGTTCTGAGAAAACTGTAGATTCCATTACACAACTTATGTCGTTTGTGATATGTAATATTACGAAAGAAGTTGTTTGGATCGAGGAAATCATACGAGTTGGTTATGGCTCCTATCGTTAAGTTGTGATGCTTTTATTGTTACGACTATATGGAGCTACTGCACAAGCTTGTGGAACCAAGGTCTCACTGTATGTCCAAACATTTGGAAAAGTGTTTCCATCTTCTTGTGTTGTATCTGTAGCCAATAATCATATTGAGATATGTCTTTGCAGAAAACGGCCACATCTCTTGATGTAGCTGACCCACTTCCGTAGCTATGAATCAGTCGCAGCTAGGTCCTCGATTTGAGAAGATGAGTATATGATATCATTGTTTGTTGTACTAATACTATGTTTCATAGCATTAGTGCAAGTGGGAGATTGTTAGAGATATGCCCTAATGCTACATATTTGGATGACATATATTGGGGCATTTTGACATTTACTTATGGCATTAATGTTTATATGTTCGTTTACATATTGACATAATTAGGACATTCATATTCTCCTTCTTTACGTGTATGAATGAGTCCCTAGTATTTTCATTAGAGGAATGTATTCTAAAAGCGTTTAGAATATGTTGGCGTATTTCCTTAATATGATAAATACTTAAAGTGTTCATAGTCCTTAGATTATTTGATCGGGACTTTAATAATCAATTACGGACTATCACATGTGTTGTTACCTTTGATTAACATAGAGATGTTAATGATAAAGGATGGTGAGCCACGTGCTATAACAGCATAGCGATACGACTAACAAACATGTGGATGACTATTAGTTGAATAGATCATTGAATGTGATGTGAATAACAAATTACATGACTTTGGATTAATAATTTGTTAATCGTTGCGATTGTGCATGTAATCCTTAGACTTGAGACATTACGGTTGTCATATGTATTGGGGTTTGATTCTAGCATTTGGACAATGATTGTTTCGACAAATGAGATGAGATACGTCCTCTCGCAGTTTCATTCGTCTGGTACAGTGATTGACAAGTAGTGGTCAAGAGAGGATCCGTTAACCTCCGACGTGAGGCGATATCCTATGCGATCCAAGTTTGGTTGTTGAATGAGGAAGTCTTTGGCCAAGGCATGAATGATGGAAATGGATTTTTCCATATGTCATCTCTCATCCCACCATTTGGATCTATGCATCATTTTGAGTCTATGAACTTAATCGGATCATGGTTCTTGCTCGACGGGACAATTAATGAAAGGATTGGATTGTACGATAATCGGCGACCATAAATAGATTCACTTGAATAAGATTTCATTACTTTATAAACTGTCTTGATACGTTGGTAGCTAGAACGTCACTCAAGAACTCTGAGGGTGTTTTGAGAATGACAGGAGACATTCTCTAAACAAATCGAATAGCTCGATTAACATTGAAAGTGTTCAACGTTTATTCAGTGCTATATAGTAGTAAATCTAAAAAGTCACACACAATAGAGCATGGTGAATGATTTTTCTATTGAGCTTGATTTAGTTTCTCTTAAATTGTTAAAGTGTTAACAATTGCGTTTATTTTCTCTTGAATTGTTAAAGTGTTAACAATTTGTTTAGTTTCTCTTGAATTATTAAAGTGTTAATAATTAATTTAATTTCTCATGAATTATTAAGTTGTTTATATTTCGTTTTTTTTCTCTTGAATTATTAAAGTGTTAATAATTGTGTTTAGATTCACTTGAATTGTTAAAGTGTTAACAATTATATTTTGTTTCTCTTATATTGTTAAGGAGTTAACAATTGTGTAATTGTTAAAGAGTTAATAATTGTGTAATTGTTAAGGAGTTAATAATTGTGTAATTGTTAAGGAGTTAACAATTGTGTAATTGACCTTTTAAAAGTTATTGGGGTCAATATGCAATTATTATTAAGTGTCAGGGCTAATGTGAAAATATTAAAAGGTTGTTTTCATAATTTCAACTAATTGTGATTAGGTTGAATATTTAAATACATTAATGAAAAAATACTACAATAAAAGAAACAAAAGATGACAAAGGTTTGTCATCTTTTCTTTTCTAACAAAGAGACAACACAATCTTAATTCAAGGAAGGTTGTCTTCTCTTTTATTTCAAAAAGGAGACAAGAATAAGAAAAGAAGGAAAAAAAAGATGACAAGGGCTTGTCATCTTTTCTCTTCTCTCCACACGTTGGAGACTACACAAGAGAGAGAAGAAAAGTTGTCTTCTTCTTCTTTTGCTAAGCCTCCATGGCTGAAAAAAAAAATTGAGAGAAAAAACGCAGCAAGAAGAAAGAAAAGAAAAAATTTTCTTCTTCATCATCTTGAGAGAACCATGGCTGAAAAATGAAGATGAACTAGATGAACTTGTCTTCTCTTCATGTTCATAAAAACGCAGCCAAAGAAAGGGAGAAGAAGGAAATGGTCTTGTTCTCTTCCTCACAAACAAGCTCATAAATCTTCAATGGTTATCTAGCACAAAACAACCATGGAAATGGAGAAGCCATTCTTTGCTCGTGTGGACGGACTAGAGCTCTTGTCTTTTCAAGAGGAGGTGTCTTCCATCAAGTGTGCAAAAAATTCAGATTTATGGCTTCCATGAGTTGTCTACAAGAGGTATACTCTTCTACTATCTCTTGTCAATATATATATTTGCTATATATATGTTTTGCATATGTTAATCCCATGATATCAAGATTAGAGTTTCATATGAACATCATGCTTTGAATTCCAGAAATTTTTGAATGTCATGTTTCGCTTCCGCTCGATTCTTAGCTTGATGATGTTCATAGCTCTAAATATACAAGATCCTTCAATCATCACTTAGCAAGTTTTCATAAGCAATAGGGCCTCAATTTCGTGCTTACACATGCGATTAAGCAACCATTCATCATGTAATTAAACCCAAGCCATGCGTCAATTAATTAAGCATCCTCAACCAACCAAAAAGCACACACAACTTCTAATTTTCACAATTTCAAGCATTCAACACCTCAAGTAAAGTTACAACATGATTCAAATCACATTACTAAGCAAAACCCTACTGCAATGGTCTGTTTTTCCACATTCAATTAGCCAAGCAAATAATCTCTAATTTTAGTGAACCAAATGTCAAATTTAAGCTTAATGATTTCTTTAAATCTAGGAACAAACCTCGCTGCATTCCGAGTTCAGAGTTAGGAGTTATGATCAAAACTGTGAGACTACGCAAAACTATCCAGATTCATACACATTTCAATATTTTCCATTTGAGGCCCTAAAACTCAAAATTAGCCTTATCCAATTTCTGCAAAATATGTTTAGAACTGACAAATCTAGTGACATACCAATTTTCATGCATTTTTATCAATGTTTACTTATCCAAAAACACTTCGTTCTACAAGGTCAGTAATCTGCCAAAAAAATGAGGTTGCATATTTCAAAGCTTCTAGCTATTCTCAAGCCATGCATAAGTAGATAGGCTCATATAAACACATATACAAGAACTAAAAAGGTAAATACAGCCATATGAGAGCATGCATGTGAGTTTTGAAAGTTTTTAAAAAGATTTAACCCTCACCTTAGCCTATTGATGGATGAAAATGCAAGATTGCTCTTTGAATCGCACAACTAGACCTTTTTCCTTGCTTTGGCTGAGAGGTATCTTGATTTCCTTTAAATACTAGCCTAGTTAGCATATGTAGAAGGTGTGCATGTGTGTGAAATCAAAATATACAGAAGAAAACTATCAAAACTTACCTATGGCCGAGATAGAGAGATTTATGAGCTTGTGAGTGACTTTGAGCTACCTAGCTCGAGTTCCTTGCTATGGCTGAAGCTCTTGAGAGCCTTAGAGAGCAAATTTTCAGTCTTGGGAGCTCAAGGGAGCTATGGCCGAGAGTGAGAGGAGATGAGGGGTTGAGAGAGTTTTGAGAGGAAAAAGAAATGTGAAGTTTGTTAGAAAATGGTTGCATGTATGTGTCGGCCTTGGGGCTTAGCAAAGGCTGAATTTTGTTTTGTCATTTGTGCAATTTTTGAATTGTGAGGCATGCTTGGTGAGTAGGCCGAGAAAGGTAGCTTAGGGTAGGGTGTATAGGATTATTTTTATGCATTGTGTCTTGTGTGTGTCATAGATGTGTAAGAGAATGTCTAGAATAATTTGAAATTGTGCAAAGCTAGTCAAATTGCCTAGACATGGTCAGCCAAGGCATGTAATTTGAGCATTTTTGTGTTATTTTTTTATTGTATAATGTTGTATTATAGTATTAGTGTTATAGGTTTTGTGTGCATGGGTTTTAGGTGAGAATAAAGAATGTTTAGTGTTTAGTGAGCTTTTGTCTCCTAGTGAGTTGACTTAGGATTAAAGTAATAGTTAGTGGTATTTGTAGGATTATTTTATAGTCTAGTGCTTTGTGCAGGATTCTTTATTGATTAGCGTGCAAGCATGCTTTCCTAAGTCTAGGGCACGCACTACGAGGTAAGGCACGAACTCTTAGACAAATGCCCAGATTTCAAGGTAAATGCACACAACCCTAAGTGAATACACGTAAACCAATATAAGGCACGTAATTCAATGCAATGCACGTAATTCAAAGTACAACTCTTAAACTTAGGTTAAGGCGTGCAATTCAAGATTAGGGCACACGAAACGAGGTATCACACGTAACTCGAGGTTGGACTTCACATCATCCCTTCCTTAAAATAATTTCGTCCTGAAATTCAATATTACCTTTGGAATAATGTCGGATGCTGTTGCTCCATCTGGTCTCACCTTTCCCACGTTGCTTTTTCAACTCTATGGTGATCCCACAACACTTTCACCATCGGTATCGACTTGTTGCACAACTCCCGATCTTGCTGGTCTAGGATCCGAATAGGTTTCTCTTCGTAAGACAAGTTCTCCCGAATCTGCAATGGCTCTGGCTCCAACATGTGCGATGGGTCAAGGAGATACTTCCGTAGCATTGAGACATGGAAGACATCATGAATATTGAAGAGGTTTTGGGGTAGTTCCAGGCGATACGCCAACTTGCCAACCTTTTCAACTATCTCAAATGGTCCTACAAACCTCAGGCTCAACTTTCCACCTTTACCATGTTTGATCAATCCTCTCCGAGGTGACAACTTCAAGAACACCTTGTCGCCGACCTCAAATTCCAAATCCCGTCTCCGTCGGTCTGCATAACTTTTCTGCCTGCTTTGGGCGGTAAGCATCCGTTTTCGAG
Organism: Ehretia macrophylla; assembly: GCA_037974665.1. Classification (NCBI taxonomy): domain Eukaryota; kingdom Viridiplantae; phylum Streptophyta; class Magnoliopsida; order Boraginales; family Ehretiaceae; genus Ehretia; species Ehretia macrophylla. The sequence goes on along the minus strand of CM075764.1, from coordinate 11,137,995 downwards.
TGAGGTGGACATTTTCAACAGTCTTCATAAGTTCTGGTAGAAGGGTCGGGTCAAAAGTATTCGTCTCACCTACTTCATCCCAATATATTGGGGATCGACACTTACGTCCATACAACGCCTCATATGGGGTCATCCCAATAGTGGCCTGATAATTGTTATTATAAGCGAACTCCGCTAGAGGCAGATACTTCTTCCAACCTTTTCCGAAGTCTAGGACATATGCCCTCAACATATCCTCCAAAATCTAAATAGTTCTCTTAGATTGTCCGTCCGTCCGAGGGTGATAAGTGGTACTGAAACTCAACTTCGTCCCCAAAGCTTCTTGTAATCTCCTCCAAAATCGAGAAGTAAAACGAGGATCCCTATCTGACACAATACTTACAGGCATCCCATGTAGCCTTACAATGTCCGCTACATACATATCTCTTAGTTTCTCAGGACTATCCTCCTTGTTCATCGGTATGAAGTGTGCTGACTTAGTCAATCTATCCACTATGACCCAAACGACATCATGACCCTTTTGTGACCTGGGCAGGTCCATGACAAAGTCTATAGTTATATGTTCCCATTTCCATTGGGGAATTTCCAACGGCTGAAGTAAACCTACCGGTCGTTGATGTTCTGCCATGACCCTCTTACAAGTCAAACACCATGCCACAAACTCTACAATCTCTCTTTTCATGTTATTCCACCAATAGTGTTGCTTCAAGTCCCGGTACATCTTTGTCCCGCCGGGGTGAATAGTGGATTTTGAGTTATGGGCTTCTTCAAGAATCTTCTTTTTCAACTCTCGGTCATTAGGGACACAAATTCGACTCTTGAACCTCCAAATACCATCATCATGAAATTTGAAATCTGTGTTGCCTTCTTTAATCTTCTGGAACTGCTGGTCCTTCTGTTGGGCCTCTCATAACTCAGACAACAAGGTTGATTGAACTTGTGTAGTGGCGAATAATATCCCTTTTTGAATCAATTGTGGTTTCCACATAAATGCTTCTTCTAATATCTCCCACACCTTAACCTCCAATTTTGTCATACTCGCCTTCTGACTTAAGACGTCTACTGTTCCTCCCATTGTTACCTCCATTCCTGTTGTTGTTACTACCAGCTCCGAAGTTGTTGTTATTAATTGTTGCTTCACGTGCTTCTTGGCGTTCCATCACTTGCGACACCCTATCCATAGCACTCGCCATCATGTTAAACATAGCCATGCCGGGATTAGTTTGATGAGCACCTTCGGTTTCTTGAGGCTCATCACCCCTATTGGTATTGCGGGTACTAGGGCCAGCCATCTATAGGCACAGATTATTATGCACAATTTATTGGGATACAACAAGACAATAAATTAATGTATAAAGTATGCAACATACAATTGCATGTAGGCATATAATTCTCAAGACAGTCAAGACACGTTAATCATATAAGCACATAAAAACAAGTATAGGCACAATTTATTTAAAAGCTTCTACCTACTAGCCGAGAGTTAAACCCGGCTTAAGCAATCTAAGCTCTGATACCATTATAATAAGGTGTCACGCCCCAACCTGACCTATGGAGGCTAGACTAGGGTGTGACCTAGTTCATTTATGCTATTTCACATACTTAGCCGTTTGTTATGATTTAACACTTAACGTTGGCCTAAAACTCCAAAAGATTTTTCAGAAAACCGACAACATAACGGCTGTAATTGGGCTCTTTAGTTTGACCTATTTTCTAAACGCCTCAAAACTTTCAATCATTAATTCAATTCCAACTAAGATTTCATATTTTGACATCAACCGTTATGCCTACTATTTTATCTCGAAAGTCTCGTTTGATTAGCAAGCCTATCATGATAACTATGTCCTGTTTATTTGCCAATCTTGTTTTGCAAGTACCTAATATTCTTTAACTTACAAATGAGCACCTAGGTGAGATTAGATAGAGTTTTCTTCTTTACCTAGTGGTTTAAACACCTATGATAACTACTAATCAAGGCAATAAAAGCAAATAGCCAAATAGAGAGTTCATCCAAATATAGTTGGTACAAGCCAAAATTAGACCCCAAATTACATCGGGGGTCTTTTACAATAGCAACATAGTAGTCTTCAAAGCAAACACAATGTTCACAAAACAACCACAGTCAAGCAAGGCACATAAGGCATGCAATCACTCCAAGGAATCATCAATAGGTGCATTCTCCTCGGGTACCTGTTCCAAATCTTCTTCACCTGTAATGATAAAAGAGGGTGAATCCTTATGAACTCAGCAGAGGGAAACGAGAGATAACGTTTTGAAACTCTTTTCCGGTTAAACTTATGAAAAACCATTTTTGAAAACGTGTCACATAATACAAATAATAAAGTACACAAAGTATAAGAACCAAATTGAACAATAGATACAATTACCAATCATTTCAAGGATACGGTGAGCTTTCGCTCTCAAGTTCATTTTCGATAAAAATTGTTGCGGCCGGCTTCAATCATCCACATATCACTCCAAATGGGTGTAATCCTGATGTACCCCGAAATCCTATGACCCAACTCTCCGATGGTGGAATTCCAAGCGAGAGAGAGAATTGGACCATGGTAGTCACAAGAGCACCGGCAAGCCCTATGCCGCCCGGTATTCGTGAAATGCTACCATGGCACAATGAAAGGTTGCAACCTTGTATACAATGCATATTTATGTCATTTAACATTTCATATTCGGAGGTCAACAAAGTAAGTTGCCTTCGAGCAATTATAAGATCACATATTGACAAGTAAACATACGAGGCATGCTTTGACATGTAATTTCACTTTGTAGAACACTTAGAGGTATATGAACATTAAACGGGCAGCCAAGTGACACATATAAATCGAGTCGTATAACTCACTTCGGGTTCACATATCAAGTGTTGAGAGCTTACAAGCATGCAAGACACTTATACCAGACCGGGTGCAAGAATAGTTCACTTATCAACATGCAATCATCGGGAATCATGTTTAGAGCTATAAGGACAATTCTGGGCAGCCTATTAACAATCCTCAACATCAATTATAAGTCACACAAGAGTGGTTCATGACTTGGGAGTCTACGTGGCCATTAGGATTTGTAAGGGCCGTGCCCGGGTGTTGATTCGTTTGATAAGGACTACAAGAAACAGTTAAACCAATTCAAGCATACTTAGCATTTATTGGGCAGCCTACTAACTACTCAATTTAACACATTTAACCATAGGATCATCATTTAGCAAGTTTTCATAAGCAATAGGGCCTCAATTTCGTACTTACACATGCGATTAAGCAACAATTCATCATGTAATTAAACCCAAGCCATGTGTCAATTAATTAAGCATCCTCAACCAACCAAAATAGCCCACACAACTTCTAATTTCCACAATTTCAAGCATTCAACACCTTAAGTAAAGTTACAACATGATTCAAAGCACATTACTAAGCAAAACCCTACTGCAATGATCTGTTTTTCCACATTCAATTAGCCAAGCAAATAATCTCCAATTTCAGTGAATCAAATTCCAATTTAAGCTTAATGAGTGCTTTAAATCTAGGAACAAACCTTGATGCATTCCGAGTTCGGACTTAGGAGTTATGATCAAAACTGTGAGACTACGCAAAACTGTCCAGATTCATACACATTTCGATATTTGCCATTTTTGAGGCCTTAAACTCAAAATTATCCTTAGCCTATTTCTGAAAAATATGTTTAGAACTGACAAATATAGTGACCTACCAATTTTTATGCATTTTTATCAACGTTTACTAGGCCAAAAATACTTCGTCCTACAAGGTAAGTAATCTGCCAGAAAAACGAGGTTGCATATTTCAAAGTTTCTAGCTATTCTCAAGCCATGCATGAGCAGATAGGCTCATATAAACACATATACAAGAACTACAAAGGTAAATACAGCCATATGAGAGCATGTATGTGAGTTTTGAAAGTTTTTTAAAAGATTTAACCCTCACTTTAGCCTATTGATGGATGAAAATGCAAGATTGCTCTTTGAATCGCACAACTAGACTTTTTTCCTTGCTTTGGCCAAGAGGTATCTTGATTTCCCTTAAATCCTAGCTTAGTTAGCATGTGTAAAAGGTGTGCATGTGTGTGAAAATATACATTCTCAACCAACCACATGAATTGTCATAATCTAAGAATGATTTCAAGATGCAACATTCATGACCTGTTTAATGCATCGCGACAAACCACAAGTGAATACATAGGCTGTTTGTGATATTACTTTGTGGGGGTCAGGTAAATAGTTGGTATCTGTAGGGCCGACATATGATGATTTTAATGCTCTTGAATAAGATAAGTTCATATGTGATGTTCCACATATGTAGCACGATCCTTCACATTGGAGTTGCAATATACCTAGCTAACAAATTAACCAAAATACAATATACTATATTGTATTATCAACAAGATATATTAGTGCATTAATTGTGCTCAAATATGGTGCTTCGGGACCAATAACTCTTGATGAGTCATCATAGTATTTATCAACATATACAACAAACGCATATGATAATCGGAAACAAATATGTCATGATATCATAATATTCTAAAAAAAATATATCTCATTCTCCCATAATGTTTTCTTCTATACAAAGATCTTTGTAATCAAATAAATTTCTCGAGATTTTCATTCATATGCTTCAAGCATATATAGTCCTTCTAGGACTTCAATATAGATATTATTATCACGTGAATATATGCTTCAAGTATATAAAGTCCTTCCAAGACATAAATATCATTATCACATAAATATATGTTTCCAGCATATATAGAGTCTTTCTGAGACTTCAATAATATTATCATGTGATTTATATAGGTAAACTATTATCATATTCGTAAGACGCATATGAAGTCATTTTTCAAAATTACCAGACTAATATCAATATGATTTTTTTGGAGAATATACACCAAGGTATAATCACACAGCGTACTAACTCATTTCTTGTTTGCCTTTAAACAATTTAAGGGAAAGACAACTATTATAATTAATTCATTGAAATTTCTCATAGTGATGTGAGATTGATTTCGTACAATGCTCTCCCTCAATCCCATCAACAACTATACATATTTCATGTGCATTTCAACAACTAGATATATGTCATTTCAATAAGCATTTCATCAACCATACATATGTCATTTCAATGAGTATTTGAGCAATCATACGTATGTCATATGCACTCATTTTATGTCTGGATTGCATCTCATTGATTATAATGGTCAATCATTTATTTGCCGATATTCTTTAGTGGACTTGTAATTTAAGATCCTCGATTTCTTTCATAACATGAGTAGCTACTGCAGTTTTCAAAAGTTGATCATGATCAATTTTTATTGTTGGTTTCATTCCTTTCTATGAGTAATTTAACTGAGTAAGATCTCTTTAGTCTCAATACTTTTAATATTCACATCATTTTGAGGTATTTGATACTCTCGTGGAGTAATATTTCTCAGTTATATTTTCAACTCCTTGTTTTGACATCTGCAAGATATCAAATAATCCAAAAATGCTAACTCGCATATTTTGCTCCTTTGTCTATGGAACCGATATGTATATCACATTTTCGGTGTGTAGTAGACGTTATTTCTTTATATGTGTTTTAATTGAAACATCAATTCTAATATATAGGAGCAATTAAAGCTGGTATATGTGACTTTAGTCATAATCTTTGCATCCAGGAATACATTTTATACGATGATCAATATGATAAACATTGCCATAGAAATATTTATTGTTCCAGCTTTTGTTTTTCTCCCTCTGATACTGAGAATATCATTTCATTAATTAGCAAAATATGCTATTGATACTGATCCCTTCAATGTTCTAATATAATATTTGATGGGGTTTCATAAATTATCAGTTTCTTTTATAAAACCCATCTTTATGCGCTTGTAGGGGAATAACAGAAACATACATTGCACAAAACATCCTTAGATGGGATTCGAATAATGGGGAATATATAATTCAAACGGTTGGCTTTGTTTGAATAAATGTTGCAGCATATAATACCCATACCCTCAACAGGACCAGACTTAGTCAGTAATAATATTGGTCTAGCAATTAACTGCAAGTATTTAATAAAGGTTTCAGCTAGACCATATGAGTATGAGTCACATAATGCTTAACACAAATCCCAATATATACTATCATTAAATGAGTGGGATGTAAATTTTTCTTCATTATCAAGATGAGTTATCTTGATTGTATTATCCGAAAATTGTGTCCATAATGACTATGCGGTTACTATTTAAGCGTCACTATTTGTAGAGTACCCGGCACGCCATTATTCGAACAATACTATTTATCTTCCAATAATGTATTCTTGCATGCCGCATTCGAAGTAGATAATATTCCCACAAGTGATTATCATATTGGGGTATCAATTAATACCATAAAATATCGAAATGATCCACATGATAGAATAATAGGCTCGCGTATATCCCCTTGAATCATTTCTAGAAATACAGAATTTTCGATATTAATTTTAATAGGGAATGACCTTTTAATCAATTTTCCTTGGGTACAAGCAGTAAATAAAAATTTATTTGGTAACATAATCTTTTGATTCTTTAATCGGTACCCATATGAATTTGCAATAATTCTTCTCATATCATGCCAAAGTATAGAATACTTTAGATCCAATATCTTATGGTTCATTAGTAGGTGTTCATAAATTTTTTTTCATGAATTCATTTCATTACCGTGACACCCATACCACACAAGTGATCATTTCAACGCGTGGAAAAACTAGGATCACTATATCTTTTCTCAACTGCTCATATAATTGTATGAGAAAACTCATATATAGAGCAAGATTATTTGAACCATTACAAGGCCATAAAATATATTGAATAAGGCCGATATTACAATAACATTCATGGCAACAACCGTGTCAATTGCTATATTCATAGGAATAATAATGCTAAAAATACATTCATCGAGTAAGATATTTTTATTTTATTCATCATACTACAATAAAATTATATATGAGAACATAAAATCATATAACTCCAAGTTATAAATTGCAAGTGAATCTTGAGAATAATATGACACCGTTCAATAGTTTCAAACGATTAACGGGCTACAAATGAAATAAAGATTAAAGTACAAGAGTTTAATCAAAATCTCAAAATTCAACCATCTAAAATACAATTATTTTTACCAAAAGATTCAGATCTATGGTATAGATCCTTATTGTTATAATTTTAATCAAGTTTCACATTTATATTCAAAATTACAAACTTGACGGAAATGAAGAAATAAATAAGGATCATAAGTAATATACATATAAAAATTAGAATTACATTCATGCACTCATCCATTGCTAATCTCTAATTTTTTTTTTCTCGGTGTTGAAGGTGAAGGAGAGGATGAGGGAAAGATGATGAAGAAGTGGAGAGTGCGGCACAGTGAGTGAGAGAAAGAGTAAATAGAGTATTGGGTCAAACCCTAATTGTTTAGTCAAATAAATAGTGTCGTGAATAGTGATTAGGGTGAACAGTATCACGTGAACAGTATAATATGAATAGTATTGTGTGAATAGTAAGCACTGACAGTTACTATTTAAATAGTGTCATGAATAGTACCGCATGAATGGTAACCACTTATATAAGTTTTAACTATACAATTTATTACAGCTCAGTAATGTATCTCACAAATCCTGGTGAATCAACCATTATTATATTAAACATCATCATTGTCACCTTTAACTTTTGTCTACCATCTTTTGTTTACTTCTCTTTCTCTTTCTTTTGTCACCTTTCTTTAATCTTGACTATCATAAAAAATGCAACATATATTTCTAATAAAGTGGAATAGATTGCATCTAGCGAGCTTTTTGTTCAGCTCATTTTTTTTTTGGAATACAAAATAAGACTTGAAATACTAAATTGGTGACTGAAAATAAGATTATAATATTTTAACATAACACATAATATGTAAGAAATACTGTAAAATATGCTTTTAAGCATAAGTAGACAATGTTTATCTATTTACTTATTTGGATATAACATAAAAGGAATAGCACTATGCTGTAGTATAAGGTAATTCCAACACAAATCAAATCATTACCTCATATAGTCATATGGGTGGATTAACTAAATGTCTACGTGCCTTTCAAAAAACGTATACAACACACCCTTTTGCATACTCATATATATCATCTTAATATTGATCACTATAGTCTTTGCAAAAGTGTTCCCATTGCCAAGAAACTTATCGCCATAGGGCTTGCATTTGGGTTCAATACCAAAATAGTTAGATATAAATAATTATTTAGTTTGTTAGAATTGTAAGAGAAGTTAGTGATAAGTTAGACATAAATAATGCTAAAATTGTTAGAAAAGTTAGTGAGAAGTTATATATAAATAAATGTTAGAACTGTAAGAAAAGTTAGTGTTAGATATAAATAATGTTAGGATATAGTCAGAAAAGTTAGTAATAAGTTATAATCAAATCGGGAACAAAAAAAATTTAGTCCAATAATAGTTTTAACATCTTTGTAAGCAACGGTAATTAGGTCCAAAGATCAATCCGACATTCCTTTGAGTGACGGAATTTTATGTCCAACATTTGCAAGTCCGAGCAAAAGTTTATTTGGTTAAATATTAAATTTTCATGTCTAAAGTCTAGTTATTTATACTTTAGAGAGGTTAAACTTCGTCAAGTCTATGATTGTAATATATTAACTAATCTATAACATATAATCAAAAGGTAATTGAAAAGGGAAGGATTATATGTACCTTTGATAATGAAGTGGTCGGATACTTCGTTGTTTGCTACTTTGGTAGAGTTTCGTGCTGATAACGTGTTATAAACTAAAATATAAATACTAAGAAAGCAATATTAAAACAAGAGAGAATTTGAGAGAGTAAGATTGTTGATTTCTTCAAGTGTATTTCCTTTTTATAAACTCCCTCTATTTATAGAGTTTTTTACCATCTTGATGACATACTCATTACATTACATTTGCATCACATTCCATATACATATAATAATCTCCACTATACAAGAATCCTATAAGCATCTTTGACCAACAATTATAGTAATCTTCCACTTAGACAAAGATCCTATGAATAAATCTCTTCATCTTGATAAACACATAATGATGAATATCCACAATATTGTATTTTCATAACATTGGCATAGTTAGTGAAAAACACCAAAATTTTACTCATGATCACTAGCAATTATTTGCAATTAGTATGAAAAATTCATGCAAACTAGATGCATACACACTTGCAGGAACACACGCGCAAACATGTACTTGTACATATATATTTGTTTATTTATGATTAAATTGGTATACAATTGTATAAATACAGATATTATCTTCATGACCTTCCTTCTACATTGACAAATTAGGTCCTTTAGAATCTAAATTTGAATTTTTTGGAACATAAAGTAAGCTAGGTAATTCCTAGTGACAAAAGGTAAAGCATGCTAATATAAAAGAAGTCCAATGTGCTCCATTTTAGATATACTCTTTATTATCTACATTCACACTCAGTGGTGGAACTAAGCCGAAGACGGCGAGGGCCCCGACCCCCATAAGATTTTTTTTTTAAAAAAAAATTATTTAATATCATTAAAAAAAAAGTTGTTGTTGTTAAAATTTTGTATATAATATCGTTAAAAATAAGTTAACGGTCCTCTCCTATTTTTTTTTTCCTTGTCATAAATGTTCTCATTTAAATTTTGACCCCCCAATTTTAAAATTCTGATTGTGTCCCTATTCATATAGATCACAACCAAATAAAGTGTGCAACGTTTTCTTAATTTTGCTCGATAAGCAAGAACTTTCTATTAATCACAAAGGATATATGTTAGAGGTAAAGGCAAAAAAAAATTATGCAACGTTAACAAAAGAGAATTATCATAAACTTCATGATAAGACTGCTAAATTTAATTAGTAGAATTTCTGTCAAACAGACATAGAACAAGATGGAGAAAGATATCAATCTACAATAGCTAAATGGTTGCTGATGATCATTGCAGACTAACAAATTAAACCGATGCGTAATCTATCCCTACTCTGCGTATAATGTGGATCGGCCTGTAGATACTCATGGATAATCCATTCACTGAGGGGGTGAATTAAGCATCTCAGAAGCAAGCTGCTAAGACAATGGAATTAATTCAAGTATCTGCATCAGTTACAGATTTGGCTTCAGAAGACGGGCGATTTTCAATATCCGTTTGCCTCAAGTTTTCGATTATTTTGACTACCTCCAACATCTTAGGCCTCTGGTCTGGTATCCTTACCACACATGTCATAGCTATCTGTAGCATCTCGACCATCTCATCCTCTATATTTGGATACTTCAATAGCTCAATGTCGAATACCTCTCCTGTCCATTCTTCTCGCACAACTGAGTGAACCCAGCGAACCAAGTGTATTACCTCATCACCACTGGTGGTATAGATAGGAGATTTTCCAGTGAGGAGCTCAAGTAATAAAACGCCAAAGCTGTAGACATCAGAAGCTTGTGTTGCTTTTCGAGTGTCCATCACTTCTGGAGCACGATAACCAGCAGCACGAGCAATTGGATGAGCAAGAGGACTCATTATTGCTGACATGCCAAGATCTGATACACAACCATACTGTTGCAAGTTGAGAAAGACATTTGAGGATTTGATGTTACCGTGAACAAACTTCCCACCATTCTCCTCGTGGATTCTTGCTATGCCTCTTGCTGCACCAACCGCGATTCTTACCCGAGTTTCCCAATCTAAAGGAGTTTTGTTTTCTCCCCTTTTTCCTGCAAAATTATACCAGAACAATTCATTAAACATGTTCTAAAGTCATGAATCCATTTCAATGTTAAGCGCATATAATAATAATAATTTAAATCAGACATTCCTCTGTGAGTGACAAAGTGAAAACTTCAAATTAAACGAGATCTACTGAAATAGAGATAGAGAGATCATACCATGTAGCATTGCAGCAACACTCCCCTGACTGTAGTAATCATAGACAAGAAGCTTCTCATCTTTCGAATAATAATACGCCCTTAGCTCCACCACGTTCTCATGTTTGACATGACCAACCACCTCCATCTGCTGCTCAAAATCCTTCTTCCCGACACCCACCTCCTTCAACCTTTTCACCACAACCATGTTGGCGTCCTCCAATGTGGCCTTATAAGCATTGCCAAACGTTCCCTTCCCCAGTACTTCAGCGGAAGCCCTTAACAAATCCTCCAAATCAAATGCATAGCTACAACCTTCAAAGAAAACCAATCTATTATTCGCATCTTGGCTCCGCGAAATTGCTTTCTCGGTCTCCAACTTCCCCGGAAACCCATCCTCGCTTTTTCTCCGCAAAAGCAAAACTAGCACTAGAAAACCAAAACCAACAACTCCCAAAACACAACCAGCAACTATAATTCCAAGCAAAGCCCTCTCACTCAATTTCCCAACATTCTTAGACTTTGTCTTTGTCTCACGAGGAAGTGAAACAAGGGGTGAACTAGAAACAGAGTAGTCCAACAACGAAACATCATTACCAACAAACACTGATTTCGGAAATCTTTGAAGTGATTTAGGCACAATGCCAGTAAGATTATTGTAAGACAAATTCAGTGACTGCAAATTAGGCAAGTTTAAATCAGGAACTTCACCCGAAAGCGAATTGTTAGCAAGATTCAAGAAACTAAGCTGCCTTAAACCTGAAATTGAACCCGGAATGCTGCCATTGAACTTATTGTTAGACAAGTTAACACTAGTAAGCTTTTTCCAAACAGAAAAATCAGCAGGCAATGGACCACTTAAGTTATTATACTGAAGATAAAGATATGACAAGTTCCTGAGATTGCTAACAAGGTCCAAAGGAAATGTACCACTTATACCATTCGATCTGAGGCTCAAGATCCGCAATGCCGATAAACGGCTAAGTGTGTTAGGTGGTATAACACCATGAAAGCCGACACCAGGCAGCCTTAAAGACACTACTCTTGAACCATCTTCATCACAGGCCACTCCAGTCCAGTTCTTGCACACTGGAGTGGTTTCATCCCAGCTGAGAGCACGCAAATGAGGCAGCTTTTTCGCGAAATCAAGCAAAGCTTGCTTATCATTTTCAAGAAGAGTAGAAGTGGCAATGCATTGTAACAGCAACAAAAATAAGACGAGCTTGAAAATGTGCAGCCTCTCCATTTCAAAGAAAATTTTTGGCTTCAATAGTTCTTTTAAACTAATGAAAACACACCTATTAACAAAACAAGTACACCCTACAACACATTCTTAATTCTTTTGTTTTTGGGACAAACACAACACAATAAGCTAGAAGAAAAGTGCACACGCAAAACAATACTCACACACACACACACATATCCACATGTATTATATAAGTGAAAAAGGTGGAAAAGTGAAGAAAGAGAAGCAAATTTCAAGAATGGTGTCTAAAAAAGTGAAGTGGGATTCTGAAAAATGGGTTAAAGAATTGGAGGTTAGAGGGTTTGAAATGGGCGGTTTTGAGTCAAAAGGGGTTATTTTAAACCAAAGTCTATAGAGTCAGAAGCTTTGCTTTTCTTTTTGTTTCTTTGCACTTTTACTTTTGGTTCAAATGTGCCAAAAACCAAGAAGTTTCTCATTGTGAGGGAGGCAAAGAAGCTGCTGCTGCTTGTTCTAGAGAAGTGAGCAGCATTGGTGGGAAAATAGAGGAAAAGAAAAGTGAAAAATTGAAAGCCACAGCTGCAGAGTGCACCATGGCAGCAGTGACTGGGAGCTACTGAAGCTTCGTCATTTATTTTTTTGAACTATTGCTGAAGTACAAGACACAAGCTTTTACGTACCGATAAAATTATTATTGTGGTATAATGCAAGTCACTATAGTTTAAAACAAAATAAACTCTTGTAAAAATGTGAGATAAACTCTATATAATAAATTCAACGTAAATTCAGCTTTTTATGAATCTCGTGTATAATGAATCATTCATCGAATTGTTTTTTATCATTTAACTAACTGCTATTGTCAATTCCAACAAAAAAAAAAAAAAAAGAATATCATTGTCAAATAGTTATATTTGTGCCAAACTCAAGAACCCTATAGTATAATGACATCTCTATGAAATAATTTACATGCACGGGTTTATGGAGTGCAAAGAAATGGTATACTAGTGGTGAGGGATTGCATCTCGAAGAAGAGAAAAAATATTATCTTGCTAAGTTCATAATTCTAAACGTACAAATGAGTCTAATATTATAATCTTAAAAATAATAATAATTTTGAATATCAAATTGACTCACATTATATCATTAATTTATAAATTATTTTCGTATCATATCAACGTGAAATATTACAAAATGGCGATGATAATCAAAATTAGATCTCAAGCGGGAAGGGCTTGGTGATTAGTGGAGAGTAATGTTTGTAATTTGTAATATTGGTATGGGACCAGGAGTTCTCTTTTCTTTTTTCTTTTTCTTTTGGGATTGGGAACAAACAAACTTTATTAACCAACAAAAGTCAAACTTAGCCAATGCCAAACAAACTTTCATTAATTCCTTCATCATTCTCTTCTGTCGTTGGCTTAGCAAGCTACCAAATAGAAGAATTGAGATGGACTCTCGAGTCATCATAAATTGGTTGAAGTGGACGATGCAGTCGAATAGTCTGCTCTAGTTTTTGGTTGAAGATTGCAAAAACATTCTGAATAATTAAGTAAGGGTTCAGGTGAAACATGTTTATAAAAAAGTAAATTATTGTATTGAATAAATTACGAATTTAATTTTAATTAATCTCTTAGCTTGCATATTGTTTAGGACATCTTGCACCTGTTGCTTGTCCTTTTGAAAAAAAAAATAAATTAATGATAATGTAATGGCATTTGCCTTCATCAGATGCAAAATAATAATAATAATAATAATAATAATAATAATAAGTAAACAATTTTGCAACGATGATAAAGCCTTGCCAATTAAAGATGGCTACAAGTAATTGTCTAGTCTAGTCTAGTCTTGTCTTGTCCCCTCTCTATGATGGGATCACGACATTGAACCATATCGCCATATTGGGTACACCGCTCAGTGTTTTTTTTTTTTTTTTTTTTCTTCACCGCTCTGAGTTGTCACTAAACAATTAATAGGTTTTCGACCCCAACAAAAAACAAAACAAAAAAAACTAGACAATTAATAGGACCAGTAATATTCTTCCTCTGAAAAGGATTTTTTTATTATTATTTATTGTCGATAAAGGTATCTTCAATAGAGTCTTTAAATACAAATTTTTTTTAATTTGAATATTTTTAGAGACTCCAGTCTCTAAAAATAATACTATTCATGGTAAAAATACATGAGATTCACCACTTTTGGCTTAAAAGATACCAAAATAGAGATTCAGTCTCCATTTTCTTCTACAAATTTGTTTAAAAAAAATAGAGACTGAGTCTCTATATTGGCATTTTTTAAGCCAAAAGTGGTGGACCCCCACGTACTTTTGTCATGAATAGTGTTGCTTCTAGAGACTGGGGTCTCTAAAAATACCCAAATTAAAAAAGTTTTGCATTTTAAAGACTCCATTGAGGATAGCCTAAGGCTTAGCTTGATTATTAAGGTTGAAATTATAAATTTAAATTTTTTTAAATTTATTTTTCTAACAGTGTAGGTCTTTTTTTTTTTTTTTGTGAAAAGAGTAAATTATTACTATTTATATGTTAGTATTTGTTTGCACTACATATGAATTTTAATTTATAGTAATCCATAGTTGTATATTAAAATATACATAATCCAAGTCATTGTGCTATTTTTTCGCACAAAGTCTTTTCTTTTCTTTTTAAGCAGCCCTCACTTGTTCATCCCCTTTTTTTTCTTTTTTCTTTTTTGGTCTACAAACCTAGTTGATGAAAATTGTCCATGCACTTATGAAAAAATAATTTAAACAATTTATCGTTATTAAATCTTTCCCATAAAATCATTACAAGTTGACAACTGTATCTAAACCACCAAATTAGTTTTGCAACTACTCTTTTGGGTGTATTTAACTTAAGAGGAATGTTGCATTTGGAATTTTCCAGTTTCAATTTTCATGTGATTTACTAGAGTGCATGGCTGAACAAAATTGAAGCAATTCTTTTTGCTCTTCCATTTTGTCTTTCAACTACAAGACTAGATATGATACAAGCCAGAACAATTGAAACCACTTGCGAGTGTCTAGTACTATCTTTTTTTCTTTTTATTTCATGAGACTCTTAAAATGTTTTCGGACTCATATTAAAAGTGTCAAATTTTAGGACACATAATTATATTTGAATGAGGTATGATCTAAGTTAATAAATATGAGACCTATTACAAATTTTTGCTGAAAATAAGTTTGCTAACTGATTCAAATATGACACGAGAGCAATTTCATTTTTACGTTCTATGTGCTCCACCACTGAATTAGTTCCTTGAGATCTAATATGGAAGTTAAGATTATTACCAGTTTTGCTTCAGTTTGTAGCTTATATAGGAAGTGCACCTTGTTTTATGGTCTTTATTTAATTGTGTCAATTGGCTTCCATCAATCAGAGTGGCGCAGCGGAAGCGTGGTGGGCCCATAACCCACAGGTCCCAGGATCGAAACCTGGCTCTGATATATAGAGTTGCTTCCCTCACTTAATATTTTTTTGGACTGTATTATTTGCTTTTAGCTCCCACAAGTGATAATAGCTTGATCTAGAATAAGTTGGGTGGAAAGGTCGGTCAAACCATGGCTTTGCCCTCTATTGTACCCAAAGAAAAAAAAAAGGAAAAAGGCGCGGATAAGGAAATGAGAAAGAGGCCTGCTTTTGATCTTTCTGTGAAAGTATGCAACTTTCATCACTAGTCATAAAATTCATAATACACCCTCGAAAGTGTTAGCTCAACCACACACAAACCGAACCATAGGATCTAGGGGAAAGATTAAAACATTTTTCCCCCTATTCAACAGTAAGTTTCAAAGGCATGCTATTCGCACATAAATTACATACAATTTTCAAACTCACAGTCATTAGAAATATTAAACGACTGTGCAAATTTATTGAAGGTTCCATTTTTAAGCGACATTATTGTCGCGCTGGCTGAGAACAGACGAAGTTAGTCGAGTGAACTGAGTTTGTTAGGTTGAAGCCACAACAGATAACTCCAGACGTCCTGTCCATTCCTCACCTGGCTTTAAGGTGATTGGTTTCTCAATTGCAGCTCCATCTACACAAAGCATCTGCTTGTACTCTTCATCGCCAAGATCTGCTATTGCTCTCGCCTTCTGGAACCATGGATTCCAAACCACTTGGATAACAAGAAACAAAATGACGCATATAAATAAAAACCAGATGTATCAAGTATAACTAGGCAAATCCCAGAAGTTGCAGAAACAATGATATCATTTTCGTTGACATAACATTATTAGTTAGACTATGTTCCTCTGTTTATTATATCTGATGCTGATAAGCCATAGTTCATAGTTGATATAAGCCTATAAGGGAAGAGTTACTTCCAAGCAGATAGATATTCAACAATTTGATCGCGGTAAAATTGAAGGATAATAGTGCTTACCCACATCAGGAAGTCCTTCCTTCTTGATCAAAAATGTTTGCTTCTTCTGATGATCAAAAACTGCGATTACATCTGAAGAACTTAGATAAACTCGATCCACCTGCATATAATTAAAAGCAATTCTTTATTTCAAAGTATCCTCAGAAATCAGAATATTATCAATTATACAAAGTTGGACAGACAGCAATCATTTTACCTCAGATTCAAATGTTAAGGCATCTCCTTGTTCTGTGAAACGTTCTCTATGGCAACTGTTGTCAAGATAGTCTAGAGTCTCCAGGCCCTCGACCCTCACCTCACTGTCATCACAACCGATGTTCAGCTAAACATGAAATCACTTCATCAAACATATAAAACTTCAACGTACTCAACCCCTATTTCTACTCAACAGATACAACTGCTCTTGTGCGGAGACAAAGTATGTGAAAATTGTAAAGAAGAAATGGAGGAGAAAAAGAGAACAATGAAGTACAATTGATTTATCAGAAACTGAACCAGGGCTAGGTTAGAACCTTTTGAATGTTACCTTATGTCTGAGATGGCAAAATAGGTATGGACGGCGAAGGAGAAACTAAATGGTTTGCAGTTGATATTTCTTATGCGTGGTATGAGGATGAGACATCCATCAACAGCCAGAGCCACCCTAAGACGGAATTCAAAACTGGAAGAGAAAATATAACAAAAAAATCGTAAAATGAGAACTATTCTCTGGATTCATTGCACTCTTAACATATCTGACAATAACTCTATGAAACAGACAATCTATATCTATGGATGGTACTTTAACCAATTATATACTCTTTTAACAGGCTCAAGAAAGTAAAACAATTCCCAAGTACTGAAGCTCATACCTGTGAGGCCAGGCCTTCAGATCTTCATCAGATGGTTTCAGGAGCAAGTCAATATGTGCACTGCTGCTGGTGTCATTGGAACGTAGAGGTGGGGGATTGTCATCAATTCTCCACATTCTATTCCTTGCAAATCCATGTTGTTCTAAGGAACCACGGTTACCAAACTTCAGCAGGTATCAGAAGAATGTGCCAATTAGTGAAATGATGACATGATCAAAAACAATTTTGATATCCATCAAGACTAAAATACTTTTGAGTTGAATACGGGATTACCTGTGGAAAACAAATAGGAATCCCTCCCCTTACAGCTGCCGGTGGCTTAAATATTGCCTATGATCCGCAAATCAGAAGAAAAAACGTAACTAATCATGTCAGTTAATGAGAAGAAATACCATTTTGAGTCGGCAGAAATTTCTCTCTCTTTCATGCTTTAAAGACATGGTTTTGCAGATGGATCAGAGAGTCAATCAAATTTATGCCTTAATTCAAGATCCGCAAAAGGATCCAGGAGGAATCTGGCCATCGGAAGAAGATTTATCGATCCTCAAGAACTTGACGGATATTTATGAAACTTCCATAGCTAACAAAAGATCGATGAATTTCAAAGACAGGTGACAACTGACTACCCCGGAATTCATCCTACCTCGAAATTGGAGGAAACGAAGTAGAAAAGGAAGAGAATATCAAAGAAAAAGCACAAGACGGAAAAAGTCTCATGGTAAAATACCTTGCTGCTTGTGAATAGTAATTCTTCACCGCGGTCAGTCTTCCATGAAAGAACCTGCCCTCCATGTAGGCTAACCTAGATAAATGGCATTAAACACACTATTACCAGAAACTACAATGAACATGGTGATTCTCTTCGAACACTTCACATCAATCATTCTAAATTTAATTTAATTCAACTATGTGAACTCGAGATTTCCAGAATGATGTAAACGAATACTAACCCGTACAGAAGCGCCCCGTGGATTGCGAAGCAAAACCTGATCAATTCCGTTCTTGTCCTTTGTGACTACAACTGCTGCTTTCTGCTCTCCATCTCCTGCAGAGTGATCCATTTCAAGAAAGTACGAGCAACAAAGTTCTTTTTCACGCCCGCGCTCTCTCTCATCCAACCTATGACTCAAACTTATACTAGATTAGTAATCCTAAGAAGAGAAACACATGGATGCTCAAAAAGGCTCAGCAATCACTGCAGCAGTTGAGAATATGAGCTTTGTGAAAATATCAGTCTTCCCGTGAATGCATACCAAATTCTAACTACCTGATATTAACTACCTCGAATTCTTTCACCGTTCAAAACTGAATACAATTCTAAAACCATTTAAGGCCGGTAAACCCTTGATCGTGAAATATTGATTGCTTATTAAAACCCTGTGAATTATGTGACTGTAAGATACTGCAAGAAACATTTCCTCGACATTACATTGGTCAATCATAAATGCTTGTTGAAGACAAACCAGGCTTATTAAAGAACAAAACACATCTAAAGTCAGACACCAAGAAGGAATTTTTGTCAAATGAAATCAACTCAACCAACAATAGGTCCTAGAAGGGGGAACAAACTGCTGTTTGTGTTTTTTCCAACTCAATACGCTAACAATTGTTTCAAACAAAACATGTTTGTTAGAAAAGAGAGCATGAAACATGACATGGTCTGCAAAAGATGCCCTTTTAAAGGGGATGACTAGTCCACTATTTTTTTTTTTTTGGAAACTATTCAAAAAGTCTAAACTAACCGGTCAGTCAGTTTTTTATTCATAAAATATAAGAGACCACACACATATGGAGATCATTTCATATGAGTAAAAAGCTGATTGACTGGTCAATCTAGATTTTTTTAAGAGTTTTTTTTTTTTTTTACAAGGACAAATCTTGTTTCCAATTCGAAATTTTTTAATTTAACAAATTATTATTTAATTATTTTACTCAACTCGTGATAATTTGTCCACATCTTGATGATGACCTTGTCTTGTTTATTTTTTGGCTGAACAAATGACCTTGTCTTATTTCATAAAGAAGTTTGAAGGCTCACATCTTGTGGAGATCATAACCACAGATACTCATGTTTTAGAAAATATGAAAATCTTACACAAGTTGATAATTTATTTATGTATATTTCTAACTAGAAACCAAGAAATTGACTAGGCTAAAAACCAGGTTGTTTAGTACGAAGCTTAACTTGCGATCATCATTACCTGAATTAACAACCTTTAAAAATTAGCCTCTAGAATTAATTTTCTTTCTTAATAACGGAAAAAATATCGTATGTAAGGCCATATTAGACCACCCATACGGTGCAAATCTGAGGATACACGTGGGTATAGTTGGCTCTCGGGGGCTCTAGAATTTTACTTCAGCCCCTAGATACTTGATTTCTTTATTGTTAATTCTCTATCTTGAAAGTACTAGACAACAAAAAGAACTAATTATTTAAATTGGAAATCTTTTAGGGTTTGTTTGGATTGGGAGATTTGGAGGAAAATGATTTGATTTAGAATGCTTTTTAATTTTTGTACTTGTTTGGATTGGAGAGTTTTGAAGGTGAGGTGACTGGGAGTGATTTACAAAATTATTTAATGGGATGATTTTGAAATCACCCCAAATTGGGGTCAAAGCAGGGGAAAGAAAAAATTGAAGCAACCAAATGACAATATAACTTTTTAGCTCTTTTGAAAATTACACTGCTGCCACCCCTGACCTAGTCTTTTCGTTTCTTTTTTTTTTCTTTTTTGTCATTTTTCTTCGTGTAATGAATTAGACCTTTTAAAGAAAAAAAAAAAAAGAGATCAATTTTTTTATAAAAAAAAATTCCAGCTCTATGGACATCAAAAGAGGGCATATTTGTCAATGTGGTTATAAAATTTAGGGTTAAATCCACTTTGTAACTCTATCATTTGCATAAAGTGACACTTATTACCCCTCACCTTTAAAAAAACCCACTTAGTAACCCTTAACTTTAGTCAATTTTAACAGAATTAGATTTTTGTTAATAACAATAGCACAATTACTTAATTACCCTTGTGAATTTTTTATAAAGACAAATTAACCCCTTAACAAGAAAATCATAAACCAACCCATTGCCCCACTCCACGGCTGACCCTTACCCCAAACCCTAGATCTGTGCCCCGAATTCCCCCGCCATCCCTTACAACACTAACCCCAGCCCCCTTACAACGTCGAGCCCTACCCTAAAACCTAAATCTGATGCAGTGGCACCTGTAAAATCACCAAACCCCTCAATGCAACAGCCTCATTGTAGGGTGCACCAAGAATCATAATAGTCACAAGTCACATTTTGCAGTTTCATTTGTGCTGCAAAAGTACATGTATCACCGCATATATCTAATGCAAGCCTAAGAACACCCTTTGCTCATATAGGCAATAGCAAAAGTTGAGTTATAGGCAAGTCAATATCTGATTTGTAATGTAAAAATCTCATCTTTTTAAATTTGAAGTCAAATCCCATCTCATGCTTCAACTCTGCTAAATAGTGTAATGGCTCCATTAAACAGTGTTTTCAAGTAAGAGAGCAAAAAGATATATGAACAGTTAGCTGTTAGTAGTAATGGTTGTTGTTCTTGAAAAGCAGTGGCGGCGAGGGAAGATGTGGCAGCCACGGAGGATGACGAACTGTGCGTGTGTGTTTAATGTTTGGCATCGATGACCGATGCTTGCATTTGTGATCGTGTGTGAAGGGGGTGTGGATGATTTTCTTTTTTCTTTTTTTTTTGTCGAAGTGGGTTGATGATGAAGAAGGGGTGTTGTCGGATGTGGTATTTTTGTCTAAATAATATCAACAGTAATGAATTCCGTTAATTGTTAACGGAATGTTGACATAAGGGTTACTAAGTGGGTTTTTTTAAAGGTGAGGAGTAATAAGTGTCACCTTATACAAATTATAAGGTTATAAAGTGGATTTAACCCTAAAATTTATTCCTCTCTTATTTTCTCTCCAATCCAAACAAAGAATACACATAATCTTTTATGGAATTTTCCTTTATAATTTTATATAATTCAAATAAGAATTAATCATCTCATTTTCTTTCCTTTATTATTAAATCCTCTCATTTCCTTTATTATTTTTTTCCTCTGAATCCAAACAATACCTTAGAATATTGACACTGTATAAAGATCCCATTGAAGGATTAAAGTACAAGGACGAATTCTTTTTGGGATTTTGTAGAACAATGGTGGAATTAACTTATTCAAAATATATATATATTTTTTAAAAAGATACCAACTAGTTTTTTTTTTTTTTTTTAATTCGCTCTTCAACCATATAATTGTCGACAATATTGTCTAAACCTTTGACCTTTCGTTTAGAAGCGAACCTTGCATTTCATGGTGATAATTTCAATTTCAAATCACGATTTCAACTTTCATTATATTAGAGAAAAAAAAAAGAATTCAAGAAAATATAAAAGAACGATGCAAAATAGATTATTATAAAGTTGTCGGTAACCTCTGAGTTTTTCGATTGCATTCGTAAAATTACCAATGGATTTGAACTAATTACGTATTAGTTTATTAGAAATGTCAATAAAACAACTGATTGGTTCGTTAATTAGTTAACAAGGCATTGTCTTGCAATTTCTTAGTTAATTGACTTTCTTGTATACCTAAACTTCAAACCACATTGCAGGCTGATTGGCCAGTTGGTTTTGGCTAATCAAATGTGCCTTATTCTCACTTTTTTTTTTGGTGCCAAGTGTCTTATTCTCACTTTTAATTAATACAATGGTTTCTTAACTAACCAAAAAAGGTTGAAATTTTCATGATTCACTTGCGTTTGTTTGTATGTGAGAGGACATATTTCAACCGACATTAAAAGCATTTAATGTTATATAAAATACAAAAAATTAAAAAAAAAAAAAAAAAATAGTTTGGAAGGAGTGCAATAGAAAGCAGTATTTTCGCATATTTGAGTGTGTTTTGACAAATGTGGAAAACATTGCAAAGAAGTCGTCCACTGAATACTATCCCAAGTTAGTGGATCGTCATGATAAGTTTACACACGACTCTGAGGATTGATGATCATGATCGTTGGACTTTATCACAAAGTGGTCTGATATGACCCATTGTCCCATGGAAAAAAGCCAAACATCATAGGTCTAAACGATTGTCAAGTCATAAAAATAAAACGTAAATTTCACGTGCTGTGAAACTTATTTATTTATTAAATAACTCGACAATTGTTTATTTTATTATAAACGATCAAAAGTAGGAATTTTCAAAAACTTGATATGAAGAAGGCAGAATGAATCAACAACTCAATTTTTTTTTTAAAATAAAAATAAAATCTAAAAGTTGGGATTGAATTGCGTTTTCTTCCCACCCCACACCCCACCTCCCACCTGTCCCCATGACTAGACTATCATAGAATTCTTGAGGAATTGGATACAAGGATTTCTCTACTGATATTTTTAGACGGTGGTAAAATCATCCATCCTAATTTAATGCAATGGAGTTTGTATCCAAAACTGGTATACTTAGATTTTCATGTATATATTCCTAATTTGAATGACTCTTGGCTATGCTGTTTGAATTTGTCTTCAGCACCCTTACGTGAGGCGAACTTATATGTGGTCTGATATGTAACGAGTTCTCCAAATTACCATAATTGTGGACTATTTAGCCTCTCCTGAGAGGGAAAACTCATGTAAGCCACAAATACTGCAGCCTCAAGATCTCTTAGGAAGCATAAAGGATAATTGTCAACTGAAGTAGATCATAGCCTTTGGCTCTAAGTGTGCGAACGCCTTCTCAAGTTTGAGAGCTGCTCGAAATTTTGTTTCTAAACCTTCAAAATCTACTATTAAAACTGAAAGATTTTTGGGTCACCATAATTCCTTTCGAGATAGACACCGGTAATTAGTTAAGTCCGAGACTCAATTTGCAGGGGTTCGTTAGTAAAGTGTAGGAATAAGTGTTTGTGTATAGTGTATAGACTTGTAATGTAATATACCTCTATAATTTCCGATATCCTCTTTGTGTAGGTTAAAATTGGAGACACTTGTGGTGTGAGGGACATACTTCTCTCCCCTAATTGAGCTAGTATGACAGATTTCTCTCTTCTGAATCTGCTTTTTAGTTAGGACACGGGACTTTCTAGAAGTCTGTTCCCAAACTAAGCCGTGCTCTGGGCCAACCCATGGATTTTTGCGAGTCTTAGGCCCGTAAATTTCCTTTCAGGTTCAAACTTTTTAAGGCCCCTATCTGTGGGGCTCTACTATAGTGGGCCAAATTGTACCCACTACAATGCTAATGCTGCATAATGAGTAGAACTGGCTCAATGTTCCTTATTCCAAGTTTTTCGATTTAATTTACTTGTTTTTATACGCATACAGGCTTTTCAATCCCATAACATCATTGTTTTTCAATTCTTGTTACTCGGGTACTCATTGCAATACATACAAAACAAAATCAAAGTAAGCTCTTAGATGTTGTAATATTCGAGTAAAGGCTGAAATATTGATAAATCTATCAAGAAGAAATACGAAATTTATATAAATGTTGACTATAAATATTCATGAAAATAAGACTATAAGCACTCATAAATCATAATCGTGTCTACAACTAAAGTTTTGAAAATTCAACCACCCCACCCACCCCACCCCCACCCCCCCCCCCCCCCCCCGTAAAAAAAAAAAAAGAGAGAACTAAAGATTTGAACATCATTTGACATCCTGAATTGCACGAGTCAAATGTTTTCTCATTTTGGCAATTGAAACATTGCCATTTAAGTCGAGTCCAGTGGATGATAATTAGAAGAGAGGCACATTCCATTCATTAACCTATTGTAAATTTCATCATTTAGACCAAAGTTTCACATTACAATAAATGTGATTTTTATATTTTTAGAAATACTTTGATCGGACAATTGAATGGTAGGTTGGGAAATTTTATAATTTTGACTCTTTAAAAGAATGATACAAAGTCAAATATAATAACTTAACGATCGAATCAAAGTAAATGAAGGTTTTATATTAGGAAATGAAAGCAAAAAATAAACATAAATGATTTATAAGTGAGTAAATGTAATCAATTTTTGTGGTTTGATTGTCAACATCTGAAATTGATTATCACAAGTTCAGTTTTCGAAAACTACTCTTAGTTGCCCATAAAAAAAAAGGACTCTTCACAAAATATCAAAGTCCGATGTTTCCAGTAAGAAAAAGAAAAGCAGAAACACGTGTCGCTAACGGGGCCTTGAAATCTTTTGACAAAAGACTAATTTCGTAAAAGTACAAAGGCCTTTCGACCCAAAAAAAAGTAACATAGTGTTTGGAGTGCACAGAGGAATGGAAAGGAAAGTAAAGTAAAAGAAGAGAAATAAAAGAAAGGGAAGTAAATAAATTATCTTGTTTGTATATTAAAATAATAATATAGGAAAGAAAATAATTTTTTTTATAATTTTTTGTTTGGATTAGAAAAAAAAAAAAAGGAAAGAAAAAAATAATTTTAAATAGTAAATTACTTAAATGTCATTTTCATGTTAAAAGAGTAGTAAGGGCAATCATAGAAAAAAAAATCAAAGCAATATAGTTTTTTTTGGCTGAAACCATTCTTTTCCTTCCAAAACACTCCAAATTAAAAGGATTGAAAAATCCATCCAATTAAAAGAAATAGAGAAAATATTATACCCCTCCATATCTTTTATTTCTTTCAAATTTTTAATCTAAACAAGGAGAGAGTTCTTTATTTCCTTCCCTTCTTTTATTTTCCATTAAAAAAGTGAATCCAAACAAGCTGTAAAAGTACGAAGCCTTTAGAAAAAAAAAAGAAAAAGAAGAAAAAGGTATAAGGCCACATCATATTAGTTTAGATCACACGGGGATGTCAGCGGGAATACAGTGAAATTGTTTTTGTAAAATTATTGATTAAATATTTTTTATTGTTTTAAAATTTTGTTTTTAATTAATTTAGTATATATGAGGGAGTGTATTACTACACTTAAGATTTATTAATTGGTAGTAGCTAATCTCCACGTTATCCTGAAAAAAGAAGAAGAAGTCACATAGCGGGTGGAATCTATAATTTCAACAAAAATATAGGGCGAAATAGTAATATCCTTAACTCGAAGCAACGTGATTCAACGTCGAGACAGCAAAGCGCTTAAAAATCTGATAAACAAACAGTCTCCTTTGTGTACCTTCATCAATCAATCAAACCTCAACGCTCCATTTTCGCCTCTGGCCAATCACCACCGTCTGATCCGAAAATGAACGACGCAGATGTCTCCAAGCAGATCCAGCAGATGGTACGCTTCATCCGCCAAGAAGCGGAGGAGAAGGCCAACGAAATCTCCGTCTCCGCCGAAGAAGTAAATCTCAAATCCTTAAAATTTCTGAAAATTTAATTAAATTCTTTAATTTTTTGTTTTTAATTTCACGAAATTAGATAAAAACTGATCGATTTTATTTCATTTTTGTTGATTAATTTAGTTGATTTTTGTTTTTATTTTTGGGTGTTTTCTAGGAGTTCAACATTGAGAAGCTGCAGCTAGTGGAAGCGGAGAAGAAGAAGATCAGGCAAGAGTATGAACGTAAGCAGAAGCAAGTTGATATCCGCAAGAAAATGTAATTTCCAACTAACACCTCATTTTTTTTTTTAAATCTATTTGTTTTTTGGATAATATAGTTGATTTTTGAGTTTAATGAGAGTAATAAGCATTTTGACTTTGGTGAATTAGAGTTCAAGTTGATTAATTGGCTTGTGATTTTGTTCGAAGATATTGTTATGATCACTGTTTTAAATTTTTGTTTTGTTACTCAGTGAACGATCAGTGATTTAGGAGATGTGGAGTCGTTTAGTTTGCAGTCTAAGTTGTTGCTATGTAAGACGAGTTGTGGATTGTTACGGAGTAGGTGAATCTGTAGCTTTCGAGGTCTTAGATTGAATCGTTTAGTTTTTGCTCGAACAAATGGTTAGACTATGCTTTAAGCCATAGTTTTCAAATCGTTGATTGAAATATGAATTGCAACAATTCAGGGATGTACTATTCTGATCGTGAGTGCTATGATGATTCGTTTCATATAATTTTGATAACTATGGTTTAGACAGTGTATATTGTGATCACTACTACTTTGACATTGTGCAGAATGAATTCAAATTTATAGTACTCCGTTGTAAATCTGGTTTTCAGAAACATCAGCTATAAATGTAACAGTATATCAGAGTCGATCTGAGATTTGAAGCTTTATGGTAATAGTTGCAGTGTCTTTTCATCGGCTTGTAGTATATGAGAGAGAGAAAGCAAGAGAAGGGAGGTGAACATGATGATTATGATGAATGTAGTTATTTTGAGCCCTTTTAATTAGAACCTTGTTTAATACCCATCGTCTTGTAGTTAGTGAATGAAATTATATTCTTGTACACACATACACACATATGGCAGAAGCTTATGTTTAGTTTCGATATAATACTTTTGGTTTACCCAAAAATTTGTATCAATTTGGTCGTTATTCGTTTCTTTTAGTGAGTACTCAATGCAGCTCAATGCTTCTCGGCTCAAAGTTCTTCAAGCTCAGGATGACGTGGTGAATGCAATGAAAGAAGCTGCAGCAAAGGAGCTCTTGCATGTGAGCCAACAGGGTAGCTATGGGAAACTTCTTCAAGATCTTATTGTACAGGTAGTTATTACTTTCTATATAGCTCGCTTCAATCATATGTCTTTTAGCTGTTTAAAACCAATCCAGACCAAGCCTTTCTCCCACTAGATGGAGTTTGCGTCTTTTAGCTGTAGATAGACAAATTATGATTGGTTACCCTACTCACATAGTAAAAAGGATACAAATTATTTTATCAAGCAGCAAAGTTTATCACCTAAATGTCGTGGAACATGTTATTTACACTGTGCTTGCAGTATACTAAAAGAGATGCTCTAAATACAGCTACTGATTTTCTCTTCCTTTTCTTTAAAAAGAAGGTTGAAAAATGTAGACTGACACTAACTTCAGGATGAATGAAGGGATGTAGACTGAAAATTGTCATATACATCTTAAATGTACTATGTGATATATATGATCTGGTTCCTTCTATTATTGGAATGTACAATTCCGGGCGTGCCTTTTATTCTTCTGGTTCTTAATTAATAAAGTTTTCAGTATTTTCAGGTGTCATAACTCTATGGTGCAGCTTTGATGCCAGTGGAAATATGACTTCTCTATTTTTTTTGAGAAGTGAAAAAAAATGACTTCTCTATTAATCATGACAATTTATCAGATTTAATTCTTAGTGTTCCTTTTATTCTTCTTCTCAATGTCAGTTATTCAAATTTAGTATTATCCAGGTGCATAACTCTATGTTGTGGTTTGATGCCATTGGAAACTGTAACTTTGTATTGTAGTTTTCATGTAGCTGTTGTGACTGTTTAGCACAAGGTCACAATCTATTGTAGTTGTCCTGCCTGACTCCTACTCGTGACTATTGTTTTGATTACAGAGTCTGCTCAGACTAAAAGAGCCCTCTGTGTTATTACGCTGTCGGAAAGATGATGTAGACTTGCTGCAATCTGTCCTGCAATCAGCAGCTGATGAGTATGCAGCGAAGGCTAATGTTCATGCCCCAGAGATAATAGTTGACCATGTCTACCTTCCACCCGCTCCATCTTCTGCAAATGCACATGGTCCTTCCTGGTATATTTCTGTAACTATTACTCGTTCAATTTCAGGAATTAAACCTTAAAAGATTGGTCCAAATTTTCAATGGCTATGGAAGTTATCTATATAAGGGATCACAGAAAAAGTTTTTCTTATATATTCTTTTTCTTCCCTTTTCTCTTTACAGCTCTGGAGGTGTAGTCTTGGCTTCTCGCGATGGAAAGATTGTTTGTGAAAACACACTTGATGCAAGATTAGATGTTGTTTTCCGCAAAAAACTTCCAGAGGTAATTCACTTGTGGCATTGGCCTTTACCTATCTTGTTATCTGCTTGTTTTTGCAAATATATTGTCAATCAAATCCAGAGTAAAAAAAGTTTTCCATTAACTTTTGAAGCACTCATGTTGAGGAACAGACATGCTTAATATACACTTTCTTAGGCATTCAGGTAAATTAGGTTTTACTCATGTCAGCCTATAAGGGTGTGCCACACAAAAGTTAAAAAAGAAAGAAAACATAATAGGTTTCTGCTGAGTATAATGTGAACCGATAGTTGCTTCAATGGGACTTTATAACAGTGTGATCTTACTGCAATAAAATTTTACAATTAATATTGTGCTGATTTCTTGGGCGGCATCGACTATCAGGATGTTGACCTTTGTCATGGATGTGGGATCAAAACTTATGGGGCTGTTTTTGAAAAACAAGTTCTCTGAAAACAAGTAAAATATTGAAAACATGTTCTTTTCCATCATATAAGTATTTGGGATTGGAAATAAAAACAGAATACAGAAAGCAAGTTCTTTTTAAACTTCTGTTTTGAGAGAACAGTTTTTTACAACAACTTGCTAGATGAATTTCTTCATTTCCTTTCTTTTTGGCTGTTTTGGGATCAAAAAGCTGTTTTTTAGAACTGAACCAAACAGGCCCTATTCGTTTATGTTTCCAACGGTTGGCATGCAACTTCTCGGACTATGTTGCTAGAAGAAAATGAGACAAATAAGATGACATGAAATGGGGTAAAACTATGTCGGTCAACATTCTTGAGAAGATAAATAAAAAGTTATTGTTATATTATGTTAGTAGCATCTTGCTGCTGCAATTCTAATAAATGTTTTCCTTTTGATTACCAAAAGAGAAAAGTAATTGTTGCTTACCTCTATTAAAACTGCTTTGAATCTAAAAATCTAAGGGTAGATGCACCTTCTCTGGCCAACAAAATTACATGATCTTGCATATCATTACTATTAGATTGTCTCCAGTAATAATGGTGTTGTTGCAACATACATCCTGCTGCTCACATTGATTTGACAGCCGTTACTACATGCTGCATATTTTTCTTGCTAATACATGCTGCATCTTTCCGAGCGCTTACATGCTCCAAATTCAAACACTTCTTTGACAAAAATTTTGTATTTGCTGTTTATTGCAGATCCGCAAGAAGCTATTTGGTCAAGTCGCTGCCTGATGCATTGGAAGCATTGTGTAATTATCACCTCTTGTTGTGCAAGCCCGCAGTATTTTAGAATTGGTCATTGGCCGGATGGATCGTTATCCAATTGCTTGTTTGTTTACCTTTCATTTGTCTGAATCCCTTGCCCTACCCCGCCCGTAGTGAAGCTTCCCTTTCATCTGTAGATGCCCTCTGTCCGTTCTTTTACGAGGAGCTTGGCACCGGACCTGTTTGTTCAAGTTATATTTGTTGACGAATTTAGCATTATCGGCTATTATTTTTCATATTATCCTTCTACTAATAATGTAAGTTACTTGGATTTTGGGTTTGCTGCTTTGAGCAATAAAGTCGTATACAATGACAATTTTTCCATGTTTCACTTTTACTCTTACAGCAATTGAAATCTTCGTTGGATACAAGATTTCCGCACAGGCTCTTTTCTTGGAAGTAGAGATTACAAAATCAGCGTAAATCAGCTCGACTTGTGTAACTTGACTGAGTAGTTTGATGTTCATCAACTTTCTGAGTATGAAACTACTGGTCACTAGTATTTACCAGAATTTTAAGACCATCTTGCTCTTAAACGTTGGGTGAATTGGTGGGATGGCGATTCATTTTTTGATGGGTTAGTAGACTCGTGACTAAAGGTTCGAGTTTTAATTTATTTTATTTCATCACAAATATTATTTGATAAACGCGTTGTTGCTGTATGATGGGATTATAATTTTAGATTGCATTAGAAAGGGAAAACGTATGTGCAATTTTAGCCAAAAACCTAAGAAGGTCTCTTCCACGGTATTGAGAAGAAGGAATTGAATCTTGTTCTTCTCGAAAATTACGTATTTTATAAGGGATATAATCACTCTTGTTATAAAAATACTCAAAGATTTCAATATATGATTTACTTTTACAATGTGCAATAATCAATTAACCTTTTAAGTTACTTTAAAGATTCATTTGAAACTTGATCGAAGAGGAAGAGAGAAGGCAAACGACACGTTTTTATAATTGTCTTGTTTTTAGTTTATTATATAGTTTTTGTAAATCATCATCATTTTCTCAATTAAATCACGTTTAGAGTGTCTTGAAAAATTAGAAATTATGAAGAGATAAACAACTGATAACACATAGAATTAAGATTATCTATTCAAAGGCTAAAAAAACATGATAACTAAGTCCCAGCTTTCATTGAATTTGTGTTTAGTATTATATACGTATTCTCCTTTTTGGTCAATATTTTATTTTCTCTAAAAAAAAATTATTAATAAATCCAAAAAAACTTAGAAACGACAATTATTTTAAACAATTAGTTGTGTGACTTTCTCAACACTCTCCATCATTTTAAAGCCTAACTTGTAATATGAAGTGATGCTCCCAAAAGAAAAAAAAAAGAATGCAATGATATACACAGAACAAAAAAAAAAAAAAAAAGAATGTAAAGATATATAGTATATTCTAAATAGCACAAAATAGGAAACAGAAAAAGAGAAATAAAATTATAAAAAAATATTTTATTAGTCTTGAAAATATAAAAATCTCTCTCCTTCCTTTTTCCTCCCTCCCACTCTCTTTCCCTTCGCTGCCTGAAAGCAGGAAACAGGTAAAAACTCCACAAAACAACCTCAAAAAACCTCTCTTCTTTATCTTAGACTTCTCAAAGCTGTAAAATCTTCAAAAAGTTTCTTTCTTTTTCTGCTTCTTTAGATCCACTGCACACCCTTTTCTGTAAGCTTCCTCTTCTTCTTTTTTTCTCCATTTTCAACTCGTATTAATATCTTCTATTCCACCATATGGGCCTTTTTGTTATCTCTATTTGCAAGATATAAAGTGTAAAACATTATCATGAATTGATGAAAGTTTGAACCTTTAAATTTGCATGTGCAATTTTCAGCTTAACTATGTCTGATTATGGGTATGTTATTTGAACTATTTTAACTTTTTTCTGACATGGGTTTTTGGAGAATCATTGAGGAACTGTGTGAAATTTGTGTAAATTGAATAAAGTTCGATTCTTTATGCTTAGGTTGTTAATTCTAGTGTGATTTTTTATGATGGGTTTTTACAACATTATCATTCCTTTGTTTTTCTTAAGGAAATTTCATATTTTTGTATTCTTTTTGCTGGAATGTGAAACTTGAAAATTTTGGGAGGTGTATATATTAATTTAATGTGTATTATTGCAACCTGTGTCCAGTTCTTGTTTCTGAGGTAGTTTAATGCTAATTTAGCTTAAAAGTTTTTACTTTTGTTTACTGTGAAGGTGTACAGTTAATGTGCATGTAAATGGCGTGGAGATTGGTAGGAAAGAAGGTGAGCTTTTGATTCGTTTTTATTAGTGTAGCAATATCCATGTAAAGTCTATGCTTTATGTTAGCCAGAACAGTTTCTTGGTATTTTGCCAAGTGATGCAGCTCCTTTTCATGGTTTATATTCTAATAAATGCATGAATCTCCTCCATTTAGTAAGATTTATGTTCAAGTCTTGCTTTAGTCTGTCGGTGAATGAGAAGTGGAAATTGATTATCCAAGTTCAGGAACGGTATCCCAAAAAGTTACTATTGTTGGTAGTCTTTCTTGTTAGTAGGGGATTTCTTGAAGAATTATGTACATTTAGGATCTTTAGTAGTTGTGCTTGAAACTCTTAAATAAATTATATTAGATTATGATAATATCATTAATTCAAGCTGCTGCAGTACCTCTGGTTTGTACAGTTATTCATATTGGTCACTCTTCTCTTCCCGATCTATGAAAGAAGTGTGTTTACCTCCACGTAGTAGTTCATCAAGTAAATTATGTGTAATTACTTGTGCAAAGTCTTATCCTTTCTTAAAGTATTCAGTTTCTTGGTATGTTGTCCTACAAAACTGCATGCTTACCTCTACTTTCTTTGCAGAGTTTTTCTGCTAATCTTGTAAAAGCATTAAATGCAACATCCAGAGATGCAGTAGTGTCCACTTGCAAATCTAATTTTGAAGAGCCACTGAAGTCGCTTCCTGCTTTGGTTGGATGGTTACAAGGTCATCATTTTCTTGTTGTCTTTTGTACTTCTTTGTTCCTCATTAATAAGCTAGTATTATTTTTTTATTGGGCCTTTAGTAGTTGCCTGGGTAGCTGGATATTTGGTGATTGTTTTGTGGGCTGTGAACTGCTCTGAGTGATCATGGACTGGCAACTTGGGCTTTGTCCTCCTAAATACCTTAAAAAGATTTTGAATGGCAATTTTTTTTCATAATCCCTTTTCATTTCAAATAATGTTGCAGGATGTTGCCTTCATTCAGCAACACATGATTCTGGAGATATCTACTTTTTGACAAACAGATCCATCATAAGGTAACAAACAAATGTGCCGTGTGAACTTTTTGCTTGTATGTTTGGATGCAGTAAAAGCCAGCTTTGGGGAGTCAATCTGTCTGATCATGCAATAAGCTACCATTGATCAAACAGACGTTCAGCCAAGAGCTAGAACTCGATATACTTTAATGCTCAGTGAAATACAAGGATAAGAAGGATAAGAAGATTGATTCTAGTAAAGGAAAAGAAATTCCAGCGTATCATGCAATAACTAAGATGAATTGATGGTTCAAAGAATTGTTGATATGTTTGTCTGAATAGAATAGCTAAGATGAATTTGTCTTATTCAAATATACTCTTCTAAAACTTGATTAATGTCCTACTGTGAATTGTTGTTAGCTTTGGAGAACCCACCTAGTGGGATTTCAATTTGTTTGGTTCGGAGTGAAGTGTTCGTAGCTTTCTTTTGTGAATTACAATTGTTAAAGGCTTAGTGACACAACAAATCTATGTTTCTGGAGTCTTTTCTGAAAGGATGTAAGTTTAGGCATCGTTAGGCTGACTTATGCTTTAGAATGCTTGATAATTTTGAATGTTCATTTGATAAGAATGGCATTCTATCTACTTTTTAGGCGTTTTCATGCGAGTCCAGAATCACTAGCTAGAAAGAGGGGTGAAGAAGCATTTGGTTTGAAGACTCGCACGAAAGGGAAGTTTAAGAAAAGGCAAAGCAGTACTCAACCTCCAGTTGAAACTCCCTACGTACCACCTAGACTCAAACGAGCTGCCAAATCCTTGCCAGATAAAACAATTGAGATATTTGAAGGCATGACCATCATAGAGCTTGCCAAGCGTTGTGGAGAGTCAATACCTACAGTGCAGCAAATTCTTGTGAATGTTGGGGAGAAAGTTGACTCAGAATTTGATCCTCTGACCATTGACATTGCAGAGCTGGTTGCAATGGTAATTCGTCTTCATAGTAGCAAAGTCATATTGTCCCATCTAATTAACATGACGAGAAATCTGAATGTCTGTGCATTCAAATGTTCAGTCCAGTTCTGATTTCGATTTCTTAGCACTAAAAAGAATTAGAGTGGAAGGATTGAATATCGAAGATTACTGTAGTTTGAGGATGTCTTTTGTTTCATTTCCTTACTTTTTACGCAATGCCAGAGTATTCTTGGAGGGAGTCTCTCTCCTCTATCTCTATTTCTATCTCTGTTTCTAGTTTTATGATGCCTTGCACATCTATGTCCCTTTGCGAGGGGAGGATGCTGACTTTTCCCTGCCCTCTATGGTGTCTAAAAAATTTAAATGTCATACACGGATTTCTTTAGTATTTTCATATTTGTTTTAACTATCTTGGTAAAATATAACTGCATTTTCACCTGTATGGAGTCATTTTACTTCTCTCAATTCCGTGATCTTAACCTGTCCAGGAAGTTGGAGTAAATGTTAGGAGGCTGCATTCCAATGAAGGTGCTGAAGTGCTACCGCGCCCTCCCGTGGTGACTGTAATGGGTCATGTTGACCATGGTAAAACATCTCTTTTAGATGCTCTACGTCAAACGTCTGTGGCAGCAAAGGAAGCTGGAGGCATAACACAGCATTTGGGTGCATTTGTTGTTGGCATGCAATCAGGGGCATCAATCACATTCCTTGATACTCCTGGTCATGCTGCATTTAGTGCAATGCGAGCGAGAGGTGCAGCAGTTACAGATATAGTTGTGCTGGTGGTGGCTGCTGATGATGGTGTGATGCCTCAAACTCTTGAAGCAATGTCACATGCAAAAGCAGCTGATGTACCAATTGTTGTCGCCATAAATAAATGTGATAAACCAGCGGCAAACCCAGAGAGAGTGAAAGTCCAGCTTGCAGCAGAAGGGTTGCCACTGGAGGAAATGGGTGGTGATGTCCAGGTTGTGGAAGTCTCCGCAATGAATAAAACTGGATTAGACAAGTTGGAGGAAGCATTGCTTCTTCAGGCTGAACTGATGGATCTTAAAGCACGTATAGATGGACCTGCTCAAGCTTATGTAGTTGAGGCAAGGCTTGACCGGGGGCGTGGTCCATTAGCTACTGCAATAGTAAAGGCAGGAACCGTAACTTGTGGGCAGCATGTTGTTGTAGGTGCAGAGTGGGGAAAAATACGGGCAATTAGGGATATGATGGGAAAATTGAGAAATCATGCTACACCTGCAATGCCTGTTGAAATCGAGGGATTGAAGGGCCTTCCTATGGCAGGTGATGACATAATTGTTGTGGAGTCTGAAGAAAGAGCGAGGATGCTTAGTGAAGGGCGGAAAAAGAAAACTGAAAAAGATAGACTGAAGAAGTTGGAGGAGGAAAGGCTCACGAAGATAGAGGAGGAGGAGGAATCAGAAACTTCCGATTCCGAAGCTTCAGAAGAGAAGGACAAGAAGTCCAGGTGGGTTGAACTGCCAATGATAGTAAAAGCAGATGTACAAGGCACTGTTCAAGCAGTCACAGATGCATTGAGAAGCCTGAACAGTTCTCAGGTATGTCAACTGGTTCTGGTTTCTCAGTAGCAGTATAACTCCAGTCAGTCGTTGACTGTGCTTAATTAACTTTCTTGTTTATTTATTTATTTATTTTTAATTAATTTATTTATTTATTTGTGTGTTTTGGGGCCGCCCTGTTGCAAATGAGTGACAGCTTTGTCTTTCTAACACTTCAACTTGTATATCCAATTCTTTTGGAAACTCTCTTTATAGATGATGCTACTTCATCTTTCTAGGTTTTGGTGAAAATTGTGCATGGCGGGGTTGGGCCTGTTTCTCAGTCAGACGTTGATTTGGCACAAGCTTGTGGTGCATGTATTGTTGGCTTCAATGTGCCGAAGCCACCTAGTGCTCTCAGTCTGGCAGCAAATCAAGCAAGCATAAAGGTATCTAATTTTACAGCATATTATCTCAATTTTAATTACTTTTAATGGTACTATTCTGTCATTTGATAATTTTCATAATACAGCTTCTAAGTGCTGTTTACACTAGTTTTTTAGTAACTGATAGAAATAAAGTATTAAATTTAACTTCTACTCTTGTTAATATGATTTGTTCTATAGGTAAAACTTCACCGAGTAATCTATCATTTACTGGAGGACATTGGTAACTTAATTGTTGAAAAGGCTCCCGGCACTTTTGAGACCCAAGTCGCTGGAGAGGCCCAAGTGCTTAACATATTTGAAATTAAGGGAAGGAGCAAAGCCAAGGGACAGGATATAAAAATTGCTGGTTGCCGGGTGACTGATGGCCGTGTCACCAAGGCATCGACAATGAGGCTTCTTAGAAGTGGAGAAATTATTTTTGAAGGAGATTGCATTTCTCTAAAGCGAGAGACACAGGATGCGGAGACAGTGGGAAAGGGGAACGAGTGTGGACTAGTGATCCGTGATTGTTGTGATTTCCAGGTTGGCGACGTTATCCAGTGCTTGGAGCAAGTGAATAGAAAACCAAAGTTCATCTCATCGCAGAGCGGGGCTGTTCGGATTGAGTGCTGATAGTCTCATGGATCTGATTTCTGGTGCCTGATACTATAAGCCTCCTCATTTTTGTTGAGTAGCTGAATTTGTTTATGTTAACAATCCATTGAGAGTTAGAATTTTATGACACAATGGAAAAAGCTGATATGAAACAAATTTTCCTGTTTTCTTTGAGAAATTCATACAGAAAATGTTCTGCGGTTGTGACAATTTTTGTGAACAATCTTTGATGTACAAGAAAGACTATGAAAAAAGAGCTTTGCTAATCATCTAAAATTGTAATATATGCTTTTTTTTGTTCTTTTCCATATAATTGAGGCACTTTGAATATTCTTTGTCCCTTTAATGTTCATTTTTTTAGGTTAACAGTGAAATTTAACTGATGAAACTGGTAAATTTACGTGTATAGTAGTGCGTCTCAACACATATTTTAAGTCAATAAAGAATGTGAATTTCATAAACAGTTTGGGAGGATTTGTTAAATATTACTTCTTTTTATTTGTTACTATATTACCCCTGAGGCCGTTTAATGTTCATTTGTTTTCTGAGAATTGCAACTTCCATTTTCTGCAAATTTTTTGCTCCAGGTGTGTAAGAGCTAGCTACGGTAACGTGTTTTTCTTTCCAATGATCTCATGGTGACGGCTGCGAAGACGACATGTAAAACAAGTTTTTTCTAGTCAACAGAGTTGAAGAAAGTAGAGAAATTGAGTACGGGTTTAGATCTCATTATGTCTTATTACGTAATGACAAAATTTAATAATGATAAATTATTCGGATCACATGACGTTATAAAGTTATTTTTAATAAAAATTTTAAAATATAATTTTTTTTAATTTAGTTATTTTTAGAGATTTTAGTCTCTAAAAGTAATATTATTTATAATAAAAATATATAAGATTTATCATTTTTGACTTAAAAAATATCAAAATAAATATTTAATCTTTAAAAATATTTAAATTAAAAAAAAATTATATTTAAAAACTCCATTTAATATCTTAAAGGTGACAGCAATACCGTTTGATGGTAGAGAGCAGCCTTATAGGGAGCGTTTGATTCGCAGAATGTTACAAGATTTTTGGGAATGTGAAGTTTGGAATATGACATTTCCATATTTGGTTCACAGAATAAAAAAATATTTCTGGGAATGTCACATTCCTAGGAATGCAATATTCTCATGATTTAGCCAATTTCTATTCCCACGTAAGGGGGTGGGAATATCACATTCCTAAGTCTTGAGAATAACTTTGAAAAAATAAAAGATCCAAATACTCATCTTAGAAAATATAAAATTAAAATAAATACAATAAAATAATTCAAAAAAAAATAAAAAAATAAAAAATAAAAAATTAAAAAATAAATAAATTATAATAAAAAAATAAAATAAAAAAGTAAATGATAAAATAGAATAAAAAAAATAAAAAAAAGATAAAAATAAAAAAAATAAAATAAAATAAAATAAAATTAGTAAGAAAAAAATAAAGTAAAATTACACAAAATAATAAATTTAAGTTTCTAATTTTAAAGTGTCAA
The DNA here is from genome assembly GCA_037974665.1 of Ehretia macrophylla. NCBI lineage: Eukaryota > Viridiplantae > Streptophyta > Magnoliopsida > Boraginales > Ehretiaceae > Ehretia > Ehretia macrophylla. The sequence goes on along the minus strand of CM075764.1, from coordinate 11,100,249 downwards.
GTTAAAATTTATAAATTATAAAAATAAATTTACTTTGGTTGTATTAATATGTTAAATATTTTTTTACTCGCGTATTAGCAAAAGTATGCAAAATGTATCCATTTTTTTTTCTAAGTAAATGCAAAATGTATCGTTATTTGTACACTTTGTTTGATATTCTTGTTTTTTTGATTTAGAGACATTATTAAAAAATTGTTTAATATTCCTAGAAATATTAAGTTAAACCAAACATAATAAAATAACATTCTTTTAAGCTTGACAAAATATTCTCAATAATATTTTTAACAAACCAAACACTATTAAACACATTCCTAAAAATAACATTTCTGATAATAATATTATCAAGAATGTCATTTCTAAAAATAAAAAATTTATCTGTGAACCGAACGACCCCATAGGGTCATCAAAGGCCAACGGAAGTGTTAGGTGAGGCTGTATATGAAAAATGTCACATTTTCGCATTATTAAATACAATCAAATGGTGCACATTGCAACCAGACGAGATTTTTTTTTTCTTAGAATAAAAATACTTCTTTGTTAGCATGATGATTGAAAAGCACCATTTCTCAATTATAGAATATTGGGCCTATATAATAATTAAATGAATCGCGTCACAACATAACGAGAATTATAATTTAAGAAATTGATTCAATGTATTCTTTTTTAAAATAAATTAATCGTCGTCATCAGAAAAAGAAAGATCAAATAAGATATACTCGATTAATGCAATAACCTCCTTTCCATAGAAATGCTCTACTCATGCTTAGCAAACGCCAATTAAACATAAAAATAATAATAATAATAACAATAATAATTAAACATACAATCCTTCCTCCCATCTCTTTTTATTCGATTAATAATAAATCAAAGAACAATTAAGTTACTCTAATCCAAATCAACATTTATAATCGCATTTCTTTTTTACTTCCATTCTTTCAGCAGTTTTACCGAAAATAATTTTTCGTTGTACGATAACGTGGTGCTTAATAATGTAATGTCATTTTTACATATATATATATATATATATATATATGTATATATATACATACATTATGATTATCGTACAACAATGCAACTTCCGGTATCAGATATTTTACTTTCTCATTTCCAGAAATTAGATATATTTTATTCGCCCTTTTGCAGAAACACGACAAAACTACACAGATAGTAGTACAGAGGGGGTGTATCTTGCAAGTAGCCAATTCCACCAAAACGACATCGTATTAGTCCTAGACATCATCGTCCATTACGACAACCTCTCGTTGGTTGTTTGGTCAAACTACCCTTTCACTATCTCGACGAGTCCGTCCACCTCTCCTACCCCTACCCCCAACCCTCATACCCACCCACCATCCTTTATATTACATATCTAATACAAGTAGAACACCTTCACTCCTATATACCTCCCCCCACCCCCACCCCACCCCACCAACGCAACACCAACCCTTTCATTTCAGAATTCTCTCTTCACAATGGAAGGAGCGGCAACAGCTCAAACCCTCTCGCGAATCGGGCTTGCGGGTCTAGCTGTAATGGGGCAAAACCTGGCCCTGAATATCGCCGAAAAAGGTTTTCCTATCTCCGTCTACAACCGGACCACTACCAAAGTCGACGAGACCCTCGATCGGGCGCACCGAGAAGGCCCGTTTCCCTTAATCGGGACCTACAACCCAAAAGACTTTGTGCTGTCGATCCAAAAGCCCAGATCCATAATCATTTTGGTCAAAGCTGGTGCTCCCGTTGACCAGACCATCTCGGCCCTCTCGGCCCACATGGAGCCCGGTGACACTATCATCGATGGCGGCAACGAGTGGTACGAGAACACCGAGCGCCGCATCACGGAGGCGTCCTCCAAGGGTCTGCTCTACCTGGGAATGGGCGTTTCGGGCGGCGAAGATGGGGCGCGAAACGGCCCGTCTCTCATGCCAGGTGGGTCACACCAAGCTTATCTGAACATCAAAGACATACTCGAAAAAGTTGCGGCGCAAGTAGAAGACGGGCCTTGCGTGACTTACATAGGCGAAGGAGGGTCTGGTAACTTCGTCAAAATGGTTCACAATGGCATTGAGTATGGCGATATGCAGCTGATTTCCGAAGCCTACGACGTGTTGAAAAGCGTTGGAGGACTCACGAATTCAGAATTAGCTGAAATTTTTAGCGAATGGAATCGGGGTGAGCTCGAGAGCTTTTTGATTGAAATAACAGCGGATGTATTCAAAGTTAAGGATGAAGGTGACAATGGGGAAATAGTTGATAAGATTCTGGACAAAACAGGGATGAAAGGGACCGGTAAATGGACGGTTCAGCAGGCGGCTGAGCTGTCAATAGCTGCCCCAACGATAGCTGCCTCGTTGGATTGTAGGTACATGAGTGGATTAAAGGAAGAAAGGGAAGCGGCCTCAGAGGTTTTCAAGAAGGAAGGGTTGAAAGAGGAGATTAATGGAGCCGGAGTTTCGGTTGATAAGAGGAGATTGATTGATGATGTTAGGCAGGCTTTGTATGCGTCAAAGATTTGTAGTTATGCTCAAGGTATGAACTTGTTGAGGGCCAAGAGTGTGGAGAAAGGGTGGAATTTGAATTTAGGGGAGTTGGCGAGGATTTGGAAGGGAGGGTGTATTATTCGGGCTGTGTTTCTGGATAGGATTAAGAAGGCGTATCAGAGGAATCCTGGGTTGGCCAATTTGCTCGTGGACCCGGAGTTTGCGAGGGAGATGGTGCAGAGGCAGGCCGCATGGAGGAGAGTTGTCGGGTTGGCGATTCAGAAGGGGATTAGCGTGCCGGGAATGTCTGCTAGTTTGCAGTACTTTGATACCTATAGGCGTGCAAGGCTTCCGGCCAACCTTGTGCAAGCACAGAGGGACTACTTTGGGGCACATACCTATGAGAGGATTGATCGTCCTGGAGCGTTCCATACCGAGTGGTCAAAGCTTGCTAGGAAGGTGAATGTGTAATGTAGGCACATTGCTGCTCGGATTGAACTTTGGTATCATATTTATGGCCATTTTCTGCATTTCGTGTTTCCGAGGCAATTATTTGAATTTCAATTGTATCTTTTCGTTGAGGATTTACTGCTTATGCATCGAAACTTTTGCTTGGCCTTTGCATTGTTAGTTTTGCAGTTAAATAAAGGTCTTTGCTTTCTGAATGATATAATGTTCTAGTGTTTCAAATGAGTACTTGCAGTTAGAAGACCTTGTTTGTTGACCTGGAATTCTTTCAATCTGCTTTTCCACCTAGAAAAATATGGCTTAGATGATGATTTCCGCACTCTGCTGAACTCGTTATTATTCTGTTAGTTGTTATTGCCTGTCAAAGCTTTTCATGAAATTTGCAACCTAATTGTAAGTTTTAGTATGAAATTGGATGATGCTTGGCACTCTTTGCTATTAGTTTTAAAAGATTTTGGAAATGATGCTAAGTTTAGGATTAGATTTCCTAAGTTTTAATCTTTGAGAACATTGACAACTTCCACTCATCGCCTGCAGAACAGCCCACTCATATACAAGTAGGCCCCACAGCATGTGGGATTCACCCGTTGTCTCTAGGCTGATGTTCAACAAGAATTTTCGCTTAACAGCACATACATTCTTAAGCATAGTAGTAGTGAAACTGCAAATTCTTTTGTACGTTATCTGGAAGATTGTTCACTTATGCATGTGGTGCACCGAGACAATTCATTAGGCATGGGAGAGACTATAGATGGGCTAAGTGTCTGGACTCATAGAATTGGCACACAAAACTAAGCAGATGTGTCGCATAATAGTAAAATTATTGCAAGTTTATTCTTTCCTTGTCAATATCTGCAGCAAGTGTTCCCATAATGCATGTGGTCTATCAAGAATTATGTCTGAATAAGAGAACTGCATTTATATTTTGTCCTGATAGCTGAGACTTGAACTTCTTATTGACCTCCGTGTTAATTTAACTTCACCGGGTGCACGTAAATGCGGATTACAACGTAGGCGAATTTCCTCTTTCGAACATAGGTGAAGTTCCCTTGTTAAAAGGCGACTACATTATCTTAGCTCTTTTCATCTTTGACAATCTAGGATGCTCTGTTGTTGATGAATGGAGCTTTTCTGGGAGTTCCTCTGGTACAACCATTGTGAGAGTTATTTTAGTATCTGAGCATATCGAATAGGTCCCTTTCACAGTTCGTGTAATTTTCTATGTGATGCCTACAATCTGAGCATATATACGATGCAGCTTTTAAGGTTGTTTTCTAGTGATGATTTTCCACTCTCCACAACCCCATTTTGAGCAAGTATCTGCAATAGTGACTTGGTAAAGTTTCTCCTTGTTACATTTATGTACGTATCACTATATGATGACAGACGAAAGCTCATAATATAGTTGGATTTCTTCATAGCGTTGTAACGTTTTATAACATAGTAGTAATGTTAGATTGATTAATAGTGGTGAAATAATGATGTAGTTATGATGAAAAGAAAGTTCATAATGTAGTTGGATTTCTTCATAGCGTTGTAACGTTTTATAACATAGTAGTAATGTTAGATTGATTAATAGTGGTGAAATGATGATATAATTATAATAAAATAATTTGAATCATTGAGTGTGGAGATTAGTTAGTTAGTGATAAGTTAGCAATTAACCGGTTCTCAATTGTACCTCTCACTTTCAGGGATATTCTTGTTTCAGATTTTAATCACTGATTTGTGAGTGTGCAATTCTTTTTTTTATTTTTATTTTTACAAGGAGGCTTTAAAACAACCCAATCATTCTTGTGTGTGGGACTCGTGTTTGTATTTGAGTTGGAAGGTTAGCTTGGATCGTTCACTAATCTAACCCTCGACCTATTGCTTCATCCTTCACATATAATGCCTACAACATCCTATGAATAAAAATTAAGCTTTGAAAGTTAATCATAATGCAGCAACCGAAGATTGTTATAGTAATCAAAAAGAGCATATTTGGAAAATTTTCTGTTTCGGTAGAATTTCTAATAAAGGGCTCAGCCTCTTGAAATACCTGAATGAAGTGAACAGGGGTCAATACTATTTCTATAGCATCGCTAGATGACTAAATCTAGTTAAAAACGTTCCGTCCATGTGGGCACTACATCATTGTGAGAGACTTAACGGAAGAATTAACCCGTAAACTAATGTTTGAATGCCAAATTACACCAGAACTCATTTCAGAATTAAAGCTTTATCGTGCTGCAAGCACTTTCTGTACCATTTCATCTAAGTCCAATCCATACATGAAGCTAATAGTGGAACGAAAATGGGTTACTGTACAATGAAACACAGCCATACACGGTAGAAACTGTTAGTTGAAAGCCGCTTCAACTAACCCTCAACCAAAAGGTTGCCCTCCCAAAGAGTTGGCTGGAACGCGTTGTCTATATTTAGCATTAATCCTCCACAAACTAATGCTTAGCCCTACAGGAGCAGTCAACGTACCTTCATAGGATAATCGCCAAATTATTGCTTAATTGTGAGCTCAGCCCTAAGATGGAGAACCCCATTGATGAAGTAAATACTGTCTTCAGCCATAAATGCAGTCCAAGATATACCAAACAAGTTTCTGTAACCAACGGCCTTCCCTCCAGTGAAAGTGTAGTTCCCTTTATACTTGCTCGTGAATTCCTCCGTAGGCTTTGATCTTACTGCAAACTCGTAGTCAACAGCAAACAATACTGATCCTTTCTCCTGCATGCCCAAAAACAGCCCAAAGCAATGGAAAGAACTCTGCTGGTCCATGTTGCAGTGGGCAGACAGGAAAAATCCTTGTCCGCCCAAATGGAAAGCCTGCGAATAAACACGACCAGCTGGAAAGAGATTTGCACATTCCTCCTTCTTCAGATCAAGGTAAACAACACATTGCTGACGAGGCAATTCAAATTCTATCACCTTAACTGGCCGATATTTATATGCACGCTCCACAAAGCGACGGCAGGAGGTGTTTGCCTCCTCTGCCGCAACAGCACGTTGCCGGTATGGTGATTCAGCCTTAAAAAAGAGGGCGTCAAGGACGACCTTGGAGGCATATTCGGGATCAAAGTCATTGCATGTCAGGATTTTCTTCAGCTTTCTACAAGTCATGTATGGGAAACGAATGAGACGAGCGAGACGTGTGCTTAATATTTCTCGTCTTTCTTCCAACCTCGCATAATGAATTCGAGTCCACTTCATTACAAAATCATAAACTGCATCCTCTGAAGCAACCTGAAGATCATCACTGGATAAGACTGCCTCGACTCCAGCTAGAGGCAAGTTCAACACCTCTTCTTGGAACCTAAAAAAGATGCAATAAGTTTAACCTATTAATTCATCTATGCAAAAATATAGCAACATAAAACGGTAAGATAACAAGAAGTAAATAAATAAAAAAATAGAGGGGGAAAGAGAGAAGTGCGGGAGAAGTCATCATATAATTCAGCTTTTATTGAAGGTAAAAGAGGTTGTCAAACTATAATTAATTTCACAAATTGAACAGGACAAAATCAAATTGCTCAGTTTACAAGTTCTCATTTTCCAGAGTGATAGTGACAAAGTTAACATTTGAACCAACAAACATCTAGAAAGGAAATCAAACAACATTTTCAACAAAAACACTAACTTGGTTATGTCTTTATAACGAGCAGCAAGAAACTGCTTGGCAGCATCTGTGAGTGGCTGAACTGCATCGGCCATCAAAACACTAGAGGGAAGATCCAAATAGAGCAATGCTGATTCACAAGTCATGGGTAAGTTACGTAATAACCGACTGCAGTATCTCATACATGAGGCAACCTCAAATTTATCAGCCGCCATTAGCACATCCAGCAAAGCAGAAGGTGTTGTTGTTGACAATGTATTGCTGTACATAAAATTCAGGAGGTCCATCAGGGCAGCTTCTTCTGCACACAACAGTTTTAAGAGAGGTGGAGGACTGTAAGTTCATGAGGTTCACTCCAGAGAAAAAGGATCGAATAGAAAAGCAATCTACACGAACAAAATGGAGCAATGATGCCTTTGGTTCATGCTAAACCTAATAACATAACCATTTTTGTCATGATAAACTAATCTTTCCGAAAAAGAATAAGCAACAATAATTGTTTTGTATTTACCTGATGCTTGGATGCGTAGTGTTACATGACGCTGCTCTGACTCTCGCATTCCATTCGAGAATAACTACAAGGAGAGATGCAATATTGAATTATATCAATAAGTGAGGATAAAATACAGAATAAAACACATGAAAGAACTCCTTACCTTGTAAAAAAATGGACTTTTCGCTGCCAAAATTGGTGAACTAATGTGTATAGTCTTTACTCGGATGACTGTGGAACAATCCATATTACAGGATAGCTCATTGCCCTGAGTAGCTTCATTACCTACAAAATAATCCAATTCGATAATGTTGTACCATCATAGTAACTAATAAGGCATAATAAGCGCCAGTACAAACAAATGCAATTAAGGTCTAGAAAGGTTTAATTGAACAAAGGAGAAGCAGGTTCGGTCTTTAAAAATTTCATACAATACAATAAAATTAGAAGAAATTGAGCTGATCTACAAAAATGTGTCCTAAATCCTTCTCAGATATGTGTGATTGTTTACGGTTGACCATTAAATAATCTTGTTCCATCAGTCTTGCATATTACAAAAACACAATTCCTTAGCATTGGAAATCTTATAAAGACAAACAGACTTATCATATTAAAAGATCATAATCTCAAGGGATGTTAGTACCAAGCTGCGCTGATGTTGTTCCAGCGCTTGAAGGTAATTCCTCAATCATTGCAACAGCTTCCTCATCTTGATTTTCATAGGTAACAACATCTTCTGTATCCGGCATATTACAAGTCAGAATCTGTTCCTCACGTTGCGTGACCGCATCTGCAGCTAAAGGTAAAATTATATGACAACAAAGTTAGCAAATCCTACTACTCTTCATCGGAAGACTTAAATACACTAAACAAAAATTAAGACTGAATGTAGAAAAGATCAATCTCTCTGTGCAAGACTCAAAAGCACTAACTAAAACTATTTAAATTTGAGATAAAGAAGACCAACCATCTTAAAAATGTTTTCTTGCAACTTTTAGGATTACTTTTGTTCTATCATAATTTACAATTTTATTCTTGACATGTACTCTTTATAACTGATATTTGATGAACAAATCTATCTTTTTTCATATTTATCTCAAGCTTTTAAATCTATCTTTTTTCATATTTATCTCAAGCTTTTTCATATTTATCTTGAAGCTTGAAGCTGAGATATTTACATCCCTAAACTTTCTTCTATATGTTTGTACGGTTATTCTGTTGGTTGTATGGCACTACTTCATTAACACATTGAAGTTTACAAAATTTTGCCTGATTGCTAGGTACTAGTAAATTTGAGGTAAATGAACTCCACATAAAGATAGAATAGGCATTTAACAGGGGTAGCATAATTTCCATCGTACATGATTATTGATGATGTTTCATAGAAAGTTCACACTTACGATGTTGCTCATGAATGGAAATATGTGAGACACAAAACTTATCGCCTAAGACACAACCAATCATTTTAGGATTTCAACCAACAGTATATCCATGAGAACAAGAAAGTCATTATTCCCACAAGATCAACTCAAGGATTTTTACACAGGCAAACATTTTCAGTTACAATGAGAGTATAATTTTGAAACATACAATTGCATATTTGAACCGAATAACTCATTCAAATTCTCCAATGAAATAAGTACCAATCTGGAAAGTAAAAACCATTTGCCTTCTCTGTTTCTTTTCTCTTCCATTCGTGTCAAATAGAACTGAACCTCATGCACTTAAACCGCCCACCCCTCCCATTAAAATGCCCATATTTCAATTTAGGCCAGTACCCTACCATCAGACTATAACAACAACGATGTCAAAGCTCCAGCTCAAGTCACTACAGTTGTCCTCACCAAAACAGTTAAGCTGCACAGTTATCCGTACATCTAGAGAAGGAAAGAAAATAGTTACCGTAACAACCAATGGAACAATTCTAAACCTGTCGTATATATAGCTCTTACGAATAAGTTCCGAATCCTCCAATTCCCAGCCAACCCAGAAAACTATTTCCCCCAACTAAATCTCTCGTATTCCAAACCTCGAAATACAGCGCGCAAGCGAACCAAAAAACGGTTCTTCTACGCCATATTTATAACCTAGCTACTACTGAGCTTCCAAAGAACCAAATTCCACACTGTTGCTTATCAAAAATAAGAAAAAGTTCAGAAGAATGGTTTTGTGCAAATTTAACTTAGACCTCCAATTCTTTAAATTACCAAAGACCTATAATATATATACACATGGAAAAAACAAAATACTAATTTCATAACAAACAATTCTTCTCAAAAAACCAAAAAAGTTTGCACCTTTTATTAACAATTCCCATAATTCCCCACAAATTAGCATTACACATGCTTATACAATAAATAAATAACTCTAATTAACCTCCAAAACAATAAAAGATGTAGCCAATTATGAACACTTAATCACCAAAATCAAAACTTTCACACACACACACACACACAAAATTTATCAACAATTAATCACCAAAATCAAAACTTGCGTACTTAATTGTAACTTACCATACTCTTTTTTGATTTCCTCTCTTCTGCGCTTGCGATTACGGGCCCAATCCGCTATGGTGGTGCAGGCGCCGTCACCGTCGGGCTTATCGTCGGGCAAATCAGGTACAATCTCAATCCTCAGCACCCGATCCGAAAAATTGCTGTCGTTGAATGCAAACCCAAAGTCCGCATCCGAGCCCGAGCCCGAGCCCGAATCCGGCCCTCTCCCCGGTGAGAAATCCGAGTCCATTATCGTCCGTGGATCGAACAGATCCCTCACGCTCCAATTTCTCATCCGCCAAATTTTTTTAACAACTTGTTATATTATATAATACTTATATATATCATATAATACTTAAATATTATATATTATATTTACATATGTATATAATTTTGTTCATAAAAGGAAAGGTTGTGTGTGAAGAAAGAGAAATAAAGAAAGAGAGAAATAGAGTTAAATAGAGGAACGTTTCAAAGGAAAGGGAAAGATAAGTTCGGCAAGGATATGTTTTTTTGTTTTTTTTTTCTCGGATTTGCAAACGTATTTCAATTGGATAATGCTATTGTTTCGGTTAATTCCTGAATTTAGCTATTTTTACTTTGACCGTGACAACTCCTGACGAAAAGATATGAATATTGGAAGCACTTCCTTTTAACAACCAATAATCTATCTGATTGCCGGGTCAAACCGGACTACCGTTTAGTCGGATAAAATTTTTATATATATTATTTATAACTGTCTATTAAGAGAATCTCTGAAAAGTTACCTTGAAGATAAAGTTATAAATTTTATTCTTTCTCGTTCGCATTGATTTTATTTATTATTTTAATTTGTAGTCGGTAAAAGGAATAAGGTATTGGAACATTTAACCTACAAGCTTTTTGTTGGGGAACGTAGCTTTTTACTTAAAAGTAGCTTCTCAAGAGTCTTCGATATTCAAAGAATAAATTACAAAGAGAGTAAAAGGATTGAATTTGTCATGTTTTATTTTTCTTAATCATGATATTTCATTTGCGTTCAAAAGAAATACCAAGTACTACTTTATACTAAAAGTATGGTAGAAATTGACTCTTTAGACAGTGATTGATATGTGAGAAAGAATTAAGAATGGAACGAAATTTCTAATTCTATTTTAATTCACATGTTAAGTATGGGAGAATGAATTTGAGAATCTTATTCTTAAAAGAATCTCATTCCTAAGGGAATCTCATTCCCACATATATGAAAATAGCTCATTCCCATGCGTTTGGGAATAAAGTTGACTAACATACCCCTATTCAACATAAACTTTATAAATAATTTATTTTACAATAATAATAATAACAATAATTAAAAAATATAATAATAATTATTATAAAATTAATAATTATTATTATTATTATGAAAATAATAATAATAATAATAATAAAAATAATTTAAAAAGTATAATAATATTATTATTATTATTATAAAAATGATAATAATAATAATAATAATAATAATAATAATAATAATAATAATAAATAATATTGATTAAAATAATAATAATAAAAAATTAAAAAAAATAATGACAAAAATAAAAATAAAAATAATACCAATAAATAATGATAATAATAATAATAATAATAATATTATTATTATTATTATTATTAACATTATTGTTGTTGTTGTTATTATTATTATTATTATTATTATTATTATCATTATTGTATTATTTACGGTTATATTTATATTTATTCTTATTTTAAATACTATAATAATAAAATAGTAATCTTATCATATTCTACAAATTATTCACATTACTACTCTTAATTTTTATAGCATACCAAACATATCATTCTCATTCTCAAATTCATTCTATTTCCAGTTTCATTTCATTTACTGGCTCATTCTATTCCTGCCCAAATCTATCATAATATACCAATCGCTACCTTAGTATTATTGAGTGTGACAAAAAAAGAAATTGTAAATGGATTATTACACTCAAAAGTTGAGTGAAAAAGTCAAATTATAATCTACTATATTTTGAGATTTTGAGTTCAAATCAAACATTTGACCTCCATTATATCAAAAACAAAAATTACGATACGGTTTGCCAAAAAAAATTAGTTTACATTAGTGAAGGGGGTATCTTTTTCATTTCGTGTTGCTTCTTAATACAAAAGTGGTGAAGATGATATGATTACCACTATACTAAAATTGACAAACATCTCTGGTTGCATTATTTTCTGTACGTTGGTTTATTAAGCAAGACTTCCGTGAGGGGAAAAAAGAAGAAGAAATTAGACGATTTATTAAATAAGATTATTATGAGTTTTGCGGCCATTTAAGTATATGTTATCTTTGACCAAAATTTATTTCTATACTATATAATAAGAGGCTACTAAGGGTCAAAATCGTCACCTCAAGGAAAATGTTTCGCTCGTCAATGCTTAAAAAAATTGTACCATGTGCTAACAATATTACACATTTTCTCTTTCAAATGACCAAAACGTCCAGGGACAAAATTGTCGAAGAAAACATATTTGTTGGTTGTCACGCATAAAATGTATTGTTCCATGTGTTAATAATATTATATAATTTATTCTATAACGATATTGCCTTTAGTGGAATCTGACATCATTTCTGACATAAACCCACATCACCTCATCTTCATCTTCACACGTTCTCTCTCACAAACACATACCTGCATATTTTTTTCTCTCTTTCTCTCTCTCTTTTCTCGAATCTTCATAAGCAGCAGTAAGTATTATCTTTTTTTTTTCTCCATCAAATTTATGCATGTGCAAAGTAAGCTTTGTGTGTGTTATGTTTTTGTTACTTCTTTTGGATCAACCTTGTTGTAGATGGAATTTGTAGTCACGTGTCACAACACGCGGTGTCACCCTCTTCTTACTTAGGCTCTGTTTGGCCTAGTTGTGAAATTTTAACTTTTGAACTGTAGAGCTTTTAGAGTAAAGTTTTTGTAAGAAGTGTTGTTGAACAAAAGCCGTTGACTGTTTAACATGTGTTACACAACGTTAAGCTTTTAAAAAATTTAAGGGTAATATCGGATTTTAAAAATATAGAGGAGTATATTTGAGAAAAAAGAAAAGAAAAACAGCTTCCCGCATTATATAAAACAGCTTCGCAAAAGCCTTTTTTGAAAAACTCCAATTTGGAGCTTTTTAATTTTTAGCTTTTTTCAGCTTTAGTTTTTACCTAAAAGCACTTTTAAAAATGGGCCAAACAAGTTAATTCAGCTTCTAAACTCACAAAAAGTGCTTTTGACTGTCTAAAAGCTAGGCCAAACAGTGCCTTATTCTTCTTTTTCTTCCAGCTTTTGATCAGTTTTTTGTTTTCTCAAGAAGTATGTTTTTGGTTTTGGTTTTGGTGTTTCCTATATTCTCTAGAAGATAAGTCTAGAAGTATGTTTTTGGTTTTGGTTTTGGTGTTTCCTATATTCTCTAGAAGATAAGTCTATGTTTGTTGTGTGTGTTGTTGGTGGTAATTTGATGGTGTTGGTAGCTGTTCATGGTAATGTTGATAGTGTTGGTGGGTGATGTCGGTGATGGTGGTGATGTGGGTATGTTTTATTTTTTTAGTTTTTTAATTATTCAATATTATTACTCATTATTTTTGAATTATTTTTTCTGGATATTCTTCCAAGTTTGGACTAGTTTAATCATTTTAATGAAAAACCCATTTTTGTTTGCTTTACAGGGTGGCCAAAAACAACATCGAACAAGTATGTTTGACTGTAATGTTGACCAAGATTTGATATTTTTTTCACTTTTTTTGAAAAAAGATTTAATCTTTTTAGTGTTGTGTGTGTAAATGTTGGTGTTGATTCTACTCCTGTATCATCCTGTTAATTGGCAGGTAGATACAAAAGATATTCTTTTCATATGTGGTTGAGCCTTTGTTGATTTGGAGAAAACCATTTCTGAGAGATAGCACAAATTTAAATTGATTGATCTTCATTGTACGTAGCAGCCTTGCAGATATGTATTCTTTTAATTATTTCTTTCTTTAGCTTAAAGATTGACATTGTTCTATGGTGTCTATGACGACATTAAATATACTTTAAGTCTTTTTTACAATGAAAAAAACTTTTATCTGAGGCACTACATAATCTTTTTATTATTTTTGTTTTTGTTTTGATTAAATTGAGATATGAATTGTGTAAATGACGATAAAAGAAACAGGGACATCAACACTCTAATTTAAGAGTATGATGATTTGTCGATGGGAATCTCTTTGATGCACTATCGTTTTTGTTTTTAATATAATTTTTGCATGTTTCTTTTTTTTTTGGGTAAATTATGTCAATGATGAATCTATTATTTGAGTTATGAAGCTCTGTCAATGATTATTTCTAGAATCATCGCAGTAACTGAGGCTTTTAATTGATGTTAGTCTATTTTTATTTCTTTTATTAAGGTCATGCTTAATGAGATAATCGAGTGCTTACATGTTGAATGTTTAGTGGCAAATAAAATATGGTTTTATTCTACAAGTGTTTGATCTTGGATTTCTGTCCTGCAATGCAGCATATATTGGCATCCACCTTAATCAATGGGACAATAGGTAAGGAATAAGGCTACTCTAATTCTTGTTAAGCTATTGGAATAATAAACCTTATCTAATATTCAAGTTGTTTGAGATCTAAAGAACTAGAAACCTGTGATTAGGTAAGTGTTGCTATTTACTGGCATACATTTTTTGTGATGCAATTTAAAGTATAACCTCCATCTTAACTCTTTTGTCAATGACTAAATTGACTAACCCAAACTTGCACAAACTTGTAGCTTCTTTGATTCTAATAAAAGGCGGTGCTCTGACTTTACAGTGGAACCCTGATGTTGCTACTTAGCTTATAGTCACTTAAGATAAAAGATACTTCACCTACTCTTAGAGTAATGCACTTTTTTCTTGGTCTTCCTTAATTATTGCTACTAATTGTTGTTACCTTTTCTAATTAGCTGATTCTGGATACAGCTCTAGGATATGAGGAATATAATGTCTCTAATTAAAGAATTTATACAACACACTAAAGGTATGTCAGTCAGTCAGTGCATGAAAAATCATTAGTGCATTACATAAATTTCTCTTTTAATATTATAAGTTAAGATTTTACTGCGAAGATAGTGAGGAAAGATACAATTTTAATAACAAATTTATAGTTTTTAATGCTTCCAGCGATTTTATTCTATGGACATGGCTTTTAGGAATTACATCTCTTGTATAATGTGTTCAGTCCATTCTAAGATAGTGAAAAACATGATTGAGGCTCTCTGTTGAGCTTGTAAAGAATGAGGAAAGAAACACATAGAAATGTAAAAGACTTTGATCAAAATATACATAGTGCAATGTGTTCTTCACTATCAATAGTTTCAATGAATTCATGGCTGCTCTACTGTACCTGATTATCTAAAGAAAATGTTCAGCAAATTTTTACTGATTCTTTTTCTTTCTCATTTTTAGTAGGTAATTCAAGGCCAACCAACTCCGAGTATAACAGTCAGTGTGCCACATCCACCAGCCATTCGACCAAGGGTTCGGGCACAGATCCACATAGTATTGCTGAGCGAGTTTGTATTTTATATACTTCTTAGGTGGAAATATTTCTAAAAAAATTCATTCATCTGTTTTATAGTTACGTCGAGAAAGGATATCATCTTAGAAAGAATAAAGGCCTTGCAGGAACTTGTTCCTAGCTGCAATAAGGTATGCACCTTTTTTCGTTATGACAACTATAGTCTTCAGGTCTCTTCAAATGGATGCTTCCCTTTTTGCATGTCATATATGAACATAGTCCATAGAAGTAGTTAACATATGACTTTCCATTGGAAAAGAAAATGCCTTTGTGTGCCCGAATATATCTATGTGTAGCTATGTATTATATATGTACATAAATGGGTGGTTGTATATATATCATTCAAAGATGATCTATTTTTGCATTATACCCAGATTTGTTTCTATTATAAAGAGTTATGACATGTGAGACAAAGTAGGGATAATAATTAACAACATACACATGCAGAGAGAAGAGGGGGGTTTTGGAAGAGAGAAAAGATAAACTGTTGCATGCAGTTAATTTTTTGCTTGAAGAATCAAAAGAGAGAAAGAGAAGCCATGAAATGAAATATATGTTTTAGCCATTTGTTCAAGAATAAAAAATTGGATTACATTATCACTGATGTTGAACTATTGTTCTTCGTCTCGGTAGACAGATAATATTGCTATGATGTATGATGAGAAGATTGTTGAATGGTGATGGGATTCAGTGCTGATGTCATAATGACATCTGAATCATGTAGAAATGGTAAGAAAGATGAATCTATCTACCTCTTTATTGTCTTGCAGCATTTCAATATGTGGACTAGGTGTCTGATAGGGAATTGGTTACCTCACAAGAACTGAGACATGTAATGAAGCTCTTCAAAAGCTTGATAATTACAGATGAACATGTCAGATCTTTAAAGATCCAAGTGGTTACTTCTATGGAGTAATTTTTGCTATTTATGTTATACTGTAATCTTTACTATGGTTTAGTTATTATTACTTTTCTTCCCAAACTAATGTGAATCCAATTCGTCATTTTCTTTTCAATTCTTGTGATGATCAGAGGCTAGCGTTTATGTAGTTGTAATCAATACATTGTGAATTTTATTTGTACAATTTATTCGAAAAAAAGATATCATGCGCAGAATTGGTGGTTAATCTAGATTATTGAGGATGATTGATAGTCATGGTAAGTATGAGATGAATTGAGAGCAATGTTGTTGTTTTTTTTTTAATGCATTTTGTTGATACTGTATTAACTTTTTATTTCTTGACATTTATTGATTTTTCAATGTAAATAATTTTATTTTTAATATATTACCTTAGCCAGGCTTTTGTAAATGACTATTTTATACAAATGAATTGTAAATTCAATCTAATACTACTTTATATTCTTTTCTTTTTTTTTGGACTATACTCTATAATCACAAATCTAAAGATTTAATCTAATACCTATTTTATATTAAGAAGTCTATATTGCAGTAAATCAATTACAATTATAAATTTATATAATCACTTCATTTACAATATTTATGTTAAGAAACATTGAGTTGGGCCCATACATATGCAGGGGTATGGCACAACTAGTATATATATATATATATGTTATCTACTATTAAGAAATACGGCAAATAAGGCATGAACAAGAGAAGTTGTTCCACACTTCTTGACTTCACTTTCAAGAAGAGTCCTATCCAAAATTCACTACTTGTGTTTTATCAACACAATTCAGTATCTTCATCAAGTTTTCTATTTTAGTTCTTTAATTAAAACAAAGAGTCAAAACGCATTCAATCATATTTAACAAGTTATCTTTGCACTTCTTATTTTATTTGATTCCTTATGCTTCTTTTCTCATTCTCTACATTTTAGAGAAAGAAAAAAAGTCATTAGAGTTGACTTAAGAAATGAGTCGATTGTTAGTAGTCGATTAGGAGGTTGTTTCAATCCTAGCAACCGGGTAGGTTGATGTTTTTCTATTTCTTTTTTATTATAATAGAGGTAAAGCCGTGAGAATATATAAACTATTATTTTCGAAAAAATCTCTCACCTTTTAGTTGTTTTAGTAAGCACGAGTACGGAGTATCTAAGTCCGAATGTGATCCATGTTACATGTGTTCAGAGATTGAAGAAGATTGAAAATTGATCAATTAATTCGCACAACGATTGGTTATTATATAAACATGCTTGAGATAAATGGGTAGGTTGTTGCTAAGGTTATTCTCAATGAAATCTCTAAAATGCAAAATTTTTTTAATTTGAGTATTTTTAGAGATTTCAGTCACTAAAAGCAACACTATTTATGATAAAAGTACGTGTAGTCCACCACTTTTGATTTAAAAAATATCAATATAAAGACTCAGTCTTTATTTTTTTTAACAAATTTATAGAAGAAAATAGAGACTGAATCTCTATTTTGAT
Organism: Ehretia macrophylla; assembly: GCA_037974665.1. NCBI lineage: Eukaryota > Viridiplantae > Streptophyta > Magnoliopsida > Boraginales > Ehretiaceae > Ehretia > Ehretia macrophylla. The sequence goes on along the minus strand of CM075764.1, from coordinate 11,082,752 downwards.
ATCTTTTAAACTAAAAGTGATGGACCTCACATATTTTTGTCATAAATAATATTATTTTTAAGGACTAGAGTCTCTAAAAATATCTAAATTAAAAAAAAATTATATTTGAAAACTCTATTAAAGACACCCTAACATAAGAAATTCTGGGCGCAATCATCGATGTCACTTGGCATGCATGCACAGGTTGAGAGTCTTGAGACCCGCCATTTCTTGATTGATGTCGTCAATATGGAGGTTTATGGGCCACAAGGACTCATCAATGATAACTTCAGTGACAGCAAAGTCTGTGGCAGTCATTGGCCAAGAAAACTAAACTGATTGCAATGGGCCCAAAGGTATAGTCCAACGAACTTCACGAATAATATTATCTTTACTAGACGGAACCAAAAATTTAATTTTAAGAGCTAAAATTCAATTAAAAAAGTTGTTAATAAAAAAATATAAAAAAATATGGGGAGTCCTTAACATTTTTTTTATAAAAAAATTACATATGTTTTTTCTTTCTTTTGTTTTTTAAGCTTGGGGTGGGGTGGGGTTTAGAAGTGATGCACCATTCGGATTAAAGTATTATCTTGGGAGTTATTAGGGCTTTAGTCTAGTAGTAGTATTACTCATTATTATGTAAGAGATTATAAATTTGAATTTCGCTTATTACGTTGTATGATTTTATATTTCTTTTAAATTTTTTATAAAAAAAAGTATTATCTTGGGAAGAAAGAGTTTGAAATCGGATTGATCGACATATATCTTGATCAGTCCCACTACCATTACAGAATAGACATCCATATATATATTTTTTTTTTCTAAAAAAATGATTCTTAAATTTTAATTTTTAAATAGATGTAAGACCAAAACAGGGTGCAAAAACCTAGAGCCCTACTTTTTCTTATGGGCTGTGAATATTAACATGTTTGACCTTTTAACAAAATGCTTGACTAGTTCTTCCATGGTGGCGATGAGACCCATGACGACCAGTTCTGCAGTAGAATGGAGATGGATATAATTAACGATGGACATGAATCCAAGAGAGACTCAATATTTGTCAGAATTTTTTTTTTGTTATGTTAGTTATCTAATTTTCATTTTAAATCGTAAACTACATGAAATGAGGGAAGAATTAAGTATTCCAAAAAAAAAAAAAAAAATCAGATATATCATTCTACACCAAGAAAAAAAAATTTAAAAGCTAAACATGATAATATATATGTGTTGGATGTAAGATAAGGGTATCTCCAATGAGAGATATTATTTACAAAAACTTATTATTTTTGATCATTTTTAGAGATTGAGTCTCTAAATTTAGAATCAAAATACATGGGGCCTATACAACTTTAGAGATTTGAGTTAAAATAAAGACTTAATTTATTTTTTTGTTCTAAATTTAGAGACCCAAAAAATAATTGAGTCACTATTTTAATCAAAAAATTAATAAAAGTGATGGACTTCATTTATTTTGACTCTAAATTTAAAGATCTGAATTTTTAAAATAGCTAAAATAATTAATAATTTTTTATAAATAATTTCCACTATTAAAGATACCCTAAAAAGTACAGTGAATATCCCAACCCCATACCCTTCTAGAGTAAACTCTATGTGGTCTCATTGCAGAATGATATGACGTGATAGAATACTTGAAAAGTTTGTAGCTAATCGTATTCACGGGACCTTCGTATTTTATAAAAACTTTAAAAGGACGATTATAGTGTTTGAACTTAGTTTAAGATAGAATTTACTGTTTAAACTAAAAAAAACATTTAAAGGTATGATTCAAATCACTACCGAAATGAAGAATATAACGACGTTTTTATTTTTTATTTTTTTCTAATGCTTTATAAGCGCCGCATAAATTTATATCAGTATTTCATGAAGAGGTATTTTATATGGGTTTAGATCTTCTTTTTTATTAGATGAGATATATTACAAATCATTAAATTTGGCCTTTTTAGTTGTAAAAAAGATAATTAAAATAAATGGTTAATTTTCCCTTTAACTGCAACACTTGCAGTGATAACTTTAACACTACTTTAGAATCATTTCCAATAATAATATTTTCATGGTCCCTGCAATCAGCAAAATAACAAAATGGCAAGCATTTTGCACTTTAATGGCCTCAGCCCGTGTAGTACTTTGAAATTGTTAATATAATAGAAGGGTATGATTAATTTTGAGGGATCTTGATTAACTCAGAGGCATCTTTTCATTTCAATTGTTCGAATTCCTTATGATATGCATCTATCAAAAGATTTCGAGATCCTAAGATAGGGACAAATGAACAAAAGATAAGCCTTCCACATCAAATTTTTTGTTTTTGTAGGCGCCTTGGGCTTCCAAATAATATTTGATAGGGATTTTGGGAATTGGTGTGAGGATGAGGTACTATTAGGGACTTGCTGAGCAAAGTTCTTTGCAAGTAGATCATAACCACTTTTAACTAACAGTAAGTCAGTAATTGCAGAATCTTCATAAAATTATAAATATTAAAAGAAGACGCACCTTTTTTATCGAAGAATAATCTATAGGAGATTTTTGCTTGTTCCATGAAGGTATTCTTGGAATCTGAGTCTACAGTACATGATTGTAACCTAAGTGTCTTGAATTATGCTCGGTGTTTTAGGGAGATGAGAGAACAGAGAGAATTTTGAGTTTTTTTTTTGCCTAGAATCAGAATGAACGTATCATTCTGGACCTATATATCAGATAATTAAACTTCTCACTAATCTTATTTTATTTGGGTCAAGTCAGTCCATATTGGGCGACCCATAACTCTATTTCCAATAGTAGACATTTCTAGTAGAGACCAATTACTGCATGCAGTGGTTAAAGGGACGAAGACAGAAGAGATCTTCTCCCTCTCTTCAAGACTACACCATTGATTAATCACTTCGAGATTCTATCTCTTTGTGTCTTGAATAAATAGGTCCTTAACTTTTTCCATAGCCTTCTTTAACACCAATAGGGTCTCCTTCCCAGTTTTGCATTCTAGAAATTTCCAATGTTTAAAGTAAATTCCTTTCAAATTTTGACTAATTAGAGAATGAGAATTGACTAATTGTGGAGGATTCTCCATGTTAGATTGGCTAAAAGAGCTATGTTTATGAGGTGGCAGTCCTTCAAGCCAACACCTTTTGTTAAGGCAATTTGATTGATTGGTGATTGATAAATTGATTGAAAATTGTTAAGGAAATTATTGATGGACTATGTTTTGCAAAACTCACGACATTACCATACTTGTGTTGTTTACCTTTCAAAATTGTGCAAGTAAAATAATATGGTAACTTACCATATAAGATTTGTGTTGATTATGGAATGACTTTAATTTCATATTCATAAGGAATTTCTTGAAGGCCAAGGTATGTTGATGAGTATATATATATATGAAGCTCAAGGACACAAGGACACCGTACAAGACATCAAGAAAGAGAGAGAGCACGGACGAGCTGCAAAAGAACACATAGGATTTCTATTTCCGTGTCATGTTGCAACACGACTTTTCATTGAGTGCTTAGTTGTTTTAGTATTGAAACTTTGTGTTGTTTGACAGTAAGTTATGGGTGACTTGTGTAACTCTTTGAGTGATTAGATTACTGTCTTCTTTATTTATTTTCGGGAGAAGAAGGTGTTGTTCCCCGGAGAGAACGTTGCAAGTCGAGGGAAGCTCGCCAAACTGAAATTCATTAAGGAGTTCTTCATCGAGGCGTCAAAGGTCAAAAGAAAGTCTTTACTTGTGTAAGTGTGAAGGCATGACCTTATCCATATTATTCATAATTCAAATTGATTCTTATTGTAGTCATGATATTGCTGTTATAGAATATTAGATCATTGTATATCAGTTAGAGTCATACTCTATGTAAACTTCTACTTGTACACTCTGTTAAATATCAATGCAAAACAGAGAATTGTGTGCGGCAAATTATATTCTCACATGGTATACAGAGCATAGGTTTTTTTTATTTATTTACAAAATCCTGTCATTCTCTCACCGTGTCTCTCATCATGACAACTTCCCCTACCAGCTCGTCACCCACAACCTCCACCCTAGAGAGTCCCGCTGTGCTTCCGTCGTCTACTCACGTGGCGCATTTGCCCTTTGTCAAGTCCATTCACCAAGACATCTCTTTGAAGCTTGGTACTGATGATTTCTTGTTATGGAAAACACAGGTTACTCCCATCTTGCGCTGTCATGGCTTACTTGGATTCGTTGATGGTTCAATCCTTAAGCCTCATACTTCGGACACCGATATCGCAAAATGGGTTCGATTGGACCAAATGGTCCTTGGCTGGTTGTTAGTTTCCCTCTCTGACTTAGCTCTCTCTCAGGTGGTTGACAAGGCTACAACTCGAGATGTTTGGGTTACCTTGGACCTTTTGTATGGCTCTCAATCGCGAGCACGAATTCAGCAAATCAAAACTGAACTCCAGTCTCTTAACAAAGGCAGTCAATCGGTTCACGCCTATGTGCAACATGCTAAGGCCTTATCTTTGATGCTTGCTAGTGCTGGTCGTAAGGTAGATGATGATGATCTAGTGCTTTAGACCTTGCGAGGGTTAGGGTCTGAATATGATCCAATTGTTGCAGCAATAAATTCGAGACCCGACTGTCCATCCTTTGTTGAAGTATGTGGTCTGCTTATGGACTTCAAAATACGCTTGGTTGCTTCTTCCTCAGCTGCTGCAAAATCTATTGTTCTTTTGGCTGCTAACACCACTGATTCTCATGGCTCTCGCCAATTCTTCTCTACTCGTGCACCTTCTCAAACTGGCCAATCCTCCAATTCTCGTCGTGGTGGTTGTGGCAACAGAGGACGAGGTCGTGGGCGCCAATCCTCAAATTCTGGGTCTACGAACTCTGCCCCCTCTCACGTGGTCTGTTATCGATGTGGACATCTGTATCATAAGGCCAACAATTGTTGGGCCCCGAACGAAGCTGTCACTGCCAATACTCAAGCACTTTCAGCTATGCAAATTTCAGACCCCAATGATCCAGCTTGGTATGTCAATACAGGCGCAAGTCATCATATGACATCTGATGACACCCATGTTTTTGGTAAGCAGCTATATTCTGGTACTGATCAAATTATGGTAGGCAATGGCGCTGGATTGCCCATATCATACACTAGTACTACTTCTCTTAATTTGTCCAATGGTTCTATTCTTCACTCTAATGTTTTAGTTGTACCTTCACTTACAAAACAATTATTATCGGTGGCTCAATTTATTAAGGAACATGATTGTTGTTTTGTGTTCACTCCATATAGCTATTGTATCAAGGACTTGAAGACTGGCAAAATACTTCACAAAGGCTAGAATGACATTGGTCTTTACTAATTCTATCAATCTAGCAAATTCAATATGCTTTCAAATAAGGTGTCTTCAGAAGTTTGGCATGCTCGCTTGGGCCATCCATCCTGCACTGCCATGCACCAGCTTCATCGTTCATCTGCAATAATTGCTCCACCAAGTCAACATTCGGCCTCACTATGTAGTAGTTGTCATTTTGAAAAAAGCCATCGTTTGGCCTTTGATAGTCTTGTACCTCGTTCATCATCTGTACTTCAGATTATTCATTGTGATGTATAGGGCCCAGCTCCCACAAATTCTTTAGAAGGCTTTCGGTATTATTTAATTCTAATTGACGATTTTACTATATATGCTTGGTATTATCCTTTCTCTTGTAAGTCAGATGTTGCAACTATTTTTCCACAATTCATTTTCATGGCCCAGAATTTATGTGATGCCAAAATTAAATATATACAGAGTGATGGCGGAGGGGAGTTTATGGCTAATGCACTTCAAATTTTCTTTAAACAGCATGGGATTATTCATAGATTGTCATGCCCTGGAACACCTGAACAAAATGGTGTCGCCGAAAGAAAACATCGTTATCTTGTTGAAACATGTCTTACGCTTCTTGCTCATAGCCAGTTACCTCTAGCTGTGGCGAGTAGAGGGTCGATCCACGGAGATTGGGTTATCAAGTTAAGTTAAGTCCTTAATTTAGAATTGTTTGACTATCTCCCGTCACGGATAAGTTTGATTAAGTCCAAAAGTATAGAAGTACGGAAGTACGGAAAATTAAGTCCAAGAGATGTCCACAAAATGTCCAAAGATACGGTAGTAACAAGGTCCAAAAGTGAATTAATCAAAAGTACTAAATTAAAGAATCACAACACTCAACACTAAAAATCCAAAGGGTTAATGATTCAGGGTGGTTATAGCTCGGTATATGCAAGTACAAAGTTATTGATTCAGATTTAAAGTTAAGTCCTTCAGAAATAGGGCTACAAGCTCCCACTACTGAAATGAGCCTTTAATTACATAAGTGAGAAGATTAATTAATTAGCAAGACTGGAGGTGTTGGTACAACCTAACGATATCCAATCTCTCAATTAATCTTTCACTTATGTAACCTGGAGGTGTCGGTACAACCAGACTATAATCCATCCGAGGTAGTCTCGTATTGCCACTGGTTTACAAAACCGGGCGTATATGTATTTTCAATTAAATATAACATAACTACAAGTATACGTATAATTAATCAAAGAATACTTAAAAATAGAAATACGAGACTTTAATAAATCTGAATCACAACATATGTACAAGAATAACCTCACACATACCACCCCGAATCTCGGGTCTAGTGTGTCATGATAAACATTAAAGTACAAGAAATCATAACGTAAACCGAAATAAAAGAATACTTATCGTGTTGTACGAATTTCGGTAGACCGTTATGATGTTGGTATGTTGATAGCTCACTAGACCCTCCCCTCGGGATTAAAACTTTGTACAAAACTAAGAATAATAATTAAAACACTCAAAACTCACTTCACAAATACTAGAGTAGCACAATATATGCTAATAAGAGGAAAATGATACAAGAAAAAATGAAATGAGGAAGGTGTATTTATAGGACAATTTCGGCACTATTCACGGGCACTATTCACGGTACTATTCAAACCATGATGTCATCATTATGTCAGCGCCTAGATCATCATTGTGTCAGCATGACGTCATCGAAATTTACTATTCACGCGCTGATTTTACTATTCATCCGTTGACCGTTGACTTTACTATTCATGCATTGACTTTTACTATTCATGCTCAATCGGTCTCTGCTCACACGTTGACTTTTACTATTCATGCATTGACCGTTGACTTTTACTATTCATGCGTTGACCAAAAGTTGACCAAAGCTTCTTCAAGATTTTTTAGCGTCCTGAATTCGTTTCCGCACTCCGTTTGGCCAAATTCAATCTCAATTTGCTCATGTCAAAGTCGCTTGACCTTCCTCCTTTAGTATTGTGCTGAACTTCTCATTCAAGTGTTGGCTTTTGTGGCCATTTTTGTTATTTCTTCTTCAGAACCTATATTGCACTAAATTTGTGTAAAATATACAATTAAGCTTGAAATAATAATGCAATATACATGATTCAATGGGTTAAAATTACTAAAAATATGGATTTATCACCAGTTACCCCATGAATTCTGGAATCATGCTTTCTCCACTACTATATATCTCATAAATCGGATGCCGACTCCGTTGTTGCATAACAAATCTCCTTATGAGTTATTAAATGGGACTCCTCCAAATTATTCTATATTACGGGTTTTCGGTTCTCTTTGTTTCCCATGTCTAAGTCCATTTGGTCATTCTAAGCTGGATTACAAAAGCTGCAGATGCATATTTTTGGGATACAGTCCTTTTCACAAAGGATACAGATGTTTTAATCCTAAAACAAATAAGGTGTTTATTTCTCATCACGTTGTCTTCGATGAGAACAATTTTCCATCTATATTGTTTGGGTTTCAATCTTCAAATTCTATTAATCCTCAGTTCACACACCGTCCGTTTCCCAGCTCATGCCTTGGTGATATTTTGGACAATAATGTTGACTCGTCTACTACTTTTGTCTAGTCTCCTAGTTCACAATTGCTTTCCACTGCTACTGCTTCTGATGATGCCTTGCCAATTGCTCAAGAATCTTTTTCACCTCATGAAATGGTGCCCTTATCTGCTCATTCCACTGGTACTTCATCTCATGATCTAGCACCCAATACACCTACAACTCAACATCAGAATATTTCTTCTATCACTCCATTATGTACTCATAGCATGGTCACATGTTCTATGGATGGGACTAGACGTCCGAAGGCTTTATTCTCTACAAGATATCCATTGCCTTCTTGCTTAATCTCACTAGCTCAGTCACTTCCTCCAGAACCCACGTCCTTCATGCAAGCAAATAAGGACCCTAAATAGCGTGAAACCATGCTTGATGAGTTCAATTCTTTGCTCAAAAATCAAACCTGGACTCTTGTTCCATACGCTTCTGGCATGAATATTATTGGTAGCAAGTGGGTTTATCGAGTCAAACAAAATACGGATGGCTCCTTAGAACGATACAAGGCACGACTCATTGCTAAAGGCTATAATCAACAACCCGGCCGTGATTATGGGGACACTTTCAGCCCTGTGGTTCGTCCAGGCACGATCCGCTTAATTATTAGTTTGGCTTTTTCCAATGGCTGGGACTTGCGGCAATTAGATGTTAAAAATGCCTTCCTACATGGTGATTTATCTGAAACTATGTTCATGAGTCAACCTCAGGGATTCATTGATCCAGTTCACCCTGATTATGTGTGCAAATTACAGAGTCTCTTTATGGATTAAAACTGGCGCCATGAGCTTGGTATAAAAAATTCAGCAATTATTTAGTCTCTTGTGGATTTCACAATTCTCCTCATGATGCTTCTTTGTTTCTACGTCAATCATCACATCACATTATCATTCTCCTGATTTATGTCGATGATATAATTCTTACTGGTAGTTCTACAGTCCATATTCAAGAATTTATTGCTTCACTCTCTTACCAGTTTGATATGAAAGATCTTGGCTTGCTTCATTACTTCCTTGGTCTTGAAGTGATATTTCACAATGGTGGTCTCCTGCTATCTCATACTAAATATTGTGTTCAACTCCTTCAGCAATACAGAATGGATGGTGCAAAACTAATTGCAACACCGATGTCGTCTACTCCCCTCAATTCTACTAATGGTAACTTATTAGCCGATCCCACGGAGTTTCGACGGTTGGTTGGTTCACTACAATATTTGACAATGACTCGTCCTGATCTCTCTCATGCTGTAAATAACATTTGTCAATTTATGCATGCTTCGTGTGATCAACATTTGGTGGCTGCAAAACGGGTATTAAAGTACGTCAAAAATACTTTGTATCATGGGATATTTTTCTGTCCAAGCAAAACACTCACTCTAACTGGGTTTAGCGATACCGATTGGGCTGGTTGTGTGGACACTCGACGCTCTACAGCTGGTTACACTATTTTCTTTGGTCCTAATCTTGTTGCATGGGGCTCAAAGAAACAATATGTTGTTTCACGATCAAGTGTCGAAGCTGAATATAGAGCCTTAGCTTTGCTTAGTTCAGAATTAATGTGGTTCTTGCACATCGCCAACTTTCTCTCCATTAAAATTGAGCGACCTGTTCTAATCTTTTGCGACAACATCAGTGCTATTTACATGGCCTCTAATCCTGTTGTCCACCAGCGTAGCAAGCATATTGAATTGGACATTCATTTCGTGAGAGACAAAGTCAATGACGACACATTCAAATTGCAGTATATCACGTCCGCTGACCAACCTGCTGATCTTTTCACCAAAGCCTTGTTTCGACCACGGTTTGAGTTACTTCGGTCCAAGCTTCCGGTGTTGGCATCCCCTTCAGCTTGCGAGGGGGTGTGAAGGCACGACCTTATCCATATTATTCATAATTTAAATTGATTCTTATTGTAGTCATGATATTGCTGTTATAGAATATTAGATCATTGTATATCAGTTAGAGTCATACTTTATGTAAACTTTTACTTGTACACTCTGTTAAATATCAATGCAAAACAGAGAATTGTGTGCGGCAAATTATACTCTGACAGTAAGTCCATTGATGTTGTAACTTGTTATTTCTAATGAATTGGTTTGTGGGACCAGGGGTTGGTCCTGTGGAGGTAGACCGTACGGTTGAATCACGTTAAATCTTGGTGTTCTTATTTTCTGTTACAACGTACTGTATTCCACTGTTGTGTGATTTGTCTCTGATCATGTTGGAACATTAAGTGAAACAACTCACCAACGAACAGAAGCAATTAGTGAAACAGATTGTGAATGTACTGTGACAAATATAGTGTTTCAGTTAATGTTACAACATCGTCTGTAACAGCTGTTCAAATACACCACAGAACTCCATTAACTGATCAAATTATTCACGTTGATTCTGAACTAATCTATACTTATACTGCATAAACTCTAACACATTTCCATCTTACAAATAGTCAGGGTGGACCATTTAATCCAATGCATTCTCTTCTTTCCATTAGCATCCCATCAAAAACTATCCATCCTTAAACAAAATTTCATACAAACAGCTTTTGTAAATAGGATGATGGACTAAGCACTTCTTTCTAAAACTCATAAATATGATTATCAATATTGGGTCCTTCGGAATTAGTCAACTAAGGATTTGTTGTGACTTAAGGTCTTAAGTTCAAATTTAAATATTATTATCTAATTCTTGATTAACTTATAGTATGTGTTGGGACGTATCGTTATACCACGAAAATGTGGTTTGTCATAAAGACAAAAATATTATCAATATTGATTTCCGGTGCCTAGAAATTACAAGTCGTAAATCCTATGAAGAATTCTCAAGATGTCACAAATAAAATTGTAAAGGCAATTCATGTAACACATTACATTTTCTGGCAGAAGGCTCTCTTGCAAAGAAGTAAAAGGAAAAATTCTTCCTTTAGACCAAAAGACTATCCGACCGTGAAAAAAAACAATAAATCACACATAATATGAGAAGGTCAAATGGTCGTACTCCGAATGAGAGACAAACTTGAAGGAAATGACTAACTACAGTGTCAAGGCAAGTAATCATATGGTTAACCAACAATTTACTTTATTTGGAGTAACAAGGGTTTTATTAAATTTGCATAGCAAATCACATCACTAAAGACACTTTCCACAATTTACTTTATTTTGGAGTACTAACAAGGGTTTGCAAATCATATCATTAAAGACACTTTCCACAATTTACTTTATTTGGAGTAACAAGGTTTTTCATAAATTTGCATAGCAAATCACATCATTAAATATACTTTCCAAGAGAATAATCCATCCAATTATTTAAAATTCTAGATTCCAAGTTAACATCTAAAGAGGAAAAGGGGGAAGAATAAGAAGCTCCAAGAAAAGACTATTAATAATATTTATTTGCAACCGCTTTCTCACTTAAAATTACAATCCAATTTTTGTTGCTTATCAACATTCATAGATATTGCTAAATTAAAATATATTTCACCTGAACTTAGCTTTACATATACATGCATCAACAAAAGAACCTAGATTTTATTATTTCTTGTCCAAACAGTACAAAGTTAAATGCTCTCTTTTCATGTACAAAGTTAAATTACATTTGTTTATTGTAAGTGCCGACATGAAGAATTTAGAGGCGCAGGATATGGAAACTTTTGGAGCTTACGCAATGGGGTTGGTGTTAAATAGTTGATGGCCAACTAATTTAGCATTAAACAATTCCACTAATATGTGTGTCACGCAAGGATTGTCTACCTTAATTAAATCTCAAAATCCTTTAAATGCTTTCCAGTTTTATATATACCATGTAGACACACGAATTCAAGTGTGGGGTTGTGGTTTGCAATCTCCATTGAACTATTATCTTGATTTTTATTGTGTGAAAAATTATTTAGCCTTTAGCATGATAACCAAAAAATTTAACCCCTCTATTAATAAAATATCATAAATTAGTCCCGGAATCCAAATGCCATGCTTAAATCTCATAATCCTTTAAATGCTTCAAGAAGCAAAAGGATAAAGGCAAGAATATTTACAGGTCTTCACGTGTTGAATATTGAAAAAATAGTTCAAAAGAAGTGGTAAAGCATTATTAACTTGCATATAGGAATTAAGAAGCAAAAAGGCAGCTCATAGCATGGCATCTGATATATTGAAATCTTGATCTCCACATTACATTGTCGAGAGGACCACTCCTAACCCATGCCATTATATTTTATGGTTTCGTTTATTCCATCATTTGAGCAGGTTATAATCTTAGTGGAGAAATTTCTAGTCATGTATTATTTGGCGAATTTTCATGTCGTCCAAAAGGCTGATAATATTCTATGACCTGTTTTCCTTATTTATCGTTTGGTGATTATTTATTAATGAGTCATATCCCGCGTTTATGAAGTTAATAAAGGAGAAAATTCTCAACAGAAATAAGTGATCGACATTATCAAATTTAGAGGCTGATCCTAACTAGAGTGATAAAACTTGAATAATTGGTTGGTTATTTATTAATATTAATTCCCAGAAAAAATTATTTGTAAAAGCCAATAGGAATTGAACATTTAAAAAAACTGTTGGGTGAATTATTTACATATTATTCTAATAACTTTTTATTTGAGATTTGTTAGTTCTCGAGAGTTTTATGAGCAATCTTATGGATTTGGTGTTCGTTTTATGGTATAGGTATTCTTTGTGATGCAAAGCTGATTTTTTAGCACAATGAGAGAAGAATATCACAGTTTGAACGTGTATTAAAGCTCAGAAAATATCAGTCGTGCGAATTGACATCTAACCAACCATAGCGCAGTTGCGCTGTGTCATAAGGGCTGAAAAAGGAAATTTCCTACGCATAAGAAATGGTATTTTTGGCATGAAACAAAAGAAGAGGAGAAGCGTTCCAACAAAGTGGAGGAGCCGACTTTGAGAAGCAAGAAACGTTCAAACAAGAGAGAAACATTCAGGATTTGTGAGTTGAAGACGAAGAACAATTTGGAGACAGACTTCTATCATGATTCTTCTTAAAAATCCTAATTTTTCCTCTTTCTGTCACAATGAATTATATTAAGCTTTGGATTATGTTCATGTTCATGATTATGTTTTAAGTTACTTTTCTAGGGTTACGATGTCGCAGGATTAAGAATACTTGAATTCTTTTGATTTGATTGATTGATGCACTATTCCAATATATGTTGAGTATTTCATTTTGAACTTAATGCTTGTTATTGCCTGATCAACAGTTGCATGATTTGTGGTTTGGTTTGAGGCTGAGAAATGATAATCGAATTAAATCACGTTTGAGATACCGTTAGATTATCATAAGATAGAGATATTTATGAAATCGTGCACAACACTTGAATTTTTAGGGCTTAATGAGTTCTATAAGTTTACAGTTATCATAGAGATGTAGTTAGTTTGTTTATTGTGATATGTTATTGATACTTGAGAAAGATTAATAACCACATTAGCGAAGTTGCTGACAACATAGGGAATATGCATTAGTTAATTCAAATCAAGGGATTCAAGTGGGATTAATCTTGGTGAAGTCGAAAATCTTAGAACCTTTTAATTATTGATTTATCCTTTTTTTGTTAATTTCGTCACTGCCTTAGTTGTTAATTTCAGAAGTTTCTTAGTTATTAGTTTTTGTCTGCAATATCTCCATTTGGTTATCCAAATAAAGTTAAAGCTAAATTAATTTCGATACTTAAGAATCACAGTTCTCGTGAGAATGATATCTACTCATGACTTTATCAGTTGTTGCGATACGTACACTTACGTTAGAGCTCATGACTTTATTAGTTGTTGCGATACGTACACTTGTGTTAAATTTTACACAACAAAAACTTAGTTGCCTTATACTTGCAGGCAAACATCAAATTAGCAGAAATTTAAAGTAAACTCTATGACAAGTGAAAAATGGAACAATGTGATTATTCGAAAAATCTGCCACGTCCTTCATTCACATTCTAAAAATATAGTTAGATGCAATCTCTTTTTCTTTGTCCTATTTCATTTTTAACTAAGTGTAAAACTTAACTTTTTCTCTTTTTTCTCATTTGTTTTAGGCTCGATAAGATCGAATCTGAAGCAAGGCAAGGTTTTGGGATTAGGCATCATCTCAAGTCTTTGAACTTTCAAGCAGACGTCTAAAAGTGTTAAATTACCTTCTTTTTTTTTTTTTAATTTTACACGTAGATAATTTTAATATTTTTAAATTAGTAGTATCGAGACTTGAATTTATGACTTGGAGTCTTTTATCATATTATCACCTCATCTAAAAGGTTAAACTATTAAAGATTACAGATTTGTTATATTATTTATTGTTTCAAGAAAAATTATTGATTCTTTTCATGAAATCTAGCTCAACATGATAAAAAATCTAAATTAAAATAAATTTGGTATCTGTAACAAAAAAAATAAATTTGCAGTGATGAATTAATTCAGGACATAGACTGAGGAGGACGGAAGCCAATCATGCACAAAGAAACCAAGAACGTTTCTTTCCACGTAATTGTTTCTATGCTTTCATCAAACATTGGATGATTCATTTGTATGCATTAGCACTAATACATATCTAAAATGTACACTATTACTAGATTCTGTGACTAAAATGTTTATAATTAAATTGATCTAAAAGTGTACACTGTTACTACTCTCTATGGTTTATTAGATGTGGCACATTGCTCTCTCTATATGTGACTTCAAATTCTTTATCACATTCTTATATATAAACCATACGCCTATTAGATTATTAAAGTATTACCGAGTTTAACACACAAAAATGAAGGAAGTTTTTTGTATACTTACTCTTTTGAAAAATAATAATCATGAAGAAATGAAATGATATCAAGCTTTTGATACATCACCGAGATTGGCTTGATCATATGCAAGACAAGGATAACCTTCTATATTCTAACTCTGGAGATGACTTACAAACGATTACCCCTGTGTTTAGCACGTGAACTCTATATGACCGGCAATGATCGTTTGTAAACCATTTCCTTTAATTAACTCTCCATTTCTTTTTCTTTCTTTCTTTTTTGGATAAAACTCTCCATTTCTTTACGTGTTTTATACATCACTCTACCCTCATTATGAATGGTTTGATGAACGATTAGAAGCATTCCCCATTTAGTATAGCCATGCACATCTTTTTTATTGATGTCTTTAGCTTGTGTTAATGGTGCTAAGGCTTGACTACAAGACTAAACAAAATCTGCAAGGACGTTGCAGCCTGAAACTATGGCGAATTCATCTATCGTTATTGATGCATTTGTAAAGATAACAATTAATAGTGATTGAATATTTTCTATGAAAAAAACTTTCCATTTCTATGTGCTGTACTTTTTGATTGAAACTTCGAGAACAGTATGAAATGAATTGACAACAGAAAGAAACTGGCCATTGCTTCAAAAAGCCAATATAAGTGTACAGAAGGAAAAATAATGCAAAGAAACAAAGAACCATGTGACAGTTATGAATAATTCTGGCAAAACACTTGTGGAAAGTGGAGAAAGATTTAACAAGTGATGGGAATACATATAATAAAGAAAATTGTTAGATGCTGTTCAATTTTTATCACTCATTTATTACACTTTACGTAAATATTTAAATGACATGTTGAAATAACAAATTTTTTTATTTTTTTATTTTTTACTTTTAACATTCAAACTAAATATTTACTTAAAAAATTATAAATAAATAATAAAAATAAAATAATATATAACAACGTTCACGCTCTTAATAAATTGTAAAATATGAAAACAAAGAACAGCTGTTCTAAGCACTAGGTCATTTCATGGGACAACCCCATTTGTCCATTGAAAGACATAATATGCCCTGTGTGCGAGGGTGCAAGTTGTCCAAGAATGCATCGGTACTTGTTCTTTCTCTTCTGCTGCTACTGATGACGATGTCTGAAACTCTCATGCGTCTTTCTCCTACATAGGGAGGCATCTCTATATTGTCTCTATAATAAACTAGTATTTAATTGTCACGAAATTTTAATTTCCCTCTTCGTTCTTGTATTTTTTTTTTTATTAATAAAATTCTGCAGCGTACTGCCTCTCTTTTATTTTTTTTTTTTTAAAAATTTGTCACGAAAAGCTCTATATATACATATACATCCAAAAATTGAATACAATCGTCAAATAATAACTTGATGTATCAAATTTGTACGTTCGTAACAAGATTTTGGCTTCCACTATACCGACAAAAAAAAAAAAAGCTCTAAACAGATTTTGCGGATGATGGAAAGCACTCCAAAAAAAAAAATCTGTCTTAAAAGTAATCAATTTGCAATTGGGAGACATGTACAAGATTAGATCACAATAGAGACTGATTTAAGAAGTCCTTTTAGAAGATATTAAAGTAGTTCTAGATATCAAAATAGTGGGAGTTAAAAGTGATTTTAGAAATCAAAATTAGAGAAATTAGGAAATTAAATAGTTTTCCCCCCTCAAAAAGTGCCACATTACGTTGCTTCAACGTATTTTGTGGAGTTAGTCCACTATTTATAACTTCGAATAGGAAAATTTTTTCTATGAGGCATGTAGTAAATTTGTCACAATTACATTTTAAGATGTTATTTCATAAAACTAATCTACATTAGTCTGTATCGTATAGATATGTTATATCAGAATATCTGAAATTTCTCTTTTTACTAATTTGGTCTTATAGGGTTTTAAGTAAATTACTATGATATCCTCACTTATGATAATTGGTTAACATTTGTCAACTAATTAAATCACTTAGATGCTGCTATTGAAATAGCCCTTTTAGCTATATTTTCTGTTACTCCACTCATCTCATAAAGTATTTGACCTGATTTAACAACAGCTACCCAATATTCAGGAGATCCTTTCCCTGAACCCATACGGGTTTCTGCAAGTCTTGGTGTAACTGGTTTGTCTGAAAAAATACGTACCCATATTCATAGAAGAAGAACACCTTCGAATAAATTGATAACAGTTAGTGAAATGAAACATGTCAGCATTACGACTCACCTTATGTGACAATTGATACTTGTCAAAATCCTGATTTCCCATTAAGCCTTTTTCATAGCATTCTTCGAAAATAATGCAAAAAGAAATTTATACTCTGAGCAGCTTTAAAAGAACAAGGATAAAATAGGTAGATTTATTTTTCAAAAAAACATTTATTGTAAAAACTCGATAAAATAGTATGCAATCCATGAACCTGTTCCAAATTAATTTACAATGTTACATAGATCATATATATGTATATATACACCCCTATATATATATATATCATCCTGATGTTAATATTCACTTTTTATTAAAGCTCATAGACTGATAGTTTAACATGTAGTGCAGCCTTATCACTTCAGATGGAAAGTAAGCTTTAGCAGTGTAATTGTCTGGAATGCGGACATATTCAATTATGAATATTCCATTAACTTTGTCAGTCATATTATATTCAAGAAGCAATTGAGGAAAAGTAGTACTAGCTTAGAATAATCCATTAGAAACCATCAATTTTTTTAGATGAAGTGGCATTATACTGTAATTTCTTGTTTTTAGTGTAACATTATACTACATTTTCAGCATTTTTAAGATCCTATGGACAAAAAAAAAAAAAAAGCATTTTTAAGATCCTTATTCGACCGTATGTAAATCTGTTTACATGCTAGTTGTAATTTTCTTTTTCTTTTTTGGGAATAGTTGTAATTGTTTATTGTTAACACATTTATTTTATATATATTTGAATGAAAATAGCTAATGAGCAAGTTGTATTAAAATTGTACGTCAAATTTTGTAATAAACTGACAAAGTTATGTATGACGGATGCTCTAGATATATGGTGGCCCAAAGATACCTAGGGATTCAATTTAACATTTTATAAGAAGATTCTTCAGGAATATAGCAGCTCATGGATGCTAAGATTATTTTTGTAGATAGGAATTAAACACTACTCAATAAAAAGTTTACATTAAGATACCAAAATGAATTAAGGGACAAGAAAGCTTGGTGGAGACATGGATGGATAGATGAGAGGGAAAGATAAAGTTGTGATTGGACAAATAAAGGAAAGAAATGAAATGGTATTGAGAATGGTTAAGTTCCCCTATAAATGAATGAGAGTACCATTTAGCAGGCAACCTTTTTTGGTTGACAAGACAGTCATTCAGTAGTGACTACTGAGATTGTGATGTGATTTCCCCATTACATACAGTGTTAGTAATTCTTCTTCATTGCTATCATGAGTCCTATTGGCTCTATCTTTCCTCCAGCACTCTCTGGTGTGTTTCTTAATGTATTCTTCTTTAATTGTCGTGATTCTAGAATAAATTTATTCATAATATTATAATTTTATGTATAAAATTTAACTGGATTGTAAATTATTAATACGATTATAATAAAATAATGTAAAAAATTTACAATTATTGAATCTTATTTACAACATTATGATATTATAATAGTATCATTACTCAGTCTCCTCCCTCACCCTCCACCCACACATCCCAACCAATATAGAAAAAGAAAAAAAAATATCAAATAAGATCTCAAGCTGGGCAAAGTAAAATTCAGAAAAAGATTTATAAAAAATAAATCTTCTCACAAAATCATAAAGAAAAGATCATAAGAGTTTTTTTTTTGTTTTTGGTCTGAATTGAAAAGAAAATAATAAGTTTTACACATAAATTGAAGAAGGGAGGAATTGAAAAATCTCTTTTTCCATTTTATCCCAAATATTGAAGGTATTAAATTTTAGCCTCGGGAGGGATGATTTTTATCTACAGGTGCTCCTCAAAATACAACTAGAACTTATCAGTTTTGCCACTTCAAGATGTGGAGGATGACAAAATTGTTTTTCGTGGTTCGTGTTCAACTAGAATATCATAATAGATGCATTCATATATAGATCCGATGGATATGCTTGGTTCGAAATTACATCATAATTTAGAAAAAATTAACTGTGAGTGACCGGCAGAGTTAGTCACTTTGTGATATATGAGAAATATTAAATCACACAATTCGATTGGTAAAAGTTCAGATTAAATTTGAGTAAGATGCTGGATATTTATCCTAATCCAAAAGCATTTGCTTAAATTTCTTAGGCATAATTGGACCTTTGTATTCTTGGAGACGTTACATTTTATTGATATAATGAAAAATGAAGTTGTGGTTCGAATTAAAAATAACTGATTACATATAACGTACATGATCGTGGTTTATATTCAAAATTTTTAATTATAATAATTTACTATTTGACCATTATACATAACTCGTGTGTTGCAGACGTACATGTGCAAGATAAACATCGATTTAATCAGCATAATGCATATTTTGGAAAGCCAATTTGTAATGCGTATATATGAGCATCTCGACAAGCCATGCGGGACCGTGCAGGATTGCCAGATGTGGGTTAATATTATGATAATATAGAGTGCATCTGACGCTTATTCAGTTGCATTAAAGAATTTAATCGTTATCACAATCAGGAGAAGATTTTTTTTTTTAAAAATTAATAAGGACTAAAACATAAATTTTTTAACTATATATATATATATATATAAATTTTAACGTTACTACGCGGCTCTTTTATACATCCGTCACTTGATATATATATATATATAAATTTTAACGTTACTACGCGGCTCTTTTATACATCCACCACTTATCACAATGGTATGATTTGAATATTTTAATTAAGTTCCAACCTTCTATGGCGCTAGCTATAGTACAGATCTTCATGTCTGCACGAGCTCGATCTGTAGATACGATTTTGTACTTCAACTTCTACTTCCAATACTGCGGTTAATTATTCTAAACCTCGATTTTGTTGCATATTATATGACTTCATTAGCTTAATGATATGCCATAAATGGAGTCTTACACTTTCAACACGTGTTATAAGACAACATTAATATTGTCTATTATGGGAAGTCTGCTCTCAAACTTTATGATTATAACATTATAAGCTCAGTCAAGTGAACATAAAATATTATTAATTTAGAAAGGCTACTTGAAATTGTCACATTAGGGTTAAACCTACTAATCACCAGATTTGTCTAATCTTGACCTAATTGGAAACCCTAGAGAGATTAGGTTTGAGTAAAAAACTTTTAGGTCCCTCAAATTTTGTAAAAGTAATTTTTTGGTCTTACAATTTTTGAAAATTGATTATTTGGTTTATTTTTGACAAAAAATTGACAGAAAATGTTAACTTTTTTGTAATTTTTTTATTTTATGATTGGACTCATTTTCTCTCTCATACATAGTATTATGCACTATTTTGACAGTCATGGGGTATCACCAAAAATAAGAAAAAAATTACTAAAAAATTCACAAAATATACTTGTCCAAACCAAAATAAAAAAATACATTTTTTACAAAATGATTTCAACATCATCATCCACCACAGTTAAAGAAGAAATAAACGGAATAATTATCAAGTTAAAAAATAGGAGATATTATTGTGGGTTAAAAGCAACTGATCGCATATCTGAATAGGAAATATGAGAGTTCGTCGTTAAATTTGTCGCTAATTAGTGACGGAATTAGCGAATGAAATAAGTATTTATCTCAAAAAATAAATGTTATAAATCATAATTTTTTATAAAATGCATTTTACACTCCATTGGCAATATGAACAAGTATTTTTCAACTTAATTTGATGTCCGAGCCATTTTCATAATGAAAATCAACAAAATCGAGTTTATTTTATTGCTTATCTTTAAATTTTTTCTAAATTCCGTCGCTATTTAGTGACAAATTTAGTGAAGGACATGCCGTCATTATTCCGTCGCAAATCTATCGGCCATCACTAATCCGTCACGATGTTGCGAAAGATTAGTGACGAAATTTAGTTATAAATTTTTCCGTTGCAAAGTCGTCACTAATCCGTTACTAATTAGTGATTGAATGTTTTCCTCGCTAAATCTATTGCCACTTAGTGACGAAAAGAAATTCGTCGCCTGTTTCAATTTTTCTTGTAGTGGACCACTTCATTTTTTTGTTTTGATTTTAAAAGAGAAAAATCAAAATATCTCCTGTTTTTTAACTTGATAATTGTTATGTTTATTTCTTCTCTAACTGTGGTGGATGATGATATTGAAGTCATTTTGTAGAAATTATATTTTTTTGTTTTGGTTTGGACATATATATTTTGTGAATTTTTTGGTGATTTTTTTTTCTGATTTTTGGTGATATCCTATGGCTGCCAAAATCGTGCATAATGTCATGCATGAGAGATAAAATGGGTCCAAGAGTAAAATAGAAAAATCACAAAAAAGTCAACATTTTCCGTCAATTTTACGTCAAAAATAGACTAAATGGTCACTTTTCAAAAATTAAAAGACTAAAAGATTACTTTTACAAAACTTGAGGGAATTATAAATTTTTTACTCGATTAGGTTTCCATCGGAGCATCTAGGATTTCTTTGTGCCTTTTTCTTCTAATGATTTAGTGAGCATATACAAAGAGACATGCGTAAACTCAATAAAAAATAGTATTAAGCTATCTTTATTAATTTAAACTTTTAGATGTTGTTGATAATTTTTTTTTGTTTATAAAAAAAAAACAAGATACATGAAAGTAAGAAAACAGAAAGCAAGGTTCCTGAGAGCAGATATTTAGTGTAGGATTATTTCTATAATCACAATGATTTACATTTTAATTTTCAAATCACTAAATATTTGCTATAGTTCCATTTCTTTGCCATAAATTTTTTTTTCTGAAAAATATATATTTTTATTTTTCAGTATTTGGTAACACCGTAAAATAAATCAACTAACAAATATTTTTAAACAATATAAAAATATTGGTTATAACCGGTGTAAAATGTTTTTATGTGCTTTAGATATATATATATATATATATAAACATTCCCACTCCACACTCCACCTCACACCCTACCCTATCCCTACCCACATGTGTGTGATGTGTGTGTGAGTGTATGTGTTTTTATAGAAATCTCTCATCTATAAATATCTTCTATTATGACAACTAAACATCAAAATATACTTTTTAGTGTAACAATCAAATATCAAAAAATATTCTATTTTTTAGATAAATATTTATCGCTATAAATATTTTTCCTTATCAAATTATTTTCCTGCGAACAAACGTAGCCTAAGTTTGGGCAAGCATCTACTCAAGACTCATGGATGGACATGTACATCATAGGGCACTAAGAATGGGTTACTTGGTATTATGTTAAATGGTGCTGCTACTACTAGGATTGGAAGAAAATTTACTTTCTATATCTGCCTTTGCCTTTAACTTAATTAGCATTGTTCCACTATTATATATACGAACACATAAAAGAAAAGTCTTATCTTTTTTTTTTTTTTTTCATGATGCATTTAGGAAGAGATAATGTGTTGACTTAATCACCTAAGATTAAACACAAGGCATTTGGAGGTTGAGTGCCACTACATGACTTGCTGATCATTATCTAATGTTTCTGATATATTAATTAAAAATTTCCAAAGTTAAAGAGCATATGCAAAGGGAGGTGATGACATTGCTAAGACGCAAAAAGATTGGAGGGAGTGTAAAATGCAACCAAAAGAATAGAGAGGAATATGAATAACCTCCTTTCATATTTGTCCTTGCAAATATTTTAACCCTAATACTGTCTTCTCATTGCCTTTCTCGTATCTATATAAAGCCATCATCTTTGCACTCAAAACCCATAAGCAGCTTGGTTGAGGTAGTGAATACAAAGTTCCACTTCATTCAAGACTAAAACTTCCCCAAACCCCCCCACCCCCTCTCCCTTGGGCTGCTCGTTGCTCATATGCTATTCTCAAATATGTAATTTTTGCATTTCTATTCACATGATAGCTCAATCTGCATGTTTACAATGTTTCTGGTCACATGTGCTTGAGATCTCTTTTATTGTTATGCTTGTGATGGTCGATCGAAGATGCGGTCATTAAAGAGAGCTTCCTTCAGTCCACTCATGGGTGGTAGTAGGGTTCATTTAGCTGCCGACTCATTCATCCAAATGCCGAGTAAATGGATACTTAGTAACTGAGTGAATGATGCGGGAGATAAATTGAATCTTAAACTTCCTGTACTTGGACTGAAGGGAGCTCCCTTGAATTGTTTGTCTGGCTTAATTATTTCTCTTTCCCTCCCCACCATTTTTTCTCCTTTTTGCTTTCATGCATTTAGATGCCACTATGCTCTTTTTTTTCTTTATAATGAAAGTCGGAATCATGTTTTAAACTCAAAATCATTGCAACCCATCTTGAGTTTTATGCTCATTTTTCACTTTAAAGTAGAAAGATGCCAACTATATGCAATTTGGTACGGTTTAATTTAAAATCTTCAAAAACTTTATCTAACTCATCGATTGATTGTTTGTTTTGCTTTACTAGTAGAAAAGAGTTTGACAATCAAATCAACAAGGTATGAATCTCACTTTTTTCCCCATGGATCTTCAATATATTATCTTTTTCATCATTTTTTTTTGTTCTGCCACTCATGGACCCTAATCATTGAAGGAAACAACAAAAATAAAAACTGAATGCTAGAAGTATACTTAGGGTTGAAAAAGATAGATCTAGAGCTGATTTTCATTCACCTTATTATTTATATATATGGTCACGAAAATTGATTTAGTTTCATTAAGATAAGATAATAACATAATATTTTTTGCTTGTTGGAAAATTTTTAGATTGACGAGTCAGTATCTCACATGAAAAGTAGAATTTACATGTTTAGGTTTTATTAATATGTGAAAAATTGACGTCAACTGATTGAAGAGTTCCCTTTTTCGCTACGTGTTGTCAGCAGAGTCGACCGCGAATCGATATCACTGCACTGGATTAGGGTTTCTTCAAGCAAAGCTTTCTTGTTATGCTGAACAGGGAGGTCTCACAGACCTGATCACGCTCTACGACGACGACGACAATGGTTTTCTTGGGTCTTGTCAAGTTAATTGTAGCAAGGTCTTGGGTCTCACAGACCTGTTCACGCTCCACTTACCGAAATATCCTCACCATTCGGATTTGACTATTGCTTCAGTGGAACAACTCCAACTTATAAATTGATTTGTACTTTATACATTCAATTTCATGTTTCTAATATATTTTTTTCGTACGTATATTATGAACAATTATTTGGTTGAGTTTGAAATGCAGAAGTTTATTAATTAATGTTAGGTTTTATCTTGTATTTACATAATCACATTATTAATGTATCTTGTAACTTGTAACTACCGTGCAAATCTAATTAAAGTTGAGTGAAATAATTAAATAATAATTTATTATAATCAAAAGTTTCAAATTCGAACTATGGTTTCAGCCTCCAATGTACTCAAAAAGAAAATATTTTAATTAACAAGCTTTTTTGTTCTTTTGTTCTTTTCTTTTTTTAGTGAAGGATATATATATTAGACGAACAACTGAGAGCATTAAAAGCACGAACCAGGAATAAATTGGCAATGATATATATGGCTGCAAATAAGGAGTTTCCTTATAGGGTTTTTACAGTAAGGACTTGACAATAAAAGTCATTATCATGAGATGGTTTACATTCCGAGCCACAATAGATAAGCTTTCCAGCATTACGTTGCTGATGATAATCTTTTTTAACTTGCTCTTAATGACATAATAATCAACATAAGGAAAGGTCAAACGAGGTTTCCCAACATGGGATGGATGCTCCAAATTATTTCAAAATTTCGCATGGTTGATTTTTTCTGCCAAATGTACAAGATGCTCATGGATAATATTTTGTATCATTAGGTGATCTTGCGGCAATTAAATATAAGATTTGAATATCTTTACAACGTTATAATTGAGTTATTAGTTCATTTTATCATAATTATATCATCAAATTATCATTATTTGTTATAATATTATAAGAAGATCCAAATTCATAAAGTACATGTCGAGATCTATATGTATCTCCTCATTTCGTTCCTCTTCTCCATCATACTTCACTTACACATCTCATAACAATGTATTTTTTTTTTGCTTTCTTCTTTTCTTAATTATAATGAGGTTTTTGGACCATATTAGGTACAACCTAATGGTACAATTTTTGTGGTGTAGTAATATATTCTTATGCATATACTCAAATAGTCAAAGACAATAAAGAAGTTTGAATTGGCAAAGTGGTTTTTTTAGTTATCTCAAGTGTATGACAACTCACATAATTTCCAAGTGAGCATCAAGAATCTTTGAAGGGAAACCCTAAAAAATATATATATATATATATATATAATTGAGAGCTTTAAGGGAAGTGAGAAAGAAATAAGCCCAAAAAAATGAAGAAAGGCTCTTTCTTATCCATCAATACAAATAACAAATCACTACTTGGTTGTGTAGTGCTTCCCTTTTCATGGCGGATGAGTGACAAGTGCCCCGTTTGCTCTTATAGTTTCTCCTTTGCCCGGAAACAGAATCTCTGGAAAGAAACAACTCCTGCAACACATATTAATTATTTGTAAATGCCATCTCTTGCCCAATTCTATATTTGTTACATGCGAATTTCAAAATTTTATACTCACAAGTAAGATTAGTGTCATAAATATAATTATAATTATTTTAGTTTTAAATCGATTAATTAATCTAAAATGATTAATTTAAACGGTTTTTTTAAACTTATAATACTGATCTCACTTACGAAAATGAGATTCTAAACCCCAAAAATGACGATATGTTGAGTACGCATAGCAACCAGTCTACCAACACCATGCTATTCGACCAAAAAAAACAAAAAAAAAAAAAAAAACACCATGCTAAATTTGGTTAAGAAAGCTTTTACTCAATGAGGGCACACGCTTCCAAGCATTTTCACTTTTCCATATATTTCCCATGCCATGATCAATCAATGCACCATCTTTAACAAACACATGTCCCGCAATTTTTTGTTGTAAGTGATTACAATTATTCAATTAAACTCCAAATTTTGCATGTGTACCTAATTATTTGAGTAATTAATGAATGTTCTTGGTGCTCAACTTTTGATTTGACACAAAAATCTTAATAGGGTTAAAGTTTGATACACCTTTATTCTATGGGCCCTAATGTTCCATCGCATTTGGAAAAGGTTCAATGCAAGGTGAAGCAGATTAGTTGCTAGGTCTTGTCCTCTGTTGGATCATCCACAGATCTAGAACAATTAACAAAAACCAGCTTATAATTGATAACTTGGAGCTTGTTTAGATTCAGGAGGAAAAAACAATGAACAAAAGGAAATAATTCAATAATAAAAGAAAGAAAGAGGGGTATTAATTAATTGTGGTTTGAATTGGGTATAATTATAAAGAAAATGATTATAAAGGATCAAGCCTATTCTTTGTTTGTATTGAAAGAAAATAGAAAGGATCCTAATTTATATCTTATTTTCCTTTGCTTCTTGCTAATAGGGATAGTATAGACATTTGATACCATAAATCTAATCACTCCAAATCACCAATTTTGACCCTAATTTGAGGTAATTGTAAAAACATTCATATAAATGATTTTCAAAATTGCCTCGTAACCAATCTTTTTCCAACGCTCCCAATCTAAACAAGGGAAGGGAACTTTTAAATCCCTCATCTACCAATCTTTTCGCCTCAAAATCTCTAATCCCAAGACGCCCTTAATGTGAAGTGAAGCAAGTTCAGCAAAAATTAATTAATCTCCCATCACAAATCGAATAATTAGAGAATAAATTAATAGCAAGTTCAGCAATAATGATGTCAACATTGTGGCTTTCATTATAAATTAATTTGAGATTTGTAAGCCTAAAAGAATGTATCATATCGTCAGGGAAAAAAAAAAGGATAACTTTTTCAAGATTGTGTTTGGCTTAGTTAAAATACAAGTGTCCGTGAGTGCCTAGTGCTTATAAGTTTTCATTGCTCATTACGTATTTACTATTTAATTTAGCAAACTTAAAAACTTTTGTTATACTAGGGAGGCTTACAAATTAAATTAATATTATATTACTTAAAATATAAATTTCGAGAATCGATCTCGGGACCTCTCACACTTAAAAACTTTTGTACTCATAAGTACAAAAAAAGTTAAGTAGGAGTGACGGTACTTTATATAAATACTTTTTATCAATCAAATTGTCACACTATAAGCTTATAAGCTGAATCCAAAGGTAGATCTAAAATATTTAATCAATAAAGTTAAGTAAGGACTAAAGTGAACTTAATAAAAAAATTAAGTGATTTTATTCATTAAAAATATAAAAAATATTAAATAATTTAAATTCGAACTATTACTTCAACCAAAAAAAATAGCTTTCCGGGCTTAAGCCACAACCTCTAAGATAGTCAATTTTCATTTGTTGGTTGTCATTTTCAACCAGATATCCTTCTTGACAAAAGTAAAATAAGAAAGTGAAAGCAGCCCCACCACCCCCCCTCCCCCTACCCCCCTTCCTACACATTTAGATGGGAAAAGGAATTTTTAATGGGTAAAAAATGTCTTTTACCTTGCGTTGGGTTTCAAATGTTCATCCTATCCCTTATTGTTTGAACTAATCTTACTTTGACATTTGATCAAGATCACGTGTCAAATATCTAAATTAATGGAGAGTGAGATACGCAAGTGGACAGCATAATAATGGTCTTTTAGATTGACCTTTTTAGTGTATTCCAACTAGGTGGCGAATTACGAAGATTTGAAATAGTCAGATAATGTCAAAAACTTTTTAATTTAACGAAATGGCACTCACAATATTTATAAGAAATTATAAATTCAAATTTTATTAGTTATATCTATATGCATGTATAATTTTAAGTCTCCTTTTGAATTAAAAAAATAATAATTAGATAATAATATATAATGATTAAAAATTTTAAATTCAAATTTTATTTTTCTAAAAAAAATTAGGTGCGAATTTGAGATACTAGAAATAGTTAATCTTTCCTAAGATGAGATTATTAATGAAGTCCATACCAAAATGTCTGTTTTGGCTGATGATGTCTTGCCTTAGTGGTCAGGATTGAATCTCTGAAACTATTTACCAATGTGGGTATTTGTTAAATTATATATTGTAGTTTTCTCACTATATGTGGATTATTGCGTACATATTGGTGACTTCCTAATTCCTTTGGATTATCTATCACTTTAGGTGGGTTAATTTTGTAAAATCATCACTCAATGTAATATTACTCTTTTATCATAAAGTGTCCATTTGCTGATGCATCTTTTGCTCAAGAAATTATCATGTAAATAATATGTCCTTCTTAAAAACTATAAATTATCACATTTAAAATTTTAAATTATTAGAGAGAGATTTATTATATTTATTTATTATCTTAGACACATATTTGTACATGTAGTTGGAATTTATTTTTGAGTCTACTTGAACAATTTTAATATTTTAAATAGGTGACAACAAGATCTGAATCCATAACTGTTTGATAATCGGAGCTTTGCCACCATATTAAATTATCACGTCATTTAAAAATTTAAAATATCACAAAATAGTTTACTATATTTATTTATTATTTTCAACAAGTACAAATACATGAAATTCTTTAAGAATAATAAGTTGAGTACAAAATCTTATAAGGTGATATTAAAATTGGGTTTCATTTTAAAATTTATTAGTACTAAAAAGAACAACAAATTAAAATCTTATAAGATGATTTTAAATTTTATTATTTTTTCATGTGAAACCCCTTCACATGTGGACTGGATTGAAGAAGAAAAAAAATATAGGGACAAACGCCAAGGCTATTTTCGAGATACGCACAGTGCAAGATAATGAAGATAAGGTGTTATTAGTGTGGACTTGAGAAGTGTTTCATTCACCCTCATGACAAAACCAAGAAAAAATGGAAGGCAAAAAGCTGGAGATGTTTGAAGTTGGTCCTTGTGAAGATGCGTACACTACAGGATTCTTGATAGGCCAAAGATTTTCCAACCAGATACAAAGCAGATTGGCCACAGACCTTATTCTGAAAAACCAGCTCCTCCCTTTTGCTCACACCCCACAAGCACAACCTCTTCTCAAAGCTCTTTCAGAAACGAACCAAAAAAAGTTTCCAAACTGCTGGAATGAAATCTTGGGAACTGCTGATGGAAGTGGTGTGCCTTTTCTTGAAGTTAGTGTCATCCGGCTCGTAATTATGTAACCCGGCTTTTGCCTCCCCGATTAAAAAAAAAGAAAATAATGAAATACTACTATTTCTATACAATCTAGTTAGTGTAACAAATGTAGTGCTGCTATTTTTCTTTTTCAGATTTTACTGCTCAACTTCAGGAAGGAGATACTCCCGTTCGTTCCAAAGACTGCAAAAAACACGAAAGATGACAACGATGATGATTGTTCTGATGTTCTTCTTGTCAATGAGACCTTGGCTCTTGCAGCTCACAATGAGGATGCAAATGTTGCTTTAATTGATCATGTGTAAGCTTAACTCTCTGCTCATTCTATGAACAAAGAATAGATACTAGTATATAAATGAAATGTTGCTAGACATCTAATATATTTTACTTAAACACTGCAGTTATTTAATTAAAGGATTTCTACAATGTGGACTATCTTTTACTGCATACACATATGCAGGAGAGCTTCCAAGCTGTGCATTTGGTTTCAACAGTCATGGACTGGTATGCTCTAAAGAGTTACTGTTAAGATTGTGACCCGTATTCTTTTTTTTTTTTGTTAAGCACCTAATCATTTCATTCTACCGTAAAAAACATCAAGAACATACATGGGATATTTACATCAGTTTATCAGTAATGCCAAAAAGAGCAAAGAGATCTATTTTGTACACTATTGACATATTTACTCTGTAACAAAAAATTTTCTCTAACATTTAGGAAAATCTTCTCGGTAATTTGTTCCTTCGAACATGCACCTGTTCCATGAATTCTTCCGTTTCTTTCCTGCCAAATGTGATAGACACTTGCATAAAACATAGACCTTGCAATATCTACCTTTAGGGACTTCTTGCAAATTCTACAAAGTCGAATAATCATCAACTCCCAATAGATATTAAGGGACTATACCTTTAAAAGTGAAACAAGGTGTTTCCAAATTCTGTTGGTAAAAGGATATTCAAAGTATAAATGATTCCTGCATTTCATCCCAAAATCACAGAAAACACAATTTGGCTCGCCAATAACACCCCAATTAAGCAAGCGTTCTTTAGTAGAGCTATGATTCAAACACATAAGCCAAGTGCAAAAACTATGTTTCGGATAGCTACTTTGTTCCAAATGATATCAGCCCAAGCCACCTTCTCTTTCTTTTCACGGATGCAATTCCAAGTAGAAGAGGAATTAAAACATCCATCACTCCCTGCGTTCCAACCAATAACATCATCACAATTTTGAGGATGAATAGATGCCGTCAATTGATTCATAAAGCTAATCTCAAGCGGCCAATTGTGACCCGTATTCTTAATGGGCTGTTATCTTAGTTATAGCTTATTTCTCGTTTATGCTTTGTTTTAACACCCCTGATTCCTAACAACTTTCTCAGGCATTTACACTGAATTCAGTACCACCATCTGAGGATGAGATTGTACCTGGAAACATCGGCCGCAACTTCATCTCTAGGGACTTGCTTGAAGCAAGAAGCATTGATGATGCTTTAACAGTAAGTTGAGTCATTTTTCTCCATTGAAATCTTAATCTCAACAATGTAAAGTCTCAAAAGAATAGGTTGTTTGGCTGCAGAGGATTCGATCATCAGATGTGTCTGTAGGACATAGTTATAATCTGATTGATGTAAGAACAAGAAGGATTTTGAATGTGGAAACTGCATCAAGAAACAGAATCTCAGTTCATGAGGTCGGGGCACAACCATTCTTCCATGCCAACATGTATCTTCATCTTCAAGTTCAACAGGCAGGTAACTTAGGCCATCTAGACTTGCAGCAAAACACACACACACACACACACACGCACACGCACACATGTCATGTGTTCAAGATTGTATTTTGCCATGAGCTTCTTTTCTTAATTCGAAGATATGAATCGACATACATTTTCATTTCTAGTCTACATTATAATACGGACTTGTATTTGGCGGAATGGGTGAATGTACTTGTAATGGAAATGAGGTCTTAGACTCGTAGAAGACAAGTACAAAGTCTACAAAATTCCTGGACAATAAGAATGGTTTCAGCAACTCAATCAACATTTTATTGCCTAAATACTATACTTACCATGTTTTTTATTTTGCCCTTTACTGGAAGTTTCTTTAACTATTACGAAACCGTGACACTTTAACTGAGAATTGTTCTGTAAATTTTTGTGGGTCATGAAGGCACATGATGAAAATTCACAAAGTAGACAGAAGAGAGCTGCATTGCTGCCAAAGGAATCAAAAGAAGATTTTCTTTCAATCCTTGGAGACATGAATGACACAAAGTTCCCTATTTACATGACAGGTACTTCAGAAGAAACTTTAACATTTTTTTCAAAAACATTGCGTATGTTAAGGGTCTAGCCTGGTTGTGAGAGTCTGACGTCCGTCACTGAAGAATTACCCACATTTTTTTCCCTCTGCCGTGTACTTTATTAACTATGGACTTTGCTTCTCTCTCAGGTCCAGTACTTTACACCCTATGCACAGCTGTTATTGATATTGATGAACAAACTCTATCAATAATAGAAGGGAACCCAAAGGAACGGCAAGCCTCTTATGTCTTCTCAATGGCCTGAAAACAGACCCCCCCCTCCTTCCTCCTCCCAGCGCGCACACACACACACACACACAAAAGAATATTTACCTATTCCTCCAATCGTAAGCAGTCCCAGACACAGACACTGCATATGGTGAAAATTTCGTAGCCCGAGCTACTCTTTTTGGAGTTGGAGCATAGGAAGGCGTCAACCAGAGAACAGTTATAAATTCTGAACCAGTTTTGTAATATTCAGGTCAGACAGATGAAAAGAAACCATGTTTCTTGATGAAAAGCAACCCACTAATGAAAAGAACAATTGCTCTTGATTAACATTCAGAGGGTAAACTCAACTGTCTGGATGAAAGCAGTTTGTGCAAAAAACTTTAGTCATTGAGTCTTTGGATGCATCACCATGGATTAAAACCACAGAATTTGTGAGGATTGCACAAAGATGTATTAACATAAAAAGAGTCCTTGAACTTCAATGTATCTGTGAACTCAACCGGCCGTATAATAACAATATACTTAACAGATACAACAGCATAATTTCAGAATGATGAAGAAATATTCTTTTTTTTTTTTCTTTTTATTGTAGTTATATAACGTAGGTAGTGCCTTGATCAATATACTCAAAACTAATCTCACTGACTTTGCATAACTTTAGTCATCGAGTCTTTGGATGCATCACCATGGATTAAAACCACAGAATTTGTGAGGATTGCACAAAGATGTATTAACATAAAAAGAGTCCGTGAACTTCAACGTGTCTGTGAACTCAACCGGCCGTATAATAACAGTATACTTAACAGATACAACAGCATAATTTCAGAATGATGAAGAAATATTCTTTTTTTTTTCTTTTTATTGTAGTGATATAACGTAGGTAGTGCCTTGATCAATATACTCAAAACTAATCTCACTGACTTTGCATAACTGTATAGATTTCAAAGTTTTCAAGTACTTCCTGTCTACAAGGAGATCTTTGCGCCCTTTAATCGTGAACGTGAACGCTGACCCCTGGACCTTGCTTCAATTAATTTTGCCTTTAAAGTATTCTCCTTTAAGTCTGGGGGCAATCTGGAAGATGACTCAATGTCATGATCGTGAGGCGGAAGTTTATCTGTCCATTGCCTCACTGGACTAGGATGACTCCTCCAGACAGAATTACCACCGGAATCATGTCTATAATCATCTTCAGGCCGCATACCCCCACTCTCAGACATGTAATGGCTTCTAAGCAAATTATCAATCACAAAGTTTGAGCTCAATCCAGAAGCTTCATCAGCTTTATTCTTCTCATTGGAACTCCCATCTTCTGTTGCTTCACATATCTCAGGCTTTTTCGAGATAGATACTTCAACTAAATTCCCTTCCCTGCTTCTCCTCTGTTCCATATCCTCAACACGGTTCCTGCTCTCATTTGCTGACATGGCTCGAGCCATATGTTCCTCAAACTTCATCTGCAAACTGGATGATGTACGTCCTCTTGTTTTCTCATGAGACGCAACTTTAGTATTCACACTATCAGGTTTCCGTAGTTCATCAATATGATTTTCCGCAACTTTACTTTTTTGAGATTTCAAGTGCGTGGCACTTGGTTTGAGCAGCTCAAAACAATGTGAATCGCTGCCAGCGGAATCGTCTTCATCATCCTCACCTTGAGGAGCACTAACAGCCATGTTCAAAGGGATGGATTCTAGAGAATTTCTACGGAAGGTGGGGTCCCTTGGCACCACACTACCGGTACTCTTACTCTGACCGTTCTGTTTGATTTGAAGAAAGGTCTCTATTTCAGACCTCAACTTTTCCAGAATCGAGTTCTTCTCACCTGACTTATTCTGACCCTCCTGCTTCATCTGCATTCTTTCATCAAGCCATGATTCAGATACATGGAGGATCAATCGATCATGATCACTTCTCTCTGCCCAATCCTTGTCAAATTTCTGTCTAATAGTATGCAATTCTTGCTCATAATCTCTAATACCCCAAGCAAACTCCTCACAAAGGTCTTCCAAAAGCATATGTGATTTTCTCTCTTTCTCCAGCTCTTTCACAGAGGTGGCAAGAGACGTTTTGACCTCATAAACCTCCCGGGCTAACTTCCTGTGCAGGCTCTCTGACCGCTTTCTTAACTTCCTTTCATCTTCTAGTTCATCTCTCACAGATTGAATGGCAACAGTGATTCGTTCCTGTTCCTTGTTCTTCCTGACCAGTTTATCTTCTGTAATCTGCTTCATCAATTCATCCATCTCACGCCTATCAGCCTGCTGATCTCGTATCAACTCTTTAATGCGAGTGCGAGCCTGGTCTAGCTCCTTTTTCAATGCCTTTACAAGAGACAAATGGGAGACATGCTGCTCTTCCAGGCTCCAGATTCGATTCAGCACTTTTAACAGTTCTGTAGATGTTTTGAGACTGTAACTTGATTCACTAATCCTTCCCTTAAGATCTACAGAACTGGTAGGGGTAGCTGCAGGATTGTAAGGTGCTATCTGCCAGAAAGAATCACATTATATTATTATGGAGGTACAGTTTCAGGAAATGTTTTGAAAATTGTGCGTCACTGAAAGATAAGTTCTTGTTGGACAGCTAGTCAAGGGTGCCAACATGGTGAATCTTTCATACTATGGGGAGCGATGATCAAATTAGCGGCCTAATAAGAACTAACAGAAACTAAAGAATTTCAAACCTCAAAAGTTTACAAGAAGGTTCAGCCTAGAGGTTCCACTTTTCACGTAATTGCAAGTGACTTGATGATTCATCTTCAGAATGAAGCCAATTCAAAAGATGAAATTAGGTTGAGTTTTCGTGAAGATTTCAGTCGAAGTAAAATGCTAAAATAAGTAGGCCTGTAGTTACACCATCAGAAAGTAATTTGCAGAGATTTTAATGGATATTCATCCACCCAAAATAGTTGTAGAGGTGAAGTTATGCTGAGGCAAACTTAATTAACCTGGCACATTATATGCGTTTTAGGTATGTTCGGAAGATCAAACAAAGATAACATTTGTAATTGCAACCAAATTGTCAAGAATAGCTCATCTGTAACTTTAAGAGAAGTAAACAATTTATAGCTCAATATGATAGTGCTTAAAGGCGCAGGGGAAATGGCATTGAGAAGGCCTTCTGCAGGTCAAAATGATAGTGATGCACAAAATCTCATTGTACTTGGCAAATTTAGCAACATTCAATTAGACAGCATATACAGTTCACAAAGATCATCATGTTCAGCAAATTCAGGATGCATTTGGAAAATGTACAGCATAGGTCCATCTAATACAACAAATTTGAGTTGCTGAATCCAGTAATTTTAGCATATATGAGCGAACTTTTCCAAGCAAGAAAGAACAACAGAAGGAAAAGGTAAAAAATAAAACAAAGAAGAAAAGAAATTGACAAATATAACAGAACAAGAAAAACGTGAAGATGGGATAATATCCATGAACCAACAGAAAAACAATTAAATAGATGACAAGAGTATCTAAGACATAGGATTAAAGTTATATTGCATTATGAATTTCAAACTGTGACCTGAACTTACTGACTATTAGATCTAAGTGCAATAAACTAAACAAACAAAGGTCAAAAGCATAAAAAAAACCAAGTAAATCACACTTCCTATGTGTCTTGCACCTTGTCCTTTAGTGCATGTGGCACGTGGTTCATCGAACAACTACACCTCAAGCCAGTGAAGATCCCCTATCTGCAGATTATGCGTAGGCTTGTGCCTTAATTCACTTTTGAAAAAAATGCTCCAAGCCTGTTCGCAATGCTATTAAAATTTAGAAGATTCCATCTTTCTTGATTCAGTTTTCACTATCCCAGATTAATGCAAATAGCGTCATGAATAAATTAGTTACCAAACAGAGCTCCATTTCTGGAGAAGTTAGGCCTGAGGTTCTTTATCATTTACACATAAAAATTTTCCATACTCTTTGGCCCAATGAAGATTACGAAACCAGGAAGAAGAGTAATTGTAATCAATTGGGATCGAATTATATCCTTTTCTCGTAGTGTTATCCCCATGAAGACTAATTGTTAGAAAAGTGTAAAGGCAAGACCCATACCTCCATTGAACTACCATGACTTGCAGGAGATACAGGTTGTATAGCATGATTGCTCCTTTCAATTGCTCGATGATGTTGCATTAACGATGCCACATGTCTCCTCAAGCTGCTAGCACTTTCAGCCTGGCATCAGAGAAAAAGAGAGGAAATGCCGGATCAAAAATGAAACTTAGAACTTGGGCAGCCTATTTTCTTGGATTGTATAAGATCACCAAAAATCGTAGCAATATTCCCAAAACATTCAAAGGGCTTAAATTTGTCAAGCATATGCAAACTCAAAATCTAACATGAAAAGCAAACAAGCATGGCATTCCCACTACGTTTTGTATTCAGTTTAAAAGCTCATAGCCTCATACTTCAGAGCTAATCTCTATAAACTGAGTAGAATTATATTGTTGGCTGACATCCATATCCGTGGCAAAAGCGAAAAATTTGTCAAAAGAAGCCAAATACATGGTAACAAAAAAACCTATAATGCAAGTGATGGTGCATTATTCACCTCCTATATTGAGCAAGAACAATAAGAATTCCGTGAAGACCAAAGAGGTAAGGACATTTGGATCCGATACACGATAACTCGTCATAGAATCCTACCCCAGCAACCTGATAATGCTGCCCCATTAACAAGCGCCATTAACATGATATGCACAAGATGACACCGACAATCAATCTAAGATGCAGTTTTGCTCAAAAAAATCATTGTAAGATAGAATCTGTTATGCTCCCAGTGAAAGTAGGCAGAAAATTCCAAACAGAACCACCACAAAACTTTACTATAAATGATTAAACCAACAACCAAAAGAGTATAAAGCTAAAACAATGTCAAGACACAACAAATCTTGTTAATCGTCCATAAATATATGGCTCCATCATCAAATACACCATCACATTTAGCAAATAAAGGATGAACCAAAAACAAAATCAGAAGAAACAAGCCAACAAGTCAGTATACTTCACAGATGGTTCAATATACATAATTCATCTAACTAATACAAGCCAGCCAACCTCTATTCTGAATATTAAAACCATTGTAACCACATATTAACACATAGAAGAAGAGTCCACTAATGGTCCATATATCACAAGACAACAAATGGTACCCTTTATACTAAAATCGACATAGACACATCAACACATCAAATACAAGTCTTCCTTTCTTTTTTTCTTTTTTTTTACCAGTTCAGGCGAACTAGGTGAAGGATCAAGTGGGCCAAGACCACCAGCACCAGCACCAGCACCAACCCTTTTATCCTCATAAAAATGGTGGTGGTGCTGGTGGTTGTTGTTGTTATGGTGGTGGAGGCGGCGGAGTCTCGGTAGTTCATCTCTACCACCACCCTGGTGGTGCATTCTGGATGAAAGTGGCAAGTTATAGTGATCAAGCTCCCAAAGGGTGGCAGCAAGCTTTCTTGCAGAAACACAATTAGGAACACAAAAAGGCCTTTCTTGAATTATGCTATCTTTCACACCATTAGCTGTTGAGAGCTGTTGTTGTTTTTGTTGTTGTTGATGATGATGATGATGATGTTGTTGTTGTAGTCTCCAAAAGGGTATCACTGGAGTGGTGTGCCCACCTCTCTTCCCCACTCTCTTCAACTTTTCCC
This sequence comes from Ehretia macrophylla, assembly GCA_037974665.1. NCBI lineage: Eukaryota > Viridiplantae > Streptophyta > Magnoliopsida > Boraginales > Ehretiaceae > Ehretia > Ehretia macrophylla. The sequence continues at coordinate 11,045,625 of CM075764.1, read as the reverse complement.
CCAAATTTTCCTCCTTTTCTGCTGGCCCTTCCCCACTTTTCTCTACTTTTTTCATCTCTCTCATCAATATAAAATATTATACATATTATATATATACGAGTGTGTGTGTTGTGTGTGGTTTCTCTTTCTCTTTCACTTGCCCAGCTTGGTTAACTTGCTGCAGCTGCTTTTCCTTTTGTTTACTTTACTAGGTCTACTGGTAAAAAGTAGAGTAGTTTTTTCTTGTATTTTGTGAAGGGAACGTGAATGAGATGTTGTACAAACAAGTGTGCTGGTAGTGTAGTGGTTGGTGTTATTCATGTTCAGAAACCATGGCAAAAGTCTTCAAAGTGTTTGAGGTACTGACACCTACACACAAACAACTGTATTGATTGGTAAAAGCTGTTATACGTGTGTTACAGTGCTAAAGTATTTGTCCGTACGGAAAATCTACTTCTTTTTCTGCTTTTTGGGTCGTAATACTATTTGGGGTAAATCATAAATGTAAAGTAAAGAATGTTAGAGACAATAAGAAATATACTAGATATCGTCTTATTTTATTTTTTTTATTTTTTTATTATTTATTTATTATTTTTTGTGTAGATATTTAATTGTCATACAAAAATAACAATTTTTTTATTTTTTTTTTATTTTTTTAACATATCAACTAAGTATCAACATAGTAAGTCATAAATGAGTAGTAAAAATATAATTGTATATAGCAATGCTCATATAATAAAACTCTTTTTAACAATTTAAATTTTTACATCAGTTGCTAACTTAACATATTGTCAGAGTTCAGATCACCAAAAAGACTTAGAGGTTCAAGTCTCATCGTTACTCATTTAAAAACAAAAATATTATCCACGTGCAATCAGTGGTGGATCATGGCACTCAAGCTCAAGGAATTCAGTCGTGCGGTAAAAAGAGATCAGAGTGTGCTATCATACAATGAAAGTGTCCAATATAATATAATAAATCACTTTTTAACAGTATAAATTTTTAGATGAGATGAACATAGTATAGGTTCACCCCTGCGTGCAATGATAGCAAAAGTACTTTGTCTACAAGAAAGCATGCTAAATTATTGTTAAATATAATAAATCACTTTTTAATGGTATAAATTTTTAGATGAGATGATAACTTAAAAAAGACCGGCTCACATGCAACTCACGTTAGATTTTTATTGTAATGTTTATTTCTACATCTCTAATTGCATGTCTAGGTTTAAAATTTTTTAGTCTTTTTTTTGTCAAATTTTTTTTTTTGAGTTAGGCATACTTGTAGGTGGCCTTGTGAAATATGTAATGTGATATTTTCATATTTAGTTCGTAAAATAAAAAAATATTTCTGAAAATACAATATTCTTATGATTGGCTCAATTTATATTTTCATCTAAGGGGGTAGGAATCTTACATTCCAAGTTGTGGGAATGTTTTGGAAAAAATAAAAAATAAAACAAATAAAATAAATTAGTTTAAAAATAAAAATAACAAAAATAAATTAAAAATAAAAAAAAGAAGAAGAAAATAAATAAAATAAATAATAAATAATAAAAACAAATCAATAAAATATAAAGTTAATTTATTTTTTAATAATTGAAATTTATTAAAAATAAAATTTCTAAAATAAATTTAACTATAGAATAATAATTGAATAATATTAAATAATTTTTTATTTATAACTTTAAAATAAAATTTCAAAAATAAAAATATAATTAAATAAAAATTAAATAATAAAAATAAAAATAAAAATTAAATGGAAAACTATTGAAAAATATTTTGTTAAATTAATTTTTTAACCCATATTTAGAATAAAATTTTAAATTCTAAATTCTATGAATAAAACTTTAAATTCTAAATTCTAATTTTTAAATGTATAAATTAAAATTTTAAATTAAAAAATAAAATGTAAAAAATGAGTAAATAATTTTTTTGTTTATAATTTTTAAAGTCTTTTAAAAAATAAATTTAAACTTTTAATTTTTGAAATTTTAAATTATAAATTAAAGTTATAATATTTAAAATATAAAAATAAATTTATTTTACTTGTATAAATACTTTAAACATATGTTACTCACATATTGGCAAAAGTATACAAAGTGTGTTGTGACTTGTATATTTTTTTATGATATTGTTTGTATTTTTGTATTAGGACAGTATTGATGTAGATTAATTTGTAATTATTTGTTGTCATACTCTACAATTTGTGTCAATTCTCTCATGCTTTCACACATAAATTCTACCTATTATATTTAAGTTGTGTGAAAATCGGTTTTCTGAAAAAATGCACAATCATAATACTTTTGTTTCAAATAGGAAGTATGGTAGTATATCAAGTATTACTTATAAATGTTATAATAGTTTTTTAAAAGTTGAATGAATTAATCTGAAATGTCTCCAAAAAAATAATACAAAGACAAGTAGAAAGAATCAATTTGACTTTTTATTTCGAGTGGAGACAAGTCTTTTATGTGTTGTAAGGATTTTTAGTCTTGTTCAATTCCAAGAGCATGAATGAAAAAAAAACTTGCAAATATTTTCTATAGAGCGCACAGGCGCCTCTATAGAAAATATTTTCATATCCCGGCCCATCCAGCAGCGGGTTGATTCTGTAAGGATGTTTTTTAGGGATATTAAAAAAAAAAAAAAATTAGCTTTCATTTGTGTAAAGCATGTCGAAGTGTACCCCATCATGCTCTTCTTTTCACAAATTCTGTTTGGTAAACGAGAAAAAGTGTAGATCTCCAAGAGACACACATGCAATTTGAGGCATATTATCACATTTTGAGCTTCGTGCTCGATTGAGAATTTTATCCTTTACCTCAATTAATTATGCTCTGAATTATATATATTACTTATCCCTTCAGATAATGTCTAATTTGCTTGATGGTGGGACTTTTAATATGGTTTGGATTTGTATTTGTTGCGAATATATAAAAAAATTATAATTTTTCTCCGTCTCAAAAAAAATAAAAAATAAAATCCTATATTACTCTTTCAGTAAACAAACTCTTATCTAAAGAAATATGTTTCTTCAATTTTATGAGAGTTTTGGAATTACAAGCATTTCATATAATGCTAGAATTTTCTAATTAGTTTCTTTCTTTTATATTAATCTTCACAATTCAAAGGATCGTTATGAAAAATAGCTCAAAGGAACTGCCAATTTTGAAAGAAAAAAGAAAAAGAAAAAGAAAAAATGACATTCAGTTCAAGATGGAGACAATAATGATCTTGAATTGTTTCACTTGATATTAATTGATTTTAGAATGAGAAGCTCAACCTCCAACCCTATAGAGTAACGTATGACCTCTACATTATCTATAATATTTGCTTATGAGGCCAAACACTCATATTATTCACATTAGCTCCTTAGGCCATAATGATTTTGAATGAGTTCATTTATATTAATTAATGGGTAAATAACATTATAGCTCCCTATAGTTAGTCAAAAGTACACAGGACCTCCATGTGTTTTGAAAAATGCACCAGAACCCCTGTAGTTTTGAAAACAAGCACACGTACTCCCTCCCCAACTTTCCATCAATAAATTTAATTGACTTGTGTAAAAAAAGTTAAATGCCCCTCAATTTTTTATTTCTCTTTTCTCTTTTCTCTTTTCTCCTTTTCTTTTTTGTTTATACATATTTAGCCCAAAAATATGTATATATATGAATGTATATTTATTATCTATACATGTTTATATACACAAAAAAAACAGAGTTGGGGGGAGGGGAAAGTGGTATGGAGGGTTCGAGACTAAAGATGTGTCTGGGAGACTTCAGAAAAAGTTATTGTAACTAACTCTAACACAATCTCAGAGAATCAGGGAGGAGAGAGAAAATAGAATATCTCACAAATGTATAAATAACACTCACACTTAGATAGGAGGTACGAAATAAATTCTATACACTCATTTTCATATCTATCTTCTTTATTACTAAGGAAGTCACTAACTTGATCGTTAGAGTGTTAACATGAGATTAACCCACAATGTTTCTTTTGCAGGTCAAAGCCCAATTCAGCTCTCCTGATTTTTTACATTAACACTGGTTATTCCTAACAAACAAATGCAGATTATCTTCTCTCTCTGTGGATATTTCTGATTCTGTCGATAGAACAATATGGGCCATGGGGGGCCCAAGTCTCACTTTTTCTTATGGCGCATTAGCTTGAGTGGGCCCAAATTAGATATCAACCTGTTGGATCGAAGAGAATGTGAGAAATGGGAAAAAGAAGAAAAGGAGCCTTTCCTCTCTGTCAAGTGTACGATGATTTAGACTAAAGGTAGGAGATACAAGAATCAGACTGAAAGCTTGATGGACTTGTTTTTAATATGGTATCAGAATTTATATTATTAAATAGTTTTGAATTTAAGTTTTTTAGTTTTTCTTTAAAAATATTGAAATTGTTTGTGTATGATTAAAAAATAAATCACGCTTGCACGTGTAGATGAGTATTAAAAATAATAAATAAATATAATAAATCTTTTGTTAACAATTTAAGTTTTTAAATAAAGTGGTTACTTAAATGATGAATTCAACCTTAATTCAGAAGCAATGCAGCTATATACCTTTTCACCTATCACCAAGAGTGAAAATTTCCATTCCTTAAAACATTTGACTGCCGTACATATATGTAGAACAACTCTTACTTTCTGGTCCATCTTTGGCAGGCTATCAATAAGCTGGTCCAGTCCTATTTATCATTAGGGGAAACTATTCAATCAAACGTTTAAGTCTCACCAACCATGTGAGGTTGTATTATTAATTCGAACCGATGCAAGAATTTTCGTATCATCAGATCTATGAACAAATATTTTGGACACAATAATCCTTGGCAGGCCATCGATGAGTTGTTTATATAACATCCTAACTCGCACTAGTTCTGTAAAATATTTGTAGTTGATTTATAATTATTTAGGTTTTCTATTACTATTAATACCGATTTAAGCATTTTGGCACAATTTATTTAAGCTTAATGCGTTAGCAAACTAGTAGTTAGATTTGGATCATTACAGATGATATTAGAACAAGCTATCAAGGAAAATCGTGAGCTCTCCTCACTGCTTGCCGATCTTGGATTGTGGTTCTGTTAAATGTGGTGCGACATACAGGTGGAAACCATAACCTCTCATCTCATATCAGTGCTATAATAAAATATTTTTGCCTAAATTCCTATTGATTTGGGTTTTATATTCCTAACAACATGAACTTGAGCATTTTAATCTATTTAATTAAACTCAATATATTAACAAGTTAGTAAATGAACCTAAATCGTTACGATGTATGCTAAAACAAGGTGGTCCAGTATCAAGGGTTCGTAGTCCGTAGACCTAGTTGTTTAGAGCTTTAATTTAGATATTATTTGTGGTACCGACTTTTAGTTACGCTAACGTTAGACAGGCATTAACAGCTCTATCATCCCTCAATTTCAGAACAAGCTATCGCTGTCAGGGATATATAAGTTACTCAAATAGCATTTATAAGCAATTAATTAAATAGCTTGTGATACAAAGGTCTTTAAGCCAATGCTAATAATACATATGAGCTTATAAGTAGTACACAACTCCACTTTTTTTGACATAAGAAAAGAAAAAATGAAAAAAACTCCACTCACGGAATTTTAATTGTCTAATTCTAGATGCAAAGATGTCTATGAGCACCTACAAGAACTATTAGTTGATTATCTCATCTAAAAGTTTAAGTTATTAAAAATGGATCAGTCCATGTAATGAGATCCTTGTACATTGACTATCATCACTTGACCACATTATCTAAAAGCTAAATTGTTATAAGGAAGTTTTCTCTTCATTTATTAAATTAACTCGCCGCCTCAGGGGTTTGCACATTGACATGTTAATGGGTAGCAATGAGACTTGAAATCATGATAATTTTAATAAGTTAGATTTTAATATCATATTAATTGACCACCTCATTTAAAAATTATTAGAGAATTATTTATCTTATTAATTTATTAACTCAATACCGACCGCCCTTTTATCTCTAAAACTAACGGACAAGCAAAATCAATTGTGCATTATTTATTTGTATGATCGATGTATAGAAAAATGAACAACTCAAAAATCGAGTTGCTATAAACTAACTAAATGTTCTATACGAGATAATCAAGTTGAAGAAAACCCTTTTCCAATTTCAATCGCGTAAGGTGTTTGAGAAGTCTCCTACCTGTGATTCATATGATGACATATGAATCTGCGGAACCATGAATATCTCCAAAGTATATTCACAGAATACACAAAAATATAGAATAATTAACGTTGCATTTTCATGATATTCCTTATCCTCTTATCTGTTCAAGCAACTCATCAAGTTGACAAATATCATTGGTACATTTTTTTATTTTTATTTTTCAACTCGTACACGTAAATTTAAAAGAGAAATTTATTGAATTATTCAATGTAGACACGTGAGAACCTTAAAAACATCAAATTTTTATCCTCCAAGTTTGGAAGCGATCTCAAATTCATTAACGTCAGCTGTAATTAGTCTCACTAATCCTTATTGTTTATCAAATTCTTACGTCAGTTTATTGTAATAAAACAATCTAACAGTTTACTTGCGTTACACTATCAATTAGTAGAAGGAAGAAAAAATTTGCTAAAGTACTTTCCGTACGTCATCGTCAACTATTATGTGTGCTTGTTTTTAATTTTTTCGTAGGTTTTATCCTATGATGTTGAGAAATGTTTTCGATGATGATAGGGATGATCATAATGATTCATCTTTTTCTAAGAAGTTTCTATTAACACAAAGGTCCAGCAGGCTCAAGGGATCAACTAGTCAAGTTAAAGGAATAGCTAAAACTGAATGATTTTTCCTGTTCCATGCAATATCCAATCACTTTTCTGAATTTTACGAATAATAAAAATTTTGTGAATCAAACTATCTGTTATGATATCCACGGACTTGAGAGGACTCGGAAATCTAAACTGTAATGTTTAATAATTGAGGATCGTGCGCAAGAGCTACATTTTAGTTCAAGCAATCATAATGCATTATATCACAAGCAGATAAGTCAACCTGATGATGATGAAAGCAACACCTTCACATTTTCAACGTACACGAGTTAAGCCCTGATATGCTGGACAGCTAAAGTAAAAATAAAAAAATTCAAAATAATGGAAGATTCCACTCTTCATAGAAGTTGGTGATACAGTTCTGAAAACATATAGAAAAATAAATTGAATTATTGATAGGGTACCATAAAGAAATCAACTTTAATATGTAAAACGTCTATACACATGAATCGCTAGCTATTCTTGCAGAATAAATGAAAACTTATTTAAATTCTTGATGAATAAAATGAAGATATTTCCATTTCTTTTGTCTTCATCCCACCTTATGATACCGAACATGAGATAAATTACCTTAGCTGTTAAGGTAGAAAAATGTCGAGTCGCAAGTGGCCTTCACGTACTGCCTTGATGCCTGCAAAACAAAGAGAGCTTAGCGGGTCTTGCCCGCATTAGCACTCCGATGCTTAAGTTAGCTTGGTGCTTTTACAGAGAAAGAAAAATATATGTATGTATTAATGTCTGTCTCCTCAGTCCTCCATCTCTGGCTAAATCCTCTGCCTTTTATAGGCACCATGGCCTTTGAAGTCACATGGTTTGCTGAGTCACAAAGGAAAAGTAATCATTGCAGCTGAGTCAAAAGATTAAAGGTGCAGCAGTGAATCATCATTACAAGCATTGTGGAAAATTGACAAAGGACTGGTGGACAATTGATTAAATAGATCAGTGGGAGTTTTGCTGGAGATTCTCTGAGTTTATGGAACAAAGTATACTAGTACAAAAAAGGTAGCTCAGACAGCTCTACCTCGCCTGACCCAAAAAAAAGTCTCTCCGCGCACGACGACCAAAACCCGAACCTGCTCCAGAAAACCTGTCCGAGGTCCACAGGACCTCGGAAAATAAACGTCCGAGGTCCGTAGACCTCGGGGATCACTGGTCCGAGGTCCATGGACCTCGCACAAAGCTGTCCGAGGTCCGTGGACCTCGGACATCACTGGTCCGAGGTCCATGGACCTCGAACAAAGCTGTCCGAGGTCCGTGGACCTCGGACACCACTGGTCCGAGGTCCGTGGACCTCGGACACCACTGGTCCGAGGTCCGTGGACCTCGGACACCACTGGTCCGAGGTCCATGGACCTCGGACAAAGCTGTCCGAGGTCCGTGGACCTCGGACACCACTGGTCCGAGGTCCATGGACCTCGGACAAAGCTGTCCGAGGTCCGTGGACCTCGGACACCACTGGTCCGAGGTCCTTGGACCTCGGACAAAGCTGTCCGAGGTCCATGGACCTCGGACACCACTGGTTCGAGGTCCATGGACCCCGAACCTCACCGGTCCGAGGTCCTTGGACCCCAGACAGTACATCCGAGGTCCAAGAGACCTCGGACAGGCTTTGTCCGAGGTCTCTTGGACCTCGGACAGAAATTCCGAGGTCCAAGGGACCTCGGACTATTTAATTTCGAGGTCTCTTGGACCTCGGATCTCTCGGGCCGGGGTTCGTTGGTCCTCGGACCTTATCGTTGGTGGCGCCGTCTTTTAATTTTGGGCTATCTTGTGCTAATTTGTAATTCTGTAAAAGTTCAGGGGTTTTATACGTATCATTAGCAATACGGATCGAGTCAGAAATTTTATATTAAAATATCCAAAGTTTAATTGAGAATGAAGAAAAAAGAAAAATGGGAAAATTGGAATAAGAAAAACTGGAATTAAGAAAAGAAAAAAAAAAAAAGGGAATCCATAGCATTTTTTGGACTACTGATCGTGTATGGTCAAAGTCGTTTACTGCTTCCACATGGAGAAATACTTTACTGTATGTAAAAATAAAAATATTTGAGTCACGTATAACAGATCTCAAAGTTTAAGTTCCGATTTCGTCAGGTGGTTAACAAACGTGCATTTGGAAATTACATATTAAGTTATCATTCCGTATAAAAGTTTAAATTGTTAAAAAAATAATGTATTATATTTATTTATTTTTTTAACACTTATTCTCACCCCTAATGGGTGACATCAACACTTGAATCAAATACCATTTGATAACCTAGATTCTAATATCATATTAAAATATTACCTTATCTAAAAGGTTAAATTATTAGAGAATAGTTTATTATATTTGTTTATTATTATCAACATTACTGTTAGGAGTTGCACATGGTGAACTAAAAAGTAAAAAAAATGATTTCTCTCACATGGAAAGATTAGGAGAATAATGAGTTATTAATAAACATGTATAGACTCAAGACCCAATAACTTAAACTTTTGGATCAATAGTTGAGCTCTACACATATGTGTTAACGCCCATTTATTTTCGGATTCTCTGGGCTCGAGACAACAAATTGGTGTAAGTATATAATTCTTGGATTATACTCTCAATGTTATGTGTTAAGGCCAATTTGTTCTCGGATTCTCTAGGCTCGACAACAATTACATTAGCCAAGATTATGTTTTTCTTGAATTGCTTAGTATTTTGGATAAAACGTAAATTTTTATGTATTTGGGACCAAACATAAATAGAAATTTTAAAAGCTAAACACTAAATTAACTTTGTTGCTGTCCTCAAACAATTTTGGCACACATATACTGATGCAAACTCTCCTTGGGGTTACTGGGTGATCCTAAACCATGACAACATATGGTCTGTGGATATCCCTATTAATGCAACTTGGACTTGGCGAAATATTTTGAGATGCAGGGACAAGGCAAGAGACTTCGTCCAACATAGAGTGGGTAACGGGGAAAGAACCTGGTGGTTTTGGGATCCTTGGCTCCCGTGTGGTAGAGTGGTGGATTTTGTTCGAGATAACAATATTGTTGTTCCTTTTGAGCTGATTAATGAAAAGGTTGTTAGATTCATTAGAAGGAACCATTGGAATTGGCCTCCTGAAATCAATTTTATGAATCAGCTGATGACTTTTCTTACTCCCCAGAACTATCAAGACTTTATTGGCTGGTTTGCTGGGAGTAATGGTGAGTTTAAAACCACCTCAACCTGGAATTGCATTTGAGAAAAGAAAGGGAAGGTGGAGTGGGCAAACCTTGTTTGAAATAAAGCTGTTGTTTCAAAACATAGTTTTTGTACTTAGCTTATGTGCTTAAATCGTAGTCCCACTAAAGAACGCTTGCTTAGTTGAGGAGTTATTGATTGTGCAAAATGTGTTTTCTGTGGTTTAGGGATGGAACGCAGGGATCACCTCTATTTTGAGTGCCCTTTTACCAACAGAATTTGGAGACATATTTCTTCTCTTATTAAAGAGCAGAATATTGTTACGCAATGGGATTTGATGATTATTCGTCTTTGTAGGCATTGCAAGAAGAAGACACTGAAGGCAGATATCATGAGAGCTATGTTTTGTGTGAGCATTTACTACATCTGGCAGGAAAGAAATAGTAGAATTTATAGAAAAGGTACTAGTTCGGAGGAACAGCTGATTGAGAAAATTCTTCTCAATGTTAGAGAAAAAATTTCATTATAACGTATATATGTTAATAGTGCACAAAACAGATCCCTCTGTTCTTTATGGCAGATTATAGACATATTGATATAAAGATTCTTTGTATCTTGGTTTTTTTGCAGTGAAATTAAACGATTACTTGCTTAGCAAAAAAAAAAAGGAAAAATATCACTCCACCCCCTTGTAATATGCGAATTATCATTCCACCCCTTATGTTCGTAAAACTCCAAGAAAGCCCCCTATATTATTAAAAAGTCCTCACACTACCCCTTCTATGTCTCTTTTAAGCTATTATATGACTTTTTTGCTCTTTTAAATACATATATTTTTTTCTTTTTTTCCCTTCATCTCCAACTATTTATCAAAAAAAATTAAAATAAAATTAAAAAAAAGATTATCTTCTCCAAACACCCCACCCCTTCCCCTACCCCTCCCCCATTCCCACGCTTCTGCGCTGATCTGGCGCAGCAGCAGGGCAAGTTCGTTGTTGCTCCAGATCCGATGCAGCAGCCAACTTGCTATTGCCAGAGGTGGGGGTGGGGAAGGGGAAGGGGAAGGGGAAGGGGAAGGGGAAGGTGGGGGTAGGGGGTTTGGGGAAGATGATCATTTTAAAATTTTTTTTTTTGATAAAATAGGTGGAGATGAAGGAAAAAAAAAAGAAAAAAATATATATATTTAAAAGGGCAAACAAGTTATTTATTAGTTTAAAAGAGACATAGAATGGGTAGTGTGAAGACTTTTTAATAATATAAAATACTTTTTTAAAGTTTTATGAATACAAAAAAAGAAGTGTTAATTTCACATATCACAAAAGAGACGAAGTGTCGTTGTCAAATCTCGGTTGTGATAAGACTCTAGACTAATAAGCACAGAGACTAACCAAACATGTATAGAGTGACCTTTGGTGATTCAAGAATTTCGTGGCATCTCGCAACACAACCCCCTGGGACTATGAATATCACCTACCAAGACATCTTAAATGAGGTCATAACTATATACAACATTCACTGCATATTAAAATACAAGAAAAAATTTGACAAAAAAGAAAATACAAGAAAAAATCTTTAAAAGGTAAAGTTAAGGACTAGAATGCCCTGTTGACTTGCTAGGTACCCTAAAATTAGATCAAGTATCCACTTATCACTTATCGATACCTTTTCAATTTTTTTTTTCCTTTCCATATATATTTTTTTCTGAGTAAATTTCTTCTCTCTTTTGTGCTTGACCACGTGATGCTTGAACGGAGAGAGAAGTTTTATATCAGGAGCTTAATTCATGATAATTGAACTATCCTTCTGTTATTTTTCTATATGAGTTCATCTTAGATAGGATCAAGCAGAGTTAGAATTTTAAGGTTAATTTGTACATTCATACAATAAAAAAATAAGTGTGTGTACTCAGACAGAGTGGGGGATTTAGTATAATAATATATTTTTTTTCTAAAACTAAAAAAAGTTTTTTTCCCTTTATTAGTTGAGAGTGTCTCTATGCACACCCTCATAACAATATGTCTCAGTCACTAGATAGAGTCATATTGAATCCACTATAAAACTACAAATGTCATAATGCATCCATATAGATTATACAACAACGCCCTTCGAAACATGTTTTAGGTCCATCAAAAATAATTGTCACTTTTATTTTGTGAGTAAAAAATGTGCATAGCCACCAATTGGCCTTTAGTCTAGTGATATGTCTTTTACTGTGAGGGTAAGAGATTACAAGATCAATTTTTTTAAACAACATCTTTTAATATATGTTGTATGTTTTATTTTTTTTTAAATATATATTATATGATTTAGGCTTTCTTAATATATGTTATACGATTTTATATTACTTTTGAATGAAAAAAAAATTTAAAAAAATGTGCATAGCCGACATGGGATGTGTCCTTGATCTTTCCTTTTATAGGCTCCTTTTGGTCCACGTTTCATAATGGAATGGATGAATATGGGACACTAATGGTGAACTTGAAGTCTTACGGAAGAAATTTCTTCGCGCGCAACCATGCTAGACTTCTTTTTCTGTGAGATGAAACCTGCACCAGAAGCCAAATTGACTACCTACAAGGGCTACAGATAACATAACATGCGGTCAAAGTCACAAGTCCAAATTTTATTTCACACCTGCCGACCCAAAAGACTTGTGTACTAATCAACATAAAGCCTGACATGCGTTCAGATATATATTATCAATAAACATCTTATAATAAATTAATCGTAGACGAAATATATTTTTATTGGTTCCTTTATTATGATATATAAAGCTTCTATTGTGTGTTGTAAGTATCACATTTAGTCGTACGTTGAAAGGTTTAGTAAGACCTTTTTGCATAGATAATATTTATCTTAATTTACTAGACATGACAGTACTTTGACATTAATTACAATTTTTTTAGGGAGTAAGAAAAGACCATCTAATTTGGACGTACATGGAGCACTCCTTGTATTTACCATATCCCTCATGTGGAATATTTACCATATTCAAACAAATTTCTATTTTTTTTTCTCCTCCATCTTCTCTCTGCCTTATGCCATGTGCTTCAATAAATAAATACAATATACATTCTCAAACAACTTAAACTTTTAAATATAATGATCACTTATTCATAGTATATATTAGAGCCTAACTAGGTACCAAAAAAGTCATGAGTTAAAAACTCATCGTCACCCATTCGTAAAATTACATTTACATGCAAGATCAATCAAAAATTATCAAGCTTACACGTGAGAAGGTGTGTTGAACATAGTACATAAGCACAAAAAACCACACAATAAATAATATAACAAATCTTCTCTACTAGTTTAAACTTTTAGATGATGTAGCCCCTTAAATATGGAGAATTATTAATTCAAATAATTTTTTTTGTCCTCCATCTTTTCTCTTCCTTACTATTTATTCACTTTCATAATTCGCTTCCATATAAAAACGAAAAAAAAAACTTGTACATAAATTTGTAAAATTCAATTAAGTAATCAACCACTTTATCGTCCCAAGGTGAGAGTTTGCTACCATTCCTAACTGAAAATTTATGAATTCAAATTTCCTTAACCCTTCTAAATGTCAATTGGCAAAAAGAAAAATAATCAACCGCCTTATCTATTTTCATATCAAACTTATTTTTAGAATCGTCAACCTTATATTCTTACTGGTTTTTCACATTTTTAAGCTTCATGGGAATGATATTGTTCCCTCTCATAACTAACAATTCTACAAATCTCATCTGGCTAATACAACTTCAGAATGACCTTGTCTACATTTGCAATGATGTCATTTTAGAGTTTATCAAACTTGCACAATATTTTGACTATAAAAAAAATTGCACAATATTACAAGTATTTTAGTCTAGATCAAGGTACTTTAATAAATTCACATATAACTAGATACGTGTCAAAAAAATAGAAGAATAAAGGAATTCACATAAGTGTAGAGATGGCCATGGGTACCAGTTTTATTTAAAATCGACGGGTAATCATCCGATAAAAATATGATAATAAAAATCGTTAGGAAATCTGTTAGGGTTTGGGTTTTATAAAGGAAAATCAATGGGTAAACTGATAGGTTTTGATTTTTTAGGTTAAAAAAAATCAAAACCCGAAAATCGATTATTAATTTAATAAAAAAAATCTAACCTATATATATACACTTAAAATAATAGAAGACTAACTAAAATTAGTAATTGAAATAATAAAAATTTTGAACTAAACTCAATTAAAAAAAAAAGTGAACTAAGCTCAATTAAAAGAGATGAGCTAAACCTATTAGACCAATACTTATACTCTTAAGAATTGTCAGCTTTATTTGCTGAAACGAAAGAAGTGTTCGGCGCTTGGGAATGAATTTCTTTTAGCGTAACTTATTTATTTTGATTTTTTCTCATAAAATTATTATGTAATTTATTTTAAGTTTTATCATTGGTTTGGATTCTTTTATTTTTGATTTCTCTATATTTAAACTAATTTTTCTTACATTTTTTAGGGTTTTTTAAATTTAAACTAATTAATTTTTAGTTAAATTGTTACAATTACAGTTAACCACAGTTTTTTTAATCCTTAACGGTTACGGTTATGGTTATTGGTTTTAAAAATCGTTAGGTTTTTGTTACAGTTTTTACTAAACGGTTTTGATTACAATTTTGTCATTTTTTGTAGTTATTTAAACTGTTGCCATAATGATTATTTGAATATCTTAGCGGAATTATTGCTAGTTCTGTATACTAAGTTAGAATTCAAGTTAAAGTTCAATTTCTTCTTAGAAAAATGAGTCATCACAATCTTATCATGAGTAATTCACTTTAGGATTGTTGTCCAATCAATTTCGACTTATATCAATTTTTTATTATGGGATGAGCTCCAATCACATGTGAAATTCATTTCTTCTCTTCCGAATTTATATCAGTGCGAATTGATAAAAAAAATTTATAAAATCTTAATTCTTGGTTTAAATTTAAAATTTTAATTACAATAAATTATTATCCGAATATTTTACCGAACTTTTGCGTGTAGCGGAAATGACATTTTGGGCACATACAAGACTTTCGCGGTTCTATAAATACGGAACACAGGGCATTGTTCTCCGCCCAACTCTCTTCCTCTCTCCGTCGCTTCCCCACAAGCTCTGTCTATTCCTCAATCTTTGGAAGAAGATCCTATTCTATTTCTTCTCTTTCCGAGACTCGTATGCCTCTGCCATCTGTCCTTCAACATTCAAAGTGTCATTACACAGTTCAGGCTACAAAACTAATCTTGTTTGCAGAAATTCAGACAAGGTTATTAATACAATGATGGTGGACAAACGCCATTAAAGCTTCTCCAAAGCATCTCAGATTCTAGGTATCTTTCCCTCTCTTTAAACACGTCTAATCTGTAATATTCCCATGTTGTCTGTGTGCACAAGATATGTGTATGTATGTGTGTGTATTCAAAAGAATCATTGTTTCATGGTTTCATGTTGGTTTTCTTGTGTGATCAAGATAAAGAAAACATAGGATTTACGATTTATTAGAAGGGTTCCTATCTGTCCAACGAATTTCTTGAGTGTTCAAGTTTATTTATGGCACGAAACAACTCGCAGTATGAGTTTAGCTTATTGATATGTTCCAGAAACACAGATTTTGAGATATGGTAATGTAAATCTGATCGAGTGTAAAGGGCAGTGCTGTCATTTGGTAAATATTTTGGCCATCTTTTACTTTTGGCTAGAACCTAAAATTAGAAACTTAGCTGTGACATGAGGTTTCGTGATGGCTTCGCGAAAGGAGGAAGACACGTAGAGTCATAATAAGTTGCGGTATGCCAATCGAGTTTTTTTCCGGTGTAAAGTGACAAGAATGCCATCGATTTTCCAGCTATTTACTGATTTAGTATTGTGGGCCGCTAGAATATTCGCCGTGATGTCATTCATTTGGGTGACCGATGTGGAAATATAATCACTAATTACATCGTGGAAGAACATGTCTATTGACCAAAAAATGAAAAAGACATCTCTACACCCTTCTCCTTATAATTATTAATATAATAATCTCTTTTTCTTAACAATTTTCCACCTTTTCAATAAATTAAAATAATTAGTACCTTTTAGAGAATCTATTTTTTCTACCTTTTCTTTTTCAATATTTGATGATATATGTATATTAGAAAATTAGGAAGTTAAGTGAAACTATTGTCTGCACATATATATCTTTTTTGGTATAATAGAAAAAAAATTATAGTTTAAATTTAAAAATTTTAATTATGATAATTTGTTATCCGGTTATTATGCTCAAACTCAACTGTACAATGTATTTTTCTTCATCGTATTATTTGTTTGACTTTGTCTCGAAAGTCCTTCGCTGCAAATAATCAAGGCCATGAGCATTTAAAAAAAAATAATAAATTAATAACCACTTTGAACAAAGGTTACTTATCAAGTTGGGCTTAGTGCATGAGCAGCCATGAATTTCATGCAATAGAATGGTTAAAGATTTGGCCTAGGATGTGTCATCGTCACAGCAGAAGTTAACATTTAAATCAATAAATTATGTGACAGGCACATGATAGCTTTTCGAAAAAGTAAAAGAGTTACTTTGCACCCTTAACCTGTGTATGTTGTTGGACCTTTAAACAAGTTTGTGGTTGTGAACTCATTTTGATCTTAACTTGTGTATGTTGTTGGACCTTTAAACAAGTGGTGGTTGTGAACTTTTTGATCTTAAGCTATGTACTCTATTGGTCGAATGAAATTATTCATGAAAGGGAAAATTTTATATTTGTAAAATATCTCAATTTAATCTATATTATTTAAAATATATCAATTTAATTCTTATTATTTCACTAAAAAATTTAATTTCGTTTCTATTATTTAAAATGTCTCAATTTAGTCCTTATTATTTTTTAAAAAGTTTCAATTTTGTCTATATTATTTTTAAAATATTTTAATTTCATCCTTATTATTTTCTTAAAGTTTTAAATTCATCCCTATTATTCAAGAACTAAATTAAATTTTTTTGAGAAATAATAGGGACTAATTTGAACCTTTTTGAAAATAATAGGGACGAAATTGAAAATTTTGAAAAACAATAAGGGCGGAATTGAAAAAATTTAAACAATAGGACGAAATTGAAACTTTTAGAGAAATAATATGGACTAAATTGAGACATTTAAAATAATAAGGACTAAACTAAATTTTTTTACAAACAATAAGGACTAAATGTAAGATTTTCCCTTCATGAAACTATGCATATGTGAAATATAAATTATCGCCGTTCTTAATCGAGAATCACGTTAAACTCTGTCCGGAGTAAAGCATTTCGAGGTTGACGGATCTCGTTTTATTCATTTCTCTTCACGATTGAACTGAGAATAGGAAGATTTGTAGCTCAGGAATCAAGAACTATAGTAGATTATCGTGTTAATCAAAGCTTACAATCCCAGATTGTGAATGAGTGTTTCTTGAGTTGATGATATCAAGAAATGCAAAGTGTCATGGCCAGGTCCAATACCAGCACAAATCATGTTATTTAAAAACATTTAAATTTATAAAGTATAGTTGTCTGAAATTAAACTAACCCATGAGCAGCAGGATGTTGAGGTCCGAAACTGGAAGTGATTTTTTATTTCCATGTTCCTAATCGTCGTGGGAAAGAAAGACAAAATAAGAAAGAGATTGTTTCCAAATTTTGCTCAGTCTTGTGTCATACTATAAATGTAGCATGATCCCTATGACCGGTTCATGTTAGTATCTGATTTATATGGTCTAGTACTAAACATTAGCACATCTCTCTCTTGTATTATCTTTCTTCCAGTACGTATCATAGTTGTATGATCCATGGATGTCATAGGTATATAAAGCACACAACTCTGTAAATGAATGAAATACACAATCATTAACTTGTGAATGTATTATTTGAATCTTTGTTATGGTTGCATTTAGCAGGCAGTGAAGGACGAACTTACCATCTCTGGTTCATTTACGGTTGTTTACGAGTGAAATGGCGTCAAATACTACTGTCAAATGTCCATCGCCGATGAAGGCTACATCTAATGGAGTCTTCCAAGGGGATAATCCTCTTGACTTTGCCCTTCCTCTTGCCATTTTACAGATATGCCTCGTGGTTGCACTCACACGAGTGCTCGCTTATCTTCTTAGGCCATTGAGACAGCCACGCGTTATTGCTGAGATTGTTGTAAGTGATTACATCTTCTTTACTTACTTTCTGCAAACTTTTGGTACAGTTCATTAGCACTAGCTACTATTATGCATCATCCATCGGTCGCGTGCTTTGTTTTGGATTTGGTTAACATCTTCTTGTTTGTTTAATGTATGCTTCAGTACTACATGGTTGGTAGTCTTTATTTTGTCCACTTCCACCATCTGTATCCAAATGTCTTAGCACTCTTCAAAGTTAAAATCTCTACTGGTTTCTATTTGATTAGTATGCAATGTTGGATAGATTATCGAATTTAATTTAATTGACTATTTTTGTTTTGGGAAGAAAAATGTCATAAGCTAGTTTTTGTTGCTTGAAGTTGTGAAATCATCTATTGTTCATCATTTAGCCCTTTGTTGCATAGGTTGCTTAACTTTTTGAATTCTTAGAGAGTAGATAAATATGTCTCTGCTATGATGAGCCTTGTATTGTTAAATATGCCCCGATTCAAGAGAGATCATGTAGAAAGCGATTCGTTTCGGGATCATGACTATTCTGGCACCATGTACATTATAGAGATCATTTACCACTCATTTGTATGATATGCAGATATACATATAATGAAGATTTGACAAACTTAATTTTTTTAGGGAGGAATTCTACTTGGTCCATCAGCTTTGGGTCGTAGTCAGGACTATCTGCATGCTGTTTTTCCAGCCAGGAGTCTTACAGTGTTGGACACCCTCGCGAATCTCGGTCTCCTCTTCTTTCTGTTCCTTGTTGGCCTCGAGCTCGATCCCAAATCCCTTCGCCAGACTGGAAAGAAAGCTTTAGCCATTGCGCTCGTAGGAATCAGTCTTCCCTTTGCACTAGGAATAGGGACCTCATTCGTTCTCCATGGAACAGTTTCTAAAGGTGTCAGCGAAGGCCCTTTTCTAGTGTTCATGGGAGTGGCCCTCTCAATCACTGCCTTTCCTGTCTTGGCTCGTATTTTGGCAGAACTAAAGCTTTTAACCACCGATGTTGGTCGAATGGCCATGTCTGCTGCAGCAGTCAATGATATTGCTGCCTGGATATTACTAGCTCTTGCTATTGCCTTATCAGGCACAGGCCGTTCTCCAGTTATTGCATTATGGGTGTTATTGTGTGGATTTGCATTTGTGCTTGCGTGTGTGTTCATTGCCCCTCCTATATTCAGATGGATGGCACGACGATGTCCTGAGGGTGAGCCAGTAGATGAGCTGTACGTTTGTGCTACATTGGCTGCTGTTTTGGCCGCGGGATTTGTCACTGATACTATTGGAATTCATGCCCTGTTTGGAGCCTTTGTGATGGGAGTTCTTGTCCCAAAGGAAGGGCCTTTCGCAGGTGCTTTGGTTGAAAAAGTTGAGGATCTCGTGTCCGGCCTGTTTCTTCCATTGTACTTTGCCTCGAGCGGACTTAAGACCAATGTAGCCACCATTCAAGGGGCTCAGTCATGGGGACTTCTTGTTTTGGTCATCTTCACTGCCTGTTTCGGAAAAATTGTTGGAACTGTGTTGGTCTCACTGTTCTGCAAGTTGCCTTTTAATGAAGCTGTGACTTTGGGTTTCTTGATGAACACCAAAGGCTTGGTAGAGCTCATTGTCCTTAACATTGGGAAAGACAGAGGGGTAAGTAATCTATCAGCTCGTAACTTCGACTCGCGATTATAAAGTTTTGATTTGCGATTCTTGACAAAATGTTGATTATGATGCAGGTACTGAATGATCAAACATTTGCGATAATGGTGTTGATGGCTCTCTTCACAACATTCATCACAACACCTATAGTTATAGCAGTATATAAGCCAGCAAAAATGGCTAAATCCGAATACAAGAATAGAACTGCTCAGAGGAAGGACCAAAATGCTCAACTCCGGATGTTGACATGTTTCTATGGTACGAGAAATATTCCCACGTTAATCAATTTCATTGAGGCTTCTCGCGGTACTGAGAAAAAAAGAGGACTTCGTGTGTATGCAATGCATCTCATGGAGCTCACTGAGAGGTCGTCTGCAATACTAATGGTCCATAAAGCAAGAAGGAATGGTCTGCCGATCTGGAACAAGGTACAAAATTCTGATGCCAACCAAATTGTTGTTGGTTTTGAGGCTTTCCAGCAACTTAGCAAAGTGTCTATTCGTCCAACAACTGCAATCTCGGCCTTGTCTAGCATGCACGAAGACATCATCAATGGTGCTGAGCGAAAAAGGGTAGCCATGATAATTCTCCCGTTCCACAAGCATCAAAGGCTTGATGGACATTTGGAAACAACAAGAGCTGAATTCAGATACTTGAATAGGCAGGTGCTTGAGCATGCCCCGTGTTCAGTTGGCATTTTAGTCGACCGTGGACTTGGTGGTACATCACATGTATCTGCAAGCAATGTCGATTACACCATAACGGTCTTATTTTTCGGGGGCCATGATGATCGTGAAGCTCTTGCTTATGGTGCTCGCATGGCTGAGCATCCTGGAATCAATTTAGTTGTTGTCCGTTTCTCAGTTGATCCGAAGGTGCTTGGCGATGCCATCACACTAGATGTGGAAGACAGCTCCAGGCCTGAAACGAGGTCCGATGATGAAGAGTGTCTTGCTGAATTCAAGCAGAAAAAATCAAAGGATGGCTCAATCAAATACGAAGAGAAGATAGTTAGCGATGCTAGTGAAACAGTTGAAGTGATTCGCACGTATAGTCGCTGCAATATGTTTTTGGTCGGACGTATACCCGAGGGCCAGATAGTTGCTGCTCTTAGCAAAAAGAGGTATGAATGCCCAGAATTGGGGCCGGTTGGAAACTTGCTAACTTCTTCAGATTTTTCAACCACAGCATCTGTTTTGGTGGTGCAGCAATATCGTGGTCAATTGTCATTGAATTCTCTGAATTCTTTGAAGGAAGAGGATTCAACTGAGGTAGATGAGTACGATTCGCACTAGTTGGCTTTTTAGTTCTCAAATTGTATAGGATGTTGTATAGTTCAATGTTAAAGGAACCCATGGCAATATGCGAGTTCAACGCCTCCTCCCTCTCCCCCTCCTGTTTCCCCGCCTTCATTCTCGTCTTTTTCGTCGTCCGATGTTCCTCCAAAGCTGGAAGCTTAGATTTCACAGCTCTTTCACATCTTGATCTGATCAATCAATTGTGAATTTCTTCTTTCTTGTACAGTGCACGGTGAGCAACATAATAAAAGATTGTGTCCACTGTTTCAACATTTCAATGGTGGCAAGTTTACTGATAAGATAACTGAGTTATTATTATTATTACCTGTTTTTTAACAATAAATTTAACAAGTTCTGGATGTATATAATTGAGCATCATCTCAAAAAGCAGATAGAATTGTTATCAAATCTTTCAGAACACCTCTGCATAATCTTCAAATGTTGTTATTCTTAAATAGAAGGCATGATTTCATTCATTGAATAGCCAACCCCATTAGAAGTTTTATGCATTTGCAAATATATAAACAGAAAAATACATTAGATTTCCAAATTACACGTTATTTTTTGTAGTACCATATATAATTATACTTTTAGTTTTTAAAACATTCTTTCTTAGAAAGTTGGTAGGTCTTAATTTTTTTATTTTATTCAATGGAGGCCCAAAGGCGTACAACACATATTATAAATGTAGCAAATGAGACTCGAACTCGTGATTTCTTGTAAATACTGCGGTAAGTCTTAATTTCTAGGTGTTAAGACATTTTTTTTTTAATAATTAGTATTTCAGGACTGATCCTAGATTGAGCTATTGATGGCACAAAGTCATAAACAATAGATTTGTAGTTTAAAATAATCATCTACAAAGTTGACATTCAATTTAAGATTTTTGGACATTTGAAACGATAGGGGAACTTGCTATATTTTATATTATTGTCACCTCGTGTAAGCTAAATACCTTATACCAAAAAATAAAATGAAAAAGAAAAAGAAAAAAGGAAAGCAAGATACGGACTACTAATCATGACATGCAAGGGCAGATATATACAAAGAACAGTAAGGACTGTATGTTATAGTCTCAAAAATAAAACTTCTAAATCCCTCTTTTGGACACATAAAAACTCTACACAATCCCCACTAATACAAAAGGAAAAATGAAGAAAATACTTAATTTAGCGTGCACTAAGTTATTTTTTTTATATTAAAAATACATATAAATTTTATATATTATTCGTAGGGTTAGTGGAGGCTGCTGTCCCACTAACTCCTTAATATATCTACTAGTGGTTGATAATGTGCTCCATTTAGATATTTGACGATCAAACAACTTCAAAAGTCACCTAGAATCAAGCTGCTGAAATATAGATTGAATGATTAAGCACCTGAAATGTGGTTTCACTTACGAGTGCCATCACAGCAATGATATACTATCAACAATAATGGTGATGTAGCTATTATGAGGGTGTCGATAGCTGAATTTTAAACGTTACAGCTAATATTTTAATTAATTTTTTTTAGTCATTAATTTTATCATAGCAATGTTGGAGGATGAGAGCCTGTGATCTAATAAAGCATAAAGTCTGCACTTTTGAGAGGCTAGAGTTTTAAATCCTGTAATTTCATATTAAGGCAAAATTAAAGCACTTATCATATTTTGCACTATTATGATACTTAAAAGGGACATTTCATAATTAAAAGGTCCAAATTAAAAGAGATAATAGATTATTGATGGTGCTTGTGTCTTTTTTCTAAATAGAGGACATGAAAATGACTTGTGATTCTCCTCAATTAGCATGTGTGTTTAAATATTCCTTAGGGCTGCGCCGTTCTTTTTTGGATAATATCAGAAAAATGAGAATCTTTGCAAGTCACATTCACCATAAATCCATAATGCATAACTACTTGAGATGTCTTTCGGTATTAGGGGCGGATTTATATATATTTGGGGTTGCTGAATTGTAGTTTTTATTAATTATGTAGAATATTTTAAAATATTTGATGCTTTGATTTTAATTTATAAAATTACTTAGTCTCACAATCTCACTAATTTTTTTCTCTAATTTTTAATTTATATATTTGGGGTTGCTGAATTGTAGTTTTTATTAATTATAGGGAAAAAGGAAAAAAAAAAAATTACAAGTCATTTGGTTTAGTGATATGATTCTCGTTTTAGATGTAAAGAGTCTTAAGATTAATTTTCGTTTGTAACATCCTACGTAATGTAATATAACTTAAGTCTTCCTTAAATTAAAAAAAAAATATCGTTAAATAAATATTAAGCAAATTCATATTATTAACTTATCCCTTAGGAAAGAGACGAGTTGACTATACATGTCCACTCATCATTTTCTATTTAGTCAACCTTAGCTAAGGGCTATACAAGTCTTCTCTTACCTGGTAACTTGTCCCGCTAAAATATTTTGATGGCTAAATTAAATAATATTTGATATCTGACATCCAATCAAATAATTACATGCGTGCATGATAAGGAAGACTTTGCTTATTCATATGTGAAATTTGCGTGGAATAACCTAGTTTATTACTCGCGTATTTATTAGTATTTCCCTATCTTGTAATGTTTGTTAATTGTGAGTTAGCATAATATAACATAAAAAAGTTGAGTTGAAATATTTGGTCATCTTGGTGGTTCTGAGGAATTTTAATGCACATTGGACGGTGTATGTCTCCTACATGTACCTTTTAACTTTCTTTTTAGAGCTATCCCTAGAACTCAGTGGCTTGTTGGGATACCTTTAGTTACGGATACACTAATACTTATTATATACTAACATGTGATATTTAATTATGATACATGCCATAATTATTGTCGACTTTAATTTCTAAACTAGTTGTATTTGGTTTATCTATACTTGTAGATTTAGTATGGGTATTGGCCTCGTCTCCTACTTTTGGAGACTAGGTGTCACACGAATGATCTGCGTTTAGACCGTGTCATGTTGCTTTTTTTTTTTTTTTATAATTATATTGCATGTCTACTGATTTGCGAAAGTAGAAAGCATGCATAATCAAGATGCTGGTTGGGCCACTTTAGGGCTAATTACTTTTATAGTTTGATCAAGGGATCAATAGTTTTTCAAGGTTGCTTTCTAATCACTATGCATCTGGCCGACAATGTGCTCCTAGATTAATTGAGATAAATTGACGATCAAACACTTCAAAAGTCATCTTTTGAAATCAAAATTCTCAATAATGGATGCTAAAATCATCTGAAACTAACAAGAGTTATCATGGCAATGATAATAAAATCAACAATAATGCAGGTGGTCTAGCTCGAGGCTGACCTCTGAATTTTAAAAGTAATTAAAATTGATTTTCTGTTAGATTCTTCCAATCACTTTGTCGTAGCAATGCCGTGCCGTACCTTTAGAGGTAGGGAGCGGAGTCAAAAATTTTATTTTAGAGAGTGAAGATTCAACAATGGGACAAAAGAAAGAATATATTATTGCACTGCTGTCTTTCCAAAAAAAAAAAAAAGGCCATGATAAGGACTTTGGTAGCAAAAAACTCAAGATGATTCTCAATTAGCATATGTTTGAAATTTTCACGATTTGTAAGTTGATTGGCTAATAAATATTAATTTCTTAGGTGTGCGCCGTTCTTCTTTTGAATAATATCATAAAAATGAAAGTCTTTGCAAGTCACTTTCACCATAATGCATAACTACTTGAGATATGGTCTTGTACTAGGGGCCGATCTGCATTTAGATCGGCGGAGTTGTAATTTTTCTTGATCCCGTAAAATGTTTAAAAATACTTTGATATTTTTAGTTTACAAAATAATTTGACCTTATAATTTCACTAATTTTAGTTTTTATTGATAAAATGCTCTACATTTGACCCATCGATGATACTTAAAAAAAAAAAAAATTAGGTATCTAACACCCACCAGAGCCATCAAGAAATTAAATATATATGCGGATAATACCGCTAATAGATTTTTTTGCAATTTATGGAACATTACAGATAAGCTTATGTAAATGACAAGTTTGAACATGTCAGTTTGTAGCTAACTCATGTTTCTTCATATTTTTTGGCAGTTGAATAAAATAATTACTTACTGAGAAAAAAAGATTAAATACTTGTTATTAACTTAATTATCCCCCAATGAAAGGGACGAGTTGACAATACAATATCCACTCATTGCTAATTAGTCAACCTTAGCTAATGGCTATACGAGTCTTCTCCTGGTAATTTGTCCCGCTAAAATATTTTGATAAACAAATTAATTAATTATATTTGATTTTTGATATCCAATCATATTACTTACATGATAAGTAAGGAAGATTTGCTTATTCATATGCAAGTCAAAACCAATTCTAGAAGCATATAAAATCTGACATGGGATATATAACCTAGCTAGTACATCACTTTTCTTTTTCTGTTTTTTTTGTTGGATAATGGAGAAAATTAATGGGTCTATCTATAATCTTAAGATAGATATAATTGGAGTTATTATAGAAAAAAAGACCTTGGAATTTAGTGGGTTAATTTGATCACCCTTTGCTTAATTGTTCTCTCTCTCTTTCTCAAACACTAACCCTAGTCTTGCCAAAAAAAACAAAAAACAAAAACAAAAACAAAAAAAAAAAAACAAAAAACAAACAAACAAAAAAAAAGACGGTAACCTAGTCCATTAGTCCAATTTATTGGGCTGAGAAAATATTAAAAGAGCTCATCTCTCTTTATTTTTTAGATGTCCTTTCTTTTTACAGTGTTCATCTTTTAGCTATAGAGGGACATATAGGAAAGATTATGCTCATTTTTCGATATTTTAACAGAAGAAAAAGAGAAATTATTCTGATATACCTTAGTCAATTTTTTTGGATCAATATCCATATGACATGAAACATGAAATTCCATTCTCAAACGAATTGATATTTTATCTAAAATAAGATTTTTTTACGATGATCTTAAAACTTATATTTTATCAATGTTGGAATATTACAATCTTTGAAACTATATCTATATACAATATCTTCACCAAATTAGATTGGGTTATGGGGAGCATGTCTGCATGTAGTCTGTCAATGGCACCAAGAGGCCCAAAATTACTCCACTGCACGAATAAGATAATCACTTCATAGTTTGGGAAAGGCTTAAAGCCCAGCCCAAACGAGAATCTCAGGAAACATGAAAAGTTGGCCTGAAGGGAATCACACCAACTTTCACATAAACTCAGCAAGTATGAAAGTCACTTCAGACTTGAATCTAAATAGTATTTATGCGTAAAAATGATATGGATTTATGACTCGTTTTCATGTTTTTTAGTGTAATAATTCACATTAACCATATAATTAAAGGTAGAAGATATATTGTTTGAACTGAACCAGCTTTTGCCTCGTGATAACATTAGAGTTAGAACCTCAGCGGACACTTAGAAGACCCTTAACTAAAATCTAACATATATAATGAGTTTTCATTCTTTTGACAAAATTAATAAAAAGAGTTTTTTCCGAAGTCAAAATTCACAACCTCAAACAAGCGTGGCTCCGTCACTATTTCGTTAGCAAACTTGATTAAACTTGAGCTCGAGCTAGTGTTTAGAAGCTACGATTGCATCATAATGGTGATACATAAGAGCTCGTACTCGGCATATGTGACATCTAAAAGGCACAAGTGTGACTGACTTGGCGTCTTCAACTTTGTTCTGCATGTTGTCTTGTAGGCATAGTTTCATGCATATGTACACTATCTTTCGATTTTTCTTGTCTTCATTGAACTTGTTTGACAGATTAGAAAACGATTTATTTTACTAATTTGCAAATTTGTTTGCAAATTATGTTACCAGTTTGCTAGATGGGTGCAACCACGCCCACAGACGATGCAAAATAACGCAAAGATTACGTGATTTTGTTGATTTATATAGGTGATCTTACCTCGATCTAATATAATTAATTTACTTAATTTTAAAATAATGCTTTTATGTTTTAGACCAATAAAAGACTATAAGAAAACTCCTGCTCAGGCTATACACCTTCTTTTAGGCCAGAGACTAATTTTATTTTATTTTTCTGGCGAAGAGTGCAAGGATAATATGTAGCACATAATACAGTTTAAAAATAGATACTAATACTTGTCCTATTAGGGAAATATTCATATTCTCTAGAGCAACTCTAGGTGGCTAAGGCCAATTTCAACTATTATTCTATTTTTATCGTGTACTAAGGAGCTAAACTGGTGATTCCTTATTTTTATAAAATCTCAATTTTAATTAGTTTTATTGCAATAACACTTCTCAATTTTAGTCCTTCCTTAATTATTCTAAGGATAGTTATTTTAGTTTCACTTAAATAGCACTCTGTAAACACGCAAAAATTTGAGACCCACACAACAAATAAGGGATTTCAAGGTGACTATTATTTTCGTCTCCAGATGGACATCAAGTTGTACGAGTGCTATTAGATACGGGACACGTTTTCAAAAGGATAATACCGCGTAACATCCACTATAATATGTGAGTGTAACAGTACTACAAGACAAATCATTGACGTGTAACAATATCATGACGGTTGTTGTTCAAACGTTTGTATGTTTTTCCCTTAGATACATTATTAGGTTTTATATATGGTGAAATGAAAGATATGACATTTGCTTTTGTTGTAGTAGAATAAATCAAATAAGTGAGAACATTTGCTTAAGTTAAATAAGAATAAATCAAATAACTGAGCCCCATTCAACTTTTTGCTGCAAGAGCTAGTTGCGTTCACTATTTTTCATTATTATTGTTAAACTAGGCTAACCACATCTTATTTAAAAGTTTAAACTGTTAGAAGGAGTTTTTTATTTATTGTCTTTATTTATCTTATTAAACACGTCTCTACATGTGCAAGATTCATTTTTCATTTTTTTATCGTACTTGTGAAAATTTTTATATTTTTAAATAGGTAACGGTGAGAGTTGAACATAAGACTGTTTGATAAATTGAGTTTTGATCCTATATTAAATTATCACATCACCTAAAAGTTTAAATTATTAGTAATGAGAAACTAAGGTTAGATTTAATGCAGATTATCTTCTCTTTGTGCATATTTCTGATTCTCTCGAGAGAACAATACGGGCCATGGGGGCCCAAGTCTCACTTTTTCTTATGGAGCATTAACTTTAGTGGGTCCGAATTAGATATCAAACCTGTTGGATTGAAGGGAATGTGGGTCTGTGGGAAATGGAAAAAGAAGAAAAGGAACCCTTTCCCCTGTGTCAAGCGTAAGATAATTTAGACAAAGGGTAGCAGATAATCGTCAAAGTTGAAGTTGCCAAATGAATGAGTTTAGGTCTTCCCGTTTTTTTAAAAAAATATTAAAACCGTTAATGTGTAAGAATGAAAAACGAATCGTGCCTGTACGTATAGAGGAGTGTTGAAGGTAATAAATAAATGAGTAATGCATTATGTCACTCCATCACTTCTCATTTGTATGGTAAGAATTTATATATTAAATATATCAAATCTCTCGTGTATATAATAAAACTTCTACTATATAAGGAAAGACAATGGAATAAAAAGGTAATATATATCATTGTTCTAAATAAATATAACAAATATTTTATTAACAATTTAAGTTTTTAAATAAAGTGATTGAATTCAACCTTAACTAATCAGTAAACGACCTTAAATCGTTATGATCTATGTGGTCAGTATCAAGGGTTGGTAGACATAGTTGTTTAGAGCTTTAATTTACATATTATTTGTGGTGCTGACTTTTAGTTACGCTAACGTTAGACAGGAAGTGACAGCTCTATTATCCTCAATTTCAAAATAAGCTATTGCTGTCATAGAAATATAAGTTACTCAAATAGCGTTTAATTATAAGCAATTAATTAAATAGATTGTGATAGATATGTCTTTAAGTCAATGCTAATTATAATACATACGTGCTTGTAAGTATTACACAACACTTTGTTTGACATAAGAAAAGAAAAAAAAAAAAAGACTCCACTCTGGGAATTTTAATTGTATAGTTCTAGATGCAAATATGTCTATGAGCACTTACACTTTGTCTCCTTTTAAGTTAAGCCAAACGCTAGTAAGTTTTATATTCATCTGTTCTATAAAGATAGACCACATATATACTTATTTTCATTTTTACATAGATTAAGAAAAAAATGTAATTAATATAGTTAAAATAATAAATTTTGCTTAGTCTTTTCCTAATATACCTCTCCCTTAATATTAATTACTCTGATTATAATTGATTAATGACAAATTATTGATAATTAAAGACACATATTAAATATGAGAGTATTAGAAAACTAATAAATTAATTATCTTTTTAAAAAGAAAAATGTACCATAATCTGAGACAACTAAAAAAAGAAAGTGAGTTTATTTTTATGAGACAGAGGGAGTATTAAACAAATCTAACACTATCACGTATAACAGGTTTGACTCTTCTTTGGATTCGGCTTCGAAAACCTTGTACAAGAACTATTAGTTGATTATCACATCTAAAAATTTAAGTTGCTAAAAACAAACCAGACCCTGTAGCAAGAACCTTATACATTGACTATCATCACTTAACCACAACATTTAAAAGCTAAACTGTTATAGAGAGGTTTTCTCTTCACTTATCAAATTAACTCGCCTCCTCGTGTGAGGCAAGATTAGGGGTTTGCACGTTAACATATTAATGGATAGCAATCAGACTTGAAATCATGATGATTTTAATAAGTTAGATTTTAATATCATATTAATTGACCACTTCATTGAAAAACTGTTAGAGAAAAATTTATCTTATTCATGTATTAACTCAATACCGACCGCCCTTTTTTATCTCTAAAACTAACGGACGAGCAAAATCAATTGTGCATTATTTATTTGTATGATCGATGTATAGAAAAATGAACAATTCAAAAATCGAGTTGCTATAAACTAAATGTTCTATACGAGATAATCAAGTTGAAGAAAACCCGCCTTTTGGCGTAAGGTGTTTGAAAAGTCTCCTACCTGTGATTCATATGATAACATATGAATCTGCGTAGTTATATATAAATTCCTCTAAAGTATATTCGCAGAATACATGAAAATATAGAATAATTAACGTTGCATTATCGTCATGATTCTTTATCCTCTTATCTGTTCAAGCAACTCATCAAGTTGACAAATATTTATTTATTTTTTTAGATTCAAAAGAAAATTTTGTTGAATTCTTCGAAGTAGACATGACATGATCAGAACCTTAAAAGCATCGAATTTTGATCCTCCAAGGGAAGCGATCTCAAATTCATTAACGTCAGCTGTAATTAGTCTCACTAGCTGATCCTTATTGTTTATCAAATTCTTACGTCAGTTTATTGTAAGAAAACGATCTAACAGTTGACTTGCGTCCCATTATCAATTAGTAGAAGAGAAAAATTCAATTTAGTCCCTGAAATTTAGTATAAAGACCAAATAAATTTCTATACTTTTAAAAAATATAATTTTATTGAGACTTGTTTGGTGTTTATGCTAAATTTTAAAAACTAAATTGAACTTTTCTCCATTTTTAGGAAGAACAAAAATTTAATTTGCTAAAGTACTCGTACGACATTGTCAACTATTATGTGTGCTTTGTTTTGTCGTAGGTTTTATCCAAAGACGTTGAGAAATGTTTTCGATGATGATGATGACGATGATGATAATGATTCATCTTTTTCTATGATGTTTCTATAATACAACGGTCATATCAATAGCATTGTAGTGATAAGACAATTATTTTTATTTAAGTCTCCACATTCAATAGTTTAATTTTGTGTCATCATAATGAATTATTACATCATTCCTAAATAATTTCTTTTATAACGTAATAAACCCATCACAAACTGATAAAAAGGATACCAAACTTTTTTCTTTAGCCCACCCTCATTAGATTCAAACCATGATCTTCTAACTATCAGTGATATTAACCCACAATTAAACTATTTCTAGATCTCGATACCAA
The DNA here is from genome assembly GCA_037974665.1 of Ehretia macrophylla. Classification (NCBI taxonomy): domain Eukaryota; kingdom Viridiplantae; phylum Streptophyta; class Magnoliopsida; order Boraginales; family Ehretiaceae; genus Ehretia; species Ehretia macrophylla. The sequence goes on along the minus strand of CM075764.1, from coordinate 11,014,640 downwards.
ACTTCTTCTTTGCAAAAAGAACCTCAGCAAGTTGGTGAGGTTAACTAACAATAAAGGAAAATTATCGGTTTAAGTGGTGATGAGGGAGGAAAATGTGCGCCCGCTCAAGCTTAGTGCTTTTGACCTCGACGGCCTGACTTGCAAAACAAGAGAAGGAATCGCGGGGGTGGCGGCCCGTGTTTTCTCTCGGATGTGAGAGTGATTAGTATGTCCAAACTCAATAAGAATAGCTGAGAGTAATAAGGGTAAATAGCGTCTCGACCCCCTGTGGTTTACCATAAGTGCAAGTCGGGTCCTTGTGGTTTCATAATTAACTTATAACCCCCTGTGCTTTTCAAAATTGAAGCATGCATGCCCCCTCCGTCAAACAATCTGTCAATTTTAACAGAATTTGTTATGCATGTGCTAGTAACGCAATTGTTTATGTTTTTTACACGATTGACCAATATGTATGAGGTGCGCAATGACCCTTTGTGTTTTAATGATGGTGCGCAATAGCCCCCTATATTTTTAATGATGGTGCGCAATGGCCCCCTATGTTTTTAATAATGGTGCGCAATGGCCCCTTATGTTTTTAAAGATATTTGATATGTTGACATTACCTTGGGGGCATTTGTGTCATTTTGATATTGTCGTTAAAATTTTAAACGGACTTGGACCAAAGGGGCACGTGTGCTTCAATTTTCAAAAGCACAGGGGGTTATAAGCCAATTATGAAACCACAGGGACTCGACTTGCACTTATGATAAACCACAGGGGGTCGAGATGCTATTTACCCGAGTAATAAATATGCACAAGTTACCTCATAAATGCTAGGGAGATCTCTATTTATACTAATCCAAGATCCGGGCAGCAATTAATGCATAATGCTGCCTGTCACGCAACCTATTGCCCGAGCTTTATACCCGTTGAACAAAGCTATTACCCAGCGGATAAAGACATTATCCCCTAGTTCGAGGTGAGTACCTAGCTTGACATCTTGTCTGATGTGACAACCAGCTAGGGGGAAGTTATCTGGGTCAAGTAGAGACCGGGTCATGCAATTCAGGTCGGGATAGCCCATTTCATAGCCCTCTCAGCTCGGGTTACCCCTCATTAGTCCCCCCCCAAGTCTGGGACCCTGAAGGGGTTCTAGAGCAGTGGAGTACTCTCTCGAGCCGAGAATAACCGGTCTGGACGAATATTTTCCACATCATCCATCCTTTGGCTGGGATGCTAACACGTCACCATCTTGATGCAATGGTTGGTATTCCCAACGCAGTTAAACTTTTGCCTATAAATCGACCTTGGCCACTTTAGAATTCACTTTCACTTTTTTGCAATCAAGAGCAAGGAACCCTCGACAATACCGTTAAGCTTAGAGTACCCAACTCGGAGAACTAGGAGATTTAAGCTCATCTCACCAGCTTAAAACATTTTCCAGCCCATTTAGACGCTAGGTACGTCCTCATTTCCCTCTCTTTGACTTTTTTCCCTCTTTACATTTGCATCCAAGTATGGGGAGGTCAGATTCCAAAGACAGTTAAGCCATGGAAGTTATGTCTTATGGTGGGAAGGAGAAGAACCTTGCTAGCTCGGGGACCCCACCTCAACAGGACCAACCAGAAGAAAGTTCGAGCACTTCATCCCCTCAAGAGAGGTCAAGGCCAGAGTCAGCTCGGGAAGATAGCGATGATGACTACTAGATTCTCGGGGTCCGATAGACTTACGGCAAGGTCGAGGTGGACCTCATGGCCAGATTTACCGACGTAGAAGAAGGGGTTGATATGGATCACCCTTGAATAGGTTAGAGGGGTTGGAGATATTAGCAGAGAATATTGGTACCTTGTTCCGAAATATAGTTGATGCCGATCCGAGAGCGGTTGAGCCTCAACCGAGCTCGAAAATTGGAACGAGTGGAGAAGCCCCTACCTCGTCAGGTCGGGGAAAGCAAGAAACTGATTGATATGAGCATAATTCTTGGTATGATTGATCATTTAAATTAGACAATTTGTTTTTCATATGGACCATGAAATTTAAGGGAATACATTATTAAGTTAAGGGTAATTTATCAAAATAGTCCTAAATCTTTGTCTTTTTTGATATTTAAGTCATCTATATTTTATTTTGGATAAAATGATCATTCATCTTTCATTTCGGTGACATTCATTAGTTCTTGGAGCAAAATCTATCAAAAAATAACATTAGTGAGTACGTGAATGACACGTGGTCGCAAAATATATAAACTTTAAGATGCTTATATTTTATCGTATGACAATTTTACCCTATAAGATTTGTGAATTTTGTGACAATGTGCCATCCACGTACTCACTAACGTTATTTTTTTTGACAGATTTTGCTCCAAGAACTAACGATTGTCACAAAAATAAAAGATGAAGGACCATTTTGTCCAAAATAAAAGATACGGGACTTAAATATAAAAAAAGACAAAGATCTAGGATCATTTTGGTAAATTACCCAAAAATAAATTGGATTATTGATAGGGTACTAAAAAGAAATCAACTTTAATATATAAAACGTCTATGTACGTGAACTGCTAGCTGTATATTCTTGCAAAATAAATGAAAAATTATTTAATTTCTGGCAGAATAAATGATGATATTTAATTTCCTGATGAATAAACTGGAGATATTTTCTTGATGAATAAAATGAACATGAGATATAGTACCTGAGGAAATTAGAAGACAAGACGACCACAAAGATCAATTTAAAGCCATCACCATTTTGGATGGCTTAAATGAAGTTTTATCAAAACATTTATTCAGATCAAAGCTGACGTATATAGAATAATCAGTGACTAGATACTCGAGCGCCATCTGAAATGTTGATTAGCATTAACGTCGCTTCGTAACTACAATGGAGTTTAATCTACATGGTCTTGTCATGGTTGTTTTATATGTATAAAGTGCAACTTTATATTAGAGGATTTTTTTCTGTTTCCTCTTTATGTTGTGATGAACAATCTTTGTAGCATAGTTTGGAGCTTGATTAATCTCTTGCTTTAATATAACAAAAATTACCACCGATCGTGTAAGGTTAAAGTCGTTTACTGCTTCAATGTATGTAAAATATGTTATATCAAGAGATCAGCTTGCTGCTTTTCAATAAAAATATTTGAGGCACGTATAAGATACCTCAAAGTTTAAGGTCCCATTTTGTCTAGTGGTTTATAATTAGAAACGTGCATATGGAAATTATATATTAAATTACTATTCCTTTAAAAGTTTAAATTGTTAAATTTTTTAATATCTTCACGTGCAAGTGAGATTTGAATGCAAACAATTTTTTTTTAAATTTTAAAATAGGTGGCGCATATACTTGAATCGAATACGGCTTAGGAACTTGGGTAATTCTGATACCATATTAAATGATTAAATTATTTAAAAACTTAAACAAAAAAATTATTATATTTATTTATTATTTTCTACATTGCATTAGCAAATATAATGTTTTGCTTACAAGAATTTCTTAATTTTTGAAAAACATGAATTTTTCGGTATTTCATAAATACAAATTTTATAAGCTAAACACTAATTAAAATAACGTTTAAAATTGAAACGTATTAAATTCAAACTCTGAAAATTATTAACCCAAAACAAATCGAAGCCTTTTTTTTTCTATATTAAGTTCAACATTGTCAAATGTTGGTCATGTTAAGAATCCAGGCACAATTATACAGAGTGACCTTTGGTGATTCAAGAATTTTGTGCATCTCGTAACACACCCTTCGGGACTATGAATATCTCCTACGAAGACATCTTAAATGAGGTCATATATAACTATATACAACATTCACTGCAGATTAAAATACAAGAAAAATTCTTTAAAAGGTAAAGTTAAGGACCAGAATGCCCTGTTGCTTGCTAGGTTACCCCAAAGTTAGATCAAGTATCCCAATTTCAATACCTCTTTTTATTTTTCTTTTTCCGTTTCCATTTTTTTTTTCTTTGAGTAATTTCTTCTCTCTTTTGTGCTTGGTCATGTGATGCTTGAATGGCTCTATATGAGGAGTTCATGTTAGATACAATCAGTGGCAGAGTCAGACATTTAAGGACAAATTGTATTTTTATACAATAAAAAATGTCATAGTGTGCACTTATACAAAATACATGGTTTAATCTTTTTTTTTTCCTTGTTTAACACTAACATAAAGTTCCCCCCCCCCCCCCCCCCCCCACCCCCCCCCACCCTTTATTAGTTGAAAGTGTGCTTGTCCACACCCTCATGACAATATGGCTCGGCCACTGAATAAGGTCACATTGAATCCACTCTAAAACTACAAATGTCATAATGCATCTATACAACAATGCCCCTAAGAAAATGTTTTAGGTATGACAAAGGTAATTTTCACTTTTATTTTGTGAGTGGAATATGTGCATAGCCACCAACAGGCCTTTGGTCTAGTGGTAAATCCCTCTTTGTGAGGGTGAAAAAAATTGTGAGATCAATTCTTTTGAATAACATGTTTTAATATATGTTGTACGACTTAAACTTCCTTTGAATGAAGGAAAAAAAAAATGTACAAGCCAGCTTGGTATGCATGCTTGATCTTTAATTTTATGGGCTCTTTTTTGGTCATCAACACGTTTCAAAATGGAATGGATGAATCGAACGCTAAAATGTCACGTGGTGTGAACTTGAAGTCTTCACCAGAAGCTAAATTGACTACCTACGGGGGCTACAAATAACATAACATACGGTGTAAGTCACAAGTTAAAGTTTGATTTTCGATTCTTTAGGTCAACTTTAACAAATTTTTTATTTTTTTTCTATAATAGAGAATCAAATTAGTGATTTTCTACTTTTACAAACTCTCTATTTCAAATTTATTTTAATAACACTCTCTATTTCAGACTGATCTCTATTTTAAAAGTATTGTAATAAAATATGTGGCTCAATTAATAATTAAAACTCACACAAAATAAGAGAATATAAAAGGTGGTTTATTGGAAATTAAACCATTTAATGTGCAATTTAAAATATAAAGAAAAGTTGTTGGTCATATTACAATTTTAAAACATTGTACTAACTATAACAAAACCCTTGCAACCCTAATCTTAATTAGCACCAATCCAGCCGCCCACTCCACTCCAAAAACACTTCAGATGCCATCTCCCCTTGTCCATATTGTTCATATCACCCATTATCAACCCCACCTATTTCACATATACACAACAAAGCAATAAAACAACAATAAACAATGGTTTGGCGAAGTTGATTTTCTCGCCAGGTTCAGCGAGCCGAAGAGAAAAAGTAGCGAGTTTACCTAATTAGCAAGCGGCAGTGGCGAACCTGTTAGACACAAGTTTTGGTCGAAAACTAGCTATTTTGATGAAGGAGCGAACTTGGCTAAGCTTGTTGGTGTTGCTCTTACACGTTGTGACATGACTTGCCAACCCACAAGACTTGGAACAGAATCAATATTTCTTTTTCTTTTATAACTGAATTACAATTTTTTTAGGAGGTAAGAAAAGACCATTTAATTTGGACGTAAATGGAGCACTCCTTGTATTTACCATATGCCTCATGTGGAGTATTATTAATTCCAACAAATTTCTATCTTTTTCTCCTCCAAATTCTCTCTGCCCCATGTCATATGCTTCAATATTGTTGAACACAATAAATAAATAAAATAAATTCTCTCTAACTATTATGCTATTAGAACCTAACTAGGTACTAAAAAGGTCTTGGAATAAAAATGGATTGCTACCTATTTGTAAACGTTCAATAAAAAATTATCTAGCTTACACGTGAGGGGCCATGCTGAACATAATAAATAAGCACAAATCTTCTCTACTAGTTTAAACTTTTAGATGAGATGATTATTTAAATATGAAGAGTTCTTAATTGGAAGAATTTTTCCTTAACCCTTTTAAATGTTGATTGGCAAAAAGAAAAATAATCAACCGCCTTATCTATTTTCATATCAAACTTATTTTTAGAATTGTCATCCTTGAATTCTTGTCGGATTTTTCACATTTTTCAGTTTCATGAGAATAATATTGTTCCCTTTTATACCTAATGTAACCAACAATTCCACAAATCTCATCTGGCTAATACAACTTCAGGATGACCTTGTCTACATTCGCAATGACGTCATTTTAGATTACAAATATTTTTGTCTAGATCAAGGTGCTTTAACAAATTCATAGTTAGATACGTGTCAAAAAGAATAGAAAAATAAAGGAATTCACATAAGTGGATCAAACGATTATTTGAATATCTTAGCGGAATTATCACTAGTTCTCTACACTAAGTTAGAACTCAAGTTAAAGTTCAAAATTTCTTCTTAAAAAAATGAGTCATCACAATCTTGAGAGGAGTAATTCACTTAATGACAAAAAGAAAAGAGTAATTTACTTTAGGTTGCTATTCAACCAATTTAAATTGATATTAATTTTTTAATATATGATAGATCTTACATATGTGTGAGACTCATTTTTTGTCTCAATAAAAGATTTTTCTTCTTTAACTCGTAATCACATTTTTCTTTTTCTTTTTTTAAATGGAGAGGTTAATGCCTTGTACTAAATATTGACTATTTTAGAGGTGAATTTTCCTTGTCTTTTTTCGCAAGGAGAAGAAGTTGATGCAGCAAGTGAACTAAGGCATTACAACCTAAACTTTGACTAATTCTATACTTGGCATGTTAATCTGCGCATTTGTTTGTCTCTCGAAAGACATAAAAAAACTTATAATGTTTGTGACGTAAAAAAATATCTCTACAATCTTCTAAAACAAGCGTGAAGGGAGCTGTTATGACATTTTTTTTGGATACAATCAAAACTGAATCTATAATTTGAAGTGAATTTTTAATTGTAATAATTTACTATCCGAAATGGCATTTTGGCACATACAAGACTTTCGCGGTTCTATAAATACGGAACACTGAAAGGCCTTTGTTCTCCACCCAACTCTCTCTGTCTTTCTCTCTCCCTCCCTTCCCCCACAAGCTCTGTCCATTCCTCAGACAAGGTTATTAAAATGATATGATGGTGGACAAATGCCATTAAAGCTTCTCTAAAGTATCTCAGATTCTAGGTATCTCTTACCCACTCTTTAAACACATGTAATCTGTAATATCCCCATGTGTGTGTACAAGATACGTGTATGTATGTGTCTAGCAATTCAAAAGAATCATTGTTTCATGGTTTCATGTTGGTTTTCTTGTGTGATCAAGATAAAGAAAACCATAATATTTAGGATTTATTAGAAGGGTTCTGTCTGTCCAACGAATTTCTTCTGAGAGTTCGAGTTTATTTATGGCATGAAATAACTCGCAGTGTGAGTTTAACTTGTTTTCTTTTCTTTTTGGTCGGCAGTGTGAGTTTAGCTCATCGATAAGTTCCAGAAACACAGATTTTGTGAGGGTGGGTGGTATGATGCTAATGTATATTTGATGAGTAAAATGCATCATACTCTCCTGTGTTTTTATAAAGTTGCATTATAAATCCCGTATTTTTGAAAGTCGCATTATAAACCCTGTGTTATAAAAAATATTGCATATTGCCCCCCGCCGTCCATTTGTCTGTCATTTTTAACGTTGTTTGTCTTACACACGCCAATAATGCAAAGATGGAAGCTATAATACTGTAAAATAGATAGAGAATGATGAAAATACCCATCCTAAAATCAGTAGCCTCTTTATTCAACCCATTTTTTTTCTTTTGTTTATCATTTTTTTTTTAAAGTTTTTTTCACTCTTCTTCCTCACCATTTGAACATCCCACCATCACCACATCTCTCCACCATAAATTACTCTTAAAAGTTCACCATTAATAATCTTATGACTATCCTTATCGCATATACATCATTTTCCTATAAGAATTTAACCTAAAAAATGGTTTGATTTAATTTAACCTTGTTATTGGGTTTTAAGTTAAACTTCAATTTTTACAAAATTTCATGATCTAAAAATATTTATTATTGTTTATTTGTTATCTGGATCTTTATGCAATGGTTTCTCAAAGGTTGATGGTTGGTGAAGGTAGTTGATGGAGATGGCTTTCAAAAATGGCGGATGTTGGTTCAGGTGCTGTTTAGATAAGATAATGTAATAATTTAGCGACTCAAACTGAGCGAATGAATATAAGTTAGCATGGTGGAAGGGTGTGAGCTAGGCAGGCTTTAGGTCGTGGGCTCCTTGTAACAACAAGCTATTAAATTTTTGTGTCAACCCACTTGCCACGTGGCATTATGGCATTGGTTAAATCAAAACGACGTCGTTTTGAGGTCTTCAGCCAGCAACATTTCAGCCATGAAAACAAAATTAAAAAATTCATATCTTTTTCATTTCTTTTTCAAATTGCTTGAAACTTAAAACATTGGATTCATAATTTTATGAAGAATGAGGAAAAATAAAGTTATATGAATTTGTTTTATCAATATTTTGTTATTGTGATCTATGATGAAGAAAGAAATTCAAAAGGCTAGATAAAAAAAATATTTTTTAACAGAGGTAATTTGGTCTTTTATGCCTTTTGACTAACAGAGTTAAGTAAGAGGTTAAATTGAGGAGAGTGTACAATATTATTAATAACACAAGGTCTATAATGCCACTTTTCAAAATATAAGGTTTACGGTGTAACTTTATGAAAACACAAGAAAATTTAATGCATTTTACTCAATATTTAATCGAGTGTAAAGGGGAGTGCTGTCATTTGGTAAATATTTTGGCCATCTTTTACTTTAGAAACTTAGCTGTGTGAGATTTCATGATGGCTTCGCGGAAGCATGAAGACACGTAGAGTCATAATAAGTTGTGGTATGCCAATTTGAATCGAGTTTTTTCCCGGTGTAAAGTGACAAGAATGCCAACGATTTTCCAGTTATTTACTGATTTAGTATTGTGGCCCGCTAGAATATTCACCACGATGTCATTCATTTGGGCCACCTATGTAGAAATATAATTACTAATTACATAGTGGAAGGACTTGTCTACACCCAACTCCTTATAAAATAAATAAATTATAATAATCTCTCTTTCTTAACAATTTTCCTTCTTTTCAATAAATTAAATTATTGTCCAAAAATAAATAAATTAAAATTATTTAGTACCTTTTAGAGAATCTATTTTTCCCACTTTTTCCTTTCTATATTTGATGATATATGTATATTAGACAATTAGGAGGGTTTATTTTTAAGTGATACTTGGGGGCTGCATCTAAGTAAAATTATTCTTTTGGTATAATAGAAGAAAAAATTATGATTTAAATTTAAAACCTTTAATTATAATAAATAATTATTCCATCATTGTTTTTAATTTTTAAGTGTACTACGTAATTTTCTTCATTGCATTATTTGTTTGACTTTGTCTCGTGAGTACTTCTCGCCAAATAATCAAGGCCATGCATTCACTTCTCACCTAAGCACTTTGTCCTTACCCAAAAAAAAAAAAAAATTGATTAATAACAACTTTGAACGAGGTTACTTATCAAGTTGGGCTAGTGCATGAGTAGCCATGAATTTCATGCAATACAATAGTAAAAGATTTACCGAGGATGTATCATCGTCACAGCTAAAGTTGACATTTAAAGCAATAAATGTACACGTTGTTGGACCATTAAACAAGTGTTGTTTGTGAACTTATTGATAGTAAGCTAAGTACTCCATCATGAGGTCGAATAAAATTATTACATGATGTAAATCATCGTTGTTAATCGAGATTCAGATTAAGCTCTGTCTCTAACCTTGCGGATTCCGGAGTAAAGCATTCTGAGGTTGACGCATCTTGTTTTATTCATTTTTCTTAATGATTGAATTGAAAATAGGAGGATTTTGTAGCTTAGGAATCAAGAACCATAGTAGATTATCGTTTAAACCAAAGCTTACATGAATCCCAGATTGTGAATGAGTGTTTCTTGAGTTGTTGATATCAAGAAATGCAAAGTATCATGGCCAGGTCCAATACCAGCACAAATCAGGTTATTTAAAAACATTTAAATTTATTTCTAAAGTATAGTTTTTCCGAAATTAAACTGACACCATGAGCAGCAGGATGTTATCGACGTCCGAAACTCGAAGTGAAATTTTTTACTCCCATGTTCCTAGTCGTCATACAGTAAATGTAGCATGATCACTATGACTGGTTCATGTTAGTATCTGATTTACATGTTGACGTACAAAACGTTAGCACAATTTTAATGATTTCTTGATCAGATAAGACATTGTCAATTCTTTCCCTTCTTTAGTTTTTTATAGCAATACAATCGATCTGTTTGAAATTTAAATTTTGCACATCTCTCTCTTGTATTATCTTCTTCTAGTACGTATCATAGTTGTATGATCCATGGATGTCATAGGTATATAAAGCACACAACTCTATAAATGAATGAAATACACAATCATTAACATGTGAATGTATAATCTGAATCTTTGTTATGGTTGCATTTAGCAGGCAGTGAAGGACAAACTTACCATCTCTAAGTTCATTTACAGTTGTTTAGGAGTGAAATGGCATCAAACACTACTGTCAAATGTCCATCGCCTATGAAGGCTACATCTAATGGAGTCTTCCAAGGGGACAATCCTCTTGACTTTGCCCTTACTCTTGTTATTTTACAAATATGCCTTGTGGTTGTACTCACACGAGTGCTCGCTTATCTTCTTAGGCCATTGAAACAGCCACGCGTTATTGCTGAGATTGTTGTAAGTGATTACATCTTCTTTACTTACTTTCTGCAAACTCTTGGTACATTTCATTTGCAGTACTATTATGCATCCATCGGTCGCGTGCTCTGTTTTGGATTTCGTTAACATCTTCTTGTTTGTTTAATGTATGCTTTAGTACTACATGTGAGTAGTCTTTATTTTGTCCACTTCCACCATCTGTATCCAAATGTCTTAGCACTCTTCAAAGTTACAATCTCTACTGGTTTCTATTTGATTAGTACGCAATGTTGGATATATTATCGAATTTAATCTAATTGGCTATTTTGATTTTGAGAAAAAAATGTCATAAGCTAGTTTTTGTTGTTTGAAGTTGTGAAATCATCTATTGTTCATCATTTAGCCCTTTGGTGCATAGGTTGCTCAACTTTTTGAATTCTTAGAGAATAGATAAACATGTCTCTGCTATGATGAGCCTTGCATTGTTAAATATGCATTGCAAATCCCCCTGCAGAATTGTATTAATGCCCTGAGTTAAGAGAGATCATGTAAAAACAATTCATTTCAGGATCATGACTATTCTGGCATCATGCACATTATTGAGATAATTCACTAGTCATTTATATGATACGCGGATATACATATGATAAGGATTTGACAAACTTGGTTTTTTTAGGGAGGAATTCTACTTGGTCCATCAGCTTTGGGTCGCAATCAAGACTATCTGCACGCTGTTTTTCCAGCTAGGAGTCTTACAGTGTTGGACACTCTCGCAAATCTCGGTCTCCTCTTCTATCTGTTCCTCGTTGGCCTCGAGTTCGATCCCAAATCCATTCGCCGGACTGGAAAGACAGCTTTAGCCATTGCGCTCACAGGAATCAGTCTTCCCTTTACACTAGGAATAGGGATTTCATTCGTTCTTCGTGAAACAATTTCTAAAAGTGTAAGTGGAGGCCCTTTTCTATTGTTCATGGGAGTATCCTTCTCAATCACTGCCTTCCCTATCTTGGCTCGTATTCTAGCCGAACTAGAGCTTTCAACCACCGATATTGGTCGAACGGCCATGTCTGCTGCAGCAATCAGCGATGTTGTTGCCTGGATATTACTAGCTCTTGCTATTGCCTTATCAGGCGCAGGTCGTTCTCCTGTTATTTCATTATTTGTGTTCTTGTGTGGATCAACATTCGTGCTTGTTTGTGTGTTTATTGCCGCTCCTATATTTAGATGGATGGCAAGACGATGTCCTGAGGGTGAGCCAGTAGATGAGATGTACGTTTGTGCTACATTATCTGCTGTTTTGGCTGCGGGATTTGTCACTGAAACTATTGGTATTAATGTCATGTTTGGAGCCTTTGTAATGGGAGTTCTTGTCCCAAATGAAGGGCCTTTCGCTGGTGCTCTGGTTGAAAAGGTTAATGATCTAGTTTCCGGCTTATTTCTTCCATTGTTCTTTGTCTCGACCGGACTTAAGACCAATGTAGCCACCATTCAAGGGGCTCAGTCATGGGGACTTCTTGTTTTAGTCATCATCACCGTCTGTTTCGGAAAAATTGTTGGAACTGTATTGGTCTCAATGCTTTGCAAGTTGCCTTTTAAAGAAGCTGTGACTTTGGGTTTCTTGATGAACACCAAGGGCTTGATAGAGCTCATTGTCCTCAACATTGGGAAAGATAGAGGGGTAAGTAAACTATTTGCTCGTAACTTCTATTCGCGATTATAAAGTTTCGATTTGTGATTCTTGACAAAATGTTGATCATGCAGGTACTAAATGATCAGATATTTGCGATAATGGTGTTGATGGCTCTCTTCACAACATTCATCACAACGCCCATAGTTATAGCAGTATATAAGCCAGCAAAAATGGCTCAATATGACTACAAGCACAAAACTATTCAGATGAAGGACCAAGCTGATCAACTTCGGATGTTGATATGTTTCTATGGTACGAGAAATATTCCCACATTAATCAATTTCATTGAGGCTTCTCGTGGTACTGAGAAAAAAAGAGGACTTCGTGTGTATGCAATGCATCTCATGGAGCTCACTGAGAGGTCGTCTGCGATACTAATGGTCCATAAAGCAAGAAGGAATGGTCTGCCGATCTGGAACAAGGTACAAAATTCTGATGCCAACCAAATTGTTGTTACTTTTGAGGCTTTCCAGCAACTTAGCAAAGTGTCTATTCGTCCAACTACTGTAATCTCGAACTTGTCTAGCATGCACGAAGACATTATCAATGGTGCTGAGCGAAAAAGGGTAGCCATGATAATTCTCCCGTTCCATAAGCATCAAAGGCTTGATGGACATTTGGAAACATCTAGAGTTGAATTCAGATACTTGAATAGGCGGGTTCTTGAGCATGCCCCATGTTCAGTTGGCATTTTAGTCGACCGTGGACTTGGCGGTACATCACATGTATCTGCAAGCAATGTCGATTATACCATAACGGTCTTATTTTTCGGGGGCCATGATGATCGTGAAGCTCTTGCTTATGGTGCTCGCATGGCTGAGCATCCCGGAATCAATTTAGTCGTTGTCCGTTTCTTAGTTGATTCTAAGGTGCTTGATGATGCCATCACATTAGATGTGGAAGAGAGCTCCAGGCCTGAAGCGAGGTCCGATGATGAAGAGTGTCTTACTAAATTCAAGAAGAAAAAATCAAAGGATGGCTCAATCAAATACGAAGAAAAAATAGTTAGCGATGCTGCTGAAACTGTTGAAGTGATTCGCACGTATAACCGCTGCAATATGTTTTTGGTCGGACGTATACCTGAGGGCCACATAGTTGTTGCTCTTAGCAACAAGAAAAATGAATTCCCAGAATTGGGGCCAGTTGGAAACTTGTTAACTTCTTCAGAATTTTCAACCACAACATCTGTTTTGGTGGTGCAACAATATCATGGTCAATTATCATTGTATTCTCTGAATTCTTTGAAGGAAGAGGATTCAACTGAGGTAGATGAGTACGATTCACACTAGTTAGCTTTTAAATTCTGAAATTGTATAGGATATTGTATAGTTCAATGTTAAAGGAACCCATGCCAATAAGCGAGTTCTACTCCCCATCCCTCCCCCTGCCCCCCGTCCCCCACCTTCCTTCTCGTCTTTTTCGTCGTCCAATGTTCCTCCAAAGCTGGAAGCTTAGATTTCACATCTTGATCTGATCAATCAATTGTGAATTTATTCTTTCTTGTACAGTGCATGGTGAGCAACATAATAAAAGATTGTGTCCACTGTTTCAACATAATGGTGGCAAGTTTGCTTATAAGATAACTGAGTTATTATTATTACATATTTTCTAACAATAAATTTAACAAGTTCTGGATATATATAATTGAGCATCATCTCAAGAAGTAGATAGAATTGTTATCAAATCTTTCAGAACACTCTGCATAATCTTCAAATGTTGTTACTCTTAGATAGAAGGCATGATTTCATTCATTGAATAGCCAACCCCAGTAGAAGTTTTATGCATTTGCTAATAGAGGATAAACAAGAAAATACATTAGATTTCGAAAGTACACATTTTTTTTTGTAGTACCATAATTATACTTTTAGTTTTTGAAACATTCTTCCTTAGAAAGTTGGTAGGTTTTAATTTTTAATTTTTTTGATTCAATAGAGGCATGATGTCGTACAACACATATTATAAATGTAGTAAATGAGACTCAAACTCGTAATTTCTTACAAATATTGCGAATAACATACCACTGAACTAAAGTGATGGTAGGTCATAATTTCTAGGGACTAAGACATTTTTTTTCGATGATTGGCATTTCAGGACTGATCCTAGATTGAGCCATTAATGGCACAAAGCCACAAACAATAGATTTGTGGTTCAAAATAATCATCTACAAAGTTGACACTGAATTTAAGATTCTTGGACATTTGAAACGATAGAGGACTTGCTATATTTTATATTATTGTCACCTCGTGTAAGCTATATACCTCTGACCAAAAAAGAAAAAAGAAAAAAAAAAGAAAGCAAGATACGAACTACTAATCATTTGACATGCAAGGGCAGATATATACAAAGACAGTAACTGAATCCAAATATTTTTAAACATAAATGTAATTTTGAATATATTAAATTTAAAAATTAATTAGACTTCACTAAAAAAAAAAAAAAATTATATAAATATTAAATTGTATATTATAGTCTTAATAATAAAACTTCTACATCCTCCTTCTGGACACATAAGAACTTTACACGATCCCCACTACTACAAAAAGAAAATGAAGAAAATACTTAATTTAGCATGCCCTATAATTCATGTAATCGTTAGCATTTCCATATTTTATCTTCCATTGTTTCGTCAATTGGGGTTGCATAATATACAAGGGGAGTTGATGTCTATTGCGATTCTCGTTAAGATGTTGGTGCACATTGTATGATGTATCTTGTCGTTATGCACTATTGCTTTTCTTAATTATAGAAATCATTTTCAAAAAAAAGAAATTATGAAATCATTTGAACCATATAAAGGGGATGTTGAGTAGCTAATGATCAACTTTGCGCATATTGTTAGAGAGGGGTTTATGTAGATGGCAGTGGGTTTTAAATACAAGATTTTTTTGGTACTTAAACTCTAATATCATATTAAATTATCACCTCATGGAGGTCAATTTACATGTTTTTTAAACTATTTAAATTCTTAGACATGGAGGTCAATTTACAAATTAGTCTCACCATCACCCATTCAAAAGCAATATTTTCACCTGCAAAGTTTAATTAAAAAGAATCATGCATGTACATGATAGGGCGTAAATGAAGATAATAAATAAATAAAATAAACTTTTTTTTTAGTAGTTTATAATTTTTAAATGAAGTGATTAATTTTACAAAATTTCTAATTGGGACACATTAGAGTTAATTATCTTTTATAGCTCAATACCAGGATCAATCTTGTTTGAAGTTGATTCCACTCTACTCTGCTTGTGGTTGATAATGGGGTGAATTCAAATTTTTTTGTTTGAATGGACTATTATGAGGGTGTCGATTGCTGAATTTTAAACTTTACAGCTTGATGAAGGTAAAATTCACTAACCCGATTTCCAATTATGCAATTCGAGTTGAAAAGTATGGACTACCCGATCGTATCAATGATCCATCAGATCGGGCAAACCGAACTTGAGGACTTACTAGGGAAGTTGGGACCTGAAGTCTGACCATTTTTCGATCTGATGACTAAGCCAACAGAATCCTGCAAAATCCGAAAAAGTATCAGAAGGAAATGTATAAGTAAGGAATCATATCCCAAAAAAGTTAATTAATATCTCATACACTATCCACTATACTTTCTAAATTCTTATCATTCCTAAAGTAGGATACTAACTTAAGTATTTGAGTGTTTTACGTGGGCAACCCCTACACCAGTTCTTTTTGCAGATCAACGCGGGAAGTACTCGGCCAGATTTGATCATCAACATAACTAATTTTTCTATTAATTTTAGCATAACAATGTTAGAGGATGAGAGCTTGTGATCTAATAAAGCATAAATAAGTTCACACTTTGAGAGGCTAGAGTGGTGAGCCCCATCTATTTTATCTCTAAATTTAAAGATTCGGTCTCTAAAAATTATCAAAAATAGTAAGTTTTTGTGAATAGTATCTCCTATTGGAGATACCAAATTAAAATCAAAACATCAAATACTTAAAAGGGACATGAAATCTCTCAGGGCTGCGCCGTTCTCTAAAATTATTTAGTTTCTACTAATAAAGTATTTTAAATCCATTCAAATGCTACCTAATAATGGGATATCGGTAAAAAGGAAAAAAGGTAATTTACCGAAATAGTGTTAGATCTTTGCCTTTTTTTACATTTAAATTCTCTATCTTTTATTTTGGATAAAATGGTCTTTCATCTTTTATTTTCATGACAGCCGTTAGTCCTTGAAATAAAATCTGTCAAAAAAAAATGTTAGTGAGTACGTGGATGACACGTGGTCACAAAATGCATAAACCTTAACATGCTTATATTTTATTGCGTGACAATTTTACCCCGAAGATATGTCAATTTTGAAGGCCATGTGTCATCCACATGCTCACTAACGTTATTTTTTGACGGATATTTACTCTACAGACTAACGACTGTCACCAAAATGAAAGATAAATGATCATTTTATCCAAAATGAAAGATAAATAACTTAAATATCAAAAAAGGCAAAGATATAGGATTATTTCGATAAATTATCCAAAAAAAATACAGGCCATTTGGTCTAGCTAATGATATAATTCTTATTTTAGATGTGAGAGGTCTTAAGATTATTCTCGTTTATAAAATTCTACGTGATGTAAAATAATTTAAATCTCTCTTAAATAAAATAAAATAAAATAATCGTTAGGTATCTAATGCCTACCGAAGATTAAGTAAATTAAGCAAATTCATATTATTAACTTATCCCTTATGAAAGAGACGAGTTGACTATACATATCCACTCCCTAAAATATTTTGATGGCTATATTTGATATATATCCAATCAAATAATTACATGCATGCATGACAACTGATAAGGAAGACTTTGCTTATTCATATATGAAATTTGCGTAGGATAACCTAGTATATTACTCACATATTTGTTAGCATTTCCCTATCTTGTAATGTTTGTTAATTGTGAGTTCGGTCGCATAATATAACATAAAAAAGTTGAGTTGAATATTTGATCATCTTGCATGTTCCAAGTGATGTTAATGCGGCAAATTCTTACATGATTTAAAACCATGGCCCCACAAATGATCTAGTCCAATAGGATTTTCACATATCATTAATAGTCATCAATACTAATAGTTAATAATTATGAAAATACATCTTAAGTTTACAAATTTATAAACGAACCCCTCCTTCAACTTCACTTCTTTCCAAATCCTAAAAGCCACCACGAGCCCACCACCAACCACCAACCACCACCAACCACCATCAACCAGCAACTACCTAAACCAGCCGCTCCTACCATGGTCGCAGTTAATCAATTTTTGACATGCCACTGGTCTTAACAATTGATAATTACAAAATATATCTTAAGTTTAACAATTTATAAAAGGGTCATTCCCCATTTAACTCTATTTCCCCAAATCTCAAAGCCACAAACAATCACCAACCACCCAAACCAGCCGCTGCTACCACCCAACCAATTTATGCATGTATTCATACATATTATATGACGTAATAGGAATTGAAATTCTACCAAATGCTATCTGGGTACATAACCTCATATAAGAAATTGGCATTCTATAAAAAATAGGGGTCATTTTATAAGTCCTTTTTATCAGTCATAATGTAGCCATTCTTTATGTAACCATACAACTTTCAAAGTGAAAGACAACTAATTCACATGTTATGCTCTATATCTATGTATATACATATAGGTTGGATTTGAGTATGGTGGACTCTGGCTTGGATAACGACTGTGATGGGTGGTACATGGTGATGATGTTGCAAATAATAGTGGGGTGTAATGGAGTTGTTATGTATGCGTGATGTGTAAGTGTGGTTGTGCTGTATTTGTATATCCATATGGAGTGAAAAAATGGTGGAGGTGAAGTGGTGGGAAAAGGATGGTGAGTTTATAAGGTTGAAGATGGAGGAAATTTGGAAATGAAAGTGGTATGATGGTGGATTTTCTTGGGAATGAAGAGGGAGATATGTTATAATTTGTTAAATTTTAGAGGAAAGTTCATAATTATGAAGAGTCTAAGACCATATGTTGGGTTAGAAGTGGTATTTGGGCCGGGCCAACACAGGTTCAGTTCAGCCTAACACACGAAAATTCGGGCCTAACCCAGCTTGAATGAAAGTGGATTCGACTCGGCTCACCCCACCCATATAAGTGGGCTGAGTTGGGTCATATAGTTTTGGACCCAACCCATTTGTGCCCAAGCCCAGCCCAGCTCAGCCCATAAGTTCAGCCTAGCCCAACTCGAGCCTAACTCAGGCCTAACTCGAGCCTAGCTCAGGCCCAATTTGAGCCCCCAGATAAAGCCCATCTTGAGATTATAATTTGTATATGTAATTTTTGTTATAAATAGTTAGTGTATTCAACTTCATTTTACTACAAAACTATATATTTATTTTACTACCTATTGTCTCTTTATTTTACTATAAGAGAATACACAATATCTATGGCTATGGGAGAAGAAACTCTTTTACAACGATTACGTTCAAATGTTTGGAATTATTTTGCTTACTTTGAAAAATACAAGTATGTAATTTGTAATTATTGTGAACGTAAATATATATGTCGTCGTCAATTTAGAACTTGAACGCTTATAAAATATTTTGTATCTCAATTCTCAAATGTTCCAAACTATTTTAATCATCAATCACTGCCACCACCACCACCAACAAGCCCAACACCCGCACAAGGAGCATAATAAAATGGAGAACTTCTCCATCAACTTTCTTCAAGCATTTATGTAATGTTCTTTTTTTTTTATATATTTATTAATAACGTATCAGTGTCTAGTGAACTTGTGGTTTGTTAAGTAATATTTTATCATTTATATTAATATTATCAATCAACTTATGTCTTGTTAATTGTTAAATTAATTTTTTCGTAAAAAAGGTTAAGCTTAAGCTTTTTTCGTTATTAATCCAACTATCAAAATTTAGAACACACTAATAAAAAAATAAAAAAATAGGCTGGCCCAGCCCAGCTCGCGACTCATTGTAGCGAGCTCGTGGGCCGAGTTGGGTCCTATATTTTAAGAATTTAGCCCAGCCCAGCTCAGCCCAGCCCACTAAACATATGTGCCGAGTCGAGCTCATTTTTTTTAACCCACGATTCAGTCGTACCGTGTTGGGTTGGCCCATTTTCGAGCTCTATGTTAGGTCATAGTTTTAGACCATGTAATAATTTGCATGTTAATGCACATTGGATGGTGTATCACTCCTACATGCACCTTTTTAACTTTCTTTTTAGAGCTATTTGTCAGTATTTGACTTTTTCCCCTAGAATCCGGTATTTAATTGGACGATATTGTTTAAGGTGTTAATATTGAGTTGACTATCGATACAATAGTTACAATATTTAATATGCAAAATAAAGGGGTAAAAGCATACGATACAACCGGTTGGCCAACTACTAGGATGGAACCTGATGATAAAGACAATTGTTTGAGATTTTTCTGAGGGGAGAAATTTGGTGGACATAGCCTTGGAGGAAATGTACCTCCAAAGAAAGAGTTTACTGTACTAAAGAGAATGTGGATAAACTCTGTAGGTTCATCTCTCATTCATAGAAATATTAACGATAAGAGGACAACTCAAGAAGATGCGTATATTGTGTATTTGTTGGTTAGTAATAGGCAAGTGAACCTCACATATATAATTTTTCGTCACATGGTTCATGTTAAAGAGGAAAAAAGATTATTGCTACATGGAATAACTCTTACCCGAATTTTTGAATATTTCAGGGTGAACTTTGAAGGGATTGAAGGTACTAAGTTCAACAAGAGTTGGTATCTTGATATGATATCTTTGAATAGGCAAGGATTTTATTTGCATCAAAATCATTACATAAACCAAGGAGAATTTAATGACATACCTAAAGAACTCCAAGCAGAAATTAAGTTAAAGGCACAACAAAAAATTACCTTTGTTCAAATTCCGAATCTTATAGGTGATGTTGACCTGGAAAATATATATGGAGAAATGTCAGGGGACACCATTGTTATAGGGGATGTCGACGTTACAGAGGATGTTCTTCATGCTTCAAAAATATCACTGATGGAGGACCATGAAAAGAGAAGGGGTGCAAGTTCAAGTGGTACTACTAGTTCACCTTAGGATCTCATTTTACAACAACTTGCAGAATTGAAAACCTCAGTTCAGACTTTGAAAGAACGTAGGGCAGAAGATCGACTATATTTTAAAACTCAATTGGAGGATATACAAGGTCAGCTTAAACTGATTGATGATGATTGTAAACACATCCGTGCTTATGTCTTTGGACAAGACCCACACCCTCGAGACACCAGCTATTCGGGTTGTAGAGGACAAGATGAAGGTTGCAGTCGTGGACGAAGACAATAGTAGTCAAACTTGCTCTTACTTTTTAATCATTTACATTCGAACTCTTTTATTTACGATTTACGTCAAACTTGTTCTTAGTTTTTAATTATTTGCATTTCGAACTCTTTTATTTACAATTTATATATATTGAATGCTTTTATTTAGTTTTTGGTGCCCATATTTGACTAATTATGTCATATATTTTATTATACTCTTCTTAAGCTTCTATTGAGTTATGGTATATATCTTTTAGACATTCTTAATTTTTTTTTATCTTTTATTATTTGGCGACGGATTGGCTGCGAAAACATGGATGTCCGTAGCTATTACATAGCAAAGGGCTATGGATTGACTACAAAAATGTAGAATTCCATAGCCAATTCGTAGCCAATTCCCACAGATTGGCTACAGATATTTAATACTATCTATGTTTTAACTTATTAATAAATAAAAAAAATAAAAAAAGTGTGTTAATATTTTCATATTTTGCTTGTTTATGAAGTTCAAACCAAATATAAAAGTTTGTAAGATAGTAGATTCAACATTAATTAATATTAGCGCAATGTTTAATGAAAACATGCTAAGTTTGATTTAAACGGTTATTCAATTCCAACGAGATTTTTCTATAAAAATACGTGTGGTGACAAAATATGAACCAAGTTTATTTTTATTTGAAAAAGTTGCAAGTCATATAACATTTTCCTTCGTTGTAGGTTGAATCGCACTTCCATAATTAACATTAAAAGACATCTACCTTGATTTTGCTTAAAGGTTCGTAGTCAAAGCTACGGATTGACTACGGACATGAAAACATCCATTGCCCATGGACACATTAGGGCTACAGAATAAATTCATGGCCATTGGCTACCAATTAGCTACGAACAAGTAGTAGTCCGTAGCCCTTTGCTACGAATCAGCTACAAACTTCTACTTGTCCGTAGCCAATCCGTAGCCAATGACGTGGTCATTGGCTAAGGACCTTCAATGCAATCTATGGTTAATTTGACAATAAATAGGAAAAACGTATCAAAACGTGTTAATATCTTCCTATTCTTCATGTTTATAAAGTTCAATCCAAATTTTAAAGTTTCTAAACTACTAGATTTAACATTAATTAACATTAACGCAATGTTTAATAAAAATATGTCAAATTTGATTTAAATGGTTAATCAATTCCTATAATATTTTTCTATAAAAATACGTATGGTAACAAAATATGGACCAATTTTTTTTTATTTGATAAAGTTGCAAGTCACATAACATTTTCCTCCGTTGTAGCTTGATTCGCACTTCTATAATTTATAACATTAAAAGGCATCTACTTTGATTTTGCTTAAATGTCCGTAGCCAATCCATGACCATAAGCTACAGAAGGGTTACAGATCCAATCAGTGGCCATTGGCTACGGACAAATAGTAGTCCGTAGCTGATCCGTAGCACAGGGCAACGAAATGGCTATGGACTACTACTTGTCCGTAGCCAAGGGCACGGATTGGCTACGGACCTTCAATGAATTTATGTTTAACTTCACAATAAATTGAAAAAAACATATCAAAACGTGTTAATAACTTCCGATTATTCATAATTATGAAGTTCAATCCAAATTTTAAAATTTCTAAACTAATAGATTCAACGTTAATTAACATTAACACAATGTTTAACAAAAATATGTTAAGTTTGATTTAAGTAGTTAATCAATTCGTATGAGATTTTTTTTTTTTAATAAAAATACGTATGTTGACAAAATATGGACCAAGTTTTGTTTTTATTTGGAAAAGTTGCAACTCGCATAACATTTTCATCCATTGTAGATCAAATCACACTTCCATAATTAATATTAAAAGACATCTACTTTTAGATTTTAATTTTTCTTTCAATAACATATATTGTCTGTTAGCTACGGATTGGCTACGGACTTTTATGTTTTAATTTTTCTTTCAAAAATGTATATTGTCCGTAGCAAATTCGTAGCTACCTTGTTACCAATTGACTACAGAATTTTATATTTAAATATTTCTTTCAATAAAATATATTGTCCGTAGCGAACTTGTAGCTAATTTGCTACAGATTTGCTACAAAATTTTATATTTTAATTTTTCTTTCAATAACAAATATTGTCTGTAGCCAATTCGTAGCTAGTTTGCTACGAATTGGCTACGGACTTTTGTATTTTAATTTTTCTTTCAATAACGTATATTCTCTGTAGCCAATCCGTAGCTAATTTGCTACGGAGTTTTGTATTTTAATTTTTTTTGGTAACATATGTTATCTGTAGCGAATCCGTAACTAATTTGCTACAGATTGGCTACGGATTATTGTTCTAATGTCTATTTAGACATTAGAACAAGATCTAAAGATTAAATATGAAAATAACTATATGTGCACAAAGGGGTCATCAACACATTTTTCACGAAACTCTATAAAAAGCTCAAATATACTGTAGAATGCATTCAAATACAAAGCAAGCAACTACCTGACAATACAAGTGTCAAAACAACCAATTCCCGCGTTATCCTAAGTCATTTAACTCCAAACCAAAGGCTAAGGCTCAAGATTCTCAAACTAACTATTATAATCTTCTAGTTACACATTATGGCACACTTAGAACCCTTGAAGCCATTCATTAACCCGTATTAGCCACAAAAGCCCCGATTACCCCTTTGCGTGTTTATACTACAAGTATCTTAACCAAAGCTCAACTAAGAGTTAGAAACGCTTATTTAGTCCCTATTTACCGTAAGAACACAAAATATAACAACCAAATTCACCTGGATTTATGTTTGACCCAAAACCCTTTTGTTCACCAAGGCTAATTAGCTTCCAAACGGAATACAAAGCTCAAGATACACAACCAAGCTATATTATCTTCCTATTGACACTTAATGGCACCACTTAGGACCTTGAAATCACACTTTAAATCATAATTACCCGAAAAGTTTGATTTTTTCTCTTTATGCATTTACACTACAAGTACCCTAAACGAAACTCAACCGTGAGTTAGAAAAGCATATCTAGCACCTACATAGTCTAAGAATACCAAATGTGATGGCCAAATTAACTCGGATTTGCATTAACCCCGAAACCTCTTTTTAAAAGTCGCCAATTTCACATTTTAGCCAAGTTTCGAGCAATTCAACCTAACGGGACTATTAATATATTTTTATTAACATCTAAGGAACCTATTAGAAACAATGAATCAAGCTATAACACACAATTCTACAAAACCCTAGCATTTCATCACTATTCACACCCTAAAATCAAACCATCAAATTTAACCATTTAAAAAGTGAATCAATGGCATAAATGTGGTATCTAGCACTTATATACAATGTATAATATCATATTTGAACATACCATAAGCATTTACTAGCAAATCTATAAAATTAAGAAAGTTGCAACATTTTCAAAATGCAAAACATTCATGCAAATCCCTCACCAACGCTCGTAAAAGCTTGTAGAATGCTAGCAAACACTCTAAACCACTTGCTCCTAGCTTGCCAAGGCTTGAAATCAAGATTTGAAGTGCAAAATTTCTTCCCTTTCCTCTCTTATGGTTGTCGGGTTTTCCAGGCACTATTCACCCCTCAATTTTTTTTTTAAAAGTCATTTATGAGCTAATGTGTGTGTGTTGAGTATATAATATAAGTTGGGTTAGGTTATGTGTGTGTGTTGTCAATAAAAGTGAGTCAAGCTAGCTTAAAACAAGTCCAAAGGTGCAGTTAAATGTTAGCTCACTAAAATATAAAGTTACACTACATAATACTATTCACTAGTCCCAATAAAACATTTTCTAAACAGGTGCTCTCAACCCTAATCGCTCAAATGCACATTTTTCTTATTCCTAAAATAATTAATATGATTTAAAAAAAATGCTAATTCAAAATAAATAAGTGGTTGAAAAATATAATGAATAGTAACCACAAAAAGTAACAAGTAATGCACAGTGAAAATATGCAAACAGTGGATGCAACAGTTAACAGAAGTACGGTGATATTTTCGGGCGTCATAGACACGACAGATCTGAGCCGCGAGAAGGAGTCCTCGCAACTCAAAATGCTTCCACAGCCACAGCCGCGAGAGGTAGTCTAGCGGTTGTGATCACCGTGAAGCCGTAAGGCTCTTTGTAGCCACGCGACTTTGAGGAGCCTCACAACTCCCATGGTTGTGTTGCACAGAGCCGCAAGGTATTCCTCGCGGCTCAGCGCTGCAACCACCATGGTTGCGATAAGCCTGTCCTTGCGGCCATGGTGGTTGTAGAACCACAACAGCCATGGTGGCTGTCATGGGAGGAATGACAGCCACGTTTGTTGCCATAGTGGCAGCAACCATGACTGCAGGCAACGAAGAAGAAGGGAAGTGGGGTGGGGGGTGGCGCTGGCAAGGAAGAAAGAAAAAGAAAAAAAAAGTTTTTTTTTTGGTGGGTTAGGGTTTCCGGACCCAAACCCAGTCCAGATCCGGATCCGGATCTGGAACTGGGTCCAAGTCAAAACCTAAGGACCCAAGTTGTTTGGCTCTTGGGCTGATTTGTTTTAAAAAAATGGATTTTCTATTTCTTTCTTTAGTTTTTGGGCTAAATGGACATATTCGAATTGGGCTTCATTTGGGCTTGTTTTAAATTGTTTTAAAAATTATCTACATTGGGCCTATTTTTAATTCAGACTAGAATATAAATAATGTGGACTATTTTAATGTTTGAATTGGACTGTTGGTCTTTTGGACTTGGACTTAATTAAAATAGGTTGAACTTATTTTAATTTTTAAAGTCCAGTTTGTTTAATTAGTTTTGTTTGACAAATTAATTAAAGAAGCCCAAATGTATTTTGATACTTTAAATTAATAAACAGTTTATTAATTATTAAATATAATTTGATTATATTTATATTTTATTAATATGAGATATTTATGGAGTGAATTCAATAAAGAGTTTATTGAATAGAATAAATTTAATAAATTGAATAGAATAAATTTAATAAAGAGTTTATTAAATTGAAAAATCTAATGTAAAGAGTTTATATTAGAAAATTAATTGTGTTATACTTGTAGTTAATTAATTAATTGTTTATTAATTAATTACAATAAATATAATGTGATTATATTTATTTAAATACTTATGATTGTCATAAATATAGATCTGAATCGTTTGAAATGTTCAAAGAATTCAAAGCTAAAGTAGCAAATCAAACTAGAAATGAGAAATAAGTCTTAATGATGAGATCATGGAGAGTTCTTAGTCTCAATTTCTAACAATATCTCAAAGGAAAATAACATAGTAATTTCATTAACTCCTTCTGGTACTCTGATGCTTGAGAAGTGTCGGAGAGAATGAGTTGGATCTTGTTGGACATGGTCTAGTAAATGATAAACTATGTTGATTTATAGTTTAGCCTGTGAGGCTATATTCTTCTTATAGCAGTCCATCTCTTGGATAAGGTCACTTCCAAGTTAATCTTAAGTACTTCATATAGGATATGAGAAAACAGGATACCTAGTCTTAAGGTGTTAAGAATGAGGGTTATCCTGCTTTCAATCAAAGGCTTGAGATTGATAAATTGGAAATGAGATTGGACAAGGTTAATTGGTTATCCCAAAGATTTGTTGGGATATAACTTTTATTCCCTTTATGACTAAAGAGTCTGTTAGGAAGTACAATTTATTCTTGGAAGAATAGTTCATCTAAGAAGATAGTGTGGGAAGAAAAGTAAGGCTCAATAGGAGTCACTAAACAACCAGTTGACTTGAGTCAAATCTAGGATTTAATTCTAGAAAACCCAATCCAAGAACAACTGATTATTTCACAATTTTTCCTAGATTAATAAGATGACAATAATCATGTTTATGTTTTTTGTCAGTTGTGAAAAGATATGTTTGACATAAGCTTAAATGGGTTAAGGCCATACAATCTTAAAAGAATTTCATGCAAGCTTGTGGACCTATAAGTCATACAAGAGAGAGAAAGATGGAGACCTTTAAGACAAATGGCGAAAGATTATTGTCATAGGCAAGAAGTTGACTATGAGGAAATCTTTTCACCAATTGTTAAAATTCATTATGATTATTTGGCCATAGTTGTACACCACTATTATGAGATATGGTAGATGGATGTCAAAATGGCATTCCGTAATGACTTCATTAATGAAGACATTAATATGGGATTGTCAATATGTTTTAAGTCCAGTGATAAATTACAAAGAGTACAAGCTAAAGGGATCTATTTATGGACTTAACCAAGCCTAAACAATCTAGAACATTTGGTTTGACTTCATTAGGAATGAAGATAAACCTTGACTACACAAGTAGGTCTAAGTCATTCAAATAAATTCTCCGAGTAAATTTTGGAATAATCCGCCTAAATCCTTGGAAAATGATCTATAGGGAAAGATCAAAAAGAACTAATGGATTCTTGCCAAAAGGTGTTAAAGGGGTTTAACATGTACTTAGATTTTAAAAGAGAATTGTTCTTTTTTAAGACATGAAATCTATCTCTCTAGGGCTGTGAGTCCTAAGACTGCTAAAGAGATAGAAACTGGACACATAAAGTTCTAAGTGCTGCAGCAATTAAGAATCTTATATATGTCATGCTGTGAACAAAGACATGATATCATAAATGTTATAAGTGTTATGAGCAAATATCTGTCTGATCTAGGTTAGTAACACTGGAAAGCAATCAAGAACATTCTTAAGCACTTGAGAAGCACTGAAGAAATGTTCTTGGTATATGGAGAATGTGAAATTTAAAGTTTTACAAATTCAGACTGAGAGTCTGAAGTGGATTATTGGAAATCCATATTTGGGTTCATACTCACCTATAACGGAAGAACAATTATTTGGAAAGGTTCCAAATATTGGTACAATTGCAAACTCCTGAGGTTGAGTGTGTCGTTGCATCAGATGTAACAAGAGGGAACTGTTTGGATCTAGTAGTTCATAACTGAACTCATGATAGTTCTTTCCATTAAGTAAACGGGTAGTACTGTGACAACAATAGAGCTGTAACGCAAGCTGAGGAACCTAGGTCTTACTGGAGATCCAAGCGCGTTAAAGAGGTATTACCACATTGATCAGAGATTGTGGGAATGGTGATATTATGCAGTGAATAACGTCAACAGTTGACGGTGCTAGTCCACTAACTAAGACAATGATTCAGTAGTCATTTGATTACCATCTTGAGAAGATGTGTATGAGATACCAAAGTGATTGGCTTTAGTGCAAGTGGGGGATTGTTGGATTATATGCGCTAAATGCCAATTTTTAGGACATAATAATTATATTATTTATTTATTGTGGGCAGTTTGTTTAAATATCATTAATGCGATTAACTATTTAAATAAAAGTCCTTAGAATAATATTTATAGATTCTATTCTTAAAAGTAAGGATATGAATGACAGAATCTATATTCATAAATATATTCCAAAATAGCCCCCGATCGTAGGATGAATTAATTTAGCATTAATTTATCCGAAAAGATCGGATTGTAGTCTACCATCCAAATAATATGAGATATTGATTTGGACGATTAGTCTCATATCGTAAGGGTAGATGTATAAGTGCTTGTTGAGAACAAGTGACTGGACATCACCGCTAGTACAACGAATTACATGGAATGGTCAATAATTCGTTGTACAGTGTAATGGTACAATTAGTCCTTAGACCTGAGACACCACGGTTATCTTGTGTTAGGGATAACGTAATTTGCTGGTGCAATAAAGCTAGTCCTCATCAAGGATTGGATAATGTACTTAGTGGTTATGATCTATCCCGACATGGAGATATGTGTGTGTAGGTATGGAATCTGTCAATTAGGGATCCTATGCGATCTATTAATTGAGTAACTAGAAATTCTTGGCCGAGGTAGAATAGTGGAAGTCGTTCCATGTATTATTCATAATTTATTGATTAAATAGATTTGAAAATATGATTGAGTAATAGAGTTTGATGACCCTATCTATGACTCTGACTCAATCGGGATTATTCAAATAGAAGGAATTAGTTGCATGATAATTACTAAGGGTTCGTAGAATTTACACTTCATTATTAGTTGGGTAGTCGTGATATACTGCTAGATATCACTCACGACTTACGAGAATTAAATTAGAAGAGTTCTAATTAAATATTAATTGGATTAATATTATTTCGCTGCTAATTAATTATGAACCCGAGAAGTCACACACAAAAGAGATTCGGAATTAATCAGCGAGAAATATAAATTAAATATTAGAAGAGTCTAATATTTTCTAATATTTAATTGAACTTAAAACTGATTAGATTGGAATATTAGTCCAATCATTTAATCAGTCCAAGTCCAGTAATTAGGACTGGCGCAAAAGCTAACCCTAATATGTCTAGTGTTTCCTATAAATAGGAAACTATGACAGACATATTAACTAGTACAAATTCTGTCTTTCATAGCAAATATATTTTTCTCTAAAATCTTATAGTGGGATTTTGCTGATTGATGGCTCGGATCTTGTGTGGATACTTTAGGAGGCTTCACAATTGGGGAGCTCTGGATTCGACCAATTTCTACAATAGATTCGTCATCATGGAAAGGTAATCCTGAAATCCTTTAATGCGTAATTAATGTCGATTATTATGTATGTATGTAATTTACGTAAATAGCCATGAACGGATGCATGTGCGTTTATTCTGATTATAAAATTTTTAAATATTATGCACAATTTCCAACA
Organism: Ehretia macrophylla; assembly: GCA_037974665.1. Taxonomy (NCBI): domain Eukaryota; kingdom Viridiplantae; phylum Streptophyta; class Magnoliopsida; order Boraginales; family Ehretiaceae; genus Ehretia; species Ehretia macrophylla. The sequence goes on along the minus strand of CM075764.1, from coordinate 10,985,337 downwards.
AATTAATATAATTTATGTTTCGTGAATTAGTTGAATGAAAATATTTTTTAGGGTTATAAAAAATAAAAAATAAAGCTGCTGGTTGGGCCACTTTAGGGCTAATTACTTTTATAAATTGATCAAGGGATCAATAGTGTTTTAAGGTTGCTTTCTAATCACTCTGCAACTGGCCGACAATGTGCTCCTAGATTAAGATAAATTGACGATCAAACACTTCAAAAGTCAACTTTTGAAATCAAACTTCTCAATAACAAGTGTTCTCATGGCAATGATAATAAAATCAACAAAAATGTAGGTGGTCTAGCTCTCAGGAGGCTGACCTCTGAATTTTAAAAGTAATTAAAACTGATTTTTCTGTACTAGATTCTTCCAATCTCTTTGTCGTGGCAATGCCGCAGGTTTAGAGGTTGGGTTCTTAGATATCGATCGTGTTTTCATGTTAGGAAAATAAAGCACTTAAATAATATTTGGCACCATAATGAAACTTAAAAATAATATTTTGCAATTGTTAGAATATACAGTTTTGCTGACTCATTTTTCTTTAATATCAGCTCTCATTTTTTAATTTCTTCGGTTCATATGTAAGGGGATGTGTTGCAATATACATTTTTTCCACATTGAAAAATCACTAACTCTAAATCCACCATATAAGATCTTGAACTACTTCACCGATACCAATTAATTTTAAAATGTAACATCGTCAGTTATCTTAACAGCAATTAAGAAGGCTCAAAGAGGGAATATATTATTGCACTACTGTCTTTCCCCAAAAAAGGAAAAAAAAAAGGGAAGGCCATGATAAGGACTTTGGTAGAAAAAAACTCAAGATGATTCTCAATTAGCATATGTTTAAATTTTTCACGATTTGTAAATTGATTGGCTAATTAATATTAACTAATTAGGTCTGCGCCGTTCTTCTTTTGAATAATATCAGAAAAATGAAAGTCTTTGCAAGTCACTTTCATTATAATGCATAACTACCTGAGATATGGTCCAGTACTAGAGGCCGATGTGCATTTAGAGTACAATTTTCATTAACCCCGCAAAATATTTAGAAATAGTTTGATATTTTTAGTTTACAAAATAATTTAACCTTATAATTTCACTAATTTTAGTTTCTATTAATAAAATGTTCTAAATTCAACCGGTCGATGATATCTAATAAAATTGTACGAAACAAGTAAAAAAAAAAAGTCGTCAGGTATCTAACACCCACCGGAGCAATGAAGAAATACGTGTTATTACCCCCATGAAAGGGACGAGTTGACTGTACAATATCCACTATATAGTTGCTAATTAGTCAACCTTAGCTAAGGGCTAAACAAGTCTTCTCGATCCTATCTGGTAACTTGTCCCGCTAAAATATTTTTTTGAGGGACAAATTAATTAATCACATTTGATATTTGATATCCAATCATATTACTTGCTAGATAAGTAAGGAAGATTTGCTTATTCATATGTATAAGTCAAAACCAATTCTACAAGCATATAAAATCCGACATGGGATATATAACCTAGTACATCACTTTTCTTTTTCTTTATTTTTTTTGTTGGATAATGGAGAAATATGGGTCTATCTATAATCTTAAAATAGAGATAATTGGATTTATTATAGAAAAAATAAAAACTTGGAATTTCGTGGGTTAATTTGCTCATCTTTTGCTTAATTTAGTTCTCTCTCTCTCTCTCTTTCTAAAACATTAACCCTAATCTTGATACAGAAAAAAAAAAAGTAACCCTAGTCCATCGGTCCAATCTTTTGGGCTGAGAAAAATTAAAAGAACTTAATAGAAGAAAAAGAGAAATTAGTCTGATATCCCATACTTAGACTCATATGGATTTGATGTTCCTTGGTTTTTTTTACAACTAAGTTTCTTTCTTCACTTTTGAACTTCTGATTATTTCTATAACCTTGACGAAAATGAGTGATTCTTGAACGCTTGTGTTTTCAAGATGATATCTAGTCAATTCTTTTGGATCAATATATATTCATATAACATAAAACATGAGATTTCATCCTCAAACGAATTGATAGTTTATCTAAATTAAGATCTTTTACGATGATGTTAAAGCTCATATTTTATCAATGTTGGAATATTATAATCTTGAAATACAATATCTTCACCAAATTAGATTGGGTTATGGGGAGCATGTCTGCGTGTAGTCTGTCAATGGCACCATCAGGCCCAAAATTAGTCTACTGCACTAATAAGATAAATCACTCCATAGTTTGGAAAAGGCTTAAAGCCCAGCCCAAACGAGAATCTCAGCAAACACACCAACTTTCACTTGGCAAGTATGAAAGTCACTTCAGACTTGAATCTGAATAGTACTTCTGAGTAAAAGTGGTATGGATTTATGACTCGTTTTCATATTTGTTTAGTGTAGTAATTCACATTAACCATATTACTAAAGGTAGAAGAAATATTGTTTTAACTGAACCAGCTCTTGCCTCGTGATAGTAGTGCAGCTAGGATCTCATGATGAACGGAAGAATTAGAGAGCCCTTAACTAAAATCTAACATATATATATATATATATATATAATGAGTTTTTTTTTTCTTTTGACAAAATTAATAAAAGGAGTTTTTTCCAAAGTCAAAATTCACAACTTCAAATAAGCGTGGCTCCGTCACTGTTTCGTTAGCAAACTTGATTAAACCTGAGCTCGAGGTAATGTTTAGAAGCTACGATTGCATCATAATGGTGATACATAAGAGCTCGTACTCGGCATATGTGACATCTAAAAGGCACAAGTGTGACTGACTTGGCGTCTTCAACTTTGTTCTGCATGTTGTCTTGTAGGCATAGTTTCATGCATATGTACACTATCTTTCGATTTTTCTTGTCTTCATTGAACTTGTTTGACAGATTAGAAAAAGATTCATTTGACTGATTAGCAAAGATATGCTCCTCTAACTATAATAAAATTGTTTTTTGTCAGGCTATGTTACCAGTTTGCTAGATGGATGCAACCACGCACACGCAAAGATTATGTGATTTTGTTGATTTATATAGGCGATCCTACTTTGATATGATATAATTTACTTAATTTTAAAAATAAATTTCCAATTCTGCAAAATCAAAACCACCTGAACCATGCAAGCGTCTTGTGCTTTACTACCATGACATCCTCTTCAATGGCACCAATTCTGCAAACTTCACATCCGCCATTGTCGCCAACGAAACTCATCTTGGAAATTTCCATTTCGGCATGCTTGTAGTTTTTGATGATCCAATGACCAAAGACCATAACCTTCATTCTCCACCAGTGGCTCGAGCGCAAGGCTTCTATTTTTATGATATGAGAAGTACTTACAATGCTTGGTTTGCCTACACTTTGATATTTAACTCTAGTGAGTATAATGGTACCATAAACATTATGGGTGCAGACATTATAGGACAGGAGACTAGGGATCTTTCTGTGGTTGGAGGAACTGGCGATTTCTTCATGGCAAGAGGGATTGCAACTTTTCGGACTGATGAGTTTCAAGCTGACTATTATTTTGGTCTCCAGATAGACATCAAGTTGTACGAGTGCTATTAGATACTGGACACACTCTTCAAAAGGATAATACCGCGTAACATCAATTATAATATGTGAGTGTAATAGTACTACAAGACAAATCTTTGACATGTATCAATATTTGTTGTTCAAACGATAACCGTTTGTATGTTTTTCCCTTAGATACATTATATTAGGTTTTATATATGGTGAAATGAAAGATATAACATTTGCTTTTGTTATAGTAGAATAAATCAAATAACTGAGAACATTTGCTATTAAGTTAAGGAAGAATAAATCAAATAATAACTGAGCCCCATTCAACTTTTTGCTGCAAAAGCTAGTTGCGTTCACTATTTTCCATTATTATTGTTAAACTAGGCTAACGACATCTTATTTAAAAGTTTAAACTGTTAGATTTTTTTTTTTTATTTATTGTCTTCATTTATCGTATTAAACACACCTCTACATGTGCAAGATTCATTTTTCATTTTTTTATCGTACTTGTGTAAAATTTTATATTTTTAAATAAGTAACAGTGAGAGTTGAACATAAGACTGTTTGGTAAATCAGGTTATGATACTATATTAAATTATCACATCACCTAAAAGTTTAAATTATTACTGATGAGCTTATTTATTTAATGTTTTCAACTGAAACTAAGGTTAGATTTATTTTTATACCTTTAAAATGTAGAACTTCTCAATTAATTAGTGAATATTTTCTCAAGTTCACGTACAAGTTTTAAACGTTGAATATAGCCAAACAAAACGAGATTGACTAAAGCTAAAAAGAATATTTACAGTCTGGGAGAAGCCTAAATATCAAGTTGGATTATACAAGGAATTGTTGTTGTTAAGGTGCTTTTCTGGATCAGGAAGATGTATTCCCAATAAGCTTTCCTGCACACATAAATAACAAACCACATGAGTTTTCCGTGCTAAGCACTCCGATACTTAAGTTAGTACTGATGGTGCTTTTGGAGGAAGAAGATGAATATGTGTAATTTTCTAGAATGAAATTAGTTACCTCTCATGATAGACATGGGGGTTTATTTATACTTTTTCCCGTTGAGAATATTCTATTATTGAATTTTTCAGAATTGTGTCAGTATTATGTTATCCATTCTATTATTATCTTCGACCTATCGGGATGTTCTCAGGTCGGGAATCGCATACCCGACCTCTTTAAACGTCCTCGGATTGAGGGCATTATAGCCGACCTCTTGGAACATTCTCGGGTCGAGTCCTGGCAGGTTGGTCTCTTCTCTATTCTTGCCTTGAGGAAATGGAGGGTGCCTTGGTCTTTTGCTTTTGGCTTAGGTTTTCTCTTCATCAGTTGCATTATTACAACAATGGGGTTTGGAAAAGTTTTATGAATGCTTTTTTTTTAAAAAAATTTAAAGAAAAATTGTTTATATGACTTAATTAGAATGTTACACACAAAGACTTGATCTCCAGATCTCTCACATTTAAATAGAGAATTATACCACTAGACCAAATAATTTTTATTGTATTATCATATACCATGTTAGGCATATTTGTTGAACACAATAAGCAATGTATTAAATCTCTCTTTAATCAATAATTTAACATTTGAGATTAGGTGGTATTTAATACAGTATTAGAGTCAAAATTATGGGTTCAAGTCTCACGGTCACCCATTTAAAAATATTAAAATTGTTCACGTACAATGTTAAAAAATGAATATCGTTTGCACATGCGGACATATTGCAAAGAGGTGATAATATAATAGTATTAGAGCTAATTCAACGTTACTATATCATTGTCGATTTTGCTGTCCCAATAATTTTATGGTAACTAGCCTTGCTACTAGATGAATGTTACCTCAGTGGAATCTTGAGCATCATAATAAGTTGCTTCCAATCATGATACCTTCCGTTCATGTTTGTTGTGACGTCGCCATATATAATTGCTTGCTTCTTTGAACTTTCCGATCCGTCCTACTAGTACTGCATAAACGTTGACATCATGATCTGGCAAATTGAGCTTTATTATATCTTATATTCTGTGGATTTAGTGTCCTCACCAACCACAAATTAATTAGAGCATGAATTTAATACTTTCACTACAACCATGTAAAACAAATTACCACGATATTGTTTATATATATGTGTGTGTGTGTATAAAATATAAATTCTGCTTTGATCAGTAGCTATGATGGCTTCGAATCAGTTTGGACCATTTGTTCTGGTCTATCAAAGTTAGGTTGGTCACCAATATAAGTTGCAGCAAGAATTAATAAAAGCATCCAATTGACGTTTAATTGATCGAGACATTCTTTTAAAACGATTCAGGTCTTTTACATTTTCGAGAAAGAATTCGAAGTTCCAACTAGCTATCAAGATATGCTAGCTTGATGAGTGTCTGGAGTTACGTACCACGTTGATCATTTAACTTATACAGTTCAAATCAAGATTTAATAGGAAAGAAGATGAAGAAGGAGAAGGTATTTTTGTCTAATAAAATATTTATTTACACGGAAATATTTCACTAGTTGCATCTAAAGTGTGTGTTTTACGTACAGTTAAAATAGATGAAAAAGTTGACAAAGAGGGTATTGTGCAATCTTTTGAAAAAAATAAATTAAGGGTATAGTTAGATCCCAAAATAAAGTAAATGTGCATTTTTCATAAAACACTGGAGATGGCGTAAATTTAACTACTTTGTATTGACATGAGTTACGATTTTAGTTGGAAGCTCTCACAATCTTTAGATTAGCCAATTAATAATATTGTTGTCGATTTAAGATTTTCACTGAATGCTCAAAATTTGACCAAACCCTTCAACGTTTAATACCAAAGTGAATATAAGTGTACGAGTTGGTTGTGGATATATAAAATTCAACATATATATATACACGTAAACTGGCTCTTTGAGAAAAGCCTAAGAAGAATGGTAGGAAACATTAGCTACCAAATTTGCTGCTTTATGAGTTAAAAGTTATCACATCAATCAGATAATGAGTGGAGGAATATACTTGCATAAAAGAGCCAAATTCACCTCGTTTAGACTATTTGCACAAGCAGCAGTTTTTAACGGGCTTCTAATTTATCTCTAGTTATGGCATAAGTATGCTATTTAATTTTTTTTTTTTTTCAAATTCTAAGAGAATTGAGTAAAACATCCATTTTAGTGAAAGTATTATAGAATTATGAGACTCCATCCTAAAATTAATTTGTCACGCCCCCAAATTTAAAAGAGAAAATTCAGGGACGAGACCGCCGCGAACCTAGAAAGATACATCTTCCTAAACCCGCAAGGCGCTAAACAAAATAAACTAAAAATTCATAATTATGATGACAAGTTTCAGAGCATTTATCCAAATATATATATATAAATAGAGTCATACTAAGTCTTCAACATAAATAGGGGATAACTCCAAAGGTCACATAATTTTACTGAAAAGATTTAAATGAATCCGAATAACAAAATTCACTAAGTCCATAACAAAGAAATTTTCTAAATAGTTCAAATACTCTACGAGATCCAACACTACGTATACTCTAGAAGGTCTCTTGCTTAAGCTGCTTAGTCTCGACGACGTCTAGTTTCAATCTGAAGCCAAACATTTATTTATCACCATCTGCGAAAATAAAGATTTCAAGAAAAACAAAGAATAACATAAAGTGAGATAATAATCTCAGTAAGTAGCGTTGTGATGCCCAGGAATTTCATTACCTTTTTAAATTAACTGTTGCATAAATTACTTGAGCATTTTATGTGCATTTCTTTTCTTGTTTAACTGATTAGGCACTATTCATAAGAAATTTGACTGTCTTAAATGTTCGATTCAATATTTTTCCTAGACAATATAGCATATAAAAGGAATCGAAAATTTATCGTTTTGGACTTTAGAGCCCGGGAGTATGCATTTGAAAATTAGTTTTTGCTTCATTTGAATAGTGTTACGTATGTAAACATTAGTTTTGAGTTATTTAGCAACTAATTGGAGTTTTAAGTTCATTTGACTAAGGTTTAATAGCATTTGACTTGCCATATTAACATACATACATACTTATATGACTTGACATCCTACATTTACACATATAGCTCACAAAAGAAAAAAAAAAATCAAACACCCAAAAACAGCCCCCAAAACTCGACAGCCCAAGGAGGCAAAAAAGGAGAAAAATTTCTTCATTTCACCTTGCAGTTGATCTTGTGGCTTGCTTTGAAGGGTATTTGGAGCACTAGGGAGCCTCAATCACTTGCCTACAACATCATTGTTAAAGAGTTCTTGCATTTTTATGATGTTTAAAGTTTATGTCAATATTTGAAATTTTGGTATTTGTTGATTATAGCTATGAAGTTTGTTGTTATTGCTTGAAATACTTTCTCTAGAACTTTTAGAGTCCTCTTTTGAACCTTGGTAGCAACTAAAATGGTTGAATGCATAAATCCCACGAAAGAGATGATAAATAGTGACATTTTTAGGGTTTTGCTATAACTTGCTAATTGGAGTGAATTGATACTTCCTTTAAGTGGTCTAGATATTAATGGAACTAGTTGAAAGCTCAAGTGAGGTTGAATTGCTCGAATTTGAGTTAAAATGCAAAATTAGCCAACTTTTAAAAGGGGGTTTTTCACGTAACGTAATTCGGGCACGTTTGGACTTTAGATTAGGTATCCTTGTGGGCATGGAAGCACTTTTGGTGCTTTCGTTGCATGAAATTGAGGTTCGAATAGGATAGGTGTAGTTAAAACCAACCGGGGCCTTCCCGAGCTTTTGTCTCCAAAGTTAGTTTTCAGGGCTCGGATAAGTGTATTTTGGTATCCTTAGGGAGGTAGTATAGTTGGTTTATAGAATTTGAGTTTTGAATTTCGTATGGAAGTAGAATTGTCTAGTTAAAAAAGGGGACTTTGGAACGAAGGTTTGAATTTGTCATGTTTGAATAACTAGATAATCTTAGACATGCTAGGAAGTCTCTAAAATGTATTTATGACGTGATTTGGTTAATCGAATTAGGTAATTGTAGTTCAAATCACTTAAGAAGCTTTTTGGTATTTTTTGTAATCATGCTTGGAAATGTGGTTTCATGGTATTTAGGCGTATCATAATGTGGCTAAATGAGATTGGTAAAGTTAGATTTGAAGTTTCATATTGTATGTGAAATTTAGAACCTAATTCGTAAGCAATTGGAAAAGAGTTTTGTTAGAATTTATATGAATTGGTTGAACTTGTTGCATAGTTAGTTATTTGGACTACTTAATTGCTATATTTGATTTTAATTGAGTTATATATGTTGTATTTGAGTGAATAAGCATAATAATGATTCTTAGAACATGTTATACTTGAATTATGTTTAAGTGTTAAACTAGTTGTCTTGATTGGATGTTTAACTTGATATTCCTTGTGGTATAAACGAAGTTAAGTTAGTTAGAGAGTTTAACTTGTTAGATGGTAACATAACTAATACCTTTGCAAGACTAAAGAAATGCTTTAGAGTCATTTGTGTGATTTCTTGGGCTATGTGGCAACATGATATACATGTGATTATATATAACTTTTATTGTTGTGAATTGAGTTAAGTTATAGTTAAGTTAGAATTGATATAGCTAATTGTTAAAGTGCTAAACTTATATGAACATGTTAGGATTACATATTCGAGCTAATTTGAGGAAGTTTGGAGTAAATTAGAGCTATTTTCTTACGTATTTAGCCAGACCCAAGGTGAAGGAGTCTTCATCTCTTCTGTGCATTATAACTTATTTTATTATTTCTAGATTATATCATTTGGTGATTGATAAAGTTTATATGTATTATTTACTTGCTATCTTGTGTCTTGTCATGTTGTCGTTCATCTTACATAATTTGATATTCTTGCTTCTTGTGATCTTGACCTGGGGTTGCGCAACCTTTTCGGACATGGAAATGTTGAGAAACACGGGGCATCGGGCTTACCGTGCTCCCTCAACTACCATGGTGCTTATTCCCTTTCTCTCACTGAGTATACTCCACTACCCCAGAGGCGTGGTTCACCTGCTGGGCATATGGACCTACCTCAGGAGAAAGGATCGTAGGATCGGGGTACATCCAGAGTACCCCATTTTTGGAGGAATAAGGGTTTTTTCGGCACTTGCTTGAAAATCTTGGCTCGTGATGGAAGACAAATGGAACCGTATCCTTTTATTATGTGATTAAATACTCGTCTAACTAGATTTGTTATTTTATGTTGTTATCTTGTGCATATCATGTAGCATTCCCCGGTTTACTGCATCACCTTCTTCACTGGGTAACTTTGGTTACTTATTTTTCATTTTAACACGTTTCGGGTGCAGTTAGAACAACTATCTTGTGTGCCGTGTTGTTGGTTGCTTATCTTGCTGTGGTTGGAAGCTGTTTGTGAAGATGAGACTTGATGTATTTTTGTTTTGTTTTGAAACCCCTTGAAGTCTTGTATGTATTTTGTATTGCTTGTTGGATTGTAAACCAATTTAAGGACTTATGTGATTTGATAAAGTAGTGACATATAATAGCTAAAGATAGACTTTATTGTCTTTGATTGCATGCTCGTGTGATTGAATTTACTGCTTTCAGGTTTTTGATTAGTCCTATAAATAGGGGAAACTCCGTCCGTTTTCTCTAAATTTCGTGATCGGGGTTTGGAATTGGGTTGAGTATAACGTGGTTAACAGGAGTCCCGGTTCCGTGAGGGATCGGGGCGTTACAAGCGTTACCCCTAAAAATAACATAAGAATATACTTTTATACAAATAATTATCATTTGCGCAACACAAAATGGTAATAAATGAAACAATGACGTGTGTACAAAAAAAAAACATAAAGTTTGTTTCGAAATACTTTCATAAAACATAACAAAGTGTGAGAAAATCATTTATTAAAAATATGCAGACGAATCATCACTTATCAAAATATAATACGAATACTTACTTATCGAAGATGCAAAGTACATGTGATTACTTATCAAAATATATGAAGAACGGAATGACCCAAGATATGTCATAACAACACATAATCAAAATTCAAAGAGGTGAATGGCCGATGCTACAATCCTAGTAGCATAGGTCGAATACAAAGAGTGGTTTGTTGTCGCATATACCACCAAAAGCAAGCGGGAGTCCTAATGAAGCAGTAATACACTACCTAAAGAGTGGTATATGATCTCCACCACCGAGGGTCAACAAAGAACAAAGACACGGCCTCAAAGTATATGACATATGAGTCCAAAGAATTTTATTCCCAATCATGCAATTAAGTGTGAAAATATTTTTAATGAATAATTCACAAACTTTTAATACACAAAACCCTAAGTCTCATATTTCAGTTCTTATACTTGGAAAACAATGTAAGATATTTATTTTCTTTTTGATCCTATTACGAATAAATAAAATAATAACTCAAACAGACACTTACATCATTTTTAGAACATTAATAAAATATCAAATACGTTAGTGAACATCAATAAAATATCAAAATACATATTGCTTGCTCAGTGTTAAAACATTTTATAAAATACCAATGAGAATATTTAATTCGTGCTAGAACATACAATTAAAAAAAATATTAAATAACATAACAATAAAAAAAAACTTTTGATTTTAGATCACATTTTATATCATGATATCAAAAACACAAAACAAGCCTTTAATCACTTTGAATAGTGACTTTGGTCACTGTTGGAAGAGTGACCGCGTCACTGTTCCAAAAAGTGACCAAAGTCAACTCTTTTTTTTTGGAGCAAAAATATATTTCTCTACCTTTTTTTTATTCTTTATTTTATCTATTTTCTTCAAAATAAATTAAAACGTATATATAAAAGAAAATAGTATTATTTGTATTATTTATGAAAAGCCATAAAGTATAGATTTAATTCCTAGTTTCAAAAAAAATGAGATCGAATACACAAAAAAAACTAGATTGAATATAAAATATGAGGGAACCACAAGGATTAATAACTTAATACAAAATTAATCGTTGTTGTTGAAGTAGTATACTAGGTTATATTACGTTTGTTATTTATCCCACATTGGAGGACTGAAATATTTGTCTTGTGTACTAGGCCCTATATAAAGGGGTCTAATTAGTTGTTGTATTAGAATAATAGTAACTCTTTTTCCTCTCAATGTGTCTCTTTCTTTTACCATAACATGGTATCTAGAGCCACTAAACCCTAAACCTTTTTTTTTTTTTACCCACCCCACAGTTCTACCCATCAAACAAAAACAAAAAAACCACAAACAAAACCCTAGTTACTGTTCACGGCAGTCACTATTCACCCCGCCGCAGCCACCACTCTGCCACCAACACGCCCCAATCCCCTCCTTCGCCTTCGGCGACCTCACCCCCATCTTCCCTGTTGACAGCCGCCGTCGCTAAGCTGCCGGAACTACAAGACCCTCACAAACCCTACCTGATCTCTTGATTTCCTTCATCTCCAGCCCTCCGATCACTAATCTGCGTCCACTAGTGTCCTCTGCACCCAATTCCGACCACGACCAGCCCTTTCCCGTCGTGCTCCGTCACCGCGCGTGGGTCCACGCGCCGTCGTCCTCTGCGCGTGAGTTACACGCGCTGCCTCCATGGCTGTCTACCGCCGACAACACCCTTGTTTCTTTGCTGCCTTTCCTTCTGCTGTGGTTTGTGTTCTGATTTGGTCACCAGTCCTGACCTTTCTTGATTAACCAACCAAAAAAAAAAAAACAGAAACAACCAGACCTTCGACAGTCCAATATTCATGACCTGCTCCCTTTGATGCTCTTTTAAGTAGTCTTCTTTTTGGTCATTCCCTTGCCCTAGTTTTTTTTTTTTAACATAGTACTGGTTCCTCCTCTTCATATATGGAGTCCACTATAGGCGAAACATCTAAAAAGTATACCTCGAGTAATCCATCCATTGTTGTTCCAACTTTTACCGGTACTCCAATCATTACTACGACCAAACTCAATGGTCGAAATTATACCCAATGGTCTTCCGCTGTCAGGTTGTGGTTTCGAGGGCAAGGGTTGGCTCATTATTTGACAGACGCTCCTTCTAAAGTCTCAGAGGACAAGCTACGCATTTGGGATCAAGTCGATGCCCAACTTACTAGTCTATTGTTACAGTCCATTGAATCCGAATTGCATGTTGTTTTTCAAGCTTGTGAGTCGTGCAAAAGCCTCTGGACATTGGCTAAGGAGCTGTACACCAGTAATGTCAGTCGAATCTATGATGTGATTACCGATCTCCTGAATATCCAACTTGATGATAGGGGTCTCACTATATACTTTGGACGGTTTCAGAGGGCTATGGCAGAATATAATGAAATCTTTCCTACTGATACTAATATTGGTCGTCACCAACGAGAACAACTTTTTGTGGTTCTTATGATCCGAGGCCTTCCAGTTCCATATGAGGCAGTTCGTTCGCAGATTCTCTCTAGCCCGGCTCTTCCCACAATGACTGAAGTTTATTCTCGCCTTAGTCGTGCTTCTATCACTGCCTTTCCTCCTACTCATGATAATGCCGCTCTTGTCACTCATCCCGTAGGGCACCCTGATAATGCTTCTCGAGGGGGTCGAGGCCGAGGCCGTGGTTCTAATAGGGGTAGTGGTCGCTCTGGCACTTTCTCCAGGCCTCAGTGCACTTATTGTCATAAAATGGGTCATACTCGTGATAAGTGTTGGGATCTCCATGGACGCCCCCCTGGTGTTGCTAATGCTGCTCATCTTGCTGTTGATGACCTGACCAGTACCGCTGCGTTAACTCAACAACAGACTTCTCCTACTTTCACTCTATCTGAGGTTGACTACATGCAATATCTCCAGTACCAAGCCTCTCAGCAGGCTAGTCAATCCTCTACGGCGTCTCTTGCACATGCCACTACTTCTACTGCTCACTTGTCTCAACTCTCTTCTAGCTCGGTAAGTGGATCATAGATTCTGGTGCGTCCGATCACATGAGTGGTAATTCTTCCTTACTTTCTCGTATCCGTCCTCTTCCTTCTCGTCACCCTGTTGCCCTTGCTGATGGTTCGTCTACTTATGTCACTGGGGTTGGATCGGCGAATCCCACGTCATCCATCACCCTTTCCTCCGTCTTTTATCTTCCTACTTTTCCCTGTAATTTGTTGTCTATCAGCAAACTAACTAAGTTGCTTAATTGCTCTATTACCTTTACCTCTACTTCTGTCATTGCCCAGGATCTGCAGACGGGCGCGTGGATTGGCACAGGGCATGAGTCTAACGGCCTCTACTACCTTGATGACGCATCCTCTGTTGCATATGCAGCCACCTCCACTCCAGAACTTATCCACAGCCGACTTGGCCATCCGTCTCTCTCCAATCTCAAAAAAATGATTCCTTCCTTGGGTCGTCTCAGTAGTATTTTGTGCGAGTCCTGTCAGTTAGGCAAACATTGTCGTAGTTCGTTTCCTAGTAGTTTCAATAGACGGGCTCTTGCCCCATTTGACCTCATTCATTCTGATATTTGGGGTCCTAGTCGTTATGTCTCAAAATTTGGTTATCGTTATTTTGTTACGTTTATTGATGATTTTTCTCGTGTTACTTGGTTATACTTAATGAAAGATCGTTCTGAAGTTTTTTCTTTGTTCCAAACATTCTATACTGAAGTATGTACTCAATTTGGTGCCACTATTCGTGTGTTACGTAGTGACAATGCCCGTGAATATTTTTCATCCTCTTTTTCTGCGTTTTTAAACTCGAAGGGGATTGTTCACCAGTCTTCTTGCGCTTACACTCCTCAACAAAATGGAGTTGCTGAACGCAAGAACCGTCATCTTATTGAAACTGCTCGGACACTTCTTCTTCATATGCATGTTCCGATCCGGTTTTGGGATGACGCTGTTCTTACTGCTTGTTATCTTATTAACCGCATGCCCTCTTCTGTTCTCAATGATACAATCCCTTTCTCTGTCCTCTCTCCTCATCAGTCTATTTATTCTTTGCCACCAAAGGTCTTCGGATGTGTTTGCTTTGTGCATAATCTTTCTCCTGGTTCTTATAAATTGCATCCTCAATCCTTCAAGTGCATATTTCTAGGGTATGCTCGAAACCAAAAAGGTTATCGATGCTACTCTCCAGAGTTAGATAAATTCTTCATCTGTGCTGACGTCACTTTCTTCGAGTCTAAATCTTATTATGCTCCTCCTTCCCATTCTCCCGATGTAGTCGTCGATGATTTACCCCTTCCGGCTCCATATTTCCACCCCTCCCCAGATCCGCCCTCTCCTATCATTCCCCCCCTCCATCTCCTGACCGATCTAGACTCGATCGTACTGATCTACTGACATATCAGCGCCGTTCCTGTCCGTCATTGCCTGGCGCGTCTCCTGTCCCGCCTGCCTCTCCGGCTACGGATCCAGTTCCAGTCTCCCCGCCCTCAGATTTGGATGTCCCTATTGCTCTTCGCAAAGGTACTCGTAGTTGCACTACTAGGCACCCTATATCTAATTTTGTTTCTTATCATGCATTATCATCTTCTTTCCTGTCCTTTGTTGCTTCCCTTTCGTCTGTTTCTGTTCCTAACACTGTTTCAGAGGATCTTTGTCATCCTGGTTGGCATGCGGCAATGGTGGAGGAGATGTCGGCCTTGCGCTCTAATGGTACTTGGGAATTGGTTGACCTCCCCTTGGGGAAATCTGTTGTTGGGTGTCGTTGGGTTTACACTGTGAAATGCTCTCCTATTGGGCAGGTTGATCGGTTGAAAGCTCGGTTGGTCGCCAAAGGGTACACACAAGTTTATGGTGTCGATTATGATGATACATTCTCTCCTGTTGCTAAGATGTCTTCTGTTCTCATCTTTCTTGCCCTTTCGGCCGTGTGTAATTGGTCCCTTCAGCAGCTTGATATCAAGAACGCCTTTCTCAATGGTACTCTCGAGGAAGAAGTGTACATGGAGCAACCTCCCGGGGTTATTGCTCAGGGGGAGTCACATAAGGTATGTCGTCTCAAGAAATCGCTGTATGGTTTAAAACAGTCGCCTCGAGCTTGGTTTGGCCGCTTCAGTGAAGCTGTGGTTGAATTCGGACTAACACGATGTGGAGTTGACCACTCCGTCTTTTATCGACACACATCCTTTGGGAAGCGTCTCCTGTTAATTGTTTATGTTGATGACATTATTATAACTGGGGACGACATAACAGGTATTCAAGATCTGAAAACCTTTTTGCACAAACAATTTCAGACCAAGGATTTGGGAGAGTTGCATTATTTTCTTGGCATTGAAGTTGCACGGTCCGACCAAGGTATCTTTATCTCTCAGCGCAAGTATGCCCTTGATATGCTAGAGGAGGCTAGAATGCTTGGTTCAAGACCATGTGACTCACCAATAGACCCAAATATCAAACTTGTACATGCTGAGGGGGAGCCAGTATCCGATCCAGGAAGGTATAGAAGGTTGGTTGGCAAACTCAATTATCTCACCGTCACTCGCCCAGACATTTCCTTTGCTGTCAGTGTTGTTAGCTAGTTCCTAAATTCACCGCGGGAGAGTCATTGGGATGCTGTTATTCGTATCCTTCGGTACATCAAGCATGCCCCAGCGAAAGGGATATTATACAAACATAGAGGGCAAATAAATATTGTTGGTTATTCTGATGCAGATTGGGCTGGCTGGCCAGTTGATAGACGATCCACCTCTGGATATTGTGTTTTCCTTGGTGGGAATCTTATCTCGTGGAAAAGTAAGAAACAAACTGTTGGAGCTCGTTTCAGCGCAGTGTCTGAATACCGTGCCATCGTGCTAGCTAGTGGTGAGTTGGGATGGGGGAAGAACTTGGTTAGAGAGATTGGGGTAGACTGCTCTCAACCCATGACGTTAATCTGTGATAACCAGGCAGCAATGCATATTGCGTCGAATCCAGTGTTCCATGAGCGCACCAAACACATTGAAATTGATTGCCATTTCGTCAGAAGTAAAGTGTTGGCTAAAGAAATTGTCACATCACATGTTAGCTCGAATGATCAGTTGGCTGATCTCTTCACTAAGTCCCTGAGAGATCCTCGAGTCGAATATATATGTAACAAGCTGGGCACATATGATATATATGCTCCAACTTGAGGGAGAGTGTCAAGGTAGGATAGTAGGTTATATTACGTTTGTTATTTATCCCACATTGGAGGACTGAAATATTTGTCTTGTGTACTAGGCCCTATATAAAGGGGTCTAATTAGTTGTAGTATTAGAATAATAGTAACTCTTTTTCCTCTCAATGTGTCTCTTTCTTTTACCATAACAGTTGTAACTATTTCTATTGGCGCAGATGGAACAATAATGAAGAAATTACACTGTAATCATAGTAGTACATAACGTTTAACAGAAATTGAAAGGGGTATTTTTAATAAAAATAGGGTCTTCCTACTTACCTTACACCAATGATGCTACATCAAAATCCCCAAACATTGTACCAAAGCCCTACGCGTACTCACATATATCTCCACATCACATAAGGCTCCATTCATGAATGCCTACTTGGTGATCGCCTATGTTTTTTTTTTTTTCTTTGTGTGTTCTTTTTCACCAACAATGGTTGTTAACGTATGGTAGGAGAAATGATAGAAAACGTTTATTTTTTTTCCAAGAAAAAGGTTCCCATTTGCCTTAGGAAAGTTCCTCTAATCAGGTCCAACTAAAATTCCTTATAATTAGCGATTCGCCCTAAACTCTAGCTAAACATGTGACCATTTCTCCATGTTCCAGATTAACCCACTTAATTAGCTAGATGACATGATATCATGGGATTTAAAAGTCCACAAAACTTGGTTGTTACATCTTATCAACTTAATATGACGTATGTATAACTAGATCAATAAAATTTATAATTTTCAAATCTTACTCCAAATAAAATAATTTAATTAAATCTCAAAATATAGGGCGTTACACAATTGATCTTAATTATTAGTTGGAGGAACATTTCAGGATCTTAGATTTAATTTGTTCTTGGAATTTATAATTTGCAATCAAAGTGGGAAAAAACTATTCTTTAACTCTCCTCCTCACTTGTGACCAAGTTGAAGAAATAACTTTTTTTTTTATATAACAACTGACATGGAAGAATATATAGAGTCAGAGAGAAGAGTTGTATCAAGAAATTGTCATATAAGAACTTAGCAAATTAAAAAAAAAAAATGATGGGTCACACATAAATATATGGACAAGATACCATGTCACATATTATGAGGTTCAATTTTAAGATTATTCAGTATTGGGTGGAGTAACCTAGTATGTTATGTGACTGTATTGATATTTATAATTTATCTATATAAAAGAATTATTCTTTAATTAAAGTATTCTACATGAATTTCCATCAATGAAATGTTTAATTGTTAGAATAAAAATTACTAGTTAGTAATAAAAAAGTTGAGGTTCTCTTCTTCCCATATTTAGAAACATATTCGAAAGACACTAGTATGCTGTATTGCGTCAAACTAGAAAATCTTTTTTTTTTTTTTTTGATTGTGGAGATAGCTAAACCGTATACTTAACGAGCAAAACTGGAACTCGCAACCTCTCATATAACAAAGAGTAACATTACCATTGCATCAATGCCCTAGTGCACATTTGATCAACTTTAGTCACCATCCAATCTTATAAATAATACGATACTTAGAGTAACAAGCTCACACCACCCCAGAGCCTAAGCTGGAGCAATAAGTTGAACACTCTTGTTGTTCTCCATTATTGATCATCTAGTAATGGCTGCCAAAACACTCACAATAGCTCTCTTCCTCTGCCTTCTTTTCTCTACCTCCATTGCCACTACAAGCAAAAAAACTCGTTCTCGTCGTCCCTGCAAAGAAATGGTCTTTTACTTCCATGACGTACTCTACAATGGCAAGAATTATCAAAATGCAACTGCTGCCATTGTAGGGTCACCAGAATGGGGCAACAAGACTGCAATGGCAGTCCCGTACAATTTTGGCGACTTGGTTGTGTTTGATGATCCCATTACTTTAGATAATAATTTTCTCGGGATCCAAGTTGGTCAGGGCACAAGGCATGTATTTTTGTGACCAAAGAAGTATTTATGGTGCTTGGCTTGCCTTTTCTTTTCTATTCAACTCCACTGACTACAAGGGTACTGTAGATGTCAGAATCCACAATCACGGATTGCGGGCCACCAGCAACCTACAGAGACAAAAAGCAATCGAATGACGTGAGTCTTGGGACACCGGTGTGGTGCCGGCCGAAGACATTCCGACGCTCAAGTTAGTAGTCTATCGGAAGGGAAGATCAAACGAGGAGTATAAGGAGGGATAATCAGAGACTACCGTAGTTGCGGCGTTGATATAGGGATAGTAGGTAGTGATTACGTAAAGGGGAGAGGTAGGGTATTACTGTGTATGGCTGATATTCAATGCCCTCTCCTTGTGTAGGCGTGGCCTACTTATAGGTGTGGTCAAGCCAAGAGTCACGGACTCTTGGGACTTGCACTCTAAGTAGACTACCTGATCGCTTGTCGCGTAGGATAGAGGTAGTCTCTATCCCAAATCCTTCGCCGATCATTCGCTTCTCGTAGGCTAGACGAATGCAATAGGTCGAGAGTCGTTTATCCCCTGGGACTTGCCATTCGAGTAGACTACTTCGAGGAAGTAATTACTTATCTCATAGGATAAGCCTCTATCCAAACTTGTCGATCCTCATTCGCTACAGTAGTCTAGTCCCTTAAGGTATCTTTCTCGGTCGCTTATCGTTACGGTAGGCTAGTCCCTTAGGACTCTTCCTTGGTTGTTTATCCGTTAATACCTGTCAGGGCCATGGATCGTGCCCGAGTCTATCGTCAATTACCCAAGTGAGGTAACCCGATGTCTGGGCTTAGCGTAGAGCTAGGGGCTTCTGCATGGGCTTCTTCGGTAGTAGGCTGCAACTTAAGGTACTATATGCGGGCCTTGGCCCGAACAATAATGTTGTCTGGGGCAAAGCGAACTATCGTGGTTGGACCGAAGGTCCAAGTCCATTTTTTGCATTAACAGTTTGTCCCCCTACTCCCTAAGTCGAAGAGTCTTCGAGTTAGGGAGTAAATTGTTCGTAAAATGACTCCGACTTGCCCTTATTGGGAGCGATTCGAAACCTACCATGTGGGCAGTTCGCAGCCTTCCATATGTTGGTAGGCGATTCCACATCCTACTGTAGTTTCTTGGGTTTTTTTTTTTTGTTTTTGGAATTTCGCAGCCAACTATTTCAATCATGTCGTTTTGCATCCTACCGTTACCTTTTAAAGTCGCATAGCCTACTGTATTTGGTTTTGCAGCTTGCAACCTACCATTTCCTCTTGAAATTGTGCAGCCTACTATGTGTCATTACTCGCAAATTTCAAATTGCTTTCATAACCCGCAGCCTACCGTTGCTTTCCGCGATGTGGCAAACTACCACTTCCTTTTGCCACTTCGCAGCCTACCATTCCTTTGTTTGGAATTTCGCAGCCTATATTCTTTATTGTGGAGATTCACAGCCTACCGTGTGAAATTAACAAAATGGTTTTGGCTGTCTTTTACCTTCCTTTTGAATTTCTCGTTATTGAATGTAGGCTGACAAAGTCCCTTGGCAACCAGACCAACATCGGGCCCGCTGTTCTTTGTTTATTCTGCCACATGATCGATTCACCATTCAAGAGTTGCCACATGTATGGGTCAGTCTTCTCTCCATTAAGTCTAACTTGCAGCTAGGGAAATCGTAGGGCCCGCATGAATTTAATGCCATAGCTTGCCAGGAAAGCTGTGCAGGCCGTTTTCAATTCGGCTTGCATGGCGTTATGATTTTGCATACTACTGCACTTGATTGTGCAGTTACTGGAAGTGAACTCAAATAGAGTTTTGGCAACATTTTTATTATTACAAAATATAATAATATAATATCCTAAGATGTCAATGATGACTAGAATTCAAATGCCAACTTGCTGAATACATAACATAGTATAATAATATAATATACTATATAATATTATAAGATGCCAATGTTGACTAACCTGACTTGCAAGGTTTAATACATAACGATATGATGCTAAGTCAACATGTTATGGTTTTACTATGTAACTAATAATATAATATATTATACGAAAACTATATATATGTAATATATTATATGATGCTTACTTTGTCTTAAGTGCTAAAGCAAGATTTTCATGATGTGTGAAATGTATTTCTTACATAACGTACATGGCACGTGCTCAGTGAAGTATTTGATCATGTAAGTCCATGAGCTACTTACATTATAGGATACTCTCGAAGTCATAAATTTCTTTGAGTTAGAGGGTAGTTGCAAGCCATGTTGTACCAGGTCTGAGTTTGTGGCTACATTTGAAACTTTCGCGAACATGCATGCCACCATTTGAAGAGCCTACCAAATAGAACGGGAAGCATGAGCAGCCTACCGTTTTTGTCTTTTTGTTAAGTAGGCTGCCCCGTGTTGTGGAGTTGGCACTCTAAATGTGTGGCAGGTAGGCCATATGTAATCGTTGGCAACGACCTCGACTCACACATATCTTTGTTAAAATCTAGGAGTTGTGCATATGTTAGGTAGGCCACGTATGCTACCATCACACAATATTGATGTCCAGAGTTTTTGGCTAACCCTCGTCGCCTTATCGTTGCCAATCATGTCGCGTGGGTCCTTTGGTAAGCAAGGTGGCGCATAGCAGTTGGCTAGAGGAAAGAGTAGCCCTGACACTTTTTTCTCTTTAGGGTGGCATATCAAGTGAGTAAATAAAGTACTGACTCTAGAAGCATTTTTTGAATAATATAATAATTTGTAGCTCGCATTAATATGACCAATTTGGTCACATGACAACGAGACTTGTTAACTTTTTGACCAAGTTTTCCCATAGGTGTATTTGGCCATGAGCTATAGTCCTTTCGTCTGCTCCTATTTGCTACAGTCACTCGACATGTTGTCTCTTGGAGGTGCTCATGAGGTTTGTCGTGACACCCACTCTCTGGGGATTTTATACAAGACATAGTTATGTGCAACTACATTTCCCTTTTAATTGTTTATGGTCGAGCAAATCACTTGTGAATTTTTTGAAAGTTGAGTATACTGACGTTGCAGCTTTTCACTTGCAGTGGAGTAGATTATCATGGTAATCTTCTCATCCGTAGTCACATAGTCTGCTTTTGTACTCAATCCTCCGTGATAGAGCAGACTACAGTTGTTAGTCTCCTCTCGTTGTTGAGTGGACTTCCAAAGTAATTTTTCGTTCATAGTCAGGTGGACTACTTTGTAATAATTTTTCTTGAACTTTCGTTGTTTCACAAGTTATATTATTCCGAGCGGACGGTCGCCTTCTATCCTGTCTTAGGATGGTAGGCTACCGCAGGGGTAGTTTGGTCCTTAGATTATTTGTTCAAAGAATGCCCTACCATTCAACTTGCTCGATGTCGTGTGGGCTACCATTGAGTAAGCTTGATTTAAGGGACTACTGCCTCCGTAGGCTGCACTATTTGGTATTCAGATGAGGTAGTTTGGTTTTCACGGACTACCATACTAGTAGACTACCTATACATAGTAGTTTGGTTGACGTTTAGTCGCCTACAGTGAAATTCTTTAAAAACTGAAACCATCGTTCCTCACAATTGGTGGCTACCGTGTTCGTAGGCTCCGCGCTTCACACAGTTGTAAACATTGAGTTGTTGTCATAAGGCCTACTGTGTTGGTAGACATTGCATTCATACCATTGGAGCCTACCACGATGGGCTTCGTAAAAGGCACACATCTTGTTAGCATATTCAAAGTTGTAAAGTTGTGCTAGGTGCTACTATGCCGGTAATGTTGAATAAATTCATGCCTCTTGATATACTAAGGAATGTGTGGCCTCTACTTTGGATACTACTATGTTGAATACAGCGATTGTTGCCTACCGTGTTGATAGGCTGAAAAAATATGCCTTACATTTTAATTATGGGGCCAAGTCGGAGGCTACCATGTGAATAGACCTGAAAATGTTCATACTTCCCTATCCAAGGGTGGAGGTGGCGTCGGAGCCTACCATGTTGGTAGGCTTTGAAGAATAGTTATGCTCACGCTTTTAGTACATCGAACATTATAGAGTTGGTCTTGGAGCTTACTATGTAGGTAGGCTCTGAAGAATCATTCGGGCATCCTAGTATCAGAAACTGTGGAGCATTTCTGGAGTTCACCATGATGAGCCTACCGTAGCATCGACGTCGAAATTCGTTTGCTAGACTTGGTTTTCATAATCGCGTAGGACTTTATATGGTCGCATAGGACAGTAGGTTGGTTTACTTAGGACTCTTATAAAGTCGCAAAGGACTACTACTTGGTCCTCTTAGGACTTTAAGTGGTCGTATGGGATTGTAATTGTAGGTGATCTACATGGGACTTTGAATTGGTAGGTTAGTCATTTTGGAGTCTACCACAGTAGGTTGCACCTTTTAGGCGTCTTGTTTGGTAGGTAAGTCACTTGGACACTACCGTAGTAAGTTGCGCCATTTAGGCATTTTAGTTGGTAGGTGGGTCACTTAGACCCTACCATAGTAGGTAGCGCCATTTAGGCGTCTTAGTTGATAGGTGGGGTTGCGCCCTTTAGGCGTCTTGTTTGGGAGGTAGGTCACTTGGACTATACCATAGTAGGCTGCGCCACTTAGCCGTCTTAATTGGTAAGTGGGTCACTTGGACCCTACCATAGTAGGTTGTGCCCTTTAGGCGTCTTGTTTGGGAAATAGGTCATTTAGACCGTACCATAGTAGGATGCCCCCCTAAGGCGTCTTGTTTGGAAGGTAGGTCACTTAGACCCTACCATAGTAGGTTGCACCCTTTAGGCGTCTTAACGTGGCCGCATAGGACCATAGGCTGGTCTTCATAGGACCCAACACGGTCATGTAGGACCATAGGTTAGTCATAAGAGGCTACTACTGTGAAGCATGCGCTGTTATTGCATCAATTGCGTACGGGTATGCCCGGTCAATTTGCCCCTGGGTAAGGTCCCTATGTTTGAGTTGATGATAAGATGAATGAATTAAACTAAGAAAAATGCTTCATTCATTGAAACTCACTACGTTGACTCGCGCCTAGGCGTGCCACGAACTACATTGGTATTAACAAAAGACCCCCACGAAGGGGTAGTTAACTAGAAACTGTCAATCCCATAGGGGGAAACTATTCAACTCTATCAACCCCTAGTGGGTGAGCTAACAATATGCCTAAAAGTGGTACTTCTTGAGGTGGACGGCATTTCAACTGTTCCTAATGTCTTTGCCCTCCGCGGACCGGAGCTTGTAGGCTCCATGACCGATCACCTTCGTGATAAGGTATGGCCCCTCCCAAGTAGGTCCTAGCTTCCCGACGTTGACCTCCTTGGTATTCTAGAATACCCTCCTCAGGACCCAATCTCCTTCTTTGAATGTCCTAACTCGGATGTTCTTATTGAAGTGTCGCGCTACCTTCTGGTGGTAGGTTGCAATTCGAACAAGAGCCCGTTCTCTTCTCTCATCAACAGTGTCGAGCAAATGACTAAGTTCCTGACTGTTCTGTTCCTCGGTCGCTTGCACAACCCGAAGGGTTGGAAGCCCAACTTCCGCGGGAATAACTGCCTCTGTGCCGTAAACCAAGGAGAAAGGTGTCTCTCCTGTCGAAGACCTTGTCGTAGTTCGATAGGACCATAACACTCCTGGGAGCTCGTCAGCCTATCTTCCTTTCGAACTCTCCAATCTCTTCTTGTGAGTTGAGATGATTGTTTGTTGGATGACTCAGCTTCACCGTTGGCTTGTGGATAGCGCGGAGTGGAGAAGGTTAACTGGATCTTTCATTCTTTGCAAAAGTCTCGGAAGTCGCGACTAATAAATTGAAAGCCATTATTTGTGACGATTTCGTTCGGTACCCCAAACCTACATATAATGTTCTTTCACACAAAATTCTTCACCTCTCTGTCTCGGACTTGGTGGTAGGTCTCAACCTCGATCCATTTGGTGAAATAGTCAGTCACAGCAAGCATGTAAATGTACTGTCCCGGCGCGGTTGGTAGTTTACCCACAATGTCCATACCCCACTTCATAAATGGCCACGGGGTAGAAATCGTGGCAAGTGGTTCAGGCGGTTGATGAGAAACTTGAGCAAACCTCTGGCAATTGTCACACTTTTTCACATACTCTATGGCGTCGGCACGCATAGTAGGCTAGTAGTACCCTGCTGTGAGTGCCCTATTGGTGAGGCTGCGTACTCTAGAATGGTTGCCGCACTGTCCTTCATGTAGTTCGTCCAGGACGTAATCAGACTCCTCCTTGTTAATGCATCGAAAGTAGGGCCCAGAATAAGACCTCTTGTAGAGTTTTTCCTCGATGAGACAGAACCTGGCAGCTTTGGCTTTGAGCTTTCGCGCCTCATCGTGATCCTCAGGTAGGATGTCATCTCAGATATACTGAATGATAGGAGTTATCTAAGATGGCGTATCGCTGATACATGTTACCACTTCCGACTTTTCCTTCCAAACGGCGGGCCATTGAAGGTAGACGACAGGTACTACCTTAGGAGCTACCACTTGGGTGGATGCCCCTAAGGCCGCTAGAGCAACAGCGTGGCCATTATCTTCTCTACTCAACTGCTTTATCTTGAACTCCTCGAAAGCTGCCTGCAGCTCTTTGGCAAGTGTCAAGTAGGCTGCCATCTTGTTACCTCTTGCCTGGTAGGTTCCTAGGATCTGGTTGACTACTAACTGCGAACCACTGTTGACAGTTATCCTATTGACGTTCATCTCCTTGGCCAAAGTGAGTCCTGCAATCAGGGCTTCGTACTCTGCTTCATTGTTGGTGGCTTTGAAACCACACTTGACCGATTGCTCAATGACGTCCCCTCGGGAGACTGTAACACTAACCCGAGACCGATACCCTTGGCGTTACTTGCCCCATCCACGCTCAACATCCACCTCCCTTGTTCCGATGTGACACTAAGGCACAACAACTCTTTCTCGGCTAATAAGTGGATGTCGGGTGTGAAGTCTGCCACAAAGTCCGCCAGGGCTTGTGATTTGATTGTAGTCCGAGGCTGATAGGAGATTTCATACTCGCTGAGCTCGATTGCCCACTTCGACAGTCGTCCAGAAAGTTTCGGTTTGTGTAGTACGGACTTGAGGGGGAAGGTTGTCAACACTGTTATTGGATGACATTGGAAGTATGGCCTTAGCTTGCGTGCTGCATTGACAAGGCCCAATGCTAGCTTCTCTAGTTGACTATACCTAGTCTCGGCATCGAGCAGGGCTCTGCTTGTGTAGTAGACTGGGTGTTGTTTCCTTCCTTCCTCTCGCACCAGGACAGTACTTACAACAGTCTTTGAGACAGCCAAGTAGATTAGAAGGGTTTCACCATCTTTTGGCTTGGAGAGCAGTGGCGGGCAGGTAAGGTATGCCTTAAGTTGTTGTAGCACCTCTTCACAGGCAGGTATCCAAATAAAGTCTTTATTCTTCCTGAGGGTATCGAACAAGGCGTGGCACTTCTCAGAGGACCGTGAAATAAACCTGGTTAGAGCTGCGAGCCTCCCAGTGAGCTTCTGCACTTCCTTGACATTAGTCGGAGACGGAATGTTAAGGATGGACCTTATCTGATCGGGGTGGGCCTTGATCCCACGTTGGGTGACTAAGTATCCCAAGAACTTTCCAGAGGTGACCCCGAAGGAACATTTCATGGGGTTCAACTTCATGTTGTATTTCCTCAAAATTTCGAACGTCTGGCGCAAGTGACTGAGGTGGTCTTCCGCAATAAGAGACTTCACCAGCATGTCGTCAATGTAGACTTCCATGGTTTGTCCCAGCAAATTAGCGAACATCTTATTGACCAAACATTGGTAGGTTGCACCAGCATTCTTCAAGCCAAAAGGCATGGCTTTATAGCAGTATATTCCTCGTTCAGTGATGAACGTTGTCTTCTCTTGATCCTCGGATGCATGAGTATTTGGTTATAGCCGGAAAGGCATCCATGAAAATGAGGAGCTCATGGCCTGCCGTTGCATCCGCCATTGTGTCTATGTGCGGGAAAAAAATGAGTATTTTGGGCACGCCTTGTTCATGTCTGTAAAGTCGATACAAACTTTCCACTTACTATTCTTCTTCCTTACAACCACCACATTCGCCAACCAGTCAGGGTAGAGGACCTCGCAAATGGATCCAATGTCAATCAGTTTATGTACCTCTTTATCGATGATACGATTCATCTCTGCTGTGAATTTCCTCCGTTTCTGTTTTATAGGAGGATGTGCTGGGTCAACTTGTAGTTTGTGAACCATGACCGCCGGGTCAATTCCGGTCATATCCGCATGAGACCAAGCAAAGCAGTCGTAGTGATGGCTGAAGAAATCCACCAACTGGTCGCGCAGTCTCGGCTTTAACTTTGAGCCAATCTGAACGACATGATCTGGACGGTCGGGGTGGATTTGTATTTCGTCGAGCTCTTCAATGGTAGGCTGGTCAAGGTAACCTTGTGTTGTAGTTTGTTCCACCTGATACAGTACGTCATGGCCAGCCCTCCTTAATGCAGAGCGATAGCATTCACGAGAGTCTCTTTGCTGTCCTCTTATTTCTCCTGTTCCCCAACTAGTCGGGAACTTGACTACCTGGTGGTAGGTTGACGGAATGGCTTTCATCTCATGGATCTACAGACGCCCTAGTATGATATTGTAGGGTGATGGACAGTCTATCACTAAGAATTGAGTATTGTGGTTAACGCCCTTGGCATAGGTTGGGAGGACAATCTCTCCAATGGTACTTTTGTGTCTACCGCTGAACCCGATTAGGGTGGTTGAACGACGAGTGACATAGGCATCATCTATCCCCATTCCCCTAAGGGCATCTAGCATGAGGACGTTGGCTGAGCTGCCGTTGTCGACTAGTATTCGTTTGATGTGACAGTTGGCCACTCTTAATGTTATCACCAGGGCGTCATGGTGTGGATCATCTAAGTAGGCTGCTTCATTATTAGAGAACGCGATGATCTGTTCAGGCCCGAATTCCCTGGGTTTCCGAGGCCTTAAGCCAAAACCGACTGCCTGTCGAACGTGTCTTCTCGCTGCCGAGTGGCTGATGCCACTAACCTCCGATCCGCCAGTGATGCAATTCACTGTTCGTTCAAGGGGCGGCGGCTCAGGTAGGGTGACCTCTCTAGCCTTTTGTTTTCCCCCTCGCTGGGCTAGGGTTTGCTTCCCTCTGTCGGTCAAGAACTGGGTGAGGTAGCCTTTCTTTAGCAACTCTGTGACTTCTTTTTTTAGCCCAATGCACTCCTCAGTTGTGTGCCCGTGGTCGTCGTGAAAGTCGCACCACTTAGTTTTATCTCTCCTGTCAGCGGGGGACCTCATCTTTTCCGGCCACTTGACGGCGTTGCCCATTCTCTTCAAAGTATGAACAAGCTCAATCGAAGCTATACTGAGGTTATAGTCTGGCATTCTCCGTGTGTCTGGGCTGCGGTTTCGCCTCTGGTCAAGTGGCCTCCTGTCATCGCGTGATCGTTTACTTCTTCATTCTTCTGCAGGGTAAGGCTTACGTCTTTTACTCCGCAGATCAGACGTTAAAGAGAGCCTGCGATCACCCCTATCACGGCGCGGTGGTGAAGGGCGATAGTTCGATTCATCTTCCTCCCACTTAATCTGAGCCCAAGCCTTCGTCAAAACATCCTCCATGGTCTTGCACGGGTAGTTGGTTAATTCCTTATATAGGTCAGACTCGGGGATCAGGCCCTTGCGAAAGGCTGAGATGGCCGTGGCCATGTTACATTGGGGGATGGCTATTTTCTCCTTGTTGAACCTCCCCACAAAGTCGCGCAGGAGCTCGCCTCTCCTTTGTACAATCAAATAGAGGTCATCAGACTGTTTCTCTAACTTCCTGCTACTCGCGAATTGCTCCACGAACATGTTTGTCAGTTGGGCAAAGGAAGTAATACAATTGTTTGGTAGGTTAGTATACCACTGTAAGGCAGGTCCTACCAAACTAGAGCCGAAGCCCTTACACATACATGCTTCCCAAGAATCTCGCGGGACGGCCACGGTGAACATCCTCTGCTTGTATTGCATTATGTGATCATCAGGGTCAGTAGTCCCATCATAAGGCCTCATGTTTGGAAAGCTGAATTTGGTCGGCATCTCCACCATTGCAATGGTGTCAACAAACGGGGAGTCGACAAAGCTATTTACCGCGCTCCTCTTAATGGGGGCAGGCACCCCAGGAATCCTCTGGATGAGGGACTCAATCTCCTGGAATCGTCGAAGGATATCACGGCTCGGTCCTCCCTCGTCTGCCGGCTGCGTTAAAGGTCGTTCAGTAGTGACAGTGGTTTGGAGGTAGACTCCACTGCCGGGCGTCTGTTGGGGTGTGGATCCAAGGGATTGCATGGGCGCTACCATCTCACCATGGGCGATTACTTTCCCGCGATTCAAAGGGGCAGTAGTCGCTGTGAGGGTCTTGACCCTTTCCTCTAGCTCAATATTCTCCTGGCGAAATGCGGTGTTTTCCGCCTCGAGCTCCTTAAGTTTGTCCTTGCATGCTTCCATCTCGGTCATCAAGGCCTCCATCTGTGCCTGGACATCGTTTTGAATGCTGCTTTCAGTCATGGCTTTTGTCAAAAGTAAGAATGATCGAGAGTCCGTAGCCTTCTGTTCGAGTAACTAAGTTGCTTTGTAGATGTCAGAATCCACAATCACGGATTGCGGGCCACCAGCAACCTACAGAGACAGAAAGCAATCGAATGACGTGAGTCTTGGGACACCGGTGTGGTGCCGGCCGAAGACACTCCGATGCTCAAGTTAGTAGTCTATCGGAAGGGAAGATCTAATGAGGATTATAAGGAGGGATAATCGGAGACTACCGTAGTTGCGGTGTTGATATAGGGAGAGTAGGTTGTGATTACGTAAAGGGGAGAGGTAGGGTATTGCTGTGTGTGGCTGATACTCGATCCCCTCTCCTTGTGTAGACGTGGCCTACTTATAGGTGTGGTCAAGCCAAGAGTCATGGACTCTTAGGACTTGCACTCTAAGTAGACTACCTGATCGCTTGTCGCGTAGGATAGAGGTAGTCTCTATCCCAAATCCTTCGCCGATCATTCGCTTCTCGTAGGCTAGACGAATGCAATAGGTCGAGAGTCGTTTATCCCCTGGGACTTGCCATTCGAGTAGACTACTTCGAGGAAGTAATTACTTATCTCGTAGGATAAGCCTCTATCCAAACTTGTCGATCCTCGTTCGCTATAATAGTCTAGTCCCTTAAGGTATCTTTCTTGGTCGCTTATCCGTTACGGTAGGCTAGTCCCTTAGGACTCTTCCTTGGTTGTTTATCCGCTAATACCTGTCAGGGCCATGGATCGTGCCCGAGTCCATCGTCAATTACCCAAGTGAGGTAACCCGATGTCTGGGCTTAGCGTAAAGCTAGGGGCTTCCGCGTAGGCTCCTTCAGTAATAGGCTGCAACTTAAGGTACTATATGCGGGTCTTGGCCCGAACAATAACGTTGTCTAGGGCTAAGCGAACCATTGTGGTTGGACCGAAGGTCTAAGCCCATTTTTTGCATTAACAGGTACCTTGAACTTAGTTGGTGCTGACCCGTTGATGAACAAGACTAAGGAAATTTCCGTTGTAGGCGGTACGGGTGACTTTTTCATGTCCCGAGGTATAGTCATGTTTTTTTGATTAACCAGTAGAAATCTCTCCCACAACCAACCTATGTGGGTTTGGTCGACGAACCGAATCAGCAACTCTACGCTCGACTTATAACTATGTTTGAGGTAAAACTCCTAGGGTGCAGCGGGAGGCATAGCCATGTTGATGACTGAATTCGATCGAGGGCGATGTATACTTTAGGCTTCGAATTGATATAAAGTTGTATGAATGCTGGAATTAACTCTATTTCTTTGCAGGTTACATGTGTTCATCTGTACTCTTCATGAGTTTCTAATGTGTCGAGTGATGATTTTCATGTGCCCATGAATGTTTAAGGTTGATTGACTATTTCGTATTATTTTCATTCGTTATTTTATTCGGATGATCAGTCATATTGAGATTGGAATACGGTGTGGACTCTTTTTGTTATTTTTGTGAGATATAGTTTATTAAAAAAATTGCGTAAAAAAAAAAAGGAGAAATACCGAAAATTTTATTGATACGATATGCCACAAGAAATGAGGTCATTATTAAATGATGAGATAACACACGAGAGATTGTGCATTATACCCTTTTCTGAAAGTGGTTTCATTCATCTTTATAATCTAAAGTTGAAAATGTGGTCATAAAGGTGCCTTCTCAAAATAGAAAGATGCACTAGTAGCAAAGGTCTTAAAAATGGAAAAGGTTTATTAGTTGATGGTTGCGTTCCGTTCGAATAATTTGGTGGTCGAGTTTCGCTAGTAGAATTCACACGTCATCCAAAAAAACAATAAAAATGTGAAAAATATATGGCTAAAAGGAGAAACTGATATAATTTCGCCAAATTAAAGTTTAGAGGAAAAGACTTAATGGGCAAACTATACTTCATCCAGTTATTTTAATTTTTGCTCATTCTACTTTGCTAATAATCAAACCTTTTTTAGATCAATACCAAAAGTTCATAAGGAAAAGACGAATACAACAAGGGGTTATACATCGCTAGCCGCCGTGCGGGTGTCACTACCATCTTCTACAGAAGATGCCAATTATCATCTCAAGCAGACTCAAGGTCTGTTCTAATATTACATTTTTCGATTTAAGTGTAAGAGGTCTTGAAATCAATTTTTAAAGTGCACAAGTAATTTAAAATTAACTTAAATCTTCATTTGAATCGAAAAAAAAGAATTTCTATAGAATTTTCCTCCTATATATATTTAGGAGCAGTTACCTACCATAACAAACACAGGTCGTCCATTTGTGCCCCGCGAACGAAGTGTCGAAGTCAGGATCAACACCTACCCCCAACAATAATTCAACCAAAATCGAGCATAAAGAGGAAATTTTGAAGACAAAACAAAGGGACCAATTAATGCTTGCGTAAGTCAAAACTTGAGATCTCCTTTATAATCATCCACTACATACAACTGATTCTTTTTTGTCTCCTATAATTGAGAGTATTGTTTGTGATCACGACAATCAACTTATTAAGAAAGTCTTAATTAATACACTAACTCAAAATATTTAAACTCATTTTCAATAAATCATGTCAATACTTGGTACAAAATTACCAATATGGAATAAGATATAATTAACTTATAATTTATTACCAAAGGGATCCGAGTAGCCTAAGCTTCAGCATATTCAAATGTTGTTATAAAACAAAATGCTACTAAACTAAATGTACGAGGATGAACCAAGGTTGGATACCGAAGTTGTGGCCTGATCTTCAAACTAACCCTCACTTGCAGAATATAAATTTATACGTTGTCATATAAGTGCGGACCTATGTAGGGGTCAACAGAGGCTAAAGATCCCATTGACTGCGAAAGCAAAACTATTAAAGAATGATTTGGGGTAAGATTTTTTTAAGAGTATGTGTATTTGTAAGATACTTTTGACTTGAAAATTTGATTTAGCCCTCATTGAAAAAAAATTATTATATATGAGTGTAAAATTGTATGATTTCGGCCCCGCTGCATGTGAATCTTGGAGAATTCCATGACGGCGAGGGAGATTACTCATAGTAAATCGTAAATCGCTAATGAAATGCTTACCAACTACTAGGGCCAAATTTTATTGACCATTCGTTGTGGAATGGGTGCATTCTTTCGCATAAAAATTCTAAGCTTTTCTCTCCTCTCTTATAACAGGTGACAAGTTTAGGTTTTTTTTTTCTTTCCTTTTCTTTTTCTGGGATCGTGGAAGGTGACATGACGACGCTATACAAGTGTTACGTAATCTTAATGAAGTTTTGGGTTGTTTAATTCTTTCATTTGTTGAGTGCTACCTAATAAATCAATAAATACGAAATTCTATTTTAAAATCAATGGTATTAGGTGATTGAAGTAGTTAAGAAATTTATATGGTGATTGTGGAATTTATAAATTATTTACATGAGACAATCAATAACCAAGCATGTGTGGGGGTGCATCGTTACACAGTTGGTGGTTGAGCTCCGCTGGATAATCTAATAATCGAACTCCGTCAATTGAGTTTCCATATCATTCAAAAAAAAAACAACCAAGAATGCAGTTTTTAATATTATCCATTTAAATTCTATACTGAGAAAAAGGTTACCCTGGCATAAAATACTTAATCCGTGCATAATTGATCTTTATGCAACCTTTGGGTGGCTTCTCTTGTTGTTCACTAGTGAAATCTCATTTGTTCCACACGTCCCACGCCACAAGCAGAAACATTCCAAAAATAGCCAAAGCTGAAAAGAGCAAAAGAGATTAACTAGCTAGATTCCATGAGGGACATGGAGAATCCTCTTTCTATTGTCCTCCCAATTAGAAATTTTTTTCATCTCTTTGTGAAGACTAGATTACATTGGAGACCTATGACAGGCTATACATCAAGATAGTTTTTTGGGAAAAAAGCACTAGAGAGAGTAACTATAATTTTTTTTAATTTTTATACAATTGAGACTGAAGTTGCTGTTTAAATTTAAAATTTTTTTTTTTTTATAATAAATTACTATCTAATCATTTCACATAACTCTTGAGTAGTGACTGCGAGAATTTATAGAATAGTGATATTCATAAATCGAATGATTATCCGACTTTCAATTTAGTGAAAACAATTGATAGGGCCTGGAATATAGAATGCTAAATCCAATCCCTTTTAACCCATGTAGTAGACTTATTAAACCAAATTAAATTATATTTTAATTTATTAGGTGAAATCGGCTAACAATACCATTCATATCTATCGAAATAGGTCTCCACAAAATAAAGTAAAAAAAAAAAAAATCAGGAGCCTCCCACAACCAAAGAAGTTGTGAGTTAAAACTTGTTCAGGCCAACTCCAACAACTTTTCTATTTTTTTTCCTACATGTAGAGAATTTGAACAATTTCCCTATATCTAGGGATTCTTTATTTTAGTTTCACTCCAACAGCTTCCCTACATCTTATTTTAGGGAATCTCTATTTCAGTTTCACTCCAACAACTTCCCTATTTTAGGGATTCCTTATTTTTGTTTTACTCCAAAATTTATTGTTATTTTAATTAAACATATTATTTTAATTTAAAACTTTATTATTTATATTTGTTAATTATTTATGTTGATTTTTAATTAAATATATTATTTTAATTCCCTAGTTGGGTTTAGGGATACTTGTATGGATTTTTTCACTATCTCTACATGTTGAGATATTGAAAGCACAATGTAGGGATCTCTACATGTAGAAATAGTTGTAGGGAGGCTATTACAGATGAATATTTCCAACAACATATCTACATGCAGGGTAAATGGAAATGTAGGGAATGAATTGGAGTTGACCTAATCCCTGTCTTTCCTATCAATTGGTTTAAAATCAAATATATTTATATATCAAATTTTTTACTACCTTATTGTCAAGCTCAATGGCTTGAGTGTTGCAAGCCTCCTGCTCTTGAAGTACTTGACTGATCGAGTGAAGTTGTTCATGAAAATGATAGAAGTAAAGCTAAAACCTAGTCAAACTCTTGGGGTTGGTAAAGCTTCTAAAGTTGATAGTCTTACTTCTCTTTTTTCTTTTCTTTTTTTTTTTTTGTCAAAAAGTTGATAGTCTTACTCATGGGATGTAAAAATTCCAAATGATGCTACATGGTTTTAGAGAAAACTTCTCAAAATCCGTGACATTATGAGGCAGTTTGTGTTCCATATTGTTGGCAAAGGCAATATGACGCGAATGTGGATTGATAATTGGTTGCCAATTGGTAATCTTCGAGACTACTTTGGAGCCGATGCCATTGCCCAAGTAGGCGCTACGGCATCTGATACTGTGGATAAGTTTATCGTTGATGGTGCTTGGTGCTGGCCAAACCATCGATTATTTGCTGATCTTTCGCAGATTCTTGTGGGCTTCAACCTTAACACCTCAAGACCTGATAGAGTTCGTTGGTTGGGAGAAGCATGTGGTAAATTCTCTACCCACTCAGCCTGGGAGTTTTCTCGAGTTAACTACCCCACTGCTAACTGGATTAGCAATATTTGGTTCGAGTATCATGTTCCTATACATGCTTTTTGTACTTGGCTTATTTGGCCGGATAGAAATCCAACAAAAAACAGGCTTATTAATTGGGGTCTAAATGTTGACCCAATGTGTAGTTTCTACGGACTTTATATGAAAGATAGAGATCACCTTTATTTTTCTTGCAACTTTACATCCAGAATTTGGATGAGATGAATGAAAGTGTTGAAGGGGCCGGCCTTCATTTATTGTTGGGATCATATAATTATTTGGATTGATCAAAACTGTGATTCGAATGACCTTCTTAAAGTGGCGATCAAACTCTTCTTTCAGGCTTCAATCCTCCACATTTAGGGGGAAAAGAACCAAAGGATTCATGATGGTGTGGTACTCAATGAAGACCAACTGTTTTTCAAAGTTTTTTTTTATGCTAAAAACAAGTTGTATAGACAAAATAGAAGTAGAAATAGTAGTATATTTAGACTTCTTGAAAGGATAACTGTTTAGTGATTACTTCAGGGGCCCTTGTGTCACTTGGGGTAACTACCCACTTCTTTTGTAACTATTTGTAAGTTAATACAAGTATGTACTTAATTTCCAAGAAAAAAAAAATATATATATATTGACCAAATCCTTTTCATCTGATTCATCGTTTTCACCGCCCAACTTCCATGCCATTATGTCAACTTCACCAACAACAATCAAATGTTCATTTCTTTAAAACAAGTGTAGGCGTGACCCTTAGGGCATAGAGTAAGAGAAAATTTAATTTGGTAAGTTTAGTTATCGATAAAGAATATCTATTAGTCTTTTGAGTCGGCTAAACTAATCATGATTATCTACCTTAATTGTCTTCAATTTAAAATTTCAATTTGAATTTCTTTGACAATTGTGATGCCAAAACTTCACTATGAGTGAAAAGTTCAAAGAAAAAATGAGGATGATTGATTATGAAATAAGAAATAGAATAGTTCACTAAAGAAAAGAAAGCATATAAATAGTAATTAAAAACGAATGAAATGAACGAAAACTTAGGTTTAGCTTACACAGAAAATAGGGTAAAATTCAACCTACCGCCTCTATTTATTAATTTTTATCATCCACTTTTTAACCGTGTCAATCAAGTTTATTTGACCATTAATTATAACTGTTAGTTTAAATTTCAAGGATTACATATCCGATCCATACCAATGGGGTAAAATGGTTTGTACACAAAAATGTTGATGGTTTAGCTCTAATTTAGTGATTTATGGCCATTGCATTTGATTGATGCAATTAAAAGATGAAGGGGGGTGTGTTACAAGCCGAAAATGGTGGGGGGTAAGTAAATAGATAAAACTAAACGTGAATGGTCATAAAGCGAGAAGATTTTGACAAAAATAAAGAAAAAAGAGAGAAGAAACAAAAAAATTAATCCAGCAGCGTTGTGTTCATGGACTAATTTAGGAGTGCTGCGGGCTAGTCAGCTGAGAGCAGCCAGTCCCTTATCCAAGCCCACATATATCAGGCCTTTTAACTACATCTTTACATTAGGCTTAGCTTTCGAGCTTGTTAATACAGGTTTATAAGTATCAAAATTACTCCAAATACTAGTCCTTCAAAATCACTAATCGAAGACTATAAATGTGTGCTCTCATGCCAGCTTAGTTTCGTGTGATCCATGTCTATCGTAAAG
Source organism: Ehretia macrophylla (assembly GCA_037974665.1). Classification (NCBI taxonomy): domain Eukaryota; kingdom Viridiplantae; phylum Streptophyta; class Magnoliopsida; order Boraginales; family Ehretiaceae; genus Ehretia; species Ehretia macrophylla. Next base: position 10,949,160 of record CM075764.1, on the reverse strand, counting down.
TTAACTGATGTGTTAATTGACTTATAAATTATGATTTGATCTAACCTCTAATATGCCATAGTATCACGTATTTCCGTTTGTCGCTACTAGTGGTGATAGATAGAAGGATGATTTGTATGTAATTATAACTTAGTCTCCCTTGAATTTTTCCTTTTTCAAAAAACATATATATGCATGGTGTGCGTGCTGTGTCGCTGCATGAAAGTTAACATCGAATCGTATAACACTTCTGAAAATTATATGCATCTTGCGGAGTTGTGAATTTAGCTATGACTATGAAAAGTTTAATCAAGCTTTGCTTCATCCGTAAGTAAACTTCGTGTCTGTGGCTCGCTATGCAATTTCAGTTAAAGACTTGAGGTCATTCACCAAAAATAGAAAAGACTTAAGAGCTACTCTTTTTCGGGTAAGACTTGAGAGCTACTGTTACAGCAAAATTGGTAAATAGGACAAAAGAATGCTTACTTAATCTACAAGGTACGGAATGAGATTTAAGTCAAAAATAGATCCTAAATTGTTAATTGGCATAATAAAAGTGACTTCAAATATATAATTTTATGTTGTTACAGGACCATGGTATAAAAAAGACTGTCTCACCCTCTTGTGTGTTGGAAAATAAGAAGTGATATCATTTGAGAATATATGAAAAAAATTAACAAAAAGTGGGGCCGAAAAATGCAAAAAGTAAAAAAGTACCACCGAATATAATAACGATATAATAAAAGATGATTTAACTAGACCATATCTAAATCTATGCAAGAATTTCCAAAAAAAAAAAAAAAGACTAAGAAGAAACTCATAATACCGAAGTTGGATTTCACCCACTTAAACTCCTAATACGTAGTCTTTTTTTTTCTTTTCTTTTCTTTTTGGGTCAATACATTTGAGCACTTTTAAAGTACGATGTACATCTCGACAAAAAAGAAGGTAAGATGTCTAAGGGGGTCCCCAGTACATATTTGGATAGTTTGAGGTACGATGTCTAATTCTACAAAAGAAAAGGTACAATGTCTAAAGGGGTCCTTAGTACATATTTGGATAGTTTGAGGTACACGATGTCTAATTCTACAAAAGAAAAGGTACAATGTCTAAAGGGGTCCACAGTACACACACAATCAATATGGAGAAATGAGAACCGAAAATGAAATTAAGCCCTTTTTAACAGAGATTCTATAATAACTTTTTCAGTATTTTAGAAAGCTCAATCTCCAAAACTGTTCGAACATCTTCTCTATCAAGGACTTTCTTAAAATTGAGAGCACCTATTTTTTTGTGAGGATCTCAGAAATTATAGAGAGTCACAAAGTGGCTCCCTATTTTTTTTTGTGCGTATATGTATTATTTAAATGAAACTGAAACAAAAGTATATCTAGAATAAACAGTGGCTTCAAATAGAGAAATTGAAATAAAAAATTTTTAAAACAAAGAGTCACTAGTTTCACTCTTATATATATACTAGTCTTATGCTCATGTGATGCACGGGTGTAAGGTAAATATACTAAAAATACACAAAATGAAATCAATTTCCTCAACTATATAATCACATTATCAAGATACTATAATATGTATTTACTCTAAATACTATCTATTACCTAAAATAATTAAATAAAGAAGCACACATTTTCTAACATTATGTAGTAAGTACCATTTTACAAAGATGAAGTCTTTCAAAACACACATGTATCTTCTTGTTTTAAATTGTTATTTGTAGAAAATTCACGTCATATTGTCCTAATTGGACTTTATTATTACTCATTGTACAAGTGGTATGCTTATTAAACTATTCTCTACCATCATAAGTTTAAAGGATCCAATCACCCGCATTACATAAAACCTATTATTTGAGTATTTGGCAATGAATAACATGACTATATACTTATGTGACTCATGACTCTGTAATGAGTTAAAATTAACACAACTTTCTTATTATCGCTTTCTCTTTGCAGACTTGTCTCAGTAGTTTGAAATACACTAATAATGTTTGAAGTCGATAAACTATATTCGAATAAGTACATATAAAAACAAAAGTTTGATCTCGAACTATGTTATCAATAGCTAAACTACTAATTCATTTAATTTTCTAGAGTTATCATATATAACAATCTAAAATAGAACTCTAGATACGAAGAAACAAAGAACGTGGTGAAGAAAACTTTGGAAGATATATGATCTCTATTTTGGCATTCTTTAGAGCATAGTTGTCGAATCACGAATTGTATCGTGAATTAAAATGTCATTTTTTTGAATCGTAAATCGAATCGAATCGTGAATCGTATCGATTCGGTCACAAATTTAAAACTAGTTAATATTTGACATATTATGTTTCCCTGTCGTGTCTTGTTCTTTTTGTTTTTTCTTAACCATATTTTAATGATCAACACCAAAGCCCTATGTTAAGATAAAATAAATAAAATAATTAAATTCCAACCCATACTTTGACCGTAAATATCAATGAGATTCATGGTTAATGCATATAGGCATACACTGCTTTATTTGATAACAGAGACATCGTTTTTTGACCCAAAAAAAAAATAGGGACATCGTTTAAAAACAGTTATGATCCCCAAACAATTTCTGCATCACAATAGCATACTTCACAAGTGCCCAAACTAGTGCTCAAAAGCTGCTGTAAACGATGTCTCTGTTTTCTTCCAAGCAAACACAAGGCCATTAAAAGCAAATATGTACACCATTAAAGTAAACCATTAAAACAAACCATTAAATGTTCTCTTCCAACCCATATATACCAAGTACTACAAAAAGACACACGACAAAAAACAGGCAAGCAAAACTCACGGCCATGGCTCTGCAAAAGCAAAAGTACCAGCAAAAATAAAAAAAAAAAAAGTTGAAGCAAAAGCTAACTTCACTAACACAATCAACTCAGTTGAAGGTTTGAAGCAAGATTCTTCTTCACCGGCCAAGTTGAAGCAATCAGCTTTGTCTCCCTCTTTTTAGTAGTTAGACTTAGGGCTTTCTATTTGGGGATTATTTTTTGAATTGATAATTAAATATTGTTAAATAATAAATGATATTATATAATGGGCCTTTTTTATTTTATTTGTTCATCTTGTTAATATTGGGCTAATTTTATTTTGCAAAAAATAAGCTACGATTTTCTCTTTCTTTCTTTCTTTTTTTTTACTGAAGTGGGCTTATTTTGTTATCTACTTTGAAATATTTTGGGCTTTTTTTTGAATTTTGGCCCGAATCGCGACTGATTCAGTGAATCGTTCGATTCACACGATTCGCTACGATTCACTTGCGATTCATGTCGATTCACGATTCTCCTATCTAATTCGTATTATTTTTTTAGTGAATCATATCGAATCGTATGATTTGCATCGCGAATCGTACGATTCCTATTACACTGCTTTAGAGTAACAGAGTAATATAATTTCCATGTCTTTAATGAAAAATTATTCTTGGATGACTTCTTGAACGCGGGTTCTTATATCAAATCATGGCATTTCATGCACTAATGAATAATAATGTTAGACTATGAATCGTAAAGGATAGTTTGAATGATGTATAAAATTAAATACCACATTGATAACAACCTTCAATACTAACTGAATTATTAGCCATAGATTCTTCTTCTTGAATAAGAATACCTACATCATAATAAATAAAATGGGAAAACAATTATAAGTACATAAAAATATAAGATCATTGTAAATAACTGAATAAGATACACAAAAGGATAATATTTTTAATTTAGAAAATATGAGAAAAAAACCTGAAGAGAGCATACCACATGAAACATTCGCTCTTGCAACACTTGCATCCAATGTAGGGAAATCTTGATTTTGTTATTGGTGATAATAAATATATTGAACAAAATAAAACTAAGAGTAAATAACAATATAAAAATAAATTCAACACATATAGCAATAAGAATGACAAGTTTTGTCAATATCAATTAGCTCATACAATTAAAATGCTTTGATCAGATTCAAAGATCGACACACGTTACGCAGTAGACGAAAGTGTCGGGGTGATCTTCTTCAAAAGTCCAAAATCTTTGATATTTCTAAGAGCATTACTATATATCACAATTACCCAAATACTACCTCCTACACGGATGTTTAGTTGGCATGCTAAAAAAATAAAATTTTTAATTTATCTTTCTTCTTTTAGTATGTCAACTAAGAATACACATATGAAGTGGTATTTGGGTGACAAAAATAAGGTAGTATTTAGTCTTTCTCTATTTCTAAAGATAAAATAGATCAAAGTGTTGATAGATGGTTTCATACATTCAACATTTGAGATATCTCTCAATAGAGTTATACTAACAAAGAAAATAGTGCTCAAGAGATTGATAAAATAAATCATATTGAACTACCATTTTCTTTTGTAAAAGGTTTTCTAACATTATATATTTTATCCTCATTCGTACATTCGTCTTGATTCATTGATCCTTATTCATGAATTATCCACAATCAAAAGTGAAATATAAAATAGTAAAATATATTATCCCAGTGATGATATTAAATATGAAAATATCAACAACAATGAAAATTGAAAAGAAGTAATCCTGTTGTAATGGAATTATGTACACCCGATAAATCGTATTCCATGAACTCACTATATAAAATTTATTTCGCTTCATTTAAAAATACAACAAACAAAAAATATAAGATATAAATGTATTAACGTTGAAATGCATGAGTTTAAAAACATGACTCAAGAGGAAAAATTGGAATAAATTGAGAGGATTGCATTATCTTGAGAGTTATACTAACAAACAAGATGGTGCAAAAAAAATTAAAAAGATAAATCAAATTGAACTACCATTTTCTTTTGTAAAAAGTTTTCTAACATTATATATTTTCTCCTCATTCGTACATTCGTCTTGATTCATTGATCCTTATTCATGAATTATCCACAATCAAAAGTGAAATATAAAATAGTAAAATATATTATCCCAATGATGATATTAAATATGAAAATGTTAACAACAATGAAAATTGAATAGAAGTAATCATGTTGTAATCGAATTATATACACCTAATAAATTGTATTCCATGAACTCGCCATATAAAATTTATTTCACTTCATATAAAAATACAACAAACAAAAAATATAAGATAGAAAATATTAACGTAGTAATGCATGAGTTTAAAAACATGACTCAAGGGGAAAACTTGGATTAAATTAAGAGGATTGCATTATCTATCCCAAAATGTGTAGAATGTTGACTAATTCTCAATGCCCTATTATTCTATATCTGTTATTATGGATGGATAAAGGAGGAATCTGGCTATCATATTCAATCAATGGATCATATGAACTATCAATTGGATTGTGAAATTATAAGAAGTAATTTTCAAACTCAGTATATTGTTTTAATGCACAATATTAGAAAATGTGAAATCTAAAACTTTATAAATTAACACAATTAGATCGATGATTACCCGTCGATGACGCAACTCAAAGTACTTCCATTCTGGTTATCTATCATACTTGGAGGAATTATTTCAACATTTGAAGTGTTACACCAAATTGCGGAAGGAGTTTTACAGTTTTTTGGACCATTATTAATATCCATGATTGTATATTTATCATTTCCCATGGAGCCACTCGCTACGAAATTTCTTTTTATGCACCTCTTACTAACATGATATCGTGGCCTTAATTGGTTAATTTCATCCATATTGTCGCAATAAAATATGTTAAAAGAATAACAAATATAAGGACACTAAATCAAAATGCATTAAAGAAAAGTAAAATTTTTACTCAACGAACCAATTGAAATGCAGTGATAGTTTTACAATGAAACTTGTGATAATTTAAAAATCAAATATTATTTGAAAAGATGTCCAAAATTGAAGTTAGCGTCTTTATTATGAATATTTCCTATTCCATTATTCTTTTATAACTTTAATCTTGACTTTTATAACTTTAATCAAGTAATGTATTCAAGATGTTCAAATTTGAAGTTAGCGCATTTATAATGAATATTTCATATTCCATCATTCTTTTATAACTTTAATCATGTAATATATTTAAGATGTTCAAAATTGAAGTCAGTGTCTTTATAACGAAGATTTCATATTCCATCATTCTTTTATTACTTTAATCATGTAATGTATTTATTAGATTTGTTAAGCAATAGTTAACAACATGTGATATGCTTATTTGAAATAAAGGTATTGTCCGCTTAAAAAAAAATTAATCCAATTGTTATACCAAAGTAGCCAAACAAATCTATAAGAAACTAATCAAGATTGGAGCATTTAACTTGTCATTAAGTGGAACATCCATATGGGATTATTAGTCATATAAAAGATAATCCTAATGTTTTTTTTTTTTTTGGTTTCATGGAAAGTTTATTTCAAAAACTTCTCCAACAAATATTGGCAAAAAAAAAAAAAAATTGTAGATCATAAAATATCATATTAATATATAAACCATCATTACGATTTACCAAAAATTGCGTAAAGGCTTCTTGACTTCTAATCCCTTTCTTACTTAACAACCTTCCTCATCTTAGTACAAGATATGTCAAGTCCAACTTTAGTATTCTCTCCATCAATTACTTCATTCTTTGCCTCTTAAAAGGATTGACACACAAACTTGAATTCACCACCTCAACAATATTTTCAAAACAAAGTTAGTGATAATTAGTCACCACCTCAATAATAAGCATATATCTTCTAAAAAATGTGATAACTAAGCACCCGTTTATTTACCTCCTCTAACTAATTATCACTAAGTTAGTTTTGAAACTATTGTTGAGGATTGAATCAAGATAAAATCTTATAATTTTAATATTGTAATGTGACGTTCGAGTTCGAATAGCTTTGATGTTATTCTTTTGGGGGCTAGTTCTAGTAGACCTAGTATCTAACTAAACTAGATCATGACTCCTCTAGGTTAGGCAATCGCCTTGAAATTAAACACTTGAAGGACTTCCAAGAGAGTTCCTTATTACCACCGTAAATCATATCCCCTTTTATTTTCTTGCTTTCATTATTGTGTACTCTACGTGTTTGATAATTTGATTACTATATATAAATTGTTTATATTGAAATTTTGAATTAGTAGTCATTAGTTAAATACTTAATTCATCCCCCCTCTTAAGTACATTTGCCTTAACAATAAGAAAAAAATAAAATTTTGCAGTCATTTGACACTTTTAGAGATAAATTGCATAGCCTTGCTCAAAAGGCAATAACGACTCTCGTGTCCATATATATATATATATGTGTGTGTGTGTGTACCTGTGTAATTTCATAGAAAATAAAGGTAAGTTATAAAGAGTTTGCCTATGTTTCGGCCAAAGATTGTGTTCAATACCTTAACAATCATCATATCATTAAAAAACACTACCATAAAATTGAAACTTCCACTAAGTTTTAGAATCTACATCCTTGCAATATCTTTACGTACTGCAGCTACCTAACAGTCCACAAACTAATAAAAAAATCATGCATAATATACATATACAAACCCTATGCTATTTACTCTGTACTCAAAATTTCATATTTTGTACAAGTATCTTCGTCCCTTTTTTATATTGTGCCTATTCACTAAATCTTTATCATTCTCTAATTTAACTTCTCTCTCCTAATCTGAACCGATATTATAAAAACTTAATTTGATTTGATTTAGATTTTCTCGTTTGAGTGTCGCACAAGCTGCCTTTGCTTCCGGAGAAACTATTATTTCAGAGGCTGATCATATTTTTGCAGCTTCATTCAAGTTTGAACCCACATTGCAATCAGCAAAGTATTTCCCACTCACATTGACCAGTCGCGGATGAGTAGCAACGTAACAAGTTGTTGCAGCAGCCTGTATTACGTGCAAATTAGTACTAAAACCTTTTTTTGTGTCAAAGGAAAACAAATTAAAATTAGCAAGAAGGTATAATATACCATTATATCACATTATCGGTATTGAAGCAGATTCGCATTTATGTTTGTAGGGTAGCAACCCCATTGGTTCATAAAATACTTCAAAGTATATTAACTTTTTATGTTAGAAAAATTACTTAGTCTCGACATATGCACTAATTTTGGTGTCCACAAATATTTAATTAATTAGCTCCACCCAATAAAGTATCTTAAATCCTATCTTTGTTACCGGAAAGGATCGAGTCAAATTCTTTTTCTACCGTGGACAATTTATTTTGTTGTGTTTTTTATTTTCAAATTTTAATAACATCTATCTATAACAATGATTAGAGACTTGACAATAACTATGAGGCAATTAATGTTACATAAGGAATCGTCTTCATGAGCTTGGAAGCCAAAAAGAACACTAGATCTGCATACATATTTACAATTTAATTAAGATATGGATTAAAGATATATAAAAGACTCTAAATTAAAACACAATCACACATGAATATCTGATCAGTACTATTATGAAAATACACTGACCAACCTAAGAGTTGGGTTGAACACCAAACAGTGATATACTATATTAAGATGTTTCAAGTTTGAATTGATCTCGAAAATAAAAAAAGGAAAAAGAAAAAATATACTGACCAGTAATTAGGCCTTCACGATCTCTGATCAACAATTGTCAAGTTCGAACCAAACACTTCAAGAACTTCAAGAAGAGTTGTGATGAAATCAAGAAAAAAAAGAGAACAAAAAAAGAAGAAGAAGGAGAAATAAACTTGATTTTGAAGGATGAATGCACAACAATGACGATAAGAAAAAAAAAATTAATGCTATTTCATTTTTCTGACTTTGGAAACGTACAAAGTAAGGAGATAGAGATAAAAAGAGTTTAAAATAAAGATAAGATAGAGTTCTAATATACATACGATACAAATTTATTATATAATTTATTTCATAAATCAAGAGGTGTTTATAATTTTAATAATCTAATTTAATTATCATAAAAATATTAATAGATATATTTACCCATGGCATTATATGGTTGTTCCTGTAGAGATGTTCATTAATTGACATGTGGTATAGCAGTTGTTCTCTTAGAATATATAATGATATATATATATATATATATATATAGAAAAATAAAAAGTTGTTGGAGTCGGTTTAATAAGGCCATCCTTAGCAGAGGTTGTAAACTGCAATCATAACACTTTATAGAGATTCTAATGTGTAAACATCCAACCACAGCAGTAAATTTAAAGACCCAAAAAGATTTTTTTTTTTTTAGAGACCCAAATAATAAAAGTTGATAAGTCTGCAAAAAAAGTAACAAATTTGGAGACTCACTGTAGTGAGTCTCCAAATGTCTGTCAAATGACAGACCTTTTCAGAAAAAAAAAAACAGAAAGTCGACTGCCACAAATTTTCTAGCCGTTGAAGGTGAACGTTGGCAACGTTCACCTTCAACGTATGTATATATACATATACATTGTCTGATTTTGTTTCAAGTTGAAAGCAAAAAAAAAAAAAAAAAACACAGAAAGATCACAACTTCAATCGAAAGAAAAAAGGTAATTTTTAGTTTTCTGTCATGGTGGCGAAGGGAGTGGGGGGCGGCGATGGTGGCGAAGGAAGTAGGGGGTGGTGATAGTGGCGATAGTGTGAAGGTGGCGGTGGTTTTGATGGTGTGACAGTGGCGATGATGGCGAGGTGGCGATGGTGACGGTGATGATGGCGATGGTGAGGGTGGCGATGATGGCAAGGTGGCGATGGTGACGGTGATGATGGCGATGATGGCGAGGTGGCGATGGTGATGGTGATGATGGCGATGGTGAGGATGGTGATGACGGCGAGGTGGCGATGGTCACGGTGATGATGGCAGTGGTGAGGATGGCGATGATGGGAAGGTGGCGATGGTGACGGTAATGATGGCGATGATGGCGAGGTGGCGATGGTGACGGTGATGATGGCGATGATGGCGAGGTGGCGATGGTGACGGTGATGATGGCGATGATGGTGAGGTGGCGATGGTGACGGTGATGATGGCGAGGTGGCGATGGTGACGGTGATGATGGCGATGGTGAGGGTGGTGATGATAGCGAGGTGGCAATGGTCACAGTGATAATGGCGGTGGTGAGGGTGGCAGTGATGGTGAGGTGGTGATAAAGGGAGGGAGGCGGGCAGTGAGGGAAAAGGGGAAATGAAATGGGGGAGGGGGGTGGGGTTTGATTTACATATTTGTTTTTTTTTTTATTTTGTTTTTTTGTTTTTTTTCTTTATTTAAAAATTTTTGTTTTTTAATTTATTTTTTTTATTTGTTAAAGTAATTTTTTTTTTTAAATTTTATTCATTTAAGTTTATTTTTTTCAATATTTTATATTAATATTATTTAAATTTATATTTTTTGTATTTTTATTCTATTAATTTTTTTTAGTTTTATAATTTTATTCAATTTTTTTTTGTTGAATTTTTGTTCTTCATATTATTTAAATTTATATTAATTGTATAATTTTTATTCAATTAATTTTTTTAATTTTGTTGATTTTTTTCTAAATATTATTTAAATTTATATTTTTGATATTTTTATTAAATTTGTTATTTGTTAAATTTTTTTTCTTCATATTATTTTAATTTATATTAATTGTATAATTTTTTTTTAATTAATTTTTTAATTTTGTTTATTTTTTTTCTAAATATTATTTAAATTTATATTTTTGTTATTTTTTTTAAATTTGTTATTTGTTAAATTTTTTTTTCATATTATTTAAATTTTAATTAATTGTCTAATTTGTATTCAATTAATTTTTATAATTTTGTGGAATTTTTTTCTAAATATTATTTACTTTTATATTTTTGATAATTTTATTCAATTTTTTATTTGTTGAATTTTTTTTCTTCATATTATTTAAATTTTAATTAAATTTGTTGAATTTTTTTTGTTCATATTATTTAAATCTCATTAAATTTTTTTTTCTTCAGCTATGGATTCCGGCGAAGGAGTTATGGGCCGCAACTTCACTATTGAAGAAGATATCGCGTTATGTCGAGCATACCTTGCAATTAGTGAAGACCCAATTACAGGCCGAAACCAAACATCGACAACAATGTGGACGCGAATCTTTATGAAATTCGAAGAATTTCACCCTCCAACGACTCTGTTGCAAAAGAGAACTGCAAAATCTCTAAAATCACGATGGACCCCGATAAACAAAAAAAGCACGAAATTTGCAGAGTATCTTGCTCAATCTCAAATTAGACCACGGAGTGGAGCAAATGCAACAGATATTGTGTGTTTTATGCAGCAAAATATGTTGATTTAGTTTTATTTTTTTTAAAAATACTCATGGTGATGTACTTTTTTGTTTTTTCAGCTTGATGATGCCAAACAACTTTACGCTAATGTTACAGGAGAGAATTTCAACCTTGATCATTGTTGGTCGATATTACAACATGGTCAAAAGTGGAGAAAGATTACCGAGTTCCACTAAGGTCAAAATGCATCTCAAGAGGGTATACCGCTTCCTTTTGAAGATGACTCTCCGTATGAGTCGGTGCCCGAAACCCAATCTGAACCGTCATCCTCGAGGCCAATTGGAAGAGAAAAGGCAAAAAAATTAAAAAAGGGCAAGGATGTTGCGACAGAGATCGTTCAGCAAGGCAGAGCAATGCAAAAACTTATGAAAGAGTACAAAGAGAGTTCTGACTGGGCAACAGAGTATAGTATAATGTCGACGAAGACTTCGACCATCGAGACTCCAGCCAGAAGAGTGTGGATAATTGACCAACAAAACAAAATCATCGCCAAGAGGTCATCTCGTTCTATCAACTTTGACGATGATGGTTATCGTCCTGAAATGCCTTGAATTGTTGTACTGTTATATTGTTGTTGTTTCTACGTGTGTTGTACTGTTGGTTTGTTTACATATATTGTACTTTTGTAATCTAATTGAAACTATATTTGGTTTGAGAAATTTGTGTACAATTAATTTTTACACCGTTATTAATTTTTTTTAAAAAGGAACACACACAGTTAATTTATTAAACTAGGACTTAAAAGACGAGAACAATACAACTATTGATGTCACACATTGAGATCTCGTGTACGAAACTCGTTCCAAACATGCTCAACTAGATCACTTCGGAGTATATAGTAAGCCGCTTCGTTCGTCACCTGACAACGATTGTTCAAATACTCAGTAATTGTTATGGGATTTCGTGCATGTTCCACAAGGGCCTCTTCTACATGGTAAAGTGATGGATCATCGTTGAAATCATCTCCTTCTTCCTCGCGATTATCTTCTACAATCATATTATGCAGAATGATACAAGTCTTCATAATTTCTCCAATATCACGTTCGTGCCAGAAACGACATGGACCTTTTATTATCTCGAATCTACTCTGAAGGATACCAAATGCCCGCTCCACATCCTTACAATAGGCTTTTTGCAACCTATTGAAAAGCATCTTATCACGCTCACGTGCATCTGGAAATGCTTTGACGATTGTAGACCAGCGAGGATATATACCGTCAGCCAAATAATATCCTTGACTATAATTTCTGCCGTTAATGGTATATCTTATCTGCGGTGCTCGACCTTCAAGGATATCGGAAAAAATCGGTGAACTATATAACACATTCAGGTCATTTCTTCCACCAGGTGTTCCAAAAAATGAATGCCATATCCATGTGTCATAAGATGCAACGGCTTCTAGTATTATAGTAGGACGACCATGGTGTCCAGCATATGTTCCGGCCCACGCAGTAGGACAATTTTTCCATTCCCAGTGCATGCAGTCCAAGCTACCCAGCATTCTTGGGAACCCACGTTGTTGTGCCTTTTGAAGAAGCCTATACAAGTCCGCATTATTCGGAGGACGTAAATATTCATTGTCGTATAATGCATTGACGGCCCGACAAAATCGCTTCATGGACTCCAAACATGTAGTCTCTGCAATCTTCAAATAGTCATCATTTGCATCTGCAGGGTTTCGGTATGCAAGCATACGAAGCGCCGCCGTGATCTTCACATAGGGAGATAAGCCTTGCTTTACTGCAGCATTTGGTTTTTGCTTGAAATAATCGTCATAGTTGATGATATCGCCCATTATTTTCAGAAATAGTTCGCGATGCATGCGAAAACGTAACGTGAACTCAGCAGGAGGATACAAAGGTTGATCAACAAAATAATCCGCCATGAGTCTTTCATGGGCACCAAAGTGGTCTCTGTTTTTGGATCGTCGGCGTAATTGACGTGCGGAGCTACTACTCTTTTCCTCCGTAGCAAGTTGATATGCAATTTGCATCATCGATTGGTGTTGATTGAACATGGTCATCATCATTGCATGACCACGACGACGGTTATTTTGATGCATCCGGACATTTTCATCAAATGGAAAGGAATCGGGCTCGCCTCCTTGGTTGGACATTTTAGAATGTGGGATGTAGAGTTTAGAGTGAGTGGTGAGAGTTGTGGTGTTTGATTATGGTGATTGTGAAAGTGTTGGATATGTATTATATATAATTATATGAGTGGCTAAAGGATAGAAAATGGACGTACGAGATCCGCCATGGAGAATCCAATCCAATGGTCTTTGTGGGGATGAGAGATTTCTTTAGATAAGATTAAAATGGACGAACGAGATTTAAGTTGAAAATCCAATCGAAAGGACTTTATTTTGGATAAGAGATTTCATTGATGATAAAGAATGGACGGCCGAGATCGTTTAGTTGGAAATCCAATCCAAAGGTCTTTATTTTGGATGAGAGATTTCATTGATGATAATGAATGGACAACTGAGATCTTTTAGTTGGAAATCCAATCCAAATGCCTTTATTTTGGATGAGAGATTTCATTGATGATAATAAATGGACGATCCAAATCGTTTAAAGAAAACCCAATCCAAAGGCCTTCATTTGGATAAGATATTTTGTTTCATGATAACAAATTAATGGATGAGATCATCGAGAAAACATCATATCCAATGGCCGCTATTCTGGTTTCTCGAAAATTAATGTTGTTGTAATCGAGTATAGTTAACGATATAATATTTGGCAAAATTTAATCGTTGTCGGAATTAATTAATTTTTAGGTTGAAATGTTCGTAAAAAAAATTATGAATTTATAAGTATATAAAAAAATCAAGTACTAAAATTCACGAAAAAGTAGCACAAAATTAGATTATGTTGAAAAATTAATAGAGTCTCTAAAATAGAGACCCAAACACTAATGTGGTTGGAAAATTTTTAAAGACCCAAAAAGTAACTAAACTTTTAGGTAGGGTCTCTATTTTGTTAACAGTCTGTAAAATAATTTTTAGAGACTCATGATTTAGAGAATCTGGTAAGGATAGCCTAATAACTCTAGCGAGTAACAACAGTAAACAACGTGGTCCAAACAGTACTTGTTGTAATAGTTAGACTTTACTCAATGTAGGTCTAATGCACTTCCATTAATTGGAATGCAAGTCTAGAATTTTATTCTATTAAAAGTTATAACACATAATTTAATACTCATATATAGAGATCTCAATAGGACTAATTAATTTTTAGACTAAAAATATCTACTATACTCATTAATTTATAAAATGATTTGTGGTCAATGAGAACTGCAACTCTACACCCCATATCCATACATAGCCAAATGACAGATATATCTCGTTTGAATTGCAAACCCTTTTGCGTAAAGATCTTGCACCTCACCCCACCCCACAAGGGAGTGGCCTGATGTATAAATGTTTTCAATTCAATGGAATAACATTTGACCCAAAAAAAAAAAAAAAACTCCCTTTGCGCAATCATGATAATATTTTTTGTTTTTGTCACATGATCGTAATAATACGGGTTTATAAGTCTTGGATTAGGAACTGTTATGGTAGACAGGGATGTTGGTGGAAAATGAAAAGAATTTGAATTTTCTCCATCAATAATTATTCAATTTTTTTTTTCTATGCTAAAAATGAAAAGGAAAAAATTTGTGGATTTTATGGTCTCTAGCAGTATCATTTCAAGTAGTAGGTCAAGGCATTAGAATGCATTTGAACTGCTCTATTCTGTGTTACAAGAACCTCGGTACAATTAAGAAGCTAGCATGAGGGAAGATAGTTTACATACATTTTTTGCTTAATCCAACACTTCCACATGAAGCTTGAAAGGAGGTATACGATCCTATCTCTCTGCAATGCAGCTTGACTTGTCTTCAACCTTTTTTTTTAACCTTGTTTTTCCTCTTTCCTTTGGTGAGAAAGACAAAGGCATTGTTTTGTAAATACCGAATTTGCATGTTATTCCCTGTTGAGCTTCCTCTTCGAATTTCTCCTCCTTGCTAAAGATATCCATTCTCTTTGTCTCTTTCTTCTTGTTCTTTCCTCCGCTTTTGTCATTCAAGTAATCTTTCCTTCCCTTTTTCCTTTGGAAGAGAAAAGAAATAGCTAGCTCATTTCTCTGATGTTGTAACTTGTATTTTGAAATTTGAAGAATGTTGTTGGACTCCAACATTTGAAGATTTTTCTTATAAGAAATTTGCTTTGAAATTCATATTCTGCCAAAAAGTTGATAGAACATAATTTGAATATCGTGTCTAATTTTACAACGAATCATGCATTCTAGACAGAAAAATATGCAGATAAAAAATATATTCCTTCCAATAGTGTATGATGCTGCCATTATGAACAGAAGGAGAAGAGGCGGCTTGATTAGGGATTTGGGGTAGAATCGGGTCTGATAATAGATATTATTATGGCTAAAAAACGATTTTGCCCTCAAATGATGACTATGCCCTCAATAAAATGACTCACATGCATGGCACATGTTCAATCCGTTAAAAAATAAACGGTAGGATGGACGGTGGCACAACTTTAAAATATAAATGACTGACATATAGTCATTTTGAAAATGAGAGACTAACTAGTCAATAGCCACAAAGATAAGGGACCTGATAGATTATAAACCTAATAATACCGTAAATGCCAAGTTAGACACCCTTTAGGCCGTAGGATTAACTGAAAAAATCAATATATAAATGATTAACCTCCATGTTGAATTAAGCATTCAATTTTCAAATTAATAACCTTGCATTTTCAGGCAACTTTTATCCATGGCAGCTAGAAATTCAATTTTAGTTGCCTTCATCTTCTTTCTCCTCTTTAGCTGCCATGGCTCAACAGGCAAGCAAATTCGTTCTCGCCAGCCATGTAGAAGGCTACTCTCCTACTTTCATGACATACTTTACAATGGTCACAATGCCCATATATAATGCAACTTCAGCTATAGTGGGTGAACCAGCTTGGGGTAACAAAACCACGTTGGTTAGGCAAAACCATTTCGGCAATATGGTTATCTTTGATGATCCCATTACTACAGATAATAATATGCATTCTATCCTGGTTGGTCGGGCACAAGGCTTTTATTTGTATGACAAAAAGGATAAATTTTCGGCATGGCTTGGATTTTCTTTTGTTTTTAATTCTACTGAGCACGTTGGTACTATTAATTTTATAGTTCATGATCCGTTGAACAAGACTAGGGACATTTCTGTGGTAGGTGGTACTGGTGACTTCTTCATGGCTAGAGGGGTGGCTACTTTGATGACTGATGCTATTGAGGATGAAGTTTACTTCCGGCTTTCTGTTGATATCAAGTTATACGAGTGTTGGTAAGAAAATACTTTCCTGCAGTAATACTGTCATTCGTTCATGAAATAAAAGTGAACTTTACAAATGTGTGGAGTCCATATATGTTTTAGATAGCCGAACGATCATTGTCGAACAAGAGAGTGACTCGTATTTCTGATGCTTTCACTACTATCTTTATATGCATGGTTTTTTCGTTTTCTCAAAATTGTAATTCTCTTGATGAAAATAATCGGGTTTTATGATGTAATTCCTTTCATTCTTCCCTTTCTCAATGTGTCATTTCCGAGTGATTTGCTCGATATGTCCTTACATTCTTAATATGGGGATAAGTCTTTGATATACTACGCATAACATATGAGAAAATGTTAGATATTATTTTTTTTATCACGTATTTATTAACTCTTATGTGTATATTTAGTTTACATATCAATTTAACAAATTTGTTATCTAAAAATTGAACTTAGACTTGGACCAAATTTTGGCCACTACAATGCAAAAATGGGAAATGCAAACAACAATGGTACATTCTGACTGCAAGTATACTTTGGTGCTTCAACATTACTACAAGCCTCCTCTAGTGATGGCCTCAAAGCAGAGGAAGTAAAAGGAAGGCGAAAATCTTACTCGAAAAATAATCAAATTATACTTGACCAGCAATCATCCTGATTCTAAATATTCTTCCATAAATTACATATATTAGTCAAGTGCGCTGGCGGAGCCGGAAACCGGTGTCTAGAGGTGTATATCTATAGTCAGCAGGAGCACTTATACAACTATGGGTTTAATGCAGTTTAAAGATGTAGTTTTCCAATACAAGTTAATGATTTTGCCACATGGTATTTTAGTTTCTCCAGAGAAACATATGAACTAATGTTTCTGTCAAACTAGTTTGCTTTCAGAAAATGTCAATAACTAAACACTAAGGTTGGTGTATGAGATTCATATCTCTTACATTTAGAGAGCCTCAAGTTGTTTATCTACCACTGCTTTTCTGTTTCTGTATTTTTCCTCCAGACTTTCACAGTCTCAGCAACTTCAAGAATCAGTTTTGCCTTTGTTAGTTTGCATAAAGAGATAGACCCTAAACGTTTGTGGAGTGATCGGGTAGCGGCTGTTGTAGCCAAAGGTCTCTAAGTTCAAACTTATAATCTCTCATACATTGATGATGATCACTGCTACAACACAAAATTTATAAACTTGAAGAAAATCGAACATCATCCTTTCTATATGCAATTTGTTCTGTAACCCACATCGTCACGTCATGTCAGAGGATCATGTTTCTCCAGCACAATAAGTTGCCAATTGAGTTCGCACGCTCTAAAGTCTGAATAGTGCACGTGTATAGAGGAGAGGTAACAGCACTGTTAATTGTCTAGCATTGTTTTGGTTCTATCCAGTTCAATTACAAGACCAAGGCTGGATAAAAGAGAAGAGTAACGTTACGTAACCAACAACTAACATAAACACAAACACGTCTAAATTCCTCGAATTTGAGACATCCTGTTTAATTACATAAAAACCAGAATTGATAATATGTGCAAGCTAACCGCACGACTGAATTTGATGTCCTAAAAAAGTAGTGGGGGTTCACATCAGGAGTTGATACCATTTAGAGTGGAGTAATGAAAGTCAGATAAAGTTGTCGGATCAAGAATGGATCTGATTCATATTTAAGGGCCATTAGAGACGTGATTGCAACAATTTATTCTAAAAGTGGGAATATAAGAAGGTATGCAAGCAGCAAATGTGCTTATGCCACTGTGAATATCACTAACAACGTTCAGTATTAAATTTCACAGACATAACTATTCTCGGAACACATTCACTGATTCTAATCATGCCTTTTCTTCTAGAAAAGGATGGTTAATAATTCTCACCGAGGCACCCTCGCTAACAGCATAAGTTGCACGTCTATTACCTCAAGTATGTAACTTCTACATTTGATGCGCTTTCTGTGATACTAATCAGAACAGGTGAATCTATGCTTGAATGCATATAATTGCTTTGTGCTATCAGTCCTTTTGTTGCTACTGAACTCATAACCTTCTTTCAGCACTTGCTGCAGCCTTATCACCTCTCGGAGAAGTAAGGATCCTCTCATAATATTATTATGTTATGAGCATGATCCGACAGTTGCGAACTATCAAAATTATTTAATAATAATTGCATTATTAATTCACACCAGTTGAATCACGCTCTTATCATGGTATATGCCCCTAATAAGTTAATTAATTAAATTATTGCAGAATGCAGCTGGCTGTCCTGAGAGGTTCCCTACTAGGGACATTCTCATCCGAGAAGGTACCATTTCTATAGCTGCAAGAGTCAACCAAAATGACAATAACAAATGAAGAAATATTTTCCTGAAAAAATAGAACCATATTAGTTGGTCTATGTGACCACCCTCTTGGTCTGCTGGACATTTGAAAAGCTAACTCTACAAAGGTTGGCATGCTAATACTATCAAATTATTCCCCTTCCTGGACTATCATAGGTGGAAACTGTGCATTAGGCTAGAAAAGTGTTACAAAATGTGGCAACATGGCACAGACTGCACCAAGGGTCGGTTTCCAGTTTAGTAGTCGGATTTATGTAACACTAATATAGAGAGAATCCCACACAGATGTATTCATGAATCAGTTGCTAAAAATAATTATTAAGATAGTTAAAATTCACTCTCAATATGTGTCGACCTTTAATTTCTAGTTCTCTCTTTTTCATTTATCTCTTCTTAGTTATCAGTTTATCACCCTCAACTACAAAGCGCCCCACATTCCACTTCAACTCTATACACTAACAATGTATAATGCACTTGTGAAGAGGAATCTTAGTATGAAATTAAAATTGTAGTTGTTTACCATAGTTTGAATCGTAAAACTAGTCTTTTAAAAAATTCAAAATAAGATTATATATGATAAATTCTAAAATGAGTTCGATTTGTTTCCCAAACTTTAAATATAATGGGATCTTATGTATTTTTACTGTCCTACATAGAAATAACCTTCAGTTGGCAATTAAATTAAAGTTTAACATTTTTTTTTTTTGGTCAAAAAAAAAGTTTCATTAAAAAATTAAAACATACAGGGTTGAAGTCCTGATCCAGGAGAGGTCAAAAAAAAGTTTCATTAAAAAATTAAAACATACAGGGTTGAAGTCTTGATCCTGGAGATAATTAAGGTTCAACATGAAATGAACTAAGCTTCCATGCATTATAATATAATATCATATGCCATCTGAGATCAATGCTTAGATTTTTATTTTTGCATAGAAGACCCTTAAAGGTATACATGTGTCCACCAATTAATAGTGCCAAGTGATTTGTACAAGGACATGAGCTCGAGATCATGTAAATATCGAGATGTCGCACATTCTTTTATTATTGCATGGTCCCACATATGCTTGGTGTAGGAGTAGTAAATTAATTGTATAAAGTGTATAAAAAAGTTTTATCATAATAATTCACTAACATGATTGCGTGCATAATTTGTCTTCCATTTAATGCATGTGTTAATCGTTATCAGCTCTTAACGATAGTTGGATACTTGGATACATGATTCTCTAATAGAGTCTCTATAATAGGTCTTTATATATTATTTTAGAAATTCATATAGAGACCAAATAGTATTTTAAAGATTCACTTAAAAACCAAAACAAAAAAACTATTTCAAAGACTCATTTAGAGACCAAGATAAAAAAAAAAATCCCTAATGACGGTCTCCATAAAATTGAATTTCGATATTGTGTTAATTTTAATTTTATATAATAATTTGATTATGTGTTTTTTTTAATTAATTGTTATTTAGATTATTTCAATTTTTTTAACGAATATTTCAACCAAAAAATAAATAAATTGTGACGAACATAACATTTAAAAAAAAACTATACGGAAAAAAAAATCTTAATTAAATTTACCCATTAATTAATTTTTTCACCTAAACTAAAAATAAAGTAGAAGATTTTATTTTTTCAACAAGCAGTAATATTGGTTCAAAAAAAAAAAAACAAGCAGCAATAAAAAAGTTTACCAAACCAAAAAACCTAAAATAAAAAAAAATACAAAACCATAATTAGAAATAATGTCTAATTAAAAAACTCTAAATGTAAAACCTTAATTAAAAAATCTAATTAAAAAAGCTTAATTACAAAATCCTTTTTAAAAAACCCTAAATAAAATTAAGTTTCTATAAAATTGAGTCAATATATTGTGTTAATTTTTATTTTACATAATAATTTAATTATGTGTTATTTTTTTCGTATATTACTTTTTTAATTAATTATTATTTAAATTATTTAAATACAAGACTCTAAATAAAAATATTAAAAAACTTAATTAAAAATATAATTAAAAACCCTCACCCACCCACCCACCCACCCACCCACCCACCTTTCTTTCTCTTCCTTTTTTCCCTGCAGCCTCCCCCTACCCTTTCTTTCCCTGCACACACACAAACACATACAAATATACACACACACACAAATCTATATACACACACAGACACATACATATATACACACAGCGCCCTTAATTAAAAAATCTAATTAAAAAAGCTTAATTACAAAATCCTTTTTAAAAAACCCTAAATAAAATTAAGTTTCTATAAAATTGAGTCAATATATTGTATTAATTTTTATTTTACATAATAATTTAATTATGTGTTATTTTTTCGTATATTACTTTTTTTAATTAATTATTATTTAGATTATTTAAATACAAAACTCTCTATAAAAATATTAAACAATTTAATTAAAAATCTAATTCAAACCCCTCACCCACCCACTCACATTTCTTTCTCTTCCTTCTTTCCCTGCAGCCTCCCCCGTCCCTTTCTTTCCCTGCACACACACAAACACATACAAATATACACACACACACAAATCTATATACACACAGAGACACATACATATATACACACAGCGCCCTCCCCTCCCCTCCCCTCCTCTCCTCTTCTCCGCTGCATCCCACCTCCCCCCCTCCCACCATCTTCTCTGCTGCCACCCCACCACCGGTGGGACCACCAACACAAACATTAAGTTTTTTTTTTTTTTTCAGAGCTGTGTTTTTCTTTTTTTTTGTTATTTGTTGAAAAAAATAATTGTATTGTAATATATTTGTTTGTTGTTGTTTGTGCTCATTTTTTTGTACTTTTTTTTTCTTCAGATCTGACGATGTCAGACAATCTGACATTGTCAGATCTGATATTGTTTTTTTTTGGAGATTCATTTGTGTCTTCTTGTATATTTTCTATTTTCTTCAATAAATTTGTTGAAGAAAATGGAGACTATGTGCTATTTTGAAGACTCAAAGCTTGAGTGATGTCATAATTTTGCCAAAAATTATCAAATAGTATTTTAGAGACTCCCATTGGTGATGAATAAAATTATGAAAATATAAGCATTAAAATATTTATAAAGTTTTTGTAAATAGAAAAAGTACCTTTTACAACTGCCCTCGACGTGTTGTCATATTTTGAAATCGTTAAATAATCAATTTATTATCAATGCTATTAAATACAACAAGAGACAAACATGATACTTTATCATAATTTTGAGACATGGCAAAAAAAAAGAATTACCTTAGTCCGCATTATTGATCTGCAGGTTGGAGGAAGAAAAAGAGAGCCACTTTTTTTTGGATAGAAAAGAGAGCCAACTTTGCTGAAAAAAAAAAAAGAAAGAAAAATAGTGCAAATTTTTTATGAAAAACACTTTTTGATCAAAAAGTTAACTTTTTGATCAAAAAGAAACCTTTAGTCTATTCTATACTTTACCAAACAGCAAAACAATGGTGATTTGTGTGGTGCAGTATTGTACATTTTTTTTAATATGTAATTACTAATTTACCCTTCACTTTTTTAGGGTAAACCCAGCATGTGCACGTGCACGTGCACATGCTGGTACCAATGTAAATCCGCCACTGGTTGAACCAAAGCAAATGCAAGTTTTGTGACTATTGGCCTCTAGTCGGTAGTGAAAAGGCATATCTCTGTTTGCTTATTATTACAAAATGAATTATTCGCAATAATATTATTGATAGAATGAGATTTTTTTTTTTGCTCGGTAAGTAAGTATTTGTATTAATTCCAAAAATATATACATATCATTACAAAACAAATCAGACAAGCATAGAGTCTATCTAAGATTGTTCACATCAATATCTCAGACTCTACAAAATCTGCGATTTAAATCGTTTTATCCTAATTAGTTTCAGTGTAACCCAAAAACGGATCTGTATAAACAATTGTTCCTCATTAAGTGTAGCATTGTTATGCAAAATGTTGTTTCTCTCCCTCCAAATAGTGTAAACAGCAACTTAAAAAAAGAGCTTGATCAACCTCGAGTGCAGCGTGTTCTCTGAACAATTCCTGTTCAACCAAACGACAATATGATTCCAAGTATGGAGTCAGTGAGGCCCTTTTGCCAATCTCATACCTCTTTGTCAGATTCTTCTAGTGAAGCTACATTGAAAATAAAGGCAGTCTCTATCTTCAATGAGATATTTGTTTTGGAAAAAGGACGAAATTTGAGACCAGAAAGTCAAAAGGGGAGAAAAGAGAACTATTGTACCTTATAAGATTGAACAAAGATTTATTTTTATGAAGAGAAAAACATTTGAGAAATTTTTTGAACTTGCATTAGGGTTTAAATTTAGAGACACGTGACTTATTTAAAAAATAAATCATTAAACTATTTAGAACCTAACGTGAGCAAGTCCTCTCTACCCCAAACGTTCCACCGTAATATTGTAAATCATGGTCGTCGTATTGTAACACTTTTAGGTCTAAGAATTCGTTTTTTCTTTTTTCAAAGTTTTTTTTAATCGGCTTTTTTCAAAGTTTACTTAGGCTCTGTTTGACCTAGCTTTTAGACACTCAAAAACGCTTTCTGTGAATTTAGAAACTAAAATAACTTGTTTCGCATATTTTTTAAAGTGCTTTTAAGTAAAATGTGAAGATAAAAAAGTTAAAAATTGAGAAGCTCCAAATTAGAGCTTTTCAAAAAAGACTTTTGCGAAACTGTTTTACATAATGCGAGAAGCTATTTTTCTTTTCTTTTTTTTCAAATATACCCCTTTTATATTTTTAAAGTCCGATATTATCCTCAAAATTTTTAAAAGCTCTACGTTGTCTAATACAGGCCAAACAGTCAACGATTTTTATTCAATAACACGTCTTATAAAAGTTCTACTCTAAAAATTCTACAATTCAAAAACTAAAATTTTATAATTAGGCCAAACAAAATCTTAATCAAATTGCAACTGGATTGTGGCAAATCCAATGGTTTCGATTCTTTGTGGTACGATATGTGGCAACATTGTGTGGCAGAGAGGAAAGGGCTTTAAAAGTGAGAATAAATTGGTTGAACTTTTAACAAGTGAAATGATGCTTCCGTGATTGGGTTTGGCTTCGGCATTTGGCACCACCGCTATTTTTCAGGGCAACCTTTTTGCGAGGAGGACCTACTTTTATTACAATAATCGACCGGTGTGTTTATTCTTGAATACTTCTACAAGTTAGCAAAAGAGATCTTTCTCAAAGGCTTCCTACATATTCGATCTACTGGTATGATTTTCATTTACATGTGAAAAATAAGAGATTAATTCTCAAATGATATAATAAATTTTAAAAATAATATATAATTAATTTAGATCTTAATGATAAGCAATCCTATTCCTCCCATATCATCTCCCCTCTCCCAAAAAGAAAAAAGGGAGACGAAACAAATAAATTGGCCTTCAAAAACAAATAAGAGAGAAAAAATTAGGTCTGTCGTTTATCTCTTAATCTTTGTTTGGTAAGCTGAAAAAATTAGGTATGGTCAATTATTGTCGATACGTTTTGATAAAAAAAAAAATATTGTCAATAAGTGTGTAATTTATAACATAATTCAATTACTAGATTTTAATTATATCCTAGCTAACTCCTAGCTTTTATTACAAAAGTATGATATGACTCAAGCATCAAAGGACGTCTTGTGAAGAGTTTTCCGATACATCTCTTTGTTTTGTAGGTTAACCCAAGTAAAGGTAAGATGGGAATAGAATTGAGGAGACTGAAATTTTAATTTACCAAGAGTCTTTTTCTTTTTTTCGTTTTTTGGTATAAACGAGTATTTCATAGAAACCAAAGCAAGAAACATATATGTTGCTAAGTTGAAATTTGATCGAATTCAAAGTACCCAAATCCGACCTATTGATCATCTAGTGCCTTAATCCAGAAAAATTAGCTCAGGTTTGAGGCGCAAATATTTACCTCCTTAACTAATTATTCACACGTATGATGATAATTTGAGGGAATATGGACTAAGAATGTCTTGAAAATCCATTCATGGCAAATATTAAAATATGTTGCTAAATTGAAATTTGTTCAGATTCTAAGTAGCCAATTCCGGCATATTGATGATCTAGTCTTTCAATCCATAACAAGTAACTTAGTTTCGAGACGCAACTGTTCACATCATCAGTCAATAATTTACTCGTATGATGATAATAAGAGAGAGTATAAACGACTAAAAATATTTCAAAAGGGTATTCATGATAAAGATCAAATCATCATAAATTTTAACAACACTTGCAACTATCCTCGCTGGAAATCATTTATGTAATTAGTGTTATAAGAATTCAACTAAATGCCCTTTTTAAAAAAAAAAAAATTAAAAAAAAAAAACTAAATTTTGGAGTAATATCTTCAACCTGTTATAAAATAATTGCTATAAAAAAATAATATAAGAAAAGACTGGGAAAAACTAGAGAGAATTCTATTGATTTCACAATAAATTTTGAATTACAATGAATCTCTATTTATAAAAAAAATAATAATAATAATGCAGTTACTATTTGCACAGTACCGGCAACTCTACTGTTAAAACAGTAACTCTGTTGAAATAGTAACTGTCAGTGGTTACTGTTTACTCGGTACTATTCATGTTATATTGTTCACACCGATCACTATTCACGGCGCTGCTCATATGGCACTATTTACACAGTAACTTGATTCTGTATTAGTATCAATCTTTTACTTAATTTGTGAATATTCATTATTCAATATTTCATAACACAACCATCAATTTAGGGACCAATCCTCGAAGGAAAATTAAAAAGAAAGTGTGAAAAGAAAAATAAGAAAAAAGAGAGATGAGAAAGCAATGCCACACAGATAGGACCCTTTTGGGTCTCCTTCACAAAGCTCTTGTATCTACGCAACATCGTGTGGGAGCCACTAACATAGAAAACCGAGACAGTGATGGACCCAGACATCTATGTTTAAGGTGAGCACTATAGATATTTCGGATCAAAGTTAATAATTGAGGTCGAAAACTCCATCTATGAATAAACTATTTAAGCATATTATAATAATTATGAAGAAATAAGTGCACTTAAGCATATAACAATTACAAAAATATAAGCACTAAAATATTTATGAAGTTTTTGTAAATAGAAAAATTACATTTTACAATTGTCCTCGACGTGTTGTCATATTTTGAAATCGTTGAATAATCAACTCATTATCAATGCTATTAAATACACTAATGGATAAACACGATACTTTATCATCATTTTGTGACATGTCAAAAAAAAAAAAACACTTACCTCAGTCCGCATTTTTGATTTGCAAGTTGGAGGAAGAAAAAGATAGCCATCTTTGCTGAAATAAAAACGTGCAAATTTTTGATGAAAAACACTTTTTGATCAAAAAGCAACCTTTAGTCTTTTTTTATACTTTACCACATAGCAAAACAATGGTGGCTTGTACTGTACAGTATTGTACATTTTTTCTAATATGTAATTACTAATTTACTCTTCAATTTTTTAGAATAAACCTAGCATGTGCAG
Organism: Ehretia macrophylla; assembly: GCA_037974665.1. NCBI lineage: Eukaryota > Viridiplantae > Streptophyta > Magnoliopsida > Boraginales > Ehretiaceae > Ehretia > Ehretia macrophylla. The sequence goes on along the minus strand of CM075764.1, from coordinate 10,922,846 downwards.
GTGCATATGCTGGTACCAATATAAATTCGCTACTGGACCGAGGCACCACGAACGGTGACGAGCGACAGCCGACTAAGAATTCAATGCTATGATTTTATTCCATCTTTTATTTTAATCTTTTGTTTTCTTCGTTTCTTCGTTTCTTCGTGGGTCCCTTTTGCAATTGTTTGTGAAGGGCAGCGGTTGGACAATGAATATGTTTTCTTTATTTTTTTTGGTAACTCAGAAAACACCTTATTGATAGATCATGTCTGACTTACTTCTGCCTGACTATAGACTGTGTGTTAACTAAACCCTAGGAGTGTAGCGACTCACCCTAAAATATACATCAATCAAGAGTTTGATCTAAGAGTGAAAGCAAAGACAAGTGACTCATCCAAATATTATGTATTTTGATATTTAAATGGGAATGTTTGAAGTCATCACAATCTTGTGAGGAGTAATTTACTTAATGACAAAAAGAAAAGAGTAATTTACTTTAGGTTGTTATTCAACCAATTCAAATTGATATTAATTTTTTAATATATGATAGATCTTACATATGTGTGAAACTCATTTTTTGTCTCAATAAAAGATTTTTCTTCTTTAACTCGTAATCACATTTTTCTTTTTCTTTTTTTAAATGGGGAGGTTAATGCCTTGTACTAAATATTTACTATCTTAGAGGTGGATTTTTCTTGTCTTTTTTCACAAGGAAAAGAAGTTGATACAGCAAGTGAACTAAGGTATTACAACCCAAAATTTAACTAATTCTATACTTGACAAGTTAGTCTGCACATTTGTTTGTCTCTCAAAAGACGTGAAAAACTTATAATGTTCGTGACGTAAAATAATATATTTACACTCTTCTACAAAAAGCGTGAAGGGAGCTGTTATGACATTTTTTTGGATACAATGAAAACTGAATCTATAACTTGAAGTCAAAATTTTTAATTGTAATAATTTACTATCCGAAATGGCATTTTGGCACATACAAGACTTTCGCGGTTCTATAAATACGGAACACTGAAAGGCCTTTGTTCTCCACCCAACTCTCTCTGTCTTTCTCTCTCCCTCCCTTCCCCCACAAGCTCTGTCCATTCCTCAGACAAGGTTATTAAAATGATATGATGGTGGACAAATGCCATTAAAGCTTCTCTAAAGTATCTCAGATTCTAGGTATCTCTTACCCACTCTTTAAACACATGTAATCTGTAATATCCCCATGTGTGTGTACAAGATACGTGTATGTATGTGTCTAGCAATTCAAAAGTATCATTGTTTCATGGTTTCATGTTGGTTTTCTTGTGTGATCAAGATAAAGAAAAACACAATACTTAGGATTTATTAGAAGGGTTCCTGTCTGTCCAACGAATTTCTTCGAGTATTCGAGTTTATTTATGGCATGAAACAACTCGTAGTATGAGTTTAACTTTTTTTTTTTTTTGGTCGGCAGTGTGAGTTTAGCTCATCGATATGTTCCAGAAACACAGATTTTGTGAGGGTGGGTGGTATGATGCTAATGTATATTTGATCGAGTGTAAAGGGGAGTGCTGTCATTTGGTAAATATTTTGGCCATCTTTTACTTTAGAAACTTAGCTGTGTGAGATTTCATGATGGCTTCGCGGAAGCATGAAGACACGTAGAGTCATAATAAGTTGTGGTATGCCAATTTGAATCGAGTTTTTTTCCCGGTGTAAAGTGACAAGAATGCCAACGATTTTCCAGTTATTTACTGATTTAGTATTGTGGCCCGCTAGAATATTCACCACGATGTCATTCATTTGGGCCACCTATGTAGAAATATAATTACTAATTACATAGTGGAAGGACTTGTCTACACCCAACTCCTTATAAAATAAATTAATTATAATAATCTCTCTTTCTTAACAATTTTCCTTCTTTTCAATAAATTAAACTATTGTCCAAGAATAAATAAATTAAAATTATTTAGTACCTTTAGAGAATCTATTTTTCCCACTTTTTCCTTTCTATATTTGATGATATATGTATATTAGACAATTAGGAGGGTTTATTTTTAAGTGATACTTGGGGGCTGCATCTAAGTAAAATTATTCTTTTGGTATAATAGAAGAAAAAATTATGATTTAAATTTAAAACCTTTAATTATAATAAATAATTATTCCATCATTGTATTTAATTTTTAAGTGTACTACGTAATTTTCTTCATTGCATTATTTGTTTGACTTTGTCTCGTGAGTACTTCTCGCCAAATAATCAAGGCCATGCATTCACTTCTCACCTAAGCACTTTGTCCTTACCCAAAAAAAAAAAAAATTGATTAATAACAACTTTGAACGAGGTTACTTATCAAGTTGGGCTAGTGCATGAGTAGCCATGAATTTCATGCAATACAATAGTAAAAGATTTACCGAGGATGTATCATCGTCACAGCTGAAGTTGACATTTAAAGCAATAAATGTACACGTTGTTGGACCTTTAAACAAGTGTTGTTTGTGAACTTATTGATAGTAAGCTAAGTAATCCATCATGAGGTCTAATAAAATTATTCGATGATGTAAATCATCGTTGTTAATCGAAATTCAGATTAAGCTGTCTCTGATCTTGCGGGTTCTAGAGTAAAGCATTCTAAGGTTGACGCATTTTATTTTATTCATTTCTCTTAACGATTGAACTGAGAATAAAAGGATTTTGTAGCTTAGGAATCAAGAACCATAGTAGATTATCGTTTAAACCAAAGCTTACATGAATCCCAGATTGTGAATGAGTGTTTCTTGAGTTGATGATATCAAGAAATGCAAAGTATCATGGCCAGGTCCAATACCAGCACAAATCAGGTTATTTAAAAACATTTAAATTTATTTCTAAAGTATAGTTTTTCCGAAATTAAATTGACACCATGAGAAACAGGATGTTGTTGAGGTCCGAAAATCAAAGTGAAACTTTTTACTCCCATGTTCCTAGTCGTCATACAGTAAATGTAGCATGATCACTATGACTGGTTCATGTTAGTATCTGATTTACATGGTATAGTACAAAACGTTAGCACAATTTTAATGATTTCTTGATCAGATAAGACATTGTCAATTCTTTCCCTTCTTTAGTTTTTTATAACAATACTATTTGTTTGAAATTTAAATTTTGCACATCTCTCTCTTGTATTATCTTCTTCTAGTACGTATCATAGTTGTATGATCCATGGATGTCATAGGTATATAAAGCACACAACTCTGTAAATGAATGAAATACACAATCATTAACTTGTGAATGTATAATCTGAATCTTTGTTATGGTTGCATTTAGCAGGCAGTGAAGGACAAACTTACCATCTCTAAGTTCATTTACAGTTGTTTAGGAGTGAAATGGCATCAAACACTACTGTCAAATGTCCATCGCCTATGAAGGCTACATCTAATGGAGTCTTCCAAGGGGACAATCCTCTTGACTTTGCCCTTACTCTTGTTATTTTACAAATATGCCTTGTGGTTGTACTCACACGAGTGCTCGCTTATCTTCTTAGGCCATTGAAACAGCCACGCGTTATTGCTGAGATTGTTGTAAGTGATTACATCTTCTTTACTTACTTTCTGCAAACTCTTGGTACATTTCATTTGCAGTACTATTATGCATCCATCGGTCGCGTGCTCTGTTTTGGATTTCGTTAACATCTTCTTGTTTGTTTAATGTATGCTTTAGTACTACATGTGAGTAGTCTTTATTTTGTCCACTTCCACCATCTGTATCCAAATGTCTTAGCACTCTTCAAAGTTACAATCTCTACTGGTTTCTATTTGATTAGTACGCAATGTTGGATATATTATCGAATTTAATCTAATTGGCTATTTTGATTTTGAGAAAAAAATGTCATAAGCTAGTTTTTGTTGTTTGAAGTTGTGAAATCATCTATTGTTCATCATTTAGCCCTTTGGTGCATAGGTTGCTCAACTTTTTGAATTCTTAGAGAATAGATAAACATGTCTCTGCTATGATGAGCCTTGCATTGTTAAATATGCATTGCAAATCCCCCTGCAGAATTGTATTAATGCCCTGAGTTAAGAGAGATCATGTAAAAACAATTCATTTCAGGATCATGACTATTCTGGCATCATGCACATTATTGAGATAATTCACTAGTCATTTATATGATACGCGGATATACATATGATAAGGATTTGACAAACTTGGTTTTTTTAGGGAGGAATTCTACTTGGTCCATCAGCTTTGGGTCGCAATCAAGACTATCTGCACGCTGTTTTTCCAGCCAGGAGTCTTACAGTGTTGGACACTCTCGCAAATCTCGGTCTCCTCTTCTATCTGTTCCTCGTTGGCCTCGAGTTCGATCCCAAATCCATTCGCCGGACTGGAAAGACAGCTTTAGCCATTGCGCTCACAGGAATCAGTCTTCCCTTTACACTAGGAATAGGGATTTCATTCGTTCTTCGTGAAACAATTTCTAAAAGTGTAAGTGGAGGCCCTTTTCTATTGTTCATGGGAGTATCCTTCTCAATCACTGCCTTCCCTATCTTGGCTCGTATTCTAGCAGAACTAGAGCTTTCAACCACCGATATTGGTCGAACGGCCATGTCTGCTGCAGCAATCAGCGATGTTGTTGCCTGGATATTACTAGCTCTTGCTATTGCCTTATCAGGCGCAGGTCGTTCTCCTGTTATTTCATTATTTGTGTTCTTGTGTGGATCAACATTCGTGCTTGTTTGTGTGTTTATTGCCGCTCCTATATTTAGATGGATGGCAAGACGATGTCCTGAGGGTGAGCCAGTAGATGAGATGTACGTTTGTGCTACATTATCTGCTGTTTTGGCTGCGGGATTTGTCACTGAAACTATTGGTATTAATGTCATGTTTGGAGCCTTTGTAATGGGAGTTCTTGTCCCAAATGAAGGGCCTTTCGCTGGTGCTCTGGTTGAAAAGGTTAATGATCTAGTTTCCGGCTTATTTCTTCCATTGTTCTTTGTCTCGACCGGACTTAAGACCAATGTAGCCACCATTCAAGGGGCTCAGTCATGGGGACTTCTTGTTTTAGTCATCATCACCGTCTGTTTCGGAAAAATTGTTGGAACTGTATTGGTCTCAATGCTTTGCAAGTTGCCTTTTAAAGAAGCTGTGACTTTGGGTTTCTTGATGAACACCAAGGGCTTGATAGAGCTCATTGTCCTCAACATTGGGAAAGATAGAGGGGTAAGTAAACTATTTGCTCGTAACTTCTATTCGCGATTATAAAGTTTCGATTTGTGATTCTTGACAAAATGTTGATCATGCAGGTACTAAATGATCAGATATTTGCGATAATGGTGTTGATGGCTCTCTTCACAACATTCATCACAACGCCCATAGTTATAGCAGTATATAAGCCAGCAAAAATGGCTCAATATGACTACAAGCACAAAACTATTCAGATGAAGGACCAAGCTGATCAACTTCGGATGTTGATATGTTTCTATGGTACGAGAAATATTCCCACATTAATCAATTTCATTGAGGCTTCTCGTGGTACTGAGAAAAAAAGAGGACTTCGTGTGTATGCAATGCATCTCATGGAGCTCACTGAGAGGTCGTCTGCGATACTAATGGTCCATAAAGCAAGAAGGAATGGTCTGCCGATCTGGAACAAGGTACAAAATTCTGATGCCAACCAAATTGTTGTTACTTTTGAGGCTTTCCAGCAACTTAGCAAAGTGTCTATTCGTCCAACTACTGTAATCTCGAACTTGTCTAGCATGCACGAAGACATTATCAATGGTGCTGAGCGAAAAAGGGTAGCCATGATAATTCTCCCGTTCCATAAGCATCAAAGGCTTGATGGACATTTGGAAACATCTAGAGTTGAATTCAGATACTTGAATAGGCGGGTTCTTGAGCATGCCCCATGTTCAGTTGGCATTTTAGTCGACCGTGGACTTGGCGGTACATCACATGTATCTGCAAGCAATGTCGATTATACCATAACGGTCTTATTTTTCGGGGGCCATGATGATCGTGAAGCTCTTGCTTATGGTGCTCGCATGGCTGAGCATCCCGGAATCAATTTAGTTGTTGTCCGTTTCTTAGTTGATTCTAAGGTGCTTGATGATGCCATCACATTAGATGTGGAAGAGAGCTCCAGGCCTGAAGCGAGGTCCGATGATGAAGAGTGTCTTACTGAATTCAAGCAGAAAAAATCAAAGGATGGCTCAATCAAATACGAAGAAAAAATAGTTAGCGATGCTGCTGAAACTGTTGAAGTGATTCGCACGTATAACCGCTGCAATATGTTTTTGGTCGGACGTATACCTGAGGGCCAGATAGTTGTTGCTCTTAGCAAAAAGAAAAATGAATTCCCAGAATTGGGGCCAGTTGGAAACTTGTTAACTTCTTCAGAATTTTCAACCACAACATCTGTTTTGGTGGTGCAACAATATCATGGTCAATTATCATTGTATTCTCCGAATTCTTTGAAGGAAGGGGATTCAACTGAGGTAGATGAGTACGATTCACACTAGTTAGCTTTTAAATTCTCAAATTGTATAGGATATTGTATAGTTCAATGTTAAAGGAACCCATGCCAATAAGCGAGTTCTACTCCCCATCCCTCCCCCTGCCCCCCGTCCCCCACCTTCCTTCTCGTCTTTTTCGTCGTCCAATGTTCCTCCAAAGCTGGAAGCTTAGATTTCACATCTTGATCTGATCAATCAATTGTGAATTTATTCTTTCTTGTACAGTGCATGGTGAGCAACATAATAAAAGATTGTGTCCACTGTTTCAACATAATGGTGGCAAGTTTGCTTATAAGATAACTGAGTTATTATTATTACATATTTTCTAACAATAAATTTAACAAGTTCTGGATATATATAATTGAGCATCATCTCAAGAAGTAGATAGAATTGTTATCAAATCTTTCAGAACACTCTGCATAATCTTCAAATGTTGTTACTCTTAGATAGAAGGCATGATTTCATTCATTGAATAGCCAACCCCAGTAGAAGTTTTATGCATTTGCTAATAGAGGATAAACAAGAAAATACATTAGATTTCGAAAGTACACATTATTTTTTGTAGTACCATAATTATACTTTTAGTTTTTGAAACATTCTTCCTTAGAAAGTTGGTAGGTTTTAATTTTTAATTTTTTTGATTCAATAGAAGCATGATGTCGTACAACACATATTATAAATGTAGCAAATGAGACTCAAACTCGTAATTTCTTACAAATATTGCGAGTAACATACCACTGAACTAAAGTGATGGTAGGTCATAATTTCTAGGGACTAAGACATTTTTTTTCGATGATTGGCATTTCAGGACTGATCCTAGATTGAGCCATTAATGGCACAAAGCCACAAACAATAGATTTGTGGTTCAAAATAATCATCTACAAAGTTGACACTCAATTTAAGATTCTTGGACATTTGAAACGATAGAGGACTTGCTATATTTTATATTATTGTCACCTTGTGTAAGCTATATACCTCTGACCAAAAAAGAAAAAAGAAAAAAAAAGGAAAGCAAGATACGGACTACTAATCATTTGACATGCAAGGGCAGATATATACAAAGATAGTAACTGAATCCAAATATTTTTAAACATAAATGTAATTTTGAATATATTAAATTTAAAAATTAATTAGACTTCACTAAAAAAAAAAAAAAATTATATAAATATTAAATTGTATATTATAGTCTTAATAATAAAACTTCTACATCCTCCTTCTGGACACATAAGAACTTTACACGATCCCCACTACTACAAAAAGAAAATGAAGAAAATACTTAATTTAGCATGCCCTATAATTCATGTAATCGTTAGCATTTCCATATTTTATCTTCCATTGTTTCGTCAATTGGGGTTGCATAATATACAAGGGGAGTTGATGTCTATTGCGATTCTCGTTAAGATGTTGGTGCACATTGTATGATGTATCTTGTCGTTATGCACTATTGCTTTTCTTAATTATAGAAATCATTTTCAAAAAAAAAAAAATTATGAAATCATTTGAACCATATAAAGGGGATGTTGAGTAGCTAATGATCAATTTATGTAGATGGCAGTGGGTTTTAAATACAAGACATTTTTGGTACTTAAACTTTAATATCATATTAAATTATCACCTCATGGAGGTCAATTTACGTGTTTTTTAAACTGTTTAAATTCTTAGATATGGAGGTCAATTTACATACTAGTCTCACCATCACCCATTCAAAAGCAATATTTTCACCTGCAAAGTTTAATTAAAAAGAATCATGCATGTACATGATGGGGCGTAAATGAAGATAATAAATAAATAAAATATACTTTTTTTTTAGTAGTTTATAATTTTTAAATCAAGTGATTAATTTTACAAAATTTCTAATTGGGACACATTAGAGTTAATTATCTTTTATAGCTCAATACCAGGATCAATCTTGTTTGAAGTTGATTCCACTCTACTCTGCTTGTGGTTGATAATGGGGTGAATTCAAATTTTTTTGTTTGAATGGACTATTATGAGGGTGTCGATTGCTGAATTTTAAACTTTACAGCTTGATGAAGGTAAAATTCACTAACCCGATTTCCAATTATGCAATTCGAGTTGAAAAGTATGGACTACCCGATCGTATCAATGATCCATCAGATCGGGCAAACCGAACTTGAGGACTTACTAGGGAAGTTGGGACCTGAAGTCTGACCATTTTTCGATCTGATGACTAAGCCAACAGAATCCTGCAAAATCCGAAAAAGTATCAGAAGGAAATGTATAAGTAAGGAATCATATCCCAAAAAAGTTAATTAATATCTCATACACTATCCACTATACTTTCTAAATTCTTATCATTCCTAAAGTAGGATACTAACTTAAGTATTTGAGTGTTTTACGTGGGCAACCCCTACACCAGTTCTTTTTGCAGATCAACGCGGGAAGTACTCGGCCAGATTTGATCATCAACATAACTAATTTTTCTATTAATTTTAGCATAACAATGTTAGAGGATGAGAGCTTGTGATCTAATAAAGCATAAATAAGTTCACACTTTGAGAGGCTAGAGTGGTGAGCCCCATCTATTTTAGCTCTAAATTTAAAGATTTGGTCTCTAAAAATTATCAAAAATAGTAAGTTTTTGTGAATAGTATCTCCTATTGGAGATACCAAATTAAAATCAAAACATCAAATACTTAAAAGGGACATGAAATCTCTCAGGGCTGCGCCGTTCTCTAAAATTATTTAGTTTCTACTAATAAAGTATTTTAAATCCATTCAAATGCTACCTAATAATGGGATATCGGTAAAAAGGAAAAAAGGTAATTTACCGAAATAGTCTTAGATCTTTGCCTTTTTTCACATTTAAATTCTCTATCTTTCATTTTGGATAAAATGGTCTTTCATCTTTTATTTTCATGACAACCGTTAGTCCTTAAAATAAAATCTGTCAAAAAATAATATTAGTGAGTACGTGGATGACACGTGGTCACAAAATGCATAAACCTTAACATGCTTATATTTTATCGCGTGACAATTTTACCCCGAAGATATGTCAATTTTGAGGCCATGTGTCATCCACATGCTCACTAACGTTATTTTTTGACGGATATTTACTCTACAGACTAACGACTGTCACCAAAATGAAAGATAAATGATCATTTTATCCAAAATGAAAGATAAATAACTTAAATATCAAAAAAGGCAAAGATATAGGACTATTTCGATAAATTATCCAAAAAAATACAGGTCATTTGGTTTAGCTAATGATATAATTCTTATTTTAGATGTGAGAGGTCTTAAGATTATTCTCGTTTATAAAATTCTACGTGATGTAAAATAATTTAAATCTCTCTTAAATAAAATAAAATAAAATAATCGTTAGGTATCTAATGCCTACCGAAGATTAAGTAAATTAAGCAAATTCATATTATTAACTTATCCCTTATGAAATAGACGAGTTGACTATACATATCCACTCCCTAAAATATTTTGATGGCTATATTTGATATATATCCAATCAAATAATTACATGCATGCATGACAACTGATAAGGAAGACTTTGCTTATTCATATATGAAATTTGCGTAGGATAACCTAGTATATTACTCACATATTTGTTAGCATTTCCCTATCTTGTAATGTTTGTTAATTGTGAGTTCGGTCGCATAATATAACATAAAAAAGTTGAGTTGAATATTTGATCATCTTGCATGTTCCAAGTGATGTTAATGCGGCAAATTCTTACATGATTTAAAACCATGGCCCCACAAATGATCTAGTCCAATAGGATTTTCACATATCATTAATAGTCATCAATACTAATAGTTAATAATTATGAAAATACATCTTAAGTTTACAAATTTATAAACGAACCCCTCCTTCAACTTCACTTCTTTCCAAATCCTAAAAGCCACCACGAGCCCACCACCAACCACCAACCACCACCAACCACCATCAACCAGCAACTACCTAAACCAGCCGCTCCTACCATGGTCGCAGTTAATCAATTTTTGACATGCCACTGGTCTTAACAATTGATAATTACAAAATATATCTTAAGTTTAACAATTTATAAAAGGGTCATTCCCCATTTAACTCTATTTCCCCAAATCTCAAAGCCACAAACAATCACCAACCACCCAAACCAGCCGCTGCTACCACCCAACCAATTTATGCATGTATTCATACATATTATATGACGTAATAGGAATTGAAATTCTACCAAATGCTATCTGGGTACATAACCTCATATAAGAAATTGGCATTCTATAAAAAATAGGGGTCATTTTATAAGTCCTTTTTATCAGTCATAATGTAGCCATTCTTTATGTAACCATACAACTTTCAAAGTGAAAGACAACTAATTCACATGTTATGCTCTATATCTATGTATATACATATAGGTTGGATTTGAGTATGGTGGACTCTGGCTTGGATAACGACTGTGATGGGTGGTACATGGTGATGATGTTGCAAATAATAGTGGGGTGTAATGGAGTTGTTATGTATGCGTGATGTGTAAGTGTGGTTGTGCTGTATTTGTATATCCATATGGAGTGAAAAAATGGTGGAGGTGAAGTGGTGGGAAAAGGATGGTGAGTTTATAAGGTTGAAGATGGAGGAAATTTGGAAATGAAAGTGGTATGATGGTGGATTTTCTTGGGAATGAAGAGGGAGATATGTTATAATTTGTTAAATTTTAGAGGAAAGTTCATAATTATGAAGAGTCTAAGACCATATGTTGGGTTAGAAGTGGTATTTGGGCCGGGCCAACACAGGTTCAGTTCAGCCTAACACACGAAAATTCGGGCCTAACCCAGCTTAAATGAAAGTGGATTCGACTCGGCTCACCCCACCCATATAAGTGGGCTGAGTTGGGTCATATAGTTTTGGACCCAGCCCATTTGTGCCCAAGCCCAGCCCAGCTCAGCCCATAAGCTCAGCCCAGCCCAACTCGAGCCTAACTCAGGCCTAACCCGAGCCTAGCTCAGGCCCAATTTGAGCCCAGATAAAGCCCATCTTGATATTATAATTTGTATATGTAATTTTTGTTATAAATAGTTAGTGTATTCAACTTCATTTTACTACAAAACTATATATTTATTTTACTACCTATTGTCTCTTTATTTTACTATAAGAGAATACACAATATCTATGGCTATGGGAGAAGAAACTCTTTTACAACGATTACGTTCAAATGTTTGGAATTATTTTGCTTACTTTGAAAAATACAAGTATGTAATTTGTAATTATTGTGAACGTAAATATATATGTCGTCGTCAATTTAGAACTCGAACGCTTGTAAAATATTTTGTATCTCAATTCTCAAACTATTTTAATCATCAATCACTGCCACCACCACCACCAACAAGCCCAACACCCGCACAAGGAGCATAATAAAATGGAGAACTTCTCCATCAACTTTCTTCAAGCATTTATGTAATGTTCTTTTTTTTTTATATATTTATTAATAACGTATCAGTGTCTAGTGAACTTGTGGTTTGTTAAGTAATATTTTATCATTTATATTAATATTATCAATCAACTTATGTCTTGTTAATTGTTAAATTAATTTTTTCGTAAAAAAGGTTAAGCTTAAGCTTTTTTCGTTATTAATCCAACTATCAAAATTTAGAACACACTAATAAATAAATAAAAAAATAGGTTGGCCCAGCCCAGCTAACGACTCATTGTAGCGGGCTCGTGGGCCGAGCTGGGTCCTATATTTTAAGAATTTAGCCCAGCCCAGCTCAGCCCAGCCCACTAAACATATGTGCCGAGTCGAGCTCATTTTTTTTAACCCACGATTCAGTCGTACCGTGTTGGGTTGGCCCATTTTCGAGCTCTATGTTAGGTCATAGTTTTAGACCATGTAATAATTTGCATGTTAATGCACATTGGATGGTGTATCACTCCTACATGCACCTTTTTAACTTTCTTTTTAGAGCTATTTGTCAGTATTTGACTTTTTCCCCTAGAATCCGGTATTTAATTGGACGATATTGTTTAAGGTGTTAATATTGAGTTGACTATCGATACAATAGTTACAATATTTAATATGCAAAATAAAGGGGTAAAAGCATACGACACAACCGGTTGGCCAACTACTAGGATGGAACCTGATGATAAAGACAATTGTTTGAGATTTTTCTGAGGGGAGAAATTTGGTGGACATAGCCTTGGAGGAAATGTACCTCCAAAGAAAGAGTTTACTGTACTAAAGAGAATGTGGATAAACTCTGTAGGTTCATCTCTCATTCATAGAAATATTAACGATAAGAGGACAACTCAAGAAGATGCGTATATTGTGTATTTGTTGGTTAGTAATAGGCAAGTGAACCTCACATATATAATTTTTCGTCACATGGTTCATGTTAAAGAGGAAAAAAGATTATTGCTACATGGAATAACTCTTACCCGAATTTTTGAATATTTCAGGGTGAACTTTGAAGGGATTGAAGGTACTAAGTTCAACAAGAGTTGGTATCTTGATATGATATCTTTGAATAGGCAAGGATTTTATTTGCATCAAAATCATTACATAAACCAAGGAGAATTTAATGACATACCTAAAGAACTCCAAGCAGAAATTAAGTTAAAGGCACAACAAAAAATTACCTTTGTTCAAATTCCGAATCTTATAGGTGATGTTGACCTGGAAAATATATATGGAGAAATGTCAGGGGACACCATTGTTATAGGGGATGTCGACGTTACAGAGGATGTTCTTCATGCTTCAAAAATATCACTGATGGAGGACCATGAAAAGAGAAGGGGTGCAAGTTCAAGTGGTACTACTAGTTCACCTTAGGATCTCATTTTACAACAACTTGCAGAATTGAAAACCTCAGTTCAGACTTTGAAAGAACGTAGGGCAGAAGATCGACTATATTTTAAAACTCAATTGGAGGATATACAAGGTCAGCTTAAACTGATTGATGATGATTGTAAACACATCCGTGCTTATGTCTTTGGACAAGACCCACACCCTCGAGACACCAGCTATTCGGGTTGTAGAGGACAAGATGAAGGTTGCAGTTGTGGACGGAGACAATAGTAGTCAAACTTGCTCTTACTTTTTAATCATTTACATTCGAACTCTTTTATTTACGATTTACGTCAAACTTGTTCTTAGTTTTTAATTATTTGCATTTCGAACTCTTTTATTTACAATTTATATATATTGAATGCTTTTATTTAGTTTTTGGTGCCCATATTTGACTAATTGTGTCATATATTTTATTATACTCTTCTTAAGCTTCTATTGAGTTATGGTATATATCTTTTAGACATTCTTAATTTTTTTTTATCTTTTATTATTTGGCGACGGATTGGCTGCGAAAACATGGATGTCCGTAGCTATTACATAGCAAAGGGCTATGGATTGACTACAAAAATGTAGAATTCCATAGCCAATTCGTAGCCAATTCCCACAGATTGGCTACAGATATTTAATACTATCTATGTTTTAACTTATTAATAAATAAAAAAAATAAAAAAAATGTGTTAATATTTTCATATTTTGCTTGTTTATGAAGTTCAAACCAAATATAAAAGTTTTTAAGATAGTAGATTCAACATTAATTAATATTAGCGCAATGTTTAATGAAAACATGCTAAGTTTGATTTAAACGGTTATTCAATTCCAACGAGATTTTTCTATAAAAATACGTGTGGTGACAAAATATGAACCAAGTTTATTTTTATTTGAAAAAGTTGCAAGTCATATAACATTTTCCTTCGTTGTAGGTTGAATCGCACTTCCATAATTAACATTAAAAGACATCTACCTTGATTTTGCTTAAAGGTTCGTAGTCAAAGCTACGGATTGACTACGGACATGAAAACATCCATTGCCCATGGACACATTAGGGCTACAGATTAAATTCATGGCCATTGGCTACGAATTGGCTACGGACAAGTAGTAGTCGTAGCCCTTTGGTACGAATCAGCTACAAACTTCTACTTGTCCGCAGCCAATCCGTAGCCAATGACGTGGTCATTGGCTAAGGACCTTCAATGCAATCTATGGTTAATTTGACAATAAATAGGAAAAACGTATCAAAACGTGTTAATATCTTCCTATTCTTCATGTTTATAAAGTTCAATCCAAATTTTAAAGTTTCTAAACTACTAGATTTAACATTAATTAACATTAACGCAATGTTTAATAAAAATATGTCAAATTTGATTTAAATGGTTAATCAATTCCTATAATATTTTTCTATAAAAATACGTATGGTAACAAAATATGGACCAATTTTTTTTTATTTGATAAAGTTGCAAGTCACATAACATTTTCCTCCGTTGTAGCTTGATTCGCACTTCTATAATTTATAACATTAAAATGCATCTACTTTGATTTTGCTTAAATGTCCGTAGCCAATCCATGACCATAAGCTACAGAAGGGTTACAGATCCAATCAGTGGCCATTGGCTACGGACAAATAGTAGTCCGTAGCTGATCCGTAGCACAGGGCAACGAAATGGCTATGGACTACTACTTGTCCGTAGCCAAGGGCACGGATTGGCTACGGACCTTCAATGAATTTATGTTTAACTTCACAATAAATTGAAAAAAACATATCAAAACGTGTTAATAACTTCCGATTATTCATAATTATGAAGTTCAATCCAAATTTTAAAATTTCTAAACTAATAGATTCAACGTTAATTAACATTAATGCAATATTTTACAAAAATATTTTAAGTTTGATTTAAACAGTTAATCAATTCGTATGAGATTTTTTTTTTTATAAAAATACGTATGTTGACAAAATATGGACCAAGTTTTGTTTTTATTTGGAAAAGTTGCAAGTCGCATAACATTTTCATCCATTGTAGATCAAATCACACTTCCATAATTAATATTAAAAGACATCTACTTTTAGATTTTAATTTTTCTTTCAATAACATATATTGTCTGTTAGCTACGGATTGGCTACGGACTTTTATGTTTTAATTTTTCTTTCAAAAATGTATATTGTTCGTAGCAAATTCGTAGCTACCTTGTTACCGATTGACTACAGAATTTTATATTTAAATATTTCTTTCAATAAAATATATTGTCCGTAGCGAACTTGTAGCTAATTTGCTACAGATTTGCTACAAAATTTTATATTTTAATTTTTCTTTCAATAACAAATATTGTCTGTAGCCAATTCGTAGCTAGTTTGCTACGAATTGGCTACGGACTTTTGTATTTTAATTTTTCTTTCAATAACGTATATTCTCTGTAGCCAATCCGTAGCTAATTTGCTACGGAGTTTTGTATTTTAATTTTTTTTGGTAACATATGTTATCTGTAGCGAATCCGTAACTAATTTGCTACAGATTGGCTACGGATTATTGTTCTAATGTCTATTTAGACATTAGAACAAGATCTAAAGATTAAATATGAAAATAACTATATGTGCACAAAGGGGTCATCAACACATTTTTCACGAAACTCTATAAAAAGCTCAAATATACTGTAGAATGCATTCAAATACACAGCAAGCAACTACCTGACAATACAAGTGTCAAAACAACCAATTTCCGCGTTATGCCCTTTTCGTTATCCTAAGTCATTTAACTCCAAACCGAATGCTAAGACTCAAGATTCACAAACTAACTATTATAATATTTTAGTTACACATTATGGCACACTTAGAACCCTTAAAGCCATTCATTAACCCGTATTAGCCACAAAAGCCCTGATTACCCCTTTGCGTGTTTATACTACAAGTATCTTAACCAAAGCTCAACTAAGAGTTAGAAAAACTCATTTAGTCCCTATTTACCCTAAGAACACCAAATATAACAACCAAATTCACCCGGATTTACGTTTGACCCAAAACCCTTTTGTTCACCAAGGCTAATTAGCTTCCAAATGGAATACGAAGCTCAAGATACGCAACCAAGCTATACTACCTTCTTATTGACACTTAATGACATCACTTAGGACCTTGAAATCACACTTTAAATCATAATTACCCGAAAAGTTTGATTTTTCCTCTTTATGCATTTACACTACAAGTACCCTAAACGAAACTCAACCGTGAGTTAGAAAAGCATATCTAGCACCTACATAGTCTAAGAATACCAAATGTGATGGCCAAATTAACTCGGATTTGCATTAACCCCGAAACCTCTTTTTAAAAGTCGCCAATTTCACGTTTTAGCCAAGTTTCGAGCAATTCAACCTAACGGGACTATTAATATATTTTTATTAACATCTAAGGAACCTATTAGAAACAATGAATCAAGCTATAACACACAATTCTACAAAACCCTAGCATTTCATCACTATTCACACCCTAAAATCAAACCATAAAATTTAACCATTTAAAAAGTGAATCAATGGCATAAATGTGGTATCTAGCACTTATATACAATGTATAATATTATATTTGAACATACCATAAGCATTTACTAGCAAATCTATAAAATCAAGAAAGGTGCAACATTTTCAAAATGCAAAACAATCATGCAAATCCCTCACCAACGCTCGTAAAAGCTTGTAGAATGCTAGCAAACACTCTAAACCACTTGCTCCTAGCTTGCCAAGGCTTGAAATCAAGATTTGAAGTGCAAAATTTCTTCCCTTTCCTCTCTTATGGTTGTCGGGTTTTCCAGGCACTATTCACCCCTCAATTTTTTTTTTAAAAGTCATTTATGAGCTAATGTGTGTGTGTTGAGTATATCATATAAGTTGGGCTAGGTTATGTGTGTGTGTTGTCAATAAAAGTGAGTCAAGCTAGCTTAAAACAAGTCCAAAGGTGCAGTTAAATGTTAGCTCACTAAAATATAAAGTTACACTACATAATACTATTCACTAGTCCCAATAAAACATTTTCTAAACAGGTGCTCTCAACCCTAATCGCTCAAATGCACATTTTTTTTATTCCTAAAATAATTAATATGATTAAAAAAAAATGCTAATTCAAAATAAATAAGTGGTTGAAAAATATAATGAATAGTAACCACAAAAAGTAACAAGTAATGCACAGTGAAAATATGCAAACAGTGGATGCAACAGTTAACAGAAGTACGGTGATATTTTCGGGCGTCATAGACACGACAGATCTGAGCCGCGAGAAGGAGTCCTCGCAACTCAAAATGCTTCCACAGCCACAGCCGCGAGAGGTAGTCTAGCGGTTGTGATCACCGTGAAGCCGTAAGGCTCCTTGTAGCCACGCGACTTTGAGGAGCCTCACAACTCCCATGGTTGTGTTGCACAGAGCCGCAAGGTATTCCTCGCGGCTCAGCGCTGCAACCACCATGGTTGCGATAAGCCTGTCCTCGCGGCCATGGTGGTTGTAGAACCACAACAGCCATGGTGGCTGTCATGGGAGGAATGACAGCCACGTTTGTTGCCATAGTGGCAGCAACCATGACTGCAGGCAACGAAGAAGAAGGGAAGTGGGGTGGGGGGTGGCGCTGGCAAGGAAGAAAGAAAAAGAAAAAAAAAGTTTTTTTTTTGGTGGGTTAGGGTTTCCGGACCCAAACCCAGTCCAGATCCGGATCCGGATCTGGAACTGGGTCCAAGTCAAAACCTAAGGACCCAAGTTGTTTGGCTCTTGGGCTGATTTGTTTTAAAAAAATGGATTTTCTATTTCTTTCTTTAGTTTTTGGGCTAAATGGACATATTCGAATTGGGCTTCATTTGGGCTTGTTTTAAATTGTTTTAAAAATTATCTACATTGGGCCTATTTTTAATTCAGACTAGAATATAAATAATGTGGACTATTTTAATGTTTGAATTGGACTGTTGGTCTTTTGGACTTGGACTTAATTAAAATAGGTTGAACTTATTTTAATTTTTAAAGTCCAGTTTGTTTAATTAGTTTTGTTTGACAAATTAATTAAAGAAGCCCAAATGTATTTTGATACTTTAAATTAATAAACAGTTTATTAATTATTAAATATAATTTGATTATATTTATATTTTATTAATATGAGATATTTATGGAGTGAATTTAATAAAGAGTTTATTGAATAGAATAAATTTAATAAATTGAATAGAATAAATTTAATAAAGAGTTTATTAAATTGAAAAATCTAATGTAAAGAGTTTATATTAGAAAATTAATTGTGTTATACTTGTAGTTAATTAATTAATTGTTTATTAATTAATTACAATAAATATAATGTGATTATATTTATTTAAATATTTATGATTGTCATAAGTATGGATCTGAATCGTTTGAAATGTTCAAAGAATTCAAAACTAAAGTAGCAAATCAAACTAGAAATGAGAAATAAGTCTTAATGATGAGATCATGGAGAGTTCTTAGCCTCAATTTCTAATAATATCTCAAAGAAAATAACATAGTCATTTCATTAACTCCTTCTAGTACTCCGATGTTTGATGAAGTATCGGAGAGAATGAGTTGGACCTTGTTGGACATGGTCTAGTAAATGATAAACTATGTTGATTTATAGTTTAGCCTGTGAGGCTATATTCTCCTTATAGCAGTCCATCTCTTGGATAATGTCACTTTCAAGTTAATCTTAAGTACTTCATATAGGATATGAGAAAACAGGATACCTAGTCTTAAGGTGTTAAGAATGAGGGTTATCCTGCTTTCAATCAAAGGCTTGAGATTGATAAATTGGAAATGAGATTGGACAAGGTTAATTGGTTATCCCAAAGATTTGTTGGGATATAACTTTTATTCCCTTTATGACTAAAGAGTCTGTTAGGAAGTACAATTTATTCTTGGAAGAATAGTTCATCTAAGAAGATAGTGTGGGAAGAAAAGTATGGCTCAATAGGAGTCACTAAACAACCAGTTGACTTGAGTCAAATCTAGGATTTAATTCTAGAAAACCCAATCCAAGAACAACTGATTATTTCACAATTTTTCCTAGATTAATAAGATGACAATAATCATGTTTATGTTTTTTGTCAGTTGTGAAAAGATATGTTTGACATAAGCTTAAATGGGTTAAGGCCATACAATCTTAAAAGAATTTCATGCAAGCTTGTGGACCTATAAGTCATACAAGAGAGAGAAAGATGGAGACCTTTAAGACAAATGGCGAAAGATTATTGTCATAGGCAAGAAGTTGACTATGAGGAAATCTTTTCACCAATTGTTAAAATTCATTATGATTATTTGGCCATAGTTGTACACCACTATTATGAGATATGGTAGATGGATGTCAAAATGGCATTCCGTAATGACTTCATTAATGAAGACATTAATATGGGATTGTCAATATGTTTTAAGTCCAGTGATAAATTACAAAGAGTACAAGCTAAAGGGATCTATTTATGGACTTAACCAAGCCTAAACAATCTAGAACATTTGGTTTGACTTCATTAGGAATGAAGATAAACCTTGACTACACAAGTAGGTCTAAGTCATTCAAATAAATTCTCCGAGTAAATTTTGGAATAATCCGCCTAAATCCTTGGAAGATGATCTATAACGAAAGATCAAAAAGAATTAATGGATTTTTCCCAAAAGGTGTTAAAGGGGTTTAACATGTACTTAGATTTTAAAAGAGAATTGTTCTTTTTTAAGACATGAAATCTATCTCTCTAGGGCTGTGAGTCCTAAGACTGCTAAAGAGATAGAAACTGGACACATAAGGTTCTAAGTGCTGCAGCAATTAAGAATCTTATATATGTCATGCTGTGAACAAAGACATGATATCATAAATGTTATAAGTGTTATGAGCAAATATCTGTCTGATCTAGGTTAGTAACGCTGGAAAGCAATCAAGAACATTCTTAAGCACTTGAGAAGCACTGAAGAAATGTTCTTGGTATATGGAGAATGTGAAACTTAAAGTTTTACAAATTCAGACTGAGAGTCTGAAGTGGATTATTGGAAATCCATATTTTGGGTTCATACTCACCTATAACGGAAGAACAATTATTTAGAAAGGTTCCAAATATTGGTACAATTGTAAACTCCAGAGGTTGAGTGTGTCGTTGCATCAGATGTAACAAGAGGGAACTGTTTGGATCTAGTAGTTCATAACTGAACTCATGATGGTTCTTTCCATTAAGTAAACGGGTAGTGCTGTGACAACAATAGAGCTGTAACGCAAGCTGAGGAACCTAGGTCTTACTGGAGATCCAAGCGCGTTAAAGAGGTATTACCACATTGATCAGAGATTGTGGGAATGGTGATATTATGCAGTGAATAACGTCAACAGTTGACGGTGCTAGTCCACTAACTAAGACAATGATTCAGCAGTCATTTGATTACCATCTTGAGAAGATGGGTATGAGATACCAGAGTAAATGGTTTTAGTGCAAGTGGGGGATTGTTGGATTATATGCTCTAAATGCCAATTTTAGGACATAATAATTATATTATTTATTTATTATGGGCAGTTTATTTAAATATCATTAATGCGATTAACTATTTAAATAAAAGTCCTTAGAATAATATTTATAGATTCTATTCTTAAAAGTAAGGATATGAATGACAGAATCTATATTCATAAATATATTCCAAAATAGCCCCCGATCGTAGGATGAATTAATTTAGCATTAATTTATCCGAAAAGATCGGATTGTAGTCTACCATCCAAATAATATGAGATATTGATTTGGACGATTAGTCTCATATCGTAAGGGTAGATGTATAAGTGCTTGTTGAGAACAAGTGACTGGATATCACCGCTAGTACAACGAATTACATGGAATGGTCAATAATTCGTTGTACAGTGTAATGGTACAATTAGTCCTTAGACCTGAGACACCACGGTTATCTTGTGTTAGGGATAACGTAATTTGCTGGTGCAATAAAGCTAGTCCTCATCAAGGATTGGATAATGTACTTAGTGGTTATGATCTATCCCGACATGGAGATATGTGTGTGTAGGTATGGAATCTGTCAATTAGGGATCCTATGCGATCTATTAATTGAGTAACTAGAAATTCTTGGCCGAGGTAGAATAGTGGAAGTCGTTCCATGTATTATTCATAATTTATTGATTAAATAGATTTGAAAATATGATTGAGTAATAGAGTTTGATGACCCTATCCATGACTCTGGCTCAATCGGAATGATTCAAATAGAAGGAATTAGTTGCATGATAATTACTAAGGGTTTGTAGAATTTACACTTCATCATTAGTTGGGTAGTCGTAATATACTGCTAGGTATCACTCACGACTTACGAGAATTAAATTAGAAGAGTTCTAATTAAATATTAATTGGATTAATATTATTTCGCTGCTAATTAATTATGAACCCGAGAAGTCACACACAAAAGAGATTCGGAATTAATCAGCGAGAAATATAAATTAAATATTAGAAGAGTCTAATATTTTCTAATATTTAATTGAACTTAAAACTGATTAGATTGGAATATTAGTCCAATCATTTAATCAGTCCAAGTCCAGTAATTAGGATTGGCGCAAAAGCTAACCATAATATGTCTAGTGTTTCCTATAAATAGGAAACTATGACAGACAGATTAGCTAGTACAAATTCTGTCTTTCATAGCAAATATATTTTTCTCTAAAATCTTATAGTGGGATTTTGCTGATTGATGGCTCGGATCTTGTGTGGATACTTTAGGAGGCTTCACAATTGGGGAGCTCTGGATTCGACCAATTTCTACAATAGATTCGTCATCATGGAAAGGTAATCCTGAAATCCTTTAATGCGTAATTAATGTCGATTATTATGTATGTATGTAATTTACGTAAATAGTCATGAACGGATGCATGTGCATTTATTATTTCTGCTGCGTTTATTCTGATTATAAAATTTTTAAATATCATGCACAATTTCCAACAAATTAATATAATTTATGTTTCGTGAATTAGTTGAATGAAAATATTTTTTAGGGTTATAAAAAATAAAAAATAAAGCTGCTGGTTGGGCCACTTTAGGGCTAATTACTTTTATAAATTGATCAAGGGATCAATAGTGTTTTAAGGTTGCTTTCTAATCACTCTGCAACTGGCCGACAATGTGCTCCTAGATTAAGATAAATTGACGATCAAACACTTCAAAAGTCAACTTTTGAAATCAAACTTCCCAATAACAAGTGTTCTCATGGCAATGATAATAAAATCAACAAAAATGTAGGTGGTCTAGCTCTCAGGAGGCTGACCTCTGAATTTTAAAAGTAATTAAAACTGATTTTTCTGTACTAGATTCTTCCAATCTCTTTGTCGTGGCAATGCCGCAGGTTTAGAGGTTGGGTTCTTAGATATCGATCGTGTTTTCATGTTAGGAAAATAAAGCACTTAAATAATATTTGGCACCATAATGAAACTTAAAAATAATATTTTGCAATTGTTAGAATATACAGTTTTGCTGACTCATTTTTCTTTAATATCAGCTCTCATTTTTTAATTTCTTCGGTTCATATGTAAGGGGATGTGTTGCAATATACATTTTTTCCACATTGAAAAATCACTAACTCTAAATCCACCATATAAGATCTTGAACTACTTCACCGATACCAATTAATTTTAAAATGTAACATCGTCAGTTATCTTAACAGCAATTAAGAAGGCTCAAAGAGGGAATATATTATTGCACTACTGTCTTTCCCCAAAAAAGGAAAAAAAAAAGGGAAGGCCATGATAAGGACTTTGGTAGAAAAAAACTCAAGATGATTCTCAATTAGCATATGTTTAAATTTTTCACGATTTGTAAATTGATTGGCTAATTAATATTAACTAATTAGGTCTGCGCCGTTCTTCTTTTGAATAATATCAGAAAAATGAAAGTCTTTGCAAGTCACTTTCATTATAATGCATAACTACCTGAGATATGGTCCAGTACTAGAGGCCGATGTGCATTTAGAGTACAATTTTCATTAACCCCGCAAAATATTTAGAAATAGTTTGATATTTTTAGTTTACAAAATAATTTAACCTTATAATTTCACTAATTTTAGTTTCTATTAATAAAATGTTCTAAATTCAACCGGTCGATGATATCTAATAAAATTGTACGAAACAAGTAAAAAAAAAAAGTCGTCAGGTATCTAACACCCACCGGAGCAATGAAGAAATACGTGTTATTACCCCCATGAAAGGGACGAGTTGACTGTACAATATCCACTATATAGTTGCTAATTAGTCAACCTTAGCTAAGGGCTAAACAAGTCTTCTCGATCCTATCTGGTAACTTGTCCCGCTAAAATATTTTTTTGAGGGACAAATTAATTAATCACATTTGATATTTGATCTCCAATCATATTACTTGCTAGATAAGTAAGGAAGATTTGCTTATTCATATGTATAAGTCAAAACCAATTCTACAAGCATATAAAATCCGACAGGGGATATATAACCTAGTACATCACTTTTCTTTTTCTTTATTTTTTTTGTTGGATAATGGAGAAATATGGGTCTATCTATAATCTTAAAATAGAGATAATTGGATTTATTATAGAAAAAATAAAAACTTGGAATTTCGTGGGTTAATTTGCTCATCTTTTGCTTAATTTAGTTCTCTCTCTCTCTCTTTCTAAAACATTAACCCTAATCTTGACACAGAAAAAAAAAAAGTAACCCTAGTCCATCGGTCCAATCTATTGGGCTGAGAAAAATTAAAAGAACTTAATAGAAGAAAAAGAGAAATTAGTCTGATATCCCATACTTAGACTCATATGGATTTGATGTTCCTTGGTTTTTTTTACAACTAAGTTTCTTTCTTCACTTTTGAACTTCTGATTATTTCTATAACCTTGACGAAAATGAGTGATTCTTGAACGCTTGTGTTTTCAAGATGATATCTAGTCAATTCTTTTGGATCAATATATATTCATATAACATAAAACATGAGATTTCATCCTCAAACGAATTGATAGTTTATCTAAATTAAGATCTTTTACGATGATGTTAAAGCTCATATTTTATCAATGTTGGAATATTATAATCTTGAAATACAATATCTTCACCAAATTAGATTGGGTTATGGGGAGCATGTCTGCGTGTAGTCTGTCAATGGCACCATCAGGCCCAAAATTAGTCTACTGCACTAATAAGATAAATCACTCCATAGTTTGGAAAAGGCGTAAAGCCCAGCCCAAACGAGAATCTTAGCAAACACACCAACTTTCACTTGGCAAGTATGAAAGTCACTTCAGACTTGAATCTGAATAGTACTTCTGAGTAAAAGTGGTATGGATTTATGACTCGTTTTCATATTTGTTTAGTGTAGTAATTCACATTAACCATATTACTAAAGGTAGAAGAAATATTGTTTTAACTGAACCAGCTTTTGCCTCGTGATAGTAGTGCAGCTAGGATCTCATGATGAACGGAAGAATTAGAGAGCCCTTAACTAAAATCTAACATATATATATATATATATAATGAGTTTTTTTTTTTTCTTTTGACAAAATTAATAAAAGGAGTTTTTTCCAAAGTCAAAATTCACAACTTCAAATAAGCGTGGCTCCGTCACTGTTTCGTTAGCAAACTTGATTAAACTTGAGCTCGAGCTAGTGTTTAGAAGCTACGATTGCATCATAATGGTGATACATAAGAGCTCGTACTCGGCATATGTGACATCTAAAAGGCACAAGTGTGACTGACTTGCCGTCTTAAACTTTGTTCTGCATGCATGTTGTTTTGTAGACATAGTTTCATGCATATGTACACTATCTTTCGATTTTTGTTGTCTTTATTGAACTTGTTTGACAGATTAGAAAAAGATTCATTTGACTGATTAGCAAAGATATGCTCCTCTAACTATAATAAAATTGTTTTTTGTCAGGCTATGTTACCAGTTTGCTAGATGGATGCAACCACGCACACGCAAAGATTATGTGATTTTGTTGATTTATATAGGCGATCCTACTTTGATATGATATAATTTACTTAATTTTAAAATAAATTTCCAATTCTGCAAAATCAAAACCACCTGAACCATGCAAGCGTCTTGTGCTTTACTACCATGACATCCTCTTCAATGGCACCAATTCTGCAAACTTCACATCCGCCATTGTCGCCAACGAAACTCATCTTGGAAATTTCCATTTCGGCATGCTTGTAGTTTTTGATGATCCAATGACCAAAGACCATAACCTTCATTCTCCACCAGTGGCTCGAGCGCAAGGCTTCTATTTTTATGATATGAGAAGTACTTACAATGCTTGGTTTGCCTAAACTTTGATATTTAACTCTAGTGAGTATAATGGTACCATAAACATTATGGGTGCAGACATTATAGGACAGGAGACTAGGGATCTTTCTGTGATTGGAGGAACTGGCGATTTCTTCATGGCAAGAGGGATTGCAACTTTTCGGACTGATGAGTTTCAAGGTGACTATTATTTTGGTCTCCAGATAGACATCAAGTTGTACGAGTGCTATTAGATACTGGACACACTCTTCAAAAGGATAATACCGCGTAACATCAATTATAATATGTGAGTGTAATAGTACTACAAGACAAATCTTTGACATGTATCAATATTTGTTGTTCAAACGATAACCGTTTGTATGTTTTTCCCTTAGATACATTATATTAGGTTTTATATATGGTGAAATGAAAGATATAACATTTGCTTTTGTTATAGTAGAATAAATCAAATAACTGAGAACATTTGCTATTAAGTTAAGGAAGAATAAATCAAATAATAACTGAGCCCCATTCAACTTTTTGCTGCAAAAGCTAGTTGCGTTCACTATTTTCCATTATTATTGTTAAACTAGGCTAACGATATCTTATTTAAAAGTTTAAATTGTCTACATGTGCAAGATTCATTTTTTTGTCTTCATTTATCGTATTAAACACACCTCTACATGTGCAAGATTCATTTTTTTATTTTTTTATCGTACTTGTGAAATTTTTTATATTTTTAAATACGTAGCGGTAAGAGTTGAACATAAAACTGTTTGGTAAATTAGGTTATGATACTATATTAAATTATCACATCACCTAAAAGTTTAAGTTATTACTAATGAGCTTATTTATTTAATGTTTTCAACTGAAACTAAGGTTAGATTTATTTTTATACCTTTAAAATGTAGAACTTCTCAATTAATTAGTGAATATTTTCTCAAGTTGCACCCTCAAGTTTTAAACGTTGAATATAGCCAAACAAAACGAGATTGACTAAAGCTAAAGAATATTTACAGTCTGGGAGAAGCCTAAATATCAAGTTGGATTATAAAAGGAATTGTTGTTGTTAAGGTGCTTTTCTGGATCAGGAAGATGTATTCCCAATAAGCTTTCCTGCACACATAAATACAAACCACAAGAGTTTTCCCCTGCTAAGCACTCCGATACTTAAGTTAGTACTGATGGTGCTTTTGGAGGAAGAAGATGAATATGTGTAATTTTCTAGAATGGAATTAGTTACCTCTCATGATAGACATGGGTGTTTATTTATACTTTTTCCCATTGAGAATATTCTATTATCGATTTCTTCAGAATTGTGGTAGTATTATGTTGTCCATTCTATTATTATCTTTGACCTATCAGGATGTCTTCGGGTCGGGGATCGCATACCCGACCTCTTTAAACATCCTTGGATCGAGGGCATGATAGCCGACCTCTTGGAACGTTCTCGGGTCGAGTCCTGGCAGGTTGGTCTCTTCTCTATTCTTGCCTTGAGGAAATGGAGGGTGCCTTGGTCTTTTGCTTTTGGCTTAGGTTTTCTCTTCATCAGTTGCATTATTACAACAATGGGGTTTGGAAAAGTTTTATGAATGCTTTTTTAAAAAAAAACTTAAAGGAAAATTGTTTATTTGACTTAATTAGAATGTTACACACAAAGACTTGATCTCAAGATATCTCACATTTAAATAGAGAATTATACCACTAGACCAAATAGTTTTTATTGTATTATCATATACCATGTTAGGCATATTTGTTGAACACAACAAGCAATGTATTAAATCTCTCTTTAATTAATAATTTAACCTTTGAGATTAGGTGGTATTTAATACAGTATTAGAGTCAAAATTGTGGGTTCAAGTCTCACGGTCACCCATTTAAAAATATTAAAATTATTCACGTACAATGTTAAAAAATAAATGTCGTTTACACATGCGGACATGTTGCAAAGAGGTGATAATATAATAATATTATAGCTAATTCAACGTTACTATATCATTGTCGATTTTGCTGTCCCAATAATTTTATGGTAACTAGCCTTGCTACTAGATGAATGTTACCTCAGTGGAATCTTGAGCATCATAATAAGTTGCTTCCAATCATGATACCTTCCGTTCATGTTTGTTGTGACGTCGCCATATAGAATTGCTTGCTTCTTTGAACTTTCCGATCCGTCCTACTAGTACTGCATAAACGTTGACATCATGATCTGGCAAATTAAGCTTTATTATATCTTATATTCTGTGGATTTAGTGTCCTCACCAACCACAAATTAATTAGAGCATGAATTTAATACTTTCACTGCAACCATGTAAAACAATTTACCACGATATTGTTTATATATATATATGCGAGTGAATAAAGCTTTGATCAGTAGCTATGATTGCTTCGAATCAGTTTGGACCATTTATTTTGGTCTATCAAAGTTAGGTTGGTCACCAATATAAGTTGCAGCAAGAATTAATAAAAGCATCCAATTGATGTTTAATTGTTCGAGACATTCTTTTAAAATGATTCAGGTCTTTTACATTTTCGAGAAAGAATTCGAAGTTCCAACTAGCTATCAAGATATGCTAGCTTGATGAGTGTCTGGAGTTACGTACCACGTTGATCATTTAATTTATATAGTTCAAATCAAGATTTAATAGGAAAGAAGATGAAGAAGGAGAAGGTATTTTTGTCTAATAAAATATTTATTTACACGGAAATACTTCACTAGTTGCATTTAAAGTGTGTGTTTTAATAGATGAAAAAGTTGACAAAGAGGGTATTGTGCAATCTTTTGAAAAAAATAAATTAAGGGTATAGTTAGATCCCAAAATAAAGTAAATGTGCATTTTTCATAAAACACTGGAGACGGCGTAAATTTAACTACTTTGTATTGACATGAGTTACGATTTTAGTTGGAAGCTCTCACAATCTTTAGATTAGCCAATTAATAATATTGTTGTCGATTTAAGATTTTCACTGAATGCTCAAAATTTGACCAAACCCTTCAACGTTTAATACCAAAGTGAATATAAGTGTACGAGTTGGTTGTGGATATATAAAATTCAACATATAT
This sequence comes from Ehretia macrophylla, assembly GCA_037974665.1. Classification (NCBI taxonomy): domain Eukaryota; kingdom Viridiplantae; phylum Streptophyta; class Magnoliopsida; order Boraginales; family Ehretiaceae; genus Ehretia; species Ehretia macrophylla. Next base: position 10,894,323 of record CM075764.1, on the reverse strand, counting down.
ATATACACGTAAACTGGCTGTTTGAGAAAAGCCTAAGAAGAATGGTAGGAAACATTAGCTACCAAATTTGCTGCTTTATGAGTTAAAAGTTATCACATCAATCAGATAATGAGTGGAGGAATATACTTGCATAAAAGAGCCAAATTCACCTCGTTTAGACTATTTACACAAGCAGCAGTTTTTAACTGGCTTCTAATTTATCTCTAGTTATGGCATAAGTATGCTATTTAATATTCTTTTTTTTTTCTAAGACAATTGAGTAAAACATCCATTTCAGTGAAAGTATTATAGAATTATGAGACTCTATCCTAAAATCAATTTGTCACGCCCCTAAATTTAAAAGAGAAAATTCAGGGATAAGACCGCCGCGAACCAAGAAAGATACATCTTCCTAAGTCTTCAACATAAATAGGGAATAACTCCAAAGGTCACATAATTTTACTGAAAAGATTTAAATGAATCCGAATAACAAAATTCACTAAGTCCATAACAAAGAAAATTTCTAAATTGTTCAAAGACTCTACGAGATCCAACACTATGTATACTCTAGAAGGTCTCTTGCTTAAGCTGCTTACTCTCGACGACGTCTAGTTTCAATCCGAAGCCAAACATTTATTTATCACCATCTGCGAAAATAAAGATTTCAAGAAAAACAAAGAATAACATTAAGTGAGATAATAATCTCAGTAAGTAGCGTTGTGACGCCCAGGAATTTCATCACCTTTTTAAATTAACTGTTGTATAAATTACTTGAGCATTTTATGTGCATTTCTTTTCTTGTTTAACTGATTAGGCACTATTCATAAGAAATTTGACCATCTTAAATGTTCGATTTAATATTTTTCCTAGACAATATAGCATATAAAAAGAATCGAAAACTTGTCGTTTTGGACTTTAGAGCCCGGGAGTATGCATTTGAAAAATAGTTTTTGCTTCATTTGAATAGTGTTACATATGTAAACATTAGTTTTGAGTTATTTAGCAACTAATTGGAGTTTTAAGTTCATTTGACTAAGGTTTAATAGCATTTGACTTGCCATATTAACACACATACATACTTATATCACTTGACATCCTACATTTACACATATAGCTCATAAAAGAAAAAAAAATAAAACACCCAAAAACACCCCCCAAAACCCGACAGCCCTAGGAGGCAAAAAGGGAGAAAAATTTCTTCATTTCACCTTGCAGTTGATCTTGTGGCTTGCTTTGGAGGGTATTTGGAGCACTAGGGAGCCTCAATCACTTGCCTACAACATCATTGTGAAAGAGTTTTTGCATTTTTATGATGTTTAAAGTTTATGTCAATATTTGAAATTTTGGTATTTGTTGATTATAGCTATGAAATTGGTTGTTATTGCTTGAAATACTTTCTCTAGAACTTGTAGAGTCCTCTTTTGAATCTTGGTAGCAACTAAAATGGTTGAATGCATAAATCCCATGAAAGAGATGATGAATAGTGACATTTTTAGGGTTTTGCTATAACTTGCTAATTGGAGTGAATTGATGCTTCCTTTAGGTGCTCTAGACATTAATGGAACTAGTTCAAAGCTCAAGTGAGGTTGAATTGCTCGAATTTGAGTTAAAATGCAAAATTAGCCAACTTTTAAAAGGGGGTTTTTCACATAACGTAATTCGGGGACGTTTGGACTTTAGATTAGGTATCCTTGGGGCATGGAAGCACTTTTGGTGCTTTCGTTGCGTGGAATTGAGGTCCGAATAAGGTAGGTGTAGTTAAAACCAACCGGGGCCTTCCCGAGCTTTTGTCTCCAAAGCTAGTTTTCAGGGCTCGGATAAGTGTATTTTGGTATCCTTAGGGAGGTAGTATGGTTGGTTTATAGAATTAGAGTTTTGAATTTCGTATGGAAGTAGAATTGTCTAGTTGAAAAAGGGGACTTTGGAACGAAAGTTTGAATTTGTCATGTTTGAATAGCTAGATAATCTTAGACGTGCTAGGAAGTCTCTAAAATGTATTTATGACGTGGTTTGGTTAATCGAATTAGGTAATTGTAGTTCAAATCACTTAAGGAGTTTTTTGGTGTTTTGTGTAATCATGCTTGGAAATGTGGTTTCATGGTATTTAGGCGTATCATAATGTGGCTAAATGAGATTGGTAAAGTTGGATTTGAAGTTTCATATCGTATGTAAAGTTTAGAACCTAATTCGTAAGTAATTGGAAAAGAGTTTTGTTAGAATTTATATGAATTGGTTGAACTTGTTGCATAGTTAGTTATTTGGACTACTTAATTGCTATATTTGATTTTAATTGAGTTATATATGTTGTATTTGGGTGAATAAGCATGATAATAATTCTTAGAACATATTATAGTTGAATTATGTTTAAGTGTTAAAGTAGTTGTCTTGATTGGATGTTTATTTTGATATTCCTTGTGGTACAAACGAAATTAAGTTAGTTAGGGAGTTTAACTTGTTAGATGGTAACGTAGCTAATACCCTTGCAAGACTAAAGAAATGCTTTAGAGTCATTTGTGTGATTTCTTGGGCTATGTGGCAATATCATATACAGGTGATTATATATAACTTTTATTGTTGTGAATTGAGTTAAGTTATAGTTAAGTTGGAATTGATATAGCTAATTGCTAAAGTGCTAAACTTATATGAACACGTTAGGATTACATATTCGAGCTAATTTGAGGAAGTTTGGAGTAAATCGGAGCTATCTTCTTGCGTATTTAGCCAGACCCAAGGTGAAAGAGTCTTCATCTCTTCTGTGTATTATAACTTATTTTATTATTTCTAGATTATATCATTTGGTAATTGATAAAATTTATATGTATTATTTATTTGCTATCTTGTGTCTTGTCATGTTATCTGTGACTAACTGTGAGAGCGGCCTACTTTGTCATTCATCTTACATGATTTGATATTCTTGCTTCTTGTGATCTTGACCCAGGGTTCCGCAACCTTTACGGACATGGTAGCATCGAAAAACATAGGCGGCATCGGGCTTGCCGTGCTCCCTCGACTACCATGGTGCCTATTCCCCTTCTCTCGCTGAGTATACTCCACTACCCTAGAGGCGTGGTTCACCTGCAGGACATATGGATCTACCTCAAGAGAAAGGGTCGTAGGATAGGAGTACATCCAAAGTACCCAATTTTTTTAGGAATAAGGGTTTTGTCGGCGCTTGCTTGAAGATCTTGGCTCGTGGCTCGTGATGGAAGACAAATGGAACTGTATCCTTTTATTATGTGATTAAATACTCGTCTAACTAAATTTGTTATTTTATGTTGTATATGTTGTTATCTTGTGCATATCATGTAGCACTTCCCGGTTTACTGCATCACCTTCCTCACTGGGTAACTTTGGTTACTCATTTCTCGTTTTAACACGTTTCAGGTGCAGTTAGAACAATTACCTTGTGTGCCGTGTTGTTGGTTGCTTATCTTGCTGTGGTTGTAAGTTGTTTGTGAAGATGAGACTTGATGTATTTTTGTTATGTTTTGAAACACCTTGAAGTCTTGTATGTATTTTGTATTGCTTGTTAGATTGTAAACCAATTTAAGGACGTATGTGATTTGATAAAGTAGTGGCATGTAATAGCTAAATATAGACTTTATTGTCTTTTGATTGCATGCTCGTGTGGTTAAATTTGTTGCTTGCAGGTTTTTGATTAGTCCTATAAATAGGGAAAACTCCGTTCGTTTTTCCTAAATTTTGTGACCGGAGTTTGGAATTGGGTTGAGTATAACGTGGTTAATAGAAGTCCCGGTTCCGTGAGGGATCGGGGCGTTACAAGCGTTACCCCTAAAAATAACATAAGAATATACTTTTATACAAATAATTATCATTTGCGCAACACAAAATGGTGATAAATGAAACAATGACGTGTGTATAAAAAAAAACATAAAGTTTGTTTCGAAAGACTTTCATAAAACATAACAAAGTGTGAGAAAATCATTTATTAAAAATATGTAGACGAATCATCAATTATCAAAAAACAGTACGAATACTTACTTATCGAAGATGCAAAGTACATGTGATTACTTATCAAAATATACGAAGAACGGAATGGCCCAAGATATGCCAGAACAACACATAATCAAAATTCAAATAGGTGAATGGCCGACACTACAATCCTAGTAGCACAGGTTGAATACAAAGAGTGGTTTGTTATCGCACATACCACTAAAAACAAGCAGGAGTTCCAACAAAGCAGTAGTGCACTACCTAAAGAGTGGTATATGATCCCCACCACCGAAGGTCAACAAAGAACAAAGACACGGCCTCAAAGTGTATGACATATGGGTCCAAAGAATTTTATTCCCAATCATGCAATTAAGTGTGAAAATATTTTTAATGAATAATTCACAAACTTTTAATGCACAAAACCCTAAGTCTCATATTTCAGTTCTTATACTTGGAAAACAATGTAAGATATTTATTTTCTTTCTGATCCAATTACGAATAAATAGAATAATAACTCAAACAGACACTTAAATCATTTTTAGAACATTAATAAAATATCAAATACGTAAGTGAACATCAATAAAAGATCAAAATACATATTGCTTGCTCAGGGTTAAAACATTTTATAAAATACCAATGAGAATATTTAATTGGTGTTAGAACATACAGTTAAAAAAATATTTAATAACATAACAATAAAAAAAAAACTTTTGATTTTAGATCACATTTTATATCATGATATTAAAAACACAAAACAAGCCTTTAATCACTGTGAATAGTGACTTTGGTCACTGTTGGAAGAGTGACCTCGTCACTGTTCCAAAAAGTGACCAAAGTCAACTCTTTTTTTTTTGGAGCAAAAATATATTTTTCTACCTTTTTTTATTCTTTACTTTATCTATTTTCTTCAAAATAAATTAAAATGTATATATAAAAGAAAATAGTATTATTTGTATTATTTATGAAAAGCCATAAAGTATAGATTTAATTCCTAGTTTCAAAAAAAATTAGATCGAATACACAAAAAAAACTAGATTGAATATAAAATATGAGGGAACCACAAGGATTAATAACTTAACACAAAATTAATCGTTGTAACTATTTCAATTGGCGCAGATGGAACAATAATGAAGAAATTACACTGTAATCATAGTAGTACATAACGTTTTACAGAAATTAAAAGGGGTATTTTTAACAAAAATAGGGTCTTCCTACTTACCTTACACCAATGATGCTACATCAAAATCCCCAAACATTGTACCAAAGCCTTAAGCGTACTCACAAATATCTCCACATCACATAAGGCCCCATTCATGAATGTCTACTTGGTGATCGCCTATGTTTTTTTTTTTTTTTTTCTTTGTGTGTTCTTTTTCACCAACAATGGTTGTTAACGTATGGTAGGAGAAATGATAGAAAATGTTTATTTTTTTCCAAGAAAAAGGTTCCCATTTGCCTTAGGAAAGTTCCTCTAATCACGTCCAACTAAAATTCCTTATAATTAGCGATTCGCCCCTAAACTCTAGCTAAACATGTGACCATTTATCCATGTTCCAGATTAACCCACTTAATTAGCTAGATGACCTGATATCATGGGATTTAAAAGTCCACAAAACTTGGTTGTTACATCTTATCAACTTAATATGACGTATGTATAACTAGATCAATAAAATTTATAATTTTCAAATCTTATTCCAAATAAAACAATTTAATTAAATCTCAAAATATAGGGCGTTACACAATTGATCTTAATTATTAGTTGGAGGAGCATTTCAGGATCTTAGATTTAATTTGTTCTTAGAATTTATAATTTGCAATCAATGTGGGAAAAAAAACTATTCTTTAACTCTCCTCCTCACTTGTGACCAAGTTGAAGAAATAACTTTTTTTTTTATATAACAACTGACATGGAAGAATAAATTGTCATATAAGAACTTAGCAAATTAAAAAAAAAAAAAATGAATTGTCATATTTGCAATCAGAGAGAAGAGTTGTATCAATAAATTGTCATATAAGAACTTAGCAAATTAAAAAAAAAAAATGATGGGTCACACATAGATATATGGACAAGATACCATGTCACATATTATGAGGTTCAATTTTAAGATTATTCAGTATTGGGTGGAGTAACCTAGTATGTTATGTGATTGTATTGATATTAATAATTTATCTATATAAAAGAATTATTCTTTAATTAAAGTATTCTACATGAATTTCCATCAATGAAATGTTTAATTGTTAGAATAAATATTACTAGTTAGTAATAAAAAAGTTGAGGTTCTCTTCTTCCCATATTTAGAAACAAATTCGAAAGACACTAGTATGTTGTATTGCGTCAAATTAACTAGAAAATCTTATTTTTTTATATTTTTATTGTGAAGAGAGTTAAAACATACAACGTCAGGAGCAAAACTTGAACTCACAACATCTCATATAACAAAGAGTAACATTACAATGGATCAAAACCTTAGTGCACATTTGATCAACTTCAGTCACCATCCAATCTTATAAATAATATACGATACTAGAGTAACAAGCTCACACCACCCCAGAGCCTACGCTAGAGCAATAAGTTGAACACTCTTGTTGTTCTCCATTATTGATCATCTAGCAATGGCTGCCAAAACACTCACAATAGCTCTCTTCCTCTGCCTTCTTTTCTCTACCTCCATTGCCACTACAAGCAAAAAAACTCGTGCTCGTCGTCCCTGCAAAGAAATGGTCTTTTACTTCCATGACGTACTCTACAATGGCAAGAATTATCAAAATGCAACTGCTGCCATTGTAGGGTCACCAGAATGGGGCAACAAGACTGCAATGGCAGTCCCGTACAATTTTGGCGACTTGGTTGTGTTTGATGATCCCATTACTTTAGATAATAATTTTCTCGGGATCCAAGTTGGTCGGGCACAAGGCATGTATTTTTATGACCAAAGAAGTATTTATGGTGCTTGGCTTGCCTTTTCTTTTTCTATTCAACTCCACTGACTACAAGGGTACCTTGAACTTTGTTGGTGCTGACCCGTTGATTAACCGGTGGAAACCCACCCCCCCGCACCTCTTCCACAACCAACCTACGTAAGTCTGGTCGGTGAACCGAACCAGCAACTCTACGCTCGGTCTATAACTGTGTTTGAGGTAAAACCCTTAGAGTGCAGCGGGAGGCATAGCCATGTTGATGACTGAATTCGTTCGAGGGCGATGTATACTTTAGGCTTCGAATTGATATAAAGTTGTATGAGTGCTGGAATTAACTCTATTTCTTTGCTGGTTACATGTGTTCATCTGTACTCTTCATGAGTTTCTGATGTGTCGAGTGATGATTTTCATGTGCCCATGAATGTTTAAGGTTGATTGACTATTTCGTATTATTTTCATTCATTATTTTATTCGAATGATTAGTCATATTGAGATTGGAATACGGTGTGGACTCTTTTTGTTATTTTTGTGAGATATAGTTTATTAAAAAAATTGCGTAAATTAAAAAAAAGGAGAAACACCGAAAATTTTATCGATACGATATACCACAAGAAATGAGGTCATTATTAAATGATGAGATAAAACACGAGAGATTGTGCATCATACCCTTTTCTGAAAGTGGTTTCATTCATCTTTATAATCTAAAGTTGAAAATGTGGTCATAAAGGTGCCTTCTCAAAATAGAAAGATGCACTAGTAGCAAAGGTCTTAAAAATGGAAAAGAGCTAGAGGTTTATTAGTTGATGGTTGCGTTCCGTTCGAATAATTTGGTGGTCGAGTTTCGCTAGTTGAATTCACACGTCATCCAAAAAAAACAATAAAAATATGAAAAATATATGGCTAAAAGGAGAAACTGAAATAATTTCGCCAAATTAAAGTTTAGAGGGAAACACTTAATGGGCAAACTATACTTCATCCAGTTATTTTAATTTTTGCTCATTCTACTTTGCTAATAATCAAACCTTTTTTAGATCAATACCAAAAGTTCATAAGGAAAAGACGAATACAACAAGGGGTTATACATCGCTAGCCGCCGTGCGGGTGTCACTACTATCTTCTACAGAAGATGCCAATTATCATCTCAAGCAGACTCAAGGTCTGTTCTAATATTACATTTTTCGATTTAAATGTAAGAGGTTTCGAAATCAATTTTTAAACTGCACAAGTAATTTAAAATTAACTTAAATCTTCATTTGAATAAAAAAAAAGAATTTATATAGAATTTTCCTCCTATATTTAGGAGCAGTTACCTACCATAACAAACACAGGTCGTCCATTTGTGCCCCGCCAACGAAGTGTCGAAGTCAGGATCAACACCTACCCCCAACAATAATTCAACCAAAATCGAGCATAAAGAGGAAATTTTGAAGACAAAACGAAGGGACCAATTAATGCTTGCGTAAGTCAAAACTTGAGATCTCCTTTATAATCATCCACTACATACAACTGATTCTTTTTTGTCTCCTATAGTTGAGAGTATTGTTTGTGATCACGACAATCAACTTATTAGGAAAGTCTTAATTAATACACTAACTCAAAATATTTAAACTCGTTTTCAATAAATTATGTCAATACTTGGTACAAAATTACCAATATGGAAAAAGATATAATTAACTTATAATTTATTACCAAAGGGATCCGAGTAGCCTAAGCTTCAACATATTCAAATGTTGTTATAAAACAATATGCTACTAAACTAAATGTACAAGGATGAACCGAGGTTGGATACCGAAGTTGTGGCCTGATCTTCAAACTAACCCTCACTTGCAGAATATAAATTTATACGTTGTCATATAAGTGCGGACCTATGTAGGAGCCAACAGAGGCTAAAGATCCCATTGACTGCGAAAGCAAAATTATTAAAGAATGATTTGGAGTAAGATTTTTTTAAGAGTATATGTATTTTTAAGATACTTTTAACTTGAAAATTTAATTTAGCCCTCATTGAAAAAAATTATTATATATGAGTGTAAAATTGTATGATTTCAGCCCCGCTGCATGTGAATCTTGGAGAATTCCATGACGGCGAGGGAGATTACTCATAGTAAATCGTAAATCGCTAATGAAATGGTTACCAACTACTAGGGCCAAATTTTATTGACCATTCGTTGTGGAATGGGTGCATCCTTTCACATAAAATTCTAAGCTTTTCTCTCCTCTCTTATAACAGGTGACAAGTTTAGGTTTTTTTTTTCTTTCCTTTTCTTTTTCTGGGATCGTGGAAGGTGACATGACGACGCTATACAAGTGTTACGTAATCTTAATGAAGTTTTGGGTTGTTTAATTCTTTCATTTGTTGAGTGCTACCTAATAAATCAATAAATACGAAATTCTATTTTAAAATCAATGGTATTAGGTGGTTAAGAAATTTATATGGTGATTGTGGTATTTATAAATCATTTACATGAGACAATCAATAACCAAGCATGTGTGGGGGTGCATCGTTACACAGTTGGTGGTTGAGCTCCGCTGGATAATCTAATAATCGAACTCCGTCAATTGAATTTCCATATCATTCAAAAAAAAACAACCAAGAATGCAGTTTTTAATATTATCCATTTAAATTCTATACTGAGAAAAAGGTTTACCCTGGCATAAAATACTTAATCCGTGCATAATTGATCTTTATGCAACCTTTTAGGGTGGCTTCTCTTGTTGTTCACTAGTGAAATCTCATTTGTTCCACACGTCCCACGCCACAAGCAGAAACATTCCAAAAATAGCCAAAGCTGAAAAGAGCAAAAGAGATTAACTAGCTAGATTCCATGAGGGACATGGAGAATCCTCTTTCTATTGTCCTCCCATTTAGAAATTTTTTTCATCTCTTTGTGAAGACTAGATTACATTGGAGACCTATGACAGGCTATACATCAAGATAGTTTTTGGGAAAAAAGCACTAGAGAGAGTAACTATAATTTTTTTTAATTTTTATACAATTGAGACTGAAGTTGCTGTTTAAATTTAAATTTTTATTTTATTTTTACAATAAATCATTATCTAATCATTTCACAGAACTCTTGAGTAGTGACTGCGAGAATTTATAGAATAGTGATATTCATAAATCGAATGATTATCCGACTTTCAATTTAGTGAAAACAATTGATAGGGCCTGGAATAAAGAATGCTAAATCCAATCCCTTTTAACCCATGTAGTAGACTTATTGAACCAAATTAAATTATATTTTAATTTATTAGGTGAAATCGGCTAACAATATCACTCATATCTATCAAAATAGGTCTCCACAAAATAAAGTAAAAAAAAAAAAAAAATCATGAGCCTCCCCCAACCAAAGAAGTTGTGAGTTAAAACTTATTCAGGTCAATTCTAACAGTTTTTCTATTTTTTTCCCTACATGTAGAGAATTTGAACTACTTCCCTACATTTAGGGATTCTTTATTTTAGTTTTACTCCAACAGTTTTCCTACATCTTATTTTAAGGAATCCCTATTTCAATTTCACTTCAACAACTTCCTTATTTTAGAGATTTTCTATTTTTATTTTACTCCAAAATTTATCGTTATTTTAATTAAATATATTATTTTAATTTAAAACTTAATTATTTATATTTGTTAATTATTTATGTTAATTTTTAATTAAACATATTATTTTAATTGCTTAATTGGGTTTAGGGATAATTGTAGGGATATTTTCACTATTTCTACATGTAGAGATATTAAAAGCATAATGTAGGGATCTCTACATGTAGAGATAGTTGTAGGGATGGTATTGAAGATGAATACCTCCAACAATATCTCTACATGTAGGGTAAATGAAAATGTAAGGAATGAATTGGAGTTGACCTAATCCCTGTCTCTTCTATCAATTGGTTTAAAATCAAATATATTTATATATCAAATTTTTTTCTACCTTATTGTCAAGCTCAATGGCTTGAGTGTTGCGAGCCTCCTGCTCTTGAAGTACTTGACTGATCGAGTGAAGTTGTTCATGAAAATGATAGAAGTAAAGCTAAAACCTAGTCAAACTCTTGGGGTTGGTAAAGCTTCTAAAGTTGATAGTCTTACTTCTCTTTTTTCTTTTCTTTTTTTTTTTTTGTCAAAAAGTTGATAGTCTTACTCATGGGATGTAAAAATTCCAAATGATGCTACATGGTTTTAGAGAAAACTTCTCAAAATCCGTGACATTATGAGGCAGTTTGTGTTCCATATTGTTGGCAAAGGCAATATGACGCGAATGTGGATTGATAATTGGTTGCCAATTGGTAATCTTCGAGACTACTTTGGAGCCGATGCCATTGCCCAAGTAGGCGGTACGGCATCTGATACTGTGGATAAGTTTATCGTTGATGGTGCTTGGTGCTCGCCAAACCATCGATTATTTGCTGATCTTTCGCAGATTCTTGTGGGCTTCAACCTTAACACCTCAAGACCTGATAGGGTTCGTTGGTTGGGAGAAGCATGTGGTAAATTCTCTACCCACTCAGCCTGGGAGTTTTCTCGAGTTAAGTACCCACTGCTAACTGGATTACCAATATTTGGTTCGAGTATCATGTTCCTAAACATGCTTTTTGTACTTGGCTTATTTGGCTGGATAGAAATCCAACAAAAAGCAGGCTTATTAATTGGGGTCTAAATGTTGACCCAAGGTGTAGTTTCTGCGGACTTTATATGGAAGATAGAGATCACTTTTATTTTTCTTGCAACTTTACACGCAGAATTTGGATGAGATGAATGAAAGTGTTGAAGGGGCCGGCCTTCATTTATTGTTGGGATCATATAATTATTTGGATTGATCAAAACTGTGATTCGAATGACCTTCTTAAAGTGGCGATCAAACTCTTCTTTCAGGCTTCAATCTTCCACATTTAGGGGGAAAAGAACCAAAGGATTCATGATGGTGTGGTACCCAATGAAGACCAACTGTTTTTCAAAGTTTTTTTTTATGCTAAAAACAAGTTGTATAGACAAAATAGAAGTAGAAATAGTAGTATATTTAGACTACTTGAAACGTTAACTGTTTAGTGATTACTTCAGGGGCCCTTGTTATCACTTGGGGTAACTACCCATTTCTTTTGTAACTATTTTTAAGTTAATACAAGTACTTGGTTTCCTAGAAAAAAAAATATATATATATTGATCAAATCTTTTTCATCTGATTCATCGTTTTCACCGCCCAACTTCCATGCCATTATGTCAACTTCACCAACAACAATCAAATGTTCATTTCTTTAAAACAAGTGTAGGCGTGACCCTTACGGCTTAGAGTGAGAGAAAATTTAATTTGGTAAGTTTAGTTATCGATAAAGAATATCGATTAGTCTTTTGAGTCGGCTAAACTAATCATGATTATCTACCTCAATTGTCTTCAATTTAAAATTTCAATTTGAATTTCTTTGACAATTGTGATGCCAAAACTTCACTATGAGTGAAAAGTTCAAAGAAAAAATGAGGATGATTGATTATGAAATAAGAAATAGAATAGTTCACTAAAGAAAAGAAAGCATATAAATAGTAATTAAAAATGAATGAAATGAACGAAAACTTAGGTTTAGCTTACACATAAAATAGGGTAAAATTCAGCCTACCGCCTCTATTTATTAATTTTTATCATCCACCTTTTAACCGTGTCAATCAAGTTTATTTGACCATTAATTATAACTGTCAGTTTAAATTTCAAGGATTACATATCCATACCAATGGGGTAAAATGGTTTGTACACAAAAATGTTGATGGTTTAGCTCTAATTTAGTGATTTATGGCCATTGCATTTGATTGATGCAATTAAAAGATGAAGGGGGGTGTGTTACAAGCCGAAAATGGTGGGGGCTAAATAAATAGATAAAACTAAACGTGAATGGTCATAAAGCGAGAAGATTTTGACAAAATTAAAGAAAAAAGAGAGAAGAAACAAAAAAATTAATCCAGCAGCGTTGTGTTCATGGACTACTTATAGGAGTGCTGCGGGCTAGTCAGCTGAGAGCAGCCAGTCCCTTATCCAAGCCCACATATATCAGGCCTTTTAACTACATCTTTACATTAGGCTTAGCTTTCGAGCTTGTTAATACAGGTTTATAAGTGTCAAAGTTACTCCAAATACTAGTCCTTCAAAATCACTAATCGAAGACTATAAATGTGTGCTCTCATGCCAGCTTAGTTTCGTGTGATCCATGTCTATCGTAAAGTTAACTGATGTGTTAATTGACTTATAAATTATGGTTTGATCTAACCTCTAATATGTCACAGTATCACGTATTTTTGTTTGTCGCTACTAGTGGTGATAGATAGAAGGATGATTTGTATGTAATTATAGCTTAGCCTCCCTTGAATTTTTCCTTTTTCGAAAAACATATATATGCACGGTGTGCGTGCTGTGTCGCTGCATGAAAGTTAAGATCCAATCGTATAACACTTCTGAAAATTATATGCATCTTGCGGTGTTGTGAATTTAGCTATGACTATGAAAAGTTTAATCAAGCTTTGCTTCATCCGTAAGTAAACTTCGTGTCCGTGGCTCGCTATGCAATTTCAGTTAAGACTTGAGGTCATTCATCAAAAATAGAAAAGACTTAAGAGCTACTCTTTTTCGGGTAAGACTTGAGAGCTACTGTTACAGCAAAATTGGTAAATAGGACAAAAGAATGCTTACTTAATCTACAAGGTACGCAATGAGATTTAAGTCAATAATAGATCCTAAATTGTTAATTGGCATAATAAAAGTGACTTCAAATATATAATTTTATGTTGTTACAGGACCATGGTATAAAAAAGACTGTCTCACCCTCTTGTGTGTTGGAAAATAAGAAGTGATATCGGCTCCGTTTGTTTGCCGTAAAATAACTTACTTGTGTAAAATGTTTTCCGTGGAAAGTGTTTTCTTGGAAAATAAAATATTTTACATAGCTTCGTTTGTTTGCCGTAAAATAACTTATTGAGGGAAAATATTTTACTGGAAAATAGAATACTGAAAAATATTTTCTGGTGTTTGGATGTACGGTAAGTTCGGTAAAATGTTTTCTTATTCCAAAGGACATGAAAACATTTTACATAATTTTGTACTAGTCGCAATTGTTGACCGGAAAATATTTTACGGTTGACCAATTTTTCGGTGTTACCAAACACCGTAAAATTAAGAAAAAGCAGCCGCAATTTTTGACTGGAAAATATTTTACGGTTGACCAATTTTCCAGTGTTACCAAACACCGTAAAATCCAAAAAATGTTTTCCGGTAAAATATTTTACAGCAAACAAACGGAGCCATCATTTGAGAATATATGAAAAAAATTAACAAAAAGAGGGGCCGAAAAATGCAAAAAGTAAAAAAGTACCACCGAATATAATAACGATATAATAAAAGATGATTTAACTAGACCATATCTAAATCTATGCAAGAATTTCCAAAAAAAAAAAAAAACAGACTAAGAAGAAACTCATAATACCGAAGTTGGATTTCACCCACTTAAACTCCTTATACGTAGTCTTTTTTTTCTTTTCTTTTCTTTTTGGGTCAATACATTTGAGCACTTTTAAAATACGATGTACATCTCGACAAAAAAGAAGGTAAGATGTCTAAGGGGGTCCCCAGTACATGTTTGGATAGTTTGAGGTACGATGTCTAATTCTACAAAAGAAAAGGTACAATGTCTATAAGGGGTCCTTAGTACACACACAATCAATATGGAGAAATGAGAACCGAAAATGAAATTAAGCCCTTTTTAACAGAGACTCTATAATAACTTTTTCAGTATTTTAGAAAGCTCAATCTCCAAAACTGTTCGAACATCTTCTCTATCAAGGACTTTCTTAAAATTGAGAGCACCTATTTTTTTGTGAGGATCTCAGAAATTATAGAGAGTCACAAAGTGGCTCCCTATTTTTTTTTGTGCGTATATGTATTATTTAAATGAAACTGAAACAAAAGTATATCTAGAATAAACAGTGGCTTCAAATAGAGAAATTGAAATAAAAAAATTTTAAAACAAAGAGTCACTAGTTTCACTCTTATATATATACTAGTCTTATGTCCATGTGATGCACGGGTGTAAGGTAAATATACTAAAAATACACGAAATGAAATCAATTTCCTCAACTATATAATCACATTATCAAGATACTATAATATGTATTTACTCTAAATACTATCTATTACCTAAAATAATTAAATAAAGAAGCACACATTTTCTAACATTATGTAGTAAGTACCATTTTACAAAGATGAAGTCTTTCAAAACACACATGTATCTTCTTGTTTTAAATTGTTATTTTGTAGAAAATTCATGTCATATTGTCCTAATTGGACTTTATTATTACTCATTGTACAAGTGGTATGCTTATTAAACTATTCTCTACCATCATAAGTTTAAAGGATCCAATCACCCGCATTACATAAAACCTATTATTTGAGTATTTGGAAATGAATAACATGACTATATACTTATGTGACTCATGACTCTGTAATGAGTTAAAATTAACACAACTTTCTTATTATCGCTTTCTCTTTGCAGACTTGTCTCAGTAGTTTGAAATACACTAATAATATTTGAAGTCGATAAACTATATTCGAATAAGTACATATAAAAACTAAAGTTCGATCTAGAACTATGTTATCAATAGCTAAGCTACTAATTCATTTAATTTTCTAGAGTTATCATATATAACAATCTAAAATAGAACTCTAGATACAAAGAAACAAAGAATGTGGTGAAGAAAACTTTGGAAGATATATGATCTCTATTTTGGCATACTTTAGAGCATAGTTGTCGAATTGCGAATTGTATCGTGAATTAAAATGTCATTTTTTTGAATCGTAAATCGAATCGAATCGTGAATCGTATCGATTCGGTCACAAATTTAAAACTAGTTAATATTTGACATATTATGTTTCCCTGTCGTGTCTTGTTCTTTTTGTTTTTTCTTAACCATGTTTTAATGATCAACACCAAAGCCCTATGTTAAGATAAAATAAATAAAATAATTAAAGTCCAACCCATACTTTGACCGTAAATATCAATGAGATTCATGGTTAATGCATATAGGCATACACTGCTTTATTTGATAACAGAGACATCATATTTTGACCCAAAAAAAAAAAAATAGGGACATCGTTTAAAAACAGTTATGATCCCCAAACAATTTCTGCATCACAATAGCATACTTCACAAGTGCCCAAACTAGTGCTCAAAAGCTGCTGTAAATGATATCTCTCTTTTCTTCCAAGCAAACACAAGGCCATTAAAAGCAAATATGTACACCATTAAAGTAAACCATTAAAACAAACCATTAAATGTTCTCTTCCAACCCATATATACCAAGTACTACAAAAAGACACACGACAAAAAACAGGCAAGCAAAACTCACGGCCATGGCTCTGCAAAAGCAAAAGTACCAGCAAAAAAAAAAAAAAAAAAAGTTGAAGCAAAAGCTAACTTCACTAACACAATCAACTCAGTTGAAGGTTTGAAGCAAGATTCTTCTTCACCGGCCAAGTTGAAGCAATCAGCTTTGTCTCCCTCTTTTTAGTAGTTAGACTTAGGGCTTTCTATTTGGGGATTATTTTTTGAATTGATAATTAAATATTGTTAAATAATAAATGATATTATATAATGGGCCTTTTTTATTTTATTTGTTCATCTTGTTAATATTGGGCTAATTTTATTTTGCAAAAAATAAGCTATGAGTTTCTCTTTTTTTTTTTTTTCTTTTTACTGAAGTGGGCTTATTTTGTTATCTACTTTGAAATATTTTGGGCTTTTTTTGAATTTTGGCCCGAATCGCGAATGATTCAGTGAATCGTTCGATTCACACGATTCGCTACGATTCACTTGCGATTCACGATTCTCTTATCTAATTCGTATTATTTTTTTAGTGAATCATATCAAATCGTATGATTTGCATCACGAATCGTACGATTCCGATTACACTGCTTTAGAGTAACAGAGTAATGTAATTTCCATGTCTTTAATGAAAAATTATTCTTGGATGACTTCTTGAACGCGGGTTCTTATATCAAATCATGGCATTTCATGCACTAATGAACAATAATGTTAGATTATGAATCGTAAAGGATAGTTTGAATGATGTATAAAATTAAATACCACATTGATAACAACCTTCAATACTAACTGAATTATTAGCCATAGATTCTTCTTCTTTAATAAGAATACCTACATCATAATAAATAAAATGGGAAAACAATTATAAGTACATAAAAATATAAGATCATTGTAGATAACTGAATAAGATACATAAGTCGATAATATTTTTAATTTAGAAAATATGAGAAAAAAACCTGAAGAAAGCATACCACATGAAACATTCGCTCTTGCAACACTTGCATCCAATTTAGGGAAATCTTGATTTTGTTATTGGTGATAATAAATATATTGAACAAAATAAAACTAAGAGTAAATAACAATATAAAAATAAATTCAACACATATAGCAATAAGAATGAAAAGTTTTATCAATATCAAATAGCTCAAACAATTAAAAAGCTTTGATCAGATTCAAAGATCGACACATGTTACGCAGTAGACGAAAGTGTCGGGGAGATCTTCTTCAAAAGTCCAAAATCTTTGATATTTCTAAGAGCATTGCTATATATCACAATTACCCAAATACTATCTCCTACATGTATATTTAGTTGGCATGCTAAAATAATAAAATTTTTAATTTATCTTTTTTCTTTTAGTATGTCAACTAAGAATACACATATGGAGTGGTATTTGGGTGACAAAAATAAGGTAGTATTTAGTCTTTCTCTATTTCTAAAGATAAAATAGATCAAAGTGTTGATAGATGGTTTCATACATTCAACATTTGAGATATCTCTCAATAGAGTTATACTAACAAAGAAAATGGTGCTCAAGAGATTGATAAAATAAATCATATTGAACTACCATTTTCTTTTGTAAAAGGTTTTCTAACATTATATATTTTATCCTCATTCGTACATTCGTCTTGATTCATTGATCCTTATTCATGAATTATCCACAATCAAAAGTGAAATATAAAATAGTAAAATATATTATCCCAATGATGATATTAAATATGAAAATATCAACAACAATGAAAATTGAAAAGAAGTAATCCTGTTGTAATGGAATTATGTACACCCGATAAATCGTATTCCATGAACTCACTATATAAAATTTATTTCGCTTCATTTAAAAATACAACAAACAAAAAATATAAGATATAAATGTATTAACGTTGTAATGCATGAGTTTAAAAACATGACTCAAGGGGAAAAATTGGATTAAATTGAGAGGATTGCATTATCTTGAGAGTTATACTAACAAAGAAGATGGTGCTAAAGAAATTGATAAGATAAATCATATTGAACTACCATTTTCTTTTGTAAAAAGTTTTCTAACATTATATATTTTCTCCTCATTCGTACATTCGTCTTGATTCATTGATCCTTATTCATGAATTATCCACAATCAAATGTGAAATATAAAATAGTAAAATATATTATCCCAATGATGATATTAAATATGAAAATGTTAACAACAATGAAAATTGAATAGAAGTAATCATGTTGTAATCGAATTATATACACCTAATAAATTGTATTCCATGAACTCACCATATAAAATTTATTTCACTTCATATAAAAATACAACAAACAAAAAATATAAGATAGAAAATATTAACGTAGTAATGCATGAGTTTAAAAACATGACTCAAGGGGAAAACTTGGATTAAATTAAGAGGATTGCATTATCTATCCCAAAATGTGTAGAATGTTGACTAATTCTCAATGCCTTATTATTCTATATCTCTTATTATGGATGGATAAAGGAGGAATCTAGCTATCATATTCAATCAATGGATCCTATGAACTTTCAATTAGATTGTGAAATTATAAGAAGTAATTTTCAAACTCAGTATATTGTTTTAATGCACGGTATTAGAAAATATGAAATCTAAAACTTTATAAATTAACATAATTAGATCGATGATTATCCGTCGACGACGCAACTCAAAGCACTTCCATTCTGGTTATCTATCATACTTGGAGGAATTATTTCAACATTTGAAGTGTTACACCAAATTGCGAAAGGAGTTTTATAGTTTTCTGGACCATTATTAATATTCATGATTGTATATTTATCATTTCCCATGGAGCCACTCGTTATGAAATTTCTTTTTATGCACCTCTTACTAACATGATATCATGGCCTTAATTGGTTAATTTCATCCATATTGTTGCAATAAAACATGTTAAAAGAATAACAATAATAAGCACACCAAATCAAAATGTATTAAAGGAAAGTAAAAGTTTTACTCAACGAACCAATTGAAATGCAGTAATAGTTTTACAATGAAACTTGTGATAATTTAAAAATCAAATATTGTTTGAAAAGATGTTCAAAATTGAAGTTAGCGTCTTTACAATGAATATTTCCTATTCCATCATTCTTTTATAACTTTAATCTTGACTTTTATAACTTTAATCAAGTAATGTATTCAAGATGTTCAAATTTGAAGTTAGCGCATTTATAATGAATATTTCATATTCCATCATTCTTTTATAACTTTAATCATGTAATATATTTAAGATGTTCAAAATTGAAGTTAGTGCCTTTATAATGAAGATTTCATATTCCATCATTCTTTTATAACTTTAATCATGTAATGTATTTATTAGATTTGTTAAGCAATAGTTAACAACATGTGATATGCTTGTTTGAAATAAAGGTATTGTCCGCTTCAAAAAAATTAATCCAATTGACCAAAGTAGCCAAACAAATCTATAAGAAACTAATCAAGATTGGAGCATTTAACTCGTCATTAAGTGAAACATCCATATGGGATTATTAGATATATAAAAGGTAATCTTAATGTTTTTTTTTTGGTTTCTTGGAAAATTTATTTCAAAAACTTCTCCAACAAATATTGGCAAAAATAAAAAATAATTGTAGACCATTAAATATCATATTAATATATAAGCCATTATTAGCATTTACCAAAAATTGCATAAAGGCTTCTTGACTTCTAATCCCTTTCTTACTTAACAACCTTTCTCATCTTAGTACAAGATATGTCAAGTCCAACTTTAGTATTCTCTCCATCTATTACTTCATTCTTTGCCTCTTAAAAGGATTGATACACAAACTTGAATTTACCACCTGAACAATATTTTCAAAACAAAGTTAGTGATAATTAGTCACCACCTCAAAAATAAGCATATATCTTCTAAAAAATGTGATAACTAAGCACCCATTTATTTAACTCCCCTAACTAATTATCACTAAGTTAGTTTTGAAAATACTGTTGAGGATTGAATCAAGATAAAATCTTATAATTTTCATATTGTAATTTTACGTTTGAGTTCGAATAGCTTTGATGTTATTCTTTTGGGGGCTAGTTCTAGTAGACATTATATCTAACTAAACCAGATTATGACTCCTCTAGATTAGGCATCACCTTGAAATTAAACACTTGAAGGACTTCCAAGAAAGTTCCTTATTACCACCGTAAATCATATCCCCTTTTATTTTCTTGCTTTCATTATTGTGTACTCTACGTGTTTGATAATTTGCTTGCTATATATAAATTGTTTATATTGAAATTTTGAATTAGTAGTCATTAGTTAAATACTTAATTCATCCCCCCTCTTAAGTACATTTGCCTTAACAATAAGAAAAAAATAAAATTTTGCAGTCATTTGACACTTTTAGAGATAAATTGCATAGCCTTGCTCAAAAGGCAATAACGACTCTCGTGTCCATATATATATATATGTGTGTGTGTGTGTGTGTGTACCTGTGTAATTTCATAGAAAATAAAGGTAAGTTATAAAGAGTTTGCCTATGTTTCAGCCAAAGATTCTCTTCAATTCCTTAACAACAATCATATCATTAAAAAACACTACCATAAAATTGAAAGTTCCACTAAGTTTTAGAATCTACATCCTTGCAATATCTTTACGTACTGCAGCTACCTAACAGTCCACAAACTAATAAAAAAATCATGCATAATATACATATACAAACCCTATGCTATTTACTCTGTACTCAAAATTTCATATTTTGTACAAGTATCTTCATCCCTTTTTTATATTGTGCCTATTCACTAAATCTTTATCATTCTCTAATTTAACTTCTCTCTCCTAATCTGAACCGATATTATAAAGACTTAATTTGATTTGATTTAGATTTTCTCGTTTGAGTGTCGCACAAACCAAAAGCTGCCTTTGCTTCCGGAGAAACTATTATTTCAGAGGCTGATCATATTTTTGCAGGTTCATTCAAGTTTGAACCCACACTGCAATCAGCAAAGTATTAATTTCCCACTCACATTGACCAGTCGCGGATGAGTAGCAATGTAACAAGTTGTTGCAGCAGCCTGTATTACATGCAAATTAGTACTAAAACCTTTTTTTGAGGCAAAGGAAAACAAATTAAAATTAGCAAGAGGGTATAACATACCATTATATCACATTATCGGTATTGAAGCAGATCCGCATTTATCTTTGTAGGGTAGCAATCCCATGTTGGTTCATAAAATACTTCAAAGTATATTAACTTTTTATGATAGAAAAATTACTTAGTCTGGACATATGCACTAATTTTGGTGTCCACAAATATTTAATTAATTAGCTCCACCTAATAAAATATCCTAAATCCTATCTTTGTTACCGGAAAGGATCGAGTCAAATTATTTTTCTATCATGGACAATGTATTTTGTTGTGTTTTTTATTTTCAATTGTTGTGCTTTTTATTTCAAATTTGAATAACATCTGTCTATAACAACGATTAGAGACTTGACAATAATTATAAGGCAATTAATGTTACATGAGGAATCGTATTCAAGAGCTTGGAAGCCAAAAAGAACACCAGATCTACATAAATATTTACAATTTAATTAAGATCTACAATAAAGATATATAAAAGACTCAAAATTAAAACACAATCACATGTGAACATCTGATCAGTACTATTATGAAAATACACTGACCAACCTAAGAGTTGGGTTGAACACCAAACAGTGATATACTATATTAAGAGGTTTCAAGTTTGAATTGATCTCGAAAATAAAAAAAGGAAAAAGAAAAAATATACTGACCAGTAATTAGGCCTTCACGATCTCTGATCAACAATTGACAAGTTCGAACCAAACACTTCAAGAACTTCAAGAAGAGTTGTGATGAAATCAAGAAAAAAAGGAGAACAAAAAAAGAAGAAGAAGGAGAAATAAACTTGATTTTGAAGGATGAATGCACAACAATGACGATAAGAAAAAAAAAAATTAATGCTATTTCATTTTTCTGACTTTGGAAACGTACAAAGTAAGGAGATAGAGATAAAAAGAGTTTAAAATAAAGATAAGATAGAGTTCTAATATACATACGATACAAATTTATTATATAATTTATTTCATAAATCAAGAGGTGTTTATAATTTTAATAATCTAATTTAATTATCATAAAAATATTAATAGATATATTTACACATGACATGATATGGTTGTTCCTGTAGAGATGCTCATTAATTGACACGTGGTATAGCAGTTGTTCTCTTAGAATATATAATGATATATATATATATATATATATATATAGAAAAATAAAAAGTTGTTGGAGTCGGTTTAATAAGGTCATCCTTAGCAGAGGTTGTAAACTGCAATCATAACACTTTATAGAGACTCTAATGTGTAAACATCCAACCACAACAGTAAATTTAAAGACCCAAAAAGAATTTTTTTTTTTTTAGAGACCCAAATAATAAAAGTTGATAAGTCTGCAAAAAAAGTAACAAATTTGGAGACTCACTGTAGCGAGTCTCCAAATGTCTGTCAAATGACAGACCTTTTCAGAAAAAGAAAAAAAAAAACAGAAAGTCGACTGCCACAAATTTTCTAGCCGTTGAAGGTGAACGTTGGCAACGTTCACCTTCAACGTATGTATATGTACATATACATTGTCTGATTTTGTTTCAAGTTGAAAGCAAAAAAAAAAAAAAACCACAGAAAGATCACAACTTCAATCAAAAGAAAAAAGGTAATTTTTAGTTTTCTGTCATGGTGGCAAAGGGAGTGGGGGGCGGCGATGGTGGCGAAGGGAGTGGGGGGTGGTGATGGTGGTGATAGTGTAAAGGTGGCGGTGGTTTTGATGGTGTGACAGTGGCGATGATAGCAAGGTGGCAATGGTGACGGTGATGATGGCGATGGTGACGGTGGCGATGATGGCAAGGTGGCGATGGTGACGGTGATGATGGCGATGATGGCGAGGTGGCGATGGTGACGGTGATGATGGCGATGGTGAGGGTGGTGATGATAGCGAGGTGGCGATGGTCACGGTGATGATGGCAGTGGTGAGGGTGGCGATGATGGCAAAGTGGCGATGGTGACGGTGATGATGGCGAGGTGGCGATGGTAACGGTGATGATGGCGATGATGGCGAGGTGGCGATGGTGACGGTGATGATGGCGATGGTGAGGGTGGTGATGATAGCGAGGTGGCAATGGTCACGGTGATGATGGCGGTGGTGAGGGTGGCAGTGATGACGAGGTGGTGATGAAGGGAGGGAGGCGGGCAGTGAGGGAAATGGGGAAATGAAATGGGGGAGGGGGGTAGGGTTTGATTTACATATTTGTTTTTTTTTTTTTAACTGATTTTTTGTTGTTTTTCTTTATTTAAAAAATTATGTTATTTAATTTATTATTTTTATTTGTTAAAGTAAGTTTTTTTAAAAAATTTTATTCATTTAAGTTTATTTTTTAAAATATTTTATATTAATATTATTTAAATTTATATTTTTTGTAATTTTATTCAATTAAATTTTTTTAGTTTGATAATTTTCTTCAATTTTTTTTGTTGAATTTTTGTTCTTCATATTATTTAAATTTATATTAATTGTATAATTTTTTTTTAATTAATTTTTTTTATTTTTTTTTTTTTTTTTTTTAATATTATTTAAATTTATATTTTTTATATTTTTATTTAATTTGTTATTTGTTAAATTTTTTTTCTTTATTTTATTTAAATTTATATTAATTGTATAATTTTTATTCAATTAATTTTTTTTAATTTTGTTGATTTTTTTTCTAAATATTATTTATATTTATATTTTTGATATTTTTATTAAATTTGTTATTTGTTAAATTTTTTTCTTCATATTATTTAAATTTTAATTAATTGTCTAATTTGTATTCAATTAATTTTTATAATTTTGTGGAATTTTTTTCTAAATATTATTTACTTTTATATTTTTGATAATTTTATTCAATTTTTTATTTGTTGAATTTTTTTTTTCTTCATATTATTTAAATTTTAATTAAATTTGTTGAATTTTTTTTGTTCATATTATTTAAATCTCATTAAATTTTTTTTTCTTCAGCTATGGATTCCGGCGAAGGAGTTAGGGGCCGCAACTTCACTATTGAAGAAGATATCGCGTTATGTCGAGCATACCTTGCAATTAGTGAAGACCCAATTACAGGCCGAAACCAAACATCGGCAACAATGTGGACGCGAATCTTTATGAAATTCGAAGAATTTCACCCTCCAACGACTCTGTTGCAAAAGAGAACTGCAAAATCTCTAAAATCACGATGGACCCCGATAAACAAAAAAAGCACGAAATTTGCAGAGTATCTTGCTCAATCTCAAATTAGACCACGGAGTGGAGCAAATGCAATAGATATTGTGTGTTTTATGCAGCAAAATATGTTGATTTAGTTTTATTTTTAAAAAAAATACTCATGGTGATGTACTTTTTTGTTTTTTCAGCTTGATGATGCCAAACGACTTTACGCTAATGTTACAGGAGAGAATTTCAACCTTGATCATTGTTGGTCGATATTACAACATGGTCAAAAGTGGAGAAAGATTACCGAGTTCCACCAAGGTCAAAATGCATCTCAAGAGGGTACACCGCTTCCTTTTGAAGATGACTCTCCGTATGAGTCGGTGCCCGAAACCCAATCTGAACCGTCATCCTCGAGGCCAATTGGAAGAGAAAAGGCAAAAAAATTAAAAAAGGGCAAGGATGTTGCGACAGAGATCGTTCAGCAAGGCAGAGCAATGCAAAAACTTATGAAAGAGTACAAAGAGAGTTCTGACTGGGCAACAGAGTATAGTATAATGTCGACGAAGACTTCGACCATCGAGACTCCGGCCAGAAGAGCGTGGATGATTGACCAACAAAACAAAATCATCGCCAAGAGGTCATCTCGTTCTATCAACTTTGACGATGATGGTTATCATCCTGAAATGCCTTGAATTGTTGTACTGTTATATTGTTGTTGTTTCTACGTGTGTTGTACTGTTGGTTTGTTTACATATATTGTACTTTTGTAATCTAATTGAATCTATATTTGGTTTGAGAAATTTGTGTACAATTAATTTTTACACCGTTATTAATTTTTTTTAAAAAGGAACACACACAGTTAATTTATTAAACCAGGACTTAAAAGACGAGAACAATACAACTATTGATGTCACACATTGAGATCTCGTGTACGAAACTCGTTCCAAACATATTCAACTAGATCACTTCGGAGTATATAGTAAGCCGCTTCGTTCGTCACCTAACGGCGATTGTTCAAATACTCAGTAATTGTTATGGGATTTCGTGCATGTTCCACAAGGGCCTCTTCTACATGGTAAAGTGATGGATCATCGTTGAAATCATCTCCTTCTTCCTCGCGATTATCTTCTACAATCATATTATGCAGAATGATACAAGTCTTCATAATTTCTCCAATATCACGTTCGTGCCAGAAACGACATGGACCTTTTATTATCTCGAATCTACTCTGAAGGATACCAAATGCCCGCTCCACATCCTTACGATAGGCTTGTTGCAACCTATTGAAAAGCATCTTATCACGCTCACGTGCATCTGGAAATGCTTGGACGATTGTGGACCAGCGAGGATATATACCGTCAGCCAAATAATATCCTTGACTATAATTTCTGCCGTTAATGGTATATCTTATCTGCGGTGCTCGACCTTCAAGGATATCGGAAAAAATCGGTGAACTATATAACACATTCAGGTCATTTCTTCCACCAGGTGTTTCGAAAAATGAATGTCATATCCATGTGTCATAAGATGCAACGACTTCTAGTATTATAGTAGGACGACCATGGTGTCCAGCATATGTTCCGGCCCACGCAGTAGGACAATTTTTCCATTCCCAGTGCATGCAGTCCAAGCTACCCAGCATTCCCGGGAACCCACGTTGTTGTGCCTTTTGAAGAAGCCTATACAAGTCCGCATTATTCGGAGGACGTAAATATTCATTGTCGTATAATGCATTGACGGCCCGACAAAATCGCTTCATGGACTCCAAACATGTAGTCTCTGCAATCTTCAAATAGTCATCATTTGCATCTGCAGGGTTTCGGTATGCAAGCATACGAAGCGCCGCCGTCATCTTCACATAGGGAGATAAGCCTTGCTTTCCTGCAGCATTTGGTTTTTGCTTGAAATAATCGTCATAGTTGATGATATCGCCCATTATTTTCAGAAATAGTTCGCGACGCATGCGAAAACGTAACGTGAACTCAACAGGAGGATACAAAGGTTGATCAACAAAATAATCCGCCATGAGTCTTTCATGGGCACCAAAGTGGTCTCTGTTTTTGGATCGTCGGCGTAATTGACGTGCGGAGCTACTACTCTCTTCCTCCGTAGCAAGTTGATATGCAATTTGCATCATTGATTGGTGTTGATTGAACATGGTCATCATCATTGCATGACCACGACGACGGTTATTTTGATGCATCCGGACATTTTCATCAAATGGAAAGGAATCGGACTCGCTTCCTTGGTTGGACATTTTAGAATGTGGGATGTAGAGTTTAGAGTGAGTGGTGAGAGTTGTGGTGTTTGATTATGGTGATTGTGAAAGTGTTGGATATGTATTATATATAATTGTATGAGTGGCTAAAGGATAGAAAATGGACGTACGAGATCCGCCATGGAGAATCCAATCCAATGGTCTTTGTAGGGATGAGAGATTTCTTTAGATAAGATTAAAATGGACGGACGAGATTTAAGTTGAAAATCCAATCGAAAGGACTTTATTTTGGATAAGAGATTTCATTGATGATAAAGAATGGACGACCGAGATCGTTTAGTTGGAAATCCAATCCAAAGGTCTTTATTTTGGATGAGAGATTTCATTGATGATAATGAATGGACAACTGAGATCTTTTAGTTGGAAATCCAATCCAAAGGCCTTTATTTTGGATGAGAGATTTCATTGATGATAATAAATGGACGACCTATATCGTTTAAAGAAAACCCAATCCAAAGGCCTTCATTTGGATAAGATATTTTGTTTCATGATAACAAATTAATGGATGAGATCATCGAGAAAATATCATATCCAATGGCCGCTATTCTGGTTTCTCGAAAATTAATGTTGTTGTAATCGAGTATAGTTAACGATATAATATTTGGCAAAATTTAATCGTTGTCGGAATTAATTAATTTTTAGGTTGAAATGTTCGTAAAAAAAAATTATGAATTTATAAGTATATAAAAAAATCAAGTACTAAAATTCACGAAAAAGTAGCACAAAATTAGATTATGTTGAAAAATTAATAGAGTCTCTAAAATAGAGACCCAAACACTAATGTGGTTGGAAAATTTTTAAAGACCCAAAAAGTAACTAAACTTTTAGGTAGGGTCTCTATTTTGTTAACAGTCTGTAAAATAATTTTTAGAGACTCATGATTTAGAGACTCTGGTAACGATAGCCTAATAACTCTAGCGAGTAACAACAGTAAACAACGTGGTCCAAACAGTACTTGTTGTAATAGTTAGACTTTACTCAATGTAGGTCTAATGCACTTCCATTAATTGGAATGCAGGTCTAGAATTTTATTCTATTAAAAGTTATAACACATAATTTAATACTCATATATAGAGATCTCAATGGGACTAATTAATTTTTAGACTAAAAATATCTACTATACTCATTAATTTATAAAATGATTTGTGGTCAATGAGAACTGCAACTCTACACCCCATATCCATACATAGCCAAATGACAGATATATCTCGTTTGAATTGCAAACCCTTTTGCGTAAAGATCTTTCACCTCACCCCACCCCACAAGGGAGTGGCCTGATGTATAAATGTTTTCAATTCAATGGAATAACATTTGACCCCAAAAAAAAAAAAAAAAACTCCCTTTTCGCAATCATGATAATATTTTTTGTTTTTGTCACATGATCATAATAATACGGGTTTATAAGTCTTGGATTAGGGACTGTTATGGTAGACAGGGATGTTGGTGAAAAATGAAAAGAATTTGAATTTTCTACATCAACAATTATTCAATTTTTTTTTTCTATGCTAAAAATGAAAAGGAAAAGATTTGTGGATTTTATGGTCTCTAGCAGTATCATTTCAAGTAGTTGGTCAAGGCATTAGAATGCATTTGAACTGCTCTATTTTGTGTTACAGGAACCTCGGTACAATTAAGAAGCTAGCATCAGGGAAGATAGTTTACATACATTTTTTGTTTAATCCAACACTTCCACATGAAGCTTGAGAGGAGGTATACGATCCCATCTCTCTGCAATGCAGCTTGACTTGTCTTCAACCTTTTTTTTTAACCTTGTTTTTCCTCTTTCCTATGGTGAAAGACAAAGGCATTGTTTTGTAAATACTGAATTTGCTTGTTATTCCTTGTTGAGCTTCCTCTTCAAATTTCTCCTTCTTGCTAAAGATATCCATTCTCTGTCTCTTTCTTCTTGTTCTTTCCCCCCGCTTTTGACATTTAAGTAATCTTTCCTTCCCTTTTGTCTTTGGAAAAGAAAAGAAATAACTGGATCACTTCTCTGATGTTGTAACTTGTATCTTGAAGAATGTTGCTGGACTCCAACATTTGAAGATTTTTCTTGTAAGAAATTTGATTTGAAATTCATACTCTGCCAAAAAGTTGATAGAACATAATTTGAATATCGTGTTTGATTTTACAATGAATCGTGCATTACGGACAGAAAAATATGCGGATAAAAAATTTATTCCTTCTGATTGTGTATGGTGCTGCCATTATGAACAGAATGAGAAGAGGCGGCTCGATTAGGGATTTGGGGTAGAATCGGGTCTGATAATATATATTATTATGGCTAAAAAACGATTTTGCCCTCAAATGATGACTATGCCCTCAATAAAATGACTCACATGCATGGCACATGTTCAATCCGTTAAAAAATAAACGGTAGGATGGACGGTGGCACAACTTTAAAATATAAATGACTGACATATGGTCATTTTGAAAATGAGAGACTAACTAGTCAATAGCCACAAAGATAAGGGACCTGATAGATTATAAACCTAATAATACCGTAAATGCCAAGTTAGACACCCTTTAGGCCGTAGGATTAACTGAAAAAATCAATATATAAATGATTAACCTCCATGTTGAATTAAGCATTCAATTTTCAAATTAATAACCTTGCATTTTCAGGCAACTTTTATCCATGGCAGCTAGAAATTCAATTTTAGTTGCCTTCATCTTCTTTCTCCTCTTTAGCTGCCATGGCGCAACAGGCATGCAAGTTCGTCCTCGCCAGCCATGTAGAAGGCTACTCTCCTACTTTCATGACATACTTTACAATGGTCACAATGCCCATATATAATGCAACTTCAGCTATAGTGGGTGAACCAGCTTGGGGTAACAAAACCACGTTGGTTAGGCAAAACCATTTCGGCAATATGGTTATCTTTGATGATCCCATTACTACAGATAATAATATGCATTCTATCCTGGTTGGTCGGGCACAAGGCTTTTATTTGTATGACAAAAAGGATAAATTTTCGGCATGGCTTGGATTTTCTTTTGTTTTTAATTCTACTGAGCACGTTGGTACTATTAATTTTATAGTTCATGATCCGTTGAACAAGACTAGGGACATTTCTGTGGTAGGTGGTACTGGTGACTTCTTCATGGCTAGAGGGGTGGCTACTTTGATGACTGATGCTATTGAGGATGAAGTTTACTTCCGGCTTTCTGTTGATATCAAGTTATACGAGTGTTGGTAAGAAAATACTTTCCTGCAGTAATACTGTCATTCGTTCATGAAATAAAAGTGAACTTTACAAATGTGTGGAGTCCATATATGTTTTAGATAGCCGAACGATCATTGTCGAACAAGAGAGTGACTCGTATTTCTGATGCTTTCACTACTATCTTTATATGCATGGTTTTTTCGTTTTCTCAAAATTGTAATTCTCTTGATGAAAATAATCGGGTTTTATGATGTAATTCCTTTCATTCTTCCCTTTC
Source organism: Ehretia macrophylla (assembly GCA_037974665.1). Classification (NCBI taxonomy): domain Eukaryota; kingdom Viridiplantae; phylum Streptophyta; class Magnoliopsida; order Boraginales; family Ehretiaceae; genus Ehretia; species Ehretia macrophylla. The sequence continues at coordinate 10,864,195 of CM075764.1, read as the reverse complement.
TCAATGTGTCATTTCCGAGTGATTTGCTCGATATGTCCTTACATTCTTAATATGGGGATAAGTCTTTGATATACTACGCATAACATATGAGAAAATGTTAGATATTATTTTTTTTATCACGTATTTATTAACTCTTATGTGTATATTTAGTTTACATATCAATTTAACAAATTTGTTATCTAAAAATTGAACTTAGACTTGGACCAAATTTTGGCCACTACAATGCAAAAATGGGAAATGCAAACAACAATGGTACATTCTGACTGCAAGTATACTTTGGTGCTTCAACATTACTACAAGCCTCCTCTATTGATGGCCTCAAAGCAGAGGAAGTAAAAGGAAGGCGAAAATCTTACTCGAAAAATAATCAAATTATACTTGACCAGCAATCATCCTGATTCTAAATATTCTTCCATAAATTACATATATTAGTCAAGTGCGCTGGCGGAGCCGGAAACCGGTGTCTAGAGGTGTATATCTATAGTCAGCAGGAGCACTTATACAACTATGGGTTTAATGCAGTTTAAAGATGTAGTTTTCCAATACAAGTTAATGATTTTGCCACATGGTATTTTAGTTTCTCCAGAGAAACATATGAACTAATGTTTCTGTCAAACTAGTTTGCTTTCAGAAAATGTCAATAACTAAACACTAAGGTTGGTGTATGAGATTCATATCTCTTACATTTAGAGAGCCTCAAGTTGTTTATCTACCACTGCTTTTCTGTTTCTGTATTTTTCCTCCAGACTTTCACAGTCTCAGCAACTTCAAGAATGAGTTTTGCCTTTGTTAGTTTGCATAAAGAGATAGACCCTAAACGTTTGTGGAGTGATCGGGTAGCGGCTGTTGTAGCCAAAGGTCTCTAAGTTCAAACTTATAATCTCTCATACATTGATGATGATCACTGCTACAACACAAAATTTATAAACTTGAGGAAAATCGAACATCATCCTTTCTATATGCAATTTGTTCTGTAACCCACATCGTCACGTCATGTCAGAGGATCATGTTTCTCCAGCACAATAAGTTGCCAATTGAGTTCGCACGCTCTAAAGTCTGAATAGTGCACGTGTATAGAGGAGAGGTAACAGCACTGTTAATTGTCTAGCATTGTTTTGGTTCTATCCAGTTCAATTACAAGACCAAGGCTGGATAAAAGAGAAGAGTAACGTTACGTAACCAACAACTAACATAAACACAAACACGTCTAAATTCCTCGAATTTGAGACATCCTGTTTAATTACATAAAAACCAGACTTGATAATATGTGCAAAACTACAGCTAACCGCACGACTGAATTTGATGTCCTAAAAAAGTAGTGGGGGTTCACATCAGGAGTTGATACCATTAAGAGTGGAGTAATGAAAGTCAGATAAAGTTGTCGGATCAAGAATGGATCTGATTCATATTTAAGGGCCATTAGAGACGTGATTGCAACAATTTATTCTAAAAGTGGGAATATAAGAAGGTATGCAAGCAGCAAATGTGCTTATGCCACTGTGAATATCACTAACAACGTTCAGTATTAAATTTCACAGACATAACTATTCTCGGAACACATTCACTGATTCTAATCATGCCTTTTCTTCTAGAAAAGGATGGTTAATAATTCTCACCGAGGCACCCTCGCTAACAGCATCAGTTGCACGTCTATTACCTCAACTATGTAACTTCTACATTTGATGCGCTTTGTGTGATACTAATCAGAACAGGTGAATCTATGCTTGAATGCATATAATTGCTTTGTGCTATCAGTCCTTTTGTTGCTACTGAACTCATAACCTTCTTTCAGCACTTGCTGCAGCCTTATCACCTCTCGGAGAAGTAAGGATCCTCTCATAATATTATTATGTTATGAGCGTGATCCGACAGTTACGAACTATCAAGATTATTTAATAATAATTGCATTATTAATTCACACCAGTCGAATCACGCTCTTATCATGGTATATGCCCCTAATAAGTTAATTAATTAAATTATTGCAGAATGCAGCTGGCTGTCCTGAGAGGTTCCCTACTAGGGACATTCTCATCCGAGAAGGTACCATTTCTATAGCTGCAAGAGTCAACCAAAATGACAATAACAAATGAAGAAATATTTTCCTGAAAAAATAGAACCATATTAGTTGGTCTATGTGACCACCCTCTTGGTCTGCTGGACATTTGAAAAGCTAACTCTACAAAGGTTGGCATGCTAATACTATCAAATTATTCCCCTTCCTGGACTATCATAGGTGGAAACTGTGCATTAGGCTAGAAAAGTGTTACAAAATGTGGCAACATGGCACAGACTGCACCAAGGGTCGGTTTCCAGTTTAGTAGTCGGATTTATGTAACACTAATATAGAGAGAATCCCACACAGATGTATCCATGAATCAGTTATTAAAAATGATTATTAAGATAGTTAAAATTCACTCTCAATATGTGTTGACCTTTAATTTCTAGTTCTCTCTTTTTCATTTATCTCTTCTTAGTTATCAGTTTATCACCCTCAACCACAAAGCGCCCCACATTCCACTTCAACTCTATACATTAACAATGTATAATGCACTTGTGAAGAGGAATCTTAGTATGAAATTAAAATTGTAGTTGTTTACCATAGTTTGAATCGTAAAACTAGTCTTTTAAAAAATTCAAAATAAGATTATATATGATAAATTCTAAAATGAGTTCGATTCGTTTCCCAAACTTTAAATATAATGGGATCTTGTGTATTTTTACTGTCCTACATAGAAATAACCTTCAGTTGGCAATTAAATTAAAGTTTAACATTTTTTTTTTTTGGTCAAAAAAAAAAAGTTTCATTAAAAAATTAAAACATATAGGGTTGAAGTCCTAATCCAAGAGAGGTCAAAAAAAAAGTTTCATTAAAAAATTAAAACATACAGGGTTGAAGTCTTGATCCTGGAGATAATTAAGGTTCAACATGAAATGAACTAAGCTTCCATGCATTATAATATAATATCATATGCCATTTGAGATCAATGCTTAGATTTTTATTTTTGTATAGAAGACCCTTAAAGGTATACATGTGTCTACCAATTAATTGTGCCAAGTGATTTGTACAAGGACATGAGCTCGAGATCATGTAAATATCGAGATGTCGCACATTCTTTTATTATTGCATGGTCCAACACATGCTTGGTGCAGGAGTAGTAAATTAATTGTATAAAGTGTATAAAAAAGTTTTATCATAATAATTCACTAACATGATTGCGTGCAGAATTTGTCTTCCATTTAATTCATGTGTTAATCGTTTATCAGCTCTTAACGATAATTGGATACTTGGATACAAGATTCTTTCTATTAGGCTATCATCAATAGAGTCTCTATGATAGATTTTTATTTATTATTTTAGAGATTCATATTGAGACTAAATAATATTTTAAAAATCAAGACAAAAAAACTATTTTAAAGACCCATTTAGAGACCAAGATAAAAAAAAAACATCCCTGATGACGGTCTCCATAAAATTGAATTTTGATATTGTGTTAATTTTAATTTTATATAATAATTTGATATGTGTTATTTTTTTAATTAATTATTATTTAGATTATTTCAAATTATTTAACGAATATTTTAACCAAAAAATAAATAAATTGCGACGAACATAACATTTAAAAAAAAAACTATACGTAAAAAAAATCTTAATTAAATTTACCCATTAATTATTTTTTTCACCTAAACTAAAAATAAAGTAGAAAATTTTATTTTTCAACAAGCAGTAATATTGGTTTAAAAAAAAAAACAAGCAGCAATAAAAAAGTTTACCAAACCAAAAAAACTAAAATACAAAATAAAATACAAAACCATAATTAGAAATAATGTCTAATTAAAAAACCCTAAATGTAAAACCTTAATTAAAAAATCTAATTAAAAAAGCTTAATTACAAAATCCTTTTTAAAAAACCCTAAATAAAATTAAGTTTCTATAAAATTGAGTCAATATATTGCGTTAATTTTTATTTTACATAATAATTTAATTATGTGTTATTTTTTTCATATATTAATTTTTTAATTAATTATTATTTAGATTATTTAAATACAAAACTCTAAATAAAAATATTAAAAACTTAATTAAAAATATAATTAAAAACTTAATTAGATTATTTAAATACAAAACTCTAAAGTAAAAATATATTATTACTTAGATTTTTTTCGTATATTACTTTTGTGCTCGTTTTTTTGTACTTTTTTTTTTCAGATCTGACGATGTCAGACAATCTGACATTGTCAGATCTGATATTGTTTTTTTTGGAGATTCATTTGTGTCTTCTTGTATAGTCTCCATTTTTTTCAACAAATTTGTTGAAGATAATGGAGACTATGTACTATTTTGAAGACTCAAAGCTTAAGTGATGTCATAATTTTGTCAAAAATTATCAAATAGTGTTTTAGAGACCCCCATTGATGATGAATAAAATTATGAAAATATAAGCATTAAAATATTTATAAAGTTTTTGTAAATAAAAAAAGTACCTTTTACAACTGCCATCGACGTGTTGTCATATTTTGAAATCGTTAAATAATCAATTTATTATCAATGCTATTAAATACATCAATGGATAAACATGATACTTTATCACCATTTTGTGACATGTCAAAAAAAAAAAATTACCTTAGTCCGCATTATTGATCTGCAGGTTGGAGGAAGAAAAAGAGAGCCACTTTTTTTTGGATAGAAAAGAGAGCCAACTTTGCTGAAAAAAAAAAAGAAAATAGTGTAAATTTTTTATGAAAAACACTTTTTGATCAAAAAGTTAACTTTTTGATCAAAAAGCAACCTTTAGTCTCTTCTATACTTTACCAAACAGCAAAACAATGGTGATTTGTGCGGTGCAGTATTGTACATTTTTTTTAATATGTAATTACTAATTTACCCTTCACTTTTTGAGGGTAAACCCAGCATGTGCACATGCACGTGCACGTGCTGGTACCAATGTAAATCCGCCACTGGTTGAACCAAAGCAAATGCAAGTTTTGTGACTATTGGCCTCTAGTCGAAAGTGAAAAGGCATATCTCTGTTTGCTTATTATTACAAAATGAATTATTCGCAATAATATTATTGATAGAATGAGAATTTTTTTTTTGTTCGGTAAGTAAGTATTTGTATTAATTTCAAAAATATATATATATCATTACAAAATAAATCAGACAAGCATAGAGTCTATCTAAAATTGTTCACATCAATATCCCAGACTCTACAAATTCTGTGATTTAAATCATTATTTCTAAATCGTTTTATCCTAATTAATTTTTGTGTAACCCAAAAACGGATCTGTATAAACAATTGTTCCTCATTAAGTGTAGCATTGTTATGCAAGATGTTGTTTCTCTCCCTCCAAATAGTGTAAACAGCAACTTGAAAAAAGAGCTTGATCAACCTCGAGTGCAGTGTGTTCTCTGAACAATTCCTGTTCAACCAAACGACAATATGATTCCAAGTATGGAGCCAGTGAGGCCCTTTTGCCAATCTCATACCTCTTTGTCAGATTCTTCTAGTGAAGCTACATTGAAAATAAAGGCGGTCTCTATCTTCAATGAGATATTTGTTTTGGAAAAAGGACAGAATTTGAGACCAGAAAGTCAAAAGGGGAGAAAGGAGAACTATTGTACCTTATAAGATTGAACAAAGATTTATTTTTATGAAGAGAAAAACATTTGAGAAATTTTTCGAAGTTGCATTAGGGTTTAAATTTAGAGACACGTAACTTGTTTAAAAAATAAATCATTAAACTATTTAGAACCTAACGTGAGCAAGTCCTCTCTACCCCAAACGTTCCACCGTAATATTGCAAATCATGGTCGTCTTATTGTAACACTTTTAGGTCTACGAATTCGTTTTTTCTTTTTTCAAAGTTTTTTTTAATCGGCTTTTTTCAAAGTTTACTTAGGCTCTATTTGACCTAACTTTTAGACACTCAAAAACGCTTTCTGTGAATTTAAAAACTAAAATAACTTATTTTGCTCATTTTTTAAAGTGCTTTTAAGTAAAATGTGAAGATAAAAAAAGCTAAAAATTGATAAGCTCCAAATTAGAGCTTTTCAAACAAGACTTTTGCGAAGCTGTTTTACATAATGAGAGAAGCTATTTTTCTTTTCTTTTTTTTCAAATATACCCCCTTTATATTTTTAAAGTCCGATATTATCCTCAAAATTTTTAAAAGCTCTACGTTGTCTAACACAGGTCAAACAGTCAACGATTTTTATTCAATAACACTTCTTATAAAAGTTCTACTCTAAAAGTTTTACAGTTCAAAAATTAAAATTTTATAATTAAACCAAACAGAATCTTAATCAAATTGCAATTGGATTGTGGCAAATCCAATGGTTTAGATTCTTTGTGGTACGATATGTGGCAACATTGTGTGGCAGAGAGGAAAGGGCTTTAAAAGTGAGAAAAAATTGGTTGAACTTTTAACAAGTGAAATGATGCTTCCGTGATTGGGTTTGGCTTCGGCATTTGGCACCACCGCTATTTTTCAGGGCAACCTTTTTGAGAGGAGGACCTACTTTTATTACAACTTTTATTACAATAATCGACCGGTGTGTTTATTCTTGAATACTTCTACAAGTTAGCAAAAGAGATCTTTCTCAAAGGCCTCCTACTTATTCGATCTACTGGTATGATTTTCATTTACATGTGAAAAATAAGAGATTAATTCTCAAATGATATAATAAATTTTAAAAATAATATATAATTAATTTAGATCTTAATGATAAGCAATCCTATTCCTCCCATATCATCTCCCCTCTCCCAAAAAGAAAAAAGGGAGACGAAACAAATAAATTGGCCTTCAAAAACAAATAAGAGAGAAAAAATTAGGTCTGTCGTTTATCTCTTAATCTTTGTTTGGTAAGCTGAAAAAATTAGGTATGGTCAATTATTGTCGATAAGTTTTGATAAAAAAAAAAATATTGTCAATAAGTGTGTAATTTATAACATAATTCAATTACTAGATTTTAATTATATCCTAGCTAACTCCTAGCTTTTATTACAAAAGTATGATATGACTCAAGCATCAAAGGACGTCTTGTGAAGAGTTTTCCGATACATCTCTTTGTTTTGTAGGTTAACCCAAGTAAAGGTGAGATGGGAATAGAATTGAGGAGACTGAAATTTTAATTTACCAAGAGTCTTTTTCTTTTTTTCGTTTTTTGGTATAAACGAGTATTTCATAGAAACCAAAGCAAGAAACATATATGTTGCTAAGTTGAAATTTGATCGAATTCAAAGTACCCAAATCCGACCTATTGATCATCTAGTGCCTTAATCCAGAAAAATTAGCTCAGGTTTGAGGCGCAAATATTTACCTCCTTAACTAATGATTCACACGTATGATGATAATTTGAGGGAATATGGACTAAGAATGTCTTGAAAATCCATTCATGGCAAATATTAAAATATGTTGCTAAATTGAAATTTGTTCAGATTCTAAGTAGCCAATTCCGGCATATTGATGATCTAGTCTTTCAATCCATAACAAGTAACTTAGTTTCGAGACGCAACTGTTCACATCATCAGTCAATAATTTACTCGTATGATGATAATAAGAGAAAGTATAAACGACTAAAAATATTTCAAAAGGGTATTCATGATAAAGATCAAATCATCATAAATTTTAACAACACTTGCAACTATCCTCGCTGGAAATCATTTATGTAATTAGTGTTATAAGAATTCAACTAAATGCCCTTTTTTAAAAAAAAAAAATTAAAAAAAAAACTAAATTTTGGAGTAATATCTTCAACCTGTTATAAAATAATTGCTATAAAAAAAATAATATAAGAAAGGACTGGGAGAAACTAGACAGAATTCTATTGATTTCACAATAAATTTTGAATTACAATGAATCTCTATTTATAAAAAAAAAAATAATAATAATGCAGTTACTATTTGCACAGTACCGGCAGCTCTACTGTTAAAACAGTAACTCTGTTGAAATAGTAACTGTCAGTGGTTACTGTTTACTCGGTACTATTCATGTTATATTGTTCACACCGATCACTATTCACGGCGCTGCTCATATGGCACTATTTACACAGTAACTTGATTCTATATTAGTATCAATCTTTTACTTAATTTATGAATATTCATTATTCAATATTTCATAACACAACCATCAATTTAGGGACCAATCCTCGAAGGAAAATTAAAAAGAAAGTGTGAAAAGAAAAATAAGAAAAAAGAGAGATGAGAAAGCAATGCCACACAGATAGGACCCTTTTGGGTCTCCTTCACAAAGCTCTTGTATCTACGCAACATCGTGTGGGAGCCACTAACATAGAAGACCGAGGCAGTGATGGACCCAGACATCGATGTTTAAGGTGAGCACTATAGGTATTTCGGATCAAAGTTAATAATTGAGGTCGAAAACTCCATTTATTGATAAACTATTTAAGCACATTATAATAATTATGAAGAAATAAGTGCACTTAAGCATATAACAATTACAAAAATATAAGCACTAAAATATTTATGAAGTTTTTATAAATAGAAAAATTACATTTTACAATTGCCCTCGACGTGTTGTCATATTTTGAAATCGTTGAATAATCAACTCATTGTCAATACTATTAAATACACTAATGGATAAACACGATACTTTATCATCATTTTGTGACATGTCAAAAAAAAAAAAAAAAACTTACCTCAGTCCGCATTATTGATTTGCAAGTTGGAGGAAGAAAAAGATAGCCATCTTTGCTGAAATAAAAACGTGCAAATTTTTGATGAAAAACACTTTTTGATCAAAAAGCAACCTTTAGTCTTTTTTTATACTTTACCAAATAGCAAAACAATGGTGGCTTGTGCTGTACAGTATTGTACATTTTTTCTAATATGTAATTACTAATTTACTCTTCAATTTTTTAGAATAAACCTAGCATGTGCACGTGCATATGCTGGTACCAATATAAATTCGCTACTGGACCGAGGCACCACGAACGGTGACGAGCGACAGCCGACTAAGAATTCAATGCTATGATTTTATTCCATCTTTTATTTTAATCTTTTGTTTTCTTCGTTTCTTCGTTTCTTCGTTTCTTCGTGGGTCCCTTTTGCAATTGTTTGTGAAGGGCAGCGGTTGGACAATGAATATGTTTTCTTTATTTTTTTTGGTAACTCAAAAAATACCTTATTGATATATCATGTCTGACTTACTTCTGCCTGACCTAATAACTGTGTGTTAACTAAACCTTAGGAGTGTAGCGACTCACCCTAAAATATACATCAATCAAGAGTTTGATCTAAGAGTGAAAGCAAAGACAAGTGACTCATCCAAATATTATGTATTTTGATATTTAAATGGGAATGTTTGAAGTCATCACAATCTTGTGAGGAGTAATTTACTTAATGACAAAAAGAAAAGAGTAATTTACTTTAGGTTGTTATTCAACCAATTTAAATTGATATTAATTTTTTAATATATGATAGATCTTACATATGTGTGAAACTCATTTTTTGTCTCAATAAAAGATTTTTCTTCTTTAACTCGTAATCACATTTTTCTTTTTCTTTTTTTAAATGGGGAGGTTAATGCCTTGTACTAAATATTTACTATCTTAGAGGTGGATTTTTCTTGTCTTTTTTCACAAGGAAAAGAAGTTGATACAGCAAGTGAACTAAGGTATTACAACCCAAAATTTAACTAATTCTATACTTGACAAGTTAGTCTGCACATTTGTTTGTCTCTCAAAAGACGTGAAAAACTTATAATGTTCGTGACATAAAATAATATATTTACACTCTTCTACAAAAAGCGTGAAGGGAGCTGTTATGACATTTTTTTGGATACAATGAAAACTGAATCTATAACTTGAAGTCAAAATTTTTAATTGTAATAATTTACTATCCGAAATGGCATTTTGGCACATACAAGACTTTCGCGGTTCTATAAATACGGAACACTGAAAGGCCTTTGTTCTCCACCCAACTCTCTCTGTCTTTCTCTCTCCCTCCCTTCCCCCACAAGCTCTGTCCATTCCTCAGACAAGGTTATTAAAATGATATGATGGTGGACAAATGCCATTAAAGCTTCTCTAAAGTATCTCAGATTCTAGGTATCTCTTACCCACTCTTTAAACACATGTAATCTGTAATATCCCCATGTGTGTGTACAAGATACGTGTATGTATGTGTCTAGCAATTCAAAAGTATCATTGTTTCATGGTTTCATGTTGGTTTTCTTGTGTGATCAAGATAAAGAAAAACACAATACTTAGGATTTATTAGAAGGGTTCCTGTCTGTCCAACGAATTTCTTCGAGTATTCGAGTTTATTTATGGCATGAAAGTACTCGTAGTATGATTTTATTTTGTTTTTTTTTTTGGTCGGCAGTGTGAGTTTAGCTCATCGATATGTTCCAAAAACACAGATTTTGTGAGGGTGGGTGGTATGATGCTAATGTATATTTGATCGAGTGTAAAGGGGAGTGCTGTCATTTGGTAAATATTTTGGCCATCTTTTACTTTAGAAACTTAGCTGTGTGAGATTTCATGATGGCTTCGCGGAAGCATGAAGACACGTAGAGTCATAATAAGTTGTGGTATGCCAATTTGAATCGAGTTTTTTCCCGGTGTAAAGTGACAAGAATGCCAACGATTTTCCAGTTATTTACTGATTTAGTATTGTGGCCCGCTAGAATATTCACCACGATGTCATTCATTTGGGCCACCTATGTAGAAATATAATTACTAATTAGAGGAAATTGGACAAATAGTCCCCATTGTTTAGAAATTTTGGACAAATAGTCTCCATTGTTTCACAAGTCATTCAGTTAGTCCCTATTGTTTGCAAAAGTCCCACAAATAGTCCTTATTGTTTGCAAAAGTCTCACAATTAGTCCCCATTGTTTGCAAAAGTCACTCAATTAGTCCCCATTGTTTGCAAAAGTCACTCAATCAGTCCCCATTGTTTGCAAAAATCACTCAATTAGTCCCCAATGTTTGCAACAAACATTGGGGACTAATTGAGTCACTTTTGCAAATAATGGGGACTGATTGAGTGACTTTTGCAAACAATTTGGACTAATTGTGGGACTTTTGCAAACAATAGGGACTAATTGTGGGACTTTTGCAAACAATAGGGTCCCCATTGTTCGCAAAAGTCACCCAATTAGTCCCCATTGTTTGCATAAGCCACTCAATCAGTCCCCATTGTTTGCAAAAGTCACTCAATTAGTCCCCAATGTTTGCAACAAACATTGGGGACTAATTGAGTGACTTTTGCAAACAATGGGGACTGATTGAGTGACTTTTGCAAACAATGGGGACTAATTGAGTGACTTTTGCGAACAATGGGGACTAATTGTGGGACTTTTGCAAACAATAAGGACTAACTAAATGACTTGTGAAACAATAGGGACTATTTGTAAAACTTTTACAAACAATGGGGAATATTTGTCAAAAATTTGTAAACAATATGGACTATTTGTAAGATTTGCCCTACTAATTACATAGTGGAAGGACTTGTCTACACCCAACTCCTTATAAAATAAATTAATTATAATAATCTCTCTTTCTTAACAATTTTCCTTCTTTTCAATAAATTAAACTATTGTCCAAAAATAAATAAATTAAAATTATTTAGTACCTTTTAGAGAATCTATTTTTCCCACTTTTTCCTTTCTATATTTGATGATATATGTATATTAGACAATTAGGAGGGTTTATTTTTAAGTGATACTTGGGGGCTGCATCTAAGTAAAATTATTCTTTTGGTATAATAGAAGAAAAAATTATGATTTAAATTTAAAACTTTTAATTATAATAAATAATTATTCGATCATTGTATTTAATTTTTAAGTGTACTACGTACTTTTCTTTATTGTATTATTTGTTTGACTTTGTCTCGTGAGTACTTCTCGCCAAATAATCAAGGCCATGCATTCACTTCTCACCTAAGCACTTTGTCTTTACCCCCAAAAAAAAAAATGATTAATAACCACTTTGAACGTGGTTACTTATCAGGTTGGGCTAGTGCATGAGTAGCCATGAATTTCATGCAATACAATAGTAAAAGATTTACCGAGGATGTATGTATCATCGTCACAGCTGAAGTTGACATTTAAAGCAATAAATGTACACGTTGTTGGACCTTTAAACAAGTGTTGTTTGTGAACTTATTGATAGTAAGCTAAGTACTCCATCATGAGGTCGAATAAAATTATTACATGATGTAAATCATCGTTGTTAATCGAGATTCAGATTAAGCTCTGTCTCTAACCTTGCGGATTCCGGAGTAAAGCATTCTGAGGTTGACGCATCTTGTTTTATTCATTTTTCTTAATGATTGAATTGAAAATAGGAGGATTTTGTAGCTTAGGAATCAAGAACCATAGTAGATTATCGTTTAAACCAAAGCTTACATGAATCCCAGATTGTGAATGAGTGTTTCTTGAGTTGATGATATCAAGAAATGCAAAGTATCATGGCCAGGTCCAATACCAGCACAAATCAGGTTATTTAAAAACATTTAAATTTATTTCTAAAGTATAGTTTTTCCGAAATTAAACTGACACCATGAGCAGCAGGATGTTATCGAGGTCCGAAACTCGAAGTGAAATTTTTCACTCCCATGTTCCTAGTCGTCATACAGTAAATGTAGCATGATCACTATGACTGGTTCATGTTAGTATCTGATTTACATGTTGACGTACAAAACATTAGCACAATTTTAATGATATCTTGATCAGATGAGACATTGTCAATTCTTTCCCTTCTTTAGTTTTTTATAACAATACAATCGATCTGTTTGAAATTTAAATTTTGCACATCTCTCTCTTGTATTATCTTCTTCTAGTACGTATCATAGTTGTATGATCCATGGATGTCATAGGTATATAAAGCACACAACTCTATAAATGAATGAAATACACAATCATTAACATGTGAATGTATAATCTGACTCTTTGTAATGGTTGCATTTAGCAGGCAGTGAAGGACAAACTTACCATCTCTAAGTTCATTTACAGTTGTTTAGGAGTGAAATGGCATCAAACACTACTGTCAAATGTCCATCGCCTATGAAGGCTACATCTAATGGAGTCTTCCAAGGGGACAATCCTCTTGACTTTGCCATTCCTCTTGCTATTTTACAGATATGCCTCGTGGTTGCACTCACAAGAGTGCTCGCTTATCTTCTTAGGCCATTGAAACAGCCACGCGTTGTTGCTGAGATTGTTGTAAGTGATTACATCATCTTTACTTACTTTCTGCAAACTTTTAATCCATTTCATTTGCAGTCCTATTATGCATCCGTCGGTCGCGTTCTCTGTTTTGGATTTCGTTAACATCTTCTTGTTTGTTTAATGTATGCTTTAGTACTACATATGAGCAGTCTTTATTTGTCCACTTCCACCATCTATATCCAATTGTCTTAGCACTCTTCAAAGTTACAATCTCTACTGGTTTCTATTTGATTAGTACGCAATGTTGGATAGATTATCGAATTTAATCTAATTGACTATTTTTATTTTGAGAAAAAAAATGTCATAAGCTAGTTTTTGTTGCTTGAAGTTGTGAAATCATCTATCGTTCATCATTTAGCCCTTTGGTGCATAGGTTGCTCAACTTTTTGAATTCTTAGAGAATAGATAAACATCTCTCTGCTATAATGAGCCTTGCATTGTTAAATATGTATTGCAAATCCCCCAGCAGAATTGTATTAATGCCTTGAGTTAAGAGAGATCATGTAAAAACAATTCATTTCGGGATCATGACTATTCTGGCATCATGCACATTACAGAGATAATTCACCAGTCATTTATACATATGATAAAGTTTTGACAAACTTAGTTTTTTTAGGGAGGAATTCTACTTGGTCCATCAGCCTTGGGTCGCAATCAAGACTATCTGCATGCTGTTTTTCCAGCCAGGAGTCTTACAGTGTTAGACACCCTCGCAAATCTCGGTCTCCTCTTCTTTATGTTCCTTGTTGGCCTCGAGTTTGATCCCAAATCCCTTCTCCAGACTGGAAAGAAGGCTTTAGCCATTGCGCTCACAGGAATCAGTCTTTCCTTTACACTAGGAATAGGGATTTCATTCGTTCTTCGTGGAACAATTTCCAAAGGTGTAAGTGAAGGCTCTTTTCTAGTGTTCATGGGAGTAGCATTCTCAATCACTGCCTTCCCTATCTTGGCTCGTATTCTAGTCGAACTAAAGCTTTTAACCACCGATATTGGTCGAATGGCCATGTCTGCTGCAGCAGTCAATGATGTTGCTGACTGGATATTACTAGCTCTTGCTATTGCCTTATCAGGCGCAGGCCGTTCTCCTGTTATTTCATTATGGGTGTTCTTGTGTGGATCAACATTCGTGCTTGCTTGTGTATTTATTGTCACTCCTATATTCAGATGGATGACAAGACGATGTCCTGAGGGTGAGCCAGTAGATGAGATGTACGTTTGTGCTACATTGTCTGCTGTTATGGCCGCGGGATTTGTCGCTGATACTATTGGAATTAATGCCCTATTTGGAGCCTTTGTAATGGGAGTTCTTTTTCCAAATGAAGGGCCTTTCGCTGGTGCTCTGGTTGAAAAAGTTGAGGATCTAGTTTCCGGCCTATTTCTTCCATTGTACTTTGTCTCAAGCGGACTTAAGACCAATGTAGCCACCATTCAAGGGGCTCAGTCATGGGGACTTCTTGGTTTAGTCATCATCACCGCCTGTTTCGGAAAAATTGTTGGAACTGTGTTAGTCTCAATGCTTTGCAAGTTGCCTTTTATAGAAGCTGTGACTTTGGGTTTCTTGATGAACACCAAGGGCTTGGTGGAGCTCATTGTCCTCAACATTGGGAAAGACAGAGGGGTAAGTAAACTATTTGCTCGTAACTTCTATTCGTGATTATAAAGTTTTGATTTGTGATTCTTGACAAAATGTTGATTATACAGGTACTAAATGATCAGACATTTGCAATAATGGTGTTGATGGCTCTCTTCACAACATTCATCACAACGCCCATAGTTATAGCAATATATAAGCCAGCAAAAATGGCTAAATCTGAATACAACCACAGAACTATTCAGATGAAGGACCAAACTGCTCAACTCCGGATGTTGACATGTTTCTATGGTACGAGAAATATTCCCACGTTAATCAATTTCATTGAGGCTTCTCGCGGTACTAAGAAAAAAGGAGGACTTCGTGTGTATGCAATGCATCTCATGGAGCTCACTGAGAGGTCGTCTGCAATACTAATGGTCCATAAAGCAAGAAGGAATGGTCTGCCGATCTGGAACAAGGTACAAAATTCTGATGCCAACCAAATTGTTGTTGCTTTTGAGGCTTTCCAGCAACTTAGCAAAGTGTCTATTCGTCCAACAACTGTAATCTCGAACTTGTCTAGCATGCACGAAGACATCATCAATGGTGCTGAGCGAAAAATGGTAGCCATGATAATTCTCCCGTTCCACAAGCATCAAAGGCTTGATGGACATTTGGAAACAACAAGAGCTGAATTCAGATACTTGAATAGGCAGGTACTTGAGCACGCCCCGTGTTCAGTTGGCATTTTAGTCGACCGTGGACTTGGTGGTACATCACATGTATCTGCAAGCAATGTCGATTACACCATAACGGTCTTATTTTTCGGGGGCCATGATGATCGTGAAGCTCTTGCTTATGGTGCTCGCATGGCTGAGCATCCTGGAATCAATTTAGTTGTTGTCCGTTTCTCGGTTGATCCAAAGGTGCTTGGTGATACCATCACACTAGATGTGGAAGACAGCTCCAGGCCTGAAATGAGGTCCGATGATGAAGAGTGTCTTGCTGAATTCAAGCAGAAAAAATCAAAGGATGGTTTAATCAAATACGAAGAGAAGATAGTTAGCGATGATGGTGAAATAGTTGAAGTGATTCGCACGTATAGTCGCTGCAATATGTTTTTGGTCGGACATATACCCGAGGGCCAGATAGTTGCTGCTCTTAGCAAAAAGAGGTATGAATGCCCAGAATTGGGGCCGGTTGGAAACTTGCTAACTTCTCCAGATTTTTCAACCACAGCATCTGTTTTGGTGGTGCAGCAATACCGTGGTCAATTGTCATTGAATTCTCTGAATTCTTTGAAGGAAGAGGATTCAACTGAGGTAGATGAGTACAATTCGCACTAGTTGGCTTTTTAGTTCTCAAATTGTATAAGATGTTGTATAGTTCAATGTTAAAGGAACCCATGGCAATTTGCGAGTTCTATGCCTCCTCCCTCTCCCCCTCCTGTCCCCCAGCCTTCATTCTCGTCTTTTTCGTCATCCGATGTTCCTCCAAAGCTGGAAGCTTAGATTTCACAGCTCTTTCACTTCTTGATCTGATCAATCAATTGTGAATTTCTTCTTTCTTGTATAGTGCACGGTGCGCAACATAATAAAAGATTGTGTCCACTATTTCAATATTTCAATGGTGGCAAGTTTACTGATAAGATAATTGAGTTATTATTATTACCTATTTTCTAACAATAAATTTAACAAGTTCTAGATATATATAATTGAGCATCATCTCAAAAAGCAGATAGAATTGTTATCAAATCTTTCAGAACACCTCTGCATAATATTCAAATATTGTTATTCTTAGATAGAAGGCATGATTTCATTCATTGAATAGCCAAACCCAGTAGAAGTTTTATGCATTTGCTAATATATAAATAGAAAAATACATTAGATTTCGAAAGGACACGGTATTTTTTGTAGTACCATATATAATTATACTTTTAGTTTTTAAAACATTCTTCCTTAGAAAGTTGGTAGGTCTTAATTTTTTTATTTTATTCAATGGAGGCCCAAAGGCGTACAACACATATTATAAATGTAGCAAATGAGATTCGGACTCATAATTTCTTGTAAATACTACGAGTAACACACCACTGAACTAAAGTGATGGTAAGTCTTAATTTCTAGGGATTAAGACTTTTTTTTCGATGATTGGTATTTCAGGACTGATCCTAGATTGAGCCATTGATGGTACAAAGCTACAAACAATAAATTTGTGGTTCAAAATAATAATCTACAAAGTTGACACTCAATTTACGATTCTTGAACATTTGAAACGATAGGGGAACTGTTGGTCCTTAATAACCTAAAAGGGGGGGTGAATTAGGTTGTTTAGGCAAGGTTAAGCAATTTAAAATTTCTTAATATGGAGGGAATGTCAAGTAAGGATTGAAAACAACACTAGAAACTCTTGTAGGCGATTTATCAAACACTTGGTGAGCATATGGGTATTTAACACTAAATATGCAATTAGAAATTTAAGGTAGAATTTCAAATAGATATCTCAACAATTACCAAGCAATTAAGATGAGCAATGTCCACACGAAAGTAAATAACTTGAAAATAAAGAGAATAGAGTAAGAGAAATCAAACACGATGATTTTCAAGTGGTTCGCACTCCCGGAGGCCTAGTCCACCACCTAAGGTCTTCTCTTCCCTTAGGATTTTAGTAACACTTCACTATGATGCTTCTTCAAATGTTGGTGAAGCAAGAACCAACTACAATTACTCTTGAGTCCACAAGAGTTACACAAGCTCCTTCAAATGTAGGTGAAGCTTAACCTACTACTCTCTCTTACTTTGTTACAATACTTCTTCTCACAATGATTCTCTCAATCTATGTGAAAGAATGTATTACAAAGATTATGTGATAGAATAAATGACAATTGCAACTCCTATTTGAGTTTGATATTACACTTTGAAAAATGGCTTTGAATGCTCAAAAGATATGATAATGATAGCTCAAGATTTCTCAATAGGAATGATATGAAAGCTCTTTTCAAAATCTGAAAATTATGGCTTGGAGAGATGATTTTGAAGGTGAGAAGGCATGGCTCAAAAAGAAGGAAAGATTAGACAAAAATCGGATTTTAAGCAAGATTTCCGGATTTTCCCGTTAACTCATCCGGGCGCTGAGGCACTGATCCGGGCGCCCGAAAATAGCGTGTATCACCCGGAAAGGACTTTTCTGCCAGGCGTTGCACCTTCTATCCGGGCGACCGGAAAATGCTGGTAATGCCCGGATGCAAAAAAAAATGCTGAAAATGTATTTTTAGCCTAGAAATATTTGGGCTTATTGAAAATGAGATTTCTTAGCATTTTTTTAACATCCCAAAAAATTTCAAACTAGTTGAAAGGTATTTTTATAAAATGATTTCAAAAGCAAGAGTTTGAAATAGAAAATATTTTTTTTTCTATGAAAGATTTTGAAATAAGAAAACATTTTTTGAGAAATTTTGAGCGATACAAATCATACTTAGGCAAGCGACAACTTTTAAGGCCGGTACCCCTTATGTCACCACTTCTCCTTCCTTGTGACTCCCTCTTTATCTTCGAGTCAAAAACTTGAATTCTTTAGGGCTTGGATACAATTTGATAGTGCTTGGTCTTTGATCCAAAAAGCTTTCTACTCTTGATTAACACAACTTGATCTAATGTTGATGTAGACTTGCTTTGGAATGAAGGTCTCACAAAAAAATATGTTAAAGCACAATTAAGATGTTTTGTTATTATCAAAATAAAGATTATAGACTTTTCAGGCCAACAATCTCCCCCTTTTTGATGATGACAAAACATTGAAGTTAACAAGTATGAAATAGTTGAAATTTAAAGAATAAAGCTTGAATTGAGGTCTCCCCCTCAATTTGTGCTGATAAAATTTAGTCTTGATTCTGTAAAGCAAAAACTCCCCCTGAATAAGTGCAATGATAGGCATATTTACTTCAATACTTTCTTCCCCTATTTGTCATCACAAAAGAGCATCCAATAGCGAATGAAGACAATAGTAGACGACAACAGGCATAAGACTAGAGATAAGCAAAAAAAAAAAAAAAAATGCAATGCATTAATGACAAGAAGGCAAAAAAATATCCAACCAATGTTAAAAGATAAGGGAGAAAAACAGCTAAGGAGTGTTTGAGGAAAGATCCAACTGAAAGCAAAAAATAAATTGTTTGAGGAGAGAACACAACTTAAAGCATCCACAGACTAAGAACCAATGTGGTGATCATATAGAGCCTTCAGCATCTGTTCCATTCTGTCCAAACGATCATTTTGTGCATGCAAGTGTGCACAAATTTCATCAAGGGAGGAGGAGTGAGAGGAAGACGGTCTAGCCCTTTGTCCTTGAGAAGTGCCAACACCACTGCTGCCTTGCCGTTCCATAGGATCTCTAAAAGTGGTGGGGTCAACATCAAGGGATTCAAATACAAGAGGATCATCACTCGTATCATCACCAATATTGAGAACTCGAGAGTTATGAATTTTCAGCTTTTGGCGAGTGAGGCTAGTAACATTGAGAAGATAGGATCTATCGCTAATGGCCTCAAACTCGTGATCTCGCGGAACTTCTAAAGACTCAAAAAGGTGAGTTAAGGGTACCCCATAAGCAAGTTGATTTTGAGCCTCCTTGGTATGAATGATATGGTTAATGATGATGTGTGGAAGATTGATACGTTTAGCTTCATACATCAAATACATCAATAGTGCAGTGAATTTTGGAATTGAACCATCCTTAACTTCCCGTGGAATAATGACCTCATGAAGAATGTAAAATAGCAGCTTCTTTTCTGGAGTGAGATCCTTAGTCTTAGGATATCCTAAGGAGCTTGTTCCTGTTCCTTCCCACAGAAATTCTATAACATTGGCTTCTAAGTTTTCAAGAACACCTTCTGGCATACCTCTATATGAATAAAGTTTGGTGCCTTGATTAGGAATCCCAAAGGCTATAGCAACAATGCTTGCAGTTAATTCTAGTTCCTTAGACTTAACTTGACTATTCAGTTTCATGGTGGTGAAGTCTAAGTTAACATAGTAATAGAATTCTCTAATCCATGCAGTAATGCCTTTGTTTTCAAACCTTAACATAGGTAGCCACCCTTGAGCATCTAAAAGCCGATAAATTCTAGTACCATTAAGCAAGGTGGGAGGATCTAAAATCTTACCCCATAGGATGTTTTGTTGTGGAAAAGCATCTGGAGTTACAATGATCTGAGGGCCTGAGGATGAAGATTCTCCTTGCTTGCGTTTCCTGGAGTCAGCCTTTGGTGGTGCCATTGGAATTTGAAGGTTTGAAGAAGCTTGTTAGAAGAAAGGCTTAGTTGAGGAATTTCACCGAACACCTTGTATACAAGGTTTTTTTAAGGATTGGATGAAGAGGATTTTTAAAGCTTTGATGATCAAAATATAAGAGTTTGATGATTTAAAGAGTGTTTTGATGAAAATAATGGTGAGTGATGGTGAAAATGTTGGTGATTAAATAGGAAAAATTGAGAGAAGAAAGAGTTTATATTTGAGAAGATGTGAAAAAGTGAGGAGAGAATAAGGAGATTTCGGTTTTTCAAACTGCTCGATCCGGGCGATAAGCCCTTTTTCCGGGCGCCCGGATGAGGGCAGTAACGCCCGGCAGAGAGCGAGGTTCCGGTTGTTACACGCTTCTTCCGGGCGCCCGGAAGAAGGCAGTAACGCCCGGATCACTGTTTTGCCGAAAAAATGTAATATTTCGTCAGGTTAAGTGACCCAAAGCATTCCTAGTTCCCTTCTAATAGCACAAAATTGATTCTCATGCAATGGTTTTGTAAAAATATCGGCCAATTGATGCAAAGAATCAACAAAAACAAGTTCAATATCCCCTTTTTGCACATGATCTCTTAGAAAATGATGACGAATTTCAATATGCTTAGTTCTAGAATGTTGAATAGGGTTCTTTGATAGACTTATAGCACTTGTATTATCACACCTGATAGGCACATGATCATATTCGAGACCAAAGTCAAGTAAAGTTTGTTTCATCCATAGAATTTGTGCTGCACAATTACCTATAGCTACATACTCTGCTTCTGCTGTTGAAAGAGCTACACTATGTTGTTTCTTACTAGACCATGAGACTAAGGCATGTCCTAGAAATTGACAACTGCCGCTAGTGCTTTTTCTATCGATCTTACATCCCGCATAATCGGCATCGGAGTATCCTAGAAGTTCAAAAGATGTGCCTTTAGGATAAAAGAGTCCTAGATTGATGGTACTCTTAAGGTATCTAATAATCCTTTTTACAGCATTCAAGTGTGATTCTTTCGGAGAAGATTGAAACCGAGCACATAAGCATACAGAAAACATAATATCAGGTCTTGAGGCAGTTAAATAGAGAAGGCTTCCGATCATACCTCGATATTGCTTTTCATCAACAGATTTACCTTTTTTATTTTTGTCAAGTTTGATTGACGTTCCCATAGGAGAGCTCATTTCTTTTGCAGTTTCAAGCCCGAATCTTTTGATGAGTTCCTTAATGTACTTGGCTTGATTAATGAAGATCCCTTCTTTTGTTTGTTTGATTTGAAGTCCAAGGAAGAAATTTAATTCTCCCATCATGCTCATTTCAAATTCTTTGTGCATACATTCAGAAAAATACTTGCAAAGGGATTCATTAGTAGCACCAAAGATAATGTCATCAACATAAATTTGAACAAGCAAGATGTCTTTAGCTTTTCTTTTTACAAATAAAGTAGAGTCTAGTTTACCTCTAGAGAAGCCGTTGTCAAGTAGATAATTACTTAATCTATCATACCATGCCCTAGGTGCTTGTTTAAGTCCATAAAGAGCCTTTTGAAGTTTGAATACATGACTTAATAAATTTGTATTTTCAAAACCGGGTGGTTGTTCAACATAAACTTCTTCCTGAAGATATCCATTTAAGAAAGCACTTTTAACATCCATTTGATAGAGTTTGAAGTTCATAAAACATGCATATGCTAGTAACATTCTAATGGATTCAAGTCGAGCTACTGGTGCAAAGGTTTCTTCATAGTCTATTCCTTCTTCTTGATTATATCATTGAGCAACTAATCTAGCCTTATTTCTAGTTACATTTCCGGATTCATCTAGTTTGTTTCGAAAAACCCATTTTGTACCAATAATCGGGTAATTACTAGGTCTTTCAACTAAGGTCCAAACTTGATTTCTTTCAAATTGATTAAGCTCTTCTTGCATAGCAATAATCCAATCATCATCCAATAATGCTTCTTTGATATTTTTAGGTTCAATTTGAGATATAAAAGCAACATGTTCACAAAAAGTATTCAGATTGGAACGAGTTCTTACACCTTGTGATGGATCCCCAAGGATTTGATCATTTGGATGATTTTTGACAAATTTCCAACATTTTGGAAGATCTTGATTTGTTGATATGATTTGATCATTTGAAGTTGGTTGTTCTTCCTCTATTTGAGTATCAATTTGATTGCTTGTGGATGTATTGCCTTCTTCACTTGTCGGAATAGGTTGACTTTGTTCTTCAACTTGTTGAAAGCTCATACTATCGTTTTCATCCTTTCTTGACATAAATGGGTTAGTTTCATCAAAGTTAATATGCATAGATTCCTCAATTACAGAGGTTCTTTTATTGTAAACTCGATATGCCTTGCTTCTAGAAGAGTATCCAATAAAGATACCTTCGTCAGACTTTGAATCAAACTTACCAAGATACTTCTTATTATTTAAGATGAAGCATTTACATCCAAAAACTTTAAAATGTGAGATATTTGGAGTACGTCCTTTCCATAATTCATATGGAGTTTTCTTTAGAGAATGCCTAATTAAAACTCTATTTAGAGTATAGCAAGCCGTATTGACAGCTTCTCTCCAAAAGTATGTAGGCAAGTTGTTTTCTTTCAACATTGTTCTTGCCATTTCTTGTAAAGTTTGATTTTTCCTTTCAACAACCCCATTTTGTTGAGGAGTTCTAGGAGCCGAAAAATTATGCTCAATGCCATTTTGTTCACATAATTCCACAAAAGATGCATTTATGAATTCCGTGCCTTGATCACTGTGAATGCATGAAATATAGTATCCTTTCTCATTTTTCACTCTTTTACAGAATTTTGCAAATTCATTGAAAGTATCACTTTTGAAAGCAAGAAACATCACCCATGTGTAACTAGTATAATCATCACCGATAACAAAAACGTATATAGATCCTCCTAGACTTATTACATCCTTTGGTCCAAAAAGGTCCATATGAAGTTTTTGTAGAGCTTTTGATGTAGAAACATGGCTAATGGTTTTGAAAGATACTTTATGTTGTTTTCCAAATTGGCATGCATCACATAAATGATCTTTTTCAAACTTGGTCTTAGGAAGGCCTCTCACAAGATCCTTTCGAGAAAGTTTACCAAGTAGATCCATACTAATATGTCATAATCTTCTATGCCATAACCAAGAATTTTCATTTGTTGTGATTAAACAATCAATATTTTGGCATGATATACTTTCAAAGTCAATAATATAGACATTTTCATGTCTATTTGCAGTAAACAACACATTTTTCATTTTGTCAAAAATGGTGCAACATGATGATTTAAATTCAACTAGATAATCATTATCACATAGTTGGCTTACACTAAGCAAATTATGTTGCAATCCTTTCACAAGTAGCACATCATGAATGGATATTTTATTTCCAATGCTACCTTTACTAATGATTTTACCTTTTTCATTATTTCCAAAGCTCACAAAACCTTTGTAATTTTTGATAGGCTCATAGAAAAGAGATGGATCACCGGTCATATGCCTTGAACATCCACTATCAATGACCCAATTTCCTTCATACTTCATCCTTAGGGTAACCTATATACAAAAACAAAATTTAGGTCCCCAAGTTCTATTGGGTCCTATATTGTTAGTATTGACTTTTAACACTTTTGATAATCCATTTTGGTTTAAGCCCAGAAGGAATTTTGGAGTCTCTACCTATCATATTTCGAAATTTACAATGTGATGTTATGTGACATTGTCTTTCACAATAGGTGCATGTTTTTTGAAATCCTTTAGATGTTGATGCTTCATTTGTAGATGATGATGCTTTAACAAAATAGCTTTTTAGAGATTTTTGTTTTGAAGAAGGTTCATATCCTAATCCACTTTTATCAAAAGCCATTTTTTGAGAGCCAAGTATTTTATCAAGGTTTTCTTTTCCTTTTGTAAATCTTACAAGGTTTCTATTTAATCCTTGATTTTCTTTTTCAAGCTTTTCAATTTTTGTTTGAAGATTATTATTTTCGAAATGAATTTTAAGTGCTTTTTCATGAGCAAAATTTTGATCTTTTTCAAGCAATTTATTTTCTTCTTTTAAGGTATTATTTTCTTTTTGAAGTTCATGTATCTTAATAATTGCAATTTCAAAACTATCATGCATTTTTGAGAATTCATTTTGTAATTCTTCAAAAGAACATTCATTTTCAATTAATGAGCTAGAGGTGTAATATTCGGAGTTAAAAGAAGAACATACCTCATCATCTTCTTTTGTCATAAGACAAACGATGTTTGCCACTTCTTCATTTTCACTTTCCTCACCGGTTGATGCATCGTCATCAACGTATGTTGCCTTCAAGGCTTTTCCTTCCTTGGTTTTGTTTAGTTTTGGACAATTTGCTTTTATATGACCCGTCTTGTCACAATTGAAGCACCTTCCTTCTTCTTTTGATTTGTTTCTTCCTTTGTTCATAAACCTATTGTAGGGAGCTTTGCTTACCTTTTTGAATTTAAGAAATTTCTTAAAGTTCCTTGTGAGAAGAGCTATCTCATCATCATCTTCTTTGTTTTCTTCTTCTTCATCACTTGAGTAAGCCTTTGATGCAAGAAGCGCAAGTGACTTTTTATTATTCCTTTTTTCTTCTTCTCGATCTTTCCTCTTCAACTCATGGCTCATAAGAGATCCCATAAGTTCACTAAGAGTGAGAGTTTTGAGGTCTCTAGCTTCTTCAATAGCCGTTACTTTAGCTTCCCATGGCTCGGTTAAGCTTCGGAGAACTTTTCCTACCAATTCTTCATTAGAATACTCTTTTCCAAGAGATTTTAGAGCATTAACAATATCAGTAAATCTAGAAAACATTTGTTCTATATTTTCATCAAAAGACATTTTGAACATTTCATATTTATGAACAAGCATGTTTATTCTAGTTTCTTTAACTTGGTTGGTGCCCTTATATGTGACTTCTAATTGATCCCAAATTTCTTTAGCACTTTTGCATTCGGAAATTTTATTGAACTCATTTGAATCTAAAGCAAGATATAACATATTCATAGCTTTATAGTTTCTTTCACACATTTTGAAGTCATCATCATTATAATCTTTTTCCGGTTTGGGGGTAGTGATACTTTGTTCTCCTTCCTTTTTAGTTAAAGTAGGATTGATTGGTCCATTTTTATCACATTCCAAACTCTTATGTCATTTGCTAGAATATAGATTCTCATCCTAGTTTTCCAAAAAGAATAGTTTGTTCCATTAAACAATGGTGGTCTAGAGGAATATTGTCCTTCAACTATATTAGACATTGATGAGCTTGCCATAGGGATCCTCTACTAGATGTTAAGCTATATGTAGAGTACTAGCTCTTGATACCACTTGTTGGTCCTTAATAACCTAAAAGGAGGGGAGGGGGGGGGGGGGGGGGTGAATTAGGTTGTTTAGGCAAGGTTAAGCAATTTAAAATTTCTTAATATGGAGGGAATGTCAAGTAAGGATTGAAAACAACACTAGAAACTCTTGTAGGCGATTTATCAAACACTTGGTGAGCATATGAGTATTTAACACTAAATATGCAATTAGAATTTCAAGGTAGAATTTCAAATAGATATCTCAACAATTACCAAGCAATTAAGATGAGCAATGTCCACACGAAAGTAAATAACTTGAAAATAAAGAGAATAGAGTAAGAGAAATCAAACATGATGATTTTCAAGTGGTTCGCACTCCCGGAGGCCTAGTCCACTACCTAAGGTCTTCTCTTCCCTTAGGATTTTAGTAACACTTCACTATGATGCTTCTTCAAATGTTGGTGAAGCAAGAACCAACTACAATTACTCTTGAGTCCACAAGAGTTACACAAGCTCCTTCAAATGTAGGTGAAGCTTAACCTACTACTCTCTCTTACTTTGTTACAATACTTCTTCTCACAATGATTCTCTCAATCTATGTGAAAGAATGTATTACAAAGATTATGTGATAGAATAAATGACAATTGCAACTCCTATTTGAGTTTGATATTACACTTTGAAAAATGGCTTTGAATGCTCAAAAGATATGATAATGATAGCTCAAGATTTCTCAATAGGAATGATATGAAAGCTCTTTTCAAAATCTGAAAATTATGGCCTGGAGAGATGATTTTGAAGGTGAGAAGGCGTGGCTTAAAAAGAGGGAAAGTTTAGACAAAAATCGGATTTTAAGCAAGATTTTCGGATTTTCCCGTTAACTCATCCGGGCGTTGAGGCACTGATCCGGGCGCCCGGAAATAGCGTGTATCGCCCGGAAAGGACTTTTCTGCCGGTCGTTGCACCTTCTATCCGGGTGACCGAAAAATGCTGGTAACGCCCGGATGCCATAAAAAATGCTGAAAATGTATTTTTAGCCCAGAAATATTTGGGCTTATTGAAAAAGAGATTTCTTAGCATTTTTTTAACATCCCAAAAAATTTCAAACTAGTTGAAAGGTATTTTTATAAAATGATTTCAAAAGCAAGAGTTTGAAATAGAAAATATTTTTTCTACGAAAGGTTTTGAAATAAGAAAACATTTTTTGAGAAATTTTGAGCGATACAAATCATACTTAGGCAAGCGACAACTTTTAAGGCCGGTACCCCTTATGTCACCACTTCTCCTTCCTTACGACTCCCTCTTTATCTTCGAGTCAAAAACTTGAATTCTTTAGGGCTTGGATACAATTTGATAGTGTTTGGTCTTTGATCCAAAAAGCTTTCTACTCTTGATTAATACAACTTGATCTAATGTTGATGTAGACTTGCTTTGGAATGAAGGTCTCACAAAAAAATATGTTAAAGCACAATTAAGTTGTTTTGTTATTATCAAAATAAAGATTATAGACTTTTTAGGCCAACAGGAACACATACCAAAAAATAAAATAAAAAAGAAAAAGAAAAAAAGGAAAGCAAGATACGGACTACTAATCATGACATGCAAGGGCAGATATATTCAAAGGACAGTAAGGACTGTATGTTATAGTCTCAATAATAAAACTTATAGATCCCCCTTCTGGACACATAAGAACTCTACACGATCCCCACTACTACAAAAAGAAAAAGGGATAAAGACATAGAGGTCCCCATCTTTTTGACTATAAATCAATTAGGTCCCTCACTTATTTTTTTCCTCCTGAGAGGTCCTTTAAAACTCATAAACCTAAAGGTTTTTAACCGTGAAAGGATAATATGTAACTTCATAAATATTAAATAAAAAAAAAATAGCCCCACCTGCCATCTCCCCCAACCCACCCCCTTCAAAACCCCCACCCCATCAACACTCCCCCACCGTACCATCACACCGTAGCAGCCCCCCTCCCCCCATCCTACCTCCACTTCATCCCACCCTACTCCACCCCACCCCACACCCCAAAATTCATGCACCCCCAAAAAAATCGATCAAACCCTCTTCTCCTTCAAGATGCAAGACATAATGTCTGAGATTCGGATCTGGATTGTACTTGGAGGGTGATTCTGTTGCATGAACTGAGTTGATAATCTTGCATTTCAACAGTCTGGTCAGTTTTCTGCAACATGGGAAGATTATCATCAACCAACTCACGAAGTAAATAGAAATGAGTCGGATCAACTTGTTGAGCAACACTATAGCAATCTGCAATCCAAATATAAAAGCCAAATATTTTATCCTTGATGTTATACACAAGCTTTCTACAAATTCATCTGATTAATCTCAACTGCTCACTTGGTTGGTGAGACACCTGGTTTTCTTAGCCAAATGAACACCACCATACGTAAGCCCAAATATATAGCCAAGTTTTGATATATGCATACACATGTCTATGATTATGTTAACATACTTAGACATATAATATGTGTGCTTGCAAACACTTGCAATCAGATTCACCATGGCAAAATTTGACGGACCTGGGCATCAGGTAACCTGAGCGTGATGGAGATGTTTTGGAGGGGGGTGGGTTGGGAAGATGACGGGGGGCTTATTTTTTTTCTTTTTGTTTTTTGCTTTTTAATATTTATGAAGTTACTATATTACCATTTGACTGTTAAAAACTTTTAGGTCTATGAGGTTTGAAAGACCTCTCAGAAGAAAAAAAAAGTAAGGAACCTAATTGATTTATAGCCAAAAAGATGGGGACCTCTATGTCTTTATCCTAAAAGAAAAATGAAGAAAATACTTAATTTAGCATGCACTATTATTCATGTAATCGTTAGCATTTCCATTATTTTATCTTCCATTGTTTCGTCAATTGGGGTTGCATAATATACAAGGTGAGTTGATGTCTGTTGCAGTTCTCATTAAGATTTTGATGCACTTTGCACGATGTATCTTGCCGTTATGCACTATTGCTTTTCTTAATTATAGAAATTATTTTCAAAAAAAAAAAAGTATAGAAATCATTTTCAAAAAAAAAAGTATAGAAATCATTTGAACCATATAAAGGGGATGTTGAGTAGCTAATGATCAACTTTGCATATATTGTTAGAGAGAGGTTTATGTGGATGGCAGTGGGTTTAAAATACAAGATCTTTTTGGTACTTAAAGTCTAATATCATATTAAAATACAAGACTTTTTTGATACTTAAAGTCTAATACCATATTAAAATACAAGACTTTTTTGATACTTAAAGTCTAATACCATATTAAATTATCAGCTCATGGAGGTTAATTTAAATGTTTTTTTAAATTGTTTAAATTCTTAGTCATGGAGGTCAATTTTCATACTAGTCTCTGTAAGAATATAACCAATTTCCCAGAAACGTCTTAACAACAATCATGTAGAAAGACAACACTTATCGTTATAACAATTCAATATAATACTTACAAGATAATTGTCCCACCGTGCCCTCTCTAGATTAGAGCTTCAATGGCTTCTGGAGTTACAAGAAGAATACAAGAAAGAAAGACTAACTTAGGATTGTGTTTGAAGTTGTGTTGTGGATGAAAATGATGAACTAATGCATGCCTATTTATAGAATTCAGCTAGCCCGCCATAGAAGACTTTCCTATCAAACATTTCAATCTTGGTTGGTTTTACCAACCATGTTCAAAGTATTAGCCACCCATATTTATCACATGGGTGGCTACAATTAACCACATGGGTGGCTAGCATCCAAGTCAACTTCTAGGAAGTTTCCTTTGGTCAAGTTGGCTAACTTTAGCATTGTATCATCCCAACGTCATCTTAGGTAATTCCAAATTTCCGAACTTCTTTCTTGTAGCCATCGCGATCTCTTTTGACCTCATCGACGTTTAAGTCAGAATCATTAATTTATGCTACCATATAATTAACGATACTTATTATGAAGAGGTGGATGTTGACATATATCAACACCCCCCCTCAATGTTCACCTCATATTGACTAAGCTATTTGGCCAACACCCAATGTTTGAAGATGCTTGCTCAATTGGATGCTCACTAACGCTTTAGTGAAGATATCTACACAATTATCTTCTGTAGGGCAGTACTCCATGTAGATTTCACCTTCCTCAATCAGTTCCCTCACATAGTGATACTGAATCTCTATGTGTTTTGTTCTAGCATGAAATACTGGATTCTTTGACATGGCTATACAACTCTGACTGTCACATTTCAACATTGTTGCTTCCTCTATTGGAATGCCAATATCAGTCATGATGCGTCGTAACCAAATAGCTTCACAGGATGCTACACAAGCAGTCTTGTATTCTGCCTCCGTTGATGAAAGTGCAACGGTGGGTTGCTTCTTACTAGCCCATGAGATGACGCCACCACCGAATGTGAATACGTAACCTATAACAGATTTTCTTGAGTCAATATCACCAGCCCAATCTGAGTCACAGTACCCAGATAAAGTATCTCCAGACTTGTATGATATCCCATACTCCAACGTGCCTTTGAGATATTTGAGGATCCGCATCCCTGCTTGCCAGTGACTTTGTTTCGGTTTATTTGAAAACCGACTGAGAACTCCCATAGCATAACTAATATCAGGTCTTGTGTTACAAAGGAAGATTAAACTTCCCACCAACCTTCTGTAGAGCTTGTTATCAACTTGTTCTGAAGGATCGTCAATTGATAACTTTGTATTCACTTCCATCGGGGTGACAACTGGTTTGCACTCGGACATACCAAATGCAGTCAGAAGCTCACGAACATATCGTTGCTG
This sequence comes from Ehretia macrophylla, assembly GCA_037974665.1. Taxonomy (NCBI): domain Eukaryota; kingdom Viridiplantae; phylum Streptophyta; class Magnoliopsida; order Boraginales; family Ehretiaceae; genus Ehretia; species Ehretia macrophylla. The sequence continues at coordinate 10,834,062 of CM075764.1, read as the reverse complement.
TGAGATGAAGATCGTATGAGGTTTTTGCCATATCTCGATTCCCAAGCAATAATGAAGAAGACCAAGATTTGTCATTTCAAATTCTTGGCTCAACCATTCTTGCGTCTTCCGAATATTATCTTCATGGTCACCAGTGATTACAAGATCATCCACATATAGGACTACAATTACCTTCTTTCCTTGTTCACTTAGAACATACAAGTTGGCCTCTGATTTGCTTCTACAGAAACCATGTTGCAAGAAGAAAGAGTCTATACGTTTGTACCAAGCTCGTGGTGCTTGCTTTAACCCATATAAAGCCTTTTTCAATTTGCAGACTTTTTCTTCTTCACCTGGTATTTGGAAGCCAGGGGGTTGTGCAACGTAGACTTCTTCTTCAAGTTGCCCATTAAGAAAAGCTGACTTGACATCCATTTGATGTACAATCCATTCATAATGTGCGGCAGCTGCAACAACTAGCCTGATTGTTGACATTTTTGCTGTTGGAGCAAAGGTTTCATATACATCGAAACCTTCGACTTGCGAAAATCCTTGTGCTACAAGGCGTGCCTTGTATTTTTCAAGACTTCCATCTGCCTTGTACTTCACTTTCCAGATCCATTTGGTGCCGATAATTTTTCTATTCGGTGGCTTTTCAACGATCTCCCAAGTATCATTTTTCATGATACTATCATACTCGGCTTGCATAGCTGCTCTCCAATTTGGATCTGACATGGCTTCCTCCACAGTTACCGGTTCTTTTACCGTCTTGATGATTTGGGTCATCAAAGCCATGTTTACTAGTTGTTGTCCTGATCTGTTCTGCTCATCTATTCTCTTTGATCGTCTTAGTCCATCAGGACGTGGACTATCATCAGTAATTCCTGGATTTCTTCCATCAAAGAGCTGTTAGAACCACTTCGGTTGTGGCTTCCTTGTGGGTACAACAGGTTGGTCTTCAGTCTCCTCATCATTAGAGACTTCTTCATTGTTCAACGGTCGTTGTTCAGGCACTTGGTGGATTACTTCATCAGTTGATGACGAAATGGCAGGACCGCTATCCTCCATTGAGTGTGGTCGCTCATTAAACACCACATCTCGGCTTATGATCACCTTCTTGGCCTCTACATCATAGAGTCTGTATGCTTTAGACTCTTCACTATATCCCAAGAAAATGCCCTTCTTGCTCTTGTCATCCAATTTCTTTCGATTTTCATTTGGAATGTGTACAAAACATTCACACCCAAATTTTCTTAAATGAGACACAGAAGGTTTCGTACCATAATAAGCCTCATTAGGAGTCTTATCGTTGAGTGCCCTGGTTGAGCACCGATTGAGGATGTATACCGCTGTGTTGACTGCTTCAGCCCAGAATGTGTCAGGTAGGCCAGCACCTTTCAACATGCATCGAGCCATTTCTACAATTGTTCGATTTCTTCGTTCCACAACTCCATTTTGTTGTGGTGTGTATGGAGCAGTCAATTGGCGCTTAATCCTAAGCTTGTTGCAGTAGTTGGTGAACTCTGTAGAACAGAATTCCCTCCCACGATCGGTACGAAGTTTCTTCAACTGAGTTGTGTTCTCATTTGTCATAAGTTTGTGCCACACTTTAAACTTTTCAAGAGCATCAGCCTTGTCCCGAAGGAAGTACACCCACATCTTCCTATTATAATCGTCGACTAACAGCATAAAGTAGGAAGATCCTCCCAACGCCGTCTTAGTCATTTTTCTGCAGAGGTCAGCATGTACCAACTCTAGAGGAGCCTTTGATCGGTTATGACTTTCTTTGGGAAATGACTGTCTATGTTGCTTGCCCAGCATACAAGCTTCACATGGTCCTTCAATTTCTTCAATTGAAGGCAAGTCGGCCACCATCTTCTTCTTTTGCATTTCCTTTAACACAGGATAGGAAATGTGCCCGAACCTTTCATGCCAAAGTTGACTTGTTTTGGCATCCACGACAGCAGAAAGAAAGCTGATTTCGTAAAGATTATTTTTGCGAATACCTTTACTTACGATATTTTGATCCTTGTCAAGAATCAAAGCTTCCGTCTTCTTGAACCGCACTTCTAGATCATTATCTGTAATAGCAGCTACAGATAGCAAATTTCTGGTGATCTGGGGTACAAAGAGTACGTTGGACAGCTTCTTGCTTCCTCCATCTTGAGACACGAGCGAGATGGTTCCAGTGCTCTCAACGGGACACCTCGCATTATTCCCGACGACAACATTCATTGGTTCTTGTAGAGGTTTTATGGAGTCATATAACTCCTTCTTGCTGGTTATGTGTCGGGAAGCTCCACTATCTAACACTTATGCATTTGTTTGATGTACATGCATGCTAGTACACGTTTTCTTCATTATATTTGTTACAGTAAACAAATGCACTTCCGTTTTAGCCGTATTGGCGGACTCTTTATTTCTCAAATTTGGTTTTAGAGTTCCGTTCTTCTCGTCATGGATTCGTTTCCTGTAATCTTTGACTGCATGACCTTTCTTATTGCAGTAGTAGCACGATCCAGAGAACGTCTTCTTCTTTGCTTTCTTCTTTTCTTCTTGGTTTCTCCTCGCCTTGGCTGTAAAGGCAGAGTCAAGTTGATTTTCTCTGCTCCTCAGCCTCATCTCCTCCTCCATCAACATGACAGTGAATTCTTCAAACGTCAAAGGAGGAATGCGAACTTGTGTATTGAGTGCTGTCACAAGGCCGTCAAAGTTTGAAGGCAACACTCTAAAGCACCTTCGATCGAGTGCCTCGGTTGATTTGGCAATACCAACTGCAGCCATTTGATCACGTCGGTTTTTCATCCTACTGATAAATGACTCAGCTGCTTCATCTTCACTTAATCTCTCAGCAGCTAACTGATTCTCCAAGTTCTGAATGCGAGTCTGGTTCCTTGTTTCATACTGATTTCTCAGTATGTTCCAAGCTTCAGTTGCCTTGGTTGTGTGTTGAATTAGAGTAAGGACGGAATCTTGAACACTTGTTACAATTGCACAAAGTGCATCAGCATTTCGTCTCCTCCATTCTTTAACAAGCTGAGGATCTGGAGGTGTGACCTTTTTTGTGTCATCTTCAGCACGGACTGCAACTGGTTCTGCATCTGTGCCTAACACTATATCAAGGAATTCGTAGGAGTCCAGAACTGTAATGATTTTGAACTTCCACAAAAGATAGTTCGTGCCATCAAGCTTTCCTTCTGTGAAGGTAGGGGGACGGATACGAATTGTCGGTACTAAACCGGAACTAGAACTGGCAGAAGAAGAACTAGCACCTTGAGTAGTCATAGTTGTTGAGCTTTACTAGACAAGATTGTTGTTAAGAGCCCCTTAAGCTCTGATACCATGTAAGAATATAACCAATTTCCCAGAAACGTCTTAACAACAATCAAGTAGAAAGACAACACTACTCGTTATAACAATTCAATATAACACTTACAAGATAATTGTCCCACCGTGCGCTCTCTAGATTAGAGCTTCAATGGCTTCTGGACTTACAAGAAGAATACAAGAAAGAAAGACTAACTTAGGATTGTGTTTGGAGTTGTGTTGTGGATGAAAATGATGAACTAATGCATGCCTATTTATAGAATTCAGCTAGCCCGCCATAGGAGACTTTCCTATCAAACATTTCAATCTTGGTTGGCTTTACCAACCATGTTCAAAGTATTAGCCACCCATATTTATCACATGGGTGGCTACAATTAACCACATGGGTGGCTAGCATCCAAGTCAACTTCTAGGAAGTTTCCTTTGGTCAAGTTGGCTAACTTTAGCATTGTATCATCCCGACGTCATCTTAGGTAATTCCAAATTTCCGAACTTCTTTCTTGTAGCTATCGCGATCTCTTTTGACCTCATTGTTTAATTCAGAATCATTAATTTATACTACCATATAATTAACGATACTTATTATGAAGAGGTGGATGTTGACATATATCAACAGTCTCACCATCACCCATTCAAAAGTAATATTTTCACCTACAAAGTTTAATTAAAAAGAATCATGCATGTACATGATGGGGCATAATGAATGTAATAAATAAATAAAATAAACTTCTTTCTTTAGTAGTATAAAATTTTCAAATGAAGTGATCAATTTTACAAAATTTTTAGTTGGGACACATTAGAGTTAATTATCTTTTATAGCTTAATACGAGGATCAATCTTGTTTGAAGTTGATTTCCACTCTACTCTGCTTGTGGTTGATAATTAGGTGAATTCAGAATTTTTTATTTGAATGGACTATTATGAGGGTGTCGATTGCTGAATTTTAAACTTTACAGCTAATTTTTCTATTAAATTTTTTTAGTCATTAATTTTGGCATAGCAATGTTGGAGGATGACAGCCTGTGATCTAATAAAGCATAAATAAGTTCGCACTTTGAGAGGCTAGAGTTTTAAATCCTGTAATTTCATATTAGGAAAAATTAGAGCACTTATTATATTTTGCACCATAATGATACTTAAAAAGGCCATGAAATCACTCAGGGTTGCGCCGTTCTTCTTTGAATAATATCAGAAAAATGGGAATCTTTACAAGTCGCTTTCACCATAATGCATAACTACTTACGCGCGGATTTACATTTTGGATTGTTGAGTTGTAGTTTTTATTGATTCAATTCTTTAAAATATTTTATGTTTTAATTTTAATTTGTATAAATTACTTAGTCTTGACAATCTCACTAATTTTTTTCTTTAAAATTATTTAGTTTCTACTAAAAAAGTATTTTAAATCCATTCAAATGCTACGTACCTAATAATGTTATATCGGTAAAAAGGAAAAAAAAAAGAAGAGTAATTTACCGAAATAGTTCTAGATAAGCCTTTTTTTACATTTAAGTTCTCTATCTTTCATTTTTTATAAAATAGTCATTCATCTTTTATTTTTATGACAGCCGTTAGTCCTTAAAGTAAAATCTGTCAAAAAATAATGTTAGTGAGTACGTGGATGACACGTGGTCACAAAATACATAAACCTTAACATGTTTATATTTTATCGCGTGACAATTTTACCCCCAAAGATATATTAATTTTGAGGTCACATCTTATCTGCGTGCTCACTAACGTTATTTTTTTAAGAATATTTACTCCACGGACTAACGACTCTCACCAAAATGAAAAATAAAGGACCATTTTGTCCAAAATGAAAGATAATGAACTTAAATGTCAAAAAAAATAAAGATATAAGATTATTTCGATAAATTACCCCAAAAAAATACAGGCCATTTGGTCTAGCTAGTGATATAATTCTTATTTTAGATGTGAGAGGTCTTAAGACTATTCTCGTTTATGAAATTCTACGTAATATAAAATAATTTGAGTCTTCCTTAAATAAATAATAATAAAAAAATTGTTAGGTATCTAATGTCTACCGGAGATTAAGTAAATTAAGCAAATTCATATTATTAACTTATCCCTTACGAAAGAGACGGGTTGACTATACACATCCACTCATTTTCTATTTAGTCAACCTTAGCTAAGGGCTATACAAGTCTTCTTTTACCTAGTAACTTGTCTCACTAAAATATTTTGATGGCTAAATATTTTAATCACATTTGATATTTGATATATATCCAATCAAAAAATTACATGCATGCATGATAACTGATAAGGAAGACTTTGCTTATTCATATATGAAATTTGCGTGGGATAACCTAGTATATTACTCGCGTATATTTGTTAGTATTTCCCTATCTTGTAATGTTTGTTAATTGTGAGTTCGGTCACATAATATAACATAAAAAAGTTGAGTTGAATATTTGATCATCTTGCCTGTTTCGAGTGATGTTAATGCACATTGGACGGTGTATGTCTGTTACATGCACCTTTTTAACTTTCTTTTTAGAGTTATTTGTCAGTATTTGACTTTTTACCCTAAAATCCGGTACTAAATTGGACGGTATTGTTCAAGGTGTTAATATTGAGTTGACTGTCGATACAATAACTACAATATTTAATATGCAAAATGAAGGTATAAAAGCATAGGACACAGCTGGTTGGCTAACTACTAGGATGGAACCCGATGATAGAGACAATTGTTTGAGATTTTTCTGGGGGGAGGAATTTGGTAGACGTAGCCTTAGAGGAAATGTATCCCCAAAGAAAGAGTTGACTGTACTAAAGAGAATGTGGGTAAACTTTGTAGGTTCATCTCTCATTCATAGAAATATTAACGATGAAAGGACAACTCAAGGAGATGCATATATTGTGTATTTGTTAGTTAGTAATAGGCAAGTAAACCTCCCATATATAATTCTTCGTCACATGATTCATGTTAAAGAGGGAAAGAAATCATTGCCATATGGAATAGCTTTTACCCGAATTTTTGAATATTTCAGGGTGAACTTTGAAGGGATTGAAGGTACTAAGTTCAACAAGAGTTGGTATCTTGATATGATATCTTAGAATAGGCAAGGATTTTATTGGCATCAAAATCATTACATAAACCAAAGAGAATTTAATGGCCTACCTAAAGAAAGCCAAGCAGAAATTAAGTTAAAGGCACAACAAAAATTACCTTTGTTCAAACTCCGAATCTTATGGGTGATGTTGACATGGAAAATATATATGGAGAAATGCCGGGAGACACCATTGTTATGGGGGATGTCGACATTACGAAGGATGTTCTTTATGCTTTTAGAATATCACTGATGGAAGACCATGAAAGGAGGAGGGGTGCAAGTTCAAGTGATACTACTAGTTCGCCTTATGATCTCATTTTACAACAACTTGCAGAATTGAAAACCTTGGTTCAGACTTTGAAAGATCGTAGGGCGGAAGATCGACTATATTTTGAAATTCAATTGGAGGATCTACAAGGTTGGCTTGAACTGATTGATGATGATTGTAGACACAACCGTGCTCATGTCTTTGGACAAGACCCACACCCTCGAGATACTAACTATACGGGTTGTGGAGGACAAGGTGGAGGTCGCGGTCATGGATGAAGACAATAGTAGTCAAACTTGCTCTTAGTTTTTAATCATTTGCATTCGAACTCTTTTATTTACGATTTACGTCAAACCTGTTCTTAGTTTTTAATTATTTGCATTTCGAACTCTTTTATTTACAATTTATATATATTGAATGCTCATATTTAGTTTTTGGTACCCATATTTGACTAATTATGATATATATTTATTATACTCTTCTTATGCTTCTATGGAGTTATGGTATATATCTTTTAGACATTCTTAATTTTTTTTGTCTTTTATTATTTGGCGACAGATTGACAATAGAAACATGGATGTCCGTATCTATTTCGTGGAAAAAGGCTACGGATTGACTACGAAAATGTAGAATTTTGCAGCCAATTCGTAGCCAATTTCCACAGATTGGCTACAAATATTTAATGCTATCTATGTTTTAAGATTGGCTACAAATATTTAATACTATCTATGTTTTAACTTGTTAATAAATTGAAAAGCAATAAAAATGTGTTAATATTTTCATAATTTGCTTGTTTATGAAGTTTAAACCAAATATAAAAGTTTTTGAGGTAGTAGATTCAACGTTAATTGCAATGTTTAATGAAAACATGCTAAGTTTGATTTAAACAGTTATTTAATTCCAATGAGATTTTTCTATAAAAATACGTATGGTGACAAAATATGGACCAAGTTTATTTTTATTTGAAAAAGTCACGTGTCATGTAACATTTTCCTTCATTGTAGGTTGAATTGCACTTCCATAATCAACATTAAAAGACATCTATTTTGATTTTGCTTAAAGGTCTGTAGTCAATCTGTAGTCATGGGCTACGGATTGGCTACGAACACAAAAACATCCATAGCCCATGGCCACAGAAGGCTACGGATTAAATCCATGGCCATTGGTTACGAATTGGCTACAGACATGTAGTAATCCATAGCCATTCTATAGTCCTTTGGTACGAATCATCTATGGACTTCTACTTGTCCGTAGCCAATGACCACGGATTGGCTACGGACATTCAATTGCAATCTATGGTTAATTTGACAATAAATAGGAAAAACGCATCAAAACGTGTTAATATCTTCATATTCTTCATGTTTATGAAGTTCAATTCAATTTTTAAAGTTTCTAAACTACTAGATTCAACATTAATTAACATTAACGCAATGTTTAATCAAAATATGTCAAATTCGATTTAAACGATTAATCAATTCCTATGACATTTTTCTATAAAAATACGTATGGTAACAAAATATGGACCAATTTATTTATTTTTATTTGATAAAGTTGCAAGTCACGTAACATTTTCCTCCGTTGTAGCTCGATTCGCACTTCTATAATTAACATTAAAAGACATTTACGTTGATTTTGCTTAAATATTTGTAACCAATCTGTGGCTATGAGCTACAGAAGAGCTATGGATTCAATCAGTGGTCATTGGCTACGGAATGGCTACGAACAAGTAGTAATCCGTAGCCGATCCGTAGCACAGGGCTACGGAATGGCTATGGACTACTACTTGTCCATAGCCAAGGGCACAAATTGGCTACGGATCTTCAATGAATTTATGTTTAACTTCAGAATAAATTGAAAAAAACATATCAAAACGTGTTAATAACTTCCAATTATTCATAATTATGAAGTTCAATCCAAATTTTAAAATTTCTAAACTACTAGATTCAACGTTAATTAACATTAATGCAATATTTTACAAAAATATTTTAAGTTTGATTTAAACAGTTAATCAATTCGTTTGAGATTTCTTAATAAAAATACGTATGTTGACAAAATATGGACCAAGTTATGTTTTTATTTGTAAAAGTTGCAAGCCGCATAACATTTTCCTCCGTTGTAGATCAAATCGCACTTCCATAATTAACATTAAAAGGCATCTACTTTTAGATTTTAATTTTTCTTTCAATAACATATATTGTCTGTTAACGACGAATTGGCTACGGACTTTTATATTTTAATTTTTTTTTCAAAAATGTATATTGTTCGTAGTAAATCCGTAGCTACCTTACTACGGATTGGCTATAGAATTTTATATTTAAATTTTTCTTTGAATAAAATATATTGTCCGTAGCGAATCTATAGCTAATTTGCTAAAGATTAGCTACAAAATTTTATATTTTAATTTTTTTTCAATAACAAATATTGTCAGTAGCCAATCCGCAGCTAGTTTACCACAGATTGGCTATGAACTTTTGTATTTTAATTTTTCTTTCAATAACATATATTCTCTATAGCCAATTCGTAGCTAATTGGCTATGGATTAGCTATGGACTTTTGTATTTTAATTTTTTTTGGTAACATATATTATTCGTAACTAATTTGCTACAAATTGACTACGGATTATTATTTTCATTTATTTATTTTTTAATTTAAAATTATTATCCATCGCCAAGTTGTCGCAACTTCACCTGTTTAAATTTGACCACAGAAAGATTACAGAGTTTATTTTTCCGTCGCCTATCCGTAGCCAAAATAGCTACGAAAAAAATTATGTCACCCCAATCCATCTCCCGAGAATTGTTTTCTTATAGTGGTCACGGAATGCATTTATACTTATTATGTACTTATGATACATGTAATAATTGTTGTTTATCTTTCTAAATTGGTTATATTTGGTTTCTTATACTCGTCGATTCAGTATGGGTAGTTGGCCTTGTCTCCCGCCTTTGGAGACTAGGTGTCACACAAGTGATCTACGCTTGGACCGAGTCATATTGCTTTTGTTAATGATATTGCATGTTTATTGATTTGCGAAATAGAAAGCATGCATAATCAAGTTGTTGGCGTGTTTTCATCCGATGTCAATGGGTGATGACTAATCGAATTTATGTTTCATAGATTGGTTGAGTGAGAATATTTAGCAGAGTTATAAGAAAAGAAAAAAAAAGAGTTACTGGTTGGGCTACTTTAATCAAGGGATCAATAGTGTTTCAAGGTTGCTTTCTAATCACTCTGCATCTGGGCGACAATGTGCTCCTAGATTAAGATAAATTGACGATCAAACACTTCAAAAGTCATCTTTTGAAATCAAACTTCTCAATAACAAGTGTTATCATGGCAATGATAATAAAATCAACAAAAATGCAGGTGGTCTAGCTCTCAAGAGGCTGACCTCTGAATTTAAAAGTAATTAAATCTAATTTTTCTGTACTAGATTCTTCCAATCACTTTGTCGTGGCAATGCTGCAGGTTTAGAGGTTGGGTTCTTAGATATCGATCGTGTTTTCATGTTAGGAAAATAAAGCACTTAAATAATATTTGGCACCATAATGAAACTTAAAATTAATATTTTGCAATTGTTGGAATATACAGTTTCGTTGACTCATTTTTTTTAATGTCAGCTCTCGTTTTTTAATTTCTCCGGTTCGTACGTGAGGGGATGTGTTGCAATATATATTTTTTTCACATTGAAAAATCATTAACTTCAAATCCATCATATAAGATCTTGAACTATTCCACCAATACTAATTAATTTTCAGATGTAACATCATCAGTTATCTTAACAGCAATTAAGAAGGCTCAAAGAGGGAATATATTATTGCACTATTGTCTTTTCCCAAAAAAGAAAAAAAAAAGGAAGGCCACGATAAGGACTTTGGTAGCAAAAAACTCAAGATGATTCTCAATTAGCATATGTTTAAATTTTTCACGATTCGTAAGTTGATTGGCTAATGAATATTAATTAATTAGGTCTGCGCCGTCCTTCTTTTGAATAATATCATAAAAATGAAAGTCTTTGCAAGTCACTTTCACCATAATACATAGAGTAAATGACCAAAATGGTCCCTTATCTTTTAAGTTTGTGACATTTTTGTCCTTTATTTACGAATCGTGACATTTTAGTCCTGTATCTTTAATTTTGTAACGATGTTAGTCCTTCCGTTAAAATTTTAACAGCAATCGCACATGCAACACACGTGACCACTAACTTTCATTTTTATGAAGGACAAAATAGTCATTTTAATGGATATGCTCCAATTCTGGGTCATCTTCTTCACCCAACAACCCGACCCTACCACTGCCGACGATCCAACCATTGGATCATTCTGCTGTCAATGAAAAATCACTTGTCATGCTCCGACGACCTCAACGCCATCTTCATATCGCGGATTGGACATTGACAACACCATGAACTACCACCTTGCATTACGCCATTGTCTTCATCTCGTCGGCGCCACGATCGGCCACGACGAGCTTTATTTTCATCGCCATTAGCTTTGTTTCGTCGTTGCGAATCTTCCTGTACCATCCATGTACTTCAAAGCACCTTCGACGGCGTCCGCCGTCACGTTGCTAAAATGTCAATTTTAGCTAAAATGGTGGATATGGTGCTTGGTATGGTGGATATGGTAGGTATGGTGGTGATAAAGAGTTGGTGGCAGTGGTGATTAAGGTGAAGGAGAAGGAGTTGATGGTGGTGCAGTGGTGATATGGTGGGTAAAGAGTTAATGGTGGTGCGGTGGTGATGACATGAAGAAGGAGGAGCCACAAAAAAAAAAATAGTTGAAATGACAATTTTGGCCCTTAAAAATCAGGGACAAACGAAGCATGTGCCGCACATGTGATATTTCTATTTAGATTCTAACGGAAGGACTAACATCGTCACAAAATTAAAAATACAGGACTAAAATGTCACGATTCGTAAATAAGGGATGAAAGTGTCACAAACTTAAAAAATAAGGGACTATTTTAGTCATTTACTATAATGCATAATTACTTAAGATATGGTCCGGTACTAGGGGCCGATCTGCATTTAGAGTACAATTTTCGTTAACCCCGCAAAATATTCTAAGGATAGTTATTTTCACTTAAAATAGCACTCTGTAAACTTGCAAAAATTTAAAACCCACACAACAAATAAAGGATTTCAATTTTAAGGAGTCCTTAATAGGGCTATTGGAAAGGGTTTTGGAAATTTAACTCCCTAAAATGAGTAATGAGTTACTACAGGGAGTCCGTTAGAAATGACCTAACACTTTCACTTATTTTTCACTGGGATTTGGATTTAGATTTGGAATTCGAGCCAAAACCCAATCTCTTACACTACAAAAAAAACTGGATTCTGTGACGGACCATCGCCAAACCGTTGCGGATATGGCGACGGCACAGTGAAGGAAAATGTTGACACTAGTTTTGTGACGGAAAAGTGATGACACAGTTACGGGCAACAATAACCGTCAAGTGATGGCTAAGAGCCGTCACTGATTCGGTGACAGCCCAGCTACGACTGTCACTAATTTGGTGACGGCTCAGTGATAAGTTTATCCCCTTCCGATATATAGAAACAGCTAGGTGACTGCTCAGTGATAAGTTTCTCCCCTTCCGATATATAGAAACGGCTAAGTGACTGCTCAGTGATAAGTTTCTCCCCTTCCGATATATAGAAACGGCTAGGTGACGGCACAGTAACAGTTCGTCACCATGCCATCACCAAAAATTTTGCCGCTCAATTTCCCATATTTCTTTTAACGAACAACGTCGTTAAACACTGAGTAACAACGATGTGTTAAAATTGTTTCAGTGACAGTACCAATTACTAATGTATTCTTAACTTCAAGTATAGTCGTTATTTAAACACAATAATTAAATACTATGTTTGTCTACATAGTATTTACTACAATATGATAGAAATTTCATAAAATAATTTGCAATGAACAAGATTTTATTGCATAACATTCAATAATTAGGGATTACATTAACAGACGGTTAACTTTACTCATTACCATACAAAAGTCCATAACAAGATACACACACATATTTTGTTAATATATCACATATTTGTTAACCTTACTTACTACGTTTTTACATGAATTTTTCACTCGAACAATTTCGGCAGAAGGATCCGATACATTTGATCCACATTCATTTGACGGTGTTGAGCCATCGAAATGTAACCATCTTCTTTTGGTGGTTTGTTTAGATCAAATCGACCTTCTCCTCTGCTACTGCTTGCCTTCGATAAATCACATTTATTTGTCTGTTTCTCCTTTTTCACGGTAACCCACTCACTTTGAACTTCCTTACTCATCGTTTATAAGATATCATTCATCGAGATTAAAGATGACTGTAAATATGGAAGACAACATGCGGGATTGTTTACTCTTTATATAGAACTGAAATTGGTAAAAATTTGGCGACGGCATGGTAAGGGGTCTTCTCCAAATTATTGGTGTCAAGTTCACGTGACTTCCAAACATTTGCGACAGCAGGGTGAGGGCTCGATGAAAGCACGATCAGATTGTAATCATCAAATTATTGGAGCCATGTCAGCCTCTTTTATTGGAGATGGCCTGGAGACGGGTGCCCGTCTCCATAATGAAGACGGCTGATGCCTATCTCTAATAAGATGCCCACGCTTGTGGGCCTCTTTAATTGGAGACGGGTTGATGCCCGTCTCCATGTTGGGGACAGGCATCAGACCATCTCCATTTTGGAGACGGGCCGTTGCCCATCTCCATGTTGAGGACGGGCATCAGCCCATCTTAATATTGGAGTCGGGCAGCCCGTCTCCATGCATCAGCCCGTCTCCATATTGGAGACGGGCTGATGCTCGTCTCCAATAAGACACCCACGCTTATGGGCCTCTTTAATTCGCCCGTCTCCAATTAAAGAGGCCCACCGTGTAGGCCTCTTGGGCAACGACCCTGGTTCATGCCGGGCTATCGCCCAATTGAATAAATTTTAAACAGAGGGCAGAACCTGTAACGTTTTTTTTTTCAGGCTGCAAGAAACCCCCTCCCCCCCACCCCACCCCTCACGCCAACCTTCCCACCTCTCTATATACCCTCAACACCCCTCCCCCCCCCAACCTTCCCACCTCTCTATATACCCTTAACCACCAACGATTTTGAGGTAATAATGAATATTTTTTTGGTTTTTATACATGTTGTGTATATATATATATATATATGTGTATGTATATGTATGTCTAGATCTAGCTATAACCCCCATCCCCCCCCCCCCCCCTCCAATGATGCTATGTACTCTCTCAACACATTACCCTCTCCCCACCTTAGAAATAATTTATTTTTTTGAGTTTATTTATATACACATTTGTATATGTATGTACATCTATGTATATATGATACATTTTGTGTATTGTTATGAATCTGTGTTAATAATGCACCTAACCTAAATATGTTAATTTAGTAGCTAATTTTTTTTTTTGTATTTTCGGATTTTTTTTTTTAGTTTACGATTTTTTTTTCGTTTTTATTTGTCTATTATTTTTGTTTGTTATAATTTTTTTTTTAATTTGTGTTATTTTTAACACATTTTGGTTATTTTGATTTAATTTTCTGATTTAGTTTTTTTTGTTTTCGAATTTATTTTATTTTTTATTTTATGAATTTTTTTTTGTTTTATTTGTCTATTATTTTTATTTGTTATAATTTCTTTTTCTTTTCTTTTTTTGTTATTTTTAACACAATTTGGTTATTTTGATTGAATTTCTGTTTTTTTTATTTTCAGAATTGTTTTCATTTTTTTTATTTTCGGATTAATTTTTTTTTTTTTACGATTTTTGTTTTTTTTTGTCTATTATTTTTATTTGTTAAAATTTCTTTGTTTTTAAATTTGTGTTATTTTTAATACATTTTGGTTATTTTGATTGAATTTTCTATTTTTTTTAATTTTCGGATTTTTTCTATTTTCAGATTTAATTTTTTTTCGTTTTTATTTGTCTATTATTTTTATTTGTTATAATTTCTTTTTTTTTTAAATTTGTGTTATTTTTAACACATTTTGGTTATTTTGATTTTATTTTCTAATTTTTTTTTATTTTTCAGATTTTTGGTTTTTAAATTTTCTGAATATTTTGTATTTTTCATTTTTTTATCTATAATTTTTGTTCGTTATAATTTTTATTTTTTGTAGGTTTTTTTAACATATTTAGGTTATTTGTTAATTTTGTTAAATTTTCGGTTTTATTTTTTTTTTCAAATATATATATTTTTTTATTTTTTAATTGTCTATTTTTTTTAATTACTATTTCGGTTTTTTAATTGTTGTTTTTTTTTATATTTTGTTTTTTTTTAATTTCTTTGTATTTATTTTTTCCCCGAAATTGGTATTTTCTTTGGATATCAAATTTCGATAATCGAAACCATAAAAGTATAAATATAATGTGTTTGAGTAATATGTATAATGTACTGTTGTTGTGTAAATCTTTTAATTGCAGGTTATAAGATTATAAGGGGTGTTACGGGGAATCTCCGTCCGTTTGTTGCGTTCGGAGTTTACAGATTTTGCGGTAATATTTTTTGAAACTTCGGATTTTTTTTTTATCTTAACAATTTGTGGTATATGATTTCAAATTCGGATAATCGTCAACTATAAAATTATTAATTCTAATGTCACATCCGAGCCCGGATCAACTATTATCCTGTTTTATTGAATGATTTTAACTTCATATTTATTGAGTTGTCACATATTTATGTTGAGTAACCTTGTACATTGTACTTTGGGCCCTTCAACGATTTATCGTGAACATTGTACCTTGCACACGAAGATTTTGAATAATTTGATTAATATTTGTCAAATAATTTAAAGTTAATTTCATGTATGTTTTTAGTTGCACAATTTTTTAATTTGTTATCATTTTCTGCGTTGAATAACATTGTTCTTGGATTGGATTGTTGTGTATCTTTGCCATGTTGTCAAACTCATGCATGATAAGTCTCACTCATCGAATTCGGATAGCTCTTTTACATAATAATGAATTACGTAATTTTTAAAAGGAAATAACATTTAACAAATTGCTCAGTGTATCATTTCATGGAGTCAAATCGTGAATGGATGTATCAGAAATGGATTGACGGTAATCTTAATGAGGCCTTTATCCAAGGTGTTTCGGATTTTGTATCCTTCGCAAGTAACTAACATTATTATATGGATGGAAACAAGATAAGATGTCCATGTGTAAGATGCCGGAACTTAAAATTTCAAACAACATGAATTGTGGTAGATCATCTGTATCAGAAGGGTTTTATGCCTTTTTACTATCAATGGATTGCTCAAGGCGAACATGTGTATAACAATTATGTTCCAAGTGTTCCAACATGGGCGTATAATCAAGAACAACAACTTAATGAAATGAATAATTACCGAACATTGATTTTTTACGCTGCCGGTCCGCAGTTCATCAACGATCACAATGTTGGGGTTAATGAAGAACCTAACATGGAAGCACAAGCATTTTTTGAGTGGTTGAATGCAGGTGTTAGGCCATTGTTTGATGGTTGTCCGAAACTTACTCAATTGTCAGCCGTGGGACAATATATGAAAATGAAGTCCGAGCATAATATAAGCAATTCCCTATTTAACAGGTTCATAGAAGAATTAATGGAAGTGATGTCCGAGAATCATAACTTGCCTGAAAACCTTTATAGATTTAAGAAACTAATCAAGCCATTGGGCTTGGAATATCACAAGATCGATGTTTGTGTAAATGGATGCACATTGTTCTACAAAGATCGGAGACTCATGGAAAATTGTCCGCACTGTGGCCACGCACGTTTCAAGGATATAGCTAGTGGTAAAAAATGGGAAAAACCTATTTTCCACAAACAGTTAAGATATTTCCCTCTGACACCGAGGTTGAAAAGATTGTACATGTCTAATGTTACAGCGAGACACATGACGTGATACAAATATCACAATATGGAGGATGGGAATATTTGTCATCCATCAGATGCCGAATCTTGAAAATATTTCGACTACGTGTATCCAGAATTCGCTGTAGAACCAAGAAATGTTCGGCTAGGCCTTTGTTCAGATGGTTTTAACCTGTACAATTCAAATGTTTAACCTTACTCTTGCTGGCCAGTTATCATTACCCCATACAACCTTCCACCATGGATGTGCATGAAGGATCCTGTAATATTTTTGACACTAATCATTCCTGGTCCCAAGCATCCTGGTAAGAATATTGATGTCTACCTAGAGCCTCTAATCGATGACTTGATAACTCTATGGTCGGAAGGAATATTATGTTATGACATTGCTATGAAGTCTAATTTTTGTTTGAGAACAGTCTTGATGTGGACAATAAATGACTTCCTGGCTTATGGTATATTGTCGGGATGGAACACACATAGGAGGTTATCGTGTCCTATTTGCATGAAAAAGTCAAAAGTTTTTCGGTTACCAGTGGGAAAGAAGCATTCATTCTTTGACTGTCATCATCAATTCTTACCACAGAATAGTTCATTAAGACGTGACATAAATTTTTTTATCAAGGATAGACACGAGATATCTACACCTCCACCACGATTATCTAGGCAACAAATTTGGAAACGGGTGAAAAATTTTCCAACAGTCCAAGAGATATCTTGCAAAAAGCTAGATGGGTTTGGTATTGATTATAATCGGATGAAAAGAAGTATTTTCTGGGAATTTCCATACTCGAAGACGCATCTTGTTCGTCACAACTTAGATGTGATGCATACTGAGAAAAATATTTTCGACAATGTATTCAATACTATAATGGCAGTTAAGGGTAAGACTAAAAACAACCTTTAAGCTCAGAAAGACATGTACACTTTTTGCAATCGGCCAGAATTGTTTAAAGACAAGACAAACAAGTTCGGTGTATACACCCTGCTGAGAGAAAAGAGAAAAGTGCTACTACTATGGGTTGAAGGCATAAAATTTCCCGATGGTTATGCTTCTAATCTATCAAATTGTGTCGACATGAAGGATTTGAAAATGTCACATATGAAGAGCCACGGTTGTCATATCTTTATGGAGAGACTACTTCTCATTGCATTGCGAGAACTCATGCCGAAACAAGCTTCAGAGACATTTGCTGAACTGAGCTTATTTTTTAGAAATCTATGTTGTTCAACTTTGCAAAGAACCAATTTGGAAATGATGCAAGATAATATTGTCATGATGCTATGCAAACTGGAGAAAATGTTGCATCCTGCATTTTTTGACTCAATGGAACATTTACCTATCCATTTGGTTTATGAAGCGATATGCTGTGGACCTGTTCAATATCGGTGAATGTATCCTTTCAAGAGGTTTTTGCAAGGCCTGAAGAAGGAAGTTAAGAATAAAGCATGTGTTGAATGATCTATTTGTGAAGCTTATCACGTCCTAGAGACATCAACTTTATGTTTATATTATTTTGAACAACACGTGTCAACTAAAAGTAGAAGGTTAGGTCAAAACAACCAGTATAACGAGGTAGAATATCCTGAGGGTTGCTTATCTATATTTACTTGTCCGAGTTGTCTAATTGGGGCGAATGCAGAGATCTTACTACCGAAGTATGATCTCCAGTTGGCACACTTATATGTACTCATGAATTGCCCAGAGGTGCAGCCTTATATAAGGTATGTTTGCAACGATTTGGTATGCAATTTTCTTCGTTGGGATTATTACACCTTTTTTAATGAGCAGCTTTATGAATTGAATGCAAATTGTTTGAGGAAGACTTGGAACAACAATACAGCCCTATTAACAACAGAGATAGACAGTTGCATATTGACAAATCTTTCCCGAGATGGTTATATTGTCAGGTCAGTATTTTGTATGCAATTTCTGCCTATTCATTAAGGGCACAACCAGTTGAGTGTTAACTAAATGTAATCACTTTGTAGTTAAGAGATCGGTATGATGTAGATGATCGTGTGAAATATCTCTCCAAATGGCAGTACAGAAAGACACGCAAATGGTGTAGATATATGGTAAACGGATACAGGTTCTCTACGATCGAATATGAGTCTTCAAAATCCACGAACAATAGTGGAATTTTTGTAAGAGGTACAGGCGATGGTACAGTTGATGAAATAGGGTACTATGGGGTATTGAAGGACATTATTGAACTAGAATATCCTAATCCAACATTACAACATATAAGAGTTGTTATGTTTAAGTGCGATTGGTATGATACCATAAATGATAGAGGTGTGAAGTCAAATCATAGGACTGGATTGGTTGAGGTGAACGTGAAAAAAAGATATCACAAGCACGAACCATTTGTATTGGCAAGTCAAGCCCAGCAAGTGTACTATTGTGTTTATCCACGGGCCAAGAGAGAACGAGGGGATTGGGTGGTCGTCATTAAAATCCGTCTAAGACATTTCTATGACATAGACAAACAGGAGATAGATGTAGATGATAACACAAGTTTTCAATCAGATCACATGAATGTGCCCCCAGTGGAACTAAATGTTTTTTATTCTAATTCACATATTAATTATTCGGATGTATATAGTGAAAATGTACACGAAGATCTTAATGACGAACATAGAGATGTAGAAGAATATGTAAATGACGAAGAATATGAGCATGAAACAAATGATGATTGTGATGATGATGATGATGATGATGACGATGATGACAATGACGATGATGATGAGGATGAGAAGGAAGAAGGAGAATGTTCAACCTTCTACAATCATGACGATGACAATGAGGGAAATGATAATTTTTTAGAAAAATATAGGCCAGTACAAAAATATTTGTCATGGTTGTATTTCAATTGATCAAGCAATGATTCCTAGTGTTATACATAGATATATGACAGTTATGGTATGTTATGTTACATAATTACATTTTTTCAGTCAATATATATTATTTATATATTCTAATTCTATTGTGTCAAAACAAGCAATGGGAGGTGATGAAGATCCAACTCGCAAGGGGAAAAAACAATTGAAGCAGAGTAGTTTGTTAGGAAAAAGGACATCATCGACGAATACCCCCCTATTGTGCCCAAGACGCAGCGATTCAATCAGGCCAGACCGAATGACGCTCAACACATGGGTGGCCGTGGATCTATAGGTGCACATCATATGAGTGGTCGTGGATCCACAAGTGGACATATAGCAACTGACCGTGTTGGTGGTAATGTCCCTGTGGTCATTGGGCGTGGTTCATCTAATTCATCAGTGGGAATGCGACATCGGATCCAAGACGATGCGCCACCCCAACAAGACTAGCCATATGTATAGGCCACGTCCACTAGTCATAATGAACAACACTATTCATCAGCTCTGCCACAAGAGTTACAAGACTTATATGTAGATGGTGATGGCTCTTCAATACCCGGTGGTGCACAATTTTCTAATATGCCCGAGTCATCGCACACTGCTGAAAGACGGGCTACAGGAATTGAAGATTGGTAATTTTATGGATTCTAGTCTCAAGCCTATTATATGGTATGGCAAAATGACAACCGACGCTATGTGAAGGTCGTAGGAAACGGGTATATAATAGTTCAAATTTGAAGTTTAAATATTCTCTTTTTTGTAACCAAATATATCTGTTTAAATTATGTTATGTTATAGATGAGATCCATATAACACCGTCAAAGGTGTTACAAGAGCTCTACATGCCGGGTATTTAGAGTCTTGGTTGACATACAGACATGTCCCAAGTGATACAAAGAAATTATGGTTCGAACTATATGGATAATAGTATTAACGCTTTCAGAGGGAGTACAAATGGATTCCAATTGATGAAGCTAAAGTTTGGCGCAAATTTGAATCTACTGCAAGACGCCGAATTTTAGATTTGACAAACAAAGGACGGACAAGAACGAAAAAGCCAGATTTCATACCACTTGACATATGAAACGAAATGTTAGAGCTATGGCAAAGGCCAGAATGGTAGGAAATCTCAAAGAGAAATTCAGCCAATCGAAAGGCCAATCCGTCTATTCACCATTTGGGTTCAATCCCAACCCATGAGGCAGCTAGAAGAATGGTTTTGATTTTATCATACAATCTTGTTTACGTATATATGTTATGTGTACGAAAAAAAATCGTAGAACTACACAATTATATGTAGGTTGATTTGGTCAATTGTTATTGTAGGAAAAAGAACTAGGGAGGACAGTGACTTATGCGGAGGTTTTCAAGAAGGCTAATCGCAAGGGGACTAACGGACCGTACACAGACTCTCGGGCTGAGCAGACAATGGTATGTATTATTCATGTAATTTCTATAAGATGTAGCAATGCATAGGGTTTATATTGAGGATAATTTGGGATTCACAGTATTGGCCTAAAGGTTTGTTGGTTTTGCAAAGTATTTATAATTTTTAAAGCTATTATTCCAAAGGGAAAACATACTTCGTGATTAGTGAGCATGAATACGTATGTACACGGTGCCAAAACATTTCACAAATGGAATATGGTTACTTGTTTTACCCTATTGTATTGTCTAATGTATTTAGAAATGTCTCTTTAGGGTTGTAGTAGAACATGATTAATATGTTGAGGTTAAGTGTGTTACTGTATGAGCTTGGATACTATGTAGTAGGTTGGCTTTATTCACAAACAGGTAATTGAGAAAAGTCCGAAATACAGAGGTGACTCTGCCCGTTTTTTTTTTTTGACGAGTAAATACATTAAAGACAGATGTAGTAATTTAATATTGTGTGATTCAATATTAAGTATGTGTAGCTTATAAACATTTGGTTGTAACTCACATCGGTTATGTGACACTAACTTGTTGTGTTGTCTTTTTAATTTAGAAATATCTCTTTAGGGTTGTAGTAGAACATGATTAATATGTTGAGGTTAAGTGTGGTACTTTATGAGCTTGGATACTATGTAGTAGGTTGGCTTTATTAACAAACAGGTAATTGGGAAAAGTCCTAAATACAGAGGAGACTCTGTCCTTTTTTTTTACGAGTAAATGCATTAAAGACAGATGTAGTAACGTAATATTGTGTGATTCAATATTAAGTATGTGTAGCTTATAAACATTTGGTTGTAACTCACATCAGTTATGTGACACTAACTTGTTGTGCTGTCTTTTTAATTTAGAAATGTCTCCTTAGGGTTGTAGTAGAACATGATTAATATGTTGAATTTAGAAATGTCTCCTTAGGGTTGTAGTAAAACATGATTAATATATTGAGATTAAGTGTGGTACTTTATGAGCTTGGATACTATGTATTAGGTTGGTTTTACTCACAAACAGGTAATTGGGAAAAGTCCTAAATACAGAGGAGACTCTGTCCATTTTTTTTTTTTTGACGAGTAAATGCATTAAAGACAAATGTAGTAACTTAATATTGTGTGATTCAATATTAAGTATGTGTAGCTTATAAATATTTGGTTGTAACTCACATCGGTTATATGACACTAACTTCTTGTGTTGTCTAATGTATTTAGAAATATCTCCTTAGGGTTGTAGTAGAACATGATTAATATGTTGAGGTTAAGTGTGATATTATATGAGCATGGACACTATGTAGTAGGTTGGCTTTATTCACAAACAGGTAATTGGGAAAAGTCCCAAATACAGAGAAGACTATGTCCGTTTTTTTTTTACGAGTAAATGCATTAAAGATAGATGTAGTAACTTAATATTGTGTGTTTCAATATTAAGTATGTGTAGCTTATAAACATTTGGTTATAACTTACATCGGTTATGTGACACTAACTTGTTGTGTTGTCTTTTTAATTTAGAAATATCTCCTTAGGGTTGTAGTAGAACATAATTAATATGTTGAGGTTAAGTGTGGTACTGTATGAGCTTGGATACTATGTAGTAGGTTGCTTTATTTACAAACAAGTAACTGAGAAAAGTCCGAAATACAGAGGAGAATCTGTCCATTTTTTTTTACGAGTAAATGCATTAAAGACAGATATAGTAATTTAATAGTGTGTTTCAATATTAAGTATGTGTAGCTTATAAACATTTGGTTGTAAGTCAATTTTTTTTATGACAAATAAATGCATTAAAGACAGATGTAGTAATTTAATATTGTGTGTTTCAATATTAAGTATATGTAGCTTATAAACGTTTGGTTATAACTAACATCGGTTATGTAACACTAACTTGTTACTACTGTCTTTGTAAGCTCGTTATGACGAAATGCTCCAAACGGCTAGGAATGCAACTGAATCAGACTCGAATCCAACGCCTGTGGATGAGAACGCAGTATTTTTGCAGGATGTTGGACCACCACGCAAAGGTCGGATATACAGGGTAGGTTATCAGGTATCCGTTGAGTCTGTCTCAAATACTACATTCCATCATCAGCGTGTCATCACATAGGAACAACTGACTGCTGCCGTTACGCGTGCCACAGTGACTTTGAATGAAACTGTACAAAGTCATCGCCAGCAGATCGAGAGTCAGGACGAGTTAATCATTCAACTTCAGCAACAAATAACGAAGCAGAACAAAGTGTTGGAAGTTCTCTATGCAAAAGTATGTGGTCAACCTGAAGACCAACAATCTTCATCTTCACATAGTGATGAAGATGGAGAGTAAATTGTGAAAATGTTATCTTTGTAATTTGATGTTTAATACATTGGCATGTACAATACATTCCTTTTGATTACAGTTTAAAATAACAGTCTATATTATAAATAGATATGGCATATCGTATTTGCGGTATTATTTGAAATGTATTTCATATATGAAATAGGTTCAATTTGGGATTATATTTCAAAAATTTTAAAGGAATTATGACTAGTTTAATTAGGTGGAATGGTTAAGTTGGTGAGGGCTGCATGAAGGGAATGGTTAGTGACGGTTTGGTGAGGGGAAAGGTTGGTGAAGGCTTGGCGACGACAATTTTGTGACAATTTGGTGAGGGGTTAAGTTGGCGAGTGTTCAGTGACAGCAATCATTGGTGACGACCGAGTGAGGGAAAATGTTGGCGATAGCTTGTCGATGGGATACACAGTGATAGTTGGGAGATGACTCTAATTGACGAGGGGCCGGTGAGAGGAACCCTTGGTGACAACCTGGAGACGGGAAATTATGATGAGGGGTTGGTGAGGGCGGATTTGGAGATGGGATGGAGAGCGTTTCCAGCCGTCGCCAAAACAGTGATGGCACGGTGAGAGGAACCAATTTGGCGACAATCTCCTGTCTGACGGACAGTTCCCTTCACCGGGCTGTCGCAAATTCCACATTGGCGATGGCATGGTGAGGGGAACCGTCTCTCACAAAATTCAATTTTTTTGTAGTGTTAAATTCTATTTAAGTAAGCCTTATCCAACTTCTAGACACTTACTGCTGCAAACTTTCTATTTAAAGCTACATAAAGTATCTAAGTTACACATAGCATTATCAAAAAAACACACACAACCATGAGAAAGCCTCATCAGGAGTTATGTTGTTGCACCCTTTTCTTCTGCCTCTTAGGAAGTAGTCTTTTCTAGTTTTACTTATTCTGCAAAATCAAAACCACCTGAACCATGCAAGCGTTTAGTGCTTTACTACCATGACATCCTCTTCAATGGCACCAATTCTACAAACTTCACATCCGCCATTGTCGCCAACGAAACTCATCTTGGAAATTTCCATTTCGGCATGCTTGTAGTTTTTGATGATCCAACGACCAAAGACCATAACCTTCATTCTCCACCAGTGGCTCGAGCTCAAGGCTTCTATTTCTATGATACGAGAAGTACTTCCAATGCTTGGTTGGCATACACTTTGATATTTAACTCTAGTGAGTACAATGGTACCATAAACATTATGGGTGCAGACATTAAAGGACAGGAGACTAGGGATCTTTCTGTGGTTGGAGGAACTGGCAATTTCTTCATGGCAAGAGGGATTGCAACTTTTCGGACTGATGCGTTTCAAGGTGACTATTATTTTCGTCTCTAGATGGACATCAAGTTGTACGAGTGCTATTAGATACGGGACACGTCTTCAAAAGGATAATACCGCGTAACATCAATTATAATATGTGAATGTAACAGTACTACAAGACAAATCATTGACATGTAACAATATCATAACGGTTGTTGTTCAAATGTTTATATGTTTTTTCCATAGATACATTATTAGGTTTTAGGAAAAATTTCACATTTAGTCCCTATTATTTTTAAAGTATTTTAATTTAGTCTTTATTGTTTAAAATATCTCAATTTAGTCTTTATTGTTTCTCTAAAAGTTTCAATTTTATCCCTATTGTTTAAAGTTTTCAATTTCATTTTTATTGTTTCCCAAAAAGTTTCAATTTCTTCCCTATTATTTTTAAAAAGTTTCAAAATCATCTCTATTGTTTCTCAAAAAAAATTAAATTAGTCCTTGGATAATAGGGATGAATTTGAAACTTTAAGAAAATAATAGGGATGAAATTGAAACTTTTTAAAAATAATAAGAACGAAGTTGAAACTTTTTAAAAACCAATGGAGACTAAATTGAGACATATTAAATAATAGGGATGAAATTAAAACTTTTGGTGAAACAATTGGAACTAAATTGAGACATTTTAAACAATAAAGACTAAATTAAGACACTTTACAAACAATAGAGACTAAATGTGAAATTTTCCCTAGGTTTTATATATGGTGAAATGAAAGATATAACATTTACTTTTGTTGTAGTAGAATAAATCAAATAACTGAGAACATTTGCTTAAGTTAAAGAAGAATAAATCAAATAACTTAGCCCCATTCAACTTTTTGCTGCAAGAGGTAGTTGATTCTCTATTTTCCATTATTATTGTTAAACTAGGCTAACCATATCTTATTTAAAAGTTTAAACTCACTACAAGAAAAAATATCTTTGGTGACGGTTCGTCTCCAAAAAAGCGATAAAAAGGAGACAAAAATTTTGATGCATGAATAGTGACAATTTGGAGACGGAATATGAATGTCGTCTCTGATAAGGGACGAAAAGGAGACGACATGCTTGAATATATGATCTCCGTCTTCATTTCGTCTCCAAAAGGGAGATGGAATTGAGACGAACTCTTGACACTTCTTTTTTTAATTTGTTAAAATTTTGTCCCAAAAAATTCAAACAAAAAATATATATATATTTTTGAAGACAGACCATCCATTTTGTCACCAAAATTGGAGACGGACCCAAGGTTCCATCTCCAAAAGGGAGACGAAAATTAGATTCTGTCTCCAAAATTGAAGATGGAAGGTTCCGTCTCCAAAAAGGAGACGAAACTTTGGTTCGTCTCCAAAATTGGAAACGAAACTTTGTTTCCAGGGAGATGGAACCAAGGTCCGTCTCCAATTTTGGAGACGGATCTTTGGTTCCGTATCCAAAAATGTAATTTTTTTTGTGTTTGAATTTTTTAGGGGGGAAGTTTAAACAAATTGGAAAAAATGTGTCAAAGGTTCGTATCTTTTTGGAGACGAATTGGAGACGACATTCATGTTCCGTCTCCTTTTTTGTGAATTTTTTGGGGAAAAATTCAAACAAATTGAAAAAAATATTGTCGTATCCAACTCATCTCCGATCAGAGACGAAAAGGAGACGACATGTTTGAGATATGATCTCCATATCCATTTCGTCTCCAAAAGGGAGACAGAATGGAGACGAACTCTTGACACGTTTTTTTTTTTTTCATTTATTTAAATTTCCCCCCAAAAAATTATATTTTTAGAGACGGACCATCTATTCCGTCATCAAAATTGGAGACGGACCCAAGGTTCCATCTCCAAAAGGGAGACGGAACGACGGAAGGTTCCGTCTCCAAAGGGTTCCGTCTCCAAAAGGGAGATAGAATTGGAGACGGATCTTTGGTTCCATATCAAAAAAATGTAATTTTTTTTTGTGTTTGAATTTTTGAGGGGGGAAATTTAAACAAATTGGAAAAAATGCGTCAAAGGTTCGTCTCCTTTTCATTTCTTTTTGGAGATGACATTCATGTTCTGTCTCCAAATCGTCTTTTTTTTTTTTGAATTTTTTGGAAAAAAATTCAAACAAATTAAAAAAAATATGTCAAGAGTTCGTCTTCATTCCGTCTCCAAATAAATCTTTATTCAAACAAATAAAAAAACGTGCCAAGTCCTTTTGAAAGGACTTGGCACATGGTTTCAAGTGGCTGGAATTCTAGCCACTTGAACAATTTTTGAATTTTCCCCCAAAAATATTTTGGGGGGAAATTCAAACAAAAAAAAATATATATATATATATATATGTATAACCCTTTACCCCGTTCCTCTTATCTCATTCTTCTAAAAAATTTATACATAACCCTCCCCCTCTCCCTCTTTGAGGTAATTTTTTTTTATGTTTATTTCAATTTTTAAATTTATTTTAGTTTATTTCATTATATATATTTTTGTATATAATGCCACATATATGTATATTATGATTTTAGATTTTTTTTATACTTTCACATTTTTTGGATTATATATCTATTATGTATATATGTCATATATATGTATATATAAATAGTAGATTAGGTAAATATATATAGTTTTGGTAGTTTTTTTTTCATGATTTTAAGGTCTTTTTAACAAAATTTCAGCTTTATTTAGTTTTTGTTCCTTTCATATATATATATATATCTGTGTGTGTGTGTGTGTGTGCGTGTGTGTGTGAGTGTATAAGTGATATATTTAGGTAAATATATGATTGTTTGTAGTTTTATCATGAGTTTAGTGTTTTTTTAAAAAAAAAATTCAGATTTATTTTTATTTTTCTTTCATATATATATATATATATATATTGTATATATAGATGTATAAGTGACAGATTTAGGTATATATATATATATTTTGTAGTTCTATCATGATTTTCAGATTTTTTCAAAAATTTCAGATTTATTAATTTATTTTTTTTGTCCTTTCATATATGTAAATATATTGTATGTAAATATATATATATATATATTTGTATATATATATATATGTATATTTGTATGTATATATATATATATATATGTGTATCTATGTATGTATATATATGTATGTTTGTATGTATAAGTGATAGATTTAGGTAAATATTTATTTTTTGTAGGTTTAAGGAAATTTTAACGTTTTGTTTAAAAAAAATTCAAATTTTGGAGACGGAAAATGGTTGGAGACGATTTGGAGACGGAAATAATTATAGACGAATTAGAAACGAGCTGTAAAGGAGACGAAAAGGTGACGAAATGTGAGGAAGACGGAACGGAGACCAAATGTGATGGAGACGGAAATGTGACGAAATGTGAGGGAGACGAAACGGTGACAAAATGTGAGAGAGACGGAACAAAGACCAAATGTGATGGAGATGAAAATGTGACGAAATGTGAGGGAGACGAAATAGTGACGAAATGCGAGGGAGAAGGATCAGAGACGAACATGATTTACGACGAAACATGGACGAAATATCTTTTCATTTCCATTTGAGACAAAATTCAAAATTGGAGACAATGCGAAAGGTGACGGCACATTTTCGTCTCCTTTTCCAGATTGGAAACAAAAAGGAGACGGAAATTAGCCGTCTCTGTTTCTGAAATTTCTTGTAGTGACTGTTAGAAGGAGTTTTTTTATTTATTGTCTTCATTTATCGTATTAAACACGCCTCTACATGTGCAAGATTCATTTTTCATTTTTTTATCGTACTTGTGAAACTTTTTTATATTTTTTCATAGGTAGCGGTGAGAGTTGAACATAAGACTATTTGGTAAATCGGGTTATAATACTATATTAAATTATCACATCATCTAAAAGTTTAAGTTATTACTGATGAGCTTATTTATTCAATGTTTTCAACTGAAACTAAGGTTAGATTTATTTTTATACCTTTAAAATGCAGAACTTCTCAATTAATTAGTGAATATTTTCTCAAGCTGCACCCTCAAGTTTTAAACGTTGAATATAGCCAAACAAAATGAGATTGACTAAAGCTAAAGAATATTTACAGTCTGGGAGAAGCCTAAATATCAAGTTGGATTATAAAAGGAATTGTTGCTTTTAAGGTGCTTTTCTGGATCAGGAAGATGCATTCCAAATAAGCTTTCCTGCACACAAAAACAACAAACCGCAAGAGTTTTTCCCTGCTAAGCACTCCGATGCTTAAGTTAATGAGGGTGCTTTTGAAAGAAGAAGATGAATATGTGTAATTTTCTAGAATGGAATTAGTTATCTCCCATGATAGACATAGGGGCTTATTTATACCTTTTCCTGTTGAGAATATTTTATTCCCGAATTTTTCGAGATTGTGTCAGTATTATGCAGACCCGCCCAAGCTATGGGCAGCTTGGGCCGGTGTCCAAGGCCCCCTTAGATTGGGGGCCCCAAGTTAAAAAAAAAAAAAAAATACTTAGTAAAAAAATGTCAAACGGTTAGCACTTAATCGATTTTTGAACTATTGAAGGTCAGTACTTAAACGATTTTTGTTTATTGTGATATTAATTTTGCATATAATATAAGAAAGCAGGGTTGACCTAAGAAAGAAAGCATAGATGTATACATTCAACTCTTCTTTTTGTTTTTTTTATGTGATAAATTTTGATATTGTTTATACACTTATATATATTTTAACTTGAAATAATTAATTTTTTTACTTTTATTCATTTTTTTATTAATTTTTCTTATATGTAATAGACTTAATAAAGCTTAATTATTAAGGCCCAAGAAATATGTTGAAGAAAGACTTAATAAAGAGAAAGAACATTGGAGAAATGTCCTTTTATCTGTAGTGATTATTTTAGTAGAAAATTTAGAAATTTTTTTATTAAAAAAAAATTAATTATTAAGGCCCCTATTTAGATGATCGTCCAAGTTCTCCAAATTATTTGAGACGGCCTTGGTATTATGTTATCCATTCTGTTATTATCTACGACCTATTGGGACATCTTCAGGTCAGGGATCACATACCCGACATCTTTAGACGTCCTCGGGTTGAGGGCATTGTAGCCAACCTCTTGGGATGTCTTGAGGGCATTGTAGCCAACCTCTTGGGATGTCCTTGGGTCGCGTCCTGGTCGGTTGATCTTTTCTCTATGTTTGCCTTGAGGAAATGGAGGGTGCCTTGGTCTTTTGCTTTTGGCTTAGGTTTTCCCTTCATCGGTTGCATTATTACAACAATGGGGTTTGGAAAAAGTTTTATGAATGCTTTTTAAAAATAAAAAAAAATTAAAGGAAAGTCATTTATATGACTTAATTAGAATGTTACACACAAAAACTTGATCTCGAAATTTCTTACATTTAAAATGAGAATCATACCACTAGACCAAATGGCCCATGGCTAAGTTTTAAGAATGCTTTATCGACATTGCACTATACATTAATTGTTGCGTCCCAAATGTCTTAGTTGTAACTGCTCTTCTCTTTTCACTCAAGGCCTCTCTAAGTAAACTCACATATATGCACAAACAATAAAGAGAAGTATAATCAGAGAAGCATATAATTAGGATGAAAATCATTTCACTTATTTGTAAAATACATGTAATTGTCAAAATATGGGCCTGATAATTGTGAATAGTTTTTATTGTATTATTATATACCATGTTAGGCATATTTGTTGAACACAATAAGCAACGTATTAAATCTCTCTTTAATTAATAATTTAACATTTGAGATTAGGTGGTATTTAATACGGTATTAGAGTCAAAATTATGGGTTCAAGTCTCACGGTCACCCATTTAAAAATATTAAAATTGTTCACGTGCAATGTTAAAAAATGAATGTCGTTTGCACATGCGAACATGTTGCAAAGAAGTGATAATATAATAATATTAGAGCTAATTCAACGTTACTATATCATTGTCGATTTTGCTGTCTCAATAATTTTATGGTAACTAGCCTTGCTACTAGATGAATGTTACCTCAGTGGAATCTTGAGCATCATAATAAGTTGCTTCCAATCATGATACCTTCCGTTCATGTTTGTTGTGACGTCGCCATATAGAATTGCTTGCTTCTTTGAACTTTCCGATCCGTCCTACTAGTACTGCATAAACGTTGACATCATGATCTGGCAAATTAAGCTTTATTATATCTTATATTCTGTGGATTTAGTGTCCTCACCAACCACAAATTAATTAGAGCATGAATTTAATACTTTCACTGCAACCATGTAAAACAATTTACCACGATATTGTTTATATATATATATGCGAGTGAATAAAGCTTTGATCAGTAGCTATGATTGCTTCGAATCAGTTTGGACCATTTATTTTGGTCTATCAAAGTTAGGTTGGTCACCAATATAAGTTGCAGCAAGAATTAATAAAAGCATCCAATTGATGTTTAATTGTTCGAGACATTCTTTTAAAATGATTCAGGTCTTTTACATTTTCGAGAAAGAATTCGAAGTTCCAACTAGCTATCAAGATATGCTAGCTTGATGAGTGTCTGGAGTTACGTACCACGTTGATCATTTAATTTATATAGTTCAAATCAAGATTTAATAGGAAAGAAGATGAAGAAGGAGAAGGTATTTTTGTCTAATAAAATATTTATATACACGGAAATACTCTACTAGGTAGTTGCATCTAAGATGTGTGTGTTTTTCACGTACAGTTAAAATAGACGAAAAAATTGACAAAGAGAGTATTGTGCAATCTTCAAAAAAAAATAAAGGGTATCAGTTGATCCCAAAACAAAGTGAATGTGTATTTTTCATAAAACACTGGAGACGGCGTAAATTTACTAATTTGTATTGAAGAGTTACGATTTTAGTTGGAAGCTCTCACAATCTTTAGGTTAGCCAATTAATAATATTGTTGTCCAATTAAGATTTTCACTGAATGCTCAAAATTTGACCAAAACCTTCAACGTTTAATAGCAAAGTGAATATAAGTGTACGAGTTGGTTGTGGATATATAAAATTCAACATATATACACGTAAACTGGCTCTTTGAGAAAAGCCTAAGAAGAATAGTAGGAAACATTAGCTACCAAATTTGATGCATTATGAGTTAAAAGTTGTTAAAAATAATATTTATCCCACATCGCAAAATCAGAAACTCTAACACTACTTTATAAGATTTTGGGCTACTCCACTTGACACCAATTGGTTTTAAGATGGAAACCCAGTTATCTTAACATTTGTGTGCGATCCATCTTAAATCAAATTCACTTGTCTTCAATTCTTTATATGTGTCATGTTCTACGCATCTTCAATCTCCCACGTGTGTTCAATCTTTCAAGTGCGACTCTTCTCAAAATTAAGTTCACGCTTGTTCAATCTTCCACGTGTGACTCCCCCCGTCATAACTCAAATCAAATCACGCATGAGGGGAAGTATTAGAAAATATAACACTTGTCCCACATCAAAAAATCAAAAATTCTAAAATCACCTTATAAGATCCTAGACTACTCAGATCACACGTAAAGGAAAGTATTAAAAAATATAACACTTGTCTACTCCAATTGATTTTAAAATAAAACTTCTTTTTATCTGAACAAAAGTTATCACATCAATCAGATAATGAGTGGAGGAATATAATTTGCATAAAGGAGCGAAATTGACCTCGATTAGACTATTTGCACAAGCAGCAGTTTTTAACCGGCTTCTAATTTATCTCTAGTTATGGCACAAGTATGCTATTTAATATTCTTTTTTTTTCAAATTGTAAGAGAATTGAGTAAAACATCCATTTCAGCGAAAGTATTATAGAATTATGAGATTATATCCTAAAATCAATTGATCTTAATTATTAGTTGGAGGAGTATTTCAGGATCTTAGATTTAATTTGTTCTTGGAATTTATAATTTGCAATCAATGTGGGAAAAAACTATTCTTTAACTCTCCTCCTCACTTGTGACCAAGTTGAAGAAATAACTTTTTTTTTATATAACAACTGACATGGAAGAATATATAGAGTCAGAGAGAAGAGTTGTATCAATAAATTGTCATATAAGAACTTAGCAAATTATAAAATAAAAAAAATGATGGGTCACACATAGATATATGGACAAGATATCATGTCACATATTATGAGGTTCAATTTTAAGATTATTCAGTATTGGGTGGAGTAACCTAGTATGTTATGTGATTGTATTGATATTAATAATTTATCTATATAAAAGAATTATTCTTTAATTAAAGTATTCTACATGAATTTCCATCAATGAAATGTTTAATTGTTAGAATAAAAATTACTAGTTAGTAATAAAAAAGTTGAGGTTCTCTTCTTCCCATATTTAGAAACAAATTCGAAAGACACTGGTATGTTGTATTGCGTCAAATTAACTAGAAAATCTTTTTTATTTATTTATTATTATTGTGAAGAGAGTTAAGACGTACAACGTAACGAATAAAACTTGAACTCACAATATCTCATATAACAAAGAGTAACATTACAATGGATCAAAACCTTAGTGCACATTTGATCAACTTCAGTCACCATCCAATCTTATAAATAATATACGATACTAGAGTAACAAGCTCACACCACCCCCAAAGCCTACGCTAGAGCAATAAGTTGAACACTCTTGTTGTTCTCCATTATTGATCATCTAGCAATGGCTGCCAAAACACTCACAATAGCTCTCTTCCTCTGCCTTCTTTTCTCTACCTCCATTGCCACTACAAGCAAAAAAACTCGTCCCTGCAAAGAAATGGTCTTTTACTTCCATGACGTACTCTACAATGGCAAGAATTATCAAAATGCAACTGCTGCCATTGTAGGGTCACCAGAATGGGGCAACAAGACTGCAATGGCAGTCCCGTACAATTTTGGCGACTTGGTTGTGTTTGATGATCCCATTACTTTAGATAATAATTTTCTCGGGATCCAAGATAATAATTTTCTCGGGATCCAAGTTGGTTTGCCCCACAAGGCATGTATTTTTATGACCAAAGAAGTATTTATGGTGCTTGGCTTGCCTTTTCTTTTCTATTCAACTCCACTGACTACAAGGGTACCTTGAACTTTGTTGGTGCTGACCCGTTGATGAACAAGACTAGGGAAATTTCCGTCGTAGGCGGTACGGGTGACTTCTTCATGTCTCGAGGCATAGGCACGTTGATGACTGATTCGTTTGAGGGCGATGTATACTATAGGCTTCGAGTTGATATAAAGTTGTATGAATGTTGGAATTAACTCTATTTCTTGCTTGTTTCGGTTTGCTCATCTGTACTCTTCATGAGTTTCTAATGTGTTGAGTGATGATTTTCATGAAATAATTTTAAGATTTTCATTATGTCCCCATGAAAGTTTAAGGTTAATTGACTATTTTGTATTATTCTCATTAGTTACTTCATTCGAATGATCAGTCACACTGAGATTGAGATACGATTCAATACACATTTTGTGATTCTTGTGTAATGTAGTTTATTAAAAAAATTGCATAAATAAAAAAAGGAGAAACACCGAAAATTTTATTGAATAAATACGATACCACAAGAAATGAGGTCCTTATTAGATGATGAGATGAAACACGAGAGATTGTGCATTATACCCTTTTCTGAGAGTGGCTTAATTTACAAGTTCATCTTTATAATCTAAAGTTGAGAATGTGGTCATAAAGGTGCCTTCTCAAAATAGAAAGGTGCACTAGTAGCAACGGTCTTAAAAATGGAAAGAGCTGTACCCATAATATCTAATGCACTCTGCAACATATCACAAGTTTCATTAATTGAATCACCGTGTTACAAACGTCCATGAGTCCTACCCTTTTACTGTAGTGTATGGACTTACGTACTAAGATAAGGTCTACAGTTTGTACGCGTTTTGAAAACTTTTCACCGTTTGATATATATATCATGTCAGTTAGTTTAGTTGATTATGCTCCGAATTCGTGCGTTATCGCTTCAATAACACAAAAATAATCATAACTAAAGATTGACATGCATACAACATTCTCAACAAATCACTAGTAGGACGGAGATTAAAACTCAATATTTTAGTTGACATATTTTCCTTTACTTTTATTTAATTTGCATGCAACTAGATTTTTTTTTTTTTTTGTCAAAAGAAAAAATCATTATATCGAACTCCCTCACTGTATGAGTACATCCCCTAGCCCTTCAATATATGAGTGAACATCCTGAACTTGAAGTCTTGGTAACGCACTTGGTTTTGGACCATTTTCTTAATTTCTTGGTTCTAATTAAAATGACCTTGATACATAGCAATGCTATATATGATATAAATCATTACTTTATACTTAACCATTTATCCATGCTAAAAGGAAAAACTGAAATAATTTCGCCAAATTAAAGTTTAGAGGAAAAAACTTTATGGGCAAACTATACTTTATCCAGTTATTTTGCTCATTCCACTTTGCTAATAATCAAACCTTTTTTAATTAGAACAATACCAAAAGTTATAAGGAAAAGACGATACAGCAATGGTTATATATCGCTGGCCGTTGAGCAGGTGTCGTTACCAACGATCTTCTACAGAAGATGCCAATTATCATCTCAAGCTGACTCGGGGTTTGGTGTAGTAGTACGTTTCTCACTTTAGATGTAAGAGATCTAAAAATTAGATTTTTAAAATATACAAGTGATCATGTATAAGTAAAATTGATTTAAATTTTCTATAAAAAAAAAAAAAAAGAATTCTATAGAATTTCCTCCTAGATTTAGGGGCAGTTACCTACCATAACAAACACAGATCGTCCATTTGTGCCCTGCCAACGAAGTGTCGAAGTCAGGATCAATACCTACCCCCAACAATAATTCAACCAAAATGGGGCATAAAGAGGAAATTTTGAAGACAAAATGAAGGGACCAATTAATGCTTGCGTGAGTCAAAACTTGAGATCTCCTTTATAATACTCCACTACATACGGCTGATTCTTTTTTGTCTCCTATAGTTGAGAGTATTGTTTGTGATCACGACAATCTAACTTATTAGGAAAGTCTTAATTAATACACTAACTCAAAATATTTAAACTCGTTTTGAATAAATTATGTCAATACTTGGTACAAAATCAATATGGAATAAGATATAATTAACTTATAATTTGTTACCAAAGGGATCCGAATAGCCTAAGCTTCAGCATATTCAAATGTTGTTATAAGACAATATGCTACAAAACTAAATGTATGACAGTATGAGGATGAAACAAGGTTGGATATCGAAGTTGTGGCCTGATCTTCAAACCAACCCTTACTTGCAGAATATAAATTTATACGTTGTCATATAAGGGCGGACCTATGAAGGGTCTGCATGCAGGTCCCATTGATCCCAAAAGTAAAACTATTAAAAATGATTTGGGGTAAAAAAATTTAAGATACTTTTAAGTTGAAAAATGATTTTACCCTTATTGAAAAAAAAAAAATCCTCATATATGAATGTGAAATTGTATAATTTCTACCCCACTGCAGATGAATCTTGGAGAATTCCATGACTGAGAGGGAGATTACTCATCTTAAATCTTAAATCTTAAATCGCTAATGAAATGCTTACCAACTACTAGGGCCAAATTTTATTGACCATTCGTTGTGGAATGGATGCATCCTTTCTCATACGTTTTTTTTCTTTTTCTCTTTCCTTTTCTTTTTCTGGGATCGGTGGAAGGTGACATTACGACGCTATACATGTGTTACGTAATCTTAATGAAGTTTTGGGTTGTTTAATTCTTTCATTTGCTGAGTGCTACCTGATAAATCAAGAAATACAAAATTCTATTTTAAAATCAATGTTAAGTGATCAAAGTAGTTAAGAATTTTATATGGTGATCGTGATATTTATAAATCATTTATTTGAGACAATCAACAATCAAACATATGTGGGGTGCACCGCTACACAGTTGGTGGTCGGACACCGCCGGATAATCTAATAATCGAACTCCATCAGTTAGATTTCCATATCATCTAAAAAACCAACCAAGCATGCAGTTTTTAGTATTATATATCCATTTAAATTGTATACTGAGAAAAAGGTTTACCCTGGCATAAAATACTTAATCCGTGCATAATTGAGCTTTATTCAACCTTTTAGGGTGGCTTCTCTTGTTGTTCACTAGTGAAATCTCATTTGTTCCACACGTCCTACGCCACTAGCAGAAACATTCCAAAAATAGCCAAAGCTGAAAAGAGCAAAAGAGATTAACTAGCTGGATTCCATGAGGGACATGGAGAATCCTCTTTCTATTGTCCTCCCATTTAGAAATTTTTTTCATATCTTTGTGAAGACTAGATTATATTGGAGGCCTATGACAGGCTTTACATCAAGATAATTTTTTGGGAAAAAAGCACTAGAGAGAGTAACTATAAGAATTTTTCTTTTTATACAATCGAGACTAAAGTTGTTATTCGAATTTAAATTTTTTTATTACAATAATTTTACTACCTAATAGAATGATTGTCCGACTTTCAATTTAGTGAAAACAATTTATATGCCCGGAATAAAGAATGCTAAAATCAATCCCTTTTTAACCCTTGTAGTAAACTTAGTAAATCAAATTAAATTATATTTTACTTTATTAGGTAAAATCGATTAATAATATCACTCATATCTATGAAAATAGGTCTCCACAAAATAAAGTAAAAAAAAAATCAGGAGCCTTCCCTAACCAAAGAAGTTGTGAGCTCAAACTTGCTTATCCCTGTGTCTCCTATCAATTGGTTTAAAATCAAATATATTTATATATCAAATTTTTTACTACCTTATTGTCAAGCTCAATGGCTTGACTACTGTTGCGAGCCTCTAGCTCTTGAAGTACTTGACTGATCGAGTGAAGTTGTTCATGAAAATGATAGAAGTAAAGCTAAAACCTAGTGAAACTCTTGGGGTTGGTAAAGCTTCAAAAGTTGATAGTCTTACTTTTCTTTTTTCTTTATTCTTTTTTGTCAAAAAGTTGATAGTCTTACTCATACATCAAATATTGGCCAAATCTTTTTCATCTGATTCATCGTTGTCACCGCCCAACCTCCATGCCATCATGTCAACTTCACCAACAATCAAATGTTTATTTTTTCAAACAAGTGTTGGCGTGATCCTTAGACAATCTTTAATGGAGGTTTTAAATTAAGGGGCTCTAAAATTTAATTTAGAGCTCAATATAGAATCCCAAGTATTTTTAAAGGGCTTTAAAAAAAATTCATTCTCAATGAAGGGCTCTATAAAGTTGGGGCTCTATATTATGTTAAATTTAATTTTGTAAATTAATTTGAATATATGTTATTTTTTCTCGTGTGTTAATTTTCTTTTTATAAATTATTATCGTCATAATCATAACTTTTTTTTACGGATATTTGGACAAAAAAATTATTTAATTCTGACAACGGTAAAAATTATTGAACTATGATGACGTTTAATTACGTTCGATTTCAATTTTTTAATTTTTTTATATTCCCTTTTGTGAATTTTTTTGATTCAATCTCAACCGTCCATTTCTTATCTCTATATCAAGTATCTTATCCAAATAACACCCATAGAATTGGATTCTGAAAAAATCAATCGCGTCCGTAAGTTTCTTATCTTTTATCTCAAATCTCTTATCCAAATAACACCCATTGGATTGAATTTTCTAAAAATCAATCTCGTCTGTACGTTTCTTATCTCTTATCTCAAATCTCTTATCCAAATAATACCCATTGGATTTGATTTTCTATCACTCAATCTCATCCGTACGTTTCTTATCTCTTATCTCATATTTCATATCCAAATAACACTCATTGGATTGGATTTCCTTAAAATCAATCTCGTCCGTTCGTTTGTTATCCTTTATACATTCATTTTTCTATATAAGTTAGGTATTCAAACCTTTATCAATCACCAAAATTTAATCAATACAATCTCTATCTCTCTTTCTACAATGGCCCAACAAAGAACCAATTCCTCCTCATCTGATGATGACATCGATGGCCACACAATGATGGTGTCGATGCACGCATAATATCAATCACTAATGGGTGTTGCGCATGAATTGAGTTCGGATAAACATGAAGGTACATCGTCACGCCGACAATCTATAAGGAGAGATCGGGTAAGTGCTCATAATAGGCTTATGCATGATTACTTTGTTGATCGCCCTTTGTATCATGCTTCTGAATTCACAAATAGGTTTCGGATGAGGCGCGAATTGTTTTTGAAAATTATGGGAGAAATTGTGCATTTGGACAATTACTTCATGATAAAACCAGATGCATCCGGAAAGCAAGGTTTCTCACCATATGTGAAGATGACGGACGCGCTTCGTATGCTTGCCTACAGATGTCCTGCTGATGCGAATGACGATTATTTGAAAATTGCAGAAACTACATCTTTACAGGCGATGAAGAAATTTTGTCGTGCTGTCAACGCAGTATATGGAGACCAGTTTCTTCGACGACCTAACAATGCAAACATGGTGAGGCTACTTAGAAAAGCCGATCAACGGGGGTTTCTTGGAATGTTAGGAAGTGTAAACTGTATGCACTGGGAATGGAAAAATTGCCCAACGACGTGGGCTGGGACATATGCCGGGCACCATGGTCATCCTATGATAATCCTTGAAGCGGTTGCATCGTATGACTGTTGGATATGGCATTCATACTTTGGAGCACCCGGTGCACGTAATGATTTGAACGTATTATATAGTTCTCCTATTTTTTCTGATGTTCTTGAAGGTCTATCTACAGGCATTCAGTTTACACTTAACGGTAGACAATACAACCAAGGTTACTACCTTGCTGATGGTATATATCCCCGATGGTCAACGATAGTGCAAGCATATCCCAATCCAGAAGAACGAGATAAGACGTTATTTACTAGAATGCAACAAGCTTATCGTAAAGATGTTGAAAGGGCTTTCGGAATCCTTCAAGCTAGATTTGAAATTATCAAAGGGCCATGTCGTTATTGGCATGAGAATGATATTGGGAAAATTATGAAGACTTGTATAATTCTTCATAATATGATTGTGGAAGACAACCTTGATGAAGAAGGTGATGATTTTGTCGATGATCCGGAACGTTATCATGTTGAGGAGTCTCCTGTTGTACCCAATCGGGACCCTATAACTATTACTCAATATTTAAACAATCGTGCTCAAATGAGAGATCAGTCTGCATATTTTATGCTCCGGAATGATCTTGTGGAACATGTGTGAAATGAATATCGTGAAGGACATCTTAATTTTTAATATAATTTTGTATTAGGATGACGTTTAATTACATTGTTCTTAATATTACGAAATTGGCTTTATTGATTGTTGTCTTTTCGATTTAAGTAATTCAATTTTTAGGTATCTCGAACTAAATTTGTATTAATATTAAAAAAATTAAATATAAAAAAGGGAAAGTAAAAACACAAATGTGAAATTAGAAAAACATCATCAATTCAGAAATTTAATGATTATAATACAACCCAAAATAAACTAGACAATACAAATAATCCATGATTTAAGGCAAACTGGGACAGTATACATCATCGTCAAAGTCTATCGAACGGGAGGACTTTCTAGCAATAATGGCCCTTTGTTGCTCAATCAAAAACGCTCTTCTTTCCGGAGTTTCGATTGTCGAAGTCTTTATATTCATAGTCTTCGTATCAGCAAATTCTTCATACCTATCCGTGTACTTCTTCATAATTTTTCTCATATTTCTTGCTTCTTCTACGATATCTTCGACACTGCCCTTACCTTTTAATTTTTTAGCCTTCTTGTTCCCAATCGGCCTTGACGATGTAGGATTGTTTTGGGTTTCCGCCACTGACTCATTGGGATAATCATAATCGTAGGAATTTAGATTTTCGATTGGAGTTTCAGGTTGCGTCTCGGACACATGCGAACCAGGGACATTCTATGTGGATTGAACATCAAAAAATTTTCTCCATTTTTGAACATCTTGTAAATTTTCCCAACAATGTTTGAGGGTAAAATTTTTTCCACTAGCAATAAAGTATAAGCGTCAAGCGTCATTCAGCTAAAAAACAATTCAACAAATTTATAAAAATTAATTTTGCAAAGTCTACGATATTATATAACATATACAATATAAAATTAGTAATATCTAAAAAACTCATGTTGTCAATAGCATTAGCTCCGCTCCTCGGTCTCAAATGTACTTGAGCAATACACTCCGCAAATCGTGTATAATTTTGATTTATGGGCGACCATCAGCATTTTAGACTTTTTGATGTCCTCTTTTCAGTTGGATAGTTTGGGGGGTGGAACTCTTCAAATTTTTCAAGAATTCTGTTCCACATTGTAGTTATTGTTTGGTCTCGCCCGATAATAGGATCTTCACTGATTGCGATGAAGGCCCGGCATAAAGCAATATCTTCTTGGATGATGAAATTGTGACCCCTTGATGTACCATCAGTATATTCCATACATTTCACAAAAGAAAATACGATAGTTAGCAAAAATTATGAAAAAAATAAATTATTTAAACAATAAAATACAACAAAAAATTAAATTTATAAATTGTACTAGTTGAATTAGAATTACTTTTAATTACTTGTACTTTTAAAAAAAACCAAATAGGTTAAATTTCAATGTAATTTTAATCATGCTTTAAATTTTAAATAGAATCTACCTAAATTCTTTTAAAAATAATTTAATAAAAAACTGAACAAAAATTAACCAAAAAATTTGTTTTATCCAAACCCTTTAAAAGAAAATGAAAAAAATCACATTCCAAAAAAATTAAAATTTATCCCTGCCCTTAAAAAAAAAAATTACAAACCCTACATATAAAACAAACCAACCCTCAATTTTTGCCTTATCAGCCACCGCCCCCCCTTTCCCCTTTTCTCTCTCTCTCTCTCTCTCTCTCTCTCTCTCTCTCTCTCCCCTCCCTCTGTTTCTCCCTTCCCCGCTGCCCCACCTCTCCCCACCACACCACCCCACCTTCCCCGCTGCCCTACCTCTCCCCAGCACGCCACCCCACCTTCCCCGCTGCCCCTCCCCTCCCCACCCCACCACCCCACCCTACGTTCCCCGTTGTCGTTCCCCTTCCCACCATCCCCGATCTGCATTTTTGTTTTTTTTGATAAATGTTGAATCGATTGGTGTATGTGTGTGTGTGTGTATATATATATATTTTTTTTATTTTTTTATTTTTTGCAAGTGATTCGGGTGAGAATAAATTGCAAAAAAGGACAGATCTTGAGCATCAACCTTAAATTTTTTTTTTCAACAGATGAATTTTTTTTTTTTTTGCTGTTTTCGTATATTTGCTTGAATGGATAAAATGTTGAAGTTGGGTGTTGGATTATTTTGGTTGAATATATAGAAAATCCAACACCAACGGCTATATTTTTTTGAACACAAAGCTGAAAATTGCAACGATTGTATTCTTTTTTTTTTTTGCACATGTTTGTACCTTTTTTTTTTTTCTGCAGATGTTTGTACCTTTTTTTTTTTTTTTGTCAGGCTTTAACTTTTCTTTTTTTGAAGTCAAATCTGACTTCATGGAAGAGAGCATGGGCTGCAAAAATTTTTGTCTTTTTCCTGGGGCTCCATTTTGTTCAACAAATTTGTTGAACAAAATAGAGTCCGGACTCTATTTTTGGTGAAATCTGTTGTATTTGGCACAAAAGTAGCAAATTGGGGCTGTATAATAACTATTGGTGTTGCTTTTTTACTTCAAAAGGCTTTATATTTATCAAAAAAATGTAATCATTGTGTTTTAGAGCCTTCATTGAACTTACTCTTAGGGCTTAGAGTGAAAGAAAATTTAATTTCGAAATGTGGAGTTGATGATGGAAAATCGTAAGTTTGGTCATCGATGAAGCATATTGATTAGTTTTTTGAGTCGGTTAAATTAATCATGATTATCTAGCTCAATTTGAATTTCTTTGACAATTGTGATGCCAAAACTTCACTATGAGTGAAAAGTTCAAAGAAAAACTGAGGATGATTGATATTATGAAATAAGAAATAGAATAGTTCACTAAAGAAAAGAAAGAATATAAATAGTAATTAAAAATGAATGAAATGAACGGAATCTTAGGTTTAGCTTACACAGAAAATAGGATAAAATTCGTCTACCATCTCTATTTATTAATTTTTATCATCCACCTTTTAACGGTGTCAATCAAGTTTATTTGACTATTAATTATAACTGTCGGGGGTGTTTACAAGCCGAAAATGGTGGGGGCTTAAGTAAATAGATAAAACTAAACGTGAATAGTCAAAAAGGAAGAAGATTTTGACACGAAAAAAAAAAGAGCAAAGAAAAAAATTTAGAGTAAAATGTATGACACCCCCCAATATTATATAAAAATTGCACAATAAACTCTGTATTTTAAAAAGTGACAAATACCCCCCTGTATTATTCTAAATGTTGCACACTCTCCCTAATCTAAAACTCCGTTAATATTCACTAACAACAAGGGTAAAATGACACCATTGTCCTTTATTTAATTTTTATTTTCTCTTTTCTTGTTTTCCTTTTTCTTTTTCATTTTTTACGTTTTTATTTTTCACTCAATGGTGTGGCAATAATTTGCTCCAATTGTATGATGACACGTGGCTCTAGTCATCCAATGATTTGATGACACGTGGCAATGACATGTCCTTGAGACAAAAATTATTTAGGAAACCAGCCGCGCAAGTTGGGAATTAAACTCGTGACCTTTCAATTTTTAAGCTTTAAGAGTAACCACTAGGCAAAGCCTCTCATTTGATAAATTTAAAGCATCCATTTATCTATATATTGTTTTCACTTCATTAACCTCATTCCACACTACCAGTCGTCACCATCTTTTACCATCTCTTTTCCACCACTACCACCTTCCCCATCTGCATCAACTCTCAACCCAAAAAAAAAAAAAAATCTTTATCAACTTTCTTTAATAGATCTAGCTAAGGCAATGCCTTATTAACATTTACTAGACCAAGTAAACACAAACCAACTAAATAATAATTGGAAATAAAATTCAATAAAATGAAGAAAATGTTTAAAGAATAAGTGGAAGGATTCAAGCTGCTCCACAACTTCCATCATTACTACCACTACAAGCAACGAACTAATACCACTACAAAAAAAACTGAATTTTGCGATGGGCTGTTGCCATCCTGACACCAATACGGCGACGGCTTGATGAAAGGAAATGTTGACACAAATTTTGTGACAGGACAGTGACGGCATAATGTGAGACGGAAAAAGCCGTCACCAAGCTGTCACTAACAGTGACAGCATACTTCGCCGTCTCCAAAATTGGAGACAGGAATACCTCCCGTCTCCAATTTTGGAGATGGGAAAGCCTCTCGTCTCCAAAATTGGAGACGGGAACGCCTTCCGTCTCCAAAATTGGCCACGGGAACTACTCCCGTCTCCAAAATTGGCGACGGAAATGCCTCTCGTCTCCAAAATTGGCGACGGAAATGCCTCTCGTCTCCAATTTTAGAGATGGCATACTTTGCCGTCTCCAAAATTGGTGACGGCCAAGCTAGACAGTAACCAATTTGACGACGGCCCGGTGAGAGAAAAAAAATTAGGTAGACAATTCGAATATGGTGGAGACGGTATGGAACATGACAGACTTTATTTTGTTTTTGCCTAAATAAATATCGAGTTGTCCAAATACGACATATAATTTAATTAAATCATAATTTCTTCTAATTAATGTAATATAAAAAATTAAACTTCTTCCACTTTAGATATTTTTTGGCACAACTTTAAAATTATTAATTTTTTATTATATGTCTTCTATGTTTTTATAAAATTCTACATTATATTTTGAAACCTTTATTTATAATTTTTAATTTAATTACTAAGATTAATAATATATTATTAAAGATACTATATTTTTATAATTGAATTTTTTTTCAATTAAAATTTTTATTAACTCCGTCTCAAATGTATTATTTGGGCTAAACCCCGAGGAGCCGAGTCTGTCTCCAACGATGGAGATAGGGAGCCGAGCCCGTCTCCAATGTTGGAGACGGGAGCTGAATCCCGTCTCCATATTTGGAGACGGGAAGTAGAGCCCGTCTCCGTTGGAGACGGGAACTCAGCCTCGTCTCGAATTTAGGTGACATACCCCAGCACATTTAAATGTGCTGGAATTTTTTCCGTATTCCTTCCCCCCCCCCCCCCCCCCCATCCCAGTAACCTAACCCCCCCAACATCGACCTTTTTGTTTTTGTTTTTTTTGAACAAGACATCAAGCCCCCAGATGTATCACCCCCGCGCCCTGCGAAGCACCACCACCCCC
Organism: Ehretia macrophylla; assembly: GCA_037974665.1. Taxonomy (NCBI): domain Eukaryota; kingdom Viridiplantae; phylum Streptophyta; class Magnoliopsida; order Boraginales; family Ehretiaceae; genus Ehretia; species Ehretia macrophylla. The sequence goes on along the minus strand of CM075764.1, from coordinate 10,789,416 downwards.
GAGGAAGCACTACCACTAGTCAGCAAACCAACATCACAACCACAACGACCACCATTTTCTCGCGCGATATATGTGTGCATATATATCATAGTTTATGTATATGTATCTATATATACATATGTATACATACATCCACATACATATATTTATATCTATATCTATGCATATATATATATATATATATATATATATATATATATATATATATATTAATTAGTATATTGCGAAAAATCTGAAGAAGAAGAAGAATGAAATTTGATTTGTGGATATCGAAGGTGAAAGAGGTCCAGCATTTGTCCGAAGACGAGCTTCAGCTCCTTTGGGAATACGTATGTCCATTTTTTTCTCTTTATTTTTTTAATTTATTTATTTTTAAAATTATTAGTGTTTTTGTTCTTTTTTTATTTATTCTTTTTATTTTCAAGAAACCCTAGTAATTTTGACATCTGAGAAAAGAAAAAGATTTATTTATTTATTTAGTATAATTTGGAAGTATGTATTTTGCATAGGTATTGACGAGTAGATGAATAAAACCCTAAAGATCAAAGATTTTGAGCTGCTTGAATTATCAATTGAATAGTTGTTGCTAATTTTATAAACTGTGATCAAGAAGCAGTGTGAAATGTCGGAAATTATATTACTTGTCCCGTGATTCGAGAATGGGATCGATGGGGCTTAATGTGATGCGGTATAAACACCATGTAGAAGCTAAAAGAGGAAAATTTTGACTTGATGCCGTATGAGCTTTGCATACTTATTTTTTTGTTATAGGCATGATGTGTCGGGAATTTGAATGCTTTAGGGACTTCTTGTTTTTGTGTAGACATTTGGGTAGATTATAAATTTGAACTCTCTAGTCTTTTTGTTTTGCTTGTTCCCATTACATAAACGTATAAGTTAAAACAAGTTTCTTAAAAGTTGTATTGTAATCTAACCATGTACAAAAGTCAATCAATTTATTTTGATACTTGTATGGTAAAGTTTTCAGCCCATGGAAGGTTGATTCTTGACTTCTAGAAGCAGTCTAGATTGATGAGGATTGAATTAAAGGATCGATGATATGAATTACGTTGAATGGCAAGTTTCTCGGCAATTTTTAGGAAGACTTGGAGAGCTCCATTGTTAGTAGTTGTATGCGTACACAAGTTAAATAAGCCAGGTCCCTCAAAATTTTTAGGAACTATACGTGATAATATCATAGACACTGTTATGCAGAAACCCATTGAGAAAATTTAGTTTTAAATGATAACGCTAGCATTGAGTAACTAGTATATTAGTAATTTCTTTCCCTTTTGCAACATAGACTCAGACAATGTTGTTATAGATTTAGGAAAATGAACAAAGTTGTATGTTATGACTATCCATTTCATGTGCAGTTGCATTATATTTGCTTCATATCCTAATCACAATTGGGTCATGTGGAAATGGTGCTAATCTTTACTGTAAACTTATAACAGTCTTCGTACTTTTCCAGGTGAAGGAGATCTTAATTGAGGAGTCAAATGTGCAGCCTGTCAACAGTCCAGTTACATTTTGTGGCGATATCCATGGGCAGTTTCATGACTTGATGAAACTTTTCCAAGCTGGAGGTCATGTGCCGGAGACAAATTACATTTTTGTGGTAAATTGTATATTATCTCTGTGTATGAGCTTTTATTGGTTAAATTTTCTAGATTTTATACAACTTGTTAGTTCCCTAACAGAGCTTTTTGTGTCTTGGCAGGGAGATTTTGTTGACCGTGGTTATATTAGTCTAGAAGTCTTTACTAATTTCGTGTTGCTAAAAGCAAGGTATGTGTTACTTCACGTGGATTCTTGTCATTGTGTGCATCCCACTTTTATGGTTATTGATTTGTGAGCAGATTGTTGTTAATGCATGCATGTTAAAGAAAATCCAAATTTATCTTTATCTAGAATTTACCTTCCTCTTTATCTTTGTCTAGAAAATCCAAGTTTATTATCCTTTTGTCGTGTTCTAGTCTGACCTTGTCACAGTGTGTGAGCTGATTTTTGGCAAGTATTATACTAGAGTCAAACACTAACGGTTACATGTCTGTGATGTTGATTCTTTTTACTTTGTACTTTTTTTTTTCTTTATTTGAGGTGATTTTTAATTGTCCTTAACTATGTAAAAGATAGCCTTAGGTAATTGATAGTTAACGTAAATTTTATTGGATTAATTTTACAACTTTAAGACATCGTTATATGAATTGTGTTATCAAAATTTTATCTAATGGAATAAAAGTTTAATTTGATTAGTTTTGAAGTGTTGATTGACTTTTGTAATGGTTAAAATAATTCTTCAAACAAGATGAAAAAAAGAAAAAAAAGAAGAAGGAATTGTGTTATTACCAAATGAAAGTATGATATTCTAGGGAATCTAAATTAGGTGAGATAGAATAAGTTTAGAAGAAAATTTAAGAACAGGTCAAACACCAAATAAAGTGTTAAAATCAATCCATTCTTTTTTTCTTTTTTTTCTTTGTTGTTCCAAGAGAGGTATAGGGAGAGATTACATAATTAGTATAGGAGATGTTTTATCACTTTTATCTTTGTTTAAGAGCTAGTAATAGCAATGTCGGGATATGGACCATAAAATGGTACTCAAGGGGTTGTTGTATTTCAAAATTTATAATCTAATCGTTATATTCTCAAAAACAAAACAAAAAAAGAAAGAAAAGAAGAAGAAGAAGAAGAATAGAAGAAACTTTTTGCTATTTGTAACAATATCTATGGAAAAATAACAATTAATGAACATGCAATTGTTAATGTATATGCTTTTGAGGTACAGGAAAATACAAAAAAAAAAAAAGTTAGTTGAGTGGACCATATGTTTACTTATGGTTTAGTGTAAGCAATAGTACATAGAGGCTCTTTTCATGCCATATTCTGATTCTAAACCCTAATTTATTGAGTCAGATTGTCCAAAACTAAATACTTTTGAAAGTGATTTCGACTAATTTCTTCCTTTTCTTTTGTTCTTTTAGTGTTAAAGATGATAGTTTTCAATTTCATTTCTTTCTTTCCATTGATGAGAAATGCATCAAAGTAAGCATTGAATGACACAAAAAAGCCAACCTCACCGGGCTATCAATTTTACGCCAATACGAGGAATCATATCGTTGCACTCATATTAACTACTTTTCTAATATGCTAATAAGAAGAGAATAAGAAAAGGTAGAGGAGCTTCTGGTCAAAGGCTTAATATTATAAGCTTCTGGTCAAAGGCTTATTTTTGTAAGCTTTGGCGGGTCAAACATGTATAAGTTTTTTTTACTCTACTGATTATCTTATATTTCCTATTTCTTCATATTCTTTCTGATGGTGCTGGTGTTGTAGGTTAGTTTGTTAATAATTTTTACTTCTTCTTTACCAGGTACCCTGCTAACAATACTTTTCTGGTCAAAGGATTATTTTTGTAAGCTTTGGCAGTTTTGGTGATGGCATGGCGACAGGTGAAGTTGGCGAGGGCTTGGTGACGGGAAATATTAGTGATGACATGGTGACAAGAAATATTTGTGATAGCGTGGTGACGTGAAAAATTGGCGAGGGCTTGGTGAGGGGAAACATTAGTAAGGGCTCGGTGACGGTAATAATTGGTGACGTCCTGGTGATGAGCCGTCGAAATACGGCGACAGCTTGGTAACGGGGAGGATTTTGGCGACCACCTCGTATCTGACGGACGTTTTCCCTCACAGTGCCGTCGCAAATTTGAAATTGGCGACGACACGATGAGGGGAACCGTCTCTCGCATAATTCAATTTTTTTTGTAGTGTACCTAACCACCAAGAAGGAAAAAATAAAGGAACAAGAAAAACGATTGTTAGATTAATAAGTTGAAGTGCTAATTATGAAAATTAATTTTGGTGATCCAAGCGATAGTTAAGAGAGGAAAAAATTGGATTGCAAAGCAAAACGTTTTTATTTTGTTGCATATACGATCCACTGCTCCATTCGAGATAGACTAAATGGAAGTGGTTTGGTTGTTGGTGAAGATGAAGAACATGTTTTAAAAAAAAGAAAAATGTAATAAATTAAGAGTATTTTGGTCATATAAAATTTGTTTGAAGGCACTCTCAATTAATTATAGCTGAAAATTGAATAGTAAGGGATATAATGTAACATTTTATTTAACACAGGGGGGTTTATGCTAGCTTTTAAAATAGAGTTTATTATGTAATTTTTGTATAATGCAAGGAGGTATCATGCACTTTTGAGAAAAAGCGTATTTTCGTCTTTGTTCATGTGTTTTACAGTTTGATACGTTTCATATTTACATTATAGGTGAGTGTATCACACTTATATTAAAATTGACGAAAAATTGACGGTAGAGAATTATTTGTAACATTTTCAATAACACAGAATTTATGGTGTTATTTTTTAAAATATAAAGTTTATGACACAACTTTATAAAAATATAAAAGAATATAATGCATTTTACTCAAAAATTTAATACCAGCAGCGTTGTGTTATGGACTACTTTAGTAGTGCTGCGGTCTTGTCCGCGGAGAGCAGAGCAGTCCCTTATCCAAATCCATCAGAGTCCAGTCCATCTCCAAAAGCAGGGTATATTTAGCCTTTTAACTATTTCTTTACATTAGGCTTAGCTTTCGAGCTTGTTAATACAGGTTCATAAGTATCAAAGTTACTCCAAATACTAGTCCTTTAAAATCACTAATCGAAGACTATGAATGTGTGCTCTCATGCCAGCTTAGTTTCGTGTGGTCCATGTATATCATAAAGTTAACTGATGTGTTAATTGATTTGTAAATTATAGGTTAATAAAACTTTTACTGTGTCATAGTATCATGCATTTCTGTTTGCCGCTACTAGTGGTGATAGATAGAGGGATGATTTGTATGTAATTATAGCTTGGCCTCCCTTGAATTTTTCCTTTTTCAAAAAACATACATATGCATGGTGTGCGTGCTGTGTCGCTGCATGAAAGTTAACATCAAATCGTATAATCACTGGCAGAGGCACATTAGGGCGAGTGGGGGACTGACCCATAAAAATGGTTAAAATTTCTATGTATTTTTTTTAAAAAAATAGATATCTATATATTTTTAGTTAAAAAAAATTAATTAACTCCCACTGAAAAATAAAAGTACTCGTATAGTTCAAAAATTATGGATTTTAGCCCTCACTGGCTCATAAAAACGTTAAAATTTTTATGTATTTTTTGAAAAAAAAATTAGATATCTATGTATTTTTAGTTAAAAAAAATTAATTAGCCCCCACTGAAAAATAAAAGTACTTGTATAGTTCAAAAATTATGAATTTTAGCCTCTACTGGCCCATAAAAACTTTAAAATTTATATGTATTTTTTGAAAAAAAATTAAATATCTATGTATTTTTAATTAAAAAATTAATTAACCCCACTGGAAAAAAAATACTCGTATAATTAAAAAATTATAAATTTTAACTTTCACTAACAATAATTTCTGACTCCGTCCCTGCGTATAATACTTCTGAAAATTAGATGCAACTTGCGGAGTTGTGAATTTAGCTATAACTATGAAAAGTTTAAGGGTTCTTCTTCTATGAGGCATGTGGTAAATTTGTCACATGCACATAGACAAAAAGTGATTTAATTAGTTGATAAATATTAATCAATTATTATAAGTGGGGACATCATAGTAATTTATTTAAAACTCTGTAAGACCAAATTAATAAAAAGAGAAATTTTAGACATTCTGATATAACATATCTGTACAATACAGACTAATGTAGATTAATTTTATGAAATAATAACTTAATATATGACTGTGATAGATTTGTCACATGTCTCATAGAAGAATTTTCCAAAGTTTAATCAAGCTTTGCTTCATCAGTAAGTAAACCTCGTGTCTGTGGCTGACAAGTCCATTTCAGTTATGACTTGAGGTCATTCACCAAAAATATAAAAGACTTAAGAGCTACTCTTTTTCAGGTAAGACTTGAGAGCTACTGATGCAGCAAAATTGGTAAATAGGACAAATGAGTGCTTACCTAATCTACAAGGTACGGAATGAGATTTAAGTCAAAAATATATCCTAAATTGTTAATTGGCATAATAAAAGTGACTTCAAATATATAATTTTATGTTGTTACAGGACCATGGTAGAAAGAAAAAAAAAGAATTGTCTCACACTCTCGTGTGTTGGAAAATAAGAAGTGATATCATTTGAGAATAGATGAAAAAAATTAACAAAAAGAGGGGGCCGAAGAATGCAAAAATTTAAAAAGTACCACATAATATAATAACGATATAATAAAACATGATTTAACAAAACCATATCTAAATATAGACAAGAATTTCCAAAATAAGTCTAAGAAAAAACTCATAATACCGAAGTTGGATTTCACCCACTTAAACACCTTGTACACCTTATACGTAATCATTTTTTTTTTCTTTTTTCTTTTTGGGCCAATACTTTTGTGCACTTTTGAGGAACGATGTCTAATTCTACAAAAGAAAAGATACAATATCTAAAGGGGTACACAATCAATATGGAGAAATGAGAACCGAAAATGAAATTAGGCCCTTTTTAATAGCGACTCTATAATGACTTTTTTATTATTTTAGAAAGTCCAATCTCCAAAACTGTTCGAACATCTTCTCGCTCAAGAACTTCTTAAAATTGGGAGCACCTAATTTTTTTTTTGTGAGTTTTTCAGTAATTATAGAGAGCCAAAAATTTTCTCCCTTTTTTTTGTGTGCGTATATATATTATTTAAGTGAAACTGAAACAAAAGTATCTAGAATAAGAGTGGGTTCAAATAGAGAAATTGAAATAAAGAATTCTTAAAACAAGGAGTTACTAGTTTTACTCTTGTTGTAATAGTTAGACTTTACTCTATGCAGATCTAATGCACTGCCATTAGTTGGAATGCAGGTCTAAAATTTTATTCTATTGAAAGTTATAGCACATAATTTATATAAAGATTTCAGTGGGACTAATTAATTTTTAAACTAAAAGTATCTACTATACTCATTAATTTATAAAACGATTTGTGGTGAATGAGAAATGCAACCCTACACCCCATATCCATACATAGCCAAGATTGGATGACAGATATATCTCTTTTGAATCGCAAACCCTTTTGCGTAAAGATCTTTCACCTCACCCCACCCCACAATGGAGTGGCCTGATGTATAAATGTTTTCAATTCAATGGAATAACATTTGACCCCAAAAAAAAAAGAAAAGAAAAAAAAAACTCCCTTTTCGCAATCATGATAATATCTTTTGTTTTTGTCACATGATCATAATAATCCCGTAAATGCCAAGTTATACACCCTTTTGGCCGTAGGATTAACGGAAAAAATCATTATATAAATGATTAACCTCCATGTTGAATTAAGCATTCAATATTCAAGTTAATAACCTTGCATTTTCAGGCAACTTTTATCCATGGCAGCTAGAAATTCAATTTTAGTTGCCTTCATCTTCTTTCTCCTCTTTAGCTGCCATGGCGCACCAGGCAAGCAAATTCGTTCTCGCCAGCCATGTAGAAGGCTACTCTTCTACTTTCATGACATACTTTACAATGGTCACAATGCCCATAATGCAACTTCAGCTATAGTGGGTGAACCAGCTTGGGGTAACAAGACCACATTGGTTAGGCAAAACCATTTCGGCAATATGGTTATCTTTGATGATCCCATTACCACAGATAATAATCTGCATTCTATCTCGGTTGGTCGGGCACAAGGCTTTTATTTGTACGACAAGAAGGATAAATTTTCGGCATGGCTTGGATTTTCTTTTGTTTTTAATTCTACTGAGCATGTTGGTACTATTAATTTTATAGGTCATGATCCGTTGAACAAGACTAGGGACATTTCTGTGGTAGGTGGTACTGGCGACTTCTTCATGGTTAGAGGGGTGGCTACTTTGATGACTGATGCTATTGAGGATGAAGTTTACTTCCGGCTTTCTGTTGATATCAAGTTATACGAGTGTTGGTAAAAAAATACTTTCCTGCAGTAAAACTGTCATTGTTCATGAAGTAAAAAAGTGAACTTTACTAATGTGTGGAGCCCATATATATTTTAGATAGCCGAACGATCATTGTCGAACAAGAGAGTGATTCATATTTCTGATGCTTTCAGTACTATCTTTATCTGCATGGTTTTTTCGTTTTCTCAAAAGTGTAATTCTCTTGATGAAATTAATCGGGTTTTATGATGTAATTCCTTTCATTCTTCCCTTTCTCAATGTTTCATTTCCGAGTGATTTGCTCGATATGTCTTTATATACACAATATGGGGATAAGTCTTTGATATGCTACGCATAACATATGAAAAAATGTTTGATATTACCTTTTTTTATCACGTAGTTACTAACTCTTAAGTGTATATTTAGTTGACATATCAACTTAATATTTTTTTTTTCTCTCTCTTTTTTTTGGCATTCAACTAATCTTAAACGTAAATAGTGATAAAATGTGTCCCAAAAAAAAAATTGATATACAACAAGCTCGTCCCAAAAAAAAAATATATATTTGATATATAACAAGCTCGTACTTTGTACATCTGGTACTTAAAGGCCAAGTTTAGTTATTACTTCCAACATTCTTATATGCGTTGATTATTGTTTCCAATAAAGTCGATAAAACATCAGGGTTTCACGAAGAGAAGTTGTTTGCAAACTTCAAGTTCAATTTTATTTTGGACTCATGATCTAGAGTAATTAACAAGCCAATCACACAGCTGATTTGAGTGCACTACATGACCTGATGACGTTCAAGATAATAAATAATATAACAAATTCTTCTTAAATAATTTAAGATATTATATGAAATAGAAATTTAATGTGGTATTGAGCCTAAATAATGTCTGCACGTGTGTCAAAACTGTTCGCGTGCACCGCTAAAAAAACAAATTCCACATGCATGTGTGAGAGTTTGTTAAAAATAATAAATAATATAACAAATTCTTTTATAATTATTTAATTTTTTAGATGATGTAGTAATTTAATAATTAGATCAATGATGAAATTAGTCATTAGTCATTAGTCATGTATATAAAGACACCAAGCAAAACAGCAAACAGATTAACCATCCCTGCATGGTGATTAATTAACCAATTACGACACTTTTATAGCCATCATAAGATATAATACCTTAAAGGGCAAGCCTGAAGACCAAGTTAACGAATTCGGAAAGTTTACAATCATTCCATAAAGCGATGGATAATGCCCTCTAGGAAAACTACGAAAAGCACAACTTATTCAAATAACATGTACTTACTAATTCTAGAAATATGATTTTTGGCAAGCAATACGCACTTAAGTAATACAATTTAAGTGATCGTCTTCTTTCTTATTTCGAGTAAAAGGTGTGAAAGCAAAAGAAAACAACGGAGGGATCCAAACTCCACGCTGAATTAAACTTTAAATTACAAGTTCTTGCAATTTTTGCACAACTTAACCATGTAAGCTGAAATTCAATCTTCATTACCTTCTTTTATCTCCCTCTTTGGTTGAATGAAAATTCTTAAATGGGAGCGTTCATTTCTCTCATGTTATCTTTAATTAATCTTGATTATTAATTAGAAGTTCAGGTAATATGGCGGTTCATTAGTTTTTTTTTTTTAAGGGGATTAACAGTGGTTCCCCACCTACTCCTACGTGATTCGAACTCTAGATCATTTTGGTCTCAAGTGAGGATTGTTCCCACTAAATTTAACCCTTTTGTCAGTGGTTCATTGGCTTGTTAAAGTCTTTAAAAACATATCATTTCATATTGTATCCTCTGTCTTTTAATTGTGTGAATCAAGTCCAATTGACTATCATTTGTCCAAAAAAAAAAAAAAAAAACTCCAATTAACCATCAATTTTAACTCTCGATTAATGTTTTAACATAAAAAAGAAAAGAATGTTAATAATGCATCTCTACACTAGGGTAAAGTGGTTAGCGCACAAAAATGTTGACGGCGTAATTTCAAATTTAATCATTTACGTTCAATTGGATTTGACTGATGCAATTAAAAGATGGAGGAGGCAAAGTGTAACAAACCGAAAGTGGTGGGGGCAAATTGAATAAACAAAACTAAACGTGAATGGCCAACAAGAAAAGAAGGGAAAAAAAAGAATATCAGCAGTTGTGTTCATGGACTGGGCCAGCTGAGAGTACGCCAGCCCCTTATGGAACTCCATTTTAGTCCAGTCCAGCTTTTAAAATAGTGTAGTGTTTAGCCCATAGCCCACATATAACAGGCCTTTTTAACTATTTCTTTCCCGTGCACAGATTAGATGGCATTAGACATAGCTTTCGGGCTTATGTTATTAAGCCAGTGTTAATGAGGAGATTGTACTTAACCAAAAGCTCTTCATTCTCTAATTATTCTTTTGTTCCTTTGAGGAAGTTCTTCCATGTTGCCTTCGATCATTCGGCTCCTCTCACAAATAAAGTGAAACTATTTTTATTTCAGGAGTTAAATAACCGTTTGTCATATACAAGCATTTTCCATAAGTCAAACATAAATCTTAGTTAATTTTTCACAACCACTACAATGCCTCAAATGCCACATGTTGATCAGAAATCAACGGTTCCAAACTAAACGCCTAGTTTCTACTGCTTGTCGGTGGCACAAATTGTCGGCATAATAAAAGTGACTTCAAATAGTTTTGTATAGGGACGATGGTATAAATTCAAAGACTATTTCACCCGTATGCAGGAAAATTAAGGGGTAAATAGCACTGTAGCCCTTTATGATTTGCTGAAAGTGCGTAATACCTCCTTATACTTTCAAAAGTGTATCATAACCCCCTATAGTTTGAAAAAATGACATACGTGCCCCTTCCGTCTCTTTTCCGTCAAATTTTTTTATAGAAATGATTAAAAGACGTAAATGCCCTTATTTTGACTTTATTGTCTATTTGTCTTATCAACTTCTTCAAATTTATCCATTTTCCCCTATCCGGTACCCTTCTTCCACAACCCACAGTGCTTTCATCTGTGTATCCAAACCTCGTTGGAAATCCAAACAAAAATCCATCAACTGTTTCATGTATTAAAATCAATAACGATCAAAACTTTTTTGTCTTATACTAATCCAAATGATTCCAAAAAGGCCAAAGGTTCCAACTTATTACAGGCCATTTTTTTTGAAAATTACTTATTACTGGCCATTAATGTTGCTTCTTTTGTTTTCCTTCCTCGTCTAATGGCATGGCGGAATTTGTCGTTGACCATTGCAATGTGAAATCAACAAGTGTTTGGACCCCTTAAGCTCTGATGAGAACATATGTATATATACACATATGTCTGCCTCGTGTATGTGTGTGTGTATATATATATATATATATAAACACACACACACACGAAAAGAAAGAAAAAAAGAATCATGTAGACAGTTTGACGAATTAGGGTGGCTGACGGGTTTGGGAGTGGAAGGAGGCTGACAGTGGGGGGTGGGGGTCGGGGTGGGGTGGGGGGGGGGGAGGGGGTGTTGTAGGGGGGTTGTGGTGAAAGGGTTGGTGAAGAAGACAACTTGACTTTTTTATTTTTGTTTTTCATTTTTTTAGTGAAAATGGTATTTTAGTAAATATGTAAGCTTATTTTATTAGTAAAATTTATAAAAATCAATCAAAATTGTAATTTATGCGCGTGCAACACACATCCCGTTAAAAATAACGATTTTTTTGACGGAAGGGGCTATGATGCTACGTTTTATAAACTATAAGGGGTTATGGTGTACTTTTAAAAGTATAGGGGACTTTTACGCACTTTCATCAAAGTATAAGGGGTTACGGTGCTATTTACCCAAAATTAAAAGATCGTTATAGAACAGGAAAAAATGAAAAATATAAGAAAAATAGGAGGGCAGGTAGAGTGGAAAATAAGACTAAAAAGAAGCTAGCTCATTGTCGGGATGAAGACACACACACAAGTATGAACGTAAAGCAAAACATACAGTAACTTTGACATGATGTTTGAATCCTCTAATCTACATACACAAACCTTTTTATTTACATTCACAATCTCACCTCCAAAATACATACATGAATCTTTTTATTTATATTCAGGATCTCACCTCCAAAATAATTCACTTCCAACACTCATAATATGTCAATGGAGATCAACCTCTTTGTAGTTTTGAGGTTTGATGTCTAACGGGGTCCACGATACACACGAATCTGGAGTAGAAAATGATAGCTAGAATGTAAAGTGAAATAACAATAGCTCTATATGTAGGATTGTGAGTAACAATAATTAAACACATGGTCCCAACATGGCCAATTGTAACAGTAAACCTTACGCAAACGAATTAGCGGCTGTTGTACCATGGTGATTATTACTGAACAACTTAAATCGTTGTCGACCCCAAGGGGACGCTCCAGTGGTAAGTAAGAGAAAGTGAATAATTATAGACGTAAGTTTGAGTTTTTTTAATTATTATTGGGAATTATATTTTTGACTAAATTGGTGCATACTTTGATTCATATTCTTGTACTCTCGAGTTTTGGTTCACACCTGTTAGGTTAGAAGGTATGATGCATGCTGGTGTGCCGATAGTAGGCCATGGGGTTCAATATCTCATGTGATGTCTAATCTAGTCTATGAATTATGCATAAATTGATTAAGATAAGTATGTTTCCTACGTTAACCAAAAAAAAAAAAAATTAACTCGTTGTAACAATCATCATAAGATTCCGTAAAAGCCAAGCTTTAGGATCCTTTTACCACTAAAAAATAACTGAAGACTATTATATAAAGAGGCTAAATACTTGAACCTCCATGCTAATTAAGTTGAGCATTCAATTCTCAAGTCTTGCATTTTCCTACAACCCCTAGATATGGGAGCTAGAAATTCAATTTTATTTGCCTTTTTCTTCTTGTTTTTCCTCGTTAACTCCATAAGCGCTACATCAGGCAAAAAAATCCGCGCTCGTAGGCCCTGTAGAAGGCTAGTTTTCTACTTCCATGACATCATTTACAATGGTCACAATGCCCATAATTCAACTTCAGCTATAGTGGGCGCACCAGCTTGGGGTAACAAGACCATATTGGCTGGCCAAAACCATTTCGACAATGTGGTGGTCTTTGATGGTCCCATCACCTTAGATAACAATTTGCATTCTGTTCGGGCACAAGGCTTCTATTTGTACGACAAGAAGGTTATATTTACCTCGTGGCTAGGGTTTTTTTTTGGTGCTTAATTCTACTAAACACAAGGGAAGTATTAACTTTGCCGGTTACAATCCATTGATGAACAAGACTAGGGACATTTCGGTGATATGTGGCACTGGTGATTTCTTCATGCCCAGAGGGGTGGCTACTTTGATGACTGATGCTTTTGAGGGTGAAGTTTACTTCCGGCTTTGTGTTGATATCAAGTTATATCAGTGTTGGTAAGAGGCATAAGTGGCTCAATATTTCTGATGAGTTTACTATATTTATATGGTTTTTCCCTTTGCTTTCTGAATTTTGTCTAATGTAATTTTATTATTGATGAATTAATAATCGAGCTAGCTCTATGGTTTGCTTGTAACTCTTTTTGTTTCTCCTTATTCGAGGTATTTTTTTTTTTGGTTCCAATATTTTTTTTAGAACTATCTAATATATCATCTTTCCAAGTGATACGATGTGTCAAATACGTCTTTTTTCCATTATTTCTATCATTCTTATATGCATAGATTATAGCTTCTGATATGGGGTAAATTCCCAAGCCCAAACACAATTACCAAAATACCCATGTGACGAAGCATATAGCTGAGGCTACTAGTACCTCGGACCGATGTCCACCTTTCCCGAGGCTCGAGATCATGAGTATTGCAAATACCGGTAATCCGTAGGGCTTGGACTGGAAATATATTTGGGAGACCTTGGAAAAAGTTATTGTAACTAACTCTAACACGATTCCAGAAAATTAGGCAGGAGAGAGAAAACAGAATCACTCATTGATGGGTGCTTAGCTTAGGATAAAATTAATGTCAATTCTAAGCCAAGTTTTAACTCGCAAGTGCACGAGTGATTGTAGTGTAGTGTGCTAGTGCGAGGTCGAATCCACAGGGAGACAATTTGAAAGTTTGTAGAAAAATGTAAGTAAAGTGCCTAAGTAATTAAACTAAATTAAATTGTAAATTGAGTGATTTGAACGAAAGTTAACTAAAAATAAAATAAAAATAAAAATGAAATTAAATGCGAAAACTAAAATTAAATATGAAAGTTGAAATTGAAGTTTGATCACTATTGGGAAAGGTATAGGGATCGGATTCCTATGCAAAGATGAATTCTAGGCTCGAACTTAGGATTTCCTATTTTGATGCAAAATTAGACTACAAGCCTAATTAGTTAAATAAGCACCTAAAGTTAACTAATTAACGAGTTAGAGCTAGTTTAGAGGTGCAACGCTATCTCCAAGTCCTTTATCTAGCCGGAGTGTAGATTTGTCCTAAAATCCTAGGCATACACATTAACTAATTAAGTGAAGGAAAACTATGGTACAACCTATAGTTTTCACAATCAAGCCCAATTTATATATTTGATCTACTATATGAATTCCTATTAATTACTAGCTACAAGCATAATAAATTAATAGGATAAATAATAAAGCATGTAAATCAAAAATATAAAAATAGCATCAAAATAATCCACCCAAGTTCAAGACCATAAAATTAAATTATTACATAGTAATCCTACCCTAAACAATGAATTAATTATTCATGTTCAACAAAATTGAATCAATATTATAAAAAGAAAGTAAATTAAACTTCTCCATAAATTAATTCGAATCTGTTGAAAATAATAATTTAATCTAAATCCCAACTGAAAATTGAAGAAGAATTTATGAAAAGAAATAAACCGAACTTGCTGCTGTTTTTTTCCTTGTCGCCAAAGCTTTTTTCCTTCGTTGCTTGCTGTTTTGCTCTCTATTTTTTTCCTTTTCTTTCCTCTGCGCCGCGCACCTTCTTTTTCTCCTCTGTCCTTTTTTTCCTTGCGCCGCACGACTTTTATGATGCATCATCACCGCCCTAGTCAATGGGCTTTACATGGCCAACGTCTCTTTTGTTTTCTGCTAAACCAAGTCCACATTGGACTTTGTTCATCATTTTTTCATGCCAAGTCCAATTGGACTTGGCTGATCTACTTGGACATGGCCAACTTTATGGCCATGTGATGGACGCAAAGGCTTGTCAAAGCCTTGGTCAAGTCCAATTTTTTTATTTCTTTATTTCTTTTATTTTCCCTTTCCAATTTCTTTCACCATCTTTTGTCATTGACGAGCAAATTTTTATCATCTTTTCTTCATCCAATTTTCTATCAATTCGGCTCCAAATACTCTTCCATTATTCAATTTCTACATGTACAAAAACACAACTAAAGTGATCAAACATTATAATTAATGTGCATAATTAATTCTAAAAAACAAAGAAATAAGCCTGAAAATATGAATACATCAACACCCCCAAACCTACCTCTTGCTTGTCCTCAAGCAAGACTAGGATCTAAGCAAATCTTCAAGTTCTCAAGACGTTGCTTTAACAAATCAATCAACTCTAACAAAAGGACAAGGTTCGGGGAACAATTGATCCTATGGTATAGTAGTTCAGCGAACTCATTCGGATCTCTCTCTTTAAATGCAAAACATGTTTACTACAAGATTACACTAAACGCTATTAAGTCTCCACGTAACAAAGTAACAAGACAACTCAATACAACTAGATCGTAATACTCGCACCCCCATTGCCTTTATAATCCTCCAAACATGCCTTTCACCCTTTTATTCATTCTAAAACATAAAAGTAAACACACTTCATCTCTTTTTATTAGGTGCTTGGTCCTAAACGGTCAACTCAACACCCCATGTAACGAGCTTTCGAGGTCATCAATCCCAACCACTTAAGGCTTAGGTTGATAGGCTTTGAAAGGCCCCATGCGTACCCTACTTACTCGAAGTGTTGAACACCGAAACACCGTACACCTTAAGCACATATCCCTAAAGATAGACAATGAATATAAGAATAGTGGTGCTAAGAGATAGAAAAAAAAAAATTTTGTTTTTTTTTTTGTTTTTTGATTATTTTTTCATCATTCATTTTTTATATTTTTTTTTGTTTTTTTTCTTCTCTTTTTTTTCACTATAAAGGCCCAGGCACGCAAACAAGACTACTCAAGAGAGGGTACTCATATCACAACCACATTATATCTCATCATCTTACAACCAAGTCATGGGACCACAATAGTCTAAGCATAATCTCACAGTCCCCACGCCTCGCATTCATCAAAATCAATCCTAAAAATTCAACTCAAAACTACCTCATAAAATCAAGAACCACCTACTCTCCTCAATCACTTCATAAGAGCTAATCAATACATCATCACAATTCCTCAATTACCAGAAAATTCACCACAAATCCACAAAAAATATAAAGATCAAAAACATTTTCAAATTTTTTTTCACATTTTGTTCAAGTTTTCCCCAAAACAACAATAGACACAATTAAACACCCAGACCCCCAAACCTAAAGTTTGCTTGCCCTCAAGCAAATAAAATTAAAACATGTTAGGGGTATGGAAAGGGGGAAGAAGAAAAAAAAAAAAAAAAAAAAAAACATAAAATGAGAATCCAATAGTGAGAGTGCATGAAAAGAAAGCAATTAATAGGAATAGATGGAGTAGATGGACATACCTGAAGTGATCGATAATGAAAAGAAATGTAACCCTTCACATCTACAACTTGTAATTAAGCTCAAAAGCAAAACAATAGAGGATAAGGCAAGATAAAATGAGAAAATACCATAAAAGAATAAAAATATTTTTTACTTTTTCATTTTTTGTATATATATATATATATATCTATATCTATATCTTTTTTGTTGGCCGACCATATTTCCATCCCCATACAAAGGCTCCGAACTCTGGGAGGCACTAAAGCCGACTCACTAAAAATAAATAAGCACAATGAAACAATAAAGATAGCTAGAATGCAAATACCTGGATTCATTTAATATCAGCCAGTAAGACAAATCTTGTGAAACTTCAGAAATTGAGTTAACTAAGTACATTAAAAATGCGGAGGAGAGGCCATTAATTTCAAACCACCAACGTACTCAAACCCCAGACATCTTCCCATACTTAAGAGGGAAGGCCAGGCATTACGCTTTCGGCCAGTGATTTTACTTTCATAGTATCCATCCTAATTAACCCCAAGACTTCCATTACACAAGATAATCCATTTTCGAGAAAATGGTAAAGCCCACTATAACCCAGTGGAGGTCCAACCGAAAAGTTGAGAAACATAATTAAAGAAAGTAAAATAAAGTAATTATTCCTAGGGTGCCTCCTAGAAGCGCTGCATTTAACGCCGACAGCCAGGCGAATGTCATTGTTCATGTAAGGTCAGAAGTGTCCCGTAGCTCTACAGATTCAACTTCGTGAGGGACCGAACTCGGATCAAGGGCATGTTTCAAACGTTGGCCATTAACTGTGAGGACTCGCCCATCTTTGAGGTGTTTAATTTTAATAGCCCCTGAAGGGTATGCCTCGAGCACCTCATAAGGTCCATCCCATCTAGTCCTCAATTTTCCTGGAAAGAACTTCAATTTAGAGTTAAACAACCAAACCTTATCTGAAAGGGCGAAGGTTTTGCGCAAAATAGATTTATCGTGAATTCTCTTCATCCTCTCCTTATAAAGTTTGGCATTCTCATATGCTTCATAACGAAGTTCCTCCAACTCACTCAAGGCCAATTTTCTACCCTCACCTGCCTGCTGCATCTCAAAGTTCAGGGCTTTAATAGCCCAATAAGCTTTATGCTCTAGCTCAACAGGGAGGTGGCAAGCCTTACCGTAAACTAATCTATATGGAGACATGCCTATGGGAGTCTTAAAAGCTGTGCGATAGGCCCATAACGCATCGTGTAAACGACATGACCAATCCTTGCGATCGGGCCTAACTGTTTTCTGTAAAATGGATTTTATCTCCCTATTTGACACCTCCACTTGCCCACTCGTCTGAGGATGATAAGGTGTTGCAATCTTATGCCGTACTGAATATTTTCTCAATAATGACTCAAGTGTCCTATGGCGAAAATGTTTTCCTCCATCACTCAAAAGCACACGTGGCACCCCAAACCTAGAAAAGATGTGCTCTTTAATGAACTTGACCACAACTTTGTGGTCATTGGTTCGAGTTGCCACCGCCTCCACCCACTTGGACACATAGTCTACAGCCACAAGAATATAAGTGTACCCATACGAAGGAGGAAAAGGACCCATGAAATCAATGCCCCACACATCAAATATCTCACAAACTAAAATGGGTGATAAGGGCATCATGTCTCTCCTAGAGATAGACCCAAATTGTTGACATCGATGACATTTCTTACAGAATTGTTGGGCATCTCTGAACAAAGTAGGCCAAAAGAAACCACACTGGAGGACTTTAGCAGCTGTCCTCTTACCTCCAAAATGACCACCACATGCCTCCCCATGACAAAAGCTAAGGATGCTATCAAACTCTTCTTCCGGCACACATCGTCGGATAACCTGATCAGCACACACCTTAAAGAGATAGGGATCCTCCCAAATAAAATGTTTTACTCGAGCCATGAAACGATCCTTCTCTCCCCGCCCCCAGTGAGCAGGCAACTCTCTCGCTGCCAAATAATTAACAAAATGGGCATACCAGGGGATCCTATGTGAGACAGCAAATAGTTGCTCATCAGGGAAGCTATCATTAAAAGGAAGGGAGTCGGTGGGAGACCCAAGGACTAAACGCGACAAATGGTCAGCAACAGAATTCTCACTCCCCTTTTTATCTCTAATATCCAAATCAAATTCCTGAAGTAATAGTAACCACCGAATCAGACGGGGCTTAGCATCCCGTTTGGCAAGTAGGTAACGCAAGGCCGCATGATCTGTGTAGACTATCACCTTTGACCCTAGGATGTATGATCTAAACTTATCAAGGGAGAAAACTACAGCTAGCAATTCCTTTTCTGTGGTAGTATAATTCTTTTGAGCATCATCTAAGGTCTTACTGGCGTAGTAAATCACACATGGCAACTTATCCCTACGTTGTCCCAAAACAGCCCCCACTGCGTAGTCGGATGCATCACACATAATCTCAAAAGAAAGGCTATAATCAGGAGGCTGGATGATAGGTGCAGAGGACAGTAAAGACTTCAGCTTCTCAAATGCCTTGGCACACTCATCATCAAAATGAAATGGAGTATCATGTGCCAAGAGGCTGGAAAGGGGTCGAGCAATGTGGCTAAAGTCCTTGATGAAACGTCGATAGAAACCGGCATGACCAAGGAATGATCTAACGTCACGCACCGTTTTTGGTGCTGGGAGTTTCTCTATCAACTCAACCTTGGCTGGGTCCACATGAATACCATCCTGAGATACAACATGACCAAGTACTATCCCCCGTCTAACCATGAAGTGACTTTTCTCCCAACTAAGCACCAAATTCATCTTAACACAACGCTCTAGCACTAGGGAAAGGTGTGTGAGACACTCATCAAATGTAGCTCCAAAAACTGAAAAATCATCCATAAAGACCTCTAGAAACTTCTCAATCATATCAGAAAAAATAGCCATCATACACCTCTGAAAGGTCGCTGGTGCATTGCATAAACCGAAGGGCATGCGACGATAAGCAAAGGTCCCATATGGACAAGTGAATGTGGTCTTTTCTTGGTCATCGGGGAAGACTGGGATCTGATTATACCCGGAATACCCATCTAGGAAGCAATAGTAGCCCTGTCCGGCTACTCTATCTAATATCTGGTCAAGAAAGGGTAAAGGAAAATGGTCTTTCCGGGTCTTGGCATTAAGCTTTCTATAGTCAATACAAACACGCCAACCAGTAGTGGTGCGTGTAGGAATAAGGTCACCCTTATCATTAGGGACTACTGTGATCCCAGACTTCTTTGGTACCACCTGCACCGAACTAACCCATGAACTATCAGAAATCGGGTAAATGATACCCGCATCAAGCAGTTTAATGACTTCTTTATAAACAACCTCACTCATGTTTGGGTTCAGCCTCCTTTGCATATCACGGGAAGGAGTAGCACCATTTTCTAAGTGAATCCGATCCATACACAATGAAGGGTCTATACCTTGTAAGTCATAAATGGTCCACCCTATGGCCTTTTGATGATCACGAAGGACTCCTAACAATCTCTCCTCATGCTCAGTGGTCAGATCTGATGCAATAATTACTGGAAGGGTGTCATTAGGTCCTAAGTACACATATTTAAGATGCGCAGGCAAAGGTTTAAGCTCCAAAGTTGGAAGATACTCAACCGGAGGAGGATCAGGACAAACTTTGGATGGAAGGGAGCTAAGACTATCATTAGCCTTGTCAAGGCTAGGATTAGACACGACAGAAGTAGAAGCTACTAGCTCTTTCACAAATGAATCAGAGTCAAATTGAGTCAAGATTGCCTCAAGCTCTGCAAGCTCATCATCGGCAGTCAACATCGAATGGGCATGTTCCTCAACACAAGGGTCAATGATATCAACCAGGAAGCACTCATCCTCAGAATGTCTACTTACTCGATTAGCCGCCTCTGCGGCCCTCACCTTAACTCTCATATTCCCAAAGGTTATCTCAATCATCCCTGTCCTACAAGATATCGCTGCATCAACTGTGGCCAGAAAAGGTCTCCCTAGAAGAACTGGTGTCGCATGCCTAGTGTCTAGTCCTGAGTCCATGTCTAAGACAATGAAGTCAACCGGGAAAAGAAATTCACCAACTCTAACTAAGACATCCTCAATTATCCCTCTAGGTCGTCTCTCAGATCGATCTGCCAACTGAAGTGTAACATTTGTGGGAGTCAACTCCCCCAAACCTAAACGCTCATATACTGCAAATGGAATGAGATTCACACTAGACCCTAAGTCAAGGAGGGCATGATCCACCTGTTGATCTTGAATGATGCAAGGAATGGTGAAGGCTCCGGGGTCATTAAACTTGGGCGGAAGGCCCCTAGTGTATATGCTACTTACTTTCTCTGTGAGCCTCACCTTCTTTGGAATGTGGGTGGATTGCCTCTTCCTAATGCACAAGTCTTTGAGGAATTTGGCATAAGCCGGTATCTGTTGGATAACTTCAATAAGAGGCAGGTTTATCTTAATATCCTTCAAGTGGTCTAATACCCGAGACTGCTTATCATCTTTCCTAGGTCGCTCTAAAGCAGTAGGATAAGGCACCCTAGGAGGACTATCATCACTGTGATCTACAACCTGCTTCTCATCTCTCTGTGAAGGAATGATATTTTCTTTACTATCCTCTATCTCATCTCCCAACTCACTTCTTACTCTCTCAACTTTATCCTCAACCTCTTTTGTATCCCTACTCTTGTCACTCACTCTCTTTGCTCCATTAGACTCATCTACCTGATTATCTAACTGGTAACCACTCCGAAGGGTGATAACAGCTTTGGCTTGCTCATGGGTGGTCTCATTGTGGACATTGCTACACTGGCCACGTGGATTCTCGACAGTCTGAGCAGGGAGCTTACCCTCATCCCTCCTAGTAATTTGTTGGGCCAGTTGCCCAACTTGAGTTTCCAACTTAGCAATAGATTGCTGCTGAGCATGAATTACTTGAAGTAACTTGTCAAACTTATCATCAGGCTTGTTAGGAGGAAGATGAGGGCTAGGCTGAAATTGATTCCCTGGTTGCGGTTTAAAGTGAGGCCCATTAGACACATGATAATATCCAGGAGGATTAGATTGAGGCTTTTGCACTTGAGCCTGCGAAAATGAAGAGTCATGATTTCCTTGACGCCATGAGAAAGCTGGATGATCTCGCCAACCAGGATTATATGTATTCGAATATGGATTGTAATTGCGAGAATAACCCTGGGCAGCACAAACCTGTTCCTGAATAAATTCAGGGAACTGAGAGGCAAGAGGACACCCTAGTGTGGGGTGGTCCACTGCAGAACATAAGGCACAACATTGAACATTTGGCAGGGCAGGTGATGAAGTAGACCCTAAAGATATAAACTGATCAAATTTCTTGGTCAAAGCTGCCACTTGTGAGTTTAAGTCCCCATTTGTGCTCACCTCATATAGTGTCCTCCTAGAAGTGGGCTTACCCATTCTATCCATTGTTGAGTCTTGAAATGAGTCTTTGGCAATACTATCAAGTCGGGCCCATGCCTCATTTGGGGTGAGGTTATAAAACCCTCCATTACTCATTGAATTCACCATCGTTTTCTGTTGTGGTGTCAACCCTCTATAGAAATACTGAAGCAACCTAGGTCTATCGAACCCATGGTGTGGGCAGTGACGAATGAGTCCATTAAACCTATCCCAAGTTTCATGAAATGCCTCTAGATCGGACTGGGAAAAAGTCATGATGTTCTCTTGAAGAGATGAGGTCTGGGCCATTGGAAAAAATCTAAACAGAAATTGTGTCAACAGTTCTTCCCAAGAAGTAATGGTTCCCTCTTCAAGGGAATGAAGCCATTCTTTAGCTTTGTCCTTAAGAGATAGTGGGAAGAAACGCAATCGGATATTTTCTTGAGTAACATTTGGAACATGCACAGTGGTACATATCTCAAGAAAATCACGAATATGCGCATGTGGATTTTCATTGCTTTTCCCGTAAAATGATGGAAGTATTGCTATCGTACCAGGTTTCATGTCAAAGTCCACATTATGGATGGCAGGTGGTCGGATAGCAATATTCGGCTGATATGTGGTCGGGAGAAAATGCTGCCTAAGAGGTATATCATCAGGATCAGGATTATTAGGGACAATGGGAAGATGGGGAATTTGAGGATTATTAACATTTTGAGGCACATTCAGATTTCCTTCATGTTCCGCCATGATTGTAGTTAAGACCTTATGATTCCTATGGTGTGGGATTCTTTGTGGCTCAGGGTCAAAGGGTTCTAAAGGCAATCCTAAAGAACGACGACCAAGCATACACAAAAAGCCAAGCTAATGGGAAATTACTAAATTGAAATAAAAACCTAAAACTAGAAATAAACTATTTAAGAAAAATAATCAACTAGAAAACTAGATAGATAAATAAATAAACGAAAAGTAAAATAAATGAATTACTAAATGAATAAAAAGCAATAAAATCACTAAGATAATAGAGAAAGCAAATAAAATAAAAAATAAAAATAAAAAATAAAAAAAAAAATTCAAGATAACTATTTAAACTAAAACAACTAATAAAGTAATCTAAAAATAATAAAGTAAAACAAGAAAAATAATTTTTTTTTTTTTTTTTTGCAAAAATAACTAATTAACTAAAAACTAACACTTAAACAAAATACTACACTAGTCCAAAAATAATACTGTGCCTCCCCGGCAACGGCGCCAAAAACTTGATGGGTGCTTAGCTTAGGATAAAATTAATGTCAATTCTAAGCCAAGTTTTAACTCGCAAGTGCACGAGTGATTGTAGTGTAGTGTGCTAGTGCGAGGTCGAATCCACAGGGAGACAATTTGAAAGTTTGTAGAAAAATGTAAGTAAAGTGCCTAAGTAATTAAACTAAATTAAATTGTAAATTGAGTGATTTGAACGAAAGTTAACTAAAAATAAAATAAAAATAAAAATGAAATTAAATGCGAAAACTAAAATTAAATATGAAAGTTGAAATTGAAGTTTGATCACTATTGGGAAAGGTTTAGGGATCGGATTCCTATGCAAAGTTGAATTCTAGGCTCGAACTTAGGATTTCCTATTTTGATGCAAAATTAGACTACAAGCCTAATTAATTAAATAACCACCTAAAGTTAACTAATTAACGAGTTAGACCTAGTTTAGAGGTGCAACGCTATCTCCAAGTCCTTTATCTAGCCGGAGTGTAGATTTGTCCTAAAATCCTAGGCATACACATTAACTAATTAAGTGAAGGAAAACTATGGTACAACCTATAGTTTTCACAATCAAGCCCAATTTATATATTTGATCTACTATATGAATTCCTATTAATTACTAGCTACAAGCATAATAAATTAATAGGATAAATAATAAAGCATGTAAATCAAAAATATAAAAATAGCATCAAAATAATCCACCCAAGTTCAAGACCATAAAATTAAATTATTACATAGTAATCCTACCCTAAACAATGAATTAATTATTCATGTTCAACAAAATTGAATCAATATTATAAAAAGAAAGTAAATTAAACTTCTCCATAAATTAATTCGAATCTGTTGAAAATAATAATTTAATCTAAATCCCAACTGAAAATTGAAAAAGAATTTATGAAAAGAAATAAACCGAACTTGCTGCTGTTTTTTTTCTCGTCGCCAAAGCTTTTTTTCCTTCGTTGCTTGCTGTTTTGCTCTCTATTTTTTTCCTTTTCTTTCCTCTGCGCCGCGCACCTTCTTTTTCTCCTCTGTCCTTTTTTTCCTTGCGCCGCACGACTTTTATGATGCATCATCACCGCCCTAGTCAATGGGCTTTACATGGCCAACGTCTCTTTTGTTTTCTGCTAAACCAAGTCCACATTGGACTTTGTTCATCATTTTTTCATGCCAAGTCCAATTGGACTTGGCTGATCTACGTGGACATGGCCAACTTTATGGCCATGTGATGGACGCAAAGGCTTGTCAAAGCCTTGGTCAAGTCCAATTTTTTTATTTTTTTATTTCTTTTATTTTCCCTTTCCAATTTCTTTCACCATCTTTTGTCATTGACGAGCAAATTTTTATCATCTTTTCTTCATCCAATTTTCTATCAATTCGGCTCCAAATACTCTTCCATTATTCAATTTCTACATGTACAAAAACACAACTAAAGTGATCAAACATTATAATTAATGTGCATAATTAATTCTAAAAAACAAAGAAATAAGCCTGAAAATATGAATACATCACTCATAAAGGTATAAATAGCACTCACACTCTCAGATAGAAGGTATCAAATACATTCTACACACTCTTTTTCAGATCTATCTTCTTCATCATTAAGAAAGTTACTAACTTAATCGTCAAAGTACTAATGTGAGCTCAACCCACAACATTCCTTGTTGCAGGCCGAAGCCCAATTCAGCTCTCCGAATTTTCTACCAGTTTCTATTTTAGTATATGAAATATGATTTACTAAGTGTAGTTATTTGCAAACTTCAAAATTTGGAAAAAAAACTTATGAACTCATCTAGTGTAACAAGACAATCATTTATGCAAGAATTCAAATCAAACTACTAGTTTGTTAATTCAGTAGATTTAATTAACTAATCTAAAATATTCAATCTATATTGACGGCAGAAGAAAATCCGAATTTTTATAAATTAAATACATATTCTATAATTAATATATATAAAACGAGATGTCACAATTCACTGGATGATAGTGCATGGCACGCATTGGCGCTTGATTTGTTGCATGCGATACATCAATCATTTAACACAGAAGACATGCTGGTTCCAATACGATCTCTAGTGAGGCTAATGATTACAGATTATTCATAGACACAAAGCAAATCACCAGACAAGCCATCCCATGGAAATAATTAAGAAACTTTTGAGATGCCTTAAAGGGCAAGCCTAAAGACCAAGTTAACGAACGAGGAAAGTTTAGAATCATTCCATGGGAACTGAAGTTTCAATGTTGATTACCTTCTTCTTTTTCGTCCTCTCTTTGGCTGCAATATTGCTACCCAGCAAAGTATATTGGCGTATGCCGTGTCTATATAAATTAAGTGTAGCACTTTCATCCGAAAATTGAATGATCAAGTCGAGATGTGGGCCTAGTTGAGATGTGGGCCTACCTCCCACACAAAATCGGACCATCTACCTTGTCGGATAGAGATTTTTTGCTTATGTAAAAGGTTAGCCTACGTTAACGTTTACTTGTATAACAACCTTAATTTAGAATGGTTACAATGCCAACAATGCAACTTCAGCCATTATAGGTAAACCATCATGGAGCAACAATACCATATTGGCAAGTCAGTCATTTTGGCGATATGGTCGTGCTGATGATCTCATCACTTTCGATATTCGGGCTTCTATTTTATGTCAAGAAAATTATATACAATCACGATGGCACTAATATTCAGCGGAGCGATCGATTAATGGAAAAGAGTAGGAAAATTTCTGTTATTGGTGACACTGGTAACTTCTTCATGGTGAGAGGCGTGGCGACTTAGTTGTCGCTAATTTTGGTGATATTTTTTTCTTCATATGGTTTTTTTCACCCTTCCTCCCCAACAGTGGTTCTTGTGATGATAAGAATCTAGCGCTAAGATACATATCATTGGAAAAAGATTAAAAACGCATATTCATTTTGAACAACCGAACATGATAATAACACGTGTCACTATCATTACATTTTTAGTGAAATCTACTATTTTTTGGGAGTCCTACCATCTTTTTCACCCATTTGTAAACACGGCCCTATATCACTCATGTTTTCTCCACCTTTTTGCCTTTTTGGAAAGTGAATATTGGTCAAAGACTGGTTATAATTAGACATGTAATTTCCATATTATCATTTTTAATTATGGTATCTGGCAGGCACTTCTCCATTAAATTTACTGAATGATAGAACGCTTTTACCTTATAATGAATCCAATAAAGATTATGATTCCAAGTTGTCATACAAAGTCTAAAGACAATCTTGTTCATGATTCTTTCTAGCACTCAATTGAGTAATTCTATCTCACCTGATTTGCCTGCTGATGACATTGCTGCAGCTTTCTTGCTGGTAATTTATGGTTCCTTAATTAGCAAATAAAATGTATTACATGTAGCCACATGCCGCTGCTTGAAATTTGAGTAATTAAAAAAAATGTATATTAGGTACCCTTGAATCTATAATCAAGATCATGTAATTTACACCTCTGTAACCTATATCTTGGTGGGCAAGGAGTTTCTAACTTGTGGCACAAGTTCAGCTTATTGTTTCATAGGCTCGAGTTAACCGAAACTCAATTCACTATCTAAAAATTGGATTTAGACTTTGACCAAATTTTGACCACTACAATACAAAAATGGGAAATGCAAACAACAATGGTATATTCTGACTACAAGTATACTTTGGTGTTTCAACATTACTACAAGCCTCCTCTAGTGATGGCCTCAAAGTAGAGGAAGTAAAAGGAAGGCGAAAATCTTATTCGAAAAATAATCAAATTAAACTTGACCAGCAATCATCCTGATTCTAAATATTCTTCCATAAATTACATATATTAGTCATTAGTCAAGTGCGTTGGCGGAGTCGGGAACCGGTATCTAGAGGTGTATATCTATAGTCAGCCAGAGCACTTATACAACTATGAGTTTAAGGCAATTTAAAGATGTAGTTTTCCAATACAAGTTAATGATTTTGCCACATGGTATTTTAGTTTCTCCAGAGAAAAATATGAACTAATGTTTCTCTCAAACTAGTTTGCTTTTAGAAAATGTCAATGACTAAACAGTAAGGTTGGTATATGAGATTCATAACTCTTACATTTAAAGAGCCTCAAGTAGTGCTAAACTTTCGTGATACTAATCAAAACAGGTGAATCTATGCTTGAATGCATATAATTGCTTTGTGCTATCAGTCCTTTTGTTGCAACTGACTACATAGCCTTCTTTCAGCACTTGCTGCAGCCTTATCACCTTTCGGAGAAGTAAGAATCCTCTCATAATATTATTATGTTATGAGCGTGATCCGACAGTTACAAACTATCAAGATTATTTAATAATAACTGCATTATTAGTTCACAGCAGTCGAATCACGCTCATAACTACCGTATCATGGTATATGCACCTAATAAGTTAATTAAATTATTGTAGAATGCAGCTGGCTGTCCTGAGAGGTTCCCTACTAGGGACATTCTCATCCAAGAAGGTACCATTTCTATAGCTGCAAGAGTCAACCAAAATGACAATAACAAATGAAGAAATATTTTCCTGAAAAAATAGAACAATATTAATTGGTCTATGTGACCAACCTCTTGGTCTGCTGGACATTTGAAAAGCCAATTCTACAAATTAAGGTTGGCATGCTAATAATATCTAATTATTCCCCTTCCTGGACTATCATAGGTGGAAACTGTGCATTGGGCTAGAAAAGTGTTACAAAATGTGGCAACATGGCACTGCACTAACTCTACGTAGGGTCGATCTTTAACTTAACAATCGAATTTATGCAACACTAACATAAAGAGGATTACACACAGATGTATCCATAAATCAGTTGTTAAAAATGATTATTAAGATAGTTAAAATCCCCTCTCACTATATCTCGACCTTTCATTTCTGGTTCTCTCTTTTTCATTTATTTCTTCTTAATTATCAGTTTATCACCCTCAACCACAAAGCGCCCCACATTCCCACTTCAACTCTATACGCTAACAATGTATAATGCACTTGTGAAGAGGAATCTTAGTATGAAATTAAAATTGTAGTTGTTTAACCATAGTTTGAATTGTAAAACTAATCTTTTACAAAATTCAAAATAAAATTATATATGATAGATTCTAAAATGAGCTTGATTTGTTCTCCAAACTTTAAACATAGTAGAATTTTGTGTATTTTTACTGTCCTACATAGAAGTAACCTTCAGTTGACAATTAAATTAAAGTTCAACATGAAATGAACTAAGCTTGCATGCATTATAATATAATATCTATATTGCCATCTGAGATCAATGCTTAGATTTTCATCTTTGTATAAAAGAGCCTCAAAGGTATACATGTGTCCACCAAATAATAGTGACAAGTGATTTGTATGAGGGCATAAGCTCGAGATCATGTGAATGTCTAGATGCCGCATATTCTTTTATTACTTTTGTTCATATGCTTTATATTTTACTGCACAGTCCCACACATGCTTGGTGTAGGACTAGTAAATTAATTGTATAAAGTGTATAAAAAGGTTATCATAATAATTCACTAACATGATAGCGTGCAGAATTTGTCTTCCATTCAATTTTTCAGAAAAAGATAAGCCTTATATGCATATATGTAAATCATTTATCAGCTCTTACCGATAGTTGGATACAAGACTCTCCCTATAACGTAAAGGTTTAATAGCATGTTTGACCTTGACCTCGAGATATAGATTCATTTTCTTTGCATAATGTGGCTAAATGGCACGTCAGAAATTCTGATGCAGCCACACTGCCACAGCATTTTCTAATGCTAAAATTGGGGTTAACGGGTTGTTTAAAAGGATTCTCCGTTCTTTTGCCAAATATTCTGCTTTTTCCTAAATACTCGAGTTTAAATACCTATAGATTCACTATTAGCTTACTGGCTTCATATAATTCAGTCTTTGATACATCTGCGGCTGTTCATCATTTTCTTTGCATAATGTGGCTAAATGGCACGTCAGAAATTCTGATGCAGCCACACTGCCACAGCATTTTTTTAAGCTAAAATTAAAGTCATTGTTGCCACAAACTGACATATACCAACAACCGTTTTCGTTTTTCTATTGAGAAAATAATAAAGATTGTCAACACTCGTCGATCCACGATGGAAAGATTACAGAATAAAATAATGAAAGTAACATTGTATGTCGTTTCTGCTGCGTAGTACCACACATTTTTCACTTCTTATATAATAAACATTACGTTAGTATGGTTTTCAAACAAATGAGATTTCACTCATATGTAACACTTACTACGTAAAAGTACATAGGATACTGATTAAGAGCATTAGAATATATGTTTTTCTAAAATTAAAAAATAATCAACTCCAAATTTATCATTTAAAATATTGAACTATTTTATCTAACATTAATTAATTTTAAGATGAAATTTCAGTTAATTTAATATGATATCAGAGTTGGACCGTCATTAGTTCAGTCGTATTTATCCACGTGTGACACAATTTGTTTCATTTCATTTCGGTCTCGATTACTCATTTTTCCTCAATGTCAACTCGTTTACTCATTTCTCCTCAATGTCAGTTCTCATTTTTTGGTTCTCCCCGGATCACAAATAAGGAGAGTATTGTAATATGTATTCCTCTCACGACGAAAAACCATAAACTCTAAATTTACCATATAAAATCTTGAACTACTCAATTTAATATTAATTAATTTTAGAATGAAATTTCAATTATTTAAAAAAATAGATAAATTTTTTCTTTAGTCGATATTGAAAAGTACGAATGATATATATCTTTACTGAATTATTAATAAATAAATAATTGAATGTCGACAGGATGTCCTACTTCATGCATGAGATGGAGCACGACCTTCATAAGAATCAAATCTTTGAAGGCATATTCTTGAATGAAAGTCGCAGGAAAGCACATAAAACCTTCCAAGTATCATACCTGAATTGGTAATATATCAAATTAGGGAAATATATATATATATAAAAAAAATTGTAAGCATTTTGCATAAATGCAATAGAATGGAAAGGAGAATGTATGAATACATGTTTAGCTCTCAAGTTTAGATTTGTACATTTTTATTACAAATATTACTTAGTCCTTAATTGACTAAAAATATGTTTTAAAACACATCGTTATATTAGAGTGTTTATAACATTTATTGATTTAAAACATGCTTTAAAATACGTTGTTATATCAAAGAATTTATAACATTGAGTGAATTTAATATAATTTTATATAAAATAAGGAAACGTATTTATCTGCCTTCCACCGTTTGAATGGGTTATTTTGCTGTCCACGACATTGAAAAGTTTCCTTGATGGAACGGATTAGATACGATATATTCCAAGTATCACAAAAAGGTTGAACCAAAGCAAATGCAAGTTCTGTGACTATAGGCCTCAAATCGGAAGTGAAAAAACATATCTCTGTTTGCTTATTATTACAAAAGGAATTATTCGCAATAATATTATTGATAGAATGAGATATTTGTTTTGGAAAAGGGCGGAAATTTGAGACCAGAAAGTCAAAAGGGGAGAAAGGAGAACTATTGTACCTTATAAGATTGTGTCTTTGTGGTACCATATGTGGCAACATTGTGTGGCACAGAGGAAAGGGCTTTAAAAGTGAGAATAAATTGGTTGAACTTTTAACAAGTGAAATGATGCTTCCGTGATTAGGTTTGGCTTCGGCATTGGGCACCACCGCTATTTTTCAGGGCAACCTTTTTGCGAGGAGGACCTACTTTCATTACAATAATCGACCGGTGCACTTATTTTTGTGTGCTTCTACAAGTTAGCAAAAAGATTATTCTGAAAGAACAGCTGATTATTTGGTTTATTGATATGATTCTTGTTTACATATGAAATGTAAGAGATTAATTCTCAAATGGTATAATAATTTTTGAAAATAATGTAAAATTAATTTAGATTAACATTTGAATATAAATAAATAAATAAAAGATGTCTCTCAGATTTTTCTATAACAGTTAACCAAAAAAAAAAATGGTAAAATATCCTATTGCTCCCATATCACCTCCCTTTAGTGGCGAAGCCATGCACATTAGGTCAAGGTGTGCACGCAGAGAGCGGGAACACTTATTTATATAAATGATTAAAAAAAGAAATATTAACTTTATACCTAAATCATGTTTTCGAGGATGAGAGATCACAATGTGCTATAACTAAATCAATATTTAATTTAATATCATTATAGCACAAATGAATTCTTTAAGTATTGATGAGATTGACAAAGTCTTTTGGCGAGTAGTATTTTTGTACTTTATCTCGATCTTTCGAATAATAATATATAATTTTAAAGCGTAGCCTAAAATAAGAAGTTTCAAATGGATAAATAATGACAATCGGACATTACCAATCTATTTATGTATCATTAATATTTATTGATAACTTATTACATTTTCACATATTGAAAAATACTTGATTTTGTAGTTGTTATTTTTTCGGACATTTTTTTAAGTAAATGATCAATAGACATAATCTCTGTCATTTCCTATTACGGCAGCCAAGTATGTTATCTTTGCATTCATTTTGGTAAGAGAAGAACATAAAATGGATATAAAGAAACTCTCAAAACCCGTACCAAGACAACCGCCACAATACCATCTCCACCACCCCCTACAAATATCACTAAATCTCTTGAATGTAAAAAAAAAAAATTGCAAAGCAGTCACAATTGCCAAACATCTTCTTCTTCGATAGATGTCGCAAAATCTCTTGATTGCAGCACTGCAAAGCATGTTCGTAGCCATGAAGCTTCAACAAAAGCTACTAAATCTCACAAAATTAACAATGTAACGCATGGTAACAATCAGTCAAAACACAAGGACAATTTTTTTTTTTGTAATATATAAAAGTAAAATTACTGAAGTGAGTGGTATTTCACGGTGTGCATTGGCACACCCAATGTGAAGTGTGGCTCCGCCACTGCCTCCCTTCTCCCAAAAAAAAAAAAAGGGAGATGAAACAAATAAATTGGCTTTCAAAAAAAATAAGAAGAGAGAAAAAAAATTAGGTATGTCATTTTTCTCTTAATCTTTGTTTGGCAACCTGCAAATATTAGGTATTCAATTATTGTCTATAAGTGTGTAATTTACAACATAATTCAGTAACTAGATTTTAATTATATCCTAGCTAACTCCTACCTTTTATTACAAAAGTATGATATGACTCAAGTATCAAAGGACCTTTTGTGAAGAGTTTTTCTGTACATCTCTTTGTTTTGCAGGTTAACCAAAGTAAAGTTGAGATGGGAATAGAATTGAGGAGACTGAAATATCAATTTATCAACAGTTTTTTTTTTTTTTTTGGTGTAAACGAGCATTTCATAGAAAAGAAAGCAAGAAGCATATTGATCAAATTCTAAGTATGTTGCTAAGTTGAAATTTGATCGATTTCCAAAGTAGCTAAATCGGACCTATTGATCATCTAGTGCCTTAATCCAGAAAAATTAGCTCAGGTTTGAGGCGCAAATATTTACCTCCTTAACTAATGATTCACACGTATGATGATAATTTGAGAGAATATGGACTAAGAATGTCTTGAAAGGACATTCATGGCAAAAATCAAAGTATGTTTGCTAAATTGAAATTTGTTCAGATTCTAAATAGCCAATTCCAGCATATTGATGATCTCGTCCTTCAATCCATAACAAGGAACTTAGGTTCGAGACGCAAATGTTCACATCCTTAGTCAATAATTTACTCATATAATAATAAAAATAAAAAATATAAACGACTAAACATATCTTTAAAGGATATTCATGGCAAAGATCAAATCATCATAAATCTTTACAAAGCTTGCAACTATCCTCACTAGAAATCATTTATGTAATTAGGTCTATAAGAATTTAACTAAATGCCCTTTATAAAAAAAAACTAAATTTGGAACAATATCTTCAGAATCAATCTAGGGACCCTCGAAGAAAAATTAAAAAGAAAGTGTGAAAAGAAAAATAAGAAAAGAAAAAAAAAGAGAGAGATGAGGAAGCAAAGCCGCACAGATGGGCCCTTTTTGGTCTCCATCACATAGCTCTTGTATATAGGCAACATTGTGTGGGAGCCACTAACCTAGAAGACCGAGGCACAACGAACGGTGACGAGCCGCGGCCGACTTAGAATTCAATGCTATGATTTTATTTTAATCTTTTGTTGTTCCTTTTGCAATTGTTTGTGAAGGGCCGCGGTTGGACAATGAATATGTTAATAACATTATAAAATTATCTTTCATCCCTCTTTCTCTCTCTCCCAACACTTTTTCCTTTTTCCCTTGAAGGTTATTCCACAATCTTTATGTGGTCATTTTCGTGCTCCGGTCATCTAGCCGGGAGCATCTAACTCTCTCTTTCTCTTCTTCTATTTTTTTTTTTTTTTTTTGCTTTTCTTTCTCTTTCTTTTATTTTTGCCCATTTTGTGTAAGCTTTTGTTAGATTTTGTTATGGGTTTGATTGTAATGTTGTGTGTTTAGATTATTGTCGATATTTATCTTTACTATTTTCAATCTACTATTACTATTGTTTATAACTCTCACTCTCGTGATATTAAACACTCGTATGAATGTAATTAAAAGGCTCAGGTGAATTACGCATTCACCGCCATAGGTCTAGATTTTTTCTCCACTATCTAATATATCCACTCGTCTTCCTCCATTGGGGTCGTGCATCCCTTTTCAAGCGTTGTTTCATGGCTGGCCTTGGTAGGCTGCCTGTTGCATGTGTATCGGTTTCAGTGAGTGTTTGGTGATTAGTTGTAGGTTAGGAGTATAACTTATGTTGGCTCCAATTGAAGTTTTTTTTACTGATCTTTTGATTTTAGGCCTTTATATCTGGCTTGTATTTGAATTTTGTACTTTTGTTTTGTCTCTTGGTTTTTGTATAGTTTGAGTCCAGATCTCCTTTATATTTATCTTGTTTAATTAATAAATATGTTACTTGATATAAATAAATAAATAAATAAAATATAACAGTTGTGATTTAATGATATAGTTATAATAAAATAATAAAAAAAATTATAGCTAGTGAATTCAATTAAATTATAATATTATAAAATAATCTTTAGTCGGTGGACTGGAAAAAAAAAACAATTGGTTAGTTTAATAATGGAGATAGAGGGATCATTAGAAAACTTGTTTACTTTTAAGAGTTCGAATCGGGCAATAAATTTTCTTTTTTTAAGGTCAATTTGCTTGTTTACTGTAGTCTCCATATATTTTAAAAGGGCAAAAACTATTTTAGTCCCTGAGGTTAGCTTTAAAGACCAAATTGGTCCCTACGATGTGCAAAATTCCAATTTAGTCCCTGCTCTTAGTAGACTACGGTTAAAATTAACTATTTAAAGGGTAATAATGTCATTTTACACTTTAAAAAAAATGAAATGATTCACCCATTGTTGTTGATGTGTTGAAAAAAAAAAAAAATCTAACCACCATCACCACCGCCACTGCTGCCGCCGCCATCAACACCAGTACATACCACACACAACAAAAAGATTGGATTTTAGTTAAATTTCATCAAACAGAAAGATACCCAGATCATGTAACATGAACTAGAGCTTAAAAGATTGGATTTTTAACAATCCAACAATACAATACACTCAAAATTCACAAAAAAAGAAGAAGAAATCTAACCACCATCACCACCGCCACTGTTGCCGCCGCCATCAACACCACTACACACCACACACAACAAAAAGATTGGATTTTAGATAAATTTCATCAAACAGAAAGATACCCAGATCATGTAACATGAACTAGAGCTCAAAAGATTGAATTTTTAACAATCCAACAATGCAATACACCCAAAATTCACAAAAAAAGAAGAAAAGAAATCTAACCACCATCACCACCGCCACTGCTGCTGCCGCCATCAACACCAATACACCCAAAATTCACAAAAGCAAACTTGATTAGAATGAACCATCAATTGCTTAGAACTTAATCAATTTTTTTTTTACACTGAATAAATCATATTCAGACTAGGGCACACACACATACAGTAGAACCTCTTTAAATTAATAGCGTTGGGACCACCAAATTCTATTAATTTAGCGAGATATTAATTTATTGATAAATTAATAACTATTAATTTATCGATAAATTAATAACTATTAATTAAAAGAGATATTTTTAATTTTTTTGGCTTTATAGTAAACATATTATGATTATTATATCTTTTTTTGAAAAGTGACTTATATTTTTTCGATCCAATTTAAAAAGATAAATAATGATAATAGAATATAAAATTTAATTTAGTAGAATTAGAACAAAGTTTCTCTAATATGGTATCCAAGTCCTTGAAGGATTAGGATGAAAACTAATTTCTCTAATATTGTATCCTAATCCTTGTAGGATTATCTCAATTTTTTCTCTTTAAATAATTAAATATGATATTCAATTAGATTTGAAGTTCAACAAAAGACAAACTACTCTTGATTCATATTTTAAGAAAATCTCATAGTCAATTTATTATGTACTTTTTAGTTAATTATTAATTTATGAAATATTTGGGTCAATAAAATATAAATGAAATTTTTTAAATGTATTATCTTATAATTTTATCGAATTTATCAATATTTTACACTGGTCCCAAGTCGGGACCGAACATTTTTATTAATTAAAAGAGATTATTAATTTATCAAGTATTAATTTAAAAATGTTCTACTGTATATACAAAAGCTAAAGTGAAAAGCAATCTTGATTGCAATAAATTAATCAATTGATCATCTTTGTGAGGCAACATAAATGGACCCTTTTGAAACAGAGAGCTTTATGCATGAATTAATCATCTAGAACAAAAACCCATTGAGCAAAACAGAAAATTCTCTTAGAAAAATAAAATAAATCTCACCTGTCGCCTAAAGGTACTGAAGCTGCATTTGCAGACATCACAACGCGAGGCTTCTTGGAATTGATCATCCATTTTACCGTCTGTGTGTGTGTCAAAGAGAGAGAAGAAGGGAGTGGTGGGTTGTTGGAATAAGGACCAAAAACAAAAAAATAAAAAAAACAAATCCCCACCCACTTTTTTAGTAAAAAGGGGAGTGCCGACGTGGCACTTTCCTGTCCATTTGATAGGTGAATCATTTTATTTTTTTATTTTTTAAGTGTAAAATGACATTACTATCCTTTAAATGATTAATTCTAACCGTAGTCTACTAAGAGTAGGGACTAAATTAAATTTTTTACACATCTTAAGGACTAATTTAACCTTTAAAACTAATTTCGGGGACTAAAATAGTTTTTGCCCTATTTTAAAATGGCTCCGTCACTGTTTAGACGGGTATATTTAAAGATTTTTTAAGAATATTCTTGCAGGAAAAACAAAAAATAAAAGTGTTGATTATATATGTGATATTTTATTAATAATACATGTCACGTTGATGTGTCATAGAACGTACTTTGTACGTGTCAGTGCATCGCATCTCTAATGGCCCACACCCCCCTCCTTCCCTCCTCCCTCCCCACGCACAACAAATAAATAAACTTTACCTGACCTTTCCAGTGACTGAAGCAGCCACTGAAGTGGCTTGACTTAACCGCTTTTGCCTTTTGTGTTGACCTTGGGTCATCAACATGGTTACCCCTTGTGGACCACTAAATGTAATGAATAGTATAACATAATCATAAATGTTGAGAATTTAAAAACTATGAGCTACAAGATGCTTTTTCGAAAACTACAAAAATCAAATGAACGAATAAAATAAAAATGGAATGAATCACTGTCCATTTCATCTGGTAAAAATCTTATTTTAAATGCAAAAAATTTCGAGATCTAATCCCGTGTATAATATCTTATATGATATAAAATATTTTAAAACTTTTTTAAATCAAAACAATGACAATGGAATGAGAGATTAAAAATCATTGTAAGTCTCAACTAGAGCAAAAATGTTAGTATTGCTAGTTCATGAGAATGAAAGAAAATTGT
Source organism: Ehretia macrophylla (assembly GCA_037974665.1). Classification (NCBI taxonomy): domain Eukaryota; kingdom Viridiplantae; phylum Streptophyta; class Magnoliopsida; order Boraginales; family Ehretiaceae; genus Ehretia; species Ehretia macrophylla. The sequence continues at coordinate 10,752,213 of CM075764.1, read as the reverse complement.
TACGGTAAATAATGATAAAATACACATAATTTAATATTCATATATAGATAATTTTTTTCAATGTTGGTTAAATCAATTTTTTAACCTAAAAAAATATATATATATTAAAAATATATAATTTTAACTCACTTATTAATAGCCTTGTTTTAAATCGTCCATGATAGTAAAGTCATTTGGTCAATTAAGGCTTATAGTTGTCTTGATTCTTAAAATCCTAGGATTTAAATGTACTCGCTTGTAATTTCAATAAATTATATGTAAATATTAACTCTGACAATTTTGACTTTGACCCTTTTTTCATACCAATACTATTAAACATAAGAACATAGATTGCCATATGGTCAATACATATGCGTAAAACACCTTAATGATGCTCACTTCTTAACGACGAAATGCGAGATAGGCATCTCTTTATAATCAATGATTAAATATTTTTTAGTATTGTCCGTCTACATCGATCTTCACTTTGCTAAATCATTTAAGTCCTCCGGAATATTAAGCTAAGCTCGTGTTTCAAAGATAATTACAACAATTACAATTAAAAGAAGAAGTATTCATATTCTTTGTTGCGTAAATTGCAAGTTAAGACTTCAATAGTATAATAAACGTGCAAATGTATACTTTTTAAACCCTTTCTTGCTTGACCAAAAAAATGAAAAATGCAAAGAAATATAGTAGAAACATAGAAAGAAAAATACATTTTAACTTTAGAAAACTCAAATGAAATTAAAAAAAAATATATATATATATATATATATATTTTTTTTTCTGGCTAGTTCTCGCACACCAACGTGTTATGTTCCAACGTATGTATTATCATTTAGTATTTCAACACGTGTAATATGACAAAAATATTCGATATAATTTGACAATAATTACAATGATGGTATTCATGTTGAAAAAGATGATGAACTCTAAAGAGATAATTAAATCTATGTTAAGATTTCAAATAAAAGAAACGTCAAATATTAATTAACTATCAATCTGAACTTGTTACTATATACATCTTAAGATTAGATATTAACCCATTCATAGTGATCAATAGAATTTTTTTTTTTGAACTATTGCCTAAGAAAAGATGTTTAGCAATTTTGTTACAAAAAATTAAGAATAATATTAATTAACCATCTCCATGAATTTTTTTTTAAAAAACTAAGAATAATTCCCTAAATATGTGGATTTATGTTGCAAAATGCTATGATAAGTCAGTCACATGTTTTCCTCTTCTCTCTTCTTTTGAATGGAGCAGTATTTGCCTCAAATATATAAAATTAACGTAATTCTAAAACATATAAAGGACGACGATATTGTACAATTACTTATTCCGATACCTCCTTTCTTTTTGGCGAATACTTATTTCTATACCTCGTTTGCAAAATTAGTTTTTTTTTTCTTTGTCAGATACAAAATTAGTTCTTTTTTTTTTTGTCGAAATGATAATTATATTAACACAGCATAAAAATATACAACAAAAAGGTTAAAACATTACCACCCACCAACGTCGGCGATATTATCAGCAGTCAAATAAGACACAATAGAGGCCCAAAAATACAACAACCCAAACCAACCCAGACACCAGAAGCACCAGAACAAACTCACCAACGACGAGTAAAGACGAAACATGAGTTACGGGATATGCTAGCCAACCAGAAGCAACACACCGCCGAAAACCCAGAAAGTCGCCTACGTGACAGAGTTCGAGCGTAAAAGTAGTGAAGACATAGTCCACCGAAAGCCTCTGAAAAACACCACCAAAAATGGTGGTCATGAGGGATGGTGAGAGAGGAGAGAGTCGCAAACATCTTCGCCAGAAAGAGAACCACGAACAGCCACTGATATTGCCAAAAAAGGCTCCAAGACTCAAGGTCGGAGTTTATTGACCCAAAAACTACACACCAAAGCTGAATTTTTACATAAAAGAAACGATAACAAAGAGAAGATAAAATATAGATAAGAGGGAAAAGGAGGGGAGGGGAGGGGAGGGGGGAGGGCTCCGACTAACCGGAGCCCTAAAGCCATGCAAAGTAGCAAGGAGAAGGATGCTATAAGAGAACGATGAAGTTAAGACCATCTCCAACCTATTCCCTATTTCCCATTTTACTCTACATGTAGAGAAGTTTTAAGGATATTGGTCTCCAATAGCTTCCCTACACATATCTCTATATGTAGAGAATTCCCACATCCAAATTTAACTATCTCTACATGTAGAGATGAAATAACAGTTGTCTAAACATATCGCTACATCTCCCCATGTGAAGTAAATAAAAATAAAAAATTTTTAAAATAGAGAAGTTATTGGAGTGAAATTGAAATAAGAATTTCTCAAAATAAAAGATTTACTAAATGTAGGGAAGCTGTTAGAGTGAAACTAAAATATGACATTCCTAGATGTAGAGAAATTATATAAATTCTCTACATGTAAAGAAAAATTTAAAGAAACTGTTGGAGTTAGTTTAAGGAATTGATGTCGCGTTCATGGAGAGAAAATTGGCTGCTGCCTGCTTGCCGCTTCAAAAGGATTCACTTGACATTTTGAGGTTTTTTAAAATTTGGATACAAAATTAGTTTTTTTAATTTTTTTATGTGCCATTGGATACAAAATTAGTTCAAAATGACATCAAAAGCACTAATTCTAAAAATAAGAAAAAATATTCGAGAAAAAAAATATAAAAAAGTAATTTCTTTAAGTTAATGAGTTAGTCTAAACGTACGCCGGTAATGCTAACTTACGCTAGCATGCCACAATATGTTAAATATCTGTTTGTATTTTCATTTTCCACCCTCTATTTTTCGCAAACGCACCCACCCCAGAAACACAGACACATACACTCCCACACGTACATAAACACACACACACACACACAATTCATATATATACACACACATACATAAATCGCACATTTTCTATCTGTCTCTACACCTGTTTCCTCGTTGCCGTCGCTCTCTCTAGCCTTACCTTAGCTCGCCTTTCTTTCCAGCCCCCCCCCCCCCCCCCCCCCTCCCCTCTCTCTCTCTCTACACACACATATATATGAGAAAATACAGCTCCTGTTATATTTATCGCAGATGAATTAATCTGAATTTTCAAAAAGGTAATCTTCGTTTTTCGATCTAGTTATCTCAATTTTTAATCTTTACTGTGAATATATTTTAGATTTTTAATGATTAAAATCTTTTTATTTTCTGCTTGGTCTTTATGAATATAAAGGAACTATTTTTTTTATTTTGCCTTTATTTTTTAGTTGAATTTCATCTTTGAAACACATGCAGCTAAATTACTGATAAAATTTGAGAATTATGGCTTGGTTTCTGCATATTAGGTTGGAAAGTTTTGCTTCAATTTTTCATTTTTTTTGGCTCCAAGTTTTGATTTTTAGCTGGATTTGTTGCGATTTATTTTCCTAATTGTACGATCCTAATCTAAATATATGTTATTAAGCTTTGTTTTCATGTTTTTAATTAGATAGTAGTTTTCACTAAATATTTACATTTTTTGTTGAATATATATGCTCGGTATTTGATTGACTTGACCTTTTTTTTTGCCTTTTTCTTTTCAAGTCTGTACTGGTCATTGCTGAGATAGCAGAGGAACAGGAAGGAATGTTGATTATGTGGTAAATTTAAAGTAATCAATTAATGGTAAATTTCATATTTTGTTTTCATCTTTTATTAACTTTTCTAGTAGTCCATTTTTTTTTTGGTGAATTCTCTGAAGGGTATTTGTTTTTAATAGTTGATTATCTGGATTGTGAACTTGTGATGTAGATCTGCATGTTTTATTGCAATTCATTATAATTCGTGTCAAGTAAATATGTTTTCTCACCTGATCTGAGCAGTTTCTGGTGAGGATCTATTTGTGATGTATTTCATAGCATGGGTCATATCATTAGGTTTAGAAGAAAAAAGAACAGAGACAACTTTCCCGGTTCTTCATGCTTGGCGGTGTTTCTTGTCGTGATTACATGGCAAGATGTAGATGTTGTCTTATCAGCAACCGATTTATTTTGGTCTGATTTATATTACTTTATGAGATTAGCATTAAGTTCTGCTTATTTGGTAGTCTTTTCATTAGTTAGTACGCCATGTAGCTATCTGATTCATGAATTCGGCGTGTGACAGCTGTCACCACATGTCAAAAATGGTCAGAGTAAGTTGTTGTCGTTATTGTTTTTGAAGTAAGTTCTTGTTATTGTCGTTAATATAAATTGGGTTTGTTGACAGTGTTCAATTCGGTGGCTCCTTGTCAAGGTCATATTATATATATAATTAGCATCTGATTCGATCCAGACCATAATGTCGCTTTTACGAGTTCCGTTGGAGTTTTGGCTACTCCATAATCTTTGACATGTGGGGACAACAAAGATACAACAGATTCAAGAATCTGATATTATGATGTGGTGTATTTACTACTATATTAATACTAATGGAACTCATAAAAGTGGGATAAATGCGTCTGAATCAAATTGGATTCTAATAAATTTATGAAATATAAACTTGATATATAACAGGTCAACGACTCCTCACTTAAGCAATGATAGTATGAACAATAAACACTGGTGATCTTTGACACGTTGTATCAACTCGGATTCTACAAATGCAAGAATCTGATAGGTTGACGTGGAGTATCTTTGCTGCATGTCAAAGATTCTCGGTGTTTATTGTTCCAACTACCATACTTTACGAAAGTTATGTTCGTCAGTGAAAGCTGGTTTCACCTCATTTTCGTAGCGCAGCTGACTATATGCAGAAGTATAGTTTTCTGGATATCACTATATTCTCTTTCCCCATGTTCTTCCTCTCTGAATAAATGGTCTGCTGCTGCATTTTCTAGATTCTTTGTCTTTTGTTAATGAAAAGGTCTTTCTGCCTTACCTTAGAATTGGAAAACAAGGAATTGTATTAGTATTCTTGTTACAGCGATAATAGCCCAACTTTGTTTGTCACTGATACCTTTCAGATGCATGGAGTCTTCCAGTCCATGAAATTATGTTGTTCTGTTTCAGTTTTTTATGTAATTTCTTTGTGATTAAATTTCGTTGTAGTCTTCCATTGGAACTGCTTCTTTCTTGCTAGTAACCATGGAGAATATATATTTGTCTTTGCTCTTTGTAGTAGTTGAAAACCTCTTCTGTCAAATAAAATAAGCATATGATAAGTTTGATATTTCTATTGTCCATCAATCACATACCTTTAATCATGAAGATCTATATTATCCCTTCTGCTTTTTCTTTTTTCATTATTTTGTTTTGTTTGAGAACTTTTCATCTTTTCTGGCTTTTACTAATTACATGATATTTATGCATATATAAATGATATCCTTTGTGTTTTCACCATTGAAACAGGATGATTGATCGTCAACGTGTGCAGCTGAAGTTTTCAAGTCTCTGCTTAAAATTCATTTGTTAGTGCATTGAGGATCTTTAGATAAACTACAGAACAAATGGATAGGCGTGATACTTCAGGATTTGTGAGCGGGGGTGGGATGTGCTCTTCCAGAGACATCTAACCCTAGTTTTGTTACTAACGTTTTAAGCCCGGAAGTCAGGCAGACTGATCTTTTTCTATCGAGGTTTGGTTAATAGGAGTGTTGCAAATTAGCTACTCAGTTAATGGATGCCAGATTCTGCAATTTCGGTTTTGCTGCTAACCCTTGCTCAAATGCTTTCAAGAATCTAGGCAATCCTGTGCAAATCGGAGGAGGTGGAGCTGGAGGTGTTAATGGCACCGATACCACATTAAGACTTGATTCTCTTGGTTCTTCAATCCCATCCTCAAGGGGCATCAAGCGGAAGTGGAGTTTTATTAATCACTCTGTGGACCAGCAGATTGGTTCTTCCCTATGCCTCCACCTTGGCAATTCATCAAGTTCCTCAGACAGTAAGGGTAGTTCAGCAACTGCATGCCCATCAATGTCATCAGCCAAAGAAACTGATGAGGAGTCCTCTATGGATCTAGAACTGGATTTTAGTCTCCATCTTGGCAATGAGAAGACGCCTAGCCCAAAAGAATCTGCAGGCTTTCATTCAAAATCAGCAGAAGTATGGCCCAAGGTTGATCTCGAGTTGTGTCTTTCCAGTGGACCTGCTGAATCTGATATCACTACTCTTGATGGAAGCTCCCCACCATCATCTGGAAATGTTATCAAAAACCCTGCTAGTGGAGCTTTCCATACAGATTATGATTCGTCATGTGGTGGCGGAGCAGGAAAAAGCTTTCACTTAGCGCATACTGTACAGAATGCATTGACTGGTTATTTTCCGAACCAGGCTCTCACGGAAATAAAACCAGTTACCACTTCTCCAGACCTCTCCTCGAGTGTAATAACACCAAAAAGCTCAGTCACCTGTACTTCCGGGATAACACAACTACAACAGCAGCGTAGCAGTAGTACCAAACAGTGCCAGTTCCAGGGATGCGTAAAGGGAGCGAGAGGTGCTTCTGGCTTTTGTATTGCGCATGGTGGTGGCCGAAGGTGTCAGAGACCTGGCTGCCACAAAGGAGCTGAAGGGCGAACAGCATTTTGCAAAGCTCACGGTGGAGGCCGACGATGTGAATTTCTAGGGTGTACAAAGAGTGCAGAAGGACGCACAGATTTCTGCATTGCGCATGGCGGTGGTAGGCGTTGCAGTCATGAGGGGTGCACTCGTGCTGCCAGAGGGAAATCTGGACTGTGCATCCGTCATGGTGGTGGAAAGAGATGCCAGAAAGAGAATTGCACAAAGAGTGCCGAAGGCCTCTCCGGTCTCTGCATTTCACATGGAGGTGGCCGTCGATGCCAGTTCCCTGGATGCAGTAAAGGGGCTCAAGGAAGCACAATGTTCTGCAAGGCACATGGTGGTGGTAAGCGGTGCACATTTCTAGGCTGCATGAAGGGTGCTGAAGGGAGCACACCCTTCTGCAAGGGCCATGGTGGAGGCAAAAGATGCTCATTTCAAGGGGGTGGCATTTGCCCAAAGAGTGTGCATGGAGGGACTCTTTTCTGTGTGGCACATGGAGGCGGTAAAAGGTGTGCTGTGTCTGAGTGCACTAAGAGCGCAAGGGGGAGGACTGATTTTTGCGTCCGTCATGGTGGGGGCAAGAGATGCAAATTTGACGGGTGTGGAAAGAGTGCTCAGGGGAGCACAGACTTCTGCAAGGCCCACGGTGGTGGAAAAAGATGCTCATGGGGCCAACCTGGTTCTGAATTTGGCAGAGGCGATGCTCCTTGTAACTCATTTGCCAGGGGAAAGACCGGGCTCTGTGCATCACATGGTGCGCTTGTGCAGGATAAACGTGTCCACGGTGGTGCCACAATAGGAACAATAGTTCAGGATTCAAAGCCCAACAAACCTGAGAAGATGAAAGGTATTCTCATTGCTGAAGACACGACTATAGATAACACGAAGTTGGAGAGCAGCCTCGTAACTTCCAGCAGTGGTTCTGGTTGGAAACATATTGGTACGCCGCCTGCTGGTCTGCTTGTTGGAGGCCTATCATCAGCAGCAGCAACAATTCCAGAAGGAAGGGTGCACGGAGGAAGTTTACTGGCAATGCTAACGGGTAGTTCAGTTCTTAGCTTAAGCAGCAGCAGCAACGCGGTTGGTGGTCCATCTGAGCCCGGGAAATCTTTCATGACGCATCAATGCTGAATGTAAGATGGTTTAGTAGATGCTCTTACAATGGTGTCCTTTTCTTTTCAACTTCGTTTGGTGGTTTGATGATGACGATGATTCTCTTTTCAGTTTACCAAATGGTCAGACTTCATCTAGCTTGATTTCAAGCCTCTAGAAATAAGAAGTCAGTCTGCGTCGTAGTTGTCCTCTAATAAGAAGTCTGCCTGGTCTTAGTTGCGTTTTCAGTGTGGAACGATCGTGTTTTCTCTTGTAAATATTTATTTGTGCGAGCTTGTTTCTTGTGAATATGTCAAGTTTAGAGTCTGAACAAACTGTGATTGATATTAATTTCTAGCCTGTTATGCAGCCTACATTAAAATGATTCTTCATGATTGCCTTAGGAATATGACTAATATTTATTATATAGTTGCGATTATTGTTGATGGCTTTGGGCTATATAGTCTCTAGATAATTATTTCATTTTTCATTTGATAACGAGAAACTCATTTTAGGTACATGCTCTAATTCATTCCAGGGGAGGTTCGAACGAGAAACTTTTTAATCATTCTTTAAATAGGGTGTGATGCAAAAATATTATATTGCCCAAATATTGGGCACCCATTCGGATTCACCTTTTTAAGGGAATTTTTTATCCTTGTTTGTATTCATTTTCTGGCAAGGAAAGGAAGTGGAGGGGGAATGACATTTCTTTCATCAGAGAGAATTTTGCTTCCTCTTAAAATTAGGGTGAAATGAGAGGAGAGAAAAGGATTGTGTATTCAAAATATCGTTGACTAATTATCATGGAAAAAAATAAAATAAAAAATATTCTAGTAACTTTTTATTTAAAAAGGTAGAGAATAATTTTCTTTTATTTCCTTTCTTCCCTTTTTGTTATTCAAACGGTGTTACCTCTTTTTTTTTTTTTTTTTTCCTCTCTTTATGGAGCAAGTCTGAATTAGGTAGTTGGACCCGACTCTCGCAGCATGGGTGAGCCTGGACACAAGTGGGTTCCACCATGTGAGAGTCAATTGGTTCTAGCTACTGGACCCAAAGATTTTGCTCTTTTATGATTATTATTCTAGCTTAATGGTGTGAATTATACGAATATTAGCAGTGTTACTCTCCACATTAACTGAAAATGCAAAGGTGTTATGTATGTCTGAATTTTCTTGAATTTATGGCCAATACCGGATATATAAGAAATAATTTAAAATCTAGAGGTTAATCGTATTCTGATAACTTTACGTTTGATTGCATATTGACAAGAAGACTGGAAGCATTCTATATAAATCATGCCAAAATTTTCATTCTAGAAATAAGTTGTTTGCTTTATACTAGATGATAGCAACTCTTGAGAACCATCTTTACATTATGATCTAGTAGTACAAACAAATAGGGAAATCTTGGAGGTGTTATGTTCCCCCCTCATAGACCCTCCTTGAATTTTGCCATCTTAGAGAGTTCATCAACTGCTTCAACTAGATGATCAAGCCTAGCCACAAATTCGATAAGCAACGAGGTGAAAGTAGCAAGCGACAATGTTGTTGTGCTCTCGAGTGTTCTCATTTTAGGAATATAATCTGCAACATAACCTCCCTCTTCTTCAAGATTTAGCGCATCTACTTCTCGCGATGGCCAAGAGTAGAGCCTTCTTGATTGCTTCCTCATTGTCTCATGGTAAGTTTCTGTTGTTGGTGGAATCGAGTTGTGTTCTGGAGGTCTCATGAGGTTGACTTCAGAGAGTGCTTTTGAGACATCTGAAGGATTCAGTGATGACAGTGTATTGCAAAGCTGAGTTTGTTGCTTAGATAAGTTATCAGGTAGGTCATAATGGGATGTAAGAAGATAGGAATGTATGTCGATGGCTCGTTGAAGTCGTTCAGTTGAGCAGTGAAGTTGATTGAGCAGAGCAGTTTTGAGGCTACGCTTCATGTTTGCTATGTCTTTGCCCAGAAATCGAACTAGCTCTGCAGCCTGAGTTGTTGCTTCTTGGATCTCTTTCTGGAATGTGATCCTTAGATAATATGGTGCCTACAAAACACACTCAGGACTATCAATATATGTCAGTTGTAGTAAGGGCGGATTTAGGATTTTTGTTCAGTAGGGCTATTGTAAAAACAAACAATTTCGCACTTGTACATAGATAGTTTTTTTCAGTAGAGGCTAAATTGATTTTTCAGTCAAAAAATAACTTGAAAATACACACATTTTCAAAAAATACAACCTCAACTCATTTTTTAATAGCTCTGCTCTTGGAGTCGGTGGGATTTGTAGCTCTCACTGGCTCGTGAATACATTTGCCGATGGAGACAGTGGAAAATATGTGAGAGATTAAGATGACACGGGTAAATATTTGTAGGAGATGTACATTATGCTTGCTACTTTCAACACATAGGCGTTTCACCTGATGCTATTGTTTGTTTTTTCAGATGTTCTGCTAGATGAGGGAGATGCTCTGTTTATCTTGAGATTTTTCCAATTAGATTAATAGTGGCTTCTGAAAATGGTGAGGCTCGCAGTGGCACCGTCCCTGGCTGTCTCTACATGTGAAGGAATAGGTACCATGCCTAGGTTTTCATACATTTGATCCCAGGTTGCCTATAGAATACTCATTTTAATGGAGAATATATTCATCAGAAACCATGTTCAGGAATCTCTGTTACGTATTAAACTGAAAGCATTAATTGTATTTGAATAGATTCCTAGATTCACAGAACATATAAAAGGATTTTGAATGATGTTTTCTTTGTTGGCATAAAATGTTTTGTGCTGCAACTGTGTTAACATTGGCCACAGCATGCACTGAGAACAAACATATGGAATAACTGAATAAGTCTGGTTACACACCATTATATTTCATTCACAGAATTGTCAGAATATCTTTAGGGGACAAACTTGAAAATATCAAATGTTTTCAACGTCTGTCTCTGATTCTTACCAGCACGTTAGGCACACGCGCAAGTTTGTTCCAACCTTTAGACCTAGTCATATATTGCTTTAAGTATATTCACAAGTTGCCTGCGCATTTATGGAAGCTTTCATATAAAATGGTATAGGTTTTGCTAAGTTTATCATGATTATGTCAATTTACATCGTATAAGCAGGGTAGAGGATGAGTTGGATGGAAACAATTAATTAATGAGATTTCATGTACATAGAGCTAGCATAAGAGGCTATCATAAGAGGCTATTTTCGACAAGAATGAATAACGTTGTCGGGATTAACTAGAAAACAATGAGAGATAAGGCAGAGACCTGGATTTCTGAGTGAAGAACGCCATGAAGTGCCATAACCTCGTATGCCAAGTATCGTAAAACAGCACCGACTTTGACATATTCAGCCCATGGATAGAAGAAGTGATTGAACCTGCCATGTGGTGGCTCCCATTTAGCTGAATTAGCCTACCCAAAAAAAAGAAAAAAAGATGAAAAACTTCATCATTGCCATTTGCTGAATTGAATTTCAGAACTGTAAAGACGAAAATTGATGATATATATATAATCAAGATGAAAATAATTAGTACCAAATTTTCAAGTTTAATTGAGGAGTTCAATGTTGATCGACATTTCTTGTAGGCAGCCTCATCGGGGAAGTCATCCATCACAGTCTTCGTGAATTCTGAATGATTTGATTCATCTTCCTCTAAATACTTCCTAACACATTCTGATCATATTGCCCAAATAACATTAATGACTTTTCCCAAAATTTAATAATATCAGTTTAGAAGGGTTAATTTACACAGACTTAGACTCCTCGTAATGTTATAACATTACAAGTGATCGAGATTCAATAACAATGAACTGTCAGAAAAGATTTAGAAAATTCACAACCACGGTGAATTGTCCATGAAGTTATTATAGTAAAATGATGTGGAGAATTCACAATTATTAGGGTATCAAACCCGCCTATATATCACATGCTTTTGCATGTTGGCCATATCCTTTTGTTAATTTTCAGTAATATATGAATTTCTATACCTTCAAGTGAGTCAGCCACTGAGTTGAAGTTGGTGACGAGTTCCTTATGCAATTGCTCTCCAGCCCACACTGGAAATATGAGTACATTCACTAGGACTGCTACAATGGCTCCAATGGCGATGGAGTAAAGTCTATCCATGGCAGTTCTCAGTGGGTTCCCCATACGATACCCAGAAACAATGATCAAACAGTAGGTGAAAAGTATAACCCTGAAACCCTGCTCGTATGGCACGAGGGATGGCCATAACTTCATGAATGAAGTGATAGACCCTGCCGATGTCAGCCAATACTTTATTAGATTACCAACCAATTTTTTTTTTTTTAAAAACGTGTGCCAGATGGGTGTGGCTGTGAGATAGAGAGAGTGAGTCCAATCCCGTATTAGATCCGGACTAACCGAACATTTTTATATATTTCCCTACCGGCTATATATATCTACAACTTATTTTCTTTTTTTTCTAGTCAATTTTCTTTAGGTGTTTCAAATTCTTATGTGTGGAGATTATTAACCACAACAAAAGGGAAGGAGTTATATCTAGATAATTAGTTGGAAGGGTAAATTTCACAAATAGTCCTTATTGTTACCTAATTATTTCAGTTTAGTCCCTATTATTTTATTTGTCTCAATTTAGTTCTTATTGTTTGCAAAAAAATCTTAATTTCATCCTAATTGTTTAAAATTTCTCAATTTCGTCATTGTTGTTCTAAAAAAGTTTCAATTTTGTCCTTATTATTTTTAAAAAGTTTCAATTTCATCCCTATTGTTTTCTTAAAGTTTCAAATTCGTCCCTATTATTTAAGGACTAAATTGAAATTTTTTGAGAAACAATAGGGACGAATTTGAAATTTTTTGAAAACAATAAGGACGAAACTGAAACTTTTGGCAAATATTAAGGATGAAATTGAAAAATTTTAAACAATAGGGATGAAATTGAAACTTTTGAAGAAACAATAGGGACTAAATTGAGATATTTTAAACAATAGGGACCAAATTAAATTTTTTTGCAAACAATAAGGACTAAATGTGAGATTTACCCTAGTCGGAACTATCCCATATAATAACTTAAATTTTTTGATGAGTTAGTCAATTGCAGTTATTAATTAGAATCACGATACTCTTACCAATTGAAAGAATATTTTTGCATAGATGGTTCAATAAAAAAGAATCTTGCCTACACGTTTGAATTATCTCCTATAATTAATTCTTTCTTCACAACTTGCATTTTTCCAAGCTAATTTGATAAGAAATGGGAAAAAAAAAGAAAAAAAAAGATTACAAATGGGAAGAACATACCTACTAGAAAGATGCTAAAACCAATAATGACAGGTTCAGCAACTTGGCCTGTGCTCAAGGCTAATTGAGCAATAGCAATGGCCAACACTCCTGCAAGCAAGCTTCCAACTGCTCTGTTGAATCCACGATTGAATGTCGTACCTTTAGACACACATGAACAAGTTTTACGTTAGGGCTTAGTTAATGAATATGATTCAAAGCAGCGATCAAGATACCCTCTTCTAATTTAAGTTAATTGTTTTGGATATGGTCGAATTTAAGTGTAGGAACCGATTAATAAGTAACCGTTAGTAGGGGTTACGGAGTTTTACACACTAAAATATCCTACATCCACCTACAATGGTACTAGTTATAACATTCTTTACGTCCATGAGGGACTACTAGGCAACTATATATTTAGTATAGGATTGTATATGCATGAGATTGAGAAACATGCACGTACCAACAGTATATTCAAACATGATGGCAACAGTGAGGATGGACCAGATAATATTGGTGCCAAACGTTTCATAAGGGGCTCTGATTAGTATCAACAACGACACAAGAAGGACTGCAAGCCCAACTTTCAGTGAAAACAACACTCTATTAACATCTTCTTTTGCAAATGTCCACACCCTCAAAATCCAACCTTTGAAAGAAAACCTAATCTTGCATGACTTGTTGTCGTTTTCTAGTACAGGCACTTTAGTTTTGGTAATAGAAGCTGGAATGTTAATCTCAATAGTACCCTTCTTGCCATTCATTCTCCAATGCAACAATATTATTTCTTCCTACTTCTTTATCAACCCTTCTTGGATCTTTAAACTACCCGTCGTGTGTAAAATTTGTTTAAAGAAATGCGTTGAGAAAGGACAGGTGAAAAACGTTAAGACAAGGGTGAGAAAGATTAGTGATCTCAAGATGGATATGATGAAACACAAACAAGTTTGAAGATGAAATGATGAGAGTAAATGGACACTAATTTAAAGAGGAAGGCTTGGTTAAGTCGTTGATGCAACTAGGAGGACACCAACATGTCTAGTCAGGAAAATACATAAAGAGAGGGAGAAAGAAGAATTATACTACAATAATAGAAGGGAAGATATAGCTATAAGACTTAGATAAAAAGATGCTTAATCTCAATAATGTATTAGGATATTACAAGACTTATATGATGCTCACCATTTTCTCTATGTCATAGAGAGAAGTATTAGAGAATATATTTTCTTTTCCACTTTCTTTATTTCGGTGCTTCTACCAAGAAAATGGAATAGATTTTCTTTGAGTATAATTCTTTCCGATAGGAGTAGATCTAGAATTCTTTTTAATAAAAGTTATATATACTGCACTATTTGCCAAACACACGAATAAGATTTTTTTTTTTTTATTTTTTTTTTTATTTTTATTTTTATTTTTTTTTAGTGATAACTAATTGATTTCTTAAACTAATTACTAATATATTTAAAATCTTTTGTGGTGTGTGTTCCAGGGGCAACGTGGATTGTTATCCCAAGCACCGCGTCTGAAACGAGGAGCCAAAATTGGAAAAAGACAAGGAAAGATTCAAAGGAATAAGAACAAACGAAGACAAATTAAACAAAGAATTTTTTGACTATATTATTTGGTGTTTAGTCTGAGGTTTAACTTCAACGTTATATGCCAAAATCATGTAGAGAGAATGAGAATAAAAGAATTATGGAACCAAATCATGTTAATAATGAATATATACGCAATGTTTGTTAAGGCAAAATATTTAAAAGAGAATTTTCGAGACTTCATATGTAGAAATTAAACCTCAGCTTTCTTCATGTGCGAATATTACCTTATATATGCAAGATTAATTAGTGGCATTATAGACTAGTCTTTATTATATATATGCATGGACAAGTTGTTACAGCACAACACAAGAGAATATGTACTCATTCCATTTAATTTTCTCTCCTTCTACACACTACCTCTCATATATGTGGGATAATGAATCTACCAAAGATAAAGTGGGTATTTGATAAATAAAAGTTATTAGAAGCCCGACAAATACAAAAGTTGGATCTTAGGCTTTTTCATTCGGTTCATGTATAGGGGCGTCAGAGTACCAAGGATGTCCGATTCTTAGGGATACCCAACATTCAGGGATGTACGAGAAACCTATAAACCGCTTTAAGGGTAGTACACGTGGCACCATTTTCCATCCATGTGACTAGTATAATTAAATATAATTCAAACCGTTCCAAGAAAGATAACTGTTATTTTATAAATTACATTATGTGCCTAAATCTTTCGTCCCGACCTCGTTGATTTAAGTATCAGAGGGGTTCTACAGATACAACCCCGAGGTACCTTTGTTTTCAGGTAAATTAACTTTCAGCAAGGAGAACATCACCGGATTGATACCATAACAACCTCCATGTCTAGGCATATTTTATATTGTCTCCCCTTGCATTGAATCGTAAACTTAAAAAATTATCACTTCATGCATGTTTTTGTCAGGAATATTTATAATTTTCCTTCATCAACATTCGAGATAGGAGTAGATCTAGAATTCCTTTCAATAAAAGTTATATATACTACACAATTATCAAATATGTACACGAATAATAATCTTTTTCTAGTTAGGGTTAATTGATTTTTTAAACTAATTACCAATATATTTAAAATCTTTTGTGGCATATTCTAGGGGAGCATGGATTGTAACCCCTAGCATCGCCTGTATCCACCAATGAAATGAGGGCTAAGATATGGGAGCCAAAATAGGAAAAAGACTAGGAAAGATTCAAAGGAATGAGAACAAACGAAAACAAATAAAGAATTCTTTGACTATATTATTTGGTGTTTAGTCTGAGGTTTAACTTCAATGTACGCCAAAATCATGTAGAGGGAATGAGAATAAAAGAATTATGGAACCAAATCATGTTCATAATGAATATATTTCGCAATCTTGGTTAAAGAAAATTTTAAAGAGAATTTTCGCGGCTTCATATGTAGAAAACCTCAGCTTTCTTTATGTGCGAATATTACCTTACGCAAGATTAATTAGTGGCATTATAGACTAGTTATTGTTGTATATACATGGACAAGTTGTTACGCGGTCACAACACTAGAGAATATGTACTCATTCCATTTACTTTTCTCTCCTTCTACACCCTACCTATGATATGGGGTAATGGATGTAGAGGTGGTATTTGGACAGGGCGGACACAGGCCCAATTCAGCCCAGCACACGAAAATTCGAGCCCAGCCTAATTCAAATGAAAGTAGGTTCGATTCGGCTCAACCCACCACATATAGGTGGGCCGAGTTGGGTCATATATTTTTAAACCCAGCCCATTTGTGCCTAAGCCCATTTGTGCCCAAACCCAGTCCAGCCCAGCCCAGCTCAGGCCCAATTCGAGCCCAGATAAAATTCATCTTAAGATTATAATTTATACATGTAATTTTTCTTATAAATAGTTAGTGTATTCAACTTCATTTTACTATAAAACTATATATTTATTTTACTACCTATTGTCTCTTTATTTTACTACAAGAAAATACACAATATCTATGGTTATAGGGTAAGAAAATCTTTCACAACGATTACGTTCAAATGTTTGGAATCATTTTGCTTACTTTGAAGAACATGGGTATGTAATTTGTAACTATTGTAAACGTAAATATATATTTTGTCGTCAATTTGAAACTGAAACGCTTGTAAAACATCTTGTATCTCAACACTCAAATGTTCTAAACTATTTTAATCTTCAACCACCGCCACCACCACCACCAACAGGTCCAACACCAGTACAAGGAGCATAATAAAATAGAGAACTTCACCAACTTTCTTCAAGCAATTATATAATGTTCTTTTTTTTATGTTTATTAGTAACGTATCCGTGTCTCGTGAACTTATGATTTGTTAAGTAATATTTTATCATTTATATATATATTATCAATCAACTTATGTCTTGTTAATTGTTAAATTAACTTTTTCGTAAAAAAAGGTTAAGCTTAAGCGTTTTTCGTTATTAATCCAACTATTAAAATTTAGAACACACTAATAAAAAATAAAGATAAAAAGATGGGTTGGCCCAACCCAGCTCGGCCCAGCTCGCGACTCGTGGTAGCGGGCTCGTGGGCCGAGCTGGGTCCTATATTTCAAGAATTGAGCCCAGCCCAGCTCAGCCCACTAAACATATGTGCCGAGCCGGGCTCATTTTTCTTAACCCACGATTCGGTCGGGCCGTGCCGGGCCGTGCCGGGCTAGTCCATTTGCCAGCTCTAAATGGATGTACTAAGGATTTTGGGCATTTGATAAATAAAAGTTATAGAACCCCGATCAGTAAGTTACCCTGAGGGCAAAGGTTGGATTTTAGGCTTTTTCATTCGGTTCATGTATAGGGGCGCCCGAGCTATAGGGATGCTCGATTTCCAGCGATGCTCAACCTCCAGGGAAGGCCGAAAAGCTCATAAACCACCTTAAGGGTGGTACTCGTGGCACCATATTTCATTTATGGGATTAGTATAAATATAATTGCACACATTCCAAGAAAGATAACTGTTATTTTATACACTTACTTTAAATACTTAAATCTTTCATCCCGACCTCGTTAATTTAAACATCGAAAGAGTACTTGGGATACAACTCCAAAGTACCTTGTAAATAAATTAAATTCCAGCAAGGAATACAGCACCGGATTGATACCATAGCAACCTCCATATCTAAGCATATTTTATATTGCATTGAATCGTAAACTTAAAAAGGTATCAGATTATCACTCCATGCATGTTTTCGTCAGGAATATTTGCGACGTGTATGTCCCCAACAATCTTCTTCTTCCCTGTCACGCAGATTAAGGGAATATGTCCCTGATTGGCTGATTTTATGTTAATGCTGCATTTTTTCTCTCTGGAATGATTGAATCAACACAGACAAATGGGGAGAACACTTATAGAATGTATTTAGTTGGACAACTAACATAGGCTAAAAAATTATGTAGCTCTGAGTATGTTCGGACAATGACTTTGTCAGTAGCTAGAATTGGATGCTTAGAGCGTTAAGTCAATGAATTGATATAAATGTCCTTGAATCATAGATTCGAATTGTTTTTATATAATAGAGGTCAAAACTGTAATTCTAATTCATAATTTCTAATTATAACGTGTTATTAACGGACCATTTCACTCAACTCTTGGTATATAGATACAAATCTTTACATTGTTGTAATGAAATGTTGGGCCATTCCTATGCAATTTTCAGGGTTTTTTTTTTTAAAGTTTTAAGGAAATCTACATCGCAGGATGTTACACACAAGAATAGATCTCGATTCCTATTGTATCTGAAACAAGATTTACTAGACCCAATGGTCAATGGTAGTTTCCAGGGTTTTCCACCACAAATGTGAAGTATAAGGTCCTGTTACCCAGATTACAGGTTGTGGTTCACTCAATCTTATGTTGGTCTAGCGTTTGTAGTCCAACGGTTAGGATAATTGCCTTCCAAGCAGTAGACCCGAGTTCAACTCCAGGCAAACGCACAATTCATAATCATTATGCACTTACATTTTGTCTCACAAAGCCAGAAGAATAACTTTTTTGTTTTAGATCTTCATTTTAATTCAAGAATAACGAATTAGTGTAATAATTATTCTACTTCTGTCATTCAGTTGATTGCATTTTAAATTGGGACGAGTGTGCAATAATTGTCAATGTTTGTTTAGACTAATAGAGCTAAACAAAATTTCAAATTTATTAGGACGAGTGCACAACATTTGGGATAATACAAGAGTATTGTGCGACTATTGAAAACACATATTTTATAACACAACCTTTAAAAAATTCATGAGATTATATTGTATTTTACTCAATTGTAAAGCTTGAGTTATATATGTTGAAGCGTATGGAATTTCCAGACAACTATGAATGAAGTTTGCTTTCGAATGTGGTCTCTGTAGAAGAATTTGGAGGAGGATGCATTGGTCCAAAGCTCCTTTCAACTTTTATAATTGGCACCAAGTTACTTGTTGGATCTTGCAACATTGTGATAATGGTTCTCTTCAAGCTGTGGTGATTAAACTATTCTTGGGAGCAACGATCTATCATATTTGGGGCGAGAGAAATAGAAGATTACACCATGGAGATGTGCTCACTGAAGATCAACTTTTCCAACGTATTTGTTTTGATGTTAGGCATAGACTCGATACTTGTAAAAAGTTAAAAAATACAATATTGAACAGATCCATCTGTAGGAGTTGGAATGTAGATAGGAATATCTTATATTAGTTGGATCTGTGTTTTGCTAATTGTACTTTTGGGTGGTTTCTACTCTAATGAATACACTTGCTTACCTTAGCAAAAAACAAAAGTTTGCTTTCGTTTCAGAATAAACATAAAATGAGTAGCTTTGTCCTCTTAATTATATCTTCCATCTTCATGATGCTTATAACACTCAGTCCAGTATGATTTGATTATTCTACTTTAATCATTCAATGGTCTACATCATTCTATAATCCAAGCCATTCAAAATGTCGGAAGTATATACAACAAAATTTCAAATGAAAGGGTTTATGGTCGTGAGTTTATAAGAAAAAACGATATCTTGGATTACCAGAGCTTGTCATCCTTAGTTGCCTCCTTCCCCAACTGCAGCAACCCCTCCCCACACCAATCCCTCCAACCTCACCCCTAATTAGACTCAATTGCATTTAGAGAATTTTGGTTTTGCTTTAGACAGTCCACAAAATTTAATGACTGATAATGTTTGTGGGTTCAATCAACTTTGTTTCAATCTTCAACATGCTGACATAAGAAGTAACTACAATTCATGCAATATCAACAGTTGTAAAACGTGGATCAGAGTAATAAGAATCCACAGATTGACAAAAAAAACAACATCAATGATTATCAAACAATAATCGTTTCACTTTTCAATGCGATAATTAATTTAATGTTTTATTGACATGAGATTTGCAAGAGCAAAGGGAGCAACAATTTGAGGGACTGAATAATGGACTTGAAGATTGGGGTTTGGGATTTAGGGTGGGATGACAGGATTAAGGGGTGTGGTTCTGGCCATTATTGGGTGTTGGTTTATTTATTTTTCTTAATTAATGATAGAATAACTATACCCATCTATTAAAATTGATTTTTTTTGTCAAAGTTAAAATTGATTGACACTATCAAATTTGAGAGAATCATGAAAAGAAAATAAGAAACTTGAAAATCTATTTGTTCTAAAAAAGAAACTTGAAAATCTATTTGTTCTAAAAAATTAAGAAACAAAAATAACAAGAATCTCTCTGTTTGTTTTCCCAACACAAAATTATTAAGCTAATTCAAGTAACTAGATTTATTTTAACTCTGGTATTAAATGGTTGATCTCGTTAAAGATACTTGAATTAGCTTAATTAATTAATTAAAGCTGTGGATGCATGCTCATTTAAAATGGGTGAGAAAAACCTATTTGCATAAAAGAATTGGACGAGCATCAATGAGTAATGACTATGAGATAATTATTCATCCTCCACACTTTTCACATTAATAATTCTTTTAATTACTCTTACCATTTATTTAATTTTATTTATACTTCGAGCCTTTCCCATTTGGGTGAAATTACTCATTGCCTATGTAATTTATAATTTTGTAAAGGATAAATTTCACACTTAGTCCCTATTGTTTACATATTATATTTTTTCAATGTAGTTCCTAATATTTCAAAAGATGTGGTCCTTAATGTTTACAAAAGTTATTCAAAATAATCCCTATTGTTCAAATTTAACCAATTTAGTACTTATTATTTTTATAAAAAATTCAATTTAGTCCATATTATTTGCTAAAAAAATTCAATTCAGTCCCTACAAGTGATCACTATTTGGAGACTAAATTAAATTTTATAGGAAGCAATAGGGATTAAATTGACTACTTTTGAACAATAGAGACCATTTTGAATCATTTTATAAATATTAGGGACCAATATAATTTTTTTAATATTAAAGACCAACTTAAAAAAAAGTATAAACAATAGGGACTAAGTGTGAATTTTCTTCTTTTTAATCTCTCTTCTTATTCATTTGATTCAATTCTTACGTTTGCATGTTCACTGACAGGTAACAGGGATCTTAAAAGCTACATGTTTCGGCTCCTGTTCAGTACTACTGTCTACCATGTTTGGATCGAGAGAAATTGACGAATCTTCCGCAATGAGTTTAGTACTGATGAGCAGATTATGGAGAAGATTCAGGTTGATATCTTTGCAAGAGTTCATACGAAACGAAGCTACAATAACTCTAGCATTAATAGACATTTTGTCAATAGAGTTAATTTGTCTTTGACTTAGGTGGTTTCTTTCACATGTACGAGTTTTTGTTGTTTCGAAATGTGATTTCTTCTGTGTCTTGAGATTACTTGTTTTTGTTTGTCTGTTTGTGAGCTTCACCTTCATTCTCAGCAGTTCTTTGTATTTGGTCGAATGACCCTCCTTTGTATCGATTCATTTTTAATGATATCTATTTCTCTAACTTAGCCAAAAAAAAAGTGTGAAATACCCTTTTGTAAACTACATGTCATTTTTGTACATAGCAGTGATTCATCTATACAGACGTAATTGATTAACATGGAAGAAAGTATTCATATTCATTTCATAACAAATTATGTAGTTAGTAGTTACATGTTACTATGTAAGGATAAATGATGTTCTATATTCTCCCATCATATGCTTGATTTCTACTTCCATTGTTGATCTTCTAGATATACTAACATATTGAACAAATAAAAAGTGAACAAATTGTCATTAAATTTCTTTTAGGAAAAGTTGAAATCATATACTTTTTTAAACCAAATTTTATAACTTGTTTTTTTGCAAAATAAGCAAAACTGTGTATTTTATAAATTGAAGAAAAAACAAAGATTCATACAATCAATCAAAGAAGAAAGAAGCCAAATTCTATAACTTAATAAAGCAAATTTCAAAAATTCTGAATGCACACAAAGCAAAAATATTATATTGATATTTAAGTTAAGAAAAATTGTATTTTCATCCGACAACTTGTTAGCTAAAACAAAAACGATGCAAAAAGGTGAAGTGTTTGCCTAATTTAATTCTTTTAAAAGAACAATTGAAGGAACTATTGCTTGACCTTTTTCATCACATTTGACAAGTTGTTTGACAAAAAAAAAAAAACAAGTTGCAAATGTCTTAAAATTAAAAAAGAAACTCTTAAATAATTAAAAACTTGTCCTAATTTTTCACTACAACTCCTTAAATTTAGAAAGTTTTCACCAACCCCACAAATTTATTTTGGAATATATTTTTTCCTCTCTTCCCAACAGTCAAAAACCGTCAACTTCAACGACCACCAAACTTGACCAAAAAAAAAAAAAAACCACCACCAAACAAAAGCCATCCAAAAAGGGGGGAAAAAATAAAAAACTTAATCCAAAAATCCAAACCCAAATTAATCCTCTGTTTTATTTTATTTTTTTGGTCAAAAATTAATCCTTTATGAGCCTAGGGTTTTTTGCTTTTCTTCTGTGAAAACAAAGCTCAAAAAATGCACCAAACCCATGTTTACAATCACCCCATCTATTCATAGTCATCAAAGACCTAAGATTAATCTCATGCTTACCCCCAATTGCATTCACCCTTCACCTCGACGCCCACTTCTGTTATCTTCTTCATGCCCTCGTTTTAGGGCTTCCAAATTTACCCCTAAATCAATCTTTCCACTTTCCCAAAGCTTTAGGGTCTCTGAAGCTCATCACAGGTTTTTACCTAAGGTAATTTTACTGTAAAAATATAAACTTTGCTGTAAAAATATGAACTTTGTAACATATCTAGATCTTTTTGTTTTGAGTATTTTGCTTACATGTGTGTGCATTTGTGTTCACTCAATTTTCATTTCTCTTGATGGGTTTTTAATTAATTGGATTTTGTTTGGCTCATTATATGTAAAAATTTAATCTTTGCTCAAATTTAACTAAGTTAGTTTACTGTAAGAAATTTGTAAAGTTTACTAAATGCCTATGTCATTTTTGGTAATGAGTATTTGCTCGCATGTGTGGGTTTTAATTATTGGACTTTGTTTGGCTGATTATTTGTGAAAATTGAATCTTTGCTCGAATTTACATGTTACTGTATGTGTCTCCATTCTTGAGCTTTAGTTTGCCTTGATATTTGTAAACATTGGATTTTTACATGTATGTGCATTTGCTTCAATTCACTTTCATTTGCTTTTATTTTTTCTGGGTTTTATTTTGTTTGATTTTGTTTAGCTCATTATCAATAAAAATCCCATCTTTACGTAACTTGAGTTTAACCATGAAGTATGTTGAGCCATTTCAATTCATCTTGATGTTATCCGGGTTGAGTTTTATTGGGTTCTGTGTAGCTCAGTAAACTGTAAAAATCCATTCTTTTCTCAATAGGCATTGTTTCCCAATATATGGACTCATTTTTAATTTGTCAGAAGAAAACTTGATTGGGCATTATTGAGCTCTATGTTAATTTGATATGTATGCATAGAATCGTTTATTCATGCCTTTGTGCTCATCTTTGGTGCATTTGTAGCTTGATTAGATAGTAAATGAGTCTTGTTTTGCGTATTCCTTTTCCTAAGTACCATGGACAATGCGTCAATGTCCATAAATGCATGAGTATGTTTGTATTTATGTTGATGCGTATGTGTGTATTGGTGTACGTGATATTTTGGGAGTAAAACTTCGGCTGGTTTTAAAATGCAGAGGTGGAAAGTCACATGCTTTAGGAATGAAGAATTTTCTTCAGGTCCCCCGAATCCAGAGGTAACAGGGGAATTTCTGCATGAAGAATTGGAGAAGTCAGAAACTGATAAACCTATTGTTGAGAAGAAAAATTGGATTTCTACTCTAAGCCAGGTAATGCTTTAAGTATCTCCTGTTCCTGAAAGTGTAAAGTTTCATTTTGAGGTGAATTTATATACTTGCTTCATTGTGGCAACATATGGTTTTTATCTCGATGTTTAAAAACTGTTACTTTATTCTTCTCAATAATCGATTCTAACTTAAGACTTGTTAACAAGAATTATCATGTTAGTTTCACTAAAGAGAAAGTTGTTTTTCCCAAGCTTTTGGTTGATGTGAGAAGTTTACTGTTTCGGGTTCATTGTTTTGCTGTTGCTGCTTTTCTTATGGGATTTTGTGACCTTTCTCTAAGACATAGAGTTTTATATACTGACTGTTACTTGTCAATCAGAAATGTTGGCTAACATATATGCTTCAACCCTGCAACATCTACAATTGTTTCTTGTATCTTCCTTTTTCTTTACTTTTTGATTTGGTAGACGGCCTCTGGTTTTTAGGGTTATTCAGCATGAAGTTTCAATCTCTTTCTGCCTTTCCTTTACATAAATAATTAGATTAATAAAAGAAGAAGGGGAAAGGAGTAAGTCATAAGTGGAGCACAGAGTTTCTTGTAATGTTTGGGAAGGGCAATATTTTCACATCCAAGAAGAGAGTAATTATCTTTTATTTATTCTGAGTTCACTCCACACAATAAGCTAATCGTTAAATGTGCATGTCTTGTGAATTTAAAATATCATGCAGCTGCCAGAATGCGCTTAGATTTTGCTAATTTGTATCATATTTGTCCAGGCTGCAGATGCAGTATTTAGAGTGATTGGAAAACCATGGACTGTACCATGGACGGCGGAGACTATTGTACAAGTAAGCATTTCCTATTAAAGTCTCACTGATGAGTTACAATTGTATGCAGATAGATTGTGTAGATGATGAATGAGATGGTTCCCTATGTTAAGCATTGAATTTGATCTTCTTGACTCCATATTTGTGAACATTGACCACAAGGATGTTACTCTAATTGATCTTGAAACTCTTGGGATATTTGGATAACATTCTGGATTCTACTCTACTAGGTAAAGATTTTGATATTTTGCTCCTTGACTTCAAGAATTGTCATATTGACAGTGCTACAACAGTATCTTGTTCTCCTGCTTCAATAACATGTTATTAACTTCTCAGATTCCCAAAACCTTTTTGACTTACCAGTTCCATTGTTAGTCACATATATTGATCAACTCTGCATATGACCGAGTATTGATCAAATTCCCTGAAATGACTTTGAACTGCTGTAGCTTCAACTTTACTACGTGTCCTTCAAATGCAATCTACTTTGTCATTTTTTTCCTCTTGGAAATGCTTTAATATCTTATGATGCTTTTTTTCTTTCTAATGAGTGTATCATCTGATGGTTGCTTTCTCCATGTGAATAAATATATGAATTGGATCCTGTATAAATGGAAACGGAGAGAGCACAGGTTGTCATCTGAGGAAAATTTCCTCAAGGTATTTGCTGAGAGAGATAAGACAGAGGGAGAGAGGGGGAAGGAGGGAGTTCTTAACTGCTAAGCCAACTCCTACACTCCTGTTTACCTGAATTACCTTTTTGCTTTGCTGCGACTTGTATGGATGAATTACCTAAGCGTGCAACTGATGTGATACATGAATTGTTCTCAATTAAGTTATTTTGCTGCAGGTTATGCTTCTTTGGATTGTCTCGTTCTGGTTTGTAGGATCTTGGATGATTCCATTTGCAGCCCACATGGTTGGTTTCAGCAAGGAGTCACTAACTTACCGAGGACAGGCTTTATTCAGTCTTTTGACTGATGTGAGCGAAGGCCTTGCTGGAATTTTAATTCTTCATCGGTGCCTATCTAGGTTCCGTCCCCTTCCATCAGATTGGTTTAAATTTAGCATGAGAGGGAACTGGGTATTTGATGTCATCCTGGGATGCTTCATGTTTCCATTGGTCAACCGGCTGTCACAGTTCAACCTTGACCTACTGCCTGTTCTGCCTTCTACTCCCGTAACACTCTCAAGTGTCGAGCAGTCAATCATGGCACGAGATCCTGTGGCAATGGCACTATACGCACTGGTACTTGTCGTGTGTGCTCCTCTATGGGAGGAAATCGTGTTTCGGGGTTTCCTTCTCCCTTCCTTGACTAGATACATGCCAGTTTGGTGTTCAGTACTAATGAGTGCAGTAGCCTTTGCTTTAGCTCATTTTAATGTACAGAGAATGTTACCACTAATATTTCTTGGGGTAGTGATGGGCGTAATTTATACAAGGTCGAGAAATCTATTGCCCTCCATGCTCTTGCACAGCCTGTGGAATGGTTTTGTATTCTTAGACTTGATGAAATAAATGTAATTTATTTATTTCAAAATCAGAGAATCACTCAGATCTGTAACATTCATTGTCATTGTTCATTTGGTTAATTGTTCATATCGAAGCTCATTCCATTTGTTTATTGGTGGTCTGACCTAAATTGCATAATCAGTTGTAAACATGTGATTGTTTTTTCGGTACGAAAGGAGACTAAAGCCGTGGTTGAAATCACAGCTTCTGATTTACCATTCCGTATAGCCATTGTCATGCACGCATCTTACCCATGCTTGGTAAATAACTGAATCAATAGGCATGCGGATACAACCCCCCACTGGCTTTACAAAAACTTTTTTTTTTTTTTAAAGAACTGTACGCGTGTTTTTTTATTTAAAAAATAAACTAATTTCCATCGGATAAAATCTTAGATCTGTGCCTATTCGCTTTTCACCATTGGTAAATTGTGAGCTTGGCTTGTCTTCATTCTTAAATCGAACTAATAATATTAGATCCCACTCCCAGGGTTGCTTATCACGATATTGATTGAATGTATCTGCAACAGAATTGTTAAAGAAAAAGAAAGAAATTATCAGAAGTCGTACTTCGAGCATGGAATTGATCTACGAGGAAGATATAGATATATACATGGGCTGGAAACCAATATAGTCTATGATAGTTTTTCAGTTAAAATCTCAAAAAATAAAAAAATTAATTGTCAGAAGTGGGATTTGAACCCACGCCCTCTCACGAAGACCAGAACTTGAGTCTGGCGCCTTAGACCGCTCGGCCATCCTGACATGTTTACATTTTCTTACTTCCTTCTCAATCTGCTTCCGTTTTTCCCCAGTAGTCAGTTTAGGATTGGAAATTCAACTATAGCAACTAAACACGAGAGTTACGCTCATTGCAATGATTAATCCAACATATTATAACACAAGTTGACAATAACCCTATAGTACATGCATGGACGGATGCACATTGGGGATAGTGGGAGGTGCAACCCTCACTGATGCCAAAATTCTTTCAAATATAAGGATATTTTAAAGATATTTTTAGTCTGAAATATTAATTAGTCGTCACTAAAAAAATAAAAAAAATTATATAAGCATAGCTCTCATTGAAAAGATATTGGGCAAAAACCATTTTGGTCCCTGAGGTTTGATATAAAGCCTAAATTAGTCCTTGAGGTTTGCAAAAAGACCAAATAGGTCCCTCCTATTATTTATGACTTAATAGTTAAAGATTTGACTAAATAAAAAGACTTAAATGCCCTTGCTTTAGTGGTTAGAGATTTGGAGGGAAAGAAAAAAAAAAGATTGGGACCATGCTGCAGGCACAACTATTTAAGCACTCAAGTTATTTTTTTTTCTTTTCTCACTTTCAATTCATGCTCTTTCTCACCTAAAAAAAAAAAAGAACAACGACAACAAATGTTGAATTTAGTATCGGGTAGCCACTAATTGTGGCTTTTAAAGTCTTAAATTTTGAATATATGTCCTCCAACTACAAATGTTGTCTGACTTTTAACTAACTTGAAAAATGTATTGAGGTGCAATATTAGACAATAGAATGTATAACCTTGTAATAAATTCACTATAATTCACATGTAATGAATTCATCGTCATTTGAAAACAAAAAAGAAAAAATAATAATAGACGAGGAATTCGTTACATATAAGTTAGTTTTTCACATTTAATATTTGTATTTTTTTCATCTATTAGTATTTTTTCATTTTTGTTTTCAAATGACGAAAAAAATAGTTTGGGTGCTTAAATAGTTATGCTTGTTGCATGATCCCAATTTTTATTTTTTTTTTCCTTCCCTCCAGATCTCCAACCACTAAAGCAAAGGCATATATGTCTTTTCATTTGGTCAAATATTTGACTATTAAGTCATAAATAATTGGAGGGACCTATTTAGTCTTTTTGCAAACCTCAGGGACTAGTTTGGGTTTTAAACCAAACCTCATGGACTAAAATAGTTTTTGCCCAAAAGATATTATGGATTCGACCTTAGCTACATGTGTCCGCACTCACGAAGGTATCTCTCTCTTTCAAGAAGACTCCCGTCATCTTAAACTTAATAAAGTTTATCACTTTGTATTGAATTAAACGATACACTCCATCGCTTATACAACACTTATTTTGGACAAAGATTTTTTTTCCCCTCTTCAATATCTCTTAATTAATTGAAATGATGATTCTTGAGTGTTGTCCACATGCCATTCAATTTGCAATATAAAACTAATTAGTTGTTTAGATGCTGCATGGATTTCATAATATCCAGCTTTAGACCTACCATGCTATTGCGAACCCCTTTAACATTGGAATCAACCTGCTCAGAGAGGCATTCATTGATGCTTGGTTGGCTCCCCAATTCATCGTACAATATATATAGTAGCGTGTTTAACACTTGGATTTGTTTGGAAATGTTATCGGTTCTAATCGATTAAGTGTATATATTTAATATATAAAATATTGTTATAAACAAAAATATAAATAGTAAGAAAGTAATATTAAAATAAGAGAGAATTTAAGAGAGTGAGATTATTGATTTTTTCAAGTATATATTCTTTTTACAAAATCTCTCTATTTATAGAGTTTTTTATCATTTTGATGGCATACTTATTATATCACATTTCATATACATATAATAATTTCCACTATACAATAATTATATAAGCATCTTTGATCAATAATTGTAATAATCTTCCACTTAAGTAAGAATCTTATGAATAAATTTATTCATCTTGATACGTACATAACGATAAATATCCACAACATCGTATTTTCATAACACTCCCCATTGAATATTCATTCTTTAAAAATATGTCTCGTTAAAACATTATTAAGAAAAAATCTAGTGGGATAAAAATCTTAGTGAAGAAAAAAGAGTACGATATTCTTAGTATACGCTTCTTGAGCTGGCTCATTAAAAACCTTGGTAGAAAAACCCATTCGGATAAAACTCATGCAAAGGAAAAAACAGTGCAGAGCATATATGTTTCTTGTATTGCCTCATTAAAAACCTTGCCAGTAAAATCTTGTAGGACAAAATCTATGAGTTATATGACTCCCCCTCATGTGAATATATCAATAATGATCACAAAGTTGACACATGCCAATTTTGATAGCTAGTTCATCAGAGGCAATGCCTTTTTTGTGGACGCTCCAGTAACATTTTTACTTTACTGAATTTGATGAGAATTTGTATCACGTCTATCTTGAATTCAAATAGAATCTCAGTGTGATATACTCGTATTTGGTCTGCCTCGTTAAAACCTTACCAGGAAAAACCCAGTGAAAAAAATCTTGGTGAAGGAAAAAGAGTACAGTGCAAAAATACCTTCTCCCCCTCAGTGCAACATGATTCATGGGTGACAGATCTCAATCATATACATTCTCAACCAACCACATGAATTGTCATAATCTCAGCATGATTTCAAGATACAACATTCATGACCTGTTTAATGCATCGCCACAAAATAGTTGTCACCACAAGTGAATACATAAGATGTATGTGATCTTACTTTGTGGGGGTCATGTAAATAGTTCGTATCTGTAGGGCAGACATATGATGGTTTTAATGCTCTTGAATAAGATAAATTCATATGTGATGTTATATGTAGCACGATCCTTCACATTGGAGCTGCACTATACATGGTTAACAAATTAACCAAAACACAATATGCTATATTGTATTATCAACAAGATATATTAGTGCATTAATTGTACTCAAATATGGTGCTTCGGGACCAATAACTCTTGATGAGTCATTATAGTATTTATCAACATATATAACAATTGCATATAATAATCAGAAGCAAATATGTCATGATATCATAATATTCTAAGAAAATTCTATCTCATTCTCCTAAAATGTTTTCTTCTATACAAAGATCTTTGTAATCAAATAAATTTCTCAATATTTTCATTCATATGCTTCAAGTATATATAGTCTTTCTAGGACTTCAATATAAATATTATTATCACATTAATATATGCTTTAGGCATATAAAGTCCTTCCAAGATTTAAATATTATTATCACATAAAAATATGCTTCCAGCATAGAGTCTTTCTAAGACTTCAATAATATTATCATGTGATTTATATAGGTAAACTATTATCATATTCATAAGATGCATATGAAGTCCTTTTTCAAAATTACCAGACTAATATCAATATGATTTTCCGGGAGAATATACACCAAGGTATAATTACACAGCGTACTAACTTATTCCTTGTTTGGCTTTAAACAATTTAAGAGAAATACAACTATTATAATTAATTTCTTGTAATTTCTCATAGTGATGTGGGATTGATTTCGTACAATGCTCCTCCTCAATCTCATCAACAGATATACATATTTCATGTGCATTTCAACAACTAGACATATGTCATTTCAATAAGCATTTCATCAACCATACATATGTCATTTCAATGAGTATTTGAGAAATCATATGTATGTCATATGCACTCATTTTATGCCTGGATTGCATCTCATTGATTATATTATTTAGTGGACTTGTAATTTAAGATCCTCGATTTATTTCATAACATGAGTAGCTACTGCAGTTTTCAAAAGTTGATTATGATCAATTTCTATTGTCGGTTCCATTCATTTCTAGGAGTAATTTAACTGAGTAAGATCTCTTTAGTCTCAATATTTTTAATACTCACATCATTTTCAAGTACCTGATACTCTCGTGGAGTAATATTTCTCAGTTATATTTTCAACTCCTTGTTTTGACATCTGCAAGATATCAAATAATCCAAAAAATGCCAACTCGCATATTTTGCTCCTTTATCTATGGAACTGATATGTATACCACATTTTTGGTGTGTAGTAGACGTTATTTCTTTATATGTGTTTTAATTGAAACATCAATTCTAATATATAGGAGCAATTAAAGCCGGTATATGTGACTTTAGTCACAATCTTTGCATCCGAGAATACATTTTATACGAGGATCAATATGATAAACTTGCCATAGAAATATTTATTATTCCAGCTTTTGTTTTTCTCCCCCTGATACTGAGAATATCATTTCACTAATTAGCAAAATATGCTATTGAAACTGATCCATTCAATGTCCCAATATAATATTTGATGGGGTTTTATAAATTCTCAGTTTCTTTATGCGCTTGTGGGGGAATAACAAAAACATACATTGCACAAAACATCCTTAGATGGGATTCGAATAGTAGGGAGTATATAATTCAAACGGTTGGTTTTGTTTGAATAAATGTTGCAGCATATGATACCTATGTCCTTAACAGGACCAGACTTAGTCAGTAATAATATTGGTCTAGCAATTAGCTGCAAGTATTTAATAAAAGTTTCAGCTAGACCATATGTGTGTGAGTCACATAATACTCAACACAAGTCCCAATATACACTATCATTAAATGAGTGGAATGTAAATTTTTCTTCATTATCAAGATGAGTTATCTTGATTGTATTATCCGAAAATTGTGCCCATAGTGACTATGCGGTTATTATTTACACGTCACTATTTGTACAGTACCCGACGACTCCATTATTTAAACAGTACCCACCGACTCTATTATTCAAACAGTACTATTCATAATACTATTCACATGGGTTACTATTTATTTTCTAATAATGTATTCTTGCATGCCGCATTCGAAATAGATAATATTCTCACATGTGATTATCATATTGGGGTATCGATTAATAAAATATTGAAATGATCCACATGATAGAATAATAGGCTTACATATATCCCTTTGAATCATTTCTCGAAATACAGAATTTCTGATATCAATTTTAATAAGGGATGACCTTTTAATCAATTTTCCTTAGGCACAAGCATTACATGAAAAGTTATTTGGTAACAAAATCCTTTGATTCTTTAATCGGTGCCCATATGAATTTACAATAATTCTTCTCATTTCATGTCAAAGTACAGAACACTATAAATTTGCAATAATTATTCTCATATCATGTCAAAGTATAGAACACTTTGGATCCAATATCTTATGGTTCATTAGTGGGTGTTCATAAAAAAATTTCATGAATTCATTTCATTACCGTGATACCTATACCACATAAGTGATCATTTCAACGCGTGGAAAAACTAGGATCACTATATCTTTCCTCACCTGCTAATATAGTTGTATGAGAAAACTCATATATAGAGCAGGATTATTTGAACCATTACAAGGCCATAAAATATATTGAATAAGACCGATATTACAATAACATTCATGGCAACAACCATGTCAATTGCTATATTTATAGGAATAATAATGCTAAAAATATATTTATCGAGTAAGATATATTTATTTTGTTCATCATACTATAATAAAATTATATATGAGAACATAAAATCATATAACTCCAAGTTATAAATTGCAAGTGGATATTGAGAATAATATGACACCGTTCAATAGCTCCAAACAATTAACGGGCTACAAGTGAAATAAAGATTAAAGTACAAGAGTTTAAACGAAATCTCAAAATTCAACCATCTAAAATACAATTATTTTTACCAAAAGATTCAGATCTATGATATAGATCCTTATTGTTATAATTTTAATCAAGTTTCACATTTTTATTCAAAATTACAAACTTGACGAAAATGAAGAAATAAATAAGGATCATAAATAATATACATATGAAAATTAGAACTACATCCCTGCACTCATCCATTGCTAATCTCTTATTTTTTTTTCTCAGTGTTGAAGGTGAGGGAAAGGATGAGAGAAAGATGATGAAGAAGTAGAGAGTGCTGCACAATGAGGGAGAGAAAGAATAAATAGGGTATTGGGTCAAACCCCAATGGTTTGGTCAAATAAACGGTGCCATGAATAGTGATCGGTGTGAATAGTACCATGTGAACAGTATAATATGAATAGTATTATGTGAATAGTAAGCACCAATTTCAACAGTGTCATGAATAGTATCGCATGAACAGTAACCATTGATATGAATTTTAACTATACAATTTATTACAGCTCAAGAATGTATCTCACAAATCATAGTGAATCAACCATTATTATATTAAACATCATCATTGTCACATTTAACTTTTGTCTACCATCTTTTGTTTACTTCTCTTTCTCTTTCTTTTGTCACCTTTCTTTAATCTTGACTATCGTAAGAAAAATGTAACAGATCTTTTCAATAAAGTGGAACATATTGTATCTAGCGAGCTCTTTGTTCAGCTCATTTTTTTTTTAATTACAAAACAAGACTTGAAATACTAAATCGGTGACTAAAAATAAGATTATAATATTTTAACGTAACACATAATATGTAAGAAATACTGTAAAATATACTTTTAAGCATAAGTAGACAGTGTTTATCTATTTACTTATTTGGATATAACATAAAAGGAATAATACTATGCTGCAGTAGAAGATAATTCCAACACAAATCAAATCATTACCTTATATAGTCATATGGGTGGATTAACTAAATGTCTACGTGTCTTTCAAGAAACGTGTAAAACACATCTTTTTGCATACTCATATATATCATCTTAATATTGACCACTATAGTCTTTGCAAAAGGGTTCCCATCGCCAAGATATCTATCGCCATAAGGCTTGCATTTGGGTTCAATACCAAAATAGTTAGATATAAATAATTATTTAGTTTGTTAGAATTGTAAGAGAAGTTAGTGATAAGTTAGACATAAATAATGTTAAAACTGTTAGAAAAGTTAGTGAGAAGTTAGATATAAATAAATGTTAGAACTGTAAGAAAAGTTAGTGTTATATATAAATAATGTTAGGATATAGTTAGAAAAGTTAGTAATAACTTATAATCAAATCGGGAACAAGAAAAATTTAGTTCAATAAGTTTCTACATTCTTGTGAGCAACGGTAATTAGGTCCAAAGATCAATCCGACATTCCTTTGAGTGATAGGATTTTATGTCCAAAATTTGCAAGTCTGGGCAAAAGTTCATTTGGTTAAATATTAAATTTTCATGTCTAAAGTCTAGTTATTTATACTTTTAGAGAGGTTAAACTTCGTCAACTCTATGATTGTAATATATTAACTAATTTATAAGATTTAATCAAAAGGTAATTGAAAAGGGAAGGATTATATGTACCTTTGATAATGAAGTGGTCAGATATTTCATTGTTTGCTACTTCGACAGAGTTTCGTGCTGATAACGTGTTATAAACTAAAACATAAATACTAAGAAAGTAATACTAAAACAAGAGAGAATTTAAGAGAATAAGATTGTTGATTTCTTCAAGTGTATATCCTTCTTACAAACTCCCTCTATTTATAGAGTTTTCTACCATCTTGATGACATACTCATTACATCACATTTACATCACATTCCATATACATATAATAATCTCCACTATACAAGAATCCTATAAGCATTTTTGACCAACAATTATAGTAATCTTCCACTTAGGCAAGGATCTTATGAATAAATATCTTTATCTTAATAAGTACATAACGATGAATATCCACAACATCATATTTTTATAACAAATACTTAATTGTTTTGTAAGTTTTTTTTTCAATTCATGTCACACGATATAATAATACGTTTTAATATTAGCAGAATTTTAAAAGCAACTCAAATTTTAATATTTTTTATTAACAAATTAACATATTTAGTGTTTATTCGCGTAGTTGAAGACCTCGTTTGTCAAAATTGTTGTTATAGTAACAATGATCAACTTTTTGTCGGAAAACAAATGATCAACTTGGGCTCCGTTTGTTTGCCGTAAAATAACTTGTTTGTGTAAAATATTTTCTGTAGAAAGTGTTTTCCTAGTAAATAAAATATTTTACATGGCTCTGTTTGTTTGTCGTAAAATAACTTATTGAGGGAAAATATTTTATTGGGAAATAGAATACTGAAAAATATTTATGGTGTTTGAATGTACGGTAAGTTCGGTAAAATGTTTTCTTATTCCAAAGGACATGAAAATATTTTACATAATTTTGTACTAGCCGCAATTGTTGATCGGAAAATATTTTACGGTTGACTAATTTTCCTATGTTACCAAACACCGTAAAATTAAGAAAAAGTAGCCGTAATTTTTGACTGGAAAATATTTTTCAGTTGATCAATTTTCCAGTGTTACTAAACACCGTAAAATTCGAAAAATATTTTCTGATAAAATATTTTACAGCAAACAAACGGAGCCTTGATCGCTCATATAGCCGAGAGAGAGAAGATGGTCGATCAGCTTTGGGCAATGTAAAACGTACACTTTCCGAAAATAGATATTCTTGTCGATTACCTGATGTAAACAGATAAGGGCACATTAAAGAAAAGTCTAGGCATCATTTGCTTTGAGAAAAATTTATCTGAGCCCATCAAAACCTCATTGGTTAGCCATTACGGCCGCACCACGCATGAACGATGAGTCAGTCAGTTGAATCAATTTTTGTTGCATAGTCCCCACCAACCCCCCCCCCCCCCCCCCCCCCCCCTTTCTCTGCTTTGCAAACCAACCCACAGGATTCATCTTTCTGTATCACCAGTCCATCAAGCACGATACTCTGTTGCCAACCAGATTCGATTGCTGAATCATTCCTTTAAATCTGTACCGTCAAACAAATGTCTAAAGCATCAATTTAAAGTCTCAACTTGCAAAATTATTTTCTCAAATATGTAAAATTTTATCTATCTTTTTTTTAATATTAAGAGAGACCTAAGTTAATTTTATATCACATAAATATTATATAATCTATTTATCTAGCTTTTTTTTTTTCTAGACAAATAAAATTATGTATGTATAAATCACAAAAAATTGTGATTGGATTCCCCAACAGTGGATTTCCCTTGCATTATGTACTATGCAAGAATGCTCCCCTAAATAAATTATCTATCTATCTTTTTGTTGTTAGATTAAAGTAGTTTTTATTGAGAATGCAAACTAGACGAAACAGATAAAAGATTCAACCAATTTATTAATTGAGAATTTTTTGTCTTGTTTATTTTTCTCTAATAATTTTTTTAAAAAAATATTCTAAAATATCTTATTAAAAAATATCTCATCTAATTTATCTTTTTTCTAATGATATGAGAAGTGTCGTCTAAAATCTTATCCATTATATAGTATCCTAATTACCATAATTAGCAAGTAACACGTATACGCATTTTTGGACCGAAGTATTTCCCCTATCTTATATCGCAACCGTGAAGACAAGCGTCCACGTAAGCAAGCCATGTGGGGCCCGGGTTTCAAAAACACAAAAACCGAGGCCTGAAAAAGCGCGAACCGTCTATTATATAGTGATATAACTAACCTTTGTCCTCTCTGCTCTCGGCACCGCTCTGTTTTCTTCACTATTCTCATTTCCTCCGCCGTATCACCGCCGTGCAACTGTTAGAAAACTCGCCGGAATATCCATTTTCGCGGCGAACTTGAGATCTACTTCTCACTTTTCCCATATATCTTCTTATCTTCCGAATTGGAACCAAAAAGTTCGTAAAAACCAAACAAAGTAATCGAGAGAGAGAGAGAATTAGAGATATATATAGAGACAACGCAAAAAAGTGTGATAAAAAAGTGAAAATTGAGATATTACAACATATATCTATATATATGCATGTATGTATAGGCGTGGCTTTTGATCAGACGCGTTAGGATTTGATTTTGCAACGGAGAAATTTATCGCTTTTTTTTTGAATTTTCATTTCAATCACTAAATATTTCTTATTTGATCTTAAAATTACGTGGTTATTGCGAATAATTTGTGATTTTCATTGCATAATTTAGTTAGATTTTTATCGCGAAAAGAAGGTTTGTGATAATTGGAGATGGAGCAGAAGCATATGTTGATGTCAGCATTAGGAGTAGGAATAGGAGTTGGTGTAGGAATAGGATTAGCATCAGGACCGAGTGTTAGCAAATGGACTGGTGGTGGTGGTGTTGCTTCATCTAATGACCCGCTGACTATAGAGAAAGAGATGCTCAATCTTATTGTCGATGGCAGAGAGAGCAAAGTTACCTTTGATCAATTTCCATATTACCTAAGGTAATTTTCATAATGGAACCACTAAACATGCACGGAGTTTCAAATCACCCATTAAACTTTTTTTTTTTTTTGTTGATGTTTAAATCGCTCATTGAATGATATTTCTCTTATTTCGTTCAGCACGTTAATTATAGTGTTTAAATCTAACATAACATTGGTTATGTGAAAAGAAAAATATGTGATTTTTTTTTTTTTTTTATAGATTTAATCACTAGAATTGACGGAATGACAGAATGGTTTGAACGGTTTAAACGAAACATAAAAGAACGAAAAAAGTTTAATGTGTGATTTGAAACTTCGTCAATGTTTAGCGTTTACTTATTATTTTAGATGGTCCAAAATCATTAGGTTTATTTATTGATGGATTTTTGTGTGTTGTGTCTATTGAGTGCATAGCGAGAAGGATCGTACCTAGTGGCTAGTGGTGTATTTCATTGGTTGCAGATCTATAAAATTTGTATAATTAATGCATTTATTAAAGTACATGCCAAATATTATATATAGGTTACTGTCTAGTATATCTAAGTCTATCATGCAATAGCGTTAGCAAATGCTTTATGTATGTAGCGTGATTTGGTACAGTAATGTCGTAATGGTCCATTCATATGTGATATGTTGGGGCTCTTTTCTGTATATGGGGTTTATTCGAAACAATTTGAACCACTCTACAGCTGATCAAAGCTACCGTTAATTCGTTTTTCTGATTGTTAGTTACCTACGGAAACTAATTGAATAGAAGCCCAAAAGAACAGTAGGGTAAGGATGCAGTACAAAAGCATAAAGCAATCTAAATGCATGCGGTCTATGTGCTCTTCTCTATAAGCAACTTCCTTTTTTGGAAAGTTGTGATTGAACTTAAAAGCTTTACCATCTCGTTTTGAAGAAGCAAATATTGGCTACTCGGTGTTGTAACCACCTAAATCTTGTTGGCTCATAAAAATGAATTTCACGCCTTTCATACAAGGAGAATTATAACTTTTTTCTTTTCAATTGTATTAGAATAAAAATTAATAGTTGAACCAAGATGTAGGGATGAGTCTGTATTCTGTTAATTGAAGTCTAATAATTCTGTACTAATAATATGTTCTTGTTGACACTTACAGCGAGCAAACAAGGGTCTTGCTCACCAGCGCAGCTTTTATTCATTTGAAGGATGAAGACTATTCTAAGCACATTCGAAACCTCTCCCCAGCCAGTCGGACGATTTTACTCTCAGGACCTGCTGGTTGGTCATTCTGTAGATGTTTCTTTTACCTATCTTTTTCTTTATATATATGTGCTATTATCTGGCGTCGTGCTTAATCAATGTTTTTCATTCTTTTCAGAGCTTTATCAACAAATGCTTGCGAAGGCTTTAGCTCATTATTTTGAAGCCAAGCTCTTATTATTAGATGTAACTGACTTTTCATTGAAGGTTAGTAACAAGTGTTACATTTTCCCTCCTTTTTGCTTCGTCCATGTACTAAATGTGTTGTTAGTTGGTCTTAACAGATCCAGAGTAAATATGGGAACCCAAACAAAGAATCTGTAAGTTTCCAAGATATATTTCTGTAATTCATTGTTCATGTGCAAAGTATTTTTCCTCTGTTCCTCCGCCACATTTTTTTCTTTCTCAGATAAAAGGTAATCTCAAGATGAGTAGCAAATATTCGTGTTTTGTTGCTAATGTATTCCGTTATAGTCTTTCAAAAGGTCTATATCTGAAACAACATTGGCCCGAATGTCTGGTTTATTTGGATCTTTCTCAATGCTTCAACCAAAGGAGGAAAACAAAGGTATGACAAAGTGACATCAAATATCTGTGTTCTTTAGTCTCTGCTTATATATCTTTTGCTTTCTCCACTTTTATTCTTGAGTACACATTCTTCTACTTAGTTGCAGGCACATTGCGCAGGCAGAGCAGCGGAGTAGATCTTGGATCAAAGTATGGTGTACAGCTTATTCCCAAATTTAAGAGATTGCAACTTGTCACAGCTTATCATGTGTCTTTTTTTCTGGTTTTGGCTTTCTCTTTGATCTGCAGGGGAATAGAAGGCCCTCTCAATCCATTAAAGCTGCATAGGAATGCATCTGCTTCAGCTAATATGAATAACCTTTCATCAAATTATGCTACTTCAAATCCAGGTTTGTTGTCACTTTATAAGAAAGAACCAGTGTGGTAGATTTCCTTTTTTCTGAAGTAGTGCATCAATTGCATGCTTTTTGCTTCCCTTCCTCTTCAAGGATTTCTTTTATCGTAACTACTGCACTTGGATGTGGTGGGTTTATTGAAGGACACCACCTTGTGCAGGATTCTTTTTTGTCTTGTGTCTTTGGTAACTATAGACCCTAAAGATGAATCTAGCCTGTCTTTAGGCAAATAGCTCTTTTATGACCATATAAGATTTGATTATATTCTTAGATTGTTGTGATTCTGCATTAGCCCGCATGTTTGCATATGTATGGGAAAGGTTGTGGTTAGAAAGCCTGATGCAAAACAAACATGTTGCATATTTTTTTTATCACATGAAACTTGAATTCTCAAACATGATCGTAGTATATATTATAACTCAAATAGTGAAAACTGTTTCTTTACAGTTTTAAATTATCATTTCTATCTTACAGCTCCTCTGAAGCGCACAAGCAGCTGGTCTTTTGATGATAAGGTCCTTATACAGACACTTTACAGGGTACTCTTTCCCTTTGTTCAACGTCTTCTGCAGTCTTTACATGTTGATGATTGGATGAAAGTAGTTAAATATGTTTCTACATGTTTTAGATATTTGCGAATCATGTGGGTTCCTGGGTATTGTTTGATATTCAAGAGAAGTTAATAGGTCTAATCTCACTTGCAGGTTCTTGCTAAAGTATCAAAATCCTGTCCCATTGTCCTGTATCTTAGGGATGTTGAGAGGCTCCTGTGCAGATCGGAAAGAATTTATGTCTTATTCCAGAAAATGTTGAAGAAATTGTCTGGATCAATCCTAATCCTTGGTTCAAGGATTGTGGATCCGGAAGACGATTACAGAGATGTGGATGAGAGGTTATCTTCTGTATTTCCATACAATATTGAAATTAAACCCCCAGAAGATGAAACTCATCTTGTCAGCTGGAAGTCTCAATTGGAGGAGGATATGAAGATGATACAGTATCAGGACAACAGGAATCACATAATTGAAGTACTTGCAGCTAATGACATTGACTGCGATGATCTGGGTTCAATATGCATGGGGGACACAATGG
Organism: Ehretia macrophylla; assembly: GCA_037974665.1. Lineage (NCBI taxonomy): Eukaryota > Viridiplantae > Streptophyta > Magnoliopsida > Boraginales > Ehretiaceae > Ehretia > Ehretia macrophylla. The sequence continues at coordinate 10,712,029 of CM075764.1, read as the reverse complement.
TTCTTAGCAACTATATAGAAGAAATTGTTATCTCGGCAATATCTTATCATCTTATGAATACCGAGAATCCTGAATACAGAAACGGGAAACTTGTTATTTCATCCACAAGGTTAAACTAGTATATTCCTTTGCATCTAGTGCCCCTCTGCTATGGTTGTTTTCTCTATTCAGATTTAGCTGACTTGCTGTCTTGGCTGTGAAACAGTTTGTCCCATGGATTGAGTATATTTCAGGCGGGTAAATCATCTGGGAAGGATACATTGAAACTTGAGGCACAAACTGAAAAGTCTAAGGTTGGATCTTTTGAAACTTTATATTGTTGATGATATGCAGTTACTTGATCAGTAGTATAATTCATGTGATCGGTTAAATGTTTTCACAATTAATAGGACGCAAAAAGTGGAGTAGCTGTTGATACAAAGCCAGAAACAAAAGCTGAAAGCACGGTCCCTGAGAAACCAAGTGAAGCCGCAGCATTGCCTCCAATTGGGAAGGATGGTGAAAGTTCAACCTCGGCATCAAAAGCTCCAGTACGTCCAATCTTCTTAGTGTTATGCCAGAGTGCTTTTCTCAAAGATAAAAATTTCTCTGTCATTGTGAAGAAATCCCATTGTAACATGTCTAAGTTATAGTTTTCGTTGTCATATGCATGAGTGTGAAGTTTAATTTCCTTTCCCTTCCTCCTTTTTATTAACTTCTTTTCAAATGTAACTCTTATTTTTGACGTTACAGGAAGTTCCTCCTGACAATGAATTTGAAAAGCGTATAAGGCCAGAAGTAATTCCAGCAAGTGAGATTGGTGTGACATTTGCTGATATTGGTGCCATGGATGAAATAAAAGAATCTCTTCAAGAATTAGTGATGCTGCCCCTACGAAGACCTGACCTGTTTAAAGGTGGTCTGTTAAGACCCTGTAGAGGAATACTGCTATTTGGACCTCCTGGCACAGGGAAGACCATGCTTGCCAAGGCCATAGCCAATGAAGCTGGCGCAAGCTTCATTAATGTTTCCATGTCTACAATTACTTCGAAGTGGTTTGGCGAAGACGAGAAGAATGTCCGAGCCTTATTCACTCTTGCAGCCAAGGTGTCTCCAACTATCATTTTTGTTGACGAAGTTGATAGTATGCTTGGGCAGCGATCTAGAGCTGGGGAGCATGAAGCTATGCGGAAGATAAAGAATGAGTTTATGACTCATTGGGATGGATTGTTGACAAAACCGGGTGAGAGGATCCTTGTTCTTGCTGCAACCAATAGGCCATTTGACCTTGATGAAGCAATCATTAGACGTTTTGAAAGAAGGTACTAGTAAACTAGATGAACTATGTTGGTTTTATTTAGGAATATAATGTTGATTTGTGTATGACAAGCATGAGCTTTTCTATGGGCATGAAAATTTATCTTTTGTGTTCATTAACGAATGATAATGGCATGTTTTGTATGTTTTGTCCATGTTGGTATAGTATTTTGTTTTGTAGGTTCTAACTATATGTTACTAAATTATTTAAGAACATATAAACTCGAGAAACATCTAATATGAAACTACTATAAGCTTTCACAGGGAATTCAGTGTAGGAATGACAATTAAGAAAGACAGTTTTTCCATGGCTATGCAGAATCATGGTTGGCCTGCCTTCAGTGGAGAACAGAGAAAAGATCTTGAGGACCCTCTTGTCAAAAGAGAAAGTTGATGAAAAACTAGATTTTACGGAGCTCGCAACAATGACAGAAGGATATAGTGGAAGTGATCTGAAGGTTGTATGTGCTAAACTTCCTTGGGTAGTTTGTGATGATCATTGTTTCTTAACTGTGTTATATTGATTGCAAGCAGAACTTGTGCACGACTGCTGCTTATCGTCCAGTTAGAGAGTTAATACAGCAAGAAAGACTGAGGGATCTAGTAAGTATATTATCTTTTTCCCTCCAACTGTTTCACAGTATTTTTTGAACTTATTTCATTCTTATTTGTGTCTGAGTGAAAGATAATTAAGGAAAAAGGAACTCGGAAAGGAAGAAAGAGAAACTGACTTTTACTTTGCAGGAGAGAAAGCGTAGAGCTGAGGAAGGCCAAAATTCTGAAGATCATAAAGCTAAAGAAGAAGAGAAACAGAGCAGGGTAATTACAATTAGGCCATTGAACATGGAAGATTTTAAGGAAGCAAAGAATCAGGTTAGAACTTGTTTTCCGTTCCTGCTCGCTAGGAAGTTGTTTTTTGTATTTGTAAGTTACAAGTTATGACTTGGAATTCAATCTTCATGGCCTAGCGACTTAAAAGAAATGTCATGTAATCACTTGGAGTTGCAAATGAACCAACATGGAAATGGTGGAATCTTTCTAGCAACTATTGCTGAGAGTATCTAGTCAGATTAGCTTTAGAATCATCATGTTCGACGTATTGGTGATAGAGGAGGACATCTTTGAGTTGTTTGATTCCCGATTATTTCCACGACTGTGCTATTACTCTACTTGCATTTAAGAAACAGAGAAGAAATATATAGTATCATACGATATTGGGTCCATTGCAACACTTATTGTAGACCAAAGGACTCGTATATGTGTAGCATATGTATAAGTAAAAGCTTGTTTGGTACCCTCCTTCCGTTTTCTGCCTAGTCATAATATACATTGCATGATGTGACATACATTTGTCACAAGTTTTATGTTCGAGTTGTATATGGATCGAACATCGGTGGCTCATAAGACTTGATATTGAACCCCGCTATGTTTTTCGTGAAATGTCACAGGTTGCTGCTAGTTTTGCAGCTGAGGGCTCCATAATGGGTGAGCTGAAGCAGTGGAATGACATATACGGGGAAGGAGGTTCAAGGAAGAAGGAGCAGTTATCTTACTTCTTGTAGGGGTGTTGGGTACAGTTTTCACACTTTCTTGCTAAGACTATGTTTGTAGGATGTTAAATCAAATCTTATGTGTTTGCCCTTTGAAGGGCTGGTGGTGCCTGGAAATGCAGCATTCAAACAGACTGAGCGTACCTGATATCTGATAATTTACAATTCTGTGAATCTGTAGTTCCAAACTCTCTGTTTCATGCCTACTGCATAGTTTGTGAAAAGCCGTCTCCATTTGCTCCCCTTTCAGGCGCACAAGTTCTTTTGAATTCGCGAGCCGGGTAGATGGTCTAATCCTCCGGATCAGATAGACAAAGAGCTTTTATCCATAATAGATCCCGTTTTTCTACCCTTTTCCCAAAGTCAATGACTATTCATAGCCGCAAAGGTTGTATGGATATATACAGCAGATATATATGCACAAAACTTGGGGGTGGGTGTTGGGGTTTTGGGTTTAGTGAATTCAAGTAAGGCGCGCATTCAAGTGTTCCAATTCACTTATGACCTAAAGTAATGAAATCAGCCCAAGAAACACTCTAACCAAAACATCATCAAAAGCCTCGTATAAAGGTACATTGATCTCTATTATATATAATAACATCACCAGACGATCCCTACAAATGGGTAATAGACGTAAATATGCACATGCAAATGATTTTATGTTCAATCATGATGATGAGCTACATAATGGCTGAAAGATTTCAACCCACCAACGGGTAATAAAACACACACACTCTTAACGCATTATAGCTAGTAACTCTTGAAACTCCATCCCCTACACCCTCTTGTCTTTCAATGGTCCCCTTGGAATCTTACTTAGAACCTTGGCATCAAAGACAGCATACTGTTTCTTCAGTTCATCAATGGCCGCCTTCACAAATGCATCCACCTGGTCCTCATATTTCTCATAAAGTACTGGTACGGTGAAAAGCAGCACGAAAGCTGTTTCCAGAATCGATAACATTATTGTTAGAATGCAAAAAGTCCATTCCTCTATGGAAAAAACAAATTTCAAATAACAAATGCATGAAACAATTAAGTCGCGTCATTACTTGTATAGAAGAGGGTCAAGAAACTGCAGCAACTTCCCAATACTGACAAGATCCACAAGCCCGCGATCACCTAAGTGAAAACAAATACACAGGAGAATAGCAATGTAGAAATTAGAAGAGCCCACGGTTATATATTGAAAAATGCAACTGCAAATCACATCCCGAAAATGGTCAGCTCCACCAAGTGCATATGCATCAGTTCACATTTGAAGTTTGAACAAAAGCAAATTCAAGAAAAGAAGGTGGCATTCTTATAATATTGTTACTCCATATACGAAATTCAAAAAACATGACCCACAAGTGGAAAAGGTATCCTCTTTAAACTATCTAGCAAGAGTAAGAAATAAACATACAATGAGAAACTTCTTTAAATCCCTTCCTGATGCGATGTCCCTCAGAGATGCCAAAGCACAATTAATCTCAATCCTCAAACCAGAGGCAAACTGCACTATTGGTTTCTCAGGAATGTGAACTTCTGGGATATGTGGTCGGGACCTAGAAAGGTATATAACAAACTTAAATTACACTGGTACAGTTAAGAGCGTTAACTTTGAACTACAATGAAAACTAGACTTCATAGATTTCACAAACGAAATAAATTCTTACTTTTTAATGAAGAAGCTAGCATTGGACCACAAAAACAATCCAGCCAGAACAAGTATTAACCCATGACAAACCAATGTGAGCAAATGATATTCTAGAACATCAAACAGAAGCCAGATAGCCGTTGCCGCACCTAAGACTCCAGCCGACATCTTCTTGTCCCTCCATAAAAACACATCAGCAGCTACATCAACAATTAACATCACAAGCGACATCAATAGCCAGAACTGCATCAATAATTAACTTCACGAAAAAATTAATTATTTCCTCATTTCCATCAGACTCTATACAGGGGTGCTAGAATTTTTGAAGGGGTCAACTGCAGACAGTTTGAAAATTTTCACTAAACCGCTTCACGTAATCAAACAGTACCTCATCATAACTATTCAATTCAACTTTGCAGAAAGAGATGTTTGATTACGGTTAACTATTGCCAGCGAAAATTTGAAGGATCATAAAAAACTTTATGAAACAAAGAGTGAAAACAAATCATGTCGTGTTTTCCATCATATCAGAAAAAGGCATCCCCTTAAGCAATTTCTAATAAACTAACCAGATCTAGATCCATATTTGTAAATTTACGACCTCATTTAAAAGCTTAAGGTAATAAATAGTTTTATTTATTGACTTCAACACCCCGCAAAGTCACGTCCTCAAACTGTATCCTTTTTTATCGAGCTTTATACGTGAAAATATTCTTTTAAAATAGATGGCGGCGAGGTTGAATTACATGTAAACTTACAGCCTTGTCTAGATGCTTAAGCTGTTAAAATAATTACTTTATATACTTATTAACATCAACCGTATATGAATAGATAAATTACAAACAAAAATTAAATTATTTCAGATGATCAAGTATAAATCCAATAAAAATCCCAAAAAAATAAAATAAAATTGAACACAATAAAAAAAAAAACTTTAATCTGAAGAAAAATAGAAAATAAAAGAAGGGGTTTAAGAAAGGCTACGTTTGCCACCGCCGAGTAGCTTGTGAACAGGCTGTTCACGGCCGAAGAGGCGTTGAACTTTGGCCTTCAAGGACGATGTCGTTTTGTTCTTCTTCTTCTCATCCTCAGAATCTGATGACGATGACGACGAAGAATCCTGGTGAATTTTTTCGCTTATCTTCTCCATCAAAGTCTCCTCCTTTTTGTGCTCCTCGTGATCTGCCATCACTTCAAAAACAAAGATTAAATTTTTATTTTTATATATATATATGGATGTATATATACAGTGATATGTATGTATAGGTTATGAAGAAGCTTTTGTTTGCTGCGAGGTGTGCTTTTTGTAACAGCGGAATGGAACTGAATCTATCTGATTGAGATTCTCGTTGAATCTGGGCCGTTCAAATAATCAAACTAACAAAGGGCTATTGTGTGTGTACGTGTTAGAGGTTGAGGCTTAGGTGCGGATTTGGTTTTGGTGGACCCTGAGGTTTGGATTTGGAAGCTACTAGAAGCATCAAGATGAATCAAGATATTGTATATTTGACCCCAAAATTTGATAGTAGGGCCCCTTCAATTGAGCCAAGCTAGAAAATCTGTCCGCTTAGTTTTTACTTTTTATTTTCTTTTTGGTCAATTTTTGGAAGCTAATCTTTGTCGAACTTTGACTTATAATTTAGACTTGATCTAAAAGATTTGATTAAAATATAAAATTGTATAATACGAAAAAAAACACATATTATAAGTTTAAAAAATACAAAGTGGTATAAATCTTGCATTTACCATTTGTGACGAGAGCGTAATGCAAGAATTTTTATAAATGAAGTCGTCAATAATAAACATGTCATTAAATTAATCTCAAACAATATACGATATACACTGATATTAAAAGGAAGATTTAGAAACAATAGACTCAATAGAGAAATCTGTAATCTTTGGAAGTTAGGTGATTTACTTGTGTAGTTTTATGAAATTTTTTTGATTTCTTTCTTCCCTTGTAAATGAATTTCACCGTGTTTTTTTGTTGTTTAGTGAAAAAATTTTACTAACCGAGAAAAAAAAAAAAAAAAAGTGGTACAAATCTATAATGGCACGTTGATGATATATGGACATAGGAGTGTTGACATAAAAAAAAAAAACAAAAACAAAAAGACATAAAGATGGAGAGATCGGTCATTAAAACCTAAAATATGGAACGGATTATATTACATTATTAGTACTGGTTAGACATTTTTTTTTTGTTTGTTTGTCGGGTTTAGACATACTTGATGTGGGTGAATTAAATATGTTTTTATCTATAAAGGCTTATTTGTTACGAAAAATACATAAAATGGATATTTACAATGTGATTCCTCACGGAATCTCATTTGGTATGAGTTGGGACAAGTTATCATCTATTAATGAAAAGGTCAAGCGCTAAGGTTAGCAGCACAAAGGCCCTCTCATTCCAAAGTTGTCTTCAACAGTTAAAATAAAGATGAGAAGTGACATCAAAAGGCAAATCACTTTTATTTTTCTCAAATTTTAAATTTGGGTCAATAATGTTTTGAGTATCTGAGAGACATTCATTTCATGAGCAAAACTGAAGATCCTTGTTAACAACATGAACAAAATCTTTTCAAGGGAAACCACGAACTTACTCAATTCTTCAAGAAAATATAATATATTCTTCTATTATAGTGTATAATATTATGAATAAAATTCAAAAATTTTAAATTAATTGAACTATTTTATTATAATTATGTAAGCGTTTTACTATTATTAAATCTCTTTATTGATATACACGTGACGGAACCATGCACGTGTAAGTCATCAAAAAGGTTTGTTCCCCACGTTTGTTAACATGGCCCAATGTTTATGGGTCAAATCAACCGAACCAAGTAATAGGTTATTTAGAGTCGTGGGCCTATATTATCCAACTTCCCTAGCTCAACTTCACCTATTGGGCTTGCCTTCACACGCATAAACCCAACTTAAAAGTGAGCCCATCAAGATCCCCCCTCCATTCCCGCAACACTTTCTCACTCTCATTTCCACTACCCACAATACACCGTCACACCAAAACCCTCCTAAACCCACACACACTCACACACTAACCCACGCTAAAAAAACACACATTTCACTATGCTGATCCGGCGCACATCACTACTAACCAAAATCCTCCACCACCACCGCATCTACTCCCAATCCGCCGCCGCCGTCCTCCTCCAAGATCCTCACCCATCCGAACTCCTAAACCCACCGTACACATACCTCGAAGGCTTCCCTAGACCCGACCCCAAATACGCTGAGACCATCCGTGCAATTCCACGCATCGTCTACGGCACAAACATCTCGAATAAACTTAGAAAAGCCGGTCATGTACCCAGCATAGTCTTCGAGCAAGAGGATGGACAACACGGTGGCAATAAAAGACTCATCTCTGTTCAGACTAATCAGGTCAAGAAGCTTGTTAATGCTTTGGGCCGGTCTTTTTTCCTGTCCAGGTTGTTTGATCTTGAGGTTCGGCCTGATTTCGAGTCTGATGAGGTCATTGAGAAAGTCCGGGTCTTGCCTAAAGCGGTATGCTCTTATGCTTCTTTACACATTTAACTCGGGTTAATCATTTTCAATCTTTTGTGTATTTGGTGTAAGACATTATTCTCAAGCTGCGATACTTGTCTCGATTGCAGAAACCCGGGATGTGAAACTCTAGCTCATAATTTAATACATATATGTGACGTGTAAATGTATTAATATAGATAGATGATTGTTGAGTATAAGATTAAAGATTGTTATCTAATTGTAAAATGTTAGCTTTATGTTATGTGAAGCATAATTTGAATTTGGTATCTGATATTTTAGTATACACATGTTATCTTTATGTTACGTGAAGCTTAATTAGGATTGGGTATTTGATTCTAGTAGAAAAATGTTATTGCAAAGTTCTATGTGTATATACGTGTTTGTCTGTGTAGGCATTTAGTTTTTGATTGTGTGAGTATTGCAATTTTTTGTCAATTTATGCTTAGGGGTGTGTGTTTTTTCATGAACGGGAGTGTGTGGGGTGTGCATTTCTTCGGTGTGAAGAGGGCTGCTGAGCATTGTTTTGGTGAAATAGAATCTATGATAAATGAGATTGTATTTGCTTTTCATTAAGAAGGAAGTCTAACATACCTGTATCCCACATATTGCCACATGGTCTTGTTGTGGAAGCTGAGGTTGATTGAGGATGTTTTACTCTCAAGTGATATACCTTGTAAAGACCGACTATGGTAGTTGATGAGCTTGTGCTTAAGCTTTGAGTAGTAATGTCAGAAGAGAGAAGCCTAAATTAGGATGAGATCTGAGGTTGATGAAAACTTTCCAACTTGTTGGTGTATCAGGCATTTTTTTGTTACGACAACCTATATGCTGCTACCGACCAAGTCCAAGACCCTATGTTGTACTTGGATTTTGATGGAAAAGTAAGATGGAGCTCTTTACATAGCTCTTAGTGTTAGTTTGAAGACTTTGAATGTATGCTACATTGAAATAGCAGATGAACTTACTGCCTGCAAAAATTTTTCTACTCTGGCGCCAGTAATGATGGAAGAGGCAACGAAGGACTAGAATGTGTGTGTTCTTACTCTATAATTGTAAAAGATAACCGGAGATTTAGAGTTGACTCCCTTCCCATAAGTTCAGTTTCTGTTGGACATGAAATTGGTAGTCAGTGTCCAATGTCATGTTCAGATTGAAGAAATATTAATAAGTAATAAATTGCTTGAACTTTGTGCATAAGCTATCTATTACTAATACGTGAGTTGAAAAAGCATAGTTTTATTGATTGATCTTTCTCGATTTGTCTCAGCTTCATCTGCACGCAGGCACCGATGCTGTGCTAAACGTGACGTTCATAAGAGCTCCATCAAATGCTCTTCTCAAGGTTGATGTTCCTCTTGTTTTCATAGGAGATGATGTATCCCCTGGGTTGAAAAAAGGTATGCAAAAAGTACATCTTCTGAATTCAGATGTTCTGTCTACCACTTAGAATGAAGTAAGACTTCTTTATGTGGGGTCTTCTAAAGGATGCTGTAATGCAAGACTCATCAACACGATGATCCTTTACAAGTATGATTTTTTCCAAGATGCTAGATCTCATTTATTATACCAGATACTTATTCACATTCAAGCTCTCTGTTCTGTTTGTCAGAATTTTTGTTTCTGTTTCTGAAGAATTTATGAGTTGGCAAGTGTTCTGAAGTCACGCAAATGAGAAAAAGCGTTTTATGTTGTTCCCTTTTTAGTTTGCTTTTCCAATTACTTTCATATTGCCTCTCTCTGTCTGTACATCAATGTGCAGAAGTAGAACTTAAATCCTCGTAATGCCACTTCTTTCTGGTATCTTTTAGGTGTTTAAAGCTCTAAGATGACATTTATGCCTCCAAATGTATTACTTTCAAGATTTCATTAATTTGTCAAAATGTATGACATATGTTGTAGAAAACTACGAATAAGCCAAAAAAAGAAAGAACAGAAAATCATTCTGAAGTAGTAATATATAGCACACAAGGATAGACTGCAACAACATGCACTCTTGCACACACATTCACATACAAGCACATAGATATCACATCTTTTCTTTTGTCATCTGTGTAAATATTTTATGCCAATTTGCAGGTTCTTACTTAAATATTATCAAGAGAACTGTTAAATACCTGTGCCCAGCAGATATCGTCCCTCCTTACATTGATGTAGATCTAAGTGAATTGGATGTTGGCCACAAGTTAGTCATGGGTGACCTCAAAGTCCATCCAGCTCTGAAGCTTCTCAAACCAAAGGACGAGCCTGTTGTCAAGATTGCAGGAGCAAGGGTTTCTGACCAGCAGAAGTCTAAATGAACACTTGCGTTTGAATAAGCCCATTTTTTGTCAACACTTTCAGCATGCTGTTACGAAAAGAATCCACAGCTGGTAGGAGGCTTATTGGGCTAATGTAATTCTTTTCATTTCATGAATCGAATAGGATTATAGTGATAGCGGAGCAGTTCGTTTTCTCTGTTTTTCCTTTTAATTCTTGTTCGGGGAAGATTTTGATGTCCTCCCAAGATGGAGACTGGGGTTGGCATGTTATATGCTCTATGTTCATGATCTTAACATTGATAATGGAGATGTACATTTATATGCTAGATCTTAGTCTTCCATTTCATGGTCTTATGGAGCAAAATGAACATTCAACTCGCTGGAATCAACATGAAGATGGAACCTCCTTCCGGCTACTAGGAGTTTCCTGATGTCTCAAGGCAGATAGCGAACGACGCGTCCAGTAGTTGTTTCAGGTGATTGTTCACGTCACAGGAGTATGTGGAACTTGTTCGAGATCTAGCTGCATGTAGCTGTTTAAGATGGTGCTCAGTGCTCAGTTTATAATTCTTCTGTCTCAACAATTGTGATAAAGGAATGTTTATGCTGAAAAGATGATCTTACACATGCTCCCAGCTGTGATGAAGATCCTCGAGCACAATGGTTTTAGATTATTTCTTCAAATATGAAATAAGGTAGTTCACTTGAAGTTGCTAGTTTCTCCTTCATTATTGTTTTGCCTACGACTATATATCATTGGGCTAATTATTTGCAATAATCTTTCACCTGGACGCGAACTAAATTTTTGTATTACTCGCTAGAAAACACAGAAAAATAACGCAAAAGGACAAGTTTTAAATATTTGAAAAGGCGGTGGTTTGAAAGTCTATTTTATAATTAAAGCGGTTTGAAAGTTTACCTTATTATCAGAAAAAGATTTGAAACTTGTTTCTGTTTTAGAGTTTTTGTAGAATTTAGGTTAGGAGGTTTTTAGACTGTAGCTTGGTACACGATCAGTTATGATAGGATATGATGATAGGATGAGCTGAGAACCAAGGGATACAACCCATTAATAAAATGTAAAAATGAAAAATAAAAACAATGAAAAATGTAGCCTTTTAAAAATTTTCACGTTTGAAGACAAAATTCATATCATATATATGTTTAGAATAGGTATAGATTCAGAGTCTTACCTCTTGACTTGTATCTCATGGAAGGTGATGGTAATGCCATTAGAACATAAGATAGCATAATCTCTATTGATATAGATCACTATCACCTATGCGTTCAAAATTCTAAAAGTGTACTGGTCATTTGGTCTAATATTATGATTCTCGTTTTAAGTGTAAGAGATCTTGAGATTAATTTTTGTGTGTAATATTTTAAATAATATAAAATGACTAAAGTCTTCTTTAAATTAAAAAAAAAAATTAATTCAAAGCACATATAGCTATTCATATTGCACAACAATACCAATAAAAGAATCATTAATTGGCTGTGACTGAGTAGAAGAACTGAATAAATGAATTATGCTTGTAATAATCTCACCCTAAATCTCCCCAGACTGCAGCATTTATTGAGAGTTGTCCTCTCAGATTCCAAATTTCTACCATCATACGATCAATTTAAAGAAATTGTACTGGATTTCACACTGGCAGGGCAACATATAAAATTACCAAATCAACATATTAAATTACTACATCATCTAAAAGAATCACAACAACATAGTAAATAGAATGTTTAATTGAGAGTAGTTTGTCTGGAAAAAGAGAAGTAAATGAGAATTTTCCACTGATGATGAAAGCTCATTTATGTAGAAATGTAGACTTTGATGTTGCTGCCATGAATGTAAACCACCTGCATTCTTGACTTTGAAAAATCATGCATAATATAAAATGGACCAACATCTATATAGAATAACTCATAAAAGTTAAATCATTTCAGCACTGAAAATGTTAGGGAAAATTTTTACACTTTTAACAATTCTCATTTCAGTTTCAAAGCTCTCACATTCATGGCCTCTCTCAACTAGCTCAAGATGGATAATTGATGAGGCAAATGGTAAAAGAGTGAAGCTCACTTGTGGTAACTGGCCTGCACATTTGCAACCAATGTTAGCAGAAGGGCTAGAAAAGAAGCCATTAAACTACATTGTGAAGCAGATAGCATCAATGGGGTTTAACTGTGTGCGTTTCACTTGGGCTTCCTACATGTTCACCAGAGCTAACTATACAAGCCTCACTGTTGCGCAGTCGCTAGATAAGCTTGGCTTGAAAGATGCAAAGGCAGGCATTGGTAAGAACAATGCTAATTTGCTGAATGTTACAGTAGTTGAGGCACATCAAGCTGTAGTTAATGAGCTTGGTGCAAATAAGATCATGGTGGTGTTAGATAACCATGTTAGCTTACCACAATGGTGTTGTGGTAACAATGATGGGAATGGGTTCTTTGGAGATGCTAACTTTAATCCTCAGGAATGGATACAAGGGTTAAAAGCAGTCGCAATGCAGTACAAGAATAATCCTGCTGTAAGTAGAGTTATTGAGATTAACCAAACATGTTCACGTATGTCAAAGTAGGTCCGACCTCTACCGAACACCTTATAGTAGGAGTTTTGTACGTCGGCTACCGTGTTTGTCAACTACAATTTTCATCCAACACTTTTCACTTTCTAGTTCTCAAATATAGGGTAAATGTCTTATTTGATCTCTAATTTTTATCGTGCTTGACAAGTTAGTTCCTTATTTCCAGAAGTGTTAGTTTGTAGTCCCTTGTCTATGTTAGTTGTGTCACCATTAATCCTCCGTCCACTTTCCTTCCAAAAATTAATTGTTTTCTCACGTGGTATAAAAAAGTTCACTTGCATCTACTTGTCGCCACACGAACATTCAAGACAAAGCGGTTCTAATCCTTCTTCAAACCCTGCGAATAGTGAGAATTTCGTGTACCGAGCTACTTCACGACAATCTCTATTTCCTTCAATATATCTTGATCACACTTTGGCTCACATCTATGCAGATTTATTCTTTAACATTTTTCATGCTGCTTCAAAATGATCATCTACTCTACAGGTGGTGGCAATGAGCATGAGAAACGAGCTACGAGGTCCAAAGCAAAATGAGAATGATTGGTATCAATACATCCAAAAGGGTGCAGCTACAATTCATCAAGAAAACCCCAATGTACTTGTTATTGTGTCAGGATTATCATTTGACACTAACCTTAGCTTCTTAAAGAGAAAGCCACTAAGTGTAAACATAGCTAACAAATTGGTATTTGAGTCTCATTGGTACTCATTTGGTGACTCACTGCAAACATGGACATCACAAACAAATCAAATGTGTGCAAGCAAAACCCAAGCTGTCATTAACAATTCTTTGTTCATAGTAATGGGAAACAACTCTTTTCCTCTATTTTTGAGTGAATTTGGTGTGGATCAGAGAGGTGGGAATGAGAAAGATAACAGGTATTTGACATGTTTGATGGCAAGTGTAGCAGAACTTGATGTTGATTGGGCCTTGTGGACTTTGCAAGGCAGCTATATACTTAGAGAAGGCAAGGTTGAGATGGAGGAGTTCTATGGTATGTTTGATTTCAATTGGGACCATGTTAGAAATTCAACAATGCTTCAGAGGTTGCAGTTTGTGAAGCAGATGAATCAAGGTAAACCTACAATTTTCCAATTATTTATTGAAATGAAAAATCTTTTCTCCCAATTCCTTTTCTCATGCAACCATTGTTCATTGGTTCAAGATAAAATTGCCATCGTGTGACGTGATGGTTATGTGTTAACTTATGCAAATAACTTCTTGTAAAAATAGAAGGTAATGTTGCTTACTAGAAATCGCACACAAGGGTAGATATACATGTGAACCAGCCCCTACTAATCCCAATTTTTTTAAAAAAAATTTATGGCATTTCTAGTCTGAAAAATCAATTAGTCCCTAGCAGAAAAAAGATATTCGTAAAAGCCTAAATTGGCTTCCTAGCTATGAACTCATACTACTTAAGCACATTAATTTGTGCTTAACAACGCTCTTCTGCTAGTCAATGTAACAAGAATATAACTATGAGATTAATGACATATAGAGATCTGATTATGTGTTATAGCCACTATTGGAAGAAAAAAAATCATCCTTTGTTCTTGCACATATAACGAAAGTTTCATACATCAAACTGTCTTTTTTTCTGACCGCTACACAAAATCATGTACTACTTATATGCCACATTACTATCTCAGCCCTCAGGTGCTTAATTTCCTTGTCAATAAATACATGTCATGCAGATCCAAAGTCAAAGAATCCAACAAAATACATAATCTATCATCCCCAAAGTGGAGAATGTGTCACCATTAATGGCAAAGACAAACTTTCAGGAGCTAGTTGCCAAAATCCAGGGCGATGGATTCACCAGGGAGATGGAAGTTCAATCAAGGTAGAAGAAGGAGCTTCTTCTTCTGGTTGTCTCCAAGCAGTTGGTGAAGGCCTTCCAGCAATAGTTTCAAGTGATTGTTCAAGCCAGGGAAGTAAATGGAGATTTGTTTCCATGTCTAAGCTTCATCTAGCTGCCCAAGACAAGCAAGGGCGATATTTGTGCTTGGAACGTAATGCTACTGACTCGATAATTGTTACTAAGAAATGTCTCTGTTTAAAAGATGATCTCACGGATGCTCCTAGTTGTGATGATAACCCCCAAAGACAATGGTTTAAGCTTGTTCCTACAAATATTAAATAGAAGAATTTCACCAAAAAAAGATAAAATTCCAGGCTATTTTATTCGTATTTAAGAAGAAATATGCTAAATATACATTTTCTTTCACTCTATAGATGGTATGATCATATCATGGGTGGATCCACACTAGCTATTGGGGGCGGTTTGCAGCTTTGCTGACCCTAACAAATGCTTTAAAATATCTTTGAATTATCTTAATATTTTATTTAAAAAATCAATTAATTCCCATAGTCCCACTAATTTTTGTAAACAAAATTACTTTACTCTTACTAATAAAATATCCTAATCCATTCCTCGATATAATCTTTCACTTTTCTTCTCTTTTTTAATTCTTATTTCGTACATTCATTGTTCTAGGGAGTCATCTCTGTGTTTGTGTGAATTAACGTTTTGAAGTACTTTTTCTAGCGTATGGGCGCCATGCGCTGGTGAGATTCACATCAATAGAGAGATGTTCAAAACGTTTTGAAGTCAATCCCTTGTGTATTCGTTCAAAAAACAAAAAAAAAAAATCCCTTGTGTAGATCATTGTTTGCTAATGTCAAGTACTTGCATTTCTTCTTTTGCATTCTTCTTAACAAGTGCCTACTTGGATGACTAGTTGTTGGAATTGAACGACCAAGCCCATTATTATTTATTAATTAGAGTAACAAGTTTTATTAGCGTTGGTCGTACAAGGTTTATGTAGAGTATTTGGTTTCTTATTTCTCAAGTATTTGTGTGCATTCAGCTTTTAGAGGATTTTTATTATATTTGAGTCACTGTTTGTATTTAATAGATCTTTTGCATTTTACATTTTTCTATGTGTTTTTTTTTTTTTTGATTGACTCTAACAATAATGAGATATTCTTTGGTATGTCAAATTGGACATTCGAAGCTCACATAATAAATTCCAAATATCTCGATAAATTTTATATCCATATAATGTTCACTTCTATTCTCTTAATCAAATACTGGTCCAAATTTTTTTCCATCATCAAGTTTGAGGATGAATTATGAAGATGATCAAAGACTCATCCAGATGGTTGACAAAAGGACCATAAAAAGAGGAAAAGCAAACAAATGATGGAGGAATGAGTAGCGGAAAGCAAAAAACTTTGGGATTTCATCACGATATCAGTAGGTCCATTTTAAGATCTTACACAAATGCTTTTAGATTACCTACGGGAATTTAAAAAAAAAAAAAAATTATAGTCAAGTGAAGTGCCAATTTGTTTATTGAGCACAACCCAAATAAGATAAATTTGATTAATGGGACAAAAGTAAGATATTGGGACCCTTATATTGCATTGGAAACTGGGACTTGTAAACCTCATTTGGCATAGCAACCTGGTCTAAAGTCACTTTAGGACCTAAAATGGTGTCTTATCTATTGAAAATAGCAACCTTGTCGACTCATGCGCATGGATAAAGGACTTTATTTATTTGTGGAAAGATCACAAAGTGCTCTCCTGCCCTGTAGTTATTACGGTTCATTTGAAAAAGGAAATCCAATGGTTTATCATTTAATTGGTGATCGAGTTTTGTTAAATAATTCAGTAATTAAATTTTGTTAATTGAATTCTCACGTTATTTAAAAAATAAAAATAAAAATAAAAATCAGAAAGGAAGCGAAAGAAATGATTAAATTTTATTTAGACTAAATTAAATTATAAAGAATTTTGTGTTTTTCTTTATTTAGGGAGTGAAAGTGAAAGGGACGTGTATTTTTAGAAATTGACATATTCACCTTTAAGGAATCAAAAATCCAAATAAAAAATGTAGAAAGAAAATGACATTGGCATAATAAGTATTACATAAAACTTTGGAATCACTTTTTCCCTTTTGATTTCAAACTTGATGATTAAAATTGGGTAATTGGAGGAATTCGACCAATCCCTCTTATACCTTATAAAAGAAAGGAATTAAAAAGTCCCTCCCTAATTAATTTCCCTCGATTTCTCCGAATCCAAACATATCATTAAAAGACTTGTTATCTAGTAATCCATTCAGATTTGAATCTTGTTTATATCCATAAACAAGATTCAGATCTGAATAAATTTGATCCGTGGAATTCTAGCTTTCTTACAAGTGTTTACACCAGCCAATTACGATAACATTTTAGACTATAAATGCGGTAGTAATTTTGAAAAAAGAGTGAAGAAATTATTTTAGATTTGTATTTTCAAGTAAGACTATATAATACATAGAGAGTAGTACATATAACAATGTAATTAGAACATCCAAAAAAAGTACACCAATAATAAGCGGGGCGATTTTATATTGTGCGAGTGTGTGCTGCAATTTTTACTGGTAGCACAAAATTTTGTAAAAATAATTTATTGTTTTTTGTGTCTCATTACAATTTCGAAGTTTTTGACTATACGGAAAAATGAATTTTTAGGAAAAAAGAAAAGAAAAATGTCTAAAATTATGTAATAAAAAAAAAATTAGAAACGGTTGCCGTTTAAAACAACAAAAACCTATTGTTGAGAATGAGTGTGGGGGTTGCGTAGCTCCTCAGATTAAGCACTGTTCGTTTGGCATATACAAGCCCTTTCACTACCTTTCTCAGGGCCCAATAGTCGAAGAGTCAGAGCACAAAGGTTCAAAAAAGCATATGGTAGGGACACTTCAAATTCAGAGTTCAGCGTGAGGATTGTTTACTTTGCGATAAAAAGTTGAGACGAATTTTGCACCCTTCTCTACATCATAGCAACTGTCTTACTAGTTTTGAATTTGTGAGGGTTTACCGGTTGGTAAGATTTTGTCGAATAATTCGGTGATCGAATTATACTAATTTAATTCTCACTATCATCCAAACAATTATGCATTTGTACCTTCAAGTTTGTGAAGCAGCTGGAATATAATAGCCCAGTTTTGTTAGAGGCTGTGGCTAATAACCACATGGTTGGTGGTTCACAAGCCTTGTTTCTAGTGATTTGTCTTGACTATTATTGACACAAACAAAGCTTGAAGAATCAATATGCTTTTTGGTATTACACGACATAACAATGCTTTCGTATCTACCAAAAAAATAATAATAATGTTGTCTTTTACTCTCTTTCTTAATTATCATAATCATCTTAGAGAATCAAAGAAAAAGAAATGAATTAGTACTCTTTTGTTTACCACCGTTAAGTCTCTCGTACAATGATTCTACATGTTCTCAATTATTATATTTTACGACGGTATTTAATATGCATGTGGAATTCACATATATACTCTACACATATCAAGTCCGTGTACATTTTTAAAAGAGAATTTGTTTATTTCAAGCAAAACCAATAACCAATTACTGGTGGCAAGTCTGCTGGAAACGAGGAATAGTTCAATCACATTAGTGGTTGATGGGACCCTTTGAAGTAGCATGCAAACCCTTTCAATCATACCATCAATTGAACCTGCATGGAAATATTTACATAGGAAAAGTTCTTCACTCTGGTCGGTAATTTAGCCACTGAGTGAAAAAGTAAATTTCACAAACATCCGATCTACATGTATGTAAATAAATCGAATGGTCGAAAGTTTATCAAAACACTTAATATCTCTGCAACACATCAAACAATTTTGATTTCAAGTTTTAATTCATGTCCAGCTTCAGAGTTTCGCTTTAATGGTGCTATATTCTTCTCCATTCCAAGACCTTTCCTTGGACCAAGCTATCAAGTTGAATATTCCTTGTTTTCTATTCATTCTGTTTCAATCCATAATTTATGTTATTACCTTATATTCACTCAAACCTTACATCCGAGTGATAAAGCGTTTGAGGTGTGAAATATAAATTTATTCACTTCTCGAATTTGATTTCATCAAGAGACTATTCCTTTGGGTCCAATTTTGTAAATTTTATTTTTAACTAAACCAAGCTATAACTCTTCTAAATAGAACCATGTATCTCAAAATATAGATATCAATGTGAGCCCAAAAGCCTCTGGTACTTTTCTCGGACCAAGCTATCAAATTGAATTCCTGGTTCTCTGTTTGTTCTGTTCCAATGCATAATTTATGCTATTACGTTATATTCATGCAAATCAAATTCTAAAAGATTAGTTTAGTGATAAAATGTTTGAGTTGTGAATTGTAAATTTATTCACTTTTCAAATTTAATTTGATCAAGAGGCTATTCTGTTGTTCTAATTCTTTGTATCTAATTAAACTAAATTATAACTTTTTTAAATTAACTCATTTATCTCAAAATTTAAATTCTAATATAAATTCGAAAAACTTTTAAATACTTTTCTTGGACCAAAGCAATCAAGTTGAATTCCTTCTTCTCTGTTCGTTGTGTTCCAATGCATAATAATACATGCTATAACGTGATATTTATTTATTTTTTTTTCAGAAAAAAAAAAAAAAAAAAGATTCAAAACATTTTTGAAGTCCACTGAGAATTCCATTTTCATGCAATAAATGTAAATACATAAAGGGGTCCCATGCCTGCATGTTTGCCACGTGACTTCCATAGGATCATGTACCCATCAAATAGGCTAGCCGCGTCAGTTTAGGTACTGCTACAAAGTACCTCAGTCCTCTTTCCTCAGTCGAAAAAGCAAACCCCCCCTAAACCCCACATTTCAGCTTGAACGTACGACGTACCCATTTGGCTTTGTAATTTTCACTCAACAATTTACTACTAGTAATCAATTCGCCTCTCAAACTAAGTTATATACACTTATGGCTTGTCCGGAATTGGAAGGAAAAAATAATAAAGGAAATGAATGAAAATGATTCAATAATAAAAAAAAAGAAAAAGAAATGGGAGGATTGAATTTTATTTGAATTGAGTAAAATTATAAATATAAGGTTCATAAGTGATTATGTATATTATTTGTTTCGATTGAAAAGAAAATGAAAGAAAAAGATAAATTTTATAAACAAATTGATATTTTTATTATTTTTTAAGGGAACAAGTGTAATTTTATAAAACTAAGAAGGACAACATAGACATTATTAAATCATTTAATTCAAACCAAATGACCTCAGTTTGGGGTGATCACAATTCAATTCAATAAGATATTGTTTGGATTTAGGGATTTGAGGGCAAGTGATTGATTTTGGGGTGATTTTTAAATTAAGGCCCTTGTTTGTATTGGAGAGGTTTAGGGGAGAAATGATTTGGGAATAAAAGCACAACCACTCATTGTGTTAAATTTAGAATCATCCCAAATCAGGGTCAAAGCATGGAAGAGAAAAAATTGATACAACCAAATGACAATGTTACCCTTAAGCCGTTTTAGAAAATTATAGTGCTGCCACTCCCGCAACTCTTCTCTTCCTTTCTCTGTTTTTTTTTTTTGTTATTTCTCATCCTCTCTCATTATGTTATCAGATCTTTAAAAAAAAAAAAAAACGAGATAAGAAAAAAAAAAAAAAAAAAAAAGCTGCTAGCTCTATGGACATGAACAGAGGGCAAATTTGTCAATGTGATTATAAAATTTATCCATCTCTTTTATTTTATCTCTAATCCAAACAAGAATACACATAATTATTTATGAAACTTTCCTTTACAATTTTACACAATCCAAACAAGAGTTAATTATTTCTTACCTTTTCCTTTACTATTAAATCCTCTCATTTCTTTTATTATTTTTTTCCCCCCGAATCCAAACAATATGATTTTCCAAAATCCTTCCTAATCCAATGTCCTCTAAACCTTTCCAATCCAAACAAGAGAAATGATTTGAAAATCTCCCAAAATCTAATCATTTTTCCCAAATCCCCTAAATCCAAACAAATCCTTGTAGTGTTGATATACAACTACCGAATATTTGCTTGAGTTGTATAGTTCTCGTTTTGTGTGTAAGAAATCCCGAGTTTAATTCTCGACGAATGTAACATTTTAAATATGTAATATAATATTAACTTAGGTCTCTCTTTAAAAAAAAAAAAAAAGAGTGTTGATATACAAAGTGTGTTGAATATAACAAATAATATAATAAATATCTCTCTAATAATTTAAATTTTTAGATAAACTGGTCGGTTAACATGGTATCAGAGTCTAGGTACCAAAAGATTCTAGGTTCAAAATTCACTGCCATCCATTTAAAAAATATATATATATTAAAACTGTTTAAGTACAAGACTAAAAAATTAACTTCGCCTACACTTAACAAAGTAGACTTATTTGCCATTCATGACCAGGTCAAACAAGCCTTAATAATGGGAAAATCACCAACATTATTTAACGATATAATTTGGCTTTGTTCGACCTTTCCTTCATTTTATAATGAATTCAACATCGGTTTGCCTTAACCAAAAAAAAACACATCGGTTTGCGAGAAACATTATTCAACCCAACAGATCATCAAAAGTAAGACTTGTAAAAACTACACCAGTGTACCAGTGTACCACTGTCCAGCTACATCATTTTCAACCGACTGAATATACGACCTCCATCATCAAAATCTTCTCACACCACATTCGTGTATGCACAATATATTTTTCTTACTGAGAGGTGAAACTTTGGTCCGGTAGACGAATAACAGCCGGTTTTAAATTCCATCTAGACGACTCTGACCGTAAGAGGTGTGGAGTGAACTCACATGTGTAAAGCTCATACGATACAAATAAAAATCCATACCTAAGACCATCTTAATATTGATTTATTGTATTTAAAAATTTAGAGTTGGACTTCTCCCAGTGAAAGGAAAAGAAAAGAAAAAAAAAGAAGCAAACATGAAACAGCCAACAAACATTGACCAAACCAACAAGCAACAAAGAAAGACCATTTCAGTTTTCACAGTCTTACTCTACTCTCAATTTTTGCTTTTTCTTTTACCATATTTACCTATGTACAAAAGATACCCCTCATAAAAGCACCGCTTCTACTCACTATCTGTGCATTTAACATCTATTCTCCCTTTCACTGCTATCTTTTTAAAGTGAAACAAGACACAAACCCAACCCCACTCCCCTATTCTGGCTCTACCAACCATGGAAGCTTTCAGCTTACTCAAGTACTGGCGTGGTGGAGGCAGCAACCCCTTTACAAACGCCCGCACCACCACCACGACGGACTCCACCACCTCCTCCTCCTCCTCTCCCTCCGCCACCACAACCATCGTCACCACCGTCAGCCCTCGCTCTTCCGAAAACGACGACGACGGGCCCTTTTTCGACTTGCAGTTCACCCAATTTCCAGACGAAACTCAAAACTCCCTAAAAAACAAAGCCAACCTCCAACAAGAAGAAGAAGAAGAAGAAGAAAAAAACCAAAAAAAACATACTATTTCTGAAACCATAAATATCATCAATGTACACGACGATGACGATGACGATGACGACGACGATGACGACGACGACGACGACGAACAAGAACAAGAGGTCGAGGTCAATGATCACAACATATCCGTCTCGCCGCCACCGTCGGATGAGAATCTTTTCTTCAAAGGAAGTTTTGTTCCAATTGAGCCATCTTCGTTGCTAGAAGGCAATGCTAAATTTCCCATTTCTCTTTCCAAATCTGCCGCGAAGTTTCGCGTACTCATGTTGAAGTTCAAGAAGTCGAAAGAGAATATCTCAACCGAAGACGTTTCATCTTCTTCTACAGCCGTGAATGAGAAGGAGAGTTTGAGTCGGAAGTTTTTCGCAGTGAAGTTCATAAAGGACAACAGAAAAGTGCAGAAAAGTAGTAGTGGTAATACCAATAATGCAGATGATGAGAATGACAAAGATGAAGATGATAACAAGTTTCTGAAAGATGTGATGCAAAAGTACTTGAAAATGGTGAAGCCTTTGCATAACATTCGCGTCTCGAAGCTGAAGTTTTCTGGGCAGTTGATGAGCTTTTCCGGCACGGCGGAGGTGAAACGCGGAGAGGGTACTGCGGAGGTGAAACGCGGAGAGGGTACGGCGGAGGTGGAGCCTGCATCGGCGGCAGGGAGTAATGTCAAGAGTTTGAAGAAAGCTGGGAATCTTAGTAACGGGCTGGGGCTGCGTGTTGTGTGTAAGCATTTAGGGAAGAGCAAATCGGCGTCGTTAGCTACGGCCGGGGCGGCGGGGGCGGTGGCGGTGGCTCCGTCGGCTTCGAGGAGGCGAGATGATTCGCTGCTGTTGCACGAGGATGGGATCCAAAGCGCTATTCTGCATTGCAAGAGATCTTTCAATGCCTCTAGAGGTAACACTTGATAATTTAATTAAAATTAATTATAATCCTTTCATTAATGTTTATCCAGAAATTAAATTACCTGAAAATATACTTTTACCATTCTAATTTTTTCTCCGTCAAAGTGCGCAAAGTCTGTTTTGTTGAATATTATAAGTTAAATATTTCGTTGAATTTGCACGATAATTCTATAAAATACTAAAATAGTCATAGAATGCCATGATTTATTAGATCGTTACACAGGACAATGAACAGCATTCTTATTTTGTAATTTCGACAAAATAATAATTTCTTCATCTTTTTTATTTTATGTTTAGATTTGGAGGTTTCGATACTATCGCGTTCAGCAAGCGATCCATCAAATGAGAAATCAAGTGGATTGTCAACAGAGGCATGAGGTTCATCAGATGAAACTAAAGTGGCTTGATTAGTTGATTATGGTGAAAGTTAATTAACTAAGGTTAATTAATTAGTTTTTATGATGATTTAGAAGAAAATAGTGAAAAGTTGCTGCTAGAAATGGAAAAGCATAAGGTAGTGGTCTTTTCAGTTTCTCACTTTGATATGAGTGATCTGATCATTCATATGATGGCAGTCAATTATGTGCTTTGATCACTGTAACATATTCAGACATAATATTTATATATATTATTATCTTAGCTTAAGTATATATATATATATAGAGTGTGGTAGTGTTATTTAATTATAGTGGTAATAATTATTCACTATCTCTTTTGTAAAGCCTTTTCTTATTATGTTAAGAATTAATGAAGGAAAATCAGATCTCTGTATGTAAATTCACAATCAATTTCTAGATATTTGTAAATTATCTATTTATGCAATTTCCATCTTTTCCGGTAAATTCTTTTTGCCTATTAGCACTTTACGGAAAAAATGTTTTCCTTTTTTATTCCAAAATCATTCTTTTTTAACGAAAAACTCTTTGAATGCATACTAAAGGTACCAAGTCCTGTACATATGATTTTATTTGAAAGAAAGACACGATTTAAGTTAGTTAAACAAAGAGTTTATTAGGACAAGCCTTACATAGTGTTTGGATTGCACAAAGGAATGGAATGGAAAGTAAAGCGGAGAAAAAAAAATAAATGAAAGGAAAAGAAATGAATTACATTTATTTAAATTGTAAAAAAATAATAATAGAAATAAAAGAAAATGATTTTATGATCTTTTGTTTGGATTGAAGAAGGAAAGGAAAGAAAATAAATAATTTCAAATGCAAAATTACTTAAGTAATTTTTTTTTTTTTTTTATAACCATGAGATATGTAGAGATAAAAAAGATATTTTATAACAAAATTATTCTTTTCCTTCCAAAATATTTTAATTTGGAAAGATTACAAAATATTTCTCATTAAAGGAAATAGAATGATTTTGAAACCCCTCTATAACTTTTTCCTTTTTTAAAATTTCAATCCAAACAAGAGAAAATATTCATTATTCCTTCCCATTCTTTTCTTTTATTTAAAAAGTCCAATCCAAATAAGCTGTTAATGAAAATAGCAACATGACCAATTTAAATTCGAGACATATGCAAGTTTTCTCTCACGTACTGAACAGTACACTACAACATTGCTAAATCTTTTTGGGTTTTGTGATTGATTTTTGTTTTAGCCGTAATTTTTTATGAGAAAATTTTATCTACTATTCATTAATGGCTGTATTATTATCTTGGTCTTACTTTTGTCATCTTTCAAATATATACGCCTAAAGATTTAGTTTTAAGATGGGCTGTAACGTCATCTGAAAAATATTAAGAGAAAAAGAGCTGAAAAAGCAACTAGTATTTCATGTCTTTTAAGGTTAAAAAGACATAGAAAATGGTGTATTTTAGTGGCCATTGGTCAACAAGGAGGGGAAAGTGGAGACAACTTAAAAACAGTGCTAAAATTTTCTTATCTTTGTTCTTTTTTCTGTACACTTCATCTCTTTTAATTTCTTTATTCTTCACATTTTCCTTTCTTGTTTCTACTTCTTTTCTCAAAGGAAGTGAGAGACAGGAAAATGGATTTACTCCGCATTTATGGATTATAAATTATTAATACAGTACATAATATTATAATATTATGATCGAATCTTTAATGATATAGAGAAAAAGAGATAGACAACAACAAGAGCAAGTAAAAGTGTTTTGGATTTCTCTCTCAAAATCTATCTCCAAAGTACCATATGGTATGGCCATCCATAGTCACATTTATATATCTGGTATCTATGGTCTATTCATATCATATGGGAACTCGTGAACTCATTGATGTTGATGCTCAACAATTGATAATACTAGAGAGATTCAATTTGTCTCCTAGCTACAGGCGTGGGGGCTAGCAAAGCGCTGCAACAAAGCCATATCACCTTTTTTACTCCTTGCTCTGGTAAAAGCTGTGTTGTTTGACCATTTACTGCATGCTCTTTACTGCTTTTGTTCCAAGTAAAGTATATTTCTTAGTTTAGTTTTTTACCAGTCATTAATTGTTAAGTTTGTCCCTATTGGCTCATTGGTTGCTGATCACACACACACATGTATATATATACTTGTATCTTATTAATTGTCACTTTTGGATAAAATATATGTCTTGAAATTTATCATTATCAATGTGAGCACGTACTCTTTTTAAAAATTCCCGTATAATCAAAATAAAAAAAGGAAATGTTCATAATTTACTCCAGACAGCTGACCACATTCATGAACTATACAATCGATCTCTTCGTTCTTTTGAAGCTCGAATAGTATGTTTGGAACATACTACAATCAAGAACGACAAATGTTAATCCAGAAATGGACAAATCCCCCATCTATGGCCACACAAAAGACGAAATGATTCCATGCCCTTGGGAGAGAGAAGTTATCATGGTTCATGCACAGTAACGGGATCAACTTTCACGAGAAAAGGGATATGGAAGAAATTTCGGTACTAAATTATCGTTTTATTTAAAAATTTAAGTTGTTAAAAAATTTATTATATTTATTTATTTTCTTTACACGTGAAGATGAAATTTGTTTTGAAGTCTTGCATATCAACAATTTTAATATTTTTAAATAGTTGGTGACGAAACTTAAGCTGAAAACTATTTGATAACTTAAACTCTGAGACTATATTAAATAATCAACACATCTAAAAATTTAAACTATTAAAAAGATATTATTATATTTATTTTTGTTTTTAACAGACCGAGACCTAATGATACAAAAACATTAATTGATATGAATTATAAAATTTTGGCTTGATTCACTTTATTCTTCGAGTATGATGGATGTTTGACGCTAAACATGTGTTTGTTAGAGCAAGCACATGCTTTATTAACCCAATTTCGTAATCATCTCCTTGCGTATACACAACAATAATTCTCATCTTTTTCTTTTCTTCTTGTTTAATTTATATGAAGGCTTATAATAAGAGAGTTCAGGAGCTGAGTGGTTGAGAGACCAAAATTTTCCTCAATCAATTAAATCTATCTTTAAGCTATTTCTTCGAGATTTCTATGTACAAACTGATCAATGCACTGGGTCGTTTTGATAGTGGGATCATTTTCAGCATTATGATTTTTGGTAGGGGAAGAAAAATTGTGTAGGGTAAGCTTTCCTGATCATATTAAAAGCTTAATCTAGTCCTTTTCAATTTACTATTTTGATGTACTTGCCAAATCTTGAAAATTGAACTACACCGAAACATGACTAGCTACCTAGCTGGATCCTTGACATGAATAGGCTTAGAATATTTTCTCACGAGAGCTACGTAGGAATTTAGCAGGTTAATTTAGTGATGAAATTAATAAAAACTAAGTAATTTCATAAAAAAAATACTACAAATATTATGAGATTTCTAATAATTTTTTTTAAACCAGTCAAAATTACGACCCCACAATTATATGTCTCCTGGGTCGTTCCCAGATGGCACCGGAATCAGCTATATACATTGAGTTCTACATAAAGCGTTGAAGGCTCTCAAATTAATGTTGCTGACTCTCACGACCTTGAACTCTTCGGAAAGAGCCACCCATGCACTTATGGGATTTGAACCTTTCACCACGTACGTATGGAGTATTATTATGGGAAACCACAAGCTTTTACTTATTACTATACTATTTTGGCTGGAAATGTTTGTTTACATTTTCATCCTATGCCTTCATAACACTTTGGCTTCAAATATTAGATTAAATATCATTAGAAACTTCATTAATATTATAGAATTTTTGCAACATTAATAATGCTTCGACAAATTACATGTTGTATGTTAAAGATACAAAGATATAGTACGGAAGGAACAATAAATTATAAAACACTATATATATCACCCAAATTGTATCACACCTGTTAAGGATTAATAAGTAAATTTCGCTCGGGATGCAATAATGACAAATGTCAAGTGTATTCCCTCCTTATTAAAAAGGGGGAATCAATCAATAATAATTTTGTGCCACGGTATACCTTCATACATGTGAACACAACTCTTCACTAGTGTCTTGCTAAAACCGCATATTAATAAAATTTCATCGGCTAAGTCTCTTTTCAAATTAACAGTATAATTTAAGTTCAAAAAATTGACAAACTATAGAGAAAATCCGTGCTTGCAATTCTGATCTTCAATCTCCTGGCTTGCTATACGGATTGTCATGGTGCAATTCATTTTCACGACAACACCCCTTTTCATAACTTTAAAAATATTAACGACGCCACTTATTCTTGTGTAGCTAGTAAGTGGAATAGTCCCCGAAAGCAAATCATTTCCAAGTCGTGGCACACCCATTATTTTCTCAAGCATAGCATCAAACGTAACATTCAATCGAATTGTTCGTCTCGCTCTGGCATGCCCTGGCGGTGTCCTAGCCTCACCGATGATCCTTCCATCATAGTATAGACTCGTTGTTGCATTGTTATATTTGAACGAGGCTGAATTAGGGTTTTTCACTGAGACATCAGCTTTTACCGTCAAATTCATGCCTGGTTTAAGATTTGTCCACATAACATGAGACCAGCCCTCAATCTTCACAGAGTTCAAATTTAGAATCGGTTCTTTTATGTGAAACACTGTAAATACAAGCACGAGTATGACCACAGCTAGAATTAGTATTAGCGCGCTGATGCAGCCACAACACTTGATCCATCTCCGGTGATGATGCTTTTTCAGTCCTCCAGGCAAGGCCTTTTCATCATCGATACTAATGCGGTGACTTGTTGGGGCCAAAGGTTTTGCTTGCTCTTTATCGGCCATAGCTGCATTGAGGTAGAGAACTACAAGGAGTTATAGTTCTACATAGTCTTTAAAGTTAAAAAGGAACAATTATTTAGGGGCTGGACTTAATTTGTAGTGTCCTATATATGGATTGCACAAGGCAATTGTGAGAGAGAAAATTTTCATACCTTTTTTATTGCATATTGGTGTTAGTTTATATACAAGTTAATGCCATTTTGCCCCCATAAATTCTTCACAAAGTCTTGAAGTCTCCCATAAACTTTAGAATTTACTTGTCTTCGTATGAGATATTTTCAAGGTTTGTGAAAAACTCATGGGGCAAAATGAATTTTGCCCGTTTATATACAAAGAGTTGCCTAAATTAAGCTAATTAATTCCGTAAGTACAATTCAAAATTACAGACTAATTGAATCAGTACTACATTAGAAAAGTAAATCAAATAGAAGCTGCTAATTACGAGAGAGGGATTCACTTTGAGACGTTTGCGTTCGCACGGTTTGAATATTGTTAGTCATGTTGTTTACATGAAATTTCACCATTTTTTCCAATATTTATGGATTACATTTGTGAATCAGACATGTAAAAGAAGCTTACATCCTTCTTGTTAATTCTAAATCTCAAAAATGATTAAAAAAAAAAATGTTGAGTATATTCGTGATTGTCACTTGAATATACTTCGCAAATACCAGATAGTGATAATTCGGAAAGGGAATTAACCAACATGAAAAGATAAAGAAACGTTTAACATGCTTTATGCTCTTCTCATCTTTTCTAATCAACTAAAATGACTCTTTCAAATATGTAATGAGAATACTAGTATGCCAATACATTAAACCTAATCAACTAGACCAACATGTTTAAACTCATATTGACAATAGTAGTGAATCCAAGTAATTATAAACTGAACACAAATCTCATATAAAATCGATGTAGAACGGGATGTCACAGATTGTCACAAAAATATCATTTATATAACGAGCTAAGAAATCTGATTTATGTTTATGAAGGTGGAAGAGAATTAAAATGAAAAACTAGAAGAAAAGACACTTACAGAGCTAGTAAGCACTTGCTACAGGAATAAGCTATTACTTGTGTTGCAAGCCTTCTCAGCACTCCTGACCAATGCAGAAATCAATTGAAAAATATCTAATATTACAGTACACAAAGCAGATCAAGAATACTATTTATTATTTGAATGTGTTTGGCATGTCCAGAGAGTATATATATATATATATATATATTAAGGAGTGGAGTGGTCTCATTGATTAGAGGTGTTATGAAGGATTTTCAAGAACTAGTTGTTGGGGGAGGATGGGTTGTGAATTGTGATAGCGAGTTCCGGTGGGTGATGAGTATCAGTTGTTAAGATGAAGGGAACAAATCATTCTCTTTGTACTTCCCGTACTTGATGCAACTAAGATGTGCTGATGCTTGCCTTGCCTAATTTAGATTCGAGACTAAGAAGTGAGAACAACCTAAAGTAGGAGACTATTTTCTTCGTTTTTTAAATCCAACTAAATCAAGTTTTTATAAGTGACATTCCTTTCTTTTCGAATTTGTCTTCTTTTTTTTTTTCTTCCTTTCGGACATCTGTCCTTATTTCCAAGCATATGATTAATTAAACCGCCATGAATTAATGCAACATGTCACCAATTTGGGGTCCAAATAAGGGATTTGGATCATTTCCTAATTAGAAGTTTGTTCTAACTTTCTAACATTGCATTTTGGTCATTTATTCACTTAACAAAAGTATTTTTTCTCCAATATTTATAATTTAAAATTCAAATGAATGATTATAATACAATGTTAGAAGGTTAGAATAACTTCTAGTTAGGAGATGATCTTAATCCCCAAATAAAGATTTGTGAATTCCTTGTAATTGGTTAGGAATTGAATTGCGTTGTCAAAGATGAGATTTGTTTTAGTACTTCGCATCACACAATAAATTTTATTTTAGAAATTTTCTGTACTTTGGCATTTAGGGTCGTTTAGAATTTGTGACTAGTGTAAACATGAAGAGTTCAACTAAAAGTATTGGCAAGTGAAATATTGCTTTCAATAGATTTACAAAGAAAAAGGGATTGGTAATGAGTTTCAAAATCTCTTTTGAATTTTCATAAACAATTGAAGTTGACACATTTTGTTACCGACTTTGAAGTAAACTAGTCTTATACCCGTGGAATGTACGGGTGTTGCACGAGTGTACTTTGAGTACTTTAAACCACTAGTTTTATACCCGTGTATCGCACAAATATAATGTGAATACACTAAAAATATGTAAAATGATACCAATCTCTTCAACTATATAACCGCACTATCAAAAGATTATAATATGTAATTACTATAAATACTATACCATTACATAAAATAATTAAATAAAATAAACACATATTCTCTCAAAAATATGGTTGTAAGCACCATTTACAAAGATCAAATTTTTCAAAAGATACATGTATCTTCTTCTTTTAAATTGTTGGCTCTATAAAATTCACGTCTTACTGTCTTAATTTGACTTTTTATTATTATTCTTTGCACAAGTGATATGCTTATAAAACCATTATGAAGTTTAAAGGATCCAATATCCTGCATTACACAAAATCTATTATTTGAGTATTTGACCGTGAATAACATGATTATATACTTCTATCACTCCACTACAAAAAAAATTAAATTTTGCGAAAGAAAGTTCCCCTCCCCGTGCCGTCACCAATTTGGAATTAGCGACGGCACGATGAGGGGAAACGTCCGTCAGACACAAGGTGGTCATCAAAATCCTGCCCTTCACCAGCGACGGCTCATCACTAGGCCGTCACCAATGATTGTCGTCACCTAGCCCTTGTCAATCTTTTCCTTCACTTTGTCATCGCCAACTTAACCTGTCACCATGCCGTCACTAATATATCCCGTCACCAAGCCCTCTCCAATCTTTCCCCTCACCGTGTCGTCGTCAACTTAACTCGTCACCATGTCGTCACTAATATATTCCGTCCCCAAGCCCTCGTCAATCTTTCCCCTCACCAAGCCTTTGCCGATTGCGTGCCTCGCTGAGTCCTTGCCAAATGCGTCCCTTGCCGAGCCCTCGCAAAGCCCTCGTAAAATTTAAATAATTATTTGTAGAAACTCTTCATAATTAGAGTACAAAATTTGAATGGCAAAATTTATAAATATGAATTTCATATAAAAATTAAATTAATTAAAATTTGACAATCAAAATTCAATTTAAAATTAATATTATAAAATATTTTAATTACATATATGATTACAAAATATTTTATTACATATATAATTATAAAATAACTATCCCCCAAATCTAACTTAACCCTATGCATTTGAATCTTATCCGAAACTATTCACGAACTTTGAATATCCAAAAACTCTTGTTATTGATGAATCTTCTCCGAAACGGAACAACCTTTATAAAACACTAAGGTGGAATCAATTCTACTGACAACAAGTTAAACTAGATAACCTTCATATACAAATCTTATGTCCACTAGAGACTCGAGGCGCAAGCAAACTAAAGTTCACCACACTTAGTATATGAGCAATACCATATCATTAGCTAACCTTCACTAGCTATCAAACATCTTCATATATGTCCTGCCGTTAATAATACAAAACTTGCATTATTCTACATTAAGTTAGAGAATTTCTTACTTTAATTCAATGGTAAGTATCATTCCATGATACCTCTTATAGTTTCCTAGTTTACAATTATCCTTAAGTATTCTTGTCTAATGCATTAAGTGTAGTATTAGACCAATTTTGGTGGTAGCAAAACTAATTTAGCAACAAAGAACAAAAAAATCAGAACGAATACTATTACGGATCATTGAGTTTCATTCTAAAGTTAATTCGTTTAAAGAAGAGTTGACTCAAGACCTCAAGAAGTGGCCTTTAATTTATAATTTTTTCATGTAATTAAGAGATATATTCAAATCAATATCAAGAATATTGAGATTTCATAGATAATTTTTGCTCTTTTTGTGATCATTTTCATCTTAAGATTAATGAGTTTATTACAAGAGCTAAGCAGTAGGTATTGTGGCAATTGAGGTAGATTATAATCTAGTACTCCCATATTGATTCGACTCTAAACCATTACTACTTGTAGTGTAACATTTTTATAGTTTTTGTTTTGCTAAGCAGGAACGATCTTTCATTAAATGAAAACAAGTTTACAAGATTATACAAAGCCAACTGCTAAGAGGATAATACAACACAATCATAAATAGATATGGAAATCCAATTGCTTATGACTAAGGAAAAAAACAAGTGCAACTTCCAAAATAGGTCTTAATTATACTACTAAAACGAATTGGTAACTTTTTTTTTTTTTTTTTTATGGTTTAGAGAATGGTAATTTTCCCTTTCAAAATAGCTCATATAAAGGGATTGACTTAAATATTGTACTTAACTTATGTAAAACTACCCACTGTCGGCGCTGATTCAATTTGGCCGAGAGCCATCACACACACACACGCATATATGTGCCATTATTTGCTTATGCTTGCTTATGAAATTATTTTGCTTTTTATCCTATCATATCTAACATTATTTCAACTCATTGGAACCTTTTATAGAACAACACATACTCAACTTAAGATTGATAACTATCTAGATAACAACATCTTAGAAATTTCTTACAACCTTCACTACAAAAAACAAGTTGTTTTGTGACGACCAGTAATCGTCACATTTTCGTCACAAACAAGCAAATGTGACAAAATTGTGACGACATGTCAGTTGTCGCCAAACATGGCGTCGCAAAATCATTTTTCGTCACATTTTTGTGGCCTTGTGACTAATTTGTGACGACATGCAGAACTAGAAGTGTTCGTGACAAATTAGTGACAAATGCGACTAATATGCCACGACCTATAGTAGAGGCCATTTCGTGGCAATTTTTTCGTCACAAATTTGTAGCTAATTTTTTCGTTACAAATTCGTGACTAATTTTTTCGTCACAAATTCGTGACTAATTTTTTCGTCACAAATTCGTGACTAATTTTTTCGTCACAAATTCGTGACTATATTTCATTCCTTTCGTCACAAATTCGTGGCAATTTTTAAATAGTTTTTCGTCACAAATTCGTGACAATTTTTAAATTCACTATGCTAATGTTGCTTGTAATATCATCTTCTTTGTCTTGCCAAATTACAAAATAACATTCATAATTGAATCTCAAACAATTTCTGAAGATAAAACCATAATTAAATCTCAAGTAATTACACAACCTACATATCCATTCAAATGAACACAATTCCATACCAAAATAGTTAAGTATACATAATAGCCATCATTCAACAAAGTTATCTCTTCTAACATACATTCTAAAAAAATACCAAATGTACATCTATCATGACATCATCTAACTTGTTTGTCCTGCTAGG
Organism: Ehretia macrophylla; assembly: GCA_037974665.1. NCBI lineage: Eukaryota > Viridiplantae > Streptophyta > Magnoliopsida > Boraginales > Ehretiaceae > Ehretia > Ehretia macrophylla. The sequence goes on along the minus strand of CM075764.1, from coordinate 10,678,341 downwards.
ATAAGCTCCTAAAGAGAATTTGTATGCAAAAAAAGTTTTCAACATTCTCCATTGTGGCACGCCATCCTTGCATGGAAGAGAATCCAAAGCCTACCATTATCATCATCTTCAAACAATCCATGTCTTATATCTGCAAACAGGAAAATAACCAAACCTAAAGTCTAATACTCAACCAAAAAAACTCTTTAGTTAAAAATGAGAATGAAAGCGAAAGCAAATTATAATTTTTACTTGTGATGATAATAGGCCAAAAGTGCACCAAATTGCCCTCAATTTTCAAAATGCAGTGTAAGAATTATATAATATACTTGAACCAACTTACTTATTAAGGTTCACAATAATTTTCCAAGCTTAACAAAGTTAATTTAATTCCTAGATTATCAAAGTTAATTTAATTTCCTTATAATAGGTACTATATATTTTCCCCTTAAAAGGTTAAAAGGATTCAAATTCACAGGATTGCTTAATAAGGGAATCATAAGAGTTGCATTTCTTTGAAGATAACTAATGTAACCAGATTATCTCCTTTTTTTATACATATTTGTTTATGTGTCTCTTTTTAACTTTGTTTTCTTTCATTGTATCTAACATACCAATTCGATATATGGGTATTACAACCTGCCACAAATAGATTCAGCTTTAAACCACGCAATAGTTGCAATTAGTACTAGTAGATGGACTATCTTTCAGATAAAGAGTCAAGCATTAAAGAAATTTATGAAATAGGTATAAGCATTATCTTCATAATGTTACGAGAAAGGCAGAATTTACCGCTATCTCGTCTTTAGGCAATGACCAAAAAAGGAAGTCTTAAGGCACAGTCATAACAATTTAATGCAACAAAATTTAGTGATCCATTACGCATTTCTCAAACCTTGAAAAACTGACCTGTCAAGAGAGTTAACAAAAATCATGGTCTTAAATATCCCCCGAGATCTTTTCCTAAAGAACAAGTGAAGAAATGTTTAATGAACCTACAATAACAAACTACTCTAAGCCATTCATGCAAATATTCAATAACAAAGAAACGTATTTGTCGTATTCATAAACTATTAAATATTAATCAGATTAGAATTGAAGTGCATGTACTAAATTGGTAGTTGCTAACCTTTGTTGAATAACTTTGATAAATGAGTTGATTTAAATTGGTAGAGAAAGACAATATTAGCATGATAGCTGTGAGGATTACTAATCAGAAAAGGAATAAACAAAGGTTTGGGAAGTTAATGTTTAAACTATCACGTATATACCTTTTAAGTTTAGCACAATTGAAGGTCGAAACAATCATAAATTATCTACCTACTCCTCGATCTTCATATGCTTTGCAAATAGCTTTGCAGCGTTGCACTCTTCGCTCAAGGGTTGTACTTCCCTGCATAATATAAAATCAAACCGTTATTAGGAAGAAGAAGCAATGGTAAAACATATGTCATATAGTAATACATAGTTACATATATAAAAGGGCATCCAAATGCATATAATCCACAAGATGCACATGTACGTATAATATATAACATACTTCTCCAAATTAGTTAAAGGATTCACCTGTGAATAAGTGCTGAAATTATTTATTGCTCCTGCAATAGTTTGACCACAACAAAATCTTAGGCTAGGCCTACAAGGCCTTAACAGAACCTTAAGACCAAGAAAAACCACAATTAACAAAAAATCTTCCACCAAATGTATAGGGTACAACTAATATTGATGTTTTTTACATGTAAAGCAGGCATGTAGAGACTTCACTTGCCTTTTCCTTAGAAAAACAATATGAAATCTATTCTTGAAACCAATGCTAGAAATTTCTAATTTGATAGATTAACATCAACAACTAGATTTTTCCTTACGTGCCGTACTTATATACAACCTCAATCAAGATCTCTAGTCCAATTAGTAACAACCACTTCATCGGAAGAAGTATCTTTATCACCCTTAGAAGAATAAGGATCCAGCATTAGGGGTATGAACAAAAGGCTTTAGTATGAATGTGACAATTAAGACATAACCACAAAAGTTGGTACTTTTTATCATGCATAAGGAATAAAGAAACCAGAAGTGAAAGATAAAAATGCCAGCAGCATATAAGAAGGAAAGAAGAGCAACACTTACTGTCTGAATAACATATAGGTAGAAAGGCAAAATAGCAATTCTTCCAAATTCATCTTTCTCAAACTTCATAAAATTGGAAGGACTGAAAATCTCCGACATTTGGGGCCTATTTGTTCTGCACATACAGAGGCAATGTGGCAAAAGTCCTCATAATTCATTTGGAAATGGCACACAAGATGCATTTCAGCCATACTTTCATAAGTAGACAAAAGTCACAAATGCCAACAATATGTTAACCTACGAAAATTCAAGAGTGAAATAGAGACAATTGAAAAAAGAGAGAAGAAAGATGTGGGAGGAACAAGAAAATAGAAGATGAACAAAAAGCTACAATCATAGGAAAAGGTTCAATGTTAAGAAGAATTTGATCCAAACTGCTAAATATTTGACTGGAAAACCCAGGACAGTTTTCGGGTATTGAGGTATAGTAATAATTAATGTCTTTTCCTATAGAGTTAATCTTTCTATGTTTAATTAATCTTTCTATGTTTAAAAGCAAAGAGGTAGAGGAAGCAGGGCTATCAACAACTTCAACATTAGCTTGACAATAACTCAAATAAGAACAGTTCTATCACGATTCCATAGCAACTCAAGTTAAAGTTAACATTTAACAAGTTAATATTAACTTGTAACAACTAACACATTTTACATAATATTAATACATTAGAGGGGAAAGGAAAAAAAAAAGAAGTATGGCAGCTCAACTGTGCCGGCGCTGGGCAGCCAGCTAAAACGCCACACACACACATGCACCTAATAAATTAACTCCATTTGTTTGCATTGCATGATCACATAAGCATGGTTCTACTTTCTTTAGCTTAGAATAACATTCATTTGCACAATTCCACAAACACAGGAACTTCACTAAACTTCATCTTCAACATTACAACAATATCAACTAAAAAGGTAGAAATAAGGAAAACAAATTAACTATGCACAACTTTTGCTAACAATATAATTTACCTTAACGACATTTCCATGCATACTATCCCTTTAAATTAACCAATGACTTCTACTTAGGTAACATTAAGTTCACTAGGTATTCTTTTTCAATAATTATAATTAGTTAACTTACATTTCTAACCTTATTAGTTTGCACTCAAAGCTAGAATCTTCTCAATTGAAAATGTATAGCTAAATGTAAGCTAAGCTCGATTGCAGTTGAACTATCACTTGAAACTTGAAACTATTACACAACATACTAACAACCAGGCAACTAACATTCAACATAAAAGCTTTTCAACTAAATTTAGTGACTAAACATTCTAGTGAGGACTACATTCTAGCTAGCATATGAAGTGCAATTAACTACCATTCCAATTAATAATTAGTTAGCTTTATAAGCAAGAATAACCAACTAAAATCAATAACTAATCATAGCCAACTTAACCAATATCTAAATATGTACATGACTTGCCTTCAATTACACAATCAAGTGACACGAAAGAAAGGAAGACATGGCAGCCCCAAGGACTGCCGACAGTAATGCCAACAGTCGCAAGCAGGCCACCAGCACAGGCGGAAACAGCCACGCCGGCGCTTCTACTGGGCAAAACAACCCAGCCGAGCACACATACATATATTCATCAATTTTCTCAAAAGATAATTCACTTGATCTGACGGGTACAACACTCACAAACATATATATAGACATGTATACATGTATATATAAACAGATCTAGAGAAAGAACGAAAAAAAATTAAAAATTTCTAGATCTGACGGGTTTAGATGATGGAAGCCATCCTAATTGGCTCCTCGAGTAGCAAGTGAGTCGAATGAATTTTTGGGATAGCAGAGAGGTACCTTGGGGACGGAAGGAGATGGTGGTGCCGTGAGATGGTGTTAGTGGTATCGCAGCGGTGGTGACGCAAGATGGTGGTGCGCGTAGTGGTGGAGGTCGTATTTTACTGTGGTGCCGTGTAGTGGTGGTGGTGATGAAGTGTTAGGGTTTGGGGTGGGGTGGAAAAGGGGGGAGGGGATGAGGGAAGGTGGGGGCACTGCGGGCTATGTGTGGGGGACTGGGATGGGGGTGAGGGCACTGTAGGGTGGGGGTGGGGGCGTTGCGGGGTGGGGGTGGGTATTGTGGGAGGGAAGGGGACTGGTTTGGGGAAGTTTTTTTTTTCTTTTCTTTTTTTTTTTTGGTCAAGGTTTAGGAAAGTTGAATTTTAAAAAAACATACGACTTTTTTTTCTTAAAAAACCCCAATTGGAGACATATTTTAATTTTTTATTTTCTTAAAAAACCCAAATTCCATTTTTTGGAAGCGGACCAAAGCTTGGTCCATCTCCAATTTTTTCCTTAAAAAACCCAAGCTCAATATTTTTTAAAAATAATATATTTTTTAATCTATAATTATATATTTTTTAATAATATTTTTTTTTTGTTTTAACAAAATAAGTTGAATAGTTTTTTTTTACTAATTTTTTTTAAAAAATATTTTTTTATGTGTAATTATATTTTACTTATGTATGGCGTCTCCCAGGAAAAAAAAATATTGGGTCGTCGCTTAGAAATCTTCGGCCGATAGCCCAGTAATTAATAAATAAATAAAATTTAAAATTAGTTAAATAATTAATTAATCTTGAATATGACTTATTATTAAAATATTTATTAAGAAAAAATTATTACTACTAATTTATAAAATTAGAAAACTATTTAATTAATAGTTATTAAATGAATAAAAATTTTAAATTAATCACAAATATTGCGTCAAATTTGCGACAAACCTCTATTTATCTAGTTTCGTCACAAAATTGTAGCAAATAGCCACGAAATTGCGACAACCCTCTAAAACTATTTCTTGTCGTGGCAAAATTGTCGCATATTGTGATGAATTAGAGTCGATATATGTTTTCCACGCTAGACTATTGCATGTCGTGGCAAAATTGTCACTGTTTGTGACGAATTTGTGACGATTCTTGATAGTCGTCACGTATTTGTCACAAGTTCCACATATTTTGAGCGCATAACTATTTCGTGGCATTTTCATCCTATTTTTGCGACGAATTTAATTTCGTCACAAATTGTCGTCACAAAACAACTGTTTTTTTGTAGTGCCTTTAGATCATACAACAAAGGGCTCCTACATCACAAAAATACGAAAATTAACATATCTCAAAACCATGCTCAGCCATAAAGTCTCAACCTTTGCACTATGGAAACAAGATATCAAAATACAGAGGCAGCAATAGAGGGTTAGATTCATATGATACTTTTATATCAAATAAGGTCCAACAATGCTACAACATTTTACAAACAAACAAATTAAGCAATCGCATTCGCATCTGCAAGTACTATAAATTTATAGTCATACATTGTCACAGAGAAATATATAATACACACACACACACACACACAATATACCAGTAAATTGTGATAAATGGTGGCTCGGGGCTCCCACAAAATAATTTATCAACATCAGCAAGCTCTTTAACACCCTTAAGCATCAAAGCCTGATCCTACACTCCAAATCTAAAACAAAAATAGAAATAAAAAAATTAAGCAAAAAATAAATCCGAAAATAAAAAAATAATAAATATTTGATTTAAAAAAATTTAGTAAATAAATAAAAAAACAGAAAAAATGAAAACAGAAAAAAAATGAAAAATAAAGAAGACAAATATATATATATATATACACACACACCTACATATACAAATCCAAATATCTTAAATTTAAAAAAAAAAACAGAAAAAAAATAAAAAAACAGAAAAAAAAAAAAATAAATATATATACCTACAGATACAAATCGATATATATATATATATAGATGCATGGGTCGCGAGGTAGGGGTTGGGGAGGCTGCGGGACGAGGTGGGGTGGGCTGGGGGAGAGGGCTGTAGGGCGCAGGGGTATGGGGGTGGGGATGCTGCGGGGTGCGGGGTGCTATGGGGTGGGGGAACGCTGAGGGGTAGGGAGTGGGTGGAGAACATGGGGTAGGGGTGAGGGACGGGAAGTAGGGGTGGGGGGAGGGTTGCGTTGTAAGGGGTGGGGGTAGGAATTTTTTTTTTAAAATTGAAAGTATGAAGGTAGCCCATGTTGCCCTCTTTCAATTTAATTGGATTTTTTTTTTTTAAATTGAAAGTATGAGGGCAGCCACTGCTGCCCAGCGGCTGCCCTCTTTCAATTTAATTGGGTTAGGTTTAATTGTTTTGTCTTTCTACCTTTGACCAAAAAAAAAAATCACATTTCATTTTCTCATCAAATAACGTTTAAGATTCTAATTGGTGGTTAATCTATTTTTAGTATACAGGTCCCAAACTTATATAGTAATTGACTTGGAATATAAAAAATAAATGAAAATTAGTTTATATAATTCAAATCAAAGTGGGTTCATCTCCCGTCTCCAAAGTTGGAGACACTTTGGAGACGGGGTTAATCTCTCGTCTCCAACTTTGGAGTCGGGGTTGATTCCCTGTCTCCATTGGAGACGAGGTAGCCCCCCCCACTCCCCCCCCCCCCCCCCCCCCCCCCCCCCCGTTTCCATTGGAGACGGGCTAGGCCCTCCCGGTCTTCAACTTTGGAGAAGGGGTTCATCTCTTGTCTCCAATATTGTAGACGGGCTAGGCAGGGTCTCCAAATTTGGAGACGACCAAAATTGCCGTCACTATTGGTGATGGTTTTTTTAGTCTGACACTATGTCATCACTATCCGGTTACAAAACTGGCGTCAACTTTTCCTGTCACTAAACCGTCGCCGTTTTGGTGACGACATGGCGACGATCCATCGCAAAATTCAATTTTTTTTGTAGTGCTCATGGCTCTATAATGAGTTAAAATTAATACTACTTTTATGTTATCGCTTTAGCTAGGCAAACCTGTCTCAGTAATTTGGAATACACTAATAATATTTAAAATTGATAAAATTATTCGACAAAAAAGTAAATTGCTACGACAGATTTAGTTTATCATCAATGTTTTATTGCCGTTATACACATCAATTAGGCATTTGCAGACCATTTTCAATTAAGCTTGTCGTGTACGCCTACGCAACTTCACTTAATTGGCAAGTGGAGGTCTTGAATTCTTCAGTTTTTCCTCTTCTTTTATTCCCATTCCATAGGTAGTACAATCTTTGAATAAATAAAGAACAATTTATTTTGTATGAAATAATAATCCATTTCAATTCCGTTCTGATACCTTCTAAAGAGATCTCGTATTGGATCTTAAATTGACAGGTGAATATTACGATAACTTATGTTGTGTTGAAGTGATATCTATCAAATTTGATAAGCAATTGTGTGACGCCTGCGGCTCATACTTTGTAATATTAATTAAATGAATGACTCTTTCGGTTTATCCACCGACCGATGAAAAGAAATCTGATGCTAAAGACATCAAGAATTAATTTGACAGGATTAATACATGTCAAAGGAGGTCCAGGGTTCATTCAATATAGGTTATAATCAAATTAATACTTTTATTTAACAATTGTTGAATTTTTAAAAGCTTCTATTAATTTCCAGCTTCAATTAATTGACGTTGAATGATGTTGCTCCAGACGTACCCGTACGTCCAAGATGTTGCTATTTCAGAACGTCCAAATCAAAGAGAATATATAGAGAAAAACTTTAAAAATCAAAGATAAACATAAAAGATCATTTTTTTCGCAGTTGTTAGCATTAATTGGAAAAGATTTGAAATGCATGTATTTTTTATTTGTTCTTAAATTATTCCAAAGGATTTTAAAAATCTCCAGTTGCAACTCCTATGAATGTTATACTAGAAATCACTCTGTTAATTTTTGCATTTTTCCTTAAATTATATTTAAAGGTTCTTCTCGGCCTTCAGGGAGCAAGATGAATGATCAATATTTCTTTTACTTTAAGTATATATGTAACCATCTTCAGAGTATTTAGAAGGCTAATTTTCCTTGTGCTAAAATTAGTTATGTGTACAATTAAAGTAGAAAAGTTCTCATTGAAAAAAACAGATTAATATTTGTCAAAAGTAGAGTGCTATTGTTCATATTATTTTTCTCCTATTGCTAGTACGAAATTCAATCTGACAAAAGAAAATTTATCACATGAGTTTTCGTAATAAACCATGCATAAAGTAATATAAAATTTCCCAAAAAGAGTCGTGCATGTTGACCTCAACGACAAATTTGATGGATTTCAAATGACAAATCTGCAGTTAGAAAACCCTTCTTCATCGAATGATAAAGAGAAAAGAAAATCATCAAGATAGCGGTCCTAAGGTGGGAACAACCAGTAACAGTTTTGGCTCTGAGACTAAGGTCCTAATTTTGAACCTCCATTCCCTTGTTTGAACTCGTGTATATATTGAGACAACATATCTTCTCTATAATAATAAGTATTCATTATCAAAACATTTAGACATCGGAAATCAAAAATGGCCACGACTTTATAAATGAACCAACTATCTATAAGAAGAAACGAAAGCAAAGGCCTATAAAGTATAAGCATGTTATACAAAATTGTACTACAAGTTCATCTATGAACCTCTCATGCACTTATACAAGAACAAAAATATTCCAACAACAAGTAGAGGCAAAAATCAAAAAGATCAATTGCAGCGCAGGTCCTGAAAGGCTTGGCTTGTCAAATTCAACTTCATGGTACAATTCATTATCGAAGTCCTTGGACTATTAATGATCTCGATGACCTGCACCTCACCCCTCAGCTCCGCATAGCTACTCAAAGGCACCAATCTTGAACCAACATCACTGCTAAAATTCATGTTATTCAACAATTTATTTGATCTCACTTGAACTGTAATATTTATTCGTTTTATATCTCTAGCATTTATATGCCCACTATTAATATTTGTAACACCAACCGTTACGTTTCCATAAAACATTGCTGAGCTGCTGTTACGGAACTTGAAGGGACCGAAGTTTGTGTTATCAACCACGACTTCAGCAACCATGTTCATGTCTAATGAGGGCGGCGAAGGTGCCATCCCGTATCGGAGATTTTTAATCTCAACCGGTCGTAATCTAACATCGGGTGAACTTACGCGCAAAATAGTTAACCCAAGTATTAGCATAATGATGCTTAAAATGACAATTGTAGATAGCATGTACACCAAACACTTACTGCTTCTTTGTTGCACAAGGCTCTTAGGTTTGATTGTAGGCAATTCTTCATCTTCATCGCTTCGATTGATTCTTACTGGTGCTAATGGAATTACCTGGCTGTCTTCAGCCATCGTTTGAGATTTCTAAGGTTGTGTAGTTCTTTTCTTTTTTTTTTTGTAAGGAGAGAGAGGGTAGGGTTTAGAATAACATGGTATTGTAGATGAGTAAAGGGTTTTCATGTCACAAGTCCTATGAATGTATCGGTTTGCTCTATATATAACATATGGTTAGTGAAAAAAAACAAGAAGAAAATAAATGAAAAGTTGCAACTGAAAAAACACTCACAAAAAAATGCGTAGAATGGCCAAGCAGTAACATATTATAATTAGAGATTATGAGTTTGAACTTCAGCTGCGACCTCCATTATATGAAAAAACAAAAAAAAAACAACGACAAAAAAACAATTGAAGCATAAATGAATGAGGCATTGAGGTGTCTATGTAGGATACATGGTGACGAATTTGATCTGCGTACTCTTTGAAGATGACTTGAGCCTGTCCGTGGATGAATCAACACGGCGGTTAATTAGTCGTTATCGTTCTATTTATTATGTCAAACAATATTTTATGATAGACCCAAAAAATAATATCGATTTTTTTTCAAACTTTACACATAATAGAAGTTTTGTGAGTGAGTCATCCTTTATTCTTCAAAATAAGGGTTGATTAATCGATTGCAAATGTAGAAGGGGAGTAAAGCCATGTGATTAAAAAGGCCATTTACCATACATATGATATATTGATTGTGGATCTTACTTTTAGACGAAATAAGGTTGAGTTTGTGAAGAAGATTTTTTATTATATCCAAGAAAAGAAAAGAAAGAGGAACAAAGAAAAGCTAATGACAATTACGCATTCAGCGACTTGGGCTGGGTAAAGTATTTTAGCGTCGTCAAACTTGTAGTATCATCAGAGTCCAGATTTGGGCCTACCCAAGACTAACTGGCTGCAGAGCTTTGTTGACTCTGGTTGGGCTAATTGGGCAGGATGGACAACCAGGGCGGTAATTTCCCTTGTCTTTTTCCTTTGGTTTATTGGTTAACTAGTGATATGGAGGGGTATTACAAATCCCTTTTAAATATCTCATAGCTTGCAAAATTAATGTTTTGAGTCGATCTGACTACAGAGACGTTAAAGCTTAATTTTAAAGGTAGTCTAATGATAGAATATAGTATTTGGTGTGTGAGAGAAACTTACTCGTGTCTAAAGTTTGAATAAATTAGAAGTTAATTTTCTCGGATAATTATAATAAATTTTGTATTTAACTAATTGGACTATATCTCGTTTTGACGGAATTATATATTCTGAAATTTAACACATCTATTGTGATCCCGAGACCTACCCAAAGGAAATTTCTTGTCATATAAAGAAGAAGGAAAGAGATGACAGGCTTACATGTGAAAGTCACTTTCTATTTTCTTCTATTAAATTTCAAAATAGAGTAAAATCTTACATGTTCGTGTGAAATAATTTTAGTTCATTACTGGGTATAGGTAGATCTTAGTTCATGAGCTGCGTCAGTAGATGATGCAATAATTCAAAAAATTGATTCTTAATATGGACCAGATTTATGCTGTCCAGTTGACATAAATAGAACATCCTAGGAAAACCATGCAAGCTAAGTTGAAAAACTAACTTATTTGCGTACTAATATAATCAGTTCGAAAACTAATCTGTTACATATAGTTGGTAACTATACTTCAACCGCTCACAATATCGGTCTTTATTAAACAAAAAAAAAAAGGAAAATATTACAGAAATTGATTACTTACGATTACATTTAAAGTATGACTAGAACTGAAGTGAGAAAAAATGGCGTCCTACTCCACATCTCCAACTTCCACTATTGGAAGCCCAGAAGACCAACTTTATCTTCTTCACAAGCTAGTCCTTTCCTAACCCACAAAGGCATGTCGTCTTTATCATCCACGGCAACGTCATATCATTATGTACGTAAACTTCTTTTAGTCTTATCGTGAAGTTTTATACACCAAACTATCATTTAATGCACCTATAATCTTTCACTCTAAAGGTACCGTCATCCCAGTCACGTGTATTACACGTAGAACAATATTTTAAGCTCATCTCTAAATACACTTTTCTACTATCATGCATTATCCAAAATAAAAAATAAAAAAATATTTCCCTTAAGACTGTACAAAGATTTGTTGTATCCTATACTTTTAGAAATGTTCTTTGTGGAATTCAAATTTTGTTGTACCCTTCTGGTTATACTCATAGCAGAGATCGCTGAGTTGTTTGGCCAACACTTTTGCCCCACAATAGAAAACTCCTGCTCAATCAACCAAAATAAAATCATTGTTGGTGACAAAAGCTCTAAGAATTGAATACTTAATGATGGTCATTTTTATAGAGCATTATTATATGTCACATCTTCACCCTTTCTTATATAATTGAATTTTTACCATATACATGAGATATTTGATATTTAATACATGAATTTTTACCATACAAAGAAGGAGTAAAAGGGTGAATGGGTGACATATAGCATTACTCATATCGGCATTAAAAGATGCACTTACCTATTCTTGCATTAGCATGCTTGGTACAAATTTTCGAAAAGACTTTCTTCCAATTAGGCCTCGCAAAATGGGTTCTCACCTGTTAAAAATCAGAGGCAGAATATGATATGCATCGGCGACAAGGTTTTTCACTAATCTAAAGCACACACTAGTCTCGTTTGCAAGTCTCTATCAGAGTCGGGTTACAAACTCGTATACCACAAAAGTTAGGATATGACCCCCAAACCAGAGGCTTATAATGGGAGAATCTGGAGAAAGAAGAGAAAGATCTTACCCTCGTGCCAGATACAATATCAACCCCATTTTTAGCATGATTAAGCGCTTGGACCATGGTGATGAGGGCTGAACGCGCATCGCCTTCCTCGTATACACTCGTTAAGTAGTTGTGCATCTCAATGACACCCTACAATTTGTAATTAATGACATATAGGAAGCAATTAGTGAAATTCTGGAATGTGATGGGAGAGATTAGAGGATGTTATGCGTTACATTACCCTATGATCAAGCTCTGCAATTTCATTCATAACACCTTTAAACCAATCAAACGACCCTTGCTCCCTAGTCACCCAATAGAAGTAAGCATTCGTAGTTCTTAGCATTTTCTTCCTCTTCAGAGAAACCTTATCGATAGAGGGAGTTTCACTGAATTCTGCGCCCTGATCCGAATGCTTACTGTAATCTGAGAGAGAATCCTAAAAACGCGAAAGCGTACATTAACTTCATACTTCTTATTGTGCTATTACCTAATTTAGAATGAATAAATTTTAAAGATGCGTGTGCAAATGTAAAATTTGAAAAAATAAAATCGCGAGCAAGATACAAGTTACTTACTGCTAGCTCCTCCATTTTGACGATGTTATTGAGCAGATCTTTCAGAATACTGATAAAGGGAGTTGCTCCAATTCCAAGTCCAACAAGGAGTAGCACATCATACTTTCGATAATCTTGTGCTGGAGCTCCATAAGGTCCATCTATTAGTAGCTTCGGCAAACTGAGATAGATATAAAGAGTAACTTTTAGATTCCAATTACAGTGACAACATTAACAAAATACTCAACTAGAAAGAGGAGGATATGGATGACGTTTTGGTGTTTCTAACACGGTTGTAATCATTTTTTGTTATTAATAGAACGTTTTGTTTACCGAACAAAAAAAAAAAAAAAATGAAAGAAGGGATGTGGAAAATAATGCAATTACACCTTTTCTTGGTTGTTTCATCGGCTCTGAGCAGCCCACTCTTGCCTGCTACTGGAGGCTCACAGGCCTCTGAGAACACCCTCTTAAGTTCTCGTGTCCAGTCACCTAGCTGCCGAATATGAATGCTCAGATAATCATCGCCTGGTGCTGATGTAATGGAAAAAGGATGCCTGGTAAGAAGTAACACTGAGAATTAGCCTTAATCACCTAAAAAACTAAGAAGTTTATGGTTTCAGGTAAACTGCCTTTCTTAAAACACTCCGGGATTTGGATCCCTCGTAACATATAACAAAACAAGGAGATTCAATGGTGGTAAACAGCTAAATGTGACTTACCACTCAAATGGAGAAACAGCTGGGCACTGGACAAACATATATTGTCCACTCTTGTATCGGAATTGAGGAGGTTTAGACATTTGTAACGTGAGAACATTTCCAGGATAAATAGCAACCTGCACATATTATAGGCCCAACAATGAAAAGCAGAAAGAGTTAAACATTGATCAACTACTACATGGACTGCTGTTTACAGCAATTTTAAGTCCTGAAGGACTTTCCTTTCATCTGTCAAGTTGAATTTAAATGTTGAGACTCAAATGAGTAGTAAATTTAGAACATTTTTTTTTTTTATTTTTTACATAGAAGCAAAGCCGTTACTATCCAAGGGGACTTCTCGTCCTTCTTGTCCTTATATCCAATAGAACACACAATGGCATAGGAGATGTTGATTTATTCGTTACCTTAAGAAGCCGAACAGGATAGAAGCCCGAGCGGAAGAATCTTAGTGTCCTCTCCCCTGCATACAGAAGTACAGGAACTGCAAGATACATCCATGTCTGCAAGGAAAAAGATCAGATCAATAACGAAATTGAGCAGGAAAGACATAATAAAAACACTATACATCACAATCCACAAAATGATATGGAGAAGGAAGAAGGATTCTGCAATTATACCGTCTTAAGGTACCAGTCGTGTACGAAATAAAGGCAAATGCCATGGATGATCAGCAAGATGTAGACGACGACAAAGAGGTGGTGTGAATACCAGAAGGCATTGAATCCAGTAAGTCTATCAAAAGGTTTAGGAAACTTAACGAGGCTTCGTCTGAACCACCCTGTTGCAAGTGTGAATGCAATTGCCATGAGGATCACCATTAGGATTCCAGTCACTCCTTCAATTCCTTTAACAAGGTCTGTGTAACTAGGCTTGCCATGGCCAAAGACATGAACCAAATAAAGCTCATAGATTTCATTTGGTTCGTTTATAAGCCTTGGAAAATCACATGCCAGGTGGTTACCAGCATGAAGTATGACACCAACAACAATGGCTGCTGCAATTGTCTGCAAACACCAGTAATGAAAAGTTAGTAATTCAAAGTTTCCTCCTAAATCGAAAAGTGCCATAGAGAATCTTGCATCCGTCACTGACGAACATCCGCATCTCACACATGCGAGTCTGGGTCTCACATTAGATATTACTCACGACCACAACATTTTTTCCCTAATATATTATCCAACTTGTTGACTCTTTGCATGGCACCATTGTGCTCAAGCCGCAGGGGCGGAGCTAGGGTGGGAGGGGGGCATTGCATCCGTCACTGACGAACATCCGTATCTCACACATGCGGGTCTCACATTAGATATTACTCACGAACACAACATTTTTTCCCTAATATATTATCCAACTTGTTGACTCTCTGCATGGCACCATTGTGCTCAAGCCGCAGGGGCGGAGCTAGGGTGGGAGGGGGGCAACGGAGTACCGGGCCTCCCAATATTTTTTTTTTTTCTAAATAAATTTTATGTAATATCGTTAAAAATAAAGTTACCAATCTCCTTAAATTTTTTTCTTCTTATTTGAATCTTGGCTCCTAATTATTAAATTTTGGCTCAAAGAAATTCATCCTAAATGTAAAAGCACATATCCGGGTTGAAAATCTTGACATTACTGACATACCATTTTTTTTTTCTAATTTTATTATTTTCAATGTAATCTTAATCCTTTTATTACAAGCTAATTCTATTTATTTCATTTTTTTGGAGTTTCCTATTTGTTTTATTAGAAAATTTTCAAATCAACACTTGTTTTTTTGCTGCCACTTAAATATCATATAGATTAATCTAAATGTCGTAAAGATAATACCAAATATGTGAAGTCCACTATTAATTTTATAAATGGCTGTCGTTTGAAAGGCTAATCCCCGATTCTTTATGTTAATAGATAAAGTCAACATTTGCTGCTTTTCCAGGAAAAAAATGCCAATTGCTCTCAAACGGTTACCTTGTGAAAGTTGATGTTGTCATCAAAGGGAACAAAATGGCCCAACTTGGTGGACCTCAGCCAGGTAATAGTGTTCCTGCACACAGGCAATAATATAATAGCCATGTTGAACTTGAGAGTCTCGGCTGCACCTTTAGCAGTGGGAAGACAGTAACCCATGACCTTAAATGCATCCTTTTGCTTGTACTGGAAGAATTTCCAAAGGAAAAGCCCAATCATGATTAAAACCCAAAGTGTAAGAACCCAAATCCTTCGCCAATTATCTTGCAAAGAGAAGATTAGCTTTGTTGTCATTCTTGTTATTGGGCTTCTTTGTTTTTGGCCTTGTAGATTTTGGCTCAAGGCCTGGCTCGTGTAGCTCAGTGCTTGGCTGTAATTTAGGTAAGTGTCCTTCTGTAGCAGTAGTGTTTCCAGCTGCCACAGCTGCATCACATCATGACATAGACAACAAATGATGAATGAAATAATAATTTATAATTTGTTAAATTTTATTCGTAATGTTATGATATTATAAAAGTATTTTTGTAATTTAGGTAAGTGTCCTTCTGTAGCAGTAGTGTTTCCAGCTGCCACAGCTGCATCACATCATGACATAGACAACAAATGATGAAATGATATAATAATTTATAATTTATTAAATTTTATTCGTAATGTTATGATATTATAAAAATATTTTTATTATTTGGAAGAGTGAATGTTACATGATCATACACACTGCTATAAAGGGGCACGATTTGTTGAACATGTGTTTGAGTGCTCAAAACGCGCATTGCATTTTTAAAGCAAAAGATCCAAATGGGAACTCAACAATGGATGTCAGGACCGCAAAATCCATGGTCCCAGTGTACTTTTTGATTATTACATAACTTTTAAAGCAAAAAGCCTTATCAGACATTTATTATGTGTATATGCGTGTGTGTGTGTGTGTGTGGAGTAATTTATACTAAACTCAGTGATTTTTCTTTTTCTAAATTAAGTATAACAAGTTTATAGTTGAAAGGAATTCAAATTAGGACATTTATTTTGAGCTTATCTTACATGTGTCACATTATTTAACAGATGCGTGCAATGTGATGAATACCTTAGCACGATGGATACATGCAATAAGTAGAGACTATTAAAAACGCTATACGTACTCATTAAACAATGTGATATATATAAATAAAATTCACCTATAAAAAATCTAGAACATAGTATATTAGGCTTAGCTTATTCGTCTTTCTTTTTTTTTTCCTAGGAGACCAAGATGCTCTAGTAGTGGGAAAAAAGAAAAAGAAACAAAAAAGAGAAGATTCTATTGAGTTCTCATTAAGCTTTGGCACTTTAGACCTAGAGAAGAAAGAAAAGAAAATCAATATAATTGTCTCTCTTTCTGGCTAGTCTATTGCAAAGTGGGTAGCAAGTCCTCTTTTTTTCTTTTTTAACCTAGGCAGTAGTATCGGAGAAATGGTTGAACCACCTATTATCTGGCCATTTAGTATTAGGCCAACTGGTTTCGACAAATAAAAAAAAAAAATTAGGCCAACTGGTGAATTATCGAATCATAACTAAAATAAGAATATTGTATGCGTACGTAGTTGTCTTTTCTCATGCCAGACATATTAGAAAAAAATTTCGGTCAATCTAAATTAAGGTTAATTTCTTATATATTGATAAAACTTATATATATGAGTTCCGTTAGAGTGATAATTTTTTATTTTTTTTAATTTGAATTGAGACTGATGGTTATGGTTGAGTCTAAAGTGAATTAAGATTTTTCCTGACATATACATAGAATGTTACCTATGGAGTTGGCCAACTAGCTGTAAATTCTTCTTTGTATTGTTGAACAACACTTTAAAGCAACTCTAGGAAGATCCAGTTAATCATTTATCATCTGACTAGACTGTGAAAATGACTATTGTCTAACATTAAAGAAACTCAATCACTTCTAATATTTCTTATTGTTATGTGAAAACGATATATTTGGGTAAATAATTGGGTGATACAGTTTGCATGCGTGATATATATAATTATATATTAGCAAACATACAAAATATTGTATATGAAAGTAGCTAGTTGCAAAATGAGATATTTCAAGAAGTTACTTTCAACCTAATAGAATATTTAAGTTACGTTAAATGAGATATTGCAAGCAATGAAATAATCATGAACTAATCAGCACCTACTAAGCAAAGAAGGGAATATTATAAATTAAGCTGATCTAAAAAGTCGGTCCAACCTCAATGTAGCCGAGCCTTTCAGGATCCAACTCTTCCATGATCAGAGCTGCATATTCTTCTGCCTGCTCCTTTAATCTTGATAACTTGTTTGCTGATGCACTTAGCATAATAATCTACATTTTCCAATTAACAATAAGAAAATAAAATACAGCGGGTCAAAAAAAAAAAAAATTCACAATATTTTCTTTTTAACCTTGTATATATATATCCTAGTACGTAAAGATTTAAATGACATAAATGCCCTCACCAACCCCACTGGAATTGATAATCTAGCACTGAAATTGGGTTTTCATTAAAGCCGTAAGTTTTTTTTTTTAACAAAGCGATAGAAACCGTGATCCTAACTTAACTCGGGTTTAAATTTCTAAGTTCTACAATAATCGTAATTGAGTAATTTCCGTCGTGCATGGAATACATGGAGCACCTGATCTTTGGTGCATCGAATGTTTACAAGTTTAAACCAAAACAAATAGCTGTATGAGCACATGGGCAACGTCAGAAAAATGAAGAAAACTCAGATAATGCAACGCAATATACTATATATATTTTGGAGTTGTTGGTTTTGGAACTTTTCTTATCTATAGCGTCATCACTAAAGCACTAAGAAATCAGTCCTAACATCATTTCCCTAGCCCAAAACTCTAAGCCAAGTTAACAACTACGCAATATCAAAGATTGCATGCCTGTCCATATATAGTATTACTTATATACGTATGTTCCATACCTAAAACTGTATAGTTTTTACACGGGTTAGATTTCGATTTGACTGTATAATTCTTTCGAACGTTGAATTACTTTCTGTAAATTTAAGCTATTAATCTAAATATATACTAAAAATTACGGTGTAATAATTTTTAAAATCATGAGAATCTAACAACTATTTTGTGCGACATA
This sequence comes from Ehretia macrophylla, assembly GCA_037974665.1. Classification (NCBI taxonomy): domain Eukaryota; kingdom Viridiplantae; phylum Streptophyta; class Magnoliopsida; order Boraginales; family Ehretiaceae; genus Ehretia; species Ehretia macrophylla. The sequence goes on along the minus strand of CM075764.1, from coordinate 10,659,999 downwards.
GTATTATCATTAGTTTAGAGTAATTAAAAGTTTTCAACCAACTAAAGTGATCGATGATCACTCTAATTTTATACTTTCTTAATTATTAATTAGAAAATAAATTATTAAAGAATAATAGTTATTTTCTGACCTCTTTAACTTCTTCTTCAGTGAGTCGACCATCTTCATTCTTGTCCACCCTGTAACATTTCAAGCATTAAAAAAAAAAATTAAAAAATCAAAATAATATTACTTGTTATAGCTCTTAACATGACAATAATTATATTACGTGTACGTAAGAGTGATTTTGACTTTTTGAGACCATACTTTATATTACTAATTTTACTGCACCTTTTACGTAATAAAGTAAGTTTGTAACTTTCCCTTTAATTATTTAGCTAATGATTATTACATGTCAAAAAATATTTGCAGCCGAGAATCGAAGCTTTGATCGTTGATCTGAGACCAAAATTCGTAAAGCTCGTCTCTGCTAATCTTGTCCACCTTTAATCTTCTTCTTCTGCTTAATGCATCAAATAACTCTAATGCAAATTCCTTCGAATCTTTCATGCCTACAAAAGCAAAAGATAAAACATATTATGTCACCCACCGTTTTTTATAATTAAAATTGATTTTATATAAACGATGATGAATTATAAGATGATATATAAACGGGAAAAGTGATAATATTAACCTATGCATTGCGCGAAATCAGTGCGGTAAAGATATTCGTCTTTGGCAAGCTTGTTGAAGTTATTTTCAACTTGATTCCACGCATGATCAATACCGTTGGCTTTGGTGTTGCTTATAAATCTGAGCCCTTGAAGAGCTTTTTGAGCACTTGAACGAGTGCGATCAAGCTGAGCTCTCTGCCTACGCATAGCTCGCGCGGCCAAGGCCGCCGATTCACCACCTCCCGCAGCCGATGACGACAGCGACAGCGACCTCGAAAACCTCCGCAGCTCCGCTGAAAACTGCTTCGCCTTCGCCACCGCCTCCGCCTTCAGCTCCTGAGAAAATTGCAACAAACGGTTCGACGAGCTCCTCCGCATCGTCCCCGACCTTGAGGCAGACGCCGTCGCCGACGCCACCGGAGTTTCAACTTGAACGCCTCCGGCAATCACATCATTGTTCTCAATATTAATAACCGTGGCAGGCTCAACACTGCGGAGGATGATAGTGTCATCGTCTTGAAAATCAAGCGTAACCTCCACAAACTCCTCCGCCGCAGCTCCTGTTGACATGCTGGAATCTGTTCCCGCCGGAGACGATCCGCCACTCACGGCCTCTCCACCTGTAACAGTGTCGGACGCCCACCGACGTCCATGCCTCCCAAATCCTCTCATTCAAAAAATAATAATAATTTTTTTTTAAAAAAAAACCTCTGTATTTTATCTAACAGATTTTAGACAAGTGTGATAAAGTGAAGTGGTGGTACTACGCGTCGAAAATTGAAGAGAAAAGATATGTAACGCGTAGAGACTATATATGTATATACAAAGGGGACCAATATGAGCCGAAAGTTTTCGTATATATATATATATATGTGTGTGTGAATGTGTGTGTGTGTGTGTGCTATGCTGTGCTGAGAATTATTGTGAATGAGAGGTAGTTTTGTAGCGCTGTTGTTGTTGATGTGTTTGTGTGTGTGTGTGTGTGTGTGTGTGTGTGTGAGTGATGTGCGACTGTGCATGGGATGGCCTTGTAGAAGGACGCGTATGAGAGTGGAAGGTAAAAAGCTAGTGAGTGGAATGGCGGGACAAGGGAGGATTTTGGAATTTGATTAAGTTTTAGGTGCTTTAGGAGGGTGTGGGGTTGGAGAGAAGTGGGACCGGTGGCTTTTTTTTCATTGACGAAAATAATTGTCCAATTTCTCTTGGTGATTGTGTGTGTGTTTTTTTTTTTTTTTCCGTTCCCAGGGAGGCAAAGGCGATTAGAGTAGAATAACTTTAGGTGATATTTTATACTTTATATCTTTTTCTACAAGAATTCGTAATGGTTCTGGGGGTTGTCAAGCTGTAGTGCATCCAAAGGCTATTTCGTACCAAAACGGGTCAAGTAATTAGTACATTTATTCGCCTCCGAAAGACATGCATCAATCTAAAATTGTTGTGTTTCGATAAGATTCATTTACACTCTTCAATCAGATGGCCCATAGGGCTAACAAGACTCAAATTATCACAACAAAGCTTGTACACCAAAATAGAGTCCGTCTCAATAGTCAGATCCTCAAACTGAAATCGATCAGCCAATTTAAGGTACTCCAAAAGAGCAATCAGCTCCTCTTTAAGACTTGAGTTGACCCAAAGATTCATTGCAAAGCCAACAATCCACTGTCCAAACATATTGCGAATAATGCCTTCTGCCTCTACAGTGCCAGGATTTCCTTTAACACAACTATCAATTCAGTTTATAGCCCCGAGCATGTTTAGTCCAGCCAATCTCCACTATTCGACGAGCATGAGAAATAGCAGTTCCTTGCGCATCCCACGTCTCAGTACTATTTTTAGCAAAATCCAAAATGACAGCAACCACATTGACAATCTGATCAAATCTATTACCCCCGAAGATCGTATCATTTCTCCACTTCCAGATGAACCAAAGAGTTATACCAAAAATAGAGTTCCACTTCATGTTTCACCAAACATAACTATTTTTTATGTTGCTATTTAGCCACTCGCACCAATTAGAATGAAAGAATGAGTTACTAGTACAATTAGGAGCAATAATTTGCCAAACCTGTTGATTGTTCAGTACTCGATCAGCCAATCTCTTGGTGATTGTTCAGTGCTCGGCTATGCTTTTCTAATTACGCATATTCATAGACCTAGAAATACGAGATTACTGTAAAAGTTAGAAACTACACTCAAATTTTATTAAATCTCAATTATTTTTAATAGCGATAGCTATTCATTTAAGTCAACTAGTTACAGTATGAAAGGGAAGCATAATCTTATCCAATAGTAGTAGTGATTTGTCAAATCGATCACAAATTTTCGGCCTTGCCGTTTGGCTGCAAAATGAAAAAAAGAAAAGAATCCTCCATGTCAACTTCAAGTTCGTTGTTGGTTTTTTATTTTTAGAAATTCCAATGAAAATTAAGAAGATGATCAAAAACCTAATTGTCTCATGACATTACATATAAATGTATATGTGTGTGTTGTGTTAAACAGTTTAAGACTTGAATTGTTTAAGTTTTAGATCAAAATTTGTATCTATATATGCATGTGTATCAACGATGATCTTTTCTCAAGACTCTCCAATCTCGACATAAGAAATGTTAAATTTTGGGAATCTTCAAAAAAGACAAGATTACTTTTTACAGCAAGAAGTAAAGAAATTGTTGCATCAAGAGCAATGGTGTCAATGGTACGTGGGAATTAATTAAGGGGTTGATTTGACATTGAAAATGGGTTCTTGAATGTGATTTTCATTCACAACCCAATATTTGGATATTACAAATTTTGAAAATAATCTCAGGACCTCTTGCATGCATATAAAGTAAGAATTATAATACTAAAGCAAATGTCCGATGGTAAGAAGCTAAATTCTTTACGACATTACCCATATATATGCTTTTGGGAATGCAGTTCAAATATTGCTACCCTCCAGTTAAAGTTGACTGGTTATTCAGTCAATTGCCAATTTTTGTCTTCAAAAGCTAGCTAATAAGAGAATCTTGAAAATCAACCAACAAATTTTTCGTCTCCATCAACGACTCTACCCAATTGTAGTCGAATTTCAGTCTAGCTAACCTTTACTTTTTTTTTCTTTCAAAAGGAGATAAAATCGGATAACAATAGAAGAAAATATAAATTTCAAAAAGGCTAAGCAATAAAAGTTTTATAAGATATTTCACCCCGTCTACCATCATGTTATTTTGGACAAACAAGGATGATTATGTACAAAGAGAATTTTGCCTCTCTCTTATTTATCTATTAAGATTCATTTAATTTGTTTTTGCCTTTTAGTCAACTCTGCACTTCGGCCATGTTAACATTCGAAGAGTAAGAATAATTCCATTCAAATATATATGATGTTCATTCTTTTTTTATTTCAATTATTTTAGATTTCATTAATTTGTTGTTTTCCCAACATGTAACATGGGAAAACATTGCTTGTTGTGGTCCATTTGAATACTTAATGAATTAATAATTACTTTATTGAATCTCCCATTAATTTGATGGTGGCATCGACATGAATTAGATTCTGGCACTTGATGATATAATTTATTTCCAAATTTTTTATTTAGTTAAAAATGGATCGTGTCATTCCCAATTTCAATAATGATTTCCAAATTCTCAATTAATTAATAATATTAAAAAATTCTATTAATTAATGACAAGCACATTGAACAATCTGCTTCAATTGATAAATTTCGGTAGAAAAGCATGAATATATAGGCTTTGCTACATCCACTTCAAGCATGAGATAATATCAAGAATTAATTTCCTTTAATTAACAATTGAAATTACGCAAATTACAGATGTCAAATTTAATTATTTGGTCTCTAAATTAAGATCAAATTCTCCCTCTAATATATAGGAGAGAATATTGGCATATTGCTCCAACCTTTGGTTCATTTTTTAGCAAAAACAATAATTACGACGCTTGAATAAATTTTTTGCCCATTTTTCTTCTCATTGTAAAGTACTACACGCTATTGTTTAAGAACAAAGAAAAAAAAATTACATGAAAAATAGACCTTTATATAGATGTAGCTGTCCAACAATCTACTAGAATAAAATGACATTGAGGCCAAACCAAAAAGGCCAAAAATAGACGAAAAAATTAGCAATAGATCAAATTAATTGGCGATTTCGCTTCAGATCTAAATATAAAATTTAGAGAGTAGATATATATATATATATATATATATATTCCATCCTAGGCCAATAACTTCCACCATAGATAACCTAATCGAGAACTAATCTTACTTCTTTTGAGAAAAGATGGTGCTTTAATTTGACTATCGTCATCCCAACAACCACCTTACTAATTGAAAAGAATATGAAATAATCTTCTTTGCTAGTCAATGCATGCATGCATCTACGATATGCATGCATATGTATGCGTATACGTCAAGATGGAAACATTTTCCTCCTGCTAAATAATTACGATCCTAGTCTCATAAACACCAAGCTCTAGTGATGAATGATTTTGTCTCCGGTGGCAAATTTCAATGTTGAGAGTTTCTAATTTCTATAATCTTTTTTTATTTTTTAAAGATAGATCTAGAATATTTTCTTTGTAAAAGTATAACATATAATGTAAGAATTATGCAATACATCTATTTTTAAGGGGAGTTAATATGAAAATCATGTGATAAATTTATTTTTAATTTAAAAAATTAATTTAGTCTCTATTAAAAAAATTATTATTTTATAAGTTTTATATATAATGTGTTTTAGCCCCACTAAATAAAAAATTTCTCAATCCGCCTTGACTTTAAAATAAAAACACAAAAAAAAAAATTTAAAAATTATAAAATCAACAAGAGTTACAGTCTCGACTAGCACCAAGTTACATCCGTCTATGCATCTGTGTCTTTGATTATATCTTGAGACGTTCACCAACCAGGTCAATTTTCTCTAAGTTTTGTCATCAACTACTGAAAGGTGACATGTTGATTTTTTTTTTTATTTTCTTCTTGTCTTAATAAGTTTGGTTGTGTATTAATTTGTAATTGATTTATATTGCACCTTCGCCACGTTTAAATTGAAGACAGCAAAGTTTGCTGCTTATCTGGCATGGTAAGTTATAGTACAAGGTGATCATGTCTATCTTCTACGAGAAAAATTATAAATCGAGTTACGCATGAAAGTTAACAATCACTTTTAATATAATACAAGTCCTTGTTGACAAGAAATAAACTTGAGAAAAATAAATTATCACTTTTAATATAATATAAGTCTTTGTTATAACATCTAATGTTGTTTCTGATATAATTAATCCCAAACTTCAGAATTTGCATGTAGCTAAACCTCAAATTTATGAGAATTTCTGAGAGTTCCATAAAAACAAATATATATATATATATATATATATATATAATATTTGCGTTAATTTTTGAATTATTGTAAAAATATAACTTGCCTGAAATTGAAAAAAGAAAATGGGATGATTGCAATTGCAGACAATTAGTTTTCACCTTAGACATAAAGTCATTGAAATTTCGATTTCGTATTCTGTTACTTCCCATGTAATTTGAAATATTCCCTTCTTTTTGTTGCTTCTTCTTGGTTATCCAAATGCTTTTTACCTCAATAATATTCAATGCTCTTCTCTTTTTTCGTCAATAATATTTTGTTGGGCGATAAAGAATTAATGATCGGTTTTTTTGTCTTAATTCAATGACTAGTTACACCAAGCGATATCTGAAGTATGGATTGCTTAACCAATTTAGCGAAAAAGTTAGGAACTTTAAAAAGTAAAAGACGAATATTATAGATAATAAGTATAGGATTGATAATTAAGGAAATTGGGTTTATGACTCATCACTCTATCAGTCAATCAATGAAGATCGATAGAATCATATAAAAAAAGAATTGTCATGAAAGGATCGATAAAAAAATAAAATTAAAAAAATTAAAAAAAATCCAATAAAATTGTAACAAAGAATATATAACATAATGTCCTAAAGTTCATGACCCAAAAGAAAAATAAATAATGTCCTAATAAAGTTGTAGGCAATTTAAGTGGCTCTTAATTATTGCTTCAAGAATTGGGATTAATATGAGCATGCATAAAGTAGAAAAGCACTAGTTGTAATTATATCATGCAAAACAATTGTCATCAAAGTCATATCAAAACAAAACCACACCAAAGTCTGCAAACGATCCCTTTAATTCACATCGTCAATGTTTGGAAGTGGATCGTGAGTAGGTGAGTTTCTAGAATATCGTTACGTACAAAGCCTATCGACGGAAGTTCTCAAAAGTTTTTTCCACTCGAATGGCCACCCACTCCTCATCTCAGTGACTTGTGATTATAATGACTTTATACATTTCAACATATCATAATAACGAACTTTTGGAAAATTAAACCATTTTATTGAAAAAACATTACTTGTATATCGACAATTGTCAAATACTGCAATTGCTTTATATTGAAAAATCACGATTTCTAAAACTACTCTACGAATTAGATTTTAAATTATTTTACTTAATATTGATCTTAGGATATACCCCCTTATAAATTAACATTATATTAAAATTGAGTACTCTTGATCTAGTATTTCATGTCCATCCACGTCTACTGACTTTGTATTCTCTCGTATTCAAAGATGTTTCATCAATATTGGTTACATATGAGGCAGGATATTAGAAAACACATTTGTCTTGACAAATTATGAATTTTAATATTATCGTATAAAATATTGGACTACTTCAACTAATATATATCGATTTTAGAATATAATATTTCTGTGTCTCTTAGCAAAGACAATACCCTTCACTATTACAATGATTTCTTTAATGTTTTCAATATATTGTTCGATGCGTGGATCTTCATCTGAGCCACAGAGACTACAATAGGGACGTTCGAGAATTCTTCCAAATGTTAGTTTAAATTTCGGTCGTGATATATTTGCAAGAAAAATTGAAGACTGTAGATTAGAAACCTATGGTGAAATACTTTAAACGATAGCCTTGATGCAGCCGGCTGCAAATATTTAATCAAAATGGATCTTAGAGACACCCAAACAATATTATAATTTATAAAGTGGCTATAATTTACAAAATTCTTGGTTCTATAGCACATGCTACAAGATCACATATTATAAGTTTAATTAGTGCTAATCATTGAAAGAGACATGTCATCTAATAAGACAGATCAAAAATATTAAATGTCACTATCTAAAGTATGAATTATTAAATGTAAATTAATAATTTAGTAAAGTATGTGCATGTCAAACAATAAGACAACATCCTAAAAAGTCAATGCACAGTAAAAATCATACTTACTGGATTAGCTTAAACACCTACTCGAGACGTAATGTATGCAAAACCACCATGGTACAATTACCTTCTCATTCTCCCTCTCTTCTTCTCTCTCTCTCTCTCTTTTTTTGTTGGAGTTCGGGGCTTAAGCTCTGTTTAATTTATTTGTGAAATTTTAATTTTTAAGTTGTAGAGTTTTTGCAGTGAAACTTTAGTTAAAAGTGTTGTTGAACAAAATTTATTAATTGTTTGGCCTATATTGAGCAATATTTAACTTTTAAAAAATTTGATGGAAATATTGTACTTAAAAAAATATGAAGGGATATATTTAAGAAATAAAAAGAAAACAACTTCCCGCATTATAAAAAAAGAGTTTCGTAAAAGCCTATTTTAAAAGGCTCAAATTTGGAACTTCTTCTTTTTAACTTTTTTCAGTTTTAACTTTTACCTAAAAGCAATTTCAGAAATGGGCCAAACAGGTGAGATCAGCTTCTAAACTCACATGAAGTACTTTTAATTGCCAAAAAATTAGGTCAAATAGAGCCTTAATCTTATGACTAAGCACGTGCTTTGGTTTGGATTACTTAGCTAATTTAATCACAAACATTGCTTATCCAAGTTCAAAGTTGAAATTTAATTAGAATTAATTATCATTGTTAAGGTAAAAATTCGAATCTCCTACTCCAATAGTGATGAACCTGCAAAACAAGATACCCGAGTTTGTGATACTCAAGCTAGTAGATCGGACTTAAAGTTAAGTGAGTGTATGAAAAATAGAAATTACCTTTCTTGAAATGCGTGTAACCATATATAGTAGTCTCATAGGTAAATATACTACTACATTTATAATTTTTAAAACGGTTTATGGACTTCTCAGACATTGCACATCCTCGAGCTACTACACTAGGTTGAGGACTCTTTGTAGAAATTTCTTATTTATAGGTCGGGAATTTCTATAAGTGAGGATCTCATAATTAGTCTTTATATATTTATCAAATGTCGATCTTGTCCTTGGTAGATACATTAGCCCTTATCAGTCACTATGCAAAATTTCATAGTTCCTAGATGAGATAATTAACAAGAATTTGTTAAATACTTTTATATATCATGAAATATGATGAGTTTTTCTTAAATGATCACTATGGTTAATTATATTATAATAACTAATCTAAACCGAAATGGGTCCTAAAGATTACTAGATGATGAAATATGATGGATTAAGGACATGTGGTTGCTTCTGTGCCTCATAATACAAAATGGCAGACAACTTAAGCGACATGCACGCAAAAGATATACCTCAATGAGTTGGCTCCTTGTGGTTTGAGACTTTTCGTAATTAGGAAAGATTGGTGCTTAAAGCAGTGACGAGCTTGTCAGAAATAGAAAAGCACTTAGTGATTTTTTTTTTCTAGGTAAGTAAGAGTGTATATTAATCACAAAAAATTATAAGAGGTGCAATAAAAGAGGAAAAAGACAAAAGATCATCAGAAACGAGCTATATAAGAATATATTCATTAATATTTCAAACTCTATAAATTAATCTATTTCTATGGTTGTTTTTAAATTTTTTAACATGAAATAATCGATATCTAATATCAAAGACAATGTTACCAAACAATGCTTCTTCACTCAAAAACACAGCCTGATGAAGCCTGCAATTCCTCTCTTTCCCAATATGAAAAATTGCCGCCTCGAAAAAAAGCTTGATAATGAAGACTTGAAGAGATCTCTGGTTACAATTAGAGGAAATCCAAAAAGAAATTTCATCCCAAAAAAAAATCCTGGATACACATCTTGACTATTCCAAACCCCTCCTCCAAATTTTTCTAGGCATCCCACAATCAAAGAACATGTGATCCCTCGATTCAATGCAACTATTACAGAATAAGCAAAGATGGCTAGTTTGCAATCCCCAAGAGATGAGACGAGCTCTAGTCGGGAGTCTGTCCAACCAAGCGAGCCACGTTCGAAAGGCATGTTTAGGAACTTGCCCTTTGAACCAAACACTTTTGCACCAATGGAGTGTAGGAAACATAGTTCTAGTGGTATTTCAAGCAGAACTTGTAGTGAACACACCATTCTTGCCAGGAAACCAATAGATGCGGTCCAATCTGTTAGGATGAGGAGCAATGTCACCAATATTACAAGCAATGAAGTTCAAAACAAGATCATTTATGGGGCCAATTCCATTGTCCATTCAGAATAAAATCCTCAACCTTTGCATTGGCTCTAAACTGGTAGGACTCAAACACAGAGGCGCCAAGTACATCATGAAGGCATCCAAAAGGATGCCACCGGTCCATCCAAAACAGTGTGTTGGCCCCATCCCCAATTTTGTGGACAATATTATTCTTAAACACATCTCTGAGAGATAAGAATTTCTTCCAATACCAAGCTGCATCCGAAGGAGGAACGGCTTCCCAAAGACTAGAGTCTTTGAGATGATTGGCAAAGATCCAATATGTCCATTTCAATTTCTTCTTAGTGTGAAGTCTCCAAAGATACTGCATAATGGCAGCGCAATTCATGTCACTCAATTTCTTCAGCCCAAGTCCGCCCTCACTATGGGTCTGCTAACAATCTGTCAAGCAACTTTTGTCTTCCTACCATTATTCACTCCACCAGACCACAGAAAGGAAGCAATGTGTTTCTCAATAGAATCAAGAGTACCCTTAGGAAGCAGGAAAACTTTGGCCCAAAACGAATGAATGTTATTAAGCATAGTAGAGATAAGTTGTTTCCTACCTGCAAAAGACAACCATTTCACAGCCCAGCTATCAATCTTTTTAGAAACTTTATCAACAAGAGAAATGAAATCGTTGATATGTAATCCTCCAGGGATTAAAAGAACTCCGAGGTAGCGAACAAGAAGGGTCCCCAACTTAAAGTTCAAGATGTTCTGGATATCAATGGATCTTTGGTAACTGCAGCCTGCAATGAAGATCTCGCTCTTATCCCTGGAGATGTTGAGACCAGAAAGTTTGCCAAACAGTGATAAACAATCATTAATAATATTAACAAACTTTGTGGTAGCCTTCTCAAAAATCAAGATATCATCAACAAACAAGAAATGACTAACTTTAGTAACTTTACATTTAGGATGATAGCGGAAATCATTTTTCATCGTGCCAAGCTCAAGAATTTTGGAGAGAACTTGCATACCAATCACAAAAAGATAGGGAGACAATGGATCACCTTGTCTCAGCCCTCGATATCCTTCAAAAAATCCCTGCGAATTGCCATTAATGATAACAGAGTATTTCGGCGTGGTAATACAACTGTGTATCCACTCAACAAAAACAGGAGGAAAGTTGAGAGCAATCAGAGTCTTCAAGATAAAATCCCATTCAATAGTATCATAGGCTTTCTGAAGATCTGCCTTTATAGTGCATCGAGGACTAATCTTTCTTCTTTAATAACATTAGTTGGAACATATAAAAGTAATGAATGAAAGATTAAGGGTAAATTTCACATTTAGTCCTTATTATTTATATTTTTTAAAAAATTATTTTTTAATGTTTTAAAAAAATATATTAGTCTTTAATATTTATAAAGTGATTCAAAATGAATATTATTATTCAAAATTAGTCAATTTAGTCCTTATTATTTTTTATATAATTTAATTTAGTCTCCAAATAGGGATCACGTGCAGGGACTGAATTAATTTTTTTTTTAAATAATAAGGACTAAATTGAATTTTTTAAAAAATAATAAGGATTAAATTGTCTAAATTTGAACAATAGGGACCATTTTAAATAAGTTTTATAAATATTAGGGACCATTATGAATCTTTTAGAATATTAGAGACTATATTAAAAAAGCATGTAAACAATAGAGACTAAGTGTAAAATTTACCTAAAGATTACGGTGACAAGATTTAAATACTTTATCATTAATACATTTTTTTATTTTGACCAAAAAAAAAAAGTAATTTTTTCACGTTTACTTCTTGTAGACTCGATCTTGAAAGCTACAATTAAAATTTCACGGTTGAAGGTCTTCTGATTTCTGATTACAAGACTTAAAATTTTGGTCTTCTGATTTCTGATTACAAGACTTAAAATTTTTCTCTAGTAGAAATTGGATGAAATAATTCCAACGATTAATGAATTTTTTTTTTTTGATAAAATAAAAAGAGTTGGTACATATGCTCCAAATGATAAAGTAATGAAGGGAAATCAAAGGAGAACAAACAAATAAAATCTGAGCTTAATAAAGGACTAGCGCCATCTTTGGAGGGTGGAGATTCTAATCCATTGGGCCTTCTTACATATAGCAAAGAAGCCCATTCGTTATGTTCTCTGATATGAAAGCAAGCATGGGCCTCTGATTAGCCGATTTACATATTTTATGAGGTGGCCCCAAAAAAAGGCGGAATTAACTATTGGGCTAGTAACTTCTGACATTCAAGATGTCCCTACTTGCCTTCCTCATGGTAATTTCAACCTTATTTCATTGCCCGACAAAGAAAAACAATATATATATATATATACCTTATTTCATAGAATCGATAATCAAGTAACTGATTGGACAACTAAAAGTTTTAAGGCTAACAACCTTCTTCTTGATTGGTATATTAATGTACCTCTTAAACTCATTCCCCCCCCCCCCCCCCCCAAAAAAAAAGGCTACTAATAGTATAATCCAATTGAATAAGATGAAACGAATAGATCAAAGTTAAGTGACGAGCGTTTCTTGATCTCTCCCTCACCTCAATGTCTCATGGTAAAAGCAAGAAAATCTCACGTGTCTAGTTCAACTAGTAATATTTATAATATGTTCGATATTCATTTGTGAATTGACAATTTTGTTATCTCAATAATATCTCAATTTAAGGTGAATGCAAGTGACTAGGATTAATCTTAATGCCATCTTAACGTTATTATGTGGTCATAGACAATGAAATCTCGGAAAATGTCATCTTTGAATTGCTCCTTCAAAAGAGAATTAACAAAAAAATAAATTTCTATCTACTCTTTTTTCACTTCTTCTTTTAACAAAGATTATCCTAAAAGTTGAGAAATATGCTACGAAATAGACTTGAAACATTTTCAATTGTACCAAATTCATTATCATAAGTATCTCGGTGATATAATTAACCATATCCATTTGGTGTCAAATCTCAATTGGACACTCCCAAATATATAAATAAATAATTCTTCCTAATTTTCAAATATAGAATTAACGAAAGGCCAATGGGATGTTTCTTTTCTCACTTCTCTCAACCACTCTTAGCTGCCCTTTTGACTAAATTTACTTCTCCGCCCATAGGTTTTCATTAAAAACTATACTTACTCTTTCATGAAGAAGCTGTCACAAACCATGCATGAAAGTGAAATCATTTTATTGTTATCCATATAACTTTCATGCTTAGCTAGCTTCATCCTTTATCTTACACAATATTAAAGTATTTAACTATTATTATCTATAGCTTTCATGCTAGCTAGCTTCGTTGTTTTTTCACACAATATTAAAGTATTTCGCTATTTTTGTGCAATAATGTTTTTTTTGGGTAATTGTATTCCAAATATATAAAAACTTTACAATCAACAGATGAAAAGAGCAAAATTCGTAATTAGGGTTACTCTAAACAACTACAAATACTACGAAAACACACTGTAATCAATAATATTTGAATGAAAAGAGTTTGAGAATTCGAAAATGTGTCAAGTTTTATCCGATATGTGTGCAAGAGGTTCCGATGAGGAAAAAAAAAATTAAAAATTGAGGTAAGGCTATAGAACCCTGACCCTGTACAGCCACATTCTAGCTTATTGGCTTCAATTCTAATATTTTCAAACTAGTGTCAAACTGGTCGGTGTGTATCTAACAGTTATGATTGTCAATTGACCAGATTATAAGACCCGCAAGAAAAGTTTGACAAGTAATTTAACTTCGAAATAAATTTCATGTCCACGTGGTGGACATACAACCGTGACAATTAAGAACCTTTATTTTTTTCTTAAATAAAGAAAAAAATAAACAGATAGTGATAATTCAAGTTTTAAGTTCGAAATTATGTATTTTAATTACAAATGGTACTTGACCTTTTAGTGATTCAAAGCATACGTTGGAACAGATCAAACCCAATGAACGGGAGAAGAAGTAAAACTTTGGTTGAAAAAGAAGCAAGGCAGTGGATATCATGAATAATCACCATCAATAAAGAAGAATCTTTCTAAATCACTTCGAATTAGACATGATTTTGAGTTTTAAAATAATTTTTACACTACAAAACTTATAGTTTTGGAGTGAATCTAGTACGATTATATAGCTAGATAACTTTGTTGTTATCCAAAAAAAATGTAAAATCTTTAGATATTTTGTCTCGTATTAGGAGTCTTGATTGACTAAAAATGGCAAAGATCTTCACTAAGAATTTGCTCATCTATAGAGAAAGATTTAGTTAGTTTTTAATTCAATAATCTTGCACAAACAGCCATTTGAAACCTTGTTATTCACATCACGGTTCTCTCTGATTAGCATTAAAAAATTTGATTAGTTTAATGGCATCAGACAAATGGCCAATATTTGATTGGCTCGTGTTAAAATTGTATTGGACGAGTGAATTTTCATGTATTGACCACTTAACAGTGTGGTAGATCCTTTTGATGTTAACGTTGATTTGTATTGTATAATATAAGATGAAACAGCAAAATGAGTACGTAAATAAGCAAGAAAGATTATCATGTTACATATGATACCTCTGTCGTTTGTCGGGGGAGCAAGTACTTTGTATCTACTGTATAATGTCGTCGTCTAGCTGATGAACATGTTAAAAAATATATATATATAATAATAATAATTGATTCGAGTTATTACTTAAACATTTACTCATATGATCACATCTCCCACGAAGTGGGAGATTATAATGTATAGGGTTAACAATTTAGTTAGTCCTTAATCTTTATCGTATTTGACAAATATATAAGTTTCCTATATTCAAAAGTATTGTTCAAAAATTTTTACTTTGTAACTTATGATGCCTTCAATCCTTTTGCCTTTTGTTTTGTTAGAAAAGTAACAGTAACGTCATGTGAAAGTCGCGTGACTTTATTTTACCCATACACTTTACTGTTAATTACTAGTTTAACGTTAAACTAGTAATTAACAAAAAGGTAAAAGAATTAGCGGTGTCATAAGTTATAAAGTTAAAATATTTAAATATTGCACTTTTGAAAATAAGGATATGTTTGTCAAATGCAATAAAAATCAAAAACTAATTAGGGTACATAATATATATTGCCCAAAGGTTTTCTAGTGAACTATATATGTAACATAGAAAAGATACTCCATTTTCTGTCAAACTTATCAGAATCTGTTCATTAGAAATAAATAAATAATATATATATATATATATATATATATATATATATTGTAAAATATAATGATCAATATCATATAGTTGATACTATTTTGTGGGACAAGATTCAATTTATAATTGTTAAAAATAATAAATAAATATTATATGAACTCTTTTATAACAATTTAAACTTAAATCTATTTATCGGTATCGACATATTCATATAGTCAATACTATTTTGTGAGATAAGATTCGATTTATTTTGATTCATTAATTGTTGAAATAAATATAATTGAACTTCTCTATAACAACTTAATGTTTAGATGAGCTGACAATTTAAATGGTATCAAAGCTCAGGTTATCAAATGTTCATAAGGTTAAGTCTCACTGTCACCTATTTAAAAAATTAAAAAATAATCTATGTATAATTTAAAAAAATAGCCCATCTCCAAAGACAAAAAACGTATTAAAATAATAAATAAATATAATAAGTCATCTCTAATTTACAATTTAGGTTTTTTAACGTGTTTGTAAAATCTAAAAGAACTATCCTCCTTACTAGTCAAGGATGGGCTTTGAATTCATGCTTGTGGTCCCTTAAAAGGGCGAGAAGTTGATAGTGTTGAAAGCCATGAGTGCCATACCCGAAAGCCCATATTTCTTCAGTATGTTTCTGAAGACTGAACACACAGAAGAGACGTGTGTTAAAAGCATATGACTAAGTCATGCAGCTCTTGCAGATGGCAGATGGCAGATGGCAGATGGCAGATGGCATGCACGTTACTTATCAAAGCAGCCAAATAAGATTAATTCAAAGGAATACACCTCCGGTCCATTCGATTATGGGTATGGGAGTAGATCCCGCATGGTAAGAGGATTAAAGATGGACTCATAATTTTTTTTAGTATAAATTAAAATTATATAATTAAACACTTATATATAGATAATTTTTTTTGGTGAGAGGTTGAATTTGTTTTGTTAATTTAAAAATATTTAGAAAATATATATATTTTAGATAAAATTTGAGTTGAGTAGGGATTACAGCCTTCACAATCAAAAGAGTAACTCCGCCACTGACGAGAACAATTTCATATGAAGAGTTAACAGAGGCGAATGACGGGGGGAAAAAAGATTATCTAATTAAAGAATTCAGTAAAATAATTTAATAATAATATATTATTATCATAGATTTTAAATTTAAACTACGTCGTAAAAGAATCGGACAAGTTTGCTTTCTTGGTCTTGAATAGGACACGTCTAATTGATTGGTGCAGAAATGAATGAATTGCATCCCACTATTATCACGAGTCACGACAGATCCTCTCAAATATCTTGAGCATATACTAATACTGTTAGGCTCCGTTTGTTTTCTGGAAAATATTTTACCGGAAAACATTTTCTGGATTTTACGGTGTTTGGTAACACTGGAAAATTGGTCAACCGTAAAATGTTTTCCAGTCAAAAATTGCGGCTGCTTTTTCTTAATTTTACGGTGTTTGGTAACACCAGAAAATTGATCAACCGTAAAATATTTTCCGGTCAACAATTGCGGCTAGTACAAAATTATGTAAAATGTTTTCATGTCCTTTAGGATAAGAAAACATTTTACCGAACTTACGATACATTCAAACACCAGAAAATATTTTTCAGTATTCTATTTTTCAGTAAAATATTTTACATCAATAAGTTATTTTATGGCAAACAAACAGAGTCATGTAAAATATTTTATTTTACAGGAAAACACTTTCCACGGAAAATATTTTACACAAATAAATTATTTTACGGCAAACAAACGGAGCCTTAATATTCCAAACTTTAGGTGATATAAGGTCATTTGATTATTCTTTATGGCATAGTCGGCGTTACATGATATGAAGGGTCAACGTCAGAAGAAGTTCAATGACTTCAATAAAAAAAAAATGTCACAAGAAATGCCACGTTATATTAGCATCTAGATTTCAATGTCGTGAGTACATCTCATGATAATTAGAATCCAAATTCTCCTTTCAATGAACATAATGGACAAAAGTTACAAGTCTGGTTGAGTTGTCTGAGGTTGATGGTGTATCCAAAACGTTGTGATTTACAATTAAAGTGTGATTACTAAAGTTGAACAAAAAGATAAAAGACATCGTATTTTTATTTATGATAGAGATCTGACTATTAATTGATTATTTCAATGATGATGAAATTATAATAATACCTACAAATTAAGAAAGTAATTTGTTTAAACCTTTATATCATAACTCAACATCATTAATTAGATCTATTAATTAATAGTCTAATTTTTTTTTCAAAACATTACGAGATCATGAGAGAATTCAATTCCGACACCAACTAAAAGCATTACCATTGCCGAAAAGTATTTTCTTGTTAGTGCATGGTGCATGAAAACATAAGAAGACCATGCAGGGGGAAAAAAGAATGAAAAAATATCACATTACCCTTTTATATTATGATAAATTATCATGCTATCTCCATATTTTTTAAAAATTAATAAAAATCTCCCGGATTTTTTAAAACTCACCACATTGCTCCTCTCCGTTTATTTTAAATTAATACTGTTAGAAAAATAAATGATTGCCGATCTTTTAATATGTTTTGTAATAAAGAGAAGACATTTTTTTTTCTTTTTTTTTTCCTTCATCTCCACCCATTTTCACAAAATAAAAAAAAAATAAAGATCATCTTCCTCAACCCCCAACCCCCCTCCCCCCGCCTATCAGCCAGTCCCCCCCCTCCCCCCCCACCCACCATACCCCCCCCCCCCCCCCATATATATATATATATTCTGATTTGTGTGTATATGTAAATATGTATTTCTTTATATATTTCTTAAGTTTAAGGGTTTTTTGATCAATTTATGTTTCATATAAAATTTAAAAGTTCGTCAAATTACTTTTTACACGCGTGTATTGCATATTCAATGACAAAACTAACGGACTTTGAACAAAAGGGAACGAGATAATGAGTTTCAAAAAATACAAAAAAATAACATGATAATTCCGTATATCCCAAAAGAATAACTTAATATTTTTTCAAAAAGAATAGTTATCTTAGAACCTTCGGTTTATATTATCAACTCCAGTGCCGCGCTAAAGTTATTCAATGTCTTGTCAATTAAGAAGAAAATCAAACAAGTGTTTTGAGACAAGAATGATTTACTTGTGGCTAAATCGGGATACGTTTCGATGTGTTACAAATCTTTAGTCATTTTCTCCACTTACTACTGCCCAAAATCACGGTGTTTCTGTATACTATTACACCTAAATTGTACTATGAAGTGACTAATGATGTTATAATTTTACTGACTAATCAAATCTTTAAATTGGTGACATCTATATAATGTGAGCCCTGTGAATGTTTTAAGATCCGATCAGCTGGACCTTACAACTTCTAGTCGATATCTGCCAACATCATAATCTTCTCCTTTGAGAATAATCTAAAATAAATAGAAAGTATTCAATTGAAACATGAAAATGTGACTAAATTGATTCTAGTTATTCTTCGGGACGGAGTGGACGAAGGAGGGGGGATTCTCGAACGTGGAAAATGATCAACTGAATTCGAAAGAATTGAACGAAGAGCCATATGAGATGAAAATTTCATGTACGGTTCTGTAGAGTGGTAGTAAGGGTGATTCATACCCTCAAACTGAACCCCGTGTGACTCTCCAGCTTGCGTTCGCTAACTGAAATGATCTGTCATCCAAGCTAACTTCACTTCTTTCCTAATCAGATTCTAAGGTGTTAGGATGTCCCCCGTGGGGTCATCTATCCCATTCCCACTTTCTATCATAGCAGTGCACCATACTCTCTTACCAAATTATGTTCTAAAGAGAGTCTGTTTTCTGGCAACATAGTCTGTTTTGAGCGCCCATAGATGTCGAAGCTCTTGAACAACTTCCAATTAATGATTTAGAGGTCACCCGGGCTAGCCCGGATCCATCTCAGACGCTTACGAAGAAGGCAAAGTCCTTACTCACTCAACGGCTAAACTCGAAGCAAGCCTGAAGCAGTGTAGCAAGACCTTCTATCCCTCCATTGAGGTCAAATTTGTCCATTTACCCATTGTTTGTCGGACCCGATTTTGTAGACAAGTGTCTGTCTGCCATTTCACAAAGGAACTAGCCATTGGATATCTTGAATAGGAGATCGACATTAGGGTACATTATGTATAATTAAATGCATAAGGTTATTAATTAGCATTTAGCAAATTAAAGAGTAGTCTTTTGAAACTAATTTAAAATTTAACTTTTTGGAAAAGAATAAGAAACATTAGAGATGGATGTAGTCACAAAACAATAATAATAATAATAATAATAAAACAGATGCAAAAGGGATAGCATGCCAAATAATTTAAAATGTAACTTTTTGAAAATGAAACAGAAACGTTATCGTGATGGATGTGGTAACACAAAATACAGATGCAAAATGTGAGAGCGTGACCGAAAACGAAAGTTGAACAATGATTTAATGTCAAAGTTGTTACCCTATGTTATGCGAGAAATTGCGAGTTTGAGTCTCGTTAGTTATATTATATATATTAAACCTCTCCTAAATCAAAAATTATTTAATGTCTTTTTCTAATTTTCTTTTTTTATAACAAAGAATTAATTTTAGGTAAGGCTATATTGAACTCATTACAATACTACACAAATTTTATAACGCAACGATACGTTCCAATGTATATTTTAAATCAATCAATAATTAAATTTTATTAATGACAAAAAAGTATAAATCAAGCTCAAAATTTTAATAAAAACGTGTCACCACCTGATTAGTACTTCATCCAAATTTATAATTTATTGGTGCCAACGTCCATGTCCAAGATTGTGGTCCTTTCCTTCATATGTTGTCCTTAAATGCGTAATTAGCTCCTAACCTAACTCTAGTTCCGAGATTGATTATGCACACATGACCATAGATCATGGAATCTTATCCCCCATACGTGGCATTTTCTCCAGCCTAATTAATAGATGTGAATTATGATAATCTTTTCCATAAAAAAAGATATATGGACATCTAATTACTTATATCATTAACTACTAAGATGTATCATTAAATGCCCCTAAAAATGGGTAGGGTAAATTAAATAGTGATTTATTATTATTAAAAATTAAAAATTTATATTTATATTTTTCATTAAAAATATTATCTTGGCCATTAATTGTTTTAAGAAATGTATTAAATCACATAATTATATCACGAGATTTAAAATATTAAAATACCAATATGATTTTATCTTAAATGCTCGAGTTTCTCGTTAATAAAAAAAAAAAAAAACGGATAAACTGGGAAGGTATCTAAATAAGGAGTAATCAAGTTAGTTACGGCTTCTACTTTGGAACTTAAGACAACAAAGTACACTCAAAACCTTAAAGCCAATCCTCGTTCACCACATGTTGTATGTCTTGTCGACCCTTTTCACAACCAAAATATAATACTATTATAAACAACTTTTAAGGCCTATAAATATCCCATTCCTTGGTATCTTTTCTCTACTTAATTCTGTGAATTATTAAATTAAATATATACCCACGAGAGATATATCAGATATGCTTCTTTTTCTGAAATCTAACTCAAGAAATGTTAATGAAAATCATCACAAGGAAGAGCACAGCAAGGATAGTGATGCATGCACGTCTTTAACAGTTTGGAGAAAATCACTTGTTTTCAGTTGTGAAGGTTTCACAGTTATCGGCTCTGATGGCAACTTAGCCTTTAGGGTCGATAATTATACCAAACATCCTGATGAAGTTATTCTCATGGATGGATCAGGGAAGCCTATCCTCACGATACGTCGTCGTAAGGTAATGCTATAATGAGAATTTCGTGCATCATGATTATTCTTGTATTTACTCTGAATCTAAATACATTAGACAACATATATTACTAGTAAATGAAAGACTTTAGTTTTATATTATAATATGTATATCATGACATAGACTTGTTCAATGATATGAGAAGCTATTTCATCCCTCTCTGTACGGTATCCATTCTTACTATATATAAAAAAGATTCATATTATTCATCACCCACCAATGGGTGTTCTTCATATTTGGACCACGATAGGAGGAGTGTAAAATCATCTAGATTGATAAATGTGTAGCTATGTATTGTGCAAACATATTTATATGTGAGTATCACTAAGCTGTTATTATCTTTTATCACTGGCTAGGCCACCTCGTACACCAAAAAGGGATTTTTACATTTGAAGGGTAAAGTATGACTCGAATGACGTAAAGCATTATCCTATGTTAAACATTGTCTGACGTAGTTTTTTAATCTTGATTAGCAGAAACTGGGCCTACCCGATAACTGGCTTATCTACGAAGGAGAAGTCAGCAAGTCTTCCAAGACGCCAATGTGCTGCGTGAGGAAACATATGAACATCTTACAGAACAATTTGAATGCACTTGCTTATGTGTATCGTGGGGTGTCTGATAAAAGGCACTCGTACGTGATCGAAGGATCGTATACGCATCGATCGTGTAGAGTGTTGGATGAGTCAAGAAATGTGGTAGCAGAGATCAAGAAGAAGCAAGACATCAATGGTGGTGTATCTTATGGTCTAGAGGTTTTTCTTTTAGTTGTTAGGACTGGATTTGATTCTGGATTTGCCATGGCGATTATATTACTTTTAGATCAAATGTTCTCTTGATTTTGCTTTCTTTTCTTGTAGTGAGGGATGGTAACGATGTTTTAAACTGTAGATTCTTTAGAGAACTTGACTAGGAATCGATTTCTACAAAGAAAAGGAAGAAAAAATAGCTTCAGCTGTAGTGAGTCTGTTATATATGGGTCAGGTTGGTGGACAATCCAGCCTAATTCTACCTGATCTTTCGGCTCAAATATTTGTGTGACTCTCACAAGTGCGTAAGGTCTATGCACAAGAAACAACAAACTTGATCGTTTGTTTTGTAAATTTTTCCATTATATATACACGAGTTGTGAGATCATCTTGGCAAATGCATGCAAATAACTTCTCCTTTTACTTATCCTTGTAGCTGAACTTAAGATAGTTTTTCTTGGAGTTGGGTGAAGGGGAAGGGGACTTTTGACAAAACAATAAAGTTGTCCTCAAGTGATCTAAAGGTAAAAATAAACTTTTGCAACTAGATAAGACTTGAGTATAACAAATCTCAAAATGCGTCCAAACTTTCACTAAATCTGACCCATAGTGTTTGTTGTGCATCTCGCCTTATGGCATATGCTATAGTCATTTGAATGTGGGAAAGTCATCAAATCTTCTGACTACTGGCATAGTTTTAGTTTTGATCACAAAACCTGAAAGAGACTTTATAACTCCAAACTCTATCGACAATGAGATAGCACTCACTCCCACGTTTCCAATACATAAGAACACTAAAACAGACCATGACATTCAATCTAGAAACAGAGAAGAGAAGCAGAGAGTAGAAGACATGAATGAAGAGAAAAAGAATATCTTCTACTGCCTTATCAATGATCTACACAAGGCAAGCGGAAAAAGTTCGGTGCGCGTCCGGCACCCATCTTACAATTAATATTACAACACGTGGAACCCTGTTCCCTAAGCTGACATTAAACTTACAACATTTCTTCCTACATGCATAACAATATATACAAAAGCTACAAGTTCAGCATTACCTATAGGCACGTGAAGTGAGAAACCACAAATGTGACTAACTGTGCTCCGAATACATAGAGAGAAGTTTGGTCAATTTATCTTGCTACCTGATGGGTTCAATTCCATTGGCACTACCTTCCTTAACTTCTGCTGACTGCTAAAAGCCTTATCCATAACCCTCGAGGGTGGTCGAATCATACATGATCTATTTACACCATTCGTATTGTTATTTTTCATTTCCACAGTTGGCTCCCTAATCATCTTGCTAGGAGATGATCTGATTGACCGAGGAGCACACCAATTTATCGGCCCTTTCCTTGCAGTATTGGTATGACTGATGTCGTTGCTGTTTGCAACCGACAACTTAATCTTCTTCGAAGGAAACATAACATCAGCTATTGCCAGATTGTCAGGTCCAGTAGTTGATTTTGGTACCAAAAATTGATATTCGGATTTCTCATTTGCTTTCAACTTGCAATTTTTCATGACCTTTTCAGAAGGTTTCTTCAGCCACTTTATTGTGCCATTTGGGTTTTGCTTCCTAGAAGAAATTGCAATTTCACACAGTGTCTGAGCAGCAGCCAAAAGTTGGGGAGAATGCTCATCTGTTACAATCATGTGAAAGATCAGACAACATTGATTAGGAAGTTTATAGAGTAAGACGTTTAATAAAACAATGAATAGGAATTATCTAACGTCGCAAGGGACAGATATTCATTACCAACTATAGAAGTTTCTTAATTCAAAGAATAGGCAATCTAAATGCTAAAGTATGATGCAGAAAAATATTTTACAACTAGCTTCAACCAATCCCTGGAAGATGAATCTAAGCAGGATACTTCAACCGATAGAGTGAGCAACCCATCTTGTATAGTGAAAAAAATTACAGAACATATTACTGAAATTTTGAACAGACTTCGTTGAAATTTTTTGCAAAAATCAAGGGCAACAGATTAAACATAACGTGGGGACAAAGAAGACCAGAACCAATCTGTTCATGTCGTTCCATGTCATCTTCTCTCTCTCAATCATGCCGCTTTTACTCTCTTTGGTCTTTCGGCCAACAACCAGAGTAAAGAACCCCAATCTAAAAACTGATACCTAGTCAACAGCTGTTCAGATTAAGAGCTAAAGTAACATCTATACTGAAACAGAGGAGACTGGGGACACATAAATTGGAAGTCACTGCCAGGAAAACATGGAACGCTTTCAAAATAATTAAAATACAAAGCATTAATTCCCATTTTCCTAGCAAGCACTTAAAATAATATATGCACAAATTGAAGCTAAGCACACACCTTCAATCTAGAAAGGTATGCACCCAGACACATAAAACCTATGAGTACAAATAGACATTGTTTCTCAAGTTAAAGTATGATAAGGCTGCTAATAGGAATAAAGATTAGAATTTAGGCTGCCTTCATTCATACAGAATTTGCCGTTAATTAAACCCCTATATAAAAGTATTTGACCAAACAAATCAGTGCGTTTTTCTTTTTCTTTCATTTCTTAAGGTGTGCATGCCGGGGGGTGAGGGGGAGGGGGGTGTTGTTGGCAGCCAGCACCATAGGGGAATGCATGACAAAGTGGATCTAAGAAATGAGCACAATATGTAAAACTAGCCTCATGGAGAAATTACCTGGCTGGCCATGAGAAATTGAGCACACTGCAGATGATGATAAGACCTGATTAGAAGAAGGAAAGCCAATACACGCAGATGGGGCCTTCTCAACTTTTAAAGGCCCAGATTCAGGACCCACCAAAGGTACTAAACTTTGATCAAAAGTTAGTGATTCCAGGTTGACAAGGAAACCAGTAGACTCGTCTGAATAAGTTAAACTATTGTCCACTTTCACCCATCTACCTTGGCACGTATTCCTAGATGTAGATAATTTAACAGCATCAGGGCCAGATCTACAATGCGCAGAGGAACTATGCGACCACGGGAAAGGTGGCAAGCCAATTCGGTAAGATACTAACTTGCCTAAACGTAGATCACCGCTGTTTTTTGAAGATATAGCGGGCTTGGCTGCATCCAGAAGCAAAGAGTCCAACTCCTTAGGTGAAGGAAGTGCAAGGCGCTTTAAAACATCTTTGGGTTGATATAGCGGTAAATCAACCATGACGGCAGGTGTTTTGAGATTCTCACCACAGTCGTGAGCCTTAAAAACAAATTACAGTAGTTTAATATATTGAGACAAGTATTCGGAAACTGAGAGAAAACCAAATTCTTCAGCAAACCATAGTCTATAGATCCAGCTGTTATTGCCAGACCTTCCCTTCGAGATGCCTCGAAGTTTTTTAGTTAGAAAAACATCGCCATAGGGATGTCACAAAATCCAAGTCTGCTTCAATTCCATCCCTCCCTTTATAATTTTACTATTAGAGGAACTTTAAATGTAACAGAGGTGAAATTACAAAAAATTATATGCGCACAATTGATATTTTCACAGTTGATATAAAAAGAGAATCCCTGAAAATTTTTGTAATTCAAGTATTAAGGGAATCTATATGTTTCTGATGATCTTATGAACGTCATATATAACAGAGTGTCAAATAAGAGAAAATCTTAGTGAGTGTTAGCTATAACAGCATTACATTTAGTTATAAGCAAAAAAAACAAAGAGGCTAATCGTACGAATTACTTGCCAGACAATTATGCATGCTGTCTATGAGCTTGACTATCAATAAATACTCCTCTGTCCCCACTGAATATGTCAGTTTGCTAAAATGTGATGTCTTAGTAACAAATGAATACAAAAAATGATATTTCAAGACAAGTAAAACCTACAGTGAGGAAATTAATTACCTCTTTGTATCTTTTTGAAGATTTGGAAGTGCATTAGGATATCTTGACAAGGTCTTTACGCTACATAGACTCATAAAAAAATCATTTCAAGTGGACAATATTTTGGCACAACTTGTAAATAAGACATTTGCAAGATAATAGAAGTGATGATCCTGTAGACTGCTCTGTGTGGAATGTGGGGGCTAGTGTGCACATGCCAGGTGGGATATGGAGCTAATAACCTGTCTCAAGTGAAGTCAAAATTTGTTCCAATGATTTATGCAATTATAGTTCCAAATCTTTCATTATCACGTGTATATGGTAAGCCAAGATTAAAAACCATACCAGAACTAACCTTGTCACACGAAAACCCATCTGCAATCGAGGTATCTCCTTTGTCACCATCATTTCTGCTTACTGAAGAAGAAGAGGAGCTGAACAAGCCTGCCAGAGCACTATGTTTACAGCTATTATCAATCTCACAATTATTTTCAGGCTGTACACGCTCTTGAAGTCGGAGGATGGACCAAGCCTTCCTAACTGAATGGAGAAGGCTTTTGTCCAAATTTGTAACTTTTTTGCCCTTGTCTTTGGCATAAACAGGACATTTGTAACTGCCATCAAGCAGATCATTCAAACACAGCTCATCTACATGTTTGGTGACATCATACAGATCAGTCTTTGGACTGTAGACACCTGAATAATATGTCTTTGGTGAAATGATTGACTTTGCTTTTGTCCTTAATCATTATAAGAAAAATCCAAAACAACCAACCTAAAAGGAATCTTCACAGAAATAAGTTTATTGTCATCATCAACATTAAGTACTAGAATCTGATAATCTAAAGCAAACAGATTGAAGAGGGTAGGTATATATACTATGCAATACAAAAAGAATTTGAAGTCTTCTAGACATGTAATATGATCTGTGTGTGAAAATGTTCACATTTGCGTGCACGTATAAGTTGAATACTAATAACCATTGAAGTTATAAAAAAATTGGGTAATTCAATTAGTGATGCCCAAACAAGAATAAGAACCAGATGCATAAAACCTTAAAATTAATAACGCATATTTCTTTCTTCATCTAGCGACACCATATTCCCAATGACATTCTTCCCTGCCCTAAAATTTCCATATTATAATGGAACCATTCCCCGCCAGAACAATATGAAACATGTTTCAAGACATGCTGCTTTTTTTGCCAACATAAAATAAAAGGCAACAAATATTAGGAGAAACCCATGGCCAAATACTTAGACATCGAGTGACAAGACAAGTCAGTTCTAATATCCACGAAATTAATGAATCAGCATCTAACAAATCCAGCACTGAAATAGAAACATATTTGTTTATTGACCATAGAGGATCTTTTGTGTGGAAATTGCTTGGTACTTTGGCAGCTATAGGCTCTTAACTTTCGGATAAACATAAGGGGTTAAGGAAGGAAATACAATTCACAACTATGGCGATTTTATCATCAATTCTTCCAGAAGAAGTTTTAACAAGTATGTTTTGCAGCAGAAAAAAGAAGTGAGAGACTTGAGAAGTGAAGAAGGTTGGATCAAGCACTCTAGTATGATATTCCAAACAATAACCAAGATCATGGGCACAATAGACCAACACATGTTTATCCCACATCTGAAACCCTGGAATGAAATTTAAAATACTGCAGTCAAAATCAAGCTTATACAAGCTCAAAGCTTAGCTATAAAACTGTAACTGGAAAACAACCAGCACAAGGCAGTGAAAGAAACATCTTGAAGAGGTAGACTGAAGAATCAAAAATGAACAACTGTCATAGATTCAAAGCCTTATGATTTCATACCAAGAAAGTTGTTCGCTCCTGAGGCTGAACTGAAGCTAACTAAGCCGTTCTTTAGATAGAAAGAATCACCCCTGCTCTTAGGTGCTTTACCATTTCTTTTGTCCCCTCGCTTGCTGTTCGAATTGTTCTTCTGCTTAGGAATGTGACTTTTCTCTAGAAAAGTCAAGAACACAAATAGCCATAAATGCTAACATAATAATAATCATAATCATTTTCATAAAACAAAGTCCTACCTAATTCATTTCAGTTGTCTACTTACGTTAATCAGAGCAATAGCATGCCAGACATGGAAGACATATCTCTAACTATTGTCAAATGCGATGTCTTTGGTAATATGTTCTTTTTTTCTCAAAAAGGGAAGATTAAACGTGACAGACCAAGTAAATTTTTACCATTACTTAAGAATTGCTTCATCGTGATACCAAAAGGTTTATCAACTTCCGCAAGTGATACAGCTTCAACATGACTGATTGGCTAACACAGCTATTTACGACGAGTCAGAGTTTTAGAATTTTAAATTACATATTGAGATGTGGAAACAAAAAACAACTTCTATATAGAAGATATCTTTTCAGATAAAAGTATGACAACATTAAGACATAAGCATCTTCAAATTTTCTTTGTAGAACTCAAAACATCAAGCTACTCTTCGTAGAATGATTCAGCATAAGTGTACAACCAAATTACTGGTAGTGTAGTCTTAATTCATACTGCTTGACGTGTTTCGCAAAATATAGAACTTCAAAAATTCAAACGAAATTCTAAAATGGATGTCAATATCTTGTCACCGTATGCAGATAAGGGTATGAGTTATCCCCTATATCTAATCCATCATTTTGTGGCATATCAGCTGAAAGGGCAACCTATAGGTATTCATTAGAAGAGTACTCAATACCCTTGTCCATCCAGTTCAACTGATAAAATAGCAATGTCAAGAAATAATGATATATAAAACTAGCCAGACAAACAATTCAATTTGGATCGCTAATTATGTGTGCATGTGACTAGGTGTGTGCCTGATGAAGCTCCTCCAATTCTTTTATAGAAAGTTTAAAAAAAAATATTTTATTAAAAAAAAAACACCAAAAGCTTTTATGGAATTTTGTCAATTCACTCCAAATGTTGCCACAATAAAACAGTGGAATGATTCTGATCAATAGAGTGATCATTGCACTAAGATTTTTAAGTTTAGGATGAAATAATAAATTCTGGCATAAAATCTGTTTACACAGTCTAGTGTCACCAGAATCAGTTCTACAGATCATCACAGCTACTAATTGCAGCATAAGACCAGGTCATTACAAGAACACAGAATTGTAAATACATACATGAGAAATAGATAAGTAACACTAATAAGAGACAGTAAGTAGTAGAAATCTCGAAGATTGAAGAGCACTTCCTACTTTGGGGAGCCTACACGTTTGCGGAGTTCAATCATGTCTATTTTAGATGGATGTCAGAATTCATAAGGGAAGTCCGGAATTACAAAGCATATACAGATTTCCATTGGAGACTTCTGCATTAATATCCAGTGAAAAAACCAGCTGGAAGCTCAAATCCTCAAATTCTTTCCAAGTCAAACCTGAAAGACACTTCAGAAAGGTGATCTCGTCCAACCAGACTCAAAGTGTCTGACAGATTGGTACAAAATCAAAAGATAAGAGGGGCTTCCATCTCTATTAGAGGTGATATCTGAGAACAATATGACAAGTGGGAAGATAAAATACAATAACGGATAAGAACAATGTAGTTATATTTTGCAACAAGCTTCAAGCATGAATATGCCAAGATTTTATCTGTGGCGCTTAAGCCTTTATATGAACATAAGTTACTATCCCCACTACCAAGCTCCTGACAAAAGGGAAAAAAAAAAAAAAAAAAAAGAATAATGATAAGCCATAGACAATCATATGTGCTTTTCATCTATTATACGGATATTTGCTCCATCCTAATTCCATAAGCAAAACAACATATGCATACTTGATCTAAAAATCAAGTTTAGGACTGTAACCTTTCTAGGTATTGTGAATGGTTCACCTAGTTAGAATTTGAAGAAACGTTTTCACAGTTTTACAGTACCAAATTTATCCTCTCCGAGTGTACCAAAAAAAAAAAAAAAAAGGAAAGAAAATAAAAGGAGACATTACAATGCAAAATCTCAGCCTAAAATGCGTGCTGCCTACATATCAAATGTTTTTCTTCTTTTTTTTTTTTTTTTGGGAGAAGTAGATGCTTTTCTTCTTATGCTAAAGCTTAACAATGATTATGGATGTATCAGGGAGTACTCCCCGTGAATATTGTACGGAGTCATCTCTCACTGTTAAGTCATAAGTAGTAACTATATGACACTGCTTAATAAGCCCAACAAGTTTGGAACAACAGTTATGAATGGTATTATTCTGTTGGTAGCATGCACAGCACAAATGTTGGTACATCTATGTATACTACAAAGACATCCATATAACCATTAGTGCTCAAAAACTAATTGGCATGTATGCCACAACAATAACTCATTGTCCTATAAAAAAGAAGCAAAGGAAAAACTATCTGAAATGAAAAAGCTATTGCAACTTAAATGCACATTGATATATCACCAATCAGGAATCAATCATTTTTTCCAGCCATCCCTGCATTCCGTCTCTCTATCTATCTATCTCTTCATATGTATCTACATATATACACATTTACATGCATATGCATGTATCCAACAAGTCTCTTATTCTAGTCACATTCCAGTATTCAGCTAAAAGACAATAATCGTATCTCTTTTACAATGCTTCAATCAGAAATTTCTGGTTCCTCAAGTATATTTAATTCCTCTCACCCTCATAGAACCCTAAAGGAACCAATGGCAACAAATAAGTGGGAAGATATCAATAGTAATTACATCTCGTTGCTGGACCTACGAAATTGGCATAAACACAGAAAATGTTATAGAGGCCGTGATGTTCCGCTCAGAACGCCACAGTGATGTACAGTGTAAAATGACGAAATGGCTGCAGCGGGCCTTTTAGAGGGGAGAAGAAACAAATACACGATGACGACAACATTAATAACTTCAACTTATCAAGAAGAAAACTAAAAAATTTATTACCTGAAACATCACATTTTTCAGGCTCACTATAATTTCCCTTTACATCTTCTACAACAGATTCCGACACAGAAATTTCCATCTGCACCATCCTTGACCTCTTAGACGAACCATTACTTGTTCTGGCTACTTTGCTAGATTTTCTCTCTAGCTGATTAGCCTCCGGGCCAGAAATCAGTGAAAGGGAAGTTTTTGTGCTCCCAAAATTAATGTCTTTCAAGGCATCTTTCTCATGAAAGTGAGATGACTGACTAAAACGGCTGCAGTTTTCAGCATCAGGCATCTTGTTCCATAATACTGGTTCTGAAGCATAAAAAATTTGAGGATTAGTTTTTGAATAATGAACTGAATAACAGATATTCGAGTGTCATGCATCCGTTACATTTATTTGCCAATGCAGATACATTCATATGAAAAACCAAATGCAATGTATGCGTTTTCCTGGTCTCGCGTGTTTTCCAAGAATGGAAGAGATATATATGATTTTTACAGCATCAATTGTACCTTGAAATCAAGAAAGGGAGTAAAAGCTACAGTGTAACTAGATATAAGAGAACAAAGAAAGGGAGCAAATGAGATAATGGATTAGCAAATTATTCATAGCCCTATGTGGAAAGCGCTAAGACAGTAGGACGATAGTAAATAATGACAAACTCAACATCACACTAAAAGAAAAGTGAGACTAAAGACGCACAATCCTTTGCCCCATTTTTTCATAGCCATGTGGCACTGGATTAAAATTTTGAAGTTAAGTTTGGTACTTATTCTCCAGTCCCTTTTCCATTTTTTAAACATAATTTCAATATACACAAGCAGGCAATTGACTCGAAACCCCAAAACAATAAAACTCAAAACAATATCAAAGGGAAGATCCCACAAAGAGTATTCATTCCGACAGAACCACTATAAATTTAAGCAGCATCACAAATTGCGGTTATCCATCAAGACATCACGTGAGATAAATACCAAACAAATTTAATATCTAAAAAGCTAACACTAGTTCTCTTGTCTTTTACATTATTCATAATCAAGATAAAGCAGGGTAAAAGGTAAGAAAAGAAATACCAACTAATTCCAGTTATGCTCTACTCTATCTTATCTTGTTTTGCGCACTTATTCTCAAATCACGGTTATCTAATTAGCAAGATCAATCAAACTGCTTCGTAGACCTTCTATACTGTGAGGTGCTAGCTTCCATTTCAAATAAACATTTTAGTGTCATTTTCTAAAAATAAGACCGCCCAGAAAAACTAAACATTTTTTCCCAAAAAATAGTCCAAAAATAGAGAAAATCAAAGTGAATATACTTCTTACTAAGTGTTTTGCCTTTCAATTTCAGACAACAAACTAGAATTTCACTATTTTTTCTGTCATCGACAAAATTAATAAACATTCCCAGAATTTTAAAGAAAGGCTTAAATGTGGAAATACACACACACACATATATATACACTATTATATTTTACTACAAAAAGAAAAGCTTACCTTTTTTGCTTACTAAGGAGCTGCATGCAGTTATAGAAGGCTTAATTAGAACCGTAGCAACTTTCGATTGACGAACCTCAATTTTCTCCATCGCAACTGCAACACCACCACCGCCACCTCCACCGCTGCCGCCACCATTAAAACCCTCCGGTCCCATGAGCTTCGACATTACAACCGCGGGCGTAACCGCCAATTACCCCGCATCCATCACCGGACAAAACCCTCAGGTAAATTAATTTCAACCATTTCTAACAACATCATTACCAAAACTATTAAATAAAAATCAAATTTTCAAACAATTTTTTCAAATTTCAGGTGAAATTAGCCGATGAAGCGGTGAGCTGAGCTGGAATAGAGGATAAAATGAGGGAAAACCTGACGTGTGGAGGGTAAAATGGGAAGAATTTAAGGGAAAAAAGCATGTTGCGGCTGAGGAGAAAATGGTCTAGGGCACGAAAGAGGGGATTTGAGAAAATGAGAGGTATTTATACTTTTCGGGAAAAGGATAGGTTAGCTCGTCGGTGGGGAATATTCCAGTATGCTTAGCGTCAGCGTGATCCTGGGTTGTTGAGTAGACACGTGGGACTTTGAGTCCACGTGGCTTTATCCATTTATCTGGGGTTAGTGAAGGTAATTTCATGTAGGGTCTGGTGCATGGACATTACTGTGGGGTGGCGTTCAGCAGGCTACACGTGAGTGTGTTATGTTACACAAAAGTGATAAATATTGTTTTATCCAATTTGTTTGATAATCTAATAGACTATCAACTCCCAACCAAAAATAAATAAATAAATAAAATAGGCTATCAAATCTGACAAAAAATAAAAAATAGACTATCAAATCACATAGATATGACATTTGCCTCTAATATTGTGTAGAATACCAATTAAAATGTGAAAAAATAAATAACATTATGTTAAAGGTGATAAAAAGTAGATTCAAAATTTAAAGAGTGATGAAAAATTATAAAATTTTAACTTGACAATACTTCATTATCAAATAAGAGTCATTTATTTTTGTCTTGATACATTAGAGTATGAGGCTAATTATATTTGATCTTCTACAACAAAGACAATGCTCATCCATTCAAGTTGCCATTCGTCTTCTCAACTCGTTTGGTGCATATCATTTCGCAAAGGCTCCTCTTGAATGTTGAAGATCATCCCAGCAAAACTCATTTTATCATCTTGCTAATTAAGACCAAAAAAAGAAAAAAAAAATATTGTTGTTAAAGCGTATAACAAGATTACAATATAATCTCCTCACAAAAATTTTATATATATATATATATATATTCACTTCATCATGATAACTCCTTTTGTGATAAACAAATAATTAAATAGTTTTATCATTAGACAAATGGATTGTATTTCTTCACATGATTAACTTTCACTACTCATTAATCAACTATTCAACAATTTATAATATGCTCTTATTTTTGTCAGCTTTCTATAATCACCCTCCCACCAGGAGCCGAAAGAGGCTAGAAAATATAGAGATAAAATATGATTGCAAAATTTTATGTTGATTAATTATTAAGTTAACATAATAAATTTAAACAGTTCAAAATAAAACATTGCCGTATATGAATAATCTAATTATCCATCAGAAAGAATTAGACATAAGCTACTACCAAAGGAGCTAAGTTCGTAAGACATGGGATGAGAAATTTTAAATATATTAGTTATTGTCAACTGAATCAACTTGAGGTTACACCTTATATAATATATATTAGGGTAATTTACTTAAATAGTCTTATATTTTTATCTTTTTTTACATTTAAGTCCCTTATCTTTTATTTTGAATAAAATGGTCCTTCATCTTTTATTTTAGTGACAGTCATTAGTCATTGGAGCAAAATCTGTTAAAAAATAACGTTAGTGAGTATGTAAATGACACATGATCGCAAAATGTATAAACTTTAGGATGCTTATATTTTATCACATAACAATTTTACCTTTGAAGATTTATAAATTTTGCGTCCACATGTCATTTACGTGTTTATTAACATTATTTTTTTGACTGATTTTACTCTAAAGATTAACAATTGTCACAAAAATAAAAGATACGAAACTTAAATATAAAAAAAAATAAAAATGTAGGACCATTTTAATAAAGTATCCTATATATTATAATGTGTGTGGATCATTTCAATGCAATTTTGTTGGCTGCTTTAGGCCATAATATGGAGCTTGACTTAGTTAAAACATGGAATGGAGTAAATGCATGCCTTCCAAAAATATTTTCAAAAAGCTATTTTCTTCTCTCGAACTTTAAAATAATGTCATAAAAATACTTTTTTTTCAGAAAAATGATGTTGGCCCATCCTAAATTATGTTCAAACTAAACTTTTAATTTCATTATATGTGTATAAAAGGTATATGCTAAACAACGCTCAATAGTCAATATTTATTTATTTTTTATAATTGGAAAAAACCAACAAAACTCTATTTATTTGCCTCAAATTTTAATCAATTATTCTCATATAATAATAGCAAGTAATTATCATCATATTGGCACAAGCACAAACTCTTGAACATTACAATGGATAGAGTTCTAAATGACACTTTACATTGATATCTCTTGTGTTTAAAGATATCATCATTGGGATTTTTTAGAGGTTTCAAAAAATATATTAACTTTCTTTGAATTTAATGATGTTATTTCACATACCTTCTTTATCATCAATAATTGTCAATAAAGTTGACAAAGTCGTTGATAAAGTGATATTCAAAAATAATCCTAACCACTTAATTGTTTAATACAATAAAGAGGCAATCAAGTCTTATGAAATTCATAAATTTTTGTATTATATATTAATGTCATTTTAACCATAGACAAATTGGTTAAGATGATATTCCTTTTAACTCCACCGAACATAAACTGAATACAAAAAATGTTAGCATAATTATTAAAATTAAAGGAATATTAGAATTAATATATATTCAATTTTAATAAAATTTATCCAATTATAAAATGGTGACACGCCTCAAATCATATTTATATTTGGCAAGTTGCTTTGCCAAATGCTCCACTAGCCTACTATCCATTTCTCCACTAGTCAACTCCTCTACCACCTTCATCGCAAGGCACTTGAAAAAGTAATTTTTTCTCCAAAAACAGATAAAGGCGAAATATAATCATTATCTGAAACACACGCATCCACACACAGAAAAGTTATCAATATTTTTGCCGAGAAAAAAAAAAAAAAAGTTATCGATATTTTTTAGTGAGAGCACACGTGCAGTCCACGTGGTCCATAATCTTCAGATAGGGTTCAAAAAATCATTTCTAGGGCTCCTTTCAAATCATTTTTTTAATTTTTTTTAACTCCGTCAAATTAAGCGGGAATCTACAGCCGCTTCACTCCTTTACACCAAAACAGCCAGGAAAAAACCTAAACACTTCCGTCAACTCTCCGTCACTGAAGCCGTTGACCAAAAGACTAATCTACACACCCACCCACCCACACACACACACACACACACATATATAAATATATATAGTTTTGGATTTGAGAATCTTCAGAGGAAGTAGGGTTTGAGTTTTGAATTTTTTTTTTGGGGGAAAAATTGGAAAAAATGGATGAGGGTTTGCTGGATGATATAATACGGCGGCTGCTGGCGGCGAAGAACGGGAGGGTGCCGAAGCACGTGCAGCTGACGGAGGCGGAGATACGGCAGCTCTGCATGGCGTCGAAAGAGATTTTTCTTAGTCAGCCAAATCTCCTTGAGCTTGAAGCTCCCATTAAAATTTGTGGTAAAAACTGTACACAAGGAAAATATATATATATATATATATATATATATTTTTTTTTAAATATAGCTTGGTGATTAACCGTCTTTGTTTAATTTACTCAGAACTATATATATATATATATTTTTTTTACTTTTTCTTTTCGCTGTTTGTTAAGTAAGCTGTACATGTTTGTTTAATTGCCTCGAATATCTTTTAAGATTTTTTTTAAGTGGATAAGTAATGTGGTAAGTTCTTAATATGAAGAAGAATTCTTGAACGTTTTGTGGAGGTTGATGGAAAAATTGCCCGAGAAAGTAATTTGGAATACATGTTATGTTGATGTTGTTCAACGTGAAATTGCAAAGGAAGAAGATTATGGATTGATTTCCAAAGAAAAAAACCCCGATGAATGTTTTAGTTGATGCTATTTTCTTTGCATGATGTGACAGCTCAAAGATGGCTATGGGGTTGTAGAAAAGCTGTTTCTTTGCTTCAGCTGCATATTGTTCAACTATAGTATACGGAGCATTGATTAGGTAGAGTTTAACCTGTGATTAATGAACTCAATGTGAAGAGAGTTTGAGCTTGTTGAAGGTACTAGTTGGGTTTCTTTACATATCAAACGATTGATTGTGGGGTTCATTTTTGGTATTAGCTAACAATTTGGTATATATTCGAGTTTGGCTTTGGTGGAAAAACTATTATGAATTTAAGAGAAGATGATATGCATATTTTTGAGTATAAGTTGTTGAATCTAATCCTACTTAACAAGAAGTGGATGTGTTGCCTAAATTAGCGCCAGGTTCCTAGCAGTTCTTTTATTTCTACAGGCGCTTTTAGTAAATTAAGTAGATACGTGTATCTTTTGTTCCGTGAGTTTGACAGATGTCAACAATAATAGATGAACATACCAGTATCTACTGTAGTTCTGCTGATAATGACACGTTCGGCAAAGTTCCTTAAGAAGGAGTCTTGTCCCCACTCTTCTCAAAGAAGTTATATAGCATGGGTGTATTGCAAGGGAGTGGCGTGAAGCATCTCAATGGTTATTTCACATTTCTAGCGGGGGCCTTAGAGAACCTGCATCTGATCAAGCTCTGCTACTATATACATGGGGAAAGAATTTGATATGGTTTCAGCTTGTGATGGAATTAATAGCTGAAATATTAGGTGAAGCTTCTCATGCGAAAAAGTTAAACAGGCCTTGGTCAAGATAATAGGCCTTCAATTGGACGCTCATAAGTTATGAACTATATATCACACCCTTGACGACCTTAAATCCCTGTCTGACTCCGAGGGTCGAAATAGATTATTGGTCATCTACACTTCTGTCAGGCCTTGGAGTTCATCTCCTGTTGCTAAGCCCCTTGTTCGCGACAACAAAGGTGCTATATAGGTTGCATCTGTCCTTCCTAGAATTTCTGGGAGGAAGAATGAAGCTTCTACCTATATTCTCCTATGCAATGTTTTTTTGAGACATTGTGTTCAGTCATTGAGGTAGTCCATGCTCTGCCAAAGCTTTCTGTTTTGTGGTCCAGACAAATTCTAGAAGTACTCCTATCTTGATTCCCTCTTTCTTAAACGGGACTTGCTGACACTTTCTTTTCAATGTGTTGCATAAGGTGGCTATCAGTACGTGTATGGAACATACTATCAACTGGGAAACCATGAGCAGCATGTGAAGATTCGAGGACTTCAATAGTAGGGATCAATTTGTAAAGTCATTATTGTAGGTGCACTAGGTAGAAAAAAAAAAAGAGCAACTAACAGACTCCTCAAAGGAATTCAGAATGCGGAGAACACATCTTCTATAATTTTGGAATATATTAAAGAGAGCTATTAATTATTGTCTGTCATAACTATATAGAAACCATCACACAAAAGGGTTATTTGTTTCTTTGGCAAATTAATTGGTTTGGGACTAACCAAGGAACCTTAATTTTCAGTGGATAAAAATGTCACTGGGACGAGGTATTTAAGATTGTTGGAGATATGATTTTATGCGAGAATGTTATGACTTGGCAATGATGATATCAGACCTGATATGAGTAACGCTTCTTGATCAGCATAGACAGCACCAACAGAATTCATCATTTTAGAGATACTGGCATCTATTTGCTGTATATCTTACATAGAGACCCCCACCCCTCTAATTAAGAAGAAGGACGTAGGTAGTGGCTCCCCAGAACAAACTTTTGAGCTGAGCCACTGCCTCTTATATCTGTAATTTTAAATGTTGGGTTTTTTCCTATTGTGTTATTGATTGTTATCGTTTGGTGTTTTACTGTCAGCTATTACATCACGATGTTAACATGGTTGCATTGCATTAATAGAAATAAATTTGTTGTTCTGCAGGAGATATTCATGGTCAGTATTCTGATCTTCTGCGGTTGTTTGAGTATGGTGGCTATCCACCTGAGGCAAACTACTTATTCTTAGGAGACTATGTTGATCGTGGTAAGCAGAGCATAGAAACAATATGCCTTCTCCTTGCATACAAGATAAAATACAAGGAGAACTTTTTTCTTCTCAGGGGCAACCATGAATGTGCTTCCATTAATCGAATTTATGGATTCTTTGATGAGTGCAAAAGGAGGTTCAATGTTCGTGTCTGGAAGATATTTACTGAATGTTTTAACTGTCTGCCTGTGGCTGCTCTTATTGATGAAAAGATTCTCTGCATGCATGGGGGATTGTCACCTGACTTGAAGAACTTGGACCAGATCAGAAAAGTTGCTCGTCCTGTTGATGTGCCAGATCAAGGCCTTATCTGTGACTTACTATGGGCTGATCCTGACAAAGATGTCGAAGGATGGGGAGAGAATGACAGAGGTGTTTCATATACATTTGGAGCTGACGTTGTTACTGAGTTCCTTGAGAAGCATGATCTTGATCTTATTTGCCGAGCTCACCAGGTAACAAAATCTAACAACCAAACCTTTCAAGTTAAGAAGCATGCCCAACTCTTTCACCAAGAAACTTTTGGTACCGTTGAATATTTGTGCGATAAACTCTTAGGTTTATGTTGTATTAGATCAACTCACAAAACTTTACCTCTGTTTCTCCCCTTTTCCAAATGAATTGGGATTTTGTTAATTGTTTATCTTGTTCCTCTCTCTCTCTCTCTCTCTCACACACACACAATCACACACACACACATTCTTCTTCTTCTGAGTTCAACATTTGAATGGTGTGGAAACTTTTTATTAACAATGGAAATGGATGTCGATAAAGAGGAAATGACAGAAGTTTGCTAAAATGCAACAATAATTAGCAAATGGCATTGTATAAGACTTAGGCCTGAGGCTTTCTCTTTTATCCCCTATTATTTCCTTTTTCTTCTTTGATTCAGGTAGTTGAAGATGGATACGAGTTTTTTGCAAAACGGCAGCTGGTCACCATATTCTCAGCACCAAATTACTGTGGCGAATTTGATAATGCTGGTGCCATGATGAGTGTTGATGACTCATTGACCTGTTCCTTTCAAATCCTGAAGGCTTCCGAGAAGAAAGGGAAATTTGGATTTGGGAACAATATGTTGAGACCTGGAACACCACCTCACAAGGTAAGAAATGGTTTGATTGTATAGTTGAAAGCCAGGAAAAGCTTCCGTGTGTAATAATGAGCACACACATTCGCATAATCTTTGTTGCAACCTTGCCAGTCCTACTAAAGTGATAGGCATGTCTGACAGGTACTAGTCTTGTAATAGGCTTAGTCACTTGGGGCGTTGTGTGTGAATGAACCTTTTAAACCCGTTCCATTAGGTTATTGCTCTTGAAGCATTCTGAAGACATTCTGGTTTTACAATCTTTGGCATTAAAATTTACAATTGTTGGAACATTTAGTTAATGGTAAAAGATTCATTGAGTTGTCAGTGATGCCCTTAATATACTTATATAAATTCCAGGTTCCTTAGAGGTCTCCAAATTTTTATGCAAATCTCTCCTTAATTTTCCCTTTTATCTATCACGTCAACCCTTCAAACTTTCATCCTGTGACTGGTTCTTTTCTGTTTAGCCTCTATTTTGTAGAAGAGGCAAAATTCACTTCATGTGTTTTTGTTGGTGATCATTTCAGGGTGGGAAGGGCTGATATTTTCCGTCCAGCAATTTTATCATGTTGATCAAGAATGGTGCTAGCGTGGGAAATGTATACGTGCCCTCCTGCATGAACTTGTTATGCAACTGGGAACTTCACCTTCCAAGTGTGGGTTACTTCATGACAGAAGTTTCTGTTTAAGTTGATGTTGCGAGCCATGTCAAAAGGAGACGTATTTGCTGCCTGTGCGTGTCTTTTCCCTGCTATCGACCTTTCTTTATCTGGAAATACACAGACAGTATCTTGAAATGTAACGTACTAGTAGTTGTACTCTTTTCTTACCGCAGTGCTCGACTTGCTTGTGAAAATAGGATCTGACATTTCGTTTGAAGAAAATGTTTGTGTAATGTAACATCATCATTAAGTACATTGTCTTTCTGCATAAATCACCATTACCTCCATTAATTCCTGGTTTATTCGTAGCGTCAAGGCTTGTCTGAATTGTACTTTTTTTTGGGTCGAAGAGTTCTAAAGGTTGTTAACTGTTTTTTTTTTTTTTTTTTGATAAACAAGAGGCATAGCCATTGTATTGTAAAATTGAAAGTATAGCTAAGAAGGCTATATTATTATAAAATGATTTTTCACCCCGTTTTATTATGGGATTCGGATTTTCTTATATTAATTTCTCTCTCATAATATTTTGAGAGAAAAATTTTAACTATTTATATTATAATAAGTAATTTCAGTCATTCATTTCAATTAAACCTAAAAAAAAAAGTTTAATACCAAAATACTTTCCAGCCTTCAGTCTCTCCCATTACCCATTATTTCTCCTTTTTCTTTCTCTCACTTTAAGCTTCCCGTGTTTCATCAAAAAAATAAAATCTCATCTATATTTTTTTCACTCTACCCACTCTCTTAATCATTCTCAGCCACAATTATTTTTGCTGAAAACAAAGGCTTCTCAATTGAGAACGACTCTAGTACTCTACATCTTCTTTTTAAATTTTTTAGCTCTAATTTTTTTTCTTCATGTATTTCTTAACCTTAATGGTTCTAAAGTTTTCTTCCTCGTCATTCTCGCGTATGTTGGTCATCTCCAATATATTGTCCATAATCAAAATTTTAAAATATAAGACATCAGATTATTAATTATTAGAATCGTGCAATATTTTTTTTTGGTTGGTAACTATTTCATTGCAAAAGCCAGCAAAATGAAAAGAAAAACAAAAGGATTCTAGGAACTGAAGAGAATTCCGTTGACCCAGCAAACCAATCATTAAAAAAGCACACACATGAAATTAAAGTAAAGCAGGAAGAACCAAAACAAACAGATGAAAATCTTGAAGCAATTGAAGAGAATTCTGATCCGTCAAGTTTGCCGATTAAAACTAATGAGCAAAATCAATGATGCAAAAGATATGTTAACTAAATTAAAAAATCTCACAAGGAAAAAAATTAATGAGTGTTTTAATTGATATTATTGGTTTAAAAGTTGACAACAACAAATTGACATTACATATTTTGAACCATTATACTAAAAGTGAAAACAAATACAAAAGCAAATCTAGGGCTGAAAAAATAAAAAAAGAATACGGGAAGTATCAAAGTTGTTCTTCGTTGAGTTCCTTTCTTCTTCACCAAAAATGATGGATGAGAATGATTGAGAGAATGGGTAGAGTGAGAAAGATTAGAGATGATTTTTTTTTCTCTTTTTTTGGTTGAAAAACAAGAAGTGGAGAGCGAGAGAGGAGGGAGAGAGAAAGGCTGAAAAAGTACGGATTAAACTCTTACTTTTTTTTTAGGTTTAATTTAAATGAATGACTGAGATGAGCTTATAATACTGTGGATGATTGAGATTTTCCTTTCATAATATCATGAGAGAAAAGTCAATATGAGAGGATTCAGACCCTTTAACACGATCTAAAAGATCTAGCATATTATGTGGCGTAGAAGACATAAACCAAAAGGGTAACCAAGACCAGAAGAGCCCAATTAATCCGTACATTTATTCACTTCAAAATAGATATGACGAAGGCGGAAATTCGGATGCCGCCGCAAAATGAATTTGCAATCTACGATCCATGGCGCAAAGCAATTACTACTGTTTGATCTTTGAGTAAGCATTTGAATAAATAACTGCGAGTTCGTTTCAACTTCCAAAAAATCCAACTTCAACATGGTTACCCTTGAAAGTCCTACTCCATGGGCAAAATGGTAAATTCACACAAAACAGACAAGAAACTTAACTACTCTCAGCGCCAAATCCATTCCATTTTTTAAAATATATCACATTTCACCATGCGTATAGACTTCACGTGTAATATCTCTATATATGTGAATAGCTATATATAATTCAATCAATAACAAAAAATTTCATTCTCTCTCAACTCCACCATTGATTTTTTCCCAAGATCCTCCATAAAAACTTCAGTTTCAAGCTTTCAAACAACAATCGAAGCTTCTCATAAGCTTGCAGAATCATCAAAGTCTCTTCTATTTTCGTGAATTGCAACAAAGAGCTTACACCAATTCACTTGTTTATAGTGCAGATGGCAGAGCTGTTCCAAGTTGAAATTAGCCAACTCTTGCGGCTTGTGATCAACTCATTCAACAACAAAAAATATACGATTCTCCACGCGTTGATCGCCAACGCTTCAGACGCGATCGGAAAAATCTAGTTCGAAAGCGCTTCGGAGCTTTGCATCAGGATCTTACAACCGTACGCTATCCGTGGTTGATAGCGGTATTGGCATGACTAAATCAGGTATTACATGCCTATACGTATATATATATTGTATTTTTTGTTTATTTTATCTGTATGTGTTACAATTATCCATATATAAGTGTATATGTTGTGTATTTTTTTGTTTATATTGTTATATGTGTATATATTGTTACTAAATCATGTATTACTTTTTTATTTAATTTATTTTTATGTGTTACAATTATCCATATATATGTGTATATGTGTATATGTGTGTTTATCTTATGCAATTTTTGTGGTCCGAAAACAGATTTGGTGAAGTACTTGGGGACGATGGGAAGGTCCGGTCAAAAGAATTTATGGAGGCTGGAGTTCGATGTTACTATGATCGGTCGATTTGGAGTTGGTTTCTACTCAACTTACCTAGTATCTGAGAAGGTGATGGTGACCTCTAAGCACGATGATGATGACCAACATATTTGGGAATCTCAAGCTGGTGGCCCATTCACAGTTAGGAGAGATGTGAATGGTGAGCACCTCGGTCATGGTACCAAAGTCACTATCTTCCTCAAGCAAGACGAGGTATCCTCTATTTATACGTTTAAAGGAAGA
The DNA here is from genome assembly GCA_037974665.1 of Ehretia macrophylla. Lineage (NCBI taxonomy): Eukaryota > Viridiplantae > Streptophyta > Magnoliopsida > Boraginales > Ehretiaceae > Ehretia > Ehretia macrophylla. Next base: position 10,616,876 of record CM075764.1, on the reverse strand, counting down.
ATTTATCACATGTTAAGTTTCGAGCTTTTATGATAAAAGTAATCGCATGCTTAATGTAGTTAGGATTAGATGTAGTATTACTTAGGGTATCCTCAATAGAGGATTTAAATTGTAATGATTATCACTTTTTAGTAAAAATAGAGATTCTTGAGAAAAAAAAAATCAATGGACATTTTAGAGACCCAAATCCAAAGTTTTGGTTTAAAGTTAATACATTTGAATAAAAATAAAAACTAGTCTCCATTTACTTCAACAAATTTGTTTAAGAAAATGGAGATTCAAGAAAAAGACAAAAAAATTTAGAGACCACATGGGGTCTCTTCAACAAATCAGATTTGACAACTTAAACAAAAAAAAAAAAAAAAAAAAAAACTAACAACTTGAAAAAAAAAGGACACAAATTTGAAAGAAAAAAAAAAGGCCGTTGCAGGTTGAATCTTCAAAAAAAAAAATAGTCATTGGGGTGTTGGATTTTCTATATATGCAAGCAAAAATCTCCAACACCCCAACTTCAACAAAAAACCAAGAGAAAATCATCAAAACAATCCAACTTCAAAAATATATCAACTGTAAAAAACAAAAAAAAAGGTATTAAAATGTTTGAAAAAAATTACAATCATCCTTTATACAAGTTAGAGACTTTTCTTTAAAAAAAAACACACACACTGCCTAGCTAGAATATATATGACCACCGGCGGCGGAGGTTATGGTGGTGGTGAGTAGGGGGTGGGAAGGGACGGTGGAGGTTACGGTGGTGGTGGATATGGGTTGGGGGAGCAGTGCAGCAACGACGGGGATGGGGGAGAGGGGTGCTTTGGTGGCAGGGATGGGGGAGGGAAATGGCAGCGGGGATGGGGAAGGGATTACAGCAGCGACGGGGATGAGGTGAGGGGTGCTTTGGCGGCGGGGATAGGGGACGGGAAGGGCAGAGGGGATGCGGGTGCGGGTTGCAGCAAGGGATATTGTTGTGGGTGGGGGTAGGAGGGGAAGGGGCGACAGGTGGGAAATGAACTTGGTTGGAAAAAAAATAGAAGGGAGGGGGTGCTTTTATATGTAGGGTTTTATGATTTTTTTTCAGTGTTTTTTTTTTTATTTTAAGGTTTTGAATAAACTTTAATTACAATTTAACCCATTATTTAAAATTAATTATAAATCAACCTTTAATTTTTTTAATTTTATTTGTCAAGAGTTTTTTTTTAAGGGCTTCGGGTAATTTTAATTAAAATTTAAACCATGTTTAAAACTAATTATAATTCAACTTGTAGACTTTGTAATTTTATTTTTTAGGGGTCTTTTAATGTTTAATTAATTTAAATTTGTTCTAGAAAAATTTGAAGTGTTCCACCCCTCGACTAATCCAAGTGAAAAGAGAACATCAAAACGTCTTGAATGCCAATGGTCGCCGATAAACCAAAAGTGTACAAGATTTGCGGAGTCTATTACTCAAATAAATATGAAACCAAGGAGTGAAGCAAATGCTATTGACAAAATAATCATTCATAAGCCTATTATGGGTACTTACCTGATCTCTTCTTATGGATTGTCGATGTGATGATGTACCTCTATGTTTATCAGTACTCAATTCCTACGCAACATGCATTAGTGATTGAAATTGTGTGTACATCGTCATCATCATTGCGTGGCCATCGATGCCATCATTGGATGAGGGGAATCAATTCCTTGTTAGTCCATTATAGTGAGAGTGATAGAGATTGTATTCACAAATTTTGATGATATTGAGGACTTAACTTATATAGGAAAAGGAATGCATAAAAGATAACAAACGGACGGATGAGATTGATAAAAGAAAATTCAATCCAATGGGTGTTATTCGGATAAAAGATTTGAGATTGAGATAACAAATGGACGGATGAAATTGATGAAAGAAAAGTCAATCCAATGGGTATTATTCGGATAAGAGATTTGAGATTGAGATAAGAAATGGAATGATGAGATTGATGAAAGAAAATCTAATCCAATCCAATGGATGTTATTCGGATAAGAGATTTTAATTTAATTACTCTAAAATTTAATTAAGCAAAGGGAAAAAAATTCAAAATTCAAAAAAAATCGAACGTAATTAAACGTCATCATAATTCAATAATTTTTTCCGTTGTCAAAATTAATTAATTTTTTAGTCGAAATGTTCATAAAAAAAAAGTTACGATAATATAAATAACAATTTATCAAAAGAAAATTAACACACGAGAAAAAATTACACATAATCAAATTAATATGTAAAATTAAATTTAACACACTATAGAGACTCAATTTTATTGAACCCCTCACTAGGGATGATTTTTTTTAGAGACCCTAAAAAATATATGGATCTCTAAATGGGGCTCTAAAAAGCAACATGACTCTAAAATTATTTATAGAGCCTCTATTGAGGATAGTTTTAGGCTAGCTGATTAAGTCAATATGCTAGAAGGATATAAAAAGCTCAATAGGACTCCTACAATTGGTTGATAGAAATTTTATGTGTTATCTTGCTATTAAGTATGTAGCTTCTCAAAAAGATGACATGATTTTCCCTCTTTAATTTCTTATCGGTAGTATATTTTGTTCACATTCCTTGTGCACCTAGTTAACTTGAGCTGCTGGAGACGTCAAAGAACCTTCGATCATTATTGCTAGAAAAGTAGATGTAAAAAGTTCCATTGTTATCACAAAGACACATTTTTAACTGTGCTTTTATTTCCCTGTTTAAGCTTGTTAGCTTGAAGGCCTTAATCCTATATTTTGATGATAACTAAATCTTGATTATAAAATTGATCTATTGATTAATCATATCTTGTAATGAGTTTATTGTTTGAGAATTAGTCAAAGCTTGAAGGATATTCAACATATTATGTAAGCTCATAAGGATTGAGGTGATGATCAAGCTCATGGAAAGTTATGATCAAACAAAAGACATCATCCAACTAGAAGATCAAAGCACTTTAATGGTCAAGATCTATGAAGATTCAAGATGTAAACATACTAGCTAAGATCTTATCCTTAAAAAGGAAGATTGAAGAGATGATCAAAGCATTTTGTGAATATCAATGTTATACAAGTTCAAAAGTAAGTTCATGAAGGATGATGTTGATCAAGCTCAAGTGTCTTTTTGTCAAGATCTTTAAAGCTTCAAGATGTAAATATTCAAGTCAATAAGATCTTGGAAGATGAAGATGGAGCTATAAGGATGGAGTCAGAAGTCATAAGGGGTATCGGTCGAGACTTGACCGGGGTTTTGGTCTTGCAAATGGTATATGCTCAATGATGATTCTTAAAAGCCTTTTTGAAATATTTGAAAAACAAAAGATTCTATAAAAGAAACATAAAAAAACCAGAGCCCTTGCAGTTTTGAGCAAACCGGACCACCCCAGGGGCACCAGTCGACCGGTGGCAAAAGGGACTTCCGCCCGAAGATCCTGCACCGGACGAGGTCCCCTCCACCTATCGACCGGTAGAGCAGGGGTCGACCAGTTGGGCCAAAATGCAGTTTTAAAATAGAGCCATTTTATGAACGTTGGAAAACATTAAATGCAAACGTTTCAGCCTCTATTAAACTCTCTCAACTGCAAACTTTCAAAGTATTGATTTAAAGCAATTACTCTTGATTTCTAACTCTATATTCATCTTTGAATCATCATTGTGCTATACTAGAGTAAGAATTTGAGAGCAATATTGAGAGAAACATTCATTGTATTCATCTACCCTAAAAGAGGGCTTTTATTGTGAATCTCAATCACTTATCAAAAGAGAGAGTTAAACACTTTGAAATGAATGACTTCTTTGTCAAAGGTGTTAGGGTTGAAGCTTTGTATTGAGAATGAATTTTCTATTGTAAAAGCTTGAACTACCATTGTAGTTGGTTTGTGGACTCACCAACATTTGAAGAGTCACAATAGTGAAGATTGTTGAAATCCTAAGTGGGGAGCTTAGGTCGTGGACTTAAGCGGGGGCCGAACCATGCTAAATCGCAATTTGCAATCTCTTTCTCTCAACTCTCTCTTTGCATTAATTTCTGCACACTAAGTGTTTGATATATTGCCTCACTTACATTTTATATTGCTAGAGTGCATATTTGCTTAAGATAGTTTTTTGATTAATCATTGGTAGTATATTGTATAATAAAAAAAGTAGTAGTGTTGCCTATATAACCTAATTCACCCATTTTCTTAGGTTTAATTAAGGGACAACAAAGCTACAGTGTGCAAGTTTGCATTCAATAATCCATTTCTACTCACAATGATGCCGTAGACTTGTAAATATTTATTTGATCGACAATATTACAAGTGACTGATTATATTATTAGAAGAATTAGTTGTTTGTTGCACTGTTCTATCACTTGTACTATGACAAAGTAGAAACATAGAGAAAAAATGTCATACCATGATTATATTTTTAGATCATTAGTTTTGCAAATCATATTGTGTGTATGATGAATTTACTTCTTGTGAATTGTGTAGTTAGAATTCTTGGACGACAAGAGAATAAAGTATTTGGTTAAGGAGTATTCTCGGTTAATTAGTCATCCAATTTATCTTTGGACTGAAGAGAAGAATAAATGGCAGTTGATCCACAATCAGAAACCTTTTTTTTAGCTTGAAGGTCTGCACCTCGAGGAAATAGAGGAAGAGAAGCAGAAAAAGGAGGAGAAGAAGAAGTTATTTGAGAACCTTTGCAAAGTCATCATCAAGGAAACCCTTGGGGATAAGGTGGAGAAAGTGGTTGTCTCTGATGGGATTGTGGAGTTGAGGGACAACAGTATGACCCATTACATGTCGAGCAAGAATACTATGGAAGTCAATCCAGATAATAGTATTATGCAGGAACTTAGGAAAAATGCCGACTCTGAGGTTGACAAGAACAAGAAATCAATTAAGGATTTGGTTATGCTGCTTTATGAGACAGTTCTCCTCACCTCTGGTTTTAGTCTCGATGATCCAAACAGGTTTGCTAAGAAGATTCATAACATGATCTATGATATGATACCCGAAAAGTGGGTGAGATGATCGTACAACCTTTCTTTAACAACCATTACAAAATAAAGAAATCAGATTAAAGACTGGGCTAACTTGGACGAACTTGCTCTAAAGACTTGTTTGCGTTTAGGAGAGTAGGCAGTCCGTGGCGTGGTGCCGCTAAATTCACAGATTTTAATGCAAGTGCTCAAATGCCATGGATGCTAGTGAAAGAAGAAAATTCAGTTGGTATTTTCTTCAACCCGGCAACAAACAGACATTATGAGTTTGTGTGGCCTGTTTCAGGCACACATTGTATTGCCTGGAGGGGAAGGGGATGAATTATATCCATCTCAATGGAAGGAACCATGATTCTTTTCAACCCATTTTCGTTGAATCAAGTAGTGCTACCTGACCCCATCAAAATATGGGACTGCAGACTGCTAGTGGCCCAAATGTGTTTGTCTGGAAATGTGGGTTATCATCTAGCCCTTTCGAGTTTGGTTATGAGTTGATGTTTATTTACGGGACAGATCGAATCCTAGCTGTTTGAAGGGATGACGATTCGTATTATCATACAGTTTACACTAATGTGGGATTTCAGAGGATACTTCTGGGTGATTAACGAGAACAACTATGTGGCTGTCTGCGATTTTGATCGCGTCCTAGAAAAAATTAAAAAACCCCGTTTCACATATTACCTGTACCTATATTTCTTGAATTTCGGGAACATTTGGTTATCGTTGAAAGACAAGACTGGAAAAGGTCAGTTCCTGGATTAGAATCGATGGTTTTCATTCTCCATTATGAATCTAGACGATCCAAATCAGATGTTTCTATTCCCCAACTTAAGGCACCTAGCACTGTTTGTGGGTTGGGGCTCCTCAATTTTGGTAGAAATTTCCAAGACGCCACAATGCAGGCCCAACTCTATATACTTCACAGATGATTTTATGAGGAATCGCGTCGTGGATGGGACTGGTTTTAGGGGGATCTACGATTATAATGATAGGTCAATTGTAGAGTACATGGACTGGGGAGACACCTATTCGCTTTCTAGGCCACCCATATGGGTGAAACCCACTTTATCTTAGTTTGATATTTTCAATAACAAGTTTGTCATCTATTAGAGCTATGCAAATCATAGTCATCTATTCGAGCTATGCAAATAAAAAATGGGATGCTAGTAGCAAACTTAAACTCAGGAACTTCCTTCATAATTGAATGACTAATTGTTTATAAAAGTTCAAACTTTTAAAGAGTAGTGTATATTGCATTAATTTGATATCTCTATTACGCATTTATGTTATTCTTGTGGAATGACTATTGGTATGGTGTCGCAGCCAACCAAAAATACAGTTTTCAGGATCAAGCGCTTGCCACTATGCCAAAAGCTATAGCTGTTAGCCAAGGTGCAACTTTATGTCCTTATTATGGCAGCGCAAAACCCGGACAGGCTGGGTTGTCAAGCACCGATACCGCTTCCCGCGATAACGAATCCCTAAGGGTGATTGCTGGCCACCCCGGCCCAACAATCTCCCCCCCAGTGATACCTGGGGGATTCGAACCTGCAACCTCGCTTTGCTACCAGTTTGATTTCTCTCTTCCTACTCTATGTACATTCATTGTCATATATATATTGTTTAGAGTAGTTATCTTGTTCTTGTGTGTGATTATTATTCATCATATTAACTCTTATCTAGTTATTCACACAAGGTGTTTGATAAATTGTCTCAAAGAGGTTTTTGTGAGTCGTAGTAATTTTTTAAATAGTAATACTTTGCTATAATCTTAATTCACCCCTCATCTAAAGATTATTTGCCGCTAACAAGTGGTACTAGAGCTAGGGTTCTACGTATAGCTTAACCGCTAGTAGAAGACAAATAATCCCGTATTTTTAAGTTTTGAATGATATTCAATTGATAGATCTCCATGTTTTACAAGTTCAAATTATGTTGTTTGAAGGAATAAGATGGAAACATATATTCAATCAATTGAATATACTCTATGAGAAATTGTTGAAAATGGGCCATATGAAATCTTGAAAACAAATGATGAACTATCCGAGCAAGATATTGTCAAACTCTCCAAAAATGCTCAAGCTATGAATATTCTTTATTGCGCATTTGATGAGCTTGAATTTAGACAAATTAGCAAATGCACCTCGGTACATGAAATATGGAAATTGTTTGAGGAGTCATATCAAGAAGAAGAACAAGAAGAAAATGTCGTATGCTTTATTGCAAATGATGAAAAGGTATGTTGAACTTCTACATCTAGTTATTCTTCATCTAATGAGCATTATACTACATTTGATGAACTGGAAGAATTTATCTCTAAAGCTCAAAATGAATTGATGTGTATACTTTCTAGAAATAATAATTTTCTTAAAGAATTGGAATGTGCCATACTTGAGAGAAATAAGTTTGAAAAAGAAAAATTGTATGCTTTATTGCAAAGGATGAAAAGGTATGTTCAACTTCTACATCTAGTTATTCTTCATCTAATGAGCATGATACTATATTTGATGAATTGAAATAATTTATCTCTAAAGCCCAAAATGAATTGATGTGTACACTTTCTAGAAATAACAATTTTCTTAAAGAATTGGAATGTGTCATACTTGAGAGAAATGAGTTTGAAAAAGAAAAAACTCCACTTATTGAAGCACAACATGAGCTTGATACTTCCTTGAATGATAGGCATAATATGTTAGAAAATAAAGTATCTTGTTTGATGAAAGAAAACAATGATTTTAATATAAAGCTAGCAAAATCTAGCAAAGGAAAAGATAAATTAGATATTATGCATGACTCAAAATACATGGCATGTAATCAAAGTGGTATAAAATGCAATCCATGTAGTAGTCAAAAGTTTTTGAAAATTAAAACTCATTCTTTCAAATCTCCAAGAACACACATTGCATCTATATCTATAGCACACCAACTTGCTTGTACATATTGTGCTAGAAAAGGACATATCGCATCACATTGTCATTATAGAAAATTGCTAGATAGACAATCAAATGTTCTATGGTGGCTAAAACACAAATGGATTGTTAAAGACACAACAAATGAGATTAACCTTAAAGGACCCAATTAAAGATGGGTAACTAGATCTTGCTTTGTTGTAGGAATGTCAAGCAACACCAATGATGATGGTGATGTAACTCATGAAAAAGGCAAAATCTTTGAGATAAGGAAGCACGAGTAATATTGAACTTATTTTTCATATGTACTTCTTGATAATGGTTCGAAAGTCAACTTGTTTAGTCAATTATGTGATATTATACGCGTGTGATTGAAAATGAAAATTATGATGTATTACTTGATAATTAAGTGAAAATACTTATGTTAATGATCTTGGTGAATCTATGTATAAGATGTTATATGCATTGTTATGTCATGTGATTTTGAATATACATGTGTTGTATGAACATGGAAAACTTGATGGCTTGAATGCTAGAAAAGAATTGTGTTATGATAAATTTGATAATCGTGCTAAGAAAGGTCAAATGAGAAAAAGTAATTCTTCTTTATGATGATTTGTTGATTTGTGAAATAATCATGGTTTAAATCTTTATTGTCTTAATAATTCCTTAAATTGGATAAGTTAAGACATACTTGGTGTTTGAATATGAGATACATCATACATCCAAAAGGATAGGAATACATTGGTACAATGGAAAACACTTTAGTGAAAATGAATTTGAGGTGCTTCCAAAGAATGTTAAAAGGTTATATTGAGAAAATTAAGGTTCTTATTTGAGGAAGATGAAATAAACATTGGTGGATAAGATTATGAACATGAAAGTAAGGTTTGAGAGATTTTGATGATATACATGCCTCATTAATGTTAGAATTCAAAAGGTAGAGAAATTAGAAAATGAACTAGCTTCTAGTGGTGGAAGATAAAAATTAGAAGAACCTTATCACCCATGTGACCCATGAATCAATTGCTTTTGTTCAAATTTTGTAGTATAAAGTTAAATTGTATGAATGAATACTCATGTATGAATGAATGCAATAATTGTTGCAAGTACAAAATGAATGGTTGAATTGTTGAATGGCATGCATGATGAAATGGGATGCAACTCATGAGTTTGATTGCTTAAAATAAACCTATGGACAAGAAAGAAAAGGGTTGAAAGGACAATTGAGTATGATTTTTATGAAGTGTAAAAATCTTTAATGAATATGATCAAACTAGTGAGTTTCATGAATCACACGCCTTGATGCTATGCGATAAAAGATCAGTTTTTATGGAATATGGGAGATACAGGATGATTGTGATATTTGGAATATTTAGCTTCTATCCATCATACATACACTTGAAGTTTGTTTTGACATAAAAAGAGCATGCTTACTTGAGTTTTATTTTTGAATTTCATCTTGATAAGATATTGGTGCTTCTAATACATCTAGTTGAGAAATTTGTTTTAAGAGCACGGAAAGTGCATTTGAAATAAGCATGAAAGGAAAGTCAAAATTTCTTCTTGGACTTTCAATCAAGCAAAATCATGAAGGTATACTCACCAATCAAGCCAAGTACACAAAAGTACAAAACAAGAGGATTAGCCTTGGTGAAGGAAGAAAAGATACATTGGTTATCAAAGACAAGTATAGAGGTATGGTAGATAATGTATTATATTGATTTGACTCAATGTGATGATAACAATGCTCTTGTATGCTTAATTGTAATTTTATTTCAAAATTTTCATTAGAGCTTTAAAAAAAAAAAAAAAAACTTGAACTGCCTTTCCATCACTTTACTAAAATGTTTATCATAACTTCTTGATGGATTGTGCTCTTGATCATATTTGACTTCATGATCATATGAAATGCATGAGAATCTCAATGATTCTAATCCCTTTGCACCTAGAAATAATGATGATAGTGAAGATACTCAAGAAGATGAAATTCAAAGTAAACCTATCATATCAAAATCTCAAGAACATAGGTCTCCTAGTGCTTCAAAGGATTTATCAAATCAAGGAGTATAACAAATTCGAAAAGAGGTAGAACAATCAATATCAAATCAAGATGAACAACCAATGGCCAAAGCATTGATCAAAATCTATCAAGATGTTAGAAGTTTGGACTTGATTATGGTAAAGAAATCGGGAATCAAATGGATACATCAACCATGCTCAATAAAGGTCAATAAGGTAAATAGGTTGATGAAAATAAACATAGAGGTATGATCAATAATCTATTATATCTAATTACCTCTAAACCCGATTTGATGGTTGTTATGTGCTTATATGCTTATGTGATTGTTTCAATCATGTCTTAAAAAACTCTCATTAGATTTTTGAAACAAGCAAATGATAAATGTCTCTCCATTATGGCTCTAAATGGTTATCATGGCTCTTAGATGGATTGCATACTTTAACTATTTGACTATATCTCTTCTTATAATGCATATGGACTTTTAGGGATAATCATTATAATGCATTGGATATTTGGTTCTAGCATGTGCTGTATACTTATGTGAGAATGATAAATACATGCTTGAGATAAATCTATTGAGAAGAAGAGTCTATATAAAAGCCTTTATTGTATGAAAATATGGCATGTGCTTATATAGAGATGTGTACTTTGAGGAAAAAAATATTGTTGAACATACAAATCATTACCATCTCTAGATTATTGTCCATGGCTTTTTATGCCTCTCATGAGCCAAAACTTGTGTTCCTCCATGAATTGGCTTTCATCATATATTTTTTAAGTATTCCTACTACTTGCTCCTTAATATGTTTATTACATGTTCATAATGATCATAAAGGAGAAGTATGCATGATATCAACATGGATGAAATGTCAAATGAATTTGGGAATTTGATTATCATGCCAAAAGAAGAATGTAAAAATTTTGCAATACTTATTGCTAAAAATGAAAAGAATTAGAATTGATATGATGAATGTCTTGAATACCATTCATTTCTTTTTGTGTTAAATTTGTTATATATTTTGGTAGAATACCAAAAAGGGAGATATAACATTGGTATCTTTTCCTAAAAGGGAATAAATGTAAATTATTTTGTATACTATGACTTGTGTTATATATGCCTGATTTCAATACTCATAGTGTATAATTACAATATGATTGAGACATGCATACAAAAAGGAGAGCTTATTTGATTATATGTAATCTTACTTGTGCATGATCTAAGGGGGAGATTTGATGTTGTGCATAAGAATAACTTGTGCTTAAAAAGAACAATATATGCCTTATGTTTTTTCTACGCCAAAAAGGGTGATATTGAAGAGAAAACTCATGTGCGTAATGCTTAATACCTTCATGCTATCTTATAGGCATGTTTTTATACCTCTTTATTATGATTATTTGTTTTTGTTAATGACAAAGGGGGAGAAAAATGTGTGTGTGTACAGTGATATGTTGCATGCTTTTAAGTGATTACGATTGTTTCCTAATCCTTTGGCATATTGATAAGGGAAAATTGTTCAATTTAACTTGGTATACATATCAATGTTTGTCATCATCAAAAAAGGAGAGAATGTTAACCTTAAGGTTTCATACCAAGGGTATTTACAAGGTTTTGATGACAACAAACATATGAAGGTGCATTATGTGTTATATGCATAATTGGAGGGGGAACTAAAGATTCCATGTGTTACATTGTTTAAAAGCTTTACTCACTTGACATATAATATATTGAATGCATATGTGAGGGGGAGTCATGCCTTGAAGACTCCATATTCATGTTATATATGCTTAACTTGTACACTATTGTTGTTATAGCATAGAATGATTTGTCATCACCAAAAAGGGGAAGATTGTTAGCCTTATGCCTAAATATATGATTTTGATGATAACAAATCAAGGAAGATTGGATTTGTAAATGTGTTTGTGCTAATATGTTTACATGTTTAAAACACACACTTATTGGCATATATGCATTAAATGTATATATCATTATAAGCCAAATTGTTGTTAATGTTTTGGCTTGTGTGCATTATATTATACTAATGATATTGGAAGCCAAAATATATTGTGGATGCTTGGTGTTATATGAGGAAGAATATCTTGCATGAAGAGGTAAATAATATTGATATCAAAGAAGACTTGCAAGATTGAGAAGATGCAAATCATGTTGGTCATTATTATATACACGAGCAAGATAACCACAAGTATGAAGAAATGAAGTCTTGAAGAAATGAAGATCATATTTCAAGAATCAAGACTTGAAGACATGAAGACGAAGTGGTGTTATAAGGATGGAGACGTGGTGACATAAGGGGTAGCAGCTTAAAAATGTTGTTTGCCTTAGGTATGCATTTTTATGGTTCAAGCTCTTAGTAATCTTCCAAAAATGTTTTTAAATCTTTCCTCAAGAGTTTTGAAAAGATTTTAAAAGGTTAATTGGGTTGAAACATCATTTGAATAAGTGCTCTTAAAAGGTCCAAATAATTTATCTTCAAAAGATTGAATTTTTGGATGAAAATGTATTTTAAACTCTTGATTACAAAAAATCAGTTTTAATCTTCCATCAAGAGTTTGGAAAATCTTTTGAAATGTTAAAAAAGGTTGGAAACACTTTAGAATAAGTGTTTTTGAAGTGCCTAAGTATTTCTCCTTCGAAAAATTGATTTTCGGGCTTAATTTCACAAAGCAGAAAAATTGCACTATTTGACACTATTCATCCGGACAACTCCAGGGGAACTGGTCGACCGGTGGAGCAGGGGTTAACCGGTCGGGCCAAAACGTTGTTTTGAAAAATACCAAACCAATTAATTTCATCAAACAACTCTTCCAACAACTTCAAAACATCATATATTGATTATAAGCTTCAACTTTCATATATTTCAATCAATATACACCAAGCTTAAGCTATAACTTGCAAATCTATTGAACATTCAAATATTTCAATTGTATTATCTACTCATTGAGGAGTTTTGTTTGTTCTTTATTGTACTATTATTCAAATACTTAAATCTTTGTATTGTATACACTCTTGGGCTTTAGATTATGATTGAGATAATCCTTGTAAAGAGAAGAGTGTGAGAAAATCCTTTGTGACTCAAAGGAAGAGGGATAGTAGGTTGGAGCTTCACCTACATTTGAAGAAGCTTGGTTGATCTCTTGTGGGTTCAAGAGATTGTTGTATTTGCTCTTGTGGATTCAAGAGTGGACTTGTAAGTTGGTTTGTGCTTCACCAACATTTGAAGAAGCATTGATTTAGTGGAGTTTAGGAAATCCTAAGAAGGAAGACCTTAGGTGGTGGACTAGGCCTTCGGGAGTGCGAATCACTTGAAAATACCGAGTTTAATTTCTCTCTCCCTACTCTATTTACATTCATTGTCATATATATATTGTTTAGAGTAATTATCTTGCTCTTATGTGTGATTATTATTCATCATATTAACTCATATCTAGTTATTCACACAAGGTGTTTGATAAATTGTCTCAAAGAGGTTTTTGTGAGTTGTAGTAATTTTTTAAATAGCAATACTTTGCTATAATCTTAATTCACCCCCCCCCCCCTCTCTAAAGATTATTTGTCGCTAACAAACTTGTACTCCAAAAAATATATGAAGTAGTGCGAGTAAGGATCGTTCGCACAGAGAGTATCTACCCTAGTTTTATGCCAATTTTTTTTAAGAAAAAGACAATTAAAAAAGCAATTCAAATTGAAATATCGAAATTAATTAAAAGAATAAACATTGGTCTAAGTCAACATCCACCATCAGAATCTTGTAACTGATCATCTATACAAGTATATATCAATTCACACTTTAAATATTCACCGTTGAAATTATTTTTCTATCTCTCCTTAGTCGTAGTTAATCAGAAAACAAGCGATCTAATTAATCCTAACTACTAAACAAGCACTAAAGGTTTAATCTAGTAGCAACCTTAAGAATTAGAGAGTTCAATAAAGTTAAATAACACAAATACAAGCGGTTGCATTTAATTTAGTCGAACGTTCTTCTTAAAATCTAATAATTTTTGACACAGCAAATCGTTAAATATTAGTTACTTCACAAATTAGAAGGATCAAACAATTACGAATTTGATATCTAACCTAGCAGTAGATAACTAGCAGACCTCCTAATAAGATTGAAAAGGAAAAAAATGAATAGGGCATACATCTATGGGATTTGAAACTGTAATTTCTCTTAAGGCGAGTTTTTGGCCAAAAAAATAAAGAAAGTTTTTCTTCAAAACATCCTTAAGTTGAGTTTTTTGCCAAAAAATTAAAAAGTAATAAAAAAAGAATAGGACTTACCGTAATGGTATTCGAGCTTGTGACTTTTAAAAGCGAGTTTTTCGTCAAAAAATTAAAAAAGCAATACAGTAAAGGATTCGAACCTGCGACCTTTAAAAATAAACAAAAGTTTTGACTACTTCGTTTGTTTGCCGTAAAATATTTTTCAGATTTTTCAATGTTTGATAACACCGAAAAATTAATCAACTGAAAAATATTTTTCAGTCAACAATTACGATTGCTTTTGCTTAATTTTACAGTGTTTGGTAACACTGAAAAATTATTCAATTATAAAATATTTTTCGGTCAACAATTGCGACTAATACAAAATTTTGAAAAATATTTTCATGTCCTTTGGAAAAAAAATATATTTTACGGAACTCATTATACATCCAAATATCATAAAATATTTTTCAGTATTTTATTTTTCAAAAAAATATTTTTCACCAATAAGTTATTTTACAGCAAACAAACGGAGCCTTGAAAAATATTTTATTTTTCAGGAAAATATTTTTCACAGAAAATATTCACCACAAGCAAGTTATATTATGACAAACAAACGGAGCTACAAGTCTTATCATTGCAATGGCATTCTAATTATCTATTGAAAACGATTTTCAAATATCAAACTCCACTATCTTCTTCACCAACTCTTCACTCTCTCTCTTAACCGTGACTTCAGTTTCTCTCTCTTCACTCGAGGCTGCGTTGCGTTCATCAGTGGTAAGCAACAATGGTCTTTGTTTAATTTACTCATAACTATTTTTTTTTTTTTTTGACTTTTTCTTTTCGCCGTTTGTTAAGTAAGCTGTACACGTTTGTTTAATTTCCTAGAATATCTTTTAAGATTTTTTTTAAGTGGATAAGTAATGTGGTAAGTTCTTAATATGAAGAAGAATTCTTGAATGTTTTGTGGAAGTTTATGGAAATATTGCCCAAGAAAGAAATTCGGAATACATGTTATGTTGATGTTGTTCGACGTGAAATTGCAAAGGAAGAAGATTATGGATTGATTTCCAAAGAAAAAAACCCGATGAATGTTTTAGTTTATGCTATTTTCTTTGCATGATGTGACAGCTCAAAGATGGCTATGCGGTTGTAAAAAGTTGTTTCTTTGCTTCAGCTGCATATTGTTCAACTATAGTATACGGATTATTGATTAGGTAGAGTTTAACATGTGATTAATGAACTCAATGTGAGAGAGTTTGAGCTTGTTGAAGGTACTAGTTGGATTTCTTTACATATCAAACGGTTGATTGTGGGGTTCATTTTTGGTATTAGCTAACAATTTGGTATATATTCGAGTTTGGCTTTGGTGGAAAAACTATTATGAATATAAGAGAAGATGATATGCATATTTTTGACTTTTGAGTATATGTTGTTGAATCTAATCCTACTTGATAAGAAGTGGATGTGTTACCTAAATTAGTGTTAGGTTCCTAGCAGTTCTTTTATTTCTACAGGTGCTTTTTGTAAGGTATAATTAAATTCCAATATACATGATTTTACAGCACAATTCTCGAATATATGTAGCAGCGGAATACATACCTATTTGAGCCATAACAAAAGCAGCTTGTAATCGTTACCCGATCACTGACGTAGATCTTCTTCTTCCTTGCTCTATCCAGTAACAACTAACGTTTATGGGAACAATTAGTTTAGGGTTAGAGCAGAAGAGAGAACCTAGCCATATATTTATAATTATTCTAACAGGCTCTCCCATAAAAGGCTTAGTCAGAATATAAGGCCTATACACAATTAACCGTATACGGACTTATGAGGTGGACTTTAATAACAATATGATCACAACTCAATCTATGAATCAATTATCCAGCCTATTTTATAAAACTAAAAATAAT
Organism: Ehretia macrophylla; assembly: GCA_037974665.1. Lineage (NCBI taxonomy): Eukaryota > Viridiplantae > Streptophyta > Magnoliopsida > Boraginales > Ehretiaceae > Ehretia > Ehretia macrophylla. The sequence goes on along the minus strand of CM075764.1, from coordinate 10,600,834 downwards.
TAATGGTAGCCCACTTAAAGAGAAAAATTCCAATAGTCTCCAACTTGGGCAATGTTAATTATTTTATTTATTTTGAAAACATTTATTAGGCTGGATATGTAAACTTAATGTGGCCACAATTTTGAAAAACACCGATTCATAGAATAACACATCGAACACAATCATGTCCAATAAGATTATCAAATATCGAATCATGGTGATCGTAGTATTCCATATTGACACAGGACCTTCCATGGTTACAAATGCCAACAACTCCATTGACATGGAACTATATACGGCAGTGTAGCAAGAAAGCAACACCAACATGTGATCAAATGTATTCTTTCTTTGTCAGTCCTCAACATGACTTTTCCAAAATTGTCGGTTGAAATGCCAAGGAAATCAACCATTTTTATCCTCCCAAAATGGCAGCCAATAGGCCAGAGGAAATAATGCATATCTCCGATCAAAATGGTATCCGCATGGAGATATTTAAACTCAATAGATGGTCTTATCAATATGGATACCAAACCAAGACTTTCAATACATACATATAAGTATTCACAGAATAATCAAGTATGTTATAAAACATAAACAATATGCTATTCCACAAATGCACAAAAATGCAAAACAAAAACACACAATAATGGGAATATTCAACAATGCATGAAAATGCTAAACACCCACTAGTCAATAGCATCAAACAACAGTAGAACACTCATATGCAAAATCAATACCAAGCTTAGTGCGCACTTGAACATACATCAAGCTCTCAGGAACACTAGCATATGGTACACGTCTCATGGATATCTTTATGTCATGGACTCCATAATACTCATATCTCAACATGCTATTTGAACATTATGATCTTAAACTTCTCATTAGAAGATCAACAAGTATTGAATTTGTTTATATTCTTAGTAACAATGTCTCTTTTGTTCTCTTCAAATCCATGACCATTTGTTCATAAGGGAAACCAAATTACAATAGCTCACAAAATAAGTTGTATTAGAGACTGAAGCGTATCATCATAATCTCTCCTTTGGCAAAAGGTATCACATACTATAATTATTCCAATCATGAAAGCAAATAAGAGAAATACACAATATTCAAGAAGTTAATCACCTTTAGGCAGATAAATCCCTCTAGGGCATGCACTATCTAAAACCAATAGAGCATGCACAAACTCATAAATAAATCCCCTTGGGTAGATAAATTTCTTTGACTATATATTATCACTACTACTATTCATCTACTCCAAAACAACACACAATGACCCCCTTTGGGTAGGCTATTGTATGTATTAATCTGGAGAATACAAAGAATATATATCGGGTCTTATTTCCTTTCATAAAATATGGGATATCTATTTAGAACATAAAACTCGTATGCTTTACTTATAACTTCAAAACATTTATACTGAGATATATGCTTCCAATAATATTCACATTACATCATCTGGATGGAAAATCCATAAAAATATTTCACATAGAAGTATCATAAGGCCTACAATTCTTCATATTAAATCATTTAAGAACTCAATCAATATAATAAGCCTTTTGCGATAGATCCAAAAGATCACAAGACATATCTTAGTGTACCTGGATACTAAGAGCGAAAGAGACCTCTCTAAAATCTTTCATGTTGAAAGTCTTCAAAAATACTAGACTCATAAATCATATTCAAATTATTTATACCTAGCAAAATGTCCCCAACATAAAATTTTAGGAAAATAGATTTATTCCCACTAATCTTGAGGTACATGCACTGATAAACCACAACATGTTTATCTATACCAAGATGACTCCAAATCCAAAAATAATTTAAGCTAGGTTTTCTCCCAAGTCAAGGTCCAATAAGAGTTTTATGAACAGATTGGCTAGTAACACGTCTAAGAGTATCGAAAGTTGTTCTAATGCCTTCACCCCAAAAGGTATATTAGGCTAGTGACACTCAACATGCTCCTCATCATATCCTTAAAGGTGAGATTTTGTCTCTCGACCATACCATTATGTTAAAGGCTAAAAGGCATGGTATATTGGGCAACAATCCCACAATTCTATAAGTACATGACAAACGGTCCTACATGCTGCCCAAAGACCCAATGTCTACCAAAGTACTTAACTTCCGATCAGATCTTACAATTTTGATGACCTTCCCAAGTCCTTTTCTACTTCAGTCTTAAAGAGTTTAAATTTATCAAAAATTTCAAATTTCTCTTTAATTAAATAAAGGTATTCGTAATGATAGAAGTCATCAATAAATATAACAAAAACTTGTTACTATACAATATAATAGAATAAAGTCCACTGATATATGTATTACTTTTAAAAGGTCAGAGCTATGGGTAGCCTTCAAATTTCAATGTGCCCAATACAGTTTCAAGAACATCAAAATTTAAAGAAGACAAAATGTCATTTTTAATGAGTCTTTCAACCCTTTCTCTTGAAATATGGCCTAATCTTTTATGCCACAGTAAAGAAGAAGCTTCTTTAATTAAACTCCTTTTAGAAGTAAAACTTGTTGTAGTAAAAGAATCATAAGACTTTTTTGGGAACAAAAACAACTTATATAAACCGTTGGACAAATGACATTCACCAATAACTACATAATTAAAAATCAATTGTACTTTGCCGTTTCCAAAGTTAAAAACATAGCCAAGCTTGTCCAAAACATAAATAGAAATTAAATTTCGTCTAAAAGACGATACATAAAAAAAACATTTTCTAAAACAAGTTCAAAACTAGTATCTAAACACAAACTAATAGATCCTATGAGTTCAACTTCAACGACAACATTATTCCCTACTTTAATCTTTGACTCTAATTCACTTGGCCTCCATTTGTTTTCCAACCCCTTCTTCAGCCTTCTTGTTATCTACCCACGACTTGTACTTGTAACAATTAGCTATTTTATGATCCTTTTTCTTACAAAAGTAATACTTCTTGTCAAATTTAGTGGCAGCAGTTTTGGGACATCATCCATTATGGTTATGACCGTTACCACCCTTTTTAAAACCCTGACATTTCTTGGGAGCATGACCATTAAATTTTGAGGTACTGGCCTTATCAGAATATCCCTTAGGGTTGGAAGCAAGTAATACAACCTCAGGATTTTCACTTTTAACTTTGTTTTCCTCAGCAACACACTGGGTAATCAGGTCATTGACACTCCAAGCTTCTTTTTGGGTATTGTAGGCAGTTTTTATGTGAGAGAACTCAGAAGGTAAGATATTAAGGGCATGGTGAACAATAAAAGAATCTGGGATTATGACCTCACGAGATTTTAGTTTGGTTTGGACATGAACCATTTTCAAAACATAATCTCTGACCCCTGTTTGTTTGTCATATTTCATACTCGTAAGTTCACTCATTAGGTCTCCAGTCTCAGCATTATTGGATACTTGGTATCTATTTCCTACACTAGCTAGGAATTCTTTAGCTTTCTCTGTTGTAGATAAGCCACTCATCAGATGATCAGGTATGGTCCTCTTCATAGTCATTAAAGCAAGGCAATTAGACCTTTCCTAAAGCGTATAATATGCCTTTTCCTCATCAGTATTTTTATTAGTCAAATCAGCAAGTGCATCAGAACGTAGGGCTAAGTCAAAGTCAACTATTCCCAGGAAAAACTCAATGTCTGCCTTCCATTTATTAAAATTTTGTCCATTCAAGACCTCAAATGTAGTGGTCACATTGTTCAAAGCAAAAGAAACTGTTCAAGGAAAGAATGTAATGTCAGGAAAAGTAGGCACACATGCTACATTACAAAATACGCACTTAAAACAAAAAAAGCCCGGCACATCATTACATCCCCATCTTTGGTCAAGTAACATAACATGTAAATAAGTACCCTTTTAACATAAAGCATCAATGAGATAATCCTACTGAAAGAAAAGGTCAATAACCTTTGGGCAATTGAACTCCCTAACAATAGTATAATCTCCACTCATACTTTATGTTTGTGCTACCTGGCTAAAGTCATATAATGATCTCATTTGGGTGATCATTGAACACTTTACCATGGTAGTTTCCCAACCAATATAAGAAAAGCCATAGATTTAATCAGATTAGTCACTTTGGTGAATTTCGCCCAATCAAACCTATGCTGTCAACTAATTGGGAAAACTAGTGCCTAACATTAATGAAACTGTCATGCATGTAATTGACCACACAATATGAAACATTTCAATATAATGTGTGTCACGCCCCGAGTTTACCAAGGAAAACCCTAAGACGTAACATGCCGCGCAATAAGAAGGAACGGCCTTCCTTAATACGCAAGGCACTATCCGGATGCATCCAAACCCATAATATAACATTTAATAAGTACTAAAAAAATTAGAGCATTCATACCCAATAGCCATACAACATCATTAAACCTCCAAGCTAATGAAGAAATGAACCCGTTCACCCAAGTACGAGACTATTACAAGTCTTAATCAATTTCATATCAACTTTATGAGTCTAAACTAGGGAACAAATATAAAGTAAATTGTTCATCACTACGTAGTAGAAGCGCTTTATTCAAATCCAGTCCAAGGGGTCTTTATCCCGACCAAGTCAAGTTCAACACCTCACCTTCTGCAAGCAATGTTCATAAGAGAGAATGAGATAGAAGAATATCTCAATAAGAGGCGATCCTTAAGAAAAACATTTTGGGTCCCTCAAAGGATTTGAGTAAGCATGCAGTGTCAAATTACCATAGTTTACAAACGTCAAGGAATCGGAACCAGAGAATTCATGCCAAATCAAAATTCATATGCTAGGATTTCATGGTGCCGTAATCATGGTCCAACAATTCTTCTAATACAAAAGTCCAAGTAGGCTTTGTTGGCATTTATCCTCCGCCATAAAGTCATAAGTATTGACATTTATCCTCCGCCATAGAGTCATAAGTATTGACATTTATCCTCCGCCATAGAGTCATAAGTATTGGCATTTATCCTCCGCCATAGAGTCATAAGTGTTGGCATTTATCCTCCGCCATAGAGTCATAAGTGTTGACATTTATCCTCCGTCATAAAGTCATAAGCATTGGCATTTATCCCCAGTCAACAAAGGGTCGAGATTTCATAGTCTTTTCAAAATCGTAATCACCTAAGGTCCATTCAGAGGTTCAGTAGTCATATCTTGCCTGACAAACACTCTAAGTGCCAAACTATTATATTTTTTCTTCTGGGCCATTTTAAAAAAACGTACTAAGCTTAGTTTAGCATTTGAGTTTAATTTCTTTTTACTCCTATATCCTTTCATTATTTTAAAAAAAAAAAACAAGTCTACATTGATAACATCAAAATTAGTTCATACCAACTCCCTAGAGAAAATATAAGAAGAATTATAATCAACACCACACACTAAGCCCTAAAATACTTGCCACAATTCTTAAAATTCTTTTTTATTTATTTATTTTTTATTTTCACAAACCAAGTGAACAGTGACGTCACTGTTCATGAACAGTGACGTCACTGTTCACAAACAGTGGCTTCACTGTTTCGTTTCCTCATTCAACTTTTCTCTTAAAATGAACCTAAGTCTCCTACCCAGCAATGTGAACAGTGACGTCACTGTTCCTAAACAGGGACGTCACTGTTCACCATGGCATCTTTTTTTTTTTTTTTTTTCCTTCAACATATGTACCCTTTTATTTATTTATTTTAAAGCTCTATTCATGCAAGCATTCATGTACTAGATTGTGACAAAAGTTTTTGGCATATTGATTTCACATTTTAATATGAAAATACTCTGAAGAATCTCCGAACACACATGACATGTTCTTCAGAAACACATAGTTCAATGATTTCAGAAGTTATAGACAAAACAAAACAAATCATAAGGCAAAAATTCGAGAACAAAAATCAGCCAACTTACCTCTTAAGCGAATCCTAACTAAGTTCCAAGATTTCCAAGACCTTTCTCTCCACCTATTGCCTAGCGATAAAAATTGACTTCACGCACTAGCCTGAGAGTTCTCACGTGGGTTCTTCCCTGTTTCCTGAGCGTTGACTGCTGAAAATAATTCTAAGTATATTAGACATGTTCAAAACTTTAGGTTTTCTATACTCAGTCAAAGTCCTATCCCTACTAGGAAATTTACTTTAGGTTGAACCCCTTTTCTTTCTTTATATTTTCTTTTCCGCCACATTAATTTTACTTATTAAAATAGGATCCCACTACTTTTCTTTTATTTTTTTTTATTTTATTTTCCCCGAGGCGTTACAATGTGTCTCTATGATCAATAAAATTGCATTCAACTATAAATTTGAACAAATTTCTTTTAATCAATATAACACCAATGATGCACATAAAGTATAAATAGAGGAAGTACATAAAACTTCAATTAAAATTAGAGAAAATACATGTTTACATTGAATTCAGAAGCCTAAAAAAAAACTTTAAATCAACTTCAATTAATTTAGACATGATTCAAAATTACCAGGTAAAATATGTACTAAATATAACATCTCAATAAAATTAAAAAAAAAATTAAACTTCTTTCTAAGCAAAAAACAATAATTCCAAAGCTTAGAAAATAAAATAATCCAATTTCCAAACACAACTTTTCTTTTGGTTTAATTACTAAACATGTGGGAAAGCGAAAATAACATATGTAGTTGACAAGGCTTGAACCCATAACATACATAACTTTATTAATGATCTTAACCAACAGCACCAAGATCTATAACTTTTAATCTGTTTGTTCAATTCATAGTTAAAAATAAAACATGAAAACTAACTCAAAAGATTCAAACACATGACCGCTGTGTCATAAGACAGATTAATCAGCAGCGCTAAGATTCCTGTTGTGACCAAGATGATACTAAATTATATATACGCATTCAGTTTGGTTCAGTTTATTACTATATAAAACAAAAGAAAACATAGCTAGCCTACGAAGAATCGAACACGCAACATCAGGATTCTAATAAGTCATTAAACCAGCTAGGCTACCATAGATTTGGAATAGAAATAAACTGTGTTTTATTTAAACTAACAACGCAGCTAAGCAACCAAATAAAATAAATTGAATGACGTTGCCGATGATCAAACGCGTAACATTATGGTTCTAACATATGCACTTAACCACTGCAGCAGCCCCATCAGTTGAAACAAAACTTAAAGATAAAAATATGGCAAATTGGACAAATAGTCCCTATTGTTTACAAGTTTTGGACAAATAGTCCCTATTGTTTTAGAAGTCCCGCGGTTAGTTCCAATTGTTTGTAAAAGTCTTACCAATAGTCCCTATTGTTTCAAAAGTATTTGCAAATATTGGGGACTAATGGAGAAACTTTTACAAATAATGAGGACTAATGGAGAGACTTTTGCAAATAATCGGGACTAACTGAATGACTTGTGAAACAATGGGGACTATTGGTAAAACTTTTACAAACAATGGGAACTACTTGTATGACTTTTAAAACGATGAGGACTATTTGTCAAAAAATTGTAAACAATAGGGACTATTTGTAAGATTTGCCCTAAAAAATATAAACCCTAAGAAACTGCAGTCGTCTTCAACCTCCAGATCGAGCTGACGCGGCCTGTTTAAGCCCGATAACTAATCCATCACACAAACAATTCAATTTTTATCCGTTTTACGCAAATAAACACTCTAATCCTAGGTTTTTGACGCCAAAGAATTCAATTTTGGCATCAATTTCACAAATTAATGATTAGATTTTACTGAAATTTGCAAGTGGGTCTCGAATTTAAATAAAAAATTAGGGTTCTTAATATTTTTAATCAATCGTGTAAATAGCATGTTATACATCTCAAAAGAACGAGCAGAAAGGGACATATGAAAGCCCTCAATCAATTTTCATGAAACAACAATTAATTAATCATGAATTAAAATCAAGAACTTTCATAGTTTACAATAGCCAAACAAGCATCACGAAATTATTTAATTTTATGGCTGTAAATTCATGCATAACTGACTCTGATACCACATGTAAGTATACATGTATAATTAAATTCCAATATACATGATTCTACAGCACAGTTCTCGAATATATGTAGCAGCGGAATACATACATGTTTGAGCCATAACAAAAGCAGCTTGTAATCGTTACCCAACACTGACGTATGTCTTCCTCTTCCTTACTCTATCCAGGAACAACTAACGTTTATGGGAACAATTAATTTAGGATTAAAGCAAGAGAACGGACCTAGCCATATATTTATAATTATTATAATGAGTCCTTCCATAAAAGGCTTAGTCAGAATATAAGTTCTACACACAATTAACCGTATACGAACTTATAAAGTGAATTTTAATAACAATATGATCACAACCCAGTTTATGAATCAATTATTCAACTTATTTTATAAAACTAAAAATAATTAACGATAGCTCACTTTAAAAGAAAAATTCTAACACTTAACAAATTTTGTAGACACGTGCATCGTTTGTTCCATGGGTTTGACGGATGTCAACATTAATAGATGAACATACCAGAATCCAATGTAGTTCTGCTGATAATGACACGTTCGGCAAAGTTCCTTAAGAGGGAGTCTTGTACCCACTCTTCTCAAAAAAATTATTTAGCACGGGTGTATTGCAAGGGAGTGGCGTGAAGCATCTCAATGGTCATTTCACATTTCTAGTGGTGGCTTTAGAGAACCTGCATCTGAGAAAACTCTGCTACTATATACATGCGGAAGGAATTTGATATAGTTTCAGCTTGTGATGGGATTAATTAATAGCTGAAATATTACGTGTAGCTTCTCATGCACAAAAGTTTAACAAAACTTTTTTGACCTTGGTCAAGATAATAGGCATTCAAAGTAGTTGGACGCTCTCATAAGTTACGAATTATATATCACACCCTTGACAACCTTAAATCCCTGATGGACTCCGAAGGGTAAAATTGATTATTATGGTCATCTACACTTCTATCAGGCCTTGGAGTTCATCTCTGGTTGCTGAGCCCCTTTGTTCATAACAACAAAGCGCTATTCAGGTTGCATCTCTTCTTCCTAGAATTTCTGGAAGGAAGAAAGATGGAGCTTCTACCTATACACTCTTATGGAATTTTTTTTGGAGACATTGTGTTCAGTTATTGAGGACGTCCATGCTCTGGCAAAGCTTTTTGTTTCGTGGTTCAAACAAATACTATAAAAGTTTTGCTGACATCTGCAACAACGTGTTGCATAAGGTGGCTTTCAAGTATGTGTATGGCAAAGCAATCGGTTTGGGACTAACTAACTAAGGAACCTTAATTTTCAGTGGATAAAAATGTCATTGGGATGGGGTATTTAAGATCCTCGGAGATAGATATTATCAGAGAATGTTATGACTTGGCAATGATGATATCAGACCTGATACGGAAAACGCTTCTTGATCTTGATCAGCATGTACAGCACCGACCATTTTCATGATTTTAGAGAGATTGGCATCTATTTGCTGTATATCTTACATAGAGACCCCCACCCCTCTAGTTAAGAAGAAGGATGTAGTTAGTGGCTCCCAGAACAAACTTTTGAGCTGGGCCACTGCTCTTATATATGTAATTTTAAATGTTGGGTTTGTCCTATTGTGTTATTAACTGTTATTGCTTGGCGTTTTACTGTCAGCTATTACAACGCGATGTTGTATGTAGTATGTACTTTAACGTGGTTGCATTGCATTAATAGAAATACATTTGTTGTTCTCCAGGAGATATTCATGGTCATTATTCTGATCTACTGCAGTTGTTTGAGTATGTATAATGATCCCACATCGGAATCTCACTCTTACAAAGGGTACTTCTTAAGTACAAGAGGTTCTCCCACCTAACAAACTAGTATTTTGGGATGAGCTCTTCCTTTGGGCTTAAATTGTTATATTATTGGGCATATTTTGTTACAGTATGGTGGCTATCCACCTGAGGCAAACTACTTATTCCTAGGAGACTGTGTTGATCGTGGTAAGCAGAGCATAGAAACAATATGCCTCCTCCTTGCATACAAGATAAAATACAAGGAGAACTTTTTTCTTCTCAGGGGAAACCATGAATGTGCTTCCATCAATCGAATTTATGGATTCTTTGATGAGTGCAAAAGGAGGTTCAATGTTCGTGTATGGAAGATATTTACTGAATGCTTTAACTGTCTGCCTGTGGCTGCTCTTATTGATGAAAAGATTCTCTGCATGCATGGGGGATTGTCACCTGACTTGAAGAACTTGGACCAGATCAGAAAAGTTGCTCGTCCTGTTGATGTGCCAGATCAAGGCCTTATCTGTGACTTACTATGGGCTGATCCTGATAAAGATATTGAAGGATGGGGAGAGAATGACAGGGGTGTTTCATATATATACATTTGGAGCTGATGTTGTTACTGAGTTTCTCCAGATCTTGATCTTATTTGCCGAGCTCACCAGGTAACAAAAACTAACAACCAAACCTTTCCTTTCAAGTCACGTAAGAAGCACGTCCAACTCTTTCACCAAGAAACTTTTGGTACCCTCGAGTATTTGTGTGAAAAACTCTTAGTTGTATGCAGTATTAGATCTACTCACAAAACTTTACCTCAGTTTCACCCTTTTTCCCTTATGAATTAGGGTTCTTAATTGTTTATCTTATCCCTCTTTTTCTCTCCCATAAGGTTATTTGCTCTTGAAAATTCTGAAGACATTCTGGGTTTTTACAATGTTTGGCATTAGAATCTACAATTGTTGGAACATTTAGTTTAATGTCAGAAGATTCATTAGGTCAGTTTCTGTTTAAGTTGATGTTGCGAGCCATGTCGAAAGGAGACGTATTTGCTGCCTGTCCGTACAACCTAAGTGTCGTTTCTTTTCTTTTCCCCGCCCGCTATGGACCTTTCTTTATCTGGAAATACACAGAAAATGAAGTTCATTATCTTGAAATGTAACTTGTTAGTAGTTGTACTCTTTTCTTACCGTAATGCTCGACTTTCTCTTTCTTGTGAAAATGGGACTAGACATTTTGGTTGAAGAAAAATGTTTGTGTAATGTAACATCATCATTTACATAGTGGTTGGAAGTAATTCGTGTGTTAAATTTATATCAAATAAATTCTCTTGTTTGAAAATGTAAAATAAAATTAGGTTAATTATATTATTTGTAAATTCAAATTGTGTTTAGAACACACGTGAAATTAGAATTAATAAATGTATTTTACTTAAATATCCTTCTTTTATTCAATTGTAATTAGACTATCATATAACTTTGATCTTTCTAACTAGTTATTGATTCTTGGTACTATTATAAAAATCAAAAAAAAAAAAGCAAAGAAATATTTTCAAAAAATATAAATATTACAAAATAATCATAATAATTTTAAGTTCACCCATAAATTTAACATGAATAAATAACTTCAAGTTTAACTATACACATATACACGGCCACGGCAAAGTCACGACAAACACGATACTAATCATTTTAGCATGGTTGTCATATATAAAAGCATTATCTACTATTTATTATGATTGACATATATTGATTATATTAAGATTAGCATGTGATAACTAGAAATTCTTTTACAAGAATACATATTGCTCAAAAGAAAAATCATGAATAAATTTACAAATAAGATTAAACGAATAAAGAGGAGTGAATGAAAAATATTGAGTTTTTTCTTTTTTTGCCGTGAAAAAGAGAAGAGTGGGGAAGGCATTTGTTTTTTTTTTCTTGAGTTTTTTATTATTCCTAGCAAAGTCAATAACTTAAACTTGAGGGTAGTTTTATCCCCAACGAATTAGCAGCAGAATTAGAAAACGTGAATTTGCAAATTTTACCTCTTGAGCTCAAATTTGAGTAAGGCTTGTGCAAATCCAAGAATTACAAATCCTAAATTTGTAACTTTTAAAAAAGTGCAACCAAACAAAAAAAACAAGAATTACAAAAGAATACCACAAAATGATGTAGAAGTGATTTGTTTTAAACAGTCTGTTAAGTACGTCTTTCTGCATAAAGGGGAAAAGGACATCCGAGTCCCTATCTTTTCCCTCTTTTCTCATATAGGTCCCTGAGTATTTGAAAATGTATTCTCAGGTCCTTCACTTTTAACACCGTCAGTTGATATTAACGATAGAGTGACAAAATAGACTTTTAACATATCAAAATAACAAAATTAAAAAACAAATCATGCTCCCCTCTCCATCTCCCCAAACGATCTCTTTCTCAGTCTGCAAATCACAAACACACGATCTCACTCTCAGTCTGCAAATCACACACCCCCACACAAATTGCACCACAACCCACATAGACACAGATCGTATCGCAGCACACTCACATGATCACACGGAACCCACAGACACAGACACAGACACTCACATTACAACACACCTGCATCACACCTCCACACAGCATCACCCAAATGCTCCTTTTAAAAATAAAAATAAAAAAAGAAAAAAGAAAATGTCATGTCTTCAATAGAAGACTAAATCGCGTTTTTGTTAAGCCATTTTCAAAAAGGGAGAGAATCACTGCCTTTTGCCCAGTTTGTCGCTAGCCTTTCGGGCTCTCATGTGCTTCCTGTGATGGCTTGTTGGGCCCGAATGGTGGTCTGTTTTTTGTTGCTTTTTGTTCCCAAATACGATGAGTCCGACGATCCCACAGATCTGGCCTCTAATGAAGATGTTGATGATGGTTGGTTCTTTGTTTGCAGGTTGTTTGTGATGTGAAATCTGTACTTGGTGTGTTTTGTTCTATTTTGCTATGGTGCCGACGCAGTTTGGAGGTTGCAATAGTTTGAGTAGCTATTGAAATGAGTGAGAAGAGACTTCGTGATGAATGGTTGCATTTGTCTTGTTTATGTTTGACTTATTGTGAGTAGAAGTGATTGTTCTTTCTTCTTGTCTTTTTCCTTTGTGGTCAAATGATTACATGCCCTTTATGTGTGAGATTGCAGTGTGTGATCTGTGGAATAAAAAATTGCGGAGAGGAGATCGCGGGAGAGATTGTGGGGATGAAAGAGGGGGAGATAGGGAGAGAGAGGGGGCATTATTTTTTTAATTTTTAATTTTGGTATGCTAAAAGTCTGTTTTGTCCCTCTACCGTTAATATCAACTAACAGTGTTAAAAGTGAAGGACCTGAGAAGACATTTCTAAATACTCAAGGACCTATATGAGAAAAGAGGGAAAAGACAAGGACTTGGATGTCCTTTTCCCCTGCATAAAGCTTGTTTGAATTGCACTTTTTAATGGAAAGAAAAGAGGAGAGGGGAGAGGGGAGAGGGGAGAGGGGAAGGATTCGAATCTATCGTCTTGTTTGGATTAGTTTTTGTGTTTAGGGAAGAGAAGGGAACGGATATCCTTTTCCTTCCTAACAGCGGATTTTAAGCTTCGTTTTAAATTGAAAGTTTATGGAGGGAAAGGAAAGTTTTAACTTTTATACAACCAAGATATTCTTGTAGTGAATTAACTTTGTTTTCAAACGCCTTTTTAGATTTAAAAAAAATGTTTAACATATTCTCATTAGAGAAATTTTAAATATCATCTTATTTTCATTGTTCGTTAATCATCTCCAACGTGTGATGTACACCAACTGAATCTCTTTTTCGTTTTAGGAAGCCAACTAAATATATAGATAGAATATGGTAAATAAGTGATGAAATAAGATGATATATAACAATGTTTTTCTCATTAAGGCTCCGTTTGTTTGCCGTAAAATATTTTTTTAGAAAATATTTTTTGCATTTTACGATGTTTGGTAGTATCAGAAAATTGGTCAATTATAAAATATTTTCCGGTTAACAATTCAAGCGATTTTTCACCAAGGTTGTTTAAGTGAATTTTTATAATTCAAGCGATGCCTTCTTTTCATTTCCTTTCCCTTAATGTTTTTTTTTTCAGATTATTTTCCTTTTCTTTCCTTCATTGTTTTTCTTCCAATTTATTTTTCTTTTCATTCCATTGAGGAATCCAAACATAGTGAGAAGTGGTAGGCTCCGTTCGTTTACTGTAAAATATTTTCTTAATTTTTTAGTATTTAATTAATTTATGATTATTCATTTATTTATTAATTTTTCATAAATTATTTATTTAATTAATTTAATTTATTTATTATTAATTTATAAATCTTTAATTTAATATTTTATTTACGTATGAGTTAAATTTTTTATTAATTAATTAATTTAAAATTATTTTAATTTTGTTATTAATAAATTAATAATTTTAATTAATTAATTTTAATTAATTAATTTTAATTAATTATTTTTAAAAAAATTAAAAATTATAATTAATTAATTATTAATCATTTTTAAAAATTAATAAATTAATTATTATTAATCAAAATTTCACTATTACATCAAAACATTAGAAAATGTTTCCAATGTGATAATTAAACACCAACAAATATTTTATTTTTTTAAGAAAATATTTTTGTCTGTAAATATATTTTACTAACAAGTTATTTTACGGCAAACAAATGGAGCCTATGTTGTGATATTTTAATGTTAAATGAATTTATCTTAGATATTCAATGAATAATAGATATCCATGTATTTGCTATATTGGAAACATGAATCTATTAATTAGATACATTTATTAAGTTATTGTATTTTCATATTCCTGTATCGTTTTGATTATGTGTATGTAATTAATAAGAGAGGTTTTTAGGAGCCTATAAATAGGTTTCTCATTTTTCCATCCAGAACCGTTTATGTACAATTGAAATATTATGAGAGTAAATTAAAGAGTGTTTTCAGTCAAAAGAGAAATGTGTTTTTGTGTTCAACCTTCTAGTGCATAGTTTATTAAAGTTGAGAGTAAATTAGAGAGTTTTTTCAGTCAAAAGGTAAATGTGTTATTGTGCTCAACCTTTTAGTGCAGAGTTGATTAAAACAAGATTCCACGCCTCAATTCAATTGAGTTGTCTATAATAAAAGTAATTGTACTTTAAATTTTGTACTATTTTAAATTATTATTGTACAATTCATCAATAATTTTATATCTATTTTATGTGTCATTGACGATTCACCTTTTTTTTAAAAAAAAAAAAAAAAACACCTAACTTCCATGAGATTCGAACATTTATTTCTCAATTATCAAAGAGCAATTCATCATTATACTATTCATGAATTCCGAGGGATTGCCTTTTTATTTATGTGGGTAGAGTGGTGGCATGACTTTTTCTTTTTTGGTCGAGTTGGTGGCATGATCTTTCTTGCTCTATTTTTGCTCTACATCTTGAACATCATCTCGCAACATATAGTTGTGAAATACCAAAATGGCAAATCTTAATGCAACATAAGCAATAATCAAATAAGCAATTTGAGTTTAACTTAATAATGGATACTATTGGGTTCTTAGACTCTAATAGCCAATTTCATTGGGATAAAACTTGTCTAATATGGTTAGTTTGATTTGGTTAGTCTAATTAGTATTCTTTATTCAAAAATAAAACTAAGTAGAGGCAAGATAAAAAAGTTAGGACCAAAAGAATAAATTTCATAAAGAATTAAGAGAATGTTTGTGGTATTACTATTTAAGAAATTATTTGACGGGTGAAGTTCTAGTTAAAAATATAATTAAGTAGTCAAAGAATGGAGTCAAAGTTTTTCCTTTTTTTTCGTAATAACAGCCAAATTTGAAAGTATAATTAAACACACCACAAATTCAAAATTCTACGTTTATTTCCCTACAAAGTTACAACATCTTATTGCACGCGCCACAGAGAAGGAAAGAAAAGAAAGAAAAAGAAATAAAGCGGAGCACCAACAAGTGACAGCTGGCGGTGGTGCAAAACGGCGGTGACACCGTTGCCGGTTGCTGGAATGGAAATAAACGACGGAAGTGGAGTAGCTGTGTCCACCACCACCACCAACAACAACAACAACACCACCACCACCATAAATTGTGAAGCCTTCTTAAAGGCTTCGCGTGCTAATCAGCTTCGCATCTCCGCCTGTTGCCACCGCTTAGCCATGCACGTCCGCACCGCACCCAAAAACGACGGCGTTGAGTTCTTTAACCTCTGCCTCTCTCTTGCCAGGTCCATTCTTTTCCTTTTTTTTTAAAATTTATTTTAACCCCTAAAAGTTTCGTTTTTTTAATTTTTTCACCACATAATTTATTGCTCAACGGTAAAGTTGTCACTTATCAATGTTCCGGTAGTAGAAACAGTCGCTTGCAAAACTGCAAAACTGCGTATAATTCACTCTGTGTTCGACCCTTTTCTGGGCCTGCACGTAGAGAGCTACGCGCTTTGTGTACTGGGCTGCCCTTTAGATATTATTGCTTGGGAGTGTTAATACATGAAAATTTTTCGTTTATATGCGTACATATAGATTTTTAAGTTTAATTTCTGCTTGTATATTGGAAATATTGGGTTCTAGTAGGTGTTTCAGGTATAATCTTTGCATTTATGTGTATATGCATCCGGAAAAGGGTGCACGAAGCTCCCCTTATGTGCGGTTGGGAGAAGGATCTTATGCGCGGTTGGGAGAAGGATCGGATTTACTTTGGGTCTATATGCGTACGACCCTATCTATATACAAAAATATATAGAAATATATATATATATATATATCTATAAAAAAATTTGGGTTTTACTAGGTGTTTTGGGTATTCTTTTGGCTATGCTGAACTTGCCATGTGCAATTAGCTGCTTAGCGCCAATCGGTCATCCCTAAGTTGCAGGGTGAAGGCCAAATGTTAGCGGAACTTTCTTTTGTCCTTTTGAATCGCCTTTCTAAGTTTCAAAAGCTTTTTCAATAGCCACTCTACAATTCAAATTGCTTTTCTTCAGGTTGCATTTTGCTGACATATGTCACCATAAATTAAAGTTCATCTAACCACCTCAGTCTTTAAGTATTTCTGTTCCATTCAACAATGCCTAATCAATGTGGCATGATATCCATATCCACATGTACTCATGCATACACACACACACACACACACAAACACACACACAGATCCTGCTTCTGAAAGCCAGAATGGAGATAGGTTAAAACCAAACCAAACCAAGCTTTATCCTGCTAGGTGAGGTCGTGCTTGATAAGAGATAAACTTTGGGTACAAATATTTTCAAGTGGTCTAAGTGCATCTGGATTTTATCAGAACTGCATAAAGTTTTCTAGGTTATTTCCTTTTCAATCTCAGTTCTTTTATGTCTGTATTAAATATTTATACATATTTCATTTTTATGTATCATTTACAACCCTAACTTTCCCTTTTCCCAGAGTTGGATATTTTGAAGTCTGTATCACCTATCTATATTGGAAAATTTGATCTCATGCTATAATTTGGATGCATGAAAAAAATGCAAAATATATCTGTACTGTTTCTACACAATTGATAGTTCTACCAAGGTAATTTGGATGACTTGGTTAATGATGATGTTAAAGTTCTTTTGCTCATGTTTTATCCTTCTGATAATTCTGATTGGGACTCCAATCTTTTTTGGGTGGTACTTTAAAACCTTAAATTTTCATTGTCAAGTTGCTCTAAAGGTTATGCTTGCGTCCTAGTTAGAGAAATTGAGAAATACAAGAAAAGGGTTTAACATTGTCTTTTCTCAGAAAGAATAATAATGTGATTTGATGCTACATCACCATGGTTGTTATTTCTTTATAGCTTCATTTCTTAACTCATACATCATTCTCCTTTGTGCATTATTCCATAGCTTTAATCATATGATCTTAAAAACTCAAAAGGTACTGGTCTTTCCTTTCCTGTTTATGTTTTCACACAACTTGATACTGATTAGAATTTCAAGAAATGCAGAGGAATTGGTTACGCAATTGCCAACAAGGAGGTTCCAAGAGAAGCTCCTCTGGAGTTGCCTTTACTATTGAAGCAGGTACGCTTGCTCCCTCAATGTCAATATTTAAATCTTAAATTCTTCTTTTCCTTTTCAAATATACATCACACTGCCTCCCTTGAAAAATCTTTTTTTTTTTTTTTGGTCATTGAAAAATCAAGAGATTGGTGCTCTGTATAAACATTGGTATGTGACTATTGAAATTCTATAATGTGTATGCTGTCTTTTGACTGCTCAAGATTGATTTCCCATTCTCAAGATTCTGAATCTTTCTTTCAAATTTTGTAGGTCTAATTTTACCTATGTTTCCAATTCGGGGATTTGTATTCGTTAATTTCTTCAAATTAATTTGAAGCATACTTCTTTGCTATTATTCTTTTAGGTTTGTCAACTCAGGAATGACTCCTTTCTACATGCAGCTGTCTTGGTTCTGATGATTTCTGTTAAGGTAAGACCTTAAGGCTTGAAAGCAGCCACTCTTTTAATGACCTTAATGGCTATGCTTGGGGCAATGGTCTAGTGCTTACTCGTTGAACACTTGATCTCGAGTTCATGTCTTGGAAATGGCCTTTCTGGCAACAAGGGTAAGGCTAAGATATTTTCCTTCTTGAGACGCTGCTATTTGTGGAGGCTTGTGCATTTTACGACCTATAATTTTGTTATTCATGTTATTTACGAGTCAACAAGCGCGTATTTTTCCTCAATTACAAGTGATGGTTTTTGGAGATAGAACCTGTATGAGGGGGTAAAGGAAAATCTAAGATGAGTTGGGTGGAGGCACATAGACAAGACTTCACTTGTATGGAGCTAATGGAAAAGTGAGCTAATGGAGGAGACGACTCTCGACAGAAATGAGTGCATCACCAGATCCATACAGCTGATCTCACCTAGTGAGACAAGGCTTGGATCGGTTTGGTTGGCAAGTGATGGTTTTAACTAGAAACGGCTGAAATTTGTTCTATGCCGTTTCTTGTCGCCATATCTCGAGTCTGAGCGTTGAACTGCAATTTCTTGTTATCTTATTGTATTGGGACATAATAATCTATTAGAGGAAAAATAAAATAGACTACTATGGACATCTCATAGATGTTTGAAATATACTTATGGTTGTTTAAAGGATTTTTTTCCTGGCTATGCTAATCCTTTCTATGACCAATCACATCTAAAAGTGATTGGGATCAGTATATGTCTTGCTCCCCTATTCCGTCTGGAGTGGGTTTAGGAGGCTGTGCTGTGGGAAAGAACTCCCGATTCATGGTTGTTTAACCGGATAAATTTGAAGATAATTGGGGGGAAGAAGGAGGGTAGGGTTGTTTCCATATAGAATCAAATATGCGGTCAATCTTGTAAATAACAATGTATAAGATGAAGAATCTTGTTTGTTGTGACGTCAATTGCATAAAGATAACCAGTTGAAAATTCAAGGGCAGCCCAATGAATGCAGCCTAGGGAAGGGTCAAGTCTAATGTACGGAGCCTTACCTTATCTTTTTGTAGGAGGCTGTTTCTACAACTCAAATTCACGACTCCAGGTCCACATGTACAAATTGTAGGGAAGGGAGATATATGTCTACGAGTTGGTCATGTATGTTTCTAATTTACTGAGTCGAGTAGAACTTTAGTTGCCTTCTCAGATGGGCTACTGGATAAAAGTTCAATGCTTAATTAGATTTCTTCTACCCGTTTTAGAGAACATCTTAAGGGACTCGAACAACTCTTGCTGCATCAACTGACTTTCCCCTTCTGTAGCAGCACATGCAACCTGCTTACAATGTGGAGATAAACTGTACATGAGGCTAACTTTGTTATTCTTCTCTAGTGCTGATTAGAACTATATAGATGTTGACTTTACTGTCATATCATGTAAACATATAATTGCTTCCGCTGACCATAATTACTTCCACTGACCCGGGTAAATCCCTGTACAAGGTGTGTACAAATGAAAAGGCAAAACAAAGATTAAGTGATTATTGATTGTCCAGATATCAGCAAAAGATTGTGCCATATTCTCTTCGTTACTCCCAAAACAATAACACATGCAGCAGCTCTTAGTTTTTTACACCCATACAGTGGATGCCACAAGGGTGGAAAGTTACTTTATGGCTGTGAATGACAGTGTTCTTTGTGCTTTTTCCAATATAAAAGCATATGAGTAATATAAGAGAGTGAATGAAGTAATTTTAACTTTTTGAAAGGTGACATGCTTGGGGACTTCCTTTCAAAGCTCTGACATTATTGAGGGACTGGGGGAATATAACACGTTATAAAAGGTTTGAGAGTTGGCATGGACTTAAAAACATCTGGTGTGGATATAGAACACCTTTTCATCATTCCTCACACTATAGTAACATGGCCTTGTCGATTCCTATTTTGCTATCTTCTTTAAATGATTTGGTGTATATTTATAAATCTTTTTTTTTTGTTCTGAGGAGCGTATGATTGACATGAACAAGGTTCTATTTTGTTTGGTCAGAATGCTTGTGAGAACAAATGGTTTTCAGATCAAGATTCTAAAGTGCTTTGTAACTTTGCAAGCAAGGTTTGGTGAACTTTCCCTCTTTTGTTGCTATCTGGTTTTTTCTTTTCAGCAAACAGAATTTGTACAGTTTTGATTTGCTAAAACTTTTCTTTCTGCATAATTAGATACTAAGCAGCTTCTGCAGCACAATGAACTTTACCACCGAACCAAATAATTTTCTTTCCAATATTTCGACTATTATGTCAAGGTATGAAATTTTGTTATGCTGTGTTTTGGCGCAACATTGCATTCATATATTGAGCTTTTCTCATATGGTTGTAATAGCATCCTTTGTGATTTGACATTCTAAACAGTTGTCTGTAATACTTGTTGGAGTTCCTGTCTCTCAGGATAATAGGAATGCTTTATCATCTTATCACTTTATTGATGGTCCGATAATTGCACTAACAAATATTTGTTATTAGGTAGTTTTCTTTTTTCTTTGGTCGAGATTAGGTAGTGACAATAATGCTGTTGCTTAAATTGTTGATCAGGGAAGTAAAATTTGGGGCTTTTGAAAAAGAGAAGCAGGAAAAGTGTAATCTAGAGGTCCTGTATTTGGAGGGTGTTCTAGATCATTGTATTTATGATAAGCACAGCTTACGAATCTGCATCACAGGTGATAGGACCTGTATGAAGTATATTCTTGGTACCCCCTAGATGCAATTCCTACTTTAGATCACACGTGTCACCATTGGCTATCTCGAACATTGTCTAGAAGAGTAGCACTGTTTGCTCGAAAAAGCTTCTATGGTTAGTATTTTTTGTTTTAAGAGCGGGGGTAAGGCTTTTCCCTAAAAGGAACAAAATGAGAATTAGATAATACTTAATTGTACCTTCAAGATATACTCAGACTCTCACTGTCTCACACATACAATGTTGAGAAAGACACAAAAAGTTTACAGGCATTCATTTGAAACAAACATTAAGAACCTTAAGTAATCCCACTTCATGTAACCTTGGTAGTGAAGTTCTGGGCTTGAGATCAAAGGTCCCTCCTATTGGTTAGTGTACAAAGCTAAGATTTGATAGTTGTCAAGAGACTGCAGAATACTTATCAATTTCAGAATGATATTTAGGTTCCTTATAGTTCTACCATTGTGGTTTATAGATCATGTCATACCATTAAGTTGTAGTAATTGTCAATTTTGGACCCATTAGTAGTTCTTCGAGATTTTTATATCATCATGTTCTGATTGGTGTTCTTTTTGAATGGAAATCATGTAAATTGCAGGAGAAATTGTAACTTTGTCATAAATTTGAGTAGTTATGTGTTATGTTGAACCATCCAGTTGCTAGCTTGCTGCCATTCTTTGGTCCATCAGTTCGACTTTTGAATGGTGCTGAAGTTTACATTTTACTATTTGAATCTTGTGCTAAGCTAACTCTTTGTTTTTTGCAGATACTATCCCAAAATGAAGATGGGAAAAATACTCGCCTTTCTTGAAGTCAAGGTAATGATTTTCCTTCCCTCTTCTCCCCATCCACCCAGAGAGAGAGAGATTTGGTTGCCTAGGAATTGATGGTACTGATGTCTTTTTTCCTTAATATTGCAGCCTGGTTATGGAACATATGTACGTGACTTCCTAATTTCAAAGGATACGAACCCTTCTCCTGGAGAGAGAGTTGTAAGCATCTTCTAAAATAACTTTCATTTGATAACCCGTGGGCAATTGTTTGAGCAGAGTTATTGAAAGATTGGAAGAATAGTGGACTGCTTTAGTATCAATTACTGTATTATTTCAACATAGCTTCACATAGTAGTAAAAACTTTTGTATCCAGAGCCAACTATCCAGTTTCTTATTGCTCAAGTGCACATAAGTTCTCTCTTCAAACTAAAGATAAGGAGAGAGCATGCACCTGTTTGCTCTTCTATAATGTTATGCTAACTCTGTGTTGTACAGGTACAAAATACTTATAGTTTTTAGACTTCTTGGTGAGAAACAAGTAATTTGAGAGTAGCGTATGTTAGATCTGATGTTGGAAGAAAATGAGGGTCTGAAAGCTTGTAAAGGAATGTTCAGACAAGAGAAGCTAATCTTTTCTGTGTTACTAGGTGTCAGAAAAGTAAGGTAGGATGAGATTAGGGAGAAGGACGTCTTGCTTGTAGCAAGTAAGAGGTTTAACTAAACTACAGAGGGCAAGAGGAATATTTTAATCTTCCTCCATTGTTGTGAGGAGATTTGATGTCTAGCCATCAGGAATATATGTGCCAGGCTAAAATTCTGTTTTCCGTTTCCCTATCGTACCCGGTTTACCATTTAGCTCTCCTCATTGACCATAACGTCATTCCGTCCTTCCATTCTTTTGCCTCTTAATGGACTATGAGTCAAGGAAGTCATCATCATGAACCTTTGATATTCAAACTCAGTTTTGACATTTGACTATCGAGATCTTAGCACTAGGTCATGCACTAAAATCCTATCATTTAATGAAAGTGATGTTGGTGGAGCAATTATCATGCATAGGTTCCTTGATATTATACCATAGGTTGCTGTAAATTTTTGGGTGCATGTGTATACTAATATAATTTTTTTCATTCTCAAAAAAAAAAAAAAAATGGAAGATATTATTCCATAGGTTTTCTTTATCTAGTTCAACTGGTGTACTTGTTAAGCACATTTGTCCAAACCACTCATCATATCCTTCACATTTTTGCAATTAAGAGTAATACTGCTCTGGAAAAGAACTGATTGAAAAATTTATTATTGCTGATTTATTCGCATGATCCCAATCATTTTCGTTTCATTACCTTTATCTTTGAAGCTCTATAAATAAGACCTTTGATTAAGCTAGCCAACATTTAGTACAACCACAAGTTCATCCATCAAAGTGAGGAATTTTAAAATTTGAGCACAAGCCTTAAGGTCAAGTATTATTAAAACCAATCTTTGTATTTACGTAGTGTTGAGGTATCAGTAGTGGGATATAATAGACAGTGCCGATTATAAAAATAATAGTGGACAGTACCATTTCCAACTCTCTCTCTCCCTCCCTCGCTTCCTGAAGAGAAATGTGAAAGGGTCTTAAATCTTTCAATCGATATGAATGAATGCAGTGCTTGAGCTTTATTTGTTGTAAGAGTAACATCTTAAAAGTTAATTTGTTGGATATCGTGCTCAGAAGAAACTCATGATAGAAATATGAAGCTGATGAAATTGCATCATCAACTAGCTAGCATATTGCATGAATTGCAGATTCCATATCATTTCACTATGATGATTTCGATATTTATTTATCCAATCAGGAAGCATAGCTGATTATTCTATCATTTCTATTTGCCTTGCAGAGGTTATTTGTCGCACAGTTGGATAGTACAGAGACTTCTTCATGCCTCATAACCCCGACACAGGCGAAGTATTTTTAATCTTCCCTTCTTCTGTCTAACTGAGTTGAGTTATACTGAAGTCATCTGAGTAATCATGAACTTCTTCTTTAACCTTCAAATTTATGCTGATCATGATACTGTGTTGAATTTCTATAGCTTTCTCTTGAATGGGAGAGGAGTAGAGAGGAGAAACAATGTCTTCATGGTATGTCGTGGACAAAGCTTTGTTACGAATGGCTGTCTCATCTCCTAATAGGATTTAATCTAAATTATGGCATGTGGCATCTTTTCAAAATTTCCCTTATATTTTTTAGGACACTGGGCCTCAGATGCCGACAAATGTTTACCATCTGTTAGCATATGGAATGAATCTACTTCAAGCTGTTGGCCAATTTAATGGTATGCTTAAATTCAGACCTTCTATGTCTAACATTGTTGGTTTTCTGTTTTGTATTCTATGGCACTGTTGGTTTTCTGTTTTGTATTCTATGGCACTTAACTATGTCTGTGAATCTTATGAAGGAAATTATATAGTGGCTGTTGCTTTTATGAGCATGGTATCCACCCCAGATCACTCTACACTTCAAGATTACGTACAACCCACTCTTTCAATGGTAGATCCAGGTGAGCTATCTAGCACATGTATAAGTCAGAACTATAAATGGTTTAAACTTTTCCATTTGTACTACACATTTGCTGTTGCAGAGAATGTGCCAGATCCACAAGTTTAGCTACATTTTTTGATATCTGTGAAGATTCTGCCTGAGCATTTATTATCAACCTTTTCTTTTCCTTTTTTGTTAGATTCAGAGATAATTGAGGGGCCTTCACGAATATCACTGAATTGCCCCATAAGGTGCGTCATCATATTTGTCTCTTACCAAAATTTTCTAATTGACTGGGCACTATGCATGTTTTTGTCAATATTTTCGATCTACTTATTTGCATGGATGTACTTCTTTGATTTCAATTTTATTTTACTATGAATTGAACTAAATGTGCTCTCTGGTGCCAACTATAATTCATTTGTCTCAGCCTGTTAAAATATGGTAACTAATGATGCATGAAATATAAGCAATGCAAACTCCATATTGCAAACTTGGGTTATCGCTTTGTCTTTTGATTGTTGTGGTGATTCTTTCATGTTATCTGCACAAATCAGCCTACTTTCTTCTCAAGGGATTCTGCATTTTGTTACCTCTTTTCAACTTGTCTGCTGCAGCAGGATTATATTGAGCATGGAAGTCTGTTAACATGAAAGCATTGGTGCATATTCACAAGTGTCAGGATTGGCTTTAAGGCTTTAGAATTAAGAACAAAGACATCCTTCAAATGGTCATTTTAGCACTTAAATGGTTGTACGAAGACTTCGAAAAGATTAAAATCCTGAGTGCGTCTTCTCTTGGGCGTTGTGGTAGAGATGGGAACATGGAAAGTTACTAATCAATATCCACAGTTCTGGCATAAGTTCTTTGTTTAACTTATTGTAATATTTAGTAAAGATAAGCTTGAGAATTTTGGCTTTTGATTTCAATCTGCTTCGGTATCTTTGATCTGTTAGAAGGTGAAGTGCTGCATATCCCTAAAAGGAGCAAAATTTCTTCAGTGGTTTTCTCTATATATTTACCTCAACTTTTTTAGAACATGTCCAAGTCAAACAAAAGAAGTTATAATGCTAACAGATTAGAGTATCATTTTAATGTAAACCCTTAGGTGTAGCACAACTGATTAGACTTTGGGTGTGCTCCCCAGAGGTCATCAATTCGAGTCCCCTCAGGGCCATTGGAGATTTATTTGGCTGTTAACTTCAAGGTCCCATGGGATTAGTTGGGCAAAGTCCGAATACCCTCAGATTTTCCAAAAAAAAAAAAAATACTTGAATGTAATATTAGCTTTCAATTTATTTCTGCACTTTTTTGCTCGAGTCAAGAACTAAGACTACAAATTAATGTCTCACAAGCTAATTATTTGCATTCTACTTCTCAGAAAAAGAAAAAAGAATATTATTTAGATTCTGACTGCAGCACTTATTTTCTGATGTTTATCCTTAACCTTTGTTTTTAACAGCTTCAAGCGCATAAATGTTCCAGTGAAAGGTCATATGTGCAAACATCATCAGGTGAGTGTCCTTTCCTTAATGGTAAACATTATAGTCCTGTCAACCATAGTTGATGATTAGATATCTTTGCACTTTAATATTTCTAGCAGCTAATGTTAGTTAAAAATGCATCTAAAAGATGTATGAAGTTCAAACAGGGTGAATAAAACCTCTTGGTCTTGCTTATGCACATCGCAGGGGAAGCTAAAAACTATTACTAGTGGTAGCGATTGCCAGGAGAATGGATGAATGATTGAGACAATGTAGGCATCCTTTCTCTTTAAAGGGTGGTTTCTCCAGAAAAGTATTGCTTTGAAGGTCACATATCTGCAAATTACGAATAAATTGTCAATGCTGTGCATTAGTGACATTGTGGATCAATAGTGTTTAGCTTCCCCTCTTTTCTGCATATGCAGAAGATGTTTTACTCATTCCGGTTTCAACTACATAATTCTTTAGATGCATTTTGTTGAGGTTTTTAATCTTCTCACTCTGTGGACTGCTGCATGGAAAAGATATTAGGATTTCTTGGAAGAAATGCACCCCTTGGTATCTTCGATGTGTTTTTGCTGAACCTCGTGTTCTTTCTGTTGAGTGCTGTATGGAAAAGATATTAGGACTATTTGTTGAAGAAATGTACTTGTAGGCTTCTCAGTTTGTCAACGTTCACAAATTAATGACAAGCGAGCTAAACGGGTGAGAAAAACATAAACGAAGAACTGGAATGAATGGCTTGGTGCTTCTAACTAAGTACTACTTTCTATTTATATTAGTTATCCAAAATACAGATGAAGTTAAATGATAGAGCTTATATGGGTTGTGGCTAGTTAATTGGAAAATTTGCTTCTTTTCCAGTTCATTTTCTTTTCGTTCTTTCATAATGATGGCTGTCCTATATTTCCTGGCAGTGTTTTGATTATGAGAACTATATAGAAATAAATTCAAGAAGGCCATCGTGGCGTTGTCCTCATTGCAACCAGCATGTCTGCTTTACTGACATCCGCATCGATCAGAATATCGCCAAGGCAAGTTGCGTTTTGAATGTTCCTACACTATAACAAATTTCCTTAGTTATTCAGTAACACCAGTTTATACTAACCAGGTCCTAAAGGAAGTTGAGGAGACTGTCAATGATGTTATAATCTCTTCAGATGGCTCGTGGAAGGCTATCATGGAAAGTGATGATCATAGTGATAAGCCGCAAGATAAGATCACCACTTCTGGAGCAGATGAAACTGCAGAGCCAGAATCTTCTGGTGTCTCAAACGGTCCTGCTGATATTTTGGATCTTACCGTGGATGATTATGAAGTGGACACATTCAACATTTACGAAAAGGAAGACAGGATGGTCTCTTCTACAAACTGTCCTAGTCAATCTGATGTTCAGAATATGACAGCCAACTCCCATATGAATAACATAAATGAATTAAATCAATACAGTGCTACTCAAATTCAGGATAATTTTTGGTCGGGAATCTTTGTATCCACGTTTGGATATGGGGCATCTAGTTCTAGGTCAAACTCACAGATTGGTGGTGTTCCTGAGCCTAATCTTAGTAACTTGGTTTCTCCGGTACTAACTGATTCGACTCCTCCTGCTCTCAACCAAGGGTCTGGACCTTTTCATGGAGATGCCCTTCTCACAACCTCTGTACCACTGGGTCTGTATGGCCAATTCGCATCAATACCTAGACATGTAAGCAGGACACCAGTTGCAGTTCAGTCTTTTTCAGACCTGAACCCAACATCTACTCTTCATCAAAGGCCAGCAAACAATCTGAACACCTTGATGCAAAACGGTGCTTCAATAACTTCTCAAACTTCCGCTCTTTCATTGATGGGTAATGGTCTATGTTCGGTAGCAAGCAACATGGAAAAGCAGCAGCTATTTTCTAGAACTCATTCTAGTCCACTTCAAGGGTCTAGTATGAACTCATCTACATTACAGCAATATCCAGGTGCACAGGTAAGTTATATTTATCCCTCTTGTTTCTCTGCGTCTTTGCTGTGGTAGCAGCTTCCAGTTTATGCTGTGTGCATACACAGAATCATTGTTCAGCCTCTGTGTTCTTGATCTCTGTCCCTTGTGTCTGTGTGTGTGGGTGCCACGTCTTTGGCTTTGACTACATTGTTTTTCTTTGTGGAACTGGGTTCAGCAAGAGTACTCATTTGCTTCTGCCCTATTCGCTCAACAGACTGTAGGCTTTCAGGCTCCAAGTCAAACGCATTCTTACAAAGTTTCCTCGGTATTTCCAACTGAACATCAAGCCTGTGGTCAACCGCCAACCCTAAACATCAGGGCAGGCCTTAATCAGTCTCCAAGGCTAATGAGACCATCTACTAGTTTTTCAAGGATGCAAACTTACCAGGGTGGTTCACAAACTGTCGTTGGTCATTCAACAAGAGGAGTCGATAGCCAACAAGCTCAAGCAATGCTTTCTGCTCCCGAGATGGCGATTCCTGCTAAAAGATCAAGACTAGCAACTCCTTATGCAATGAATATGGATGGACTTGGAACATCAATGGGAGGCCAGACAGAGAATACGGCAGGTGTTGGACAACCAATGACGAGGACTGGTGGTTTGATGGATTTGGCAGCAGAGCAAGACTGGCGACCCACGGGCCGCATGCGTGGAAGCTTGTCCGGAAGAGCTTATTCTGATGCTTTTAAACAGTTCATTATCCAACCAACGCAGCAGGGTCAATCTACTAGACCAACTTCAAACGTGGCCTCGCGCACGCTCTCAGCTTCATCGCAGTTGGAAATCCTCATGGCTAATAGAACTGCTCTTGCTGAGGCAGGGCATTATTCATATAGAGGATCAGCAAGCACATCTGGTGGTTCAGGTGTTTTGCCTTTGGGGATGAATGGACTCCAAGGGAATTCATAGCTGGGGCTGTATTTAGCATAGCCTTTTTCTGTTTTGTGGCCGCTTGTACAGAGACCTCAAATTTCAGTTATAAAGTCTCATTCTCGCTTTCCCTCTCTCTCCCCCTCCCTCGCTGTCCGTAGTCAACTTTGTTGTTTTTGATCGTTCAGTTTGGTAAAACGTGGGTCACCAAATATTTTTATAAATATGCCCTACCTCCCTCCCTCCCTAAACCCACCAAACTTAGTGTCAAGACCAGAACATATTAGAAGCTATTCTGAATGTCACCACTGGACTGATTGACCGTCCTATCCTATTATCATTTCTATGATTAGATTTCTTTTATTAAATAACATTATGAGAGTGAATCTAACAATAGTTTATTGAATTTTTTATAGTGTTATTTAATATGTGAAGATTCAAATCTCAATAATTCCATCACGGCCTGTAGGTGTTAAGTGGTGTTTGCACTAGAAAAGTGAAAAAAAAAGAGAACCAGAAAAGAGGAATCAGTTAATTACTAATAACAACATAAAACTTGTTGAATGGGATAATAGATATGATGAACTTACAAAATTCCGACTTGCAAAATTTAATATATTGAGGGACAGATCTAGGTGTCCTTCAATGCATTTTAATGAAGCTTAGAAAAAGCTGTGTAAATACCTATAATTTTTTTTTCTTTTTAGGGATCTCAAAGGGTTCTTTGTCATAAAAAGCAAAAGAAATGTATCCAAAATTAGAACATCAACCTTGAAACCATTGCAATTCAACATTAACTATCATTTCAGAGAAGAATAATTATTAGAAACGTATAAAAAAAAGGTTAGCCTTTGAAACAAATGCACTGTTACTCGCGCGTGGGTCTTGTGCTCAAGTGGTGTTCAGATCCCACCTACGATCTACATACTCTATCGATTTCAAACTTAAAAACATTTTCAATTTTTTTTTTTTACAAAAAGAAGACTAGTAGAGGTAAAAGCAAAGCGACACTGCAATTTATAATATAAGTAATATGCAATTTATTATTAGTGATATTACTTTTATATTCGCATGAATAAATTTTTTTTGGTTGATGGGAGACCTAGCACTGAGCTAAAAGCGGTTGATAACTCTGGTGTTAATTTCTTTCTGTTTGTCCTTCTCAAGTTAAGCCTGCAAAATTACTGGGGGTTGGTCCAGATGGTGTTCTCTAAGAGATTGACTAAGGTCGAAGTTGGTAAGTAAATTTGTGCATTTGTTCGCTTCTCTATAAACATGTTTCACTTAAAAGTTTGACTATTGTTGAATATTAACCCGACAATCATCAACCCATGATCTCCAAGGGTTATTACTCGAGATGTTATTCTGGAGCATATGAACAAGTGTCAATGAGTTCATTTCAATCTCAACATTTGTAGCTCCTATTTGAACTAGCTTTTTCAGTCCCAATCATATCACAGCCACTTTAGCGCTGGTGTTAAGAGGCAATACCCAAATTAAAAATAAAGCCTGACAACCAATTTTCGTGTTCGTTCTTGATCAAGCCACTTGTTGCTACAATACTAAGATTACTTTTATATTCGAATAGATAAATTTATCTATAACATTAAACTATCATTTAAACTACACACATTTACATGTAACTATAACATATAAATTTAAAATTCCCCTCAATTTGACAATTAACTTCGTAATTACCTTGATTTTCTTTCTCCAAAAAGAGAATATTTTTCGTTTAAGTCAATATATTTTCCTACATCAATAGCAGATCCAGTTGAAAGAAGGCCCAATAAGGTGTCACCATATTGGCCCAAAAAGCTTTAAATAATTAGTTTCGTCTTCAACTTTCCGGCACAGAGCTCTCCTTTCAGTGACACTTTGACCGGCCGTTTGTGGACTGTTAACAAATCGAGTCGGGCACGGGCCGGCCCGTTTAGTGGTTTAAGTCGAATGAAGTGCAAATCGGTGGCCTGCATATGGTCAAGCTCCCCGCCGGTACACAAGGTCACCGCCGCCGCCGTTCTCGGCCACCCTCCCACTCTATACACCGGCGGATCCGATGGCTCCATCATCTGGTGGAAAATCTCCTCCTCCTCCTCCGTCAGCTCGGTACCTACTCTTTACAAATTGAGCAAAGCTTACATGAATAAAATTAACATTTTTTTGATTAAATTTATTTGCGATTAAAAAAAAGAACACTTCGTTGCAATTATAATTTTTTTTCATTAAATTTATGCTTTGTTTTGATAATTTAATGCTACGATAGTGTGATCGTATTATGTAGTACGTATACAATGTGTATGTCTCTCTTTCTATATACATATATGTGCGTGCGTGTATGTGTCAGTGTGTGTGAAGTTTGATGTTGTATAATTTCAATGTAGTTGCTCAATTTCCTTTATTAAAAAGATTTGCGTGTCAAATGAATGAAAATGTTGAGCTCAATTGTACGCACTTATCTCACTCTGTCTATACACACGACGCGCACGTATATATATATGTACAACTGCAAGATCAACTCTCAGTTTCATTTCCTAAGGAGTTTCATTCATGCGTTGAAGTGAACAGAAATTCTTAGTAATTGGGTGGAATAACTTTCTGTCGTGTTGCCTTGAGCAATCTTAACAAAATGGATTGTAAGTTTATTTAAAGTTGGTGTTTTTTGATGTCTTAATCTTGAATCTTGTTAACATGTCCTTGTTATTTGTCTTTAATTGGTAGGATATAAGACCAGTAGCGATGCTGTGTGGTCATGCTGCTCCTATAGCCGATCTAGGGATTTGTTTTCCTACTGCTGATGGGAAAACAGTTGATATTAATAGTGCGGTATCAACTTCTAACTTATTCAAATGTGGCGCATTAATAAGTGCATGCACTGATGGTGTATTGTGCGTTTGGAGCAGAACCAGTGGACACTGTAGACGTAGACGAAAGATGCCACCTTGGGTTGGAAGTCCATCCATGATTCGACCATTGCCTGAAAATCAAAGATATGTCTGTATTGCTTGTTGTTTCACTGACCATGTTTACGCTGACAATCAATCTGCTGATTCCTATGGAGAGGGTAGTGCTTTGACTGATGGAGAATCACAACATGGAAAACCATCTAAGTGCACGGTTGTAATAGTCGACACCTACTCACTTACCATTGTCCAGACTGTTTTTCATGGTAATTTACTGGTTGGGCCCTTGAAATGCATTGCTCTAGTTTTGGCCACTGGAGAAATGGAAAATCCATCAGTAGTCATTGTTGATATATATGGAAAGATGCAGTATGTACCAGTATTGAAGGATTCAGACCCAAATGGAGAAAATGTGGCCAGTACACAAAGTATTACCTCTCATTTGGAAATGACGGAGAACCTAAATGATGTGAAAGATAGGGGGCTCTTAGTGTCATTTGCACATTGTGGGCAGGTATTAGCCCTTGTATATCGAACATGCTGCATATTTAAAGTGGTAGATGGCACTACTATTGGCGAGATTTCTTTTTTAGGTGATCAACTTTGTCTAGAAGGCGAATCACACATCATTGGTGGCATCTTCTTAGGAAATAATGCTGCTAGAATGAGATTCAATATTCAGGAACCTGATAACGTCTTTGAGGAAGAATTTGCTGTTTGGAACGACAGAGGTTCAGCCTTGTTATACAAAATTTCATATTCAAGTAACACCTTCAACTTCGAACCTCTATCTGCCATCCCCACTAGTTCAAACCCACCTGGTTTAAAATTGTCCGTACGCTTTATTCAGTTGAATAACTGTCTTATTCGCGTTGAATCAATTTGCTTTCACAGAGAGGAACCTTCACTGTGGAGACCTCATATTTCCATTTGGTTGTTATCAAAGCAAATAGGTAGGAGTGGGAAGCTTTCTCTAGAGTGCCAATGTCTTGGTGAAAGTCAATATTTTGATGACTGGACCATGAATTGTTACTCTACTAGAGATGCTCTGAAGCATGATGCTGCTGGAAAGGTGACAGCCAGGAACAATGATATAACCTCACAAAGTTGTGCTGCAAATTCAATGCTCACAAATGACAGTAATGGTTTTAATCAGAAACTAGAATTTGTATCTTCTTCTATGATTGTCTCTGATAACTACTGCACACCTTCTGCTATTGTTTATGGCTTCTACAGTGGTGACATAGAAATTGTACGATTTGACATGTTCTTCGAGGGAGTAGAATCTCATGATATAAGTCCTCATAAGTATGTGGATTCACATGCACATAAACAACATCTTTCAGGGCATACAGGTGCTGTACTTTGCTTAGCTGCACATCGTATCATGAACTCATCCAGAAGGTCAAGTTTTAATAATGTCCTAGTGTCAGGAAGTATGGACTGCACTGTACGTTTATGGGATCTCGACTCTAGCACTCCCATAATTGTGATGCATCAACATGTAGCTCCAGTGCGCCAAATAATTCTTCCCCCTCCTCACACTGACCATCCATGGAATGATTGCTTTCTTTCTATCAGTGAGGACTCATGCGTCAGCCTTACTTCGTTTGAAACTTTGAGGGTGGAGAGAATGTTTCCTGGACATCCACACTATCCTTCAAGAGTTTTATGGGATAGTCCAAGAGGCTATATAGCTTGTCTTTGCCCAAACCAATCAGGAACATCTGATGGATTTGATGTTCTATACATTTGGGATGTAAAGACAGGTGCTCGCGAGCGAGTACTTCGTGGGTCTGCTGCTCATTCAATGTTTGACCATTTCTTTATAGGTATTAACAAGAATGTCCCATCTGGAAGTCTGATAAATAGAAACACTTCAGCTTCCTCTTTACATCTTCCAATAAATGAGGAGACAAGGTTTCTGCAGTCTCATTTGAAAAATTCAGGGAAGGGGAATTCTTCATCGAATTTGTCCTCTGCAAAAAGTGCAGTGGATGCCGGTGCTGCCCAATTACATGCCACTGCTGCAATATCTGTTCAGCCTAAATTGACAATCTTTCAAAGCAACAAGCTACCAGTTAAAAGCTCTTGTCCCTTTCCTGGGATTGCCGCATTGTGTTTTGACCTGACATCATTGGTGTCTCTTTGCAAGAAGCGTGATTTCTCTCAAGATCACAATGATAAGCAAGAAAAAAATAATTCAAATAAAGGAGCAGTGGATACGCCAAAAAATGGTGCTCATGCTAGAGAGAATGTACATTTTGAGGAGTGTGGGCTTGAGATGCCTAGCACCTACCATTTGGGTTTGGCAGATAACTTGAATGGGACGTCAGCTGATATTTTTGAAAATTATGACTGGGTGCTCTCATTTGAAGGATATTTACTGCAATTCAGCTTGTCCCTCCTGCACTTGTGGAATGTGGATGATGTGCTCGACAAATTGCTAGTTAATGAAATGAAGCTCAAAAGACCGGACGATTTGAAGGTAGCTTGTGGCTTACTTGGGGACCGGGGGGCTCTGACACTGGCATTTCCTAATTTAAGTGCAAATCTTGAGGTACTTTAGTGGCTTCACTGATTTTAATGATGTTAACAGAAATTTCCTTGCTTCACGTATGAGATACTGAATTAACTTTACAGCTGTGGAAATCATCATCAGAGTATTGTGCAATGAGATCGTTGACTATGGTGTCCCTTGCCCAGCACTTGATCAGCTTGTCCCATTCCAGTTCAGCAGCCAACAGGTATAAGTGTTTTCAGTATTGATTCCCATTTAGGAAATACTCTCTTCAACTTGCAATCTTCTGTTTTCATCTCAAGTATATGTTAGACATGATTTCTTTAGGAAATACTCTCTTCAACTTGCAATCTTCTGTTTCCGTCTCAACTTAATTATATGTTAGACATGATTTCTTCATTGGAATCAAATTTGAGCTTCATTGAATGGAACGACTTGACTCAAAAATGGAGGTTGGCTCTGATGGTGAGTCAACCATGCAGCAAGTTCCCAATTCTTCTCCATTTTTTTTTTTTTTTTTGCTCGGCCAATTCTTCTCCGATTACTTCTGGTGGCATGAGCAAAATGACATCTTACATGCTGAGAATAATTCCTCTGACCTCAAGATTTTTAAATCACAGAGTAGAGTAGTGCTCGACTTGAACATTTATGCTTGCTGCTGGTGTATGTGCAGTTTCTTACACTGAAGCCTTGCCCATTTTTAGGCACTATGATCACTGTTTATATAATGTCTCTTTCATGCAGTGCCTTGGCTGCATTTTACACACGGAACTTTGCAGAGAAAATTGCAGATATAAGGCCCCCTTTGCTCCAGGTAAAATATTAAGCAAATTGTTTATGTTAGGTTGAATCTGTCTTCGAGCTTAATGATTTCATTATTATTTTCATTTTTTTAGGGGTTCTCAGAAAATTTGGAGCTACTAATTGAGAACATAATTTAATTTTTCGTTTCCATCTCATGTTAGTAATTGTTAGATTTGGCCGTGACATTCTGTTATACAACAGAGTTGAGTACTGTGTAAATTTATATTTTCTAGAGCTAAGCAAGTACCAAGGGAAAAGTAATTGCTATACAGTATGTTTTGTTTGGCTGAAGAGCGAACAATAATTTTACCCCCAAAACAAGAGAAAGTAATAGAGAAGGAAAAATGCATGTTCATGCCTAAGTAGTGCTTCAGTATATTTGAGTCTCTTTGCTATTTTCTTTTTTTTGCACCAACCATCAGGTGATATGTTTCAGTTCGCATGAGTAAAATTTTCTTTGAGAGAATTATATTTCTGAATTTTTCATTCAGATGTTCTTTCACTGACTAGCTTCTTGGGCTAGACTCATTCCTTCCTTAAATGCCCCCTCCTAGAAGGCACATGCCATTAAGACACTGATAGATAGACTTTTACAAGGGATGCTAGTGATTGGGAGTTAGAAGAGTTCTTCAATTTCTTTGGGTTGGTTAATAATTGCACCCTTATTCAAGGGAGTGAGGATAAAGTGAAATGTTGTTGTGAATAGATGTTTCTTATGCAAGAATGATATGGAGTCAGTAGAACACTTATTGCTTCGATGCAGTTGGGCTAGATGTTTATGGGAGATGGCCTTTAATATTGTGGGAATACTTTGGGTTGCCTCTAAGTCTTTTCATGAGGAGATTAGAACATGGAGTGGGGTTAAATCTTCCAAGCACAAAAAGAAAGTTATTCGTAGGGTCCCTCTCACGGAACCGTAGAGCTTTTGAAGGGAAGGAATGACCCCTTTCGGTTGTGAAAAACTATTGTTTACAAGATCTTTGTTTTTGGACCAATGGTTCTTGTAAAGTTGATGTTGATAGGATCCTTGATTGTTTCAATTCTTTACATAGCTAATGTATATAGCGAGTATGCCTAGATGATTTATAGTTGATGTATATAATTTTGGATTGCACCCCCTTGGTGCATATTAATAAATTTTTTCACTTCTCAAAAAAAAGAAAGAAAGAAAAAACACTGATAGATAGAGAGAGAGACAGAGGGAGTGGGAGAGAGAGATGCTGAAAATTTTGAAAGTACTATGATAACCAATTAAGGTTGTTTGATATGACAACAAATCTGAAGAGTTCTTGCACTCGAAGATTTTTTATCTGCAGGAATATCATGGAGATGGTTGACTAGTGTAGTGTGCATCAGCAATCGAAGTAGTTATGTATTCATGATGTTGTTTTGACGTCCAATCATCTGACTGCCGTTAAGAGGAGGAGATTTCTGAAATCTCTTATCATCGGACTGCTGTCCTCGTCTTGCACATCTTTTTCATTATAAGCATACTTTTCCGAGATGATAATATTTATAGTAGAACTGTTGGACGGACTTCAAGATTAGAATATCTGGTTTATACTTCTTGTTTCTATTTTCCCCCGGCCCTTGCCAGGCATGAGAACTGGAATATGTGCTTTCATTTCTCCTGTTTCGTATATTCTTTGATTTTAAAACATTTATTGTTTATTTTTGGTCTGTACCTGTATTTGATTTCTGATTCTTGTTAACTAAAGCTCCTGGTAAGCTTTTGGCAAAATGAGGTCGAACATGTCAAAATGGCTGCTCGCTCGTTGTTCCATTGTGCTGCGTCCCGGGCTATTCCGCTTCAGCTGTGTAATAGTCAAAAAGCAAATGAGCATGCTAATTTTCTTGTTAATTCTTGTAAAATGGATCAATGTGACTATTCAATGACAAAGGAGAAAGATGCAAACAATTTGAGACCCGATGAGCTACCAGGAACACAAGATGATTCTGAGAAAGAAGAATCTGAAATACTATCATGGCTGGAATCATTTGAAATGGAAGACTGGATATCTTGCGTTGCGGGAACAAGTCAAGATGCGATGACTTCTCATATAATTGTTGCTGCTGCTTTGGCTGTTTGGTACCCGAGCCTTGTAAAGCCAAGTCTTGCAAAGCTTGTTGTTCATCCATTACTAAAATTGGTAATGACTATGAATGAAAAATATAGTTGCACTGCCGCAGAGATTCTTGCGGAGGGTATGGAGAATACATGGAAAGAAAGCATTGGTTCTGAAATACCTCGCCTCTTGGGAGACATATTCTTCCAGATAGAGTGTTTAAGCAGTGGATCTATGCAAAAGCCAGCCACATCTCTTAAAGTTAGGGACACATTGGTTGGGGTTCTTCTTCCAAGCCTGGCAATGGCTGATACCCCTGGATTTCTGAATGTGGTAGAAAGTCAAATATGGTCTACTGCATCTGATTCACCAGTTCATGTGGTATCATTAATGACTCTCATAAGGGTTGTTCGTGGTTCTCCAAGGAACTTGGCTCAATACCTTCATAAGGTTTGTAGAGACAATTCTTTTATATTAGTTTCACACCACTTGAGTCAAAGTATTTTCATAGAATTATAGTGGACATGCACTACTGTACCATCTTTTGCCTTAATGTAATAATATTAACATTTAATGTGGGAAACACTACAATATGGGTGATGTATGCTAGTGATTTTAGTTTTTACTTGACACCATCGTTCTGCTATGAGATACTCATTTCTTTGTTGATTATTGGATGATCATATTCTAAGTCCAGTGTAATTGTGTAATGAGATGAATTATGTTAAATATCTCGGTTGAGAAATGTTTTAGAAAGGATAAGTGACTTGTGTAACAAATCTATAGCAGTCGCATTGGAAAAACTATGTAACAAATCTATAGAAGTCGGATTGGAAAAACCTTTCAGCCATCATAACTTTTGTAAAAATTGAAGTTCGTGTGATTTGTTGATATGACCAAACATTATCTTGAAGAGATTATCTTGCTAAACTTGCTTACCATCTTTTAGTTAAATAAATATGTTCAAGAGTGCTCATGTGTCCAGTGTTCAAGGTTACAATTAATGCAAACATAAACGACCAGACCTTTTTTAGGTTTATTTTTTATTTCCATCCCCCCAACAACAAAGGGAATGAAGTTAGGGCTGATATAGTAAACTGGTGGATTTTTACTACAACCCCCTCTCTTGAAGTGGCTTATGGTTTTATAATGAATTTCCTTTTGCATTATATCGTATTAAGACTATTATTTAGGGTTATTATTTCTCAAAAAAAAAGAAAAGACTATTATTTAGGACTAGCCACCTGTATATTGTAGCTCTGCAATTGTCAAGTTTGAGTATGTCATGTTGTTAGAGTCAGTAAATGGCACTTTTGGAAGTTATAAGGTATTTTATCATATTAGTATTCCTTAACTTATATCTTTCTTCGAATAATCAATTTCAAATATTTCTAACATCTAGACAGATTTGCAGGTGGTCACTTTTATTTTGCAGACAATGGATCCTGGTAACTCTGTCATGCGCAAGACTTGCCTTCAGAGTTCAATGACAGCATTAAGGGAAGTCATACGTGTGTTCCCTATGGTAGCCTTAAGTGATACATCAACCCGGTTGGCAGTTGGTGATGCGATCGTAGAGATTAACAATGTGAGCATCCGGATATATGACATGCAAAGGTAATCAATTGAGATAATTTTGAGAAGCAATAGCAATTTTAGTTCTTTGTTTATTTATTAAGTTTTCGTGTCTGGGGTCAAATTCTTGAATGGAGTTATAGGGAGTCTGTAGCCTAAATAATATGGGCAGATCTTGTAACTTATTTATTTTATTTAAAGGAAAATTTGTCTGTGTATGTGTATAAAATAATAATGTCCAAGATGAAGTTACTCTAGTAACCTCTTACTGTTGTATCTCAAGTGCAAATGGTTCCAGATTTTGTATTAAGTACTCGCGTTCTTGCCGGATTCAGTATGTGAGGTAGCTTATTTTTAATGAAGCTTCAGATGGTACTCCCTTGTTTTAAATTTTCATCCATGTTCTGGGATGTTTCAAGTTGTCCACTTTGAAAAGGCGATTAGCCATAACTTAGAATCTAAAAGCTGTACAAGTATTTTCAAGTTGTCTTCCATGTTAATTTAGTTTCTTTAGAAGGTTAATGTGGAGATGTCCACTCATGTTAACTGCATGTTGGATAGGAAGGTTATATGTACGCACGGTGGAGAACGAATATGGGATTGATGAAGTATACTCTTTAAGACCTTCCCCCATGTTGACATTTATTGGGAGGAGAAATAAAATTTATGATCGCACTTTTTGTCGAAATGAAAGCATCTGCATCCTCACTTATGCTATTTCTTGTTTAAATCTTATAGCATGTCCATAGTAAAGGTCTTGGATGCGAGTGGACCTCCAGGACTTCCGACAATACTTGGAGGAGCTTCAGAAACAGCAATAACAACTGCAATCTCAGCTCTAAGCTTTTCACCTGATGGAGAGGTACTGTGATTGGCCCACAGCTCTATCTATTTCGAACACCTTTGCATTCTTCTCCAAGTTTTGTTCAAATCCTTTCCCAATATATTGTTAGAATTACTCAATGACTTGCTTGCAATGCCCTAAGCTATCAAGTCAAATCTGGCATCTGACCTGCTAAATGAAGATCTTATAGATCTGTGTAGCTTTGAGTACTGTTCTACAGTGACCGACAGCTTGATTTAATTTTCTCCTCCCCAAACTAGATGAGGGTGGGGGAATTAAAGAATATTTATTGGACCCAATGTCTCTGGTTATTTACTGCTTTGACCTGTGTATTGCTTTAGTTTTTTCTCCTGACGCTACAAGAAGCTATGGTACTTTAAATTCTTACCTGTCTGATGCCTCTGACTAACATTTATATTGACTAAAGTTAATGAATCATCAAATGAAAAAAGAAATGAATCCTTTGAGATTATGGAGTAATAACTCAAAGAGAGTCCAAACGTTAAAATTGGTGTATATGTAGTTCTTATAATTCTATCCAAACATGCAGGGCCTGGTTGCCTTTTCTGAGAATGGACTGATGATCAGATGGTGGTCGCTGGAATCTGTGTGGTGGGAGAAACTTAGCCGGAATCTTACCCCTGTCCGATGCACCAAACTCATCTTTGTTCCCCCATGGGAGGGATTCTCGCCTAATTCTACCCGGTCCAGCATAATGGCAGGGGTAACGAGCAGTGCAGGGGAAGTCGACTCACAGGTATTTCTATTGCTTAATTGTCATAGGCAAAAGTGCTAATCCAATGTTCATTGTCGCACAGACAAGAAGAATTTCCAGAAATTCACTTCAAGGGTGGGGGAAAATGAAGACGAGCAAATGATATTTAGGCTTTTATAGAGGAAATGAAATTAAATCTAAGTAATCTGAAAAAAATTTCTTGTTCGTCACAATTATCTTTGTAGTCAGGGGAAAAAGTCTTAAACCAGAATCAAAACGAAGAATAAAGAATATAGATGAAATAACGAACAGGAAATTTGGGATGCTGCACAGTTTTGCGGTCCTTAGGGTCTGGGGAAAAGAAAAATTTTGAGGCATTGCTTATGGGGTTTGGAGGAAGGGGTTATAACTCTGGGCAATACTAGGTGGTGCTACAGTAAGCCTTGTGTGGCAAGGCAAGGAAGGGTGCTGAGTCGGGGAGGGAAGATCATCAGTGGTATCCTAGAAAGTTCTTCTCTTTATTAATTTTGCAGTTTTGCTTGCCACATCTGCACAAGGCAAATATTTTTTTCTTCTTTCTTTTTTCTCTTCTTTTCGATTTTCAGACCACAAACATAATTGCTTTAGTACACAGGCCTAACTTCTTTTGTTAAATATTAGGAGATGGATGGTATTTCCACCTCTTCTGCAACGGAAATCATATGATATGACTTCAGTTTTATTCCTTAGAAAATCGACTTGTGCTTAATTAGGAACTAACCGTATACGCTCTACTGTGATGTGCTTTTTTGACAAGTTGACTTAGGGTGGTTTTGTATATGATTCATCGACTCTTGTGTCTCTATTTGAAAACATCCTGTTAATGCTGCTTTCTTTGTCTTTTTGCAGGATAACAAAAAGGGTTTGAGTGAAATAGAAAGATTAAATCTCTTAATTCACAATCTTGATCTCTCGTATCGGCTTGAGTGGGTTGGTCAAAGGAAAGTAAAGTTGATAGAGCATGGCCATGAGTTGGGCCTCTTCCAGCTATAAGTAAGGTATCCGAAACTCCCGCTTCATCACGCCAGAGATGCATCTTTCATAATGCTGCATTCTTACTGCAGAGATTTACTTGTGCAGTAATACCATGTTATCTGGAGGATCTCACAAGCTTAAACGGATCACCTTTTCATTCGTCTGATCTGCAGTCTTTCATCGGCAGCCGGCGCCGTCAAGGGCCCACTGAAGTTATATGTCAATTCTCGAATGTCTCTTTGTCCGTCTATCCGTCTGTCTGTCTCTCTTCTATATATTTTTCTTGTAAAGGGGATTTGTCCAATAGTAACAAGTGGTGCCATCACAGGTTGACATCTGATCCAACCTTAGAATGTTCGAGGAAATTATGTGCGGGTTGTGCCCTTTGGTTGAGCACTTACTTCGCTAGTTATGAACGAGCTCTCCTTTTTTCACCAATACATCTCTTTTGTAGATAGAATTGAATTGAGTCAAGATGTTTATTCATATATATCATATCGTTTGCCTAATTTTTGAGTTGGCACAAGAATTATCTTAAGAGTTATATTGCATTATTTTTTTTCGAATTCCGTGAATATCAGGTACTCCACGACTCCATCAATAGCTAGTCCCACATGGTTACTGCTCTTGTTATTCCCTGTGCTCGTCTTTATCTCATTACTCTATCAGCAAAACAAGGGGAAAAACAAAACAGAAAGGCCAATTTTTAAATTATTTTTTTCTCCCGTAATTTTTAGGCATAGTAAGAATTTTGTGTAGAGGACTGCCGTTTTTAATATCGAATGCATCACTTTACATTTCACTTTTGCTAGAGAATGTTCTACGTTGAAAAAGATATAAACATGAAAAGGTAAAATGATCAAGTTGTATTCAAAAGTATTGAGTTCGAACCAAAAAAATTTGAAACACCTTTGGATAACTGTAAACTGAGAAACTAAACCAGTTAGTTCACAAAGTTGATAATATGTAGTCTCTCTTTTCTTTACAACACATTTCATTCTAGTGCTTTACATTTTCTATACAACATTTTTTCACATGGCACAAATTAACACTCATAACTTTTTCAAGTCAGCATTTTTAAGTGGTATTAAAATCTGGAGAGAAACTGAAGTTGGGTCAGAAGGGGAGTCAATGTCTCCATCAATTTTTCACAAGGATGGTTGTGAATGCCCTCATATGTTGTCACCACAATGCTCGTGTCTTTTGAGTGTCGCTGAATCTGTTTCTTCACATTGCATGTATGATGCGTACATCGATAATAGCTCCTTAGATCAAGAGAATTAAAAAAAAAAGAAAATGAGTATCGCAAATATATTATCAAGCACGGGCGAACAATTTATGTAGAAAAAAGAAAAGTATAGAAAAAAAAAGTAAAAAAAGAGTATTGTGAATAAATTATTAAGCGCCGAAAGCCAATTTATGTAAAAATGGATTGAACAATTTTCCCACAAAATAAATTGAGGATATTTTCACCCCTCAAGCATCTATAAATTGATCCTAGGATATAAAACCTTTTTAATGGTATATGTTGAACAAAGACTCATTATGTACACACATGCAATTTTTCTCTGTATAAAATGCTATGCAAATTCTGTAATAATAAGTTCGATGAGTCTTTAAGAAGTAAGAAGTTACAAGTGTGAAATAAATATGCTTGTCAGCGTATATAATAATTTGTATATATGGCATTTTCATTTTATCATATTTTCCAGTGATTTCTTAAACATATGCAAAGATTCTATTGTTGCAAAACTAGTTTATTAAATTTACGCACCCATTATTCACAAATGGAGTCATTTCAAGGGAAAGAAAAATTTTCAATTAATTCAAAAATTAAATTAAGTACATATGAATTTTTATGCTAAAAGATATTGCCAATTGTTTTGAATTGACTTCAAAGAGATTTAATGAATAGATACACAATTTTCCCATTCTTTCGGTGCCATGCACCTTCTTTATGGAGACTTGATGTTGTTGAAGACAATATATGATATAATTAACCTCTCTTTAATGGTTTAAACTTTTAAATGAGGTAATCACTTAACATATGTATGTTTACTATATCTTCTTAATTTTAGTAGCTCTAAATGGAAATGGATTAAACCTCCAATAATTTAACACTCCATCTTACAAAAGGCATAAGTTTTTGACAAAAAAAAAATGTTGGGGGTAAGGAGTTTTTGAATCCATATATGTTCATGATCAGATTGAAAAACATATCCGTGATCATTGACATAATTATTTATTTTGGGATAGGGAGGGGACGAGACTTGAACCTAATTATAAATAGTGATTACCAACTAGATTAGAACCTTTTTTACTCCTTAAGAGGAAGCAATGTCCTCTTACAGAACTTTATATTGCTTTTAGTAAAAAGATGACATACAAATTGTCTAACCAACTAGTACATATATATATTACATTAAATTATTGAACAAAATGAAGGTTTTGGAATGTTTTAAATCATTTTCAATTTATTTTCCTAGAACATACTTATTCCACAAAAAATCAGTTTAGGAGAGAAATGCAAAGATTTAAATCACAAAAGAGATGCTCAAATTAATTACAAGAGCGTAGACTCTCGCGTTAGTTTTTAGAATAAAATTCGAAGGATTCATATTTCCTTTCGTTCAAGAAGTGAGAAATAAAAGTGAAGAATCCTTCAATAAATTGTTCAAATCTCTTCCAAAAAAGGCAAAAACATATCTCAAATGGTTTTCTTAAAGGTGTTGTGCATCAAACGCTACTTCATAACATTGCTAGTATAATTAGTTCTTAATCTAAGCATGAAATTAAATCTCCCCTAATATTCTCAAGTGCTATTAATCAATGTTGAGATAATAATTACTGAGCTATATATATGTGTTCATAACAATGATTATAGAGAAGACCTATATTCAATTCGATTATTAAGGGTTCTTAGTATAGAGATATTAATAGTATTTCCAACAAATTAATGTTCAACCACTTCATATGCAGTGAATATGTATTGTTTAGTATTGCATGACTATCGGAAAAGTACAATAGAGAGTTGTATGCTGCGCTCGGGCTTTTATGGCATAGGTTTGCTCATGCATCAAACGGGTTTTTCCAAAATTAATATTCTTTCTTTCTTCAATTTTTTTTTCCATTTTGTCACCTTTTTTCTTTTTAGTTTTCTCTTGAAATTATTTAATAATAACAACAATGATAGTACTAACCAAACTATGATGATTTTTATGAAAAAGCTAGCTAACAAAAAATTAGATAGCAGCAAAAGTATTGAATCTTACCTAGGGTGGCTGCTATTTTTTACAGCCTTTTGCCCATATTTTCGCCATTTATATCCATCGTCAAGAATATTCTCAGCACTTCTAGTATGGAAAGCGATCCTTGGTGGAACATATTTCTTTGTTTTCCCATATCTTCTTTTGCTTTTGTTAGCATTTTCAGCTTCATTCATGTTCATAGTTCTTAATGATGCGCTTGTTGGTATTATAGGCAGCATTTGTCCACCATTGTTAATGGAACCTGAAAGGAGGCTAACCCAATCAATATTATCTGAAACCATTTGAGGGTTTTCCATTTCTTGTGGTAATAATGGAGGAGGATGATGATGCAATGAGGCTGCTAATGGAAGCGAAGAGCCGATGAAAAGTGGTGGCAGCAGACCGTGTGCTATTGGTGGTGGTGGTTCTTGTCCTTCCATCACTGGAGAATTTCTTGGCTAGCATGCAATTAACGATCAGGTGACGAAGAAGAATGTTGTCAGAATTTATATATGTTTATAGCTCAGAGATTGTGTTAGGTGGATAGGGGTTGGACAGTCTCATGCACACAGAACACACACACACACGAGAG
This sequence comes from Ehretia macrophylla, assembly GCA_037974665.1. NCBI lineage: Eukaryota > Viridiplantae > Streptophyta > Magnoliopsida > Boraginales > Ehretiaceae > Ehretia > Ehretia macrophylla. The sequence continues at coordinate 10,556,064 of CM075764.1, read as the reverse complement.
AGAAAGAGAGAAAGAGAGAAAGAGAGGTCCAGTTTTCTTCCAAAGGTAGAGAGACAATGGCTTGTACCCCTTGATGAAGCCAACTACATTGTACCTACTTCCATTTGTTCAACTGCCTTATTACAAGTGGTAGACGTGCCCAAATCTTATTGTTATCACCAAAGCATGCATGTTTAGACCAAAAAAAAAAAACCCAAAACATGCTACACTTTTACTATTCCTCTGCCTATATTGAATATTTTATCGGATTAAATAGTTTTAGAGATTAAAATTAATAAGGGTTGTACGAGCGAGTTACATGTTTTATCAACTAAAATTATCAACATTTCTTTAGTATAATTTTGTACGCTTAGTTTAGACTACAGCTAGCCCCATAATTTAAAAAGTAGATCTATCTATATTATCTTATATCGCAATTAATATCTTGAATATTTATTTAGCTAAGTGAACGTACAAACTAAAATAAGTGGGGGATGTAAGACCTACGTATTTTAAAAGTTAAAAACATAAATGTATTTTAAAGCATCTTGCGTGATCGATTTATAAGATCCATTCAGGCTATCTTATCTTAGTCCTGTGATCAATAACGTTTCCAGTCCCTTCTAGTGTTGGTGTGATGATTATTGGCTCGAAACAAGTTAGAAGCATAGGGTTTAAATTTTTGTTAAACAACTACTTGGGTTTCGTAAGGCATGGATCAATTAACTACTGTTGAGGTTGTTGAGAAAACGATTGACCATTTTAGTACACATGGTTCATACTCAAGATCACTAGTGCTGCCTTTGTTGCATTTTGGAGTATTTGTATACTCGTCCCGCGTATTCAAAACACCACGAGTCTCCGACAAATTGCACGTAGATATGCATACACTGCACGTAATTGATTAGATCCTACGTATACGATTTATTCTTTGATCTCACAATCTCTCGTAATTACAACTTACAACACGAAGTGTACTAGACCAAAACCCTGTTGGCTGTTGGCATACTCCTTATTCTTTAAAGTGGTATTTATTCTAATGCCATCATGAAATCTGTCTCAGCCGGTGACTTGGTCAATAGCATCGAGATCATCGAAGAGCCAAAACCAATGCCAATACAAACCGAGGTTAAAAGGGGCGGAGGATTCCAAGCAAAAAGTTAGGTAGAATATTGATGAAGTAGTCAGTTATTGTATTAAAACATTTTGAGTTATAACTATAATTTTAATCTCCATTACACTAAAAGGGACAAGAGTGTTTAAGCATAATATTATATTTTCAATTTTCAATAATGCTTTTATTATCAAGTATACAAACAATCACCTGTGATGCTTTTGTCGTATCAAAAGTTACGTGTAAATTTGCACTATGTACAACCAAGTGTTGGATGAAATAGTTAGAAAATAATCTATTGTAATTAGAGATTTTGAGTTTGAAACACGACTTCGGCCTGATCCATTGTATCAAAAGAAAATTTATCTTATGTGTAAGATATTAGTACCATATATATATATTATTTCAATATAGGAGTACTAAATAAAAAATTCTAATTACTTTAAATATTTTGCACACTTTCTGGGGAAAGGAGGGCAGGGGGGTGTTTGAGGGACAGTATACACGTATCATTCTGCGAATATTATAGAAATTTGTCGTTATTAATTAATAGTCATCAAATTCCACATATATATATATATATACATTATGCTTTATTATTTCTTAGTGTAGGATCTACTTTCTTTCCATGATTTAATATGCTACCCGAGCTAGTCAATCAGCCTAGGGAGATCTCCCGTCATTAGCAATCTCTGGTCTATGCATCATCAATAATAAGCCATTAAAGGAATTAATATTTTGTAATGGGATTTTTTCTTTGAAAGAAAAGGTTTTTACAACATTTTTCAACTTATGCATTGCAATTTTAAGATTTACTATTTAGTGTGACACAAGTAATCCCAGCCATTCTAATATGTTTACAACAGTAGGTGATGCATAAGGGAAACAATTTCCTTATATTAGCTTTTGCTCTACTTGCACCAAACATCGTATTTTTAACATAATCAAGAGCTAGAGAGATAATAATTGAATTACAAATAAGGAATTAAAATAATGACTTTGAAGAATTTCAGGGCTAGATTCTTTTTGTTTTTTATTTTGAAGGAGCTTATTTTTATTCCCCATAAAAGTAAAGAAATACATTGTGATGTTTTGCATACATTCCACTATGGGTGGATTTATTTACAGGCTAGCGGGTGTTCCAGTCCCCAATAACTTCAAGGGCGGAGCTGTTAAAGAGTGAATTAGAGATGTATTTTCTTAAAATGTATTTTAATTTGAAAAATTAATATAACCCCTACAAAAAAGAATATTGATATATAAATACTAAAAGGTTAATTACACGATGAGTCTTTTATCTTTATGTGTTTTGTCTAATTGGTCTCTTACGTTCAAATTGGCTATACATTGATTACTTATCTTTATATTTTGTGTCATCGTTAGTCTTTCCGTCTAAATTGTAACATTTTTGTCATGTGCGTTGCACGTGAGAGGTAATTTCAAAAATTAAGAAGGGCAAATTCATCAGAACAAAATAAAAACCCATACATCAACCTTATCGTTCGATTCTTCACCCATTTTAGAACTTATTTACAATTCCTAATCCCGAAATCCCAAATTCTCAAATCCAAAACTCTAATCCCTAACCCCCAAATCCCCAAATCCCAAATCCCAAACCCTAATCCCTACCCCTAAATCCCTTAAACCTCATGGTGTTTTTTTCTTCCTTCTATGATATCAGTTACGTACAGAAGCAGAGGTACATGGTGGCGAGCGGAGGCCGCAGGTTGCACCCAAAAAAAAAAATTTAAAATTGTATGTATTTTTCAGGAAAAAATATAAATATTTATATATTTTTAGTTAAAAAAAATTAATCAGCCTCCACTGGAAAAAAAAAAAAAACTTATATAGTTGAAAAATTATTTATTTTAACCCCGCTGAGAAGAATTCTTGAATCTGCTCCTGGTTATATATGCAATTAATTGTAGAGTGGAAAGGGGGTTGTAGTTTGGTGGAGACTTCCAGGAAATTGCATATGAATCTTGCCGTTGCAAACCAAATATATAGGGCTTCATAATAGTATGAAAGAAGACACCCAAGCTTTCTATTGCATATCGTTATCATAGCATACGCCAAACTAAACCCAAAGGTCCACATTTCCGACATTGAAAAAATGTCAAATAACTATTAAATCACTGAAAAAAAAAAAGCAATCTAATTTCAATCTCACAATATTTTAGTCACATATATGAACTTTACATTATCAAACAAAAAGTAAAAATGTTACCATAGGCAAATAATTTGAATAAAAGTACAACACTCAGTGCACTAACTCGATTACTATTTGTTCATTGATTGGAAAATTCGAGTTGCTGCACACAAAGAGTTATGATCTTTGTTTATTTTGAATATATCACAACTTTTTGGCTTTTACTATTTACTTTTTACCAAAGAAAGTTGGTTGTAATGATTAAAAGCATTTTCTTTTTCTGTTTTCCGCTCACTTTTGCCTCCACAGTTGGTCCCATTTCTTTTTCTTTACTGGCAAATCATCATAAGAATAAAGCGGACGAATCGGTGAATCGTCAGATTCAATGCGATTTGTTATATTTTTTCATGAGTCGGCCTACGATTCACACTAATTTATGATTTATTAATTGATTTGTATTGATTTGAAGGTGAATCAAATCGAATCGTACAATTTCGAGTACGATGGTAGGGATTAGGGTTAGGGATTTGAGACTTGGGAATTTGGATTAAGTGTCTTCTCAAATGGGTGAAGAATCGAAGGGTAAGGTCTGATGCATGGTTTTTTTTTATTTTTTTATTTTGCGCTGACGGATTTGCTCTTCAAAATAGCTCTCACATGCAATTCACATGACAAAAACGTTATAATTTAGACAGACTAACGGTGGCACAAAACATAAATATAAGCAACCAATGTATAGTCATTTTGAACCTAAAAAATCAACTAGACATAACGCATAAAAATAAGAGACCCATGAAGTTATTAACCCAACACTAAATAGTGTGATTTTTAATATCTACTGAACAAAACTCCTGAATCTACCTTGCATTCACACATAATTTTATCTTTAAGATTTGGAGGCGTGGCAAGTGTACTTTCTTAGAGGAAGCAACATGAACCACAAAGTCATGGACATCATCCAATATATGCTTCGTGTACGCAAGAAAAAATTAGCATAAAAACAAATCTGAAAAATAATGGGCCTTAGATTAGGACGCAACGAAAAGGAATAAAGCTTCATCTACACACTTCTTAGGAGATAAGCTAGCTCAAAGTATTTTGACTAGTAAAGTCGTTTAGAACCTAAAATGCATGAATAATATAACTATTTATTTTCTTCATTGTGAGGGGGAACATAAGTGATGGGTACTTTATTTTTTCACAAAAGCTTTCGTGCGTTATACTGAATGAAACGGGTCTTGTGGAAATGGGAATGTACGTTTTAAAAGTAATAAATCATGATATGCATGTTTATGCATTACAGTATCTATATATGATTTTATATGTCCATGCAGTTTAAACAATTATTGCTTTTGGATGGAGTATTCAGGTAATAATTTATTGTGGTTTAAGGTCTTTAGTTCAAATTTATGCCCTCCCATCACTAACCTAATTTTTTACTAAGTTTGAGGCGTGTTGGGGCGTACTAAAATTTTATGAAATTTATAATCTTGGAGTTGATCTGATTAGTGATAAGTTTATAATTTTGAGTAAATCTAATATGATCCTATTTAAGGACAGTCATGTCTAATGTGTTGAAGTGTGAGTATTGGTTATACTCGGGCTTGTAAATAAAATTAATGTTATAATTTAAAATAATCAAACTTCAATTCACTGGTCTAAATAAATATCCAAAGTTGTATTGAGTCTATACATTAACGTGTAACCTAGTATCAAATAATATCTTCCGCTAATGAGTGACATTACAATTTGAACATGAATCGTATGATGAGAAAGCGAAAATTACTTGTCTTTTTGTCAGAATACTAACACCGAAACTAAAATAATAATAAACTGTAGTATAGAAATATTGTAACCTAATCCTCATCCTTTCTCCTATTTAAGATGAAATGGGTAACTTCTTCTTCAATGGCTTTTTGATATTCATTTCATTCCTTAATTCTATATATTTTAATTGTTGAAAATAGGGTTTTTTTTTTGGTAGAATAGCGGTTGAACTCGTAATTTTTAAATTAAAAACCTCTAATTATAACAGGTTGTTATCTGATCATTCCATTTAATTTTTGAGTTGAAAATAACTTTTTACATATATCAGAGTCGATGTTGTCATCATTGCCAAGGAAATCATTTCGATATCAGTTGGTTAGAGCAATGAAGACAATGTAAGAGCATTTAAAAATGAAATTTGCTTAATTTGGATATAGCTGAAAGCTATAATTAATTCGTGCAAATTACAATTTTAAAAGCATAGAGTCCAGGGGTGGCATCCTTATTTTCGTAATGCGTGACGTTGTGGAGTGGGTTCGGTATCATACTCCATAGCTTTGGTTAATTATTGTGACTTCAATTGTTCATGAACTCAGGACTTTTGAACATCTATTTGTGCCCGTCACGCCATCGCCATTGCACAATGCTTACAAGCATTCATACTCGTAGTATATACTATTAGGCTCGAAATTATAAGTAGGGAGAATAGCATGAATAGTCCCTATTGTTTTCAAAAATATCAATTTAGTCTCCATTGTTTCAAAATATTTAAAAAGGTCCCTATTATTTTTTAAAAGATTCAGTTTAGTCCTCATTGTTTTAAAAGGTTCAAAAAGGTCCCTAATGTTTCTCAAAAGGTTCAAAAAGGTCCTCAATATTTTTCAAAAGATTTGATTAGTCCCAATTATTTCAAAAGGTTCAAAAAGGTCCCTAATACTTCCTAAAAGACTCAAAATAGTCATTATCGTCAAAACAACTGTTAACTTTGACAGACTCTCTTTCATAATACAGTTTGACACATCGCATAATTTAATTGGTTCGCTACTAATATGCAAAACAACGTTGTATGGGTTATTTTTTTCCTCATGCTATGCGTAAAAAAAAATACAAATTATGCATAATCTTTAAAAAATCGTAACTCCTTCAATTTTTGTCCAAATTTCATAAAATTTGGTCCGTTAAAATGAAAATTTCAAGGAGAATTCATAATCTGTAATGGTCACGTGATTCAAATTTCAAAAAAAATATTTCTTTTACTGAAATTGCCCTTCGAAGATTGGTCACGTGACACGCACGTGGCTGCTATTTTGTCAAAGTTAATGGTTGTTTTGACGATGAGAACCAGTTTGAGTCTTTTGAAAAACATTGGGGAGCTTTTTTAACATTTTGGAAAATATTGAGGACTAAACTGAATCTTTTGAGAAACATTAGGGACTTTTTTAAAATAATGGGGACTAAACTGAATCTTTTGGAAAACCTTGGGGATCTTTTTGGACCTTTTGAAATAATAGGGACTAAACTGAATCTTTTAAAAAATATTAGGAATCTTTTTGAATATTTTGAAACAATAGGAACTAAATTGAATTTTTTGAAAACAATGAGGACTATTCATGCTATTCTCCCTTATAAGTAATATCAACAAGTATCTAATAGTAAATCGCGTATTGGATTTGTAAATATCTCACATCGACCGGAGATTGTGAATTTTAGTGACTTATAAATGAGTGTTGTGGGTATAAAAAATAACTTGAGTTAACTAAGTAGTTATTTTCTTATGTCTAAATACTAGTCTCCCTTGCGGGTCTAGGGTTCTGTGCTCATAGCATGATACGTAACTATTATGAATTGCTCTATATATACTCTTATTTCGTGGTGAAGAATCTCGTATCAATCATGAAACAAATGGTGCGCTTCTTTTTTCTTCTTTGTCTAATAGTGCAGTGCATCTCTGTAGATCAGGGTGCACTTTGCACAGAAGATTATGCGTTATGTTCCGCTGGTTATGACTACAAAGATGCACTCGGCAAAGCAATTTTATTCTTTGAAGGACAGATATCTGGCAGATTACCACCATCCCAGCGAGTGAAGTGGAGAGGAGACTCTGCAATCTCAGACGGCAAGCCCGACAATGTATGAATTTCTTAGTGTTACGAGTTTAAATAACAATTTAAATTAATCATTTTGGACTAATAGGTTAAAGGCTTATGACACTAGTATCTTTTACAAACTCGAATTTCTAAAGTAAAGCATGACATTTTACTACTGACTATCCAGTCAAAAACTTCCGGCCGGCTGGTGCAGTTTTTTTCTTTCTCAGCTAGCATAAAACTGATCTTGTAATTATTGAAAGAAAAATCTTTCAATAAAACTCTTGCTGACTTGGCCCAAAAAAAAAGTATAATCAAATTCCAGACTCCAACTCTTTTTTTAAAAAAAAAAAAAAAAGTTTGAAGGAAAGTTTAGCGAACAATTACAACGACATAAAAATAAAAATAAAAAGTTATGCCCTCACCTCACCAATCATCTCATCATTTTGATCTCTGATCAAATAGTGAGTGATCATTAGATGATTTCTTGATTATCTTCATACTCAATTTTCCAGGTGAATTTAATTGGAGGTTACTATGATGCTGGTGACAATGTCAAATTTGGATGGCCAATGGCATTTTCTATCAGCTTGCTAAGTTGGGCTGCCATTGAGTACCACATAGAGATATCTACAGCAAAACAGCTCGTCTACATTCGCCAAGCAATTCGCTGGGGAACAGATTTTATGCTCCGAGCACACACTTCACCCACCACACTCTATACTCAGGTGATGACCCTTTAGTTGTATCGTTTCAATTTAAGACTTTGACATATACTAAACAAAGGATCTTTTTGTCTAAAAGTTTAAAATTTTAGAGTGTATATTTAATTTTTGACAAGATCAGGGGTGCACTCGTATAAAGAGAAAAGTAAGAAGATGCACTTATACAGTAAAAATATCTAATATTATAATTTTTTTTAAAAATAAAATATATATTTTTTATTTTAAAATTGTGCACCCCTTACATCTAAGTAGCTTCGTCACTGAGGATCCGACATGTCCTGTCCTTACATGCAAGTAAGGTTTTTTAAGTTGCGTAGGTGATAAACACGATAATAATGACGAGATTTGTATCACATACATGTTCTCTCACGTGCAAGTTAGATTTTTTTGTACTATACACGTAATAAACGGAATAATAGTGAAAATATTTGAACCCAAGATTTATGTAACCAAGCTCCCTATCAAGTTGGACCACCTAATTATTTTAAAAACTTAAGCTATTAGAGTGCAAATACTCAATATGTACACTCTTTAGCGCTCAGTTGCTTGTTAAGTGACCATCTTATCTAAAAGTTTAAACTGTTAGAGAGGAGTTTGTTATATTATTTATTATATTCAACACGATATTAAATACTCTTCAGCGCTCAGTTACCTGTTAAGTGACCACCCCATCTAAATGCTTAAACTGTTATAGAGGAGTTTATTATATTATTTGTTATATTCAACACGACATTATTTGTTATATTTAACATAACCCCAGGACCTTTTTAGTACATAGATTCTGATACTATGTTAAGTGACCATTTCATCTAAAAATTTAAACTGTTAGAAATGAATTTATTATATTATTTGCTATATTCAACACTACCCATCTAATATATAGTACCATTACAAAACAAATTCCTATATTTGTTGGCAAAAATTTTGTAAATATAATTTGACAGATCCTTCTATAGCTCTATGCAGATATACTCACGACATATATATCAATGTTTATAGGTAGGTGATGCTAACCAAGATCATCAGTGTTGGGAGCGTCCTGAAGACATGGACACTCCAAGGACGCTTTACAAAATCACTTCCAGCTCCCCTGGAACTGAGGTTGCCGCTGAGGCTGCTGCTGCCCTTGCTGCTGCCTCTATTGTATTCAAAGACGTGGATTCCAACTACTCTACCAGGCTATTAAGCGGATCAAAATCAGTAAGCATATATCTTGTTTATATTTATTTTTTTGTTTGATGACGGGAACTCTCTCTTGAAAGCTCTTCAGGCTCATACCAGAAGTGTTGAATCCGAGACATTGCATAATCTCGCTTGAAACCCTATGTCTCAAGAAAATTAGATTCTTAACTAATTCAAATATAAGACGTGAGCAAGCCTCCCTTTCGTTTCACCTAATTAATTTGGTGGTGAAAATTTTTCTCAGTTATTTCAGTTTGCGGACAAGTATAGAGGATCTTACCAGGCTTCTTGCCCTTTCTATTGCTCTTTCTCAGGCTATCAGGTGAATCTAAAGCTACATTAAAATGAATTCTGACAACTCTTGTCAAATTCTTTTCATTTATTTTGTTCAAATTTTCCATGATAGGATGAGCTTCTATGGGCCGCTGTTTGGCTATATAAAGCTAGTGGCGAGAAGAGCTACTTGGATTATGTATCAAGCAATAAGGGTTGGAGTCAGACTGTATCAGAGTTCAGTTGGGATACTAAATTTGCTGGGGTTCAGATGTTATTAGCTAAGGTATCAATCTAATTACAAAATATGTTACATAAAAATTTGTTTCGTTATAATATTTCTGAACAAGTTATTCCTGGATAACAAATCTAAGGGTTTTTTTATTGAAGATATTCATATCGATTATCGTGACAATATTTCTAGAAAGGATTAAAGGAGCAAACTGACCATAATTTTGAATTTTTGATCAGGAATATTTTGCGGGGATGAAAGATTTGGCCAAGTATAAGAGTGATGCTGATTCATTTATATGCTCACTGATGCCTGGAAGCAGCTCCAAACAGATCAACACCACCCCTGGTGAATGTTTATAATTTTCAATACTTCTAGTTCAACAATTATCTTAGGAAGATTTGGTTATCTTGTGATTAATTCCATTAATATAATTTATTATTACATTTTTTTTTTGGCTTTGCAGGTGGGCTTCTTTACACTAGAGATAGTAGTAACCTACAATATGTGACAAGTGCTTCTATGCTGCTGCTTTTCTACTCCAAGATACTGAATGCAGCTCATACTGGGGGAGTCCAATGCGGTTCTGAGAACTTCTCCCCCTCTGAAATCAAGGCCTTTGGAAAATCACAGGTTAAAGTAATTTTATTCGAGTATACGAATTGACCCAAGTTCAAACATGATAAGAGTATTCTACTGCACAAAACTCCCTCATGTAGAGGTCTAAGAAGGGAACTCAATTTAGGTTATTTTACACCATCTTACTTTGCATATTCGCAAAAGACTATTTCCTTCCTATAATTAACTCTAAGTCATGTGAAGTCAACATTATCATTACGTCAAGACTCCTCTCCCTAGTTATAAAGGATATCAATTTATTGCAATAATAAGTTGGGAATGGACATAGTCAGGGGCGGATCTAAAAATTCTTCTAAGTGGAGGGTAAAACACATAATTTTTTAACTATATAAGTACATTTTCTTTTTCAGTAGAAGTTAAATAATTTTTTAAATCAAAATTACATAGATTTTTAATTTTTTAAAAAAAATATATATATAAGATTTTTAATGTTCTTCTAAAACCCCCGTTGGCTCCCATTTACAATTGCCCCTGGACGACATAGACCTCCCTCTTATCCGGAGGTGTGGACATAAAACAATGGTTTTTGTATTTCTTATTTTCTGATTATTGGAAGCAATTTTTACTGGCACAAGCACCTCCTTATATAGAGCAACCTCCACTACTAATAGAACCCGACAATAAGTTTATGAAAGTTTCAAGTAGTGCGGGATAAACTAATCGCCAAACTGTTCTGGAATAAGTTAATCTTTGAAGACAACAGAAAATGAAGGAAAAAGAAAGAACCCCAAGTTACTCCTAGTTGCATGCACACAAATTTTTATGACTTAGCTTGTTTGCCATAAAATAACTTACTTGTGAAAAATGTTTTCAGTTGAAAATATTTTCTTGGAAAATAAAATATTTTCTTTGGCTCTGTTTGTTTGCCATAAAATAACTTGTCGGGAGAAAATGTTTTCTTAGAAAATAGAATACTGTAAAATATTTTCTAGTGTTTGAATGTACAGTGAGTTTCGTAAAATGTTTTCTTCTCCTAAAGTACATGAAAATATTTTACAAAATTTTGTACTAGCCGTAATTATTGACTATAAAACATTTTATAGTTGACCAATTTTCCAGTGTTACAAAATACCATAAAATTAAGCAAAAGTAGCTGCAATTGTTGACAAAAAAATATTTTACGTTTGACCAAATTTTACATCCTACCAAACACCAAAAAATGTGTAAAATATTTTTCAGCAAAATATTTTACTGCAAACAAACGGAGCCTAGACTTAGACTGTTTCCTCGGAGCATTACTTTACTGAAGAGTACTAGAGCTACCCTCCTTACTTTATTTCTCTTCTCTTCAGGTAGATTACATACTAGGGAACAATCCCCTAAAGATGTCATACATGGTTGGACTTGGCAGCAAATATCCAACGCAGTTGCACCACAGGGGTGCATCCATACCCTCAATCCATATCCATCCAGCTGAGGTGGGGTGCAACAATGGCTACTCAGAATGGTACTCTTCTGGCAAACCAAATCCAAATATTCATGTAGGTGCAATTGTTGGCGGTCCAAATTTCAATGATCAGTTCTCTGACTCGAGATCAGACTACTCACATTTAGAACCCACAACTTACATGAATGCAGCGTTTGTTGGATCAGTGGCTGCTTTGCTAGGCCAAAATCAAAAGGGATTGTATACCTATGCTGAATCTTAATGTTACCACAATTGTTAAGATTGTATATCATAAATTAAGAAAGAAAAAAAAAAGATGTATATCATAAGCAAGCACACTTGCTCCAAAGGTTAAAATTTTAGAGATCACGAGTATCATTCATTTGAAGTCTCCAATACCTTTATTCATGCGTAAACGAGATTTTTTTAACTATAAACCTAGCAAATTGGATGATAGTAACAAACCTATGCTTGTACAAAGATTACTTTGTTAGTATAAAAATCTCACATGAAGAAATTTGCCAGTAAAGAAAATTCACGTTATGAAATTCAGAAATCCATGTGGATTATATCTGCTAAGCCTTTATTTTTTTGGGTCAACATAGATAATTAAAAATTAGAAAGAGAATGTGAACACAACCGAAATTGTTAACTTTTTTTGTAGTTTTTGTATTCCTCTATTATAAGTCAATCCTCAAGTATGCCGACAAATTGGAAGTTTTCAAATTTTCACTCATTTCACAGCCTACTTGCGTCAAGAATAGATCAGAATTGAAGAATTTCTTTCGCAATATTCCATGATATTGAAGGTGACTACACTAACAAACAAACAAGAAAATTTCAAATTTAATTGGATGCAATTAGTGGGAACAACCTTCTATATTCAAGCCGCAAAACACGCACAAAATTCAACATTTTGTGCCAACTCTACTTGGAGAAGTATAAGAAAACGTATTTACATACGTAATAAAACCAAAATTAGTCGCCACAAATAAAATTTGCATTCTAGGAGAGTTAAATATTCTGTTAGAAATAGCATAGATCCCAAAAGTATGGATAAATGAATTACGATTATATATGACATAAAGCATTACTCTTAACGTCATAATTAATACAATTGTTAAAGCTTTGATTGATCTAATACAATGTCAACAATAGAGCTTTCTTGACATCAAATTAATGATTTATGAATTTATTTTTCTTATCTTAGTCCAATCCAACATGTGAGCGTGCGTTGCCTCCCTCAGCAGGAAGTGTATAGCAATTTCCTATTCCCACCTTACTCTTGCACTTAGAGGTAAGCCAAGTCTAAAAAGAAATTCCCTTGTACAGCAAGTTTTAATGATTCTAGCTTGATATTTCCCTCAATCTAACTTTTTCTTTCTGACTTTTTATCCTATTAAAGATAATCTCCATAAAAAATAAAAAAAAATAAAAAAAAAGAGCTCTCAACTCTCGACTCCTAGCTTTAATAACAATCTACTATCTATTATTCTTTTTTTTTGGTATAATCTTTCGTATCAAGAATCAACACTTGATTAGACTAAGAATTGAATGGAGTGGTAAGGTAATAGTTCATCTTGATTATAGCTCTGGGTTTAAAAACTCTATCCTTTATCACTTTAACTATTCTAAAATATATATTGAGGTATGCTGATGCACTATTATAAATTTGTAGCATTAGGCTAATCCAAAAAATCCTATTTAAGACGAGTTCTTCGTCATTAAGAAAAGAAAAAAGAAAATCCCACCTTGATTCTTGACTAATTTCGATACTAGACTTGGCATGAGTATAGCAAAAGTGTTAATTACTTGCACAAAAACACTAAGCTTCATGAGAAGCAAGTCGACCTTTACACGTTATTGATATGTGCTCGTGTGATGTTTAGGTGTGTACTAGTATTCACTACAAATGCTCACATTCTGGAAATTTTCCAGCACAATTAACTATTGCCTATGGCTGATTCTAATTAACATAGATCCATTCAATTCAAGTCTTCTAAGGTAGCGAAAAAGTCATCACTCATCATGATATCTGAGATGGAAAATTCGTTATTGTAGACCAACTCAACTGTTTCCTCTTCCTTGACTCTTCTTTCTGGAAATTCTTCTTCGCTGGACTCCATTAATGAGGGTTTGGTATATATTACTTCATTTGATGCTGCAGAGGAAGTAATGGAAGCTTTCGTTTTTGCCATATTGGAATTATCACTGTTGGAGGTTGGAAATTTGTGCCTGACAGTACCAGCAAGAGAGTTTCTGCGAGTTGGCTGGCTATGGCAGTGCTCCGCCGTGTAGGTTACAATATACATGCTTGGATCTGTGCAACTTTGCTCCACTTGCTTCCTTGCCAAACAGCCTTTCATGCTGCTACACCTATAATAGCTCCTGCAATTATACAAACAGACCATGAGCACCAATAGTAACACCTTCATGTTATGCATGTGCCAGAGCCACGTTGGTGTTGTGAGTGCATGCGTATGTACCTCGGATTTAGAAAAATAAATATTTTGCTTTTATAAAAAAATTATTATATTAACCTCTTATATGTACGTAACTCGTTGACTATAAATGTGTATTCTTTTACCACTAATTTGTAACTCGTTGACTATAAATATGTACTCTTTTACTACCAATTTTTGCCTCCGTTAGTGTGCATATGTGTGTATGCGCACACTAGCGGCTTCAAATTATGCTAAGTTGGGAGCAATCCACTTGTATAAATCATAAAGGTCTAAACTTCACAAGTATAAGTTAGTGCAAGTTTAACTGACTTTTTCCAGAGGAAGACCATTCTCAACCTAGCATAGTGCATTAATAAAGCTAGACCTCACGTAAAGTAATAATCTGTTATACCCCCTAGAAAGGAGATTTAATGGTGTGCATGTGGCACGATGCCATAGTTGCTCGGTGTGAGTGTGTGGGCGCAATTCTGAGTTTACTCCTATTATGTTGCGGAAAACGATGATAAGGAAATATTTAAGTTATAATTTATTCATAATTATTTTATCAATTTATTATTATTAAATTTCTTTCGTAACGTAACAATATTATTAAAGGATTCAAATTAAAGTTTCCATGGGGGTGGGGTACGGGAGAGAGAGATTCACCTAGGATAGATCGACCCTTTAATAGGTTTTTGACCATACTTTCGCCATGCCCACTTATCGGAAGAGAGACCCTCGGCTGTTACTTGGATCACCATTCTTTTATGCTGATTCTTCCTGATAAAAACAACTCAAAAATGTCAAATATCAGCAAACATCAACTGCCTAATCTGTAAATTGCTCTTTTTCTCCTCTTCCAGACATTAAAAACTAAAGGAAAAGTAGTAATGCACAGATGCACTAACCTTCTTTTGTATTTAGGTGTATCATCACTTGCTATAATAGTTGCAGACTGATCCATATGAGTCTGCTTTATTAGTGTAACTTCCTCAGTTTCTACCTTCTGTTGAACTTCTTCTTCTGCTTCATCTTTCACTTCTTTGAGATTAGAAATGGCAGAAACAGGGCTAGTTTGAGTAGAAATGGAATCTGAAACCGGGTAGAATGGCTTGAAAAGTGCTTCTAATCCATCATCTACAAGCTTTGATGTCTGGCCGTAAAGCTCGGAAAAGGCAAAAAGAAGGTCGTGATTATTTTGTGACGTGTTCCAATACATGCCCAAAGAACAATCTTGTTGTTGGCTATCCACCATGGCTATGGTGTCAGATCCTCCAACAATAGCTTGCAAACCCCAATCTTCAATGCCAGCAAAATCAGCCATTAAACAACTGTAAGATGTTGTGTGTGGAGAGAAAGGAGGAAAAAGAAAAGATTGGTGACCGCTGACTTTGTGCTTGCTAGAGATTTTCAAATAAATAGGATAAAAGATTGATCGTTTTGTAATCGGTTTTGCGACCCTGTAAACCGAAAAAAGAAAACAAAAATAGTTACAGATTGTCACGAAATTAAGGTCTCATAATGTATGCTAACAACCAGTTTCGCGTTTCCATTTGGATTTGGTTGACTTTGCAAAATGTTCAAAAGTCAACCACACACGCTTTCCATCTTGTAATATTTCATTAATATTCAATGGCTGTTTACAATTAAAAACAATCATTGGACTGTTGATACACATAGACACGCGTGTTGGTATGTAAGATATTAAAGCTTGATTGTGTCATATATGCGTAAGCAATAATCATCAAAACATACCATTTAAATCAATAATATTTTATTTGTTTTTTGCTACCTAGATGGCTACGGACTTTGGCTAAAAAGGAAACAAAAGAAAAAAGAAACTTTGCAGCTGACTCAATATGTGTGTACGGAGAATTTAAAACAAAAAATCGAGAAATATCCTCGAATCCATGTGTAGTTAAAGGAGATGAATTTGGAATGTGATGCTAGACGTTATTTTTTTATTATTATTTAATTATTACTTCTTAATTAATATGCTTAGTTAGCATATTAACTATATAAATTTATTTTATTTCTCACTCTTCTTTTGTTAATTTTATTTTATTTCTCTCCATTCATTTATGAATTTTTCTTTCTCTTCATTTTTTTCCTTTTTCCCCTCCTTAATTAATGTTTCCCCTTCTTCTCTTCTTTCTCTTTCGATAGTCTGCAAGAATGAAGCGTATCATTGTACATAGGTGAAGCTGATTCCATTATCTTAGAATTTCTAAGACTTCACTGTTGATTTTTATTGATTTTTTTTTCAGTCATATGAAGCTATCCATCATAGGATATCAGTTTGTATTGATTTTTAAGATTTGATATTTGATTTTATGATTTTCTGCTGAAGCTTTGTCATTGAAGAGCCAATTAGGCACCCATTGCAAATAATATCATCGTTCCACATGAATGGAATCAACTTTGGAGTTTATTCTTAATTAGCGGTAATTAAGGGAGAGAAAAAGGAAAAAATGAAGAGAAAGAAAAATTCATAAATGAAGAGAGAGAGAAAAAATAAAAATTAATAAAAGAAGAGTAATAAATAAAATAAACTTAACTAGTTGACATGCTAACTAGGAGGTAATAATTGAGTAATAAAAAGATAATGACGTTTAGCATTACTCTAAATTCTATTTTGAGCTAGTTAAAAAAGTAAGAAGAAAGTACTTAATAATCGACGAGATATTTGAGGGAGTTTATAAATAAATGTTTCAGATTATTTTTATTCGGCACGGACTTGTTCTGAAATATTGACTAGATATTTGTAGAGGAATTTTAGTTTCATGCTTTATAGTGCTGTTGATTGAACCATTCATGAACGACGTAATGAAGACCCCAAAATAGTTATTTCTCATATTATACGACTTGAATGAGAAAATTATGGTATATTTGTCTTCTCATTGTCTTTAAGGATTGGTCGGAGTAATCCAATTTTGACACGTTATTAAAAGTCTTAAATTTAAATTTAAATCCTCAATCATAAATATTATCTGGTCCTTATTAACTTGAAGTATACGTTAAAGTGCGTTGTGTATCATAGGGCTGCTATATTTATTTAACACTTCATTTTCCTCTAGTAATCGTTTTTCTGGTTTCTCAAAGGACACTTAATCCCGCTGCTCAACATTGATGACATCAATTCCATCAAATTAGATAGTATACATATTACATTCAAGAATTTGGTGAAATAATCTAGTAGTGATTTATTATAATAAAAAATTTCGAATTTTAAAGTTCCGCGAAACTTCATAATATATATATATACTGTGTATGTTTGCATTCATACTTGAGAAGCTTCTTAATACAATACTATATATGAGTTTCAATACTTAAAGAAGGGCCCAAACTACTTTTCCACATGGCACATGGTATATATTTCAAGGCCAAGTTGCATGCAGCAATTTGCAACTTGTAGTTGCATATGGAGATCTCATCCAGCAAGCCAACAGTTGCAAAAATAAGCATGACTAGATATGCTTGAAATGAGACGTAATTTAGGCAAATGGCCTTGCGTGAAACTAAGGGAAGTATAAGAAAAATGGACTTTATGGGACCACCACCGTCGTTACCATGACTAATTTTGTGCTGTTTTTGGCTCATTTCTCCATTAGTCTATGCCCCTATTCTAGGTTTAGCTAGCCATATAGTAAGCACGCAAAGAAGGTGAATGGATTCAACGGTCCTGCTTTGAATTGGGGGTTGAATGGGAAGATCGGTGTTAAAAAAATATTTTTTTAAACGAATATCAGAGTTTATTTGTGATCTAAATCAATTATTTTTATCACGAATAAATCTATGATTTAGATCCTAATAAGAATTTGTCATGTTATTCTCATATGTTATTTTCGTTATATTTTTCTTTCTTTTTTTTGTCTTAGTCGTCTATTCCAAATTAATAAATCTCATATTGGACCACGAACTGGTATTTTTCTAGTTTTGAATAAGTCTTGCAAATTATAAGTAGAGATGTTTCAAAATTCTGGTCATGATGCACTTACAGTAAACTATGCATTCCACAGCTTCCTTTGAATTATTCATATATACAAGATGAATTAAGGCTATTATATCTAAAGTTTGGTTAGCAAGATTATGCCTTTTGCAATCTCTTTCAAGTTTTGAAAAGTATGCACCAAATTAAAGATGAATAACCAATAGTTCACTTAGAACATGAGCTAAATACATTTGCATCACATGAGTATTGCAATTAGAATGAGACACGAGAAACTAATGCATCATTAATTAACTTAAAAGCTTGCGGGCATAATTGCTAACATCTAGAAGCCTCAAATTTATAACGAAATAGAAAATCATTAGAGTACTTTACAATAGACATATAGGGTAATTTAAAATAAAAAATAAAAAATCCGCCTCATTATCTCTACATATAGTATCTGGTTAATTGAAAGAACACCAATATGACCAACTCTATATTTTTGGTCGGGCCTGCCTCAACTCTGTGTTTTTTACAACTTTAATGTATTCACTTGGGATTTCAATTATATCGTGACGGTATTATTTTATAAGTTATGAGGGAGTCTTGGAGTCTTAATTATTTAATTCAATGACAATAATGTGATGATAATAATTATAAATTAGAAAATGATCTATTTAGACTTGTATCATGTCACTTCATCGATATTGAATTAAATAATTAATAATTTAAATATTTTTCATATAACCTTATGAAATAATACACATCATAAGAGAATTCAAGTATGACAATTTTAAGAAAATGTGCACATCATCGTTGGAGTATGATTCTCGCTTTAAATATGAAAGTCTTGATATCTATTATCGTGTGTAACATTTTAAGTGAGTAAAATGATTTAAGTCTTCCTTGAATTAAAAAAAAAAAAAAATGTGTGACAGTCGGTTATACAAACTATATGGGTTTCTAACACGCTTCTTTAATGAACCCAATTTAAGCTGAAGGATAAGCCCACAAATAACCAAACGTGGCCCCACGGGAAGGCCCATCAACTCACTTTCAAATTCCTATTTGATTCGCGCGCGAACCTTCACAGTTTTGATTGCTCTCCATTGAATCGCAGTGTTTGAGTAATGGCGGATCTCGGCAAATCCTCCATCTTCTTCGCCGATCAACTCCTCTGCTATGCCGATATCCTTCTGCCTTCCGAGGTCTGCCTCCTCCACACACACACATACATATATTTGCAAATTTGTATGTTTATTCATATTGGAAATTAACGTCTTATGGTTAAGGTGCGAGCTAGAATTGAAGTGGCGGTCCTCAATTTCCTGAAAGCACTAGCTTCTCCAGCTCCAACGATCTCCGATCTTCCTCTGGTTCGGATATTTTTCTCCAAATTCTTTAATCATGAAATGTTGTGTTTATAAATTGTCAGTGTATGTAGGTTTTGAGCTATATATTTGCGTAATAAAAAGAAAATCAAAGCATAACAATCGGAGTGTGAGTATTAGTTTGTCGTCATTTTGAGCCTAATCAAAAAATTAAAATGTATATTAGTTTGTCGTCATATTGAGTCTAATAAAAAAAATTAAAATATTTAAACTATATGTGGATAGTAGTAAATACCAAGCACTTATAAATCGAATACAATTAAAAAAAAAATTAAAAAAAAAAGAATTGAGTTATTATTTTTTATTTTAGTAATTGCTAATATCGAATGAAATTGAATCAGATTAGTAGAAAGTCGAGCAATAGCAAAGTGAGTCGCGGATTATTAACGGATGTTTCGTGGATTTTTCTCTCTCATTCATTTTGCACGCGGTCTTTGATGAAAGAGAATACTGCTAAATCATTCATCAGAGGTATTAGAAATTAAAAGAGAAAAAAATTATATTTTACATTTATGTTTATTTTGATTGTATTAATGTTCCTTTGTATTTTTGGTTATAATGAAGTATGGAAGGTTATGGAGATGTGTTATCAGGTTCTGCTTCAGGAAAAAAGGGTAACACAGAGAGAATTATTCTACAAACTGCTATGTGATTCGCCCGATTATTTCACTTCTCAAGTGCAAGTCAATAGGACAATCCAAGGTCTTCAAACGTTTTCGAATTTCTGGACATGTTTAACAAATTTTATTTTGTTTATTTTTCAAGTAAATGATTTGCACATCGAATCTGCATATATGTCTTTTGATGCTTATAGTGCTTTAGAATTCTCCCGCCAAACAGATGTAGTAGCACTGCTTCGATGCAGCCGGTATAGCCTTGGGATCATGGCTTCAAGCAGAGGAGCAGTTGCTGGTCGCTTATTGCTGCAGGCATTATCTGTCAATCCTTTACCCTTCTTACTTCTTTCACCATAATGCGTTTGTTGTGTTTCTTTCGTTTGTCATCAGTAGATGATTGACTTAGGTCTATGACACTAGTCTCACGAGTTCTGGGCCTGAAGCGCAACAGTTTCTCTTTGACATGGCTGAAATCAATCTTTATCTTGGTATCAAAAATTTCGTTTGCCAGTTCCAAATGCTGATATTTGTGTCTGTTTCCTTTCAATTGCCAAAGGAGCCAAACGATGAAGTTGTGGACTGCACTGCATGTGGATCTTCAGGATATGCTATTTCTGGAGACCTGAATTTGCTCGAAAAACTTGCCATGAAGTCAGATGCTAGGTACATCATTGTGGTGGAAAAGGTATATTAGTTGGGGGCATTCCAGGCTTCTTGTTGTGGGATCACAATATATTGCTTAACACTTCACAGATTTTCTCAGCATGCGATATTCCAACGCCTTGCTGAGGATCGCGTATTCAACCAAATTCCTAGTATTTTGATTACAGCAAAAGGATACCCAGATATTTCCACCAGGTACTCTGAAGCATCAGATGTTTCTTCCTTTGTGGTTGTCTTCCTACGTTGTCGTTAGCTTTTATAATCTCTAAAATGGCTCGACAGGTTTCTTCTTCATCGCATGACTCAAGCATTTCCTGAAATGCCAATACTGGGGCTGTTTGACTGGTATGGTGATCTATACTTTTTCCAGATGTGTAGAAGGCATAGCAACTGCTGACTTAACAGCTTTGAAACCTGATTTGCAGGAATCCAGCCGGACTAGCAATACTGTGCACATTCAAGCATGGAAGCATAGGAATGGGCCTTGAAGCATACAGATATGGTGATTTCTCCTTACAATTGATATCATTAAGTAGTTTCATGTATTTTTCTCCTTGATGGATAAATTTATCAATCTGATGCCTAGTTTACTGATATTCAGCTATCAACATCAAGTGGCTAGGATTAAGAAAGGATGATATAAATCAGCTCATACCTGAAGAATCTTTAGTCCCCTTAAAGCAAAGGGATCTGCAAATCGCCAAAAGCTTAACATCCTCTGAGATTCTTCAGGTAAATTTTCTGATGACTCTCCTTAAAATATACCTTAAATTGGATCTGACACTGGCTGAATCCTACACATAATAAAAGTTTTATGCACCAAACTATCTTTATGGAAATCAAAATGGGCTTCCAGCCATCGACTCTAGAGGTGGACAAAGGGCAGAGGTTTTTTATACTCATCCTTGTTTCTTGTTAGTAGACAATGTCTCAATATCATTTTCTTCAAATGGCTTGTGCAGGATAACTATAAAGAAGAATTGGTGACAATGGTTCAAAGCGGCCAGAGAGCAGAGATCGAAGCTCTTTATGTTCACGGATATGATTTTCTGGAGAAGTACTTGGCTAAGAAAATCGTGCAGGCCAATTACATCTGAAAAATCAAGACGGTCAAGCTTGTGAACGATCAACCTGACCCGTCCAACTCTAATGTGCGTGTGACCACCATGAGCATGACGCACGCCAACCTTCAAACAATCAGGTTGTTTTTGAGAATTTTCCAAAACCAAGTGGTACACTGTTTGTAGCATTAGTTTCAGAATAGCTTACTATCTGACGTGCATACTACTGATCAGAATGAGTCCAGAATTTTTCTCTATCAAGAGGCAATGGACGTTAATAGAAAGATCAAGAGTATCAGCTATATAGCCATTTTAGTGAACAAGAACCATTGACAGTGAAGCAGATAAAGAATAATTTTTCTCATTTTTGTTAATAATACAATCATAAGTATCCAACCAACTCTAGCTTTGTATCAAGCTTTGGCATAAACAAATTAATCATACGAAAATGAGCAGCAGCAGCAGCCTCAAAAAGTTACAATTTTGTGTATGATAAATATAACTGATATTTCTATCGACCTAGTCTCAGTGCCAATATACAAATCGTTACAGGCATCTCAGACTCAACTGCAAAATTTTATCAACTGCTCTTGGAAGAGAGAGATACTCTTTTCCCCTCCACAGTGAACTTGCTACTGCTCTCAAGCTGCAGTAACAAACAGAATAAATTATCACTTGAACTGGCTGATAAAAGTGCAACGAGATGACAAAGGAATATACATAATGCTGAATTCACACCTTGCACTTTAGAAAAGCAAGTGCATCTGTTTTAGATGAAAAATTGGAGAAGACAGAAGATGTGTGTTCATCAATAAGAACTTTGAGCTGCTTTAGCTTTAGTGACTTCCTAGGTGCCTGCAGAGAGAAGTTAAATAAGGGAAATTCATTTGGCTTTAGATAAGCTCAAGTTATGGGAAGAATTACCTCATGAAGAAGCCGTTTACATAATTTTCTTAGTTTAACTTTCGGTTCATCATTATTTTGGATCTCTGATATTTCATCATGTTTTCTTTTCGTTGAAGAACGGGAATCAGAAGAATCCTCGCCATCACTGTCATCAAAAGATGTCTTCTTTCCTTGAAAGTAGCAACCTGCTACTTTCTTGGGCCGGTCCCTGATTCCCAAACCTTGTTTCCCAGACGTGGCTTTATTCTGCAGATAAAGAGATCAAACCCTAATGCTTATTTTTGTATCATAATGGGATCTGTATCAAATAACTCTTTTCTCAACAAATATGTTATAATACTTCTCTAAAAAAAAAAACAAATATGTTATAATACAAAGATGGGTGAACAGATCAATAGAAGACCAAAGTTACATACCTGAACAAGGTTGTAAAGATTCTCTTGGTCATCCTCACAGAACGAAGTCCTTTCATTACCATTTTGGGCATTTCCTGACAAAAGGGACTTCTTTCTCCGAGCTTCAGCTCCGAGAAAGCCTCCGGACACAAAACCATACTTATGGCCCCACCAGTCTGGTGGAAGTTCTTGATCTTCAATCCCTGCCATAACTTTAAGATAATCTATTTCAATAAGAACGCACTATGCACTGCAACAAGCACAAACTACATGGCTTGTTTTCAAAGACAAGGAACTCAACAGTAAACAACAAGCAGTATTAAAAGAGAGAGCCAAGAGGGCTACACTCAAAGGCATATATGTGCACTTTAAATTCTTGAAATCCTGTTTATTAAGAGCGGTATTCTTGTTGGTCTTAGTTGAGTGCATGTGTCGGTATACATCAATCAGTGGAAATGAACTATTGACACCACCTGCAGCATCAAGAATTGCAATGCACTAGAGCTATCTCTTTCACCTATTAAATTAAACTTTCTAACAGTTCACCTGCTAGGCGAATTGCCACCTGTGTAACTTACAGTAATAGATTGGAGTCTCCAGCTACACAATTCATTAAACAGGATTCTGAAAGTTACCTTCAATATCAGGAACACAGCTTTCCACTGGATCCACATTCTGTGGTACATCCTGATCATGTTTAGTCTGAGGAGGCTCTTCCTTCTTAACCTAACACAAAAGGGCAAGAACTTAGAACTTCAACAGCTAAAAGCAACAGAAGGTGTATGCTTGATGTCCAGCGTCAAGATCAAACTGTAATAAGTCAAAATCTCTAAACTTCAGAAACTTTTGATTTCAACAAGCAAAGGATTAAGGCAGAAGTAGTAGCCTCAGGTTGCACCACTCCATCAGACAAAATATCAACAAAGATACAACTCAAGCCTCCCACCCCCCACACCTTCCTGACCGAATTTGTAATTTAGGAATAAACTACTTGTTGCATCGTATATCAATTGTAGGTGAAATTGATTCTAGATACAGTAGTTAAATTTTAACTTACCAGAATCCCTTGAAGATCCTGAGAAGAATATGCATGGACAAGCTTCCCCTTCTCTCTTCTCTTATATCTGAGAGAGAAACAAAATTACAGAATGACAAACTATCCTATTCAAATTTGTCTCAGCCAAGCACTTTGCTATGAAAAGTGATTATAATGTACTAACTATCTACCTTCCTTGTGGCCGAGTAACCTTGGAAACTGGATCTTGACAGGCTGATGAAGACTTTGCTTCAGACTCTGGCTCTGCTTGTTTTTCCGCCTTTGCATCAGCTCCTATACGCAGAAGATCATTATCACTAAGTTATACCATCAGCTTAAATGAATATGTAAAATCACTTTCACTTAGATATACCTTCATCATTGTTTATTTCAGCTGCTTGCTGCCAAATAATGAGGAAAAGATTAATCTTTATCACAACAAAAATTGGAAAGAAACAGTTAACTGCCGTTCAAAGAAAAAATCTAATAATTACCACTTTCAATCTTTTGAGAATGCTATCAAACTGAGCTGTATCAAATGCCCAAGGGTTCGGCTTATCTGTGCCTATACCTATTAAAAGTTGCAGGATAAATATAATTATTAAACAAAAACAGCCATACAAGTATTTCTCCAATTACCACAACAATAACCAAAACAAAAGCATGCTCAAAACGTAAGGACAGTACGTAACCAAGTGACGGGAGGAGTCAATACCTAAAGTATCTTGTTTGTTCTTAACCCTGACATATCCTTTGATCCCTTGCTTGTCTTTCCCGAGCCCCTCTCCTTCTTCCCACCCCTGTCATGTACATTGCCACTCATCAAACTTCAAAACTTAACAAACAAGAACCGAGTACAAATTCCAAAGGGTTATACATCTTATCACAGTCGAGGAAAAAAGTAGAAATCTTTCATGACAATAATTACAGAAAACCCTGTGACAGCAATTCAGGCATTATGATAAATTAGATAAGATTCTACTCGCGCATGTGCACACATGTATATGCTGCAAGAGAGCTTCATCATCCATTTGACAAGAATCCAGACATGGACACGCACACGCACATGCACATATCTTTTCAATTAAACCGAATTCATTCCATTTGAAATTATTTCATGCATCACAGACCTTCTTCCTTGTGTTTTACGATATTTCTTAACTGCATTAGCATACATCACAAATGCACACACACACATACATACAAACACACGAACCTCCGTTAGCTCAAAATCGATAGAATTACGCGCAACACGTAACCGCACCTCATAATTGCAATCAAATTGCTCGACTTTAAACCATAAAAACACTAAAAGCTTCAGCTTTGTGCAATTCGATACATAACATGTGTGAAATATGCATATATATATAAATATGTGTGTGAGAGGTTTAGGTGTTACCATTTGTTTCATGAGGCGGAAAGCGGCGGATTGGCGATCTATGCCGACGTAGCGGATAGGAGCTTCGGGCGCCGCCATGTTTGGTGAAGTTGATTTGCTCTCCACGATTAAAAGAGACGGCAAGGGTTTAGAGAAGCTTAGCTCAAAACCTACAACTCTGGAGAAGAAAAGTTAGGGTACGTGCAAGGCACATGGGTTACAGTAAACCGTCATTACGAAACCGATTCTTTTGTTTTAGTTGTGGGCTTGCAAGGAAAGGAGAAGACTTAATAGTGATCCACTGTCATTTTTGGCCCAGTATGGTAGCCCATTATAATTTGTAGGCCCAAATAAAATAGGCCTCTTCTTTTTCTCTTTTTTTTTTTTGGTTCTACTTAATTTTTTTTTATTCTTTATCAAGAAGTAATTTTATGTTGCTTTTTACTTGTTTGGAAGTCTTTAATTCACACACTTTAAACTTAACCCCTATAGAGTGTATGAACAATATGATGTCTCTGCTCTGTATTTATAATTTCAAACCTTCAATTTAGAATCATGCCTTATACTTTCATTTTGAGTTCGTTCCCTTCACATGTTCTTGCTTATTTCTCATTTTGGGTATGTGACAAATGAGAAAAATGTATTCGCCATAGTTAAAATATTCTTTATGTCTAGTACTAAAAACTCTTGACTTATAAGAGGCAAAATGCATTTGAAAGTGTCTTTGGCTTTAAGAAAGATGGAAAAGTCCATCTTTCTTTAAGCCGAAAACATTATACATACTTGTCGACAAAAATTTTTAAAGTCACAATGAAGAAAGTATTCATGCAACAATAACATGATTAAGTCGTACAACACGTATATTATAGAAATAACAAATTACGAATAATAACTTATTATACTAATAAGATAAAATTGATACTCACCTATTGCATCAATCACGTTACAAGACAACAATGCACGGAACAATTTTCAATCCTGACGAGTCAAATATTGTCTAGTTTAACATTCACTTGTTCTCAAAATTTCACTGTCATATATAAAATATATTGCCTGAAGTGTGTTAAGTTTAATTATTCTTACCAAGAGCTTCAGCTCCTTAGTTAATCATTGTATTCAAATTGCTTAGCTCTTAATTGTGTCTCAAGGACACCAATTAATAAACTTGAGTCAACTAAGTGAGGCATTTAGATATTTAAAGAGATGTATATGTATGTTACCTCCTTCTTCTTCTTCTTTTTTTATAACGTAAAATACCCCATAAATAAGACCCTTTAAATCCATCTTAAGTGGTCAAACCCTGAGTGTAGTCGTGCACTCTAATATATATGCATTTTACATTCTTTAATCTACACAAGAGGCAAGGTTGATATGCATTGCATGAAAGCTAAATTATTTATTTTTAGTTTCTTCTTGTTTTTGTAAAAGATGGTGTTTTATATGAATGTTTTGTATTGACTCACAAATTGAAAGTTATATATATGACAAAGGTCAAATTTCTCAATATGGAAAATCACTTTTGAGAAAAGATTGTTTCAAATTGAAACATGAACATTAACAATGTACCGCTGCTTCAAAGGAAAGTCCAATCAAAACTCCATCCAAATCTCGTCTTATGTTCCTTCTAATTCTCTTTGGAAATGATCTGGAAAATGAAGGTGCAACTCAAGATCAGAAACTTTATTTGGAAAGCTTGTAAGAATGGGATTGCAACTGAGGAGAATAAATTTAAAAGGCTATGCGCCTCTCAACCAACTTGCAGGTTATGTGACCTTCATTCTAAAGCAGTCAAACACTTCCTTTTGCTTTGCCCTTGGACTGAAATAGTATGGTTTGCTTCCCCTCTCCGGTGCTCACCCTCCTCTGCATATGTCACTCGATTTGATGACTGGTTTATCAATCCTGTGCATCAATGCAAAGCCGTCAGGAAATTTGATAAGTGAAGCCGCGTCTATCATTGCAACTTTTTGCTGGTAAATCTGAAAACACCGAAACAATTTCATGTTTGAAGAAGTCCCTATTTTGCCAGCCTCTCTAAATTCAAAAAAGCCAACACTCCAATAGATCTCATTGAAAACTCTTAGCAATTTCAGCCTGCCACTTCTTCAACCAGATGGATTCTTCCTCCCCAAGGCACTCTGAAGATTAAATTTTACCTATAATGGGAGAGTAGATACGCCTATTATTTACAAGAACCATGAAGGCTCTCTTATTGATGGAAGTGTCTGAAATCTCACAAGTTCTGTTTCACTTGCTAAAGTCATTACTGTCAAAAATGATTGTATCCTCACCAAGCTGTACAGCTCTTCTCCAATCACCATTGAGACTGACTCTTAAGTCGTCTTTAAGGCATTCACCAACATGACTTATGTTGTTGATAGACAAGTTTTACCCGTAAGGAAATACTCTCTCAACCTGATTACAGATTATCCATCAATCTACTTTAGTTTTGTTTATAAAAATGGTAACGGTATTGACTCGCAAAATGTAGTCTTAGAGGACAATTATCTTATCTTTGGCAGCTTGTTTACCTATTGCTTTTTGTAACTTCTTAAGGACTTGGAACTATACCTTTATAGTTTTTATAATATCATATGTTACAACCAAAAAAAAAAAAACATCATTTATGACTATGGAAGTTGAAATTACAATCTGAATAATCCTAGACAACATTGAGAATTATTTGTCCCATGGACATGATTTAGTGATAGTGAGGTAAAATCGTTTCAGCGAAATTACAGGTTCGATATTCTTCACTCCTCTGGAGTTTTGTTTTTGACTGACTTGGTGCATATGTAAGGGCGCACTGTTGCACTTGAAGGCTTATCAGTTGGTGGACGAGCTTCGCCGAACAATCCGGTGATGGAACAGGGCGCACCGCTGTACCCGGAGACTTACCAATTGGTGGTCGAATCCTGCAAAACAACTGGATTCTTATATCATCCAAAAAAAACATTGATAATTATATTTTTTATATCAAAAACTTTATAATTACAACATATCACTATTTAATTATTAGTCCCAACTCCTAAACTACATTAATAATTTTTTACTTATTACTGCAGAATTTCCCAAATCCCAATGAGCATATTCCTAATTCCAAAGGTTAAAAAGACCCAATCCAAAGATGCCCTTCACGAACAGTGTTCTTGGCCAACACCACTTGCCAGTTGCCCTGTTACCCAACAGGCCACATTGCATTGCCCACAAAGGCCACCACCACAACCCACCCTTAATATATACCACCTATCTTAGCATAAAAAGCTTTCTTATTTTTGCATATTTCACGCAAACCACCATAGGCATTGATCTCTCTCGATTCTTCTATTGAAGCAAGTAATCGATGGGATCAATGCTTGATGAGTGGCCTTCTTTCAACCCACATAACTTCAGCCAGCTTCGTCCTTCTGATCCTTCAAACCCCTCAGTAAGCTTCTTCTTCTTTTTTTATGTTTTTTTTTAATTCAAAAATCGAAACTTTATCTTGATTTTAAGTGACCCTTTTGCAGTTTTTGCATAAAACAATTGAAATTTATTTTTAATTAGTTTATAAAGTTGCGTTCTGTAGTTGAATGTTTATGCTTTTATGTGAGAAATGCCAACATGAAGTAAAGTTGTGATTTTAAGTGACCTTTTTTTCAGTTTTTGCAAATAAAAAATGCAGCTTTTTTTATTAGCTTATATAGTTGTGTTCTTTAGCTGAATCTTTGTGTTCTTGTGTGAGAACTGCCAACATGCAGTAAACTTGTGATTTTAAGTGACCTTTTTTTTCCAGTTTTTGAATAAAACAATTGCAGCTTTTTTAATTTGCTTATGAAGTTGTGTTCTTTAGTTGAATTTTACTGTTCTTGCATGTGAAATGCGAACATGCAGTAAAGTTGTTGAGTTGTTTGTGATAATGTGATTGCTTTGAATAATTTGAGCTTGAATTTGTTGTTTTTGTTATGTTATTCTCTCTGAATAATAGGTTGAAAAATATTGTTGAATTTTGCGAAATTTATGCACATTTTTTGTGGAATTATGGAAATGTGTTTTTAATGGGTTCTGAAATACACACACACATATAGATACTAGGGGAACTAATACTTGCTCTGTTGGGGAATGATTTATGTAGAATGATGTCCGAATCGTGATGATCTTGATGATGCTTTGGTTTATAGTTCCGGTAACTGCAGATGTGTTAAGGTGCTAAATTGTGCATGTTTGGCTAGAAAGTTAAAAGATGTATATACATTGTCGGTAGCTGGAAAGCCAGAGTTAGTAATGATTGCTTACAATGATTTTGTGCTTGATTGATGGATAACTTGACATGGCTGGTGTTTTTATCACACTTGTCGTGAGGCTTAACATAAGTGGTACATTGCTCCGGGAGTGTTCTTTTGAACCGCATTGATGGATATGGAAACAATTATATGCGGATTGTCTGATGACTAGTCAAAAGGGTATAGGCGAGTGTGACTCTGCTCCATGAATGTATCATGCTACTTTGGTAATGTGACACACGGCATTGATGGATATGGAAATAATTTTGTGCATGTGCTTGTGTTTGTCGTATTAAGCCCTGATTGTATGGCGACAGTATTGTAACAAAATACTTGTCGATTGTCCTAATATGCATAGGAGTTCAAATCTTGCAGTGTCTTCAAGCCATTTACTTTTTGTTGAATCAAATGATAGTAGGGGAGAGTATGCACTTATCAATTTCTGGTATCTAGTTAGAATGCACAATCATAACTTATCAACAGAAATTAAATTAGCCGACTTGAGGCTAAACTCTTTAATGTTCGGCTTTGCTGACTTAAGCGCCTAAGACTCCTACATCGTACTGCATTGCTGGACTGTTAAATTCTGTTGCACAATGGATCTGATCTTTTGATATATTTGTTTGCTGATATCTTTTGCTTACTCATCTTAAAAAGCTACTAGTCGCTCTCCTTTTCCCTCTTCTATTATTTTGATGTGTAGAATTGTAAATGTGGAAGATGGGAATTCTCTTATCCTTGCTAACATTTCTTTTTCTGATCAGAAAATGATACCTGTTACTTATCATCCTACTCATGAGCGAACTCTTCCACCACCAGATCAAGGTAATGCTCGGATATAATACTCTTTGTTTTGCTTACATGGTCTTTTCTTTCAACTTTCTGTACTTTATCTTTGGACATTTGTCTCTTCATATATTGATGTTGTTTGTCTTTTTCCTGGTTCGATTTGTTTTTCTAGCTGTCAAAAAAGTTATATATGCATGTTCTCCTCTTCTGACCCCCACGCCAGGCTCACCCTGCCACCGCCAAAAAGAAAAACAAATAACCAAAACAAGGAGGAAAAATTCTCTTTTTGAGAATAAACGAAGTAAAGGAAGGTCAAGAAGTTCTGATGATTTCAGCTTTAGTGAATTAAGAATTAAGGCTTACCAACTGTGCGGGAAGCTTTTGGCTGCCCAGTTTGAGGAAATTTATCTTGGACAGATGTCAAATTTTCATCTCAATCGTGATTTTAGATCTTACAAGAACATGATCCTCTTTCCGGAATAATGGTCATCTGTATGTGACTGTACTATCAAAAATGTTGTAACAAGTTTCCAGAGATGTAGCTCTGTGAATTTATGCATGTCACGAGCAATCACTTTTTTCCAATAAAAGAAATCATCTTTTCATGTAAAAAATTCTTTCTTCAGAATAAGACCTTTGACGATTTGCACTGGTGCATTAACTATTGAGTAATAGGCTTCAGTAATGAACTGAACCAAACTTTTGCTAGTTGCTGCTAGTTGGATTCCCTAATTGATGTAACCAATCCTTTATGGAACTGTTTTGTTGAAAATCAACTATTTATCTATTTTTGTATAGGATTTTATCTTTATCTTATTGCTTGCACCCTTTTGCAAGTTTCTGGAAACAAAAATGGGCCACCTATTTCTCAAGGCAAAATAATATCTTATCGCTATGGGAGCGTGTATAATTATAGGGGATGTTCAAGACCAATTCATATACTAATGTTCGGGGGATCGATAGTCTAATTCCTGTGGATTTCTTTTGCTTGGTAAAGTAGTCTATCTGTTAAGAAGTGGTATAAATTATATACCAATCACTCGAGTAGCGAAGTTTGCTTCTTTGAATCATTGGCTTCAACTCTAGCTAGGGGTACAAGACATGTTGATTTTTGCCTTTATAACTCTTAAAAACTATTTTGGTGTGGATGTGCCCCACTCTGGCACAGTTATTATCCCGGTAGGGGATCTCTTATTCTAGAGCAGGCAGGACCATCAGGCTTGTAGCCTGAAATACACTTTCTGAGACCGACTTCAGGAATCAGGCCTCTGTAGTCTTTTCGGTAGTGTTGATCTAAAGGGTTAGATATAAATTTCAGGAACTGTTGCTTTTCCTTGTGGGATTGACATGCTGTTTCAAATTGTTTCTCAGTGATAAGTTCAGAAAACAAACATATACTAATCCGACACTTTTATCAACGTTCTGAAGAGAAGGTTTGTACTCGTTATGAATTTACAGTCAATAATGCAAAATTTATCTGTTTAGGCTTCTCATTGCAATTCTCTTTGCAGTTGGGAACCAAGAGAGCTGCCTCTGAAACTCTGATGCCGGAACATGGACTCAAGCATCCGAGGACATCTGCTGCTGCTACTCCTAACTGAGATTTTCAGCCATTGCTTGAAAGTCAGAGCTCTTCAGCATGCCCTTGTAAATATTTTCCTCATAGAATAGACATTGTGTTTTTTGTAAACTTATAGGTGAAACATTAGCTTACTCTTGGACATGTGTAAATTTCCAAGACACAGAAGAGGTTATAAACTGATGCAAAAACTTTGCTCAAGTTGCATAAAATCATTTTCTTGCTTTTTACTGCATGCCGATGTTAGTTTTTCTCAACCCCCTCTACATCTTATGAACGCTTAACAAATGGTGTTCTTACATCCTACAGTTTAGTTTTTTTTATTTTTTGTATAATAGAGATCAAAACCGTGGTTCAAATTTAGAACTTTTAATTATAACATGTTGTTAACTGATCATTCTACTCAAGTTTTGAGTACGTTCTACAGTTTCACACACCATTATGGAATAGAAGTTGTTATTCTTAAAGAGAAATCTTGGCAGTTTTTGTATGAAGACACTTTCAATTTTTAAAAAGACCACTTTATTATTCGTTAAACCATCAAGTCATGTGCATGTAGGTGCTGGTTTCATGCTTGCTTAATTTTACTTCAATTTTTTCACCTACGCTGATTAAAATTTCAACCATCAAACTGAGAAATACCCCCCAGAGGTAAAGTTTCTCCAAATTAGAGTAAAAAACTAATATTTTCTAGATCTTGAAATGCTTTTACAGAATCAAACAACATAAACTTAAACCCTTGAATTAGCTAGTGGTGTGGTTGTCAGCTTGGCCGTAACATCTGTAATTGATGGTCTATTGTTGTAATAAGGTATCAATGAGGTTTATGACAAAGTCACTTATAATTCTAATATGATACTTACCTATCTGTGATATTCGGTTGTGTAAAGTATAAATTTAAGGTTTATTTTATTATTCTTCTCCGTATAAAATTTTATGAGGAAGAAAGTGGTAAGGTATTAAATATATCAAATTATGAGTAGTTGCATGTTTCTAATTAATATACAAGCAAATTTTTTTTTCTTACGAACAAAGAATATTAAATTGTGTTTTTTACTAATATACTAATATATAAGAGCTAATAATTTTAACTTAAAAAGATTTTTTTCGTTCATAATTATAAACAAAGTAATATCTTTTCGTGAAAATAAGTTTTGGTCGAAACTTTTTTTGGTTTGAATATTTGTGGACTCAATTGGGACTTGAGAAGAGGATGCAAAGAATTGAAATAAAAAAAGAAGAAAGAAAAGGAAAAAATGGAAACCAAACGACCTAACGGATACATAAAGCATATGCTGCCACGTGTCCTCCCTAACTTCCAAATTAATCAACCCCATCCTCGTGTAGCACGAGTTTGTAGCCCCCCAAATTGATTCTTCCTCAAATTAGTCAACACACACTGAGCTATAAGCTAAACACACACACAACACACACTGAGATCAAATGGCTATGGCAACTTCAATCTATTGTACAACTGCGTTGTCCAATAATACTAATTCAAATCATAAAGAAAATTACTTCTGTACTCGCACGTGCGTGTCCACGTGCTCGAAGTTTCAATCTGTTCGTTTGACTGCGAAAGCATCGCCGGTGGTTGTTTCGGCGGCGGGGACTAGCGCAGTGGAAGCGGAGCCGCGGACAACTGCGGCTACTCCGTCGAAAGCTTTGCCGTTCCGCGTCGGCCACGGCTTCGATCTCCACCGCTTGGAGCCTGGATATCCTCTCATCATTGGCGGCATCGGTATTCCTCACGACCGCGGCTGCGAGGCTCATTCCGATGGTCAATATTCATATCACTAAATTATGAAATTTTACATTTTTTTCTATAGAATTTTGTTTTTTAGCTAATTTATCGTGTAATTGTAATTATTATTTGAATTAATCTTTCAGTTAATTTACTGGATTATTATGGTTAATACTTATTTTTTGGTATTTAATTTAGTGTTCGTCACATATTTATATACGTATATGTAATTTTAGAATTAACTAGTTCTTTTTTAGTTAATTGCTGTATAGTTGTAGTAGTTCTTTTAAATTGCTGTAAAGTTGTAATATCTTCATATTTTCTGTAAAATTAGGCTTTTTAACTAATTTATTGTGAAATTGGTTATTATGTGAATAAATTTTCTGTTACTTTATGGGATTTTTGTGGTTATTAATTAGTTTTTGTATTTAATTTACTGCATAATTCTGAAATCTTATCGGTTATATATATACATGTTTAGGTACATGTAATATGTTATTAATTATTTTAAGCTAATTTACAGTGTAATTGTGTTTAATAATTATTTTTGTATTTGATTTATGAATAATTCTCAAATCGTGTCACCTGTTGATATATGTTTAGGTATGCGTGATATGTTAGTATTAACAGGTTTATTTTAGCTAATTTACTTTATGACTGTAACTTGTTTAGAAATGTGTTGATGTATATGTGAAATTATATTTGTAAAACAATTAAGTTTTTGAGTTTATTTGTGTATTTTAGGTGATGTGTTGCTTCATTGTGTGGTGGATGCAATTTTGGGGGCTTTAGGGCTACCAGACATCGGGCAGATTTTTCCAGACAATGATCCTAAATGGAAAGGGGCAGCTTCTTCTGTTTTCATCAAAGAAGCTGTGAGTTTTGTAGACTCTGGAGCTAGAATTTTCACTTCAACTTATTCTTTGATAAGTAAATTATATTTCTATAGCGTGTTATCTGTTAGTCATATACTAATTTGTTTGAATGTCTTGTTCAGATGGAAACAGGACATTTATGACTAATTTGGTTGAATGTCTTGTTCAAATGGAAACATGACATTTATGCTTATAATTAGCCACTTAAACTTTAGCGCTTTATTGAAGCAAAATAGTTTTAGTTTTGAGGCACTACTATTCAGAATTGTGGCAAATATTATTGCTTGTCATTGTAAAGAAACGATGATTGTCATAATTTACGTTAATAAGTGAATTAACCTATATATATAAATTTGGTAACTCTTTGGGAAATCTCCTTTATTGGCATCGATGCTAGAAGTTCATTCCTTGGTATCTCTGTACACACAACATCAGCGACCATAAGGATAGCATTTCTTGAACTGTTATGGCAAATAGGCTTGTTTTGGATGTGGCATGGATGAGGAATATGGGGTGATAGATTAGAATTTCCAAAATATTAAGAAAACAATAGGTTAGAAAAATGGCATAATTATTGAATTGAAGTGTAGCTTGTAATGCGTCAAGTTCCCCTCTCACACACAATTTTTGGAAGCATTGAGCCTTTAGTGCAATTCAGCAGAGCTGGATTGGATCGAGTGGGGCAAACAGATGGAAAAGAAGTGGTCATACAATTTGAGGAAGGAAAGTAGTCATAAAAAGGAGAAGAACAATGTTCTCCAGATCATCGTAGAAAGAATGCCTGGACTTATGCTTCAAGTCAGAGTCTTAAAAAACATCTTATTCGGATATTGATGGCAATAAAATGAAAATTATAGTTATCTCCTCTAGTTGGGCTCTTTCCTCATCTTTTCTTCAGTGAATTCCTTGCTTTCTTCTTCACCCGAGGAGTCATCTACTTAAAAGGACCCTCGTCTCTCCACACATAAATGGATTAGTTTTATCAGCTTGGCA
Source organism: Ehretia macrophylla (assembly GCA_037974665.1). NCBI lineage: Eukaryota > Viridiplantae > Streptophyta > Magnoliopsida > Boraginales > Ehretiaceae > Ehretia > Ehretia macrophylla. The sequence goes on along the minus strand of CM075764.1, from coordinate 10,520,466 downwards.
CTGATCCAATTTTCTGGGAACATAGTTGCTTGCTCATAGATTAACATGAGTTAATTTTAATCCGTGTTCAAACAACTACATCAGAAAAAGTTCATCTCAAGGATTTTAATGAAGTCTCTTGTTAAGCTATTCATGGTGATTTTCTTGTTCTTTTCATAAAAAAAATTTGGGCGGACTATATGAATAATCACTGCAATGAATCATTGCTCATATTTCACCTGGATTTTTTAGTTACTTATGAGTGAATTTTAATCTAACAAAACCACAGAGTGCCCTTGTTGGAATCTAACTTATCCTGAAATGTGGTTTGGAATCAGGTGCGGCTAATGCATGAAGCAGGTTATGAATTGGGGAACTTAGATGCCACTTTGATTCTGCAAAAACCAAAGATAAGCCCACACAAGGAGGCTATCAGGGCCAACTTGTGCCAGCTTCTCGGGGCGGACCCTTCAGTTGTAAACCTGAAAGCAAAAACTCATGAGAAGGTTGACAGCCTTGGGGAGAATAGAAGTATCGCAGCACACACGGTGGTTCTTCTTATGAGAAAGTAGCAGCAGTTTCATCATTTCAAGTCAATATGTAAGAATTATATCAGCATTGTATACGATTAATGAATCCCAATTCAGAAATGGTGTCCGTAAACATAAATCTGTAGCATCTTTGATTCATAGGCCACTTGTATGCAAATTCTTCCACTGACACTGTAATATCAAGATTCAATGCCATTGACTCAGAGAAAATTCCTCACAATCTGTGTATTTTTCCTGGTAAACAGTCAAAGCCTCGTGAGTATTTCTGAATACCAAGTCAACACCACCTGGTCGTAGTTGATTTGTAAATTTAAGTGATTTAGTCTAATCGTTCCCATGTTAATGAGCTATTAGCTCATTCAATTCTAACGATTATGAAACCATTACTTTTACTAAAAATCTTCTGTTTTGGTGTGCTTTCTGAGGTAAATATATATGAATTATTCGGTCTTGAATTTGCATTTCAATACTTTAAAGTTATTGCCAAGAGGAGAAATATAACCAACAAGCACTGTTCAGACCAGTCTTGCTTCCCAGTTTCATGGGAGGAGAGCGATGTTGGCATCTTGTGCCCCATTTTGACTTTTCTTCTTAATATTTGATCCAAAAAAATATGTAATCACCGGAGGATCTAAAACGCATACCAAATTATTGATGTGAACAGTCGTATCTCCTATTAACTCTATATTAAACAAATTGTCACAAGTAAAAACATGTTACTATAATATTATGATGTCTCAAATTCATATAAAAAATTCAGTCGTATTTACACTAGTAAAAACATCCTAATACCACCTTCCTCTTTATTTCTTGATACATTACTAAAACCCTTGACACAGGCATAAACTTGGGCCCTACAATATATTTTAAATGTACGAACTTCTCTGTCTGAGAAACTGCTTAACTAGACTCATTATTTTGATTTGTTGCAGTAATTTTAAAATATTTATGGTACAAGAATATTCTAAATCCACCGTGATATGTATGAAGTAAAAGAAAATTGTATTTCCCTACGTGTGGAAATGTCTACTTTCATTGTTGTCTAATTCAAAGATTTAGGGAAAAAAAATCTAACATATGCAGCAGTGCTTTTTACTAGATTAACTTTGACTTGAGGCTGCAAATGCAGCGGACCATGTGATGGAACTCCTATTAATTGACTTTGACAAAACAATATAGTCCAACGTTTTAATCGAAAACTCAAACTTACCAAACTTTTATTTTTTTGAACGTGCTTAAATACTACTCCGTTATTATTACTTATAATTTATCATTACTTACGTGTATACTTAATTGTTACATATATAAAACGTGGTAAATGAGATATAAAAATAAAACAACACCTAGCATTTTTCTTACTTTTTTGATAAAAAATTAACCAAATCTTTTTTCTTCTTGCCGTCGAGAAAAATTCTTTTTGGTGTAAAATTAACCAAAATCAGCAGCCATAACTTGATACAAAGGGGATTATGATGCGTCACATGGACCCAGAAAATCACATACTTTACGATATCAAGTAAACAACAACCGGCAACACCAATCTGTCGAATGATCTTTTCGGAGCTGAAAAACACGTTCCACCAAAAAGATCACACAAATGAATATAGAATGATGATAAACATTGGATGCAAATGATGTAACCCTTTTGATTTTTCTTTTAGGAAAAGTTGTTTTCAAGGGTGGAGGAACTACTTTATGGAGAGCGGCGACTGCGGATCAAGCTTATCTCAATATTTTTTTTTTAAATACGTGTATTCTGAATATATTTTTAAGTTAAAAATTAATTTAGTTCCAATTGAAAAAAAAAAATCAATATGTAAGTGTTAAATTTTGTAACTTTAATACTTCCGAGATTAGTTTTTTTTATCAGTAAGTATGTTTCTCTAGCCTTCGATTAAACAAAAATCCTAAATTAGCCCTACTTGTTTTCATCCGCATTGCATATTGAAAAGGTGAATACTTTGCTGTTAGGCGATGCTCAACTCAGGTAACAAATGGGACCATAATGATGGCTTTTTAAGAGGCATGGTGTAGAAGGAAAAAAGAATAGTAGGGTTTGCATGTACGCATTTGCAAGCCTCAAAATACACTTCTGGCAGTACCAAGAAAACACGTAAACTTTGAGATTTGATCATACAAAAATTATTGTTTGCATGCGAATAACAAGAGTATTGCAAACTGACCAAGTTCAATGAACAATCTCGTTCAATAGTCAACTAGGTAAATAATATGACCTTATAACTTTCTTGATTTGGACCATAATGGGGCATTCCGAAAATGCTATATGTACAATTCGGTGTATAAAATTCTTACAATATATAGGGTAGGAGTTATTTTTATATTTATTATACGCAATTTTACTTTATATTTTACTAGAGGTTATTTTTATGACTTGAATCTATAACATCTAGATCATACCACAACAACTTTATCATTATATTAAAACTCCTTTAAAAAATGCTATATGTACATTCAAAATTTTGCAACAAATGTTTGAAAATTTTTTGGCATTTAAAAAATGTTGTATACATAGCTCGGTATATGAAGTTTTCACTATGCACAGATCTGAGGTAGAGTCAGGCCAAGTTTGACTGTATGTAGTCTTTTTTACATTTTGTAAGTAACTATTTTCACGATTCAAAATCTCTAAATTATACAACGACAGTTGTACTATTGCGTCAAAACTCGCGTTTTCAAAAGTGCTGCATGGACATTCAAAATTTGCTGCAAATTGATGAGTAATCTTTGAGATTTTAAGCATAGGGCTGAGTAGACACCAACATTTTGGTCGGGTTGAATTTACTTTTTAGATTGACTAATGTGAAAGCTATAATATTCGATCGAAATTGTTTCACTGAAAAAACATAGCATTTGCTGCATAATAAACATATACATTGTTGCTTGCTCTTTTTCAGTAAGATTTCAAGCATGCACGTGCAACCAGTGGCGGACCTAGCTTAAATTGAAAAAAATCATTTTTTCATTTTTTTTTTTGTTTTTTTTAATAAAAAAATTATTATATTAGACATTTTGACTTCTTTTACTATATAAGTGTACACCCTGAATTTGAGTGATTGGATCCGCCACTGCGTGCAACATCTACAACATTTAAAGTTCATATAGACTACGAGGTGCCAAAAATAGGCCTACGTGTTATCAAATGAATGCTGAATGATAGTTGGAAACTCTCTCTTCAACAAATTTGGACGGCAAAATTGTTTGCCTATTTGGAGAATGTCTTGGACGAGCATGCAATTATGATGACCATAATTTTAAGTGATGATGCTAATTCTACATAAGGTTATTAACACAAATGGTCATTTATCTTTATCTTATGTGTCAACTAATACTTTTATCTTTCAAGTGTGACATTTTAGTTCCTGATGTATTGTCATAGTGACATCGTTAGTCCTATTGGTTAAAATTTGTCAAAATTTTAACAAAAAACACATGTATTGGTCACGTGCTCTTCCAAATAAGGGTAAAATCGTCCATTACAAGTCAAATATCATTTTATCTTTGTCCTGTGTGCCAAATAACTCCCTTATCTTTCAAGTGTGATATTTTGGTCCCTGATGTATTGCTATAGTGACGCCGTTAATCCTATCAATTAAAATTCATAAAAAATTTAGCAAAAAATACATGCATTGGTCACGTGCTCTTTTAAGCAAAGGTAAAATTGTCCACTATGAGTCAAATATTTACTTTTACCTTTTCACTTCATTCATTCTCTTCAATTTGAGGATTATTTACAGTTAGGTTGATCTATCCATTCAAAAAACTCACATGATTCTCCAATGTCAAATTTCTGACAACCAAAAAACCTCCTACTTGGATTAGTATCAATCCAAGACGTGCTCAGATTGCTCGCAATACAACAATAGCACTTTGCTTCCATCCTTCACGATGTGTTGGAAAAATAATGTGGTTAAATATGTGTTGTTGGAGAAATGGAGATAATCATATTCAAAATGACGAAGAGATGTAAAATAAGATACTCAGTCTCTATAAAAAGCATAGGCATAACTTGTGACAGACGATTTTACATTTGCTTAAAAGAGCACGTGACCAATGTCTGGAAGAGCACGTGATCAATTTTTGATGAATTTTAATTGATAGGACTAACATCGTTACTATAACAATATATCAGGGACCAAAATATCATACTTGAAAGATAAGAGAGTTATTTGGCACACGGGGCAAAGATAAAATGATATTTGACTTATAATGGACAATTTTACCCTTAATTGAAAGAGCACATGATCAATACATGTGTTTTCCGTTAAAATTTTGACGAATTTTAACCAATAGGACTAACGGTGTCACTATAATAATACATCAATGACTAAAATGTCACACTTGAAAGATAAGAAAGTTAGTTACCACATAAGACAAAAATAAAGGATCATTTGTGTTAATAACCCTTCTATATATTTAGAAGCGTTCTTCACATTTTCTTTCTCAATATTCCCATGCCAAAAACCTGGCCTAGATGGTCCTGAATATGAGTCAAATGCATGGACGGAATTCAATTTCAATGTTGTATATATTGAGAACGTGAAGGTCGTTGAAATAATAATCTCTTGCAAAATATAATATTAGATTTTATATGTGTAGTAAATCTCAAAGTAGGTTTAGTCTTTTTTTACCGCCCGTACATATCAAAAATTTTATACACCTAATTGTTCTTTTTTTTGGGTACAATAGAGGTCGAAGTTAAGGTTTGAACTTGAAATTTCTAATTATAATAAGTCGCTGTTTGACTATTCTACCCAACTCTTGAACACCAAACTACTTTTTATTGAGCACCCGTAAGTTACTGGTTTGAGTAATAAAAAAATATTTTGTAAAATATAAGGTCACTCTATGTACAATTGATTGTAAAGTGGGTTCAACCATTTTTTAAATCCTATGCATGACAAGAATTTGTACACTTTGTTGGAATATACATTCCTTTCATATTGAAAAATCAGAAATTTAAAACTATCTTATAAAATCTTGGACTATTCAACTTGACACTAATTAATTTTAAAATAAAATCTTAGTGTGACCCATTTATATTTTAAACTTTACGTGTAAGGGATGGTGTTAGAATATTCACTGCTTTGTATGTATTAATGCCTGTCAACCGAGTATCTATCATGTAAATGATGTATGAATGCCTGTCAACCGAGTATCTCTCATGTAAATGCTGTACAGCAGTATTTGGCTTAAACCCCACATCTAATTTGTGATTTAAGTCTAAGCCGCCTGCCTAACCTAATCAGGTCTTTCAAAGAAAGTAAAAGCGTGTCCTTTCCTGGAAAGCTTCTGTACCTCAATCAAGTCTTCGCTGGAACATGAGGAGCTGCACTATATATAGGAGTTGAATTCAGCCATAAAACCATGAACTAACTTTTAACACTCTCTAAAACATTAACACACTTTTCAAACTTTGGTGCCTTTCAACAAGTTCTTCATCATATCAACAGAAGTCATCTGATCATCAAGTGTCATTGCTTGTTTTGATTGATTCATTCTTCTGTCTGCAGTGAATTAGCGCAATTTCAGGTTTTATTAAGCGGCATAACGAGAAGATGGAGCTCAGCAAACAATATCAGCTGTTGTCTAAAATAGCAACCACCGATGGACATGGCGAAAACTCGCCTTACTTCGATGGATGGAAAGCATATGACAATAATCCTTATGATCCAATCACTAACCGTGATGGGGTTATTCAGATGGGTCTAGCAGAAAATCAGGTATCAACACTAGTTAAATCAACTGCCTTGTTTTTTTTTTTTTTTTTTGAAGAAACCAATATATATAGGTTCAAGCATGGACTTATTATTGTGTTCTTTTGCAGCTTTGCTTTGACTTAATTCAAGAATGGGTGATAAACAACCCAAGCGCCTCCATCTGCACATCTGAAGGAGCAAATGATTTCAGGGATATTGCTATATATCAGGATTATCATGGCTTAGCAGAGTTCAGAAATGTATGTAACAAGAAACTTGAAAAGATTCTATGCTTTCTGTATTGACAATTCAGAAACTGAAAAATTTCGTGTTAGTCTAGACTGACGTCTCATCAATCTCTCATGCGTGGATCTTATTAATATATGAGAGATTAACCTTAGTCTAGACTGACCAGAGAATTTCCTTTTAGAAACAGTCTTCTTACATTTTCAGCATATCAATTTGCAGGCAGTTGCAAGGTTCATGGAGAAAGTAAGAGGAGACAAAGTTACATTTGACCCTGACCGCATTGTTATGAGTGGTGGAGCAACTGGAGCTATTGAAATGCTGGCCTTTTGCTTAGCAGATCCTGGAGATGCATTTTTAGTACCTACACCATATTATCCAGGGTAAGGCATCTTCTCTTTTATCTCACCGTCACGTTGTCTTGAATTCTTAAAATTTCTGTCGTTCTGTCCTGAGAGCCAATCACTGTATCGGTTGTGCCACTGTGCTCATTTTATTTTTCACTTCTTAATCTTGTAAAATTTTTAGTGAATTGTGATGCTTGGTTGGTTGTTTTCAAGTAAGGTGTATGTCAGAAAAAAATTTGTCCCCTCACATGTGAAAGTCCGACAAAAATTGAAGAGAGTGTGTTTTTTCCATCTCGAAATTGTCTTCTCCAGTGCATGGAAGATAGTAGCAGAACTAATTACATTAACTCTCCCACCAAACATTGCACCTGGACCAATTGAAAATGAATTATTGGTGGGACATAACAACAACTACTTTTCAAAGCTAATAAAAGAGAGTAGGTCCTCTTATTATAACCTCTCGTAACTACTTGCTCATATACGGCAAGGACCAAAACTTCTTCATATTCTTGAGACCCCACCATCATCTTTATCCACCAAAATTATCAATAATGCCAATCATGTCAACTTTTTGTAAAATTTTATTATATGCAATCAGTCAATTCTTATCGAGTTAAAAAAATGTGAAATAATCAAGTAATTACATGTTCTTTGGTATTTACCAAAAAAAAAAAAAAAGTCAATTCTTCTCGAGCTAAAAAGAAGTGGTTTCCTGTTACAGATTTGATCGAGACTTAAGGTGGCGAACAGGAGTACAGCTTCTACCAGTTGTTTGTGAGAGCTCTAATGGTTTCAAGGTCACCAGAGAAGCCCTGGAAGCTGCATATGAGAAAGCTCAGAAGGCTAACATTAGAGTAAAGGGCTTGCTCTTAAACAATCCTTCAAATCCATTGGGCACTGTAATGGACAAGGAGACATTGCTGGATTCAGTAGAATTCGTCAATGAGAAAAGTATTCACCTTGTATGTGATGAAATATATGCTGCAACAGTCTTCAGCCAGCCTGGTTTCATCAGCATTGCTGAAATAGTCGAAGAGTATTCGAAATGCAATCGCAACCTTATACACATTGTTTACAGTTTGTCGAAGGACCTCGGCTTTCCTGGATTCAGGGTTGGGATTGTATACTCGTACAATGACAATGTCCTGAATTGTGCTCGGAAAATGTCGAGTTTTGGACTAGTTTCAACTCAGACACAGCATCTGATTGCGTCAATGCTGTCAGATGAGATTTTTGTGGAGAAATTCATTGCAGAGAGCTCGGAAAGGTTGGCAAAAAGGCACGCTTCCTTCACCAGGGGACTTGCTCAAGTAGGAATTGGCAGTTTGAAAAGCAGTGCTGGCTTATTCTTATGGATGGACCTAAGGAGACTACTCAAAGAGCCAACATTTGAGTCTGAAATGGAACTGTGGCGCATAATCATCAATGAAGTTAAGCTCAATGTTTCACCTGGCTCTTCTTTCCATTGCACAGAACCGGGCTGGTTTCGGGTGTGTTTCGCGAACATGGATGACGACACAATGAGAGTTGCTATAAGAAGGATCCGCAACTTTGTGCTTCAGAAGAAGGGATCGGAAGCATCTGCAAAGAAACAATGCCGCAGGAACAAGCTGGAAATCAGCTTATCGTTCCGCAGATTGGATGATATAATGATGGCAAACATGATGTCTCCTCACTCTCCAATGTCTTCACCTCTTGTTCAAGCTAGGACTTAAAATGGCATAACATTGTTAGGCACAACAGAAAACAAATAACTCAAAAACCATAGATAAACCTGTGAAGGGAAGTTAACATTCTTTCCTGTAGAATAATTGGCGTTTTTTACCCATTGATGATTGCAAATTAATCATTAAGCTTTTACGCCCCCATTTACTAGTGAGAAGGATGCTCAAATTGTAACCTCTCTTGGAATAAAAGCATTATTACCTATTAAATAGCATCATTCTGAATGCTTAGAATCTCAGATATGTTTACATTTGCTTCCTTTGCTCTAACAAACTCCAACATATCTGGATTGAGGTCGTCCATATAAGTGCAAAACTGGAATGCACGAATTGATCGCCTGGTGTCACGTCTTAAATTTAAAATCCAAAACTTTCAGATTGGACTAGTATCATATGTTTAAAAATAACAGTCTTGCGCCTTTAATCTGCAAGATAAAAATGGTAACCCGTTTTATTACTTAAATACACAATATTTGCTTACAATCATACTCACATCATGTTTTCCACCAATGCGATATATTACAATCATCGCACGAATGAGGGACATTACTATTGCGTGGCTGATTTAGCAGGTACCTGGTGTCTTCAGTTATGTAATCCGGGAACTTCTATATTGCAGCTTCATATAGTGCAAAATTCTCTATTTAGGAAGCTTATGCATCAGATCTAAGTCTTCTTTAGTCCTCAGGCCTAAGTATTCTATTCTAAAATTCTTCAGAATTTATGCTGTAAGCGAGCCATTTTATTTAAGTTCCTCAATTCGTTATCCATCATCTCTAACCTTCAATACTGCATGTGATTTGAAAGATGTAACGAGTCAGGTATTAACATATTAAACTTAATTAATTAGTTCAAAAGGTTTAAATCCATAATAAAATATCATTATAAATCAAACACTTAAATTTTATACAACCAATGTGAACGAAAACCTGAAAGAATACGACTCATTCATCAATTTCATTCAGCTTAAGACCAGTCCACTTGGAATGTGCCGTAGACTTCCACCATAAATTTGACTTCACATTTCAACAAAATGTTCCTTTCTCAATGGCAGTCAAAAACGTTGAAGAGCTATCATCTATCAATTCAACCAATTTGGCTTTGGTTGACAATTTTCAGCTATTGGAACCAAGAAGGTCAATTTGATTTTTAAAGCCAAGTTGGGGATTAGCACATAGATGACGTTTGATGCCATTTGGGATAAAATTAATAATATCCTTCACGTTGTCAAACTTTTTTTTTTTTTTTAAACTTAAAAAATATCTCTATCTTAATTAATTTACGATACATAAATTAAATAAAATATTATTATAAAATATTAAACCTTTACAATAAACACTCCTACATCTCACTGTTTGACGTAACGTAGTCAAACTTTTTAGCCCCATTAAAATACTAAAGGATGATAGCGTATGTAATGTTATCCTCCGTTTGATGTGACATAGGGTTGTAGTGGAATTTAAGATTAAATAATAGAAAGATAAGCTTAGTTGGAGGTGGTTGCAGAAATGTTAAATTATGCATATACTTTCTATTATTTACATATTTTTTTAAATTGGGACTTCATATTCTAAAAAAATTATAATAATTCTTAATGTTTACAAAAATGATTCAAAATATTCTTTATTGTTCAAAATTAACTAATTTTGTCCTATTGTTTTTCAAAAATTTCAAGTTAATCCCTATTGTTATTTAAAAGTTTCAATTTAATCTCTACATGTGACTCCTATTTAGAAATTAAATTAATTTTTTTAAAAAAATAATAAGGACTAAATTGATTAAATTTAAATAATAAAAATTATTTTAAATCATTTTTATAAATATTAGAGACTAATAAATTATTTTTAAAACATTAAAAATTAATTTAAAAAATATATAAATAATAGGAACTATATACATAATTTACCCAATACTGTAATCTTCTTGGACTAATGATATCATGTTAAAGGATTCTTAATTCTTGGATAATAGGGATGAGATCATGAAAAGGTGTATGAATCTGCAATACAATCTTGGAAATTAATCTTATGGGGCGTTGAATGTGAAATTATCTGGAATCATGATTTTGACGATTGGATCATCAGTCAAATATAGGTTTATGTTTCTGTCTGGGTAAATTTCACACTTAGTCTCTATTATTTATTTATTTTTTTAAGTTGGTCTTTAATATTCTAAAAAATATATATATTAGTCTTTAATGTTTATAAAATGATTTAAAATGGTCTTTATTGTTCAAAATTAGTCAATTTAGTCTATATTATTTCTCATAAAATTTAATTAATCCCCAAATATAGGTCACGTGCAGGGATTGAATTGAATTTTTTAAAAAAATAATAAAAACTAAATTGAATTTTTTGAAAAATAATAAATACCAAATTGACTAAGTTTAAACAATAAGGATCATTTTGAATAACTTTTGTAAATATTAGGGACTACTATGAATCTTTTAAAATATTAAAAATTATATTGAAAAAACATATAAATAATAGAGACTAAGGGTAAAATTTACCTTTTTGTCACTTGCTATCCTTTTCAAACATGTAAATAGAAACCCTATTAAACCTCAGAAAACTATTAAAAACGTCCAGACTATCCCAACAGTCTGGACGTTTTTGCCCCCATGAAGGGTAATTCAGTAAACTTTGCAACTCAAACATTAAGGTCATTGGGTCATTGGGTCCCATGTAAATAGCCACGTGACGCCTTGTTATTAGCCATGCCCAGACTGTTGTCCAATCAGACGTTTTTAATAGTTTCTCTTAAACCTCATAGGGTTTAATCTGACAATCAAGTGCTATAAGCATGGTTAAAAGACGTATTCATATCTCAAGTTTAAATTATTCAAAATGTTATTTTTTAAGGGGTTAGTCACGGTAAGTTTTTTTTAATTAAATTCAAATTATGTCTATTCCAAGTAAAAATTATGTGTCTTAAAATTTAAGTTATGATTTAAACTCGAAGGGCTTCTCTAACATGTTCATCGTCAACAAAAAAGAAAAGAAAAGAAAAGAAAAGCATTCCAATGTTAATACCCATGTTGAGTTTTTTTTTTTCTTTTGTTATTTGGTTCAAAGAAGACTTAAATCGTACAACATATATCAAATAATATATTACTCACGAAAAGCAGTCTCAGAACCTCTCACTCATAACAAAGACATACCACTAGACCAAAGACCAGTGCCGAACTTGTGAACCATCAACTTAAAAATATATATATATATATTTAGTTTTTTTTATTTAAAAAAACTATTATATTAAACACTATTATATGAATGTATATCTTAACTTTTATCATTGCACAAATACACACCTTGAATTGAGGTGACTGGTCCGCCACTACCAAAGGCCCGGTGGCAATAGACTAATTCTTTCACCGAGGTCATATGCCACTAGAATAAAGGACCGGTGAGATTTGATGAACACATTTTCGTACCTACCATTTCCCAGAAAGCTTATTGGAGCAAGTCAAACCAACAATTTCAACTATATATCTAACTTAATCAAGTACCATCCTAAGTGCGATTTTTTTCTGTGTCCCATGATTCATAAGAATTTATCAACACAAGACTCAAAGCGGAGAAGAAGTTTTTGGTTGCTTTTACCCTTCCAGAGATTTCTAACCACCAATGGTTTCATGTTGACAGATTAAATTCAAAGCCAAACCATTCAGACTATATAGACCTCTTCTATTTTACATATAATATCCCCGAGGAAGTATAATACTGATAGATGCGTAAAAAGTTGATTAAAATTGTTATCAAGTTAATTAAGAGTGATTATTCATGATGAATATATGATAAAGGAACTTATACAAGCAGAGGTAAAATTTTACGAGATGGAAAAATATAACAAAACGCCTAAAAAGAGAGCACACAAACTCAAACACGTACCAGATAAATGATCAGATACGGAGAAAGAACTGAGAGACGCGTTTAGTCAGCAACTGAGATGCAACTTACAACCAGAAATATTGATTCACAAAAGAAGCAATACTAGAAAAAAGATAAATTGGGCAAAATGTGATTACTGCTTTGCTTGTATGCATTTATTCTCCTAATAGTAGTAAAGGACGAAGGCACAAAACCTGTCGGGATCAAGACTTTTATTGATCAATCCAACACACTCTCTTCTCCCGCTCTCTCTCTCTCTCTCTCTCTCTCTCTCTCTCTCTCTCTCTCTCTCTGTGTCTCGTCTGAATACACGAAATTATACAACGGTTGGAAGGGGAATGGTCCAAATTACAGGAAGATGCTGGATGTATGACTCTCGGGATCATCCCCTACCAAAGCCAAAGATCATACAAGCAAAAGGAAAATGGGGCACATGATGTGTTCAAAACTCAGCTCTATGAATTTGAACTAAGCTGCGGCTCCAACCTGCAACGAAGCTCTGGCAATTTCTAGTGCCTCCTCGACAGAAGATGCATTCTGAAGTTTAGCTTTGTCGACAGAAGGCTGGCTTCTTGCAAGTTGAGGAAGCAATTGAAATTCCTAAAACAATATATCCCAGAATCAGTTGTATGACAACAGCAATAAGAAAACAATGAAGAACAACGCAGCCACAATCAGTTTAAAATTAGTTGTTTTGAGTAAAGAAATGGACCAATCCAAACGGGAACTAGAGGGGGAAAAGAAAAGGACGACGAGCATGAAGTTCAGTGATTTTACACATTCATATGTAATAATCACTCAATGTACGGGAAGCAAAGAAGGCAGTGATTCATAACAGCTGCAACTCAACTCTTATGAGCTATAATAGGTATATTTCTAGAATGTATTATCATCGTTTACAAAGAGAAAAAATGAAGAGAGAGAGATATGTGATTTCCAACATGTGCAGGAGCGTTCTCATTGGCAAAAGATTGGTAGCTACTAGAAGACAAAAATGACTAGCCGAATTGAATTTTAGGAAACTGAAAGGTGGGATCAAACTAGACCATACATACTGTTGAAAGTATTCTTTACAGATGTATGTATGCTTTACAGATTGTTTGTGTAAATCTGTTGTGGGTTGGCGGTGGATCTATGCACTCAAATGTTCTCCTGATGGTCAAGTGGATAGATTGAAAGCTCGTTTAGTTGCAAAAGGATACACTCAGGTTTATGGAGTTGACTATGATGACACATTTTCTCCGGTTGCTAAGCTTCCTTCTGTTCGGCTATTTATGGCACTGGCAGCAATATTTCAATGGCCGCTTCAACAACTTGACATTAAAAATGCTTTTCTAAATGGTGAGCTCGAGGAAGAAGTATATATGGAGCAACCACCAGGGTTTGTTGCTCAGGGGGAGTCACATAAGGTGTGTCGATTGAAAAAGTCTTTATATGGATTGAAGCAGTCCCCTCGAGCATGGTTTGGCCGATTTAGTGAAGCTGTCATTGAGTTTGGACTTACACGGTGTGGAGTTGATCACTCAGTCTTCTATAGACATTCTGTTGGTAAACGTCTGTTACTAATTGTTTATGTTGACGATATTATTATAACTGGGGATGACACAGCAGGTATACAAGACCTAAAATCCTTTTTGCATAAACAGTTTCAAACAAAAGATTTGGGAGAGTTACACTATTTCCTCGGTATTGAAGTTGCACGCTCTAATTAGGGGATCTTTATCTTTCAACGCAAGTATACACTCGATATGTTGGAAGAAACATGGATGCTTGGCTCAAGACCTTGTGACTCACCAATGGATCCAAATGTGAAACTCGTACCTAATGAGGGGGAGCCAATTTCAGACCCAGGACAATATAGAAGATTAGTTGGGAAACTCAATTACCTCACTGTGACCCGTCCTGACATCTCATTTGCTGTTAGTGTTGTCAGTCAGTTTCTAAATTCACCTCAAGAAAATCATTGGAATGCAGTTATTCGTATTCTTCGGTATCTCAAGAATGCCCCAGGAAAAGGAATATTATATAAGAACAGCGGACACACAAAAATTGTTGGTTATTCCGATGCAGATTGGGCTGGATGTCCTGATGATAGACGATCTACTTCTGGATATTGTGTTTTCATTGGAGGAAATCTTATATCATGGAAAAGCAAGAAACAAACTGTTGTTGCTCGTTCCAGCGCAAAGTCTGAATACCGAGCTATGGGTGTAGCCACATGTGAACTGATATGGGTCAAACACTTGGTTAAAGAAATTGGGATTGACTGCTCTCAACCGATGACATTAATTTGTGATAATCAGGCAGCAATGCACATTGCATCAAACCCAGTGTTTCATAAGCGGACTAAACACATTGAGATTGATTGTCATTTTGTGAGAAGTAAAGTGTTAGCTAAAGAGATTGTTACTTCACATGTCAGTTCAAATGATCAATTAGCTGATATCTTTACTAAACCTTTAAGGGGTCCTCGGGTTGAATATATTTGTAACAAGTTGGGCACATATGATATATATGCTCCAACTTGAGGGGGAGCGTTGAAAGTATTCTTTACAGATGTATGTATGCTTTACAGATTGTTTGTGTTGAGCTGTGTGTGTATTTTACAGATGTATATCACTTCTTTATTGTTGCTTTTCTTGTATCACTGCCCTATAAATCAAGGGCCTATTCTTGCTAATGATTCAAGACATTCTCTTCTACAATGTCTCTCCTTCTTCTCTTTTACTGTTAACACATACTTTTTAATAGCATGCCAAAAGTTTTTGTAAAGAGATGAGCAGTTTTCGATGCCAATATGAAGAGACATCAGTAATCTGTCTTTTAAATGTTATATGCATACCATTTTATTAAGTACCACATTTCTAACTTACGAACAAATAAGCATTTATATGTTGGTTACATTGGTTATTCTCTTTAAATATAAAAAACATTCCTTTTTCAGAATCCAAGGGCAAATGAGGTAGCAGGCCTACTTTCTTTAAAGTTCTTGTAATGATCAGAATCATGGTATTCTTAAGTTTGCCAATTTTTCATATGTAGATCATCAGAAATTTTCTTACCATTTTCATGAAATTTATTGACATAAACGGACACTAAGAGAAGGGCTCAACAAATGGTTCTTAAACATCTTGGGGGCAAAAAAATGGAAAAGAAAGAAGGTACAAATTGATGTTAATCTCCTATGATATTTTTAGCGTTAATGAATTAGTGTCCGTTCAATGAGTTTCCAGGGCCCTCCCAACAGGTCTACAGTTGTAAATATAAACCATGATTTCAAATTCAAACTACTATAACCATATTTTGAAGGAAAAAAAAAAAAAAAACATACCTCAGGACTTCCACTCTCAAGAAGAATACCTTTTAGTTTACCTGCAGGGAAGAAAAAGAAGTATCAAGACTCTTCTATATCTTCTAATTTTCTTTGTTTCCCCCATTTGGCAGAAGTTTTGATAAATTCCAACCAAAAAAAGAAAAAAGGAAATAAAGAAAGAAAGAAAATGAAAGGGAAAAACTACAGAAAGGATCAACGAAAACAATGCATTTAGATGTAAAAAGCGTTGGGCACATATACATTCTTGGACACCTAAGCACAAATAGAGAGGGAAAGGGATGTACCGGAGTCTATCCAAAATGTCGCAACTTTTGGATCGAAATTCCCAATTTCAACTGTTTCTCCAACTGCCCATCCAAATAGTATGAATTAGTACAAGGTGTACCATTCTAAAATCATTTTCTAAAATGAAATTTTGGACAGCAAGATATGTTCTAACCATTGTCTCCAAAAAACTGCCACCATACTTTTCTAGGGCTGCCTTCATATTCAAAGACTCTTGAGTAAAAGTATGGAAGATAATCATACCTGGATATCTCACGAAGTTTTAGTTACTAAGAAACATGACACCTAGGATCAAGAGATACTCAATTTGAAGTTCTACTAATTTAGATTCCACTAGAATATCGTCAAACTCACGTGTGAGTGTGTGCAGTCAATAATGCGTTGACACAGTGCTGTGCAGACCGACGAGCATGATCAACATGTTCAACCCTTGCAATTCGATTGTACATCTGCACAGCAAACAATACATCAACTTTTATAGTGACAACGGAAAGGAGGAGAGTCATAGCTTAGATTGCAAGAGGATTACCTTTAATGGGAATGCTGCTACATCTCCAATGGCAAATATTCCAGGTAAGCTTGTGCGGAACATGCTATCAACCTGAATTTAAAAGGGTTTAAGCACAGTACTTGATGATATTAGTTGCACTAAGTAGAAGACATCCTCTTCTGTAAGTTTCAGCAACCAGTCTTTTAGTTTGTGCTACATATTGTGCAGTGTCCTATTTTTTAGGGTTGTTTAGCATTAATTATGAATTAATTTGCATATAGGAACTAAATTTAAAATACATTTTAGAAAACGAAATTCAGTGCATGAGGTTGCCATCTTGCAGCAAGTGAAGATCACCATGATTAACCAAGAACAGAATGTACTACAAGAAACTAAAATAACTACATTTACAAACTACAAAACTTCAAAAAGATGTTCAAATAAATATAATTATTTTCTTATAAGACACATTTGCATGAGAAGGAAGCAAGTCTGTGGTCCAACCTGTATTCCCCCAACAGTGTTATTTAGACCAACGCTTTCAAAGGGACTCACTGCTGGTTTTGCTCCAATTCCAATGACAACCTGCAAGTGCAAGCACAAAGAGGAAACCTTTTTATTCTAAGAAGCTTCTCCTTTTAGTTTCAAATGCAAGTAAAATAACTGATTTATTCTCAAATGAATTATTAAAAGCATCAGCAAGGTCAAATTACCACGTCTGCGTCTATTATGGATCCATTCTCAAGTTTAACACCAGATACGTGGCCATCAGGACCAGCTTCTAGATTCTTAATGGAAGCACCCTGCAATTATGTGATTAAAGCTCAGAACTTGTACATATGTTGGTTCTGGAGGATTTCGTAGGCAATCATATATTGCTTTTGCTCAATACTACGGAAGATTTTGCTAATACATATGTATATATTTAAAATGGGGTTGTGGTAGAGATTTTGAGAAAGAGAGTGAGTGAGTGAGAGAGAGAGAGAGAGGACTTACCTTCACAAATTTGACTCCATTTTCTTGGTACAGTTGTTCATACTTTTGGGCTAAGGTAGGAGTAAACAATCTTGACAAAAGATGCTCCTCGGGGAATATAATCTATTCTCCCAAATGAAAAGAAGTTAGCCTCAGAAAAGAAAAAGGACATAAAGAACTTTATGTCAAAAGTCAACAGAACTAATATGAATAGTTAGGAAAAGCAGCCTTTTGAATAAGTTTGAGGTTTTAAGATCAAAATTTTAAGTAGGTTAACATATGTGCTACAGATCTAAGGTTACTAGCTATGACATTTTCTTTCAAGTTAGCATGGCAACAGGAGGATATCTGCATTTTTGTTATTCATACAAGCAAACAGCCAATTTAAATTGATCGAATATCTTTGAGCAGAAACATGAAAGGAGAAGAAACTTCAATAACATGACTTGGTTGTTGGAAATTCCTTGGCTACTAGGACAGTGCCACCTATAAGAATGCAGCCGTGACATGTTGAAGTATAAGCAACTGATTGTGGAGGGGAAGATCTGGCAGAAAGTCTACATGCTGAGGTACACAACCTATGCTTAGTAGCACCAGGAAAATGCAGGTTGAAGGGGAAGGCATAGGCTTCCATGCAGATGAGTCCAATTTTCAAATTATGAAGACCTAATTAAACCGAAGTTAACCGTAGGAAGCCAGCTGCCAGCAAACCCCCAAAATGTCCCACTTGCCAAGTAATGATGGTGCTGGTGTTTCCAGTGCCAGCTCTGAAGCAGCCAATAGGACATAATAACTTCAAATTGGCAAGAAAGCCCATAATATATGGAGTTCTATGAGACGAGGAAAACCATGAAGCGAGAAAGTACCAAATGGCATGTTTCAGGAATGAACCAAAGACATAACCTCATCTAGATTCCTCACAGAAGGTTAATGACACCCAACGAGGACCAGACCCGAGATCCCTCCTTGATCTAAGAGGGATGGGAGCTGCAACCCTCTATCTCACTTGCAAGCAATAGCCCCCATCATTCCAGGCCATGAATGAGGTGTTATATGAAGGTAGCACTCTTAAGGAGGAGAATGTTGCACTTCGCATGGCGTCATGTGCAACCATGTCTCTTGCTAATTTGTATGTTATCATACTTAAATAAACTGGTAATATCACACTTGGTTTAGCTGTGATAAATTGCTCATAGATAACATACAGTTCTTCTCTGTTATACATTGATTATCTCCCCTGATGGAATGAGGATGCTTATGTAACCATTCAGTGCACAAATGGAAAAGAAGCATTAAGAATTTACCGTTGTATCAAGATTCCAACCAACAGCTGCTGCAGCAACTTCCATGCCAATATAGCCACCACCCACTACAACAACTTTTCTTGCTTTCTCCTGGAAAACGAAACTTGAATTAAATACAACTAAAGAGCTATATCACTTACTGAGCTCAGATTCAAAAGAGTTTAAATGTAGTCTGAATTTAATTTGAGGCAAAACAACTAAACTTACCAGAGATGATATCAGGGAATCAGCATCTGCAATGTCCCGGATATAATGAACACCAGACAAATTTCCTCCAATTTTTTCGGGAAATCTGATGAACAGAGATATTAAGTCTCTCAGTCTATCTAACTTTAGATGTGTAGTCAGTGTGAACTACCAAAAACTACTTCATTCATGTCATCTACATATTGATAGAATAACGATCGAGTCACAAGAACCCAAACCACTTTCTAAATTCCTGAGACATAAAAAGTTATGCACCACTGTCATTGAAAAATATATAAAGAAGCAACTACATTTACAAATCTTCTCCTACACACATGCTTTCTGCCATGTTCAATCAGTAATCTAGCGATGAACTCCATGACAAAAGGTGAAGGACCAAAGCCAAAGGATTGCAAGAACAATCTTGGGTAACTTTTTCCATAGCTTAGTATGCAGCTATGTCCAAGGAAGCCAAATTTAAAAAGCTAACAAGTCTGAATAATGACCAAATTGTTCTAGGTGATTTGCTTCACTTAGACAATATGCTGTAACCAAGATGATACTTCTGCAACCAGCAAAACGCAACATACAAAACCTTCTCAAAGACTATGCTTTAGTTTACTCACAGCAAATAAAAAGGTAAAGAACAGCCTTGAAATAAAAGTATATTTCATTGTCAATCATTCCTCCTCTCTTGCCTTCTCTCCAACACTTATAAGAGGTTAGTGAGAGGAGGGTCTCAGAAAAGCCTGACACTGTGTAGCAAGTGATTGCGGATTGACTCATACTTGAGTGGGGATTGTATCAATTCTTTTTTTCTTTTTTGAAAATGTGTGAATTTTTTTTTAGGTTAGGCTAGAAAATCGATTTAGCCCCTAGAGAAAAAAATTATATATATATGAATATTAAATTATGTGATTTTACTCCCCTGGATATAAATCCTGGATCCACCACTTGTTACAAGTACCCTATACAACTAGAATGACACAAAGAAAGTATCTCAAACATACTTCCAAGTCCTTTAGGAAACTTTATCCTTGTCTTCCGGAAAAAGAGAGAACCTAAAAGGAAATACGATATATCAAAGAAAGTCTAAAGTTTCTTAAATAGCTCTGCACCTACAACATTTGTCTACATATATTGCAAGGAGACAAGTAGGAACTTATGCTACCAACATCCCTTTTACAATTGGCCTCCGGCATGTAGTCGATACCTGGAGTAACTTTTAAGATGAAAATATCAGTTGATGAGAACGATGAAAGCTGATTCTGTTCCACTTATAAGAAGAACAAATAGTGATAATGTCAATCTTTCAGGCTCCCCTAAATTTTCGGAACAACTGAATACATGTGTGTTGATTGAAGTCCAACATTCCAGACAATTTGAAGATAAGTCTCATGATGTCACCACAAGGAGGCAGATTTGGTATTTTAATAGAGAGCATGGGCTTTAGGAAAAAGCACTTGAAATACCTGGATGCCGTACACCCTGTAGCAATTATAAGGGAGCCATATTTGAGCAGCTTTCCTGAACTTGTTTTTAGAGTTTGCTTTTCAACATCGATAGCTGTGACCAGATCCTCATAAAGCATCTATATAAAAAAGAACATTCAAACACCACCAAACAAAGAAAACTTCAATCTACATTTACACATCCCATAATACTAGGGTAGATCAAAATATTGAAATAACAGAATTATCACATGTGTGTCTATATTGGCTTACATGATAATTAAAAGTAAAAAGACATACACCAAATCACTAGAATTTCAAAGTCCTTGCAAACACCAGGGGAAATTACCTCTATTCCCTGCTCATTGTACCATTCAGATGTCTGCCTTTCGCCACCTGAGCCAACACAAGTGTGGAAACCCTGACACATCAGGAGAAAGAAAATCACTCAAGGTTTTTATGCAAGCTATGAATGATCAGCTGTCCTTTCCATAAACAAAATTCTAAAAAGGGGCAGGGTTAAGTATATTATATACTACTAAGTACTCACCCATCTCCATGATTATTGTAATGGTTAAGCTCCAGTGAATAATAAAAGGCACACTTAAGTAACAAATACATTCATGAAAAGTTATCGAGTCTTAATAATAAATGAAAGCATAAAATCACCAACTACATTGAACTTACAGGCAAACGTGCCGGCTTCTTATCCTTTGGGAATAGATAAGCTTTAGTCAAAGCTGGGCGCTCATAAGGTGCATATGCCTACGATAATACAAAAAATGATCAGTCAAACACCACTAAACAAAAATTCGATAGAGATTTGCGTATCACAAAATCATAGGGTAGATCCAAATATTGAACTATAACATGCTAACTGATATCACTAACCACATGTTTGTGCGCGTGTGTTTGGAGTTACATGATATTTACTCTTCAAAATTAATAATAAATTACCCATTTTTGACATCATATCAACCGGAAATATGATTTAATAACTAAAAGTTTTATTTATTCAAAAATTTCATGGACGTTCCAAATTATCCACTCAACATAATATTTGTTTTATTTAACTCATTTGGTTAGCTTTAGTGGTTAAATTGAACAAAATCACATGTTTTTTCCTACGCATATGCCAAGATTACGTTAGACTTGACTCACTAAGATTAATTTAACAAAAAGTGTGTCTACAAGATTATCTGAAATTAAATAAAAAGTTCAGCGAGTGATTGTAACTTGGCAACTGTTGTGATCAGCCTAATCAAAGTACGATTAATAATAATTTAAAATACTATTTATTCCACATGTAGATATATGCGTATTTAAAAAATTAATTGAAAACTGAAGCAATCACTTTAACCTGAATAAATTGAATAACTAATATAGCCAAAAATCAAAAGCAAAAGAATAAAAATAATAAATAAATAAATAACTGAGTACCTCTTTAGAGACAATGCAAAGCTTTCCATTAGCCATACCGTGCTCAACAAATGTCTTCGCCGCATATCCAGCCGCATTCCCTCCTCCAACTATCACAAACCTATAACAAAATTTTACTTTCCAAATTTAACCTCACATTATCAAAAATCATCGACAATTTTTTTTAAAAAAATAAAAAAATTACACTGTTTTTGTATGTATTTACTCTCGATTCTCGTTAGAGAAAGACGCTGATGCAGCAACGAAGCTTCTGCGGAAGGTTCTAGAAGGAAACTGAAGGATCCGAGTAAGTGAAGCGGATTGTGGACACCAGTAAGACAGCCCGTGCTTCAACGGCGTCGTATTGGAGATGCTCGCCGCCATTATCAATCCACGCACTCTACTAACTGTTTTTGAGTGAATAATCAAATTAATTTGAATTAATTTTTTTTACGGTTTAGCGATGAAGAAATTATAAGCAGTAGTGAAAGAGAGAAGAAATAGAAGAAGAGAGAGGTTGGACCTGAGGGCATGTTGAGATCAAATAATAGTGTAGGTAATAATTTAATATGATGAAAATGTAACATTTGTTAATAATTTAATGATTGTTTTATACAAGTGACTCTAGCGGGGAGTGAAGAGCCATCATCGTAACGTTTCAAAAAAGTTGCGGGCTGTAGCTGCGGGACTGGGCGTTTTAAGTGTGTAAAAGGACAAGTGAGAAATAGATTTGATTAGATATGATGGCACTGCAGATGCCGGGATGGTAGTGTTATATGGTGATTGGATTTTGGAGGGACATGAAGCAGTAAGCGATCGGAGGTTTTCTCCCATCAAGGTGAGGTGAAAGTGTGTCTCTGTGTGAATGATGTCATGGCTGACAATGTTCTCTGCTGTGTTTTGCCGGAAATTTATGTTTTGGGGCTTGGGGCCATTTTTTCCTTTTTTTTTTATTTTATTTATTTTACGACGAAGAATTACAAGTTTTATAATGCAACGCTCTTCTCAATATATACTTCAAATCAATTGAAGGATTCTACTATGCAATTGACTTAGGGATTGCGAAGTTTGTAATCGAGACGGATTCAATAATAGTTTTTAATTTAGTGAAGAGATAAATATCAATTAACGATCCTCTCAACATGATTCAAAGTGGTTCGTATTTAAAAAGAGGCAAACCACTATGTTGATTAACTTACCATTTTTAGGTTGTAACTTCCAATTGGATACCACACCGTGAAACATCTACCACAATCTCTATTTATTCTTTTAAAAAATGATAGAAAATGAAAGACATCCCTTTAGATGGTGATAATGTAATTCGACTTCTACACACATTAAATTAAAACAAAATAATATTTGTGATAAGAGTAGTAACTCTCACTTTGATTTCTAAGTTTGTTTTCTTTTAATCTTCTTTTTCAACTTAAGTTGGATTCATTTAAACTCTTTTGATATTGGTTTGTAAAACATTTAGACCAAATTTATGCATGACTTGGGGATCATCAATTTCACAAGTAACAAAGGTTAATAGGTTAATCTGAGTTTAGCTTTACCTAAAGCCCATTGGGATTTTCTAGATTTGGGGCTCGAACACTGTCCCTATAGAATTCTTTTTTATTCTTTGGTGCCCAATATTGAGTTGATGAGGACTTAATTGCATATTCAATCTGACATAAAAATAAATAAATAAAGCAATGCTAATGGGCAGTTGAGCATGTGATGGTCGTATATAAATTTTTTTCTCTAAAGATTAGCTGATTTTAATTTGTATGCCTTGGTCAAATGTAATTGTTTGGAAGTGTACTCCATTTTACTTGACAGCTTTGACTAATAGAGTCAAATCCTAGTTTTGTACCTCTGGAGTTAGATTTTTGAATGACAAATTAAACTTAGTGTTTTAACAATTTCCATTAATATTTGTAGTCAAACTCTCGGCCCATTAAGGTTTGGACCTCTTTCCTAGTTCCATTTGAATATGATGGGCCACAAACGTATATGGGTCTTGGCCTATGTTTGGTTAGAAGCAATGTGAAAAAATAAATAACGTATGTAAGTGAAAGTAAATGAATTCCGACTTAAACCTATAAGGTCTCTACATTAGTTTTCATAAGCTCTCCAAAATGTGTTGACCCAATAAAATAAACGGGATTACTCCTAATATATGACCACTTTGACAAGGATATATTTGTTAAATATATATGTTCATTTTCTACAAACTTGCCTATGTTTCCTACTGGGAAGAAGAAATAAATTATCTGAAAATGTGAAAAGATGCCACTCAAACGATGCAACTTGAATTCATGGCAATTATGGTGAAATCTTCGGATAATGACGGGGTTGAAGTTTTCAATCAATGTAGTCCATTAGGTTTGTATTTAAATGATCATATTAAACTTCCTCACCTATTTGGTGCTATTTTGTAATCATTCCTTTAACTCTGGGAATATATAAATTTCCATGTCCTCAAGTAAAAAACGAGGAAATTGAAGATGGAAAAACCTAACATTAAAGAATGGTTTACAAAATCCTCAAAGTACGTTTTCGACTAGGTGGTTATTAATATTTTATTTAGCAATTTGATCAACAAAAAAACTCAAGTACTTTCGTCCATCTTTATGTATTTATTCAAATTAATTCAACTAGATCCAAAAGTGAAACTGGCTCCCTCAAATTCGTACATACGAAATGCTTCGTGTTTCAAGTTGCCCTCATAATTCGACTACATGAAATGGGATAATTTTAGTCTTAAGACCTCAACGGTGATAATTACGGTATTTAAATAATTTTGCGAAGGATTAGCAAATGGCGTTACTGCAATGGCCGTCTTCGCCGAGGCCATGACTTTTGTTTTGATCATGTATTTTTGTTGCTGGCTTAGAATATTTTAGGGAGTTTAATCCTAACATGTCAAACATCATTGACAAACGTTACAAGTTCTTAGCAATGAAACAAAAAGAAAGTGGGGGTCTACAAATTCCAAGAGGAAACTTCGTTCATTATCTGCACGAAGCATTGAGACATTTGATTAGAATATTTTGAAATGTCTAAGAGTCATATTTAACAAAAGATATAAATACCAGAGAATACACTTTGAAAAAGTAGTCTTTTGAGTCCCAAGGGTCGGAACGCAAACAATAAATGTGTTAATTTGTAGATTTTATATCCCGAGTTTAAATTTTTATTTTAACTGATCTAATTCATGTATTGGGATTTACAAATATATTATAGAATTGTTAATTTTAAAAATACTGTCCTCTTAAATTTCAATATAAGTTAGAAGAACAAGAACATACAGTATTTGCTAGAACATAATGCATAACAAAATGTACAAAGAGAACAAAGCAAGAAAAGATTTTATATCAAGTGAATTGTTACAATATTTGAAGTTCCCATATGTTAAACCTCGGATCATTACAGTACAGAAAGCAAAAATTCACTAACTTGTAAAATTAGTATTCCTGAATAAAGAAACATATTTCGACCAAAAAAAAATAAAGAAACATATAAAATAAAATAAAAAGCAATCGGACCTATAAATTTCCATGACCAGAAAATGTACAAGTAATTGGAGATTATACATCTCAATTGAGATGTGTATATACCTTAATATGGAACTGGCGACAAGGAAAATTTACCACCTTGATCAAGAACATCAAGCATTTCGGACCTGCTCCTCACAATCCTATGAAACACCTCCCTAATTTGTTGTTGCAATGGCACTAATCCCTCCTCCATCTTACGACAAATCTCCGCCAACTCGGCCACCTGACCCGCCACCTCCTCCTCCCTCTCCTCCTCCAACGGAAACTGAAACGAATCGGCGAATTCAACCAGTGATTTTGCCAACTTCTCCATCTGCTGCATCTCCGCCAGCAATCCAACAGTCCCTTTCTTCTCCTTCTTCTTCCACTCCTCCCCTATCTTGTCATGCAGCCCAATTAACGATTGGGCCCAGCCCAATTGTCTTGGCACAGGTAAATGTGTAGTTAGCCCAATCCTTTCGTGACAGGGTATTGCAGCCACCAAGGCCCACATTACAAAAACCAAAACCGTGCTCATCATATAAACCGGGAAGGGCACGCCACTTTGTTCATTGGCACGTGGCGGGACGGGATTAGAAGACATAGCTACGATTTGTTTCGCAGCCGACCAAGATTTCGACACTGACAAAGACAATGACCGGTATTTTCCACCTGTCCTATCCTTACTGTTGGCGGCGCCGCCACCACTACGGCGGCCAAATGACCAAGTCCTCTCTGTTAACTTACTGTGATGATTACTATTCTCTTTATCATCCACAGTCATGGAGGTAAGCAAAGCGTTCAAGGCCTTCTTTGCACGCCTAACGTGGCCTTCACCC
This sequence comes from Ehretia macrophylla, assembly GCA_037974665.1. Lineage (NCBI taxonomy): Eukaryota > Viridiplantae > Streptophyta > Magnoliopsida > Boraginales > Ehretiaceae > Ehretia > Ehretia macrophylla. The sequence continues at coordinate 10,494,205 of CM075764.1, read as the reverse complement.
ATTGGTCTTTGTTGTAAAGCAGCAACAGCAATCTGGCCTAGCTTTTGCCAGTGCCGAACCAGCTCGACACCATTCGTGACGGCGTTTCAAGCATCCAGTGCCTTAACGGCCCGGTCGAGAAGCGCTGGGATGAGGCGATCAAGGGGGGGCTTTCCAAATTGTGAAGGGGCGCGTCCCATTACAAGAGCGGCTTTGAATTCAGCTTCACAACAGAGAAAAGCATAAAGAAGTTTGCGGAACCTTGAAATGGAAAGCAGGGTGGGGTGCTCACCAGCTGCAGCCGACTCGGTAGAATTCGACGAAGCTTCAGCGGTGGTGGTGGTGGGGAGGAGCTCGGAGAAGCGTTCAGAGACGTGTTTTTGGAACCATTCAAGGGCTTCAAGTTCTTGGTCGTGAGATGTTTCCATTGAGACAATCTGATTACGTCGAATGCTGATGCGGTTCAGGAACGAACCTTGGTTGTCTGTTGCAGGCATGATTAATGATTGTGTGTCCTCTCTGAGTGTGTGTATGTGTGTGTGTGTATTTTTTTGGAGTGGAATGTTTGTGTAATTTGTGAGAGAGGAATGGAATGAAATGTTAAGGGGGTTGTGAGAGAAAAGTGGTGACTTGGTCGGTTCAGCAGTTAATATACGACGAGAACGGGTGGTTGAAAAGGTTGTCGAAAAGGAGACCATTTCTTTTCTTTGTGTTTTTTATTGGAGGCTGACTTGGTTGGTACTTTTGCGTTGTTGTAATTCCTCAAATGCCCTTTTTGATGCTACAATGACGGACGGCATCGATGGTGGAAAAAGGATTCAATTCTAAAATCAGAAAAGTTTTATTCTCATATAAATTACAAGTTTTTACTTCTTTGGATCTTCAAAAAACATTGAAAAGATAGGATTTGCATGAAGCTTTTCTAGAAAAAGAGAAAAAAAAAATTGGAAAGAAAAGGAAAAGACAATTAAGATGAGCTAAGTAGGTTAGCATATGAATAAAGATCATCTAACATATATATATATATATATATATATTTGTAGGTTTCATTAAGCAATTGTCATAGAGGCGTATTTATACTTATCAATGTTATTCGGCCTTTGCTAGGTATATTTATTACTACCACGAATCTTTAAATAAATTAATCATGTTCCTTTTGCAAAGTTTTGCATTAAATTCTTTTTTCTCTCCTCTCTCTATCACAGCAGAGACACGCATACTTTATCTTTTTGATTCCTCTCGCGCAATATGATTGGAAACTATTTTCTTATCCACAGGGTGAAAGATAATGGCCTATTAGTGATTTTCAGAAAAATAAAGGGCCTTAAAGGTTTTGCAGGCCAAAAAATCAATAAAGATATAATTTACCAAGTCACCAAAAGCTCACCAAAGCTATAGCATTGAACAAGTTATTGTAAAGAGTCTCATACTCAATTCTCATGCCAATGATCCATTAAGGGACCGAAGGTTTCAATACGATAGTATCTAATCTTGGTCAATATTTTATGAGCTGATTGATGTTGAAATATTTTTAGGATTATTAAAAAAAAAAACTGTCATGCCAAAACTCTCCTAGACTCTTGCAACCCTAATAGTAGCTACTGAACAAGATGGAATAAAGTATAACTGGAAAGGATTTAGATTCCTTTATGATGTTATAATGTTACGAAGATTATTAGTGATTAAATAATAATGTAATTATTTAATCTTTACAGTTAATAATTCAAATAATTATATTATAATCGTGTTATTATGATTTTTTATTCAATTGTATTATCATTTTATTATTATTAATTTTTTTGTTAATATTATAAAATTACGAAAATGTAAGAAAATATCATACAACAACACAGATGGAGATTTTCTTTTGGGTCCAACATTGAGATTGGTCAAGACTTTTTGACCGAGTCGTGGGCCTTGCGAATCTCAATCCCTTACAAAACTCCCCATGATCTCCGGCTCGCTTTTACTAAAATAAGAGCTCTTTAGACTTTCTAGGCTTAATCAAAGTTAAACAAAAAAGAGCACCACAATGATCATGTCCGCCTCTTCCACCTCACTTGTGCCTGTTGCCCTCATGGTGGACCTTGCCACATCTTTCATTTTGGCTTCTACATGTGAATCTGTCGAACACAAGAATTTAAGCTAAAGGCGTTATATTTATTAACGAACACTTGAGAGTTAAATAATATTATCAGATAGTGATATATTGAAATTAGTGTTTTAAATTTAATTTACTCTTTTAGTCTTCATTATATCAAAGAAAAAAAATATCTTTATTGATGATTGAGCTAATTAAAATAAAAAGTAGATTTTAATTGTTTTGAAAAATAAATTGCATTTTTTCCGCAAACAAAAGGAATAAAATTGCGTTTAACAAACTATATTCTTGTTATAGCCGCTTTTTCCTAGTTATAGTCAACTATATTTTGCGTGTGATGGTTGTTCATATAATAAAAAAATAAGGGTAAATATTACTCGCCCCTGTGATATACGAAATTATCACACTATTTATGTGTTTACAAAACTATCAAAGACCCCTCTTGTATTTTTAGAAAAACCTCACACTACCTCCTTCTATGACATTTTTACCCTTTTATAATTTTATATGCATTTTTTCTTTTTTCTCTTTATTTTCACCTATTTTTTATTTATACTAAAAAAATTAAAAAATTTGAAAACAAAATTAATTAATTTTTTTTAACTTCTCCCGCCCCCCAACCCCACCCACACCCCCCACCCCCCACCCCAACCCCAACCCCAACCCCTGTTACTCTGACGAGAGCAGCAACAATGCTGCTTTGTCAGAGCAACAGTGAGATCCTGCGGAGCAGCAGGGGGTGGGGGTGGGAGAAGATGAAAAAAAAAATTAAATTTTTTTAAATTTTTTTTTGTATAAATAAAAAATAGGTGAAAATAAAGAGAAAAAAGAAAAAATACATATATAAATTATAAAATAGTAAAAATGTCATAGAGGGTGATATTGTGAGATTTTTTAAAAAATATAGGGAGATTTGTGATAGTTTTGTAAATATAGAAGAGTAGCGTGATAGTTTTGTATATCATAAGGGGTAGAGTGATATTTATCCAAAAAATAATTGGTATAAGCCAAACCAAATGCGGTTCTAAATAATAAAAATAATTGAGTTTGTCAGCCCATTTTTGGCCCGATTAAGATGGATGCTTCTAAAACAAGTTAGGCCTTCCCACGTTCATTTATTCAAAAGCTGTTAAGAACCGATATGATTAGTGCTTACATATAATATCTAATAAAACTAGTCTAACACAGATTGTAAGAAGTTAAAGTAGGTGAAAAAGATTGGTATAGTAATTGAATACATTTTTAAGTTTCCATTATTATATCCATGTCTTCGAGGGGTAAGGACCATCTCTTTTCTTACTTCTTTCATTTTTGAACTAAAGTGTATTATGAACTATCAAATTTAATCATTTTGAATCTTACTCATCAATTGATTAATAAACTAATAAATTTTGAAAAATGAGTTTAAAATAAATTTTGAAATGAATGATTGAGATTTAAAACAATCAAATCTAATAATTATAGGGTAAATAGCACCGTAACCCTATATAGTTTGCTGAAAGTGCATAAGACCTCCCTGTACTTTCAAAAGTGCATCAGAACCCTTTATAATTTTATAAACGTAGCACCACAGCCCCCTTCGTAAAAAAAATCATTATTTTTAACGGGAAGTGTATTGCACGCGCCTGAATTGCAACTTTGGTTGATTTTTATAAATTTTACCAATAAAATAAGTTTATATATTTACTAAAATACCATTTTCACCAAAAAAAAAAAAAACTAACATAGAAAATCAAACCGTCTTCTTCACCAAATACACCCCCCCCCCCCCACCCCCCCACTCCGTCAACCTCCTCCTATTCCTAACCCAGTCAAACTGTCCACTTCATTCTTTTTTTTTTCTCTTCCCCTGTGTGTGTATATATATATATAGGCGAAGGACTGGAACTAGATGGCTTGAAATCCTTAGCGGTCCCAATCCAATGCAATGGATCTAAAGGAGAAAGCATTAGCAATTACAGGTAGAAAGACTGCAAATGCAATTTCTATTAGATCTCAAATCGAAAAATGTTGCCGGAGATATATATATATATATATAAACTCGCACAAGCCCGTCATCCAACCCATCTCCGATCTTCTCCAGTCCACGGCGGCACCCAAACAGAAAGCTATATATATATATATCTAAATCTTCTCCAGTCCACATTGTCACCGGCAAAGTCAATAATGTCGCGTTGGACTTCTCCACATTGAAACATTCGCCCACTTGTTTTCTTGCTAAAATCCTCAACTTAATCCAAAAAAAAAAAATTATGGATGAAGTTCAATTTTGGAAAAAGTTAGAATCTTTAGCCTTTTCGGAACCATTTGGATCAATATCAGACAAAAATTTGTAAATTTGGAGAATTAGATAAATTACATGACAAATAAACAACAAAGTTAAAAATACGGACATTTGTGTCATTTAACATTTTCCGTTAAAAAATTTGACAGAAAAGAGACGGAGGGGGCACGTGTACCACTTATTCAAATCACATGGGGTTCTGGTGCACTTTTAAAAGTACAGGGAGGTTCTATGCACTTTCGGCAAACCATAGAGAGCTACGGTGCTATTTACTCATAATAATAATATACCTCATTTTGGAGATGAAAGAAGTAAGAAACGAGAAGTACCAAACCCATCTTCGAGTACCTCCTCATATGATCTTCCTATTTACTTCTCAATGGGGGTTAAGTTTCTTTAACAAAGAATTAAAAAAATTACTAGTATCCTCTAAGGCCCAACCATCTCGATCTAAATATTCTTGAAATAGTATATGAATATTAATGTACACCCCAAGAGCTATTTATGTGTTTAATCTTGACTTTAACATCATTGCAGTAGTATACTATTTCTAGTATTGTGCTTCATTCTTATCGAAGTCATTCCCTAGTGGGTTATTACATACATAAATCTAAACCATCTTATTAAGCAAAACAACCTAAATATACAACTATCCAAATTCTACTAGTTAAAGTGTTTCCCCAATTTTTCGTCTCTATTTTAATGACAAGAAAATTGTTAAATACTATCTTATTTTTATTATTCGTTTATCACTTTTTATGTAAATGTGACGGTGTCTAACAATACTATAATGATAATTTACGTAGCACAACAATTGACAACTATGGGCCAGAAGTCTTAGGCCTATGGGAGAAGAGGCTTTGCATGATGTTGCAAAGAAGATTCAGACATTTAATATAACCATATTTAGCTGATTAGTGATTGCAAGTAATTACAAACACTTTGCTTTTTAATACATGTATCAAGAGACTTTGCGCGCTTCCTCTGAAGAAAGTTGAGACGTTTCTTCACTGGCTTATAAAAGTAGACTTGAGAATGCCACCAGCCAGTGAAGACCTGCCCAGAATGAATGTTGTTGTGGCGAATTCAGAGAATTTGAGAACAAATGGGTCTTAATATACATGTGTAAAACTTAATTATTGACTCAAAAATTTAAGCTATTGGATCCTGAGCCTACACACATGTTTATTAATAGCTCATTATTCACCATGCATTACTCCATCGCGTCGTTACCGTAACCTCATATAACTTGGAGAGTATAGTCCAAGAATTATGCTTATCGTGACCCTACTCCATCCTCTGAGCCCTGCTGCCAAGCTCCATCAAAAGCCCATCACGATAGTCCCATAATTCTTCGAGTGTGCGGGCCAAGATTTGCAAACTCTCAGCTCTAATATTAATGGGCCTTAACACACATGTGTAAAATTCAACTATTGACCCAAAAGTTTAAGCTATTGGGTCTTGAGCCTACACATATTTATTAATAGCTCATTATTCTCTTAATCTTTCTATGTGACAGAAATCTTTTTTTTTACTCTTTAATTCACTATGTGAAACTCTTAACAAATGTCAATTGCAAATTTTACAGTGGCCAAAATTTAATTTGTCCCAAAACTAAATATTTTAAGTGTCAATCCATGTTTGGTTCATATTAATAGGTCGCAAGCATACAATTGATGGATTGACTGATGCATACGGTGGGTTTGACTTAATATCAGCTAATTGGTTGGAAGAAAGTCCACATTGCTGAGTCAACTGACCTTGTCACAGTGAACCCAACTCAATTCCACAATAGATGTCGCAGTTCAAACTTAAATACTGACGCAGAATTTGTTTAGTTTAATTGTGAAATTTTAGTTGTTAAATTTTAAAGTTTTTAGTAGTTTAGTTTTGTTTAAAAGTTTTATTGATCAGAAGCTGTTTAAGTTGTGGACTATTAGGCATTGTTATGTTATAATAGAGCTTTTATAAATTTTGAAGGTAATATTAGATTTTTAAAAATATTGGTGGTATTTTTTTAGGAATAAAAAGTCAGATTCACGAAAGCATTTTTACCTAAAAAAGTTCTTTCAAATATGATCGAACAAGTTAAATTCAACTTTTTAAACTCACAAAAAATACTTTCAAGTGTTTAACAGTTGGACCAAACAGATACTCAATAAGAGCATACACCTCTGGAACTGACCAAATTTGCACTCACGAATCATGGCATGCCCGATCTTCTCTAGAGTTAGGAAAAGAAAAACAAAATATTCACCATTGCATATTTAAATCATGGCAAAAGAATTCTCACCTTGGACGCAATTGCGTATTGGAAAGTTTGTACCCATAATTGAACTCTATATTCATCATTGAATCTAAAAGCCAATTAGGTAATCACAATCAATTATCAATGTTGGATGTCATATAGTTTCTCCAAGGAGAAGGAATCTTCCGGATCAAGTGGAGCATACTTCAGTTTTATCTCCTCTCTTTTTTCCATTTAACTATTGCGAAGTCTTTCCATCATTTTTGTTAAAAGTGATTTTTTTTTCTCTGTCCAAAAAAAAAAAAAAGATTTGTATTTTCTCAGGGTATACTCAACCATATAATTCTAGTGTGTTTTTGCACTTTTATTTTTCTATTCTTTTTCTTCTATATGTCTATATATTATATTCAAGTAATTAACAAAAACTCGACCCATCAGCACTTTATCTGGCACTATTTTTAGTTTCATGCCATAATATCTTAATTGTCATGCTTCCTAAATTAGGTAATTACACTGTAATGAAGGTTTAATGATTTGGGCTTATTTAACGAAAGATGGCCTACATTTAGTACTCAATCAATAATTTTATGATGAGATTGCAGTCAGGTGCTGAGAACTCTGTGCATTTGTAACGCTGATATGATGATCTATATTTCTTTTTCAATTTGAAGCCTAACCTTTAGGTCCAATGTCTACAAACTGAACATTTGGAATGACAATATATGGAACGTTTAGAATGAGACATAATTACTTCACTGCTTTTTCCATAGTTCTTACCTTTTTCTTCTTTGGTCTTAAATGAAGGCTAGGTTAGTGTTATGCAAGTATCCAATTGCTTCATCATCCACACCTTTTCTTTTGACTTACGGTAATCTTGGGCGGTCTATATATCACTGAATGATTGATTTTTGGAAAATTTGAAAACCATTTTCACTTTTTTTTTCTTTTTTTTCTTTTTGGGGTAGAGATATTAAGATCAAGAACCTTATAATTGGGAAAATTGGACTTGCCTGGCAGCTATTTGGGGGTAGCAAATAACTTAACGAATAGTGGCTGAAGTGCATAGTTTCAAAAACGAGAGAGAATGCGTAAATGAAATTTTTTTTAGGGTTGATGGTAATGAGCGGATTTGGATTCCTTTATAATGTTAGAACCTTAGAAGAGAAACTCAATGATAATAAATTCTTTCTACAGTTATGATGTAATGATCTAATGTGATCCAAATCGGATAATGAGCAAAATACATCATTATCATTATAAGAAGATATTGAAGAAATATCATTGAGGTAGCTAGAAAATTTGATCAAAGTCTTCAGTTTTATTATTTAAAGTCTAAGTTTTCACTTAACAATTTGAAAACCTTGTTTGAGGACCACAATATTCAATAGGTAAGCTTCTCAGGAAATAAGGAAAGATGGTCCAAGAGATTAAGCTTCTAATATTGGAAACAAAGGACTCCACAAACGGATTAGAATACTTCATGCCCTTGAACAAGGCGTGTAATTAAACTAATATTAGAAGGATCAAAATCGCAATAGCTATATCCTCATCACAATCAATGCAATTTAGGATTCAATCTGCGTTCATCTAAGTTGCTTATCACTAATTTTTCGTTTATAGGACAAACTTTTTTAAGGAGATGCTTAAACGAAAAATTAGTGAAAGTTTGTCCTATAAACGAAAAATGTCCTAATACTAATTATGACTTATCACTAATTTTTTAAGGAGATAGAAGTCAGTTATTGATAAATTTGTCCACTAGCTAGCAATGCTTATGATACATATATATTTCCAGTTTCTATTTTTAGTCTATTAGTTAGTTCTAATGTCTATTTCTCTTTTTTTTGTCGAAGTTCTAATATCTACAAAGTGAACATTTAGAATGGAAAATATAGAACATTTAGAATTAGACATATATAATTACTTCACTGGATATATACTGTATATCTTTGATGGTGATTCGAGTGCAATTTTTTTTTTTTTTAATTTAGTAATATTTTATATATATTTGAAAGAATATCATAGGAAACTGGGATAGAAGTATATTTGTTAAAAAAGTTGACTTTGTTTTGTACTAGTAACAATATAAAATGATTTATTAAATATAAATTTTCTAAAATACAGCTCCCCTGTGCTTTCATAAGATTATGTATTACTTTCCTTGTACATACCTATACATAATATGATTCAAATCTCACCTCCTAATTACTAAGAGATTAGTAACTAAGAAAGGATGCTAATCCTTCGTGTTTTTCCTTTAACTTTTTCATTCAAAAATCTGCTCACTGTATATAGCGCCACCTTTTCGTCTTAAATGGCGGCCTGGTTTCATGCAATCTCCCTCCATAGTTCTTACCTTTTCACTCTTGGTGTTAAATGAAGGTTTAGTCCCATTCAGTATATATATCAGGAAAAAGCTTTAAAACGATTGTCTTTTTCTAATATAATCATCTACTTTTGAATATTGCAATTTAGCCTTCATTGAGTTGTTTGAACCGGTCCAACAATCTTTCGAGCAGGTTCAATAACTGCTTGAACAGGTGCAAAAGCAGCCACCCGAGCAAATGCAAGGGGCAAAGTAAAAGTCATGTTCGAGGATCACAAGATATTTCTTTCTTTTTTTGCAAGAAAAACGCGTGACTTCATTAATGCAAAAGAAGTGTATGAGGATACAGAGTTTTTTTTTTTTTTAATAAAAGGAGGGGTTCTTCCTTCCGAGAATTTTATTAATATCAAAAGAAATGTACAAAAATGGAGGAGGACAAAGGCCGGAACCTTCACGGAGATTGGGATACTTACCTACCCCAAAAGCCCAACTAATCTAAAAGGAACACAATTTGTTCCTTTTTACAAGAGCCTAAACAAAAGATAATGATAAAACATAAATGCAACGCATAACGTACTGTTAACGGGAAAGGGGAACAGAAGCAAGAACCTCTTTCCAACGAAGTAAGAAAGGAGTGTTTAGGCCTCCCTTGATTAAGAAAAAAAAAAGTCTTCAAAAAGTACTCCATCCTTAAGCTTCTTAGGAAGGAAAGAGGTTCCAAATGGTAACTAGATCTGAAAGATTAAGGGGCAGTCTGGAACTATTTTTTAAACAAAAAAATAAAAAATTTTGTTTGGCATGGGTTGTTTTATGTGATTACTTTAAAAATATGTTTTGAAAATATATTTTCAAGAACAAAAAAATGAGAATACGTTTTATACATTTTGATGTGTTCTTGTTCCCTTCCCCTCCAGCGCCCAACCCCTTGCTTGGACACATTTAATTAATAAGTGATAAATGATAATTATTAAATTTAAATTCATAATTAATTAATAAAAATAGTATATAAATAAATTAATAAAAATTGTAGCTCGATAAAAGGAAAAATTGTTCATATGATCCTAAGGATATCTTCATTTTAAAAACTTGTTCAAAGAAGAGTTCTACTCAAATATAGATTTTTTGTTTTTTTTTTAATTCTTAAAAATCATTTTTAAAAACTTTTCTAAAAAAAACTGTTCTACAAAGTACAAAAATGGAAACACTTCCAAACGGTCCTAAGCTTCTAATGTTGAAAAGAAAGTTCCATAAAAGGATTAAAACACTTTTTGACATTGAACAAGGTGTGTAATTAAACTGCTATTAAGTGAAGGGCTTTGATACAAATATACCTTACATAAGTAATAAACTTAACCAACCTTGCTTTTAAAGGTAAAGTGGCAAAGAGCATCCTCAGCACAATCTGTGTGATTAGGATTCCGTTTGTTTGCCATAAAATAATTTGTTGGTGAAAAATGTTTATAAGATAAAATAAATAGAATCGTTTATAATGTCTAGTTGTCATATTAAAAATATTTTCTAGTGTTTAGATACTATAGTGAAAAATATCTTTCCACATGATATTTTTTTTAAAATAAAAATACACATAGAAACATACATATATATAATATAAAGTATATCTAAAAAGATAAAATACAATAATAATGATAAAAAATAAAAATAGTATATAAAATCTAAAAATAAAAATAAAAATAATATAAAAATAAACTAAAATAATAAAAAATAAAAATAAAGTAAATAAAATATAAGTATAATATTTTCCAAGGGTTGGGCGTCAGGGGGTAGGGGGTGGGGGGATTTGGGTGGAGTGAGTGGAAAATGTTTTTCACTCCTTTTAACTAAATTGTTTTTTTGACCGGTAATATTTTTTGAGACTAATTTTTCAGTGTAACCAAACACCAGAAAATTAAAAAAATATTTTTCAAGAAAATATTTACCTAGGATTCAAAACCGCAATTCCTCACTTCTGCATTCAACTTTCTTTATCTAGCACTACTTTTAGTTTCTTGCCATAGTATTTGTCATGGCTCGTAAACTGGGTAGTTAATAAAATTATGAAAGTTTGAATATTCGGGCTTATAATAGAGACAAAAGATGTCCTAATTTATCACTGGATCAATAATTTTTGAACGAGATTGCATTCAGGCGCTGATAATTCTGTCACTAGCAATGCTGTTGATATATAGATTTCTTGTTTCTATTTGAAGTCTATCCGTTAGTTCTAATGTCTATTTATTTTTTTGTCGGAGTTCTAATAATGTCTGCAAAGTGAACCATTTAGAATGAGAAAATAGAACGGTTTAGAATGGGACATAATTACTTCACTGGATATATATTTGATGGTGAATTCGAGCTTAAAAAAGATCTTTTTAATATATATATTTGAAAGAATATAGTAGGAAACTGGGATATAAATTGATCCTAAAGAGAAGTATGTACGGTATCTTAAAGAATATATATTATCAAAACACCTCTTCTTCTTTCTAGGGTCTTGTGTTTCAACCAATTAATTAACAGCCGACCGCTATTTAATTTCGTCATCCAAACTAATGGCGTGAGATTAAAAAGAATCTGCCCACTGTATAGCCCAACAGCATCACCTCTTGGTATTCAAAGAAGGCTTGGTCTTCTTGCATCATTAATTGTTCTTACCTTTCCCATTTGGTCTTAAATGAAGGGCTTAGTCTCATGCAATCTCCTTGCATCTTGTGCACTCTTTATTAGTCACTAATTAGTGTTTGGCAATCTTGTAAGTTATTTTTTTTTAAGCTGACTTTTGCTAACAACTGTTTATGCTAGCAAATAACCTAAGAATGGCGGATGAAGTGCGTGGTTTGTGAAGCGTCCACACAGTGCATGTATTACTTGAATGGCTATATATATATACCTGATGTTATTTGTGCTACCTTTAATTAATGTAATTATATGTGTTCCACTATTATTATGACCGTATAAGAGAACGTACACATGTTGCAATGGTGGCGAAGATTATGAAAAAAGCAATAAGGTTAAAATTATTGAAATGCATGTAAATAAGCTTTACATGGCAAGTATATTCGCATTCAACATAAGGTACTGACTAATAAGAAATCTACAAATAAATAAATTAATTAGAATTACAAAGTCATCAAGCTTCGATAATAATTACAAATCACATCCTATAGGATATCATGCGATTATTCATCTAGTATTATGCACTCAGTACAATACGGATCATGTCGATTAGAAAATTCAATTGCATAATGAATGGAATGAATCAAAATTAAATGTTTTAACATATCGAATTGTATATATATGTATGTCTATGTATATATATATATATATATGTATGTATATGTATGTAAATGTATATGTTTATATATAATTTTTTTTTCTTTATAAGAGATATTGAAAGAATATTGTGTGGAAATAAGTTTGACCAAAGTCTTCACTTCATTATTTAAAGGAAAGGTCTTTACTTGAGCGTATGAAAAACCATGTTCGAGGATCACAATCAATGTTGAAGAGGTAATCTTCTTAGGAAGAAAAGAGGTCCCAAATGATACCTAGATTAGAGAGATTAAGCTTCTAACGTTGGAAAGAGAAGACCCCAAAAGGGTTAGAAGAGTACTTCATGACATTGATCAACAAGTTGTCTAATCAAACTTCTATTACAAGGCTTGTGGAAGAAACATACCTGCTGTATTAAAAGGCTTGTGGAAGAAACATACCTGCCGTCCATGAGTAATTAACTTAACCAAAACCTGTTTGGATCGAGCGTAACAATAGAATTCATAACACAACCGTGAGTTCGGAGGAGCAAATTGTGGAGAAAATTCTTTTTGATGTTAAAGGAAAAATTTACATTCAACGTAAATATAAAGCTAGTATAGAAAATGGTATCTTATGTACAGATTGAAGTATCAGCTTTCCTTGAATTGATACCCATGTTTTTTGTAAATTTTTTCATAGAATGAATCGATTTACTTGTCAAGTAAAAAAGAGGCAAAATCACAATGTCTAATCTCACTAATTAGCTTCCTAATCTCGTGGTAGGCCTAGTGTCTCTTCATTGCTCCCCCTTAAAGCTAAGAATAATCATTCTCTTTTGCAATTCCTCTCACATGTCGTTTTTCATATGATTTGCATATTACTTTCAAATTCAGCTTCCGATCCATCTAAGCAAAAGTCACTCATCTTTACATCAGTATGGTGGATGATTTGCATCAAGCAACAGATCTCATTGTCATCGTCAATACCTCACCATGTCTTTAATTTTATTGTCTACGTATTTCACATGAGAAACGTGATATCAGCTTTCAATAATATAATAATACTCCCTATTTTTCGCATTGAGAATTCACCTACCACAATTTCTGATTATGAACAAATAACTGAATAACTAGACTTGCTCCTTTGGCAGCCCTGTCTTCTACTTGTGGTCAATGGAATTAAGGGATTTGTGATGTCTCATAACATAATAAGACACATAATAAGTTAGTGATTGATAGTTTCTGGTTATTAGTTTATTGTAACATAAGTTAAATAAAATAAATAAATCTATGCAGAAAGTAAAGACACCGAGATTTAACGTGATTTAACCGTGCAGTCTACGTTCACGGGACCTCCCCTTGTCCAACAAGTTACAACATCTACGGACTTACATAAGTAAAGACTCTCTCTTGACCATTGACGACTTGATGACGAACTCCTTAATGAACCTCGGTTTGGCGAACTCCTCTTGACTTGTAACGTTCTCTCCCGAGAACTACACCTTCTTCTCTTGAAGAATGAACAAAACAATAAAAAACTCTTCCTATCAAAGATTAAAACAATATGCATAGCGGAAGTATAAATAAACTGTCTGTTTCATGATCTACTACAGCAACACATGCTCTATCAGATTTCTGTGTTACAGAGTTTTGTTACAGCACGCCATCAATCTGCTACAACAAAACATGACAGTTGAAATACTTAAAGAAATTTTCTTTTTCAGCTCTTTCTCGCACACTCCTTCTTTTGAAAGACGTGCTTTGAATGTGCCATTAATTTCCTGCTTAAAATTTCAGTTTTGACACATCAGCAAAAAAATGGTAACTGCTCAGCTCCCGTTGCAGCATCGTTCATCAGAAGAAAAACTTTGCTACAACAAATCTGTTAGTTCTCTGATTTTGATGCAACAAAAAAATATGACTGATAGACAAGCAAAAATTGTGCTACAACAAGTTATAACCAGACTTAGTTGCAAATACTTGGTGTGTGAGATTATGCTGAAACATACGTCAACCAAGCAAATTCCAAACTTTGACATTCAACCCTCAAGATTCTTTTGACTTAAAAAAAAAAACATAATTTAAACAAACACACTTTTATGAGTATGAACTTTGAGTCACCACTCGAATTTCTACTGCTCACATGCTTAAATCAAACAAGAATTTCAAGGATGGATCGTATGTGTGTGTGTTTCATGTACAAGCCAGTCTAAATGGTCCTCAACATTCATCACACCATGTTAGATTAGAAGCAATACTTGTTCCAACATACTTGGTCCTCTAATCACCCCTGCAGGATTTTATTTCACATTTTCTTTTATTTGATTTTCTTATCAATTTTTTTTTTCTTTCCCTTCTTGGTATGGTGAATTTTACTCTAGAACCATTCTTTGTGGTCTTAGGTAGCCATTTTCATTCCAACTTTTGTAGCAATACCCTGTATATGATTTTTCTTTTGACAAGGTGAATAGAATTCAAGAATGAATCTCAAAGAGACTTCTCTTTGTTAGATCCCTAGTCGTCAAGTAAGTTCACAATCTTTTTCTGTTTGAGACTTCAGTTGAAGATTTATCAGAATGACAAGTACATGATGTGCATTGATAATATGGTTCCACAAATGAAATCACTAGCTGATTTATACATATAACTTTCAATTATCTAGTGATAAACCAATGCACATACATACAAACCATTGTAACTTATAGAAAACAAATGCCTAAGACTTTTCTCAAGGTTTTAAACCTTACAGAGTCTAGTGCCTTAGTGAAGATATCTGCTAGTTGATTTTTTGTTGCAACATATGCCAACACAACTTTATTTTGTTCTACAAGTTCTCTTATAAAGTGATGCCTTATGTCAATGTATTTTGTCTGTGAGTGCTGTATAGGATTCTTTGAGATATTTATGACACTCATGTTGTCACAAAAGACAGTAAATCGATTTTGATCAATGTCATAATCATCTATCATTTGACCCATCCAAAAAAGTTGAGCACAATAACTACCTGCTGCTATGTATTTTGCTTCAACAGTACTCAAAGAAATTGAGTTTTGCTTTTTGCTGTATCATGAAACAAGATTGTTACCTACATAGAAGCAGCCTCCAGTAGTGCTCTTCCTATCATCCACATTTCAAGCCCAATCTGCATCACTAAAACCTGCAAGATTTGTGTTAGCGTCATTAGTGT
This sequence comes from Ehretia macrophylla, assembly GCA_037974665.1. Lineage (NCBI taxonomy): Eukaryota > Viridiplantae > Streptophyta > Magnoliopsida > Boraginales > Ehretiaceae > Ehretia > Ehretia macrophylla. The sequence goes on along the minus strand of CM075764.1, from coordinate 10,478,829 downwards.
ACCAAATATCAAAATTTATAATCCCACTCACATAGTTAATGATTCTCTTGACATCTTTTAAGTGCGACTCTTTTGGATCAGCTTGAAATCTAGCACATACTCCTACACTAAAACAAATATAAGGTCGACTCGCAGTTAAATAAAGCAAGCTCCTTATCACGCTTCTATACAAACTTGCATCAACAAATTTCTCATTTCCATTTTTCATCAACTTTGTGCTTAACCCCATTGGAGTCCTCATGTGCTTTGAATCTTCTAAACCAAACATTTTCACAAGATTTTTGGCATATTTCTCCTGTGAGATGAAAATACCATTCTTGCATTGCTTCACTTGCAAACCTAGAAAGTATGTCAGTTCTCCAACCATACTCATTCAAATTCATGCTGCATTTGATCAACAAATTCATCAACATTGCTTTTAACTGTTGCACCAAAGACTATGTCATCAACATAAATTTAAGCAATCAGAATTCTAAGTATGAATTTAATGAACAAAGTCTTATCAACACTTTCTCTTTTATAGCCCTTTTCAAGCAAAAAATTAGTTAACCTCTCATATCAAGCTCTAAAAGCTTGTTTCAATCCATACAAGGCCTTTTTCAATTTATAAACATGATCAGGATGATGAGGATCTTCAAACCCTTTAGGTTGTTCAACAAAAACTTCTTCATTAAGTATACCATTTAATAAAATACTTTTTACATCCATTTGGCATAACTTAATTTTCAACACACAAGCAATAGACAACAAAAGTCTGATTGACTCTAGCCTAACAAATGGAGCAAAAGTTTCCTCAAAGTTAATGCCCTCAACTTGAGTGTATCCTTGAGCAACTAACCTAGCCTTGTTTTTGGTTATGTTGCCACATTCATCAGTCTTGTTTCTAAAGATCCATTTTGTCTCATTTACATTTGTGTCTTTTGGCCTAGGAACTATGACCCACACATCATTCCTAACAAATTGGTTCTACTCTTCTTGCATAGCATTGATCCAACTTTCATCCTCTAATGCTTCTTTTACATTCTTTGGTTCAATGGGGGAAGTAAAGCATACATACCTGACCATCTCTCTGTAATTTACCTTTTGCTTGTTTCGAGTCCGAACACCATCATTCAAGGAACCTATGATATCACTTTTTGAGTGATTCTTTTGAATTCTACTTGAAGGTTCAGCTATCTGAAGTTCTGAAAATCTTTGCTCAAGTCGTTCTGTTTCAATACCCGTTGTACCATTTTCAGCATCTGCTGCGTCAGCTTCAATCTCCGTTGTAGCAGTGTTTGTTTTTGTTCCATGCATTCCAGCTTTTGTTGCGACAGGTTCAGTTTCTGTTGCGACAGTATCTGGAATTTGTCTATTTTCTACTCCTCTTGAAACATTCTCAGTGCGTGTTGCAATATTTTCTAGAACAAAATCGCATGCTGCAACTTTTGATTCACCAGCTTTTAGTGCACCTATATTGTCATTCACAACAATATTAGCTGATTCCATCATAGTTAGTGTATGTAAATTGAACACTCTATAAGCTCGGCTATTTGTAGAGTAACCCAAGAATATACCTTTGTCGGATTTTGCATCAAACTTACCTCTTGGCTCTCTATCCTTTAAGATGTAGCAAACACTCCCAAACACATGAAAATGATTAAGTGAAGGTTTCTTACCTTTCCAGATTTCATACGGGATTTTAAGTGTACCTGGACGAATATACACTCTCGATTCAATGTGTAGCAGGCAGTGTTAACAACTTCAGCCTATAATTTGTGAGGAATGTTATTTGCATTTAACATCACACGAGCCATTTCCTGCAAAAGCCTATTTCTTCTTTCTACAACACCATTTTACTGTGGTATTTTTGGTGCAGAAAATATATGAGCAATTCCATGCATATCACAAAAATCAGAGAATGTATGATTTTTAAACTCCTTACTATGATCACATCTTATTCTAACAATTTTTCCTATGTGACAATCCTTTTCATTTGAAATTTTCAAGTACAATCTTTTGAATGCATCAATTGTATCAGATTTCGATCTCAAAAAATAAACCCATGAATATCTAGAGAAGTCATCTACACAAACAAACACATACCTTTTTCCACCAAGGCTTTTAGTTTTCATAGGACCCATAAGATCCATATGCAAGAGTTCCAAAGTCCTTTTGTGGTAATTTGTTGTATCCTTTTATGAGTGGTTTTTACCTGCTTTCCAAGTTGACAAGGACCACAAACTTCATGCCTTAATCTTTTCAATTTAGGAACTCCTTGAACAATACCCGTGTTCACAATTTTGCTTAAAGTTTTGAAATTCAGATGTCCTAACTTGAGGTGCCATAGTTTAGTACTATCAACTATGTTGCTTTGACAAACAAAATTGTTTTCATGAGGAACAAAAAACATATATCAATTATCCATTGACCTGCTTCTTGCAAGAACACATTTGTTAGAGTTAGCAATTACTTCACAACAATCATTGGTAAAGTTTACTAGCAATCCTTGATCACACAATTGACCGATACTAATGAGGTTTGCGTTGAGTCTTTTTACATGCAGAACTTTCTTCAATCTTGGAAAACCTTTGAGAGCCAGGGTTCATTTTCCAAGAACACGACCTTTTTCACCATCGCCAAATATTACTTCTCCTTCATTGCATGACTTGTAATTTTTGAGAATTTCTCGTCACCTGTCATGTGCCTAGAACAACCACTGTCAAAGTACCAAGAGTCAGTAGGACATGCTTTCAAGGCAGTATAAGAGACAAGACAAGTTATAGGAGATTTTCTTACCTACATCTGTTTTACCTTTTGCTGCGACAGGTGCATATAAGTTATATTTCTTCTTTTCAATGCTCTCATAAGCTTGTAGCAATGAGGTCTGATATGACCAGGAGTGAAACAATAATGACAAATAGGAATAAACTTGCTTACCTGTGAAGTTCTTGCTTCTGCGCCAATCTCTGTTGTAACAGATTGTTCCACCTTTGATTTTTCAGTTTCTTTGACAAACATCGTTTGACTTGTTAATGCTCCTCCTTGATAGCCTAATCCAGTATGGTCGCTGCAAGACTTTTGAATGGATAACATATAATCAAGCTTATCCGTACCTGAGTTCATCATCTTGAAGCCTCGATGGATCTGTGACAGTTTCTGTTGCAGCATGTCTGCTTTTTGCTGACTCTCTCCCAAAGACTTTTGCAACTCAGCGTTTTCCTTTTCAAGTTCGGCAATCTTAGTTAGTTGATCTTGATTCACTTTACACACGGTCAGCCATTTTTGGTATATCGTTTTGTAGGTCCTTATGAATTTGTCCTCTTCTTCGTCACTGTCCAATTTGGAATCAGTTTCACCATCTAATATAACCAATCTTGTTGCTGATGTTGTTGCTAATTCTGCTGCTGCAATTTCAGTTTATGTCTCAGCATCTAATTTTGCTGCTGCAGCACAGAACGCAACATAGTTGCTCGTGTGCTCTTTATCGCTGCTGCTGCTACTTCCTGATTCTTCATCGCTCCATGAAGCATTCGTGGCTTTCTTCATTATTTTCAAAGTATTAGCATACTCAAATTGAATATGACCAAATCCTTCATATTCCTGACATTGAATTCCTTATTCTTTTTCTTTTCATCAATTATTTTTTCGTTATGTTTCTTGGAAGTTTTAGTATGTGCTGTAGCATGAGATTTTTGCCAAAGTTAGTGAATTTTGGGCCTTTAGCTTGATTCTTCCATTTTTTTAACATATTTTTGAAATTCTTTGTTAGAAGGGCCAAGGATTTCGTCAATTCATCATCATCAGAAGGATCTTCATCCTCTCGCTTTTGGATTTCTGCTTGCAGTGCAATGCCCTTTTCTTTTCTTTTTTTCTGTTTGAATTTCATCTCAAAGGTTTGCAAAGACCCCATTAGCTTATCAAGCTTCATGGAATCCACATTCTTTGCTTCTTCTATTGCTGCAACCTTAATGACAAACCTGTCCGAAAGTGACTTCAATGCTTTTCTCACCAACTTTGAATCTGAGTATTTCTCTCCCAATGAAAAAACTTTGTTTGCTATGTCACAAAGTTTAGCATTAAATTTAGCAATGGTTTCCTCCTCGTGCATCCGCAATTCTTCAAACCTTGTTGCAAATATTTACAATTTTGAAACTTTTACTACAGCAGTACCTTCTATGCCGTTTGCAAGATGTTCCAAGCTTCTTTTGCTATTTCATAATTTGAAATAAGCTTGAATTGATTCAGATCAACGACATTAAAAATTGATTCAACGCCTTGGAATTGTTGGTGGCTGCCATGTCTTCAGCTTTGGTCCATTGCAATTCAGATTTCTTTTCAACAGTTGTGGTAGTAGGGTGTTCCCATCTACTTAGCACCACTCTCCAAGCAGCTTCATCAATAGCTTTAATGAAAGCTCGCATTCGTGCCTTCCAATACGAATATTTTGTGCCATCGAGAAGATGTGGTTTATTGATTGATCCGCCATCACGTAGAGTGTCCATATCTGAAAAAAAAATAGAAAAACTCTTCCAAAGATCTAACTGAGTCAGTTCAGTAACATGCTATTGATGCCACTTGATAGTTTTTGGTTATTAGCTTGTTGTAACGTAAGTTAAACAAAATAAATAAACCTATGCATAAAGTAAGGACACCGAGATTTAACGTGATTCAACCGTGCGGTATACATCCACGGAACCTCCCCTGATCCAGCAAACATGTTCATTAATAAATAACAAGTTACAACATCAATGGACTTACACAGGTAATGATTCTCTCTTGACCTTTGACATCTCGATGAAGAACTCCTTAATGAACTTTAGTTTGACGAGCTCCCCTCGACTTGTAACGTCTTCTCCCGAGAACTACACCTTCTTCTCCCGAAGAATGAACAGAACGATAAACAAACTAAAAACTCTTCCTATCAGTGATAAACTAAGTGTTTTGGACTGAAGTACAACTCAAGTTAATTATTTTGTGTAAGTATTTGAGTTTGAGGTTCAAGACAATTATTCTTAAACAAATCATAACACTACTTATGATACTAATCTCGTTTACGAGTTTTGAGTTTTGAGTTTAGAGCTTGACAGAACACTTAAGGATGCTAGCTGAATATGTATTCAACCCAGGGACTTGATCTGCAAGAGTAAGCCCTAACAATACTCCCTCCTGAGAGGAAAAAGTACTTGAGAATATGTTGCTTTTGAATCTGAAATAGTTATAGAAGATCTAACATCTTGCCAGCTTTTCTATATACTACTGCTCGAAGCTATTTAAATTAATAAATAATATAATAAAATTTTTTATATTAATTTAAATTTTAGATGATGTAATAATTTAATATGGTATTAAAGTCTAGATACTAAAAACGAATCTTGTCAATGCATGTGAGGAGATATGTTGACAATAATAAATAATATAATAATTTTTTTTTTTAACAATTTAAATTTTTTGATGAAGTGGTAATTTGATAGAGGCATATTTGTCTCTAAATGGAAAGATCATAAAGTTAAAACAATAGAGAACCAATAATTGCATTTGTCACAGAAGAAAGTTGCTCTTTGATTGAACGCGTCGGCTAAAAGAACAACAATTCGTAGGACCAAATAATCTTAAGCTAGATTCTGCTGCGTACTATTAGAAACTTTTCGAGTCACATAATAATATTATTATTTTTATACGAGTATTAGTAGATATCACTTATTTTCATTATTCTATTATACATGAAGCGGAAGTACAAAAGCTAAGCAGTAAGTTAAGGAAAAAATAGGTTGAGATTTGGCTTTCTTATGTAAAGAAATTCTAATATGGAAACTAATGTCTGGCTCTAAGCGAGAAATTTTCAGAACGACAAACAGTTTAAGTGGCGACCATCATGACTGATATTGACATATCTCGTAGGTAGTAAGCATAAAATAAGATTTATTCTTGCTGATAAAGCAAGGATAAGCAGTAAATCAACTGTATAGATTCATTGTGCGGAATAAATAATTCTTGGGATAAATTTATATTTAGACCTTTTCATTGTCAAATAAAACCTTTAATAATCTGCATAAATAAATAGATGAATAATTCAACTCAATTAGAATAATAAAGCACCCTTCGTCTGAGTAATTAAACCATATTTTTAGCCAAAAAAAAATAAAATTAAACCATACTATACTTGAGACGATTTCTTCCCTTACCATTTGTCTTTTGAAGTGTAAAATAGGAAATTCCGAAATTAGATATAATTAATGAACTTCTTTTAAAAGGAATATTTGAAGAATTTTCGTTCTACATTCTACTTTGACTGATCTACTGATAAATCTTTGTTATTCCTTTTCTCTGGAAAACGATAATGAATACAATCAGATAACAGAAGAGCAATAATTTTTAAAATAATGAATCAATCAAAGTAATATTATCAACTTAAACCAGTATAAAACTGGGAAAACGCCCGCACTATTGGTGAGAAGAATTTGAGTTAAGACCATTTCAATCTAGGGTCTCGACCTTAAACCTACACTAAAGTCTCACCCTTATTTCTTTTTGTTAATTTGAATCAGAATTATCTTAGTTAATTTCTTATTTCTTTTGTTCCTCTTCCGACTATCCTATTTTTTTTTTTGATTTAAGGGAGGCCTAAACCACACAAATTAATACATATTAAAGGATGTCATTTACAAGATTAACTAATTTCGCAATTTCTCGCATTCACATCAAAGAATATACCACTAGACCAAAGGCCCAGTGGTAACTATCTTAAGTTGTTGGTTCTTCTCAAGTTCATCTTGACCATTTCATTCAGATCATCATTTGTCATTTCGACAAGGGAGCAAGATAAAGATCCTGTGTCTAGTTCTCACCATGTGCTAAATTGGTGAAATATGCTTTTATCTAATTGTTATAGAGAGGGTCCAAAACCAAAGGAGAAATTAATTATAAAGAACATTTATATTGCTATCTCACGTACGTTATAGAGACGACTATCCAAATGAACTTATGCAAGGGGAAAATCTAGGAGATATATTTAATCAGTGGGAGTTAAGTAGTCTTATAAACCAAAACTAGTAGTACTATTGTGGGAGTTAAATGATTTGTCTGACGAAAAATATAAATATATTTTTTTAATATTTTAAAATATTTGTGAGATTAGTGTGTGTTGCAACCTTCACAATCCCACATGTGAGTCTGCCCATATATGAACTTAAGTTTATAGTATAGCATTACATCATTTATCAGTTGAATTATACGTGATTTCAGGAAGAAAAGGAAAAGAGGAGGCGAAAGGGGGCATCATATGAACCAACCGGCAGGGCAAGAGTACGTGAAGTTGGTTAATTACACAATACATGTCTACGTAGAGATATTCAAAAAGACAAATTACGAAGTTGATAAAATGTCATTTTAGGGTTAGATGGGGAGGTGGGGCCTATTTAAGGGGACCCTTTTAGAGACAATGTCGGCTCCCTCCAATTCCAACATATATATGTATATATAAAGGGAAAAGAGAGAGAGCACTTGTTTACCAATCATAGGGAAAAAAAAAAAAATTAAAGACAATTTGTGATCAACAAAATGGGGCATCACACTTGCTGCAACCAGCAGAAGGTTAAGAGGGGTTTATGGTCACCTGAGGAAGATGAAAAACTCATCAGATACATCACTACTCATGGTTATGGCTGTTGGAGTGAAGTCCCTGAAAAAGCAGGTTTTTTATTAGCTCTCCTCATTCTCCATTAATGCATTTTGCTTAGAAAAACTCATAATTTTGATTCATCACTACTCATTGTGATTAAGAATTTGGTGCATAATTATTCATGAAATATTGTGTGTGTCTGTGTGTGTGTTTTTTTTTTCTTTCTTTCTTTCAGGGCTTCAAAGATGTGGGAAGAGTTGCCGGTTGAGATGGATCAACTACTTAAGGCCAGATATAAGGAGGGGAAGGTTTACACCGGAGGAGGAAAAGTTGATCATCAGCCTTCATGGGGCTGTAGGGAACAGGTTTTACTTCAAATTCTTTAGTTGCATCTATGCAAAATGGTTACTATTTCCAATATATATTTTATGCATGTTAATAGATGAAAAATCATTTGCATTTGCTTGAAGCTTTCTAGGGTTTCAATCTTATGGTACTTTATTTTGAAAATGAACAAGGTGTTACTTTGAAGCAACTTGAATCGCCATCATTGACTTTGTAACTCAATTCAACTAACGTAATTAAGCTTCGAAATTAAGCATTTAAGCAAGTTTCTACATGTTATAGTATCAAGAAAGGTATGTATTCGTTCATGTACGTAACCTGAAATAGTTTCATTTTCTACGTAGTTTATGTAGGTGCTATCAGTGTCATCATTGATGACGTTGAGAAGGTGATGATTAAAATCCTTTTCTTGGTATAGAATAATGTTCTTACTTGGTAATGCACGCGGTTTAGGCACTATGTTGAAAAGCTAGCGACACATTACCAATATGTTGTCCGACACATATATACTATTCTAAGTTAACACAAATTTTTGTTTTCAAGAAACCGTAGAACTTTTCTAGTTAGTCTATTTATAATTAGGCAGAGTTTGGTGCATGAAACTCGTCTTATTTCTCTACACCTTAGCAGAATTTCTTTTTCTGAACTTAATGTACTAACATGCACGAGGAATTGAAATTGTAGATGGGCGCATATAGCAAGTCATTTGCCCGGGAGAACAGACAATGAGATCAAGAACTATTGGAACTCTTGGATTAAAAAGAAGTTACGAAAGCCCTCGATGACAACAATAAATACCACGCCTAACACTGAGCAAAATTCCCAATTTGCTTATAGCTCAAACCAATCAATTTTCTTGAATCAAGATTTTGCTGTAAAGAATCAGCTCCAAGATATTCTAATTCCTGCTCCTAGCTCGACATTCATGTTTGACACTGGTTCACTAGAAGGGCTTAGTGCAGATGTTATCAATCGAGTGGATCAAATTTTCCAAGAAACAGCATCATCAGGTTCTGAAATATGGTCAATGAATCAGCATCAAGTTCAGGCAACACTAGGCCAGCCAATACTATTCGCCAATGGATCGGACACGAATTATTTGCCAGCACTCGAGAGCATAGAAAATATGGTGCCTCCGGAAGTGCAATCTTGTAATATAAATGTGGAAGGACAAAGAACACTTGATTGTCTTCAGAAACAAGAGATCAACGAATGGGTTGAGACACAACAAAGCTCTGGGTATTTATTTTGGGATCAATTGCAAGCCGAAGGACAAGTACTAGCTGGTGGGGAAGAATTTGTAGCTGCAACATCAAGCACAGGAATGATGCTTTCTTACCAACCTTCATCAATATGAATGCAAGTTCATCATTGGTGGGGCTTGTCTCTAGCTCCCTTTCACTTCAAAGTGTGGCTTCATTTCTTTTTCTTTTTTTTAAATTTTTTTTTCCCAAGACTTGGTTTTTTATGCTTGGAGTGTGACGATGTGTACTGAGAGGTCTTGCAGCAAGCATGCTTTAGAGTTTCTTTGACACTTGAGAAAATCAAGGGGTCATGAAAAACAAGCGATATAATTTGCGATAATTTGATTACTACTATGGTTTTGCTTTGTAATTATTCAAATGATCTGATTTATGAATGGAATCTACTCTAATTTTATGCCTCTAGCATACTTGGTTACATGCTTGGATATTTATGAGCAACAAAACGATAAGTGGAAAAATATAAACGAGTGGAACTTAAGTGTACGAACTAGTATTTAGAACCTTTCTTTTTGCATGCGAACGTTCTACGTGCTCATTATTGATTTTTCCCATCTTCTACCTCTCAACACCATGTTAGCTGAAGACCTTGGACACTTGAATATAGGGAGAAAGATTTTAAGGTCCCTGACCTTGGACATTCGATTATGACTTCATAGAGCTGGTACTGCTCTTGCTTGTGCTTAGTGTCGTCCCCACCCTCGTCCAGTGTTACTAAGGGGTCGTTGTAATTTTGAAACTGATGATAATGTTTTGATGACGGCTTGAATCAAGCTTTTACTATGATATTCTATGTTTTCTTCCCATTACAAGTAGATTGATAGGCCACACAATGGATACACATGTTTTGGCCTTGTCTGTTCATAACGCAAAATAAGTGACCTAACAATCACTACAAGAAAAATCGGTTTCGGTGAGGGACAATTCCCCTCGTCGGGCCCTCGCCGAAAGGGTCTTGGCGAGGGAAATCTTCCCTTGCTGAAACCTTCGTCGGTGAATTGCGGTCCCTTGCCGAGCCCACGCTATTCGGCGATGACTCGGTGAGTGACCATTTTGGCCAAGAATATGCGAGGGCAACAAGCTCTCGCCATTTTCGTCCCTCTCCGTGCCCTTGCATTTTTCGTCCCTCTCCGTGCCCTCGCCATTTTCGTCCCCTCTCCGTGCCCTCGCCGTTTTCGTCCCTCGTCGTGCCCTCGCTAGACCCTCGAATACTTGTCCCTCGCCAACCCCTCGCACAAATGTAAATTTATATTTGTAAAAATATCCATTATAATAATAAGTTGTTTGACCTGTCAATTAAATATTTTATACTACAAAATAATGTCTAATGCACATATTTGTAGAATTAGCTAATAAATATCTAAAAAGATTGTTCAAAGTAAACCTAAAAGTTATTACAGTCTGATTGTAATGGAGTTTTATAATGTCATAACAGTAAAGAAGTTATAAATTCTATTCCATTTCACCATCACTTGAAGATGAAGACGAAGACGACGAACACTGTTGTTGTGCAGAAACAGGTAACCGTGAAGCAAGTAGTGCTAGTTGTGCTTGGACATCACGTAGCTGTGATGAATTTTCTTGTTGGAGTTTGTAGTATGTCTCGTTCTGCTCATCCAGCTTCTCTTGCAGATTGTAGTATGCCTCGTTATTCTTTTCTAGCTTGTCTTGCAGCTTGCAGTACGCCTCGTTGTTTTGTTCCAGCTTGCTTTCCAAAGATGCTGTGACTCGAGCAACTGCCTCCTGGAGATCTTTTTGCGTGATGTGGCTTCCGGCAGTAGGGTAACTATTTGATGTAGACGCCACAGAGACCTGTGATCCCACCCCGTATAAACGACCCTTGCGTGGTCTACCAACTGCCTCCAAGAATAATGCGTTACGATCAACAGGAGTTGGAGCTGAATTGGACTCGGATGCCTCTGATGGTTGTGATGCCTGTTGAAGCAGTTCCTTGTATCGAGCCTGTAACGCACATATATCAACACGTAGAGACATGAATAATATTGACAATTTAGGATTCATACCAAAAATATAATTTGACAAACCATCAGAGAAACAAACAAAACACGCACTAGGGAAAACATACATATACTTTCATAAAATGTCATGGTCCGACAAGACCCCACGCTAAAAGGGTAAGTTCGGACCTGAAGAACGGACATGATCTCCTTTGTACCGTGGACTAACTAATTACCTGCACTAAGAAGAAATAGCCACAACGCAATATACAAGCATTCACACTCAAACACAATGAAATATTAAACAAAATATTACATTCATGTATGCATTTCCATTATCTATTTCAATACTATCGCTATAATTCTGATTATTATATCACTCTAACATATCAGACTTAACTTTAACTTAGTATCAAACAAGATTGTAAGATTACTCAAGTTTTATCCATTCAACACTTGAACCTAAGTTCAATAACACCATTGCCATTATTACATTTCATATAATTAAGCTTGTAATCAAGAATTAACAAATTCCCTTAAAATTTTTGGACCCGACAAACGGACAGAGTCTTCTTTGTACCATGAAGTAACCAGTTACCTGTATTATCTGAAGATATAGCCACAACCCAATATACAAGCAATGACAGTCAAATACAATGAAATATTAAAGAAAATATTACATTCATGTATGCATTTCTATTATCTATTTCAATACTATCGCTATAATTCCGATTATCATATCAGTCTAACATATCTGACTTAACTTTAACTTAGTATCAAACAAGATTGTAAGATTACTCGAGTTTTATCCATTCAACACTTGAACCTAAGTTCAATAACATCATTGTCATTATTACATTTCATATAATTAAGCTTGTAATCAAGAATTAACAAATTCCCTTAAAATTTTTGGACCCAACAAACGGACAGAGTCTCTCTGTACCATGAAGTAACCAGTTACCTGTATTATCTGAAGATATAGCCACAACCCAATATACAAGCATTGACAATCAAATACAATGAATATTAAACAAGTTCCTAAGGCCATCAAACTGTTTCTACTAAATAAAATTAGATATTCATGCATGCATTTCCATTTGCTATTGAAATACTATGTCTATAATTCTGATTATCATACCATTCTAATATTCTTTACTAAACTTTCTTAGATATTAAATCGTTCAACCAACTTTAACTTAGTTTCAAACAATCATGCGAGATTATAGAAGTTTTTTCCATTCAACACACTAACCTAAGTTCAATCATGTACTTGGCATCATTACATTTCATATAATTAGGGGTGTAATCAACAATTTAACAAATTTGTAAGCGAATTCGAGTTTTTCATCGTTAGTGTGGATAAAACATTTGTATAAACTCTATGTATATCAATCATCAACGTTCTAAAGTTTAAAGAAACTAGCTTACCACTATCTATTCAGCCCGTGCGTCTGTGTATGGTCTATCACTACCCTTCCAATGAGCTTTGTTGAAAACGTCAACAAAAGTCACTTCATTCCCGTGTTCTTCGGCCTACATTAATAATTCACCAAAACAAACAGCTCGACATGTAATGAACAAGATAATATTGTTCATTATTTATCACTTAGTGCAATACAGTCAGCTTTATTCTTACCATTCTCCTTGCCCATTCGTGTCCAAGGATACATCCCAAATGATGCATAGACGGATTTTTCCTTCTATTATCAGAGTACCGTTTAGATTTGTCCTGTCATGCTTGGGAACTCCACACCAGTTTCATTCTATCCTATACATTCTACGAGAGCCACGATGGCTTCTTATCTTGTTTACGGGCTTTGCTTAAGTTATCAGTTACGCATTTTTGCCTGAAAAAGCTTAACTTCTCGGCAACGGTTGCTTCATTGCAGGGATACCACTTGTACATCATCTATGAATCATATAATAAAAATATAAAAAGTACATCTGATATATATCTCAAGTACATAATATGTTTGTCTAATATATAAATTGAATGCGTTTTTCAAACCTTAAAGTAATCAAAAAATTTATCCTTCACATTTGGCGGAATCTCTCCCCAAGTTGTCCAAGGCTCTAAATATCCTGCATGTAGTGATTTCCTAATATCTCTAGTCGCGTTATATGGATCCCATCTACAAATTATGAAAGAAACTGTTGTGTTATATGGTATGAAACTTAACTTTTATTATATAGATATATTGTTAATGAATAATGCTACTTACCTAGCACCTTTAACTTTCAGATGCTTGCATGAATCAGTGACCCATGTTGCAAATTCTTCCATAGATGAGAATCCATATGTTATCTACTCTGGAATGCCATCAGCTCGATCTTCTGTAGCTCTCGATGACTCAGTCATCGGGTGACATTGTGTGTCACCATGTGCAGGAGTGCCATTCCTCTCAATATGTAGATCATCAAAACCTTGTTGCAATCTGGTGAGGTAGTGGTTTGGGTATCCGTTGCGTGAGGGTGATGTAGAAGGTTTTGAGTAGTATAACCAACTACATGGTCAACGGGAGCTCCCGATGAACGTGAAAGTTCATGAGGCATTACCTGCTGTGGAAGTGGAGTGTCTGCCACCCGCTGCTCTGTACCAATGGAGGCTGAATTGGAGTTATGTACTGATACACCATGTGCACCTATGAAATGACGAACACTCGGAGTTTGACCATGTGTTTGTCCACGACCAGATGATGGTTGCCTTGTACCTGTAGACCATACAAACTTGTCAACTATGATACAACACATGAAAATCAGAAGTATTAATTTTAATTGAGTAAAATAATAATATTGTATACATTACTAACCTGTCGATGTGTTTGTCGCTTGCCCACGTTCTTTGCGCCTACCTAATAAATCCGTTAATTTAATTTTTTTGCCCTTGGGGTCATTATCGTTACCACCTCCCATCTGAAATTAAACACAATTTTTTTATAGTTCACTTAATATATTAGTTAAGTTCATAGCTTACAAGCATATTTATGTCTATTAAAAATCTAATGTTACATCAGTTACGATAACACAAAATATCATAAGTTCTTTAAACAACTATCTGTCTTTACCAAAGACTAATATTTAGCATCTTCATCACTATTTTCATCATCATCATCACCATTATTATCATTATCGTCATCTTCAGTAGCATCTTCATATTCCTCTTCATCTCCAGTCTCATCTTCATATTCTTCTTCGTCTTATTCATGTTATTCATCCTCATGTTGTTCAATGATATGCTGACCATGGATATCATTAGGATCATCTTCCAATATTTCGTTGTTCTCACCCGAATCACGACGGATTGTTGGCAAATTACTTTCATTCCGTTCTCTTACGAGCACATTCATCTCATCGGACTGGAAACTTGTTCTTTGTTCTACTACTCTTTCCTTTTCAGACATAGCATAGATATTTCTAGGGCGTACTTTAACTACTGCCTGCCAATTTTTTCGATTCTCCTTGGCCCCTGGATATCTACAATAATACACTTGCTGAGCTTGGGCGGCTAACACAAATGGGTTATATTTGGGATAATTTCTCTTCACATTCACTTCAACCAAACTAGACTTGCGATAATATTTCACACCTCTATCATTCGTGGTATCGTACCACTTACACTTAAAGAGAACTACCCTTGTATGTTGTAAAGTTGGATTATTATATTGAAGTTGAATAATGTTGTGCAACACACCATAGTAGCCAATATCCCCCATCCCGCCATCGCTTATCCCTTTCATGTATACTCCACTATTATTTGTTTTCATGGATGTAACATATTCGTGTGTTGCAAATCTGTATCCTTTCACCATGTATCTTGACGAGGTCCTAACCAATCTATAAGGCCACATTGAAAGACATTGTACACGATGATCTACATCATTCCTGTGTTTAACCTACAAATATATATCACTCTTGTTTTAAGGTATGCATACCGTAAGGGATAAAATGAATTTCAGTCATGAGACATGTACATACATATTCATATAACCATTTTGGGAAAAACTTGTCAACATTTAGTTGGAGTTCTCTCGGATTCAATGGGCCATATTGGTTGCGAATGTAATCCTCGAACATGCTGACAAATAGTCAAATATTAGTCAATTTAATTTGTATATTTAAACCCCAACACGTTAACATATTCTTAAATTGTCATAGCCTTACCTAACATAATCTGGATGTAACCTGGCAACGTGTTTCCATGCTTTAGCATCCGAAGGGTGACCAATATGACCATCCTTTGTTTGGTGTTTCTTGTGCCACTACATGTGTTCAGCCGTAGCCCTTGACATGTACAATCTTTTTAACCTCAGTGTTAAAGGGAAATATTTTAATTGTTGGTAAGGTATAAGCTTACGCCCTCTTTAACCCATGTTGTTGTCTTGAAACGTCGGTGGCCATAATGGGGACAAGTTTCAAGTGAACTTCTATCCTTGTAAAATAAAAGACATCTATTTACACATACATCTATCTTTTGATAACGTAACCCCAAGGGCTTCAGCATTTTCTTAAACCTGTATAAGTTCTCAGGTAGGATATTTTCTAAAGGCATCAACTCTATAAATTCTGAGACCACACGATCAAATAAGTCATTGCTTATATTATGTTCAAATTTCATATTTAGATAACGAGCCACAGTAGACAACTGGGTAAGATTCCTACAACCCGCAAACAATGGTTTTTCAGAGGCATTCAACAAATTAAAGAATTCTTGTGCTTCCATGTTTGGTACTTTTTCACTCATGTTCTGATCCCTTACCATATCTACTCTAGCAGCCTCAAAGACCATTGTCCGATAGTTATTCCCATAATCTAAGTTGTGTAGCATATTATTACCAACGTGTTGTTCAGTGACCCTTATGTTGTTCGACACATATTCCCCATGTGCAAGCCATACATAGTAATTAGGCATGAAACCCTTACTATAAAGATGTTTTATCACAATGTCAGTGGCAAGATATCGCAAGTTTTCGCATTTGATGCATGGACATCTTATTTTTACACCGTCCATGTAATATGGTTGACTACTTGCGAATGTTATAAATTCATGCACACCTTCAACAAAGCCCTCATTGATGTATCCATCAATCTATCGATTATACATCCATTCATGTGATGATGTCATTATGACTGACACATTGCAACACAAATAGGAATTTAATATTAGATGCAATATTGTAAGACTAAAATTTTTCCCAACTTAGTTAACTTTACTTACTTCTTAAATACTTAACTTATCCTACCCTTATGTTAATACACAGTCATGTTAATTTGCTTCTTAACTTTAGCTTATTAATTTAGTCAAGTTTACGTACTTCTCACTAAACTTCTTGCATCAAAAAATTGTTAGCTTACTTAATTTACTTTATTAACTTAACTTGCTTCTTGTCAACATACTAACTTAACTAACCTAATTTTGAATACGTCTTCTTACTAACCTTAGTCTTCTTACTTCTTAATACTAGATAATAATACATCATATATAACTTAGTTAACTATACTTAATCTTCTTCGTAACTTAAGCTTGTTAATTTATCTTACTTTACTTAGTTAACTATACTTAATTCTTTGTTTTTTTAATACATCTACGAAGAGCAACACACCTATTCATCCAACACACCCCTTCATCCATTTACACAAACATCCATCTTCACAATACCACAACAGCTCAATTTACACAATTTTTTAAACATGAATATAACAAAAAACACCACAATAGCATACATTTTATGAAACGAAATTACAAGGCCAAAAAAATATATTGTTCAACATATTACTATATCAATAAAAGCACTAACCTGAGGGTATGAAATGTTTAAGGATTGCAAGCTATAATGGATGCCTTAAACCTAACAAAGAAAAGCAAACACACCAAATTAACTATTAATTCTTTAAAAAAAGAATATTAAAATAAAATTATTTAATAACCTAAATATGAAAAACTCAAAATAAAACAAATATATTAATTTTTTTTTAATTCCGAAAATTGACAAAAATAACTATATATGAATTTTCTTTATAAATTCATCAATTTAAAATTTCAAAAATAAAAAAAAGGAAATTAAAAAAAATAAACTCAAAGCTAGAATATAAATACAAAAAATAAAACACAACATATTACGGAAAATAAATAAATAAATAAATGCATATATATACATTAAAAAATGTATAAAATGTCAAAGTACATAATGTATATACATTAATAGATATATATACATACATATAGATATGAGATATATATAGATATATGTATACATCTAAAAAAAAAAAAAAGAATCAAAACAAGAATATTACCACTTAAATCGGAAGAGTAAATGCGTAGGGGGAGGGGGGGGGTTAGGGGGTAGGGGGTGGGGTAGAGGAAGTGAGGGGGAGGGGGGGGGGGGGGGGGGAAGGGGAAGGGGGTGTTGCTTTCGTTGAAATGAGAAAGAGGGGTATGGGGTTTTTTTTTGGGAAATTTTAATATTCAAATCGAGGGTAGCAACTTTGACTCTAATTTCGGCAAGGGCCCTTGCCGAAATAAGTTATTTAAAAAAGAAAATTTCAATTATTATTATTATTATTTTTGTATGTTGTTAACTCAGGGCAGTGACCCAGCGTGATACTGAGCCGTCGCCCAGAAACCAATGGGGAGGCCCATTGGCGCAGCCAATGGGCCTCGCCCATTGGATTTAATTTGGGAGAGGTCTGTCTGCTTTTTTTTTTTTTAGGCTTATTGTTTTATTCTCTTAATTAATTTGTTTGACGTTTTTTTCATCATAATTATTGAATTCCCTTAAAAATAAATTTGTTTCGTTTGTATAATACTTCAATTTTTCATTTATTATCTTACCTTTTTTTTTCTATATTAATTTGTTTTTACATTTTTGCAACATAATTTGTATGTTTAACATGCTATTAGTTTGTTTTTTTCACTGTATTTATTTGTTTTCAATGCAACTTTTTTAATTCTTTAATTAATGAATATATTAATAAATTCATCACAAATAGTATATTAATTAGATATTATAATATAAACGCAAAATTTATTAGATGTTATTTTTTTAACCTTTTTTTGTTTATTAGCTGTAAAATTTTTACTTGTTTAATTAATTTTCATTTTCATATTTTCTTGAAAATAATTATATTAATAACGCAAATAAATAATTTGGATTTTTAAACTTTTTTTTGTTTATTATGTTAAAATTTTAAAATTTTTAATTAATATGTATTTTCATATTTTCTTCAAAAAATATATATTAATTAGCTATTAGTTTGTTTGTTTTCCACTCTTTCCTTTTTGTTTAATTTGTAATTTTTTTTGCCACTTTTTTTTTTTAATTTCATATAATTTATTTATTTTTAATGAAGATTAACTTTAGTTTCATTTTGGAGACGGCCCATTTCTATTGTTGGCAATTTTTTTTCTTTTCAATTTTTTTGTGTTATAACACATTGTAATTTTACATATTAAAACATGACTTAATAATGTATGATTATTTTGTTTTTTTGACCTTTTATGAAATTACAAAATACTGAAATACTAGTTACATTTTTTTTTTATTATAAAAACTTAAAAGCTTATAAAAAATAATATTAATAAAACACACATTAATAAATAATTAATTTAAATTTTAAATTTAAATATTATATTAATTATATTTTTATTACTTCTCAATTTACACAGAATATTAATAAACCGATTATATTATTGAATTAGTTATCAAGTAGGATGATATATACAATGAGAAAGTTATAACAATTTAAAATATTTTAATAATCCATATATTTTAAGTAATTAATTATATAAACACAATAGTTTAAATAGATATTAAAATATTAAAAGTATTGAATTAAACAATTATTTTTTAACTAATGTAGTTGTTAAAAAATAGTTTTATCAATCGAATGAAGATACCACGCATGTCTCCAATTATTTGACCAATCTAAGAAGAATGGGACGCAGACACGTGGCCACTAACCACAGGGAAGAATATAATGAAATACGATGGCCCCGTTTTGGAATAGACATAGCGAAACACCTATTTTGCATGCATTGTGTTCGCGTGCACGCCACGTGGCATAAAATAGGCTAACCATGATAGGGCCCCGATTTCGAAACGAGAAAGACACATCAACTTTTAAATCTCGAAACTAGTGTGCACGCATGTCCCCAATTATTTCACCCATCGAAGACCAATGGTGGATAGTCACGTGTCCGCGAACCATTAGTTGATATCTTGACCCTTGTAAAAAATGAAGAGTTGTATTCATATGCTCACCAAGCTATCAATCTTCGCATTCAATGGCCTTCATCCTATCAATAGCACTTGATAATGCGTTTTCTCATAGCATCTAAAATTTGTAATTGTAGTCTTCATCTAAAAAGTTTGAAGGATGAGTAAGAATCAACAACACCAAAAAGATTATGTTCGAGTGACTATTAAAGAGGAGGTGGATACAATGAAGGAGTATCCAAATTACTCCAAGTTTGTTAAACCCGCCCTTGATCTAAATGCTCCGCCAAAATACAACAGAGACATTTCGAATGCCCAAGTACGCCAGCTCGTTCAAGACCAAATGATACGAATCCAGTGCCCAAACTTTTTCCCTTAATATCTCTATCTTTTTATCATTTTGGAAGTATTGGTATTAGTAATCTTTAATTATGTTAGGTATTAAGTTGTTGTGCTGCTATATTAAAATTATGTTACTTCTTTTTAAAATTATGTTTATGTTTGTATTGCATTAACTATTATAATAGAATGCTTTATTTATAATTCTGCTTTGTTTTTTACAAAGAAGTAATTGTTTATATTTTGCAGTACGTTAAATATGAATATTGTACATAATTTATTTTTCACCTACAAAACAAGTTGTCCCATAAAATGTTTAAAGGATGTAAACATGTTTTTATTTATAGTAAAAGTCATATTTTGTTTTGTAATTTCTGAAAAATAAAGTATTTACAATCAAAGCCAAAATGTGGACGCTTTAGTCGAGTTATGTACATGCCAATCCAGGATATTTTAATAAGAAAAAATATAGTCAGTAGCTATATGTATAATTATTTAAAACAAATAATTCATATTATTTAATATAAATTTAATGCTTTTAAAACACTCATAAATTGTTATATGAAATAATCGTAATTGTTAAACGTACACTTACAACTAATTGGGTGAGAGAAGGGCATGTCTCTCGCTAAAGTCCTGTCACTTACTGATTCGGTGACAGAACATCACCTCTCTCGTTGAATCGGCGAGGGCCCTCTCTTGCCCTCGCCGATTCGGCGAGGGACAGGACCGGCCCTCGCCGATTCGGCAAGGGCTTGCCTCCCTTGCCAAGCCCTTGCCGAAAAGCGAGGGTACAGCGCTGCCCCGTCACCGAGACCCTTTTTTCTTGTAATGGATCGACCCCTAACTAAACATACCAATAGTCAGAAAATTCATATATGGTACCGAGGAATAAGTAGCGATCTTCTTAAGACCGATCGGTCTTAAAGTGGTCGAGAAAATATATATTATAGCAATCGTACTTAAAGTTTAAATGAAAGGAGTGGAACAAAGTGTCACTTTGAGAAACATGATAATGAAAATTTTAAAAACCTTGTAGGCTCCCAATTTTAAAGGAATTTATGCCAAAATGACTGAACCTCCTATTGGTGCCTCTAACATGAGCTTGAGGTAACTGTTAAGAAGCCTAGGTTTCTATTTTAAAACCAATTGGTGTCAAGTGGAGTAGCCAATGATCTGGCCTTAGAGTTTTTGATTTTTTGATATGGGACAAATGTTATATTTTAACACTCCCCCTTACATGTGACCTGATTTGAGATGAGTTACATGTAGAATATTGAACACGCATAGACCAAATTAATTTTGAGATAGGTCATACTTGTAAGAATGAATACACATGGTAGATTAACACATGTAGAAGACTGAACACATGTGGGATACACGTGAAAAATTGAAGATGCGTGAAACATGACACACACGAAAAATTGAACACTAGTGGACCTGATTTAAGATGGATCACACGCGGATGAATAAAACTGGACAAGAGCCTAACTCTGATACCATGTTAAGAAGCATAGTTTTCTATTTTAAAACTAATTGGTGTCAAATGGAATAGCCGAGATCTGGCCTTAGAGTTTTTGATTTTCCTTTGACAACGAAAGAGGCAAAAGAAGTAATTAATAGAAAGATCTAGCGTTGCTCACTAAATTTTGTGGTTAACGATATTTGTAATTTTCTTAATTATTCTTGTTTAGATAAGAATCAACAAATAGTTAATAGCATAAAATCAAATCCAAGTAAAATACAAAAGAAAAAACTGATATGCTCCATCGACCTTTCTTTTTCTCGAAACCCATGCCCTATATAAAGTATGTTGGAAGTATGTTTCGTCGTTTGTAATATTAATAATTATTTGAAGCCTCAAAATTACAATGTGATACGTCCAGTGAAGGTGATTGCATTTAGTTGCTTCATCAATTGAACTGACTGACTGGGTTGGCGTCTAGCAGCAGCAAAAGTAACCGTGTTTCGCGGGTAACTAACGTACGTGCCAGCAGGGCCGGACCTACCTGCACCCCTTGCTTAATTTGTAATTTGCCATTATAAAAATCAAAAATTGGTATTTTGTTACTGCTGCCTAGCTGTACCAAAGCCCAAAGACATAAAAAAAAATGTTTAACTTTATCAAAAACGAACTTTTCATCCAAAACCCAAAAAACAAAATCCAAAACTTTCTTCATGTTCTTTATTGTGTTTCTCCAGTCCCACCAAACTAAATGTATATTTTAATTTTTTTTTGTTGAGTTAAAAGAGTGAAATGATTATTGATAATTGTTTAGTAAAATACATATTTAAAATTTTAAACATGTTTGGTACAAATTTTAGAAAGAATTTCAATTCAATTTACTTTACTTAATAAACAAAATATAAAATACATACTTGAATCTTGATACTCGGGCCGATAAGCCACGAAAGAGTACTAAGGAAAAGAAATGCAAAGTGACAATAAAATTGAATATGTGGATTATGATGAAAGACCAAAATGTAGTAACTGAAAGTAGGAAGCTATAATATTTTGCTTCCTAGTTATTGACAATAAAATCTTATTGATAAGTAGGAAGCTACAATATTTTCCTTACTAGCTTTTCCTTTTTGTTTCTACAAGCAAAGAAATGCAAAGTGACAATAAAAGAAGTAACTCGTTTTTCCTTTGTACTTGGTAATTTATCTATATTACAGGCATCCTCTAATCCCAAGTGTCTAAGTCCGCCACTATGTGCCAGAGATGTAAGATAAGAGAATATTGCTTGTTTCCTAGTTTATAGTGATGCAGAAGGGAGTAATTAGCATGAAGATATAGAAGTCTTCGCCCATTTAGCCCCAAGTGATGATAACAGACGAGGAAATCATTTGCAGTTTGTTACGCCATCTTGTGTTGGGTGATGAATTAGAGTAAATAAACATTCCTAACAAATCAAACCAAAGGTTATCTTATCTCAGGTCGATTATATAAATCTAATAATACCAATTAAGTAGGGGACACTCTAATACTAATATCATGATATATATCTGAAATCCATACGAATGATCCGGTGTGACTTTCAGCTACCAATAATACCCTCATTTTTTATTCAAGTTTGGAACAACACTACGAGGGATAAATCTCTCTCACACAGGTGATCAAGTTAATAAATATGCCTTAAAAAAAGAAAAAAAATAATAAAAAAGAGTCATTATAGACATCTTTTCTCGACATTCTAAAATAAAATGAACAAGAAATCACTAGGATCTCACACTTATAAGTCAAAAATATGATTTGACTATATGTGCACTCTCTTACTCCCAGAATTTCAAATAAGCCAACTTTTTTTTTTCTTGGACAACAAGGAAAATTCAACTGATTGAACCCGATCATTGGAATAAATAAGTCAACTTTGTTCTTTGGTAGGTGAAATAGCGAGCGGTGAAGCATTCCTTTGCTAAATGTTTCTTAATTACATCTTTAGATGTTATTGGCAAAAATTGAGTGAATCTTTGGAACCCTATGCCCTAGTTGAGTTCACGATATATATCGTGCATACGCAATAATGCACTTAAGGCAGTATAAATCGTAGGACACCTTTAGAGGGTGTTTGGTTCGCGGAATCATATAGGATTCTCAGAAATGTGAAATTTGGAATACAATAAAATTTCTTTAAATTAATACTCGATAAATTAATAATCTCTTTTAATTAATAAAAATGTCCGGTCCCGACTTGGAATTAGTGTAAAAAGTTAATAAATTCGATAAAATTATAAGATAATATACTTTAAAAAAAATTATTTATATTTTATTGACCCAAATATTTTATAAATTAATAATTAGTCAAAAAGTACATAATAAATTGACTATGAGGTTTTCTTAAAATATGAATCAAGAGTAATTTGTCTTTTGTTGAACTTCAAATCTAGTTGAATATCATATTTAATTATTTAAAGAGAAAAAATTGAGATAACTCTACAAGGATTATGATACAAGATTAAATAAATTAGTTCTCTTCCTAATCCTACAAGGACTTCGATACGAGATTAGAGAAACTTTGTTTAATCCCTACTAAATAAATTTTATCTTCTATTCCCATTACTTATCTTTTCAAATTGGATCGAAAAAATACAAGTCACTTTTAAAAAAAGACATCATAATCATAATATGTTTATTATAAAGCCAAAAAAATTAAAATATCTCGATAAATTAATAGTTATTAATTTATCAATAAATTAATATCTCGCTAAATTACTAGAATTTGATGGTCCCAACGCTCTTAATTTAAAAAGGTTTTACTTTATGTTATTCTCATGTTTGGTTCACGGAATAAAAAAATATTCTCGGGAATATCACATTCCTGAAAATGCAATATTCTCTTAATTTACTCAATTTCTATTCCCATGTGAGGGGGGTGGGAATCTTACATTTCCAAGTAGTGGGAATATTTTGGAGAAAACAAAAGACAAAAATACTCATCTTAAAAAATGTAAAATTAAAACAAATAATATAAAATAATCCAAAAAATAAATTAAAAGTAAAACAAAAAAATAAAAAAATAAAAAATAAAAAAAAAATAAAAAAAATAAAAAAGATAAAATAAAATAAAAATATAAAAAATAAAATGAAATAAAATAATATAAAATAAAATAAAAATAAGATAAATAATAAAAATATATAAAATCAAATAAAAATATAAAAATAAAATAAAAATAAAATAAAATAAAAATAGGATAAAAGTAAATAATAAAATGAAATAAAATAAAAATAAGATAAAATAAAATAAAATAAATTATAAAATAAAAATAAAAATAAAAATAAAAATAATAAGAATAAAATAAAATAAAAGAAAAAAAATAAAATAAATAGAAAAAATAAAATATTAAGCTAAACTAACATTTTATAATTTAAATAAAAAATTAAATAACATAAAATAAAATTAAAAATAAAATAATTTAAGATGAAGTAAAAAACATAAAATAAAAAAGAATAAAATAAAATAAAATAAAAAAAAAAAAATAAAATAAAAAAAAATATTTATAAAATAATAAAATAAATTAAAATTATTAGTTTTTTTTTGAGTTAGGGGCATTGTTGAAAAATTTGCTCAAGATTCCTAAGAATATTGAGTCTAACCAAACATAATAAAAAAATATTCATAGGAATTTGACAAAATATTCCTAGGAATATTTTTAACGTACCAAACAATTTTAATCATATTCTCGGGAATAATGTTATTCTCAGGAATGAAAAACCAATCCATGAACCAAACGCCCCTTAAGTTATAAAATGGACCATGATGTAAGTAATACTTCTAAATAATCTGTGCCAACCTCTCCAGTTACTTTGCTGTGTTTGTCTTTTGTCGTTCACACATTTGGTTCCTGATCCTGCTTTTCCTTCCACCGTACATGGTGGTTTATCTGGTGGTGAGATGGTGGGGTTTGATGCCACATGTTCAAGCTCGGAACACTGAGGGTCCTCTCTGTCTCTTGGAGGGTTTAGACCGTTAGTTGTTTGGAACGTTCGGGCCCAATCTCCAGTTGGGTTAGTTTGCCCTGTTCAACATACTTTGGTGACTTTTTCTTCTTCCTTTGCTTTGACAGACACTACTTCGGCAGCCATTTTTGGAGGACTTTTAAGACTTTTGTGTGTGATTTATATTTGATGATCGGAGAAGTACTGAATTGGGTTCTTGCGCTATTGTACGACTGGATTTCTACCACCATGCTATTTGGATTTTATCTCTGGAGGTTATCTGTTTTAGAGTTTCTCCCTAATTCTCTGTTCAGAGTTGTAGCCCATCCTGTTTATTTTCTGATTTATATCTGTAGGGCTTTAGCCCATTCTGTTATGTTTATGATTTTTGTCTATTGTTATGAGCTTTCATTCATCCTCTTCGTCCAGTCATTTTTGGGTCAGAATTTATTTGTTTGTGTTCTTTATCTGTTTTAATGAACATTTTTCTTTGACAAAAAAAAAAAAAAAAACATAATTGTTTCAGAAATTGGTGAAGAAAAGACGCAACTAAGTGGGTGACAATTGACTTGTCGATAAAATAATACCTTCATGTGCAGATTGCTAATATCATCATTATGTTCTTGTCATTAAACAAGTGAAAAGTTATAGTGAATTTTAGTACCAGTATCAACAATAATTTTCGAATCGAAGACTAGTCAAAAGTTATTGTGAAATTCAGTACCAGTACCAACAATTAATAATTTTTTCGAATTGATGGACGACATGGAGATATAAGTTTTTGTCTTTGATCCTTTTCCCTAATCCAATAATCTTCCTTCAGCTTTAAGAATGGAATCTTCCTTGAAGTAAATGATTTAAGGAAGTTGTGAGCTCCATATATATTGTGTGCGAAAATTGTGAGACAAAAACTTGCTTTTTAGAAAGTAATCTTACTATATATATATATATATATATATATATATATATATATATATGATAAGGTAAAATAAATGTATGACTACTAAATTATCTTTCCATTTCTAATTTGGCCATCTAACAATTTTTTATTCTATTTTGACTATTCAATTATTATCAATTAGGTCTCATTTTGGTTATTCTGTTAAAAAATAAACTATCTACTAACTGTAAAATAATAAAATCACTTAAATTAATTATATTTTTGCCACTAATGAAACTTATTTTCAAATTTACCCTAAATTGAAAATTATGAGAAAAAAGACTCTAACAATACTTGAACCCAAGACCAACTACTTGAAAACCAAAATTCTAACAACTAAGCTACAACGTCATTGATGATTTAAAAGTTGTACTCCATATATAACATACTTATAACTGAACCTGACCTAAAAACGGGTCTTTTCATATAATTTCAAAGTTAAAATTAATGGGTTAAAGGGAAAAACATGGTATTTTCTTTTTCTTTCAATCTCTTGGTTTTGATATCAAAATTGAAAAGAACGATTTCTTTGAAATAAATATAAAATTTGGCGGGCAATTAGAAACATAAAGATTTGGTAAATGATTTGAAATTTTATTCGAATTTATCAAAGTTGGATTGAGGAATTTATTAGAAATAGATATAAAATGTGGTGGG
Source organism: Ehretia macrophylla (assembly GCA_037974665.1). Lineage (NCBI taxonomy): Eukaryota > Viridiplantae > Streptophyta > Magnoliopsida > Boraginales > Ehretiaceae > Ehretia > Ehretia macrophylla. The sequence goes on along the minus strand of CM075764.1, from coordinate 10,452,075 downwards.
CAATATGAAATTTTATACGAATTTAATAGTCAATGATGCAATTTGTCATTTCCTATGAGGGGATAGTGAATGGATTTTTCTCGTTAAACTTTGAGCCTTATTCTTAAGAATGATTACTTAAACAAAAAAATTATTTTTTTTTTTGGGGTCAAGATTAGCTATGAGTATGCTATTTGCAGTATAACTTTTGGACTAGCAAAATAAAACTACAAAGATAGTTTAGTGACGAATCGATGGAAATGAAAACACAGTGTTTTTGTTCTTGATTCCTTTCCCTAATCCAATGATCTTCCTTCAGCTTTAGCAATCGAATCTTCCTTGAAGTAAAAGATTTAAGGAAATTGTGAGCTCCTGTGTGCAAATTAAATTAATTGTGAGACAAAAACCTTTTTAGAAAGCTTAGCTAAAAAAAAAACCTTTTTAGAAAGTAATCGGACTATATTAATAAAAGTTTAAAGGCTATGCGGCAAATAATCTAGTCATTTCAACTAGGCTTTTTCAACCATTATCAAGACACTGTGTCCAATCTTCAGTTAATTGTGAGAGCTGCATGACAGTCACGAATTATAAAAGATCATTAGCAATTCGAAATGCAAATCATTTGAGAAGTTTACATGGGTGGGTAGGACATATATAATATTCTCGCAGTTTGATATTTAATCTTTCATACTTTCCAGTTTACCGAATTTTATTGGTTGAATATTTTTTCACAAAATAAATATAAAGAAATCCAAATCTATCAACCAAAAGACGCAAAATCTAGTCTGTTTCACCATTCAAATAATGTGTTTTCTCTTAATAATTCTCTTACAATTATGCAAACTTTTGTAAACGTTATCTTGAATCATTAATTGAAGGAGACTTGTTTAATAATGTGAGTCCCACTTTAATATGCTTTTCTACCTCTACATCAACAAAACTGGTACATGTATTGAGTTAGACCGCTATACTCCTGAGTTTTAGTTTACACCTAACCGTTAAACTAGACGAATTGGGTAAGTCAGACATGACCCATCAAAATAATATTTAATTTTAGTCAATGTTTCGTGGGTTGAGTGATGTGAGAATATTTTTCGGGTTAAAAAAAAAAATTGGGTTGCATCCCCCTTATAAAGTGAAAATGAAAAAGTTTACATGGGTAGGACATATATACGATTCGCGCAGTTTTTTCTTTTTTGTGGTAAGATGGTTGATGTTACATCTTTCACCTTTTCCATTAAGAAAAAAGGGCATCTCTTATTCTTCAAAAGCTGAATACAGAATCTAAGCGACAACTTCATTGTACAATATTTGACTAAGCATACTCTGCTTTGTCCTTTTATTTTCTTTTTTGATAAAGGGATGATAAAGCCAGCTAGATGAGACCATCTTAAAGGATGAAACATTTTTTTGTTTTTTTCAAAGAGGAGAGTCAATTATTCCGGAGGTTGTTTCAAAATTAGTGATCCAATTGGATGAGAGATACTAGAGTTTGTTAGCTAATCCGCACACAAATTAGCCTCATAATAAACGTGCACCACTTGATAGTTGTTATGTCTTCAAAGAATTCGGTTGCAGTCTTCAATGATGGGTTTAAAGAGGCTATTAGCAAGAGTTCTCTCCTTCAACAAAGTACAAATAAACTGAGAATCCATCTCAATCACGAGCTGTTCAAAGACCTAGGAAATCAACATGGCGCAAGCCATCCCAAAGAGCGACTAACTTAGCCTTATTAGCTGTTGTTCACCCCAAATTGTTGTTGTACCCAAATATCTAATTTCCATCAAAGTTACGAAAAAGACCACCAACCCCGACTACTCTCAAATTACTTTTAGCATAACTATCAATATTAAATTTATATCCATGAAATGGTTTAATCCAACTTATGGGCTTCCGTCTAGAAGAAAATTTGAAAATCTAGATTTCTCATGCGCTTTCCAAACCTCTTCACACTCCCTTGCTTTCTTCACAATCAACGCCACTAAGGAACCAATCTCCTTAACCGAAGAATCATTGAAATTTTTTCCATTTCTATGGTTCCAAACTTCTATGCTTTGTCCTTTTCTCTTACTTAGTTGTTGCCATCACTCCACTTTTAGCAAGGCTTGAAAATCAATATTCCAGTTTCATAAATCAAAGAGAGAAGAAGAGGATGAAAAAACAACTCAATACCAACTATTATCATTTCACTCAACAACTTCAAATGAGTACCTCAATTCTCGTGGAGGTTTTGACTTTATATTACCCTCTACTTTTATACTTTCCTTTTGATTTTAATAAAACACCCAGAGAGAAGAATCCCTCCATTTACTATAAAAAAAAAAAAAAAAAAAACTTCAAATGAGTGACATTGAGACCATAGAATTTCATTGGTTGATTTTTATTTTTATTTTTAAGAATAGAAGCCGAAACTATGGTTCAGACTTATAAATATCTGACAACATGTTACTATTTGAATATTCTACCCAACTCTTGAGTTCATTGGTTGAGTATCTTTTACAATCATTTGGAGAGGGATGTATTTTATTAAGGGTTAATAACACCTTAACTTTCTTAATGTATATGAAATGTAACATTTTACCAACCTCCTGTATATTTAACTTTTGAATTGTATAATTTTTAGTAGTAGAGTTTTGATTAAAAGTACTAGAATTAAACAAAAACTATTGACTTTTTGGCCTATATATAGGTAATGTTGGGTTTCAAAAAATATGAAATAATATATTTGAGAAAAAAAAGAAAAATAATTATTCGTATTATATAAAAACAGTTTCGTACAAGTACTTTTTAGAGTTTCTATATACTTTTTTTTTTTCAGTTTTAACTTTTATCTAAAACCCATATTTAGTGTTAAGGTGTGTGTTTGGCAAAGATAAGCACGCTGAAAAAAATCTAGATAAAATTAAAATTTCATGAAACAATTTGAGATTTATGAAACTCTCTCTCTCTATATATATGTTGGAACTTTATTTTTGGCCGTTTATATGTTGGAATTGAAGGAACCGATACTGTCTCTAAAAGACTCCCCTCAAATAGGCCACACCTTCCCATCTAACCTAAAATGACAGTTTATGATCAACTTCATAATTTGTCGGAAAGTTCAATCGAATGGAAGAATTATTGGGAAGGTCACGAGACACAAAAAATCCGAACTGTCTGAAACATAACTACCTTGTCGTCTTCTTTTTTCAATTAGTGACAGACCTCACTATCTACTTGATTTCGTTTAATATATCTACGTAGTCATGTATTATGTAATTAAACAACTTCACGTATCCTAGCCTTTCCAGTTGGTTCACACGTCCCCTTTTTTTGATTTAGGGAAAACTTAGAGTCGTACAAAGTAATTAGTAAGATTCAAACTCGCAACCTCTCATATAGACAACGAGTAACATTACCACTGAACTAAAAGCCTTGCGACCACATGCCCCCTTCTGCCTCCTCTTTTCCTTTTTCTTCCTAATAATTCAACTGATATATATATGTGTGTGTGTGTGTGTAATGATATGATACTATGACCATAACTGAAATAAATTGATATTTTTCATTTGACAAATTAACCATTACCTCCCAAATACCACTAGTTTTGATCCGTAAAACTACTCAACTTTCACTGATATAACATCTAAATTCACCCCTTGCTTAAGTTCATTTGTATAGTCTGTAATGTGAGCTAACAATATAATTAATTGGTCTTGGATCCTCTCTATGACAATTAGATAAAACGTATGATATCTGACTAATTTAGGGACTGCACATGGTGAGAACTAGATTGAATAAGGATCATTGTATCAAGCTTCCATGTCGCATAATCAAAGTGCAGATATATGATCATGTCAATGAAATGCCCATCAACATGATCTAGATGAAATGGTCAAGATGAGGTGGTACACTTGAGAAGAACCAAAAACTTAAGATAGATAGTCGAGTAAGGAACAAAAAGAAATAAGAAATCAACCAAGAATTTAAAGAGATAGTATTTGGATTCAATTTTTTTTTAATTTTATATATACATATATATATAAAGAAAGATAGATAGGGAAAAGTCTTAACCGCTTTTTTGTTGACGAGGACTTAATCTAGTTTTAAAGTCGACACCCAAGAGTCGAAGATCTTATCTCAATACTCCTCAGTACCAATATATAATGTGGAGGTTTCATACAATTATATAATAGTTTGGGTTGATATTATTTTCATTGATTTGTGATTATTAAATTTTGGCTCTTGTGTTGATCATCAACATATCTAATTGTATTTTATTATCGCTTCTCTGGAGAAAAGAATAACATGCGGTTAAAGTAGAATGTAAAACAGCAATTCTTCAAACTCCTTTTTTTTTCCCAAAAAAATTCATTAATTATATATAATTTTGGATGTTTTATATTATCACTTCCAGGGGCATGGTCCAGCGATAGTAGATGTGAAATCACTTTTCTAGAGTTCTGACTTTAACTGCTTAGTGCATGTATATGTATTTAGAGATTTACTAATTGATGGTCGAAATCTGCTAACTGGATTATGATGTATAGTTCAACACTGATTAGTCAGAAATGATTTTTCATATTTCTTCGCGAACAATAAAGTTTACCGATTATTATCCTTGCGTTATCAGCATCAAAACTATGTTATATTTATATCTTATGCTTACTACCTATGAGATACGCCAAAATAAATCATGACGAACGCCACTTAAACTGTTTGTTTTTCTACAAATTTCTATTAACGGTACCTATTGTGTCCTTAACTTAGCTTTTGTTCTTTCGCTTCATGTATTCAATATTGTTATGCAACTCTAAAAGGTTCTGATAGTGGCAGCAGAATCTAACTTTAATTATTTGGCCTTACGAATTATATTGTTGCTCTTTAAGCCAACTCTGTCAATCAAGGAACAAATTTCTCTTGTGACTAGTAGGAAAATCTCATATTTAGTTCTTATTGTTTGTAAAAAAAATTAATATACTCTTTATTATTTAAAATATTTTAATTTAGTCGCTATTATTTTTCTAAAAGTTTTAATTTTGTCCATATTATTTAAAGTTTTTCAATTTCGTTCTTATTGTTTCTCAAAAAGTTTTAATTTCATCCCTATTATTTTTAAAAAGTTTCAAATTCGTCCCTATTGTTTCTCAAAAATTTCAATTTAGTCATTGAATAATAGGGACGAATTTGAAACTTTAAAAAAATAATAGGGACGAAATTGAAACTTTTGAAAAATAATAGGGATCAAATTGAAACTTTTTGAAAAACAATAGAGACTAAATTGAGACATTTTAAACAATAGGGACGAAATTAAAACTTTTGATAAAATAATAGGGACTAAATTGAGACATTTTAAATAACATGGACTAAATTGAGGTATTTTATAAACAATAGGGACTAAATGTGGAATTTAGCATCAAATCCGGCTTAGAGACTTCTGTTTCATTTCAGAGGCACTTCGATTTCATGAAGGGGCTGCAACCTGCGCAGTGTTGTAAGTTTGTTTAAGAATAATTGTCTTCAACCACTATTACTAATTTTCTTAAAGGTAAACCCATCGACGGAGAGTTTTTTCCGAGTTTGGTAGCTCCCCCACTTACCTAATTTGTATTTATTACTTCTTTTGTTGTAAGGTCTTAGCATGAGTTTCAATGATATTATTATTAGACTCGGACCCCTTTGTAATTGATTTTTGACCCACCTCTTGTATTCGCTGATTTAGCAAAAAAAAAAGAAAAAGTTGTCTTCAACCTCAAATCAACTAACACAAACAATTAACTTAAGCTATATCTAAGCTTTTTTTTTTAGGACAAAGTTATACTTAAGTCTACAACTTTTTCTGTTATACTTACAAAGGCAAGAATGATCTCCTAGAGACTCAACATCAACCCGCTTTGCGTTTTCTGCCATGCTTGTATTGAAGATAGAGAACATATTTTCTTTAATTGTTCCTTCACGAAGCATAATATATACAGGGGCGGAGCTAGGAATTCTTATTAGTGGAGGCTAAAATTCATAATTTTTAAACTATACGAATACTTTTTTTTCCAGTGGGGGTTAATTAATTTTTTTAACTAAAAATACATAGATATCTATTTTTTTTTCAAAAAATATGTAGAAATTTTAACATTTTTATGAGCCAGTAAGAGCTAAAATACATAATTTTTAAACTATACGAGTACTTTTATTTTTCAGTAGGGGCTAATTAATTTTTTTTAACTATAAATACATAAATATTTAATTTTTTTTTAAAATAAATAAATATTTTAATATTTTTATAAGTCAGCCCCCACTGGCCCTTACATGCCTCCGCCCCTGCATATATGGCAGAAGGGTTGGAAAAAATCAAGGGGTCCTATAGACAAGTAAATGGGTGGCCTACATTCTGTTCATGGCTAGTTCAAAATGCATCTGAACAACACTCCTAATGACATCTATTCAGATGTTCCTGAATGCTTTTATTTTCCACATCTGGAAAAAAGGGAACCGGGGAATACATTTGAATTAAGAGGCGTTGATGAAAGATCAAATATTTGAAAATATCCTTTTTGATGTAAAAACAAAAACACATATGATTAAAAGGATTAGAAATACTCTTCTTAATAAGAAAATTTGTTATGCGTGGAATGTAAATGAATGGAACTTCGAATAAGTGATCCTGCTACTCAACTCGATTGTACATATTCTTGAATGGTTTTAATGGAATCTTTTCTCAAATAGAGAACAAAAAAAGAAAGAAAAAAAAAAAACGTATCTTATTTTGTTAGAAGCTGAAATCGCGTTTTACATACGAAAACACGTAGACATGAATTACAGACATGGTGAGGTATTGATGATGACAATAAGATCTGTTGATTGATGCAAATCAGCCACCATACTAATGTAAAGATCAGTGACTTTTGCCGTAACAGATGGAGTTACAATTGGGAAAATCACCCACCATACTATTGTGGTCTAATCAGTTACCATTGTGAAAATTGTGAAGTTACAGGAAAAAAAAATTAAATTAATTTTTGATAAATTAATATCTTTTTTTAAACAACAAAGTTGTCTGCTCTCCAATGTGGTAAGTTAATAATTTCTATAAAATAATAATATAGTACATTTCATATATTTTCTTTGTATTTTATAGGTCTCAATTTTTTTTATAAATTAATAGTTAATTAAAAAGGTACATACATTTTTTTTTTTTTTGGTCATGAATGTGTATCAAGCTATTAATATTCTCTCTTTATCACATTTTATACAATTTTTTCTTTTAATTTTTTTGGAACTTTCTCCTACTAAATTTTAGTCAAGTTATCGTTTGTTGACTTGTAATTCATATTTTTTTAAAACCCATTATTGCAATTCTTTTTGCAACATGTATGATGCTCTTTGCTATTCGCACATAATGCTTTACATATTTCATCTGTTGTGGTTCTTTTCTTGAAAACTTTGAGACGAGAAGCTATTTTTGCTATTTTAAAATTAAAGACACTCTAAATAATAAGAGATTATGTTGGGTTAAATAATATTTGCTTTGATTGAATAAATATTGTAAATACTTATTTTATTAAAGTTAAAACATTTGATTTTTATGATAATTACCTATAATTTATTGAACTCTTAATTAGTTCTGGCTAGGACAATTAGGTAGTTGTTTTAATAGGCAGGAATAGGAATCTCTATAATAAAGAGGTGGATTGTACCTCTTTTAGTTTAGTTGAATGATGGAGTAGGTAAGTCCCCCATCCTCCTTTGGAGGTAAGGCCTAGTCCCCCTCCAATTTTGTACCTTTTTCGTTATTAATAAAATCCGGAGGGAAGTACCCCTCCTTACTTAAAAAAAACCTATAATTTATTGAACTCTTAATTAGTTAAATGTGTATAGATATAGTACTTTGAATTTCATGATACTATATATGAATCTTAACTTGGTCATTTGATGTGATAATATGTTTCCAATTAAGCCAAAAAACTAAAATTATCTTTGTGTATTAATACCTATTAATTTATCCATAAATTGATATTTCACTAAATTAATAAAATCTAGATTGTCCTAAAATATTAATTTATTCCAGAGGTTTCAAGTATTTTAAAGTCTCAAATTTTAATACTTGCCTATTCACTTTTAGGACTCTATTTCTGAAAAGAAAAGAACAAAAGGGGTAAAAGAACGATTTGTGGTTTCTACACCATCTGTTTCTCCACCATTGAAGACCTAACTAAGCACTGCAAACCCATTTTGTAATTAAGAACCAGGGATATTGAAAAAGAGAGTGATTTTTTCTTAGCTTTTAGGGGGAGCAATGAAGAGGCATTGTGTTAGAATATATACTTATTACACATAGAAAAATTATAAACTCTAACACCACCTTATAAGATTTTGGGCTACTCTACTTAACACCAATTGATTTTAAAATGAAAACTCATGATTCTTAACATGATATTAGAACTAGGCCCATGCTTTAGTCTCATTCATCTTTCGCGTGTGTCTCACTTATCTTCTTCCACATGTGACATTTCCTAAATTATGTCATACGTGTGTTCATTCTTTTTTCGTGTGTGTCCCACGCATATTCAATCTTTCACATGTTGGTCTTTCCAAGTGTGTTCAATCTCTTCCACGTGTGTAATTCAATCTTCTACGTGTGACCTCTCTTAAATCAAGTCTCATGTGAGGGGGAGTGTTAGAATATACACTTATCATACATAATCGTAAACGTATGTTCAATCTCTTCCACGTTCCACGTGTGACCTTTCCTAAATTATGTCATACGTGTGTTCATTCTTCTTCTGTGTGTGTCTCACGTGTATTCAATCTTTCACGTGTTGATCTTTCCAAGTGTGTAATTCAATCTTACATGTGTGACATCTCTTAAATCAAGTCACACGTGAGGGAAAGTATTAGAATATACACTTATCACACATAATCGTAAATGTGTATTCAATTTCTTCCACGTGCGGCCCTTTTCACGTGTGTAATTCAATATTCCACATGTAACCTCTCTTAAATCAAGTCACATGTGAGAGGAAGTGTTAGAATATACGCTTATCATACATTAAAAAATTGTAATCTCTAAAACCACCTTATAAAATTTTAGACTACTCCACTTGACACCAATTAATTTTAAGATAAAAACTCATAATTTTTAATCTAATAATAGTTTGATTACATACCTCGTTCAATGTCATGAAGTCTTCCAACCCTTATGTGGACTTCTCTTTCCAACATTAGAAGCTTAATCTCTATAATCTAGGTATCATTTGGAACCTGTTTCCTACCTAAGAAGATTACCTCTTGAACATTAATTGTGATCCTCGAACATGGTTTTTCATACGCTCAAGTGAAGAACTTTCTTTAATGAAGTGAAGATAATGATCAAACACCACTAGGGCTTTGGTCCAATGATATATTATTCGTTTTGCTTATGAGAAGTTGTGAATTTAATTCTCGTTATTTACATTTTTAATATATATTATACGACGTTAAACCTCTATTGAATTAAAAAAAAAAAAAGATAATGATCAAATATATTACCACACAATATACTATTCTCCTAAGCATTTATTGAATCATTCCACCATGATAATTATAAGTTGCTCATTATCATCATCCTCGAAAACATTTAATTTTCTAATCGGCATAGTTCGTGTTGTCATGAGTTCATTATGCAAATTAAAATGGATACTCACTTGACATCTTATAGGTCGTGATGGATAATGATTATCAACCCTTGATGACTTTGAATATAAGCACGTTTCTCAACGAAAGATCGTTTCCCTAGTGATAAAACGTTTCAAAGAAAATCGTTTTCGTCTCTGTTTTCGTGGAAACAAAATAGTCTCAAAATGTTCGCCTTCAAAGAAAATCGTTTTCTTACTCGTTCCTTTTATTTTTTAATTTTCTTTAATTTTTTTTTGTCTCCATGCAACTTGTTAAGTGACCACCTCATCTAAAAATTTAGAATTAGTTGTTTAGCCTTGTACTTGGACAATTTTTAATAAATAGGTGTCGGTGAGTTTTGAATCCAGGACCTTTTGGTACCTAGGCTCTAATACCATTTTAAGTGACCACCTCATCTAAAAGTTTAAACTGTTAGAAAAGAGTTTGTTGTATTAGTTTTTATCTTCAACACAGCTCTCATCGTTTTCTGAAAACGATGCCTTCTTAACCCAAGATTCGGTTGACTTAGTGGTGTAGCCTAGTAGGGGGCTGTACCCCCTTCCAAGTGGAATGGCAGGATTCGAGTTATGAGGGTTGGGGAGGAAAAAAAAAAAAAAAACCCAAGATTCAGTTAACTGCTCTTGTTTGCAATTTTCATACCTCGATGGTAGGTAACCGAGTTTTTGAAAATTACTAATAATTGCTTATTAAATTATTTTTTGGCAACAATTTTAAAATGTTGCTTATCTATGATAAAAAAAAAACCCATTACAATAGAGAATTTGCAATGATACGAAAACACTATATGCAATGGTTAAAATTATTTACAATTGTTTTTAGCTTTTTTTGCAATAATTTTATATATTTTTAAATGTTGGAGTAAAATGCATCATAACCTCTTGTATTTTGTAAAAGTTGTATAATAAACCCTGTGTTTTTAAAAGTAGTGTATAACCCCCTGTGTTATCCACAATGTTGCACACTCTCCCCAATCTGAACTTCCGTTAAATTTGTTTGGTCAAAAACTATAAAAGACGGAATTATCCCCATTAAATAAAAACTTTTTGTATTTTTAGTTAGCTTTTCAAATTTCTTCATTGTTAATACTATAATGCATCACATTAAGAAATTTTGATTAAAAAAAATTCATATAAAGCTTATCTCTTTTGATTCTACTTGAAATTATAAATCTAATGCTTCAAGTTTCATGCGATTTGAACAAGAATTAAAAAAGATATGAATTTTCGAAGTTTTTTTCATGGATTAAAACACTGCAGGTGTTGAAGATGATGATGACCCAAACGACGTCGTTTTGAGCTTCAATCCTGACCAATAAAGTAATACCACGTAGCAAAGGGTAGAATTCAAAATATATTGCTTCTACGTAGATTTGAACCCACGACCACCTTGTACGTTAGTAACTTGACCATTAGGCTGCACGAACTCATGCGTCTTGTTGAAGCACGAAGACATTTATATATTTTATATTATAATAGCCACCACAACCCACCATCTCCGCCATTCCTCTAGCCATCTTCACCATCTAGCTCCGCCACTTCCTGCAACCACTTCCACCAGCCAATGATAAATCTATCAGTCTGAAGATCCATCAATCTAATACATGACAACAAGCATTTTTTTTTGGTCAAAGACAATAAGCATTTTAAAGTCATAAAATTTTGCAAAAAATAGGGTTTAATTTAAAACCTAATCTTTTTTATTTTATATCTTTTTTAACTAAACCATCCATTGTGGATTGCCGGTAACAGTAGCACAACTGCGAATCATTTGCCAATATCAATGTGTAATGCCACACCATCCATCGTGGATATATATATATATATATATATATATATATATATATATATATATTTACATAGACTAGTCTTAACCTTACAATCTGCGAACTGACTTACTATCATCGAATCTACCTCAAGGGACTCCTGGAGTCTACTGCCCTTCCGCGGGTCTTACTCGCTCCCAACCCTATCTACGTAGATAAAGGTAAGTTGTCGATACAGATATGTTGCTTAAGACTAACCTAATAGTTCCTCTGGCTCTATACCAGAAACAACCCAGGGAAGTACAGATAATGATAGACATAACAGAAAGCAGAATAAATAGGGATAACAAAAGATTAAATAAATGCATACAACAAAGATGAAGATAAAAGGAGAACAATGTCTCTTACTTGTTATTAGATGAACTGGAAGATAACTGTGCTAAACTATTGGTTTGTACAGGAGTACAAATGGAAAAGAGTGAACCGAATTAAAATAAAATTGAGGGGAAGGAAAGAGAATTCGGATCCTGAATAGGATCTTAATAATCTATCAATCCTAGAGAAGGGAAAAAAAATTCGGATCCTATGTTTTGAGACAGACTTTGTCTTATATAGGATATTGAATCTGTAAAACAAAAGTGAAATGCAAAAATAAAAAGTCAAAAAGTAACTTTTCAAAAAGTGAACAGTAAAAAGTGAATTTTACTATTCATGAATAGTGGTCAGCTTTTACTGTGGCCGAGTCTTATTTTGTCTTGACGTGATGATCTTGTATGGCTTTAACTGTGGCCGAAAGATCTTTTGTCTTGACATGATGATGATGTTTTTGACTGGATTACTTTCATTGTGACCGAAAGTAATTTTGTCATCTTGTGATGATGATGTCTGATGATGGAATTTTGACTGGATTCATCTTCTTCTTCATCTCTGAGTCTGAAACTGGTTCTAAGCTGAAAACGTTGTAAAACTTCTTCATGTCTGGATCATACTGACTATGGTAGAATACATACAAGTACACTGAGTGGTGTATATTTCCCACTAATACAAAGAAAATATATAAACTAGTCTATTTTCCCTATAATCTAATTTGTATCATACTTGGTCTTACTATCTTCGAAGCCTTACTATCTTCGAAGCCTAACTATCTCTCATATAACCGCCACATGGGTAACAACGGAGTCTTACACCTTCTGCTCCTCAATCCCATGACCTTACAAGATTGTTGAGATAGGTTTGCTAAGGGTAAGTTGGCTAAAGGTAAGTTGACTAAGCAAAATACAAAATAAAATACAGGCTAGAAGATAAACAAGTTTCTAAATCTTCTTTGGCCTTTTGGGAAAGCCACACCCATCAACGGACTTGAGATGTCTTTACCAGTTGTCGTTTGACCTGGACTAGCTGAAATTTCATGGAATTCTTCAGTAACCATATGACTTCAGAGAGGGGAAGTCTAACCGTTGCATCCTAGTTTTTTTTAAAGGGAACTTAGAAGAACAAAACCCTATCTGTCCAATGTTTTTGGTGAGAACACTAGGAAACTCATCTGTATTGTGTTTTTGGCGGAGAACACAACTAAACTCCATTGTCTGAATTACAATGGTGTAAAAATGCCATAACAATCATCTTCATTGTTATTGGCAGAATCTGTAGAAATGGATGCTTGATCTAGGACAAGTTCATTAAGTTACAGCATAATGGCGTGAACTTCTTCATAACTGGTGGCCGCTGCTAGCTGAGTATGGAGGAAATTCTTGAAGGAGAAGAACTCCTGTTGTCCTGGTTGAATTTCTTTCTTCTGTTTCTGATTGGTTTCTAGCCATGCTTGGACATTTGGAGTTGAACAAGAATTGTTGTTCATCTTCTTCCACCACATAACACAATGATTTCTTCCGAAAGCCAGTATGACTTACTGGTTTCCGAAAGATGTATGTTTAAATGCGAATTCTGATATGAAAATCCATGTTACAAAGAAAACTCTGTAGAACACAAAAAATGGGGGAAGGTAGGCTAAATGTTCTGGTGCCTTCCAATTTTATGTGAAGTACTTATAACCTTCGTAAACTGGTTCTAGTAATATTTATGTTGTAGGACCATATGATGCCCACCATTGGATAAACCAATTTGGGACCTCTAAGGGGAATGGTTTCTTGAAAAGGAAAAACCATGACATATCATGTTTATCATTCTGGCGATAGAAGCATCTGAACCACGCCTAAATGTAATCATAATAGTTATAGTCTCTGAGGGCTATATTAACTGGGAGTTATTGGGTTTTCTGTGGGGGTTGTGCCCATTGATCAAGGGTGAACATATTCTGTAGTTTAGCCTTGACATGGCTATATTGGCCTGGTTGTTTGTCACTGCCATCTGGGACAAACTCTATTGATTCTGTTGCTATGAGAATGGCCTCATAGTAACTCTGTGTTTTGAATGTGTTATCTAGGATGTAGTTTGAATGGGGATGAAGAAATGCCTTAGCAAACTCATCTGGGGTGATGTTTGGGTTCTGTTTGAAATGTGTTGGTTATGTTACAAGAATCTGGTCAAAGACGTTCTTGTAAATATATGATGGGGAAGGTAACTATTTAGGGTCTAGAGTTATTGGTTTTGGTTTAGCAACAAAGGGCTGAAACTTGTTACTGACCGTTATATGTGATGACGATGTACCTGCAAAACCTCCATGAACACCGGTTAACTATTTTTGAGGGGTCAAAGTCCCCAAAACTGTGAGGTTTCTACCTAGGGATGACTGGGTAGATATCTGTGTATGGGTTATCTGTTTGTCTTCAACCTTGACTGGGGTTGATGACTGAGCTGGAGTGGTTACTGGTGTGCTAACTTTCTAGACATAAGAATTGAGATCGAATGCCTTTGCTTTGCCTTTGTCTTTCTTGGGTGCCATTGTTATTAAGTCAGGGGTAAATGATTCCTGCAAATAGTTAGCAACAATTTATAGAAAGAAATGCGGAATTGAAATATTATCAATTCTGCTTCTAGATCTGAAATCTTCGTTTCAATCTATTAGATACGGTGGACTTGAAACAATCCATCTGAATCCATTAATTGGAGTCTTGGTGTCCATCTCTGTGATCTGTAAAACAACAAAAAGGAAAAAGGTATTCCCGGAGGAATCCAATGTGATAGGCACATGGCTTGTTAGAAATTCTCTGGTTAGAAAATCAGGGATGGAATTATCCTCTCCCTTGATATATTCTTTATCAAAATCGAAAATTGACAGGATGGCCTGCCATCTGGCAAAGATCTGTTTAGATGTTATATTCTTAACATCTTTTGTTAATACGTCTTTGGCTGATTTACAGTCAACACGTACTATGAATTTCTGATTCAACAAATCATCCTGAAATTTTGAAATACATTTTACAATGGACAAAATCTCTTTTTTGACTGTTGAATAATTCTGTTGGGCTTTATCCCAAGTTCCTGAATGGAATCGAACAATGTGTTCTTTTCCTTCTAAAATCTGTTTTAATATACCACCAAATCCTAATTCAGAAGCATCTGTCTGAACTATCTTTGGAGTGTCTGCTTGACATAAAGTCAAAACTGGTAAAACCTTAACTTGACGCTTAATTTCCTGAACAGCCTTGGTATGAACATCAGACCATGCTGGAGGATTCTTTTTAAGACGTTCAAAAAGAGGTTTGCATAAATGGCGAATGCTTGGATAAAAATCTGCAACATAGTTTAAAGATCCTAAGAATCTTTGCAACTGTGTTTTCTCACGCAGAATATCTGGGAATTTTTCTGCAAAATCAAGAGTTCTTTGGATAGGGGTGATTTTCCCAAAAGAAATCATGTTTCCAAGAAATCTGATTTTTATCTGAAAAAGTCTAATCTTGGGTGCAGAAACCACAAGACCATTTTCTTTTATGACTTTAAAGAAAACATTCAAATGTTTCCAATGCTGATGTATGCTATTATTGAAGACTAAAACATCATCAATGTAAACAATTGTGAAGTCTGTGAACTGATTAAAAATCTGGTTCATAATGTTTTGGAATTCTGAAGGTGCATTCTTAAGCCCAAAAGGCATAACATTCCACTCATATTATCCAAATGGAATGGTGAATGTTGTTTTATACCTTTCTGGTTCTAAGACTTGGACTTGCCAAAATCCCGATTTCATGTCGAACTTACTGAAGACATGGGCCTGATGTAATCTTTTAAGGAGATCATTCTTGTTTGGCAATGGATATCTGATCCGTTGTAAGACCTTGTTTAAGGGCTTATAATTAATGATTAAACGAGGGACTCCTCGTTCCTGTTCTGCATGTTTATTAACATAAAAGGCTGCACACGACCATGGGCTTTTGCTGGGTCGGATTAGCTTTTTATCTAATAAACTCTAGATCTCTTTTTTGCAAAGAGAAAGATATTCCTGGTTCATCTGAATGGGCCGAGCCCTGGTAGGAATATTCTGTTCTGAAAAGTCCTTCTCATATGGGAGAGAGACAGAATGTTTCTTACGAGCCCAAAAGGCCGTAGGAAGTTCTGAACAAACTTCTCTTTCAAGTTTGGTCTGGAAGTCGTTGATGGACTTTTGCTGTTTAACAATCTGTTTATCAATTCTGAGACTTTCAATATCTTCTTTAAGAAAACTGATTTGGTTTTCTTTCTGTTGGATTGAGTTAATATCACTTCATTGTGAAGGATAGTAAAACTCAAATATGATTGGTTTTCCTAACACATTTGTAGAAATACCTTGTTCTGTAACAGTCATGGGAAATAAATGTTGGAGAAATGGATTCCCGAGAATGACTTGGGAATTTAACTGCTTAATGATGACGAAACTGGTCGAGAAACAAATACCTTGATTGCAAACATGTGCATGAGGTAATTTGTACCTGATTTGTAGTCTGGTAGAGTCAGCTGTAGAAAGCATTTCTTTGGTTTTCTCGAAATATCTAGAAGGAATTAGACCTTCTTGGATGCAATTCATATATGCACCTGAATCTAATAAAGCAATGGTTTCAAGCTTGAAATCATTAACTTTGATGGTTAACTGAACATACTATTTCTGATATGTGATTCTGTTTAGAAGATTGAGGTAATCCTCAGTTGGTTTGGAGGTACTAGCTCCTTCTGTCAGTTTGCCAGTAGCAATTTGAGTCTGCTTATCAAGTTCATCATTCTGAGAAAGATGTTCTTGACGTTCTAGGGATTCAATCTGTAGGAGTTGGACATCTTGCTGGAGATGTTCATGATCTAATTTGAGATCACAAATCTCTTGCCTATACTCTTGTCTGAGTTGCTGGATTTCTGATTTTAACAGTTTAATCTCATGCTGGAGATCAGAAATTCCCACTGGTTGAGATTTCCTTTTCTGGAAATAGATAAGAACATCAGAATAATTTGTATTCTTGATGTTATTCTGAGAAGGTATGGATGGAGGTTTCTCTTCCTCTTTCTGATCCATAATATCTTTAAGTCTGAGAAGATAAGCTTACTTTTCTTCAGGATCATTGATCTTACATATCATATCGATCATAAGACCATGAGAGTCTGTAAGGACATTGAGTCATTTATGACAGAAACATGCTCCTTTGCTGGGACAAACACATTCCTGGATGGAGTTGGAAGAACTACTGGAATAGTAGTTGTCTGTTCCAATCTAATTAATGTTTTCTTCATTAGAATATTCCGAAGAAGAGCTGGATGATGGTTCAAGATCATCAATGGACTGGAGTATTCTGCTCTTCGTAGCTTCATCTAATTCTAATTATTGAATTAGTGATATGATTTTGTAATCTCTTGCAAAGTGTCCTGGTTTACCACATTTGAAACAACCTGTGGTCTTCTGTTCCTTACTATGTTTATGATAGTTTGGTTTCCAATTCTTTCGTGGAAACTTCTGATAATGTTTCTTTTTATGACTGTATGGTTTGTTGCCATACTTCTGGTTATACTTCTGTCCAATAGACTTGAAGCGATTCTTATATTTTATGGAAGAAATTCTGGATTTATGTGTCTTATGAGTATGGGGTGGTCGAACACTTTTCATACCATATTGTTCACACCAATTTCCTAATTCTTTTCTGTTAGACTGTTTCTTAAGCTGTGCTTTAAAACGAAGATCAGTGCAAATCTTCAAAGCAGTCTTGTTTATATGGGATATGATGTCACCATATGTCATTAGATCATAGTCTAATCCTGGGAAATCTTGTGAAAAAGCTTCTTTCACTTGTCGAGCAAATAACTTTGGAAGTCCAGATAGAAATCTTTCTTTCCAATAACTGGCGTTATTGTCAGATCTTTGGTATAGTTTACTGAGAAAGACATCCTTATACCATCGGAAGTCTTGGAGTGTTCTACATCTGAGGTTCTAAAGGATTTCCGATGTTCGTTCTTGGTAGACTGTGGGATCACCTATGAAATGGTAGGTAATATTGAAGACTAAAGCTGATAAAGCACATGACTCTATCTGGCCCTGCTGATTAGGAATGGATTCACCATTCTCATTGGTTTTCACCATGTTGAGAATGCTATCTTTGGTAGCATCATTAAGGTGGTCATCCCACCATCCTTTGAGCTAACATTGAAACCAAAGATGATATTTCTGGTTGCTGCTCTCTCTGTAACAGCTTGTTATAATTCTTACCTATGATGATCATTTGTTTGGTAACATTGAGAATCTGATATTCTGTCATTCCATCTATGTTCCATTCATAGATTTGAGTTCCTGAGTAGGATCTCTGGGAATGAGATTCTTCAATTTGAAAATCTGGGGGTGAAGGTCTAGGATAGAAATTCTTTGTATCTGGAAGAGAAATTCTATTAATGTGGATAACTTTATCCCTCCTGGAATTCTGTGAAGATGAAGATTCACAATCAGAATTACTGTCTGACTGTTTTAATGTTTGAAGAGCCAGTTGGCTTGATGTAGGTTCTGACTTCTTTTGTCAGGAAATCAGTTCCTGGGGAAGTTTGGTATTCTTCTCTTCTGTGGATTCCAATTTTGGAATGAATGTTGATATTTTAAAAGGTAAAACCTTGATTGGAGATTCTGGTTTAACCTTTGTACTGGTTAACTTAAGTGAATCGAATGGTTTTATCAATGAAACAGTGGTCTGTCCAATTGATTTCTGTTTTGATTCATCAGGTTTAACTGGAGTTATGGAGACTGATGTCTGTTTTTCAAGAATATCTTCGATATTCTAAACTTGTTTCTGTAATGTGACTACTGAAAGATTAGTCCAATTATTTTGTTGGGCTATGTCTTTAAGTTCTGGTTGTTCTGTAAAGACAACTGGTTTAAGATCAATAGTCCCTTATTTAGTAGGAACCTAAGTATGTTGAAACGGAAGGTGTTCCGCATCAATAACTGTTGTGGAATTGGGTAAATTCCATTTTCTTGTTCTTGCCGTAAGAACATTAATGTTCATAGGTCTATTTCTGTGTCTAAACCACATGAAAAATGGTACATTTAATCTAACAATTTGCAAATATTGGAGCCATTAGCTTTTTAAATCTGCTAATTGTTCACTGTTGTGATTCTTAAAATACCACTCTCTGATTTGTTTGTTCTCTTCTGAAAGAAATTCATCTTTCAAGCCTTGAACATCTCTTTCAAAGACTTCAGACAACATATTGATGCCAAAGTCTGAGGCTGAAGGGTTGAAGTCAACAGATGATGTATCTGTTGGTTCAAATTCTGGATAGACTGGACGAGCGGTCTGATTTTCAATCCTAATTCCCATAGGAACGGATTGGGTCTGAGTTCTGCTTGTTGAAGGAAGGTCAACAAAACTTGGGGTAGGGTCAAAAATACTAATCCTAGAGATACTGGAAACTGATCGGGATAAAACTGATTCCCTATTTCCTCTATCTATTTTAATGGAAACAGTTCCATCATCATACTGAATGATCTGTTCTATTTTGGAGTTCTGGATGTTCTGGTCCTGAACAACTGGTTTGGTGGCATTTTCAATGTCCCACCTTTCTGGGAGTGAAAGTTCGTTCCACTTAATGGTTCTGGATATGTTAACTATGGATCTGTTTCTGTCCATGTTCCAAAGGATAGTTTCACCTTTTGGACGTTTTCTGGCAACAGATTTGGGATTTAATCCCATAGTCATCAATTTATAATTAAGATGATAAATAACTTCATATGCATGTGTACCACAATCAACATAATAATTATGCGTCTTAATGTCTAACTGAAGTGCTTTCATGACATGAGGACATGTAAGCGATATGGTATGATCTGGAAAACAATTAAAGAAAATTGGACCATTACATAGACTAGTCTCAACTAATCCTAGTAATGAATCATTGTATCTAAGTAATCTACAATCTCTAAGAGCTAGATATACACTAGTATCTAGTCCTTCTCTGATTAGAGGCTTAAGTGCGACTTGCATATGGCCAATATGTAGAAACCTATAGTCGTTTCTCTTGGCTTTGTCTAGAGATTTCTTGGAAAAAAGTCTGATGCTCTGTTGATCACTGGTCAATGGCACTACTTCTTCCTTACATCTAATAGTAAGTAGAGATTTTAGGTCGATGAGACCTTTCTGGTAAATCTCATTTATGTTCATATTTGGAGGTTTCCAATTACTTAACTCTCCTACTGTCCATGTCTGTTCTGTTTTAGCTACGGTATTATTATCTGATCTAACTGAAGCATTACTGCTACTAGAAGCCATTACAACTATGTTGACTAGTCTTAACCTTACAATCTGCGAACCGACTTACTATATTCGAATCTACCTCAAGGGACTCTTGGAGTCTACTGCCCTTCCGCGGGTCTTACTCACTCCCAACCATATCTACGTAGATAAAGGTAAGTTGTCGATACAGGTATGTTGCTTAAGACTAACATAATAGTTGCTCTGACTCTGATGCCAGAAACAACCCAGGGAAGTACATATAATGATAGACATAACAGAAAGTGAAATAAACAGGGATAATAAAAGATTAAATAAATTCATAAACAACCTAGGGAAGTACAGATAATGATAGACATAACAGAAAGCGGAATAAACAGGGATAGTAAAAGATTAAATAAATGCATACAACAAAGATGAAGATAAAAGGAGAACAATGTCTCTTACTTGTTATTAGATGAACTGGAAGATAACTATGCTAAACTGTTGATTTGTACAGGAGTACAAATGGAAAAGAGTGAACCGAATTAAAATAAAATTGAGGGGAAGGAAAGAGAATTCGGATCCTGAATAAGATCTTAATAATCTATCAATCCTAGATAAGGGAAAGAAAATTCGGATCCTATGTTTTGAGATAGACTTTGTCTTATATAGGATATCGAATCTGTAAAACAAAAGTGAAATGCAAAAATGAAAAGTCAAAAGTAACTTTTCAAAAAGTGAACAGTAAAAAGTGAATTTTACTATTCATGAATAGTGGTCGGCTTTTACTGTGGCCAAATCTTGTTTTGTCTTGACGTGATGATCTTATCTGGCTTTAATTGTGGCTGAAAGATCTTTTGTCTTGACATGATGATGATGTTTTTGACTGGATTACTTTCACTGTGACCAAAAGTAATTTTGTCATCTTGTGATGATGATGTCTGATGATGGAATCTTGACTGGATTCATCTTCTTCTTCATCTCTGAGTCTGAAACTGGTTCTATGCTGAAAACGTTATAAAACTTCTTTATGTCTGGATCATACTGACGATGGTAGAATACATACAAGTACATTGAGTGGTGTATATTTCCCACTAATACAAATAAAATATATAAACTAGTCTATTTTTCCTATAATCTAATCTGCATCGTACTTAGTCTTACTATCTTCGAAGTCTTACTATCTTCGAAGCCTAACTATCTCTCATCTAACCGCCACACGGGTAACAACGGAGTCTTACGCCTTCTGCTCCTCAATCCCGTGACCTTACAAGATTGTTGAGATATGTTTGGTAAGGGTAAGTTGGCTAAAGGTAAGTTGACTAAGCAAAATACAAAACAAAATACAGGCTAGAAGATAAACAAGTTTCTAAATCTTCTTTGGCCTTTTGGGAAAGCCACACCCATCAACGGACTTGAGATGTCTTTACCAGTTGCCGTTTGACCTAGACTAGTTGAAGTTTCATAGAATTCTTCGGTAACCATATGACTTCAGAGAGGGGAAGTCTAACCATTGCATCATAGTTTTTTTTAAAGGGAACTTAGAAGAACAAAACCCTATTTGTCCAATGTTTTGGTGAGAACATTAGGAAACTCATTTGTATTGTGTTTTTGGCGAAAAACACAACTAAACTCCATTGTCTGAATTACAATGGTGTAAAAATGCCACAACAATCATCTTCATTGTTATTGGCAGAATCTGTAGAAATGGATGCCTGATCTGGGGCAAGTTCATTAAGTTGCAGCATAATGGCCTGAACTTCTTCATAACTGGTGGCCGCTGCTAGCTTAGTATGGAGGAAATTCTTGAAGGAGAAGAACTCCTGTTGTTCTGGTTAAATTTCCTTCTTCTGTTTCTGATTGGTTTCTAGCTATATTTGGACCTTTAGAGTTGAACAAGAACTGTTGTTCATCTTCTTCCACCACATGACACAATGATTTCTTCCGAAAACCAGTATGACTTGCTGGTTTCCGAAAGATGTATGTTTAAATGTGAATTCTGATATGAAAATCCATGTTACAAAGAAAACTCTGTAGAACACAAAAATGGGGGAAGGTAGGCTAAAGTTTCTAGTGCCTTCCAATTTTATGTGAAGTACTTGTAACATTCATAAACTGGTTCTGGTAATATTTCTGTTATAGGACCATATGATGCCCACCATTGGATAAACCAATTTGGGACCTCTAAGGAGAATGATTTCTTGAAAAGGAAAAACCATGACATATCATGTTTATCATTCTGGCGATTAGAAGCATCTGAACCACGCCTGAATGTAATCATAATAGTTATAGTCTCTGAGGGCTATATTAACTGGGAGTTGTTTGGTTTTCTATGGGGGTTGTACCCATTGATTAAGGGTGAACACATTCTGTAGTTTAGCCTTGACATGGCTATATTGGCCTGGTTGTTTGTCACTGCCATCTAGGACAAACTCTATTGATTCTGTTGCTATGAGAATGGCCTCATAGTAACTCTGTGTTTTGAATGTGTTATCTGGGATATAGTTTGAATGGGGATGAAGAAATGTCATAGGAAACTCATCTGGGGTGATGTTTGGGTTCTGTTTGAAATGTGTTGGTTCTGTTACAAGAATCTGGTCAAAGACGTTCTTGTAAATATATAATGGGGAAGGTAACTGTTTAGGGTTTGGAGTTACTGGTTTTGGTTTAGCAACAAGGGGCTGAAACTTGTTACTGACCGTTATCTGTGATGGCGATATACTTGCAAAACCTGCATGAACACCGGTTAACTGTTTTTGAGGGGTCAAAGTCCGCAAAACTGTGAGGTTTCTACCTAGGGATGATTGGGTAGATATCTATGTATGGGTTATCTGTTTGTCTTCAACCTTGACTGGGGTTGATAATTGAGCTGGAGTGGTTACTGGTGTGCTAGCTTTCTGGGCATAAGAACTGAGATTGAATGTCTTTGTTTTGTCTTTGTCTTTCTTGGGTGCCATTGTTACTAAGTCAGGAGTGAATGGTTCCTGCAAATGGTTAGCAACAATTTATAAAAAGAAATGCGGAATTGAAATATTATCAATTCTGCTTCAGGATCTGAAATCTTTGTTTCAATCTATTAAATACGGTGAACTTGAAGCAATCCATCTGAATCCATTAATTGGAGTCTTGGTGTCTATCTCTGTGATCTGCAAAACAAAAAAAAGGAAAAAGGTATTCCCGGAGGAATCCAATGTGATAGGTACATGGCCTGTTAGAAATTCTCTGGTTAGAAAATCAGGGATGGAATTATCCTCTCCCTTGATATATTCTATATCAAAATCGAAAATTGACAGGATGGCCTACCATCTGGCAAAGATCTGTTTAGATGCTATATTCTTAACATCTTTTGTTAATACGTCTTTTGCTGATTTACAGTCAACACGTACTATGAATTTTTGATTCAACAAATCATCCTGAAATTTTGAAATACATTTTACAATGGACAAAATCTCTTTTTTGACTGTTGAATAATTCTGTTGGGCTTTATCCCAAGTTCCTGAATGGAATCGAACAATGTGTTCTTTTCCTTCTAAAATCTGTTTTAATATACCACCAAATCCTAATTCAGAAGCATCTGTCTGAACTATCTTTGGGGTGTTGTCTTGACATAAAGTCAAAACTGGTAAAACCTTAACTTGACGCTTAATTTCCTAAACAGCCTTGGTATGGACATCAGACCATACTGGAGGATTCTTTTTAATACGTTCAAAAAGAGGTTTGCATAAATGGCGAATGCCTGGATAAAAATCTGCAACATAGTTTAAAGATCTTAAGAATCTTTGCAACTGTGTTTTCTCACGCAGAAAATCTGGGAATTTTTCTGCAAAATCAAGAGTTCTTTGGATATGGGTGATTTTTCCAAAAGAAATCATGTTTCCAAGAAATCTGTTTTTTTTCTGAAAAAGTCTAATCTTGGGTGCAGAAACCACAAGACCATTTTCTTTTATGACTTTAAAGAAAACATTCAAATGTTTCCAATGCTGATGTATGCTATTATTGAAGACTAAAACATCATTAATGTAAACAATTGTGAAGTCTGTGAACTGATTAAAAATCTGGTTCATAATGTTTTGGAATTCTGAAGGTGCATTCTTAAGCCCAAAAGGCATAACATTCCACTCATATTGTCCAAATGGAACGGTGAATGTTGTTTTGTACCTTTCTGGTTCTAAGATTTGGATTTGACAAAATCCCGATTTCATGTCGAACTTACTGAAGACATGGGCCTGATGTAATCTCTTAAGGAGATCATTCTTGTTTGGCAATGGATATCTAATCCATTGTAAGACCTTGTTTAAGGGCTTATAATTAATGACTAAACGAGGGACTCCTCGTTCCTGTTCTGCATTTTTATTAACATAAAAGGCTGTACACAACCATGGGCTTTTGTTGGGTCGGATTAGCTTTTTATCTAATAAACTCTGGATCTCTTTTTTGCAAAGAGAAAGATATTCCTGGTTCATCTGAATGGGCCGAGCCCTGGTAGGAATATTATGTTCTGAAAAGTCCTTCTCATATGGGAGAGAGACAGAATTTCTTACGAGCCTAAAAGGCCGTAGGATGTTCTTAACAAACTTCTTTTTCAAGTTTGGTCCGGAAGTCGTTGATGGACTTTTGCTGTTTAGCAATCTGTTTATCAATTCTGAGACTTTCAATATCTTCTTTAAGAAAACTGATTTGGTTTTCTTTCTGTTGGATTGAGTTAATATCCCTTCGTTGTGAAGGATAGTAAAACTCAAATATGATTGGTTTTCCTAACACATTGGTAGAAATACCTTATTCTGTAACAGTCATGGGAAATAACTGTTGGAGAAATGGATTCCCAAGAATGACTTGGGAATTTAACTGCTTAATGAGGACGAAACTGGTCGAGAAACAAATACCTTGATTGCAAACATGTGCATGAGGTAATTTGTACCTGATCTGTAGTCTGGTAGAGTGAGCTGTAGAAAGCTTTTCTCTGGTTTTCTCGAAATATCTGGAAGGAATTAGACCTTCTTGGATGCAGTTCATATCTGCACCTGAGTCTAATAAAGTAATGGTTTCAAACTTGAAATCATTAACTTTGATGGTTAACTGAACATACCATTTCTGATATGTGATTCTATTTAGAAGATTGAGGTAATCCTCAGTTGGTTTGGAGGTACTAGCTCCTTTTGTCAGTTTACCAATAGCAATCTGAGTCTGCTTATCAAGTTCATCATTCTGAGAAAGATGTTCTTGACGTTCTAGGGATTCAATCTGTAGGAGTTGGACATCTTGCTGGAGATGTTCATTATCTAATCTGAGATCACAAATCTCTTGCCTATACTCTTGTCTGAGTTGCTAGATTTCTGATTTTAACAGTTTAATCTCATGCTGGAGATCAGAAATTCCCACTGGTTGAGATTTCCTTTTCTGGAAATGGATAAGAACATCAGAATAATTTGTATTCTTGATGTTATTCTGAGAAGGTATGGATGGAGGTTTCTCTTCCTCTTTCTGATTCATAATATCTTTAAGTGTGAGAAGATAAGCTTGCTTTTCTTCAGGATCATTGATCTTACAGATCATATCGATCATAAGACCATGAGAGTCTGTAAGGACATTGAGTCCTTTATGACAGAAACATGCTCCTTTGCTGGGACAAGCACATTCCTGGATAGAGTTGTAAGAACTACTAGAATAGTAGTTGTCTGTTCCATTCTGATTAATGTTTTCTTCATCAGAATATTCTGAAGAAGAGCTGGATGATGGTTCAAGATCATCAATGGACTGGAGTATTCTGCTCTTTGTAGCTTCATCCAATTCTAATGATTGAATTAGTGATTTGATTTTGCAATCTCTTGCAAAGTGTCCTGGTTTACCACATTTGAAACAACCTGTGGTCTTCTGTTCCTTACTGTGTTTATGATAGTTTGGTTTCCAATTCTTTCGTCGAAACTTCTGGTAATGTTTCTTTTTATGACTGTATGGTTTGTTGCCATACTTCTGGTTATACTTCTGTCCAATGGACTTGAAGTGATTCTTATATTTTCTGGAGGAAATTCTGGATTTATGTGTCTTATGAGTATGGGGTGGTCGAACACTTTCCATACCATATTGTTTACACCAATTTCCTAATTCTTTTCTGTTAGACTGTTTCTTAAGCTGTGCTTTAAATCGAAGATCAGTACAAATCTTCAAAGCAGTCTTGTTTATATGAGATAAGATGTCACCATATGTCATTAGATCATAGTCTAATCCTGGAAAATCTTGTGAAAGAGCTTCTTTCACTTGCTGAACAAATAACTTTGGAAGTCCAGATAGAAATCTTTCTTTCCAATAACTGGCGTTATTGTCAGATCTTTGGTATAGTTTACTGAGAAAAACATTCTTATACCATCGGAAGTCTTGGAGTGTTCTACATCTTAGGTTCTGAAGGATTTCAGATGTTCGTTCTTGGTAGACAGTGGGATCACCTATGAAATGGTAGGTGATATCGAAGACTAAGGCTGATAGAGCACATGACTCTATCTGGCCCTGCTGATTAGGAATGGGTTCACCATTCTCATTGGTTTTCACCATGTTGAGAATGCTATCTTTGGTAGCATCATTAAGGTGGTCATCCTACCATCCTTTGAGCTGACCATTGAAACCAAGGATGATATTTCTGGTTGCTACTCTCTCTGTAACAGCTTGTTTATAAATGTTACCGATGATGATAATTTGTTTGGTAACATTGAGAATCTGATATTATGTCATTCCATCTATGTTCCATTCATAGATTTGAGTTCCCGAGTAGGATCTCTGGAATGAGATTCTTCAATTTGAAGATCTGGGGGTGAAGGTCTAGGATAGAAATTCTTTGTATTTGGAAAAGAAATTCTATTAATATGGATAACTTTATCCCTCCCGGAATTCTGTGAAGATGAAGATTCACAATCAGAATTACTGTCTGACTGTTTTAATGTTTGAAGAGCCAGTTGGCTTGATGAAGGTTCTGACTTCTTTTGTCTAGAAATCAGTTCATGGAAAAGTTTGGTATTCTTCTTTTCCGTGGATTCCAATTTTGAAATGAATGTTGATATTTTAAAAGGTAAAACCTTGATTGGAGATTCTGGTTTAACCTTTGTACTGGTTAACTTAAGTGAATCGAATGGTTTTATCAATGAAACAGTGGTCTGTCCAATTGATTTCTATTTTGATTCATCAGGTTTAACTAGAGTTATGGAGACTGATGTCTGTTTTTCAAGAATATCTTCGATATTCTGAACTTATTTCTGTAATGTGACTACTGAAAGATTAGTCCAATTATTTTTTTGGGCTATGTCTTTAAGTTCTGGTTGTTCTGTAAAGACACTTGGTTTAAGATCAATAGTCCCTTCTTTAGTAGGAACCTGAGTATGTTGAAACGGAGGGTGCTCCACATCAATAACTGTTGTGGAATTGGGTAAATTCCATTTTCTTGTTCTTGCCGTAAGAACATTAATGTTCATAGGTCTATTTCTGTGTCTAAACCACATGAAAAATGGTACATTTAATCTTACAATTTGCAAATATTTGAGCCATTGGCTTTTTAAATCTGCTAATTGTTCATTGTTGTGATTCTTAAAATGCCATTCTCTGATTTGTTTGTTCTTTTCTGAAAGAAATTCATCTTTCAAGCCTTGAATATCGCTTTCAAAGACTTCAGACAACATATTGATGCCAAAGTCTGAGGCTGAA
Organism: Ehretia macrophylla; assembly: GCA_037974665.1. Taxonomy (NCBI): domain Eukaryota; kingdom Viridiplantae; phylum Streptophyta; class Magnoliopsida; order Boraginales; family Ehretiaceae; genus Ehretia; species Ehretia macrophylla. The sequence goes on along the minus strand of CM075764.1, from coordinate 10,424,391 downwards.
GGGTTGAAGTCAACAGATGATGTATTTGTTGGTTCAAATTTTGGATAGACTGGACGAGCAGTCTGATTTTCAATCCTAATTCCCATAGGAACAGATTGGGTCTGAGTTCTGCTTGTTGAAGGAAGGTCAACAAAACCTGGGGTAGGGTCAGAAATATTGATCCTAGAGATACTGGAAACTGATAGGGATAAAACTGATTCCTTATTTCCTTTATCTATTTTAATGGAAACTGTTCCATCATCGTATTGAATGATCTGTTCTATTTTGAAGTTCTGGAAGTTTTGGTCCTGAACAACTGGTTTGGTGACATTTTCAATGTCCCACCTTTCTGGGAGTGAAAGTTCGTTCCACTTAATAGTTCTGGATATGTTAACTATGGATCTGTTTCTGTCCATGTTCCAAAGGATAGTTTCACCTTTTGGACGTTTTCTGGCAACAGATCTGGGATTTAATCCCGTAGTCATCAATTTATAATTAAGACGATAAATAACTTCATATGCATGTGTACCACAATCAATATAATAATTATGTGTCTTAATGTCTAACTGAAGTGCTTTCATGACATGAGGACATGTAAGTGATATGGTATGATCTGGAAAACAATTAAAGAAAATTGGACTATTACATAGACTAGTCTCTACTAATCCTAATAATGAATCATTGTATCTAAGTAATCTACAATTTCTAAGAGCTAGATATACACTGGTATCTAGTCCTTCTCTGATTAGAGGCTTAAATGCGACTTGCACATGGCCAATATGTAGACACCTATAGCCGTTTCTCTTGGCTTTGTCTAGAGATTTCTTGGAAAAAAGTATGATGCTCTGTTGATCACTGGTCAATGGCACTACTTCTTCCTTACATCTAATAGTAAGTAGAGATTTTAGGTCGATGAGACCTTTCTGGTAAATCTCATTTATGTTCATCTTAGGAGGTTTCCAATTACTTAACTCTCTTACTGTCCATGTCTGTTCTGTTTTAGCTATGGTATTATTATATGATCTAACTGAAGCATTACTGCTACTAAAAACCATTACAACTATGTTGACTAGTCTTAACCTTACAATCTGCGAACCGACTTACTATCTTCGAATCTACCTCAAGGGACTCAGACCCAATCCGTTCCTATGGGAATTAGGATTGAAAATCAGACTGCTCGTCCAGTCTATCCAGAATTTGAACCAAGAGATACATCATCCGTTGACTTGAACCCTTCAGCCTCAGAGTTTGGCATCAATATGTTGTCTGAAGTCTTTGAAAGAGATGTTCAAGGCTTGAAAGATGAATTTCTTTCAGAAGAGAACAAACAAATCAGAGAGTGGTATTTTAAGAATCACAACAGTGAACAATTAGCAGATTTAAAAAGCCAATGGCTCAAATATTTGCAAATTGTTAGTTTAAATGTACCATTTTTCATGTGGTTTAGACACAGAAATAGACCTATGAACATTAATGTTCTTACGGCAAGAACAAGGAAATGGAATTTATCCAATTCCACAACAGTTATTGATGCGGAGCACCCTCCGTTTCAACATACTCAAGTTCCTACTAAAGAAGGGACTATTGAACTTAAACCAGTTGTCTTTACAGAACAACCAGAACTTAAAGACATAGCCCAACAAAATAATTGGACTAATCTTTCAGTATTCACATTACAGAAACAAGTTCAGAATATCGAAGATATTCTTGAAAAACAGACATCAGTCTCCATAACTCCAGTTAAACCTGATGAATCAAAACAGAAATCAATTGGACAGACCCTTATTTCATTGATAAAACCATTTGATTCACTTAAGTTAACTAGTACAAAAGTTAAACCAGAATCTCCAATCAAGGTTTTACCTTTTAAAATATCAACATTCATTCCAAAATTAGAATCCACAGAAGAGAAGAATACCAAACTTCTCCAGGAACTGATTTCCAGACAAAAGAAGTCAGAACCTTCATCAAGCTAACTGGCTCTTCAAACATTAAAACAGTAAGACAGTAATTCTAATTGTGAATCTTCATCTTCACAGAATTCCGGGAGGGATAAAGTTATCCATATTAATAGAATTTCTTTTCCAGATACAAAGAATTTCTATCCTAGACCTTCACACCCAGAACTTCAAATTGAAGAATCTCATTCCCAGAGATCCTACTCAGGAACTCAAATCCATGAATGGAACATAGATGGAATGACAGAATATCAGATTCTCAATGTTACCAAACAAATGATCATCATCGGTAACATTTATAAACAAGCTGTTACAGAGAGAGCAGCAACCAGAAATATCATCCTTGGTTTCAATGGTCAGCTCAAAGGATGGTGGGATGACCACCTTAATGATGCTACCAAATATAGCATTCTCAACATGGTGAAAACCAATGAGAATGATGAACCCATTCTTAATCAGCAGGGCCAGACAGAGTCATGTGCTCTATCAGCCTTAGTCTTCAATATCACCTACCATTTCATAGGAGATCCCACAGTTTACCAAGAACGAACATCTGAAATCCTTCAGAACCTCAGATGTAAAACACTCCAAGACTTCCGATGGTATAAGGATGTCTTTCTCAGTAAACTATACCAAAGATCTGACAATAACGCCAGTTATTGGAAAGAAAGATTTCTATCTGGACTTCCAAAAGTTATTTGCTCAGCAAGTAAAAGATGTTATTTCACAAGATTTCCTAGGATTAGACTATGATCTAATGACATATGGTGACATCATATCCCATATAAACAAGACTGCTTTGAAGATTTGCACTGATCTTCGTTTTAAAGCACAGCTTAAGAAACAGTCTAACATAAAAGAATTAAGAAATTGGTGTGAACAATATGGTATGGAAAGTGTTCGACCACCCTATACTCATAAGACACCTAAATCCAGAATTTCCTCCATAAAATATAAGAATCACTTCAAGTCCATTGGACAGAAGTATAACCAGAAGTATGGCAACAAACCATACAGTCATAAAAAGAAACATTACCAGAAGTTTCCATGAAAGAATTGGAAACCAAACTATCATAAACATAGTAAGGAACAGAAGACCACATGTTGTTTCAAATGTGGTAAACCAGGACACTTTGTAAGAGATTGCAAAATCAGATCACTAATTCAATCATTTGAATTAGATGAAGCTACAAAGAGCAGAATACTCCAATCCATTAATGATCTTGAACCATCATCCAGCTCTTCTTCAGAATATTCTGATGAAGAAAACATTAATCAGATTGGAACAAACAACTACTATTCTAGTAGTTCTTCCAACTCCATCCAGGAATATGCTTGTCCCAGCAAAGGAGCATGTTTCTGTCATAAAGGACTCAATGTCCTTACAGACTCTCATGGTCTTATGATTGATATAATCTGTAAGATCAATGATCCTAAAGAAAAGCAAGCTTATCTTCTCAGACTTAAAGATATTATGGATCAGAAAGAGGAAGAGAAACCTTCATCCATACCTTCTCAGAATAACATCAAGAATACAAATTATTCTGATGTTCTTATCCATTTCCAGAAAATGAAATCTCAACCAGTGGGAATTTCTGATCTCCAGCATGAGATTAAACTGTTAAAATCAGAAATCCAGCAACTCAGACAAGAGTATAGGCAAGAGATTTGTGATCTCATATTAGATCATGAACATCTCCAGCAAGATGTCCAACTCCTACAGATTGAATCCCTAGAACGTCAAGAACATCTTTCTCATAATGATGAACTTGATAAGCAGACTCAGATTGCTATTGGAAAATTGACAGAAGGAGCTAGTACCTCCAAACCAACTGAGTATTACCTCAATCTTCTAAACATAATAACATATCAGAAATGGCATGTTCAGTTAACCATCAAAGTTAATGATTTCAAGCTTGAAACCATTACTTTATTAGACTCAGGTGCAGATATGAACTGCATCCAAGAAGGTCTAATTCCTTCTAGATATTTCAAAAAAACCAGAGAAAAGCTTTCTATAGCTGACTCTACCATACATGTTTGCAATCAAGGTATTTGTTTCTCGACCAGTTTCGTCCTCATTAAGTAGTTAAATTCCCAAGTCATTCTTGGGAATCCATTTCTCCAACAGTTATTTCCTATGACTATTACAGAACAAGGTATTTCTACCAATGTGTTAGGAAAAGCAATCATATTTGAGTTTTACTTTCCTTCACAACGAAGAGATATTAACTCAATCCAACAAAAAGAAAACCAAATCAGTTTTCTTAAAGAAGATATTGAAAGTCTCAGAATTGATGAATAGATTGCTAAACAGCAAAAGTCCATCAATGACTTCCAGACCAAACTTGAAAGAGAAGTTTGTTTAGAACATCCTACGGCCTTTTGGGCTCGTAAGAAACATTCAGTCTCTCTCCCATATGAGAAGGACTTTTCAGAACAAAATATTCCTACTAGGGCTCGGCCCATTCAGATGAACCAGGAATATCTTTTTTTTTGCTAGATCCAGAGTTTATTAGATAAAAAGCTAATCCGACCCAGCAAAAGCCCATGGTCGTTTGCAGCCTTTTATGTTAATAAACATGCAGAACAGGAACAAGGAGTCCCTTGTTTAGTCATTAATTATAAGCCCTTAAACAAGATCTTACAATAGATCAGATATTTATTGCCAAACAAGAATGATCTCCTTAAGAGATTACATCAGGCCCATGTCTTCAGTAAGTTCGACATGAAATCGGGATTTTGGCAAATCCAAGTCTTAGAACCAGAAAGGTACAAAACAACATTCACCGTTCCATTTGGACAATATGAGTAGAATGTTAAGCCTTTTGGGTTTAAGAATGCACCTTCACAATTCCAAAATATTATGAACTAGATTTTTAATCAGTTCACAGACTTCACAATTGTTTACATTGATGATGTTTTAGTCTTCAGTAATAGCATACATCAGCATTGGAAACATTTGAATGTTTTCTTTAAAGTCATAAAAGAAAATGGTCTTGTGTTTTCTGCACCCAAAATTAGACTTTTTCAAACAAAAATTAGATTTCTTGGAAACATGATTTCTTTTAGGAAAATCACCCCTATCCAAAGAACTCTTGATTTTGCAGAAAAATTCCAAGATATTCAGCGTGAGAATACACAGTTGCAAAGATTCTTAGGATCTTTAAACTATGTTGCAGATTTTTATCCAGGCATTCGCCATTTATGCAAACCTCTTTTTGAATGTCTTAAAAATAATCCTCCAGCATGGTCTGATGTCCATACCAAGGCTGTTCAGGAAATTAAGCGTCAAGTTAAGGTTTTACCAGTTTTGACTTTATGTCAACCAGACACCCCAAAGATAGTTCAGAAAGATACTTATGAATTAGGATTTTGTGGTATATTAAAACATATTTTAGAAGGAAAAGAACACATTGTTCGATTCCATTCAGGAACTTGGGATAAAGCCCAACATAATTATTCAACAGTCAAAAAAGAGATTTTGTCCATTGCAAAATGTATTTCAAAATTTCAGGATGATTTATTGAATCAGAAATTCATAGTACGTGTTGACTGTAAATCAGCCAAAGACGTATTAACAAAAGATGTTAAGAATATAACATCTAAACAGATCTTTGCTAGATGGCAGGCCATCCTGTCAATTTTCGATTTTGATATAGAATATATCAAGGGAGAGGATAATTCCATCCCTAATATTCTAACCAGAGAATTTCTAACAGGCCATGTGCCTATCACATAGGATTCCTCCGGGAATACCTTTATCTTTTTTGTTGTTTTGCAGATCACAGAGACGGATACCAAGACTCCAATTAATGGATTCAGATGGATTGTTTCAAGTCCACCGTATCTAATAGATTGAAACAAAGATTTCAGATCCAGAAGCAGAATTGATAATATTTCAATTCCGCATTTCTTTCTATAAATTGTTGCTAACCATTTGCAGGAACCTTTCACTCCTGACTTAGTAACAATGACACCCAAGAAAGACAAAGACAAAGCAAAGGCATTCGATCTCAGTTCTTATGCCCAGAAAGCTAGCACACCAGTAACCACTCCAGCTCAGTCATTAACCCCAATCAAGGTTGAAGACAAACAGATAACCCATACACAGATATCTACCCAGTCACCCCTAGGTAGAAACCTCACAGTTTTGGGGACTTTGAACCCTCAAAAATAGTTAACCGGTGTTCATGTAAGTTTTGCAGGTACATCGTCATCACAAATAACGGTCAGTAACAAGTTTTAGCCCCTTGTTGCTAAACCAAAACCAGTAACTCCAGACCCTAAACAGTTACCTTCCCCATCATATATTTACAAGAACGTCTTTGACCAGATTCTTGTAACAGAGCCAACACATTTCAAACAGAACCCAAACATCACCCCAAATGAGTTTGCTAACGCATTTCTTCATCCCCATTCAAACTACATCCCAGATAACACATTCAAAACACAGAGTTACTATGAGGCCATTCTCATAGCAACAGAATCAATAGAGTTTGTCCCAGATGACAGTGACAAACAACCAGGCCAATATAGCCATGTCAAGGCTAAACTACAGAATGTGCTCACCCTTGATCAATGGGCACAACCCCCACAGAAAACCAAACAACTCCCAGTTAATATAGCCTTCAGAGACTATAACTATTATGATTACATTCAGGCGTGGTTCAGATGCTTCTATCGCCAGAATGATAAACATGATATGTCATGGTTTTTCCTTTTCAAGAAATCATTCCCCATAGAGGTCCCAAATTGGTTTATCCAATGGTGGGCATCATATGGTCCTATAACAGAAATATTACCAGAACCAGTTTACGAAGTTTACAAGTACTTCACAGAAAATTGGAAGGCACCAGAACATTTAGCCTACCTTCCCCTATTTTTTGTGTTCTACAGAATTTTCTTTGTAACATGAATTTTCAGATCAGAATTTGCATTTAAACATACATCTTTTGGAAACCAGCAAGTTATACCGGCTTTCGAAAGAAATCATTGTGTCATGTGGTGGAAGAAGACGAACAACAGTTCTTGTTCAACTCCAAAGGTCCAAGCATGGCTAGAAACCAATTAGAAACAGAAGAAAGAAATTCAACCAGGACAACAGAAGTTCCTCCACTTCAAGAATTTTCTCCAAACTCAGCTAGCAGCAGCCACTAGTTATGAAGAAGTTCAGGCCATTATGCTGCAACTTAATGAACTTGCCCCAGATCAGGCATCTATTTCTACAGATTCCGCCAATAACAATGAAGATGATTGTTATGGCATTTTTACACCATTGTAATTCAGACAATGGAGTTTAGTTGTGTTCTCCGCCAAAAACACAATATAGATGAGTTTCCTAATGTTCTCACAAAAAAACATTGGACAGATAGGGTTTTGTTCTTCTAAGTTCCCTTTAAAAAAAACTAGGATGCAACGGTTAGACTTCCCCTCTCTGAAGTCATATGGTTACTGAAGAATTCCATGAAACTTCAGCTAGTCCAGGTCAAATGACAGCTGGTAAAGACATCTCAAGTCCGTTGATGGGTGTGGCTTTCCCAAAAAGCCAAAGAAGATTTAGAAATTTGTTTATCTTCTAGCCTGTATTTTATTTTGTATTTTGCTTAGTCAACTTACCTTTAGCCAACTTACCTTTAGCAAACCCATCTCAACAATCTTGTAAGGTCACGGGATTGAGAAGCAGAGGGTGTAAGACCCTGTTGTTACCCATGTGGCGGTTAAATGAGAGATAGTTATGCTTCGAAGATAGTAAGACTAAGTACGATGCAGATTAGATTATAGGGAAAATAGACTAGTTTATTTATTTTCTTTGTATTAGTGGGAAATATACACCACTCAGTGTACTTGTATGTATTCTACCATAGTCAGTATGATCCAGACATGAAGAAGTTTTACAACGTCTTCAGCATAGAACCAGTTTCAGACTCAGAGATGAAAAAGAAGATGAATCCAGTCAAGATTCCATCATCATACATCATCATCACAAGATGATAAAATTACTTTCGGTCACAGTGAAAGTAATCCAGTCAAAAACATCATCATCATGTCAAGACAAAAGATCTTTCGGACACAGTTAAAGCCAGACAAGATCATCACGTCAAGACAAAACAAGATTTGGCCACTGTAAAAGCCGACCACTATTCATGAATAGTAAAGTAACTTTTGACTTTTCATTTTTGCATTTCACTTTTGTTTTACAGATTCGATATCCTATATAAGACAGAGTCTGTCTCAAAACATCGGATCTGAATTTTCTTTCCCTTCTCTAGGATTGATAGATTATTAAGATCCTATTCAGGATCCGAATTCTCTTTCCTTCCCCTCAATTTTATTTTAATTCGATTCACTCTTTTCCATTTGTAATCCTGTACAAACCAACAGTTTAGCACAGCTATCTTCTAGTTCATCTAATAACAAGTAAGAGACATTGTTCTCCTTTTATCTTCATCTTTGTTGTATGCATTTATTTAATCTTTTATTATCCCTCTTTATTCCGCTTTCTGTGATTCCATCCTTGATTTTCTAACTAGAGAATTTCTAACAAGCCATGTGCCTATCACATAGGATTCCACCGGGAATACCTTTTTCCTTTTTGTTGTTTTGCAGATCACAGAGACGGACACCAAGACTCCAATTAATGGATTCAGATGGATTGTTTCAAGTCTACCGTATCTAATAGATTGAAACAAAGATTTCAGATCCAGAAGCGGAATTGATAATATTTCAATTCCACATTTCTTTCTATAAATTGTTGCTAACCATTTGCAGGAATCATTCACTCCTGACTTAGTAACAATGGCATCCAAAAAAGACAAAGGCAAAGCAATGGCATTCGATCTCAGTTCTTATGCCCAGAAAGCTAGCACACCAGTAACCACTCCATCTCAGTCATCAACCCCAGTCAAGGTTGAAGACAAACAGATAACCCATACACAGATATCTACCCAGTCACCCCTAGGTAGAAACCTCACAATTTTGGGGACTTTGACCCCTCAAAAATAGTTAACCGGTGTTCATGCAGGTTTTGTAGGTACATCGTCATCACAGATAACGGTCAGTAATAAGTTTCAGCCCCTTGTTGCTAAACCAAAACCAGTAACTCCAGACCCTAAACAGTTACCTTCCCCATCATATATTTACAAGAACGTCTTTGACCAAATTCTTGTAACAGAACCAATACATTTCAAACAGAACCCAAACAATCCATCTGAATCCATTAATTGGAGTCTTGGTGTCCGTCTCTGTGATTTGCAAAATAACAAAAAGGAAAAAGGTATTCCCGGAGGAATCCTATGTGATAAGCACATGGCCTGTTAGAAATTCTCTGGTTAGAAAATCAGGGATGAAATTATCCTCTCCCTTGATATATTCTATATCAAAATCGAAAATTGACAAGATGGCCTGCCATCTGGCAAAGATCTGTTTAGATGCTATATTCTTAACATCTTTTGTTAATACGTCTTTGGCTGATTTATAGTCAACATGTACTATTAAATTTCTGATTCAACAAATCATCCTGAAATTTTGAAATACATTTTACAATGGACAAAATCTCTTTTTTGACTGTTGAATAATTCTGTTGGGCTTTATCCCAAGTTTCAGAATGGAATCGAACAATGTGTTTTTTTCCTTCTAAAATCTGTTTTAATATACCACCAAATCCTAATTCAGAAACATCTGTCTGAACTATCTTTGGGGTGTCTAGTTGACATAAAGTCAAACTAGTAAAACCTTAACTTGACGCTTAATTTCCTAAACAGCCTTGGTATGAACATCAGACCATGCTGGATGATTCTTTTTAAGACGTTCAAAAAGAGGTTTGCATAAATCGCGAATGCCTGGATATAAATCTGCAACATAGTTTTAAGATCCTAAGAATCTTAGCAATTGTGTTTTCTCACGCTAAATATCTAGGAATTTTTCTGTAAAATCAAGAGTTCTTTGGATAGGGGTGATTTTCCCAAAAGAAATAATGTTTCCAAGAAATCTGATTTTTGTTTGAAAAAGTCTAATCTTGGGTGCAGAAACCACAAGACCATTTTCTTTTATGACTTTAAAGAAAACATTCAAATGTTTCAAATGCTGATGTATGCTATTACTGAAGACTAAAACATCATCAATGTAAACAATTGTGAAGTCTGTGAACTGATTAAAAATCTGGTTCATAATGTTTTAGAATTCTGAAGGTGCATTCTTAAGCCCAAAAGGCATAACATTCCACTCATATTGTCCAAATGGAACGGTGAATGCTGTTTTGTACCTTTCTGGTTCTAAGACTTGGATTTGCCAAAATCCCGATTTCATGTCGAACTTACTAAAGACATGGGCCTGATGTAATCTCTTAAGGAGATCATTCTTGTTTGGCAATGGATATCTGATCCATTGTAAGACCTTGTTTAAGGGCTTATAATTAATGCCTAAACGAATGACTCCTCGTTCCTGTTCTGCATATTTATTAACATAAAAGGCTACACACGACCATGGGCTTTTGCTGGGTCGGATTAGCTTTTTATCTAATAAACTCTGGATCTCTTTTTTGCAAAGAGAAAGATATTCCTGGTTCATCTGATGGGTTGAGCCCTGGTAGGAATATTCTGTTTTGAAAAGTCATTCTCATATGAGAGAGAGACAGAATGTTTCTTACGAGCCCAAAAGGCCGTAGGAAGTTCTGAACAAACTTCTCTTTCAAGTTTGGTCTAGAAGTAGTTGATGGACTTTTGCCGTTTAGCAATCTGTTCATCAATTCTGAGACTTTCAATATCTTCTTTAAGAAAACTGATTTGGTTTTCTTTCTGTTGGATTGAGTTAATATCTCTTCGTTGTGAAGGATAGTAAAACTCAAATATGATTGGTTTTCCTAACACATTGGCAGAAATACCTTGTTCTGTAACAGTCATGGGAAATAACTGTTGGAGAAATGGATTCCCGAGAGTGACTTGGGAATTTAACTGCTTAATGAGGACGAAACTGGTCGAGAAACAAATACCTTGATTGCAAACATGTGCATGAGGTAATTTGTACCTGATCTGTAGTCTAGTAGAGTCAGCTGTAGAAAGCTTTTCTCTGGTTTTCTCGAAATATCTGGAAGGAATTATACCTTCTTGGATGCAGTTCATATCTGCACCTGAGTCTAATAAAGCAGTGGTTTCAAACTTGAAATCATTAACTTTGATGGTTAACGGAACATACCATTTCTGATATGTGATTCTGTTTAGAAGATTGAGGTAATCCTCAGTTGGTTTGGAGGTACTAGCTCCTTCTGTCAATTTTCCAATAGCAATCTGAGTCTGTTTATGAAGTTCATCATTCTGAGAAATATGTTCTTGACGTTCTAGGGATTCAATCTATAGGAGTTGGACATCCTGTTGGAGATATTCATGATCTAATCTGAGATCACAAATCTCTTGCCTATACTCTTGTTTGAGTTACTGGATTTCTGATTTTAACAGTTTAATCTCATGCTGGAGATCAGAAATTCTCACTGGTTGAGATTTTCTTTTCTGGAAATGGATAAGAACATCAGAATAATTTGTATTCTTGATGTTATTCTGAGAAGGTATGGATGGTGGTTTCTCTTCCTCTTTCTGATCCATAATATGTTTAAGTCTGAGAAGATAAGCTTGCTTTTCTTCAGGATCATTAATCTTACAGATCATATCGATCATAAGACCATGAGAGTCTGTAAGGACATTGAGTCCTTTCTGACAGAAACATGCTCCTTTGCTAGGACAAGCACATTCCTGGATGGAGTTAGAAGAACTACTGGAATAGTAGTTGTCTGTTCCATTCTGATTAATGTTTTCTTCATCAGAATATTCTGAAGAAGAGCTGGATAATGGTTCAAGATCATCAATGGACTGGAGTATTCTGCTCTTTGTAGCTTCATCTAATTCTAATGATTGAATTAGTGATCTGATTTTGCAATCTCTTGCAAAGTGTTCTGGTTTACCACATTTGAAACAACTTGTGGTCTTCTGTTCCTTACTATGTTTATGATAGTTTGGTTTCCAATTCTTTTGTGTAAACTTCTGGTAATGTTTCTTTTTATGACTCTATGGTTTGTTGCCATACTTCTGGTTATACTTATGTCCAATGGACTTGAAGTGATTCTTATATTTTCTGGAGGAAATTCTGGATTTATGTGTCTTATGAGTATGGGGTGGTCGAACACTTTCTATACCATATTGTTCACACCAATTTCCTAATTCTTTTCTGTTAGACTGTTTCTTAAGTTGTGCTTTAAAACGAAGATCAGTGCAAATCTTCAAAGCAGTCTTGTTTATATGGGATATGATGTCACCATATGTCATTAGATCATAGTCTAATCCTGGGAAATCTTGTGAAAGAGCTTCTTTCACTTGCTGAGCAAATAACTTTGGAAGTCAGATAAAAATCTTTCTTTCCAATAACTAGCGTTATTGTCAGATCTTTGGTATAGTTTATTGAGAAAGACATCCTTATACCATTGGAAGTCTTGGAGTGTTCTACATCTAAGGTTCTGAAGGATTTCAGATGTTCGTTCTTGGTAGACTATGGGATCACCTACGAAATGGTAGGTGATATCGAAGACTAAGGCTGATAGAGTACATGACTCTGTCTGGCCCTACTGATTAAGAATGGGTTCACCATTCTCATTGGTTTTCACCATGTCGAGAATGCTATCTTTGATAGCATCATTAAGGTGGTCATCCCACCATCCTTTGAGCTGACTATTGAAACCAATGATGATATTTCTGGTTGCTGCTCTCTCTGTAACAGCTTGTTTATAAATGTTACCGATGATGATCATTTGTTTGGTAACATTGAGAATCTGATATTCTGTCATTCCATCTATGTTCCATTCATAGATTTGAGTTCCTGAGTAAGATCTCTGGGAATGAGATTCTTCAATTTGAAGATCTGGGGGTGAAGGTCTAGGATAGAAATTCTTTGTATCTGGAAAAGAAATTCTATTAATGTGGATAACTTTATCCCTCCCGGAATTCTGTGAAGATAAAGATTCACAATCAGAATTACTGACTGACTGTTTTAATGTTTGAAGAGCCAGTTGTCTTGATTAAGGTTCTGACTTCTTTTGTCTGGAAATCAGTTCCTGGGGAAGTTTGGTATTCTTTTCTTCTGTGGATTCCAATTTTGGAATGAATGTTGATATTTTAAAAGGTAAAACCTTGATTGGAGATTCTGGTTTAACCTTTGTACTGGTTAAATTAAGTGAATCGAATGGTTTTATCAATGAAATAGTGGTTTGTCCAATTGATTTCTGTTTTGATTCATCAGGTTTAACTGGAGTTATGGAGACTGATGTCTGTTTTTCAAGAATATCTTCGATATTCTGAACTTGTTTATGTAATGTGACTACTGAAAGATTAGTCCAATTATTTTGTTGGGCTATGTCTTTAAGTTCTGGTTGTTCTGTAAAGACAACTAGTTTAAGATCAATAGTCCCTTCTTTAGTAGGAACCTGAGTATGTTGAAACGGAGGGTGCTCCCCATCAATAACTATTGTGGAATTGGGTAAATTCCATTTTCTTGTTCTTGCCGTAAGAACATTAATGTTCATAGGTCTATTTCTGTGTCTAAACCACATGAAAAATGGTACATTTAATCTAACAATTTGCAAATATTGGAGCCATTGGCTTTTTAAATCTGCTAATTGTTCACTGTTGTGATTCTTAAAATACTATTCTCTGATTTGTTTGTTCTCTTCTGAAAGAAATTCATCTTTCAAGCCTTGAACATCTCTTTCAAAGACTTCAGACAACATATTGATGCCAAAGTCTGAGGCTGAAGGGTTGAAGTCAACATATGATGTATCTGTTGGTTCAAATTCTGGATAGACTGGACGAGTAGTCTAATTTTCAATCCTAATTCCCATAGGAACGGATTGGGTCTGAGTTCTGCTTGTTAAAGGAAGGTCAACAAAACCTGGGGTAGGGTCAGAAATACTAATCCTAGAGATACAGGAAACTAATCGGGATAAAACTGATTCCCTATTTCCTCTATCTATTTTAATGGAAACTATTTCATCATCGTACTAAATGATCTGTTCTATTTTAGAGTTTTGGACGTTCTAGTCCTGAACAACTGGTTTGGTGGCATTTTCAATGTCCCACATTTCTGGGAGTGAAACTTCGTTCCACTTAATGGTTCTGGGTATGTTAACTATGGATCTGTTTCTGTCCATGTTCCAAAGGATAGTTTCACCTTTTGGACGTTTTCTGGCAACAGATCTGGGATTTAATCCTGTAGTCATCAATTTATAATTAAGACGATAAATAATTTCATATGCATGTGTACCACAATCAACATAATAATTATGTGTCTTAATGTCTAACTGAAGTGCTTTCATAACATGAGGACATGTAAGCGATATGGTATGATTTGGAAAACAATTAAAGAAAATTGGACCATTACATAGACTAGTCTCTACTAATCCTTACACGGCTAGTACCTGTTGTTCTGATACCAGAAACAACCCAGGGAAGTACAGATAATGATAGACATAACAGAAAGCGGAATAAATAGGGATAATAAAATATTAAATAAATGCATACAACAAAGATGAAGATAAAAGGAGACGATGTCTCTTACTTGTTATTTAGAAGAACTAGAAGATAACTGTGCTACACTGTTGGTTTGTACAAGAGTACAAATGGAAAAGAGTGAATACCGAATTAAAATAAAAATGTAGAGGAGAAAGAAAATTCGGATCCTGAATAGGATCTTAATAATCTATCAATCCTAGAGAAGGGAAAGAGAATTCGGATCCAATGTTAATGAGACAGACTCTGTCTTATATAGGATATCGAATCTGTAAAAGAAAAGTGAAAATAAAAAAGAGAAAAGTCAAAAGTGACTTTTCAAAAAGTGAACAGTAAAAAGTGAATTTTACTATTCATGAATAGTGGTCGGCTTTTACTGTGGCCGAATCTTGTTTTGTCTTGACGTGATGATCTTGTCTGGCTTTAACTGTGGCCGAAAGATTTTTTGTCTTGATATGATAATGATGTTTTTGACTAGATTACTTTCACTGTGACCGAAAGTAATTTTGTCATCTTGTGATGATGATGTCTAATGATGGAATCTTGATTGGATTCATCTTCTTCTTCATCTCTGAGTCTGAAACTGGTTCTATGCTGAAGACGTTGTAAAACTTCTTCATGTCTGGATTATACTAACTAGGGTAGAATACATACAAGTACACTGAGTGGTATATATTTCCCACTAATACAAAGAAAATATATAAACTAATCTATTTTTCCTATAATCTAATCTGCATCGTACTTAGTCTTACTATCTTCGAAGCCTAACTATCTCTCATCTAACCGCCACATGGGTAACAACGGAGTCTTACGCCTTCTGCTCCTCAATCCCGTGACCTTACAAGATTGTTGAGATAGGTTTGCTAAAGGTAAGTTGGCTAAAGGTAAGTTGACTAAGCAAAATACAAAATACAAAATAAAATACAGGCTAGAAGATAAACAAGTTTCTAAATCTTCTTTGGCTTTTTGGGAAAGCCACACCCATCAACGGACTTGAGATATCTTTACCAGTTGCCGTTTGACCTAGACTAGCTGAAGTTTCATGGAATTCTTCAGTAACCATATGACTTCAGAGAGGGGAAGTCTATCCGTTGCATCTTAATATTTTTAAAGGGAACTTAGAAGAACAAAACCCTATCTGTCCAATGTTTTTGGTGAGAACATTAGGAAACTCATCTGTATTGTGTTTTTGGCGGAGTACACAACTAAAAGGAGAACAATGTCTCTTACTTGTTATTAGATGAACTGGAAGATAACTGTGTTAAACTGTTGGTTTGTACAGGATTACAAATGGAAAAGAGTGAACCGAATTAAAATAAAATTGAGGGGAAGGAAAGAGAATTCAGATCCTGAATAGGATCTTAGTAATCTATCAATCCTAAAGAAGGGAAAAAAAATTCGGATCCTATGTTTTGAGACAGACTTTGTCTTATATAGGATATCAAATCTGTAAAACAAAGTGAAATGCAAAAATGAAAAGTCAAAAGTAACTTTTCAAAAAGTGAACAGTAAAAAGTGAATTTTACTATTCATGAATAGTAGTCGGCTTTTACTGTGGCCGAACCTCTGATTTCCAAACAAAAGAAGTCAGAACCTTCATCAAACCAACTGGCTCTTCAAACATTAAAACAGTCAGACAGTAATTCTGAATGTGAATCTTCATCTTCACAGAATTTCGGGAGGGATAAAGTTATCCACATTAATAGAATTTCTTTTCCAGATACAAAGAATTTCGGTTACAAAGAGAGCAGCAACCAGAAATATCATCCTTGGTTTCAATGGTCAGCTCAAAGAATGGTGGGATGACCACCTTAATGATGCTACCAAAGATAGCATTCACAGATTCCGCCAATAACAATGAAGATGATATGGCATTTTTACACCATTGTAATTCAGACAATGGAGTTTAGTTGTGTTCTCCGCCAAAAACACAATACATATATATATATATATATATATATATATATATATATATAATTTAAAACTCAATCTCAAGATTCAATTTCTAGATGAAAATTATTTATACGCAATAAGAATTTTCAAAAGATTATTAATGTTTAGTATCTAAAATTATTTATGGTGAAGATATGTAGTGGTAGGTTGTAGTAGTGGTGAAGAAGAAGATGAGTGAAAACAAGAATAAAAAATGAACGAAAGAAAAGTTAGAAACAATATAAGGGTATTTTGGTCAATGAACATGTGTTTTAATGGTTTTTGCAATTCTTAGTTGCATTTTAAGTGTGTGTATGTCACTCTCCGTTAAATTTAACGAAAAATTGGATGGAAGTGTTATGGTGCAACATTATAGATAACACAAGGGATTCTATGCCACGTTTGAAAATACAAGGTTTGTTATGCAACTTTTACAAAATACATGGGGATATGGTACATTTTACTCTTAAATGTTGCAATAGATAAAAATGTGGTAATATTATTATTTGAAGACAAATTGACAGTTGTCCCCTTCCTGACCACCACAAAATGGAAAATGCACAGTGTGCGCCTACATAATCACTTATCAATCTTTCCTTCAAACTTCAAAACATTGGCTGGCATCTATAAATATTGTTACTATAGTCTATATCCAATACATTTTACGTTAATTGATGAATAATCATTTTCATATACTTGAACTTTTATAGGGTTTCAATTCTGTGGCCCTCAGCTTAACGTCAATAAAATTTTTGAACTCACGGACCGAGGTATTCCACTAAAGCAACTTGACTCGCCATTATTAACTTTGTAACTCAATTAAACTTAAGCTTCGAAGTTAAGCATTTAAGCAAGTTTATACATGATAGTATCAAGAAAAATTGTTGTGTGTGTATTATTGATATATTATTTTAGCACTTTTTCACTTAAATTTTGTTAGTTCTTGAGTAATTTATGAGCAATTTGACTGGTTTCATGTTTGTTTTGCTATGTAGGTGAACTTTGTGAGAAGACATGGATTTTGAGGCCAAGATTGAGAAAAAATGACTAAGGGCAATCGTTTATACAATTCGTGAAGAAATTAAAGAGAAAATAGAAGTAGCGCAGTCATAGCGCAGCTGTGCAGCATCGCAGGATTTTTAAGGACAATTTGGTAAAAAAGCGCAAAAAAAAGAAAACCCTACGATTAAAAACAAGGATCAGACGTTGAGAAAAGAGGTTTTTTTTGGAGGCTGCTAGTTCTAGAGAGAAAAACCAAAGTTTGGAAAGGAGAAAACGCAAGGAAACACAAGATTGACGAGGAAGGACGGATCAAAGACAAGATCTAGCCACGACTTTCTTGAGATTTCTAGTTTTTTCTCTCTCTCTCTCCTTATGAATTTTAATAGACTTGGAATTTCATTTACATTTATTATGAGTTGTTAGATTATTTTTCTAGGGCTACGGTCTAGCCAGATTTTGATTACTCGAATTATGTTAAATTGATTGGTTGATTGATTATTCTATTTTTATGCTGAATATTTCACACTATACGTAATGCTTGTGATTATCTGGCCAATAATTGCTTGTTTTGTGGTTTAGTTTGAGACTGAAAAGTGATAACTAAACTAGACCATGTGTGGAGTATAATTAAATTGTCATAAGCTAGAGATAGTTATGAGATCCAATGCAGCATTTAAATTTCTAGGATTTAATGCATTCCATAAGTTCACAGTTATCACAGAGATGTAGGTAGCTTGCTTAGTGGGATAGGGTATTAATGCTTGAGAAAGATTAATATTTACATTAGCAAGATTGCTGGCAGCATAAGGAATAGTCTTCAATTAGAATTAATTAATAGATTCGAGTAGGATAAATCTTGGTGAGATCGTAATCCCTAGAACTCTCCAATTATTGAATCAACTTTTCCATCAAATTCGCAATTGTTTAGTTGTTATTTTCATTAGTTTTGTTATCTCTTTAGTTTTCAATTACAAATTCTCAAATTTTGGTCATCTGAATAAAATTAAAGTTAAACCAATTTTGGTAGTTAATAATCTCAGTCCTCGTGGGAATGATCTTTATTCATCATTTTATTACTTGTTGCGACACGTACACTTGCGTTAGAATTCACACAACAAGTTTTTGGCGCCGTTGCCGGGGACTGTGCAATTATTAATATCGATACCAAATAGCTTTGATTTTACTTTAGATTTTATTTAGTTTTGTGTTGTTATCTTATTTTCGTTACGTGTGTTTCAGGAACATATTCCTTTATGTGCATGCAAAAGTCAGGAGGTAGTAATTTGTTGCCTTTTGATTCTGAGATAGAAAGAATATGTCGGAAGAACAGAAACGAGAAAAGAGCTACTACAACTACCCATCATTTGCAAGGAAATATGGCTGACATCGTGGTAGTACAAGAAGGAAATAATCAGGAAAATCCGCCTAGAACACTGCGAGAGTATGCATTACCACCCACTAGAATTCAACCTGTGATTAGAAGGCCAGCGATTCAAGCGCATGATTTTGATTTGAAGACAGTGACACTACAATTGATTCAGAATATTCAGTTCCATGGACTGCCTTCTGAAGATCCAAATCAGCACATTGTGAATTTTCTAGAAGTCTGCAGAACTGTTAAGTACAATGGAGTCACTGATAAAGCTCTGCGCCTTCGCTTGTTTCATTTCTCTTTAAGGGATCAAACTAAGGAATGGTTGAACTCGCTGCCTTCAGATTCAATCACTACTTGGGAGGATTTGGTGCACAAGTTTTTGTCAAGATTCTTCTCACCTGGAAAGACAGCGAAGCTGCGCATAGAGATTAATAATTTTGCGCAGCATGAAGGAGAAACTCTATGTGAAGCATGGGAAAGGTATAAAGCATTGCTGAGAAAGTGTCCTAATCATGGAGTGCCTAGGTGGATGCAAGTTCATAATTTTTACAATGGGTTAATTAGCTCCACAAGAACTTTGATAGATGCATCAGCAGGAGGAGCTTTAATGAACAAGACAACAGATGAAGCTTATACATTACTGGAGGATATTGTTTTGAACCCTCAGCAGTGGTCGAGCGAGAGAGTCGTACCAAAGAAGACAGCTGGGGTCCATGAAATTGACGCCATAACTGCTTTGGCGGCGAAAATTGACAATCTCGCAAAACAGTTACAGAATGGCCAGGCAACTGCTAATGTTGTTCAGGTGACAGTGGTGTGTGAGTTTTGTTGTGGTCCACATCATAGTACAGAATGTCAGGTTGGAAATCCATTTGCGCAAGGCACAGCAGAACAAGCACAGTATGTGGGGAATTTTAATGGACAGCAGTACAATCCGTACTCTAACAAATATAATCCAGCATGGCATAATCATCCAAATTTATCCTGAAGAAATAATCAGAATGTGTTGTAGCCTGAGCAGAATAACCCACCACCAGAGAAGAAGGTGAACTTAGAGGATGCATTGGCTTAGTTGGCGACTTCGCAGACTCAATTCATGAATGAAACAAGGACAAACTTTCAGAACCAGTTTGCACAAATTAGAAATTTAGAGGCACAATTTAGCCAAATGGCTACCATGTTTTCAGAAAGACAACAAGGGAATTTACCTAGCACTTCAGAGGTGAATCCTAGAAGAGAGGGTAAAGAACATTGTAAAGCTGTCACATTGAGAAGCGGCAAGGAGTTAGAGGGGCCAGTGAAATCAAAGAAGGTTGAGAAAGCTGAAGTAAAGAATGAGGCGAAAGATGAAGAAAAAGTAGAAGCTCAACCACAGCCTACACAGGAACCACCTGTGGTGGTGCCATTCCCTCAATGATTGCAGAAGAACAAGCTTGACAAACAATTTGCAAAATTTCTTGAAGTTTTTAAGAAGCTTCACATCAATATTCCATTTGCAGATGCCCTTGAACAAATGCCGAGTTATGTGAAGTTCATGAAGGATATTCTTTCAAATAAGAAGAGGCTAGGAGATTACAAGACAGTTACACTTACTGAGGAGTGCAGCGCTATTCTCCAAAAGAAGCTACTACAAAAGCTCAAGGATCCAAGGAGTTTTACTATTCCTTGTGAAATTGGCAATGTTGTTTTTGAGCGAGCTTTGTGTGATTTAGGAGCTAGCATTAATTTAATGCCTTCATCTATTTTCAGGAAGCTTGGATTGGGTGAGGCGAGACCTACAACTGTTACATTGCAGTTAGCAGATCGTTCGCTAAAACATCCTAGATGAGTTATTGAAGATGTTCTAGTCAAAGTTGATAAGTTCATATTCCCTGCAGATTTCATAGTGCTGGATATGGAAGAAGACAAGGAGATTCCTATTATTCTTGGGAGACCATTCCTTGCAACTGGAAGAGCACTCATTGATGTTCAAAAGGAAGAGCTGTGACTAAGGGTGCAAGAAGAAGAAGTGATATTTAATGTGTTCAAAGCTATCAAGTACCCTGAAGCTAGCGACAGTTGTTTCCGCATTGATGATGTACAAGCTATAGTGCCTAGCCATGTGGGTCAGCTGGATCCCTTGGAGGCTAGCTTAATACAAGAAAATCTTGTTGATTTGGAGGATGAAGAGATGCAAGCATATTTAAATTGGATGGACTCGTTTGGACCAAATAGGCAAAAATATTTTGAAGAATTGGGAGAAGGTTCTGCACGTTCCAAGCCATCAATTGAGCAACCACCTGTGTTAGAATTGAAACCTCTACCAGCACACTTACGCTACATCTATTTGGGTAAGTTAGACACACTTCCAGTAATTATCTCTTCGTCGCTCTCTAACGAAGAAGAAGATAAATTATTGAGAGTGCTTAGAACTCATAAGTCGGCGATTGGTTGGTCTTTGGTAGATATTAAGGGAATTCATACCTCCATGTGCATACATCGTATTCTTATGGAGGATGATAGCAAACCATCCATTGACGCACAAATGCGACTCAATCCTACAATGAAAGAAGTGGTGAGAAATGAGGTTCTAAAGTGGTTAGATGCAGGAGTAATTTACCCAATCTCAGATAGTTCTTCGGTAAGTCCAGTGCAAGTTGTACCCAAGAAAGGGCAGCATGACAG
Organism: Ehretia macrophylla; assembly: GCA_037974665.1. Taxonomy (NCBI): domain Eukaryota; kingdom Viridiplantae; phylum Streptophyta; class Magnoliopsida; order Boraginales; family Ehretiaceae; genus Ehretia; species Ehretia macrophylla. Next base: position 10,402,936 of record CM075764.1, on the reverse strand, counting down.
TTGTGAAAAATGAAAACAATGAACTTATTCCTACAAGAACTGTAACTGGATGGAGAGTGTGTATCGACTATAAGAAGTTGAACAACGCAACAAGAAAAGACCACTTTCCCTTGCCCTTTGTTGATCAGATGCTTGATAGATTGGCAGGACATGAATATTATTGTTTTTTGGATGGTTACTCTGGCTACAATCAAATAGTTATTACACCTGAAGATCAGGAGAAAACCACGTTTACATGTCCTTATGGTACATTCGCCTTTCGGAGAATGCCATTTGGATTATGTAACGCACCAGGTATTTTTCAGAGATGCATGATGGCTATCTTCTCAGATTTGGTAAAGCATGGAATTGAGGTGTTTATGGATGACTTTTCTGTGGTGGGTACGTCGTTTGATAATTGTCTTTACCATTTGGAGCTAGTGTTAAAAAGATGCGAAGAGACAAATCTGGTGTTAAATTGGGAGAAGTGTCACTTCATGGTGCGTGAAGGTATTGTCTTGGGGCATCGTATCTCAGCTAAAGACATTGAAGTTGATCGTGCGAAGATTGAGACTATAGAGAAGTTGCCAGCGCCGACAACTGTGAAAGGGGTTAGAAGTTTTTTGGGACATGCAGGGTTCTATAGGAGATTCATCAAGGATTTGTCAAAGATCGCCAAACCACTCTCAACTCTTTTGGTGCAGAATGTTCCATTTGTGTGGAATGAAGACTGTGAATGTGCGTTTGTAAAAATCAAGGAGAAACTTGTGTCAGTACCTATTGTAGTAGCACCTGATTAGGAGTTACCTTTTGAGTTGATGTGTGATGCAAGTGACTACGCAATAGGAACATTTTTGGGGCAGCGAAAGAAAGTTTTCCATGCTATTTACTATACGAGTCACACTCTTAATGATGCACAACTTAATTATGCAACAACAGAGAAAGAGTTGCTCGCAATAGTATTCGTTTTTGACAAGTTTCGTCCTTATCTGATTGGAAATAAGGTGATTGTTTACACTGATCATTCAGCTATTAAATACCTTATGGCCAAGAAGGATGCAAAACCAAGGCTCATTCGTTGGGTGTTGTTGTTACAAGAGTTCGATTTGGAAATCAGGGATAAGAAAGGCATAGAAAATTTGATAGCAGATCACCTTTCTAGACTTGAGTTACCAGTAGAGATCGAGATGGTGAAGCCGCCTATTGAAGATGACTTCCCAGATGAAAAGATCCTTGCGATACAGTCTGCTTAAACTCTTCCTTGGTATGCTGAGTTTGTGAATTTTCTAGCGGCAAAGATAGTCCCAGCATAACTTAATTATCAGCAAAGGAATAAATTTTTATCTGATGTGAAGCACTATTATTGGGAAGATCCTATACTCTACAAGCATTGTGCAGATCAAGTTATCAAAAGGTGCGTTCCAGAAGAGGAGATGGAAGATATTTTGTGGCATTGCCACACACTTGAGTGTGGAGGTCACTTTGGAGGCAATAGAATAGCGGCGAAAGTGCTCCAATCAGGTTTCTATTGGCCTAACTTGTTTAAAGATGCTCACACTTTTGTTGTTACATGTGACAGATGCCAGAGATTGGGAAATATCTCGAGAAGGAGTGAGATGCCATTGCAGAACATTCTTGAAGTTGAACTTTTTGATGTATGGGGGATCGATTTCATGGGACTTTTCCCTTCCTCCTACAATAACAAATACATTTTGTTGGCAGTTGATTACGTATCTAAATGGGTGGAAGCGGTGGCGACTCCAATAAATGATGGTGCGGTAGTGCTGAATTTTCTGAAGAAGAACATTTTTACAAGGTTTGGCACACCTCGAGCAATAATTAGTGATGAGGGTACCCACTTTTGTAACAAGCAGTTTGAAGGCCTCTTACTTAAATATGGTGTCAAACATCGAAAAGCCCTTGCCTACCATCCTCAAACCAATGGGCAAGCAGAAGTTTCAAATCGAGAAATAAAGAAGATTCTTGAGAAAACAGTAGGCAATTCACGCAAAGATTGGGCCAAGAAGATTGATGATGCACTATGGGCGTATTGTACTGCATTTAAAACACCAATTGGGATGTCGCCTTATAGATTGGTCTATGGAAAAGCTTCCAATTACCTGTGGAGCTTGAGCACAAGGCATATTGGGCAATGAAGCAGTTGAATCTGGATATGCAAGCTGCAGGAGAAAAGAGACTTTTGCAATTGAATGAGTTGGAAGAATTCCGAAATGAAGCGTATGAGAATGCTAAGATTTAGAAAGAGAGAACAAAAGCGTGACATGATAAGCACATCTCACGAAAGGAGTTCTTGCCTGGTCAGAAGGTTCTTTTATATAACTCAAGGCTTCGCTTGTTTCCTGGAAAGCTTAAAACAAAATGGTCTGGCCCTTTTGTTGTGACCAAGGTGTTTCCCTATGGAGCTATTAAAGTAAATCATCCAGATAAGGGGACGTTCAAGGTTAACGGACAACGATTGAAGACTTATTGGGATGATGAGTTTGATAAGCATAAGTCCGTCATCCACCTCAACTCGACTTGAGAAATTGCTCCGTCGGGCTGTCGACGTTAAAACAAGCGCTTTTTGGGAGGCAACCCGAAGTTTCTTACTTTTCTTGATTTAATAGTTTTAGTTCCTTTTAGTTAATTTTTGAGTTATAGTTGTCGTAGCTAATTGTTAATTTTTTATTGTCATGTTAGGTTCAAGAACAAGTTTGGGGGGAGCCGAGGCAAAGAGAAGTACTACCAAGTCAAATAAGGGTGCACGTATAGAGAGATTGGTGTTTGGATTGCATGGGCTGCTAATGCTTGAAGAGAAAAGTGGAAAAAAGAGCTATGAAAGTAGCGCTGTTGCGCTAAAATATAGCGCAACTGCGCTCAAGGAGTTCAAAGTTACGCTCACGAGAAGTTGCTGAAAGAAAATTACAGCGCAGGCGTAACGCAACTGCGCTTACGTTCTTTAGTTGACATTCGAAGGAAAAAATTATAGCGCAGGCGTAGCGCAGTAGCGCTTACGGCCTTTCTTTTAATGTTCAAAACATTTGAAAAAAAAAATAAAATTAGAAAAGCTTCTCAACCCAACCCGAACTCACAACCCACATAACCCATTTAATAAACCTATCTATCACACCAAAAGTTTCAGCCCCACAAACCATCTCACCTCATATTCTCTAAACTAAACCTTCATTATATTAACCCAATCAGATCCGACCCACCTTGCAAACCTCAAATCATACCCAACACCAAATCCTAACTATTCAGCCCTACCATCCAAATCCAAACTTCAAAACAAATTCTCTCATAGCCATAGCTGCCACTATTAGTCCCTCTTGAAAGATCACGCTGGCGATGACGCTACCGTCGACGGCGGGTCTCCCTCTCTCACTCACGATCCCATTCTCACCCTTACAGCCATAGTAAAAAAAAAAAAAACTCTCACCAACTCCCTTCATCTTCCGCGGCTCATCGCTGCCGTCGACGCTCCAACTCTCACACCACGTCAGCGACGTCGACAGCGCCGACAGTGGAACTACTCCTCGTCTGTTCCCTTTGTGTCCGTTTTCACCACGCCGAATCCAACAAGGCACCATCTCTACCTCACCTTGTGGCCCACGACGGCGACAGCGCCGGCGCCGTCTCCTGCACAGTGGCAGCAAGACCACTTGTCTTGGTGAGTATTTTGTCTTTGTGTTTTTGTTCTACTTTGTTTGTTGGTAGACAGCATTCCGAAAACAACAGAAAATGAAAAAAACAAAAAAAAGAACACTCGAAGCGAACGAAACTAGGGGCAGTGCACACACGTTTATTTGGCTGGGTTGTATTCTGAATATCAAGGGTCCTTGATCGCGTGCTCTTGTTTGAATCTCAAGAATTGGTGTTCTCTTGTGTTAGGAGTTTGTAAAGAACGAAACTGGGGGGCAGTGACAACGAGTTGTGTTGTAGAGTTCGTTGTTTTCGTGTTGGTGACATTGATCTAATTTGTTATCTAGTGGCATAGTTTGGGGTACTGGTATTTGTGGTTCGTAGGTGTCCTGTGTTATGGCTCTGAGTCTTATGTTACATGGTTACTCACAGTGTTGCTCACAGTAAGGCCTACGGAATAGTTGTCATTGGGCTTGCTTTTAGGTTTGCTTTAATTGTGTGGCACCATACTGTTTTGTTGAATCGTTGATATTATGACTGTCTAAAGCTTCAGTTTGTTGGGTACCTGTGATTGAACTGTTTGGGTTGGTTGAAGTTTCGGGGGCTGCCATTATTCTCTGGTGATAGTGTTTTCTGGGATTGGTGGTGTTACTTGTTTGTCTATCTTGTGTTTGTTGGGTGGTGTGCTTATGGCTCCTAAATGGAAACAGAATATTACTCAAGGTGCTTCATCTTCAAAGTCTAAATCGGGGGTGCCAATGGTGAATACCCATAAGTTTGTTAGTGCAGCTGCTAAGGATAGATATACATCGCATATCCTCAAGAAATCCTTGGTAGTAGAGCGTGGTTTTAACAGGCCTGGACCCACCATCGAAGCGCAAGCAGCGTCGCGACAATGGACTCATTTTATCCAGTCTCCTGGGCCCAGCTATGTGTTGTTAGTTCGTGAGTTTTATGCAAATGCACTGGAGCATCAAGATAAACAGGTCCATGTTTGTGGCAAAACTATTTCATTTGATCAGACTACTATAAATAGATTTTACCAAGTACCAGATGTTGAGGAGGACTTTTACAGTACCCATGGGGAAAATCTTGATCCGACTGCCATCCTCACGTACTTAACAGATAACAGAGTTGCTTGGAAAAAGAAAGGTGAAAAGGTGATTAGTTTCCCATCGTCTAGAATGCGTAAGAAGATTAAAGCGTGGCACCTGTTCATCTGTGCCACGCTCCTACCGACGGGGAATACATATGAAGTCTTGCGAGAAAGGGTTACCTTGAATTACGCCATAGGAAATCAGTTGAGCATTGATGTGGGGAGGGTGATCGAGAGGTTTATTTTGCAATACTTGAAAGGGTGCACGATTGGAGGACTTCCGCACCCTGCCTTGATTACTGGGTTATGCCTAGCAGCTGGAGTGCTATTATCTGAGACTGAGGAGATGATACATCCCCAGGTACCCTTAACGCATATCACAATAGACAGTTTGGGGGTTTGTATCTAGCCACAGGTAGAGCAGGCAGCCAATCAGGGAGCAGCCCCCACCACAGATATTCAGGCTTTGCGCCAGGACCTGGCACAGTTGCGGCATGACGTGGATCAGGGGCGACAAGAGAGGTTAGAGCAGGAAGACCGCCTTGGGAAAAGATTGCTCCTGATTATCCAGTGACAAGATGAGTTAGCTGCTAGGCAAGAGCAAAGTTTCAAATACATGGCAAAGATATGCAAGAAATTGGGTGTTCCACCAGCACTTGCTTTACGCCCTTTGCTGCCAGCTAGTCACTATTTCCCTCCAGATGTTGAATGACTCCAGCTATTCAGGGAAGTTGCTACTCCTTTTCTTTTTAGTGTTTTCACATTGAGGACAATGTTCTTCTTTAAAGTTTGGGGGTGGCGTCTCTTTATTTGTTTTAAGTTATGTGTTATTTTTGATGTTAGTGTTCCATGTTTTAGTTGTTTTCATTACATGTTTTCGTTATTTAAATTCGAAAAAAAAAATCAGAAAAAAATTGAAAAGTTGAAAAAAAAAAAAAAAAACAATTTGTGAAAGTAATGCTGAAAAGATAAGAAATAGGCCGATGATGAGTAGCGTATGAATGGCATGATAGTAATGAGGATAATTGACTGAAGCGTAGGTTTGTTTTATGAAAAATCCCCATCTAATGCGCACATAGCCTCACTTAATTATGTTGTTGCTTAGAGAAAGTTTATGTGAGTTTAAGTGACGGAAAAAAATTAAAATGAATGAGTATAGGATTTTAGAACTTACTTGATTGTCACTCGAGGCGAAATCCTAGGTTGCATAGCATTAGAGAAATGATTTAGGCTATCTTTGGATCGTTTGAGCCTTTCAAGCCAACCTTTGTAATAATTGAATATCCCTAGTCCACCAATTTGAGCCTAATTAGCCTTTTCTTTCATGTGCAACCTGAAAATTATTCCTTAACTTGTCAAGTTCATGACCCCAATTAATGACCTTCCTACTTGTAAGATATGATTATTCTATGATGATTATATGGAGCTATGTTTTGTATTGAATAATGGGAGGTATGATGGTTGGGTGATGTGTTGTTTTGTTTTGAAAAAAAAAATGATGAAATCTTGAAAAACAATGAAGAAAATAATGAAAAGAAAATAGAAGAGCCACATTCCTTGTAATTAATATCAAAATGCAAGTTTGGGGAAGTGTGGACTCTTTATGTGTTTTTAAATGTTATCAATGATTGTTGGGGAAGTGAAATGAAAGATGAAAGAAAAAGAGATATGTTGAATAGTTTTGGTGGTACGAAGATGGGTTGGCATGTGCTCTGTTGAACATCCTCGAATAGTTGTGTGCTTATAGGTAGTTTAGCCATTTATTATATCCATTATCCTACCTTGACCCTAGCCACACGTTACAACCGAATGTAAAGTCCTATTGATCTTTAATGCTATGATTAACCTACATTAGTGGAGAGTGGCATGAAAAGTAAGCTTATAAAGTCCTACGTGATTGAAAATAAAAGCTCCATATTGATGATTTCACTTAACTTGTATAAACTCATCCGAGTACAATTGATTAAGATAGAGGCTATTCACACACTCACTTGGGGGATTTGAAGTAAAATGAGTCTTATGTGAAGTTGTTATTTCTCATGCTTATGATTGTAAGTCACATCTTGACTTGGGAAAAAGCTACTGAGGCCGTGAAAACTTACTATCGTACATCATTGCTTTCATGAGTTAGTTTGTGTTGAGTCTTCAGTTTTTAGTTTGTTTCTTTCTTTAGTTGTGTCTTTTGCTTGAGGGTAAGCAAAGCTTAAGTTTAGGGGTGTTTGTTGGGTGTATTATTGATATATTATTTCAGCACCTTTTTCACTTAAATTTTGTTAGTTCTTGAGTAATTTATGAGCAATTTGATTGGTTTCATGTTTGTTTTGTTATGTAGGTGAACTTTGTGTGAAGACATGGATTTTGAGGCCAAGATTGAGAAAAAATGACTAAGGGCAATCGTTTATGCAGTTCGTGAAGAAATTAAAGAGAAAATAGAAGTAGCGTAGTCATAGCGCAGCTGCGCAGCATCGCATGATTTTTAAGGACAATTTGGTAAAAAAAAGCGAAAAGAAGAAAACCCTACGATTAAAAACAAGGATCAAACGTTGAGAAAAGAGGTTTTTTTTTGGAGGCTGCTAGTTCTAGAGAGAAAAATCAAAGTTTGGAGAGGAGAAAATGCAAGGAAACACAAGATTGACGAGGAATGACGGATTAGAGACAAGATCTAGCCACGACTTTCTTGAGATTTCTAGTTTTCTCTCTCTCTCTCTCCTCATGAATTTTAATAGACTTGGAATTTCATTTACATTTATTATGAGTTGTTAGATTATTTTTCTAGGGCTACGATGTAGCCAGATTTTGATTACTCGAATTATGTTGAATTGATTGGTTGATTGATTATTCTATTTTTATGCTGAATATTTCACACTATACGTAATGCTTGTGATTATTTGGCCAATAATTGCTTGTTTTGTGGTTTAGTTTGAGACTAAGAAGTGATAACTAAACTAGACCATGTGTGGAGTATCATTAAATTGTCATAAGCTAGAGATAGTTATGAGATCTAATGCAGCATTTAAATTTCTAGGATTTAATGCATTCTATAAGATCACAGTTATCACAAAGATGTAGGTAGCTTGCTTAGTGGGATAGGGTATTAATGCTTAAGAAAGATTAATATTTACATTAAAGAGATTGCTGGCAGCATAAGGAATAGTCGTCAATTAGAATTAATCAACAGATTCGAGTAGGATAAATCTTGGTGAAATCGTAATCCCTAGAACTCTCCAATTATTGAATCAACTTTTCCATCAAATTTCCAATTGTTTAGTTGTTATTTTCATTAGTTTTGTTATCTCTTTAGTTTTTAATTACAAATTCTCAAATTTTGGTCATCTGAATAAAATTAAAGTTAAACCAATTTCGGTAGTTAATAATCTCAGTCCTCGTGGGAACGATCTTTATTCATTATTTTATTACTTATTGCGACACGTGCACTTACGTTAGAATTCACACAACAATTGTATTCGTGCATTAAAGTATGGAATAGCATGAAATAGTTTCATTTTAATTTGCAAGTAGTTTATTTATGTGGAAGCAATCACTATAATCATTGATGAGGGTAAGAAGGTCATAGGTTTAAAGGGCATTTCATACGTTTAGAGGGTATTTTTTACTTAAACCCTCACTAATATGACAAAGTGTGACCTAAAACTCATTGATTTTAGAAAGTTTGAAATAAACCCTTTCTGTTAGGGGGCTATTATCATTTCCGCTAAAATGCAAAAAATTATCTTTTATGCCCTTCTCTTTTTCATTTCCCCTTCCATTTTGATCATTTCTATATATATATATATATATATATATATATATATATATATATATATATAAGTGTCCAAGGTTTTCAGCTGCCATGTTGTTGAGAGCTGCAACAGGGTGCAATGAGATGTATCATGTGCTTATTTAGCCCAAAAAAAAAAGAAGAAGAAAAGAAACAAAGAAAATAAAAAGGTTCGCACGCAAAAAGAAAGGATCTTATAATAGTGTGCATCATTAAGTTCTCATTTATATTTTCCCATTCGTTCTTATCAGGTGTAAAGGAGGAGCTGCTAATAATATGTGAGAAAATAAGCAAGGGATTGAGTGCGAATTAAAAAGACTCGGTTTGTTGCTTAGATATATCCAAGCATGTAAACAAGTATGCTAGTGGCATAGAGCTAAAATGGATGTATTTCAATAAAGCTTATCATTTGATAATCACAAAGCAAAAGCATAGTAGTAATCTGCTTAGTTTTCATGATTCCTTGATTTCTCTCTAAGTGTCAAAGAAACTCTAAAGCATGCTTGGTGCAACATCTCTCGTACACATCGTCAAGGGTCGAGCCAAAAATTTAATATAGGGGGTCAAGATTCAATTAAAAAATTAATTACATTAAGCATTTAATGACAAATAAGTATAAATAATACTATTCAGCAAAAATAACGTAAAATTATGTAAATTGAAGTTTACTGATTCAATTAATGAAATTGGACTTGTCTCTCATTTATGAAAAAGAATTCATTAATTTAGGATATAAAAAGAATATCTTTATCCAAAAAAATGCACTAAAATTACCTAGCCGAGTAAATAAAAAAGCATGATTAAAATTTATTCACTAAAATTACCTATCTATTACAGAAAAATGACCATTAAAACAAATCTAAAAATTGTACACTACAAAAATAATACGAGAAGTATTCCCTAGGGTATCTAGATTGATCCATACTGCATTTTCTGCCATAAGAGTACAAAAATTATAAATTATTTATTTTTTGAATGTAGCTTCACGAGTCGAATCTATATGACGGGTATTAGGATGACCAAATACACCATCAAATTGCTTAAATTAGAGCAGTTAGGGATATCACATGAGTATGCAGCCAACCAACACTTCAGAATGTTACGATAAAACTGTTCCTTCAACTGCCATATATCATATATGGAAAGAGAGGAATCACATATTGCTCCAAGGAGTGATGCTAATTGAAGACCAAGTGTTCACTAAAATTCAATTTGATGTAAAACCAAAAATGTTTATAGACAACAACTTTAGCAATAGCATTTCGAATAGAGCCATCTGCACTGTTTGGAATGTTGATGAATGGAGTCGTTGGCTAGATGATACCTCATTTTGTGTGAATGTTCTTTGTATATAATTTGAGTCTAAAAATGAAATAAATGTTTACTTAACCAAAAACAAAAGAAAAAAAAAATCTTCATGTGCTATATAAGAGTTCTGTTTAATTAGTTGTCTTTAAGAAGTCAAAAGTTATTCTGAATTTCAGCACCTGCAGTACCAACAACAATCTCCGAAGTGATGGAATTAAATGGACATATATGTCTCCTTCTTTCAGATCACTCGAATCTTGAAGAAAAATCTGTAAGGAAATCGCGAATTTTGATGTAAACTCAACAACCTACTCTTTAGAAAGTAATCGTGCGACGTGGGCTAATGTAAATAGTTAATTAGTCATTTCAACAAGGCTTTTCTAACCATTATTAGGATACCATCAAATCTACAGACAATGTGAGGGATGCACGATAATGACAATGATAATTACTAGTTATTATTAGCAATTAGATGTGCAAATTTTTGAGAAGTTTATGTGGGTAGGACAAAAAATTTACAGGCATGTTCATGCTTGAATTTATCTCATTCTTTCTACTTTCAAGGGCTAATCTCTTCTTTTTCGGTGAGTCATATTTCACTTTGTTTGCTATTCTAATCTTAGTTTTTCTTCTCCACATAAGGGCTATCTATAATTAGTTTCTAACTCTTGATTCTGACAATTTCAAACAAATTTCATCTATTGAAAATTATTTTTACGAGATTAAAAATGTTATGACATTATAAAAAATCCAAATATATCAACCGAAAGGACGGAAGATCCAGTCTGTTTGATAATTATTCAAATAATGTGCTTTCTCTTAGCAATTCTCCCATAATTATGCAAACTTTTTCTTTAATCATCATTAATTGAAGGGGATATGCTTAATAAATTATACATCTTGTCCCACTTCAAAATGCTGTTTGACTTCTATATTAAGAAAACTGGTTGCAGCCCTCATATAATGTGAAATGAAAATTTTGATGTTGCACCTTTCACCTTTGCATTGAAGCAAAAATGTCATTATATTTTCTTCAAAAGCTGAATACAGAATCTAAGCAACAACGACCTCATTGTACAATATTTGACGACTAGGCATACACTGCTTTGTCCTTTTCTCTTATATGGGTTGTTGCTATCACTCCAATTTTAGCAAGACTGTGGAAATTAATATTCCAATTTCTCATAAGAGATAAATCAAAGAGAGAAGAAGAGGAGGAAAAAAACAACTAATACCAACTATTGTCATTTCATTTATCAACTTCAATTGAGTAGCATTGAGAATATGATGTAACACAATATGCAACGTTTTAATCAAATAAAACCCTAGCTACCCTTGACCTATGCCTCACTAGATAACCCTATTGCTCTGATTCTAACTCTATCACACACCGAATGTTGACCCTAAAACTCGAGACATGACATGCCATAGACTTAAGTAAATAACCTAAGCTTGCAAGGCCATCCATCAAAATAATAATTAATAAAGGAGAAATTTGCAAAAATTATGTTAGAGCATTTATATACTATCATTATTGTCAAGCCACTTACATTGTTATGGTCATAAATATTACATTCCTAAAAAATTAAATCATCTCTAATTATAGAGTAAAATTGAGACATCAAAATCATTGGACTCGTCTTACAAAAAGAATCCAACATCCAACAAACAGTCTAGGGGTGGAATACTAAGACTAGTTCTCTTCTTGATGATGAGACTCACCTCCCTCTGTAAAGCAGGTACAAAATGTCATGTCACTATAATCTGCAAATACGGATCTCAAGAATGCAGTCGATGTGCCTAGCTAGTAAGAGACTTCTTGCCTAAGGTACAATCAATCCAAAGTCCTTATATAGGCTCCCAGAGCATCTATAATCTAAAGTTTATCATAATTTTCATAAGCAAGTTACAATTTACAAATATCCAAATTATAAAAGTAACGTTATTAGGACAAGTTTAATGGGGATTTTAAAATATAAAACTTTTTATTTTTGGACAGTTTTAGAATCCCATACCCTAAAAAACAGTACTATTTATTTAAAAAAAATACGTAAAATCTACTATTTTTAATATAAAAGATATCAAAATAGAACCCCAAACTCTATTTTATTCAACAATTTTGAAGGATAGCCTTACCAAATACCTAAATAAAAGACTTAACCATACCTTCTAAGGATCCAAAACGAAGTCAAACGCTATGTTCATAAATTCACATCGAAATAACAGGTAAGGAGTCTCTAACCCAACAACACTCTTTTCCTCACTTTCTGTAAAGTAGCATAAATTAAAATGAACTTAATTAGTGAGAAGAAAACTCGCAAGAAATTAGTTTGGAACTTTATATTAATACAAAATAATTTGACATAACAATAATTTTAAAATAAAATAAAATAATATGTGTATAGTATGAAAACGATGAGGAATACATAACTTAAATTGTTTTTAACGGTCCAAAAATAGATATTTAATAAGAAGAGAAGATGATGATGACGATGGTGGTGGTGACAACAACAACAACAACAACAACAACAATAATAATAATAATAACAACAACAACAATAATGTATCAAATTATTCATAAAATGTCCACTACAAAGTAAAAAAATAAAATAAATCTTATCAAAATACGAAATTGGATGTGATCATGGTTAAATAAAAAAATAAGTGTTCATTTTGTCCAACTCCCAAAGGCAAGTAGGATGTTATCAATTTAAATAATTCGGATATTGTCATTTTAAATAATAAACTACACAATATGATAACAAAAATAGTGTACAAGCCCTACAGATGGAAGTGTGACAATAGCATGACAATTACCGATTAGAATCATAGTCTAATATTTAATGCGACATCAATATTCACTTTTTCATAACTTTCAACGTACTATCATGCCAATTTACTTGTAAACTCTTATTACGTAATTTTACACTACATAATAACTAATATATAAATAAAGAACATTTTATAAATTAAGACACTAAAACTTTCTGTAAAGAGAATATTTAACAAGGATTACGCAATCATTTTTCTTTTTCAAATCAGAAGTGAGTACTTTCAAAAGTGATAAACATGCTTAAAGAATTCAAGAATAGATAGTTTAAGTTGCCTTACAATACAATTCCAATACCGTTGTGAAATGTAGATTATGACTGAACTTCACGAAATATGTATTTAAACTCTAGATTTAAACTCATAATTTAAACTACAACATTTTCAACCCCTTTCTTTTTTCTGGATTAAAAAAAAAAATTCTTGGATATTACAGAAGAGGTCACTGATCTTTATAAATCAGTATGGTGAATGATCTGCATCAATCAACGGATCTCATAGTCATCATTGATACCTCACCTTGTTATTGTCACGTATTTTCACGTGTAAAATGTCGATTCAGCTTATAATGAATATATATATATATATATCCTGTTTTTCACGATTAGAATTCACCTACCATAATTCTGTGTATACCCAAATAACTGAATAACTAGACTTGCGCCTTGGTAGCCTATCTACTACTTCTGGTCAATGAGATCATGGGACTTGTGATGTTCCACAATAACTGGTGTGAGACAAAAAGTTTGTGGCTTATAAATAAATATTGTGGATTTAAGTATAACTATGTCCAAAAAAATGACTTAATTATAAATATATCTATTACACTATTTATGATACTAGTCTCATTTGTGAGTTTAAAATTGAGTAAATTTGGAGCATGATCGGACATCTTGGGCGTGCTAGCTAAATATGTATTCAACCCATTGACTTACGAAGAGTAAGCATTAATCAGAAATACTCTCTCGTGAGAGGATTGAAAACTTGGGAAAGTTTTGTTTTTGAATCTGAAATAGTTGTAGAAGATCAAACATCTTCCAGTTTTTTCTATATACTACTGCTGAAAGCATTCTTGTCTCTCAATGGAAGCATTATAAATTCAAAACAGTAGAGAGACCATAATTGCATTGCTCAGAAGAGAAAGTTGCTTTTTGATTGAAAAATATATTCTGCTGCCACTATAGGAAACGTTGGAGTAAGTCGAGGATACAATAGGTGGAGTAAGTCAAGGACACAACAGGTTGGCTCTATTCAAGAAAGCATAAAAGATATAGTATAGTCTTGCTGCTAAAGCAAGCATAAGAAAGTAGTAAACTTTATAGATTTGCTTTTTATAGATTTGATGTAAGAGATTTCGAGATCAATTAAATAATTTAGACTTATCTTAAATAAAAAAAAATTAAATAAATAAAACACTTTATAGATTCGCCTAGGTAATATGAAAAATCATTTCTGACTAATCAGTCTTGAACTATAAACTATACTCGTGCAGATTTCTTTTCTTGCCTTTTATCTTTTGAAGTGTAAAACAAGAAATTCCCAAATTAGAAATAATTGATTAAAGTTTTAGGAAAAAAAGAGAGAGAGAGAGAGAGAGTTTGAAGAATTGCTGTTTTACATTCTATGTTGACAGCATTTTATTCTATTTTCCAGAGAAGCCATAATTAAAACAGTTACATATGGATGATCTACAAAAGAGCCATAAGTTAACAATAACAAATCAATCTAAAAAAATATCAACCCAAAATAGTATATAATTGTGTAAAATATGTTTGGATTAGGGTCATAGGTCGCCTAAGATAGGCTAACCCGACCTGTTTGACCCAAGCCAGTGGAAAGTTAATAAACTTCCCACTACTTGATATATAAGTTCAACTCAGATAATAGAACGTTAATGTACGCTCTATTATCACCAGGCAAAAATAAAAGCACTACACTGCTCTCTCTCAAACTCTCTCTGAAAGCAGATTAACTAGGGTATTTAGGCTGTGAATTAGGCAGAGCATAATATAGTATTGTGCACTCGAATTATTGACATACGCAGTGGAACAAACATGCATGGTTATCGTTCTTTCGTTTACGTTTCATAAAAGGTTAGTCTTTATTTATAAAATTTACAGTTTATGAAAATATTGTACTTGGTAATTATAAAAATATTCAGTCCACGTTATTGATGAAAGGAATTGAAACCTTTCGATTCTAGGGTCTCAACATTAAAACTAGAGTATGGCCTAGTCCACGTAAGTTTGTAAGGCAGTGATTGGTTTGTGGGAATGAGTTGGGAATGGAATGACATTTCCAATTTTATTTTAATTCTCATGTTTGGTATGAGGGAATGAACTTGGGAATGTCATTCCCAAGGGAATGTCATTCCCACATATATGGGAATAGCCATTCCAGACCAAATACATGGGAATGGCTCATTCCCATGTATTTGGGAATCAACTTGACTACCATACCATTTATAAATAATTTATTTTACAATAATAATAATAATAATAATAATAATAATTAAAAAATATAATAATAATTATTATAAAAATAATAATTATTACTATTATGAAAATAATAATAATAATAATAATAATTAAAAATATAATAATATTATTATGAAAATAATAATAATAATAATTATTATAATAATAAAAATAATAATAAAAATGATAATAATAATAATAATAAATAAATAAAATAATAAAATAATAATACAAACAAAAATAAAAAATAATGATAATAATAATAATTAAAAATATAATAAAATTATAATAAAAATAATAATTATTATAATTATTATAATAAAAAATGATTATAGTAATAATAATAAATAAAATAATAAAAACAAAAATAAAAAATAATAATAGTGATTAAATAATAATAATAATAATAATAATAATAATTAAAAATATAATAATAGTTTGTTATTAATAATAATAATAATTATTATTTTTATTTTTATTTATATTATTATTATTATTATTATTTATTATTGTTGTTGTTGTTGTTATAATTATTATTATTTATTATTTATTATTATTATTATTTATTATTACTATTATTATTATTTTTTATGTTTATATTATTATTATTTATGTTTATATTGTTTACGATTATATTTATATTTATTTTTATTTTTAATACTATAATAATAAAAGGGTAATTATGTCATATTATACAAGTCATTCGTATTACTACTCCTAATTCCTAAAACATACCAAACATGTCATTCTTATTCCCAAGTTCATTCCATTCCCAATTTCATTCCATTCCTGCCCAAATTCATTCCAATGTACCAATCGCTACCTAAGAGGTTTCAACCTCCCCCGATCTCTTTTTCTTTTCTTAAATTTAATCAAAATATTTTGGTAAAATTTTTCTTATCTCTTTTGTTCCTTATTTTCTAACTATCTTAGTACTTTAGATCTTCTCAATTCTAGTACTTCATCTTGACCATTTCATTTAGATCATGTTGATGGCCATTTCATCAAGATCATCATATATCTGCGCGCACTTGATTGATCATTCTGTGTGCAATCTCTAGTAGCGATTGGTACACTGCAATTGATTTGGACATGAATGGAATGTGTCAAGGAATGAAATGAACTTGGAAATAATAATAACATGCTTGGTATGTTTTAGGAATAAAGAATAATAATGAGAATGTCTTGTATAATATGATAAGATTGTCATTTTATTATTATAGTATATTATTATTATTATTATTATTATCATCATCATCACCATCATCATTATATTGCTATTATTATTAATTTTATTTTTGTTTTTATTTATTATTATTATTTTATTTTTATTTTTATTTTAATCAATATTATTATTTTATTTCTATTTATTATTATTATTTTTACTTTTACTTTTATTATTTATTATTTATTTATTATTATTATTAATGTATATTTATTTATTTATTATTATTTTATTTTTATTTTTATAATAATAATTATTAGTATATTTTTTAAATAATAATTATTATTATTATTATTATTATTATTATTGTATTTTTTAATTGTTATATACAAGTTATATTATATGGGGGTATGGTCGTCAAGTTTATTCTAAACATATGAGAATGTGTTATTCCTATGTGTTTGCTCTGGAATGACTATTCTCATGTACGTGAGAATGGGATTCTTAAGTTCATTCATTCATACCAAGCATGAAAATTGAAAAGAGTTGGGAATGTCATTCCACTCTCAATCTCATTCTAGTATATCAATCGTTACCTAAAGAGTGAATGTCATTCAACATGGAAGCATTATTCAATTATCTTGTTTCTAGCCAATCTCAAATTCTCACAGGAAATTTTAGTTTTACTCATATTTCCCCGTGGCATCAAATTTTACAAAACAAAGCTTTATATTGAAGGTCATTTTCATCTTTTTATTCTTCAAAATAAAAGAAAAAAAAATTATTCAATAGATAAAATATTTAATCATTTAATAAAAAGGTCTAGAACCAAATAGAAAGCCATAAAAATTTTACAAAATGAAGGAAAAGATAAAAAGTAGCTTAGTGTACATAATTCGAGTTATGGTCAACATTTAAAAAAAAAATCAGAATCACTTCAAAATATATCTTGCTTTCTACATACGAGCTAACATTTTAAAAGCATAAAAAAATAAAAAACAAACAAAAAACACTAAAGGCAATAAAATAGAATTATATAGCTCAATAAAAAAAATTAAAAAGACCAAAATGTCTTTGACTTTAAAGCTTTGTTTGATATAATTTGATGTCACGAGATGTAGCAAGGGACGGATTTAAGATATTTTATTAGTAAAAATTTAAAATTTCTACGGATCAAAACTAATGGTGTTGTGAGAGTTAAATGATTTGTTAGTATCAATGTACACTACAAAAGGGCAACCAAAAAAAAAAGGCAGACATAGGCAGAAGTATATTTGCTACGGTTTGCCAAATCGCCTCCTATGTAATAAACCTAGCAATTTAAGCTGCCGATCAAAGCAACCACCGGCTGAAAATAGCTGCCTATATCAATAAAAGGGTGAGAAAAGTCTCGCTAAATTTCATTGCTATAGCTTCAAACCACCATCTCTATGCAGCTGCACAACGGCCATTTTTTTGTAGTTGAGGTACGAATCCATCCCGAGCCGAGGCGGGCTAATCAGCGCCAAGGCCAACGCGTTCAACTGAATGTCCAACCAGGTTGACTGGCCCGACCCTGGAAACCCCGACCTCAGTTCCAGCTGAGGTGGGGAGGAGCTGGTACTATACTTAGCATGCTTGGGAACAGCAGTGGCAACGGCACTAGTCCGAGAAGAAGGAATTGAGCAGAAGCCGGTCTATTATGTTAGCAAAACCTTGCAAGGGGCCGAGGTAAGATACTCCTCCTTGGAAAAACTCGCCCTCGCACTCGTTACTACGGCAAGAAAGTTGAAGCCATACTTTGATGCTCATCCAATTAGGGTCATGATGGATGCCCCGCTCAAGTCTATCATGCACAAGTCAGAGGCGTCGGGCAGGCTACTGAAATGGGCAGTTGAGCTGAGTCAATTCGACATCACCTACCAGCCCAGGACAGCCATCAAAGCCCAAGCCGTCGCGGACTTTGTTGTAGAATGCACTGGCCGAACGGAGCATGACCCGGAGGACGTATGGAAAGTCCATGTGGATGGGGCCTCAGGGAAGTCCGGTAGCAGAGTTGGGGTGGTCATCCTCGACCCAACCCGGCATGAGCACCAATACTCCCTCAAGTTCACCTTTCCGGCGTCCAACAATGAAGTAGAATACGAAGCGGTGATTGCATGACTGAAAATTGCAGCTCAGCTCGGGGCACAGACAGTAGACCTGAGCACTGACTCTCAATTGGTTTCTAGTCAGATATCGGGAGAGTTCGAAGCCAAGGACAGTACTATGCTGGCCTACCTCAACAAAGTCAAGGATTTGACCACAGAGCTCAGAAGGTTCACGATACAACAGATTCCTAGGGAAGAGAATATGCAGGCTGATGCCCTGTCCAGGTTGGCCTTGGGCGAGAGCCGACCTGCCCTGGTCCATGTGGAAGAAATATCCGAACCCAGTATTCAGCTGAGGGTGCAAGCCGTAGCCGAGCTCAATCTAAGCCCAGATTGGACCAAGCCAATCGTGGACTACTTGGAGGGGGGTATGACCCCAGAAGATGACAAAGCAGCTCGGAAACTCATGAAACAGGCCTCAAGGTTTGTCATAATTGCCGGGCAACTCTATAAGAGAGCCTACACTTGGCCTCTCTTGAAATGTGTTGGACCCGAAGAGGGAAACTATGTACTTCGGGGCAAAGCTCTGGCTCATAAGGCATTAAGGCAAGGCTATTTCTGGCCAACCTTAGAGCAAGATGCCAAAGAGTATGTAAAAAAGTGCGACACTTGCCAGAGGTTCGCCAATGTACAGAGGAAGCCTGCGGTAGACCTCACAGTAATGATAAGCCCATGGCCATTCTATCAGTGGGGTCTAGACATCATCGGCCCATTGCCGACCGGTGTCGGCCAAAAGAAACACGCCTTCGTAGCTGTAGACTACTTCACCAAATGGCCCGAGGATGAAGGTGTTGCTAGAATAACAGAAAAGGCAGCCTGGGATTTCGTATGGAAAAACATCATTTGTCGATTTGGGGTGCCAAAGGTCATCATCACTGACCACGGCAAGCAATTCGACAGTGCATACTTTCGAGGCAAATGTGCCGAGATCGGGATCGACCTCAGATTCTCATCTATTGCTCACCCTCAAAGTAATGGCCAAGTTGAAAGGACTAACCAAATCATTTTGCAGGGCCTGAAAACCAAGCTGGAGGAAGCGGAGGGCCAGTGGGTATCAATTCTTCCCGAGGTATTGTGGGCTCAACGAACCAACACCAGCTCGGCAACGGGAGAATCGCCCTTCGAATTGACCTTCGGCACTCAAGCTGTGCTGCCAGTGGAGATCGGGTCCCCGACCAGTAGGATCCTCCACAGTGATCCAGAAATAAACGAAGCACGGATCCGTGAAGAGCTCGACCTCGCTAAAGAGCTTCGAGCTAAAGCTCAAATTAGAATGCTGGCAAGCAAAGCTGTCATGCAAAGGGCCTTTGCCAAACAGGTTAAGCCTAAGCCTATTAAGGTTGGCAACCTCGTGCTCAGGAAGGCCATCTTTTCGCCGCGTTCCAGTAACAAGCTTTCCCCGACTTGGGAGGGACCCTATGAAGTCGTGAAAGAAGTCCGACCCGGGACCTTCTACCTTCGCGACAAGAACGGGAAACTATTGAAGAACGCATGGCACTCGGAACACCTGAAGCGGTATTTTGTCTAGCGGCCCCGAGCCGAAATACTTTGTAACGGCCCCGAGCCGGAATATTTTGTAACGGCCCCGAGCTGAGAAATCTTGTAAAGGCCCCGGGCCAAGACATTACTTGTACAAACTTAATACAATGCATCTTTACATACAAGTACAATTCCCGACCTGGGAACAAAACAAAACCAGCGCAATTCCCGACACGGGTCCAAATTGCCTCAGCTACAAAGCTATTACCAACTCGGATTAACGCGGTGGCCACGCTTGATCACGAGCTAATGATCAATAAACCCGGCTCGGACAAAGTTCCAGCTAGGGTATAATCGATAATAATTTGTTAAGTTTTGCCAGTTCGGATTGAGTTCCAACTCGGTTTAATCCGGCTTCAGGTCGGTATGTTAGTTTGGGGTCCGAACTCGAGCTCAACATTTGTCAACAATAGTTTGACCAGTTTTAAATTGGACTGACGAGTCCAGGTCGGCGACGATTAAATAGTTGCCTAATTAACCAGCTCAGATTAGGGTGTTAATTCACTAGTCGCGTCTAGCTCGGTTCATTACGCTTAAGTTTGTATGGTCCATTAAATTGGTCCGACCCCAGTTACTTAAGAAAAATTTGCAAAGAGAAAGATACACGCGTACAAACTCGACCAAAACGCAAACAAAAATAAAATAGATATTTCATTAATACTAAAATCAATTACACAAGCCCGAGCTGGGCAGAATTACAAAAGCCCGACCCGGGCGACTTTACAAAAGAAATTATTATTATTTGGGAGCAACGGTGGAGGTGGTGGCCTCGGCTACGTCACCGACCTGGTCCATACCCTTCTCGACGAACGCCAGTACCTCTTTGGCCTGGGATGTCAGGTCGGCCGATAGCTCGGGAATCTCCCAGAATTCCGGGGGCGGGGCCTCCAAGATCTCGATATAATCGTTCTTGGCGGCAGGGAAAAATGTCTTCGCTCTCTCGCGAGCTGCAACCTGGCCTCGGAAGTAGTACTCCAACTCGGCGTACCGGGCCATCACCCCACCCTCAGTGGCTAGCCAGTCCACAGCCTCTTGGCTGGACTTAAAGGCCTCCACTGCCTTCTCCCATCGCGTGCCGACCTGATCCAAGAGGTCCTTATGCTTCGCTTCGGCCTCGCGCTTCTCCCGCTTGTAGCGCTCAACGTCCTTGGCCGCGGCCTCACGCCGGGACTTCTCAGCCTCGAGCTCCTTCCTTAGCCGGGCGATCTCCGCCTCATCCGCTTTATGC
This sequence comes from Ehretia macrophylla, assembly GCA_037974665.1. Taxonomy (NCBI): domain Eukaryota; kingdom Viridiplantae; phylum Streptophyta; class Magnoliopsida; order Boraginales; family Ehretiaceae; genus Ehretia; species Ehretia macrophylla. The sequence continues at coordinate 10,381,766 of CM075764.1, read as the reverse complement.
CTCTGGGCCGCATCCGTCCTAAAGGACTCCAGCTTGGCTCAGGAATCTATGTAGCGCTGCTCGAGCTCCACACAGTAAGTCTGGGCCCGGGCAAGTAGGCCAGGCACCGTAAGGATGTGGGACTCAGCCTGCGCGGAAGAAAGCAAAGTGGTCAGTCAAAGTAATCAACAAAAGAAACCATGACAACACGTCTGGGTATGTCTTACCTTAACTATGGCCGTCCTCAGGTCAAGTGAAAACTGCTCTGCCGGGACTGACCCCAACTTGGGATCGCGGGCAACCTTTGCAGCCTCCACAAAATCCTTATTTGGAGGGCTCACCTCCGCGGCCTTGCCCTTCCCGGAGTGCTCGGGCCGAGGCCGCTTCCTGTTGTCAGGACGGGATGCCGAGCGCTCGGGGATCGCCACACCCGAGCTCGCCCTCTTTGTCAAAGGAGATCCTGACGAGACCTCTGCGCCAACCTCCCGCGCATGGCCCCCGGACCGCTGCCTCTGCTCCTGAGGGACAGAGCCTAAGCCGGACTGAGCCGACACCTCGCCACTGGCGTCGGGCCTTCTCCTTCTCTGGAGGTACGCGAGCTTCACTGTATCTGCCATGCCTGCAAAAACAAAGGAAAAGAGGGTGAAAAATGACCAATTACCAATCGAGAAGAGCAACGACAAACAAGGAGACGGGGAGGTCGGGCATTGATCCTGCGAACTAACCCTCTTTTGAGTCGGAATGAGCATTCTCTTCAAGCTCGGGAAGTAAGTGTGGGTGCTCTTCGCTCAGGTTGGGTTCTCTCCCGAATAACTTGGACTTCCATATCCTGTCCCACCTGAGGACACTATCGATGTCGATCAGCATACCCGGCTCGGGCCTCAGCACGCTGACCTCGGCGAGTTCCTCTTTGGAAAGCTTGGGGTCGTCATTCAAAGTCTTTTTCAGTGAAAGATTCCAGTCTATCCTGCACCCCGGGTTCACTGTCGACTCGACCCAATAGTAGTCGTTGTGCCAGCCCTTGTTAGAGGAGTGCCACTTGGTGAATATGGCATTGTTGACCCGAGCCGCTAAGTGGAACCAGCCTAGCTGCTTCGGGTTGGGCTTGCAAACGAAAAAATGCCTGAAACGGCGCAAGGTCGGCTCTATCTTCCTCTCGAGGCAGAACACGAAGAATGCCACTATTATGGCCCAATCGTTTGGTGACATCTGACCCAGGCTGAGCTCAAAGTAGTTCAGAATGCCTGTAATAAAGCCGGGAAGTGGAAGGCGGACGACATCGAAGGCGAGGTCGTAAATCGTAAAGTGATCGGGCGGAGGATAGCAGGCAGGGTCATTCCGACCAGGGACCTTCAGTTTGTGGTGTCGATCCACTGACCAGTCTCTCAACCGAGCGTTGGCCATCCCGATGGTTGAATGACACTCGCGCTGGCAACAAGCGAATAACTGCTCTATCCTCTTCCCCCGACCTGACGAACCACTGGCTGTAGCTGAGCTCCGAGGTCGGACTGCCCTAATCGGGACCGCTGCAGTCGGCTCCGAGGCGGAAACTCCAACTAAGTACTCATGTGGTATCTCGACCCCCTCCAACTTGTTCAATGGCTCGTCGTCCCCTCCATCTCCCAAGTCTCCCAAGTCAGCCAAAGGATCTGCCTCGGCCTCTTCTTGCGCCATTCTGACCCCAATAACCTGGCAGTTATCATCGCTCTCCCGGAGCCTGAATTTCCGAGCCGACCCTGAAGACGAACTGGTTCTCTCTCCACCATGGTCCCTATTTGAGGTAAATTCCTAGCTCGACGGACTCTCATCTCCACTATAGGACCTTACTTCCATAGCCTGAGAATCTTCAGACTCCGACCTCCCCATCCTGTCTACAGACTAAATATAAATAAACAGGAATGACTAAAGGGAGTTGGGACGTACCTACTTCTCTTGATTGCGGAGGGCGACCGACCAAGCTGGCTCCTAGCTGACAAATCCCGAGAAGATTCCTTCCGAGCTAATTGCTTCCGACCACTCTAGTGTCCGACCTAAAATTCTTGAGGGATGAAAAGCGAAGTGTGGAATGAATCTCGGATGTCAAAGCCCTATTTATAGGCGCCCCTGAAAGTCGCCTCGAGAAGCCCAAACGTCGCGTCTCGTCAGAACCGCCAGGTGACGTGTCAGCCATCCGTTGGGCATGCACCGCTGACATGGCCATCCCTGCTCTCTCGGGGTCGGACACCTACAGCTCGGGAGGAACTGCCAATTCTAGATCTCACCATCTTGATCTCGACTTTGGGGGGGGGGGTGGAATTGACGAGGGGTTCCCGAGCTGAGGTATGAATCCATCCCGAGCCGAGGCGGGCTAATCAACGCCAAGGCCAGCGCGTTCAACTGAATGTCCAACCAGGTTGACTGGCCCGACCCCGGAAACCCCGACCTCAGTTCCAGCTGTTCCGATGAGACATAAAGCACTGATGGGACATAAAGTTGCGCCGCATTAAATGCTGTCAGACCAGAACTTAGTATAAATAGAGCTCCACCCTCTCCATTTAAAAAGGTAACTCGTTATTAAATGCTCTCAGCTACCTTGCCAGTTCGGACATACTAATCATTCGCACGCTCGAGGGAAAAATCCAGGTCATCACCCCGCATTTTCCTTCTTTTCATTGAGCAGGTCTGGTAGCCGACCCGGAAAGTACAGCTCGGAGGCCGACCTGAAAAGTCCAGTTCGGCGCAAGTAGCTCCCAACTTCAACTGTGAGGTTTCCAACCTCGACAGTAGTGATATTCTTCTAATAATAGTTTAGAATATTTTGTAAGTTTAGTAGGGCTTCCTCAACTTAAAGGTTATAGTACTATCATTACAAGATATATCAATTGAGTTATACGTGACTTTATGAAGCTGATAAAATGCCATTTTATGGTTATATATATGGGGCCTATTTAAGGGAACCCTTTAAGGGGACGTTTGATTTACAGAATAATTTTTTATTTGCGATAATAATATTCTTAAGAATGACATTCCCATGAATGTTATTATCGGAAATGTAACTAAAATTGTTTGATACATTAAAAACATTCTTAGGAATCTTGAGCTAGCAATTTTTAAACATACTCAAAAAAACAAAAATGTCAAAAAAAAGTATACAAGCCATGATACACTTTATATATATACTTTTGCCAATACGCTACCAAGAAAATGTCTTACGTATTTATACAAGTAAAATAAATTTATTTTTATATTTGCAAATTTTGGATTTTAAGTTTATTTTTTTAATAAATGAAAAATTAAATTTTAAAAATTGTTTTATTAATTCTAGTTTTATTTTTAAATTTTAAATTTAATCTAAAAATTTAAAATTTGGAATTGAGCATTTAAGCTAAATAGAAATTTAACTTGTAAAATTTAAATTTAAATTAATCATCTAATAAATTTTTTTAAAATTTTTTTTTATTTTTTTTTATTTTTATTTTCAAAATATTTCACTTCATTTTATATTTTTTTTTCTAATTTTTATTTTAAAGTTAGATGTAAAAAAAATATTATATTTATTCATATTTTATATTTATTTTAAAATTTTTATTTAAAATATAAAATTAAATTACAAAAAATTAATTTAACTTAAGAATTTAATTTTTATTTTATTATTTTGTTATTTTCATATTCTTTTTATTTTATCATTCTATTTTTCTATTTATTATATTGTTATTTTTATACCTTATGTTTATTTTTATTTTCTGAATTATTTTGTTGTATTTTTTTATTTTTTTATTTTTTAAAATGAGTATTTGTGTCTTTTATTTTCTCCAAAATATTTCTACAACTTGGGAATGTGAAATTCCTACTCCCTCACACGGGGAATAAAAATTGAGCAAATTTGGAAATATTATATTCACAAAAATGTAATATGCTTATGAATATTTTTATATTCCAAACTTCAAATTCACGAAAATTCTGTAAGATTCTGTGAACTAAATGCCCATAAGAGGCAATATATGGGCTCCCTCCAATTCCAACACACATGTGTACATATATATATATCAAGGGGGAAGGGGAAGAGAGAGTGTTTGTTTACGAATCATAGGAAAAGAAATAAAGACAAGTGTTCACAAAAAATGGGGCATCACACTTGCTGCAACCAGCAGAAAGTTAAGAGGGGTTTATGGTCTCCTGAGGAAGATGAAAAACTTATTAGATACATCACTACTCATGGTTATGGCTGTTGGAGTGAAGTCCCTGAAAAAGCTGGTTTTTTATTAGCTCTGCTTATAATTCTCCAGTTGTTTTTCCTTAGAAAAAACTTATAATTTTTGGCATCACTACTACTGTGATTAAGTATTTGGTGCATACTATTCATGAAAATATGTTGCGTATGTTTTTCTTTCAGGGCTTCAAAGATGTAGAAAGAGTTGCCGCTTGAGATGGCTGAACTACTTAAGGCCAGATATAAGGAGGGGAAGATTTACACCGGAGGAGGAAAGCTTGATCATCAGCCTTCATGAGGCTGTAGGGAACAGGTTTTAGTAACATATTTTTTTTCTTTTCGTTATTGCAAACTTCAAATCATTTGCCCGCATCCAAACAAAATATTGTTACTAAATCCAATACATTTCATGTTAATAGATAGATAGATAATCATTAGCATTTGCGCTTGAAGTTTGGTTTTAATTCATGATCTGTGGTCTTGATGTCAATAACATTTTTATACTCACAGACCAGAGTGTTACTTTAAATTAATTAAGCTGCTTGAATCGCCATCGATCATTGATTTTGTAACTCAATTCAACTAACTCAACTGCGATATTGAGCATTTAAGCAAGTTTCTACATGATAGTATCAAGAAAGGCACTTATTCATGCATGTACCTATGGACGGTTAAGATATTTAAAGTCCTTTTTTTGGTCTAAAATGATCTTACTTGACAATACACGGTTTAGCCACAATACATGTTGAAAATTTAGCGACACATTACCAATCTTTACTCCGAGACACACACACACATATTTATATCCCCTCATCACAACAGGTCTTGATTTGAATATACCACCCAAATTAGGTGAGAAATTATTTTAAGTGAATAAATATATTGTTTTAAGTGTTCATTCCACGTTTCAACCTAAAAAAAAAAGTGTGCCTTAGACTTTTTCTGTCTAGTTCAATTAGTTGGGCAGTTCAGTGTATAAAACTTTTGCTAATTCACTACTTGTTAGTAGAGTTCTTCTTTTGAACTTAATGTCCTAACATGCACGAGGAAATTGTAGATGGGCGCATATAGCAAGTTATTTGCCTGGGAGGACAGACAATGAGATCAAGAACTATTGGAATTCTTGGATCAAAAAGAAGCTACGAAAGCCCTCGATGACAACAATATATACCACACCCAAAACTGAGCAAAATTCCCAATTTGCTTATAGTTCAAACCAATCAATTTTTTGGAATCCAGAATTTGCTATAAGGAGTCAGCTCCAGGATGATCTAATTCCTGCTCCGAGCTCGACGTTCATGTTTGACACTGGTTCACTAGAAGGGCAGCTTAGTGCCGATGTTGTTGATGGAGTGGCTCAGATTTTCCAAGAAACAGCATCATCAAGCTCTGAAATATGTTCAATCAATCAGCACCAAGTTCAAGCAACATTTGGCCAGCCAATATCATTCAAGAATGGATGGGACGCGAACTATTTGCTAACACTTATGAGCACAGAGAATATGGTGCCCCCAAAAGTGCAATCTTGGAATATAAATGTGGAAGGACAGATGACACTTGATTGCCTGCAGAAACAAGATTTCAATAAATGGGTTGAGACACAGCAGAGCTCTGGGTATTTATTTTGGGATCAATTACAAGCCCAAGGACAAGTATTAGCTGGTGGGGAAGAATTTTTACCAGCAACGCCAAGCACAGGAGTGATGCTTTCTTATCACCCTTCATCACTATGAATGCAAGTTCAGAATTGGTGGAGTCATGAAAAATAAGCATTAATTAATTTGTTTAACTAGTATTTGTTTAATTGATCAGCTTTATGAATGAAATTATCTACTCTAGCTTTTATGCCTCTAGCATACTTCGTTACATACTTAGATATTTATAAGCAAGAAAGCACGTGAGACGTGAAAAAATATAAATGAGTAGAAGTAACTAATTGTGTACATATTCTACGTTTTTACTTTTTATTTAAAGAAAATTGAAGTCCTATAACATATATTAAAAGATATAATTTACAAAATTAATCTCATAATTTCTTACACATGATTACAACAAATAGTATATCACTACAACAAATGTCTGTGGTAATTTGATTAATTAACTTTGTATTGCATTTAGTTGCTTCATCAATTGAATTAATTGACTAGGTTGACGTCTAGCAGCCGCAAAAGTAATACGTTAATTAATTGACTAGGTTGGCGTCTAGCAGCAGCAAAAGTAATACGTGGGTGGGAAAAGTATGTGCTACAGTTATTAGATGAGAGATTCCTTCTTGACTATTTTTAAGTTATGCACAAGGGAGTAATTAGCATCAGGATTTACACTATGTATGGATTCACTTTTTTCAAAGGAACAAAAAGAAAGGGAAGGAGTTAGGGATTTTTTTCTTTGGATTCACTTTGACGAGAGGATTTTCCGATCCTCCATATGTGGAATTTTTTGAAAGCTAAGTAAAGAAAATGTTAACGAATAAATTTTTTTTAATTGTCCCGAATATTTTTATATAATTTAAATATATCTTTCTTTTGCTAAATAAGCATTTTGTATTTTAGTGAAAATTAAAATGTATATAGGTGAGTCTTAATGACCAATACATTGAAAAGTAAATAAAAAGCAAAGGAAAGCTAGCCTAAATAATATGGTTCAAGTAAGTACGGAAGCTCGCTAGGCAACCAACAAAACAAAGCAAATGTTCCATTTGACTAAACTAATTGGTTAACCATTCTTGCATCGGATAACTGGATAGCTTGAACCGTTATTGAAACAACCCAAACAGAGTTACAAGATCCAAACAAAAAAAGATTTACAAAAGCTACCTTACAAAGGGTTTCCAATCAAGTCCAAGAGTAGAAACGGATCGCCAATATGGGATCAACAACCCAAAGAGCAACAAGAATGTACAAAGAATCATCAAAGTGGAAGGAGGAACGTAATCAATCCCGGTGGTTTTAATTTTGATTTAGGGAGGTTATCTTTGAATTTGGAGCAGCCACCTTTGTATTTGGGGAAATTGGACATAGTGGGGTTCATGAAAACATCAATGAATGGAAAAGAAAGTCTCATCCAATGGCCATCTTTTCTCGGCCACTACTTCCAATCCTCACACTTCAAACAATGTTTTCGATGCATTGGCGAGAGCAAGTTTGATTGTTTGAATGAAACTCTTGACAAAGGTGACCAAGTTGATGCATGCCAATGATAGCCTTAGAGAGGATACCATACCACCACCACCGCCGCCACTGCCGCCGCCCCCTCCTCCTCCTCCCCCCCCCCCCCCCCCCCCCAACCCCCCACCCCACCAATGATAGCCTTAGAGAGGATACCATACCACCACCGCCGCCCCTTCCCCCCCCCCCCCCCCCCCCCCCCCCCCCCCCTCCCTCCTTGGCCACACCAACTCCCGATAATCATGCTAGGGCCGAGACCCTAGTATCTATATATAGAAGGTGAAATTAATTTAAATATATCTTTAACATAACAATAATTATAAAATAGTATTTAAGTACTTTCTATTCAAAATTGCCATTCCTTTTTCCAGTTTAAACAACCAATTATAAAATCAATCATTTTAATTCTTTATATTCTGGTCCTTTTGCAATTCAAATGAGGTAACGTCTTTCCCTTTTATAATTGTTTTCTCAATATAACTTCCTCTTCCTTCCCCGTGCGAATCCAAATATAGTGGTAGCTCCAATCAAGTGATAATAAACAAGGAAATCTTTTGTAGTTTGGTAGTTTGTTTTACTATTTTCTCTTGGGTGAAGAATTGGGTGAGTAAATATGCCTTAAAAACGAAAAAAAGAAAATAAAAATAAAAAATACTTGTTATAGACACCTCTTGTTGATTTTCCCAAAGATACTGTGTTGGGTCATGATCATGTTGATTTTTGGTGGACCATAGTATACGTCAATTTTATAAGTTTGACTCCATTTGCACATTCTTCTTTCCGAAATTTCACGTAATCCTTTGCTGTTAAGCTGCTTAATTAATTGCATCTTTTGACGTTGTTGGACTTCAAAAAGGACAGCCTCGTAGGACCCATGCCCTAGTTGAGTTCGATGTCATGCATACGCAATTATGCACGTAAGGCAGTATACATTGTAGAAAACCCGAGATAACTTGTTTAATCTCTCCATGCTTTATTTTTTACTAATGGCATTCTCATTTCCTATGCTTTGGCTTCTAATTAGTGACATCCCAAATACCAAAAAAAAAAAAAAATGTACAACAGGAATCATGCAAACCCAATCACGAGCTTATTGAAGATTTTATGTTCACTAGAGGTTAAGATCACATAATTTAACATATATATAAAAAATAATTTATCAGTGAGAGTTAAATTAATTTTTTAACTTAAAATTATTTCAAAATACACATTTAAAAAAAAAAAAAGAGTTAAAGTAAGGACTGCGGCCAGGAGTCATGTAAGAACCTAATTTTGTACTTCAGGCAGTATTAACCTTATATTATATAGCATAGTATCGTGCATACCAAGCGATCGTGTTAGAGCCTTATGTATTGAATTAATTAATTAAGTTATAAAATGGACCAACACATAATAAATGAAACTAACAAATGTTGTTAGATAATATAGTTGTTCCACGTTTGCTTGATTGCTAATTAAATGTACTGGGTTTTTTTTTTCTTTTTGGGTCTCTTCAAGCAACCCAAAAGGGGTTTGTTCAATTTAATTAATAATTACCACTACTAACAATAATTTCTTAATTGATAGAAATGACATATATGTCTAGATCTTGATCCTTCAGCTTTAACAAAAGTACCTTAGCAAGGTGAGCTCCCTATTGTGTGCGAATTGTGAGATAAAAACCTTATAGATGAAGGTTAATCCATATAATAATTTGGATAACATCACAATCATAATCGCGAATAATTATTAGCCATTAGACATGCAAATCTTTTGCAAACATATAAATTGATTTACACGGTATTAGACATTTAAAATCAGTATATAAGATAATAGACTACTTCACCTGATACTAATTAGTTTTAGGATGAAATCTCATACCATTTTATTATGGTATTAGAGATGAGCCTTAGTCCTATATTATCATCCACGTGTGATCTATTTGAGTTCTAGGCTTTGCTTGTCGACTATGGTACATAATTTCTGATTTCGTTGCTCTTGTACCATGTTTTAAATTTGTTATTTTTTTGACCACGTTAATTAGTTAATTAATCATGGGTCACTCATGAAAGGCCTATTGAAGAATCCAATTATCTCACATGAATAAATCAAAATATTTAAAACTAGTATATAGGATTTTGAACTACTTCACCTGACATTAATTAGTTTTAAGATAAAATTTCAAGCTTTCTAACACACAACGCACAAGCATGCATAGGTTATCAACTACAATGACAAGAAATCATTGTTTTCTTCCACGACCAAAAAAATAATAATAATGTACTTTCTCCAAAAAAATCTTCCATAACTATGTAAACTTTTCCTTTAATCATCAGTTGGAGCCGGAGGGGATGTGTTTGGTTTATTATTGACGAGGGGATCCCGAGCTGAAGTAAAATGCCCATGCTGAGCTGAGGCAGGCTAATCCGAGCCAAGCTGAACATATTCAGCTAATGCCCAACCTGGATGCTGATCCAACTTCACCCCGACCCCGGAAAACCCCGACTTCAGCGCCAGCTGCCCTGATGAGACATAAAGTCTTGATGGGACATAAAGCTGCACCGCATTAAATGCTGTCAGGTCCGAATTTAGTATAAATAGAGCTCCCCCTTCATTTCAGAGGTAACTTGTTATTAAATGCTCTCAGCTACCTTGCCAGCTCGGACATACTAATCATTCGCGCGCCCAAGGGGAAAATCTGGGTCATCACCCCGCCTTTTCCTTTATTTCCCTTGTACAGGTCAGGTAGCCGACCTGAAGAGTTCAACTCGGAGGCCAACCTCAAAGTTCAGCTTGGCAAGTGTAGCTGACCAACTCAACTGCAAGTATCCGACCTCGACAGTTTGGCGCCGTCTGTGGGAAGAAGTTCTTTCTATTACTCTTCTCACCACTCATTAAGAAGCCAACATGGTACAAACTAGAAGCCACAGCGCACCGGTAGAGGACTCACCCAACCCGGACGAGGACCTCGAAACCATGCAGGTGCCTAGCCAAGATCCAACCCAAGCCGACGTTGGAATGAGCCAACGTATACACTTAGCCTCAGAAACCAACCCCTCTACAGATAGAGACCTCAACTCCAACTTGACGCCGGAGATGAGGATGATGCTTAAGATGTTCCAGGAGCTAAAGGAGCAGGTAGCCTGGCTAGCTGCGAAACCCCCAGTTCCACAAGCAAATACACTGCAGCCTATGCGCCCACAGTTCCGCATTCTGGCCCCAGGGCGAACTCGAGCACAAGACGGAGAAGGATTCCTGGAGCCGGAAGCGAGACCCGTGGATGCGAGAGGCAAAAGGGCGGCCCAAGCCGACCCCGAGCAGGCCAAGACTGCGGCCGCCATAGCCAAGGTCATCAACCAGCTCGGCGTAAGCCCACTTTCACCCGAGGTACCAGCCACGCCACTACCTACCGGCAACCGGATGCCCAACCTGGCCGTCTATAATGGACATGGAGACCCGACCAGCCACCTGCTCAACTTTGGTCACCACATGACTCTGCATGACATGTCCGACCTCATGAAGACGAAGACATTCCCGACCACCCTGGTTGGCAATGCCTTGGATTGGTTCTAAAAACTTCATCCCGGTTCAATTGCAAGTTTTCATCAGCTGGCTGAGGCTTTCCTGTCCCGCTTCGCGGGGAGCCGGTGCTCTACCCGCTACACTTCTACATTGCTACTGGTGAAGCAACATCGAGGGGATAGCTTGAGGGCTTACACAGCCAGATTCAATGAAGAATCCCTCCGAATCCCCAACTTGGAGGACTCAATGGCACTGATGGCTTACCAGAGTGGGCTCAGGTCGGGCCCCCTTACATCCTCATTAGCAATCGACCCCGTGGATACTGTATCCGAGCTGATGGTACGAGTAGAAGGGTACACACACTTGGAAGAAATCCATCAAGCAAAGAGGGATGATGACAAGGAGAAGGAAGCAAGCAGAAAGGGAGAGACCTCCTGAGCCCAACCTGGGGGTAAAGTCCAGAACAACCGAGGTAAGTAGCCCCAACAGCCAAAGCAGAACCCCCGGTTCACTATGTTCACTCCCCTTAACACCTCAAGGGAGCAGATCCTGATGGAGATCCAACACCAGAACCACCCGCCTCCAGCTCCAAGGATGAAAGGCCGACCCGAGAAACGCAATAGAATCAAGTATTGCCGCTACCATATGGACTACCACCATACCACCGAACAGTGCAAAGACTTGAAATAGGAGATCGAGGCATTGATAGCCCGGGGTCACCTCCGAAGGTACGTAGATCTGCAGCCGACCCAGAATCACGATCAAAGAGATAGAGAGAGGAGTTCACCCAGGCGCCACCCTCGGGGCGGACGTTTGGCTGTGATTGAGACAATTGTAGGAGGATTGGCATTGAGAGGAGAGACCTCGGCAGGCAGGAAAGGTTATGTTCGGGCTGGAAGGGAGTATGGACCGGTGCGGGGACCGGACCCGGAGATAGATGAGCTCACCTTCTCCTCTGAAGACTTGGAGGGGGTGATATTACCTCATGACGACCCACTAGTGATCAGCGCCGAAATAGCCAACTTTACCGTCAAGAGGCTGATGGTGGACACCGGGAGCTCGGCAGAAGTCTTATTCTCAGCGCTTTTGAGCAAATGGGGTTGGATAGGAGCCGACTCAGGCCATTGAGGGGCACTTTAGCTGGTTTCACTGGGCAAGCCCACCGAGCCGAATGGGTGATCAACCTTCCGCTGAAGTTGGGAGACGGAGATAAGTGGGTTTTGATGCAAGCCAACTTTATTGTGATAGATTGCAACTCTACTTACAATAGGATCCTAGGTCGGGTGGCACTCAACCATTTCAGGGCCGTCCCTTCAACTTACCACCAGGCCCTAAAGTTCCCGACCCTGGCCAGCACGACTACCATTCGCGGAGCCCAGCTCTCAGCCCGGGAGTGTTATGAAAACTCCCTTCGACCCAAATATCAGGTTGGCTGGGGACTAGATTTGCCCGAGGAGAAGAGAGGCAGCCCGGCCGAAGACCTTCAGGAGGTAGAACTCTCCGACAAAACAAAGAGAGCAAAAATCGGAAGTGAACTCTCTGCCAACCTCAAGAAAGGTATAAGCCAATTTCTCCTGAAAAATGAACACATGTTTGCATAGTCTGCCTCTGACATGACAAGTATTGACCCGGGAGTGATTGAGCATCACCTGAATGCCGACCCGAATCACTATCCGGTGAAGCAGAAGCGCAGACACTTCCATTATGATAAGCAACAAATCATAGCAGAAGAGGTGGAAAAATTGGTAGACGTCGGCTACATAAAGGAAATCCAGTACCCAACCTGGTTATCCAACGTGGTGCTGGTGACCAAGTCCTCAAGAGGATGGAGATTGTGTATTGATTTTACCGACCTCAATAAAGCCTGCCCTAAGGACTGCTTTTCCCCACCTCGGATTGATCAGATGGTGGATGCCACCTCTGGATTTGAGCTACTCTCTTTTATGGATGCCTTCAAAGGCTACAACCAAATCAAGATGGCTCCCGGAGATAAAAAGAAGACTGTCTTCACCACTGATAAAGGTCTCTACTACTATGAGGTCATGCCTTTTGGCCTCAAGAATACTGGAGCTACCTACACTCGGATGGTGAACAAGGTTTTCAAAAAAAAGATTGGCCGAAATATGGAGATCTATGTAGACAACATGTTGGTCAAGAGCAGAAGGGTAGAAGATCATGTAGCCGACCTCGCTGAAGCTTTCGCCGTAATGGAGCACTTTGGGATAAAACTGAACCCTGAAAAGTGCGCATTCGGCATCAAGGCAGGGAAGTTTCTGGGCTTCATGGTCACAGCCCGTAGAATAGAAGCCAACCCAGAGAAGGTTCAGGCGATACTTGACCTAGCGCCGCCAACCTACGTGAAAGACGTCCAAATGTTGGCAGGCAAGGTTGCAGCACTAAGCAGATTCATGTCCAAGTCGGCTGACAAGTGTGCTCCTCTGTTCAAAATATTGAGGAATCCTAAAAACTTTGAATAGACTGCGAAATGCCAAAACGCTTTTCAAGAGCTGAAAAAGTATCTAGCTTCGCCACCCCTGCTGTCCCGACTTGAGGTGATGGAGGAACTGGTACTATACCTAGCATGCTCGGGGACAGCAGTGGCAGTGGCGCTAGTCCGAGAGGAAGGGAAGGAACAGACGCCGGTCTATTATGTCAGCAAAACCCTGCAAGGGGCCGAGGTGAGGTACTCTTCCTTGGAAAAACTCACACGCGCGCTCATCACGACGGCAAGAAAGCTGAAGCCATACTTTGATGCTCATCCAATTAAGGTCATGACGGATACCCCACTTAAGTCCATCATGCGCAAGCCGGAGGCGTCGGACAGGCTGCTGATATGGGCAGTTGAGCTGAGTCAATTTGACATCACCTACCAGCCCAGAACAGCCATCAAAGCCCAAGCCATCACAGACTTTGTGGTGGAATGCACTAGCCGAGCTGAGCCTGACCCGGAGGATGTGTGGAAGGTCCATGTGGATGGGGCCTCAGGGAAGTCTGGGAGCGGAGTTGGGGTGGTCATCCTTGACCCAACCTGGCATGAGCACCAATACTCCCTCAAGTTCACCTTTCCGGCATCTAACAATGAAGCGGAGTACAAAGCGGTGATTGCGGGATTGAAAATTGCAGCTCAGCTCGGGGCACAGACAGTCGACCTGAGCACCGACTCTCAGTTGGTTTCTAGTCAGATATCGGGAGAGTTCGAAGCCAAGGACAGTACTATGCTAGCCTACCTCAACAAAGTCAAGGATTTGACCTCAGGGCTCAAAAGGTTCACGATACAGCAAATTCCGAGGGAGGAGAATATGAAGGCTGACGCCCTGTCCAGGTTGGCCTTGGGTGAGAGCCGACCTGCTCTGGTCCATGTGAAAGAAGTGTCCGAGCCGAGCATTCAGTTGGGGGTGCAAGCCGTAGCCTAGCTCAATTTAAGCCCAGATTGGACCAAACCAATCGTGGACTACTTGGAGGGGGGTATGACCCCAGAGGATGAAAAACTGCTCGAAAACTCACGAAACAGGCCTCAAAGTTTGTCATAATTGCCGGGCAACTCTACAAGAGAGCCTATACTTGGCCTCTCTTGAAATGTGTTGGACCTGAGGAGGGAAACTATATACTCCATGAGATCCATGAAGGGGTATGTGGAAACCACTTGGGAGGCAAAGCTCTGGCTCGAAAGGAATTGAGGCAAGGCTATTTCTGGCCAACCTTAGAACAAGATGCCAAAGAATATGTAAAAAAGTGCAACACCTGCCAAAGGTTCGCCAATGTCCAGAGAAAGCCAGCGGTAGACCTCACGGTGATGATAAGCCCTTGGCCATTCTATCAGTAGGGTCTAGATATTATCGGCCCATTGCCAACCAGTGTTGGCCAAAAGAAGTACGCCTTCGTAGCAGTAGACTACTTCACCAAATGGCCTGAGGCTGAAGGTGTTGCTAGAATAACAGAAAAGGCAGCTTGGAATTTTATGTGGAAAAACATCATTTGCCGATTCGGGGTACCAAAGGTCATCGTTACTGACCACGGCAAGCAATTCGACAGTGCATACTTTCGAGGCAAATGTGCTGAGATTGGGATCGACCTCAGATTCTCATCTATTGCTCACCCTCAATGTAATGGCCAAGTTGAAAGAACTAACCAAATCATTTTGCAGGGCCTGAAAACCAAGCTGGAGGAAACAGAGGGCCAGTGGGCATCGATTCTCCCTGAGGTGATGTGGGCTCAGCAGACCACCACCAGCTCGGCAACGGGATAATCGCCCTTCGAGCTGACTTTCGGTACTCAAGCAGTACTGCCAGTGGAAATCGGGGCTCCAATCAGTAGAATTCTCCACCACGATCCAGAAATAAACGGAGCCCTTATCCGTGAAGAGCTCGACCTCTCCGAAGAGCTCCGAACTAAAGCTCAAATCAGGATGCTAGCCAGCAAAGCTGCCATGCAAAGAGCCTTCGCCAAACAGGTCAAGCCTAAGCCTATTAAGGTTGGCGACCTCGTCCTCAGAAAGACTATCTTTTTGCCGCGCTTGAGCAACAAGCTCTCCCCAACTTGGGAGGGACCGTACAAGGTGTTGAAAGAAGTCCGACCTGGGACCTTCTACCTCCGTGACAAGCACGGAAAACCGTTGAAGAATGCATGGCACGCAGAACACCTGAAGAGATATTTTGTGTAAAGATCCCGAGCCAGAAATTTTTGTAAAGGCCCCGAGCCAGAAACTCTTGTAACTGCCCCGAGCCGGAAACTCTTGTAACGGCCCCGAGCCAAAACTTTTTGTTCAGGCCCCGAGCCGAAATCTTTGCTAAGGCCTCGAGCCAAAGCATTGCTTGTAATCGGCTCCCGAGCCCAAGTACTTCATGTACAATCTCAATACAAACATATTTTGTAAACCAGTGCAATGCCTAACCCGGGGCCAAGCGCCTCAGCTACTGAGCTATTCCCGACTCGGATTAACGCGGTGGCCACGCTTAATTACGAGCTAATGATTCAAGTAAACCAGCTTGGACCAGATTCCAGCTCGGGTATAGTCAATAACAATTTGATTAGATTTTCCAGTTCGGATTAAGGTCCAACTCGGTCCAATCCGGCTTCAGGTCAGGACGTTAGTTTGGGTCTAAACTCGAACTCAGCGTTTGTCAACATTAGTTTGACCAATTTTAAATCGGACTGACGAGTCCAGGTCGGCGACAATTATATAGTTGCACAGTTAACCAGCTCGGATTAGGATGATAATTCATTAATCGCGTCCAGCTCGGTTATTTATATTTAAATTAAGTTCGAAAGGCCCATTAAATTGGACCGACCCCACTTACTTAAGAAATATGCGAAGAGAAAAGTACATTCGTACAAACTCAAATAAAACGCAAAATAGTCATTTCATTAACTTGAAAATGCAAAGTTACAAAGAGCCCAACTTGGGCGAAATTACAATAGCCCGACCTGGGCGATTACAAAGCTTATTTTGGAGCGGCGGCGGATGTGGTGGCGTCGGCTTCATCCCCGACCTGGTCCATGCCCTTCTGGACAAATTTCATCACCTCCTTGGCTTGGGACGCCAGGTCGACTGGTAGCTTAGGAATCTCCCAGAACTCCCGTGGCGGAGCCTCCAAGATCTCGATGTAATCGTTCTTGGTGGCAGGGAAGAAGGTCTTCGCTCTCTCCTGAGCTGCAACTTGGCCTCGGAAGTAGTATTCCAACTCAGCGTACTGGGCCATTGCCCCACCCTCCGTGGCTAGCCAGTCCACAGCCTCTTGGCTGGACTTAAAGACTTCCACTGCCTTCTCCCCTCGCGGGCTGACCTGATCCAGGAGGTCCTTAAGCTTCGCCTCGGTCTCGCGCTTATCCTTCTTGAAGCGCTCAACGTCCATGGCTGCGGCCTCGCGCCGGGATTTCTCCGCCTCGAGCTCCTTCTTCAGGCGGACGATCTCCGTTGCATCCGCTTTTTGCCTTTGGGAAGCATCCTCCCTCAAGGCCTTCAGCTCGGCTCGAGAGTCGATGAATCGTTGCTCGAGCTCGACGCAGTGAGTTTGGGCTCGGGCGAGCAAGCTAGGTGCTGTAAAGATGTGGGACTCGGCCTGCACAAAGGATGACAAAATGGTCAGCCGAGCCAAAAAATTTAACCATATCAACGCAGTAAAATATGCCTTACCGTGACTATGGCCGTCCTCAAGTCGAGCGAAAGTTGCTTCGCCGGGACCGATGCCAGCTTGGGATTGCGGGCGACCTTGGCTGCCTCCACGAAATCCTTATTAGGAAGGCTCACCTCCGTGGCCTTGCCTTTCCTAGAGTACTCGGGCAGGGACCGTTTCCTATTGTCGGGGCGGGATGTAGAGTGCTCAGCAATCGCCACGCCCGAGCTTGATCTTTTGGTCTGGGGAGACGCCGACGTCCCCTTAGAAGAGACCTCAGGCAACTGCCTCTGCTCTTGAGGGACGGAGGAGCCCAAGCCGGACCAGGCAGAGACCTCGCCGCTAGCCTCATTCTTTCTCTTCATCTGGGCATACACGAGCTTCCTCGTATCTGCCATATCTGTAAAAAGCAATGAAGAGAGGTGAGAAATAACCCTAGGCAAACTGAAGGGAACGACGGTAGACAAGGAGACGGGGAGGTCGGGCATTGATCCTGCGAACTGACCCTCTTCTGAGCCGGACTCCGCATTCTCTTCGGGATCGGGAAGAAGGTGAGGGTGCTCCCTCCTCAGGTCGGGCTCTCTCCCGAGCAACTTGGATCCCCAGATCCTATCCCACCTGAGGACACTATCGATATCGATCAGCATACCCGGCTCGGGTCTTAGCACCCTAACCTCGGCCAGTTCCTCTGCTGAGAGCTTGGGGTTGTCATTCACAGTCTTTTTCAAGGAAAGATTCCAATCCACTCTGAACCCCGGGTTCACGGCCGGCTCGACCCAATAGTAGTCATTGTGCCAGCCCTTGTTGGAGGAGTGCCACTTGGTGAATATGGCGTTGCCGACCCGAGCTGCAAAATGGAACCACCCTGGTTGCTTCGGGTTGGGCTTGCAGATAAAGAACTGCCTAAACCGACGCAGGGTCGGCTCTATCTTCCTCTCAAGGCAGAACACATAAAACGCCACCATCACCGCCCAGCCGTTAGGTGACATCTGACTCGGGCTCAGCTTAAAATAATTCAAAATATCGGCGATGAAGTCGGGAAGTGGAAGCCGGACGATATCGAATGTGAGGTTGTAGATGGTGAAATGGTCGGGTGGAGGATAACAAGCAGGCTCGGTCCGACTCGGCACCTTCAGCTTGTGGTGTTGGTCCACCGACCAGTCCCTTAGCCCAGCGTTAGCCATCTGGACGGTAGAGTGGTACTCACGCCTACAGTAGGTGAACAACTGCTATATCCTCTTTCCCTGAGCCGACGAGCCGCTAGCTATAGCCGAGCTCCGAGGTTGGACCGCCCTAACTAGAACCGCTTCAATCGGCTCCGACACGGAGAATCCAGCTAGGTACTCCTGAGGTATCTCAACTCCCTCCAACTGGTTCAGTGGCTCGTCATCCTCCCTATCTCCCAAGTCATCTAGGTCGGCTAAAGGATCCGCCTCGGCTTCTTCTTGCACTCGTTTGACCTCGATCACTTGACAATCGTCATCACTCTCCCTGAGCCCAGATTGCCGAGATGATTCTTGAGATGCACCTTTGATGTCATCCCCGTGCCCTCTATCTGAAGTCGACTTCGAGCACGACGGATCCTCATCCCCTCCATAGGACCTCACCTCCATCGCTTGGGAATCTTCCGACTCCGACCTTCCCATCCTGTTTACAAATTAAAATATGTGCAGGAATAACTAAAAGGAGTCGGGACGTACCTACTGCTCTAGTTGTCAAAGATGACCCGACCTAATATGCTCCGAGTTGATAGAATCTGAGCTGAATACCCCGAGAAGATATTTTCCGAGCTAAAAAATGTCTGACCACTCTGGTATCCGACCTGAAAGCTCTAAACTTTGTATGCAAAGTATGTAATGAATCTCAGATGTCGAGGCCCTATTTATAGGCAACTCCTGTAACCGCCTCGGGAATCTCAAACGTTGCGTCTCGTCATAACTGCCATGTGACGTGTCAGCCATCTGAAGGGTACACGACGCTGACGTGGCCATCCCCACTCTACCGGGGTCGGGCACCTCCAGCTAGGGAACAACTCCCAAATCTAGATCTCACCCTCTCGATCTCGACTTGGGAGGAGAAGAGGGGGGGATTGACGAGGGAGATCCCGAGCTAAAGTAAGATGCCCATGCATACCTGAGGCGGGCTAATCCGAGCCAAGCCGAACATAGTCAGCTAATGCCTAACCTGGATGCTGATCCAACTTCACCCCGACCCCGGAAAACCCCGACCTCAGCGCCAGCTGCCCTGATGGGACATAAAGTCTTTATGGGACATAAAGCTGCACCGCATTAAATGCTGTCAGGTCCAAATTTAGTATAAATAGAGCTCTTCCCCTTCATTTTAGAGGTAACTCGTCATTAAATGCTCTCAGCTACCTTGCTAGCTCGGACATACTAATCATTCGCGCGCCCGAAGGAAAAATTCGGGTCATCACCCCGCCTTTTCCTTCATTTCCCTTGTACAGGTCAGGTAGCCGACCTGAAGAGTTCAACTCGGAGGCCAACCTCAAAATTCAGCTTGGCAAGCGTTACCGACCAACTCAACTGTGAGTATCTGACCTCGACAATCATGATACCGTGAACCCACTTTAAAATGCTGTTTGTTCTGTATATCAATAAAACTGAGATGCAGCCCTCATTATAAAGTGAAATAGAAATCGACCTTGCACCTTTAGTTCAGCTTTTACATGAAGCAAAAGTATTATATTTTCTTCAACTTCTTCCAGAATCTCAGCAACAAACTAATTCTATGATTTTTTACTAATTAGCATACGTTTGCTTTGTCCTTTACTCTTATATGGGTTGCACCATCTTTTCAATTTTTAGCAACTCTCTGAAAATAATGCCCCAATTTCACACGTATGCTTTGTCTTTTTGTCTCATATGAGTTGCAGTGACCGACATACATGTAAGCTAACGGAGACTGTAGTCTTTACTAATTTAAAAAAATGTTAAAAATTCTCAATGCAAATAACATAGAATTTTAAAAATTATGCTTTAATTATATAGTTAAAAGAATTGATTATCCCCCACAAAAAAAATATATTTGTATTTATATAATTAAAAAATTATGCATTTTAACTCCTATTGAGAAAAATTTATGAATCCGCATCGGATGGGTTACACCATCTTTTCAATATTTAGCAAGTCTGCGAAAATAATGTTCCAATTTCACTCGAGAGATAAATCATAAACTGTCCTCTAAATTAATAGAGAAAAAGAGGAGGAGATAATGACAGCATACCAACCATAGTCATTTTGTAGTCATTCCACAGAATGACTTAATTGAGTGCTAGAGATATCAAATTAATTGTACAAATGTTTTTTAAAAGTTTTAGCTTTTAGAAACAAGTAATTCAATTATTTAAAAAGGTTCTGAGTTGAAATCTCACTACTATCATTTCATTTATAATTTGTATAGCTCGAAAGCCTTGCTTGTACAAGATGGACTTCTTGTTGAAGATATCAAACTAACTAAATATACATTACCTAACAACTTAGAGTCTATTTGGTCTAACTGTAAAATTTTAGCTGTTGAGTTTTAGAGTTTTCACCAATAGAGTTTTGGTTAGAAGTATTCTTAAAACAAAAACTATTGACTGTTTGGGATTGTCATGTCAGAAATATTGTTCACTGTCAGTAAACCTATCTGGCCCATCACCAAAGGATTGCTGCTAAAGTATTGTGGGCTGTGAAATGAGCAACAAGGACATTCTCTAAGGTCGAAGGTGCGGAGTCTCATAAAATTTGAGATAATGTTGGGCTTCCAAAATATGGGGATTTTGTTGGAGGACAAAAAAAAAACAAAACAAAACAACTTTTTTTATGATGTAATAATAGATTTGCAAAATCTTTTTTTGAAAACTTCTGGTTTGGAACTTCTTATTGTTTAATTCTTCTTAACTTTAGCTTTTATCTAAAAATTCTATAAAAAATCGGCAAAACAAATTGATTTTAACTTCTAAATCACAATTAATATTTTTAAGTGTCTAAAAGTTGGAAGTCTTAAACTTTTAAAATAAGTGGTTATTTAACATTGAGATTCCATAGAAAGGCTCAAGTGCTGGCATATAGGCAGCATCAAATTGAACAAAGTTACACTTTTGAGTACTCAAGAATTGGCCAATCAGAATTGTTCCAGAAGCCTTAAGTTTGAAGTGAATATACTTTTGAAAGCCTTAAATTTGAAGCTAAGTGGCTTTCCCCTTTCCTCCAAGTGGACTCTAGTGTGCATACAAGTGCAAATTTGTCATGTATGCTGATCGGTGTTCATCGTAGTGTGTTGCAGTAATTTGAATAGATGACAAGATTAAAGTGACCCTTGCCGAGATTAATGAAATGGTGAATCATGTAACTCTACACTGGTGAGTTCGGTTCTGCCTCAAAAAAGTCAGTGCTATGCAGGAAATGCTTTACATCTGCTAACTTTAAGCCAAATTGCTTTAATCATGTCACAATATTCGACTGCTTGATGTCGGGTGAAATTGATGGCTCCTTTTGACGCAGCCTAGATTTCAGTTGCATAGAACCGTTGATCATTCAGAAAGAAGCATTTTGCAATCACCATTGAATTGTGACGACTCTGATGATACAAGTTAAAGATGGCAAATTGGTCAGTTCGGTACGGTTTGGTCAAATCGTAAATTAAAAAAAATAAGTCCGACTTAACACATATATTTAGTGGGATGAGTTGGACTGGACTTAATTCTTGAAATATAGGACCCAGCTCGGCCCACGAGCCCGCTATCACGAGTTACGAGCTGGGCCAGCCCATCTTTTTATTTTTATTTTTTATTAATGTGTTCTGAATTTTGATAGTTGAATTAATAACGAAAAAAACTTTAAGCTTAATTTTTTTTACGAAAAAGTTAATTTAACAATTAACAAGACATAAGTTGATTAATAATATTAATATAAATGATAAAATATTACTTAACAAACCACAAGTTCACGAGATACGGATACGTTATTAATAAATATAAAAAAAAACATTAAATAAATGCTTGAAAAAAGTTGGTGGAGAAGTTCTCCATTTTATTATGCTCCTTGTGCGGGTGCTGGGCCTGTTGGCAGTGGTGGTGGCGGTGGTTAAGGATTAAAATAGTTTGGAATATTTGAGTGTTGAGATACAAGATGTCTTACAAGCGTTCTAGTTTCAAATTGACGATGAAATATATATTTACGTTTACAATAGTTACAAATTACATACTTAATGTTCTTCAAAGTAAGCTAAATGATTCCAAACATTTGAACGTAATCGTTGTGAAGATTTTCTTCCCCCATAGCCATAGATATTGTGTATTCTCTTGCAGTAAAATAAAGAAACAATAGGTAGTAAAATAAATATATAGTTTTGTAGTAAAATAAAGTTGAATACACTAACTATTTATAAGAAAAATTACATATACAAATTATAATCTCAAGATGGGCTTTATTTGGGCTCGAATTGGGCCTGAGCTGAGCCAGTGCTGGATTCGAGATGGGCTGAGCTGAGCTTATGGGCTGAGCTGGGTTAGGCTTGGGTACAAATGGACTGGGTCCAAAAATATATGACCCAACTCGACCCACCTATATGTGGTAGACTGAACCGAGTCGAACTCACTTTCATTCGAGCTGGACTGGACCCGAATTTTCGTGTGCTGGGCTGAACTGGGCATGTATCGGCCCAGCCCAAATGCCACCTCTAATACAAGTCATCACATCTTTAATGAACAGTTCTAATCTACCAAAGCAATTGTAGTGTTGAAAGTAAGGTCTCTTAATTGAGTCTGTAGTCTATTGAGAACTTCATAGATCATTCGACTCTCTGGATGCCTTGTATCACCTACCATGAATTTGCATGCACATCCGTGCAGATCCACGATGCTCCATCCTCCTTCCTTCTTGAGCTGTGTTGATCCTCTGATTTCTCTTCGGATGTTTGTTACATCGTGCCACCTGCCAACACTTGCATATACATTTGACAAAGAAACTCTCCAAATACTGTTATCTGGTTCCAGAATGGCGAGCATACTTGCTGCCCTTTCAGCTACCACGGCATTACCCTTGAACACACAAGCCCCTAGTAAAGCACCCCAAACATCAGGGCTCGGCTTAAGCGACATATTCTCAATAAAAGCTTCTGCTTCCTCAATTCTCCCTGACCTCCCCAAAAGATCAACAACACAAGCAAAGTGTTCCATACATGGTTCAAAGCCATGGTCTTTATCCATACAATAGAATATTTTCAGACCTTCTTCCACCAGTCCTGCATGAGCACAAGCTGAAAGAATGTTGATAAATGTGATTGAATTAGGTCTGCAGAGTTCTGATTTGTTGAGATCAGCAAAAGTGCGCAAAGCAGAAGTTCCATTTCCGTTAATCCCATATGCTGCAATAATTGAGTTCCACGAGCCGACATCTCTTTCATGCATCTCTTTGAATGTTTTCTCTGCCAAGTCTAACTTGCCTGACTTTGCATACATATCAATCACAGAATTTTGGACAAAAATGTCTTGTAGCAGGCCTGTTTTGATTATATAACCATGAATAATTTCACCCTGTTCCAAAGATGCAAGGTCAGAAGAGGCTCGAAGAGAAGCAAGAATAGTAACAAAGTCCGGAAAAACTCTCTCTTGTGTACCATCTCTGTGTACACCAGCGAGAAGATTCAAAGCTTCACTCGGTTGTTCATTTTTCACAAAGCATCCGATCATAGTGTTCCAAGATACTATGTCCCTATTCCTCATCCTTGCGAATATCCTCAATGCAGGATCATCATCTTCATATTCTGCATACATGTTTATTAACGAATTCTCAACCACAGTGCTCTGGACATATCCATGCTTGATTAGATATCCATGTATCTCTTTCCCAAGCTCGAATGAACCAGAATCTACAGCACCCTGAAGAAGATTCGCCATTGTCTCGGCACTAAGATATAACCCTTTATTCAAAAACGAAAATTCACAAAAGATTCTAACACTTTCATCAAAGCATCCATTAGTACAATACATTTGAACAAGTGAATTCAATACAAACTCAGTTGCACACCAACCCCCTTTCAAAACAAATCCATGACCCCATCGAAAAATCTTCTTGTTTTTAGTTTCAGAACACGCTTGTAACATGCTCAATATTGTCACCTCATTCGGCAACACCCCTACTTCTTGCATCCTATAAAACAACAAGAATGCCCTCTCCACCATTCTAGTTCTCACACAACCTGAAATAACCGTAGTCCAAGAAACAACATCACGACAAGAAAACCTTCGCAAACACATTTCTGCAACATCCAATATCCCACATTTTACATACGCATCCAACAGACAAATCTGCAAATAACTATCTGCAATAAATCCACATTTAATCGCATAACCATGAAAAAATTCGACCAATTTCTCATCACCCTTTTGCCCACAAGCTTGTAAAACCACTGCCAATCCGTACTCATTAGGCTGCAAATCCTCAACCATTCGAGTAAATAGCACTAATGCTTTGTCTGGAAACTCCTCTTGGCAATAACCTGACATCATAGACGTCCACGACACAACGTTTTTACAAGGCATTTCTTCGAACAAGATTGATGCATTGTCAATTTTCCCGCATTTCACATACATGTTAAGTAAAGAGTTGGCTATAAATGCATCGTCTTGAAGGCCTAATTTGAGCGTTTTGGCATGAAAACAAGAACCCAGTTTTGGGTTCTTATGATCAATGCTTATGCGAAGTGAATGTAATGCATCTGAGAAAACGTTTTCTTCAAGCAAACTGTGGTGAAATTTTGACGTGTTTTTGTTTTCGGATCTGTTTTGTGGTGTTGGGTTGTGATTGTTGGATGAAAAATTTAGGCTAAGATGTTGTAGGTGTAGTGTGTTCATTTTGAAAGTTCGTTATTAACGGAAAAATTGTGACTTTATTTTTTATTTCTCTTTAAATGGCGGGAGTGATATCTTGAGAGAGATGATTAGGCGGTGTTTGGATATAGCATTCCATCTTTCACTAGACAACCTAAAAATGTGTTGTAGTCCTAATTCTGAACCAACGTGTAAATTGTATGTTATAATCTTACTAGAGAAATTTATAATGATAAATTATTCATACAGATGTAATAAAATGATTTAATGAGATCCAAATTCGATAATTGAGCAAATTATTATCTTCGCGGAATGATGTTTCAATTATCATTATCATTACGAGAACATTTTGAAGAATATCAGTGTGGTAATAAATTTGATCAAAGTCTTAGTTCATTATTTCAAGAAAAGGTCTTCACTTGACCATTTCAAAACCATGTTCAAGGATCAAAATATTCAATAGGTGAGCTTCTTAGGAAGAAAGGAGATACCAAGTGATAATTACATTGGAGAGTATTTACATCATAAATTATTTTACACGATGGTACAATTTATTTAAAACACATATGCATTATAACGGTGGTACATGTTGAGAGTGAATCAAGCCAAGGGAGGAGCCATCACTCGATGGTAACTAAAGATAAAAAGATAATGATGATTTCTTCCCCTTCACCAGTATGAATGCAATTTCATAATTGGTGGGCCTTGTCCCTAGCTCCCTTTTTTGTGGAAGTGTGGCTTTATTTATTCTCTTTTATTATGTTTTCCCAAGAAAAAAAATATCCCATTTAGACTTTATTATTTAAAAAATATTTTAATTTGATTTTTATTATTTAAATTTTTTTAATTTCATTTCTATTTTTTCTCCAAAAATTTTAATTTCATCTTTATTATTTTTTGAAAGGTTTAATTTTGTCCATATTATCTTTTTTTAAATTTTTATTCTATTCTTATTATTTTATTAAAATTTCAAATTCGTCCTTATTATTCAAAGACTAAATTGAATTTTAAAAAAAAATCATAGGGACGAATTTGAATTTTTTTTAAAAATAATAGAGACTAAATTGACTAATTTTGAATAATGGTAACAAATTTAAAAATTTAGTAAAACAATAGGGACGGAATTGAAAATTTTAGAAATAATAGGGACGAAATTAAAATTTTTGAAAAAATAATAGGTATGAAATTAAGAAATTAAGAAATTTTAAATAATAAGAATCAAATTGAAACTTTTTTGAACCTATAGAGACTAAATGTGATATTTTTCCTTTTCAATAATTGTTTTTTTATGCTTCGAGTGTGACAATGTGTATTGAGAGTTGTTGCAGAAAGCGTGTTTCATAGAGCTGTCTCCAAGCTCATATGCATCTCATAGTAAATTGAACAGAGGACTGACGAGATTACAGTTATCCTTGCCTAAATGAATACATGAACAGGAAACATTTACATCTGCTAACTTTAAGCAAAACTGCTTTAATCATGCTCTGCATAATAATGTGGGGGTGAAGTCGACGTCTCCTTTGCTGTAGTTTAGATTTCTGTTACATTGAACCAGGGACGGATTTAGAAATTGTTTTTAGTTGGAGTTGAACACATAATTTTTCAACTTTATAAATATTTTTTTTTTTTCAGTGGGGGTTAATTAATTTTTTTATCTAAAAATACATAAATATTTTAATTTTTTTTTGAAAAATATATAAAATTTTTAATGTTCTTCTAGACCAGTGGGGGCTGCAGCCCCTGCTGAACCAACCATACATCTGCCACTACATAGAACTATTTGTAATTAGTATGAATCATTTTTCAATCTCCATTAAAAGGACAGATTATTGATCTAGGAGAAGACAGGTCTCACCCATATGGGTGGATAGGAATGGCAATGGGTCGGATACCCGCTAAATTTTATAAAATCAAACTCGAACCCGCTTAAATTATTTTTTACCAAACCTGTCACGGATACCATTCAGATTTGAATTTTGTTTACCAAATCCAAACCCGTTAAGTATTTTAAAACCCACGGGTATCCGACCCGACCCGTTAATGAATAATTTTTTTTAAAAAGAAAAGCTTAAAATGTTTTTAAAAACAATTAAAACAAATACTAAAATAATGACTAATCGCAATAAAACTAAAAATAATAAATTAAAATTTTTGTCCATAAACATTCAACAAAATCCAATCATTCTAGTTTGAATTATTAAAAGTACATAAAATATTATAAATACTTCAATCTACATCTTTCTCGGCACAAGACACTTTTATCCAATCTGGAGCTGTGCTGCCACCTACAAAAATGACATACATGTAAATGGGTGTTGAATTTCATATAAAACATAAGTGCAATTTTGTACGATAAATACTATTATTTTACCTTCCATCTCACTCTATAACCAGCTTTGTGCACACATTAAAATATCTAAAGTCTTTAGATGAAGTCTACTTCTATGTGGACTAACCACTCTTCCACCGGTACTATACACTGATTCAAATGCAACTGTAGATATTGGAATTGCCAATAAATCTCGTGCAATCAGCTGCAAAGTACGATACTTTATTCCATTTGTCTTTCACCAATTAAGAATGTCGAAGTCTTAAGTCCATAGTAAAACTGGCTCTTCCAAGTAATAATCTAATTCTGATTTCACATGCACTGTAGTAGCACTAGAATTAAGAAACTGTACCAATTTTGTCATATTTTCTACTTCCCCATCAGAAAGAGTTGAATCCCCCAAATCAAATTGATTAAGTGGGTCATGAACATTTCTGCTGGATTTATCAATAAAATTCTTTGACTGATACTCGTGAAGTAAATCATAACAAGATCTCTAAACCTTGTCAATCTCTTCAATTGCATATTGCCCGTAAATTGAGGGAAAATAAAACTCAACAACTTTCATTTTGTATCTAGAATCTCTTAACCTTCTCAATCTTTTGAAAGTTTGGGAGTACTCGGTCACTTTGGACATTGCAAAAGTTAAGCAATTAAGCAGCTCTGCGACTGTAATGTTAGATTAGCTAAAACAATAGATAAATATAAATGACCAGGGTTAACAATTAATAATAAGAATTGGATTGGGCAATAGGCCCACAACTATTAATTTTGGATCAATATTAAAAAGTTATTATTTTCTTAAACAATATTGTATATGTGTATGTATATAAATATATAAATATTTTATTAATTTATTATTTAATAAATTAATAATCGGATTTTCGGGTTTTGGATTTTTTTTAATTGTGATTATCAAACCCTATCGGACTATCCATCGGTAACTACTTATAAAAACCAAACCCGTACGGATACTCCATCGGTTTCTTAAACGGGTTTATAATCGGGTCGGATACCCATCGGTTTCGGGTTTAAACCCTACCCGTTGCCATCCCTATAAGTGGATTAGAAACATGGCGGATTTATATAGGGTAAGTGAGGATTATATATAGAACACACCGACCCCATATGTTTTCAAAAATATATATGTATTTATTTTAATGTCTTTTAAAATTGGATATTTTTAGTATGAAAAACTATAGAGTAAACGACTTCACACCCCCTTGTGTTTTGTCAAAAGTATACAATACTCTCATGTATTTTAAAACGTAACTGATTACCACCTATATTTTATAAAAGTAGCTGAATACTCCCTGTGTTTTAAAACATAGTTGATTACCCCCATGTGTTTTAAAAACGTAGTTGAATACCCCATGTTAAAATGAACGATTTTCTAATGGAAGCGGGTATTCAACAAGGTTTTTAAAAACACAATAAGGTATTCAGTTACGTTTTTAAAATATATGAGGTAATTAGCTACGTTTTAAAATATAGAGGAGTATTCAGCTACCTTTTATAAAATAGAGGGGGTAATCAGCTACGTTTAAAAATATAGAGGTGTATTGTACACTTTTGACAAAATACAATAAGTGTTAAATCATTTACTCCAAAACTATATTAACCCCACTAAAAAATATTAGTGTCTAAGGTTTTTACTAAAATCAAATTTCAGATTTTTCCTTACTGCGGCCTCTTGAATACCATATAATTTTGGAATTTTTATACAGAGAACCTGATATTCTATTCCGGCACTTGATATTATAAAACAATTTCAAAGCAAAAATCCCAGTTAAATACTCTATTTGTATACCAAAATATTTTCAAAGGTTATATATCACTTTATTTTTACCATTGTGGGAGATTGCTCCTTTCATTCCTTTAATATACGAAAATATTTTCAAAGTTTGCTAGTTGCGACTTGATGTGCAATGTTTAAGATAGAGAGAATTATTGTTGTAGATTCTACCATTCTTTTTCCAAAACACCCTTTACCTTTTTTTGTATCAGATCTTTGCTTCAGAATTGGTTGATCGCAGGGAATAAACAATGAATAAATTCCTTTTGTTTCTCTTTGGAGTCTGATATAAAGCCTACCATTTAAATTTTGTCCAATAATGGTGTTTTTTCTTCAAAATCTGGCAGTTAGGCAGCCGTCACAAATTTATGTAATATTGGTGCAGCCTATGGGGAAAATTAACAAGTTTTCTTGTTTTTCTTCCTTATATTTTTTCCATTTTTTTTGTTAGAATAGAGAATCATGCTTGCAAATGTAATTGTACTTCGAATAGTAGAATCCAATCCAACTTCCCTTATTTGTGCTCGCCCAATCTGCCCCTCTCTGCGCTCTAAGCTCTTTTAGCCTCAAGGAGCAACTGAAATGGTCCAGGACAAATGAGGGATGTTTGATATTTATAGGCCGAGTTGATGATGTCAACAAATGTCACTTGGCATGATATTTGTACAAATTTCTCTAGAGTAGATATATTTATTTAACTTGTAGATATTACGGTTAGATAATTTTGAAAGTACAATCCTAACCGTTCATTTGGATTAATCTCCATTGTTGGATACACCTTCTTAAGCCCCCTCAAGCTTATATAAAGGTGGGTTGTGTAATATCCCACACTGGTTGGTTACGAGCTGGGATCATTGAATATATAGAGTTATCTCGTATATTCGTGTAGGCGCATTTTCTAGTGTGGGGTTCTACCTAGGAAGGGACAAAATCGTGAGGGCACGCTCGTATGTTAAGTGCGGGGTGTAACCAAAGCGGACAATACCTGCATGATGTGACGTGCCTGTGTGCCTCTGCCCTTCGTGATATTCGCTTAGCGGGACATTACATTAAGTGGTATCAAAGCAGGCCGACCTTTGTGCCAGCGAGGACGCTGGGTCCCCAAAGGGGGGGTGGATGTAATATCCCACATCGGTTGGTTACGAGCTGGGATAGTTGAATATATAGAGTTATCTCGTATATTCGTGCATGCGCCTTTTCTAGTGTGGGGTTCCACCTAGGAAGGGACAAAACCGTGAGGGCACGCTCGTACATTAAGTGCGGGGTGTAACCAAAGCAGACAATACCTGCATGATGTGACGTGCCCGTGTGCCTCTGCCCTTCGTCGTATTCGCTTAGCGGGACATTACAGGTTGTGGCATTTGTAAATCATCCATGAAATTCCTGTAATCTATGAGTTGTGTGAGTAATACAAGACATCTTAAACTCTCTTACATAGATTTGTGTATGCTTAGCATAGCAACAAGACTAGAGCTCTTCAAGTCTCTAGCACCTCCATGGCCAATCTCTTATATCCCAAGGCGTAACTTGGTCAAGATTCCAACCAAAGCTTGGCTAAGTGCTGCGTGGCAGGGTTTTATGATCTCAAACTCTAATCCCGTGCCAGCTGCCCATTTTGGGCCAGTAAATTTGAAATAAAAAATATTTTATTAAATCCTATTATACTAGGTCCCGCGTGTGGAATTTTGGACTCATACATGAAACCACTACCACTAGGTTGAGTAGAAAGCAACACCAAATTGACTAGTCATAATAAGATCAGCTTCAGCCTGTAACGCCTCTATAAATTCCTTTGTGTCAGACGTTGCAATTGTCGCCAAATAGTTCACCAAATCGATTTCACAAACAATAACAACTCATGCTCATATATTGCGTAGACAAATTAACAAAAAATTTACAATATATACACATATATGCATAATAGTAATACACATGTTGAAAGCTAACTCGGATTTTTCAAGTCAATTTGCAAAGACAAGTAGAAGTCCAATTAGAATAGAATATAGGAATCCTAAACCTAGTTAGATAAGTATTAGTTTCCTTTAAATAGTACCTTCTAACTTGTAGTTAGTAGCCATAAGCTACACCTCACCCTATGGCGGTGGGGTGGTATGTAAGAGAGAGAGTAGCTTTGCAATATTGTAATCTCATTGCATTATAGTTAATAGAGATTTAGCATAAATTTTGAGAGATTTTCTTTTGCAGAGATATTGTAATCCAAGTAATTTAGTAGATCTAATCCCTTGTCTTACAAAGGGTGACTTGGTCATTTTTCAAAATAAACAAGATCTGTAGCTTGGACTAGGTTCACAACCCAAATGGCCAACTTAGTTATTCTCTTACCATTGATTTGACCTAGACTTAGAAGCTATAATTGATTTGGATTAATGAATTATCTCTCTAATACTTTTGACTTGTAGTGGTGTTAGCAACAATTGTCTTATGCATTCTATTATTTATATCAAGATAATAAAGACCATTAACTAAAATGTCATATTATCTATATCAAGATAATTGTGTGAGTATCCATATAATCTAAAGCCCGCCCATTACAAGCCATGAAGTTTCACAATCCATCCATGGGCAGACGGAAGGGGGCAAGGCCTAATCTCCAAAAAGAAAAAAAAAAGAAAAAAAGTCAAGTAATTTTTTTTTCAAAAAAAAAAAAAATGAATTTGCCCCTTAAAGTCCACCAAAAAAAAAAAAGAAAAATCGATTACAAGCTTTTTAAACAGGAATTTGCTCCCTTCCCTATTTTTTTTTTTTTCAATTTTAATCATCATTATATCATTTCACTAACTTTAACTTTTAAAAAAAGAAAAGAAAAGAAAAGACAAACAAACTAACAGCTTTCTTCTTCCTCCCAAAACCATACCTCAATTAAATTCTCATTTTTCCTATCTTCACCATCTCCCATTATCCCTAATTCCGAAATCTTAATTCTCGTGGGATAAAACATACACCAACATATATACACAAAACTAAGGTAATATGTCATGAAAAATTTGTATTATATTTTTTATTAATTTTTCTTGGCTATATAATTTTATGAATATTTTGTTTAGTTAATGTTGTTTCATTTTTGTTTTTATAGATAATGGGTGAATATCCTAAGGCATGACACCAGTAAGTGGCTAACGTAAGCAATTTGACTGAAATACTTCTTGTAATAATTTTTTAGTGTATACTTTTCTTGTTAATTATATTCTAGTGGTCAATTTATAGTATAAATAGATAATTTCAATTAATAATTTTTTATAAAGTATAATTTATTTAAATTTATAATTAATATTAGTTTTTATACATAAAAATTAAGGACATTTCTTCATTACGATTAGAATAAGTAAATAGATGAATATAGTTAATTTGAAATTTTATATAGAGTTTATACAGAGAAAATCAGTGGCTTTTTTAATTATTCTAATTTTTAGAAATTATTTTTAGGCTAAAATATAAAGAAGTCTAAAATAATTTATTCCTTCTTTAGAAGGAAAGAAAATGATGTTGACTCAGAACCCGGTGAACATATTGACACAAATGTAATTTTAGAAATTCCAACAAAATTTCTTAGGGTTGAAAATGAGACTATTAATATAACTTTATTGATACATGATTCGAGTTTACATGCTCATATTAAGAAGTATCCAGTGAACTAAAAAGATAAACAGTAGAAGAAATTAATGAGCCCCTTTTCATTGATTGAATCGGTAAACTTTACTTTACATTACATATTTATATGTTATTTTTGCTAATTTATATGTTATTTTTGCTAAATAATATTTTTGCACTTATTATGTTTAAAATATTTGTTATCGTTATTTTTTTTAATTGAATCTTGGCCCTAAAATCTTTTGCTCCGCCCTTGGATCAATCTCCCGTGTTCTTCATTATCCAAGTAAACCAGCATTGCTATCAGCCCAACCGAACGATAACAAGAACATACTGCAGTCTTATGCCCTAATCACTTTCCTTTGATCACCACATATACAATCGGTTCACATCATTACTCTCTTTTGTTATCATGTAGATTATTATTTGACATGATTCTAAGGATAGTTAATCATTTATATGAAAACATGTTTGTGTTGTGTGTGTTTGCGTCTACTTGTAAAGTTTCTTGTCCAAGTTACTAAGAAAGGGTAGTGCAACCTATGATGATTGATAATCTTGAATAGTGTGATCATAATATGCTCCATTTTTTTTTCGGGACAATATGCTCCATTTTTTAAGTTAGGATTGTAGAGGTACTCATAAGATCAAAAGCTTATAATTTGAGGAGTTTAATGGGGATTTTGAGTGGGCAGTCTCATACATAAAGCTTTTATAATATGAGAGTGTCGAGAATGTAAGATCTATTTTAAATAGCAATTTAAGTGTTGCATTTAATGGGGTTGTCACGAGTGTCGAAAAGGTAAGATCCACTTTGGATATCAATTTAGTGTTGCATTTAATGGAACTGTCAAGTATTTGAATTAGTTTTAAACTTGAATTTAGTGGAAAAGAGAATATTCTATAACTAATGCTAGAACTCATGAAAAAAGAAAAAGAAAAAAAAAGTGAAAAAGATTGCAAGTTGCAAATCCCTAATTAAATGAAGTTACATATAATAGCTATGAGATTCAGCAAATGAAAAAATAAAATTAAAAAATCACTGGCATCGGCTTGGTATTCTTAAAGATCATTTTGGTAGTAGTACTCTTTCATCTTCTGGCATATCCCTGCGAACTAGAGTTGCTAAGGTTATCCATACAACGCGAGATAGTAACATTTCTATCCTAATGGTTGTTGATATATGTCAATATCCACATCTTCATAATAAGTATCGTTAATTATATGGTAGCATAAATTAATGATTCCGACTTAAACGTCGATGAGGTCAAAAGAGATCGCGATGGCTACAAGAAAGAAGTTCGGGAATTTGGAATTACCTAAGATGACGTCGGGTTGATGCAATGCTAAAGTTAGCCAATTTGACCAAAGGAAACTTCCTAAAAGTTGACTTGGATGCTAGCCACCCATGTGGTCAATTGTAGCCACCCATGTGATAAATATGGGTGGCTAATACTTTGAACATGGTTGGTAAAGCCAACCAAGATTGAAATGTTTGATAGGAAAGTCTCCTATGGCGGGCTAGCTGAATTCTATAAATAGGCATGTATTAGTTCATCATTTTCATCCACAACACAATTCCAAACACAATTCTAAGTTAGTCTTTCTTTCTTGTATTCTTCTTGTAAGTCTAGAAGCCATTGAAGCTCTAATCTAGAGAGCGCACGGTGGGACAATTATCTTGTAAGTGTTATATTGAATTGTTATAAAGAGTAGTGTTGTCTTTCTACTTGAATGTTGTTAAGACGTTTCTGGGAAATTGGTTATATTCTTACATGGTATCAAGAGCTTAAGGGGCTCTTAATAACAATCTTGTCTAGTAAAGCTCAACAACTATGACTACTCAAGGTGCTAGTTCTTCTTCTACCAGTTCTAGTTCCGGTTTAGTACCGACAATTCGTATCCGTCCCCCTACCTTCACAGAAGGAAAACTTGATGGCACGAACTATCTTTTGTGGAAGTTCAAAATCACTACAGTTCTGGACTCCTACGAACTCCTTGATACAGTGTTAGACACAGATGCAGAACCAGTTGCAGTCCGTGCTGAAGATGACACAAAAAAGGTCACACCTCCAGATCCTCAGCTTGTCAAAGAATGGAGGAGACGAAATGCTGATGCACTTTGTGCAATTGTAACAAGTGTTCAGGATTCTTTCCTTACTCTAATTCAACACACAACCAAGGCAACTGAAGCTTGGAACATACTAAGAAATCAGTATGAAACAAGGAACCAGACTCGCATTCAAAACTTGGAGAATCAGTTAGCTGCTGAGAGATTAAGTGAAGATGAAGCAGCTGAGTCATTTATCAGTAGGATGAAAAACCTACGTGATCAAATGGCTGCAGTTGGTATTGCCAAATCAACCGAGGAACTAGCTCGAAGGTGCATTAGAGTGTTGCCTCCAAAATTTGACGGCCTTGTGACAGCACTCAATACACAAGTTCGCATTCCTCCTTTGACGTTTGAAGAATTCACTGCCATGTTGATGGAGGAGGAGATGAGGCTGAGGAGCAGAGAAAATCAACTTGACTCTGCCTTTACAGCCAAGGCGAGGAGTAACCAAGAAGAAAAGAAGAAAGCAAAGAAGAAAACGTTCTCTAGATCGTGCTACTACTGCAATAAGAAAGGTCATGCTGTCAAAGATTGCAGGAAACGAATCCATGACGAGAAGAACGGAACTTTAAAGCCAAATTGGAGAAATAAAGAATCTGCCAATACGGCTGAAACGGAAGTGCATCTGTTTACTGTAACAGATGTATCGGAGGAAACGTGTACTAGCGCACATGTACATCAAACAAGTGCATGGGTGTTAGATAGTGGAGCTTCCCGACACATGACCAGCAAGAAAGAGTTATATGACTCCATAAAACCTCTACAAGAACCAATGAATGTTGTCGTCGGGAATAATGCGAGGTGTCCTGTTGAGGGCACTGGAACCATCTCGCTCGTGTCTCAAGATGGAGGAAGCAAGAAGCTGTCCAACGTACTCTTTGTACCCCAGATCACCAGAAATTTGCTATCTGTAGCTGCTATTACAGATAATGATCTAGAAGTGCGGTTCAAGAAGACGGAAGCTTTGATTCTTGACAAGGATCAAAATATCGTAAGTAAAGGTATTTGCAAAAATAATCTTTACGAAATCAGCTCTCTTTCTGCTGTCGTGGATGCCAAAACAAGTCAACTTTGGCATGAAAGGTTCGGGCACATTTCCTATTCTGTGTTAAAGGAAATGCAAAAGAAGAAGATGGTAGCCGACTTGCCTTCAATTGAAGAAATTGAAGGACCATGTGAAGCTTGTATGCTGGGCAAGCAACATAGACAGTCATTTCCCAAAGAGAGTCATAACCGATCAAAGGCTCCTCTAAAGTTGGTACATGCTGACCTCTGCGGAAAAATGACTACGACGGCGTTGGGAGGATCTTCCTACTTTATGCTGTTAGTCGACGATTATAGTAGGAAGATGTGGGTGTACTTCCTTCGGGACAAGGCTGATGCTCTTGAAAAGTTTAAAGTGTGGCACAAACTTATGACAAATGAGAACACAACTCAGTTGAAGAAACTTCGTACCGATCGTGGGGGGGAATTCTGTTCTACAGAGTTCACCAACTACTGCAACAAGTTTGGGATTAAGCGCCAATTGACTGCTCCATACACACCACAACAAAATGGAGTTGTGGAACGAAGAAATCGAACAATTGTAGAAATGGCTCGATGCATGTTGAAAGGTGCTGGCCTACCTGACACATTCTGGGCTGAAGCAGTCAACACAGCGGTATACATCCTCAATCGGTGCTCAACCAGGGCACTCAACGTTAAGACTCCTAATGAGGCTTATTATGGTACGAAACCTTCTGTGTCTCATTTAAGAAAATTTGGGTGTGAATGTTTTGTACACATTCCAAATGAAAATCGAAAGAAATTGGATGACAAGAGCAAGAAGGGCATTTTCTTAGGATATAGTGAAGAGTCTAAAGCATACAGACTCTATGATGTAGAGGCCAAGAAGGTGATCATAAGCCGAGATGTGGTGTTTAATGAGCGACCACACTCAATGGATGATAGCGGTCCTGCCATTTCGTTATCAACTGATGAAGTAATCCACCAAGTGCCTGAACAACGACCGTTGAACAATGAAGAAGTCTCTAATGATGAGGAGACTGAAGACCAACCTGTTGTACCCATAAGGAAGCCACAACCGAAGTGGTTCCAACAACTCTTTGATGGAAGAAATCCAGGAATTACTGATGATAGTCCACGTCCTGATGGACTAAAACGATCAAAGAGAATAGAGGAGCAGAACAGATCAGGACAACAACTAGTAAACATGGCTTTGATGACCCAAATCATCAAGACGGTAAAAGAACCGGTAACTGTGGAAGAAGCCATGTCAGATCCAAATTGGAGAGCAGCTATGCAAGCCGAGTATGATAGTATCATGAAAAATGATACTTGGGAGATCGTTGAAAAGCCACCGAATAGAAAAATTATCGGCACAAAATGGATCTGGAAATTGAAGTACAAGGCAGATGGAAGTCTTGAAAAATACAAGGCACGCCTTGTAGCACAAGGATTTTCGCAAATCGAAGGTTTCGATGTATATGAAACCTTTGCTCCAACAGCAAAAATGTCAACAATCAGGCTAGTTGTTGCAGCTGCCGCGCATTATGAATGGATTGTACATCAAATGGATGTCAAGTCAGCTTTTCTTAATGGGCAACTTGAAGAAGAAGTCTACGTTGCACAACCCCCTGGCTTCCAAATACCAGGTGAAGAAGAAAAAGTCTGCAAATTGAAAAAGGCTTTATATGGGTTAAAGCAAGCACCACGAGCTTGGTACAAACGTATAGACTCTTTCTTCTTGCAACATGGTTTCTGTAGAAGCAAATCAGAGGCCAACTTGTATGTTCTAAGTGAACAAGGAAAGAAGGTAATTGTAGTGCTATATGTGGATGATCTTGTAATCACTGGTGACCATGAAGATAATATTCGGAAGACGCAAGAATGGTTGAGCCAAGAATTTGAAATGACAAATCTTGGTCTTCTTCATTATTGCTTGGGAATCGAGGTATGGCAAAAACCTCATACTATCTTCATCTCGCAGCAACGATATGTTCGTGAGCTTCTGATTGCATTTGGCATGTCCGAGTGCAAATCAGTTGTCACCCCGATGGAAGTGAATACAAAGTTATCAATTGACGATCCTTCAGAACAAGTTGATAACAAGCTCTACAGAAGATTGGTGGGAAGTTTAATCTTCCTTTGTAACACAAGACCTGATATTAGTTATGCTGTGGGAGTTCTCAGTCGGTTTTCAAATAAACCGAAACAAAGTCACTGGCAAGCAGGGATGCGGATCCTCAAATATCTCAAAGGAACGTTGGAGTATGGGATATCATACAAGTCTGGAGATACTTTATCTGAGTACTGTGACTCAGACTGGGCTGGTGACATTGACTCAAGAAAATCTGTTACAGGTTACGTATTCACATTCGGTGGTGGAATCATCTCATGGGCTAGTAAGAATCAACCCACCGTTGCACTTTCATCAACGGAGGCAGAATACAAGGCTGCTTGTGTAGCATCCTGTGAAGCTGTTTGGCTACGACGCATCATGATTGATATTGGCATTCCAATAGAGGAAGCAACAATGTTGAAATGTGACAGTCAGAGTTGTATAGCCATGTCAAAGAATCCGGTATTTCATGCTAGAACAAAACACATAGAGATTCAGTATCACTATGTGAGGGAACTGATCGAGGAAGGTGAAATCTACATGGAGTACTGCCCTACAGAAGATAATTGTGCAGATATCTTCACTAAAGCGTTAGGGAGCGTCCAATTGAGCAAGCATCTTCAAACATTGGGTGTTGGCCCAATAGTTTAGTCAACATGAGGTGAACATTGAGGGGGGGTGTTGATATATGTCAATATCCACCTCTTCATAATAAGTATCGTTAATTATATGGTAGCATAAATTAATGATTCCGACTTAAACGTCGATGAGGTCAAAAGAGATCGCGATGGCTACAAGAAAGAAGTTCGGGAATTTGGAATTACCTAAGATGACGTCGGGTTGATGCAATGCTAAAGTTAGCCAATTTGACCAAAGGAAACTTCCAAAAAGTTGACTTGGATGCTAGCCACCTATGTGGTCAATTGTAGCCACCCATGTGATAAATATGGGTGGCTAATACTTTGAACATGGTTGGTAAAGCCAACCAAGATTGAAATGTTTGATAGGAAAGTCTCCTATGGCGGGCTAGCTGAATTCTATAAATAGGCATGTATTAGTTCATCATTTTCATCCACAACACAATTCCAAACACAATTCTAAGTTAGTCTTTCTTTCTTGTATTCTTCTTGTAAGTCTAGAAGCCATTGAAGCTCTAATCTAGAGAGCGCACGGTGGGACAATTATCTTGTAAGTGTTATATTGAATTGTTATAAAGAGTAGTGTTGTCTTTCTACTTGATTGTTGTTAAGACGTTTCTGGGAAATTGGTTATATTCTTACAATGGTAACAGGGAGGACTCCGTCATTTGGACACCTAGTCCTAATGGTAAGTTCTCTCTTCATCACACCTGGGATTCTGGGAAGCTATTAGAGACAAGTCTTCACCTATCAATTGTTACAATGTGATCTGGTTTCAAGGACATACTCCTAGACATTGCTTCACTGATCATGATCGAATTTCTACTAAACCGATAGAATGGCCAGCTGGTGTATTCAGACTAATTGCACTTGTGTCTTCTATGGTCTCTCTACTGAGACCAGAGATCATTTGTCCTTTGAATGGAACTTCTAAAAGAGTTTGGAAAGCTTGTATATCCTTGTGCAAAATTAACTCTAGCATCTTGAAAAAGGGACCAGGATCTTCAATGGATGATCAACTTCTGCAAAAGGAAAGGCTCTAATCCACTCACCTCTGTCTTCTCTGGACATCTACAATATTACTTATGGAATGAAAGGAATAGTAGAATCTTCAATCATTCAACATCTACTGAGGACTAGATCTTGGAGAAAATCCGCTATAACATTAAATGCAAATTGGTCAAAGGTTGAAAGTTCAAAAATACTGTACTAAATAAAAATATCTGTAATGCCTAGAACATTGATTCTAGTCTCATTGGCTAACTGTTTTTTAGGTTTTTTTACTTGGTCTATGATATAACTGTTGTTATTCATTAACTAATGAATACACTTGTCTTTTGAGTAAAAAAAAAAAAAAAAAACTAGACGTGTTGTATTTTGAGTATATTATACCCAAGGTTTTGTTTTTCTTTGAAGTAGAAAATATGCAGTGTGTAAAAATGGACTCATTCAATTAAATGGAGATTATTTGATACTTCCTGCCTGAAGTGTACACCTTGGAATTCTTTTTTTTTTTGTTGTTATTATTATTTTTGGTCAAAGTAGCATATTTTATTAATTAAATAAGGTAAATACAAAATAAATTGGGGACCAAACTATACCAGAACTCAAAAAATAAGACAAAATACATGATAAAATCACAAGCCAAAATCAGAGGCCCAAACCAAAAGGCCAACCTAAAACTTTAACCGAAGCCAAATATAGGTTTCGCTCTCTGTGAGCAACCAATCACCAAATATCCACTGAAACTGTCACAAAAGCGGTAAGCAGTTCACCTTGGAATCCTGACCAACTAACAAGTTGCCATTACACATGCATTAATTTGGGGATTGGGATGAAAATCAATCCTAATGTGAAGCGTGATGAAATTTCATATTTGATTACAGAAATGATTGTAATGACCCATACGAGAACAAGTCTTGGGCCTGCAAGCTAGGAAGTAGCACAAGCCCAATGGGAAAGTCACGACTCCAACAAATACCCTGCGCTTCCATGCTTAGGGTATCCTCAACAGAGTATGTATTTTAGAATTTAGGTTTCTAACTCTCAAATTTAGGTCTTTAAAAGACAATAA
Source organism: Ehretia macrophylla (assembly GCA_037974665.1). Classification (NCBI taxonomy): domain Eukaryota; kingdom Viridiplantae; phylum Streptophyta; class Magnoliopsida; order Boraginales; family Ehretiaceae; genus Ehretia; species Ehretia macrophylla. The sequence goes on along the minus strand of CM075764.1, from coordinate 10,341,304 downwards.
TTGAGGTTTTTAGAGATGTTGCTTTTTTCTTTTTTTTCATGAAGTCTCTAAAAACTTCAATTATTGCCTTTTAAAGACCCAAATTTAAGAGTTAGAAACCCAAATTCTAAAATACATACTCCATTGAGGATACCCTTAGGGGGATAATTGGACAAAATCGGTAACTAATTAATGAAGGGATATAATCGCTACAACAGATCAAGATAGGATAGGTGAATTCTTGGCTAGTCTAAGATTATATGATGCAACATAGTCTTAATCAACAAAATTTGACCATGTCATCATAATATCAAAGATTTCACTTTTTATTACCAAAAGTTGAATAAGTTAAGGTTAGATACAACTAACTAACGGGCAACCACATTGCACCATTCTTTCATTCAAATTCAAAAATTCCACCACACAAAAATTATGGATGTTCAATGAAACTACAATTACAACGAGCAAAACACATAGCAGACCACCCCTTCCACTAGTAGCATCTAAGCCTTCGATGCACCTGTGGCTGCAATATTTTCCTGTTTACTTCGATTCTTTTACATGACCACAATTAGAAACTTCTCAGAAATTCCGAAATGTTTTAGAAGTTCATAAGTATCAACTCATTGATTGGTCATAGTGGCTAGGGTTTGGACTTCTAGGTTTTTTGCTTTTGAGCCTTGTTAGTTTGTTTGGATATTGTGATTTTAGGCTGAGACTGTATTGTTCATTTGGTGTAAGCTAGAAGTGAAAACCTCGAACATCAGGACTTGAAGAGTTGAAAATGATGTGGTGACATAAGGCGGAGAAGAGGCGACATAAGAAATAGCAGCATGAATATTGTCGTTTGCCTTAGAATTGCATATGTATGGTTTAAGCTTTTGGTAATCTTTCTAAATTGTTTTAAATCTTTTCTCAAGAGGTTTTTGAGGTTAATTGGGTTGAAATATATTTTGAAAAATCATTCTTAAAAAGTCCAAATATTTTTATCTTTAAAAGATTAAATTTTGGGTGAAAACTTAATTTAAACTATTGAATTACAAAAATCGATTTTAATATTTCCTCAAGAGTTTAGAAAATATTTTAGGATGCTTAAGGATAAAGAATCTTTTGAAGAAGTGTTCTTGAGGTGTTCTAATATTTCTATCTTCAAAAGATTAGATTTTGGGTAAAATTTCACAAATGGGCTATTTTGGAAAAGGTAGAAGAGCAAAGCTGGACGAACTACTCATTCGGCTTGCTCATCCTACTTATTCATCCATCTTGATCAGGAAAAGTCGGACGAAGAATTCCAACGAGCTGCTCAACCGGCTTGCTCGACCGACATTGGTTGATTTTGAAGAAATAGCCTTTAACGAGATGTTAAAACATTTTCTATAAATACCAAATCTCACCCATTTCATCTAAGATCACTTCCACACATTCTCAATTGATGCTAAGCTTATATTATTGATCCAAAACATCAAACTGCATCAAGCGTGAGCTTACAATATACAAATCTAGTGAGCATTCAGGAGAGCTTAGAAGTGTATTATCTACTCATAAAGGAGTTATGTTTGTGCTTCATTGTAGGATCCTTTAAATACTCAAATCGTTGTCTTGTATACACTTTTGGAGCTCTGGAATAGGATTGAGTGAATCCTTTTACAAGAGAAGAGTGTGAAAAATCTTTTGTGGACTCAAAGGATTGAGGTTATAGTAGGTTTGACCTTTACTTATATTTGAAGAAGCTTGTATCTCTTGTGGACTCAAGAGAGGTTGTCAAGTTAGTTTGTGTTTCGCCAACATTTGAAAGAAGCATGAAAGTTTTTAATGGAGACTTGGGAAGTCTTAAGGGGGGAAGGGAAGACCTTAGGCGGTGGACATAGATTTGGTATCAGACCACCAAAAAATACCGTGTTTGATTTCTCTCTTCCAACTCTATTTACTTTCCTTGTTGTTCTTTATAACTTGCTAGATTTTATTATTCTTGTGTGTAATTTTATTCGTGATAATGTCAGTTGTCTACACAAGGTGTTTAATAAAATGTCTAAGAGAGTTCACTATGACATTAGTTGCATTTGCAAGAAATTTTTAATTGGTAGTCATTTTTAATTGGTAGTCATTTGTAACACTCTTAATTCGCGCCCCCTCTTAAGTGTATTTGTTCTAACACTAATAATATTAAGGAATTATAGTGAAGCAGTTTTTTATATATTAATTATGTGTATATAATTTAGGACAGACAGTGAGATAAATTTTGGGATCTAACATTATGAGAGAGAATCCAACAATAATGAATTTGCCCAAGTCATTTCACCTTCCTTGTTTATGGTTGTGATGTGTCTGTGCATTTTTTGAACTTTATTGCATACATTTTTAGAGATATTTGTGCTTAATTGATTAGATTTTTAGTCATTTTTAGTATTTATGGATAAAGGGATTTTATTAATTGTAATGCTAAAATGATTAATTTATGTGAATTTTTATAACATAGGTGATGTTTGTGGTGAAAAATATGAGGTTTGTGAAAAAAAATGAGCCCCGAAGTAAAGAAAAGATGAAGTAAAAATTAAAAAAAGAGAAAAATAATATAATAATAGGCACCCCAATCATTAAGATTGGGCCATTTCTTTCTTAGTTTCTCATGGGCATTTGAAGTCAGCGAACCAAGAAAAAAAAAAAAAAAAGGACCAGCAACTCATTGATTCAGTCCACACGAGCAACATTTCCACGCGCCACAATTTTCCACACTTGCACCTAAACTTGACCTCACGAGCACAATAGACACACCGAACCACACCACCAACCAGGACCATGCTAAATTTGTCACTCATCAACGCCATAGCACGTCAATTCTTACACAAATTCACTCCCACTCACACACGCACTTTTACACGCACTTTTATACACGCATCCACACACAATTTTTTACACCCACTATCATACACACATAACACCCACTCTAATTAATCTTAAAATAAATCAAACTCACATCATTTCTTCTACAAATTCAAGGCTGGTGAGCAAATTAGAGCGAAGATTCAAGGAGATTGCAAGCACTTAAAGAAGCTAATCTCATGGGAGAGCTTTCTTATTATCTTTTCTATATTTTTAGCTATCTTTTAAGCATGAACTAGATTATATAGTGGTTATGGAAGGATCTTTCATACTCTATATATGATTTATATTTGAGCTTTATATTTGGGTACTTATTTGAGTATGTTCATCATGAATGTTGAACATCTAGTTGGATTTGCTTATATTGTTTTATGATTTACATGTGTTTACATTAAAAAGGCTTGTAGCGAGTTTATGCATGTATAATTTACTTGTTTAGCTTTCAAATCCAATCGGGTTAGTGCTTAATTATTTATTGCTTCAATTTTGAATCTTAAATATGCTTGTAGCTTGCTGCAATACTAGAATATTCATATAAACCAGGCTTAATTCATATAAATCATAGGTTGTACCATGATTTATCCACTAATCTAATCAACTCAAGATTAGGATCATTTGGACAAAACTGCACGTCGGCCTTTAAGGCGATTAGACGGACGGAGTTGCACCTAAGTCTAGAATTGATTGATTTACGTTAATTAGGTGAACTTAAACAAGCGGACTTGTAGTTTGGTCAAAACAATTTGACTACCCTAATCTAGGCTTAAGTATGACGTCATATGCATAGTGTGAGGATCTAGACCTAACCCTACTCCTACCTCATCCAATCTAGGATTTGATACACACACCTAACTAGATTAGGTTAATTAGATTTTTAGTTTGTTTTGTTAGATATAAGTTTATATTAGAATCCCTTTAATCCATCTATTGAATTATTTTGTTTCTTTTTCTTTTCACAATTTTAGACTTCTTGTAACACTAACACGCCTAAGATACCACTTAGGAGCCTTACTATGGAAATTTGACATCGTACTCTATCACACTATATTGCATAGATCTGTGTACTTGCGGGTTTAACTTTGTAGTTTTGCACTCTAATTTTCATACACCAAGAAAATGATCAAGTTTTTGGCGTCGTTGCCAGGGAGACGCGGTGAATCATTGTGTGCTTTTGTGGTTAGTGGTTTATTTTATTGATTTTAGCTTTTGATGATTGGTTAACTTTTTGTTTTTATTTTTAGTCTTAGGTTTGTGGTAGGTAGTTGGCTGCTTTTATTTTCTTTATTTTTGAGTTTTTTTGTTGCATACTTAGATGTTATGCCTTTCGTAGGGGATCTCATCTGTTGATTGGGTTGATATTTTATGATTCTTTCCATTTTAGCTATGTATCAACCCAATCAGTGGGCTTATAGTAGTAGTAGTTGTCCCTCTCCCATCTCGATTTCATATGAGGAATGTGCTTCATGTTGTAATCATGACTACACGACAATTAATTGTCTTCTTGCACCGTAATTTCTAGGCTTTTTACATGACCATGGCTTTACCACTCATGGTTATATGTCAAACAATCTCCCTTATTCCAGTGCTTATAACCAAGGGTGGTAAAGCCATCCTAATCCATCTTGGGGTCAAGGGACCTCTTATTTTCACATCCCTCAAAGTTTTGTAAGTCCATCTTCCTTTCTTCCTTTCCTCAATTACAATTCCCATGAGTATTGTGGTACCTCTAAGCCTAGAGCCTATAGTCAAAATTCCTACCATAGTACTTTGGTTGATGTCTCTCCTTCCAAACCCACAAAGGATGAGAAGTTGAAACAAATCCTCCAACTTCTTAAAGACAATGGAGCGAAAAATGAATCCAATGACCAAACTCTTCCAGATCAAAGACAGACTTTTCAAGATAAAAAATAATCTTTTGAAAGACTCGAGGGTTGTATTAATTAGTTAGCATAGTGTCTTAGGAGTATAGGTGAGGACAAATTACTCATCCAACCCATAGAGGACCACTTTGACCAACATAGCTAATTTGCACATGATGAGACTACATTTGACCATGGTGTTGGGTTGGATGAAACTAATGGCAATTGTGAGAGTGTTGGAGAGAAAAAGAGTGAGAGTGAGATTGAAAAAGAGAGTGAGGAAGAAGAAAGAATGCTTTCTTTTAAGGAAGATGATATTTTTAATGGTTCAACAACTCATATTGACCTTTGATTCCACATTAGTAGTATATTTGTACAAATTCTCTAGAGTAGATATATTTGTTTAACTTATAGATATTATGGCTAGATAATTTTGGAGTTGCAATCCTAATTGTCCATTTGAATTAATCTCTATTATTGGATATACCTCCTTAAGTCCCCTCAAGCCTATATAGAGGTGGATTGTAATATTTGTAAACCATCCCAGAAATTCCTCTAATCTTTTAGTGGTGTGAGTAATACAAGCCTTCTTCTCCACAATGTAGTCTTATTCTCTCAAACTCTCTTATACAGATTTGTGTGTGCTTAGCTTAACAATAAGTCTAGAGCTCCTCAAGTTTCTAGTAGTTCCGTTGTCAATCTTTGATATCTCAAAGCCTAGTTTGGTCAAGCCTCCAACCCAAGCTTGTCTAAGTGCTGCACGACAAGATTTTATAATCTCAAACTCTAATCCCATGCTAGGTGCCCATTTTGGGCTAGTAAAATTAAAATAATAAAAAAAACATTTTATTAAAGTCCATTACACGATCTCAAATAAAAGATATTTGGTATTTATAGGCTAAGTCGTTGATGTTATCACTGATGTCACTTGGCAAAATATTTGTACAAATTTCTCTAGAGTAGAGATATTTGTACAAAATTTCTCTAGATAGAGATATTTGTTTAACTTGTAGATATTATGGCTAGATAATTTTGGAGTTGAAATCCTAGCCGTCCATTTGAATTAATCTCCATTGTTGAATACACCTCAAGCCTATATAGAGGTGGATTGTAATATTTGTAAACCATCCCTGAAATTCCTGTAATCTTTGAGTGGTGTGAGTAATAAAAGCCTCCTTCTCTACAATGTAGTCTCATTCTCTCAAACTCTTTTATTATATTTATGGTATCTTTTTTGAAAATTGACACATTTTTTCTGGCCAATTGGAAAAAATAAATAAATAAAGTCTAATGAGAGTAGAAGATAATAATCTAATTTAGTAGGGTTAGGATTATGATTAGAACAAGTTTCACTAATCTCATAGTCAATTTATTATGTATTTTATAGGTAATTATTAAGGGTGAATTGCTCCAGACCCTCCTGTGGTCACACCTAAGTGCATACGACCCCCTATGGTCCAAAAAGCCCCCGGTGGGATGACGATCTTTAGGTTGTTGGGGGAGTGGGGGAAGAAGATGGATTTTTTTAAAAATATTTATTTATTTATTTTTTAATGAAATGGGTAATTTGGTTAATTATTATAATTATTTTATTATAAAATTAGTTAAAAATTAATAAAAATCTAACTTCCATAAAATTTGACGGATTATTTAACAGCAGGGGGATCATATGCATTTTTATATGACCACATAGGGGGTTTGGTAGGTGTTTTTGGACCACAAGGGGGTCGTGCACTTAGGTGTAACCACAAGGGGACCTGGAACAATTCACCTAAACTTTTAAATGAAAAAAGTTGAAAGTAATTTTTTTTTTTAAATACCACTTTCCATTAAAAAAATTATTCAAAGTCTTTCTTTAGGCATAATCATGCCAACTTTATTTTTCTTTTTTTACTTTAATAATTGCATTATTTATATATAAAAAGAACTCATCTTCTTTCCATTCCCCCTCCTCCCCGAAACCATTTTCAATTCTTCTTCTTCATCATCATTTCAATTTCTTCTTAAAATCTCAATCTGCACTTAAATTCATCTTTGAAAAATTCTCATTTGTACAAAATAAATATGCTTTAAATTAGACAAACGAAGCTAAGGTAATATATCACTAAAATAGTTTCAGTCATTTATTTTACTTAATTATATCATTTTTTTAATAACATATTTTATTGATTGAGGCAAGGCATCAATCAAGGTAATTCATTTGATTGAAACATTTTCTTACTAATTTTTAGTTTATGTGTTTTGGTCATTATATTTTAATGCTCAATTTTATGTCATAGATCCCAATACTAAAATATATGCGCCCCCCCCCCCCCCCCCCATCCCTTTAAATTTTTGGCTCCTTCCCTGGTTAGCACCATCAAAATAACCAAACAATCCATCAAAATAACCAAACAATCCACGTGAAGTAATGCAATTACTATTGGTTTCAGTAAGTCCTTCATTGCTTAATTCCATATGAGTTGTTGTGTACTGGAACTACTGATCGCTTGCCTAAACTAAAGTTGGTCTCACCCATATAGGTGAAAAGAAAGGGGTATATGATTCAGATTTACCCCAATCTGATAGTAATAGTTCTAGATCCATGGTTTCCATGTTATAGATGCCCCTACTTTCAACTTCATCCTTAGGCTTAAACCAGTATAGTTGGTCAAAGTGATCTGTAAAATATATATGATTACTCTTGCATCCTGGAATCTCCGAAGCCTCAACTGCAAAGGAGGCACTCTGGCCAAGAAATAGAGCTCTGCTTCCCAAAAGACTCTATCTTATTGTACTCCTTAAGATCTGAATCAAATTCGTAAACGCCAAATTGTGTAGTCCATCTTATCAATGGCACGGGTTCGCCTTTTCCTCTATTTTTATACTTTGGGACCTCATATCGTCGAACTACTAGTATCTTCCCAGATGATTCAACAATATACGATAAGTTGGGTAAATCTTTCCGCCGTGGCGATACTCGTACAGTTTGCAGGGTTCCTTTATCACCTTCAAAATTGCAAATACTAATAAATCCCCATTCACTAATAGCACAAATCTTTCCGTCATAACAACTGATATCCAGGAATTGTTGATCACCCGTAAATGAAGAAAACGACCCATCCCCTGGTTTCCAAAACGCTACGTTTCGCTCAGGTCCGTAAATAATTATCAAGACGTAATTCGATTTGGATTTGGTGGGACTTGATGATAATACTGCCTTCCACACATGTAGTGACTGCCAACCACATTCTTCCAAGACACTCCAGCCATAGTGTAGTGTCCTTTGATGGGGAAGCGTTATTTGTGCACGCGAAAAAGGGTTGAAAAGATTCATCACGCCATCGCTTCTGCCCTGGGTGAGAAGCCATCCTTGTGTCGCCTCAATGCATCGCTTGCCTGAGATTTCAGGCAACTCAATGTTGTACAACTTGTTGTTTGATAGGTTGAAGAATTGGCGCACATGTGAATTGTCGTCTTTCTCTTCTAGCATTATCCATGGAAGTTGATGACTTCCATCAAAATTTTGGATGGCACCAACAGACCTCCATGAAACACATACTCCTCTAAAAGCTAAGTAATCCTCAATTAGTTCCAGACGTTTGGAAACTCGGACTAGAAACTCTTGTGGCAAATTCGACCAATTTGCAATGATAATTTTTGACTCTCTTTCGTATTCTCTTTGATAGCTTTATTACCAATACTCTTGCTGCTCTGATGTAAGGGTACGAGGTCTAACTTATATATAGCGTGGAGGAATGACGGCTTCAACTTAAACCCCAGTTAATCACAATATTCTTGTTAAATCTAGGCCGTTAAAATGACTATCCTACAACATAGACGGCCTTCAATGAATCCGTGAAACTAGGATGTTTAAAATTATTCAACTTCGTCCTCATTATTTTTAAAAAAAATTCAATTTCGTCTTTATTATTTTTGAAAAGTTTTAATTTTGTCCCTATTATTTTACTAAAGTTTCAAAATTTTTTTTTATTGTTTAAAATTAGCCAATTTAGTTCTTATTATTTTTTAAATAAATTCATATTTGTCTTGATTGTTTCTCAAAAATTTTTAATTTAGTCTTTGAATAATATGGACGAATTTGAAACTTTAAGGACATAATAGGGACGAAATTAAAAATTTTAGAAAAATAATAAAGACGAAATTAAAACTTTTTGAGAAATAATAGGAACGAAATTGAAAAATTTTAAACAATATGGACGAAATTAAAAATTTTTAAAAAATAATAGGGGTAAAATTAAAAAAATTTAAACAATACAGATAAAATTAAAACTATTAAAAAATAATAAGGACTAAACGTACTATTTTCTCATAACAATGCTACAAAAACTTCCATAGTAGTAGTAGCACAAGGAAAACAAAAGACGTTCTAGGGTAACTTTTTCTTTGTCCTCTATAATTATATATTCATATTATAAGAGAACAACTACATGTCAATTTGAGGAGTATCCTTCCAATAAATATCATCATGCCACATGTAAATTAAATTAAATTGTATCAAAAATTAAATTTCTATGATAAATTAAATTAAATTATAAACACCTCTTGATTTATTAAATTAAATTATATCATAAATTTGTATCCTAGATATACTAGAATTCTATCTTATCTTTATTTAAACTCTTTTATCTCTATCCGTAGAAGTCCAGACTTTGTACACATTGTTAGAAAAATAAAATGACATTAGTGTGAACTATCTGTTGCAATTTCTGTTGCCAGTTGTAATTACATATTTCTGATGTGGTGTTTAATGATGCATAAGGCAATAGTAAAATGAAGAATTTCTCGCGCATGATGAAACATTCTTGTCCATACAACTCTTTACCAATACTGATGTGCTGAATATTTTTTGAATAGGTCGTAGAAGGGTTCGGCGTCTACAAAGTTCTAGATTTTGATGACCCAAACTTTAAGCCAGGAGAACTACTGTCAGGAATTGCTGGATGGAAAGAGTACAACTTGATATACAGACACAAGCAACTGAGTAAAATTCAGCCCTATGTCATTCCCCTATCATACATGTTGGTCTACTTGGTACGATAATTCTTTTTCACAATCTCCAAAATCTTTATGTTCATATCATAATCAAGATTAGTATACAAACACATGAATGGTTGTCTTTTATTTTTCATATAGTTTCTGTATTGCTTTGATTTTAGATAATATATAGGTATGATATCATGGATTATTCAGAAATCTATATTTTTCAGCTGTACATGATATTTGAAAAAGTTGTTAGAACAGTTTTTGAATAGGTAGTAGTATACTTCTCCTTTAAAACTTACATTCTTCCATATGTAGCAACCGTGATTTCAGATTGATCGAGTCTCTAAGAAGTGCTTCGTTGTTCAGGGACATTTGTGACAAAAGTTAACTGATGTTTATTATAAGCTACAGTTTTTTTTTTCTTATCGTTATTGTTGTCCATTCATCCTTCAAAATCAAGTTATTTCTCCTTCAAAACCATGAATGTATTCTATCTTTATTTAAACTTATTTATCTCTACAGATCCAATGACCCTAATATGTATATTTATGATTTGCAATTTTTTCTCCCCTTACCATTTAATGCTAATATGCATTAGTCACCCTAAAATCAGGTTATTTCCCTTAAAATTTTGTATTTACTTGAATCCTTAATTAATAAAGCATGGTAACATACAGTTTGGACCAATCGTGAACCAATGGTAACCTGTTGAACTTGATCAATGGTGAGGATTTTTCTTTTGAGATTGAAGTTAGAGTCAATGATGTCAACTAATGTAAATCTTCATATGTCGTTAGGAAGACGAATGGTCCAACTTTTATAATTTAATATTTGTCTTTTACATTTGTAAAATAGGTGATTTAGTTGTTCATAAAACAAATTAGGGTCTCTTTGCTCAATAACTTCAAGTTATTATTATTTAATTTTTAATTAAGTTATTGATCACTTATTTTATTTTTTTTCAAGATATTTGATGTTAATGCAATTAGATCAAGTTTCACAAATATTGTTTACAAGATGACTATTGATATAACAATGGTGGAATTGGTTTCATATCCCATTGATTATTACTAATATTGATTTTGTTTGCTTATTATTTTTACTTATTGCTTTTAATTTCTTAGTGTTGTAGGAAATTGGTGTAATATCCCTATGCTTTGAAAATGTTTTCAAGGGGTCCAAGTTTGTGTGTCAACCCTTTCAAGAGGTTTTGGGATAAGGAAGAGATAGAGAGAATGCTAAATTGAATCCTACTAAAATGAGGAAGATGATTAAGGAAGAGAATGATTAATCGTCAAGAGTCATTTATTGATTTTCTTCTATTTTTGTTGTTTGGTGGTGTATATAACATGTGATATTTTACGTTCGGCTACAAAGTGGTTTTGGTACTTTATTTTGACATTTTTTATATAACTTTATCTTGTGTCTCTGTCAATTTTTTTGGAGAATATTTTTGAAATAAACTTTGCACGAAGCCAATAAACTTTTTACAAAACCAAAAAAGAAGAATTAAAATTACCTTTTATGTATCTAATCATTTCAAAGAGATGGTCTATTGAATAACGAATTAAATGCACTAATCTTGATCTGTTATAGATAATGGATATTAATTATGATAACTTTAGATATCCGATAATAGAATTTCTATTTTTCATGTTAAGCTAGAGAATGTTGTTCACATTGATACTTATAACTTTAGTGATACCGGTAAGGATAATAGATGCGAGATCCTCTTAAAATATGACGAATAATTGTAAATTTAATAAGCGATGTAGCCCAAAAAAATTCTACAAAATATTGGAATTGATCTAATTTTGTTAATTTATTTATCTAAATTTACATCAAACATTTTCTAATACCCAGTATTAAGATAATGTACTAAGTTTGAACATCATTATTTGTAGTTCAAGAATCAACTGAAAGTTCATATAGTCTCTTCCTTGAATAGGATAACCAGACTCCTTATTTATCCATCCACAATAAAAGAGACATAAAATAATAGGACAATTGGGAGTTAGTCAATATTTATTAAAATTTAATTAATGTCAAATATTTAACTCATATATTAAAATGAAATTAAAAAAAATATTAAATAAGCGGAAAAAAATTCCACCTTATATTTTTAAATGACAATGCCTTTTAAGAACATCCTCCATGCCACGTGGAATCCAATAATGACCCCTCCTACAAAAAAAAAAAATCTTACTTTTATTCAAAAAATTAAATATTTGATTCGTATTTATCTTCATATATTATTTTATGTGTTAAATGACGTATGACACTTTTTACATGTAGATAGTATTGAAATAAAACAAATTTACGTGGTAAAAATGATATTAAAATATCATATTTGTCTTCTAGCTTTGTTAGAAAAGGCAAATAAATTTAAGTTTTTTTTTTCTTCTGAAAGTTAAATTAGTTTTAGTAATTACTAGACAGAGAATATCATTATTTTACAAAATATTTAATAAACGAATCCAATAGTATTTTATAACGTACCGTAAACCCAATTAGTGTACCAAATAAATCTACCCTATTGTACCCTAAAATTTATAAGTATCGTATTTCATATTCGAACTCGTACTACGATTCAAATCGTACTACGAATCTAGTAATTATGGGCCTGCCACAAGAGCCTAGGAGCTCAGGAAGCAGCAGGTCCTAACCCAACCCAAGTTTTGGCAGGTCGGATACGGACCTAACCAACAAGGCATCGTAGAGGGACCTCGTAGAATATTTCATGAGTGTAGAGAAGGCCTTGGATAAGGATGAGCATGAGGATCAAAACTAGAATTGAGGATAAGGACACCTCAGCACGTTTTGAGGGATCCAATCTTATCACAACCTCTAACCATAAGTAATTAAAAATAGGGCAAAATACTATCATTAAAGGTTACTCAATTCCTAGAAAACACTCTAGCACTTATCTTATCTTCTAAATAACATTAAACTCCAAATTGACTTGATTGTCAGAATGGAAACTTGGGAGCACTCCAAGGTGTCAGGTCGGACACACCATCACCACCCTTGCAACCTCTTACCAAGATTATACCTTAACAGAGTAGAATATAATGACGACTAAATTATAATATAACATTTGAGTTGATTCTGCCACGGGCATTATGAATAAATGTAGGATTAATATCTTTCAATAGAGATTTTCACATATAATATCAGTCATACAGATAATGTTTATGTATTCAATGGGCGAAAATATGCTCCCATTTAATCCCGAGTTAACAACGTCATTGCGGCCGGTGAGAAGACCAATATCCATAGCTTACTCTGTTAGTAGTCAAAGAAGTGAAACACATATGTTACTTAATCTAAAGGACTAGAGTGAAACACATGTATTTGCTAACATTGGTTTCAATTGTTAATAGCAAAGGAAAAGAAAAGAAACAAGAAATCCGAAAAAAATGCATTTAACTCCTAAACATCATTTCTAGAAAATAAATCAATATTTTTCAAAACATCAATCCTTCAAAGACAATTGCTTACCGTGTTTATAATTGGGTTCCATATGAGAAGTTGTGCACTGGAACTACTGATCACTTGCCTAAAAGAAAGTTGGTCTCACCCATATAGGCGGTGATAGTGATAGTTCTAGATCAATGGTTAGCAATTGTCGAGGTTGGAAATCTCGCAGTTGAAGTTGAGAGGCTACTCCTGTTGAGCTAGAATTCTGGGTCAGCTTCCTGATCTGGATTTTCGGGTCGGCCACCTGACTTGCACAAGTAAAATGAAGGAAAATGGGGGGTGATGACCTGGATTTTCCCCTCGGACGTGCGAATGATTAGTATGTCCGAGCTGGAGAAATAACTGAAGGCATTTAATGACGAGTTACCTCAGAAATGAAGGGGTAGAGCTCTATTTATACTAAATTCGGACCTGACAACATTTAATGCGGCACAGTTTTATGTCCCATCAAGGCTTTATGTCCTATCAGGACAGCTGGCGTAGAGGTCGGGGTTTTTCTGGGTCAGGGTGAGGTCGGATCGGCATCCAGGTTAGGCATTAGCTAAATACGCTGGCCTTGGCTCGGGTTGGCTGACCTCAGCTCGGTGCAGGTATCTTACCTCAGCTCGGGATCCACCCTCGTCAATCCCCCTCCCCCTCCCCCACCTCAAGTCGAGATCGAGAGGGTGAGATTTAGATTTAGGAGTTGTTCCCGAGCTGGAGGTGCCCGTCCCCGGCAAAGTAAGAATGGCCACGTCAGCGGGGCATGGTCTTCGGATGGCTGACACATCACCTGGCAATTATGACGAGATGCGACGTTTGGGATTCCCGAGACGGTTACTGGGGTTGCCTATAAATAGGGCCCTGAAGTTCGAGATTTATTTCACACTTTGATTAGAAAATTTGGAGAGCTTTCAGGTTGGCAACCAGAGTGGTCGGACATTTTTAGCTCGGCAAGCAATCTTCTCAGTGTGTTTAGCTTGGGATCCATTAGCTCGGAGCCAATTAGGTCGGAGGCAATTAGATCGGGTCATCTTTCTCAACTAGAGCGGTAGGTACGTCCTGACTCCTTTTAGATATTACTATACATATATTTTAATTTGTAGACAAAATGGGGAGGTCGGAGTCAGAAGATTCCCAAGTGATGGATATGAGATCCTATAGAGGGGACGAGAATCCGTCGAGCTCGGAATCCACCTCGGATAGAGGTCACGGTGATGACAGCATCGATGCATCTCAAGGATCAACTCGGCAATCTGGGCCCAGGGAGAGTGATGATGATTGCCAAGTTATCAGGGTCAGGCATGTGCAGGAGGAGGCTAAGGAGGATCCTTTGGCCGACCTGGGAGATTTAGGAGATAGAGAAGATAGGTCGCCTGTGAACCAGTTGAAGAGGGTTGAGATACCTCAGGAGTATTTAGCTGGAGCCTCCACTGCAGAGCCGATTGAGGCAGTCCCGATTAGGGCAGTCCGAGCTCGGAGCTCGGCTACAGCCAATGGTTCATAGGCCAGGAGGAAGAGGATAGAGCAATTGTTCGCCTGTTGTAAGCGCGAGTGCCATTCCACCATCGAGATGGCTAATGCAAGGCTAAGGGATTAATTGGTGGACCGACACCACAAGCTAAAGGTTCCAGGTCAGCACGAATCTGCCTGCTATCTTCCACTCGATCACTTCACTATCTATGACCTCGCCTTTGATGTCATCTGGCTTTCACTTCCCGACTTCATCACCGGCATTCTGAACTACTTTGAGCTTAGCCCAGGTCAGATGTCACCCAATGGTTAGGCCGTAGTGGTGGCGTTTTATGTATTCTGCCTCGAGAAGGAAATAGAGCCGACGTTGCGTCGGTTCAAGCAGTTCTTTGTATGCAAGCCCAACCTGAAGTAGCCAGGATGGTTTCATTTCGCAGCTCGGGCCAGTAATGCCATATTTACCAAGTGACACTCCTCCTACAAGGGCTGGCACAACGACTACTATTAGGTCAAGCCGGCTGTGAACCCGGGATGCAGAGTGGATTGAAATCACTCCTTAAAGAAGAATGTGAACGACGACCCTAAGCTTTCAAAAGCGGAACTTGTCGAGGTCGGGGTACTAAGACCCGAGCCAGGTATGCTGATTAATATTGACAGCGTCCTCAGGTGGGACAGAATCTAGAAATCAAAGTTATTTGGGAGAGAACCCGACCTGAGAAAGACACATCCCCATCTGCTTCCCGAGAACAAACAGAATGCGGAGCCCGGCTCAGAAGAGGGTCAGTTCAGAGGATCAATGCCCGACCTCTCCGTCTCCTTGTCTACCGTTGTTCTTTTCAGTTAGCACTTGGTCATTTCTCACCTCTCTTTCCTTTGTTTTTTGCAGACATGGCTGATATTGGGAAGCTCGCTTATGTCCAGAGAAAGAGAAAGGCCAAGGCCAGCGGCGAAGTCTCGGCTCGGTCCGGTCTGGGCTCTACCGTTCCTCAATAGCAGAGGCTGCGGTCCAGCAGCCAAGTTCGAGAGGTCGGCACTGAGGTAACTTCCAAGGGGACTTTGGGATCTCCCTTGCCCAAAAGGTCGAGCTCAGGAGTGGCGATCCCAGAGCACTCAGCGACCAGCCTTGATAATAGGAAACAGCCTCAGACCGAGCACTCCGGGAAAGGCAAGGCCACGGAGGCAAGCCCTCCCAACAAGGATTTCATGGAGGCCACCAAGGTCGCCCACGACCCCAAGCTGGCAAAGGTCCCGGCAGAGCAGCTCTCACTGGACCTGAAGACGGCCATAATCACGATAAGTTATACTCGATTGTGTAGGTATGGTTATGTTTTCCTTTAGCTCGGCTGATCATTTTGTCTCCTTTTGTACAGGCCGAGTCATACATCCTTTCAGCACCTAGCTTGCTCACCACGGCCTAGACTCACTGCGTTGAGCTCGAGTAGCGATACACTGATGCCCGAGCCAAGCTTAAAACCCAAAGGGAGGAGGCCTCCAAAAGATACAAGGAAGATGCCGCGAAGATCGACCGACTAAAGAAAGAGCTCCGAACGGATAAGTCCCGACGCCAGGCTACAGCCAAGGACGTGGAACGCTATAAGACCGATGTCCGCAATGCCGAGGTGAAGTTTCGGGAACTACTCGACCGGGTCAGGGCAAATGGAGAGAAGGCGGTAGAGGCCTTCAAGTCCAGCGACGCAGCGGTGAGCTAGGTGGAGAGCTGGAGTATTACTTCCGAGGCCAGGTCGCCGCTTAGGAGCGAGCAAAGACCTTTCTTCCCGCCTCCAAGAATGATTACATCAAAATCTTGGAGGCTCCACCACCAGAATTTTGTGAGGTTCCTGAGTTTTCAGCCGACCTCAAGTCCCAGGCCCAAGAGGTGATGGACTTTGTCAAGAAGGGCATGGACCAGGTTAGGGATGAAGCCGACGCTGCTGCCTCTGCTCCTACTGCTAAATGATTTTTGTAATCTCGCCTGGGTCGGGCTTTGTAGTTTGTATTCTTTCCAATTCAATGAAATGAATATTTTCAATTTTTTTTGCGTTTTGTTTGAGTTCGTACAAGTGCACTTTTTTCCTTCGCAAATTTCCTTAAGTAAGTGGGGTCGGTACGACATAATGGACCTTTCAAACTTAAGTAATTAATTGTTAAGAACCGAGCTGGACGTGGCTAATGAGTTATCATCCTAATCCGAGCTGGTTAACTGGCCAACTGTTATTGTTGCCGACCTGAACTCGTCAATCCAATTTAAAATTGGTCAAACTAATGTTGACAATATTAAACTCGAGTTTAGACCCAAATTAACATACCGACCTGCAGCCGACTTATACCGAGTTGGACTCTAATCTGAACTGGTAAAGTGAATGAAATCATTATTGATTATACCCGAGCTGGAACCTTGTCCGAGCTGGTTTTCTTTATCTCGCAATTAAGTGTAGCCACCGCGTTAATCTGAGTTTGCAATAGCTAAGTAGCTGAGGTGCTTGGGCCCGGGCCGGACTTCACACTAGTTTGCAAAATACATTGTATTAAATTAGTACATGGAGTACCTGGGCTCGGGAGCCAATTACATGTAAAGTTTTGGCTCGGGGCCTCTACGGAAGATCTTTCGGCTCTGGGGCCGTTACAAGAGTTTCCAACTCGGGGCCGTTATAAAAGATTTCGGCTCGGGGGCCGTTATAAAAAATATATCTTCAGGTGCTCTGCGTGCCATTCATTCTTCAATTGCTTCCCGTATCTGTCGCGGAGGTAGAAGGTCCCAGGTCAGACTTCTTTCACGACTTCGTATTGTCCCTCCCAGGTCGGGAATAACTTATTACCCGAGCGCGGCAAAAAAATGACCTTTTTGAGGACAAGGTTTCCAACCTTAATAGGCTTAGGCTTGACCTACCTGGCAAAGGCTCTTTGCATGATGGCTTTACTAGCCAACATCCTGATCTGAGCTTTGGCTCCGAACTCTTCAGCAAGGTCGAGCTCTTCACGGATTAGGGCTCTGTTTATTAATGGATCGTGATGGAGAGTTCTACTGGTCAGAGACTCGATCTCTACTGGCAGCACTGTTTGAGTACTGAAGATCAGCTCGAAGGGCAATTCTCCCATTGCCGAGCTGGTGGTGGTTCGTTGAGCCCACAGTACCTCGGGGTGAATCGATGCCCACTGGCCTTCCGCTTCCTCCAACTTGGTTTTCAAGCCCTGTAAAATGATTTGGGTAGTCCTTTCAACGTGGCCATTACTTTGAGGGTGAGCAATAGATGAGAATCTAAGGTCGATCCCGATCTCTGCACATTTGCCTCGAAAGTATGCACTATCAAATTGCTTGCCGTGGTCAGTAATGATGACCTGTGGCATCCCAAATCGGCAAATGATGTTCTTGCAAACAAAATCCCAAACTGCCTTTTCTGTTATTCTAGCAACACCTTCAGCCTCAGGCCATTTGGTGAAGTAGTCTATAGCCACAAAGGTGTGCTTCTTCTGGCCAACACTGGTTGACAATGAGCCAATGATATCTAGACCCCATTGATAGAATGGCAACGGGCTTACCATCACTGTCAGGTCTACCGCAGGCTTTCTCTGTATGTTGGCGAACCTTTGGCAAGTGTCACACTTTTTTACATACTCTTTGGCATCTTGTTCTAAGGTTGGCCAAAATAGTCTTGTCTCAATGCCTTCCGAGCCAAAGCCTTACCACCCAAGTGGTTTCCACATACCCCTTCATGGATCTCTCGGAGTACATAGTTTCCCTCCTCAGACACGATACACTTTAAGAGAAGCCAAGTGTAGGCTCTCTTATAAAGTTGCCTAACTATTATGACAAATCTTGAGACTTGTTTCATGAGCTTCTGAGTTGCTTTTTCATCCTCCGGGGTCATTCCTCCTTCCAAGTAGTCCATGATTGGTTTGGTCCAATTTGGGCTTAAATTGAGCTCGGCTACGGCTTGCCTCCCCAACTGGATACTTGGCTCGGAGACTTCTTCTACATGGACCAGTGCAGGTCGGTTCTCGCCCAAGGCCAATCTGGACAGAGCGTCAGCCTTCATATTCTCCTCCCTCGGGACTTGCTGCACCGTGAGGCTCTTGAGCCCTGAGGTCAAATCCTTAACTTTGTTGAGGTAGGCCAGCATAGCATTGTCTTTAGCTTCGAACTCTCCTGATATCTGACTAACAACAAATTGAGAGTCGGTACTCGTTAATTGTTTGTGCCCTGAGCTGAGCCACAATTTTCAATCCCGCGATCACTGTTTCATACTCAACCTCATTGTTGGACGCTGGGAAGGCGAACTTGAGGGAGTATTGGTGCTCATGCCGGGTCGGGTCGAGGATGACTACTCTAGCTCCGCTTCTAGACTTCCCTGATGCCCCATCCACATGGACCTTCCACACATCCTCCGAGTCATGCTTGGCTCGGCCAGTACATTCTACCACAAAGTCTGCGATGGCTTGGGGCTTTGATGGCTGTTCTGGGTTGGTAGGTGATGTCAAATTGACTCAACTCAACTGCCCATTTCAGCAGCCTACCCGACGCCTCCTGTTTGTGCAAGATGGACTTGAGTGGGGCATCCGTCATGACCTTAATTGGATGAGCATCAAAGTATGACTTCAGCTTTCTTGCCACCATGATGAGCGCGAGGGTAAGTTTTTCCAAGGAGGAGTACCTCGCCTCGGCCCCTTACAAGGTTTTGCTGACATAATAGACCGGTTTCTGCTCCTTCCCTTCTTCACGGACTAGTGCCGCCACCACTGCTGTCCCTGAGCATGCCAAGTATAGTACCACCTCCTCCCTCACTTTAGGTCGGGATAGCAGGGATGGCGAAGCTAGATACCTATTCAGCTCTTGGAAAGCGTTCTGACACTTCGTAGTCCATTCGAAATTATTAGGATTCCTCAATATTTTGAACAGAGGGGCACACTTGTCGGCCGACCTGGACATAAATCTACTAAATGCCGCCACCTTGCCCGCGAGCACCTGAACGTCTTTCACGCAGGTTGGCAGTGCCAGGTCAAGTATCGCCTGAACCTTCTCCGGGTTGGCTTCCATTCCCCTGGCTGTGACCATGAAACCCAAAAACTTTTCCGCCTTGACGCCGAATGCGTACTTTTCTGGGTTCAATTTTATCCAAAAGTACTTCATTTCGACGAAGGCTTCAGCTAGGTCGATCACATGGTCTTTCGCCCTCCTGCTTTTGACCAACATGTCATCTACATAGATCTCCATATTTCGGCCAATCTGATTTTTGAATTCCTTGTTCACCATCCGAGTGTAGGTAGTTCCAGCATTTTTGAGGCCAAAAGGCATGACCTCATAGTAGTAGAGACCTTTATCGGTGGTGAAGGCAGTTTTGTCTTTGTCCCCGAGAGCCATCTTAATCTGGTTGTAGCCTTTGAAGGCATCCATGAAAGAGAGTAGCTCGAACCCGGAGGTGGCATCCACCATCTGATCAATCCGAGGTAGGGGAAAGAAGTCTTTGGGGCAAGCTTTATTGAGGTCGGTGAAGTCAATACACAATCTCCATCCGCCTGAGGACTTGGTTTCTACTACCATGTTAGATAACCAGGTCGGGTATTGAATTTCCTTTATGTAGCCTGCGTCCACCAACTTATCAACATTTTCTGCTATGATTTGTTGCTTATCGTAATGGAAGTGCATGCGCTTCTGCTTTACCGAATAGTGATTTGGGTTTGCATTCAGGTGATGCTCAATCATACCTGGGTCAATACCTATCATGTCAGAAGCAGACCATGCAAATATATGTTCATTTTTCAGAAGAAATTGACTTATACCTTTTTTGAGGTCATTAGAGAGTTCACTCCCGATCTTCGCTCTCTTTGTTTCATCGGAGAGCTCCACCTCTTGAAGGTCTTCAGCTGGGCTCCCTCTCTTGGCATCCCTCTTTTTCTCAGGCAAATCTGGTCCCCAGCTAACCTGATATTTGGGGCGGAGGGAGCTTTCATAGCACTCCTGAGCCAAGAGCTAAGCTCTTCGGATGGTGGTTGTACCGCCTGGGGTCGGGAACTTCAAGGCCTGATGGTAAGTTGAAGGAACGGCCCTGAAATGATTGAGTGCCACCCGACCCAAGATCCCATTATAAGTGGAGTTGCAATCCATCACAATAAAGTTGGCTTGCATCGAAACCCGCTTGTCTCCGTCTTCCAGCTTCAGTGGGAAGTTGATGACCCCTTCGGCTCGGTAGGCTTGTCCGGTGAAACCAGCTAGGGTGCCCCTCAATGGCCCGAGTCGGCTCCTGTCCAACCCCATTTGCTCAAATGCGCTCAGGAATAGGACTTCTGTCGAGCTCCCGGTGTCTACCATCAGCCTCTTCACGGTGAAGTTTGCAATTTCAGCACTGATCACCAATGGGTCGTCATGGGACAATATCACCCCTTCCAAGTCTTCTGAGGAGAAAGTAAGCTCCTCCATCTCCGGGACCGGACCCCGCACCGGCCCATACTCCCTTCCAGCCCGAACATAACCCTTCCTACTAGTCGAGGTCTCTCCACCCGACACTAATCCTCCTACGATGGTTTTAATCACAGCCAGACGTCCGCCCCTAGCCTGGTGCCTGGGTAGACTTTTCTCCCTATCTCTCTGATCGTGACTCCGGGTCGACTGTTGATTTACGTACCTCCGGAAGTGACCCCGGGCTATCAGTGCCTCGATCTCCTGTTTTAAATCTTTGCACTCCTCGGTGGTATGGCCGTAATCCATATGGTAGCGGCAATACTTGGTCCTATTGCACTTTTCAGGTTGGCCTTCCATCCTCGATGCTGGGGTAAGTAGTTCTGGTATTGGATCTCCATCAGGATTTGCTCCCTTGTGGTGTTAAGGGGAGTAAACATGGTGAACCGGGGGTTCTACTTTGGCTGTTGAGGCTGCTTGCCTCGCATTTTGGGTCTTACTCCCAGGTTGGCCTTGGGAGGCATCTCCTTTCTTCCGGGCTTCATTCTCCTTGTCTTCGTCCCTCTTCACTTGATGGATTTCTTCCGAGTGTATGTACCATTCTGCTCGTATCATCAGTTCGACTACGGTATCCACGGGGTCGATGGCCAAGGAGAATGTGAGGGGGCCCGACCTGAGCCCACTCTGGTACGCCATCAACGCCATAGAGTCCTCCAGGTTGGGAATTCTGAAGGACTCTTCATTGAATCGAGCTGTGTAAGCCCTCAAACTTTTCCCTCTGTGCTGCTTCACCGACAGCAATGTTGAAGTGTGGCGGGTTGCAGGTCGGCTTCCCGCAAAGCGGGACAGGAAAGCCTCAGCCAGCTGATAAAAACTTGCAATAGAGTCGGAATGAAGTTTTGGAACCAGTCCAAGGCATTGCCAACCAGCGTGGTTGGGAATGTCTTCGTCTTCATGAGGTCGGACATATCATGCAGAGTCATGTGGTGATCAAAGTTGAACAGATAGTTGGCTGGGTCGCAATCCCTATTATAGACTGCCAGGTTGGGCATCCGGTTGCCGGTGGGCAGTGGCGTGGCCAGTACCTTGGGTGAGAGTGGGCTTACACTGAGCTAGATAATGACCTTGGCTATGGTAGCCGCGGTCTTGGCCTACTCGGGGTCGGCATGTGCCGCCCTTTTTCATCTCGCCTCCTCGGGTCCTGCCATCGGCTCCAAGAAGCCCTCTTTTTTTTGTACCCGCTTTTGCCTTGGGGCTGGGATACGAAACTGTGGACGAGTGGGCCACGGCGTAGCTGCTGGTAGAGCCAGGGGGTCCGCAGCTAGCCGGGCTACCTGTTCTTTAAGTTTCTCGAACATCCTAAACATCATCCTTATCTCTGGCGACAAGCTGGAGTTGAGGTCTTCGTCTGTTGAAGGGTTGGTTTGCGAGGCTAAGTGTATACGTTAGCTCGTTCTAACGTCGGGTTGGGTTGGGTCTTGGCTAAGCACTTGCGTGGTTTCAAGGTCCCCATCCGGGTTGGGCGAGTCCTGTATCGGTGCGTTGTGGCTTCTTGTTTGTACCATGGTGGTTTCTCAATGAGCTGTGAGAAGAGTGACAGAAAGAACTTATTCCCACAGACGGCACCAAACTGTCAAGGTTGGGAATCTCGCAGTTGAAGTTGAGAGGCTACTCCTGCCGAGCTGGAATTCTGGGTCGGCTTCCTGACCTGGATTTTCGGGTCGGCCACCTGACCTGCATAAGTAAAATGAAGAAAAATGTGAGGTGATGACCCAGATTTTCACTTCGGGCGTGCGAATGATTAGTATGTCCGAGCTGAAGAAGTAGCTGAGGGCATTTAATGACGAGTTACCTCAGAAATGAAGGGGTGGAGCTCTATTTATACTAAATTCGAACCTGACAGCATTTAATGCGACGCAACTTTATGTCCCATCAAGGCTTTATATCCCATCAGGACAGCTAGCGCAGAGGTCGGGGTTTTTCTGGATCGAGGTGAGGTGGGATCGGCATCCAGATTGAGCATGAACTGAATACGCTGGCCTTGGTTCGGATTGACCGACCTCAGCTCGGTGCAAGTATCTTACCTCAACTCGAGGTCCACCCTCGTCAGCAATAATTCTAGATCCCTGGTTTCCATCTTATAGATGCCCCTACTTTCAACTTCATCCCTATCCCTAGGCTCAAAACAGTATAGTTGGTCAAACTGATCTGTAAAATATATATGATTATTCTTGCATCCTGAAACTCAACTGAAAAGGAGGCACTCTGGCCAAGAAATAGAGCTCTGCTTCCCAAGGACTCAACCATATTGTACTCCATACGCTCTGAATCAAATTCGTACACATCAAATTGTGTAGTCCATCTTATGCTCAATGGCACGGGTGCGCCTTCTCCTCTATTTTTATACTTTGGCACCTCATACCGTCGGACTACCAGTAACTTCCCAGATGATTCAACAATATACGGTGAGTTGGGTAAATCATAAAGCCGTTCCGATACTTGCACATGAGTTTGCCAGATTGGTTTATCACCTTCAAGATTGCAAATATTAATCAAACCCCGTTTAATAATAGCACAAATCTTTCCGTCACAACAACTGATATCCAGGAATCCATAATAATCACCATATGTCAATGGAGTAAACGCCACATCCCCTGGTTTCCAGAACGCTACGTCTTGCCCATCTCCGTAAATAATTATCAAGACGTAATTCGATTTGGATTTGGTGGGACTTGATGATAATACTGCCTTCCACACATATAGTGACTGCCAACCAAATTCTTCCAAGCAAGTCCAGCCATAGGGTAGTGTCCTTTGGTGGGGAAGTTGTATTTGTGCACGAGAAAAAAGGGTTGAAAAGATTCATCACCCCATCGCTTCTGCCCTGGGTGAGAAGCCATCCTTGTGTCGCCTCAATGCATCGCTTGCCTGAGATTTCAGGCAACTCAATGTTGTACAACTTGTTGTTTGATAGGTTGAAGAATCAGCGCACATCTGAATTGTCGTCTCTCTCTTTTAGCATTATCCATGGAAGTTGATGACTTCCATCAAAATTTTGGATGGCAGCAACAGACCTCCATGAAACACATACTCCTCTAAAAGCTAAGTAATCCTCAATTAGTTTCAGACGTTTGGAAACTAGTACTAGAAGCTCTTGTGGCAAATTCGACCAATTTGCCATGATATTTGACTCTTTCGTATTCTCGCTCTCTCTGATGATAAGTTTATTACCAATACTCTTACTGCTCTGATGTGAGGGTAGGAGGGCTAAACTTATATTGTTTTTGAGATCGAACTGTTGACGGCCGTCAACTCAAACCCTAGCTTTTTTTTTTTCGTAACTCAAACCCTAGTTAATCACAACATTATGGGTGGAAGATTCTCGTCAAATCTAGGCGGTTAAAAATGCCTATTAACAAGTGGAAATTCTTTCGTCTACCAGTGTCGACCTCACACAGTGGAATAAAACTCGATGTAGTTTGATTTGATTTAGTATTTTTTATACAATATTTTTTGAGTTAGTATAAAAAAAAAAAAAAAAAACTCAAAACATATCTTCTACTTCCAATTAACATAATAAGTCCTAATAAAAAACTAATTAAAAAATCAATTAAATACGAATTATATATTTACATTTGACCAAACTTAAAACCTTTTAACATTATAAGTTGATTTTCATTATATGCAACGAACAATTCCAAATAAAATAAAACAAAATATATGTTGGATAATTCATATCTTTTAGCAAAAAAGAATATTAGCACATACATTATTCAAGAGGATAATCGAAATATGATTAACAAAATTATTAAACATTGTCATTCAAAAAAGCAAAGGTCAAAGGCTAGTTGGAGCAGGGTGAACAAGAATAATATTTTAGTCATTCTAGATAGATAATTAATAAAAAGTTATCAATCCTTTAACCCTTTTTTTTTTTGCTAATCTTGATCCTTAAAACTTTGAATTGAGTGTTATAATATTTTAGTCATTCTAGATAGAGAATAATAAAGAGATATTGATCCTTTAAACTTTTTTTTTTTTGCTAATCTTGATCCTTTAAACTTTGAATTGAGTGTTTTGGTAATAAATTAGCAAAAAAGATGATGTTGCTACAAAGATTTGAACCCACACCAACAACTTGAATAAATTTATGACTTACCCTCTAACTAACTCCATTCTCTTGAAAGCTTTCATAATGGTTTTTATTTTATTTTGGGGGGCCAAATCTATTTTTTTTATTTAAAAATTCTATTAAAAAATAAAATATAAATAATAATAAACAAAAATAAAATTGATATAGTTTTATTGAAATATTTTTTAAATTTCCACGGTAGGGGGATTGTTTATTAATATATGTTTTAAATTTGAAAATATAAATAAAAAATAAAATTATAAAATATAAATAATATTATTATGAACAATGAACCAATATAAGTAAAAAATTAAAAGTTATTGAAAAAGCTTTAAATTAAATTAAAAATTATTTTAGTAATTAAAAATAGATGTCGTCGAGAAAAATGAACATATATAAAGAAAAGAATATTAAAATGATATGTTTAATTAAAATAAGGAGAAAATATTAAAATAAAATAAAATTAAGGAGTTTCTACAATAGGGAAGCTGTTGGAATGAAATTAAAATAAGAGATTCCTAAATGTAGGAAAACTGCTCCAAATTCTCTACATGGAGGGAGAAATATAAGAAAGTTGTTGGCGTTAACTTAAAGAAACTTCCATAGAGTAGCAATAAGTTAAGGAAAATAAAAGACGTAACTTTTTCTTTTCTTTTTCTTTGTCCTCTAAAATTATGATTATTATTTTTTTCTTTTTTGGTAAAGCCCAAACCCTTCGCATGGGCTCAACGCGCATTTGTATGGTTATTCCAATTTCAAGAGCTCGGATCGAATCCGTGTATCAATTAATCTTTTTTCAATGGTGAGATAATGGAGTAGAATAACGACTAAAATTATAATATATAACAACTATTCGTCATTTAAAAAAGGATGGCATAACTTTTTCCGTCTCATACTAGCTAATACCAAAATCTGCTTCACTGCCAGTCCTAAGCGTACACACAATTAATATCGAAACTCTGTTCCATTGTAATTCTTGAATATAGACTTAATTAATATTGATATTCGCAACTATTTTCCATGTCCTGAATTGGCACCCTTAACATCACATGCCACGATATTGCCACCAAAATATATAGAATGCATACAATGAAGTCATCATTTAGAATAATATCAAATCAAGACGCATCTTGGGTCTCAATTGTGGTGAATAATTATATTTATAATTAGAGAAAACATGAATTTAAACAAAAATTTAAAAGACAACTAAAATTTATAATTGGGTTTCAATTGTATATGGGTTAATGAAATTTAGAGAAATTTTCACTTTACACCCTTATGTACAGCGCTTGTGACGCCCCCTTAATGTTTAACATTAGCAACTTGGCCCTCTTGACAGAAAGTCAAACTATAGAAAGTCTAATTTATTCTCAAATTTGATTTTTTTTTCTTTTTTCTTTTTTCTTTTTTCTTTTTTTTCCCCTCGCCTTGTTCTCCCTGTCTAATTTTCTCCCAATTGCTATTCCTCCCTTCTTTTCCAGAACAATTCGTAGGAGTCATACCATACTGGTCCAATGGAGAAAAGAGTTCTTTAGGCTATGAAGGCATAGATCTTTCAAGTCTGTCCTTATCAACATCCAAGCTTACTGGTCTGGGATCTTGACTCTCCCTAAATGTGTAATGCGGGAGATGGAGAAGAAGTTTGCGAGCTTCCTTTGAAAAGGGAGTAATGATTCTGCAAAAGGTGCAAGGGTGAACTGGGAGGAGGTTTTTAAAACTACTCAGGAAGGTGGTTTGGGTGTGAGATGGCTTTTTGATGCTAACCTGGCTGGTTCATTGAAGCACATTTGGATTCTTCTTACTTCTTCATCGTCAATTTGGCTAAATGGATAAAGGACTATTATTTGAAAAGAAAAAGCTTTTGCGGGAGTATGAATTGGGTTCTAACTTGAATGTCTCTTGACAGTGGCGCAAACTCTGTAAACTGAGATCAGTTATGAAACACTTGATTCGAGCTAGAATTGGTGATGGGTGCATGGTTTCCTTATGGCACGATCCCTGGCACCCAAGAGGGTGTTTAATTGATGTCCTTGATTGAGATACTATCCTCCGCTGTCCCTTGGATAATAATGCCAAAGTTGCTGATGTGATTAGAGATGGCAGGTGGTGTTGGTCTGATTTTCCTCCCTTGAGAAATCTTTCTATTGAAGCCCCAATCCCTCCCCATATCACTTGGTGAAGATAAATGGATGTGGACTGTAAATGGTAACCGATCTTTTCTATTGCTTCTGCATGGAATGCTATTCGAACAAGACATGAGAAGGTTAAGTGGCACAGCTTGGTCTGGTGCAAGAGGAGAAATCCAAAGCATAATTTCATTACCTAGATGGCGCTGCTCAATCGTCTGCCTACTAAGGTTAGATTATTCAATTGGGGTGTGACTAATGATAATATTTGTGGTATTTGTGTATTGCTGCGGAGGATCGTGATCACTTATTTTTTGAGAAAAAGACATCCACATCCCTAACTTTCTTACTTTGGATCAAATAGGTCCCTGGGTTTTTATTTTTCTCTTCTTAGGTCCCTCCACTAGTTAGATGTTAGTCAAATTTAACAGAAAAGGTGTTGACTATGCAAAAAGTCTTTTATGCCCCTAATGAAGAACTAATGGGGCAAGAGTAAGACAATTTTTTTTTTACCTTGCCAATATGACATATCATTGAATCTTAAAAAATTAAATTGAAAAATGAAAAATTATCCCAATAAAAAATATTGATATTGTTCATTTTGATATATCTTAATTTTTTTACTTCACAATTATTTAAATTTTATAATATTTTTTTTTTGCTCAAAAAAAAAATATTAGCGTCGTACGCTTTATCTATAATATAAAATTTTTTACTATTAAAATATCCGCAAAAATTGTAATAGGATAAGATGAAGTCCGCTAGAAAGCAAATGTAATAGATTAAATCACTTATTAGCTTCACAAGGCTATTAAAAAAATGTTGCATCTTTGTCTAAATTTGCCAGATTCGAATATACATAGGATGGCAAATTACGGAAGAAAATGTAAGATCAATCTATAAATTGAACATTTAGCCTCTACATTTGCCGATAAAAAAACCATCTGTATTCACATGGTCAAAAGTCATACATATCAATAATTTTGCACAACCAAAAACTGTAGATATCCACAAATTTCAAAAACTAAACGCATCCACAGGACAAGAAAAGATGTCACATCATGTTTACATAAACGAAATCCATGCTGTCAAGTGAAAATAACCATCCAAAAATTTCCATCATAACTAAAATCCGCCAACTTTTCTTGATATGAAAAGTTTCCATGCTAAGAATTGTAAATTGTAGCCCCATTATATCCTTCAGCCTATTCAAATAACAAAATTGAAAATGATTAGTTAGATAGAAAGAATGTTAAAAAGTACAATACTCTAATAACTGAAATTTAAAGCAATTAATTATCACCTCTTGTTGTGAATTGTTATCAACATTTCTGTTACTTTGTGCCCTCCCGTAGATGACATGTAGCTCTATTATGTCCTAGTGTCTTGCATAATGTGCATCTATGGTGGATAGATCTCTGCTCACAAGGTCGTGTAGTCTCTCCAACTTCTCTTCTTCGGTTAACCTTTGGTCTTCCCTTTTTCCATGCCATTTCTGGAGCTACCCACCGAGGTGTATCATCATCAGGCCACATGGATTTATCAGGGACTGGGTGAATCATACCTCCATAAGTCCTTTTGTATGCTTCAATGCTCAAATAGGGATGCACATAATCTACAAAATTATATCTCATCTTTGTTATACAAACCATTGCCTGTCTACATGGTATTCCACTCACTTGCCATTCCCTGCAATGGCAAGTATGATCCTCCAATTTCACCACATAAACTTTTCCGTTATCACAAACTTGAAATTCCCAATCCGAAGAAGATAATGGGTTCAATTGTCTACCCATCTGAAAATTCTTTTTGACTTTGTCCATGACTTTTGGAGGAAGAGGTGTGACCCATTGTAAATATTTTTTATACCTTGTCACAAACCATTTCATTATCTTTGTTCTAATCCACTCTAATAAAGTAAGAATTGGCTTACCTCTATTTGTGCCAAGAATGCTATTAAATGATTCAGAGATGTTGTTTGTCACGTGATCATTTTTGGTGACTTCATCAAATGCATGCCTAGCCCATTTACCCAAATCCTCTTTGCAATCCACCATTAGCCATTTATGAGCTTCTAGATCTACATTATAAATTTCTTCCATTGTTTCTTTGAATTCGTATTCATTGTATGCCTTTGAAGCCACCCAGAATAACTTTCTAAGTCTTACCCCTGGAAATTTTTTTTCTGAAATTTGCATATAGATGTCTTGAGCAACATCTTTGCCTATCATTGTAACATATATCACACAATGCATTTTGTAATCCTTTTTGCCTGTCACTCATGAATGTGATAGTCCCTGTATAGGCTAGATGATTAGTCAAGGCATCTAGAAAATATGCCCATGTATCTTCACATTCCTGCTGACACACCATGACTGCGAGAGGGAAAATTCCAGAATTTGCATCAAGCGCTACTGCTGAAAGTAGTTGACCACCGTATGGGCCTTTCAAGAAGCAACCATCAAGGCCAATGAATGGCCTTAAGCCATTTCTGAAGCCATCCCTTTGTGCTACGAAACTAATAAATAATCTATCAAATACAGGATTCATCAAATGCAATCCATCACACCTCATTTTCACATAAGCCCTGGGGTTGGTTTGAAGGAGGGCCTTCGCATATCTAGGAACAAGGGCATAGCTTTCAGCCCAATCACTTGACACCAACTGTATAGCTTTCCGTTTAGCCCTGTACAATTTTTGTTTGTCAACATGGATACCAAAATTTTCATGCATTTGTGAGTCCAACTCATGTATCGATTTATTAATGTTGTTCTTGAACTCAGGCAACAATTGTTCGGCTATCCATTTTGATGATGCTCCAATACCTTTTGAATTACTTACACAAGTATGGCTCGAACTCACTAACTTTATTTTAAATGTTTTGCCATCAACATAAGCAGATGCATGAATCCTCCAACTACATCCTTCATTGCCACACATAGCAGTGAATCGCTGTCTATCATTCTTCTTTCGGATAGGTTTAAATCCAACTTGAACGGCATAATCTTCAAAAACCTTCCTCAAATGCTCGACATCATCAAATATATGGCCAACTCTAAGCTCAATAATTTCTTTCCCTTTAGCATCAACTATCTTCTTGAAATAATCCCCCTCCATCTTGTCACTCAACTTTCCAATGCGTGCACCAATGTCATCACTAAATTCTTCCTCACTAACATTATAGTTTTCATTTTCTGAATTCAAATTTGACATGTTGTCATCATTGTCGCTGCTCCAATTAACTTCTTCATGCTCCCTCTTCTCACCATTGTCATCGGTATTGTCACTCCAATGACACTCTTCATCACTAACACTTTTCCTGTCTCTAGTGGTCTTTTGTGGTGGTACTTCAAAATTAGGAGATTGAGGTTCTTGTGAATTGTCTATAGTGTCAGATAGAGATGGATTATTTTGGGTGAAAACTTGTGTTATTTGCGAAGTGCAAGATTGGAGCTGAAGGTTCAAATGGATATATGTCTCACCTTTATCGAAGTACAATCTCATAAGTCTTTGAACATCTTCATCATTCTCTATTTTCATGGTTGTTCCCGTATTCGGATGAATGCCCTCAAAATACACAAGTTGTCCCAACCATTCTCTGCCCATTGATAAACAAATATCAGTTGTAAGCTCAGTATAACCATATCCATTTGAGTCAAGATTAGGCACAAGCGTGTATTCCCCATTATAATAAATATTCAGATAGAATAACATTCTGCCTGAAATAATAAAAAAAAGTAAACACATGCTTAATTTTTAGAAATAATGGAATGCATAAGATGTTTCAAATCGAAACCAGAGTGCTTTCTTAATTTCTGAAAATATTTAAAATTTTTGAAAATATTCAAATGAAAGAAAAGTGCTTGATTTAAATTCAGCATCATTATGAAACCAAATATCTAATTGTTTATTTTTTTCTTTAGAAAAATTTAACCTAAATCTTATAGACTATTATAATGCAAACTCATTCTTTCACCCAATACAAAAAAGCCTACCACAAATTTGTTTTCTCTGTTTCTCGTGTCTCTGATTAAAGAAGAGCATAACTATAGAAAGTTAAAGACCACGAGATGTGAAGAATATCATTGACATCATGCATTGATCATAATCCAACAATAGACAAAAAATTAAGCCTTGATTTCCAAGAGAAGGGCTGGAATTTCAAAAAAAAAAGTAACGAAAATTTACCTCAAACTTTTGGATCTTGTTGAGATTGTAGGTGGGCAATTTTTGATCTCATTCAGTCGTCCAGCAAGATGAGATCTTTGCCTCTGCTTAAGTTTTTTTTTTTTTTTTTTCCTGTTCGAAAGTAAGGCTGTGATAAGATTTTAGGTGCCTCTGAGAAGTTTTCCCGGGCAAAAAAATGGAAAGATTTATTTTTTCTTTTTTGTGATAACCAAAATTACTGAAATATCCTTTATAAGTTAAATTTGACTAACTTTTGACTAATGGAAGGACTTGGTAGAGGAAAAAAAAAACCCAGGGACCTAAATGATCCAACACAAATAACTTGGGGACTTAGATGTCTTTATCCCCTTATTTTTTCAATGTGGCATGAGAAAAAGAATATGGAGACTTGGTTTGGATAAAACTTGTGTTCATGAGTGCCCTTCTGACTAGGATTCAGTGGAGGCATGGATTTGTCGATACTGCACTGGTCATAATTTGCAACCTTCTTTATGCAGGATCTTATTATGTGGAGTCATCTATGAGGTACGGAAAGAAAGGAACGGTAGGATTCATGGTGGATCTTTCAACCCCGAAGAGTAAGGTTTGGAACAACATTTATAATACTATTAAATTTTTGAGATCTGATTTTAATATTGATATTTGTAGTAGATGGGAACTGGGTGATTTTTATCTTGTCTGTTGATAATTTTTGGATGATTGATGAAGTTTTGTATTTGATTTGAATTTGAGTTTAATGAAAATACTTTGTTTTCCCAGCAAAAAAAAAAAGCATAGATCTTTCAAGATCCAATGTAACAAATGAGCTGAAACTATTCTTCCAGCATCACCAGCTACCTTTAGGCAAAGATTCAACAACTGAGAGTAGCACATAAATGGTGGCATCTGTGGGTGTTCTTGTGAAAAATCAATGGATATGTTTTACCTATTTTACTTTTGCATTAATTAATGTTAGTGAAAAACTTCATTCTTTCTAAAAATTGAGTATAGTGAAAAGATCGTGTTCAAATATAATTCTCCTTGTGGAGACTTTAAAGAAACAACCAGGGTCTTGAATGATTCCACATTGGAAATCAATGGAAAGCAGATAAAAGTTACCAGCAAAAGGTATTCCAAAACTTCCATCGAGGAATTAAAATAGTATTTCTATACGAGAATATTATGTAAACAAAGACAAATTATGGCACATATGTTCTTGACATTAATCTTTATCTCTAAATAGGAACACAGTGAAATTCCTTGGGATAATGGAGCTAAGTATGTCGTTGAATTTTTTGGTCTTAGTTTACAACACTTAACAAGACATCAGGGCACAAGAAAGTGAACTAATTGTAGATGCCAAAATCTACAATTACGAATTCGGAGTCACTAGCAACCTGCGAGGACATAAAGCAATGAAAGCGGCATGAGTCTTGGGATACCGGTGTGGTGCCGGCCAAAGACACTCCGATGCTCAAGTTAGTAGGTTACGGGGTAAGATAGAAAATGAAGAAAGTAGGATGGGTAAGGCGGAGACTATCGTAATTCTGGCGTCATTTTAGGGAGTGTAGGCCGTGAAGATGTGGAAAGGAGAAGGAAAGTAAGACTAGTAAGGCTAGTACTCGATCCCTTCTCCTTGTGTAGGCGTGGCCTACTTATAGGTGTGGTCAAGCCAAGAGTCACGGACCCTTAGGACTTGTACTCTCAGTAGACTACCTAATCGCTTACCATGTAGGATTGAGGTAGTCTCTATCTCGAATCCTTTGTCGATTATCCGCTTCTCGTAGGCTAGGCGAACGCGATAGGTCGAGAGTTGCTTATCCCCTAAGACTTGCAACTTGAGTAGACTACCTTGAGGAAGTAATTACTTATCCCATAAGATAGGCCTTCATCCGAACTTGTCGATCATATCCTGCTATAGTAGTCTAGTCCCTTAAGGTATTCTCTGTGGTCGCTTATCTGCTACGGTAGGCTAGTCCCATAGGGCTCTCTCTTAGCTGTTAATTCGTTTGCACCCGACGAGGCCATGGGTTGCGCCCGAGTCCGTCGTCGGCCACCTACATGAGATAATCAATTCTTTGGGCCTAGCATAGAGCTAGGGTCCTCCGCGTGGGCTCCTTCAGCAGTAGGCTACAACTTATGATACTATATGCTGGCCTTGGCCCAAGTATTAACGTTGTTTGGGGCTAAGCGAACCATCGTGGTTGGACCGAGGGTCCAAGCCAATTTTTTGCATTAATAGTTTGTCCTCCCATTCCCTAAGTCAAAGGGTCTTCGAGTTAGGGAGTAATTCACAACTTATCACGCGAGTGGTTAACAATCTACCAAATGTTGGTGGGTAATTCTACATCTTACTGTAGTTTTTTTTTCTTTTTGGAATTGCGCAGCCAATTATTTCTATAATGGTGCTTCGCATACCACTGTCACCTTCCAAAGTTGCGTAGCCTACCATGTTCGGTTTTACAGCTCGCAACCTACCATTTTTCCTTGAAGTCGCGTAATCTACCATATCTTTTCTCGGACGGGTCCGCAGCCTACCAGGATTGTGCGTTCAACCTTGCAGCCTACCATTTACTCGCTCGCTACTTACAACTTCAAATTGCTTTCACAATTCGCAGCCTACCGTTACTTGTCATAACGTGGCAGACTACTATTTCTCCTTGACACTCCGCAGCCTACCATTCTCGCGTCGCTTTGTTGCCCCCCCTTGTCTTGTTGTTTTTGCTTAAAAGTCTGCTTTGCATCTAATCAGCTAAATACCAATGGTACAACAAAGAGAACTCCGTGCAGAAGGTAGTGGGAGCTGACGCGTGAGTCAACTCCCATTTAATGCTCCATTTATAGACAAGACAGCACCTATCCTTGTTTGGTCTTGCTCTTTGAATTCTACGTCGAATGGGACGTGTAAACTTCCACACGCTAATTGTTCAAGTCTGGTGCATAGATTGTCGCTGAGACAAGTTGTCCCGTCCTCCAAAGCCTATCATTCAAGGCACATCTTTGGCTTTCTTGTTAGCTTGACCAAGCGTAACTACAGAGTGTTGCAAGGCGACAGAAATTTGGGTTTTTTTTTTCTCTTTTATGACTTGTAGCGCAACATGTGCCACTTAGCTATGAGGACCCTTACCAGTACGGTATTCTTCAGTCCTTTGCACGTTCATGTATTGCGCATATGACACTTTTCAGTTGTATCCCGGTGCGATAGGCACTAATAACTTATGATTTTGTCTTTTTGGATGCATGTATCGCGCGTATGAGGCTTTCATCTCTAATAGGCTAGAATTAACTTCTATGACTTCAGGGTCTCAAATGCCCGTAGGCTACCATGCCCGTAGGTTGTTCATTACAGAACATTTACAAGGTCGCATTGGACTACATTCTGTAAACCGATCCTCAAAGGACTCTACTTAGTCGCAAAAGGTTGTGCTTTGTAGGTTGGTCCGCTTAGGGCTTATGTGGTCGCGTACGACCATAGCTTGGACCACATAAGACCTTAAGTCGAGGTAGTAGACTACTAATGCCAGCTTTTACCTGTAGCTATGTAGACCTTTGTAATAGTTGTTTGACTACAGTCGAGCGGACTACTTTCATACTCCTTTGTAGGTGAGACTTGCTCGTCAACTTTAACCCAGATACATTATTGTTTTATTCAACCTTTTCTCCTTTTTTCTTCTTCCATAACGAGTTTTGCAAAAGTTGTGAAGTCTTGGGAAGGAAAGATAAATATGTGCCTTCTTATCGTAAATTGAGGAGTTGACTAGAGCCTAACAATGTGGTAGGCTCCAAAAATGTGCTTACCTTTAAATCGTACACTTCCTTGAGTTGGAGACGGAGCCTACCATGCTAGTAGGACTCAAAAAGTGTGCACCAAAGTGTTGTAACCTTTTTTCCCCTCTTAAATCATAGTAGGGTGAATTGGTGTTGTAGCTCTCATTCGTAGCCACATAGACTACCATTGTAACTTTTTTATCCATAGCTACATGCGCTACCATAGAAATCCATTTCTTCATCATAGTCAAGCGGACTACAATGACCATTCTCACTCGTATTCGAGTAGGCTACTACAACAATCTCTTACTCGTAGCCAAGTAGGCTACCAATTGTTATTGTTCTATCATTGCAGCCTACCGTGGTTGGTAGGACCTAACATAGGGTATTCTAAAACCAAGTGAATGCCTACTATAGTTGGTAGGCTCCAACTAACATGTAGGAGTCCTTAGGACGTTGCATATGCGCTTAGTGCGATAGATAATAAATTGAGCTTACAAATACCCTTAGAATGGTAGGGTGACTCCTCTAGAAACTAGTGATGGTAAGTTGAACCTTTTAGTTGAGCCAAACATACAGTAAGATTATCCTTTTGGTAAAGCCTATCGTAGGCAAAGACTTCAACATATCGTAGGATGACCCTTTTGATAGGCTAAAAGTATAAGATCCTATTATTAGGATAGAGGCATTTATTACCTTTTGTTATAGGTGTAACATGTCAGAGACTTTGTTATGTCCTCTTCCGGCTAATTGGATAAGTTTAGAGGGTTTGCGACCCTTCTTAGATAAACAAGGCAAGTTGGGGACTCTATGGATCCATTCTTGACAGTTTGAGTATGTTCTGAGGGTCCGCGACTCCTCTTCGATGAATATAGTAGGTTAGGGAATTTTAGAGTCCGTTTCTAACCATTTGAGTATGTTTGGAGGGTCTAAGACTCCTCTCTTTTTTGCAAGCTATATTATTCCTGATCGGACGGTCTCCCTCTTTCCCAATTTAGGAGGGCAAATTACCATAGGATAGTTTGGATCTTAATGGGTTTGCCCCAAGAGTGGCCTACCATTGCGTGGACTTGGGTAGGGTAGCTTCGCTTTCAAAAGCCGCTCTACTTGTAGGTTGATAATCTCAGAGTCTATCGTAGTAGGTGAGTCCCCTTAGGATACTAAGGGGCAGTGTGATGATATCGGAACCTACCGTAGTAGGTGGATCCCTTTAGGATCCTAGGCTGATGGGTTGATAATTTCAGAGCCTACCGTAGTAGGTTGCTGCATACAAGAGGACAAGTTAGTACATTCTACATTTTGAACTCTACCTTAGTAGGTTGCTCCCTTTGGGATTTTAAGGTGGTAGGTTAATCACCCCGGACCCTACTATAATAGGTTGCGCCCTTTAGGCGTCTTAGTTGGTAGATGGGTCACTTCAGACTCTACCATAGTAGGTTGCGCCTTTTTGGTTTTTAGTTGGTAGTTGGGTCCCTTTGGACCCTACCATAGTAGGTTGCGCCCTTTAGGCTTCTTAGTTGGTAGGTGGGTCGCTTCGGACCCTACCATAGTAGCTTGCGCCCTTTAGGCATCTTATTTGGTAGATGGGTCACTTCGGACCCTACCGTAATAGGTTGCGCCCTTTTGGCGTCTTATCTGGTAGGTAGGTCACTTGGACCCTACTATAGTAGGTTGCGCTATTAGGCGTCTTAGTTGATAGGTAGGTCACTTGGACCCTACTATAGTAGGTTGCGCCGTTTAGGCGTCTTAGTTGGTAGGTAGGTCACTTGGACCCTACCATAGTAGGTTGCGCCATTTAAGCATCTTAATTGGTAGGTAGGTCACTTAGACCCTACCATAGTAGGCTGCGCTCCTTAGGCGTCTTGTTTGGTAGGTAGGTCACTTGGACCTTACCATAGTAGGTTGCGCCGCTTAGGCGTCTTAGTTGATAGGTAGGTCACTTGGACCCTACCATAGTAGGTTGCGCCGTTTAGGCGTCTTAGTTTATAGGTAGGTCACTTGGACCCTACCATAGTAGGTTGCGCCATTTAGGCGTCTTAGTTGGTAGATAGGTCACTTGGACCCTACCATAGTAGGTTGGGCCATTTAGGCGTCTTAGTTGGTAGATGGGTCACTTAGACCCTACCATAGTAGGCTGCGCTCCTTAGACATCTTGTTTGGTAGATAGGTCACTTGGACCCTACCATAGTAGGTTGCACCACTTAGGCGTCTTAGTTGGTAGGTAGGTCACATGGACCCTACCATAGTAGGTTGCGCCGTTTAGGCTTCTTAATTGGTAGGTAGGTCACTTGGGCCCTACCATAGTTGGTTGCGCCATTTAGGCATCTTAGTTGGTAGGTGGGTCACTTAGACCCTACCATAGTAGGCTACGCTCCTTAGGCGTCTTGTTTGATAGGTAGGTCACTTGGACCCTACCATAGTAGATTGTGCCGCTTAGACGTCTTAGTTAGTAGGTAGGTCACTTGGACCCTACCATAGTAGGCTACGCCATTTAGGCGTCTTAGTTGGTAGGTGGGTCACTTAGACCCTACCATAGTAGGTTGCGTTCCTTAGGCATTTTGTTTGGTAGGTAGGTCACTTGGACCCTACCATAGTAGGTTGCGCCGCTTAGGCGTCTTAGTTGGTAAGTAGGTCACTTGGACCCTACCATAGTAGGTCGCGCCGTTTAGGCGTCTTAGTTGGTAGGTAGATCACTTGGACCCTATCATAGTAGGTTGGTCTACTTAGGACTCTTATAAAGTCGCAGAGGACTACTACTTGGTCCTCTTAGGACTTTAAGTGGTCGCATGGGATCGTAATTATAGGTTGGTCCACATGGGACTTCGAGTGGCCGTGTGGGACCATAGGTTGGTCTCGCGGGACTTTGAATTGGCAGTTCAGCCATTGTGGTTTCTACCAAAGTAGTTTGATCCACTTGGGACTTTGAATTGGTAGTTCGGCCACGGAGCTTCTACCAAAGTAGTCTGATCCACTTGGAACTTTGAATTGGTAGTTCGGTCGTTAGGGTTTCTACCAAAGCAGTTTCATCCATTTAGAACTTTGAATTGGTAGTTCGGCCTCTGGGGCTTCTACCAAAGTAGTTTGGTCCGTTTGAGACTTTGAATTGGTAGTTCGGCCGCTGGGGCTTCTACCAAAGTAGTTTGATCCACTTGGGACTTAGAATTGGTAGTTCGGCCGCTGAGGCTTCTACCAAAGTAGTTTGATCCGCTTGGGACTTTGAATTGGTAGTTCGGCCGCTGAGGGTTCTACTAAAGTAGTTTGATCCACTTGGAACTTTGAATTGGTAGTTCGGTCGCTGGGGCTTCTACCAAAGTAGTTTGGTCTGCTTGGGACTTTGGAATGGTCACAACGGACTACGTAGGTTAGTCTGTATAGGACTTTTATATAGTCATGAGGGACTACGTAGGCTAGTCCGGTTAGGACTTTTTGGTAGTCGCGAGGGACCACGTAGGTCAGGCCGCTCAAACCCTGTACTTGGTCGCAAGGAACTACATTTTGTAGGTTGGTCCACATAGAACCTCTATTTGGCCACAAGGGGCTATATTTCATAGGATAGTCCTCATAGGACTTTTGTGTAGCCGCAATGGGTTGTGTTTCGTAAATTGGTCCTCACAGGACCTGTGTTCTGGCCACGACGGGCTTCATCCTTGCAGGTTAATCCCTTTATGACTTTCATGTTGTCGTAATGGATTGTATTTTGTACTTTCCCTTTCTTTCGATACCGAGGTGGTGAATTGGGGACTTCGCGTACCTCCTCTAGTTGATCGAGATAGGTTTAGAAGACTATCATTATATAGGTTTAGAAGACTGTTTGAGTTTGTGTTCGTCTACGTGTTCATACCGCGCAGCCCAAATGATGGGTGTACTCGTTCGTATTTCGCTAGTTTACTTCAAACATGCCTTCAGACCTCGAAGTCTTAACTAGACAAATTATTCAATGAGTGAGCCGAAACACATTGCCTTTTTATTTTGAGAAACTAATTACAGTGATTGCTCCTGGGCGTATCACCGACTGAGACTGATTCTACTAACCCTTTGGAGGGGAGGCTAACTTAAGACTAATAACCCCCTGGAGGGGCTATTAACTAAAGGTCGCTAATGCTAAAAGTAATGTTTGTTGAGGCGAACGGTATTTCGACTACTGTGATTGAGATGTACTTGCGGTAGGTTGCTTGAATTGAGCTTGCACGGTAGCTTGTTCCAGTTGGTATACGACATCGTGGCCTGGTTGTCTTTGGGAGGTTCTCCGTTGCGCTCTTATTTCACTGATCCCCCGCTGGGTAGGGAACTTGATCACTTGGTGGTAAGTAGATGGAACAGCTTTCATATCATGGATCCACGGTTTTCCCAAAATGATGTTGTAGGGCGATGGACAATCTATCACCGAGAATTGAGTGAAAAGGTTTACGCCGTGTGCATCGATAGGAATGATAACCTCCCTAATGGTGCTTTTGTTCTTGCCGCTAAATCCTACTAGTATAGTTGTGGAGCACATGATGCAAGATTCATCAATTCCCGTTTCTTTAAGGGTTTTTAACATGAGTACATTGGCAATGCCACCATTGTCAACCAGTATTTTCCTAACCAATCGGTTGGCCACCATCAACTCAATGACTAGGGCATCGTAGTGCGAGTCATCTTGGTAGTTTGTTCCCTATTTGAAGAATGTGATGACTTATCCTTGTTCGAACTCCCTTAATCGTTGGGGCCTAAAGTCAGATTTGAACGCACGTCCAGTGCGTATATTTGTTGCCGAGTGAGCAGTCCCACCAACCCTTGTTCTGCCAGTGATGGCATTGACGGTATGCTCATATCTTGGTGATCTTGGCGATGTGGTATACTGAGTCGTATGCTCTCCTTCTCCTTGGGCCATCATTCTTCTCCTGTGGATTTGTTCTTGTTCAAGTAATCATCTATTATCTCGTGAGTGGTTGCTCCTTCGCTCATTCGTATTGTATGGCTCATATCTTCTATGATGTTGATCAGATGTTGTAGTCCGTCTATGATCTCGCCTATTGTAGCGCGGTGAGGAGGGACGATAGTTGGCTCTATCTTCTTCCCACTTGATCTGGGCCCACGCCTTGGCGAGGACATCCTTCATGGTCTTGCATGGGTATTTGGTTAACTCTTTATACAAGTCCAACTCACGAAGCAGACCCTTGCGAAAGGCAGAGATAGCTGTGGCCGTGTCACACTTCAGGATGGACACCCTTTCCTTGTTGAATTGCCAATGTAGTCCCGTAGGGGTTCTCCCCTCCTTTGCACGATCAAGTAGAGATTGTCTGACTGTTTTTATAACTTCCTGCTGCTCGCGAATTGCTCCACGAACATGTCTGTCAACTGGGTGAAAGAGGAGATACAGTTATTCGGCAGGCTCGTGTACCATTGTAAGACGGGTCCTACCAAGCTAGAGTCGAAGCCTTTGCACATACAGGCTTCTCTCGAATCTCGTGGAACAACTACTATGAACATTCTTTGCTTGTATTGCATTATATGGTCATCGGGATCGGTAGTTCCATCGTAGGGCCTCTTGTTTGGAAAGTTGAACTTAGCCGACATCTCTACCATAGCGATGGTGTCAACAAACGGAGAGTCGGCAAAACTATTTGCCGCACTCTTCTTGATGGGGATAGGTACCCCAGGGATCCTTTGGATTAAGGATTCAATCTCTTGGAATCGACTAAGGATGTCTTGGTTCGGTGTTCTTTCATCTGTTAACTGAGTCGGTGGTCGCTCAGTAGCAACGGTAGTTTGGAGGTAGACCTCGCCCCGGGCATTTGTTGCGGTGTAAACCCAAGGAATTGCATGGGCACCATCGACTGTCCATGGGCGATTGACTTCCCGAGGATAGATGGGGTAGCGGACGCTGTGAGGGTCTTCACATTTTCCTCTAGCTCAATATTTTCTTGGCAGAATACAGTGTTTTTCGTCTTAAGTTCTTTCAGCTTGTCCTTGCAAGCTTCCATCTCGGCTATCAAGGCATCCATTTGTGCTCGGAGATCATTTTGAGTGCTCGTTTCAGCCATCGTTTTCGTCGCAAGTACTTGTAATCGAGGGTTTCGTAGCCTTTTGTTCAGGTAACTAAGTTTCTAAAGCCCCATGGTGGGCGTCAAATTGTAGATGTCAAAATCTACAATTACGAATTCGGAGCCAGTAGCAAACCTGCAAGGACAGAAAGCGAGAAAAGTCGCATGAGTCTTGGGACACCGGTGTGGTGTCGGCCAAAGACTCCGACGCTCAAGTCAGTAGGTTACCGGGTAAGATAGAAAATGAAGAAAGTAAGATGGGTAAGGCGGAGACTACCGTAATTCTGGCGTCGTTTTAGGGAGTGTAGGTCGTGAAGATGTGGAAAGGAGAAGGGAAGTAAGGCTAGTGAGGCTAGTACTCGATCCCTTCTCCTTGTGTAGGCGTGGCCTACTTATAGGTGTGGTCAAGCCAAGAGTCACGGACCCTTAGGACATGTACTCTTAGTAGACTACCTGATCGCTTACCGCGTAGGATTGAGGTAATCTCTATCTCGAATCCTTCATCGATTATCCGCTTCTTGTAGGCTAAGCGAACGCGATAGGTCAGGAGTCGCTCATCCCCTAAGACTTACAACTTGAGTAGACTACCTCGAGGAAGTAATTACTTATCCCGTATGATAGGCCTTCATCTGAACTTGTCGATCATCACCTGCTATAGTAGTCTAGTCCCTTAAGATATCCTCTGTGGTCGCTTATCTACTACGGTAGGCTAGTCCCATAGGACTTTCTCTTAGTCGTTAATTCGTTTGCACCCAGCGAGGCCATGGGTTGCACCCGAGTCCGTCGTCAGCCACCTACATGAGATAATCCATTCTTTGGGCCTAGCGTAGAGCTAGGGGCCTCCGCGTGGGCTCCTTCAACAGTAGGCTGTGACTTATGGTGCTATATGCTGGCCTTGGCCTAAGTATTAACGTCGTTTGGGGCTAAGCGAACCATCGTGGTTGGACCGAGGGTCCAAGCCCATTTTTTGCATTAATACTAATATAGATTATTGGTTTTTACCCACTTCGCTTTATTTCTTGTTGAGCAACCATCTTTGCCTCACTCTATCTCTCAAATGGCAGTTCTTGATATGCAGGGTGATGCAAAGGAGATGAAAGGCGTGCAAAGAAGAAAAGGGAAGAAGGAAAGAGGAGAAATAGAAATTAAAAAATATATATATTAAGAAAAAAAGAAGAGGAAAAGGAAAAGAAAGAAATCTAAAATTTTGAGGCTAGCCACGTATTATAATGTGTAAACGTAAGGGGGTTATGTGTCAATGACCTTATATTTGAAGGGTGCAAAGTAGAAGTTCCTTGAATAAAACTTACCACAAATATAAGCATTGATCACTAACTATTCACGCGGAAGATTGAAATTTTTGAATTATTGTTGGTAAAATTATACAATAATAATTTAAAATAGTGCAAAAAATTAAAGTATAATTACTTTTGTTGGAGACAATTCAATCGGAGGCGCGAAAATTTCGTTGATTCAAGCCCCTTGGAGTGGAAAAAAACCGACGTAACAGTCTTGATATGACTTGTCCCCTCTAGGAACTTATTATCGTATTGCTTGAACCAACTCTGCACTAGAAGATTAAAAAGGTTGAGCACAAACCCCCTTTCAAGAACACCTTTCTCTTTGGACTAAAAAACTCTTTAACTTACTCTCACAATATTTCATTAGTACATGAAGTGTGTTGGATAAAAAAGTGAGAGATCTATTTATAGACTTCTAAAAACATCTCTAATTAATTACATATATGAATCTAACAGATACATGAATTAGCTGATATATGAATTTGAAAATACATGAACTTAATAAATGCATCTAATTAATAGATTCATGTTCCATAGATACAAAGCACATACATGAATATCAATTATACATTGAATATCTAAGATAAATTCATTTAATATTAAGATATCACAACAATTATTTTTAAATATACTTTTTGAATAATTAATTTTTTCACATTAATTTTGTATGATGATGGAAATCATAAATATGATCAGTGACCATATATTTCACAAAATTACTTTATTCTGATGTAAAATGCTAGAGTAATGAAGTGACTGAATTTAAGTGGAGGTAATGTGTATTCCAACTGAATGGGTGAATTGAACGCCATATTCAAATCCGACAACATATAATTATATTTAGATCCATAAATTTTTGAAGCCTCGACTGCAAAGGAGACACCCCTGGGCCAAGTAAAAGAGCTATTCTTCTCAGGTCAAATCTTCTTGTACTTCTCAAGACTTGAATCAAAATTCACAAGTTCATTCAGTAATTGCCAACAAAAATTAATATCACAATCTCTCACAATGAGATGTAAATTTTCATCAAAGCAAAATCTCATGAAGAACCTAGGATTGACGATAATACTGCTTCAATAATATAACTGATGCACGTTCTGTCACGCCCCGACCCAACCCCCAAGCTAAAGGTTAAGTCCGGACCCGACATACGGACAGAGTCTCCCCTGTACCGTGGACATTCTGAAAACCTGTAAACTCCCAAATAAGGTAACTACATGGTAAATAAACTTTTCATGCCTAAATATTTAAAGATTCAAGGCCATCCGAGCCTTGAAGCAAACAACAATTCCAAAACCACACAAGCATGCAAGAACTTTGTTTACAACATAGTCTAGTAGCCATGACATCTAGGATAACAATAAAACATACTTAGAAGATAACACATTCTACATTAAGCCATTCACTCCCAAGCATGCAAAGTGAATAAAAACAGAAACATAAGTTATTACAAGACATAGGCTTCCAACTCTACACCACAATCTACTATC
The DNA here is from genome assembly GCA_037974665.1 of Ehretia macrophylla. Taxonomy (NCBI): domain Eukaryota; kingdom Viridiplantae; phylum Streptophyta; class Magnoliopsida; order Boraginales; family Ehretiaceae; genus Ehretia; species Ehretia macrophylla. The sequence goes on along the minus strand of CM075764.1, from coordinate 10,297,267 downwards.
ATTCAACTTTACACAACAAGCATATACATAGCCCGTAGGCCACAAAATAGGACATAAGATAAACAGTTGAGCCTTCTACATAGCAGCAAGAATTTAAACCACCTCAAGCTATCAGGCACAACAACTAAGGTAAAGGATCAGTCTGAACTTCCTCTTCCTCAACTAACTCAACAAGCTGGGGATCACCTTCAGCGTCTCCTGAAACATATATCGAGGTATGAGCAACCACTGTTGCCCAGTGAGGGATATAGTCCCGGGGCGTGCAATGCAACAGATAATACAATTATACAACAATAACACTTAGACAATTAAAGAAACAATGATAACTTAAATAACCACACATTTAAAGGATACATTTCACAAAACCCCTATACACTAATCTTCACTGGTCTTCATTCACAATCCACGAACCACGAGTACGATCACAATAAGCCGGCATAATCCCCAAACACTCCAGTGGGTGTACTCCGGATGTACCCCGATAATCCTACGACCCAACATCCCTTGGCAATCTCCGGACCAGGTGAATGAGGGACTAGGGCACGGAGTTTGAATATCCACCGGCAAGCCCTCTGCCGCCTAGCCGATATTCAACACATCCGCCCCTGACACTATGGTTGCGCAACCACTATGCAATGCACTTAACAATGGCAAGTTAATAGCAATAATATAAGCATTAACACATAGGAGGATCAACAAAGTAAGTTGACCTCGATGCAATTAGAATAGAACAATTATATAAGCAAATATGCAGTTTTACAAAGAGACATATGCAAGATAAGTATAGAATCATACCAAAAGCTCCAAATCAACTTGAAACCACATATAAACACTCAAGAAGTCATGCCATGGGTTTAGAAGTGTGAGTCAACCGAAATTGCACCTAAACCCCTTTGTTTTTCAAACTATTTCTCTTCGAAACCAAGGTTAATGATTCCATTTTCGAGGGAAACTCTCCCAACCTTCTAACTAACCCTCAAGGTACCCTCTCAACCCTCTAACTCATTCAAACGCCAGCGATTACCCCGAAAGCCCCAAATTCCCTCTTATGGCTTTAAACTGCACATACCTTATCCGGGCATCAAACAAAGGTTATCAAAGCTTCTATAGCACCTAGGTAGCCTAAGAATACTAGAAGTGAAGCCCGAATCCACCCGGATTCGCATTAACCCTGAAAGCCCTTTGTTAAAGTTGACTATTTTACGTTTTATGCGATTCTAGAGCAATGTAAGTGCACGGGGCTATTAGACTACCTTCATTAGCACCTAAGGCCTCTATTAGGAGTGTTGGATCAAGCCAATTCGAGCAATTACACAAAACCCTAGAAAAAAAATGTCATTATTCACCTCATGAATTAAACTAGCGATTCTAACCGTTTAAAATGCGAAACGATGGCTCAAATATGTTCTCTCGCATTCATATACATAGTATAATAGCATGGATAACCAATACAATAGCATTTGAACACATTTTCAACAAATCAAGAAAATAGCAACTATTTCAAAATGCGAAAATAAGCCGTGAAATCCCTCACCAATACGCGTAGGAGCACCTAGGAAGCTTGCAAACACCCTACACTAGTTGCTCAAGGCTTGGCTTGGCTTGAATTGATGATTTGATGAGCAAAATTTCTCCCAAATGCACAAAGAAGGCTGTCGGGTTTGGCTCCTGTTCATTGGCTGAAATTTTTTGGTTTTGTGTTAAAATGTGCTTGTTTTATGTTATATTAAGTAGGTCTTGAGGTGGGGTCATGTTGGGTGCTTAAGTGGCTTCTAAAATGCGCGTCGATAGCTTAGAAACGAGCCTAAGGTGTGAAACATAAGCTAGCTAATTAAATCTATAAAGTTATTACGTAACACTATTTATGTAACTACTAAAATCATTTTCTAAACGAGCTCTCCTATCGCCTCTAGCTCAATTGCACATTTTTTCCCACTACTTTAACAATTAATATGATTTAATAAAAATGCTAATTCACTAATAGAATGCAGTTTAAAAACGGAGTGAATAGTAGTCACAGAAGTTAGTTAGTAAAGCATAGAAGTAAATGCGCAAACAAGGGATGCAACAATAACTGAATGCATGGCTAAAACTCGGGCGTCACACGTTCCATTTTTCTTCACCTTACCAGTACATCGATTTAATTTTACTTTGATTTGGAAGCTTAATTTGGGGACGTGAAAAGGGTACACCAGGCACGTCATATCATATTTGTCTAGATCAGTAACAAGGAGAGAAAAAAAATCTAAAAATCTGAAAAGTGTTTATAATTTCTTCATATTAAATGATAATCATACATCATATCCTATTTATAGCAGTAGCTTGACTTTTATATATTCAACAGTTATAGAGCACGTGTTTTCTTTGCTTATCTAACTATTTACAACTAGCAACAGCTGTCATTCTACCCTTAGCTGGCTACAGAAAAGTGCTAGAGTTGACTACTAGAGTTGTACGTTGACTGATGTAGATAAGTGTTCTTATCATGCCCCATCAAGCTGAGCCGAGGAGAAGTGAGGGGTAGTTGGGATCGCAAATACTTGAACTTGACTTCTGCTAAAGGCTTGGTGAAAATATCAGTTGTTTGCTCAAGAGTTGGAATGTACTGCACTTGGATTTGCTTAGCAGCTACTTGCTCACGGACAAAATGATAATCCAAGGCAATGTGCTTGGTCTTATTATGAAAGATAAGATTGACAGCCATAGCCAACGCAGAAACATTATCACACCACAAGGTAGGACATACAACAGGTATATGCAAATTATTGAGCAAATAAATGAGCCATTTAAGCTTAGCAACAGTATAGGCAAGGGCCCTATACTCTGCTTCAGTCGACGATCGGGCTATGGTAGGTTGTTGTTTGGAGCACCAAGATATAAGATTAGCTCCCAAGAAGATACAAAAGCCTGTGATCAATCGTTTGTTGGTGATGTTAACAGCCCAATCTGAATCAGAAAATGCCTGCAAAGTAAGTGGACTGGACTAAAACTAAATACCGTGATCAATTGTACCCTGAATATACCGAAGCACTCTCTTAAGAGCAGTGTAATTAGCCTGAGTAGGACATTGCATATGTTGACAAATGTTGTTAACTGCATACTGAATATCTGGGCGTGTAATCGTCAAATATTCAAGTGCTCCTGTGATGCTTCGGAAATGAGTAACATCTGAATAAGGCATTGTAGAATCAATTGACTTGGAAGAGGAAAGTGCAGCAGGAGTAGGAGCAGTTTTGCAATTTTGGAGGCCAGCTCTTTTAAGCAGATCTGAGGCATATTTAGTTTAATGCAACACTAAGCTAGTAGCAGTCTTAGTCACCTCAATCCCTAAGAAATAAGTCAAAGCACCCAAATCCTTCATTGCAAACTTGGTATGCATTGCTTGGACGAGGGCATCAATGGCAGTTGTTGAACTCCCAGTAATAATCAAATCATCAACATATACCAAGACAATGGTAGTAGCAGTAGAAGAGTGCATAACAAATAATGAATTGTCGGCCTGGCTACAATGAAAACCTTTTTGAATGAGAAAGGAAGACAACAAATGATACCAAGCTCTTGGAGCTTGTTTAAGCCCATATAGTGACTTGTGTAGTCTGCAAACAAAATCTGGATATTGGTCATCAATAAACCCTTGAGGTTGTGACATGTAAACCTCTTCAAATAGTTGACCATGAAGGAAGGCATTTGACACATCAAGTTGTTTAAGCTGCCAATTATGATGGACTGTTAGAGAGATAACCACTCTAATTGTTTGGGCTTTTACAACTGGGCTGGAAGTCTAATGATAATCCAAGCCATATTCTTGATGAAAACCCTTTGCCACTAACCTTGCTTTGTATTTGGAGACTGTGCCATTGGCATGCCGTTTTATTTTATATACCCATTTACAGCCAATAGGAGACCTAGACCCAAGTAAGGGTTGAAGACTCCAAGTTTTCTGTTTAAGTAAGGCTTTATATTCCTCATTCATTGCCTGCTGCCAGTGATAGTACTTAGAGGCTTCCTTATAAGATGTTGGTTCAGTTTGAGGATGAGTGATAATTAAGGTGTTATATGAGAAGATTTTTGGCTTCAGAGATCCAATCTTGGATCTAGTGACCATATGATGACTAAAAGAAGGAATAGATGGGAGTTCCATAACAGTTGAAGGATGAGAAGATACTGAGGTAGCAAAATGAGAAACAGTAGAGGTATGAGAAGAATTGAGTGTAGCTGTGGAGGGGCTGGGATCAGAATGAGTATCTACTGAGGGAGACTGAGGCATAGATACTGCAGGAGATATAATTGAAGACTTTGTGCTTGCAGAAGCTAAAGTTTCAATGGAAGGAATACTAGACAGATTAAATATAGGAGGATAGCTATGAAGGGAAGGTGAGGGATTTGTTGTCCTGTAGGAAGAATAAGGAAAGACATCTTCTACAAATTGGACATGCCTGGACAAATAAAGTCTATTGGTTTCTAAATCTAGACATCTAAAACCTTTAGAGTTGACATAGTAGCCTAGAAATAGACATGGAACAGATCTAGGCTGCAATTTATGCTTGATATAAGGTCGTTGATATAAGGTCGAGTCCAGGGATAGCATAAACAACCAAAAGTCTTGAGGGTAGTATAATCAGGCAGTGTGTGATAAAGATATTCAAAAGAGGATTTGTGGTTGAGAGTTGGTTTGGGCAACCTATTGATTAAAAAATTAGCAATGGCTAAGGCTTCTAACCAGAACTGAGGAGGTAAGGAAGCTTGATGCAAAAGTGCTAACAATTTCAATTAGGTGTCGATGTCTTCTCTCAACTCTCCCATTTTGCTCAGGAGTATATAGACAAGAAGTTTGATGTATAATGCCTAAAGACTGCAAGAATGTACCAAATTTCTTATTGACATATTCAGTCCCATTATCTTATCTAAAAACTTTGATAGAGGTATCAAACTGAGTTTCTACCATTTTACAGAAACTGAGAAAAGCACCATAAGTAGTAGACTTATTTTTTAGAGGATATATCCAAGAAAAACGAGTGAAATCATCCACAAATAATATATAGTATTTATAGTTGGCAAAAGAAGGGATATGAGCTGGTCCCCATATATCAGAATGGACTAACGCAAAAGGCTTATTGGTAACAGACTGAGACAAGGAAAAATGTAATTTATGCCCTTTTGCAACTAAACAAGAATCACAAGCTAATGGACTATATGACAATGAAACATCAAGTAAAGAGGAGATAGCTTTGGTTGCTTGGCTTGATGGATGGCCTAGTTTATAGTGCCACAGTAAGTCAGGAGGAGTGGATGATGGATTTCTGGTGCAAGCATAAGCATGAGTGAATGAGGAGCTGAGAGGAAGAATTGTGTACAACCCATTTTTACAGTGGCCCTGGAACTTGATTGTGTGTGTTGAATTGTCCAGGATACGCACCTTTGTAGCATCAAAAACAAGAGTACAGTTGTTATCTTTAGCCAACTTATAAACAGAAAGTAGATTGGTAGAAATCTGAGGCACATGAAGCATATTAGTTAAGCTAAATTGACAAGAAGGAGTAGATAGAATACCACTACCAGTGTGAGCTATAGGCAGATTATGGCCATTACCAATAGCAACTGCATCATTTCCATCATACTGCTGAAACTGATTGAGATTGTTGAGATCTCCAGTAACATGTGCATTTGCACCAGTGTCTAGAAACCAAGGAGCATCAGGTGGATAAGGAGTTCCATACTGAGCCACCAAAGCTTGTTTGGTACCTGACTTAGCACTAGCATAAGTATTAGTATTAAGCCTGTACCAGCAATCTAGAGCAGCATGATTAGCTTTGCTGCAAATTTGACAAAAAAGAACAGCATCAGAATAGGTAGAAAATTTAGGCTGGCCTTGATAGGACTGAGGAGATGTGCCTCTGCCAGAGTTTCCTCTGCCACCTCCTCTGTTATTTATACCTCCACGATTGGAATTGTTTCTTCCTCTGCCTCTGTGAGAGTTAGTCTTTTGTGATAAAAGTATAGTGTGAAGATCAGAGAATACAGCATCAGATACAGATAAAGTCTTAGACATCTGCAGATGTAGTTCCTCAGAGATAAGCAAGCTAGAGAGCTCAGAAACACTGCAAGGTTCAGATCTAACGCGGATTGAGGCTTTGAATGGCTCGTACTCAGACGGTAGGCCTTTTAAGATGTATAACACCTGATCATCCTCATTAATTGCCTCAGTAACGCTAGTTAAGCTATCAGTGATGCTTTTGACCTCATCAAGATATTGTTGCATAGATTTGGATCCTTTAGTCAATGTACATAGCTTCATCTTGAGCTGATAAACATGAGATCTAGAGATCAAACTGTAACGATGCTCAAGTGAAGTCCAGATAGCAGAAGTAATAGTGAGGTGAAGTACCTGAGGAAGAACTTGTGGCGTAATAGCCGCAAAGAGACAAGTCTTCAAGTGTTGATCGACCATAATCCAGGGAACATAGGCTGGATTTTCAGTAGATTTACCATCAGCATCGGTGAGAAGCTTTGGTGGACATGGAGATTGGCCAGTAACATGGTCCAGTAGTTGATTTGCTTCAAGAACGGTGCGAAGTTGAGCTCTCCACACGAGGTAGTTAGTGTTATCAAGTTTCACTTGGATCAACGAGCTAAGATTATGGATCAATAGACGTAATTCAGTAGGTAGCGAAGCTAAAAGATCAGTCGCCATTGTAGTAGACGAAGCTTGAGAGATTTTTTGGTTATGGCGGAAGCTAAAAAAAAAATGGAGGATCAGAGAAGAAGAAGATATTTTCTTCTTTTTTCAGCTCTCGATACCGTAACAAGGAAAGAGAAAAAATCTGAAAATCTGAAAAGTGTTTATAATTTCTTCATATTAAATGATAATCATACATATCCTATTTATAGCAGTAACTTGACTTTTATATATTCAACAGTTATAGAGCACGTGTTTTCTTTGCTCATCTAATTATTTACAGCTAGCAATAGCTGTTATTCTACCCTTAGCTGGCTACAGAAAAGTGTTAGAGTTAACTACTTGAGTTGTACGTTGACTGATGTAGATAAGTGATCTTATCAACCAGCTAACCATAATCGAAATTATAAAGAGGAAAATCGAAATTACGAGAGGAAAATTGTGGAGCAAGAAAAGTGAGTCTGTAGGATACCATATAACAACTCAAGTTTCGGCACTACATCAAGCAGCCATGGTAGGACTCCATATTATGTTAACAACAAACAAAAGAAAAAAAACACAGTAGGAAAACAAAGAGGGGTAAAGAGCAGAAAAGAAACAGAAACGCAAAAGAGAACACCCTCGGATCTCCACTATATCATGACGCCACACATATTATTTATATATGTTTGCTTTTCAATCAACCTCTTCCATCTTGCTCTCCTCGTTACCTTCTTCCTCTAGTGCAGGCATGTCAGTGTCATCACCACCAGTCTCATCTTCATCAATGCTAAGACCGAGCTTCAACATCCTGTGGATCCTTGCAGCAAATGTGTTTGGATCATCGAGGCTGAAACCAGAGGTCAAGAGGGCCGTTTCATATAGCAGCATGACCAAATCCTTGACCGACTTGTCGTTCTTGTCAACCTCAGCTCTCTTCCTAAGTTCCTCCATAATACCATTATCTGGATTGATTTCCATAGTCTTCTTGCTCGACATGTAAGCGCTCATATTGTTGTCCCTCAACGCCTGAGCCTTCATAATCCTCTCCATGTTAGCAGTCCAACCATATTCTCCAGTGACTAAGCAGCATGGAGACTCCACAATCCGGTCAGAGACGACCACTTTCTCCACCTTGTCCCCAAGGATATCCTTGATGACTTTGCAGAGGTTCTCAAATGACTTCTTTTTCTCCTCCTTTTTCTGCTTCTCTTCCTCTGTTTCCTCGAGCTTCAAACCTTCTTTGGTTGCAGAAACAAGTTTCTTCCCATCATATTCCTTCAATTGCCCAACAGCATACTCATCAATGGCATCAACCATGAAGAGCACCTCGTAGCCTTTCTTCTTAAGCCTTTCAAGGAATGGAGAGTTCTCAACTGCTTTCTTGCTTTCACCAGTGATGTAGTAGATGTCCTTCTGGCCCTCCTTCATCCAAGTGACATAGTCCTTCAAGCTGGTCATTTCATCACCGCTCTTCGTTGAGTAGTACCTGAGGAGATCAGCCAGCTTAGCCCTGTTCTGGCTGTCTTCATGAATGCCCAACTTGATGTTCTTGGAGAATGCCTCATAAAATTTGTTGTAGTCCTCTTTGTTCTCAGCAATTTCAAAGAACATTTCGATGCACTTCTTCACAAGATTCTTCCTGATGACCTTCAAAATTTTGTTTTGCTGAAGCATTTCACGAGAAATGTTGAGTGGAAGGTCATCAGAATCCACCACTCCCTTGACGAAACTAAGATACTCTGGAATGAGCTCCTCACAATTGTCCATGATGAAGACCCTCCTGACATAGAGCTTGATGTTGTTTAATTTTTTCCTTGTATCGAACAGATCAAATGGTGCCCTCCTTGGAACAAAGAGGATAGCCTTGAACTCAAGCTGCCCTTCAACTGAGAAATGTTTTACCGCCAGATGATCCTCCCAGTCATTGGTGAGACTCTTGTAGAATGAAGCGTATTCCTCCTTAGTGACTTCCTCGGGCTTGCGAAGCCAAATAGGTTTCTGTTTGTTGATCAACTCCCACTCATGTGTGACCTCTTTGATCTTCTTCTTCTTCTTCTTTTTGTCCTTCTCTTTGTCTTCGTCCACATCTTCCACATCACCTTCCTCTTCTTTCTTGGTTTCCTCATCTTCATCATCACTAATCTCTTTCTCTATGGTCTTCTCAGTCCAGAGGTAAATTGGGTAGCTAATGAACTCAGAGTGCTTCTTAACAAGGTCCTTTATTCTCCTCTCCTCCAAGTATTCCAACTACACAACCAAGACACACGAGATTCGAGTTACACACCATGTTAAAAGACACGTAAGATCATGTACAACTCAAAACAACTTAAATTCAGCACAATCATGTAAAATTCAAAACAACTTAAATTTAGCACACATGAATTTTTCCCTTCCGTCACCATATCAATTGCCTACTTTTGAGACACCCAAAACTAAATAGCTAGCTAGCATACCTGGTCTTCCTTGAGGAAGAGAGTGATCTTGGTACCACGACCAAGGGGCTCACCATTGACATCTCTTCTAACCATGAATGACCCACCGGCTTGAGATTCCCAGACATACTGTTCATCGTCATTATGCTTAGTTGTCACAATCACCTTCTCAGCTACCAGGTAAGCTGAGTAGAAACCAACACCAAATTGACCAATCATGCTAACGTCAGCTCCAGCCTGCAACGCCTCCATAAATTCCTTTGTCCCAGACCTTGCAATTGTCCCCAAATTGTTCACCAAATCTATTTTAGAAAACGATAATAACTCATCAATTCTCCAATTACATTAATTAAGAACCATGTCTACACACCATGCCGAAGCTTGCGCATTATATTATATATAAAGCAATAATATATAAGACATGATTAACTCCTTATTATCAGAATCAGTGAATCTTCCTGAGACCCATCCAACGGTAACAAATCCATATACCAGAAAACCGCCAAACAAAATGAACCTTCTCGGTTAAAAATAAAAATAAAATCCAAAAACAAACTTCCTTCTTCATGTTACACAACATTCCGCTCATCATTATATTTGAGACTTCTACCGCATATTTCTCCTCAACAGTTTGAAAATTAAACAAATCTTCGCATATTTAAATTTTAACTCAGCAGTATATTTGAGAAATTGTATTAATCAATACATTCCCTATTTATTTTTCTTATTTTCTCTTTTAGTTTCAAAATCGAACAAAATTCTCTATATCTCAAAAATTCTATGACAAACTATACTCAACAAAATTCAACGCATCAGTACAATATATATTTCATTTTCTATATTCTTCTTTTCTAATTAGTAGACCTGATGAAAAACATTCAGAAACACAAAAAGACCACAAATTGCATCAATGTACCAAAACTATTGGAACTAGTTAAAATTTCCTAATAATACATCACACAAGCATGTAAGCATATTTACAGTATACCAATTCATGACCATCCGTTTTCACATATTTCGCATCCATGTTTAAAAGACCATGACGACAGTCAGAATTACGAAAATTATACACATATACATACATGCATGTTTGGGCCAAAAAGACATACGCACTTGTAGATGAGTAAATTCAGATTTCATTTCGATACCTGCCTTGGTCATGCGGATACATATACAAGTAAACTATACGTATTTAAATTATACACGTACATATATACATAAGTGTCATACGCACAAGTATATATGATTAACATACTGAGAATTTTTATATTATGTAATTACCTGCTTTGGTCATGCCTATACCGCTATCGATGATGGAGAGAGTCTTGTTGACCTTATCAGGAACAATCCGGATGAAGAGGTCAGGCTGAGAATCAAGCTTGCTCTTGTCGGTTAAGCTCTCGAAACGGATTTTGTCAAGCGCATCTGAGGCATTGCTGATCAATTCACGCAAGAATATCTCCTTGTTACTGTAAAACGTGTTGATGATGAGGCTCAACAGCTGGTTGATCTCTGCCTGGAATGCAAACGTCTCAGTCTCTCCCATTTGCACGTCAGCCATTTGATCACGATCAAAACGGACGGTAATGATCTAATTTAAGCTTGCTTCTTTCTTCAAGTCTTTGCTGTGAGTGCTTTCTGTTGTGTGTTGTGAATTGTAGAAGCACAAAGGGGAGGAGGGGTATATATAGTATATAGTGGGGCTTACGGTGGTGGAAGAATGTGGAGGTATTTCGAACCGATTGGATTTGGCGCTTCCGGAGGATTCTACGTTTCTCTTTCGAGTTCTCGGGTTTATGACTGAAGTTACGGTTTTGCCCCTTGAGTAAGTTCTGTGAGTTCTTGGGTTTATCGTTATTTTACGATTTTGCATGCTCTTGGGTTAAGCTTTTGGTTTAGTTTTTTTTTTTTTTTTCGAAAAGCATTTGGTTTAGTTTAATTGGGTCCGGAAGGTTCTTGTGTTGATTGCAGTTTGCTAGAAAAATAAACAAGAGGAGACAAAGGGGGACAATGCTTTATGAGTTGAAATTTTTGTGTTTCTAGAGATAGGAGGTCTAATTATATGTTCTAGATTCTTAATTTAGATGATTAAAAATTTACCCCCAAATATTATCATGGCACTAAGTTAAAACTGATCTTATATGGATATTCAAAATGAGATCTACCATGACAAAAAAATAAAGAAAAAAAGAAAATAGAGAGATAAACCACTTATTTCTACGTGATTTAAGACTATATATAATATGATCGATAAATTTATCGACAAAAAATTAAATTTAATCTCACACACTAAATTAGTAGATGACAACTATTATTTAACTATCATGAACATAGTCATTTCTAAGAACAGTTTAATTTGTTTCCTTGGGTAAATTTTAGTGATATGGATGATAAGGTCACATATCGACACACTTCATTAGGAGTATATCAATTGAATTGTTTTGTTGAATAAATCTCGAATCTAAATTGTGTTAGTACTTGTTAGAGTTTTTTTTTTCCTTTTTTGTTTGGTTATAAGATACTTAGAGTTCCAAACACAAAATATCATCAAAATTACTCCCTAACTAAAAAAAATTCAAATTAATCAATATCCCTGGCCTAATATGTCCATTACATTTGAACATTTGGTTCCTAAGTAGTTTAATTTTGTTTCCTTTTGTCATTATGACTAAGTCACCTTTTTGTAGATTTTTAAATTGGAGGATAGGTTAAAATTTCTTTTTCTTTTTGCTAATACATTAAGCCATTATTAATAATCAATTCATATTATTTTAAAATATCATTGTTATTACTCATATTTAGAATAATACATAAACTCTTCTCTTATCTCTTCTTTTCCTTTCATAAATATTCCAAATATCAGGAAAATTTGTGAGAATATTAAAAGACAATAATGCATAAACTCTTCTCTTATCTCTTCTTTTCCTTTCATAAATATTCCAAATATTAGGAAAATTTGTGAGAATATGAAAAGAGGAACATGAATAACATTAAATAACATTTTGGATGATCTTAATCGAACCCGATGGACCATTAACCACCTAATATGGCTTGTCAAGTTTTTCTACTATTTTCAAGATACGTGATCGATCTTTTGATTATATAGCATTTGCTAAACAACATTTCTTTTCTTTGTAGAAAGGTCAAATGTTAGAGCCAAATGAACCAAAATGTTCATTGAATCAGTTTTTAAGTTATAGTTGAAGCGTTATATTGCAAGACTTTGCTGTAAAAAAGCTCAATACTTTGGTCTTACATTAGTTTCTATATGCATATGTTTTTGGAAGATAAACAAAGAAGAGAGGATATAGGCTAACTACATTTATAGAACGTGATACGAGAATTTACCATAAGTAATTGAGCATGAGAGCCAAAAAGCATCGAAACGTTCATTTTTGGTTTGGGAAGAGATCATGGAAATTTTAAAATGAATGGAAAGATAATTTACTTTTATTAAGTGATTTATTAGGAAATTAAAGATAGAGTATTTGAAAGTTACAAACTTTGGCCTACAACAACATACTGCATCAAAATTGTCAGTCCTTCCAGCAAGGCTGCAACCCAACAAGAAGCGATGGATCCAGAAAAAGTTCATAAGATCTAAAGGTTACATGGTTGGGAAAAGATTATCTCACTTTAATGACAATTTCATTTCAACGACTTATCAAACTCATTCTCTTTTTCTTTTCATTTATTTGTTTCCTTTTTTGGGTCAAATATCAAACTCGTTCAGTATTATAATAACAGTCATTCAATTGCTCACCAGAGCCGCACCCTTTCAAGGATATGACTTGATCTGTCACAAAGTATTAAATTAGATAAATATTAAGCTGAATATTGAGGGATGCTTTAAAGGAAATTCAGAACTTGCAGGGGCAAGGTGAATGTTTAGAAACACCATGGAGACTTGGGTGGCAGGGTTCACCAGGAATTTCGGCATAGTCACAAATAAAATAGTGGTTAAACTTACTAAAAGCAAGATTGTGAATCATAGCCCATTGAGAATGATGGTTGAAGACTGCCAATGGATATTTAGAGAACATGCTAATTATCAAGTTGTCCATGTTTATCGTGAAATAAATTATTGTACAAATTGACTTGCTAACATGAGACTTCATCTTTCATTTGATAAGATGTGGAGAGTTTGCCATAGCATTTTCACGTGCTATTAAAAAATGATAGAGTGTGATAAACTTCCTTTAAAATGATTATTTTGTAATTGGTTTTGCCTCATTCAAAAAAAAAAAAAAAAGTATTAAGTTTGGTCAGCAAACATGATTTCACCGCATTGACCGTTGAATAATTCCTGGTCAATGAAATAGTTTATTCCTACATATAAATGTTTAGAAAGGGTGAGATCTAACCTTTCAGCTGGTTGTACATATAGTTTGAATGGAAATATATATGTTAGTCGATATTTTCATAATTTTACATATTTACCTCAACGATTGACATTTAAAAAAAAAAATTGATACTGTATAATCCAGAAAAATGTTAGAAAAATATGGGACAACACATTATGATAGCAGGTTTCAGCGACCTAATGCAAGTTTTACTCCTGACTTAATTGAATAACCATTTAAAAAATATTCATTTAAGTGAGGCTAAACTTACGCTTAGACTAGATATGAAGCCCATATACATTGTGAGAGCCTAATGTACAGCTATGCTAGACTAAATTGAATAGTTTCTCATGACCATCAGGTGAACTGGTGAAGCATTTATAGTTTGACACTTTCATAAAATTATTTGGGTAAATTGCTTCTAGCCCCCTGTGGTTTACCATAAGTGTACAAAACCTTTTCGTGTTGTCAAAAGTAGCACATAACCCTCATGTGATTAGTTAAAATGGTGCATACATGCCCCAATAGCTAACATCTGTTAGTTTTTTTACGAAAATAACAAAATAACAAATATATTCTTATAATATTTTTAAAAAAATAACTGCAACCACCACCCCCACCCCACTGCCAACAGCCACCACACGACAAATGAGGTCTTGGCCTCCACGGATCTTTTACCAAAAGTTGCACACAACATCTTTGAAGCTTTGGATATCTGTTTCCACGTAACGTGTGTCAATGACCACCACTTTTACAGGCTCATTTCTCAGGTCCACCATTGATGTCAAGAAGCTTTCGTGCACAACTGAACACACACATATACACACACACACACACATACTGTGCGACAGCCACACACACACACACTCGAACACACAGTCACACACACAGCGTGACAGCCACACATACACACACTCGAACACACATAGTGCGACAACCACACACACATCGCGGTAGCCACGCACACACACACTCTCTCTTGAACACACACACACACAAAGCGCCACTTGGGGGTTAGGGTTTGGGATTTGGGGGTTAGGGTTTAGGATTTGGGTATAGGGTGGAGGCGTGGGCCGTTAGGGTTGGGGGCTTGAGGTTGGGTTTTTTCTTTTTTGTTTTTTTTAATTTTTTTGCTGTGAAAATGACAATAATACCCCTAAAGGGGTTTTGGGATGGGCTTTTTTGTCATTTTAAGTGCAATTTCATTAAAATGTATAAACCAATTGCAAAAAATGTGTGAGATTCAATCGCGGTTAACTTTATCGGTTTGTCTGACGGAGGGGGGTATCGTGCACCATTTAACTATAAAAAGGTTATGTACTATTTTTACAATTACGAGGGGTTTCATGCACTTTTAATAAATTACAAGGGAGTTCATTTGCATTATCGTAATTCATCTTTCCAAGTCTCAGTTTACCTTTATTCATCGGAAATTGGAAAACAATTAAAAAATCGAGTGACATTTCAAAAAATTGTAATTTAAGCTACAATTTTCAATATTAAATTACTCTCAACATTACTTTTATCCCGGTCCAGTTAAACGTCTACTTCATTTCACGGACATTCAAAACCGCGTTCACAAGCCTCACAACAGCTCAGAAAAATGCAGTACATCATTAATCTCCAACACTAACGCCATCTGTTCAACAAAAAATGACTACAACAAGTGGTTCAGCAACAGCCTCTTCTTCTTCTTCGAGCAACAGTACAAGTAAAAATAGCATCGGAGCCGTTAACACGCATAACGGCCGTTACGTCCGGTACAACCTGTACGGTAACTTATTTGAAGTCTCCAGTAAATACGTTCCGCCTATTCGCCCCATTGGACGCGGCGCTTATGGCCTTGTCTGGTAAATATAGCAAATTAGTAATCGTTTTTATAGCTAATAATAAAAGTAATATTGCTTGCTTATGAAAAATTGTTTTTGTTTGATTATTTTTAAGAAAAAAAAAAAATGTTTTTGTTTGATTATTTATTTTAGTGCTGCGGTTAACTCGGAGACGCACGAGGAGGTCGCGATAAAGAAGATTGGAAACGCATTTGACAATAGAGTCGATGCCAAGAGGACTTTGCGTGAAATTAAGCTTCTTCGCCATATGGATCATGAAAATGTAATTTTTTACTACTTAAATAATTTTTATGTTATTTAGAGTCGAGTGCAAAATATTAATCATGTTTGACTGAAGTTGCGCATTACACTATGAGTAGCATATTAGCATGATAATATGATGTAATGTGTTCACTGTGCCTCTGTCCGTTAATGGTAAGACTATTTTTTCCTTATTCTTATTAAGCATAGTGTTTATTAGATTATTATGAAAGTTTATTAGATTATTACGATAGCAAAGGATTAAACGTGCTATACGTGCGTCTTCTGTACAATACGGGGAGATGTTTTGCATTTACCTTTCTGTTTATGTCATTGGTTGGATTTATGATTTGTTTGTTGAATGCTTTTAGGTGTTAGTATATGGTTTAGTCAGTTTGTAATATTTTTTTTTTTCCTTTCTTTTTGGGGAAAAACTCAGATTATTGCAATAAAGGATATCATAAGGCCACCGAACAAGGAGACTTTTAATGATGTGTACATTGTTTATGAACTAATGGATACCGATCTTCATCAAATTATTCGCTCTGATCAGCCATTAACTGATGATCACTGTCAGGTTTGGGACTCGCTAATTTTCTCTCCTTTTTTTCACATTTCCTTATTTTATCGCATTTTCCTAATGTTATAGTACGATTTATTTTGATAGCTGTTTGTAAACTTTATTTCTGTCGAGCAGAAATTATGGTGGGGGTGCTCACATTGCTTCCTTGAAGGGTTAAGAGTGTACATGAGACTTGGGAAACTTTATTTCTGTCGAGCAGATATTTTGAAAACCTTAGTTTGTTGATTGGAGAGGTTAAGAGTCTACATGGGTTCCAGTTAATATATCTCGATGAGTTTACCATTGAAAATGAGACAAATTGATGCATGTAAAAGGCAATTTAGCATCAAATGATCTGGCAACCTCAGAATAACTGCTAATTTTTAGCACGTTCTGAAACGATTCTATTTCTTAAAATTTGAAACCTCATGTTATAGTAGTTGTTTCAGTCCATTAAATCTGTTGGAGAATCTCGTCTAATTCAGATAAAAGCAAACTAGCAGTTCTGCATTGTTGTGGAGAACTTGCAATGAACTATACTCTGTCAATTGGCAGTTGGGTTTCTACAGCACATGTATTCCTCACAATTAATTTTTATGTCACATTGGATTGGAATGAATAGTAACACTCGAGTTTCATCTTCTGTCTGCAGTACTTTCTTTATCAGCTGTTGCGAGGCCTAAAATACGTACATTCCGCAAATGTCCTGCATCGTGACCTCAAGCCTAGCAATTTGCTATTGAATGCCAACTGTGACCTTAAAATAGCAGACTTTGGTTTGGCAAGGACAACATCAGAAACAGATTTCATGACTGAGTATGTTGTAACTCGTTGGTATCGGGCACCTGAGTTGCTCCTTAACTGTTCAGAATACACTGCTGCAATCGACATATGGTCTGTTGGTTGTATTTTTGGTGAAATAATGACTAGAGAACCCTTATTCCCTGGCAAAGATTACGTCCACCAGCTCAGGCTCATTACTGAGGTATCCTTGGCCAGCTTCTTATGATGTTATTTCATGTTATTCCAACTTCCCTTTGCTTTCTGTGATCCCTGAAAGCCGTAGTTTGATCATGAGAGGTAAATTTTTTTCTGGTTGACTTGTGACCAATCTCATTACAGGCCTCTTTCTCTGTCTTGGCTTCAGTTATGTGCTGTCCAAGATGCCTACTCAGTTCAAGCACGCCTGTTATGTCGGCGTCTTTAATCTAAAATCAATGTTTAAACCTCCTGAGGTTTAACAGCTCGTCCCTTATAATATCTCCTTTTTACTTTCAAAAATACCTCTTCTCTTATTACGGAGTAAGAAAAACCATTGATTTCATGAAAGTTGTTGATTAGGTAACTAAAAAGCAGCTCTTCAGTAAAAGTGAGATCAACTAATTTTTTGCACATCTTCTGGTAACAGAAAGAAATGGATCCATTTTATTTGATTGAATTGTCTGCTCTTATGTTGGTATCAACTTAAATAGCTTGAGAAATCATGGTGTGGGAGTTTGTTCATAAGTACCAATAACTTTGAATACCAACATATTTTTTTCCTTCTATCAAACTTGGAGGTTTCAAATTTGGTAAGCCTGTCTTGCACATTTAGTAGCAACTCGTACCTGAGAGAAGTAACCAAATCTATTATTCATAGTTATCGATTAAAAGCTTGTCCAGTAGTATCTATCACTCTTTGCCAGCTAAAAATTCACAAAGTGGGAAATTTGAGAAAGGAAAATGAAAGAGGTGGAGAAGGGAGAAAAGGAATTATACCTGTATCCGTCATATGTATTTACTTGCATATTATAATCTTTTTTCCATGTAACAGCTGTTAGGTACACCGGATGATGCCAGCCTTAGTTTCCTGCGAAGTGATAATGCCAGGAGATATGTTAGACAGCTTCCCCAATACCCAAAGCAACAATTTTCTGCTAGATTTCCCAACATGTCTCCCATGGCTCTTGACTTGCTTGAGAAAATGCTTGTGTTTGATCCGAACAAACGCATCACAGGTAAAAGACCTTAAATTATATCCGCGGCATCCTTAGAATTGAATAAGAATTTGTGTCCTCTAATGAGTGCTAACTTTTGAGATTGTGTGCAGTTGAAGAGGCTCTTGGCCACCCATATTTGTCATCTCTTCATGATATCAATGATGAGCCATTCTGCTCCAAACCTTTCAACTTTGATTTTGAGCATCAATCAACAACAGAGGAACATATTAAGGAGCTTATCTGGAGGGAGTCAGTGAAGTTCAATCCAGATCCAACCGATTAGGTGAACCTGTTGTTAATTTTTATACTGTATGTTCACTTTTTTTGCAAGAGAAAGTAGAAAAATCCATCCTGATCTCTTATTGTGGAATCTAAATTCGTGCATGAAGAGATAAAATCAATCTGGTCAGAATCATCTTCATTTCTGGAATACTTGTAAAGAGGACAGGATTTGTATTTCCGCGTTCTAGTTTGAGCTGGACCTACTGGCAAGTAACGGAGTAATGTATTGCTGGTGCAGCGTATGTTTATGACCACTTGTGATTTTGGATTCATTCAAACTTGAAAAAGACACCAAGTGTTGTATCGTGTACCAGATTAATTTTCTCTAATTGGGAATATAATTTAATGGTTATCTGAGGTGTTATTCTCTGTTCTTTTAGATATCTGCATTCTTGGTTTCTTTGTTATGCTTTCTCACGCAGTACACATTGAAGACAATAGCCTGCTTTTGAACTTGTCTCAACAATCTGCTTCTGAGGAGATTGTTCGTTTCTTCCTCCATAGTCATTCTCTCTTAGTATAGCAGGGCATATGATCACCCACTTCATTATGCTGTCAAGATATTAGTATTTTGGTTTCGTATTCAAGAGTATAATAATTCAATTTCTTGGATGCGCCCATTTGAGATCCCGAAAAAGGACAAATTCCTTTAAAGGATAAAAGAAGCTGGAAGAACAAACACTAGATCTCACTCTAAATTGAATTACTGGCAATATCATCAACCATATCGATACAAATGCCCCAGCAAAAAGATACAAGATTCTTGCTCTGGCAATATCATCACCAGTTTTATTGTAAAAAGACACTTTCGTAGACAAAATCAAAGTTTAGTAGTAGTACAAATGGGACAGGGACAACTATGAAACACAGCTAAAAAGCATCAAGGGAAGCCATTGACTGTATATCCACCATCAACTGTGAGGCATTGTCCAGTAATATATGAAGCAGCTGGGAAACATAGGAATGCCACTGCTGCTGCAACTTCATTAGGCTCTCCTGCACGGCGCATTGCTGCTCGATTACTATAGCCTTCTATTAGCTCTTTTCCCTCAGCTTTCTGCAAGAAAAAGATAAATAGAAGATCAGTCGTTAGCATCTGACCCAGGTAAAACTGAATCTTTTATAGCACAAATAGAAAGGGAGTGGCTTAAAGATAAGAAACACCCAAGTGTGTTTTTTTTTTCTTAATAAAAACAATTTATCACAGAAAGCTCGTGTTTTCGTATACCAACTTAATTTTCATTTAGGGTAGCCTTATGCACAAGGCTCGAGAAAAGATCAGACTCCATGGTGTGAAACTGAAAAATGCATTCAAAGAAGAGCACCAGGGCAAAGAGTCTTACAGCATTTGCTTGGACCATTGGGGTATTGATAATCCATGGTGTGACGGCATTGACACGAATGTTGTCTGTAGCCCACTCACATGCCAAGTTCTTCGTTATTTGATTAATTGCACCTTAATTTACAAAAGATGGAAAAAACAGAGAATCATTAGGCAGTTCTATACTTCTGATTTTGCCTACCTGACAATGTTAATTATTGCTAAAATTTGCAAAATTCATTTTGTCAAATCTCCCCTCTCATTTCACCACTAGCGTCCGTTAATCACTATCACGTGAAGTGCTCAAATCTGACCCAAAACGTGAGGGGCCGTATTGGAGACTATAATTAATGAAATTCACATTTTTGTAACTAACATAAACTTTTAGATGAACCGATCGCTTTACACTACATAGATACCTTTAGTTGCTGAATACAGCGAATGAAGAGAGGTTGCTACAAGCCCAGCTGTAGAAGAGATAAAGACAACGGTTCCTCTTCCTGATGCCTTCAAGTAAGGATATGCAAGTTGAGACAAGTGCCAACATGCCTCAAAATTGGTACTCATCAGGTTCGTGTAATCTTCCGCTGTAAAGTCTATAGCTTGTTTTAGTATAACTATTCCAGCATTATTCACCTAAACCAAAAACAAAAAATCCATTATTTAGGCAACAAAAGAAAAAAAAAAAAAAATGGAGATGGAGCAAATTGACCAGGAAAGAAAGTATTGGCGCTACATTAAAGTTGTCCGAGACACGGACGTCATAGTTCAGAGTTATAAAAACAGACTCGTGCATTACTTTTTTCCGAACCGTGTGCATAGCGAAAATTTGGTGCACCGACTGAGATTTAATATGGTGATACTAACCAAGATATTGAGCTTTCCATCGAAATGAGCAGCAACAATCTCCATTAACTTCTCACGCTCGGGTCGTGATGACAGGTCACACACAGACCCTGCTACTTGAAACCCCTTGTTCTTCCATTGCTCCAAGCATTCATCAAGGTCGTTTTGCTTTCGTGAACATGTATAGATCACTGCTCCAAACTGTGCAAGTTCTTCAATAATAGCATGCCTAATAAAAAAAAAAAAAAAAACACGCACAACACACATTAAAGCAAGATTGAAATGGGAAAAATTTACATAGTCTGACCAAGAATGAGTCGAGAGTATATGAAGTTGGTGTCAGTGTCAGATGCATACCCAATCCCACGAGTGCCACCAGTGACCAGGGCGGTCATGCCCTTGAGAGACCACCTTTGGTCATTTACTCCATTTATTTCCATTGGTGTCATGTTGAATTGATGTTTAGCAGAGGCTGGGCTTAGTGCGTATCGGTGATGATCTGCACGAGCCAACCCACTCGTTTTATAGTTCCACCGAGGAAGGCCGCGTGAATGAAACCGAGTATGGTCGCGTGATTGAATTTAATTTTGAAAGGGTTTATTTTGGCTCTCGTACTTTGAATAAATGAGACTCTTGATAAAAATAAATAAATAAATTAGATTAAGATTTCAAATTTAAAAAATATGAGGTGGCATCTCCTTTGGTAGTTCTTTCACAAAAAATAATAGTAGAATGACAACATATAAAATGTTAATAGACAAAATGAATAAGAAAAATGATAATTATTGAGCTATTCTGATTCAATTTCATTGCATTTTTAGTAATAGAGACAAAAAATTACGCTTAAAAAATATGATAAATACGTCCTTGAATTAGAAGTTTTTTATTTTTCTGAAGCATATGAAATCGTCTGAAAAAGAACGTAATTCAAGGTTATTTGCAACTCCGTCTCAATCTATTGCGTATCTTTCTATCTGTCTCCATATTTAATACTTTATTTTCTTCTTTTTTCTGTGTATTTCATGGCAAAACATAGCATGTAGTGCGATAGAGTTAAGTTTTTGACAAAAATGTTAAAAAGGACTAAGGACGTAAAAAGATATAAATTATAGACTAAAAAGTTAAAAGTTAAAAAGACAAATTTGTAAAAGATAATAAAAATAAAAGATCATGACAATAATTGACTCAATTGAATATTATAACAAAAATTGTGCCTTGGTTTGTTAGCCCACCATATGGGACCAGCTGATCAGACATCGGAACATGAAATCAGGAAAAGTTATTATTGTTTGGTGGAAACTTTACTTTCTTTTTTTATATTGTGGTAAGAAAAATGATGTGTTTGGATCTTTTCATAATATTATATTATAAATTTAAATAAGACGAGCAATTGTATTCATAATTTTTTTTATTTTTTTTATTTTATTGCATTCATAAAATAAAGGGCCACGCTCTGTTGGGACAATGACTCGTAATAATTTAGAAGGAATTTTATAAATGCTTTTATTTGTGATAGTTGGAGACTCAGTGATCTTTTTGTGTAGAACTATAATCTTATCTTGATTTTTATAACAGTTTTTAATTAAATTTAATGATATATTTTTGATTATTTAACAAAAAAAAGACTCGTAATAATTTTGTCGTGGGACCTTTGATAATTTGATCTAATAATATGATTCTTGTTTTAAATATAAAAGGTATCGTAATCAATTTTTGTATATAATATTTTCAGTGATTTAAAATAACTTAACCTCCTTAAATGAAAAATAATAATTTGCAGTGAGTAACGTTGGCAAAGGCTTTTGTTAGTTTGTGATTATATAATGACTCCACTAGTTTAAAACAAGGACCCATCATTTTTTCAATCATTTTTTTTATCATTATCTTTTTAACCATCAACTAAACAAAAATAATAGAGAAAATAAAGTTGGGCCCACTATTAAATAGATGCGGCCCAATACAATGACCCATTTCGGTGCGACGCAGATTCTTTGCATGTCGAGAAAGCAGTCAATATTTGACCCAAAAAAAAAAAAGAGATTGGATAGGCCCGCCAAATCGATAAGCTCATTTAAAAACGGACCTACGCCTAATAATGGTCTGGTCTGCCTCGGGCCTATATGCAAAACTCTGGGCCTGGAGGCCAGTTCGGGACCAATTCATTTATTTAAAGACTAAAATTAAATTTTAACATATTGTCACTAGCCATTTGGTTTAGTAATATAATTTTCATTTTATCACAAAAAGTTTCAAAATTGATTCTTGAACTGTATAATATTCTTAATAATATAAATTGGCATAGGTTTTCATTCGAATCAAAAAAGAAAAAAATGAAAATACACACACGTGTATATCAATATTCATATGAAAACATATATCTTATAAATTGCTCCATTTTACGTCAATATAATAATCAACTGATAGTTTCTGGTTAGTATCTTATTGTAACATAAGTTAAAATAAAATAAATAAACATATGCAGAAAGTAAAAACACCAAGATTTAACATGCTTCAACTGTACAGTCTACGTCCACGAGACCTCCCCTGGTCCAACAAACTTGTTTCATTAATAAATCACAAGTTACAACATTAATGGACTTACACAAGTAAAGACTCCTTCTTGACATTTGACGCCTTAATGACAAACTCCTTAAAGAACCTAGGTCTGGCGAGTTTCCCTCGACTTGCGATGTTCTCTCCCAAGAACTACACCTTCTTCTTCCGAAGAATGAACAAAAATAATAAACAACTAACAACTCTTCCTATCAAAGATTAAAACAATAAGCATAGCGGAAGCATAAATCAACTGTCTGTTTCACGGTTTGCTGCAGCAATACATGCTCTATCAGATTCCTGTGTTTCTGACTTTTTTGTAGCACATCGTCAATCTGCTACAACAAAATATAACAGCTCTATTGACTAAATAAACTCTTCGTTTTTCAGCTCTCTTTTCTCTTTTTTCTGCACCAATTTCAGTTGTGTTAGGCTCTGTATATATGCTGAATTAGTTGTCTAAATCTCTACAAGGTAATCCGTGCTTGGGCCTTGAGATTTTATGAAATGACTTTGTCTTCAAACAAATCTTTAAATAAGACAACTTTCCTTTTGAAATAAGATTACAAATCTTCAATTGAATAAGAAAATGCTAATTTACCTTTTTGACTCTCTTGTAAATATGGTAAGTCTGTCAATCAAAATTTTCCAAACATATATGCATATACCATAATTAAATTCAGTCAATAAATAATTTTGATAAAATATAAGTCAATTAATTTCACAACTCTTGTTATAACAAAGGGTACAACAAAAAGTGTAACATCAACCACGTTTCTCCCGGGGATGACTAAATTGGCATAGGTCTTCATTCGAATCAAAAAAGAAAAACATGAAAACACACACATGTATATCAATATTCATATGAAAACATATATCTTATAAATTGCTCCATTTTACGTCAATATAATAATCAACCACGTTTCTCCCGAGGATGGCTGCAATAACTGAAAGGAAGGGCCATGGCCCTTTCTTTTATTAAGTACAAGACATAGTTAAAAAAATTAAAAATTAAAAAATTCCAACAACAAGAAAGATTATTATGTTGACAAAAAATAAAAGACATCTGATGACAAATCAAACAATTAATTAGAAAATCCCTTTTTTGAACATGGCCTACTTCAACCAGATCATGAAGGACTCAAGCATCTAAGTTCAAAATGTACACTCGTATAGTAAAAATGATTAGGGTGTATACTTATATAACAAAAATATTTAATATAATAATTTTTTTTTATAAAAAACCAAAAAAAAGAAGAAAAAATGTAGTTTTTCAAGGCCAAGGTCGGTCCGCCGTTGAACTAGCCCAATATATATAATAAACCACGTTATCCATACAATAATATTCAATGGTACTCGTGGGTGGGCCTCCAAAATTTTGAGTTATCATTGTCATGGTCACAATTAAACCATTCATCGAAAAACGTAATCAAACATATAGTATAGTAAGTGGGGGGTGATAATTCTACTAAATAACATAAACGTATAATATAGAAAATGCGCAGTTACAATTCACCAAACTACTCATTTGTCTGCCAATGTCATTTTGGCTCACATGTTGTACTAAATTAATAGGGCATGTCATGCGTGGGGATTATTTTATTCTTTTGATAAAATTCGTGACAGTCCAATAATTATTAAGCTCTGTTTGGTCTAATTTTTAGATAATTAAAAATATTTTCTGTAAATTTAGAAACTAAATGTAATTTGTTTGACCCATTTTTTAAAGTACTTTTAGGTTAAAGTTGAAGTTGAAAAAATTTAAAAAATAAGAAACTCTAAATTGGAGCTTTTTTTAGGTTAAAGTTGAAGTTGAAAAAATTTAAAAAATAAAAAGCTCTAAATTGGAGCTTCTGAAAAAAAGTTTTTACATAATACGAGAATTTATTTTCTTTTTCATTTTCAAATATATCACTTCATATTTTTTAAAATTCAACATTATATTCAAAATTTCTAAAAGTATAACATTACCAACATAGGCCAAATAACAACTTTTGATCGACTACACTTTTAGCCAAAATTCTACTGTTAAAAATTTTACAACTCAAAATTAAAATTTTATAATTAGACTAAACAGAGCCTTAGATCATTTGGCAGACCCAAAACGAGAATCATAGTGCCAGTATTAGAGTAAATGCCCAGCCGCGACTCAACTTGTTTCTCCTACAAAGGATTACAGCTTCACTCTTTCCTATTTAATAGGTTTTTTTTTTTTTTTTAATGTATACATAATAAAATTGACATTCATTATAATAATCAGGCACGTTATTGTCATACCAAATTTATAAAAGTTTTTCCAAATTTCAATCAAACCCTCTGTCTAGAATACGAAGTGCAAATATCAAAACTTTTCAGCTTAGTCTGAGCTAAAACTTCTTTAATTCAGGAGTGGAATCAATAACATAAATAGTCTTTCTAATACATTAATATTCAATATATAAATTTTTATCGTACAGAGAGATAAATGAGTAAAAGGTGACATAAAACATTACTCAATATTGTTGTATATGGTTGAGTCTCGGTAACGTGACATAATTAAAGACTCCTTGTTTAGAATAAATTGAATTCTTATTTATTTTATATTTATTAAAATTTTATTTTATGGAATAACCCTAAACTAAAACTGACTCAGTTTTCATTTGCTCGTTAATTAATGGTGCTGAAACAGTCTACAACTCTTTGAGCCCTTTGGTTGATGACTGGCAACGGATACTACATTAGCATGATAGCTATAAATTGACTCATGTTTATAGGGAAGCTAATTAGTGTGCAGATTGATTTGTCAATTTTAACGTTCAACAAAGTATTGGGACGACAGAACTGGACAACTCTCCAAATCAGCTAAAAATTCTTATTGAAAGAGACAAAAGATGGAAAACATTCCCTAAAAATATAGTTATGTAACCGATTTCAAGCCTCTTGTAAATAAAATAAAAAAAAAAAATGAGAGCTTCACTCTTTCCTATTTCGCTTCTACTATATACATAATAAATTTGACATTCATTATAATAATCAGGCACGTTATTCGTGACGATGGCTTGCATTATTTACACTAGTGACCACTAGAGAGGAACATTATTTTCCCTACGGAAAAATAAATATTTTCATTATACTTTGAACATTTTGCTTGTAGTCATTTCTCTCTTATATAACCTGACTCATGGTGGTGACTCCAATGCTCAATTATAGTTTGAACATTTTGCTTGTAGTCATTTCTCTCTAATTAGTTTGCTCATGGAACCTAAATGGTTATACCTCACTCTCTTTTCAACTTTAATAGCAATTCTATACAAGAAGTTTTTCAAAACAAAACCAAGAGCACAATCATTAAATCTCCCACCTAGCCCACCTGAAACTAAACTATTCTTAGGCCACCTTCATCTCCTGGAAAATCCCATATACAAAGCCCTTTACAAGCTCTCACTTGAATATGGTCCCGTCATGTCTCTGCGCTTCGGCTCACGCCTTGCTGTGGTGGTATCATCACCAGCCGCTGTCGAGGAATGCTTCACCAAGAACGATGCCAACTTCGCTAATCGTCCTCACTTGACCCTTCACAGGCACTTGGGGTACAATTACACTGCCCTTGTTTCAACCAACTATGGTGATCATTGGCGTAATCTTCGTCGCGTGTGTTCACTTGATATCTTCTCCCCTGGTCGTCTCAACATGTTTCTTCCGAGCCGAGAAGGAGAAGTTTACCAGATGGTGAAAAGTCTCTATAAGATGTCAGAAGCAGGGTTTACAAGTGTTGGATTAAGAGCCAAGATCTGTGAGCTTACTTTTAATAACATAACATCAATGGTGGCTGGAAAGAAGTTCTATGGCGAAGGTGTTCAAGACAAGGAAGCAGCAAAGCAATTTCAGGAGCTTATAAGTGATGCTTTCAAGTATTCAGGTCAGTGGCGGATATAAATGGGGCCAGCGACGCAGGGGCGGAGGGAGAGGAGGGCCGGCGGGTGCTCCGGCCTCCACGACCTCCTAAAAAAAGAAAAATATTTAATGTATTTTTTTTAAAAAAAATAGATTTTGCCCCCCAATTGAAAGTTGTAAAGGAATTCTAGATATGAGTTATCTTAGGCGGTTAATAACAAGCAAATCTACATTGGTGGTGACCGCGCAGAGCTGTTTTTTTTTTTTTTTTTTAATAAGCCTAGTTTTAAGTTGCTTAAAAAAAAAGGAAAGGTTAGGGAAGTGCCACGTAAACACTTCCTTTGCCAATTGCCTTTGTCGGGAAAATACAAAAGTAAAACTTAAAAGACATATAATGTATTTTTTTTTCTTTTTGGTTTAAAAACAAAACTATTATCTTCTTTTTCTCAAATCTCAAAAACTATCCTCTTCTTCTCCAATCTTTTCTCAAGTCTCCATTTTTTGTGTGTGACCAAATAGGTATGTGTGTATTAGTGTATATATCTGTATGTATTGATATATGTATGTATGTATATAACTTATATCTTGTGTATTATTAGTATATATATGAAACATACAAGAAATTTTGTTTCCCACCGTAAATGATAATTGTGCAAACTATGTGGCAAGTGATTGAGGTCATATTTATGTGAATTAGTAGCATATGTATACATATGCCCTTGGTTTAATTCCTAAAGTGTAAAATTCTTGGTAAAAATGAGCCTATTAGTTGCCATTAGCTTTGCTTTTCTTTGTGGAATCTCTTGCCAATAAACTTATACTTAACTGTCACATGGTCTTTACCATCTATTTCTCTTCTATTACCAAAAAAGTGAGATCATTTTTTTCTCTTATAGTTAAGTAACTTGAATCATGAGAAATGTATTTAACCAAAAAATTAAGAAAAATAAAGTCACTGCAGTTGCATTTTATTTTTTGCCAGGTTTTGTTAGTATGTGTATGTTTATTAGATTTCGATAGATATGTATAAGTATGTTTATTAGATTTAAATAGATATTTATAACTTTTAACTTTAATTATAAAAATTGTGTCTTGTTTTCTCTACTAACACAAAAAATACTGTACAAAAAAAAAAAAATTTCGGCTCCCCAACATTCATGTTTTGGCTCCGCCCCAGTGAGGATTGTAGCCTCATTGGCCTAGAAGAATTTTAGAATTTTTATATATTTGTTTTAAAAAAAAATTCTATGTATTTTTTTGTTAAGAAAATTAATTAACCCCCACTAAAAAAAAGATGTACTTGTATGTTTTAAGCCCAGTTACTGAGAAGAATTTTTTGATCCATCCCTTATTCAGGTGCATCAAATGCTGGAGATTATTTGCCACTTTTGCGATTGATAGATTACAAAGGGATCGAGAAGAAAATGTCCACTGTTAGTAAGAAGATGGACAAGTTTTTGCAAGGTCTAATAAACGAGCGTCGTCAATTCAATAGTAATGATACCATGATCGATCACTTGCTTTCGTTGCAAAAATCACAACCTGAAAATTATACCGATGATACCATCAAAGGGCTCGTATTAGTAAGTGTTTTATTTCTTTGATGAACTTATTTTATATTTTATGAATCACATGAAGGAAATTGATTAATTAATCTACAAGCTAGTAGAGGTCCCATAATAATTAATATTTCCTTATCGCTAGTGGCCTTTGTACCTTTATTTAATATATTTCCGTAAATGGAAACTTGCAATTGTTGTTAGACGTCAATATCACCGGGTATTTTGGTCTGGTGATATGCTGCACGAAGATCATGAGATTAATTTTTGTAAGCAATATTTTTTTTGAAAAGAAGAAAAAAAAAAAAAAAAAACTTTGAAGATACATAGTGAGTGATATATACTACTTGTTGTTATCAAGAAGCCATAAATAAAAAATTAAGTCTTCATTTACCTTTGGGTTGCCATTCCTTTAAGTCACCACCAACGTAACTCTTGACTCAAATTGAGAAAGACAGATAAGGAGAAACTTATTCTAAATTTATTGTTAAATAGTTTGACTTTGTCTCCTTTTTTCACCAAAAAAAAAAAAAAAAAAATTTAATAGTCAATCAAAATTGCTAGATACTTAACTTTGAGATTGTTGAATTTCTGATCCACGCAGAACATGCTAATCGGAGGCACCAACACATCAGAAACAACAATAGAGTGGGCAATGTCTCTTTTAATCAACCACCCCGAGGTGCTGAAGAAGGCTAGACATGAGATCGACACTCACGTTGGATTTGATCGATTGATCAAAGAACAAGATTTATCAAAATTGCATTACCTAAACAGCATAGTTTCGGAGACATTCAGATTGTTTCCTCCACTTCCATTGCTAGTGCCACATGAGTCATCCCAAGACTGTAAACTAGGGGGGTACGACGTGCCACGCGGGACAATTATATTCGCCAACGCGTGGGCCGTTCAAAGGGACCCTGAGGTGTGGAATGAACCCAACCTCTTCAAGCCTGAGAGATTTGAAGGTAAAGAAATTGAAGCACATACGTTGTTGCCATTTGGGATGGGGAGGAGGGTTTGCCCAGGTGCTGTGATGGGAAAATTTGTGGTGGCATTGGCTTTGGGTTCTTTGATTCATAGCTTTGATTGGGAAACTGTTAATGGAGAGAAAGTTGATTTGGCTGAAGGCAGTGGACTTTCCATCCCTAAAGCCAACCCTTTGGTGGTCATGTGCAAGCCGCGACAAGAAATGGAGAAGGTCTTCAAGAATCTGATACAATAAGTAGTTCTTAATTAGTCTATTATAATAATTACCACTTATTAAACTTGTTTTTGAATGTAAAATTGCAACTGAGAATGAAGTCCTATGTACTTATATTCTCCTTTTATTTAATGAATATCTGCTGTTTTAATTCTTCGTTCAGGAAAAGAAAACACTGAAAGTGAAGTGTTTAGCTTTTACAATATGATAGTTTGTGATATAAATTATAATCTGACAAGTTTTTGTCAAACTTTATCTCATTTCAGAAACTCTTAAATTGTAGCACAAAATGATTAAGGTATCCCTAATTTGGGATGATTATATTTTGCATTTATTATTAGCTGACTAATGAAACTAGTTAATTTGAATTGTCACAAATGAGCATAAGTAAAATCTCATGCAATTTTTAACTACTTGAGGTACATATATTTCAAGCATATGTTCCAGCTAAAATTCTAAAATATACACTTCTTATGTGAAAGTCTTCCAAAGAAAGATACAACTCTAGGATTGTATCCATCTAAAGTTTCTGATGGAATTTACATTTTTATTACATTAAAAAATCATAAACTCAAACACCACTTAGGCTATCCTCCATAGAGGCTCTATTTTGAGGGGCTCTATAAACAAATTTAGAGTCATGTTGCTTTTTAGAGTCTCATTTAGAGATCCATGTGCTTTTTAGGGTCTCTTAAAAAAATCATCCCCAGTGAGGGGCTCAATAAAATTGAGTCTTTATATTGTGTTAAATTTAATTTTTACAAATTAATTTGAATATGTGTTATTTTTTCTCGTGTGTTAATTTTCTTTTGATAAATTGTTATTTATATTATCGTAACTTTTTTTTACGAACATTTCGACCAAAAACTTAAATAATTCTGATAACGGCAAAAATTATTGAATTATGATGACGTTTAATTATATTCGGTTTTTTTTATATTTTTTATTTTTTCCCCTTTATTAATTAAATTTTAGAGTAATTAAATTACAAAGTCTACAAGTTGAATTATAATTAATTTTAAACATGGTTTAAATTTTAATTAAAATTACACAAAGCCCTTAAAATTTTAAAAAAAACTCTTGACAAATAAAATTAAAAAAATTTAGAGGTTGATTTATAATTAATTTTAAATAATAGGTTAAATTGTAATTAAAATTTACCAAAACCCTTAAAATTAAAAAAAAAAACTTTGAAAAAAAAACCCAAAGCCCTACATATAAAAGCACCCCCCACCCTACATTTTTTCTCCAGCGCGGCTGCAACAAACCTTCCCCCCCTCTCTTCTATTTTTTTTCAGTGCCGTTGCAAGACCCCCTCTTCTTCCATTTTTTTGCAGTGCCGCTGCGCCACCCCCCGGCCCTTTCATTTGAATAAAATGGAGATTAGTCTCTATTTTTGTTAAAATGTGTTAACTTTGAACTAAAACTTTAGATTTGGGTTTCTAAAATGTCCATTAGTGTTGTTGTTTTTTTTTTTTTTCCTCAAGAATCTCTATTTTTGTTAAAAAGTGGTAATCATTGTAATTTAACGCCCCCATTGAGGATACTATTATAAGATCTTGGGCTACTTCACCTATTATCAATTGGGTTTAAGATGTAAACATATGATTTGTAATATGGTATCAAAGTTGGGTCTTTGGTCCAGTCATATCCATCTACTTGTGACTCATATATTGTCTATTTCATTCTCGCTGCCTCGTGCGACCAATATTAGCTCTTGGTTCTTATAATTAGTTCTTGTTGCTAACTCGTAACCTCCAATGTCAGCTCTTGGTTCTTGGTTCTCACTGGGTCACACACAATGATGGAGTTAGGGGTGGGTTGGGGGGAGCCACGACCCCACCAAGTTTAAAATTTTTCTTTATAATATATATGTATTTTTAAAAAAAATTATCATCGGCCCCCCAATTTTGTCAAAATTATTAGTCAGAACCCCACTTTATCAAAAGAATTATCTTTTTAATATAAAAAATACTTCTAACCCTACTAGTTAATTAAAAAAAATAAAAAAATTTAATTACTTATTCTTTTATGAAGTAAAAAACATATTACTTCATCTTTTACCCATGTCATTATTACATCTTTGTTTTTTTTTTTTTTTCCGCAAGAAAGTCATTTTATTCCACTTCACAAACAAATACAAATGCTCAGCTTAAGCTGATACACTATTTTGTACAAATGATACTATTTTCTAAACTATTACAATAATTGTGGTGTAAACATATTTTCCCTCTAACACCCAAAAGAATTTTACCAACTATTTGTTTTTCAGTATTCGCAGACGAATTATAGATTCTATTGTTTCGTTCAATCTACATATAGTACACACAAGCACAAAGCGCTACTTTGATTAGATCCGCTTTCAGTCCCCTTTTACGGCTCTTTCTAGCCAGTTTGTCCACAATAGTGTCCCAATCAGCCCCAAAATTGCCACATCTTAAACGTCTAGCACAGTTTTGTCAAATCCTCTTGGTGAAAGAACATTAAAAGAATAAGAGGTCCCTGCAATCTCGACCCATAGGACAGAAAACATATTTAGCTTCATTGACCACACCCCATTGAAGTAACCTGGACAAAGTAGGTAATCTATTGAGACAGGTTAGCCAGGTACAAAAGCTTTGTCTTTGGAAAACAATTTTGTTCCAAACAAGATTAGCCCACTTCATTTCCACACTTGGACCTCGGATAACATTCCAAGTGTTGCGATTTGAGAAAGTATCATTGTTGTTCTACAAAATCAAGTCTTGTCTCTCATGATTTGGCAAGCACGGAGTAAGGTCTTCAACGAACTCAAGCTCACGAGGCCATCTCCACTGATTGTTGTAAATGCAGCTGGCCACTTTAAGAGTGTTAAGGTGCATGGGAATACTGATGTTATCATTTGTTCTTGCTTTGTTTTTATTCCTTTGTCCTCTACCGTTGCTTAGTAGGCACCAACTTTGCAAAATTTTGCAAAGCTAAGCTTCAGATGCTCATTTATCAACTTTTACATTTTTTGTTCTTTGCTCATTTCTCAACCAAACAAAAAACCTCTGCCTACCAAAAACAAATTGCAAAACTTCTCCTATCAAAAAAATTGTAAAACTTTTCTATTCTTCAACTTCTGACATTTGGTTCCAGGTTAGATTTTGTATTTATATTTTTGTTGAATAACTGAATACATTTTTAGTTTTTATTTTTGCTGTTAGATTTATTTTAGTGATCAATTTTATGTAATAGATAGGTAATTTTAGTGAATAAATTTTAATAATATTTTATTTATTTATTTATTTGGCTACGTAATTTTATAATTTTTAATACAAATTTTAGTGCATTTTCTTGGCTAAAGATGTTCTTGTTGATACGATAGATAAATAATATTTCACGAAAGATAGACGAGCACAATTATATTAATTGAATTGGTAAATTTTACTGTACATAATTTTTTTTTTGTTATTTTTGCTAAATAATATTTTCAATCTTATTAACTAAACCTTGGCCCTTTAGCATTAAAATCTTGGCTCTGTCCCTAGTCATACGTTAAGAAGGGATCATGATCATCTCCTAACTAGTGTTTTGTCTGACATTCTAGTATTACATCTTAGTTATTCATCTAACTTTTAAGCTACAAAAATAGTGGGAAAGTGTTTTTGTGGGTGAATTGAATGGTGGAGATGCAAGTTAAAATGTTAGAATAAAAAATTTAGTTACTCAATCGCCCCAATGTCAGCCCTTGGTTATCAGTTCTTCTCTTGGTTATCAATTTTTCTTGTTAACTCGTAACCCCCAATATTAGATTTGGTTATTGGCTCTCACCGGGTCACACGTGAGGGGGGATCAAGATCTTCTCCTAACTAATGTTTTATTCTAACATGTTAACATTACATCTCAATCATTCCTTTAATTTTTAAACTACAAAAATGGAGGGAAGTATTTTTGGTGGGTGAATTCAATGGTTGAGATATAAATTAGAGTGTTAAAATAAAATATTAGTTAGGCGAAGATCCTAATCTTTCGAGGAGGGATGCGAGGTGGCAGGGGAAGAGAGGGGAGGGTGTTGGAATATACCTTCATCTAATCATCTTATATAGAAAAATCACAAACACAAAAACTGCCTAAAAACATCCTTACCTACTCCATCTAGGTATGCTTGGCAAGACTGAGCATGCTCATACCAGAGAATTGTAATGCAAACAAACATATCGTACATACACAGTTTCCATACACAATTTGACATTGCACATGAGGTTGGTTGTTTCATTTTTCATCGGTCACTTCATTATACTCTCTCCATTTAATTCCTTTCTGAGTAAAAGAGAGCATTATATATATGCCTTTCATAAAGAAAGTGGCGGGTCATATATTCCATTACTCAAAATTGCGGGTTTTGATTCTTGTCACCTAGGGCTATCCAAACGAATTCTGGGTGCATTTTTATTCGACCCCACTAGTTTACATATTTGCATCATTCTCTGGGATGGAATAGAACAACCAACGATACATTTTGGCCCCATTACTTCAGATTATTGCTTCATTCACCAAGGCAAAAGAAAACAACCAACATTCCTTTAAGTGGGCACAACGGAAGATTATTTTGTTGTCTTGATCAAGATAGAAGAAAAGGATTAGGAAAAAGAAAGTAAAATTTGTTACTTATTCAGTACTTGCGTTTACTACCAAAAAAAAAAAAAAAGTACTTGCATTTGTTTAGCGATAAAATTTTGAAAAACTTACAGGTTAGCTTTATTTGAGGCCGAAGGATGCTTACTTCTGTTGGTTTCCTTTTATTTTGTTTGGCTTATTGCTTTGGTTAGGGTTGGCTCTTTGCTTTGTTGCCCGATGGCTTTCCTTGTTTAGTTTTCATTCGTTTTCCATTTGGCTTTTTCCCTCTTTGACTGATTGTTTGGACTCTTGTATATCCTTTTTTTTTTTTTTTTTTTCTCAAATACACAGTTTTTCTTACTTTGAAAAAAAGAAAAAGCTTTATTATGAAAGCACGACTTCATACCATTTGGATCTTTTTCTTGCAGGAAAATTTTAACTATCTAGTTTAACCACCATTAATTTTTTATTCAAATTAACACAATTGGGAAAGTTATTTTCCCTCTCTTTTATATTCATGCATTTTTTTTTGGTAAGATGGAGTTCATGCATTTTTCACTAGAAACATTTTCATATTTAAAACTTTTCCATCAAACAATGAAGTCATAATTGACCACTATTAATGGATATAAGGGTTTGTTTTGCTTAACATTGAGACCTTTAAAAGTGCTTTCTATGATTTTAAAAACTTAAAATAACTCGTTTGACCAAATTTTTAAAGAGGTTTTAGGTGAAAGATATAACTAAACAAAATTAAAAAAATAAAAAGCTTCAAATAAGAGTTTTTCAAAAGGGGTTCGTGAAGTTATTTTGAATTATACGAGAAGTTGTTTTTTTTTTTTCAAAAACATCCCTCCATATTATTTTTTATAATTTACTAATTTTTTATATATATATTTTTAACATATTTATTTTTTATGTTTAATTATGTTCTAACAGTGAATACTACTTTTGACATACAAGGTCAAACAGTTAATAATTTTTTGTTTAACTACGCATTTAACCAAAATTCTACTACTTAAAGTCTATAACTCAACAAGTAAAATTTCACAACTAAACCAAACATACTCTAATTGCGAATTTTGGACAACTAACTTGACAATAGCTAGATTTTAGATAAGCTTAAGATGTTCATTGAACCTTGAAATAAAGTGCAAAAGTCTAAATAGAAACTTGAAAAATTATGAAGATATTTATCTATATATATATTATTGAAATTTTGTCACACGCACGCTAAATTCTCTAAGGATTTTTTCTTTTTGGTCAGGTTGAGGAATTAATTAAGTAGAAATAGTCTATACAAAATAACTTTTAATTAATGTGCTCTATAACCTGAGCGAAACAAAAAAGAATGTAAATTAGAACACTTTTTGCAGTGAATAAATGGCAGGAGGAAAGAATGTCATTTTTTGCCTTTTCCACTAGTAATCTGCTTATGACCCAAAAAAAAAAAAAATAGTAACCTACTGAATTTTGAATTCTTGAGGAAGCAAAGCGCCAATATCCTAGAGGTTGTACCCAAATAAATTTTTAGATACCTTTATAGTTCTTACTTAATTTTTAAACTAAACACAGAGAAATTATGAATCTTTTTTTAAAAGTTATGGTAATATTCCATTAATTTCACCAAGTTTCCCAAGTCATTATCTCTATCCTCTAATTGATCATTATTTATTTATTCAAAAAATTCTACAATAAAAAAGTGAATCACAAAATAAATTATCGATTCCCATGAAAAAGTATTTTAATTATTGAATTTCCTTAAGTTACAGTATGCTTTAAGCTACAAGAATGTTAATGCACAAACTGTACGCATTAACAACTATTTCATTCTTTATATAGAGCTCGACAATCGTAGTGTTTTTTTTTTTTTTTGGGTCAAAAACAATTTATTTTTGAAACTTCAAGTGCAACAGAATACGAATAAATAAAACATTTACATGTTAAAATGAACAATTTTTTCGGAAACAAGAACAACCGTCTCCATTATTTTTCTTTTCAAAAATGTAAGAGATTATAAACTCATACCAACGAGAATATTGAAACTGCAAAGGGACATAACCCTTAAACAAGAGACAACCTTAAAGATAAATTACATTTTACAGAACAAATTAAATCCACCTTAATCAAGACAAAGTCACGCCTTGCCAGTAGGTTCAATTCCCTTCAAACTTCTTGCATATGTGACTTATGTGGATATATATAGTAGTTTCATGGCATACGATACAAATTCGTGGCCAACCTTGGTTTCGCAACTGCCAGAAGTGGGTTAGAAAGAGTAAGATCGTTCTGTGATTCAATCAAGTTGATGCTTGACACATTAGGTGGAGTGCTCCAGGTAAATCCCTGAAGAAGTCTAGCCAACAACATCGTAGTCATTGTAGAACCGAGACCAACACCTGGACATCCACGCCTTCCGGTACCAAATGACAACAAGCCTAATTTTGGATCAACAAGAACCACTTCAGAGCCATCTGAATTTAGGTGACGCTGAGGCTTGAACTTTAACGGCTCGTCCCAGATTTCAGGATTGCGACCGAGGGTGATACGACTTATCAACACTTGGCTACCTTTTGGGATGAAGTAACCAGCAACGTGTGTATCTGCAATAGATACATGTGGAACATTGAAAGGCGAAACTGGATGGAGCCTAAAAGCCTCTCTTGCGCATGCCTTGACGTAGTTCAGCTTTGGCAAATCAGATTCTTGAACAAGTCTGTCCCTTCCAACAACTGTGTCTAATTCTTCCAATGCCTTTTGGAATATCTCAGGTTGATTTAACATCTCTGCAAGTGCCCATTCAGTAGCATGCGATGGATTATCTACCGCGGCCAACATTAAGTCCTGTAAATGAACAGAATTATGATAAATACCACGTAATAATAATAGTAGTAGTAGTTGAAATATGTAATTGGAGAGCTTGAGAGGGTTTGAACATGTTCTTACAAGAATTTGCGCCTTGATTTCTGAAGGTGTTAATAGTGGAGTCCCATCTGAGTCAACAAGTCGAATTAGAACATCAAGAATGTCTTCCTCGTTCTTCTTCATCCCATTTTTCCACATATCAATCCTTTCATCAATTACGGGATCATTGTATTTTTTAATTCTTCCCAGAGCTTTGCGGAGAGTATCTTCGTGACCATCGAAATCAAATAGCCGCAACCATGGCAAATAATCTGATATGCTGAACGCATTGATATAACCAAGAATCGTGAAAAGCGAATCAACATGCTCTATTTCCTCATGGCTTGGCCCTCCATCTACCATTCCTTTTCCAAAGAATCTCTTGTTAAGCATCAATCTCCTGATCACATTTCCGCAGTAATGTCGTGATGCCTTACGTACATCAACTATGCCACCTGTTGGAGAGTCGCTGCACAAGTTATATACGTAACGAGTGAGGTTATCAGCTTCTTCAGTTCTTTTATCTTGAAGCCAACGTAGCCTTTGAACTGAAAGCACCTCACTGGTGACGATTCTCCTCATTTTTTTCCATTGTTGGCCCAGAGGTGTAAGAGCTATGGTCAAGTAGCCATAGGTTGGGATTTCTGTGGACATGTGAACAGGTCTTGACGAGAAAGTGCTATCTTGCTTGTGCAAGAACTCTTGTGCGACTTCAGTGGACGTGACAGTAATGACATTGACTTTCCCTAAGCGGACGCATGCAATTCCAGTGTTCATTTTATCCATCATTTTGTGTATCCATTTATATGCTGGTTTGTTGATGAACATCTCATGTACGGACCCTATGAGTGGCAAGGGATTGGGACCTGGAGGAAGTGGACCTCTTTTAGGTTTTCCGTTACCTAGTAGTTTCAATTTATGCAAGACAAGTGTAAGAAATGCCAATGCCAGCACGGCGGCGGAGGCGAAGGTGGATGAGGTGGTAGTGAGTGCCATATTGGCGGACGAAAAGGCAGTTGTGGTGTTAGTGGAGGCCATAGTGCTTCCTTGCTTGGAGATAACAAGCTAGCTCTATGCAACAATGGTGATTGTGGAGTACCAGTGTTGCAGTGTTTGTTTCTGTTTTCGTTCCTCTAACATAGATTGCCTTATATAGTTGTTCTAGTTGGATTTTAAAATTGTGTATAGAGCACATAGGGTCACTGCTCAATTTGAAAATATACACAATTAAATGTATCTAAGTATTTGAGCCAAATTAAGTATCTCTGACCGGCCAATTTTTATTTTTATTTGGGAAAATTATCTTTGACCACACGAAATAGAGATCAGACAATGTGTCTTTCTGACGAGAAACGTGGCCAATTTTTTTATGTGTAATTGAGATGCTGCGATCCATGTTCTTACTAAATTCCCGAGTGGGTCATGGACTTGCGTATCTCACAAAATGAATGCAGTATATGAACGAACCTCGGTTGGAATTCTTATCTATGTAACAGAATTCTGTAGTCGATAATAGGTGCTTCTTTGACAAAAAGAAAAAAAAGAAAAAAGAAAAAAAAGAAAAAAGAAAAAAAGTGCTTATGAAGTAGGATTTGAATTCTGTTATAATATTACAAGAAGATTAATAATAGCGAAATAACGATACGATTGTTTGATCTCTATAACTAATGCACTAAATCATGTTATTATAACCGTATCGTTGTTTTACCACCAATAACCCCGTTTATAACATCTTCACATTATGAGGGGATTGTGACGTTTTGAAATAGATATTTAGGTGGCCATTGGTATGTTAGAATGAGTTAGAAATGAAATGCATTCCTAACTTAATTCTCATTCTCATACTTAGTATGAAGTAATGAATATGAGAATCTTATTCGTTAGGTAACCCAATTTCCCCCAATTTAGGATAAGTCATTTATGACAAAACACATAGAAATAGCACATATGTCTGTAGGAATGAACTAATTTGTCAAATGATCAAAATGCTATTTCAAAGTATGACATATATATAATAACAAAAGGGCAAATATTATTTATGAACACTATATTATATGTGTGTTTTTTTTTTTTTTTTTTTGGCTAAGTCAGAGAAATGGATATCTTTAAAAATGAATTAGTACAAAGGAGGGTCAACCGACCAAATACAAAGAACTACTAAAAATGGAAGCAAAGCTCACAAACCGACAAACAAAGTCAAGCAATCTCAAGACATAACAATGTTATTACTATTCAAATTATATGTGTTAATAATAATGTTATTACTATTCAAATGACCAAAGGTCATTTCATAACATAACATGTATTTAATAACAAAATGATAATTCTTATTATTACTATTATTGTTATTATTATTAATATTGTTTATATATAATTTATTATCTATTTTTATTGTTATATACCATTCCAAAATATAACATGTATATATCAACAAAATAGTGATCCTTACTACTGTAATTATAATTAATATTTATTGGTATAATTTTTTAAGTGTAATTTTTCAAAACTATTTATTATTTTCTAAAAATAATATTATTATTTAATGACAGAAACATTATGTCAAAATGAAACATGCATATAATAACAAAAGGGTAATTGTAATTATTATTATTTTTATTAATATTATTATTTATCAAATGACAAAAATGTCTTTCCAAAACATAAATGTATATAACAACAAAATGAACAGTTCTATTATTATCTATTATTGATATTAGTATTGTTATTTTAACCATCATAATTGTTATTATTGTATATATTTTTATAAAAGACAAATTACATGTATATAATAATGAATCTCAATTTATATAATAATTATATGTAGATCTATTGCATCTCAATTTATCAGGCATGTCATTGGTGATGGATTGAAGACTTTTTTCCTTTAGGACCGTTGGTTACCAAATGGTACAGTTTATGAGTATATGAGGTTGAACAATATGAGCATTCCGGAGCACCTCAAAACACTTAAGGTCGCTAGTTGCATTAACGATAACCAGTGGCGCTAGCTAAGAGACTTGGAGTTCATTAATGCCCTTAATCCAGGTATGTCGAATCAGGGTCGACGGGATCTTATTGTGTAGAACAATGATTCTTTAGGTAACTTTTCAAATCGTAAAACTTGGAGTGCTATTAAAGGCTCGGGCGTGAAGATGAAATGGGCTGATTTTGTGTGGAATGAATTGTTAATGAAGCTAAATGTGTTTTTTGCCCCATGGGTTAAGATTGTAGGGACCATTTATTTTTTGACTGCTCATTTATGAGGAGGATTTGAGAGCATTGTGCAAGAAAATTGAGATTTGGTGATATTTGCTTTGATTGGGAGTCTATTGTGGATAAATTGGCTGGAATGTGCAGAAGGAAAGGCTTAAAATCGGACCTTATCAAAGTCACTCTTTGTACTTGTATCTACAATGTGTGGATTGAAAGCAACAATAAAATCTATAATTCGACAGCAAATACTGATGAACAAATTATTGAGAACGTTTTGGATGTTAGAGAAAAAAATTGTGCTCAATGTAAATATAGCAACAGTCTTGAAAATAATGTTCTTTGTATAAAATGGTGTATCAATATGAGCTGATTTTACCCTTTTTGTAATTGTTTTGAAGTAGAATGAAATGAGTTACTTGCATAGCAAAAAAAAAATAATAATGAAACGACAATCTTACTATTTTATAAAAGACATTCACAATACTTGCTCTAGTATATTACTATCAAACATGAGTTAGAAATCAATACATCCATTCTTATTTTCATTCCTAAAAAATACCAAGATGATATATTACTCTTTTTCAAATTAATTCCATTCTTCAACTTATTCCACTCTTGTATATATTCATTCCATAATACCAGTCGACACTTTAATTTATTGATTGGTGCCCAATCAACCTATATATATATATATGTTGTGGACAGCTTAGGTAGTAGTATGGATGATTGTTATCTACCAATAAAAAAAAAAGTGTACATGAGTATTATTTCGTCAGTGAACTACTTTTTGTATGTCAAAAAAAAAAAACAAAAAAAACTACTTTTTGCAATATCGAACTTTACACGTATGGTCTAAACTCTAAACTTTGAAGATGAAAATCCCTGCGAATTAATTTTCGTCTAAAAATCATCCCACGAGTAATATGCGAACAGAATGGGACAACAAGCGAGCCAAAAAGGAGGCTGTGGATAAATAATAGTTTTCTTGATGAGCTACTGATTGTGATGGCGAAGACATGCAAATCATTGGGGTTTAAATCCACGAGTAAACAAGTCTGATTCTTGATAAATAATGCAATTGAAGGTATTCGGTGATAGTGCCTCTTTATGACCAAAAAAAACGAAAAAAAAAAAAAAAAAAGTGATAGTGCCAGTTGAATCTTAGCCGAAAAGATTTAAAATTCATGAACCCAATTTTTTTTTCTTTTCTTAGGTTATAATCTCCCAATTTCAATCATAAGATTGTATAAAGAAAACTGAATTTCTTCAAAAGAAAGTTTAAATATGATCAAAACTCTTGGCAAACACTACCACGTAGGCACATTTAATTTTTTTGGAAGTAATACCAAGAAAATAAGTATAAATTTATTGCTACTTAACTATATTCAATCTGTGAGCTGTTTATTTATTCCATCAAAGATTTCTTATCATAATTCAATTGTTCAAAAATGGTAACTCACTTACTAGATTAAAGATTTGTCTGCCGCGACCCAGAGAATTAAAGAGATACTATCATGTTTTTATCACTTATTTATTACATTTTATGTGAATGTTTAATTAATATGTCATTTTTTTAAATTTTTTTTTATTTCTTTTAGCATGCCAAATAAACAAGTATTTACGAAAAAAGTGATAAAATAAGGTGATATATTACAAAGTTTGGAAATTAAAGATTTTTAATTATATATGTGATGAAACAAAATAGAGATCAGACAATGGGTCTTTGTTTTATTTTTTCCCCCACGAGAAACGTGGCTAATAATTATAAGGATATTAAATTATCCACGTTTTGAGTAAACTGTCGGTTGTGTGAGAATAAATACAAAATGACTCCAATTAGCAAAAAACAAAATACAAAATGGCTCCATCTTGTGAAAGTGTATATAGGGGCTAATCTAGTTGATCTCCTATTCCACATGCATGATTCTTGGCGTCGCACGAATTTTAGAGATCAGTCTTCAGATGTGTGCTATGCTTTTAATTATTAATGGAACACCTTCATATCTGTTTTATTTATTTATTTTATTTTGGTCAATAGTCATCACAAGATTGCAAAATAACAAAAAATGGGACAATGAGGCAACCAGATTATTAGGGTTATGCCCGACTACGAGAAACGTGGATGTTTATTTATGCAACCATAGCATTTATTCAACTGTCAAAATCAGTGGCGGAGCCAAACATTAAAGGTTATGATGTGCATTATAGTATCGAAGTCAGTAATCGAGATCCTGATGCAATCATTCATGCATAAATTTTTATATAAACTATAAAAAACTAATGGTTTTATGT
Source organism: Ehretia macrophylla (assembly GCA_037974665.1). Classification (NCBI taxonomy): domain Eukaryota; kingdom Viridiplantae; phylum Streptophyta; class Magnoliopsida; order Boraginales; family Ehretiaceae; genus Ehretia; species Ehretia macrophylla. The sequence continues at coordinate 10,254,575 of CM075764.1, read as the reverse complement.
TTAAAATTATATTTTTATGCTATAATTAAATCAATACTTAATTTAAGTACTTTATAACACAAATATCTCCAAGACATGGCTCTCCGCATGTAATTCAAGATGGAATATAAATCCAGGAATAAATTATTATAAAGGTTATTAGACTATTGTCACAATCCTGTTTTGACCATTTAATGTTTTTTGGTCCTAAAAAGACCATTAATTTATTAAATGAGTTTTGTGATCACTTCGTTCATTTTTTTTTTATTAAAATTGTCTAACGACTTATAACGATAAAATTGTAAAATTATTTAATACAATTATATTTTTGCAACAAGATAAAAAAATTATTTACAATCCACTATAATAGCTTTAAATCCCTTATATAGAACAAAATGATATTACTAAAATTTGAACCCAAATCCACAGTTGCAATAAATGATTATTCTACCACTTATCTACAACCAATGACAATTTATATACGTGTTTTAATAATAGATCAATGTCATAGTTTTCTTTTCTTTTCTCCTTTCATCTTCTTCTTCTTCTTCTTTTACTTACCCATCACCATTTGCATCTATAGTTACAGAGGCACACCCCTCTATAACGAAAGATACACACATACAACGAAACACTAGTCACATAATAGACATACAACAAAGCACACATATAGACATATTTGCGAAACACACACAAACAAATGAACAATTGTGACACCCACATATAAAGAAAGAAAGGGTAAAAATGAGAAAACATTGGGTTTCGAGATTGGGGTAGGGATGGCGGGTTTGGGGTGTGGAGGATGGTGGGGGGTTGGACTGGTTTGGGAGTTTCTCCACTCATTAGGCTGCTGATCAAAAAAATAATAAAAAGATTTTTTTTTTCAAAATTTCAGGGTGCGCTATTGCACACCAAAAACCCAACGTGGCTCTGGTCAAATTTTCCATCCATATTCTTTCTTTAGAAATTTAGTACAAAATATCATTCTTTAGTATTTAGGACAAAACGTGAGGAACATGGTGATTAAAGAAATATTTATTATGTAAACAAAAAATATATATATATAATTTTAAAACAACCTGCATTTAGTGACCAATTGTCTATTGTAGGGGAATTTTTGTCCAAACAATATGGCTGTAGGCACTAGGCAAGTTATTCGTATAGAAGTATAGAACTCTTTATCACATATGACGAAACTCTAGAGTCTTTAAATAGCAAAAGAAGCTTGTAATAATAATCCTTATGAATATCAGGAATAAAGTGAGGCAAAAGACAAGCTTATAGACGAAAATAACTCCTAATATGTCTAAGTGGGAATATTATACGTCATTTGGTATGTATAGAAAAAAAAATTATTATAATCGTAAATATTTTTGAAAGTCAGACATTATACTCTCTTATACATATGATATATGAGATTTGATATTAATAAAATTTATTTACTTGCAACCAAAAAACAAAAAATTGAATTGTCTTACATAATGTAACATGGTCCCGAGCATATTCCCACAAAATTCTATGCAATTCTTATATGACATATCCTCTCCGATGAAAAGAAGTCTTTCGTATATTCTCCGAAGTGGAAAGTAAAAAAAAATATTCTATCTCTATTCCATTGTCAATACTCAAAGGAAAATGACATTTCACAAAACTTCAACATGAACAAGTTAAAGCACCTGGTGGATTCAAAATATATGCTACACCTTTCTCATTCATTGTACAGTGTATAAATACATGTTGGAAGTCATTTAGATATGCTATGACTCCTTGGCTATACGCAACAAAAAAGGTATTTGAAAAACTCATGATAAGATAATGTCAACTATAACTCTACAAGACTAATCCTTTGATAACAGAATAGATTATGATCTATCATGCCCCCTCAAGCTAGGCAGTCCATCAAGGACGCCTAGCTTGATCTTTTGACGTTGAAATTGCACCCGTGGAAGAGCCTTTGTAAGAGAGTCTGCTAGTTGATCAGCTGAATGTACATGAGAAATCCTGAGAGTTTTATTGGCTACCTGATCCCGAACAAAGTGAAAATCAATAGCAACATGTTTCATCCTTGAGTGAAAAATAGGATTAGCGCATAGATATGTGGCCCCAACATTATCACAAAAAATTGTTGGTACATTTGGTAACGAAAGCCGAAGTTCACGAATCAGATTTGTTAGCCAATTAACCTCTGCTGTGGCAGCAGCAACTGCTCTATATTCAGCTTCCGTGGAGGAACGTGCTACTGTTTTCTGTTTCTTTGAAGACCAGCTAATCGGATTGTTCCCTAAAAATACCACATATGCTGAAGTAGAGCGTCGATCATCCAGGTTCCCTGCCCAATCGGCATCTGAAAAAGCTGAAAGATGTAGCGAAGAAGACTTACGCAACAAAAGACCATGATTAATTGTGTGCTTGAGATATCGTAGCACCCGCTTCGCTACAATCCAATGAGTCGTCGTTGGTCTGTGCATAAATTGAGAAAGACGATTAACAGCAAAAGAAATATCTGGACGAGTTAGAGAGAGATACTGAAGAGCACCAACGACGCTTCTATAGTGCTTCGCATCTGCTAGTGATGTGCCATCATCAAGTTTGAGTGATACATAAGTAGAAAGAGGCGTTTGAACACCCTTCGCGTCAAACATCTGATTTTTAGCCAAAAGATTAGCAATATATTTATGTTGCGAGAGCAGTAGCCCATCTTGCATTTGTCGTACCTCAATACCTAAGAAAAAATCAAGGTGACCAAGATCTTTTAGTGAGAAACGAGTGGCCAATGCTTGAATAATACTTTCAACTCCACTTGAAACATTTCCTGTAATAACTATATCATCCACATACACTAGCAAGAAAATAGGTAAAGCACCCTTATGCAAGATAAATAGCGATGTATCGCTCTTAGAATTCAGAAAACCAAGCGAGAGCAAGAATAGACGAAGCTCGGTATACCAAGCTCGCGGGGCTTGTTTCAGCCCATAAATAGCCTTCTTCAACTTGCATATATGATGAGGATGCTGTGAATCAATAAACCCAGGCGGTTGACCCATATAAACTTCATCATCCAAAGTCCCTTGTAAAAATGCATTATTAATGTCCAACTGTCGAATACCCCAACCAAATTGCACTGATATAGAAAGAACAAGTCTGATCGTGGCTGGTTTAATGACTGGACTAAATGTCGCAGTGTAATCAATACCTGGTCGCTGAAGAAATCCCTTGGCGACCAAGCATGCTTTATAACGATCAACAGTGCCATCAGCCTTCCGCTTGATCCTGTATACCCACTTACAACCAATAAGATTGCACGCGGTAGTAGGTGGAACCAATTCCCAAGTGCCATTACGCACAAGGGAATCAAACTCCTCGCACATAGCCTTGCGCCATTGAGAAGATTGGCTTGCCTGCTTATATGTCTGTGGCTCAAGAATACAAGAAGATGGTGAAGACTGTACTGTAAGACATAATTTAGTTATGGGCTTGACAATGTTATTTTTGGAACGAGTAGTCATAAGATGTTGAGAGTGTGGAGCAAATTGAGAAATATGATCAGAAGTAGAGGTACTTACAGTGAGAGTATCTTGCCCAGGAGAATCACGTGACAAAGCCGAAGTAGAGGAAGTAGTGCCAGGTAATCTTAAGGTAGTAGCAGGTAATCTTAAGGTAGTGGCAGTACTGCTATTTGAAGGGATGTGACTAGAGCCTGTAACCTGTGTGGGACAATTAGGCGATGGAGACTCATGCATATGCAAATGAGGGATTGGAATTTCAGAAGTAGACACAAGTGTAGGAATCAACGATTGACTTGGACCCGTAGGCATGTGGGGTTGAGGACTTAGCCACTGTGAGATAGTCTTTGGGGAAAGTATGAAAAAATTGGAAGCACCACCTTTTGCAAGAAAAATATGCTCGACAAAAAGCACATGACGAGAGATGAATATTTTTCCCGATTGAGGTTCAAAGCATTTATAAGCGTGGTGAGTCGTGGAGTATCCCACAAAGATGCATGGTTTAGACTTAGGAGCAAGTTTGTGAGTCACATACGGTTTAAGCCAAGGATAGCAAAGAGATCCGAAAACCTTGAGTGTTGAGTAATTCGGTTTAGTTTGAAAGAGAACCTCAAAAGGACATTTGTTGGCAATCACAGGAGAGGGGAGTCTATTAATTAGAAAGATCGCAGCTTGACATGCTACTGCCCAAAAAGTTGGAGGTAAGAATGCCTTAGACAACATGGTAAGTGTCGTTTCAATTATATGACGATGACGTCTCTCAGCAAGACCCACATGTTGAGGTGTATAGGGTGGTGTAACCAAATGTTGAATGCCATGTTTAGTGAGAAAATGGTGTAAACCTTGATACTCACCTCCACCATCCGAATATAAAGTAAGAATTGAGGTGTTAAAATTTTTTTCCACAAGGGATTTAAAATTAAGAAAAACTTGTGTCACTTCTGACTTTCTTTTTAAGGGGTATAACCATGTGTATCGCGTATAATGATCAATAAAGATTACATAATATTTAAATCCTTCAAAAGAAAGTACTGGAGCAGGACCCCAGACATCAGTAAAAATAATCTCCAAAGGCTTATTACTAACAATACTGGAGTCACCAAAAGACAAACGATGACTCTTATTACATGAACAATCATGACAAAAATGAAAAGACGAAGACGACACAGGAAGATTATTATTTGAGATGACACGCCGAAGAGTACGAATATGTGGATGACCAAGACAGGAATGCTATTGCTGAAGAGATGCAGAGAAAACTTTGGGTTGAATGGATTGTCTCGGCCACTCGTACAAGTTGCCTCTACTCTGACCTTTGGCAAGTGGTGCCCCTGTGCACAGATCCTTCACAACAAAACCATTAGGAAAAAACTCAATAGAAGTAGAATTTTGAGTACAAAATTGGGAAACAGATAACAAATTCTTGTGAATAGTAGGAGCACAAAGAACATTTTTAAGAGTGAATATGGTGCGAGGTGTGACAAGGGTCGTATTAGCAATGTGAGTAATTGGAATATCAGTACCATCCCCGATCAGAACGCCATCATTGCCATTATACTCAGATTGAACACTCATGTTCTGAAAATCCGATGTAATGTGATGTGTGGCCCCAGAGTCAAGCACCCAGTTATTTTGCGAGTTCAGCAGTCCTTTGTTCACAAAATGAGCTTGGGGTTCAAAAAATTAGGCAGATCGCGACCTGCAAGTCTTTGCCATATGGCCAAATTTATCGCAAAGTTGGCAGTGAACGCGATATTGACTATTGGAAGCACCATTCCGCCAGTTATTGTTGGACTGACGATTGCCTCCATTTGAGTTGAATTGACCACCAGTGGAATAATTTTGAGGAAAACGGGCAGCATTATTATTATTAGAGAAAGAATTGCCCTTTTTTGTGTTGGCCCCCATTACATTTTCCTCTGTTATTATTGGTCTTTTGAGACAATTGTGCAGTAATTAGAGGAGACTCCTTGTGTTGTTCTTCACGCTTGAGATATGATTCATGATCCAGAAGTTTGTCAAATAGATCTTCGAACGTAATGGTTGTGTCACGAGCTCGAATCGCAGCACTAAGCTCTTTGTAGTCATCCCCTAAACCAGAAAGAGCGACAACTACAAGTTCATCATTAGAGATAGGGGAGCCAGCAAGGGATAACTCATCAGCAATAGTTTTGATAACCCGCAAGTATTCAGCAACAGATATATGGCTTTTGGTTAATTGAAGAAGCCTGTGACGAAGACCATAAATACAAGACTTAGAGGCATTCGCATAGGAACTGCTTAATTTATCCCAAGCTGCCTTAGCTGTGGGAGTCATAGTAACCAGCGGAGCAATCGTAGCATCAACAGATGCCAAAATGGCATGGCGAAGTAAATTATCCTGTCGCATCCACTACTTATACTCAGGATTGAGAGAAGAAATACCAGCCGTGGTAACAGTTGCAGGAGGGCAAGGGAGAGAACCATCGATGTAACCCATCAAATCATACCCATATAAGAGTGTATAAAGCTGAGTACGCCAAGTCGGGAAATTACTTCCTGTGAGTTTCAGTGGTAATTGGGCAACCACGTTAATAGCAACAATTGGAGGAGCAGTGGTAGTGCCACCAAGAAGAACTGGACTGACCGTAGACGTAGTGGCAGCACTAGTAGAGCTAGACTCCATGGTGTAGATGAGAGAAGGAGGAAAAACAAAAACAAAAACAAAAACAAAAAAAAAATGGATCGAGATGCTTATGTAAGCTTTTGTGGCTCTTATACCATGAAGAAGTTAAAGCACTTGGTGGATTCAAAATATATGTTACACCTTTCTCATTCATTGTACAGTGTATAAATACATGTTGGAAGTCATTTAGATATGCTATGACTCCTTGGCTATACGCAACAAAAAAGGTATTTGAAAAACTCATGATAAGATAATGTCAACTATAACTCTACAAGACTAATCCTTTGGTAATAGAATAGATTATGATCTATCACAACAAACATCCTAGGCGGCTTGTCTTCTTGCTAATGATGATTGATGTGTACAGTTATTTTCGAATCAGATTGCACTAAACAACCCTGTTCATATATGTTGACGGCGCAGTAACAACCGGTTGCTACAAAAGATCCAAAATGAAGGTATTTGTACAGTATGGAGTATTTGTTGAATCTTAGTCTAGATAATGATTTTTATTTTATAAATATTTTTGTCTATTAATATATAGTTACATTGTTTGCTTTCAACAAAAAAAAAAAAAAAATCCAAAACCATTGGCTAATAATTGACCCTTGCCACGCCAGCTTCGTCCATCACAGTGTTATAGCTTGGATATTAAGGAGAAGTAACAGTGTATTGATAGCTCTGTTTAGCAAGGAACAAAACAACGAAGAAGAAAACTAAACTTGAAAAAAAAGTAAATTTCTCTTTCCACTCTGTTATGTCACCTAAGCCTATTATATTATTCTCTCACATCATGCATGCCTCACACCCTCACAACTACTTTGCCACATAATCCTTCCAGAACTTGGGCTTGCTTCTGGGTCGTGCACTCTTTCTTGGACCAATCAGCTCGGTTGGCTCCCTATCGTCATTGATCTGGACCTGCTCAGCTGTGCTGTTGCTTATTGGGCCTCCTTCATAACATTACTTTCCCCATCGAAATGGACCTTGTCCTCAAGGTCTAAATCAGCATAAAGTGTCTGAAATTCATCTTCATCAACCCACATTGCCTCCTCCAAAGGCAAAGAATCCCATTGAATCAAAAGTTGCTTATGAACAGCACCATTACGAGTGAGAGCACGACGTGAAAGAATGGCCACTGGACTGATTTCAGGCATTTGAGCAATTGGTGGCAAAATGATTTTCTCCCCAGGCAACGACTCCACGCCCTTAGCCAATTTAAGCATAGAGACGTGAAACACCGGATGTATCTTCGCACCTTCCGGCAGCAACAAACGATAAGCCACTGGTCCAACACGATCCACAATCTGGAAGGGCCCAAAATTTTTTCGAGCCAACTTCTGATTACTTGCATACCCACGAACTGTAATTTGTCTGTAAGGCTGTAATTTAAGAAAAACCCAGTCGCCTACAAGAAACTCCATGTCCCTGCGACGCTTATCGGCTTGAATTTTCATATGTTGTTGAGCTCGATTGAGGTTATTTTTTAGCTGGGAAACGATAGCATCATGCGACTTCAATTCAAATTCAACCGCTGCATTGTTGGACGACTGAAACAAGTAACGTGTTAACGCAGGTGGCTTTCTTCCATAAACAGTAATAAATGGCGTCATACCAATCGAGTTATGAAATGAAGTGTTATACCAGTACTCTACCCATGGCAAATACTTCACCCACAATTTAGGCTCATCCATCACAAAGCTACGAAAGTAAAGCTCCAATGTTCGATTTAACCTCTCCGTTTGGCCATCTGTTTGGGGGTGGTACGAACTACTCATCTTAAGTGTGGTACCATTGAGTTTAAAAAGCTCTTGCCAAAAAGAACTAACAAAGAGTTTATCACAATCACTAACAATTGATCGAGGCAGCCCATGTAAACGCACAATCTCTTTAACAAAGATTTCAGCTACCTTGGTGCTCGTCGTACCACTTGCTAGTGCAATAAAGTGTCCATATTTTGTCAATCCATCTACCACAACTAAGATTTCAGAATATCCCCTCGAATTTGGCAATCCCTGTATGAAATTCATTGAAATATCCTCCCAAATTTGATCCGGTATAGGTAGGGGTTGCAATAACCCCGCTGGCGCTAAATTGCTCAATTTCACTTGTTGACACACCAAACAATTCTCAACATACCTCTTCACCTCATTTCGCATCCCTGGCCAAAAACAATTTGGAACCATCCGCACATATGTACGAATGAATCCAGCATGCCCGCCTTCCTTAGTATCATGAAATTGAGCTAATACCTTGGGTCGTAAGTGTGACAGAATCACCAATCAACCTTGGTACAATAAGATACCATCACATATGGAATATCCAGGCAGGGAGCTTGGATCTTTAGTCAACTGGCTATGCAACTTTGTTAATTCATTATCCAGACCATTAGCTTGTTGAAGTTCCGTGAGCAATGATAATTGTACCTTGGAATATGCTTGGAAAAATGCTTCAACATGTTGGCGTGAAAGAGCATCGGCAGCCTGATTCTCTCGACCTGGCTTATAGACAATTTGGAAATCAAAACCAAGTAGCTTCGTTAACCAACGTTGTTGATCGGGAGTTTGGATGACCTGCTCCATGAGTGACTTCAAGCTTTTTTGATCTGTTCGAATTGTGAAACGATGACCCAAGAGATATTGTCGCCATTTAGCAATAGCGGCTGTGACAACAAACATCTCACGTTTATAAGTAGATGCTCCTTTCATTGCAGCTGTAAATTTCTGACTAAAGTACGCAATTGGGTGATCATTTTGTAACAATGTAGCACCAACTTCTACTCCTGAGGCATTTGTCTCAACCACAAATGGCAACTCAAAATTTGGAAGTGCCAAGACCGGCGCTGTAGTAAGAGCTGTTTTGAGTTCCTGAAATACGAGCTCGGCGTTGACGTCCCATTGAAAGGCTTCTTTTTTTAAAAGGTCAGTCAACGGAGCTGCTTTAGTTGCATAGTGACGGATGAATTTGCGGTAGTAGCCGGTTAAGCCTAAGAATCCCCGCAAAGATTTAAGCGACGCTGGTTGAGGCCATTCCACCATAGTACTGATTTTGGACGGGTCCATAGCAACTCTATTCTCGGATATAAGATGACCGAGATATTCAATCTGCCGTTGAGCAAAAGTGCACTTCGACATTTTAACAAAGAATTGATTTGTGAGTAGCAACTGCAATACTTGGCCCAAATGTTCAAGATGCTGTGAGTAAGTAGAGCTAAAAATTAAGATATCATCAAAGAAAACGAGGACACACTTATGGAGCAAAGGCCGAAAGGTGTCATTCATGACAGCTTGGAATGTAGATGGTGCGTTCGTAAGACCAAACGGCATGACCAAAAACTCATAGTGTCCATCATGTGTGCGGAATGCTATTTTGTGAGTATCTTTGGGCCGAACCCGAATCTGATGATATCCCGATCTAAGGTCCAATTTAGAGAAGAATTTTGCGCCATATAATTCATCTAATAGCTCATCGACAGTTGGGATCGGAAAGCGATCCTTAATGGTCACGACATTCAATGCTCTATAATCGGTACAAAATCTCCACGTACCATCTTTTTTTTTGACAAGCAAAACCGGAGAAGAGAATGGGCTATGGCTTGGTTGTATAATGCCATCTGTCAACATTTCGGCGACAAGACGTTCAATCTCGTTCTTTTGAAAATGTGGATACCGATATGGTTTCACATTTATTGGAGTCATGCCTGGTTGCAACAATATTGCATGATCTCGTGCTCTAGGAGGTGGCAGACCATGAGGACTACCAAATAATTCACCAAATCTTTCCAACAAAGACCTTAATTTATCATCCATAGGAACTGAAGACAATTTAGTATCAGCACACATCGACAAACTATAATAGGCAGCCACTGAGTTCGTGGCATGAAGACGAGGAACCCCATGAAAAGCAATTTGATTAATCGGCACTTGTTTTTCCCCGTTCAACACAAAATCACTTCCCTTCAAAGTAAATTTCATCGTGAGCTTCGGATAATCTTGTACGATGGGGCCGAGTCTCGCCAACCAGGAGACCCCCAGAACGACATCGAACCCTACAATTGGTAATACAAACAAGTCGCTCTCAAAAGTGTGACCCTGAGTGGTAATTTGAATTTGCTTTACACATCCCTCACTTGTAAGATTTTGGCCGTTACCCACCGCGACAGTGAACTAAGTTGTCTTTTCCACCGGAAGATTTAAAAAGTGTGCTATCCGAGATTGAACAAAACTATGAGTACTACCACCATCCACTAGAATTTGTACTGCATGACCATTGATAAACCCCGTAAACCTTAAGGTGGTATGAGAAATAGTACCAAATAACGCATTCAAAGAGATTTCAGGCGAAATCTCAAGCTCCTGTACTTGCAAGTTAGCAGCTATCTGTTCATCGTCAACTTCCTCCTCTTGGGCCTCAAAATCCAACAAAAATAATTGGGGAGTTATCTTACATCTGTGGCCTGGGAAAAACTTCTCATCGCAATTAAAACATAACCCCTTCTCACGGCGTAACTGCATGTCCCGAGGTGATAATTTTTGGATGGTGAATGGTTGGGTCGGGGGTGAGGGAAAAGTGTTTGGTTTATATAGTTGAGGTGGGTTAAGGTTGACTGATGATGATTGGGTAGGATGGACATGCCCAGTGGGTGAACCTATAGGCTGTTTGAGGCTAAGGTGATTAGTGGTAACTGGGTTGGTATTCCTGAAGTTTTGCCAACCCAATTACTTGTGACAAATTTGTGGGACGGAAAGCTAATACTTCCGAACGTATGTCGGCCCGTAATCCCGCGACAAAACAACTTGTTAGAAACGACGTTGAAAGGCCCACTGTATGATTTGCAAGAGACTCAAATTCCGACTGATAATCATACACCGACCCGGATTGCATAAGCTTCGAAAGAGCGCCTTGGTGATCTTCAAACTCCGATGGACCAAAACGGATCTCCAATGCTCGTATAAACTGCTCCCAATTCGAAAACTGATGATTACGAGCCATCCACTGAAACCACTGTAGAGCCCGACCATCCATATGAAAAGATGAAATCAATAGTCGTTGATCATCCGGATTACCATGATATGAGAAGAACCTTTCAGCTTTGAAAATCCAACCCACCGGATCCTCACCATCAAAACGTGGAAAATCCAAACACATTTGCCGACCTTGGAGCAACGAAGATAGTGATGGAAGTTGGCCCATCGTCCCCATCGAGGCCAACCAATATGGTACTGGCGCAACCCCACCAGTAGGCGACCCCAAAGGAATATAGCAGGGAGGCATCTGAGTAGTAAAGATTGGAGAATAAGAGTGAACCGTAGGTGGAATCAGTTGAGACTGGGCCGATGTAACCAAAGAAGGAACCGATAATGGTGGAGAAACACCTTGCGACGGAGCCTGGGAAAACCCCGATGGTACTAACGGTGATGAATCAGTCGGCACCGAGGACGACGTCGAAGCTGGGACACTGGCCGAAGGCATCTTCGCCTTATCACTCAGCAACTTATCCAGTTTGCCGCTAAGAGCAGTCACAGTAGTAGCCAATTCACCAAACGATTGCTGAATTTCATCTAAACGTTGGGTATTTTGGGATGAAATTTCTTGCGCATGTTTAGCGACCTCATCCACAGCTTTCAGTCGTGTACCGTCGGCCATGGAGCAACGAGAGCACCAATGTTATAGCTTGGATATTAAGGAGAAGTAACAGTGTATTGATAGCTCTGTTTAGCAAGGAACAAAACAACGAAGAAGAAAACTAAACTTGAAAAAAAAGTTAGATTTCTCTCTCTACTCTGTTATGTCACCTCAGCCTATTATATTATTCTCTCACATCACGCATGTCTCACACCCTCACAACTACTTTGCCACATAATCCTTCCAGAACTTGGGCTTGCTTCTGGGTCGTGCACTCTTTCTTGGACCAATCAGCTCGGTTGGCTCCCCATCATCATTGATCTGGACCTGCTCAACTGTGTTGTTGCTTATTGGGCCTCCTTCATTCGTAACACACAGCTTATAATTTTGATCGCCATTATTTCTTTTTCTTTTTTTTAATTCAAAAGAGACCTAAAAATTATACCAACCAATGGAAATCGAGCTCGCTGGACCAAAGCGCTTGTGGCTGATCGCCATTATTTCATGTATAAGCATGGTGACAACCTTAATAACCAATTGCTACAAAAGATCCAAGATGCGATCTCTGATAATGATCTCAACCGTGTCAATTTTGTTCATCACAGTTTATAAGTCCAACTTCAACTCATTCTCCACACACTCATTTACCTCACATGTAGGGATGCTGTTGAATCATCTCTACATGTAGAGATCCTTACATTCATTTTTTAACATCTCTACATATAGAGATAATGAAAAAAATTCCTACAAGTATCTTTAAACCTAACTAGGGAATTAAAATAATATCTTTAATTAAAAATCAACATAAACAATTAACAAATATAAATAAAAACAATTAATGATAAAGTTTTAAATTGAAATAATATATTTAATTAAAATAAGGAGAGATTTTGGAGTAAAATAAAAATAGGAAATCCCTAAAATAAGGAAGCTGTTGAATTGATACTAAAATAGAGATTCCCTGAAATAAAATGTAAGGAAGTTGTTGGAGTGAAACAGAAATAGAGAATCCCTAAATGTAAAAAAATACCACAGTTTTTTGGGTTCATAAGGAATAATGTAAACTTCTTGTCACAAATCAGGCAAATAACAATGTGTTTAATATGATAATACTATTTAATAGCGGACCGTGAAAATTAAGTAAATCTGTTAGGCAATAATTTCTCTTTTTAAAATTAGCTAAAAGACCATATCGTGGATCACGAAAGTTCATAAAAATATATTACGGGCACGTAGAAAATTACTTATTTGTCAGCTCTTTCAGCTATCTTTCCTTCCTTTTTTGGTCAATCTCTTTATTACTTCACACAGAATAGTATCTTTGAGAGGTTTTTGGTTTTTCGGGCTAAAACAAATCGTTTAATAACATAAAGCATATAAATAATCCAATACCAACAACATTCACGTAGGGGCAGATTAACACATTTTGACCAAAAAAAAAAGATTAACACTTAGAATTATAGGATTTGTAGCTATTGCGGACCCAAAAAAATGCTTTAGATATTATTAAAAACTCTTGATATTGTTGTTTAAAAAAACATTTAACACCGATATATAAATAACTAGTTTTTAATCTTTAAAATCACTCACCCCTCGCTGATTAAATATTAGCCTGATGGTTTCACTGAAATATGCAAAAATCAGTATTAATTAATTCTTCAATGAGAACGACACAGAGCAAGAAAGAAAAAAAAAATGATAAAGACTGGTTCTCGTCTTTTGGGCGATTGATTTATTGTTGTTTCCTCAATATTTGGATTTGATATGATTTTTCTTTTGGGTCAAGGGGTCTATGGTTAAACAAAGAAAGAAAAATATTTTGAGTAAGTATTAATTAAGAGAGAAAAAAAAGAATTGAAGAGAGAGAACATAATTAAAAAGAAGAAAGAGAAATAATGATAGTTTAGTTGGCATGCCATATAGGATTTCTTGTAGGAAGTGATAAAATGATGACGAAAAAATGGGTGATATATAGCATTACTCATAGTAATAAGAATTAATTTCTTCTGAAGCCTGATGGTTTTACTGAAAGATGTAAAAATCAGTATTAATTTTTCAATGAGAACGATGCACAGTAAGAAAGAAAAAGAGAATTGTTTAAAACTAGTTCTCTTCTTTTAATTGATTGATTTATTGTTGTTTTCCAAATATTTAGGTTTGATATGATTTTTCTTTTTGTCAAGGGGTCTAATATGGTTAAACAAAGAAAAAAAAGTATTTTGAGTAAATATTAATTAAGAAAGAGAAAAAGAATTGAAGAAAGAGAAAAATAATTAAAAAGAAGAAATAGAAATAACAATAGTTTAGTTGACATGCCATATAGGATTCCACATAGAAAGTGATAAAAGGGTGATAAAAAAAAATAGTGATATATAGTATTACTCTACTATGTATTATGTAATGCCACGATTTTTTGGGTTCATAAGGAATAATGTAAACTTCTTGTCACAAATCAGGCAAATAACAATGTGTTTAATATGGTAATACTATTTAATAGCGGACCGTAAAGATTAAGTGAATTTGCCAGACAATAATTTCTCTTCTGAAATTAGCGTCACAAATTAGGCAAATAACATTGTGTTTAATATGGTAATACTATTTAATAGCGGACCGTGAAGATTAAGTGAATCTGCCAAGTAATAATTTCTCTTCTGAAAATTAGCCGAAAGACCATATTGTGGTTGTTAAAGAGTGATTTATTATATTATTTGTTATATTATTTTTATCTCTCTTTTTTCACACTCAAAGTGACAGACCAGTCAAAGCTAGTTTGTCCACTCCATTCTTTTTTTCTTTTCTTTTTTTCTTTGGTCAAAACGCAAAGACAAAATCATTACCAACTACATGGGTTGGTCTACTCAATAGGCATGCTATGTAAGATTTTATGTAGTAAGTGATAATAGGGTGATGAAAAAAGGGGTGATATATAGTTTTATTCCAAAGTTATTATATTATTTTTTACTATTTACGATATTGTCACACCATACTGTTATATCATATTATTAATCTGCATATTCACTATGTTTCCATACTGCGTTAGTCGCTCTAAAGCAAAACTATTCCTAACATGGCGTATTTGGTTTAATTTATTCAACGGTACTCACGTCAAATATTGTTTATTTTTAACATTTTAATTTTTTTAGTACAATAAAAGTTGGAGATATGGTTTGAATTCAGAATGTCTGAATACAATAACTCACTATTTGAATATTCCACCAAATTAAAATGTTGAATGTGAAATATTGTTTATTCAATTGAAAGGTTATCTAACATCCTGCAAATAAAAAAAATACGCACATGGGTTATGTCTTTATATCTCATACTTTGGATGTTTGCTTCATAGCTTTTGTTGCGATGATTATTTTTTTTCCATTTTTGTAATTGAGACAACTAGCTAGGGTTTTGGTAACGTTGATCCTTTCCTATTTGTTGATCACCAAAAAATAAATAAATTACTTGAGGGACGAGGAAAACATGGACACAATTAAAAAACATTTGGGTTATTTCCGGAAAAGCTTATGTTGATGTGTTAAGTAATTATTAGTTAACCGAAGGCAACAAAAATAATGCAGAAAAGTAAACAAGAAAATAATAATAAAAGAACAAAAGAAAATTATGTGGTTCAACTATACCTACATCCACATATATCAATAAAATTAATTCATTAATTCAAAGGAAAAAGAGTTTACAATATTTCTCCAATGAAGAAAAAAGATGTCTCATTACCTATATAGGTTAACCTCTCTTAAGTTATAATGCAATGAGACTGCAATGTTGCAAAGGAACTTTCTGCAAAAAAGAAACTATTTATAGAAAGAAAGCTAGAGCTAATTTTACCAGGATTAGGAAAGGAGATTAGAGAAACTAGTACTAATCGTCTTACCAGGATTAGATAATTATCTTTCCAATTCCCTAATCATATATATATATATATATATATATATATATATCCATATCTTTTTTAACTCAACCATGCATTATAGTTGCTGTCATTCGATGCTTTGTTGCATCTCATTTTTCTTGTTAACAATCTCCTCGGTCTTGTATTTTGCAATGCCGCAGATTGAAAGATAAGTATATGATCAGTAGATTGAAGGTGATTATGGTGTTTACACTTCAGACTACAAAGTTAATAATATTATTGTTACTCGGCTGCAGATTAAACCGAACAGGAAAAAGAATTTAGCAACTAAACAGGTTTAACACCACAGAGAAAAGCATAGTAATTGTTTTATAAGCCAAGTAAGAAGGTTATGCATGCAAACATAAATTGCAACTGAGGTTTCAATCTTTAAGGATTCAAGTATGGTTTCTGCTTTCTAGTCAAAATTGTATATCACCACCGGCCTTTTGTTATGTTCTTTATTGTGAATGGGAGAAATCTCGCACCTTTCACATTTTCAGAAAAAAGAATAGAAAATATCAATATAGGAATTTGCTAGAGACGATAAAGAAAACAAACACAAGCACTAGGAGGCTTCGCGTTTCAGACTTGACTTGCAACACTAAACATTTGTCCTATTTCTCGCAACACAAAGGGTAACATACAAATTAATATCCATGAAATATCCAACAAAAACAATCACAAGCACAAGGGCTCTCATTCGTGAGAAGCGAAGGTCACATTTCATTATATACATGACTAATCCCTTTAACTGCTATTAAAAAGCATTCGAGTCTCGTCGTCCCATAAAGGAACTGTATGCAACCAGAACCAGCTGATCACATCAACTTGTGCTAATAAACAAGCAATTCTATAGGCGATGTCATAATCGGACAGTTCCATCAAGTTGCATCTACATATATAAGCAAGAATAGTGAGTTGTCACATTGGCAGGAGGTTTTTGTTACTGACTCGTTTTCATAGTTAGTTTTATTCTGGACGCACTTAAAAGATAAAGATATCTTTTGTTTTTGAACTGATATTTTGTTATTTGCAATCCCATAAATCATTGAAATCTTTGAGAATCAAGTTAAATTCAACCCACTTAGTATTAACGACATTAGTAACGAAGAACGATGGGTTAAACACTTAAACAGTTTCTTTTTTTTTTTTGTTTAACAAGCAAATAAGGATATTCACAGAAATGGTGAGGCATGCATGTTCTACGTCTGAGGCTTTTTCTTGTCAGCATGTTGTGTCTCTTAATTAATAAGTCCAAAGTAGCAAAATGGATCCAGAATATGAGACGAAGTAAGTGATCTTTTATTTATTTATTATTATTTAAGGGAGTCTTACAAGTTAATATTATATTATTTAAAATGTTAATTTCGAGAATCGATATTTGAACCTCTTACACTTAAAAGTAAGAATCATACCACTAGACTATATGTACAATACATATATAACACGTGTTCGTTTTATACGACGTTAGGATCGCGGCATGTGTAATAAATCTCCTTGGGATGACTCCAACAATTGAGAGCAAAGGCCCCATCAATCGATTTAGCAAAAAAAGAAAAGAAAAGACTTATCAATCGTCTTCTCTTTTTCTTGGTAAGGTACAAGGAGACATCTTCCAAACAATCACGTGGCTGCTCTAATTAGTTACTTTGATGATTCCAGAAATAGAAAGTGGAGAATCTAAGAGAGATTATGAGAAGATATTTATCTTAATTTGCCATGGCGAAAACATCTAGTTGCATTGAGGTGATAACAGGGTTTGCATGTGTCATGATTTTTTTTTACTAATCTCTCATATTCTAAATGAAGTATATTATAATTTACAATGTGTTAGGACAAAGTCCGAGTGTACAAATTTGGAGTATTACCTCATCAAATCATATATTAATCATCTACTGACCCTTTATCCTCCTCATAGTGTTCGGGTGTAGATTGAATTGCTAGGAGTAGGCGTATCTTGAGAAAATGAGAATGACGCCAGTAGAACATCTTTAGATACTCAAAACCCTAAATCCTATATTAATGAAATTTAATTTCCATATCCAAGGATTTACTACTATCATAGATAAGAGTGACAAAATTAATGAACTAACAGTGATGTTTTATTACACTACATTTTATGAGATCGCACATAGACCCTACTTATAATTGGAATTATACATCCCAAATCTTGGGTTTTAAGAAAACAAGTTTTAAGAAGTGATAGGCCATAAATTAATGCCATGTTTAGGGTACAAGGCCCAAAACCTAAAACTCATACTTGGGCCAAATGATGAATCAGAGCAAAGCAAGGCCACAATCCAACGAAAGACTAAGTCGAAAAAGCTGTTGACTATTTCAAACATAATTTTAACCGAATTGATCCACTCAGCAAACAAACGCCAAAGAGCTTGGGGATAGCCCCCACGTCCATTGTGAGTTAACCCCATTTCCCCTCAATAGAATTGTGAGCACCAATTCGCCTATAAAAGGGTCGCTTCAACATTCAAGGAGGGTATCTAATCTCTACTCTACAATTGCACTTAGTACGTTACAAACATAGCTTTCTCTAAGCATTTCTGTCCTCATAACTGACTTAAGCATCAGAAGAGGACCCTAAGCACCACCCTGAGTTCTTTGTTTTGCAGGTAATCCAAATTGAGATCAACACTTGAGATCCAACATAAATCCAATCCTAACAAGAAAAATTGAAAAAGAATTATTTCGTTGACATGTTATATATATATGTCATTTCTGAATGCATTTCTTTAACTTTATAATAAAAAAATACAAAGATCTTTGCAGCCCTTATAACCATGATGTAACTATTTATGATAAAATTAGGTCTTTATAAAAATTTAAGGTTTTAATAGTGCATTTGTCAACAAAGTAATTAAGCTAAAATGTATGCGCCACATGTGAAAGATATGACAGACTACAATACAAAATGTTCTTCCTTGTCGACTTGTTATGCGTCAATACTCGAATAAGCTCACCTAAATCAGCACCTAAATTAAACGCGGGTTGGTTGACGATTTAATGTGAAACTAAATGTTAAAATTGAAATCTGAAAATTCCAAAGTCTATGTACCAAAGCCACTTTTACATTTGTGGAGCTGTAACCCCCACTCAACTTAAAATTTATTTCAAAATGTGTTCTTTAAAGTATTTGTAGGTTAAAAAATCAGTTCAACCCTCATTAAAAAAAATTATTTGCATATAATTATTAAATTGTGTGATTTTAATCCCACTAAAAATAAATTTTGGATCTACCCTTAGTACTATACTAACCTTGATGGTTGAATCTAGCAATTGTCAGTATCTTTTCAAGATATGCACCACCAAAAAATGCTCCAATCAATGACCTAATCTAGCATTTCCAAAGGTTCCTAGCCTGTATGTTTCTTCTTTTTTTATTTTTATTTTTATTTTTAAAGTTTCATCTCCTACCATTTTATGTGAATCAACATGTATTATAATAAGTTTATACAAATTTCATTTTTATGTAAATATATGTAATGGTCAATTACAAAGAAAACATAACTTCCTACCACACTATCTCTTAATTATGTCCATGAATGTAGAATATAAACAGTTGTAACTTTTAAACCCAATATTTTTAAAATTATTACACCACCAATTACATTCTCTTCACTTTATTATCATTCATATAATTTTATTTTTGTGATAAAAAATATTGGGTATTATATTAAATATTTCTAATTATCTGACCAAACAAAATAGAGATCAGACAATAATGGGTCTTTGTTTTATTTATTTATTTTTTCCCACGAGAAACGGGGCTAATAATTATATGTATATTAAATTATCCATGTTTTTAGTGAACTCTTGGATTGTGTGATGATACATACAAAATTGCTCCATCTTGTGATAGTGTAGGGACTAATCAAGTTGATCTCGGATTGTGTGCTTTGCTTTTAATTATTGGAACATCGTTATATCTGTTATTCTTTTTTTTTTTTGGGTCACTAGTCATCACAAGATTGCAAAACAACAAAAAATGGGACAATGAAAAGACAACCAGATTATTAGAGTTATGCCCGTCCACGAGAAACGTGGATGTTTATTTATGCAGCCCTAGCATTTATACAACTGTCAAAATTACCATCCATAATCATTCTTTAGAACTTTAGAATAAAACGTATATCATTATTTAAAATTTAGGACAAAACGTGTGGGAACATGGTGATTAAAGAGATATTTACTAAAAATTTAAGTGTTCATCGCGGGCATTCATGCTACAAAGTTTTTGTATAAATGTTCTTGCATATGATGACTAAAAAAACCTGCATTTTGAGACCAACTGTCCACTTTAGGAAAAATTTTGTCCAAACAATACGGCCGTAGGCAAGTTATTAGTAAATAAGTATAGAACTGTTTGTCACAAATGATAAGACAAAAACTCTAGTGTCTTTCAATAGCAAAAGAAGCTTGTGATAATAATCCTTATAGATATTAGGACTAGAGTGAGTAAAAGAAGCTTGCGACAATAATCCTTCATTGATGGGGATGGATCCAATCCTTTCTTACAAAACTTATTTTTGAAATGAGATGTATTATAAATTAGGATGAAGTGTACATAACTCTTCTATACTTTTATAAAATTGCATAATACTATTCTGTAGTTTTTAAAAGTGCACAATACCCCCTATGATTTTTGAAACTAAGTACAATAGTCTCATGCGATTTTAAAAGTACACGGTACTCTCTATAGTTTTTGAAACTAATCACGGCCATCATATCTGAATTAATAAACTAATAAATTTTGAAAATGGTAATTATATAAAATAGGTCGGATTCTAGGATTGGGTCGCCCAATATGCATAGGTTAACCTGACCCGACCCATTTTGTACAGTCAATAGGAGAATATGGAAAGTTATTCAAATAACTTCTCATATCTATTAAACGTATCAGTTCTCTAAAAACTAATACGTTTTGTTTTCAGGAAAGTTAGGCACAAAAGAAAAGAAATCAGTCTTCTTCTCTTCTCCTCTCTCAATCTCTCTGTGTGTTTGTTACGTATAAATGACCAAATCAAAATGGCTCTTAAGTTGTGAACATATAGTTCAAATCAAATACGTAATTTGAATTGTTTATCTCATATGATAAGACAAAAACTCTAGTGTCTTTAAATAGCAAAAGAACCTTGTGCAAATAATCCTTCATTGATGGGGATGGATCCAATCCTTTCTTATTTCTCTTATTTTTTAAATGAGATGTATTATAGACTATCAAATTGTATCATTTTAAATCTCAGCCATCATATCTGAATTAATAAACTAATAAATTTTGAAAATGGTAATTAAAACAAATTTTAAAAACAATAATTAAAATAAATTTTTAAATGAATTATTAAGATTTAAGAAAAAATAAATTTAATAACCTATAATACTACTCATCTCAGAAATGAAAAAAATTAAAAAACCGAGAATGTCCAAACCCGGATGAGAACATGCATGCTACTCGTTTGATCAACGACCTCCAATAATTTGCATTGCTATATCTATCACAGTTGGACAGTCAATACAACTTCATATACAAAATAATCGACCATGTACATGGGACATTAAGTGTGTGCTGATAGTTCAAGAACATTAAGTGGCTGGTGATAATTCAACTACTACATTATTATATGCTTGCTTACTCATGGAGCTATAATATTTGCTACTCATTCGAGGGGATAAATCCTATTAGTTTTCTGATCTCTTAATCAATTTGATAATTAAACAAATTAACTAATTAAATTTGTAAGAAAGTAAATCTCCCGAAGAATGTATACTAAAACATAATAAAAAGAGTCTTGAAACTCTAGATGGATTGATCAATACATATGACAAAAACAGACTGTTGTAACACTAATTAAAACATTCAGCAAAATTATGTTACACAACATGTTGCAACACGACCTGACACAGACATCCTACACCTATCTCACGTTTCAGCTCCTTATTTTCTGCTCACTGCTCGCTCTACCTTCAACTGATGAGACGCCTATTTGAAGGGTTTGATTGGGATGTTGAGTATACGCAGAAGAGTCTTCAAGAAAATCTAATTAGCTCAAGAGTTCTTGATAATCTTGACTTTATCACATTATCATTTTATCTCCAAGATTTCTTCATAGCCATATGGACTCTTCAAGAATTCTTCTAGCATTAGAACACTTCAGAACTTGAAGCCCTTCTGGTCGTGACTTTTTCGTAGATTCCTGCAAGCTTAAACTACCACATGCAATATCCATAATTTTTGCAAAACACAGCCAACAATAATAAAATAAAAATTAGATCCTAACAATCTCTCCCTTTGGCTTTGTTTTGACAAAAATTCACAAGCAATGGTTAATATCAAAATAAGCAATGTAAACAATCTCCCCCTTAGTAAGGTAACTCATAGTTGAGCAAAGCTCAAAACATAAACTAAACAATTATAAATCATCTTACCAAATTCAATCAACAAAAAATAGTGTAACACAAAATTTAGGTAACTCATAAATCAAACCATTAGCTTGTGGGATCCATCTCCCCCTTTGACAAAAGAAACCAAAGTAGTAGAATAGAGTATCAAAGCAATAGAAGCATAACATACAACATCGAACATAAATATGAACCCAGAGCAAAATAGCAGAATTTAAACATAGCAAAGTATTAGAGCAAAACAAAACCAGTAAAGTATCAGAGCAATAATCATCAAGAAAATGAACATTTAAACAACGAATTTAGAGACGAAATCAAGTAGGGTCTATTATCCTTCCATCAACGTCTCAAGATCAGCCATTATCTTCTACTGATTAGCTTTAACAATGGCTTGATCGTTACACAGCTCATAGATTTCACTCTGATATTTTTGCACATGTTGCAACAACACATTAAAAGCTGTTGCAGAAGTTGATCCAACATGCCCTTTAGTTCGAGGCTCCCCCTGAATATCTACTTTATGTTGACCCTTCAGAACAATGCCCTAGCAATTTCTCAAGAAGATGAAGTGGTGAGTGGATAATAGATGAACGAGAAATCCATATGAGACAAAAAGAACCTTAGATGAGCAAACTTTATAGAAGAAAGAGTTTCTCAATGATTAGAATCCTAGATTAACATGCAACAATGCCATAAGTTTATTGGAACTCAAACTCTCTTGAATAGTCACAACTTTTTAGCTTACCAATGTCAATACATATCTGCCATGTCAACAAATAGAATTGACGTCAAAGAAAAAAACTTATTGTCCCACTTTTTCCCCTTACGACACACGTTTAGTTGAAAAAAATTGTTTCAGTCTATGTTGCAACATTACTTTACTAGTCAGCTAGTTAAGGACTTAACCTTATGAAATATTTCTCAAACATAAAACAATAAATGTCACACACAATCCACATTAATTGTGATGTCATCAACAAGAAGTTAGATTTATTCAATACTTAAATCACACAAGAATTTATAACTTGAATCATGTGTGTGGGTGAAAACTATAAGAAGGTCTTTATTGAAGTTCCTCAGAATCAAGCTTTGCAAGATTTAGAATTTAAAACAACCTGTTCAAACAACGTGATCGTGTAATGACATTGCAAAATTTTTTGCATGAATATTGGACTTGGTAGTTTTTACTCTGGAACCTTCAATCTGATCTAGGTAGCTTTTTCCAGTCTTTACCTCTTTTTTTTCTTTTTTTTCTCACTTTTTTTTGTTTGTTTTTTTTCCCCCTTTTTTCCTTTTCTTTTCATGAGTGAATAGAGTACATGAATGAATAAAGAGATATCTCATTATATCCAGAGTCACAAGGAAGTTTAAAATCCTGCACTTGCAAACCATTAAAATCAGTTTTTTAATCAAATAAAAATATAGTGTGCACAAGAAGTATGGTTCAAATAATAAATCTCAAGTTGATTTAATTATTAAACTTTCAGATCTATTGAGACTTATCACTTTCATGTTTCAATGCATGTGCCAACAGTAATCAAAAGCTTATCTCAAAACTTCAAATCTCACAGAGTCAAGTGTCTTAGTAAAAAAATGTAAGCTAGTTGATGTTCTGTTGCAACATATTCTAGAACAATCATTTTTGTTTCAACTACACCATTTTTTTTATTTTGTGTTGAAAATTCATGTGTCATTCAATGTTCAATGTAAAATTCAGAAAATGCAAAGATCTTAAATTCCTTACAATTATCATTTTTTATTCTAACAACACTTCCTATGTCGCAACTTTTCTCTGTTTTTAACCATAATGACAAATTTTTGGATGCATAAAATGTGTCAGATTTTCTTACCCATATCTGTTTCAAGCTCTGTTGCGACAAATCAACCTTTACTTTTGATGATTTCCTAGGCTTATCATAAAAGAAGGGATTGACAAACATACCTTTTTTTAGATCATCAATATACCTATAGTATCGTGGTCTGATGTGTCCAGGTACACCGCAGTAATGACATATTGGAACAAATCTCTTTCGCTTTTCTTCTGAAATATTTGCCTTTTTCGTAGGGGATGTTGCAACATGCAGTTTCAGCTTCGGCTCCGTAGATTCTTTGACAAAGATAGTTTTTCCAGTTGAAAGACCTTATTGGAACCCAAGTCCAGTGTGATCTCCATTTGGCTTTTGAATTGACAACATATGATCAAGCTTCAAAGTACCTGAATTCAACATCTTCACATTTTGCCGAGTTTGTTTCAGCTCCGGTTGCAACTCTTCAATCTTCTGTTGTCTCTTGGCTGCTTGGATCTGATGGTTTCTCACTGATTTTGTCAAATCGCCTTTTTGTTCCTCCAATCCATTGATCTTTTCCTCAAGCTCCTAATTCTTCTTGTATACAATCAGCCATTTTTCATACATCTCATTGTATGCTTTCATGATTCCCTCTTCATCTAGATCATCATCACTCTCTGTTTCTGAATTCGTGTTGCTGTCATCTGATAACATAAGTTCTGTTATGAACGTTGTTGCAACAGATGGTGCGACATCAGTTGAAACAATCTTTCCGCCATTCTGTCCTATTGCAACAGCGAATGTAACATAGTTGCTGGTGTACCCTTCATCACCTTCAGAAACATCATCTGAATCTTCATCACTCCAAGTAGTGTTCATGGCTTTGTTCCTTTTCTTCAAGGTATTTACAAATTCAGCCTGTATATGACCAAATCCTTCGCACTCCTTACACTGAATGCCTTTATTTTTTTTTTCTCCTCGAACAATTTTCTATTTTGCCTTCTGAATGTCTCAGGATTTGTTGTAACAGTCTGCTTCCTTTCAAAAGTTGCTGGCCTATATCCACTTCTCAGCTTCTTCCATTTTTTCAGTACTTTGTTGAAATTCTTCGTGAGCAATGCAAAAGATTTAGTAATTTCTGCATCTTCATCATGGTAAGAGCTTTGATCATTTTGACTCTGGACTTCAGCTTGGAATGCAATATTTTTCTCCTTTCTTTTTTGTTTGAACTTTATCTCAAATGTTTGAAGTGAACCCATTAATTCATCTAGCTTTATGTCGTCAACATTTTTTGCTTCTTCAATGGCAGCAACCTTGATGGCGAATCTTTCGGGAAGTGATCGTAGCACCTTCCTCACAAGCTTTGAATCTGAATATTTTTCTCTAAGTGCAAACGCCTCATTTGCAATATCACACAACTTGCCATTAAAATCAGCTATGGTTTCATCCTCTTGCATCTTCAATTCTTCAAATCTTGTTGAAAGGATTTAAAGTTTGGATACTTTGACAGCTGTTGTTCCTTCATATGCAGTCTGTAAAATAGTCCAAGCATCTTTAGCAGTTTCACAAGTTGAAATCAATTTAAATTGATTTAGATCTACAACATTAAAAATCGCATTTAAAGCCTTAGAATTATTGTTAGCCAAACGATCTTCATTTGTGGTCCATTGATTCTCGTTTTTCGGCACATCAATTCTTTCATCATTCTTCATTGTAGGATACGCCCATCCTACGACAATTACCCTTCAAGTTTTTTCATCAATGGATTTGATGAATGTTCTCATCCGAGCCTTCCAATATGAGTAATGTGATCCATCCAATAGTGGTGGTTTGGTAATTGAACTTCCATGCCGAAATGTGTCCATATTTGCAAAATAGCCAGAAAAAAACTTTCCCAAAGATCTAACTGAGTTAGTTTAGTAACCTACTCTTAATGCCACTTGTTAATTTTTTGGCCTCTTAATTAATTTGATAATTAAACAAATCAACTAAGTAAATTTGCAAGAAAGTAAATTTGTTGCAACAAAAGTAAGAACACATAAATTTTAACGTGGTTCAACCAACTTGGTCTATTTCCACGCGGCCATCTCTTAGCCTACAAACCAATCCACTAGGTTTCAAGAGATTACAGACACCAATGAAAACTTACGCAATTGAAGACTCCCTCTTAACCCTTGCTGCCTAGGTGTAAGACTCCCTTAGTAGATTCTCTAGTTTGGTGAGCTCCTCTCGACTCACAAAAGTTCTCCCCCGATAACACACCTTCTTCTCCCGAAGAATGTATACTAAAACAAAATAAAAAGAGAATTGAAACTCTAGATGGATTGATCAATACATATGACAAAAACAGACTGTGTTGTAACACTAATTAAAACATTCAGCAAATTCTGTTACACAGCATGTTGCAACACGCCTGATATAGACAGCCTATACCTATCTCACGTTTCAGTTCCTTATTTTCTACTCACTGCTCGCTCTCCCTTCAACTGAGAAATGAGATGCCTATTTGAAGGATTTGCTTGGGATGTTGAGTATACACAGAAGAGTCTTCAAGAAAATCCAATTAGCTCAAGAGTTCTTGATAATCTTGACTTTATCACATTATTACTTTATCTCCAAGATATCTTCATAGCCATGTGGACTCTTCAAGAATTCTTCTAGCATTAGAACACTTCAGAAGAACTTGAATCCCTCTTGATCGTGACTTCTTCATAGATTCCTGAAAGCCCAAACTACCACATGCAATATCCATAATTTTTGCAAAACACAGCCAACAATAATAAAATAAAAATCAGATCCTAACAAATCCAATAATTTGTATTGCCATTCCAAAGGATGTCCACACAAGAACTCTCGTTATTAAAAAAAATAAAAAATTATCTTCAAATTATTACATTTGATTAGTAAAGATTCTTTTGGGCCTTAAAATGATAATCGATCACCCAAAAGGATGACAAAACATATAATGTTTAGCAGTTAGAGGAAATTTTGTTCTCCTAACGTCTCTTAATATGAGCATGACATAGACATTAACGACTCGAAAATGATCGTACTAATTTCAGTTAAGGGTTTGTTTGGCTTAAACTTTAAACATTTAAATACACTTTTTGTGAGTTTAAAAACTAATTAAACTAATTTGTTTGGTCTATTATTTAAAGAATTTTTAGATAAAAGTTTAAGCAAAAAATAAGAAACTCCTTTTTGATAATGCGGGAATTTATTTTTCTTTTTTTTCTTTCTCAAAAATATATTCTTTCATATTTTTGAAAGTTCAATATTACCCTCAAAATTTTTAAAAACCCAACATACGCCAAACAATCAGTGGCTTTTATTGGATAGCACTTCTAACCAAAATTCTACAACCCAAAAACTAAATTTTTATATCTAAGCCAAACTGAGCCTAAGCCTCAAGAAAAACTTCGTCCAAGGTACGGCCATATAAAACATGAGTTGGATTTCGATAGGAAAATTTGCTAGGCATGCAAATTGAGTGTTATATGTATGTGTTGGTTTGAGCAGATAGTTTGATATAACTTCTTCATTCAACATTTGCAGTTTGATTGTACGTAATATTTCTATGACATTTGATTGTTCATCCCTCGTCTCATTAGAAACATAATATTAACACAAGGGAACATGTTAACATATTAGCAGAATAAACTTAGCTTAGCTATTTATAGCTAAGGAAAATCTGCGCACACATTTAGCAATTCAAACCCCAAAAAGCCAAACATAAGTAAAAATAGTGTAGAAGATTATAGATTTAGCATACGTGATCCACGATGATTACTGCATTATACATTACCATGAATACGGCAATGATTTTTGGTGCATGTAGCAAGTGAGCTTTTAGTTTGATTAGTTTTGGATAAGGGGTCCCGATATTGAATATTGGAGGCGGCCAAGCCGATGTAAGGATAAAATTTGGTCTAGCTAGTGGTATGAATTTTATTTTAGATGTAAGAGATTTCGAGATTTATTTTCGTGTTTAATATCCTATATGATGTAAAATGTCTTAAACTCCCTTAACTAATAAAAGAAAGGGATAAAATAAAGACAAGGAAAAAGATGTTGAAGAAAAAATATTGTAATAAGGGTGAAATTTGCTCCGACCCGAGCTCAGCAAGGATCTGCACAAGAAAGGAAGGAATCGCGGGGCTTATGACTCGTGTTTTCCCTCCAGCGTAAAGATTAGTCAATATGATCGAGCTCAAATAACTACGGTAAGTATAAAGTAATTAATGAGTACGAGTTACCTTGAATATGAGTATTGAATAGAGAATTTATACTAACAACTAACCCAGACAACATTAAATGTTTAATTTGGTAGGATAGCGTACTTGTCTGCCCGAGCTCATTATCCAGCGGATAAAGCTATTACTTACTAGTTAGAACTTTTATGTCCCATCCAATATTAAATGTTGAGGTTGAGCGCCAATACACAGGTCGGACACGAGTCAGGTACTGCCCTATAGTAGTCCGGGTTAGATTTACACCCATATCATTTCATTTCCCCAAGTTTAGGGCTCATCGGAGGCCTGAGAAAGGAGACTCATAGACCGACCTACCAAAATTTAAAAATAGACCTTCATGGCTGACACGTCACCTCTACTTCTGATAGGATGTGACGGTTGGTATTCTTGAGGCAACAGTTCATCATCTATAAATAGGGATAAGCAGATTCAGAAAACATTTTTATTTTCTTATTACATATCTCCTCAAAATTTCTTATGCTATTACCGGTTGGCTTGGATTTTCCAACTCAAGAGTTTCCATCTCCTAACCAGCTCAAACCGTTTAGATCGGGAATTAGGTACGTTAGTACTCCTTCCTTAAAACTTTTGGCTTTATTCATTATTTTCTTTTTCATAAATGGTGAGGTCAGAATCCGAGGATTCTCAAGTCCGCTCAACTCAGTCTTATGGCGAAGAGGAAGAGCCTAATAGTTCCAGTACTAAGTCTTCATAACATCGTGGTCCTAACGAAGAAGAGAGTAACAAAGTCGAAGTCATCATGGTCAAGGACGACGATGAAGGATGCGAGGAGGGGGCTGAGGCCTGGAATGCCGGAGAAGAACAAAATGAAGGGCAACTTAGAGGGTTTTCTGATGTAGATGATGCCGAAGGTGGGAGTGGTTCCTCCCTTAATCAACTGGTCGAGCTAAACATCCCTTCTTTATCTACAGCTAACCTCTTCCTACCTATGAGATCATCCTCAAGTCACTGATCAGCTCAATTATATCAGACCCAGGCCCTCGAGCGTTTATCCAACTCAAGAGCTACTACTAGTGGAGAGGCCACAGCTTCATCAAGGAGTGGCAAAAAGTTGCTGGCCTATTACGGAAGAAAGTGCAAGACTTACACATACGAACCAACATAAGAATGGGCGAGGGATCTGTTTCGCATGAGCTATGTTTGAGAGTGCCGAAGAAGGATGAGGTGGCTTGCTATGCCAGGGAAAATGAGATATCCATCTACAATTCGACATTTGACTTTATCAAGCTTCCTTTCCCAACTTTCATCTCAGACATCCTCAACTTTTTCGAGCTCAGCCCGGACCAAATTACTCCAAATAGTTGGGGAATGATAGTGGCATTCTACTCATATGCAAAGGGTGAATGAGTGGTCCTGACTTTAAACTTGTTCAGGAGGTGCTTCGTTGCGAAAGCCAACCCTAAGGGGAGAGGTTGGTTTCACTTCTGCTATCGGGAACACCACATCATCTTAGCCAATTGGGATTCCTCCCACAAAAGGTGGCATCACAAATATTACTTTGTATCTAGGAGGTCGGACTGGGAGGTTCTTAAATCATGGAGTTGTTATCTTCCTCTATGAGCCAACAAAACTCCCGGCTTGACTGACGCGGAGAAAAAAGCTCCCAGGAAGCTGCTACCAAAAGATGATCTAATGAACGCTGCCTACTACCTCGATTGGGCAAGGATATGGAGCTCGGGGCTCTTTAGCCCAAAGCCTACTGGTCCTCACACTCGCCACCCTTGACTGCTCCCTATCAATCCTTCTGAGAAGATCCCTACTCTGAAATGATATGGGTGTAAACCTGACCAAGACTTCTATGAGGCAGGACCCAACCCGTGTCCGACCCGTGTATTGGCGCCTAACCTCAGCATTTAATGTTGGATGGGAAATAAATGTTCTAACCAGTGGGTAATAGCTTTGTTTGCTGGATAATAAGCTCGGGCAGGCAAATACACTACCCTACCGAATTAAGCATTTAATGTTGCCCGAATTAGTTGTTAGCATAAATACCCTATTCAATGCTCACATTTAAGGTAACTCGTAATCATTAATTACTCTCTATATACCATAGTTATTTGAGCTCAGGCGTATTGACTAATCTTCACGCCGGAGGGAAAATACGGGTCATAAACCACGCGATTCCTTCCTTTCGTGTACAAATCTTTGCTGAGCTAGGGTCTGAGCAGCTTTCACCCTTATCATATTGATATTTCTCTTTTACCCTCTAAAAGTTGACTTTTCTTATAGCATGTGTCATGTAACGAAACTGTTAAATTGTGGATAGAAAATGAGCTGACGAATAAACGGCGTGCATATTTTAAAAATCAAGGAAAAAGATAGGTGATAAATTTCGCGCTATAATCCAAGGACTTTCAAAGATAATTCCTAGTATATTTATTTAAAGACTTAGCACTAAAACGCTATTGCGAGATTTTCATGCTTGAGTACGAGAGGTCTTGAGATTGATTTTTGATTAATATTCATAATTACATAACACTCCCCCTTGCATATTCATCGCTTAAGAATATGTCTCGTAAGACCTTACTAGGAAAAACTCCTAATGAAGAAAAAAAAGTACAATATTCTTATTATATGTTTCATACTGCCTCATTAAAAATCTTGCCATAAAAATCCAATAGGACAAAACCTAGGC
Organism: Ehretia macrophylla; assembly: GCA_037974665.1. Lineage (NCBI taxonomy): Eukaryota > Viridiplantae > Streptophyta > Magnoliopsida > Boraginales > Ehretiaceae > Ehretia > Ehretia macrophylla. The sequence goes on along the minus strand of CM075764.1, from coordinate 10,223,792 downwards.
GATCTCCCCCTCATGTTAGCATATCAAGAATGATTGTTGAGTTCACGCATGTCATTCTTGTGAAACAGTTCTTCAAATATTGTGGTAGACAATCTCTTCGTGAATAAATCTGCTACATTATCACTTTAGTGAACTTGATTAATATCATTCAGCCTTTTTTTCGGAAGTACGTGCATGAAAAAGAGTTTTGAGATGATATGTTTGATTCCATCACCTTAGTATAGTCTTTTCTACTAGAAAAATCGTGTAGTATCATTCACTCATAAAGTACAAATATATCGGCATGCTATGGGGAGGTAACAACAATAGTCGGCTTTCAAAACATCAATATATAAGGGTATTATCATATGAGAAAAAACATATTGCTTGTGATGAGTCAAACAAAAGCTCATGATTTTTCATACCCAATCAACTTAATTTGATCATGGTTGATGTCATATTAGTTTGTTCCAAATAATAACGAAATAATATTTAGCACATCGATGCACTTTTATTGGTGTAATATATATCTTGCTAATAAAATAAGATAGAATCGTGTCTTAGCACTTGTAGTTTAACAAGATACACCATTTCATTGAGTTATGGTACTTGAGGAAAATAAAATTTTCATTTTTCTTGAGGATGAAAAATGCCTCTTTAATATCAAGGGTCAAACGATTAGGGCACTCAAATGATAAGCTTTATTACTTCAATACTTTCTCTTTATAAGTTGATTGGTGGACAATATTCTATACTATGAATGCTCGAACTTAGAATTATAGGATTTGTAGCTTTTGCGGACCCTAAAAAATGCTTTAGTTATTATTCAAAACTCTTGATATTTTTGTTTAAAAAAAACATTTAACACCGATATATAAATTAATAGTTTTTAATGTTTAAAATCACTCACCCCTACCTGATTAAATATCAGCCTGATGGTTTCACTGAAAGATGTAAAAATCAGTATTAATTCTTCAATGAGAACGACACAGAGCAAAAAAGAAAAAAAAATGATTAAAATTGGTTTTCGTAAGATTGGCTCTCATCTTTTGGGCGATTGATTTATTGTTGTTTTCTTAATATTTGAATTTGATATGATTTTTTTGGGGGGGTCAAGGGGTCTATGGTTAAACAATGAAAGAAAAGTATTTTGAGTAAGTATTAATAAGAGAGAAAAAAAAGGAATTGAAGAGAGAGAGAAAATAATTAAAAAGAAGAAAGAGAAATAAAGATAATTTAGTTAGCATATCATGTAGAATTTCATGTAGGAAGTGATAAAAGGGTGATGAAAAAATAGAGATATATAACATTACTTATAGTAATAAGAATTAATTTATTCTTAATGGTTTCACTGAAAGATGTAAAAATCAGTATTAATTCTTCAAAAAGAACGATGCACAGTAAGAAAGAGAAAGAGAATTGCTTAAAGCTATTTCTCTTCTTTTAATTGATTGATTTATTGTTGTTTTCCAAATATTTAGGTTTGAAATAATATTTTTTTTATTAAGGGATCTAATATGGTTAAACAAAGAAAGAAAAGTATTTGAGTAAATATTAATTAAGAAAGAGAAAAATAATTAAAAAGAAGAAAGATAAATAAAAATAATCTAGTTGACATGCTATGTAGGATTCTACATAGGAGGTGATAAAAAAAGGTAATGAAAAAAGGGGTGATATATAGCCCCCGCAAGTGCAGGGATAGATAATTTTTTAGTCTTACACTTCGACAGTTTTAATATTTTAAATGGGTGGCGGTGAGTTTTGAACCCAGGATCTTTTGGTACCTAAGCTCTGATATGTTAAGTTATAATGTTTTAAATGGGTAGATGTGAGTTTTGAACTCAAGACCTTTTGGTACCTAAATTCTGATGCCATATTAAGTTACCACCTCATCTAAAAGTTTAAACTGTTAAAAAGAATTTATTATATTATTTGTTATATAAGATAAAATAAGGCCACATAGAAAATTACTTATTTGCCATCTCTTTCAGCTATCTTTTCCTTCCCTTTTTGGTCAATCTCATTAATTATTACTTCACACAAAATAGTATCTTTGAGAGGCTTTTGGTTTTTTTGGCCAAAAAAAGTCTTTTAATAACATAAAGCATATAAATCATCCAGTACCAACAACATTCACGTTGGGGCAGATTAACACATTTTGACAAAAATCAGTATTAATTCTTCAATGACACGATACAGAGTAAGAAAGAAAAAATAATAATTAAGACCGGTTCTCGTCTTTTAGGCGATTGATTTATTGTTGTTTCCTCAATATTTGGATTTGATATGGTTTTTTTTGGGCCAAGGGGTATATGATTAAACAAAGAAAGAAAAGTATTTTGAGTAAGTATTAATTAAGAGAGAAAAAAATGAATTGAAGAGATAGAAAATAATTAAAAATAAGAAAGAAAATAAAGATAGTTTAGTCGACATGCCATGTATGATTTTATGTAGAAAGTGATAAAAGGGTGATAAAAAATAGGTGATTACTCATAGTAATAAGAATTAATTTCTTCTAAAGCCTGATGGTTATACTGACATATGTAAAAATTAGTATTAATTCTTCAATAAGAACGATACACAGTAAGAAAGAGAAAGAGAATTGCTTGAAACTATTTCTCTTCTTTTAATTGATTGATTTATTGTTGTTTCTAAATATTTAGGTTTGATATGATTTTTTTTTGTCAAGGGATCTAATATGGTTAAACAAAGAAAGAAAAGTATTTTGAGTAATATTAATTAAGAAAGAGAAAAGGAATTGAAGAAAGAGAAAACTAATTAAAAAGAAGAAAGAGAAATAAAAATAGTCTAGTTGACATGCCATGTATGATTCTACATAGGAGGTGACAAAGGATGATGAAAAAAGAGGTAATATATAACATTACTATACTATATATTATGTAATGCCACTGTTTTTTGGGATCACAAGGAATAATGTAAACTTCTTGTCACAAATCAGACAAATAACGATGTGTTTAATATGGTAATACTATTTAATAGCGGACCGTGAAGATTAAGTGAATCTGCCAGGCAATAATTTCTCTTCTGAAAATTAGCTGACATACCATATCATGGATCACGAAAGTTCATAATGTTAAGTGACCACCTAGGTTCATAAGGAATAATATAAACTTGTCACAAATCAGGCAAATAACAATGTGTTTAATATGATACTATTTAATAGCGGACCGTTAAGATTAACTGAATCTGCTAGGCAATAATTTCTCTTTTGAAAATTAGTTGAAAGACCATATCGTGGATCACGAAAGTTCATAATGTTAAGTGACCACCTCGGTTCATAAGGAATAATGTAAACTTCTTGTCACAAATCACGCAAATAACAATGTGTTTAATATGACACTATTTAATAGCGGACTGTGAAGATTAAGTGAATCTGCCAAGCAATAATTTCTCTTCTGAAAATTAGCTGAAAGACCATATCGTAGATCACGAAAGTTCATAATGTTTAGTGACTACCTAGGTTTATAAGGAATAATGTAAACTTCTTGTCACAAATCAGGCAAATAACAATGTGTTTAAAATATGATACTATTTAATAGCGGACCGTTAAGATTAAGTGAATTTGCCAGGCAATAATTTTTCTTTTGAAAATTAGCTGAAAGACCATATCGTGAATCACGAAAGTTCATAATATTAAGTGACCACCACGGTTCATAAGGAATAATGTAAACTTCTTGTCACAAATCACACAAATAGCGGATTGTGAAGATTAAGTGAATTTGCTAGGCAATAATTTCTCTTCTGAAAATTAGATAAAAGACCATATCGTGGATTACAAAAGTTCATAATGTTTAGTGACCACCTAGGTTCATAAGGAATAATGTAAACTTCTTGTCACAAATCAGGCAAATAACAATGTGTTTAATATGATACTCTTTAATAGCAGACCGTTAAGATTAAGTGAATCTGCCAGACAATAATTTCTCTTTTGAAAATTAGCTGAAAGACCATATTGTGGATCACGAAAGTTTATAATGTTAAGTGACCACCTAGGTTCATAAGGAATAATATAAACTTCTTGTCACAAATCAGGCAAATAACAATGTGTTTAATATGATACTATTTAATAGCGGGCCGTGCAGATTAAGTGAATTTTCCAGGGAATAATTTCTCTTCTGAAAATTAGCTGAAAGACCACATCATGGATCACGAAAGTTCATAATGTTAAGTGACCACCTCGGTTCTTAAGGAATAATGTAAACTTCTTGTCACAAATCACGCAAATAACAATGTGTTTAATATGATACTATTTAATAGCGAACTGTGAAGATTAAGTGAATCTGCCAGGCAATAATTTCTCTTCTGAAAATTAGCTAAAAGACCATATCGTAGATCACGAAAGTTCATAATGTTTAGTGACTACCTAGGTTCATAAGGAATAATGTAAACTTCTTGTCACAAATCAGGCAAATAACAATGTGTTTAATATGATACAATTTAATTGCGGACCGTGAAGATTAAGTGAATCTGCTAGACAATAATTTCTTTTCTAAAAAGTAGCTGAAAGACCATATCGTAGATCACGAAAGTTCATAATGTTTAGTGACTACCTAGGTTCATAAGGAATAATGTAAACTTCTTGTCACAAATCAGGCAAATAACAATGTGTTTAATATGATACTATTTAATAGCGTAGCGTGAAGATTAAGTGAATCTGCCAAACAATAATTTCTCTTCTGAAAATTAGCTGAAAGACCATATCGTGGTTGTTAGACCCCCACAAGTGCAGGGGCAAACCTTTCTCTTTTGAAAATTAGATGAAAGACCATATTGTGGTAATTAGAGAGTGGTTTATTATATCATTTGTTATATTCAATATGCCCCTACAAGTTCAGGGGCAAATCATATCGTGGTTGTTAGAGAGTGGTTTATTATATTATTTTTTATATTTTATATGTCCCCGCAAGTGCAAGGGCAGTTAGTTTTTGAGTCTTCTATTTGGATAATTTTAATATTTTAAATAGATGACAATGAGTTTTGAACCCAAGACCTTTTGGTGCCTAGGCTCTAATACTATTTTAAGTTACCATCTCATCTAAAAGTTTAAATTGTTAAAAAAAAATTTATTATATTCAATACATAAAAATATAATACGGTCACATAAAAAATTATTTTTTTGTCATCTCTTTCACCTATCTTTTCCTTCATTTTTTGGTCAATCTCTTTATTACTTCACACAGAAAAGTATCTTTGAGAGGTTTTTGGTTTTTTGGGCGAAAACAAATCGTTTAATAACATAAAGCATATAAATCATCCAATACCAACAACATTCACGTGGGGGAAGATTAGCACATTTTGACCCAAAAAAAAAAATAACACTTAGAATTATAGGATTTGTAGCTATTGTGGACCCTAAAAAATGCTTTAGATATTATTAAAAACTCTTGATATTTTTGTTTGAAAAACGTTTTAACACCGATATATAAATTATTAGTTTTTAATCTTTGAAATCACTCACCGCTCATTGATTAAATATCAGCCTGATGGTTTCACTGAAATATGCAAAAATCAGTATTTATTCTTCAATGAGAGCGACACAGAGCAAGCAAGAAAAAAAAATGATTAAAGACTAGTTCTCGTCTTTTGGGCAATTGATTTATTGTTGTTTCCTCAATATTTGGATTTGATATTTTTCTTTTTCTGGGTCAAGGGGTCTATGGTTAAACAAAGAAAGAAAAGTATTTTGAGAAAGTATTAATTAAGAGAAAAAAAAAGGAATTGAAGAGAGAGATAAAAGAATTAAAAAGAAGAAAGAAAAATAAAGATAGTTTAGTTGGCATTGTTGGGAGGAAACCTGAAATCAAAACACAAATAAGAGAAATAACAACAAATGCACAGTGGAAAATCACCTCTCACTTTGTGTAAACCTGTTAAGAAGTAACAAATGGAGCCACACACAAACAATGCAAAAATCTACCAAATCTAAAAAATTCAAGCAAATACAACAACACTAAGATTTTAATGTGGAAAACCTCCCCAACGTGGAAAGCAAAAACTACGGGACTGTAGTCCACCCAAAAACTTCCACTATCAACAAATAATAGGTACAAGAGAGTCTTCTCTAGTTACAACTAGAGGTATGTACAATACATTCACCAAGAATAACATATTCTTACAAACATTGCATAACAATAGAGATTAACCCAAGAAGTAGGAGAGAAATCACCAAAAATGTAGTCACTGTTCATGCTAGAAAAACCCGCGATAGAGTGCTCCAAATCTGATGTCCACCATACAAATTAAAAATTCACGAGTTGTGAATGTGGTCACAAAATTTCAGCTCGATTGGATCATAAATGACCTCCGATCGTTCACTTGATCAAAACTACGCACTATTTGAACAATTTTTCTGTCAACCCTTTCTTCTTTTCTCTCTCTGTTTCTCACTCTCTCTCTCACATTTTTTTTTTCTCTCTTTTTTCAAACTCAAAGTGACAGACAGTCAAAGCTGGTCTGTCAACTCCATTATTTTTTTATTTTTTTATTTTGTTTCTTTGGTCAAAAGGTGAAGACAAAATCATTACCAACCACATGGATTAGATAAGGACATCTTCAATGAAGTCTTTAAAATACAAGATTTTTTAAATTTGAGTATTTTTAGAACTTTATGGCCCAAAAAACAACACTAATGATGGTAAAAGTACGTAGGGTCTATCACTTTTATAATCTTTTAAACCAAATAGAGCTCCAGATTCTATTTTTTTTCAACATATACCATTAAGAATAACCTAAAAGGGTGATCAAAAAAAGGATGATATATAGTTTTATTCGAAAGTTATTATATTATTTTTTACTATTTACGATATTGTCGCACCATACTGTTATATCATATTATTAGTCTGCATATTCACTATGTTTCCATACTGCGTTAGTCGCTCTAAAGCAAAATTATTCCTGACATGGCGTATTTGGTTAAATTTATTCAACGGTACTCACGTCAAATATTGTTTATTTTTAACATTTTAATTTTTTTAGTACAATAAAAGTTGGAGATATGATTTGAATTCAGAATGTCTGAATTACTCACTATTTGAATATTCCACCAAATTAAACTCTTGAATGTGAAATATTGTTTATTCAATTGAAAGGTTATCTAACATCCTGCAAATAAAAAAAATACGCACATGGGCTATGTCTTTATATCTCATACTTTGGATGTTTGTTTCATAGCTTTTGTTGCGATGATTATTTTTTTTTTCATTTTTGTAATTGAGACAACTAGCTAGGGTTTTGGTACCGTTGATCCTTTCCTATTTGTTGATCACCAAAAAATAAATAAATTACTTGAGGGACGAGGAAAACATGGACACAATTAAAAAACATTTGGGTTATTTCCAGAAAAGCTTCTGTTGATGTGTTAAGTAATTATTAGTTAACCGAAGGCAACAAAAATAATGAAGAAAAGTAAACAAGAAAATAATAATAAAAGAACAAAAGAAAATTATGTGGTTCAACTATACCTACATCCACATATATCAATAAAATTAATTAATTAATTCAAAGGAAAACGAGTTTACAATATTTCTCCAATGAATAAAAAAGACCTCCCATTACCTATATATGTTAACCTCTCTTAAGTTATAATGCAATGAGACTGCAATGTTGCAAAGGAACTTTCTGCAAAAAAGAAACTATTTATAGAAAGAAAGCTAGAGCTAATTTTACCAGGATTAGAGAAACTAGTACTAATCGTCTTACCAGGATTAGATAATTATCTTTCCAATTCCCTAATCATATATATATATATATATCCATATCTTTTTTAACTCAACCATGCATTATAGTTGCTGTCATTCGATGCTTTGTTGCATCTCATTTTTCTTGTTAACAATCTCCTCGGTCTTGTATTTTGCAATGCCGCAGATTGAAAGATAAGTATATGATCAGTAGATTGAAGGTGATTATGGTGTTTACACTTCAGACTACAAAGTTAATAATATTATTGTTACTCGGCTGCAGATTAAACCGAACAGGAAAAAGAATTTAGCAACTAAACAGGTTTAACACCACAGAGAAAAGCATAGTAATTGTTTTATAAGCCAAGTAAGAAGGTTATGCAAGCAAACATAAATTGCAACTGAGGTTTCAATCTTTAAGGATTCAAGTATGGTTTCTGCTTTCTAGTCAAAATTGTATATCACCACCGGCCTTTTGGTATGTTCTTTATTGTGAGTGGGAGAAATCTCGTACCTTTCACATTTTCAGAAAAAAGAATAGAAAATATCAATATAGGAATTTGCTAGAGACGATAAAGAAAACAAACACAAGCACTAGGGGGCTTCGCGTTTCAGACTTGACTTGCAACACTAAACATTTGTCCTATTTCTCGCAACACAAAGGGTAACATACAAATTAATATCCATGACATATCCAACAAAAACAATCACAAGCACAAGGGCTCTCATTCGTGAGAAGCGAAGGTCACATTTCATTATATACACGACTAATCCCTTTAACTGCTATTACAAAGCATTCAAGTCTCGTCGTTCCATAAAGGAACTGTATGCAACCAGAACCAGCTGATCACATCAACTTGTGCTAATAAACAAGCAATTCTATAGGCGATGTCATAATCGGACAGTTCCATCAAGTTGCATCTACATATATAAGCAGGACTAGTGAGTTGTCACATTGGCAGGAGGTTTTTGTTACTGACTCGTTTTCACAGTTAGTTTTGTTCTGGACGCACTTAAAAGATAAAGATATCTTTTGTTTTTGAACTGATATTTTGTTATTTGCAATCCCATAAATCATTGAAATCTTTGAGAATCAAGTTAAATTCAACCCACTTAGTATTAACGACATTAGTAACGAAGAACGATGGGTTAAACACTTTTTTTTTTTTTTTTTCTTTTTCTTAACAAGCAAATAAGGATATTCACAGAAATAGTGAGGCATGCATGTTCTGCGTCTGAGGCTTTTTCTTGTCAGCATGTTGTGTCTCTTTAATAAGTCCAAGGTAGCAAAATGGATCCAGAATATGAGACGAAGGAAGTCATCTTTTTTTATTTATTTATTATTATTTAAGAGAGACTTACAAATTAATATTATATCATTTAAAATGTTGATTTCGAGAATTGATGTTTGAACCTCTTACACTTCAAAGTGAGAATCATATCATTAGACCATATGTACAGTCCATATATAATACGTGTTCATTTTTTTTTTTTTTTCCAATCTAAAGTCCAATTTCATGAAATGGAGCAATTCTCATCCACACTATAATATATTAAGCAGGTTTCTTCTGACTTCCTGAGGATGTGTCCAATAATAATTGAAAGAAGACGACATATATCGTCTGAACATGCTCATAAAATGGAGTACCCTACACTGCTGTCATCCCTAAAACAATATTATCATGCCAATAGATGATATATCTTTCACTTTAGAGAAAAAATAAAAAAGAAAAGCAAAGATCTTTGTAAGGTATTAATCATTAATACATTTGGTTAACTAGCAAGGTAAAGCTAAAATCTACGCGCCACCGAACACAAATAATTACTTTATAAAAGCATGTTTCCTTTATAATTTAAAATTCCAAATCTCAAATTATTGAATGGAAGGAGTAATTAGTAACCTCAGGGGACTCCAATAATTTGCAATGAAAAAAAAATACAATAATTAATAATAAAAAATAATATTATAACTGAAGAAATAGAGACTTAGAAAGAAAAGTAGATATCTGAAAAATGAATTGTATTATTGCATAACTATTTCTGTTACAGTTACAGATATATATAGCTGCAGCTTTCTTATTGATGAGTTGTTGCCTAGCTGTCAAGTTAGTTTTCTCAACTAACTTGATCAGACTATAACTGTGATAACTACTTAACAAAGGTTACACAATAAGTTCTTTTATGCTAGAACTATTCAGCTAGTCTACTATCCTTATCATTCCCCCGCAAACTGAGGAGGGCCTTGGCCATAGGAAGTTTGTCCTTGAGTTTGAGAAACTGAGCCTTTGAGAGAGGCTTTGTGAAAAGATCTGCTATCTACTCAGCTGAGGGTAGATAGGACACTTTCAGTGCATTATTGACCACTTGATCTCTGATGAAATGATAGTCAATAGCAATGTGCTTGGTCCTGTTGTGGAAAACTGGATTGGTAGTTAATGCTAAGGCTGACTGATTATCACAATAGAGGAGAGGAGGGGAGTGACTTAGGTGGAGATCCTTGAGAAGATAAGTAAGCCACATGATCTCTGTAGTTGTGTAAGCCATAGCTCGATATTCTGCCTCTGTTGATGACCTAGCCACTGTTGGCTACTTCTTAGAGCAGCATGAAATCAAATTATGGCCTAGGTAGATACAGTAACCAGTAGTGGACTTCCTATCTGTAAGGTCACTGGCCCAATCTGAGTCTGAAAAGGCAGTGAGAGTAAAAGGGCCAGGGCTGAATTGAATTCCATGAGTGATAGTGGCTTTTAAGTATCTGAGTGTTTTTTTAAGTGACTGAAAATCTGCCTCTGTAGGGTTATGCATGTGTTGACACAAAGTGTTGACAACAAACTGTATGTCAGGCCTAGTAAGAGTGAGATATTGCAAAGCTCCTACTAGACTCCTATACTGGGAAGGATTGGAATAGGGCTGCAATGATGACTGAGTAAGATTGTAGGGTTTAGAAAAGGTTGGTATGGGTGTGGGATGACAATCTTGCATGCCTGCCTTCTAAAGAAGGTCAAGAGCATCCTGTGATGACTATGTCATCCACATAAACAAGAATGATAATGATGGTAGTGGGAGTGTAGGAAACAAACAGTGAGGTGTCAGCTTTACTGCATGTAAAACCTTGATTGTGCAGAAAGTTAGACAACATTTGATACCAGGCCCTTGGTGCATTTTTGAGGCCATAAAGAGACTTTTGCAGTTTACAAACATATGTAGGATTAGAGGAATCAACAAAGCCAGCTGGTTGTGTCATATATACCTCTTTATGAAGAGTGTAACGGCCCGATCCCTCACGAGACCGGAGCCCTGATCCCAAAACCCAATGCATGAAAAACGAGAAAAAACGGATAGAGTCTCCCCTATTTATAAGACAATCCAAAACCTGTACAAGCAACTATAATCTCAAAATTAAAGTCCAACCTCCTCCATAACTCTAAACTTCCTTTATCCATCTTCCTTATGAATTAACTCCTCCAACCATTCAAATCATGCAAGCATGCATTTAATAGACAATAAAGTAAAGAATACAAGTTATTGCATACCATTACAAATATCACATCTTACAAACACTAACTATCTATTACAATCCTTCCTAACATGAATCAAATATACACACAAGACTTCTATTTTACAAATTTTACTATCACGAGCAAGCAACACCTCAATGCTCAAGAGACCAAACAGCTTATAGGCTCCGCAGTTGTTTCGTACTAAACCTGAAAATGTTAGAAAGAGGGGTGATCATACAACACATGTATACTCAGTGAGGGAGGAAACATATATTCAAGGAGTTTTTGAAAATATTTTCGTGCAATGCAACAAATAAGGAAGGTACAAGAAATCAATATAAAATAACCGCAAGATAGACAATACTTTTCCACACAATGAGAAGGAACCAAGTAGCAATGCGAGATGCAATAGCAATTAATAACTAACTAGCTCATGTAAAGGAATATAATTACAGTTAGCTTTCCTGTGGTAGATCTGTATGCCCCAACGAGGTGGATCAAGCCTCTGGGGTAATGGATTATGCCACAACGAGAGGTTCTAAAAAAAGATATAGTTAACTCTCCTGTAGTAGATCTGTATGCTCCAACGAGGTGGATCAAGCCTCTGGGATAGTAGATTATGCCACAGTGAGAGGTTCTGGAAAACCATAGTAGCCGAGTGAGCACGACAAGCCCGATGCCGCCCGTGTTACTAGACACTACCATGCCCGAAAAGGTTGCACAACCACGGATAACGAATCACGAGACAATAATACGAATCAAGATGGGAAGTTAGCAAAGTAGGCTAACCTCACCCAAATGGAACATAAATAACTCAAATAACAATCAAATATAGCAAATATAACCATTTACTAGCTAGTCATGCAATAAGTTCAAGTAATTCTCAAGCAATATACTAGATCATTCTATCTAATAGCAAGAAAAAACTAAAATGCACCAAAAGGATAGAAATCCCTCACCTTCACCAGAGCTAAAGATGCAAAAATGGTTTAGCTACTCCAACCTCCCTTGAGTTAGCTTGAATATGTAAACCCTAGTTTTCATATAAGTATATCCTTTAGCAATTGATTATACCAAGTCTATTCACAAAACACAAACTCACAAGTTCATAAAATCCTTAGGAACTCAAGGATACTCAACTAACTATAAACTAATTCTTAGTGCATTTTGAACAACACATAACATGCGTTAATATTTGATTAACAATAGCTCACTATATCTAAAAACTCATTATCTCTCACTAAGAATAACTTATCAGTTAGAGTCATTTATCCTCGAGCTAAATTAGAAGCTACATTTACATGTCTCTAATTCTCATGATTATCTAACAGCAAGGAACAATACATAAAGCACAAGGTTATACAACTCAATGGTAAAAGCATTACGCTTAAGAAGTTAAGCTAAGAGTAAATTAACTATAATTACGTCTTTAGCCAACACGTAAAACACTATATCACACATAAACACACCAAATTTGCACTAAAGAAAAAGACTACAACAAAACAAGTTAAAAAGCTAACTAATGTTCGGGCATTATTAGTTTGCCACTTAAAACTAGGATCAAAATACCCAAGTTTACAAGCTTGCTAATATTTCTACCATTACTAGTTTAAAACTCTAAGCTAAATTCTTTATCAGTTATTAGTCTTCAAATCTTTGAAGTACACCCCGTAGCTAGTTAGTAAGTAAAGCTAATCCTTATGTTAACAACTAACCTTCTAACTAACTTTATATTTCACATAAATAGGATTTAATTTTAATAGCTTCCAACCTTATGTAGAATGTCATTTAGGCTAGCCACTAAGTCAATTAGGCAACATAAGCTCAAGATAACAAAAAAAAGATACAAGCTAGCACAAAAAGGGTCACTTGGTCGGTTTCATACATACACACAATACATGAACTGTCACTTAAATAATAGAATGTAGACATCTTCTAGTGTTCACGTAGGCAGTTACATAAGCATGTAACACAAAAACATTAGGCACTGTACTAAGTCCTTAACCTCACAACTAAGCTAGACATATTTAACTAGTGAGCTTCAAAGGTGATGTGTCTTAAATACATTATACTTTCATTATTCAACTAAAACTTAATGTTATGGTAGGAGCATCTTAGATTCTCAATAGGCAAGTCCTCTACATAATCCATAAGTTAGCACTTTAGTCTTTTAGCAATTTCACTTCACATAAGTCAATTAGTTTCACATAACTAATTCATAATAAAATTTCAATAAATATATATTATAACTATCATATAATCCAAATTATGTATATGTGCATCGAGAATTCATAGTTTTACCATCTAACGAACTCAACCCATAATGTCAATTATCAAATTAGCTAAACAACTATCCATGCCTAACAGGAGCTTGATTTATTCAATCTGTAGCCTATGATATTGAGCTTAATATTCCCTGTTCTTTATCTATAAATGTAGCTCTTTGAGTGTAGATGATTTTAGAATCAAACGGAGCTCAATTCCAGTTTAAAATCAGTAAGTTATGATTTTTCTCGTGCAACTGTGCAAACTGCCTCTGCTTCAGCGATTTTCAGACACGTTTCTAAAATGTCAAAATCGGAGGGTCAAAACGTTAGAATTACCCTTAGTACCAGAAATCAACATTTGTTTGAAACTTCTTAATCTAGCTGCTATAAAAATTTCGTTAATTTCGGAGCATGTTTACTACCTTAAAACCTTTCTGCAAATCAGTTGCTAAAATCTGTCAGATTTTCTTCTCTTGCTCCTCTTCTCCTTTAGTTAATTTTCTTGCTTTCTTGAACCAAATTAGGCATATACATTTCACAGTGAACTCTCATCAAACATCTAACCTACATACAAGAGTTCCATCTAGCATAGACATAATATTTTCAAGAATAACCAAAACAATACACAAATCTTGCAAAAGTTTACTCAATCAACATCATACATGCTAAAATTTCACTTTTCTTGCAATCATAGTTCAATACTCAATCATATAATTCATGTCACACCATAATAACGAGGTACTACAATAAATTGCAACAAGGATGCAAACCCTCACCGTATACATGCTAGAAACGCGAGCTAATGCACGAAAATGCAAGGAAATCGGCTCGGGGTTGCTTATTTCTTCTTCTTTTTTTTCCTTTTTTTTATTTTTTTTCTCTTTCTTTCTCTCCTCTTTCTTCTCTCTTGTTCAACTGTGAAATGTGTGTGTGGTGTGTGGTGTCTGATTGTGTGTGTGTATGGTGTTGTATTTATGCTTTGCTTTTTTTTTTCATTTAATGTCAAAAGACCAATTAACCCCTCTAACTAATTAACAAATTCTAGTTTTCCATTTAGTTATAATCTAACTAATCTAGTTTCTTTTGCAAAATAATAACACACAAGTAATTCCTACGATACTTAAAACACGTAAATGCACGCTAAACAAGACGAATACATGTAAAACAGTACAAATAATTATCAATATACATTTCCAAGAAATATACAAATTAATGCTATACAAAGTTAATTTAAGGCCCAAAAATTGCAATTAAAGTCTACTAGTCCACAAAACTATGTTATATCATGTTTTACTATTCATATGGTTCGAAAATTATTTTTTTAACGCACTCTCCCGATGTATTATGAAATTAAAAATTATGTACGTATGCCAAAAAATAAGTGTATTATAAGGGAAAATATGAGATTCGCAAAATAAATTACTATAATTTTTACACCCGGGCTCAGGGCTCGTTTTCAAAAGATGAAAATAGGTCTACTAGATATTTGAAATAATCCATTGTAATGTAAATGTCAAAATAATAGCTAAAATATTTTATTTGAACTAATAATATCAGTGTCGCCTTTTGAAGAACATAAAAGAAATAAAAAGAAAACGAAACTACTATTTAAATCTTAATTGTTAAAATAAACATATTTACACATATAACATTTAAACTAACACAAATTTATATGCAATTAAGTATATCATGCTATATGTTGGGTCTAGGGTCTCATAAAGAGTACCATGTAAGAAGGCATTAGACACATCCAACTGCCAAAGTGACCATTGATTTTGGACTGCCAGGGTGAGAATGATTCTAATGGTTTGGGACTTGACAACAGGGCTAAAAGTTTCTGTGTAGTCTAGGCCATAATCCTGGTGGTATCCCTTGGCAACTAACCTGGCTTTATACCTTGCTATAGTGCCATCAACTTGTCTTTTGATTTTGTATACCCACTTGCAACCTATGGGTTGTCTTGAGGGTGGTAAAGGAACTAGAGTCCATGTTTTCTGTTTTTGAAGAGCCTGGAACTCTTCTTGCATGGTAGTCTACCATACAGGGTGTTGGGTTGCATCTTTGTATGTGATAGGTTATGTGGTAGGAAAGGAAGTGGTAATGGTGTTGAGGTTATAGAGAGGCTTAGGTAAGTAGCCTGTTTTGGACCTAGTTAGCATAGAATACAAGGGCTGAGATGGTGTGGATGGTCTATTTGATATGGATGAAGTGGATGTTGGACTAAGGATAGATTATGTGGTCTCTGTTCTGAATAAGAGTTTGTGGAGTATGTGGGCTGAGATATTGGTAATGTAGTGTTAGAGTCTGGGAAAACATTTGCTTGGGTAGTATTACCTGATTGAGTGGACTGGAGTATGGGATTTGAGTGGACTGTCTCTATGGTAGATTGAGAAGGTTGAGAACCTGAAGTATCACCTGACTGAGTGGACTGGAGTATAGGAGTTGAGTGGACTGTCTCTGTGGTAGACTGAGAAGGTTGAGAACTTGAGATACTAGAATCAGATTGAACTGGGACTGCAGGAAATGATTGGTGGTGGGAAAATAGGAGCAGGACAGTTTTGTTAGAGTCCTGGATATCCTACTAGACTAAGAGGTGAGGGGTCAGTAGACTGTTTGAGAGTAGAGAAGGGAAATGTGTTTTCAAAGAACTTAACATGTCTAGAAATATATAGCCTTTCTATAATAGGTTCCAAGCATTTATACCGTTTAGAGTGATGGCAGTATCCTAGAAAAACCCATGGCTTGGACCTTGGTTCAAATTTATTTTTGGAATAAGGTCTTAACCAGGGAAAACATAGGCAGCCAAACACCCTAAGAGTGTGATAGTCAGGCGGAACAGAGAAAAGGGCTTCAAAGGGAGATAAATTTTGAAGGGTAGGGGTTGGTAATCTATTTATGAGATAAGTGGCTGCAGCAGTAGTTTCTAGCCAGAATTTAATTGGTAGATTGGTTTGTTGAAGTAGAGTTATAGCAATTTCAACTATGTGTATATGTTTCCTTTCTGAATTCCCATTTTGTTATGGGGTGTGTGGATAAGAGGTCTGATGAATGGTGCCCAAAGAATGAAGATAAGAACTGAACTGATGGTTTGTATATTCTTTACCATTGTCTGTCCTTAACACTTTGATAGTTTTATGAAACTGAGTTTGAATCATAATAGAAAAATGTTTATAGGTAGAATAGACTTCAGATTTGTATTTTAAGGGGTAAATCCATGTGTATTTAGTAAAGTCATCACGAAAAATAACATAGTACCTATAGTGCATACAAGAGGCTACTGGGGATGGGCCCCAAACATCAGAGTGTATGATATTAAATGCACTGGTAGTAGCAGTAGAAGAAACAGGAAAAACAAGTTTGTGGAATTTAGCAACATAACAAGAAAGACAATCAGAAGAATTAAAACTCAATTTTACATTGAGAATAGAAGAAAGGGTTTGAGTAGCATTCCTGGAGGGGTGACCTAGTCTTCTATGCCACATGATAGCAGGTGGTAGTTGTGTGATGCAAGAGTGGGCTTGCAGTGGAGCAGAATGGGTAGCAACGGAGAGTGGATGTGATGAGGGCAATGGATAGAGGCCGTTCTCACAGGGGCCTTGGAACTTGAGATGGTGGGTAGCATTGTCCCATATTTGTACCCCCTTAGAAGTAAAAACAACAGAATAGTTGTTATCTTTAGTTAAGTGATAAACATAAAGTAGTTTAGTTGAGATTTGAGGAACAAAAAGGACATTAGAAAGTTGCAGGGAAGATGATGGTGTGAGAAGAGTGCCAGTACCTATACTGGTGATAGGCAGGGACTGACCATTGCCCACTGAGATTGAGTCATGGCCCTAATAAGGTTGTTGTGCAAACAATTGAGTGGAGTCATTAGTAATGTGTGCATTACCTCTGGAGTCAAGGAACCAAGGATAAGAGCTGTCAGTAGATGTCCCTACTTGAGCAGTATAGACCTGTTTCTCTTGTTTTGTAGGGACTGCATAGTTTGTACTATCAAACCTATGCCAGCACTCAAATGCTGAATGATTCTTCTTGCCACAAATTTGACAGTACAAAGGTGATTCAGCTGGAGAAAAATTTGATGGAGGTGAGGAATAGGACTGAAAATTGGAGTGGGCTTTGCCTGAGCCCCTCTGATTTCTACCTCCCCTGAAATTTCATCTGCCACCACCTCTGCCTCTGTTAGAATTTCCTCTGCCACCACCTCTGTTAGCATGTAAGGCAGTGTGGACAGTGGTGGAAGTAAGGTCTGAAAATGTCAGTTTGTTGAAGAATTGGTGGTTTAGTTCTTCAGAAATAAGATGACTGAATAGAGTAGGCAGTGGTAGTGGTGCAGATTTCAGTCTGACAGTAGACTTGACTGAATCATACGCAGGAGGAAGTCCTTTGAGGACTGTGAAAGTGATATCAGCATCTATCATGGGTTCTCCAGCGGCTGCCAGTTGTTCTGTGATTGTTTTGATTGTATCTAGGTAAGATTGCATAGAGTTTTCTCCTTTCTGAAGTGTGTACAGCTACATTTTCAGTTGGTAGGTATAGGAAAGACTCATAAAGTGAAATCTCTGTTCCAGAGTGGTCCATATAGCAGCTGAAGTTGAGAGGTGATGAACAAGAGGTAAAAATTGTGGAGTGATAGAAGCAAAAAGACATTATCTGAGCTGTGTGTCAATAGTATTCCATTTTGTGTACTATGGATTTGTGGAGGCTTTGCCTTCTGCATCTGTGAGCAAAGGTGTAGGGCAGAGTTTTGAGCTAGACACTTGATCAAACAAGTGGTAGCCTTGGAGAACTGTTTTGATTTAAGTTCTCCAGATGCTATAGTTTGTGTTGTCTAGTTTTATATGAACTAGAGAGTTTAGGTTTTGAAGTAATAATTTGAGTTCTTGAGGAAACTCAAAGTCAACAGTTAATGGAGGTTAGGGTTTACAAAGAAGAAATTTAGGGTTTTGAAGTGAGAAAAGTGTTTCTGAGTAATAATTTTGGTTGTGAATTGTAATCTGAGCTCTCGCTGAGAAGAAGAGCTACTTCGCAAACAGTTTTAATGGAGATTGAAGTTGATCTCCAATGGATGATCCAAAAATTAGGGTTTGGTCGTAAGAAAAAGAGAATTTGAATGCAGATGTATTGAAAATCCACAGAAAAAAGTTGTTGTATAGCAAAAAGAAGCTTCAGCGAGCCTTCGATTTATGATATTGAGCTTCGACTTGAAGCTTTAATGGTATTCTCTCATGGAGAATTCACAATGGAAGAGAGAACCAAGCTCTATGATACCATGAAGAAATAGAGACTTAGAGAGAAAAGTAGATATCTGAAAAATGAATTGTATTATTGCATAACTATTTTTGTTACAGTTACAGATATATATAGCTGCAGCTTTCTTATTGATGAGTTGTTGCCTAGCTGTCAAGTTAGTTTTCTTAACTAACTTGATCAGACTATAACTGTGATAACTACTTAACAAAAGTTACACAATAAGTTCTTTTATGCTAGAACTATTCACCTAGTCTACTATCCTTATCAATGACAATATGATATCTAGGATTTTATACGACGTTAGGATAGCGGCATGTGTAATAAATCTCCTTGGGATGACTCTAACAATTGAGAGCAAAGGCCCCATCAATCGATTTAGCAAAAATAAATAAATAAATAAGACCTATCAATCATCTTCTCTTTTTCTTGGTAAGGTACAAGGAGACATCTTCCAAACAATCACGTGACTACTCTAATTAGTTACTCTGATGATTCCAGAAATAGAAAGTGGAGAATCTAAGAGAGATTATGAGAAGATATTTATCTTAATTTGTCATGGCGGAAACATCTAGTTGCATTGAGGTGATAACAGGGTTTTCATGTGTCATGATTTTTTTTATTAATTTCTCATATTCTAAATGAAGTGTATTATAATCTACAATGTGTGAGGACAAAATCCGAGTGTACAAATTTGGAGTATTACCTCATCAAATCATATATTAATCATCTACTGACCCTTTATCCTCCTCATAGTGTTCGGGTGTAGATTGAATTGCTAGGAGTAGGCGTATCTTGAGAAAATGAGAATGACGCCAGTAGAACATCTTTAGATACTCAAAACCCTAAATCCTATATTAATGAAATTTAATTGGTGGATTTTAATTTCCGTATCCAAGGATTTACTACTATCATAGATAAGAGTGACAAAATTAATGAACTAACAGTGATGTTTTATTACACTACATTTTATGAGATCGCACATAGACCCTACTTATAATTGGAATTATACATCCCAAATCTTGGGTTTTAAGAAAACAAGTTTTAAGAAGTGATAGGCCATAAATTAATGCCATATTTAGGGTACAAGGCCCAAAACCTAAAACTCGTACTTGGGCCAAATGATGAACCAGAGCAAAGCAGGGCCGCAACCCAATGAAAGACTAAGTCAAAACAGCTGTTGACTATTTCAAACATAATTTTAACCGAATTGATCCACTCAGCAAACAAACGCCTAAGAGCTCGGGGATAGCCCCCACGTCCATTGTGAGTTAACCCTATTTCCCCTCAACAGAATTGTGAGCACCAACTCGCCTATAAAAGGGCCGCTTCAACATTCAAAGGGGGTATCTAATCTCTACTCTACAGTTACACTTAGTACGTTACAAACATAGCTTTTTCTAAACATTTCTGTCCTCATAACTGACTTAAGCATCAGAAGAGGACCTTAGGCACCACCCTGAATTCTTTGTTTTGCAGGTAATCCAACTTGAATTAATAATTATTTGGCACAGATCAGAAAGCCTAGCTCAACACTTGAAATCCAACATATATCCAATCCTAACAAAAAAAATTGAAAAAGAATTATTTCGTTGACATTTTATATACATATGTCATTTCTGAATGCATTTCTTTAACTTTATAATTAAAAAATACAAAGATCTTTGCAGCCCTTTTAACCATGATGTAACTATTTATGATAAGATTAGGTCTTTATAAAAATGTAAGGTTTTAATAGTGCATTTGTCAACAAAGTAATTAAGCTAAAATGTATGCGCCACATGTGAAAGATATGACAGACTACAATACAAAATGTTCTTCCTTGTCGACTTGTTATGCGTCAATACTCGAATAAGCTCACCTAAATCGGAACCTAAATTAAACGCGGGTTGGTTGACGATTTAATGTGAAATTAAATGTTAAAATTGAAATCTGAAAATTCCAAAGTCTATGTACCAAAGCCACTCTTACATTTGTGGAGCTGCAACCCCCATTCAATTCAAAATTTATTTCAAAATATGTGTTTTTTTAAGTATTTGTAGGTTAAAAAATCAGTTCAACCCTCATTAAAAAAAATTATTTGCATATAATTATTAAATTGTGTGATTTTAGTCCCACTAAAAATAAATTTTGGATCTGCCCTTGGTACTATACTAACCTTATGGTTGAATCTAGCAATTGTCAGTATCTTTTCAAGATATGCACCACCAAAAAATGCTCCAATCAATGACCTAATCTAGCATTTCGAAAGGTTCCTAGCCTGTATGTTCTTTTTTTTTTTTTTTTTTTTTTTTTGTGAAGTGCACCAAACCCCCTGTACTTTAGTGAAAGTGCATAACACCCCTTTATAGTTTAAAAACCCACTGAACTAGTCTTTGTGATTTTTCAAAAGTGCACGACACCCCTTACCGTTAAAAAATTCGTTAAATTTAACGGAAAGTATACTTCACACGCATTAAGTGATTTTTTTTTTTATTTTTAACAAATTTATTCATTAAATAATTATAAGAATCGACCAACTTATCCTTTAAAAAAAATAATAAAAAAAGTCATCTTCCCCAACACCAACCCCCCCCCCCCCCCTGCCACCCCCCCCAATCCACGGCACTGCTCAGCCATCTCCCTCCCTATCATCTCCATATCTGCATTAATGACTGGATCTGCAATACAAATATTTGGTTATATATTGATGTATCTTCTATCACTAAACTAAATTCGGTATATCATAAACAAAAAAAAGAAATGGTGTTCTATCATATCATGCAGCAGTTTATTTTGTGTTCTACTTCATTGATGTCTCTCGATCAATATGGATCAAAACCACAATTTATTATCAGAAAAAAAAAACATATATTGTAATCTTGGTTCATAGAGAAAACTATATATATATATATATATATGTATTATATATATATATATACATATATATATATATATGTATTATATATATTCCTTTTTCTTTTATTTCTTTGGCCTAAACAAAAGAGAAAAGGGCAAATGAGAGAAATAAAAAAAATTGAGGGTATTTACGTCTTTTTTTATAAAATCCGTTAAATATGACGGATTTTTTAAGTTGAGGAGTGTTATGCATTTTTAAAAAATACAAAGACTAGTTGAGGAGATTTTTGAACTATAGGATGGTGTTATGCACTTTCGCTAAAGTACAAGGGGATCTGGTGCACTTCACCCTTTTCTTTTCTTTTTGAAGTTTCATCTCTTACCCTTTTATGTGAATCAACATGTATTATAATAAGTTTATACAAATTTCTTTTTTATGTAAATATATGTAATGGTCAATTACAAAGAAAACATAACTTCCTACCACACTAACTCTTAATTATGTCCATAAATGTAGAATATATATATTTGTAACTCTTAAACCCAATATTTTTAAAATTATTACACCACCAATTACATTCTCTTCACTTTATTATCATTCACATAAATTTATTTTTGTGATAAAAAATCTCGGGTATTATATTAAATATTTCTAATTATCTGACCAAACAAAATAGAGATCAGACAATAATGGGTCTTTGTTTTATTTATTTATTTTTTCCCACGAGAAAGGGGGCTAATAATTATATGTATATTAAATTCTCCATGTTTTTAGTGAACTCTCGGATTGTGTGATGATACATACAAAATTGCTCCATCTTGTGATAGTGTAGGGACTAATCAAGTTGATCTCGGATTGTGTGCTTTGCTTTTAATTATTGGAACATCGTTATATCTGTTATTCTTTTTTTTTTCTTTTTTTATTGGGTCAATAGTCATCACAAGATTGCAAAACCACAAAAATATGGGACAATGAAAAGACAACCAGATTATTAGAGTTATGCCCGTCCACGAGAAACGTGGATGTTTATTTATGCAGCCATAGCATTTATACAACTGTCAAAATTACCATCCATAATCATTCCTTAGAAATTTAGCATAAAACGTTTATCATTCTTTAAAATTTAGGACAAAAGGTGTGGGAACATGGTGATTAAAGAAATATTTACTAAAAAATTAAGTGTCCATCGCGGGCATTCATGCTACAAAGTTTTTGTATAATTGTTCTTGCATATGATGACCAAAAAAACCTGCATTTTGAGACCAACTGTCCACTTTAGGGAAATTTTTGTCCAAACAATACGGCCGTAGGCAAGTTATTAGTAAATAAGTATAGAACTGTTTGTCACATATGATAAGACAAAAACTCTAGTGTCTTTCAATAGCAAAAGAAGCTTGTGATAATAATCCTTACAGATATTAGGAATAGAATGAGTAAAAGAAGCTTGCGACAATAATCCTTCATTGATGGGGATGGATCCAATCCTTTCTTACAAAACATATTTTTGAAATGAGATGTATTATAAATTAGGATGAAGTGTACAGGACTCTTCTATACTTTTATAAAATTGTACAATATTATTCTGTAGTTTTTAAAAGTGCACGATACATCCCTATAATTTTTGAAACTAAGCATAATAGCCCCTTGTGGTTTTAAAAGTACACGGTACTCTCTATAGTTTCTGAAACTAATCACGGCCATCATATCTGAATTAATAAACTAATAAATTTTAAAAATGGTAATTAAATAAAATAGGTCGGATTTTGGGATTGGGTCGCCCAATATGCATAGGTTAACTTGACCCGACCCATTTTGTACAGTCAATAGGAGATTATGAAAAGTTATTCAAATAACTTCTCATATCTGCTAAACGTATCAGTTCTCTAAAAACTAATATGTTTAGTTTTCAGGAAAGTTAGGCACAAAAGATAAGAAATCAGTCTTCTTCTCTTCTCCTCTCTCAATCTCTCTATGTGTTTATTACGTATAAACAACCAAATCAAAATGGCTCTTAAGTTGTGAATATATAGTTCAAATCAAATCCGTAATTTGAACTGTTTATCTCATATGATAAGACAAAAACTCTAGTGTCTTTAAATAGCAAAAAAAGCTTGTGACAATAATCCTTCATTGATGGGGATGGATCCAATCCTTTCTTATTTCTCCTATTTTTTAAATGAAATGTATTATAGACTATCAAATTGTATCATTTTAAATCTCAGCCATCATATCTGAATTAATAAACTAATAAATTTTGAAAAGGGTAATTAAAACAAATTTTAAAAACAGTAATTAAAATAAATTTTTAAATGAATCATTAAGATTTAACAAAAAATAAATTTAATAACCTATAATACTACTCATCTCAGAAATGAAAAAAAAGTAAAAAACCGAGAAAGTCCAAACCCGGATGAGAATATGCATGCTACTCGTTTGATCAACGACCTCCAATAATTTGCATTGCTATTCTCTATCACAGTTGGACAGTCAATACAACTTCATATAGAAAATAATCGAACATGTACATGGGACATTAAGTGCGTGCTGATAGTTCAAGGACATTAAGTGGCTGGTGATAATTCAACTACTACATTATTATATGCTTGCTTACTCATGGAGCTATAATATTTGCTACTCATTCGAGGGGATATATTCTGTTAGTTTTCTGGTCTCTTAATCAATTTGTTAATTAAACAAATTAACTAACTAAATTTGTAAGAAAATAAATTTGTTACAACAAAAGTAGAATACAGAAATTTTAACATGGTTCAACCAAGGTCCACACGGCCATCCCTTGACCAACAAACCAATCCACTAAGTTTCAAGATATTACAGACACCAATGAAAACTTATGCAATTGAAGACTCCCTCTTAACCGTTGCCGCCTAGGTGTAAGACTCTCTTAGTAGATTATCTAGTTTGGCGAGCTTCCCTCGACTCACAAAAGTTCTTCCCCGATAACACACCTTCTTCTCCCGAAGAATGTATACTAAAACATAATAAAAAGAGACTTGAAACTCTAGATGGATTGATCAATACATATGACAAAAATAGACTGTGTTGCAACACTAATTAAAACATTCAGCAAATTCTGTTACACAGCATGTTGCAACACGACCTGACACAGACAGCCTATACCTATCTCACGTTTTAGCTCCTTATTTTCTACTCACTGCTCGCTCTACCTTCAACTGAGAAATGAGACGCCTATTTGAAGGATTTGCTTGGGATGTTGAGTATACATAGAAGAGTCTTCAAGAAAATCCAATTAGCTCAAGAGTTCTTGATAATCTTGACTTTATCACATTATCATTTTATCTCCAAGATATTTTCATAGCCATGTGGACTCTTCAAGAATTCTTCTAGCATTAGAACGCTTCAGAACTTGAATCCTTCCTGATCGTGACTTCTTCGTAGATTCCTGCAAGCTCAAACTACCACACGCAATATCCATAATTTTTGCAAAACACAGCCAACAATAATCAAATAAAAATCAGATCTTAACAATCTTCCCCTTTGGCTTTGTTTTGGCAAAACTTCACAAGCAATGGTTAACATCAAAATAAGCAATGTAAACAATCTCCCTCTTAGTAAGGTAACTCATAGTTGAGCAAAGCTCAAAACATAAACCAAACAATTATAAACCATCTTACCAAATTCAATCAACAAAAAAAACAGTGTAACACAAAATTTAGGTAACTCATAAATCAAACCATTAGCTTGTAAGATCCATCTCCCCCTTTGACAAAAGAAACCAAAGTAGTAGAATAGAGTATCAGAGCAATAGAAGGATAACATACAACATCGAACATAAATATGAACCCAGAGCAAAATAGCAGAATTTAAACATAGCAAAGTATTAGAGCAAAACCAAAACTAGTAAAGTATCAGAGCAATAATCATCAAGCAAATAAACATTCAAACAACGGATTTAGACACAAAATCAAGTAGAGTCTATTATCCTTCCATCAACGTCTCAAGATTAGCCATTATCTTCTGCTGATTAGCTTTAACAATGGCTTGATCGTTACACAGCTCATAGATTTCACTCTGATATTTTTGCACATGTTGCAACAACACATTAAAAGCTGTTGCAGAAGTTGATCCAACATGCCCTTTAGTTCGAGGCTCCCCCTGAATATCTACTTTATGTTGATCTTTCAGAACAATGCCCTAGTAATTCCTCAAGAAGATGAAGTAGTGAGTAGAGAATAGATGAGCGAGAAATCCATATGAGACAAAAAGAACCTTAGATGAGTAAACTTTATAGAAGAAAGAGTTTCTCAATGATTAGAGTCCTAGATTAACATGCAACATTGCCACAAGTTTATTGGAACTCAAACTCTCTTGAATAGTCACAACTTTTTAGCTTACCAATGTCAACACATATCTGCCATGTTAACAAATAGAATTGACGTCAAGGAAAAAAACTTATTGTCCCACTTTTTCCTCTTACGGCACACGTTTAGTTGAAAAAAATTGTTTCAGTCCATGTTGCAACATTACTTTACTAGTCAGTTAGTTAAGGACTTAACCTTATGAAATATTTCTCAAACATAAACAATGAATGTCACACTCAATCCACATTAATTGTGATGTCATCAACAAGAAATTAGATTTATTCAATACTTAAATCACACAAGAATTTATAACTTGAACCATGTGTGTGTGTGAAAGCTATAAAAAGATCTTTATTGAAATTCCTCAGAATCAAGCTTTACAAGATTTAGAATTTAAAACAACCTGTTCAAACAATGTGATCATCTAATCACATTGCAAAAATTTTTTCATGAATATTGGACTTGGTAGTTTTTACTCTAGAACCTTCAATCTGGTCTAGATAGCTTTTTCCAGTCTCCACCTCTTTTTTTCTTTTTTTTCACTTTTTTTTGTTTGTTTTTTTCCCCCCTTTTTTCCTTTTCTTTTCATGAGTGAATAGAGTATATGAATGGATAAAGAGACATCTCATTATATCCAGAGTCACTACGAAGTTTAAACTCCTGCACTTGCAAATCATTAAAATCAGTTTTTCAATCAAATCAAAATATAGTGTGCACAAGAAGTATGGTTCAAATAATAAATCCCAAGTTGATTTAATTATTAAACTTTCACATCTCTTGAGTCTTATCACTTTCATGTTTCAATGCATGTGCCAACAGTAATCAAAAGCTTATCTCAAAACGTCAAATCTCACAGAGTCAAGTGTCTTAGTAAAAATGTCTGCTAGTTGATGTTCTGTTGCAACATATTCTAGAACAATCTTTTTTGTTTCAATTACACCATTTTTTTCAATTATTTTTTTGGTGTTGAAAACTCACGTGTCAGTCATTGTTCAGTGTAAAATTCAGAAAATGCAAAGTTCTCAAATTCCTTACAATTATCATTTTTTATTCTAACAATATTTCCTATGTCGCAACTTTTCTCTGTTTTTAACCTTAAGGACAAATTTTTGGATGCATCAAATGTGAGATTTTCTTACCCATATCTGTTTCAAGCTCTGTTGCGACAAATCAAACTTTACTTTTGATGATTTCCTAGGCTTATCATAAAAGAAAGGATTGACAAACATACCTCTTTTTAGATCATCAATATACCTATAGTATCGTGGTCTGATGTGTCCAGGTACACCGTAGTAATGACATACTGGAACAAATCTCTTTCGCTTTTCTTCTGAAATATTTGCCTTTGTCGCACGGGATGTTGCAACATGCAGTTCCAACTTCGGCTCCTTAGATTCTTTGAAAAAGATAGTTTTTCCAATTGAAAGACCTTCTTGGAACCCAAGTCCTGTGTGATCTCTATTTGGCTTTTGAATTGACAACATATGATCAAGCTTCAAAGTACCTGAATTCAACATCTTTACATTTTGCCGAGTTTGTTTCAGCTCCAGTTGCAACTCTTCAATTTTCTGTTGTCTCTCGGCTGCTTGGATCTGGTGGTTTCTCACTGATTTTGTCAAATAGGCTTTTTGTTCCTCCAATCCATTGATCTTTTCCTCAAGCTCCTAATTCTTCTTTCATACAATCAGCAATTTTTCATACATCTCCTTGTATGCTTTCATGATTCCCTCTTCATCTAGATCATCATCACTCTTTGTTTCTAAATTCGTGCTGCTGTCATCTGATAACATAGGTTTTGTAAAATATGCAGTCTGTAAAATAGTCCAAGCATCTTTAGCAATTTCACAAGTTGAAATCAGTTTAAATTGATTTAGATCTACAACATTAAAAATCGCATTTAAAGCCTTAGAATTATTGTTAGCCAAACGATTTTCATTTGCGGTCCATTGATTCTCATTTTTCGGCACATCAATTCCTTCATCATTCTTCATTGTAGGATACGCCCATCCAACGACAATTGCCCTCCAAGATTTTTCATCAATGGATTTGATAAATGTTCTCATTCGAGCCGTCCAATACGAGTAGTTTGAGCCATCCAATAGTGGTGGTTTGGTAATTGAACTTCCATCCCGAAATGTGTCCATATCTGCAAAATAGCCAGAAAAAAAACTTTTCCAAAGATCTAACTGAGTTAGTTCAGTAACCTGCTCTGAGACCACTTGTTAGTTTTCTGGTCTCTTAATCAATTTGATAATTAAACAAATCAACTAAGTAAATTTGCAAGAAAGTAAATTTGTTGCAATAAAAGTAAGAACACATAAATTTTAACGTGGTTCAACCAACTTGGTCTACGTCCACGCGACCATCCCTTGACCAACAAACCAATCCATTAAGTTTCAAGAGATTACAGACACCAATGAAAACTTACGCAATTGGAGACTCCCTCTTAACCCTTGCCGCCTAGGTGTAAGACTCCCTTAGTAGATTCTCTAGTTTGGCGAGCTTCCCTCGACTCACAAAAGTTCTTCCCCGATAACACACCTTCTTCTCCCAAAGAATGTATACTAAAACATAATAAAAAGAGACTTGAAACTCTAGATGGATTGATCAATACATATGACAAAAACAGACTGTGTTGCAACACTAATTAAAACATTCAGCAAATTCTGTTACACAACATGTTGCAACACGACCTGACACAGATAGCCTATACCTATCTCACGTTTTAGCTCCTTATTTTCTACTCACTGCTCGCAATACCTTCAACTGAGAAATGAGATGCCTATTTGAAGGATTTGCTTGGGATGTTGAGTATACGCAGAAGAGTCTTCAAGAAAATCCAATTAGCTCAAGAGTTCTTGATAATCTTGACTTTATCACATTATCACTTTATCTCCAAGATATCTTCATAGCCATGTGGACTCTTCAAGAATTCTTCTGGCATTAGAACACTTCAGAACTTGAATCCCTCATGATCGTGACTTCTTCATCGATTCCTGCAAGCTCAAAATACCACACATAATATCCATAATTTTTGCAGAACACAGCCAACAATAATAAAATAAAAATCAGATCCTAACAAATCCAATAATTTGTATTGCCATTCCAAAGGATGTCCACACAAGAACTCTCGTTATTAAAAAAAATAAAAAATTATCTTCAAATTATTACATTTGATTAGTAAAGATTCTTTTGGGCCCTAAAACGATAACGGGTCACCCAAAAAGATGACAAAACATATAATGTTTAGCAGTTGGAGGAAATTTTGTTCTCCTAACGTCTCTTAATATGAGCATGACATAGACATTAACGACTTGAAAATGATCGTACTAATTTCAGTTAAGGGTTTGTTTGGCTTAAACTTTAAACATTTAAATACACTTTTTGTGAGTTTAAAAACTAATTAAACTAATTTGTTTGGTCTATTGTTTAAAGAATTTTTAGATAAAAGTCTAAGCAAAAAATAAGAAGCTCCTTTTAGATAATGCGGGAATTTATTTTTCTTTTCTTTCTCAAAAATATATTCTTTCATATTTTTGAAAGTTCAATATTACCCTCAAAATTTTTAAAAACCCAACATACGCCAAACAATCAGTGGCTTTTATTGGATAGCACTTCTAACCAAAATTCTACAACCCAAAAACTAAATTTTTATATCTAAGCCAAACTGAGCCTAAGCCTCAAGAAAAACTTCGTCCGAGGTGCGGCCATATAAAACATGAGTTGGATTTCAATAGGAAAATTTGCTAGGCATGCAAATTGAGTGTTATATGTATGTGTCGGTTTGAGCAGATAGTTTGATGTAACTTCTTCATTCAACATTTGCAGTTTGATTGTACGTAATATTTCTATGACATTTGATTGTTCATCCCTCGTCTCATTAGAAACATAATATTAACACAAGGGAACATGTTAACAAATTAGCAGAATAAACTTAGCTTAGCTATTTATAGCTAAGGAAAATCTGCGCACACATTTAGCAATTCAAACCCCAAAAAGCCAAACAGAAGTAAAAATAGTGTAGAAGATTATAGATTTAGCATATGTGCTCCACTATGATTACTGCGTTATACATTAACATGAATACGCCAATGATTTTTGGTGCATGTAGCAAGTGAGCTTTTAGTTTGATTAGTTTTAGATAAGGGGTTCCGATATTGAATATTGGAGGCGGCGGCCAAGCCAATGTAAGGATAAAATTTGGTCTAGCTAGTGGTATGAATTTTATTTTAGATGTAAGAGATTTCGAGATCTATTTTCGTGTTTAATATCCTATTTGATGTAAAATGTCTTAAACTCCCTTAACTAATAAAAGAAAGGGATAAAATAGAGACAAGGAAAAATATGTTGAAGAAAAAATATTATAATAAGGGTGAAATTTGCTCCGACCCGAGCTCAGCAAGGATCTGTACAAGAAAGGAAGGAATCACGGGGCTTATGACCCGTGTTTTCCCTCCGACGTGAAGATTAGTCAATATGGCCGAGCTCAAATAACTACGGTAAGTATAAAGTAATTAATGAGTACGAGTTACCTTGAATATGAGTATTGAATAGGGAATTTAGACTAACAACTAACCCAGACAACATTAAATGCTTAATTTGGTAGGACATTGTACTTGTCTACCCGAGCTCATTATCCAGCAGATAAAGCTATTACTTACTAATTAGAACTTTTATGTCCCATCCAATATTAAATGTTGAGGTTGAGCGCCAATACACAGGTCGGACACAAGTCAGGTACTGCCCCATAGAAGTCCGGGTCAGGTTTACACCCATATCATTTCATTTCCCTAAGTTCAGGGCTCATCGGAGGCCTGGAAAAGGAGACTCATGGACCGACCTACCAAAATTTAAAAATAGACCTTCATGGCTGACACGTCACTCCTACTTCTGATAGGATGTGATGGTTGGTATTCCTGAGGCAACAGTTCATCATCTATAAATAGGGATAAGCAGATTCAGAAAACACTTTCATTTGTTTACTACATATCTCCTCAAAATTTCTTATACCATTACCAGTTGGCTCGAATTTTCCAACTAAAGAGTTTCCATCTCCTAACCAGCTCAAACCGTTTAGATCGGGAATTAGGTACGTTAGTACTCCTTCCTTAAAACTTTTGGCTTTATTCATTATTTTCTTTTTCATAAATGGTGAGGTCAGAATCCGAGGATTCTCAAGTCCGCTCAACTCAATCTTATGGCGAAGGGGAAGAGCCTAATAGCTCAAGTACTGAGTATTCATAACATCGTGGTCCTAACGAAGAAGAGAGTAACAAAGTCGAAGTCATCAAGGTCAAGGACGATGATAAAGGATGCGAGGAAGGGGCTGAGGCCTAGAATGACGGAGAAGAACAAAATGAAGGGCAGTTTAGAGGGTTTTCTGATGTAGATGATGCCGAAGGTGGGAGTGGTTCCTCCCTTAATCAACTGGTCGGGCTAAACATCCCTTCTTTATCTATAGCTAACCTTTTCCTACCAATGAGATCATCCTCAAGTCACTAATCAGCTCAACTAAATCAGACCCAGGCCCTCGAGCGTTTATCCAACTCGAGAGCTGCTACTAGTGGAGAGGCCACAGCTTCATCAAGGAGTGGCAAAAAGTTGCTGGCCTGTTACGAAAGAAAGTGTAAGACTTACACATACGAACCAACATAAGAATGAGCGAGGGATCTGTTTTGCATGAGCTATGGTTGAGAGTGCCGAAGAAGGATGAGATGGCTTGCTATGCCAGGGAAAATGAGATATCCGTCTACGATTCGACATTTGACTTTATCAAGCTTCCCTTCCCAACTTTCATCTCAGACATCTTCAACTTTTTCGCTCTCAGCCTGGACCAAATTACTCCAAATGGTTGGGGAATGATGGTGGCATTCTACTCATATGCAAAGGGTGAATGAGTGGTCCCGACTTTAAACTTGTTCAGGAGGTGCTTCGTTGCCAAGGCCAACCCTAAGGGGAGAGGTTGGTTTCACTTCTGCTCTCGGGAACACCACATCATCTTAGCCAATTGGGATTCCTCCCACAAAGGGTGGCATCACAAATATTATTTTGTATCTAGGAGGTCGGACTGGGGGGTTCCTAAATCATGGACTTGTTATCTTCCTCTATAAGCCAACAAAACTCCCGGCTTGACTGACACGGAGAAAAAAGCTCCCCGGAAGCTGCTACCAAAAGATGATCTTATGAACGCTGCTTATTACCTCGATTGGGCAAGGATATGGAGCTCGGGGCTCTTTGGCCCAAAGCCTACTGGTCCTCACACTCGCCATCCTTGACTGCTCCCTATCAATCCTTTTGAGAAGATCCCTACTCTGAAATGATATGGGTGTAAACCTGACCCAGACTTCTATGAGGCAGGACCCAACCCGTGTCCAACCCGTGTATTGGTGCTTAACCTCAGCATTTAGTGTTGGATGGGAAATAAATGTTCTAACCAGTGGGTAATAGCTTTGTCTGCTGGATAATAAGCTCGGGCAGGCAAATACACTACCCTACCGAATTAAGCATTTAATGCTGCCCGGATTAGTTGTTAGCATATATACCCTATTCAATGCTCACATTTAAGGTAACTCTTAATCATTAATTACTCTTTACATACCGTAGTTATTTGAGCTCCGGCGTATTGACTAATCTTCACACCGAAGGGAAAATACGGGTCATAAACCACACGATTCCTTCCTTTCGTGTACAGATCTTTGCTGAGCTCGGGTCCGAGCAGATTTCACCCTTATCATATTGATATTTCTCTTGTACCCTCTAAAAGTTGACTTTTCTTATAGCATGTTTCACGTAACGAAACTGTTAAATTGTGGATAGAAAATGAGTTGACGAATAAACGGCGTTCATTTTTTAAAAATCAAGGAAAAAGATAGGTGATGAATTTCGCGCTATAATCCAAGGACTTTCAAAGATAATTACCACTATATTTATTTAAAGACTTAGAACTAAAACGCTATTGCAAGATTTTCATGCTTAGTACGAGAGGTCTTGAGATTGATTTTTGATTAATATTCATAATTACATAACACTCCCCCTTGGATATTCATCGCTTAAGAATATGTCTCGTAAAACCTTACTAGGAAAAAATCCTAATGAAGAAAAAAAAGTACAATATTCTTATTATATATTTCATACTGCCTCATTAAAAATCTTGCCATAAAAATCCAATAGGACAAAACCTAGGCGATCTCCCCCTCATGTTGGCATATCAAGAATGATTGTTGAGTTCACGCATGTCATTCTTGCGAAACAGTTCTTCAAATATTGTGGTCGACAATCTCTTCGTAAGTAAACCTGCTACATTATCACTTTAGTGAACTTGATTAACATCATTCAGCCTTTTTTCGGAAGTACGTGTATGAAAAAGAGTTTTGAGATGATATGTTTGATTCCATCACCTTAGTATAGTCTTTTCTACTTGAAAAATCATGTAGTATCATTCACTCATAAAGTACAAATATATCGACATGCTATGGGAAGGTAACAACAATAGTCGGCTTTCAAAACATCAATATATAAGGTACTATCATATGAGAATAAACATATTGCTTGTGATGAGTCAAACAAAAGCTCATGATTTTTCATACCCAGTCAACTTAGTTTGATCATGGTTGACCTCTTATTAGTTTGTTCCAAATAATAACGAAATAATATTTAGCACATCGATGCACTTTTATTGGTGTAATATATATCTTGCTAATAAAATAAGATAGAATCGTGTCTTAGCACTTGTAGTTTAACAAGATACACCATTTCATTAAGTTATGGTACTTGAGGAAAATAAATTTTTCATTTTTTCTTGAGGATGAAAAATGCCTCTTTAATATCAAGGGTCAAACGATTGGGGCACTCAAATGATAAGCTTTATTACTTCAATATTTTCGCTTTATAAGTTGATTGGTGGACAATATTCTATACAATGAATGCTCGAACTTAGAATTATAGGATTTGTAGCTTTTGCGGACCCTAAAAAATGCTTTAGATATTATTCAAAACTCTTGATATTTTTGTTTAAAAAAACATTTAACACCGATATATAAATTAATAGTTTTTAATCTTTAAAATCACTCACCCCTACCTGATTAAATATCAGCCTGATGATTTCACTGAAAGATGTAAAAATCAGTATTAATTCTTCAATGAGAACGACACAGAGCAAGAAAGAAAAAAAAATGATTAAGATAGGTTTTCGTAAGATTGGCTCTCGTCTTTTGGGCGATTGATTTATTGTTGTTTTCTCAATATTTGAATTTGATATGATTTTTTTTGGGGGGGTCAAGGGGTCTATGGTTAAACAATGAAAGAAAAGTATTTTGAGTAAGTATTAATTAAGAGAGAAAAAAAGGAATTGAAGAGAGAGAGAAAAGAATTAAAAAGAAGAAAGAGAAATAAAGATAATTTAGTTAGCACATCATGTAGAATTTCATGTAGGAAGTGATAAAAGGGTGATGAAAGAAGAGGGATATATAACATTACTCATAGTAATAAGAATTAATTTATTCTTAATGGTTTCACTGAAAGATGTAAAAATCAGTATTAATTCTTCTATAAGAACGATGCACAGTAAGAAGGAGAAAGAGAATTGCTTAAAACTATTTCTCTTCTTTTAATTGATTGATTTATTGTTGTTTTCCAAATATTTAGGTTTGAAATAATTTTTTTTATTAAGGGATCTAATATGGTTAAAAAAAGAAAGAAAAGTATTTGAGTAAATATTAATTAAGAAAGAGAAAAATAATTAAAAAGAAGAAAGATAAATAAAATTAATCTAGTTGACATGCTATGTAAGATTCTACATAAAAGGTGATAAAAAAAATGTAATGAAAAAGGGGTCATATATAGCCCCCGCAAGTGCAGGGATAGATAATTTTTTAGTCTTACACTTCGACAGTTTTAATATTTTAAATGGGTGGCAGTGGGTTTTGAACTCAGGATCTTTTGGTACCTAAGCTCTGATATGTTAAGTTATAATGTTTTAAATAGGTAGATGTGAGTTTTGAACTCAAGACCTTTTGGTACCTAAATTCTGATACCATATTAAGTTACCACCTCAACTAAAAGTTTAAACTGTTAAAAAGAATTTACTATATTATTTGTTATATAAGATAAAATATGGCCACATAGAAAATTAATTATTTCTCATCTCTTTCAGCTATCTTTTCCTTCCTTTTTTGGTCAATCTCATTAATTATTACTGCACACAAAATAGTATCTTTGAGAGGTTTTTGGTTTTTTTGGCGAAAAAAGTCGTTTAATAACATAAAGCATATAAATCATCCAATACCAACAACATTCACGTTGGGGCAGATTAACACATTTTGACAAAAATCAGTATTAATTCTTCAATGACACGATAGAGAGTAAGAAAGAAAAAAAAATGATTAAGACCGGTTGGGTGATTGATTTATTGTTGTTTCCTCAATATTTGGATTTGATATGGTTTTTTTTTTTGGGGCCAAGGGGTATATGATTGAACAAAGAAAGAAAAGTATTTTGAGTAAGTATTAATTAAGAGAGAAAAAAATGAATTGAAGAGATAGAAAAGAATTAAAAATAAGAAAGAAAATAAAGAGAGTTTAGTCGACATACCATGTATGATTTTATGTAGAAAGTGATAAAAGGGTGATAAAAAATGGGTGATTACTCATAGTAATAAGAATTAATTTCTTCTAAAGCCTGATGGTTATACTAACATATGTAAAAATTAGTATTAATTTTTCAATGAGAACGATACACAGTAAGAAAGAAAAAAAAAGATTTGTTTAAAACTAGTTATCTTCTTTTAATTGATTGATTTATTGTTGTTTCTAAATATTTAGGTTTGATATGATTTTTTTTTGTCAAGGGATCTAATATGGTTAAACAAAGAAAGAAAAGTATTTTGAGTAATATTAATTAAGAAAGAGAAAAGGAATTGAAGAAAGAGAAAACTAATTAAAAAGAAGAAAGAGAAATAAAAATAGTCTAGTTGACATGCCATGTATGACTCTACATAGGAGGTGACAAAGGATGATGAAAAAAGAGGTAATATATAACTTTACTATACTATATATTATGTAATGCCACTGTTTTTTGGGATCATAAGGAATAATGTAAACTTCTTGTCACAAATCAGACAAATAACGATGTGTTTAATATGGTAATACTATTTAATAGTGGACCGTGAAGATTAAGTGAATCTGTCAGGCAATAATTTCTCTTCTGAAAATTAGCTGAAAGACCATATCGTGGATCATGAAAGTTCATAATGTTAAGTGACCACCTAGGTTGATAAGGAATAATATAAAATTCTTGTCACAAATCAGGCAAATAACAATGTGTTTAATATGATACTATTTAATAGTGGACCGTTAAAATTAACTGAATATGCTAGGCAATAATTTTTCTTTTGAAAATTAGTTGAAAGACCATATCGTGGATCACGAAAGTTCATAATGTTAAGTGACCACCTCGGTTCATAAGGAATAATGTAAACTTCTTGTCTCAAATCACGCAAATAACAATGTGTTTAATGTGATACTATTTAATAGCGCACTGTGAAGATTAAGTGAATCTACCAAGCAATAATTTCTATTTTGAAAATTAGCTGAAAGACCATATCGTAGATCACGAAAGTTCATAATGTTTAGTGACTACCTAGGTTCATAAGGAATAATGTAAACTTCTTGTCACAAATCACGCAAATAACAATGTGTTTAAAATATGATACTATTTAATAGCGGACCGTTAAGATTAAGTGAATTTGCCAGGCAATAATTTTTCTACTGAAAATTAGCTGAAAGACCATATCGTGGATCATGAAAGTTCATAATATTAAGTGACCACCACGGTTCATAAGGAATAATGTAAACTTCTTGTCACAAATCACACAAATAACAATGTGCTTAATTTGATACTATTTAATAGCGGATTGTGAAGATTAAGTGAATTTGCTAGGCAATAATTTCTCTTCTGAAAATTAGCTAAAAGACCATATCGTGGATTACAAAAGTTCATAATGTTTAGTGACCACCTAGGTTCATAAGGAATAATGTAAACTTCTTCTCACAAATCAGGAAAATAACAATGTGTTTAATATGATACTCTTTAATAGCGGACTGTTAAGATTAAGTGAATATGCCAGGCAATAATTTCTCTTTTGAAAATTAGCGGAAAGACCATATCGTGGATCACGAAAGTTCATAATGTTAAGTGACCACCGAGGTTCATAAGGAATAATATAAACTTCTTGTCACAAATCAGGCAAATAACAATGTGTTTAATATGATACTATTTAATAGTGGACCGTTAAGATTAAGTGAATCTGCCAGGCAATAATTTCTCTTCTGAAAATTAGCTGAAAGACCACATCATGGATCACGAAAGTTCATAATGTTAAGTGACCACCTCGGTTCATAAGGAATAATGTAAACTTCTTGTCACAAATCAGGCAAATAACAATGTATTTAATATGATACTATTTAATAGCGGACTGTGAAGATTAAGTGAATCTGCCAGGCAATAATTTCTCTTTTGAAAATTAGCTGAAGGACCATACCGTAGATCACGAAAGTTCATAATGTTTAGTGACTACCTAGGTTCATAAGGAATAATGTAAACTTCTTGTCACAAATCAGGCAAATAACAATGTGTTTAATATGATACTATTTAATTGTGGACCATGAAGATTAAGTGAATCTGTCAGACAATAATTTCTCTTCTAAAAATTAGCTGAAAGACCATATCGTAGATCACGAAAGTTCATAATGTTTAGTGACTACCTAGGTTCATAAGGAATAATGGAAACTTCTCGCCACAAATCAGGCAAATAACAATGTGTTTAAAATGATACTATTTAATAGCGGACCATGAAGATTAAGTGAATCTGCCATACAATAATTTCTCTTCTGAAAATTAGCTGAGAGACCATATCGTGGTTGTTAGATAGTGGTTTCTTATATCATTTATTATATTCAATATGCCCCCACAAGTGCAGGGGCAAACCTTTCTCTTTTGAAAATTAGCTAAAAGACCATATTGTTGTAATTAGAGAGTGGTTTATTATATCATTTGTTATATTCAATATACCCCCACAAGTGCAGGGGCAGATCATATTGTGGTTGTTAGATAGTGGTTTATTATATTATTTGTTATATTTAATATATCCCCGCAAGTGCAAGGGCAGTTAGTTTTTGAGTATTCCATTTGGATAATTTTAATATTTTAAGGGCTCTTATACTATGTTAAGTTACCATCTCATCTAGAAGTTTAAATTGTTAAAAAGAGGTTTATTATATTATTTGTTATATTCAATACATAAAGATATAATACGGGCAGATAAAAAATTACTTTTTTGTCATCTCTTTCGCCTATCTTTTCCTTCCTTTTTTGGTCAATCTCTTTATTACTTCACACAGAAAAGTATCTTTGAGAGGTTTTTGGTTTTTTGGGCGAAAACAAATCGTTTAATAACAAAAAGCATATAAATCATCCAATACCAACAACATTCACGTAGGGGCAGATTAGCACATTTTGACCAAAAATAAAATAAAATTAACACTTAGAATTATAGGATTTGTTGCTATTGTGGACCCTAATATTTTTGTTTAAAAAAACATTTTTACACCGATATATAAATTACTAGTTTTTCATCTTTAAAATAACTCACCACTCATTGATTAAATATCAGCCTGATGGTTTCACTGAAATATGCAAAAATCAATATTAATTCTTCAATGAGAACGACAAAGAGAAAGCAAGAAAAAAAAATGATTAAAGACTAGTTCTCATCTTTTGGGCAATTGATTTATTGTTGTTTTCTCAATATTTGAATTTGATCTATTTTTTTTTTTGGTCAAGGGGTCTATGGTTAAACAAAGAAAGAAAAGTATTTTGAGTAAGTATTAATTAAGAGAAAAAAAAAAGGAATTGAAGAGAGAGAAAATAATTAAAAAGAAGAAAGAAAAATAAAGATAGTTTAGTTGGGATTGTTGGGAAGAAACCTGAAATCAAAACAGAAAACAGAGAAATAACAACAAAAGCACAGAGGGAAAACACCTCCCATTTTGTGTAAACCTGTTAAGAAGTAATAAATGGAGCCACACACAAACAATGCAAAAATCTACCAAATCTAAAAAATTCAAGCAAATAGAACAACACTAAGATTTTAATGTGGAAAACCTCCCCAACGTGGAGAGCAAAAACCACGGGACTGTAGTCCACCCAAAAACTTCTACTATCAACAAATAATAGGTACAAGAGAGTCTTCTCTAGCTACAACTAGAGGTATATACAATACATTCACCAAGAATAACATATTCTTACAAACATTGCATAACAATAGAGATTAAACCAAGAAGTAGGAGAGAAATCGCCAAAAATGTAGTCACTGTTCACGCAAGAAAAACCCGTGATAGAGAGCTCCAAATCTGATGTCCACCATACAAATTAAAAATCCACGAGTTGTAAACGTGGTCACAAAATTTCAGCTCGATCGGATCATAAATGACCTCCGATCGTTCACTTGATCAAAACTACGCACTATTTGAACAGTTTTTCTCTCAACCCTTTCTTCTTTTCTCTCTCTGTTTCTCACACTCTCTCTCACATTTTTTTTCTCTCTTTTTTCAAATTCAAAGTGACAGACAGTCAAAGCTGGTCTATCAACTCCATTATTTTTTTATTTTTTTATTTTGTTTCTTTGGTCAAAAGGTGAAGACAAAATCATTATCAACCACATGGTTGGACAAGGACATCTTTAATGGAGTCTTCAAAATACAAGATTTTTTAAATTTGAGTATTTTTAGAGCTTTATGGCCCAAAAATTAACACTAATGATGGTAAAAGTACGTAAGGTCTATCACTTTTATCATCTTTTAAATCAAAATAGAGCTCCAGATTCTATTTTTTTCAACAT
This sequence comes from Ehretia macrophylla, assembly GCA_037974665.1. Lineage (NCBI taxonomy): Eukaryota > Viridiplantae > Streptophyta > Magnoliopsida > Boraginales > Ehretiaceae > Ehretia > Ehretia macrophylla. The sequence continues at coordinate 10,184,026 of CM075764.1, read as the reverse complement.
ATACCATTAAGGATAACCTAAAAGGGTGATCTAAAAAAGGATGATATATAGTTTTATTTGAAAGTTATTATATTATTTTTTACTATTTACGATATTGTCGCACCATACTGTTATATCATATTATTAGTCTGCATATTCACTATGTTTCCATACTGCGTTAGTCGCTCTAAACCAAAATTATTCCTGTCATGGCGGATTTGGTTAAATTTATTCAACGGTACTCAAGTTAAATATTGTTTATTTTTAACATTTTAATTTTTTTAGTACAATAAAAGTTAGAGATATGGTTTGAATTCAGAATGTCTGAATTACTCACTATTTGAATATTCCACCAAATTAAACTCTTGAATGTGAAATATTGTTTATTCAATTGAAAGGTTATCTAACATCCTGCAAATAAAAAAAATACGCACATGGGTTATGTCTTTATATCTCATACTTTGGATGTTTGTTTCATAGCTTTTGCTGCGATGAATTTTTTTTTTTTTTTCCATTTTTGTAATAGAGAAACTAGCTAGGGTTTTGGTACCGTTGATCCTTTCCTATTTGTTGATCACCAAAAAATAAATAAATTACTTGAGGGACGAGGAAAACATGGACACAATTAAAAAACATTTGGGTTATTTCCAGAAAAGCTTCTGTTGATGTGTTAAGTAATTATTAGTTATCCGAAGGCAACAAAAATAATGAAGAAAAGTAAACAAGAAAATAATAATAAAAGAACAAAAGAAAATTATGTGGTTCAACTATACCTACATCCACATATTTCAATAAAATTAATTCATTAATTCAAAGGAAAAGAGTTTACAATATTTCTCCAATGAATAAAAAAGATCTCCCATTACCTATATATGTTAACCTCTCTTAAGTTATAATGCAATGAGACTGCAATGTTGCAAAGGAACTTTCTACAAAAAAGAAAGTATTTATAGAAAGAAAGCTAGAGCTAATTTTAACAGGATTAGGAAAGGAGATTAGAGAAACTAGTACTAATCGTCTTACCAAGATTAGATAATTATCTTTCCAATTCCCTAATCATATATATATATATCCATATCTTTTTTAACTCAATCATGCATTATAGTTGCTGTCATTCGATGCTTTGTTGCATCTCATTTTTCTTGTTAACAATCTCCTCGGTCTTGTATTTTGCAATGCCGCAGATTGAAAGATAAGTATATGATCAGTAGATTGAAGGTGATTATGGTGTTTACACTTCAGACTACAAAGTTAATAATATTATTGTTACTCGGCTGCAGATTAAACCGAACAGGAAAAAGAATTTAGCAACTAAACAGGTTTAACACCACAGAGAAAAGCATAGTAATTGTTTTATAAGCCAAGTAAGAAGGTTATGCATGCAAACATAAATTGCAACTGAGGTTTCAATCTTTAAGGATTCAAGTATGGTTTCTGCTTTCTAGTCAAAATTGCCTTTTGGTATGTTCTTTATTGTGAGTGGGAGAAATCTAGCACCTTTCACATTTTCAGAAAAAAGAATAGAAAATATCAATATAGGAATTTGCTAGAGACGATAAAGAAAACAAACACAAGCACTAGGAGGCTTCGCGTTTCAGACTTGACTTGCAACACTAAACATTTGTCCTATTTCTCGCAACACAAAGGGTAACATACAAATTAATATCCATGAAATATCCAACAAAAACAATCACAAGCACAAGGGCTCTCATTCGTGAGAAGCGAAGGTCACATTTCATTATATACATGACTAATCCCTTTAACTGCTATTAAAAAGCATTCGAGTCTCGTCGTCCCATAAAGGAACTGTATGCAACCAGAACCAGCTGATCACATCAACTTGTGCTAATAAACAAGCAATTCTATAGGCGATGTCATAATCGGACAGTTCCATCAAGTTGCATCTACATATATAAGCAAGAATAGTGAGTTGTCACATTGGCAGGAGGTTTTTGTTACTGACTCGTTTTCATAGTTAGTTTTGTTCTGGACGCACTTAAAAGATAAAGATATCTTTTGTTTTTGAACTGATATTTTGTTATTTGCAATCCCATAAATCATTGAAATCTTTGAGAATCAAGTTAAATTCAACCCACTTAGTATTAACGACATTAGTAACGAAGAACGATGGGTTAAACACTTAAACAGTTTTTTTTTTTTTTTTCCTTTACAAGCAAATAAGGATATTCACAGAAATAGTGAGGCATGCATGTTCTGCGTCTGAGGCTTTTTCTTGTCAGCATGTTGTGTCTCTTTAATAAGTCCAAAGTAGCAAAATGGATCCAGAATATGAGACGAAGGAAGTGATCTTTTTTTTTATTATTGTTATTTAAGGGTGGCTTACAAGTTAATATTATATCATTTAAAATGTTAATTTCAAGAATCGATGTTTGAACCTCTTACACTTAAAAATAAGAATCATACCACTAGACCATATGTAAAGTCCATATATAATACGTGTTCGTTTTTTTTTTTTTCCAATCTAAAATCCAATTTCATGAAATGGAGCAATTCTCATCCACACTATAATATATTAAGCAGGTTTCTTCTGACTCCCTGAGGATGTGTCCAATAATAATTGAAAGAAGACGACATATATCGTCTGAACATGCTCATAAAATGGAGTACCCTACACTGCTGTCATCCCTAAAAAAATATTATCATGCCAATAGATGATATATCTTTCACTTTAGAGAGAAAATAAAAAAGAAAAGCAAAGATCTTTGTAAGGTTAATACATTTGGTTAACTAGCAAGGTAAAGCTAAACTCTACGCGCCACCGAACACAAATAATTACTTTATAAAAGCATGTTTCCTTTATAATTTAAAATTCCAAATCTCAAATTATTGAATGGAAGGAGTAATTGGTAACCTTAGGGGACTCCAATAATTTGCAATGAAAAAAAAATACAATAATTAATAATAAAAAATAATATTATAACTGAAGAAATAGAGACTTAGAGAAAAAAGTAGATATCTGAAAAATGAATTGTATTATTGCATAACTATTTCTGTTACAGTTACAGATATATATAGCTGCAGCTTTCTTATTGATGAGTTGTTGCCTAGCTGTCAAGTTAGTTTTCTCAACTAACTTGATCAGACTATAACTGTGATAACTACTTAACAAAGGTTACACAATAAGTTCTTTTATGCTAGAACTATTCAGCTAGTCTACTATCCTTATCATCCCCCCGCAAACTGAGGAGGGCCTTGGCCATAGGAAGTTTGTCCTTGAGCTTGAGAAACTGAGCCTTTGAGAGAGGCTTTGTGAAAAGATCTGCTATCTGCTCAGCTGAGGGTAGATTGGACACTTTCAGTGCATTATTGACCACTTGATCTCTGATGAAATGATAGTCAATAGCAATGTGCTTGGTCCTGTTGTGGAAAACTGGATTGGCGGTTAATGCTAAGGCTGACTGATTATCACAATAGAGGAGAGGAGGGGAGTGACTTAGGTGGAGATCTTTGAGAAGATAAGTAAGGCACATGATCTCTGTAGTTGTGTAAGCCATAGCTCGATATTCTGCCTCTGTTGATGACCTAGCCATTGTTGGCTACTTCTTAGAGCACCATGAAATCAAATTATGGCCTAGGTAGATACAGTAAGCAGTAGTGGACTTCCTATCTGTAAGGTCACTGGCCTAATCTGAGTCTGAAAAGGCAGTGAGAGTAAAAAGGCCAGGGCTGAATTGAATTCCATGAGTGATAGTGGCTTTTAAGTATCTGAGTGTCTTTTTAAGTGATTGAAAATCTGCCTTTGTAGGGTTATGCATGTGTTGACACAAAGTGTTGACAACAAGCTTTATGTCATGCCTAGTAAGAGTGAGATATTGCAAAGCTCCTACTAGACTCCTATACTGGGAAGGATTGGAATAGGGCTGCAATGATGACTGAGTAAGATTGTGGGGTTTAGAAAAGGTTGGTATGGGTGTGGGATGACAATCTTGCATGCCTGCCTTCTAAAGAAGGTCAAGAGCATCCTGTGATGACTATGTCATCAACATAAACAAGAATGATAATGATGGTAGTGGGAGTGTAGGAAACAAACAGTAAGGTGTCGGCTTACTGCATGTAAAACCTTGATTGTGCAGAAAGTTAGACAACATTTGATACCAGGCCCTTGGTGCCTTTTTGAGGCCATAAAGAGACTTTTGCAGTTTACAAACATATGTAGGATTAGAGGAATCAACAAAGCCAGCTGGTTGTGTCATATATACCTCTTCATGAAGAGTGTAACGGCCCGATCCCTCATGAGACCGGAGCCCCAATCCCAAAACCTAAGGCACAAAAAACGAGGAAAAACGGACAGAGTCTGCCCTGTTTATAAGACAATCCAAAACCTGTACAAGCAACTATAACCTCAAAATTAAAGTCCAACCTCTTCCATAATTCCTAACTTCCTCTATCCATCTTCCTTATGAATTAAGTCCGCCAACCATTCAAATCATGCAAGCATGCATTTAATAGACAATAAAGTAAAGAATACAAGTTATTGCATACCATTACAACTATCACATCTTACAAACATTAACTATCTATTACAATCATTCCCAACATGAATCAAATACACACACAAGACTTCTATTTTACAAATTTTTCTATCACGAGCAAGCAACACCTCAATGCTCAGGAGGCCAAACAGCTTGTAGGCTCCGCAGTTGTTTCATACTAAACCTGGAAATGTTAGAAAGAGAGGTGAGCATACAACACATGTATACTCAGTGAGGGAGGAAACATATATTTGAGGAGTTTTTGAAAATATTTTCGTGCAATGCAACAAATAAGGAAGGTACAAGAAATCAATATAAAATAACCACTAAATAGACAATACTTTTCCACACAATGAGAAGGAATCAAGTAGCAATGCGAGATATAATAGCAATTAATAACTAAATAGCTCATGTAAATGAATATAATTACAGTTAACTCTATTGTGGTAGATCTGTATGCCCCAACGAGGTGGATCAAGCCTCTGGGGTAGTGGATTATGCCATAGCGAGAGGTTCTAAAAAAAAAAAATGTAGTTAACTCTCCTGTGGTAGATCTGTATGCTCCAACGAGGTAGATCAAGCCTTTGGGATAGTAGATTATGCCACAACGAGAGGTTCTGGAAAACCATGGTAGCCGAGTGAGCACGACAAGCCCGATGCCGCCCGTGTTACTCGACATTACTATGCCCAAAAAGGTTGCACAACCACGGATAACGAAGCACGAGACAATAATACGAATCAAGATGGGAAGTTAGCAAAGTAGGCTAACCTCCCCCAAATGGAACATAAATAACTCAAATAACAATCAAAAATAGCAAATATAACCATTTACTAGCTAGTCATGCAATAAGTTCAAGTAATTCTCAAGCAATATACTAGATCATTCTATCTAATAGCAAGAAACAACTAAAATGCACCAAAAGGATATAAATCCCTCACATTCACCAAACCTCAAGATGCAAAAATGGTTTAGCTACTCCAACCTTCCTTGAATTAGCTTGAATATGTAAACCCTAGTTTTCATATAAGTATATCCTTTAGCAATTGATTATACCAAGTCTATTCACAAAACACAAACTCACAAGTTCATAAAATCCTTAGGAACTCAAGGATACTCAACTAACTATAAACTAATTCTTAGTGCATTTTGAACAACACATAACATGCGTTAATATTTGATTAACAATAGCTCACTATATCTAAAAACTCATTATCTCTCACTAAGAATAACTTATCAGTTAGAGTCATTTATCCTCGAGCTAAATTAGAAGCTATATTTACATGTCTCTAATTCTCTTGATTATCTAACAAGGTACAATACTAAAAGCACAAGGTTATAACACTCAATGGTAAAAGCATTACACTTAAGAAGTTAAGCTAAGAGTAAATTAACTATAATTACATCTTTAGCCAACACATAAAACGCTATATCACACATAAACACACCAAATTTGCACTAAATAAAAAGAGTACAAGAACACAAGTTAAATAGCTAACTAGTGTTCCAACATTATTAGTTTGCCACTTAAAACTAGGATCAAAATACCCAAGTTTACAAGCTTGCTAATATTTCTACCATTACTAGTTTAAAACTCTAAGCTAAATTCTTTATCAGTTATTAGTCTTCAAATCTTTGAAGTACACCCCGTAGCTAGTTAGTAAGTAAAGCTAATCCTTATGTTAACAACTAACCTTCTAACTAACTTTATATTTCACATAAATAGGATTTAATTTTAATAGCTTCCAACCTTATGTAGAATGTCATTTAGGCTAGCCACTAAGTCAATTAGGCAACATAAGCTCAAGATAACAAAAAAAAGATACAAGCTAGCACAAAAAGGGTCACTTGGTCGGTTTCATACATACACACAATACATGAACTGTCACTTAAATAATAGAATGTAGACATCTTCTAGTGTTCACGTAGGCAGTTACATAAGCATGTAACACAAAAACATTAGGCACTGTACTAAGTCCTTAACAAGCACTTGATTTCTCACAACTAAGCTAGACATATTTAACTAGTGAGCTTCAAAGGTGATGTGTCTTAAATACATTATACTTTCATTATTCAACTAAAACTTAATGTTATGGTAGGAGCATCTTAGATTCTCAATAGGCAAGTCCTCTACATAATCCATAAGTTAGCACTTTAGTCTTTTAGCAATTTCACTTCACATAAGTCAATTAGTTTCACATAACTAATTCATAATAAAATTTCAATAAATATATATTATAACTATCATATAATCCAAATTATGTATATGTGCATCGAGAATTCATAGTTTTACCATCTAACGAATTCAACCCATAATGTCAATTATCAAATTAGCTAAACAACCATCCATTCCTAACAGGAGCTTGACTTTATTCGATCCGTAGCCTATGCTATTGAGCTTAATATTCTCTGTTATTTATCTATAAATGTAGCTCTTTTAGTGTAGATGATTTTAGAATCAAACGAAGCTCATTTCCAGTTTAAAATCAGTAAGTTACGATTTTTCTCGTTCAACTGTGCAAACTGCCTCTGCTTCAGCGATTTTCAGACATGTTTCTAAAATGTCAAAATCGGAGGGTCAAAACGTTATAATTAGCCTTAGCACCAGAAATCATCATTTGTTCGAAACTTCCTAATCTAGGTGCTGTAAAAATTTTGCTAATTTTGGAGCACGTTTACTACCTCAAAACCTCTCTGCAATTCAGTTGCTAAAATCTGCCAGATTTTCTTCTCTTGCTCCTCTTCTCCTTTAGTTAATTTTCTTGCTTTCCTGAACTAAATTAGGCATATACATTTCACCGTGAACTCTCATCAAACATCTAACCTACATACAAGAGTTCCATCTGCATAGACATAATATTTTCAAGAATAACCAAAACAATACACAAATCTTGCAATTGTTTACTCAATCAACATCATACATGCTAAAATTTCACTTTTCTTGCAATCATGGTTCAATACTGAATCATATAATTCATGTCACACCATAATAATGAGGTACTACAATAAATTGCAACAAGGATGCAAACCCTCACCTTATACATGCTAGAAACGCGAGCTAATGCACGAAAATACGAGGAAATCGGCTCGGGGTTACTTATTTCTTCTTCTTTTTCCTTATTTTTCTTATTTTTCTCTCTTTCTTTCTCTCCTCTTTCTTCTCTCTTGTTCAACTTTGAAATGTGTGTGTGTTGTGTGGTGTCTGATTGTGTGTGTTTGTGGTGTTGTATTTATGCTTTGCTTTTTTTTTTCATTTAATGTCAAAAGACCAATTAACCCCTCTAACTAATTAACAAATTCTAGTTTGCCATTTAGTTATAATCTAACTAATCTAGTTTCTATTGCAAATTAATAACATACAAGTAATTCCTATGATACTTAAAACACGTAAATGCACATAAATGCACGCTAAACGAGACGAATACATGTAAAACAGTGCAAATAATTATCAATATACATTTCCAAGAAATATACAAATTAATGCTATACAAAGTTAATTTAAGGCCCAAAAATTGCAATTAAAGTCTTCTAGTCTACAAAACTATGTTATATCATGTTTTACTATTCATATGGTTCGAATTTTTTTTTTTTAACGCACTCTCCCGATGTATTATGAAATTAAAAATTATGTACGTATACCCAAAAATAAGTGTATTATAAGGGAAAATTTGAGATTCGCAAAATAAATTACTATAATTTTTACCCCGGGGCTCAGGGCTCGTTTTCAAAAGATAAAAATAGGTCTACTAGATATTTGAAATAATCACTTGTAATGTAAATGTCAAAATAATAGCTAAAATATTTCATTTGAACTAATAATATCAGTGTCCCCTTTTGAAGAACATAAAAGAAATAAAAAGAAAACGAAACTACTATTTAAATCTTAATTGTTAGAATAAACATATTTACACATATAACACTTAAACTAACACAAATTTATATGCAATTAAGTATGTCATGCTATATGTTGGGTCTAGGGTCTCACAAAGAGTATCATGTAAGAAGGCATTAGACACATCCAATTGCCTAAGTGACCATTGATATTGGACTGCCAAGGTGAGAATGATTCTAATGGTTTGGGACTTGACAACAGGGTTGAAAGTTTCTGTGTAGTCTAGGCCATATTCCTGGTAATATCCCTTGGCAACTGACCTGGCTTTATACCTAGCTATAATGCCATCAACTTGCCTTTTGATTTTGTATACCCACTTGCAACCTATGGGTTGTCTTGAGGGTGGTAAAGGAACTAGAGTCCAGGTTTTCTGTTTTTGAAGAGCCTGGAACTCTTCTTGCATGGTAGTCTACCATACAGGGTGTTGGGTTACATCTTTATATGTGATAGGTTCTGTGGTAGGAAAGGAAGTGGTAATGGTGTTGAGGTTATAGAGAGGCTTAGGTAAGCAGCCTGTTTTGGACCTAGTTAGCATAGGATACAAGGGCTGAGATGGTGTGGATGGTCTATCTGATGTGGATGAAATGGATGTTGGACTAAGGATGGATTATGTGGTCTCTATTCTGAATAAGAGTTTGTGGAGTATGTGGGCTGAGATATTGGTAATGTAGTGTTAGAGTCTGGGAAAACATTTGCTTGGGTAGTATTACCTAACTAAGTGGACTGGAGTATAAGATTTGAGTGGACTGTCTCTGTGGTAGACTGAGAAGGTTGAGAACCTAAAGTCTCACCTAACTGAGTGGCCTGGAGTATAGGAGTTGAGTGCACTGTCTCTGTGGTAGACTGAGAAGGTTGAGAACTTGAGATACTAGAATCAGATTGAACTGGGACTACAGGAAATGATTGGTGGTAGGAAAATAGGAGCAAGACAGTTTTGTTGGAGTCCTGGATATCCTACTAGACTAAGAGGTGAGGGGTCAGTAGACTGTTTGAGAGTAGAGAAGGGAAATGTGTTTTCAAAGAACTTAACTTGTCTAGAAATATATAGCCTTTCTGTAATAGGTTCCAAGCATTTATACCGTTTAGAGTGATGGCAGTATCCTAGAAAAACACATGGCTTGGACCTTGGTTCCAATTTATGTTTGGAATAAGGTCTTAACCAGGGAAAACATAGGCAGCCAAACACCCTAAGAGTGTGATAGTCAGGTAGAACAGAGAAAAAGGGCTTCAAAGGGAGATAAATTTTGAAGGGTAGGGGTTGGTAATCTATTTATGAGATAGGTGGCTACAGCAGTGGCTTCCAGCTAGAATTTAGTTGGTAGATTGGCTTGTTGAAGTAGAGTTATAGCAGTTTCAACTATGTGTCTATGTTTCCTTTCTGAATTCCCATTTTGTTATGGGGTGTGTGAATAAGAGGTTTGATGGATGGTGCCCAAAGAATGAAGATAAGAACTGAACTGATGGTTTGTATATTCTTTACCATTGTCTGTCCTTAACACTTTGATAGTTTTATGAAACTGAGTTTGAATCATAATAGAAAAATGTTTATAGGTAGAAATAGACTTCAGATTTGTATTTTAAGGGGTAAATCCATGTGTATTGAGTAAAGTCATCATGGAAAACAACATAGTACCTATAGTGCATACAAGAGGCTACTGGGGATGGGCCCCAAACATCAAAGTGTATGATATCAAATGCACTGGTAGTAGCAGTAGAAGAAACAGGAAAAACAAGTTTGTGGAAATTAGCAACATAACAAGAAAGACAATCAGAAGAATTAAAACTCAATTTTACATTAAGAATAGAAGAAAGGGTTTAAGTAGCATTCTTGGAGGGGTGACCCAGTCTTCTATGCCACAGGATAGCAGGTGGTAGTTGTGTGATGCAAGAGTGGGCTTGCAGTGGAGTATAATGGGTAGCAATGGAGAGTGAAGGTGATGAGGGCAATGGATAGATGCCCTTCTCACAGGGGCCCTAGAACTTGAGATGGTGGGTAGCATTGTCCCATATTTGCACCCCCTTAGAAGTAAAAACAACATAATAGTTGTTATCTTTAGTTAAGTGATAAACATAAAGTAGTTTAGTTGAGATTTGAGGAACAAAAAGGACATTAGAAAGTTGCAGGGAAGATGATGGTGTGAGAAGAGTGCCAGTACCTATACTGGTGATAGGCAGGGACTGACCATTGCCCACTGAGATTGAGTCATGGCCCTAATAAGGTTGTTGTGCAAACAATTGAGTGGAGTCATTAGTAATGTGTGCATTACCTCTGGAGTCAAGGAACCAAGGATAAGAGCTGTCAGTAGATGTCCCTACTTGAGCAGTATAGACCTGTTTCTCTTGTTTTGTAGGGACTGCATAGTTTGTACTATCAAACCTATGCCAGCACTCAAGTGCTGAATGATTCTTCTTGCCACAAATTTGACAGTACAGAGGTGATTCAGCTGGAGAAAAATTTGATGGAAGTGAGGAGTAGGACTAAAAATTGGAGTGGGCTCTGCCTGAACCCCTTTGATTTCTACCTCCCCTGAAATTTCATCTGCCACCACCTCTACCTCTGTTAGAATTTCCTCTGCCACCACCTCTGTTAGCATGTAAGGCAGTGTGGACAGTGGTGGAAGTAAGGTCTGAAAATGTCAGTTTGTTGAAGAATTGGTGGTTTAGTTCTTCAGAAATAAGATGACTGAATAGAGTAGGCAGTGGTAGTGGTGCAGATTTCAGTCTGACAGTAGACTTGACTGAATCATACGCAGGAGGAAGTCCTTTGAGGACTGTGAAAGTGATATCAGCATCTATCATGGGTTCTCCAGTGGCTGCCAGTTGTTCTGTGATTGTTTTGATTGTATCTAGGTAAGATTACATGGAGTTTTTTCCTTTCTGAAGTATGTACAGCTACATTTTCAGTTGGTAGGTATAGGAAAGACTCATAGAGTGAAATCTCTATTCTAGAGTGGTCCATGTAGCAGCTGAAGTTGAGAGGTGATGAACAATAGGTAACAATTGTGGAGTGATAGAAGCAAAAAGACATTATCTGAGTTGTGTGTCAACAGTATTCCACTTTGTGTACTCTGGATTTGTGGAGGCTTTGCCTTCTGCATCTGTGAGCAGAGGTGTAGGGCAGAGTTTTGAGCTAGACACTTGATCAAACAGGTGGTAGCCTTGGAGAACTGTTTTGATTTAAGTTCTCCAGATGCTATAGTTTGTGTTGTCTAGTTTTATATGAACTAGAGAGTTTAGGTTTTGAAGTAATAGTTTGATTTCTTGAGGAAACTCAAAGTCAACCATTAATGGAGGTTAGGGTTTACAAAGAAGAAATTTAGGGTTTTAAAGTGAGAAAAGTGTTTCTGAGTAGTAATTTTGGTTGTGAATTGTAATCTGAGCTCTCGTTGAGAAGAAGAGCTGCTTCGCAAATAGTTTTAATGGAGATTGAAGTTGATCTCCAATGGATGTTCCAAAAATTAGGGTTTGGTTGTAAGAAAAAGAGAATTTGAATGCAGATGTATTGAAAATCTGCAGAAAAAAGTTGATGTATAGCAAAAAGAAGCTTCAGCGAGCCTTCGATTTATAATTTTGAGCTTCGATTTGAAGCTTTAATGGTGTTCTCTCATGGAGAATTCACCATGGAAGAGAGAACCTAGCTCTATGATACCATGAAGAAATAGAGACTTAGAGAGAAAAGTAGATATCTGAAAAATGAATTGTATATTGCATAACTATTTTTGTTACAGTTACAGATATATATAGCTATAGCTTTCTTATTGATGAGTTGTTGCCTAGCTGTCAAGTTAGTTTTCTTAACTAACTTGATCAGACTATAACTGTCATAACTACTTAACAAAGGTTACACAATAAGTTCTTTTTGCTAGAACTATTAAGCTAGTCTACTATCCTTATCAATGACAATATGATATCTAGGATTTTATACGACGTTAGGATCGCAGCATGTGTAATCAATCTCCTTGGGATGACTCCAACAATTGAGAGCAAAGGCCCCATCAATCGATTTAGCAAAAAAAAAAAAAAAAGACCTATCAATCGTCTTCTCTTTTTCTTGGTAAGGTACAAGGAGACATCTTCCAAACAATCACGTGACTACTCTAATTAGTTGCTCTGATGATTCCAGAAATAGAAAGTGGAGAATCTAAGAGAGATTATGAGAAGATATTTATCTTAATTTGTCATGGCGGAAACATCTAGTTGCATTGAGGTGATAACAGGGTTTTCATGTGTCATGATTTTTTTTTATTAATCTCTCATATTCTAAATGAAGTGTATTATAATCTACAATGTGTTAGGACAAAATCCGAGTGTACAAATTTGGAGTATTACCTCATCAAATCATATATTAATCATCTACTGACCCTTTATCCTCCTCATAGTGTTCGGGTGTAGATTGAATTGCTAGGAGTAGGCGTATCTTGAGAAAATGAGAATGACGCCAGTAGAACATCTTTAGATACTCAAAACCCTAAATCCTATATTAATGAAATTTAATTTCCATATCCAAGGATTTACTACTATCATAGATAAGAGTGACAAAATTAATGAACTAACAGTGATGTTTTATTACACTACATTTTATGAGATCGCACATAGACCCTACTTATAATTGGAATTATACATCCCAAATCTTGGGTTTTAAGAAAACAAGTTTTAAGAAGTGATAGGCCATAAATTAATGCCATGTTTAGGGTACAAGGCCCAAAACCTAAAACTCATACTTGGGCCAAATGATGAACCAAAGCAAAGCAGGGCCGCAACCCAATGAAAGAGTAAGTCAAAACAGCTGTTGACTATTTCAAACATAATTTTAACCGAATTAATCCACTCGGCAAACAAATGCCTAAGAGCTCGGGGATAGCCCCCACGTCCATTGTGAGTTAACCCTATTTCCCCTCAACAGAATTGTGAGCACCAACTCGCCTATAAAAGGGCCGCTTCAACATTCAAAGGGGGTATCTAATCTCTACTCTACAGTTACACTTAGTACGTTACAAACATAGCTTTTTCTAAGCATTTATGTCCTCATAACTGACTGAATTCTTTGTTTTGCAGGTAATCCAACTTGAATTAATAATTATTTGGCATGGATCAGAAAGCCTAGCTCAACACTTGAGATCCAACATAAATCCAATCCTAACAAACAAAATTGAAAAAGAATTATTTCGTTGACATGTTATATACATATGTCATTTCTGAATGCATTTCTTTAACTTTATAATTAAAAAATACAAAGATCTTTGCAGCCCTTATAACCATGATGTAAATATTTATGATAAGATTAGGTCTTTATAAAAATGTAAGGTTTTAATAGTGCATTTGTCAACAAAGTAATTAAGCTAAAATGTATGCGCCACATGTGAAAGATATGACAGACTACAATACAAAATGTTCTTCCTTGTCGACTTGTTATGCGTCAATACTCGAAACTAAATGTTAAAATTGAAATCTGAAAATTCCAAAGTCTATGTACCAAAGCCACTCTTACATTTGTGGAGCTGCAACTCTCACTCAACTCAAAATTTATTTCAAAATATGTGTTTTTTTAAGTATTTGTAGGTTAAAAAATCAGTTCAACCCTCATTTAAAAAAAAATTATTTGCATATAATTATTAAATTGTGTAATTTTAGTCCCACTAAAAATAAATTTTGGATCTGCCCTTGGTACTATACTAACCTTGATGGTTGAATCTAGCAATTGTCAGTATCTTTTCAAGATATGCACCACCAAAAAATGCTCCAATCAATGACCTAATCTAGCATTTCAAAGGTTCCTAGCCTGTAAGTTTCTTTTTTTTGTGAAGTGCACCAGACCCCCCTGTACTTTAGTGAAAGTGCACAATACTCCTTTATAGTTCAAAAGCCCCTGAACTAGTCCTTGTGGTTTTTTAAAAGTGCATAACACCCCCCTACCGTTAAAAAAATCGTTAAATTTAACGGAGAGTGTACTTCACACGTATTAAGTGAGATTTTTTATTTTTATTTTTAACACATTTATTCATTAAATAATTATAAGAATCGACCAACTTACCCTTAAAAAAATAATAAAAAAAGTCATCTTCCATACCCCCCCCCCTCCAATCCACGGCAGCGCAGCCATCTCCCTCTCTATCATCTCCATATCTGCATTAATGACTGGATCTGCAATACAAATATTTGGTTATATATTGATGTATCTTCTATCACTAAACTAAATTCGGTATATCATAAACAAAAAAAAAAAAGAAATTGTGTTCTATCATATTATGCAGCAGTTTATTTTGTTTTCTACTTCATTGATGTCTCTCGATCAATATGGATCAAAACCACAATTTATTATCAGAAAAAAAAACAACATATGTTGTAATCTTGGTTCATAGAGAAAACTAGTTCTCTCTACGTGCATAGCTCCTTCTTTTATTTTTATTTTTATGTGTGTGTATATACATACATACATATATATATATATGTATGTATATATATACATACATATATATATATATATATATATATATGTATGTATGTATATATTCTTTTTTCTTTCATTTCTTTGGCCTAAACAAAAGAGAAAAGGGCAAATGAGAGAAATAAAAAAAAATTGAAGGTATTTACGTCTTTTTTACAAAATTTGTTAAATATGACGAATTTTTAACTGAAGAGGGGTGTTGTGCACTTTTAAAAAACACAAGGACTAGTTGAGGAGATTTTTGAACTATAGGATGGTGTTATGCACTTTCGCTAAAGTACAAGGGGATCTGGTGCACTTCACCCTTTTCTTTTCTTTTTGAAGTTTCATCTCTTACCCTTTTATGTGAATCAACATGTATTATAATAAGTTTATACAAATTTCTTTTTTATGTAAATATATGTAATGGTCAATTACAAAGAAAACATAACTTCCTACCACACTAACTCTTAATTATGTCCATAAATGTAGAATATATATATTTGTAACTCTTAAACCCAATATTTTTAAAATTATTACACCACCAATTACATTCTCTTCACTTTATTATCATTCACATAATTTTATTTTTGTGATAAAAAATCTCAGGTATTATATTAAATATTTCTAATTATCTGACCAAACAAAATAGAGATCAGACAATAATGGGTCTTTGTTTTATTTATTTATTTTTTCCCACGAGAAACGGGGCTAATAATTATATGTATATTAAATTCTCCATGTTTTTAGTGAACTCTCGGATTGTGTGATGATACATACAAAATTGCTCCATCTTGTGATAGTGTAGGGACTAATCAAGTTGATCTCGGATTGTGTGCTTTGCTTTTAATTATTGGAACATCGTTATATCTGTTATTCTTTTTTTTTTCTTTTTTTATTGGGTCAATAGTCATCACAAGATTGCAAAACAACAAAAAATGGGACAATGAAAAGACAACCAGATTATTAGAGTTATGCCCGTCCACGAGAAACGTGGATGTTTATTTATGCAGCCATAGCATTTATACAACTGTCAAAATTACCATCCATAATCATTCTTTAGAAATTTAGCATAAAACGTATATCATTCTTTAAAATTTAGGACAAAAGGTGTGGGAACATGGTGATTAAAGAAATATTTACTAAAAATTTTAGTGTCCATCGCGGGCATTCATGCTACAAAGTTTTTGTATAATTGTTCTTGCATATGATGACTAAAAAAACCTGCATTTTGAGACCAACTGTCCACTTTAGGGAAATTTTTGTCCAAACAATACGGCCGTAGGCAAGTTATTAGTAAATAAGTATAGAACTGTTTGTCACATATGATAAGACAAAAACTCTAGTGTCTTTCAATAGCAAAAGAAGCTTGTGATAATAATCCTTATAGATATTAGGAATAGAGTGAGTAAAAGAAGCTTGCGACAATAATCCTTCATTGATGGGGATGGATCCAATCCTTTCTTACAAAACATATTTTTTAAATGAGATGTATTATAAATTAGGATGAAGTGTACAGGACTCTTCTATACTTTTATAAAATTGCATAATACTATTCTGTAGTTTTTAAAAGTACACAATACTTTCTATGATTTTTGAAACTAAGCACAATAGCCCAATGCGGTTTTAAAAGTACACGGTATTCTCTATAGTTTCTGAAACTAATCACAGCCATCATATCTGAATTAATAAACTAATAAATTTTGAAAATGGTAATTATATAAAATAGGTCAGATTCTGGGATTGGATTGCCCAATATGCATAGGTTAACCTGACCCGACCCATTTTGTACAATCAATAGGAGATTATGGAAAGTTATTCAAATAACTTCTCATATCTGCTAAACGTATCAGTTCTCTAAAAACTAATACGTTTAGTTTTCAGGAAAGTTAGGCACAAAAGAAAAGAAATCAGTCTTCTTCTCTTCTCCTCTCTCAATCTCTCTCTATGTTTATTACGTATAAACAACCAAATCAAAATGGCTCTTAAATTGTGAACATATAGTTCAAATCAAATCCGTAATTTGAACTGTTTATCTCATATGATAAGACAAAAACTCTAGTGTCTTTAAATAGCAAAAGAAGCTTGTGACAATAATCCTTCATTGATGGGGATGGATCCAATCCTTTCTTATTTCTCTTATTTTTTAAATGATATGTATTATAGACTATCAAATTGTATCTTTTTAAATCTCAGCCATCATATCTGAATTAATAAACTAATAAATTTTGAAAATGGTAATTAAAAAAAATTTTAAAAACAGTAATTAAAATAAATTTTTAAATGAATCATTAAGATTTAAGAAAAAATAAATTTAATAACCTATAATACTACTCATCTCAGAAATGAAAAAAGTGAAAAACCGAGAATGTCCAAACCCGGATGAGAATATGCATGCTACTCGTTTGATCAACGACCTCCAATAATTTGCATTGCTATTCTCTATCACAGTTGGACAGTCAATACAACTTCATATACAAAATAATCGAACATGTACATGGGACATTAAGTGCGTGCTGATAGTTCAAGGACATTAAGTGGCTGGTGATAATTCAACTACTACATTATTATATGCTTGCTTACTCATGGAGCTATAATATTTGCTACTCACTCGAGGGGATAAATCCTGTTAGTTTTCTGGTCTCTTAATCAATTTGATAATTAAACAAATTAACTAATTAAATTTGTAAAAAAGTAAATTTGTTACAATAAAAGTAGAATACAAAAATTTTAACGTGGTTCAACCAACTTGTTCTACGTCCACGCAGTCACTCCCGGGCCAACAAACCAATCCACTAAGTTTCAAGAGATTACAGACACCAATGGAAACTTACGCAATTGAAGACTCACTCTTAACCCTTGCCGCATAGGTGTAAGACTCCCTTAGTAGATTCTCTAATTTGGCGAGCTCCCCTCGACTTACAAAAGTTCTCTCCTGAAAACACATCTTGTTCTCCCGAAGAATGTACACTAAAACATAATAAAAAGAGTTTTGAAACTTTAGATAGATTGATCAAAACATAAGACACAAACAGAATGTGTTGCAACACTAATTAAAACATTCAGCAAATTTTATTACACAGCATGTTGCAACACGACCTGACACAGACAGCCTACACCTATCTCACGTTTCAGCTCCTTATTTTCTGCTCACTGCTCGCTCTACCTTCAACTGAGAAATGAGACGCCTATTTGAAGGATTTGCTTGGAATGTTGAGTATACGCAGAAGAGTCTTCAAGAAAATCCAATGAGCTCAAGAGTTCTTGATAATCTTGACTTTATCACATTATCATTTTATCTCCAAGATATTTTCATAGCGATGTGGACTCTTCAAGAATTCTTCTAGCATTAGAACACTTTAGAACTTGAATCCCTTCTGGTCGTGACTTTTTCGTAGATTCCTGCAAGCTCAAACTACCACACGCAATATCCATAATTTTTGCAAAACACAGCCAACAATAATAAAATAAAAATTAGATCCTAACAATCTCTCCCTTTGGCTTTGTTTTGACAAAAATTCACAAGCAATGGTTAACATCAAAATAAGCAATGTAAACAATCTCCCCCTTAGTAAGGTAACTCATAGTTGAGCAAAGCTCAAAACATAAACCAAACAATTATAAATCATCTTACCAAATTCAATAAATAAAAAAAATAGTGTAACACAAAATTTAGGTAACTCATAAATCAAACCATTAGCTTGTGGGATCCATCTCCCCCTTTGACAAAAGAAACCAAAGTAGTAGAATAGAGTATCAAAGCAATAGAAGCATAACATACAACATCGAACATAAATATGAACCCAGAGCAAAATAGCAGAATTTAAACATAGCAAAGTATTAGAGCAAAACAAAACCAGTAAAGTATCAGAGCAATAATCATCAAGAAAATGAACATTTAAACAACGGATTTAGAGACGAAATCAAGTAGGGTCTATTATCCTTCCATCAACGTCTCAAGATCAGCCATTATCTTCTGCTGATTAGCTTTAACAATGGCTTGATCGTTACACAGCTCATAGATTTCACTCTGATATTTTTGCACATGTTGCAACAACACATTAAAAGCTGTTGCAGAAGTTGATCCAACATGCCCTTTAGTTCGAGGCTCCCCCTGAATATCTACTTTATGTTGACCCTTCAGAACAATGTCCTAATAATTTCTCAAGAAGATGAAGTAGTGAGTAGAGAATAGATGAGCGAGAAATCCATATGAGACAAAAAGAACCTTAGATGAGTAAACTTTATAGAAGAAAGAGTTTCTCAATGATTAGAGTCCTAGATTAACATGCAACATTGCCACAAGTTTATTGGAACTCAAACTCTCTTGAATAGTCACAACTTTTTAGCTTACCAATGTCAACACATATCTGCCATGTTAACAAATAGAATTGACGTCAAGGAAAAAATCTTATTGTCCCACTTTTTCCTCTTACGGCACACGTTTAGTTGAAATTTTTTTTTTCAGTCCATGTTGTAACATTACTTTACTAGTCAGCTAGTTAAGGACTTAACCTTATGAAATATTTCTCAAACATAAACAATGAAGTCACACACAATCCACATTAATTGTGATGTCATCAACAACAAATTAGATTTATTCAATATTTAAATCACACAAGAATTTATAACTTGAACCGTGTGTCTGTGTGAAAGCTATAAAAATATCTTTATTGAAATTCCTCATAATCAAGCTCTGCAAGATTTAGAATTTAAAACAACCCGTTCAAACAACGTGATCGTCTAATCACATTGCAAAAATTTTTACATAAATATTGGACTTGGAAGTTTTCACTCTAGAACTTTCAATCTGATCTAGGTAGCTTTTTCCAGTCTCCACCTCTTTTTCTCTTTTGTTTGTTTGTTTTTTTTCCCTTTTTTCCTTTTCTTTTCATGAGTGAATAGAGTACATGAATGGATAAAGAGACATCTCATTATATCTAGAGTCACTACGAAGTTTAAACTCCTACACTTGCAAATCATTAAAATTAGTTTTTTCAATCAGATCAAAATATAGTGTGCACAAGAAGTATGGTTCAAATAATAAATCTCAAGTTGATTTAATTATTAAACTTTCACATCTCTTGAGACTTATTACTTTCATATTTCAATGCATGTGCCAACAATAATCAAAAGCTTATCTCAAAACATCAAATCTCACAGAGTCAAGTGTCATAGTAAAAATGTCTGCTAGTTGATGTTCTGTTGCAACATATTCTAGAACAATCTTTTTTGTTTCAACTACCCCATTTTTTTAATTATTTTTTTGGTGTTGAAAACTCACGTGTCATTCATTGTTTAGTGTAAAATTCAGAAAATGCAAAGTTCTCAAATTCCTTACAATTATCATTTTTTATTCTAACAATATTTCCTATATCGCAACTTTTCTCTGTTTTTAACCTTAAGGACAAATTTTTGAATGCATCAAATGTGTCAGATTTTCTTACCCATATCTGTTTCAAGTTCTGTTGCGACAAATCAACTCTTACTTTTGATGATTTCCTAGGCTTATCATAAAAGAAGGGATTGACAAACATACCTCTTTTCAGATCATCAATATACCTATAGCATCGTGGTCTGATGTGTTCAGGAACGTCGCAGTAGTGACAGATTGGAACAAATTTCTTTCGCTTTTCTTATGAAATATTTTCCTTTGTCGCAGGGGATATTGCAACAGGCAGTTCCAGCTTCGGCTCCTTAGATTCTTTGACAAAGATAGCTTTTCCAATTGAAAGACCTTCTTGGACCCCAAGTCCAGTGTGATCTCCATTTGGCTTTTGAATTGACAACATATGATCAAGCTTCAAAGTACCTGAATTCAACATCTTCATATTTCGTTGAGTTTGTTTCAGCTCCAGTTGCAACTCTTCAATCTTCTGTTGTCTCTCGGCTGCTTGGATCTGGTGGTTTCTCACTGATTTTGTCAAATCAGTTTTTTGTTCCTCCAATCCATTGATCTTTTCCTCAAGCTCCTGATTCTTCTTGCATACAATCAGCCATTTTTCATACATCTCCTTGTGTGGTTTCATCATTCCCTCGTCATCTATATCATCATCACTCTCTGTTTCTGAATTCGTGCTGCTGTCATCTAATAACATAGGTTCTGTTATGAACGTTGTTGCAATAGATGGTGCGACATCAGTTGAAACAGTCTTTTCACCATTCTGTCCTATTGCAACAACGAATGCAACATAGTTGCCGATGTATCCTTCATCACCTTCAGAAACATCATCTGAATCTTAATCACTCCAAGTGGTGTTCATGGTTTTGTTCTTTTTTCTTCAAGGTATTTACACATTCAGCCTGTATATGACCAAAACCTTCGCACTCCCTACACTGAATGCCTTTATTTTTTTTCTCCTCGAACAATTTTCCATTTTGCCTTCTGAATGTCTCAGGATTTGTTGCAACAGTCTGATTCCTTTCAAAAGTTGCTGGCCTATATCCACTTCTCTGTTTCCTCCATTTTTTTAGTACTTTGTTGAAATTCTTCGTGAGTAATGCAAAAGATTTAGTAATTTCTGCATCTTCATCATGGTAAGAGCTTTGATCATTTTGACTTTGAACTTCAGCTTGGAATGCAATATTTTTCTCTTTTCTTTTTTGACTTTGAACTTCAACTTGGAATGCAATATTTTTCTCCTTTCTTTTTGGTTTGAACTTCATCTCAAATGTTTGAAGTGAACCCATTAATTCATCTAGCTTGATGTCATCAACATTTTTTGCTTCTTCAATGGTAGCAACCTTGATGGCGAATCTTTCGGGAAGTGATCGTAACACCTTCCTCACAAGCTTTGAATCTGAATATTTTTCTCCAACTGCAAACGCCTCATTTGCAATGTCACACAACCTGCCATTAAAATCAGCTATGGTTTCATCCTTTTGCATCTTCAATTCTTCAAATCTTGTTGCAAGGATTTGAAATTTGGACACTTTGACGGTTGTTGTTCCTTCATTTGTAGTCTGTAAAATAGTCCAAACATCTTTAGCAGTTTCACAAGTTAAAATCAGTTTAAATTGATTTAGATCTACAACATTAAAAATCGCATTTAAAGCCTTAGAATTATTGTTAGCCAAACGATTTTCATTTGCGGTCCATTGATTCTCGTTTTTCGGCACATCAATTTCTTCATCATTCTTCATTGTAGGATACGCCCATCCCACGACAATTGCCCTACAAGCTCTTTCATCAATGGATTTGATAAATGTTCTCATTCGAGCCTTCTAATACGAGTAGTTTGAGCCATCCAATAGTGGTGGTTTGGTAATTGAACTTTCATCCCGAAATGGGTCCATATCTGCAAAATAGCCACAAAAAAAAACCTTTCCCAAAGTTCTAATTGAGTTAGTTCAGTAACCTGCTCTTAGGTTTCTGGCCTCTTAAGTCAATTTGATAATTAAACAAATCAATTAAGTAAATTTGCAAGAAAGTA
Source organism: Ehretia macrophylla (assembly GCA_037974665.1). Taxonomy (NCBI): domain Eukaryota; kingdom Viridiplantae; phylum Streptophyta; class Magnoliopsida; order Boraginales; family Ehretiaceae; genus Ehretia; species Ehretia macrophylla. The sequence continues at coordinate 10,161,807 of CM075764.1, read as the reverse complement.
AATTTGTTGCAATAAAAGTAAGAACACATAAATTTTAACGTGGTTCAACCAACTTGGTCTACGTCTACGTGGCCATCCCTTGACCAACAAACCAATCCACTAAGTTTTAAGAGATTACAGACACCAATGGAAACTTACACAATTGAAGACTCCCTCTTAACCCTTGTCGCCTAGGTGTAAGACTCCCTTAGTAGATTCTATAGTTTGGCGAGCTTCCCTCGACTCACAAAAGTTCTCTCCCGATAACACACCTTCTTCTCCCGAAGAATGTATCCTAAATCATAATAAAAAGAGACTTAAAACTCTAGATGGATTGATCAATACATATGACAAAAACAGACTGTGTTGCAACACTAATTAAAACATTCAGCAAATTCTGTTACACAACATGTTGCAACACGACCTGACACAGACATCCTACACCTATCTCACGTTTCAGCTCCTTATTTTCTACTCACTGCTCGCTCTACCATCAACTGAGAAATGAGACGCCTATTTGAAAGATGTGCTTGGGATGTTGAGTATACGCAGAAGAGTCTTCAAGAAAATCCAATTAGCTGAAGAGTTCTTGATAATCTTGATTTTATCACATTACCACTTTATCTCCAAGATATCTTCATAGCCATGTGGACTCTTGAAGAATTCTTCTAGCATTAGAACACTTCAGAACTTGAATCCCTCATAATCGTGACTTCTTCATAGATTTCTGCAAGCTCAAACTACCACACACAATATCCATAATTTTTGCAAAACACAGCCAACAATAATAAAATAAAAATCATATCCTAACAAATCCAATAATTTGTATTGCCATTCCAAAGGATGTCCACACAAGAACTCTCGTTATTAAAAAAAATAAAAAATTATCTTCAAATTATTACATTTGATTAGTAAAGATTCTTTTGGGCCCTAAAACGATATCCGATCACCCAAAAGGATGACAAAATATATAATGTTTAGCAGTTGGAGGAAATTTTGTTCTCCTAACGTCTCTTAATATGAGCATGACATAGACATTAACGGCTCGAAAATGATCATACTAATTTCAGTTAAGGGTTTGTTTGGCTTAAACTTTAAACATTTAAATACACTTTTTGTTAGTTTAAAAACTAATTAAACTAATTTGTTTGGTCTATTGTTTAAAGAATTTTTAGATAAAAGTCTAAGCAAAAAATAAGAAACTCCTTTTAGATAATGCGGGAATTTATTTTTCTTTTCTTTCTCAAAAATATATTCTTTCATATTTTTGAAAGTTCAATATTACCCTCAAAATTTTTAAAAACCCAACATACGCCAAACAATCAACGGCTTTTATTGGATAGCACTTCTAACCAAAATTCTACAAACCAAAAACTATATTTTTATATCTAAGCCAAACTGAGCCTAAGCCTCAAGAAAAACTTCGTCCGAGGTGCAGCCATATAAAACATGAGTTGGATTTCGATAAGAAAATTTTCTAGGCATGCAAATTGAGTGTTATATGTATGTGTCGGTTTGAGCAGATAGTTTGATGTAACTTCTTCATTCAACATTTGTAGTTTGATTGTACGTAATATTTCTATGACATTTGATTGTTCATCCCTCGTCTTATTAGAAACATAATATTAACACAAGGGAACATGTTAACATATTAGCAGAATAAACTTAGCTTAGCTATTTATAGCTAAGGAAAATCTGCGCACACATTTAGCAATTCAAACCCCAAAAAGCCAAACAGAAGTAAAAATAGTGTAGAAGATTATAGATTTAGCATATGTGCTCCACTATGATTACTGCGTTATACATTAACTTGAATACGGCAATGATTTTTGGTGCATGTAGCAAGTCAGCTTTTAGTTTGATTAGTTTTGGATAAGGGGTCCCGATATTGAATATTGGAGGCGGCCAAGCCGATGTAAGGATAAAATTTGGTCTAGCTAGTGGTATGAATTTTGTTTTAGATGTAAGAGATTTCGAGATCTATTTTCGTATTTAATATCCTATATGATGTAACATGTCTTAAACTCCCTTAACTAATAAAAGAAGGGGATAAAATAGAGTCAAGGAAAAAGATGTTGAAGAAAAAATATTATAATAAAGGTGAAATTTGCTCCGACCCGAGCTCAGCAAGGATCTGCACAAGAAAGGAAGGAATCGCAGGACTTATGACCCGTGTTTTCCCTCCGACGTGAAGATTAGTCAATATGGCCGAACTCAAATAACTACGGTAAGTATAAAGTAATTAATGAGTACGAGTTACCTTGAATATGAGTATTGAATTGGGAATTTATACTAACAACTAACCCAGACAACATTAAATGCTTAATTTGGTAGGATAGTGTACTTGTCTGCCCGCGCTCATTATCTAGCGGATAAAGCTATTACTTACTAGTTAGAACTTTTATGTCCCATCCAATATTAAATGTTGAGGTTGAGCGCCAATACACAAGTTGGACACAAGTTAGGTACTGCCCCATAGAAGTCCGGGTCAGGTTTATACCTATATCATTTCATTTCAGGGCTTATCGGAGGCCTGGAAAAGGAAACACATGGACCGACCTACCAAAATTTAAAAATAGACCTTCATGGCTGACACGTCACTCCTACTTCTGATAGGATGTGACGGTTGGTATTCTTGAGGCAACAGTTCATCATCTATAAATAGGGATAAGCATATTCAGAAAACATTTTCATTTTCTTATTACATATCTCCTCAAAATTTCTTATGCCATTACCGGTTGGCTCGGATTTTCCAACTCAAGAGTTTCCATCTCCTAACTAGCTCAAACCGTTTAGATCGGGAATTAGGTACGTTAGTACTCCTTCCTTAAAACTTTTGGCTTTATTCATTATTTTCTTTTTCATAAATGGTGAGGTCAAAATCCGAGGATTCTCAAGTCCACTCAACTCAGTCTTATGGCCAAGATGAAGAGCCTAATAGTTCCAATACTGAGTCTTCATAACATCGTGGTCCTAATGAAGAAGAGTGTAACAAAGTCGAAGTCATCAAGGTCAAGGACGACGATGAAGGATGCGAGGAAGGGGCTGAGGCCTGGAATGCCGGAGAAGAACAAAATGAAGGGCAACTTAGAGGGTTTTCTGATGTAGATGATGCCGAAGGTGGGAGTGGTTCCTCCCTTAATCAACTGGTCGAGCTAAACATCCCTTCTTTATCTATAGCTAACCTCTTCCTACCAATGAGATCATCCTCAAGTCACTGATCAGCTCAACTAAATCAGACCCAGGCCCTCGAGCGTTTATCCAACTCGAGAGCCACTACTAGTGGAGAGGCCACAGCTTCATCAAGGAGTGACAAAAAGTTGCTAGCCTGTTATGAAAGAAAGTGCAAGACTTACACATACGAACCAACATAAGAATGGGCTAGGGATCTGTTTCGCATGAGCTATGGTTGAGAGTGCCGAAGAAGGATAAGGTAGCTTGCTATGCCAGGGAAAATAAGATATCAGTCTACGATTCGACATTTGACTTTATCAAGCTTCTCTTCCCAACTTTCATCTCAGACATTCTCAACTTTTTCGAGCTCAGCCCGAACTAAATTACTCCAAATGGTTGGGGAATACATGTGGCATTATACTCATATGCAAAGGGTGAATGAGTGATCCTGACTTTAAACTTGTTCAGGAGGTGCTTCGTTGCCAAGGCCAACCCTAAGGGGAGAGGTTGGTTTCACTTCTGCTCTCAGGAATACCACATCATCTTAGCCAATTGGGATTCCTCCCACAAAGGGTAGCATCACAAATATTACTTTGTATCTAAGAGGTTGGACTGGGGGGTTCCTAAATCATGGAGTTGTTATCTTCCTCTATGAGCCAACAAAATTCCCGGCTTGACTGACACGGAGAAAAAAACTCCCAGGAAGCTGCTACCAAAAGATGATCTGATAAACGCTGTCTATTACCTCGATTAGGCAAGGATATGGAGCTCAGGGCACTTCGGCCCAAAGCCTATTGGTCCTCACACTCGCCACCCTTGACTGCTCTCCATCAATCCTTTTGAGAAGATCCCTACTCTGAAATGATATGGGTGTAAACCTGACCCAGACTTCTATGAGGCAGGATCCAACCCGTGTCCAACCCATGTATTGGTGCTTAACCTCAGCATTTAATGTTGGATGAGAAATAAATGTTCTAACCAGTGGATAATAGCTTTGTCTGCTGGATAATAAGCTCGGGCAGACAAATACACTACCCTACCGAATTAGGCATTTAATGCTACCCGGATTAGTTGTTAGCATATATACCCTATTCAATGCTCACATTTAAGGTAACTCATAATCATTAATTACTCTCTACATACCGTAGTTATTTGAGCTCAGGCGTATTGACTAATCTTCACGCATGAGGAAAAATACGGGGTCATAAACCACACGATTCCTTCATTTCATGTACAGATCTTTGCTGAGCTAGGGTTCGAGCAGATTTTTCCCTTATCATATTGATATTTCTCTTTTACCCTCTAAAAGTTGACTTTTCTTATTGCATGTTTCACGTAACGAAACTATTAAATTGTGGATAGAAAATGAGTTGACGAATAAACGGTGTTCATATTTTAAAAATCAAGGAAAAAGATAGGTGATGAATTTCGCGCTATAATCCAAGGACTTTCAAAGATAAGTACCACTATATTTATTTAAAGACTTAGAACTAAAATGCTATTGCGAGATTTTCATGCTTGAGTACGAGAGGTCTTGAGATTGATTTTTGATTAATATTCATAATTACATAACACTCCCCCTTGGATATTCATCGCTTAAGAATATGTCTCGTAAAACCTTACTAGGAAAAAATCCTAATGAAGAAAAAAAAGTACAATATTCTTATTATATGTTTCATACTGCCTCATTAAAAATCTTGCCATAAAAATCCAATAGGACAAAACCTAGGCGATCTCCCCCTCATGTTAGCATATCAAGAATGATTGTTGAGTTCACGCATGTCATTCTTGTGAAACAGTTCTTCAAATATTGTGGTAGACAATCTCTTCGTGAATAAACCTGCTACATTATCACTTTAGTGAACTTGATTAATATCATTCAGCCTTTTTTCGGAAGTACATGCATGAAAAAGAGTTTTGAGATGATATGTTTGATTCCATCACCTTAGTATAGTCTTTTCTACTTGAAAAATCATGTAGTATCATTCACTCATAAAGTACAAATATATCGGCATGCTATGGGGAGGTAACAACAATAGTCGGCTTTCAAAACATCAATATATAAGGGTACTATCATATGAGAAAAAACATATTGCTTGTGATGAGTCAAACAAAAGCTCATGATTTTTCATACCCAATCAACTTAATTTGATCATGGTTGACCTCATATTAGTTTGTTCCAAATAATAACGAAATAATATTTAGCACATCGATGCACTTTTATTGGTGTAATATATATTTGCTAATAAAATAAGATAGAATCATGTCTTAGCACTTGTAGTTTAACAAGATACACCATTTCATTGAGTTATGGTACTTGAGGAAAATAAATTTTTCATTTTTTCTTGAGGATGAAAAATGCATCTTTAATATCAAGGGTCAAACGATTGGGGCACTCAAATGATAAGCTTTATTACTTCAATATTTTCTCTTTATAAGTTGATTGGTGGACAATATTCTATACAATGAATGCTCGAACTTAGAATTATAGGATTTGTAGCTCTTGCGGACCCTAAAAAATGCTTTAGATATTATTCAAAACTCTTGATATTTTTGTTTAAAAAAAACATTTAACACCGATATATAAATTAATAGTTTTTAATGTTTAAAATCACTCACCCCTACCTGATTAAATATCAGCCTGATGGTTTCACTGAAAGATGTAAAAATCAGTATTAATTCTTCAATGAGAACGACACAGAGAAAAAAAAAAAAAAAGTTGATTAAGATTGGTTTTCGTAACATTGGCTCTCGTCTTTTGGGCGATTGATTTATTGTTGTTTACTCAATATTTGAATTTGATATGATTTTTTTGGGGGGGTCAAGGGGTCTATGGTTAAACAATGAAAGAAAAGTATTTTAAGTATTAATTAAGAGAAAAAAAAAAGGAATTGAAGAGAGAGAGAAAAGAATTAAAAAGAAGAAAGAGAAATAAAGATAATTTAGTTAGAACATCATGTAGAATTTCATGTAGGAAGTGATAAATGGGTGATAAAAAAAGAGGGATATATAACATTACTCATAGTAATAAGAATTAATTTATTCTTAATGGTTTCACTGAAAGATGTAAAAATCAGTATTAATTCTTCAAAAAGAACGATGCACAGTAAGAAAGAGAAAGAGAATTGCTTAAAGCTATTTCTCTTCTTTTAATTGATTGATTTATTGTTGTTTTCCAAATATTTAGGTTTGAAATAATATTTTTTTTATTAAGGGATCTAATATGGTTAAACAAAGAAAGAAAAGTATTTGAGTAAATATTAATTAAGAAAGAGAAAAATAATTAAAAAGAAGAAAGATAAATAAAAATAATCTAGTTGACATGCTATGTAGGATTCTACATAGGAGGTGATAAAAAATGTAATGAAAAAAGGGGTGATATATAGCCCCCGCAAGTGCAGGGATAGATAATTTTTTAGTCTTACACTTCGACAGTTTTAATATTTTAAATAGGTGGCGGTGAGTTTTGAACCCATGATCTTTTGGTACCTAAGCTCTGATATGTTAAGTTATAATGTTTTAAATAGGTAGATGTGAGTTTTGAACTCAAGACCTTTTGGGACCTAAATTCTGATACGATATTCAGATACCACCTCATCTAAAAGTTTAAACTGGTAAAAAGAATTTATTATATTATTTGTTATATAAGATAAAATAAGGCCACATAGAAAATTACTTATTTGTCATCTCTTTCAGCTATCTTTTCCTTCCTTTTTTGGTCAATCTCATTAATTATTACTGCACACAAAATAGTATCTTTGAGAGGTTTTTGGTTTTTTTGGCGAAAAAAGTCGTTTAATAACATAAAGCATATAAATCATCCAATACCAACAACATTCACGTTGGGGTAGATTAACACATTTTGACAAAAATCAGTATTAATTCTTCAATGACACGATACAGAGTAAGAAAGAAAAAAAAATGATTAAGACCGGTTCTCGTCTTTTGAGCGATTGATTTATTGTTGTTTCCTCAATATTTGGATTTGATATGGGTTTTTTTTTGGGCCAAGGGGTATATGATTAAACAAAGAAAGAAAAGTATTTTGAGTAAGTATTAATTAAGAGAGAAAAAAAATGAATTGAAGAGATAGAAAATAATTAAAAATAAGAAAGAAAATAAAGATAGTTTAGTCGACATACCATGTATGATTTTATGTAGAAAGTGATAAAAGGGTGATAAAAAATGGGTAATTACTCATAGTAATAAGAATTAATTTCTTCTAAAGCCTGATGGTTATAATGACATTTGTAAAAATTAGTATTAATTTTTCAATGAGAACGATACACAGTAAGAAAAAAAAAGATTTGTTTAAAACTAGTTATCTTTTTTTAATTGATTGATTTATTGTTGTTTCTAAATATTTAGGTTTGATATGATTTTTTTTTTTTTTTTGTCAAGGGATCTAATATGCTTAAACAAAGAAAGAAAAGTATTTTGAGTAATATTAATTAAGAAAGAGAAAATGAATTGAAGAAAGAGAAAAATAATTAAAAAGAAGAAAGAGAAATAAAAATAGTCTAGTTGACATGTCATGTATGATTCTACATAGGAGGTGACAAAGGATGATGAAAGAAGAGGTAATATATAATATTACTATACTATATATTATGTAATGCCACTGTTTTTTGGGATCATAAGGAATAATGTAAACTTCTTGTCACAAATCAGACAAATAACGATGTGTTTAATATTGTAATACTATTTAATAGCGGACCGTGAAGATTAAGTGAATCTGCCAGGCAATAATTTCTCTTCTGAAAATTAGTTGAAAGACCATATCGTGGATCACAAAAGTTCATAATGTTAAGTGACCACCTAGGTTCATAAGGAATAATATAAACTTCTTGTCACAAATCAGGAAAATAACAATGTGTTTAATATGATACTATTTAATAGCAGACCGTTAAGATTAACTGAATCTGCTAGGCAATAATTTCTCTTTTGAAAATTAGTTGAAAGACCATATCGTGGATCACGAAAGTTCGTAATGTTAAGTGACCACCAAGTTCATAAGGAATAATGTAAACTTCTTGTCACAAATCACGCAAATAACAATGTGTTTAATGTGATACTATTTAATAGCGGACTGTGAAGATTAAGTGAATCTGCCAAGCAATAATTTCTCTTCTGAAAATTAGCTGAAAGACCATATCGTAGATCACGAAAGTTCAAAATGTTTAGTGACAACCTAGGTTCATAAGGAATAATGTAAACTTCTTGTCACAAATCAGGCAAATAACAATGTGTTTAAAATATGGGGTGAAGTACATCAGACCCCCTTATACTTTAGTGAAAGTGCACAACACCCCCCTATAGTTTAAAAATCTTCTGAGTTAGTCCTTGTAGTTTTTCAAAAGTGCACAACACCCCCCTAACATTAAAAAATCCGTTAAATTTAACGGAGAGTGTATTTCACATGTGTTAAGTGAGATTTTTTTTGATTTTTAACGAATTTATTCATTAAATAATTATATGAATTGACCAAATTACCTTTTTTTTTTGGCCTAAACAAAAGAGGAAATGGCAAAAGAGATAAATGAAAAAAAAATGAGGGTATTTACGTCTTTTTTACAAAATCCGTTAAATATGACGGATTTTATAACTGTAGGGAGGTGTTGTGCACTTTTAAAAAAATAGGGACTAGTTCAGGGAATTTTTGAACTATAGGAGGGTGTTGTGCACTTTCGCTAAAGTATAAGGGGGTCTGGTGCACTTCACCCTAAAATATGATACTATTTAATAGCGGACCGTTAAGATTAAGTGAATTTGTCAGGCAATAATTTTTCTTCTGAAAATTAGCTGAAAGACCATATCGTGGATCACAAAAGTTCATAATATTAAGTGACCATCACGATTCATAAGGAATAATGTAAACTTCTTGTCACAAATCACACAAATAACAATGTGTTTAATTTGATACTATTTAATAGCGGATTGTGAAGATTAAGTGAATTTGCTAGGCAATAATTTCTCTTCTGAAAATTAGCTAAAAGACCATATTGTGGATTACAAAAGTTCATAATGTTTAGTGACCACCTAGGTTCATAAGGAATAATGTAAACTTCTTGTCACAAATCAGGCAAATAACAATGTGTTTAATATGATACTCTTTAATAGCGGACCGTTAAGATTAAGTGAATCTGCCAGGCAATAATTTCTCTTTTTGAAAATTAGCTGAAAGACCATATCGTGGATCACGAAAGTTCATAATGTTAAGTGACCACCTAGGTTCATAAGGAATAATATAAACTTCTTGTCACAAATCAAGCAAACAAAAATGTGTTTAATATGATACTATTTAATAGCGGACCGTTAAGCTTAAGTGAATCTGCCAGGCAATAATTTCTCTTCTGAAAATTAGCTGAAAGACCACATCATGGATCACGAAAGTTCATAATGTTAAGTGACCACCTCGGTTCATAAGGAATAATGTAAACTTCTTGTCACAAATCACGCAAATAACAATGTGTTTAATATGATACTATTTAATAGCGAACTGTGAAGATTAAGTGAATCTGCCAGGCAATAATTTCTCTTCTGAAAATTAGCTAAAAGACCATATCGTAAATGACGAAAGTTCATAATGTTTAGTGACTACCTAGGTTCATAAGGAATAATGTAAACTTCTTGTCACAAAACAGGAAAATAACAATGTGTTTAATATGATACTATTTAATTGCGGACCGTGAAGATTAAGTGAATCTGCCAGACAATAATTTCTCTTCTAAAAATTAGCTGAAAGACCATATCGTAGATCCCGAAAGTTCATAATGTTTAGTATCTACCTAGGTTCGTAAGGAATAATGTAAACTTCTTGTCACAAATCAGGCAAATAACAATGTGTTTAATATGATACTATTTAATAGCGGACGGTGAAGATTAAGTGAATCTGCCATACAATAATTTCTCTTCTGAAAATTAGCTGAAAGACCATATCGTGGTTGTTAGATAGTAGTTTATTATATCATTTATTATATTCAATATGCCCCCACAAGTGCAGGGGCAAACCTTTCTCTTCTGAACATTAGCTGAAAGACCATATTGTGGTAATTAGAAAGTAGTTTATTATATCATTTGTTATATTCAATATGCCCCCACAAGTGTAGGGGCAGATCATATCGTGGTTGTTAGATAGTGGTTTATTATATTATTTGTTATATTTAATATATTCCCGCAAGTGCAAGGGCAGTTAGTTTTTTAGTATTCCATTTGAATAATTTTAATATTTAAAATAAGTGGCGATGAGTTTTAAACCCAAGACCTTTTGCTACCTAGGCTCTTATACTATGTTAAGTTACCATCTCATCTATAAGTTTAAATTGTTAAAAAGAAATTTATTATATTATTTATTATATTCAATACATAAAGATATAATACGGGCACATAAAAAATTACTTTTTTATCATCTCTTTCACCTATCTTTTCCTTCCTTTTTTGGTCAATCTCTTTATTACTTCACACACAAAAGTATCTTTGAGAGGTTTTTGGTTTTTTGGGCGAAAACAAATCGTTTAATAACATAAAGCATATAAATCATCCAATACCAACAACACTCACGTAGGGGCAGATTAGCACATTTTGACCAAAAAAAAAAGTTAACACTTAGAATTATAGGATTTGTTGCTATTGTGGACCCTAAAAAATGCTTTAGATATTATTAAAAACTCTTGATATTTTTGTTTAAAAAAACGTTTTAACACCGATATATAAATTACTAGTTTTTCATCTTTAAAATCACTCACCGCTCATTGATTAATATCAGCCTGATGGTTTCACTGAAATATGCAAAAATCAATATTAATTCTTCAATGAGAACGACAAAGAGAAAGCAAGAAAAAAAAATGATTAAAGACTAGTTCTCATTTTTTGGGCAATTGATTTATTGTTGTTTTCTCAATATTTGGATTTGATATATATATATATTTTTGGTCAAGGGGTCTATGGTTAAACAAAGAAAGAAAAGTATTTTGAGTAAGTATTAATTAAGAGAAAAAAAAAAGGAATTGAAAAGAGAGAAAAGAATTAAAAAGAAGAAAGAAAAATAAAGATAGTTTAGTTGGCATTGTTGGGAGGAAACCTGAAATCAAAACACAAATCAGAGAAATAACAACAAATGCACAGTGAAAAATCACCTCCACTTTGTGTAAACCTATTAAAAAGTAACAAATGGAGCCACACACAAACAATGCAAAAATCTACCAAATCTAAAAAATTCAAGCAAATAGAACAACACTAAGATTTTAATGTGGAAAACCTCCCCAACGTGGAGAGCAAAAACCACGGGACTGTAGTCCACCCAAAAACTTCCACTATCAACAAATAATAGGTACAAGAGAGTCTTCTCTAGTTACAACTAGAGGTATGTACAATACATTCACCAAGAATAACAAATTCTTACAAACATTGCATAACAATAGAGATTAACCCAAGAAGTAGGAGAGAAATCACCAAAAATGTAGTCACTGTTCATGCTAGAAAAACCCGCGATAGAGTGCTCCAAATCTGATGTCCACCATACAAATTAAAAATTCACGAGTTGTGAATGTGGTCACAAAATTTCAGCTCGATTGGATCATAAATGACCTCCGATCGTTCACTTGATCAAAACTACGCACTATTTGAACAGTTTTTCTCCCAACCCTTTCTTCTTTTCTCTCTCTGTCTCTCACTCTCTCTCACACATTTTTTTTCTCTCTTTTTTCAAACTCAAAGTGACAGACAGTCAAAGCTAGTCTGTCAACTCCATTATTTTTTTATTTTTTATTTTTGTTTCTTTGGTCAAAAGGCGAAGACAAAATCATTACCAACCACATGGGTTAGATAAGGACATCTTCAATTGAGTCTTCAAAATACAATTTTTTTTAAATTTGAGTATTTTTAGAGCTTTATAGCCCAAAAAACAACACTAATGATGGTAAAAGTACTTAGGGTCTATAACTTTTATCATCTTTTAAACTAAAATAGAGCTCCAGACTCTATTTTTTTCAACATATTCTATTAAGGATAACCTAAAAGGGTGATAAAAAAAGAAATGATATATAGTTTTATTCGAAAATTATTATATTATTTTTTACTATTTACGATATTGTCACACCATACTGTTATATCATATTATTAGTCTGCATATTCACTATGTTTCCATACTGCGTTAGTCGCTCTAAAGCAAAATTATTCCTGACATGGCGTATTTGGTTTAATTTATTCAACGGGAGTCACGTCAAATATTGTTTATTTTTAATATTTTAATTTTTTTAGTACAATAAAAGTTGGAGATATGGTTTGAATTCAGAATGTCTGAATACAATAACTCACTATTTGAATATTCCACCAAATTAAACTGTTGAATGTGAAATATTGTTTATTCAATTGAAAGGTTATCTAACATCCTGCAAATAAAAAAAATACGCACATGGGTTATGTCTTTATATCTCATACTTTGGATGTTTGCTTCATAGCTTTTGTTGCGATGATTATTTTTTTTCCATTTTTGTAATTGAGACAACTAGCTAGGGTTTTGGTAACGTTGATCCTTTCCTATTTGTTGATCACCAAAAAATAAATAAATTACTTGAGGGACGAGGAAAACATGGACACAATTAAAAAACATTTGGGTTATTTCCGGAAAAGCTTATGTTGATGTGTTAAGTAATTATTAGTTAACCGAAGGCAACAAAAATAATGCAGAAAAGTAAACAAGAAAATAATAATAAAAGAACAAAAGAAAATTATGTGGTTCAACTATACCTACATCCACATATATCAATAAAATTAATTCATTAATTCAAAGGAAAAAAAGTTTACAATATTTCTCCAATGAATAAAAAAGACCTCCCATTACCTATATATGTTAACCTCTCTTAAGTTATAATGCAATGAGACTGCAATGTTGCAAAGGAACTTTCTGCAAAAAAGAAACTATTTATAGAAAGAAAGCTAGAGCTAATTTTACCAGGATTAGGAAAGGAGATTAGAGAAACTAGTACTAATCGTCTTACCAGGATTAGATAATTATCTTTCCAATTCCCTAATCATATATATATATATATATATATATATATATATATATATATATATATATCCATATCTTTTTTAACTCAATCATGCATTATAGTTGCTGTCATTCGATGCTTTGTTGCATCTCATTTTTCTTGTTAACAATCTCCTCGGTCTTGTATTTTGCAATGCCGCAGATTGAAAGATAAGTATATGATCAGTAGATTGAAGGTGATTATGGTGTTTACACTTCAGACTACAAAGTTAATAATTTTATTGTTACTCGGCTGCAGATTAAACCGAACAGGAAAAAGAATTTAGCAACAAAGCAGGTTTAACACCACAGAGAAGAGCATAGTAATTGTTTTATAAGCCAAGTAAGAAGGTTATGCATGCAAACATAAATTGCAACTGAGGTTTCAATCTTTAAGGATTCAAGTATGGTTTCTGCTTTCTAGTCAAAATTGTATATCACCACCGGCCTTTTGGTATGTTCTTTATTGTGAGTGGGAGAAATCTCGCACCTTTCACATTTTCAGAAAAAAGAATCGAAAATATCAATATAAGAATTTGCTAGAGACGATAAAGAAAACAAACACAAGCACTAGGAGGCTTCGCGTTTCAGATTTGACTTACAACGCTAAACATTTGTCCTATTTCTCGCACACAAAGGGTAACATACAAATTAATATCCATGAAATATCCAACAAAAACAATCTCAAGCACAAAGGCTCTCATTCGTGAGAAGCGAAGGTCACATTTCATTATATACATAACTAATCCCTTTAACTGCTATTGAAAAGCATTCAAGTCTCGTTGTCCCATAAAGGAACTGTATGCAACCAGAACCAGCTGATCACATCAACTTGTGCTAATAAACAAGCAATTCTACAGGCGATGTCATAATCGGACAGTTCCATCAAGTTGCATCTACATATATAAGCAAGAATAGTGAGTTGTCACATTGGCAGGAGGTTTTTGTTACTGACTCGTTTTCATAGTTAGTTTTGTTCTGTACGCACTTAAAAGATAAAGATATCTTTAGTTTTTGAACTGATATTTTGTTATTTGCAATCCCATAAATCATTGAAATCTTTGAGAATCAAGTTAAATTCAACCCACTTAGTATTAACGACATTAGTAACGAAGAACGATCGGTTAAACACTTAAACAGTTTTTTTTTTTTTTTTTTTTTTCTTTTTTCTTTTTCTTTTTCTTAACAAGCAAATAAGGATATTCACAGAAATAGTGAGGCATGCATGTTCTGCGTCTGAGGCTTTTTCTTATCAGCATGTTGTGTCTCTTTAATAAGTCCAAAGTAGCAAAATGGATCCAGAATATGAGACGAAGGAAGTGATCTTTTTTTATTTATTTATTATTATTTAAGGGAGGCTTATAAGTTAATATTATATCATTTAAAATGTTAATTTTAAGAATCGATGTTCGAACTTCTTACACTTAAAAGTGAGAATCATACCATTAGACCATATGTACAGTCCATATATAATACGTGTTCGTTTTTTTTTTTTTTCCAATCTAAAGTCCAATTTCATGAAATGGAGCAATTCTCATCCACACTATAATATATTAAGCAGGTTTCTTCTGACTTCCTGAGGATGTGTCCAATAATAATTGAAAGAATACGACATATATCGTCTGAACATGCTCATAAAATGGAGTACCCTACACTGCTGTCATCCCTAAAAAAATATTATCATGCCAATAGATGATATATCTTTCACTTTAGAGAGAAAATAAAAAAGAAAAGCAAAGATCTTTGTAAGGTATTAATCATTAATAAATTTGGTTAACTAGCAAGGTAAAGCTAAAATCTATGCGCCACCGAACACAAATAATTACTTTATAAAAGCATGTTTCCTTTATAATTTAAAATTCCAAATCTCAAATTATTGAATGGAAGGAGTAATTGGTAACCTTAGGGGACTCCAATAATTTGCAATGAAAAAAAAAATACAATAATTAATAATAAAAAATAATATTATAACTGAAGAAATAGAGACTTAGAAAGAAAAGTAGATATCTGAAAAATGAATTGTATTATTGCATAACTATTTCTGTTACAGTTACAGATATATATAGCTGCAGCTTTCTTATTGATGAGTTGTTGCCTAGCTGTCAAGTTAGTTTTCTCAACTAACTTGATCAGACTATAACTGTGATAACTACTTAACAAAGGTTACACAATAAGTTCTTTTATGCTAGAACTATTCAGCTAGTCTACTATCCTTATCATCCCCCCGCAAACTGAGGAGGGCCTTGGCCATAGGAAGTTTGTCCTTGAGCTTGAGAAACTGAGCCTTTGAGAGAGGCTTTGTGAAAAGATCTGCTATCTGCTCAGCTGAGGGTAGATTGGACACTTTCAGTGCATTATTGACCACTTGATCTCTGATGAAATGATAGTCAATAGCAATGTGCTTGGTCCTGTTGTGGAAAAATGGATTGGCAATTAATGCTAAGGCTGACTGATTATCACAATAGAGGAGAGGAGGGGAGTGACTTAGGTGGATATCCTTGAGAAGATAAGTAAGCCACATGATCTCTGTAGTTGTGTAAGCCATAGCTCGATATTCTGCCTCTGTTGATGACCTAGGCTACTTCTTAGAGCACCATGAAATCAAATTATGGCCTAGGTAGATACAGTAACCAGTAGTGGACTTCCTATCTGTAAGGTCACTGGCCCAATCTGAGTCTGAAAAGGCAGTGAGAGTAAAAGGGCCAGGGCTGAATTGAATTCCATGAGTGATAGTGGCTTTTAAGTATCTGAGTGTTTTTTTAAGTGACTGAAAATCTGCCTCTGTAGGGTTATGCATGTGTTGACACAAAGTGTTGACAACAAACTGTATGTCAGGCCTAGTAAGAGTAAGATATTGCAAAGCTCCTACTAGACTCCTATACTGGGAAGGATTGGAATAGGGCTGCAATGATGACTGAGTAAGATTGTGGGGTTTAGAAAAGGTTGGTATGGGTGTGGGATGACAATCTTGCATGCCTGCCTTCTAAAGAAGGTCAAGAGCATCCTGTGATGACTATGTCATCAACATAAACAAGAATGATAATGATAGTAGTGGGAGTGTAGGAAACAAACAATAAGGTGTCGGCTTTACTGCATGTAAAACCTTGATTGTGCAGAAAGTTAGACAATATTTGATACCAGGCCCTTGGTGCCTTTTTGAGGCCATAAAGAGACTTTTGTAGTTTACAAACATATGTAGGATTAGAGGAATCAACAAAGCCAGCTGGTTGTGTCATATATACCTCTTCATGAAGAGTGTAACGGCCCGATCCCTCATGAGACTGGAGCCCCGATCCAAAACCTCATGGCAAGAAAAAATGAGGAAAAACGGACGGAGTCTCCCCTATTTATAGGACAATCCAAAACCTATACAAGAAACTATATCCTCAAAATTAAAGTCCAACCTCCTCCATAACTCCTAACTTCCTCTATCCATCTTCCTTATGAATTAAGTCCGCCAACTATTCAGATCATGCAAGCATGCATTTAATAGACAATAAAGTAAATAATACAAGTTATTGCATACCATTACAAATATCACATCTTACAAACACTAACTATCTATTACAATCCTTCCTAACATGAATCAAATATACACACAAGACTTCTATTTTACAAATTTTACTATCACGAGCAAGCAACACCTCAATGCTCAGGAGACCAAACAGCTTATAGGCTCCGTAGTTGTTTCGTACTAAACCTGAAAATGTTAGAAAGAGGGGTGAGCATACAACACATGTATACTCAGTGAGGGAAGAAACATATATTCAAGGAGTTTTCGAAAATATTTTCGTGCAATGCAACAAATAAGGAAGGTACAAGAAATCAATATAAAATAACCGCTAGATAGACAATACTTTTCCACACAATGAGAAGGAACCAAGTAGCAATGCCAGATACAATAGCAATTAATAACTAAATAGCTCATGTAAAGGAATATAATTACAGTTAACTCATTTGTGGTAGATCTGTATGCCCCAACGAGGTGGATCAAGCCTCTGGGGTAGTGGATTATGCCACAGCGAAAGGTTCTAAAAAAAAGATATAATTAACTCTCCTGTGGTAGATCTGTAAGCTCCAACGAGGTGGATCAAGCCTCTGGGATAGTAGATTATGCCACAGCGAGAAGTTCTGGAAAACCATGGTAGCCGAATGAGCATGACAAGCCCGATGCCGCATGTGTTACTCGACACTACCATGCCCGAAAAGGTTGCACAACCACGGATAACGAATCACGAGACAATAATATGAATCAAGATGGGAAGTTAGCAAAGTAGGCTAACCTCACCCAAATGGAACATAAATAACTCAAATAACAATCAAATATAGCAAATATAACCATTTACTAGCTAGTCATGCAATAAGTTCAAGTAATTCTCAAGCAATATACTAGATCATTCTATCTAATAGCAAGAAACAACTAAAATGCACCAAAAGGATAGAAATCCCTCACCTTCACCAAACCTCAAGATGCAAAAATGGTTTAGCTACTCCAACCTTCCTTTAATTAGCTTGAATATGTAAACCCTAGTTTTCATATAAGTATATCCTTTAGCAATTGATTATACCAAGTCTATTCACAAAACACAAACTCACAAGTTCATAAAATCCTTAGGAACTCAAGGATACTCAACTAACTACAAACTAGTTCTTAGTGCATTTTGAACAACACATAACATGCGTTAATATTTGATTAACAACAGCTCACTACATCTAAAAACTCCTTATCTCTCACTAAGAATAACTTATCAGTTAGAGTCATTTATCCTCGAGCTAAATTAGAAGCTACATTTACATGTCTCTAATTCTCTTGATTATCTAACAGCAAGGAACAATACATAAAGCACAAGGTTATACAACTCAATGGTAAAAGCATTACACTTAAGAAGTTAAGATAAGAGTAAATTAACTATAATTACGTCTTTAGCCAACACGTAAAACACTATATCACACATAAACACACCAAATTTGTACTAAAGAAAAAGAGTACAAGAAAACAAGTTAAATAGCTAACTAGTGTTCCAACATTATTAGTTTGCCACTTAAAACTAGAATCAAAATACCCAAGTTTACAAGTTTGCTAATATTTCTACCAATACTAGTTTAAAACTCTAAGCTAAATTCTTTATCACTTATTAGTCTTCAAATCTTTGAAGTACACCCTGTAGCTAGTTAGTAAGTAAAGCTAATCCTTATGTTAACAACTAAACTTCTAACTAATTTTATATTTCACATAGATCGGATTTAATTTTAATAGCTTCCAACCTTATGTAGAATGTCATTTAGGCCAGCCACTAAGTCAATTAGGCAACATAAGCTCAGGATAACAAAAAAAAGATACAAGCTAGCACAAAAAGGGTCACTTGGTCGGTTTCATACATACACACAATACATGAACTGTCACTTAAATAATAGAATGTAGACATCTTCTAGTGTTCACGTAGGCATTTACATAAGCATGTAACACAAAAACATTAGGCATTGTACTAAGTCTTTAACAAGCACTTGATTTCTCACAACTAAGCTAGACATATTTAACTAGTGTGCTTCAAAGGTGATGTGTCTTAAATACATTATACTTGCATTATTCAACTAAAACTTAATGTTTTGGTAGAAGCATCTTAGATTCTCAATAGGCAAGTCCTCTACATAATCCATAAGTTAGCACTTTAGTCTTTTAGCAATTTCACTTCACATAAGTCAATTAGTTTCACATAACTAATTCATAATAAAATTTCAATAAATATATATTATAACTATAATATAATCCAAATTATGTATATGTGCATCGAGAATTCATAGTTTTACCATCTAACGAACTCAACCCATAATGTCAATTATCAAATTAGCTAAACAACCATCCATTCCATACAGGAGCTTGACTTTATTCGATCCTTAGCCTATACTATTGAGCTTAATATTCCCTGTTATTTATCTATAAATATAGCTCTTCGAGTGTAGATGATTTTAGAATCAAATGGAGCTTAATTCATGTTTAAAATCAGTAAGTTACGACCTTTCCCGTGCAACTGCGCAAACTGCACCTGCTTCAGCCATTTTCAGGACACATTTCCAAAATGGCAAAATTGGAAGGTCAAAACGTTAGAATTAGCCTTAACACCAGAAATCAACATTTGCTTTAAAATTCATAATCTAGCTGCTGTGAAAATTTCGTTAATTTTCAAGCACGTTTACTACCTCAAAACCTCTCTGCAAATCAGTTGCTAAAATCTGCCAGATTTTCTTCTCTTGCTCCTCTTCTCCTTTAGTTAATTTTCTTGTTTTCTTGAACTAAATTAGGCATATACATTTCACAGTGAACTCTCATCAAACATCTAACCTACATACAAGAGTTCCATCTGCATAGACATAATATTTTCAAGAATAACCAAAACAATACACAAATCTTGCAATTGTTTACTCAATCAACATCATACATGCTAAAATTTTACTTTTCTTGCAATCATAGTTCAATACTCAATCATATAATTGATGTCACACCATAATAACGAGGTACTACAATAAATTGCAACAAGGATGCAAACCCTCACCTTATACATGCTAGAAACGCGAGCTAATGCACGAAAATGCGAGGAAATCGGCTTGGGGTTGCTTATTTCTTCTTCTTTTTCCTTATTTTTCTTATTTTTCTATCTTTCTTTCTCTCCTCTTTCTTCTCTCTTGTTCAACTGTGAAATGTGTGTGTGTTGTGTGGTGTCGATTGTGTGTGTGTGGTGTTGTATTTATGCTTTGCTTTTTTTTTTCTTTTAATGTCAAAAGACCAATTAACCCCTCTAACTAATTAACAAATTCTAGTTTTCCATTTAGTTATAATCTAACTAATCTAGTTTCTATTGCAAATTAATAACACACAAGTAATTCCTACGATACTTAAAATACGTAAATGCACATAAATGCACGCTAAACGAGACGAATACATGTAAAACAGTACAAATAATTATCAATATACATTTCCAATAAATATACAAATTAATGATATACAAAGTTAATTTAAGGCCCAAAAATTGCAATTAAAGTCTACTAGTCCACAAAACTATGTTATATCATGTTTTACTATTCATATGGTTCGAATTTTTTTTAACGCACTCTCCCGTTGTATTATGCAATTAAAAATTATGTACGTATACCCAAAAATAAGTGTATTATAAGGGAAAATATGAGATTCACAAAATAAATTACTATAATTTTTACCCTCGGGCTCAGGGCTCATTTTCAAAAGATGAAAATAGGTCTACTAGATATTTGAAATAATCCCTTGTAATGTAAATGCCAAAATAATAGCTAAAATATTTTATTTGAACTAATAATATCAGTGTCCCCTTTTGAAGAACATAAAAGAAATAAAAAGAAAACAAAACTACTATTTAAATCTTAATTGTGAGAATAAACATATTTACACATATAACACTTAAACTAACACAAATTTATATGCAATTAAGTATGTCATGCTATATGTTGGGTCTAGGGTCTCACAAAGAGTACCATGTAAGAAGGCATTAGACACATCCAACTGCCTAACTGACCATTGATATTGGACTGCCAGGGTGAGAATGATTCTAATGGTTTGGGACTTGACAACAGGGCTGAAAGTTTCTGTGTAGTCTAGGCCATATTCCTGGTGGTATCCCTTGGCAACTAACCTGGCTTTATACCTTGCTATAGTGCCATCAACCTGTCTTTTGATTTTGTATACCCACTTGTAACCTATGGGTTGTCTTGAGGGTGGTAAAGGAACTAGAGTCTAGGTTTTCTGTTTTTGAAGAGCCTGGAACTCTTCTTGCATGGCAGTCTACCATACAGGGTGTTGGGTTGCATCTTTATATGTGATAGGTTCTGTGGTAAGAAAAGAAGTGGTAATGGTGTTGAGGTTATAGAGAGGCTTAGGTAATCAACCTGTTTTAGACCTAGTTAGCATAGGATACAAGGGCTGAGATGGTATGGATGGTCTATCTGATGTGGAGGAAGTGGATGTTGGACTAAGGATGGATTATGTGGTCTCTGTTCTGAATAAGAGTTTGTGGAGTATATGGGCTGAGATATTGGTAATGTAGTGTTAGAGTCTGGGAAAACATTTGCTTGGGTAGTATTACCTGACTGAGTGGACTGGAGTATGGATTTGAGTGGACTGTCTCTGTGGTAGATTGAGATGGTTGAGAACCTGATGTATCACCTGACTGAGTGGCCTAGAGTATGGGAGTTGAGTGGACTATCTCTGTGGTAGACTGAGAAGGATGAGAACTTGAGATACTAGAATCAAATTGAACTGGGACTGCAGGAAATGATTGGTGGTGTGAAAATAGGAGCAGGACAGTTTTTTTGGAGTCCTGGATATCCTACTAGACTAAGAGGTAAGGGGTCAGGTAGACTGTTTGAGAGTAGAGAAGGGAAATGTGTTTTCAAAGAACTTAACATGTCTAGAAATATATAGCCTTTCTATAATAGGTTCCAAGCATTTATACCCTTTAGAGTGATGGCAGTATCCTAGAAAAACACATGGCTTGGACCTTGGTTCAAATTTATGTTTGGAATAAGGTCTTAACTAGGGAAAACATAGGCAGCCAAACACCCTAAGAGTGCGATAGTCAGTCGGAACAGAGAAAAAGGCTTCAAAGGGAGATAAATTTTTAAGGGTAGGGGTTGGTAATCTATTTATGAGATAGATGGCTGCAGCAATGGCTTCCAGCCAGAATTTAGTTGGTAGATTGGCTTGTTGAAGTAGAGTTATAGCAGTTTCAACTATGTGTCTATGTTTCCCTTATGAATTCCCATTTTGTTATGGGGTGTGTGAATAAGAGGTTTGATGGATGGTGCCCAAAGAATGAAGATAAGAACTGAACTGATGGTTTGTATATTCTTTACCATTGTCTGTCCTTAACACTTTGATAGTTTTATGAAACTGAGTTTGAATCATAATAGAAAAATGTTTATAGGTAGAAATAGACTTCAGATTTGTATTTTAAGGGGTAAATCCATGTGTATTGAGTAAAGTCATCATGGAAAACAACATAGTACCTATAGTGCATACAAGAGGCTACTGGGGATGGGCCCCAAACATCAAAGTGTATGATATCAAATGCACTGGTAGTAGCAGTAGAAGAAACAGGAAAAACAAGTTTGTGGAATTTAGCAACATAACAAGAAAGACAATCAGAAGAATTAAAACTCAATTTTACATTGAGAATAGAAGAAAGGGTTTGAGTAGCATTCCTGGAGGGGTGACCTAGTCTTCTATGCCACATGATAGCAGGTGGTAGTTGTGTGATGCAAGAGTGGGCTTGCAGTGGAGCAGAATGGGTAGCAGTGGAGAGTGAATGTGATGAGGGCAGTGGATAGAGGGCCTTGGAACTTGAGATGGTGGGTAGCATTGTCCCATATTTGTACCCCCTTAGAAGTAAAAACAACAGAATAGTTGTTATCTTTAGTTAAGTGATAAACAGAAAGTAGTTTAGTTGAGATTTGAGGAACAAAAAGGACATTAAAAAGTTGCAGGGAAGATGAGGGTGTGAGAAGAGTACCAGTACCTATGCTGGTGATAGGCAAAGATTGACCATTGCCCACTGAGATTGAGTCATGGCCCTACTAAGGTTGTTGTGCAATCAATTGAGTGGAGTCATTAGTAATGTGTGCATTACCTCTGGAGTCAAGGAACCAAGGATAAGAGCTGTCAGTAGATGTCCCTACTTGAGCAGTATAGACCTGTTTCTCTTGTTTTGTAGGGACTGCATAGTTTGTACTATCAAACCTATGCCAGCACTCAAGTGCTGAATGATTCTTCTTGCCACAAATTTGACAGTACAGAGGTGATTCAGCTGGAGAAAAATTTGATGGAAGTGAGGAGTAGGACTAAAAATTGGAGTGGGCTCTGCCTGAACCCCTTTGATTTCTACCTCCCCTGAAATTTCATCTGCCACCACCTCTGCCTCTGTTAGAATTTCCTCTGCCACCACCTCTATTGGCATGTAAGGCAGTGTGGACAGTGGTGGAAGTAGGGTCTGAAAAGGTCAATTTGTTGGAGAATTAGTGGTTCAATTCTTCAGAAATAAGATGACTGAATAGAGTAGGCAGTGGTAGTGGTGCAGATTTCAGTCTGACAGTAGACTTGACTGAATCATACGCAGGAGGAAGTCCTTTGAGGACTGTGAAAGTGATATCAGCATCTATCATGGGTTCTCCAGTGGCTGCCAGTTGTTCTGTGATTGTTTTGATTGTATCTAGGTA
Source organism: Ehretia macrophylla (assembly GCA_037974665.1). Classification (NCBI taxonomy): domain Eukaryota; kingdom Viridiplantae; phylum Streptophyta; class Magnoliopsida; order Boraginales; family Ehretiaceae; genus Ehretia; species Ehretia macrophylla. The sequence continues at coordinate 10,138,385 of CM075764.1, read as the reverse complement.
AGATTGCATGAAGTCTTCTCCTTTCTGAAGTGTATACAGCTACATTTTCAGTTGGTAGGTATAGGAAAGACTCATTGAGTGAAATCTCTGTTCCAGAGTGATCCATATAGCAGCTGAAGTTGAGAGGTGATGAACAAGAGGTAACAATTGTGGAGTGATAGAAGCAAAAAGACATGATCTGAGCTGTGTGTCAACAGTATTCCACTTTGTGTACTCTGGATTTGTGGAGGTTTTGCCTTCTGCATCTGTGAGCAGAGGTGTAGGGCAGAGTTTTGAGCCAGACACTTGATCAAACAGGTGGTAGCCTTGGAGAACTGTTTTGATTTAAGTTCTCCAGATGCTATAGTTTGTGTTGTCTAGTTTTATATGAACTAGAGAGTTTAGGTTTTGAAGTAATAGTTTGAGTTCTTGAGGAAACTCAAAGTTAGCCAATAATGTAGGTTAGGGTTTACAAAGAAGAAATTTAGGGTTTTGAAGTGAGAAAAATGTTTCTAAGTAGTAATTTTGGTTGTGAATTGTAATCTGAGCTCTTGCTAAGAAGAAGAGCTGCTTCGCAAACAGTTTTAATGGAGATTGAAGTTGATCTCCAATGGATGATCCAAAAATTAGGGTTTGGTCGTAAGAAAAAGAGAATTTGAATGCAGATGTATTGAAAATCTGCAGAAAAAAGTTGATGTATAGCAAAAAGAAGCTTCAGCGAGCCTTCGATTTATAATTTTGAGCTTCGATTTGAAGCTTTAATGGTGTTCTCTCATGGAGAATTCACCATGGAAGAGAGAACCTAGCTCTATGATACCATGAAGAAATTGAGACTTAAAGAGAAAAGTAGATATCTGAAAAATGAATTGTATTATTGCATAACTATTTTTGTTACAGTTACAGATATATATAGCTGCAGCTTTCTTATTGATGAGGTGTTGACTAACTGCTTAACTAACTTGATTAGACTATAACTGTGATAACTACTTAACAAAAGTTACACAATAAGTTCTTTTATGCTAGAACTATTCACCTAGTCTACTATCCTTATCAATGACAATATGATATCTAGGATTTTATACGACGTTAGGATAGCGGCATGTGTAATAAATCTCCTTGGGATGACTCTAACAATTGAGAGCAAAGGCCCCATCAATCGATTTAGCAAAAATAAATAAATAAATAAGACCTATCAATCATCTTCTCTTTTTCTTGGTAAGGTACAAGGAGACATCTTCCAAACAATCACGTGACTACTCTAATTAGTTACTCTGATGATTCCAGAAATAGAAAGTGGAGAATCTAAGAGAGATTATGAGAAGATATTTATCTTAATTTGTCATGGCGGAAACATCTAGTTGCATTGAGGTGATAACAGGGTTTTCATGTGTCATGATTTTTTTTTATTAATCTCTCATATTCTAAATGAAGTGTATTATAATCTACAATGTGTTAGGACAAAATCCGAGTGTACAAATTTGGAGTATTACCTCATCAAATCATATATTAATCATCTACTGACCCTTTATCCTCCTCATAGTGTTCGGGTGTAGATTGAATTGCTAGGAGTAGGCGTATCTTGAGAAAATGAGAATGACGCCAGTAGAACATCTTTAGATACTCAAAACCCTAAATCCTATATTAATGAAATTTAATTGGTGTATTTTAATTTCCATATCCAAGGATTTACTACTATCATAGATAGGAATGGCAATGGGGCGGGGTAGGGGCGGGGGGAGCTATCCCCATGCCCCGCGCCCCCCGCCCCGTCCCCGGCCCCGGCCCCGGCCCCGAATCATCGTGGGGAATGGGGATTACCCGCGGGGTTTTATTATTCTTTTTAAACCTTAAGAATTATAATTAATATAAATCATGCAACTTCAAAATATAAATTAAAGTTATACTAATGATAAATATAAGTATAGATCTTAAATAAAGTTTAATATTAATTATTCTTGCAATTAAATAGTAAAAATAATATTATAGTAATTGAGTCTCAAATATTTAAAATAAATTTTGACTTAACTATTGTGTATGAGAACTCTAATTGAAAAAGAACATTTCTTTGTGCTAGTGAGATTGCATTGATTATTATAAATTTTTTTCTTATCACATGTCACATATAATATTAGTTACAATTTTTTAAAATTCATCTTTAGTTATATTATTTGAAACTTTTTGAAGTGCAACTGAAATAATTAACAAATCTCTTAATTCACTATGAACAATAATAAAATTGAGGTATTTATGTCAAATGATAGCCAATTTCAAGTTACGGCATATAATGATTTTAAGAATAATTATAAAATCCTTTCAAATAATCTAATTTTTCTTCTCCATTTTATAATACTTTGCTTAATGTTATTTTTTATACTTTTATATGTATAATTTTAGTACATATATAATACTAAAATAATAAAAATAACTATCTATATATGCGGGGCGGGATATGCGGGGCGGAAAATGCTTATCCCCGCACCTCGCCCCGCCCCCGCGCTAAGATTAAAAGTTGATCCCCATCCCCCGTCTCATTCCCCATTTCTCGCCTTAATCCCTGCCCCATTTGGGGCGAGAGTGGGGCGGATACCCGCAATCCCTGTCCCCATTGCCATCTCTAATCATAGATAAGAGTGACAAAATTAATGAATTAACAGTGATGTATTATTACACTACATTTTATGAGATCGCACATAGACCTTACTTATAATTGGAATTATACATCCCAAATCTTGGGTTTTAAGAAAACAAGTTTTAAGAAGTGATAGGCCATAAATTAATGCCATGTTTAGGGTACAAGGCCCAAAACCTAAAACTCATACTTGGGCCAAATGATGAACCAGAGCAAAGCAGGACCGCAACCCAACGAAAGACTAAGTCAAAAAAGTTGTTGACTATTTCAAACATAATTTTAACCGAATTGATCCACTCAGCAAAAAAACACCTAAGAGCTCGAGGATAGCCCCCACGTCCATTGTGAGTTAACCCCATTTCCCCTCAACAGAATTGTGAGCACCAACTCGCCTATAAAAGGGCCGCTTCAACATTCAAAGGGTTATCTAATCTCTACTCTACAGTTGCACTTAGTACGTTACAAACATAGCTTTCTCCAAGCATTTATGTCCTCATAACTGACTTAAGCATCAGAGGAGGACCCTAGGCACCACCCTGAATTCTTTGTTTCGCAGGTAATCCAACTTGAATTAATAATTATTTGGCACGGATCAGAAAGCCTAGCTCAACACTTGAGATCCAACATAAATCCAATACTAACAAAAAAAATTAAAAAAGAATTATTTCGTTGACATGTTATATACATATGTCATTTCTGAATGCATTTCTGAATGCATTTCTTTAACTTTATAATTAAAAAATACAAAGATCTTTGCAGCCCTTATAACCATGATGTAACTATTAGGTCTTTATAAAAATGTAAGGTTTTAATAGTGCATTTGTCAACAAAGTAATTAAGCTAAAATGTATGCGCCACATGTGAAAGATATGACACACTACAATACAAAATGTTCTTCCTTGTCGACTTGTTATGCGTCAATACTCGAATAAGCGCTCCTAAATCGGCACCTAAATTAAACGCGGCTTGGGTGGCGAATTAATGTGAAACTAAATGTTAAAATTGAAATCTGAAAATTCCAAAGTCTATGTACCAAAGCCACTTTTACATTTGTGGAGCTGTAACCCCCACTCAACTTAAAATTTATTTCAAAATATGTGTTTTTTTAAGTATTTGTAGGTTAAAAAATCAGTTTAACCCTCATTAAAAAAAATTATTTGCATATAATTATTAAATTGTGTGATTTTAGTCCTGCTGAAAATAAATTCTAGATCTGCCCTTGGTACTATACTAACCTTGATGGTTGAATCTAGCAATTGTCAGTATCTTTTCAAGATATGCACCACCAAAAAATGCTCCAATCAATGACCTAATCTAGCATTTCCAAAGGTTCCTAGCCTGTATGTTTCTTTTTTTTTTTCTTTTTTTGGTGAAGTGCACCAGACCCCCCTGTACTTTAGTGAAAGTACACAACACCCCCTTATAGTTCAAAAACCCCCTGAACTAGTCTTTGTGATTTTTCAAAAGTGCACAACACCCCCCTACAATTAAAAAATTCATTAAATTTAATGAAAAGTGTACTTCACACGCATTAAGTTATATTTTTTTTTTTTTTTAACAAATTTTTAACAAATTAAGTGTACTACAAAGTTTTTGTATAATTGTTATGATGACTAAAAAAACCTGCATTTTGAGACCAACTGTCCACTTTAGGGAAATTTTTGTCCAAACAATACGGCCGAAGGCAAGTTATTAGTAAATAAGTATAGAACTGTTTGTCACGTATGATAAGACAAAAACTCTAGTGTCTTTCAATAGCAAAAGAAGCTTGTGATAATAATCCTTATAGATATTAGGAATAGAGTGAGTAAAAGAAGCTTGCGACAATAATCCTTCATTGATGGGGATGGATCCAATCCTTTCTTACAAAACATATTTTTGAAATGAGATGTATTATAAATTAGGATGAAGTGTATATGACTCTTCTATACTTTTATAAAATTATACAATACTATTATTTAGTTTTTAAAAGTGCACAATACCCCCTATGATTTTCGAAACTAAGCACAATAGTCTCATGCGGTTTTAAAAGTACACGGTATTCTCTATAATTTCTGAAACTAATCACGACCATCATATCGGAATTAATAAACTAATAAATTTTGAAAATGGTAATTATATAAAATAGGTCGGATTCTGGGATTGGGTCGCCCAATATGCATAGGTTAACCTGACCCGGCCCATTTTGTATAGTCAATAGGAGATTATGGAAAGTTATTCAAATAACTTCTCATATCTACTAAATGTATCAGTTCTCTAAAAACTAATATGTTTAGTTTTTAGGAAAGTTAGGCACAAAAGAAAAGAAATCAGTTTTCTTCTCTTCTCCTCTTTCAATCTCTCTCTGTGTTTATTACGTATAAACAACCAAATCAAAATGACTCTTAAGTTATGAACATATAGTTCAAATCAAATCCGTAATTTGAACTGTTTATCTCATATGATAAGACATATAGCAAAAGAAGCTTGTGACAATAATCCTTCATTGATGGGGATGGATCCAATCCTTTCTTATTTCTCTTATTTTTTAAATGAGATGTATTATAGACTATCAAATTGTATCCTTTTAAATCTCAGCCATCATATCTGAATTAATAAACTAATAAATTTTGAAAATAGTAATTAAAACAAATTTAAAAAACAGTAATGAAAATAAATTTTTAAATGAATCATTAAGATTTAAGAAAAAATAAATTTAATAACCTATAATACTACTCATCTCAGAAATGAAAAAAAGTAAAAAAACGAGAATGTCCAAACCCGGATGAGAATATGCATGCTACTCGTTTGATCAACGACCTCCAATAATTTGTATTGCTATTCTCTATCACAGTTGGACAGTCAATACAACTTCATATACAAAATAATCGAACATGTACATGGGACATTAAGTGCGTGCTGATAGTTCAAGGACATTAAGTGGCTGGTGATAATTCAACTACTACATTATTATATGCTTGCTTACTCACTGAGCTATAATATTTGCTACTCATTCGAGGGGATAAATCCTATTAGTTTTCTGTCATTTTAATCAATTTTATAATTAAACAAATCAATTAAATAAATTTGAAAGAAATTAAATTTGTTACAATAAAAGTAGAACATATAAATTTTAATGTGGTTCAACCAACTTGGTCTACGTCCACGCAGTCACTCCTTGGCCAGCAAACCAATCCACTAAGTTTCAAGAGATTACAGACACCAATGGAAACTTACACAATTGAAGATTCCCTCTTAACCCTTACCGCCTAGGTGTAAGACTCCCTTAATAGATTCTCTAGTTTGGCGAGCTCCCCTCAAGTTACAAAGTTCTCTCCCGATAATACACTTTTTTCTCTTGAAGAATGTATACTAAAACATAAATAAAAGAGTCTTGAAACTCTAGATGGATTGATCAATACATATGACAAAAACAGACAGTGTTGCAACACTAATTAAAACATTCAGCAAATTTTATTACACAGCATGTTGCAACACGACCTGACACAGACAGCCTACACCTATCTCACGTTTCAGCTCCTTATTTTTCGCTCACTGCTCGCTCTACCTTCAACTGAGTAATGAGTCGCCTATTTGAAGGATTTGCTTGGAATGTTGAGTATACGCAGAAGAGTCTTCAAGAAAATCCAATTAGCTTAACAGTTCTTGATAATCTTGACTTTATCACATTATCACTTTATCTCCAAGATATCTTCATAGCTATGTGGACTCTTCAAGAATTCTTCTAGCATTAGAACACTTCAGAACTTGAATCCCTCTTGATCGTGACTTCTTCGTAGATTCCTGCAAGCTCAAACTACCATACGCAATATCCACATTTTTGCAAAAACATAGCCAAAAATAAAAAAATAAAAGTCAGATCCTAACAATCTCCCCATTTGGCTTTGTTTTGGAAAAAATTTACAAGCAATGGTTAACATCAAAATAAGCAATGTAAATAATCTATCCCTTAGTAAGGTAACTCATAGTTGAGCAAAGCTCAAAACATAAACCAAACAATTATAAACTATCTTACCAAATTCGATCATCAAAAAAAACATAAACATAAATCCTGTTAGTTTTGGACACTTTGAAGGCTATTGTTCCATCATATGCAGTCTGTAAAATAGTCCACGCATCTTTAGCAATTTCACAAGTTGAAATCAGTTTAAATTGATTTAGATCTACAACATTAAAAATCACATTTAAAGCCTTAGAATTATTGTTAACCAAACGATCTTCATTTGCGGTCCATTGATTCTCGTTTTTCGGCACATCAATTCTTTCATCATTCTTCATTGTAGGATACGCTCATCCTACGACAATTGCCCTCCAAGTTTTTTTATCAATGGATTTGATAAATGTTCTCATTCGAGCCGTCCAATACGAGTAGTTTGAGCCATCCAATAGTGGTGGTTTGGTAATTGAACTTCCATCCCGAAATGTGTCCATATCTGCAAAATAGCCAGAAAAAAAACTTTTCCAAAGATCTAACTGAGTTAGTTCAGTAACCTGCTCTGAGACCACTTGTTAGTTTTCTGGCCTCTTAATCAATTTGATAATTAAATAAATCAACTAAGTAAATTTACAGGAAAGTAAATTTGTTGCAACAAAAGTAAGAACACATAAATTTTAACGTGGTTCAACCAACTTGGTCTCTGTCCACACGGCCATCCCTTGGCCAACAAACCAATCCACTAAGTTTCAAGATATTACAGACACCAATGGAAACTTACGCAATTGAAGACTCCCTCTTAACCCTTACTGTCTAGGTGTAAGACTCCCTTAGTAGATTCTCTACTTTGGCGAGCTCCCCTCGACTTACAAAAGTTCTCTCCTGAGAACACACTTTCTTCACCCGAAGAATATATACTAAAACATAATAAAAAGAGTCTTGAAACTCTAGATGGATTGATCAATACATATGACAAAAATAGACTGTGTTGCAACACTAATTAAAACATTCAGCAAATTGTGTTACACAGCATGTTGCAACACGACATGACACAGACAGCCTATACTTATCTCACGTTTAAGCTCCTTATTTTCTACTCACTGCTCGCCCTACCTTCAACTGAGAAATGAGATGCCTATTTGAAGGATTTGCTTGGGATGTTGAGTATACGCAGAAGAGTCTTCAAGAAAATCCAATTAGCTCAAGAGTTCTTGATAATTTTGACTTTATCACATTATCATTTTATCTCCAAGATATTTTCATAGCGATGTGGACTCTTCAAGAATTCTTCTAGCATTAGAACACTTCAGAACTTGAATCCCTCCTGGTCGTGACTTTTTTGTAGATTCCTGCAAGCTTAAACTACCACACGTAATATCCATAATTTTTGCAAAACACAGCCAACAATAATAAAATAAAAATTAGATCCTAACAATCTCTCCCTTTGGCTTTGTTTTGACAAAAATTTAAAAGCAATTGTTAACATCAAAATAAGCAATGTAAACAATCTCCCTCTTAGTAAGGTAACTCATAGTTGAGCAAAGCTCAAAACATAAACCAAACAATTATAAATCATCTTACCAAATTCAATCAACAAAAAAAACAGTGTAACAAAAAATTTAGGTAACTCATAAATCAAACCATTAGCTTGTGGGATCCATCCCCCCCTTTGACAAAAGAAACCAAGGTAGTAGAATAGAGTATCAAAGCAATAGAAGCATAACATACAACATCGAACAGAAATATGAACCCAGAGCGAAATAGCAGAATTTAAACATAGCAAAGTATTAGATCAAAACAAAACCAGTAAAGTATCAGAGCAATAATCATCAAGAAAATGAACATTTAAACAACGGATTTAGAGACGAAATCAAGTAGGGTCTATTATCCTTCCATCAACGTCTCAAGATCAGCCATTATCTTCTGCTGATTAGCTTTAACAATGGCTTGATCGTTACACAGCTCATAGATTTCACTCTGATATTTTTGCACATGTTGCAACAACACATCAGAAGCTATTGCAGAAGTTGGTCCAATATGCCCTTTAGTTCGAGGCTCCCCCTGAATATCTACTTTATGTTGACCCTTCAGAACAATGCCCTAGTAATTTCTCAAGAAGATGAAGTGGTTAGTATAGAATAGATGAGCGAGAAATCCATATGAAACAAAAAGAACCTTAGATGAGTAAACTTTATAGAAGAAAGAGTTTCTCAATGATTAGAGTCCTAGATTAACATGCAACATTGCCACAAGTTTATTGGAACTCAAACTCTCTTGAATAGTCACAACTTTTTAGCTTACCAATGTCAACACATATCTGCCATGTTAACAAATAGAATTGACGTCAAGGAAAAAAACTTATTGTCCCACTTTTTCCTCTTACGGCACACGTTTAGTTGAAAAAAATTGTTTCAGTCCATGTTGCAACATTACTTTACTAGTCAGTTAGTTAAGGACTTAACCTTATGAAATATTTCTCAAACATAAAACAATGAATGTCACACACAATCCACATTAATTGTGATGTCATCAATAAGAAATTAGATTTATTCAATACTTAAATCACACAAGAATTTATAACTTGAACCATGTGTGTGTGTGAAAGCTATAAAAAGATCTTTATTGATATTCCTCAGAATCAAGCTTTGCAAGATTTAGAATTTAAAACAACCTGTTCAAACAATGTGATCATCTAATCACATTGCAAAAATTTTTACATGAATATTGGACTTGGTAGTTTTTACTCTAGAACCTTCAATCTGGTCTAGATAGCTTTTTCCAGTCTCCACCTCTTTTTTTCTTTTTTTTCACTTTTTTGTTTATTTTTTTCCCCCCTTTTTTCCTTTTCTTTTCATGAGTGAATAGAGTACATGAATGGATAAAGAGACATCTCATTATATCCAGAGTCACTACGAAGTTTAAACTCCTGTACTTGCAAATCATTAAAATAAGTTTTTCAATCAGATCAAAATATAGTGTGCACAAGAAGTATGGTTCAAATAATAAATCTCAAGTTGATTTAATTATTAAACTTTCACATTTCTTGAGACTTATCACTTTCATGTTTCAATGCATGTGCCAACAGTAATCAAAAGCTTATCTCAAAACGTCAAATCTTACAGAGTCAAGTGTCTTAGTAAAAAAATGTCTGCTAGTTGATGTTCTGTTGCAACATATTCTAGAACAATCTCTTTTGTTCCAACTACACCATTTTTTTTTTAATTTTTAATTTTTTTTGGTGTTGAAACCTCATGTGTCATTCATTATTTAGTGTAGAATTCAGAAAATGCAAAGTTCTCAAATTCCCTACCATGATCATTTTTTATTCTAACAACCTTTCCTATGTCGCAACTTTTCTCTATTTTTAACCTTAAGGACAAATTTTTGGATGCATCAAATGTGTCAGATTATCTTACCCATATCTGTTTCAAACTCTGTTGCGACAAATCAACCTTTACTTTTGATGATTTCCTAGGCTTATCATAAAAGAAGGGATTGACAAACATACCTCTTTTTAGATCATCAATATACCTATAGCATAGTGGTCTGTTGTGTCCAGGAACGCCGTAGTATTGATAGATTGAAACAAATCTCCTTCGCTTTTCTTCTGAAAGTTTTTCCTTTGTCGTAGTGGATGTTGTAACATGCAGTTCCAACTTCGGCTCCTTAGATTCTTTGACAAAGATAGTTTTTCCCGTTGAAAGACCTTCTTGGAACCCAAGTCCAGTATGATCTCCATTTGGCTTTTGAATTGACAACATATGATCAAGCTTCAAAGTACCTGAATTCAACATCTTTACATTTTGCCGAGTTTGTTTCAGCTCCAGTTACAACTCTTCAATCTTCTGTTGTCTCTCGGCTGCTTGGATCTAGTGGTTTCTCACTGATTTTGTCAAATCGGCTTTTTGTTCGTCCAATCCATTGATATTTTCCTCAAGCTCTTAATTCTTCTTTCGTACAATCAGCCATTTTTCATACATCTCCTTGTATGCTTTCATGATTCCCTCTTCATCTAGATCATCATCACTCTCTGTTTCTGAATTCGTGCTGCTGTCATCTAATAACATAGGTTCTGTTATGAACGTTGTTGCAATAGATGGTGCGACATCAGTTGAAACAGTCTTTTCACCATTCTGTCCTATTGCAACAACGAATGCAACATAGTTGCCGATGTATCCTTCATCACCTTCAGAAACATCATCTGAATCTTCATCACTCCAAGTGGTGTCCATGGCTTTGTTCTTTTTTCTTCAATGTATTTACACATTCAGCCTGTATATGACCAAAACCTTCGCACTCCCTACACTGAATGCCTTTATTTTTTTTCTCCTCGAACAATTTTCCATTTTGCCTTCTAAATGTCTCAGGATTTGTTGCAACAGTCTGATTCCTTTCAAAAGTTGCTGGCCTATATCCACTTCTCAGCTTCTTCCATTTTTTCAGTACTTTGTTGAAATTCTTCGTGAGCAAAGCAAAAGATTTAGTAATTTCTGCATCTTCATCATAGTAAGAGCTTTGATCATTTTGACTTTGAACTTTAGCTTGGAATGCAATATTTTTCTCTTTTCTTTTTTGTTTGAACTTCATCTCAAATGTTTGAAGTGAACCCATTAATTCATCCAGCTTCATGTCGTCAACATTGTTTGCTTCTTCAATGGTAGCAACCTTGATGGCGAATCTTTCGGGAAGTGATCGTAACACCTTCCTCACAAGCTTTGAATCTGAATATTTTTCTCCAACTGCAAACGCCTCATTTGCAATGTCACACAACCTGCCATTAAAATCAGCTATGGTTTCATCCTTTTGCATCTTCAATTCTTCAAATCTTGTTGCAAGGATTTGAAATTTGGACACTTTGACGGCTGTTGTTTCTTCATATGCTGTCTGTAAAATAGTCCAAGTATCTTTAGCAATTTCACAAGTTGAAACCAGTTTAAATTGATTTAGATCTACAACATTAAAAATCGCATTTAAAGCCTTAGAATTATTGTTAGCCAAACGATTTTCATTTGCGGTCCATTGATTCTCATTTTTCGGCACATCAATTCCTTCATCATTCTTCATTGTAGGATACGCCCATCCTACAACAATTGCCCTACAAGCTCTTTCATCAATGGATTTGATAAATGTTCTCATTCGAGCCTTCCAATACGAGTAGTTTGAGCCATCCAATAGTGATGGTTTGGTAATTGAACTTCTAACCCGAAATGTGTCCATATCTGCAAATTAGCCAGAAATAAAAACTTTCCCAAAGATCTAACTGAGTTAGTTTAGTAACCTGCTCTGATACCACTTGTTAGTTTTCTGGCCTCTTAATCAATTTGATAATTAAAGAAATCAACTAAGTAAATTTGCAAGAAAGTAAATTTGTTGCAATAAAAGTAAGAACACATAAATTTTAACGTGGTTCAACCAACTTGGTCTACGTCCACACGGCCATCCCTTGGCCAACAAACCAATCCACTAAGTTTCAAGAGATTACAGACACCAATGGAAACTTACGCAATTGAAGACTCCCTCTTAACCCTTGTCGCCTAGGTGTAAAACTCCCTTAGTAGATTCTCTAGTTTGACGAGCTTCCCTCGACTTACAAAAGTTCTCTCCCAAGAACATACCTTCTTCTCCCGAAGAATGGATACCAAAACATAAATAAAAGAGTCTTGAAACTCTGGATTGATTGATCAATACATATGACAAAAACAGACTGTGTTGCAACACTAATTAAAACATTCAGTAAACTCTGTTACACAGCATGTTGCAACACAACCTGACACAGACAGCCTACACCTATCTCACGTTTCAGCTCCTTATTTTTTACTCACTGCTCGCTCTACCTTCAACTGAGAAATGAGACGCCTATTTGAAGGATTTGCTTGGGATGTTGAGTATACGCAGAAGAGTCTTCAAGAAAATCCAATTAGCTCAAGAGTTCTTGATAATCTTGACTTTATCACATTATCACTCTATCTCCAAGATATCTTCATAGCCATGTGGACTCTTCAAGAATTCTTCTAGCATTAGAACACTTCAGAACTTGAATCCCTCATAATCGTGACTTCTTCATAGATTTCTGCAAGCTCAAACTACCACACACAATATCCATAATTTTTGCAAAACACAGCCAACAATAATAAAATAAAAATCAGATCCTAACAAATCCAATAATTTGTATTTCCATTCCAATGGATGTCCACACAAGAACTCTCGTTATTAAAAAAAATAAAAAATTATCTTCAAATTATTACATTTGATTAGTAAAGATTCTTTTGGGCCCTAAAACGATAACCGGTCACCCAAAAAGATGACAAAATATATAATGTTTAGCAGTTGGAGGAAATTTTGTTCTCTTAACGTCTCTTAATATAAGCATGACATAGACATTAACGACTCGAAAATGATCATACTAATTTCAGTTAAGGGTTTGTTTGGCTTAAATTTTAAACATTTAAATACACTTTTGTGAGTTTAAAAACTAATTAAACTAATTTGTTTGGTCTATTGTTTAAAGAATTTTTAGATAAAAGTCTAACCAAAAAATAAGAAGCTCCTTTTAGATAATGCGGGAATTTATTTTTCTTTTCTTTCTCAAAAATATATTCTTTCATATTTTTGAAAGTTCAATATTACCCTCAAAATTTTTAAAAACCCAACATATGCCAAACAATCAAAGGCTTTTATGGGATAGCACTTCTAACCAAAATTCTACAACCCAAAAACTAAATTTTTATATCTAAGCCAAACTGAGCCTAAGCCTCAAGAAAAACTTCGTCCGAGGTGCGGCCATATAAAACATGAGTTGGATTTCAATAGGAAAATTTGCTAGGCATGCAAATTGAGTGTTATATGTATGTGTCGGTTTGAGCAGATAGTTTGATGTAACTTCTTCATTCAACATTTGCAGTTTGATTGTACGTAATATTTCTATGACATTTGATTGTTCATCCCTCGTCTCATTAGAAACATAATATTAACACAAGGGAACATGTTAACAAATTAGCAGAATAAACTTAGCTTAGCTATTTATAGCTAAGGAAAATCTACACACACATTTAGTAATTCAAACCCCGAAAAGCCAAACATAAGTAAAAATAGTGTAGAAGATTATAGATTTAGCATACGTGCTCCATGATGATTACTACGTTATACATTACCATGAATACGTCAATGATTTTTGGTGCATGTAGCAAATGAGCTTTTAGTTTGATTAGTTTTGGATAAGGGGTCCCGATATTGAATATTGGAGGCGGCCAAGCCGATGTAAGGATAAAGTTTGGTCTAGCTAGTGGTATGAATTTTGTTTTAGATGTAAGAGATTTCGAGATCTATTTTCGTGTTTAATATCCTATATGATGTAACATGTCTTAAACTCCCTTAACTAATAAAAAAAGGGATAAAATAGAGACAAGGAAAAAGATGTTGAAGAAAAAATATTGTAATAAGGGTGAAATTTGCTCCGACCCGAGCTCATCAAGGATCTGCACAAGAAAGAAAGGAATTGCGGGGCTTATGACCTGTGTTTTCCCTCCGGCGTGAAGATTAGTCAATATGGCCGAGCTCAAAAAACTACAGTAAGTATAAAGGAATTAATGGGTACGAGTTACCTTGAAGATGAGTATTGAATATGGAAATTATACTAACAACTAACCCAGACAACATTAAATGCTTAATTTGGTAGGATAGTGTACTTGTCTGCCCGAGCTCATTATCCAGCGGATAAAGCTATTACTTACTAATTAGAACTTTTATGTCCCATCCAATATTAAATGTTGAGGTTGAGCGCCAATACACAGGTCGGACACAAGTCAGGTACTGCCCCATAGAAGTCCGGGTCAGGTTTACACCCATATCATTTCATTTCCCCAAGTTCAGGGCTCATCGGAGGCCTGGAAAAGGAGACTCATGGACCGACCTACCAAAATTTAAAAATAGACCTTCATGGCTGACACGTCACTCCTACTTCTGATAGGATGTGATGGTTGGTATTCCTGAGGCAACAGTTCATCATCTATAAATAGGGATAAGCAGATTCAGAAAACACTTTCATTTGTTTACTACATATCTCCTCAAAATTTCTTATACCATTACCAGTTGGCTCGAATTTTCCAACTAAAGAGTTTCCATCTCCTAACCAGCTCAAACCGTTTAGATCGGGAATTAGGTACGTTAGTACTCCTTCCTTAAAACTTTTGGCTTTATTCATTATTTTCTTTTTCATAAATGGTGAGGTCAGAATCCGAGGATTCTCAAGTCCACTTAACTCAGTCTTATGGCGAAGGGGAAGAGCCTAATAGCTCAAGTACTGAGTATTCATAACATCGTGGTCCTAACGAAAAAAAGAGTAACAAAGTCGAAGTCATCATGGTCAAGGACGACGATGAAGGATGCGAAGAGGGGGCTGAGACCTGGAATGCCAGAGAAGAACAAAATGAAGGGCAGCTTAGAGGGTTTTCTGATGTAGATGATGCCGAAGGTGGGAGTGGTTCCTCCCTTAATCAACTGGTCGGGCTAAACATCCCTTCTTTATCTATAACTAATCTTTTCCTACCAATGAGATCATCCTCAAGTCACTGATCAGCTCAACTAAATCAGACCCAGGCCCTCGAGCGTTCATCCAACTCGAGAGCTGCTACTAGTGGAGAGGCCACAGTTTCATCAAGGAGTGGCAAAAAGTTGCTGGCCTGTTACAAAAGAAAATGCAAGACTTACACATACGAACCAACATAAGAATGGGCTAGGGATCTGTTTCGCATGAGATATGGTTGAGAGTGCCGAAGAAGGATGAGGTAGCTTGCTATGCCAGGGAAAATGAGATATCCGTCTACGATTCGACATTTGACTTTATCAAGCTTCCCTTCCCAACTTGCATCTTAGACATCCTCAACTTTTTCGAGCTCAGCCCGAACCAAATTACTCCAAATGGTTGGGGAATGATGGTGGCATTCTACTCATATGCAAAGGGTGAATGAGTGGTCCCGACTTTAAACTTGTTCAGGAGGTGCTTCGTTGCCAAGGCCAACCCTAAGGGGAGAGGTTGGTTTCACTTCTGCTCTCGGGAACACCACATCATCTTAGCCAATTGGGATTCCTCCCACAAAGGGTGGTATCACAAATATTACTTTGTATCTAGGAGGTCAGACTGGGGGGGTTCCTAAATCATGGAGTTGTTATCTTCCTCTATGAGCCAACAAAACTCCCGGCTTGACTGACGCGGAGAAAAAAGCTCCCAGGAAGCTGCTACCAAAAGATGATCTGATGAACACTGCCTCTTACCTCGATTGGGCAAGGATATGGAGCTCGGGGCTCTTCGGCCTAAAGCCTTCTGGTCCTCACACTCGCCACCCTTGACTGCTCCCCATCAATTCTTTTGAGAAGATCCCTATTCTGAAATAATATGGGTGTAAACCTGACCCAGACTTCTATGAGGCAGGACCCAACCCGTGTCCAACCCGTGTATTGGTGCTTAACCTCAGCATTTAATGTTGGATGGGAAATAAATGTTCTAACCAGTGGATAATAGCTTTGTCTGCTGGATAATAAGCTCAGGCAGACAAATACACTACCTTACCGAATTAGGCATTTAATGCTGCCCGGATTAGTTGTTAGCATATATACCCTATTCAACGCTCACATTTAAGGTAACTCGTAATCATTAATTATTCTCTACATACCATAGTTATTTGAGCTCAGGCGTATTGATTAATCTTCACGCCGGAGGGAAAATACGGGGTCATAAACCACACAATTCCTTCATTTCATGTACAAATCTTTGCTGAGCTCGGGTCCAAGCATATTTCACCCTTATCATATTGATATTTCTCTTTTACCCTCTAAAAGTTGACTTTTCTTATAGCATGTTTCACGTAACGAAACTATTAAATTGTGGATAGAAAATGAGTTGACGAATAAACGGCGTTCATATTTTAAAAATCAAGGAAAAAGATAGGTGATGAATTTCGTGCTATAATCCAAGGACTTTCAAAGATAATTACCACTATATTTATTTAAAGACTTAGCACTAAAACGCTATTGCGAGATTTTCATGCTTGAGTACGAGAGGTCTTGAGATTGATTTTTGATTAATATTCATAATTACATAACACTCCCCCTTGGATATTCATCGCTTACGAATATGTCTCGTAAAACCTTACTAGGAAAAAATCCTAATGAAAAAAAAAGTACAATATTCTTATTATATGTTTCATACTGCCTCATTAAAAATCTTGCCATAAAAATCCAATAGGACAAAACCTAGGCGATCTCCCCCTCATGTTAGCATATCAAGAATGATTGTTGAGTTCACGCATGTCATTCTTGTGAAACAGTTCTTCAAATATTGTGGTAGACAATCTCTTCGTGAATAAACCTGCTACATTATCACTTTAGTGAACTTGATTAATATCATTCAGCCTTTTTCGGAAGTACGTGCATGAAAAAGAGTTTTGAGATGATATGTTTGATTCCATCACCTTAATATAGTCTTTTCTACTTGAAAAATCATGTAGTATCATTCACTCATAAAGTACAAATATATCGGCATGCTATGGGAAGGTAACAACAATAGTCGGCTTTCAAAACATCGATATATAAGGGTACTATCATATGAGAAAAAACATATTGCTTGTGATGAGTCAAACAAAAGCTCATGATTTTTCATACCCAATCAACTTAATTTGATCATGGTTGACCTCATATTAGTTTGTTCCAAATAATAACGAAATAATATTTAGCACATCGATGCACTTTTATTGGTGTAATATATATCTTGCTAATAAAATAAGATAGAATCGTGTCTTAGCACTTGTAGTTTAACAAGATACACCATTTCATTAAGTTATGGTACTTGAGGAAAATAAATTTTTCATTTTTTCTTGAGGATGAAAAATGTCTCTTTAATATCAAGGGTCAAACGATTGGGGCACTCAAATGATAAGCTTTATTACTTCAATATTTTCGCTTTATAAGTTGATTGGTGGACAATATTCTATACAATAAATGCTCGAACTTAGAATTCTAGGATTTGTAGCTCTTGCGTACCCTAAAAAATGCTTTAGATATTATTCAAAACTCTTGATATTTTTTTTTAAAAAAAACATTTAACACCGATATATAAATTAATAGTTTTTAATCTTTAAAATCACTCACCCCTACTTGATTAAATACCAGCCTGATGGTTTCACTGAAAGATGTAAAAATCAGTATTAATTCTTCAATGAGAACGACACAGAGCAAGAAAGAAAAAAAAATGATTAAGATTGGTTTTCGTAAGATTGGCTCTCGTCTTTTGGGCGATTGATTTATTGTTGTTTTCTCAATATTTGAATTTGATATGATTTTTTTGGGGGGGTCAAGGGGTCTATGGTTAAACAATGAAAGAAAAGTATTTTAAGTATTAATTAAGAGAGAAAAAAAGGAATTGAAGAGAGAGAGAAAAGAATTAAAAAGAAGAAAGAGAAATAAAGATAATTTAGTTAGCACATCATGTAGAATTTCTTGTAGGAAGTGATAAAAGGGTGATGAAAAAAGAGGGATATATAACATTACTCATAGTAATAAGAATTAATTTATTCTTAATGGTTTCACTGAAAGATGTAAAAATCAGCATTAATTCTTCAAAAAGAACGATGCACAGTAAGAAAGAGAAAGAGAATTGCTTAAAGCTATTTCTCTTCTTTTAATTGATTGATTTATTGTTGTTTTCCAAATATTTAGGTTTGAAATAATATTTTTTTTATTAAGGGATCTAATATGGTTAAACAAAGAAAGAAAAGTATTTGAGTAAATATTAATTAAGAAAGAGAAAAATAATTAAAAAGAAGAAAGATAAATAAAAATAATCTAGTTGACATGCTATGTAGGATTCTACATAGGAGGTGATAAAAAATGTAATGAAAAAAGGGGTGATATATAGCCCCCGCAAGTGCAGGGATAGATAATTTTTTAGTCTTACACTTCGACAGTTTTAATATTTTAAATGGGTGGCGGTGAGTTTTGAACCCAAGATCTTTTGGTACCTAAGCTCTGATATGTTAAGTTATAATGTTTTAAATAGGTAGATGTGAGTTTTGAACTCAAGACCTTTTGGTACCTAAATTCTGATACCATATTAAGTTACCACCTCATCTAAAAGTTTAAACTGTTAAAAAGAATTTATTATATTATTTGTTATATAAGATAAAATATGGCCACATAGAAAATTAATTATTTGTCATCTCTTTCAGCTATCTTTTCCTTCCTTTTTTGGTCAATCTCATTAATTATTACTGCACACAAAATAGTATCTTTGAGAGGTTTTTGGTTTTTTTGGCGAAAAAAGTCGTTTAATAACATAAAGCATATAAATCATCCAATACCAACAACATTCACGTTGGGGCAGATTAACACATTTTGACAAAAATTAGTATTAATTCTTCAATGACACGATGCAGAGCAAGAAAGAAAAAAAAAATGATTAAGACTGGTTCTCGTCTTTTAGGCGATTGATTTATTGTTGTTTCCTCAATATTTGGATTTGATATGGTTTTTTTTGGGCCAAGGGGTATATGATTAAACAAAGAAAGAAAAGTATTTTGAGTAAGTATTAATTAAGAGAGAAAAAAATGAATTGAAGAGATAGAAAAGAATTAAAAATAAGAAAGAAAATAAAGATCGTTTAGTCGACATACCATGTATGATTTTATGTAGAAAGTGATAAAAGGGTGATAAAAAATGGGTAATTACTCATAGTAATAAGAATTAATTTCTTCTAAAGCCTGATGGTTATACTGACATATGTAAAAATTAGTATTAATTTTTCAATGAGAACGATACACAGTAAGAAAAAAAAAATTTGTTTAAAACTAGTTATCTTCTTTTAATTGATTGATTTATTGTTGTTTCTAAATATTTAGGTTTGATATGATTTTTTTTTTGTCAAGGGATCTAATATGGTTAAACAAAGAAAGAAAAGTATTTTGAGTAATATTAATTAAGAAAGAGAAAAGGAATTGAAGAAAGAGAAAACTAATTAAAAAGAAGAAAGAGAAATAAAAATAGTCTAGTTGACATGCCATGTATGATTCTACATAGAAGGTGACAAAGGATGATAAAAAAAAGAGGTAATATATAACTTTACTATACAATATATTATGTAATGCCACTGTTTTTTGGGATCACAAGGAATAATGTAAACTTCTTGTCACAAATCAGACAAATAACGATGTGTTTAATATGGTAATACTATTTAATAGCGGACCGTGAAGATTAAGTGAATCTGCCAGGCAATAATTTCTCTTCTGAAAATTAGCTGACATACCATATCATGGATCACGAAAGTTCATAATGTTAAGTGACCACCTAGGTTCATAAGGAATAATATAAACTTGTCACAAATCAGGCAAATAACAATGTGTTTAATATGATACTATTTAATAGCGGACCGTTAAGATTAACTGAATCTGCTAGGCAATAATTTCTCTTTTGAAAATTAGTTGAAAGACCATATCGTGGATCACGAAAGTTCATAATGTTAAGTGACCACCTCGGTTCATAAGGAATAATGTAAACTTCTTGTCACAAATCACGCAAATAACAATGTGTTTAATATGACACTATTTAATAGCGGACTGTGAAGAT
Organism: Ehretia macrophylla; assembly: GCA_037974665.1. Lineage (NCBI taxonomy): Eukaryota > Viridiplantae > Streptophyta > Magnoliopsida > Boraginales > Ehretiaceae > Ehretia > Ehretia macrophylla. The sequence goes on along the minus strand of CM075764.1, from coordinate 10,118,232 downwards.
TAAGTGAATCTGCCAAGCAATAATTTCTCTTCTGAAAATTAGCTGAAAGACCATATCGTAGATCACGAAAGTTCATAATGTTTAGTGACTACCTAGGTTCATAAGGAATAATGTAAACTTCTTGTCACAAATCAGGCAAATAACAATGTGTCTAAAATATGATACTGTTTAATAGCGGACCGTTAAGAGTAAGTGAATTTGCCAGGCAATAATTTTTCTTCTGAAAATTAGCTGAAAGACCATATCGTGGATCACAAAAGTTCATAATATTAAGTGACCACCATGGTTCATAAGGAATAATTTAAACTTTTTGTCACAAATCACACAAATAACAATGTGCTTAATTTGATACTCTTTAATAGCGGATTGTGAAGATTAAGTGAATTTGCTAGGCGATAATTTCTCTTCTGAAAATTAGCTAAAAGACCATATCATGGATTACAAAAGTTCATAATGTTTAGTGACCACCTAGGTTCATAAGGAATAATGTAAACTTCTTGTCACAAATCAGGCAAATAACAATGTGTTTAATATGATACTCTTTAATAGCGGACCGTTAAGATTAAGTGAATCTGCCATGCAATAATTTCTCTTTTGAAAATTAGTTGAAAGACCATATCATGGATCACGAAAGTTCATAATGTTAAGTGACCACCTAGGTTCATAAGGAATAATATAAACTTCTTGTCACAAATCAGGCAAATAACAATGTGTTTAATATGATACTATTTAATAGCGGACCGTTAAGATTAAGTGAATCTGCCAGGCAATAATTTCTCTTCTGAAAATTAGCTGAAAGACCACATCATGGATCACGAAAGTTCATAATGTTAAGTGACCACCTCGGTTCATAAGGAATAATGTAAACTTCTTGTCACAAATCACGCAAATAACAATGTGTTTAATATGATACTATTTAATAGCGGACTGTGACGATTAAGTGAATCTGCCAGTCAATAATTTCTCTTCTGAAAATTAGCTGAAAGACCATATCGTAGATCACGAAAGTTCATAATGTTTAATGACTACCTAGGTTCATAAGGAATAATGTAAACTTCTTGTCACAAATCAGGCAAATAACAATGTGTTTAATATGATACTATTTAATTGCGGACTGTGAAGATTAAGTGAATCTGCTAGACAATAATTTCTCTTCTAAAAATTAGCTGAAAGACCATATCGTAGATCACGAAAGTTCATAATGTTTAGTGACTACCTAGGTTCATAAGGAATAATGTAAACTTCTTGTCACAAATCAGGCAAATAACAATGTGTTTAATATGATACTATTTAATAGCGGACCGTGAAGATTAAGTGAATCTGCCATACAATAATTTCTCTTCTGAAAATTAGCTGAAAGACCATATCGTAGTTGTTAGATAGTGGTTTATTATATCATTTATTATATTCAATATGCCCCCACAAGTGCAGGGGCAAACCTTTCTCTTCTGAACATTAGCTAAAAGACCATATTGTGGTAATTAGAGAGTGGTTTATTATATCATTTGTTATATTCAATATGCCCCCACAAGTGCAGGGGCAGATCATATCATGGTTGTTAGAGAGTGGTTTATTATATTATTTGTTATATTTAATATATCCCCGCAAGTGCAAGGGCAGTTAATTTTTGAATATTCCATTTGGATAATTTTAATATTTTAAATGAGTGGCGATGAGTTTTAAACTCAAGACCTTTTGCTACCTAGGCTCTTATACTATGTTAAGTTACCATCTCATCTATAAGTTTAAATTGTTAAAAAGAAATTTATTATATTATTTATTATATTCAATACATAAAGATATAATACGGGCACATAAAAAATTACTTTTTTATCATCTCTTTCACCTATCTTTTCCTTCCTTTTTTGGTCAATCTCTTTATTACTTCACACACAAAAGTATCTTTGAGAGGTTTTTGGTTTTTTGGGCGAAAACAAATCGTTTAATAACATAAAGCATATAAATCATCCAATACCAACAACACTCACGTAGGGGCAGATTAGCACATTTTGACCAAAAAAAAAAATTAACACTTAGAATTATAGGATTTGTTGCTATTGTGGATCCTAAAAAAAGCTTTAGATATTATTAAAAACTCTTGATATTTTTGTTTAAAAAAACGGTTTAACACCGGTATATAAATTACTAGTTTTTAATCTTTGAAATCACTCACCGCTCATTGATTAAATATCAGCCTGATGGTTTCACTGAAATATGCAAAAATCAATATTAATTCTTCAATGAGAACGACAAAGAGAAAGCAAGAAAACAAATGATTAAAGACTAGTTCTCATCTTTTGGGCAATTGATTTATTGTTGTTTTCTCAATATTTGGATTTGATATTTTTTTCTTTTTGGTCAAGGGGTCTATGGTTAAACAAAGAAAGAAAAGTATTTTGAGTAAGTATTAATTAAGAGAAAAAAAAGGAATTGAAGATAGAGAAAAGAATTAAAAAGAAGAAAGAAAAATAAAGATAGCTTAGTTGGCATTGTTGGGAGGAAACCTGAAATCAAAACACAAATCAGAAAAATAACAACAAATGCACAATGGAAAATCACCTCCCACTTTGTGTAAACCTGTTAAGAAGTAACAAATAGAGCCACACACAAACAATGCAAAAATCTACCAAATCTAAAAAATTCAAGCAAATAGAACAACACTAAGATTTTAATGTGGAAAACCTCCCCAACGTGGAGAGCAAAAACCACGGGACTGTAGTCCACCCAAAAACTTCCACTATCAACAAAAAATAGGAACAAAAGAGACTACTCTAGCTACAACTAGAGGTATGTACAATACATTCACCAAGAATGACATATTCTTACAAACATTGCATAACAATAAAGATTAAACTAAGAAGTAGGAGAGAAATCACCAAAAATGTAGTCACTGTTCACGGTAGAAAAACCCACCATAGAGAGCTCAAAATCTGATGTCCACCGTACAAATTAAAGATCCACGAATTGTGAACGTGGTCACAAAATTTCAGCTCGATCGAATCATAAATGACCTCCGATCGTTGACTTGATCAAAACTACGTACTATTTGAATAGTTTTTCTCTCAACCCTTTCTTATTTTCTCTCTCTGTTTCTCACTCTCTCTCTCACGTTTTCTTTTCTCTCTTTTTTCACACTCAAAGTGACAGACAGTCAAAGCTGGACTGCATTATTTTTTTATTTTTTATTTTTTATTTTTGTTTCTTTGGTCAAAAGGCGAAGACAAAATCATTACCAACCACATGAGTTGGATAAGAATATCTTCAATGGAGTCTTTAAAATACAAGACTTTTTAAATTTGAGTATTTTTAGAGCTCTATAACCTAAAAAACAACACTAATGATGGTAAAAGTACTTAGGGTCTATAACTTTTATCATCTTTTAAACTAAAATAGAGCTCCAGACTCTATTTTTTTCAACATATTCTATTAAGGATAACCTAAAAGGGTGATAAAAAAAGAAATGATATATAGTTTTATTCGAAAATTATTATATTATTTTTTACTATTTACGATATTGTCACACCATACTGTTATATCATATTTTTAGTCTGCATATTCACTATGTTTCCATACTGCGTTAGTCGCTCTAAAGCAAAATTATTCCTGACATGGCGTATTTGGTTTAATTTATTCAACGGTACTCACGTCAAATATTGTTTATTTTTAACATTTTAATTTTTTTGGTACAATAAAAGTTGGAGACATGGTTTGAACTCAGAATATCTAAATACAATAACTCACTATTTAAATATTCCACCAAATTAAACTCTTGAATGTGAAATATTGTTTATTCAATTGAAAGGTTATCTAACATCCTGCAAATAAAAAAAATACGCACATGAGTTATGTCTTTATATCTCATACTTTGGATGTTTGCTTCATAGCTTTTGTTGCGATGATTATTTTTTTTCCATTTTTGTAATTGAGACAACTAGCTAGGGTTTTGGTACCGTTGACCCTTTCCTATTTGTTGATCACCAAAAAATAAATAAATTACTTGAGGGACGAGGAAAACATGGACACAATTAAAAAACATTTGGGTTATTTCCAGAAAAGCTTCTGTTGATGAGTTAAGTAATTATTAGTTATTCGAAGGCAACAAAAATAATGAAGAAAAGTAAACAAGAAAAGAATAAAAAAAGAACAAAAGAAAATTACGTGATTCAACTATACCTACATCCACATATATCAATAAAATTAATTCATTAATTCAAAGGAAAAAGAGTTTACAATATTTCTCCAATGAATAAAAAAGACCTCACATTACCTATATATGTTAACCTCTCTTAAGTTATAATGCAATGAGACTGCAATGTTGCAAAGGAACTTTCTGCTAAAAAGAAACTATTTATAGAAAGAAAGGTAGAGCTAAATTTACCAGGATTAGGAAAGGAGATTAGAGAAACTAGTACTAATCGTGTTACCAGGATTAGAGAATTATCTTTTCAATTCCCTAATCATATATATATATATATATATATCCATATCTTTTTTAACTCAATCATGCATTATAGTTGCTGTCATTCGATGCTTTGTTGCATCTCATTTTTCTTGTTAACAATCTCCTCGGTCTTGTATTTTGCAATGCCGCAGATTGAAAGATAAGTATATGATCAGTAGATTGAAGGTGATTATGGTGTTTACACTTCAGACTACAAAATTAATAATATTATTGTTACTCGGCTGCAGATTAAACCGAACAGGAAAAAGAATTTAGCAACTAAACAGGTTTAACACCACAGAGAAGAGCATAGTAATTGTTTTATAAGCCAAGTAAGAAGGTTATGCATGCAAACATAAATTGCAACTGAGGTTTCAATCTTTAAGGATTCAAGTATGGTTTCTGCTTTCTAGTCAAAATTGTATATCACCACCGGCCTTTTGGTATGTTCTTTATTGTGAGTGGGAGAAATCTCGCACCTTTCACATTTTCAGAAAAAAGAATCGAAAATATCAATATAAGAATTTGCTAGAGACGATAAAGAAAACAAACACAAGCACTAGGAGGCTTCGCGTTTCAGACTTCACTTGCAACACTAAACATTTGTCCTATTTCTCGCAACACAAAGGGTAACATACAAATTAATATCCATGAAATATCCAACAAAAACAATCACAAGCACAAGGGCTCTCATTCGTGAGAAGCGAAGGTCACATTTCATTATATACATGACTAATCCCTTTAACTGCTATTAAAAAGCATTCGAGTCTCGTCGTCCCATAAAGGAACTGTATGCAACCAGAACCAGCTGATCACATCAACTTGTGCTAATAAACAAGCAATTCTATAGGCGATGTCATAATCGGACAGTTCCATCAAGTTGCATCTACATATATAAGCAAGAATAGTGAGTTGTCACATTGGCAGGAGGTTTTTGTTACTGACTCGTTTTCATAGTTAGTTTTGTTCTGGACGCACTTGAAAGATAAAGATATCTTTTGTTTTTGAACTGATATTTTGTTATTTGCAATCCCATAAATCATTGAAATCTTTGAGAATCAAGTTAAATTCAACCCACTTAGTATTAACGACATTAGTAACGAAGAACGATGGGTTAAACACTTAAACAGATTTTTTTTTTTTTTTTCTTAACAAGCAAATAAGGATATTCACAGAAATAGTGAGGCATGCATGTTCTCCGTCTGAGGCTTTTTCTTGTCAGCATGTTGTGTCTCTTTAATAAGTCCGAAGTAGCAAAATGGATCCAGAATATGAGACGAAGGAAGTGATCTTTTTTATTTATTTATTATTATTTAAGAGAGGCTTACAAACTAATATTATATCATTTAAAATATTAATTTCAAGAATTAATGTTTGAACCTCTTACACTTAAAAGTGAGAATCATACCACTAGACTATATATACAGTCCATATATAACACGTATTCGTTTTTTTTTTTTTTTTTCCAATCTAAAGTCCAATTTCATGAAATGGAGCAATTCTCATCCACACTATAATATATTAAGCAGGTTTCTTCTGACTCCCTGAGGATGTGTCCAATAATAATTGAAAGAAGACGACATATATCGTCTGAACATGCTCATAAAATGGAGTACCCTACACTGCTGTCATCCCTAAAAAAATATTATCATGCCAATAGATGATATATCTTTCACTTTAGAGAGAAAATAAAAAAGAAAAGCAAAGATCTTTGTAAGGTATTAATCATCAATACATTTGGTTAACTAGCAAGGTAAAGCTAAACTCTACGCGCCACCGAACACAAATAATTACTTTATAAAAGCATGTTTCCTTTATAATTTAAAATTCCAAATCTCAAATTATTGAATGGAAGGAGTAATTGGTAACCTTAGGGGACTTCAATAATTTGCAATGAAAAAAAAAATACAATAATTAATAATAAAAAAATAATATTATAACTGAAGAAATAGACACTTAGAGAGAAAAGTAGATATCTGAAAAATGAATTGTATTATTGCATAACTATTTCTGTTACAGTTACAGATATATATAGCTGCAGCTTTCTTATTGATGAGTTATTGCCTAGCTGTCAAGTTAGTTTTCTCAACTAACTTGATCAGACTATAACTGTGATAACTACTTAACAAAGGTTACACAATAAGTTCTTTTATGCTAGAACTATTCAGCTAGTCTACTATCCTTATCATCCCCCCGCAAACTGAGGAGGGCCTTGGCCATAGGAAGTTTGTCCTTGAGCTTGAGAAACTGAGCCTTTGAGAGAGGCTTTGTGAAAAGATCTGCTATCTGCTCAGGTGAGGGTAGATAGGACACTTTCAATGCATTATTGACCACTTGATCTCTGATGAAATGATAGTCAATAGCAATGTGCTTGGTCCTGTTGTGGAAAAATGGATTGGCAATTAATGCTAAGGCTGACTGATTATCACAATAGAGGAGAGGAGGGGAGTGACTTAGGTGGATATCCTTGAGAAGATAAGTAAGCCACATGATCTCTGTAGTTGTGTAAGCCATAGCTCGATATTCTGCCTCTGTTGATGACCTAGGCTACTTCTTAGAGCACCATGAAATCAAATTATGGCCTAGGTAGATACAGTAACCAGTAGTGGACTTCCTATCTGTAAGGTCACTGGCCTAATCTGAGTCTGAAAAGGCAGTGAGAGTAAAAGGGCTAGGGCTGAATTGAATTCCATGAGTGATAGTGGCTTTTAAGTATCTGAGTGTCTTTTTAAGTGACTGAAAATCTGCCTCTGTAGGGTTATGCATGTGTTGACACAAAGTGTTGACAACAAGCTTTATGTCATGCCTAGTAAGAGTGAGATATTGCAAAGCTCCTACTAGACTCCTATACTGGGAAAGATTGGAATAGGGCTGCAATGATGACTGAGTAAGATTGTGGGGTTTAGAAAAGGTTGGTATGGGTGTTGGATGACAATCTTGCATGCCTGCCTTCTAAAGAAGGTCAAGAGCATCCTGTGATGACTATGTCATCAACATAAACAAGAATGATAATGATGGTAGTGGGAGTGTAGGAAACAAACAGTAAGGTGTCGGCTTTATTGAATGTAAAACCTTGATTGTGGAGAAAGTTAGACAACATTTGATACCAGGCCCTTGGTGCCTTTTTGAGGCCATAAAGAGACTTTTGCAGTTTACAAACATATGTAGGATTAGAGGAATCAACAAAGACAACTGGTTGTGTCATATATACCTCTTCATGAAGAGTGTAACGGCCCGATCCCTCACGAGACCCGAGCCCCAATCCCAAAACCTAAGGCATAAAAAACGAGAAAAAACGGACAGAGTCTCTCCTGTTTATAGGACAATCCAAAACCTGTACAAGCAACTATAACCTCAAAATTAAAGTCCAACCTCCTCCATAACTCCTAACTTCCTCTATCCATCTTATTGCATACCATTACAACTATCACATCTTACAAACATTAACTATCTATTACAATCATTCCCAACATGAATCAAATACACACACAAGACTTCTATTTTACAAATTTTTCTATCACGAGCAAGCAACACCTCAATGCTCAGGAGGCCAAACAGCTTGTAGGCTCCGCAGTTGTTTCATACTAAACCTGGAAATGTTAGAAAGAGAGGTGAGCATACAACACATGTATACTCAGTGAGGGAGGAAACATATATTCGAGGAGTTTTTGAAAATATTTTCGTGCAATGCAACAAATAAGGAAGGTACAAGAAATCAATATAAAATAACCACTAAATAGACAATACTTTTCCACACAATGAGAAGGAACCAAGTAGCAATGCAAGATACAATAGCAATTAATAACTAAATAGCTCATGTAAAGGAATATAATTACAGTTAACTCTCCTGTGGTAGATCTGTATGCCCCAACGAGGTGGATCAAGTCTCTAGGGTAGTGGATTATGCCACAATGAGAGGTTCTAAAAAAAAAGATATAGTTAATTCTCCTGTGGTAGATCTGTATGCTCCAACGAGGTGGATCAAGCCTCTAGGATAGTAGATTATGCCACAGTAAGAGGTTCTGGAAAACCATAGTAGTCGAATGAGCACGACAAGTCCGATGCCGCCCGTGTTACTCGACACTACCATACCCGAAAAGGTTGCACAACCACAAATAACGAATCACGAGACAATAATACGAATCAAGATGGGAAGTTAGCAAAGTAGGCTAACCTCACCCAAATGGAACATAAATAACTCAAATAACCATCAAATATAGCAAATATAACCATTTACTAGCTAGTCATGCAATAAGTTCAAGTAATTCTCAAGCAATATACTAGATCATTCTATCTAATAGCAAGAAACAACTAAAATGCACCAAAAGGATAGAAATCCATCACCTTCACCAAACCTCAAGATGCAAAAATGGTTTAGCTACTCCAACCTTCCTTGAATTAGCTTGAATATGTAAACCCTAGTTTTTATATAAGTATATCCTTTAGCAATTGATTATACCAAGTCTATTCACAAAACACAAACTCACAAGTTCATAAAATCCTTAGGAACTCAAGGATACTCAACTAACTATAAACTAGTTCTTAGTGCATTTTGAACAACACATAACATGCGTTAATATTTGATTAACAACAACTTACTACATCTAATAACTCCTTATCTCTCACTAAGAATAACTTATTAGTTAGAGTCATTTATCCTCGAGCTAAATTAGAAGCTACATTTACATGTCTCTAATTCTCTTGATTATCTAACAACAAGGAACAATACATAAAGCACAAGGTTATACAACTCAATGGTAAAAGCATTACACTTAAGAAGTTAAGCTAAGAGTAAATTAACTATAATTACGTCTTTAGCCAACACGTAAAACACTATATCACACATAAATACACCAAATTTGCACTAAAGAAAAAGAGTACAAGAAAACAAGTTAAATAGCTAACTAGTGTTCCAACATTATTAGTTTGCCACTTAAAACTAGGATCAAAATACCCAAGTTTACAAGTTTGCTAATATTTCTACCATTACTGGTTTAAAACTCTAAGCTAAATTCTTTATCACTTATTAGTCTTCAAATCTTTGAAGTACACCCCGTAGCTAGTTAGTAAGTAAAGCTAATCCTTATGTTAACAACTAACCTTCTAACTAACTTTATATTTCACATAGATAGGATTTAATTTTAATAGCTTCCAACCTTATGTAGAATGTCATTTAGGCAAGCCACTAAGTCAATTAGGCAACATAAGCTCAAGATAACAAAAAAAAGATACAAGCTAGCACAAAAAGGGTCACTTGGTCGGTTTCATACATACACAATACATGAACTGTCACTTAAATAATAGAATGTAGACATCTTCTAGTGTTCACGTAGGCATTTACATAAGCATGTAACACAAAAACATTAGGCACTGTACTAAGTCCTTAACAAGCACTTGATTTCTCACAACTAAGCTAGACATATTTAACTAGTGTGCTTCAAAGGTGATGTGTCTTAAATACATTATACTTGCATTATTCAACTAAAACTTAATGTTATGGTAGAAGCATCTTAGATTCTCAATAAGCAAGTCCTCTACATAATCCATAAGTTAGCACTTTAGTCTTTTAGCAATTTCACTTCACATAAGTCAATTAGTTTCACATAACTAATTCATAATAAAATTTCAATAAATATATATTATAACTATCATATAATCCAAATTATGTATATGTGCATCGAGAATTCATAGTTTTACCATCTAACGAACTCAACCCATAATGTCAATTATCAAATTAGCTAAACAACCATCCATTCCTAACAGGAGCTTGATTTTATTCAATCCGTAGCCTATACTATTGAGCTTAATATTCCCTGTTCTTTATCTATAAATGTATCTCTTTGAGTGTAAATGATTTTAGAATCAAACGAAGCTCAATTCCAGTTTAAAATCAGTAAGTTACGATTTTTCTCGTGCAACTATGCAAACTGCCTCTGCTTCAGCGATTTTCAGACACATTTCTAAAATGTCAAAATCGAACGGTCAAAACGTTAGAATTAGCCTTAGCACCAGAAATCAACATTTGTTCGACACTTCCTAATCTAGGTGCTGTAAAAATTTTGTTAATTTCGGAGCACACTTACTACCTCAAAACCTCTCTTAAAATCTGCCAGATTTTCTTCTCTTGCTCATCTTCTCCTTTAGTTAATTTTCTTGCTTTCTTGAACTAAATTAGGCATATACATTTCACAGTGAACTCTCATCAAACATCTAACCTACATACAAGAGTTCCATCTGCATAGACATAATATTTTCAAGAATAACCAAAACAATACACAAATCTTGCAATTGTTTACTCAATCAACATCATACATGCTAAAATTTTACTTTTCTTGCAATCATAGTTCAATACTCAATCATATAATTGATGTCACACCATAATAACGAGGTACTACAATAAATTGCAACAAGGATGCAAACCCTCACCTTATACATGCTAGAAACGCGAGCTAATGCACGAAAATGCGAGGAAATCGGCTTGGGGTTGCTTATTTCTTCTTCTTTTTCCTTATTTTTCTTATTTTTCTCACTTTCTTTCTCTCCTCTTTCTTCTCTCTTGTTCAACTGTGAAATGTGTGTGTGTTGTGTGGTGTCTGATTGTGTGTGTGTGTGGTGTTGTATTTATGCTTTGCTTTTTTTTTCATTTAATGTCAAAAGACCAATTAACCCCTCTAACTAATTAACAAATTCTAGTTTTCCATTTAGTTATAATCTAACTAATCTAGTTTCTATTGCAAATTAATAACACACAAGTAATTCCTACGATACTTAAAATACGTAAATGCACATAAATGCACGCTAAACGAGACGAATACATGTAAAACAGTACAAATAATTATCAATATACATTTCCAATAAATATACAAATTAATGCTATACAAAGTTAATTTAAGGCCCAAAAATTGCAATTAAAGTCTACTAGTCCACAAAACTATGTTATATCATGTTTTACTATTCATATGGTTCGAAAATTATTTTTTTTTAACGCACTCTCCTGTTGTATTATGCAATTAAAAATTATGTACGTATACCCAAAAATAAGTGTATTATAAGGGAAAATATGAGATTCGCAAAATAAATTACTATAATTTTTACCCCCGGGCTCAGGGCTCATTTTCAAAAGATAAAAATAGGTCTACTAGATAATTGAAATAATCCCTTGTAATGTAAATGTCAAAATAATAGCTAAAATATTTTATTTAAACTAATAATATCAGTGTCCCCTTTTGAAGAACATAAAAGAAATAAAAAGAAAACGAAACTACTATTTAAATCTTAATTGTTAGAATAAATATATTTACACATATAACACTTAAACTAACACAAATTTATATTTAATTAAGTATGTCATGCTATATGTTAGGTCTAGGGTCTCATAAAGAGTACCATGTAAGAAGGCATTAGACACATCCAACTGCCTAAGTGACCATTGATATTGGACTGCCAGGGTGAGAATGATTCTAATGGTTTGGGACTTGACAACAGGGCTGAAAGTTTCTGTGTAGTCTAGGCCATATTCCTGGTGGTATCCCTTGGCAACTAACATGGCTTTATACCTTGCTATAGTGCCATCAACCTGTCTTTTGATTTTGTATACCCACTTGCAACCTATAGGTTGTATTGAGGGTGGTCAAGGAACTAGAGTCCAGGTTTTCTATTTTTGAAGAGCCTGGAAGTCTTCTTGCATGGCAGTCTACCATACAGGGTGTTGGGTTATATCTTTATATGTGATAGGTTCTGTGGTAGGAAAGGAATTGGTAATGGTATTGAGGTTATAGAGCGGCTTAGGTAAGCAGCCTGTTTTGGACCTAGTTAGCATAGGATACAAGGGCTGAGATGGTGTGGATGGTCTATCTGATGTGGATGAAGTGGATGTTGGACTAAGGATGGATTATGTGGTCTCTGTTCTGAATAAGAGTTTGTGGAGTATGTGGGCTGAGATATTGGTAATGTAGTGTTAGAGTCTGGGAAAACATTTGATTCGGTAGTATTACCTGACTGAGTGGACTGGAGTATGGGATTTGAGTGGACTGTCTCAGTGGTAGACTGAGAAGGTTGAGAACCTGAAGTATCACCTGACTGAGTGGACTGGAGTATAGGAGTTGAGTGGACTGTCTCTGTGGTAGACTGAGAAGGATGAGAACTTGAGATACTAGAATCAAATTGAACTGGGACTGCAGGAAATGATTGGTGGTGTGAAAATAGGAGCAGGACAGTTTTTTTGGAGTCCTGGATATCCTACTAGACTAAGAGGTAAGGGGTCAGTAGACTGTTTGAGAGTAGAGAAGGGAAATGTGTTTTCAAAGAACTTAACATGTCTAGAAATATATAGCCTTTCTATAATAGGTTCCAAGCATTTATACCCTTTAGAGTGATGGCAGTATCCTAGAAAAACACATGGCTTGGACCTTGGTTCAAATTTATTTTTGGAATAAGGTCTTAACCAGGGAAAACATAGGCAGCCAAACACCCTAAGAGTGTGATAGTCAGGCGGAACAGAGAAAAGGGCTTCAAAGGGAGATAAATTTTGAAGGGTAGGGGTTGGTAATCTATTTATGAGATAGGTGGCTACAGCAGTGGCTTCCAGCCAGAATTTAGTTGGTAGATTGGCTTGTTGAAGTAGAGTTATAGCAGTTTCAACTATGTGTCTATGTTTCCTTTCTGAATTTCCATTTTGTTATGGGGTGTGTGGATAAGAGGTTTGATGGATGGTGCCCAAAGAATGAAGATAAGAACTGAACTAATGGTTTGTATATTCTTTACCATTGTCTGTCCTTAACACTTTGATAGTTTTATGAAACTGAGTTTGAATCATAATAGAAAAATGTTTATAGGTAGAATAGACTTCAGATTTGTATTTTAAGGGGTAAATCCATGTGTCTTTAGTAAAGTCATCATGGAAAACAACATAGTACCTATAGTGCATACAAGAGGCTACTAGGGATGGGCCCCAAACATCAGAGTGTATGATATCAAATGCACTGGTAGTAGCAGTAGAAGAAACATGAAAAACAAGTTTGTGGAATTTAGCAACAGAACAAGAAAGACAATCAGAAGAATTAAAACTCAATTTTACATTGAGAATAGAATAAAGGGTTTGAGTAGCATTCCTAGAAGGGTGACCCAGTCTTCTATGCCACAGGATAGCAGGTGGTAGTTGTGTGATGCAAGAGTGGGCTTGCAGTGGAGCAGAATGGGTAGCAGTGGAGAGTGAAGGTGATGAGGGCAGTGGATAGAGGCCCTTCTCACAGGGGCCCTAGAACTTGAGATGGTGGGTAGCATTGTCCCATATTTGCACCCCCTTAGAAGTAAAAACAACATAATAGTTGTTATCTTTAGTTAAGTGATAAACATAAAGTAGTTTAGTTGAGATTTGAGGAACAAAAAGGACATTAGAAAGTTGCAGGGAAGATGAGGGTGTGAGAAGAGTGCCAGTACCTATGTTGGTGATAAGTAGGGACTGACCATTGCCCACTGAGATTGAGTCATGGCCCTAATAAGGTTGTTGTGCAAACAATTGAGTGAAGTCATTAGTAATGTGTGCATTACCTCTGGAGTCAAGGAACCAAGGATAAGAGCTGTCAGTAGATGTCCCTACTTGAGCAGTATAGACCTGTTTCTCTTGTTTTGTAGGGACTGCATAGTTTGTACTATCAAACCTATGCCAGCACTCAAATGCTGAATGATTCTTCTTGCCACAAATTTGACAGTACAAAGGTGATTCAGCTGGAGAAAAATTTGATGGAAGTGAGGAGTAGGACTAAAAATTGGAGTGGGCTCTGCCTGAGCCCCTCTGATTTCTACCTCCCCTGAAATTTCATCTGCCACCACCTCTGCCTCTGTTAGAATTTCCTCTGCCACCACCTCTGTTGGCATGTAAGGCAGTGTGGACAGTGGTGGAAGTAGGGTCTGAAAAGGTTAGTTTATTGGAGAATTGGTGGTTCAGTTCTTCAGAAATAAGATGACTGAATAGAGTAGGCAGTGGTAGTGGTGCAGATTTCAGTCTGACAGTAGACTTGACTGAATCATACGCAGGAGGAAGTCCTTTGAGGATTGTAAAAGTGATATCAGCATCTATCATGGGTTCTCTAGTGGCTGCCAGTTGTTCTGTGATTGTTTTGATTGTATCTAGGTAAGATTGCATGGAGTCTTCTCCTTTCTGAAGTGTGTACAGCTACATTTTCAGTTGGTAGGTATAGGAAAGACTCATAGAGTGAAATCTCTGTTCCAGAGTGGTCCATATAGCAGCTGAAGTTGAGAGGTGATGAACAAGAGGTAACAATTGTGGAGTGATAGAAGCAAAAAGACATGATCTGAGCTGTGTGTCAACAGTATTCCACTTTGTGTACTCTGGATTTGTGGAGGTTTTGCCTTCTGCATCTGTGAGCAGAGGTGTAGGGCAGAGTTTTGAGCCAGACACTTGATCAAACAAGTGGTAGCCTTGGAGAATTGTTTTGATTTAAGTTCTCCAGATGCTATAGTTTGTGTTGTCTAGTTTTATATGAACTAGAGAGTTTAGGTTTTGAAGTAATAGTTTGAGTTCTTGAGGAAACTCAAAGTCAGCTATTAATGGAGGTTAGGGTTTACAAAGAAGAAATTTAGGGTTTTGAAGTGAGAAAAGTGTTTCTGAGTAGTAATTTTGGTTGTGAATTGTAATCTGAGCTCTCGCTGAGAAAAAGAGCTGCTTCGCAAACAGTTTTAATGGAGATTGAAATTGATCTCCAATGGATGATCCAAAAATTAGGGTATGGTCATAAGAAAAAGAGAATTTGAATGCAGATGTATTGAAAATCTGCAAAAAAAAGTTGCTGTATAGCAAAAAGAAGCTTCAACGAGCCTTCGATTTATGATTTTGAGCTTCGATTTGAAGCTTTAATGGTGTTCTCTCATGGAGAATTCACCATGGAAGAGAGAACCTAGCTCTATGATACCATGAAGAAATAGAGACTTAGAGAGAAAAGTAGATATCTGAAAAATGAATTGTATTATTGCATAACTATTTTTGTTACAGTTACAGATATATATAGCTGCAGCTTTCTTATTGATGAGTTGTTGCCTAGCTGTCAAGTTAGTTTTCTTAACTAACTTGATCAGACTATAACTGTGATAACTACTTAACAAAGGTTACACAATAAGTTCTTTTATGCTAGAACTATTCAACTAGTCTATTATCCTTATCAATGACAATATGATATCTAGGATTTTATACGACGTTAGGATAGCGGCATGTGTAATAAATCTCCTTGGGATGACTCCAACAATTGAGAGCAAAGGCCCCATCAATCGATTTAGCAAAAAAAAAAAAGACCTATCAATCGTCTTCTCTTTTTCTTGGTAAGGTACAAGGAGACATCTTCCAAACAATCACGTGACTACTCTAATTAGTTGCTC
Organism: Ehretia macrophylla; assembly: GCA_037974665.1. Classification (NCBI taxonomy): domain Eukaryota; kingdom Viridiplantae; phylum Streptophyta; class Magnoliopsida; order Boraginales; family Ehretiaceae; genus Ehretia; species Ehretia macrophylla. Next base: position 10,102,400 of record CM075764.1, on the reverse strand, counting down.
TGATGATTCCAGAAATAGAAAGTGGAGAATCTAAGAGAGATTATGAGAAGATATTTATCTTAATTTGCCATGGCGGAAACATCTAGTTGCATTGAGGTGATAACAGGGTTTTCATGTGTCATGATTTTTTTTATTAATCTCTCATATTCTACAATGTGTTAGGACAAAATCCGAGTGTACAAATATGGAGTATTACCTCATCAAATCATATATTAATCATCTACTGACGCTTTATCCTCCTCATAGTGTTCGGGTGTAGATTGACTTGCTAGGAGTAGGTGTATCTTGAGAAAATGAGAATGACGCCAGTAGAACATCTTTAGATACTCAAAACCCTAAATCCTATATTAATGAAATTTAATTGGTGTATTTTAATTTCCATATCCAAGGATTTACTCCTATCATAGATAAGAGTGACAAAATTAATGAATTAACAGTGATGTTTTATTATACTACATTTTATGAGATCGCACATAGACCTTACTTATAATTGGAATTATACATCCCAAATCTTGGGTTTTAAGAAAACAAGTTTTAAGAAGTGATAGGCCATAAATTAATGCCATGTTTAGGGTACAAGGCCCAAAACCTAAAACTCATACTTGGGCCAAATGATGAACCAGAGCAAAGCAGGACCGCAACCCAACGAAAGACTAAGTCAAAAAAGTTGTTGACTATTTCAAACATAATTTTAACCGAATTGATCCACTCAGCAAAAAAACACCTAAGAGCTCGAGGATAGCCCCCACGTCCATTGTGAGTTAACCCCATTTCCCCTCAACAGAATTGTGAGCACCAACTCGCCTATAAAAGGGCCGCTTCAACATTCAAAGGGGGTATCTAATCTCTACTCTACAGTTGCACTTAGTACGTTACAAACATAGCTTTCTCTAAGCATTTCTGTCCTCATAACTGACTTAAGCATCAGAGGAGGACCCTAGGCACCACCCTGAATTCTTTGTTTTGCAGGTAATCCAACTTGAATTAATAATTATTTGGCACAAATCAAAAAGCCTAGCTCAACACTTGAAATCCAACATAAATCCAATCCTAACAAAAAAAATTGAAAAAGAATTATTTCGTTGACATGTTATATACATATGTCATTTCTGAATGCATTCTTTAAATTAATAATTAAAAAATACAAAGATCTTTGCAGCCCTTATAACCATGATGTAACTATTTATGATAAGATTAGGTCTTTATAAAAATGTAAGGTTTTAATAGTGCATTTGTCAACAAAGTAATTAAGCTAAAATGTATGCGCCACATGTGAAAGATATGACACACTACAATACAAAATGTTCTTCCTTGTCGACTTGTTATGCGTCAATACTCGAATAAGCTCACCTAAATCAGCACCTAAATTAAACGCGGGTTGGTTGACGATTTAATGTGAAACTAAATGTTAAAATTGAAATCTGAAAATTCCAAAGTCTATGTACCAAAGCCACTCTTACATTTGTGGAGTTGCAACCCTCACTCAATTCAAAATTTATTTCAAAATATGTGTTTTTTTAAGTATTTGTAGGTTAAAAAATCAGTTTAACTCTCATTAAAAAAAATTATTTGCATATAATTATTAAATTGTGTGATTTTAGTCCCACTAAAAATAAATTTTAGATCTACCCTTGGTACTATACTAACCTTGATGGTTGAATCTAGCAATTGTCAGTATCTTTTCAAGATATGCACCACCAAAAAATGCTCCAATCAATGACCTAATCTAGCATTTCCAAAGGTTCCTAGCCTGTATGTTTCTTTTTTTTTTGTGAAGTGCACCAGACCCCCCTGTATTTTAGTGAAAGTGCACAACACTCCTTTATAGTTCAAAAATCCCCTGAACTAGTCCTTGTGGTTTTTCAAAAGTGCACAACACCCCCCTACCATTAAAAAATTCATTAATTTAACGAAAAGTGTACTTCACACGCATTAAGTGATATTTTTTTATTTTTAACAAATTTATTCATTAAATAATTATAAGAATTGACCAACTTACCCTTTAAAAATAATAATAAAAAAAGTCATCTTCCCCAACCAACCCCCCCTCCCACCCCCAATCCACGGCACTGCGTAGCCATCTCTCTTCCTATCATCTCCATATCTGCATTAATGATTGGATCTGCAATACAAATATTTGGTTACATATTGATGTATATTCTATCACTAAACTAAATTCGGTATATCATAAACAAAAAAAAAAGAAAAAAAAAGAAATTGTGTTCTATCATATTATGCAGCAGTTTATTTTGTGTTCTACTTCATTGATATCTCTCGATTAATATGGATCAAAACCACAATTTATTATCAGAAAAAAAAAAAAAAAAAACAACATACATTGTAATCTTGGTTCATAGAGAAAACTAGTTGTACCTACGTGCATATATATATATATATGTGTATATATATATATATATATATATATATATATATATATATATACACATATATATATATATATACACACACACACATATATATATATATATGTATTATATATATTCCTTTTTCTTTTATTTTTTTGGCCTAAACAAAAGAGAAAAGGGCAAATGAGAGAAATAAAAAAAATTGAGGGTATTTACGTCTTTTTTACAAAATCTGTTAAATATGACAAATTTTTAACTGAAGAGGGGTGTTGTGCACTTTTAAAAAACACAAGGACTAATTGAGAAGGTTTTTAAACTATAAGAGGGTGTTATGTACTTTCGCTAAAGTACAAGGGGTTTGGTGCACTTCACCCTTTTCTTTTCTTTTTGAAGTTTCATCTCTTACCCTTTTATGTGAATCAACATGTATTATAATAAGTTTATACAAATTTCTTTTTTATGTAAATATATGTAATGGTCAATTACAAAGAAAACATAACTTCCTACCACACGAACTCTTAATTATGTCCATAAATGTAGAATACAAATATTTGTAACTCTTAAACCCAATATTTTTAAAATTATTACACCACCAATTACATTCTCTTCACTTTATTATCATTCATATAATTTTATTTTTGTGATAAAAAATCTCGGGTATCATATTAAATATTTCTAATTATCTGACCAAACAAAATAGAGATCAGACAATAATGGGTCTTTGTTTTATTTATTTATTTTTTCCCACGAGAAACGGGGCTAATAATTATATGTATATTAAATTCTCCATGTTTTTAGTGAGCTCTCGGATTGTGTGATGATACATACAAAATTGCTCCATCTTGTGATAGTGTAGGGACTAATCAAGTTGATCTCCGATTGTGTGCTTTGCTTTTAATTATTGGAACATCGTTATATCTGTTATTCTTTTTTTTTTCTTTTTTTATTGGGTGAATAGTCATCACAAGATTGCAAAACAACAAAAAATGGGACAATGAAAAGACAACCAGATTATTAGAGTTATGCCCGTCCACGAGAAACGTGGATGTTTATTTATGCAGCCATAGCATTTATACAACTGTCAAAATTACCATCCATAATCATTCTTTAGAAATTTAGCATAAAACGTATATCATTCTTTAAAATTTAGGACAAAAGGTGTGGGAACATGGTGATTAAAGAAATATTTACTAAAAATTTTAGTGTCCATCGCGGGCATTCATGCTACAAAGTTTTTGTATAATTGTTCTTGCATATGATGACTAAAAAAACCTGCATTTTGAGACCAACTGTCCACTTTAGGGAAATTTTTGTCCAAACAATACGGCCGTAGGCAAGTTATTAGTAAATAAGTATAGAACTGTTTGTCACATATGATAAGATAAAAACTCTAGTGTCTTTCAATAGCAAAAGAAGCTTGTGATAATAATCCTTATAGATATTAGGAGTAGAGTGAGTAAAAGGAGCTTGCGACAATAATCCTTCATTGATGGGGTTGGATCCAATCCTTTCTTACAAAACTTATTTTTGAAATGAGATGTATTATAAATTAGGATGAAATTGACAGGACTCTTCTATACTTTTATAAAATTGCACAATACTATTCTGTAATTTTTAAAAGTACACAATACTTTCTATGATTTTTGAAACTAAGCACAATAGCCCAATGCGGTTTTAAAAGTACACGGTATTCTCTATAGTTTCTGAAACTAATCACAGCCATCATATCTGAATTAATAAACTAATAAATTTTGAAAATGGTAATTATATAAAATAGGTCGGATTCTGGGATTGGGTCACCCAATATGCATAGGTTAACCTGACCCGACCCATTTTGTACAGTCAATAGGAGATTATGGAAAGTTATTCAAATAACTTCTCATATCTGCTAAACGTATCAGTTCTCTAAAAACTAATACGTTTAGTTTTCAGGAAAGTTAGGCACAAAAGAAAAGAAATCAGTCTTCTTCTCTTCTCCTCTCTCAATCTCTCTCTATGTTTATTACGTATAAACAACCAAATCAAAATGGCTCTTAAATTGTGAACATATAGTTCAAATCAAATCCGTAATTTGAACTGTTTATCTCATATGATAAGACAAAAACTCTAGTGTCTTTAAATAGCAAAAGAAGCTTGTGACAATAATCCTTCATTGATGGGGATGGATCCAATCCTTTCTTATTTCTCTTATTTTTTAAATGAGATGTATTATAGACTATTAAATTGTATCCTTTTAAATCTCAGCCATCATATCTGAATTAATAAACTAATAAATTTTGAAAATGGTAATTAAAACAAATTTTAAAAACAGTAATTAAAATAAATTTTTAAATGAATCATTAAGATTTAAGAAAAAATAAATTTAATAACCTATAATACTACTCATCTCAGAAATGAAAAAAATTAAAAAACCGAGAATGTCCAAACCCGGATGAGAATATTCCTGCTACTCGTTTGATCAACGACCTCCAATTATTTGCATTGCTATATCTATCACAGTTGGACAGTCATTACAACTTCATATACAAAATAATCGAACATGTACATGGGACATTAAGTGCGTGCTGATAGTTCAAGGACATTAAGTGGCTGGTGATAATTCAACTACTACATTATTATATGCTTGCTTACTCATGGAGCTATAATATTTGCTACTCATTCGAGGGGATATATTCTGTTAGTTTTCTGGTCTCTTAATCAATTTGTTAATTAAACAAATTAACTAACTAAATTTGTAAGAAAGTAAATTTGTTACAACAAAAGTAGAATACATAAATTTTAACGTGGTTTAATCAACTTTGTCTACGTCCACGCGGCCATTATTGGCCAACAAACCAATCCACTAAGTTTCAAGATATTACAGACACCAATGAAAACTTATGCAATTGAAGACTCCCTCTTAACCCTTGCCGCCTAGGTGTAAGACTCCCTTAGTAGATTCTCTACTTTGGCGAGCTCCCCTCGACTTACAAAAGTTCTCTCCCGAAAACACACCTTCTTCTCCCAAAGAATGTATACTAAAACATAATAAAAAGAGACTTGAAACTCTAGATGGATTGATCAATACATATGACAAAAACAGACTGTGTTGCAACACTAATTAAAACATTCAGCAAATTCTGTTACACAACATGTTGCAACACGACCTGACACAGACATCCTACACCTATCTCACGTTTCAGCTCCTTATTTTCTGCTCACTGCTCGCTCTACCTTCAACTGAGAAATGAGACGCCTATTTGAAGGATTTGCTTGGAATGTTGAGTATACGTAGAAGAGTCTTCAAGAAAACCCAATTAGCTCAAGAGTTCTTGATAATCTTGACTTTATCACATTATCATTTTATCTCCAAGATTTCTTCATAGCCATATGGACTCTTCAAGAATTCTTCTAGCATTAGAACACTTCAGAACTTGAAGCCCTTCTGGTCGTGACTTTTTCGTAGATTCCTGCAAGCTCAAACTACCACACGCAATATCCATAATTTTTGCAAAACACAGCCAACAATAATAAAATAAAAATTAGATCCTAACAATCTCTCCCTTTGGCTTTGTTTTGACAAAAATTCACAAGCAATGGTTAACATCAAAATAAGCAATGTAAACAATCTCCCCCTTAGTAAGGTAACTCATAGTTGAGCAAAGCTCAAAACATAAACCAAACAATTATAAATCATCTTACCAAATTCAATAAATAAAAAAAAAAGTGTAACACAAAATTTAGGTAACTCATAAATCAAACCATTAGCTTGTGGGATCCATCTCCCCCTTTGACAAAAGAAACCAAAGTAGTAGAATAGAGTATCAAAGCAATAGAAGCATAACATACAACATCGAACATAAATATGAACCCAGAGCAAAATACCAGAATTTAAACATAGCAAAGTATTAGAGCAAAACAAAACCAGTAAAGTATCAGAGCAATAATCATCAAGAAAATCAACATTTAAACAACGGATTTAGAGACGAAATCAAGTAGGGTCTATTATCCTTCCATCAACGTCTCAAGATCAGCCATTACCTTCTGCTGATTAGCTTTAACAATGGCTTGATCGTTACACAGCTCATAGATTTCACTCTGATATTTTTGCACATGTTGCAACAACACATTAAAAGCTGTTGCAGAAGTTGATCCAACATGCCCTTTAGTTCGAGGCTCCCCCTGAATATCTACTTTATGTTGACCCTTCAGAACAATGTCCTAATAATTTCTCAAGAAGATGAAGTAGTGAGTAGAGAATAGATGAGCGAGAAATCCATATGAGACAAAAAGAACCTTAGATGAGTAAACTTTATAGAAGAAAGAGTTTCTCAATGATTAGAGTCCTAGATTAACATGCAACATTGCCACAAGTTTATTGGAACTCAAACTCTCTTGAATAGTCACAACTTTTTAGCTTACCAATGTCAACACATATCTGCCATGTTAACAAATAGAATTGACGTCAAGGAAAAAAACTTATTGTCCCATGTTTTCCTCTTACGGCACATGTTTAGTTGAAAAAAATTGTTTCAGTCCATGTTGCAACATTACTTTACTAGTCAGTTAGTTAAGGACTTAACCTTATGAAATATTTCTCAAACATAAAACAATGAATGTCACACACAATCCACATTAATTGTGATGTCATCAATAAGAAATTAGATTTATTCAATACTTAAATCACATAAGAATATATAACTTGAACCATGTGTGTGTGTGAAAGCTATAAAAAGATCTTTATTGAAATTCCTCAGAATCAAGCTTTGTAAGATTTAGAATTTAAAACAACCTATTCAAACAACGTGATCGTTTAATCACATTACAAAAAATTTTACTTGAATATTGGACTTGGTAGTTTTTACTCTAGAACCTTCAATCTGATCTAGGTAGCTTTTTCCAGTCTCCACCTCTTTTTTTTCTTTTTTTTTACTTTTTTTGTTTGTTTTTTTTTCCCCTTTTTTTCCTTTTTTTTTTCATGAGTGAATAGAGTACATGAATGGATAAAGAGACATCTTATTATATCCAGAGTCACTAGGAAGTTTAAACTCCTGCACTTATAAATTATTAAAATCAGATTTTCAATCAGATCAAAATATAGTGTGCACAAGAAATATGATTCAAATAATAAATCTCAAGTTGATTTAGTTATTAAACTTTCACATCTCTTGAGACTTATCACTTTCATGTTTCAATGCATGTGCCAACAGTAATCAAAAGCTTATCTCAAAACGTCAAATCTCACAGAGTCAAGTGTCTTAGTAAAAATGTCTGCTAGTTGATGTTATGTTGCAACATATTCTAGAACAATCTTTTTTGTTTCAATTACACCATTTTTTTCAATTATTTTTTTGGTGTTGAAAACTCACGTGTCATTCATTGTTCAGTGTAAAATTCAGAAAATGCAAAGTTCTCAAATTCCTTACAATTATCATTTTTTATTCTAACAACATTTCCTATGTCGCAATTTTTCTCTGTTTTTAACCTTAAAGACAAATTTTTGGATGCATCAAATGTGTCAGATTTTCTTACCCATATCTGTTTCAAGCTCTATTGCGACAAATCAACCTTTACTTTTGATGATTTCCTAGGCTTATCATAAAAGAAGGGATTGACAAACATACCTCTTTTTAGATCATCAATATACCTATAGTATCGTGGTCTGATGTGTCCAGGTACACCGCAGTAATGACATATTGGAACAAATCTCTTTCGCTTTTTTTCTAAAATATTTGCCTTTGTCACAGGGGATGTTGCAACATGCAGTTCCAGCTTCGGCTCCTTAGATTCTTTGACAAAGATAGTTTTTTCAATTGAAAGACCTTCTTGGAACCCAAGTCCAGTGTGATCTCCATTTGGCTTTTGAATTGACAACATATGATCAAGCTTCAATGTACCTGAATTCAACATCTTTACATTTTGCCAAGTTTGTTTCAGCTCCAGTTGCAACTCTTCAATCTTCTGTTGTCTCTCGGCTGCTTGGATCTGGTGGTTTCTCACTGATTTTGTCAAATCGGCTTTTTGTTCCTCCAATCCATTGATCTTTTCCTCAAGCTCCTAATTCTTCTTTCGTACAATCAGCCATTTTTCATACATCTCCTTGTATGCTTTCATGATTCCCTCTTCATCTAGATCATCATCACTCTCTGTTTCTGAATTCGTGCTGCTGTCATCTAATAACATAGGTTCTGTTATGAACGTTGTTGCAATAGATGGTGCGATATCAGTTGAAATAGTCTTTTCACCATTCTGTCCTATTGCAACAACGAATGCAACATAGTTGCCGATGTATCCTTCATCACCTTCAGAAACATCATCTGAATCTTAATCACTCCAAGTGGTGTTCATGGTTTTGTTCTTTTTTCTTCAAGGTATTTACACATTCAGCCTGTATATGACCAAAACCTTCGCACTTCCTACACTAAATGCCTTTATTTTTTTTCTCCTCGAACAATTTTCCATTTTGCCTTCTGAATGTCTTAGGATTTGTTGTAACAGTCTGCTTCCTTTCAAAAGTTGTTGGCCTATATCCACTTCTCAGCTTCTTCCATTTTTTCAGTACTTTGTTGAAATTCTTCGTGAGCAAAGCAAAAGATTTAGTAATTTCTGCATCTTCATCATAGTAAGAGCTTTGATCATTTTGACTTTGAACTTTAGCTTGGAATGCAATATTTTTCTCTTTTCTTTTTTGTTTGAACTTCATCTCAAATGTTTGAAGTGAACCCATTAATTCATCCAGCTTCATGTCGTCAACATTGTTTGCTTCTTCAATGGTAGCAACCTTGATGGCGAATCTTAAAGGAAGTAATCATAATACCTTCCTCACAAGCTTTGAATCTGAATATTTTTCTCCAACTGCAAACGCCTCATTTGCAATGTCACACAACCTGCCATTAAAATCAGCTATGGTTTCATCCTTTTGCATCTTCAATTCTTCAAATCTTGTTGCAAGGATTTGAAATTTGGACACTTTGACGGTTGTTGTTCCTTCATTTGTAGTCTGTAAAATAGTCCAAACATCTTTAGCAGTTTCACAAGTTAAAATCAGTTTAAATTGATTTAGATCTACAACATTAAAAATCGCATTTAAAGCCTTAGAATTATTGTTAGCCAAACGATTTTCATTTGCGGTCCATTGATTCTCATTTTTCGGCACATCAATTCCTTCATCATTCTTCATTGTAGGATACGCCCATCCAACGACAATTGCCCTCCAAGATTTTTCATCAATGGATTTGATAAATGTTCTCATTCGAGCCGTCCAATACGAGTAGTTTGAGCCATCCAATAGTGGTGGTTTGGTAATTGAACTTCCATCCCGAAATGTGTCCATATCTGCAAAATAGCCAGAAAAAAAACTTTTCCAAAGATCTAACTGAGTTAGTTCAGTAACCTGCTCTGAGACCACTTGTTAGTTTTCTGGCCTCTTAATCAATTTGATAATTAAATAAATCAACTAAGTAAATTTACAGGAAAGTAAATTTGTTGCAATAAAAGTAAGAACACATAAATTTTAACGTAGTTCAACCAACTTGGTCTATGTCCACGCGGCCATCCCTTGGCCAACAAACCAATCCACTAAGTTTCAAGAGATTATAGACACCAACGGAAACTTACGCAATTGAAGACTCCCTCTTAACCCTTGCCGCCTAGGTGTAAGACTCCCTTAGTAGATTCTCTACTTTGGCGAGCTCCCCTCGACTCACAAAATTTCTCCCCCGATAACACACCTTCTTCTCCCAAAGAATGTATACTAAAACATAATAAAAAGAGACTTGAAACTCTAGATGGATTGATCAATACATATGACAAAAACAGACTGTGTTGCAACACTAATTAAAACATTCAGCAAATTCCGTTACACAACATGTTGCAACACGACCTGACACAGACAGCCTACACCTATCTCACATTTCAGCTCCTTATTTTTTACTCACTGCTCGCTCTACCTTCAACTGAGAAATGAGACGCCTATTTGAAGGATTTGCTTGGGATGTTGAGTATACGCAGAAGAGTCTTCAAGAAAATCCAATTAGCTCAAGAGTTCTTGATAATCTTGACTTTATCACATTATCACTTTATCTCCAAGATATCTTCATAGCCATGTGGACTCTTCAAGAATTCTTCTAGCATTAGAACACTTCAGAACTTGAATCCCTCATAATCGTGACTTCTTCATAGATTTCTGCAAGCTCAAACTACCACACACAATATCCATAATTTTTGCAAAACACAGCCAACAATAATAAAATAAAAATCATATCCTAACAAATCCAATAATTTGTATTGCCATTCCAAAGGATGTCCACACAAGAACTCTCGTTATTAAAAAAAATAAAAAATTATCTTCAAATTATTACATTTGATTAGTAAAGATTCTTTTGGGCCCTAAAACGATATCCGATCACCCAAAAGGATGACAAAATATATAATGTTTAGCAGTTGGAGGAAATTTTGTTTTCCTAACGTCTCTTAATATGAGCATGACATAGACATTAACACCTCAAAAATGATCGTACTAATTTCAGTTAAGGGTTTGTTTGGCTTAAACTTTAATCATTTAAATACACTTTTTGTGAGTTTAAAAACTAATTAAACTAATTTGTTTGGTCTATTGTTTAAAGAATTTTTAGATAAAATTCTAAGCAAAAAATAAGAAGCTCCTTTTAGATAATGCGGGAATTTATTTTTCTTTTCTTTCTCAAAAATATATTCTTTCATATTTTTGAAAGTTCAATATTACCCTCAAAATTTTTAAAAACCCAACATATGCCAAACAATCAAAGGCTTTTATGGGATAGCACTTCTAACCAAAATTCTACAACCCAAAAACTAAATTTTTATATCTAAGCCAAACTGAGCCTAAGCCTCAAGAAAAAATTCGTCCGAGGTGCGGCCATATAAAACATGAGGCATGCAAATTGAGTGTTATATGTATGTGTCGGTTTGAGCAGATAGTTTGATGTAACTTCTTCATTCAACATTTGCAGTTTGATTGTACGTAATATTTCTATGACATTTGATTGTTCATCCCTCGTCTCATTAGAAACATAATATTAACACAAGGGAACATGTTAACAAATTAGCAGAATAAACTTAGCTTAGCTATTTATAGCTAAGGAAAATCTGCGCACACATTTAGCAATTCAAACCCCAAAAAGCCAAACAGAAGTAAAAATAGTGTAGAAGATTATAGATTTAGCATATGTGCTCCACTATGATTACTGCGTTATACATTAACTTGAATACGGCAATGATTTTTGGTGCATGTAACAAGTAAGCTTTTAGTTTGATTAGTTTTGGATAAGGGGTCCCGATATTGAATATTGGAGGCGGCCAAGCCGATGTAAGGATAAAATTTGGTCTAGCTAGTGGTATGAATTTTGTTTTAGATGTAAGAGATTTCGAGATCTATTTTCGTATTTAATATCCTATATGATGTAAATTGTCTTAAACTCCCTTAACTAATAAAATAAAGGGATAAAATAGAGACAAGGAACAAGATATTGAAGAAAAAATATTGTAATAAGGGTGAAATTTGCTCCAACCCGAGCTCAGCAAGGATCTGCACAAGAAAGGAAGGAATCGCGGGGCTTATGACCTGTGTTTTCCCTCCGGCGTGAAGATTAGTCAATATGGCCGAGCTCAAAAAACTACAGTAAGTATAAAGTAATTAATGGGTACGAGTTACCTTGAATATGAGTATTGAATAGGGAATTTATACTAACAACTAACCCAGACAACATTAAATGCTTAATTTGGTAGGACAGTGTACTTGTCTGCCCGAGCTCATTATCCAGCGGATAAAGCTATTACTTACTAATTAGAACTTTTATGTCCCATCCAATATTAAATGTTGAGGTTGAGCGCCAATACACAGGTCGGACACAAGTCAGGTACTGCCCCATAGAAGTCCGGGTCAGGTTTACACCCATATCATTTCATTTCCCCAAGTTCAGGGCTCATCGGAGGCCTGGAAAAGGAGACTCATGGACCGACCTACCAAAATTTAAAAATAGACCTTCATGGCTGACACGTCACTCCTACTTCTGATAGGATGTGATGGTTGGTATTCCTGAGGCAACAGTTCATCATCTATAAATAGGGATAAGCAGATTCAGAAAACACTTTCCTTTGTTTACTACATATCTCCTCAAAATTTCTTATACCATTACCAGTTGGCTCGAATTTTCCAACTAAAGAGTTTCCATCTCCTAACCAGCTCAAACCGTTTAGATCGGGAATTAGGTACGTTAGTACTCCTTCCTTAAAACTTTTGGCTTTATTCATTATTTTCTTTTTCATAAATGGTGAGGTCAGAATCCGAGGATTCTCAAGTCCGCTCAACTCAATCTTATGGCGAAGGGGAAGAGCCTAATAGCTCAAGTACTGAGTATTCATAACATCGTGGTCCTAACGAAAAAAAGAGTAACAAAGTCGAAGTCATCATGGTCAAGGACGACGATGAAGGATGCGAAGAGGGGGCTGAGACCTGGAATGCCAGAGAAGAACAAAATGAAGGGCAACTTAGAGGGTTTTCTGATGTAGATGATGCCGAAGGTGGGAGTGGTTCCTCCCTTAATCAACTGGTCGAGCTAAACATCCCTTCTTTATCTATAGCTAACCTCTTCCTACCAATGAGATCATCCTCAAGTCACTGATCAGCTCAACTAAATCAGACCCAGGCCCTCGAGCATTTATCCAACTCGAGAGCTGCTACTAGTGGAAAGGCCACAGCTTCATCAAGGAGTGGCAAAAAGTTGCTGGCCTGTTACGGAAGAAAGTGCAAGAATTACACATACGAACCAACATAAGAATGGGCGAGGGATCAGTTTTGCATGAGCTATGGTTGAGAGTGCCGAAGAAGGATGAGATGGCTTGCTATGCCAGGGAAAATGAGATATCCGTCTACGATTCGACATTTGACTTTATCAAGCTTCCCTTCCCAACTTTTCGCTCTCAGCCTGGACCAAATTACTCCAAATGGTTGGGGAATGATGGTGGCATTCTACTCATATGCAAAGGGTGAATGAGTGGTCCCGACTTTAAACTTGTTCAGGAGGTGCTTCGTTGCCAAGGCCAACCCTAAGGGGAGAGGTTGGTTTCACTTCTGCTCTCGGGAACACCACATCATCTTAGCCAATTGGGATTCCTCCCACAAAGGGTGGCATCACAAATATTATTTTGTATCTAGGAGGTCGGACTGGGGGGTTCCTAAATCATGGACTTGTTATCTTCCTCTATAAGCCAACAAAACTCCCGGCTTGACTGACACGGAGAAAAAAGCTCCCCGGAAGCTGCTACCAAAAGATGATCTTATGAACGCTGCTTATTACCTCGATTGGGCAAGGATATGGAGCTCGGGGCTCTTCGGCCTAAAGCCTACTGGTCCTCACACTCGCCACCCTTGACTGCTCCCCATCAATTCTTTTGAGAAGATCCCTATTCTGAAATAATATGGGTGTAAACCTGACCCAGACTTCTATGAGGCAGGTTCCAACCCGTGTCCAACCCGTGTATTGACGCCTAACCTCAGCATTTAATGTTAGATGGGAAATAAATGTTCTAACCAGTGGGTAATAGCTTTGTCTGCTGGATAATAAGCTCGGGCATGCAAATACACTACCCTACCGAATTAAGCATTTAATGCTGTCTGGATTAGTTGTTAGCATAAATACCCAATTCAATGCTCACATTTAAGGTAACTCGTAATCATTAATTGCTCTCTACATACCGTAGTTATTTGAGCTCAAGCGTATTGACTAATCTTCACACCGGAGGAAAAATACGGGTCATAAACCACGCGATTCCTTCCTTTCGTGTACATATCTTTGTTGAGCTCGGGTCCGAGCAGATTTCACCCTTATCATATTGATATTTCTCTTTTACCCTCTAAAAGTAGACTTTTCTTATAGCATGTTTCACGTAACGAAACTGTTAAATTGTGGATAGAAAATGAGCTGACGAATAAACGGCGTTCATATTTTAAAAATCAAGGAAAAAGATAGGTGATGAATTTCGTGCTATAATCCAAGCACTTTCAAAGATAATTACCACTATATTTATTTAAAGACTTAGCACTAAAACGCTATTGCGAGATTTTCATGCTTGAGTACGAGAGGTCTTGAGATTGATTTTTGATTAATATTCATAATTACATAACACTCCCCCTTGGATATTCAACGCTTAAGAATATGTCTCGTAAAACCTTACTAGGAAAAAATCCTAATGAAGAAAAAAAAGTACAATATTCTTATTATATGTTTCATACTACCTCATTAAAAATCTTGCCATAAAAATCCAATAGGACAAAACCTAGGCGATCTCCCCTTCATGTTGGCATATCAAGAATGATTGTTGAGTTCACGCATGTCATTCTTGTGAAACAGTTCTTCAAATATTGTGGTAGACAATCTATTCGTGAATAAACCTGCTACATTATCACTTTAGTGAACTTGATTAATATCATTCAACCTTTTTTCGGAAGTACATGCATGAAAAAAGGTTTTAAGATGATATGTTTGATTCCATCACCTTAGTATAGTCTTTTCTACTTGAAAAATCATGTAGTATCATTCACTCATAAAGTACAAATATATCGGCATGCTATGGGGAGGTAACACCAATAGTCGACTTTCAAAACATCAATATATAAGAGTACTATCCTATGAGAATAAACATATTGCTTGTGATGAGTCAAACAAAAGTTCATGATTTTTCATACCCAATCAACTTAATTTGATCATGGTTGACCTCATATTAGTTTGTTCCAAATAATAACGAAATAATATTTAGCACATCGATGCACTTTTATTGGTGTAATATATATTTGCTAATAAAATAAGATAGAATCATGTCTTAGCACTTGTAGTTTAACAAGATACACCATTTCATTGAGTTATGGTACTTGAGGAAAATAAATTTTTCATTTTTTCTTGAGGATGAAAAATATCTCTTTAATATCAAGGGTCAAACGATTGGGGCACTCAAATGATAAGCTTTATTACTTCAATATTTTCTCTTTATAAGTTGATTGGTGGACAATATTCTATACAATGAATGCTCGAACTTAGAATTATAGGATTTGTAGCTCTTGCGGACCCTAAAAAATGCTTTAGATATTATTCAAAACTCTTGATATTTTTGTTTAAAAAAAACATTTAACACTGATATATAAATTAATAGTTTTTAATCTTTAAAATCACTCACCCCTATCTGATTAAATATCAGCCTGATGGTTTCACTGAAAGATGTAAAAATCAGTATTAATTCTTCAATGAGAACGACACAGAGCAAAAAAGAAAAAAAAATGATTAAGATTGGTTTTCGTAAGATTGGCTCTCGTCTTTTGGGCGATTGATTTATTGTTGTTTCCTCAATATTTGAATTTGATTTGATTTTTTTGGGGGGGTCATTGGGTCTATGGTTAAACAATGAAAGAAAAGTATTTTGAGTAAGTATTAATTAAGAGAGAAAAAAAGGAATTGAAGAGAGAGAGAAAAGAATTAAAAAGAAGAAAGAGAAATAAAGATAATTTAGTTAGCATATCATGTAGAATTTCATGTAGGAAGTGATAAAAGGGTGATGAAAAAAGAGGGATATATAACATTACTTATAGTAATAAGAATTAATTTATTCTTAATGATTTCACTGAAAGATGTAAAAATCAGTATTAATTCTTCAATAAGAACGATGCACAGTAAGAAAGAGAAAGAGAATTGCATAAAACTATTTCTCTTCTTTTAATTGATTGATTTATTGTTCTTTTCCAAATATTTAGGTTTGAAATTTTTTTTTTTATTAAGGGATCTAATATGGTTAAACAAAGAAAGAAAAGTATTTGAGTAAATATTAATTAAGAGAAAAATAATTAAAAAGAAATAAGATAAATAAAAATAATCTAGTTAACATGCTTTGTAGGATTCTACATAGGAGGTGATAAAAAATATAATGAAAAAAGGGGTGATATATAGCCCCCGCAAGTGCAGGGATAGATAATTTTTTAGTCTTACACTTCGACAGTTTTAATATTTTAAATGGGTGGCGGTGAGTTTTGAACCCAAGATCTTTTGGTACCTAAGCTCTGATATGTTAAGTTATAATGTTTTAAATAGGTAGATGTGAGTTTTGAACTCAAGACCTTTTGGTACCTAAATTCTGATACCATATTAAGTTACCACCTCATCTAAAAGTTTAAACTGTTAAAAAGAATTTATTATATTATTTGTTATATAAGATAAAATATGGCCACATAGAAAATTAATTATTTGTCATCTCTTTCAGCTATCTTTTCCTTCCTTTTTTGGTCAATCTCATTAATTATTACTGCACACAAAATAGTATCTTTGAGAGGTTTTTGGTTTTTTTGGCGAAAAAAGTCGTTTAATAACATAAAGCATATAAATCATCCAATACCAACAACATTCACGTTGGGGCAGATTAACACATTTTGACAAAAATTAGTATTAATTCTTCAATGACACGATGCAGAGCAAGAAAGAAAAAAAAAATGATTAAGACTGGTTCTCGTCTTTTAGGCGATTGATTTATTGTTGTTTCCTCAATATTTGGATTTGATATGGTTTTTTTTGGGCCAAGGGGTATATGATTAAACAAAGAAAGAAAAGTATTTTGAGTAAGTATTAATTAAGAGAGAAAAAAATGAATTGAAGAGATAGAAAAGAATTAAAAATAAGAAAGAAAATAAAGATCGTTTAGTCGACATACCATGTATGATTTTATGTAGAAAGTGATAAAAGGGTGATAAAAAATAGGTGATTACTCATAGTAATAAGAATTAATTTCTTCTAAAGCCTGATGGTTATACTGACATATGTAAAAATTAGTATTAATTTTTCAATGAGAACGATACACAGTAAGAAAGAAAAAAAAGATTTGTTTAAAACTAGTTATCTTCTTTTAATTGATTGATTTATTGTTGTTTCTAAATATTTAGGTTTGATATGATTTTTTTTTTGTCAAGGGATCTAATATGGTTAAACAAAGAAAGAAAAGTATTTTGAGTAATATTAATTAAGAAAGAGAAAAGGAATTGAAGAAAGAGAAAACTAATTAAAAAGAAGAAAGAGAAATAAAAATAGTCTAGTTGACATGCCATGTATGATTCTACATAGAAGGTGACAAAGGATGATAAAAAAAAGAGGTAATATATAACTTTACTATACAATATATTATGTAATGCCACTGTTTTTTGGGATCACAAGGAATAATGTAAACTTCTTGTCACAAATCAGACAAATAACGATGTGTTTAATATGGTAATACTATTTAATAGTGGACCGTGAAAATTAAGTGAATCTACCAGGCAATAATTTCTCTTCTGAAAATTAGCTGAAAGACCATATCGTGGATCACGAAAGTTCATAATGTTAAGTGACCACCTAGGTTCATAAGGAATAATATAAACTTCTTGTCACAAATCAGGCAAATAACAATGTGTTTAATATGATACTATTTAATAGCGGACCGTTAAGATTAACTGAATCTGCTAGGCAATAATTTCTCTTTTGAAAATTAGTTGAAAGACCATATCGTGGATCACGAAAGTTCATAATGTTAAGTGACCACCTCCGTTCATAAGGAATAATGTAAACTTCTTGTCACAAATCACGCAAATAACAATGTGTTTAATGTGATACTATTTAATAGCGCACTGTGAAGATTAAGTGAATCTACCAAGCAATAATTTCTATTTTGAAAATTAGCTGAAAGACCATATCGTAGATCACGAAAGTTCATAATGTTTAGTGACTACCTAGGTTCATAAGGAATAATGTAAACTTCTTGTCACAAATCACGCAAATAACAATGTGTTTAAAATATGATACTATTTAATAGCGGACCGTTAAGATTAAGTGAATTTGCCAGGCAATAATTTTTCTACTGAAAATTAGCTGAAAGACCATATCGTGGATCATGAAAGTTCATAATATTAAGTGACCACCACGGTTCATAAGGAATAATGTAAACTTCTTGTCACAAATCACACAAATAACAATGTGCTTAATTTGATACTATTTAATAGCGGATTGTGAAGATTAAGTGAATTTGCTAGGCAATAATTTCTCTTCTGAAAATTAGCTAAAAGACCATATCGTGGATTACAAAAGTTCATAATGTTTAGTGACCACCTAGGTTCATAAGGAATAATGTAAACTTCTTGTCACAAATCAGGCAAATAACAATGTGTTAAATATGATACTCTTTAATAGCGGACCGTTAAGATTAAGTGAATCTGCCAGGCAATAATTTCTCTTTTGAAAATTAGCTGAAAGACCATATTGTGGATCACGAAAGTTTATAATGTTAAGTGACCACCTAGGTTCATAAGGAATAATATAAACTTCTTGTCACAAATCAGGCAAATAACAATGTGTTTAATATGATACTATTTAATAGCGGGCCGTTCAGATTAAGTGAATCTGCCAGGCAATAATTTCTCTTCTGAAAATTAGCTGAAAGACCACATCATGGATCACGAAAGTTCATAATGTTAAGTGACCACCTCGGTTCATAAGGAATAATGTAAACTTCTTGTCATAAATCACGCAAATAACAATGTGTTTAATATGATACTATTTAATAGCGAACTGTGAAGATTAAGTGAATCTGCCAGGCAATAATTTCTCTTCTGAAAATTAGCTAAAAGACCATATCGTAGATCACGAAAGTTCATAATGTTTAGTGACTACCTAGGTTCATAAGGAATAATGTAAACTTCTTGTCACAAATCAGGCAAATAACAATGTGTTTAATATGATACAATTTAATTGCGGACCGTGAAGATTAAGTGAATCTGCTAGACAATAATTTCTTTTCTAAAAAGTAGCTGAAAGACCATATCGTAGATCACGAAAGTTCATAATGTTTAGTGACTACCTAGGTTCATAAGGAATAATGTAAACTTCTTGTCACAAATCAGGCAAATAACAATGTGTTTAATATGATACTATTTAATAGCGGACCGTGAAGATTAAGTGAATCTGCCATACAATAATTTCTCTTCTGAAAATTAGCTAAAAGACCATATCGTGGTTGTTAGATAGTGGTTTATTATATCATGTATTATATTCAATATGCCTCCACAAGTGCAGGGGCAAACCTTTCTCTTCTGAAAATTAGCTGAAAGACCATATTGTGGTAATTAGAGAGTGGTTTATTATATCATTTGTTATATTCAATATTCCCCTACAAGTGCAGGGGCAGATCATATCGTGGTTGTTAGAGAGTAGTTTATTATATTATTTGTTATATTTAATATATTCCCGCAAGTGCAAGGGCAGTTAGTTTTTTAGTATTCCATTTGAATAATTTTAATATTTAAAATAAGTGGCGATGAGTTTTAAACCCAAGACCTTTTGCTACCTAGGCTCTTATACTATGGTAAGTTACCATCTCATCTATAAGTTTAAATTGTTAAAAAGAAATTTATTATATTATTTATTATATTCAATACATAAAGATATAATACGGGCACATAAAAAATTACTTTTTTATCATCTCTTTCACCTATCTTTTCCTTCCTTTTTTGGTCAATCTCTTTATTACTTCACACAGAAAAGTATCTTTGAGAGGTTTTTGGTTTTTTGGGATATTATTAAAAACTCTTGATATTTTTGTTTAAAAAAACGTTTTAACACCGATATATAAATTACTAGTTTTTCATCTTTAAAATCACTCACCGCTCATTGATTAATATCAGCCTGATGGTTTCACTGAAATATGCAAAAATCAATATTAATTCTTCAATGAGAACGACAAAGAGAAAGCAAGAAAAAAAAATGATTAAAGACTAGTTCTCATTTTTTGGGCAATTGATTTATTGTTGTTTTCTCAATATTTGGATTTAATTTATTTTTTTTTTGGTCAAGGGGTCTATGGTTAAACAAAGAAAGAAAAGTATTTTGAGTAAGTATTAATTAAGAGAAAAAAAAAAGGAATTGAAAAGAGAGAAAAGAATTAAAAAGAAGAAAGAAAAATAAAGATAGTTTAGTTGGCATTGTTGGGAGGAAACCTGAAATCAAAACACAAATAAGAGAAATAACAACAAATGCACAGTGGAAAATCACCTCTCACTTTGTGTAAACCTGTTAAGAAGTAACAAATGGAGCCACACACAAACAATGCAAAAATCTACCAAATCTAAAAAATTCAAGCAAATAGAACAATACTAAAATTTTAATGTGGAAAACCTCCCTAACGTGGAGAGCAAAAACCACGGGGCTGTAGTTCACCTAAAAACTTCTACTATCAACAAATAATAGGTACAAGAGAGTCTTCTCTAGGTACAACTAGAGATATGTACAATACATTCACCCAGAATAACATATTCTTACAAACATTGCATAACAATAAAGATTAAACTAAGAAGTAGGAGAGAAATCACCAAAAATGTAGTCACTGTTCACGGTAGAAAAACCCGCAATAGAGAGCTCCAAATCTGATGTCCACCATACAAATTAAAAATTCACGAGTTGTGAACGTGGTCACAAAATTTCAGTTCGATCGGATCATAAATGACCTCCGATCGTTCACTTGATCAAAACTACGCACTATTTGAACAGTTTTTCTCTCAACCCTTTCTTCTTTTCTCTCTCTATTTGTCACTCTCTCTCTCACATATTTTTTCTCTTTTTTCAAACTCAAAGTGACAGACAGTCAAAGCTGGTCTGTCAACTCCATTATTTTTTTATTTTTTATTTTTGTTTCTTTGGTCAAAAGGCAAAGACAAAATCATTACCAACCACATGGGTTGGATAAGGACATCTTCAATGGAGTCTTTAAAATATAAGATTTTTTAAATTTGAGTATTTTTAGAGCTTTATGGCCCAAAAAATATGTATGATCTATCACTTTTATCATCTTTTAAACCAAAGTAGAGCTCCAGATTCTATTTTTTTCAACATATACCATTAAGGATAAACTAAAAGGGTGATAAAAAAAAGGATGATATATAGTTTTATTTGAAAGTTATTATATTATTTTTTACTATTTACGATATTGTCGCACCATACTGTTATATCATATTATTAGTCTGCATATTCACTATGTTTCCATACTGCGTTAGTCGCTCTAAAGCAAAATTATTCCTGACATGGCGTATTTGGTTAAATTTATTCAACGGTACTCACGTCAAATATTGTTTATTTTTAACATTTTAATTTTTTTAGTACAATAAAAGTTGGAGATATGATTTGAATTCAGAATGTCTGAATTACTCACTATTTGAATATTCCACCAAATTAAACTCTTGAATGTGAAATATTGTTTATTCAATTGAAAGGTTATCTAACATCCTGCAAATAAAAAAAATACGCACATGGGTTATGTCTTTATATCTCATACTTTGGATGTTTGTTTCATAGCTTTTGCTGCGATGATTTTTTTTTTCCATTTTTGTAATTGAGACAACTAGCTAGGGTTTTGGTACCGTTGATCCTTTCCTATTTGTTGATCACCGAAAAATAAAAAATTACTTGAGGGACGAGGAAAACATGGACACAATTAAAAAACATTTGGGTTATTTCCAGAAAAGCTTCTGTTGATGTGTTAAGTAATTATTAGTTATTCGAAGGCAACAAAAATAATGAAGAAAAGTAAACAAGAAAATAATAATAAAAGAACAAAAGAAAATTATGTGGTTCAACTATACCTACATCCACATATATCAATAAAATTAATTCATTAATTCAAAGGAAAAAGAGTTTACAATATTTCTCCAATGAATAAAAAAAGACCTCCCATTACCTATATATGTTAACCTCTCTTAAGTTATAATGCAATGAGACCGCAATGTTGCAAAGGAACTTTCACAACTGCAAAAAAGAAACTATTTATAGAAAGAAAGCAAGAGCTAATTTTACCAGGATTAGGAAAGGAGATTAGAGAAACTAGTACTAATCGTCTTACCAGGATTAGATAATTATCTTTCCAATTCCCTAATCATATATATATATATATATATATATATCCATATTT
Source organism: Ehretia macrophylla (assembly GCA_037974665.1). Lineage (NCBI taxonomy): Eukaryota > Viridiplantae > Streptophyta > Magnoliopsida > Boraginales > Ehretiaceae > Ehretia > Ehretia macrophylla. The sequence continues at coordinate 10,080,057 of CM075764.1, read as the reverse complement.
TTTTTAACTCAACCATGCATTATAGTTGCTGTCATTCGATGCTTTGTTGCATCTCATTTTTCTTGTTAACAATCTCCTCGGTCTTGTATTTTGCAATGCCGCAGATTGAAAGATAAGTATATGATCAGTAGATTGAAGGTGATTATGGTGTTTACACTTCAGACTACAAAGTTAATAATTTTATTGTTACTCGGCTGCAGATTAAACCGAACAGGAAAAAGAATTTAGCAACAAAGCAGGTTTAACACCACAGAGAAAAGCATAGTAATTGTTTTATAAGCCAAGTAAGAAGGTTATGCATGCAAACATAAATTGCAACTGAGGTTTCAATCTTTAAGGATTCAAGTATGGTTTCTGCTTTCTAGTCAAAATTGTATATCACCACCGGCCTTTTGGTATGTTCTTTATCGTGAGTGGGAGAAATCTCGCACCTTTCACATTTTCAGAAAAAAGAATAGAAAATTTCAATATAGGAATTTCCTAGAGACGATAAAGAAAACAAACACAAGCACTAGGAGGCTTCGCGTTTCAGACTTCACTTGCAACACTAAACATTTGTCCTATTTCTCGCAACGCAAAGGGTAACATACAAATTAATATCCATGAAATATCCAACAAAAACAATCACAAGCACAAGGGCTCTCATTCGTGAGAAGCGAAGGTCACATTTCATTATATACATGACTAATCCCTTTAACTGCTATTAAAAAGCATTCGAGTCTCGTCGTCCCATAAAGGAACTGTATGCAACCAGAACCAGCTGATCACATCAACTTGTGCTAATAAACAAGCAATTCTATAGGCGATAGTTCCATCAAGTTGCATCTACATATATAAGCAAGAATAGCGAGTTGTCACATTGGCAGGAGGTTTTTGTTACTGACTCGTTTTCATAGTTAGTTTTGTTCTGGACGCACTTGAAAGATAAAGATATCTTTTGTTTTTGAACTGATATTTTGTTATTTGCAATCCCATAAATCATTGAAATCTTTGAGAATCAAGTTAAATTCAACCCACTTAGTATTAACGACATTAGTAACGAAGAACGATGGGTTAAACACTTAAACAGTTTTTTTTTTTTTTTTTTTTTTCCTTAACAAGCAAATAAGCATATTCACAGAAAAATGACTCTGAGGCTTTTTCTTGTCAGCATGTTGGGTCTCTTTAATAAGTCCAAAGTAGCAAAATGAATCCAGAATATGAGACGAAGGAAGTGATTTTTTTTTTTTAATTATTTAAGGGGGCTTATAAGCTAATATTATATCATTTAAAATGTTAATTTCAAGAATCAATGTTTAAACCTCTTACACTTAAAAGTGAGAATCATGCCATTAGATCATATGTACAGTCCATATATAACACGTGTTCGTCTTCTTTTTTTTTTTTTCCAATCTAAAGTCCAATTTCATGAAATGGAGCAATTCTCATCCACACTATAATATATTAAGCAGGTTTCTTCTGACTCCCTGAGGATGTGTCCAATAATAATTGAAAGAAGACGACATATATCGTCTGAACATGCTCATAAAATGGAGTACCCTACACTGCTGTCATCCCTAAAAAAATATTATCATGCCAATAGATGATATATCTTTCACTTTAGAGACAAAATAAAAAAGAAAAGCAAAGATCTTTGTAAGGTATTAATCATTAATACATTTGGTTAACTAGAAAGGTACAGCTAAAATCGACGCGCCGCCGAACACAAATAATTACTTTATAAAAGCATGTTTCCTTTATAATTTAAAATTCCAAATCTCAAATTATTGAATGGAAGGAGTAATTAGTAACCTCAGGGGACTCCAATAATTTGCAATGAAAAAAAATATAGAATAATTAATAATTAAAAAATAATATTATAACAATATGATATCTAGGATTTTATACGATGTTAGGATCGCGGCATGTGTAATAAATCTCCTTGGGAGGACAATCGATTTAGCAACAAAAAAAAAAAAAAGACCTATCAATCGTCTTCTCTTTTTCTTGGTAAGGTACAAGGAGACATCTTCCAAACAATCACGTGACTGCTCTAATTAGTTACTCTGATGATTCCAGAAATAGAAAGTGGAGAATCTAAGAGAGATTATGAGAAGATATTTATCTTAATTTGCTATGGCGAAAACATCTAGTTGCATTGAGGTGATAACAGGGTTTGCATGTGTCATGATTTTTTTTACTAATCTCTCATATTTTAAATGAAATGTATTATAATCTACAATGTGTTAGGACAAAGTCCGAGTGTACAAATTTGGAGTATTACCTCATCAAATCATATATTAATCATCTACTGACCCTTTATCATCCTCGTAGTGTTGGGGTATAGATTGACTTGCTAGGGGTAGGCGTATCTTGAGAAAACGAGAATGACGCCAATAGAACATCTTTAGATACTCAAAACCCTAAATCCTATATTAATGAAACTTAATTGGTGTATTTTAATTTCCATATCCAATGATTTACTACTATCGTAGATAAGAGTGACAAAATTAATGAATTAACAGTGATGTTTTATTACACTACATTTTATGAGATGGCTCATAGACCTTACTTATAATTGGAATTTTATATCCCAAATCTTGGGTTTTAAGAAATGATAGGCCATAAATTAATGCCATGTTTAGGGTCCAAGGCCCCAAACCTAAAACTCATACTTGGGCCAAATGATGAACCAGAGCGGGCCGCAACCCAGCAAAAGACAAAGTCAAAAAAGTTGTTGACTATTTCAAACATAATTTTAACCGAATTGATCCACTCAGCAACCAAACGCCTAAGAGCTCGGGGACAGCCCCCACGTCCATCGTGGGTTAACCCTACTTCCCCTCAACAGAATTGTGAGCATGAACTCGCCTATAAAGGGGCCGCTTCAACATTCAAATGGGGTATTTAATCTCTACTCTACAATTGCACTTAGTACGTTGCAAACATAGTTTTCTATAAGTATTTATGTCCTCATAACTGACTTAAGTATCAGAGGAGGACCCTAAGCACCACTCTGAATTCTTTATTTTGCAGGTAATCCAGCTTGAATTAATAATTATTTGGCACGGATCAGAAAGCCTAGCTCAACACTTGAGACCCAGTATAAATCCAATGTTAACAAGAAAATTTGAAAAAGAATTATTTCGTTGACATGTTATATACATATGTCAATTCTAAACGCATTTCTTTAACTTTATAAAAAATTTTGCAGCCCCATGATGTAATTATTTATGATAAAATTAGGTCTTTATAAAAATGTAAGGTTTTGATAGTGTATTTGTCAACTAAGTAATTAAGCTAAATTTAATGTATGCGCCACATGTGAAAGAAATGATAGACTACAATACAAAATTTTCTTCCTTGTCGACTTGTTATGCGTCAATTCTCGAATAAGCTCACCTAAATCAGCACCTAAATTTAACGCGGGTTGGCTGACGATTTAATGTGAAACTAGATGTTAAAATTGAAATCCGAAAATTCCAAAGTCTATATATACTACAACAAAAATTAAAACGGGTGACTGCTTTTAGCGATAGATATTTTTCTATCACTTATTAGTGACGGACTTTTTTCCTTTCCTTATTAGCGACAGAAACCATTCAGTCATTAATTGGCGACGGATTAGCAACGGCTTTGCAACGAAAAAATTTATAACTAAATTTTGTCACTAATCCCTCACAAAATCACGACGGATTAATGAGGCTGATAGGGTTGCGATGGCATAGTGACAACATGTCGTAATTCTCTCACTAAAGCCGTCACTAAATAGTAACAGAATTAGCGACGACATTTGGTAAAAACTTAAAAATAAATAATAAAGTAAACCCGATTTTGTCAATTTTTCTTCTGAAAGTTACTTGAACCTCAGATTAAGTTAGAAAATACCAGAGTCACTCTTACACTTGTGGGGCTGCAACTCCCACTCAATTCAAAATTTATCTCAAAATGTGTGTATTTTTAAAGTATTTTTAAGTTAAAAAATCAGTTCAACCCTCAATGAAAAAAATTATCTACATATAAGAGTTAAATTATATAATTTTAGCCCTATTAAAAATAAATCCTGAATCCGCCTCTAATACTATACTAACTTAGATGGTTGAATCTAGCAATTGTCTGTATCTTTTCAGGATATGCACCACCAAGCAATGCTCCAATCAATGATCTAATCTGGCATTTCCAAAACATTTCGAAAGGTTCCCAGCCTGTATTCTTTATTTTTATTTTTTTTTCAAGTTTAAATGTCTCACCCTTTTATGTGAATCAACATGTAAAATAATAATAAGTTTATACAATTTTCTTTTTTATGTAAATATATGTAATGGTCAATTACAAAGAAAACATAACTCCCTACCACACTAACTCTTAATTATGTCCATGAATATAGAATATAAACAGTTGTAACTCCTAAACCCAATATTTTTAAAATTATTACACCACCAATTACATTCTCTTCACTTTATTATCATTCATATAACTTTTTTTTGTGATGTAAAATCTCGGGTATCATATTAAATATTTCTAATTATCTGACCAAACAAAATTGTAATCAGACAATAATGGGTCTTTGTTTTATTTATTTATTTTTTCCCACGAGAAAGGGGGCTAATAATTATATGTATATTAAATTCTCCATGTTTTTAGTGAACTCTCGGATTGTGTGATGATACATACAAAATTGCTCCATCTTGTGATAGTGTAGGGACTAATCAAGTTGATCTCGGATTGTGTGCTTTGCTTTTAATTATTGGAACATCGTTATATCTGTTATTCTTTTTTTTTTTTTTTTTTATTGGGTCAATAGTCATCACAAGATTGCAAAACAACAAAAAATGGGACAATGAAAAGACAACCAGATTATTAGAGTTATGCCCGTCCACGAGAAACGTGGATGTTTATTTATGCAGCCATAGCATTTATACAACTGTCAAAATTACCATCCATAATCACCTTTAGAAATTTAGCATAAAACGTATATCATTCTTTAAAATTTAGGACAAAAGGTGTGGGAACATGGTGATTAAAGAAATATTTACTAAAAATTTAAGTGTCCATCGCGGGCATTCATGCTACAAAGTTTTTGTATAATTGTTCTTGCATATGATGACTAAAAAAACCTGCATTTTGAGACCAACTGTCCACTTTAGGGAAATTTTTGTCCAAACAATACGGCCGTAGGCAAGTTATTAGTAAATAAGTATAGAACTGTTTGTCACATATGATAAGACAAAAACTCTAGTGTCTTTCAATAGCAAAAGAAGCTTGTGATAATAATCCTTATAGATATTAGGAATAGAGTGAGTAAAAGAAGCTTGCGACAATAATCCTTCATTGATGGGGATGGATCCAATCCTTTCTTACAAAACATATTTTTGAAATGAGATGTATTATAAATTAGGATGAAGTGTACAGGACTCTTCTATACTTTTATAAAATTGTACAATATTATTCTGTAGTTTTTAAAAGTGCACAATACTCTCTATAATTTTCGAAACTAAGCACAATAATCTCATACGGTTTTCAAAGTACACAGTACTTTCTATAGTTTCTGAAACTAATCACGGCCATCATATCTGAATTAATAAACTAATAAATTTTGAAAATGATAATTATATAGAATAGGTCGGATTCTGGGATTGGGTCGCCCAATATGCATAGGTTAACCTGACCCGACCCATTTTGTATAGTCAATAGGAGATTATGGAAAGTTATTCAAATAACTTCTCATATCTACTAAACGTATCAGTTCTCTAAAAACTAATATGTTTAGTTTTCAGGAAAGTTAGGCACAAAAGAAAAGAAATCAGTTTTCTTCTCTTCTCCTCTCTCAATCTCTCTCTGTGTTTATTACATATAAACGACCAAATCAAAATGATTCTTAAGTTGTGAACATCTAGTTCAAATCAAATCCGTAATTTGAACTGTTTATCTCATATGATAAGACAAAAACTCTAGTGTCTTTAAATAGCAAAAGAAGCTTGTGACAATAATCCTTCATTGATGGGGATGGATCCAATCCTTTCTTATTTCTCTTATTTTTTAAATGAGATATATTATAGACTATCAAATTGTATTCTTTTAAATCTCAGCCATCGTATCTGAATTAATAAACTAATAAATTTTGAAAATAGTAATTAAAACAAATTTTAAAAACAGTAATCAAAATAAATTTTTAAATGAATCATTAAGATTTAAGAAAAAATAAATTTAATAACCTATAATACTACTCATCTCAGAAATGAAAAAAAAAGTTAAAAAACGAGAATGTCCAAACCCGGATGAGAATATGCACGCTACTCGTTTGATCAACGACCTCCAATAATTTTCATTGCTATTCTCTATCACAGTTGGACAGTCAATACAACTTCATATACAAAATAATCGAACATGTTCATGGGACATTAAGTGCGTGCTGATAGTTCAAGGACATTAAGTGGCTGGTGATAATTCAACTACTACATTATTATATGCTTGCTTACTCATTGAGCTATAATATTTGCTACTCATTCGAGGGGATAAATCCTGTTAGTTTTCTAGCATTTTAATCAATTTGATAATTAAACAAATTAATTAAATAAATTTGCACGAAATTAAATTAGTTACAATAAAAGTAGAACACATAAATTTTAACGTGGTTCAACCAACTTGGTCTACGTCCACGCGGCCATCCCTTAGCCAACAAACCAATCCACTAAGTTTCAAGAGATTACAAACACCAATGGAAACTTACGCAATTAAAGACTCTCTCTTAACTCTTGCCGCCTAGGTGTAAGACTCCCTTAGTAGATACTCTACTTTGGCGAGCTCCCCACGATTTACAAAAGTTCTCTCCCGAGAACATACCTTCTTCTTCTGAAGAATGTATACTAAAATATAATAAAAAGAGTCTTGAAACTCTAGATGGATTGGTCAATACATATGACAAAAACAGACTGTGTTGCAACACTAATTAAAACATTCAACAAACTCTATTACACAGCATGTTGCAACACGACCTGACACAGACAGCCTACACCTATCTCACGTTTCAACTCCTTGTTTTTTGCTCACTGCTCGCTCTACCTTCAACTGAGAAATAAGACGCCTATTTGAAGGATTTGCTTGGGATGTTGAGTATACGCAGAAGAGTTTTCAAGAAAATCCAATTAGCTCAAGATTTCTTGATAATCTTGACTTTATCACATTATCACTTTATCTCCAAGATATATTCATAGCTATGTGGACTCTTCAAGAATTCTTCTAGCATTAGAACACTTCAGAACTTGAATACCTCTTGATTGTGACTTCTTCGTAGATTCCTGCAAGCTCAAACTACCACAGGCAATATCCATAATTTTTGCAAAACACAGCCAATAATAATAAAATAAAAATCAGATCCTAACAATCTCCCCCTTTGGCTTTGTTTTGGAAAAAATTCACAAGCAATGATTAACATCAAAATAAGTAATGTAAACAATCTCTCCCTTAGTAAGGTAACTCATACTTGAGCAAAGCGCAAAACATAAACCAAACAATTATAAACCATCATACCAAATTCAATCAACAAAAAAAACATAAACATAAATCCTGTTAGTTTTGGACACTTTGACGGCTGTTGTTCCATCATATGCAGTCTGTAAAATAGTCCAAGAATCTTTAGCAATTTCACAAGTTGAAATCAGTTTAAATTGATTTAGATCTACAACATTAAAAATCGCATTTAAAGCCTTAGAATTATTGTTAGCCAAACGATCTTCATTTGCGTCCATTGATTCTTGTTTTTCGGCACATCAATTCTTTCATCATTCTTCATTGTAGGATACGCCCTTCCTATTACAATTGCTCTCCAAGTTTTTCATCAATGGATTTGATAAATGTTCTCATTCGAGCCTTCCAATATGAGTAGTTTGAGCCATCCAATAGTGGTAGTTTGGTAATTGAACTTTCATCCCAAAATATGTCCATATCTGCAAAATAGCCAGAAAAAAAAAATTTCCCAAAGATCTAACTGAGTTAGTTCAGTAACCTGCTCTGATACCACTTGTTAGTTTTCTGGCCTCTTAATCAATTTGATAATTAAACAAATCAACTAAGTAAATTTGCAAGAAAGTAAATTTGTTGCGACAAAAGTAAGAACACATAAATTTTAACGTGGTTTAACCAACTTGGTCTACGTCCACGCAGCCATCCCTTGGCCAACAAACCAATCCACTAAGTTTCAAGAGATTATAGACACCAATGAAAACTTACGCAATTGAAAACTCCCTCTTAACCCTTGCCGCCTAGGTGTAAGACTCCCTTAGTAGATTCTCTACTTTGGCGAGCTCCCCTCGACTCACAAAATTTCTCCCCCGATAACATACCTTCTTCTCCCGAAGAATGTATACTAAAACATAATAAAAAGAGACTTGAAACTCTAGATGGATTGATCAATACATATGACAAAAATAGACTGGGTTGCAACACGAATTAAAACATTCAACAAATTCTGTTACACAGCATGTTGCAACACGACCTGACACAGACAGCTTACATCTATCTCACATTTCAGCTCCTTATTTTTTACTCACTGCTCGCTCTACCTTCAACTGAGAAATCAGACGCCTATTTGAAGGATTTGCTTGGGATGTTGAGTATACGCAGAAGAGTCTTCAAGAAAATCCAATTAGCTCAAGAGTTCTTGATAATCTTGACTTTATCACATTATCACTTTATCTCCAAGATATCTTCATAGCCATGTGGACTCTTCAAGAATTCTTCTAGCATTAGAACACTTCAGAACTTGAATCCCTCATAATCGTGACTTCTTCATAGATTTCTGCAAGCTCAAACTACTACACGCAATATCCATAATTTTTTGCAAAACACAGCCAACAATAATAAAATAAAAATCAGATCCTAACAAATCCAATAATTTGTATTGCCATTCCAAAGGATGTCCACACAAGAACTCTCGTTATTAAAAAAATAAAAAATTATCTTCAAATTATTACATTTGATTAGTAAAGATTATTTTAGACCCTAAATCGATAACCGGTCACCCAAAAGGATGACAAAATATATAATGTTTAGCAGTTGGAGGAAATTTTGTTTTCCTAACGTCTCTTAATATGAGCATGACATAGACATTAACGACTCGAAAATGATCGTACTAATTTCAGTTATGGGTTTGTTTGGCTTAGACTTTAAACATTTAAATATTCTTTTTGTGAGTTTAAAAACTAATTAAACTAATTTGTTTGGTCTATTGTTTAAAGAATTTTTAGATAAAAGTCTAAGCAAAAAATAAGAAGCTCCTTTTAGATAATGCGGGAATTTATTTTTCTTTTCTTTCTCAAAAATATATTCTTTCATATTTTTGAAAGTTCAATATTACCTTCAAAATTTTTAAAAACCCAACATACGCCAAACAATCAACGGTTTTTATTGGATAGCACTTCTAACCAAAATTCTACAACCCAAAAACTAAATTTTTATATCTTAAGCCAAACTGAGCCTAAGCCTCAAGAAAAACTTCATCCGAGGTGTGGCCATATAAAACATGAGTTGGATTTCGATAGGAAAATTTGCTAGGCATGCAAATTGAGTGTTATATGTATGTGTTGGTTTGAGCAGATAGTTTGATGTAACTTCTTCATTCAACATTTACAGTTTGATTGTACGTAATATTTCTATGACATTTGATTGTTCATCCCTCGTCTCATTAGAAACATAATATTAACACAAGGGAACATGTTACCATATTAGCATAATAAACTTAGCTTAGCTATTTATAGCTAAGGAAAATCTGCGCACACATTTAGCAATTCAAACCCCAAAAAGCCAAACATAAATAAAAATAGTGTAAAAGATTATAGATTTAGCATACGTGCTCCACGATGATTACTGCGTTATACATTACCATGAATACGGCAATGATTTTTGGTGCATGTAACAAGTAAGCTTTTAGTTTGATTAGTTTTGGATAAGGGGTCCCGATATTGAATATTGGAGGCGGCCAAGCCGATGTAAGGATAAAATTTGGTCTAGCTAGTGGTATGAATTTTGTTTTAGATGTAAGAGATTTCGAGATCTATTTTCATGTTTAATATCCTATATGATGTAAATTGTCTTAAACTCCCTTAACTAATAAAATAAAGGGATAAAATAGAGACAAGGAACAAGATATTGAAGAAAAAATATTGTAATAAGGGTGAAATTTGCTCCAACCCGAGCTCAGCAAGGATCTGCACAAGAAAGGAAGGAATCGCGGGGCTTATGACCTGTGTTTTCCCTCCGGCGTGAAGATTAGTCAATATGGCCGAGCTCAAAAAACTACAGTAAGTATAAAGTAATTAATGAGTACGAGTTACCTTGAATATGAGTATTGAATAGGGAATTTATACTAACAACTAACCCAGACAACATTAAATGCTTAATTTGGTAGGACAGTGTACTTGTCTGCCCGGGCTCATTATCCAGCGGGTAAAGCTATTACTTACTAATTAGAACTTTTATGTCCCATCCAATATTAAATGTTGAGGTTGAGCGCCAATACACAGGTCGGACTCGAGTCAGGTACTGCCCTATAGAAGTCCGGGTCAGGTTTACACCCATATCATTTCATTTCATTTCCCCAAGTTCAGGGCTCATCGGAGGCCTGAAAAATGAGACTCATGGACCGACCTAACAACATTTAAAAATAGACCTCCATGGCTGTCACGTCACTCCTACTTCTGATAGGATGTGATGGTTGGTATTCCTGAGGCAACAGTTCATCATCTATAAATAGGGATAAGCAGATTCAGAAAACACTTTCATTTGTTTATTACATATCTCCTCAAAATTTCTTATGCCATTACTGGTTGGCTCGGATTTTCTAACTCAAGAGTTTCCATCTCCTAACCAGTTCAAATCGTTTAGATCGGGAATTAGGTACGTTAGTACTCCTTCCTTAAAACTTTTGGCTTTATTCATTATTTTCTTTTTCATAAATGGTGATGTCAGAATCCGAGGATTCTTAAGTCCGCTCAACTCAGTCTTATGGCGAAGAGGAAGAGCCTAATAGTTCCAGTACTGAGTCTTCATAACATCGTGTCGTGGTCCTAACGAAGAAGAGAATAACAAAGTCGAAGTCATCAAGGTCAAGGACGACGATGAAGGATGCGAGAAGGGGGCTGAGGCCTGGAATGCCGGAGAAGAACAAAATGAAGGGCAGCTTAGAGGGTTTTCTGATGTAAATGATACCGAAGGTGGGAGTGGTTCCTCCTTTAATCAACTGGTCGGGCTAAACATCCCTTCTTTATCTACAGCTAACCTCTTCCTACCAATGAGATCATCTTCAAGTCACTGATCACCTCAATTAAATCAAACCCAGGCCCTCGAACGTTTATCCAACTCGAGAGCTGCTACTAGTGGAGAGGCCACAGCTTCATCAAGGAGTGGCAAAAAGTTGCTGGCCTATTACGGAAGAAAGTGCAAGACTTACACATACGAACCAACATAAGAATGGGCGAGGGATCTGTTTCGCATGAGCTATGTTTGAGAGTGCCGAAGAAGGATGAGGTGGCTTGCTATGCCAGGGAAAATGAGATATCCATCTACGATTCGACATTGGACTTTATCAAGCTTCCTTTCCCAACTTTCATCTCAGACATCCTTAACTTTTTCAAGCTCAGCCCGGACCAAATTACTCCAAATGGTTGGGGAATGATAGTGGCATTCTACTCATATGCAAAGGGTGAATGAGTGGTCCCGACTTTAAACTTGTTCAGGAGGTGCTTCGTTGCCAAGGCCAACCCTAAGGGGAGAGATTGGTTTCACTTCTGCTATTGGGAACACCACATCATCTAAGCCAATTGGGATTCCTCCCACAAAAGGTGGCATCACAAATATTACTTTGTATCTAGGAGGTCAGCCTGGGAGGTTCCTAAATCATAGAGTTCTTATCTTCCTCTATAAGCCTACAAAACTCCCGACTTGACTGACGCGGAGAAAAAAGCTCCCAGGAAGCTGCTACCAAAAGATGATCTGATGAACGCTGCCTATTACCTCGATTGGGCCAGGATATGGAGCTCGGGGCTCTTTGGCCCAAAGCCTACTGGTCCTCACACTCGCCACCCTTGGCTGCTCCCCATCAATCCTTCTAAAAAGATCCTTACTCTGAAATGATATGGGTGTAAACCTGACCCAGACTTCTATGAGGCAGGACCCAACCCGTGTCCGACTCGTGTATTGGCGCCTAACCTCAGAATTTAATGTTGGATGGGAAATAAATGTTCTAACCAGTGGGTAATAGCTTTGTCTGCTGGATAATAAGCTCGGGCAGGCAAATACACTACCCTACCGAATTAAGCATTTATTGCTGCCCGGATTAGTTGTTAGCATAAATACCCTATTCAATGCTCACAATTAAGATAACTCGTAATCATTAATTACTCTCTACATACCGTAGTTATTTGAGCTCAGGCGTATTGACTAATCTTCACGCCAGAGGGAAAAAACGGGTCACAAACCATGCGATTCCTTCCTTTCGTGTACAGATCTTTGCTAAGCTCGGGTCCGAGCAGATTTCACCCTTATCATATTGATATTTCTCTTTTACCCTCTAAAAGTAGACTTTTCTTATAGCATGTTTCACGTAACGAAACTGTTAAATTGTGGATAGAAAATGAGCTGACGAATAAACGGCGTTCATATTTTAAAAATCAAGGAAAAAGATAGGTGATGAATTTCGTGCTATAATCCAAGGACTTTCAAAGATAATTACCACTATATTTATTTAAAGACTTAGCACTAAAACGCTATTGCGAGATTTTCATGCTTGAGTACGAGAGGTCTTGAGATTGATTTTTGATTAATATTCATAATTACATAACACTCCCCCTTGGATATTCATCGCTTAAGAATATGTCTCGTAAAACCTTACTAGGAAAAAATCCTAATGAAGAAAAAAAAGTACAATATTCTTATTATATGTTTCATACTGCCTCATTAAAAATCTTGCCATAAAAATCCAATAGGACAAAACCTAGGCGATCTCCCCCTCATGTTGGCATATCAAGAATGATTGTTGAGTTCACGCATGCCATTCTTGTGAAACAGTTCTTCAAATATTGTGGTAGACAATCTCTTCGTGAATAAACTTGCTACATTATCACTTTAGTGAACTTGATTAATATCATTCAGCCTTTTTTCGGAAGTACGTGCATGAAAAAGAGTTTTGAGATGATATGTTTGATTCCATCACCTTAGTATAGTCTTTTCTACTTGAAAAATCATGTAGTATCATTCACTCATAAAGTACAAATATATCGGCATGCTATGGGGAGGTAACAACAATAGTCGGCTTTCAAAACATCAATATATAAGGGTACTATCATATGAGAAAAAACATATTGCTTGTGATGAGTCAAACAAAAGCTCATGATTTTTCATACCCAATCAACTTAATTTGATCATGGTTGACCTCATATTAGTTTGTTCCAAATAATAACGAAATAATATTTAGCACATCGATGCACTTTTATTGGTGTAATATATATCTTGCTAATAAAATAAGATAGAATCGTGTCTTAGCACTTGTAGTTTAACAAGATACACCATTTCATTGAGTTATGGTACTTGAGAAAATTAAATTTTTCATTTTTTCTTGAAGATGAAAAATGCCTCTTTAATATCAAGGGTCAAACGATTGGGGCACTCAAATGATAAGCTTTATTACTTCAATACTTTCTCTTTATAAGTTGATTGGTGGACAATATTCTATACTATGAATGCTCGAACTTAGAATTATAGGATTTGTAGCTCTTGCGGACCCTAAAAAATGCTTTAGATATTATTCAAAACTCTTGATATTTTTGTTTAAAAAAAACATTTAACACCGATATATAAATTAATAGTTTTTAATCTTTAAAATCACTCACCCCTACCTGATTAAATATCAGCCTGATGGTTTCACTGAAAGATGTAAAAATCAGTATTAATTCTTCAATGAGAACGACACAGAGCAAAAAAGAAAAAAAAATGATTAAGATTGGTTTTCGTAAGATTGGCTCTCGTCTTTTGGGCGATTGATTTATTGTTGTTTCCTCAATATTTGAATTTGATATGATTTTTTTGGGGGGGTCAAGGGGTCTATGGTTAAACAATGAAAGAAAAGTATTTTGAGTAAGTATTAATTAAGAGAGAAAAAAAAGGAATTGAAGAGAGAGAGAAAAGAATTAAAAAGAAGAAAGATAAATAAAGATAATTTAGTTAGCATATCATGTAGAATTTCATGTAGGAAGTGATAAGAGGGTGATGAAAAAAGAAGAATATATAACATTACTCATAGTAATAAGAATTAATTTATTCTTAATGGTTTCACTGAAAGATGTAAAAATCGGTATTAATTCTTCAATAAGAACGATGCACAGTAAGAAAGAGAAAGAGAATTGCTTGAAACTATTTCTCTTCTTTTAATTGATTGATTTATTGTTGTTTTCCAAATATTTAGGTTTGAAATAATTTTTTTATTATTAAGGGATCTAATATGGTTAAACAAAGAAAGAAAATTATTTGAGTAAATATTAATTAAGAAAGAGAAAAATAATTAAAAAGAAGAAAGAGAAATAAAAATAATCTAGTTGACATGCTATGTAGGATTCTACATAGGAGGTGATAAAAAAGGTAATGAAAAAGTGGTGATATATAGCCCCCACAAGTGCAGGGATAGATAATTTTTTAGTCTTACACTTCGACAGTTTTAATATTTTAAATGGGTGGCGGTGAGTTTTGAACCCAGGATCTTTTGGTACTTAAGCTCTGATATGTTAAGTTATAATGTTTTAAATGGGTAGATGTGAGTTTTGAACTCAAGACCTTTTGGTACCTAAATTCTGATACTATATTAAATTACAACATCATCTAAAAGTTTAAACTGTTAAAAAGAATTTATTATATTATTTGTTATATAAAATAAAATAAGGCCACATAGAAAATTACTTATTTGCCATCTCTTTCAGCTATCTTTTCCTTCCCTTTTTGGTCAATCTCATTAATTATTACTTCACACAAAATAGTATCTTTGAGAGGTTTTTGGTTTTTTTGGCGAAAAAAAGTATTTTAATAACATAAAGCATATAAATCATCTAGTCCCAACAACATTCACGTTGGGGCAGATTAACACATTTTGACAAAAATCAGTATTAATTCTTCAATGACACGATACAGAGTAAGAAAGAAAAAAAAATGATTAAGACCGGTTCTCGTCTTTTGGGTGATTGATTTATTATTGTTTCCTCAATATTTGGATTTGATATGGTTTTTTTTTTGGGTCAAGGGGTATATGATTAAACAAAGAAAGAAAAGTATTCTGAGTAAGTATTAATTAAGAGAGAAAAAAATGAATTGAAGAGATAGAAAAGAATTAAAAATAAGAAAGAAAATAAAGATCGTTTAGTCGACATGCCATGTATGATTTTACGTAGAAAGTGATAAAAGGGTGATAAAAAATGGGTGATTACTCATAGTAAAAAGAATTAATTTCTTCTAAAGCCTGATGGTTATATTGAAATATGTAAAAATTAGTATTAATTTTTCAATGAGAACGATAGACAGTAAGAAAGAAAAAAAAAAGATTTGTTTAAAACTATTTATCTTCTTTTAAATGATTGATTTATTGTTGTCTCTAAATATTTAGGTTTGATATGATTTTTTTTTGTCAAGGGATCTAATATGGTTAAACAAAGAAAGAAAAATATTTTGAGTAATATTAATTAAGAAAGAGAAAAGGAATTGAAGAAAGAGAAAACTAATTAAAAAGAAGAAAGAGAAATAAAAATAGTCTAGTTGACATGCCATGTAAGATTCTACATAGGAGGTGACAAAGGATGATGAAAAAAGAGGTAATATATAACATTACTATACTATATATTATGTAATGCCACTGTTTTTTGGGATCATAAGGAATAATGTAAACTTCTTGTCACAAATCAGAAAAATAACGATGTGTTTAATATGGTAATACTATTTAATAGCGGACAGTGAAGATTAAGTGAATCTGCCAAGCATTAATTTCTCTTCTGAAAATTTGCTGAAAGACCATATCGTGGATCACGAAAGTTCATAATGTTAAGTGACCACCTAGGTTCATAAGGAATAATATAAACTTCTTGTCACAAATCAGGCAAATAACAATGTGTTTAATATGATACTATTTAATAGCGGACCGTTAAGATTAACTGAATCTGCTAGGCAATAATTTCTCTTTTGAAAATTAGTTGAAAGACCATATCGTGGATCACGAAAGTTCATAATGTTAAGTGACCACCTCGGTTCATAAGGAATAATGTAAACTTCTTGTCACAAATCACGCAAATAACAATGTGTTTAATATGACACTATTTAATAGCGGACTGTGAAGATTAAGTGAATCTGCCAAGCAATAATTTCTCTTCTGAAAATTAGCTGAAAGACCATATCGTAGATCACGGAAGGGCATAATGTTTAGTGACTACCTAGGTTCATAAGGGATAATGGAAGCTTATTGTCACAAGTCAGGCAAATAACAATGTGTTTAAAATATGATACTATTTAATAGAGGACCGTTGAGATTAAGTGAATTTGCCGGGCAATAATTTTTCTTCTGAAATTTAGCTGAAAGACCATATCGTGGATCACGAAAGTTCATAATATTAAGTGACCACCACGGTTCATAAGGAATAATGTAAACTTCTTGTCACAAATCACACAAATAACAATGTGTTTAATTTGATACTATTTAATAGCGGATTGTGAAGATTAAGTGAACTTGCTAGGCGCTAATTCCTCTTCTGAAAATTAGCTACAAGACCATATCATGGATTACAAAAGTTCATAATGTTTAGTGACCACCTAGGTTCATAAGGAATAATGTAAACTTCTTGTCACAAATCAGGAAAATAACAATGTGTTTAATATGATACTCTTTAATAGCAGACCGCTAAGATTAAGTGAATCTGCCATGCAATAATTTCTCTTTTGAAAATTAGCTGAAAGACCATATCGTGGATCACGAAAGTTCATAATGTTAAGTGACCACCTAGGTTCATAAGGAATAATATAAACTTCTTGTCACAAATCAGGCAAATAACAATGTGTTTAATATGATACTATTTAATAGTGGACCGTTAAGATTAAGTGAATCTGCCAGGCAATAATTTCTCTTCTGAAAATTAGCTGAAAGACCACATCATGGATCACGAAAGTTCATAATGCTAAGTGACCACCTCGGTTCATAAGGAATAATGTAAACTTCTTGTCACAAATCACGCAAATAAGAATGTGTTTAATATGATACTATTTAATAGCGGACTGTAAAGATTAAGTGAATCTGCCAGGCAATAATTTCTCTTCTGAAAATTAGCTGAAAGACCATATCGTAGATCACGAAAGTTCATAATGTTTAGTAACTACCTAGGTTCATAAGGAATAATGTAAACTTCTTGTCACAAATCAGGCAAATAACAATGTGTTTAATATGATACTATTTAATGGCGGACCGTGAAGATTAAGTGAATCTGCCATACAATAATTTCTCTTCTGAAAATTAGCTAAAAGACCATATCGTGGTTGTTAGATAGTGGTTTATTATATTCAATATGCCCCCCCAAGTGCAGGGGCAAACCTTTCTCTTTTGAAAATTAGCTGGAAGACCATATTGTGGTAATTAGAGAGTGGTTTATTATATCATTTGTTATATTCAATATGCCCCCACAAGTGCTTGTTAGATAGTGGTTTATTATAGTTAGATAGTGGTTTATTATATTCAATATGCCCCCACAAGTGCAAGGGCAATTAGTTTGTGAGTATTTCATTTGGATAATTTTAATATTTTAAATGAGTGGCGATGAGTTTTGAACCCAAGACTTTTTGCTACCTAGGCTCTTATACTATGTTAAGTTACCATCTCATCTAGAAGTTTAAATTGTTAAAAAAAGATTTATTATATTATTTGTTATATTCAATACATAAAGATATAATACGCGCACATCAAAAATTACTTTTTTGTCATCTCTTTCACCTATCTTTTCCTTCCTTTTTTGGTCAATCTCTTTTTTACTTCACACATAAAAGTATCTTTGAGAGGTTTTTGGTTTTTTGGGCGAAAACAAATCGTTTAATAACATAAAGCATATAAATCATCCAATATCAACAACATTCACGTAGGGGAAGATTAGCACATTTTGACCCAAAAAAAAAAAATTAACTCTTAGAATTATAGGATTTGTTGCTATTGTGGACCCTAAAAAATGCTTTAGATATTATTAAAAACACTTGATATTTTTGTTTAAAAAAACGTTTTAACACCGATATATAAATTACTAGTTTTTAATCTTTAAAATCACTCGCTGCTCATTGATTAAATATCAGCCTGATGGTTTCACTGAAATATGCAAAAATCAATATTAATTTTCAATGAGAACGACAAAGAAAAAGCAAGAAAAAAAAAATGATTAAAGACTAGTTCTCATCTTTTGGGCAATTGATTTATTGCTGTTTTCTCAATATTTGGATTTGATTTTTTTTTTTTTTTGGTCAAGGGGTCTATGGTTAAACAAAGAAAGAAAAGTATTTGAGTAAGTATTAATTAAGAGAATAAAAAAAAAGGAATTGAAGAGAGAGAAAAAGAATTAAAAAGAAGAAAGAAAAATAAAGATAGTTTAGTTGGCATTGTTGGGAGGAAACCTGAAATCAAAACACAAATCAGAGAAATAACAACAAATGCACAGTGGAAAATCACCTCCCACTTTGTGTAAACCTGTTAAGAAGTAACAAATAGAGCCACACACAAACAATGCAAAAATCTACCAAATCTAAAAAATTCAAGCAAATAGAACAACATTAAGATTTTAATGTGGAAAACCACCCCAACGTGGAGAGCAAAAACCACGGGACTGAGTCCACCCAAAAACTTATACTATCAACAAATAATAGGTGCAAGAGAGTCTTCTCTAGCTATAACTAGAGGTAGGTGCAATACATTCACGAAGAATAACATATTCTTACAAACATTGCATAACAATAGAGATTAAACTAAGAAGTAGGAGAGAAATCACCAAAAAGGTAGTCACTGTTCACGCTAGAAAAACCCGCGATAGAGAGCTCCAAATCTGATGTCCACCATACAAATTAAAAATCCACGAGTTGTAAACGTGGTCACAAAATTTCAGCTCGATCGGATCATAAATGACCTCCGATCGTTCACTTGATCAAAACTACGCACTATTTGAACAGTTTTTCTCTCAACCCTTTCTTCTTTTCTCTCTCTGTTTCTCACACTCTCTCTCACATTTTTTTTCTCTCTTTTTTCAAATTCAAAGTGACAGACAGTCAAAGCTGGTCTATCAACTCCATTATTTTTTTATTTTTTTATTTTGTTTCTTTGGTCAAAAGGTGAAGACAAAATCATTATCAACCACATGGGTTAGATAAGGACATCTTTAATGAAGTCTTCAAAATACAAGATTTTTTAAATTTGAGTATTTTTAGAGCTCTATGACCCAAAAAACAACACTAATGATGGTCAAAGTATATAGATTCTACCACTTTTGTCATCTTTTAAATCAAAATAGAGCTCCAAATTCTATTTTTTCAACATATACCATTAAGGATAACCTAAAAGGGTGATAAAAAAAAAGATGATATATAGTTTTATTCGAAAGTTATTATATTATTTTTTACTATTTACGATATTGTCACACCATACTGTTATATCATATTATTAGTCTGCATATTCACTATGTTTCCATACTGCGTTAGTCGCTCTAAAGCAAAATTATTCCTGACATGGCGTATTTCGTTTAATTTATTCAACGGTACTCACATCAAATATTGTTTATTTTTAACATTTTAATTTTTTTGGTACAATAAAAGTTGGAGATATGGTTTGAACTCAGAATGTCTAAATACAATAACTCACTATTTAAATATTCCACCAAATTAAACTCTTGAATGTGAAATATTGTTTATTCAATTGAAAGGTTATCTAACATCCTGCAAATAAAAAAAATACGCACATGAGTTATGTCTTTATATCTCATACTTTGGATGTTTGCTTCATAGCTTTTGTTGCGATGATTATTTTTTTTCCATTTTTGTAATTGAGACAACTAGCTAGGGTTTTGGTACCGTTGATCCTTTCCTATTTGTTGATCACCAAAAAATAAATAAATTACTTGAGGGACGAGGAAAACATGGACACAATTAAAAAACATTTGGGTTATTTTCAGAAAAGCTTCTGTTGATGAGTTAAGTAATTATTAGTTATCCGAAGGCAACAAAAATAATGAAGAAAAGTAAACAAGAAAATAATAATAAAAGAACAAAAGAAAATTACGTGATTCAATTATACCTACATCCACATATATCAATAAAATTAATTCATTAATTCAAAGGAAAAAGAGTTTACAATATTTCTCCAATGAATAAAAAAGAACTACCATTACCTATATATATTAACCTCTCTTAAGTTATAATGCAATGAGACTGCAATGTTGCAAAGGAACTTTCTGCTAAAAAGAAACTATTTATAGAAAGAAAG
Organism: Ehretia macrophylla; assembly: GCA_037974665.1. Taxonomy (NCBI): domain Eukaryota; kingdom Viridiplantae; phylum Streptophyta; class Magnoliopsida; order Boraginales; family Ehretiaceae; genus Ehretia; species Ehretia macrophylla. The sequence goes on along the minus strand of CM075764.1, from coordinate 10,059,557 downwards.
CTAGAGCTAATTTTACCAGGATTAGGAAAGGAGATTAGAGAAACTAGTACTAATCGTCTTACCACGATTAGATAATTATCTTTTCAATTCCCTAATCATATATATATATATATATATATCCATATCTTTTTTAACTCAATCATGCATTATAGTTGCTGTCATTCGATGCTTTGTTGCATCTCATTTTTCTTGTTAACAATCTCCTCGGTCTTGTATTTTGCAATGCCGCAGATTGAAAGATAAGTATATGATCAGTAGATTGAAGGTGATTATGGTGTTTACACTTCAGACTACAAAATTAATAATATTATTGTTACTCGGCTGCAGATTAAACCGAACAGGAAAAAGAATTTACCAACTAAACAGGTTTAACACCACAGAGAAGAGCATAGTAATTGTTTTATAAGCCAACTAAGAAGGTTATGCATGCAAACATAAATTGCGACTGAGGTTTCAATCTTTAAGGATTCAAGTATGGTTTCTGCTTTCTAGTCAAAATTGTATATCACCACCGGCCTTTTGGTATGTTCTTTATTGTCAGTGGGAGAAATCTCGCACCTTTCACATTTTCAGAAAAAAAGAATAGAAAATATCAATATAAGAATTTGCTAGAGACGATAAAGAAAACAAACACAAGCACTAGGAGGCTTCGCGTTTCAGACTTCACTTGCAACACTAAACATTTGTCCTATTTCTCGCAACACAAAGGGTAACATACAAATTAATATCCATGAAATATCCAACAAAAACAATCACAAGCACAAGGGCTCTCATTCGTGAGAAGCGAAGGTCACATTTCATTATATACATGACTAATCCCTTTACGTGCTATTAAAAAGCATTCGAGTCTCGTCGTCCCATAAAGGAACTGTATGCAACCAGAACCAGCTGATCACATCAACTTGTGCTAATAAACAAGCAATTCTATAGGCGATGTCATAATCGGACAGTTCCATCAAGTTGCATCTACATTTATAAGCAAGAATAGTGAGTTGTCACATTGGCAGGAGGTTTTTGTTACTGACTCGTTTTCATAGTTAGTTTTGTTCTGGACGCACTTGAAAGATAAAGATATCTTTTGTTTTTTAACTGATATTTTGTTATTTGCAATCCCATAAATCATTGAAATCTTTGAGAATCAAGTTAAATTCAACCCACTTAGTATTAACGACATTAGTAACGAAGAACGATGGGTTAAACACTTAAACAGTTTTTTTTTTTTTTTTTTTTTTTTCCTTAACAAGCAAATAAGCATATTCACAGAAAAATGAGTCTGAGGCTTTTTCTTGTCAGCATGTTGTGTCTCTTTAATAAGTCCAAAGTAGCAAAATGAATCCAGAATATGAGACGAAGGAAGTGATTTTTTTTTTTATTATTATTTAAGGGAGACTTATAAATTAATATTATATTATTTAAAATGTTAATTTCAAGAATCAATGTTTAAACCTCTTACACTTAAAAGTGAGAATCATGCCATTAGATCATATGTACAGTCCATATATAACACGTGTTCGTCTTCTTTTTTTTTTTTTCCAATCTAAAGTCCAATTTCATAAAATGGAGCAATTCTCATCCACACTATAATATATTAAGCAGGTTTCTTCTGACTGCCTGAGGATGTGTCCAATAATAATTGAAAGAAGACGACATATATCGTCTGAACATGCTCATAAAATGGAGTACCCTACACAGCTGTCATCCCTAAAAAAATATTATCATGCCGATAGATGATATATCTTTCGCTGTAGAGACAAAATAAAAAAGAAAAGCAAAGATCTTTGTAAGGTATTAATCATTAATACATTTGGTTAACTAGAAAGGTACAGCTAAAATCGACGCGCCGCCGAACACAAATAATTACTTTATAAAAGCATGTTTCCTTTATAATTTAAAATTCCAAATCTCAAATTATTGAATGGAAGGAGTAATTAGTAACCTCAGGGGACTCCAATAATTTGCAATGAAAAAAAATATAGAATAATTAATAATTAAAAAATAATATTATAACAATATGATATCTAGGATTTTATACGATGTTAGGATCGCGGCATGTGTAATAAATCTCCTTGGGAGGACAATCGATTTAGCAACAAAAAAAAGACCTATCAATCGTCTTCTCTTTTTCTTGGTAAGGTACAAGGAGACATCTTCCAAACAATCACGTGACTGCTCTAATTAGTTACTCTGATGATTCCAGAAATAGAAAGTGGAGAATCTAAGAGAGATTATGAGAAGATATTTATCTTAATTTGCTATGGCGAAAACATCTAGTTGCATTGAGGTGATAACAGGGTTTGCATGTGTCATGATTTTTTTTACTAATCTCTCATATTTTAAATGAAATGTATTATAATCTACAATGTGTTAGGACAAAGTCCGAGTGTACAAATTTGGAGTATTACCTCATCAAATCATATATTAATCATCTACTGACCCTTTATCATCCTCGTAGTGTTGGGGTATAGATTGACTTGCTAGGGGTAGGCGTATCTTGAGAAAACGAGAATGACGCCAATAGAACATCTTTAGATACTCAAAACCCTAAATCCTATATTAATGAAACTTAATTGGTGTATTTTAATTTCCATATCCAATGATTTACTACTATCGTAGATAAGAGTGACAAAATTAATGAATTAACAGTGATGTTTTATTACACTACATTTTATGAGATGGCTCATAGACCTTACTTATAATTGGAATTTTATATCCCAAATCTTGGGTTTTAAGAAATGATAGGCCATAAATTAATGCCATGTTTAGGGTCCAAGGCCCAAAACCTAAAACTCATACTTGGGCCAAATGATGAACCAAAGCGGGCCGCAACCCAACGAAAGACAAAGTCAAAAAAGTTATTGACTATTTCAAACATAATTTTAACCTAATTGATCCACTCAGCAAACAAACGCCTAAGAGCTCAGGGACAGCCCCCACGTCCATCGTGGGTTAACCCTACTTCCCCTCAACAGAATTGTGAGCATGAACTCGCCTATAAAGGGGCCGCTTCAACATTCAAATGGGGTATTTAATCTCTACTCTACAATTGCACTTAGTACGTTGCAAACATAGTTTTCTATAAGTATTTATGTCCTCATAACTGACTTAAGTATCAGAGGAGGACCCTAAGCACCACTCTGAATTCAGCTTGAATTAATAATTATTTGGCACGGATCAAAAAACGTAGCTCAACACTTGAGACCCAGTATAAATCCAATGTTAACAAGAAAATTTGAAAAAGAATTATTTCGTTGACATGTTATATACATATGTCAATTCTAAACGCATTTCTTTAACTTTATAAAAAATTTTGCAGCCCCATGATGTAATTATTTATGATAAAATTAGGTCTTTATAAAAATGTAAGGTTTTGATAGTGTATTTGTCAACTAAGTAATTAAGCTAAATTTAATGTATGCGCCACATGTGAAAGAAATGATAGACTACAATACAAAATTTTCTTCCTTGTCGACTTGTTATGCGTCAATTCTCGAATAAGCTCACCTAAATCAGCACCTAAATTTAACGCGGGTTGGCTGACGATTTAATGTGAAACTAGATGTTAAAATTGAAATCCGAAAATTCCAAAGTCTATATATACTACAACAAAAATTAAAACGGGTGACTGCTTTTAGCGATAGACATTTTTCTGTCACTTATTAGTGACGGACTTTTTTCCTTTCCTTATTAGCGACAGAAACCATTCAGTCATTAATTGGCGACGGATTAGCAACGGCTTTGCAACGAAAAAATTTATAACTAAATTTTGTCACTAATCCCTCACAAAATCACGACGGATTAATGAGGCTGATAGGGTTGCGATGGCATAGTGACAACATGTCGTAATTCTCTCACTAAAGCCGTCACTAAATAGTAACAGAATTAGCGACGACATTTGGTAAAAACTTAAAAATAAATAATAAAGTAAACCCGATTTTGTCAATTTTTCTTCTGAAAGTTACTTGAACCTCAGATTAAGTTAGAAAATACCAGAGTCACTCTTACACTTGTGGGGCTGCAACTCCCACTCAATTCAAAATTTATCTCAAAATGTGTGTATTTTTAAGGTATTTTAATTAAAAAATCAGTTCAACCCTCAATAAAAAAAATTGTCTACATATAAATGTTAAATTATGTAATTTTAGCCCTATTAAAAATAAATCCTGAATCCGCCTCTAATACTATACTAACTTAGATGGTTGAATCTAGCAATTGTCTGTATCTTTTCAGGATATGCACCACCAAGCAATGCTCCAATCAATGATCTAATCTGGCATTTCCAAAACATTTCGAAAGGTTCCCAGCCTGTATTCTTTATTTTTATTTTTTTTCAAGTTTCATGTCTCACCCTTTTATGTGAATCAACATGTAAAATAATAATAAGTTTATACAAATTTCTTTTTTATGTAAATATATGTAATGGTCAATTACAAAGAAAACATAACTCCCTACCACACTAACTCTTAATTATGTCCATGAATATAGAATATAAACAGTTGTAACTCCTAAACCCAATATTTTTAAAATTATTACACCACCAATTACATTCTCTTCACTTTATTATCATTCATATAACTTTTTTTTGTGATGTAAAATCTCGGGTATTATATTAAATATTTCTAATTATCTGACCAAACAAAATAGAGATCAGACAATAATGGGTCTTTGTTTTATTTATTTATTTTTTCCCACGAGAAACGGGGCTAATAATTATATGTATATTAAATTCTCCATGTTTTTAGTGAACTCTCGGATTGTGTGATGATACATACAAAATTGCTCCATCTTGTGATAGTGTAGGGACTAATCAAGTTGATCTCGGATTGTGTGCTTTGCTTTTAATTAAGAGAGAATCCTAATTTTTTTAATTATTGGAACATCGTCATATCAGTTATTCCTTTTTTTTTTTCTTTTTTTTTGGGTCAATAGTCATCACAAGATTGCAAAACAACAAAAAATGGGACAATGAAAAGACAACCAGATTATTAGAGTTATGCCGGTCCACGAGAAACGTGGATGTTTATTTATGCAGCCATAGCATTTATACAACTATCAAAATTACCATCCATAATCATTCTTTAGAAATTTAGCATAAAACGTATATCATTCTTTAAAATTTAGGACAAAAGGTGTGCGAACATGGTGATTAAAGAAATATTTACTAAAAATTTTAGTGTCTGACGAGGGGTTCCCGAGCTGAGCTAAATTAGCCGACCTTCTGATCAGAGATGGGCCAATCCGCGCTCCATCAGCAGCTCGCTCAGCCCAATGATCAACCCCAGATGACTGACCCGACCCCATTAACCCCGACCTCAGCTCCAGCTGTTCCGATGGGACATAAAGCACTGATGGGACATAAAGCTGCGTCGCATTAAATGTTGTCAGACCCAAACTCAGTATAAATAGAGCTCAACCCTCCTTACTTACGCTCTCTCGTTATTAATTGCTCTCAACTACTTTGCCAGCTCGGACATATTAATCATTCGCACGCCTGAGGGGAAAATTCGGGTCGTCACCCCGCCTTTTCCTTGCCTTCTTGTGCAGGATCTGCAGCCGACCAGGAAAATTCAGCTCGGAGTCGGATCAAAGGAGTCCAGCTCGGCCAAAGTAGCTCCCGAATCTAACTGTGAGATTTTCAACCTCGACAGTTTGGCGCCGTCTGTGGGAAACGACGAGTTCTTCTATAACTCTCTTCACCACTCATTGAGAAGCCATTATGGTGCAAACTAGAAGCCACAACGTACCGGCAGAGGATTCGCCCAACCTGGAAGGGGACCTCGAAGCCACGCAGGCGCCCAGCCAAAACCTGACCCAAGCCGACGTTGGAACGAGCCAACGCATACACTTAGCCACTCAAACCCAACCCGCAGCAGAAGGAGACCCAAACTCCGGCCTATCACCGGAGATAAGGATGATGCTGAGGATGTTTGAAGAACTTAAGGAGCAGGTGGCCCGGCTGGCTGAGGGCCCCCTGGCACCACAAGAGGTCGCGCCGCGGCCATCGCGCACCCAGTTCCACATCCCGGAGTCTAGACGAAAACGGACGCAGGAAGAGGAGGGCTTCTTGGAGCCAATGCCAAGATCCGACCCGACGAGAGGTAAAAGGGCAGTTCAAGCCGACCCCGAGCAAGCAAAGACCGCGGCCGCCATAGCTAAGGTCATCAACCAACTCGGTGTAAGCCCACTCTCTCCCGAGGTATTGGCCACGCCCCTACCCACCGGCAATCGCATGCCCAACCTGGCCGTCTACAATGGAGACGGAGGCCCAGCCAGCCACCTGCTCAATTTTGGCCACCACATGACTGCGCATGAGATGCCAGATGTCATGGAGGCGAAGGCGTTCCCGACCACCTTGGTTGGCAATGCCTTGGACTGGTTCCAAAAACTTCGTCCAGGTTCAATTGCAAGTTTTCACCAGCTGGCTGAGGCATTCCTGTCTCGCTTCGCGGGAAGCCGCCGCGCCACTCGTCATACTTCAACATTGTTGTTGGTGAAGCAGCATCGAGGGGAAAGCTTGAGGGCTTACACGGCCAGATTTAATGAGGAGTCCCTCCGAATTCCGAACCTGGAGGACTCCATGGCTCTGATGGCTTACCAGAGTGGGCTTAGGTCGGGCCCACTCACGTCTTCCTTGGCAATCGATCCTGTGGATACTGTGTCCGAGCTGATGGTACGAGCAGAAGGGTACATACACTCGGAGGAAATCCACCAGGCGAAAAGGGATGATGACAAGGAGAAGGAGGCCGGGAAGAAAGGAGAGGCCTCCCGAGCCCAACCTGGAGCCAAAGCCCAGAATGACCGGGGCAAACAGCCCCAGCAGCCGAAGCCGAACCCCCGGTTCACGATGTTCACTCCCCTCAACACCTCGAGGGAGCAGATCCTGATAGAGATCCAGCACCAAAACCACCTGCCTCCGGCACCAAGAATGAAAGGCCGGCCTGATAAGCGCAATAAGACCAAATATTGCCGCTACCACATGGACTATGGCCATACCACCGAAGAGTGTAAAGACTTGAAGCAGGAGATCGAGGCACTGATTGCCCGAGGTCACCTTCGGAGGTATGTAGATCAACAGCCGACCCGAAATACAGAACAAAGGGATAGGGAGAGAAGTCCGACCAGGCGCCAAGTTGGGGGCGGACGTCTGGCTGTGATTGAAACCATAGCGGGAGGGTTAGCGTCAAGAGGCGAGACCTCGGCAGGCAGAAAGGGTTATGTTCGTGCAGGGAGGGAATATGGACCAATGAAGGGACCGGCCCCGGGGATGCAAGGGATCACCTTTTCCTCAGAAGACTTGGAGGGGGTCATATTGCCTCACGACGACCCCCTGGTGGTCAGCGCACAGATAGCCAACTTCACCGTCAAAAGGCTGATGGTGGACACTGGGAGCTCGGCAGAAGTCTTGTCCCTCACTGCTTTTGAGCAAATGGGGCTGGACAGGAGCCGACTCAGGCCATTGCGTGGTACTTTAGCGGGTTTCACCGGGCAGTCCCACCGAGCCGAATGAGTCATCAACCTCCCGCTGAAGTTGGAGGCTGGGGATAAGTGGGTGTCGATGCAGGCCAACTTCATTGTAATGAATTGTAACTCCACCTACAACGGGATCTTAGGTCGGGTGGCGCTTAATCATTTCAAGGGCGTCCGCTCAACGTACCACCAAGCCCTGAAATTCCCGACCCCGTCTGGGGTAAGCACCATTCGCAGAGCACAGCTCTCAGCTGCTGAGTATTATGAAAACTGACTGCCACACAAATATAAAATCGGCTGGGGATCGGATCTGCCCGAAGAAAAGAGAGACGCTAAGAGGGGAAGCCCGGCTGAGGACCTTCAGGAGGTGGAGCTCTCTGACGAAACAAAGAGAGCAAAGATTGGGTGTGAACTATCTGCCAATCTCAAGAAAGGTATAAGCCAATTTCTTTTAAAGAATGAGCATGTATTTGCCTGGTCTGCTTCTGACATGACAGGAATTGACCCGAGTGTGATCGAGCATCACCTGAATGCCGACCCAAATCACTATCCAGTAAAACAAAAGCGTCGGCACTTTCATTATGATAAGCAACAAATCATAGCGGAAGAAGTGGACAAGTTGGTGGACGCCGGCCACATAAAGGAAATACAGTACCCAACTTGGCTGTCCAATGTGGTGCTGGTGACGAAGTCTTCTGGTGGATGGAGACTATGTATTGATTTCACCGACCTCAACAAAGCTTGCCCCAAGGATTGCTTCCCCCTGCCACGGATTGACCAAATGGTGGACGCCACCTCCGAGTTCGAGCTGCTCTCCTTCATGGATGCCTTCAAAGGTTATAATCAAATCAAGATGGCTCCCGGGGACAAAGAGAAGACCGCCTTCACCACCGATAAAGGACTCTACAACTATGAGGTCATGCCCTTTGGCCTCAAGAATGCTGGAGGCACATACACTCGGATGGTGAACAAGGTCTTCAAGAACCAGATTGGTCGGAATATGGAGATCTATGTAGATGACATGTTGGTCAAGAGCAGGAGGGCGGAAGACCATGTAACCGACCTAGCTGAGGCCTTCGCCGTAATGGAGCACTTTGGGATAAAATTGAACCCGGAAAAGTGCGCATTCGGCGTCAAGGCAGGCAAGTTCCTGGGCTTCATGGTAACAGCCCGCGGAATAGAAGCCAACCCGGAGAAAGTCCAGGCGATCCTAGACCTAGTGCCCCCGACCTGCGTGAAGGACGTCCAGGTGTTGGCAGGAAAAGTCGCGGCACTGAGCAGATTCATGTCCAGGTCGGCTGACAAGTGCGCTCCCCTATTCAAAATATTGAGGAACCCTAAGAACTTTGAATGGACTGAGGAATGCCAAAACGCGTTCCAGGAGCTGAAAAGGTACTTAGCCTCGCCACCTCTATTATCCCGACCTGAGGTGGGGGAGGAGCTGGTAGTATACTTGGCATGCTCGGGAACAGCGGTGGCGGGGGCGCTAGTCCGAGAAGAAGGCAAGGAGCAGAAGCCGGTCTACTACGTTAGTAAAACCTTGCAGGGAGCCGAGGTGAGATACTCCTCCTTGGAAAAACTCGCCCTCGCGCTCATCACGGCGGCTAGAAAGTTGAAACCATACTTCGATGCTCATCCGATTAAAGTCATGACTGATGCTCCGCTCAAATCCATCATGCACAAGCCAGAAGCGTCGGGCAGGCTACTGAAATGGGCAGTTGAGTTGAGTCAATTCGACATCACCTACCAGCCCAGGACAGCCATCAAAGCCCAGGCCATTGCTGACTTTGTCGTAGAGTGCACTGGCCGAGCAGAGTACGACCCGGAGGACGTTTGGAAGGTCCATGTGGATGGGGCCTCGGGGAAGTCTGGGAGCGGAGCTGGCGTGGTCATCCTTGACCCAAACCGGCATGAGCACCAGTACTCCCTCAAGTTCGCCTTCTCGGCGTCCAACAATGAAGCAGAGTATGAAGCGGTGATTGCAGGGCTGAAAATTGCTGCTCAGCTCGGGGCACAGACAATCGACCTAAGCACCGACTCTCAGTTGGTTTCTAGTCAGATATCAGGGGAGTTCGAAGCCAAGGACAGTGCTATGCTAGCCTACCTCAACAGAGTCAAGGATTTGACCTCAACACTCAGAAGGTTCACGATACAGCAGATTCCCAGGGAAGAGAACATGAAGGCTGACGCCCTATCCAGGCTAGCCTTGGGCGAGAGCCGACCTACCCTTGTCCACGTGGAAGAAGTATCTGAACCTAGTATCCAGTTGGGGATGCGAGCGGTAGCCGAGCTCAACTTAAATCCAGATTGGACCAAACCAATCATGGACTATTTGGAAGGGGGTATGACCCCGGAGGATGAAAAAGCTGCTCGGAAACTCATGAAGCAGGCCTCAAGGTTTGTCATAATTGCCGGGCAGCTCTACAAAAGAGCCTACACCTGGCCTCTTTTGAAATGCGTTGCACCCGAGGAAGGAAACTATGTACTCCGGGAGATTCATGAAGGGGTGTGTGGAAACCACTTGGGGGGTAAAGCTCTGGCTCGGAAGGCGTTAAGGTACGACTATTTTTGGCCAACCTTAGAGCAAGATGCTAAAGAGTATGTAAAAAAGTGCGACACCTGCCAGAGGTTCGCCAACGTGCAGCGGAAGCCTGCTGTAGACCCCACTAACTTGAGGAAAATTTGCAGAGAGAAAAGTATGCGTGTACGAAGTCAATTGAAACGCAAATAAAGCCAAAATAAATATTTCATTAAAAACCGGAAAGTGATTACAAAGGCCCAGCTCGGGCAAAATTACAATAGCCCTATCAGGGAAACATTGCTAAATCTACTTGGGCGCGGCAGCGGAGGTGGTGGCCTCAGCTTCATCCCCAACCTGGTCCAGGCCCTTCTGGACAAACTCAGTAACCTCCTTGGCCTGGGATATCAGGTCGGACGGAAGCTCGGGGATCTCCCAGAATTCTGGCGGCGGGACCTCCAAGATCTCGATGTAGTCGGTCTTGGAGGATGGAAAGAAAGTCTTCGCTCTCTCCCGAGCCGCAACTTGACCCCGGAAGTAAAACTCCATTTCCGCGTATTTTGCTATGGCCCCGCCTTCCGTGGCCAACCAGTCCACCGCCGCGTCGCTGGTTTTGAAGGCCTCCACCGCCTTTTCCCCGTGGACGCCGACCCGCTCCGCCAACTCCTTGAACTTTGCCTCTGCCTCCCGCTTCTCTCGCTTGTAGCGATCGACGTCCTTGGCCGCGGCTTCACATCGGCCCTTCTCTAGGTCTAGCTCCTTCCTTAAGCGCTCGACCTCCGCCGCATCAGCCCTCTGCCTCTGAGCGGCTTCCTCTCTCACTGTCTCAAGTTCGGCTCGGGAATCCACGTACCGTTGCTCGAGCTCAACGCAGTGAGTTTGGGCCTTGATTAAGAAGCTGGGGGTAGAGAGGATGTGGGACTCGGGCTGTTCAGGAGAAGATAAAGAAATTAGCCGGGCTAAGAATGCGATCCCTATGTAAGATGGATAGGGACTTACCGTAACAATGGCCGTCCTCAAGTCCAGCGAGAGTTGCTCGGCTGGGACCGTCGCCAGTTTGGGGTCGCGATCCACCTTGGACGCTTCCATGAGGTGCTGGTCGGGAGGACTGAACTCCGACTCCTTGCCCTTTCCGGAGTGCCCGGGCCGAGGCCGCTTTCTGTTCTCGGATCGGGGGGAGGAGCGCTCCGGGATCGTTGGGCCCGACCCAGCTTTCTCCGGCAATGGGGCCCCCGAAGCCCCTTTTGAGGAGACCTCGGGACCGACCTCACGCCCTTGGCCGCTGTGGCGTTGCCTCTGGCCTTGTCCAGTGCCGCCCGGTCCTGACCGCACCTGGGCGTACGCGAGCTTCCTCATATCCGCCATATCTGCAAAGGTAAAGAGCAAAGGGAATCAAAAGTGAGTCGAAGACCCAGCTAAAGCGAAGTTAATAAGACGGGACGGGAGGTCGGACGCCAATCCTGCAAACTGACCCTCTTCCGAGCCGACCCCGTCATCTCCTTCCGGGTCGGGAATCAGGTGGGGATGATCCTTTGAGAGGTCGGGCTCCCGACCAAATAACTTAGAATCCCAGATTCGCTCCCATTTCAGCATACTGTCAATGTTTATCAGCATTCCGAGCGCGGGCCTGAGCACTGCAACTTCTCTACGCTCCTCCTTTGAGAGTTTAGGATCATCATTGACGGTTTTCCTCAGGCTCGGGAGCCAGTCCAACCTACATCCAGGATTCACAGACGACTCCACCCAATAGTAATCATTATGCCAGCCCTTGTTAGATGAGTGCCACTTGGTGAATATGGAGTGGCCGACCCGAGCTGCGAAGTGGAACCACCCCGGTTGCTTCGGATTGGGCTTACATACGAAGAAATGCCTGAATCGACGCAAGGTCGGCTCCACTCCCTTCTCCAAACAGAACACGTAGAAAGCCACCATTATAGCCCAACCGTTCGGTGACATCTGACCCGGGCTGAGCTCGAAATAGTTCAGGATTCCAACGATGAAGCCAGGGAGGGGGAGCTGGATGACGTCGAAGGCCAGATCATATATGGTGTAGTGGTTGGCTGGGGGGTAACACGCCGATTCTTGCCGACCTGGAACCTTCAACTTGTGATGCCGATCAACCGACCAGTTCCTCAGTCTTGCGTTCGCCATCTGCACGGTGGAATGGCACTCTCGCTTGCAGCAGGCAAACAACTGCTCGATCCTTTTCCCCCGAATTGAAGAAGCGCTAGCTGAAGCCGAGCTCCAGGGTCGAACAGCACTGACTGGAACAGCCTCGATCGGCTCGGTGGCAGACACCCCGGCTAAAAACTCTTGCGGTATCTCGATGCCCTCTAGTCAGTTCAGCGGTTCCTCATCCTCCCCGGTATCGAATTCTCCCAGGTCGGCCATAGGGTCCTCTTCTGCCTCTTCTCGCACCAGTCTAACCCCAATAACTTGGCAGTCGTCGTCACTCTCCTCGCGATTGGATTTCCGAGCCGGCCCTGAGGACGAGCTGGTGCTCTCTCCGCCACGGATCCTGTTCGAGGTAGATGCCGAGCTCGGCGGACTTTCATCTCCGCCGTAAGACCTTACATCCATTGCCTGAGAATCTTCTGATTCCGACCTCCCCATCCTGTCTACAGCAAATACAAATGTACAGGAATGACTAAAGGGAGTCGGGACGTACCTAATGCTCCCAACTGCGGAGTGTGGCCGACTCTTCTGGTCCAAGCTGCAGAATCCTGAGAATATTATTTCCGAGCTAGTTATGTCCGACCACTCTTGCGTCCGACCTAAATTCCTTGAGAAATAGAAAGTGAAGTATGCAGTGAAATCTCGGAGGAGGTGGCCCTATTTATAGGCGCCCGTGAAATTCGCCTCGGGAAGGCCAAACGTCGCGTCTCGTCAGAACCGCCAGGTGACGTGGCAGCCATTCGTTGGGCATGCACTGCTGACGTGGCCATCCCTACTCTATCGGGGTCGGGCACCTTCAGCTCAGGATTAGCTCCTACCTCTAGATCTCGCCCACTCGATCTCGACTGGGGGGGGAAATTGACGAGGGGTTCCCGAGCTGAGCTAAATTAGCCGACCTTCTGATCAGAGATGGGCCAATCCGCGCTCCATCAGCAGCTCGCTCAGCCCAATGATCAACCCCAGATGACTGACCCGACCCCATTAACCCCGACCTCAGTTCCAGCTGTTCCGATGGGACATAAAGCACTGATGGGACATAAAGCTGCGTCGCATTAAATGTTGTCAGACCCAAACTCAGTATAAATAGAGCTCAACCCTCCTCACTTACGCTCTCTCGTTATTAATTGCTCTCAACTACTTTGCCAGCTCGGACATATTAATCATTCGCACGCCTGAAGGGAAAATTCGGGTCGTCACCCCGCCTTTTCCTTGCCTTCTTGTGCAGGATCTGCAGTCGACCAGGAGAATTTAGCTCGGAGTCGGATCAAAGGAGTCCAGCTCGGCCAAAGTAGCTCCCGAATCTAACTGTGAGATTTTCAACCTCGACAGTGTCCATCGCGGGCATTCATGCTACAAAGTTTTTGTATAAATGTTCTTGCATATGATGACTAAAAAAACCTGCATTTTGAGACCAACTGTCCACTTTAGGTAAATTTTTGTCCAAACAATACGGCCGTAGGCAAGTTATTAGTAAATAAGTATAGAACTGTTTGTCACATATGATAAGACAAAAACTCTAGAGTCTATCAATAGCAAAAGAAGCTTGTGATAATAATCATTATAGATATTAGGAATAGAGTGAGCAAAAGAAGCTTGCGTCAATAATCCTTCATTGATGAGGATGGATCCAATCATTTCTTACTTTTCTTATTTTTGAAATGAAATATATTATAAACTAGGATGAGGTATACATGATCTCTCTGTGTTTTTATAAAGTTGTACAGTACTCCTTTATAATTTTAAAAGTGCACAATATATCTCTATAATTTTTGAAACTAAACACAATAGTCCCTATAATTTTAAAAGTGCACGGTACCCCCTATAATTTCTGAAACTAATCATGACCAACATATCTAAATTAATAAACTAATAAATTTTGAAAATGGTAATTAAAATATGTAGGATTCTAGGGTTGCGTTGCCCGATATGCATGGGTTAACCCGGTCCGACCCATTCTGTATGGTCAATAGGAGATTATGGAAAGTTATTCAAATAACTTCTCATATCTACTAAATGTATCAGTTCTCTAAACATTAATACGTTCAGTTTTCAGAAAAGTTAGACACAAAAGAAAAGAAATCAGTCTTCTTCTCTTCTCCTCTCTCAATCTCTCTGTGTGTTTATTACGTATAAACGACCAAATCAAAATGGCTCTTAATTTGTGAACTTATAGTTCAAAATCAAATCCGTAATTTGAACTTCAATTCGCAGTTTCTGTACGGTGAAACAAACGTAAAGCTAAATCCTGCAAATTCTTTCAAAATAAATTTTAAAAATAGTAATTAAAATAAATATTTAAATGAATGATTAAGATTTTAAAAAATTAAATTTAATAACTTATAATACAACTCATATCAGAAATGAAAAAAGTAAAAAACGAGAGGGTCCAAACCCGGGTGAGAATATGCATGCTACTCTTTTGAACGACCTCCAATAATTTGCACTGCTATTCTCATCACAGTTGCACAGTGTTGAAAAAAAAAAAAAAAACATAATCGAACGTCCTATGGGACCTCGACCAAAAAAAAAAAAAAAACGTCCTATGGGACAATAATTCCGCGGTGACAATACAACTTCATATACAAAATAATCGAACATGTACATGGGACAGTAAGTGCGTGCTGATAATTCGAGGACATTAAGTGGCTGGTGATAATTCAACTACTACATTATTATATGCTTGCTTACTCATTGAGCTATAACATCTGCTACTGAATTCGAAGGGGATAAATCCAATAATTTGTATTGCCATTTCAAAGGATGTCCACACAAGAACTCTCGTTATTAAAAAAAAAAAAAAAATTATCTCCAAATTATTACATTTGATTAGTAAAGATTCTTTTGGGCCCTAACAAGATAACCGGTCACCCAAACGGATAACAAAATACATAATGTTTAGCAGTTGGAGGAAATTTTGTTCTCCCAACATCTCTTAATATGAGCATGACATAGACATGAAATCATATTTTTTACTCACTTAAAAATATTTTTTAAATTTTATATTTTTAAATGATTAAGGTTCTGTTTGGCTTAACTGTAAAATTTTAGTTTTGAGCTATAGAACTTTTGCAGTAGAGTTATGATTAGAAGTGGTGTTAAATAAAAGCCGTTAATTGTTTGACTTATATTGAGCAATATTGAGCTTTTAAAAAATTTAAAAGTAATATTGTACTTTAAAAAATATGAAGGGGTATATTTGAGAAAGAAAAAGAAAACAACTTTCCGCATTATATAAAAACAGTTTTGCAAAAGCCTATTTTGAAAAGCTCCAATTTGGAGCTTCTTGTTTTTCACTTTTTTTCAATTTCAACTTTTGCTTAAAAGCACTTTCAGAAATGGGTCAAACATGTGAAATCAGCTTCTAAACTCACAGGAATCACTTTTGAGTGTCAAAAAAGTAGGTCAAACAGAGCCTAATATATATATATTAGTGTTTGTATATGAATATGTGTTTATATATATATTCAGGATACACTAATCACAAAAAAAAAATAATAAGTTGGCCCAACCCAGCTCGCGACTCGTGGTAGTGAGCTCACGGGTCAAGTTGAGTCCTATATTCTGATAAATGAGCTCAACCTAACTCAACCCACTAAACATTTGTGTCAAGTCGGGCTCAGTTTTCTCAACTCATGATTTGATCAGGTCATGCCGGGCCATGCCAGGCTAGCTCAAATGCCATCTTTATTTGTGAATTTAGAAGTTGAAACTAACATGTTTGGTCTCATTGTTTAATGAACTTTTAGTGAAAACTGAAGTTAAAAAAATTAAATAATAAGAAGTTCCAAATTAGAGGTTTTAAAAAAAAAAACTTTTGCGAAAATATTTTTACATAAAGCAGGAAGCTATTTTCTTTTTCCTCCTTATTTTTTAAAGTCTAATATTGTCTAACATGCTCAAATAGTCAACGATTTTTATCAAAACTCTACAGTTTAAAAATTAAAATTTCACAGCTAAGTCAAATTAAAACTAAGCCTCAAGAAAAACTTCGTCCGAGGTGCGGCCGTATAAAACATGAGTTGGATTTCGATAGGAAAATTTGCTTGAAACATTAAAGCGTGGGTTATCCCTAATATGTTGCGAGATCAAGGCTCTATTGTTTTTTTTTTTTTTTCAAGTAAAAAATCCCTTCTTCTTTTAGAAAACTTTTCATTTGACGAGAAAAGAATTCTCACCACTGTCTGTTCTTTTGCGTAAGTTGACCATAGCAATGAAAATTGTATTCCTCAGAATAATTGTACATCATTTGGAACCTCCATGGATATGGTGAATAGTCATCCTCAAGAGTCAAGAAATAATAAACCTCTGAATGTGAAGTTGTGACTTGTTGTATTAAGAGAACCACGACTTCAACATCGATTGTATTAAAAAAAAAATAGTTTAGGAATGTTGCAAAAGTTGCATTTGCTAGGCATGCAAATTGAGTGTTTTATATATGGGCTGGTTTAAACAGATGGTTTGATGTAACTTCTTCATTCAACATCTGCAGTTTGATTGTGCATAATATTTATATGACATTTGATTGTTGATCCTTCGTCTCATTAGAAACATATTAACTCAAGGAAACATGTTAACATATTAGCATAATAAACTTAGCTTATCTATTATAGCGCTAATGAAAATCTGCGCACGCCCATTTAGCAATTCAAACCCCACAAAGCCAAACAGAAGTAAAAATTACAATGAATACGGCAATGATTTTTGGTGCATGTAGCAAGTGAACTTTTAGTTTGATTAGTTTTGGATAAGGTGTCCCGATACAGATTGGAGGCGGCCAAGCCGATGTAAGGATAAAATTTGGTCCAACTAGTGGTATGAATTTTTTAATTTAGATGTAAGAATTTTCGAAATTCATTTTCGTGTTTAATATCATATGTGATATAAAATGTCTTATAAAATGCCTTAAACTCCTTTAACTAATAAAAGAAAGAGATAAAAAAGAGACAAGGAAAAAGAAATTCATTTTCGTATTTAATATCATATATGATATAAAATGCCTTAAACTCCTTTAACTAATAAAAGAAAGAGATAAAAAAGAGACAAGGAAAAAGAAGTTAAAGAAAAAATATTGATATTTCTCTTTTACCCTCTAAAAGTTGACTTTTTTTTTTTTTTTCGATTAGTAAAGGGACTTTCATTACAACAAAACACAATATAAGAGGAGTATATATGTTCCTTGGTCAAAATACAGAGTAAGAAAATTTACAAAAGAATGAAGTCATCAATATTCCACGTTTTACATAAAGTAATGTTAGTACTTGTACGTCTAAATTTTGTTTTAACCAAAAATTTGGCGCTAACATTTACTTTGATTCTGTTCAATACTTGATCCTCCGTTCTAGCACTGTTGTTGTGTAATCTAGAGTTTCTCTCTTGCCAGATTTGAGAAATTAACGCACAGAATCCCGCCTTAATGATAGAAGCCTGCAACCTTTTTTTCTTGCAAAAGATCAACACCCAATTGATACAGGTATCCCAAATAAAAATCCTTGTATTCACTTGAGCAAGTTGTAACATTTTCCACCAAATTCTCCTAGAGAAAGTACACTCAAAAAACAAGTGCTCTTGTGTTTCAGTAACCATGTTACACAAGAGGCAATGATTATCCACTTGGTAACCCCATGAGATCAACTTGTATCGGGTAGAAAGTTTATTTTTCTGTGCAAGCCAACTGCAAAATGCATGTTTGGGGGTAACAACTTTTGCCCAAATTTGCTTTAACGAATGAAATTCCAAGTAGAAGTAGTCGAAAAAGAGTTCTTACCAATCCAGTAAACTTTGTCTTTGCAGTGGGAGTTCGGGAGCGGGTTCCCCAAATTTGCTTTGATGAAGTTAAGAGTTTGGTATCTTGAAGGAAATGACCATTGTCTAGCTGATATAAAATTTGAAACTTTAGCCATGAGTCTGAGACCTGCCAGAGATTCCAGTGGGTGCCAAGAGTCGAGCCAAAAAAAAAGTCTCCTTGCCATCTCCAATCGAGTGAGATAGCATTTTCCTTGAAAGGGTTCTGAGGTTGAGTATTTTTCTCCAAGCCCAGGATGCATCAGAGGGGACGGCAACATCCCAGAAACTATGCCCTTTAAGCAAATTAATTCTACACCAGTTAGCCCAGAGTGAATCCTGATAAGCAAAGAGATACCATATAATTTCAGTACAGCAGCTCTATTTGGGTCCACCAGACCCCGAATGTCTAGTCCACCAGACCCTCTAAAAGTTGACTTTTCTTATTGCATGTCACGTAACAAAACTGCTAAATTGTGGATAGAAAATGAGCTGACCAATAAACGGGCGTTCATATTTTAAAAATCAAGTAAAAAAATAGGTGATGAATTCCGTGCTATAATCCAAGGACTTTCAAAGATAATTACCAGTATATTTATTTAAAGACTTAGAACTAAAAGGCTACTGTGAGATTTTCATGCTTGAATACAAGAGGTTTTGAGATCGATTCTCGAAGTTAATATCTCAAGTGATTAATATTAACTTGTAAGTTTTTTTTAAATTAAAAAAAAAAAAAGAAAAAAAAAAGAGGAGGTTGAATAATTCTAAGTGGTTTGTCGTACCCAAAACAGAGTAAGATCTATATATATTTATGCTAGTAACTATGAACCATGGAGTGACAAGTTTTTTGTGAGATAATGCAAACATGAAACAAACTGAGAAGAAAATATGATTTATACAATCATTTTACTCTTAAGACAAATTTCTTATTATTAACACAATCATGACATAATACGTTCTACATAAGAAAAAACTCAGACAACTGCGTGCTTGACCTTTCCAGGTTCACAGAAGATGCATCCTTCGGAGCCTATAACACTAATTTTATTTGAGACTTGACACAGAGAATCACAAAAATACATAGATAAAACAAAGAAATACAAACAAAATACACGCAAATATCCAAATATATGCCCGTAAAAAAGCAATTAATTATTGGGCTTGTAAAGGTGGACTGGAAGGCGAGGCTCTGGGATCATTGTAACCGGAACTTCAGGGCATGTAGTGAGACCATAGCGTTCCACCATGCATATGTCTTCAGGTTTTGTACCGTCCGAGAACTTCCAGTCGAAACCGTGCAACACATTCGAAACTGTGGTGCGAACAATCTTAAGCCCGAGGGAGTAGCCAGGGCACCTTCTTCGGCCCGAACCAAATGGCAACAGGGAGAAATCCTGGCCCGTCATGCCAATTTCCCTGCCTTGGAGAAACCTTTCGGGCCTGAACTCGTAAGGGTCTTCCCAGTAATCAGGGTGTCTTCCAATGCTCCATGTATTGATCAGGATCACTGTTCCTTTCTTTATGTCGTAACCACCTACATTACAATCCTCGAGCGCGTAATGTGGTGCCAGCAATGGCGAGAGTGGGTGTAGCCTCAATGTCTCTTTAACAATGGCATCTATGTAAGGCAAGTTGGGGTAATCATCTTCTTCCACCCATCTTTCTCGACCGACTACTCTGTCGATCTCTTCTCTTGCCTTTTTCGCGACATGGGGGTTTTTGAAAAGTTCATGAAGTGCCCATTCGATTGAGACCGCAGATGTATCTGTGCCTCCAGGCATTAGGTCCTAAAATACGATTCAGGAGATCAGGAAATGATCAGAATTAAAATCATTAAACACGAGCCAAAAAGTATAAATGAACATGAACATATTATATCTGGTTAAATGACTAGGCATTTGATATAGTGGTATGATTCTCGTTTTAAATGCATGCGAGAGGATCCCGAGATCGAATAAAACTTACATGGACTAAAGCCTTGACACCATCCATGGTGAGCCTAATCTCAGGATCAGTATCCTCCCGAGTGAGAGTGAGCAACACATCAACCATGTCTCTGGGGACGAAATTCTCGTCTGTGTCCATCCTTTTCTTGTGATCACCAATCACAAAGTTGTGAAATTTTTCGAACCTTTCGTGCAAAACTTTCATTCTCTTAACCAACCCTTGAAGATCAAAGGGACGCAGAAATGGTATCCAGTCCCCAATATTGAGTACACCATTAAGCACCATCCACTCATCGATCATCTCATGCATTTCGCTTAATGTTCCAACAGGGCTGTCAGTTTTGAAATCACTGAAGTACTTGTCGCTCAACACCACCCTGCTGATGCTGGAGAGAGTATAACGCCTAATATGGTCTTTGAGCACCACTGGCTTTCCTCTCAGATTGTACATCCCAGCGAGGAAATTACGCCTTTCATCAACACGAATGCGCTCGAAGGAATCGAGCCTCTTCGTATTGAACAGCTCAGTGAGATAAATTTTGCGCGCCATTCGCCAGTGTGGTCCATAAGGCGCCCATGTCATGTCTTGGTAATCGTAACCAGTGTATTTGCCACAAGCTAAAGGAGGCCTAGAGGCAAATAGACTATCGTGTACCTTTAAGAATTCCTCCGCCCATTTAGGGGATGAAGAAACCAAAACTGTTTTCAGACCATATTTCACCTTCATAATTTCACCGTATTGTTTACCCCACTTATGAAGCTTCATATGTGGAAGGGTACCTAGTTGGTGTAAATTGCCAATAATCGGCCATGAAAATGGACCTGGGGGCTGTTTTCCGGCTTTTCGTTCACGGATTTTCTTTGAGATGAAGACTAATGCAATTAGCCATGCTAAGGCCAAAACTATCACAGAAGCCTCCATTGTTTTTGGCGGGGAGAAGATAGAGATTCTGGTATGGTTTGTGACCATCTATCACTAAACTACACTTATTTATAGTCGAAGCTCTCAAATATTGTGGATTGTTTTGTTCTATGTTGAAAAAAATATCAATTGAAAAGGTGGGGCTCATATTAATCTAACACAATATGATCCTATTAATGACAAGGAAATAATACTAACCCCGAATACAAAAAGTTGTATGAATCAGATGTAATAATAATTTAGTGTATTATTAAAGATTAGAGTTCAATATTGCATTCCCTGCGCGCCATTGTTGACAATTAATTATGTTTGTCGTTTATATTACGCATGGGGGTAATATTTTTCAAGCCACATGGCTAATATTTTTTTCCTTGTTGATCTGCAATTTGATGGTTATCGTGTATATAGCGATCAATTTTTGACCCACCGAAATAATTCGGATTCGGGCTTTCTATCTCAGTCCTTGTCGATATCATGTTTCATATTCTTTTTGTATGATTGAGAAATTTAGAATAGACATAATGCCACGTTCCTCAAAAAATAATAAAGGAAAGAAAACAAAATAATTTTATGATTTTTTGGTTTGTATTTGAGAAGGAAAGAAAGGAGATGATAATTGAAGAGTAAAATTACTTAACTATCCTTTTATATCCATTTTTATGATAAGGATATGATTAAAATTATGTAAAAATATTAAGAAGAATTAAAATATTTCAAAATTCCAAATTTGGAGGATTGTACAATTCTCTTATTAAAGAATTCTTTAATCTCTTCATAACTTTTCTCTCTTTTCAAAATCCAATCTAAAGAAGATGAATGATTCCTTAACCCCTTCCTTTCTTTTTCTTTTCTTTCAAAAGTGCAATCCAAAACACTAAATAAATTTTATGATGTGACGACAAAGTCAACGCATATTTTAAATTAATCATAGATCACGATATTTTTTGCTCTTGTTGAAGTGGCACGTTTTACAATGAATGTGGGTGCATCACACCCAATTGTATCCTTTTATTTCAAAGATATCACAATTTCTTACTTGCGTATATACTCTCACAACCTCTTCTTTCTACCTAGACAGCTCCATGGCCGCAACCAATGCTTTATTCAATCTGTGGACGCAATTGTATAAAAGCCACCTCTAGCTTCTCACGCTTCTTTCTCAATTGGTCCACCCGCTCCTTGCGCGCTATAGTGAGGAGTTTGACTTTTTTCCTTTTGGATATCAGTCATTACAATTGATTGGGGTCCGACTAAGCCGTGAGGATATATAAAAGAATATTATTTGATGATCCATCCGTGGAACTCCGACCCTAAGCTAAGGGTTTCACATCATCCACTGAACATGGGTAAAACTATACCAGATCACAAGGGATTCCCGACCATCAGGATTCCCGATCACCAGAGATGTCCAACCACTAAAGAATAGTGAGATACGTGACGTGAAGTCCTGTTATTGTCTCATGCATTTTATAAATATAAGTGTCCACACACAAAGACAGGTAATTAATACTTATTATTCTTACTTTTTCTTCACTTAAATATTTCCTCCCGATCACGCTAACTTAAGCATTGAATAGAGTTAAGGGACGCAACCTGAGGTCATTTTGCAGATCATTGGAACTAAACTTCCAGCAAGAAGTCAACATCAGATCAATACCTTAACAACAATGACATAATTAACATAAGAAAATGATCACGAATCAATCCCATATATGGTAGTAGTGATACCAATGTCTATAATTGGAAAAAGACAATGCTGCTAAAATCTTCAAAGCCATCACAGCTCAATATAATGAGTACAAGTGGGAATTTCTCACGTTGTGGAGGACATCAAATCTAATAATGCAACGCTTGCAACTACAACCTTTTAATTAGCTCGGCGAAGAAAATCGGAACAAGTTTGCTGAGTGGGTGACCAAAACTTTTAGCAAAACGCACCTTGGCATTTTTTTTTTTTTTTTGTGGATACAATAAAGGTTGAAATATATACTTTACCATTTAATTGGATGAAAACTTACATATTTGTGGAAAGAATTACACTAGAGACTATACCTTGGGCCTTGCCATGAGAATCTCTGTTAAGGATCAGTATACTCTCTCAATTAATATTTTACTCTAACATTCTAACACTCCATTTTAATTATTCTTTTTACCCAAAATAACTAACATTTGATTTCATAGTTACAATAATTCCGGACAATTAGATCATAATATCTACTTTCATCCAAGGAAAATAATTTTTATCTCATTTTTATAGTTTAAAAATTAAATAAATGATTGTGATACAATGTCAAAATAAAACATTAATTAGGGGAAAACCCTAATTCTTAAGTTAAGGCCTTGATGGAAAATAAAAATAAAAAGAAGAGTAAATCTAAGTTATGGCCTCATCAGGGAGGACATTGATATTTATAAACTTTATTTGAAAAGCCCATTCGACAGCCCTTAGAATTTAGACACCTCTTTGCCTCTGCACAGAAAAATTTCTGTTCATCTTTTTGATTTATAGCTCCCTTGATCCCTTATAATTGTTGTTAAGGGTTTATGGTTGGTCCACTAGCGCTTAAATGTTTAATTTCGTTGGTTTCTCTTTTTGTCTGCCACAAACTCCATAAATGATCACAGACAACTGAATATTTTCGAGCCTTGAATTAAAGCCTGCTTTACTCAATGCAATCAACCATTCTTTCAAACTGAAAATTAATGATGTATATATAGTTTCTTGTGGCTTTTACTTGTTTCCTTCCATTTGTTAGTGTATTATTGTTGTGTGATGTGCTTGATTTTTCTTCTCTTGGTGATGCTGTTGCATGTATATTTACTTACCCAGTAATAGTGAAGCATAGCAATAATATCAAATGGTTAACCGAACCTTTATTCAATCCTATAAAATTAAGAAATAAACGAGTTTTTCTTGTTTTCTTTCATCACTGAATAAAAGAAAAAGATAAGTAAAACTTTATTTACAGTTTTTTTTTTTCCTTTGTTCCTTTTTTTTTTTTTTAACTATTTGGTTAACAAATAGTTGCGCATGATATAAAACATTTTTTTCGAAATATCTCACTCTGCCTTGCTAGGTTAATGAATCGATACTCAAACATGCAGGCAACACGGATTGGCATCTTGAAGGAAGAGCACCGGCCTATCTCCTTGCTAGGTTAATGAATCGATAATCAAATGACTGCATATAAAATGATTCCGAAAGATTGTCAAGTTTTTACTATCATATCTCAAAAGAAAACTGAAAGAGAAAAAGAAAGATATCTAGACCAAATTAACCTTGACCATATCTAAACTCTATCAGGATTTGGACAATGGTGTGCATGTTCCTGAGTTTCCAAAATATGTCTTACGCTCGACCAAAATAAATAAATAAATAAATATATATATATATATATACAGACAGTCTATTACAGATCTTCACTAATCATAGAAAGTAGAGAGGACTGGATCTGGACACCGTAAGGCACATGCAACATCGCGAAAAGTGTTGAAAAGGGGGATATTTCCTACTTTTTTATATACGCAAAATGCAACTTATAAAAGAAGAAATAAGGCATTCATCCTAACAAAAAAGGACCCCAAACCTTACTTTTCTATATCATTTTCTCTATAGTATGGTAGATAGAAGATGCCTTTCTTCTTCAGTTTTTGTAATTAATTTTTTTTTCATCAATAAAATTTGCTTACTTACCAAAAAATAAAAAAATTGTATAAAACAAAGGAAATTACAAATGAGACTGAAAAGTGATCGAGTCAATAGAGGCCCAAAAGTGGCCCAAACAACAAGTCTAATAAGTAATGCTCATATTTTCACATGAATATCAATGGAATTACACTTCTATCAACTTTAGAAATAATAAAACAATAAAACAATTAATAAAGGTCGACATATATTTCTTTTCTTTTCTCTTTTTCTTTTTCTTTTTTCTCTTGCCTTTTCTTCTTCATCCTTCCACTTTCCTATCCGATACCGTTATACACAATATTTGATCTGCCAAGTATAGCAGAGCGGATGATTTCAGCTGAGTCAACTTAGGATCGTATAGATTTGATTCTTAACTATGTGGTAGTTTTTTAACTGTATTTTCATCCATTTTCTATTATTTTTAGACTTGAAAGACAAATATACCTTTGAAAAGTAGAGATAGTAACTCTATTAATATTCATGGGAGAATTTGAGTAGATATAAAAGTTGGTGGGAGACTTTAAAATTTAGCAAGAAACTCATAAAGCAAAATGGCTTTAACCTTTAGAGTTATTCTCTTTTTGCTAATACTATGAGCTACATAAAGGATATTTATTGCTCCTTTCCAAACAGAAAAAGCATTCTTGGTGCCATTTTGATTCTTCAAATTAAGCTTCTACAAGTCTATTTTATACGGCTCATTTGTTTAGGAACTACATCCATCATGCTCCATTTTAAAATCCATATCTGCATAGAAGGACCGATGGGCTCCAAAATTACTAAGCCCAAAATGGCTATCCAAGTTTTTTCTTTTTTTTTTTCTTTTTTGACTAAGCAAGTAAGTAATCTATTAAACACAAATTAAAGTCTGTACACATAATTACTGAAGATCGGTCCCCAATCAATAACATCATTCGAGAACCGACTAGTTTATGTCCCAAGCAGATCTAATTTTCCTATTCAATGCACTATTATAAAACTTTCTCTACCATTTAACACCCTTAATCTGATACTATCACCAATTTTCCGAAAGATTTGATGGCTATGATCCAAGTTAATAAGAAAATATCTCAACACCACATATTCCAAGTCTCACTTACGTCTTCTACGTAATCAATGTAGGATATTTCAATCACATTTGCTTAAAGACTTCCTCACCAAAAGCACAACACTTCATATATAACTAAAACATACAAAATTATTGTCGAGGTCAGAATCTCGCAGTTGAAGTTGAAAAGATTCTTCAGCTGAGCTCGAATTCTGGATCAGCTTCTTGACTTGGATTTTCGGGTCAACTACCTGACCTACACAAGGAAAATGAAGGAAAAGGCGGGGTGATGACCCGGATTTTCCCCTCGGGCGTGTGAATGATTAGTATGTCTGAGCTGGCGAAGTAGCTGAGAGCATTTTATGAGTAGTTACCTTAGAAATGAAAGGGTGGTGCTCTATTTATACTAAATTCTGATCTGACAACATTTAATGCGGCGCATCTTTACCTACAATCAAGGCTTTATGTCCCATCAGTACATTTGGCGCATAGGTCGGGGTTTTCCTAGGTCGGTATGAGGTCGGATCAGCATCCAGGTTGGGCATTAACTGAATACGCTGGCCTTGGCTCCGGTTGGCAGGCCTCAGCTTGATACGGGTATCTTACCCCAGCTCGGGATGGGCATCATACCTCAGCTCAAGGGTTCCCCCCCGTCAATCCCCCTCCCCTCTCCCCCCCCCCCCCCCTCCCCCCCCCTCCCAAGTCGAGATCGAGAGGGTAAGATTTGGATTTGGGAGTTTTTCCCGAGCTAGAGGTGCTCGACCCCAGCAAAGTCGGGGTGGCCACGTGAGCGGTGCATGCCCTTCAAATGGCTGATACGTCACCTGTCAGTTATGACAAGATACGATGTTTGGGATTCCCGAGGCGGTTACAAGAGCTGTCTATAAATAGGGCCTTGACATCCGAGATTCATTTCACATTTCGCTTACAAAATTTGGAGCTTTCAGGTCAGCAACCAGAGTGGTTGGACACTTTTAGCTCGGCAAATATCTTCTCATGGTATTCAGCTCGGAATCCATTAGCTCGGAGTCAATTAGGTCGGAGGAAATTAGATCGGGTCATCTTCGACAACTAGAGCAGTAGGTACGTCCCGACTCCCTTTAGTTATTCCTGCACATATTTTGATTTGTAAACACGATAGAGAGGTCGAAGTCGAAAGATTCCCAAGCGATGGAGGTAAGGTCTTATGGAGGGGACGAGAATCCGTTGAGCTTGGAATCTACCTCAGATGGAGGCCATGGTGATGACAGCGCCGATGCATCTCAAGGACCATCTCGGCAATCAGGGCCTAGGGAGAGTGATGATGATTGCCAAGTGATCGGGGTTAGGTAGGTGCAAGAAGAAGCCGAGGCGAATTCTTTGGCCGACCTGGGAGACTTAGGAGATAGGGAAGATGAGGAGCCATTGAACCAGTTAGAGGGAGTTGAGATACCACAAGAGTACTTAGTTGGAGCCTCTATGTCGGAACTAATTGAAGCAATCCCGGTTAAGGCGGTCCGACCTCGGAGCTCAGCTACAACCAGTGGTTCGTCAGCTCAGGGGAATAGGATAGAACAGTTGTTTGCCTGCTGTAAGTGCGAGTGCCATTCTACCGTCCAGATGGCTAACGCCAGGTTAAGGGATTGGTCGGTAGACCGATACCACAAGCTGAAGGTTCCAGGTCAGAACGAATCTGCCTGCTATCCTCCACTCGATCACTTCATTATATATGACCTCACTTTCGATGTCATCCGGCTTCCACTTTCTGACTTCATCACCAGCATTTTGAATTATTTTGAGCTTAGCCCGGGTCAGATGTCACCAAATGGTTGGGCCATAATGGTGGCGTTTTATGTATTCTGCCTTGAGAAGAAAATAGAGCCGATCATGCGTCGGTTCAGGCAGTTCTTTGTGTGCAAGCCCAACCCAAAGCAGCCAAGGTGGTTTCATTTCGCAGCTCAGGCCAACAATGCCATATTTACCAAGTGGCACTCCTCCAACAAAGGCTGGCACAACGACTATTATTAGGTCGACCTGGCTGTGAACCGGGGATGCAGAGTGGATTGGAATCCCTCCTTAAAGAAGATTGTGAACGACGACCCTAAGCTCTCAGAAGCGGAACTTGCTGAGGTCGGGATATTGAGACCCGAGCTGGGTATGTTGATTGATATTGACAGCGTCCTCAGGTGGGACAAAATCTGGAAATCAAAGTTATTTGGGAGAGAACCCGACCTAAGGAAGGAGCACCCCCATCTACTTCCCAAGCCCGAAGAGAATGCAGAGTCCGGCTCAGAAGAGGGTTAGTTCGCAGGATCAATGCCCGACCTCCCCGTCTCCTTGTCTACCGTCGTTCTCTTCAGTTTGCATTTGGTCATTTCTCAACCTCTTTCCTTTATTTTTTTGAAGATATGACGAACACGGTAAAGCTCGCGTATGCTCAAAGGAGGAGAAAGACGGAGGCTAGTGGCGAAGTCTTAGCTCGATACGACTTGAGCTCCGTCCCTAAAGGGCAGAAGCAGTAGCCCGGTGGCCAAGTGCGGGAGGTCGGCGCCGAGGTCTCCTCCAAAGGGACGCCTAGGTCTCCACTGCCTAAAAGATCGAGCTCGGGGGTGGCGATCCCGAAATGCTCAGCGTCCCGTCCTGAGAGTAGGAAACGGCCTCGAGCTGAATACTTCAGGAAATGCAAGGCCACGGAGGTGAGCCCTCCCAGCAAGGATTTTGTGGAGGCAACCAAGGTCGCCCGAGACCCCAAGCTGGCAATGGTCCCGGCGGAGCAGCTCTCGCTCGACCTGAGGACGGCCATAGTCACGGTGAGGCATCTTCGACCGTGTTGATATGGTTAAGTTTTTCAGCCTGGCTGATCATTTTGCTATCTTTTGCGCAAGCCGAGTCCCACATCCTTTCAGCACCCAACTTCCTTGCCAGGGCCCAGTCTCATTGCGTTGAGCTTGAGCAGGGATACATCGACGCTCGAGCCGAGCTTGAGGCCCTGAGGGAGAAAGCCGCCCAGAGGAGCAAAGTGGACACATCGGAGATTGATCGACTGAAAAAGGAGCTCGAGACGGAGAAGTCCCGGCGCGAGGCAACGGCCATGGACGTCGAGCGCTACAAGTAGGAGAAGCGCGAAGCCGAGGCAAAACTCCGAGAGCTGACAGATCGGGTCAGCCTCCAAAGAGAGAAGGCGGTGGAATCCTTTAAGTCCAGCCAATCGGTCGTGGACTGGTTGGCCACGGAAGGTGGGGCGATGGCCAGGTACGCCGAGTTGGAGTACTATTTTCGGGGCCAAGTCGCAGCTCGAGAGTGAGCGAAGACCTTTTTTCCCACCTCTAAGGATGACTATATTGAAATCCTAAGGGCTCCACCGCCAGAGTTCTAGGACATTCCGGAGCTTCCAACCGACCTGACATCCCAAGCTCAGAAAGTGGTCGAGTTTGTGAAGAAGGGTATGGATCAGGTCGGTGATGAAGCCAATGCCACCACCTCCGCCGCTGCGCCTAAGTGAATTTTGTAAAGTCGCCCAGGTCGGGCTCTTGTAATTTCACCCAGGTTGGGCTCTTTATAATTGTTACTCCTTCCAATTTTAATGAAATGAATATTCTAGTTTTGTTTGAGTTTTGCTCAAGCTTGTACATATGTACTTTTCTCTTCGCAAATTTTTCTCAAGTAAGTGGGGTCGGACCTATCAAACTTAATTTGAATATAAAGACCCACGCTGGACGCGATTAATGAATTATCATCCTAATCCGAGTTGGTTACCTGGGCGACTATATAATCGTCGTCGACCTGGACTCGTTAGTCCAATTTGTAATTGGTCAAACTAATGTTGACGAATGTTGAGCTCGAGTTTAGACTCAAACTAACATGCCGACCAGAAACCGGATTATACCGAGTTGGACCTTAATCCGAACTTGCAAAACTAATCAAATAATTATTGATTATACCTAAGTTGGAACCTTGTCTGAGCTGGTTTACTTAATCATTAGCTCGTAATTAAGAGTGATCATTGCGTTAATCCGAGTCGAGAGTAGCTTAGTAACTGAGCCGCTTGGGCCCGGGTCAGGCATTGTACTGGATTACAAAATGCACTATATTCAATTTGTACATATACTTGGGCTCGGGAGCCGATCGCAATTAATGTTTTGGCTCGGGGCCTTACAAGAGATTTCAGCTCGGGTGCCTTAATAAGAGATTTTGGCTCGGGGGCCGTTACATTGTATTACGGCTTGGGGGCTGTTACAAGAAATTTCAGCTCGGGGCCTTAAACAAAATACCGCTTCAGGTGTTCTGAGTGTCATGCATACTTCAATAGTTTTTCGTACTTGTCGCGGAGGTAGAAGGTTCCGAGTCGGACTTCTTTCACGACTTCGTACGGTCCCTCCCAGGTCGGGGAGAGCTTGTTACCCGAGCGTGGCAAAAAGATAGCCTTTCTGAGTACAAGGTCGCCAACCTTAATAGACTTTGGCTTGACCTGCTTGGCAAAGCCTCTTTGCATGGCAGCTTTGCTAGCCAGCATTCTGATTTGAGCTTTTGCTCGGAGCTCTTCGGCGAGGTCGAGCTATTTACGGATCAGTACTCCGTTTATTTCTGGAACATGGTGGAGGGTTCTACTGGTCGGAGACCCAATCTCCACTGGCAGCACCGCTTGAGTACTGA
The DNA here is from genome assembly GCA_037974665.1 of Ehretia macrophylla. Classification (NCBI taxonomy): domain Eukaryota; kingdom Viridiplantae; phylum Streptophyta; class Magnoliopsida; order Boraginales; family Ehretiaceae; genus Ehretia; species Ehretia macrophylla. The sequence goes on along the minus strand of CM075764.1, from coordinate 10,029,383 downwards.
AGGTCAGCTCAAAAGACGATTCTTCTATTGCCAAGCTGGTGGTGGTCCGCTGAGCCCACAGCACCTCAGGAAGAATCGATGCCCACTGGCCATTTGCTTCTTCCAGCTTGGTTTTTAGGCCTGCAAAATGATTTGGTTAGTCCTTTCAACTTGGCCATTACTTTGAGGGTGAGCAATAGATAAGAATCTGAGGTCGATCCCAATCTCAGCACAAAGCCTCGAAAGTATGCACTATCGAATTGCTTGCCGTGGTCAGTAATGATGACTTTTGGCACCCCAAATCGGAAAATGATGTTTTTCTATATGAAATCCTAAGCTGCCTTTTCTGTTATTCTAGCAACACCTTCAGCCTCAGGCCATTTGGTGAAGTAGTCTACAGTTACGAAGGCGTGCTTCTTTTGGCCAACACTGGTTGGCAATGGGCCGATAATATCTAGATCCCACTGATATAATGGCCATGGGCTTATCATCACCGTGAGGTCTACTGCTGGCTTCCTCTGTATATTGGCGAACCTTTGGCATGTGTCACACTTTTTTACAAACTCTTTGGCATCTTGTTCTAAGGTTGGCCAAAAATAGCCTTGCCTCAATGCCTTCCAAGCCAGAGCCTTGCGTCCCAAGTAGTTTCCATATACCCCTGCATGGATCTCCCGGAGTACATAGCTTCTCTCTTCGGGCCCAACACACTTTAAGAGAGGCCAAGTGTAGGCTCTCTTGTAGAGTTGTCAAGCAATTATGACAAACCTTAAGGCCTGTTTCATGAGTTTTCGAGCTGCTTTTTCATCTTCCAGGGTCATACCCCCTCCAAGTAGTCCACGATTGGTTTGATCCAATCTGGGCTTAAATTGAGCTCGGCTACGACTTGCATCCCCAACTGGATACTTGGCTCGAACACTTCTTCCACATGGACCAGTGCAGGTCGGTTCTCATCCAAGGCCAACCTGGACAGGGCGTCAGCTTTTATATTCTCCTTCCTTGGAATTTGCTGTATCGTGAACCTTTTGAGCCCTGAGCTTAAATCCATAACCCTGTTGAAGTAAGCCAGCATAACATTGTTTTTGGCTTCGAACTCTCCCGATATCTAACTAGAAACCAATTGAGAGTCGGTGCTCATGTCGACTGCTTGTGCCCCGAGCTGAGCTGCAATTTTTAGCCCCGCGATCACTGCTTCTTACTCAGCTTCATTGTTGGACGCCGGAAATGCGAACTTGAGGGAGTATTGGTGCTCATGCTGGGTCGGGTCGAGGATAACGACTCCGGCTCCGCTTCTAGACTTCTTTGATGCCCCATCCATATGGACCTTCCACACATCATCCGGGTCATGTTCGGCTTGGCCAGTACATTCCATCACAAAGTCTGCGATAGCTTGGGCTTTGATGGCTGTTCTGGGTTGGTAGGTGATGTCAAATTGACTTAGCTCAACTGCCCATTTCAGCAGCCTACCCGATACCTTTGCCTTGTGCATGATGGACTTGAGCAGGGAATCCGTCACAACTTTGATTGGATAAGCATCAAAGTATGGCTTCAACTTTCTTGCCGCCGTGATGAGCGTGAGGGTGAGTTTTTTCAAGGAGGAATTCCTCACCTCGGCCCCTTGCAAGGTTTTACCGACATAATAGACCAGTTTCTGCTCCTTCCCTTCTTCGTGGAGTAGCGCTGCCACCACTGCTGTCCCTGAACATGCCAAGTATAGTACCAGCTGCTCCCCCACCTCAGGTCGGGATAGCAGGGGTGGCGAAGCTAGATACTTTTTCAGTTCCTGGAAGGCGTCCTGGCATTCTCTAGTCCATTCAAAATTCTTAGGATTCCTCAATATTTTGAACAGAGGAGCACATTTGTCAGCCAACCTGAACATGAATCTGCTTAGCGTCGCGACCTTGCCCGCGAGCACCTGGACGTCCTTCATGCAGGTCGGCGGCGCCAGGTCAAGTATCGCCTGAACCTTCTCTGGGTTGGCTTCTATTCCTCGGGCCGTGATCATGAAGCCCAGAAACTTTCTTGCCTTGACGCCGAATGCGTACTTTTTCGGGTTCAACTTTATCCGAAAGTGCTCCATTACGGCGAAGGCTTCAGTCAAGTCGGCTACATGGTCTTCCGCCCTTCTGCTATTGACCAACATGTCATCTACATAGATCTCCATATTTCGGCTAATCTAATTTTTGAAAGCCTTGTTCACCATCCAGGTATAGGTAGCTCCAGCATTCTTGAGGCACAAAGGCATGACCTCATAGTAGTAGAGACATTGCTCGGTAGTGACTGCGGTCTTCCGTTTATCTTTGGGAGCCATCTTGATCTGGTTATAGCATTTGAAGGCATCCGTGAAATAGAGTAGATTGAACCCAGAGGTGGCATCCACCATTTGATCAATCCGAGGTAGGGGAAAGCAGTCCTTAGGGCAGGCTTTATTGAAGTCGATGTTTTTATATTTTTAGGTCTATTTCCTTGCATTTTTAGATTTAATTATGCACATTAATTATAATGTTTGATCACTTTAGTTGTGTTTTTGTGCATGTAGGAATTGAATGATAAGAAATATTTTGGGGCTGAATTGAAAGAAATTGGATGAAAAAAAAGATAGCAAAGATTTGTTCGTAAATGATGGAGCATGGTGGAAGAAATTGCAAAGGAAAAAAAAATGAATGATGAAGGAAAAAATAATAAAAGGTTGACCAAGGCTTTTAGAAATCTAAAAGCCTTGACAGAAGATAGCCAAGTCCACATTTGACTTGGCTTAGAAAAAGAAAAAAACACAAGGCCAAGTCTTGGCCGTGTGTTTCAAACAAAATAAAAAAAAGGAAGAAAAGCCAACAGCCAAACAATTGGCTTTGCATGTGACTAAAAGCCCAACAGGGCTTGCACAACATAAGGCGGTGAGAGTGTCTTATAAAAGAAAAGATTAGCAACGAATTGAGGGGAGCTTTTGCGGCGCAAGAAAAAAGAAATACAGGAGCTGCGGCGGTGAAAATTCAATAAAAAAAATTAGTTTAGTTTTATTAGTTTTTCTTCTTCAGCGAGAAATTAGGATGCTTTTGGAGTTTCTTCGTATTTAAACTCTGTAACATTTTCTTTCCTTTACTTTAATTTATTTAAATAATGTTTACTTTTCAGAATTGTTATTTTAGTTTCTTTAGTATGTCAGGCTAAATTTATTCGTTAAGGTGACGATGAAACCTTGTTAATTTTAATTGATGCTATGTTTGTGAATTAATTTTTCCCCATAACTTGATCATTCATGTTTAATGCTTATTCTTTCATCAATTGTTGAGATAATTTCTTTGATGAGTTTAATCATGTTTTTCTCATGCTTTGAATAATTCTTAATAATTGAAAGCTTTGATTTTTAATGCCGAATATTAATTGTGATTTCTAGTTGGGATACAATTAATGATTTGAAGATTCTTTTGCAAAGTAAGAATAAACATACTTTTGATTTCATTAACTTAGGGCTTAAAAGATGATATTTTTCATGATAACGAAGCTTGACTGCAAGATTATCATATAGTAAAATTTGGGGAAGATTAATGATCAAATATAGTTGACGTTAGGATTAGCAAGGTGGATTTCGAACCTTAGCCTTTTACGATTACTTGTTTAGTCTCACTTTTTAACCTTCGTCTTTTATTTAAATAGTTATTTTGTTTTCTAATATTTCCTTGATTTTACTCAAGTTATTAATTGTTTTTTTTTTAGAATTTATTAATTTATTTCATTCAATTTATTAATTATTCTTATTTTAGAATTTATTATTAAGTCTCTAGACTCATTACATATTCTTTTAGTATTACTTTATTTTTGTTCTTAAAATTATTAATTACTTTTGTCTTAGAATTTTTAATCGTCTTACTTATTTAGATTTATTGTTTAGTCTTTTATTATTTTGTCACAACCTAAAATATCAATCTTTCCAACTAGATTAGGAAGTCTAAATCTAAGTCTAAAACTTGATCTTAACTGAACAAGTCCCTGAGGGATCGATCTCGTATTTGCCTAAGCTATACTTTCATACGGTTCGTGCACTTGCGAGTAATTTAAAACATACAACAGAGGTCCGTAAAATCAATGCACAGTCTCCATCCACCTGAGGACTTGGTCACAGTTCCACGTTGGATAACCAGGTTGGGTATTGGATTTCCTTTATGTGGCCGGCGTCTACCAACTTGTCCACCTCTTCTGCTATGATTTGTTGCTTATCATAATAGAAGTGCCTGTTTTTCTGCTTTACCGGATAGTGATTTGGGTCGGTATTCAGGTGATGCTCAATCACAGCCGGGTCGATACCTATCATGTCAGAAGCAGACCATGCAAATATATGTTCATTTTTCAGGAAAAATTGGCTTATCTTGAGGTTGTCAAAGAGTTCACTCCCGACCTTTGCTCTCTTGGTTGCATCGGAGAGTTCCACCTCTTGAAGGTCTTCAGCTGGGCTCCCCCTCTTCGCCTCCCTCTTCTCATCGGGTAAATCTGGTCCCCAACCAACTTGATACTTAGGGTGGAGAGAGTTTTCATAACATTCCCGAGCTGAGAGCTGGGCTCCGCGGATAGTGGCCGTACAGCCCAGGGTCGAAAATTTCAAGGCCTGGTAATAAGTTGAAGGAACGACCCTAAAGTGATTGAGCGCCACCCGACCTATGATCCCATTGTAAGTGGAATTGTAATCCATTACAATGAAGTTGACCTGCATCAAAACCCGCCTGTCTCCGTCATCCAGCTTTAGTAGGAGGTTGATGATTCCTTCAGCTTAGTGGGCATGTCCGGTGAATCCAGCTAAGGTGCCCCTCAATGGCCTAAGCCGGCTCCTGTCCAACCCCATTTGCTCAAATGCCTTCAAGAATAGGACTTCTGCCGAGCTCTCATTGTCCACCATCAGCCTCTTCACGGTAAGTTGGCTATTTCAGCGCTGATCACTAGTGGGTCGTCATGGGACAATATCACACCCTCCAAGTCTTTTGAGGAGAAAGTGAGCTCCTCCATCTCTGGGACCAGACCCTGCACTGGCCCATACTCCCTTCCAGTTCGAACATAACCCTTCTTACCAGTCGAAGTCTCTCCACTCGACGCCAATTCTCCTGTAATGGTCTCAATCACAGCCAGACGTCTGGCCCCAGCCTGGCGCCTGGGTAGACTTCTCTCTCTGTCTCTCTGATCTTGACTCCGGGTCGGCTGTTGATCTACGTACCTTCGGAGGTTACCTCGGGCTATCAGTGCCTCGATCTCCTATTTCAAGTCTTTTCCATCCTCGGTGGTATGGCCGTAGTCCATATGGTAGCGGCAATACTTGGTCTTATTGCGCTTCTCAAGTCGGCCTTTCATCCTTGAAGCTGGAAGCATATAGTTCTGGTACAGGATCTCCATCAAGATCTGCTCCCTTGTGGTGTTAAGAGGAGTGAACATAGTGAACCGGGGGTTCTGCTTTGGCTGCTAAGGCTGCTTGCCTCGGTCATTTTGGATCTTACTCCAAGGTTGGGCTCTTGAGGTCTCTCCCTTCTTGCTGACTTCCTTATCCTTGTTATCATCCCTCTTTGCTTGATGGATTTCTTCCGAGTGTATGTATCCTCATGCTCGTACTATCAGCTCGGCTACGGTATCCATGGGGTTAATGGCCAAGGAGGATGTAAGGGGGCCCGACCTGAGTCCACTTTGGTAGGCCATTAGCGCCATGAAGTCCTCCAAGTTGGGTATTCTGAAGGACTCTTCATTGAATTGGGCCATGTAAGCCCTTAGACTTTATCATCTATGCTACTTCACCGACATCAATGATAAAGTGTGGTGGGTTGCGCGTCGGCTTCCTATGAAGCGGGACAAGCAAGCCTCAACCAGATGATGAAAAGTTGCAATGGAGCCGGGACGAAGTTTTTGGAACTAGTCCAAGGCATTGCCAACTAGGGTGGTCGGGAATGTCTTCATCTTCATAAGGTCGTCATATCATGCAGAGTCATATGGTGATCAAAGTTGAGCAGGTGACTAGCTAAGTCTTCGTCCCCGTTATAGACGGCCAGGTTGGGCATCCGGTTGCCGGTGGATAACGGCGTCGCCAGTACAGGTGAGAGTGGGCTAACACCGAGCTAGTTAATAACCTTGCCTATGGCAGTCACGGTCTTGGCCTGCTCGGGGTCGGCATGGGCCGCCCTTTTGCCTCTCGCCTCTACGGGCCTTACCACCGGCTCCAGGAAGGCTTCTCCGTCTTGGGCTCGGGTTCACCCCGGGACTGGAATGAGGAACTGTGGACGCACGGGCCGCGATGTAGCTGCTTGCGGAACTGGGCATTCCGCAGCTAGCCGGGCTACCTGCTCCTTTAGTTCTTCAAACATTCTGAGCATCATCCTCATCTCTGGTGATAGGCTGGAGTTGGGGTCTCCATCTGTAGAAGGGTTAGTTTCTGAGGCTAAGTGTATACGTTGGCTTGCTCCAACGTCAGTTTGGGTTGGGTTTTGGCTAGGCACTTGCATGGTTTCGAGGTCCCTATCCGGGTTGGGCGAGTCCTCTACCAGTGCGCTATGGCTTCTTGTTTGTACCATGATGGTTTCTCAAAGAGCGGTGAGAAGAGTGATAGAAAGAACTCTTCCCACAGACGGCGCCAAACTATCGAGGTCAGAATCTCGACAGTTTAAGTTGGAAAGCTTCTTCAGCCGAGCTCGAATTCTGAATCGGCTTCTTGATCTGGATTTTTGAGTCGGCTACCTGACCTGCACAAGGAAAGGGAAGGAAAAGGCAGGATGATGATCCAGATTTTCTCCTCGGGCGTGCGAATGATTAGTATGTCCGAGCTGGCGAAATAGCTGAGAGCATTTAATGAGCAGTTACCTCAGAATGAAGGGATGGAGCTCTATTTATACTAAATTCGGATCTGATGGCATTTAATGCGACGCAGCTTTATGTCCCATCAGGTTTTATGTCCCATCACGCATAGGTCGGGATTTTCATGGGTCAGGGTAAGGTCGAGTCAGCATCCAGGTTGGGCATTAACTGAATACGCTGGCCTTGGCTCGAGTTGGCCGATCTCAGCTCGATGCGGGCATCTTACCCCAGCTTGGGGTAGGGATCATACCTCAGCTCGGGGGTCTCCCCCGTCAATTATAATAAGGATGGTTCGTTCGAGTTTAAGAATTGCTTTCATATTGTATTGATCAATTATTTCTGGACTATCGTACATGTTATAAGAAAGGAGATGTCAATTCTATCTGTGTGTAGAGCCCACATGCATAAAAATATAATTGACTCAACTATTATTTTTTAGCCTAAGCCTTTATTAATGCAGTGTCATATATTATCCCTTACATCACTTGATTCTCTCATGCTCATTAAATAGCGAATTTGAAGAACTTAAATTGACAAAAAAAAAAAAAATTGAAGAACTTAAAAGGCAAGATTTTGAAACAATTGAATGTTGCCTAGGACACTTCGGACAAAGGCCCACGGGAGCGGATCCTCCCAAGCCATGGGGTTGGTCATATCTGACATGAGAAGACATCTCGACCGTTACAGTAAAAAAGAGGACAACTTAGTCGTTAAAGCAAAAAATAATGATTTTTTTTTTTTCTCCAAAAACTCTCTCCTCATTCCCTCTCTTTCTTCATTGAATGGTTTTTTTTGGACGGTATTGAATGCTCTCACCTTAACACATTAAATCAACATGAAGGGTGTGTTTGGATTGAGGCGGAAGAGGTTTAGTAAAGGAGAGAAAGGGAGAATATTATAAAAGAGAGTAGAAGAGATGATTAAATTATGTTTGGATTGAGTAATTTGAAGAAAGGAGAGCATCATAAAGGATGATCAATGTTATTTGTTTAGATTAGAGGGAAAATAGAAGGAGATGATAAATTTTATGTGTAAAATAACTTTTAAGTCTTTTTTTAATTTTACATTACTTTAAAAGTGAATGTCAAAATTATCATTACAGTAAATAGTATTTTTTTCTCCTCTTATTTTACTCCAAATTGGAGTGATGATATTTGAAGGGTATGGAGGGATTAGACTTATCTCCTCTATACCCCAACTTCTCATTCACTCTCAAATCAAACAGGAGAAAGAACTAAGTCCCTCCTTTACTAAACCTTCTCTTCCCTCCATTCCCCTCAATCCAAACACACTGGAATGCTCTCACTAGTACACACAATTTCTTTTTTGTACTTGATGCAATTCTTTAAAAGTTTATCTTACCCGTTAAATATCCTTCTTCAAATCTCGACCATTCGTTTAAGGGTGTAATGATAATTTTTTTAATAAAAAATACTATAAAAATGTGTGTTAGTGTTTTAGTGTCGATATGAGTTTAGCCAAAAAAAGAATTACTTTTTAGTGTCGATATGAGTTTAGCAAAAAAATATGAGTTTAGTGATAATTTCTGGAAAAAATAAATTACTTAGCAAAAAGGTATGGGTTTAGTGATAATTTATGTAAAAAAATAACAAAAACATTAACACTCATTTTTTACAGAATTATTACTAAACCCATATTTTTTTGCTAAATAATTTTTTTTTTGGCTAAACCCATATCGACACTAAAACAGTAACATGCATTTTTACCGTAATTTTAAAAAAATATAACTATACCCTTAAACAAATGGTCGAGATTTGAAGAAGGATATTTTAATGACTGTATATTAGTGAGAGCATTCGTGTTGATTTAGGTTCTGTTTGGTCTAGTTGTTAAATTTTAACTTTTAAACTGTAGAACTTTTGCAGTAGAGCTTTGGTTAAAAGTATTATTGAACAAAAATCGTTGACTGTTTGACTTATATTGGACAATATTGAGTTTTTAAAAAATTTAAAAATAATATTGTATTTTAAAAAATATGAAGTAGAGTAAAACAAAAAAAATCATAATTTTTTGCTTTAATGATTGAGATTTTCACTCATGTACCAATTACCAACCCCACGATATGAGAGGATTTTTTTTTTTTTTTTTCGTTGAGAAGGATTTTTTTTTGGTCAAAGATATGAGAGGATCCGCTCCCCCAACGCACACCCATAAATGCTAACGACTCATCCGCACGAGTCGTGGCCCACCCATAAATTCTAACTATTCATGCGCACGAGTCGTGGCCCTAGCCCCAAGAAACTAACTGCATTAATGTAATGTAAATATGGGCCGGAAGAAAATTATTAAATAGGAGATGCGTACGTGGCCCTTTTTTTGACATACATTCAGATCTTTTCATATTAAATTTTTTTTATAATATTATAAGAATAAAATTTTAACCATTTATATTATTATAAAACATCTCAACAATCCATTTAAATTAAACTCTTCTCTTTTTTAAGTTTAATTACAAAATATTTTTACAACCTTTTCTCTCTCTCCCATTATCCACTACTAAGATTTATAGGCAATCTCTCATTTCAAACTTCCTATTTTTCTTTTTTCTTTTTTAAACTCACTTCATCTCTATCTTTTCACTCTACCCACTCTCTTAGTCATTTTCATCCACTATCAATTTTGCTAAAGAACAAAGGGTTTCAACTAAGAACTTTGGTACTTCACATTTTCTTTTTTTCCTTTTTCAGCTCTAAAATTACTATTATTTTTCCTTCAATTTTTAAGCTTACTGGTTCTAAATTTTATTTTATTTTTTCATTGTCGTCCTCGTATGTTAGTCTTCTCCAATATGTTGTCCATTTAAAATTCTAAAATGTAAGATATTAGATTATTAACTATCATAATCGTGCAACTTTTTTTATTATTTTGGTTGGTAACAATTGCTTTGTAGAAGCTAGCAAAATCAAGAGCACCTGCTGACCGAATAAATCAATGATGAAGAAACATGAAAATTAAAGCAAAGTAGAAGAGACCAAAAAAACAAATGAAATCTTGATGCAATCCAAAGAGAATTTCGATCCATCAACTTCGCCAATGAAAATAGATCAGCAAAATCAATGATATAAAAGATCTATCAGCAAGTTTCAAACATCTCACTTAGTGCATAATTAATTAGTGTTTTAACTGTTATTAGTGGTTTAAAAATCGACAACAACAAATTGACATTACATATTTTTAACCATTAGACTGAATATGAAAACAAAGAAAAAAGTAAATATAGAGCTGAAAAAATGAAAAAGAAAAAAAGAACGTGAAGTATCAAAGTTGTTATTCGTTGAGAGTTTTTGTTCTTAAGCAAAAATAGTGGCTGAGAATGATTGAGAGAGTTGAGTAGAGTGAGAAAGACAGAGATAAAAGTTCTTTTTTTGGTAAAAAATTAAAAGCGAGGGAGATAGGAGGAAATGTAAGAGTGATAATGGGAGGAAGAAAATGTTGGAAAATATATTTTTCAATTAAATCTGATAAAGGAAAATATTAATTTCAATTAATTGTTGAAATACTTTATAATAATATAAATAGTTAAGACTTTCTTTTCATAATATTATGAGATGAAAGTCAATATGAGAGATCCAGTAACAAATGCGTTAAATAGGATATGCGTACGTGGCCCATTTTCCGAGAAACAAAAAAGGTACGTGGAACTTTTATTTTTGCTTAACGACAAAAAAAAAAAAAAAACTTTTGCTTTATTTATGTCGGGAACTTTTTTGGTTCCCATACCCCATTTGGCTGTCTAGGTCCCATTACTTTATGTCCTCAATTTGGGAATTGAGCTTTTTCCATTTATAGAAAAATTTGTGGATGGGATTTGATGCAAATGTCAGACCCAAAAAGAAAAGGTTAGATAGCACATGGAGATGAAATTAGAATTGAAATGGGCAAAAACTATTTTAGTCCCTGATGTTTGTTCTAAAGATTAAATTGGTCCATCAAGTTTGTAAAAAGACCAAAAAGGTCCCTCCAATTAACTTTTGTTAGTCAAATGTTAATAGTCAAAGGGTTGACCGAGCTAAAAAATCATTATATCCTTAGACAACATATATTATAAAAGAAAATTACAATAAAAGTCTAAATCAGCCTAAAAAAAACATAATTCGCGTAGAAAAAAAAAACAAAAACTAAAAAATATCAGTTCAAACATAAACAAATTAAATTCAGTAATATATCGTTAAAAAATGAACAATTATCATCGATATAATTAACAGCGAGGGTACCGACCAGAAAAGAGGATGAATCATGATTATTTATTTTTTAACGATATATTACTAACTTTAATTTGTTTATGTTTAAACTGATATTTTTTAGTTTTTATTTTTTTTTCTTACGCGAATTATATTTTTTTTAGACTGATTTAGACTTTTATTGTAATTTTATTTTATAATATATGTTGGGTAAGCATATAATGGTCTTTTAACTCAGTCAACCCTTTGAATATTAATATTTGACTAACAACAGTTAATTGGAGGGACCTCTTTGGTCTTTTTACAAACTTGAGGGACCAATTTGGTCTTTAGAGCAAACCTCAGGGACTAAAATGGTTTTGACCCGAATTGAAATGGAAGGATGTTGAAATGTGAAATAAATAACAAATATAATGGAATTAAAATTCAAATGTGAAAGCAAATATAGATGGTGAAAAGAAAAGTGGAAATTCACGTAAAAGGATAATGAGAATGAAATTAGGGATAACAATGAAGATGAATTTTTAAAGTGACTTCTTCTCTTTTACACAATCGGAGAGATATTAGAGCGATAAATAGGGAGTGTGACCGGGATGAAAATTACCTTTAATCCTTGGTCCTAGTTCAATGTGGAAATGAGATAGATATTTTACGGGCATATTAATTTAAATCTTTTATGTTGTGACTTTAATAATAATTTAAACATTTTATCATATATACAAATTTCATGTGTAAAGGTTTAGTTGTAATTTGTTTCAGTTGTTTATAACTCAATTACTAGAAGAATGTATTGCTTTCTAGTTAGAGGTATGAAACTTAATTTGAAATATCTCTTTTTAACTGTTATATTTATTTCATAATTTCTTATTATTTAATCTATTCCTTTGAAGTTATGTGTCGTAAATAAACTTTGATTTTATATACTTTAAAAAGTTTTTAGACATTTTTTTTTTTTGGTGTACGAGTTTTAGACATTTTCTTTCAGTAATCCCCGTCCTTAATAGGAAATTGGGAATAGCAGAGGCACAAAAATGGAAGGAAGGAATCAAGTGTTAATTAATCTAAGGTTTTATCATAAAATTAATTGAGGTTTTATTTTATAATCAATTGGTGTTAGGTGTTATATAGGACAATTAGATTATTCAATACCCTTATTTATATGTGACATATGATTAATTGATTGATGTGATTAAGGAAACATCGAATTTGAAAGAAGCATACCATAGTCAATTGTTGAAGGTGCAATTAATGAATGAGGTGGTACAAAAGTCACCAGAAACAAGAACATATTGTACATAGATGAATAATATAGGACCAAGATCCAACTTTTATATCATGTTAATTAATTAAGATTTCATTCTAAAAATTAATTGGTATTAACTGAAATAATTCATAATCTTATATACTGATTGATCTTAACAATTTTTGTTTATCTATTTAGGACCATTAAATTCTCCAACACTAAGAGGATATAAAATTTGAAAAAAACCCAAAACCAACAAATGCCAATGAAGACCAGACTGCAATTTCAAACAAAAAAAACATAATTAGCTTACTCGGAGGTAGATTTTCTAACCCCACTCCTATATATAGAGAGGAAAACTAACTTCTAAGTCAAGCCCAAAAAAAAATCAAGGGTTAGGAAAAAATTTCGCAATAGGTTAAGGAGTCCCATTCTCGAGAGAATCGAAATTTTGAGATCGAATAGCATATACAGTAGAATTTCTTTAAATTAATAGCGTTGGGACTACAAAATTTTATTAATTTATCGATAAATTAATAACTATTAATTTATAGAGATATTTTTATTTTTTTTGGATTTATAGTAAACATATTATGATTATAATGCTTTTTTTTGAAAAGTGACCTGTATTTTTTCAGTCAAATTTGAAAATATTAGTAATGAGAATAGAAGATTAAATTTACTTTAATAGGATTATAACAAAATTTTTATAATCTCATATTCAAGTTTTTGTAAGATTAGAATGAGAACTAATTTTTTTAATCTTGTATCCTAAATTTTGTAGGATTATTTCAATTTTTTCTCTTTAAATAATTAAATATGAGATTCAACTAGATTTGAAGTTCAACAAAAAACAAACTACTCTTGATTTATATTTTAAGAAAACTTCATAGTCATTTTATTATGTACTTTTTAGCTAATTATTAATTTATAAAATATTTGGATCAATAAAATACAAATAAATTTTTTTTAAATGTATTATCTTATAATTTTATCAAATTTATCTACTTTTTATACTGGTCCCAAGTCGGGATCAGATATTTTTATTAATTAAAAAAAATTATTAATTTATTGAGTATTAATTTAAAAAAATTTTACGATAGATCGAGCCTAATAATATTCGAGTTCAAGATCCTTTTTATTTTTTTATATATATATTTTTTTTTTGGGGGTCAACCCTACGTGTAAAGTTAATACGTATTGGCAAGAACATAAGGGAAAACAACGTCTTGTTCATGATTCATGGGCATAGGTATGTCAAACGGGAAATTTGCGCAAATGGCCATATTATTTTTAAAAAAAAATTAAAAAGTCTTATTTTTTAAAATTAGTTAATTTAATCCTTAATATTTTTTTAAAAATTTTAATTTATTTTTATTATTTAAAATTAGTTAATTTAGTCTAGACCATGATTAAATTAAATTTTTTTGAGAAATAATAAGAATTAAATTGAATTATTTTTGAAAAATAATATAGACAAATTTGAAATTTTTAAAAAAATAATATGAATTAAATTGATTAATTTTAAACCAAAAATAAATACAGAATTTGGAAAAACAATATGGAGTGTTTGTGCAATTTTTCCTATAGTCGGCAGAAAAGGAACGTAAATTTGTATATAAGCAGATCAAATTGAACAAAGTGCTTGGATCAAACTTCATTTCCGACAAAAAAGAAAAAAGAAAAAAACGACATGGGAACAACAAAACCTCATGCTGTTGTGGTTCCATGGCCAGCACAAGGCCATGTTAATCCACTTATGAGATTTTCCAAGCTCTTATATTCAAGAGGCTTTCATATCACATTTGTCCACACAGAGTTTAATTACAACCGTTTAATCAGATCAAACGGTCCTGATTCTGTAAAGGGCTTACCTGATTTCAGGTACGAGACTATTCCTGATGGAACTCCACCCCCATCAAATCCTGATGCTACACAAGATGTGCCTTTAGTATGTGATTCGTTAAGAAAAAATGGTTTGGGTCCTTTTAAAAAGCTTTTGGATAAGCTTAATGATTCTCCTGATGTGCCTCCTGTAACATGTGTTGTTGCTGATGGTGTTATGACCTTTGCTATTCGAGCTGCTGAGTTGTTGGGCGTGCCTGGTGTTAATTTGTTTACTTCTTCTGCTTTCTCCTTCATTGGGTATTTGTATTACAATGAGCTCATGGAACAAGGGAGTTTTCCATTTAAAAGTAAGTAACCATTCTTTTTGCTGCTCTATTTCAGTTTGTAGCCAGTGATTCGTTCTACCTTTGTTGAGATTTTGATTGATTGAGCAGTGTCTAGTAAATTTTGTATAATCAAATCCAGATTCTGGTAGTGAATTTAGGTTGGCTAGAGCTAAATTAACCACGTTAAATGTAATGATTTCACATCGGGAACTTAGCTCATAAAGAATGGTTCTTAAGTACAAAGTTCTCTCTCCAAATAGATTAGACTTTTATGGCTCTTCATTTGAGCTTGAGTTGTTACATTTGAGTTTTCATTGTAAGTGGACTCCATGGAGGAGATATTATATGCTAGATTAAAGTGTAGTAAGTATCAACTAGAATACTAATAGACGAGTGTATTCGGTAGGAGAAAAGGCTCATGTCGGGTCAGTGCATCAGCTCGGGCTCTTAGGATGGGGGACTAGTCTTTTGCATTGAACTCTCCCCTTAAATTTGAGTTGTTACATATTCGTTGAGCCTTTGTTGAGATTTTGATTGATTGAGCAGTGTCTCTTGGATTTGATTTGCATAATCAAATCCAGTTTTTGGTAGTGAATTTAGGTTGGTTAGAGCTAAATTAACCACGTTAAATATTTGTGTCTCTTGTTCCACAGTTTTCTATTATACGATACTATTGGTAATGTTGTCTATATAAGTTTATAACATGTGTGCTATAATTCACAATCAACATAATAGTCATATAAAAATAAAACAGAACTTGAATCACTATGCACAATTATAAATAATATACCACAAATAAATTTGGAAAGAAAATTTAAATGTTCTTGATAGAATGTTTTGGAAAATAAATGCAAAGTAATATACCAAGAAATACCAGAGAATCCTAGATCACTAGAGAGTATAAGAAACTTGAAATAAGATTGAGGCCCTAATTTAATTTAATGTCTTTAAGACTTTTATCTTCCCCCTAAGATGCTTACAACCACGGGCGAAGGTCTCTTAGGGTAAAACAATCTTTATTTTGCAATAGTATCACTTCAAATCACAAGATACAAACGAACCGAATAAAGTAAAACTCTATTTGTGTGATGATGCAGGCTCATTATGCAAATACTTTATGAAAAGACTCAATATATTTTGATGCCAAAATAACCCAAATATTTATAATTGAAAAGTGTTTAACAGTTTTCTAACCAATCACTTGATTGTTGAGATTAACTATAAATAATAACATTTATTGATGAAAAATAAAACGGATATAAATGACAACATATTTATTTCTGATACTCAATTTTACAATAAAATTCGAAATGCATTCTAAATATATTTATCACTAGTGTTTATTTTTTAGTTTTTTTATTTTAATTAAAGTCAAACCACGTTAAATATTTGTGTCCTAGCTATAGTAAATAGGACCATAAACTCTTGAGAATCGCCTCTAATCTAGTTCAAAAACCATTTGAAGTTTACTTTTTCAAAAAATAAAAAAATCTAAAGACTGATCTGGGTTTATCCTAGTTTCTTAGTTCCTTTGTTTGTTCTAAGTTCATTTTCAATTTCTATCTGGTAATTCCTTTTCGGTTAAAGTTCTTAAATCAAATTCATGTTGCAAACAATACAGATGATGACTATCTCACTGATGGCACTCTTGATACACCAATTGAGGTCACTGGTATGGGCAATATACGCCTCAGGGACCTTCCAAGCTTCTTCCAGACGACTGATCCCGCTGAAATCATGTTCCATTTCATGAGGTTAGAATGCGGGGATTGCCTAAAAGCTAGTGCATTGCTTATGAACACCTTTGAGGAATTTGAGCAAGAAGCCATTGAAGCTGTCATATCTAAATACAATTACCCAAATGTCTATACAATCGGGCCACTTTCCTTGCTAGAACAAAAGCACGTTCCTGAGAAACAATCCGAGCAATTCATTTCAAGTTTATGGAAGCAAGATCCGAAGGTTTTCGAGTGGCTAGATAGCAGAGAACCTCATTCTGTTCTGTACGTGAACTATGGATGCGTGGCAGTAATGTCTAGCCAGGATTTTCAAGAATTAGCGTGGGGGATTGCTAATAGTAAGCAACCGTTTTTATGGATTGTTAGGCCTGATGTTGTGAAAGATGGATCAGCAACCTTGTCTGAAGAATTTCTGGAGGAGACTAAGGGTAGAGGATTTATAGCCAGTTGGTGTGAACAGGAGAAGGTTTTGTGCCATCCTTCTGTTGGTGCATTTGTAACACACTGTGGATGGAACTCTATGACAGAGACGATATGTGGTGGTGTGCCTGTGATTTGTTGGCCTTGGTTTGCTGACCAACAAACAAACTGCCGCTATGCGTGCACGAATTGGGGGATCGGGATGGAAATCAATCCTAATCATGTGAAGCGCGACGAAGTTTCATCGCTGATCAAAGAAATGATGATAGGGGAGAAAGGTAAGCAAATGAGGATGAATGCTCAAGAATGGAAATGGAAGGCAGAAAGAGCTACTGAGGTTGGAGGATCATCTTATAACAACTTTGACAAGCTCGTCAAGCAGGTCCTTCTTCGTGAGAATTAAGCTATTTGAAGGCCAATTTCTTGATTCCTTTTCACATTTTATTGCTACAAGTTGCACGATTTCAGTAATCTATGTGTTTTTTTGTGGAGGAATTGCCTGGACCAAAACGTCCTTGTTTGTTTTGCCGCTAGGGCTTGTGGTAAGGTTATTGGCTATATGCTTGATGTAGCGAGCTCAAATTTCATTGGTTATGTTGTACGGTATTACGCTTTCATGAATAATAATAAAAAAAGGCCTTGTTTCTTGGCTCAAACCAGAACAAGAAGCACTAATGTCTTTGAATAGTATTTCACACCCCATTTATAATGTTTGACGATAGAACCAAATAATATAACATAAACGAGTCTCATTTCTTGAATAAGCATCGGATTCGTATGCAGAAATGCATTACGCAACCAAACAGGTCATCTTCTCTTTCCCTACAAGGTAAAAAGAAAAAGTAAGAAAACAAAAAGAAAGAGTTGCTCTTTGAACCGACTGATGGACTCTCACTCGCACTAATATAGGGTTACATGTGAGTGATGGACCGTCACTCACGATAACAAGGGGCCCACATGTGAGTAAAAGTTAGTGTGAAAGGATGTTTATTACACTAAATTGCCTTTCACCCTTTATTTTTTGTTTTTTGTTCGGGTATAATGTTGAAATGTACTTGAAATTAGAAATGAAATTCCAATGCAAAAATGAAATGAAATTTAATGTTGAAATTCACCTGAACTGAAATGCAGATGTTCGAGCCAAAAAAGGAAATGGAGATGAGATACTTTGCATATTGCTTTTGGAAAAGGAACCTTTTGAGTTATAAATGTGATAATCTATAATTTATTGTGCGATCACGAAAATCGAACATCCTACCAACCTTTTGTCCTTTTGATCTTCATGTGTAAGTGTAACAGCTGCCTAATTTTTTCTTCTAGCCTCTTCACACCTGTCCACAATAAATACTTTAAAAATACACATCCTGTTATAAAATAATTATTAAAAATAATAGAAGAAATACAATAGTTAGAGCCTAGAGGGAAGAAAAAGAGTATTATTAATTGGATTTTTTTGTATATATTCACTTCACATTATTTTCTTATTTATAAGTAAAATAATACATTGATTATATCATCTATGACATCATTCTCATTTAAAATACCATCATGTGGAGATATCATAATGTCTTCTTGTCTTGACTTTTTTCATTTGAAGATCTTTTTAAGGGTAAATCTCACTACTAGTCCCCATTGTTTGTTTTTGTCTCAAATTAGTCCCCATTATTTTAACTGTCTCAAACTAGTCCCCAATGTTTCAGAAAAAGTCTCAAATTAGTCCCTTCAGTCAAAGTAGGTGTTAAAATTAACAGAAATAAATAGTAAAAAAGGGGTAAAATGGTAAAAGCATCCATCTTCATCTTAATACTACCACAACCACCATGCACCACCACTGCCACCACCATACACTACCACTGCCACCACCATCACCTAAAACACACACATACACAAATCATATACACACAAATCATATACACAAATCACATACACAAATCATATACACAATACACATACACACAAACCACCACTGCCGCCAATGCCGCCAATGCCGCCACTGCCGCCACTGCCACCGCCACCACCGCCATCTCCAACCACCACTGCCACCACCATACACTACCACTGCCACCACCATCACCTAAAACACACACATACACAAATCATATACACACAAATCATATACACAAATCACATACACAAATCATATACACAATACACATACACACAAACCACCACTGCCGCCAATGCCGCCAATGCCGCCACCGCCACCACCGCCATCTCCAACCACCACAACCCACCAACAACACACATAAAACACACACAATCGCGCCACTGCCACCACCGCCACCACCGCCATCTCTAACCACCAACAACACACATAAAACACACACAATCGCGCCACTGCCACCACTGCCACCACCGCCACCAACCACCACAACACACATAAAACACACAATCGCGCCACTGCCACCACCGCCACCACAGCCCACAAACCACCACAGCCCACAAACCACCACAGCCCACCAACCACTACAGCCCACCAACCACCGCCGCCTACCAAATCGCCACCAACCACCACAACCCACCAACAATACACACATATAAAACACACACAATCACGCCACCAACCACCACAGCCCACCAACAACACACATAAGCAGGGTGGTATGAGGAGCAGTGGGTTGGGGGCAGTAGCGTGGGGGAGGGTGGGGGTGGAGCGGCGACAGCGTGGGAAGGGTGGGAGGGGGGCAGCGACAGCGTGGGGAGGGTGGTAGGGGGGCAGCTTGGGGAGGGTGGGAGGGGGGCAGCGTGGGAGGCGTGGGAGAAGGGAGGGGCAGCGTGGGGAGGGGGTGTTTGTTTTGATTTGGGAATAGGGGTGAGGGGTAGGGAAAATGGGGTTTGTGTAAGTTTAATTAGGTTTTAAGGGTATTTTAGTCATTTAATTGATTTTCAGTTAGATTTTTAACAGAAAGTACTAACTTGAGACTTTTTTTAAAACATTTGGGACTAGTTTGGGACAGTTGAAACAATGGGGACTAATTTGGGACAAAGTGAAACAATGGGGACTAGTAGTGAGATTTGCCCATCTTTTTAACTATATGATGGAATATCCACCAACAATATTTTATAACACTCTTCATTAGATATCTTTCAAGAATATGTCTCGTTAAAACATTTGTCAAGTAAAATTCAATGGGATAAAAATTTGACAAAGGAAAAAGTACAATATTATTTATATATACCTTTTATACTACCTTATTAAAAACCTTGTCAGGAAAACCTAGTAGAACAAAACTTGTGCGAAGGAAAAAAAAAGTACACTTCGTATAAGGCTCCCCGACATATCAGTAATAATAACAAAGTCAACACATGTCAATCTTGGTAGCTAACTCATTGTTGGCAATGCTTTTGTGGATCATGTAACATTTTGATTGACTTTGAATTTGATGAACATTTATGTCACGTCCTTTTTAAGTTTCTTGCTCAAATAGAATTTTAGACGTCTAAGTTTTCTGCTCAAATAGAATTTTAGTGTGACATACTTGTATTTGTTCTACCTCATTAAAACCTTACCAGAAAAAATTCAGTAGAAAAAAAACCTTGGTAAAGGAAAAAGTGTACCGAGGACAAATACATTATTCCCCTTATTTTGATCTTGTCATAATGATGGATCTTTTGAGCGTCGAATTTCATATTTCTAATCATGTAATCACATTTGATCTGAGTAATACATGTCATATTATTTATTTTCATCATATAATGTGGTTGGACAGTTTTCATTGGAGGATAACCCACAAGATTGCTGAACACGTTGAATGACGAATCTTAACCATTCATATTCTGGGCACAATTGAAGATGTACTTTGTCTGTGATTTTGTCTTTCGTGGGTCAAATAGATAGTCAATATTTGCTTAATCAACTAATGTTGATTTTGATCTTTTGTGAGTAAAATGAACCCATATATGATATTTCATAGAGATTTTATCTGTGTGTTTAATTTCATTCTAATTCTTGCAAATCAAAGTTGTGATTTACCTGATAAATAAACCAATAAAGAAAATATATGGTCTTGTATTATTAGCAATATACGTTAGTGTACCAACTCAAATATGATATATTGTATTTCAAAATCAATAGTTCAGATTCTTTATCTTCCAATGACAAAAATGATCATTTTCAATATCAAAGGATTAAACCATTTTGACATTTAGCATATAGACTTTATGGCTTCAATACTTTCTACGTAAAGAATGAATTCCACAATATATAATTATGTCATAATATATACAAAAGATATACCACATTCTTCTAGAATGTTTTCATCCATACAAAGATTTTTGTAATCAAATATATTTATCGAGATTTTATTTATGTGCTTCAGGCATATACAGTCCTTCTAGGACTTCTATATATATCATTATCAAATGAATATATACTTCAGGCATAAAGAGTCATTCAAAAACTTCAATAATATTATCATGTGATTTATATAGGTAAAATATTACCATATTCATAAGACGCATATTAAGTCATTTTTTAAAATTACCAGGCTAATATCAACTAGGTTTTCTCGAAAAGTATAGACCAAGGTATAATCACACAACGTACTAACTCATTCCTTGTTCGTGTTTAAACAATTTAAGAGAAAGCCAACTATTATGATTAAATCCTTGTAATCTTCTCATAGTTATGTGGGATTGATTTCATACCATTCTCCTCCTCAATCTCATCGACAATAATGCATGTGCATTTCAACAATTATACATATTTCAATATGCACTTATTTAAATAAAAAAAAAAAGTACTTATATATTGCCTAGATTGCGTCTTCTCTATTATTTTGGTCAATCATTTATTTACAGACATTCTTGTTTGGACTTCAATTCAAGATCCTCGATTTCTCTAAAAAATCAATAGCTACTTTATTTTCAAATAATTGATCATGATCAATTTCTCTTTTCGATTCCATTATTTTCCAAGAGTAATTTAATTGAGTGAGATCTCTTTATAATCAAAACTTTCAATATTCACATCGTTTTAGGTACCTCATACTCTCTTGGAGTAGTATTTTTCAGTTATATTTTTAACTCCTCATCTTCACGATATTAAATCATTCAAAAAATGCCAACTTGCTAATTTTGCTTCTTTATCTTTGGAACTGATATGTCTACCACGCTCGCGACGTGCAGTAGATTCTAAAACATCAATTCTATTAAGAGCATTTAAAGGTGATATATGTAACTTAGTCACTATATTTGCATCCGGGATTTGCAAATGAATAATTTGCTGAACTTTTGTTCACATTAATTTATTTGAGGATCAATATGATAATGTTTTCCATCAATTTCTCATTTTTTCAGCTTTCGTTTTTCTCCCCTGATACTGAGAATATCATTTCATTAATTAACAAAACGTGCTATTGAAACATCTCCCGTCAATGACCCAAAATATATACAATATTTGATGGAGTATAAAATAATAAATTTTCAGTTTCTTCATAGACCCATCTTTTTACGCTTGTGGGGGAGTAGTTGGAATATATATTGTGCAAAACATTCTTAGATGGTCTTTGAATAATGGGGAGTATATAATTCAATCGGTTGGCTTTGTTTGAATAAACATTGTAGCATATAATATAACATGTCCCCAAACAGGACTATGCAACTTAGTTCGGAATAATATTGGTCTGTCAATTAGCTACAAGTATTTAATGAAGGATTCCGCAAGACCATTTTGTGTATATGTGTGAGTCACATAATGCTCAACACTAATTCCAATTAACATACAATAATCATTAAATGATTGGAATGTAAATATTCATTCATTATCAAAACGAATTCTCTTGATTTTATAACTCATAAATATTTTTTGAAATCTAATTATTTATAAAAACTCTTGCAAATGCCACATATTAGGTGAACAGTAAACATGCATGTGCATCGTATTGAGACATCTATTAATATCATAAAATATTATAATGATCCACATGATAGAATAATAAGCTCACACATATCCCCTTAAATCCTTTCCAAAAGTATATGAGTTTCAATGCCAATTTCAGTAGGGGGATGGCTTTGTAATCAATTTTTCTTGGACACAAGCAGTAAATGAGAATTCACTTGATAATAAAATCTTTTGATCCTTTAATGGGTGCCCATGTAAATTTTCTATAATTCTTTTCATCATCACTACACCTAGATATCGAAAACAATCATGCCCAAAAATAAAATTCTTTAGATCAAATATCTTCTGGTGCATTAGTGGTGTTCATAGAATTTTTTTTTTTTTAAAATAATTCTCTTTATTTTTATTATACCCATATTATATAAGTGATTACTTTAATACATAAAATATTTGAATCACTATCTCTTTCGGTAAATCCTTTCTCGTAATTAATTGAGCCTTGCAATAATTGATCTATTATACTACGTACATGTAATTATGAGCACAAGCAGGAAAAAGCTAAAGCCAGGCCACCATGGTTTTAAAGTTTTAATAGAAATGATTAGATTAGACTAACGTAAAGAAAAATAATTGAATAATCACACCATACCTTTGCTTTCTTTAATAGAAATGATTAGATTAGACTAAAGAAAATTAATTGAAAAATCACACCATACCTTTGCTTTCTTTAATAGGAATGATTAGATTAGACTAACGTAAAGAAAAATAATTGAATAATCACACCATACCTTTGCTTTCTTTAATAGGAATGATTAGATTAGACTAACAAAGGAAAATTAATTGAAAAATCACACCATACCTTTGCTTTCTTTAATAGGAATGATTAGATTAGACTAACAAAGGAAAATTAATTGAAAAATCACACCATACCTTTGCTTTCTTTAATAGGAATTATTAGATTAGACTAACAAAGGAAAATTAATTGAAAAATCACACCATACCTTTGCTTTCTTTAATAGGAATGATTAGATTAGGCTAACGAAAATAAAATTGATTTGATTCAATTATGATATGATTAACTTTGCAGGTTGGCAACTAATTCTTCCAATGCGCCTTATATCACGAGTATCCGAGG
Source organism: Ehretia macrophylla (assembly GCA_037974665.1). Classification (NCBI taxonomy): domain Eukaryota; kingdom Viridiplantae; phylum Streptophyta; class Magnoliopsida; order Boraginales; family Ehretiaceae; genus Ehretia; species Ehretia macrophylla. Next base: position 10,005,833 of record CM075764.1, on the reverse strand, counting down.
ACATATATTTTATCTCATTGGCCAGTGGTAATATATGTGTCTTATTCCTCACTTAAAGTGGTTGATCTATTAGACGAAGTAATATCTTAGTTAACTTACTGCAATATTAGGCATCTTGGTGATGGTTTTTACATGTGATACATTGGAAGGAATGTCTAAAGATCAGGATGACCAGAACAAATATAAATGTAATGTAGTACTGACATCTGATGAATTAAAAGAAAATTACACAAAACATGAAACTAAGTATAGACTAATCAAAAACAACTTCTTACACAAATAAGAAAAACCCATTCAGATAAGAGTATAGCTCTCAACTATTCGTCATAACCAAAAATTATCTATTTATTTGATAAAACACCAACCAGCTAACCCATTCAAATCAGCTTCATTTATTAGATATCAAGATTCAGTCATCAAGTGCTGCATACCTAACTCATAAAACAAGTACAACACAAAAACAACCAAGCTAGAAACTTCGGGCTATCTTATAAAATCCTATCTTTATATTACGTACAGTTTTAAAGTAATAACTCGTCTTTAAAATTAAACAATCACATTTTAAATAGCATAAAGATCTCGACCGCATTTTTAAAAGCATAAAGAGCATAGATCTCCAAGTCCCTTGATTATGATTATAAGTTAATGTCAGATAGTAAAATGAAGCAGAGATCTCCATTATTTATTCAAAAGTCAATATAATTCTCATTATTTTAAAATACTCAAAGAGGTCTCCAATGTTTACAAATATGCTCATTGTGATCCCCACCGTTAAAAATCTAACAGAAAATACATAAAGTGACTAAACTACCCTAACTGAATCAGAAAATTGCAAATTTATCCTTCCCTTCTTCTTCCTCTTCCACCCCACCCAACTCCACCACCACCCCCACCCCCACCAAACAAATGCCGCCGGTCAACACCACTACCACCTACCAGCCACCAGAACACCACCCCCACCCACGCGAGCCACCACCCCCCACCCACGTAAGCCTACCGCAAGCCACCACCCTCACCCACACCGCCAGTCACCACCACGGCCAGCCAATACCCACGCGAGCACCACCACCAGCCACTCCCGCGAACACCACCTCCACCCACGCGAGCACCACCACCAGCCACTACCCGCGAACACCACCTCCACCCACGCGAGCAACACCACCAACCACTACCCGCGAACACCACCTCCACCTACACGAGCACCACCACTAGCCAACACCCGCGAACACCACCTCCACCCACGCGAGCACCACCACCCGCGAGCCCACCGCAAGCCACCACCCGCGAACACCACCCCCTACCTCCACCCCCCTGAGTTTGTGTATGTGTTTTTGGCTTTGTGTGTGTTCGTGTGTGTATAATATTAGTGGGTGTGTTTTTGTGAATGTTTTGATGTGTGTTTTTGTGTGTGTTTTAGTGTGTTCGTGTATGTGTGTTCGTGTGTGTTTTGGTCTGTGTTTTTGTGTGTGTTTTGGTCTGTGTGTTTATGTATTTTAGTGTGCGTTTTTTGGTATTTTTCATGTCAGATTTTGTGTTTTTTATAATTTTTTAATTTTACCCCTGAGATACTATTTATATATGTTAAAATTAACCAAATTTTTAACGGTAAGAATCACAATGAGCATGTTTATAAAATCGGAGACCTCTTTAAACATTTTGAAACAATAAGAATTATATTAATTTTTGAATAAATAATGAGAACCTTGCTGCATTTTACCCATAAAACATGGTTGTGCCGTATGCTATTTCACCATTTAGTATCATTACCGGGGGAATGAATGATGAATATTACGTGAGAGAGATACAAATATATCAAAAGCATAAAGATGGTAGGCCACACCACTATTTTATTACTTTAATTTTGTCTCTTGCCTATAAATTTTGACGAAAGAGTATCTTTTAGTCCTTTAAACGTCTTCTTTTGCAAAAATTTTGTCCAAATTTGATGTTGCTCGAAAAGTCCTTAAAATGTTGATTATGGCCTGTTTTGTTTTTATTCATAGAATGATTACCATTGCAATTCATCAAAGCATTCCAAAAAAAGCTCTTGTCAACCATCAGTCTAAAATCATATTGTATAATCATTAAAGTAAAGTGGAATCATCAATACTTTGACCAAATATTGAAATCATCATTCTATCTATTACCATAAAATAAAGCAAATACACCTGCACTTATTATGTAAACTACTTAGTGCCACCAAATTAACCTGATATCAGTCATGATATCCATATTTTATTAACAAAACATCAGTCATGATATCCATATTTTATTAACAACTTTGTATATGTACAGCAATAGTTAAATAATGCCACTATATCAAAGGATTCATTTTGGGGAACTTAATTTCAATTCCCACTATAGAATTTCTTCTTTAATTCCATTCACTTTAAAAAAATGGTGTTTCAGCCAGTTGAAATATTTGGCCCTTTATAGAATTTCTCCTTTAATTACTTTTCCAAAATTTTCTAGTATGATGAAATTACTGAAACGCTTAGACCCTATAAATCGAAAATGTTATATAGATCATCAAAGCATATAACCAAAAGTGTAAACATGCCTCTATGGGGAATAAAAGCAAACAACTAGTATACATAATTCAGAATTGAGATTAGCATAACTGTGCTGGAAATGACTTTCTTATGAACAGTGACGGATTTACGAGGGAGTGCACAACTTAAAAAAAAACATTTTTATTTATTTGTTTTTTAAAAAATTAATTATATTGGATATTTTTATTTTATGATAACACATCTTGATTTCTTCCACGATAAGAATGCATTTTCTGAGCCCAAATATCTGAATTCGCCATTGCCTATAAATAATATACATAAAGTGTGATATTTATACCTCCATTTGAAACAGTTTCAAAAAACTGTCATAGAGCTCCCCTTTCCATATTCAAATAGAAACAAAACCGTTCCTATTTTTACATTATCTACAAACTTTGACGAAGAAATGGTGGAAAGAAAGAAGAAAATGAATCTTGCAGTACTCGTTGAACATAATCGTTAAGACTAGGAGAGGAAGTGTTTAAAAAAAGCAGAAAGCTTTGAGCAATGGCGAGACAACAGCATACACCATGCCAATCATTATATAAAGACAAATAATATGCACTTTTCTGTAATAAGGCAGGGAATAAAGATAACGACAACTCCCAGAACAATATGGTCATCTCTTCCAAAAGTAAGCTTTAACTTCGAAAGCTCAACCTCCTCCATTTTTTTATTTATCTCCTCAAAGAACTGTTCCCAAAGAAACTTACAGGAAGAGCTCGGCAATGTGTGTAATATTATTTATTTAAAGAGATTAAATTAATATTATATCACATATAAAAAAATTAAATTTATTAAAAATTAACTTTGAATATTTTTTGATATTATATCAAATATAAAAAAGTTAAATCTATTAAAAATTAACTTTGAAATTTTTTTTAACATAAAACGAAAACCAGAAACAAATGCCGATAGCCACTATGTATATTCCATAACTGTGGACTTATTTTTTATTTTATTTTGGTCATACCATAACTGTGACTTAATTCACACAAACCATCATCCACTCAAGAAAAAATGGCGGCAGCTACACAAACAACAACGAACAAGCCTCACGCAGTAGTGATACCGTACCCAGCACAAGGCCATATAAATCCACATATGAGATTCGCCAAGCTCTTGTATGCAAGAGGCTTCCACATCACATTTGTCCACACAGAATTCAACTACAGCCGTTTGATCAGATCAAACGGCCCTGATGCCGTAAAGGGCCTGCCTGTTTTCAGGTACGAGACCATCCCTGATGGAACACCACCACCATCAAATCCAGATGCAACACAAGATGTTCCGATGGTGTGTCAGTCGTTACGAGCAAATGGTCTGGGTCCTTTTAAGAAGCTTCTTGAGAAGCTTAATGCTTCTGTTGATGTGCCCCCTGTGACGTGTTGTTGCTGATGGTTGTATGACGTTTGCTGTTCGAGCTGCTGAGATGTTGGGCATTCCTGGTGTTAATTTGTATGCTGCTTCTGCACACTCCTACATTGGATTTGTGTATTACAATCACCTCATGGAACAAGGGATTTTTCCATTTAAAAGTGAGTTTTCTTTTTCTTTTTATTTCTATTTTTTGTTTGCTGAGATTTTGAATTTTAGGATAATTGATTCAAATCAAGCTTGAAAATTTTGCTAATTCCACTCTGGGTTTTCCGAATTATGTAAACTAGCTAGTGAAAATGATTTTTGAGGCCACTTGCCACTTGCTCTAGTGGTATGATTCTCGCTTGGTTTCATTTGGATTCTTTCGAGAGGTTCTTGTATGCTGTACAATCATTTTTAATTTATCTGGAAATCATTTTGAAAAAAATTGTTTTGCTCACATTACAGATGACAACTATCTCACTGATGGTACTCTTGATACTACTCTTGAGGTCACTGGTATGGGCAAGATACGGTTGAGGGACCTTCCAAGCTTTTTCCAGACAACTGATCCCAATGACATCATATTCCATCATGCAAGGTTAGAATACACGGATTGTCTAAAAGCCAGTGCCTTAATTATTAACACCTTCGAAGAATTTGAGGAAGAAGCCGTGGAAGCTGTCAGATCTAAATACAATTATCCAAACGTTTATTGTGTTGCTCCACTTTCTTTGATGGAACAAAAGCATGTACCCGAAAACCTGGCCAACCAATTCATTTCAAGTCTATGGAAGCAGGACCCCAAGGTTTTCGAGTGGCTAGATATCAGAGAACCTCGGTCTGTTCTATACGTGAACTATGGATGTGTAGCAGTAATGTCAAGCCAGGATTTTCAAGAATTGGCGTGGGGGATTGCTCACAGTAAGCAGCCATTTTTATGGATTGTTAGACCTGATGTTGTTAAGGATGGATCGGCAACATTGTCTGAAGAATTTCTGGAGGAGACTAAGGGAAGGGTAGAGGATTTATAACAAGCTGGTGTGCACAGGAGAGGGTACTATGCCGTGGATGGAACTCGATGACGGAGTCTGTAACTGGTGGTGTGCCTGTGATCTGTTGGCCTTGGTTCGCTGACCAACAAACGAATTGTCACTATGCGTGCACGAAATGGGGGATTGGAATGGAAATCACTCATGTGAAGCGTGACGAAGTTTCACCACTGATCAAGGAAATGATGATAGGGGAGAAAGGTAAGCAAATGAGGATGAATGCTCAAGAATGGAAACGAAAGGCAGAAAGAGCTACTGATGTTGGGGTATCATCTTATAACAACTTCGATAAGCTCATCAAGGATGTTCTTCTTCGTAAGAATTAAGATATTTAAAGGCTTATTTCTTGCTTCTGTTATTTTATATGCTAGCTGTTGCAAGATTTGATGAACAGCATAATTCCAGCTGGAAGTCTTTGAACGTACTTCTTGTTTTCCTGATTTATATAACAGTTTTTGAGTAGTTTTCAATTTTCTATGGTTATGTCCAAAGGAAATTGCATGGACCAACGAGGCTTGTTTCTTGGCTCAAACCAGAACAAAAAGGATTAATCTCTTTGAATAGTATTTCGCACCACATTAGAAGTGTTTGACAAAAAGCAGTATTCATGTCATGTTCTTGTGCATATCCATGCCTCTATTTGTGTGGGTTTCTATGTTCGTATCTGCATTTGTGTGAAAAGCTGGGACAGAAGATTTTACAGAGAGTTTTGAGCAAAGTGCTTAACAACGTGTCGGGTTTCACGAATTAACTCAAAATGTTTAAATTCATATTGCCAGTAATAATGAAGTTAAGTAACAATAAAGCTTTTAAAAATTCAATATAAAACTTGTTTCGGGCAAGTTTTTACCTGATAGGTCTAAAAGTAATTTTGACGGGGGCAAGATAGTGTAGCATAGGAGCTCGGGAGGAAAAAGCCAGCAAAGCGTGAGATAAGATCCGCGGGCCACCTCTTGAGTGTAGATAAGGCACCATTCCAATTAAAGATAAGGGATATAAGCTTGATTCAAGGATAAGATCACCAAGTCAAGATTTTAGGGACCTAATCTTATCATGATTTTGAGCCTTGAGTAAATATAAATATAGCAGAACACCGCTACTAAAAGTATGTAATTCTAGTTAAAATACTCTTGTACTTATTCTAACTACATTCGAGCAATTCTGAACTCCCTAGGAGTGTTCGAAGAGGAATCTGGAAGCACCCACGGGTCGACGGACCAGTTCAAGCACTTGCAGGAACTCTAATAACATAAAACAAGTCTCACCAAATTCTTACCTTAACAGTTTTACATTTTTTCATGTGTGTAAACAAGATGAATTTGTGCTCCTTAATAAAAAATGGTTACTTATCTCCATTAACTAACTTCATGGAGATATTAATATTTCTCAACAATCATGGGCCCAATGAAAATTACCAATATATTCATGGGCTCAAAGCTTATTACCTAATTCTAACAAATACTTAACACCATTGTTAAAATATTATTACTTGTCCTAGAATGAAAAGTTATAAAATTTAAAAGTATTATAAAACTAAAAGAAACTAAAGAGAAAATAAAGACAAGAGATATATGGAGAGAGAAGCTATTTCTTGCTTTCTAAGAGAAGTTACATAATGTTAAACTTCGCATAGACTCAAGAATCAAGATACAAGATTTCGATAAATATTATCACTATAATAGTTCGAATAATTACGAACTAATAATTTGTATCGAGATGAATATCTAATAATATTAATAATTTCATAACAAAAAACACTTTATAAAATGTGGGGTTACTTATTTTAAAATCAATTGATTTTGAATAAATTTCGTAATTCTCATCATAGTATTAGAATTTAGACCCCTAATCCAATTATATTATCCACCATATGTGAGTCATGTTTATGTATCCCGTTTGATTATTCATCCACCATGTGTGAATCATGTTCATCCACATGCAAAATGTCTTTCACTTTTTTTTTCCTTTTTTGTTCGGGTATGATGTTGAAATGTATATGAAGTTAGAAATCAAATTCTAACGCAAAAGTAAATGCAGACGAAACGAAAAATGAAATGAAAATTAATGTTGAAATTCACCCGAAATGAAATGCAAATGTTCGAGCCGAAAAAGGAAATGGAGATGACATACTTTGGCTTATTGCTTTTAGAAAAAGAAAAGTACCGAGTTATAAATGCGCAGATAATTTATAATTTATTGTGTGATCACGAAAATCGTACCTTGTACCTACTTTTCGTTTTTTTGACCTTTATGTGTAACATCTGTCTAATTCTTTCTTCTCGCCTCTTGACACCTGTCCATTAAAAATGCTTTAAAAATAAGCATCCAATTAAATATAAACCCAAAAGGATTTCTTTAAAAAAAAAGTAGCGACAAAGAAGCTTCTCACTCATCAAGCCCACTATATATATATATATAGTGACTTTCGTCACAAACCATATCAACATTAAAAAGAAAAAAAAATGGCAGCAGCTACAGCAACAACAATAACAACGAAAAAGCCTCACGCAGTGGTGGTGCCATGGCCAGCACAAGGCCATGTAAACCCACTAATGAGATTCGCCAAGCTATTATACGCAAGAGGCTTCCACATCACATTTGTGCACACTGAATTTAACTACAGCCGTTTGATCAGATCAAACGGCCCTGATTCCGTAAAGGGCTTGCCTGATTTCAGGTACGAGACTATCCCTGATGGAACTCCACCACCATCAAATCCTGATGCTACGCAAGATGTGGCAGCGGTAAATTATGCGTTACGAGCGTATGCTTTGGGTCCTTTTAAGAAGCTTCTAGATAAGCTTAATGCTTGTGGTGATGTGCCTTCTGTGACTTGTGTTGTTGCTGATGGTTGTATGACGTTTGCAGTTCGAGCTGCTGAGTTGATAGGTGTTCCTGGTGTTCATTTGTTTTGTTCTTCTGCTTACTCTTACATTGGGTATTTGTATTATGAGGATCTCATGAAGAATGGGATTTTTCCATTTGAAGGTAAGTAAATATTCTTGTTGATCTATTTGAAGTTTGTAGCGAGTGCTTCGTTCTGCATTCTTGTGATTTTGATTGTTTGAGCTGTGTTTTGGAAATATTGTATGATCAAATTGGAAAACCAGAATGAATTGTATAATAGTTTAGGCGAGACTAGTATCATATGTTTGAAAAAATCATTACCCGAGCCTTTAATTTATCACCCAAATATTTAACTCAAATTATTATTTAAATTCATAACATTTACTTTAAATCACATGTTATTACAGTCACGGTCAGGGCGCACAATCGCACTAGCCGTGGCTTTGGATACCGTTCTGTCATATTTTTAGCCCATGCCCGGAAACAGACTAGTCTCGTTGGAAAAGAAATTAAGTCAAAGACAGGTCACATTACTTGATTTCGTTGGCTCAAAATAATTAATTCAAGTTGTTAATTAAATTTATTAGACTTACTTATCACTTCTCCAATCAACACGGTATATAGACCCAAAAAAAAAAAAAAAAACACAGTACATAGGACCAGAAAACTCATAAAAATTGCCTCTAATTGAGACCAAATTCTAGTTAGAGTTTACTTTTTAACTAGTATGACTCTTACATTATTTGTTTGTTCGTTTGTTAACATTTTTATCTCGCAATCTTCTTTTTTCGGTTGCATATATCTGACGACAAATTGGTTTTCCATACATTACAGATGAGAAGTATCGCACTGATGGCACTCTTGATACCTCTCTTGAGGTCACTGGTATGGGTAGTATACGCCTGAGGGACCTTCCAAGTTTTTTCCAGACAACTGATCCTGACGACATCATGTTCCATAACACGAGGTTAGAATACGGGGATAATCTAAAAGCTACTGCCATAGCCATGAACACCTTCGAGGAATTTGAGCAAGAAGCCATTGACGCTGTCAGATCTAAATACAAATATCCAAACGTTTATTGTGTTGCGCCACTTTCCTTGATGGAACAAAAGCATGTCCCTGAAAACGTGGCCAAGCAATTCAGTTCAAGTCTATGGAAGCAGGACCCGAAGGTCTTCGAGTGGCTGGATAGCAAAGAACTTGAGTCTGTTCTATACGTGAACTATGGATGCGTGGCGGTAATGTCAGTCAAGGATTTTCAAGAAGTGGCGTGGGGGATTGCGAATAGTAAGCAGCCATTTTTATGGATTATTAGACCTGATGTTGTGAAAGATGGAGTGGCAACGTTGTCTGAAGAATTTCTGGAGGAGACTAAGGGGAGAGGATTTGTAACCAGTTAGTGTGCACAGGAGAAGGTACTGTGCCATCCTGCTGTGGGTGGGTTTTTAACACATTGTGGATGGAACTCGATGACGGAGTCTATAACTGGTGGTGTGCCTGTAATTTGTTGGCCTTGGTTTGCTGACCAACAAACGAATTGCCGCTATGCGTGCACAAAATGGGGGATCGGGATGGAAATCAATCCTGATCATGTGAAGCGCGACGAAGTTTCATCACTGATAAAGGAAATGATGATAGGGGAGAAAGGTAAGCAAATGAGGATGAATGCTCAAGAATGGAAACGGAAGGCAGAAAAAGCTACTGATGTTGGGGGATCATCTTATGACTACTTCGATAAGCTCATCAAGGATGTTTTGCTTCCTAAAAATTAAGACATATTTAAAGATCAATTTCTTGCTTCGGTTCAACATTTTATATGCTAAATTAAATGTTGCAAGTTTCCTAATTTGTTACAGACTTTTAGTTGTTTTCCTTGTAAAGTCTTTGAACGTATTTCCTTATTTTGTTATAGTTTCATAATTGTACTCTATTATGGTAAATTAGCCCGTGCATCTCTTACATTTTGCACTTTTAACAATTAAATTTTTATATTTAAAAATAAATCTTTTAGTCTTTTATTGGGTTTTCAGCAACGAATCGTTATTATTCCTTTTCCATATTTTCGTCTAAAAACTAACATAAAAGTCAAGTGTATTGCACGTGAGCTACAATTTTAACAACTGAAAGTATGAGGAAGCATCAAATATGAATGTGCAGAAATAGATTACAAAGAAATGCATTACACAACCAAAAAGTGTTGATAGATAAAAAAGAACCAGAAAGGTAAAAGTTTGCAAAAACAAATTGTGAGAGGATGCAATTGAGACATAAGGCGGGAAAAGTAGAGACTCCAAAAGTAGAGAGCAAACGCTTTCGAGCTCTTCAGCTATGGGTAATGTGTGTGTGTTTTTTTTTTTGTCAAAAGCTATGGGTAGTGAACAGAAATTACTTACAATAACACCTACGTCGACTTTGATTAGGCCGGCGAATCTCGGCGAATGAATCAGCTAATGGGTGGATCGAAAACTGAGGCAACAAACATGTTAATTCGACCTGAAGACGTTTACTTGATGACTGAAAAAGGGGCCAAAAAAAAAAAAGAAGGGCCCAAAGAAAAGAGAAAAAGAAAAATTATTATAACCTAAAAAGACCAAAAACATATGAGGCACAATAGAATTACAAATTTCAAGGAGTACAATGAGAATAATGTAATGAATCAACTAGAGTTAACATGATCAATATGTAATTAGAACAATAACACACATCTAGTAAGAACTGAATCTTAGATCTTAAAATTTAAAGTCCTCATACCATCTTATCAATGACTTTGAAAGATAATTATAATTAACTCGTGGAGGTAGAAGGATTACGTGAACTTTTTTTTTTCTCAAAAGCAATGATGGGATTCTAGACTTTAAAATTGTAACTTTCTTACAACATATAAACTACTAATATCCATATTTTTTCTAATGCATTTAACCTGCTGAATTTTGATTATTTTATTTTATTTTATGCATTCAAGTATTTTTGTTGAAACATTGGTACATAATTAATGTATAACAAATTGTGCAACGTGGAAGTGATTTCGTTTCCAAGAGAAAGAAGTTGTTATTTTTTTAGCAAGGGGAACCCAACTGGCGGAACTCGATCATCAACTGGTAAAACTTCGGATGCAGAACTTCACTCTAAAGATACACCAAATGAATCAAGAATGGAACCTCAAGAGTGTAAGAATTTTTAGTGCTTTGTGAATGGAAATTATTAATTAAGATTAGTGGAACAACTTTGTGTTGCATGCTTGCTAGAATTATTGTGCTTTTATTTATATACATATTTAACCGAAATTATGATTGTGCTTTTATTTATATATATATTGGTGGGTAATGATGACTCCCACTATAATGTTTGCTTATATATTTGTGTGTGTTTTGCTGGTATTGTGAATGAGAAAGAACAGAGAGAACAAGAACGAAAATTAATTTCATTTTATCATTGTGTCCAATAGAGAGAGTTTGTCATATTCAGTTCAATAGTTTCGTAGTTTGGTGTGCTCCTACTACGAAGAAAATATCGTTGTATCCTGGGAGACTTACGTTAATCAACCGAAAGCACCGTAGCGGGACGTTAAAGTCTTAAGGACATCGAGTCTAACTCGAGCCTCGATATCATCTATATTTGGTTTATTTCTACATCCTTAAATTTTAATATTGTTAATTTTATATTCTGTTATTTTAATCTTTATTGCACATCTTGTATTTATATTTACAACACTTCTCTCATTTTAATTTGTCAACATTCTTAAGACTTTAATTTTGGTATAATTCCTTTAATATGATTCTGTGAAGTATAACAAACTGGAAAATAAATTACATTTCCATATACCTCTTAATTTTCTGATGTTAATGGTGAAATTTTCATCAAATTTGGACTTAAAACGAGAAAGATATGAATTTTTTAAGGATCTAATCTTGAACTGTTCAATACCAATTGTACGTTTCCTTGTTATCGTTTTCTTGCTATTACTGCATTCGCATACGCTTTGCTGAAAGAAGAATCTTGCATTATAATATATATATATATTATATTAACATGCAGTGACTTTATATATTATAATATATACTATTTGTATATTAACTAATATATATTATTATATTAATTGTATATTATATTAAGTTATTGCTGAAAGACAACTTTGCATTATAATATATATATAGCTTTTGATGCAGTAGCATTATATTATTTTAGTGATATATTATATTAGTCATTGTAGCTTTTGATGCAGTAGTATTATAATATATTGTTCATTTGAGAAGCAAAATTTTAATTGTTCTTGCTGCTACATAGGTTTGATCCCAGGAGCTCAAGGTTACTAATGAGAAGAGTCTACCACCGAACCAAATGTTACTTCTTGGTTCTTAAGTGACAAAATAATTTATTAGTACACTGTTCTCTAACTGATTCGAGAAAAGCTAATTTGAGTAACTGTTTTACTTATTTTGTTTGGATTATTTACTTGACTGTCTAATATAAATATATATATACATATAGTAGACTGTGTGATTTTAATATTTCTTTTATTTTTGTATTAGAAGTATTATTTCCTTAATTGTTGATTTAAAATTAATTTTTAGTATTAAGTTATTTTGCGACTAACTTGATTTTTGTGTAGTGCAGCGTGTATAAACAAGTATTTGGACTTAAAACAAATAATATTAATCATGAATACCGAAACTGAAAATTTGAATTATGGACAATCATTTGGACCTAACAACCCAAACGTGCCCTTGACTGGAAGTGGATCAACTGGTGGATCTACAGGACATGAGAATGTACCTTTGGCTAGGCCATCGGTGACTGTTGCTTCGGCTGTGCCATTTGTGGCGTCAACTCCTGTTGGACATGGCGAGAGGCCAGAAAAATTCAACGGGAGGGATTTTAAGAGGTGGCAACAGAAAATGTTGTTCTACTTGACCACCTTGAATCTTGCTCGATTTTTGAAAGAGGATGCACCACAGTTGGGTGCCGATACTGATATGCAGACTGTTGCTGCTGTTGATGCTTGGAAGCATGCAGACTTCCTTTGCAAAAACTATATCCTCAACGGGTTGGACAATGCGTTGTATAACGTCTATAGCCCAATGACAACTGCTAAGGCACTGTGGGAATCTTTAGAGAAGAAGTATAAAACGGAGGATGCGGGCACAAAGAAATTCGTTGTGGCCAGATTCCTTGACTTCAAAATGGTAGATTCCAAGCCTCTGATGCCGCAAGTAGATGAGTATCAGGTACTCATTCATGAGTGTCATGCAGAAGGTATAAATATGGGAGAACGTTTTGAATCTGGTGCACTTATTGAGAAGTTGCCTCCTAACTGGAAAGACTTCAAGAGTTATTTAAGGCATTTTTAATTTGTCCAACAAAGAGCAGGATGAGTATTCGAACCCATAACCAACAACAAGCCTTCCCTACACCTTAACCACCCAAACAACAGAAGAACAAATTATGCTACAAGTTGTAGAAGAAAATAGAAAATAAAATCGTTCAACGACCACATGCACTAAAAATAATCATGAAGGCACGAGCACGATTTGTAATTTAACAAAGCATTCAGCCATTCACTTTTATGGTTGAAAAATATATTTATTTGCCTCGTTTTGATCCTCTTTATCTGTGAGAGGGGATTGAAGTCGAGATTGACGGAGAGCGAAAGAATTGTTCATGGGTTTGTTGATCTAACGGATATATTTGACGATCTCTCTTTATCCCAAGATTAAAATAAGAAACAGACTTAATGATAACAGGAAGACCTTTTGGAAATTGCAAAGAACCGCAAAATAAGAAAAAGACACTACCAAACGAAAACGGTCAATCATCCAATTCCCTCCAATAGATTGCACGAAGTAGTTTAAAAATTTTATTTTTGAGAAATTATTTTCATAAAGAAAGAATGGCTCTGCTATCGCTCCCCCTACTACACCAAAAAAAATGGGCCCGGTGCTTAGTAGTGTTGACAAAGTCAATGTATTGAAGACAATAAATAAATAATATTTTTTTTTAATAATTTAAATTTTTAAATAAAATAATAATTTAATATAATATCAAAACTCAAGTACTAAAAGATTCTGGGTTTGAGTTCAAGTTGAGAAGCAAGTTAAAAGAAAATTTATAGAAATGTTATGATTTGGCCGTCTAGCTGTTGGAGGTGAGAGCCACAAGCTTGTAGGGTCCACTCTCCGTTCACTTGGTTATCCAATTATAACATTTTGAAGTATTTTTTGATATTGAAATGTGGATAAGACTAGAAATGATGTCTCGCCATTCACTTGGTCATTCAATTGTAACATTTTGAAGCATTTTTTTGATGTTGAAATGTGGATAAGACTAGAAATGGTATGGAAATGAAACTTAAATGCAGATGCAGATGAAATGGAAAATGAAATATAAACGAAACTGAATTGCAGATGAAATGAGAACAAGATATTCTATTCTTCTTTTTCTTATTCTTTTCCTTTCAAGGTGGTATGAAATTTATTTATTTATCTATTTTCAACACCATACGAAACAAAGACTTATATTTCAACAATCATGGAGATATTTGAATTTTGCAAGTGAAAAAAAATCTAAAAAATGTACATTTTTTTAGGATGGTCGTGAGTGGTATTGAAACGTATTTGTCATGCTTATAAACAATTAAAAATAATTTATTTTTATAGGCCTCAATAAAAAGGATAGGTACCATTTTTACATATCCTATCATATTTATCAAAAGCTAATCGTGGAACAATTTCATATCTTTTTTTTATCATTATTTCTATATACGATAGTAATACATGTATTTCTTCAATCTAACCAATATCATTTTAAACATTTCTTTTTTTTCGTCATCTTTTGAAATATCCTCGAAAGTGAGAATCTTGTAAATTATTGTAATCAAGAAAATTGATTATAGTACGTCGTTTTTGACGTTTTATATGTAACGTAACACATGGCTACTTTTTTTTTTTTTTTATTCCTTTGCCTCAACACGTAGCCACTAAATGATCATAAAAAAAACATACAAAATAGCATATACCATAAAGAGAGAGAAAAAAAAAAAAGAATACGAAAGAAAAAGCAGCTTCAAGATCATCGTGCCCACTACATATCCCATTAGACAGTGCAAATCACTACTGACAAATCACCAAGCAGAGGAAAAATGGCAGCAGTCACAACAACGAAAAAGCCTCACGCAGTGGTGGTGCCATGGCCAGCACAAGGCCATATAAACCCACTAATGAGATTCGCCAAGCTATTATACGCAAGAGGCTTCCACATCACATTTGTACACACTGAATTTAACTACAATCGTATGATCAGATCAAACGGCCTTGATTCCGTAAAGGGCTTGCCTGATTTCAGGTACGAGACCATCCCTGATGGAACTCCAGCACCAGCAAATCCAGATGCAACACAAGATGTGGTAGCGGTAAATTATGCGCTACGAGCATATGCTTTGGGGCCTTTTAAGAAGCTTCTAGATAAGCTTAATGCTTGTGGTGATGTGCCTCCTGTGACTTGTGTTGTTGCTGATGGTTGTACGACGTTTGCTGTTCGAGCTGCTGAGTTGATAGGTGTTCCTGGTGTTCATTTGTTTTCTTCTTCTGCTTACTCTTACATTGGGTATTTGTATTATGAGGATCTCATGAAGAATGGGATTTTTCCATTTAAAGGTAAGTAAATATTCTTGTTGATCTATTTGAAGTTTGTAGCGAGTGCTTCGTTCTGCATTCTTGTGATTTTGATTGTTTGAGCTGTGTGTTGGAAATATTGTATGATCAAATTGGAAAACCAGAATGAATTGTATAATAGTTGAGGCGAGACTAGGCTTGAGAAATCATTACCGGAGCGGCCTTTAATTCATCACCCAAATAGTTAACTCAAATTATTGTTTAAATCCATAACATTTACTTTAAATCACATGTATGTTCCACCAATTTGAGACATTACAATCACGGTCAGGGCACAATTCTATGCAGAGTTCACTTTTTAACTAGTATGAAATTCTCTAGACTTATTTAGGTGTATCCATGTTTCTTACATTATTTGTTTGTTGTTAGTTCATGAACATTTCTATCTTGCAATCTTCTCTTTTCGGTTGCATATATTTGACAACAAATTGGTTTTCCATACATTACAGATGAGAACTATCGCACTGATGGCACTCTTGATACCCCTCTTGAGGTCACTGGTATGGGCAGTATACGCCTGAGGGACCTTCCAAGCTTTTTCCAGACAACTGATCCTGATGACATCATATTCCATTGCGCGAGGTTAGAATACGGGGATAATCTAAAAGCTACTGCCATAGCCATGAACACCTTCGAGGAATTTGAGCAAGAAGCCATTGACGCTGTCAGATCGAAATACAAATATCCAAACGTTTATTGTGTTGCGCCACTTTCCTTGATGGAACAAAAGCATGTCCCTGAAAACGTGGCCAAGCAATTCATTTCAAGTCTATGGAAGCAGGACCCGAAGGTCTTCGAGTGGCTGGATAGCAAAGAACTTCAGTCTGTTCTATACGTGAGCTATGGATGCGTGGCGGTAATGTCAGTCAATGATTTTCAAGAATTGGCGTGGGGGATTGCGAATAGTAAGCAGCCATTTTTATGGATTGTTAGACCTGATGTTGTGAAAGATGGATCAACAACCTTGTCTGAAGAATTTCTGGAGGAGACTAAGGGTAGAGGATTTGTAACCAGTTGGTGTGCACAGGAGAAGGTACTATGCCATCCTGCTGTGGGTGGGTTTTTAACACATTGTGGATGGAACTCGATGACGGAGTCTATAACCGGTGGTGTGCCTGTAATTTGTTGGCCTTGGTTTGCTGACCAACAAACAAATTGCCGTTATGCGTGCACAAAATGGGGGATAGGGATGGAAATCAATCCTGATCATGTGAAGCGCGACGAAGTTTCATCACTGATAAAGGAAATGATGATAGGGGAGAAAGGTAAGCAAATGAGGATGAATGCTCAAGAATGGAAACGGAAGGCAGAAAAAGCTACTGATGTTGGGGGATCATCTTATAACTACTTCGATAAGCTCGTCAAGGATGTTTTGCTTCGTAAAAATTAAAACATATTTAAACATCAATTTCTTGCTAAATTAAATAAATGTCGCAAGATTTTATGAACAGCACCCTTCCCTCTGGAAGTAGTCTTTGAACCCACTTCTTGTTTTCCTAATTTGTTATTTCAGACTTTTAGTTGTTATCTATTATCTATGCTTGTTTAACGCGTTTCTGATGAAAAGCATCTTCCCATGTGAAGTCTTTGAACGTATTTCCTGATTTTGTTAATAGTTTCATATTTGTACTCTATTATGGTAAATTAGCCCGTGCATGCTTCTTGGTAAATTAGCCCGTGCATGCTTCTTACGTTTCGCACTTTTAACAATTAAATCTTTATATTTAATAATGAACCTTTTAGTCGCAATTATTCATTTTTCCATACTTTCCATACTTTCGTCTAAAAACTAATATAAAAGTCAAGTGTATTGCACGTGAGCTACAATTTTAACAACTGAAAGTATGAGGAAGCATCAAATGAATGTGCAGAAAGAGATTGCAAAGAAATGCATTACACAACCAAAGAGAGCCGATAGATAAAAAAGAACCAGAAAGGTAAAAGTTTGCAAAAACAAATTGTGAGAGGATGCAATTGAGACTTAAGGGGGGAAAAGGAAGTATTAGAGTCCATTAACAGATAAGCTAAAACAGTCCATTAACAGATAAGCTAAAACTTATGAAAGCGGCCAACAAAAAGTAAAGACTCCAAAAGTAAAGAGCATTCTCATCAGCTATGGGTAATGTGTTTTTTTTTTTTGGTCAAAAGCTATGGGTAATGAACAAAAATTACTTACAATAACACATACTTCGACTTTGATCAGGCGGGCGAATGAATCAACTAATGGGCAGATCGAAGACTGAGGTACGTAGCAACCATGTTGATTCGACATGAAGACGTTGGATGGACACCGACTATGTTAACTTAGTCACTAGACAAATGGCCAAAAAAAAAGAGAAAAAGAAAAAGAAGGGCCCAAAGAAAAGAGAAAGAAAAATTATTATAACCTAAAAAGACCAAAAACACATGAGGCACGGTAGAATTACAAATTTCAAGGAGTACAATGAGAATAATGTAATAAATCAACTAGAGTTAACATGATCAATATGTAATTAATAGAACAATAACACACATCTAGTAAGAACTGAACCTTAGATCTTCAAATTTCAACCTTAGATCTTAAAATTTCAAGTCCTCATATCATCTTATCAATGACTTTGAAAGATAATTATAAGGATACATTTATTTCTCCAATTACTTTCTCAAAGGTGTCATTTAGATCTAGTTCCTCACTTACCCACAATGTGAAACCCCACTTTCCTGCTTATCTTGTTTTACGTGTTATACCTCGTTTTGCGTGCATATGATCTGTTTATGTACTATAGGACCTAGAAAGTTATAATTTTGATTTCAATACTCCTAATACGTGCTAAATGTGCATTCATGAAATTTTTATCAAAAACGGAGTCAAAAATTTTATCGTCGATTTTTAGTGAATAGTGTTTTCGAAACACGTCCGCTAAAATTTTGAAACTAGTCTTTTTAACCCTTCTAGACCTAGTCCACGGACTTTAATAGACTTGTGTTTGATGAAAACGATTTTAAAATCGGCTTAAGAATTTATTAGGGTTTTTACACCGACTCTTGCGAAAAACGAGTTTTAAGCCGACTCGGGTGGAATTCTTTGAATGTAAAACTTCTTGTCACCTAAAAATAATCCACTTGAGATATCTTGGGGGTTGCATAATTATTTTTAACTTGGTGAGCAATAAAATGCAATTAAAGTCATTAAAAATACAAAAATACTAATTTAAATTAACTTTGACTTTAATTAATTATTTGACCTTATAAGCTAATGTCCTCAACACACACTCACACAACACAAAAACACCATCACACACACACACATTGCCGAGAGAAAAGAGGGAGAAAAAGAAAGAGAAAACTCAAGCTTTTCAATCCAATTTTTCAAAGAAAAACCTAGTTTTTGTCCGTGAAACTTCGCACCGACTTGGATTCTGCTTGTTGGGCACGCATAGCACGCATTCCTAGGCTTATATCGCATCTAAGGTGAGAGAAAAATTCTAGATCTCAAAATGTCATTTTTGTGTTTTTGCGTATAAATGAAGATTGAACCGTTAGAATTGTAATCTGATGTTAAATTATTACTCCTTGCATGCTAGGGATCGTTATATACTAATACTACGAATTTCTGTCGGATGTAACATAATTTTTATTTTTCGGGTATTTAATTTTGATTAAAATGTTCAAAGTTGAATTAAATGAGTTGTGTTGATCAAAATCGATTGCCGTCGATTTCTAAATACTTGATAATTACGTGTTAGTGCTGTTGTAATGCCGAATTTTCGATTACATTGTTTGTGTGAAAATCCGGAAAATCCAGCCATGACATCTTAGGGTTTTAGGGTTATCGGGCATGATTTGGAGGTGTTATGGTGGATTTCCGAGAGGGCTAATGTAGTAGGTTGAATGGGTGAGTGATAGGAACTGATTTGGCAATGTTTGGATTAGTAGATTGTAAGTTATGAATTTTAGAAGTTTAGGTTGTCATTCTTTAATTTCTTGAACGATGCCTTAGATGGTTGGGTAGTGTTCGAGTGATGAATGGTGAGTTGTTGATGAGTAATTTAGAGTTTAATTATGTATATTATGCATGTCCGGTTAGATGGCCTACTTTGTCATCTAACTACGTTGTTTGTTGTTTAATTTAATATTGATGTTATTGATTGATTATTATTGAATGCGGGAATCGGGCACTCTTGTTGCTGATCTCCCAATTGATTGATTGATTGATGATTGATTGATGATTGATGATTATGGAGTCTTGGTATGTGTGTGCCACCTCTCGGGCAGCGTCGGGCTGTCGGGTTGATAACGGCATGACTGCCATAGACTACCCCCAGCTCGCATGACGGAGGTGTCATGGAGGGAGGGGCTAGTGAGGTACCTCGGGTGCGTGAGTAATGGGGAGTTATAAGAAGAACGGTTGAGATCGTGATGGCGTTTGGAGCTACACCAAATAGAGTATCCTTTAATGAATGGTTATATAGTTATGTGATGATAATGTTATTTATTGTTGTTGTGTGTTTACTTGCTCAAAGGACTAAATCCAAGGAGCGTAGTGAATACTGTCGAGATCTATCGGATCCTCACTGGGCTTATGTATATAAGCTCACTCTCTATTATTGCATGCTTACAGGTGTTGCAGAGCCGGATTACGGGTATGTGCCTCCTGAAGAGGAGAATGTGGAAAATGTACTTTACGTGGACGAGTCATATGTTCCCGAGTCTTATCCATGACTTTATGTTGTTTAAATGTCTTGTATATTAGTTTAATAGACTTTATATGCCTTATGGTTCTTAATGTAATAGATATTGAAAAGATGATGAACCAAATGATGTTAAGTTAGCGGTTTTCTTTTGTTTATGATTAAGTTGTAAATGTGTCTCAACTTATTTTTGAAATGTATGATAAGGTTGAGGTATTGTATGTTATGTTGGAACGGAGGCGTATAACGAGGATGGTTTATTGTATATTATGATTGTGTTGTATGTTGTTGTTTGAATTAAGGAGTTGCTGGATGTATGATGTTTAATGAGGTTGGTTTGGAACCTTGGTGTGCTATTTACTGTCGTTATACTGCCGAAATTTCGTTGCGTCCTGACTGATCATAGGAGGGGTCGTGTTCGGGCGTGACAGTTTAAGTGGTATCAGAGCGCATGTTAGTTGTCAGCCGGGGTATTCTCGGAATGTGGGTAATGGTCTTAGCATGAAATATGTATGAAAAGAAAGAAAAGTGAAATATGTATTGATATGATTAAATGATTAAGTGATTATGTGATTTAAGTGCTTATGTGATTATGTGATCAATTTGCTTATGTGATTAAAACTTATGTGATTTATGTGCTTTATATGAGTTTGTTGTTTATGTGTTAAAAGTTGTATATAACCTGTTTATGTGCTATAACCTGTGCTAACTCTTTGATTAGTACGATGGCCGGTAGACCGAGGACTCGTGGTAGGCCCGAGATTGTAGATGAGGTTCCTGATATTGTGGCACAGGGCAGTGATAGGGGTGATGGCAGGTTAGAGTCAGCAATGGATCGGATTGCAGATTTGATGGCTGGGCAGGCCCAGTTGTTAGCAGGTCAGGCTGTTCAGACTCAGGCGTTGCAGGCTCAGATACAGAACGTACAGGCAGGTAATCATGGTCGAGGTACTACGAAGGAGTCTCTGGGGTACTATCCTCCTAGATTTCAGGGAGAGCCTGATGATAGCAAGGCTGAGTCGTGGATCAGCAAGTTAGAGAAATTATTTGATTCTCTCGGGTACACTGATGAGCGGAAGGTGACTTGTTCTGTCTATTTGCTTGATGATGAGGCGGAGGAATGGTGGCGCACTGTGAGAGCCAGTTGGGAGACCCGGGGTGTTCCGTTTGTTTGGGATGCCTTTCTGACTACTTTTAGGGATAAGTATGTCCCGAGGGTTGCACGGGAGAGGAGAGAGGCTGAGTTCTTGTCCTTGGTGCAGGGGGATTCTACTGTGGCTCAGTATGAGGCTACATTCACTAGGTTGTCCCGGTATGCACCGGAGTTTGTAGCTGTGGAGGAGAGGAAGACCCGTAGATTTATGTTGGGATTGAGGCCCGAGATTCAGGATGCAATGGCTCTGAATCGTTATGATATCTTTACTGAGGCTTTTGATGCAGCTTCTAGGTTAGAGAAGAGGAAAGGGGATCACATTGTCTCCAGTCACCCTAGTAAGAGGCCGTCTCAGCCACAGGGCCAGCATGTTATATATAGGCCTCCAGTACAGCAGGTTGTCTACAGACCACCAGCCCAGCAGGGTTCTTATAGGCCACAGGGTCAGCAGAGTTACTATCGGCCTCAGTTTCAGCAGAGGCCATATCAGGTTCAGGCTCAGTACAGTCCAGCGCAGTCTCAGAGTCAGTACAGGCCTAGTGTGGTGAGACCTGAGCAGGAGGCTGTATCAGCTGCTTCTTCAGCTTCTGGTTCTTCTAGAGGCAGTGTTAGTGCCACATCATCGCAGTGTAATTACTGCAAGCGCCCAGGGCATGTGGAGTCCGACTGCAGGGTAAAGGCAGGGACATGTTTGGGTTGTGGTAGCATCGATCATAGGGCGAAGGATTGCCCTAGGTATGCGAGGACTGAGGGTCGGGCAGCGACTCAGGGTTACCAGGGTAGGCCTACAGGCAGTGTACCACAGCAGCAGCGGGTTCAGGCTCGGGCTTACGCAGTTGATATGGAGGAGATGCCTGAGGAAACTGCAGTTGTGGAAGGTAACTTCCTTATACTTGATCAACTTGTTAAAGTGTTGATTGATTCTGGTGCTACGCATTCTTTCATTACTCCTGCTTGTGTGCAACGTGTTAAATTGCAACCTGAAAGATTGCCTTATGTGGTTGAAATTAGTACCTCTTTGACTGATAAGTATATTACTGGCTTAGTATGTAAGGATTGTATAATACATGTTAAGGGCCATAATTTTCCTTCGGACCTTATTTTATTTCCTATCCGGGGGTATGATGTTATTCTGGGTATGGATTGGCTTTCTAAGTATGATGCCCAGTTGAACTGTAGAACCAAGGTAGTACAGTTTCGTTTGCCAGATCAGCCAGTAGTAGAGGTAGCGGGTAACCGGGGTGCTAAGACGAGTTTTGTTATCTCAGCAACTAAAGCCGTTAAGTTGGTGAGTAAGGGGTGTTCGGGTTATCTAGCTTATTTGATCAACAAGCCATCTGATAAGCTACAGCTAGAGGAAGTCCCTATTATCCGGGAATATCCTAATGTATTTCCCGAGGAGTTGCCAGGATTGCCGCCAGAGAGGGATATAGAGTTTGTGATTAATCTTGTTCCCGGTACTCAACCTATTTCTAAATCGGCGTACCGGATGGCACCAGCTGAGTTGAAGGAGTTGAAGACTCAGTTACAGGAGTTATTGAAGAAATTATTCATTCAGCAGAGTTCTTCGCCTTGGGGAGCTCCTGTTTTATTTGTGAAGAAGAAGGATGGTACTTTGAGATTGTGTATTGATTACCGTGGTCTGAATCAGGTGACCATCAAGAATAAATATCCTTTGCCACTGATTGATGAGTTGTTTGATCAACTTCAGGGAGCCAAAGTCTATTCTAAATTTGATTTGAGGCAGGGGTATTATCAGCTTCGGATTCGCACGGAGGATGTTCTGAAGTCTGCCTTCAGGACTCGGTACGGGCATTATGAGTTTGTTGTTATGCCCTTTGGTTTGACTAATGCACCGGCAGCATTCATGGATCTTATGCATCGAGTCTTTCAGCCGTACTTGGACCAGTTAGTGGTGATTTTTATTGATGATATCATGGTCTATTCTAAATCTGAATCGGAGCACGAGCAACATCTACGGCTTGTCTTAGAGAAGTTGCAGGAGCATCAGTTGTTTGCCAAGTTTAGCAAATGTGAATTTTGGCTGCAACGGATTTCTTTTCTTGGCCATGTTATTACACAGAGCGGTATTTCCGTAGATCCTACTAAGATTGAATCGGTAATGTCTTGGAAGCGGCCAGAGAGTGTTACTGATGTCCGTAGCTTTCTTGGCTTGGCGGGTTATTACCGTAGGTTTGTCAAGGACTTCTCAAAGATTGCGGGGCCACTATCTAAGTTGACTCAGAAACGGACTATCTTTAATTGGGACGAGAAGTGTGAGAGTGGATTTCAGGAGTTGAAAAAGAGGTTAACTACCGCTCCAGTATTTGCTTTACCAGAGGGGACCGATAATATGGTCATTTACAGCGATGCATCCAAGGAGGGCTTGGGATGTGTTCTTATGCAGGATGGCCGAGTTATTGCCTATGCTTCTCGAAAGTTGAAGCCTTATGAAGAAAATTATCCGACTCATGATCTTGAGTTGGCAGCAGTTGTCTTTGCACTCAAGAAGTGGCGTCATTATCTGTGGGGAAGTAAGTTTGAAATTTTCACTGATCATAAGAGTCTGAAGTACTTGTTCTCACAGAAGGAGTTGAATATGCGCCAACGGAGGTGGATGGAGCTTCTTGGAGATTATAATTGTTCTATCAATTATCTGCCTGGCAAGGCAAATGTTGTAGCAGACGCTCTCAGCCGGAAGGCTAGTATTTCTTGTTTGGCTGTCAAGAAGTGGGAGGTTCTTGAGGAGTTTAGTTATTGGAGACCAGAGTTGACTCAGGTTGGGGTGATGTGTTCACATCTCCGTATTCAGCCTTTATTATTGTCCCAGATCAGGGAAGCTCAGCAACTTGATGTTAAACTTCAGAAGATCAAGGATCAGATCACGGATGATCAGTCTGACTTCAAACTGCATGAGGACGGTATTCTTCGGTTTCGGAACAGGGTTTGTGTTCCCGATGAACCAGGCTTGAGGCGAGGTATTCTGGAGGAAGCTCATAATTCTAAATATACTATTCATCCCGGTGGAACCAAGATGTATCGGGATTTGAAGCAACATTTCTGGTGGAACAACATGAAGAGGGAGGTTGCTCAGTTTGTATCTAGATGTTTGACTTGTCAGAGAGTGAAAGCCGAGCATCAACGACCAGCAGGTTTGCTTCAGCCGTTGGCTATACCAGAGTGGAAATGGGAGCATATTACGATGGACTTCGTCACTGGTTTGCCTAGATCACCGAGGGGCAATGATGCAGTTTGGGTTGTCGTGGATCGTTTGACGAAGACAGCTCATTTTATTGCCATGAGGATGGGAGATGAGGTTACAAAGTTGACGGACCTCTATCTGGATCAGATTGTTAGATTTCACGGTATTCCATCTAGTATTGTCTCTGATCGAGATCCTCGATTTACTTCTCGTTTGTGGGCGAAACTTCAGGAGACCTTAGGTACTCAGTTGAACTTCAGTACAGCGTATCATCCACAGACCGACGGTCAGTCTGAGCGGACTATTCAGATTCTGGAAGATATGCTTAGGGCTTGTGTTCTGGACTTCGGGAAGAACTGGGAGAAACATCTACCACTTGCCGAGTTTGCCTATAACAATAGTTATCAAGCTACTATTGGGATGGCGCCTTTCGCAGCTCTTTACGGTCGTAAGTGCCGTTCACCTTTATATTGGGATGAGGTAGGAGAGATGAAGACTGTTGATCCGACTATCATGCCAAAATTTCTTGAGAAGATTGAGAATATTCAGTTAATCAGGCAGAGAATGCTTACGGCGCAGAGTAGATTCAAGAGTTATGCTGATAAGCGTCGTCGAGACTTAGAGTTTGCAGTTGGAGATCGGGTTTTCTTGAGATTGTCTCCTCGAAAGGGGTTTGCTCGTTATGGTAAAGGTGGAAAGCTGAGTCCGAGATTTGTAGGGCCGTTTGAGATTACTGGCAGGGTTGGTAAGTTGGCATATCGGTTGGCTCTACCGGAAAACTTCTCTAATGTCCACGATGTATTTCACGTGTCTAATTTGCGGAAATATAATCCGGATCCTTCTCATATTCTTGAGCCAGAGCCGTTACAGCTTCGAGAGAATTTGACTTATGACGAGCGTCCGATTCGTATTCTAGATCAGATGGACCGAGAGTTGAGGTCGAAGAGGATTCCGATGGTTAAGGTGTTGTGGAAGCATCACGGCATTGAGGAAGCTACGTGGGAAAGACGAGATCAGATGCAGCAGCAATACCCAGATCTATTCCGTACATCAAGTAAGAATTTCGAGGACGAAATTTCTATAAGGAGGGGAGAATGTGAAACCCCACTTTCCTGCTTATCTTGTTTTACGTGTTATACCTCATTTTGCGTGCATATGACTTGTTTATGTGCTATAGGACCTAGAAAGTTACAATTTTGATTTCAATACTCCTAATACGTGCTAAATGTGCATTCATGAAATTTTCATCAAAAACGAAGTCAGAAATTTTATCTTCGATTTTCAGTGAATAGTGTTTTCGAAACACGTCCACTAAAATTTTGAAACTGGTCTTTTTAACCCTTCTAGACCTAGTCCACGGACTTTAATAGACTTGTGTTTGATGAAAACGATTTTAAAATCGGCTTAAGAATTTATTAGGGTTTTTACACTGACTTTTGCGAAAATCGAGTTTTAAGCCGACTCGGGTGGAATTCTTTGAATGTAAAACTTCTTGTCACCTAAAAATAATCCACTTGAGATATCTTGGGGGTTGCATAATTATTTTTAACTTGGTGAGCAATAAAATGCAATTAAAGTCATTAAAAATATAAAAATACTAATTTAAATTAACTTTGACTTTAATTAATTATTTGACCTTATAAGCTAATGTCCTCAACACACACTCACACAACACAAAAACACCATCACACACACACACATTGCCGAGAGAAAAGAGGGAGAAAAAGAAAGAGAAAACTCAAGCTTTTCAATCCAATTTTTCAAAGAAAAACCTAGTTTTTGTCCGTGAAACTTCGCACCGACTTGGATTCTGCTTGTTGGGCACGCATAGCACGCATTCCTAGGCTTATATCGCATCTAAGGTGAGAGAAAAATTCTACATCTCAAAATGTCATTTTTGTGTTTTTGCGTATAAATGAAGATTGAACCGTTAGAATTGTAATCTGATGTTAAATTATTGCTCCTTGCATGCTAGGGATCGTTATATACTAATACTACGAATTTCTGTCGGATGTAGTATAATTTTTATTTTCCGGGTATTTAATTTTGATTAAAATGTTCAAAGTTGAATTAAATGAGTTGTGTTGATCGAAATCGATTGCCGTCGATTTCTAAATACTTGATAATTACGTGTTAGCGCTGTTGTAATGCCGAATTTTTGATTACATTGTTTGTGTGAAAATTCGGAAAATCCAGCCAAGACATCTTAGGGTTTTAGGGTTATCGGGCATGATTTGGAGGTGTTATGGTGGATTTCCGAGAGGGCTAATGTAGTAGGTTGAATGGGTGAATGATAGGAACTGATTTGGCAATGTTTGGATTAGTAGATTGTAAGTTATGAATTTTAGAAGTTTAGGTTGTCATTCTTTAATTTCTTGAACGATGCCTTAGATGGTTGGGTAGTGTTCGAGTGATGAATGGTGAGTTGTTGATGAGTAATTTAGAGTTTAATTATGTATATTATGCATGTCCGGTTAGATGGCCTACTTTGTCATCTAACTACGTTGTTTGTTGTTTAATTTAATATTGATGTTATTGATTGATTATTATTGAATGCGGGAATCGGGCACTCTTGTTGCTGATCTCCCAATTGATTGATTGATTGATGATTGATTGATGATTGATGATTATGGAGTCTTGGTATCTGTGTGCCACCTCTTGGGCAGCGACGGGCTGTCGGGCTGATAACGGCATGACTGCCATAGACTACCCCCAGCTCGCATGACGGAGGTGTCATGGAGGGAGGGGCTAGTGAGGTACCTCGGGTGCGTGAGTAATGGGGAGTTATAAGAAGAACGGTTGAGATCGTGATGGCGTTTGGAGCTACACCAAATAGAGTATCCTTTAATGAATGGTTATATAGTTATGTGATGATAATGTTATTTATTGTTGTTGTGTGTTTACTTGCTCAAAGGACTAAATCCAAGGAGCGTAGTGAATACTGTCGAGATCTATCGGATCCTCACTGGGCTTATGTATATAAGCTCACTCTCTATTATTGCATGCTTACAGGTGTTGCAGAGCCGGATTACGGGTATGTGCCTCCTGAAGAGGAGAATGTGGAAAATGTGTTTTACGTGGACGAGTCATATGTTCCCGAGTCTTATCCATGACTTTATGTTGTTTAAATGTCTTGTATATTAGTTTGATAGACTTTATATGCCTTATGGTTCTTAATGTAATAGATATTGAAAAGATGATGAACCAAATGATGTTAACTTAGCGGTTTTCTTTTGTTTATGATTAAGTTGTAAATGTGTCTCAACTTATTTTTGAAATGTATGATAAGGTTGAGGTATTGTATGTTATGTTGGAACGGAGGCGTATAACGAGGATGGTTTATTGTATAATATGATTGTGTTGTATGTTGTTGTTTGAATTAAGGAGTTGCTGGATGTATGATGTTTAATGAGGTTGGTTTGGAACCTTGGTGTCCTATTTACTGTCGTTATACTGCCGAAATTCCGT
The DNA here is from genome assembly GCA_037974665.1 of Ehretia macrophylla. Classification (NCBI taxonomy): domain Eukaryota; kingdom Viridiplantae; phylum Streptophyta; class Magnoliopsida; order Boraginales; family Ehretiaceae; genus Ehretia; species Ehretia macrophylla. The sequence continues at coordinate 9,977,860 of CM075764.1, read as the reverse complement.
TGCGTCCTGACTGATCATAGGAGGGGTCGTGTTGTAGCGTGACACACAATATGTGTTAATGCTTGAGTTCCAGTCTTAACATAGTAGAATTGGAGGAACTAAAGTGGCATGCTAAATGTTCGGAAAGCAAAATTTCATTATAATAAAGAAAGACACTTCATCACCGGAGAGTTGGGTGGAATGGTCAAATAGTGACCTATTGTAATTAGAAGTTTTGAGTTCGAAACTCCAATAAACCAAAAAATAAAAAAATAATAATAAAGAAAAGAAAAACACTCCATAGGTAAAGCTCTTTGAAAATTAGCCATCAACTCGTGTTGGAAAGAAAAACAATCCGATCATGAAGAAGGAATATTTGATGACGAGTATAATAATCTCAGTGCAGTTTTAAACTGAACAAAGTATTGAATATTCTAGCAGAAAAACAATGAAAACACGCCATTATATTGTGTAATTCTATTCAATAAAAGTAAATCAAGTATTCAAGTAAAAGATTACTTAAGGTGTACAAGTTTAAGAGCTCAAACCTGGACTCTGAAGTAACATAACCGTGCAATACCACTAACATGCCTACATTTTGGTGCACCAATAAGTAGAAAAAGGTGTTCTATAAGTGGATGGAAGATGAACAGCTTAATAATCATCCGTTCTGTAGACGTTTTAATTATACTAGTTATTTGGCATCATATTGTGTGCAAATTAAAAAATGCCCACCTGAGATACGTGGTATTAAATATGAAATTTGTTGCGGAAAGAGACATTAGACATCTAGAGAATATTAAGAATTATGAGGTTTCATCTTAAAATTAATTGGTGTTAAATGGAGTAACTCAAAATTTAGTCTTTAAATTTATAATTTTTTCAATATAAGACAAGTGTATATTTTAATAAGAACGATTAATTATTAACTTGTGTAGGTAGAAGGATTACATGAACTTCTTTTTCTCAAAAGCAATGATGGGATTCTAGACTTTAAAATTATAATTTTCTTACGACATATAAACTACTAATATCCATATTTTTTCTAATGCATTTACCCTGCTGAACTTGGATATTTTTTTTTTTTTATGCATACAAGTATTTTTGTTGAAACATTGGTACATAATTAATGTATAACAAATTGTGCAACACGGAAGTGATTTTCGTTTTCAAGAGAAATAAGTCAGTTATTTTTTTAGCAAGGGAAACTCAGTTGATTGAGCTCGACCACTAATTGGTAAAACTATAGATGCACAACCTCATCTCAAAGATACACCAGGTGAATCAAGAATAGAATCTCGAACAAAATGCGCATTTGAACCTGTGATCAATCACAGACCTTCTGCACATCTTAATCACCCAATCCATGTCCTGGGACGAAAAATAAGTCGTTTGAACAACAAATTATGCTAAAAGTTGTACAAAAAAATAGAAAATAAAATCGTTTAACGACCTCATGCACTAAAAATAATCATAGGTACGAGCACGATTTGTAATTTAACAAAGCATTCAGCCATTCACTTTTGGTAGTTGAGAAATTTCCTTGCCTTGTTTTGATCCTCTTTATCTGTGAGAGGGGATTGAAATCAAGATTGACGGATAGTGAAATAACTGCGTTCATGGGTTTGTTAATCTTTAAAGAAAAAACCACTTTGCTTAAATGGACTCAACTTATGTGGTGGGGAAGCCCTCTCCAAATTTGCATCAATCCAAACTCTATCTCTAGAATAGATACATGGTTCCTTCAGATGGTGTGGCTCAAATAGCTTATCTTGCGTGGCAGATCTGGAAGACTAGACGTGCCTTTGTGTTTGAAGGAAAAAGGATTGAAAAACTTTTCAAAAAGTTTGATTGATCGGTCAATCAGATTTTTTTACTTACAATAAATGATCCTCACATATGTTTGACCCAATGTTTTGTGTGTTAAAAACCTAACTGACCGGTCAGTCAGACTTTTTAAAGAATTTTCCAAAAGGATTAATGCCGCCGCTACTTTGTTGGAAACATACTGGTTCTTGAACGATTTCAACAAAACTCAATCAGATAATTCAACCATTCAGTCAAATCCTAACATATCTCACTTCTCTAGCTTGTGGTCTCCTCCGCCCTCAAACTAGACAAAGTTTAACTTGGATGCAGCTTTCATTCCACCATCCAAGACAGCTATTGCGATCGTTTGCCGTAACTCTTCAGGAAAATTGATAAATGGAATGACTCGTCGTATTTCTTGTGGATCTGCTTTGGAGGCCGAAGCTCTAGCATTGTTGCATGCTTGCCACTTTGCAAGAAGCTTTGGCATTGACAACATGATCTTTGAGAATGATGCACTTATTGTCCTTAATGTCATCATCCCATCAAACAACGGCTATCGATTGTCAATCAAAGCCTATTGTAAATGACATTCGGATGATTGCACCTGAAATCAACTATGTCAAGTTTCAATTTTCTAAAAAGTCAGCTAATCGAGCTGCAGATTGGATCACCAAGCTTTTCCTCCTAGATAAGTTAGCAATTGACTGGACCTCGAACATTCATCCCCCACTTTTTGATATTTTTGTAGCTGATTTAGCCCCCTCTGGGGTTGACTGATCCATTGTACTTTCATTTTCATTTTAATGAATTCATTTTATTTTCAAAAAAGAAAATCTTTAAAGAAAAAGAGGATCTAGTCCTTAGTAGTGTTGACAAAGTCAATGTGTTGAAGACAATAAGTATTATAACAAACTTCTTTTTGATAATTTAACTTTTTAGATGAAGTGACAATTTAATATAATATTAAAACTTACGTACCAAAAGATCATGGTTCGAATTTAGGGTTGAGAAGCAAGTCAAAAGAAAATTTATAGAAACGTTATAGTTGGACCCATCTAGTTATGAGGGGTGGAAGCCACAAGCTCATGGAGTACCAAAACGTTATATTCTATTCTTCTCTTTCTTATTCTTATCCTTTCAAGGTGGTATGAAATATATTTATTTATCTATTTTTAGTACCATACGAGACATAGACTATTATATTTCAACAATTATAGAGATATTTGAATTTTGCAAGTGGAAAAAATCTATAAAACGTACAATTTTTTAGGATGGTCATGAGTCGTTTTGAAACTTGTCATGCTTACAAATAATTGAAAATAATTTATTTTTATAGGCCTCAATAAAAAGGATAGATACCATTTTTACATAACCTATCATATTTATCAAAAGCTAACCGTGGAACAATTTCAATGACAAAAAAAAAAAAAAAAAGACCGCGGAACAATTTCATATCTTTTTTTATTTTTATATATGATAGTAATACATATAGTAAATTTCACACTTAATCCGTATTGTTTATACTTTTTTTAAAGTTGGTATTTAATATTTTAAAAAAATTATATTAGTCTCTAATATTTATAAAGTGATTCAAAATAATCCCTATTATTTAAAATTAGTCAATTTAGTTTCTCATAAAATTTAATTTAATTCCCAAATAGGAATCATATGCAAAGATTGAATTACTTTTTTTTTTAAATAATAGAGACTAAATTATTTTTTTTTTTAAATAATAAAGATTAAATTAACTAAATTTGAATAATATAGATCATTTTAAATATTTTTTATAAATATTAAAAATTACTATAAATTTTTTAAAATATTAAAAATTATATTAAATAAATAAATAAATAATAAAAATTAAGTGTGAAATTTACCTTCTTTCAGTCTAACCTATATCATTTTAAACATTTTTTTTTTTTTCGTCATCTTTTGAAACATCCTCGAAAGTGAGAATCTTGTAAGTTATTGTAATCAAGAAAATTGAATATAATACGTCGTTTTTGACGTTTTATACGTAACGTAACACATGGCTACTTTTGTTTTTTATTCCTTTGTCTCAACACGTAGCCACTAAATGACCATAAATAAATAAAAAACAAGCATTATAGCATATAAAAAAAAGAAGCTTCAAGATCATCGTGCCCACTACATATCACATTGGACAGTGCAAATCACTACTGACAAATCACCAAGCAGAGGAAAAATGGCAGCAGTCACAACCACGAAAAAGCCTCACGCAGTGGTGGTGCCATGGCCAGCACAAGGCCATGTAAACCCACTAATGAGATTCTCCAAGCTCTTGTATGCAAAAGGCTTCCACATCACATTTGTACACACAGAATTCAACTACAGCCGTTTGATCAGATCCAACGGCCCTGATTCCGTAAAGGGCTTGCCTGATTTCAGGTATGAGACTATTCCTGATGGAACTCCACCACCATCAAATCCAGATGCAACACAAGATGTGGCAGCGGTAAATTATGCGTTACGAGCATATGCTTTGGGTCCTTTTAAGAAGCTTCTAGATAAGCTTAATGCTTGTGGTAATGTGCCTCCTGTGACTTGTGTTGTTGCTGATGGTTGTATGACGTTTGCTGTTCGAGCTGCTGAGTTGATAGGCATTCCTGGTGTTCATTTGTACACTTCTTCTTCTTTCTCCTACATTGGGTATTTGTATTACGAGGTGCTCATGGAGAAAGGCATTTTTCCATTTAAAAGTAAGTACCATTCTTGTTGCTCTACTTTAATTTGTAGTGTTACGTACCGGGTACAGAATTTTTAAGTTTACAAAAGAGATTAGTGTAACACGCTAAACAAAGAACTATGTGAATTTTGAATCCACAATCACTCCTTATTGAGGTCCTAATCAGGGGGCCACTCATACTTGCTCTAAATACCATTTTAGACGAAAGTTGTAGACGAAGAATATATTTGGCTGTTTGAAATAGTTAGTCTAATTTATTACTTAAATTCACAACATGCAATGATTAATTACTTATCATTTCTACTCTCAACGTAGGACGGTAGTAAAAAAGAGCAGAAGCTCATAAAATCGCCTCTATTTCGGACCAAAAATCATTTAGATACCTTTGTAACTAGTATATAGATCTCGTGATTCATATGGGTTTCATCCAAGTTCCTTAGTTTCTTTGTTTGTTTTTAGAATAAATTTGTGTTGCATACATTACAGATGAGGACTATCGGATTGATGGCACTCTTGATACACCAATTGAGGTGACTGGTATGGGCAATATATGCCTGAGGGACCTCCCAAGTTTTTTCCAGACGACTGATCCTGACGACATCATGTTCCATAACACGAGATTAGAATACGGGGATAATCTCAAGGCTACTGCCATAGCTATGAACACCTTTGAGGGGTTTGAGCAAGAAGCCGTGGAAGCTGTCATATCTAAATACAATTATCCCAACGTTTATCCAGTTGGGCCACTTAACCTGCTAGAACAAAAGCATGTCCCAGAAAACCTTGCCAAGCATTTCATTTCAAGTCTATGGAAGCAGGACCCGAAGGTTTTTGAGTGGTTAGATAGCAGAGAACCTCAGTCTGTGCTATACGTGAACTATGGATGTGTGGCAGTAATGTCAAGCCAAGATTTTCAAGAATTGGCGTGGGGGATTGTGAATAGTAAGCAGCCATTTTTATGGATTGTTAGACCTGATGTTGTGAAAGATGGATCAGCAACATTGTCTGAAGAATTTCTGGAGGAGATTAAGGGTAGAGGATTTATAACAAGTTGGTGTGCACAGGAGAAGGTACTGTGCCATCCTGCTGTTGGTGCATTTTTAACACATTGTGGATGGAACTCGATGACGGAGACTATATCTGCTGGTGTGCCTGTAATCTGTTGGCCTTGGTTTGCTGACCAACAAACGAATTGCCACTATGCGTGCACGAAATGGGGGATTGGTATGGAAATCACTCATGTGAAGCGCGACGAAGTTTCATCACTGATAAAGGAAATGATGATAGGAGAGAAAGGTAAGCAAATGAGGATAAATGCTCAAGAATGGAAGCGGAAGGCAGAAAGAGCTACTGATGTTGGCGGATCATCGTATAACAACTTCGATAAGTTCATCAAGGAGGTTCTTCTTCGTGAAAATTAAGATTTTAAAGGCTGAATTCTTAATTCTGTTCAACATTTTATATGCTAGAACTTGCAAGATTTAATGAACACCATCTTTCCATCTGAAGTGTTTGAACTTGTTTTCCTGGTTTGTTACAGATTTGTAGTTGTTTTTCCAGGACCAACAATGCTTCTTGTTTTGGCTCAAAGCAGAACAAGATGTACTAATCTCTTGCAATAAATAGTACATCAACAAGGTAATAAAGCTTGTTGTTAGATAAGATGAACTTCATACATTCCAATCGGACAAAAATAAAACCACATAAATGCATCTTCATTCTTAAAACTAATACAATAAAGGGATGGTTAAGCTTCAATTTTAACAACTAAAAGTATGAGGAAGAATCGATTTAGCGTGCAGAAATGCATCAAGCAACCAAAAAGAATTAGTAAATAAAATTAAACAGAAAGGAATAAGTTTGCGAAAATAATAAGTGAGAAGTTGCAGTTGAGAAAAAAGAGAAAAGAAGTAACAAATGTGATTCCATTAGGCCGAGGCTGGTGGCCTTGTGAAAACAGATGTAATTGTGATTGGATTTCTAGTGGACCTGCAAAAAATAATGGAGCTTAATCTCGTGGAATAAGTTCCGAAGATCATATGGTTTAACTTTTCAATGAAAGCAATGTATGAGGGAAAAATAAATGAGGTCGGGTTTGTGTATGAATATTTGTTCTGAAGTCACCATTTTTCTTGTGTTTTTGGACCCTTTTACATGCTTACCAACCTCGTGCTTCCATGTTTTCTGGGTCAGAATGTATGGGGATGAAACATCTCACCTTCCTTGCCGTGTGTTAGTCGCAAGGAAGGTGCATGGTCGTGGGCAAAGTGATGTCCGTGATTTTTGCATGTTCCATGTCAGGGTGGTTGTGCCCTAGTGTACATCTCTGACTTATCGAGCCTAAGCCTCCAAATCGATAGGAATTTGAGATTACGTGAGAGATTTGTGAACACATCTAGAGGTATGCTCTCTGGGTTTTGGGGTTCTTCCAACTTGGGTCATGTCTGACTTTAATCACGTGTCGAACTCTCATTTGCGTATTAGTTCTGCCCATATAAAAAAAAAAATAGAAATCCAGATATATTTTCCTGTTGCACATCCAACTGCAAATTTGCAGCTCAAACCTGGAATCTGAAGTAACATCGCAATGCAATTGATATGGGTAGAAATTTAACTCTATGTACGTAGACGAAATTGACTTTGAAATTCGAGTACAAATAAAATTGAGATTCCTACTCGAGGAAGATCAACCCTGCCAAGCTTCCTCTCCTGACTTCCGCACCTTCGCACCTCAACCAGAGAGGGCAGGTCAGGTCTTCCACGAATGACTGACTTCCGCACCTCGCCGACCTCCCGATGACATCCTAAGTCCGACCTCCCGATGATATCCCAAGTCCAACCTCCCGATGACATCCCAAAATAAGGACAGGTGTCGACAGCAGAAATGGCCAGTACATCTAGTACAATATAGAAATGTCAGATTCATTCTTATCCACAGTTACAAAAAGACACCCACAGTCTTGGAAGGAACCAACTAAGAGATTGGGCACACGTGCCCTTTACTCACTCTTTCTCTCTCTTACTCTCTTTTGGCTTATATGCAATTTAGGCTCCAAAACTGACTTGATCGTCGGAGAGGGCCTCCAGGGACATCCTTGAGGGCCTTTGTTTTGCAGGTAAAAATGCTACCAGAGTGGAAGCACGAGCCCATTTGGCGGGATTATGAGCCCATCTGGTACATCACCAAATTTTGACCTTAACAGGTTGGCGTCGTTTGTGGGGATCGAAAGATTACCCCATTGAGAAACCATCATGGTTAATGCAAAGACCCACGAGCCATGAGCTTCGTGGTCGAGATAAGTTTCCAAATTTATTTTTAGGCTTCGCTATTTTGCTGCTGTGCATACATATTAATAATTTTGCTAACATGTTTAAAAAATAGTGGCACTTATACGATTTAGCATGTTAATTATGCCAAGTATACATCATGGTCTTAGCAAATATCTCTGCAATTGGTGGCTGACTAGACCACTTTAATGACTAGCTAATAATTTTGCCTAGGATCAAATGCTAGATTACTACGACCAGGGTAGGCATTTTCTCTAAATATAGATGGAAAATTGTTTCACGTGGTTTGCATTGGAAGTATTTGACAAAAAGCCAGCGTGCAATTTACACAAAGATGTCTCTCTTGACGTGCCTTGAAGGTGTTCGATATAATATCAAAGTGCACTTTGTCTTGCTTAGCAGTGCATTCATGGCTCGAGGAATTAAAACGAGCTCAATCCATATCGCGCATCTCATATTGGTTATCAGCATGCATACGATATGTGCAATTCAAGCTACTATGGCATTTAGATCATTCTCAAGATCATATTAATGCTCTTAGATGAATTATATCTTTGCATGAAAATCATGCTGATTCAATGTGCTATCATATGGCATTATAGATAAGTTGACTAAAAAAAAAAATTTCAGCATTCACAAGCTGATTATATGTGTTGTACATCTCAGCATTATGAATGAACAACGTAGCATGTTATTATGTGTTGAATATACACTTAAGGTGTGTGATAAAATACCAAGGTACGATTTGCATTGAAATTTTTTTATCCCACATGGTATGTGACGAAGGGTTCCCGAGCTGAGGTGAAACGTCTATTCCGAGCTGAGGCGGGCTAATCAGCATCAATACCAGCGCGTTCAACTGAATGTCCAACCAGGATGACTAGCCCGACCCCGGAAACCCCGACCTCAGTTACAGCTGTTCCGATGGGACATAAAGTTGCATCGCATTAAATGCTGTCAGACCTGAACTTAGTATAAATAGAGCTCCACCCTCTTCATTTAAGGGGTAACTCGTTATTAAATGCTCTCAGCTACCTTGCCAGCTCGGACATACTAATCATTCGCACGCTTGAGGGGAAAATCCGGGTCATCACCCCGCCTTTTCCTTCTTTTCCTTGTGCAAGTCTGATAGCCGACCAGGAAAATACAGCTCGGAGGCCAACCTGAAAAGTCCAGCTCGGCGCAAGTAGCTCCCAACTTCAACTGTAAGATTTTCAACCTCGACAGTTTGGCGCCGTCTGTGGGAACGATGAGTTCTTTTATAACTCTCTTCACCACTCATTGAGAAACCATTATGGTGCAAACTAGAAGCCACAACATATCGGTAGAGGATTCGCCCAACCCGGAAGGGGACCTCGAAACCACGCAAGTGCCTAGCCAAAACCTAACCCAAGCCGACGTTGGAACGAGCCAACGTATACACTTAGCCACTCAAACCAACCCCACAGCAGAAGGAGACCCCAACTCCAGCCTATCACCGGAGATAAGGATGATGCTGAGGATGCTCGAGGAACTTAAGGAGCAGGTAGCCCGACTAGCTGAGGGCCCCCTGGCTCCACAAGAGGCTATACCGCGGCCATCGCGTCCGCAATTCCACATCCCAGAGTCAAGGCGAAAACGGGCGCAGGACGAGGAGGGCTTCCTAAAGCCGATGGCGAGATCTGACGCGGCGAGATGTAAAAGGGCGGCTCAAGCCGACCCCGAGCAGGCCAAGACCGCAGTTGTCATAGCCAAGGTCATCAACCAGCTCGGCATAAGCCCACTCTCCCCCGAGGTACTGGCCACGCCACTGCCCACCGGCAACCGTATGCCCAACCTGGCCGTCCACAACGGAGATGGAGACCCAGCCAGCCACCTGCTCAATTTTGATCACCACATGACTCTGCATGACATGCCAGATCTCATGAAGGCGAAGACATTCCCGACCACCCTGGTTGGTAATGCCTTGGATTGGTTCCAAAAACTTCATCCTGGTTCAATTGCAAGTTTTCACCAGCTAGCTGAGGATTTCCTGTCCCACTTCGCGGGAAGCCGGCTCGCCACCCACCATACTTCTACATTGCTGCTAGTGAAGCAACATAGAGGGGAAAGTTTGAAGGCTTACACGGCCAGATTCAATGAAGAGTCCCTTCGAATTCCCAACGTGGAGGACTCCATGGCATTGATGGCTTACCAGAGCGGGCTCAGGTCGGGCCCCCTTACATCCTCCTTGGCAATCGACCCCGTGGATACTGTATCCGAGCTGATGGTACGAGCAGAAGGGTACATACACTCAGAAGAGATACACCAGGCGAAGAGGAATGATGACAAGGAGAAGGAAGCCAGCAAGAAGGGAGAGACCTCCCGAGCCCAACCTGGGGGTAAAGTCCAGAATGACCGAGGCAAGCAGCCTCAACAGCCAAAGCAGAACCCCCGGTTCACTATGTTCACTCCTCTTAACACCTCGAGGGAACAGATCTTGATGGAGATCCAACACCAGAACTACCTGCCTCCAGCTCCGAGGATGAAAGGCCGACCCGAGAAGCGCAATAGAACCAAGTATTGCCGCTACCATATGGACTACGGCCATACCACCGAAGAGTGCAAAAACTTGAAATAAGAGATTGAGGCACTGATAGCCTGAGGCCACCTCCGGAGATATGTAGATCCGCAGCCGACCCGAAATGCAGACCAAAGGGATAGGGAGAGGAGTCCGCCCAGGCGCCAGGCTGGGGGCGAACGCTTGGCCGTGATTGAAACCATTACGGGAGGATTGGCGTCAGGAGGAGAGACCTTAGCGGGCAAGAAGGGTTATGTTCGTGTTGGGAGGGAGTATGGACCAATGCGGGGACCGGCCCCAGGGATACAGGAGCTCACATTTTCCTCGGAAGACTTGGAGGAGGTGATATTGCCTCATGACGACCCACTGGTGATCAGCGCTGAAATAGCCAACTTCACCGTCAAGAGGTTGATGGTGGACATCGGGAGCTCGGCAGAAGTCTTATTCCTCAGCGCTTTTGAGCAAATGGGGTTGGACAGGAGCCGACTCAGGCCATTGAGGGGTACTTTAGCTGGTTTCACGGGGCAGTCCCACCGAGCCGAAAGTGTCATTAACCTCCCGCTGAAGCTGGAAGATGGAGATAAGTGGGTGTCGAAGCAAGCCAACTTCATTGTGATGGATTGTAACTCCACTTACAATGGGATCTTAAGTCGGGTGGCACTCAATCACTTCAGGGCCGTCCCCTCAACTTACCACCAGGCCCTGAAATTCCCGACCCCGACTGGCGTGGCCACCATTCGAGGAGCCCAGCTCTCAGCTCGAGAATGCTATGAAAACTCACTCCGGCCCAAGTATCAAATCGGCTGGGGACCAGATCTGCCCGAAGAAAAGAGAGATGCTAAGAGAGGAAGCCCGGCTGAAGACCTTCAGGAGGTGGAGCTCTCTGATGAAACCAAGAGAGTAAAAATCGGGAGTGAACTCTCTGCCAACCTCAAGAAAGGTATAAGCCAATTTCTTTTAAAGAATGAACATGTATTTGCCTGGTCTGCCTCTAACATGACAGGTATTGACCCGGGTGTGATTGAGCATCACCTGAATGCCGACCCAAATCACTATCCAGTAAAGCAAAAGCGCCGGCACTTCCATTATGATAAGCAACAAATCATAGCAGAAGAGGTGGACAAGTTAGTGGACGCCGGCCACATAAAGGAAATACAGTACCCAACCTGGTTATCCAATGTGGTGCTGGTGACTAAGTCCTCGGGGGGATGGAGACTGTGTATTGACTTCACCGACCTCAACAAAGCCTACCCTAAGGACTGTTTTCCCCTACCGCGGATCGATCAGATGGTGGACGCCACCTCCGGATTCGAGCTACTCTCCTTCATGGATGCCTTCAAAGGCTATAATCAAATCAAGATGGCTCCCGGAGACAAAGAGAAGACCGCCTTTACCACCGATAAAGGACTCTACTACTATGAGGTTATGCATTTTGGCCTTAAGAATGCTGGAGCTACATACACTCGGATGCTGAACAAGGTCTTCAAAAATTAGATTGGCCGGAATATGAAAAATTTATGTAGATGACATGTTGGTCAAGAGCAGAAGGGCGGAAGACTATGTAGCCGACCTGGCTGAAGCCTTCGCCGTAATGGAGCACTTTGAGATAAAACTGAACCCGAAAAAGTGCGCATTCGGTGTCAAGGCAGGCAAATTCCTAGGCTTCATGGTCACAGCCCGCGGAATAGAAGCCAACCCGGAGAAGGTCCAAGCGATACTTGACTTGGCGCCGCCGACCTGCGTTAAAGACGTCCAGGTGTTAGCAGGCAAGGTTGCAGCGCTAAGCAGATTCATGTCCAGGTCGGCTGACAAGTGTGCTCCTCTGTTCAAAATATTAAGGAATCCTAAGAACTTTGAATGGACTGAGGAATGCCAGAACGCCTTCCAAGAGCTAAAAAGGTATCTAGCTTCGCCACCCCTGTTATCCCGACCTGAGGTGGGGGAGGAGCTGATACTATACTTAGCATGCTCGGGGACAGCAGTGGCGGCGACACTATTCCGAGAAGAAGAAAAAGAACAGAAGCCGGTCTATTATGTTAGCAAAACCTTGCAAGGGGCCAAGGCGATATACTCCTCCTTGGAAAAACTCGCCCTCGCGCTCATCACAGCGGCAAGAAAGTTAAAGCCATACTTTGATGCTCATCCAGTTAAGGTCATGACTGATGCCCCGCTCAAGTCCATCATGCACAAGCCAGAGGCATCGGGCAGGCTACTGAAATGGGCAGTTGAGCTGAGTCAATTTGACATCACCTACCAGCCCAGAACAGCCATCAAAGCCCAAGCCATCGCGGACTTTGTGGTAGAATGCACTGGCCGAGCAGAGCATGACCTGGAGGACGTGTGGAAGGTCCATGTGGATGGGGCCTCAGGGAAGTCCGGAAGCGGAGTTGGGGTGGTCATCCTCGACCCAAACTAACATGAGCACCAATACTCCCTCAAGTTCACCTTTCCGGCATCCAACAATGAAGCAGAATACGAAGCAGTGATTACAGGACTGAAAATTGCAGCTCAGCTCGGGGCACAGACAGTCGACCTGAGCACCGACTCTCAATTGGTTTCTAGTCAGATATCGGGAGAGTTCAAAGCCAAAGACAGTGCTATGCTAGCCTACCTCAACAGAGTCAAGGATTTGACCTCAGCGCTCAGAAGGTTCACGATACAGCAGATTCCTAGGGAAGAGAATATGAAGGCTGATGCCCTGTCCAGGTTGGCCTTAGGAGAGAGCCGACCTGCCCTGGTCCATGTGGAGGAAGTATCCGAACCTAGTATTCAATTGGGGGTGCAAGCAGTAGCCGAGCTCAATCTAAGTCCAGATTGGACCAAACCAATCATGAACTACTTGGAGGGGGGTATGACCCCAGAAGATGAAAAAGCAGCTCAGAAACTCATGAAACAGGCCTCAAGGTTTGTCATAATCGCCGGACAACTCTATAAGAGAGCCTACACCTGGCCTCTTTTGAAATGTGTTGGACCCGAAGAAGGAAACTATGTACTCCGGGAGATTCATGAAGGGGTATATGGAAACCACTTGGGAAGCAAAACTTTGGCTCGGAAGGCATTGAGGCAAGGCTATTTCTGGCCAACCTTAGAGCAAGATGCCAAAGAGTATGTAAAAAAGTGCGACACCTGCCAGAGGTTCGCCAATGTACAGAGGAAGCCTGCTGTGGACCTCACAGTGATGGTAAGCCCGTGGCCATTTTATCAATGGGGTCTGGACATAATCGGCCCATTGCCGACCGGTGTCGGCCAAAAGAAGCACGCCTTCGTAGTTGTAGACTACTTCACTAAATGGCCCGAGGCTGAATGTGTTGCTAGAATAACAAAAAAGGCAGCTTGGAATTTCGTATGGAAAAACATCATTTGCCGATTTGGGGTGCCGAAGGTCATCATCACTGACCACGACAAACAATTCGACAGTGCATACTTTCGAGGCAAATGTGCTGAGATTAGGATCGACCTCAGATTCTCATCTATTGCTCACCCTCAAAGTAATGGCCAAGTTGAAAGGACTAACCAAATCATTTTGCAGGGCCTGAAAACCAAGTTGGAGGAAGCGGAGGGCCAATGGGCAACAATTCTTCCCGAGGTGTTGTGGGCTCAGCGGACCAACACCAGCTCGGCAACGGGAGAATCGCCCTTCGAACTGACCTTCGGCACTCAAGCGGTGCTGCCAGTGGAGATCGGGTCTCCGACCAGTAGAACCTTCCACCACGATCCAGAAACAAACGGAGCACGGATCCGTGAAGAGCTCGACCTCGCTGAAGAGCTTCGAGCTAAAGCTCAAATCAGAATGCTGGCCAACAAAGCTGCCATGCAAAGAGCCTTTGCCAAACAGGTCAAGCCTAAGCCTATTAAGGTTGGCGACCTCGTACTCAGAAATGCCATCTTTTTGCCGCGCTCCGGTAACAAGCTCTCCCCGACTTGGGAGGGACCCTACGAAGTCGTGAAAGAAGTCCGACCCGAGACCTTCTACCTCCGCGACAAGAACGGAAAACTATTAAAAAATGCATGGCACTCAGAACACCTGAAGCGTTATTTTTTCTAAAGCAGCCCCGAGCCGAAATATTTGTAACGGCCCCGAGCCGAAACATTTTGTAACGGCCCCGAGCCGAAGTGTTTTGTAACGACCCCGAGCCGAAATATCTTGTAAAGGCCCCGGGCCAAGACATTGCTTGTACAAATTCAATACAATGCATTTTTATAAACTAGTGCAATGCCCGACCTGGGAATAAGCACCGAAACCAGCCCAATGCCCGACCCGGGCCCAAGTGCTACAACTACAAAATTACTCCAACTCGGATTAATGCAGTGGCCACGCTTAATCACGAGCGAATGATAAAGTAAACCAGCTCGAACTAAGTTCCAACTCGGGTATAATCAATAACAATTTGATTAGTTTTGCCAGTTCGGATTAAGTTCCAACTCGGTGCATTTCGGCTTCAGGTCGGTATATTAGTTTGGGTCCAAACTCGAACTCAATATTTGTCAACATTAGTTTGACCAATTTTATAACGGACTGACGAGTTTGAGTTGGCAACGATTAGAAAGTTGCCCTGATTATACCAGCTCAGATTAGGATGATAAATTATTAATCGCATCCAGCTCGGTTCATTACGCTTAAGTTTGAATGGTCCATTAAATCAGTCCGACCCCACTTACTTGAGAAAAATTTGCGAAGGGAAAAGTACACGTGTACAAACTCAACCAAAACGCAAATAAAAATAAAATAGACATTTCATTAAAATTGAAAAATGATTACAAAGCCCAACTTGGGTGACATTACAAGAACCCGACTCAGGCAAAATTACAAAATCTACTTTGGCGCAGCAGCAGAGGTGGTGGCCTCGGCTTCATCCCCAACCTGGTCCAGGCCCTTCTGGACAAACTCAGTCACCTCCTTGGCCTGGGATGTCAGGTCGGATGGAAGCTCGGGAATCTCCCAGAACTCCGGCGGCGGAACCTCCAAGATCTCGATATAGTCGTTCTTGGTGGCTTGGAAGAAGGTCTTCGCTCTCTCCCGAGCTATGACTTGACCTCGGAAGTAGAATTCCATTTCAGCGTACTTCGCCATAGCCCCGCCTTCCGTGGCCAACCAATCCACCGCCGCGTCGCTGGACTTGAAGGCCTCCACTGCCTTTTCTCCTTTCGCGCCGACCCGGTCCACCAGGTCCTGGAACTTTGCCTCTGCCTCACGCTTCTCTCGCTTATAGCGCTCGACGTCCTTGGCCGCGGCTTCGCGTCGGGCCTTTTCTATGTCCAGCTCCTTCTTTAGGCGGTCGATCTCCGTCGTGTCCGCCTTCTGCCTCTGAGCGGCCTCTTCCCTCACAGTCTCAAGCTCGGCTCGGGCATCCGTGTATCGTTGCTCGAGCTCGACGCAGTGAGTCTGGGCCTTGATTAGGAAACTGGGAGCTGAGAGGATATGGGACTCGGCCTGTTTAACAGAAAACAAAGCACTCAGCCGAGCTAAAAAGACAACCTCACCAGAAGATGGTTAAAGACTCACCGTGACTATGGCCATCCTCAAATCGAGCGAGAGTTGCTCCGCCGGGACCGTCGCCAGCTTGGGGTCGCAATCCACCTTGGACGCCTCCATGAAGTTTTTGTCAGGAAGGCTCACCTCCGTGGCCTTACCCTTCCCAGAGTGTTCGGTCCGAGGCCGCTTCCTGCTCTCGGGTCGGGAGGAAGAACGCTCCGGGATCGCCACGCCCGAGCCCGATTTCTTGAGCAAAGGGGACCCCGAGGCCCCTTTAGAGGTGACCTCAGAACCAACCTCTCGCACTTGGCCGCTGGGGCGCTGTCTCTGTCCTTGAGCGGCACCTCCCAATCCTGACCGAGCCGATGCGTCGCCGCTGACCTCGCTCTTCCTCCGCACCTGGGCATACGCGAGCTTCCTTATGTCCGCCATATCTGCAAAAAGTAGAGGAAAGAGGTGAAAATGAGCCGAATGCCAACCTAAAAAGGCAAGCAAACAGAACGATGGGGAGGTCGGGCGCCGATCCTGCAAACTGACCCTCTTTTGAGCTAGACCCTGCGTCCCCTTCGGGCTCGGGAAGCAGGTTGAGATGATCCATCGAGAGGTCGGGCTTCCTACCAAACAACTTGGAATCCCAGATTCACTCCCATTTGAGCACATTGTCAATGTCTATCAGTGTCCCGGGCGCGGGCTTGAGCACCGCGACTTCCCCGAGTTCCTCCTTCGAGAGCTTGGGGTCATCGTTGGCGGTCTTCCTCAAACTTGGGATCCAGTCCAGCCTACACCCAGAGTTCACGGCTGACTCCACCCAATAATAGTCATTATGCCAGCCCTTGTTAGAAGAATGCCACTTGGTGAAAATGGAGTTGCCGACCCGAGCTGCGAAGTGGAACCACCCTGGCTGCTTCGGGTTGGGTTTACACACGAAGAAATGCCTGAACCTGCGCAAGGTCGGCTCCACATTCTTCTCCAGGCAGAACACGTAGAAGGCCACCATCACGGCCCAACCATTTGGCGACATCTGACCCGGGCTGAGCTCGAAATAGTTCAGGATTTCAACAATGAAGCCAGGGAGAGGGAGCTGGATGACGTCGAACGCTAGATCATATATGGTGAAGTGGTCGGCCGGAGGATAGCACGCCGATTCCTGCCGACCTGGAACCTTCAGCTTGTGGTGTCGATCAACTGACCAGTTCCTCAGCCTTGCGTTAGCCATCTGCACTGTGGAATGGCACTGACGCTTGCAACAGGTGAACAACTGCTCGATCATCTTCCCTCGAATTGAAGAAGCACTGGCTGAAGCCGAGCTCTGAGGTCTAACAGCACTGACTGGAACAGCTTCGATCGGCTCAGTAGCGGAGACCTCGGCTAAGAACTCTTGAGGTATCTCGATGCCCTCCAGTTGATTTAGTGGCTCCTCATCATCCCTGTCTTCCAAGTCTCCCAGGTCGGCCAAAGGATCCGCCTCTGCTTCCTCTTGCGCCAATCTGACCCCGATAACTTGGCAGTCATCATCGCTCTCCCCGGAACCAGATTTTCAAGCCGGCCCTGAAGACGAACTGGTGCTCTCTCCACCACGGACCCTATTTGAGGTAGATGCCGAGCTCGGCGGACTTTCATCTCCACCATAGGACCTTACCTCCATCGCCTGGGAATCTTCCGACTCCGACCTCCCCATCCTGTCTACAGACTAAATATAAATGTATAGGAATGACTAAAGGGAGTCGGGACGTATCTACTGCTCTTGACTGCGGAGTGCGACCGACTAAGCTGGCTCCGAGTTGACAAATCCCAAGAAGATTCTTTCCGAGCTAATTGCGTCCGACCATTTTGGTGTCCGACCTAAATTTCTTGAGAAATTGAAAGCGAAGTGTGAAATGAATCTCGGATGCTAAGGCCCTATTTATAGGCGCCCCTGAAAGTCGCCTCGGGTAGCCCAAACGTCGCGTCTCGTCAGAACCGCCAGGTGACGTGGCAGCCATCCGTTGGGTATGCACCGCTGACGTGGCCATCCCTACTCTGTCGGGGTCGGACACCTATAGCTCGGGAGGAACTCCCAATTCTGGATCTCACCCTCTCGATCTCGACTTGGGGGGGGAATTGACGAGGGGTTCCCGAGCTGAGGTGAGACGTCCATTCCGAGTTGAGGCGGGCTAATCAGCGTCAATACCAGCTCGTTCAACTGAATGTCCAACCAGGATGACTAGCCCGACCCCGGAAACCCCGACCTCAGTTCCAGCTGTTCCAATGGGACATAAAGCACTGATGGGACATAAAGCTGCATCGTATTAAATGCTGTCAGACCTGAACTTAGTATAAATAGAGCTCCACCCTCTTCATTTAAGGGGTAACTCGTTATTAAATGCTCTCAGCTACCTTTCCACCTCAGACATACTAATCATTCGCACGCTCGAGGGGAAAATCCGGGTCATCACCCCGCCTTTTCCTTCTTTTCCTTGTACAGGTCTGATAGCCGACCAGGAAAATACAGCTCGGAGGCCAACCTGAAAAGTCCAGCTCGGCGTAAGTAGCTCCCAACTTCAACTGTAAGATTTCCAACCTCGACAGTATGCACTCAAAGTATTTGTCAAAGTGTCACAGTGCACTCTACACTGAAAATTTAGTCGGTTAAACTACAACTTTATTGTTAAGATATCTTCTTGAAGAAAATGACGTGCATGGTCCTGTTTGAGAACCGTGCTTGGAAAAAAATCAACGCATCATCTTCCAAGCCCAATTCTGCATGTGACTGCAAGTTCTTCAAGACTAATTGTCACTTTGCAAAAAGGCATAATTATCCACATTATGAAGTACTGCAACTTTTTTCATTATAAAAGCATGATTGCCATTATTTCAAAAGTTGATTTGCTTGAGGTCTTGATAGATGACCTGAAACAACATAAGTTCATTTTGGGTCAGATCAACCCAATAATGACCCCACAGTTGGAAAGAAAGTCAAGCTGCAAGCATTATCTGCCAACATGGGGATAACATCTTCGATATGAAGAATCAACAGTAGATCCAAGCAACGTTACAAAGATAGTCAAACAACAAACTTAATTATGGCTGCTAAGTTGCGACTGCTAAGCCATACAGTCCTGAAGATGCACATATGAGGCAAACAATCTGAAGTGTGCGGCAGAAATATTCCGACTTATTTTTTAAGCTTCCAGATGTCAGAAAATATCAGGATTTATCAGGACTTCTCTCTAATGGTGGACTGAGCGAGGGAAATGGGATCTTTGATCTTCCCAAATCAGAACCCGAAAATAAAGCATCTGCTATATTAATAGCCTAAGTTTATCTGCAGCTCTCCCTTGATTAGAAAGGGAAGAAGATGATATTTCCTCGAGTTGTGAATTTGAATGTACTCGGCCTACACTTATAATGGTCTTTTTACTATCATATTCGGCAGGGCAATGGAGCTCAACACCATGCTCCTTGCATCATGTTCTTTACTATCCTCTTGAGATACTTCATATGTTCTACGATAGATCTTTCGGGATCTCTGGTGAATCATTTTATTGGTCTTATCCTTGGCAATTTAGCACTTATGTGTCAAAACTCATGGCTATTCTCATGGATTACTTCAGAATCACTTATGAATATGATTATTATATGCAAGGCGGCAACAGTAAATAGCCGATGGGATTATGATCTTTTATGCTCTATTAAAGAATTTACTCTGAGCTATAATATGTCTCTTCTTTAGGGGTCTCAGGGAATCCCAAAAGTTATCGCAATAGCGGAGCTTCCATTTCCTTATCCTCGAAGAAAAACTCCTCAAAGATGAAGGAGTAGAGATTGATTATCTTAAAGACAATCAACAACAAGGGCGATCAAACTAGCCCGACTTCAACCTCAACAAGGTAACCAGATCAGATCAGTCGGACCTCAATAGAGCTTCCTCCGACCTTAAGGTCTATGTGAAGCTATCTCCCAAACCTCCGAAAGGTACAAATAAATTTCCTTTTAGGTATTGAAAATATCTTCGCATTCCCTACTACTAGCATGATAGGGATTGGCCTGAGTATTGTGGCCTGATATCCTAATGGGTGTAAACCACCTATTTACCAAGCCATCCGATCTCGCCTAAGGGCGTAAGAGCTCCATGCGACTATCTTACCAAAATAAGAGCTCAAAATTTTAGAACCAGGAGCTCGAAAGTATAATAAGTTATCCTAGAAATGAATGAAAGTTCAAAAAAAGGAGCCAGCACAACGTACGAGCTCCCAATCATCCGAGCTAGTCTAAGGGAGTAAGAGCTCTAAATCTTCCGAGCCGACCTAACGGTGTAAGAGCTCCAAGTCACTTGAGCCAGCCTAAGGACGAAAGAGCTCCAAACCATCAGAGTCAGTTTAAAAGGAATAAGGGCTCCAGATCAATAAAGCCAACTTAAGTGCGTAAGAGCTTCAGGTCACGAGAGCCAACCCACGAGTCATAAGAGCTCAATACCATCCGGGTCCACTGAAACTCAAGGTCACTAAAACTAAAAAAAGGGTTTATTCGACCCTGAGATGATTACAATCGAAAAGGGTCATTTGACCTCGAGTTCACTACAACAGAAGACGGGTCTTCCGACCCCAAAGTCATTATAATCAAAGGACGTCCGACTACAAGGTCCTTAGACCAAAGAGCAGTCGTCCGATTTAAAGGCCATTAGAGCCAAATTCAAGGCTAACAAAGCCTGAAGGCCATTAGAGCCAAATTCAAGGCCAACGAAGCCCATACAACCAATTCTTCATGTGAAATCTAAAATCAATAAAGTAGCTCAGAAGAGCCAATAAGTGGTTAAGGCAATAAAAACCTCAAAACAAGTGACATTAAAGTCACTAAACCTAAAGCCACTAAAGTAGCACAGGAGAACCAATAAGTGGTAAAAAGGCTATGGAATAGCCTAAAGCAAATAGGTTATAAGTCACTTAGACAAGACCCATGGTCAAAGGCCTAGAAGGCTCGACATTTCTAAATCATTAAAGAGTTTCTAGCAAACCAATAAGCGGTAAGGTTGTGGTACAGCCTAAAAGCAACTGGTAGTTGCGCCCGGGTAATCACAAAAACTAAGGCCAATGGGTTGCCTTAATAAAACGTACATACAAAAAAGACCTCAAGAAGGCACGAGAAACCACAGGTCTTATATAGGCAAAGGTTTCCGCATAGAAAGACCTCAAGAAGGCAAAAGAAATCACAAAGTCTTGATTAAGGCAAAGATTTCCATATGACAATACCCCGAGAAGGTATGAGAAATTGTAAGCTAAAGCAAAGATTTCTTATAGATTGAAAGTCAGACCTTCATTAACAAGGTCGGCAAAATACAAAAGAGAGTCCTCCAGGACCCTGAACTACATCAAAAACAAGACAAGCGGGGTTCCAAAGATGTCTTGATTGAACATCTACTAAACCCTCATCGTTATCATCATCTGACTCTGAATCAGATTTGTGAGCCAGCGAGGAGAAGTCCATCTGAACACCTTGAGCTCTGGCAAGCTTCTCAGCTCAAGCTCGAGTACCCTTCCTAACCTCGGCTGCACCTCAAGATTTTGCTTTTGCATATCCATCCTTGAAGAGTTAGTGGAGCTTAGGACCTCTCTTGTACTCTTCCACAACTTCGAGTCATTGAGAGGGAACGTTGACCACCACATGCTTCTCTCAAGTCTCCTTCGTCATATCTTTAAGCTTCACAAGTTCTTAACGTCCAAACGAGTTCAAACTCAAAAAAGCCAAGCTCAAGGTACGACCAAGAAGAACGAAGGACGAACCCAAATATTGGGAGAGCCAAGAAAGAATACGACAGAGCCGAGTCCAAGCCTAGGCGAAGGGTAGAACCAAGGACCGGGCCATACGTAAGAAGAGTTGAAGAGAGGGCCAAACTACTCAAATAAGCCTCTACAATTCATTTTATCACAAATAAAATAAAGAAGGTTGAGCATGATCACTAGGGGGGCTGAAACTCACCATGAGCAAAGTCAGTACCTTCCCCAAAAAAGTTTCACACCTGAGTCATATACCACTAAAAGATGCTTCAGATATCAAGCTCTAGCTTTATGGCTTTTACAGCTACCTACAAATCATCAAGTTGGGACTTGAGTTCTACAAATAGGTCACTCGACCTCTCCAAAGAATAATCAAACAGGGGCCGGGGGGCTCGCCGA
This sequence comes from Ehretia macrophylla, assembly GCA_037974665.1. NCBI lineage: Eukaryota > Viridiplantae > Streptophyta > Magnoliopsida > Boraginales > Ehretiaceae > Ehretia > Ehretia macrophylla. The sequence goes on along the minus strand of CM075764.1, from coordinate 9,955,910 downwards.
CCTGACCAAAACTAGATTAAGATCATACAGAGCTGTCACCACCTCAGGATCCCACAGGTTGCTTGCCACCCAAGGAAATATTTCCTAAGCTGCTAAGAAAATCTAACAGCGATAGTACAATAACAAATTGATGAGGTCGGTACAAAGCCTAAAAAGACTGAATTAGGCCCAAGAAGCAATGAGAGTTCACTAACCCGTAGGCGAAACTCCCTCAAGGTCAAGTCAAAAGAATCTGACATGTATTCCGAAGAAGAGAACACCTCAAAAATAGCTTTAATCTAAGAGCTTTCATATCACTAATTCTTGGTTATTTCCTCACAACAACGGTAAGCACTTGCCTAGCCCAGGGGCTCAGAATGCCCACCACATTCCTCCAGATCACTCCCTAAGAGTAGACCTGACAAATGAAAAACTTTCAAGAGCTTGGAATTCCTATCTCCCGACCAAGTGGGACTTCAACCAACTTCAAGCGCACACATCAGTTAAGATGATGCTAAAGCTATTAAGGCAAATCCAATGTTGTCTAATACGATTGCATAATCTACCATCACGACCGACAAAATTAAGTAGCGATTAAGCCTAGATCTAGCTGATCTACAGAGCGGAAGTGAGCTACATGACTACTCCGCAAACATATGATCAATGCACTTGAAGATTTCCTGACCTCCTGCGCAGCTCAAGAAATCGGGGGGCTGATGATATGGGTAGAAATTCAACCCTATGTACGTAGACGAAATTGACCCTGAAATTCGAGTACAACTAAAACTGAGATTCCTACTCGAGGAAGATCGACCCTGCTAAGCTTCCTCGCTTGACTTCCGCACCTCCGCACCTCAACCAGAGAGGGCAGGTCAGGTCTTCCACGAATGACTGACCTCCGCACCTCGCCGACCTCCCGATGGCATCCTAAGTCTGACCTCCCGATGATATCCCAAGTCCGACCTCCCGATGATGTCCCAAAATAAGGACAGGTGTCGACAGCAGAAATGACCAGCACATCTCGTACAGTACAGAGATGTCAGATCCATTCTTATCTATAGCTACGAAAAGACATCCACAGTCTTGGAAGGAACCAACTAAGAGATTGGGCACACATGCCCTTTACTCACACTCTCTCTCTTTCTTACTCTCTTTTGGTTTATATGCAATTTAGGCCCCAAAACTGACTTGATCGTCAGAGAGGGCCCCCAGAGACATCCCCGAGGTTCTTTGTTTTGCAGGTAAAAATGCTACCGAAGTGAAAGCACGAGCCCATTTGACGGGATTATGAGCCCATACAGTACGTCACCAAATTTTGACCTTAACAACAATACCATTAGCACGCCTATATTTTGTTGCAAGGATAAGTAGAGGAATGTCTTCTATAAGTAACATCGCCATGCAATACCATTAGCACGCCAACCTGAGATGTGTTAATATATTGTGCAACTCAAACTTTTATTTTTTTCTTTTCAAGAGACAAAAATAGTTCGAACAACAAATTATGCTAAAATATTGTAGAAGAAAATAGAAAAGAAAACTTCTTGATGACCATAATAATCATGAAGATTACGCGCACGAATTGTAATCCAACAAAGCATTCAGCCATTCACTTTTGTAGTGGAAACCTTCTTTGCCTTGTTTTGGTCCTTTTATCAGAGAGAGGAGATTGAAATCAAGATTGATGGAGAGTGAAATAACTGCATTTGTGGGTGTTATTCAAAGATTAGAATACTCTCCATAGGGGATATCCTCCATAACAGGCAAACCAAGGGGCTGTTTTAATTCAATGTTAGCAAGTCAATTGGTGCACCCATTAGTTTCGTGAAACATATGCTTCACATTTTTCTTTTTCTTTTTTTGGTAAAAAAACATATGCTTCACTTGAAAGGTAAATTTATTCAATAGATTTTTTATTTATTTATTATTATTATTCTTCGATCAAGAATTTCAAGGGGTTGTTCACCGGGTTCACCATCTTCAAGAGACTTTAAGATAACTCGAAAATTTGTCTCCACAATAAAGTTGTGTATCCTTTAATTCAATTGCCTTAACAAGGCTTTCATGTAGTGCTGTGAACAAAGACGAATTTAGGATTTTTGTTGAAGAAAATTAAAATACTTAACTTTTTTATTATATAAATATATATTTTTTTAATGGGGATTAAATAATATTTTTAATTAAAAATATATAGATATTTTAGTTTTTTTTAAATATATAATGTTTTCAATTTTTTATTGGGATAGTGGGTGACGTAGTTTCTTTTGGTTAGTCTTCTTTAAAAGATGTTGAAGCGTTGAATCAAATTACTAGGCTCCATTTGTTTGTCGTAAAATAATTTATTAGTGGAAAATATGTTTAGTGGCAAATATTTTTTTAGAAAATAGAATAGCTTCTGGCTTTTGATTGTCACACTGAAAAATAATTTTTGGTGTTTGGATGTAGTAGCGAAAAATTTATTAAAACTATTAGTTTATTATTTTTTTAAAAAAATATTAAGAATTAATCATTATTAATTTATTGATAAACTTTAATAAAATTAATTGATAATTTCATAAATTAATAATAATTGATTGATTAATTATTATTATTTTACTAAAATCATATAAATTAATTAAATTAATATATTAGTCATTAGATTAAAATTAATTATTATTTTTATTAAATAAATAGTTTTTATTACTTAATTAATTAATTTTTATTATTAAATTACTAATTTTTTAGTATTACCAAACACTGAAAAATCAAGAAAATATTTTACGGCAAATAAACAAAGCCTAGAAATGAACATGGAAATGAAACGCGAATGCAAATGCAGATGAAATGGAAAGTGAAACATAATGAAACTGTAATGTAAACGATCAAAAAAAAAATGAAACTGTAATGTAGATGAAATGAAAAGTAAAGATGAAATGATAATGAGATCGATACTCTACTTTTCTTTAAAAGGAGATACGAAAAATTATTTTTTATCTCCAAAGCCGAAGGAGGCCCTGAGATTTAAATGTGGAGATATCTGTTATATTTCTTTTATTTTTGCAATCATGGAGTTATTTGAACTTTTTTTTTTTTTTTTTTTTTATAGTAAAAGTCGAAGGCTCAGTTCCAATATAAAACATTAGAACTCTTTTGAAGTTTAGTTCGACATATTAGCACTTGTTAAGTGAGCAGGGGCCTATATCTTCAATACGTTTTCATAAGTGCAGGTAGAGTTAATTTTTTAACTTTAAATTTGGACAGTTTTAATATTTTTAAATGAGTGATGATGAGTTTTGAGAATTCAAGATCTTTTGGTACTTGATGGGCCATAAAATAGGGTCCAAACCAATAAGCAAGGCCCAACAACTATAGTTGAGGGCTGGACCGAATAAAGGTCCCAAATATGACTGGATCGTGGCCCAATAAGAAGACTAAGTCAACAACCTGAGATAATGTTAACAAGTTCAAAGGCAATCACAACTAACTCAAGCAAATATGCTCTTGAGAGCTCAGAAACCGCAGGGAACAACCCCTACATCTATCGTGGGTCCATCTCACTCCCCCACAACGAAATTATAAGCACAGTCTTGCCTATAACAAGGTGCCAGCAACGTCCAAAAGGGCTATGAAATTCTCATAAAGCAATTAATCATACTACATTGCCTTTTAAGCTCTTTACGAGCTATCTTGTCCTCATAACTAACTTAAGTATCAGAAGAGGAACCTAGACACCACTTTGAGCCCTTTGTTTTACAGGTAATCTAGCTAGGATTCTCAATCATTAGACATAGAGAAGGAGTTCCACTCCAATCCTTGAGGCCCAACTCAAATATGATCTTAACAGTTCTTAAACTCTAATACCGTGTTAAGTGACTTTTCATTTAAAATATTAAATTGCTAGAAAGTGATTTGTTATATTATTTATTTATTATCTCCAATAGCACTAATACATTAAATTTTATCAATACTTCAAAATTTTGTGTATTTTGATGAAGGAAATAATAAGATGAGCGATATCTACTCTTTTTCTTTTAGAAAAAAAATTGATTTAACTTTGAAAGTGAGAAAATTTTTTTCAACAATTTTGAGGAGGCTTCAAGCCAAATCAATTTACCACTCATGGGACAATTTCATCCCTTTATCCTTGGCTATAAATTACTGCAGTGGTTCAAAGGCCAATGCATCTCTTGGTAGCCTAAAACTTGAATAATTACAAAATTCGTCATCCAATCAGCTTAATTATTAACATCATACACATGCCTCCACGTGAAACCACTATGCTCCATGAACATCTTACATTTCTCGGCTACTGGCCCCAACGCACTGTTTTTAAGGGGTTCGAAAGTGAGAATTGTTTTTTTTTTTTTTTTCGTTGAAAGTGACAATCTTTACCAACCTCTAGATTGTTGTCGATCATAAAAATCGAACATAGTACGCCCTTTTTGACATTCATATCTAAAAAAACGCGGCTTTTTCTTTAATTATTTTTGATTCTAACACATGGCCACAAAATGATAATAAAAAAAACCATCCGCTATTTAATTTAGTAATATAAATTTTACTTTAAATGTATATGTATAATATTTTATGTGATATAAAATATTTTAATATTTATTTAAATAAAAATAAATGATAATAAAAAAAGTATGAAAGGAAAGGAAGAAGCTTGACGATCGTGGTGCCCACTGTATATATGCGGCATTGGACACTGCAAAAACAACCTGAGTCTGATTACTACCACTACTAACAAATCAGTAATCACCAAACAAGTTAAAATGGCAGCAGTTACGACAACGAAAAAGCCTCACGCAGTGGTGGTGCCATGGCCAGCACAAGGCCATGTAAACCCACTAATGAGATTCGCCAAGCTATTATACGCAAGAGGCTTCCACATCACATTTGTACATACTGAATTTAACTACAATCGTATGATCAGATCAAACGGCCCTGATTCCGTAAAGGGTTTGCCGAATTTCAGGTACGAGACCATCCCTGATGAAACTCCACCACCAGCAAATCCAGATGCTACACAAGATGTGGTAGCGGTAAATTATGCGTTACGAGCGTACACTTCGGGTCCTTTTAAGAAGCTTCTGGATAAGCTTAATGCTTGTGGTGATGTGCCTCCTGTGTCATGTGATGGTGGTGATGGTTGAATCACGTTTCCAGTTGGAGGTGCTGAGATGTTGGGCATTCCTGGTGTTAATTTGTTTACTTCTTCTGCTTTCTCCTACATTGGGTATTTGTATTACGAGGTGCTCATGGAGAAAGGCATTTTTCCATTTAAAAGTAAGTAGCCATTCTTGTTGCTCTATTTCAATTTGTTGCCACTGATTCATTCTGCATTCTTGGTTGAGATTTTGATTGTTTTGAGCATTCTCTAGGAAATTTTGTCGTGTCACGTGTAAGGTACAGATTTTGAATTTTAAAATCGCAAACGAGACTAGTCTAAAACACTGGCAAATAATTACTTCGATCTTGAATCCACGTACTTATATCAATTCTCCCATCAACATGAAGATTACAATTACTCCTTATTGAGGGTCCTAACCAGAGTTCACTCATACTTGCTCTAAATACCATTAATATATCCTACCTTAAACTCGGAAACCAATGCAAGCCAGACAAAAGTTGTAGACTAAGAATAATTATTTGGCTGTCCGGAATAATTAACTTAATTCATAAAACCGCTTCTGTTTCGGACCAAAAATCATTTAAGTAACTTTTTAACTAGTATATATTTCTCATGACTCATATGGGTTTCATCCGTGTTTCTTAGTTTCTTTGTTTGTTTTTAGTTCAGTTCATTATCATTTCTATCTCGCAATCTTCTCTTTTGGGTCGTAAGTATCTATCTCAGAATAAATTTGTGTTGCATACAATACAGATGATGACTATCTCACTGATGGCACTCTTGATACACCAATTGAGGTCACTGGTATGGGCAATATACGCCTCAGGGATCTTCCAAGTTTTTTCCAGACAACTGATCCTGACGACATCATGTTCCATACCATGAGGTTAGAATTCGGGGATAATCTAAAAGCTAGTGCCATAGCTATGAACACCTTCGAGGGGTTTGAGCAAGAAGCTGTAGAAGCTGTCATCTCTAAATACAATTATCCCAGCGTTTATCCAATCGGGCCACTTAACCTGCTAGAACAAAAGCATGTCCCTGAAAAGCTTGCTAACCAATTTATTTCCAGTTTATGGAAGCAGGACCCCAAGGTTTTCGAGTGGTTAGATAGCAGAGAACCTCAGTCTGTTCTATACGTGAACTATGGATGCGTGGCAGTAATGTCAAGCCAAGATTTCCAAGAATTGGCGTGGGGGATTGCAAATAGTAAGCAGCCATTTTTATGGATTGTTAGACCTGATGTTGTGAAAGATGGATCGGCAACATTGTCTGAAGAATTTCTGGAGGAAACTAAGGGTAGAGGATTTATAACAAGTTGGTGTGCGCAGGAGAAGGTACTATGCCATCCTGCTGTTGGTGCATTTTTAACACATTGTGGATGGAACTCGATGACGGAGACTATATCTGGTGGTGTGCCTGTGATCTGTTGGCCTTGGTTTGCGGACCAACAAACGAATTGTCACTATGCGTGCACGAAATGGGGGACTGGTATGGAAATCACTCATGTGAAGCGCGACGAAATTTCATCACTGATAAAGGAAATGATGATAGGGGAGAAAGGTAAACAAATGAGGATGAATGCTCAAGAATGGAAACGGAAGGCAGAAAGAGCTACTGATGTTGGCGGATCATCGTATAACAACTTGGATAAGCTCATCAAGGACGTTCTTCTTCGTGAAAATTAAGATTTTAAAGGCTGAATCCTTGATTCTGTTCAACCTTTTATATGCTAGAACTTGCAACGCATTTCTTGTTTTCCTGGTTTGTTGCAGATTTGTAGTTGTTTTTCGTGGACCACTTCAAGGCATCTTGTTTTGGTTCAAAGCAGAACAAAATGTACTAATCTCTTGCAATAAATAGTACATCACCCCCCATTAAAAATGTTTGACAAGATTTCTAGCAGAAAAAGAAAGATCATTTCTTTACTTCAACAAGGTAATAAAGCTTGTTGTTAGATACGATAAACTTGTTAGATTCCAATTGGACAAAATAAAAACACATAAATGCATCTTCATTCTTAAAACTAATACAATAAGGGGATGGTTAAGCTTCAATTTTGACAACTAAAAATATGAGGAAGCATCGAATTAGCGTGCAGAAATGGATTATACAGAAGTGCATCAAGCAACCAAAAAGAATTAGTAAATAAAATTAAACAGAAAGGAATAAGTTTGCGAAAATAAAAAAGTGAGAAGTTGCAGTTGAGAAAAAAGAGAAGTAAAAGAGCTGATTCCATTACGCCGCGGCAGGTGGCCCTGTGAAAACAGATATGATTGTAATTGAATTTCCAGTGGACCTGCAAAAAAGAGTGGGCTCAATGTCATGGGAGATGCTCTGACGATCATATGATTTTTAACTTTTTATGAAAGCAATGTACGAGAGAAAAATAAACTAGGTCAGGTTTGTGTATGTGTAACAAAATAAGCTTCTTCAAAAATATAACAACTCAAACTCAAAGAAAAAATTCATCTCAAAAGACTAACCCTTTGCACATAAAAAATACTTGTAAGAATGAGATTTCGATGTGGGTCATTACAGTATGAATATTTGTTTTAAAGTCACCTTTTTTCTTATGTTTTTTGGCCTTTTATTTGCTTACCAGATTCGTTGTTTTCTGGGTCAAAATATATGGTGATGAAACATCTCACCCTTTCCGCCTGTGTGTCCGTCGCAAGGGAGCGGCATGGTCGTGGGCAAAATGATGTCCGCGATTTTTGCATGCTCCATGTCGGGGTTATTGTGCCCTATTGTACATCCTGACTTATCGAGCTTGAGCCAAATCGATAGGAATCTGAGATGGCGTGAGAGATTTGCGAACGTATCTAAAGATCTAAGAGATTTGTGAACACATCTAGAGGTCTGTTCTTTGGATTTTGGAGTTCTTTCAACTTTTTGGGGTCGGATCAGGTCTGATTAAATTCATGTGTCCAACTCTTTTTACTAATATCAAAAAGAAAAATAGAAATCCAGATATGTTTGCCTCTTGCACATTGCATATTTGCAGCTCAAACCTGGAATCTGAAGTAACATCGCCATGCAATACCATTGGCTCGCCTAAATTTTGGTGCAAGAATAAGTAGAGGAATGTCTTCCATAAGTAAATGCAAGACGAAAAACTTAAAGAGTAAATGAATGAAATGATCCCTTATTTATAGGTTTTGTGATATTTTTATCGCTTATTTATCTTTAAATCTATGATTCTGTTATTTTTTTAAAAAAAATTTATTAATTTTTTAACATAGATTGCATGAGCTCGACACGTGACTAATTAGTTTCTTACCTCTTTAAATTTTGATTTAAGTTGATCACGTGTTGGACGCATATAATACATGTTAAAAAATTTGATGAAATTTGTTAAAAGAATTATCAGTGTCATAAATTTAAATATAAATAATTAATTTGTCAAGTTTAATAAATAAAAAATTAAAAAATTAAAAAAGTTAAAAATAAAAGACCATTAATGATCATCCATTTTTCTGACGTTTTCTTTATACTACTAGCTACTCGAGAACATCCGATGGGTCTGCAAATTAAAAAAAAAAAAGGCCACCTGTAACGCATGGTATTAAATATAATATTTTTTTGATGAAAGACATTGGACACCTACACTAGGTCAATGATCAGTGTACTTTATATGCAATTGGGCAGTGGAAAAATTTCTCTGTGACTACTACTTCCAATAATACCAAATCATCGAACAAGGAAAAATAAAATGGCAGCAGCTACAACAACAATGAAAAGGCCTCACGCAGTAGTAGTACCATGGCCAGCACAAGGCCATGTAAACCCACTAATGAAATTGGCGAAGCTCTTGTACTCAAGAGGCTTCCACATCACATTTGTACACACAGAATTTAACTACAACCGTTTGATCAGGTCCAACGGCCCTGATTCTGTAAAGGGCTTGTCTGATTTCAGGTACGAGACTATCCCTGATGGAACTCCACCACCATCAAATCCTGATGCTACACAAGATGTTCCAATGGTATGTGATTCGTTCCGAAAAAATGCTTTGGGCCCTTTCAAGAAGCTCTTGGATAAGCTTAATGCTTCTAGTGATGTGCCTCCTGTGACATGTGTTGTTGCTGATGGTGTTATGACCTTTGCTGTTCGAGCTGCCGAGTTGTGTGGCGTGCCTGGTGTTAATTTGTTCACTTCTTCTGCTTACTCCTACATTGGATTTCTGTATTACAATGAGCTCATGGAGACAGGCATCTTTCCATTTAAAAGTAAGTGTTCTTTTGCTCTGTTTGTCTTTTAGTGATTCTTTGTTTTATTGCTGAGATTTTCGTAGACTTTTCAAGAATACACAAGACTTTTAAAGAACTGTTGACAAAAAAAATGAATAAATAAGGGGATAGTAATTTTTTTTTAAGAAAATAATATATAGATTTTTTAAAAATAGTTAGAGGCTTTGGGGGTCCGGACATTTCGGTGCCCCTTGCCTCCGCTCTTGGTTCTTTCCAGTAGTTCTTGTAAGTTGTCTGTTCATTTCCAGTTTATCTAGAAGTCATTTAAAAAAGAGTTTGTTTTGCATATATTACAGATGACAATTATCTCACAGATGGCACTCTTGATACGCCTCTTGAGGTTACGGGTATGGGCAATATACGCTTGAGGGACCTTCCAAGCTTTTATCAGACAACTGATCCCAATGAGATTATGTTTCATTATATGCGATTAGAGTGCGGGGATTGTCTAAAAGCTAGTGCCTTACTTATGAACACCTTTGAGGAATTTGAGCAAGAAGCCATACAAGCCATCAAATCTAAATACAATTATCCAAACATTTATCCAATTGGGCCTCTTCCATTGCTAGAACAAAAGCATGTCCCTGAAAACCTTGCTAAGCAATTCATTTCCAGCCTATGGAAGCAGGACTCGAAGGTTTTTGAGTGGCTAGATAGCAGGGAACCGCAATCTGTTCTGTTGGTGAACTATGGATGCGTGGCAGTAATGTCAAGCCAGGATTTTCAAGAATTGGCGTGGGGGATTGCGAATAGTAAGCAGCCGTTTTTATGGATTGTTAGACCTGATGTCGTGAAAGATGGATTGGCAACATTGTCTGAAGAATTTCTGGAGGAGACTAAGGGTAGAGGATATATAGCCAGTTGGTGTGCGCAGGAGAAGGTGTTGTGCCATCCTGCTCTGGGTGCATTTTTGACTCATTGTGGTTGGAACTCTATGACAGAAACTATATCTAGTGGTGTGCCTGTGATCTGCTGGCCGTGGAATTCAGACCAACTAACGAATTGCCATTACGCGTGCACTAAATGGGGGATCGGAATGGAAATCAATCCTGATGTGAAGCGCGACGAAGTTTCATCATTGATCACAGAAATGATGATAGGGGAGAAAGGTAAGCAACTGAGGATGAATGCTCAAGAATGGAAACGGAAAGCAGAAAGAGCTTCTTACGTTGGAGGATCATCGTATAACAACTTGGATAAACTCATCAAGGAGGTTTTTCTTGGTGGCAAATAAGCTGTCAAAAAGTTTTCGAATCTCTTGATTCCATATACGTATACTAGAAGTTGCATGCTTCAATGAACACCACCATTCCATCTGAAGTCTTTGTATATTTTTCTTATTTTCCTGGTTTTTAACAGATTTTCTTGTTGTTTTCCATTGTGTATGCTTTTCCAGTGGAATATATGCCTGGGCCACTAATGTTTGTTTCTTGGCTCAGAGCATTGCATAAAGCACTAATGTAGATGTGAAATTTGGTATTTTCCCTGTTTAACAGGATGAAATTTGACAAGATTTCTAGCGACTCCCATCAAAATTTGGGGTGTGAAGTGACTCGTATTTCTATTTTTATCCGATTTCTGTTGAGGAGATTCCTTCACACAGTAGGTTGTTCAAAACAGCTGGCCTTAATTAAATATTATAATGACACGTGTTATTATTTACGTATATGATATAACACGTGTTATTATTTACGTATATAATATGATAAGTGTTATTATTTACGTATATGATAGCGACACGTATTTTTTTATGTGACACTTTCTTTCCTTTTTTTTTTTTTGCTTTTGTGTGACTCGAGTTGATTCCACAGTTGCAAATTCTACTTTTTGAACACTAATCACAAGATGGACCCAAATGCAAAAAGAATGAAAAAAAGAACACTAATGACATACATAATGGATAAATAGAATATACCCGGTTTGTATGAGAAATTTTTTAGTCAGTCTGGATTGACTATTAATTCACTCACATACAAGTGGGTTTCACAACTTATAGGACCCATTTCATGTTTATCTATAAAAAGTCCAAGTGTCGTACACTCATTAAAAGTCCAATTTGATTGTGTTGAGTCGTTGGTAGGAGATGAAATCCAAAAGACCATTATTAGCGTGTAATAGATTGGTCGGAGTGCGTAATAGGCCAGTCAAGAAGAAATCATATTAATAGATTGAACGTAAACATCCATATACCTCTGAGTTTCCCAAATTTACATCCATCTTATTCTTAATCTTACACTGATTGAATTTCTACATGTATTGAGCATGAGGTTGAACTTATGTCAAAAATAAAGCAATCAACTGTCACTTTTGGAGGATAGCATAGCCTCTTATCATCTAGTATATCTAGTTCGTTATCTTCTATTGAAATTTACAAGGCTAATCGTGTGTGGATTACTTTGATCTTGTAGCCTTATGGTATCAGGTTTTTCTTGTTTTAATTCTTAATTTTGTGGCTTCGGCAATGTCTTAGACAAGTATTTGTGCAATACGCTTCAATGAAAAATGAATATGTGATCACACACTTACCATTTTTAGAAACTAATTTAAAAATTCGAGTAAACATTATAGATTAAGGGCTGAAATTTATATGTTGAGTTTCAGTGTCTCACATAGCCCATTAATGGCTTTCTTAATCGATCAACTTGAGTATCCGAAACCATTTAATTTCTTTCTATTTGCAAATTCACCTTTAAAGCCCATTAAGGGCCTCTTAATTGGGCCAATATCTACAGCAAGAAAAGCCCATCAACTAATATGCCACGAAGGTTCAAGAACCATCTGTAGTCTCTGTTCTTTACTACATCTAAGCGAACCGGCACTGCCATCAGCCCTTCTCTTTTCGTTTAGCCCAGCCGAACGATCACAATTCACATCATTACAGGTACATGCTGCACCCTTATGCACTAAATCACCTTTATTTGATCATCACATGCACAATCTATACATACATGAATGTATATATACTATACGTGTATATATATGTATACATATGTTGTGGGGTACACTTGATTACTCTGTTTTGTTATCATTTAGATTATTATTCGACATTACTCTAAGGGTAGTTAATGATTTTCTTGAGATTATGCGTGTATCGTGTGTGTGTATGTGTTTATGTGTATGCCTGTGATGGTTTCTTGTCAGCACTCAGCAGTTAGTTACTTAGAGATGGTAGTGCAACATAATATGCCGAGGTACCTATTACGTCGAAATATTATAATTTGAGGAGTTTAATGGGGTTTTGGAGGGGCAGTCCCGTGTTTGGATAAGGTTGAACGTATATTGTAGGCAATCTTACTTTGCATTTAATAGGGTTGTCGAGTATATGAATTATTTTTTAGCTTTAGTTTAGTAGAAAAGAGAAGCTTGCTTTAACTAATGCCTAGAAATCATTCCAGAGAAAAATCAGAAAAGAAGCGAAAAAGAGCTCGCAAGCTGCAAATTGTTAATAAAACAACAGAGCTGCATATAATAGCTATGAGATTCAACCAATGGAAAGAAATATCAGTTTTGGATAGTATTTAGATGCTTGCTTTTTTCTTATCAAATTCCTAGGGAATTGTTGATATCTACATTAGGGAACTGGACATTTCGTGTTTTGAGTATATCATTTAAGGTTTATCACCCTGACTCCTGACAGAAATACCCCAAGGTTTTGTTTGTCTTTTGCTTAGAACATACGGAGCTTGTTCAGGCAGACTTGTTTGACGGAGATTATTTGGTAATAACTGTCTAAACTCTTTACTAGATTTTGGTTAATTGAGACGATGATAGTTGCTGGAGTTGATAATTTTCTCCAACTTATTACACTCATGTAGTTACATGCAAGAACTATGAAAGAGACAGGCATGTAATAGTCAATTCTCTGGATGATGTTTCTTAATTTTACTGTCATCAGATTTGTATTTTGTTGAAGCCAGAACAGAAATCACATGCATCGAGGTGTTTGTTTATTACGAGCAGCTAGGAGGGTAAAAAATGCCTACTCTTCAGAAGCAAGATGGGGTAATTTCAGTCTTCCATTGCTTGCTTACATCAAAATTTGATGTACTGCTTGTGTTGACATTTATTTAGTTGGGATATACTGGTGCAGTGGGTACCATGACCCCAAAGAAGCAAGCAAATGATGAAACCGGGGAGGTTCATGTTGAAAAGGGCGAGGCTGATCCAATTGTTGCTTTTAGCAGACCTCCACCAATCCCACCTTTTCTTGGGCCATTGGTTGCTCTTTCAATGTTGGATGCATGGTCAAAACGGGATAACAACGATGACTGACAGGTGATGAGAAGACTTTGTTTCAGTTAGTGCTGATAAAATGTAATAGTCAGATGGAAATAAATCTTTGTTAATATCCTCTACCCACAGAATTTTGAAAACAAGACATAGCATGATCTTGAATGTGAACTTTGTCTAGGTCCTTTTACATGTAGAAAATCTTTGCTATGTATTGCAGTATCTTGAACATGAAGCTGAGAATATAGGCTGTGAAACTCCATAGTTTGATGTACCATGCCAGAAGAGGGGCGATAATGGGCTTGAAAAACATATCGTAAAATTTTAGTAACAGTTGAAATATGACATCGGGACTTCTTAGGAACCCTGCATGAACCACAAATTGTTACATCACTAGGATGATCTGATTAAAGAGATAAGCATTGGAAAAGAGTTAAGTATACATACGCTCAGCGGCCTCTGGGAATATATCAAATAGTGAAGTCACAATTGCAAAGAGAGCCTGAGGTTTTCAGTATGGGAAAACAAACAGAATAAAGGATTAAGTGCTGCATAAAACATGTCTATCAATGGCAGTGCTTGTGCTGGAAAGAAAAGATATGTTATTACCAGTGCAAATCCTCCTGGTTTGATTGGTGACTCAATTATAACTCGGGCTTTCCTGCAGATGATAAGAGGTTCGTTACAGTTGGCCCCAATTCTATTTGATTATCTGTGTGGAGAAATTAATTAAGCACACTTGACGGCTTATATTTATCTTTAGTACTTGATCACGAGTCTTTCGTCTCTGATTGAGAGTTCAAAGTAGCTATTTCCTCTTGTAAAGGGGACCTGTTTCTTTTTCCATGCTGCAATAAGAAATAAGAGTTCTATCAATTCTTATGGATTACTTGAAATCTTAGCCTTATATTTTGCATTCATTAAGAAATTATCATTGTGAGGAACATATCATCATACTAGGCTATGGTTTTAGAAATACCCAAGTGCCAGTTTACTCCAGCTGTATAACTATCTCCTTCCCAAATGTGTTCGACATGAAATTCCATATTTTGACCCATTGATGTGATTAGTTGCTTAAGATAATGCATGATCTCCTGTAAGAGTTTGGAAAAAGAAAGTTTAGTATATATGAATATTCTTGAGATTTTTGAAGGGAAAAGAGCGAGGGACAACCATTTTCCCTTGCAAAGGTGTGGGAAATGAGTAGTCCTCAAAGACACAGTCATCGGCTATAAGCGTTTTGAGTTGATCCAAGTTCTTTTCGTTGATGGCGGAGTAGAATTGCTTGATTGTGTAAGAGGGAAAAAATGAGCTTATACTGATGTTAGAATCACCCCTTGATGCTGCAACCAGCTGCAATAGTTTAGCTTTCTTCTGCAGAAATCTCAGTTGTGGCAGCTTCTTGTCTTGGACATGTTGACATTGAAATGTTGCCTTCGATGGCATGACGACGCTAACAGGTCGTCTTGCCACTGCATTCGACCATATGCTTTGCTTTGTTGCCTGACCTGACGTTGCCATTGACACGAGCTACAACCAAAGTTGTAAAGTCCAGCTCGTGACAATTCTTTTTATTGTGTTGAAACCGGTGTTAACTGCTCTGTTACTGCCTATCATCTACATGGGGTGGTAAACATAGAAATAAGGAAGATAGATTGATTGAATTTGCCTTCAAATGGAGAAAAGGAATCAAGTCTGTTTCCAATTCTTATTAATCATTCACGTCCGTGATGCTCTGTGCCGTGGTCTGCAATCAAAGAACCGTTTCTTTAGTACTTTGGCTTTTCTTCGGGTACGTAGTTGATCCAGTGAGACATGGCAGCTATGTGCAAGGTATATAACTTTGCTTCCAGAGTCTAGATGCTCTTTTGGTGTGTAGTAACAAAGAATTTACATCAACACACACACACTCAATACTAATATATGATGAGTAAACTCGGGAATTAGGGACAGATTTAGATTTTTTTTTTTTTTACTGGGTTTAAGACATGTAATTTTATAATTATACAAAAAGAATAGATAGTCAAAAGAGAAACAAGAAAAAGAAAAAGGCGACATTCTTGTGCAATGTACACATTGTGAAGGAAGATCTTTCAGCATAAATTATAAAGCTACAAAAACCATAAGCTGATTCGATCTTGTATCAGTTAAACTCAACGAGTACATATGTAATCTCATTTTTCTCATCGGGTCTGGAATAGACCAAAGATTTTGAGCAACCGATCCGGTATAAAAAGTCAAAAGACGAAGAAATATCATTAATTTCTTCATGCTCGTTTCTAGTTTAAAATACTATTTGTCCAAACAAGAATCCCCTGCTTACTTCTTTACATAGATAGATATAGGATCTATGGGCAATTACTAGATCACAATTCACAACCACTGCAGCAAAAGCTAAGATCGAATTCGAACGTTGAGAGGGGACATTGGAGATCATAGATAGTAGAGATTGCAATGCCTTTGCCCCTATTTTCCTTTTAATTTGCCCTCTTCTAGGCACTTGCCATTGCTGCAGCTTCACCTTCCTAACCTTTGTCCTCATCGTATAGACAGAAGCAAGCAAACAATATTTTTTGCTTGCAAATGTTTAAACTGAAACGAAGGCCTTGGCCTGTGTCTGTATCAGACAAGAGGCTATATAACATGTAAAATGAGGCGAAATTATTCAGTTAGTTCGGACTAATATTAGTGTTTTATATATTGATGGGACTTACACGTTACCAACTATATAAAAGACTAATAATTGACCCAAAAATTTTCCTAAAATGAGACATTTTTTTGTTTGTTGCTGAGGTGGGTGGTGACAAAAATCTGTTTATTGCCGTACTGTAGTATAGTTCTTGACTGCGCCAGGGCGGGGGGCGACATGACAACGGGAATTCTTTGACTTTGAGAGATTCGTTTAAGCAGTGATTTGTCGATAATACTAGTCTTTGTCGTCCTAATCATTGTTTATTGTTAAAAGGGTTGAAGGAATCTGTGGAATTGATTTTTATCTAAACAAATGAATTAGTATATGCATGGTGGTGCACACATACACATTTAAGAGCGGATCTAAGATATTTTATTTATGAATGTTAAGCAATTTTAGAAATCAAAAATAGTAAAGATGTGAGAATTAAGTGGGTGCATTTTGGCTTTAATTTGCATGCTAAAAATGTAAGTAGATTTAAAAATAATTTTTTGAATCGGTAAAGATTATAGTCCCTACAAATCAAAGAATAAATCTGTGCCGCGGACATTGCACCCTGTCCTAGAACAGTAAATCAAATACCGGAGGATGGTTTTCTCTTCCAGGGTGGGTGAGGCGGATAAGGATTAAGGTAAGTGACATCTAATCATATACTAATGGCAAATAAACAAATCCACTAGATACTAGGATAGGTAGACTCGTATTAACACGGGGATAATTAAATAATAGTCAACCTATTTTTTTTGTTTGGAAAATTCTGAAGCTATGTAAGAAGCAAAGAATTGAGAAGAGAGAGGCTATAGCTAGAATCGAGCACCTAGATTTAAAGAAACAGGTTTGCCTCTATTGGCTACAAGTTTCCACCAAATAAAGTCAAATTAGTAGCACCAAATGCGTAAATAAATACATTGAATTCATGCGCTGATAATATATATATATACATTCTCCATTTCTAGAGCACAAATTATGATGTAATATGCAGAAACCATGAACCTATAGAACCCTAAGTGAAGTTGTCCTCGTCGTCTGACCAATTGGCTCGGACACCAGATCGCCCGTGTCCGCCCACATCGGTTTCAATGATCTTTCTCGTTGCGTATGATCCTTTCTGACAACTGATATGCTTGTTCATGAATGAAATTCATGTGTTCTGCACCAGAAAAAGGGAAATAGAAAAATCTCTGCTGGCAACTTCATGCATCCTTCACCATGTGCAGCAAATCAAGAATCATACTACATAATAATAATAAACATGTCCTGTGTGCATGGGGCAATAATGTAGGTCTATCCTAATACCCGAATTAAGAATATATCCCTGTAAACATGGATACTGTCCAACAATTACAGTGTATATCACTACAAGAAATTTTACGTTTGGAGACGGCACATTTCCGTCTCCGTTCCGTCTCCAATCTGAAAAATGAGACGGAAAGGAGACGAAAATTGGGCGTCACCTTTCGGCCTGTCTCCTTTTTTGAATTTCGTCTCCGTTTCGTCTCAAATGGAGACGAAAATATATTTCGTCACCTTTCTGTCTCGCTTACATTTCGTCTCCATTCCATCTCTTTACATTTTGTCTTATTTCCGTCTCCCTATAATTCCATCTCATTTCCGTATCTATTCTCATTTCATCTCTGTTTCGTCTCCCTCACTTTTTGTCTCATTTCCGTCACATTTTTTAATTTTTTTTTAAAAAAAAATTTTTTTTTTTTAAATTTATAAATTCGGATTTTGTCAAAATTACTATAAAAATTTGAAATTTTTTACCAAAAATTATACTAATTATATATATATAAATATGAAAAAAAAACAAAAATAAATCTGATTTTTTTTTTTTAAACCCTAAACTCATGATAAAATTACAAAAAAATCATATATTTACCTAAATCTATCACACACACACACACACACACACACATATATATATATATATGAAAGGAAAAAAAAACTAAATAAAGCTGAAATTTTTTTAAAAAGACCTTAAAATCATGAAAAAACCTACCAAAACCATATATATTTACGTAAATCTATTAGTTATACATACATATATAAGATATATATACATAATACATATATAATACAAACAAACATGGTAGTATAAAAATAAAATCTAAAATCATAATAAAAGAGCACTATATACAAACATATATATAATGAACTAAACCAAAACAAATTCAAAAATTTAAATAAAAGTAAATAAATGTATTACCTTAAAATAAATTAAACTAATAGTGAATTCACACTTGATACAATGAGTTAAGAGAAAAGGGAGGAGGGAGGAGGAGGGGGGTGTATGCTCGATTTTTTTTTTATTTTGAATTTTCCCCCAAAATTCATTTGGGGGAAAATGAAAAAATGGTTCAAGTGGCTGGATTTTCCAGCCACTTGAACCGTGCCAAGTCCTTTTAAAGGACTTGGCAAATTATTATTTTTTTTTTGTATTTCCCCCCAAAATATTTTGGGGGGAAATGAAATAATGGTTCAAGTGGCTGGAAATCCAGCCACTTGAACCGGTACAAGTCCTTTCAAAAGGACTTGTATGTACTTTTTTTTTAAAAAAAATTTCCCCCCAAAATATTTTTGGGGGGATTTTTGAATTGGTTCAAGTGGCTGACAGCCACTTGAACCAATCTGTCCTTTTTTTTTTTTTGGAGACGGACCCATTGGTCCGTCTCCTTTTTTTTTTTTCGGAGACGGACCCATTGGTCCGTCTTCTTTTTTTGGGACAGCCACTTGAACCAATCTATCCTTTTTTTTTTTTTTGGAGACGGACCCATTGGTCTGTCTCCTTTTTTTTTTTTCGGGAGATGGACCCTTTGGTCTGTCTTCTTTTTTTGGCTCCTCTTTTGTTTTTGGAGACGGACCATTGGGTCCATCTCCTTTTTTTGGGGACGGACCCATTGGTCCGGCTCGTTTTTTTATTTTTGGAGACGGACCCAGTGGTCCCTCTCCTTGTTTTTTTTTGGAGACGGGCCCAGTGGTCCGTCTCCTTTTTTTTTTTTTGGAGACGGACCATTGGGTCCTTCTCCTTTTTTTGGAGACGGACCCATTGGTCCGTCTCCTTTTTTTTTTTAGGAGACGGACCCAGTGATCCGTCTCCTTTTTTTGGCTCCTTTTTTTTTTTTTTGGAGACGGACCATTGGGTCCATCTCCTTTTTTTGGTGACGGACCCATTGGTCCGTCTCCTTTTTTTTTTCCGAGACAGGCCCATTGGTCCCTCTCCTTTTTTGTTTGGAATTTTTTATTTATTTAATTAGTATTAATTAATTTATTATTTAATTACAAGTTTAGAGTAAAATATTAATAATACTTTAATTATTAATTTAATTTAAATTTTAAATTAAAATAAAGTATTTAGCTTATGGAGATTTTTTTGAAAAATGAAATATTGAGCTACTTTAAAAAAATTTATGAAAAAATTAAATTAGTAAAGATAATTAGTAATTTATTATTATTAATTTATTTACAAGTTTATAGTAAATTGTTACTCAAAATTTAATAATTATTTATTAATTATTTTTCATCTCCATTTCGTCTCTGCTAAGAGACGAATTGAAGACGACATTCATGTTCCGTCTTTATTGGGAGACGGTTTAGAGACGACATACCAAAGTCATCTCCAAATCGTCTCAAAATGGTCACTATTTATGTAACAAAAGTTCCGTCTCCTTTTCATCACTTTTTTGGTGACGAAAAGGAGACGGACCGTCACCTTTTACAGTTTTTCTTGTAGTGTATAATGTGAGGGCTGTGTGTTGAAACCCTTTGATACCGAGAAAATGGAAAAGAACTAACGGTGTCATATATCAAAAATAAAAGGACCGCAATATTGTATTTTTAAAGATAAAATTTCACTATATTAAACACGGTAAAGATAAAGGACTAAATTTGAATATTAATCTTTTATTTTAAGGTTAAACTCTATAGTGTATTATCGCATTTTAGTGCATACTTCAGTTCAGTTAAAGATCGAATAATATTTTTAATAAAAGAACATAAGTTTAAATTTATTTATTTTATTATAACGAGACATTATTTAACTATTTTTTTTATTTAAATTTTAGATGCTTTTTTTGACCATATTTGCGGTTTAAATTGATCAATCTAGCTGTCAAATACTGGAAAACCAAAACCATCGAGTCATACCGTTACTTATATATGTATCCACCGCACAGCCTGCAGCTTCAACGTACATGCATGTCCAAACCGCACGTGTTGCTAAGCAGACAAGCTCCGAAAACAAGATGCATGTTAAACTATGGGAAAATATCACATTTAGTCTCTATTATTTACAAAGTGTTTTAATTTAATCTTTATTATTTAAAATGTTTTAATTTAGTCTTTATTGTTTCTCTAAAAGTTTTAATTTCATCCATATTATTTAAAATTTTCAATTTCGTCCTTATTATTTTTCAAAAAGTTTCAATTTCGTCTTTATTGTTTTTAAAAAATTTTAAATTCATCCCTATTGTTTCTCAAAAAATTTTAATTTAGTCATTAGATAATAAGGACGAATTTGAAACTTTAAGAAAATAATATAGACTAAATTGAAACTTTTTAAAAATAATAAAGACGAAGTTGAAACTTTTTAAAAAATAATAGGGGTCAAATTGAGACATATTAAATAATAGGGATGAAATTAAAATTTTTGGTAAAATAATAGAAACTAAATTAAAATATTTTAAACCATAAAAATTAAATTAAGACACTTTATAAATAATAGAGATTAAATGTGAAATTTTCCCTTAAACTATTGTCATATAATATATCAACCAGTAAACAAATCATCTCATAAACTCAACTTGTCACAAGTTGGGGTGAAAAGAATCTTGTAAAGCCTCATAATGCTGCTGGCATGCTACCCAACCCCCAACCTTCAACCTTGTCAGACTATGAATTTCATTCCTGCATGCTCTCCCCTAGATCAACCTCTCCGTAGCCTGTGGCACAGAAAAAAGGGTATTTGAATTATTTCATAATGTTATAACGTTATCTTAATAACGAACGAACGAAGAAACAACCACCCCAATCCTATATAAAGCGCCAAATGACCCAAGAAGGAGAAACAACAACTACATCCACTGCTACTTTACTACATCTAGTAATCAAAGATCAGCAACTTCTTTTGGGCATCGATTATGGATCATCAAATCAGCAATGTCCCTGCTGCAGCAATCAAAAGTTTGAGGCGCACAAGGCGTTCACCCAGGAGAGGGCAGATAAAAATAAGAATAGCAGCAAATGCTATTCATTCAATTGTTTCCATGCTCTCAAGAGCCGCCTCGTCACATCATCATCATGCAGAAACAACTAACTGAGATAGATCAAGAGCTGATAAGGTGATTAGTTTTGTACTATATATATATATATATGCATATATGATAACTTCCTTTTGTACTCTCCTTCATCATCTTCCACTTAGTCTTGTATGTCCAATTTGATTAAATAGATGAAGTTTGGAAGGCTATTTTTCTATCTTTTACTTGACTTTGAATCCCATAAGAGCACAAGTCTAGCGTTTCCATAACTTGTTTGAGTGACATAAACAATGGAAATAGATATCATGTTATGATATTATAAGCAAAATTTAGCGGTTGTTAATTGCTAATACTGTTATAATGAAATGATGTGAACTGTTACTGAATCCTGCTCATAAAATTATGATGTTATGAGAAAATCTTTAATCCTAAACAATATCCAGTAAGATTAACATATTATTCATCTACCCTTGTGACACTTTTTACATCATTTTAGTCCTGTCACTTACATGACAGTAAATAGGGAACACGCGCTGAAGCTGCATATAACCCTAATACTCACTGACAGAATGGATGAGTTCTCCAGTATTTTTGGCCTAAATCAAACTAATATTTTTTATTTTATTTTACCTTTATAATAGTGAGCCCTCATTGATTAAGCTTGTCGACGATTTTTTTTTTTTTTTTTTGGCCAGATATATAAATAAGTACTTGCTTTAATTAACGGCAAAAATGACTTACAGCGGTATGACAAAAAGAGGGGGTCAACCTCCCCATGTCAAGAAACTTGCATCAAATCTAACACCCTGCATATAGACCTATTACTCGCAATGTTTCTACAATGTAACATTTGACCATGGACAATTAATTTTTATTTAATATCGAAACAAATTTGATTAAATAACAGATTTTCGTGTCATGGATCCTCCTGTTTCTTTCCTTCTAAATGTGATAAACCGCAGCTTCAAGAAATCATTTAATCATGGTGAACTTTTTCTCACCAAGGTACTCTCTGTTCGTATCATTAAAAAAATCCTACTCTTTTCTTTTTCTAAACCATCTGATTAAATAACTGACATTTTTGCTGTCATATAAATTCCTGACTTAATCACCAAAGAAATGGATGGCACTTCCTATGTGCAAATCTATCAGAAGCCCACAAGCTTTTAAGAGCCATAGCTAATGCAACTATAGTTCTGATTTTCTTTTCTTTTAAATAAAAATTCTTCTTTCTTATGAGGAACTTACAAAAATAAGATCAAAAAGAAAAGAAATTTTTTTTATCCTAAATAAGATAATATTAAATTCACACCATATTAATTCTGAGATAATACATCTTATACATGTGTCAAATCAATCAGGAGTTTTCTACTAATTTGAGTAGATTTTGGCTAAAACATACTGTCCAGGCAACGCCACAATGACATCGAACTAGCGCAATGTATAATTTGGATCAAAAGGTATACCAAACAATGAAATGGGAGCCCAATGTGGTCCAAGCCTAGTTTGGACTACAAAACGAAAGCAGTGGTGGTGAAAGAGTTACTAGTCTGGGTAACAATTAGGCCCATAATGGGTAGGCTAAAACGTGAATCTCTACTAAGAGCTGGCATGGATAAAAAGATATGGATATATGTTGACCTTTTTTTTTTTTTTTGGGAGATATATGTTGACTTAAAGCACACACTAATTTTCCTTTGAACAAACGTACAACCAATCACTAAATTGATTTTTTTTTTTTAAAAGAGAGAAAATAATTGCTTGCGATAAAAAAAAAAAAATTTAAAAAAAAACTTAGGAAAATCGTGAAACAAAAAGATTACTTGTTTTTTTTAATCAAAAACAGAAAGATTATCGCCAAACAATTTATTGAACCAAAGATTTGAATACCAAAATGCAATTAACAACTTAATCATTTGAGTCTTTAGAAAATCTTTGTCACATAAATCTCGTTTTTCTGTCACACACATCTAAACAAATCTAGCATGTAAAATTCTTAGTTATAATAAAAGATGGTGAGACTCAAATTCATAATTTTTTCTCTCTTGTAATATATTATTCAGCTATTTCATCAACAATGATTTAGTAATCTAATTCTTAAGTCCCTTCTCATCGATCCAAAGATAAAGAAACTTCCAAAAGAAAGCTCTAGAGGCAAACCTTTTCCCATTATAATTAAGAAAGGAGACAAGTCAAACTATTGGAACAAGCTGGTCCATGTGTTGTCACTGCAATGTCTAACTAATACAAGATTAGTAGCCAATTATAGGAGATTCGTTAGATGAGCAGTTGAATGATTACAAACATGTCATGTCTTCCATTTCTGTAAGAGGCAATATAGAAAGTCTCTGTCTCGCTTTTCTTTTGAAATATTGTTGAATTTATCTTAGTCAAAAATACGTTTTTTTTTGTATTTCTTTTCTTTTGAATGCTTCACCACCCATTTTGGCTGGCCATGTCTTTGACGGCAACATCATTCAATCCAATTTAACATTTAATGCTAGTTGCCCATTGTGGGTAATGTTAGTCAAGAATACGTTGAATTCACTCGAAAAATATAAATTTCGTGATGCAGTAATGCCGACCATCACTTACTTCGAGTCTAGTGTCAAACTGTATTTGTAATGAAAGAGTATAAATAGATTCGAACTTAAAACTTTTAAACACAATAAATCCCTATCAGACTACTCGATAAAACCCTTGGGATAGCAATATAAATAGTTTTAAATAATCATCGTTATATTAAGAAAAATACACAAAAAACATAAAAATATTCCTAACCAACAAGATCGGCAAGAGGTAGAAACAAATTCGGTTACCCAATTCCACATCCGAAACAAGCTGATTACTTGGGCCTGTTTAGAAAATTGTCTTGTTGACTCAATCAGTCAATTTGCGATAGTTTATTGTTTTAATAATTATGATGACGCCTTTGATGGTCAAGAATACCTAGAATTTTCCCTTCTACTTCTATATATAGTTGATGTCAACTTCCTCATCTGTGCTACTGATTTGTCACATATTGAGTATAACATTTTAAATTAACAGCATTTTGTTATCAATGAGGCTAAGATATTTCACTAATTTTATATTTGCTCGAATCCATGACCCAGAAAGATAAAATGAATATAAGTGGATAAAAATAGCAAAGCATAAAATTTGAAAAAAATTGAATCCACTTTAAGATTTATTATACGCATTTTTATCCGATACTTTTGCAAGAAGTGAGTTTTATAAGTGATAAAGATATTAATGTTATATAAACCAGTTTTTTTTTTTTTTTTTGGTTAGAATATATTCTAGTTAAATGAGCCAAAGGTATTTCACTAATTATCGAATTCGGCAAATTTTCATCGGGAAACTCTTTTATTCATATTGAAGTGTGCAAAATCTTCTGGAAAAGCCGAAAAGTAAAGCGAAGAAAGGAAAAGAATTGGAAAAGTAAACAATGAAAAGGAAAAGAGAAGGGAAAAAAATGAAAAAGCAGTTATCTACGAAGCAATGCATCAACATATAGTGCTAGCAATAAAATTCTTCAAACAAAGCCTGGGTATTTCACTACGGCATATTTATCGGGAAGCTGATAAATGCGTAAATTGGTTAGCAAATTACAGCCTGACCAACCTCTAGGTGAACACTATCTGGTTCAAGCTCCTCAGAGTTTATTGACTTTGATAGAACATGCTAGGGTATTTTTTTAGCGTGAACCTTTTGTATTGCTCTGGCTAAGCCTCCCTTTACACACAAAAAAACAAAAACATATAGTGCTAGCACCCACTAGGGCTTTGATCCAGTAGTATGTTACTCGCTGTGTATATGAGAGGTTGCGATCTCGAGTCTTACTAGCCTCCTTGAATCAAACAAAAAAAAAAAAAACATATAGTGCTAGCAAATTAAACACTAGGAGAGAAATAGATGTGATACTGAAACTCAGAGACTCAAGAAAAACTACTGCTACCATTGTTGACGTTCATTCAATAAGATTATGATTTTTACAATGCGATTAAGAGATAAAATTTGTAACTGTCGAGGTTGAAAATCTCACAGTTGAGGTTGGGAGCTACTTGCGCTGAGCTGAACTTTTCAGGTCGGCCTCCGAGCTGTATTTTCCTGGTTGGCTACCAGACCTGCACAAGAAAAAGAAGGAAAAGGCGGGGTGATGACCCGGATTTTCCCCTCGGGCGTGCGAATGATTAGTATGTCCGAGCTGGCGAAGTAGCTGAGAGCATTTAATGAGCAGTTACCTCTCAAATGAAGGGGGTTGAGCTCTATTTATACTAAATTCAAGTTTGACAGCATTTAA
This sequence comes from Ehretia macrophylla, assembly GCA_037974665.1. Taxonomy (NCBI): domain Eukaryota; kingdom Viridiplantae; phylum Streptophyta; class Magnoliopsida; order Boraginales; family Ehretiaceae; genus Ehretia; species Ehretia macrophylla. The sequence continues at coordinate 9,930,082 of CM075764.1, read as the reverse complement.
TGCGGTGCAACTTTATGTCCCATCAACGCTTTATGTCCCATCGGAACAGCTGGCACTGAGGTCGGGGTTTTCTAGGGTCAGATCAGTATCCAGGTTGGGCATTTAGCTGAATGCTCTGGGCTCGGCTCAAATTAGCCTGTCTCAGCTCGGCGTGGGTAACTCACCCCAGCTCGGTGACCCCTCGTCAATCCCCACCCCCCCAAGTCGAGATCGAGGGGGTGAGATCTAGAATTGCGTGTTTTTCCCGAGCTGGAGGTACCCGACCCCGGCAGAGCAGGGATGGCCATGTCAGCGGTGCATGCCCTTTAGATGGCTGACACGTCACCTGGCGGTTCTGACAGGACGCGACGTTGGGGCTTCCCGAGGCAACTTTCAGAAGCGTCTATAAATAGGGCTTTGACATTCGAGATTCATTTCACATTTTGCTTTCAACCTTCAAGAGTTTTAGGTCGGACACCAGAGTGGTAGGACGCATTTAGCTCGGAAAGAACATTCTCGGGATTTTCAGCTCGGAGCCAGCTTGGTCGGTCGCATTCCGCAGTCAAGAGCAGTAGGTACGTCCCGACTCCCTTTAGTCATTCATGTTCATTTATATTTAGTCTGTAGACAGGATGGGGAGGTCCCAGTCGGAAGATTCCCAGGCTATGGAAGTAAGGTCCTACGGTAGAGATGAGAGTCCGTCAAGCTCGGAATCTACCTCAAATAGGGACCATGGTGGAAAGAGCACCAGCTCGTCTTCAGGGCCAGCTCGGAAATCTGGGCCCGGGGAGAGCGATGATAATTGCCAGGTTATTGGGGTCAGATTGGCGCAAGAGGAGGCCGAGGCAGATCCTTTGGCTGACCTGGGTGACTTGGGAGATAGGGAGGATGACGAGCCATTGAACCAGTTAGAGGGGGTCGAGATACCACATGAGTACTTAGCCGGAGTTTCCGCATCGGAGCCGACTGAAGCGGTCCCGGTTAGGGCGGTCCGACCTCGGAGCTCAACTACAGCCAGTGGTTCGTCGGTTCGGGGGAAGAGGATAGAGTAGTTATTCGCTTGTTGTAGGCGCGAGTGTCATTCTACTATCGAGATGGCTAACGCTTGGCTGAGAGACTGGTCGGTGGACCGACATCACAAACTGAAGGTCCCAGGTTGGAATGAATCTGCCTGCTATCCTCTGCCCGATCACTTTACTATTTATGACCTCTCCTTCGATGTCGTCCGGCTTCCAATTCCCAGCTTCATTGCCGGCATTTTGAATTACTTTGAGCTTAGCCCGGGTCAGATGTCGCCGAACGGTTGGGCCATAATGGTGGCATTCTACGTGTTCTGCCTTGAGAGGAGGATAGAGCCGACCTTGCGCCGGTTCAAGCAGTTTTTTGTTTACAAGCCCAACCTGAAGCAGCTAGGGTGGTTCCACTTCGCAGCTCGGGTCAACAATGCCATATTCACCAAGTGGCACTCCTCCAACAAGGACTGGCACAACGACTACTACTGGGTCGAGTCAGCCGTGAACCCGGGGTGCAGGGTGGATTGGAATCTTTCTTTAAAGAAGACTTTGAATGACAACCCCAAGCTTTCAGAAGAGGAACTTGCTGAGGTTAGGGTGCTGAGGCCCGAACTGGGTATGCTGATTGATATCGACAGTGTCCTCAGGTGGGACAGGATCTGAAAATCCAAGTTATTCGGGAAAGAACCCGACCTGAGCAAGGAGCACCCACACTTACTTCCCGAGCCCGAAGAGAATGCTCACTTCGACTCAGAAGAGGGTCAGTTCGTAGGATCAATGCCCGACCTCCCCGTCTCCTTGTTTGTCGTTGTTCTTCTCGATTGGTACTTGGCCATTTTTCACCTCTCTTTTCTTTTGTCTTTGCAGGCATGGCAGATACGGTAAAGCTCGCGTACATCCAAAGAAGGAGAAAGCCCGACGCCAGCGGTGAAGCCTCGGCTCGGTCCGACTTGGGCTCCATCCCTCAAGAGTAGAGGTAGCGGTCCGGGGGCCATGTGCGGGAGGTTGGTGCCGAGGTCTCGTCAGGGTCTCTTTTGCCCAAAAGAGCGAGTTCGGGTGTAGCAATCCCCGAGCGCTCAACATCCCATCCTGACAACAAGAAGTGGCCTCGGCCAGAGTACTCCGGGAAGGGCAAGGCCACGGAGGTGAGCCCTCCCAATAGGGATTTTGTGGAGGCTGCTAAGGTCGCCCGTGATCCCAAGTTGGCGTCGGTCCCGACGGAGCAGCTTTCGCTCGACCTGAGGACGGCCATAGTCACGGTAAGGCATATATGGTCATGCTGACATGGTCTCTATTGTTGATTATTTTGACTGACCACTTTGCCACCTTCCACGCAAGCCGAGTCCCACATCCTTACAGCACCTGGCCTACTTGCCCAGGCCCAGACTCACTGTGTCGAGCTCAAGCAGCGATACAAAGATTCCCGAGCCGAGCTGGAGGCCATTAGGGTGGATGCGGCACAGAGGCAAAAAGCGGATGCGACGGAGATCGCCCGGCTAAAGAAGGAGCTTGAGGCTGAGAAGTCCCGGCACAAGGCCGCGGCAGCGGATGTCAAGCGCTTCAAGAAGGATAAGCGCGTGGTCGAGGCGAAACTCAAAGACCTCTTGGATTAGGTTGGACCACGAGGGGAGAAGGCAGTGGAAGCCTTTAAGTCCAGCCAAGAGGCTGTGGATTGGCTAGCCACTGAGGGTGGGGCGATGGCCCGGTACGCCGAGTTGGAATACTACTTCAGAGGCCAAGTTGCAGCTCGTGAGAGAGCGAAGACCTTCCTCCTTGCCACCAAGAACGATTACATCGAGATCTTAGAGGCTCCGCCCCAAGAATTCTAGGAGATTCCTGAGCTACCGGCCGACCTGACGTCTCAGGCTAAGAAGGTAATGGAATTTGTCCAGAAGGGTATGGACCAGGTCATCGACGTAGCCGAGGCCACCACCTCCACCCTGCTCCTAAGTAATTTTTGTAATCGCCCAGGTCGGGCTTTGTAATTTTGCCCGAGTTGGGCTTCTTGTAATCTTTGACTTTTCAAGTTTAATAAAATGATTGTTTTGCGTTTTATTTGAGTTTGTACGAATGTATTTTTCTCTTCGCAAATTTCTCAAGTAAGTGGGGTCGGACTAATTTTAAATAGGCCTTTAAAACTTAATTAAAATATAGGGAACCGAGCTGGACGCGATTAATGAACTATCATCCTAATCCGAGCTGGTTAACTGGGCAACTATATAATTGTCGCCGATCTGGACTCGTCAGTCTGATTTAAAATTGGTCAAACTAATGTTGACAAATGTTGAGCTCGAGTTTGGACCCCAAACTAACATACCGACCTGAAGCCGGATTATACCGAGTTGGACTTTAATCCGAATTGGCAAAACTAATCAAATTATTATCGATTATACTTGAGCTGGAACCTTGTCCGAGCTGGTTTACTTGACCATTAGCTCGTGATTAAGCGTGGCCATCGCGTTAATCCAAGTTGGTAGTAGCTTTGTAGCTGAGGCAAATTGGGCCCGGGTCGGGCATTGCGCTGACTTGGTTGCTTGGGCCCGGGTCGGGCGTTGCAATGGTTTACAAAATGTGTTGTATTGAATTCAGCTCGGGAGCCGATTACAAATAATGTTTTGGCTCGGGGCCTTAACAAAAGATTTCAGCTCGGGGCTGTTACAAATGATTTCGGCTCGGGGCCGCTAGACAAAATACCGCTTCAGATATTCTGAGTGCCATGCATTCTTCAATAGTTTCCCGTTCTTGTCGCAAAGGTAGAAGGTCCCGGGTCGAACTTCTTTCACGATTTCATAGGGTCCCTCCCAGGTCGGGGAGAGCTTGTTACTGGAGCGCGGCAAAAAGATGGCCTTTCTGAGTACGAGGTCGCCAACCTTAATAGGCTTAGGTTTGACCTGTTTAGCAAAGGCTTTTTGCATGGCAGCTTTGCTGGCCAGCATTCTGATTTGAGCTTTAGCTCGAAGCTCTTCAGCGAGGTCGAGCTCTTTACGGATCCGTGCTCCGTTTATTTCTAGATCATGCTGGAGGGTTCTACTGGTCGGAGATCCGATCTCCACTAGCAGCACCGCTTGAGCGCTGAAGGTCAGTTCGAAGGGCGATTCTCCCGTTGCCGAGCTGGTGTTGGTCCGCTGAGCCCACAACACCTCGGGAAGAATTGATGCCCATTGGCCCTCTGCTTCATCCAGCTTGGTTTTCAGGCCCTGCAAAATGATTTGTTTAGTCCTTTCAACTTGGCCATTACTTTGAGGGTGAGCAATAGATGAGAATTTGAGGTCGATCCCGATCTCAGCACATTTGCCTCGAAAGTATGCACTGTCGAATTACTTGCCGTGGTCAGTGATGATGACCTTTGGCACCCCAAATCGGCAAATGATATTTTTTCATACGAAATCCCAAGCTGCATTTTCTATTATTCTAGCAACACCTTCAGCCTCGGGCCATTTGGTAAAGTAGTCTACAGCTACGAAGGCGTGCTTCTTTTGGCCGACACCGGTCGGCAATAGGCCGATGATGTCTAGACCCCACTGATAGAATGGCCAAGGGCTTATCATCACTGTGAGGTCTACCGCAGGCTTCCTCTGTACATTGGCGAACCTCTGGCAGGTGTCGCACTTTTTTACATACTCTTTGGCATCTTGCTCTAAGGTTGGCCAGAAGTAGCCTTGCCTCAATGCCTTCCGAGCCAGAGCTTTGCCTCCCAAATGGTTTCCACATACCCCTTCGTGAATCTCCCGGAGTACATAGTTTCCCTCTTCGGGTCTAACACATTTCAAGAGAGGCCAAGTGTAGGCTCTCTTATAGAGTTGCCCGGCAATTATGACAAACCTTGAGGCCTGTTTCATGAGTTTTCGAGCTGCTTTTTCATCCTCTGGGGTCATACCCCATTCCAAGTAGTCCACGATTGGTTTGGTCCAATCTGGGCCTAGATTGAGCTTGGCTACGGCTTGCACCCCCAACTGAATACTGGGTTCGGATACTTCTTCCACATGGACCAGGGCAGGTCGGCTCTCGCCCAAGGCCAACTTGGATAGGGCATCAGCCTTCATATTTTCTTCCCTAGGAATCTGCTGTATCGTGAACCTTCTGAGCCCTGAGGTCAAATCCTTGACTCTGTTGAGGTAGGCCAGCATAGTACTGTTCTTGGCTTCGAACTCTCCCGATATCTGACTAGAAACCAGTTGAGAGTCGGTGCTCAGGTCGACTATCTGTGCCTTGAGCTGAGCTGTAATTTTCAGTCCTGCAATCACCGCTTAGTATTCCGCTTCATTGTTGGACGCTGGAAAGGTGAACTTGAGGGAGTATTGGTGCTCATGCCGGGTTGGGTTGAGGATGACCACCCCAGCACCGCTTCCGAACTTCCCTGAGGCCCCATCCACATGGACCTTCCACACGTCATCCGGGTTATGCTTTGCTCGGCCAGTGCATTCTACCACGTCCGCAATGGCTTGGGTTTTGATGGTTGTTCTGGGCTGGTAGATGATGTCAAATTGACTCAGCTTAACTACCCATTTCAGTAGCCTGCCCGACACCTCTGGCTTGTGCATGATGGACTTGAGTGGGGCATCCGTCATGACCTTAACTGGATGAGCATCAAAGTATGGCTTCAACTTTCTTGCCGCTGTGATAAGCGCGAATGCGAGTTTTTCTAAGGAGGAGTATCTCACCTCGGCCTCTTGCAAGGTTTTGCTAATATAATAGACCGGCTTCTTCTCATTTCCTTCTTCTCGGACTAGTGCAGCCGCCACTGCTGTCCCCGAGCATGCTAAGTATAGTACCAGCTCCTCCCCCATCTCAGGTCGGGATAACAGGGGTGGCGAAGCTAGATACCTTTTCAGCTCTTGGAAGGCATTCTGGCATTCCGCAGTCCATTCAAAGTTCTTAGGATTCCTTAATATTTTGAACAGAGGAGCACACTTGTCAGCCGACCTGGACATGAATCTGCTCAGTGCTGCGACCTTGCCTGCTAACACCTGGACGTCTTTCACGCAGGTCGGCGGCGCCAGGTCAAGTATCGCTTGGACCTTCTCCGGGTTGGCTTCTATTCTGCGGGCTGTGACCATGAAGCCCAGGAATTTGCTTGCCTTGACGCCGAATGCACACTTTTTCAGGTTCAGTTTTATCCTAAAGTGCTCTATTACGGCGAAGGCTTCAGACAGGTCGGCTACATAGTCTTCCGCCCTTCTGCTCTTGACCAATATGTCATCTACATAGATTTTCATATTCCGGCCAATCTGATTTTTGAAGACCTTGTTCACCATCCGAGTGTAGGTAGCTCCAGCATTCTTGAGGCCAAAATGCATGACCTCATAGTAGTAGAGACCTTTATCGGTGGTGAAGGCGGTCTTCTCTTTGTCTCCGGGAGCCATCTTGATTTGGTTATAGCCTTTGAAGGCATCCATGAAAGAGAGTAGCTCGAATCCAGAGGTGGTGTCCACCATCTGATCGATCCGTGGTAGGGGAAAACAGTCCTTAGGGCAGGCTTTGTTGAGGTCGGTGAAGTCAATACACAGTCTCCATCCACCTGAGGACTTAGTCACCAGCACCACATTGGATAACCAGGTTGGGTGCTGTATTTCCTTTATGTGGCCGGCGTCCACTAACTTGTCCACCTCTTCAGCTATGATTTGTTGCTTATCATAATGGAAGTGCCTTCGCTTTTGCTTTACCGGATAGTGATTTGGGTCAGCATTCAGGTGATGCTCAATCACATCCGGTTCAATACATGTCATGTCGGAGGCAGACTAGGCAAATATGTGTTCATTCTTTAAAAGAAATTGGCTTATACCTTTCTTGAGGTTGACAGAGAGTTCACTCCCAATCTTTGCTCTCTTGGTTTCATCAGAGAGCTCCACCTCCTGAAGGTCTTCAGCTGGACTTCCTCTCTTAGCATCTCTCTTTTCTTCGGGCAGATTTGGTCCCCAGCCGACCTGATATTTGGGTCGGAGTGAGTTTTCATAACATTCCCAAGCTGAGAGTTGGGCTCCGCGAATGGTGGCCGTGCGAGCCGGGGTCAGAAATTTCAGGGCCTGGTGGTAAGTTGAGGGGACGGCCCTGAAGTGGTTGAGTGCCACCTAACCTAAGATCCCATTGTAAGTGGAGTTACAATCCATCACAATGAAGTTGGCTTGCATCGACACCCACTTATCCCCATCTTCCAGCTTCAGCGGAAGGTTGATGACCCTTTCGGCTCGGTGGGATTGCCCGGTGAAACCGGCTAAAGTACCCCTTAATGGCCTGAGTCGGCTCCTGTCCAATCCCCATTTGCTCAAAAGCGCTGAGGAATAAGACTTCTGCCGAGCTCCCGGTGTCCACCATCAACCTCTTGACGGTGAAGTTGGCTATTTCAGCGCTGATCACCAGTAGGTCGTCATGGGGTAATATCACCCCATCCAAGTCTTCTGAGGAGAAGGTGAGCTCCTGCATCTCCGGGGCCGGTCCCCGCATTGGTCCATACTCCCTCCCAGCCTGAACATAACCCTTCCTACCTGTCGAGGTCTCCCCTCCTGACGCCAATCCTCCTGCGATGGTCTCAATCACAACCAAACGTCCGCCCCCAGCTTGGCGCCTGGGTGGACTCCTCTCTCTATCTCTTTGATTGGGATTCCAGGTCGGCTGCGGATCTACGTACCTTCGGAGGTGGCCTCGGGCTATCAGTGCCTCAATCTCCTATTTCAAGTCTTTGCACTCTTCGGTGGTATGGCCGTAGTCCATATGGTAGCGGCAATACTTGGTTCTATTACGCTTCTCGGGTCGGCCTTTCATCCTCAGAGCTGGAGGCAGGTGGTTCTGGTGTTGGATCTCCATCAGGATCTGCTCCCTCGTGGTGTTAAGAGGAATAAACATAGTGAACCGGGGGTTCTGCTTTAGCTGTTGGGGCTACTTGCCTCGGTCGTTTTGGACTTTACCCCCAACTTGGGATCGGGAGGTCTCTCCCTTCTTGCTGGCTTCTTTCTCCTTGTCATCATCCCTCTTCGCCTGATGGATCTCTTCCGAGTGTATGTACCCTTCTGCTCATACCATCAGCTCAGATACAGTGTCCACGGGGTCGATTGTCAGGGAGGATGTAAAAGGGCCCGACCTGAGCCCACTCTGGTAAGCGATCAACGCCATGGAGTCCTCCAGGTTGGGAATTCGAAGGGACTCTTCATTGAATCTGGCCGTATAAGCCCTCAAACTTTCCCCTCTATGTTGCTTCACCAGCAACAATGTAGAAGTATAGCGGGTGGCGCGCCAGCTTCCCGCGAAGCGGGACAGGAAAGCCTCAGCCAGTTGATGAAAACTTGCAATTGAACCGGGGCGAAGTTTTTGGAACCAATCCAAGGCATTGCCAACCAGGGTGGTCGGGAATGTCTTTGCCTTCATGAGGTCTGGCATGTCATACAGAGTCATGTGGTGATCAAAATTGAGCAGGTGGCTGGCTGGGTCTCCATCTTCGTTGTAGATGGCCAGGTTGGGCATACGGTTGCCGGTGGGTAGTGGCATGGCCAGTACCTCGGGGGAGAGTGGGCTTACGCCGAGCTGGTTGATGACCTTGGCTATGGCAGCTGCGGTCTTGGCCTGCTCGGGGTCGGCTTGAGCCGCCCTTTTACCTCTCGTCGCATCGGATTTCGCCATCGGCTCTAGGAAGTCCTCTTCATCCTGCGTCCGTTTTCGCCTTGAGTCTGGGATGTGGAATTGCGGACGCGAGGACCGCGGCATAGCTTCTTGCGGAGCTAGAAGGCCCCCAGCTAGCCAGGCTACCTGCTCCTTAAGTTCCTCGAACATCCTCAGTATCATCCTTATCTCCGGTGACAGGCTGGAGTTGAGGTCTCCATCTGCCGTGGGATTGGTTTGAGTGGCTAAGTGTATATGTTGGCTCGTTCCAACGTCAGCTTGGGTTGGGTTTTGGCTAGGCACCTGCGTGGTTTCGAGGTCCCCTTCCGGGTTGGGTGAATCCTCTGCCGGTGCACTGTGGCTTCTCGTTTGCACCATAATGGTTTCTCAATAAGTGGTGAAGAGAGTGATAAAAGAACTCGTCTTTCCCACAGACGGCGCCAAACTGTTGAGGTTGGAAATCTCACAGTTGAGGTTGGGAGCTACTTGCGCCGAGCTGAACTTTTCAGGCCGGCCTCCGAGCTGTATTTTCCTGGTCGGCTACCAGACCTGCACAAGGAAAAGAAGGAAAAGGCGGGGTGATGACCCGGATTTTCCCTCAGGCGTGCGAATGATTAGTATGTCTGAGTTGGCGAAGTAGTTGAGAGCATTTAATGAGCAGTTACCTCTCAAATGAAGGGGGTGGAGCTCTATTTATACTAAATTCAGGTTTGACAGTATTTAATGCGGTGCAGCTTTATGTCCCATCAACGCTTTATGTCCCATCGGAACAGGTGGCACTGAGGTCGGGGTTTTCCAGGGTCGGATCAGTATCCAAGTTGGGCATTTAGCTGAATGCGTTGGGCTCGACTCAAATTAGCCCGTCTCAGCTTAGCATGGGTAACTCACCCTAACTCGGTGACCCCTCGTCAGTAGCTTACTCATGGTTTGTAAATTTCATATGTCGGCAAATTCTACTTAGGTCTCAATGTTAAACTTAGAAATGACACCTACAAACATTGTCATTGGTCATTTCCAAATTTCAATTTTAGGAAGAAAAGAAAAAGGGAAAAAAAATTGGGTTGCGATTCTCGCATACGAACGAAAGAAGATGAAAAGAAAAGGGATAAAAAGAGGCATGTTGATATCTTACTCAGTGTTTTATTGACTGTAATGAACAAAAAAAAGAAGCTTTTGGATTTCTCTAGTCTTATTGTCTACTAGTAACTAATTAAGAGGTGAGATTTGAATTATTTAATATTATGAGATTAAATTTTAACCACTCTTTTAAAAAAAATCACCTTTTTTCAAGGAAAAAAAGGGGAGGGAATAAATTAGAATTTTCAAAATGAATAGTTGAGATTTAATTTTGTAATATTGGATGTCTAAATCTCATCTCCTAATAATTAAAAAACAACATGAGTAAGCGGTCATGTGTACATTTTTCTTTCAACTACTAGATAGATTTGTAATAAATTTGAGGCAGAAAAGAATTCATTATGAACCATCTTATTCTTGAAGATCCAAAGAAAGAAAGAAAGATTCATAACTTGCTAATGAGATAGAAAAGCAAAGAATAATGTTTTGACCTCAGAAGCAAAGTCCGTTTATTAGAGTAAGATACCATAGCTATTGGAGTAAAATTATTGTATCGCAAACTCATTCATTCTAGATCAACTTCTTTGCTAAAGTAAGGTAAGATGATTGCTCTTGTGCAATTGGTCTTTTCTAAAAGAAGCGACAATTGGATCTAAAACCTTCCACCTCAACTGCAACACCTTTTGTTTGTAAACTTTTTAGGTAGCAAAATTGATTAATTTGTATATATTTTATTTTATGAATATATTATCTTTAACAAAATAAAAAATAAAAATAAAAAGTGATGATTTACAACAATAACTCGAGCAAAATAATCAATCTCTATTTTCCAATTACTACCATTTTGAAAATGGATCACATGCATCATGTGCTAACTTCTTTTCTTTATTAGATCAAGATTTAATCTTGCCAATAGTGCACATATTATTCTCCCACTCGCAAAAAAAAACAATGCCTCTAATATATAACTATTAAGTGGACCCTTCGTGAGAAAGACACTCTTTTAGCATCTCTTCGACCAATCCCTATGCATTGTTTATATCAAATACTACTTTGTCTACGACCAGAAAAAAATAATAATAATACTACTTTGTCTTTATTTTATGCATCACCCTTAAAAGAGAGTGAAAAGAACCTGCATTTTACTTCAAATTCTTCCATAAAGTTATAAAGAGAGTTACTGAGTTAAACGAGAGTGATAAGAAAAGATAACATAGTTGAGGAGATCTACAACCTCTCTCCATCCTTCATTTCTTCTTCTTTTGTCTCGTTTAAAAATGACTCAATGAGTTTCCTCCAATACTATGTTTGATACTATATAAATTTCTAATTTGATTAGAATATAGAGATACGGAGGTAAACTCATATTTTGATATTATGGTGGTCAAAATTTATTATTGGTTCAAGCCCAACTAATCTAGTAAGAATTTGACCAAAAAAAAAAAAATCTAGTAAGAATTTGGGTTTGGAAAGTATGCCCAAGTCACTTTGACCACTAAGCAAGGCCTTTTTTAGGCCTAGCCACGAGGTCAATAACCTAATCACACATAAACTCTGTTACTTTTATGCGCTTATCATCATCTCCCCCTAACTTTACCAACACTACCTTATGTGTGATTTTCTTTTGAATATTGCAAATTATTAGTAACATACCTAAAAATGAATTATGAAATTATGAACTTACAGTTTTAATTATAGATTCAGAGATTTACAATAATAATGCATTTTATGATACATATTAAAGGATTTTTTTACTAAAAAAAAACGTATTAAACGATAAAGTAAGATTGGGTAAATGGCATGGGATCCCCTGTGGTTTTACCCATGTGCACATTTGCCCCTTATGTTTTGTAAAGTATACGTTTTTCTCTTATGGTTTATGAAAAGGTGCAGGAGTCCCTCCTCCTTTAAAAAAATCATCCAAGTTAACAGTGAGTGTAGTACACGCGTGGTTTTTAAGATGCTACAAGGTTTTTTTGGGTAAACAACACAGAACCCCCCTGTGGTTTTACTTATGTGCACATTTGCCTCTTGTATTTTGTAAAGTATACGAAACCCCCTTGTGGTCGATGAAACGGTGCAGATACCCCCCTAATGCTAACAACTGTTAATTTTTTAACAGCACTGTAAAATGACATATATGCCCTTTTAAATAAATAAAAAAAAACTAGCACCACCACCCACCAACACCTGCCACCCCTCACCCCCACTTCCCACCACCCACCCCCACCCCTACCCCCACTACCATCCCTATAAACCTCTACCAGCACCCTTCAAACCTGCCCCCAGCACCCTTCACCCCCACCAACCCCCCAACTGGCCACCAATACCACAAAAATATCCCTCCCCACCAGCACCAACACCACGCGACCATGCATAGCAGTACCTCAAAATTCTTATTTAAAATTGTGAATTTATGGTAAGGGTAATTTCATCAATAATATTCTTATTTTAAGTTGACAAAAAAAAAAAAAACTCATAGTATTCCAAAATCCGCGCGTGTGCTACACTCGCTATTAAGTTGGACGGTTTTTCTAACAGAGGGGGATGCGTGCACCTTTTCATAAACCATAGGGGGTATGTCATGCCTCAACCCAACCCTACCTGGAATCAAGTCAGGACGAGACGGAAAACAGACATTACAATGCCTGTAATATGGCACATTTGACAATAAACATGAACAAACATCCATTTAACAACAATAGATACTGCACAATACATGACCTAGACATTTTACATACAATAAAGTTTACATCACCATCTAGCAACTCTACTTTAAACTTGGTCATAAACATTACAATGATTCAAAATAGACTAACATAAGTTTACCATTACATACTTGACCAAAGTAAACTTATAACCTTACAGTAAAGGTCTTCCAACTTCCAAAATAGATAACATATATTACATGATCCAAGAGTCTTTCATACAACATAAGTTTCACAACTTCATAGCAATATATACAATATCCACATGGCAAATCAAGCATAAGGCTCGTTCTCATTCTCTTGAGGTATGTACTCAATCTCGGGTTCCCGTGAAATGTTGTTAAAATGGGGTGAGTTTTACAGGGTAAACGTGCACTTTACAAAACACAGAAAGCAAACGTGCACATGAGTAAAATCACAAGGGATCCCGTCCCAATTTATCCTTTTTTTCGATTAGTTTTTTTTTATTTAAAAAGGCATATAAGTCATTTTAAACAGTGCTGTTAAAAAATTAACATATGTTAGCATTAAGGGGGCGACTGCACCATTTCATTGACCACAGGGAGGTTTCGTGTACTTTACAAAATATAAGAGACAAACGTGTATATGAATAAAACCACAAGGAGAAAAAAACCTTTTGGTCCCTCAAGTTTTGCGAAAGTAATCTTTTGGTCTCTCAACTTTTGAAAAGTGATAATTTGGTCTATTTTTTTACGGTAGGTCAGCTGAGAGGTATTTTGGGGATTTCACATTATTTTAAAATCAAAACAAAAAAATGAAGTGGTCCACTACAAGAAAAATTGAAACGGGCGACGAATTTTTATTCGTCGCTAAGTGGCGATAAATTTTGCGACAGAAAACATTCAGTCACTAATTAGTGACGGATTAGCGACGATTTTGCAACGAAAAAATTTATAACTAAATTTCATCACTAATCATTCGCAACATCGCGATGGATTAGTGATGACCGATAGATTTGCATCGGAATAGTGACAGCATGTCATAATTTTCTCATTAAATCCATCACTAAATAGCGACAGAACTAGCGACGAAATTTAGGAAAAAATTAAAGATAAGAAATAAATTAAACCTGATTTTGTCAATTTTCATTCTGAAAGTGGCTCGGACATCAAATTAAGTTGGAAAATACTTGTTCATATTGATGACGGAGGGTAAAATGCATTTTATAAGAAATTATGATTTGTAACGTTTATCTTTTGAGGTAAATACTTATTTCTGTGGTTAATTCCGTCACTAATTAGCGACAGATTTAACAACGGACTCTCATATTTCTTATTCAGATATGCGAATAGTTGCTTTTAACCCACAATAATATCTCATATTTTTGAACTTGATAATTGTTCCGTTTATTTCTTCTCTAATTATGGTGGATGATGATGTTAAAGACATTTTGTAAAAATTGTATTTTTATTTTTTAGTTTGAACATGTATATTTTGTAAATTTGTTTGGTGATATCTCATGGCTGCCAAAATGGTGCTTAAATAAGCACATAGTGGCCTTTGCTCCCTCTCTTATCGTTGGTAACAACAGTAAAAGAAGGAGAGATTCATTAGCTTTCAAAACGTGTATTTAATGTCACGCAAGAGAGATAAAATGAGTCCAAGAGTAAAATAAAAAAATTACAAGAAATTAATATTTTTTGTCAACTTATTGTAAAAAATATATCAAATTGTCACTTTTTAAAAGTTAAAAGACTAAAAAATTACTTTTCCAAAACTTAAAAGACCAAATTTTTTTTCTCAAACCACAAGAAAATCCTGTACTATTTATCCAATAAGATTTTATAACCCAAATTTTATGATTAATTCCGACCAAAAAAAAAAAAACGACCTTAAGCATACCCAACTAGTTTGACACGGTATCCGTGTTTTCTGCTCCCAAAACGCTGTGCGTATCTATCAACGCTAGATCTCCTCACTCGCACAATTACTACAGATTCATACGTATATAATACAAACATGGTATACATCATACATAAGTTTATCATAAAAAAAAACTACTAATCCTAGGTACTTGTAATTTTGCTATGTAGACGTTAGCAATATTCAGGGGAGTGTGCAACCTGGCATCTCTGCATGCTCTCACTTTTGTCCTTGCCTCTCTCCAAACACTTTCATCTTCATCTCTTCCTAACTTATTCCCCCCCCATCTTGCTACTTTTCCAGCTTTCTCCATTGCCATTTTTCATCTCCCTACTTGCAACATCATTAAACCTACACAGACCTATACTTTAATTACACAAAAATCCCTTTAAATTACATACAAATAAAGAAAAATCTCAAAAATTTCTTAAACCCCAAATCACATTGCATCTAATCAATCAATCCCCATACCCCATTTTGGTATTTTTCCCAAATCTTGAATCTGCTGTAAACCTCTTGCGTAACGAGAGCATTGTGTCCTGAGTTGCTCGTTTTCATCCTAAATTTTGCAAGTAACGAGAGTTTTGTATACTGAGCTGCCATTTTTCAACCTATTATTTGCGGGTAAAGAGAGTTTTGTGCACGGAACTGTCTTTTTTATTAAGTTGCTATTTGCCAGGGACTGTTTTTAAGTTTTTTTTCACTGCTATTTGTAACAGTCTTGTATACTTACTCTGTCACCCTTCTATTTACGGGAGCCTAGTAGTTGATTACGCCCTTTAATTAAGTTTTGGATTTTTTAGTATATTTGTTGGTAGTGATTTTAGTAAATTGTAGTAGTGTATTTTGAGAACGACAATGAAAGTGAGCCAGAAAGATTCGGAGAAAATCAATGGGGTTGGGGGTGGTCACCAGAGCAAGGCCTTGCCTAAGCTAATGGTGTGGTTAGTCCTTTTTGTCTCGGCTACTTATATAATCTACACTCTCAAGCTCTTAACAACATCTTCTCATGCTTGTGATGACGATGTTTTCACTCAACATGGTAACAAAATTGGGCTTCTTGTTTCAAAAAAGATCAATAATAAGACAGATTTTTCTTTACATGCAAAAAAGACTGGTATGGAGCATATAGTTTTTGGCATTGCAGCATCAGCAAAGCTTTGGGACAAAAGAAAAAACTATATCAAGCTGTGGTGGAAGCCGGAATTGAAAATGAGGGGAATAGTTTGGCTGGATCGTCATGTAAAGTCTAATAAAACCGAGTCTAGGATATTGCCTGAGTTGAGAATCTCGGAAGACACATCACGGTTCGCTTACAAGAACAAGCAGGGACACAGGTCGGCTATAAGGATCTCACGAATTGTGTCGGAGACTCTAAGGTTGGGGATGGAAAATGTGAGGTGGTTTGTGATGGGTGATGATGACACGGTTTTTGTTATGGATAATCTGTTGAGGGTGTTGAATAAGTATGATCATAATCAGTTTTATTATATTGGGAGCTCGAGTGAGAGTCATTTGCAGAATATTTATTTTTCGTATGGTATGGCATATGGTGGTGGTGGTTTTGCTATTAGTTATCCTTTGGCCAAGGCTTTGGACAAAATGCAAGATAAATGCATTCAGAGGTACCCTGGACTATATGGGTCTGATGATAGAATGCAGGCTTGTATGGCTGAACTTGGTGGTCCACTCACCAAAGAACTCGGGTTTCACCAGGTGAGTTTTGTTTGAAGAAATCAGTTTTTGCTTCTAGTTACTCCCTTCTTTATTTGCTATTGTTTCTGGAAAATTACCAGGCTTATATTAGTCTTAATTTCATTTAAAACATTCTTGATTGGGTTGTCATTATTTCGCCCCAGGTATCCAAAATTGTGTTGTAGCTAGGAGAATAACTGTCTCGGCCATATACCAACTAGGACCGAACCGATTAACCTGAGTTATAAATTAGGTTCACAAACCACACCCAATGTCAGACATTACGAACATAGTGAGAGTAGTTATTAGGCCATGCAAGAAGTTATTTGGCACAGTGCTTGATGCTGATTTTTAGATTGTTGATTACTTCAGCTTTTGGGGTTTTCAAATTTAGTCGACTGACTGAAAAAAATGTTGTTGATTGTAATTAAAAATAGGATGCATATAGCTACTGAAAGCATATGCAATATGCTTTTGCTTTGCACAGATATGCTACTAAACGCAGAAAGAAAGTGTATACAGTAGTTGTATCAACTATCATCTTAATGGAGCAGATGCATTTCAATTGTTGTTCTGTTTTTGATAAATATGGGTAATACATTGGTATCTACCAGTAGCAGCTGACTTTAAGTTTCTAATAGTCCAATAGAATGAATGTTAAATGTTCTCTGCAAGTTGTTCATATATTCTCAATGTGTATTTATCGTCTTTCCAATTTTTTCTTTTACTGGGTTTTTTAATACACTTCACCATTAGTCAATAAGCAAGTGATTCAAGTCTAAAGCACACCACCACTAAGTGATGGTTGTAGCTACTAGTTTTATGGAGAAACCGATCATTTCACAATTTTTTACTTTAGCTGTCGATAAGAACTTGTTGATCTTTGTTCAATTAAATATAAATTGGACAAAAAGGGTTTCTTTGCTCATGTAGTAAAGGAGCTGAATGTGAATGAGATATTGTTAGTTGTGTGTATGGAAGTTTGTGTTCTTGGACAATGGAAGCACTCTTGTGATGGGTGAAATCACAATCCTATTCTCTTGTCCAAATTAAATATCATGCTATTCTGATCCATACTGAGCCATTCTTATCATGTTTCTCATTGTAAGTTTGCTTTTTTCTGGCATATACATCAATAATTAGTGTATGGATCTGAACATAAATTTTTGAGCTAGCTTGTCAAACACAAATTAGACATGAGATCCCTTATAGACAAACAAAAAATGTGTATGGTTAGAGCTCCTGCTTTTTTTGCTTTAATCCATTTTCAAGCCTTGGAGCAGCCCTAGTAGTTCGCTAGTTGCATACCGTGCATTGTGGTGGCAACAAAATATGGTTAATTTCAAGATTAACTCTAATATCTTATCACAATTATGAAACATCTTCATTAATTTCTAACACTGAGTCTCCTTTTTGTGGATGCAATCCAGTATGATGTATATGGGAACTTATTTGGGCTACTTGCATCACATCCTGTTACACCATTGGTGTCATTGCACCATCTTGATGTGGTGGAGCCAATCTTTCCTAATGTAACTCGTGTGGAAGCTCTTCAGCGGCTTACAATTCCAGTGAAGCTTGATTCAGCTGGTCTTATGCAGCAATCAATCTGCTATGACAAGGATAAAAGTTGGACTGTTTCAGTATCATGGGGATTTGCAGTTCAAATATTCCGTGGAGTGTTATCTCCTCGTGAGATAGAAATGCCGTCGAGGACTTTCTTAAACTGGTATAGGAGAGCGGATTATACGGCTTATGCTTTCAACACAAGGCCAGTTATGAGAAATCCATGTCAGAAGCCCTTTGTCTTCTATATGTCGAGGGCTAGAATGGACAACTCGACAAATCAGACAGTGAGTGAGTACACTCACCATCACGTCCCTCATCCTGAATGTCGATGGAAGATGGCAGATCCTGCTGAAGTTGAGATTGTGAAGATTTATAAGAAGCCTGATCCACATCTGTGGGATAGGGTAAGCCCTTTTTTCTTGAAACTCGTGATTAAGATTTTATGAGTGTCAGCATCAGTTAACATGCACTATAGGCTATTTTTGGCTCAGGAACAAATTAATCAGGGCTGGTAATGGGTTTTGATTGAAACTGTGTTTTTGATGCCTGTTCTAACGTATTCTGTTAATCAATCATTTCATCCAAAAATTCTATTCTGAGCCCTTTTCCCTGAAAGGGCCTTGATGCCCATTTTCTTTTTTTCTCTTTCATGTCACATTTTTACTTTTAAAGTTTATGAGAGCTGACTGATACTAAATGCTTAGAGCTTTGTGTATTTTGGAATTTTTGTGTTCCATTCATTGGTGTTTTATACCATTTCTTTTTATTCTGTGCCTAATGGGTATCGTTTTGAAATTGTCTTTGGCAGTCTCCCAGGAGAAACTGTTGCAGGATCTTAGACTCGAAGAGCAGAAGGATGGTGGTGGATGTCGGTATATGTAGGGAAGGCGAGATTAGTGAAATATAACAATCAGTAAAGGCACGAGTCCTTTCTTCTTCTTGTATCACCCTTCAATTTGATTTGCAGTTGTATTCCTTCATTTGTTATATTTCTGTCTTCATTATCCCGGAAGAGGCTACTTCTTGGGATCACCGATTAAGCAACCGTTAGGAGGCGGCGAAGATTTTAATGTAAATGTAGGTGTACACTTAGATGGTCATCTGATGATTGAGTTCAGCATAGTACTACGACTTTAGTATTCTCCAATCTGATTTGGTGTATTCTGCATCCTTTTAGAATTATAGTACAGGGAAACTATTCGTTCAGTTCGGACTGACATTAGTCTTTCACACGTGCACGTCCCACGACCCATATAAGAGATTGCTGGGTTAGTCTAGACCAACCAAAGAATTTTTCTATAATCAAATAAGATTCTAGTGTCTGACAATGAGTTAAAATTTCTCCCATCATTGACTTGAAGAACCTAAGCATTTCTTGGATGGCACAGTTGCAGTTCTTTGTATTCTCGTTGTCATGCTTAGGAATCAAGCTTCTCAATAGCAGAGCGTATGCCTTAAATGATGCTTATAAAGTTGGTGTTTTATAAAGTAATTGTTCTATAATCTTTTATGTACCAAGACAGGTTAAAACTTCACATGATGCTGGTCTTGAGGAATGAACTACACCATATTACACGGCTAGTTTATCAAGTGTTTTGAGTATCTCCATATGTAGCAAAGGTCATTATTTCAAGGTCTTGGCTTGCATTACCAATCAACAGAATGCTGAAACTTTTTCAAAATAGACTATAAACTATCCTGTTATGTTTGTTTCGAGGGGGAAACTTTTCGATCAGTCAAGATTGAAGTTAGTCTTTAATATATTGGTAGGATTTACACGTAAAAAAAAATTGATGAGTTAGTCTAGATTAGCCTTAGATTTTTCCGTTTCTTGTGGTGAAAAAAGTTTCTTGTAAAAATACAAGATATGAATATGTACAACAAATATTAAATAGGTTCAACTCTTTTCTAAATTCCGTGTTATTCAAAATATAAGAGAAGAATAAATACAACAAATTTCAAAATAACAAGATTCTTCTCTAAATCTCGTCCACAGCACTATCTTTCAACTGCTCTGCCCGTTGAGATCTAGGATTCTGCACAGCAATTACTTTTCCATGTCCATTTTGGTCCCATTGTTGGGTGATTATTTTTAGGGGTATTTTTGAGCTAGACCCCTTTAAAATTTATAAAAGGAGACTTAGACCCCATATTTTTTATTAAAGGAGACACAGACCCCTTCTGTCAGGGTTCTGTTAGATTTTCTGGTAAAAGTATCCGAAATTCCATTTATGCCCTCTATAACACACACCATCACAAAAAAACACACGCACTAAGATCAAACACTTATACCTCATTCTTCTTTTTCTTCTTCTTATTACACACCATCACACCGACAAAACTCATACCAAAAAAAAAAAAAAAGAAAATCAGTGAAAAGAAACAATCATACGGCTTACACATCACACACACAAACACAATCACAAACCCACACAAAATAACACAAACACAAACCCATCCAAAATCACACACCCAAAACACAGATCGGAGAAGTCGCTGCCGTCGCCGGAGAAGATGAAGCCTTTCCGACAATGGATCGTGATGATTGGAGGAGATTTTGGGGACAAAACGGCGCGTGCATGGTGCGAGAAGGTTCGCGTTGACGAGAAGAATGCAATGGCGGTGGCGCCGCAGCTTGCCGTGTCGGTTTACGACGCTGGCGAAAGTTTGATATAATAATTTATACATATTTTTTGTTAATTAATATTTTTTGGAAGAGAAGAAGAATATGGTGTTTTTTTTTGGTCTGGTGGTGGTTTGGAAGAGAAGAAGAAGATGGGGTTGATGTGAAAGGAGTACTGTCCGCATTGAAGCAGATCAGTGAGAAGGCACACAAGGATGGCCAAAAGAAGAACGATCTTCAATTTGTTAAGCTATTTTTAATATGGGTCACGGGGCTCTTGGAATAATTTTTATTAGTTGATGCATATATATTATTGAAATCATTTGAAATCACATATATACATAAGCATTATGGATCCCCCTCTACTTGTATTTTCGGGCATAATTTATGCAGTGTCATTAGATAATAGTAGATGTAGAATTGCTGAAAGTTTGTGTTTGTGTGTGTGATTTTGGGTGGGGTTGTGTTTGTGTGTGTGATGAGTAAGCCGTGTGTTGTGTGTGTGTGTGTGTGTGTTTTTTTTTTTTTTTTTTCTACAGATGATGTTGGGTGTTAGAGGAAGAATTAGAGAAGGAAGTAACAGAAGAAGAAGAAGAAGAAGAAGAATGGGGAAAGGAGTTTGATCTTGTGGGTGTGTTCTCTATGTGATGGTGTGTGTTATAGAGGGCATAAATGGAATTTCAGATGATTTTGACGGAAAATCTAACAGACCCCTGACAAAAGGGGTCTGTGTTTCTTTTAATAAAAAATATGGGGTCCAAATCTCTTTTTATAAATTTTGAAGGGGTCTAGCTGAAAAATACCCTTATTTTTAGTAGTCCTACTTTATGACAAAAATGGTGATTTTTTCAAGAGTATTTTTGAAAGGTCTCAATCAAACGAAGGCAGGGGGACCCAAGATGGGTCGGTAGAACCACCACGGCGCATAATGAGGACCTACTGTTTTTATTGATTTCTAGTAGATCCATGGGACGTCGGCAGATATTTAATTCTATATGATCAAAACTAAAAGTTTCATGTAGTGATTTTGCAGAAATTTTACCATATGTAATATTGAAATAGAGATACTATTAGAATCTAAATGATATATTAGGTTATTAAACTAAATTTTAAAAAATTCCACTAAATAAAGGTTAATTATATGAATTTAATGAATAATATTTAAAATTTTGTCATCCAATTTTGCTCCTTCAATAGATAGTAGCAAATTTGAGCATTGCAAGTTCACTCCCTTTCGACCAAAAAGATAAAAAAGTAAAATAATTTAATTTTTTGTTACACCTCACGTCTGAAATTTCAGTTTTACAAGTAAAATTAGTTTTGTAGAATTAAAATAACTATATATGAACTAAATTATTACTTGAATCTATAATATTTTGTCATAAACTACTCACTCAACATGTTTTTCTTCAATTATTGTCCGATCTCTTGAGTTTACTAATTCTAATCCTAATAACAAAATACAATTGTCACATTCTTCTCTACTTTCAGGGGCAAATCTACCTTTTAATTAACATGTAATTCTGATCGACCAACAAATTGTTTTAAATATTTTTAGTTTTAAAAAATTATTTTATCTATACTTAATCATCACATCTCGTTTAGTTTTAACTTTTAAAACTATTTAGGACCTTTAAAAAATATTTTATTTGTACTTAGTCATCACATCATTAGTAATTTTAATTTTTAAAATTATTTAATCTCTGTTTATGAATATTTGATCGTACTATTGGTAGGACTCATACAACTATTCAAATCTGCTCACCACCCTATTTTAATTATTTTGACGATGGGCCAGCCATTAGCGGACAATTTCTTGAAAGCCGAGATTGTTGGGAATCTAGTGTCCTCTTTTTGCTTGGTTGGTTGATTTCATTATGTCGGAGTCCATAAGGAACCTTAACTGGCAAAAAAGGTCACCCCAAGGGTTGCTATGTGGTTAAGAGCTGTGATTCCTTCCGCTCGTACATATATTGGGTTGAACTGTTATATTTTTAAATTTTGATTCATACTTAGTTGTTAAGTTAAGTGGGAATAAATTAAGTGTGACTCATCAAATAACCGAAAATTCCAATACAGTAATGTCTAATTTTAATTAATTTTTCGTAGATTAGTTGATATTAAAATATTTTCAGAATTATCAAAAAAAAAAGAAACTGGAAAAAAGGTTCACTTTTCTCAAGATAGGCACTGTTAAGTAGGCTTGCTTGCCTGCCGCTGACCATCTTTGATATCAGCTTCGTCAATGCTTATCGAAAAGTGTTACTCTCTTTGCCCAATTACAATTTTCAATCACTTTTGTTTTTTTAATTATGGTTGTGAAACAAGAAAGTTGACTACTTGAAAATTGATTTTCATAGATTTTGATTTTAAAAACACTTGAGCGTTGGGCCTCACGCATAAGAGGAATAGCCTACCACATCTTGTGTTTTAGCTACCATTTTGACCGTTAAGTTTATATTTTTTCCATTTTACATATAACTATATTAGTTGTTTTATTTGATCGTGACAATGATGTGCTTATGAGTTTGTTGTAGTATCCATTTCACGTTAGTTGTTGAAAAATAAATGTTCATTTTATACAAGTTTGAATTTTTCATTACTGTTATTATGGGTTTAAGTAATTTAAACCAATTGTTAATCGTGTTGAGCAATTATGTTATTTTTGTCTATTAATAAAGGCTATAACTCCAATAGGTTTATTAATAATTGAATCTAAGTCCTTAAAAAGAAATTCTGAATGAGTTGAGGACCACAAAAATATATTGTATATAAGAGTAAATAAAGCTCTTAGGACGCGTTTAACTCCTTTGTACACATGGACCACATCTATTGTCAGTGTTGTTACTCCTTCAGTCTTTGGATGGTACCCATTGCCAACTACAATACAACAATTTTCTTTTTTTTTTTAATTTGAAAAAAGGATTAATATTAATTCAAATTAGAGATTACAAGAGTTAGTCAATACTAGTGGTCACAAAGACAGATACTACAAGCAATTGAGATGATTGAGCTGGTATGTTCGAATACCAATCAATTAGAAATGTGTTATTCTTAAAGTATTAATAATTTAATCTGTTATTTTTTTTCATGTCTTACGAACTATAGAAAAGATTGCACGAGGGATTATGTTGCAGATGATATGTATATAATTCATGATAGTTTCTGATTCATGGTTTCAATTGCCGGATTTCATATTCATTTTGCTTAATGAGAATGGGAACTGCAATATATAAGTAGAACAATTAAAATCAGATATAAGAAACTTTTGCTATGCGACCAAAACTATGCCATTAGTCATGCCAGATGAAATTCTTATTTTACTTATAGAGAAAGATAAAAAAGAAGAATTATCCTCTATATTTGTAATAGTTTAGTTTTTTATCTTTCTGACTTTGTACTTTCCTTGAAAACAAACAAAAAGAAAAAAAAAAAGAAATCAGATATCATAACAGATAGCTGACTTTTAATACCAGTGTCGGTAATGACCAAAAAAAGGAAAAATCAGTGTCGGTGGATCATCAAGAAAGGCAACAATGAATGAGAATTGTTATTAATACCGCGAGATGTATGCTTTTTCTTCAAACTTTGACCCCCCTTCGCATCATAAAAGTTGATTTGACTTCCTAAAAGCTTTTGCTCAATCATTTGTTTTATACGTACATCAAAAAAATCAAGCATGTAAAAAATGTTGCACATCCACATGACTATTAGGCCTATTCCATTTGGATTTTTCCACAAAACCAGCTTGCTGGTTAAACCGATTCCAACATTAGCCACATCCTTTGTTCCATCGAGAGTGACGCTAATATTTTGGTGAGAAGCCAACGTGTGAAGTTGACTGGAGAATTCAAACTCTACTGGGGATATTAAACACCTTTGCTCTGTGCCCCCCTCACCCTTGCATGTTTCTTGTACTAAAAGATTGTGTAACCATTATGTGAATTGGGTTGCTAAAATTATTGTTAGTGATAGTCTTCTTTTTGATTGAGTTAGTAATATTCCTTTTGAGTTAAATCAACTATTATGTACTGATGTCATTCCCACGGGAATTGGCTGACTTGTATTTGTTTTTACTTGATTAATGAATTTCAGATTTTCATGACCAAAAAAAAAAAAAGTTGAACCGATTCCATTTTGTAGACATCCTCAAACTTTTTCTTGGCCTGTAGGATAGAAAACAAAGTTGCCGATTGAATAGCTAAACATTATA
The DNA here is from genome assembly GCA_037974665.1 of Ehretia macrophylla. Lineage (NCBI taxonomy): Eukaryota > Viridiplantae > Streptophyta > Magnoliopsida > Boraginales > Ehretiaceae > Ehretia > Ehretia macrophylla. Next base: position 9,905,731 of record CM075764.1, on the reverse strand, counting down.
GAAATAGCTTTCTACTTTTGAATTGGTATCCTAACATACCATCTCCCTTTTGCTCAGTTACTTGTTAATGACTTTGAGTTTACTAGTGTAGACTAATGTTTTTAATCCTCTTTAATATAAGGAATCATTTGACTAGAAGAAAAGTTAAACCCATACTATTTAATGGAATAAAACTTAATTTGATTTCGTATAATTTTTATGTCAATGATAAAATTCATTAAAATATTTTATATTATTCCATCAATGTAACTGGGCCAAATGGCTATTGATGGATTTTGTATAAAATTGGGCCTGCAAACTGAGAAAAGTGCATTTTCAGTTTACAGGATCGGACTTGAATAATGGTTCTGAATGAGGAATGGGGCGGCCAGTGGTCAGATTATTTTGGACCCGTGCCCTACAGAGCCTATTCTGTCCAAATGGAAGAAGCAAAACGAGCCCCGAGTCCACGCCACTGGATATATTTCGGGCCTAAAGGAGTCCAGATCAGCATTACAAACTTTTTGGCTTTCATTGTTACTAGGTATCTAATTTTAATCTACAGAGAATAGATTCATCTCATATATCAAACGACTTTGAAATGATCAATTGCGAAATTCCCTGATAGCAATAGAACAAGGGAAAGTACATAGAATAAACTTAAGTTAGATATTAAACGAGATTTTATGATAAAAAAATTACTTCTTTAATAAGAATCAAGAAATAGTTTTAGATAGGATCCTGACTTTTGTACTTTGGTGGATTTGTTTACCGAACTTTCCCTGTACGAAGGAAAGCTGGGATTACATTCCACCTAACATTAAACTCCCTACAGATTCCTATTCTGTAGGCCCAAATTACTGAAGCCGTGTATGATCAAACGATTTTTAACCACAAATTTTTTTTTTTTTTGGGTCGAGGATTGTAAGCACAATTGACTTATAAGTATCAAGGCTGAAGATCATAACAGGATCTCGTGTTTGACAACTGATTCCAAGTTGGTCAAATTATTTTCATGGACCAAAGACTATTTAATTTAGATTAGAATAGTTTGGTTGGATTTTTATTGCTTTGATAATTAGACTTTATTTTAAAAGAATTGATCATCAGTTGTTACTCCAATTGAGTCAATCATTATATAGTTGCAATAGACACTTATGGAATGCGTAGATGAATGGAAAACCAATAATTATTAAATGAAATATGATAATTTAGAAGCTTCAATATTAAAAAAGTTGTGTTATTTTTTTTTTAAAATGATATGGGAATCTACCTGGTGGAGCCGACCGGATTATCCGGCGGAATCCAACCACTAATTGATAAACCCTAGAGTATAACTGTACGTCCTTACATAGGCACCAAGTCAGTCTAGGGCGAAACTGCAGAACATTGGGGAGTGTTGAACCCATGACCTTATATGAGCAATTTTACACCCACTACCGCTGGATCATACCCTGGCCGTGGGGGCAAAAAAAAAATGTTGTGTTTGTAGCTCACAAATTGCATAATTAAACTCTAACCTTTGAAAGAACAAAAGAAGTAGCATATCCTATATATCATGTTTAAATATTCTTTCATTCTTTCAGTGTGATAGAACAATTTTCTCGTAACAAACTCTAAATTTCTCTCCAAATGAATGTAACTCCTAACTTACTGCAAGAAAAATTGTCAGTTTAATCTCTTCGATTTCACTTCATTTATTTTCTTGTTTTCACGTAGAGAATTCATAATAAACTTTTGAGAAATTGCAGTGTGTGCTGGAAAGATGAGAAATAGAGAACTCCCGAGAATAAAAAATGAGATCAGAAGCCTGTTGGAGACTGAAAAATATATTTTGGCTCTTTATTTTTGGCTAAGGAACTAAAAAGGAAAAGCTATCGGAGATGCTCTTAATATTATCCACTCTTTGATGACAATATGGATAAAAAGAAACAGAAAAAGAAAATCTGAGATTTGCATCATTGCTAAATTGAAGCATAATATTAGTTGCAATGCCCAAATATCTCTATCAACTTTGATGCTGAATATGAAAAGGCAATAAATAAAGGCAACTTTCACGTGTTGATAGTGGTAGCATATACTATCCCATTGTTGACTATTGGAAAGCAGGCAACTCTTTCGCCCATTAAAAAATCATCTATATAGAGGAATTTAAGGACCACAATTATCAAAATGATCATGATTTTGTCAATTGTAGATGAAGAGTCCCGATCATATATATATATATATATATGGGAGTTTAATCAACTTTGCAACTTCCTTTGATAGTCTTTATAATGTATATAGTACGAAAACAAGAAAAAAAAAAAAAAATATATATATATATATATATATATATATATATATATATATCTCAACACGCCACCAACATATTAAAGCTTGGAAAAATTAGAGCCACAAATGATCAATCGGTTAGCTTGTGCTTTCAAATGTGTGTGTGAGTGTTATATATATATATATATATATATATATATATATATATATATATGCATATATCTATATATATTTTGCTATAGATTACAACTCTTTTTTTTTAGGGTTTGAAAGAAGATTTAGCAGTATTCTATTTAACAAGATACAATAGAGGAAGTAACTATAGTCACTTACTAATGATCCTAGGGGATATCACACCCTTTTATCTCTTTCCAACAAGGTAACTAGTTTATTTGGAGAGTTACAACTACTAATATTCTCTCAAGAGGTTGATTCAATCTGAAAGTAACTAACCAATCGGTGCATCTATTGACTTCTATACAACACCCTGCTCTATTTACTAAAACTCTTACTACATGAATAAAAAATTTAACATTTAATTATATCTGAACCAATAAATAGGGTGGAGTACCACATAATAACATAAAGTATTATTCGATTCTCTGGGTATATATTCTTTACCTTTTATCCAAGAATAGAAAGAAAAATAGTTGCAATATTCTTGCATCAAGAAAGGCAATTCTAGAACTTCATCTTACAAGTAATCCAAAACATTTTTCCAAGTCGAATATAAAAGCCTTTAAACTACCAACATTAAGTTGAAGCAAAACCATTCATTGTATACCCAATACATGTATAAGATCACAATTTTATCCCAACATTTTTTGTCTATACTACTATTTTTTCATCTACCATCACTATCCCATCAAATATAACTAACTAACCAATAGGGACTCCATAAACATCACCGACAAAATATATATCAACTTCTTCTTCATTTTTAAACCTAGATCAGTTTCTTCATATTCTTGAATCTATCCAGCCAAATCATGCAGCAATTGTGCACCCATCAAGTTCCTATAAGGCAAATTTTGGCCTTCATTGTCCAAAAGTGAGTATTGAACTGGTTGGCAATCTTCAATGTGGTCCCTTGGATAGAAAAGAGAACTTTGAGATGCTGCTGAAAATGCAAAGCTCACCCCATTCCCACCATGTTGCTGTAAACCCAATGTCAAAGATACACCACCGCCATTGACATTACCACCACCACCATTACCACCATAATTCTGACGTGCATTTTCATTAGCAAAATGGACATGATGATGAGCAGTTGCTGAACCATGATTGTATGATGAGAAATCCAATTCCATGCCACTTAATGAATCTGCTGCCCTAAAGACATGAGCTTCTTGAATGCTTTTACCATTTTTACCGTCATTTTTCTCTGGATTGTTTACGATGGAAGAGAGGCATTCCGAATCGATTCGAACGAGTTGATCAGGGGTAGGCTTTCGATCTTCGTTACGCAGCTGATGATGAGGATTTTGATTCTGCGTGTTAACATTTTCATCTTCAATGGCTGCAGCAGCATTTCCTTCCATGGAGTCTGCATTTTCTTGCTCCTTTAATTCTTCTAAATACATTTCTTCCACCATTGGTTTCCACAGTCTTACTCGTGCATTGATGAACCAATTGGACACCTAAACAAGCATAAACAACAAAAAAATTATAGCTATAATCAAACTCTACACGTAAAAAACAAGGCTATAAATATATTATAATACTAGGAGATGAATACCAAGAAGATATTCTCCATTGATATCATAATATATTCATGGTTGATTAAAGAATATAATAGGGTGACAATGACATGCCTGGCTTCTTGATAGACCAGTTTGGCGGGCTAAAATATGTTTATCTACGTCACTTGGATACCTGCAAGGTATTCATGTGAAGGAGTACATTATAAGTTGATGCCGATTCAAGTTGTACATGAGTTGAATTTAGAACGTTGTGAGACAGTTTTGTTCCTATTTACCATTGTCATGCAGTAATTGGGACCTATTTTATATTTGTAACTGATGATCAATAAGATCCACATAAATTATAAAGCAGGCCAAGCAAAATCCAGAAGAAAAAAATAAAAAAATGAGAAAAATATGACAATGGAAAAATGGAATCTTAATAATGATGAAGAGAAACTAACAAAAAAATATAGTGTTTGTTTTTGCAAACATATGATTGAGACTGCATGAAAGAACCTTAGTACTAAAACTGCAAGTGGGATGTTTTTTTTCCTTTTTGCTGATAGAAAACTTTGATTCTATCAGAAACTTTACTTGTACTTCACATATATATATACAAAGAAAAGGTGAGAGATTTACGGGTGTAGGAAGTGTTCAAAGAGCCAGGCCCTTAGAACAGACACTGATCTCTCAGGAAGGCCTCTTTGGGGTCTCCATGGATGGCTCTCTATCATGCTCATCTGCTGGAAAGCCCTTTGTTGCCTCAAAGTTTGATCAAGAATTCTCAGTCTTGGTGTTTCACCTCTTGTTGTACCTGGTGTAACAGTGTCCTTCTCCCCCATTGCCTTCTTGGTGTCTTTAATCTGGCCAACAATGGCGTCTCTCAGACATCTAAAATGCCTTGACATGGCCCTTGAAGCCAACGCTGAATATACCGTTGCAGCCCCATTCCCAGCCACTGCTTCAAAGGATGATATTACTGCCTTCATTTGGTCACAGTAGTGCTTGTATCTTCTATCCATCTACATCCACACAAATAAGGTGAAGATAGAGCGAGAACAAACGAAAAAATATTGCGTCTGTCAGTGACGGACAGAAGAGTTGCCCGAGAACATATAGCAATAGATACAGGTTTTGTCACTGTTTTACAGCATGGCTAACAAAAATACATACAAATTGTGAGTAGTAAAATGTAAATGAGCAGCCTGAGAATGTGGAGGAATAAGAGGGTTTTGAAAGTAAATGGAACTCTAGTGTTGTCACCATGTGGGCATTAATGGAAAGGTCCACACAGACGCTAAGTTAGTTCAGTATTTTCAAGTCTGAAGAGACCCAACCAATCAATCACCACTTGGGTAGTTAAAGGCTTCATAGTTCAACATGAACTCCTTCATGTCAAAAAAACTTTTTTTATTTTATTTTAATGGTTGATATTAAGCTAGAATAAGATAAAGTACAAGTGGGAAACAAAAGGATTCTTGAAAGAAAAGAGATTAATTCAACATGACTATAATAATTAATTTACCTCTTCTAGCATTTGAAGCAGCTTTGTTTTTCTTTTTTGCAGTTCCAGTAGGTCAAGAGAATATAGAGACTGCTTTTTTGAAGAGTTACTAGCATTCTCCTCCTGCCATTGATGAGTCTTTTGAAGCTTTATCTTTGATGATTGATGATCAGTTTGCTTAGTTCCCAGATTACAAAACTCATTCAGAAGCTCCTGTGCAGGTACTAAGTACTTTGAGTTTCTGAAAAGAAACTGCCCTTGGTACTGAATATTTGCAGCTTTTCCCAAGAATCCATCTTGCATCATTTGTTGCTGATTTTGAATATTCAAGGGCTTATTAAAGAAGCCATTCCTAGAGCTTGAAGCAACAAATCTCATATCATCATGTTGTTGTCTCAGTTCAAAAGACTGAAAACCAATACTAGAAGGATTAGATGAACTTAAGGAGAGTGAAAGGCCTTGACTTGGCTTTTCATTGCCTTCACAAGGAAACACACACCTTAAAGATGGATCTTCAACAAGCAATCTACTATGCTCATGCCAAGCTGTTGTTGAGTCTGGTGCAACCATCAAGCTCTCGCTTGCTGCTGCATCAGTTGAAATAGCAGGCTTACTGTAATCATGCTGGTTATAAAATTCACTTGAGGATGGCTGATCATTGATAGACTTGGAAGATGATGGACCACCACCATAGTGATGATGGTTTTCAGGCTTGTTAAAGAAACCTTTCCATATAACTGAGCTTGTTTGATCAGTCTGTTGCTGTAGATTCTTGTGTGGAAACCCTATCATTTCCATGCCAGTAGTCAAGTTGTAGATCTCTGAGTTGTGCTCAAAACCTTGCAAATGGCTACCCATATGCAAGCTCTGAATATTTGAAGTACTACTAGTTGCAGCATCAGAGTAACAATAGCCAGTAGCTGTCACCATGGCCCTTGATTTCTCTTCACCGCTACTGGGTTGAGCTATACATGACAAGGATAATGAATATGGATGTTCTTGTTCTCTCTTGTTTACCTCTTTGTTCTTCACCTTGTTTTTTCTGATAACTCTACAATTTTATGGTTCTGCAACTTCAAATCCAATCAATCTCATCAATCAAACCAGAACCCATAAAACCAATCAGTTAAACAAGTTGCAAGAATATGATAAAGCAAAAAATCAATCAAATACAAAAAGTTTTTAGCATCAAGATACCTTTTTTTTTCATAAAAAAGATTGAGTTTTTTCTACTTACTTCTTACATTAACTTGTTTTCATCCTTATCCACACCTCAAAGAGAGAGAAGACCAAAGAGATGTTGGTGAGAGTGGCCTAAGATGGCTTCTTTAGGGTAAAGATATATGTTGGTGGTGATGGTAAAGCTATGTGTTTTATGGGGTGAGAAGCAAAGGAGAGCTTTTCTTTGGTTTTTCTAAGACATGTTCTCTTAATAACCCAACAAGGCAAAGTGTGCCATGAAGCTAACCTAGGAAGGAAGACAACAGATAGCTTCTCAGAAACAGAAGATATATGTGTGGCGTGATGATGAGTACTACCAAGCCAAATTCATCATTTGATATGCTTTTTTGCCTTCTCTCTCATCTCTCTCTCTCTCTCTCTCATCTCAACTGGGTCAATTGACCTTGATATTATTACGTACAATGTAGACTTGCTAGACATCAAATCCTCCTCTCAATTATTTCATATACCTCTCATTAAAAAATCAATTAGAATCATCTTAAATGACAAGGTACGTAATTAAAAATTTTATTTAAAAAAATGATTTAGAATTGTTACAAATACGTAATCAATTCACGACTAAATTATTCATACACAAAATGTAATTCGATTAAAAAAAGAATTCTTGATTTGCAAAGTCCTGTAAAACCAAGGTCAATAAGGCGATCAGTGTCCTTTGCCTGATCATACACATGCTACAAGCCGCCACGTGATATGTTTCTCTTAGTTTATATATGTTGCTTCTATTACGTGCAACTCAAAACCAATGTAGTTTAAAGTGAAACCAAATCCATACCATAACCATCTTGAAAATGAACAGACACTATTATGTTGAGTGTAGACAAATATTTTGTTTAAATTGTATTTATATGTAGAAATCTTTAGCTGAAACGACGAATCCCTAGAACTGAAGCTAAACTAGAGTTACTTGCAGGCTTTTTTCACAGAGTTTTACTCTGTTTATGCTGTGGTCTTGTGGGGACTGGAGAGTGTGATCAGAACTCATTTTTGGGGTTGGGGTTGGGGTTGGGGTTGGGTGGGTAAGAGGAGAGAGATTGTGAGCGGAGTGAAATGGGAATTAGATGCCATGCCATTGCTGTATTGGTATCGTGCCAAAAAATGTACCCCAGATTAGACTGTGTACAAGTCATGGGATGAGGTGGTCCAATGTTTCCAACTAATTCTAATTAAAATCTCCACCAATCTCTTTCCTATCCCTCTGTCCTCTTTCTTTCCCTCAAAATGGGACCAGCATCTTTTTTTTTCTTTTAATTTCTTTTGTCTAATTTATTTTCCCTTCTCTAATGTGCCAAAAACCCAAATCATCTTCACATGTGATATATAGTTCACCTCAAACACATCTTATACTGGAGTAGAATTGTCAGATAACGCATCGGGATAAAAAAAAAATTGAGTTTAAAATTATATCTTTTTATTTTAAATATTCTTGATTGGTATAAAAAAATGTATTTTGAGTAAACAACTACAGCACATCATTTAAAATCAAACAGTAAACATAATGAAATGGTATATATTTAAAATAAGTTTCACTACATAAAAAGACATACAGTATATTATAATGGTGTGCACACACGCATACTTATTAACCTCACACCACTTTAATTTTTGTCTGTAAAAAGGATGGTGGTCCTATAATCAAGCTTTTTCCGCCGCTTCCCATTTTCTGTAAACCCCGCCCCCACCCCAACCCCAAAAAAAAGGAACACGCACGAAACAAAACAAAAGGAAAAAAGACCATGCACCCACAAATGCATATATTAATTACATAACATATGATCATTAAGAAATACATGAACTTAACAAAGTGCGTACGTCAACCTATCAACATTTTTGGCTTTTATTGGTTGGTGGATATACGTGAGGAACAATGTGCATTGCTGCGTATGTTAACCTACCTCAATGTGGTTTGTGTGTGACTCATAACACAGCAAGCATGTCCTACAGCCATACGTAACCCTAATGGATTTTTTATGTTTTAGGGTGTATGTATGTGCATGGAAGATTTGTTTTTATGGACCATGCACCTCAGCTTGTTACCACTATATCTTAACGTGTTCCATCTATATAGAACAATTAGTTTCATTTTGAATGAATGTTTTCAACTAAGTATGTGTGTTGAATTTGGATTCACTTATAAAATTATAATATTACAAGAAAAGATAATTAATAGTAATAAAAAGATGATATAATTCTAGTCAAAAAAGGATAATATAATCCTCATCAAAAGATAATGCATTCTTGGAGTAGAAATAGGAAAAATCTTAGGTTAGTCTCTATTATTGGTGGGACTCAAACGCATAAGTTTTAAACTGATTAAAAAATTTTACGTAACTTTAATTTAAACTGATTAAAGAGTTTCACGTAAAGTTGAAACTGTATGGTAATATGCTTCTGATAGATTCAGGTCAAGAGCACCCAGAATAGTCGGAGGGTGAGAAACTGCTGTGATTTGTGAACAAATTTATACACTGACTTGTTTCTTGAAAATTGTTGTAACAGTTGGTTATGCATACATAGATGGCAACTCAGCAATAGGATGGTCCATGACCTGTGATGGACCATTCTACACCTCTATATCTACTACAAGACCAGCACTAGTATATATGCTAACTCTAGTTAGACTGCTAAAATAAGTAATGCAGCTTTTACCCTATCATGAATTAATGTCTTGGGTAGATCAAATACATTTTATGATGGCACAAGTCTACAAATTGAATGGTTTTAATTAATTAATTATGCTTAGGACCAATGCCATTGATGAGCACTGTTTTAACTTATGCGAGAAAAGTCCGCGGACTATGATATAAAGTTCAGTAATACACGTGGATTTTGAGTCAATAATTTGAAATACACGTGGATTTGAATTCAATCCATCAATGGAACTTCCATTAATTGTGCCAAGGAATTCTAAGGGTTGTTATCTAGTTTTCCACACCTACATTGAAGATGAAGACATCGAATATTATTGAAGGGAAAAATCTCACATTTACTTCCTATTGTTTGTAAAAAAATTTAGTTTAGTCTTATTGTTTAAAATGTCTCAATTTCGTTCCTATTGTTTCTCTAAAAGTTTTAATTTCATCCTTATTATTTAAAATTTTCAATTGCGTCTTTATTGTTTCCCAAAAAATTTCAATTTCGTCCCTATTATTTTTAAAAAGTTTCAAATTCATCTTTATTGTTTCTCAAAAAATTTCAATTTAGTCTTTGGATAATATGGACGAATTTAAAACTTTAAGAAAACAATATAGACAAAATTAAATTTTTTTAAAAATAATAGGGACTAAATTGAAATATTTTAAACAATAGGGACGAAATTAAAAGTTTTTGGTAAAATAATAGGGACTAAATTGAAATATTTTAAATAATAAAGACTAAACTAAGACACTTTGCAAACAATAAAAACTAAATGTTTTCTCTTATTGAAATCCATTAAAGAGTTCCATCCAAGAGTTGATTTACAAGGTTGCAAGTCTTCCCAATCATTATCTAATTTGTTTGGTTTAAATATTCTTAAGGAATTGAAAATAATGGGCCACCAACATTCTCGTTCTAATAATTGAATTAATAATTTATGATGTAAGTTTTCAACATCAAAGACGTTGAAAATAGTAGATAGTTAATTAGTTTTATGATAATAGTCGAATTTTGAATAGCAAAGCAAAACTCGGCGTACTTGTCGAGGTTAGATAAATAATGTCAATGATGCTAATCTAATTACCAAACAGTTAATTTCAGAAAAAGGCTAAGCTTTCACTCCAATCTTTCGTAAATTAAATTTTGTGGTCAATCTATAAACCAATACGCTTTCATCAATACTATGTCATTTTTTATTACCTTCACTTGCTAACTTCCTTTGTTATTCTGATAAGGACGTAGACAAGTTGTCGTAAATGTACTTCATTGTGTATAATACAAGTAGCGGTCCACACTGGGAAATAAACTTTTTCCTGATATTCTAATTGGTTTACACAAGTAGATTGATCAATAGCGGTCAGTTGGGATTGTAATCCTCGCTCATCCCATTAAATATTTAAAATTTGTAAATAATTTTGATGTAAAAAATAAATTAATGCTCATTTTTTTTGTAAAAAAAAAAAAAAACTATTCATATAATTGTCAAATAGGTTACTAAAATTCTAGATCCGACCTTGATTAGGTTATTGTTAATGCAAAAAATGGGCTTGGACCCTCGGTCCAACCACGATGGTTTGCTTAGCCCCAAACGACGTTAATGTTAGGGCCAAGGCCCACATGTAGCACCTTGAGTCGCAACCTACTACTGAAGGAGCCCACACGGAGGCCCCAAGCTTTACGCTAGGCCCAAAGAATGGACTATCTTACATAGATCACCGACGACAGACTCGGGCACGACCCATGGCCTTGTCGAGTGCAAACGGATAAACGACCAAGAAAGAGTCCTTAAAGGACTAGCCTATCATAACTGATAAGCAACCGAGAAAGATACCTTAAGGGACTAGACTACTATAGCGAACGATGATCGACAAGTTCAGATGGAGGCTTATCCTACGGAATAAGTAAATACTTCCTTGAAATAGTCTACTCGAGTTGCAAATCGCAGGGGACAAGTGACTTTCAACCTATCGCATTCGCCTAGCCTACGAGAAGCAGATGATCGACGAAGGATTTAGGATAGAGACTACCTCTATCTTACGTGATAAACAATCAGGTAGTCTACTGAGAGTACAAGTCCTAAGAGTCCGTGACTCTTGGCTTGACCATACCTATAAATAGGCCATACCTACACAAGGAGAGGGCATCAAATACGAGCCGCACTAGCATTACTTCCCTTTTTCTTCTCTACATCTCCACGGCCTACACTCCCAATATCGATGCCGATACTACGGTAGTCTCCGCATTTCCCCTCATATTTTCCTCATTTTCTTATCATTTCCGATAACCTACTGACTTGAGCATCGGAGTATCTTCGGCCGGCACCACACCGGTGCCCCAAGACTTACGTCGCTTTTCTTGCCTTCTGTCTTTGCAGGTTGCTGGTGGCCCAAAATTCGTAATTGTAGATTTTGATATCTACAATTTGGCATCCACCGTGAGGCCCTAGCAACTTAGCTACTCGAGCATAGGGCTACAAGCCTTTGGTAATTTGTACTTGCGACGAAAGAAATAGCCGAAACGAGCATTCAAAACAATCTTCAAGCACAGATGGAGGCCTTGCTGACCAATATGGAAGCTTGCAAGGACAAGCTAAAAGAGCTTGAGGCAGAAAACAATGCTGTCCGCTAGGAAAATATCGAGCTAGAGGAAATGGTCAAGACCCTTACGGCGTCTGCTACCCCACATAACCTTGGAAAGTCGATCGCCCACGGACAGTCAGTGGCGCCTATGCAATCCCTTGGGGCTACACCGCAACAGACACCCGGGAGTGAAGTTTACCTCCAACTTACCGTTGCCATTAAGTGACCACCGACTCAGTCAGCAGATGAAAGAGGATCGAACCAAGACATTTTTCGTCGATTCCAACAGATGGAATCCTTAGTCCAGAGGATCCCTGGGGTACCTGTGTCCATCAAGAAGAGTGCGGCAAATAGCTTTGCTAACTCCCCATTTGTTGATGCCATCGCCATGGTAGAGATACCGGCTAAGTTTAGTTTCTTGAACATGAGGCCCTACGACGGGACTACCGATCCCGACGACCACATAATACAATATAAGCAGAGGATGTTCACAGTAGTCGTCCCACGAGATTCAAGAGAAGCCTGCATGTGCAAGGGCTTCAACTCCAGCTTGGTAGAACCTGCCTTACAATGGTACACAAGCTTACCGAACAACTGTATCTCCTCATTCGCCAAGTTAATAGAGAAGTTTATGGAGCAGTTTGCGAGTAACAAAAAATTAGAAAAGCAATCAGACAATCTCTATTTGATTGTGCAGAAGAGAGGTGAACTTTTACGCGACTACGTAGGAAGATTCAACAAGGAAAAAGTATTCATCCCGCACTGCAACGTAGCCACAGCTATCTTGGCCTTTCGCAAAGGCCTACTCCCTGAGTCCGACTTGTACAAGGAATTGACCAAGTACCCATGCAGGACCATGGAGGATGTTCTAGCCAAGGCGTGGAGATAGAGCCAACTAACGTCACTCATCGCCGCACTGCAGTAGGCAAGACCACAAACGAACTATGACATCTAATCGATGTCATGGAAGATATGGTCCTTACACTACGGATGAGCGAATGAGCACCCACTCACGAGATAATAGACGATTACTTGAACAAGAACAAATCCACGAGAGAATAATGATGGCCAAGGAGAAGGAGAGAATGTGATTCACGATACCATTTCTTCAAAATCACCAAGATATGAGCACACCATCAATGCCATCACTGGCAGATCAAGGGTTGGTGGGATTGCTCACTCGGTAACAAATATACGCACCGGACATGCGTTCAAATCTGACTTTAGGCCCCAACGATTAAAGGAGTCTGAACAAGGTGAAGTCATCGCGTTCTCCAACCAGGGAACAAACTTCCAAGATGACCCGCACTACGATGCCCTAGTCATCGAGTCGATGGCGGCCAACCGGTTGGTGAGGCAAATATTGGTTGACAACGATAGCGCTGCCAATGTACTTATGTTAAAAACCCTTAAAGAGATGGGAATTGATGAATCTTCCATCATGCGCTCCACAACCATACTAGTAGGATTTAGCAGCGAGTACAAGAGCACCATTGGGAAGATTATCCCTCCTATCGATGCACACGGCGTAAACCTCTTTACTCAATTCTCGATGATAGATTGTCCATAGTCCTACAACATCATTTTGGGAAGACCGTGGATCCATGATATAAAAGTTGTTTCATCCACTTGCTACCAAGTGATCAAGTTCCCTACCCAGTGGGGGATTGGTGAAATAAGAACGACACAGAGAACCTCCCAAAGACAACCAGACTACGGTGTCGTACACCAAGCGGAACAAGCTACTGTGCAAGCTCAATTTAAGTAACCTACCGCAAGCACATCTCAGTCACAGTAGTCGAAGTACCGTTCACCTCAACAAACATTACTTTTAGCATTAGCGGCCTTTAGTTAATAGCCCCTCTAGGGGTTATTAGTCTTAAGTTAGTCTCCTCTCCAAAGGCTTAGTAGAATCAATCTCAGTCGGTGACACGCCCAGGAGCAATCACTATAATTAGTTTCTCAAAATAAAAAGGCAACATGTTTCGGCCCACTCATTGAATAATTTGTCTAGTTAAGACTCTGAGGTCTGAAGGCATGTTTGAAGTAAACTAGCGAAATGCAAACGAGTACACCCATCATTTGGGCTGCGCGGTATGAGCACGTAGACGAACACAGACTCAAACAGTCTTCTAAACCTATATAATGATAGTCTTCTAAACCTATCTCAAACAACTAGAAGAGGCACGTGAAGTCCCTAATTCACCACCTTGGTATCGAAAGAAAAGGAAAGTACAAAATACAGTCCATTGCGACTACATGAAAGTCATAAAGGGATTAACCTACAAGGATGGAGCCCGTCGTGGCCAGAACAAAGGTCCTGTGAGGACCAATTAACTAAACATAGCCCATTGTGGCTACACAAAAGTCCTATAAGGACTATCCTACGAAATATAGCCCCTTGTGGCCAAATAAAGGTTCTTTGTGGACCAACCTACAAAATGTAGTTCATTGCGACCAAATACAGGCTCTAAGCGGGCTAGCCTACGTAGTCCCTCATGACTATATAAAATTCCTATACGGACTAACCTACGTAGTCCATTGCGACCATACCAAAGTCGTAAGCTGACCAAACAACTTTGGTAGAAGCCCCAGCGGCCGAACTACCTATTCAAAGTACCAAGTGGACCAAACTACTTTGGTAGAAGACCCAGCGGCCAAGCTACCAATTCAAAGTCCTAAGCGGACCAAATTACTTTGGTAGAAGCCCCAGCGGCCGAACTACCAATTCAAAATTCCAAGTGGATCAAACTACTTTAGTAGAAGCCCCAGCGGTCGAACTACCAATTCAAAGTCCCAAGCGGACCAAACTACTTTGGTAGAAACCCTAGCGGCCGAACTACCAATTCAAAGTTCCACGTAGATCAAACTACTTTGGTAGAAGTCCCAGCGGCCGAACTACCAATTCAAAGTCACAAGAGGATCAAACTACTTTGGTAGAAACCACAAAGGCCGAACTGCCAATTCAAAGTCCCACGAGATCAACCTATGGTCCCACATGGCCACTCGAAATCCTATGTGGACCAACCTACAATTACGATCCCATGCGACCACTTAAAGTCCTAACAGGACCAAGTAGTAGTCGGAGTCCTAAGTAGACCAACTTACTATGGTAGGGTCCGAAGTGACCCATCTACGAACTAAGATGCCTAAAGGGAGCAACCTACTATGGTAGGGTCCGAAGTGGCCCATCTACCAAATAAGACGCCTAAAGGGCGCAACCTACTATGGTAGGGTCCGAAGTGACTCATCTACCAAATAAGATGCCTAAAAGGCGCAACCTACTATGGTAGGGTCCGAAGTGACCTACTAACTAAGACGCCTAAAGGGCACAACCTACTATGGTAGGGTCCGAAGTGACCTGTCTACCAAATAAGACGCCTAAAATGCACAACCTACTATGGTAGGGTCCGAAGTGACCCGTCTACCAACTAAGACGCCTAAAAGGCACAACCTACTATGGTAGGGTCCGAAGTGACCCATCTACCAAATAAGACTCCTAAAAGGCGCAACCTATTATGGTAGGATCCGAAGTGACACATCTACCAACTAAGACGCCTAAAGGGCACAACCTACTATGGTAGGGTCCAAAGTAACCCATTTACCAACTAAGACGCCTAAAGGGAGTAACCTATTACAGGGTTCGAAGTAACCCATCTACCAAACAAGACGCCTAAAAGGCGCAACGTACTATGGTAGGGTCCGAAATGAGCCATCTACAAATTTAAACGCCTAAAAGGCGCAACCTACTATGGTAGGGTCCGAAGTGACTAACCTACAAACTTAAAGTCCCAAAGGGAGCAACCTACTAAGTTAGAGTCTGAAATATCTAATGTAGCAACTTGAACTCTTGACTGTTGCAACCTACTACGGTAGGCTTCGAAATTATCAACCTATCAACTTGGGATCCTAAGGGGACCCACCTACTTCGGTAGGTTTCGATATCATCACACCGTCACTTAGTAAGGGGACCTGCCTACTACGGTAGGCTCTGAAATTATCAACCTACTAAGTCAGATTCTTATGCAGACCAATTTACGGTCCTACGCAACCGTGTAAACTCCTAAGTGGACCAGCCTACTAGTATGGTAGACCATGAAAACCAAACTACTTCATCTGAATACCAAATAGTGCAGCCTATGAAGGTAGTAGTCCCTTTACATCAAGCTTACCTAACGGTAGCCTGCTCGAATCAAGCTCGCCTAACAGTAAGCCACCTCATTGCCAAATACGTAGCTGATCTCCATAAGTAAGGCTACATCGAGACAAGGCTTATGCAAAGCATAACTAAAGACAGAAGCCGCATAAGCGCGTATAATATAGTCGAGGCCCGAAAGTCGTACACAATTTGTACCTACCATGCAATCGAAAGGCAAAAATGCAATATGCGCCACACATGCATAAGAGAGATCAAAGTCAAGAATGACCAGTGTCTACCATATATCAAGGAATACTAGGGGCACGTTACCTCATAACTCGTTGACTCCTATTACACTACAAGTCATTGAAGAGAAAAGATGGACAAACTAGATAGACGGATTCTCCGCGAGCTAGCCATGAACGTCGGGCTAGCCAGCTCGTTTGAGTCAATCTAACCTCGAAGGGCACTTCGATACAACAATGAAGGTACATGACAAAAGGATACACTGACTGGCGACTACTAGACTACTATTCGAAAAAGCTACGACGTGTCAACTCTACCTCAACGACAAGGGAAGGGTCCTAAAGAGTAGCCTACCTGAATAAAGGAATGTGGTAGGTTAACTGACTAGTCGTTGGATCACGTACCATTAGGGTTCAAAAGTTGAAACCTACATGAGGGCGCTAAGGAGTCACCTACAATCGAGGCTCGTGAATTGTACCCTACAAAGAGGAACTCCAGAGGTTGCAACTTACATATAGAGTAACGCGCAACCAAAAAATGACAAATTCAAAGAGGATGACAGGTTGCGAAATTCCAAGATGTAGTGGTAGGTTGCGAAATTTCAAGATGTAATGGTAGGATACGAACCTCAAGGCCAAAGATGGTAGGATACGCATTTCAAGGCCAAAAAGTGTAGGCTATGAATTGGGAAAAGTCATGGTAGGTTATGAAAGTGAGCATAAGCCAATGGTAGGTTGCGAAATTGTACACTACTATATGGTAGGCTGTGAAATTATGCCCAACCACATGGTAGGTTACGAATTGTCGACTCCCATACCACGCACAAGGCATTTTCTTTCATAACGGTAAGATACGAGGTTGCATACCAGCACAAAGTAGGATGTGAAGATCCGAAGGCCACTCCATCGAGGCTTCTAGCCTCGTGGTCCGCCCACTACGGCAACACGAGATGTAGCCTACTCTCGACCGTGGCCAAATAGTAAGTAAATAAAGTTCGCCCTTAAGCGTAGCCCACACAAAATGCCTCTCTATAGAAGGACCAAGCCGGAGTTGTTTTGCCAACGAACAACTACTCTCTAACTCAAAGACTCTTCGACTTAGGGAGTTGGGGGACAAACTGTTAATGCAAAAAATGGGCTTGGACCCTCGGTCCAACCACGATGGTTTGCTTAGCCCCAAACGACGTTAATGTTAGGGCCAAGGCCCACATGTAGCACCTTGAGTCGCAACCTACTACTGAAGGAGCCCACACGGAGGCCCCAAGCTTTACGCTAGGCCCAAAGAATGAACTATCTCACATAGATGACCGACGACAGACTCGGGCATGACCTATGGCTTTGTCGAGTGCAAACGGATAAACAGCCAATAAAGAGTCCTTAAAAAGACTAGTCTACCATAACGGATAAGCGACCGAGAAAGATACCTTGAGGGACTAGACTACTATAACGAATGACGATCGACAAGTTCGGATAGAGGCTTATCCTACGGGATAAGTAATTACTTCCTTGAAATAGTCTACTCGAGTTGCAAATCGCAGGGGACAAGTGACTTTCAACCTATCGCATTCGCCTAGCCTACGAGAAGCAGATGATCGACGAAGGATTTAGGATAGAGACTACCTCTATCCTACGCGATAAGCGATCAAGTAGTCTACTGAGAGTACAAGTCCTAAGAGTCCGTGACTCTTGGCTTGACCACACCTATGAGTAGGCCACGCCTAAACAAGGAGAGGGCATCAAATACAAGCCGTACTAGCATTACTTCCCTTTTTCTTCTCTACATCTCCACGACCTACACTCCCAATATTGACGCCGATATTACGGTAGTTTCCGCCTTTCCCTTCCTATTTTTCTCATTTTCTTATCATTTCCGATAACCTACTGACTTGAGCATCGGAGTATCTTCGGCCGGCACCACACCGGTGCCCCAAGACTTACGTCGCTTTTCTTGCCTTCTGTCTTTGCAGGTTGCTGGTGGCCCAAAATTCGTAATTGTAGATTTTGATATCTACAGTTATTAAACGAGAGACATGATAGTTTGTCTTTCTCTGTTTTGCACCAGTCAAATACGGTAGATCCTTCTTCTGCAACGTGAAAAAAAAGGTTCACCCTTCTTTAGCTGAATTGACTGTCAAGATCCATTTGATGCTTTCACACTATAACCATAATTACAAGTCAGTAATCACGTCGAATCTGTAGTCTTGATCAACTTGTTACATTTTATCCTCACAATACAAAAGAGAGTAAAGTGACAAAAGGCATGCAAGTTCTTTGAGAAATGGAAGGGATAGAGAAAAGCTCCATGACAGCTTATTCTGTTAAGAAACTCTTGGGGCGAATTCACACCTCTTTGATTATTGTCTTTAATGCCAACATTCCTTGTCTGGAAAGTAACCTGATTAACCCTAATGAAGAGAAATATATACACGATTGACCTAATAAGAATTAGGTGGAAGGGTGCGATATGTTGAAATCCGAAATTCTAATTTCAAACCCTTGTTATAGACAATTGCTTTTTTGTGCTTTCTTTCATCAATCATTAAAGATTTATGGCATTTTACATTTTCTTTTTAATTTTTAATTTTTTTTTAAAGTTCTATGTAGTAGAGCATACAACGTAACGGTATCATCATTTTATCCTCATTGATCGATATTCGAATCCTAACTTCTAGTATACTTGGTTAGTAAAATTCTGTAAGTTTGGGTCAGTTCAAGTAGATATGGAGTCGGATTAATATCATTTGGTATATATAAGGCTGGGAGAATTGATATATAATCCTATAAATGGAGTACGTTGTAATTAATTAAATTTACTAGAAGGCCTCATGTGCCAAAGGACCTTGATTACATATTCAGTTTCATAAAATCAGTAATTATCTGTTGACGGTGTTGGAATAGCGTATGAGCTACAAATACTAGCCAGGGGTGGCAATTTTGCAGGTCTTAATTGATATTTGACCCGTTCCAACCCTATTAAAAGTTCATGATAATCATATATAGAAACCTTTTTAGGGTTTTCAATATTGAGTTGGAATATTTGGACTATATATCAACTTATAGAACATCCTATATGGCTTGTGTATTCATTTTATTTTACTCAATACCCGAACGAAACTTTATCTTACATTTATGTCAAGCATTTACATTATATGTTTAACACAAAAGATGTACTTAATTAAAAGATATAGAGATGTTCACTTAATTTCTAAGATTGGTTGTCATCGACTAATATACTTCTGATCATGTGGAATAACCTTTTCTTTTTTCTTTTTTTAGAATATTTTGATGAATTAAAATAATAAAATAAACTAATATGTTAGTTTTATTTAAATTCTAATTAGATAGGCAACAATGGAAACATATATATGAAACAAAAGGAACCAAGAAAAGATTGAAAATTAAATTGGATTAATTACATCCACATATCAGTTGAGACAATGACAAATTAATGTATATGTGTATATATATATACATATATATATACACATATACATAAAAATATGCCAACAAATGTTACTTGCAAGTATGAAATTGTCTTCATATGAATTATTGGCTGCCAACATTTGTGAACTTAAAACATAGATAGCTAAATTTGCTTAGAAACATCACAATAAAAATATTTCGTATGTAATTAAATGGAGTGTTTTTAGTAAACAAATTAACATTAGTGCACCTTAGCTAGCGGATACCACTAATACTACTTGTCGTCTATATTTATTTATTTTTCATTCCACAAAATTAAATATCAACAATTTTCATTTGAAATCACCCATTTCATGCTAAAAGAATTCATTTCCTTTTCATGCTGTTTAGATGTTAACCAATTTCTATATATTCTTTGTGAACAATTATTAATTTAAACTTGGAACCTAATTATTTATATATATGTGATTTGTCAAAGCAAAAGTTATGCTTGGCGCATGGTCAAGTACTCGCTTTTTATGGATACTTGGTCTTTAGGTCAAGTTTTTAAACTATATTATTTTCTTCAAAAGTGTGGTCATCCAGTGTAGGCAATAGTGAATATAGAGTCAGTTCAAGCTTATACAATACCAGAACATGTCCCTTCTTTTTCTTTTTCTTTTTTCCGATTTAGCTAGAGTAGATAAAGTCGGGGTTAAAACTACAAGATAAATTTAGGAGATGTTTCACTTTTTATTACGCTCTATAATAGATCAAAGTTACTCGAAAGATGATCAAGGTCATAACAATCCAAAAAATATAAGATACGAAAGTTAGTTATCCAATCTGCATACATGTTGATCTCTCCATAATACATACCAACTCATTGGCCCCATAGCAACTTGCAGGACTTTTGTGCTTGTGGAAATTCCACGAGCCGTGGGACGCACGACGGAATTGAAGTTGCATTTTCCCACTTTATTTCTGGCCATTCAAAGCCATCCAATGAGTTATGAGAAGCTTGCTGTGTTTAGACTACTCAACGGCACCATTTTCTAATTCTACAAATTACACATTCGTGGGGTCCTAGAAAATAAAAAGGCGACTATATTTTCGCTCCATTTGTCCTTTAGTCTTCGGAATAGCACCATTTTTGTTTGTCCGAAATATATTATTCGTTAATGTATCGAAAACTGATCGAAGTCCCCACTTGTTTTTTGGCCCGGTAATCTTCTCATAATATTATAATATTATGAACGACAAAGAAATCAATAGCTTCTTCTATCTTCCAACCATCTAAGACCGAATTCAAGAATAGAAGGTCGAAGAGAGGATTTCTTTTTGAGCTAGTTGGGTAATAATAAAGTGATGATATAGTTCTAAATATCAGTTTACCACCAATTAATCTCCCTTATAAAATTATAACGTTATAAGAAAATATAAATCCGAGCATGCTTAAGCTTTATTATCTGTAAAGTAAGAACACAAACTCTTGCTATCTCTGTAAGATTGTATGTAACATGCAAGAAACGATGCCCTCTAAGAAGAAACTATTGACCCTTTATACGGAGTTTTGGCAATTACAAGAAGTTTCTTGGAAAGCCTTCGTAGCTTTGTCATTGGATGATGACGAGAAAATTTTACTGAATCGGACAAATATTTACCATTCTTCAATCCAATTAAGCAATCATGATATTTTTCTTTTTCTGAATAGGACAAAAATCTACCTTTCTTCAATCCAATTTTTTAATTATAATGTTATTTTTTCCTAATCTATGGGGTATATCCGACGAGTGACCATTGGTTTCTTAATAGAAATTTGCAATATTAAATATCACAAACTATTGTTGATGTTTACTTTCTTTCCCACTTGTTGAAACATAAGATCACTTGAATGGAATTTTCCTAGTGGACTGCCAGAGATTTAAGTTTTACATTGGTGTGAGACGTAATATACGTGTGGTTTAGATAATTAATTTATGTTAATCATTTTATGTTAATAAATTTGAGGCTCATGACAATTTTAAAATTTATAGCACGCGTCTCTTATGAACTCAAGATTCTATAGACATATAACGCGAAACAAAAAAACACGGGAGTTATTCAAATTAATAAGTCTTGATTTAATTTACTTTCGGAAAAGAAACATATATATGATCATTTGGTTATGTGAGAATAATGCTCCACCACTTATTTATTTATTTATTTTATAATGATGGTTGAAATTATAATTCAAATTTAAAATTATTCATTATATTTTATCATTTTATTCAACTCTATAATGTCTGCGCAATGCTTTTGTTTGTTGTTACAGATGCAAAGAATTCCAACAAATATTAACTAAGATTCAGACAACATATCCATTCTGTTGTTGGATGTCTGATCAGCATCAGCTCAGGATCACACAGAGGTCAGGATTGTGTTTACCATATTATGACAACTGGACAAGTAAGACCTCAAGTCAACATGTTTAATCAAAATATTAAAATTATGAATTTCAATCATTGATGGTTGTACCATATATCAATGCTTTCTGCAACCGACAGTACCTTTGTGTTAGAGAAATCAAAGACATGGTGAATAGTTCAAGAGAACGCGAAAGCTTTTCTTGTCCAGGGGAGGCTAATCATGAATATCTCCAAAGGTAAATTTCATTTGAAATAGGGAAAATAGTTTAATTATTCTAAACGTTTATTTATTTTAATATTTTAATTTTAAATATTTTAAATCGAATGTTTTAGTTTTAAATATTTTATATAAGGGACATTTTTAATCTATTAGATCATTTATGTTAAATTTATTCTGTTAAGATCATGTGATTTGCACGTCGGGCGTAATAAAAAAAAAAAAGCGTACAATGTTAAATTGATCATTTAGATCATAGTGACCAATTTAAGCCAAATGAGTTGTAAGTTAAATGACCAATTTAACCTTATATATATATATATATATATAATTTTTTTTTTTTTTTTACACGCGTCGTGCGAATCACATGATTTTAACGAAACAAATTTAACAAAAATAAGTTAATGGACTAACGGTGTCCCTTATATAAAACGTTTAAGATTAAAATGTTCGATTTAAAACGTTTAGAACTAAAATATCAAAACAAGTAAACGTTTAGGACTAATTGAATTATTTTTCCTTTGAAATAAGAATCGGTCTAACCCTTCATTATCCATCCAAAAAGGAGTAGTTGAGATATCAATTCACTATTAAAATACACATCTTGAGTTAAACTCCTTTTGTTTAAGGTTTGTTTACACAGAAAAATATATGGGTCATGTAATCCGAATATGCCTAGTGTTTAAAAAGTTCAAATACTAAGAGGTTTATGTTCAGAAAAACAAACAACAAAACCTTTTACTGCTTTATGCTGCTGCTTCTTTTTTTTTGTCCGGGAATGTTTAACTCATATCGTGTATCTTTTAAACAACATCATGTGCTATGAGATATGAATTCTCGTGTGAGCTCGAATGGCTTATCAAGAATGTTTTTTGTCTTCAAAATCCACTTATGGGCTGTTGCAAGGATTTTCATGGCCCAGTTTAAGCCCATGTTCTATTAGGCTGAGAATTTTGGCAATAAGTTTATCATCACTGACAAGCTACATGGCATCCCAAATTGTTTACCACTTGTGCACCTTTAGTACATCATGATACATATGGGAAAATCCAAAGCCTTGTCGGAAGTAAAAAAGGGCCCATTTACAATATGCACCGCACATTCATCTTCACTGCATGAATCTTCTGGCCAAACGCGCAAGGTGTAGCATGAATATAAGCATTAATAGGGCGGAGGAGGGAAGGCCTACAATTTTTTTAATTTTTTTAATGGGATAAATTAATTTTTTAGATTAAATATACATTTATATTTAAAAATTTATGAAATCAATGGGGCCTACAATTCCCATTACTTTTATTTTTTGTTTGTTCACTCCTCGACCCTACCTGTCCCTTTCCTTAGCAACCCACAAACCACGAAAGATAGCCAACCAGCTGAGCTACCTAAACTTCCCCAACTATCCTCCATATATATTTGCCTTTGAGCACTACTAGGGTGAGGATAATGCCTACTCTGTTGACATAACCTGGATTGCTGGGGGAGGGGACCAAAAGGTCTTTGCATAAACATACAAAAGACTTTAAGTTTTCATCCTACAACATTCTGATGTCTTGCTTGTGAGTTCATAAAAATTGCATACAAGGGCAAGAAATGACTAGGACCTAAGCTATCCTAGTTGTAAATGGAGAAGAGTCAACAACACTACCCTATTCAGCTGCATCACATACTTCTTTATCCACTTATCTTTATTCTTTTCCACTTTAAGCCATGCCTAACCTCTTCTCAACTATCTATTCTTCTCCAGTTGGGCACCAAAAACTATACTATTCTAACACCATAAGATGCTGTGAGGACACAGCTGGAGTGAATCTTCAACCTCCTGATAACAATGGGTTAGCCAGTTTTCCTGAAAAGAATCTTCTAGTTACCAATAGAGTCATCATAAAGCCTCCCCGGCCGCAAAGAATTATACTCGTTAGACATGGACAAAGCGAAGGAAATGTTGATGAGAGTGTTTATACACGAGTGGCTGATCCGAAGATTGGCCTTACACAGAAAGGATTAGCTGAGGCAGAGGAATGTGGGAAGAAAATCAAGGAGATGATTGAGAAAGATGGTGCAGATGATTGGAAGGTATACTTCTATGTGTCTCCATATCGAAGGTCAATTGAAACACTACGTAGTTTGGCTAAGGCGTTCGAGCGCCCAAGAATTGCTGGCGTAAGAGAGGAGCCTCGACTGAGAGAACAAGATTTTGGTATGTCACTGTAATACACAATTGCTAAAGTATACATATATATATATATCATTAGATCAATGGTTTACACAGCATTTGTTGTTGTTTTCATCAGGAAATTTCCAGGATCAAGAGCAGATGAAGATTGAGAAAGGCGTACGAGCACGCTATGGCCGGTTCTTTTACCGGTTTCCTAATGGGGAATCAGCAGCAGATGTTTATGATAGAATAACAGGTAGAGAGCTGAGAGCTCAATGTCACTACTAGCCATTCATACTTGTTTAGAGAATGTGACTCGGGAGAAAGTATGGTGCAGGCTTTAGGGAAACACTCAGAACAGATATCGACATCGGACGATTTCAGCCACCTGGTGAACAAAGTCCGAATATGAACTTAGTGATAGTGTCACATGGTTTAACATTGCGAGTGTTCCTGATGAGATGGTACAAATGGACAGTGGAGCAATTTGAAGGACTGCAGAACATGGGCAATGGGGACATGATTGTGATGGAACGAGGTTATGGCGGAAGGTAGTCCTTTTTTTCTTCGGACTGACACTCTCGTTTTTCCCTATACATCCTATTTCAGTGTAATTTCTAAACATCATATAACTATCAGCATGGCAAAACCACCCTCTCATTGTTGTGAATGTATATATTTCCCTGATGAAGCCGACATCCTTTAACTTCTCAACTTTTTTTCGATTTTGTCAATAGCATTGGATTGGGATGGAATCTTCTTAATTTAGGCTTGCTTCACGGGCAACAAAAGATCTTTAACCCCCAAAATTATTTACATAATAATAGTTCGTGGCATGTATCTCCCCAGAAAGCGTAGCGCAGGCTAAACTATTGGAGTATTTTCGACTTATAGTTTCACCTCTCTTAATTTTATCCAGAAAACTTGCTTATTACCTATACTATATATGCAGATACAGCTTATTAATGCATCACAGCAAAGAAGAGTTAAAGAAGTTTGGGCTGACAGATAATATGCTTATTGACCAGGAATGGTAAATACTAGGGGCTTTCTATGGTTCTTCAAACTTTGGTCCTTGCTGGTGAGACCTTATGCTTCTTCCTTTCCCCTAACTAAGATCATGATGTTTATTGGTTCCTACTGCAGGCAAAAGATAGCAAAACCAGGCGAACTAAACTATGATTGCCTATTGACTGGGCCTTCTTTCTTCACCCACTTTGAAGATGACAGCAAAACCTGTGCAACAGAAAGGGCATAAACTTGAAGATGCATACTCCTCAATACAAGAGTACCAAACTTTGAAGCTGGAAAACTCTCACTAGAGTATTAGTTCAGCTCTGTTTCCGAAGGTTTTACTGAGCAGGCTTAATCGTTTATTCCTCGAGCAATGAAACGAGCATGCCTGTACATACGCTACTACTAGAACATGGTAATAGTAGATAAAAAAATACTAGTGTCTTTTAAGAAGATTAGCTGAATACCCACCAGTAATGGAAGTATTAGCGCCTAGTTGTAGAATTTCTGGTGTCTTCTCTTCAATTTTGTTTTGGATGTTGGACAGATTTGCCCCATCATCGACAAATGAAACCATGAAAGATATCACCTGCACTCAATCTATTGAGCCAACCCAATAAGTTCTCCATACTAAAATCAACAAGCGCGATGAAATTTGTGGTAAAAAGTAACAACAATAAAGAAAAACTTCCATCACGCACTGATACTGCTCAAATGACATTTTGATCATCTATCTCATATATAGCACCATAGAAGTCTCCAAGATAGCTTAATCTGCTTGCATGACAGAATAAGGAAAGAACCCAATGTCAACCGACTCAGTTTCAAGGAAAATCTATAGGGTTCTCCTTAACAACTGCTGCAGTATTACCCCCAAAAAATCTAAAGGAAGAAACCACTAGCATGTGTAAGACATGCTTAGTGTTTGACACCTAGAGATACCAACACATTCCTGATGTAATTCAGTTTCACTACCAACTCTGCATCAAACCTGTGGCTTTAAGCTTTAAGCAAACCTCACTACTAACTCTGTATCAAACTCTGTATACCCCTGTGGCCTTTTGAACAGAAATAAAAAAAGAGTACTTAAGCTTTAAGCAAATCTCACTACTAACTCTGCATCAAACCTTATCCAATCTTAAAAAGGCTTGATGCCACTATTGCTATGCCGCAATTGCTAATTTTGTGCTTTAATTTGCACAGGACCAACTAATCACGTATGGAAGCAAAATCAAATTTTGAAATGCCAAAACTAGCTTTAGCAGACATACTCATTAAAAAATAAGTAAATTTAACGATGATATCACAGCAAAATGATCTAATTGAATATGACAAATTTAGATGTTGGATATTATATCTTTAGCGTATGAATAACAGCATTACCAAGAGAAAAATTAGAGGCTCTCAAATATTATGAAACCAATAATGCTTCAATCAAGTTCAAGGAATGTATAGATCAGATTGTGGCAAAAAGAAAATGACAAGAACACCTGCAACAACTAGCTAAACTCGATAAGAAAAAGAAGGGAAATAAAAACTTTACACTCTAAAAAAAGAGCTAATGCCTTCTGGCTTTGCTATGTCCAACCAAATGCCGAGACAGAACAGCAACTCGTCACGGATTTCAAAATCACAGTGCCACAGCTGATACTAACAAACCTTTCCAACTTGGGTCCATCTTCTGATGCCTACAGCAGTAAATCTACACGGTTCTAGAACACCAATTTATTCTCCTCACAACCATCATTACACCCAAGCCATGATACTTGATTAAGGAAAATAAGAGCAGTTCCACTTCCTGCACTTCAGCATTGAACACAGTAGTCGAATCTTTGAAGAAATAATCCTTCATATAAAAGTTGAGAGGAAAGGAATAATGACAAAAACTCTTTCAATGTTCGAAAGAAACCAATCTCCAAAGTGGAGAGACAGAGACGTTGAACTGAATGAGTAATAAAGCTATCCCAAATTCTGATCTATGCATCTCAATCTGGAAGCTGAATCAAACATATACTTCATTTCTTGACAAATTCATCAGTACATCACTGCAATTTTGAGAACTTTATCATGCGAGAACGAATTGCTGCACTCACGTTTTTGGAGAAAAGAAAGAAAAAAGAATTGTCACACTGAATGTGGTCAAGATCTAAAAAAACTCAGGATTGAAAGTCCAGGAAGCCTCATATAATCAAAATGCCAAAACTTCAAGAATTCTCAATTGTTCCATTCATGATACGCATTTGACGAGGTCGACCAGGCTCACCATTTCGCCTCCAGAAAGCCCTCCTCCACCATATCTCAAATCCCCTCTGAATATTTGGACAATCATCACTGGAGTTCAAAAACCTATCAAACCAAGACATCAAAAGTTCCTGTTGCCAAGACATAGGCAGAGTCAAAATGGTATTACTAAGACCATCCTCAATCAAATGCCGGTCAAGGCCTTTTGAAGCCCTCCTCATCCAAGCAAAATCCTCATAAAATGGCACCAACCATGTCCGCATCAGCAAGCACCTTGCATCCTTGGAAGCCATTAATTGTCCCTTTCCTATACCAACAAACAGCCTAGCCGTAACTCTGCTAACCTCATACCTATGTATTGGTGGCACTTTAGAATGTGCCTCAGATAAATCAGACTGTGATGCCCAAATCTTCAAAAAATCTTCAGCAATTTGTCGATCAATTAAAATATCTAAAATCCAATGCAAATTATCTGCTTGCCTAGCAATCTGACTCACATCCTTCAAGTCTGCATCTGCAGCACGTAGAAAAGAGTGGTGAAGCAGTTGCAAACATCCATCACAAGCCGAGTACAATGACTCCTTCCTCAAATCCTTATGGGAAGAATTTTCCCGTAGCATTTTAGATACCAATGTTTTCATCTCTCGCCTCGCTTTCTCATCTTTCCCTTCCAGAACTACCTGCAACAGCTTAAGAAGCACTTCTTCATTTTCAGTTCCATCCTCAGCCCCACCCGTAACGTCAAGAGAAACCCTCTTCAACACTTCCCCAGCTCCAACCCCTTCAAGTTGTAGCTCCGATAGCAATGAAGCAACCTTCTCTTCCTCATCCTCAGCCCATGGAGCAGCCTCTAAGTACTCCAAACAAGACAACACCCCCACATCAAACCCAATCGCCGCTGAAACCTATATTGCAAAAAACACAGTTCACACTCCATATACCCTTGAATTTTCATCAAACAATTACAATAAAAAAAACCATACGACAATAACTACATTAATTTCACACATTCAACTTTCCACTCTACAATCAAATTCCACATACATCGTACATGCCATCCTAATAAATAGAATTAAAGACTCCGAGTAAATTTTAAAGCACAATTTTCCAGGACTTCATGCTTCATGCATATAGAAAATAGATATAGTAACATTCATATACAAACACATCCACCGACATAATTTTTTTGAGAAGTACATCCACAGACATAATTACACGCACGCAATTAGATTACCACGTGTAAATTATTCCATTATTCATAATTAATTCCAAGGAACAGCATCATTTAAGTTATGAATAAAAAGGATCTTATATAATCTTGTTCCATTCCCAGAGCTTGACTTGAGAACATATCATCTATTATCAATCACAACCTACTTTAAACATCCCAAGTCACTATTCCATTATGACAGCTCGACTATGAACTATTAGATATCAACCGAAACAACTATTCTTCATTGGGCACTAACTAAATAACAAGTAATGGGAAAAGAACAATGTATAAGCATATCAATGCATAAGTTGACAGTGTGAAGATTAGGGTAAACAACAAAGTCCCCTACTTTGTTTTGCCGAAATTGCACGATGTACTTGGGCGGGGAAGTTTTTGCCACATTTTTATTCGGTAAAAGGACATGGGAGTTTTTTGTAATTTATCCGATAAATTACCTTCAAGATGCCAAGAACTTTGGGAACATCTTCCTTCATTAGCTTTTTCCTCAAATCTTTACAATACATTAACCTCAATGTCTCAATATACACTTCAATATCATCACAATCCGCAATTTCGACAATGTAAGGCCCATTGTTTCTCTGTTGTTTCACCCATTTTTCGCTTAACTTCTCGGCAAAAAATCGGCTAGTTGCCACAAGGATCTGCCTATGAACACTCATTGCAATGCTTAGACCATCCTTTGAGCTTAAAGTTAGCTTTACATCGCTTGAAACGGCATCGTTAAATTGGTTTCCTGGGCTTGTACAAGCTAAGAGATCCATCAAACGCTGTTGCATTAAGGCTTGTTTGTCTAAAGGTGATGGCTTTTGGTGGTTTGATGGAACGGAGGCGTTTTGGTGAATAAAGGTTGGTGGTAGTCTTGCGTGGCAATCCGGCTCGTTGGCCATCATCTCGAAAAGAGTCGGACTTGAACGGGTGGTTTTCTCGACGGAAGGCGGCGGCGACATGGGGTTGAGGAGGCCGGCGGTGAGAGCGTTGTTGAATTTCGTAAGAGATGATGGGAACGAGTCGTGGCCCGCGGCGGCAGAAGTGGCACCGCCGCCGTATACTGTGGCGGCTGCGGCGGAGTAGGTGTCCATGGTTTGGTGCTGTTGGTGGTATGTGGTGGTGGGTGAGTAACGGATCTTGAGATTTGAGGGAGAGGAGGGTGGAAAAGGTGACGTAGCTGGGGACGCTGACGTGGCTGGTAGGTTGGAAACAATGTGGGTTGTCGGTGGTGGTGGTGGTGGGGATGGCGGCGGAGGGAGTTTTGAGGCGGGGCAGCACCAGGAGGTGTCTGGGGAGACGACAGTGGGCGTGTCGAGTTTTCGGGTTTGGTATTGGTGGTTTTGGGGTGGATATGTGGTGGTGGAGGAAGTTGGTTCTGAAGTGGAGGTGAAGGTGGTGATGGTGGTTTCACGGCAGCGGCGGCGTTTGGGTATAATGGTTTGTGTTTGGAATTTGAGATGAGTTGTAGTAGTAGCTGCCATACGAAGTAGAAAGTGTTAAAAGGTGCCAATGTGTGGGTGTTTTAGTACCAATCGCCAGTGTGTGTTGTCCTTTAGGTCACCAACGGCACCATCAGAGTGTGTGTGTGTGTGTGTGTGTGTGTGTGCGTGAAAAAGAATTAAGAATGGCGGTAGATACGAGACAATAGAGTAAGAAAGAGATAGAGGGTGAGGGGCTTTTCAAGTAAAAGACATGAAATGCAGCGAATAGCAAACACTGGAGAGCAAAAATGACCATTAATGAGGAAAGTGAGAGTATGTAAACAAGGTTTTAGAGAGATTACTATTGCTTTGTTTGTACGTTTTTGGCTTGATGCCAAATGCTTTTCTTCTAAGCTGGACTCTAAATTAACTATGAGAAACACAACAGAAAAGGTTTTGGGAGTGTTGAGTGTTGAGAAAATTTCGATCCCTTCATAATATATAATTATGTTATAAAAATAAATTAATAAGTATAAATATTCAGATTAGAATTGGCATAACAACATGAAATGATCGTTCTTGTTCAATTTGGCTTAAACTTTGATGTTATAACTCAGACGTTACTCAATAGAGATGCAAAATTAACAGAAGTATCAAAATAATCAAAATATGCACCACAAATTATTTTACTATAATTGTATATTAGTCCATTGTAATTAAATTTTTCTCTCTTGCTCGTAACATATATTATTACGAGGGAATCTAAGTAGGAGAAAAGGGATGGGGGTTGAGATGAGGTTTTGTGGGAGGAGGATATTTGTTGTGGGGTTTGGATTTCCCGCCAGGGAGACTTTGAGGTTAACAAAACTTTTTTGGATTCGGAAAAAAATAATAAAGGAAAGGAGGGGATTTAATAATAAAGAAAAGGAAGATGATGATTAAATCTTGTTTGGATTAGATGAAATTGTAAATGAAAGTTTCATAAAAGATTATATGTATTTTTTGTTTGGATTGGAGAGAAAATAAAATAGATGAATAAATTTTATAACCACATTAATAAATATGCTCTCTTTTGATGTCCATAGAGTTGGAATTTTTTTTTTAAAGATTTGATCTTTTTTTTTTTCTTTAAAAGGTCTGATAAATGAGACATGAAGGAAAATGACAAAAAAAAAGAAACGAAAATACTAGTTCAAGGGTAGCAGCAGTGTAATTTCTAAAAGAGCTAAATGGTTATATTGTCATTTGTTGGTTTAATTTTTTCCTTTCCCTTGCTTTGACCCTTATTTGGGGTGATTTCAAATTTAACACAATAGCTAATTTTGCTTTTCTTTCCAAATCATTTCTCCCCTAAACCTCCCCAATCCAAACAAAGAAACTGATTTAAAAATCATTCCAAAACCAATCTCTTTATCCCAAATCTCTCAATCCAAACAAACCCTTAGGGGATGCTCCCACAAGGTTTGGTTTCATTTGTTTTAGCACATGTCCTTTGTTGCCACAGATAAAATTTGCAGGTTTATGCCAGTTGTGTTTTCACCGCAGCTTTGAATTTGGATTATGTGGACGGTTGGGCATAATGCTACAACGCTAAAATTGAAAGATTGAAAGGTAAATTTTGTCTAGTGTTGCATTCTTGTTTAAGAGGAAACGAAATGTGGAGATGTGTTGTATTTTCAAACTTTATATCTCCGTCTAATTGGATTTGAATTTCTTGTAATATTACGAAGAAAATCTTGTTTAAGAGACCAATGAAGATTGTGGTCAAAAGAAATGGGTAAAAAGAATCGTGTCAAGTCAGAGTGATTACAAACTCAAGTATTTCTATAAAAAAACTTAAAAACTGTGTTGATTGCATTGCAAGTTTAAACTTAAGTCAACCCCTTAGTAATCACAATGTAGAATTAGTCCCGGAGCCTCTACACAATCTTGTAAAAAAGGATAGAACGGCAGAGTTCTCCTATAGATTGATTGTTCAGTAACTTGACTATGTCTTGTAAATTAAAAAAAAAAAAAAAAACAACAATCTTCATTGACAATCATTTCAATTGTGGTGACGAGCTAGCCTGGTGAAAAAATGACAAAAATATGCAGCTGTAAGCTTTGAGTGCATCAACAAGCATCGTCTCAGCCACGCTACGTTTACATCGAGTGCCATGAGCAATCAAGTATGGTTGAGTTTTAAGCATGGTGGTGGTGGAGACCAAATTTGTCTGCTGCTATAAACCAACACACATGGAAACACTTCATTTGGTTTATTTTGCTATCAACCATGTGAATGTCATTAAATGTTGGGGCTCATGGCTTGCACTTAATTGTTGCAAGACAGAAATATGACCCACTTGGCCTCTCATCAATCAATGAAGAAAACAGACAATATTCTTACTTTTTTTTTTCCTTTCCTTTTGTCGAGTATAATAGATTTTTGGATAAAAAAATTATGTTGTGTAGTGGAAGGATTAGTTTCCCATTAATAAACCTAGTCGCTGAAATGTGAACAAGTAATTATATGTTTACCCCATTAGTTTTATATAGTGGTTTGACAATTACAGGTTTTTTTTTTTTTTTTTTGCTTCTGAGGAGGCCTAAAGTCGATTATATCAACACACTCCTAGGTAATGTGACACCCCTTTTGTCATTGTCAATGATTTGACACAACTGCTCCGAAATGTCATCAACATAATAGAAACCAAACGGTCTATTAATCCCAAAGTTTGCCAACCAATCCGTACAATAATTTGTCTCTCGATAAACATGCTTAAGATCAAATTCCGTATGCCGAACAATCATCTGCTTGCTATCTTCCACAAAAGGGCTAAGAGATCTAGGCGCAGAAAAGCTTCGTGTGATGATGCCACAAATAAGGGCTGAATCAGTTTCAATTAGGAGCCTCTGTACATTCAATGCCTCAGCCATTTTAAGACCTTCCCATAATGCAATGATCTCAGCACGAATGCTCGTAGTTATTCCCAAGTTAACAGCAAAGCCCCCTTTCCAATCCCCATGCTCGTTTCTGAAAATTCCCCCAGCTCCTGCAAGACCCAGATTCCCTTTGACACATCCATCAATATTAAGTTTCCATCGATCAACCGGCTTCACCCAACCAATATGCAAAAGTTGTCTAGCCCTTGCACCAATTCTGTTAACATCCCTGTATGCTTCTTCAATCTCCCTTGCAAACTGAATGATATCCGAAAGCACATGGGAACTTGTCTTATAAGTGGAGTCCTGAAAAATAGTTTCATTTCGCCATTTCCAAATTATCCACAAAGCAACTCCAAACACAAAGTTCCATTTAAGACCATGCCAGTAGCTTAAATTCTTGAGATTTCCATTAAGCCATTCATTCCAGCTTGATTGAAAAAAAACACCATGCTTGTGAGAGGGAAGCATCATCTTCCAGACTTCTTGTTGATTGGCTAAAAAATTATATCACTAAAGTAAGTATACACCCTGCAATATGACACATCAATTTATTTAATGTCTTTTAAAAACTTTACTTAGCAAAGATAGAATCATTAATAACGTTCATGTATGATTTAATCATAAATCATAGATCGAATAATCCAGCTAAAAAATTAGATAGTATCACATAATTTTATATCAATTAAGTTTATGAGTTAGAGATAATCAGATTTGAGCAGCTATAAATGATTTTAGGTTAAATCATAATCTCTTAAATCTCGTGACAATTTCACTATAGAGACAACCAATAGACAATAACTGCCTCTAAACACAATATCTCATATATTATTTGTGAGCTAGATATAAATTGTTAAAAGGGTGAAGTGCACCAAACCCCTCTATACTTTAGCGGAAGTGCACAACACCCCCATATAGTTCAAAAACTCCCTCAATTAGTTCCTATATTTTTTAAAAGTGCATAACACTCCCTACACTTAAAAAAATTCGTCGTATTTAACGAATTTTGTGAAAAAGATGTAAATACCTCAATTTTTTTTATTTCTCTTTTTTGTCATTTTCTCTTTTGTTTAGACCAAAAAAATAAAAGAAAAAAATATATATATATATACACACACAAAAAAATACACACACACACACATATATATACCATATGGGAGGGTGGGATGGGCGGTGAGGTAGGGGGGAGGGGGTAACGGCTGGGTGGAGGGATGGGTGATGGGATGGGGTTGGGTATTGTGGAGGGGTGGAGGGATGGTGTTGGAGAAGATGACTATTTGTATTTTTTATTTATTTATTTTTGTATTTTTTTTAAATTTTTTAAAAAGGGTAATTTAGTCAATTCTTATAATTATTTAATAGATGAATTCGTTAAAAATTAATAAAAATCTCACTTAACATGTGTGAAGTACACTCTCCGTTAAATTTAACGAATTTTTTTACGGCAGAGGGGTGTTGTGCACTTTTAGAAAATCACAAGAACTAATTGATGAGGTTTTTGAACTATATGGAAGTGTTGTGCACTTTTGCTAAAATATAGGAGGGTCTACTGCATTTCACCCTTATAAAAATATGGATGCAAGTGCCAATCACAAATTGAGTATGTGCAAATAACTAGGCCACACATTTACCCTACAAACTAATGCAACAAGTATAGAATTGATAAAAAAATTAAAAAAAAAAAAAAAACATTTTAAAAATCTTTTTCAACCATTTTATTCATCATAGCAAATTATGATTTGCATTCACTTTAATCAATATCATACATCTTTTAAATCACTTGTGATGATGTGTCCATATCTAAATGTTTTGGTTATTTCACTATAGTGGATGCCTTCTACACAGGGAGAACTCGAAGAACTCTTTCAGATTCCTTCTTTATAATAATTTTATGCCTATTGCCTATTTGTTCACTGGATTTATGGGCTATAAAGTGGGCCTTGCCTCATAAATATATAGGTTCAGCTTTACCAATTGCGTTGACCCAACTGAAATGAAAATATAGTGGGCTATAGCCCAATACACTATCATGGTCATGGCCTAATGCGATCATCATCCAGAAAGAAATATCTTCTGCAAAATAATTTAGTCCAAATCTGATGGAGCAACGGTTGAGATAGAGTGAAAAATATTCTAACTGGGTTTGGGAAATGGATTTTTAATTCTTGGGTCAATTGTTCGAAGAATTAAGGGTAAGGAAATTTAAAGAATAATATTTTATATCGTTTTGGTAATTAAAAATTAATATATTAGATATCAATCTTTTATTTATACGATTGAAGTATCATTGTAATAATATATAATAATACTCAATCTAACAATTAATATTCTAGTTGGAAAGTAACTTTTTGTCATTAAGAGAAAATACTGTTAGGTCCAGTTGACCGAACCCAACAACACTCACAGTATTGGTGGGGCTCACTTGATACTCATAACATTGGTGGGTCCGGCTGGAATTTTTCGTCACTAAGCTGTCCTCTTGAGGATACTGAGAAATGGCTTAGGCAATGCTGGATATGACAACTTAACTTGTCTATGGCTGTAAATGGTATATATCCCTTTACAGTGTTTAACTGAAGTTTGATTAACAGTTTCTGAGGAGACGTTTTGCATCATAAAAAACCTTTATGTGATGCCATGGATTTATTAGAAACACAAGGGCGAAAAGAAGGAAAACTCTTCATATAAAAGACAGCCCCTATTGCATTAAAGGGGCAAACAATATAACATTTCTCATTTTATATAATATAAGAAGGCCTGATGATTTTTTTATTTGAAATAAATGAATTTCATTTACGTGCAATACATTTACATAAGATATTACTTAAGAGATGAAGGTTAATAATACCAATTAGGGTGATATTAATATATGTTGTTAGTGTATCTAGATCCTTGGTTCCGTTCATTCAATTGATCTTATTCATTACGCCCATTCCCTTATCTCCTACTAAGCTATAGCAATTCTATGATAATATGAAGAAAATAAACAAAATTAAACTTCCATCAGCAGACATCCGTACAATGCATGCATGGTTCTATTATTTTCCAAGACCTATTGCTTATATATATATATATATATATATATATATATATATATATATATATATAATATAATAGGGTAGTTAGAATAGTGCTATGATTTAGGGGAAGTAAAGCAAATTCATGTACAAGTTTTATAACACATCACATCTATAATTAATCAAACCCATTGCTAACTTTACGTGGGTAGTTGAAGTGGACTATCTTGGATGGCAACAACTTAAAAAAAGCTCATATTAGATGGAATTAATGCTAGATCATTAGTAGCTTGTCATTAATATTTAAATTTAGATTCTCTCCGAATGTTTACTTCGATGATAATCGTACAATCATTTCATAATTATTAATTTTTTTTATATCGTTATAACGTTCGAATGAGTGTTAGATTAATAGTTCCCTTCATATACATCCATGTGGATGCAATGTCCATTAGATTTTCCTCAGACATTAATTATTATTCAACTCTTAAAATTTGCATTAGACAAAGGCTTACAAACACTAAAATACGCACATTTTAATTAATTCCTATCCTTCTGGGAAAGTTTATACTAATTCAATTCGATATTGAATTGTGTACAAAAAAAAAAAAGTTTATACTATTAAATCATTAAAGATTTTAAAGACAACTTAAAAGTATATCTGTCATCCATCCCAAACTATTTTTAACAACATCGATGTTGAACGCATTTAAATTCACGTGTTACTAAAATCGAATTGAACGCATGAGGAAATTAATGTACAATATAATTAGTAGTAATGTGCATGCAAATATTGTTCATTAACAGCTATATATATACCTTAAAAATAATTAATGTTGCTGCTTTTATGTTTTATTAGTGGTGCTATTGTTTTCTTTCCCTAGCCTATAGGTTATGAAGGTTTTAAATAAATGTTGTATACTTAATATAGTTGCACTCCATTGATAAGATACACGAAACATATGCGTGCCCATTTTCCCAACTATATAGTTGGGTTCGTGGATTCTACATGTTTAATTAACTGTAATTTTCTTACAGTACTCAGCCTAGGCTAATGTATTTCTCTTAACTTTTAAGTTAATGAATTCATGTTTCTGACCCCAGAAAACAGTTGTTGATGTTATAACATCATAAGAGATATCATATCTGGCAATGAAGTATGATATAATTATGTTGAAATGATTTAGACTATTAAATGTGGCGATTAAATAACTGTATCATATTTCATCAAAATTAATCTCCCTCGTAAACATCACTTCTTATGGACTTATTGAGGATGATATTTTTTGATCTAGCTTATGGCCTATTAGAAGTAGAAGGCTCTCTGGTGGGATCTTCACATACAAAAAAAGATTGCAATTAGTTCGATAACAATCGAGTGAATTACTTCTTCAGCCCGAATCTAGAAATCCTTTACATATGATGCAAATGGATCTTATTCTATATTTGATTCTAGATATCTCTATACAAAATACAAATCGGATTCTGAAGAAGAGGAAAGAGAAGGAGCCCTTAACTCGCAACATATAGAGTAGGATTTATTTAATCACATAATTTAGGCTCCTACAATATATGGCACCCTAGATTTATGAGAAATCTAAATCTGTGGATGTCTGTGTTTGTGCGTGTGCGTGTGCGTGTGCGTGTGCGTGTGTATGGCCATGGGTGGTGGTGGTGTGTGTGCATGGGAGGGTGGGGCGGTGTGGAGGAGGGAATTAAGAAGGTGGGGTCTTTGTAATTGATTAGCAATGAAGCGAAAGCAGTCTCCATCCTGTGAGGAGGAGGACAAAATGCACAAGATAATGAAAAGGAAAGAGAGAGAGAGAGAGAGAGAGAGAGAGAGAGAGAGAGAGACTGTTTGATGGTCAATTGGGAAGGGTCACATGACTTAAGACTGCTAGATTTACATGCACTTTAATGGAGGAAGTTTGGTACAAGCTACCAACATCCCACATGAAGCAATGACCCACATTTCTGACTCATGTCTGCTGTGATATGTATGTTATCTTTTTCATCACTATTGATGAACCTTTAATTTACACGCCAGGACTAGGGAAATTTATTCTACTTGAACTTTAACTTAAGCATTCAGAGTTTTGAACCTTAGTCTTTCAATTATTAAAAAAAAGTAATTTATCATTAAATTACCTGTGTTATTAGTAATATTTGTCGTGCACTTGAATGTATTCCGTTGTTTTCTAAAATATGTTGTTTTGTAGAAAATGTGTGGAATTACGTCGTTTTGATGTCAAGCATGGAAGGATTCACTTCGGGGCTAGTAGGGATGCAACTCCATTGATCTCAAGAGTCGAATTATTTAGAAGTGAATTGGAGGTATATTTTTCTTTTAAAAAAAATGTGTTCATTTTAAAGATATTCTTAGGCTAACAAATCAATTAATCCCGGATGAAAAAATTTGTCTATATATGAGTATATAATTGTGTTTTTAGCTCTGATTGATCAAAAATCCCGAAATTTCTTCTAATGTGAAGTATAAATAAATTATGAAGTAATACAGATCTGAATCAGTAATTTAAGTAAAGGTACATGTTAAAATAATTATAGGATCTTCCAATTTTCCAAAAATTACAGACTATGCAAATCCTATCTTTTAATGATTTCGTAAAATCATGGCATGGTATATGACCCCAGAGAGTCATTTGTGGTGGCTAGAAATTCAAGAGATCGCTGCA
The DNA here is from genome assembly GCA_037974665.1 of Ehretia macrophylla. NCBI lineage: Eukaryota > Viridiplantae > Streptophyta > Magnoliopsida > Boraginales > Ehretiaceae > Ehretia > Ehretia macrophylla. The sequence goes on along the minus strand of CM075764.1, from coordinate 9,866,736 downwards.
TTCTTTCGTAAGATGCGTGGTAAACAAAAGTTCAATATTTTTATGAGGCAATTTCATCCATATGTAATGGACACCCGAGACACTAATTAACCAATTATATTTGATACGATTTTTTTTTTTTTTGAAACAAGAGAGACATAAGACCATACAATATATAAAGTAATCAGTGAGAAACGAACTCATAATCTCTCACATACACAATGAGATATACACCACCGAACCAAAACCCTACTATAATTGATACCATCTTGAAACTTATGAAATGAAATTGAGAACATGTTACATCAATAAATCTAGGGTACTTGATTACCACTAAAGAAAGATTAGACAAAGACAGCTCTTGCAAAGAAAATCCAAATCAAGATCAATGAAGATTACAAACCCACTTTAAATTAAAGGAGATAATGTCTTTTCCATTCTTTCAATTATGACCCTTCTCGAAGAAAAAAGATGAAAGATTAAGAGCAATTAAAAGTTAACTAATATCATATCAAAAAAATTAACTAATAAGTATCAGGAACACCATAACACCACACCATAACACCACGAGATTTGTAATTTTAGAATGAATTTAATATAATTTTGTCTAAATTAAGTTTTTTCGTCATTAAAAGCAAATAAATAAATAATTACGAGTCCAAAAGAGTCGAGATTCCTATTCTCAAATGTTTGGCAGACTTGTTATGGGAACAAAACGTGATTATGCAGTACACTTCTGAGTAAAATACGCATAAACAAGCAATTAAATAAAGCATTATGGGAAACCATGCTTAAAAAGGGGAGAACAACTTGTCACTTTTGCAGTTTTTACATGCATAAGATAGCTTTTGTATGCTGTTATATATTCTCAGGCTCTAAGAGCCAACGAAACTCTACTTCCATTTGCACCTAGTAGATGGAAGTAAATATTTATACTATATATAATATATAGTAGTCTAGAGAAATGATTTCCTACACAATATTAAAGCATGTTTTCTCAACTAAAGATGGTATTTACTAGGAACTCAAAAATCATCATGTTGAAAAGGACATATGTAAAATTCAAAACATGAATGATAATTCTAATACAAGAAAAGTTACGCTAAGTGCATGAAACTAATTTATCAAAGAATAATGTAATTAAACATAAAATTTCAAGGCATAAAGAATTAAACTTGTGGAATAAAAAAAAAATGTATTTATCCTTGGTTTCCCTCATCAATGTATACAAAATCTGTTCCATGATAAGGCTAGAGATTGTTGAGAACCTACCATTTATTGGACAAAATTTTGCTATCCCTTTCCTTTTTCTAGTAAATATATTAGTAAAAAATTCGATAATATCCCAGTGTGTTAAAACGAATGAGAAAAAAAATAAAAAAAAATAAAACCCAAAATTAATAAAAGTAATCACTATGTATTGCCTTCTCCACAAAATGTGGCAATGAGTATCAATCCTCTCTCTATTTTTTGGGTTAAAAGAGTAATGCATTAATTGTTATAATATACACTTGTCTCATATCGAAAAAATCAAAAATTCTAAGACCACCTTATAAGATTTCCTGGGTTACTCCACTTGGTACTAATTGGTTTTAAGATGAAATTTCAGTTATCTTAACATGCTATCAGAGCTAGGGTCTTGGTCTAGTCATATTTATTCGCGTGCGACCTATCTTATATTAGGTTCACTTGTGTTTAAACTTTCGCGTGTGTCATATTTCACGCATCTTCAATCTGCTACGTGTGTCCCTTGTATGTTCAATCTTCCAAGTGTGACCATCTCAAAAATAAGGTTCATGCGTGTTCAATCTTTCACGTGTGACTCCTCACAAATCTGGTCACACGTGAGGGGGAGTGTTAGAATATACCACTTAACACCAATTGGTTTTAAGATGAAATTCCAGTTATCTTAACATTAATTGATTTATAAAAATTACATCATCCAATTCCTAAATAAATCCTAAATGACAAGAGGGTCAAATTTAGTGGGAACAACCCTCACTTGGTCTCGAATTCAAGTCAACTAGGTATAGGTGAGTAAGCATTGTTGATCCCTTTAAAAAAAAAAAATCCTAAATAAATAAATCAATGACGAGAGAAACATGTGTGCAACCAATTGAGCTGTAGCCCGGTCATTGCCAATAATTAATTTAGTAAGTGCTTTCACATGTGTAATTAAGCGTGATCAAGGGCAACCTTTTGCTTTAACCTTTAGAATACAAGTTGCTGTAAAACATCTAATTAACAAATTGATTATTCTACTAACACTGTCATTAAGCTAAGACAGTTTCTGACAACGCAACGTTGGCTAAAATCTTATCTTTAACCCGCACTTAAGCAGGTTTAGTTGCGCGTTAGACATTGTGGCAGGCAAGACCTAAACATATTTAGCCAAGAAAGTGCTATGTGTTTTGGAACTAAGCGCATACAAATCCTGTTAATTATGTGCAATAAGAAAAATTAACAGCAACAGAAATGGCTGGCTATAAGAAGCCAACAAATTAATTATTACTTCAAGTGGGATGCTTTGACGTCAAGTTGATAATTAAGTAGTGTCTAGAGAGGAATCAATGTTGGAGTTGGCTGGACTAACTTTTAAACTAGACTTGACTAGTGACAATGCTATGCTTAATCACAATAATAATATATTCCAAATGCTATTAGAATCTAGCTCTTTACTGCCCCAGCTTGAGTACGGCTTTAACAACTCCCTTAAACAATACAATTAATGTATTCTAAACTTAGCACACCATAAACCAAACTAAATTAAACTAACTAACTAAGGTTTATCTCTTAAGTGGAATCGATAAAAGTAATGCACGTGAATTTGAAAAAAAAAAAAAAAGGAGAGAAGAGGATTGAATCCAATAAGTATATAATTAGTTTTTGATATTCTTTATATTAGTGGTGAATGTATCCTCAAAATTGAATATAATTACCTACCAGGACATCTATTCCTACAATTGGTTGTAAGTAACTTCAGAAAAAAATGATTAAAAAAAAAATAGGGTAAAGTGCATAGTACTCTTATGCTTTTGCAAAGTTGCACAATATTTCTTGTGATTTTTTAAACTAGTCACAATCGTCTCCTCTGTCAAAAATCGGTTTATTTTAATAGAAATTACGATGCACATGCGTCAATTGTGAATATTCAAGATTTTTTTGCTTAAATTATTAATTATTTGGACAAAAATACAATTTTTTTCCAACTATAAAGAAAAAAATGTGTCATATAAGGTTATTTTTGTCTAAACAATTAATAATTTAAGCAAATTTTTTTTGAATAATCGCATTTGACGTGTATGCATCACACTTTTCGTTAAAATAAACGGATTTTTTGACAGAGGGGACTATTATGCTTAGTTTTAGAAACCACATGAGTATTGTGCAACTTTACAAAAATATAAGAGGATTCTGTGTACTTTACCCAAAAAAATAAGATAAACAAAAAATACTAAAAGAATACAGAAGATTATAAGCTAATTATAACAAAACCCGGGATAATGGCTAATTTTGCCAAAAAAAATATAAGTGGAATTCTAGATTTCTAAGCTAGATGTCAGAACAAATCTAGTGCCTAAGTCATTTTCTAGGTTGTTAATAAATCCTACTACTCATAATATAGCTAATTAATGCTATTGCCAATTATATAATATATATGAGACGCTTTATCTTCCACCATTGACTCCATGAAACTTGTACGAGCTTATAATTATTCCCAATCATTCTCATTTATTAAGCCATGTTGCTGCGCACGTTTTAATTAGATGTTATCTGGGTTCTAAGCAATTAATTACTCTACAGAAGCCCCAACCAATCTTTCGACTCATTAATCTACGATATAGTTAGGAGATGGAAGAAGTTTATTGCTTGCCTTTAAAGTGTCACTTTGGCTTGAAATATGAAACCTTCACTTTTTTTTTTTTGTTTTACCCCTTGTGTTACCTTAATTGAGTGCATAGAACTACACTTGAGTATTCTTTTCAATCGAATCATGCTCTCGATGTTTATATATGCTTAAAAAAAAGAGAATTTTGAATTTTATTATATCTTATAATATCACAAGATAATCAAACACTAAAATGTGTATAAAATAGAATTTGAACTTATATCTTATAATATCACAGAATAATCAAAAATTAAGATGTGTATAGATATAACCTTTTTTTTTTCTTCATAGATTTATATCATGGAGATGAAAAGATTACATGACTCAAACATAACTTTCTTAATAAAACAAGAATTGTCAAGGAGAAACTTGATCAAAACAATCACCATGTAAGTGAGATGTGGGTTCATGCACTTGTGAGACTCACATTCCCACAGTACTTATATAAAACCCGATTGTTTTGAACAATCGAGTCGTTTTTAATAATTTTTCGGATTGTCACTACACATAATCTTGATTGAAGTATAAGTTGTCATGAGATGTGTTAAAATTAAAATAAAGCCAGAGGAAGAAACAAACTAGGGGTACAAAGTTGAATGGAGACTAGAGACTAGTGACTAGTGGGAGAGGAAGCATCTCTCTGGAGAGGCCTGGAGTGAAGAATGTGAATGGTGTCGTGGCTTATTTTTCTATATGGGAGGTGGGGCCAAAATGTCTTGGCGTTTCAAGACACAATTGAGATTGGCCTCAAGCTAGGGAGGAGGGGTTTGATCACACCACCCTACCCACGCAATTTGGCTAACAAAATGCCACGCCTCACCCTTCATCCCACCCATGCTCTTTGGCTGGTTGGCCAGGGTTCACAAGTCACAACTTCGGCCGACATGTGCTTTACTCTCTTTTCCTCTTCTTTGTTTTCTAGTACTCTTACGCATTGTGCGTTCATACATCAAACGATATAAATGTATCAAGAACTAGATTTTACTTTGGAGTTTTTTAACTCCACGTTACAAAAGGATAATTCATTTCCTTTTCAACATTTTCGGTACTTTTTCTTAGTTTGGAATTAATCAATTGCAGATCACTTGTTGTATAGTGATGAAATTGAAGTTGAAGTTGTTGCACATACCATAGACCAATATGACTACATTCTATAAGTTATAATTAACTTAACAACAACAGCCTTATAAGAAAGAAAATAAAGGGTTCTTGATTGTAAGTTGAAAAAAAGTCTACTATTAATATATATCTCTCAAATTGTATTACTTAAATATCACTTCTTAATTGACATCTTCTACGACAAGTATCACATGTAAATGACACTTATTTATTGAAAGCAAATTATCATATAATAAGTGCACGACGAACAATGACATATGAGACGTGATATTAAGCTTCGTTTTGACGTTGATAGAAGAATAATGGGCCATTGGCACAATAGCTACATGTTACCAAACCCTAGACATTTACATATCCCTCAATGAAGCTCACTAGAGGAAGAGAGATAGATAAAGACCTAAATTTAGTTCTAGAGACTTTCAGAAAGCGGCCAATCGAGGCAGAAGTGGCACCCCCCATCAAGAGATGCAACAATGACAGAAGAAAAATGGGCCATTGCTCCCCAAAAATAACACCCCTCCCCCCCACTAGGCTGCCCTGATCTGTTCTTTTCCTCCGAATGCTGTTCTTTAATGTCTTTGCTTGTTTTGTGGGTTTGTACAGAGATGATTGGTGTTCTTTTTCATTCATTTGTTTTTGCCTTCCTGTTGTGGGATCTATTGGTTCCCACTTGATGCCATAGGACATTGCATTTTTTCTCAATGACTTTTCTCTTTTGGTCCCATTTACATACTTTGATTATTGATCCTTAATATTCCTTGCCACTCCTTTTTCTTCAATCAAATTTTGATATACATATTTATATAGCATAATATATCGTTTAGACACTTTTCTTTATCAAAAATGCCAATGTATGGTTTTCCCTACGCACCGACGACAAATGAGAAACTTTTTGTTTTCCTTTTTATTAGAAGACTTACCTTAATTTTGAGAATTTTATAATCTTTTCTTTTGTCTCATGGTTGAATTGAAAATTTCTTTGAAAATATGAAATTACTAATTATATTTTTAGGGTTGCTAACTATATACATTGTGAAAAAATGTAATTGAAACATGATTCGTAGATGGTTGATAGTACTAATATTCGGTGAATATATTTTCATTACCTACCTTGCAAAAGCAAGTCATTAGTCTAATTTTATGTGTGTGTATAAATTACAATTTCCATTTTCTCTATTGATTATAATAAAAAATAATAAATTCATCTCTAATAATTTAAACTTTTAGATAAAGTGATCACTTAACATGATATCAGAGCCTAGGTGTCAAAAGGTTCTGTGTTCAAAACTCACCGCCACCCATTTAAAAATAATAAAATTCTCCAAGTGCAAGATTAAAAAACTCACCACGTTGATTATAATAAATAATATAATAAACCATATTCTAATATGTCAAACTTTTAGATGAGATAATTACTTAATATTCTCCATACATGTCATTAGATAAATTAAAGTGAACCCAAATATAAATATGTACATGAAATTTATTTCCTTGGCAAGTAGTTATTGCTAAACAAGATAGAGTCTTTGTTTTTTTTTTTTTTTCTTCTTCATATTGAATTTTTGTATCCTTATATCCTTCCAAAATGTCAAGGGAAAAATGGAAGAAGAATCATGTATAAAAGTATTGTTTTACTTATTTTTAATTTTGTGACAAATTTTTCAAAAACTAATCTTCAAATATTAATGGGAACTAAAGAGCCGAACAAGTTCGTACGTTTCACTAATTGTTCTTGACATCATAATGGTGAGAGCACGAGCCAGTATATAAAATTATAAGTGTAAATTTTACACAAGAAATGATAAGTGAAGTGGATTTTTTGTGTGACTGGAGAATCTCTTTTATTGTTCATAGCTCTTTGTCAGTTTTATCGCTTATCTTTGACTACTCCTTTAGTTAGGTCCTTTGATCCACCAACCGAGTAGTAAACTTAATTTTTCGAGTAACTAGGATAAAATCCCTTGCTCTTCAATGATTTTCTAGTCTACCCTAGAGTTCTTCTCGCTTTTACAACAAGATATAGGGATTGGCTGACGTAAAAATTTCTGTTACTATATCACTATGATTTCCGACAAAAAAAAGTGGATTTGTTAGAAATGGAGTGAAATTCAAGTGGTCAAAAGACCAAACTTTCACGCAATAAGTTTTTGCTAAGAAACTTTCACGCAATAAGTTGTGATTATCATTCATATATAAAAAAGAATTTAAAATTCGTAAAAGTGAAAGGATCTAGTCAAAGATCAAACTGAATTTTGCCTTGTTACTCCAACACTAATAATAGCATTGTAGTACTACACAATCTTACAATAAATCCGAAACAAGGATCATTTATTACTCTCACATGATGAAAACTAATAGTAAACCGGATCCATGGATACTCTAAAAAAAAATAAAAGAAATCACTGGTCAAGCATCTAAATTATTTATAATTGTTAATTTCTTTTATGATATTATAATACTATAAGTATATTCATACATGTAATCAATAACGGTATATAACGATTGTAAATTTTTTATATTATTTTTTTATAATTGATTTAATAATTTACAATCGTTAAATTTTACTTATAATATTATAAATTTATATTTAGATTTATACCCTTGATTAATAGCAATATCTAACGGTTATTAATTATTCATATAATTTCATAATAATTGTATTAATAATTTAAAATTATTAAATTTTATTTATAATATTATAATATTATAAACAAAATTATTATGGTGATGGATATAAGGTGAAGCATAATAGAAGATAAAACGTGAGTGTTAATTTAATTCCCACATCTGTTGTTGTAACGTGGTCATCAGTGAGTGACCCAAATCGTACGACAACACAAGCACTACTACAGCTACAAAATTGCGACAGCACATCTGATAATACATTCAGACACACACTGTCACGTCCCTTCCCCTTCACTGTTTGCCATTCCTCTCCATCCTCATACCCTTTCCCGTCTTTTCCTCTCCTCCCATTCCTTCTATATAACCCACCCTACCCCCACCCCAAACCCAAACCCAAACCCAAACCCCCCTTCCTCCTCCCTCAAGAAACCTCTCATTCCTACCACCACCACCACCATGGGTTTTCCTGTAGGTTACACTGATCTTTTCTTACCAAAATTGGTTATGCATATTCTTAGCTTTCTTGGTTTCGTCAGAAAATTCATTTGCATCTTGTTCAATTTTTTCGGCTTCGGGGACTTTTTAGACCCCGAAATGTCACTACCAAATGAACCAACTAGCTTAGAACCACACTCGGTTTCAGCGATGCTGATTCGCGAGCTTTTGCCGGTGGTTAAGTTCTCCGATTTAATCGACCCGCCGGAGAGCTGTGCCGTTTGCTTGGTTGAATTTGATGGGGATGATGAGATCCGACGCTTGACCAACTGCAGACATGTTTTCCACAGGTGTTGTTTGGACCGTTGGATGGATCACGATCAGAAGACTTGTCCACTCTGTAGGATGCCCTTCATTCCCGAGGATATGCAAGAAGATTTTAATGAAAGGCTATGGGTTGCCTCTGGTATTTCTGATTTCTACGGCGAGTACTCGCCAATTACTACGGCTTTGTAGTTGTTCTGTTACTCTTTTTCTTTTTTCTTTTAGATTTTGTTAGAAATGGGTTCATACATAAAATCAAATGTATATATTACGAAGAAAAAGAAAGAAAAAAAAAAAAAGAGAGAAGAAGAATTCTGTATAGTTTTTCAATTTTTCCAATATATTTAGCAATAAATTTTGGTGTTTTAATGGCATTTATAATTGAGTTTTTTTTTCGTCTATATTTTCTATGATTTTTGTTGTTAGAGCACTTATTTGTTGTTCGATGTCGGTGCGCTCTGGCAATTTAGGAAATGCGTGAAATACAATTATTTGAGAAATTATTAGAATCACGATCAGATGATTCAAATACTCAAAATTATAAAAATATCGCAAAATAATCGTACGAAAGGTTATTAAAATGTACTTGAAATTTAAAAAATATCGTTTTGGGCGTCAGGTTTCTAGCATTTATTAAGGAAAGCGATGTTACAGTAGGGAAATTTAATAATGCCCTGGTAATTATGTGGTACGAAACAAAAATGATTATGTCGTGGCTATTTTATCATAGTGTGTACAAGAATATGGTACGGAAGTTAATGATCCAATTTTGGTTAGTGGCATTTGATAGAAAGTAATAAGTTCGAAAATAATTTATTTAGCCGTAATTGGAAAGTTTTAGCTTCCATTTCCCGGATCGCTTGTTGGGTATAATCGCTATATAATTTTTGTAAACAATTGAGTAGATATAACATTGCGTTCCACATTGATCGTTTAAATAATTATTTTCTAATTAATAATCATTTGAGTTTTCTAATGCTGTAAACATGAATTTAAATAATTTGAACTAGTCGATTAAGTTTAATATATTGTTAGTGGTAGCAGGGTTTGATTTGAATGATTTCAAGAATAATGCAATTTTAATTTTCAAAATAATTATTATATTTGATTTTATTGAGATTTGTCAGAGAAGATCTCAAATACAACAACATTGGGGTTGGTCCTACCTGGTGGAGTCTGCTTATGCTTTTTTCATATATTACCGATTAAATCGGATCTTGTTTCCCAATTTCTGTTTGTTTTTTTCCTAGGACAATGAAATACTCTCAACGTTTGCTTTCTTTTACATCTTTCACCTCAACAGCTAGCGGAACTTGCAAGTCACAAAATTAATAGATTGATTGATTTGTAAGGCACTTAGTTTGGTACTGCTTTTTTTTTTTTTTTTTTGGAGAAAAAAAAAAAAGAACAGGATCGTTTTAGACTCCTTCCCATCCATCAGCTACGCTAGCAAATACTACGAGCCCTCTGCCCTTCTTCTTGGTCATTTTTTAAGGCCAATTTGAGAAGAAGTTTCACATAGGTGAATGTTGGAAAAAAACAGTTCCTGATTGAAGTTTCACCTAGCATGATAGGATATAATTTTGCTCCTAACTTTTTGAACTCAGGCGCTACACAAATAATGTGAACTGAACTTGTGAGAGAATGCTACTTAAGAACAGCATTTGTCAATTGAACTCGTTTAATTTTAATATGGAATGAATTTCATACACGTAAAATCCACACCACTCAACATGCCGAACTTGTCGTTTGCAATATTTTTCCGTGACGGGATGCCGTATTTCCTTCTCTTGTTCATTCATATTGATCAGTGAAACTACCAAATCTGAGAAAGCTCATCATCGTACGTGAGATTGCGTGAACTTTCACAATGAAGAATGGTCATAGGTATAGGTTAGGCCTTAGCTCTACATTAAAACTGAGATGTCTATAGACTTCTGGCCGCAATCCACCTGTCAATGCAGCAGTCCTACGGACCATGTCCTTCTAAAGCAAACAAGAGAACTCTTGCCACTTGTAATGTAAATACGCGATGCTCTCTCTTCCCCGCTTTTTTTTTTTTTTTTTTCTTTTAATTTTTTTTTTTCTGACTTCTATTAAGTCACATTCAAATTCTCACATGGAGCACTATGTCACGGCTGGGCACACACCGCCCGTATAATAAATATAGGTGTATCTTGTATGACATAAGATTTTTCAACTAGATATCCAAAAAAACTTTGGATCTGTGTCAAATGACTAACAATAAAGTTACGATTTTTATCAAGTAGACGATATGAAAAGATAATGTACATTTTCTTATAGACGACTGCTTCTACAAGAAACATTTGTAACATTAATATTGTTTAATGCATGGGTATAACATTAATTAATATCATATAGTGCTCTAAGAGACAGATGCCATTTTTAAGAGTATCAAATGGATTTTTCTTGCAAGAGTTCGTCTTTCATGCGGCTGCCACGAATCTGAACCATAGATTTAATGGAGTGAGTATTAATGGCTGATACTCACTTTTTTTTTTATTTATAATTAATGAATGTCAATTTATGCACAAGCACAAATGTGCCCTTAAAAGTAGATACAAAATAAATGAAGTGTATAATATTTTTTAGTGTTTGAGTTTTGTTTGTTTGCCGTAAAATAACTTGCTTGTAGAAAATATTTTCTAGTGTTTGGAAAATAAAAAATATTTTTATCTCCCAAAGGAGATGAAAATATTTTTTCGACCTTTGTACTAGTTGTAATATTTCATTGAAAAATATTTTTCAATTAACCAATTTTTCGGTGTTATCAAATACCAGAAAATTATAAAAATGTAGCCATCATTTTTTACTGAAAAATATTTTTTAGTCGACCAATTTATCGATGTTCCCAAACACCGAAAAATTGAGAAAATATTTTCTGGAAAAATATTTTACGGAAAACAAAACTTTTTAAAGTAATCTTATATTTTTTTTTTATTTACTTGCCCAATTTCATCATTTCGCACTTATGATAGTTCTCTTATAATAAATTTTAGAGTAAAATGCACCATACCCCCCTGTGTTTTCACAAAGTTGCATCATAAACCCTGTGTTTTAAAAAGTCACGTTATAAACCCTGTGTTATGGAAAACGTTGCATACACGCCCCAAACTCAAATTCTGTTTAACTCTGTTAGTTAGCCTTGTAAAAAGACAAAATTGTCCTCATTTAAAGATAAATCCGTCAAAGGGGGTATTTGTAACTTTTTTGATATCAGAAGAGGGTATTTATCACTTTTTTAATATTAGAGGGAAGTATTTACAACATTTTTCATTTTACAATATCAGAACCATATGCTAGTCTACCTTCTAAGGAGATCTACAACCTTAAACTAATAAATATCATTTAATTAAAAGAATAAAAAAAACGTATATCTTATATAACAGAACATTGATGTCCACTATAAAAAATATAAATCTTATACTTGAAGTTCAAAGTCATATTGCAACTAGTAATAATCGAACATTCACTTGGAATCACATTCTTCTACAAGTAGATTAAAATCTTTAAATCAATGCAAAATCAACTTCAAATCGAAAGAAAGCCACTTTGAAATAGTTTTTCTCTGGATTGTCAATTTTTTTTTTTTTTTTAATCTTTGAAGGGGCAATTTACATCTTTATAAAAAAACATAGGGGCAATTAGAAACCTTATAAAAAACACAAAGGACAATTTACAATCTTATCGAAAACACAAGGGGCCATTTACAACCTTATCGAAAACACAAGGGGTAATTAGCAACTGATGTTAAAAGGGTATTTTCGTCCTTCTGCATGTATTTTAAAGTTTGATAAATGTCATACTTGCATTTCAAGCGTGTGTATTACACTCACGTTAAAATTAACAGAAAAATAGACGGCAGGGGGTTATATGCAACGTTTTCTATAACACAGGGTTTATAACGCGACTTTTTAAAACACAGAGTTTATGATACAATTTTGTGAAAACACAAGGGGTATAATGTATTTTACTCTAAATTTTATCTTATTATAAAGGGTATCATAAACTTTTTGCTACTTATTTAAACAAGCTCATTAATAAATTGTGGACCCCATGCAACATGTATCTAGTTTTCATTGATACACCTATCTTTTTAATTTGTGGCAAAAGTACCGTATCTGTATAGAAGAAAATTCCTTCTTGCAAATGATAAACCTTAAGAAACTAATGAAGCTTTACCAAAAAAAAAGAGACTAATGAAGCCTCACATAGGCAGTACGGCCATAGTTGTTAGGACTGCATCCTTTCTTAATTCTTCGATGAAGTCATTAGTACAATTAGATATGAACATTAAAATCTATATCTATGAAGAACTCTTTTTGACTCAACAACATAGCATGATGTTTTTGTCTTTTTAAGATCATTTCATTTAAAAGAAAGTTTGATAATAATAGCAGTAATTAAATTACTTTCTAGTCTCTTGGGGCTTCAAAATTTCCATCCTTATATGAATGTAACTTGTCTGAAGTTTTACTCTATTTTTTTGTACTCTTTCATGTTAATATATAGTATGAATAAATATCACATATTAGTCCAAAAAAAAAAAAAAAAAAACCTTAAAGGGAGACAATGATAGCTTCTACTCACCTCCGTCTTGTACCCCACCACCGCTCACTTTCCACCTCCTCTATTTTTTTTTTCTACTGACCATCAAGAGATAACAAATCACATTACAGAATTACACAAGAATAGCATGAAATTATTGAGTAACATCTTGGTATAATTAGATATTATAAATTTAAATTATAATTTTAACTTTTATTGTATCAAAAAAATTACATTACTAAATTCGTTATTTATCACGTCTCAAACTCAAACTCTTATTCTACATGTAAGATTAGCTTCACAAACTAAGTATAAATTTAGAAAGAAAAAAAAAAGGGCAGCTAGCTAGGTGAAAGGGATTAGGGCTAATAATGAGCTAATGTGCCAACAAGTTTGCAAGTGTATTTTGAGTTTTTAGACCTCAAATCTACGCCTTGAAATGATTCACCTAAATTATTATTTAAACTCAAGACACTAACTTATAAACATACTTTCATTTAAACTCAAGACACTAACTTATAAACATACTTTTATCATGTCTGATGGCCATTGTGAGTTGCACTATATAAATAGATATGTATAGCTAAATGAATATATAATATTTATGTACATTATATGTATACATATGTACATGCTTATGCCATACGAAGTTTCCTTAACTAAGATAATATCGTGGTGCCACGTCCTACACGTTATGTTTACGTGTATGTTTATTCAACGGCAAACGCCTACGAGGACTTAAAACATTATATTTTTTCTTGAAGACTACCTAATTCTTCATGATAGTGATACATATTCTTTGTTCAAAGATTGGAATCTTCTTTTGCTTTTTTCTTAATGTATTTCACGAAAGAGCGTAGAAATTAAGCTTTAGTTAGTTGTTGGTTTATCTATTCTTGGCTTTCACATTTTAAAATGGCCCATAAAACCTTCGTCATGTCACGGAGAATCCAAGCTTTCATTATCAATGAAACCGTGTGCAAATCTTGTTCGATTTATTATTTATTTATACAACTTTTTGGATTTTAGAGGTGTTAAAATATTAGCTCTAATGATTAGAACACTTAAATATGAATATTATGTAGACCAGTCAAACTTTTATCATAGGAAATTAGGAATATTATAGGGAGGGCCAGCAAGATAAAGCCGCAGGGGAAGACTTTTCCTTGTCCGAAATCAATTTCTTGTGTAGTTTTCTACCAAATCACCTAATTAGATTGCCGGTGAAGATGTAGATTGATGGTTTTTTTTTATAATTAATGTAGATTGATGGTGTGCTTTACATAATTGGAGCCGTGCGCATATTGGTGTTTTGATATAGGGTTATTCCAATTGATCTCTAAGTTGAATTGGAGGTTAAGGTACCTTCTTTTCAGAAAATAAAATCAAATTAAATTTTATCCATTTTGATGTTACTTGATCATAGTGTTGTAGGTCATCTCATCTGTTAATTTTCTATATAAGAAAATCTTATTTGAGGTGTTTGTTCAATTTTTTTGACATCTTTCTTCGGCTCTCGAGTGGTCAGCCGTTGAACAGGATGAACTGCCTCGTTTTATTACGTGACATGTGTTTCTACATTTTTTCCTCACATATTTAAGACATCTCAATCGATTCACCTTCATGTTATCTCAATCACTACCATTCTAACTTTTCCTCAAACTATATTAAATTTAATCATGTCCTTTTCTTGGTATTGTCATACATCTATTTCAATATTTCGTATATCAACCACATACATCTTCTAAAGATGTTGGTAATTTACCGCCAAATTCTCCAGTCTGACTTGTACGATAAAGCTTCTCTTTTTACGGGTATTTTCTAGTCAAACAAACTCCTAATCACTTCCCTACATTCATCTCGCTTTGATTCAGTGTTTGATGGTTGCCATCAATATAATTTAAGGGCAAAAATCATTTTGGTCCCTGAGGTTTAGTATAAAATTCAAATTAGTCTCTGAGGTTTGTAAAAAGATCAAATAGGTCCCTCTCATTATCTATGACTTAATAGTCAAAGATTTGACTAAATAAAAAGATTTAAATGCCCTTGCTTTAGTGGTTAGAGATTTGGAGGGAAAGAAAAAAAAAAAAAAGATTGGGACCATGCAGCAGGCACAACTATTTAAACACTCAAGCTATTTTTTTTTTTTTCTCACTTTCAATTCATGCTCTTTCTCAACCAAAAAAAAAAAAAACAACGACAACAAATCTTAAATTTAGTATCGGGTAGCCACTAATTGTGGCTTTTAAAGTCTTAAATTTTGAATATATGTCCTCCAACTACAAATGTTGTCTGACTTTTAGCTAACTTGAAAAATGTATTGAGGTACAATATTAGACAATAGAATGTATAACATTGTAATAAATTCACTATAATTCACATGTAATGAATTCCTCGTCATTTGAAAACAAAAAAGAAAAAATAATAATAGACGAGGAATTCGTTACATGTAAATTATTTTTTCACATTTAATATTTGTATTTTTTTCATCTATTATTATTTTTTCTTTTTTGTTTTCAAATGACGAAAAAAATGGCTTGGGTGTTTAAATAGTTATACTTGTTGCATGGTCCTAATTTTTTTTTTTTTTGCCTTCCCTCCAAATCTCCAACCACTAAACCAAGGACATTTAAATCTTTTCATTTGGTCAAATATTTGACTATTAAGTCATAAATAATTGGAGGGACTTATTTGATCTTTTTGCAAACTTCAGAGACTAGTTTGGATTTTATACCAAACCTCAGGGACTAAAATGGTTTTAGCCCTATAATTTAAGTGTTCATTTTGAGAAGCTCTTCCCTATTCAATCTTTCTTCAGCCTCACTTGTACCTATGGCTGTTAAATCTATTCAACCTAAAGCTCTTTGCTTAAAAAAATCTCACTCCATCATTTTGAATTAACATTCACCATGTATTCTGAAGCATGAGCGTAAACAAGCATCTCCAGTAAAAACCATGGCAAAAATCCTCTAAACGATCTTGTTTAAACAAGACACACAGAGAGATAACAGAATTTCATTGAATTTTAATCCAATAACAGAATGAGACCACAAACAATAAAACAGATTACACACATATATCATCAGTGTCATATGTACGTAGATCGTTTTATGAACAAACACCAGAAAATCCTCGGAAGCAAGCAAATATGACTTGACTATGTTCAAAATAGTATGTATGTCTGAACTAACAATCAGTCTACCAAATTCATAGGCGTATACAGAAAAGGACTTCCCTTCACAATTTTGCTTGCTTTACAAACACATTGAACGAGGGAATGATTACTTTGGGTAGCCAGGAGGGGGATAACCAGCAGGCGGGTAACTAGGTGCTGGATAGCCTTGAGCTTGAGGTGGTGGATAGCCGTAAGGTTGAGGAGGTGGAGGTGGTGGGTAGCTGTAATGTTGCCCGTATGCTGCAGGAGGATGTCCTACTGCTGGTGGATAAGGCTGATCAAGGCGTGACATTTGCTGAACAGGAGGCACTGCCATTGCAGGTTGTGGGCCAAATTTACCATCTCGTTTGTCCATTTCAACCTTATGCTGTGTCTGCAGTACTCATTAAATAGCAATCAGTAAACAGACGGGGGGGAAAAAAAAATAATAAAAAAAAAGACCAGATAAATTTCAGCTTTTCACTATTGTAGGGATTATAGGAGTTCCTAGTTATAAATGGAGTCATTGCCATAATCTCAAGTTTAGAAGAAAAATATACAAGTTTCTGTAAATTTCTGGAAAACGTGAAAAGCATTCTCATCCAATCAATAGTGTCCGATAGATGTTTCTCTTGCTTACCTGCATACAGGCACAAACCCTGCAAAAGCCAATTCAAATAGGTATAATCAGTAAAATATCCTAAACATACATCGGGTGAGAATGCTGGACAAGACAACGGATAAAAAATGTCTTACGTGCAATAGACCATGTCAGCTAAGCAAGACAGTATCTGAGAAGCCTCTTGAATTTCATCACTTCCAACAATCATTGCAACAATAGAAAATATGCAAGCAATTTGTGAGAGGCAGAACATGAACCCCTAGAAATCAGGAAGACACATTTTAATCAGCAGGATGCATTACTTGGTGAAATTTGGTTCAAACTCGCAGACACATATAGAAAACCAAGTCCCACACATGCGCATGCAAAGAAACGCAAAGAGAAAGAGAAAAAGGGAGGGGGAGAGAGAGAGAGAGAGAGAGAATACAATGATGCAATTGTCACATTGTGTTGTTTGTATGTTGAATTCATCTTGCAACAGAAAGCGGGTTGAGGCAACTGAATTCCCAAAGCAGAGGAAAACCTGAAAATTTCGAAGGACAATAAAAATGGAATCAGTGGCAAGGTGTAAAAGAGTCAACCAAAGTTCAGAATCAAACATGACATGAATCCAACAAGTCTACACTTCATAAATACAATAATTCATCTTTTGATCAGAGAAGCAGTAGGTGGAGTATAGAGAGACAGAATGATAGCAAAGCCACCAGACAATTTAGAGAGGGACATATTGAGAATTCCAATTGCTGTGAGTAAATAGAAATACATACTGTCAACAGTAAAGCACACAAAAATTATAGGCTGTGTATCTCTTGATACATTCAATGGTGAAAATTGGAAATCATTGCTCCAACAGCTGTGACAGGATAAGAAAAAGCATTGGTGATTAAAATTTCTTCTAGGTGACCTCACGCTCAAGATACAGAACCGTGGCTATTATTGACGCAAATTATCTCCTGACTCTTCCTGTTACCTACATTATGTGTAGGAATGGGACAGACTACTTTCTGAACTAGAAACAATTGGCGTATCATTTCACGCTTATGTCGCTTTAGATCATTCAAATATCTAATGTTATTAAAGGTAAAAATGGTATATTTTTTCTTCTGTCCAATTTATCACCTTTCATAAGAGATTCAAAATTGGATTACAAAGCTACCAAATAAAGGTAATCAGCTTGTCAAATAGAAACTAGGCAATTCACCTCAGTGGCAAGGCAAAATTCAGGACAGCGACTTTCACCACATCTACCACTGCAGGGCATATAACCAGCACAGCACGTATATCTGCAATACAGGGGAACACCTTATTTATACCAATAAGTAGTTTCATCTAGACGTTTGCTGGGAAGTGAGAGCTTCACTTACCTTGACATATCATTGTATAGAGCTCGTTTGCGGAGCAAATATGATACACAAGGCCCACTGTAATTTAAAAGGTAAAATAACAAGAAAAAGAAAAGACTATCAGTTCTCTTTTGAAAGTTAATAAATAAGATAGCTACAGGTTTTATGAATAATCAATGAACAAAGGCATTGAAGGGGAAATACCTAACCTAAGAATTACATTACTCAGACATCATTTGCAAAGAATAAGTTAGGGAAACAAGTTCATCAAAACCAACTTTCATCAAAGGTAATTAAGCCAATAGAGACAAATCTTTCCCCTCAACAGTAGTCACTCGCAGATCCAATGAGCCTTAAAGCATGCCTTATTCTAAATCCAGTTCCTTTATAACTCTTCTTGTAAAACATGTAGTCACTTAGGACATCCTCAATGGAGTCTTCAAATGCAAAAATTTTCTAATTTAGGTGTATTTAGAGACCTCAGTCTCTAAAAGCAATACTATTCATGACAAAAGTGGTGGACCCCACGTACTTTTGTCATGAATAGTGTTGCTTTTAGAGACTGAGGTCTCTAAATACACCCAAATTAGGAAAGTTTTGCATTTTAGAGACTCCATTGAGGATAGCAAAAAACTTGCCAACAGCATCTACCACAACTGATTTTGGGAACTTCATTTTTTTTACAACTACTTGTCATTTTCTTAAGGTGAAAAACACCGCCATGATTCTTATATTATCTTCTTCCGCAAGGCCTCCTACTACTGCCATCAATCCCCATCACCCAATCTTACATATTTTCACTATGGGTAATAACATAAAGGAACAGAAGGCTGCAAATTTTTAGCATAAAAAAGCTGCATCCTTACACAAATACAGTAGAATACATAAAAAAACCAAGACATGAATTTCTATACAGAAGACAAATAGGGAACATGAGGAAATAAAACTATTTAGTCTTGATAAAAATTTAAAGGTTTGACTGCTCCAACTTCCATATGGTTTCTTCATGCTATATTGATCAAATATAACAAACAGAAAATAAAAAAAGCTAGACACACATGAATTAGTCAAGAAGACAAGCAATGTACCGAGTAAAACAAAAGCAGATTCTTGGCTTGAGTAACGAAAGAAGTTGGTTCCACATAAAATGTAGAAAGAAAAACTAGAATTCTACCAAGACATATTGACTATCAGGCATCGAAATTCCACGTTATTCATGCAGTCCTCATACCATACTTGGTCATTGACTATGTCAAGTTAATTTCATATTAAGAATTAGCGATGTTAGCCAAATTTCAACATGAAAACTCATCTACAATCCCATAGACATCACACTTACAAACATATAGCTCATATCACTAGCAACTGTGATAGAATTTGTCTTAGCAGCTTGGTTTCAATACACAAAAAGCACAAGCAATAATTCAATGCTTCTCATTCACACGAAATTTATCAAGCAAATCAATCCTAATGATATTCAGCAATAAACCCAAACTCTTATCTTAAAACAATTGTCTTACAAACATTCACCAAATTAGTTGCTCGATCATGTAAACCACAGAATGAATTGATAAATCGACAGAATCATTAAGACCTAAAGAAAACTAATCACAATAAAAATCCAATAATTCACCAAATCGACTAAAATTTCCTCAAGCCAACCCTAGTAACAACAAGTCAACCAAGCCTAGACATCTCATAGAAATTAACTTCCATTTTTTGGATTCATAATAATACAATTAAGCATAAACCTAAAGTCAAACCACAAAAATATCTATCAAAACTCAAGATCAAGTAAAAGATCAGCGAGATAACTTACCACCAAAGCGCAAAGCAGCAATCTGTTATTAAAAAACAAACAAAAAAACGATCAGACACTTAATCAACACAATACACACACATATACATACACATTCATTTTAAAAATAAATTGAAAAAGTAACACATATATATATACATACAAGGTGTATCGGCTTGGATACTGCGCGTGAGATCAGTGTGCCAGACGTTGCGGTAGTTCTTGCGGAGCTGCATTTTGTCGATATGATCCTGCGACGCCATTTTCTCCGATAGCTTCTCCGACGAATTTTTTTTTTTTCTTTTTTTTCTTTTTTTTCTTCTTTTTGTAAGATTTATATAAGCCAGAAACTGGAAAGCCCTAAGCGAGCTTATGAAGAAGCGTTTTGGCCAAATCAAAGTCAACTCTCAAAATAATTGATATTTATGTATAGTGAAGATTGGCTTGTTTCTTTTTTCTTTTTTCTTTTTTTTTGTTGAGGGTCAGAAAAGTCCGCCTTGGTTTTTTTTTTTTTTTGGTCGAAGTCCGCCTTGGTTAAGGCGTTGGGTTTTTGATTGGACCAAGTAACCGAGCTGGCTTCCGTTGGAAGTTTCCGCAACTTGGTTTTTTTTTTGTTTTTGGTCATAAAGCGTTTGTCGTACCTAGGCTGTCATGGAAAATGGTGACTTTTCGAATTTCGAATATTGTCAACTTAATTATTTTGAATCCGTGAATTTTACTTTTTAAATATTTTTAAATTTAGACCTTAGTTGTTGTGACATTTAATCTTTTCAAATATTAAAAAGGACATGATTTTGTATTTGACGAGGGGTTCTCGAGTTGAGCTAAATTAGTCGACTTGATCAGAGATGGGCCAATTCGCGCTCCATCAGCAGCTCGCTCAGCCCAATGATCAACCCCAGATGACTGACCCGACCCCATTAACCCCGACCTCAGTTACAGCTGTTCCGATGGGACATAAAGCACTGATGGGACATAAAGCTGCGTTGCATTAAATGTTGTCAGACCCAAACTCAGTATAAATAGAGCTCAACCCTCCTCACTTGCTCTCTCTCGTTATTAATTGCTCTCAACTACTTTGCCAGCTCGGACATATTAATCATTCGCACGCCTGAGGGGAAAATTCGGGTCATCACCCCGCCTTTTCCTTGCCTTCCTTGTGCAGGATCTGCAGCCGACCAGGAAAGTTTAGCTCGGAGTCGGATCAAAGGAGACCAGCTCGGCCAAAGCAGCTTCCGAATCTAACTGTGAGATTTTCACCCTCGACAGTTTGGCGCCGTCTGTGGGGAACGACGAGTTCTATTGTAGCTCTCTTTGCCACTCATTGAGAAACCATCATGGTACAAACAAGAAGCCACAACATACCAGTGGAGGATTCGCCCAACCTAGAAGGGGACTCCGAAGCCGTGCAGGCGTCCAGCCAAAACCTGACCCAAGCCGACGTTGGAACGAGCCAACGTATACACTTAGCCACTCAAACTAACCCCGGAGCGGAAGGAGATCCTAACTCCAGCCTGTCACCAGAGATAAGGATGATGCTGAGGATGTTCGAAGAACTCAAGGAACAGGTGGCCCGGCTGGCTGAGGGCCCCCTGGCACCGCAAGAGGCCGCGCCGCGGCCATCGCGCCCCCAGTTCCACATCCCGGAGTCTAGACGAAAACGGACGCAGGAAGAGGAGGGCTTCTACGAGCCAACACCAAGGTCCGACCCGGAGAGAGGCAAAAGGGCGGTTCTAGCCGACCCCGAGCAAGCAAAGACCGCGGCTGCCATAGCTAAGGTCATCAACCAACTCGGTGTAAGCCCACTCTCTCCCGAGGTATTGGCCACGCCCCTACCCACCGGCAATCGCATGCCCAACCTGGCCGTCTACAATGGAGACGGAGACCCAGCCAGCCACCTGCTCAATTTTGACCACCACATGACTCTGCATGATATGCCAGATCTCATGAAGGCGAAGACGTTCCCGACCACTTTGGTTGGTAATGCCTTGGACTGGTTCCAAAAACTTCGTCCAGGTTCAATTGCAAGTTTTCACCAGCTGGCTGAGGCATTCCTGTCTCGCTTCGCGGGAAGCCGCCGCGCCACTCGTCATACTTCAACATTGCTGTTGGTGAAGCAGCATCGAGGGGAAAGCTTGAGGGCTTACACGGCCAGATTTAATGAGGAGTCCCTCTGAATTCCGAACCTGGAGGACTCCATGGCTCTGATGGCTTACCAGAGTGGGCTTAGGTCGGGCCCACTCACGTCTTCCTTAGCAATTGATCCTGTGGATACTGTCTCCGAGCTGATGGTTCGAGCAGAAGGGTACATACACTCGGAGGAAATCCACCAGGCGAAAAGGGATGACGACAAGGAGAAGGAGGCCGGGAAGAAAGGAGAGGCCTCCCGAGCCCAACCTGGGGTCAGAGCCCAGAATGACCGAGGCAAACAGCCCCAGCAACCGAAGCCGAACCCCCGGTTCACGATGTTCACTCCCCTCAACACCTCGAGGGAGCAGATCCTGATGGAGATCCAGCACCAAAACCACCTGCCTCCGGCACCGAGAATGAAATGCCGGCCTGAGAAGCGCAACAAGACCAAATATTGCCGCTACCACATGGACTATGGCCATACCACCGAAGAGTGCAAAGACTTGAAGCAGGAGATCGAGGCACTGATTGCCCGAGGTCACCTTCGGAGGTATGTAGTTCAACAGCCGACCCAAAGTACGGAACAAAGGGATAGGGAGAGAAGTCCGACCAGGCGCCAGGTTGGGGGCGGACGTCTGGCTGTGATTGAAACCATAGCGGGAGGGCTAGCGTCAGGAGGCGAGACCTCGGCAGGCAGAAAGGGTTATGTTCGTGCAGGGAGGGAGTATGGACCAATGAAGGGACCGGCCCCGGGGATGCAAGGGATCACCTTTTCCTCAGAAGACTTGGAGGGGGTCATATTGCCTCACGACGACCCCCTGGTGATCAGCGCAGAGATAGCCAACTTCACCGTCAAAAGGCTGATGGTGGATACTGGGAGCTCGGCAGAAGTCTTGTTCCTCAGTGCTTTTGAGCAAATGGGGTTGGACAGGAGCCGACTCAGGCCATTGCGTGGTACTTTAGCAGGTTTCACCGGGCAGTCCCACCGAGCCGAATGAGTCATCAACCTCCCGCTGAAGTTGGAGGATGGGGATAAGTGGGTGTCGATGCAGGCCAACTTCATCGTAATGAATTGTAGCTCCACCTACAACGGGATCTTAGGTCGGGTAGCGCTTAATCACTTCAGGGTTGTCCCCTCAACGTACCACCAGGCCCTGAAATTCCCGACCCCGTCTGGGGTAGCCACCATTCGCGGAGCCCAGCTCTCAGCTCGGGAGTGTTATGAAAACTCACTCCGACCCAAATATCAAATCGGCTGGGGACCGGATCTGCCCGAAGAAAAGAGAGACGCTAAGAGGGGAAGCCCGGCTGAAGACCTTCAGGAGGTGGAGCTCTCTGACGAACCAAAGAGAGCAAAGATTAGGTGTGAACTATCTGCCAATCTCAAGAAAGGTATAAGCCAATTTCTTTTAAAGAATGAGCATGTATTTGCCTGGTCTGCTTCTGTCATGACAGGAATTGACCCGAGTGTGATCGAGCATCACCTGAAGGCCGACCCAAATCACTATCCAGTAAAACAAAAGCGTCGGCACTCTCATTATGATAAGCAACAAATCATAGCGGAAGAAGTGGACAAGTTGGTGGACGCCGGCCACATAAAGGAAATACAGTACCCAACTTGGCTGTCCAATGTGGTGCTGGTGACGAAGTCTTCTGGTGGATGGAGACTATGTATTGATTTCACCGACCTCAACAAAGCTTGCCCCAAGGATTGCTTCCCCCTGCCACGGATTGACCAAATGGTGGACGCCACCTCCGGGTTCGAGCTGCTCTCCTTCATGGATGCCTTCAAAGGTTATAATCAAATCAAGATGGCTCCCGGGGACAAAGAAAAGACCGCCTTCACCACCGATAAAGGACTCTACTACTATGAGGTCATGCCTTTTGGCCTCAAGAATGCTGGAGCCACATACACTCGGATGGTGAATAAGGTCTTCAAGAACCAGATTGGCCGGAACATGGAGATCTATGTAGATGACATGTTGGTCAAGAGTAGGAGGGCGGAAGATCATGTATCCGACCTGGCTGAGGCCTTCGCTGTGATGGAGCACTTCGGGATAAAATTGAACCCGAAAAAGTGCGCATTCGGCGTCAAGGCAGGCAAGTTCCTGGGCTTCATGGTAACAGCCCGCGGAATAGAAGCCAACCCGGAGAAAGTCCAGGCGATCCTAGACCTAGCGCCCCCTACCGGCGTGAAGGACGTCCAGGTGTTGGCAGGAAAGGTCGCAGCACTGAGCAGATTCATGTCCAGGTCGGCTGACAAGTGCGCTCCCCTATTCAGAATATTGAGGAACCCTAAGAACTTTGAATGGACTGAGGAATGCCAAAACGCTTTCCAGGAGCTGAAAAGGTACTTAGCCTCGCCACCTCTATTATCCCGACCTGAGGTGGGGGATGAGCTGGTAGTATACTTGGCATGCTCGGGAACAGCGGTGGCGGCGGCGCTAGTCCGAGAAGAAGGCAAGGAGCAGAAGCCGGTCTACTACGTTAGTAAAACCTTGCAGGGAGCCGAGGTGAGATACTCCTCCTTGGAAAAACTCGCCCTCGCGCTCATCACGGCGGCTAGAAAGTTGAAACCATACTTCGATGCTCATCCGATTAAAGTCATGACTGATGCTCCGCTCAAATCCATCATGCACAAGCCAGAGGCGTCGGGCAGGCTACTGAAATGGGCAGTTGAGTTGAGTCAATTCGACATCACCTACCAGCCCAGAACAGCCATCAAAGCCCAGGCCATTGCTGACTTTGTCGTAGAGTGCACTGGCCGAGCAGAGTACGACCCGGAGGACGTGTGGAAGGTCCATGTGGATGGGGCCTCAGGGAAGTCTGGGAGCGGAGCTGGGGTGGTCATCCTCGACCCAAACCGGCATGAGCACCAGTACTCCCTCAAGTTCGCCTTCTCGGCGTCCAACAATGAAGCAGAGTATGAAGCGGTGATTGCAGGGCTAAAAATTGCTGCTCAGCTCGGGGCACAGACAATCGACCTAAGCACCGACTCTCAGTTGGTTTCTAGTCAGATATCAGGGGAGTTCGAAGCCAAGGACAGTGCTATGCTAGCCTACCTCAACAGAGTCAAGGATTTGACCTCAACGCTCAGAAGGTTTACGATACAGCAGATTCCCAGGGAAGAGAACATGAAGGCTGACGCCCTATCCAGGCTAGCCTTGGGCGAGAGCCGACCTGCCCTTGTCCACGTGGAAGAAGTGTCTGAACCTAGTATCCAGTTGGGGGTACAAGCGGTAGCCGAGCTCAACTTAAATCCAGATTGGACCAAACCAATCATGGACTATTTGGAAGGGGGTATGACCCCGGAGGATGAAAAAGCTGCTCGGAAACTCATGAAGCAGGCCTCAAGGTTTGTCATAATTGCCGGGCAGCTCTACAAAAGAGCCTACACCTGGCCTCTTTTGAAATGCGTTGCACCCGAGGAAGGAAACTATGTACTCTGGGAGATTCATGAAGGGGTGTGTGGAAACCACTTGGGGGGTAAAGCTCTGGCTCGGAAGGCGTTAAGGTACGGCTATTTTTGGCCAACCTTAGAGCAAGATGCCAAAGAGTATGTAAAAAAGTGCGACACCTGCCAGAGGTTCGCCAACGTGCAGCGGAAGCCTGCTGTAGACCTCACAGTGATGATAAGCCCTTGGCCATTCTATCAGTGGGGTCTAGACATCATCGGCCCCTTGCCGGCCAGTCTCGGCCAAAAGAAACACGCCTTCGTGGCTGTAGACTACTTCACCAAATGGCCCGAGGCTGAAGGTGTTGCCAGAATAACAGAAAAGGCAGCTTGGGATTTCGTATGGAAAAATATCATATGCCGATTTGGGGTACCAAAGGTCATTGTCACCGACCACGGCAAGCAATTCGACAGTGCATACTTTCGAGGCAAATGTGCTGAGATTGGGATCGACCTCAGATTCTCGTCTGTTGCTCACCCTCAAAGTAATGGCCAAGTTGAAAGAACTAACCAAATCATTTTGCAGGGTCTGAAAACCAAGCTGGAGGAAGCAGGGGGGCAATGGGCATCAATTCTCCCAGAAGTGATGTGGGCTCAACGGACCAATATCAGCTCGGCGACGGGAGAATCGCCCTTCGAACTGACCTTCGGCACTCAAGCCGTGCTGCCAGTGGAGATCGGGTCTCCAACCAGTAGAACCCTCCACCATGACCCAGAAATAAACGGAGCACGAATCCGTGAAGAGCTCGACCTCGCTGAAGAGCTCCGAGCTAAAGCTCAAATCAGAATGCTGGCCAGCAAAGCTGCAATGAAAAGAGCCTTTTCCAAGCAGGTCAAGCCTAAGCCTATTAAGGTCGGCGATCTCGTACTCAGGAAGGCCATCTTTTTGCCGCGCTCCACTAACAAGCTTTCCCCGACCTGGGAGGGACCCTACGAGGTCATAAAAGAAGTCCGACCCGGGACCTTCTACCTTCGAGACAAGAACGGAAAACCGTTAAAGAATGCATGGCATTCAGAACATTTGAAGCGGTATTTTGTCTAAAAGCCGCCCCGAGCCGGAATATTTTGTCCACGGCCACGAGCCGCAATATTTTGTAAAACGGCCCCGAGCCAAGGTATTTTGTAAAGGCCCCGGGCCGAAACATTACTTGTACAAATTCAATACAATGCGATTTTGTAAACTAGTGCAATTCCCGACTTGGGAACAAGTACACAAACCAGTGCAATGCCCGACCCGGGTGCAAATGCTACAACCACAAGATTACTCGAACTCGGATTAACGCGGTGGCCACGCTTAATCACGAGCAAATGATAAGTAAACCAGCTCGGACTAAGTTCCAGCTCGGGTATAATTGATAACAATTTGATCAGTTTTGCCAGTTCGGATTAAGTTCTAACTCGGTGCATTCCGGCCTCAGGTCGGTGTATTAGCTTGGGTCTAAACTCGAGCTCAATACTTGTCGACATTAGTTTGACCATTTTTATAAACGGACTGACGAGTTCGAATCGGTAACCATTATGAGTTGCCCCTATTATACCAGCTCGGATTAGGATGTTAAAACATCAGTCGCGTCCAGCTCGGGTTATTACTCCTAAGTTTGTATGGTCCATTATAATTGGTCCGACCCCACTAACTTAGAAAAATTTGCGGAGAGAAAAGTACGCGTGTACGAACTCAATTGAAACGCAAATAAAGCCAAAATAAATATTTCATTAAAAAACCGGAAAATGATTATAAAGGCCCAGCTCGGGCAAAAATTACAATAGCCCTATCAGGGAAACATTGCTAAATCTACTTTGGCGCGGCAGCGGAGGTGGTGGCCTCAGCTTCATCCCCAACTTGGTCCAGGCCCTTCTGGACAAACTCAGAAACCTCCTTGGCCTGGGATATCAGGTCGGAGGGAAGCTCGGGGATCTCCCAGAATTCTGGCGGCGGGACCTCCAAGATCTCGATGTAGTCGTTCTTGGAGGATGGAAAGAAAGTCTTCGCTCTCTCCCGAGCCGCAACTTGACCCCAGAAGTAGAACTCCATTTCCGCGTATTTTGCCATAGCCCCGCCTTCCGTGGCCAACCGGTCCACCGCCGCGTCGCTGGTTTTGAAGGCCTCCCCCGCCCTTCCCCCGTGAACCCCCACCCGCTCCGCCATCTCCTTGACCTTTGCCTCTGCCCCCCGCTTCTCTCGCTTGTAGCGATCGACGTCCTTGGCCGCGGCTTCACGACGGCCCTTCTCTAGGTCCAGCTCCTTCCTTAAGCGCTCGACCTCCGCCGCATCAGCCCTCTGCCTCTGAGCGGCTTCCTCTCTCACTGTCTCAAGTTCGGCTCGGGAATCCACGTACCGTTGCTCGAGCTCAACGCAGTGAGTTTGGGCCTTGATTAAGAAGCTGGGGGCAGAGAGGATGTGGGACTCGGCCTGTTCAGCAGAAGATAAAGCAATTAGCCGAGCTAAGAATGCGATCCCTATGTAAGATGGATAGGGACTTACCGTAACAATGGCCGTCCTCAAGTCCAGCGAGAGTTGCTCGGCTGGGACCGTCGCCAGTTTGGGGTCGCGATCCACCTTGGACGCTTCCATGAGGTGCTGGTCGGGAGGACTGAACTCCGACTCCTTGCCCTTTCGGGAGTGCCCGGGCCGAGGCCGCTTTCTGTTCTCGAATCGGGGGGAGGAACGCTCCGGGATCGTTAGGCCCGACCCAGATTTCTTCGGCAATGGGGACCCCGAAGCCCCTTTTGAGGAGGCCTCGGGACCGACCTCACGCCCTTGGCCGCTGTGGCGTTGCCTCTGGCCTTGTCCAGTGCCGCCCGGTCCTGACCGCACCTGGGCGTACGCGAGCTTCCTCATATCCGCCATATCTGCAAAGGTAAAGAGCAAAGGGAATCAAAAGTGAGTCGAAGACCCAGCTAAAGCGAAGTTAATAAAACGGGACGGGAGGTCGGACGCCAATCCTGCAAACTGACCCTCTTCCGAGCCGGCCCCGTCATCTCCATCCGGGTCGGGAATCAGGTGGGGATGATCCTTTGAGAGGTCGGGCTCCCGACCAAATAACTTAGAATCCCAGATTCGCTCCCATTTCAGCACACTGTCAATGTTTATCAGCATCCCGGGCGCGGGCCTGAGCACTGCAACTTCTCCACGCTCCTCCTTTGAGAGTTTAGGATCATCATTGACGGTTTTCCTCAGGCTCGGGAGCCAGTCCAACCTACATCCAGGATTCACAGACGACTCCACCCAATAGTAATCATTATGCCAGCCCTTGTTAGATGAGTGCCACTTGGTGAATATGGAGTGGCCGACCCGAGCTGCGAAGTGGAACCACCCCGGTTGCTTCGGATTGGGCTTACATACGAAGAAATGCCTGAATCGACGCAAGGTCGGCTCCACTCCCTTCTCCAAACAGAACACGTAGAAAGCCACCATTATAGCCCAACCGTTCCGTGACATCTGACCCGGGCTGAGCTCGAAATGGTTCAGGATTCCAACAATGAAGCCAGGGAGGGGGAGCTGGATGACGTCGAAGGCCAGATCATATATGGTGTAGTGGTTGGCTGGGGGGTAACACGCCGATTCTTGCCGACCTGGAACCTTCAACTTGTGATGCCGATCAACCGACCAGTTCCTCAGTCTTGCGTTCGCCATCCGCACGGTGGAATGGCACTCTCGCTTGCAGCAGGCAAACAACTGCTCGATCCTCTTCCCCCGAATTGAAGAAGCGCTAGCTGAAGCCGAGCTCCGGGGTCGAACAGCATTGACTGGAACAGCCTCGATCGGCTCGGTGGCAGCCACCCCGGCTAAGAACTCTTGCGGTATCTCGATGCCCTCCAGTCGGTTCAGCGGCTCCTCATCCTCCCCGGCATCGAATTCTCCCAGGTCGGCCATAGGGTCCTCTTCTGCCTCTTCTCGCACCCGTCTAACCCCAATAACTTGGCAGTCGTCGTCACTCTCCTCGCGATTGGATTTCCGAGCCGGCCCTGAGGACGAGCTGGTGCTCTCTCCGCCACGGATCCTGTTCGAGGTAGATGCCGAGCTCGGCGGACTTTCATCTCCGCCGTAAGACCTTACATCCATTGCCTGAGAATCTTCTGATTCCGACCTCCCCATCCTGTCTACAGCAAATACAAATGTACAGGAATGACTAAAGGGAGTCGGGACGTACCTAATGCTCCCAACTGCGGAGTGTGGCCGACTCTTCTGGTCCAAGCTGCAGAATCCCGAGAATATTCTTTCCGAGCTAGTTGTGTCCGACCACTCTTGCGTCCGACCTAAATTCCTTGAGAAATAGAAAGTGAAGTATGCAGTGAAATCTCGGAGGAGGTGGCCCTATTTATAGGCGCCCGTGAAATTCGCCTCGGGAAGGCCAAACGTCGCGTCTCGTCAGAACCGCCAGGTGACGTGGCAGCCATCCGTTGGGCATGCACTGCTGACGTGGCCATCCCTACTCTATCGGGGTCGGGCACCTGCAGCTCGGGATTAACTTCTACCTCTAGATCTCGCCCACTCGATCTCGACTGGGGGGGGGGAGAATTGACGAGGGGTTCCCGAGCTGAGCTAAATTAGCCGACCTGATCAGAGATGGGCCAATCCGCGCTCCATCAGCAGCTCGCTCAGCCCAATGATCAACCCCAGATGACTGACCCGACCCCATTAACCCCGACCTCAGTTCCAGCTGTTCCGATGGGACATAAAGCACTGATGGGACATAAAGCTGCGTCGCATTAAATGTTGTCAGACCCAAACTCAGTATAAATAGAGCTCAACCCTCCTCACTTGCTCTCTCTCGTTATTTATTGCTCTCAACTACTTTGCCAGCTCGGACATATTAATCATTCGCACGCCTGAGGGGAAAATTCGGGTTGTCACCCCGCCTTTTCCTTGCCTTCCTTGTGCAGGATCTGCAGCCGACCAGGAAAGTTTAGCTCGGAGTCGGATCAAAGGAGTCCAGCTCGGCCAAAGCAGCTTCCGAATCTAACTGTGAGATTTTCAACCTCGACAGTATTTTTAGTAATCAAAAGACAAGAGAGGTATTGAAATAAGGAGAATTCAATAGTCTAATAGACTTTGTAAGGACAAATATAGTGAAAAATATTTAAGAAATTAAGGAGTTATATAATTTTGAAATCCAAATTTAAAGAATAGGAAATGAGTTTCTAAGTCAATACGCGGAATGAAAAAGTTTGCTAATGTAACCCAAACTTGATCACTTAACGAATCCCATTTTAAAACCTAAATTCTACGTAATGCCATGTTTGGGGCATCTTGTTAAAAGTCTTGGCAAAAAATACAGGATCATTTATAGGAAGAAGTGGTCAACTCGGGATCATGGTAGAGAAGTCAATGGACTAATGCTCATTGTTCCACGACTATTAACAGTGAGTTGTTTAAATTCGACCAAACATTATTCATTTTCGATTGAATTTACATCTCTTTTTCCTTTTAGAAGGGGAGTGTATATACATAAAGACTTTGACTACAACTAAACATCTAGAAGGGAGAAGGGGGGAGAAGGGAAACACCTAGAAGGGAGAGGGGCTAGAAGGGTCATTTAGAAGGGAGGAACAACCTTTTTTTGAGATCTAAATGCTCTCGAGTTCGAATCACTTAAGAATAGATAAGGAACCACTATTGATCTTTTTTAAAAAAAAAAAAAAAACAACTAAACATCTAGAAGGGAACAAAAAATTTGAATAACGCACACACATGCGTGATTGACGCAAAAATTTCAAGAAAAAGCTTTTATGACACCAGGAATGCATATCACCTCTACATTTGAAATCTCCTTGGCTTCCCATCCAGTTTTTGTGGAACATTCTCACTGGAACTTGATACGAACAGTGATTAGGGGTCCGTTTGTTTGCATGAAAATAATTTGAAAGGAAAAAACATTTACAAGAAAAAATATTTGTCTAAGAAATATAACATTTTTTAATGCT
This sequence comes from Ehretia macrophylla, assembly GCA_037974665.1. Taxonomy (NCBI): domain Eukaryota; kingdom Viridiplantae; phylum Streptophyta; class Magnoliopsida; order Boraginales; family Ehretiaceae; genus Ehretia; species Ehretia macrophylla. The sequence continues at coordinate 9,835,370 of CM075764.1, read as the reverse complement.
TAATTGTTACGGTGGAGAATATTTTCTTGTGTTAATTGACTGGCAGAATAGAAAATATTTTTCAAATTTTTATAAATATACACAAACACACACACACACACACACACATATATATATATACACGCTCATATATAAATACAAGGTATTGCTATATACCATTCTATTTTTATCACCCAAATATCACCTTCTACATAGATGCTTAGTTGACATGATAAAATAACAAACTTTTTAATTTTTCTTTCTTCCTTTAGTATGCCGACTAAGTATACACATAGGAAGTGTTATTTGAGTGATGAAATCAAGGTGATATATAACATTTCTCATAAATACACACACGCGTGTATTTATGGGGGTGGATTAGGGGTAAGGGTGACGCGGGGGATGGAGTAGAAAATGCTTTCATCACCTAAAATACACTTGCACTCCTCATAAGTAATTTTTTTAAAATTGACTGAAAACATTTTTCAATTAACTTATTTTACAGTTTTATCAAACATCAAAAAAGTTAATAATATTTTCCAGGATAAAATTCTAGGGCAAACAAAGGGAGCCCAGAGTTATACCAGCACTTTATGAAAACACGTTGGTTCAGCCTAGTTTGCGTTTCTCAGGACATTATTTGAATTTTTGGACGGAAACTCATTCCATTAAAAACTAAAATTATTAGGTTTGTGGATGATATCTGGAACATTCAAAATGCATAATTATGCGTGGAAATTAACTCCTAGAATTATGTGAGTTAGCATTTTCTTTATCTTCCTTTCAATTTCTATTTTTGGCATAAATTTAGTTTTAAACACGTTTTTCAAAATTTGTCAGCTTATTAGTCTATTATTGAGATTTAAGATGATCTAATATAATAGTTTATAATTTATCTCATCTTGAAAATGAGAGAATTAGAGAGCAAGAGTACCTCACCCCTTCTCAAGTCTCAACTCGTAAATTAATCATTAATCAAACATTTTTCTTGTTTACTTCGCAACCTGGCGCTTATAAGTCATTTCAAAGTGAAATTGTCTAATAGGAAACTTTGAGGCCTTGAAATTAATTTTCCTTACCTCAACTCCAAAGGGGCCATGCTTCTCTTTGTCAAAAATGTTTAGGTATTGTGTGATTGTGTAGAATTCATGTTATAGATTCGAGTTGGAGAACAAATATATATTCTAAATTTGATCATAGAGTATTTAAATTCCAGTTATAAAACCTACTCTAATTGAAACAAACATAAAATTATAGAAACACTCAGAGAAAAAATTCAGTAACAAAATAATATAGAGGAGTTCGTTAATGGGTTATAGTTATTTTCTTCCATGAGTTTATGACTAAAAATCTTGAAGTGTCCACAAAATTTTAACATTACTTACTTTTTCCAATGTGTTTTAAGAGAGTTAGAAAAACCTTTGAGAGGTAAGGGTATACTTGTCTTTTCACCTTTATACGAAAACAAAAACAAAAACAAAAAATTCAAACAGTTCACACACACTCTTTCTTTTTTTTGGTTGAAGATGATACTTCATTAAAATAGATAAGGTACATCAAATCATCCTACACCATTAGAATTAAAATCAGAAATCAAGATGAACAACAGTTGAGAGGAGTATTAGTTATCCCGTTTATAAGCAAGCAATTGTTCAATCTAGATTTTGCGACCCTAATCCCAAGCTTTGTTAGCATTCAACCAACTCAGCTAAAAAGAATAACAAATGGAGATAGAAAGTCATTTTTTTTGGATGACGTGAGAACCCAATTGTCAAAACTCGATAACTGGATTATCTGTGCCACCAATTGGTAAACTCCCGAGTGCAATGGTACGCCCTTACATATGCATCAGGTTAGTCAATGATAGAACTCCAGAATAGTGTAGAATGTCCGGAATAATTTCACTTCTACTACTGTTGAACTATGCCCCTAAGAGATTTTGTGGCCGAAACCGGTGACAGTTCCTGCAGAGGTAACCCATTCACACCAAAAGCTTATCTAAATTAAGCCAAGAAAAGGGATGTTGTCCCCTTTGTCTTCTCATGAGTTCTAATGGCTTGCTTGGATTTGTAATGTGAGACTATTTTTCAAGTCAATTATTTTATTTTTATGATGAAGAACTCACTTAGTTGAGAGTACATTAAATTTACTCTTAAGTTATAAATTTTGTGATGTAATATGTATCTCGACGCATACTTCAAATTCATCAAGAATTAGATAATACTTGTAATGAAAGAGCCATTATCCAAGTTAAGTGTTTTATGTTGTCATGTTCAGCGGGTTCCAACTTTGCGGCAAGGGTGATTTATATTTATGTAGCATGCTCCGAAACGGTGAAGGGGTCATGGTTACTTTGGTGGTGGAGTGAGGAAAAGGGGTCATGGTTACATATGATGAGCTAAGACAAAATAGTAATTATATATGAGGGCATGGGCAAAACAGTATTTGCATACGGGGCATGGACAAATTGGTAATTGCGAAAATTGAATTGTTTGACCGTTAAAAATTCTTAACTCTGTAGAAAACTTTTTTCATCTTTCCACTTTTTCATTTTTACATCATTCCTAACTTTTCCATCCTACCAAATAAAGAAAGAAGAATTATTTTCCTTTGAATATGGAAAAAAAAATCTTCCTTCTCTTTCCATCCCAGCCTTCGGTGTGTTTTGTTCAAGGATATAAAAGTAAAGGGACAAAAGGATAAAATATTTCAATTATTTGACCGAAGAAATAGAAGTGACAAAAAATAGGAGAAGAGAAAACTATTTTCTTTTTCCCACTTTTTCGTTTTAAATACTTTTCATTTTCCATTCCTCCTACCAAATCAAGAATGGAAATGATTTCCTTCTTCAAATTACAGAAAAGAATTTGGAGAAGGATAAAAAAGGGTAAAACATCTTTTAAACTTGTTGTGCAATAACATTAACAGCTACTATTTTTTCCTTGTCTTTTAAGATCGAATAGGTCTCTATTCAAACTAAAAGATTTTGAATAAATAAAGAATGAAAAATAAGTTTTCTTGTTAGGCAATTTTGGCTTGAATCAACCTCTTGAGAAATGCTATATTGATCAGACTGGAATGTTATTGTTACTCTTTTAGAGAATGATAAGCGAAGAAAATGACCCCTCAAGTTATCAGAGCCTTTCTTTGAAAAAAAAGAAGAAAAAGAAGAAAAAAAAGAGTATCCATCTTTGAATAATGGAAAAGACGGTCATGTTATTTTCTATTCCCCGCACCCAACCAAGGACACTATAAAGATTGGACCAGCCTTACCACTTCGTTCTATTGTTGTAGTGTTGAGAGTGAGTTCTATTTAAAACTGGCCTCTCTGCCCACCCAAAGACATATATTACTAGACTTTGCTAGTGTGTGTTGTGTGTTGTGTGTTGTGTGTGTGTGATAGAGGGAGAGATACAGAGAGACATCAATTTCTTGTCTTCTTCCTCTGTAATGGACAAGAGTTTCTGAATAAAGAAACAGAACTCTCAACTGTCCTCACTCGGCAAATTTTTTTGTCTCTGCTTCAACAACTTGTGTTGACACTATTTCTTCACACCATCACCAAAATTGTCTCAACTTATAATAAAAACACCCGGAGAGTTTTCAGTTGAGTTGAGTTCTTAAGTCTTGTTTCAATGTCTCCTGAGCTCTCCATGTTCGAAAACTCTTTCTTCTCTGATCCATTCTCACCTTTCACTGATTCAGCAGCCATTGATGACCACCACCATCACCATGATGATATCTTCGAAACCATACCAAACAACTTCAATGAAACCAATAGCCTAGTTCAAGAATCCTCACTTGATGATACCATGTCACTTGAACAAATTGCTTCTGTTCTTTTATCATCTTCACCACCTAGCCATCAACTTGAAAATCTTTCGCTTTGCCTAACAACAAATCATTTGCCTAATGGTTGTTCAAGTTTTGATTCTGCAAATGGATATGCAGAATTGCCTTCTCTAGAGGTCAAAACTGAGGAATGGAATGTCCCTTATGACACTAATATTTATGGTTATAGCAACTCTTTTGTGCCCCCAAGTTGTTTAGGTCTAGGCACAGCCACCATTAGTGCAGCCAAATTGATGCAAAGAAGCTACAGTAGCAACTGTTTCGATAACAAACCCGATAACAAAACCGATTTCTTGTTTCAACCTCGCTTTAATAGTCTCATGGAGTCTCCAAATTTCCAGAACCAAGTTGTGAGCTCTCCTGAAGGTAGCTTCTCCTCTAGTCAAATGAGAAAGGTTTGCAGCACTGGAGATTTGCAAGTAAGTCTGTGTACTTCAAAAGTACTTGCATGTACTGCTATGTGTGTAAAATGTGAAAAATTCTTTAATCAATTTACACTGATCTGTCTATGTCAGTTCAGAACTGACCGAATAGTTTCCGTGAAATGTTCTCTTTTCTTTATATTCTATCATGATTACTCATTATCTTTATGCTTTTGCATTATTCTTTCTTTTGATCAGATGATGAAAACAACCCCAACTAGAAATATCTTGTCATCAAGTCCATTATCTGCAGAGAGGTCATTTATGGAGGATGCAGCGAACATCAAAGTGGGACGTTATAGTGCAGAAGAGAGGAAAGAAAGGATTGATAGGTACAGAGCAAAGAGAAGTCAAAGAAACTTCAACAAGACAATCAAGGTAATCATTTTTACCTTAGTTATTTTAACAACCGACCCCATTTAACGAGATAAAAACTGGTGTTTTCTTTGGTTCTATTTAGTTCACTCTATAATGTAATCTTTCTTTTGTCAAAAATAAAAATAAAAAAATTAACATTTGACTGATATGAAATTGTGGTTGGTATTTTGTTCATGTGATGATACAAAGTATGCATGCCGTAAGACACTAGCTGACACTCGACCGAGGATACGTGGCAGATTTGCACGCAATGATGAAGCTGGAGAGATTCCCAAAACAGCAATGTCTAGTAGATATAGATATGAAAATGAAGAAGATCTTTGGGTAATATTCCCTTCCACATTTAATATAATAGTAAAGTTACGTAGTACATATTAATCTCAATTTTTATAAGATTATAAAAATAATCAATAGCAATATAGTAATTTTATCTTATTTTATTATAATAGTATTATCACTTCAACATCATTGTGATGTTGAGGACACAAATCATCTTAATACTTCTAATAAGTATAATAGAGTAATAGATAACACCCAAATGCTGTGCAATAAATTTTTTACACTAAGCAACAAAGATGTTATCATAGTTGGTGAAGAATTTAAACCTTCTTCTATTAGCTTCCAAATGTATAAACAATTATGATTACTAAGTGTTGTTAATGAAATCCATTTCAACGATGATCGTCTTTATTCTATGAATTACATGCACAACGAGAGTTTCCGAATGACTATTAGTTACATACATAATGAGAATTTTGTATAACGAACCGTTCTTTACATATGTTTTGATGTGATTGTAGATTGACGGATTTCATGATCAAGAAGATGAAGAAGGATCTTACAAGAGAGCATCATTTTTCACTAGCTTTAATTCGACACAGTATGATCAGTATTACAGCTATTGACAAATGAAACTAGCTATTTACTTTCCTTTCGGGTTGCTATTCAATCAATCCGAACTGACATAATCCTTTCATATAAGGTGATTTTACACACATATAAGACTCACTTTCTCTCTCATGAACAAACATCATAGAAAATTTTTCCCTCTTCTAAAGCTTCACTAGGATGGTTTCAGTTCATTTCATTTCACATGAGCATGAAGCTTTTTGGAGCAAAAGGATGGCTCAGAAGGCATATTTTAATGAGAGAATTGTATTGCTGAGTTTAGAAATCATCCATTTCTTAGAATAGGCTATAGGGATGTTTTTAAATTTCCTTCTGCGAGGAATATTTTCTAGTGGTGCTCATGTGCACCTTGTTGTTTGTTTTTATCTTTTTCCTTTATAATCCTATCTCAATTTGTATATATAGCAATATGAATAACATCTACTACATTTTAGGTTAACTAATCAATTCTGTTTATTCCATCACAAAAACAATCAATTATGCTTCTTGTCTGAGTTTTATGAGTGAAATTTATTCTCTGATTATTCCAAACACCACCCCAAACCATGCAGTAATACAAAGTTATGATGTTGACACACAAATTCCTTTCAAACTTCTTGGTTAAACTCCACTGCAAAAGCGGATAACGAACATGTCTTGTCTCTATATTGGATAAAAAAATAGGGTTAGAAGGAATAAAAACTATTTATTCATACAGAGTTATTGAACTAGCTCAATCATCAACCAAAATTGTATATATTATATGAGTAGAAATCAATTGACCCAAATCGCTTAATATAGTGGTATGGACACGATACCAAGGCAAATCAATTTAGTTTTCTAAACGTTAGTAAAACAGTATGAGTTGTATCGAACTCAAACATTTTTTCGTGCTAATAGGCTTGCTACCAACAATCACTAATGATGCACTCAAATTTCAAGTTAGTCTCAATATTCTAAAAGTCATATATATTATAAGTATTCAATGTTATACAAAAGTCATTACATTGTAACTCATGTTATCTTTCCACCAAATTTGGACGGAAAATCACAAATTTCCTTTATGCCCCACTAAATCATCTTTTAAATTTTCAATTTGATTCCTAATATTTGCTCTATTTTTAAATTTACCTCTAAAAATGATACAGTGCATGATCACGTGGCCATTCTTTGTTGCGGGTTAGTTTTGAGAACAGTGTCATAAATTACCGTAAATGTTTATGATAAATATTGAAGACTTATTGTTAGAATATAATAATTGTTCCATATCGAAAAATTAAAAATTTTAAAATCACCTTATAAGATCATGAACTACTATACTTGGTACCAATTGATTTTAGGATGAAACTTCAGTTATTTTAACTTGGTATCAGAATTGGGCCGTTGGTCCAATTTTAATCATCTGCGTATAACCCATCTCAAGTTCACCACCTTATGACGATTAAAAATTTAAAAATTATTTAAAAAATTCGAGTAAACACTAAAACTACAAGTTATATTTGTCCTCCTCAATAACATGGATTAAAACGTAATTATTACTAATAAGTTGCAAGTCTTTTACAAATTATTAACATCCAGTCCCCATAATCATGCCACTTTGCGTATTCGTACTAAATATGTAATATATCTATCGAGGTTGGGAATCTCGCAATTGAGGTTGGACGGCTACTCCTGCCGAGCTGGAATTCTAGGTCGGCTTCCTGACTAGGATTTTCAAGTCGGCTGCTGGACCTGCACAAGAAAAAGGAAGGAAAAGGCGGGGAGATGACCCGGATTTTCCCCTCGGGCGTGCGAATGATTAATATGTCCGAGCCGGAGAAGTAGTTAAGAGCATTTAATGAGCAGTTACCTCAGAAATGAAGGGATGGAGCTCTATTTATACTAAATTTGGATCTGACAGCATTTAATACGGTGCAGCTTTATGTCCCATCAAAACAGCTGGCGCTGAGGTCGGGGTTTTCCTGGGTCGGGGTAAGGTCGGATTAGAATCCAGGTTGGGCATTAGCTAAATACGCTGGCCTTGGCTCGGGTTGGCCGGTCTAAGCTCGGTCTGGGTATCTTACCTCAGCTCGGGGTCCACCCTCGTTAATCCCCTCTCCCCCCCCCCCCCCCGAAGCCGAGATCGAGAGGGTGAGATCTAGATTTGGGAGTTGTTCCCGAGCTGGAGGTGCCCGACCCCGGCAGAGTCGGGATGACCATGTCAACGGTGCTTGCCCTTTGGATGGCTGACACGTCACCTAGCAGTTATGTCAAGATGCGACGTTTGGGATTCCCAAAGCAGTTACATGAGTTGCCTATAAATAGGGCCCTGATATCCGAGATTCATTTCACACTTTGCTTACAAATTTTCAAGAGCTTTAGGTCGGCAACCAGGGTGGTCGGACAATTTTAGCTCGGCAAGCAATCTTTTCGGTGTGTTCAGCTCGGGATCCATTAGCTCGGAGCCAGTTAGATCAGAGGCAATTAGATCGGGTCATCTTCGACAACTAGAGCGATAGGTACGTCCCGATTCCCTTTAGATATTCCTGTTCATATATATTAATGTGTAGACAGGATGGGGAAGTCGGAGTCGAAAGATTCCCAAGTGATGGATGTGAGATCCTATGGAGGGGACGAGAATCCGTCGAGCTCGGAATCTACCTCAGATAGAGATCACAGTGATGATAGCGCCGGTGCATCTCAAGGATCAGCTCGACAATCTGGGCCCAGGGAGAGTGATGATGATTGCCAAGTGATCGGGGTCAAGCAGGTGTAGGAGGAGGCTGAGGAGGATCCTTTGGCCGACCTGGGAGATTTGGGAGATAGAGAGGATAGGTCACCTCTGAACCGGTTGGAGGGGGTCGAGATACCGCAAGAGTACTTAATTGGAGCCTTTACGTTAGAGCCGATTGAAGCAGTCCCGGTTAGGGCAGTCCAACCTCGAAGTTCAGCTACAACTAGTGGTTTGTCGGCTCGGGGGAAGAGGATAGAGCAGTTGTTTGCCTGCTGTAAGCGCGAGTGCCATTCTACCGTCCAGATGGCGCACGCGAGGCTAAGGAACTGGTCGGTGGACAGCCACCACAAGTTGAAGGTGTTAGGTCGGCAGGAATCCGCCTACTATCCCCCACCCGATCACTTCACTATCTATGACCTCGCCTTCGATATCATCCGGCTTCCACTTCCCGACTTCATCGCCGGCATTCTGAATTATTTTGAGCTTAAGCCGTGTAAGATGTCACCCAATGGTTGGGCCGTAGTGATGGCGTTTTATGTATTCTGCCTCGAGAAGGAAATAGAGCCGACCCTGTGTCAGTTCAGGCAGTTCTTTGTATGCAAGCCCAACTCGAAGTAGCCAGGGTGGTTTTATTTCGCAGCTCGGCCAGCAATGCCATATTCACCAAGTGGCACTCCTCCAACAAGGGTTGGCACAACGACTACTATTGGGTTGAGCCGGTTGTGAACCCGGGGTACAGAGTGGATTGGAATCCCTCCTTAAAGAAGAATGTGAACGACGACCCCAAGCTTTCAGAAGCGGAACTCGCCGAGGTCGGGGTATTGAGACCTGTACCGGGCATGCTGATTAATATTGACAACGTTCTCAGGTGGACAGAATTTGGAAATCAAAGTTATTCGGGAGAGAACCCGACTTGAGAAAGAAACATCCCCATCTACTTCTCGAGCCCGAAGAGAATGCGAAGTCCGGCTCAGAAGAGGGTCAGTTCGCAGGATCAATGCCCGACATCCCCGTCTCCTTGTCTACCGTTGTTCTTTTCAATTTGCATTTGGTCATTTATCACCTCTCTTTCCTTTGTTTTTTCCAGATATGGCGAATACGGTAAAGCTCGCGTATGCTCAGAGGATGAGAAAGATCGAGGCCAGTGGCGAAGTCTCAGCTCGATCCGGCTTGGGTTCCACCGTCCCTCAGGGGCAGAGGTAGCGGCTCAGTGGCCAAGTGCGAAAGGTCGGCGCCGAGGTCTCTTCCAAGGGGATGTCGGGTCTCCCCTGCCTAAAAGATCGAGCTCAGGGGTGGCGATCCTGGAGCGCTCAGCGTCCCGCCCTGAGAGTAAGAAACGGCCTCAAGCTGAATACTCCGGAAAAGGCAAGGCCACGGAGGTGAGACCCTCCAACAAGGATTTTGTGGAGGCAACCAAGGTCGCCCGCGACTCTAAGCTTGCAATGGTCCTGACGGAGCAGCTCTCGCTCAACCTGAGGACGGCCATAGTCACGGTGAGGCATCTTTGACCGTGTTGATATAGTTATATTTTTTAGCTTGGCTGATCATTTTGCTATCTTTTGCGCAGGCCGAATCCCACATCCTTTCAGTACCCAACTTTCTTGCCAGGGCCTAGTCTCATTGCATCGAGCTCGAGCAGCGATACATCGATGCCTGAGTCGAGCTTGAGGCCCTGAGGGAAGAGACCGCCCAGAGGTACAAAGTGGACTCATCGGAGGTTGACCGGCTGAAAAATGAGCTCGAAGGGGAGAAGTCCCGGCGCGAAGCCGCGGCCAAGGACATCGAGCGCTACAAGTTGGAGAGGCGTGAAGCCAAGGCAAAGCTCCGGGAACTGGTAGATCGGGTCAGCCCCCAAGGGAAGAAGGCGGTGGAAGCCTTCAAGTCCAGTGAAGCGGCCGTGGACTGGTTGGCCAAGGAAGGTGGGGCGATGGCCAAGTACACCGAGCTGGAGTACTACTTCCAAGGCCAAGTCGCAGCTCGGGAGCGAGCGAAGACCTTTCTTCCCGCCTCCAAGAATGACTATATCGAAATCTTGGAGGCTCCACCACTGGGGTTCTGGGACATTACTGAGCTTCCAGCAGACCTGACGTCCCAAGCTCAGGAGGTGATCGAGTTTGTTAAGAATGGCATGGACCAGATCGGGGATGAAGCCGATGCTACCACCTCTGCCGCTGCGCCTAAATGAACTTTGTAAACTCGCCCTGGTTGGGCTCTTGTAATTTCGCCCAGGTCGGACTCCTTGTAATTGTTACTCTTTTTAATGAAATGAATATTCTAGTTTTGTTCGAGTTTGTATATGTGTACCTTCCTCTTCACAAATTTTTTTTAAGTAAGTAGGGTCGGACCAACATAATGGACCTTTCGAACTTAAGTATAAAGAATCGAGCTGGACGCGATTAATGAATTTTCATCCTAATCCGAGCTGGCTAACTGGACAACTATTATTGTTGCCGACCTGGACTCATCAGTCCGATTTAAAATTGGTCAAACTAATATTGACAAATGTTGAGCTCAAGTTTAGACCCAAACTAACATACCGACCTTGGGACGGCTTATACCTAGTTGAACTCTAATCCGAACTGGTAAAGTGAATCAAATAATTATTGATTATACCCGAGCTGGAACCTTGTCCGAGCTAGTTTACTTTATCTCGTAATTAAGCGTGGCCACCGCGTTAATCCGAGTTTGCAATAGCTAAGTAGCTGAGGTGCTTGGGCCCGGGTCGGATTTCGCGCTAGTTTACAAAATACATTGTATTGAATTTGTACATGGAGTACTTGGGCTTGAGAGTCAATTACAGGTGGAGTTTCGGCTTGGGGCCTCAACAAGAGATCGTTCAGCTCAAAGGCCGTTACAAGAGTTTTCGGCTCGGTGGCTATTACAAGAGTTATTGGCTCGGTGGCCGTTACAAGAGTTTTTGGCTCGGGAGCCGTTACACAAAAAATCTCTTCAGGTGCTCTGCGTGTCATGTATTCTTCAATTGCTTCCCGTATTTGTCACGGAGGTAGAAGGTCCTAGGTTGGACTTCTTTCACGACTTCGTACGGTCCCTCCCAGGTAGGAGAGAGCTTGTTACTCGAGCGCGAAAAAAAGATGGCCTTTTTGAGGACGAGGTCGCCAACCTTAATAGGCTTAGGCTTGACCTGTCTGGCAAAGGCTCTTTGCATGGCGGCTTTATTGGCCAACATCCTGATCTGAGCTTTGGCTCGGAGCTCTTCAGCGAGGTCGAGCTCTTCACGGATTAGGGCTCTGTTTATTAATGGATCGTGATGGAGAGTTCTACTGGTCGGAGACCCGATCTCCACTGGCAGCACTGCTTGAGTACCGAAGGTCAGCTCGAAGAACAATTCTCCCGTTACCGAGCTGGTAGTAGTTCACTGAGCCCACAGCACCTCGAGGAGAATCGATGCCCACTGGCCTTCCGCTTCCTCCAACTTGGTTTTCAGGCCCTGCAAAATGATTTGGTTAGTCCTTTCGACTTGACCATTACTTTGAGGGTGAGCAATAGATTAGAATCTAAAGTCGATCTCGATCTCAACACATTTGCCTCGAAAGTATGCACTATCAAATTGCTTGCCGTGGTCGGTAATGATGACCTTCGGCACCCCAAATCGGCAAATGATATTCTTCCATACAAAATCCCAAGCTGCCTTTTCTGTTATTCTAGCAATACCTTCAGTCTCAAGCCATTTGGTGAAGTAGTCTACAGTTACGAATGCGTGCTTCTTTTGGCAAACACTGGTTGACAATGGGCCAATGATATCTAGACCCCATTGATAGAATGGCCACGGGCTTACCATAACTGTCAGGTCTACCGGAGGTTTTCTTTGTATTTTGGCGAACCTTTAGCAGGTGTCACACTTTTTTACATACTCTTTGGCATCTTGTTCTAAGGTTGGCCAAAAATAGCCTTGCATCAATGCCTTCCGAGCCAAAGCCTTACCACCCAAGTAGTTTCCACATACCCCTTCATGGATCTCTCGGAGTACATAGTTTCCCTCCTTGGGCCCAACATACTTTAAGAGAGGCCAAGTGTATGCTTTCTTATTAAGTTGCCCAGCTATTATGACAAACCTTGAGGCTTGTTTTATGAGTTTTTGAGCTGCATTTTCATCCTCCGGGGTCATCCCCCCTCTAAGTAGTCCATGATTTGTTTGGTCCAATCTGGGCTTAAATTGAGCTCGGATACGGCTTGCCTTCCCAATTGGATACTTGGTTCGGAGACTTCTTCCACATGGACCAGTGCAGGTCGGCTCTCACCCAAGACCAACCTGGACAGGGCATCAGCCTTCATATTCTCATCCCTCGAGATTTGCTACACCTTGAGCCTCTTGAGCCCTGAGGTCAAATCCTTAACTTTGTTAAGGTAGGCCAGCATAGCATTGTCTTTAGCTTCGAACTCTCCTGATATCTGACTAGCAATCAATTGAGAGTTGGTACTCAGGTCAATTGTTTGTGCCCCGAGCTGAGCCGTAATTTTCAATCCAGCGATTACTGCTTCGTACTCAGTCTCGTTGTTGGACGCCGGGAAGGCAAACTTGAGGGAGTATTGGTACTCATGCTGGGTCAGGTCGAGGATGACCACTTCGGCTCCGCTTCCCGACTTCCCTAATGCCCCATCCACATGGACCTTCCACACATCCTCCGGGTCATGCTCGACTCGGCCAGTACATTCTACCATAAAATCCGCGATGGCTTGGGCTTTGATGACTGTTCTGGGTTGGTAGGTGATGTCAAATTGACTCAGCTCAACTACCCATTTCAATAACCTACCCGACGCCTTTGGCTTGTGCATGATGGACCTGAGTAGGGTGTCCGTCATGACCTTAATTGGGTGAGCATCAAAGTATGGCTTCAACTTCCTTGCCGCCGTGATGAGCGCGAGGGCGAGTTTTTCCACGGAAGAGTACCTCGCCTCGGCCCCTTGCAAGGTTTTGCTGACATAATAGATCGGTTTCTGCTCCTTCCCTTCTTCGCGGACCAGTGTCGCTGCTACTACTGTCCCTGAGCATGCCAAGTATAGTACCAGCTTATCCCCTTCCTCAGGTCGGGATAACAGGAGTGGCGAATCTAGATACCTTTTCAGCTCTTGGAAGGCATTCTGGCATTCCGTAGTCCATTCGAAATTCTTAAGCTTCCTCAATATTTTGAACAGGGCAGCACACTTGTCAGCCGACCTGGACATGAATCTGCTCAACGCCGCAACCTTGCCCGTGAGCACCTGGACGTCTTTCACACAGGTTGGCGGTGCTAGGTCAAGTATCGCCTGAACCTTCTCCGGGTTGGCTTCTATTCCCCGGACCGTGACAAAACTTTCCCGCCTTGACACCGAATGCGCACTTTTTCGAGTTCAGTTTTATCCCAAAGTGCTCCATTACGGCGAAGGCTTCAGCCAGGTCGGCCACATGGTCTTCCGCCCTCCTACTCTTGACCAACATGTCATCTACATAGATCTCCATATTTCGGCCAATCTGATTCTTGAATGTCTTATTCACCATCCGAGTGTAGGCAGCTCCAACATTCTTGAGGCCAAAAGGCATGACCTCATAACAGTAGATACCTTTATCGGTGGTAAAGGCAGTTTTTTCTTTATCCCCAGGAGCCATCTTAATCTGGTTGTAGCCTTTAAAGGCATCCATGAAAGAGAGTAGCTCGAACCCGGAGGTGGCATCCACCATCTAATCAATTCGAGGTAAGGGAAAGCAGTTCTTTAGGCAAGCTTTATTGAGGTCGGTGAAGTCAATACACAATCTCCATCCGCCTGAGGACTTGGTCACTAGTACCACGTTGGATAACCAGGTCGGGTATTGAATTTCCCTTATGTGGCCGGCGTCTACCAACTTGTCTACCACATCTGCTATGATCTGCTGCTTATCATAATGGAAGTGCCTGCGCTTCTGCTTTACCGGGTAGTGATTTGGGTCGGCATTTAGGTGATACTCAATCACACTCGGGTCAATACCTGTCATGTCAGAAGCGGACCATGCAAATATATGTTCATTTTTCAGAAGAAATTGGCTTATACCTTTCTTGAGGTCATCAGAGAGTTCACTCCCAATCTTCGCTCTCTTTGTTTCATTAGAAAGCTCCACCTCTTGAAGGTCTTCAACTGTGCTCCCTCTCTTGGCATCCTTCTTCTCCTAGGGCAAATCTGGTCCCCAGCCAACCTGATATTTGGGGCGAATGGAGCTTTCATAGCACTCTCGAGCCGAGAGCTGAGCTCCTCGGATGGTAGCGGTGCCGCTCGGGGTCGAGAACTTCAAGGCCTGGTGGTAAGTTGAAGGAACGGCCCTGAAATCATTGAGTACCACCCGACCCAAGATCCCATTGTACGTGGAGTTGCAATCCATCACAATGAAATTGGCTTGCATCGAAACCCGATTGTCTCCGTTTCTCAATTTCAGTGGGAAGTTGATGACCCATTCGGCTCAGTGGGCTTGTCCGGTGAAACCAGCTAAGGTGCCCCTCAATGGCCTGAGTCGGCTTCTGTCCAACCCCATCTGCTCAAATGCGCTCAGGAATAGGACTTCTGTCGAGCTCCCGGTGTCCACCATCAGCCTCTTCACGATGAAGTTGGCTATTTTAGCACTGATCACCAACGGGTCGTCATGGGACAATATCACCCCCTTCAAATCTTCTGAGGAGAAAGTGAGCTCCTCCATCTTCGGGACCAGACCCCGCACCGGCCCATACTCCCTTCCAGCCCGAACATAACCCTTCCTGCCAGCCGAGGTCTCCCCACCCGACGCCAATCCTCTCGCTATAGTCTCAATCACAGCCAAACGTCTGCCCCCAGCCTGGCGACTGTGTGGACTTCTATCCCTATCTCTCTGATCATGACTTCGGGTCGGCTGTTGATCTACGTACCTCCGGAAGTGACCCCGGGCTATCAGTGCCTCGATCTCCTGTTTCAAATCTTTGCACTCCTCGGTGGTGTGGCCGTAATCCATATGGTAGCAGCAATACTTGGTCCTATTGCACTTTTCAGGTCAGCCTTTCATCCTCGGCGCTGGAGGTAGGTGGTTCTGGTACTGGATCTCTATCAGGATTTGCTCCCTTGTGGTGTTAAGGGGAATGAACATGGTGAACCGAGGGTTCTGCTTTGGCTGTTCAGGCTGCTTGTCTTTGTTATTTTGGGCCTTACCCCTAGGTTGACCTCGGGAGGCCTCTCCCTTCTTCTCGGCTTCCTTCTCCTTGTCATCGTCCCTCTTCGCCTGATGGATTTATTCTGAGTGTATGTACCATTCTGCCCGTACCATCTGCTCGGCTACGGTATCCACGGGGTCAATGGCCAAGGAGGACGTGAGGGGGCCCGACCTGAGCCCACTCTGGTATGCCATCAACGCCATGGAGTCCTCCAGGTTGGGAATTCTGAGGGACTCTTCATTGAATCGGGTTGTGTAAGCCCTCAAAGTCTCTCCTCTGTGCTGCTTCACCAACAGCAATGTTGAAGTATGGCGGGTTGCACGTCGACTTCCTGCGAAGCGGGACAGGAAAGCCTCAGCCAGTTGATGAAAACTTGTAATAGAGCCGGGACGAAGTTTTTGGAACCAGTCCAAGGCATTGCCAACCAGGGTGGTTGAAAATGTCTTCGTCTTTATGAGGTCGGACATATCATGCAGAGTCATGTGGTGATCAAAGTTGAGCAGACGGCTGGTTGGGTCGCCATCCCCATTATAAACCGCCAGGTTGGGCATTCGGTTGCCGGTGGGCACTGGCGTGGCCAGTACCTCGGGTGAGAGTGGGCCTACACCGAGCTGGTTAATGACCTTGGCTATGGCAGCCGCAGTCTTGGCCTGCTCGGGGTTAGCATGTGTCGCCCTTTTTCTTCTCGCCTCCTCGGGTCCCGCCATCGACTCCAAGAAACCCTCTTCTTCTTGCACCCGCTTTTGTCTTGGGGCCGGGATACGGAAATGTGGACGAGCGGGCCGCGGCGTAGCTGCTAGTGGAGCCAGGGAGTCCGCAGCTAGCCGGGCTACCTGCTCCTTAAGTTCCTCGAACATCCTGAACATCATCCTCATCTCTGGCGACGGGCTGGAGTTGAGGTCTTCGTTTGTTGAAGGGTTGGTTTGCGAGGCTAAGTGTATACGTTGGCTCGTTCCAACGTCGGTTTGGGTTGGGTCTTGGCTAGGCACCTGCTTGGTTTCGAGGTCCCCATTCGGGTTGGGCGAGTCCTCTTCCGGTGCGCTGCGGCTTCTTGTTTGTACCATGATGGTTTCTCAATGAGCAGTGAAAAGAGTGATAGAAAGAACTCGTTTCCCACAGACGGCGCCAAACTGTCGAGGTTGGGAATCTCGCAGTTGAGGTTGGACGGCTACTCCTGCCGAGCTGGAATTCTAGGTCGGCTTCCTGACCTGGATTTTCGGGTCGGCTGTTGGACCTGCACAAGGAAAATGAAGGAAAAGGCGGGGTGATGATCCGGATTTTCCTCTCGGGCGTGCGAATGATTAATATGTCCGAACCGAAGAAGTAACTGAGAGCATTTAATGAGCAGTTACCTCAGAAATGAAGGGGTGGAGCTCTATTTATACTAAATTCGGATCTGACAGCATTTAATGCGGCGCAGTTTTATATTCCATCAAGGTTTTATGTCCCATCAGAACAGTTGGCGCTGAGGTCGGGGTTTTCCTGAGTCGGGGTGAGATCGGATTAGCATCCAGGTTAGGTATTAGCTGAATACGCTGATCTTAGCTCGAGTTGGTCGACCTCAACTCGATGTGAGTATCTTACCTCAACTCGAGATCCACTCTCGTCAATATCAATTTTGAAAGTACGCTTTTATATATAGGAATATTTACACAGTAACTACATATGTCTAGTTGAAGCTTTAATTACGTATATTTGCCTTGGCATTTTATTAAATTTATCAACAACTCGAAGTGCCAACCATAATTGTCTATAAAAAGCTCACACCTTTTGCTCATTATATCATATATTAATTAATTAAGGAGGTAGAGCTTTGATCACAAAAGGTTGCTCTTACACACATTATGGCCTAGATCCTCCTATTAGTAGACTAACTGGCTAGCTGATTATTTAAATCATGAATAGTATATATATTCTAATCGCCATCAGGAGGCATCAAGATTAAGACTCGAATGCTCCATTATTATGTAAGCAATAAGTAGTTACTTCACTTTCAATCTCAGTGTCATACCTGGTAAATTTTCATTTTGCAAACATATTGACCAAATCTTCTTTTTAAGATGAGATGGACGGAACCACTTAAACAGATCTTACATGAATAAAACTAATATAAGAGATGACTTTTAAAAAAAATTAGTGGCATCCTTAAATTTATATACCTGATTCACCTGGTGAGATAAATCTTGATTTGGTTTGATTTGATTTAACAGTCAAATCTCCTTAGATCCCAAGCCAAGTCTAGGCTAATCCATGCGTTTGTTACAAGTCTTAAGCTTTTTCACCCTTCTAGAGGATTTGAACCTTCTGAGACCCCCTCAACGGGGCACTACTCAGATTGATCAGATTTTACCCACTACCGTCATTAAACTGCTACTTCAGGCTAATATGACTAAATCCAGTAGTGAAAAATTAAATCTGCATATCAAAGAAAAGGAAAAATAAAAAATAAGGGTAACTAGCATCATATTTTATATGGTACCCTAATTTCAATTTTTTAAAGGGTACTTGCTCAATACTCTTCCCTTAACATTTCTGTGTTAATTAATGTTCATAAAAAATAATGAAACTTGTGTCACGATCAGATGACATCAAAAGTAGATCATAGCAGTTACATAAAATTATAGCAGATTCATGAAGCTAAACACCTTTGCAACTTGGATTTTAACTGTTGGGACCTGAAAGTTGAACATTAATTCCTTGTCAATACCAACTTTACCCACTTGCAAAATGAAAGTTACAGACCTAAAAATCCTAATTATTCTCTCTCTATAAATTCAATGCACATGCATGAAATCTCACAACTTGCTATGTAGCGTTTCCGTTACTGGAAAGCCTGCTTTTATCATACTTCATGATCATTGGCCGCCGTGAAAGCCAAGCACATGCCGAAGCATCAACTACTTTCCTTTTTAAGCTACCAGGTGCATCGATATCAATAGAAAGTTCTCATTCAATCGCAACATCAAAATTTTCACCGTGATAGATGAATAATGTTATATGTCACATTTTTTTTATTACTCAAATATTATTTTTTATGTGTATATTTAGTTGACATATTAAAAAAAGATAATTAAAAAAATTTCTTAAGTTAGCATGTTAACAAGATATCCTATATACTCGTGATAGATATTTCATCTTACTAACTTTTTGGTGAATACTTGCAAAAAAATATTGGATGACAATTATTAATTAAATAAATTAAGGAAAACTCATCCATCAGTTTACATTGATGATGTCAATCTGTGAGAGGGGAGGTGAAACCCATATATGTGTGAATTTATCTCATGTAATGAAATTGATATCAATTTAAACTAACAGAATAACAACTCATATTATAATACTATTATATTGATGTTAACAATTTTCTTCTTTTATTACGTGAAACTTATTTTAGGTAAAATCAAATGAAATCTACCTCAAGTCAATGCACAGAAAAGAAGATCCACCTAAGACTACAATCTCTAAAGTATTGCGACTTATTCTAATACATGTTTCACATTAATAAGACTCAAATATAAGTGTGAGCTCAAGATTTTATTTTGTAAGGAGAGAATATAAATTCAAAAACAAACCGCTAGTCATAAATTTTTTTTATCTGGACGTAAAAGCATAGCTCATATTTTAATCTAGATGAAGGTTTATTTTGGGTGTGGATGTAACAGGCAATATAAGACTTGACCATCCCATAATCAGCGTGCAGCAATGATTCTCACCTTATGTTTGACTAATGCAACAAATGTTATGCTGCACTAAGAAGATGGACTAGTAATTAATAAATAGCTAAACCATTATTATGTTTAGAACTGAGAGCTAGCTAGTGTATGTGTGTCCTCATATTGAGGGAAAATTCTTTTACGAGACATGTGATAAATTTATTAGTCATATATTAAGTTGTTATTTTATTAAGTTAATTTATGTTAATTTATATCGTACAGATATATCATGTCAGAATATTATAAGTTTTTCTTTTTACTAATTTGACCTTGCAGAGTTTTAAATAAATTACTATGATACTCCCATTTATAACAAGTGATTGATATTTATTAACTAATTAAATCACTTTTTATCTATGTAACTGTGATAAATTTGTCACATATCTCATAAAAAAAAAACCCCATATTGAGCTATTATTTCAGCAATGTTTTGTCCAAAAGAAAAAAGGGCTATTATCTCAATATTGATTTGACAGTTTTCGAGCCAAATTGGGAAAGAATAACTAGCACAAAGAATTCTTTCATTGAAAGGTGCATTGATGGGGCCTCAGTCAAGGAATTTCCAAGCCTAAAGCCTAGGAGATAGTACGAATTAATATATTTTAGTACTAGGCTTCAAGCCTTTTCCTTTCCTATCAAGTCAATGATCATAATCATAAATTGATGAAAATAGCTGGAGAAAGCAACGAGATGTGGGCGGTGAGGGTTTGATGTGTAATATATTCATTATAATACGATTCTTAATCAAAATTTTAAATGAGGCTATATAGGTGAGTGTATGATGTCTAATCATTTATTATGTGAGATTTAAGACGAGACAAGACTAGTGTCATAATAATTATATCTTAAATTTTAGAATTATTGGTTAAAAAATAGTTGTTTAGTGATTACTTATTGATAATGTGTTGGGAATTGTGGAATTTTATTTTAAAATTAATTAATTATTAAGGTAATTTATGAATCTATGAAATTTTTATGTACGGTAAGTGTATATTATGTGTGATAGACAAGATTGAATTATAATTTTTCTATGTAGCAGAAATGTATATTCCAACACCTCACTCACCCCTACATGGATAGATTTTACTGGACCAAATGTCTAATTCTGAAACTATGTTAAGATTATGAGGTTCAATTCTAAAACTAATTGATACTATAAAAGGAGTAACCGGAGATCTTATAAAATGATCATAAAATTTATGATTATTATTTTTATATATATAAGAGGAATCTATATTCCAACATGAAAAATGTACACATTTAGTTGGAGTCTGACTTGTCTTGCTTTAAGTTGAGACTAAGGCATATTATTCATGTTATAAAACTTTGGGAGCATAGAGATGCTTGGTTAATTCAAAGCCTAAATCTTACTAAAAAAATGCTATAAACATCAGCATTATCAAGCTTAGCATCTAAAGATAACTTTATCATTAGTGATGGGCATCGACGATGAGATGACTAATTCCTATTCCAAAAATACTGAGTTATAGTAAGTGAAAGAACACGGGAACAACCTTTTTCTTAATTAAAGTACTTATTTTCTAACAAAAGTTGTAACCAATTTTCATTGAAAACACAATAAGATGAAAACGTTTTATAGCTCCAACTGACACCTATGGCAGAACACTCAAGTCTAGTTGCAAGTGAACCCCCATAAAGAAACAATAAGCATCTCCAAAGGTATACAAAGACCGAATCTCTTCCGTCCACGGCTCTCGACTTGGCTTTATTTGTCTTGAATAAAATCATCTCTGAACAGTTTACCTTTTGCAAGTCTTGTTTTTTTTTCTGACGGAGAACTTTCTTTAAAAATAAGTTTTAGGTCATATTAAATGTATTAAATTTTGGAATACGTAATTTTATTAGAATGAGGCTTAATTTAAATTAATTTTACACAAAATTTGTTTAAAATATTTTTAAATTAATTTCTTAACTAATTTGAACCGAGACATTATCATTATAAATTCTCAATTATTTTGAAAAAGAAATGAGAGACAGAACCGATTCACATAATGTCATTAGCAGAATGCAAAAGAAAGCTTATTTAACTTGATCATAAGCATCCAACTAACAATGATTCCATGGTATCACTTTTGACCAAGACAGTAGGATTGGGAGAATCATTATTATAGAGTACTTCAATATCCTATCATTGCATTGCTATAGATCAGATGATGATTGGTCGATAAATTAAATTAAAAGATACCTTACATAATTTTTATTTTTTTATTGGTTTTATTTTCTGGGTCATGAGTATGTATGTCCAAATGAAAATGAATGATAGAAAAGTTGTCGACTGACATGTCCTTTTATTTACACTATTTAAAGTTTGTTGATGGTCCATTAAAAAAATTTAGGTTCTCCATCAATTTTATGCTGATTTCCTATGAATTATTAAAAGTAGTAATAGTAAGATATATGTGCACGAGTAGTACAATAACTTTATAGTGGAGCTTTATATTTTCAACAATGTACACATAGCAGAGAAGATATATATGTATAATATGTCACAATGATGAAACTTTTGAAATAAAAAAGAAGAAGAACAAGAAAGCTTGAGAAAGGAGAGCAAAAGAAGTCGAAGCATGACTTTTCTGCGATCATGCTAGGTGTTGATCCCAATGAAAGGACAGTTGTTATATACAAAATTTTTATTACATGTAAAGTTCAAAAAAAAGTCGAACACACTTCAATTTCAATATACTAACAAAATTCTTTCTTTTTTTAAATTTAAATATAAATCCTATTCAATGTGTTTTTCCTTCTTTGTTTACACCTCTAAACACTTCAAGTTGAATCAGGTTATTAGCAGAAAGCAGAGGCCATGGGATCGGACCATCAAAATTGATTTAAGTAAGAAGATTAGTAGTACATTGTTAATAATAATTCTCCTATGACCAATTCTCTATGTCACCGCTTATGAGTGGGCATGACCCTGGTGCCTCAAGCATTGGAGCATTTGCGGCATGGGAGAAAACAAGGCTCATCAAAGGAGTCGCGTTACGTTGGACTGAGACTCGAAACTTGATAGTTGAAAGTCAGCATTATAATTCTAAACAGTATTCTTACCTTCACCACAAACTTTCAACAACAACAGTCACCGATAGTAACACTTTATTAAGACTTACTTTACGAAAGGCATCCTAAAAGAAACTTAATTCGTCTTTAAAATCCTCTTTATCACTTGTATCACAAATGTCACACTCTTTATTTTTTTTAAATAACGCGTCTATTTCTAACATATGACCATGTAAGATGCTACTAAAAAAAGCGATACGTCAACATGACCAAATGTGACGAGCTGTGTATGTGTGCTCCAGTTTCCTTCTCCAATTATTCTTTTCATTTTGGAATCAAATTAAACTAGCATGAAATTATTGGGTTGCGCGCGGTAGAGTTAACCTCGAGGGTAGTTGCGTTTGAATAAAGTAGAGTTGTTCTCTTAAAGCCTGATTGCCCACTAATTAGTCCTTCTTTACGGCGTATTAATTGCTTTTCTTTTCTGAATGTTTCCACTACGTTGGAATTCGAATGTTGTTTTAACTTGATGTTTCAGCTTTTGAAAACCTAAAGGTTAATATAAACAGTGCTTTGACGACCTATAGATGTGTGTTGAGTTGATGATCAAATGAATCTTTATCTTGTTTAAGTCTTAATAGGTTTACGAAGGGTTAGTATTCGTTAATAAGGGCTATATATGCTTAATGGTGAGCACAAAGGATTTGATAAAGAGAGTCAAATGCCGAAAAAGGGGTCTTAGCATTAATGAAGTCCAACAAATATTCCTCCAACGTGTGGAGAATCCATAAAGATTATTATCATGACCCCCACACACCCCCCCCCCCCCCCCTCCTCCTAGTTGTCTTTCTCTTTCTTATGCACCAGGGAAGTTCTAAGTTCTATGTGTGCTTGATTAATTGTGGGGTCTTTCACCAACTTCAAGATGGTGACAATGGCAAAGTGTTGAGGCTCGAATAAATTTCGGGACACTTACTTTGTTTGAAAGGAATCGAGTTTGTTTTAAATTAATCAGGTATAAAATTTATCAAATTGACCTTACCACTTAAAAATGTAAGATGTGAGTAAACTTCACGTTCACACATCCATCGCCCCGTCCAAATCAAGATAAACCAGCATTTGCAGCGAATTCTTTCGCAAAAGCATATCTGAGTGCTAGCTACGATGGCCTCAAGGCCAATTGGCTGAATATTTTCATTTTCAGCATATCTTTCGAACTGCGACCTTCGAATTCAAACCAATCACTTCGATTTTGATAACATCATAGCAAATAATCGTCAGCTGTGACTAAATTGTTATCTTTGACCGCGTTGTAATTGTCAAATAATGTCATTTCTTGCATTGAAGAACAGCTCAACACAATAGTAGCAGGTTAGCTTACGATAAAAGTTAACATACTTTAGATCTTCAGGCTTGAACAACTGTCTAGCCGAAGAAGCTGGATGTAAATCTTATGTTATTTTCCCTTTTTTTCCCCTCTTCTTTAGCTGCCATCTGAAGCCAAAGAATCATCAACATCTGTAAGCAATTCACGCACTCTTAACGCAGACAAGCATAAACCCAAGAATTGGTGGAATTGTCGGGTAGCGACCTGTAATATATAATCAGAGTTTACGAGTTTAAACCAGGATTTGAATGTCTTGATGCACATATTTGAAAAGCTCGCGGATCTTGTTAAGTCCTTTTGCACCGAGGTATATAGGTACCACAAGTGACTCAAATTTTCAGGAGACTCCGTGTCCATAAAATCGTACCATGATAATAACAAACACTTCTAATTTTTTTTCTTAGTCATCCAGAAAGAATCATTTGTTTAGTAAATACCTTTCAAAATCTAGGAGGTCAAGAAGTGTGGATGTTGAATAATTCTTTATGCTTGGCTGGTCAATAATGCAATTCTTATTAATTCAAAATGGGTGAAGTGCATCAGACCCCCTTGTACTTTAGCGAAAGTGCACAATACCCTCCTATAGTTTAAAAACCCCCTGAGTTAGTCCTTGTAGTTTTTCAAAAGTGCACAACACCCCCCTACCGTTAAAAAAACCGTTAAATTTAACGGATAGTGTACTTTACACGCGTTAAGTGAGATTTTTAACGAATTTATTCATTAAATAATTATATGAATTGAGCAAATTACCATTTTTTTTTGGCCTAAACAAAAGAGAAAATGGCAAAAGAGAGAAATGAAAAAGAATGAGGGTATTTACGTCTTTTTTACAAAATTCGTTAAATATGACGGATTTTATAACTGGAGGGGGGTGTTGTGCACTTTTAAAAAATATAGGGACTAGTTCAGGGAGTTTTTGAACTATAGGGGGGTGCTGTGCACTTTCGCTAAAGTATAAGGGGATTGGTGCATTTCACCCATTCAAAATTTCAAAAACTAAATACATTTAGAATAGGATCACTGAAAGCTAAATATAGATGGCTGCTCAAAAGAAAATCCAAGAACGGGAGATTTATTTCAAAACGAGGATGGGAATTGGATAGTGGAATTCTTCATTAACTTTGGAGTAGCAACTAATAATAGGGCAGAACTCATGGTCGTGCGTGAGGGACTGTACGAAGCTATTGAGCTTGGTGTGCGACAACTTGTGAAAGAAACGAATTAGCAGGTCATCTTGAATTTATTAAAAGGGTCCACTCCAATTAACAGTAAGCTAAGATTTGTGATCGAAGATTGCAAAAAATTCCTTCTCAACAGATCGAATTTCAGGTGCATGGAACATATATATCGCGCGAGAAGTAAATCAGTAATGCCGATTGGTTAGTAAATTTCAAACTGACTAGCTCTTCCTATTGGAATTCATACCATGGAAAGCATACCACACCCACATCTTATTCTAATGGAAAAAGATAAAAGCAGTTAAACATCCCTTAGAATGATAATTACATAATCGGTTGTTGCCTTCTTTAGAACGGAAAAGAATCCCGAAAACAAAGTCCTCCAGTTGCCTTTGGTTCAGAAATTTCAATCCATTCAACTCAATGATCAGTTCTATTTTTTTCATTTGCATTCCACCAAAAATTCGCAATATTTGCAGCATAGTGTAATATCCCCATCGATGGAATATAGTGTGATCATTGTGTGATTTATAAGTGGCTATTGTGGGTATAAGGAATAACTTGAGTTAACCATTTTGGACTAATAAAAAAAAGACCCAAGTAGCTTGTCTGTGGGTCCAAGGTATTGCGCTCGAGGCGTGTCACGACTTTTATGAGAACTTCATCTTCTCCCTTCCATAGCAAGATGTGTACTTAGATTTTAAGTTGGTTTTTGATATTTTAAAAGTCACGCTGTGAGTTTTCAATATTGTATTTTAGAAAATATATTAAATTAATCTCTCTCATTTTCTTTTAGTTAAATTTCAATGAAAAATCACAAAAAAAAATGAAATTACTTTTATGCTACCAATTGGTGCGTAGTCAGGGATGGATCTAGGATTTTTATTCAATAGGAGCTAAAAATTCACAATTTAACATTTATATATAATAATTTTTTTCAATGGGGCTAAATTGATTTTTCAGCTTAAACATGCCTTAAAAATATATACATTTTTAGAAAAAATCTAAGGTCAGTGGGGGTTGCAACCCCCACTGATATTAGAGTGTTGCTGGCATTGCGCTGGTGTATACTTAAATTTTAGATTACCCTAAAAAAAATTACATGTGTAATCACATGACCATTTTGTAACGCTTTGATAGAAAGATAACAGTTTAAATTATTTTGAATACTTCTAGTAAACATTGAGAACTCATAATATGATTTTTGAAAACATTGAGAACTAATTTAAAATTTTTATAAAAAAAAACTGTGGAGATTAGGGGCCACTTTATAAGGTTAAGATTATGATGGAGCTCCTGAGCAATACCAGCCGGGTTAATTGTTGGCTTCGTTACACTATGAATGTGCAACGATACTACCAGAATCATGTAGCTAATAGTTCATTGCTTGAGATTTTTTATGCAACTGTGGCTTTACTCATAGATGTCGTTCCTATGTCATTTTACGATATAGCAGTAGCCTTCTGTTTGGACACTAATTTCACTATATCTAGTGAGTGGTAAGTACAAATTTTTTTATACCTTTCAGTTTATATTTTATATCATATAAAATTACCGCTAGTTGATTTTGCTTTATAGGGGTTCTTACATCAATTTCTTTGAAGAAGACCTGCATTTGATATGACGTTTAAAGTAACTTACTTTTATATGGTATCTTCCACAAAAAAAAAGTAATTAAATTAACTATTTGGATATTAATCAAAATAATTAATTAATTTTTCTTTTTGTGTAGGCGGTGGAATATTAGGAGGCAATGGAATATTAAGAGACGATTGAGATGTACAAGTTTGTAGGGTAGGATTTAGGGTTAATGGTAAAACAACATTGTCTTAAAGCAAACGCTCACTTTTGTTCGAATTCGTGATATGGTTAAGGGGTACACGCATACTTCACTGTTCTTCTTCATTAGCATTAGCACATCCACCATAAATACACCATTAATAACGTTTTGAGAATCATTATAATCTATAGATTATTTTGACAGAAATTTCAAAGGGGATAGCAACAATTTATAAGCACCACGATAGCCAGGATCTTTAATTTTCACAACTCGGGACGAATATTCGATGTTATACGGAGATTTACGTGGGAATATGGGGGACTTAGGAAACATATATATCTATTTTTTTATTTGAAAATGGGTGAAAACTACTTATCTTGCAAATATTAGTTTTAATTTCTTGCTTTTAAATGACAGATTTGAATCCTCTCCAATATATTGGAAAGATAATCTCATCCACCCATATCATATTTTAGTCTAAATTATTAACCATTAGATCAAAATATTTTTGAAAACATTAGATAGAATTATCAAATCAATCTAAACCCTTAATTTCATAACCAATTTGTGAAAAGAGGTAAAAAGGTTCTAGGTTTGTTAGGTTTAACCACACTAAAAATAAATTTTTTTGATTATAATAGAAAAAAATATAATCAAAAAACTTGATTATCATTCTCAATGAGGCCGTTTTTAACGATGGCTCTACCATCGTGTAATTTTTTTTTTTTTTGGTCACCATCGTGTACTTCAACCATCCCCAAACAAGCATGAGTCTTTTTCTTCACACAGAGGCTTTGGTAGGCTTCAAAAACATTGGTCTGAAATCAAACAAATATATTGACAAATGAGAAAAGTAAAAATAAAGAAAACAACAATTAATTCAATAGATACATTACCTAACAAATGTGAGAAAATCATGACTCATGGAGAACATCTTTCGCATGATAAGAAGCTTTATAGGAACTGATAGGAAAATTTGGAAAAAAACGTAAACAAAAAATCAAATACGATAAAAAGAGACGGAGACAAACTATGAAAAAAAAAAACTTAGAAAAAAGGGCATGTCTGAGGTCTAGGATTTGTCTCCTTTTTTCCTATTTTTTAAGCATTTTTCTGCTTGATTATTTGTTCGCCCAATATTATTTTTGAAGCCTACCTAAGCTTGTGTGTGAAGAAACAGGCTCACACTTGTCTAGGGATGGTTGAGATACACAATGGTAGAGCCATCGTTAAAAACGACCTCATCGAGAATGGTAATCAAGTTTTTTGATTATGTTTTTTCAATATAATAATAACTTTTTTTTTTTTTTGGCAGCAACTATACAAGATCTCTTGTCTTGTATTAAAGATCTACGAAATATAGTATCATATATTGTTCATGCTGATCCTCCATTTGGCATAACCCAATTTCCTGCCGTGGTCCAAAAATTCTTGATTTTTGCGATTATGTAATTTTTCTTCAAATGAATCTTTGATGAATCTTATGTTAGTTGAATATAGTAGTGTAAGTTTCTGTAATTGTTTTTTTGTTGTTGTTTATATTATAACAACTTGTTATTATTTTGGTAAGACTTTGGTTTATCTGATAACCAAGAAATCTATCATTTATAATGTGACGGATTCCATGAGGTTTTATCGAAAAATCTTAGAATAGTTGGATGATAGATAAGATTGCCTTTAATAACGCAATTACTGTGGAAGATTTGGATGGTTATATCAATAGGGTGACAAGTCAGATGGTTACGTTAGATAAAATAAAAAAAATTGGAAACTTTAGACCACCTGGTGCATATCTTCTCGCCTCTTCATGTATAAAATTTAGAATGGACATGAGATGTCATTTTTAGGAATAGTCTATTCAGTCATAACATACACTAGAGGATTTATTTTTTGTTTCAATGGATGTGTTGTGTGACATGATTGCCATATGTCTGTTATGACATGGCCAGACAATTTTGGAAAGAGTCTGCATTTCACCTGGATGGATTATGGTAATATGACCCTATCTTGAATTTATATCATTTATTTGAATAGTTGATAATTTGTCTTTTGTGTTTTGTAGGTCTTATAAAACTCAACTACAAAAGCGTCCAAAATATTTCCCATATTTGGTTAGTGAACTCAATATACATAAATTTTGTATATTCATCGAATATATAATATTGTTTATTTATTTTTTAATGCAGATTATAGAAGTGACTAGGTGTTGATGGGTGCGCCTTTTGTGTTGTGCTGCTCTTTTTGCATTGGGTTGTTGCCATGGGACGTAAATTATTTGTAGTTGTTGTGGTACTGTTGTGAATTACTTGTAGTTTGTTGCTCTGGTATAGGAAGCATTAGTCATTGTTTCTGGCAAACATTGCATGCAGGAGTTATAGTTGGTTGTGCTATGTGCGCATTTGAACTGCATCTCAAATTTTGGGTTCGTATTTGTATATGGTTTACAACTACTATTACTCTTTTCTAATAACACAAACACTTGATACGTAGAGCAAATGTATTATTTTTTAACCGTGACCGATATTTCAGTTAGTGAAAAGCTTGAAATCAAAAACTTTGTTGTGACAATCTTTAAGTCGTATTAGAAAAAGTTGTCGTAGAATCAAGTTTTTGTTATGCTACCTGCAAATTAAAATAGCATGCATTTACACCAAAAAGTGATGCTTGTCGACTTTGAATTGGTTAACCCAAAAAGGCCCTTTAAATTGAAGGTAATAAACTACTTATCTTGCAAATATTAGTTTTAATTTCTTGCTTTTAAATGACGGATTTGAATCATCTTCAATATATTGGAAGGATAATTTCATCCACCCATATCATATTTTAGTCTAAATTATTAATCATTAGATCAAAATATTTTTGAAAACATTAGATAGAATTATCAAATCAATCTAAACCCTTAACTTCATAACCAAATTGTGAAAAGACATAAAAAGGTTCTGGTTTGTTAGATTTAGTGACACTAAAAATAAATTTTTTTGATTATATAGAATTACCATTAAAAAAAAAATCTTTATGGATTTGATCTAATAACCTACATTCGTTTAATCTAATAGTTAATAATTTAAATTCAAATATTATATAGGTGGTTAAGATCATCCGTCCAATATATTGTAAATGATGAAAATAGGAGAACATCTAAATTTGTCACATGACACTCACAAATTAGGAACATAAGTATCCTAATTTTAATGGATTCCTAAACACAAGTCTAAATTAAAGAAAGTAATAATTATCTTCTAAAAAGAATTCGAGGTCTTATTTACATAGTATAATTAATATAAAAATATTAATTATGGTAATTTCCTAACAAGGGTTTTTTTATAGCGTATTTTTTTCCTTTTGGTCATCTTAACCCTAATAAACGTGACAAGTTCTTTGAGCTAGACAAGCCTGTAAGCCCATCTCTTGACCTTCTTTGTGCCCCTCCCATGTCTTTCTAGTTAAGGCACCATATAAAAATGGTCCCTATATGGATCTCATATATCAGTGGGATTCATATATAAGTAGACCATACACTTTATTTCAGAGACGTTAAAACATCTAAATATTTTGAAGACAAATTCTCCTTAACCTTTTTAAAACAGGTCCAAGTCAAATAGCATAATAAATCAATGGAAAAAAGCCCGCTATCGGAATCGAACTAATGACCATCGTATTACTAATGCTCAGCTCTAGTTAAACTATGACTTTGACCCAAAAAAGGAAGAAAAAAAATAAACTAGCTATGACAGCTAAATAGGAGCCTAAATTATACCCAAAAAAAAAAAATTAATCCCAGAAAAAAAAGCCCCTAATTCCAAGAGCCTCTTCTTCCGATATATCGTGCCTCGCTTCCTCCAATAATTGTCTAGATCTCAGCCACCAATCTTGCCAGAAATTCACCAATCTCCCATTTATAACCGTCCATTTAATTCCCCTCTAAAAAGTTGCAGTCCTCTAATAACACTTTTTGCAATTATCAAATCTGTAATCCGTATCGTTTGTTTCATATTGAAACAGGCCACCCTTGAAATATTTTGTGTGCATTACTTCTATAACGGAGGTTAAAACCATTACTTAAAACTCTAAAATTCTAATTACAACAAATCACAATTTGACTATACCACTCAACTCAACGCCTCTTCGGTGCTGTGCATTACTTTTGACCAAGGAAGCTCTGGCTCTTTAAACAACTTCCAGCCTGACTTTGCAAGAAGTGCATCATTTACATCCTCTGCTGATTTTCATCTTTTGAGAAGTGAATTTTTAGCTTTCCAGTAGCAAGTAGCAGCATTTTCTTTGCCTACTATAGCTTAAACTGGTAGTGCGCCATTTATATAAACTAAGTCCATCTGCTTTGTTTGTCTAACACTTACTACTAAAAGAACATTCACACTTTCTCAAACTGATTTACTACAAGAAAACATGTGGTGTACCAATGCATGCATTGTAATTTCTAGAAAATAAGCAGTAATGTTTTTCAAAAATCAAAATCTCAGCAACAAAAGTATCACTTCCAAACATAGTTAAGACTATGACAGCTGAATAAACAATCAACCTCGACGCCAGTAGCCTAAAAATTATACAAAAACAAAAGCCCCGAGAACTCAAAGGGGGAAACAAAGGAAAAGGAAAAGGTAGGCAGCAGTATCAATCAACTCTTGAGGAGATTCTCAATGCTTTCGAAGAAAAGCGGAGCCATTTCAGGGCTAGGCGTTTTTAGAGCACATTTGAGACCAGGGATCCCGATAACTGCTGTAAGTTCAATCAAGAAAGGAATTCCGCGAGGAATCTTGGCAGAAAGATACAAGACGTCCTCATTTCCATTCTTTCGCTTGGCAATAAAGAACATGTTGGATGCAGACAGCCGGTCCAGAGTTGCGTCAACGCCATTTATTACAATCCCTGGAAATTCCTTGGAAACTTCATTGGAATCAGGCAGCGACTTCCAAGTCTGTGACAGAGAATTTGCAAGTAATTCAGCCACTTACTCATTAATTACATAAGCTGGTGGCATAATGCTCAAATCAAGTATATGATATTAAACAAAATATCATTTTCGGCAACTTATTTCTACAAATTGAGTATTACAAATGGTCGATATGCTACCTCTTCATACAAATGATTCATGTAATATAATCATGTTAAGAAATAAACAAAGTGCTACCCGTTTTTTATTTTATATACTAATAGGTAAGAACTTCCAAAGGATAATATCCAGAATGTTAAAGGAGAAAGTTTGGCCAGACAACTGCCACCAAATTAGCTAGGCATCTCTTGTTATAATTCCGTAGAAGCTACTTAGGCTCCGTTTGTTTGCCGTAAAATAACTTACTTGTCGAAAATATTTTCAGTGAAAAACGTTTTCTTGGAAAATAAAATATTTTCCTTGGCTTTGTTTGTTTGCCGTAAAATAACTTGTTGGGGGAAAATGTTTTTCTGGAAAATATTTTCTGGTATTTGGATGTACAGATAGTTATGTAAAATGTTTTCTTCTCCTAAAGGACATGAAAATATTTTACAAAATTTTGTACTAGCCGCAATTGTTG
The DNA here is from genome assembly GCA_037974665.1 of Ehretia macrophylla. NCBI lineage: Eukaryota > Viridiplantae > Streptophyta > Magnoliopsida > Boraginales > Ehretiaceae > Ehretia > Ehretia macrophylla. Next base: position 9,803,386 of record CM075764.1, on the reverse strand, counting down.
ACTGTAAAATATTTTAAAATTGACCAATTTTTCAGTGTTACCGAACACCGGAAAATTAAGCAAAAGCAGCTGCAATTGTTGAGTGGAAAATATTTTACGTTTGACCAAATTTTACATCCTACCAAACACCAGAAATTGTGTAAAATATTTTTCAGCAAAATATTTTACAGCAAACAAACGGAGCATTACTATACTGATGATCTGATTTTAGAAAATGAACACTGAAGTTCTTCAATCTAACAAATGAAAAACCAGAAGAGTTTGTTACCTCGAGAAAAGTGGATCGCTCCATTCTCCCATCCTCAGTGAAGAATACAGATAATGGGATTTTATCATTGAAGTACCACACAGGCTGTTGATTATTTTTCACAGCAACCTGCAGAAGTGTGCTTGGGGGACCAGGAGATATGTTCTGGAATAGAACCATGGGCAGAAGAGTACTTGCTGATGTTCCCGGTTGCACCTGGGGAACCTGATCAATAACAAGATGAATGAGAATAGGAGATAACACTCGACTTCCTCTTACAATTTCCCTTTTCCTTTTCAGAAAATTGGAGAGAATAGTAACCAAGGATGACATAAACAAAGAAAGCCCATTTGAATGACTTTATAGAAATAGATACCTGGAGCGGTCCACCAGCAGCAACGCCAAATGTGTTCTTGTTGAACTGAATCATAAAGCCATCAAGTGGAACTTGGGAGTTGTTCTCAAACAGCATGCTGTAAAATATTTGGCCATCTCTTCGTACCAACTGTGCACTGATTTGTAAACCTTGACCAGTAGATGCTGGAAGTAAAATAGGCAAAGGGGGCCTGCAATTGAAGTCAGGACGCGATGAGTGTTTAGTATATCATTTTCCTGTTAATCCACAGTAACACTTTTTATGAATGGAAAGTTTGTGAATATGTTTATCACAGCAATAACCAACAGCATTGCAACAATTATCAGGTAACAACCTATGTAGCATGTTTCAACACCATTAGTAACACGAATGCAAGACTATGAGCACATACATACCCAGGAGGAGTTGCAGGCTGATCGACAGACACAAGAGCATTATTGTTACCATCCATGCCCATCAGATCAAGTAAGTCTGGCACCGGTGCAGGAGCTGCGGGAGCAGCTGGTGCGGCGGCGGGTTGTCTTGCTCCATATTGGGAAGAACTGGCAGTAGGTGGAGGGGATGCACCAGGTGCATGAGATGGTGATTCAGAATACCCTGCTTCACCTCCATCTGGATAATCATCTTCTTCGGTCCTCTGAGTTGTCTTCACACGAGTTACAAATGCTTCAGGAGGCTTGTGATAGACGGATGACAATGTAGCAATGTTGGCAAGAAGCTCATCAAGAAGAGAAGGATCAAGTAGGTTAGAGTCATCACTGATCACAGGCTTTTCTGCTAATACAACATCCTTTGCTGCCTGGAAAATGAAAAGCAAATTATAAACAACTAAGTTTGAAATTTTGAATAGGACCTTGAACAAGAGCAAAGATCAAGAAGTTCACAAAGTCCCAATGATTTAAGTCTCCAAGAGTATATCTCAATCCATTCCACGTAACATGCATTTAAGGTGTTTACATAGCAGAAAAGAAGACGAGAAATAGAGTTAAGCTAAGCAAAACCTTATCCTGAATATCAATTCTTATTTATCTTTTCTTTACAGCAGGATGCAACTTGGAAAGCAGTCTATTAGTATTGAGAACAACAACATAGACCAACAATTTTTGTGAAGCATTGGAGAAACAGGAGCAGAAAGGAAAAAGGAAAAAGGAAAAAGAATAGAAAAGGCATATATCGCAAACAGACCTCAGGATCGGTTGATAGAAGACGCCAATAAATGTATGCACGATCTCTCAGATCTGGATTATCAGTCTCCACAGTGGCGTTATTCAACACAGCCTACAAGTATGATGACATACAATGAGAATTACCTTCGAGACATGAAATAGACAATAATCCTCATTTTGGCAAAACAGTAGAAGTTGAAGTCAGAATAAACTGCCAAAAGCAGGGAAAGCATATTAATGGGTGATGGTGCAGGATCCTAAGATAACAGGAAGGAATTCTCAATAATCGCACGCATTTTGCACAAATGCAACCTGACGCAGATTGATTTGTGCTTATTAAGAATTATGATGTTAATACTCCCCCTGAAAGAAACTCTTAACACTGTTAGGCAGCATGGAGGAGGCAATTAAATATACCTGAATCATCTGCTGCGGCCCTTCAGTTGGTTTTTTAAGGAACAGCTTGACAGTTGCTGTCAGCAACTGCAACTGGACTTGCGGAGGTTCCTCAGGAAAACTCTCCAAAAAGCTTTCCAGGAGCTCATCAGCATTGTCAATTCTTTCGGCATATTCACCAATGATCCAGATCATTGATGCCTGTTAATGAAAAATAAAAGAAATTAAAAATGACTTCCCAAAAATACATTCGCAGTAAAGCCAAAGTCCTCATCAATGTTAGCAGTACCTTTGCCTCTGGCTCATCTAACGTGTCCAAGCTCTCACAAAGTGTAGCAATGATGGACTCATAGCTGAGAATGAAGCCAGAAATAGTAATTAAATTAGGAAAGACAGGCACAACTTTGACTAGATTATAGCAAAGGAATGAGTGACCAAAAAAACGTACGTGTTTGGATATCTCCTAAATATGTCTTTGATGACTATAATAGCTTCTTGAACAACATAGTTTACTTTAATCTTGATCAACTCAAGTAATACACTAATACATCGCTCGGCGGCCCTCTCCAACTTGATGGCACAGCGTCCGATAGCACGAACAGCTTTTCTGACAAAATCCACATCTACCTCTGTTGCATATTCTTTGAACTCCAACAGAACCTAATGCAATTTTAACCAAGGGAGCGGTGTGAACAAAATGAAAGTACACAAAACTTTGACAATATTAATGCAAAAGAAACTCAAGACTAAAAAGTGAGTAAATGCAAAGGAATTCTACCAACCTGATCAATATTTCGGTCCGAAGCCAGCTTTATCATGATCTCTAACTTCTCCATTTTTACATATATTGGGTCATTATACTTGCAGAAGAATACCTAACAAAAAAGAGTATAATTTATAGGTCAGCTACTTCACGAAACTCATCAACTATTGGAAGCTAAAATCCAAAAATTAGAGTTCTGTTGCTCATCAATGTGGTACCCAATAAAGCAAAAACATAAAAACAAACCTTAATTTCATGGGCTAGGATTGTTGGCCGTTTCTGTACAATGAGGTTTATGTTCCTCAATGCAACATATTGAATCTCAGGCTCCGCAGAAAGCAATGTGACAAGGGGAGGAGCCATCTTCTTGCAAAGATTACGCACGACATCAGTGCTGGTAATGAGTTCCATTTGCTGAAGTATCATCTGCAACACCGTCAAAAGAGAAATAGAATATTTATTTACAGGATAAGTAAGGTACTATTGTTCCCATGGTAAAAGGAAAGAGGTGACGCATGTCAAAAGTTGCCAACAGTTGAGAGAGGTAATACTTCACCAAACCTCAAGATAAAAATGCAGAAGACAATATAAATACAGAATGTTACCTACTTACCTTAACAGCTGAAAGAACAACTGCACAATTTGCATGCTGTAAACGTGGAGTGACTCGCTCTACTATATTTTCAGCTTCGCGAGCATCGGCTGCTTTATACTTAGAAAGAGCATCCAATATAAACACTTGACCCCACCTACATTTGCAGAATATAATGAAATTCATTACGCATAAACAAAACTCCAAGTTCATCAACAATCCAAAAGAAAAAACAGAGAAGAAAATAAGATTAAAAAGAAAGCCAAACTGCATACAGAATGATATACATTATGATAATGTCCAATCTACAAAGCCCACATCCCATAACCAAACAAAGCCCACATCCATAACCAATAGCTACTGCATTAGATCAACAAAAATGACCAAGAATAAATGATCCAGCATCCTACCATCATCCAAATTACTAAAAAAAAACTTAAATAATGGCATATGTTCTTCTATAGTACATTCCATGTGCGCTTATATCTTAGTTTAACACTGTCACCTAGATGGCTGACTTGAACCTGAAATGGTAGATATTTTGTTTTAAATTGAACTCCAAGTGATTGGAAGTTCAACAGTGCAACCAAAGACGTCATAAATCACACTCGTCCAACAAGAACGGTATGATTATATGTGGAGATGAAAAAGAAGAAACCAACAACTATAAGCCACATCTATTCCCAGAATATTTGCTACACATCCCAATCTAAAAGCAACTAGCCATTCTTTGTATACAGAAGATCTGTGAGTTCAAACATGCTCCTTCCAATACTGTATTCAGATAATGTAGGGGTTAAGTAGTTAAAGAAACAACAAATATTAAGTCTTATACAAATGTCCAATCAACAAGTATCCTAATGTCAAAAGCTAAAGCATCTACACAGCCCGAATGAGTTACCAAGTATGATAGAAAATTCATGGCACATTTGCAATACAGAAGCATGCCAGAAATCATTCACAACAAAGTGTTTATAACTAATGGACATAATATCCCATACAGTTAGTCACAAAAGTAAGATAACGATGAACTGTAACTCACTCTGTGCACTCATTTAAAGCAGTAAGGAGCTTTGAGAGTGTATGGCTGGTGATTTCGAAGATAGGTCTACTACTACTTTCCTGAATCTCCGCCAAAGCTGCAACGGCATTTGCAACAACCATTGGATTGTTGTCGGATATCAAATCCTTGAGAGCTTCTAGAAAACCCCTGTCCTCAACCAGCTCGGCATTTATGTCGTAGAGCTTAGCAACACATATAGCTGCTGTCTTGCGAACATAAGGGTCATCATCCTGATATGAAATACAGAAAAGGAAGTAGTATTGCTTAGCTATTATTCCACCTTAATAGAATAGTAGATATTTCCAATGGCTACTAGTATTAAAAGATTAAAGTAAGCTGAGCAAATGCGTGGAGGAGAATTTAGGTATTAACCTTAAGACACCGCTGAAGGGGATCACAAAGATATTCTGTGATTTTGTCAACACGAATGCACCCCATAGTCCGTACAGCCAAAGCACGAATTAAAGGATTTGGGTCTTGTGAATCCTGCAGGAGACGGAATGTTCAAAGCCATCAATAAGCTAGAGAAAAAATCTTTAAGGACTGTAAGTGTTATATGGTAGAATAAAAGATAATGTATGTATTCGCATTATAAAGTACCAAAACAATTCCTGATAAATCTACCTATCCACACCCAACAAGAATTAAGAAAATCCTAATGAATCTACTGGAACCACTAATAGTAATGTTTTAAAAATATTTATGACGCAATGGCAAAGTATGAAGAGAAAACATAAACTCAACGTTCTAGTTTTAAGCAAGGATAATCAGTTTAATCTCATTTCAATATTATTCGAATAATCAAGATATACAAAAATGAAAGAATTCTGTGCATGATGTAATGCTTGGATAGGCATATCTTAACATGAAAGACACATATAAGTAATCTCACAAGCTGTGGGTGGGCAGGCCAAATCATTGTCTCAACTCAAGATAGTTGGTGTACTTTCAGATTTTTTCTAATATGACATAAAGTGGAAAAATAACTCCTATGATGTAATTACTAGAATAAATTTCAGTATGGGAAGGAACAAATATAGCATTTCTGTTCTGTTTCCCTTTCCTTTTTCTTTTTTGAGGGGGGGTGGAAGAAGAGGGGGGGAGGCAAGTATTTGAAAGGTTTATCCACAACAACCAAATTACATAGGAAAATGGTATCAGTACAAGAAAACCATACTCACAGGACCTTATACAATTGAATAACAAGATGAAAGCCTCATAGTGGTGTCACCTTCACAAATGTATTTACAGCAAGTATGGCCAGATCAGGCTGGCTTTTGGCATAATTGATGAGATATAAATAAACGAGTTTCTTGAGCTCCAAATTTTCTGTTTGCATGCAATTCACAACATCTGTAAAGAGTGATGAAACATCCTTTCCAACTGTCATTGCAGCTATAACTTTTTTTACCGCATCTTTTCTCTTATCCTGCATAGAAGGCAAAATGAAGCAGCTATGAATTTTAAGAAAACGGAGAGGCACATATAAGAAATCGATATGAAGTACTGTGGTAACATAAGATGCAAGACATTAATATCTTATGCAATGAAAACCCAGTTGTCTCAAATTCTCCAGCTCATTTTTGGATCCTTTCACTTGGAAAGGCACTACTTCGAGGCTTCCACATGGTTTTTGGTTTCTTAGAACCATTGACTGATTAAATCTCTCTCTCTCTCTCTTCCACACAGACACACACACACATGATTTTTGTCTGAAGTCAAGGTACGATAGAAGTCAGATATGCTTAATTTTGTACTACCTCGTAGCTACATCTGGGAATAGGTCGTTTGGTACTTGCAAAAAAATATACACCTAGCTCTTTTGACAATTAGCTTGTAATAAGCTTTGGTCTTGACAAGGACACCTTTACAAGAAAAAATGTTGTGCAGGAATCACATAACTGGTGCATTTGGCATTAGAGAAATGGCAGGTGGTTCTCATTTGCTCTACATGGGAAAAAATGAAGAACACTAGCATGGAATTTCACTTTTTAGAATTTCAATTTGAGTGGTGGGTATTGTTTAACTGAAATTGTACGTATATAATTTTCCATTTTGTTAATCTATGAATTCTTTTCCTTATCTCTATATCTCTTTCTTTCTAATTTATACAAATCCTATTCCCGCGGGGAAGCCCTTCGGGAACGAGATAATGGCACAAACACTTACATTGCCCAACATTCAGACTACATGGCAAAAACAGAACAAAGAAATAATTCCATCATATTTCTCGTTAATTGGTGCAAGCAACCACCAATTTCTAAAATCTCACTTCATGACTGAACAATACGTGGAATCAACCAAATATTGTGCTCAACATCCATAGTTCGTATCCATATATATGCAAAGATACACTTCTATACTACCAATGCTGAAGCCCTAATACTGCCCAGGAGCCACGACAAACATTACATATAAACGATCCAGCAGCTAAGATTTCCAACTCTGGTTAATTCGAAGTACAAAAGGTAGAATTTATGTTCTCAGATACAATCATTATATATACATACATATAGATGTAGATAAATCGAAATTTAGCTATTATTGATGTAATCGAATCGAAAAACAAAAATAGAAAGAAATTAACAGATCGAATCCAAAAGGCATTAGATCTAACGAAGACTAGAACTTAGTAGCCTAATTGAAGCAGATCAATACGTAATTTGAAAACGTAAGCATAATTACACATACGTACACGCAGATTATATATATATATGTATCTATGTATGCAAATAGGGCTGACCTTATACTGAGAATTGAGCTCTTCTTTAAGTTCCGGGATTTCACCCTTCTTGGTGGTGGAGAAATACTTTGAGTCGTGGCCGCTCATTTTCGACGCCGGTTGCGACCGCCGCTAAACGGAGCTGCCGGTAGTAATATGTTTTTTTAGAGAGAGAAAGTAAATTGAGTTGGAAATGATGAAATAGAAATGGGGAATAATGGTTTTGGCAATTAAAAATCAACGTTGCCGTGTCAGAACCGCTGGCGAACCGGACCGGGTTGTTTAATTTTTTCGATTTTTAAAGGGGTCAAAACCATTTTAGTTCCTGAGGTTTACTCTAAAGAGCAAATTGGTGCCTTACGTTTGGAAAAAGGATAAAAAGGTCCCTCTAGTTAATTTTTGTTAGCCAAATATTAATAGTCAAATAGTTGACTGAGTTAAAAGACTATTATATCCTTAGGCAACATATATTATAAAAGAAAATTACAATAAAAGTCTAAATCAGTCTAAAAAAAACATAATTCACATAATTCGTGTAGGAAAAAAAAACAAAAACTAAAAAATATCAGTTCAAACATAAACAAATTAAAGTTAGTAATATATTGTTAAAAAATGAACAATCATGATTCATCCTTTTCTCTGGCCGGTACCCTCGCTTTTAATTATATCGATGATAATTATTCATTTTTTAACGATATATTACTTAATTTAATTTGTTTATGTTTGAATTGATATTTTTTAGTTTTAGTTTTTTTTTTCTGCACAAATGTTGTGAATTATGTTTTTTTAGACTGATTTAAACTTTTATCGTAATTTTTTTTTATAATATATGTTGCGTAAGGATATAATAGTCTTTTAACTCGGTCAACCCTTTGACTATTAACATTTGACTAATAAAAATTAATTGGAGGGACCAATTTAGTCTTTTTGCAAACCTGAACGACCAATTTGGTCTTTAGAGCAAACCTCAGGGACTAAAATGGTTTTTGCCCATTTTTAAAGTGCAACCCAACAGAGTGGAGCTTCAGAGCCCAAATATAGAAAAAGTTAAAATATTTGGGTCAAGACCAACATTAAACAAGGCCTACAATAGAGGATCAAACAACTTGAACTGAGCCGAACTTAATACCACAGCAAGCCGCCCAATATGAAAGAACAACATCATAGCCTGAATTTACCTACCATAGGACAAAAGCCCAGCTCGACCCCAAAAATGGGTAAAATATGAAAGTGTCAAAGCCTAGTAAGGGAAAAAAGAAAACGGCCACCGGGGCTTTAGTCCAATGGTATGTATTTCGTCCTTGTATTTAGTCCTTGTATTAAAATAAATAAATAAACAATGGACAAAACGATCTTGGCCCAAACATCATCCAGACTTGGATCCTCTAATATCAAATAACATTATAAGAGAAATTTAACAGTTGTGAATTGTCCACATTATTTTACCATAATTATATATAATTGTATAAATAATTTACCACTGTTAGATCTTCTGTCATAATGTTATTTGATATGAGATGATCCAAATTCATGCCACCGCCTTTTACCATTGACCCTGTGTAGACGAGCGCAACTACGTGCAAGTTTTTTTTATAAAAATCAATTTAACCCCTATTTTTTATTCTAAGAGAAACCTAAATTAATGTTACATTACAAAGATTTTGTACACTTCAAAAATTAATCTCAAAGTTCTCACATTTAAAACAATAATTATACCTAGACCAACTAGCTGGCAGTATTTTAACGTATTTTTTATACCATGCATGATTTATTTTAACGTATTTTTTTTTATACCATGCATGATTTAAAACGACTTTTTAAATTGCATCAAAGTGTTTGAAAGCTAAAATAAAACCTAATTTTTATGTCATTAATGCACTATCTTATTATTAGGATTCTCTATTATTTTTTAGTGATTTGTGCGACAACGAAATTGCTCTTATTGTTACGTGCTATACTCGTGTAACGACAACCACCTCGTATTCTTGGGACTTGGATCCACCTTTGGCATCGGTTATTTTCTTTATGGCAATGTCAGGCACAATTTTTTATTTTTGTGTTCACCGTCTTCCTTTCGTGATATATGTTGATGACTTATCACATTTCTCGAAATCTTGAAAACTTGTAATTTTTTGTACAATTAGTCGTGTATGGAGCTTAGACTGTTACATAGAGTATTTAATTAAATACTCATATAAAAATAATTTTTTTAGGAATTAAATAATTTTTTAATCTAAATATTTTTTAAAATATATATATTTTTAAAAGATTAGAAGTGCTCTAAGATTGATCAAGAATAGATTAATTCTTCTAAATGGACCAACAAGGCAACAACAACCTTTAAATAGTCCGAGACTGTACATCTAAATCGCTTCCAAATATTCCAACTCCCGTTTGCACAATAAGAATAATTAAGTGATTATTTTGATTAATATCCAAACATTAAACTTAATTATTTTTTTATGTGGAAAATTATTATATATTCTAAGAGAACAAGCATATTGCCACGTGTCAATTAATGAGCATCTCTACAGTATCTTAAATTTTAATTTTGAAATAATAATTCAATTACAAGTAAATACAAATTTATCTTAATTTGAATCTTTTAAATGATTTTTATAGATTATAGTGTAACTGATAATTATTTGATGCATTATTATCTAAATCAAAATTTATCTTAATTTTGAAAATTTTAAATAATTTTTACAGATTATAGTATAACCGATAATTATTAGATGTATTATTATCTAAATCATATTATTTAAATTTAAATCCTATATTTAGTTAAAATTTTTCTATCTATCGTAAGACTCTATCATATATTTATTTTAAATTTAATTTTTTAAATCTATATCAGTAAAAATCTCTATTTTATTAACAATGTTATCTCTACTTTATTAATAGTGTTATCTCTACTTCATACCAGTAAATTAGAGTCAGCTGAAAAATCAACGTTTGCGCAAATTTTATGTGAGGACAATGTATGTTCCACCACTTTTCTTTTATTGTCCTGCTATAGTAATTAATCGGTAATACATAATTTTATGATGTTTTGTGTTTCTGATTTGTTTTAAATTTTTTTTAAACTTATACTGGCATTCTTATTTCAGGCTGGTTTATTTTTGTACAGCCTTCACTGAAGCTTGGTGATTATCTGCATACCTAATAAGGAAGTTGGAAAAAGGACCAATTATACTCCATTTGGATTCACTTGGGCTTCACTCCAGCAAGTCAATTTTTGAAAATATAAGAAGGTGTGTCAAAGTGCAGTATGCCGATTTAATAGTTTCTATATATTTGTTTCATTAAATCAATTTATGACCATGTTTATATAATTGATACGGTATTTGTGAATTAACAACTAGAGGATCAATTACTCTGATCCATTTTTGTGCTAATGAATATCTATTCTCTACTTATCTTGGTTGGAATTGGTTCTGGATTAGTTAATCTATAAAATTAGTTAGCGATCGTAAGGCTTAATCACTTGATGTCACATTATTGATATTGTCAAAGACATTTTAATGATTTAGCATGCCACAAAGCTCGCGTTTTATGAATATAGATAAAGAATAATGCCACAATGCTCGCATTATTGATAGAGAGGAATTAGTTTAGAGACATGTCTTAATTTATTAACACATATTTTATGAAACCAAATATCTTATATTCGTCTTTTTTTTTTGGGTCAATTACGTTTATCCAAATGAAGTAATATATGGGATACATCTCTAACGAAAACGTGTTGCACTTTTCCTTCCCTTTCTTACTGCCATTAGCAAAGAATGTGCTTAGATTAGAAAATTAATGAAACAAAATAAATAAAACTCTATTTCCTCGTGACCAAAAGGATCATATTTTTGTTGTTTTCTTTCCTCTATTGTTTCACGTTTGATATGATTTTGTTATTGTTTGATAGTTATTTCAACTTTGCCTATCTAATTTAGTTTGCTTAAACAGTTAGAAGGACATAAGATGACATTGATTGGTCATATCATGAGTGGACATTAAAGTACCAATTGGATCAAGTTCTGCAAACATTGGTGACAAGATGATTGTTGATATAACAACAGTCGAATCGTTTCATAATTATTATACTAATCTTGTTTTCTTATTATTTTTACTCATTACTGTTAATCTTTTTTATGCTACAAAAAATTGGTGTAATATCTCAGTGCTTTGAAAATATTGTCGAGGGGTTCAAGTTTTTGGATCACATCTTTGAAAAGGGTTTGGGATATGCAATAGATAGAGAGAATGATAAAATTGGATTTGAGATGTATCTTACTAAAATAAGGAAGATGATTAAGGAAGAAATGATTTGCAGTCAATAGTCATTCATTGATTTTGTTCGATTTTTGTTGTTTGATGGATATGATCTACTGCAAAGTTATTTTTGTAATTTATTTAGATATTTTACTTATTTTTATACTTTATTTTGATATTTTTCAGTATTATATTACATATTGTTTTTGTCAATCTTTTTGGAGAATGTTTTTGAAATAAACTTTCCACGAAGCCAATAAACTTTCCACGAAATAGAGAAAAATAAAATTAGCAATAACTATTTCCCATATAGATATTAATTTTTAATTATGAGAATCATTTAGGAAGCCATATATCGTTATCAATTAAATGATGCAATTAGCTCAATGTTTCCTAGGATATTATGTTCATTCTTTTCTCTTTTTTTGGTTAAAGTTTTTTTGGCACCTTTCTACGTATTGAAACCAATATATTTTTAAAAAAAATATTTAAAAAATGAGCAATAATTTTTTCCTTATAAATATTATTTTTTAATTATGTGAATCATTCGGGAGACATATTGTCATCAATCAAACGATACAATTGGCTCGATATCTTCATTTTAGATCATGCAGTTTTGGTCCCAATTTGATAGAGGTTTAACATGAATTTTTTTTTTCTATGTTGGAGTTTGCTTAAAATCCTAATTTATTAAATTATATATCTATCAACATTATAAAGTAACAACCATCTTGTCACGTATAAGCAAAAGAACATCCCTCAAGAAAAAGCCATCATGCGATATATAAGTAAATAAATTAGCACTCTTAAAAAAATTAATATTCATAATTTCTAATTTAAATGATTGATAAAATCCAAACATACAACCAACCATTAGATTGAATTTAAGCAATTTAATACCCTACTAAAAAAATAAAAATGCTATCTGGTTATGTGAAAATTTTCAATTTTGTACTATCTCGATTTTAAATACATCTGATAAAACAAAATTCATATACAAAACTAACCAACATATTTGTTAAATTAAATTATATCTAATATTTGTATTCTAGGTATCATAGGAATGTATCTTATCTTCATTTAAACTTCTTTTATCTCTATGTGTAGAAGTTTATTTAACAAAACCTATACACACAACTTCTTTATATTTTTGAATCAAATTATTGTGAATTTGTATGAGTTGTAGTCTTTTTCTCTTTTTTTTGCTTCTCATTCAAGTGTTGCTATGCATTAGTCACTTGAAAATTAGATTATTTACCTTCCTTTATTTAATTGTTCAATCACTTCTAATGATCAAATCTTTTATGCTTCGAAGACCCCAGATATGGAAATGCAACATTTACTTAATAACTTCAGTTTATTTTGACAAAACTACAATTAAAAAACTTCAAGTTAATGCATATCCATTAAATTTCAGTTTAATGAGGTTTTACAATTTTATTCTCATGGTTATATTGATGTAGATAAGGAAGGTAGACTTGTATCCATTTAAATATTAGAAAAATTCAGATCCTAACAAACTTATGCAAACTTCAACAATGGATTGTTACATAAAATACCATGTTAAGTTTGAGAGAACCTCCACAATTGAATTTATAACCTATATAATAGATGCAAAGAGGTATAATGATTCAAGTACAACAATTGTGGACATTCATCACATGGTATCTTGCTACTATTTTTTACTACCCTTTTATATTTTACATGATTTGTATTTACGGGGAACATAATAACAAATTTGGATATATGTAAACAATAGTGGCAAAAAAAAAACATTAGTAATTTAGGAGTTTATAATGTCTCCAACTTGAATTAGATTTATGTTGTGCTTCATAAAAGATGGATGTAACGCCCCGAACCCAACCCCACGCTAAAGGTCAAGCCCGGACCCGTCACTCGGACATAGTCTCCTCTGTACCGTGGACAATGTTACCTGTGAATAGTCACATATAACATTGGAACCACAAACAACAATTTATACAACCTATCTTCTAACATTTCCAAAGTCAAGTCAAGTTCACAAGGCCATCCAAGCCTTGGAGCAACATCAATCTACTTAAGCACACAATCATACGAGATAAGTTATCTTTAACTAAAGTATTTAGATACAACTACAATCAAGTTCTTCTGAAAGATAAACACCCAAGCATGTACTAGTAGAAGAAAACTAAAGCTCATTATTACAATCCAACAACTCTCGCTACCATACAAGATTTTATTTGCCAACATATATACAAGACCCTAAGGTCTCAAAATACAACATTTAACATGAATTCCAAGCAAACTGCACTTAAGATTCACCTTATCACACAAAGTCACGGATTCTAATCTACGTGAATTTCTTCTTCTTCCTCTACTTCTAACAGTTGGGGATTCACCTCAGCTTCTCCTGAAACATGACAGATGAGGAGTGAGCAACAATGTTGCCCAGCGAGGGAGGTGATGTAACATACCGGGCGTGCAATATGATATGCAAACACAAGAAGTCATATATAAACAACATAAACCAGCAAGAAAGAAAGCCAAGTAATTAACCACATTCAAAAGGATACGGTTCCACTTCAAGTCTTCAATCGCGAGCCACGAACCATGAACTTCACGCACATGCCGGCAAACCCCTTACTCCAACAAGTTGGGATACTCTGGATGTATCTCGATCCTACGATCCTTTCTCCTGAGGTAGGTCCATCCCTAGCAGGTGAACCACGCCTCTGGGGTGGTGGAGTATGCCTCAGCGATAAGGGAATAGGCACCATGGTAGTCGAGGGAGCACGGCAAGCCCGACGCCGCCTGTGTTTCTCGATGCTACCATGTCCGAAAAGGTTGCGCAACTCCCAAACAAGTCCGCAAGCATCAAAATATCACATAACACATAAGAGGGTCGACAAAGTAGGCCGCCCTCACATATAAGTACAATAAAAGCTCACATAAGCAAGAAAATAGCTTTAAAGTCCCAAAAGAAGCAATCAACATAAATTTTCCCCACAATCTACTCAAATAGCTTAATTATACCTTAGATATTCAATACAAGACAAGACAACTCCACAACAAGTTCCAAATGCAACAAAAAAATGGCTAAAAACTATTTTTCCCCTTTCTTTAACCAAGATTTCTTTCTCCTATGCACGTTTCAAGGTTTCCAAACCATATCATAATCATACTATATTCTTAATTAAGGCCAAAGACACCTATTAAGATCATAGAAATCCATTTTAGAAGCAAAAGTTCGGGAAAGCCCCGAGCGGGTTTGAACTACAACTATACTAACCGAACCCCATTTTCGCGTAACGAAAGCACCAAAAGTGCTTCCTAACCCCAAGGATACCCAAACCATAGCCCAAACGCACCCGGATTGCACAACGAGAAAAGTCTTCTTTTTAAAGTCGACTAATTACGTAATTTAGCTCGGTTTGGTTGATTCAACTTCATGTGGCTTTTCAACTAGCTTCATTAGGGCCTAGAGCATCTAATTGAAGTCCCAATTCAAGCTAATTAGCAATTTCATTCAAAACCCTAACAACAAGCACTATTCATCGTCTATTTCCTAAAATTCAAGCTTCTAACCATGGTTTATGCTATCAAGCTTTAAAAGTCTACTCTATAGGCTCTAATAACTACATATTAAGCATTTATAACAAGTATAATAGCAATAATCAACAAATCAAAATTTGTAATATATGAACATAAACTTGATAGTTATAAAAATGAAACTCCCTCACATGTATGAAGATGTAGACAAGGTGGTGAAGCTCCTAGGTGCTCTAGAGTCCTTCCTAAGCAAGCCAAGAGTTCAATTCCTTGGTTTGATGAAGAATTTTCATTTTTTTTTGGCCTTTAGGGCTCACGGGTTCAAGGGGGGGCATTTGGGTAGTTTATTTTATTTTATTTTTTGATGATTATTGTATATGTATATATTATATTAGATATATATGTAGGTAAATGGCCAATTATTATGAGTCAAATGCCTCAATTTATTGGTCAAATTAAGTTAAAACTCCACTTAATTGACAATTAGCTAAAACTAATTTCTATGTTACGTAACACTATTGAATTATCACGAAAAATTATTTTCCAAACGCACGCCCCTAAGCTCGAAGGCCTAAAATAACTAGGTCTCGATTCCTTCTAAATGTCATATGACCTAGGAAAAATATAAAATCGAACTTTTAAAACAGTTGAAAATATTATGAATAGTGACCTCTAATAAAAGCAATTAAGCAAGAAAGGTGATGCACGTAGAAATGTGCAAATAGATATGCAACAGTTATAAAGGATTTATGATAGAATTCTCGGGCATCACACCCTCTCCCCCTTAAACTAATTGCGTCCTCACAATTCTTACATGACTCAGCAAACAACTCCGGATACTTCTCTCTGATCTGATCTTCTCGCTCCCAAGTGGCATCCTCAACTCCGTGATGATCCCAAAGAACTTTTACCATAGAAATATTTTTAGTTCGAAGTTCCTGAATCTTTTTGTCAACCACTCGAAGAGGTTTCTCAACATATACTAAAGACTCATCAATCTCCAATAGCGCAGGCTCAATAATGTGTGACGGATCATGATTATATTTTCTCAACAGTGACACATGGAAAACATCATGAATCCGGCCCAAACTCGGAGGTAATGCCAATCTGTAAGCCAAATCCCTAAACTTCTCAATGATTTCAAATGGTCCCACGTATCTAGGGCTAAGTTTACCTCATTTTTCGTGTCAAATCAAACCCTTGCGCGGAGAGACTTTCAAGAATACACAATCACCCACTGAAAATACCAAGTCTCATCGGCATCTATCAGCGTAATTCTTCTGACGACTCTGCGCTGTAAGCATCATTTTCTTTATAAGCCTCACATTATCCACCATCTTGATCATCTCAGGTAGAATAGCTGGATCAACAGTTTTTATTTCACCTACCTCATCCCAATACAACGGAGACCTACATTTCTACCCGTAAAGTGCTTCGTAGGGTGCCATACCAATAGTAGCCTGATAACTGTTATTATAAGCAAACTCCGCTAAAGGTAGGTACTTCTCCCAACTCTTGCCAAAATCCAGAACACAAGCTCGCAAAATGTCTTCCAGTATCCTGATAGTCCTCTCTGACTGGTCATCCGTTTGTGGGTGATATGCAGTGCTAAAACTTAGATTAATCCCCAAAGCCTTTTGTAATTTCTGCCAGAACAGTGATGTAAACCTGGGATCCCTGTCTGACACTATCTGAGATAGAACTCCATGCAATCTCACAATATTCTCAACATAAAGCTCGGCTAATTTATCAAGGGAATCAGTCTTCTTTACAGCAATAAAATGAGAAGTCTTTGTCAACCTGTCAACCACTACCCAGACGAAATTATTACCTCGTGGTGATCTCGGCAAATCCGACACAAGGTCTATAGTAACTCGGTCCCATTTCTATACTGGAATCTCCAATGGTTGTAACAAACCTGCTGACCTCTGATGCTCTGCTTTAACTTTCTGACAAGTCAAACACTTAGCCACATAATCAGCTATCTCTCTCTTCATGTTGTTCCACCAGAAACTCTGCTTTAAATCTCTATACATCTTAGTACTACTGGGATGAATCGTGTATTTAGAAGCATGAGCCTCAGCAATAATCTCATTTTTCACAGTTGAATCACTAGGAATGCAGATTCTATTCCTGTACCTGAGTAATCCATCATCATGCAATTTGAAGTCGGACTCTCCCCCTTTGGACTTCTCTAGAAGCTTCAATAACTGAGAATCTAATTGTTGCGCCTCTCTGATTCTACATAGCAATAGAGATTGGATTTGTAGGCTAGCAAATTGAATACCTGATCTAGAAGCCTTCGGTTTGCACAAACATAGTTCTTCCACAATCTCCCAGTCCTTGATTATCAAACTAGCCACAAAAGCTTTTCGACTCAATGCATCTTCCACCACCATCGTCGTCTCTGGAAGCTCCTCTTGGTCGAGTGCAAATACCCGTGCCTGACCTCGCGGTACAGTAGCTGCTCCTGAAGCTCTAGTCTGGGCACCCTAGCCTGAAGTCTGTCCCTGACCATATTTAAACTTGGGGCAATCTCTAACTCTATGTTGATCACTGCCACAACCCATGCAGCAGCCCAATTTTCTCCAACACTCAGCCTCCGTGTGGCCTTTGCGGTTGTAATAAGTACACTGTAGATTCGTTTTAGCAGCAGCACCTCCTGTAGGGGCCCTATAAGTGGATGTAGCAAAACTACCCTGCTGAGATCTAGTAGCCACTGGTCGGGTCTGAGACTGTCCCTGTGGCTGACTCTGAGCTGGTCTCGGCTGTGACTGTGCCTGAACTGGTCCTGGGTAGCTCTGGGTCTGCCTAGTCTGTTGAGTCTGAACAGGCTGCTGATACTGCCTCTAATAACCCTGACTCTGGGACTGAAACTGACGTTTGCTTGACTGACTAGACCGAGCTAACACATTTGCCTTGCGTTTCTCATATCTCGATGCGGCCCTGACTACTGCAGCATAGCTCAGATAATCTTGCGAAGACAGATTAAGCATGATGTCACTCATCAACCCTGTGATAAATCTCTGAATCTTCATATCCTCCGGCTGAACTAAAGCTGGCACATATCGAGAAAGTCTAGTAAAGGTAGCCTCATACTGGTCTACAGTCATGTTTCCTTATCTCAAAGCTATGAATTCCTCCTGATGTCTCTCGCGAGCTACAACCGATACATATTTATCCCGGAACTCACGAACAAAGTCTGCCCACACATGCTGGACCCTCTCAGCATCCCACTTCTCTCTAATAATGCGCCACCACTCCTCAGCCTCACCCTCCATTAAGAAAGCAGCATAGGTAATCTTTATTTCATCGTTGCACTCAAGTATTGCAGCGACTTTCTCGAACTTGCTCAACCACATCTCTGCTTTCATGTCATCAGGCTCGCCATAAAAACTATATGCCCTGTGATGCAAAAATTTATCATACAAGTTACCCCCTGCAGCACCACTGCCCTCTGCTTTGGCAGCCTGATTACCTCTGCCAGTACCTGTTGTACCCTGCTGAACCACAAACTGGGCTATAGCATTCATTGCGGTGGCCATTGTGGCCATAATCTGAGCATTACTCGGTTCCTGACCCTGTGGTGCATCCCCGGCTGCCCCTGCACCTTGCCCCAGTACATCCTGTCTAGGAGCTTCCTCCGGCTCTCTCCTTGGTCTACCCCGTCTCTTCATCTCAATGCTAGAAAATCATAATATCATAATAGGCAAATAGACAATGCAAAGATAATATGCACATTGTTTTTAAACATTTTACTCACATAAGAAACATATAAAACACTTAACAACATTAAACACTAAACTTTTCATATTCTTATCATGTCATGCTTTATCATTCCTTTTTCATACTAGCATGTCTTTTATCCAAGTACTTAAACAATTAAACAATCACATATTCACATAATTCACTTTCACATATAGACCTCTACCCATATGCCGAGGAAATTAACCTGGCTTCATGCATTCAGGTAGCTCTGATACCACCTAAAGTGTAACGCCCCGAACCCAACCCCACGCTAAAGGTCAAGCCCAGACCCGTCACTCGGATAGAGTCTCCTCTGTACCGTAGACAAAACTGTTACCTGTGAATAGTCATATATAACATTGGAACCACAAACAACAATTTATACAACCTATCTTCTAACATTTCCAAAGTCAAGTCAAGTTCACAAGGCCATCCGAGCCTTGGAGCAACATCAATCTACTTAAGCACACAAGCCTGCGAGATAAGTTATCTTTAACTAAAGTATTTAGATACAACTACAATCAAGTTCTTCTAAAAGATAAACACCCAAGCATGTACTAGTAGAAGAAAACTAAAGTTCATTATTACAATCCAACAACTCTCGTTACCATACAAGATTTCATTTGCCAACATATATACAAGACCCCAAGGTCTCAAAATACAACATTTAATATGAACTCCAAGCAAACTGCACATAAGATCTACCTTATCACACAAAGTCACAGATTCTGATCTACGTGAATTTCTTCTTCTTCCTCTACTTCTAACAGCTGGAGATTCACCTCAGCTTCTCCTGAAACATGACAAATGAGGAGTGAGCAACAATGTTGTCCAGCGAGGGAGGTGATGCAACATACCGGGCGTGCAATATGATATGCAAACACGAGAAGTCATATATAAACAACATAAACCAGCAAGAAAGAAAGCCAAGTAATTAACCACATTAAAAAGGATACGGTTCCACTTCAAGTCTTCAATCGCGAGTCACGAACCACGAACTTCACGCACATGCCGGCAAACCCCTTACTCCAACAAGTTGGGATACTCCGGATGTATCCCGACCCTTTCTCCTGAGGTAAGTCCATGCCCAGCAAGTGAACCACGTCTCTGAGGTAGTGGAATATGCCTTAGCGAGAAGGGAATAGGTACCACGGTAGTCGAGGGAGCACGGTAAGCCTGACGCCGCCCGTGTTTCTTGACGCTACCATGTCCGAAAAGGTTGCGCAACCCCAAAACAAGTCCACAAGCATCAAAATATCACTTAACACGTAAGAGGGTCGACAAAGTAGGCCGCCCTCACATATAAGCACAATATAAGCTCACATAAGCAAGAAAATAGCTTTAAAGTCCCAAAAGAAGCAATCAACATAAATTTTCCCCACAATCTACTCAAATAGCTTAATTATAGCTTAGATATTCAATACAAGACAAGACAATTCCACAACAAGTTCCAAATGCAACAAAAAATGGCTAAAAACTACTTTTCCCCTTTTCTTTAACCAAGATTTCTTTCTCCTATGCACCAAGGTTTCCAAACCATATCTTAATCATACTATATTCTTAATTAAGCCCAAAGACACCTATTAAGATCATAAAAATCCATTTTAGAATCAAAAGTTCGGGAAGGCCCGGAGCGGGTTTGAACTACAACTATACTAACCGAACCCCATTTTCGCGTAACGAAAGCACCAAAAGTGCTTTCTTACCCCAAGGATACCCAAACCATAGCCCAAACGCACCCGGATTGCACAACGAGAAAAGTCCTCTTTTTAAAGTCGACTAATTACGCAATTTAGCTCGGTTTTGGTTGATTCAACTTCATGTGGCTTTTCAACTAGCTTCACTAAAGCCTAGAGCATCTAATTGAAGTCTCAATTCAAGCTAATTAGCAATTTCATTCAAAACCCTAACAACAAGCACTATTCATCATCTATTTCCTAAAATTCAAGCTTCTAACCATGGTTTATGCTATCAAGCTTTAAAAGTCTACTCTATAGGCTCTAATAACTACATATTAAGCATTTATAACAAGTATAATAGCAATAATCAACAAATCAAAATTTTCAATATATGAACATAAAGTTGATAGTTATAAAAATGCAACTCCCTCACATGTATGAAGATGTAGACAAGGTGGTGAAGCTCCTAGGTGCTCTAGAGTCCTTCCTAAGCAAGCCAAGAGTTCAATTCCTTGGTTTGATGAAGAATTTTTCTTTCTTTTTGGCCTTTAGGGCTCACGGGTTCAAGGGGAGGCATTTGGGTAGTTTTTTTTTTTTTTTTGATGATTATTGTATATGTATATATTATATTAGATATATATGTAGGTAAATGGCCAATTATTATGAGTCAAATGCCTCAATTTATTGGTCAAATTAAGTTAAAACTCCACTTAATTGACAATTAGCTAAAACTAATTTCTATGTTACGTAATACTATTCAATTATCACGGAAAACTATTTTCCAAATGCACGCTCCCAAGCTCGAAGGCCCAAAATAACTAGGTCTCAATTCATTCTAAATGTCATATGACCTAGGAAAAATATAAAATCGAACTTTTAAAATAGTCGAAAATATTATGAATAGTGACCTCTAATAAAAGCAATTAAGTAAGAAAGGTGATGCACGTAGAAATGCGCAAATAGATATGCATCAGTTATAAAGGATTTATGATAGAATTCTCGGGCGTCACAATAGAGACTTCACATAGCTACCTAAATTGGTATATCTGTTACATAGACATACAGTTCCAATGTGTACCATTTCTTAACCGTATTTTAGTATATACTTTTTTCAAATACTGGCCAAATTTAATCATTACGAAAAAGTTGAGATAGAGGTTAACTAAAGAGGTTTTAGTGTGAGATCTTTTTTTTTTCGCTTTCAAAGAGATTTGGTATGAAAAGGAAGAAGGATTAACAAATCGTAATGTTTTGTTAGAGTTGCATTGTGTATGATCTTGTAATAATTGTGTGTATCTATACACATTCTATAAGATAAGCAGCAACTATTTCAGAATTCAACGCCCCAAAGTTCTCAGGTGACCCGTCACATGATATAAATAATTAATCATTCATAATGATTATAATTAAAAGTTGACTGACTTTAAACAAAAAGTATAAAAGTATCCCTTAAAATTTATTGCCTGGTCTATTTTTAATTTCTTAGTTAGCAGTAGATGTCTATTCTTAAATTAAATATAAGTTTAAAAAAATACTTGATCAAGTGTACAATGATAGAGATACAATCATGTATATTAATAATGGTAACTTTAGATATCTAATATCTGAATTAGTATTCCTTTTTATATTCATTGAATGCTATTTACATTAACAATTGTAATTTTAACGGTGTTTACAGTAATAGAAGTTGCTACACCCTTTTTCAAATAAGATGAATTTTATGTAATATCAGTACAAAAAAAATTGATTTTTGCGATAAGCCGTCGCCATCCCGTCACTAATACGGCGACGGCTTGGTGAATGAAAAAGTTGACGCCAATTTTGTGACAAGACAGTGACGGCATAGTTTGAGACGGAAAAAAACCATCACAAAGTCGACACCAACAGTGACGACATACTTTCCTGTCTCTAAAATTAGAGACGGCAACGCCTCCCGTCTCCAAAATTGGAGACGGTAACGCCTCCCGTCTCCAATTTAGTGACGGCCAAACTAAACTGTCACCAAATTAGCGACGGCCAAACTAGACCGTCATTAAATTGGCGACGACCAGGTGAGGGGAAAAATATAATTTTCTTATAATTTTTATTTAATTACTAAGATTAAAATTATATTTTTAAATATAAAATTTTCTATTTATTTTTATTTTCAAAAATTAAAAATTATATTTTTTCCTTTATTCGTATTGGAGACGGGATCAATCTGTCACCAATATTGGAGACGGGAGCTGAACCCTGTCTCCAACATTGGAGACGGGGTTTGAATCCCGTCTCCAATTGGAGACGGGAAATTAACCCCGTCTCTAAAGAGGGCTTTTTAATTTTTTTTTTGTTCAAAAAATAATTATTATTTTTAAATAAATATTAAAAACTGTCATCACTAATCTTAAAACAAAAAATTAAAAATTAAAAATTTGTTCTTATTTTAAAAACAGCCCCCCACCCCCATTCCCGTGACCCTTTCCCCCAAGTCCCCCACTCGATGACCCACCACCAGTGCCCTACCCCCACCCCACTCCTCTAGCGTGACCCTCCCAGTCTAGTACCCCCACCCAGTGACCTACCCTACTCCCCTACCCCACCCCGCGACCCACCCATTCCCCCACCCCTAACCCAGTCCCCTACCCCCACCCCACGACCCATCCCAGTCCCCTACCCCACCCCGTGACCAACCCACTCCCCCACCCCCACCATAGTCCCCTACCCCCACCCCGCGACCCATCCCAGTCCCCTACCCCCACTTGTGACCCCCCCCCCTGTGCAGATCTATAAACACACACACACACATATATATATATATATATATATATATATATATGCTGCTTTTTATATTTATATACTGATTTTTTCTATTTTTTTTGTTTGTTTAATGCATATTTGTTTTTACTTGTGGGTTTAATGTATATATATGTAATGACGGATCTGGCTGCATTATAGGTGAAAGAACAGTTTTGGTCACCGGCGCATACAAGGATTAAAAACGATGGAGGTTGGTAAAGCCGAATCCTTTTTTATTTTCTTATTTGTTAATAATTATATTGCTTTGACTTTTATTTTATATTATCTGCTTTTCCTTTTAGCTTAAATTATTTTGCTTTTACATTTAGTTCAAATGATTTTGCTTTGCCGTTTAGTTTATCTGATTTTGCTTTGCTTTTAATGTAAATATATTTTGATGTGGTATATTATACTTCTGAGAAATGTAAATATAGTTTTCAATCTTAAGTTGAGTATGAAGAGTTTGATAAAAGGTTCCAATGAGTTGAAATAACGTTAGATATGATAGGATCAAGAGCAAAATAATTTAATAAGCAAGCATTAAATTACTTTGTATTATGCAGGTGTAATTGAGGTATGGTTGAGCTTTAATTTGCGTTAAATTACTTTGTGCTTTCTGGTAATGCAATGATGTCCATTATGGGGAAGATTTGCGAGGTTGAAAAAACATAATAAAGAAGTTGAAATGCTATAATCAATTCACGAGAAACAAAAAAGGCCCTTTGGATAGGATTCCTCTTTTCTTGTTTTATATTGATGCTTCGTGAGTTCCTACAAAATGAAAAAAATCAGTTACACCTCTTTAGGTTCTTTTCCCAAGTTTTAAAAGATTCTTATATTGCTACCGCTAAAAACTTGAACTCATCAATAACATAATTTGAAGGAAGTGTAAAAACATTATTGCGATGTTGTTGAAAAGCTGCGAATAGAACTTGTAATTTAGGAAAGAGAGAGAGAGAGTTGTGATGTAATAAATATCTGTATTCAATGGGGTTATTCTTTGTAGTTTAATCATAAAAATAGGATGAGACCAAATGAATTTATAAATAATTTTACCCTAAAAATGTTTGTTTGGCTAATGTGAGGGACTTTTAAATACCATATGTACTTTAAACCGGCAGTACTTGCTGATATTTTAAACCTTACAGTTCAGATTATCGAGTGAAAAGTTAAGATCTTGTGAAATCATTGTGGCTTTGTTTCTGTTTGTCAAAATCTAGATGAAGATTCTAAATCTATTTGATGGCTGTATAAAATGGTAATCTCATACCTAGGAAAGTCTCTTTTCTTTCCTTCCTTTTGGACGACTTCTTTCCTAAATTGAATGCTTTGATCTAAGCTTGTGATCTCATTTGTGTTATTGCTTTAGTAGTTTCTGCGCCATTTGTATTCGCTATCTTGAGATCAAATTCTCATTTCATTTATATGCACTTCCAATTTAGCTCATATATTTTCATGAAATGTTAGCCATACTAAGTGAATGCGTAATGAATAGAAAATCATGTTTCTATTACTATGATTTAGTTTAAATGATGACTCTGAGCCTCCTCAAAGAATCTTTAGAGAAAGGTGATTCTCCTTTTGAGGCATTAATAAGAAAAAGTGTTTATTATTTATCCCCTTGGGAATTGAATAGAGAGGCTTCACTTTTTGTTAGTGTCAGTGACATCTTAACTTCAAGAGGTTGGATGTCGAAACTTAACTTTGGAGTGCAAGTGATAATACTGATCCTTTTAACAGATGTATGGTAAAAATTTTATGACTTCAATCCTATAATAAATGATTCTCAACTTTTAAATACATAAAGAAAGATATGGCTTGATGCTACAAGGAAATGTACTAGAATCTCACCAATTCCATTTTAATCTGATCAGGTGATCAACATTAAGGACGGCTTTAAAGAAAAGGAGTTATCTCTTTCTTTTTTGAGATATAATTGGATTCATGATCTTTATTTTTGGATTAGAGGTTCATGTAAAATTGATGTAGATATCACTCAAGATTGGATGGATAGCTTGAGTAGTTGGCCATAATATTTTTTGGATTGTAAAAAAACTTAGTTCCTTCACACAAAAAGGAGGGTAAAAAAAAAAACTGTGTGACTAATCAAGTAAAAAGAGGTAGAAAAATATGGCTGCAAGCAACATTTCATCTCGCTGAAATATGCTAATCCTCTTTGTTGGCCTCTGTTGTTTGACTCCATAAACTCATTAGATTTATCGAAAAGAAAACAAAAAACAATGATGTGGCTAGAGTTTGAAGTGTACAGGCTTTTATGTCATGAAGAATGAGAAGTTTGATGTTGAATTCGTCTTTCTCTTTTCTTTGACAGATAAAGCAAAGTAGCAAATGATTGTAAGCCAACTTGTTCATTATGTTTAAATTTACAATTCCATTTGTTAATAAATTCTGGATTGCCAAGTCTATGACGTATTAATTTTGATGTTGAATTTAAAGCTCTCTTAGTGTACTACATCCTTTTTTGTTTTACTTACTCTCATCATCATCAAGTGATCACGATGTAAGTTTATTGATATAATTTTTAATTATGTTCAGGAATAAATAGTTCAACTCAAACTTCTTGCACAAAAGATAAAGCCCAAGTCTCAAGTTTGTAATCTTTGAAAAGGGTGAGAGTTCCTTTTTGCTATGATATATTCACCATTTTATAGGATGGTATTTTTCTCATTTTCAATCTTAAAGTACTCATAATCCCCTACACGAGGCAGGTACTTTTGCAAATGGCCATTTCTTTGTGAAGATGTCAAATGGCCACTTTTTTGTATTAACTTTTTGGTAACACTACTTTTGTGTAAGAATGAATTATCAATATAATATAATCACTTTTGTATATATAATTAATACTGTTAATTCCAACTTATTGATTCAAGTTCATACTTATTGTAATTAACTTTATTTATAATATTTTTTTAATGTCCATTGGGCTTTTGTTACTAAGAATCTAAGTGGATATATATAGCTGATCTTCTCATTATACTCAGTTGCGTCTCAAGTACTCTTGGAGACGCAAGTCATGGATCTAATTAACAAGTTTTAGAACTTTAGTAGCTCTTCCTTTCACCTTCTTCAGTCTCCTGCTTTTCTTACCACCATTTCAAGTTTTTAAATTCTTCCTCTCTATCTTGGGCTCCGTTTTCAGTGAAGATGTAGCTGGCAAGGTTGTAGTCATAATTGGTGCTTTTTCAGGAATCGGCGAGGTAAGAAATATGCTGCCTTTGGTTTAATAGTGCTTCTCCCCATTATATAGACCATAAAATTAGATCATTCTCATTATACTCAGTCGCGTCTCCCCACTATTTTGCAGATATTGTTTCTTTAATATGCAATCCTTTTTGTCAAATTTTTGTCGGTTCTTCAGTTAATCACTTTTCAGTTCATCAGAGTGTTATATGTGTTAATGTCTGGTGAAATCCCGAAATTTGGCATTTTCTTATACAAGTCAATAGGATTTATAATATTTAACTCAAAGCAATGGTACTTAATGATTGTTTTTAAAGACATAATGCTAAGATTAATGCCTTGGGATGATAGATCACTCATTAGTTGCATAGTTTTTGGCAACTCACCAATTCTACAATAACCACTAATCAATATTTGAAAAGTTTGTTGATTCATGTTATACAGTCCTATTTCATTTATGAGCTTTTGAACCGACTTCTCATTTGTGCAAAACTCATATAGCTGTTGAATGTTGATTTAACTCATATAGCTGTTGAATGTTGATTTAACTCATATAGCTGTTGAATGTTGCTTTAATTAGTGTGATGATGTTAACAGCAAAACCCCCCTTAATGAACAATCCCAATAAAGCAAAGCTAAAACTGTTGAATGTTACTTTAATTAGTGTGATGATGTTAACAGCAAAACCCCCCTTAATGAACAATCCCAATAAAGCAAAGCTCAAATACGGGTTTCTCAATTCTGCAAATGAGTTCATAGTAATATTTAAGGTATACTCATTCAGTGGTTGACCTAAAAACACCACCTTTTTTAACAAAATTGTAATCTAGTTATACTCTTTTAGCTTCATTACCCTTCTTAGCAAGTCATTGATTTCAAAGGCAGAACTATGTCTACTAGTTAAGTTTAAAACGTGGTAATGTCTTACAAATGGTTTCAACTTTTGTAAATCATGATAATATGTGTGGACATATATGAATATGTTTGATAGCTAGTGAAGGTTAGCTAATGATATGGTATTGCTCATATACTAAGTGTGGTGAACTTTAGTTTGCTTGCTCCTCGAGTCTCTAGTGGACATAAGACTTGTATATGAAAGTTAACTAGTTTAACTTGTTGACACTAGAATTGATTCCACCTTAGTGTTTTATACAGGTTGTTCCGTTTCGGAGAAGATTTATCAATAACAAGAGTTTCTGGATATTCAAAATTCATGAATAGTTTCGGAGAACATTCAATTGCATAGGGTTAAGTTAGATTTGAGGGATATATATTTTGTAATTATATATGTAATTAAAACATTTTGTAATTATATATGTAATTAAAATATTTTATAATATTAATTTTAAATTGAATTTTGATTGTCAAATTTTAATTAATTTAATTTTTATATGAAATTTATATTTATAAATTTTGCCATTTAAATTTTGTACTCTAATTATGAAGAGTTTCTACAAATAAT
Organism: Ehretia macrophylla; assembly: GCA_037974665.1. Classification (NCBI taxonomy): domain Eukaryota; kingdom Viridiplantae; phylum Streptophyta; class Magnoliopsida; order Boraginales; family Ehretiaceae; genus Ehretia; species Ehretia macrophylla. The sequence goes on along the minus strand of CM075764.1, from coordinate 9,775,403 downwards.
TATTTAAATTTTACGAAGACTCGATAAGGACTCGGCGAGATAGGATTTTGTGAGGGCGCTGCGAGAAACGCATTCAGCAAGGGACGCAATCGGCAAGGGCTTGGTGAGGGAAAGATTGGCGATGGCTTGGTGACGGAATATATTAGTGACGGCATGGTGACGGGTTAAGTTGGCGACGACACAGTGACGGGAAAGATTGGCGAGGGCTTGGTGACGGAATATATTAGTGACAGCATGGTGATGGGTTAAGTTGGCGACGGCACGGTGAGAGGAAATATTGGCGAGGGCTCGGTGACGGTAATCATTGGTGACGGCCTGGTGAGGGGTAGGATTTTGGCGACGCTCTTGTATCTGACGGACGTTTCCCCTCACCATGCCGTCATTAATTCGGAATTGGCGACGACACGGTGAGGGGAACCTTCTCTCGCAAAATTCAGTTTTTTTTTGTAGTGTATGATCCATAAAATATCACAAATGCATTCTATAATTTGTTGAGAATGTTGAAAATATTGTTCTAAATATAATAGATAACCACAACAAGAAACAAGTATTTTTACTTCTATCTAAAAGCACCATTTTGTTACAAGTAATCAAATAAGTATCAGTTCTATAAATAAATAAATAAAAGAATCTTACTTTGATTGAAAACACTTAAATATTTGATTTATACAATGAAAATCAAATTAAAAAATTATAAATAAGCAAAAAGAAAATTTTTCATTGTTTTTTTAATGACAAAGCCTCCCTCATAAGATAATTTTATTTTTCAATTAAAAGCTTGATCAATTTAGAAAATTCACTTAATATAGCAAAATTTACATTCAGGAATCATAAATAGGTGAAAAAAAATTCCTATTCATTTTTTAAAATTAAATAGTTTATCTCATAATTTTTTTTTTTTAATTGAAAGCTTGGTGAATTTAAAATTTTCAATCTCACAAAAAAAATTGAATCTTACTGACATCTAATAAATTTAAAATTTGATTCACATTTATCTTCATATGTTATTTTTTGTGTTAAATGACATGTAGATAATATCAAAATGAAAATAAGTTTAGGTAGTATATTTTATAAATAAAAATAAAATTAAGAATTATTTTTGTCTTCATCTATTATGTTATTTATCTATTTATTTATCATCTTATTTTCCATCTCACAAGCTTCGTAACACTGGTTAGGCATCATACAACCTAGAACGTTTCTTTTTTTTTGGTCAAAAATAAAATTGCATTAAAAAAGAGATCCAACATTGAACTTTTTTTTTAATTTTATTTTATTTTTGGTGAAAACTAAAATTGCATTGGAAAAGAGGTCCAAGTTGAACTTCTTTTTAAGTCAAAAATGAAATTGCATTGATAAGGAAGTTAGATGTGGAACTTTCTTCTTTTTTATCAAAAATAAAATTTCATCGAGAAAAATGTCAATTTTATTTCTTTTTACTTCTATCTAAAAAATTACACATTCGATTCATATATTAAAATTTAAATTTAAAATAATAAATAATCAAAAAAAAAATTCTACCTTTATTTTTTAAATGGCAAAACCTCCCTTATAAAATTACTTTATTTTTCAATTAAAAGCTTGATTAATTTAGAAAATTCAATTTCATATAGTAAAAATTACATAAAAGAGCCATAAATAAATGGAAAAAAATTGACATTCGTTTTTTATATGACAAAGCCTCCCTCATAAAAATTGATTTATACTTTAATTAAAAGATTGATTAATTTAAAAAAATCAAGCTCACAAAAAAAAAAAAAAGAATCTTACTATATACAAAAGATTAAATATCTGATACATATTTGTCTTTACTTGTCATTTTCTATGTTAAATGGCATGTAGATAATGTTGAAATAAAAACAAATTTAATTATCAGTAAAATGTGATTAAGGAAATTATATTTGCCATCATCTGTTATGTTTTCTTATTTATTTATGATTTTCTTTGTCATCTCTTATGTTCATATCAATGATTAGTTTTGGTCCAATATGAAACTTTTCTTTTCTATTTTTTTGTCAAAAATAAAATTTGATTGAAAAAAGAGATTTAAAATTGAACTCGTCCTTTTTTTTTTTGGATAAAAAATGAGATTGCATTAAAACAGAGGTCCAAGTTGAACTTCTTTTTTCTTGATAAAAAATAAAATTATACAGAAAACAGGGTCAACGTGCAACTTTGTTTTTTTTTGGTTAAAAATGAAACTATATTGAAAAAGAAGTTAGACATGATTTTTTTGTTTTGGGTAAAAAATAAAATCGCTCAAGAAAAGTGTAATGTGAAAATTTTCCTTTCTTTTTATTCAAAAAGGAAATTGCATGAAAAAAGTGATATAATGTGAAATTTAATTTTTTGGTAAACAATGAAATTGGTATTGAAAAGGAGGTCCAACGTGTAACATTTATTTCCTTTTTTTTTGGGTAAAAAAATAAAACTGCATTCAAAAAAGGTTTAAAGTGGATTTTTTTTTTTTTTGGTAAAAATAAAATTGCATTGAAAAGAAGTCTAACGTGGAACCTTTCATTACATTGGACCGTGCTTAAATGACATTCAACTAAAATCTTGATTTATTAAATTAGATTATGATTATATCTTAATTTTATATTCTATGTATTTTAGGACTCTATCTTATCTTCATTTAAACTCATTTATCTTTATTTGAAAAAAAAACATTAAAAAAAAACAAAAACAAAAAAACTTAAGATACAACAATTTGAGCAAAGGAGATACATACATGTATCTTTTAAAAGTTTGATCTATGTAAAATAGTGCCTACTGTCACATTTTTTAAAAAAATAGGTGCTTATATTTATTTTTTTTCTTTTGGTAATGACATAATATTTAGAGTAACTATACATTATAGTCTATCAATAATGTAATTAAAAAATTAAATTAATTAATTGTATATTTCATATTTTATAATATTTATATCACATCCGTGCATCGCACGGATATAAGACTAGTTACATATAAAAGTAATCTACAGGTACTTCAAGGGCCAAATCAGATTGCACCCCTGATACTAAATGCTATCCTACAAACTTGTACATCTAAATCTCACTAAGACTTGTGCTGTTAAATCGCGGGTAAATTTCACACTTAATCCTTTTTGTTTAAACATTTTTTCAAGTTGGTTTTTAAGTTTAAAAAAAAATTATATTAGTCCATAGTATTTATAAAGTGATTCAAAATAGTCCTTATTGTTTAAAACTAACCAATTTAGTCCTTATTATTTCCTATAAAATTTAATTTAGTCTCCAAATAAGAGTCATGTGCAAGGATCGAATTGAATTTTTTTTAAAAATAATAAGGACTAAATTGAATTTTTTAAAAAATAATAAGAACCAAATTAACTAAGTTTGAATAATAAGGACTATTTTTACATAACTTTTGTAAACATTAAAGACCACTATTAATCTTTTAAAATATTAGGAACCACATTGAAAAAGTATGTAAGCATTAGGGACTAAGTGTGAAATTTACCCTTAAATCACCCAAGGGTGCAGAATGAAACAACAATGAATGGCTATTTAATAGAGTATCCACCCTCTATTCGACCAGTGTTGCAACAATATCTCCCTTCAATACCTTTTCAAGCACTGCTTCAATGAATTTTAGCTCGTCTATCAATGCACCCTTGAACGATTGGGCGTGTGTCCATGAGTGGGGAAATTTTCTGGCGATATTCCTTGAGTTCAACAGGCACTTGAACAATCAAGCTTTCAACCTTCTTAATATCTTCTTTAGTTGCTCTCTCTTCCCTTCTTTCACTTCTTACTTGCAAAAATATATGTAATTTTTTAAAAAAATGTTAGGGCTCTTAATTTTTTACATTTGTTTATCATTAATTTTGTTAATTAAATTTTGACCTTCTAAAATTAAATTCTTGATTTTGCCTTGCAAATTAGTGCGTGCGATCAAAATGCAATTCACACCAAGGCTCCGTTTGTTTGTCGTAAAATAACTTATTGAGAAAAAATATTTTTCTAAAAAATAGAATACTGAAAAATATTTTATGGCATTTGAATGTATAGTGAGTTCTGTAAAATATTTTCTTTTCTCAAAAGACATGAAAACATTTTCTAGAATTTTGTACTAGCCCTAATTGTTGACTGGAAAATATTTTATAGTTGACCAATTTTTTGGTGTTACCAAACACCGGAAAGTTAAGCAAAAGCAGCCGCAATTGTTGATTGAAAAATATTTTTCAATTGACTAATTTTTCGGTGTTACTAAACACTGAAAAATCCATAAAATATTTTCTGAAAAAATATTTTACGGCAAACAAACGGAGCCCGAAAGAAAGAATAGAAACCTCCTCGTATGGAGACACTTTAATAAACACGAGGGCTGGAGTAAAAAAGAAAATATATTGTAGGGGGTAAGAAAACAACAATGAGAAAAGTAATCACAATTATAGAAAAAAAATGGATTATGATGGATTGATGCTTAAGTTTAAATGGGTCAAATTTCTGAACTAGAAGATGTAGGAAGGGGAAGGTCAAGAGATGGGCTTGCATGGGCGAACTTCATCAAATGACAGATGACTGCTCTTGACAATTTTGGTGAACAAAAAGAAAGGTTTTTTTTTTTTTTTTTGATAGGCTTGCATGCTTGTCTGCCTCAAAGAATTTGTCACGCTTATTAGGGTTAAGATGACCCGAAGGAAAAAAAAAAAAAAAAAAGAAAGAAAAAAGAAAAAAAATCTCTAAACTGTAAAAGAATTTTAACCAAGAAACCTTCTTAGCAAACTACCTTAATTAATATTTTGGAACATAGTTATAATTTTTCTTTAATTTAGGCTTACATATAGGAATCCATTAAGGATTAGGATTATTTACTTTCTTAATTTGAGTCTAAATAAGAGGGCTGGTTGCTTAACCAATCAAGAAGTAATTCTCCAACGCTTGCAAGCTTTCCGAGATAATCAGCGGTGCGCTGTAGAGGATTTCTTTGATATATCGGGGAAATATTTTCCATCTAGCAAATTTATTCTATTCCTATAGATTTAGAGCTACAAGACAGACTCAAAAAAGAACCTAAAAAAAGGGCCCAAATTAAATAAGGGTTAGCATATGGGTTTGCAGCGTTCTGTCTGTCTCAAATTACAGTATATAGCATTTTCGATCAGTCCCAACTGATGTCAGTTTTCAATCAACAAGTTCTTTGATTATGACGGAGTCCACAACGTGTATCGTCTTTAGAGTAGATAAGAGGAGTTACAAGGGGATTGACGAGTCAGTTGAATTCTATATCTTTGATGATATGTTTGATCGAGTTGAGGATGAACAAGGAGAGCCATTGGAGAAAGGAAGCAACGTTATCAAAATTCAGGATATATCATTAATCGCTAAGCCTTTTACTAGTCTGTATCATTGTCATCTTTTTGCCAGTTATGTTTCCTCCGGATCCCAAGCGTACCGCGTTGGTGGTCGCTGGCCCTTCAGCCCCCATCCATAGCGAGGAGGACGTTTTCTCACCATCTGTGGATCGTCGGGATGCAATAAGTAATTCCTGGACAAGTTTTCCTAGGATGAACCTCGGTCGAGAAACTCCTCACCTTCATGTTTTAGGAGGCAAACTCTACGCCATTGGCGGGTTTAGATCTCGTGAGAATGATTTTCTTTTTATGGAAGTGCTCGAGAAATCTAAAAATGCTTGGATTCCTATTGTTAATCCTCCAGATAGTGTGCAGCTGCAACATTGGACGAAGCAGGTTTTATTTTATTTGGTTCAAAGGCTTGTAAGTCGTTTTACGCTGGGAGCCTGTTGAGCACCTTTCGTTTGACTCACGGATGCTTGATGATTGTACTCACCTACCCGCTGTTGTGTTTGAGAGGCATTTTGTTTTGGCTCGATTATCACATCGGCACAACCTTAATAGCTCTTCATCTCGATTCTGGCGAGTATTTCTCCATCAATTTAGCTATTGAGGGACTGCTGCCTAGTCCAAGATTTGCCAATATGATCCCAAATTACTTCGTCTCGAGCAGGATGCGTTGGCATTAGTATGGAGAGACAAAACTTTATCCATTATAGGTGCCAAAGATGAAGAATTTGAAGAAGAGCGACTCGATGAAGAAGATGGCTTTGGCCGCTACCATTTAACCAAATTCCAAATTAATTTTTTTAAAGCCCACGAAAGCCGCATTTCTTGTGTGACGGTAATATCACGCAGGAAATGTATTGGTCCCTGCCAATCACACCATCTCAGTGTCGCCTTTGCTGTGTAATTTATTTGTCTCTCTCTTTTTCACTTTTTAACATTATTATACAAGTATTTCATTTCATTTGATTAATCTAATCTCCTCTGTTTTAATAGGGATGTGTCTGTTGGCCGTCACAGTAATTCCAATCCTGAGCGCACGAAGAGAAAAAGGGTGCGCAGCAGAAGAAGGTAGGCTATGCTCATGATATTCATAGCACTCAATTACTCATTAACGCCTGCATCTATTATAACAAATTGAGGCATAGTTAGAATATGAGAGAAGATTAAATGTCCATACACTTTATTCCCCTCAGTGCATGTTTAAATTAGTGCAATCATAAAATTGTTGTGGTGTCATTTAGAAGTTATAAGTTCGAGCGGAACACTCTCTGCAGTAACGGTGTGCATCGAGAAGTAATGAGGTTAGCTAGTACTGGAATTTGTGATACGCTTGTAACTACGTTGTAGGAGCGTGTTGAGTTGCTAGTTTTTTATTGAAATGAGCTGATCTTTTCTATGTTTGCTTTCCCGGGACAGAAATTGTGATCACGTTCGAGATTATTATAAAGTCCAAGATTATGATAGGGAATGTGCAAGAGGGGCGTGATAGAGATAGTAATAGCGATTATCGTGTGAGTTGTGACAAGGATCACGATTATGATAGAAACCAAGATTATGATAGGGATAAGGATTATGATATAACCTATAGAATAAAGCGTGATAGAGATAGGGATAATCGAGATTATGATAGACCCCAAGATTATGATAGGGACAAAGATTATGATAGGGTCTGTGAAATAAAGCGTGATAGAGATAGAGATAAGGATCGCTATCATGTGAGATAAAATCGTGACAGGAATCGAGATTATGATAGAGACCAAGATTATGACAAGGATAAAGATTATGATAGGACCCGTGGAAGAGGGCGTGATAGGAGTAGAAATGAGAATCACCATCATGTGAGAAAAGGTGGTGACAATCATCGAGATTATGACTGTGACGAATTTGATAGGGAATGTGGAAGAGGCCATGATAGAGATAGGGATAGGCATATCTATTCTGTTAGAGAATACCGTGAGAATGATTGAGATTATGATAAAAACCAAGATTATAACAAGGATAAGAATCACTATCGTGTGAGAGAAAATCGTGACCGGAATCGAAAAAGGGATAAAGAAGGTCGAGAAAGTGATCGACGAGACAGGGATCGTGGCAAGTGTTGGAGCCAAAGTAGAAGCAGAGATCGCAAAGATCATGATGGCGATAAGCGTCAAAAAAGGCATGTTCATGACAGTGCGAATCCAAGACAACGTGGGGAATGTTCAAATTATTCAAGAATGCGTGAAAAACCGAAGAAGAAGAAAGAGGAGAAGAGGAGAAGATGAAGATAGATGATGGAACAGACCATTCGGATCCAGAGGTTGCAGAAGTGAATAAGCTAAGGACGTCGCTGAAATTTTCTTCGCACGTTGCTAACATTACTGCTTCTATTTTAGGAATTATAATGAATATTTATACCACATCTCGCTTATGGTTTATCTTGCTTTTTCAATAAGCTATCCACGAGATAGATTTTCTCATCAACTTGTCCTCCCACTTAAAAGAACTAAAAATAAAATGAAGAAGTCTTTTTAATTCCTCATTAACACCATCAATTCGATATATAAAATTTTGGGTAAATTTCACATTTAGCGCCTATAGTTTACATATTTTTTTAATGTTATTTTTAATATTCTAAAAGATTCATAGTAGTCCTCAATATTTATAAAAGTAATTTAAAATGGTCTTTATTGTTTAATATTAGACAATTTGATCTTTATTATTTTTCAAAAATTTAATTTAGTCCCTATTATTTTTTAAAAAATTTCAATTTAGTCGTTGCACGTGACTTTATTTAGGGACTAAATTGAAACTTTTAAAAAATAATAGAGATTAAATTGGTTAGTTTTAAACACTAAAGGCCATTTTGAATCAGTTTTGTAAATATTAAGAATTAATATAATTTTTTTTAAAACATTAAAGACCATTTTAAAAATATATGTAAATAACAGAGACTATATACATAACTTACCATAAATTTTTTCTCCACCAACCACATAAATCTAAATTTGTATTGACGAATTGAGAGAACACAAAATTTCTTGTCACCACTGTGCAAAATTATGTTGCTTCCACTTGCACCCGCTTTGTTAACAAGATCTATATTGTCTTAACATACAAAGAAAAAGAAAAAAAAATCCTACCGTTTTTTTATGTCATGGGTACAATATATATATGTATATATATATATATATATATATATATTTGGCAGAATATATACTTATCTAATGAGTTAAAAGATTACACAAATAGTCACGTTAGAGAGTTGTGAGACAAGGGAACAACTCGAATGAAGTCTTTTTGACTCACTGAATGTGGGTCGCAAATAAAGGATTGCAAAAAGTTTATGGGGTGTTTGATTCACGGGTGGGTATTTTTATTCTTTTATTTTTTAAAAAAATTCTCATTTTATTTTCTAAAAAATATAATTACCTTAAATTGTCCATAAAAATGTAAATTTTTTCTTAATTCAGTCAAATAGTCAATTCCTTCGCACCGTATGAAATCACAACAAAGAGCTCTGAGCAGCTCATTAACACTTTTAAGAATGAAATTAAAATGTTTGATTTTTCTACGACATCAAACAATTTGAAGTAATTTACTACTTAACGTATACCTAAATAATTTGCAACTATTAATTTTGAAAGTGGGCAACATGCATATTTTTAGGTATATGTAGGTGGCAAATGCAATTCACTCAAAAATATAATTGGTGCTGATACCTGTACATCATGCAAGTCTAGTTGTACACTGTATCGTGGGTCCACTAGTCACTTTGGTGCAAGGAGCAGAGTATCATTGCTCTAGCTCTCATCGGAATTCGCATGCCATGTTAGCTGTTCCACTGCGGCACTGCTCGCACCCAAACCATTTCGCTAAAAGCAACTCTCTCTCTCTCTCTCTCTCTCTCCTCTATTAACACATAAAAAGCACAATTCGCTGGCTATTTAGGGCTTTTTTTTGTACATGTAAAGGCAAGCCCTCTTTCATTTTCTCACGCATGAAAATTTTTTGTTATTTATAATTTGCTTCTTATTTCGATTATTTGAAGAGATCTATGTAAATTTCGAGTTACTCTAATTCTTTTCATCGTTAGGTTTTAATTTGTAGATACTGAAGTGTGTATGAAAATTGATTTTACGTTTGGGTGATTTCGGGATGGAAAATCTTATTATTGCAATTCTGGAAATTAACTGCTCTTTTTTTTTCGTGAATTTTTAATAAGCGTTTGTTTTTTAGTAACAAAGACTATAAAGCTGAGTTTTCGGAGGATATTACAATATAATTTTAATCCGTTGCTAGATTAATTTTAAGTGTTTGTGTTTTGTGGCTAATTTCGTTGTTGTTACAGATTGTTAATTTACTTGCAATTGTTGTAACTATCCGGCTTCGACTACTAGCCTGACCAAAGGTTGAGGCTAATCAACTGGATTAAAATGCTTAAGCACGTATTGAAAGTAATAGAGACCCTAAGTCAATTTAACAACCGTTGTTCGACTACTATTTTGCCAACACATTGAACTTAATCACCGTGTCCAAAATATTTAAGCTATATTTGCAGTAGTAAAGAAATCCAGCTACTAGTCTGCTAACACATTAAAGGAGTTTAATCAACCGGCTGAAATGCTTAGTCTGTTGTTTACAGCAACAGAGAGTTCAATTTATTATCAAATGAACACATCATTTACAGAACTAATGAAAAACGGTATGGTACAATTGGGCTTGTTATTTCTCTATGTGGACAAATTAAATTTTGTCGTTCATTCAAAGAAAACTTAATGATTTGCGTCTTTTATGTTGTAGAGCCCATGATGTAATATAACCTTCTGTATAGCACAAGGGTATAAACATGTGCTTATGTTGCAATTCCTTATTGGTCCTGTCTCTGTCTCTAGGTATTTACTATTTAGCACCACACATCCACGGAAGACACTAGTTCACGACAAAGAAATTGTCACTTAAGCACGTGTTTGGACCTCTTGTATGTTAAATTAAGAAAAAATTTACACACACTTGGTGTAAGGTGCGCTAGCCATTGGATGAGTGCGTGTTCATATAGGGCGCATGTAGTGCACTCGCTCATCCAACGGTTGGTGCACCGTACACTCGGTGTGTGTAAGAATTTCCCATTATATAACATGAGAGATGATGTCATATCATGGGCCTTACAATTTAGAAAATGCGACTTGCAAATTTCAAATTTAAGAAGTACTTTGTGTAGATGTTCTTTGCTTATATATATCGATAGAATTAATAGAAATGTGTCAACATAATCCTCTTGATATGTTTTCCTTTTATTCTTTTTAATTAGCATTCTGAAAATTTTTCTTGTAAGTGGGGGGTTTTTAAATTTCAATTGTCTTTATTTCTTCTTTTTTTTTTTCCTCCCCTGTTTTTGCACTTGCAGATGGCATATCTGAGAGATGGAAGGTGAGTTATTTCTCCGTAATCTTTACCGAAACTTCACTTTCCTACTAACTTGTTAGCCATTTGTGCTAATGTCTATTGGAAAAGTTTAGTAATGGTCTCTATATATATATATATTGCTCTTTGCCATTGTGTTGTTAGGTCTATTTCACCGCAACACTCGATATCACCACATAGGGGTCGTCGGTCAAGATCATTGTCAAAGTCTAGGAGGAGCCGCTCCAGGTTGGGTTTTATTCTATATTTTGGAGTAGATTGACCGGTAATTGCATAATTCTTTGTGTTAGCATGCCAGTCCCACGCATAAAACGTGCATTCCTTAAATGTTAGGAGTCTGGTGATATAGATCTCTCAGAGAAGAACTGGACACTAGGTACACAAACTATACAAATACATCAATGTGACTTTCAACGTATACACATCCAAGACTAAGAGAAGCTAAATATTAGGAGTGAACATATTTTTATTAAGATAGTCAATCCATGGTATTTTGTACATGTAAATTGTAGTGTTCCCAGACTTGGTGCCCTTGTATATATTTCTCAATTTTGAACAAATCATGCGGAAGGACTCTTTTGCCCCAGATATCAATAGCCTGCCTACTTTCACCAAAACCAAAAAATTGGACGAGAATTTTGTCGTGATAAAACAACCCATTGTTCTCTGAAGCTTGAAGGAGGAGTGACTTTAGAAGTTTAAAGTTTTGTCCTTATTGTTTAAAGTTTTCTACTTCAAATCACTTTGTATGCCTCAGTCCGTTTGAAGAGGCAATATTCTTCGCTAGCAAAGAATCTTTTGCCACTATATATGTATACTGATAGTGGATACTTGTGTGTTGCCATTAAATGGTTGTTATGCCAGATAATTAAACTTTGTATGATTTCTAAGTTGTATTTCCTCAGGAGCCGCGATTCTGATGTTGCTGCTAACCCTGGAAATAACCTCTATGTAACTGGACTGTCCACAAGGGTGACTGAAAGTGATCTTGAGAAGCATTTCAACAGTGAAGGGAAGGTGTGATACTTTATTATGTTTTGGAAAATAGAGCTTTAAATGAAGAATATCTGTTTGTGTGAGTGGATTGAAGAAAGGAAATACACCTATTTGAGGTTATTATGTTGGTTGTAAATGGCCTAGGTTAATCTAACCATCTCTAACTCTAGAGTTAGCTTCCTTTTTGGTGCTAATACCTCAATGAATTGTTGCTTGTGGACTAGAGGCTGTCGGTGGCTGGGAACATATATGTGAAATATGTTATAAGTAAGCAGATAAATACTGTAATTCATTACAGCAGAACTGCATTGATGATATGCTATCCCGCAAAATGCCTGCATTGAGATTCAACAAGTAGAGTCTGAATAAAAGTTCCTAATTCTTTACATGTTTGGTCTATATGATGGGAAGCAAAGGGTCGAACTAATGGCTTGATTTTGATTTATGAATTAAGAGGTGATTATTTGCTCCTAATTATTTCAGGTTATGGAGTGTCACCTGGTGACAGATCCTCGCACAAAAGAGTCTCGTGGATTTGCTTTTGTTACCATGGAGACAGTTGAGGATGCTGACCGTTGTGTCAAGTATCTAAACCGTTCTGTGCTGGAAGGACGTTTAATTACCGTGGAAAAGGTATTATTTATTCAGAATGAGCTAAATGTTTTGCAGTATGCTGTGAGTGAATTATTTGCAGTCCTACTCTATACTGTCAATTCAGTTCTGCTTATCTTCAGAAATGTTGCCTAATACATTTTGGCAGCAGGTCTGATATGTGTAGCTCCATCAAGTTCAAACTCTAAGCTCTTCCATCTAATTCGTTGAACCTATCCCCTTCACAACTTGTGCTCTGCATCAGCATTTCAAACTCATCGAATCAATTTGAGTATTTCACAGAGGGTTGTATGCCCTGGATCCCTTCCCTTCGTCAGTTACAGAATCTCATGTTATTTAATCGTTTTGCTGCTTCAGTTTCTCTTCTTTTCTTTTTTATGCTGCATATACTAATAAAGGTGTGTGCCTTACTTCTAACATGAGTTGTATGAGTTAAGAGCAAGACGGTGCACAATTGTTGGAGATAAGTTCATTTGTTTGTTCCTGTTGAAACTTCGATCCTTTATACATGTTAGAATTGAAAGAGAAAAAAGCCTTTTATGTTCTACAGAGACTCGTGGAGACGGTAAACAGTTTACTTTAAACTGCTTGTGGCGAATTCAGGTTGGAACTTAGTGAGACATGATGTGATTTCTCGGACAGTAGTCAAACAATTTCCTGGCAAAAAGCTGTCTAATATATGTTCGCTAATGATATCTTGCATTTCCCTCATCAATGCAGGCAAAAAGAAAATGCGGCCGGACACCAACTCCTGGACGGTATCAAGGTTCAAGGGGTAGACGAGGTACGTTAAATAACAAGTTTCATGATCAGCTCATTTATGCCCTGCTCAAAATACAAATCAAAATAAAAGTGAAGAAAGAGAACATTTATTTATTTTTTCTGTGTGTGTGTTAACCTATTGAGCTTTTAATAGGTTTTCCCAAATTTTCCCAGACCTGCACCTACATTGTATGGCTGTCTAGAATAACATTCATTATGGCAAACTTTAGCCTTATCTTCCTCTCTCTCTTTCACCAAAACCAGCAGGTAACCTGTTCTTAACCAATTTATTCTCGTGTGCACTTCATGTAGTCAGTCACAACAATTGGGTCTTACGTACGTGTTCTAATGCTGGACTATAGCTAAGTGGCCCTCGCAGATTCAAGTTCTGTTCAGTCGTATGCCAAAATCTAACCATTCTCTGAAATTTTACCAGTTTCTTGACCTAGTTTTACTGGGCATAATTGTAGAAATATTTCACCTTTATAAATTAGTTATTACCGTCATCAATTGAAGATAAGAAGAAGGCGTGAGGACAATTTTGCACCCAAAACTCTGACACTGCTTTCTTATACCCGTACTTGCTGAATCTCCTACTTCCACGGGTAACATGTATTCTTTTATGCAGGACATGGAGGGTATGGACGGAGAGGATCTCGTAGTTATTCCCCTCACAGACGCTATGATAGAGATCCTGAGTATAGAGAACGTAGAGGGCGATCACGTTCCCCATATGGTAGGAAGGCGGACGACCACGCATGTGGGAGATACAGGGACCGCTCCTCATCACCTGGTGGCAGAGGCTATTCCAGAGCCTATTGATTCAGTGACAAGTTTGGAGTACAAATGTACTTTTCTTCTAGACTTAAATGAATTTTGTGATAGTGTTGAAGACTTATATTAGAAGTGTATTTATATAGCATTATTTGTTTCCTTTGTACTTGGCCAAGCTAAATTGTATTGGCTTCCATGTTTGGTCGGATAGCCTCTAGTTAAATCAAAATCTGGAGCGTAGTTTTGTCGTGATGCAAATCGGGTCTGCTATTTCTTTTTTTGTTTATAACAAAAAATATAGTTTTGATTGAATCTGTAATAGTTTCGCTCTTACGGTTTGTTTGGATTGAGCTTTTTAAAGGAAAAGATGGGGAGGGATTTTGTTTGGATTGGAAATTTAAAAGAGGAAATGTTATGCAGGGGTTTTAAATTTTCTCTATTTTCTTTAATTGAAAGGATTGTAAAAAAATTTAAATTTGGAGTTTTTTTGGAGGAAAAGAAAGGTATAAAGGCAAAAAGTTTTTATTGTTCTTAACTTTTCTTTTTATTTTTATAATTACCTTTATTGCACTTTAAATCTTGTATTGTTTCATTTTCACTTCTTACGTTTTATTATTTTTGTTCTTGCATCGCTCGACTTCATCAAAAAGTAAAAAATCTGGAATTTGGCCCAAAAAATGTTGAAATTGCTTATTAAAAAAATTAATTTCATGGTTGAGTATGAAAATGGCATTCAAGTAATTTTTTATTTAAAATTGTATTTTATTTTTCTTTCCTTTTTCAATTCAAGCAAAGGATTATAAAATATTTTCTTTTCCTTTCTATTATTATTTTATTACAATCCAAACAAATAAATTTTTTTCCTTTCCTTTCCTTTATTTTTTTTCCTTTAGTTTCTTTTCCTTTTCATTCCTTTGTGCAATTCAAACACTATGTTAGGGCCAAAAGGGGCTGTGAAGGGATTTGCCCTTAGTTGTTGTGATTCATTGTAAAGTCATAAACTTTGTGATATAATGATATATTTTAAAGTTGGTTTCAACAGTCTCCTTAAAATGGATTTTAGGGAGGCAAATTGTCATATCATGCTCCAGCAACATTCCTATAAGGAACTCCCTAAAATTGGGAGTCCATTTATTTTCAAGTTGGCTCTTTAAATATAGAGAGCCAAAATTCTTCCAACGGTGCTTTTTTTACAGTTGCGAAATCAAGTTAATTTTATTTTCAACTTGTTATAAATTCCATTGGACCCATAAATGATACATTGGAAGTTTCAATGTACATAAATATTTTTTTATCTATCATTAATATTCCCAAAATCAATACACAACTTATCTTTACATAACTTCAAATTTTAATAATAACGTTCTAACTGAATCGATACTGACTTTTTCGATTGAGATAAAAATAACATAAAAAATAATATTGATTGAAAATATAATAAGAT
The DNA here is from genome assembly GCA_037974665.1 of Ehretia macrophylla. Classification (NCBI taxonomy): domain Eukaryota; kingdom Viridiplantae; phylum Streptophyta; class Magnoliopsida; order Boraginales; family Ehretiaceae; genus Ehretia; species Ehretia macrophylla. The sequence goes on along the minus strand of CM075764.1, from coordinate 9,760,086 downwards.
AATAAAAATTAAAATAGAATATCATCATTAACAAATAAAAAATATAAATAAAAAGATCAAATAGTGTGTATGATTAAAATAGAAATATACTGGATTAAAACAAAATAGATAACTTATAAAATAAGGAAGTTGTTAGAGTGGAACTTAAATAGGAAACCCTGAAATAATGATAAATTAATAATAGGAAGACTGTTGGAGTAAAACTAAAATAAGGAAACCTTAAGGGGGCGTTTGGTTCACGGATAGATTTTTTATTCTCGGGAATAACATTCCTAGGAATATCAGGAATGTCATTCCCGGGAATGTTATTCCTGAGAATGTGGTTAAAAGTGTTTGGTTTGTTAAAAATATTCATGGAAATATTTTGTCAAATTCATAGGAATGTTATTTTATTATGTTTGGTTTAACTCATTATTTCTAGAAATATTAAACAATTTTTCTTTAATGTCCATAACTCAAAAAAATAAGAATATCAAACAAAGTGTACAAATAACGATACATTTTGCATTTACGTAGCAAAAAAAAAATGATACTAATACGCGAGTAAAAAAATATTTAACGTATTAATACAACCAAAGTAAATTTATTTTTATAATTTATAAATTTTAACTTGACACTTCAAAATTAGAAACTTAAATTTATTATTTTGTGTAATTTTATTTTATTTTAATTTTAATTTTATCTTATTTTATTTTTCTTATTCTATTTTATCATGTACTTATTTTATTTTATTTTTTTATTATAATTTTTTTATTTTTTATTTTTTATTTTTTTTATTATTTATTTTTAACTTATTTAGTTATTTTATTTTAATTATTTTTTATTTTTTTACAATTTGTTATTTTATTTTATTTTATATTTTATTTTTTATTTATTATTTCATTTTTTTATTTTTTTAATTATTTTATTGTATTTATTTTAATTTTATATTTTCTAAAATGGGTATATGAGTCTTTTACTTTTTCAAAGTTATTCCCAAGACTTGGGAATGTGATATTCCTACCCCCTCACATGGGAATAAAAATTTGCTAAATCATAGAAATATTACATTTTCAGGAATATTTTTTTATTCTGCGAACTAAATATGAGAATATTATATTCAAAACTTCACATTCCTAGGAATCTTGTAACATTCCGCGAACCAAACGCCCCCTAAAGGTAAGAAATCAACTCAAAACTCTCTATATGTAGAGAAAGAATAAGAAGGCTGTTGAAGTTAACCTAATACATGTAAAAATTTAATAAAAAAAAAACAAAAAAAAAACTCGAGGCTCTGGATTTGTAAGCCAACATTTTTACCGTGGTTTTAACCTTTCATCAATCTTGTTGACAGGCGAGTCCAAAAATTCGGATCCTCAAATCTAAATTCTAGGCTCCGTTTGTTTGCCGTAATATATTATTTCGAAAAATATTTTCTTATTTTTAAGGTGTTTGGTAATACCGACAAATTGGTCAATCAGAAAACATTTTCCAGTCAAAAATGGTGGGCTACTTTTTGGAGATTTTCCCGTGTTTGGTAACACCGGAAAATTGGTCAACCGGGAAACATTTTTTGGTCAAAAATAGTAGGCTACTTTTTGGAGATTTTCCGGTGTTTGGTAACACCGAAAAATTGATCAACTGAAAAATGTTTTTCGGTCAAAAATGACGGCTAGTTCAAAATTTGGAAAAATATTTTCATTTCTTTGAGAGATGAAAACATTTTTCGGAACTTAACCACCCCTATTTTATGTGTATATTTTTTTTTTATAAATCTCATGTCGGAAAATATTTTTCATTATACATCCAAACACCAAAAAATATTTTTCAGTATTCTATTTTCTAGAAAAATATTTTTCTCTAACAAGTTATTTTACGGCAAACAAACGGAGCCCTCAGCTAACCTAGAACTTTTCAAATTGCCCGCCCATATTTTCAACCCAGTATCTTTTAAACCCCTGCCTCATATATAAAAGAAACAAGTCAACTTTCACCACTTCGATGTTGTCCAATCAACACATCCCAAAAATATGAAGCGAGTGAAAATTATTTGGTCAGTATGAGTTAACCATCCGTCCTATAGATAACAAGTGGCTTTATAATATATGAGACTTATTTATATGTGAGTAGGTAGATGATCAGTTCGAACTGATAAAAAAAATTTTTAAAGTGAGACGATTCATAACAGAAATGTCAGACACAAGATGTTGCAATGACTTCTATGCCAGTTAAAGTGATGTAGAGTCTTTCGACCTTTTTATATCCATTTAAGATGAATATACAGCAAGGGCAAATGCATTTCTGTGACTAAGGAGATGATGTGGTCCAGTCCGGTATCATACTGACCTTTGGATCAAATGGTGTAACGACTGCTCCGTAATTTTTAGCTTAAATCCGGTGAAATTGCCGTATTTGCGAGAAGTCTCACTCGAGACCTACTTGGTACAAAAGGGTCTAAACCGGATAGTGAATTGCACTACAGTTTCCATAGTGTTGACTTTTGAATCATAATACAGTTTGAAAAGGAAAAACAAAAAGAATAAAGTTGAATCATTTACTCACTTTTCGTTATTGTCTATTTTACTCAAGCGCGACTCATACTACAGATTTGGCAAACATGGTTTTGATTTTCAAACTCCCTACTCAAAAATCAATTGTTGAATTATAAGATGGCCACTTATATAGTTGTCTAAAATGAAAAAAACGACTTGTTATAATTATGCCTACCATTTCTATGCGACAAACATTATCATTGGAGTTTAGTTCAATTATTGATTGTTGCATTATTTTTATAAGAGACTTAAATAACTTTCTTAAAACTACTTAAATAACGGTCTAAGAGCAGATTCAAAATCATGTTCAGTAGGTACTAATATTTATATATAAATATTTTTTTAGTAGAGATTAAATTAACTTTTTATATTCAAAATATTTTAAAAATATTTTAAAAATATATGTATTTTTAAAAAAATACTTTGATAAATGAAGGCCTTCGGTCGCTGTTGAGTGGGTCCATCACTGGCCGTTGCACACACAATAATAGCATGTCAATGTGTACAAATTTTACTGGTTGTTGTACCCTTGCACTATATTGCAGATACAACAAAGTAAATGCAGAGCATGTGGGGTGTGGACCCCACCCTCACCCCTCCTTTGAATCCCAAAAATCTTTTGAAACCCCGCTTTCTCCACTTTTCTTCCTTTCTTGTGCGCTCCAGCTGCCTCGTAAAATGAGCGGACTTCAAATTAAATTTCAAATTTATTCATAAAAATTTCGAAAGAAATACTTCAGTATTCTTTTTTTGGTACATAATACTTTGGTATTCTTAAGTCTTTTCTTATTAAAAACTCAACGCGTCAGTTTAATAGTGAAGCATTTTTTGTTAAAAGTAAAAAAATTATTTATTTTTTCAGTTCAATTTATGAATAAGCTGTTTTTTAAAAAGAGTCTCGATATATGAATCGGAGTCATGCGTATAAAAAATTAATTTTTCGTATAAATTTAAAGAATTTTTTAAGAGTGTTATAGTTTATAAAAAAAAAATAATGCTTTTCTTAGTAATATTCTACTTTTGTTAGGATAAGATCCGACAGCTGGTGAAACTGACACGTGTGCGTCAGTTGCTCTATTATTTATCTAACTCTACCGGTCACCGGCTTTGCTTGTTTTAACGGCTGGGCTTGAATTGGGTTTTGAAGTTTTGTGGAGTAAAAAGACTGTTTTGGGGTTGGTAAAGGATAAGGATAATTGAGGATGGGAGAATCAGGGCCGTTGAATTTGGTCTGTCGGAGATGAGACAGACAAAGGTGGTTTGAGCACGTGGGGTCCACAGAGATGGGTTAGGTACAGCTGATTGTGTCGTTTGTGCAGGCGTTTGGTGAGTTGGTGTATTTTTACCGTACGGTTTGTTAGTTTCTTAAGGCGATTATTGTAAATGGATAAACCTTGCACATGGTAGTAGTACTCTCTCCACGGATCTTATATGATCATTCATATTTGATGATGCTTCTTCTGTAACAAAATGAGGAATTCATGAACAACGGATAGCTATTGAGTTCGATCTCATATATATTACTTGTAAACTCAGCTTTATCCTATAATTTTTTGAACATTCGTTGTCATTTGTTCTTCTTTATCAAATAGGAATAGGAAAATTAAGAATTCTGATGAACAATAACAAGTTACAAGAAGATAAGATAATACTTATCAAAAAATTATAAGATAAGAGGGTGCTTTTAAAGTCGTACAAATTCATCTAATTGCATAATTAGTTCCAAGATGTAATTCAAATTTAAGACCATAAAAGTAAATTTTGCCTTAAAATGCTATTCAATAGAATGTTGGAAAGCTCCTAATCTTTACAAACAAGAGCAAATCATTTTAACTTTTCTTATTTAACGAGCGATGATATATATAATATTCCAATTTATCAATAAGTTATGATGATAATACTAAAGAATAACTATCATGTACTATGTACTTAACAAGATAGTCAACTGATGGTCAATCTTTGACCTCATAACAAGGCAATGGACTTCTAGTTTAGTGAACTCAATGTCTAAAGAATTAAAATTTCTTTAATTAGTTCGAATTGATTATTAACTCTAGAGATAATAGGTGAGTTTCATAATACCAAATAATTTTCATTAAAGAATAACTAGCATGTACTATGTTGAAGACATTAATAAACCATAAAAAAAGTATTTAGATATGTGAGGTTCTAACTTAAAACTAATTGGTGTCAAGTAGAGTAATCCAAAATCTTATAAAGTAGTATTAGAGTTTATGATTTTTCGTTGTAGGATAAGTGTGTGGACTGAATTTTTGAGATGGTCTTAGAGTTTTTAATTTTTTGATATGGGATAAGTGTGTGGACCAAATTTTTGAGATGGATCACATATAGAAGATTGAACATACATGTAGTAGATAGCACTTGTGACAGATTGAAAGTGCATGGACTATGCACACGTGAAAGATTGAAGATAAATGGACCTGATTTAAGACAAGTCGCACGTGAATAAATATGACTGGACCAAGGACCTAGCTTTGATACCATAAAACTTAAAACCAATTGGTGCTAAATAAAATATTCCAAAATTTTATAAATCAGTATTAGAGTTTCTAATTTTTTATTGTTGAATAATTGTTATATTCTACCAAAAAGAACTTCATTTAACCTTTACAAGCGCCTTCATCACATAACTTGTATCTATGATTTACCATTATCAAAGGAACAACTTCCTCAAAAAAGAGTCTCTCGAAACCGTTAATTGAATATGACCAAAAAAAAAAAAAAAAAAAACCGATAATTGAAAACTGTGAACATGCTTTCCAACAGTACAAACACTACTGTTTATCTAGAAGCTAATACATCCGTTAATTAATTGGCTAACTATCAGCTTTAATTTTTCATAGCAATAAACGTGTCAAAACCCGCTGCCAAGACACTTATAACTTCTTTAGAAAAAAAAAATGAATGAAAAGATTTTTGAATGATATGAGAATTTAGTTGTCAAATTTAAACACTTAATTATTTGACAAAGTTTAACTATTAATAGATAAATATTCGAGTGAAACAGTGTTTTTTTAAATATATATTAAATTAGTTAAAAACAGGTCTTTAAAATTACAAATAATGTTATATTTATAATCGAATAAAAATAATTTTACATCTACTACAGGTAGATCATATTCTGTTGAGGCAAACAGAGAGACACTTTAATGACTTTGACTCGATTGAATTAAAATGAAAAAATCAAATCACCAATTGGTTTTTATTTTTTTGTCAAATAATCACCAATTGCAAGTGCAACTTTTATGACGCGTTCATGGTACCTAATTTATCAGTCCGTGCCAGTTCGTACGCCCTGCAAAAATCTCATCATGCTCATCCAAAAACCGACAAAAACACTTAAACTCAGCCATGAGCCACTCAACCCATTAGCCATTAAGCCATTAAGCCATTAAGCCATTAAGCCATTAAGCCATTAAGCCAACTAAGCCAATCTTCACCCTCCGTCACCTCCTTTACCAGTCAACCCATTAATCCCAAACAAAAATAAAATCCTCAAAAAGATATTAAAATCAAAGAATAAAGAAATAAAAAACCGTACAAGCGTGTCTTGTCTCTTTCTCTCTCTACATATTTTTTTAGCAGCAGGTCGTTTCCATTTCTCCATAGCAGTTGGTAAGCATTTACTGTATGCCTTTTTTGTTTGTACCTATTAATCACACACTACACACACTACACGCACTACACACACTCCCTTACATACACTTTCTCAATCTTCGTGCAGCATTTTTTGACTGCAAAAAGATCAAAATTTTATAAGCCTCTCTAGAATCTCTTCTGTCTGCGATTTCTTTTTTTTGTTTTTAATCATCATCATCATCTTCTTCTTATTGTTATTATAATAATTATATTCTTAAAGCCTTTGCTGCTCCAACTACACACACATCTTCGAAGGTTTCTTTCTTTGTTCACGACAACCTCGTATTCTATGGACATTTTTTTGGTCTTAAAATCTGCTTCATTTTTTATGCAAATGCTTTTTCTACTACGTGGGTTTTGTATTTTAATCAACATTAAGCTCTTGGTCAATTTGTAAGATAATATAGGTTTGCTTTTTAGATATTGTTAAATTAAAAATTTACAAATTACTAATATCTTTTGAATAATTTGTGAATTTTGGGCTTACAGAAATTGGTGGAGTTGAATATGTAAAAAAGATATTCTATGTGTGTTTTCGTGTTTGTGAATGTGTGTACTTGTATGCAAAGCCTTTATATATATGGTGGTATAATTAGTAATAATTATTGTTATTACTATTTTGCATGACACGTTTCTTATTGAAATTAGTATGAATAGAAAAAATTATACATTTTGGAATAAAAGAATGTTGTTATTACAAACTGAATATTCAGATTTCTTTAATTCAATTCTGTTATGGCATGTTAATTTCAATATGACATTGGTGATTCTTTGTATGTCTCACAATTTTTATATCTTTTTGTTTTAGTGTCATCTCTCTGATTCGATTTATAACTCATCTTTTGAATATTTGCTTTTTGCAGGACAAATCTTGGGTGATAAATGCACTTTTCCGGGTCTATTTATGCTATTCAAGTACGAAGATTTCTGAATTCGCAACGCAGTATTGTGTCAAGATGCAACAGATTACGTAAAGGGAAATTTAGTTTAGTATAATTTTTACTATGAGTAGTGAGGACATATGCAATATGTGGTGGTTTTTAGCTGAGGAGTTGATTTGCTGAATTAGTTCGTTTTAGTGCTAATAGGGTCTGATTAGTTTCGAGTTCTTGATTGGGATCTTGCAATTAGTGAACGATTTAGCTGCAATGCTGGGGACTGAACTGTGTTCTTCTCGGGTGTTTTCGCCTTTTCGTGACGAAAGTGGGGATGAGGAGCTGTCTGTTCTTCCTAGGCACACCAAAGTTATTGTCACAGGGAACAATAGAACAAAGAGTGTTTTGGTTGGTCTGCAAGGTGTTGTCAAGAAGGCTGTTGGTCTTGGTGGTTGGCATTGGCTGGTAATTTTTTTCTTAAACCATGCCACTTCCCCGTACCCGTGCATAGCGGTAGCTCTGTGCATCGGGCTGCCTTATCGTAGATTCAATTCATATTTATATACTATGAGCTTGTGCTTGTTATCTTTATACATTATAGTTTCCTACTTTTCTCTTGATTGCTTATTGTTTTTAGCAGAAAATTTGAAGATACTTGTCTTTGCCATGTGCCATATTTACAACAAATAAATTGTCTTTGCGCAAAATTTATTGTGAATAATTATGGCCATTAATGTCAGATAGCATTCTTTATATTAACAGAGCATATAAAGTCAATTTATTTATTTTTCTTTTTTCTCGGTCTCTTTAATTTTCTGCTTTTACCGTGAAGATATGGAAATTTCTTTTGACAATAAATAAGAGTTTTCCAAAAGTATGTAATTTTCCTATTTATTAGGTTGTTTTTTTAGTAAATAAGTAATTTAATTGGTGTTTTCCTAATAAGAATTTAGGAAATATGCGTCTTCTTTAAAGCCTTATAAATAGGTTCTGTAGTTTGAGACCTATAGGGCTTGAATTCTTTTTCTTCTTGTTTTGACTGAAACACAAAGTGTTCAACTTGTAAGTTCCACGGCTTATTCGAATATATGGAGTCCAAGCAGAAGGTTGATGCCGGATACTGTTATTTTCAATGTTTGATTTAGTATTTTACTTGTTAACCTATTTCATAAATTTGTGGATTTTCAGTTTTAATTCAATTTCTGAACTCATTATTTCAAAAGCTGAAGAATTGTCTATTCTGCGAGGAAAAAATGAAACCTACCTGTTTTATTTTTTTTCCTATTAACAAGAATTTGTAAGATCCCCTTTTTCGATAATTTTAATTGTTCCATATAATGTTGCAAAAAGACGCTTGCCAAGGAAAGCTTTATTTTTTGGGTTTTGTTCACTTTTTCCTTTCGTTTCTTTTTATTCTATTTGTTGGTCGAGAGATTTTTGTATGTAGCTTTCCTTGTTTATTTTGCCCAGTGGGATTTTTCATGCTCTCTTGATTTCTAATTTTTAATTACTTTGATGATACTTTAGGTCTTAAAGAATGGGGTTGAAGTCAAGCTGCAAAGGAATGCTTTGAGTGTTTTGGAACCTCCAACCGGGAACGAAGAAGATGATGATTATGACCTTGATGACTCTAGCAGTGGCTCTGACTTGGGCGAAAAGGACAATCTTCGTTTCTGTAAGTACTGGCACTTAATTCCTGCAAAAAGCGTGAATCTCTATTTTTAATTGAATGTAGAATGGTAGTATACACTGAATCTATTCCTTCTAAGATTTCTAAGCATTTTGTTCTGCAGCCAGCAATGCTCATTACAGTAGAATTGGCAAGCCGAGAGTTCGGTATGCGAAACCATGGGCCCCATCTGCATCAGCAAAGTCAATTTGTCATAGTAGTTTGAAGGACATTCAATCCATTGATCGTGCGCCGCAACTGGTAAGCACATAAAGGAATTTATCTGTTAGTGTAGATGTAATCCTGCATATAAGAGCTCTAAGCAATATAAGCCATTACATGAAAGAGAATCTGTATACCACTATCAGATGCCCCAATTTAAAAAGATTTCGTTTACTCATATGGATCTAGTGGCCTCGCTGGTTGACAAAAAAGACAGAGATAAAAGACTTTTTCAAATTCTGAGCTATACATATAAATCTAGTTTTTTGCATTTTTATCTTAAAACATGTAAAATTGTGAACTAGCACGATTGCAATTATATGTTAAAGCATGTAATTGATCAAAATGGTTATTTTGGCATTTCAACTGAATCTAAAATTTGCTGTCTTTAGAAATTTAGAATAGATGGAAATCTTGGTAGATGGCCTTTCCCAGTTTAAAATGTATTTTTGTACTGGAAGGTTGATCAAGATCGAATCTGTTGTTCACAATGGTTTGCGTTTTCCTCTCTCAGTTGCCAATGTGATTTATTTTCTGCTTGGCCTTGCTCAAAATAATGTCCATCTGTGTAGATTCTCTGGAAATTAGAATCACTAGTGTCATTAATCATTGTCATACTTGTCAAGTACTTGTGCATGCTGTGCTAGAATAATTGTTATTGTATGGTTTTTAAGTCAACATCTGCCACATGCCCACTCTTTTCTCGACCGTGTTCTTTGGACAACCAGAAAGTGAACTTGGCAAGGTTAGGAACTGGATCATTATGGAGATATTGGCGAAACTTCAACCTTGTAAGTGTCACTAGCTTTTGTATTTCTCTCTTGCAACATTTACTTTGTCTTGTATACTTAAATTTGTGACTTGAATGAAATTTCCAATCACAGGCAAGTAGTAATCGTAGTCCTAACCCCACCAAAGAACAATTGGGTGATGCAGTGCAGCATCATTTTTCATCACAGGTCTCTCTCTCTCTCTCTCTCGCTGTGTCTCATCCTTCTATTCTTTTGTTTACAGTCACATGCAATACAAGCACTTGTATACGGCTTACGGATAAAATGTACTTTCGCACTCAAGTTGGACTCTAGAATGAATATCTGATGTTGATATTTTATATTGCAACAGCAAGTGGACGAGGTACAAGTGGTCGTGGAATTCATCCGTGCAGCAAAGAGACTAAAATCAGTCGACAGACATTGAGATTGGTTAGAGAAATCAAATGCTGGAAGTTTGTATTATATACAGTACATAATATGATCCCTAACTTAGTTTAGTTCTAATTATTGACACTTCTACTAGGGGCTGGGAGCTTGTTTGGTAGATATATCCCATGCCTCGCGGATCCTAAACTTGTATTTCGGATAATAGCACCCTTAATCTTATTATTATTTCTAATCTATCACACATTCTTCCATTTCTCCTCGTAATTCATATGACACGAGGCACGCTTCATGTTAGAGTTGGCATCAAAACGTTGATCTTGCAGGTGTTCTTTCTTGTTTCTTTAGGCTCATCTTAAACAATGCTTGCCGTATGGCTGACTAACGATTACTAGCTATCTCATTCTTGTTGCTTTTTCATTAACTTTTGAATGTTGAACAAAAGAAGTGCGCATGAGAACATTCTTGGACATGGATATGCAGTTTCTTTTGAGATCTTTTTCATTGACTCTTTAACATGTCTGGTGCAGATTAGAATGTGTGAAAAATACTTGTGCAAATACAAGCCAGGCTGTCACTAGTGGTCTCGAGAAATTTATTGGCCAACTAGTGGTGGATGTTGATTTTTTTGACGATGTGGGGACTCTAGTGAAGTAGCATCATATTAAATGCCCACAAAAATCCGAGATATCTTTTGCAAACCTTTTGCTTTGTGATGGGGATTCAACGGGATTATAAATTTCATGATATAGTGACATATCTTATCATATATTTTTATGTTATTTAAAAAGTCTGAACAATATTTTTTTTTAAGAGAGAGGACATAAATTTAAATTAATTTATTTTTATAACAAGTAGTCGATCATTTCACTGACCTTGGAAGGCATAGTTAGCAAACCAATGTTTTTAGAGTATTTATAATGGAAGATATTATTTATAAAAATATATTATTTTTGGTAAATTTTAGAGATTGAGTCTCTAAATTTAAAGTTAAAATATATGGGGTTTGTCACTTTTATTAACTTTTTAATTAAAATAAAGATTTAATTAATTTTTGGGTCTCTAAATTTAGAGACCTAAAAATTGATTGGGTCTCTATTTTAATCAAAAAGTTGATAAAAATAGCGGGTCTTATGTATTTTAATTTTAAATTTAGAGACTTAATCTTTAAAAATTATCCAAAATAATATATTTTTATAAATAATATCTCCCATTAAAAATGCTTTTAAAGAAAAGAAAAGGAAAATCACATCACAGGCTCGGATACCATATCAAACTTGAGTGTCTTTTTCTTTTCACTTATTTTATTGTTGGCAATCTCATTCTTGGCGCCCACAAAGATTTTGTGCGAAAGGATTAGGTGACCTTTTAAGATTCGATGCTTGCTTATGACCCACCAATGTCCCCTACGTGGAGGAAGCTTGTTTTTTACACTGACCTTTTAGGCTGAGAAAACATTAACTTTCGAATTAAACTATGAGCTCTTGAGGTAGCAAATCTTGGTTCAGAATTTAATTGAATAGGGGGACATTTGGTGGATGAAGTGCAGCTGTTGGCAAAAATTGTCTCGCTAATCCATGTTTCTTTGAGTAATTTCAAAAAAATTATTATATCAATTTGAACTAATGCATTAATTTCTTATATATTTGATAAGATTTATATGTTGAGTTTTATTAATATGTAAGAGACTAACCGATTAATTTTGATTGAAGAGTTTTTCATAATTTTATGATACATTTAGGGAAGTGTGTTTGTTATGCTTCTTTGGCAGAGTGGTCTATTAAAAATTTTGAGTTTGAATTTATAATTTCTCATTATAAATATTGTCTGACTCTCAACGGGTCTAAAATATATTCCAATATTGCGTGTTATATCACGGGACTTATAGCCTAAAAATGGCTTGCTTGGTTCTTTGATGAGATTCTAAAGCAGAGAAATTCCATTGTTACGTACGAGCACAATGATTTTCTTGCTGAAGTGTAAAATACTTTATGTACTCGAATTTCATTAGCAATAAGAGATGTAGTTGGAAACCTTTTTGTGAAAATGATTTGTTTACTGCACCATAGACAGATACATGATGAACAGACGAAGGTATAAAAAATCAGCAGCGTTATATTCTTGCTATTGAAAAAGAATAAACGGGACGAAATATCTCTAACATAGTGTTTGGATTGCACAAAGGAATGGAAAGGAAAGTAAAGTGGAGGAAAAAAAATGAAGGAAAGGAAATGAAGTGAATTACTTTGTTTGGATTGTAAAAAAAAAAAAAAAATAGAAAGGAAAGAAAAATAATAATTTTAAATGCAAAATTACTGAAGTATTCTTTTTTTATTTTTATAACCATGAGATACGTAGAGACAAAAAAAATATTTTGTGGTGAAACATTTCCTTTTCCCTCCAAACATCCCAAATTGGAAGGTTTAAAAAACTCATCCAATTAAAAAAAATGGAAGAATTTTTGTACCTCTGCATATCTTTTACTTATTTCAGAATTGCAATCCAAAAAAGGGAAACGGTCCCTCTCTTTCCTTTACTTTCCTTTAAAAATGTGAACCCAAACAAGCTGAAAGGCTTGGGCCACAACGTCTCCACTTCTCCTGGATTACTATTAGGCTCGGGCCACAATTAGACGAAACAAATACACAGCAGCCCATGGAAGGATCCCAAAAGGGTTTCTAGTAGCGACCCAATAGGGTGCCAGTTATCCACCCAAAACAAAAGTATCAGATCCGTTGCCAATGAGGTGAAAAATATAAGGTTTCATGATATCCCTCACCTTGAAAAGCTTCCTCCAATACCATGTTGCATCACTAGGAGAAAATTATTCATGAGTAATTCTGAATAGGAGAAAATTTTAGCGATTCAAATAAATAACGACTAATTATTTGTGCATCCCATTGTAACATCCGAATAAGAGAAGAGAAACCGACAATCAAAATCTTAATTACAACTGAATAGTAATGATAGAAAAATATTTGAAATTTTCACATAAATTTTGGCCACCTAATACCTTGATCATTTCTTCTCATAATCAATCTCTCAGGAGAGTATATCTATATCAACAACTTGATTAAGATACAAGTGTTTCTCTAATAGTTAAAATGTCAACAAGAAAGAAGCTTTAGCTTGACTCTACCGGACATCAAGCGCGAACACACAGGTTGATCACCAACCATGCATGAGCCTGGCAGGATAAGAATCTATTGATTCTCTCACAATTAGTTGGATCGTAAATGTAATGATTTATTTCACAAGTAAGAGTGAAGCGGGCTAAGAAACGTAATTTTTTTCCTTACAATAGTGACAGTCAAAAATTGAGTTGGTTTAAGCTGTCCTTAGTAGAGGGTCAACTTTTAGTGATTTTAATCTCTACTTTATAAATTTTTATTTTACCAAATAAATTATATTACGTAATAAAATCTTTATTTTAAATACTTTACTAAAGATAACCTTACAAAAAGTGTCATAATGTCACATTTATTTACGACGCGTATACTTATACATTAATAGAGTCATAGTCCGTGTGAGAGGGACATTCCTACGGTAAAAACGTTTTGTAGATCATTCCAACAGCTAACTTCAATTCTTCATTCCACTTGTGGGCCCCAGGAGAAGCTGCCAAAAGCCAAAATATAAAACGAATTAGTAGGAGAATCAGCCACCGACTTGTAACGATGCCGTAGAAATAGAAGATACCAATTTAATCCCATATCCGCCACGCGTCCTCATCCATTTTCTAGCGCGTCAGCGTCAAATAACTGAATACTAACTAAACAATTATCAAACCTTTTCCTATACCCACTTACTCTATTAATTATCATCATCATCATATTTTATTTAATTAATTATGGTTAAGATACCTTTCGTGCTCCCGTGTTGTTTTGATTAGTGATTAGTATTTGATCCTGGTATTAATATTAGTTAATGACCCTAGTATTTTCGGAGTTGTTGTTGAAAGTCCTATTTTCTTAAGGTGATTGTTTAAGATTCTTTTTTTTTTTTCTTGATACCGTTTAAGATGAAGACTACTTTCTTTTTTTAATAATAGTATAAGAAAGGTGAAAAAAATAAATAGTTAGAATAACAGTTTGAACTTATGAGTAAAGGGAATTTTAGACATATAGTGTTAATTCCATTTAACGAAAAAAGGTAATGTGCAATCATTAAGGAAAAAAAAAAAAGAAAGGTAATGTCCAATCATTAAGAAAATAAATCATGATATTAGTAATTTATGATATATTGGAGTCACGAGCTAGGGAATTAATTCGTTTTAACCATTTTATCATCTGATACTTAATAGAGAAATACATACATAAATATCTCTTTGAGTTTCATTTACTACGTAATGTGCAATCATTAAGAAAAAAAAAAAAAAAAAGAAAGGAAGGTAATGTCCAATCATTAAGAAAATAAATCATGATATTAGTAATTTATGAAATACTGACGTCACGAGCTAAGGAATAAATTTGTTTTAACTATTTTGTCATTTAACACTTAATAGAGAAATACATACATAAATATCTCTTTGAGTCCCATTTACTAGGTGACGTGCAATCATTAAGGAAAACATAAAAAGAAGAAGAAGAAAGGGAGGTAATGTCCAATCATTAAGAAAATAAATCTTGATATTAGTAATTTATGATATATTGGAGTCACAGAGCTAGTGAATTAATTCGTTTTAACCATTTTGTCATTTGATACTTAATAGAGAAATACATACATAAATATATCTTTGAGTCCCATTTACTACGTAATGTGCAATCATTAAGAAAGAAAAAAAAAGAAGAAAGGAATGTAATGTCCAATCATTAAGAAAATAAGTCATGATATTAGTAATTTATGAAATACTGACGTCACGAGCTAAGGAATAAATTTGTTTTAACTATTTTGTCATCTAACACTTAATAGAGAAATACATACATAAATATCTCTTTGAGTCTCATTTACTAGGTAACGTGCAATCATTAAGGAAAACATAAAAAGAAGAAGAAGAAAGGAAGGTAATGTCCAATCATTAAGAAAATAAATCTTGATATTAGTAATTTATGATATATTGGAGTCACGAGTTAGGGAATTAATTCGTTTTAACCATTTTGTCATCTGATACTTAATAGAGAAATACATACATAAATATCTCTTTGAGTCCCATTTACTACGTAATGTGCAATCATTAAGAAAAAAAAAAGAAGAAGAAAGGAAGGTAATGTCCAATCATTAAGAAAATAAATCATGATATTAGTAATTTATGAAATACTGACGTCACGAGCTAAGAAAAAAATTTGTTTTAACTATTTTGTCATCTATAACTTAATAGAGAAATACATACATAAATATCTCTTTGAGTCCCATTTACTAGCTAACGTGCAATCATTAAGGAAAACATAAGAAGAAGAAGAAGAAAGGAAGGTAATGTCCAATCATTAAGAAAATAAATCTTGATATTAGTAATTTATAATATATCGGGGTCACGAACTAAAGAATGAATTCGTTTTCACCATTTTGTTATTGGACACTTAATACAGAAGTACATACACAAATATCTCTTTGAGTCCAATGAGTAAATGGTAGTTTGACGTTAATATTATCACATTAAATCCATTTAATGTTTTGAACATAACACTACAGTTACAAATTATAGTGACAGTGAGAATAATTATTTAATCTAATTAATACTTTAAATTACTTTATCATACTATTATCACTTTTAATTTTTTTTTATAATTTTATGAGAGATTTATTTTCTCGAGATAATATATAACTTTCAGAAAATTGAGAGCTTTATAAGCTAATTACGAGAAAAAATGTGCTTATCAATGGTCAGCTAAGGCATAAAATACTTTTTTCACGACTTAATTCAATTATTTATTTAATTAGGGAGGCAATTAGTACACGTATTAGATATTGTTTATTATCATAGGTCCAAATTTCCCAGTCTTATTCTTCCAATTAAAGTCAATCATCACACGAAACGAGCACTTCAATTTTTTTTTTTTCCTTTTTCTATCTCTCATCGTACAACCAACACACTTCTCCACTTAATCTCCACCAATTCAATCATACAACGCATACAAATAATACATACAGGTAAATTATATATACGTATCTATACACACGTATGCATAGGTATAGAGGTATATGTATTTATGGATTGAATTATAACTAATTTGCTTGATTGTTTTTGTGTATGTATTTTTATTTTATTTTGATATTAATAGCTCGATTTCTTGTGAATAGAAAGCTTAGGGTTTAATTTTTTTAGCTGACTAAAATGATGAAGTTCTCAAGCTTCTTCTGCTGTATTTTGATGCTGTTATAAGTTTTCGTATCTGCTGATGTATGTATACATATACATATTGACACACACAAATACACATAGTTATGAAGTTCTTGTGCGGCTTTTAATTTCCATAATTCAACTGATAGATATGTAGTTTTCAACTATATCTAAAATTCTGCCCTTTTTTTTCCATCAATTATTTGAAAATTTTATAGTAAACTTACGGAAAAATATAATTATGACTTTTTTTTTTCTCCCCTTTTTTACTGTATAACTTGTTTGATTGTCGGATTTATTATTATTATTGTTGTTGTTGTTTAGTAATTTAAAATTGCTTATTTATTGGATTAGCTTATGGATTATTGAGTTAGGAGAATTGAATAAGAATTGATTTTACAACCAGAAAATTGAGTTTGGTTTTCCGTGCCTTACATTGAGCTACTCACGATTTATTTTTTGGTCAATAGCTACTGTATATGAATTGATCATTGAGATACGATGGTATATCCTGTCAGAATAAGATTTACGTGCTAAAGTATTGTGAATTTGGTCCAATTGTTTGATGATAGAATCATATGACTCGGGCTATCTGTTATTGCTTCTATTGTGTTTAACTTCGTTCTCCTCTACAATTGGAATTATAGTACAGGATATATGATTTCATTAATCGACATAGTGAGTATTGCGATTTTTAAGTGTTAGTTATTCAATTGCGGGAATTACATACTGTACTGGTTCTTATTTTAGCTTCACAATCTGCTTAAGCTACTATATCGTTTGGAAATTAGCCTTCTCAATCACATGTTTGTAGTACTCTGTTCGATAGAGCTATTGGAATTTATATATTATTTGACGTTCTTATGATTTTTGCTGTGTGTAGCAAGTTAAAAGTCTGGCATGTTTAGTTCACAGAATAATTTTCTACATTGAGCGTCTGCAAATATAATAATAGAGTAAAGTTGGCCACCTTATTGTTTTTGTTTGTATATGTGTAATTTGTTCTACTTTGTTTTGTAATGTTCTTTAGCTTTCTATATTTGGATTGGTTTTTGGAATTATTCCTGTTGACTATGACTAAGCGGGCACCATCATACTCTGTTGAGCTTTAAGTATGATGTTAATATGTCTTCCCTGATATCATATCATTTTCTTATGTAGAGAGTGGAACAATGACCAAACTGTGCATAGTTTCTTGTGGATAGCCAAAATAACTGGTAGAAATGGGAGCCTGCTGCTGTTGCTGTGCTTCTAAACAAACAGACATCGCTAGTTCATCACCATTCTATCACGTGAGTCACGTTTCCTGATCCTGACCAGAATCTCTTTCCATTATTTAATTAGTATCATCTAGTTTCATTTTGGCTTTTGATTGCTGCCTAGTGACATTGTTTTGACATTACATTAGTTTAAATAGCATCTGTTCCAGTGGACTACTTGAGAACGAAAATGATACTACTCATGGTCCATTCCAAGGCGTTTGTTATTTTTATGTAATGGGAAAATTTGCATGCGGCATCATTGTGAATAACAGTGAGTATGAATTTAGTTCAAATAGTTCCATCTTGTAACAGCTTACATAGCAAGCTATCTGCTAGATTGATGAAAGCCTTAAATGCCGCTGCTCGTGGAATTGTTACATTTCCTATCCCGCCCAACCCCCGGAAGGTGGGGCGGTGGGAGGGGGTTGTTAGTTCTTTGTATGACTGGCCTCTCTTGTGGATATTGAACTCTCTTTTTGCAGTATCCAAGAGTCTCAGAAGAGCGGGAACCCTTGTCGGCTCACAGTGGCACAGCCTCTGCGCTCTCTACAGGGCTCTTAGTTGATACAAATCTTGACACATCAATCCCAGACACTTATAGACCACCTCCTTCACCAATACCATATGAGACATTTGCTGGACGTCCGCAAACACCTCCAGCTAATCGAGAAAGCACTGGCAACAAGTCTGAGTCAGCAGTGCAAAGAATAAATTCTGAGCTTGTGGGCAAAACAAGTGCCGGCAGTAGTTTGGAAACTACAGCCAAAGACTTGAAGGAATCAGATGACAAAGTGAGTTCCGATATTGAGCTTGCTGCTATAAAAGAAGTTGAAGATGACATTGAAAAATCTGGCGAACTTAAAAAGTCAAGTCTACTTATCGAATCAACGATGGTGGAGGAGGACTGTCCCATCTGTCTAGAAGGTGACAGAGCAACCTTTGCTGTAATACATATTTGGCTTCTCTTTCTATATGCCTGTGCACCTGGGAAACTTATATCATCTTTTTCTGCTGCTTCTGACAGAATATGATGCAGAAAACCCAAAAATTATGACAAAATGTGAGCATCATTTCCACCTAGCATGTATACTCGAGTGGATGGAAAGAAGTGAAACTTGTGCTGTCTGTAATCAGGTTTGCACCAAGTTTCTAATTCTTGATATAATGCTCTTCGATGAGAATTTCTTGGCAGTTCCGGACCACTTAAAATCCTTGTTCTCTTGGTTGCAGGAAATGATTTTTGATGCCTCAATCGATGGTTAGTCATTGAATTTTGCACTTGATGTATTTTTGCTTTTGGGAATTGTCCTATTAGAGTCAGAAGGCATGAATGCCTGGGGATTTAATTTTTTGTTTAGGGTGGCAGTCACAGCTTTACCATCAGTTTGGTTATTTTGTTTCTCAAGATGTTACATGAGTCTTTTCTTGAATTTGGGAAGTATAGAAAAGAAAAGTAAAAGTTAGTTGAAGAGAAGATACAACATATTCCATAGAGCAGATTCTGACCGCGTGGATTTATTGGGGGATCGCTAGTGATACTCTTGATAGGACACAAGATGTCAACTGACTAGCTTTGTCCTGTCGGAAATTCATTCGAGATGTGCTGTGCATGCTGGTTGTCTACCAATTAGCAGTTTTCCCCTACCACAACAAACCCAAAAACCCGGGAGAGAGAAGAAAAAAAAGGATCTGGCTCTTTTTAGTACGTTTGTGCATGTGCATTGATTTTTTTTTTATCTTCAATTAGCTAGTTTTGATTCAAGCTAGCAGTATCCATACCACGGATACCTTCTGTCACACCTTTATTTCCTTCTCCCTTTCATTTTCTTCTCGTATTGGGATTTTCGGTTTGTTAAGTATCAGGCTATGGAGAACCGGGGAGGCAACTGAATACATAAAGCATTTAAAACTGGTCCATCTGTATACAAGTTTTGATTTCTGGACTCAGTATGTTATGAAATTGGATTAGACTTGTGTGCATAGCTTGCTCAGACATGTAATAAAAGCCACAACAAGAGAAAAGAAACAAATCTATGGCCCTCTCTATTTGTTTCTTTGTTGTTCAGCTGGTCTTTTGCTTGATTATATGCTAAAGCAGGAGGAAGCATTTGCTTATTTCGCTTTTTCTCGTTCCTTCTCTTCGATAAGAATAGGGATTTGAAATAATACAAATTCCTCTTCATTCTGTTGTGTGCTCAGCGAAAAACCCAATTCTGATTCTCCTAATTGGTTTAGAGATCCCATTAAATGGTCTCACTAGTCATTCTGATCAAATTGAGTCGCTTCAGAAATTCCATTGTGTCGTGTGAATTCTTTCGATGGCAAGGGGCGGCCATTAGGTTACAAGTTGTTCTGATTGTAATTCTGCATTCATTTTGACCAAAAATAATAATAATTCTATATTCAGAGTTCATGGAATTTTTTTCGAACTCGAGAACTTTGGTTCACGAGTCAACATCAAGGCAGGTTCATTACCTTACTGAATGACCCATACCGAAAGTTGCCCTCTTTAACTTGACCTGGAGAATATGCAATACGCCTACGACATTGATAATTGCACATTACTAGAAATTGATCCCATGGAAAAAGAATGAACTTTTTTAGAATTCACGAACTCAAAGGCTGCTTTTTCGTGGCATCCATATCTCTGTTTGTACTTTCAAAGTTTGCGAAACCCATGTGCCAAATGCTCCATAGTTTAGCATCACCAAATTAGTTGATGGTTTTGGATATTACAGTGCCTCAATATATCACATATGGATTGAGAGGAACAATAACTTAGTCATTTGCCTCTCCTGAAAACTTGATGATAGCATGTTTGTATAGTGGAGAAAGTCGAGAATTTTTGTCACGTTTTTTCGTTCAATTTTCAATGAACCCGATTATTATAATTGCTCAGGATATTTTTTTTGAATCACTTGTTTAATTAAAAAACACCATATTCAGAAAGATTATTAGTTTAAAAAACAGACAGCTTGCTGATTTTTTTTGCTAGGAAAGCAAAAGTATTTTATTTAGCTCAAAACTCAAATGCAAATTACAAAAATCCTAACCAAAAGAATTAACTGGCAAGACATCCTTTATCCAGTTTCCACCTATTACAAAGTTCAACATTGATAATGCTCCTTCTAAAAATTTTACTAACACTAAGTTTAAGTATAACATTCTCCTTAAGTCTATCCATGATAGATTCCTCGAACGAAAAAGTTTATCTATAAATTCTATAGTTTTTCTCCCTCCAAACTTTATAAACAATGCCACAACACAGTAACTTCACGATTGTCGCTTGCAAATCTTCTCCCATACACACAGATTTTACCTAATCTCCAATGTTTTCCCACTCCGAAATAATCCCCGGTAATAATGCAAGCTCAAGACCCCATTTTTAGATTCTACTCGCCATCCCACAATCTCGAAACAAATGGTTTTGATCATCCTGAACCAAGTTACATAGTGAACAAACACCATTGTCAATAACTCCCCATAATAGGAGCCGATCTTTTGTTAAAAGTCAATTCTTAATTGCAAGCCAAGTGATAAAATAATGTTTAGGAATCTGAATTTTACTCCAAATCAGTGGGTACCACGGGACTTTCTCTCCTCTTCTTCTTATATTGTCTCAAGCCGACGACAATGAAAATAAGCCATTACGATTGCCTTTCTAAATCCATTTATCCTCATTCAAGGTTTGAGGACTAAAACCAATTCAATGGATAATTCCGTCAAGAATTTCATTGTCCGAATTCACCCATCCTTCCGTCTCTATAATATCAGCCACCTTCCCATTGTGTTCAATAGGACAACACATGAAATCATCACTGCTAATACAGTCAATCAAGATACCATTTGGGTGCCATGGGTCAAACCAAAAAGAAGGTTTTGTACCTTTGCCAATTTTTGCCATGAAGAACTTTTTTGCAATCTCCCTCATCTTCACCAATTTTTTCCAGTGCACAAATTTTTAAAGTAATCAGGACTTATATTAATAAAGTAATGAAGGATTAGTGGTATATGGATTTATTTTATAAGTATAGTATGGCGATTATTATCCTAGTTCACACTAAGGTAATAACTTAATTATTCCTTTATCTTTCTACTGTCTTACATGCTCTTAATTTAATCCTTTTCTTTTTTCTCTTCTTGGTGCCTCGTTTGTTGGAAGACTAAACTATGAATACTTAAATACTTTTGCACCGTGTCACACTCATTTGGTGGGAAAAATTCTAGCAGGTTTGATGGATCACGATGCAGTGTAGCGGTGGTCTAGACAAATGTGTTGGTGACGATGGTGGTGGCATGCTAATGCTATTGTTTATTACCTATACACCGAATTCTTACGACGCCCTTTTAAAGTACCAAAGGCTAGCATTTCGACATCGAGAGATTAGTTTAGTGGTAATTTAGGCTCCGTTTGTTTGCTGTAAAATATTTTACTGGAAAATATTTTTCGGGTTTTACGATATTTGGTAACATTGAAAAATTAGTTAACCGTAAAATGTTTTCCAGTCAAAAATTGCGGCTGTTTTTTCTTAATTTTACAGTGTTTGGTAACACCGGAAAATTGGTCAACCGTAAAATATTTTCCGGTCAACAATTGCGGTTAGTACAAAATTATGTAAAATATTTTCATGTCCTTTGGGATAAGAAAATATTTTATCGAATTTACCGTACATCCAAACACCAGAAAATATTTTTCAATATTCTATTTTCCAGTAAAATATTTTCCCTCAATAAGTTATTTTACAGCAAACAAACAGAGCCATGTAAAATATTTTATTTTCCAGGAAAACACTTTCCACGGAAAACATTTTACACAAGCAAGTTATTTTACGGCAAACAAACGGAGCCTTAGTAGAATATTTGTGAACAAAAATATATTTACGTTTTGAATTTATAATTAAGGATTTATTTTTTTTGGGATCAATCTTAGTAGTTCTTGTACTAAACTAATAATTTAGAAGTTACGTGTTTTGAAATTAAATACTCTTAGGTCGTGATTGGTATAATGTAATAGATTTTGATATTAATAGAATGGGTCAAAGAATGGAATGAACTTGAGAATGCGAATGACATGTTTAGTATGTTCTAGAAATAAAGAGTAGTAGTGAGAATGCCTTCTATAATATGACAAGATTGTCTTTTTATTAATATAATAATAAAAATAAAAATAAACATAAATATAATAAATAATAACATCAACAACAACAATAAACAATAAACAATAAACAATAATAATAATAATAATAATAACAACGACGACGACGACGACGACAACAACAACAATTATTATTATTATTATTATTATTATTATTATATTTGGTATTATTATTATTATTGTTGTTTTTATTTTTATCATTATTATTTTTCTTTATTATTATTTTTTTTATTATTTATTTATTTTTATTATTGTTTCAATCAATATTATTATCTTTTATTATTTTTTTTTTATTTTAATTTTATTGATTATTATTATTATTATTACTTTTATTTTTATTTTAGTTTTAGTTTTTGCTTTTATTTTTAATTATTATTATTATAAAAATAATATTTTATAATAATAATTATCTTTATTATTATTATTATTATTATTATTAGTATTTTATAATAATAATTATTATTATATTTCTTTATTATTATTTTTGTTATTATTATTATTATTGAAATATGAAAGTATGGTAGTCAAGTTCATTCATAAACATATAGAAATTGGGGTGAAGTGCATCAGACCCCTTTGTACTTTAACGAAAGTACACAACACCCCCTTATAGTTTAAAAATCCCCTGAGTTAGTCCTTGTAGTTTTTCAAAAGTGCACAACACCCCCCTACCGTTAAAAAATTCATTAAATTTAACGGAGAGTGTACTTCACACGTGTTAAGTGAGATTTTTTTAATTTTTAACGAATTTATTCATTAAATAATTATATGAATTGACCAAATTACTATTTTTTTTTAGCCTAAACAAAAGAATAAATGGCAAAAGAGAGAAAAAAAAAAGAGAGTATTTACATCTTTTTTACAAAATCCGTTAAATATGACGGATTTTATAACTGTAGGGGGGTGTTGTGCACTTTCCCTAAAGTATAAGGAGGTCTGATACACTTTACCCTAAAAATTACCTATTCCTATATACGCAGAAATGAAATTCTCAAATTAATTCTTTTATACTAAGCATGAGAATCGAAAAAATTTAAAAAAGTCATTGTATTATAAACCTCATTACCTTAATGTGAGGTTGAAAGTTTTAAAAAAAAGTTTCCATTGTAAAGAAAAGGGGCTGGCATTTCATATCTCCACCAAGGTCTTCACATTGTTACAATTATGTGGCAAAGCATGAGAGCAGGTGCGGGTGATATATTGGACCACCAGCCCTCAATGTATTCAACCTTGTCGGATATGCCATTTCTAAGGGTTGTAAAATATATGAATAAATAATAAGTGTGATTCCATATGAAAGCCTACTTCTTTTTTTTTTGATCGAAATGGTTTTATTATATTGCCACAATAGTAAATATACAATAACTCTATTAATGGGGGAAGCAAACAACGATAACTGAGTTCAAATCAAACAATGAACCTAACAAGAGTTCAGAGAAAAGATAAACCACACGAAATCTGTAACTTTAATGCTAGAGGGGGAGGGGTGGTACACGTAACAATAGGATAGGAACCTATTAGAATTGCGATAGCAACTCAAGCTGCCACAGAAGTGGCTCGACGAAAGAGCCGGGCATGGCCAGACAAGGAAGTTAGGTAGATCCAAACATTATGAGCCATAGAAGAAGAAGTACTCCAACCACAATTTGAAAAACTCCAAGAAACATCAAATATAACAGATCTCTCACAGAGACCCAACCCACATGCTACTAGAGAACTCCAAACAAGAGCGTCCAGTTGAACAGCAAACTGGTGAGCGAAGTAGCACCAAAGAAACTAAGTATTAACAAACCTGGCTGCGACATATTTATTCCAAAGCTAAAAGTCTGCATAAAAGTAAAAAAGACAAAGCAAAGAGAAAAAATAGAGACATGAGAAAGGGAGGGGAAGAGAGAGAGGTGGGGGGAGGGGAGGGACTCCAACGAATCGGAGCCCCAAAGCCGAGCAAGGCAACTGAAAGGAAGCGGTAGCAGATATGGTGGAGAAGAAGACGGGGAAAGGATAAGGACAAAGAGAGAGAGAGAGAGGATTTTTTCCTAGGCGGTGAATATAAATATATCGTTTATGAAAGCCTACTTTAATTCTCAGGATTATAGAGATGATCTCCCATGCTTAATGTGGTACTTCCCAGTATTCAAATTAATAGATCTTGATTGATTTAATCACAGTGTAATGATATTATGAACAAAATTTAACGGTTTTTAATTATTAATATAGTTATGATCAAATAATTGATATACTTCACAACTGTTGGATCATATTCGTAATATTATAATGTTATGAAATGATACTTACTTTGTACTTTATATATGAAGATGTATTCATAAAAGATAGTCTATTATACGAAATTCTCGCCAAAGTTTAATGAATAGATACTAATATTTTGCTGCTATGAGAGTTCATCTTTTTGTCATTGTCAGCACATTCATAAAAACACAACAGGTCTGAGACAAATTTATTTTCTTTCCATGCACTTCATGTCCATGGGGCATGAAACCATTAATAATCCTGGAGGGTACATTTCTCTTTGATAAATGCATATAAAAACTTCCAAGATGCTCGCGAAAATTTTCACTATTCTCAGTTTTTGGCTTCTCTCATCACCAAGGCAGGTTCATGTATCATCAGGCAATACTCAGTATATTGTGATTAACAGAGCTTAATAAATTGTGCATAATCAGTCGTATGACTCGTTATCTACAATTGTATTAAACATGATGGCAAGTAATTTCAATTTAAATTTACTCGTAATGTTAAAGATTAAATAATAATAAACTGTTTAAAATATTTCACCGTACATATAAGAGAGAATTCAAGTCCTAACAATTTGATCTCTCTGACTAAATCTGTCATACATTGTTATGCTTGTATCATTAATAATAAAGCAAAAGAGGCCAAGATTCATGTCCTCTCCAAAGCCGAAGCAAATCCTATTGAGATTAGCGTTGAAGATTTGCCGTGTAAACACTAACATCAATGCTATATATATATTTAACTCTGACAAAAAAAATGCTACATTTTTCAATTCTATTTCTAGACCTAATCATAGATATTGTTATAGTAACAGATATACATGACAACAACTTAAGTAGTTTATTTAATTCGGCAATTAAGTATTTATTTTTCTCTATTTTTTTGATTCACTATTTGTATCGTCTTTTTTTTTTTTATCGAGAATAAATATACTTTATTAATTAACAAAGACCAAACTTAGTTAATCTCAAGCGCATAGAAACTCTATGAAAGAGATTAAAAATTATTCAATCAGTTTAAATTGATATTAATCTCTAATATATTGATAAAATACACATATAAAATTACTAACTACGTGAAAAACTAATATTTCCAATTCGTAACAAAGCTTCATTGTAGATTCTCTTTCGGTCGTCTGCTTTCACCTTTTTCATAACTATTTTGGGTATGGTCAAAAAGAGCAACTTGACAACGACATATAATGAGGAGGCATGATCAGCCAACTCATTGATAGAAATTTACCATGAAGGGTTGATTAGGGAATAAATTTTGTATCCGATTTCAAAAGCCTCTCTTATTAATTAGATTTTTCTTCATTGTCTTTTGTAAGATATCAATGTGAATTTTTGTCTAAATTATCAAAGTTTGTATCTTTGGTGAGATGATCTACATGCTATGAAATCTTAGATTGCTAAAAGAGAAAGTTACAATGAAGGCATTTTAAATTTTCTATTATACCAAAAATTAGATCTAACACGAATATAATTCATACTATAAAAAGAGATTTTTCGATTACAATTGAAGGTCAGACTTGCATCCCACTATCGAATAAAAATAATTTCCTACAGTTGATTACTCAGAAGATTAGGTTTAACACAAATATAACACGTGTCACAAAGACTGTGAACTTAGCAATTCAATTATCAATCATCCATTCGTGGAATCCAAACATAATGTAGTGTAACACTTGTGACATACAATTATTTAAAGAGTGCTGCTGGATATTGTCTATTTTTCATCACTCACTTATCATTTCTTATGTATATGCCTTATTATTATTATTATTTTTGCTCGGTAAGTAAGGATTTGTATTAATCACACAAATATGTGCATAACTTTACAAATAAACGAGTCTCCTCACAGTCTATCTAAGAATATTAGCATCTAAGTTTTATGCTTTACACAGTCTCCTACTCAACTCATTGTTACAAAAACGTTTAGACTTATACAATTTTTGTCTAATACAAAAACAAATCTGGTCATAAATCTGCTATTCGTTAAGATTGTTATTGTCGTGGAGGATGTTATTCCTTTCACACCAAATAACATAAATTGTAGCCTGGAAAAAAAAGAAGGACCAAGGTAGAGTGAAGAGAAGAATCAGTGCACTCCTTTATGAGCTAGCAAATAATATGATCCCATGAATAAATCCAATGAGGCCCTTTCGCCAATTGCATTCCCCGTATCCAAATTTTGCGCATAAAGCTACATTGAAAAAAGATATGGTCTCTATCTTCAATATACAGTTTGTAAAAAGCATAGCGAGCATCCACTTGAAGGCCCCAATTAATAAGTCTTCTTTTTGTTGGATTTCTGTCGCGCCAAAAGAGCCAAGTGCAGGAAGCATGTTTAGGGATGTGATCTTTGAACCAGATGCTTTCCACACAATCAATATGTTGATGCTTAGACTTGATGAATTCCCAAGCATAATGCATCATGAACTTCCCGTCGGGTTCACCAAGTCATAAGAAGGTGTCATCCTCCTCCAAATTTGGCATAACATTACCAATATGAGAGAAAATAAAGTCAAGGACCACATTAGAATCCCACTGCCATATACCATCGACAATGTAGCAATTAACCTTCTCATTGATATCTACCCCCAACTCTTCGATAGCAGATGCACCAAAAACATCAATGAGAGGACCCAATGGATGTCAAAAATCCAGCCAAAAAGCCACATTAGTCCCTTTGCCGACTTTATAGAAAACCAACGAGAGGACTAAATAACAAATTTTTTATTTCTCCCTACTTTCAATATATCAACAAAGCATACAAATAAAAAGTGATGAACAGATAATGAACTTACCGATAGTATCACAATTAACTCCTTAACTCATTGGCAATTCTCTCCTGATAAAAAAAAAAAAAAAAGCCAGGAAATTCCTGCCATCTGTTAAATTTACCAAATTAACCCTTGGCATAAAGGTTTTTCCACTAAAAATGGCAGGTCCAGTGGCTCACTCCACATTTCACTCTTGATTGTCTGAACCGCCTATACCTCTTTCCTCTGAATAGCTTTGTGAGCTAAACCCCACTCCTTTTCTCTCTTTTTCTCACACCTACACACACATTTATACACACACCGATACATACATAGACACTGTTCTTTAATTAACAAAACAAAAAAAGAGAAATCAGCAACCATGTCTTCCCCAAGCAAACGCAGAGAGATGGATTTGATGAAACTGTAATTTTAATTTTAATTTTTAACCCAGAAAAAATTAAAAACTTTAATTTCTATATTTTTGAATAAATTTATCTTTTTTTTTTGTTGTAATTTGTTATTGATTTATGTGGTGAATTAGGATGATGAGTGACTACAAAGTGGAGATGATCAATGATGGCATGCAAGAGTTCTATGTGGAATTTCATGGACCCAAAGATAGTAATCATTCTTGCCATACCCATTTCTTTTTTTTTTCCATCAATTTTATGATCTATTTTGTGTATGTTTGCATTAATTTGAATGAGAAATTTGAGCTGGGTTTGATGTTAATTTTTCTAAGTTTTTGATAATTTTATGTGGGTTGGTTGTTGTTTGACTCATATGCCACTCATTGAGCTGTAAAGGCACTATCTGCTTAAGCAAATTGCTATTAAAAATTAGTGAATAAAGGTGGGTCCGACCTTTCATCAGGGTGCGTCGGGCTGCTCCTTTTTGAAAACGTGGTTTTTTTGGGTTTTGAGTTAGATTTTTCCATTTATATGTTAAGAAATTATATGTACTTTCTGGTAAATTATGTTATGTTATGCAATCAAGCTGGATTGAGGAGGTTAGTAAATAGATTTTGAGGATAAAATGTTGCATATTTGATGATTTATTACACTTTCAAGTCAGTGTGGTATTGTTGTTTATTGATTTTTCTCAATGAGAACAGAGTGCTATATATGATTGCTGATGGATGGTGTTGATTTTGATAAAAAGGTGATTTTTTGGTGGTTTATGGTAGGTCCTTATCATGGTGGTGTGTGGAAGATAAGGGTGGAGCTGCCAGATGCTTATCCATATAAATCACCGTCCATTGGTTTTGTCAATAAAATCTACCATCCGAATGTTGATGAGATGTGAGTTCATTGATATAGGCTTTCTTATTAATCTAATTATATACAAAGTGATATATTTGAGATGTTGGATTGTCATTCGTATTAATGAGTACACTTTCTAGTCTTACATTTTGTTCTTCTTTGGGTTTTTCAGGTCAGGCTCAGTTTGTCTAGATGTGATCAATCAGACATGGAGTCCCATGTTTGGTAAGCAATGTCTTCTTGATTCTTTTTTCTAATAGAATTTCCAACTCTGTCTCATTGCTTGAGTAGTGTAGTTCCCATTTTTGTCTCATTCCATGAGTTGTGATGTTTCTACTTCTGTCTCATTTCCTTAGTAGTAACATTTTTAATTATGTCTAATTCCTTGACTAGTAATGTTGATTTCAGCATCTTAATGGTGTCTCTCTCTTTGGCAGATCTGGTAAATGTGTTTGAAGTGTTTCTCCCACAACTTCTGCTGTATCCCAACCCCTCAGATCCATTGAATGGAGAGGCTGCCGCTCTGATGATGCGTGATCGAACTGCTTATGATCAGAGAGTGAAAGGTAAGGAGCTCTAAGCCCCCAGAAAAATCTTGAGTATGAGGTAGCCCATATATACCATCAGAATGTTCCTTCTAACTTCATGTTGCACATATGATTGTTTTCGGCATGACTCACGAGGGTAGTATAAATCAAGAAAACAAACTTAAGTAGCCTCGTATATATTATGTTCCAACAAAAAAAAAGGTGTCTTGTGCATATCTTTCAGCTGTATATATATTGTATATCGCCAACTAGGAAGCTTTAGAACATTAGTCAAGTTTAAGATTGACTTGGTGTACACAGAATTTTGAATTTGTTCGTTTTTCACTAGCTCCTGATTAATGTGGTATGCAATGAATAGTTAGCGGTATTTCATTCCTGCACTCCCTATATATAATACTGAAATGAACATCATGCCTCATGACCTTTCCTGTGCAAATGCTTATCTCAGAGGGATTAGTGAAGTGGTATGTCTTTATGTTATATACAACTTGTCACTGAGTTTTGGCTATGACCCTTTTTTATTATATTGTTCTATTGGGAATAGGATGACCTCATTCTTTCTTGATATAATGTATCTTTGATGCTCAACACTAAAGTAGAATGGCAAACAATTGCATGATAGGCACAAATCCAGGATTTGAGAAATCTAGTTCTAATCTGTTCGTCATCCTTTGGGATAGAGAGGCATTTCAAAGAGCCTACAAATTTACTTCTCAAAAAAAAAAAGAGCCTATGTATTTTTCTGTTTTATGACTCAATGAAAGCCATCTGGAGAGCCAGTATTTGAAGTTCAGGAATGCGTGAAATTTAAGTGTTACTATTTTTGTCAGCCATGGTAAAGTTGAAGAAGCTCTCGCAAAATTAAGAAGTAAGAGATGTAGTATCCTTGTTGATGGTTTCTTCATATATCAAGTGCTCAACAGTGTCTTAGAATTTTAAAATGCTTAATGGACACCTGATCTGGCTTAGATAACAATTTCTTTTAGCTGAAGCACTACATAGCAAAACCAGAAAGTTTGTAGGATTCAAAGTTAGATGAGGTTTCATCTGCATTTAATTTGTTAGTTGTGCTATGATAATCTAGAAGGTAATATTTTAGCACAGTTGGGGTGCCATTTGAGAAAATTCTTTCCCCCCTCCATGTTCCCTTTCATTTCTTCTTGTTGGGGCTGGGGAGGAGGGGCTGAAACTGAGGCTAGAGGCAAACATCTGGGAATAAATATACTGTGCCTTAAATAACTATAAAATGCTGCTAGAGTAGGACTCTATTGTAGATAAGTTTCTGAAATTAGTTATTCTTTTTCTTCCTCATTAGAAAAAAAATTACCGAATTATATCTTGGAAGCTGTCTCATCTTCTCGTGATCATTCTGGACTCTGGAGTGGGCTGATGATTATATTTGCTACATACATGAATACTTATACATTGAGTCTAGTATGATAAGTAGGCTTCTAGGCTATGAACAATGTTCGGAAACAAAATATGGTGGCTGCATCTTCAGCAGTCATAAAAGCGTGTTGTCTCTGTTCACGTAAATGATTTGGGAATGGGAGAGTCACTTGTTGTTATTGTTGATGTCTTATATAATAACTGGAACCCCTTTTGCTTTTGCTCCATGTTCATTACCTACCCTTTGATTTTTTAGTGGTCAAAATTTCGAGGCCAAGCTTGCTTCATAACTTAGAATGTTGGACTATAAGAAGAGAAAGAGTGAACTAGAGTCCGAGAAGGTTGATAAGGAGTCATGTCATATGGAAAAGCTCGAGAGCAGTGAGCCCTTATAGGAATGGATAAGAATAACTTAATCAAAAAGAGATAACAGGCATTTGGTGGAAGCATCTGTAACATGAGAACGGATTACAGAACTTCCCTCAATGATGTGGAAGTAGTCTAGAGGATCAAGCAATGTTTAAATGTGGCCAAGGCAGTAAGAAAAATGACATTCTGATTACCAATAGAATTCTATAACATAAGAGGGATTGATGCTGTCGAATACTATATATGGCTTCTTGGGTAAGTACAAAGGACAGCATGTGTCTTTAGTTTATTTATCATATTTGCAACAGGGAAACGCCTCAACTGCTGCAGTTCAGATTAAGATAACATTTCAACCCAGAGCCGATGTTCCCTTTAGATGGGAAAAATCTCTTGTAGTCGTGGAATGTTTCTTATACTGTTATTTGACAGTGTCAGGATGCACGAGTATTCTTTCGAAATTGGTGAACCATCTTGTTCGTTGTTTCATATATTTCTGTCTTAAATGTTCCTTTGCACTGGATTTACTGTTTCTGTTGATATAAAATGACTTTGATCATCTCTACTTGAGTCTGTTGCTGTTTCATTTTAGTTCATTCTCTATATAATCATACATATCCTACTCTTCTTCTCTACCTAGAACACCAATATCAGAACAGTATGATTGACTTAACGTCCAATGCAGCTTATGTGATGCTTCTGAGATGTTAAAAATCCTTGCAACATGCCAATATTTTTAAGGTCTATCTTTGTCACTCACATTAAATCATTTCTTCAGAGTTTTGTGAAAAGTATGCAAAGCCAGAAGACGCTGGTGCTGCACCAGAGGAGAAATCTAGTGACGAGGAGCTGAGCGAAGATGAATATGCCTCCAGTGACGAGGAAGTTGCTGGAAAAGCTGATCCGTGAGAGAGGGCATACATCATCCTTTTACTTGTCTGTCTGTACATGATATTTAGTTCATACAATAAACCAATGTCTTTATATTGCTGCACAATATTCTGCTGCTTCTCTCCTTCACTTTGAACTGTACCTGTTGATATTCATTTGTATTCTCTTTTGTTATGCGTGCGCAATGGCTTTTTCTAATAGGGGCTCACTTCTTCAAGCTCTGCTGAAATCGTATGTGTGATTAGATGTGGGTTCTAGATCAATTTATACAATCCTATCTTCAAACTTAGATATGAGTAGAGTTTTGCACTCTATGAAAGCTTCATCTTGGTGGCTTTGCATGAGAATAGTTGTTGTACTTGAATAAGTGAAATAAAGCAAATAAGTTTTTTGAGTGACAAATCATAGGTATGGTTGTGAATTAAAAGAAGTGATTACAATGAGGTTGCGCATTATGCTTACATATAATTTCTGATGTAAGATTAACCGCTGGATTTGTTATCTGTGTCAGTACTTCTCAATTGAGTGAAGATTATCTCATGATATTGTAATGTTATTAACATGATTTAGTGATGATGCACTGTTCACGTTATTTAATTATAATTGTAGTTATAATTTAAAATTGTTAAATTTTGTGCATAATATTATAATTGTACCGAGTTAAATTTATTCTCTTTTCAATCGCCTTTGGGCCAAAAGAAAAGGGAGAATGGTATATGTAGCCTCCTGTCAGGACTTGATCGTTTTTTACGACAGCTTAAAGAAAACTTTCATGATACTGGGCTCCAAAAT
The DNA here is from genome assembly GCA_037974665.1 of Ehretia macrophylla. Classification (NCBI taxonomy): domain Eukaryota; kingdom Viridiplantae; phylum Streptophyta; class Magnoliopsida; order Boraginales; family Ehretiaceae; genus Ehretia; species Ehretia macrophylla. Next base: position 9,727,010 of record CM075764.1, on the reverse strand, counting down.
GATGGGCCAAATAATACGTCAAAAAAATGATGGGCCGAACGAAGCTTTTCAATGGGTGAGACCACCGGGTGTCATTTTCCAGACCTCTTGGATTTTCAATGTGTCTGACTTGAATCGAACTATGCTTGTATCATTTGGATCTTAATTTTATAATGTTATTAAAGAGATTAATGGTGATGAAGTGATAATATAATTATAATAGAATTATCTAAACTTATTCTTAATCTCTCTTGAGTCCATCTCTTTTTAAACTGATTCGAAAGACTCGGAAGAGATTACGAAGAAAATTTGACTCAAAATGCCAAGAAACAGAAGCTCAGTTCATGATCAGTTGGTAACTTAGAAAATCAAAGGAGGCCCGGCCCATGAAATGTCTCACTATGCACAAGATTCGAAAAAGGGTTAAATTAATTTTAAGTCTATCGTGAGCGAAAAATGCAAAGAGACAGCTCGAACCTGTGAGCGTTCTATATTTTGCTTAACTACTTTTGTGCGTGAGGTTACAATGGCAAATGTGTTGTAATATGATGACCATTTCCCAATCCATCAAGAAAAGACATCAATATTCCAACACAGGTTGACTACAGTATAATAAACATCTGACAATCATAATCTCTAGCTTAAATTCATGCAAGGAGCAATAGAACGGTTCTTAGAGTAATCTCTTGTTTTGGAAAAATCCTAATAAAACCGATCGATTATTTTTTTAAAAAAAATTGTGTGTGTTGTGAGAGAGAGAATGTGGGTCCCACACGCGCATGAAAGCATGACCCTATCCGGGTATCCTTTTTTAGCCTAACCCCTTGTTCTGGGATGAGGACCTGTTCTTGTTTAAGCTGAAAACAACCTACCTTCAGGGCCCGGTTGACAAGAAGTCAAGAATTTTGACTGTATACATCAAAAATACATCAATGGATGGCAAAGAAAGTCAGATGACCGAATCACGATCTCAGCAAAATCCAATGAAGAGCTGCTTTACATTACCTTAAATAATAAAAAGAATTTCTAGACAAAAGAAATTAAGGCATCTCACTGATGCAACAATGGTATGAAGTTTACCTCTAAACTGATGATGAAGCAGTTTATTGTAAGATTTTGTATAACTCTAACCTAAACTATGTTCACTGAAAAAATTAGAAATATTTAAAGTCTAGGGAGAAGTATGATTTTGAACATTAGCCAGTAGTCTTGTAATCTTACTGAGTGTTTCCTGAGCAGATACTGTTTCTGGATGATCCTCGCCACAGATCGCAGTCCTAATAAAAATGGCCTTCCTAATTAGATCGTCTCCTATATCAAACTGTCCCCCTCTCATCATTAGCTTAGCCCGGATTTCTAGCACAGTAGCCCTCGATAATGCAAGCTCATGCCAGAGGTAAGGATTCAATTGTGCGTTTGTCTGCATGGGTCTCCAACAAAGTGATTTGTCCAACCATTTCTCAGATGGAGCAACCAATGCTTCTTCGGCTGCTTCTAATGACTCTGTGCATCGACGGAGGAGTTCTAGAGCAGCACTGCACCGTGAGAATGTAATAAATGTTCTGATGGCTAGTGGCAGAATTACTTCTTTAACGAGAAACAACAACTCTGACACCTTAAGCTCAACAACTACAGGGTCATTCCCAAGTCCAAAGATGAGGAAACATGCTGCCCAAATGTGTTCCGAGTGCTGAGATACAGACCCTCGAGTAATGACAGCTTGTACCATGGCTTGTGCAACTCCAATAACTCCTCTCTTTCGGGCATAAAGCTTAACAAGCTGGTTAAATTGGATGTGACCGTCTTTGGTACAACTTCTTGCGATATTAAATCTTAACAATAAAGAAGATGCTTCTACTTCTGATTTCCTAGCATACGATGATGTGAACCCACAAGTCAAGGAACGCAAAACTTTTTTCCAAAATCGGCGACGTTGGTGTTTCTCGGGGACTTTATGGGCAGCCAGAGCTAAAAGAGATATTGGAATCGGTGCTGGGGCAAACCAAACACTTGCCAGAACCATTCTAGTTGCCAAGCTTCTTGGTCCTTCTGCGTGGTCAAAAATAGAGAAACAAACCTCAATGAGTTGCAAAAGGAAATTATGTCGCCTTAAAGAATGATTTTCCCCACCACTCCATGTTACATCCCTCAAAGGCATTCGATTAACTGTATCCAAGAGCCTACTAGGATTTATAGGAAGCTCAGATAATATTGCTCCCACAATGGAAAGTCCAAGGGTTAACCTTCCAAGTTTTTCCTCAATGACCTGTAACGCATCAACTTCTGCAATTGGATAATCTTTCACACTTCCCTGCATTAATGACATTGCCTCAACACCTGATAGGTAAGAAAGTTTCAAAGGTTCCAAGTTCATAACACGAGAAAGACGTGTGGAGATAATGACATGAGTTTCCCCACCAAAACGTGGAAGAAGATCCATTATAAGTTTATGGTCCCACCAGTCTTTTTCACTCTCCAAGTTATCAATTATCACCAAAAACGGAATGTTTCTCATGAGCTCCTTCCGTACTCTAGCTATGGCTGACTCTTCTTGCTCCTCGAAGCTCTTTATCCGGCTTTTCTGAATGTAATTTTCCACTCCTACGTCAACCTCTAAAGATGACCACAGGTTCAAATAATTCTGCCAGATATATCTGTTTTCGCCTCCAACCCATAAGACCATTTTGTATCTCTGATGGACTCTGTAAGCAAATTCAAGGAGCAGCTCTGTTTTTCCTATTCCTGATTCTCCTGACACGCAAGCAATGCCTTTGCCATACACAATTTTCATGGATCTCCTTCTCCTCCCATGCTTACCCTTAAGTTTTGGTGTTCGAAGCGCTTGAGAAAAATCAGTGCTGTGCATTTCAATCTCCTTTTCGGATTCCTTCCATACAACTGGTTCTTTACCCTTCCTCTTGCTGTAGTCACCTTTTCTCTCCCTTCGCTTTTCATCTAGTGAATTACTTCTACTCCAACCAATCGTTAAATTCTTTCTCCTGGGTCTGGCCTTGAGTTCAAAGTAATCTCTCTCTGCATCCCCACTGACATCACCGAAAAGCATAAACTCCAATTCAGATAATTCTTTCTTCCTCCCAACGAAACTCTCATTTCGAGGAAAAGGGAATTCCTCTTTCTGTGCCTTCTCCCTCCACTTGTTTAGTCTGTCAACAACACTTCTCCTCCCCAACCTCAGTGCCAAGAGAGTTACAGCACTTAATATGCAGTCTCTCCACTTTCCACCATGCGCCTCGAGTTTCCACTCATCAACACGAGAAAGGGCACTCACTGCATCTCTCCATTCCTTTTCCAGTCCCCCATAGAGAAGCCACAATTCCCCACCATGTTTCTCCCACAGCTCCCCTCTTCTCTCAGTTATATCTCTGACAAGGCAATCATCAGGACCCAAATCAAAGTATACAGGAACCAAGTTCTTCTTGCTCGAGAAGAATCTCAGCTCCTCTATGGTGAAAGGATTTCTGAAGGACTTCCTGGTTAATATCACAACTCCAAATGTACAAGCATCCATTGCCTTCTCAACAATGTGGTGCTTCCGAGAGTTCCGACATCGAGCTCTATCTGTCACAAAGCAACTTAAACCTTGAGCTTCTAACTCAGCACGAAGCCAATTAGTGAACCTTAGCAATAATGATTTACGACCATGAAAACCTATATAAACATCACAACTCCTCAGTCTACTCGAGGAAAAGGAAGTCGACACTGGTGTAGCTGATGTCTCATACATCCTTCCTATCATTTTCTGTCTTCCTCTATGTGAAGAATCATCTTCATGATCAATACCATGATTTGAGAGAGTGTGATTGGAAATGCATGTGGAAGAACAAATACGATTTAACTTCTGATGATCATTGGCACCACATAAAGGTTCAGGGTCTGCTATTCTGAAATTAGTATCTACGGGATCAACATTTGTATTGGTCCCAGGGCATGGAATGCCAGAATTTGTTGATAACTGACATGTGGGTGATTTTGGAGAAAAGAATGGTGATTGGTTGGCTGAAAAGAATGTGGAAGAAGAAGACGACAAATTCCTTAAAGACGTGCTTCGCAATGACCCAAATCTAGAGCTTTCTTCTCGGAGATCCATATTTAACAACACTCAGTTCCATGTATGAAGGTGTTTCATGCATCCTAGAAAAGGTAAGCACCTGCAAAAGGGAAAAGACACACTGAGTCGGGGGCATAATATTCTAAAGATGGAAATCAGATTATCTGAAATATTACCGAATCTGAAGTTTTAATGCATGATCATCTCTTGCAGGTTAAGAATGTCCAAGCAATATCCTCATGAATAAACAAGCTCAGCATACTACAAAAGGAAAATGCTAAACATCAAATGGTGCCAGCAAGTGCAGCACATTTTAGGCAACAGATACATAAAGACTACAAAATTGCTCCAGAAACAGAAGGTTCAACTAATAACAACAACCATATGAGGATACAGGACAAATATTACTCGAAGAACAAACCAAAACCGAAAGGAAAACAAAAAGGAATCTCCATTAAGCATCACAATGTAGAAAATCTCTGGGGAAGCATTATCCAATCATGTATAAAATGCTGACAACACAAATAAATCTCCACATACTTATCAATGCTTAAATCACTAAATCATACAATAAATACACTTAAAGCATACATTTGAACAAAGAGAGATGGAAGCATCACAGAACATTAACACTTTCAGCATTTTGGATCTAAATGAGTACACCAAACACAAAAAGCTTCCAAAAGACCCATTTTTGCTGATTCAATAGCATAAACTCCAATTAAACAATAATTCAGATCTGCAAACTTACATTTGAGCAAAAAAGGCAATGACAATTCCTCTAAAAGATTCAAACTTTTATCTTCAAATCAACCAAAACTCAATCCTTGAAAACACCATGCCTCATAAAATCATCAATTAACAGCAACCCAAATCTCTTAACAGTGTCCAGAATCTTAAAATTGGAATCTTTATGAACCTGTCAAATGGCAAACAGAGTTTCAGAATAAATAAAAAACAAAAATGTATGTGCTTGTGTACTTGGTCATGATATTTACTCATAGATAGACAAAGTTGACAATGACAACGACAAAGACTGCAACTTTTCTCATTGTAGAGTAAAAGTATCCATGTTTTACCATAATAGAAAAAAGACCCTTTTTTAAAAAGTCCATGAAAATGGTAAGATTTGACTGAAACAAGTCTATAAAGGTCAAAAAAATAAAAGAAAAGAAAAAATGGGTTTTGAGTTTTCAGCTTTTACCTTTTTGCAGAAAATCTAAAAGGGTTTCAAATTTCAGCCCATGTAGCTCTTTTTAAGTAGTCAAATATATTTTCTTTTTCTTTTTCAGAGTAATAAATGATTTTAAAACTTGCTCTCTCTAGATAGATATATACACATTAAATAATATGTATGTGTATAAAGATTTATTTACGTGTATGTGTGTGTACATATGTGTGTGTGAGTGTACTTTTGGTGACTTACGTCTGAGAAGTTGAGAATTTGGGCTGACAAGCAGAAAGGGTACCGCTAAATATGGAGCCCTGTAGGATAGTTTAACTAATGGGACCCAACACAAAGAAGGATGGATCTCACTGAGGTGTGGTGCTACTCTCAAAGGCTTTTTACTAGTCCCTGACTTGATAGTAAATGCTAAAGATAATCGACCACTCACTTAAAATTGTTGAATAACAATTTATTGTATAAAAAGTTTGGTATTCAAATCACGATTTTGGTCTCGTTTCCATAAGTTATTGTACCGGAAAAAAAAATGATATCATTTAAATCCTATAGTTCAAATTTTACTTTGTAATTTATAATATATGCGGTATTATATACAGGTGTTAGTGTGATTATAACTCATTAATTTGTTTAAAACTTTAAATAATGTGTGATATTTGTGATAAAAAAAGAAGAGCAAGTAATATCACGTAGGAAACGATAATGTAGTATATTTATTTTAGATTTTTGGGATGAGAGGGACTGTGGCTTTCTTTTATAAGCTTTTTGAGCTTCATTGTTTCACACTACACACATATACTTTGATGTTGGTGGCTGTTCTGATACAAGCCAATTAATGTAATGATGTTGGTTTATGTTGAAGTCGGCTTATGATTCTTAATTACTACTCATATATCACAATGACATTGTTAATAATATGGGGGTTCATTATTTGTGGCATCTTTATGGTTAAACTCATTGCATCCATCATTAATTGTTATGGATTAATGAGTATCTCATAATTGTGAAAATTATTGAAAAACGTTACTCTTGGTAGTATGAGGCTTTTCTAATCCCATATCAATAAGTACTATGCGATTCTATTCCACATTAGGGTTGAAAATGAATAAATATCTTCGTTAAATGATAAATAATTGAGAAAAAATGGCGATAGCTAATATTTTAAGAATTGTATTAATTAATTTTTGACATGATGCGCATTATATCATGCTTTTTAGGGTTTTATAGTATCGTAGATGACTATAAATATATGTGTGCATTTCGTACCATGTGAGATAATTTTGAAATCTAGGTAATAATTAAATTAAAGATACGTCAACGTAGTTAATAAGTTGTATGATTAAGGTTTGATAAAACATATCAAATAGCAAGCACTGCTAGACGTAGGGTTTTTAAGTACTCACTAGTTTCTTTATTTTTTTTCTCTTGGGAGGTCAACCCCAAAGTAGACCGAATCAAGGCTATCAAGCAAATTAACCACTAATGATTATTATTGGTCACATTGCACTTGAAAGAGAGAAAAATTCTTGTCAGTATAAATTTATGTTAATCTCTCACATATTAATAAAATTTACACGAGTGAATCTCATCAATAATGTAAGAGATTGATTGATTAATTTACATTAATCTAAATTTTTTCCTTTGAAAGAACTATGTTTTAAAGTTTTGTTTATTCTATTTTTGATTTTGTAAATTGATGGATACTCCTTGGTTATTTGTGTACTAGACTACTAGTTCATGATCTATTAGGTGCAGTAGGATCTTCTTCTACTCTTTTTGCTTTCCTTCCCTTTCTTTCCTTTTATTTTCTAGAGAGCCAAATGCTTGACCCAAAAAAAAAAATAGAGAGCCAAATGCAGGTTTATCTCAATTTAGGGGTCGTCTCGCCATCTCTATCTGGAAGTTAAAATTACTTAATGTTATAGGTTTAACATACTTTTCTTTGTTTAAAAGCGTCCTATCCTACCAAAATCCATGATATAGGCAGAACATTTTCATAAGCATGCTTAAAACTGATAAACAACAACACTGAGGCAGTAGGAGATGAGTAATCCTTGTCTGCAACCCTTTGTTGTATGGATTCTGCCACCAAATTTGAAATAAAGTACTTCCGATCCTTTTTAAATTTTTGTATATAGTGAAAATTACGTGTACTTAAGTTATTTTATTCCTCTTCCATGGTGATAAATAGTCATAGATATTGAAATATGAAGTGGCAAAATCGGAGTGACATAGATCCTAACTAATATCTTAATATCTAGCATGTATGATTTTCTAACAAGAGGTTCATAGATAGATTGGACCCGCTTCACTAATGAACAATCACAATTTTTTCAACCAACTATGCTGCATATGAAACTTTACATCTATCTCTATCCCCAACGACTGTTGAGTTGACTTGAATGATACTGAGCTTTGGCTCTAATTTCCACATCAGTCCAAAACACTCTTTTGGTACTACACCTATGTGCACATGCCTACATGTGAGGCCGTAGATATAATTGATATGTTCATACATAGTGATTGCATGGGTGGATGGATTCACGACGAGGATTGTAATTTTTATTAATTTTGATAGTAAAATTATTAAATAGTGAATTAAAATGATATATTTTAAAAATATTTGTATATTAAAAAATTAATTTAGCTTATATTGAAAAATATAAAATTATTTATCTATAAAGACTAAATTATATAATTTTAGTAATAATTGAATAAAAGTCTTGAATCCGATTACGAGTGTTTAATAATCTATGATTAGCATTGTCATACCTAAAAATAGTGTGTGTGTGTGTGTGTAAGTTTGTGTTCTCAAAGTTTGAAAAAGAGTTAAAATTAATATGGCCTACAAACATGTAGACAACTTACGAGTACAAGAGTATAAATCATAAACAACTAATATTTTTATGTTAGGGTTTGGTAGCTGTTTAAAAGACAAAATAAGTACATAAATTATTCATATGAATATGTATGGACCCAATGCATTTAGACATGTTCTCTTTATATTTTGCAACTTCAAATGGATCAGCAAATTAAACAATTGTCCCCACCATATCCCAAGTTTGAAGCAACATCAAAATTCCAAATCTTGATTGATGCATGCATGCACAAGTGTGTCCACCTTAAAGCAATATGCCAATCAAAATAATAGACTACATTGGATGTATACATACATTATTCTCAAAGAACAATCTAACTGATGCTAGCTAGGTTAAGATCCAGCAAAGAATCCAAGAAGCTCCTGTTGTGACATCTCTGATGGCCGAACATCTTAGTAATAGAGTAAAACACGGTATATGAGTACCCGACCTATAATTACCATCTCCACCAAATACTACCATGGATGGTATCACCGGAATGCACGTTTCCATCTAGAAAGATTATATCATCTCTTGGAAATTTTATTCTACTAGCTAGGGAAGCGGGTGCATGCATTACAACCTACCTGGAAAGGGGAAAAGAAGTATTCAAAGCAGGTGACAAACAAGGCACAGTTTTCATAACTCATAATGAGACCCACGATCAGAAAAATTGCCCAGGCTCTCTTTTAGGCTAATTTTACAAAATCAAGGTGGCAAACCTCTTAAAGTATATATTAAGCATATACTTTTAATATTGTTTATTGTCATCACTTTGAAACTTTACTGCCCCTGCTGGCCACCATGTGGAGTTTGAATTAATCAAAAATTTATTTTTCTAAATTAAATTTAATAAATTTTATATTTAACTAATTTAAATTATATTTTATTTATATAAAATTATATGTCCCAGAATTTAGCCTTCTTGGTGTGACTTTACAGTTGTCGACTATCGATTCGCATGAAATTTTATACCATGCCTTGTCACAAAAGTCTATTCCCTACTCATTAAGGATCACGCCTTTTGTTAAATGCCTTCCCTCTTTACTAAGTTGCTTATATGGATAGCCTTCCCCAAGGTTTGATATTAGGTGAGATCGACCCAACTTCTTAGAAAGAAATTTCGTCATAAATAATAATAATAATAAAGGACACGACCAATTAGCACAAAAGTAATAACGTTACCTAATTAATAGGTAATTATTTCTTCAAGAGAGGAAAAGGAAATTAGCAGTTAAATAGGCAAAAGCTAAGTGAAATAAGTTGTTTTAGTTGTTTAAGGAGTGAGGTGTGAGGAGTGGATTGTTAGGCTTTCTGTTCATATATGATAGTATATATTTGTTTAATTATTCCATGTGGGTTACAGTAAAATGAACATGCCAGCATGCCACGGTAGTAATATTTAAGTGCAAAAGGTCATGCTTTATCTCTTAGGCGATTCTTAGAACACCTCAAAACAACAATTGATTATGACAAAATTAGAGTAAACAAATGACCAAAACAAAGATTAACTTACAAGTTCAAATATTCTAAGATGCACGAAGGTTCGTCAAAAGATACACATAAGAGTCTTTTGAGTGTCTCTAGGGTCAAATTATTAGATTCGACTTGATTTTAAAATACTCATACTGAAAATTTGAATTCTCGAGAGATAATAGAATGATTTAATTTGTAGTGCCAACAAAGCTATGCTTAGTTGCTTAATCGTCTTACTCTCTATGAATTACTTGGCTTATTAGCACACAAAAAAAATGTATATACTAATATTTTAGGTTTAAGTCCTTCGTTTATGTCCCTCCAATATATGTCTTTGGACAATAATATTATAGATTTAAATTTTGTTATCATTATTTATCGCCTTATAATAAGTTTTACATATCGAAAATATAGATTAATTAACTTGAGATAGTGATAAATTGACCCAAGCACTTCCTAGTCAAAAATTAAGAAAGAAATTAAATAGTTGATTACTTGTCGTTGAACTTGAAGATTTTGGTCGGGTGTTAGGGGGACTTCAACAGCTCCCCCATATGACTAGATTTTTTTGTTTTATATTAAGGATCGATGAGAATCTTTCCTTAATATCTTGTGGTATTTGCCTGCTGAAAATAATTCATGGTTTTTCAAAATTTACTGACTGACCAGATACAAAGCAAAAGTGGTAGAGAAGCTCCTAGAACGCCATTGCTTCTAAACAGGTAGCCTCCATGAAGAATAATGAATCATCTGCGAAGAAGAGGTAGGATATAGGAGGGCATGACCTGGCAAGTTTAATGTCGTGAATGATGTTTCTTTGCTCATATAATTGGATAAGATCAGAGAAAGCTTGGGTAACAAGATCAAAAAGGAAAGGTGATAAAGGACCACCTTGGCGCAAACCTCTTTGTGGTGAGAAAGGCTTTGTCGGAGTACCATTGATGATAACTGAATAAGTAACCTTTGAAACACAATTCATGATCTAGCTGATCTAGATAGGGTGAAAATTCATATTTTTTAGGAGGCGTTCAAGAAACCTCCACTCAACTTTATCATAGGCTTTTTGCAAATCAATTTTGACAGCTGCAAATTTTTTTTGTGCATTTTTCCTTTTCTTTTTTCAAGGCGTGAACAACTTCTTGAGCAATTAAGATGTTATCTTGAATCACACGGTTAGGAACAAAAGCACTTTGAAAAGGGCCAACAATAGAGTCGAGGTGAGTTTGCAACCTCTCAACAAGAATCTTAGCAATAATTTTGTAGATAAAATTTGTACAACTAATGGGTCGAAAGTCCCCAGCTGATTCAGGGTATTTGATTTTGGGTACAAGAGCAATATTTGTATGATTTATAGAATTAACAGTACAATTGCCTTGCATGAAATTACAGATGGCTCTAAATATATCATCTTCAAGCAAATGCCAGTATTTCATGAAATATGGCTAAAATCATTACATTTAGGGGAGCTATTGGGGCTAAATTGCTCTAACAGCTCCCCTATTCCATTTCCCATATTTTGAAAAGACATGCTTTTCAAATTCATATCCCACAAAATTGGGGGAGCAAATCCATCTCCCATACTACAAAGAATTAGATTATATGACAAAGTTGAAAATATGAGAGTTGTTGGAGCGAAACTGAAATATGAATTCCATAAAATAAGAGATTAGTTAAAGATAGGGGAATTGTTGGGGTGAGACTGAAACATGAGTCTGTAAAAACAGGAAAAATGCTTTAAATTCCCTAAATATAAAAAAAAGGATAAGAGAACCGTTAGAGTTGGCCTTAAGATTTCAGTTTTCGTCAAAACTCGACCTTATTTCTTTATTATATAACTTGTTCATCCTTAATTTTATTTAAGTTGCCGAATTGGACCAAAAGTTTTAAATCCTTTATTTATTTATTTATCGGTCAATTGCTGTATTCAAATGATTTATATGTACATTGAACTAATCTATCAAATTGTTAATACCCACCATAAATACTTAACACAATAAAAATAGGTCTTCAATTGGGAACTTAAGATACACTTGTATGCCAAAAAGTCAACTGCGATTTATTTTCTACTTCCTTAGAAAGGTTTGATATATGATATTTGATCCTTTTTGGACCAAAATTATGCCATTGTTTGAGATAGGATGCAGAGACTATGGGCTATTTTTGAGTGTAGAACCTCTAACTTCCATAACATGTTACATGTGGTATTTAAAATCTTTTATGACATCTCACATCCATAAATGATTTTGTCTAACCATTCCACTTCTAAAGTGCAGATTGATACTATTTAGTGCTAATGAGAACACAACTACTTTGTAAGCTATTACTATCATATTTATAAATGATAAAATGGTGAAATATTTCATAATCTATCCACATATTTGTGATTGAAGGAAGAATAAATATACTAGCAAATACAAAGGCAAGACAGCATCGTACACCAGAGGCACAAAGAAATTAAAGTTGGAGATGTTTAGTAGCTCTAAATCAATGATAGCTATATAGTCAAAATGCAAAAGATTTAGCTAACTCGATCACCTGCTCTATTAGTATTATGTTTTGATGAGATTAAACTTAATATAAGGGAGGTTGTAGGGGCAAAATAAAAAATTTAATATTGGAGGCCTGGAAGGAGTCAAGGTTCAATTAAAGGGGGTTATTAATAGAAAAAAAAAAGTAAAAAAGAGGGGCCGTGATATTTTTACAAAAATAATAATAAATTTCTTTTAAAAAAGTTGGAGGTTTGGGGAGACCGGGGGAGTCCTTGGCTCCGCCAAAAAATAACTTGGGCCAAGATATTTGCCTCTTGGGTATTGGGCTGTGTGATATATTGGCATGTTCCGAAGAGGAAAAGCCCTTAATACATTAGTCGCTGAGGCCCATCACTAAAGACAATTCCAATTTGACATATTATCACCCAAGTCCAAAACAAGCCCAAAGAGTATTAGTATTACTACATTAGTCCAAAAATGGAAGATTTTTTTAACTGACCAATCACATCAAAGATTGACCCCTAAATTAACTCAGTAATGGACTATTAGTCCCAAATAATACTAATAATTTTACGTAAAAAAACAAAAAAGAATCTTTAAGTTGCATTATCCATAAATATCTTCCCAGAGAATATATTTTCTCAAGTTTCGCACTTTGGTTTCTGAGATATCCCTGTGTTTTCTCATCAGAATAGGTAACAATCAACTACACATTTTCTTGATCCAATTTTAATAATTCTTATTAATTATTTTTTTTAAAATTTTCTTTGGCATTTATTTATATGAATTTTCTTGTCCATGATTTTGAATATTAACCCTATCCCTATCCTTATAAGACTTATAAAAGCCCCATTGCTCTCTCTGTTTTACTCTATTTTGCTTTTGTGGGTATTGCTGATCTGGGGGTTTTAGGTCTCTTTTATGAAAATCTGTGGGTTTAGGCCATCTGGGTATGCTTTGTTTCCGCCAAAAACTGAATCTTTTTGAAGAGTTGACGATACACTCTTGGGTCTAGGCCATCTAGGCATGCTTTGTTTAAGCTAAAGATTGAATCTTTTAGGAGAGTTGATGTTAGATTCTGGGTGTAAGCAATCTGGGTTTTCTTTGTTTTAGTTAAAGATTGAGTCTTTTTGAGGGTTTAGAGATATTGGTTATTGAAGTGATTATAGGATATACAAAATTCTGATAATTGAATGATGGCTCGGTTGATTCTGCCATGCAAAGCTTCAAGCTTTTCGAAGAGTGGCCTTTTGGGTTTGATATCTTCTGCTCCTGTGATTACTCAATCCCCATATTTACTTCATTTGTGTTTTTTCTGTTTCATTGTCTTCTTGTTGTTTGTGAAAATATTCCCATGATTTTCTCTTGGTTTTGTTGAAGCCTATCTCTTAAGCAAATGAAAGATTTTCACAATATGGATTTGCCAGCAAACAGTTTGAATGTGCTTTTCTCGCAGTTGAATGGTTTTATTATGTGTAATCTATCCATTCTTTTAGACTGTTTAGGGCCTTATTACTATTTGCTCTGCTATTTATGTTTCTTGCTTATAGTATTAGTTCTTTTTAATGCCAATTTTGGCTTCATTACTATTTGCTCTGCTATTTATGTTTCTTGCCTATAGTATTAGTTCTTTTAAATGCCAATTTTGGCTCTTAGGAGTACCTAGTGTGCCATTCCATTCGGGACTCGTATCATTTGGGGGTAACCAGCTTGTATTTCCATTTTGTAAGGTGTCTTCTCGTATTAATTCTGTTGGGAATTCCGCAAAGAGTGTCAGAACATATACGAAATACGTTAATCGTCAGGTCTGATCTATTTTAGCGTCTTTACATGATTTTTTACCTTTCTAATTTTTGGAGTTCTAATATAAGTTCTTGACATAAAATCTACTTTTGTTATTAGGTTACATATCGAAGGAATCATCGGTTACCATATTATTCACTGCCTGTAAGTTGTTATTGCCTTTATTCACATCTGAAATGGTAATGAATATTGATATGTTTTGTCACATATGCATTAAATTTGTGTACTTTCTCAATCTGTCTTAGAGTGCAAAGCATATAAGCCGGAGATTGGTCTGCTCAGTCGCGACAGAATCTTTACCAAAGCAAGTAGACGACTCCAATATGGAAACACCAAAGGAAATATTTTTGAAGGATTATAAGCCACCAGAATACTACTTTGACACAGTAATACATACTCTAGTCAATAGTAACTTAGCAATTTGAATGTTTGTTTTCCACTTATATTTATGGAATCACTGCGCAGGTGGATTTGAAATTTTCACTGGGTGAGGAGAAAACAATTGTCTATTCCAAGATTGGTGTCTACCCCAGAGTTGAAGGTAATTATATGATTTTCTCAATCCTTTTTTTCTCAAATTTTTATCCCATTTCTAAGCGGCATTTCCCCCACCCTAAATTGCCTCCCCTTCTTTTTCCTATAGCACTTATATTTATCCAACATATAGTAAGAAAGAATTCTTCTGGTGAAGTTTCTTCTAGAATTTAGTTTGGTTAACTTTTTATGTAATATATATGGTAATTAATTGATGCTTCAAACAGGTTGCTCTTCTCCTTTGGTCTTGGATGGGCAAGACTTGAAGCTAATCCAAATTAAGGTCAATGGTAAAGAGCTACAGGTATGTGCTGTTTGACTGTCTAAATGGAGTTTGCTGCATTAACTTCTTGTGAGACTAGCTCATGAGCGTCTCGAACTCTGGTTACTGATTCTTGTTCACCTACACCAAATACTCTGAATTCAATTCCAACTTTATTTTATAAGATCCTTCCTTTTTTTTTTAACTTGAGAAATACACCACTGTGTTTCAGAAGGAAGATTTTCACGTGGACTCTCGCCATCTGACTCTTCCATCACCTCCCAGTGGTAACTTCACATTGGAAATTGTTATTGAAATATATCCACAGAAGAATACGTCCTTGGAGGTATGTGCTATGTACAAGTTTGTCCTCAGAGCTGCTCCCTTTCTCTTTCTTCTTTTCCCCTTTACTAGGATAGTTTTTTTCTGCAGGGTCTTTACAAGACATCTGGGAATTTCTGTACACAATGTGAAGCAGAGGGGTTCCGAAAAATAACTTTCTATCAGGTTCATGTGGAACAGGGAGTTATTCTTGATAGTAAATTATTCATTTACTGTGAGTTTTGCTGATGATATTTACTTGCATACCAGGATCGCCCTGATGTTATGGCAAGGTACACTTGTCGCATTGAAGCTGACAAATCACTGTATCCTGTGTTGTTATCTAATGGAAACCTCATAGACCAAGGAGACCTAGAGGTTGGACCTCGTTTGCCACCTAAAGAAAGAAAGTCGTTTTTTTAATATGACCTGTTGGTCTCTAGTCAAATTATATTGCTCTACTGCAGGATGGAAGACATTATGCTCTGTGGGAGGATCCTTTCAAGAAACCTTGTTATCTTTTTGCATTAGTTGCTGGACAGTTGGAAAGCAGAGATGATACCTTTACAACTCGTTCAGGGCGTAAGGTGTCTCTTAGAATCTGGACTCCTTCGCAGGATCTGCCCAAGACTGAACATGCGATGTATTCACTTAAAGCAGCTATGAAATGGGATGAAGACGTACGTTTTCCACTTTGGTGCAGTAATCTGCATACACTTTTGTCCTTTTGTAGTTTTAACGTTGTACTTTCTTCTCTGTGTCTAATCAGGTTTTCGGTCTTGAGTACGACCTGGATCTCTTCAACATTGTTGCTGTTCCAGATTTTAACATGTTAGTTTTCCTCTCTATTTTGGTCAGTATGTTATGGCTTTAATATTCTTCTAAATTGCTAATAATGTTTTCACTTTTGACTGACAGGGGAGCCATGGAAAACAAGAGTCTAAATGTATGCTTCCTGTGATGTTATTCTGATACAACTATAGAATATAATCTCTAGTAAAAATATGTATTTATCTGTGTGTGATAGTTTCATTTTGATTTCCCATTGCATTTTTTCTTGAAAGGTCTGAATTTTTTTTTTTTTTTTGGGCACAGATTTTCAATTCCAAGCTCGTCTTGGCATCTCCAGAAACTGCAACTGATTCGGATTATGCTGCGATTTTAGGTGTGATTGGGCATGAGGTATCTGATTGTTAAGTGAAGATTATTGTATTTTGAACTTTTCTTCAGTTTAGTGTTTTACCTTATGGGAGAATGATGTTTTACTCGTTTCTTGTTTATTCTGCAGTATTTCCACAACTGGACAGGCAACAGGTGAGCTTATTTTGCTTTAACTCTCTGAATTTGTTCTGGCTTGTTATTCTTTGGTTGTGCTTTAGCTAGTCCAAATCTCTGATCTCTTATGCAAGTACCATTTGTTCTTTATTTTTCCAACTGTTCTTGTATGATTATGTGCTAGATATATCTCATTTTCGGGGTTCTGGTGCAGTGGTACTCACTATTGTATTTAGATCAATTGCTTTCGTTGATATTGGGTGATCATATTTTCAGTGAATCATATTTTCTGTGAAAAGTAATAGCATATGTATCTCGAGTTTCAGCATATAATTGATAAAAAGTTCTGCATAAAAACAAATCGGCATCCTTTGAGCTGAGTTTAACTTGTAAATTATTTGCAGAGTAACATGTCGTGATTGGTTCCAGCTTAGTCTAAAGGAAGGTCTGACTGTCTTCCGCGATCAGGTAGAGTTCTATTTTACGAAATGAGACTATTGTAACCTTAAAAGAATTTTTAATAAGGCGTAGCTCTTAATCTTCAATGCCCTTTCGCATTGGTAGGAATTCTCATCAGATATGGGAAGCCGTACAGTGAAGCGGATTGCTGATGTGTCAAAGCTACGAATTTATCAATATCCTCAGGTATACTGAAGTTGTCTTGTCATGACATGTCATATATCACATATATTTTTGCATACACACGCACATGCATATATATGAATACAAGTTCTCTAGTCTTCTCACTCTATATGTATGTTGCATTATTCTAATCACATACTTTTATTTCAACATCCATATTTTCCAGTCCGTGTTTGTACCTTAAGTTATTGCAATTACTCACTGTGAATTGTTTTGAATCTCAAGGATGCTGGTCCCATGGCTCATCCTGTACGTCCTCACTCGTACATCAAGGTCTGAAATCAAGTCTTGTCTCTGAGAGCTCTTTCCATGAAATATTATGTGCTCTAAGGCTAATGTATGCTGCATTTTTCTCACATTTTTCCTTTTTCCATTTACAGATGGATAACTTCTATACAGGCAAGTCACTATTTCATGCGGTTGAAAGAAGAATGTTATACTTAAATCATATTTGTTTCAGTGATTTAAAACTGCCATCTGCTTTTCACTCTTGATGTTTGACTGTTTGGGCTATTACTAATCATATATGCTGGCTGTGATGGCTGATGGCTGATGGCATGGCTCCAATTTGCAGTGACGGTAGGGCTTATCTTCTTTGTCTCTCCATCTGTCTGCCCATAGTATAATTTCTTTTGTCTCTTCAGAAAATAACTAATGGCTGCTTTCTCTTTGTTTATATGGTTTATTTTTACAGGTGTATGAAAAGGTACCTATTTCTCTCTCTCACTCCCCCTCTCTCTTGTCAAACTTTACCTCCTCTCCGTTATCATGAAGTCACCATACGAAACTGTTGAACAGGGAGCTGAAGTTGTCAGGATGTACAAAACCTTGCTGGGAAGCCAAGGGTTCAGAAAAGTAAGGACGACTGATCTCTCTGACCTAAAACTAGTGCATGTAATTGCTATGCAAAGATGTTGTCCTTATGAGTGCTAATTCTTTTTCCCCTACATTTCAGGGCATGGATTTATATTTCCAGCGGCATGATGGGCAAGCTGTGACATGTGAAGACTTTTTCGCTGCCATGCGAGATGCAAATGGCACTGATTTCTCTAACTTTTTGTTGTGGTAAGTTACCAGCCTGCTTATTCTCTTAAGATAGAATTGTCTCTCCTGCCAGTTCATCTTATGGACAAAAATGCAGGTATTCACAAGCTGGAACACCTCATGTGAAAGTTGTTTCTTCATACAATGCTGAAGTTCGTACTTTCTCTTTGAAATTCAGGTACAAATGCAGGATTGTTTATTATTTCATGATGCCTAATAATATCATGTACGTATCTGACTGGGTATTTTTACAGTCAAGAAATTCCCCCAACCCCGGGACAGCCAGTGAAAGAGCCCATGTTCATACCTGTAGCAGTAGGTTTGCTGGACTCAACTGGCAAAGATATGCCTTTGTCCTCTGTCTACCATGATGGGAAGATGGAGTCTATTGCAATAGATGGTCAGCCTGTCCACAGTACAGTTCTCAGAGTAACAAAGGTCAGTCCAGAGCTTTAGTTTTGTGCTATCGTGGTCCGTGACCTCTAAATTGAACTATAGTTACTTTTGAAAGTGAAACTGGTTAGAAAAGACATAAGGTCATGTAGTTTATAGTGGTATAAGTCTTTGAATGGATGAGTGAGGAAAACCGTGAAACTCGTCTGGTTTGGGCTATTTTACAATTCACCTTAAAGTACGATGTTTAATTTCCACAAGAGGACTCCTGGACCCTTTATAAAATGGACACAGCAAATGACAGAATAAGAAAATTTTGGTTCGGCCTAGCTGTCATGGTCCCCCTATTTGAATCCAATATTTCTAACTGGAAGAGTTGAGATGAAGCTTATGGAGGATTTATCTAATTTATGTAGATGAAAGGCGATAAATCCATCTGCTTGTCTTTGTAGCTTAATCTTCTCTCCTTAGCCAAAAGTCGGTTTTCTGTTTATACACGTTAATATTACAGTTTGGTAGAAAGCTGGATAGGGTAAGTATTGGCTTCATCGTGAACACAGCAATTTATGAACCATTTGTTTTAAGCATAGCAGTTGGTACAAAAGGAATCCTGGTTGCCTTTATCTTGGCATTTTTTTGATTTTGTTCTTGTTTGTGGAAGCAGAAAGAAGAAGAGTTTGTGTTCAGTGACATATCTGAGCGACCAGTACCATCTATACTGCGAGGTTTCAGTGCTCCTATCCGTATTGACACTGATCTGACAGATAGTGACTTATATTTCCTTCTGGCTCATGATTCTAATGAGTTCAACCGGTATGTAGTTCTCATATCAGTACTCCTCTTCTAACCCTTGCTAATTGAGAACGAAGAGAGTCTAAAGTACCATTTCCATTCTTTAGTTGGGAGGCTGGACAGGTGTTGGGTAGGAAACTGATGCTCAGCCTGGTTTCCAATTTTCAACAAAACAAGCCATTGGTTCTCAACCCAGAATTCGTGCATGGAATAAAAAGCATACTCTCTGACTCGAGCTTGGATAAGGTTTGTGCATGTGTGAAGCTTATGCTTCCAGTTGTTATTCCAGATGAAAGATGCCTTGTCAGACTGAAATGTTTTGTGTACTTCAGGAATTCATTGCGAAGGCAATAACTCTACCTGGTGAAGGAGAGATTATGGACTTGATGGAAATTGCTGATCCTGATGCTGTTCATGCAGTCCGATCTTCTATCAGAAAACAGCTTGCTTCTGAACTAAAAGACGACCTTCTGAAAACAGTATAATAAACTTCTTCAAGGGACTAGTAATTGTTGATTTTACTTGAATTTAGTGGGGAAGTAACTTTTCGCTTGTTCACTGCACAGGTGAACAATAACAGGAGCTCTGGACCATACGAGTTTAACCATCCCGACATGGCAAGGCGTGCTCTCAAAAACAGTGCCCTTGGTCTCTGTATACCTTATGTATTTTTGTTGCATTTTGTTTAGCTAATCTAACTAATTACTCTCCTCTTGCCTACAGCGTATCTTGGGTCGCTTGAAGATCCAGAAGTCACTGAGCTTGCGTTGCATGAATATAGAACTGCCACAAATATGACTGAACAATTTGCAGCTCTAGTGGCTATCGAGCAGAGACCTGGTAAAACCAGAGAGGATACTTTGGCTGATTTCTATAACAAGTGGCAGCATGATTATTTGGTATGCCATATGACCTCTCCCATATGTTGTTTAACGGTCTGACTGTATCTCCTGCTTCGTGGAAGATGAGGTAGGGTTTCCTGTAAAGATGTTATAGTGCATGACTTTCAATGCCTAAGTAGGCTGTTAAGTTTTGGTTTCTCACAATTGGTGTGTGTCCTTGGGGTGTTGTTCTCAATTTGCTCAGAAGCACCTTTTGAGGCAACTCAAAATGTTTGTCAATGTGCATCTATTATCTCCAACCTATATACAAAACATCAAATTAAGCATTGTTATGCCCTTTCAAGAATTCTTTTGCATGATTTTGGAAATTGTTGTTTTTCAGGTTGTAAACAAATGGTTTGCTCTTCAAGCCATGTCCGACATTCCTGGGAACGTAGAGAATGTCAGGAATCTGTTAAACCATCCAGCTTTCGACCTGCGTAATCCTAACAAGGTCTGTGAGATTTCCCAACTTTAGTACCTTACAACAGTGGTTTCAGTTCATAGTTTGTCATGTCTATTCTTGACTCTGTGACAGGTATATTCACTTATTGGAGGATTTTGTGGGTCTCGCGTTAACTTCCATGCTAAAGATGGATCAGGCTACAAATTCTTGGGAGAAATGGTGGTGCAACTTGACAAACTGAACCCTCAGGTCTGTTCAGATTTGTATTTCTTCAAGCATTATGGTCTATTTTCTTTTCTCTGCATTTTATGTTGCTTCATTCGATCATTCTCTATTATGGACCACAGGTGGCGTCCCGCATGGTTTCAGCCTTCTCCAGGTGGAAGCGTTATGACGAAACTCGACAGAGGCTTGCCAAGGTAATAATCTTTGCCATAACCTACTAATATCTATCCACAATGGGTTTCTCATTTTTGAATTGTGTAATCTATTACACGATATGCTATGCGTTGGAGGATGGTATCACATATTATATATATTACCCACATAATGTAAATCTTTGACAGGCGCAGTTGGAGATGATACTGTCGACTAATGGACTCTCAGAGAATGTGTTCGAGATTGCCTCGAAGAGCTTGGCTGCCTGAAAGTTTTCATTTTGTTCAAAGTGATCAACTCATGCATTTGTTGAAAGAATGAAGAAGTGAAACTTATCTTTGTGGATTGCTCCGAAATGTGTCCTAGCTTTTGACACTCTGAAACTTGTTGAAAAATATAATTTTAGTGGTGCATTTTATAGCCCAAAACGCATTTATAAGATACACTACATTCACAGCAATTTGCTTAGACAGTGGACTTCTCTTTGCACTATTTCAATATAACATACATCAGTAGGTCCTCTCTGAATCGCAGGAGATAGTTGCCCATCATACGGCTCACCAACTTTACTTGCCTCTATGGGAGGCTCGCTCCGGAGAGGTTCGGTTCACTTTGTAAGCTCATTGGTGATCTATTTCCTATGGTGCACAAACTGATCAAAGAGGAATTCGATGAACAAGTCTTGTCAATATAACACACAGCATCTAGACATCTTTTTATGTTAATACTCGCTAATGAACTTTGACAGATCAATATGGCGTGGTGGAGCGCTTTAGCATCGTAGTGGAGCGGTTAGGTCATGAGTGGCAATTTTTGTAACTTCTTGGTTTAATTCAGTTAGAAAATTAATTTCTTTTGACCTCGTTTCATTTCTCCTCCTGTCAGATTAATTTAGATTATATTTCTTTCGATTAGAATCACGTGTCTTAGATTGGAGTAAAGCTTTAAGGGATTTTTTTTTTTGTAAAATTTTCGTCACAAAAGTAGATATATACACGCGCGTATAAAGGAAATATTTAAGACATCTTTTTTGTCCAATAATGAAGTTTTTTTTCTTGCGACAAAAAATCAATTTAAAGTAAACCAAACAAAACTTTTTGTTTTACCAGGTAGAATTAATTATAAAAATTTATAGCATTATTCATATTTGCTAGCGTCGATAGCATATATAAGTTTTTAAAATGTTATTTACCATTTTCACGATGTACCTCTTGTATTTTTTTATTTTTTATTTTATTTTTGTTCAATCTCTTGTATTGAAACAAAAGATCTAAATTATTTTCTTACTTTATGGAAAAATTTTATGGGTATGAAAGGTATGCATGCATGAAAACGAGGCAGTGAAGTTGCAAAAAAGTGACACAAAAGGTGAAAAATAATTATGAAGATTTCTTGTGGGTGTGTGTCAACTCGAAAAGCAGAAAAGTTAAAAAATTGGTGAAAGATGAATACACTTGACGTAATGATGATTAAATTTTATCGAATAATTTGATAATTAAATATTTACCAACGTAATTTTACATCATCCAAAAAGAAAAAAGCAACCGTGCAAGTTAGTTTAAGTGGCGGGTAAAGAGGGGGAATTTTCAGGTGTGGGCCCCAAAACAAAACTTAGGCCGAGGTTTGAGTTCTTCACGAAAGCCACCATCATCGAGAAGTGTATTATGCCCACCCACACGTGCGCTCTTTCGACACATCAAAAAGGCTTTTCTCGATAGCCCAATTACCAAAAAGTTCAACTAAACAACTTGGAGAAAAGCTTAAGATAATTAACTCATGGACCAAATTGCCCTCTATAGAAAGATCCATCATTCCATCTTATCAAATACCGAATTTCAACTTATTGATTCTCTCGTAACGTTATCAAACCAAGTAAAGTATGCATAAAGTAGATAAGATGATGAGATCTACTGATTATAAACTCTCACGTTATAATTCTCAATCATTCGTGGCAATGGATGTGGTTGAATCCTCTATGATGAAGGGAATTAATGCACAAAAAAAAAGTTTAAATAAAAAAATACGATTAAGCATTACTTTTTTTATTTTTTAGGAAGTTCAACCAATATAAAAAAAACATCATTCATAATAATTGTATATTATCAATTCATTATTATTGAATCTTTAACATAACATAATATCGTATTTACTTCCCAACTTATTGCCAGCAGTAGATGTTGTTTCATGATAAAGCCTTACCAAATGTCATAGTACGGCCATTCACGCATCTGTCATGAGTAGGTGCTGCTCAATCAATATCTTATCTTATGTTACAAAGATCATCATGTATCAACGTCCTAGGTGATCTTGACCAAAAAAAAAAAAATGTCCTAGGTGATTTTGCCAAAAAAAAAAAATGTCCTAGGTGACACTTTGGTGAAAAATAAATAATGAAAATAATAGATATTACTACTCTTTAAAGATGAGTTTATAGTTCACAATAATTATATACACAAGAGTGGTATAGTTTAAGAACTCTACATTCATAGCAAAATTAAATAAAATATGCTGAATCACTAATTTGTTTAGATCTATTTTAATAGCATCGCTAAAATAGATGGAATATATGTATAATGTCCACATCGTTATCCAATTAAGCTTTTATGACAAAGAAATAAAGACAATATCTTAAACTTGCATAATAGACTAGGAAGATAACAATGAACACAAATTATTCAAAGTTTTTTGAGAAATCACTAAATATTTATTTAGACTCACTGTTTTGATATGAAATCTACCATTGGTTTTTTTTTTTTTTTTTTATGAAGTTCTTTCTATGAATATCAAATATATGATTATATTTTTAGATTCTTAGCTTGGACATATAAATCATACAACAACATATTTTTGAGATAATTTTACACAAATAAAGTAACACAATAAACCCACAACAAATCCATGATGCAAATCTCATGACATTAAATGCAAAAAACCAATTTGGTGTGAATCTTAATACCCACCATCACTATGGTAATGCATGTCATTCAATGTGGCAAGCAAATTTCAGGTGCACCTCTATTCAATTTACACCTCAAGGTCATTTTCGTCATTTGGACAGTCGAAAAGTAATTGAATAATCATCCCCTATAAAAAGCTCCTTTGAGCTTCCATATAATAATTAATCACATTATAGAGAAATCACTAGAAAGTCTTTGCCGTGTTTGACCTCAAAAGCTATACATACAAATATGTATATCTATATAGTTAGATATATATAGATATATAGATATATATATATATATATATATATGGACACATACACACTAGCGTCGATATACATAGAGAGAGAGGAAAAAATTTAGAGAGAGAAAGCTTTGAGATTTTCTTTGCATGTTTATTTCTTAGTTTCTTGCTCGCTAATCTTACTTGTCTGCTATAATTTTTGTTAAGAAAATTTTTATTTTTTGGTGAAATTTTGTGAGATTTGATTGAAACGTGGTGAAATTGAGCTTGAATTTGATTGGTTGAATCGGCGAAAGTGCAAAAATGAGAAGAGCAAATGGAGAGATGCGAGGCGTAAACGATACTTTAGAGACTATAAACGCTGCCGCGACGGCGATCGCGGCGGCGGAGAATCGCGTGCAGCAAGCTTCGGTGCAGGTGAGCTTCATTTCATTTGAATTGGAATTAATTTTGCTGAATTTTATCTTCTTTTTTTTTTTAAATGGAAAATTTGAGCTCTAAATGTAATTTACTTGATAAAGCAGCCTTTTTTTCAGATTTAGAAAAATTTGCTCTGAATTTGTGTTAATTTGATCTGAATTTGCATTAGTTTTTTGATAGATTTAATCTGTTTATTAGAAAAATTAAACTTGAATTCTTATTTTATGTCTCTAAGAGTTAGATTTGAGATCTGATGACTTTGTATGTTTAATAATTTAATTTTGCTTCTTATTTGATTTTAATTATTTTCTAAATAATTGTGGCTCTTTTAGTGTTTAATCTCATTATTTGATGAAGTAGATCACGCTCAGCTTGGTGTTGATCTGACACTATGATGTTTGAGAATGCTAACCTGAGCTTTGAAAAAGATTAAAACTTTTTGATGATAAAGATTAGTCATTTGTCGGTTGATAAAGCTTAATTTTTTTTGAGAATTATGAGGAGATTTATCGTGATAATTGGATAAACTTTATGAATTTTAGCACTTCTGTTAACGAATTTTGATCTTCATAATGGAAGGTGTAAATGCATTGATTAGAAACGCTCCAAGGCTTATGTCGGTTAAGTGATCAACAGCGATTTTGTGTTTGTGTTCTTTGGAGACAGAAGCCCTTTTCAGCTTGCTGAATGGCGCCTGTTCTTATGTATTTGAAGTTTCAACCTGATTTGGTGTTGTACGTTAAACATGGCATGAAAAGTTTTTCAGGGGAGACATAAAACTTTACCGTTGAGAGCACTTGATGCTCATGACGTAGTTAACTGAAAAACTGTAATCATGTGTTTTAGGTTGTCGGTGCATACGTTTTTGCTCTATTGTGTATCAGTGCCATGCGTTATTACACGTGAGAAGTTAATATAGTCAGGTATTGCCTGTTATGCAGGGTGTGAATAAATGCTGCTTTAGTTGAATGCTTGTGATGTAGTTAACTGAACAACAATAAGTTTGCATTTTAGTTTGTCCGGTTATTCATCTTGCACTCTCTTATTCAAAGAACACAAGTTTTCTGGCGTCATTGCCTTCTCATGGAAGCTGAGGAGTTTAGTGCCAACTGATAACATTATATATTACGGTGACTTAAGCCTGACATCTGCAGCCAACTCATGTAACTAAAGTTATATTTTATATATGAAGCTGGGAAGTGGAATCTAATTTCCCTTTGAGCAATCAATTCGACAATTTGGAACAAAGACATTCTCTTGAACACAATTGTTCAAGGTGAATCTTGTTAATGCATCTACTGGGACGAAAATCAGGGTCAATCAAGAGATCTTTTCCCAACTGTAATATCGATAGAATATTTGTCAAGTTCTTTAATTGTAACTTAGGAGTAGTCGTCAGATTCTGATTGGCAGCTAGATGTACAGTATAGACAATTCAGTGATCCACACTGCACTGACCTGATCTGTGGGATACAATTTTGATGCTTTGTTGCTCGGATTGCAGATATATGAACATTGGGCTTCTTAAGAAGAGCGGTTGAACTTTTATTGACTTGGTTAGCTTACTTTCTTCAAATAATTTTAAGCAGAAGTTGTTGCATCTTGTGCTTCCATGCCTGAAACGCGGATCTTTAGTTTGCCATCTGATCTAGAATATCAATAAATAGAAACTTTTGTATTTGTGAATTACCTATCAACTACTTGGTTGCTCTACTTGATGCCTCCAGGTGTCGGCAATTAGTGAGATTTTAATCTGACTGGATGGAAGAGAAATATTATTTGGGAGGAAGGGTTTAGAAGAACAAAAATGTGAAACTGGATTAACATTTTATGATAACCTGAAGAAAGTATTATGTCTCGGTTATGCTTTTCTTTTATATTGATGATTATTTTATTTACATCTGATAATTGATACCAAGTGGAGACTTTTATTGTCCATTTCTTTGTCAATATAGTCTTTGTTACTAAAATAGCTAGTAGCTAACCGAAGACCAAATCATGGTAAGGATTTTTGAGGATGTTAGGGGGAAACTTTCTCTCAATAGGAATATAGGAATACGGTGGAGAATAGTTCTTTTTGTATAGCTTGGAAACTTAACAACATTTTGGTTTGAGGACTAATCAGGTTCTCCTTTGTCTTGTACATGTGTTTTTTTTCGTGGAATGGAATGGTTACTTAGCAAAAAAAAAAAAAAAGAAACTAGTAGTTTTTTGGTTGCTTTGCCAGCAGTAACTGAAATGGAGAAAATGGAAAAAAAAAACCATATCACATAGTTTTTTTGTGAATGTTTCATTCTCTTCTTTTTTTTATCTGGAAATTTGCTTGTAGGGCATGTTTAATCGTCTTTCTCCCTCTGGTGGAAATAATTTAAGATTGCTTAATAGCTCAGTTTCAGAAACCAAAATTCATGTTATTGCTCTCAACTTTATATTCATTTAGATGCAAAAGAAGTTTTTATTTGCTTAGGATATTGATGCTAAAGTTGCCGAACATTTTTCTATCACATACAGAAACGGAGGTGGGGAAGCTGTTGGAGCCTTTATTGGTGTTTTGGATCTCACAAGAACAAGCAGCGAATTGGACATGCCGTCCTTGTTCCAGAACCAACAGCGCCACGATCAGATGCTCCTGCAACTGAAAACCCAATTCAAACACCTTCTGTTGTCCTACCCTTTGTTGCTCCTCCCTCCTCCCCTGCATCTTTCCTTCAGTCAGAACCTCCTTCTTCAACTCAGTCACCTGGTGGCTTGCTCTCTTTCTCTTCTATGACTGCAAGCATGTATTCCCCTGGTGGACCTGCATCTATATTTGCTATTGGCCCTTATGCACATGAAACGCAGTTAGTCACTCCACCCGCGTTCTCAACATACACCACTGAACCGTCAACTGCACCCTTTACTCCTCCTCCAGAATCTGCCCACTTGACCACACCTTCCTCACCTGAGGTGCCTTTCGCTCGGCTTCTTGATCCAATCCAACAACGTGGGGAGACTGGTCAAACATTTCCTTTGTCCCAGTACGAGTTTCAATCTTATCTGCTTCATCCTGGAAGCCCAGTCAGTAATTTGATCTCACCATGCTCAGGTATATCTGGATCAGGCACCTCATCTCCTTTTCCTGACCGCGAATTTGCTCCTGGAAATCCCCACTTCCTTGAGTTCAGAACTGGTGACCATTCCAAGCTTTTGAACCTTGAGAAGATGTCTCGTGAATGGGGATCACGACAAGGATCTGGTACTTTGACCCCTGATGCCGTGGCTTCCAGATCTCACGAAGGCGTTCTTTCAGATAATCAAAATCATGGTGTTGCTCCACATTCTACTACAAGTAATGGATGGCGAAATGATGAAGTTGCTGTTGACCATAGAGTATCATTTGAGATAACTGCAGAAGAAGTTGTGAGATGTGTGGAAAAGAAGTCAGAAGCATTTCGTAGGGCTGCTTCGGCATCTCTTGAGAATGCAGAACAAAATACCATAAGAGAAGGAAGACAAAAACATACTGAAAATGGTCATAACTGCTCGGCCGGTGAAATCTCCAATGATGGATCTGAGAGAGCTTCTTCAGACGGGGAGGATGGACAGAGCCATCAGAGGCACCGGTCCATCACTCTGGGTTCTGCCAAAGAATTCAACTTTGACAATGTTGATGGAGGAAACTCCGGAAAATCTAGTATGAGCTCGGACTGGTGGGCCAATGAGAAGGTTCTCGGGAAGGAGGGTGGGACATCCAAGAACTGGTCATTTTTCCCCGTGCTGCAGCCTGGTGTCAGCTGACTCCGGTTACATTGCATTGGCACATCACTACTGCTGCTCCACAGAGAGGAAATCAAATACAGCTTATTAAGGAATTACGTTCCATGAAACAAAGCGGTGGAGATTAGCGCGATCCAAATGGTAGCATACATTGCAGATATAACCCATAGATGAAGGCTGCTTTTTGAGCTCTTCCCGTCTTCAAAGAAGACAGGGATGTATTGCTAGATTTACCATGGATAATGTGTTTTCTATCTCTACTTTAGGCATAAATTTAACCAACAATATCCAGAATATGATAGATATTTTGCTTTTACGTTATGTGTAACATAATAGGAAGAATAGTAGCAGCACTGATGCGGGTGATGATGACGAGAATGATGGTTTAGACTTTTAGATGATCAGTTTTTAACCGAGCAATAACACTTTTGTTTTTCCATCAGGCATGTGCATATCTTTTTGCTTGCTCAGGTGAAATTCAGTGTTCATTTAAAAGAAAGTTCATGCCCGTGGAACAAATCCCAAACTGAGGAAGAAAAGAGCGATCCAGAGCTTGAAATTCTCGCTATGCACGGGATTTAGAGAATGATCGAATTCAGTTTGGAAATTGTTATAAGCAACTTTATCTTGTATTTTTGCAAGAAATTATTCAATAGTTGCAAAGACTTGAAGAGAAGTGGCCGGCTGTCAACTTATAGAGAAGTATCACTTGCATTACCATGCAGCTTTTACATCTCGAGTCATTGAAGCTTGATATTAATGCTTTCAAAGACTTAATTAGGTTAGTTACATCTTTTTTCATGTCCTTTTTTTCTATTTAAATTATTTAGGGTAAAATATAATTTATTCTGTATTAATTCCTAAATCTCTTAAAATTTGGGATTTGGAGGACCTTTTACCTAATTCATATCTCACACGTATGAGATCTCTTTGACAGAACAAAATAAGAAAAAAGAACAGAAAAGACATAAGAGGTCTCTAACGGACACTGCCATGCCACAAATGTCGTTTCAACAGGGAGTGTCGTCATACTTATTATATTCTAAGTAGTTATAAGGCAACAGGGGTGGAGCTACGAATTGAAAAAAAAAAAAAATTATATTCCGAGTAGTTATAAGGGAACAGGGTGGAGCCACGGATTGACAACATAAAATAATAGTAATAATTCTTTTTAATAATATTATATAAATCTTTAAAAAAAAAAAAAAAATTTAGAGGCCGAGAGCCCGCCGGCCCTGTAAGGGAAAACTCTTTTTCCCAAATAAAATACTACTTTTCTCTTTTGGATAGATAAAGAAAATTTTAAATTAAAAAAAGATCATTCATTCATATCATAATGAGATGGTCCATCAAAACAAAATAAGCATGGTCATATCTAAACATAAATTCGTTGATCCCAAATAATAAAATAGGTTAGAACTTTTTGGTACAAAAAAAAAAAAAAAAAGTCAATATCATTTGCTTCCTTCCTTCATAACTAGCTCCATTGTAAATAGCAGAATATTGGAGCTTGACGCACAAAAATCAATAAGGAAGTCATGACAATGGTAACCTCCAAATTCATTGGCTGCTCGTCTTTCCAGTGCTTCAAAATCGACTTTTTTAACTTCTTCTTCTTCTTCTTCACTGCTTCCTTCTCCTTCTTCGCCTCTTACTTTATACATAATCTTGTCTTTCCAAAGAATACACACCTTACCTTGGCCCAAATAAAGTAACCTGAGGACATAATGACACCATCG
Source organism: Ehretia macrophylla (assembly GCA_037974665.1). Lineage (NCBI taxonomy): Eukaryota > Viridiplantae > Streptophyta > Magnoliopsida > Boraginales > Ehretiaceae > Ehretia > Ehretia macrophylla. The sequence goes on along the minus strand of CM075764.1, from coordinate 9,697,127 downwards.
TGGGCTCGGCAGAATTCCCTCAACAGCCAAACTAAGTGTGAAATATTTTGCTTGAGAAAGATCAAGGCCGATTAATGTTGTTCCATTGAGCCAAAAAGAATGGCCTCCAACCACGACACCAGGTAAACTCGTACAGTTACCAATTACCTTGTTAAACCGAAGATTATCACAACGTGCCCAAGAAGAAGAAGCCGGCGTATATGCATAGAAGTAGGGAGAAGCATCTGACCCAAACCTTCTAATCTTCTAATTTGTGGTATTTTCTATAAAATTTATCTAGTTTGTTGATCTTTTGACTATATCTTTGATTGAAATAACAGATTTGGGCATGCTGGCATAATTACGTAATGAAAGCTCAATTTTTTCAATTTTTAATCATATGTCTTTTTGATTTTCAAAGATGAATCCCCGAGCCTGTTAGGCAATATATATGACAATTAAAATAATTATGCAGTGATAATAAATCATGTATTCGTTCATGTTTAATTACGCATATTTAAATCAAATAATAATTGAATGTAATTAAATTAATTTTGCTAACAGTTTAGGATTACCTCTTGAAGCGAAGATCGATGTAGAATCTGAATCAAGCTCCCCATGTATGAAGCCTCCAAGATTGATCTACACAGAATCTGCACTTGCTAATTGGATTTCTACCCCCACTAAGTTTCTAGAGAAATTCTATATTTTTTTTGACTGATAAATTGTGCTAGCTGTTTCTCTGTCAGAATAGGTCTATATATAGAACACATATGACCTAAGCCATAAGTGGGCTGGTCTTAAACTTATCAGTCTTAGGCTCCATAATAATCAGATCACTATCTAATTACTACGAACCCAATTAAGTTAATATTTGGGACGATCCCAAATTTAATTTAATCTTTTCTCCAATCCAATTAATCTGCAAATTCCATTTGTGTGTGACCTTTCGGGTTTATAATTAATCGATAGCGAATAATTAATTCCACTAATTAATTAAATTAGAACTCTTTCTAATTAATTCACAAATCGTGAGTGACATATAGCAGTATATCACGATTACCCAATTAAAGATGAAGTGCAAGCATGCGAACCCAAATAGTAATTTATACACAATCAAATCCTACTGTCTCAATTATCCCGATCAAGCCAGAGTCATGGATTGGGTCGTCAAATTCTCTTACTCGACCATATGCCAAAACCCAATTAATTAGTGACTAATGAATAATTCGTAAAACGACTTCCACTATTCTACCTTGGCCAAGGATTTCAAGTCACTCAACTAATCAGATTGCATAGGACACCCAATTGACAGTTTTCTTATCTACACACATATTTATGCATGACGGAATAAATCACTACCACTGAATACATTGTCTAATCATGATTAGGACTAGCTTATTTGCACTAGCAAATCGTGACATTCCTAATCATGAGATAATCGTAGTGTCTCAGGTCTAAGGATTAATTGCATAATTACATGATACAATGAATTATTGACATTCCATGTAATTTGTTGTATCGGTGGTCAAGTCCAGTTACTTATTCACAATAAGTACTTATACATCTACTACAATGATATGAGACAAATCGCCCAAACTGATATCTCATATAATTTGGTGAGTAGACTGTAATCCGATCTATCCAGATAAACTAATGCTCAATTAGTTTATCTTATGATCAGGGACAACTTTTAGAATATATTCATGATTATAGATTCCGTCACTCATATCCTTACTCCTAAGGATATAATATATAAATAATATTCTAAGGACTTTATTTATTTAATCAAAACATTTATAATATATAAATAAACTGCCCATATTAAATGAATTAATAAATTAAATAACACATTATCCATAATTCCAAAAATACAATTTATCAGCTTTTGGGCATTATTCCTAGTAGAGATATCGTCTGTTCTCGGGCCCATTAGAAGAGCGTTCCTCTAGTTCTCGGGCAGCAGGCTTGGAGAGGTCAGGCGCTCAGCGAGACAGCCAGACTCTAGAGTTCTTCTAGCCTTCCTCCAAGGCCACCAAGTAGCTCGAAGATTCCTCCAAAGAGTCAGTGTGATGAGATATGTCCCCACAGAGTGACTGAGTCGACCTTAGAACTCAATGATGATTGAGAGGATAGTTTGGAAGAATTGTTGTGGACGATCAAGGCGGTCTCGTCGTCGCACTATAAAAAGAGAAATTATTAGCATAAAAGATTGATATCAAAAGGAAAAAAGCAGACAAAAGAGGGGGTGATTACCTTTCGAGCTACTTTCACTCTTTCAGCGGCAAGTGCAATAGGATCCATCCCTTGGATTGAGATCTCTTGGGGACGTACCTTCTCACGCTACCTTTCTGGAGTAACCTTCGAGCTACTTGGTGGCCTTGGAAGAAGGCCAGAAGAACTTTGGAGTTTGGTCGCCTCACTGAGCGCCTTGATCTTTCTAAAGAAAAGTATTTCACACTTAATTTGGCTGTTGAGGGCATTCTGCCGAGCCTACGATGCTGTCATTATGACCCCAGGTTACTTCATTTGGGCCAAGGTAAGGTGTGTATTCTTTGGAAAGACAAGATTATGTATAAAGTAAGAGGCGAAGAAGGAGAATGAAGCAGTGAAGAAGAAGAAGAAGAAGCATACAAAGAAGTCAATTTTGAAACACAGGAAAGACAAGCGGCCAATGAATTTGGAAGTTTCCATTGTCATGACTTCCTTATTGATTTTTCTATAGCTCACAAAAAGGCCTTCGTTCGTAAAAGGTTCAGCTACAAAGTTTGTACAAAAGCCTCTGACTGTTTACTGTTTGACCGTAATTTCACGAAGAAAACTTATTGCGCCAAGTCACTCACACTATCTTTCATATGCTTTGGTGATGTAAATTTTCCCTCTCTCTGTTTTCTTTTTTTGCTTTTTTCTTGCACGTTATTCTTCTAGTGCACTACTTTTCTTTTCTCTCTTGATCAATCCAATTTCTCTCTTTGTTCTTATAGGAATGTCGCACTTTCTAGACATACCAGCAACACTTTTTCAGGTTCTGAACTCGTCAGCGGGGTACCACGAGAGTCGAAGCGCACGATGAGCGTGGAGTGCAATGAAGTACATATTTTGGGACTTGTTGATTTTACATATTTTGGCTGGAGTTTGATATTTATGAAATCTTCATTTATTTAACAAAGAAAGATATATTCTCGTAACGGATTATAACGTATGAAAATAAATATTTCGGAGTTCTATGTTTGATGTGGGGTTATAGCTACTGTAGTTTGATTCTTTTCATTAAATTTAAAACTTTATTGCTATCAAGAATGCTTGATTGATGGTTATATGGGTTCTCATTCGTCAAATTTGGGACACCATTTTTGTGTTGTGCATGAAAATTGGACACGGAATGAAAAGCTTTTTGCTTTATACAGTAGCAGGATAGTAACCTCTAACCATCAATGGACTCATGGCAACAAGAACGTATTAAATTAAAAGAGAGAATTGAACTACAGTGGCCAACACAGGATGACAAAAGTAAGGTTTCCATTCATTACGATTTGGCCTAATAGCACGGGAAATAAGAATCCGTGTAAGAAAGCAAGAGGTCGTTGGTTCGACCCCGGTTGGACTCTTCCAATTATAAAAATTTAATTTTCTTTTGTAGTAAATATCTAGAATAGCTAGCAAGAGGCAATATGGGATAAAACTAATTTTCATAGAAACTCTTTTATCACGAAAATCATGGAAAGTGCAATTAGTTATATGTCCGTTAGAAGTTTTGGAGACAAAATAAATATGGTAGGGGAATGGGATGGAGATTTCAAGGGATTTTTTTTAGTTAGTAATAGTATATAGTAGAAGGTTCAATCAATTAGAGTTTTAGCTGGGCAAAATTTATTATGTAATTATTGTAGTATGAGAAAATATTGAAATAAAATATATAAAGATTCAATTATGCTATCGTATTATATATTATTCTATTAAGATTTCATTCTCACCTTTGTCAAAATAAGGTTTAAAATATTGTTTGAAATATTTTTCTATTTATTAGAATTTAGTATTTAGTAGTATACAACAATTGATGAGGTAGACAGATATCTAACTCTCCATTTTAGTTATACGGTGAGATGTTAGCCATTTACAAAATAAATGGAGTGTCCTTATCAACATATTTTATATATATGCATGTGTGTGTGTGTGTACGTGTGTGTACGTGTGGATGGTGTTAACAAAGAGTCAAAAAAAATTTAGATGACGTGGGAATTCAATTGGCAGAGTTCGACTACCAACTGGTAAACTCTCTAGTGCAACGGTACAACCCCCACACATGCTCCAAATTAGTCAAAGGTAGAACTCCAGAACAGTGGGAAATATTTTGATAACTATTTTGGGCGGAATTCAAGAGCAGACAATCATCGACTCCAGACTAAGGGTCGAACTAAGATTGGACTATTTTGGTAACTGTTAACACTTCCATGAGGTTTATCGAGAAATGTAAGAATATTTAGATGATGGATAAGACTACCTTCAATAACGCAATTACTGTGGTAGATTTGGTTGGTCATATCAATAGGGTGACAAGTTAGATGGTTATGTTGGAATTAAAAAAATACGGAAACTTTAAACCAATTGGTGCATATCTTTCGGCCTTTTCATGTATAAAATTTGGAATGGACATCAGACGCCATTTTCAGGAACAATCTATTCGGCCAGAACATATACTAGAGGATATTTTTTATGTTTCAATGGAAGTGTTGTATGACATGGTCGCCATATGCATTTTATGAAATGGCCAAAAAAAGTTGGGAGGAGTCTGCATTTCACCTTGGTGAATTATGGTAATATAACCCTATCGTGAATTTATATCATTTATTTGAATGATTGATAATTTGTCTTTTGTGTTTTGTAGGTTTTATAAAATTCTACTACAACAGCATCCAAAGATTTTTCCCATATTTGGTTAGAGAACTCAATAGACAAATTTTGTATATTCAACGGATATAAATTATTGTTTATTTATTCTATAATACAAATTAGATTAGGAGCGACTAGGTGTTGATAGGTGGATGTCTTTTGTGTTGTACTGCTTTTTTTTTTTGTATATAAAGTTTGTAACAATTTGTCTTCTAACATTTTTAAATAATGTTTGATCAGGTATTGGATTTATTTCATTACAAACAATCCTTTGATTTTTACTGCAGCGAAGTGTATGAGTTTTATTCAAAAAAATATGAAATTTAAGGAAAATGCATATAATTATGTTTGATACAACTGTTATGATGATGGAATTGGCGGATTATATCGAACAAGTTGAAGCTACAATGGAGGAACTGAACTACGTCAAGAATTATTTTACACTTGTCAATGGCAATCCCTTCAGCCATCCATTTTCCTCAATTTATTACACGAAAAATGTCAAAAGGCATTTTCAAAATTCACCGTTGTTTAAAAATTGTTGTTGTACGCTTTATAACTCTAAAAAACAACTTTGTTAGAAATTTTCAACAGATTGGTCAATGTACTACATGATGGTATACCATGTGCATTCCAAGTTAGGCCATCCTTATCAGAGTCTTCAAAGTGTAATTATAGCACTTTTTAGAGACTCCAACAGATGAAAACCCAACCATACCAGATGATTTGAAGACCCAAAAATAATTATTTTTTTTAAAGATTGGAATGTAAAAAAATAGCAAGTCTACAAAAAAAATAGCAAATTTGGAGACTCACTGTAGCAACAAAAGGTGAGTCTCCAAAATGTCTGTCAGAGATGACAGACCTATTCCAAAAAAAACAAAACAAAAAAACAGAAAAATCACATTTTCATATGAGAAAAAAAAAAGGTATGTTTTCATGGGTGCCATGGGGAGTGCGTGGGTACTGTTGGGGTGGTGATACCGTGGGGAGGGGGTATGGGTGGTGATGCCGTGGGGAAAAGGGTGGGGGTGGTGATGCCTTGGGGAGGGGTGGAGGTAGTGATGTCGTGGGGAGGGGTGAGGGTAGTGATGGTGGTGATGCCGTGACTGAAGAAGGGGAAGGGGGAAGGGGAAGGGGGGTGATACCGTGGGGAGGGGTGGGGGTGGTGATGGTGGTGATGTTGTGATTGAAGAAGGGGATGGGATGGCGATGCTGTGATTGGAGAAGGGGAAATGAGGGGGTGGCGGCGGTGGAAGTGAAGAAGATGGGAAATAAAAGTGGAGAAGAGGGTAGGGTTTGTGTAACGCCCCGAACCCAACCCCACGCTAGAGTCAGACTCGGACCCGTCACTCGTACAGAGTCTCCTCTGTACCAAGGACAAAATGGTTACCTGCAAATAGTCACTCAAGACATTTGAACTATAAACAACAACTTATCTTCTAATATTTCCAAAGCTAGAACAAAATCACAAGGCCATCCGAGCCTTGGAGCAACCACAATCTACTTAAGCACACAAACATGCGAGATAAGTTGGTTTTAGCCATAAGTAGTTAAATACAATATAAATTCTAAGTTCCATAGGTAGGACAATAAACACTCCAAGCATGCAAGAGAAAATAACGTCTAGAATCCATTATTACAATCCAACATCTTTCTCTAACATTCAAGTCTACCACTACTAAACATATACACAAGACCCCAAGGTCTCAAAATACAATATTAACATGAACTCCACGCAAGTAGCACACAAGATCCACCTTAGCACACAAAGTCACAGATTCTGATCTACGTGAACTTCTTCTTCTTCTACTACTTCTAACAGTTGGGGATTCACCTCAGCTTCTCCTGAAACATTTCAAATGAGGAGTGAGCAACAGAGTTGCCCAGCGAGGGAGGTGATGCAACATGCAAACGTGCAATATGATATGCAAACATGAGAAAACCTATATAAGCCACATAAACCAACAAGACAATAAGCCAAGCTATTGATCACTTTTAAAAAGGATACGGTTCCACTTCCAAGTCTTCATTCACGAGCCACGAACCACGAGCATCACGAACATGCCGGCAAACCCCAAGCACCAACAATTGGGATACTCCAGATGTATCCCGATCCTACGACCCTTTCTCCCGAGGTAAGTCCATGCCCAGCAGGTGAACCACGCCTCTGGGGTAGTGGAGTATGCCTCAGCGAAAAAGGGAATAGACACCATGGTAGTTGAGGGAGCACGGCAAGTCCGACGCCGCCCGTGTTTCTCGACGCTACCACATCCGAAAAGGTTGCGCAACCCCGAGACAAGTCACAAGCAATCAAGATATCACATAACACATAAGAGGGACGACAAAGTAGGCTACCCTCACATATAAGCACGATATAAGTTCACATAAACACGAGATTAGCTTAAAGATACCAAAAGAAGCAATCAACACAATTAATTCCCACAATCTACTCAAATAGCTTAATTATATCCTAAATAATCAATACAATACAAGATAACTTAATTACAAGTGCCAATTGCATCAAATATAGCCAAAACTACTTTTTCCCCTTTCTTTAACCGAGTTTTCTTTCTCCTATGCATGGTTCAAGATTCCCAAATCATAACCTAATCTTTCTATATTCCTAATTAAGCCCAAAGGCACCTTTTAAAGTCATCAAAACTTATTTTTGAAGCAAAAGTTCGGGAAGGCCCCGAACGGGTTTGAACTACAACTATACTAACCGAACCCCATTTTCGCGAAATGAAAACACCAAAGTTGCTTCCTTAGCTCAAGGATACCCGAATCAATGCCCAAACTTGCCCGGATTGCTCAACGGAAAAAGTCCCCTTTTTAAAGTCGGCTATTTTTGCAATTAAGTTCGGTTTCGAGTGATTCAACCTCACGTGGCTTTTCAACTAACTTCACTAGGGTCTAGAGCATCTAATTGAAGCCTCAATTTAAGCTAATTAGCAATTTCTCTCAAAACCCTAATTCTAGGCACTATTCATCATCTCTTTTGATCAATATATGCATTCAACCATAGAATCTTCTAACAAGCTATAAAAGTTAACTCTATAGGCACCAATAAACTCATAGTAAGCATTTATAACAAGTTTTATAGCTATAATTAACAAACCAAGAAAATTCAACATAATAGCATAACTTTAAAAGCAATGAAATGCATCTCCCTCACAATTTTTGAAGACAAGGAAGCTTGTTGAAGGCCCTAGGATGCTCAAAACCCTCCCAAGATCAAGCTAGGAGCTCAAGATGCAAGGTTGAAAAAGCAAAATCTCCTCTTTTCTTTCCTATAGGTGGTCGGCCATCTCAAGGGACTTGAAGGTCATTTTTGCTTTTGTTTTGATGACTAATGTGTGTTATTGTTTTTAATTTCATGAGTTGGTTATATTATATGTGGTGCATAATTAATAATATAAGCTAATTAGTCTCAAAAACTTGATCAACTAAGGTTAATTGCAATTTCAAATGTTTATAGTTGAAACTAGCACTATTCTAACGTAACACTATTCAATTATCACAAAAAATATTTTCCACACGCACACTCCTAAGCTCGAAAGTTCAAAACAAAAATTTCTCGGTTCCTTTTAAATGTCATATGACCTAGGAAAAATTAAAAATCAAACTTTTAAAATAGTAAAAAATATTATGAATAGTAACCTCTAATAAAAACAATTAAGCAAGAAAGATGATGCACGTAGGAATGCGCACATAAATATGCAACAATTATAAATAAATTTATGGTAAAATTCTCGGGCGTCACAGTTAGTGTATATATATATATATATATATATATATATTTTTTTTTTTTTTTTTTTTTTTTCTAAAAAAAAACATTTATTGCTTTAAAAAAACAAATTTTATGTTATTTAATTGTTGTTTTTTATTTCTTAAAGTAATTTTTTTGTATAATTTTTTTGTAATTTTATTCATTTAATTTTTTTTTGTTGAATATTTTTTCTTTATATTATTTAAATTTATATTTTTTGTAATTTTATTCATTTAATTGTTTTTTTTGTTAAAGTAAGTTTTTTGTAATTTTTTTCATTGATTTTTTTTTTTGTTGAATATTTTTTCTTTATATTTTTTATTGTTTTATTCATTTAATTTTTTTATTCATTTAAATAAGTTTTTTTGTAATTTTAATTCTTAACTTTTAATTCAATAATTTTCTATTATATACTTATTTCAATTATTGCCATTTTGTTTATTCAGCTATGGATTCCGGCAAAGGAGTTAGGGGCCCCAACTTCACCGTTCAAGAAGATATCGCATTATGTCGTGCATACCTTGCAGTTAGTGAAGACCCAATTACAAGCCGAAACCAAACAGCAGCAACAATGTGGGTGCGAATCGTACAAAAATTTGAAGAATTTCACCTTCCAACGACTTTGTTTCAAAAGAGAACTGCAAAATCCAATCCAAAGGCCTTCATTTGGATGAGAGATTTCATTGATGATAATGAATGGACGACCGAGATCGTTTAGAGAAAATCCAATCCAAAGGCCTTCATTTGGATAAGATATTTTGTTTCATGATAACAAATTAATGGATGAGATCATTGAGAAAACATCATATCCAATGGCCGCTATTCGGGTTAGAGAAGAATAGCATTGTTGTAATCGAGTGTAATTAACGACATAATATTTGCCAAAATATAATTGTTGTCGAAATTAATTAATTTTTAGGTTGAAATATTCGTAAAAAAAATTATAAATTTATAAGTATTAAAAAAAATCAAGTACTAAAATACACGAAAAAGTAGCACAAAATTAGATTATGTTAAAAAATTAATAGAGTCTTTAAAATAGAGACCCAAAAAATAATGTGGTTGGAAAAATTTTAAAGACGCAAAAAGTAACTATAATTTTTGGTTTGGTCTCTATTTTGTTAAAAGTCTTTAAATTGTAAAATAGAGACTCATAATTTAGAGACTCTGATAAGAATAGCCTTATGGCTAAGGCTCCGTTTGTTTGCCGTAAAATATTTTCCCAGAAAATATTTTTTTGATTTTTCAGTGTTTAGTAATAAGAAAAAATTGGTCAACTAAAAAATATTTTTCAGTCAACAATTGCGGCTACTTTTGCTTAATTTTTCAGTGTTTGGTAATACCGAAAAATTGGTCAACTGAAAAATATTTTTCGGTCAACAATTGCGGCTAGTACAAAATTTGAGAAAATATTTTCATGTCATTTGAGATAAAAAAATATTTTACGGAATTCAATGTACATCGAAACAACAAAAAATATTTTTTAATATTTTATTTTTCAGAAAAATATTTTCCCAAGAAGATATTTTACGGACAAACAAACGAAGCTTAGGAAAATATTTTATTTTCCAAAAAAGTATTTTTCACTGAAAATATTTTTCACAAACAAGTTATTTTACGCCAAACAAACGAGCCTAAAGGGTTTAAAGATTTCCCAAAAATTTTGCATCCGAAGTAATATAAAGAATAACCGTTATATTTATAGTAACTATTGTTTTGTATTTAACTTGTTTAATGTTATTTTATATTTGTATAATGAATTTAATTCCATTGTTAGTGAGTAGCCGCATATTATTTGGCCTCAGAGATCCTTATTAGGTAAATTCCAATCTTTTAGCATATGTGTAGATTATTTTCAATTGATAATGGGTTATTTTTTTAAGGTTCCCATGTGTATGTGTGTGTGCTTTTTTTTTTTTTGTGGGTTCTTATATTCATATTGATAAGGCAACCTCAATTTTCACTTCTAGATTTTGTCTTAAACACAGATGAGCCTATAATATCGAGGACATCAGGAAATTAAACCCATCACAAGAGAGGAAATTAAAGCTGCTGCTATAAGCTTAAATGCTAATAGTGCGCCGGGACCAGACGGTTTTCCAGGACTCTTCTATCTCAAGTATTGGCACCTCATTGCATATTCTATTTTTGATGCTATTACTGATTTTACTTGCAATGAATCTGCCCTTTGTAACCTCAATCTCATGAATATTGCTTTAATTCTTAAAAATGATTTCCCTTATTCAGTTGGTCATTTTCGACCCATTAGTTGTACTAATTTTGCTTACAAGATACTTTTAAAAAACTTGGTGCTTCAATTGCAACCTTACATGGATAATGTCATATCTCCTTGCCAATCGGCTTTTATTCATGGGTGACAAATTGAAGATAACATACTGATAGCTCAAGAAGTCTCCCACTTCCTTAAAAAATCCAAAAGCAAATCCATGCATTACGCGGCTCTCAAACTTGACATGCAAAATGCCTTCGACCAAGTCGAATGGGACTTCCTTGAAAATCTCCTTCTCACCCTTGGTTTCCATTCCAAATAGGTGAATTGGATTATAAAGTGTCTTAACTCTGTCTCATACTCCATCCTCGTCAATGGCGAGCCACTGGAGCCTTTCCACCCTAAGTGTGGCCTCCGACAAGGAGACCTTTTATCCCCACTCATTTTCACCATTCTCACACAAACTTTAACTTGTCTCATTGATGACCAAGTCAATGGAGGTAACATAAAGGGCATCAGACTTGCCACGCATTGCCCAACCCTCACCCATACTCTTTTTGCTGACGACTCGCTTTTCTTCTTCAAAGCCACACACTCAGAAGCATCAGCCCTTAATGAGGTTCTTTACCTCTATTGTTTTGCTACCAGCCAAAGAATCAACCATAGCAAATCATCTCTTGTTTTCAGCTCTCGCACCCTTGACCTTCTCAAAACCCAAATTTCTGAAATTTTTCATGTTAAAGCACAAAATCACATTGGTAAATACCTTGGCCTCCCCACCGAATAGGGTCGTTCCAATAATCAGGCTCTCCAATGGCTACTTGATCGTGTTTCCAAAAAGTTATATTGTTGGAAAAGCTCTCTTCTCTCAAGTGGGGGAAAAAAAATCCTTATCAAAGCAATCCTTCAGTCAATACCCACCTTTGTCATGTCTATTCTGCTGCTTCCTAAAAGAGTTTGTAAACTCTTATGCTCCAGAGTGGCTAACTTTTGGCGGGGTCACCTTAAAGAAAAAGGAGTTCACTGGCTCAACTGGAAAACCCTCACCTCAAAAAAACATGAAAGTGGTCTTGGTTTTAAGGACTTTCAGGCCCCCAATCTTGCCTTCCTAGGTAAACAAGCTTGGAGAATCCTCAAAAACCCTAATTCCCTCTGCGCCAAAGTGCTTAAAAGTGTTTATTTCAAAGACAAAAATTTCCTTCAAGCATCCCTAGGTCGCAACCCCTCTTGGGCCTGGTGCAACCTACTTCGTGGAAGAGACCTTCTTATCTCAGAACTTAAATGGAGAGTTGGCGATGGTAACCACATCAACATTTGGACCGACTCAATGCTTCTTTGCCACCCTTTCATCCCAAATCCTCTGGGACACAATCTTGTCACTGTCCATGATCTTCTCATCCCTGGCACCAAAACCTGGAATACCAACCTCATTGGGTCCTCTTTCCCAACAGAAATTGCCAACCAAATTCTAGGTACCTATGTTCCAACTGCAAACATCCCAGACACTCAATACTGGCCCTATACTCATGATGGTACCTATACAGTTCGCAGCGGATACACCAGTGCCCTCACTGCCATTAATCGCCCATCACAAAACAATCATCGCACCAATCAATCATTAGTGGCCAGTTCATCCTACTCCTTCCTGAAAAAACTTTGGAACCTCATCTGGACCGCTAAAATTCCACCTAAGATCAAAACTTTAATCTGGAAAGCCTGCCACAATGGTCTCCCCACTGAACTTAATCGCTTTAAGAGAAAATTCTCTCAAGACCCTCTTTGTAAAATATGCTCCTCATAACCAGAAACAATCGGGCATTCTCTACTTCTTTGTCCTTGGACTCAACGTGTCTGGTTCGCTTCCCCTTTCCAATGCACTATACAACATTTGGAAGCCAATCGCTTTGATACCTAGCTCATTCTTTTCCTTGATCGTTGTTAGAATGTGGGGCATTTAACAAAGGAAGCCTTCCCTCAGATTGTTTCCATTTGTTGGTCCATTTGGAAGAGCAAATGCTCTTTTCTCTTTGATAGTACACCTATACAGATTGATCGGATCATCTCAACAACTCTTAGCCAGCTAACAGATTTCAAGCTTGCCCTCCGAACTTCATTTCATTATGCCACCACCAGAGCATCACCCATCAACCCACCTAAGTTCTGGATGGTACCGCCTGGCGGAACTCTCAAAATCAATGTTGACGCGGCTTTCCGTCCTTCATCCAAGGCAGTTGCAGCTTGTATCGTTCGAAACCACCTCGGACACCTGATCAATGGACTTGCTTTGACTTTTCACTGCACCTCTGCCCTTCTTGCAGAAGCAACATCAGTGAAGTTTGCTTGCTCTTTTGCTTCCCATGCAGGTTTCTCCAATGTCATCATTGAAACCGATGCCCAAGCCATCTACAAAGCTTTCAACTCACCAAATCTTATATGGCAAATCTCCTACATCATCCGTGACATATGGACCATCATCACAGCAGTTTTAAACTTCAGGCTCCGACAAGTTTGTAGGACGGGTAATAAGGCAGCCGATTGGGTCACCAAACAAAAGACAGCAGGAACGCTTCCCTTAGATTGGATTTCCAATACCTCTGCCCCCCTTAAATTGTATCCTTCAATATGACCTCTCCCCCTGGGGGATTGGCTGATGTTTCTTTTTCTATTAATGAACTTTCACCTTCAGACCATATATATATATATATATATATATAATATTGAGGACCATGATTAGAAACATCATTAAAATCAATAGATTGTACGGTGTAGGATCTTCCTGTCTTATGCAAGGCATCTCGGCACCAGTGGGTACTGTTCTACTAGCACACTGTTTCCTGCCAACTTTAATCTATTAAGTATTAACCTATGCATAGATTTGGGAACGTCTTTGTAGTCCGAAATTTGGTTGTTCTCGTAATGTTATATGAGAAAAATTTAACAGGGCACAAGTTTGAGTGTGTGTATAGTTTGAAATTTAGATCCCCTTACAACTTCAAGATGTAAAAGGGATAATTTGTTCAGATCATAGATCAATTTATCATAATTGAACGGACAATTACTCTATTGAATTTCTTCAGAACATTAAGACTTATGAATGCGATTAAATGATTATAAATATACAAATTATTTTATCATAGTTATACAAACAATTCACCAACGTTGAGGTTATGTCCACGTTATAAAAAATTCCAAATCTTTGATGGAATTGCCTCACACCCTAATCGAAGGTATTTGATAACGTACATTTTGAATTTTGAATAAATGGGGTTGTGGTAGTTTTGTAATTTAACTTTACGTAATCCTTATCTTTTACTTTATCACTTTGTACTAGTTTATATATTATTGTACAGGTCTTAGGCCATCCTCAATGGAGATTCTAAATTAAGGGGCTCTAAACTTAAATTTAGAGCCCCAAGTGTTTTTTAGGGGCTCTAAAAAAAATTCATCCTCAATGAGGGGCTCTATAAAATTGGGGCTCTATATTGTGTTAAATTTAATTTTATAAACTAATTGGAATATATGTTATTTTTTCTCGTGTGTTAATTTTCTTTTGATAAATTATTATTGTCATACTCGTAATTTTTTTTACTAACATTTCGACCAAAAAATTATTTAATTCGGACAACGGTAAAAATTATTAAATTATGATGACGTTTAATTACGTTCGATTTGTATTTTTTAATTTTATTATATTCCCTTTTGTGAATTAATTTGTATTTAATTAAAATTAAAATCTCTTATCCGAATAACATCAATTGGGTTGAATTTTCTTGATTCAATCTCAGCTATCCATTTTTTTTATCTCTATTTTAAATCTGCTATCCAAATAATACCCATTTAATTTGGATGAATTTTTAATTAAAATAGAATTTACCTAAATTCTAAAAAAATTGAACAAAAATTGAATTCCAAAAAAATTAAAATTTATCCCAACCCTTCCATCAATATTTTTCATACCTTCCAAAAAAATAATACGATAGTTAGCAAAATAATAACTAATTTAAAAAAAAATACGATAGTTAGCAAAAATATGGAGCAAATAACCTTGAATTGCGATTTACCCAAATTCTTAAATTTTTATTTAAAAAACCCTTCCAACAAATATTGATATTAAATATGCTGAATAATAATTACAAATAATTCATAATTTTTTCCCAAATTTATCAAAACCTTTAAAATAAATTTTTTTTTTAAAGCACAAAACCCTACATATAAAAGCAACCCATTCCCCATTTGTTTGCAAAAGTCGCCGCCCACCCCACCCCACCCCAACCCATCCTACCCTACCATCTCACCCCACGCCTGCACCACCTTCTACTGCCTCCTCTATTTTTTTGCTTCAGCCGTCGCCCACCTCCTCGTTGCACCCACCCACCCCACTGCACCCCACCCCATTTTTTTTTTCCAGATCCGCGGCGCCACCCTACCCCACCTCCCCTTTACAACAACGCAGATCCACCGCTGTCCCACCCCCCTTCCCCCTAATTTTTTTTTCGCAGATTATATATATCGCAAATCGTGGGTGTTCTAAAAAATAATTTTTTTTATATATATAAACACAAAAAGGGATAGAAATTGAATTTATGCATATACTTTTTTTGTTTTTTTGGGCAGTTGAACAAATTTTTGGACGATTTGTGTATATTTGCTTGAATGTACACTTTGTTGAAGTTGGGGTGTTGGAAATTTTTGCTTGCATATATAGAAAATCTAACACCCCAATAGCTATATTTTTTTTGAACGTTCTGCAACTCCAACATGCAATTTTTTTTTTCAGATTGCTGTCCTTTTTTTTCAATTTTTTTTTTTTTTGGGTAAAGTCAGATCTGACGATGTCAGATCTGATTTAGAAGAGGAGCTCCACGGGTCTCTATATTATTTTGTTTTTTTTTTGAGATTTTATTTTATTTAACAAAATAAAGCCCGAACTCTATTTTTATTAAAATTTGTTAAATTTAGCACAAAAATAACAATTTGGGGTTTTATAATAATTATTAATGTTGTATTTTTGCTTCAAAAAACTTTATATTTGTAAAAAAAATTAATTATTATATTTTAAAGACACGATTAAACTTGCCCTTACGAAATCTAAAATTCCTGTCTCCACCTTCCCGCTGTCACACCTCCTTTTTTTTTTTTTTTTTTTTTCCTTTTACTAGTCACGTCTTCTGTCATCCAGCACATTCTTCTTTCTTTTCATCATTCCTATCACATGGCTACTGCTACCTCATCTTCCTTCTCCCTTTCCACATATAACGTTAAAGTTTATGCCACCATCACACTCGATAACTCTTTAACTTTCTCACCTGGCAGACGCAAATGACTAATTTCATGCGTTTCAATGGCCTCCTTGGCTACGTAGATGGCTCCATTCCAGCACCAAAAATCGATTCTAGCTCCTCTTCTGCTGCTCTTGAAGAATGGCAAAAAATGATAGCTTTGTCCCTTTCAGTATCTTTATGCATGTACAAATTGCAGAGCTCCACCACATCGTTTTAAAACACGACAGGATATAAGTGAATATGGACAAAAGATACTTGGGGGTTACAGGGTACTTTAGTTGGCGAAGAAAAGTGTTATCTTGACCTTCGCGGTAGCTCACCGTATCACTTGTCCATATCCACTTATGTAAAACTCCTTAAAACGTCCAAGTGGACGTCAGGGGTAGCGCATTCCCCACAGCTGCAATCTGAAAACTATGCAGGCATGATAGTTTACAAAATTGCCCTTCATACTTTTTGCGGAATGGCATTTATGTTGGTGTGATCATGGGACCCACCAACAGATTGTACTTTTTATTTATCCTACCCCAATAAACTATGCGAATTTATTATAATGGACTGAATAGATAAAAAGACAAAATAAGTGTGAAATGACTAAAGTAGACATCCGCATCATTAAATGCAATTAAAATTGAGTTCCCTTCAACCAAAAACAATACCGCCCAAACTTGAAATCTGAAATGGTTGTTACTAAATTAGTATACGTGGTATGTTTATTTGTTGCTAACGCTTCACTAACAGTAGACAAATATTCCAATAGTTTAATCCTTTATAACTATTACTGCAAATTTCTAATAATTTGAAGGGAGATTCTAAACGCTAATTTTTTATTTTTTATTTTATATAGCACTCATCCTAAGAAGAATCATTTTGAATGCACCCCAATCCGGTGAGACAAGGTGCTCCCAAATAAATGTTTTAAGACAAACAAGAGACAAACATATTTATGGTGGAATGTCATGAATTCAAACTTGATTTTTTTTTATTAAAATAAATAATTTTTCGACCATTTCACCTAATTTTCGAAAACTTCTTTCTTTTATTGTTATCTTTTCCGCTAAAATGGGACCACTACCCTATAAATGAAACACTTTCAAGGCACTCTATTTATTCATCTAACAAGTTCCTTTCTCAAAAGTCAAAATTGTTCACTGAAAAGTAAGAATGGCAATGGAACGGGTTTCTTTTCCCTAGTTCTGTAAATTTGTTGCTTCTTGTTGTGGTTCAGTAATATGAGTTGATTCAGTAATTATTTCACTGGCAGATTCAACAATAGAAAAGCTAAGGCTTTATACTCGATATGCCAGTCTTTTGTAATTAAATTTTGCGCCTAATTGTAGGTAAAAAGTTTCTGGATTTTAATTGTAGGTGAAAACGAGATAAAGCAGATTAGAATTTAGAAGGAGGAAATTGAGAAATCTTTCAGGAATGAACAAAGCAGAGCAGCCAGTCTCATTGAGGAAAAAGGTAAAAACATGTTCATTTAAGAGCTTGCTTTAATAATTCGTGACAGAGTGTTTTTACTGGGTTTTATAGAAGCAAAACCTGAATAATTTGGGAAAGCATTGTTACTGCATGAAAGCTGAAAGTGCCTACTCAAAGTGCTAGGAACTGATTATGTACTTGAAATTTGTGAAAGTAGAGATGAGCCTAACACTTGTCTATTTTAAAGTGATTCATGAAAATTATGAAAGGCATAGATTTTCATAGTATGATTAGGACTTTGAAGAACTACCACCTGTTATTATCTTAGCTATTAGTATCTCTATGCCGTTGTTTAATTGTTATAATCTCTAGTAATGTCTGCAAGCCTCTAAATAATCTACTCATTTAGTCTGAAGCTGTGATTGGGTCTATTAATGCATTTCATGAATCTGTAGTCTTTTTGTAATGCAATTTGTTGGCCCTAAAAGAATTCTATACCTATACATTGAAATTGGGTCTGTTAATGCAATTTGTTACTGGAATTCTATACCGAGAAATTGAATTAGCATACTGTAGAGTGTGGTCCTCTATGCTGCTTTCTTTTTTGTACCCCTGCCCTATCCATAAGATTCGAATCCTAGGAAAGATACTCTACCGTTAGACTATCTCAGAATCTTTTGTGGTGTGTGTGGGGTCATCTGTGCTTGAGAATTTAGAAAATCAATTCTTTAGTATGCTATTGCTACCTTCAATCTGATCAATTATGAGAAATCTATTGTTGGAGTATAATAGTATACAGGAAAATTTTATTCTTAATATTCTTGATCTGGAGCTCGTGTGTGAGATTAATCTGTAAGAGATCACCCTGGGCAGACTCTCACTTTTCTTTTATATCTGATTCTCATATTAGATGTGCATTACGATTTAAAAACTCATAAGTTGAACCCAAAAGAACAATAAAAATTGTAAAGAAAAATAGAAATCTTTTGTTTATATCCCTTAATTTAAACTATTTATGCTTTGAACTATTTTCATTAGTGTTTTTTAACAATATCTAACATAATGATTTGAATGAAATTATTTTAAAAAAACTAATAGCACTTGTGGAAAAGTATGTTTATTAACGAGTTTTCGTGTCAATTCTTTTCTCCTGTCAAGCGGGAAATTGATAAGGTTGGTAAGTCGATATTGTGTGAGAAAGTGGGACGAGTTTTTGAGTCAGGAATCAAGGGGAAATAGCAAGAGATTAGAGGATGATGCCTATAAGAATTACAATGTATAAAGACTACTGATGCTAGAAGAATGATTAGTGTTGCTATGAAAAAACGCAAACAAAAAATCACATGCGATAAAAAGTCACACTAAAAAATATTTTATGGTATTTGGATATAATAGTGAAAAATTTATTAAAATTACTATTTTATTAATTTTTTAAAAAAAATTATTAATGACTAATCACTATTAATTAATTAAAATAATTGAGTAGTAAAAACTTAAAATAAGTTTAAAATAATTAATTAATAAAAAATTTAATTAATATATAATAAATAGGTTAATAAGTTAATAATTTTAATTAATTCAAAATATGAAAATTAATTAATTTAAAGCAAAGTTAGGTGAATAATTAATTATTAGTTGATAAATAAATAAAAAATCTTAAATTAATTAAATAATTAAAATGAATAATTATTATTAATTTAAAGCTAAGTTCGTTGAATAATTAGTTATTAGTTAATAAATGAGTAAAAAATCTTAAATTAAATAAATAAATAAATAATTTTATTTAATAGTTAATTAAGGGAGTGGGAGTGGGAGTGGGAGTGGGAGTGGGTGGGGTTAGGGTTGGGGTGGAGTGAGTGAAAAATATTTTCTTCTTCCAACGGGCATGAAAACATTTTTTACTTTTTTCAACTAAACATTTTATTTTAACCGAAAAATAGAAGTTTGACTTTCTGGGAGTTTTTTTTGCATCCCTTGTTTTTTGATTGACAAATTTTCCAATCTTGTCAAACACCAAAAAATTATGAAAAAAATTTTGTAGGAAAATATTTTACGTCAAAGAAACGAAACTTTAGAGAAATTGATATGTCTGAGGTGTAGTATTTCTCTTCATTTTTCGTATCTTTTATTCAATTTTTTTGCTTGATTATTTGGTTTTATTCATTTTTTTTGTAGGTATTGCGTGTTTGTGTCTATTCGACGAACAAATAATCAATTAGAAAAATGCGTAAAAAATACGGAAAATAGGAGACAAATCCTAAACCTCAGAAATGCCATTTTTTCTAAGTTTTTTTTTCATAGTTTGTCTCTGTCTCTTTTTATCGTATTTGATTTTTTGTTTACGTTTTTTCCAAATTTTTCTTTTAGTTCCTATAAAGTTTCTTATCGTGTGAAATGACATTATCCGCTGGAATTTACTGGCTGAGTTTTCCTTTTGGCTAGGTTTTACTATAACTTTGCCCTAAATGGGAAAGGGACCAAACACAATATCAGAGAAATAAACTTACTTGTACTGATCTTGAGGTTCATGCACTAATGAACTACAACATATTCATCTACACTAGGACAACCCCAAATCCAAAAATAATTTAAGCTAGGTTTTCTCCCTAATCAAAGTTCAATAAGAGTTTTAGGGACATATATATTTGCTAGTAACACGGTTAAGAGTATAAGAAGTTGTTCTAATGGTTTTATCCCAAAATGTATATAGGTTAGTAACACTCATCATGCTCCTCATCATATCCTTAAAGGTGTGATTTTGTCTCTCGGCCACACTATTATGCTCAGTGACCCAATGCATGTTGTACCAAAAACAAGATGTAAGATACTAACCATAAAGAATCTTTCTCTCCAATGGGTTGCCACTATGACATCTACCAAAAAATCTTTAGACTTTAGTTGTTCTACTTATTGACTTATTATGGTAAAAACTATTTGTTTGAATGCTCTAAATTTTTTTCTTTTTTCCCTATATAAAAAGCTAGCACAATTATGAAGTTTGCGTTAATATAGTATGACTTAATATTGTCACAACAAAGTTTTTGATTTCAAACTTTTCACTAACTGAAATATTGGTTACAATTCAGAGGTAATAGCTTTGTTCTGCATATCAAGTATTTGCGTCATTAGAAAATAGTAATTATATTTGTAAACCATATACAAATACGAGCCTGAATTTTGGACGCAGTTCAAATGTGCACATAGCACAACCAACTATAACTTCTGCATGCAATGATTGTCAGAAACAATGACTAATGTTTCTTATACCAGAGCAACAAACTACAAGTAACTTGTAATAGTTCCACAACAACAACTACAAATAATTTAGCAGTACAACACAAAAGGCATCCACCCATCAATACCTAGTCGCTCCTAATCTAATCTGCATTATAGAATAAATAAACAATAATTTATATCCGTTGAATATACAAAATTTGTCTATTGAGTTCGATAACCAAAGATAGGAAAAATCTTTGGATGCTGTTGTAGTAGAGTTTTATAAGACCTACAAAACACAAAAGACAAATTATCAATCATTCAAATAAATGATATCAATTCATGATAGGGTCATATTACCATAATTCACCTAGGTGAAATGCAGACTTCTCCCAATTTTTTTTGGCCATTTCATAAAAGCATATGGGGACCATGTCATACAACACTTCTATTGAAACATAAAAATACCCTCTAGTGTATGTTCTGGCCGAATAGATTGTTCCTGAAAATGACGTCTGATGTCCATTCCAAATTTTATACATGAAGAGGCCGGAAGATATGTACCAATTGGTCTAAAGTTTCCGTATTTTTTTAATTCTATCTAACATAACCATCTAACTTGTCACCCTATTAATATGACCAACCAAATCTACCACAATAATTGCATTATTGAAGGAAGTCTTATCCATCATCTAAATATTCCTAGATTTCTCGATAAACCTCATGGAATCCGTCACATTATAAATGATAGGCTTTTTGGTTATCATATAACCCAACGTCCTACCAAAATAAGAATAAGTTGTTATAAAATAAACAAAAACAAAATCAATTACAGAAACTTAAACTAATATATTCAACTAACCTAAGATTCATTTGAAGAAATTACATAGTCGCAAAGATTAAGAAATTTTTTAACCACGGCAGGAAATTGGGTTTTGCCAAATAGAGTATCAGCATGAACAATATATGATATTATATTTCGTAGATCTTTAATACAAGACAAGACATTTTGTATAGCTGTTGCAAAAAAAAAAAGTTACTAATATATTGAAATATAATAGAAAAAAATATAATCAAAAAACTTGATTACCATTCTCAATTAGGCCGTTTTTAACGATGACTTTACCATCGTGTACTTCAACCATCCCCAAACAAGCATGAGTCTTTTTCTTCACACAGAATATTTGGTAGGCTTCGAAAACATTGGTCTGATATCAAACAAATATATTGGCAAATGAGAAAAGTAAAAATTAAGAAAATAACAATTAATTAAACAGATATATTATCTAACAAATGTGAGAAAATCATTACTCATGGAGAATATCTGATAATTTGTATTATGGGGGATCCAAATTGATTTGTTCATAGAATAGGCCCAAACATGCAATCTCCCATAATACAAATTATGAGATGTTCTCCATGAGTAATAATTTTCTCACATTTGTTAGGTAATGTATATGTTTAATTAATTGTTGTTTTCTTTACTTTTACTTTTCTCATTTGCCAATATATTTGTTTGATTTCAGACCAATGTTTTTGAAGCCTACCAAATCCTCTGTGTGAAGAAAAAGACTCATGCTTGTTTGGGGATGGTTGAAGTACACGATGGTAGAGCCATCGTTAAAAACGGCCTCATTGAGAATGGTAATCAAGTTTTTTGATTACATTTTTTTCTATTATATTTCAATATAAGTAGCTTTTTTTTTTTTTTTTGCCAGCAACTATACAAGATGTCTTGTCTTGTATTAAAGATCTACGAAATATAGTATCATATATTGTTCATGCTGATTCTCTATTTGGCAAAACCCAATTTCCCGCCTTGATTAAAAAATTTCTTAATCTTTGCGATTATATAATTTCTTCAAATGAATTTTAGGTTAGTTGAATATATTAGTTTAAGTTTCTGTAATTGTTTTTGTTTTTGTTTATTTTATAACAACTTGTTCTTATTTTGGTTGGATGTTGGGTTATATGATAACCAAGAAGCCTATCATTTATAATGCGATAGATTCCATGAGGTTTATCGAGAAATCTAGGAATATTTAGATGATGGATAAGACTTCCTTCAATAACGCAATTACTGTGGTAGATTTGGTTGGTCATATCAATAGGGGGATAAGTTAGATGGTTATGTTAGATAGAATTAAACAAATACAGAAACTTTAGACCAATTGGTGCATATCTTCCGGCCTCTTCATGTATAAAATTTGGAATGGACATCATACGCCATTTTTAGGAACAATCTATTACGCCAAGACATACACTAGAGGATATTTTTTTTATGTTTCAATGGAAGTGTTGTATGACATGGTCGCCATATGCTTTTATGAAATGACCAAAAAAAATTGGGAGGAGTCTACATTTCACCTGGGTGAATTATGGTAATATGACCCTATCGTGAATTTATATAATTTATTTGAATGATTGATAATTTGTCTTATATGTTTTGTAGGTCTTATAAAACTCTACTACAACAACATCCAAAGATTTTTCTCATCTTTGGTTAGCGAACTCAATAGACAAATTTTGTATATTCAACGAATATAAATTATTGTTTATTTATTCTATAATGCAGATTAGATTAGGAACGACTAGGTGTTGATGGGTGAATGTCTTTTGTGTTGTGCTGCTTTTTTTGCATTGAGTTGTTGCGGTGAGAAGTAAATTATTTGTAGTTGTTGTTGTGGTACTGTTGCAAATTACTTGTACTTTGTTGCTATGGTATAGGAAGCATTATTCATTTTTTTCTGGCAAACATTGCATGCAGGAGTTATAGTTGGTTGTACTGTGTGCGCATTTGAACTGCGTCCAAAATTTTGGGCTCGTATTTGTATATGGTTTACAAATATTATTACTATTTTCTGATGACGCAAACACTTGATATGTAGAACAAAGCTATTACCTCTGAATTGTAACCAGTATTTCAGTAAGTGAAAAGCTTGAAATCAAAAACTTTGTTGTTAAAATTCTTAAGCCATATTATATTAACGCAAACTTCATAGTTGTGCTAGCTTCTTATACAGGGAAAAAATTAAAGTGTTCAAATAGATAGTTTTTACCATAATAAGTCAATAAGTAGAGCAACTAAAGTCTCTAAAGATTTTTTGGTAGACGTCACAGTGACAACCCATTGGAGAGAATGATTCTTGTTGGTTAGTATCTTGTTTTTGGTAGAACAGACATTGGGTCACTGAGCAACATATAGCAATGTTTGCCATGTATTTACAGAATTGTGGAATTGTTGCCCAATATACCATACCTTATAGCCATAGACATAATGGTGTGGTCTAAAGGCAAAATCACACATTTAAGGATATGATGAGGAGCATTAGCCTATATACATTTTGGGATAAAACCATTAGAATAACTTCTTATACTCTTAACCGTGTTACTAGCAAATATGTCCCTAAAACTCCAATTGAACTTTGATTAGGGAGAAAACCTAGCTTAAATTATTTTTGGATTTGGGATTGTCCTAGTATAGATGAACTTGTTGTAGTTCATTAGTGCATGAACCTCAAGATCAGTTTGAGTAAGTTTATTTCTCTAATATTGCATTTGGTCACTTTCGCATTTAGGGCAATGTTGTTTCGCACAATAAGAAGCTTTATAGGAACTGAAAGGAAAATTTGAAAAAAACGTAAACAAAAAGTCAAATACGATAGACAGAGACAAACTATGAAAAAAAAACTTGGGAAAAACGGCATGTCTGAGGTCTAGGATTTCTCATTTTTTTGCTTGATTATTTGTTCGCCCAATATTTTTGTTTGATTTCAGACATTAGTTTTGAAGCCTACAAAAGCCTGTGTGTGAAGAAACAGGCTCACACTTGTCTGGGGATGGTTGAGATACACAATGGTAGAGCCATCGTTGAAAATGGCCTCATCGAGAATGGTAATGAAGTTTTTTGGTTATGTTTTTTCTCTATTATATTTCAATATATTAGTAACTTTTTTTTTTTTTTTTTGCAGCAACTATACAAGATCTCTTGTCTTGTATTAAAGATCTACGAAATATAGTATCATATATTGTTCATGCTGATCCTCCATTTGGCAGAACCCAATTTCCTGCTGTGGTCCAAAAATTCTTGATCTTTCCGATTGTGTAATTTTTCTTCAAATGAATCTTATTTTAGTTGAATATAGTAGTGTAAATTTCTATAATTGTTTTTTTGTTGTTTATATTATAACAACTTATTATTTTGGTAGGACTTTGGTTTATCTGATAACCAAGAAGCCTATCATTTATAATGTGAGTAATTCCACAAGGTTTATCGAAAAATCTTAGAATATTTGGATGATAGATAAGATTGCCTTCAATAATGCAATTACTATGGAAGATTTGAATGGTTATATCAATAGGGTGACAAGTCAGATGGTTACAAATAAAATAAAAATGGAAACTTTAGACCACCTGGTGCATATCTTCTCGCCTCTTCATATGTAAAATTTAGAATGGATATGAGACGTCATTTTCACGAATAGTCTTTCCCATATTTGGTTAGTGAACTCAATATACATGAATTTTGTATATTCATTGAATATATAATATTGTCTATTTATTTTTTAATGCAGATCATAGAAGCAACTAGGTGTTGATATGCCTTTTTGTGTTGTGTTGCTCTTTTTGCATTGGGTTGTTGTCATGGGAAGTAAATTATTTGTAGTTGTTCTGGTACTGTTGCGAATTACTTGTAGTTTGTTGCTCTGATATAGGAAGCATTAGTTATTGTTTTTGATAAACATTGCATGTAGGAGTTATAGTTGGCTGTGTTATGTGCGCATTTGAACTGCATCCCAAATTTTGGGTTTGTATTTGTATATGGTTTAGAAATACTATTACTATTTTCTGATAACACAAACATTTGATATGTAGAGCAAGGCTATTATTTCTCAACTGTAACCGATATTTCAGTTAGTGAAAAGTTTAAAATCGAAAACTTTGTTGTGAAAATCTTAAGTCGTATTACATTAACACAAACTTCATAATTATGTTAGCTTCTTATGCCGGGTAAAAAAAAAAAATTGGAGCATTCAACCAAATAGTCTTTACCTTATTAAGTCAATAAATCGAGCAGCTAAAGTCTCTAAAGAGTTTTTGACACACGTCACAGTGGCAACCCACTGGACAGAGATTTTTGATGGTTAGTATCTAATATCTTGTTTTGGGTTTGTAACTATTCGCATCTAATAAAGAGAAAATGATTACCATGTATAGATGGGCTAAGGTATCTTTAATAGTAAGTTTAAAATATAAAATTTATTATTTTTGTCGATTTGTAAAGATTCATTATTAATGATTTAAATATACACGAAGTTTACCATTTTTGTTAATTTTTGAGTTAAAATAGAAATTTAGTTTACATTTTTGGCTCTAAATTTAGAGCCACTAATAGTGATTTTTAGAGATTCGGGTCTCTATTTTGATTTAAAAGTTAACAAAAGTTGTGGGTTTCATGTATATTTAAAGCATTAATAATAATTTTTAGAGATTCGAGTCTCTAAAAATAGCCAAAAATAATAAATTTTGTATTTTAAACTTATCATTGGAGATACTCTAAAAGGATTTCGATTTCTCCTTGTCAACGCTTGTATTATTTGAGACATTGAGTGAGATATCACCATCAAGTGGTAATAGATCATATCCAATTAAGTTTCATACTTTATTATTTTCATTATATCCAATTTAATGTTCTCACAATTTTATTTCATTCTTCGCAACACTGCAGTTGTTTAATGAGTGAAAGAATTTTTATGACCTTAACCATGATCTTATTCTTTCTTTTCACTTGAAAATTAACCACTTTAGTAGTTTCTTTTCTCATTAATACATTCAAAAATTGATGTTAGTTTGTAGGATAAAGCTTACAGCTAAGATTTGTTGCTGGATAGTATCCAATTTTCATCCTCTGTTATTATTTCTCATGGACAAAATAATAAATATTTTTATTTCTCTCTTTTAGTATGTTAGCTAAGAATTCACATGAGAAGTGAAAAATAAAGTGTAATATCTAGCATTTCTTTGTAATTAAACTATTTTTAGCTGATCATACTGTTTCTCCTTTTTTAGTAAAAAGTTTTTAAATGTACGTATTAGGAAAAGTTGTCGCAGAAACAAGTTTTTGTTATGCTACCTGCAAATTAAAATAGCACGCATTTACACCCAAAAGTGATGCTTGTCGACTTTGAATTGGTTAACCCAGAAAAGGCCTTTTAAATTGAAGGTAATAATATCCACATTACTTGAATTGTGGTGTACTTGACTTGGATATGGTAGCAAAACTTTAGTATATGTCAGCTTTTGGGTAACATGTCATTGCCCAATAGCCAAGCGTGCTCGAGACTCTCATGGAGAAAAGTAGGAGGCGTGAGAGGTTTGTCACGAGAGTTCTTTTTTCATGAGATATGTAATAAATTTATTATAGTTATATAGATAAAAAAATATTTTAATTAATTAATAAATATTAATCAATTATTATAAATAGAGTATCATTTATTTAAAATTTTGTAAAATTAAATTAGTAAAAAGAGAAATTTTTGATATTTTAAAATGACATGTTTGTACGATATAAACTAACATTAATTAATTTTATAAAATAACAACTTGACATATGACTATAGTAAATTTGTCACATATCTCATAAAAGAATTTTCCTTGTCACGATGGGTATATGAGTCAGGCTCCTCCATTTTAGTATCATAGTATACATACTTTATCGGTTAATGCCATAAAATCATGGATCCAAAGCGTTTCAAGGTATACATGTTAAGGGTTCTTCTTCTATGAGGTATATGATAAATTTGTCACATGCACATAAATAAAAAGTAATTTAATTAGTTGACAAATGTTAACTAATTATCATAAGTAGGGATATCATATTAATTTATTTAAAACTTTATAAGACTAAATTAGTAAAAAGAAAAATTTTAGACATTCTGATATAATATATTTATACGATATAAACTAATGTAGATTAATTTTATAAAATAACAATTTAATATTTAAATATGATAAATTTACCACATACTTCATTGAAGAATTTTCCATATGTTAATAGCTACATCGATCATAACTGCCACATCGCAGCCACACACGAAAGCATCTGCACTCATTAGGGCCTATGTAGAGCCCAGCTAACATGGAGTAACGATAACAATGACAACTAATATAAGAAAATTGCCTGTGTGGGGAAACGGTTGTGAAATAGGATATCGGGCCCACCCTCCTATTTAACTCCTTATATAACTCGTACAGAGGTATACAGTTAGCTGAAAAAGATAAGTTTCTCGTTATTAAATAAATTAATTAATTAAAAGATGAGTGGCAAATTAATGGATAAAATTGAACTAAGGGTGTATCATGACGTTATATTAAAAAATTTAAATTTTATCTTAAAATCAATAACTATTAAATGGATTAACTTAATGTCTTATACTGTAATTTTAAAATTTATAATCTATTTCCTCAAGTGATGTAGTAAACGATTCAATATAGCTACCAGCACGTTTTTAGCTTCAATGCCTCCATGCATTTGATCATACCATGTTAAAACTTGTCACGAGCAAAATATCTTTTGCTCATGAAATATAAATTATCATTTTAATAAGCTTCACCTCCTACTTTTCGACATGTGCCTTATTTAAAAAAGCAGATCTAAATTAAAATATGGGAAATTATAATAGCTCATAATAAAAATAAGTTGCATCTGAGATCCAAGTGTATAATCATAACCTACCCTTTGGACAGAAGGTACAACATCATATAATTATTCTAATCATGAAAGTGAATAAGAGAAATACACAGTATTCAAAAAAATAAACTTACTCGTACTGATCTTGAGGTTCATGCATTGATAACTACAACATGTACATCTACACTAGAACAATCCCAAATCCAAAAATAATTTAAGCTAGGTTTTTCCCCAATCAAAGTTCAATGGGACTTTTAGAGACAGATTTGGTAGTAACACAGTCAAGAGTATAGAAAATTGTTCTAATGGTTTCACCCCAAAATGTATATAGGCTAGTGACACTAATCATGCTCCCCATCATATCTTTAAAGGTGTGATTTTACCTCTCGATTACACCATTATGTCGTATACTCAATAATCCTACAATTATATAAGTACGTGGAAAATAGTCCTATATGTTACTCAGTGACCCAATGTATGTTCTACAAAAAACAAAATATAGGATACTAACCATCAAGAATCATTCTCTCCGATGGGTTGCCACTGTGATGTCTGCCAAAAATTCTTTAGAGTCTTTAGCTTCTCGACTTACTAACTTATTAAGGTAGAGACTATCAGTTTGAATACTCCAATTTTTTTTTCTTTTTTCCCTGCATAAGAAGCTAGCATAATTATGAAGTTTGCGTTAATGTAATGCATCTTAAGATTGTCACAACAAAGTTTTCAATTTTAAGCATTCCACTAACTAAAATACCGGTCACAATTTAGAGGTAATAACTTCGTTCTACATATCAAGTGTTTGCATTATCAGAAAATAGTAATAATATTTGTAAACCATATACAAATATGAGCCCAAAATTTGGGACACAGTTCAAATGCACACACAACACAACCAACTATAACTCATGCATGCAATGTTTGCCAGAAACAATGACTAATGCTTCCTATAACACAGTTCAAGTAATTCACAACAGTACCACAACAACAACTACAAATAATTTACTTCTCACTGCAACAACCCAATGCAAAAAGAGTGGCACAACACAAAAGACATCCACCCATCAACACCTAGTCGCTCATAATCTAGTCTGCATTATAGAATAAATAAACAATAGTTTATATCCGTTGAATATACAAAATTTTTCTATTGAGTTCGCTTACCAAATATGGAAAAAATCTTTTGTGTTTTCATAAAAGCATATGGTGACCATGTCATACAACACTTTCATTGAAACATAAAACATATCCTCTAGTGTATGTTTTGGCAGAATAGGCTGTTCCTGAAAATGACGTCTCATGTCCATTCTAAATTTTATACATAAAGAGGTTGGAAGATAGAGACCCGGTGGTCTAAAGTTTATGTATTTTTTAATTTTTTTTGACATAACTATATGACTTGCCACCCTATTGATATAACCATCCAAATCTACTACAATAATTGCATTATTGAAGGCAATCTTGTCCATCATCCAAATATTCCTAGATTTCTCGACAAACCTCATGAAATCCATTGTATTATAAATGATAGGCTTCTTGGTTATCAGATAAG
Source organism: Ehretia macrophylla (assembly GCA_037974665.1). NCBI lineage: Eukaryota > Viridiplantae > Streptophyta > Magnoliopsida > Boraginales > Ehretiaceae > Ehretia > Ehretia macrophylla. The sequence continues at coordinate 9,667,094 of CM075764.1, read as the reverse complement.
CCAAGGTCCTACCAAAATAATAACAAGTTGTTATAAAATAAATAAATAAAAATAACAATTATAGAAACTTATACTAATATATTCAACTAACCTAAGATTAATTTGAAGAAATTACATAATCGCAAAAATCAATCAATTTTTGGACCACGGCGGGAAATTGGGTTCTGCCAAATGGAGGATCAACATGAACAATATATGATACTATATTTCATAGGTATTTAATACAAGATAAGGCAAGTTACTAATATATTGAAAAATAATAGAGAAACAACATAACCAAAAAACTTAATTATCATTCTCGATGAGGCTATTTTTAATGATGGCTCTACCATTGTGTACATCAACCATTCCCAAATAAGCGTGAGCCTGTTTCTTCACACACCGGCTTTGGTAGGCTTCAAAAAAAATTTGTCTGAAATCAAACAAATATATTGTTAAATGAAAAAAGTAAAAATAAATAAAACAATAAATGATTCAACAGATACATTACCTAACAAATGTAGTAAAATCATGACTCATGAAGAACATCTCATAACTTGTATTATAAGGGATCTAAATTGATTTGTTCGTATAATAAGCCCAAACACGCAATGCCTACAGAAAGAATGGGTGAAATCAAGTAATCAAGTAGAAAAAATGGGTAAAAGAGAGGAAAAAATGAGACAAATACTAGACCTCAGACATGTCATTTTCTCTAAGTTTATTTTTTTCGAAGTTTGTCTCCTTCTCTTTTTATCGTATTTGATTTTTTGTTTACGTTTTTTTTAGTTTTTTCTTATAGTTCCTATAAAACTTCTTATTATGCGAAACGCCATTATCCGCTGGAATTTACTGTCTGAGTTTGCCTTGGCTAGGTTTTACTATAACTTTGCCCTAAATGCGCAATGGACGAAATGCGAAATTAACAACAACTATGGGCCTATGGCATTGGAAACCCAATTAGACGGCCTGTGCTTCATCTAATATTTTGTTAATGGGTTCTAAGATCCAATAGGATCTCAAGAGTTATGAAAATGAATAAAGTGGCTAGATTTGCTTGCCAAATCCATGACTGTTTGTTCAAAAGAGCAACTATGTTAGAATATGAGTAATTACAATAACTCATAATAAAAATAAGATGTATTTGAGACCTAAGTGTATAATCATAACCTCTCCTTTGGGCAGAGAGTACAACATACTATAATTATCTCAATCATGAAGCTAAATAAGAGAAATACACAATATTCAATAAGTTAATCACCTTTAAGCATATACATCCCTATAGGGCATGCATTTTCTCAAACCAATGGAGCATGCACAACTCATAAATAAATCTCTTTTGGGTAGAAAAATTACTTTGACTATACATCTTCACTACCACTATTCATCCACCCCAAAATAACACACACAATGACTCCTTTTGGGTAGGCTATTGTATGTATTAATTTGGAGAATACAAGGAATGTATATCGAATCTTATTTCATTTCATAAACTAGGGGAGATCTATTTAGAACATAAAACTCGCATGCTTGACTTATAACTTCAATAGCATTTATACTGGGATACTTTAATTATGTTTCTAAATAATATTCATATTTTATCCTTTGGATAGAACCCCTTAAAAAATATTTTACAAAGAGTATCATAAGGCCTACAGTTCTCCATATTGAATCATTTAAGAACTCGATCAATATAAGCTTTTTTGCAATAGACCCAAAAGCCCACAAGACCTATCTTGGTGTATTTGGATACCAAGAGCGAAAGAGGCCTATCCAAGATGCTAAGTGTTGGAAAAATACTAGACTCATGAAGAATACAAAGATTATTTGTTGCTAGCAAAATGTCCTCAATACACAATATCAGAAAAATAAACTTACTCTCACATGATATGGTCCCATCATATCAGTGAGAGACGTTGGGTTCGACTGCCCGTTTCTAAATAGGATTGATCTGTTTAATTATCCAGTCAAACTATAGTTATGGTGCAAAGTTTTTGCCAATCTGGCAATTGCTTCCGCAAACTGTATCTTAGCCCAACTGGGTTTGACACAACTGTCACTTCATTTCTTTTTCATTTTCTTTCTTCTAATTCTTCTATGTTTTCTAGCAAACTCAATTTTAATTTGAGTATGTACCTTAGCAAATTAAATTTATAGTCCTTTTTGGACTTTGGTTGCATTTCAAGAAAGAGATTCATAATGAGCCACTAAAAAGGCAGAGGGATTGACTATCCTATAAGGCAAAAGTTACTCTCTATAATCTTTTATAGGAAAAATTTTTGTCTTGGGCTAACCACAAATTAGTTCATTTCTGATTTGGGTCCAGTTCCTTGGGCTTTACTTTATCAAAATGGTTAGCCTCATTAAGGTTTTAAAGCCTCAAATCTACTTGATCAAAATGGTTAGCTCGAATTATTACTTAAACCAACAATAATCACTTATAAACCATACTCGTAGACGTCTTCCACCAACATAAAATATTACAACCAACAGAAGCCCAAAGAAGCTACAATGAATTACCTCGACAGTAGAATTGAAATGATGGATGGCCTAGAGTGGAACTTCTGTGAGATCTAGTATGGGCATTGAAAAAGCCTTGGATAATGGATCTGGGTTCCGGAAATATTGCTGGACTGATTCTATAAATCATTGCAAAAATCTTGTTACCATGTGTGCATTTCCAGGTTCACTGGAAACTCAAATATGTAAACTTAGATTATTACCCACATGGGTATATCTGTATATGAATCAGAATATGATGGCTCTTAATAGTTCAGCAAGTTTAAATCAGAAAAATTAATAATATGGATCTGAAAAGAAATATAACTGCAGATTCCATATCAGTGTAAAGAAAGATAAATGCAGATTTGATCTCAAGGTCTGCTATCAAGAGGAGGTCACTAAGTACATGTATATGAATTATTAGGTTTGCATTCTTTTTGCCCATTATTACTTTTGTCAGCTCTTCCCTAACTATTGTGTTATCTCCATTTAGCATGTATTGGAACACGGAATTTGTAGTTTTGGAGTAAATTTAGTATAGTACTATCTAAGGCGAGGTCCTAGTTATAAGAAAAAGTTGGGTTTCTATATCTGAGATTTAAATTATTAACAATGCGCTCTCTCATCAATTGTAAGAAACACCACCAGGTTAAGAGTTGTCAATGAAAAGGAAATTGGATGTGAAATGGAAGCCTTTCATGCATGCTTCATAGGTGTCTCGTTTTTCCAGATTTTGAGCTAGGAAGATAAGAAAATGGAGAAATAGTTAAGTATTTAGCCTCTAGCATAGGATGGAGTCGTTAGATAATAACTCGTATTTATGTAAAGGTTCTGATTTTAAATTTATACCCTTCTCATTACAAATATCAATGGATTCCTAATTAACTTGACATATACATTAAAGAACGTGATTATATTATAAAATTATAATTTTAAAATAAATTTAATATAATATCAATTAAAATGAGTTACTCATCAAGAACAAAAACAAAGCTGAGTATTTATATCTGATGTCTAAATTACTAACAATGTGGATGTCTCTCATCAATTATTAGAAACAGTAGCAGGTTAAAGAGTTGTCAATGAAAGGAAATTGGATGTGAAATGGGAAGCCTTTCACGCATGCTTCATAGGTGTCAACATGCTAAACCATACCCTGCGACAGCTGTCGATTAAAGGCCGAAAGGTGACCGACCTAGCACATTAATTGCACAACTTGTCGATTAATAACCTTAAATAATTAGGTGTTTAATATCGAAGAAAATAAAAACGAGATTAAATAATTATAAATAATATATATAATTATAAAAAAATAATATAAATAATTTATAATTATTAAATCTTCGGTAGTGCAAAGTAAACCTTAGTTTTAAGAAAATGACGTAAAGTTTCATAGGCCATTGATTTAGAACACTGATCTTTAGTATATTTGGACACGTCAAATAAAGATTCTATAGGAATTTAACCAGATTAGTTTAAGTAATGAAAGTCAAAACATCATAACCGCAAGGCACTAAATTAATAGACTAGAAAAGAAAAGAAAAGAGTATTGGTCATTTGGTCTTGTCGCCTAGTGATATGATTTTTATTTAAATATAAAAAGTCTTATAATTAAGTCTCGTATATAATATTTTAAATAATATAAATAACTTAAATTTTGCTTAAAAAATCAAAAGAAAAGAAAATGATTAGTTGGAAGAATCCGTCAGGCGTCAACCTCTACAAAATATCTTTTAGGCAGTCCACCTTTTGTTGTCTTCTCATCAAAATATGCTAATCTCTACCTACTTTTGGGGACGCAAGACATCCGTTTGCTGTTGGCATCAAATGTTCAAAGTCTAAAATTTCAAGCCTATAGTTATTTTGAACTTTAAAAATTCATTAATTAACAATTATTAACACAAGCTATTTATTTATATTGACAGGACTCACTTATAGATTATATTCATGTTATATTTCTCACTAATGTAGAATATCACAATCAGTACTATCTGTTCACGATCTGATATTCTTGTTAGAAGTTCAGTTGACTACCATTGATTCTAAATATCATTTTATCACGTCGAAAACTCCAAACCTCCATACCTGCAAAGAAAACTAGTATTACAAGTTTAAATAACAATATTCTTGGACCTCAAATTCACCAATACAAAATTACTAACCCCGATTATTACTTAAAACTTATAACATTCAACAATAAACCTCACTCAATATCATGTTTTCTTCCAATATAGGACATTTTTAAGGTTAGTCAAAAAAATGATGAAATATATGTTCTTCCAGAAACCTGCAATTGGAACAATTATTTAAGCAAGTTAGCATTAGCCAGGCACAAGATTGGGTTTAGGAAAACAAACCCTTTTTGTTGTTCCCTCTTCCTGGTTGGGAGGCGGGTCAACAACTAGATTTTATTTGTTGGGTTGCCAACTTCAATTGAAATGATCACCAATTGTATTAAGTCACAGAAACTACAAAATGTTTCATTAATTGTATGCTGCATTTGCAGGTGAGTTTAGACATGAAACATGGGTTATAATCCGCATGCATGTGAGACAATATTGCAAAATGTTGCATCTTATATAGTCCATTGATTTGAGTTATATAGTACAATTTATGGATTAATACACTTGTCCCAAAGTCAACTTTTTGGTAAGGTAGTTTCCACCTATCATTTTCGGGCATTAGACATTTGTCTTGAAATTAACCGAGAAAGGTAATTGCCAATTATCACAAGACTCTTCATACTATTCGGTAAGAATTTTCGTGTGTAATATCCAAGTTCAATTACTATTTTGCTTCTCTTTAAGAAGTGCTTAGATTGTTACGGGACTTCGATTATCGATTTCTTATTATCAAGTCATCAATTTCTTTAATCATTTATATTGAACTTAATTAATTGATACTTGACTAATGTGAGACTAAGTGTTAAATCTTAGCTTCATTTTGCAATTTAAAGATGTAAACAACTATTCAAATATATATAAAGAGGAACATGCGTGCACTTTAATTTTCCACATAAAGTCAATCACGAAGTTGATACTCCACGTAAGTGTACGTAGTAATAATGCATGTACTTAAGAATTACTTATGGTACCATCATTAGTTCACTTTTTTCCTCATTTGCTTCAAAAGCCTAGCAAAGTTGAGAATGGCTTTTGTAAAAATTAATAAAGAGACAAGAATGAAATACCAAATGCATGCAAAAGGGGTACGGTAAATAATAAGGTGAAGTCATGAGGCTGAAAAGCTCACGCAAGAGAGGAAAAACTAGGGGGAAATACAATTTAGTATCGTATATTGTCAAATTGATAAATTTTTAAAATAGGGTTAAATTAATTTTTTTGCCTAAAAATATTTTAGAAATATATATATATATATATTTTAACTCATTTTTTTAATGTTTGTGCTCTCGGAGTCAATAGAAGTTATAGTCCCTAGTGGTTCGTGAACAATTCTGCCTTTGAAAACAATACATGAGAAGGGAAATTAAAAAAAGAAAAAAAAGAAAAAGAAAAGTGAGGCTGCAGAGTGCATTTTTATTGACGTACGTTGAGCTGATCATAACAACGTAAAACTCGCATCTTGCAGCTCTTTTTCGTGTTAGTGTGAGAGTAAGTGCAGAAAGGCAATGATAGAAGAGAGCAGAGAATGGTGAAAGCGATCGAACTAATGGGAGATCACATTTCATGATGAGTCCAACCACCCATCCGCGCCATTTTTGACTTTTCTGCCCGCGTCCATAGGTTAGTCAATTAATACAACAACTCTGAGCTGCTTGGAAGTATTTTATACGAAAATAAAAGAAATGATTGAGATGGTGGTTGACTTAGTTTGAAAAAAAGTTGTTATAGCATCCGACCCTAGAAAGTTAATTAAGTCATCGAGTTATAACTCGTTATAATTAAAGTTTTTAAATTTGAATATAAATTTTTTTTATCATAAATATTACTTAGTTCTTAATTGATCTATAGTATGCGTGAGGTGTGCCATTACACCAACTCAATAGTTTGCTTTACCATTTTCTGGTTTTGGGTTTTAATCTTATAGTACTACATAAGATATGGAAATGAGGGGGAAAAAAAGAGTCAATCAATAACAATTTTATATATCATCAACAGACCTTTGGTTTGGTGATATACTTTTCGTTATGACTGAGAGAGATTGCAAGATCAATTCTCTTATATGACATCTTTTAATAAGTGTTTTACGATTTAAGTCTCCCTTGAAGTAAAAAAAAAATTATCTATCTATATAAGCATTTAATATTTGCATGCCGATCCTCCCAATTTGCACTCTCCATTTTCTTTACCATTTATTTTGAACTATGAGAAGTGGATTTTTATTTTTGCCAAAACGATAACTTCTCCTAAATTAGTTGACAAGTATTATCACGAATCAAGACATTAATTGCCACAAAATTAGAAAATTGTAAGATAAGTTTCTATTAATGAAAATAAGTAAAGAGCATGTTATATATATCCCAATATCTAATTGGGATCATAAACCTCCTTCAATCAGAAGTAAATAGACAAACAAATTAGAGAAGGAAATTGAAAATGGTGTGTCCTTATGATATTAATATTTTAACTCGGATACCATCACCTAAAACTATCGAAGCACCAAAAAGTAATTTACGAAATGAAAGGTTTCAATTTTTATGCGGTGCCATATTTAGCAAATTTTAGGAGATGTTATACCCCTGCAAAAATTTGTGGAACATCATATTTCTAAATCCAGCTAACATTTTCTTTTTACTACTCCTGAATTTCTTTTTGATCGAATATTTACTGATTTGTGCTTCGTCCTGCGGTGGGTCCATTTAAAAGTGGATGTTCCACAAATAATAGCAATATAACAATGAGCTGTTAACTCCTAATCAAACCCTTGGCATACAAATTTGATAACATTATAAGGGATGCCAATAGAGGTAAAGTGATTATACAATTACGATCAAATGATATAAACGATTAGTGTAGAGATCAAATAACTATATTAACGCTTCACTGCATTCTCACAACTATTGGCTTTTAGCATTCATTTGCCATATCTTTCTTTTTGGGCACCAAGAATAAAATCATTTATGGACCAGTGGGGATTAAAGCCTAAATGACCCCGAGAGTAGAGGTATTAAAGAGTGAGTTGAGACTACGTTTTTTAAAACATGTGTATATTGAAGGTATTCTTAAGCTAAAAAATTAAGTTAGGCCCCACTAAAAAAAATTATCTATATACGAGTACTTATAAATTGTATATTTTTAATCTCAATTAAACAATAATCCTGAATACGCCCGTATTTGAGCATTGTTTATTCAGAGTTTATACTAGCTACGCATACAAGGTTAAAAGGCATTAGAGTAGGTGGGTGAGTTTGCTCACCGAACTATAATTGGCTCTTCTCACATGTATTGCAACAAAACAAATCAAACCGATCGATGACCATTGTTTTTCCTCACCTCATATAAAAAACAAGCTCCACCATTAAAACCATTTAGATGCATATGTATGCCCTTTTGTATACTTTCTCAACTAATCTCCTTTACTTTTTTCTCCATCATTCAATGCAGCAATTTAAGAGGGAGCTCTTTCCAGCCAAATTAGGTGAGCATTCTTAGTGAGATACCACTAACATGTACAGATAAGTAACATTTATATCACACACACATAGCTAAAGACTTGGAAGAAAAAAAGAAGAACAAAGACTTATGGGGTTTGCAATTTTAAGTGTGATGTTGTTTTCTTGGCTCATCATGAAATGTCAATGTGTGTGTGTGTGTGTGGCTGGTTCATTTTTGCTCACCAACGACTTCTGATGGCATTTAATGTTATTGCTTTAAAGCTGTTTTAGTGTTGGACTAAAAAGAAAGGTTTGGAGATGGAAAAATGAAAAATTATTATGTGCTAATGCATTTGCTTGTCCGGCCCCTTCATTTATTGCCACTACTTTCTCTTCTCTTTTTCTTCTATAAATAACTTTATTTCTTTCCTCTCCTCTCTCATTCATCACATCTCTCTCCTCTCTTCCTTCATTTCTTTGCCTCCTTTTCTTTTCTTTCTCTTTTTTCGGTATCTTCAGTCTTCATATTTTGCTTTCTCTTTCTTGCATTTTTTATCTGTAAAAAACCACATACCATAAATACATTTTGCAGCATTTCTGATCAGGGTTTTCGTTTTTAAGTTCATTTCTTACGATCAGGTTGACTTATACCATTACGCTCAGTCTCCGTTGTATCTTCTTGGAAGTTCAAAAAAGTTTGCTTGTTCAACAAATGAATTTTCAGGTAAGTGTCAAAAATAATTTTTTTTGGTACAATAATGTTCAAATTCTGAACTTTTAATTATTAAAAATGTTATTATTTGATCATTTTATCCGATTCTTCGATGTTAAGCATTAAAAACTTTACATAGTTGTTTTTTTGGCAATTTTTAAGTGGTTTACCGATGAGTCATTGCTGAGCAAAGGTGGTTTTTTTTTTTTGGTATACAGTAACAAGGCGCAATCAAATCTTTTTTACAAGTGGTGAAGCAATTGAAGTGGGGTCAACGGGCCAGATGGATATGTCAACGGCTATGATGATTTTATCAGTTGTAGCAGCTTACTTCCTATGGTTCAAGTCCATCACGAGGTCATTAAAAGGGCCCAGTGGCCCACGTATGTGGCCCGTAGTTGGTAGTTTACCAGGCCTGATCCAGAACTCCAATTGCATGCATGACTGGATCGCTGCAAATCTACGCGCATGTGGTGGCACGTACCAGACCATAATATGTGCAATTCCATTTCTAGCCCGCAAGCAAGGTCTCGTGACTGTCACGTGCGATCCAAAGAATTTAGAGCACATCTTGAAGGTTAGATTCGATAATTACCCAAAGGGTCCCACATGGCAAGCTGTATTTCATGATTTACTTGGTGAAGGCATCTTTAATTCTGATGGTGACACGTGGTTATTCCAACGTAAGACTGCCGCACTGGAATTTACCACCAGAACCCTTAGGCAAGCCATGGCTAGATGGGTCAACCGAGCCATTAATTTAAGGTTTTGCCCTATTCTTAATACGGCTCAGATTGAAGTCAAGCCGGTTGATTTACAAGACTTGCTTCTTCGGCTCACTTTTGATAACATATGTGGGTTGGCTTTTGGGAAGGATCCACAAACATTATCTCCTGGACTTCCTGAAAACGGCTTCGCTTCGGCTTTTGATGGAGCCACGCAAGCCACTGTGCAGCCGTTTATTTTGCCAGAAGTCATTTGGAAGATTAAAAAATGGCTTCGGCTTGGGTTAGAGACCAGCTTGACCCGAAGCATGAAGCACGTGGATGATTATATGACCAACGTCATCAATACACGTAAGCTCGAGTTGCTTACTCAGCAGAGCGGTGCAACCCCACATGATGATTTGCTCTCAAGGTTCATGAAGAAAAAAGAGTCGTCTTACTCGGATAAATTTTTACAAGAAGTGGCACTGAATTTCATCCTAGCTGGACGTGACACATCATCAGTTGCGCTGAGCTGGTTTTTCTGGCTAGTCATCCTGACCCCACGGGTGCAAGAGAAAATCTTGATCGAGTTATGCACCGTTCTGATGGAGACACGAGGCAATGATACCTCAAAGTGGCTGGAGGATCCCCTAGTGTTTGAAGAGGTTGACCGATTGACATACCTCAGGGCAGCACTATCAGAGACCCTTAGGCTATACCCTTCAGTGCCTGAGGATTCAAAACATGTAATTGCTGATGATGTCTTGCCAGACGGCACATTTGTACCGGCAGGCTCGAGTGTCACATATTCAATATATTCAACCGGTCGCATGAAGTTTATTTGGGGTGAAGATTGCCTAGAATTCAGGCCAGAAAGGTGGTTGTCACAAGATGGCAACAAATTTGAAGCTCATGATCCGTTCAAATTTGTAGCATTCAATGCTGGTCCAAGGATTTGTTTGGGCAAGGACTTGGCTTATCTACAAATGAAATCAATTGCTGCGGCGGTGCTGCTGCGCCACCGCCTCACTGTGGCGGCTGGCCATAGGGTGGAGCAAAAAATGTCATTGACATTGTTCATGAAGTATGGTCTCAAGGTTAATTTGCACCCTAGAGACTTGACTCCTATACTGGCCAAATTGGCAAAGACTGCAACATGGTGAAGTCAAATGAGAAGCAAGCAACTTCTCAGTCTCACTAGTTATATTCTAGGGTCTTAAGCCTCTCTTAAATCGAAAAAAAAAAAGAGGTTGCTTGAGCGTGAATTTGATGTCTATGATTTGTGAATATATTAGATCAAGACACAGGTAAAATAAAAAGGTCTATGATGATTCTTTGTATCAGACACCTTGATACGTGACCACATTACATCATGTCAAAATTGGCTAATTTTATGTGGTACATTGGACTAATTAGGGTGTCACTTACAACAAATCATCAGTGTAATAGCTAGCAGCTCAAGGATTATACCTTGGCTAAAGAAGAAAAAGGAGATATAACCTTTCTCAATTAAGTTTTGCTTTCTTATATAGAAGACAGTATATATTGTACTATTTTAATGGGCATGACAAATAAGACTACCAATTATATAGTTTTTGAATGATAAAATTGTATCTTAATATTACATCATTAATTTTCGTCATCTATATCCTCAACTACGTGACATTTGGATTAATTATGTTGTCCTCTCTAATTTCGCCACACTCGTTTGGTGTTTGCAATGCAACTCTTAATTAAGTTTATGCATTTTGTTTTGATATAAAAAGAAAAAAAAAAATGTAACGAAAACTTTCAAACTTTAAACATCTTCAGAAAAATGGAAAACTATTTCCAAAAACTAAGTAAGCATTTTGGAACTCATCTGCCAATTATTTCTCCACCGTCTGATCATGATAACATAGCTGCATAGTCCAGCTTTAATTACAATCATGTGTATTTGGTCAATCAAAGACATTGACCCACCTTTCCAGCTACCATGTGTGTGTAACGGAGGAGTCATTCACGGGCAAGTGCTCTTATTATATTTTTTTGTAAATGTGTATATTTTTAAGATAATGTTAAGTTAAAAATCAATTTAGTCTCAATTAAAAAAAATTACTTATATATAAGTACTAATTATATATTTTAATTTTTACTAAAAAATAATTCTAAATTCGCTCCAACACGTGGGTATGCATGTGTAGCAAATTAATTTCTACACTTTTGTTTAATACGAAGATCATTTTAGAACATGGGAAGCTACCATTTATCCTATGGTGGATAACGTGCCTTATGGAATTGATAATGATGTTGGGGTTTTGTGTTTTCTGTTGTGCAATAAATTTGTTGTGGTTGTCCCTATCGCTTACCAGCAAGTTAATTTGAGATGCACTAAAATATTTCAGTTGAATTGACAGCTTAACTTTCCGGCTTATTATACTGGCAATAAGCTTGAAAATCAGGGATATTTTACTGGGTTATCGTGTATATATTTTATAAATCAGAAGACATGCTTCTTTTTCTTGAGCTCGAAGATGCAGTGATGCTGCAAGATTGGGATAGGAAACAATTATTTTACTATATCCTTGCATTAGTCGAAAAAAGGTAAATGTAACTCTTGAGATATGGTCGAAAAATTTATTTATATTTTAAATTTGAATCGATCAAGAGATTATTATTTTAATAAATCTAACGCCTATTTAATTCGGATTATATTTCTTTAAATCAAAATTATATATTTCTAAATTTGAAGGTTAGTGTGACCCCTCTAAATTTTCAGAGAATGTCATAAATAAAAGGGAAAAAGTCATATTACGTGCAGATGACAAATATAATGTATGCTTAATACTTTGATAAATTTCTTTTACTAAAGGCAATTGCTCAATGGCTCTGTGTGTTACCTTTCTTACAAGTTACAAAAATATAGATATATGCGTTGCCCTTTTATGATTAGACCTTTTGTTTGGTATCTGATCAGCCAATCCCCATGAATTAACCTTTTGGGTTGTCTTGAGATGAAGATTATGCCGCGATTTAATTATGTTCATGTGCAGACAAAAAAAAAAAATTATGTTCTTGAAATTCAATTTAATAGGTTGACGACGTACACAAGTTGGAAAAAACTTTCAGATGATGAACACAGAAACAAGATGATTCAACTTAGTATTTATGTTCTCAATATTTTTGTCTGTCCTCCAAAAATATTATCATCCAATTATAATATAATGTCACAAATTATACTAATGTATTATATTCACAACACAAATAAATACTACTTCTAAAACTTCTTGAACTAGTTATATTAACTTATTTTAACTTGTCGACCTAATGTGATTGGTAACTCCGCCTCTAGCCTTTGAGGAATGGGCATCGTACGAGCAATTTGCACTCGACCAGTGACAATAAATTGTGTAGTAAAAAATTACACAAGTTAGGTAATCAATCTTCAAATTAAAGTGTTTTGTTTGTAACATTTTACAATAACAAAGTTGAAATATTATTTAACTGACATTAAGAAAAGTACCTCATCATTCAACAATGCCACAGAATAAATATTGCTCATATATACCAGGACTTTTAAGTTGTCAAAATTGGAGATTTACACTATTCTCCTTCAAGAAAATCCCAAGTAAATGTCCATTTCTGCAGCAAAATCTTTTCTTTGATGTAAAGGTATGCTTTCTGTCGATTTCTCTAATCATTTTATACTGAAGATCTGTTGAATTTTGTCAATCTTTCAACCTTGGCTCAGAAACCCAATGAGAGACTTCTGAATCGATATTGGGTTCTATTTATGTGGGCCTTCCTTACGGACTAAGGAGTCTGAGTCTCTACTTTATTCTCGTCCTATCCAATTCTTTATGGGCTTACCCTATATTTTGTTCTTTGGGCTTGGACTTTTTTAGGCATCTACAAGAATTTACTAATTTAGCTACATAATTAGATACTTACTGGTTGATCATGCGTACTCTTTTTTTTTTTTTTTTTTTTGTGAGAACGTACTCTTTCTTCAATATTGATTAATCTTGCAGAATGTACAAGCCTAAAAGGCCTATTAAATTGCCGGAATATCTAGGCTGTCTCCACTTGTATCTTATGCCTGCCAACAAAGAATGTCAGAAAGACAGCTTATTTGATTAATTATTTGACTATGTCTCGGCATGGTTCCAAAAAATCATTGAATAAACAAAAATAAATTTTAATAGCAATACTCATTAAATAAACAAAAATAAAATTTAATTGCATATTGCTACTTGACTATGTCTCAGCATCACTTGTACCTGCATGAACTATAAGACCACTGTAGTTCTTATAATGAAGCAATTCAAGTACCATGTCTCTTATACATCGAAGTGGACCTATTCTTGATTAGTTCTTACTAACTTAAAAAAAATGTTCAAAAGATTTATATAATTTTTAATTTTTTTAAAAAATATTTATGTATTTTTAATTAAAAATATTAATTAACCCATTGATAAAAATATTACATTTTAACTCCTATTAAAAATAATTTCAAATTTGCCCCTACTTATACATGCATCAATTTTTTTAGAATCTCAATGATTCATCTTTTCCTGCTTCATGCTGGTACGCTCAAAATGATTAATAAGACATTTCCTGAGAGACAACACGTACGCTTGTTCTTTATTTCGAATGTATCATTGATACCACAGCATGTAGCAGGAGTATTCTTAGAGAGAATCAACACTATTCTAGTGCTATATAGAACAAATCAAAGGTTCACACAAAGAAAAATTATTGGTCTTGTTGGGCATTTAGGTTAGACTCTCACACATTAATAAGACTTACGTATTTAGATTCGCGCACATATAAAATCATGGAGAACAAGATTTTAATTAATTAAGAGTCTTGAGAAGTTTTTCATATTCACATTAGCGTACAAATTTCGAGATACATAACCTCATCTTAAAGAGATCTGATCGTGTTAATTAAATCCCATGCCTACCAAGACTGTAAGCAAGTCTCCTACCCACACTCAAGCGCTCCGACATTAAGCTAGCTTCTTGGAGTTAATAACATACACATGTTGAGATCATGATAAACTTAACCATGCAATATGTTTACGGTATCTATAATAGTTGTTCTGTAAATAAGCGTAGGGATAATTAAAAGAAGCTACAATCATGATAAATTTACCAATAATTTTGTCATTTGTTATACTACAGGTATTGATGATTTATATTTCTATAAACAAAAAGATTCATATTCAATCCATGTACTACTGTTCCAATGGAATATTTTCTTGTAATTTTCCGCTAATTTGCACAAACTAAGGTTATAAACTGTGCATGTTATTTCATGCTAGAATCTGGAAAAGTTGGGTCGCAGTTGCACTGATACCTTTGCTTTCACATTATTGTACAAGCTCTTGGAATGAAATCTTACATGCAGCATGAAGTATCTTCCATTTTGAATCTTGATTCAGTTTTTACCCCTACCATCAAGTACAGGGCGATTCTTTCTTTTGGTTTGGGCTTTGAATGTGTAGCAGCATTATTCCCTTATCTTTCTTTTTTTTTTTTTTTGTTCCCTTCTGTTTATGTCGGAGATTGAGGAAGATTAGAAAGTCCTACTACCTTACACCAGGATTCAAACTCTAAGACTTATGATCTTATCACGAAGAGGCAATAGTTTACCAAGACTTGCTCTAAATAGAATAGCATTATCTGAACTATGCTATAACATTTTAGGTATTGTGCAATGCTCCAATTGAAAAATAAAATAACCGTTGTAGTAAGTGTCTTATTACAACTATTTTGACTGATATATAAATAAAACTTTTTACAACGCATTTATTTAATTGCAAATGTTAATAATTTTTTTTTATCACATTTTGTTTATAAAATTATTTTTTCCATTTTTGCAATAACTTTAAATGTTCCTAGACTAACCCTGACTTATTTCAATATCTTTTATTGGAGATTGCTGTAATTCTGAAAAATCTAAAGAGATTACTATAATCTTAGGTAAATCTATTGGATTCCAGTAATCCAATCCCAGATTTCTTTATTTATCAATGTAATCCAATCCCAGATAACAAGTTGCACATATGCTAAAACTGTAGGATGTCTACTGACAGGGGCAAACGCAGCAAGAAAAGCACCTGGCAGCCATCATTAAAGAATAAACCAAAAAGTTGAGGACCTGCAATAAACACACCCCCAAAAAAGAAAAAAAAAGTGTGAAAAGCAAATGTGATAATTGATGATGGAATAAAATACTAAGTTATATTACAATAATCCGAGGTGTAGTAATCAGGTGTAATCGAGAGCAACATTAAAGCGATGCATTACCATCCTTTGATTTTCATCGTTAGTTAGAGGAGATGTAGTACATTAAAGCGATGCATTACCATCCTTTGATTTTCATCGTTAGTTAGAGGAGTTGTAGTACCTATTGATTTTAAAAATAGAGTTATACTTTTTAAAAATATATATATTTTTATTTTATTTTTAATTTAAAAAATTAATTTAACACCCAATAAAAAAAAATATTTGTATATAAACGTTAAATTATATACTTTTACCTCTCACTTAACAAAAATTCTGCCTCTATTCATCTATAATCAGTGGCATGTTACTACACAGGGTCAACAGAAAAAGTCTCAGTTGTACGATAAGATCATGCATCTTTCACCACCTGATCTTTTCCCCTTTTTTATTAGTTAATTAGAAATTAAGGCCTGTTTTGCATTTTCTTTCTCTCCATGTGGCATAACATGTTGTCTCTCTCCCAAGAGTGTCGCATTGCTGAGACTATTTTTTGGAGTTGCTGTAAAGACGGAATTGCCCTTACAAGGAGTTTGTACACTAAATATATAGTAAAAGAATGTTCCACAAAATATTAACTATAAGTTAGAACAAATATCTTACTAACGAGGTTAGCAAAAAAAAAATGTTACTAACAACTTTAAAATCTCTACATTGTTATTCAAGGAATTTGAAAAAAAATAGTAAAATATTGCAATTGAATTATCTATGATAATTATATATAAATAGTACTATAATCACTTTATAGTCTTTACATATCCTATATAGCATAGTTGACACTTGTAATTACGATGTTGTATTTGATGATAACGATTGCTCATAAATGTTCATTTGCATTAAAAAAAAACCTAACAATTTTAATTACTTACTCAACACAATAATATGTTAATCGTTAAGTTAGTTATTCTCATACTAATTATAACACAATTGTCACTCGTAACTATTAGATACAAACACACGATTGCCTAAATATTTTCATCATCTGCCAATCTTATGTACAAATACAACCGTCATACTATTTCTTCACACAACTTCATCATCTTAACTAAAGATTTCCACCTATCTTTTAAAGCATGTAACCTCTTTTTACAAATTAGTTTTCATTTTTCCATTACCATTTAGTAGAAAAAGTCTAAAAAAAAAGGGGTAAAATAGTCATTTTCTATAGTATATTGTCCCAAGTCTTTTTATTGTAGTGCCCATAACATCTCTCCCTCATGCACACTCCCCATATGTATATAAACAAAATCTTCTCTCTCTAAAAAACTTTTTTCTTTGTATTTTTTTTTTTTTTTTTAATTTCTCTCTTGTTCGTCTTCTTTTTTTTTTCTTCTGTAACTGACGCTCTCTATAATCCGCCCTTTTTGCAGATTACGTAAATCTCAGGTGAGTCAACAATTTAATTGCGCCTTTTGACTTTCTTTTTTTCAATTTTTTCTTCTGCAAGTGCTTCACTTACTTACTATAACTGAACCATTTCCACTAGCTATATATACACACACACTTCACTGTACCCACACACTCAAACACACACACACACACTCTCTTTCTTCACCCTCTCTCTCTCTCTCTCTCTCAGGTATTTGTACGTACAATTCCTCTCACTTGTTTTCTCCTCAGCTTGAATTTTGCATTTTTGTTTTTGTTTTAACTGTTTTTGAATGGTTTTTCATTACTTTAATGTCTTCAATTCAGTGAAATTTTGGGTTTTCTTGTCATGATTGTTGCATTTGCAGGTGAATTTGAGCGTCAATTTTGTTTTTTGATGAAAGTTTTAGTGTTTTTATTTCTATTTTTGCTGAAATTCAGTGAAATTTGGTCTCTTTTGGTCATAAATTTGTCATTTTTAGGTCAATTTTGGCCATTTTATGTTTAAATTTTTTTATTTTGAGGGTGTGGATTTAGTTTATGAAGTGTGAAGAATTTGTGTGTAGATGTATATATGTATGTGTGTTTTTTTGTAATTTGGTTGTGTTATGAAACCTTTCTACATGAAGATTTCGATTTTTTTTTTTTGGGTTTTTGGGTTGTTTGAAATTGTGTTAATTTTCATTCTATGGCATAAGAAGTTAATGCATCAAATGTTGAATCTGTTTTTAGTCGAACAATGATGTTAACAGATGCTGAAAAGTTTAATGTCTTATGCAGAGTGTTCGTTTGGAATGCCATACATGGACTCTTCAAAATAGGATAAAAAACAGCAAATTCAAGTGAGATTTCCATATTTAAATATGGAAATTTTGAAATTTTGGTTGCATTGTGTCTGATTGACCCGCCGATTAATAATTTATATCCAAACCTGGTGTTATGTTAACATCTGGAAGAGTCCTTTAAGATTACATTAATCTGCTGAACTTTTATGTTGGTTATCGGATTTTTTTTTTTTATTTTTTTGAAATTTATTTGGTTCAAGTGGAAAGAAAGTTTTCGATTTGGTAAGGAATAATTGCGAGAAAGAGTTCATTAAATTTAACGGAAATAATTTTGATTGATTAATGATTGATCAATTTATGTGCATATCTGATAAAGCGTGATGTTGTGCAGTGATTAGAAGACCTTGTTGCCATACGTTTTGTCGGACACATAAGACAGCAAAATCATGTTTCTTTTTGTCATCTAATTATTGAATCGGTAAGATAAGAATGTAGGAAAACATGTCTATGTCTTTTAAATATGCGCATGAATATCTACTTGAACTAATGATTGGTATTTTTTAAATAATTGGTTTGGAGAGGGAGATTGTAATTAAGCTTTACGATGGATAGTCTATTTGTTAATTGACAAGCATGTAACATCCTAATAAATATTCTAGAATATTGAATGGAAGGCTTCATTTATAATGATGACAGCCGTAATGCTTAAACCTAGGTTTGGGATGCATTTGAAGCCATGCAACATGCAAGTCAGACATGTTTCTTGGTCTATGATCTACTCTGTTACAATATTAGTTATACTTTTAAGTCCCCCTCTTTATGTCATGCCAGTCAAGATGTAAAAGAAAGTTATCTTTTTGCATATGAAGAGTTTAATGTCTTGGCAAGTGTTCATCTTGTTTGTAGGCCTCTATGTTGCCTTCGAAAGATAAGCCATTTACTCCTTTATGTTTTTGATTAGTACATCACAAGGATTCAATATTTCTGAGTTACTGACATGCTAAATAATATGTAAACTAGGATGTTATTTCTTTCGTTTTTCTTTTCTCCTGCATGCACTATATGTACATTCAAGGAAGTTTACCATTGGTCAGAACTCAAAGATTCTATTCTCTCATTTTCTGTTGCTCTCTGTCAACTTATCTTACCATATGGTCTGAGCAATACAAACAAATCATGTATATATTTTATCAGTTCTATTCCGAGTGATATAAAGTTAATCTCATTTCATGTAATGCAGCACCATAGGGGCACAATCATCTTAAACCACTGGTTTTTTATCCCTGGCATGGTAAGCCAGAGTAGACGTGGTTTAGTTGTATCCCTTTTAAGAGAAAAGTATCAAAGAGCATTACTTATTCTAATAATCTTTCTCCAACATTTACTCATATGATGATACAGATTGACCTGTGATATCTGTATACTATATTACTAGGTTCAAGGATTAGCCATGCCTTCATGGTGGGCCAAGTCGTCCTCTAAAGAAGCAAAGAAGAAAGCAAATAAGGAAAGTATAATTGATGCTATACACAGGAGGCTTAAGATTGCATCTGAAGAAAACTACAGTAGTAGGTCAGGAGCCTCCCAGGGATGTTGCAGTGATACTATTTCAGAAAAAGGGTCTCATTCTGGTATGAACTTGCAATCACCATCAGCCTCCATTCACGTATCACGCTGTCAGAGTTTTGCAGAGAGGTCCCATCCTCAGCCACTTCCACTTCCCGGAGGTCACCTTACTGCAATGCATTATGTTGATTCTCAAACTAGTGCATCACCGAGACCAGGAAGTGACAAGGACTATAAGCCTTCATTTTTCCAGCCCATTCATAATCCTGGACATGTTGCAAATGGAGCACATGCTACTGATGCTGATTTGGACTTGAGTACTGCTTCTGTTAATAGCGATACTTCCAGTGATAGTGATGATCTATCTAATTCACGTCTCTTAAGCCTTCAAGCATCTGACTATGAAAATGCGGGCAAGACTTCCATGAATAGTTCCTCCAGGTCAGTTTTCACATAGCAGTAGTGTATTTTCTTATTGCACTATATGAATTAAGTAATTATTTATGCACTAGTTCTCTTTAATCATTCCTGTTCAGTTTACTCTTTATTTTGCTCACATGAATTGTGTCAACCTTATTGTAGTTTGAAGCAGAAGGATCGGTCCCCCATTCCCTCTAAAAGAAACACGAGAGAAAGGTTGAGGCCAGCTAACTTGATTTTGAACAATCAGACTGCCTCAATGTCACCTAAGCAGCGGCCTTTAGGCTCTCATGTGCCCAATTTACAGATTCCTCCTCATGCTGCTTACTGTAGCGCTCCAGACAGCTCAATGTCAAGTCCTTCAAGAAGTCCAATGAGGGTGTTTGGGCATGAGCCTATCATGAACTGTGGCTTTTGGCCAGGAAAGCCACATGGAGATTTATCTTTGGTAGGTTCTGGACACTGCTCGAGTCCAGGTTCAGGTCATAATTCTGGGCATAATTTAGTAGGAGGTGACATGTCAGGACAGATCTTCTGGCAGCACAGTAGGTATAGTCCTGAGTGTTCCCCAGCACCAAGTCCTAGCATGACAAGCCCTGGCCCTAGCTCACGGATACACAGTGGGGCAGTCACCCCTTTGCATCCACGGGCCGCAGGGGCAGCATTTGAGTCCCCTATAACCTGGTCTGATGATGGAAAGCAACAAAGTTATCGACTTCCCCTTCCTCCTGTGACAGTGTCGAGTCCACCTCCATTTTATCCATCATATTCAACAGGAACAAATTCCATGATTCCGCGAAGCCCAGGTAGAACAGAAACTCCTGCAAGCCCTGGTTCGCGCTGGAAGAAAGGACGTCTGCTTGGTAGGGGCACGTTTGGCCATGTGTACCTTGGTTTTAATAAGTGAGTGACCAGGAGGGTAATATTTTCTCCTCATTGTGTGTTTTACTTTCTATATAACACAAGATCAGACTTATTTTCTAGTATTTTATCTGAGTCTGAATGTATCTGTGGAAAGACAATTCTTCAAGTCAATTTTCCATTTGCCTTTTGTGATCTTGAATATTTTACCTTATCCTACCTCAATGCTTGAGCTATAGTGAAAGTGGTGAGATGTGTGCAATGAAGGAGGTAACACTTTTGTCGGATGATCCAAAGTCGAAGGAAAGTGCGCAACAGCTTGGTCAAGTGAGTTTTTTCTTGCCCATATCTTGGAATTATATTCTGAAGTCTCTCACTAAACATAAAGTTCTAAAAGTAGAATAACCATGGTTTGCTATACTTTTTAAACAAAATCCTACTAATATACTATTCAATATACAACTTAGTTTTGCAATTAAACCTAATTTGTTTTGACCTGGCAGGAAATAGCATTACTAAGTCGGCTTCATCACCCAAACATTGTGCAATACTACGGATCGGAGATGGTAATTTTTCTGTTGTTTATGTTTGAAGTCATATTGGGTCAGTTTGTCTTAAATAAGACACTCATACAAGTTTGACTAGTTCTTTTCCTTTTCTTAAGCAAACATCTACAGCTTCAAAATTATGTAGGAAACTAATATCTCACCACCCCCACACAAAAACAATATAGGCAGAGAGTGTTTCATATTATGCCTTATTGTTACAATTTTCTGTTGCTTCGGTTACTGTGTCCTTATTAGACTAGATGATATTACTACATTCTTTGACAAATCTAAAAAAGCATTAGATGGAAATTTTGTGATAGCATGTCTTTTTTTTTTTTTTTAAATTATAAAACAAGGTCACAGTAAGTATGTCTTTCTTTACATAAAATCTTTAATACATTATGTTCTTTGTACACAGGTTGATGATAAACTATACATATACCTTGAGTATGTATCTGGTGGTTCCATCTATAAACTTCTTCAAGATTATGGCCACTTAGGTGAATCAGCAATTCGAAGTTACACTCAGCAAATTTTGTCTGGGCTTGCTTACCTGCATTCTAAAAATACGGTCCATAGGTGGGTTAGTCACTGATGTAGATAATCTTTTTATTTCTTTATTTGCAATTTGCATAAACTTTTATGATTGCGTTTGCATATGATCAACACATCAATTTTAACTAACATTTTGTCCAGGGACATTAAAGGAGCAAATATACTGGTGGACCCTAGCGGTCACGTGAAATTGGCAGACTTTGGGATGGCAAAGCATGTAAGAGGATTCCTTTACGCATATTTGTTATGCTTGCCTAAATGTAACTGGTTATGCAGCATGGGTTACTTTTTAGTCTCTAAGATAATCTTTTTGGTTAACTTGTATAGTTCAGCACTATTTGATCCTTATGTTTTCATCTAATGTGGTTTTGTGTTGCAGATCACTGGGCAATCTTGTCCATTGTCGTTTAAAGGGAGCCCTTATTGGATGGCACCCGAGGTTAGTACAAATGTGAATTTGTTGATTGTGTTTGTGCAAGTTTGATAATTATCTGCTAGTCGGGCGCTTCCTTAGGTTATAAAGAACTCCAATGGATGCAACCTAGCTGTAGATATATGGAGCCTTGGTTGCACAGTTTTGGAGATGGCTACCTCAAAACCGCCATGGAGTCAGTATGAAGGGGTCAGTACATGTGCATATGATAGTTTAAGTGCTAAGCCCTTTTTTGTTACTACTTTGTTATTCTACATAGCAGAAGTTGTTACTTGTACAGAAATTTCTGTTGCTGACTTCTTGTTATCAATTTCTTTATTCTTTTCAAAAGGTTGCTGCCATGTTTAAGATTGGGAACAGCAAGGAACTTCCGCCTATTCCTGATCATCTCTCAGTTGAGGGCAAGGATTTTATAAGGCAATGTTTGCAGCGCAATCCAACACGTCGCCCTACTGCTGCTCGGCTTTTAGAGCACTTGTTTGTCAAGAATTCTACTCCCTTTGAAAGACCAATTCTGAGTCCTGCCCCAATTGAAGCAATGCCTCTAGTTAAAACTTCTGTGAGATCTGCAGTATGTGTTCTAGACTTGTTTTTTTTTTTTTTGTCTGCAATTGGTAGTGTTACAATCAGTTATTAACCTATATGTGGTGACTATATTGGAGCTTCTAGCTATGTTATGTCATTGTAGCTTCTTGCTTATAGTTATACGTTCACTACAGCTGGGTAGTGCATGAAAATCTAATACAATTCATGCTCTTGATGTCTCCAGAATACCATGCACTGCAGACATTCACCAATCTTGGACCCAGAAGGAGCTTTTCACCTAGTTAGGGGTTCAAAAACTGCTTCTGGATTTAGGTCTCTCTCTTATTTATATATGATTGCTTGAAACAACACTTCATAACATTTATACATGTAACTAGTTTCTTTGTGTCAGTTAATAGAAACTGCTTGTGGAATATGTGCTGGTATTTAAATGCATGTGATGCCGTCCTTGAATGCTTTCTTAGTGATTTTCTTTAAGATTCCCTTTTCCCCACCAAGTACAGAATCACTTCAGAATCTCAGTTATCATCAGTTACAGATTTTGGAAAAACAACATCATGTTTGACGTTGCATTTGTTGACAATGATAGCAATATCTTCGAATTATTCTTTGGGTGTATCACCGCCTCGTTGACATCTTATCAGTGTTTGTATCAAAAGGTACATTTTTTCATGCATTGTTGTGTCACTTGTTTTCACTTACCTGCTCTGATGATTAAGACTTGGGGCATCAAATCTTACATAACCTGCATTGTTATTAAATCATGGGCTCTTTCTGTGACATTCTATTTCTTTCTTGTGAGGAATATGATCATGATGGGAATACTTTTCAGCTGTGGAATAGGGCCCATAAACCAATTCCCCTTTCTCAATTTCACTTATTTTGCAGTGATGCTCATACGCGAAGGAACATATCTTGCCCAGTCTCACCTATTGGGCGCTCATTTTTGCATCCACGATCACCACTAAATATGAGTGGAAGACTGTCCCCTTCTCTCATTTCAAGCCCCCACTGTGCATCTGGTTCATCCACACCTCTAACTGGTGGCGATGGCGCAATCCCATTTCATCATTCAAATCTCCAAATGAACAATATCTATGAAGGCTTGGGAACAATGACAAGGTCCCAGAACAGTTTCTACTCCAGCGCTAATGCCTCCTATCAAGACTTGAAGCCTGATATGTTTCGAGGGGCTTCACAGACTCATTTTTTCCAGGAAGTAACTTCCCTGGAAGGTAATATTTCCAGGGATCAGTTTGGACAGTCTGCCTACGGGAACCCAAAGGAGCAAGCACATAACGAACAATCTGTGTTAGCTGAGCGGGTGTCCCAGCAACTCCTGAGGGATCGTGTGAAATTGAACCCGTTGGTTGACCTGAATCCTAGCTCACCAGCGTTCCATTGCAAAAATGGATTTTGATCTGCATGTAGCACCAGCTATGTCTAACCCAAGTTGTACAGTTTAAAAATATCAAAGAAAATAGTCTATACCATAAATGTTATCTTTTGAAGCTGAAAGGGAAGGAGGAAGGATCTAAATGTTTTTGGCCCTGCGTTATCATCCTTGCTCAATTCCAATGGTGAGTAGTATACTATGGTTGTGTTTAGATCCACTTTATTTTTCATTTAAAATTTAATAACCTTATCTAATCTCAGTTCTTTGCTTTTCCAGATTATGGCCCTATTCAGCATTCAGCCACACCTTGCAGTGAAAAAACATTTCTGCTGGTGTAAAAAACTGTAAATCTTCCGTTCATCATACAGGCCAAAATGTGTTCGACCCTTCTCCAGACATTGCAAATAGTGGGAGTTTCAAGTACTAGGCTGCCCGTGCAGGCAGGAATAGAAAGGTAGCAGAACAGCTATAAACTTTTGCACTCGGCTAAGCTGGAAAAACTGAGGAGCGGTAGATTAGATGGATGTTGGATAGAATCATACACTTCGGCAGTTGATTACAAAAATAGTTGAAAAGCTTAAATTACAGTGAACAAATGTTAGGGGTGCATTTTGTAATTTAATCCAAACGATACAATTGCCAATAATACTACCGTTCTCTCCAATTTTTTAGTTTTGTCCGCTTTGCAAATTGGAAACTGTTCAAACTATTTCACTATGGTTGTATTGTTACTCTCATAACGTAACATTATATAACGTTATGAGGGGATTAAAATCCCTTTGCAAATTGCATCGGATAAGAGTTTCTTATTCTTTTCTTCCGGTCGAGCAATGGGTCAGAGTCCAAGTTAATTATGTTATATACTAGTCAAAATTGCCATTTACAGGTTTATATATGTAAAATGGGATTACATTTAGGGATTGATAAAATGAAAAGTGTAGCAATGTAAGAGGACCAAATTGTCTTTATTACAACTTAGAGAAAAATGGCATATAGGTTCCAAGTTTACAAGAGCTCCATGTGTTGCAATAAAAACAATTTTCAACGTAATTATTGAAGCTAAACAAACATTAACATCTTTCCTTGCTATATGTCACCAACAATTATACAACATCTTCCACCTTATATAGAAATTATAATCTTCCCAAAGAAGTTAATATTCAACCCTTCAGATATTTATTATTGGAGTCTTGTCCTCCACAACCGCAAAACACGCATACACGTGCACACACACCAAAAGCTTCAATTTCTAAATATGTACTAGTTTCAATTATGACCAATGCTCATTTTACTAATTTGAAACCTACATAATTAAAAATTTTGTTACAAGTGACAAATTAATGACAATATAGCTTCACTAATTTGTAGGAATTAAAACTTGAAAAACAATGTTGTTGGATCTCAAAATATTAAAAATTTTAAACGTAGTTATTTTTAGCACTTCAATAACAATTTTTTATTATCAATTATATTAGTTCTAGGCAATTAACGTTTTGGCAGTGTTAATTATTCACGAAATTAAAAAAAGAAGAATATAAAGGAAGAATACAAACATCCGAAACGAAATTCCAAAAACATTGGCTCAATTATCAAAAGACTCTTATACCCCTCTCATTTGACTTTCATTGCTATAGGAACCTTAGGCCCGTTACTGTTTATTAAGCACAGGCCCAACCCAATTTGAACTCAAATATTCCTTTTCGTTTTCTTCTTTTTATCAGCTCCAAAGTTTTAATAAAGCCCAATTAAGAGAAGCCAAATTTCAACGGAAAATGGAGACGGAGACGTCAGCCATCCATTCGGCGGCGACCGATGAGCAGGTGACACTTCAGCAGGACTCCCAAGCAGAGGAACTCGATGGCACAGCTGACGACAATCGGAAGACAGACACTAATACGGCGTCGTTTGATAGGAAGGAAATAGTGAAAGCCTTGGAAGTAGTAGAGAGAGACTCGGTGGCGATCGCTCAGAGCTTCACTTCTCTCTTCGCTTCTCTTCGCTTAGCTCTCTCTCAGGTCAATTCAATAATTTATTTTTTTAAATTATTTTACTAAAAATGCCTTCAATAAAACAATTACAGCAATTCTAAAGTGTAAAAAGTTATTTTTGTCGAAATTACACGTTAGAATAAGATAACCATTTATAAGAGGTGACTCACAACAAAATTCATTTTTGTCGAAATTGCACAATGTAACTATCCTATGTTAATAGTCTACTAACTATTTATAAGAACGTGAATCACTAACGAATATTATTTTTTTTTATCGAAATTGCATGTTATAACTTTCCTATGTTAATAATTTAATAACTATTTATAAGAACGTGACTCACAGCAAAAGTTCATTTTTTGTCGTAATTGCACGTTGTAACTGTCCTGTATTAATAATCTAATAACTATTTATAAGAACGTGACTCACAGTCCTTATTATGGCAATACAGTTTCTGGCTTGCAATGCATTTTGGCCTTTACCAACTATCTATTAATAACTCTTGTAATCATAACTAGTTATTTTATAAAATTTACGAATAGCTACATATATACATGGATGAACACACACATACATAGTTTTGTGCCATAATTTGTATGTATGGTAATTGAATTGGTGAAATATTGTGTTATTATATATTGGCAAGGGCTGTAAGACTATCAAAATGCTCATTTGTCGTTGGTTTGCTTGTGCAGTGGTAATACCTTGCATTATCAAGTTTAACTTCTGCTCTATATAATTAGTTAACGAGCCTACAACAGAAAACGTGTGTGTGTGTGTGTGTGTGTGTGTGTGTGTGTCTGTTTGTTTTGATTAGTTGAGGCAATCTTGTAGGCTACTACCACTTCCGTTGACCATATGAGTTGCTTCAGTGATGCTGCCGGCCGCCTTCAAGAATGTGGTAATGATGTAATTCTTTCGTGTTTGTATCTCTTTCAGCGATCAATCTATTAATTTTATTGATCTTGCATTTGGCTTGCATCTCTTTAGTTTTATGTGCGATGCACTATAACCCTCGCATTCTCCTTCACATCTCTTTAATTTTTTATGCAGTGGGCTACAGTCCTTGGATTCTCCTTTGTTTCTTTTTATTTTCTAAAAGTGCTTCATGGAACCTATGTTCTGTTGCATAAACGTTTTGTGTTTAAGCTCGAGAATTTGATCTGCCAACATATTTTCAGTCTCTAACTTTGCTTCACGGAAAACTCAAATGATGGTGTGAGTCTTGGATTTTGATCGGCATAATGAGAGTCAAAATATTCTGGAAGTTGATCATAATTAGTCGCAGTTCATGAGTTTAGAGCCCGGACTACATCAATGTCTCTTTGTAATGAGCACCAAGTGCAGCGGTGAATGATGCTTAAGTGTCTGCAAATTGTCTCTTCTAATTATGAATGAGTCCTTCCCTCCCCTGTGGTGATTAGTCTCTAGACTTCAGCATCTGCTATACTTGTAGATGGTTAGGAGCTGAACGGATTTCTGTAGCTTTTGTAGTACTTGCGTTATATCATTTGGGTGGATTTTTTCATTGTTTATCTGTTCTTAAACTACTCGTTTTCTTACTTTCACCCTCCAAGTAAAACTGAAGTTGGTAGTTGCTGATCTTCTCAATGGTTGATGGGGCATTGAAATAAATTGATTTCTGCTGTCTTATGTTGCAGCACTTGATGCCGCAACCAAAGGGAATAGATACATAAATTCCTGTCTCAGGTAAGATAGTTACTGTTTCCTCCTTTGCTATACTTCAAAAGAAGATAATTGGTATATATTCTTGTACGTTGCTATAACATTTTCGCTAAAATATAGAAGAATAATATGGCCCAAAGTCTGGAGTCCGGACAAACATTTTCTTTTGCCAGTTGCTATCTATTGTTTCTGCCCTCGTTTTCCTTTGTGCCCTTTTCTTTTTCTTTTCTCTTGGGGGTGAATCGGTGGGTGAATAAGCAGAAGAAAATGTTTAAAGTTGGACAGGCTATTAAGGCAATTATATGCTGCATAATTTCTTTAGATTTTCAGTATCTAATTTGCTTCTTTTTTCCTCCACTAGATCACAGGTCCCCCTATATTCATTCTTTCTTCTAAAATGTCCGGAAAGAGTGATTCTCAATTTGCTATTTGCAACTATTTGCTTCTTGCAGATTAAATGAGGAAATGAAAGGCATTGAGAATCTTG
This sequence comes from Ehretia macrophylla, assembly GCA_037974665.1. NCBI lineage: Eukaryota > Viridiplantae > Streptophyta > Magnoliopsida > Boraginales > Ehretiaceae > Ehretia > Ehretia macrophylla. The sequence goes on along the minus strand of CM075764.1, from coordinate 9,638,732 downwards.
CCATGAAGCTGTATCCTTTATCTTAAGTTTAGGAGGTAACTTCTTTGTCACCTACCTTTCGTGGTGGTTCTGCATATGCACATTGGTATACGGCATTGCTTCTTCATGCACACGCACTTATTTATCTGGCAGGCTGTTTGGATTTTTATTTCACTCCTTGTAGCTTGAGTACATTCGATATTGTCGTTGTTTCTTTGAGAGGTGTTAAAATGATATAGAAGCCGAAAAACTTCGAATTTTTGGCTTGGAATTCCTTAATACACTCTAAAGAAAAATCCTCAGAAGGAATGTAGATGCATTGGACTCAGCTGTGAATAGGCTTGTTCGTCTTCCATAATGCGATCATCTGACAAACGAGGGCATGTCAACAAGGGATCAAATTGCATGCGTTGTGCCTGATCTCCAAAGTGCTTTGTGAATCACTTGCTCTTATAAACTCAAAATTGGAAAAAAAAAAAAAGGGGAAACAATAGTTGTTGTTAAACAGGTTTCTGAGGTTTATGTATAAATGATTTGGTCTTACATGGTATTACAATTTTCATAACCATCCCTTACTGATCATTTGAGCTTGATCTGCTAAGAGTAGAGAAATAAAATGGTGTATATGTATGTATATAACTATATATATGTATATGAAGTGTGTATTTTATATGTGCATGTCTATATATATATATATATGTGTGTGTGTGTGTGTGTGTGTATGTGTGTATATGTATGTCTGTCTGTATGTATATATAGTGTGTATAGTAATAGTCTAATGTTAGGTTACTTTCCTTGGTAATTAAGAGATTATGGTTTGAATCTCATGAGAGTGGAGTGTAAAAAATATATATAAATAAAAAAAAATGATGAAATTTGCCCTTTTGAGAACAAAAAGTCAATATGACCAAAAAAAAAAAAAGAACAAAAAGTACATAAAAACATGTAGAATATGTTCACAATTTTTATTTTTGAAAACATATTTGTCAGAACGAGTTTGAAACAACCACCACTAACAATTCATGCCAAATATTTTTATTTTTTATTTTTTGGTTTTCAAAAACAAGAAAAAGTATTTCTGAAAACACTTTCTAAGAGGCCCTAAATGTAGAGTTAGGGACAACCATGAGCCATCTATGAGTAAAAGCATGAGAGACATTCTCACTTGGGGAGTTTATCGAACTTCAAGCTATTGAAGAGCAAATTCATCTTCCTTTTTTCATAATGAGAAACTCACCCTAAACACAACAATAGTGAACCGTTCCAAGACTACAAACTCATCTTTCTCTTCAAGCGGTAAACATAAGAAGTGAAAAAGCTCGTTTCCTTGTGAATACAAAAGATAATAAGCTAGCAAGAACAAAGAGAATAATAGGTTTTTGATTTGGCATAAGAGCATAAAACCATTTCTGTACCTTCTATATATGGATTAATGCCACAATTAAAACAGTAGATGAAGAGGGTGAACAACGAAGACGACCAAACCATGATGAAGCTTTACTCGCTCGATTCCTAGAGATGGCAAACATGGTCTTCTGAGAGTTACAAGTAAACTTCTGTGGACCACATTTACAGCGACAGCATTCAAGAAATCAACAAAAGCTGTCACTTAAACTACTTGGGGTCCGTCAAACTCAAGCTGAAATCCCATAGTTTCTTGGCCAAGTCTGCATCCTTAGCGAAAGCACTTGGTTTAGCAACGTTACTGTCTTGGAAGAACTCGCCACTGACCCCTTTAAGCTGTGGGTGCAGAGCCACATAGCATGTAGTTGCCGCTCCCTAGAACCAAGCAAATTAGTTAACTTATATTACCTAAGCTCTCTTTTCTTTTTTCCAGAAAATAAAAGATATTATATTCATCCGACACATTGTAAGATGAGACAAACCTGTGGAATATTTTTAATCACGTATTTGCCAACCCAATTCACCAAACCTGGAAAAGAGAAACGGCAATAATAGTAAGATACACAACTGAAATTGAGTATACATCAATGGAAAGTTTACTCCTACATTGAGCTCTTATTCTGTGAAGTGATATCTTTATTAGAACAATCATACACCAAGAGTTGCTTATACTGAACAAACATCATAATCTCATGCCACGAGATAACTAATAATAGAGCATTTTGCAAGATCCAACTTTACCAATTAATATGACAGAGAATCGTACAATGATGTCGTAGCAGTTTTCATCCTGCCAGAATGAAATCTGACAGTTTTACATGTATGCTCAATTTGCATCACATGCTGTCATACTTTGTCAATATGATAATTGATCTGCCATTATCATTTCCAATTTTAATCTTCTATCAGAAATGAAGACCTATATACAGTATTTCTTTTTCCTCAAACATATCGGGAGCTTTACAGCAAATTGCGTCTGGAGTAGTATTTCATCGAGCAAGCAGGAAAAGTGGGTCGTCAAATACCAGAACTGCAGATGAAATATGTTCTGACATCCAATAAGCCAAAGATGTTATCAAAATACAAGAATTTTGAACTGATATCTCTGTCTTTTTCATTGTTGTTGGAAAGCCTATCTTACATAATAGGTAAGTTTCAGATGATTAATGGATCATCTCTCATGTTTTTTTATAGATTTGAACCATAGAAATCTAATTAGTTTAATTTTCCCTCGGGAAACATTTTATAGAAAAATAATCACAAAGCTCAGACTCACCCTCAATCAAACTGTGGTAACGCAGAAGGTTGGTGGCTATCGCTCCAGGATGAAGAGAATTAGCAGTTATCTCCACCCCTTCTTCCTGTTGCAGAAAAACATATTTTAATCCATCTGAACCCTAGAATAAGATTCAGATGAATATCAACATCCACCCCCCCCCACCCCCCCCCCCCCCCCCCCCCCCCCCCAAAAACCCAAAATAAAGAAAAAAAGAACAAGAAAAAAAAAGTCCTTTTGTGGAGCGAAAGGTCACATTTTTTTGCAAAACCAATTTGTTAGATTGACATCAAATCAGTCTAACAAGGACCCTACTTGAAAACAAAAACCTGTCAAGTGTCAACATGAATATATACTAGCGGGTCCCCAAGTCTAATATCTCAATTCGCCTTGAACCATATCAACATGAAAAGGGATCTGAGTAAACCTGCTGATAACATATTAGTGAATATATCTATAAGATGACCTTCAAGTGATCGCATTCTCGTATTACTAAGCAGATTGATAGTTTTTTGCCTAGTTTAGAGATTACCTTCAAGCGCCTTGCAAGCTCATTAGCATGTAATACGTTAGCAAGCTTTGATTGTCCATAAGCTAATACACTGTTGTAACTGCAAGCAAAGTCCAAAAGAAAAAAAGTGATAGAAGTGATTAAATGACTTCCAATAGAAAATAGAAACAAAAAAGTGAAGCAAACTATCATACAACAAGTGTAACCTTCCACTCGTAAACCCTTATCATGACTTGGGCAAATCTACAAGTAAAATTTTAGATTTTTCACTTATATATTCGAAACTTGAGTTGTTGTTCTAGTTACTAAAATTTTTATGTTTTCCCTATTGTGTTCAGTCTAATTTTCAACATGTAGCAGATGAAAGCGAAGGCAGACTGACAATATTCCACACTATATGTATTTCAAGTTGAAATATCATGCAAACCGACTGAACTTGTTAACATTCAAGGACATGAATGTGGTTGTTCACACTAAAACCGTCCTTTTGCTATTACAACATGTGGAACTGAACAAACAAGTGGTGATGTTGTGATGAGAAGAGTTAATAATGAGCAAGGGGTGATAAGAAGAGTTAATAATGAGCATAAAAGGAGATGTAATGATAGTGACTCAACTGCAATGGTGTCATTGGGTGTTTGGCCAATGGTTAAGATTAAGAATCCTAAAAGTGGTTTAAGCACATACGATAAACAAGGTATTAGAGAAAAAAGTTGAGCATGTAAAAAAAGGGTATCACGCAAGAACAGCAACAAACACAAAATCAGATAAGGGGCAAAGCATATTATATACGCATCAGGAATCATGAGAGATAGATAAATCAAAATACACTTTTGGAAGTGACACATGCATCATTTCATGAAACTTCTAACTCTATCTGAATATTCCAGTATCAACTTTGGTTTATTTTACGTTGCTTCGTATTTGAATCTACTAGTTTCTTCATTATTTGTAACAGTTCTTTACTAGGGGGGTTGGAATTTTTCTATTCCGTATATATTAGTACCTGAACTTATTGACATAAATAAAGTGGGTAAAGTCTTTGGAACAACAAATTCTTGGAATGGAACAAAATTTAGTTGGGTCGAATTAATAAATGGATAGGGCCCTAGGGCTTCAATTTCAATTCATTATAGGGAAAGAAAAAGTAACAAGCTTCTGTTCTTAATTTGAATGATTTCCCCATCTAATTAGACGTTAAAAATATATTAGTGCTTGATGCGGGAAGGGCTTTTCCCCCCATGAGTAGATTCTCGATTTTTGAAGTTAATGAATCCTAACTATTGCCATTCTCCATTATCGAAAGTTTAATATTTTTCAAACAGCAGCATTAGTCATCGCTTGTCTCATTTAGCTCTTCAAGCTGATTCACTGAGTTTACAAGAAAATGCAGTAGCTATTTGAGATTATGCCTTTGATGAAATTTATTACACTTTTGACTTTCTTTCTGCATACCATGGAGCAGATGCAAAATATGTTGCATAACAAGTAACTACCATAATGCGAGTTACTTTACTGGGGCTCAATTCTATGCAATAACTATGATTGTCCAAACTATAGATTATTAAGTCTCTGGCGCCAAATACAATTGACACTTATAGAGGGCTATCCCCAGGTCCAGAATCTTCTGATTAATCATGTACAGGTGGCTAGTCTATAATTAGCATGCTTTTAATTTTTAGCTCCCATTTCAATTAGCTGGATATATACTTACTCCCAACCCCAACCGTCTTCTTTTCCTGCCAAATCTATGTTTGTACATGGGGAAGGAGGTTGAGTTTAGCTTATTTGATAGGCAAGGTTCAATTAGACAGTCACCTTCTATTTCTCGAAAGTTGTTTTCCTAATTAAAGACATAGCTTGATTCATGAGTTTTCCTAATTTATGATATAGCTTCATCTTCATGAGTTTTTTGCATTCTCACCTTACATTCATACTTCCTGCAATTTGATGTGGCTCATGGACATATAACCAAAAAGAAAAGGGTATTGATTACTTTCAGTAGTCATATCAAAACAAAATTTGAATCTTTACACATGAGTATTACAAGTGGAATAAATAAATAAAACACGATCAAATATAAATAAATCAGAGATATTGTCACATATTACCATGATCTACCATTTATAAACAGCATTACTCAAAATAGCTTGTCAAATATAGAATTACCTTGCATCACAAAAGAAAATAACAAGTTCCAACAAGTTAGAAAGAATAAATTCAGAATTACCTTGTTGCATCATTAATCTTATCTAATCGTATTCCTTCTCGGTAAGGATACCGATGAGCCTCAGATGAAAGAATTACTATTCTTCCTTCTTTATGGCTTGTATGAGCGGTATTTTTCATGTTCTCCAACAAAAGATTTGTCAAAAGAAAATGACCTGCACAAAAGAGATTTTCCATTCATGTTCAAACACGTACTGGCATGTCTTATATGAGGAGCTTGTGATAACAACATTCCTTTTGGAGATGTAAGAATATACACAAAAAAAAAAAAAAAAAAAAAAACTATTAAGAGAAAAAGAGAAAAACCCTTGTCAAATCATTTCTTCCATACTCAAATATGACCATAGACCTTTCTTAATGCAATAATCACTGAAGGATATGCCAAAACGAAAGAAAAAGCAGAGTCGGTTCTTATTCTAAACTGTAGTATCTGTCTATTTCACTGAAGCTCCAATTATCTTGATTGTTGCAAGACCTAAATGTGCCAAAAGAAGAGAAAAGTAACAAGAATGATGGAAAGAGGAAAACAGGAAAGGAGCACTCAAGTTTTAAATTTAACACGGGATTCCATACAGATTCTAGTTGTATTTGAAGAATAGATCAAGGGAATTGTGAACATGAATTATTTTCTTCTAAAGGAGAATGGATAGATCAAGGGAATCGTGAAATAGAAAAATTTTAAGGGTGAAGTGCACCAGACCCCCTTGTACTTTAGCAAAAGTGCACAACACCCCCCTATAGTTTAAAAACCCCCTAAACTAGTCCCTATGTTTTTTAAAAGTACACAATACCCCCCTACCGTTAAAAAATCCATCACACTTAACGAATTTTGTAAAAAAGACGTAAATACCCTCATTTTTTTTTTCATTTCTCTCTTTTGTTTTGTTTAGGCCAAAAAAAAAAAAGTAATTTGGTCAATTCATATAATTATTTAATTAATAAATTCGTTAAAAATTAAAAAAAAATCTCACTTAACGAGTGTGAAGTACACTCTCCGTTAAATTTAACGGATTTTTTAACGGTAGGGGGGTGTTGTGCATTTTTAAAAAACATAGGGACTAGTTCAGGGGGTTTTTAAACTATAGGGGGGTGTTGTGCACTTTCGCTAAAGTATAAGGGGGTCTGGTGCACTTCACCCAAATTTTAATGTACATAAAATGGTAAATTTCTCCATCTTAATGATAAAGTTAATGTTATATAAACTTAATAGGCTTCAAATTTCAGCAAATTGGTGTGCTTCTTGCATATTATTTCACACTGTAACCTAATTGCATTATGTATCCATGCTAAACACAGATATATGATGAATTCTGTCCTTCAAATCTTAATGAAAACCAACAAATGGAAAACAAAACTACCCAATCTGATAAGAACTAAGAAAAACCATGGAATTCCAATACTCGTGTTTACAAGCTTTATTATGAAAGAAAATATTAAACAACCAGACAATATACCTAGATGGTTAGTTGCAAACTGCATTTCTACGCCATCTTCAGAAAGCATGAAAGGAGCAGCCATAATTCCTGCATTGTTACTTCCAAATCCAAAGACAAATATGTCATGCCTTAACAAGATTCAAGTAAATAGGTTACATACACTTAAAGAATCCAAGATAGTTAAATGTGAGCACGATGTGTGTCTTAGATAGTAAAAAGCATCCTTGGACGTTGAGAAATATTAGATAATGGGTTTCCAGATTATACGACTAGCTTACATGAGAAGGTTCAGGGGTAGACCCGAGGAGTTGTACTCAGAGGCAAATTTCCTAACGGATGCCATCGAGCTGAGATCCAACTCCATTACATCAATTTTAGCATGAGGAACCTCTTTAAGTATAGTATCTTTAACTTTTCCCCCACTCTCTGTGTTGCGTACTGCCATAATTACATGTACACCACGCAGTGCAAGGACACGAGCAGTCTCTGCACCAATACCACTTGAAGCTCCTGAAATGTACAAAGAAGAGCAGCAGCTCAGGCAGATGCAAAATACAGCATGTCTAAAAATCAAAATTAGGTAAAATGTCTCCAAACATTTTGCATACCCGAGAAATGAATTATTAAAGACTAGATCTGTAATATGCGAGTATATGAGAAGTCTAAAACTAAAAGCGAGCCAAATATTTACTTAAGGATGAGGAAAATTATGTCCAAAGGAATTGACAAAAGAGTCAAAGAGTATTTAGCCACATTTCAAACTTAACCTTGTACACCTTCACAAAGCCAAGTGCAGCAACCCTCCACTGCATGTGTGTGTGTGTGGGCGGGGATTTTAATAATGGAAAGCTACAAGCTAAAATTCTTACATACTACAAAATGTTGAACGAGTGCAAGCTGGAGTAAAACTCCACCCACTAAAAAAAACTTTTGTTCAAATGACACACACATACAGACACACACACACACAAGCACACACAGAGAACTGCCGTAGATTTACTGGACCCACCCAGTTGCAGGACCACTTGGAGGGATAAAAGCAACTGCAACCATTTCTTCAACAGATCAAAGATGAATGCTTCTTGTCCAACTTATTCATGCACATTTGGAAATTATAGTTATTCTCTCCTCTGCTAAAAGGTTCACATTCAAGCAAGTTTCAGTTTTTTCTCTGGCAACACGTCGGTCAGTAGCAAAAGTAGCAATATTGGTAACATTTGGACCAACTCAATAAGGATCATGACCTGTATTACTAATAATTTAAAATTTTCTAGCATATTTAAAATTATAAGAAAAAATACTTATTTCCAATGAAAATGATCTCCTAACCCTGAGCAGATCAAGTAATTTCCAACCATATACCCCATTCTAATTGCAATAGTTTTAGCTATCAATGCAAAAAAGAAGTGGAAAATCATAGGCGTAATCATCCATAAGCTTTTGTAACAATAACTTAACACTACAGAAAAATTGCTCAAATCAGCCAGAAACCACTAAAAGCAGATAAGAACAAGAAAAGACATAAAAGATGCAACACCTAAAACATAAAAAGAAAAAAAAATTGATAACATATCATCATCACCAAAAAAAAAAAAAAAAAATGAAACTTTTACATGTATTGTATTAATAAAAAACGCACCTTTATAATCAATAGAAGCCCAAGTAAGAAAAGTGACCTGTAACAATGGCAGTGAGGCCAGAGCCATCAATCCCTTGTGTAACTTCTTCAGCTGTTGAGCAAGATGAGAACCCAGATGGCCCTTTTCTTCCAAAAATCCACATTTTTTTCTTTTTCTTTGCTCTAAAACAGCTTTTGCTTTCTTGTTGATCAGATAACAGCAAGAAAAACGAAAGCTTTATTATGCTTTATATAAATGGAACACGTAATGCTTCCACTAATTTAATTCAACATAATGCACCAATTCTATGTGCCATATGATTAGACAATTTTGAGAAGACAAATTTACAGTCTTAGGATGTGAGACAATTGAAAACTTGGGCTGGTTTTAATGTCAGATCATTTAGCCAGTAATCAGGGCCTCTAGGTCCAGCCCACAATCTTTTTTCGCTAATTGTTCGGCCCACAAATCTTGTATTTGTTAATTTTTTAAAAACACTAAATGTCACTTTATTTTTATCACTTTATATATGTATATTGGTATATTGAAAGAAGAGTGATAAATATAAAAAAAAAATTAATTATTTTAGCATGTCAATTAGTAATACGCAATGGAGGTAACAAAAATAGGATGACATCTAACAACGTTCTTATTTTTGGATGAAACATGTAAATCTGTGGTATAATATTTTTCTTACATAATAATAAATTGAAGATGGTGCATACAAAATGTTTCGTTGGACTTAAAAAGAAAAAAAAACCGTATTATAGAAACTTTTGGAACATAAGGAGAAATAATTAACACCTCAAATAGGGAACTCCTATCATTTTTTCCTCTAGTTAGAAGGAAAAAAAAAACAAAATACATATACAAACTATTTTCTTTTTTTTTTTAACGTATAAAATTCAACGAAGTTATCGTCAAGTTCAGTTCGTAAGAACTTTGGTTTCATCGAGTACCACACCTTGATCCCTGAAGCACAAATCAAAAGTTCAGTGTAAACACTTGACAGCAATAGTAACATATAAAGCAACAATATTTATACGTGACAGAACAGTAACATATAAAGCAACAATATTTATATGTGACAGAACGACATATTAAAAAAGATAATAGAAAGAAACTATTTTTCCTAGAGATGACAAACATGACCCTCTGGTGTTGATTATTTGCTTTTTACAAGTGAACTTTTGACAACCACAACTACAGCAACAGCATTCAAGAAAGGAAAAAGTTTCCATATATCACCGGCCCATTCAACTATGATTATGTAGAAAGCCGGACCAAGCTAGTTGTTGTATGGAAGAGTTTCCATTCAAGAAAAATCAACAAAAGCTGTCACTTAAACTACTTGGGGTCCGTCAAACTCAAGCTGAAATCCCATAGTTTCTTGGCCAAGTCTTCATCCTTGGCGAAAGCACTCGGTTCAGCAACGTTACTGTCTTGGAAGAACTTGCCGCTGACCCCTTTAAGCTGTGGGTGCAGAGCCACATAGCATGAAGTTGCCGCTCCCTAGAACGAAGCAAATTAGTTAACTTATAATACTAAGCTCTCTGTTCGTTTTCACCAGAAAATAAAAAGACATTATATTCATGCAACACATTGTAAGATGAGACAAACCTGTGGAATATTTTTAAACAAGAATTTGCCAACCCATTGAAAAATACCTGGAAAGAAGAAAAGGCAATGATGGTAAAGTAAACAACTCAAATTGAGTGTATATTAACAAAAATTTTGCTCCTATATGAGCCCTTATTCTGTGAAGTGAAATATCTTTATTAGCACAATCGTAATAGAGTTGTTTATGTCAAAGGAAAATGGTTTGGAACGATTATCGTTCCAAAAGATTAAGGGTCTTGTGTCTGGCGCGTGTACCTCACGCGATAACCCAATGTTGAACTGAAATTGTACTCTCATGCTGTGAGATATCTGGCTGACTTGAAAGAGCAGTTTCCAAGATCCAACTTCACCAATTAATAAAACAAAAAATTGTACGACGATGCCAGAGCAATTTTCATCCTGTCAGAATGTACTCCCGACAGTTCTATATGCACAATTCGTATCACCTGCTGTCATACTTTGTCAATATGATCAATGATCTGCCATTATCATTTCCATAAGATCTATTTATAAATCCTTATTATTTTTTGGTTTCTGCTAATTCATGTAATTTCATCTTCTTTCAGAAACCAAAACCTATTTCTCTTTTTTTCAAAACACATCAGATGCTTTCTGGAGTGGTATTTGTCTAGCAAGCAGGAAAAGAGGGTCTTCAAATACCAGAACTGCAGATGAGATATGTTCTCACATCCAAAAGCCACATATGTTATCAACATACAGGAATTTGAGTTGGTATCTCTATGTCCTTTTCCCTGTTGTTGCAAGGCTTATCATCCAGAATAGTTTAGGTTTCACATGATTAATAGATGATTTCTAAATGTTTATTTATAGATTTAAACCATTGAAATCTAATTAGTTTAATTTTCCCTCAGCAAACATATTATAGGAAAATGATCAAAAGGCTCAGACTCACTGTCAAGCACAGCGTGGTGTCGCAGAAGGTTGGTGACTATTACTCCAGGATGAAGAGAATTAGCAGTTATCTCCACCCCTTCTTCCTGTTGCAGACAAATTTATATTAAACTATCTGAACCCGAACCTTAAACTGAGATTAATTCAGAAGAATATCAGCATACACCCCCTCTTCCTTCCCCCCCGCCCCAAAAAATATAACCTCCTTCTGTGGAGCAAAAGATCACATCAGTTTGCAAAACCAATTTGCTTGATAGACATCAGATCAGCATAACAAGGACTGTACTTGGAAAATAAAAATGTGCTAACATGAATATACACTAAGCAGTGGAACAGTTTTTTGCGTAGTTTCAGAGGTTACCTTCAAGCGCCTTGCGAGTTCATTGGCGTGTAACACGTTAGCAAGCTTCGACTGTCCATAAGCTGGTAAACTTTTGTAACTGTAAGCAAATTCAAAAGAAAAAAGTGATTGAAGTGATTAAATGACTTCCAATAGAAAATAAAAACAGAAAAGTGAATCAAATTATCATACAAGTAGTATTAAAACCTTCAACTCTTAAAACTTTAGCATGATTTGTGCAAATCCTAGTACAAATTAGATTTTTCATTTATATATGTGAAAGTTGAGCTGTTGTTCTATTTACTCAAAAATTTATGTTTTCCCTTATTTGTTCTATCTAATTTTCTGCATGTAGCAGATGAAAGCGAAGCCGGACTGACAATGTACAACACATTATGTATTTCAAGACAAAGTATCACGCAATCTGACTGAACTAATTAATATGAATGTAGTTGTTCACACTAAATTGTTTTTTTACAATAATGATAGATTGACCCGAAGACACAAGGGGTGATAACAAGAGTTAATGATCAGAACGAAAGAAGATATAACGATATTGAATCAACCATTAGCAATAGTATCATTGGGTGTTTGGGGTGATGGTTAAGATTTAGAATCCTAACGTTGTTTAACCACATGTGATAAATGAGGCATTAGAGACAAAAGTTGGGCATGTAATAAAGGGACGCCAGGCAAGAATAGCAACAACACAAAATTAGATAAGTCACAAAGCATATTGTATATGCACCAGGAATCACAGATATAGATAACACAAAATATACTTTATGAAGTGACGCATATTTCATGAAACTTCTAACTCAAGTTTAGTATTTTAATACAGTAGCATTAGTCATAGCTTTTCTCATTTAGTTCTTCAAGTTGATCCCCAAGTATACTTAAATATGGACTAGCTATTTAAAATTATGCCCTCGATGAAATTTACTGTATTTTTTACTATCTTGGTGCAATACGATGGAGCAGACACAAAATATGTTGAATCACAAGCAATTACCAAATGCGGGTTACTTTTCTAGGGCTCAATTTTATGCACTAACTAAGATCCTTCAGACTCTGGACTATTAAGTCTTTGACACTAAAGACAAATGGCACTTACGGAGGCCTATCCCCAGGTCTAGCATATATCCCTACTTCCCATCAACAGTTATATAAAAACAAAATTAGAATTTTTGCACATGAGTATTACATGTGGAATAAATAAATTAAACACGGTCAAAATAGTTTGTAAAATATAGAATTATCTTGCATCACACAAGAAAATAACTAGTTTCAACAGGCTAGTAAGAATGAATTCAGAATTACCTTGTCGCATCATTAATCTTATCAAAAAGTATTCCTTCTCGGTAAGGATGCCGATGGCCCTCAGATGAAAGATTTACTATTCTTCCTTCTTTATGACTTGTACGAGCAGTATTTTTCATGTTCTCCAACAAAAGATTTGTCAAAAGAAAATGACCTGCCAAAAAGAGATTTTTATTCATGTTCAAACATGTACTTATACATATCTTATATGGGGAGCATGTAAGCAATTAAGAGAAAACGCTTGAAGAACAAATTGTTTGTTGATAGTCAAATATGACCATAGACCTTTATTAATAAAAGAATCCGTGAAGGATACGCCAAAATGAGAGGAAAAGCAGACTCAGTTCTTATTTCTAAACTGTAGTATCTGTCCCACTAGAGCTCCAATTATCTATCCTGATTGTTACAAGACCTAAAAGTGTCAGAGAGAAGGAAAAAGTAACAAGAATGATGAAAAGAAGCAAACAACAAAGCAGCACTGAAGATTTACGTTCAACATGGGATTCCATACAGATTGTAGCTGAACTTTGAACAATAGATAGAGGGAACTGTGACCATGAACTTTTTTTGTTCTAAAGTAGATTAAATAGAAGACTTGGAACGTAAAATGGAGGACCAGTATAATCCAACAACCATCCAAACCTTTTCCCACAATAATCCAACAACCATCACTCCCAAATATTTTAGCTTTGTGAAATAAATACTTGAACTGCACATAAAATGGCAAATATTGTCCATCTTAATGATGAAGTTATCGTTAAGTTAATAGGTTTCAAATTTCTGCAAACCGGTGTGCTTCTTGCATGTTATTTCACAGTGTAACCTAATTGCATAATGTGTCCATGCTAAACACGGATGTATGATGAATTTAGTCATACAAAATTTAATAAGGGATGAACAAATGGAAAACAGAACTAAGAAAAACCATGGAATTCCAGTGTCTATAGACAACTAGAGTTTACAAGCTTTAATACGAAAGAAATTATTAAACAGCCAGACAATATACCTAGATGGTTAGTTGCAAACTGCAATTCTATGCCATCCTGTGAAAGCATGAAAGGAGTAGCCATAATTCCTGCATTGTTACTTCCAAAGCCAAAGACAAATATGTCATGCCTCAACAAAATTCAAGTAAATAGGTTCAATACTCTAAAGTGCAAGATATACTAAATGTGAGCACACTGTCTCAGATAGTAGTAAAAAGCATCCTTGAACATTGAGAAATATTAGGAAATGGCTACCTAAATCCTATGATTAGCTTACATGAGGATATTCAGGGGTAGACCCAAGGAGTTGTACTCAGAGGCAAATTTCCTAACGGATGCCATCGAGCTGAGATCCAACTCCATTACATCAATTTTAGCATGAGGAACCTCTTTAAGTATAGTTTCTCTATCTTTTTCCCCACTATGTGTATTGCGTACTGCCATAATTACATGTACACCTCGCAGTGCAAGGACACGAGCAGTCTCTACACCAATACCACTTGATGCTCCTGAAATGCCCAAAGAATGCATGCAACTCAGTTAGAGTGCAAATTACAAGGTTTCTAGAAATTAAAGTTAGGGGAATCGACTCCAATTCTATTGCAAATCTAGCAATAAAGGGAAGCCCTGATTAACAACTATAGTTGGAGTGGTGATCATATGAGATGTCTACAGCTAGAAATCTTGGCAAATATATACTTGACAGTGAGGTAGAACTATGTCTGCAGGAAATGACAAATAGGATCAGAGAGACTTTAGCCACAATTTAAACTTAACCTTGTACACCTTCAGAGCCAAGTGTGGCAATCCTCAGCCGCACCTGGCATTGCTACTTTTGATAATGCACAACTTGTTGCAAGCGGAAAAACGGAAACTTGCTTGAATATGAACTTTTTAGCATAGGAGAGAACAACCCCAAATGTGTGTGAATAAATACTTCTGAACTTTGTCCAATTTGTTCACGCACATTTGGGTCATTCTCTCCTCTGCTAAAAGGTTCATATTCAAGCAAGTTCCGTTTTTGCACTTGCAACAAGTCGGTCATTACCATAACAATACTGGTAACATTTGGAAAAATTCAGTAAAGATCATCCAACTGTATTACTAATACAGGGATTTGGTTAAAGAGCAACTACAGAGAGTAAATAAAAATTCCTACCATATTTGAAAAAAGAAAGAAATATTACTTCCCGTGAAAATGATCACCTAACCCCTTAGCAGATCAAGTAATTTTGAAACACATACACCTTTAACAAGTGAAAAATCGGCAGTGATCATCCATAAAGTTTTTTAATAATAACTTAATTCACTACAAAAATTGCTCAATTAGCCAGAAATCACTAAATGCAACCAATTCATGGGCCAGTAGGCATTGTCCCTCCACTAACCCATGAAGCAATTAAAGAGTCAGTTGTGACTGCATTTTTTCAAGACATATTTATTTTTAAGGTAGTTTTAAACTTAAAAAATAATTTAACCCCCAAGAAAAAGTTATTCATGAATACTTCATTGTATGATTGTATCGTCCCTGACTAAAACCACATAAGAACAAGAAAGACATAAGGTGGCGTGGGGGGTTAGAGGGGTGGGGCGTGTGTGGGTGCTCCCCTTCGTGGTTGTGTGGGTGTGTGCATCTGTGTGTGCACGCGTGCGTGTTTGTGGACTAATTTAAATATTTTGTAAATCAATAACGATTTATATGATATATATGCAACACTTGGGGATGATATTTGATCTTTTGTCAAACATCGAGTAATAGTTAAATTTTATTTAAAACTATAGGAATTAAGTCGAATTTTTTGTTACCTTTTCCAATTTACCACGGTCACGTGCTACCTACTTTTCTATAACAATTGACTCAAAATTTTGACAGTGTGGACGTAATTGATAAATTTTTGATAACATTAAGAACAGTATAATTAATTTTTGTTAGTTACATATGTGTTATGTGTTGTGTATGATCATAAATTTTTCTTGAATAAAAAATAAATAAAATAATTAAGTTTAAATAATAAAGACTAAATTAAAATTTAAAAGAACAAAAAAAAAAAGACTAAATACACAATTTGCCCCATTATTCTTCTCTATTCCAATTAAAAGATAATTAAGCATATGCACATCAAACATAAGTTTTAAGTTTAACAAAATTTATAAGAAATAAAAGTGATAACTCGTCGCATAAATCTCCTGCTGTGCACGGAGATCAAAAAAGAATCAAAATCCTCTCTGAACCTGCCTTACTTAAAAGGAATGAGAAAAGTGACCTGTTATTATAGCAGTGAGGCCAGAGCCATCAATCCCTTGTGTAACTTCTTCAGCTGTTGAGCTAGCTGAGGACCCAGAAGCCCCTTTTATTCCAAAAATCCACATTTTTTCCTCTAAAACAGTGTTTGTTTTCTTGTTGATCAGATACCACTGAGAAAAATGAAAGCTTTATCATTATTTATTTATATATATAAATGGAAGACTCAATGTTTCCACTTATTCAAATCAACAAAATGCAGCAATTCTATGTGCGTGTTTGACTGGAAATCAAAAAAGCTTTCATTTTTCTTGGCGTATCTGACCAAGTAATTCAAAACTGGCGTATTCGTACCGTTGTTGCCATGTGATTAAGACAATTTTCAGAAGATAAATATTGTTGCTTGACCAGTAGGGGAAAAGTTTTTTTTTTTTTGTTTTGGTCAACGGGGAAAAGTTCAATAGTCAAAATTTGTGTTCTCCCTTAAAAACATGGCACTTTCAGCTTGAAAAACTGTGGAAAGAATCGTAATTGATGAAGATTTATCGAAACAAACGAAAGATCAAAATAAATTATAGATTAATTAAGTTCTTTCAGAGATTTTTCAACCCATTAGAGTATCTTTAATGATAAGTTTAAAATATAAAATTTATTATTTTTAGTTATTTTTAAAAATTTAAGTTTTTAAAAATTATTATTAATTATTTAAATATATATGAGGTCCATCACTTTTGTTAATTTTTGAGTTAAAATAAAGTTTCAATTTATTTTTTTTGCTCTAAATTTAGAACCACAAATAGTGATTTTTAGAGATCCGAATCTCTATTTTAACTTAAAAGTTGACAAAAGTTGTGAGACTCGTGTATATTTAAATCATTAATAATGATTTTTAGAAGTTCCAGTCTCTAAAAATAACAAAAAATAATAAATTTTGTATTTTAAACTTATCATTGGAGATACTCTTAAAACGAATTGTTGTATAAAAAATAATCACTTAAGAAAAAGTATAAAATATTGTGGATAACAATTTTGTTAATACAACTGAAAACTTGACAATATTTTGACTTAAGGAACAGAATATCTCTTTGCAATAATGTATATTTTTTGGTAGAATGAAACACTACTTGCATATCAAAAAAAGTTTATACGATTCTAAGGTGATTTTTTTTTTAACCATTGTGAATGGGAACGTCCAAGGATTTGAGACGATTGAAATCTTGGGCTGATTTTAATATCAGATTACTCATCCACTAGTATAGGGCCCTCTAGCGCCGGCCCACAAATCTCGTACTCGTTATTTTTGGGTCAAACATGTAAATTTTTGGTATGATATATTTTTTTGGTTAATCCACTTTCTAATTTCACTTTCTGGCTACTATAAAAAGTATTACGAATAATATAGCTTGAATGTTTAAATACTTATTAATAATTTGAAAATAGTGTTTACAAAATGTTTCGTTGGACTAAAAAAGTCAAAACATCTCAAATTAAGACAGATTTTCAATTTATCCTTTTAATAAGTGTACACTGGAAACTTTTGGAACGTAAGAAATAATAATTACGTCACCTCAAATAGGAAATCTTTTTCCTCAAATAGGAAATTATTCCTATCTTTTTTCTCTAGTTAAAAGAAAAAAACAAAGTACAAACATGCACAAACTTCTTTTTTGTTTTCTTTTTTTTTTGGTCGTAAAACGTATCACTTGTATTAATTTGAAGAAAATCAACCAACCCGTTTCAGGTTACATCATGGATAAGAATGCAATAGATTTTTAGTAGGACTATTACAAGACTTGAGGATTTATCAAAGAAAAAATAATGAATGAATCTTATAGGATTTTTAAGAATTTTTTTTATTTATTTCGAAAGTAGATGATTAATTGTTTGCTTATCACTTTCTTGATTTTACGAGAATTTTTATAAAAATCTTTTATTTGCGTTTGATTTTAAATCTTGGGCTTACACTCGATGTTTCATTATGTGTAGCGTGAAAATTAATTGCAAATGATCAATGATAATCCTAAGATAAAGAAAGCTTAGCTAAATTGGCCCCACCAAGAAATGATTACTCGACCGGAATACTTGGTGACGAAGGCTTTGTGACCAGATGAATGCTCAACGTAAAAATACCATAATGATGTCCATCATAGCCTCTCATATATTTCTCTATCTAGTCTATGGATTTTCTCTAGCTAGGACTATGTATATTGATTTTCCTGTTTTTAGAATTAGAGTTACATTTGTACTCTCTTTCGTTTTAATGAATTTTTTTGACTAAAAAAAAATTTAAGAATTGACTGTAGTTACAGACCTGTTGTAATAAAAAAAATTTAATTTTAATTACGATTTTAATTTTTATTATACTTAACAAAAAAAAAAAAATCTCAAAAGCTAATTCAAATAGAAATTTTCAAGCCAAACTGCACACTTATTTACTTTATAATAAACATGATTCACTTTAAATCTAAAATTATTCAACTCAATTTGAACTACTATTTTAACTTCTATTATATCCACACACAAAAAAAAAAAAAAAATCACAGGAACGAGAGCCAGTGAAGGGCAATCCCTCACAATCCAGGTGGATCTAATATACTATTCCAACAAGATTGCCAAATTCGCACAGAATCGCCAATAAGATCTTTCCAAAAGTTGGATGAGCTCAAAATTAGCTAATAATTAGCTAATTAATCACCGCACCTGAAACCGAAATTATCCTGCAAAATATTTTACCTGTATAAGTAGGTGGTGGTCATATTCGGGAGTACTTCATATTTGCCAAGTAAAATTCCACAAAACACAAAAGCATATTCCATGCCAAAAATCTTATTCCAGAATTATGGCTGAAAAGAAAATAAACTGATTGTAGACGAGACAACATATTATATAACCCAGAAAGAAAGGCTTAAAAAGAAAAAGAATCTTTCATTCATAGGATAGGATAAGAACAAGCTTAAATACAACATACATTAATAATTTACAGACACATAAATAGACAGCTGAACACAAAAGTCCACACTGGAAAAGACACGATAAAGATGAAAAGACACTGAGGAGACAACAAAGCAAAAGACTTTAAAAAAAAGGCAGGAAGAAAACTTGAGGCCATTCTAAGATCTGCTGCTCTTGAAAGGAATGGCTCTGATGACAATCACGTGGTAAACTGCGGCCAGAGCAGCTCCGATGAATGGTCCAACCCAGAAGATCCACTGCAAAGGCAAAACAATAAGTCCATATTCTTAGTTCATTATATAGAAAATGATCGGCTAAAATATTTTAACAACTTTTCGAAGCAGATTATTAGGCTTCTAGTTGGATGGATCACTTACGTGGTCATCCCACCCGCGGTCCTTGTTGAAGATGATGGCTGCTCCAAGACTCCTAGCAGGGTTGATGCCAGTTCCAGTGATGGGAATAGTGGCCAAGTGAACCAAGAACACTGCAAACCCAATGGGAAGAGGAGCCAAAATCTGCAGAATACAACAGATGAAAAAATAGGATCAGATTAAGAAGAGTCTGTGTCCATCATCATTTAATCTTTCTTCAACAACTGAGTTTCCAATTATTAATCCAAAAAAAGCATGATTGGGTAATGACCAAATCTTTTAATAAAGGAACATGAAACTCTTGCTATACACGATGTTCGTAAGGACAGGAGGTATAAGCCAACATGTTATTTTTGGGAGCCTAATTACTTCAGTCTCCAAATACTGTATAAGAAAACCAGTATATACCCCTATAAAATGCAAACATGGTAAGATAGCCTACTATTTGTGGAGTCCACAACAGAAAGCCATAACACCTAACAAGCACATGCAAGCCATAACCAAATATTTCAAAAATAAATATCACTCAGCCCATGATTAGTAGAACCACACACACACACCATTTACAACTTCATAACAAAGCAAATAATCTTGAAACCACCAAACAATTTTAGTATTCCTATTCCAAGACTTTATTTTCTTTTGAACCAGATTATAAAGTAATGTTATCCACAAAGCAGATTCACAAGCATAAATTAAAAAAAAAACCTAATTCAATGATTGGGTAGCGACTTAATTATATTTAAATGTTTTATATTTGAACCATGACTTCAACAATTATTATAAATTTTCCATTACAAAAAGAAAAGAAAAAAAGTCGTGGTTTGGGCAGAGAGTACATACAGGGACATGCGAGTCTCTGGCGCTTCTCTTGGCATCAGTGGCAGAGAAGACAGTGTAGACAAGGACAAAGGTGCCAATAATCTCAGCACCAAGACCATCACCCTTGGTGTAACCATGTGCAACAAAGTTGGCACCACCACCAGCTCTCTGGTATGGACCCTTCATGAATCCCTTGACAATACCAGCACCACAGATGGCACCAAGACACTGCATCACTATGTAGAACAAAGCCCTTGTCAAGGAAAGTTTCCTTGCCAAGAACAATCCAAAGGTCACAGCTGGGTTGATGTGCCCTCCTGTTCACCATTCAATACATAAAAACATCATTTTTAAACATACCATCTTGAGATCTTAAGCTTATAGTCCAAAATTGAAAGAAATATACTATATGAAGAGAAAAGAAGAGGATTAAAAAAGAAAAAAAAAGAACACCATGCATACACTAGAGGAAGCAAAAAGGAGACATCTTTGACGGAAATATTGGTAAACAAGAAAACTATACACAATTTCCAACAAAATATTTTCTCCGTGTGTCGGTAAAAAAACAATAATAATACTATGCAACAAAGCTAAACAAGAGGAAAAATTTAAGGGTGAGGAAGATGAAGCTGACCTGATATACCAGCGGTGCAGTAAACAAGAGCAAATATCATACCACCAAAGGCCCAAGCAATGCCTTGAATACCCACAGAAGCACACTTAGAGGGTGACCTATTAACACCCATAACAGTCAAGATAGTGATGTAAAGGAACAAGAGAGTTGCCATGAACTCTGCAATACCAGCCCTGTAAAAGGACCATGAGGACAACTCTCCTGGCTCAAACAAAGGTGCTGGTGGTGGCTCTGTGTAGTCTTTGTCTGATTGTGCAGCTGTGCCTAATGGTTGTGCCTCTCTGAACTTGTTTGCTCCAAGCTTAACATCTTCCTCTTTGCTTTCTGCCATTCTTGTGTTTTTTGAGCTTTTCTTTCTTTCTTTCTTTCTTTCTTGCTTTGAACACTCAAGAAGGCACTAATAAGAAAGCAAGTTGGTGGTGAGGTGGTGGAACAGGATAGGGTAGGGGTGTTTTATAGCTGAGAAATGATAACTTTTCTTTATAAAATCAGTGGAGTTTGCTTTATTATTAATCTTTCGTTGTTGGTAATGATGTAATATTGTAATTTGGCTTTGTCATTTTTTGTTAATTGTGTTTTGAATTTTTAAGTTCTGCGGGGTTTAGTGCCTTTACAGTGAGTGTGTGTTACACTTTAAGTCAAAAATTTTAAATTTATAAATAATATTAGTATTAAAAATTTAAATAATAATTATTTAAATTTTAAATTAATTAATTTAAAATAATTAATTTAAATTATTATTTAAATTTATAATATTTACTTATAAATTATACATTTTTTTTTAAATACGATACATTACAAAATGGAGTGTTCTTTTCTTTTTTTGTCAAAGAGAAGAGAGTGTTCTGGAGAGGATGATGTTGACAGATTTCTTGAATGGTTTATTTTGTCGTTCTTATCTGCTACAGAGTGTCACTATTATTTTTGTATAAGAATACATTGCACTTGATTTGCTGGTCTGGGGTCACTGATTGAACCTAATCATAGATAAGAATGTGGGCAGCTAAGCATATGTAAAAAAATAAATCAGTAATTATATGTTTTTATAGGAAGCTGAAATCCCACAAAAATAAAATAAAAGATCTTCATGACAGAAGAATGATAGTATCACATAGAAAAAAATAATAATATATGTTATTGAGTGATATCTTACATAATCTTCACTCCCTTATATTAAACGTATAATGATAATTCATCTTTGAGTGACTTATGACCTTTTTTTTGTATTAAATTGCTAATCAAAATCAACTTCTCTGCATTTCCATTTCACAAATCAAAATGCTAATGCCAATAACAAGATAAAACACTTTTTAAACTAAAGTCTATGTCTTTGAAATGTAAAATGACGATTAAAAAGGTTATTTTTTTAAACGGTAATGACAACAACAACATTTATATATGTCAACAGCAACGGCAAAAGTGTTTAATAATTTTTCTTTTCAAAGAAGAACTTCATAATCAGAAAAATAAAAAAAAAATTCTCAAGATTTCTGAATTTAGTGCAAGTCTAAGGATTAAGTTATAATAATTAATCTTACTTAAGCAAAAAACAAATTGAGAAGAGCACCAACTTTTTTACATTTCTGGTATATGGGACCATGTAATAAAAAGCACCAACGTCTTTAATACTCTAATTCTCAATCCTGTTCCTTTTACCTTTGTTATCTTTTTATTTTTATTTTTTTTATTTGATCTGTTTAGGTGTAGTTTTTCCTTTTTATCCTTATCAAGTAAATGTTGAAACTGTTCTGAAATATAATTAAGAATGGTGATACCTATAAAGAGCTAAAAATCATAGTTAACAAGTTAATTAACACACGGGTTGAACTCTGTTGTTGTCTTTTTATTACATTGCTGATTCTTGAAACTTCTATTATTGAGTAAAATGAGGGTTAGCCACGTTTTTATCTTTTTTATCTCATTCTCTGCCCGGAAAGAAAGTAGAGATCTCTTTTTCTCGTGCTCAGCTAAGTAACTTAAATTAAAAAGCTCAAAAGTCAAGCTCATCTTCCTAACGCGAAAACTACAACCACAAAGATAAAATAAGAAATGTGTAGCTTATTAATGGCCATGAAAAATAGCCGTTCCTGTGACCGTTGTGGATAGCGATGGGCATTGAACGAAAGACACATGGACAAGGGCAACGGCTATGATGAATTGATATAGAATATCATCCTTATGGTAGAGATGATATCAGAAGGGTCCTACTTTCTGCAGAGTTGTTAGACTTTGCAGTTCATCTCGATAGCGCTATATTTAATTAGTGCGAATTTACATTAATTTTTTTATATATATATAAAATGTGTGTGGAGGTTTCTTTTTTTTTTTTGCAACAAAAGTTAGTTTGAATTGATAGTAAGGTTTTCACTCCAAAAGATTAAAAGATAGGACACTTTTTATGCAAAAAAATAGATGGAACGTTAGAGGATCTTGTAGAAGAATATGGAGGTCTAGGCTTTGTTTGTTTGAAAGAAAATAATTGGATAAGGAAAATATTTGTAGGGATTAATATTTGTAAAAAATAGAATATTATTTTGTGTTTAATTGTTATATTGAAAAATATATTTTGATATATGATTACTATAGTGAAAAACATTTTTCAATGGAATATTTTTATAACACTCACGGTCGCATATTTTTTATGAACTTAAAGTCCCTGACAATATTTTATATTTCTTATAATTAATTTTGTTACATTAATTGTAAATACCTTTTAATTAACTTATTTTACAATGTCGCAAAAACCTGAAAACTCAGAAAAATATTTTTCAGAAAAAAAAATATATATATATATATGGCAAACAAACGGAGCCTTGGCATTCTCTTTTTAACAAAAAAGAGTTTCAGCTAATCTTTGATTCCCCCCCGCCCCGAAAAAAAAAAAAAAAACTTTAATCTTTGAAAGGAGGGGCCGGTGGACAACTTACACTTGTGGGATGCCTTACTGGCGTTGTACCCCATCACAATGTAGCTTGAAGACTCACCCTGCATCTTTAGGTAGTGTGCAAGCGAAATTAATGTTTGTAAATTTAAAAATAAGTGCTTTAATTTTGGAATGCACACTTGCAAATTATTATTTTGAATTATTTTAGATTATTAATTCAGATTATTGCTTAATTTCAACACTAAGGCTCCATTTGTTTGTCGTAAAAAAAAATGTTTGAATTTTTTTATTAATTTTCTGCTATTTAATAACAACGTAAAATAAATAAATTAAAAATTTTAATTGTATAAAAAATTTCATGTGTTTTAACTGATGAAAATATTTTACCGCTCAATACTCTATCCCACCCTAGCCTTCCCAAACCCACACCTCTCCCCCTCAACCCCGACCCCCAAACCCACTCCACCCATAAATATATGTTTGTGTTTATGTGAAAAGGGTGTTTATATACATATAAAAAATTGGAAAAAATATTTTTCACACTAAAACCAAAAAAAGAATTTTCTAATATGACAACCGAATGTCACAAAATATTTTATTTTTCATATAAATATATTTTATTAAATTATTTTCCTGCAACTTACAAATTACTAGACATAAGAGTACCTACATGTACAAAAATGTGTCACGTACCATTAGGATGTTCAATGTTAAAATGACTGCCGTCAACCGCCCAAAGTTTATCAACCTCATATATAGTCAGTCAATAGTTGTATATTCTCCAGTGCTAGGTCACCATAGCCGACCAGCCAACCGACCCATGCGTACAAGGTGCAAAATAATAATACTAGGATTGAGGTCTGCTGCCATTGATTTGCATTTCATATGTCTTGAGACGTCGCATTTGTCGGTACAAGTTTTTTTTTTTTTTTTTTTTAAATACCTTTTCCAATTTACAAATCAATATTAATTAACAATTATTTTCGAAGATGTTATGATCTGTTTATTCTTTCTATTAAACCCCGCAGAGAAACTGCGACATCTTCAAAATCAAGAAAATGTCTACTTAGAGGTTAACTCAAAACAAAATTTGCAAACTAATGAACATACACGTTTGCTTCCTGATTGACGATGTTTTTTAACGGTTAAAAAATAGCGAAACTCTAGAATTATAGAAAGATTGACAAAAGAAAAAAAGAAAGAAACCATGGAAAGAATTAAATGATAAATGAAACAAGAGCATTATCTCATATAATGCATTATGGGATTTATTATATGTTGAAGATAAGAGATTAGGAGCATCTTGATTGGAATATTATGAATTGGCTGTTTTATAATGTCTTAAATAATTAATTATGGCTCAATCGTGACGTCTATTAAATATGAGAATAACAAAATATTGGTAACATAGCTAATGTGTCCAATCAATGATCATGAATTTACGTGATAGAATACAAGTGTGCTGGGGCCATCTGAGCACAATGATGAACTGAATAATAACTTAAAAAATAGAGTTGATGATGAAGAAGGGTAACAGACCAAACAGAAAGATAAGGTTGTCATGGAATATTTGGAACGTGAATAGAATATTTATTCATATTATGAATTTGAATTATTTAAAAGATTATTTTTTTTAGATCAATTTTAGTAGGTTTGCAATTAAATCAAATTAAGTCTTTTATGAATAGAGTTGTGCGAGCTAGATACGGGTGTGAGTTTGAATAGTTTTTTTTAGAAAGATGTTCCTGTCATAAAAATGAATATATCAATAAGATTGTGACTTCATTTTCAAGGTACACACTATAACTTAACAAACTATTAATAATTAGTACAGTAATTAGTATTGATTTTGCCCAGTGCAGCTCCTCGAAGCCAAATTTAACCCGCTAGGAGAAACATTCGGAAGCCAATCATGCCTGCTAGGGGCTGGACCTATCTAGCTTCAATTGAGATGATATACAGGGTCGGGTGATTTTTTGGGCCTCTATCCAAAGATACATAGGAATTTTGAATGACAAACAAAATATTAATTGGAAAGTGATAGATAACATATTTTTTCTTAGTTTTTCTTGGTTACACTTGTTAAAACTGGCTAGTCTTGCAGCCTTTTTTTCTGTCATGAAAATAAAATTCATTAAACACAAACATTAGTTAAACCTACAAGACCACAAATCAGTCAGCTCACCATAGTTAACATGGAGTAGGGCTTCAAACTTAATCAGATAAAACTCAAATGCTAAATGTGCAATCTAGAAAATGTCATAGCCAGACATCTGATTGTGACTGTTGTGGGGATAGGACTTAACGTGTGTGCAGGGCCCACCTCATTAGAGCTAGACGTATGACTCTTAACATTTTTAGGCCTTTCCAATATTCTCAAGATAGTAAAAAATCCACCCATCCGAAGGGGCACTAGGTCTGGGCTTCTTTGGGCGGCTGTCAATTTTCAATTTGTTGTTTTTGGGTTAAGTTCTTTGAGTTTGGCTCTGTTTGCTCGTTCCTCCTCTTTGGTCGTTGTGATATTTTGGACTTGGCCCGTTATGTTGTATTGTTTTGGATTATTTTGGTCCAGGTATTGTGTGTATTGGGCCTTTCATCATCATAGTGAATCGTTCCATCATCATATGGACACCTCCATTAAGCTAGCAAGAGCCAATAGAATTAACAATTAGCAATGGAGACAATAGTAAGTTTCTTCCCCTAGTTTCTGATAAATCTCGATAATTATATTAAAGAAGAATCTTCTTTACTCCTCTTTTAATCAAGAGAAGTGGTCCTCCATTTAATAGAATTTATTAAGAGTGTGGATAGAAATGATCTCGCAAATTTGGTTTCCGCAAGATGTCAGGAGGACGAAAATCTTTCTTTTTCTCAACTACCGTAACCATATTTGAAGGATCTGAACAAGTCGAGTCTAGTTTGCATTTTTCTCCTCCTCCAACACATATGTGGTGCCAAAATTAGCACCAAAAAAATGGGTGAAGTGCAATAGACCACCTTATATTTTAGCAAAAGTGCACAATACCCCCCTATAGTTCAAAAACTTCTTGAACTAATCCTTATGTTTTTTAAAAGTACACAACACCCCCCTACAGTTATAAAATCCGTCTTATTTAACGGATTTTGTAAAAAAGACGTAAATACCCTCATTTTTTTTTCATTTTTCTCTTTTGCCATTTTCTCTTTTGTTTAGACCAAAAAAAAAATGGTAATTTGGTCAATTCATATAATTATTTAATGAATAAATTCGTTAAAAATTAAAAAAAAAATCTCACTTAACGCATGTGAAGTACACTCTCCGTTAAATTTAACGGATTTTTTAACGGTAGAGGGGTGTTGTGCACTTTTGATAAACTACAAGGACTAACTCAGGGGGTTTTTAAACTATAGGGGGGTATCGTGCACTTTCGCTAAAGTACAAGGGGGTCTGATGCACTTTACTCAAAAAAAATTCGGCATCCTCCCCACCATCAACCCAAATCTTAACGTTGATCTTTGGGAACAGCCAAAGAAAATGGATAAATGATAGACAAGTGAAAAGTATAGCAAAAACAAGTACGTACGTGATACACAACCTACATTGTATATATGTTGTATATACTACATAAACAAATAGCAAATATTAAATGACAAATAATAATACATATTATATGAACTAATATAGAACAAAAAAGCTTCAAACTTTGTAAATTAATCAAACAAGTGAAGAAGACTCGGTTAATATATTACAAAAACGCGAATTTGGTCGAAGAGAGTATTAAGAGTTCAATAAATTAGCAACGATAAGGAATGAATGTTCTACTAGATTATCAAGTGTTTTTTGGGACCGAAATTATTATTAAGTTGGATCACCGACTGTCATTTTAGCTGGACAAGTTACGAGGAGCAAAATCACTGCATGCATTAATTTACACATTATCAGTGGAAGCGGTGTCGTTTTATTTGATATATTAGTATATGCATGTAGAGGGAGAAAATCAAGGCTTTTTCTTAAGATGGTTAAAGGATAAATTAGTAAAGAATAATATTTTATGTCACTCCATCACCCTTCATTTGTATGGTAAGAATTTATGTATTGAATATTAAATCTCTCGTGTATATAGTAAAAATTTTACTAAAGGGTGATTTAGTGAAGGAGTGATATATTTGCAGTAATTTATTTTCTTTTTGGTATGTTATATTACCATAAGATGGGAATAGAATAAATTAGTATAAGATTTGTATAATTAATTGTTGGCTTAATTACGTAAGGAAACAAATCTACTAGATTTTGCTTATAAAATAGACGAGTTGCTAAGATCAAGCTTTACCATTTTGGTCGCATTACAATTATGGAAAAGAAGAAAATACTCGGGTATTATTTTTGGCTAAAGAAACAATGTTGCCATGCCTGCAACCTTGTGCATTAAAAACTTTCCACTTTTATGCACTCAACTAAGTATGGAAGCAACCATGCATGAGACATGCAAAAACCCTTGAAGTATGCGTAGTTCTTCTTCAATAGGAGGATACTATTAAAAAAAGAGTAGTATTTTATGTCACTCTTTCATCTCTTTACTCTTTATTTGTATGGTAATAATTTATGCATTGAATATCAAATCTCTTGTATATATGGTAAAACTTCTACTATATAAAAAAGGTGATGGGGGTGAAGGGAGAATGTATAGCATTGCGAAAAACAAACATTAGAGTAGAGAGACAAAAAGAGAGAGTTCTTCAATAGGAGACACTGTCACCATCAATGGAGAGTGTTTGCATGAATGGTCACAAAACCATTAGCGTTTTGATGTTTCCATGGTTGGCTCATGGCCATATATCACCATTTTTAGAACTGGCCAAGAAGTTAACAACCCGAAACTTCATTGTTTACTTGTGTTCCACGCCAGCCAATCTTGTTTCCGTTAAGCAAAAGCTTAACGAAAAGTTTAAATCCTCCATCAAACTCGTTGAACTTCATCTTCCAATCTTGCCTAATCTTCCTGCTTGCTATCACACAACCAATGGCCTCCCACCTCACCTCATGGACACTCTCAAACAAGCTTTTAACATGGCTGGACCTAACTTCACAACCATTTTGAAAACCCTAAAGCCTGATTTGCTTATATATGATTCACTCCAGCCATGGGCAGCCATGGCTGCAACTTCACTTGATATTCCTGCTGTGGATTTCATCACTAGTAGCCCCACCATGACATGTTTGATGTACCATGTGTTCAAGTATCAAGGCATGGAAAAATTCCCCTTCTCATCGACGATTTATTATCGCGATTATGAGAGGGTTGTTTTCAAAAAATTAATTGATGCGGCTGTTGATCATCATCAGAAAAAAAAGAATCTGTTATGGAGTGCATTGAGCATTCGAGTGAGATCGTTCTGATCAAAGATTTTTTTGGTCTAGGTATTGTGTGTATTGGGCCTTTCATCATCATAGTGAATCGTTCCACCATATGGACACCTCCATTAAGCTAGCAAGAACCAATAGAATTAACAATTAGCAATGGAGACAATAGTAGGTTTCTTCCCCTAGTTTCTGATAAACCTCGATAATTATATTAAAGAAGAATCTTCTTTACTCCTCTTTTAATCAAGAGAAGTGGTCCTCCATTCAATAGAATTTATTAAGAGTGTGGATAGAAATGATCTCGCAAATTTAATTTCCGCAAAATGTCAGGAGGACGAAAATCTCTTTTTTTTTCTCAACTACCGTAACCATATTTGAAGGATCTGAACAAGTCGAGTCTAGCTTGCATTTTTCTCCTCCTCCAACACATATGTGGTGCCAAAATTAGCACCCAAAAAAAAAAGGGCATCCTCCCCACCATCAACCCAAATCTTAACGTTGATCTTTGGGAACAGCCAAAGAAAATGGATAAATGATAGACAAGTGAAAAGTATAGCAAAAACAAGTACGTACATGATACACAACCTACATTGTATATATGTTGTATATACTACATAAACAAATAGCAAATATTAAATGACAAATAATAATACATATTATATGAACTAATATAGAACAAAAAAGCTTCAAGCTTTGTAAATTAATCAAACAAGTGAAGAAGACTCGGTTAATATATTACAAAAACGCGAATTTGGTCGAAGAGAGTATTAAGAGTTCAATAAATTAGCAACGATAAGGAATGAATGTTCTACTAGATTATCAAGTATTTTTTGGGACCGAAATTATTATTTAGTTGGACTGTCATTTTAGCTGGACAACTTACGAGCAAAATCACTGCATGCATTAATTTACACATTATCAGTGGAAGCGGTGTCGTTTTATTTGATATATTAGTATATGCATGTAGAGGGAGAAAATCAAGGCTTTTTCTTAAGATGGTTAAAGGATAAATTAGTAAAGAATAATATTTTATGTTACTCCATCACCCCTCATTTGTATGGTAAGAATTTATGTATTGAATATTAAATCTCTCGTATATATAGTAAAAATTTTACTATATAAAAAATGGTGATTTGGTGAAGGAGTGATATATTTGTAGTAATTTATTTTCTTTTTGGTATGTTATATTACCATAAGATGGGAATAGAATAAATTAGTAAAAGATTTGTATAATTAATTGTTGGCTTAATTACGTAAGGAAACAAATCTACTAGATTTTGCTTATAAAATAGACAAGTTGCTAATATCAAGCTTTACCATTTTGGTCGCAGTACAATGATGGAAAAGAAGAGAATACTCGGGTATTATTTTTGGCTAAAGAAACAATGTTGCCATGCATGCAACCTTGTGCATTAAAAACTTTCCACTTTTATGCACTCAACTAAGTATGGAAGCAACCATGCATGAGACATGCAAAAACCCTTGAAGTATGCGCAGTTCTTCTTCAATAGGAGGGCACCATCAAAAAACGAGTAGTATTTTATGCCACTCTTTTATCTCTTCACTTTTTATTTGTATGGTAATAATTTATATATTAAATATCAAATCTTTCGTATATATGGTAAAACTTCTACTATATAAGAAAATGTGATGAGTATAGCATTGCAGAAAACAAGCATTAGAGTAGAGAGACAAAAAGAGAGAGAGTTCTTCAATAGGAGACACTATCACCATCAATGGAGAGTGTTTGCATGAATGGTCACAAAACCATTAGCGTTTTGATGTTTCCATGGTTGGCTCATGGCCATATATCACCATTTTTAGAACTGGCCAAGAAGTTAACAACCCGAAACTTCATTGTTTACTTGTGTTCCACGCCAGCCAATCTTGTTTCCGTTAAGCAAAAGCTTAACGAAAAGTTTAAATCCTCCATCAAACTCGTTGAACTTCATCTTCCAATCTTGCCTAATCTTCCTCCTTGTTATCACACAACCAATGGCCTCCCACCTCACCTCATGGACACTCTCAAACAAGCTTTTAACATGGCTGGACCTAACTTCACAACCATTTTGAAAACCCTAAAGCCTGATTTGCTTATATATGATTCACTCCAGCCATGGGCAGCCATGGCTGCAACTTCACTTGATATTCCTGCTGTGGATTTCATCACTAGTAGCCCCACCATGACATGTTTGATGTACCATGTGTTCAAGTATCAAGGCATGGAAAAATTCCCCTTCTCATCGACGATTTATTATCGCGATTATGAGATGGTTGTTTTCAAAAAATTAATTGATGCGGCTGTTGATCATCATCAGAAAAAAAAAGAATCTGTTATGGAGTGCATTGAGCATTCGAGTGACATCGTTCTGATCAAAGGTTTGAAAGAGCTCGAGGGTAAATATGGTGATTATTTCTCTGTTTTGTCCGGAAAGAAAATAGTGTATGTTGGCCCACTCGTTCAAGAGCCTACACAAGATGATGAAAATTCAGAAATTATCTCATGGCTAAACAAGAAGAAGCAAGGCTCAACTGTGTTTGTTTCTTTTGGTAGTGAGTATTTCTTGGCCAAGCAAGATAGGGATGAGATTGCTCATGGACTAGAGCTTAGCAATGTTAATTTTGTGTGGGTTGTGAGATTTCCAAAGGGAGAAGATATCAAATTGGAAGAGGCACTGCCCGGAGGATTTTTACAAAGGGTAGGGGAGCGGGGCATGGTGGTGGAGGGGTGGGCGCCGCAAGCGAAGATCTTGGGGCATAGTAGCATTGGTGGCTTTGTGAGCCATTGTGGGTGGAGCTCTATCATGGAGAGTATGAAATATGGCGTCCCAATCATAGCCATGCCTATGCATCTTGATCAACCGGTTAATGCTAGGCTAGTGGCAGAGGTTGGTATGGGGATAGAGGTTGTGAGAGACAACAATGGCAGGCTTGAGGGAGAAACATTGGCAGCATTGATCAACTCTGTGGTGATTGATAAGAGTGGAGAATTTGTGAGGAAAAATGCTAAAGAGTTGAGTGAGAAAATAGAGATGAAAGGGGATGAGGAGATTGATGTTGTCGTGGAGGAGTTTGTGAAACTGTGTGAGAAGAAAAAGTGAAGCAGCAGTGTGTGTTAGCTAGCTATGAGTATTTCACTAGTTTTGGTTGATTTTGCCTATCTAGTTTTATTAGTATTTTCTTCGTGCCACTCCTAAATTTTTTAGTTTAGGGGGGGCAAAAGTTAATTTGTTAAATTTTCATTTGACTACAATATTCCACTTTTGCTAATCTAATTGTTTGGTTTTAATTTGTTTTTAGTGTTGCCAATCTATTTTCTTCTTTCTTCTTTTTTTCTTTTTTCTTCTTTTTCTACGTTGAGGTGATATTGCATTATACTAGCATTCATTTTTATTGGTGTATTGAAAATGCCAATTCATTTTTATTGCATTGTACTACTTTATCAATACATTGAGATTCATCAATTGGATCAAAATATTTGAGTTTATACGTACGTTGTCCAAAATCATTAGGTACTAAGGAATGCTCAAATTTGCGCATAGTAACCTTGCTTTAGTCTCACTTGTATCCAATTAATGGCCTACCAACATATTTAACTCGCGCTACAAAGTAAAAATCCCAAGGTTATTTTTTAATGAACTAATGTAAGATGAAATGACAGACATATCGTCTAAACCCAAAACCTTTTTACTTGTTATATGTTCGAAAATACGAGATGAAATTAGTTGTCGGGTTATTGTTCTAGGTATTGATCCAATGAGAATATTCAAGGCATCAACGGAGAAAAAAACGTCCATGACTCCACGGGTATATTTTGCCTAATAATCCCAAATAATAAAGATGGGAAAACCACGCAAATGGTCTTATTATTTTTTTAAAATTTTAAATTCATCTTTATTATTCAAAATTAATCTATTTAATCCCTATTATTATTATTTTAAAAAAAAATAAAGTCCTTCTCTATTATTTAAAATTAATCAATTTAATTTTTATTATTTTTCAAAAAATTTCAATTTAATCTCTAAATAAGGGTCACGTATAGAGATTGATTAAATTTTTTTAAAAAAACTATAAAGACTAAATTTTGAACAATAGGAATGAATTTGAAATTTCAGTGAAATTATTGTTTTTACAATGCACATTCTTCTATTGACATAGTCTGTAACCACATATGTTACTTAAATCATATGCGTGCCTATTATCCTCACAGAGGGCAACCAAAATAACATTTCTTGATAATACAGAGAAAGATGAAGAAGATTAAGGTGTCATCAGAAAGCTGCTCAATTGCAGACAGAGAACACAAACTACTTTGATGATTAAGCGCTTCGATTAGATTACATTATCATTTTTCTTAGCGCTCATTTGCTGATATGAAAGCGCTAATTATAAACAACATTTAATACTAATTGCAATAATAATCTTGTTATACAAGCGACTGACTTATTATCACTGCGATTCTTCATTAGATTCAAGTCGAACATGGGGGCAGACCCTTTCTGGTTCTCCTCTTGTCCAAAGAATCTTCAGATCACCTCTCTTTTTCCCCAGTGCTAAAAAGGTCCCTGCATGCCAAATCGATGTCCATAGTCAGACAACTAGAACTACGCTTGTTTATTTACGATAAGGACTTTGTTTGATCCATATGACAAAACTTACCAAGGGTAAATGGAACGATGTAAAGCAGCGCGGGTTGGCCATGTCCATCCATCAGGTTCAGTGCTACGTAAGTGATGAGAAGACCTGCGATGTTTTTGGAGAGGTTATCCCAGGATACGGGCATCACAAGGTTCTTTACTTGTGATCGAAGATGTGGCATAATACAACTATGAAAAAATAGTATACGAAATTTTAGCATCCACATAGTTAGCGAAAGGTTAGTTCTACAAACCTAATCCATATGCAATCATTGCCCATAAAAAGTAACCAGCCCGTAGATTCTTTTTTGCGAGCCAATCGTACCTGCAAAGTGCAAACAGACTAATGATTACAAAAATATCAATCTCGAACATTTACACAAATCTTTTTTGTTTGTTGATGCTTATATATGTGGCAGCACTTGCAGCCTCAGAGAAGAAAGATATGTAGTTATTGCACTGTTAAGCCAAATGTTTTGTCTAACCCAGCAAAACAAAATGAAGTAGACCCCTTCAAGTACATAAAAATATGAGGATAACTACAAGACGATCAGTTGATTTGCTTAAATCCTGTCATTTGCATGGAAGCATAATTTGGTTTTTCCAATTCCAGTCCCAATCTCGATTTCCATGTCAACAAACATAATCTTGGGGATCATCCTGACCCCAAAGAACATAATTCTCAAGTCTTTCATTTTTCAT
Organism: Ehretia macrophylla; assembly: GCA_037974665.1. Lineage (NCBI taxonomy): Eukaryota > Viridiplantae > Streptophyta > Magnoliopsida > Boraginales > Ehretiaceae > Ehretia > Ehretia macrophylla. Next base: position 9,604,512 of record CM075764.1, on the reverse strand, counting down.
GATTTTATGCCTCTTGAAATATAAAATGTAAGGATTGCTTCTCCACTTTGCAGACATGAAATTGGGGCCTTCAGATTGTTAATGGAAAGAATATCACTTGAATACATACTACTTTTACAATATCCAACCACCAGCACCAGGCTTTAACAATCCAAAGTTCCAAAGTATAGAAAAGAGAATTAACAGTTGAACCAAAATAAAAGGCAGCAGAACCATACCTAAGTGAAAATGCTATTAGCAAGCCAGGTAAGAGGATATCACCGAAGCCTATAATACTGTAGCCACCCCATGGATCAAACAAGCGAGGGATCTTCAGTAGCATTGGAATGCCATCCTCTCCACTTCTATCACCACGAGCTACCTACACAAGTAAGACACTAACAGTTATTAATTTTTCAATTGACAGAAAATGTTTCGGAGCAACATAGTAGAATGAAGTCAGAGGTTTACCCACCACTATCATCACACTTTCATGGAATAGCTTCTTAGAAACAAACACCCAGAATATGTCATACATGAACGCACAGCTTAGAAGAACAGTGCCCACCTGGTATATGAAAATAAGTACATATTACATCAAGATACTCCATATAGTTCATACCTAAGAGTAAATTCCAATACGAAAGCCTCCTTAATTAATCATTAGAAATAAAAACTGAGAATCCGCGAGTAAAACAAAATTTCTAGATGGAAGCTTCAAAGTTTTATAAGGCTGAAGAATATGGGTAGCTAGGAATCAAAGGCTGAACTTTCTCACAAGGCTGAAGAATATGTTAAGCACAAGTTCGAATAAACAAACTTGTCCAGTTACCGTTCTTATTCTTCCTATTTAATTGTTTTACACGTACAGTAGAACCTCTTTAAATTAATAATCTCTTTTAAATAATAAAAATATTCGGTCCTGACTTGGGACTAGTGTAAAAAATTAAAAATTTTGATAAAATTATAAGATAATACATTTAAAATATTTTCTTTGTATTTTATTGACCCAAATATTTCATAAATTAATAATTAACTAAAAATTACATAATAAGTTGACTATGAGATTAGAAAAACTTGTTCTAATCTTAATTCTGATACGTGATTAGAGAAACTTGTTATAATCCTACTAAATTAGATTCTTATCTTCTATTTTTATTAGACTATTCTACTTGTCTTTTCAAACTGGCCTAAAAAAGTATGAGTTACTTTTTAAAAAAGATACCATAAATATAATATATTTACTGTTAAGTCAAAAAAATTAAAAATATCTCGATAAATTAATATCCCGCTAAATTAATGGAATTTAGTGGTCCTAACGCTATTAATTTAAAGAGGTTATACTGTATTTGAAATTTTAGTTAAGCTTGTAAACAGTCATTGACCATGACCAAAGGTTTCTGCCAAGTCCACATCCATGTACCTTTCTCTACACCAATAAACAGCATGTATCTGTACATTTCAGTTGCAATAAATCACTGCTATCTAATTCACAAAGCACATTGGCTTAGACCAGGCAGCGCTTGGGTAGAAAAATAGAAAAACAGGCTCAGCCCAGCAACATAAGGGAAACAGCAAAGCTAAGGGCTTGATACCCCATTTAAGTCCTCTCCACAAGTTCTCTTTTAGCCATTTATAGCAGCATATATTCCTAAATGCAATACAGTAACATTGTGCTTGCATGCCTCAGATATGGCCTTTAGAATTCAATTGAGAGAGATTGGAGTATCACCTTGAGATTAGGTACTCGAACAATCTGAAGTACTGTAATTATCAGCGCAATTCCCTGATTAAGAGTACAAATAAACAGTGTCAGTCAATTGCAACAAATTTCAGGACAAGCCCGTCCTAATGTTTAGTATCTATGTGATCATGAAACGCCGTTGTATGTCCCACGCCTCATGGAGGCTGTTTTCTTTTATCACTCCCTATATCCAAACTTGATTGTGTTCCTTTAAAGTTTTGCACATCCGAACAAAGTCCACTTTTCTGACTAATTGATTGAGACCCATTGATGCGTCATTAATGGTTAAGAAACATAAAATGTAAATCAAAGCCCAATATTACCCCCCAACCACTGGCGCCCCACAAAAAAAAAAAAAAAAATGAAAAAGATTACATTCAACATAGCACAGTTTTCAACTCTCACCTAAGTTTCATGACCAATCAAATTACACCTTTTGAAAGGAACAAATTTACATATATTTAGAAAAATCACTTTTTTGCTCTCATCTTTGTCCTACAACAGGAAAGGAAAAGGAAAATTTCAGATAGTTGCCTCTCCCTCTCCGGCTCTCCCCCTTACCACTGTATGTATAATATTTGATCAATGCTATTGTTCACCCAGAAGATTGGCACATATATGCAATGCAAAACAAAATAGAAATTTACAGGAAGAAGTTATCCTTACAAGTATATCTTGACCTATCCAGGCAAAGGAGAAGCTTCTGTACACTGCCCAAATTACAGCAAACGCTATGCAGAATGGAGATACAGCCAATGTAAGGTATGAGACTGCTCCAAAGAAAGGCACTTTAATGGATGATTCCGCCGCATGCTTAAACCACCTGTAAAATGGAGAGCTTTGATGACAAAGAGTACATTTTCTTCAACAATGCAAGTATTCTATGATGAAGATACATGTTCAGACAAAAATAAGAAAAAAAGACGCCTTTCTTTTACTTCAGATCATCATTGGTGTCAATTAAAGTATTACCATGTCTTTCAACAAGTAAAGAGATGATAAGTTTCGGTTAAGCAACACAAATTGCCAAGCCAACATTTCATATGCCATGATGAATGCATAAGTTTCAAGGAAAGAATTAGATGCCTTGACAAGACAGCAACTAAGCAAGTTTGCAAACCCTGCAAAATAATTTAAAGGAAAGAACAATGAGAATTATTTCCAAAAGATCACCAAGCAATGAATAAACAAAGATAACCAGCCAACATTGCAGAAGTAGATTTCCAGTGCTGTGGTAGCACAAGTATAACAATAAATGCGGGAGTCTAGAACAACAGAAAGAATAATATATACTTGTCCTGAAAATATCTAATTCACATATATGTGTGTGTGTGTCAGCATCATTCAAAGTGCAATAGTCACATGCAGCAAGTCCAAAGGGTTGACTCACACCTCTACGCCACCAATGCAAAAAAGAACCACCAAGATCTCAATGAACCAGAATGACATTAGTTTATACAGCATGATCAAGAAGCACGAAGCAACGACAACAAACGAGATAGCCGATGCCGTGTTGATGTCCACCACATTGCTTGCACCAACTCTTTTGATGCTTGGAAGTTCATCTAAAGCATCCTGCAAGAACAAGTCAAACTCATATATCAATGGCTCTATGGGCTAATATTCTTCTGTGGTAATTGATAGACAAATTTAGTAACACCTTTAACAACTTGTCCTGTTCAATTGCTGTTTCTCTAGCGCTCCATGCTGACCAATACGAGGCACAGAGGATGGTGCCAACCGCCATCAGCCATAAAAATACTTCTGCTATGTCAACTACAGGTCTCCGTGGGGAGTACAACTGCACAGAAACTAAAAATGGCGAAGCCTTTCAGGTAAACAATTTCGTGAACATTCAAATGACGAGTAATGTGTCCAAAAATAGAACTCATGTGCCAATATGATGAAATTCATGCATGGCTTCGCAGGGAGTATTTCCAAGTTTAACTAGTAAATAGGTTTTTAGACACTTTTACACAGAAGCACAGTATCACTTGATGTGTGACCCTCTAACTAAATATGTCCTGTCAAGTTGACAAGTTTCCTTAGCGATGAACCTCAGTGCAATCAAAGCCCATTTGGATACTCATGACCACATTCACGTGGCCAGCCTTGAATAAAGGAAAACTTGCACGCAGGCTCTATGAAAAGCATTTTGACCATTATATAAGACCTGTTTAAGATTTGTGGCAATAATGAGTAGTTGCAACATTTTATCGATCATACTTTCCACAGATTATAGAAAGCTTACAAAAGATAGTTACATTGTTTGGAGGAGACCAGAGACTGACAAAGTTATGTGTTTATTCTGATGTAAACTTAAAAGAAAAATGATTATTTTGTCTGAGCTAACATTAAAGCTTAACATGGAAAACCTAACCTGATGAACTATTTGAAAGCATTTTCTCCAAGCTTGCACCAGCATCTTGCGGAAGCATAATGGCAGGTATGTGTATGTCCAGATCAGTTTCGTCAGGCTCACAAACCATCTTATAAAGTTCTGCAGAAAAGAGGAACAAGTCTCAACCAATACCGATAGATCATAGAAGTGTGTACTCTATAAGGTATTTAATGTATAAGTTTCAGATATTTCATAATTCGTTTTGATCACATATTACTGAATATACAAAATTAAACCTTCCCGTCATGTCTACTTTAGAATCTAAGGGCTTTAAGCTAAGCAGATCAAAGACATAATATATGGAATGTATGTTTAGCAAAAATAAGTCGATAAATGCGATACAGGTAAGATTAGACTCAGAAAGAATACAAGAAAAAGCGAGTTTTAGATACTTGGGCTCTATGGTTCAACAAGATGGGGAGATTAATGCAGACGTTGATCATAGAATCAAAGCAGGATGGACGACGTGGAGAAATGCGTCAGGAATCTTGTGTGATCGAAAAATACCACTTAAGCTAAAAAGGAAGTTCAATAAGATAGCTATTAGGCCTGCTATATTATATGGTTCGGAGTGTTGGGCGGTGAAATATCGACATGTTCATAAAATGTTGGTGGCTGAGATGAGAATGTTGAGATGGATGTGTACCAAAACTGGGAAGGACAAGATTAAGAACGAGGTGATACGTGAAATAGTAGGAGTGGCCCTGATTGAGGATAAGATGAGGAAAAATCGTCTAAGATGGTTTGGCCACGTAAGGAGATGACCTGTTGAGGCGCCTGTTAGAAGGTGCGACAGTTTAGAAATAATACACCAGAAGAGGGGTAGAGGTAGGCCTAAAATTACTTGGACGAAGACAAGTAGACGAAACCTCGCGTGCATGGATCTCATAGAGGAGATGACTCTCGACAAGAAGGAATGACGTCGCATGATCCATATAACCGATCCCACCAAGTGGGACAAGGCTTAGTTTGGTTTGGTTTGGTTTAAACCTTCCCGTCATGCCTACCAAAATCAGATGAAGAAAGCTCATAATTTGTTGTCTAAAGCATTAGCAACGTAACAAACAAGAAAATATCAAGAAGAAGTGCTACCAACCAATTCTTTTTTGGGATTTTTTTTTTGGGGGAGAACTAGCCAATAAAATATTGCTAAGGCATTCAGACTTCTTTATTGCAAAATTATTAGTCGTCCATCCATCTTAAGGCACCAAGTGATTATCATTACCTTTCTGGTTATTTACAATGAGAACTGCTGAAGCACCAGCAGCTTCTGCAAAATTAGCCTTCGTTGTGAATTTGCAGTTGCCTCGGTCCACCATGATGACATCTCCAGTAAGCTAAAATAACAAATAAATTCATTATTAGAATCTAAGACATAATAAGTGCCTAATCCAGCATTAGCTATACCAATTATTAGGACAAGGATGAGAACCTTTCTCTTGAGACGACTACAACAATCCCGAGGATCTGAAAGAGTAAGGCGAGTCTGGTTTGCATTTTTCTCCTTGGACACAATAGTAGTGCCAAATCTAGCACCAACACCAACAAATTCAGCGTCCTCTACACCATCAATCCATGTTTGAACTTTTACCTATTGAAGAAAAACAACAATAAGTATATATAATGCAATGAGAAAATAAACATGGTAAACAGAAGACAAAAGAAAGCTTCCCAAATGAGCAATGCCATGGTTTAATCACTACCGTAAGTGAAAATCCGATACTTATCTTAGACATGAATTTTCCGAAATTAAAACCTCTACATCCAAACATTACATGCCCATCCAGTGATACCCAAAGTTTGTTAAACGGGTTATGGAAATGAAACTATCCGGAAATGGAAAACGGCAAAGAGGCGTCGGGACCAAATACTGTATTCAATATAGTAGAGAAAAGGAGGGTTCCTTACTTTCTACACATAATCATCTTCAATATCATCGGATTGCCTCATATGAAGCACATTAAATCAAGCATAAATTCCGGCGAAGTTACACTATCATACTAACACTAAAGAAGTTATAATTTAAATACCCAAAAAAATACTTCATTTTGTTTATTAGCTTAAGCTAGATGAGGTGGTAACTTAATATAGTATCAGAACTTAGAGTTAAGTGCCAAAAAATCCGGGTTCAAAATTCACCACCACCCGTTTAAAAAAATATTAAAATTGTCTATAAGGCTCAAAAATTAACTTCCCTGCAGGGCGTGTTAAAAATAATAAATAATAAAATAAAATCCTCTCTATCAATTAAATTTTTGCAGGACGTGTTGAAAATAATAAATAATAAAATAAAACTCTCTCTAACAATTAAACTTTTAAACGAGGTGATAACTTAACACAAATTATACTCACAAAGAAATTGTTTCGTTATAACTTCGTTTCGGAGCTAAATTAACATTAAATTTCAGCTCAATTATACAAATTATATACACATGCAAGCCTATATGAAACATACACACACAGAAACGCACAAACAAACAACAAGTATAATATGACAAAGAAAAACGCATAAAAAAAAAGAAGAAAAAGCTCCGAACTTTGTAAAATAATCAAAAAAGTAAAACACACCCAGTTGAGCAATCACAAAAAAACCAATTGGGTCGAAGAGAAAGTGAAGAATTCGATAAATTTACCAGCACAAAATCGTTCTCACAGCCAGGCTTTTTGGGAGCCGAATCGTCATCATGAACTATATCACCAGCTGTCACTCTAGCTGGACTGCTGCTCAGTACCAACACAATCAGAGCAGATATGCAAATTAACTGAAAATCCATTTGGGGAGTTTCAGAAGCTTCGATGCGACGCCGTTTACAACCTTTGAACCATATATTGTAAAGAGAAAAAAAAAGAATCAATTTTTTTGCAAAAGCAGTTTAAAAAGAGGCTTTTTTTGTTAATTTCATGTGATGGTATATTAAATGTGGGAATTTTTATTTTATTTTGGTCAAAAATGTGGGAATTGAATCACATAAATGATTATTTAAGACTTTGATTAATTAATCAATTAATGATTAAATTAGAAGGAAAATAGACCTAGTGGGTTTTACAGTGTGTTAGTAACTGTTGTTGCTGTGTTGTAGTGAAATTATATCAAAGTATAGTCCACATTAGCCACACGTGGCACGACATCGTTTCAGTTACTCTACGCAAAGTTCCGGTAAAGTTCCGACGCCGTTTCGGTTGCTCAAGCATTTTACTAGCTTTTCCTTCTTTAAAAAAAAAAAAAAATTCATGGGATGCGACGGCTTAGCCAACGACACATGCCGCCCCAACTGCCGATCGGTGAACGGGCAGCGGCTAAGCGCGTCGCTTCTAATCCGAATTTTGACTTAGAGACGTTCAATTAAAATCTAGCGCACGACAGTTTCACGCTACTGGCTTTTCAACCAAGTGTCTACGAAGGCAAAGTTGCTTAGGCAGTGATTGGTATTTGAAAATGAGTTGGGAATGGAATGATATTTCCAATTCTATTTTAATTTCTATACTTGGTATGAGGGAATGAACTTGGGAATATCATTCCTAAGGGAATCTCATTCTCACATACATGAAATAGTCATTCCAAACCAAATACATAGGAATGACCCATTCCCATAAATTTAAAAATCAACTTAACTACCATACCCTTTATAAATAATTAGTTTAAATATTATTATTATGAAAATAATAATAATAATAAAATAATAATAAAAATAAAAAATAATAATAGTGATTAAATAATAATAATAATAATAATTAAAAATATAATAATATTATTATGAAAATAATAATAAAAATTATTATAATAATAATAAAAATAATAATAATAATAAAAATGATAATAATAATAATAATAAATAAAATAATAAAAACAAAAAAAAAATAATAATAATTAAAAATATAATAATATTATTATGAAAATAATAATGATAATAAATAAAAATAAATAATGTAATAATAATAATAATGATAATAATAATAATAAGAGTGATTAAATAATAATAATAATTATTATTATTATTATTTAATCACTCTTATTATTATTATTATCATTATTATTATTATTATTATTTATATTTTATTTTGTTATTAATTATTATTATTATTATTATTATTATTATTTATTGTTGTTGTTGTTGTTATTATTATTAGTTATTATTTATTATTTTTATTTTTTTATTATTATTATTATTATTATTATTATTTATTGTTGTTGTTATTATTATTATTATTATTTATATTTATTCTTATTTTTAATACTATAATAATAAAAGGGTAATTATGTCATATTATATAAGTCATTTGTATTACTACTCTTAATTCCTAGAGCATACCAAACATGTCATTCTCATTCTCAAGTTCATTTCATTCCCAATTTTATTTCATTCCTTAATTCATTCTATTCCTGCCTAAATTCATTCTAATGTACCAATCGCTACCTTAAGGAGATTAACGCCTTGTTGGAGAATAATCTTATTGAGGTGTTCTTTTTAGAGAATTTGGTAGGAAAGCCTTAAACGTACAACTCATCTTAAAAAATATCACTTGTAAAAAGGCTTGGCATTTTTTTTGTTTTGGGGACAAAGGGTGCTACTTGGCAGTTGGCAGTTGGCAGATGATGGGTGAAAATGTGGGTGGGGTTGGAGTGTTGGTTGCTGAGGAAGCTGGATTTTGGTATTTGTCTTGGTTTCTTCATGAGTTTGCATGCCTTTGTTGTATTCTTAGATAAGATTACACGATACAAGTCATAAATTGTTTCTCGTGATTTGTGTGTTCTTGCTTCAAAATTTTGTAGCCAGAGAAGGTATTTGTTGTTTAAATAAATTGATGTGTTTTATTGGATTCTAATAGATATTATAGATTACTTGAATTGTTTTTAATTTACCTACCCACTATAGTTGAACTGATCGGATTAATGTTAGTCATGCTCGTGAGGAATTAGGTAATTTTTTTTTATGAATGCAAACTATAAAAATACCACGGAAGTTGTAAGCCTGATTTAAGAAATTAGATAAAATAAATATAAGAGGACTTTATAATATTTATTATTTTACCCTGAATAATTTAAATGACAAGAAAGACATGAAAATATTTGTAGGTGACCAAATCGAATCTTTGAGAAATTAATGTCAAGCTATAAGGATGTTTTATACAAGTCATATACAAAACGAGTATTTGGGAGTATTTTGTTTAAATCAAATATTATTGCATCACTCCACGAAGTAAATCATATGCAGAAGCAGTCGAGAAATAGAATTTTGGATCAGGGAGCAAAACAATAACATCACATTAGCCCAATTTGGTTTCACTTGGCCCAGGAATCTAATCACCTCACGCTAAAAAATAACTTTTTATTAAAGAAAGATTACAACAGGTTGGTTTGAAATTAATTAGGCCCAACTAGAAACTTACAGAAACTGTGGGCCTACACCCAAAATATAAGGAGCTGAAGAAAATCAACGAAAGTTGGGGCTATTCCAAGCACAATCGCCCATATGAAGCAGGAAGCAACGACGAAAAAAAGGCAAAACCATTGCACAAATAATCAAGAATATTGGGCCAGCAAATGAATGTGTTCTCATTTTCTTTTCTTGAAAATATATTTTTTTAAATAATTTTTGAAAATAATCAAGAAAATAACCCATACCAAACAAATCTTTTTATTTTTTTACTTAAAAAAAAAAAAAAACTATTCTCACAAATAGTTCCAAACAACAACAGTATTATTTTTTTTGAATTCAGCAAATGCCTAATGTCATATCACGTAATCAGCGAGATTTAAACACGTAATTTTTTACATACACAAGAATAACATACTACTGGACCAAAGCTACAGTATTGTTGGTTTGCCGTGAAAAGTGTAAGATTTCCACATCCAACATGTCCTATCTCTCCATCAGCATAACTTTTTTCATAATTGTATTTTTCCACATCCACAACTTTTCCAAAAAATGTCATTTCTACACAGCATAGAGTGAAAATATAAATAAAAGCTGAAGTTATACGGATTTACGATTTCAAGTAGGTGTATAATAAGTAACGATTTACTGCAGAAAACTGAGCAAAAGAGAGCACTGAGAAGATTCAAAGAATAAGAACCAAGTACGTACTATCATGTCAAGATATTGTTATGGAAGTTTTTCTGACTCATAGCTTGTCAAACTTGAGGACACGATATATTATTGAGTAAAATGTATCATATTTTTCTGTATTTTTACAAAGTTATATCATAAATTTCGTATTTTAAAAAGTCGTATTATAAATCCTGTGTTATGAAAAACGTTGCATATAACCTTCCACCGTCTATTTTTCTGTTAATTTTAACGTGAGTGTAATACAAACACTTGAAATGCAAGTATGATATTTATCAAGGTGTAAAACACATAAAAAAAGACGAAAATACCCTTTTTAACATCAGTTACTAATTGCCCCCTATGTTTTCGATAAGATTGAAAATTGCCCCTTGTATTTTTTATAAGATATCTAATTGCCCTTGTGTTTTTTATAAAGTTGTAAATTGCCCTTTCAAAAATAAAAAAATTAAAAATTAAAAATCTTAGAGAAATAAACTATTTCAAATTGATTTTTCTTCGATTTGAAGTTAATTTTGCACTAATTTAAAGATTTTAATCTGCTTGTAAAATAACGTGATTACAAGTGAAGGTACGAACGCTTCTACTTCTTCTTTTTTCTTTTTCCTCCTTTCTTTTTCTTCATTTTTTTAAAATTTTATTTCCGATTATCATTTAGGGGATTTGCATTTAGTTAGCAAGATCTGCAAAACAAAGTTAAATATCTACATATTACATATACATACATACATATGTAATATGTGGGTTCACTTTTTTTGCAGAATAATATGTAAGTTCATATTTAATTAAACCCATTACATAATTTTTAATCCTAAGTAATGATGGATTGGTGTGTGAAGAAAAGGATGAAAACTGTTAGGTGTTTGTGTATAAGTGACGCAGATTGTGTATAAGTGATACAGATGTTGGTTATGGGACTGTAAGTCCATTCTAAAACGCAGATGGTGAATGAAGATGAAGGTGATCTTTTTTTCACATGAACATTTACAAATACAATATTGTGTCCCAAACAAACAAGCGTAGTTTTTTGGTTAAATAGTTATCCTATCAATTTCTTAAAGAAAGGGCGTGCAGGTTGGAATCTTTCAGTGGAATATTATATTCTTCTTATTTTTCTCAAGGCCATTAGTGCCATGTGTTGCCACCCAATTGGAAGAGATGGATAGCCACTTGGACATACCGTTTGAGAAAAAAGAAAAATGAAAAATAAATAAATAAAAGACAATAAGGTCATTTTACACTTACAGTTAATAGACATTAACATAATTTGTTATTGGGGAGAGTGTGCAACATTTTGTGTAACACAAGAGGGTATTTGTCACTTTTTAAAACACATGATCTATTATGCAACTTTCATATAATACATGGTTGTATTATGCATTTTACTCTATATTATTTGAACAATGTAGAGTCCAAATTAATAGGCACAAAACTTTCCAAAATTAATTTTATAAAAATTAACTTATTAATTGACTCGAACTTAAAACTTGAACATTCTTACATCTACAGTTTCCAAATGTTCTACTATTAAATAAACCCCTTATGATTTGGTCCTAGTGCCTCTGAACCCTAAAAGATCTGGCAATGGGGCATCCACAGTCCTTTTAACTTATTCCTCATAAGGGGCTCCAGTTTTCAGATCAAATTACAAGTATCAACCAGTGTTGCCTTTTTCAGTATTAGGACCATCTACGATAGGCTTATAATCAATGCAATTCACGTGATAACTAGCATTTCCCACTTCTATCGCCGTCACCAATGGTGGTTTTACATCTATTTTTGTATATCTTTGAATTAACGATCCAAAGAAATTCAATGGCAGAAAATAGAAATCTGCCATCTTTTAATAGTATAGACGAGGACAAGACTTTGATGCAGTAGGTTTAACTTATTAATTGTCATGAAACCTCTTGTCCTTCAAACACTTAACACGAGAGTGACCCTTTGGGCTCTATTCATTAATTGCATTCTCACTTCTAATATTCAACTATTCAGTTTGTGAGTGTAAAAATTAATTTTCATAACGCGGGTTTAATTTTTTATTTCTCAGCCGAATACCGAATTCAAGACAAAAACATCTATATCAACAGTACTGTTATTTAGAGGAAGGAGAAGGATGATAATGACACAAGCAAGTTGATTATAAATTAAATTGCAGGACGTTAAGATGGTTCGAAGTTTCAATTGCCCATTAATTTTTAATTTTTAATTTTTTTTTCCAATTCAGATAAGTTATTCTGTTTCATTTAAAGTTAAAGCTAACGGTTCAAATTAAAAAAATGACATTTTTCTTAATTTTATAACTACGAAATTGATGCTCAGGCACTCAGCCTACCGGTTGTAATATTAACTTTGATGGAGTGACTTATATAAAATGAATACAATGTACTTAGTGATTTCAAAGGGAAAAAACCTTACGGTATGTTTGATCTACTTGTAAAATTTTAATTGTTCATTTATAGAGTTTTTAACAGTAGTATTTTAATTAGATGAAGATTTATTATGATAAAATTTTAATTTTAAATCACGATTTAAACTTTTATTGTATCAAAAAAAAGTAGTGGTTACTTTTTTTTTGTAGGCCCTATAACACTTTCAGTTTTGGTCTAAAAAGACAGCTCCTTTATTGATTATCAATCTTTTAGCTCCTTTCCAGTTGAAACAAAAGTGAGATAATGGTGGCTTTTTCAGAGACCATAAACATTACAAGTCATATTTTCCTGTCTCTCAACCACCAACTTCGTTTCCCATCTAACTACTGATTTTCCACTTAGCAAAAAAAAAAATCTAATGATTTTTCAGACACCATACATTTTCAGTGAAAACAATTCCATGATAATAATGCATCCACACTATTTTGTCAGGGTCAGTCTTAAATTAATCATCTTTGCTATTTTTGGTTAATAATAACATAGCAACTACAAAGATGTAATTAGCATAGTGGTTACTTTCTTTGTAATCTCTCTACATGTATATGTATATACTGTTTTAGTTGCAGTCCTCTATCACTAAGTGACAGTGCTATACTTGACATTTAAGAATAGTTTAGTTTATTCGTAGGTTACTTTTTCAAACAATTAAAAAATTAGGATTTGAATCTCATGAGATGAGAAAAAAAAAAAAGAAAAAAAAAAGTGATGGTGCTATACTTGAGAATAACATGTCAGCTACTTGTGCGAGCTCAAAAGCAAGTCATCAAGGGTTCAAGCTATGGTCTGCCACTTCATGCAACCATAATGTGTTTGGGCATAAAACTCAATAATTGGAGTGAAGTTATATGACGTGTTGTAAATATTGTTGGCTCTCATGCTCTCTAGTCTGTTGCTTTCCGGAGTTTATACAGTGATTAAAACTTGAGAGTGTATCGAGAAGTCAAAGTTTTCATCTTTCTCCAAGGACGGTGTAGAAGTCAAAGATGGATACTGGATGTGACAATCAAGAGGGGGTGTCTAATAACCTAAGGAAGCAACTTGCTTTTGCTGTTCGAAGCATCCAATGGAGCTACGCAATCTTCTGGTCTATCTCCTCCAAGAATCCAGGGTATGCAACTCCCTATCCTGCTTTCTTATGTTTCGAATTGATCTCGAAACCTCTCGCAACTAGTATAACTTGAAGTTAAAGAAATTGTTTGAGGAAGGAAAAAACTGCACCAACAAGTTTTTCTTATTTAGCGATGCGGTTTCTGTTTCTTCTAGATTTTCATCTCGTGTGATATATAATATATTGTAATAGTTTACAGCAACTGACTTGTGCTGTTTTGAGCAGAGTATTGGAATGGGTGGATGGACACTACAATGGAGACGTCAAGACAAGGAAAACGATACAGGCTGCAGAAGTTGAAGTTGATGCTGATGAGATGGGATTTCAGAGAAGTGAGCAATTGAGAGAACTTTACGAGTCCTTCAAGGCTGAAGGTTCCACGCCACAGGCTCGAAGGCCTTCGGCTGCATTATCCCCTGAAGATCTCACTCAAACAGAGTGGTATTACTTAGTTTGTATGTCATTCACATTCAACATTGGCCAAGGGTAATTTCTCTCTCTCTCACAGTCTCACTTCGTGTTTTTTTCAAGATGAAGATGCTATCAGGTTACTTTCTATAATTGTTCACAGTTTACCAGGAAGGACATATACAAAGAATCAAACAATCTGGTTATGTAATGCTCACCAGGCAGATAGCAAAACATTCACTCGTTCTTTGCTTGCTAAGGCAAGTAAATCTAGTTCCGGAAAAGAAAATAAGAAAATGAAAATCAATTCTGTTTCGGCATAATTTCTCGGATCTGACTTCTCTTTTGTTTCTGGTTTCTGGTTTTTATGTTGCATTCCAGAGTGCATCGATTCAGGTACTTTCTGTTTTCACTCTCCAACAGAAAGACAATGAAACTCCAAGACCAACAAATTAAAATTTTACTTTGTCAATCAACATTTTTGCATAAGAAGTATAGTTTCTGTTTAATATTTTATTTTTGACTTGCAGACTATAGTATGCTTTCCACATTTAGGAGGCGTGATCGAGCTGGGAGTAACTGAACAAGTAAGCCATTGTCAGATGAATGCTTGGCTTTCAACATATACAACTCTTGAATGTATAATTATTCTGATTCTTTTGTGATATTTCCTTTTCTGTGATGAACTTTGTAAAGGTTTTAGAAGATCCCAACCTCATCCAGCACATAAAAACATCCTTCCTGGAGATCCCTTACCCATCTGTTGGCAATATAAGTGGCTTTGTCTCTGATAATGGTAGAAATGACGAAGATTTCGGTTGTGCAAACTTTGATCATGCTTTACTTGAAACTGATCTCGGTCCACTTGTAGAAGGGCAAGATGTAATAATCTGTTCTCCTAACAACAGTTCAAATGGTTTCGGGACCAACAGAGAGGCAAAAGATTCATACTTGGTTGAAGGCATAAACGGGGAAGCTTCTCAAGTACAAAGCTGGAATTTGTTGGATAACGAATTTGATGAACATGTTCATAATTCTATCAATTCCAGTGATTCTTTATCTCAAGCCGAAAAGATATCTCTTGCTTCAAATGGAAAAGGGGAAAACGTTGCTTGCCTGCGCAACATTAAGGAGTGTGACAAGAAGGAACTGAATTCTTTTGATCCTCGAGGGGAAGATATTCACTATCAGTGCATTCTTTCAAATCTATTAAAAAGCTCTCACCAGTTGATCGTGGGACCGTACTTTAGAACTCGCAATAAAGAATCAAGCTTTACTAGTTGGAAGAAGGAATCATTGTGGAGTGTTCAGAAGCCACGAAGCGGTTCTCCACAAAGATTGTTGAAGAAAGTACTTTTTGAAGTTGCTAAAATGCACGGTGGTTCCTTAATTGAGTCTAGTAAAGATAATGGCATAAAAGACACCATATGGCAACAGGAAGTCGATAAAATAGATCAAAACCATGTCTTCTCGGAAAAGAAGCGCAAAGAGAGAATAAATGAGAGATTTAAGATCCTCAGTTCATTAGTACCTACTAATGGCAAGGTACTGTAACTCTTTACTGATAGTTAGCTGGCTTAGTAAATGATGCATTGTTAAAGAATATACATGTATTTGTTTCTGCAGATCGACAAGATATCAATACTTGATGACACGATAGAGTACCTGAAGGATCTCGAGAGAAAGATAAACGAGCTTGAATCTCATAAAGAAGTGCTACCAAAAACAAGAAGGAAACATCGTGATGCTGTGGAGAGGACCGCTGATAAGTACGGCAATAACAAAACGGAAAACAGATCAAAGGCAAAATCAAACAAGAGAAAAGTGTGTAATATGGATGGTATAGAACCTCTCAACAACCGAAGTCTTTTGAGAGGTATTTCAACTGATGAGGTATCTGTCAGCGTGGTTGATCACGACATTATGATTGAGATGAGTTTTCCTTGGAGGAATGGCGTGTTGCTGGAAATCATGGAGGTGATGAGCAATCTTCATTTGGATTCTCATGCGATTCAATCAACAAACAGCGAGGGAATTCTCTCGGTCACAATCAAATCCAAGGTTTGAGATATTTATATATCTGAATAGAACTTCTCATTTTCTCATGGAATTTCTAAAACTCAGTTTTGTTAGTGCCTACAGCGCGATCTAGACATTGAACTATTGAATATTTCTCATCATTTGACAGCAATTTCTCAAAAAGTTTTTTGGGTTAACAAAGATTTCCATTTCTTTTGATTGCAACTCGTGTCTAAATTGCAGCTGAAAGGATCAAAGCTCCCGTCAGAAAAATCGATCAAACAGGCACTACAAAGAGTCATCCGGAGCTGTCAAAGTTCATCTCCACACCAATTTCATTCGTGAACTATCATATGCATGTAGTAGTGCTCGTTTAAATCACAGCAGGGTTCTAGCCTCCTAGACAATGCAGTCCAATAAAGAGAAGTATTTTCTTGGATGTGTTGCGAGTTATTTAAGTCACTACATGAGTTCTTTTTCCAAAACTTTCAGTGTTTACAAGATGTTGCGAACTATTACTTTTCTTTATAGGAAATGGATTAATTATTTTTCCAAAAATATGAGGTCACCATACTAAAGAAAGCCGTAAGCAATGGCTCGACATAGATGGTTCGAATCAAGTGAAAACCAAAGGCATTCATTTACATTCGAGTGCTAACTACATATAGGAAACGGATTAATTCTGGTAGAGTTAACAATTCCTTCCACCCCTTATTTCATAAGAATAACTACTGAGAATTGCTAATGAGAAGTCACTAATTAGTGACGTTACATTTTCATCTCGCATGGCAACTATGCAAGAAAATAAAAAGACAAATTCCACTGACAGAATAAAAAAATGAACCATACATGATATTATATGGTATGACATCATGGGGTTCAACTCTTTAATGTGAAGTCCTTTTGTTTATGTTTGAGACTTACATGATGTGAGACTCACTTTTTATTTCACGGCCGCAAATTTTCGCTTCCGTATAGAAGTAAATTCCTTGATAGTGGGATTAAGTGCAAAAGGTATTTATGTATTTTACCAACGTTGCATACACGATCATATCGTTATAATCTAATAACTCTATAATTTTATAAGAATGTGCGTTTCTTGTGAAGGCGGGAGGGTTTGTGTAATACTTTTTTAAGTCATAAGGGTTTATTAAATTAATATGACATTAAAGGATGTTATATGTAATTTAGACAAAAGATGTGAGAATTCCCTTGTAGTTTACCCCTTGATAGTATATATTAAGCTTTACAAATCCAACGTGATCAGTCTTATGGCGAAGGGTTTAATCATTGGAACTCTTGAGATCATAATTTCCTTCTCTCATTGAGGAAAAAATTTACAAAACCACCTCATCATTTGAAATGATTTATGTTTTTTCATGAATTTCACACGCACATATTTAAATCGAAGAGTGAATAGATTACAGTTAAACTGGATTATTCACAAGTGTGACCCTTCATCGACAGGTCAATCAGATACCAGTATGGCAGTACCAGACACAAAGTTAACTCAAGGGTCCACCAAATCGAAGGGTACTTCATGAAAAGCGATTGACCAATCATCTCATGCATTAAAAGTTGTGAAAAATCGACCTCATTTGCATCTTTTTCCATCTGCGAAAGAAGACAAGAAGACTATTGATATTGAAATCATAGATAGGTGATCAAGATTCATTGTTATTGCTTAGCCGGAATTTTTGCGCATGTGCGCAAAAACATTAATCATAACTTATTGGTACGGTAGAAAGGAACCCTTGTAATTATTTGGAAATACAACAGGTGGTGGGGCGCTTGGAATATAATGAACAAAAAATTTGTCCAAGTATTAAGATCCAAAGAGTACGAAAGTTATTTTTTTTTTGGTCGGAGGATTTCACTTTCATTTAAAAAGAAATTAATGAGATAATTTGGGTTATGGACTCCTTATTTTGATTGACTTTTGAAAAAAAAAAAGTTATGAAATGATTAAAAAATTCTTTCATGAGAGGATTGCACAATTCTTTTAATTTAGAATTTTATAGAAATCCAACAAAAAAAAGAACTTTATAGAAAAAATTGATACGTTAATGAAGGAAATATTTTAATTTTTTCTAATATTTTTACACAATTTTAATTATATTATTAATATAACAATAGATATGAAAATAGTATTTAAGTAACTTCCATTTAAAATTATTTTTCCTTTTATTTTTTCGCCAATCCAAACAAAGATTATAAAATACTTACCTTTCCCTTATTATTTCTTTGTCAATCCAAATGAAATAAATCTTTTATTATTTTTCATTTTGCTTACTTTATTTTCCTTTCTCTTGTGCAATGCAAACATAGTAATTTGGATTTCTCTAGCAAGAAAGTCCTTTAATACATCCATACACTTGTGAACGGCCAACCCAACGATTTTTATTTTATTTTTTTAATATTTTTATTTCGTTTTAGCCCTAGAATGAGTTCTGGAATATTCACGATTTGACCTCGCATGGATGAAATGACCTTGCAGGACATCAATGTCTTTCTTTATGCAACAAATTTCAATGCTTTTATATTTTAGGGTTTAGGGCTGGAACAAATTACAATCGATAAACTTTTTATAGGAATTAGCCACTAAATATGATCGATTATTCGTAAGGCCAATCCTTCTCCCGCATATTTTGCAATGATATTTGATATGCTACATGGCATATTTTGAATTCGAGGTTTGTAAATAAGACTCGTTTCATAAGTTTAAGTATAGATAAATAATGGCAATAAATCAGTGTAGAATAAAATTTGAGGATTATTTTTAAATTATTATTATGGTTTTAATAATAATTCCGGTTATTGTTCACCATAACATTCTCCAACTGATCTTATAGAGATGGCCATCAATGGAAAGCTAACCTTTTGTTACAATTTGCAAATCATAGCGAGCAGCTGCTAACCAAGCAACTTTAGAAGGGCCCTGGCTCATGCTAGCAGAAAAAGAATCAGCAAAAAAGCCCACATCCATAGCATGAGTAGTTAAAGCAAGTGAATGATTTGAAATTCGAGTTATTTCACGTTACTTATAATCTTTTGCATCCATTGTCGCGGGTTCAAATCCATCTCCCTAAACTGAGTACTTCCCCAGATTCAAGTGAAAACAAGAAAAATGAGAGCAAGAGTAGAAGAATCAAAGAGGTTGACAATCTTTTAACTTAAACGTTGTTTCATCTCGTCAAGTATTGTGTCTATGCTACCTAAAACTGCAACTTAAGTAAAGCATCCACTACTGAATCTTGTAAAATATCTTCTGCAATTTGATTCACAAGCTCTTCAGTGTCAAGCCGTACATCGAGCCATGATGCTGATTTTGCAATATCATGTCCAACAAGTTGA
Organism: Ehretia macrophylla; assembly: GCA_037974665.1. Lineage (NCBI taxonomy): Eukaryota > Viridiplantae > Streptophyta > Magnoliopsida > Boraginales > Ehretiaceae > Ehretia > Ehretia macrophylla. The sequence goes on along the minus strand of CM075764.1, from coordinate 9,584,999 downwards.
TCCAAGGTAGGTTGCGCAATCTGTGGAAGAAGGAGACATTTGACATCTTTAACCACCTCGTTAACCAAATGATCTTCTAGTGGAAAAGCTATGGAATTTGGTTTGACGTATGATGTCCAAGGGGAGCAGCCAAAATGCTGTTCATATACTTCCAACAAAACATCATTGACGCAATCAAAGAGGAGTTTAGGGTCATGGTGCGACTTAGTTTGGGATAATTTCTCTTCATGAGAAAAGGATGCGCGCAATACTTGATCTAGAGAAGGTCTAGTTAGCAGGGGAGCGTCCCAGTTTAAGCCAGCAGCTTGTAGCACTGCTCTCATATATGCGGATATTGCTTTATCTTCATTCATGCAATCAATCCCCTTGATTTTAGGATCTCTTGGGGACACCAGTGAATATTCTTCATAATCAATTCGAAGTGGTTGCAATGGCCCTTCAGCTGCATATAGTCACGAATCACTTAACCGTGTGCTTGATATCTAAAAAATGAAAAAGAGAAACTAATTTCGAGTAAGACCTACATGATTGTATTATAATGCTTTTGGGACTGCCTGCATCATCCATTAAAAGTGGCTCAAGAACAGAAACTGGACTTTGATGCTCTTCTCCATCTTTGATGTTGTCCACCACCTGCTGTGGACTAATAGGACTTGATGGAGAAACATTAAATGAAGATCTGATTATCTGATCATGTGAAGGTGAATCCTGAAAACGTAGAAACAGAGGTTGAAGGTTATAATGCTTTTATGTTGGCAATGATCTTGTTTTGAAGGGAGGAGGAATTGTCGAAGTGATAGGGGTACTTAGAGAAAAAAGAAGTGCTTGCAGATTTAGTGGCTCCATATTGAAAAAGTATAGCATACTAACCAACATGGAGCAATTGAAGCCATCTCCCTCACAATTTGCATCAGCTTCATGTCTTGCACAAGTGAAACCTGTATTGAATGGCTCAGAGGGAACCTCAAAGATAGATAAATCTTCTTGCTTCCCAATATCATTTGTATCCAAAATCTTTGAATCATCTTCTGAAGCACTTGTACCTACAGTTGCATGTGTAGTGTGTTCACTAAAATCGAGAATAGGCATCAATTGAGTAACTTTACCATCAGATTCAGATGAATGGTCTTCCTTCATTGAGAATCTGGGGGAAAATGTCCTCTCTGTTGAGACAGAACCACGTTTCATGTTCCACTGAGGGCTTAGAGGGGAATAAGAGTCATATTCTGGTGAGCAAAGGATCCTTTCCAAGGTTCTTAGGGTTTGTCTATTTTCAAGGATCTCACTCCTATTCACATTTCTTAATCTCTCTGAAAGGTGCTTCTTTGCCTCCTGAAATATATCCGATTCACGGTGCTTGGAGTAGCTGCCTGTTGACGGCTTCCATAGTCTACAAACAGTTTCATCAGTTGTGGAGATTTCAGGTCCATTCCTCAATTGAAAATCTCTTTTCTCAATTGACTTATCCCTCTTTGTCATATGAGCAGAAGAATTGGAAGCTTTTCTCGTACTAAAACCAGGGCTCTCTTTGTCACCAGCTTCTGTGCTGATCCATTTCCTGGGAGGAATTTTATGAAAAGAAACTATACTCGAGATCCAATGCCGCTTTTCTTGGTTTTGTCCCATTGCACGTCTCCACCTCTTTTTAATCTCTTTAAAGGAGAAGTATGCGGCTGTATCATTCCATCCCTTACTTTTAAAGTGTTGATGAGAGTGCAGAGATGAGCAACTGCAAGTAACATGTTCAGGAGTTTCCATAACTTGTGGAGCTGGCCTCAAAACTATTATTTTATTTGAAGGCTGAGGACTGGAACTTTTGTATGATGAATTCGTGTATTTGTCCTTAAATTTCTTATATGAAAGATTGTCCTCAATTTGCTTGTTAATACTCGTAGAACACTCAGACATTTCAGAATTGTTTGTGCTTCTGATGCCATGCTCTGAGAAATTGGTGTCCAGGAAGAGCTTGACCGTTTCACTATCCCTCTGCACAAATTCTAAACTTTGAGGAAATAATCTCCTCTTTGACTTCAAATTCTCCAGAGCATCTGAGAACTGTCTAGACTCCAAGTTCACGCCATCTTTGCTGCTGCATTTTCTGCCTATGAATGTCTGATCAATATGCGCCTTGGCACACCTCTGATCTAGCTGCACATTGATCTCATTGAGCTGTGTGCACTTGGCATATTTGGTACTTCTTCGTACATCTCCACCGAGTCTTCCATCTTCGTGATGAATCTGATCACACGTTCCCATTACCCCTGGTTGGTCGAAATTATTTGTTCTTTCTTCTTTGTATGTTGGACTTACTGCATCTTTCCTATGATCCAAATGCACTTGATAAGCTTGCTGACCAGTCTTGCTTGTCTTCTTCTTTTTCTTAGCAAAACGATTAACCAGTTCAGAGTCCATAGTTGTATGTTGCAGAGTGGTGGCTGTAGAGTGATTCTTTTGAAGCTTCTCAGTAGACATGTCTACTACCATGCGGTTCTCTGCAGTTTTCTCACCAGCATCACCTGCAAGCATCACCAATCCAATATACGGTAAGTGATGCACGGCTATATACATTATGCTTCAAAAGCATACCTTGTACTAGAAGGATGATTCGCATTTCGTGTTTTCTAGTTAAGCTGCATCAGGAATGAAACACACAAAATTCTAAAAGCTGCTCTATGTATTCATTTTATTACAACCTCAAACATTAGACTAATCTATGGAACATTCAGGCACTAAACAGGGGCAGAGTCAGGAATTTAATATTGAAGGGTCAAGATTTAAATAAGAAGATCTCCGCCCTTGGCAATAAATCTTAACATACATTCCCTGCATTTTTGTGCAAGGCTGCTGCTGATGATGAGGTCAATTACACGCGCGCATACTATTAATGTAGCACTGTCGCACACATCATATTGGTCAATAATTAAGAACAAATCCTATAAGTCCTGAATCAACTTCATGTTTTCTCTCCGCTAAGTATGTATGTGCCACCATTTATGCATCAGAATCAGCTTCATAACAAAACAACTCTAATGCAGAGCTCAAACAACCCAAGAAATGGACTAAACTATTAAATAGATGCAGTCATGCAGAAGTTAATAGTACAATTTTGCTTATATGAAGAAAATTTTTGCATAACACACCTTTGCTTAAAGAGATATACAGATGTTGGAATTAGCTGCATAAAAAGTTTGGTTCTAAATGTTCTCAGTTCTGCTTTCTTCTAAATCTTCTATTGACATGCAGCTTGAGCTATGCACTACAAAAATGTCAAGCAGAATTATGGACACCCGAGAATTAGGTGAAATGGTTAGATAACAACTTGTTATGATCAAATATTCTAAATTTGAACCACGGCCTCATCTTCCATGTATAAAAGGAAGAATAGTAATGTAAAAGTTTCCTCAACAATTACCATGGAAACTATGGATTCTGCATGTGTCAGTGTGTGTGTGTGTGTGAGACTAAAGACAAAGAAAGAGACAGAGAGATGTACCTGAAACTGCTCTTTGAGATCGCACAGAGAAGTATGAACTAACAATGTCTTCTCAACAGCTTCTGTGGAGGTGAATATGCAGAAAAGAAAGGAAGAAAATGGCCCGGAAGAAGAGGGTGTTAGTCAAACTTGTTTGTATTGCTAACTGTCAGCAATAGTATGAAATTGACTATTGCCACCATCCCACCACGATAATTTAGTTTGCTTCAACCACTAGGCCTGATAGCTTTCAATATAAGTAAGGTTTGGATATGTTTTCTCCTTAATTATCTCCATCTTTTACTCTACTACTAAATAAGACAAAATGTTTGATTATATCATCCCTATCACAATCTTGATTTATGATTATAATATTTAACATAATGAGACGGTGATGCCTTTCTAATCAGTCAAAAAATTATTATTTTTGCGGTCAGTTTAATAGGTCTTGTACTCATAAGCCACGTGTTTTTGTCAATTGGAAAAAAAAAAATTATTTTTTTGTAAAAAAAAACTATTGTATTGGATCCCTCAATTCATTATATAAATGCACCCGTTGACTTTTTCACAATATAAGTGTACCCGTTAACAATAGTGTTCTGGCTCCATCTTTGCTTGTACTTGACTAATTGAAATCATGTCTCATCAAACGAATTATATGTCTCAAAATATAACATTCTAAAAAATGTTTCCCGTCCTCAACAAATAAAATAAAATAAAAAATAAAAAACGATGACTTTCTATGGTTAAGACCATATCAGAATTCAGAAAGTATTTGGTGTCCCTTTAAAGACTTTGGTTGTTTTCATTTAAAATCAATAAGTTATCTGATTGCAGAAATCTGGGCTATTTATTTCTAGCGATGCCTAAAGGAAACGATTTTGATGCTTAAGAACGAATCATTTTGTAGACATTGATTGCTAAATGTTTCATTTTCTCATTAAATTCAGCCCCCTACCTTCGAAAAGGAGTTATATTACACTTCATTTCTACAACCACCAATGTGAATGTGTTGACAATTTTTATATTTCAAGTATAAATGAAGGGGGAAATATTTAACGTACAAGAATAATGACTCAGTAAGTATCATGATTAATTTGTAAGTGACTTCACCACAAATTTCATAATTACCTTCCTTCATCAGTAGATCATTTGTGTATGTGACCAAAATTTCAAGCGTGCTAAAAGCATTCAAGAATAGATACAATAATTAAATATTGTTATACAAATTTAGAGCCGTTTTTTTTTATTTTAAAAAAGGCACATGTCGGTAAGTAGGGTGGTAAAGCTTTTTAAAATGGATATTTATATTTGATGAGCAAAAGATTCTTTGCTTGCGACAAGTTTTAGCATGGTCTGACCAAATGCATTAAACTTGTTTAGCTTGTGATTTAATAGATGCATGGAGGCATTGGAGCTAAAAACATGCTAGCACTCAGATTTTGATTCCTGTTTTAAGTTAGAGGGCGAAGTTAGAAATTAATTTTAGTGAGAGTTAGAACATATAATTTTTTAATTATATGTGTACATTTTTTTAAGTATTTTTAGTGAGATTTATGACATATAATTTTTCAATTATATGTGTACATTTTTTTAAAGGACTTATTAATTTTTTTATTTGAAAATAGATAAATATTTAATTTTAAAAAAATACATAAAATTTTTAACGTTCTTTTAAATTAGTGAGAATTATAACTCCGATCGACCGAAACATACATCCATCACTCGTCAAACACGTGAATATTAAAGTAACTTGTAAAAACAATTTATTGAGGAGTCGATCGAACGAATTGCGCCAACTAATTAAGGATTTGTTTGACAAATGCATGCCTCATCTACATGTTGCGTGGAAAAAACCAATCTACCATAAAAATGACTCATTATGTGTCTGATCCTTATTAGCGTAGTCTTGGCAGCTCTATTGCATAATTTACCTTTTTTTTTTGTCAATATAATTTACCGTATCAATTGAGAAAATAAATAAGAAATTCTAAAATTGTCTCCTAAAATTTTTAGGTTAGTTCATTTAATACCTATTAGTTTTAAAATGAAATTTAAGTTTTATAACATAGTACGTATCATGGTTAGGACTTGGTACAATTTTGTCCATTCACGTATAACTTATTTCTTTTTGTTGATTATGTTCTTCTATGTTAGTTACCGTATGTAAGTATACTCGTTGACTTTGTTATTGTTATTCCATATTAGCTCTCATATTTAAAGTTGGTTTTTCAATGCGAGTTACACGTGAGAAGAATTTTTAAATAATACGATGTTTTCACATTGATAAATCATCATATAAGATATTAAATTATTTTACTTAATATTAATTAATTTTAAAATAAAATTCCATATTTCTTAACATAATTTACTCTAAACCTTGATTTTAATTATATATTCTCACTATATATGCAATGAATTTGTAAAATTTTAAATTTTATTTTTTCATCAAATTAAATCTTATCCTGCAACATGTGTACATGAGGCCAACAACTAGTATTCCTTTTCTTTACACGTCAAAATACAAAGATGCCAAATACAGTAGAATATCTTTAAATTAATACTCGATAAATTAATAATTTTTTTTAATTAATAAAAATGTCCGGTCCCGACTTGGGACCAGTGTAAAAAGTTGATAAATTCGATAAAATTATAAGATAATACATTAAAAAAATTTCATATGTATTTTATTGATCCAAATATTTCATAAATTAATAATTAACTAAAAAGTACATAATAAATTGACTATGAGGTTTTTTTAAAATATGAATCAAGAGTAGCTTGTTTTTTATTGAACTTCAAATCTAGTTGAATCTTGTATTTAATTATTTAAAGAAAAAAAATTGAGATATTCCTAGAAAGATTATGTTACAATATGAGAGAATTTATATATCATTTCAATCCTACAAGCACCTGGATACAACATTAAAGACTCTTTGTTCTAATTCTACTAAATTAAAATTTATATTCTCTTCTGATTACGTATCTTTTCAAATTAGATCGAAAAAATACAAGTCACTTTTCAAAAAAAGACATCATAATCATAATATGTTTATTATAAATCCAAAATAATTAAAAATATCTATATAAATTAATAGTTATTAATTTATCAATAAATTAATATATCACTAAATTAATAAAATTTAGTGATCCCAATACTATTAATTTAAATTTTTTTTACTGTAATTACTCAAAAGAGGTGCTAATAATGAGATATAAGATGCCATATGTGGTGATCATGCATTTATGTGTCTTGTTGCATTGCAATTTGCAATTGTCATAAATGCAATGCAAACAAGCCATAGGATTCCCAATTTTCCAGGGCAAGCAAGACATGCTGTTTCTAGACACCCATGACCCATACATTGTCGGCCGTCCATGCCATGGAGCTCCTGGCCTCAAACAAGAACGGATTCAAGAATTTAATTCAGTAGAGGTTAAAAATATATAATTAAATAGTTATAGATAAATAATTTTTATTTTTTATTAGAAATTAAACTGATTTTTTAATTTAAAAATATACATATTTTAAATAATACAATTTTAACTCATTTTTTAATAACTCCGTTACCATCGTTGACCCCAAAATAGATATGCCTCTGCCCTCGAGGCTAATTTGGCTTTGCATAGGACAAAAAGAAATTGCGGGACCACGTCCACCAACTGCTACATTTATTGGTGCCTGGATTTGTTTCGCGATGAATGAGACATTCGATCTCACACAACTTTGATATATGGCCTTTTCCATTCAATTCATGAATTCATATTTCTTAAAAAAAAAAAAAAAAAAAAAACTCTCAGTGTGATACAACTATTCCAAGACAACTGGAATTTTATTTCTTTTTGTCATCGTTTTGTCTATACTTTCAATATTCTTTCCGTAGTAACTCCTCCCCCACCCCAACTTTCTTTTTAATATAAAATTGCTATAAGAAAAATTTTATAGTTGTAAACTGTGATATCTCATTTCACATTAGTTCTCTAAAATATATTTTATTCAATTTATTATAGTTTGAGTTCACTACTATTTTCAAAATGAGTTTAAACGATTTTAGCGAGTTCTTATTATTATTACTGAATCTCTGTATTATTTATTGGAAATTCTAACTGTTAATATAACTATTTAATTATAAATGAGTAGGATTTTCTAATAACATCATAATATTATGAATGAAATTTATGGATTGTGAACTGTCTAAATTATTTATTTTTGATTGTATCAATAACTCAAAACTATTAAATTTCGCTTATAATATTGTAACATTATGAGCAAATCCATTCTCGTATATTATGGTTCTCTCTCTTATATATAAAAAGACATGGCCTCTACTATAATCTAGTTGAGGATAATTAGTTGTTGGAATTTTCTCTGAATAATTGATGGTTCATGGTTTTAGGTCTTACATTAGTTAGAAAAGGGAATAACTACTACATTGTCAGCATTGAAAAACCTGAAATTGAATTGAGGGAAAGAAAACAAATGTTAAATTTATATACAAAGGTTCAAAGCCCTTGGGACTTTTGCATAGTCATTAAAAAGAAATGTCTGTAGGCAGACATGCGACAAACAGTAGATAAAGCCATAGGAGTGGTTAGGCAAGGATTCAAATAAAGAATGGTGGAGTATACGTATGCTAAGTAGATTTGATACTCTCCTTGCATTTATGAGAACATTGTCTTTTTCTTTATCTTGTTCGTTGGAAGAAGCATTTAGTTTTAAGACCATCGATTTGGTTTAGCATTTTGGGAGTTTAAAAGTACGTTTAGACATTTATCGCGATTTGAATTAGTGTCTAATCATTTATACTTGTGTTTAAAATTAGGTTGCACAAATACGAAAACAAGTGTTTGTCATTAGACCACACTACACAAATAATAAAAAAAAAAACTTAAAATTTTCAGGAGTTTTGTATATCTAAGATTCTTAAGATTATGCATTTGTCTGATGCCGAGTGAAAATGGGCCCTCAATGGACTAACGTGATCGATAAAAAAGACGTCGGATTTGTGAGGATCACATTCCACTTGAACAAGCAAGCAAATCTAACTTTATTCCTTTTCATTATTCTTGAAATCCTATTGGGTCTTAGAGCCCATTAACAAAAAATTAGGTAAAGCCCAATTCTGGAGGCGGAAGCACGAGAAATGGGCAATCTCATTGGGTTTCCAATGCCATATGAGCCGGCACTTTGACAGTTTGTACAGTCTGTGTAATATAGTTTTGCAGATCACTTCTGCATTACTCCAAAAGACATCATTCATATGCATGCTGCTCTATTGTTGAATGTTTTTTTTTTATTTTAATGAGAGAATCAGAGACTATGTTAAATTTAGGTCGATGATATAGATTATATGAAATTGTTGTATCTCTAACACATGTTTTACATCAATTAAGAACTAAATAATATTTGTAATGCAATAATATATTCAAATATAAAATTATTAATCGCAATAAATTATACCCGACCACTTCATTTAACTCTTAACAACTATTCAACGGTTTCTTATCCTCCATGGTTTCATCATTACGGCGTGGTGCCTAAGTCATTTGCACGATTTTGCCTTCTCGAAGTGAGTGGGGAACCACACTTGTGTCTTCAAGTATGTACTATTTTCTGTATCAATGAACTTTTCTTAAAACAGACATCTAACCTTTGCTGTATCATGTGTTGCGCAAGAACAAACGTTAACATTTTCAACATATTCTTTATATTATTTAGTTTTAAACAAGACTATAGCTGAACATATGCTTACTGCAGTAATGCTTAAAACATATTCTTTTTTATATATTAAGCAAAGTTGGCCCAAAGGAGATGGATATATATTATTTATCCTATGTCTAAACCTTGCCAAAATTTAATACAAAAAATTATTCAAAACCTAGAAATATGATATTATATCAACGGTAATTTAATACAATTAATTTATCTTCAAGTATTGTATGCTAAATCTTTTCAGTCCAGCAATCTTATAATTGAAATTAATTTGAATTCCTTGTCGTCCACTTATGTTAATTCAATATCTAGCACTTCTATTGTCTACATTATTTCTCATCACTTTTATCCATTATAATCCACTTTGCAAAGTATTGCAACCTTTTCACTTTTGTCTATTTTAGTCCATAAAAGCTACAACTATACTTGTTATTAATGCTTAATATACACTAATATATATGCTAAGCATAATAGGTCCAAAGAAGGCGACATATATTATTTATGACGAGTGTAAACTTAACCAAAAATAAATAAGAAAAATTATCCAAAACTCTCAAATAATTAATGGTTTAATATAATTGATTTATGTGTATTCTAAACTATCTTAATCTCTTTTTAAATTTAAAAGGACTAGAACCTGGTTTAGAAAAAGAAAAAAAAAACATTTAAATAATCAAGATTATAGGGCCTGACCTCAAAAAAAAAAAAAAAAAAAAAAAAAAAAAAATATATATATATATATATATATATATATATGTATATTGGACGGCATACAAGTTCAAGATTAGTGGGGGCACATATTCAACTTTGAATTTGTCCCATCGCATACTTTATCTTAGTATCAAGAATATATAAATATCATTTTGTAGGAAACACTAGGCTTTGGACCAGATATGTAACTTTACATAGATTACGAACCCAAAATTTACTGTTATATTGTACCACCGAATAAAAAAAGAAAAGAAAAGAAAAATCAAGACCTGAAAGAACAACCAACCATGATCTCCATCAAAACTGTTCCTTTTTTCCATTCTTAGCTTCCGAAAAAGACAGAAAACAACACTCATTTTATTTTTATGTTTGAATTATTCACAACAAAACAAAATAAAAAAGATTTTGAAAAATCTTTTTTGAACACGATCCAAACGCTGCATTGCATTTTGCTTTTCCACAAGATCTGCTGCAGTTCGCTTTCGTCAGGTATGTACATTTCATCTAATTTTTTCTAGGGTTTGGATCTGGTGAGTGAATTTCATAAAAAAGTAGTAAAAAAATGAACTTTTGTTTGTTTTTGAGTTGAAAGTTTTGATTTTTCGCGCAATGTAGTAGCTTTGTGACTCCAAAATTTGATCTTTGATTCGTATAAGGTTTGCAGAGCTCTGAATTTGGTTGAAATTTACTTAATTTTTTTGCTTTAAGCTTGATTAAGGGATATAATTGTGCAATTCTACTTGTGTGTTGTGAAAATTCTTAGGGTTTAGGTGACTTGATTGGGGTAGCTCATATAATTTGGTTTATGCGTAGAAAAGGGTCTTTGAAAGTATTTGAAAAGTACGAATAATCAGAAATTTTACATCAGTCTGTATATTAGAGCATCATACGGTGCCTTAGATATGTAATGTAGTGTTCTAGTTTAATGTGCTTAGTATAACAATGTGATAGTTCAAAAATAGTTTAAAAGATTGAATTTTTGTTCTTCCATGATTCCATACTTCTGATTTTTCGTGCAAAACAATTTTATAATTTTTGCTCTTCTACGATTTGATAGTTTTGATTTTTTGTGCAATGCAGTAGTTTTCTGGTTGAAAAAAGTGATATTTGGGCTTGTATAATGTTGCAGAGCTCTGAATTGGGTAAAATTTAATCTGATTTTGTTTTAAGCTTTAAATTTATATGTATTATAAGGGAATAATAATGTAATTCTACTTGGGTGCTTTTACATTGTTCCAAATATTTTTAAGTGAATTAATTAGGATAGCATACAAATTGATTATGTGTAGAGAAGGGCCTTTGGAACTATCAAAGAACTTTGAAACACCAGAAACTTTTTGATCTACTAACTACTTAGATTTTAGAGCTTCATCAAATGTAGATGTATAATCTAGATTTCTAGTTTAATGTTCTTACTATTATAATATTCTATTTTAAAAATAATAGAAAGGATTGAATATCTGTTCTTCATGAGATGAAATATATATATATATATTTATAAATTCATTTTCTATTTTCTATTTTTATTTCTTTCTTCTTTTCCATGTAATGTAGTAGTTTTCTGGCTCAATATAGGCATTACTTGTTATATGTATAGAATTCTTCAAGGAAATGTTTTACTATTCTGGTGTCTTCATAGGTAACCATTGACGCCGAGTACTACAGTACATTAAGTTTGTTATTATGAATGAAGTTCTCTCACTTTTAGCAGTCACCTATATATCTATCCACCGACTTTTCATTGATTTTTCTACTTGCAGCTGCCACGTCATTCGTTGGTTCCCAGAGGTTCCGTTGAATATTATCATGAATCTACTGTCTGAAGTCCATGCAAGTGAAAATGGGGGATCAGACAGATCAAATGAAAATCTGAATGGTGATATTTCAGAACAGATGGAAAATGACAGATGTTCAGTCGAAGGTAAGAAAGAAATTTAATATATTCCCTTTCTGAGCAATCTTGAGTACCTTTTCTTTTCTGAAGTAGTAGAACTGTGAGTGATATGAAAGTCTACTCCCCTGAATTTCTGAAAGCACTAGTGAAATTTTCTTGTTGTCCTTGTGTTACTGTGGCTCTGGTTAGTTATACGTGATACAACTCGAATCGCCCGTTGAAATCACAGTACAGGATATCTGCAATGTCAACAGTTGTGTGGAAGTAGATCTTGAGATCTTGTGTTGCCTTGTTGATGGATGAAGAGAGCTCTTACCTTTTCTTTCAGTGGGATAATGCTTAGTTTGGTTTAGTTCAGTTTGGTTCAGTTTTGCCAACGTAGGCCTCCAGTTCTCGGGTAACCGGGTTGATGGATGAAGAGGACTGCTGTCTTTTTCTTGAATTTTTCCAAAGCAGTCTCTCTTAACCTTTTCTTTTCTGGGGTAAAAAGTCGTGGGAACAGTCATGGTCTAAGAGTTATGATATTGCATCTGCCAAGTCAAAATGGGTTCAGATTTCAGAATGTGCTTTTGAAATTATCTTCTGTATGCTTTCAAATCTTCCTTTTTTCCAGTTCTGCAAGTTGTATACATGACGTTAACTGTGGACTTTCCGCTATATATTTGCCACTTAGGACTATCTGCTGCGTCGAATAATCATCTTGAGAGTAAGTTTCCTGATTTCTTCCCATCGAAGCATGGATCTTATTATGACCTTCCAGCTGCTAAGATTTCAGAACTTATGAAACTGAACAGTTTACAGGTACTGGCATTCTGCTCTTGCTTTAGTAGCTATACTCTTTCTTTCCTATGGGTTCAAAATGCCATTTTCTCAGCTTCATAGCATGAATGTTGCTCTTAAGCTCGTTATTCTGATGTACAGAGTGCCTCCACTCAGTCGCTTTTTAATGTTGTTAATAAGATTTTGGATGAAAGCATCGAGAGAAAGAATGGCGACATACCTCAGGTATGGAAGCAGAATCCGCATGGTTGGCATGTTAATGCTACGATATCAATCTAATATTATGTAACTTCTCTTCTTTTGCTGATCCCCTTTTGGCACTTTCTAAGTTTCTCATCTGTGGTTGCCTTTATTCAGCGTGTTGCATCCCTGTTAAAGCTCACTGTGCAAGAGATTGAGCAACGAGTTTCAAAGCAAGCAGAAAATCTGAGAAAGGTATATCTATCTGAAGATATTTAGGCCCTGAATTACTACATTTTGTTTCCCCCATTTTATAAATTGCTTATGATGGTCTGCTTAATTTATGGCTGCAGCACAGCTCTTTGTACAAGTCTCGTGAAGAGAGATATCAATCAAAAATTAGAGCACTGGAAACACTTACTGTGGGAACTACAGAAGAAAATGAGGTACAGTAACTAGTGAGTTTCCATATCAACGAATTTTGGTTTAATTCTGTAGACTAACTTCATCTTTCCTGGAATGTCTTGCTGCAGGTTCTCATGAACCAGCTTCAACAGATAAAGGTGCATATCTTGTATTTGACTGCACTTTCTAGTTCTTGAATAGAAGAATTTTGTTGTTTTAATCTATGTCTTGGACTAAGATGTCTTACCATATTATTCGTTTTTTAAATGTTAGATAAGATTTAAATATTAAATAAAGGATTGCCCTATCTCCCCACACCAAAGCAAGACCAAATGTCTCTGCACGTCTGGTTTTTTGTCCAATGCTTACCTAATCGTTCACTATTTCAATCTTGGACTAGTTAAATTTAGATAACTATGCCTCGCGCTGTAGTTGAGTTCTGGTACCAGAAAAATTCCCTTTCCTGAGAAGTGAGTTGGCACTATTGGTTTGTCTAAGATAAGAGATGTGGAGAATGGTGATGTTGCTTAGTAGGTTTTTGATTCTGGATAGACCATAATTTAACCAAGGGTCTTGACTTTTTTAACACTTTGCTATTTTGTCAGAGACATAGCACTATGAATTAGTTCATACTTTTGTCTCTTCTACCTTTCTTTTCTTGTCATATAATTTTTGTGATACTTAGTTTTTCTCTTTTTCTTCACTTAGATATTTACCTATTCTTCTTCTTTAGCCTCTTTCTGCCTCCAATAAAGGACATATGAATATATAAAAGAATGATGTAGGACAGCTATCTGCTTATAGATCATATTAAAATTTGGAGAGGGCTTTTGTATTAAAAGATCGCAGGTGATAGGTTGCTTTAGGATTCAGATTGACGATTCTGTACCCAGTTTCAAATCTTCACTATACCTTCTATATTTTTAAAAATAAAATGATGAACATAACCATTTATATATCTTAAGAATCATGGGGTTCCATCCTAATACTAATTGGTGCCCGATAGAGTAGCCCATGATCTTATAAGGTGGTCTCGGAATTTATGATTTTTCGATATGGAACAAGTGTAAGTTCTAACACTCCCCCTCATGTGTGACCTAATTTGAAATGGTCACACGCAGAAGATAACATTGAACGCATGTGGACCCCGATTTGATATGGGTCACACATGAAAGATTAAACATGTCTGGGACATACGCGGAAGATGAACAAGCTTGGACCAAGGGTCTAGCTTTGATACCATGTTAAGAATCATGGGTTTCCATCCTAAAACCAATTGGTGCCAGGTGGAGTAGCCCATGATCTTATAAGGTGGTCTAGGAACTTTTGATTTTTCGATATGGGTCAACTGTAAGTTCTAACAAGATATAGTTTATCAATCGATTCTGGTACAATAATAAAGTATACTCTACAGCAAGAGCATGTTATCTTTATATGTTATCTTCATACTGAGGACTATGTTTTGTGCACAAGGGGCTATGTTTTAGTCGATCCCACATATATAAATACTTTATAATCTTACTATGCTTTTTTGGATACGAAAAGTAAAAGTAGGCACCATACATACAAACTAAAGCAAGTGCAGAAGGTCGAGTTTTAAAACAAACTGTTCTCTACAGTTTCTGACAACTTTGGATTGTGCAAGTTTCAGAAGATCAGGGTAATTTTCACAGGCACCTTTACTACTGCCATCCCTGAACTCTAGAGAGCAAAATCTCTGGTTTTAGTAATGAATAATTAAGGGGATGGTCAGAGGATTGTCTCATTTTCTACATGTTGAAAGACTATCAGAAAATTTACTCTAGTTGACGCTTTTGACATTTGGATACTAGTGCTGTAGATTGAGGTTCATTAGGTTGGCAAGTTTTTCAAATTCTCCAAGCAGAAGTTGGGTTTTTATTTTTGTATTCCTTCCGTCTTGGAATTAAGATATCGCACTTTTAAATTGAAATGACGTGTTAGCTGAAAATTAAAAGTAATGATAAGTGGGGTATAAAAGTGAGACCAAAAGTTTCTGTTTTAGTTTTGAAAAATTGTTAAGAGGATAAGCAGGCAGAAAAAGGCTTTCAATTTGGGATCAAGGGGCATGTATCTTGACATCATACTTTAGTGACTTCTCTGAAGATGAAATTTGCATAGCTTACTCTATTTTTCCTGTCATCATTATTCATGGTTGCAGAAGATTCTTAATCACTATCCGTGTACTCTGCTCAACCAGTCAGATTCTTATTAACTACGCTGCCACTAGCTGTGCATTCTTATGTTGAATTCTGATCGATTTTGGAAAAATTTCGAGCTTTCAGAACATGGTTCCCTTTTTTCCCCCATGAATGTTTTATTTGTTTTAACCATTCTGTTAGATTGGTTTTTCCATAATATTATCTTTTCTCCTAAATTCTCTCATTTTTGTGGAGTTCAAAAAGGTTATTGTATTTATCATATTTGTGGATATGTGATGGTTGAAATGTACTGAATGCCTTATTGCAGATTGAGAAAGCTAGGATTGAGGAGGAGAAGAAACTTGAAGAACAAGATTTAATTAGGTTGATGAGTGAGAAAGATAATTATGAGATTCAGATATCATCATTAAAACAAGAGCTGGAAATAACTAAAAGGACATATGAAGAGAATTGCTTACAGCTGGAGACACAGTACAAAGAAACCAAGGTTGAGTTGGAGCAGAAGATAATGGATCTTGAATGCGTTCTGACTGATTCAAGGAAGAAGGTGAAAGAACTTGAGGATTTCTCGGAATCCAAATTTATGAGATGGAAAAGGAAAGAACATGAATACAAACACTTCATAGATTCTCACGTTGTATCTCTACAGGTATGCATCAAGTTTTGTGCTTTTGATTTAGTACAGTATGTAACAATTACCTTAACATAATGGAATTGTCTAGGAGTTAAAAATGGCATCCAAAACCATAAAGCAAGAAGTTTTGAACACAAAGAGGATCTATGCTGAAGAATTTGATCACTTTGGTAAGATTCATAGCAAAGGATTTTTCATGTGCAATTTGGAAGTTCTTATACTAGTCTTGGCATCTCATCTGCCTGTAATTTATTGCTTTACTCAGAGTTGGAGCTCAAGGGACTGGTAGATGCTGCTCAAAATTACCACACGGTCCTTGCAGAAAATCGCAAGTTATACAATGAGGTTCAAGACTTGAAAGGTGAATTATGAAGCCTCTTCAATAGAATAATTAATCTAGGGCATGAGATTTGCCTCTCATCTATTTGTTTTCCTGTTGTAGGTAACATTAGAGTCTATTGTCGAATAAGGCCATTCCTTCCAGGTCAAAGTCAAAAACGGACAACCATTGAGTATATTGGTGAGAATGGAGAATTGGTTGTTGCAAATCCCTTAAAACAGGGAAAAGACACTCATCGGACTTTCAAGTTCAACAAGGTCTTTGGTCCTACAACTACTCAAGGTATTAATTGTCATACGTTGTCTTACACATAAATTTGATCTTTATCTTTCATTAAAGCTCTGCCTATGGATGGTTTGGCCCCTCTTTTTATCTATCTATATATAATATCTCTCTCCTTGGTCTTATAACTCTATTGCTTGCAGAGGATGTATTTGGAGACACTCAACCATTAATAAGGTCCGTGCTTGATGGCTACAATGTTTGCATCTTTGCTTATGGCCAAACTGGTTCAGGGAAAACTTACACTATGGTATTTCTGTTGTGCTTGGCCTCTATGAAATATATTTGCTACTGTTTATAAAGTGCTACATGTCCAATTACTTGTATCTTACCCAACTTTTTGTATCTTCAGACTGGACCCAGTTTATCATCGGTAGAGGATTGGGGGGTCAACTATAGAGCCTTAAATGATCTCTTCAATATATCTCAGAGTAGAAAAAGCTCAATTGCATACGAAGTTGGTGTTCAAATGGTTGAAATATATAATGAGCAAGTGCGCGACTTACTCTGCAATGAGAGTTCACAAAAGAGATATCCTTCCTGTGTAATTGAATTTCAAATATATAACTTTTGTTTATCACAATCAATACATATATGTTTTATCTGATTTACGTTCCATTTCCACTTTGTCTTGGAATGCATGTATTTCCACGTGAATGCATATATTACTCTATTTTCATGTGTTTCGTTGTTTACTTTGACTTGCACACACTTGGGATTTGGAATACAACCCAACCAAAGGGGTTAGCTGTGCCTGATGCCAGCATGCATCCAGTTAAATCAACTGCTGATGTTTTGGAATTGATGAGCATTGGGCTAATGAATAGGGCTGTTGGTGCTACTGCCCTAAATGAAAGAAGCAGCCGGTCGCACAGGTTTCTTTAATTTTTGATTTGATTTTTATTTTTCTTTACACAGTGACATTTCTTTCTCGACCTGAATTTTGTTCAACTTGTATGTCAGTGTCCTCACTGTTCATGTCCAAGGGACAGATTTGGAGACAAATGCTGTTTTGCGTGGCTGCCTACATTTGGTAGATTTAGCTGGTAGTGAAAGAGTAGACCGTTCTGAAGCAACGGGAGATAGATTGAGGGAAGCACAACATATAAACAAATCACTATCAGCTCTTGGAGATGTGATCTTTGCCCTGGCTCAAAAGAACCCTCATGTGCCGTATAGAAATAGTAAACTAACTCAACTGCTTCAAAGCTCTCTGGGTATGTAGATAACTTTCATTAATATTAGAAGTTCATGGTTGACGGTTTTAATTTCTAATATGTCGTTGCTATATGTTACTCTAAGCAGTCATTAATTCTTTCTTTGACTCTATGTATTACAGGAGGCCAAGCTAAGACACTAATGTTTGTACAACTCAATCCTGATGTCGAATCTTACTCTGAAACTATAAGCACTCTAAAGTTTGCTGAAAGGGTCTCCGGTGTTGAGTTGGGCGCTGCAAGAAGCAATAAGGAGGGCAGGGGTGTCAGAGAACTTATGGAGCAAGTAACTAATCAATGATCTTCTAATCATCATGATTCTAATGTCCTCGACATCATTCAAATTTTAACTAGTTCGATGCCCTTAATTCGTATGTCCACTAATTTGCACAATTAGGCTATGGACCTTTGGCTAGTTTCTGTTTTAAAAAATTGGGAATTTTATGTTGCATATACTCTATTGCATGCTCAAGTTTCCATCATGTAAGCTTGACTCGGAGAAGTATGGAGATTTTACCCATGCAAATGGTTTAAGAGCATGGGGTTATAATAAAATTTGCAAAAATGGATTGCTTCTGCAGATGGCTATAAACAACCATGAAACGACTAAAATGTTTGACATCTAGAGATTTTCTTTTTTCCCTGCATGTAGAATTTTTTTAGCTGATACTTGAAGTGACTATGAAATATGCAAGAAGTTAGATGAGTGGCATCTAATGTCCAAAATTTTTTGGGCTTAGATCCATGAATCCTCTTTTACTATACCACCCTCTAATTAAGGCCTCAATCCCCTCAAGCCACAAGCTGTTTCATCTTTACTAATTACCCCTTTCCATGCCGTTTTTCAATCCTATTCTTTCTTGATACTTATCGTAAATATCTGTAAACTTTTTCTTTTTGATTGGTGAAGCTATCATTATTTTGGAATGCATTTTGCTTGTCTTATTTAAAGGCGCTACCTTCACCATATCATGAACATCTCTTGCTAAAACACTATAGAGTATTTGATCTACTTTATGGTCTACAGTGTACCTTGTCATTAACGTATTAATTTATCTAGGCTCGTTCATGAAACAGTAATTAAGGTATCCCAGCCCAATATTTAGTTTCATTATTCCATTACTTTTTTGACCAATTGGTGGTGGTATGTAACGAGCAACTCGGCAGTGCGACCCCCCAGCAGAGCGGGAACTAAAACAAAGAAAATGGAGAAGTACTAAATTAGACAAAATTGTAACTTAAGCCATTATGACTTGCATCACTAGAATGCAACACTAGTCACTGGTCCTGGAGAAAATTCTGCTGTGAACCTAGCATTTTGAAGGGAGCACTTCTCTCCCCAAGATTGTGGAATATTTAGGGTCCGCTTACATGCTTTCATATTTTCATACATGAGTCCTTATCTCCAATATTCATTGATGCCATGTTATTGTTGTGTTCTTGCTTTTCTTCATTGACATTATTGTTCTATGTTCATGTTGCTATGTGTTGATTTCTATTGAACTTGCAGCTCGCTGTCCTGAAGGACACAATTTCAAAGAAGGATGAGGAGATTGGACGATTACGGCAACTCAAAACTAATTCAAATGGGGAGAGACGTAGCATTGGCTCACCACGGCATGGGTCTGCCTCTCCGAGAAGGCACTCTGTAGGTGCTTCACGTCAAGACAGAAGAATTTCTGGAGAGAAAAGCCCTGGAGTTATTGAGAAAGCTGCTTCTGATTTGGAGAATAGCTCCGAGTATAGTGATAAGCATTCTGAAGCTGGTTCTCAGCAGTCTATGGATGACTTCAGACATCACAAAGAATTCTTTCGTCAATCACGACTTGCTTTAGTAGATGGTGATCAAAATTTTACTGAAGAGCTCGAATCAAGGTCTGCTGTAGCGGATCAAGGTGGATGTCTTAATGAGGATGGGGATCTCCTGGGATTTGGAGATGCAGATTCTGAAGAGAGATTAAGTGATATATCTGATGGTGTTCTTTCAATGGGAACAGAAACTGATGGTTCGATTAACAGTATTGTTGAGTACACTCTCTTTCCTAATGTGGCAAAACCACCTGCAGAGAGCACAGAGAAGTAAGTCATTCTTTTATTCTTGAACTCTTAAAAGCTTCTGCTGGTGCATGACATGCAAAACTAATTGGACATCTGTAATCATATGCATGCATCTACCATTTTGATATTTTTGCTGTCCTACAGAAAAGATTTTCTTAAAGTTTTAAAGCTTACAAATGTTGAAAATCATCTACATAGTCCTAGAAATCTGATATATATTTCATCAATATATATGCGTTAAGCCTACTTATCATTTGCTTTGCGTTACTTCTTCCCATTCATTTTCTTACTTTATCAGTTCTCCGGTGACTTTTTCAAGTTCCTTGGCACGTAAAATCTTTCTACTTTTTATTCAGTTACCTTTTTGTGAAACAAAGTTTTTGTGCTGAACTGTATAAATGTTGGCAAGTATGCTTGCATCCCATTGAGTTTTTCTTCCCAGAATAATCAGGAAATGCAGTTGTTTCAAAGGTCAACATTTTCTTTGGCTGTTTTCTTTATTGAAATGATTTTGAAATGCAAGAATCGTTCAACTGTGAACTTCAAATATTGGTCAGTTATAGAAGACCACTCACTTGGTACAGTTGCCAGATGTCGACTCCTAAAGCATGGAGGGACTGGCAGCTTTTCTTTATAGCACCCTTTTATGCATCTTTTAGAACACTTTACTCGTCCAAATCGACCTTCATTTGTTTATATATAATTGTGGCTATAAAAATTGAGTTTTATGAAAACAAGTACTTATTTTTGAGTCACTAGATATAAAAGGGTAAACATGGCATATTTCTTTAGGTAGCAATTCCTTGATCAAATTCTCCATGACCTTAATATGACCTTCTCCTTATTTCATTTTCTAATGATTCAACTGTGTACCTAAAACCAGAAGTTGGTTTGATGCTTCAATTCGATCGAATTCTCTTTTGCTGGTTCCTTCAAAGATCATACATCTGACTTACGTTCAAAAAAATGAAATTTGTTGCTTGTATTTATGAGGTCGTAGAGCTTATATTTAGTGGAAATTTTGACCAAAGAAATGCATCTCATCCCTTTCATTGGTGGATGCCTAATTGCAGGCCTAATATTCCAGCTAAACTTCCAAGACCCCCCAAGAAGCAGGTCCAAACCGGATCTTCTCGGTTGTCATTGAATAAGAGCTCCTCGAAAGTTTCAAGTATGATCTTTTCTTTATTGTTTCCCCCTTTTTATTTTCTGTTTTCTTTCTTTTTTAATTATTATTTTTTTCTAATGATATTTAACTTGCATCTATGTTTCTCTCCTCTATTACTATGCTGCCATTGTTTGTTTTCTCTGAATATTTGCTGACTTTGTTTATGTTTCTCGGCCTTATCCTAGGTGCAAAACGAGCAAATGTTGGCAGCTCTTCTGCTGTCAAACCAAGCAAACGGAGGCAATAGGTCAGATGTCAAAACTAAGGAAAAATGGACTTTTGCAACTTACTTTGTATGTACATTTGATTGTGTAGTGATATCAATTATCTTGAAACATTTGTGGCCTTGCAGTCATGAGAATGCTTGTATTGGAAATAGGTACTCTAGTTATAAGATAGGATTATGCCATAGGTCTTTGTGAATTCATCCCAATGAATTCACCTAATATTCTGAAGCAATTAGTGAAAAGACTCTGCTGAGATGGATGGATTTTCTGAAACCATTAAAATTTTCTAATGAGCAAAGTCAGTGTTATTGCTTAGAATTGTTTGCTTCTAGACTTGTCAGAAAAGCGATTTTTGTATTGTGTCTATGATATTTTGAAGATTTGTTGATTTTGAACATATAATTGTGTCTAAATGTGTTGTGTGATTGGATTTCGGACTTCATAACTCAACTAATTAGATATAATTTAGAAAGAAAGAAAGAAAAAAAAGAAGAAAGAAAACAAGTACATATAAAGAATGGCAGCAGAGAGGTTTTTGGTGACCCGTAACTTGCGTGGGAAGAAGTATCGAGAATGGAGATCAAATAACTGGCTTGTCACTTAACCATCTTTTGATCTGTTTTATGCGGCAGCACCCGGTTTTTCAGCTCGTTCATCCTTGGCATCTGCAGGTCTAGTAGCACCAATTGTTTCTGGCAAAAAGATAACTAGTGATCCGGTCACCACACTTGAAACTCCGAAAATTCCATAAGATAAATTCTTGTTGTCTCCTCCTGCAGCAATCAAAACCGGTCCGGCCACACCACCAAGCATCAAAACTTGCCATACCATAGCAGCAGCAGAGTTTCTGATACAGATAGGGAACAGCTCTGCTGTGTATATTAGCAGCAAGAATATTGCCGTACAGGCACAGAAGAAGGAAACCAACTCCAAACCAACTTGCATTTCCTTCCACCTGCCAGCCATTGTAGACAATAGCATGCAACACACACCACTTGTGATGCTTAATCCTAAGATTGAACTTCTCTTCTTGCATTTGGTTATGGTAAAGAAGACGATTAAAATTGATACTATCTGCAACGAGGCGTTGAATGCATTACACCAATACAGATCAAAATCCAAACTTCCAACCCCTAATGCTACTCCATAGTAAACTAGTCCATTGCCAAAAGTAATGGTCATACATAACAACAATTGCTGAAGAAGTGATCTTTTCTCCATCAAAATTCTGAAGAATGACAGCTTTCTATGTCCCTTCATCTTTTGATCTTGATTTGCTGATATGGGAAAGTTGCAACTCAATTCTTTCATATCAGATCCTGCAAACTTCTTTAAAGCTTCAACAGCCTCGTGTTCTTTGCCTTGCAGAAGAAGCCATCTTGGCGACTCGTAGGCACAAAAATGAAATACTAAACAATATAAAACTCCTGGAACTGATATCAAGAGATAAATAACCCTCCAAGAATGACTTCTGACAGAATATGCTATAGCAGGTAAGAACAGAAAGCCTGTAGCAAAAGCCAAGAATCCGATGCATCCTAGTTTGCCTTGCCATTGTTTTCCGACGCATTCGGTTGCTAGCACAAGAGCACAAGTTCCAATTGCTGCATGGCCTATCCCGCCTATAAATCTCAAGGCGGAGTAGATCCAAATGTTGCCTGAGAAGGCCGTGAAGAATGAAGCCGCGAACATTATAAGGCATGAAATCAGTAGCAATTTTTTGCGGCCAAATCTATCGCCAATGACGAAGAGAGCAAATCCAGCAAGCAGGCAGCCCGAGAAGAAAGATGAAGCTGGTAGGCCTTCGATGATTGTACTACTAGCACATTCCAGGGACCATTCAGATATGATGGATGCGTATGCAGGCTTATCCCAGCTCCACGCACTACCAGGAAGCTCGCAAATATCGGACACGGCACTGCACATTGTACTTCCTAGTTCAACGCAATGCCATGTTGGCTTAGCATCAGTAAAGATGGGAACAAATGTATGTAGTGCTGCGAAAAACGACGCTGAAAAACAAAGCATGGCTTGCAAGACTTGTGGCCATCTCAAGCCTGTAATATATGGTTCAATCATCTCATCGAGGGACTCATCAGGCCGTGAATCCTCTGGCTTGTGATCAATTAAACTAGATTTGCTGAGCAAGGGAGTTGATTCAGTTGAATCGGCCATTGATAATGGATTAATCTATAATCTGCTCTATGAATGAACCTGGCAAAGCTCTATATATAGGATTTCTTGTGCACCACATATTTGTAGCATTTAGCAACTTCATGCATTTAAACCAAATCAAACAAAACCAAGCCTTTCCCTACTAGGTGGGATCGGCTACATGGATTTTTCTATACTACTCATTCCTGTCGAGAGCCGTCTCCTCTGTTAACCCTATAAAAACGAGGTCTCGCTTAAATATGGTTTCTGTCCAACTTCTTGCATTTATTGAAGAAAAAAGACTAGAGCCTAACACTTCACCTGTGCACCACTAATTTAGATATTTTCTCTCGTAATTATTCAATGTACTGTACCACGGTTTCACGAATCATTTTTACATCAAATTAGAGATGCAGAAAGTCACAAGAACGTTTCGGACGGGAATTTGGAAAAAGGTAAGGGAATGACAAACTTGGTAGGTGCTTGCTCAAATTCCCCACAACCACGTACATTACTTCTTGTTCTCATGTTTTCCTCTTCTGAGGATATTACTATAAAAGTCTCATTTTAATGGTTGTAGACATCCATAGAGATTAAAAACAAGTACACAGTTCACACACATAAAAAGCCATACAAACGATCTCTTAGGCCATTTCCAAAAGGTGCTTTAAAGCACTAAATTCTCTACATGTAGGGAAGCTATTAGAGATTTTGGGACTTTTCTACAACTATCTCTACATGCAAAGAATTCCTACATCCAAATCTCACTATCTTCACATGTGGAGATGCAATAACAATTCTTTAAACCTATCTCCACATCTCCACATCTAGAGTATTTTTAAAAGAAAGAAGTTGTTGGAGTGAAATTAAAATAGGATTCCTTGAAATAAGGGATTTACTAAATGTAGAAAAACTGTTGGAGTAAAACTAAAATATGTAATTCCTAAATGTAGAGAAATATTTCAAATTCTCTACATGTAGAGAAAAATATAAGGAAAATGTTAAAGTTGGCCTTACATACAAGATTCCCCGTTCATCATATGTGTTGAGCTAACTCTATTTCCAAGGGTAAGAGCGCTAAGAATCCTCTATGACCTTGCTAATATAAAAAAAAAAAAAAGATTAAGAGGATCCTACCTCGACCTTTTTAATCTTGATTGAAAGTTCACGGAGATATATCTATGAAAAGAACCAACTTTGTATGTTTTTCCGTTTAAATTAAAAGGATGCAATTACTAGTTTACCCCTCTTCCGTTAAAAATGACAAAAGAGGTTAAATTGGAGGGACAATTTATAGGGAGGTTTTCAATTACTCCAGACAAGGGCGAATGTATTAGCAGGAACTGAGTGGAGGGTGCAACACCCATGCAACCCAAGTTCTTTAACAAGAATATGTGTATTTTAAAAGTATTTTTAGTCTGAAAAAATAATTTAGCCCTTATTAAAAAGATATTTACATATGAATATTAAATAAACTATATGTTTTTATCGATCTCTATTAAACAAAAATCTTAAATTCGCCTCTGCTCAATAACCTCTATTTATCAACATGCGATTTTCCCTTTCATTATCGCGTATCTTGATTTTTTGAAGCTTCCAACATATTAAAGATATATTCACTGGACATGAAAATTCATTGTCGTGCAGCTTGACATCTTAAAGCTAGATTGTGCAATAAGTTATAAGTGGTTGGCTGCCTACATTCTTGATCCCACAATGTCTCTTATTTTGTTCAATTTTCATCTCATTTAACCGTTTAACGTAAGATAAAAAAAAATTGGATCTTACTGTTACCTGTCCATCTTTATGAGATTTGCTAACTCCTCGGGGATCATTTTACCTTGAGAGAGTGCTCTATACCTCAGGAGAGCACTCTACCTCAGAAGAACAGTTTGGCCCAAGAGTCTGCTATTTATTCTTTTGTTTATTTTTCCTTTTTAGTTAAACTCGTTATTTATTAAATAACTATTTTGTCCCTAGCATATTCATCACCCCACATCAAGAAGTTCTTCTCGTCCTTCATTTAGTTGCTTTATCTCCTTAGCTATATATATATATATATATGGTTGAAGGGTCGTCCAACCATGAAAAAATATTTCACGCATATATTTGTTATTTTCTCCTTTATATATATATATAATGGATACTATCTCATGAATCACAGGGCCTAAAATATTTATTTGCTCGCTATTTTCTCCCTTTGTTTTATATATCTTGAGTACTTTCACATGAATCACACGTCCTAAAATATCCTTTAGGTCTCCTATTTTCACCTTTGATTATTCATCTATAATGATCCCACATCGGAATCTCACTTTCATAAGGGGTATTTTTTAAGTGTAAGGGGTTCTCTCATCTAACATTGGACTTGAGTTGTTACATAAGGGATGAGTTCTTCCATTGGACTTGAGTTGTTATATTCTTGGGCTTATTTTGTTGCATTGGTGTTTTCATTGAGAGTCGAACTCCATAGAGAGGAGACTGTAGACTAGATTAAGGTGTGGTAAGTACTATATTGAATACTAATAGGTGAGTGAAGCCACCAAGAGAGAGGACTACCGTTGGATCAGTGTCGATAGGTTAGCTCGACGTGAACGTTGGTTCTTAATTTAAAGAGGGGCCTCACAAAAGATGCTTTTTAAGTGCAAGAGTCTCTACTTCTCTCACCTAACAAACTAGTCTTTTGGCATGAGCTCTCCCTTTAAACTTGAGTTGTTACATTTTTGAATTTATTTTCTAACATCATCTTAAGTACACTAAGTAGTATAGTTAGTTAGCGTGTTAACAATAACTAATTATACAAATTTCATAGTGTTCAGAATATTGGATCATATCAAAGATATATATATCTGACAATGATATTTGTAGTCTTGGGTTGTGCGACAAGAGATTTTTGTTTAAATCTATTTTGTCAAACTTACATTATTTAGCAAGTTTGACATGTAAGTTGTAACAGATCGACTTATCTTTGTAAGTGTGGCTATTTTAAAACTAATTTCTTGTGACATATAAGTTATTTATAAGTAGTTTTTTTTTTTTTTTCCCTGTTTTTGTAGGCAAGCAACTTTAATAGATTTATTGTGTTCATGTGGAGACCCGTGATCATTTATTCTTTGAGTGCGGTGTTGAGAAAAGAATCTGGAAACGAAACCTCTGCTGCATGAAGATTCCCACCAAGTTGACGAGCTGGGTTGATATCATCTCTTGGGTAATAATATGACTAGATTGATCATGAATTTCTGCGAAGCTCAAATTTTCAAGCTCATGCTAGGTGCGACGATCTATATATATTATTTGTACCGAAAGGAATCAGAGAATTTTTGCTAATTCTACTATTACTGAATAACAACTTTTTTCTAAAATTGCAAATAGCTTACAAAGTAGTGTTAAGCGACATAGATTAATGTTTTTTGATTGTGTTCTCAATGGATTAATTTGTATTGCCTGGAACTTCGATATCGGGATTATGAACTAGCTAGGCATTAGGTTGGTTTCTTTTGTAAATTTGTATAGAGAATTTGGATATGAATAGAGACACTTGTTTATTTAGCAAAAAAAAAAAAAAAAAAACCAAGCATGGCTTGCTATACTAAATCGTTCAAGCTATACAAGAAAAGCTTTGTTTCATTGTGTTAGAAATTTAGAACATTTCAATTGGGCAGCAAAGCTTCGTCCTTATGCCCACGCCCCACCAAACACACTCACACACACAAACACACGCAATTGTTTATCTTCTTATTAGGCGCAAGGGTTTTTCTTCATCACACCACTGCCTATAATTTGATTTGTCAGACCATGCAATATGTTTTTGAATATAGCTTCGCATCACCAAATGTTCCTGCTTCTGAGTTCGATGGCAAAAATTAATAAAGCTTTTGCCTCTCAACCTAAGAAAATTAAAGTCATTTTGCTACAGAATGAGACATTGTAATACACCCAAAAAAAAATAATAAATAAATAGAGATTATCATCGATCCATCATTTATTTTCTTTGCTAAAGCAGCCAGAAGAATTTTATTAATATGAAATGATTACACAAAACGTCAAAGGCCAAATACAAAAGCCTCAGAGGAAGAACCATCATTTATTGTCAGCTGAAATTAGTGAACTGTTTTTCTGCTGCTATGAGAGATGGAATGCTCTGCTTTATGCAGAAGCAATTGGCTGGATCAACCTTGGTGGTGCCCGAAGAGATGGAATGCTTTGCTCGTTCCTGAAGAAATTGGCAGGATCAACTTTGCTGTTCACCAGAACCAATTTGGCGAAGTTCTTATCGAAATATCTTCTGCCCCAGATGCTGGCTTGCGTAATGCTTGTATTGCCGATGTTGTTTTGTCCCAAGTCAAGATCTCTATAATTATAGTATGCACGCCTTGGAGATTGTGAAACGTAAGGAGCCATGTAATCGTATAGATCCCTAATCCAGTTAATGTGCCTTGCGGAATCATTTCCATTCCCATAAACCGCTAGATATTCAATTATGTAAATGTTTCCGGCTCTATGTGGGAACGGTGTCGCAGATTCTGGGATTTCAGCTATCTTTCCACCATAAGGATTAAATAGCAACTGGCCTACCAATTCATCTTCTTCATTAAGCCTTTTCCATATTCCTCTTAGAACCTTTTTTGAAAGGGGAGCCGTCACGTAGTCTGATTTTCCTTTCCAATATGATTTGCCGAAGGATGTCCTACTCAGCAATACCTCCAAAGGTGTGCCAGGAGGATATTTTTGAAAGTAGAGTATGGCTTCAATCCAACTCATCTCAGTGCAATCCTCTTCGACCAAGCCTAATTCAGGAAAGGTAGTTTGCATGACTTCTAGGAGAGCATCAATTCCACCAAGGTACATGGAGGTGAACGATGCTAGTATTGTTCTCTTACCAGTTTGGTCAGAAGTGACACTGGCAAGGAAGACTCGGAGCATGAGATCTTCAGTTGCATTGGCAGCAATGTATTGCCATTGATGTACTAATTGTGTAGCACCTTGCTCTAGGGTCCTGCTGACATTGAAGACAGTTACTTTCTCTGGCACAGTTTGTAAGTTCACCTTATAGGCAGTAATGACACCGAAACCAGCACTTCCAGCACCTTTTATGGCCCAAAAGAGGTCCTCCCCCATAGATTTTCGATCTAGAATCCGACCTTTAACGTCAATTATTCTGGCATCAATTAAATTATCAGCCGCAATGCCATACTTTCGAGACAACATGCTAGTTCCTCCCCCACTGATGTGTCCTCCAGCCCCAACTGTTGGGCAATCCCCTGCAACACCAGCAATTGTACTGCTTTGTTGAGCGATTGTATAATAAAATTTACCCAGATTTGCACCTGCTTGAATCCATGCAGTTTTGCTTTCGGTGTCAACGGTTACTGATGAAAGGTTTCTAAGATCAATAATGACAAAAGGGGTTGTAGATGTGTAGGAAAGACCCTCATAATCATGCCCACCAACTCGCATTCTAATCAGCTTGTTATATTTCTTGGAACAAATTATGGTTACTTGAATTTGGTATTCATTTTCTGGTAATACAATGGCAATTGGTTTCAAAGGGCGTTCACTTGGTGGAAGAAAGTTTTGGCTTGTGGATTGCAAAATAGACTCATATGATGCGTTTTGTGAGGTGTACACGACCTTAGACATATTGCCATACGATAGAAGGCTATCGAGAAAAGCATTATTAGTAGGAGCAGGACTATCCCATGAAAAAAGAAGGAAGGCTGAAAGGAGGGATGATAGCACTGAAAATGTAGGAGTATTCATTTTCTCGCTCTAGTAAATTGCTTGAATACTAACCAAACGTCGTTGCTATATATTTATAGAATTCTTAGATGACTATTCCATGATTAATATAATTATATTGTGAGGACTTGTATGAGAGGAAAAAAAAAAAAAAACATATTATGTGCATGGGTACGTAACGTGGATCTCGAGACTTTTAATTGGAGGTTGATAATTCAAAATTGTAATTACATGGATCACGAGACCTTGCATTAAGACAAGTAGACAACATTATATAAGATATATAATCGAATATATATAGTTTATGAGGCAAACATGTTAATATTTTTACTTGGAGTTGTTAAGTTATATCCATGCACGTTCTTCTCAAATAATAATTTTTTCTTATAATATAAAGTCTTGAGGTCGATGTCCCTTGCATAATATATTTCTTATACTAAACGTGCTAACAATTATGAGCAGCCATGAAGTTTCTGAGTGTTGTTCAGTCATTCATGTTACTCTTAAATAGAAATATTTTCTTATATATTGTGTTAAAAATAATAAATAAATATTTATAAATTGCTTTTTGATGGTTAAATTTTTATATGAGTTAAAAAATATTTAATATAGTATTAAATTTCAGATTACTAAAAGTTTTTGGGTTGAATTTTCGCCGTCATCGAATTAAAAACTTTAAAATTGTTTATGTATAAAACTAAAAAATAAATTTTATCTACATATACGATGACGTATTAAAAACAATAAATAAATATAATAAAATCCTCTATAATGAGTTAAACTTTTAGATATAATTTGGTAACTCAATACTAGGTGTGATACCAAATTAAATTTGAGCTTGTTTGGGGTTTCGGTTAATTTATTAATCCTATTTAAGACCACCAAACTTTGACCAAATCTGTTGCAAATCAATATTAATCCTATTTTACACGTACGCTCCATGTGACTCTGTATAAGTAACTGCACAAGGTACATTTTCCAAGGGTTGTGCTCTCAAGTTTTCAATGTGTGAGGTGAAACCTACGAGAACAATACAAGTGTCATTCACCTTCATGTTTATTGGTAGAATTGATGATCTACTAGAAATCTTGCAAATAGATTCCTTGAATTTGGCTTAAGTGAAAACTAATTAATTGCATTGGAATATGAGGTGAATTGAGTCTACACTCTTTTTTTAAAAAACTATTCTCGTGATGTATTCATAAATGTATTGGTTTTATAAAGAAGAAGAGTATAAACGACGTTTCTAAAAATACTGCTAAAAATGTAATTAGGTGGGGGAATTTATAAACGCTTTAATAAAACGCCGACTAAATATGTAAAAATAAAGACTCATGCCACTATGACTGGGACAACGGCGGCGCTTTACTCAAAGGCGCCGCCGTAGCCTAATAAGTAATTTAGGGGTGGTGTTCATTGTGATGTGGGAGAAACTCCCGTCAATTTACGAATGATGTAGGGATCCATTGCCTCCTATGCAGAAATGTTAGATAAGTAATCTGGGTGATGTTCATTGTGAGTTGACTCCTTTCTACTCATCATTGTGTCCATGATAAATTGTGAGTCATTGCATTATTTTCTACTGAGTGCTCACAGCATTTCGCCAGGCTTGGGTTTTGCATTATTTTTTAGTGAGTGCTCGCACCATTATTTTCTACTCATCATGATTTTATCTTCATATATTACTGTAGGGATTTGGGCTTTGCACACAACTTGTTCTGCCTGAACCAATAAGACTGAACTGCCCGAGATGCACATGCCTCTATTTTCAGATGCAAATTTTTCTCCATACTGCAACTTGCTTCTTTCTTTGTATATTTCAAATCTACTATAATAATTAATACTTGTTTTTGTTCTTTAATGATATAGGCATCCAATCAATGAATGGGGGCTTGATATCTCATTGACAAGGTTGCGAAGGAGCTGCCAAGTGCTATTAAAGATGCGTTATGTAATATCTTTAGAGGTTAAAATTTCTTTTTTTGTGCTTTCGAACCTTCTATGTAATATAAAAAATTGTAGACTTAGTTTTGAATTTATTGCCTTCTACGTAATGTAAGATTGTGGATTTAGTTTTTAGATTTATTGCCTTCTATGTATTGTCTTTTAATATTGAAAGTTCTCTATACTAGAGGTTTATCTAACCGTACGTTAATTTAAGGGTTTCGTGGGATTAATCGGACAAAACTCGGATACCTACGGATTAAAAAGAAAAAAAAGGTCATACGCTATTAAGCGGCATTTTTATAAGCACCGCCTAAACTATATAGATTTGTACATCTAAACGAACTAATACCGGTGCTTCTCCACAAAACGCTGACTATATTTGTGAATCAATTCCGACGTTTGTCCACACCACTGGCAAAGGTTGAAGACATATAACCAGCAGTTTAAAAAAAGTGCCGTGAAATGTTAATGAATATCTTGGCACTTAGGAGAAAGTGTCGCCATAAATCTATTATACCATCGCTTGTATAAAAAGACAACTATTCTTAAGATGGTGGCCTATTTGCCGTCGCTTCACTAAGCGTCGGTATAAATTTATGCGACGTTTTAAAAGAGTTGAGAAAATTAAAAAAAGGTATCGATATACTCTTCATTTCCTGTAGTGACAGCTACTTGACTCTTTAGGTTTTGAAATCTCCAAGAGGTGCATAATTTAACTATAGATCTAGTTCTTGACTTGGGACAAAATAGTTTGGCAAATCAACAATAGTATCCAATATTGTGACATAAGTGCCATGGTTATTAGGTTATTCTTAGCAGAGGTAGCAAAATAAAAAATATGTCAAATTTAGAAATTTTTAGAGACCTAAACATTATTTTTGATTTAAATATACATGGGACCCACCAATTTTCACAACTTTTGATGTAAAATGGATCTCTAAATTACATTTGGGGCTCTAAATTTAGCACCCCAAATGTAATTTAGAGACCCATTTTGTATCAAAAGTTGTAAAAAGTGGTGGGTCCCATGTATATTTAAATCAAAAATAATGTTTGAGTCTCTAAAAATTTTCAAATTTAACATATTTTTTATTTTGCTACCTCTACTAAAGATAACCTTAGCAAGCTAAGTGCATGAACTTGTTCTTTACATTCATTTTACTATGTTGTACAATCTTATGCAATCACAAATTTGAAAACTCACCGGGAAAAAGTTATAAAAATTCAATATTCAAATGAAGGCTCTATAAGGCTCCGTTTGTTTGCCGTAAAATATTTTGCTGAAAAATATTTTATACATTTTCCAGTATTTGGTAGGATGTAAAATTTGATCAAACGTAAAATATTTTTCAATCAACAATTATGGTTGCTTTTGCTTAATTTTACGATATTTGGTAACACTAAAAAATTGGTCAACTGCAAAATATTTTACAGTCAACAATTGCAGCTAGTACAAAATTTTGTAAAATATTTTCATTTCCTTTAGGAGAAGAAAATATTTTACGAAACTCACGGTACATCCAAACACCAAAAAATATTTTTCCCCCAACAAGTTATTTTACGACAAACAAAAAGAGCCAATGAAAATATTTTAATTTCTAAAAAAATATTTTTCACTGAAAATATTTTCCACAAATAAGTTATTTTACGACAAACAAACAGAGCGTTTCTAAGTCCTTTGAGAAATTTTCAGACTTGATTCAGTTACATATCAGCCATTGACATTAAATTTTGTTACCTCTTTTTGGATGATTTAGTCTGGTAATCAGGGGCGGTCCTATCTATTGTTGAGGGGTGTGCACATCTTGAAAAACAATATTTTTCTGTCTTTTTTTTTGGTTTTTTTTTTTTTAAAAAATTATTATATTGGACACTTTTGATGTATGATAATACACCATAATCTCTCTCATCCTACAAGTACACTCCCTTAACTTTTGTACTTAGATCCGCTACTGCTGGTAATCAAAGCTCCAACAGATAGGAGATCACCACTAATCTTCATTTAAAAATTGAACTTGCATTGTTGTAATCTTTATTTTTGTGATACTCCCTGATAGCATTAGATAGATTAATGATGCATTGGTATTATTCAAACGAAGATTTGTGATATAATCTGATCTACTATTAATGTTACTTAACAAGTTCATCTAAAAGTTTAAGGGTGTATGCGGAGTTAATTTTTGAGTCTTATATTTGGATAATTTTAATATTTTAAATGGGTGACAGTGAGTTTTGAACCGATAATTTTTTGATATTTAGATTTTGATACCATATTAAGTTACTACCTTATTTAAAAGTTTAAATTATTAAAAAAGAATTAATTTATTATATTATTTATTATTTTAAACAATTACTGTCTAAATCAACATGACCATAAAGCTCTAAATAAGGACAACCTGCTAGCATCGATCTCAGATCCATCCAACTACTTCATTTCAATGAATGACTGGATTCTTCCATTTATCGCACCAAGGATGCTATAATTAATTCTTCTGATAATTCAACAGATTAAAATATGTTATATATACTTAAATAATATTTTTATTGGCCATGAAGATAAGAACGAAAATATTCAATTCATTATCGTGAGTCTTGATCTTTGGATGCTTGATCGAGATGATTTTCAACACACTAAAGAATTCTGACCCAAAAAAAAAAAACACATGAAAGAAATACCTTAATATTTTTATTGGCCATGAAGATTCATTCTCCTGCTGCTTGATTTCTTTACGTTTATTTACTACTTCAACTCGGGATTTTTTTTTTCTTTTTCTACCAAACAAAAAAAAAAAAAAAATACTCGGAAAATGTGCCAGTCAAGTTGTAGTAGTTGCCAAAAATTGATCCGAAAATGTCTTATTCATCATGGTTCCTCAGTAATTGTCTCCTACGTTTGACGCTTATTTAGGAATACATTAAGACTATGTTAGAAATATATATATATATATATATATATATATATATATATTTTTTTTTCTTATAAAATGCAATGATAATAAAATGATGATATATTTATTTGATTTTCACACTCAATAGTATATTATTTTATATCACTTCGCCAACATTGATTACTCTAGCTAATATATATGAGAGTTCAAGTCCATCGTTTATAGTATTCTAAATCATACGAATTTAGACCTCTTGAAAAATATTTCATGCAGATTTTCCAAATCTGATTGACTAGTACATATCAATATGTAATATGTTGTGGGCTCAAAAGATACAATCGCCAAGTTTGCTAGGCACTCAACCACAAAGAGAAAAACAAAAGAATGCATAGACAATTCAAAGCATATTATACGAGGACAACATTGTATGAGACAAAATTATTATTAATTAAGACTAACATGTTAAACATGACACCTTGAGAACTAGAATATGGAGGTTGAAAGTTCAAACGGAATGGACGTCGACCTCAAGACTTTGCATAAGACAAAATTATTACTCTCTCCGTTTTATAAAGATATGTTCATTTTTCTTTTTTATTTGTTCCAAATTATAGTTTATTTTCTATTTTGAAAGGGTAGTTAGTTTGTTAATATCCTTATATACTCTTATTTAATGCGCATCATTATCAACAATAATGTATATTAGAAAAAGATTAAATAAAATTTATTGCTTTAACTATATTAACTATATTAGCTTAATCTATGTAAAAACTAAAACAGGTCTATCTTTGTGAAACAAATGGAGTATATAAGAAGAACTTGGACAACTTAAGAACTCCAAGTAAAAATATTAACAAGTTGCCTCATAGACTATACGATTATTTATGAAAGTACAATTAAACCACTTATAATTTTGTCTTATATAATTTATCGAGATACATATTATATTTTCCTTATAGAAGTATGCAAACAATTACTCTACTCTTAAATAGTAATATTTTCTTACACAATGTGCGGTAACAAATTCGAGCCTCGGGTAATATACATGTCATTCTAAGTGAAATTTTTCAATCAATTCGAATTAATGTCAATCTCTCATATATTGATAGAATTCATACGTATAAATTTTACAAACTATATAAGAGATTGACTCATCAATTCAAACTCATGTAATAATTTTCCCATTCTAAGCACTACCTTCGTGTGAAGAATCAGATATAAATTATTTAACAGGCTTAATGAGACAATAACTCAGTGCCGACAGATTTTCGATGTAGGAAGAATTTGATATCATCTAAACTTTCATTATAGAGATTGAGACCAAGAAATGGAATCTAACAAAAACACACCCACAAGAATGTATCTACCGACACAAAGATAATGGCCTTTGAAAAAATTTACAACCAAAGGTCATATTTCGGGAATAAATTATAATCCACTTGTCTCTAATTTACGACCTGAAATTCTACCAAGTAATATTTCTTTCAATTGACTCTTTTAATGGTCACAAGATCCCCAATCAAGAGATTACATGCTACTTACTTACCACATGTAATTGGAATTTAATCCTCTTCGACTTCACCTCCTGAAGGAGAAGAGTTTTGTGATATTTAAATTAATATAGGCGTTCGTAGGAAAAGAGGGGGCTGCAAGCAAACAAATAATCGGTTTCAATTAATTTCAGCAAATATTGGCAACATCTTGCCAAGCAGAAGATCTGATAGAATCAATGAGTTCCTCGTCAGCCTGGGAGTTTACTAGGATGGACGACATTTGGTTCAAAACTCATACTCTAAAGCATGCCATCTGTACATAGATTACTTGGATAGATGACAATGGCGAAGTCGTTATTACTTGAGTAGATGTTGTAGTCTTGACTGACCTTAAATATTTTTTGAAAAAAATTGTGGATTTTAAAGATATTTTTTACTTAAAAATCAATTTAACATCTACTGAAGTAAAAATTATTTATATATGATATTATATTGTATGATTTGAGCTCCACTAAATATAAAAAATCCTAGACCCAACCTGATGGACAGACTTACTAGGCATCAACTCATCTCTTGGGGTTTCCAGATTAGACCCCTTATACTCTCTGCAATTTGAACATGAAAACTAAGGATCATCTCTACATCGAATGTGATTTTTCGTACGTGAAGAATCTCAAAAAAGGGTTCATCAATGTGAGGAACAGGTTGTAGCCTGGATCACGAGAAGTTGCTTCCAGAGGAGGATTTTGCGTCAATCACTGTGAAATTATTCTTTTGTGCAACCATTTATTACGTTTGGTTGGAGGTTGGAGAGAAGCAAAGGGTTCATCAATGTGAGGCAACCAGTAAAGAACAATTATTGTATAGCTGATTGCTTTTGATATAAAGCACATACTATACATAGGGATAAACTATAGAAACTTAATAAGTAGTGCTGTATGTAATGGTTGAGATGTTGATTTTACTGGGCATTTGATTCACGGAATAATTTTTCATTTTTGGAAATCATATTTTTGAGAATTACATTCCAAAAAATGTAATTAAAACTGTTTGGTTATTTAATTGAATACTTTCTCATGAGTCGGGGCCTAATTTTTTTTCTTAGATATGCTATTTCCTACCTCTTTGTATATATCTATAAAGAATGTAATGTAGTTAATTACTAAGGCTTTGGTCTGGTGATATGTTTCTCGTTGTATATGTGAGGGATTGTGAGATTAATTCTCTCTGGTTACATCCTGTATGTGTTGTATGACTTTATACATCCTTGAATAATAATAAAAAAAAAAGAATGTAATGTAGTTAGATAGTTGTATTATCATTAATATTTAATATAATGGGCCCTATTGGAGGTGCGGTTGATACTTGATGGTATTTACAATTGCTATATATCGCTTGTTTTTTTCTTTTATCATTTCTTATATAATAGAATCACTATCATATAAAATGAGATATTTGATACTTTACATAAATACTTACCACAAAAATAATTAGGGATGAAAGAGTGAAAGGGTGACATAAATTAAGCATTATTCTTTAGGATATATAAGAACTTTTTCTTTAATTTTTATCATCAAATTTTCACTATCTAGCATATTTGAGTGTGAGTTGTGTTAGTAAAATGGTGTAATAAGTATAGAATTTGCATGTTGAATGATAGTTCACAATTATAATATGTATATCACAAATTAGAACCTAGAATTCTGAAAACTAAATTCCAAATATAAAAGATAAAGGTAAGTAGACTTACATATTATAGGCCAAAAGTTTTACAAAATAAACTCAAACGTTTGTAAAAAATACAAGAAATCTTGAATCAAAAGAATAGAAGAATATCATATGATAATTGAAGATACTATAGAATACCATAATATATAGGAAGTTTAGATTAAGATCGAGGTCCGAATTTGATTCAATTTCTTTAATACTTTTATGCTCAATACGGTGCTTAAGGGCACTATCACAAGTACAGGATACGACATTCTTTATCTTGTAATTGCAACATTTCAAATTAAAAAACCCAGTAAACCCAGTAAATTAGATTTCTCTCTTAGATTATGTAGAATCTATATGCATGCATGCAATCAAAAAACTCTATCTTTCATTCAAAAACAACCCGAGTATTTACACAAAAAAATGTAATGATTTTTCTACCAGAATGATAACCACTTAATTTTGTAATTAATTATG
Organism: Ehretia macrophylla; assembly: GCA_037974665.1. Classification (NCBI taxonomy): domain Eukaryota; kingdom Viridiplantae; phylum Streptophyta; class Magnoliopsida; order Boraginales; family Ehretiaceae; genus Ehretia; species Ehretia macrophylla. The sequence goes on along the minus strand of CM075764.1, from coordinate 9,547,327 downwards.
AATAATGGCACTTACTGTTGAAAAATAAAATAGATGTAACTGCCAAAACATTCATTTCTAATACTTATTCCTAGAATAAATCCTTAAATAAATTCTGAATATATTTATTTGGGAGAATTTCACTATTAATCCCCCTCTTTTCCTTTTTCTTCAAGTTAGTCACCATTATTTTAAATGCTTCAAATCGGTCTCTATTATTTCTAAAAAGTGATCAATTTGGTCCTTGATGTTAAAAATTTGATGTAAATAAACAGTAACAAAAGGATAAAATGGAAAAAAACTATATAATATTTATAAAACTTCATTTTAGTCTCCAAAGTTTATAAATAAATTCAATTTAGTCTCCAAAATTTACAAATAACATCAATATAGTTCTTAAAATTATAAAATAAATTTGAGTTAGTCCCAAATTTATAAAAAAAAGGGTGAACTGCACGAGACCCCCTTGTGGTCAGACATAAGTGCACACGACCCCCCTATGGTCTCAAAACTGCACCAGACCCCCCTATGGTCCGACTCTTGGTGCACACTGTCTCCCTCCGTCAAAATTTTCATCACTTTTGACGGTATGTGCAGCACACTCGCGCTTATTGCAACTTGGATTGGATTTTAATAATTTTGTCAATAAAATAAATGTATTTATTGACCAAAATACCATTTTTCACAAAAAAATAAAATAAAATAAACTACCTCATTCTTCTTCTTCTTCCCTTCCTCCACCCTCCCCTACCCCACCACACCACCACTAAACCCTACCACAGCCACCCTCACCCACCACCATAAACCCTAACTCGAACAGTTTTCATCGTTAGCTTGGTACCGCCATTGTTGCTGTCGTGAGCTTCCAGACATTCACGATGACCAATTAATCAATTAGCAGCCATTAAGCTAAATGAATTAAGCCATAAAATATTCAACATATATATATATATATATGTATATATATATATATATATATATATATATGTATATATATACAGATCTCAGACACCAAAGCACATCCGAGTAGAATGAACTGATAATGCTGATTGACACCAACAAAAAGAGCAAGAGGCATTTTATATTTGTTTCTCACATAGGTGGTATCAAAAGATACCACATCACTGAAATTGATGTAATCATACCTGCTTTTGGCGTCTACCTATAGAAAATTCTTTAGACGTTAATCTTCACTTACATCTACCGCATAAAAGAAATTGGAATTCATAGCCTACAATTGTTAATCATTGGCATATATAAATCATATAACCGAAATCCAATTGTTAATTTGAAGCTGTAGTGGAGATTGGTGATGGGGACGAAAGTTGCTTTTATGGTGGTGGTGTGATGGTGGCGGTAGTGGTGACCGGAGGTGGAGATGGCGGCAGAGATGATGGTGGTGGTGTAGTTAACTGTTTGTGGCCGGAGGTGGAGATGGTGGTGGAGATGATGGTGGTGGTGAGTTGCTTTTATGGTGAGCTGACTATTTTTTTAATTTATTTTTTTGTAAAAAATGGTATTTTGGTCAATAAACACATTTATTTTATTGACAAAATTATTAAAAACAAATCCTAGTTGCAATAAGCGCGAGTGTGCTGCACATGCCGTCAAAAGTAACGGAAAATTTGACGGAGGGGGGCAGTGTGCACCAAGAGTCAGACCATAGGGGGGTCTGGTGCAGTTTTGAGACCACAGGGGGGTCGTGTGCACTTATGTCTGACCACAGGGAGGTCTGGTACAGTTCACCCTAAAAAAATTATATTTTGTCCCCATTCATTATCTTCTTCTTCGTCTTCTCTCCACCAATATATACCCACCACCATCCTCACGCACATATTATACACCCACACATACGTACAACCATACATACAATACACTCATATTCATATGCTATGCACACACACAACATACACATATACACATACCACGTACACAAACAACATATACATATAAGCTAGGGTAGGGTTTGGTGGTTAGGGTGGAGTACAGTGGAGGGGTGAAGGGTTAGATGGGATAGGGTGGGACACGTCATTGGGAATGGGGTAAGGCATAGTGCTGGAGGATCGAGTGGAAAGGGGTGGGATGGTGTGGTATTAAAAGGTAAAGGGTAGGGGCGTGGGGTAGCGCTATGCTGGGATAGGTGGCGCTAGGGGGTAGGGTAGTGGATAACGTGGGGTAGGATAAGGAGTAGAAGATGGCGTAGGGTGGGATGGGGCTGAGGGGTAAGGTGGGGAATGGGAGTGGGGTGGGTGATTTTTGTGGGTAATTTTGTAATTTTATTTAATTTTAAGGGTATTTTGGTCTTTTTATAGATTTTTTGTTAAATATTTAACACTAGGGACTAAATTAACTATTTTTTAGAAATAATGGGGACTGATTTGAATTATTTGGGACAATTAGGACTAACTTGAAAAAAAAAAAACAATGAGGACTAATGGTGAAATTCTCCCTATTTGTTTCTAGGATAAATTCTACAATAAATTCCAAAAACATTACATTCAAAAATAAAGCCATAGTCAGACCCACACCCACGTCCACAAATTGAGATGAATCCAGCAGTGCCAGGCAGGGTACCAGCACGTGTATGGATTTCACCGTACCAAAGGATTAATATAATTGGCTTTATTTTTCTCATGTGAGATAAACCTAGTTCCTCAATTTATTTTTCCAAATTGATCTTTCAGCTTTGTCTTTAAACTTTTCATTAATCACATATTGAATTTGACGCTATATATGCTAGTCTACTTGTACAAAGAAACACATATTTACAATCCAAATTCTAATAAGTTGTAACACAATAATCTTGTGGGCGTGATATTTCAAAAGTAATTTTTTTATGACGTGATTTTATTATTAAGTAGTATTTGGTTTAGAACTTTGGAACTGATATTGACCTAAAAATCAATTGTTTTTCAAGAAATACATATGTTATCGTGTAAATTGATTTTTATGTAAGTATTAGACGAAGCCCGGTTACCATCTCATTATCCCATTTCCACAAATTCCCCAGTTAACGCTGCAATGAAAATAGAAACACCATTCATGCCCATGCATTTGCATTTTTTTTTTTTAATCCAGGGGAGGCCCTATAGCCATACAACGTATCTAATGAGACTTTGACTCACAACCTCTCGCATACACAATAATGAGTTATATATTACTGGACCAAAACCTTAGTGGCTCATTTGCATTTACTTTTGATATTTATCACCACCACTCGAACATTTCTCTTTAGCCTATAGTGAAGCCTATTAAATGGGCAGAAGACTTGTATACTTGTCTAGGCAACATGCCCAAGCCCGTAACGGTTGAGATATTAACAATATGATAAATTAGGCTCCGGAAACAACATGAATTCGATGAATAAAACATACAAGTTTAAACCTTTTTTTTTTTTTTTTGCGAATATAATCGAATTTTTTCTATACGATACAAATCCTAAAAGTTTACACTTTAAGAAGAAGATTTCACAGACTAATTTTTTTTCACCTCTTTTTTATCAAAAGCATCATTGTTGTGAATGCACCTATTTCCCTCTTTCCAATTGTGGAGCCTCAATGTGTATTTTGCTTTGGTTGCGCTGAAGATAGGGACCATTTTTTTGGACAGTGTTCATTTACTCGCAGAATTTGGAAGATTGGATGAAGACTTTGTAAAGGGCCGACGTCAGTCAACAATTGGAATATGATTGAGGAGTGGTTCACTCAGATTGCTAATTCTTCTTCCTTCCATGCAATCATCATGAAATGTTTTTTTGAGGCGTTTGTTTTCCACATTTGGAAGGAGCAAAATAGGCGCATTCACAACAATGATACTGTTGGCCTGAAAAGTCTATAATCTTTATTTTGATAATAACAAAACATCTTAATTGTGCTTTAGCATTTTTTTGTAAGACCTTCTTTCCAAAGCAAGTCTACATCAACATTGGATCAAGTTGTTTTAGTCAAGAGTAGAAAACTTCTTTGGATCAAAGACCAAGCACTATCAAATTGTATCCAAGTCCTAAATAATTCAAGTTATTGACTCGTAGATAAAGAGGGAGTCACAAGGAAGGAGAAGTGGTGACATAAGGGGTACCGGCCTTAAAAGTTGTCGCTTGCCTAAGTATGATTTGTATCGCTCAAAATTTCCAAAAAAAAAAAAATTGTTTTCTTATTTCAAAATCTTTTGTAGAAAAAATATTTTTTTATTTCAAACTCTTGCTTTTGAAATCATTTTATAAAAATACCTTTCAACTAGTTTGAAATTTTTTTTGGGATGTTAAAAAATGCTAAGAAATCTCTTTTTCAATATGCCCAAATATTTCTGGGCTAAAAATACATTTTCAGCATTTTTTTATGGCATACGGGCCTTACCCGCATTTTTCGGTCGAGCTGATAGAAGGTGCAACGCCCGGCAGAAAAGACCTTTCCGGGCGATACACGCTCTTTCCGGACGCCCGGAACAGTGCCTCAGCGCCCGGATGAGTTAACGGGAAAATTCGGAAATCTTGCTTAAAATCCGATTTTTGTCTAATCTTTCCCTCTTTTTAAGCCATGCCTTCTCACCTTCAAAATTATCTCTCAAAGCCATAATTTTCAGATTTTCAAAAGAGCTTTCATATCATTCCTATTGAGAAATCTTGAGCTATCATTATCATATCTTTTGAGCATTCAAAGTCATTTTCCAAAGTGTAATATCAAACTCAAATAGGAGTTGCAATTGTCATTTATTCTATCACATAATCTTTGTAATACATTCTTTCACATAGATTGAGAGAATCATTGTGAGAAGAAGTATTGTAATCCTTTGTGGACTCAAAGGAAGAGAGAGTAGTAGGTTAAGCTTCACCTACATTTGAAGGAGCTTGTGTGACTCTTGTGGACTCAAGAGTAATTGTAGTTGGTTCTTGCTTCACCAACATTTTAAGAAGCATCATAGTGAAGTGTTTTTAAAATCCTAAGGGAAGAGAAGACCTTAGGTGGTGGACTAGGCCCCCGGGAGTGCGAACCACTTGAAAAATTATCGTGTTTGATTTCTCTTACTCTATTCTCTTTATTTCCAAGTTATTTACTTTCGTGTGGATATTGTTCATCTTAATTGCTTGGTAAATGTTGAGATATCTATTTGAGATTTTACCTTGAAACTCTAATTGCATATCTAGTGTTAAATATTCATATGCTCACTAAGTGTTTGATAAATTGCCTACAAGAGCTTCTTGTGTTTTATCAATCCTTACTAGACATTGCCTCTCTATTAAGAAATTTTAAATTGCTTAATCTTGCCTAAACAACCTAATTCACCCCCCCCCCCCCTTTTAGGCTAATAAGGGCCAACAAGACGTATTAAGAGCTAGTACTCTACATATAGCTTAACATCTAGTAGAGGATCCCTATGGCAAGCTCATCAATGTCTAATATAGTTGAAGGACAATCTTCCTCTAGACCACCATTGTTTAATGGAACAAACTATTCTTTTTGGAAAACTAGGATGAGAATCTATATTCTAGCAAATGACATAAGAGTTTGGAATGTGATAAAAAATGGACCAATCAATCCTACTTTAACTAAAAAGGAAGGAGAACAAAGTATCACTACCCCCAAACTGGAAAAAGATTATAATGATGATGACTTCAAAATGTGTAAAAGAAACTATAAAGCTATGAATATGCTATATCTTGCTTTAGATTCAAATGAGTTCAATAAAATTTCCGGATGCAAAAGTGCTAAAGAAATTTGGGATCAATTAGAAGTCACATATGAGGGCACCAACCAAGTTAAAGAAACTAGAATAAACATGCTTGTTCATAAATATGAAATGTTCAAAATGTCTTTTGATGAAAATATAGAACAAATGTTTTCTAGATTTACTGACATTGTTAATGCTCTAAATTCTCTTGGAAAAGAGTATTCTAATGAAGAATTGGTAGAAAAAGTTCTCCGAAGCTTAACCGAGCCATGGGAAGCTAAAGTAACGGCTATTGAAGAAGCTAGAGACCTCAAAACTCTCACTCTTAGTGAACTTATGGGATCTCTTATGAGCCATGAGTTGAAAACGAAAGATCGAGAAGAAGAAAAGAGGAAGAATAAAAAGTCACTTGCGCTTCTTGCATCAAAGGCTTACTCAAGTGATGAAGAAGAAGAAAACAAAGAAGATGATGATGAGATAGCTCTTCTTACAAGGAACTTTAAGAAATTTCTTAAATTCAAAAAGGTAAGCAAAGCTCCCTACAATAAGTTTATGAACAAAGGAAGAAACAAATCAAAAGAAGAAGGAAGGTGCTTCAATTGTGACAAGACGGGTCATATAAAAGCAAATTGTCCAAAACTAATCAAAACCAAGGAAGGAAAAGCCTTGAAGGCAACATACGTTGATGACGATGCATCAACCGGTGAGGAAAGTGAAAATGAAGAAGTGGCAAATATCGTTTGTCTTATGACAAAAGAAGATGATGAGGTATGTTCTTCCTTTAACTCCGAATATTACACCTCTAGCTCATTAATTGAAAATGAATGTTCTTTTGAAGAATTACAAAATGAATTCTCAAAAATGCATGAAAGTTTTGAAATTGCAATTCTTAAGATACATGAACTTCAAAAAGAAAATAATACCTTAAAAAAAGAAAATAAGTTGCTTGAAAAAGATCAAAATTTTGCTCATGAAAAAGCACTTAAAATTCATTTCGAAAATAATAATCTTCAAACAAAAATTGAAAAGCTTGAAAAAGAAAATCAAGGATTAAATAGAAACCTTGTAAGATTTACAAAAGGAAAAGAAAACCTTGATAAAATGCTTGGTTCTCAAAAAATGGCTTTTGATAAAAGTGGATTATGATATAAACCCTCTTCAAAACAAAAATCTTTAAAAAGCCATTTTGTTAAAGCATCATCATCTACAAATGAAGCATCAACATCTAAAGGATTTCAAAAAACATGCACCTATTGTGAAAGACAAGGTCACATAACATCACATTGTAAATTTCGAAATATGATAGGTAGAGACTCCAAAATTCCTTCTTGGCTTAAACCAAAATGGATTATCAAAAGTGTTAAAAGTCAATACTAACAATATAGGACCCAATAGAACTTGGGGACCTAAATTTTGTTTTTGTATATAGGTTACCCTAAGGATGAAGTATGAAGGAAATTGGGTCATTGATAGTGGATGTTCAAGGCATATGACCGGTGATCCATCTCTTTTCTACGAGCCTATCAAAAATTACAAAGGTTTTGTGAGCTTTGGAAATAATGAAAAAGGTAAAATCATTGGTAAAGGTAGCATTGGAAATAAAATATCCATTCATGATGTGCTACTTGTGAAAGGATTGCAACATAATTTGCTTAGTGTAAGCCAACTATGTGATAATGATTATTTAGTTGAATTTAAATCATCATGTTGCACCATTTTTGACAAAATGAAAAATGTGTTGTTTACTGCAAATAGACATGAAAATGTCTATATTATTGACTTTGAAAGTATATCTTGCCAAAATATTGATTGTCTAATCACAACAAATGAAAGTTCTTGGTTATGGCATAGAAGATTAGGACACATTAGTATGGATCTACTTGGTAAACTTTCTCGAAAGGATCTTGTGAGAGGCCTTCCTAAGACCAAGTTTGAAAAAGATCATTTATGTGATGCATGCCAATTTGGAAAACAACATAAAGCATCTTTTAAAACCATTAGCCATGTCTCTACATCAAAAGCTCTGCAAAAACTTCATATGAACCTTTTTGGACCAATGGATGTAATAAGTCTAGGAGGATCTAGATACGTTTTTGTTATTGTTGATAATTATACTAGATACACATGGGTGATGTTTCTTGCTTTCAAAAGTGATACTTTCAATGAATTTGCAAAATTCTGTAAAAGAGTGCAAAATGAGAACGGATACTATATTTCATGCATTCACAGTGATCAAGGCACGGAATTCATAAATGCATCTTTTGTGGAATTATGTGAATAAAATGGCATTGAGCATAATTTTTCGGCTCTTAGAACTCCTCAACAAAATGGGGTTGTTGAAAGGAAAAACCGAACTTTACAAGAAATGGCAAGAACAATGTTGAAAGAAAACAACTTGCCTACATACTTTTAGGGAGAAGCTGTCAATACAGCTTGCTATACTCTAAATAAAGTTTTAATTAGGCCTTCTCTAAAGAACTCTCCATATGAATTATGGAAAGGACGTACTCCAAATATCTCACATTTTAAAGTTTTTGGATGTAAATGCTTCATCTTAAATAATAAAGAGTATCTTGGTAAGTTTGATTCAAAGTCCGACGAATGTATTTTTATTGGATACTCTTCTAAAAGCAAGGCATATCGAGTTTACAATAAAAGAACCTCTGTAATTGAGGAATCTATGCATATTAACTTGGATGAAACTAACCCATCTATGTCAAGAAAGGATGAAGACGATAGTATGAGCTTTCAACAAGTTGAAGAACAAAGTCAACCTATTCCGACAAGTGAAGAAGGCAATACATCCACAAGCAATCAAATTGATACTCAAATAGAGGAACTACAACCAACTTCAAATGATCAAATCATACCAACATATCAAGATCTCCCAAAGTGTGGAAATTTGTCAAAAATCATCCAAATGATCAAATCCTTGGGGATCCATCAAAGGTGTAAGAACTCGTTCCAATCTAAATACTTTCTGTGAACATGTAGCTTTTATATCTCAAATTGAACCTAAAAATATCAAAGAAGCTTTATTGGATGATGATTGGATTATTGCTATGCAAGAAGAGCTTAATCAATTTGAAAGAAATCAAGTTTGGACCTTAGTTGAAAGACCTAGTAATTACCCGATTATTGGTACAAAATGGGTTTTTCGAAACAAACTAGATGAATTCGGTAATGTAACTAGAAATAAGGCTAGATTAGTTGCTCAATGATATAATCAAGAAGAAGGAATAGACTATGAAGAAACCTTTGCACCAGTAGCTCGACTTGAATCCATTAGAATGTTACTAGCATATGCATGTTTCATGAACTTCAAACTCTATCAAATGGATGTTAAAAGTGCTTTCTTAAATGGATATCTTCAAGAAGAAGTTTATGTTGAACAACCACCCGGTTTTGAAAACACAAATTTATTAAGTCATGTATTCAAACTTCAAAAGGCTCTTTAGGCACTTAAACAAACACCTAGGGCATAGTATGATAGATTAAGTAATTATCTACTTGACAACGGTTTCTCTAGAGGTAAACTAGACTCTACTCTATTTGTAAAAAGAAAAGCTAAAGACATCTTGCTTGTTCAAATTTATGTTGATGACATTATCTTTGGTGCTACTAATGAATCCCTTTGTAACTACTTTTCTGCATGTATCCACAAAGAATTTGAAATGAGCATGATGGAGAATTAAATTTCTTCCTTGGACTTCAAATCAAACAAACAAAAGAAGGGATCTTCATTAATCAAGCCAAGTACATTAAGGAACTCATCACAAGATTCAGGCTTAAAACTGCAAAAGAAATGAGCACCCCCATGGGAACGTCAATCAAACTTGACAAAGATGAAAACGGTAAATCTATTGATGAAAAGCTATATCGAGGTATGATCGGAAGCCTTCTCTATTTAACTGCCTCAAGACCTGATATTATGTTTTCTGTATGCTTATGTGCTCGGTTTCAATCTTCTCCAAAAGAATCACACTTGAATGCTGTAAAAAGGATTATTAGATACCTTAAGAGTACCATCAATCTAGGACTCTTTTATCCTAAATGCACATCTTTTGAACTTCTAGGTTATTCCGATGCTGATTATGCGGGATGTAAGATCGATAGAAAAAGCACTAGAGGCAGTTGTCAATTTCTAGGACATGCCTTAGTCTCATGGTCTAGTAAGAAACAACATAGTGTAGCTCTTTCAACAGCAGAAGCAGAGTATGTAGCTATAGGTAATTGTGCAGCACAAATTCTATGGATGAAACAAACTTTACTTGACTTTGGTCTCGAATATGATCATGTGCCTATCAGGTGTGATAATACAAGTGCTATAAGTCTATCAAAGAACCCTATTCAACATTCTAGAACTAAGCATATTGAAATTCGTCATCATTTCCTAAGAGATCATGTGCAAAAAGGGGATATTGAGCTTGTTTTTGTTGATTCCTTGCATCAATTGGCCGATATTTTTACAAAACCTTTGCATGAGAATCAATTTTGTGCTATTAGAAGGGAACTTGGAATGCTTTGGATCACATAACCTGACGAAATATTGCATTTTTCAACAAAATAGTGATCCGGGCGTTACTGCCTTCTTCCGGGCGCCCGGAAGAAGCATGTATCGACCGGAACATCACTCTCTGCCGAGCGTTACTACCCTCATCCGGGTGCCCAGAAAAAGGGCCTATCGCCCGGATCGAGCTGTTTGAAAAACCGAAATCTCCTTCATCTCTCCTCACTTTTTCACACCTTCTCAAATATAAACTCTTTCTTCTCTCAATTTCTCCTATTTAATCACCAATATCTTCACCATCATTAACCATTATTTGCATCAAAACACTCTTCAAATCATCAAACTGTTATATTTTCATCATCAAAACTTTAAAAATTCTCTTTATCCAATCCTTAAAAAAAAAAAAAAAAAACTTGTATACAAGGTGTTCGGTGAAATTCCTCAACTAAACCTTTCTTCTAACAAGCTTCTCCAACCTTCAAATTCAAATGGCACCACCAAGGGCTGACTCTAGGAAACGCAAGTAAGGAGAATCTTCATCCTCAGGCCCTCAGATCATTGTAAATCCAGATGCTTTTCCACAACAAAACATCCTATGGGGTAAGATTTTAGATCCTCCCACCTTGCTTAATGGTACTAGAATTTATCAGCTTTTAGATGCTCAAGGGTGGCTACCTATGTTAAGGTTTGAAAACAAAGGCAATACTGCATGGATTAGAGAATTCTATTACTATGTTAACTTAGACTTCACCACCATGAAACTGAATAGTCAAGTTAAGTCTAAGGAACTAGAATTAACTGCAAGTATTGTTGCTAGAGCCTTTGGGATTCCTAATCAAGGCACCAACTTTATTCATATAGAGGTATGCCAGAAGGTGTTTTTGAAAACTTAGAAGCCAATGTTATAGAATTTCTGTGGGAAGGAACAGGAACAAGCTCCTTAGGATATCCTAAGACTAAGGATCTCACTCCAGAAAAGAAGCTGCTATTTTATATTCTTCATGAGGTCATTATTCCACGGGAAGTTAAGGATGGTTCAATTCCAAAATTCACTACACTGTTGATGTATTTGATGTATGAAGCTAAACGTATCAATCTTCCGCACATCATCATTAACCATATCATTCACACCAAGGAGGCTCAAAATCAACTTGCTTATGGGGTACCCTTAACTCACCTTTTTGAGTCTTTAGAAGTTCCACGAGATCATGAGTTTGAGGCCATTAGTGATAGATCCTATCTTCTCAATGTTACTAGCCTCACTCGCCAAAAGCTGAAAATTCATAACTCTCGAGTTCTCAATATTGGTGATGATACGAGTGATGATCCTCTTGTGTTTGAATCCCTTGATGTTGATCCCACTACTTTTAGAGATCCTATGGAACGGCAAGGCAGCAGTGGTGTTGGCACTTCTCAAGGACAAAGGGCTAGACCGTCTTCCTCTTACTCCTCCTCCCTTGATGAAATTCGTGCACACCTACATGCACAAGATGTTCGTTTGGACAGAATGGAGCAGATGCTGAAGGCTTTATATGATCACCACATTGGTTCTTAGTCTGTGGATGCTTTAAGTTGTGTTCTCTCCTCAAACAATTTATTTTTTGCTTTCAGTTGAATCTTTCCTCAAACACTCCTTAGCTGTTTTTCTTCCTTATCTTTTAACATTGGTTGGATATTTTTGCTTTCTTGTCATTAATGCGTTGCATTTTTTTTCTTATCTCTTGTCTTATGCCTGTTGTCGCCTACTATTGTCTTTATTTGCTATAGAATGCTCTTTTGTGATGACAAATAGGGGGAGAAAGTATTGAAGTAAATATGCCTATCATTGCACTTACTCAGGGGGAGTTTTTGCTTTTCAGGATCAAGACTAAATTTTATCAAGCACAAATTGAGGGGGAGACCTCAATTCAAGTTTTATTCTTTAAATTTCAATTATTTCATGCTTGTTAACTTCAATGTTTTGTCATCATCAAAAAGGGGGAGATTGTTGGCCTGAAAAGTCTATAATCTTTATTTTGATAATAACAAAACATCTTAATTGTGCTTTAGCATTTTTTTGTAAGACCTTCTTTCCAAAGTAAGTCTACATCAACATTAGATCAAGTTGTTTTAGTCAAGAGTAGAAAGCTTCTTTGGATCAAAGACCAAGCACTATCAAATTGTATCCAAGCCCTAAAGAATTCAAGTTATTGACTCGTAGATAAAGAGGGAGTCACAAGGAAGGAGAAGTGGTGACATAAGGGGTACCGGCCTTAAAAGTTGTTGCTTGCCTAAGTATGATTTGTATCGCTCAAAATTTCTATAAAAAAAAAATTGTTTTCTTATTTCAAAATCTTTCGTAGAAAAAATATTTTTATTTCAAACTCTTGCTTTTGAAATCATTTTATAAAAATACCTTTCAACTAGTTTGAAATTTTTTTTGGGATGTTAAAAAATGCTAAGAAATCTCTTTTTCAATATGCCCAAATATTTCTGGGCTAAAAATATATTTTCAGCATTTTTTTATGGCATCCGGGCGTTACCGGCATTTTCCGGTCGCCCGGATAGAAGGTGCAACGCCCGGCAGAAAAGACCTTTCCGGGCGATACACGCTCTTTCCGGGCGCCCGGATCAGTGCCTCAGCGCCCGGATGAGTTAACGGGAAAATCCGGAAATCTTGCTTAAAATCCGATTTTTGTCTAATCTTTCCCTCTTTTTAAGCCATGCCTTCTCACCTTCAAAATTATCTCTCAAAGCCATAATTTTCAGATTTTCAAAAGAGCTTTCATATCATTCCTATTGAGAAATCTTGAGCTATCATTATCATATCTTTTGAGCATTCAAAGCCATTTTTCAAAGTGTAATATCAAACTCAAATAGGAGTTGCAATTGTCATTTATTCTATCACATAATCTTTGTAATACATTCTTTCACATAGATTGAGAGAATCATTGTGAGAAGAAGTATTGTAATCCTTTGTGGACTCAAAGGAAGAGAGAGTAGTAGGTTAAGCTTCACCTACATTTGAAGGAGCTTGTGTGACTCTTGTGGACTCAAGAGTAATTGTATTTGGTTCTTGCTTCACCAACATTTGAAGAAGCATCATAGTGAAGTGTTTTTAAAATCCTAAGGGAAGAGAAGACCTTAGGTGGTGGACTAGGCCCTCGGGAGTGTGAACCACTTGAAAAATCATCGTGTTTGATTTCTCTTACTCTATTCTCTTTATTTCCAAGTTATTTACTTTCGTGTGGATATTGCTCATCTTAATTGCTTGGTAAATGTTGAGATATCTATTTGAGATTTTACCTTGAAACTCTAATTGTATATCTAGTGTTAAATATTCATATGCTCACTAAGTGTTTGATAAATTGCCTACAAGAGCTTCTTGTGTTTTATCAATCCTTACTAGACATTGCCTCTATATTAAGAAATTTTAAATTGTTTAATCTTGCCTAAACAACCTAATTCACCCCCCCCCCCCCCCCCCTCCCCTTTTAGGTTATTAAGGACCAAAAGATACTTTGTCCGAGGAGCATATTCTGTCTAACATTATTTTTGATGTTCGAACGAAAATGTACAAAGTTAGAAAAGTGAATTATGCCCTTTTGAACTAGACTATTTGTAGGGCCTGAAACATCAATAATCATACTTACTGGTGATTTAACTGTTATTATGTAATTATTTTTGATAATTATGATATACAATACGCTTGCTTTTAGTAAAAAAGGAATGAACCGCTGTTCCTCACTTCAAGGGTGACTCAAACTGGAGACCCGTCGGTAAGATTTCACACACTAGTTTATGGTCTTTCTCGTTCATCTTTGTCGTCGTCCTTGAAAGTCGTAGAGCCTAATGTTTCTGGCAAGAAAATAACCAATGGTCCTGCAATTATAATCAAGACACCAAAAACTCCATATGATAGAATCTTGTTGTCCCCTCCAGCAGAAATCAAAAGTGGACTGATGGCACCACCAAGCAACAAAGCTAGCCACACCACTGCAACAACTGAGTTTCTGATGTAGGTAGGGAACAACTCTGCTGCGTATATTAGCAACAAGAGAAATGCTGTATTGGAACAAAAGAAGGAAATCAGCTCCAGCCCAACTTGCAGGCCCTTCCATTCGCCGACCATGAAGCACAATAGTATGGAACAGACACCAGATATGATGCTTAATGCCAGCAATGTACTTCTTCTCTTCCATTTTGATACAGTAAATAAGTTGAGTAAATTTGATGGTATCTGCAACGAAGCGTTAAAAACCACATTCCAGTATAGATTAAAATCCAGGTTGTTGACACCTAGTGCCATGCCATAGTACACAATTCCAAGGGCAGAAGCAACGATCACAGATAAAAACAGTCGTTGCCGAAAGAATGCTCTTTTTTCCATTAAAATTTTCAATAGTGATAGCTTACTCTTGGCCTTCAAGTTAGGATCTTGATTGGCTGATGATCCTGTAGGAAAATTCCAACTCAAGTCTTCAGCCGCCTCCGATCGTGCAATTGATTTGAGGACTGCAATAGCCTCTTGTTCACGCCCCTGAGCAAGAAGCCATCTCGGAGAATCATAGGCGAAAAAGTGTAATAATATGGAATATATAATTGCTGGAATGGACATCAAGAGATAAAGCACTCTCCACGAATAATTTTGCGTATAATAAGCCATAGCTGGTAAGGCCATGTAACCTGAAGTGAAAGCAAAAAACCCAATAGTCACAACTTTCCCTTGCCATTGTTTTCCAACAACCTCTTTGGCTAGCACAAGCCCGCATGTTCCAACTGCTGCTCGCCCCATCCCGCTTATGAATCTCAGGGCCGAATAGATCCAAATGTTGTTTGACAAGGCAGTAAAGAATGCAGCCAGGGACATAACAAAACATGAAAGCGTTAACATTTTCTTGCGGCCGAATGAATCACCAATGAAGAAGAGAATTGTGCCGCCAAGAAGGCAACCCATGAAGAAAGATGATGCCGGCAGGCCGGCGATGATTGGATTACCTGCACATTGAAGGGACCATTCAGATATGATGGATGTATATGCCGGCTTGTCCCAGATCCATGCATCTGAAGGGATCTGGCAAATATTATACCCTGCATCGCAAGTGCCATCTCCTGGATGTATACAATGCCAAGTTGGCTTAGCATCGGTAAAGATGGAGATGAAAGTTTGTTGTGCCATAAAGAATGAAGACAAAGATGTGAGTGTGATTTGCAGGATTTGTTTCCATGTCAAGCTTCTACTAAGATATGGTTCAATTATCTCTTCATTGGAAGCAACAGGCCTTAGATTGTTAGAATCAGAATTGGTGAGCAAAGGAATTGATGAAGTTGAAGCAGCCATTGACTTTCAATCTTACTACCTTTAGTCTGGTATGGTTTTATTTTTCAACAATCATTTGGCATGGTTTTATTTTTCTCTAGTGGTAGTTTAAAAAATATTGTGATAATATTTATTGGTCATGAAGATCCAACAGATATTTTCAGTTCATTATGGAGAAAATCTCATTTAGGTCCCTGAAAAATATAGTAATTGAAAATCTTTCAACAAAAACTTTTAACTTAACACCCGTACGTTCATCATATATTTTTAACTAGAGAAGGCAAATGCGGATTTGAAGCGAGGAGACGTATCTCGACGCCCCACCCACACATAAACTTGAAGGTATGCTATTTTAAAAGTAATTTGATTATGAGTTATGACAAGTGATCAAGTTATTATTAAGTACTATTAAGTTTAGAATTTTGGAGCTTTGAGAAATACGTCATTCATTGTCGTCTCAAATAATTTAAGAATCTTAGACGATCATTTAAATATGAGCCTTAGTAATTAAGTTTTTTTTCAATAAAAAAATTTTAAATTTTCTACTAAAATAATCACTATAAATAAAAGGACATTTATTCAATATTCTTTCTTTTTATTAAGTCTTTCTTCAGCATATTTCATGGGCCTTAATAATTAAGCTTTATTAAGTCTATTGCATATAAGAAAAATTAATTAAAAAATGAATATATGTAAAAAAAATTAATTATTTCAAATTAAGATATATATAAGTATGTAAATAATATCAAAATTTATCACATAAAAAAATAAAAAGAAGAGTTGAATGTATACCTTCATGCTTTCTTTCTTGGACCAGCCCTGCTTTTTTATATTATATGCAAAATTAATATTACAATAAACAAAAATAGTTTAAGTGCTGACCTTTAATAGTTTGGCCTTCAATAGTTTAAAAATCGATTAAGTGCTGACCGTTTAATATTTTTTTACTAAGTTAGTATTATTTATTTTTTTTAACTTGAGGCCCCCAAGCTAAGGGGGTCTTGGACACAGGCCCAAGCTGCCCATAACTTAGGCCGGATCTGACTTCATCATGTAAATTGATTTATATTGTATTTATTACCCGAAGCCTTGCAATTGATTTTGAAAACAAGTATTATTTTTTCTCTTTTTGTTTTAATTCAAAACCGATTTGATTACTCTGGAAAACCTTAATCAAACAAAGACTGAAGAAATTCAAGGCTGAGAAAACAACCCCTTCCCATCTTCACACATTCCCCTTCTTCAAATCTTGCTTTGCACTAAGCAAATCACCCATATATAGAAAATCACGCAAATACTTCATTGCATCTAAAATAAGAATGCTTATCTTATGTTCTTATTGTGATATATGCGTAAGGTTTAATGTGTAAATTGGATTTTTAGTAGAGCCACAAACTAGTGGACATATTATTGCTTCATTGACAAAGACCCTTTGGTCTATACTGACATGACACTTATTTTTGTGAGTGGTTTGTGAGTTCGACGGTGAGGTCTTAGACCTTCCTAAAAGAAATTATTGCTGCATTGATTTGGTTTTTGGAAGATTGCTTGAAGAATCAAAAACTGTGGGAAAACTGTGATATGATATTGATGTTGCATCCGACAGAAAAGACGTGAGAAAAGAACAAAAGAGAACGACCCCATGCTTATAGGACAATAATAATAGGACACTTTCGTGTTCCGACAAAATTTCATCGGAAATATTGCACAAATAGATTTTATTAATTTTTTAAAATTTAAAATTCGTTTTTATTATTTAAAATTAATTAGTTTAATTTTTATTATTTTTAAAAAAATTAAATTAAATTCATCTTTATTATTCAATAACAATTTCAAGAGCTCTCATCAACTTCAAGCATCGACGCTATCTGCAGCATTACAACCGCTAAGTTTCTGATGTAGATAAATTTTTCATTATTAAGCAAGTCATAGAGTTGCCCTTGACAAGTAATGAATTTCAAAATATGTTTGGGGTTAAGTTGATAGTTCTAGAAGTGACATCAACTTGTAAATATGCCAACAAGCCAACAGGGAAAAAAAAAGTAATAAAATTGTCGTTTCTCAAGGTTAGAAATAAAGGCATATTGCATAATTGCTAAAGAATGAGAGAAGCAAAATTCTTCAATGATTCGATAAACAATCGTACGCATGTGGAGATTATTATCGAGCTATTTTTCTTTATTTTTTTGCTAAATCAACAAGTAGAATTTCATTAATACGAAATTATTATAAAGGGCCAAAAGACCAAATACAAAAGCCTCAAAGGAGGGACCTTCATTTATTATCAGCTGAAAAAATACAGCATGTGGTTGGTGAAGTTGGTAAAGGTGGTGGACTTAGGGTATGTGTATAATTGTTTGAATTTATGGGGTTGGATTGTTATTATTTTATCCATTTTTTGTTAAATTATTATGAAGAGACAAAAATACCCTTTTTAAAGGACCTGTCAAGAGTTTTTGACGAACTGTAGGACCTAATTGAGTTAATGCTAATAAGTCAAGGACCTGTATGTTCTTTTCCCTTTATTTATTCTAATCTTATTTTGACAGATGGCTGAAATTAATGTTTTTTATTTATTTATTTATTATTATTATGGGCTAGAAGAGATATATTATATGCTTTATTTGATCCTGAAGAAATTGGCAGGATCAACCTTGGTCTTCACCCACACCAATTAATTTGTCGAAGTTATCTTTCAAATACTTCCAAGTAAAGATCTCTATAATTACAGTATGATTGCCTTGGAGATTTTAAAACTTAAGGAGTCACGTAACTCTAAAGAATCCTAATCCAGCTCATGTGCCTTTCAGAATTGTTTTTGTTCTCCCAAAACGCATAATATGAAAGCAAATACATAAAATGTTTCCAGCTCTATGTGGGAACAACATTGTCTCATGAATTTCTGGAATTTCAGCCAGATTAAACAGAAACTGGCTTACCATTTCATCTTCTTCATGAAGCCTCCTTTCCCATAATCTTTACCAGGCCTAATTCAGGGAATTGTTTTTGCATGATATCTAAGAGATCATCAACTCCACGGAGGAACATGGAGGTGAATGATGCTAGTACTGTTCTTTTACCAGTTTTGTGATACTACTAACAAAGACTCGGACCATGAGATTTTCATCAAACTTATTCCCAATGTATTGCCATCGATTTATTAGTTGTGTAGCATGTTAGTCTAGGGTTCGACTAATGTGGAAGACGGTCACAATATTTTCTGGACCTCAAATGCAGTAACAACACCAAAACCAACACTTTCAGCATCTCTAATTAATAGCCCAAAAGAGGTTTTCCCCCATGGATTCTCGATCTAGAATTCAACCATTAGCATCGATTAACTTTGTATCAAACCTACCCGCCACGCCATTGCAACAGCTGAGTTTCAAATTTAGGTTGGGGACAACTCTGCGGCGTATATTATCAACAAGAGAAATGCTGTACCCAAAAAAGAAAAAAAAAAAAGGACTCCAACCCAACTTGCAGGCCATTCAATTTGCCATCCCACCATTTAATATCGTCATCATTCAAGGCTTTAGTAATCTCATGAGGCATCAATCCACTCGCAGCAATAACCTTCACGTTCCCGGCTTTACCTTTCTCAAGATAATGAACGAACCTCTCCTTGTCATGGTTCAACAACATGATTTTTTTCGTGAAATCGACGAGTATTTATAGCCACATGCAGATGCTACCCTGTAGTATGATACTAAAAAGGGTTCTCCATATTTGCTTCAATAATTTTTCAACATCGTACCGTGGCGCACATGAATTAATTAACTGATGTTTCTTAACCGTCCAGATTTCAATGAAGTTCAAATTTTGAGTGCAAGAACTCATGGGGGAAAATGGAATTTACTCACAATTGTTTGTCAATTCTTATTACTTTGAATTTTTCACCGTACCTTCTCATTCTCTACGGTGGAAGATTAAATTCATTATCCAACAACTCAAGAATTAATTACGTAAAACTAATTATTTTCAACCCAAATACCTGGGTCATTTAATAGCTAGGTTAACTTAAAAAGAAGCACTCAATAAAAAGAATATTTAAAATCAATCTTTCTTCAAGCTAGCTAGTTTGCCTCAACAACATAAGTTTTCACATGAGATAATTGTTTAATAAACGAAAAATTAATGTCATTTAGTAGTCTTTTAGGCGGAAGGGTTTGTCTTTATATATCACACCACACCAGTACTGTCTCAATCAAATTTTTAAAGATCACCGGTTCCTACTTCCAATCGACTGGGATGATACTATGTAGACATTATTACCAATATTCCAGCATTTATTGTTGTTTAATAAATCAGCAAGAAAAACTTCATTAATAATATGAAATGATTACAAAGCGTCAAAGACCAAATACAAAGGCCTCAAAAGAGGAACCATCATTTATTATCAGCGGGAAAACACACAACATTTATTTATTGTAATACCGAATACAAAGGCCTCAAAAGAGGAACCATCATTCATTATCAGTTGAAAAACACGCAACATTTATTTATGGTAATCTTGTCTTCACCCATGACTGATTATAATTGGCTAGATCAACCTTGGTGGTGCCAGAAGAGATGGAATGCTTTGCTCATTCCTGAAGAAATTATCAGGATCAACCTTGGTCTTCACCATGACCAATTTGCCAAAATTCATGTCGAAATATTTTATGCCACAAATGCAGGCTTGCAGAGTTGGATGATTTTCTCCCAAGTCAAGATCTCTATAATTAAAGTATGCACGCCTTGGATATTGAGAAACGTAAGGAGTCATGTAATCATAAAGATCCCTAATCCAGTCAATGTGCCTTGCGGAATCATCTTCATTCTTCCAAATGGCCAGATATTCAATTGCATAAATGTTTCCAGCTCTATGCGGGAACGGTGTCGCAGATTCTGGGAATTCAGCTATCTTTCCACCATAAGGATTAAAAAGCAACTGGCCTACCAATTCATCTTCTTCATGAAGCCTTTCCCATATTCCTTCTAGAACATTTTCTGAAAGGGGAACCGTCACGTAGTCTGATTTCCCCTTCCAAAATGGTTTATTGGGGTATGGCCTATTCAGTAATATCTCCAAGGGTGTACCTGAAGGATAATTTTGGAAGTAGAGTATACTTTCAATCCAGCTCATCTCAGTACAATCCTCTTTTACCAAGCCCAATTGAGGAAAAGTATTTTGCATGATTTCTAGGAGAGCATCAATTCCACCAAGGTACATGGAAACGAACTCTGCTAGTATTGTTCTCTTTCGAGTTTGGTCAGAAGTGACACTGGACATGAAGACTCGGAGCATGAGATTTTCATCTGCGTTGGCAGCAATGTATTGCCATCGATGTATCAACTGTGTAGCACCTTGCTCTAGGGTCCTTTTGACCTTGAAGACAGTCACTTTTTCTGGTACAGTTTGTAAGTTCACCTCATATGCAGTAATGACACCGAAACCAGCACCTCCAGCACCTTTTATGGCCCAAAAGAGGTCCTCTCCCATAGATTGTCGATCTAGAATTTGACCATTGACGTCAATTATTCTGGCATCAATTAAGTTATCAACGGCAAGGCCAAACTTTCGAGACAACATGCTAGTCCCTCCGCCACTGATGTGTCCTCCAGACCCAACTGTTGGGCAATCCCCTGCAACACCAGCAAGTGGTCTCGTTTGTTGAGCGATTGCATAATAAAATTTACCCAGATTTGCACCAGCTTGAATCCATGCAGTTTTCCTTTTGGTGTCAACGGTCACTGATGAATGGTTTTGAAGATCAATGATGACAAAAGGAGTAGTAGACGTGTAGGAAAGGCCCTCATAGTCATGCCCACCAACTCGGACTCTAATCAGCATGTCATATTTTTTGGAACAGATTATGGTTACTTGAACTTGGTATTCATTTTCTGGTAATACAATGGCAATGGGTTTCAAAGGGCGTTCACTTGGTGGACAAAGGTTTTGGCTTGTGGATTGCAAAATAGACTCATATGATGGGTCTTTTTGGGTGTACACGACCTTAGACATTGTGCCATAAGATAGAAGGCTCTCGAGAAAAGCACTATTAGTAGGAGCTGAAAGAAGGGTAGTAGTAGGAGCAAAAAGAGGGGTTGAAAGCATCATTCTTGCCTTGTTAATTTGTTGCTTGCATAATTAGAACTGAACTTCGTTGCTATTTATAGAATTCTTAGATGACTATTCCATGATTAGTTACCCGTGGCCCGCATGCACCACCTCATAATTGTGATGACTTGTATGAGAAAAAACTTATTACGCATGGGTAACCTGGATCTCGAGACATTGTGTAAGACAAAATTATTATTTGAGACTAATATATATGTTAAACATGACGCCTTAATCACAACTAAAAATTGGAGGTTGGAAATTCAAAATGGTAACATGGATCACGAGATAACGTTATAAGTGGTTTAATTGTACTTGTGCAAGATAATCAAATAGTTTATGAGGCAACTTGTTACTCTTATATAGTAATATTTTCTTATACAATGAAAGAATCCAATTGTTAAAATTTCACGATGTTTACAAATTAAAATAATATTTCTTAATTTACTTTCTTTCTAATTTTAGTCCATGCACTAAATTAGAAGTGTCAAAGTTTTTAGTCACTTGATGGCCCCAGTAATAACCAAACATTACAAAAAAAAAAAAAAAAAATCAAATAAGTAAAGTAGAAAAAGAAAAAAGAAAGTGAAAAAAAAGCTAAAAAAATGCTGATGAGGGATAAAAGCCCGACCTAATATAAAATGCCGACCTTACCCTTGAGTAGATGATGAGACATGCATTAATTAGGGCTGGTTTGGTATGACTGACCATCCAACCACTTTCAGGACTTACTTCAGCTCGGGAAGGGACAGGTCGAGAACCCATAACATTTGAAGCAATATTTTTGAAAATAGTATAAATATCTTATTTGTTCATAGAAAAACGTAACTCATTTCCTGTCTAAGCACTCATAGTTTACATACATTTATTAAGCTCAAACAAATTACTAACTTGAGTATCAGAGTGCTCACAGAAGAAGAACCTGTAATTTGTTATTGTGTGCAGATTAACTCAAGTCCTAGCACGAGGAGAGTCAATAATCCCTGATTCTAGCCTAAAAGCGTCAAATTCAAGTTTCTACTTTAACAAAAGCTAAAGTAAAAAAAAAAAAAAAAGGTGAAAAATGCTAAAGAAAAAAGAAAAAGTAAAAGGAATAGAGTAAAAAAAGAAAAAAGAAAAAAAGTAAAGGAAAAAAAGTAAAAAACAAAGTAAAAACAAATAAGGAGAGAGAGAATCCTCTTGACAAATTCCTCTCGAGGGAAAGAAGGGGGTCGAGAGGGTACCATTTTGAACCAAAGAAGTCTGGTTGAAGATGATTATAGTGACGCCATGTGAGGGAGATCCAGTTAGGCGGGAGTTTCGCTTGTTGCAATGTGTTTTCAATAAAGCTCCAATTAAATGGCTATGGGGCGGGTTTAGGGTAGGGGGACCTATCTTCATGCCCTGCCCCGCCCTCGCATTTTATACCCCCATCCCCTGCCCTTGCCCCGTCTCTAAACCTCCATGGTGAATAGGGATTAATCGCAGGTTTTTTTTAATTATTCTTTAAGCCTTACGATATTAAAGTTTATTTGAACTACGTAACATCAATATATAAATTAAAATTATAGCAATTATAAACATAAATACAGGTTTTAAATAAAAGTTAAATATTATTCATATATCGAGTCTTAATTATATATGCTTGCAGTTACATAGTAAAAATAAATTTATCATAATTAAATCTTAAGCATTTAAAGTAAATTCTAACTAAAACCATTGTGTATGAGAACTATCTTTGGAAAAATAATATTTTTTTTATGTTATGAGATCATATTGATTATTATAAGTAAATCGTAATTAAATATTAAGCATTTAAAGTAAATTCTAACTAACACTATTGTGTATGAGAACTATATCTGGAAAATAATATTTTTTTTTTGTTATGGGATCATATTGATTATTATAAGTTTTTTAGTTATCGCATACCACATATAATAGTAATTGTAGATCTTTAAAATATCATCTTTAATTATGTTGTTTGAAACTATTTTGAAGTGCAACTGGAAACAATTAACAATTTTTTTCAAATCCACTATGATCAATAGTACAATGGAGGTATTTATGTAAAATGATAGTAAATCTCAATTAATGGTATGTAGTTGTCTTGATTAAAAAACTAATTATAAAATCCTTTTGAATAATCTAATTTTTCTTCTCTATTTTTTATAATACTTTATCTAATATCATTTTCTATACATTTATATTAATAATTTTAAAATTTTAATACATATGTAAAACTAAAGATATAAAATAACTACACATGTATGCGGGGCAGGTGATGTAAGACGGGAAATGCTTATCACCGCGCATGGATTAAAGTTAATCCCCACCCCCATCCCCACCCCAACCGCAACCCCAACCCAATTTCCCATTTTTCACCCTAATTCCTGTCCCATTTGGAGCGGTGGCAGGGCGGCTATCTACAAAACCTGTCCCCATTACCATCTCTAAGCTTATCGTAAGCTTTCTCAAGGTCAATAATTTTGATGGCCATGAAACCTTTAGTCCCCGTCTTTCTTTCATAGAATGTATTTCTTAGATCAAATTAGTATTATCTCTAGGCGAACGCCTTGGAAGGAAGCTGCTTTGATGTAGGGATATCCACTTGCAAAGAACTAACCGAAGATAGTTAATGAGGACTTGCAATTTACATACAACTATTAAATTCAAATAAATTACTAACATAAGCATCAGAGTGCTCGCACGGGAAAACCCTGCAATTTATTTATTGTGTGCAGATTAGCTCAGCTCTGATTCTAGCCTAAAAGCGTTAAATTCAAGTTTTTACTTTAACAAAAGCTATAAAAAAAAAATTTTAAAAAAGCTAAAGAAAAAAGAAAAAGTAAAGAAAATAGAGTAAAAAAGAAAAAGAAAAAAAGACTACAGATGTGTCACTAAAGGAACGGATAACCTCGTTAACAAGCAGTTCATCGAATCATTATCACTATTACAGAATGGAATTAAGGAATACGTGTAGATAAAGTCATTAGTGATAACAAATAATGATAACAATAGTTTGAAAGTCAGATTGATAACATAAAGGACAACTGTCAATCCAACTGATTGAATATTTTTTCCTTTAATAGATTATACTTCTTTGATCTGCAGTAGAATAACAAATATATATACATGTTATTGTCTTTTCTTTTGGTCAAAATATACATGTCATTTTTAGAGACAATTTGTGCAAATGGTTCCTATTGTTTTTGTAAAATTTTAAATTAGTCTCTATTGTTCAAAATGTGTCAATTTAATCTTTATTATTTTTCAAAAAAAATTAAATTTATCCATATTATTCAAAATTAGCCAATCTAGCATCTATTATTTTTTTTAAAAAAATTTAATTTAGTCTATATTATTTAAAAAAATTAATTTAATCAATTTAGACAGGGATTAAATTAATTTTTTTTTTAAAAATAATAGAGACTAAATTGATTATTTTTTAATAATATAGTCGAATTTAAAATTTTTGAAAAATAATAAAGATTAAATTATCTAATATTAAACAATAGAGACAAATTAAAATTTTAAAAAAACAATAGTAACGGTTTATGCCATTTTTCCTCATTCTAAAGCACTACCTTTTAAAGAATCGGACAATTTATTTAGTAGGTTTAACGAGATAGACAACTATCAGTTTGGACGTGTTTTCGATGTAGGAAGAATTTAATATCATGTAAATTTTGGTTGTAGAGATGCATGCCAAGAAATGACATCTGACAAAAAGACACCCACAAGAATCTATCTATCGACACATAAAGATAAAGGACAAAAATCATTTTGGTCTCTAAGGTTTGGTATAAAGTTTAAATTAGTTTTTGAGGTTAGTAAAAAGATTAAATAGGTCACTTTCATTATCTATGACTTAATAGTCAAAGATTTGATCAAATGAAAAGACTTAAATGCCCTTGCTTTAGTAGTTAGAGATTTGGAGAGAAAGAAAAAAAAAAGATTGGGACCATGTAATAGGCACAACTATTTAAGCACCCAAACCATTTTTTTTCTTTTCTCACTTTCAATTCATGCTCTTTCTCAGCAAAAAAAAAAAAAAAAAGAACAACGACAACAACAAAATTTTTGCTACTTAGAAAAGTTTGGCTCTTAATATTTTTAGAATACACATTTTCAGATTATAGAAATATTATGACTGAATAGTCTGTAATTTTTAATATTTATAATAGTGTAAAATTAAATATAAATTAAAAAGAAAGTCAAGTATATCTATAACCACTACTTTGTCCCCGAAAGTTGAATTTAGTATCGGGTAGCCACTAATTGTGGCTTTTAAAGTCTTAAATTTTAGATATATGTTCTCCAACTATAAATGTTGTCTGACTTTTAACTAACTTGAAAAATGTATTGATATGCAATATTAGACAATAGAATGTATAACCTTGTGATAAATTTACTATAACTCAAATGTAACGAATTCCACGTCATTTGAAAACAAAAAAATAATAATAATAATAGACAAGGAATTCGTTACATGTGAATTATTTTTTCACATTTAATATTTGAATTTTTTTTATCTTTTATTTTTTTTTCTTTTTTATTTTCAAATGAAAAGAAAAAATAGTTTGGATGCTTAAATAGTTGTGCTTGTTGCATGGTTCCAATTTTTTTTTTCCTTCCCTCTAAATCTCCAACCACTAAAGCAAGGGCATTTAAGTCCTTTCATTTGGTCAAATCTTTAACTATTAAGTCAAAGATAATAGGAAGGACCTATTTGATCTTTTTACAAACCTCAAGGACCAAAATGGTTTTTGCCCTAAAGATAAATGACCTTTGAAATGACGTCGTCTTGCCAAGTAGAAGCCCTCTTAGGATCATTTGGTTTGGTGAGCAGAATGGAAAATCTTATACCTTGTCACCTAGGGAGATTAATTTGTCCGAGAAAAACACCCATTTTGATTGGTAGTATAACATTTGGGTCAAGACTCATACTGCATGACATTTGTACATCGATTATTTGGATGAACAGGCTACCCACTAGGTATCGCCTCATCTATTTGAATATAAACTAGAGATCATCTCTATTTCGAAAGGGCATTAAGTTCACTAGAGACTTGGTAGTCTCTATAAATTGGAACAGGTTGTAGCCTGGACCTTGTAATCAATCACAGTTAAATTATCTTTTTGTGCAACCTATTTGTCACGTTTGGTTCGCGACAAACAAAGGGTCCATCAATGTGAAGCAATCAGTGAAGAATAACTTTTAATAAGTTTGCTCCATAGAGAAAAAGTATAGAAACAATCAGTTAATTAAAGCTATAAGTAATATTTGAAACGTTGATGTTAATCAGTATCCTTGTGTAAGCGACAAATTCTATCATTTGGCAATTGGTATTTGGTGTAACTATTTTTTATATCAATGGAAGTTAGCTTGTGTATATAGCATGAAAGAAAAAAGAGAGAATTGTGCAAATAACTAGTTCTTTGCTGTTTGTTTTCATTTTATGTTTTTTAATTTAAGGGAGGCTTATAAAGCCGTATAACATATATTATAAATGTAACTAGCGAGATTCGAGTTCGTCACCTTTCGTAAACACTGTAAGTAACATACCATTGAGATTCACAGAGCCTATTTTCATAAAAAAATAAATAAATGAAAAGGCACCTAAGACATTTATTAGTTATGCTATTTTCTCCCTTCATTTATTAATTGAATACTCTCTGTCATGAATCACAGCTCGTAATATATTTCTTTGGTCCGCTATTTTCTACCTTTCTGTACGTTGACTTTATTCAAAGGCGGATTTAAGTTTAGAGGAGGCTAATAACAATTTAGTACACATATTTGATAAATTTTTTTTAATGGGGGCTAAATTAATTTTGTAACCTAAAAATATCTTAGTATTACGTACACACGTTTTTAAAATACCTAAAAATATCTTAGCTTTGCTATTAGTGTCAGTGAGGGTCACAACACCCGCTGATCTGTGAATGACTACGCCTTTGACCCTATTGGAGGGGTGGTGGATACTAGAGGGTATTCACAAGTGATTTGTAGTATCCTTTGACCATTCTTTGGATAAAATAATCTTTATCATATACATGAGAGATTTAACATTTCATATATAAATTCTTATAAAAAAAAAAAGACTGAAGAGGTAAATGAGTGAATGGTAATATAAAATATAACTTTTTCATTAACCGTATCGTCAAACCTATACAGCAATTGAAGCACCTAAGGGAGAATTTGGTGTCTTTCTGGTCAGTAATGAAAGTAATCGTCCATACCGTCGTAAAATAAGAGCTCTTCGCTTTGCCCATTTACAAGGACTCGATTCTATGTCCAAACATCACATGCCAGCAAATGTGATCACCATCATAGTAAGAGATAGAGAAATCACCGCTTATAGATGTGAATTGAGAAAGCAAGCCCAAATTCTTTTTAATTAGACTCTATATTCTGGTCCATGTCTGGGTTGTCGACTACTGTAGCCATTCACTGCTTGAACATTAGGGATTAAACACCTGTAAAGTAGTCCCTGAGAAAGTACCACCTAATGGTTATAGACACAATTTTCAGCGTCTAACATAATTGACATGTAGGCTTTAACACAATAATCTTGTAGGTGTGCTATTCTAAAAGTGATTATGACGAGTGAATTATTATTTACTATTCGGTTTAGAATTTTGGAGCTGATATTGATTTCAAAATCAATAGTTGTTTTGGTAGTCAAGTAATTATTTCATTTCACTACCAAAAAGGTGTGCAATGTGTACAATGATCTATTTTCAAGACCATCCACATATTTACTTTGTACAGAGATTTTGTCCCTAACATCTAAGAAAATATTCTCAATGATCTGTCCTTTTTGTCCCTAACATCTAAGAAAATATTCTCAATGATTTGTCCTTCTGAATAAGCACCTGCAGCGTGAAATCTGCCATTTTTTTTCTACCAAACGTGGTAACAAAGGCACAAAAGGTTGCTTTAGCAAGGTCCGCCTTGAGATTTTGTTTCTTGAGCAAAGTCTACTCAGTCGAGTAATCATCGACTCCCAGCCAACATTAAGATTTTGCACTTTGAGGAGTTTCAAAAAATGCTTCCAAACTATGTTAGAGAAAAGGCACTCGAAATAGAGATGGCCCTACGTTGCATTCCCAAATCGTAAAACTTGAAATTTGCATTGTTAATGTAACCCCAGATATGGAGTCTCTATTTTGTTGGGCTCCTATTCAGGCACATAAGTCAAGTGCAAAACCCGTGTTTAGGGATCACCATCTTATTAATTCCAAGTAGCTGCAGCCCAAGGCACAACCGATCTCTTTTCCCTGATCCATTCCCCAAGTAGATGAAGACGTAAATAATCAATAGTTGTTTGAGAAATACGTTATCATGTAAATGGATTTATATTGTAATTATTATCCGAAGCCTTGTTATTGATTTTAAAAACAACCACTTGTAATAATCTCAACAAATATTAATTTTCTCTTTTTGTTTTAATTCAAGTCCGATTTGATTATACTCTGAAAAACCTTGATCAAACAAAGACAGAAGAAATTCAAGGCAGAGAAAACAACCCCCTTCCATCTTCATTAGAAAATTACGTACAGACTTCATTGCATCGAAAATAAGAATACTTATCTTATGTTTCCTATTGTTATTGTTATTGGTGCATTGATTTGTTTTTGGAAGTTTGCTTGAAGAGTCAAAAACCATGACATGATATTGATGTTGCATGTGGCAAAAAGAAGCAGATATCTTTTTTTGACAAAATTTCATCAAACAGCTCCACCTTTGCACCTCTAAAAGGGAGATGTTTGGAGGAATTGATAGCATCGGCATGGGGTAAAATGATGTTGTAAGGATAAAATAAAATTACGTGACTTTACAATTAATTTTTTAACAGAAAAAGACAAATGAACTAACGACATTGTCACAAGTTACAAAATTAAAAGACTTAAATGTAACACTTTAAAATATAGAAAACTTGGCTACTCTTAGGTAGAGAATTTGCCTTTTTTTTTTTCTTTTTTGGGGCAAGTCACATATATAGTAATAGATTTGGCTCCTCTATAATTTTATTGTTTACAGTTCTACTGAATACACATTCTAATTAATGTCATCTGTTACTAAATATTATATACAGACTGTATTAATCTTATTGTATTAGCCTTCTAACTATAGTTGAAAAATATTAAATACCAAAATGTAAACTACATATTATCTTCTAATTGCCTAAGTCTTGTCATATTTAGCAAAACAAATTAAACGAATGCCATACCGCTTCAGTACAATTTAAATAATATTTTTACTCTAACAACGATGAAAATGAATATATCAAACTTTAAGAAAACCTCGTATATTTATGTGGACTTGGCAAGATTTTTTGCAAATGGAATGGAGTTGGAGCAGCGAAATCATATGTTTTTTTTTTTTTTTTTTAAAGAAAATTATATGGTATCGTGTACTGAAACTATCACTATTCCTTGCTTTTGTTTTGCTAAATATGATTTGATTATTCAATAGAATCATATGACTTCCAATTGTTTTGCTAAATATGGTACATTTATTTAATTAGAAGATTTTATGTAAGTTAGATTTTAGTATTTAATTAATGCTTTTTTGACTAAGGTTAAAAAGCTAGTGTACTAAAATATAGTCCATAGATGATATTTGGTGACACGAGATATTTCTTAGGATGTGTATTACATAAAATTGTAGACAATAAAGTTGGAGAGGAGCATAGTGCGTCTTTCTCTGGGGAAGGATTCATAATCAGCAGATCCAATGGTTGTAAATTGAAAGAGCCTATTGAAGATGATAAATAATAAAACAAGCCCCTCTTCAACAATTTAAACTTTTAGATAAGATGGTAACTTAATATGAAATCAAAACCTACGTACCAAAAGGTCCTAGGTTGCTTAAACTTTTAGATGAAGTGTTAACTTAACAGAGCCATTATGATGAAATAATAAATATAGTTTATAACCATTATATCTCACTCATAATATTATAAGAAAAACTTAAAGCTTGCTCCAGTTAGTTAGCAATTTTTGTTTTTTCATTTGAATTAAAACGGTACGATTATCATTTGTTCTTCCCGTTAAAAATGACAAACAGGGTTAAGATAAAAAGACCTGTAAAGAGATTTTCAAATACTCAAGGACCTGTTCGAAATTTACTTTATTTATCGAAATGAGATTTTCCCTTTCATTATAGTGTCTCTTGATTTTTAGAAGCTTCCAGCACGTTCATTAAATATATAATTATTGGACACGGAAGTTCATCATCGTGCAGCTTGATATCTTGAATCTTATTTACTACACGACGGAAATGCACCTGCCAAGTTTGTGCAATAAGTTAGTGGTTGGCTACATTAGAGAGAGGAACAATTTATCATCAATTTTCTGAAATGTCCAACATTTATATATGTAAGCTTCGGACATACAAAATAAAGACTATACAGCTAAATATATTCCTTATTTAGAAAATTTTCTCGTCTTTCATTAAGTTCCCTTACCTCTTTAGCTATTTATATGTTTGAAGAATTGAAGTGCCGTCGAATATGCACTCAAATGAGTTTGGAACCACAAAAGAAGATTTCATCCATATTATGTTGTATTTTCTCGTTTTGTTTATATATTTTGGATACTATCTCATGAATTATAAATCAAATCAAACCAAACTGAACCTTCTAACATTATGTGGGATTGACCATATGGATTAAATTACGACGCCAGTAATTTTTGTTTATCTCTTCTGTAAACTTTATACACACAAGGTCTCGTATGAGTATCTCCGTCCAAATCATCTTAGTCTTCCTCTACCCTTCTTTTGATGTGTTATCTCTAAATCTTTACACCGTCTAATAGACATCTCGACAGGTCGTCTCCTAACATGTCTAAACCATCTCAGACGATTCTCCCTCATCTTATCCTCAATTGGGGCCACTCCTACTCTTATGTTGTCACAAATCTATATAAAAAATCCGACGAATTTTATATTGACTGTTGGTACCCTAACACAACCCGTCTCCTTTATCCGAATATAGAACCAGCAATGCCAATGAGCGACTCTTGATATAGGCGAGGTTACGATATTTCTTTGGTCGTTATTCTCTCCCTTTGTTTTCTATTTCTTGAGTACTTTCACATAAATCCCACGTCTAAAATATCTCTTGGGCCTAAAATTTTCACCGTTGATCGGTCATCGTAAGTGCATGCAGTATATACAGTTAGTAATTAGTGTGTTATCAATATCTAATTATAATAATTTCATACTATTTGGAATACTGAATCATATTAGGATCATATCAAAGGTATTAGATTTAGAACGTTTCAGTTTGGCGCAAAGCATCATCCTCTGCGGTACGTGGACGATTGAATTCATTATCCAAATACCAATCATTTAATATTGTCTCTAATTTGATATGTCAAGCCATGCAACTGATTTTTAAATATCACCGGCTCCTGCTTCCAATCCAGTGGAAAACGGAAAGATGGAAAAATAAGCACATACATATATATATATATATATATATATATAGATATATATATATGTAGATATATATTATTATCAAACCAGCATTTATTTTTATTTTTTCTTTTTACTTAAACAACAAGAAAAACTTCATTAATATGAAATGATTACAAGGGTCCAAGACCAAATACAATGGACTCAAAAGAGGAACCATCATTTATTATCAGCTAAAAAACATACAACATTTATTTATTATACAATCTGGTCTTGACCCATGATTGAAACAAGAGAACCACTTTTCTGATTATGGTGCTATATATAAGAGATGGAACGCTCTGCTCTATGCAGAAGCAATTGGCTGGATCAACCTTGGTGGTGCCAGAAGAGATGGAATGCTTTGCTCGTTCCTGAAGAAATTACCAGGATCAACCCTTGTCTTCACCATGACCAATTTGTCGAAGTTCTTACCGAAATATTTTTTGCCCCAAATGCTGGCTTGCGTGTAGCTTGTATTGCCAATGTTGTTCTGCCCCAAGTCAAGATCTCTATAATTATAGTATGCACTCCTTGGAGTATCCGAAACGTAAGGAGCCATGTAACCGTAAAGATTCCTAATCCAGCTCATGTGCCTTTCAGAATCATCTTTGTTCTCCCAAATCGCATAATATGAAAGCAAGTAAATGTTTCCTGCTCTATGTGGGAACGGTGTCTCAGTTTCTGGAATTTCAGCTATCTTTCCACCATAGGGATTAAACAACAATTGGCCTACCATTTCATCTTCTTCATGAAGCCTTTCCCATAATCCTTCTAGAGCATTTTCTAAAATAGGAACTGTAACGTAGTCTGATTTCCCTTTGAAATATGATTTGCCGAACCATGTCCTATCCAGCAATACTTCTAAGGGTGTGTCGGGAGGATATTGTTGAAAGTAGAGTATAGTTTCAATCCATCTCATCTCAGTGCAATCTTCTTTTACCAAGCCCAATTCAGGAAAGATATTTTGCAGGATTTCTAGGAGAGCATCAATTCCACCAAGGTACGTGGAGGTGAAAGATGCTAGTATTGTTCTCTTACCAGTTTGGTCAGAAGTAACACTGGTAATGAAGACTCGGAGAATGAGATTTTCATCAGCGTTGGCAGCAATGTATTGCCATCGATGGATTAATTGTGTAGCACCTTGCTCTAGGGTTCTGCTGACATTGAAGACAGTCACTTTCTCTGGTACAGTTTGTAAGTTCACCTTATAGGCAGTAATGACACCGAAACCAGCACTTCCAGCACCTTTTATGGCCCAAAAGAGGTCCTCTCCCATAGATTTTCGATCTAGAATTTGACCATTAACGTCAATTATTCTAGCATCAATTAAGTTATCAACGGCAAGGCCAAACTTTCGAGACAACATGCTAGTCCCTCCCCCACTGAAGAATCCTCCAGCCCCAACTGTTGGGCCATCTGCTGCAACACCAGCAAGTGTGTTGCTTTGTTGAGCGATTGCATAATAAAATTTACCCAAATTTGCACCAGCTTGAATCCATGCAGTTTTGCTTTCGATGTCAACAAATACTGATGAAAGGTTTCTAAGATCAATGATGACAAAAGGAATTGTAGATATGTAGGAAAGACCCTCATAGTCATGCCCACCAACTCGGACTCTAATCAGAATCTCATGTTTCTTGGAACAATAAATGGTTGGTTGAATTTGAGATTCAAGCACTGGTAATACAATCACAGTTGGTTTCAGAGGGTGTTCACTCAGTGGACGCAAGTTTTGGCTTGTGGATTGCAAAATAGACTCATATGATGCGTTTTGAGGGGTGTATACGACCTCAGACATTGTGTCATAAGATAGAAGGCAATCGAGAAAAGCATCATTAGTAGGAGCAGGTCTATCCCATGAAAAAAGAAGAAAAGCTGAAAGAAGGGTCGAAAGCAGTGAAGAGGTAAGAGTCTTCATTTCTTGCTCTAGTTTGTTGCTTGCATAATTAGAACTAAACTTTGTTGCTATTTATAGAAATCTTAGATGACTATTCCATGATTAGTTACTCGACCAGTTCATAATTGTGAGGACTTGTACGAGGAAAAAAAAACATAATATATGCTTGGGTATCGTGGATCACGAGACTTTGCATAAGACAATATAACATATTTTTCGTATACTAAGCGTGCTAACAATTATGAGCAGCCACGAAGTTTGGAGTGTTGTTCAGTCATTCATGTTACTCTTAAATAGTAATATTTTCTTATGAATGTGTTAAAATAATAGATTAATATTACTAATTCCATTCTATGGTTTAAACTTTTACGTGAGTTAATAATTTAATATGATATCAGATATATATCAAATTACTAAACGATCTTAAGATTCAAATTTCACCATCATTTAATTAAAAACTTGAAAACTATGTACGTCAAGACTAAAAAATGAATTCTTGCACATGCATAGCGTATTGAAAACAAAAAAATAAATTAAATAAATTCCTCTATAATAATTATTTAAACTTTTAAATATAATGTGGTCATTCGATACAAGGTGTAATACCAAATTTGAGCTGGGTTGGGGTCTTGGTTAATTAATTAATCCTATTGAAAACCACCAAACTTGGACCAAATCTGTCGCAATCTGTGCCGACTCTCTATAATTAGTTACTGCACAAGTTACATTTTCAAGAGTTTTGTTGAGAAAAATACTAGTGTCATTCACCTATGTATGTTTATAGGTAGAATTGATCATCTAGATATCTTGCAAAAAGCTTCCTTGAATAGAGTTATATATAATGCTTGAAACGTTATTATTAATATCCTTGTTTAAGTGGTAACTTTTACCATTTGACAATTGATATTTGGTGCAAATTTTTTTATATCAATGGAAGTTTGCTTATTTAGAAACCCTCAACATTCTATTACGTTTTCTCTCTCGTGAAAGAATCCTATTGCTAAAATTTCACCATCTTTCAAATTTTACGTCGCATATTTTGACAAAAATATAAAAAAGTAATATTAGGCGTCACCATTTTTTTATCAACCAATTATCACCCTTTACTCATATAAAGAATGGGACCTAAGACATTTCATAGGTATGCTATTTTCTCCCTTTGTTCAATTTTTTTTTTTTTTGGTACAACCTCTGCTCCCTTTGTTCATTTAATTGAACACTCTCTCACGAGTCTCAGGGACTATAATTTTTTTTTTTTTTTGTTTAAACGCAAATGATTTATTAAACTCAACAATGTCCAAAATACAATAATGAAAGATCCAAATTAAGTTTGAAGCCCCCAAAACACTATAAGCACCTACACAAAGAAGGATCTATCAAGATTCCAAAAAGAGCAATTATCTCTATTGAAAGCTGTGTTAGTATATTTACCATATGAACTAATTCTGTTCCT
The DNA here is from genome assembly GCA_037974665.1 of Ehretia macrophylla. Lineage (NCBI taxonomy): Eukaryota > Viridiplantae > Streptophyta > Magnoliopsida > Boraginales > Ehretiaceae > Ehretia > Ehretia macrophylla. The sequence goes on along the minus strand of CM075764.1, from coordinate 9,511,969 downwards.
AATATTATTCTTGATCGTTTGCATAATTTGTTCCTCGATAGTGACGTTTTGACCATAAAGATGGTGTTTCCTTGGCAATAGTTTCCCAACCAATTGATAACATCAGACCAGTTGCTCATACGGTCATACCAACTTGGACTCTTGCCATAGTTAGGCCTTTAATCCAGATTCTTTTTGTGAAGTTGCAGCTGAAGAAAAATGGTCCCTTGATTCTGCCATAAGTTCACACAATGCACCGTCGTTAGCACTAACTTGAAAACCCCAGGACAACGTTCTGTCCTTCGTGGGCAATCTATAAAGCATAGCGACGGAAGCCACAAAGCTACGTCTCGGAATGTGTGATTTTTGTGCCAGATAAAATGATTGGAAAAAAGTCAAATAGGTCCCTCAACTTTATGCAAAAATTCATTTTAGTCTCTCATCTTTGAAAAATACTCATTTTAGTCCCTCTAACATATTTCTAATAACTCAAAAGACTAATATGCCCTTATGCATAAATATTAAAATTCATATGTTTTTTACAAATTATCTTAAGGCAATACACATCATCACGAAAGTGATGCACATTATCCTAAAAGCAATAACATCACCCACAATAGAAAAAAGGAAAAATTATAATTATATTCATCCATTTGCAACATAAATAACATAAAATGTATCCCAAAAAAATAATTCATTTATTTAAAAAGGAATAAATCTTAGAGAAGTCACACCGCATAACATGTGTTTGAATAAGTGATGGAGGTCAGTTTAGCTTTCGAGTAATTAGGAATGAAGATACCAATCAGAGGAATTAGTTGTCAAAACTTTTTATTTTTTGTGGTTAATTATGACTTTTTATTTTTTGCTACAAGTTATGACTTTTTATTTTTCTGAGATAAATTTTACGTTATTTATGTTTGGAATAGGTTAATATAATTGTGAATGATCTGTATTGCTTTTGAGATGATTTGTATTGCTTTTAGGATTATGTATATTGCCTTTAGGATAATGTGTAATCTTTAAGATAATTTCTAAAAAATATATGAATTTTAACATTTCTACATAAGGGTATATTGGTCTTTAGAGTTACTTAGAATATAATTAAAATGACTGAAATGAATATTTTTTAAAGATAAAGGACTAAAATGGGATTTTGCACAAAGTTGAACGACCTATTTGACTTTTTCCATAAAATGATTAACCCCGGGTGACTTTGTCCTCGTGCATGGAATCTTGGATGATAGATATCACGTAAGGGGATAATGGGGTGGAGCTCATGTTTTAATTGAGGACGTTTAAATGTTCTAGACGTTAAAAAAAAAAAATTAAACAGAGGTATCCAATCTGCTGTATTTCTCAGGTGTAGGTCTACCTTTCTGTGTATATCTATTATTCTTCAAGTGTACGTAATGTAGTTAGATAATTGGAGGTGTGGTTGATACTTGATGGTATTTGTAGTTTCTATATATCGCTCCTTTATTTTTTTACGCTTTCTTATATAAAAAATTATTATCATATAAAATAAAATATTTAATATTTAATACATATATACTTACTATAACAACTTTTCTTTCTTTTTAATCTCCATCACCAAATTTTGACTGTCTAGCATATTTGACGTGGACTTGGCTCGATTGCCTATGATACTCTTTTTTACAATTTCCTTAATAATAGTGTAGATTGCTGCCATATGATCACGGGCGGAGCCTGAGTTTTTTGTTAGTGGGGATTAAAATTCATAATTTTTAAATTATATAAGTATTTTTTTTTTCAGTGGGGCTAATTAATTTTTTTAACTAAAAACACAGAGATATTTAATTTTTTTTCAAAAAATATATAGAAATTTTAACGTTTTTATGGGCCAATGGAAGCTTTAATCTATAATTTTTTAACTATACGAGTATTTTTATTTTTTAGTGGGGGCTAATTATTATTTTTTAACAAAAAATACATAGATATCTAATTTTTTAAAAAAAATATATAGAAATTTTAACATTTTTATGAGCCAGTGGGACTAAAATCTATAATTTTTGAACTAGACGAGTATTTTTATTTTTTAGTGGGGGCTAATTAATTTTTTTAACTAAAAATACATGTATATCTAATTTTTTTTTAAAAAAATACATAAAAATTTTAACGATTTTTATGAGTTAGCCCCCACTGGCCCGCATGTGCCTCCGCCAGTGCATATGATAATGACACAATTCTATGGTTTATAGCAGCCCAAAAACCATGGTCAGCTTATCACTCAAATATGGAATTCTACATGAAGTTTCTTGTTTTTTTTTTTTTAGCTTGAGCTTCAACTTTTAAACTTACAAGAAGCACTTTTAAGTATCTAAATTATGCCAAACATTCCAAGTCATGTTAAACGTAAAACATCAAGCGTCCAAAGAATATAAACCCTCAAGCCAGTTAGGCACTCAACCGCAGAAAAGAAAAAAAAAATATATATATATATATATATATATATATATATTGTTAGGAGTTTCACATGATGAACTAAAGAATAAAGAAAATAATTTCTCTCACATGAAAAGATTAGGAGAATAATGAGCTATTAATAAATATGTGTAGGCTCAAGACTTAATAGTTTAAATTTTTAGGTCAATAGTTGAGTTCTACACATGTGTGTTAAAGCCCATTTATTCTCAGGTTCTTTGGGCTCATCACAACAAGTGGTATCAGAGCCGATGGTTGGACGATCTTGGCCTGGATTCTAGAAAAATTATGGTGGACTATCATGATGGACTCTAGGTGGAGCTTGGCAGCAGGGTTCGGAGGATGGAGCAGGATCATGATAAGCATAATTCTTGGGTTATACTCTTAAAGTTGTATGAGGTTACAGTAACGCAATGGAGTAAGGTTTGGTTGATCTGGATAATTCTAAGCAAGCTTGTACGAGAGTAAGATTACGGAGCCTTATGGTTGATCTCGGGTGCACGAGGAAAATCTACTGGAGCTGGCATGGTAGTAAATAAGGTGCATAGTTGATCTGGGGTGCACAAGAAAGAGCTACTGGAGCTGGCATGGTAGTAGCTAAGGTGCAAAAAAAAAAGTCTAAATACTATGTGAGAGTGATGAAGATGGATTCCTCGACGATGAATGTGGATCAAAGGGAAGTTAAGGCCCAATTGGAATTCAAATGTGAAAAGGGATAGATTTGTTAGAAGTTTCACATGATTAACTAAAGAGCAAAGAAAATGATTTCCCTCACATGAAAAGCTTATGATAATAATGAACTATTAATAAACATGTGTAGGTTCAAGACCCAATAATTTAAATTTTTGAGTCAATAGTTAAGTTTTACACATGTTTGTTAAGACTTATTTATTATATATATATATATATATATATATAATTATGAGTTACTAAAATTACAAATAATAAAATCTCCAAATGAACTTAATATTCGATCAACTTAAAATCTCTATTGGCCAAAATCCTCAGTTACCATATCCAAACCAAATATAGCAAATAACCATTCAAATCCAACGATTACAAAGATTAAAATGACATAAGACATGAGCGAACAAAAGCTCAAAAACCATTCAAAACGAAATCCAAATTCCTCACTATCTACAAAGAAAGTAGGCAGAAATATATCCAAACCAAGTATAGCAAATAACCATTCAAATCCAACGATTACAAAGATTAAAATGACACAAGACATGAGCGAACAAAAGCTCAGTCAAAACGAAATCCAAATTCCTCACTATCTACAAAGAAAGTAGGCAGAAATATATATGAAGGTGAACGAACAAAAACTCAGTAAAAAAATTAATCATAAAATAAATTAAACGATACAATAATCAATACTGATACGTATAAAACCCCTGAACTTTTACAGAATTACAAATTAGCACAAGATAGCCCAAAATTAAAAGACGGCGCCACCAACGATAAGGTCCGAGGTCCAACGAACCTCGGACCGAGAGATCCGAGGTCCAAGAGACCTCGGAATTAAATAGTCCGAGGTCCCTTGGACCTCGGAATTTCTGTCCGAGGTCCAAGAGACCTCGGACAAAGCCTGTCCGAGGTCTCTTGGACCTCGGATGTACTGTCCGAGGTCCAAGGACCTCGGACCGGTGATGTCCAAGGTCCATGGACCTCGGACCAGTGGTGTCCGAGGTCCATGGACCTCGGACAGCTTTGTCCGAGGTCCAAGGACCTCGGACCAGTGGTGTCCGAGGTCCACGGACCTCGGACAGCTTTGTCCGAGGTCCATGGACCTCGGACCAGTGGTGTCCGAGGTCCACGGACCTCGGACAGCTTTGTCCGAGGTCCATGGACCTCGGACCAGTGGTGTCCGAGGTCCACGGACCTCGGACCAGTGGTGTCCGAGGTCCACGGGCCTCGGACAGCCTTGTCCGAGGTCCATGGACCTCGGACCAGTGATGTCCGAGGTCCATGGACCTCGGACAGCTTTGTCCGAGGTCCATGGACCTCGGACCAGTGATGTCCGAGGTCTACGGACCTCGGACGTTTATTTTCCGAGGTCCTGTGGACCTCGGACAGGTTTTCTGGAGCAGGTTCGGGTTTTGGTCGTCGTGCGCGGAGAGACTTTTTTTTTGGGTCAGGCGAGGTAGAGCTGTCTGAGCTACCTTTTTTGTACTAGTATACTTTGTTCCATAAACTCAGAGAATCTCCAGCAAAACTCCCACTGATCTATTTAATCAATTGTCCACCAGTCCTTTGTCAATTTTCCACAATGCTTGTAATGATGATTCACTGCTGCACCTTTAATCTTTTGACTCAGCTGCAATGATTACTTTTCCTTTGTGACTCAGCAAACCATGTGACTTCAAAGGCCATGGTGCCTATAAAAGGCAGAGGATTTAGCCAGAGATGAGGGACTTCTGAGACAGACATTAATACATACATATATTTTTCTTTCTCTGTAAAAGCACCAAGCTAACTTAAGCATCGGAGTGCTAATGCGGGCAAGACCCGCTAAGCTCTCTTTGTTTTGCAGGCATCAAGGCAGTACGTGAAGGCCACTTGCGACTCGACATTTTTCTACCTTAACAGGTTGGCGCCCACCGTGGGGCCGATTCTAAATTCCCCACTGAGTTTTCACAAGATTACACCATGGTAACTACCCGGAGTCAGAATGTTGCAAGTGGATATGGAGAAGAAGCTGTAAAACAGCCAAATGTGCAGTTCTGTCTGGGAGAGACTTCCAACCTTAGACAGACCGAGTTACCGCCGCCAGGAGGAGAGATACCTACGAAAAATCGTCCACCATACAGCAATCCATACACAAATCAGTACCAAAGCTACCAACCAACATACTATCCACAAGGACCTGTTTGGAACACAGGGTGGCAGCATCCCACTGCTGCAACACAAGTTCCGCAAACTAACCAGCTAACGGATCTTGGTTATATCCTAAAAACCCTGGAGGAGTTGAAACAGGCTGTTCATAGCCCAACACCTCAACCAGCACCTCACCACCCAGATATTCAACCTCATCAAATGCCCCGAAAAAATCATTCGCGCCAAAACACCCAATCGGCCAAAAATATAACCAAACCAAGAGAGTCCAGACAACGGGTTCACCCTAGGAGGCAACGCAAAGAAACGATGAACTCCACAAGGTCATCACAGAGTTCGAGTGCGGCAGCACGAGACCTAACTCAAAGTGCCCGAATGAGGGGTACTGCTAGTGTAATATCAGTCGCAAGGACTTTCCGAGGCCCAAATCCCTTCAACCGCGCCATCAACAAGGTTCCGAAGCCCGCACAGTACAAATTGCCTCATTTGCCCACATACGATGGACATGGAGACCCTAAAGATCATCTGGCGTTGTTCAGGCACAAAATGGAGTTCACGGAGTTGCCAGAGGCTTGGGTGTGTAAAGTTTTTGCAGGAACTTTAGTGGAAGCGGCCAGGGTGTGGTATGACGAACTGAACGAGGGGTCAGTCGGTTCTTATGTGCAGTTGGCAGATTTGTTTGTTGGGAGATTTTCCTCGGCTATTAGGCCGACCCGCCATACTACCTCCTTGCTCGGTTTGAAACAGAGAGAAGGAGAAACTCTCCGTCGGTATGCAACCCGCTTTAATGAAGCAACCCTTCAGTGTACGCAATTTGATCAGGGTTTTGCAATACAGGCGTTCACAAAGGGGGTAGCCAATGAGTTGCTCCGGGCTTCCTTAGCCAAAAAGACCCCACAGAACATGATAGAATTGATGACCAGAGCTGAGAAGTATATTAAAGTAGAAGAGGTGGCGATGGCGGAGAAGGAAGAAGACTCTAAGAGGAGAAGACTGGAAGAGAGGTCAAGCTAGGAGCCTACAGATTCGAAGACCTCAGTGGTAAGGAGAAAGGTTTGACACGTAGAGCAGCTAAGAAAACACTCTTTGAATGTTTGATTGTTGTTTATGTCGAGACAAATTATGTCTCTACAATGAATTTGATATTCGCGTCCTAAGTTTCTGTCAATGATTGCAATTCTTTGAGACAAATATCATGTGATCTACTAAAGCGAACATTTATCGGAAGAGAGTCAAATCCAGAAATGGGAGACCAAAATAGATAAAAGAGAGAGACACATTTCTTGCGGAAACAAGATCTTCCTAGGGCAACGTAAAGAAAACCGGGGGCACGACCCCTGAGTTTCAAGTCGAAGGCCGGGGGCACGACCCCTGAGTTTTAAGATTGAAGATAAAGACCGGGGGCACGACCCCCGAGTTTCAAGATTGAAGATGAAGACCGGGGGCACGACTCCCGAGTTTCAAGACAAAAACCGGGGGCACGACCCCTGAATTTCAAGTCGAAGGTCGGGGCCACGACCTCCGAGTTTCAAGTTTGAAGACGAAGACTGGGGGCACGACCCCCGAGTTTCAAAACGAAGGCTGGGGGCACGACCCCCGAGTTTCAAGTTTGAAGACGAAGACTGGGGGCACGACCCCCGAGTTTCAAGTTTGAAGACGAAGACTGGGGGCACGACCCCCGAGTTTCAAAACGAAGGCCGGGGGCACGACCCCCGAGTTTCAAGTTCGAAGACGAAGACTGTGGGCACGACCCCCGAGTTTCCAAGACAAAGACCGGGGGCACGACCCCCGAACCCAAAGCTGAGGTCAGGGCACGACCCCTGACCCACGTCCGAGGTCAGGGCACGACCCCTGACCCACGTCCGAGGTCAGGGGCACGACCCCCGAACCCAGGTCCGAGGTCTGAGGTCGGGGCCATGACCCCTGACGCACGTCCGAGGTCAGGGCACGACCCCTGACCCACGTCCGAGGTCAGGGGCATGACCCCTGACCCAAGTCCGAGGTTCGGGGCGCGACCCTCGAACCCAAAGCCGAGGTCCAAGAGACCTCGGACGAAAACGAAAACCGGAGGTCCGGGGCACAACCCCGACCCACGTCTGGGGTTCAATGCTGGGGGCACGACCCCCAGAGTCATCAAAATTATCCTTCAACAATAAAGGATTTCAGAAAAATATGACCCAACAAAAAAAAAAAAAAAAAAAATTGAGTACAGGAGGGAAAACCAAGGGTTTCAAATCCTCATCATTTCAAAAGTCACTGCACCAGATCTTGACAAGTGACAAGGCTACATTATTGGTGGTAGGTGACAAATTGCATAGAAGATAAAGCAGAGTTAAAATAATTTATTGACTAGATTCGACTTTGCTAAAGCATCACAATCAGTTCCCATACCTATTTTATAGCTCAAGGAACTGAGGGGGCATCATGATACGTATAAAACCCCTGAACTTTTACAGAATTACAAATTAGCACAAGATAGCCCAAAATTAAAAGACGGCGCCACCAACGATAAGGTCCGAGGTCCAACGAACCTCGGACCGAGAGATCCGAGGTCCAAGAGACCTCGGAATTAAATAGTCCGAGGTCCCTTGGACCTCGGAATTTCTGTCCGAGGTCCAAGAGACCTCGGACAAAGCCTGTCCGAGGTCTCTTGGACCTCGGATGTACTGTCCGAGGTCCAAGGACCTCGGACCGGTGATGTCCAAGGTCCATGGACCTCGGACCAGTGGTGTCCGAGGTCCATGGACCTCGGACAGCTTTGTCCGAGGTCCAAGGACCTCGGACCAGTGGTGTCCGAGGTCCACGGACCTCGGACAGCTTTGTCCGAGGTCCATGGACCTCGGACCAGTGGTGTCCGAGGTCCACGGACCTCGGACAGCTTTGTCCGAGGTCCATGGACCTCGGACCAGTGGTGTCCGAGGTCCACGGACCTCGGACCAGTGGTGTCCGAGGTCCACGGACCTCGGACCAGTGGTGTCCGAGGTCCACGGACCTCGGACAGCTTTGTCCGAGGTCCATGGACCTCGGACCAGTGATGTCCGAGGTCCATGGACCTCGGACAGCTTTGTCCGAGGTCCATGGACCTCGGACCAGTGATGTCCGAGGTCTACGGACCTCGGACGTTTATTTTCCGAGGTCCTGTGGACCTCGGACAGGTTTTCTGGAGCAGGTTCGGGTTTTGGTCGTCGTGCGCGGAGAGACTTTTTTTTGGGTCAGGCGAGGTAGAGCTGTCTGAGCTACCTTTTTTGTACTAGTATACTTTGTTCCATAAACTCAGAGAATCTCCAGCAAAACTCCCACTGATCTATTTAATCAATTGTCCACCAGTCCTTTGTCAATTTTCCACAATGCTTGTAATGATGATTCACTGCTGCACCTTTAATCTTTTGACTCAGCTGCAATGATTACTTTTCCTTTGTGACTCAGCAAACCATGTGACTTCAAAGGCCATGGTGCCTATAAAAGGCAGAGGATTTAGCCAGAGAGGGGGGACTTCTGAGACAGACATTAATACATACATATATTTTTCTTTCTCTGTAAAAGCACCAAGCTAACTTAAGCATCGGAGTGCTAATGCGGGCAAGACCCGCTAAGCTCTCTTTGTTTTGCAGGCATCAAGGCAGTACGTGAAGGCCACTTGCGACTCGACATTTTTCTACCTTAACAAATACTAGAAATAATAGAAATCACAATAATTGATACGTCAAAGACTACAGATGAGTCACATTATGAAACGTTTTTTTTTTGGGTCAAACACATTATGGAATTAAAGAACACGGGGTGATGGACTTCTTAGGGCAAGTTCAATAGAATATCTAAAATGTAAAAATTTTTAAATTTTGATTTTTTTAAAGATTCTATGGCCCAAAAAAAACATTAATGATCTAAATTGATATACGAGAGGTCCATCACTTTTGTCATCTTTTAAGTTAAAATAGAGACTCAGTCTGTATTTTTTAATATAAATTTGTTTAAAAAAATAGAGACTGAGTCTCTATTTTGACTTAAAAATGACAAAAGTGATAGACTCCAAGTATATTTGGATCATTAATATTTTTTTAGGCCATTGAGTTTTTAAAAAAACTTAAATTTAAAAAAATTTATATTTTAATGACTCTATTAAAAATAGTCTTAGTCACCGAAAAAAATACAGTAAAAATAAAAGATTAAATTAGACGTTGTGAGTCAGATTGATAAGACCAGCACTGTCTCATGCAAAAAAATAAAAAATAAAAAGATAAGACCAGTTGTCCATATAGGACAACAGAGTAGGAACGGATGACCAAAAAAAAAGGGAGTAGGAACTGGAAGCAATACAGTAAAGTGCTATTATTGAGAAACAGTGAAATTTTAATAGATTCTAATTCTTCGATCTGGAATAGAATAATAAAAATAAATGTTATTTTTGTCTTTTCCTTGTCAAAATATACATGTCATTTTAAGCGCTATTTTTGTATGAAGAATCAGACAAAAATTATGTAATAGGTTTAACGAGACAAACAAACAACCATCAATGTGGACGGTTTTCGATGTAGTAAGAATTTAATATCATCTAAACTTTGTTTATACAGATTGATGCCAATAAATGACATCTAAGGCTATTTTTAATAGAGTATGTACATTGGATCGTTATTGACTATTTTAAAAATTTATATAGAGATTAAAAAAAAATTTAAAGACCCCTTTAGAGATTCAGATAAAAAAAAATTATTTTGAAAACTCATTTAGAGACCAAGATAAATAAATAAAAAAGCATTCCTAGTGACGGTCTCTATAAAATTGAGTCTTTATATTGTGTTAATTTTAATTTTACATAGTAATTTGATTAAGTGTTATTTTTTCTCGAGTATTAATTTTTTTTAATTAATTGTTATTTATATTATCTTAACTTTTTGTAATGAACATTTCAAACAAAAAATAAACAAATTTTGAGAATGATAAAATTTAAAAAATTAGGATTACGTTTAATTACATCCGGTTTATATTCCGGTCTTGTATTTATTTATATTTGTTTTTGTCTTCTTTATTTTATTCAATTTTTAAAGTAATTAAATTAATTAATTTAATCTCAAATCTCTTATCCGAATAACATCTATTGGATTGAATTTTCTTTCCTTAATCTCATCCATTCGTTTGTTTGGTTTGGTTTGGTTTCTTCCGATTAGAGGATCTTCACTAATCGTAATGTAAGGCCGGCATAAAGCCTTATCTTCTTCATGAGTGAAATTGCGACCTCTCGAACTTCTGTTGGTACATTCCATAGCTGCTACAAAGGTAAAAATGATAGTTAGGTTGATTTATAATCAATTTTAATGATTACATAATTAAATGAAAAAAACTAATTAAAAATCCCATAAAGCCTTATCTTCTTCATGAGTGAAATTGCGACCCTTCAAACTTCTGTCGGTACATTCCATAGCTGCTAAAAAGGAAAAAATGATAGTTAGGTTGATTTATAATCAATTTTAATGATTACATAATTGAATGAAAAAAACTAATTAAAAACCCTAATTAAAAAATCCCTAATTAAAATAAAACCTAATTTTAAAAAATCCTAATTAAAAAAAACTCTAACTAAAAAAAGCTGAATTAAAAATTCCTAATTAAAAAAAACCCTAATTAAAAAAAACGAATTAAAAAATCATAATTTAAAAAAACTCTACTTAAAAAACCCTAATAAAAAAAATCTAATTAAAAAATCCTAATTAAAAAATATATATAAAAATTACAACTATAAAAAAGCCCTATAAATTACAACTATAAAAAAAAAAACATATAAATTACAACTATAAAAAAATCCCTATAATTACAACTAAAAATAAACCCCTATAATTTACAACTATAAAAATAAACCCTACAACTATTCAAAAAAGCCTAATTAAAAAAAACCATAATTAAAAAAACCCTAATTAAAACTATTAAAAAAGCCTAATTACAACTAAAAAAAAACCCTAATTATAAAAACCCCTCCCCTTTCAAATACTCATCAGTCACCCCCCTCCCCCCATCCCAACCAAAACCCATTCCCGTTGCACTCTCCCCCTTCCCAACCCCACTGCACCTTCCCTCTCTCCCACCCCGTTGCCGAAACCACCCCCATCTTGAATTTTTTTTTTTTTAATATTGTGTATTTACCTTTTTGCATTTTTTTTGTGTTGATTTTTGTTGAAGATGGTATTCTTGCTTGCATATATAGAATATCCAACACCACCAATGACTCTTTTTTTTATTGAATTTTTTTTGTTTTTTTTGTTTTTACGTTTCAGATCTAACGATGTCAGATATGAGATATACCTTTTTTTTAGGGATTCGATCGTTTAACTTTTTTTTGTTGAATTTTTTTTTAGGGTTTCAGATCTGATCGTCAGATCTGAAACATTATTTTTTTTAGCGATCCAACCATTGTGTTTTTTTTGGTTTTTTTTTTTTAGGGTATCGTCAGATCTGAAATATTCATTTTTTTTAACAATCCCACCCTAGTATTTTATTGTTAAATTTATTTTTTTTAGGTTTTCATATCTGATGAAGTCAGATCTGAAATATTCTTTTTATTTTTTGGGATCAGATCTCACCAACAACTCTTTTTTTGTTGAAGATTCCTTTTTTTATAACTTTTTATCTTTTACTATAGTCTCTATTTTCATCGATAAATTTATTGAAGAAAATGGAGATTAGGTGCTATTTTTGTTTCCCAAAGCTTAAATGATGTCATAATTCTACGTAAAAATGTGCAATGAAGTTTTAAAGACCCCATTAGTGGTGTTTTTTTTTTTTTGTTTTTTTTATCAATGGAGTCTCTAAAAACAACAATGATTACTATTTAGAGATTTTATTGAGGATACCCTAACAGAAACACATGCGGGGCGAAGCTAGAGGCGGCCGGCATTTTTTTTTCAAAAGAATTTATATAATATCGTTAAAAAAAAATTTGTTCCTCACTATTGATTTATTTTTTCTGTAATTAATCTTCTTATTTAAATTTTGATCATCTAATATTAAATTTTTACCTCCACCCCTAAAGACACGCACAAAAATCTGTCTACCGACACATAAAGATAATGGCCTTTGGAAAATTTTACAACCAAGGAATGGATTATATAGGGGAGAACCCGAAAAGTAATAATTCTTTTAATTTAGACTCTCTCAATGCTCACAAGAACTCCAACCAAGAAAGATAGCACAACTTTATCACCATATATAATGGAAATTAATTTCGTCCTCTTCAATTTCATCTTCTAAAGGGGAAGAGTTTTTTAATGTTTAGTATAAACTTTCAGTAGAAGAAGAGAGTTGTGAGTATTTGGTTTAGAATTTTGGATATGATATTGATTTTGAAATTAATAGCTTTTTGAGAAATATGTTATCATAAAAATTCGTTTATATGTAATTACTACCCGAAGTCTTTTTATTGACTTTAAAACTAACCACTTGTAATAATATCAGCAAATATCAGCAAATATTTATTTTCTCGTTTTGTTTTAATTCAAAACCAATTTGATTACTGCAAGAAAATCTTAATGAAATAAAGACACTAAAAAATTCAACGCAAAAAAAACAATCCATGCCATTATTATTTAGTGGGGTTAAAAATACACACTATGTTAAAGAGTTAACAAAGACTCTAGAATTCTCATGATCCAGAAGCTTCAAAGGAAAAGCTAAAATGGCGGATAAAAAATCTTAGCGCAATATGGTTTAATTAATAAAGTCTAGAGTATTCTTAAAGTTGGTGGCCTTGATATTTCTTGCTCATTAAGGGCATCTTTAATGAGGATTCTAAAATGCAAATTTTTTTATTTTTGGATTGTTTTAGAGTCTTATAGTCCAAAAAGTAATATTATTCATAGAAAAAGTACGTAAGGTTTACTACTTTTGGTTTAAAAGATGTCAAAATAGAGCCTCAGGCTCCATTTTGTTCAACAAATTCTAAAAATACCCACATTTATGGTATCTCCAATGGTGGAGACTATTCACAAAAACTTACTATTTTTAATTATTTTAGAAACCCGGTCTCTAAATTTAGAGCCAATATAGGTGGACCCACCACTTTTATTAACTTTTTGACTAAAATAGAGACTCAATTATTTTTTGAGTTTCTAAATTTAGAGCCAAAAAAATAAATTGGGTCTTTATTTTAACTCAAATCTCTAAAATTGTGTAGACCCCATATATTTTGACTCTAAATTAAAATACCAAGTCTCTAAAAATTATTAAAAATAATAAATTTTTATAAATAATATTTTTTATTGAAGATATTTTTAAAATTTTTTACATTATATAGCCTCTATTAAAGATAGAGACGTTGTGTCTCATTGTTGCAGCGTGGAGTCGATAGTGGCTAGTTAGCTGCTGTGGTGAGAGATATGCGAAGAAGTGTAGGGGGTGTTATTGCTTGTGCGTGAGTGTTGCTGTTGGTGTGTAGAAATTAATAACTAAAGTGTCTGTTAGTATAAGTGTGCTGTAGTATAATTGAGAGAAGTTGAGGTATTAGTTTATTAGTAAAGAAGTTCAAAAGTGGAAGAGTTGTCATAAAATTGTGGTAATCATTGTGTGTATTTTATATTTATTGTTCAACACGATATAGTAAAACACAATATTGTGGTAATCATTGTGCCTATTTTATATTTATTAGTAAAGAAGTTCAATAGTGGAAGAGTTGTCCCACTATTGTAATATAATAATATTGTGGTAATTATTGTGTATTTTATATTTATTGTTCAACACAATATAGTAAAAGACAATATTGTCGTAATCATTGTGCCTATTTTATATTTATTAGTAAAGAAGTTCAGTGGAAGAGTTGTCCCACTATAGTAATATAACAATATTGTGGTAATCATTGTGTGTATTTTATATTTATTGTTGGGAAAAATGCAGCAGTAGTCCCCATTGTTTACTCAAAAGTCAATTTAATCCCCATTGTTTTAAAATGCTCAAAAAGGTCCCCAATGTTTGTAAACATGCTCATTGTGGTCCCTACCGTTAAAATTTTAACAGAAAATTTATAAAATAACTAAACTACCCTTACTTAAAAATAAAATACCCAAAATATCCCTATCTTCTTCTTCCTCCTCCAAACCCTCAACCCACCACCCCCAAGCACCACCAAGCACCACCCCCACCCACCACCCCCTCCCCTGCGGCACAGTGCCTCCCCCACCCCCCCTGGCGCGACAGCGCCCCCCCACCCCCCCCCTGCGCGCGACAGCGCCCCCCCCACCCCCCCCCCCCTGCGCGCAACAGCGCCTCCCACCCCCCCCGCCGCGACAGCGCCTCCCCCCACCCCCCCCTGCGCGCGACAGCGCCCCCCCCACCCCCCCCTGCGCGCGACAGCGCCCCCCCCACCCCCCCCTGCGCGCGACAGCGCGCCCCCCCCCCCCCCCCCCCCCGCGCGCGAACAGCGCCCCCCCACCCCCCTGCGCGAACAGCGCCACCCACCCCCCCCCCCCTGCTGCGCGAACAGCCCCACCCCCCTCCTTGTGTATTAGTGTGTGTTTTGGTGTTAGTGTGTGTTTATGAGTGTGTATTAGTGTGTATTTTTTGGTGTTAGTGTGTGTTTTTTGATGTTAGTGTGTGTTTGTGGGTGTGTTAATGTGTGTGTATTAGTGTATTTTTTGGTGTTTTTGTGAGTGTGTGTGTTTGTGGGTGTGTTAGTGTGTGTTTTTTGGTGAGTGCGTGTGTTTGTAGGTGTGTTAGTGTGTGTTTTTTGGTATTTTTGTGTGAAATTTTGTGTTTTTTGTGATTTTTCAAATTTACCCTTGAAATACTATTCACATCTGTTAAAACTAACCAAAATTTTAACGGTAGGGACCACAATGAGCATGTTTACAAACATTGGGGACCTTTTTGAGCATTTTGAAACAATGGGGATTAAATTGACTTTTGAGTAAACAATGGGGACTACTGCTGCTTTTTACCCTTTATTGTTCAACACAATATAGTAATGGCACGTAAAAAAAACTTTTTTTAGTGGAGTGTTAAATAAAGTTTTTAAACTAAAAATATTTTAAAAATAAATATTTTTAAAAATTATAATTTAACTCACTCTTTAATAAATGTGCCTATAAATGACCTGTCTCCACACCTCCCCTTTTCACACACCCTGTAAGTAAATTGTCACGCCACTAAATTTGCCGGGACAAATTCAGGAACATGATCGCTGCGAATCTACGAAAAGTAATTTCCTAAGCCCACAAGGCTGTATATACTAAAAAATAATAATAAATTAAACTAAAATAATATTCTCATAAATACCAACAACAGAGCCTCTAAAGTCTTAAAAAAAATAAATGCTTCAAAAATTCAAAGAAATACATATATTCATTAAAAACTCTAATACAGTACAATCTAAATATTTCAAATTATAAAAATCTCGCAGTCCAAAATCAGAGAATACCTACCTTTCTATTTACTTATTCTTATCTGCAAGAGTCAAATAAAGTAGTGAACGAAACAATGTCTAGTAAATAGAACTCATCCCAAGAAAAGTTAAAGGTTCAAAGATCAATAAAATTCAGAGGCCAATAATCGATACAAAATTCAATAATTAATGCAATGACATAATATCGAAACTAACAAAACCATAACAAGTTGTGGTTGCTTAATAGCGCGATTCACAATACGAAGTTCACAATTCACACTAAAACAGATGGCGGCTAATTAACTTCCAGCCGTCTAGGATTCGATACACACCTTATATAGTCCATAGGCTCAAAACATGTCACGCGCTTAATTTTATCTAGAGAATCAAGAAAACGAATTCAACAATAATCAATAAGGAGTGCCAAAGAAGACGAAGAATTGAACAAAATTTATTAATCAACAAAGGGATACAAAAGAACGGTAAATTCTACTTACCTTAAACTCAATAAAATCTTCTCATAACTTTATTTTTTTTCTCAAAAAGTTGTGAGATTCTAAGGTCTTATAGCTCGTTTATACAGAGGTTTAATCCTAATCCGATAAGCACTTAGAATTCAAAACCAAATAAAACTCTATCTTTATTTTCTAAAAAGATTTCTACTTCCATAAAAAATCTTACAAGATAAAAACTCTAATTTTCAAGTCACTTATCTTTTTTTTTCTATTAGCACTCTCAATTAATAATAAAAATTGAGGTTATTACATAAATCATGCTTGCACTAGTGTGCAAATTGTCGCTGCATTGGTTGGTTTTTGGAAGTTTGCTTCAAGAGTCAAAATTTGTGAGTCGATTTTGATTTCATGTGCCCAAAAGAAGCCGTATCGTGAGAACAAGAAGAAAAGGTAATGCATCTATGCTCAGGGGACAATTATAGATCGGATATCTTTGTCTTGACAAAATTTCACCAACCTTCCCTATGTGGCGACTACACTATATATCATCTCGTAAATCACGAATCCTAAGGTAATTATTAGTATATTAGAATGAATTTACACGAATGGAATTAATCAAGAAATATCATAAAATTGTAAATGAAATGAACTTGAGAATGACAATTACATATTTGGTATGCTCTAGGAATAAATAGTAGAAATGAGAATACCTTGTATGTTATGTGAATTCTAACGCAAGTGCACGTATCGCAACAAGTAATAAAGTGATAAGTAAAGATCGTTTTCACGAGGACTGTGATTACTAACTACCGAAATTAATTTAGCTTTAACTTTATTCGGACAATCAAGAATTGAGAATTTGTAACTAATGACTAAATAAATTATAGACTTAACAAAATAGAAAAAGTAACACAATTACAAAATTAACAAAAGATGGTAATTTAATAATAAAAAGGCTCTAGGGATTCCAATTTCACCAAGATTAATCCTATTTGAAACTAGTGATTTAAATAAATTGACATCTATTCCTTACGTTGCCAACAATTTCGCTAAGGTAGATATTAATCTTTCTCAAGCATCAATAACCTATCCCAATAAGCAAGCTAACTACATCTTTGTGATAACTGTGAACTTATGGAATGCATTAAGCCCTAGAAATTCAAATGCTGCACTAGATCTCATAACTATCTCTAGCTTATGACGATTTAATGGTATTTTATACGTGGTCTAATTTAGTTATCACTTCTCAGTCTCAAACTAAATCACGACTCATGCAATTGTTGATCAGGCAACCACAAGCATTAAACTCAGCATAAAATACTCAATGCAAATATGCAATAGTTCATCAATCAATTAAAATTAAAAGCATTCAAATATTCATAGTTTGGCTACATCGTAGCCCTAGAAAAATAACTTAGAATATCATAAAGAAATTAAATAAAATCCAAAGCATACTGTAAATCATGATGAGAGAGATAGAGAAAACTAGAATTTGGAGAAGAATTGGGACAGAAGTTCGTCTCCGGATCGTTCATTCGTCTTCAACTCGCGAATCTTGAAGTTTTCCTCTCTCTTGAATGTTATTTTTCTCTCCCAAAACCAGCTGCCTCCAAACGCCCCATTTCTTAACGTCTGATGCCTTTTTTTTTTAACATAGGGTTTCTTCTTTTCGCACCTTTTACAAAATTGCCTTTAAAATTCCTGCGATACTGCGCAGCTGTACTATGTCTGCGCTACTCTATTTGTTCTTCAATTTCTCCACAAATTGCATAAAATCTAATCTTTTGCAATTCCTCTTCAATCTTTGCCTCAAAACTCATGCTTCTTCATATAATTAACCTATATTGCAAAACAAACACGGAACTAATCAAATTGCTCATAAATTACTCAAGAACTAACAAAATTTAAGTGAAAAGGCGCTAAAGTAATTTATCAATATTACACCCAACAAACACCCCCAAACTTAAACTTTGCTTGCCCTCAAGCAAAAGACACAACTAAAGAAAGAAACAAACTAAAAACTAAAAACTCGACACAAAATAACTCACGAAAGCAATGCTGTAGGATAGTAAATTGTCACGGCCTCAGTAGCTTTATTTCACAACTCAATAGGTGACTTTCAATCATAAGCATGAGAAATAATAACTTCACATAAGTTGCATTTTACTTCAATCCCCCAAGTGAGTGTGTTAATAGCCTCTATCCTAATCAATTGTACCCAGATGAGTTTATGCAAGTTAAGTGAATTATCAACATAGATATTTTATTTTCAATCACTTAGGACTTCATACGCTTACTTTTCTTGCCACTCTCCACTAATGTAGGTTAATCATAACATTAAAGATCAATAGGACTTTACATTTGGTTATAACGTGTGGCTAGGGTGGAGGTAGGATAATGGATATAATATGAAGCTAAACTACCTATAAGCACACAAATATTCAAGGATGTTTAATGGAGCACATGCCAATTCTACTTCTTACCACCAAAACTATTCAACATATCTCTTTTTCTTTCATCTTTCATTTCACTTCCTCAACAATCCTTCACAACATTTAAAAACACATAAAGAACCTACACTCCCCCAAACTTGCATTTTTATATTAATTACAAGGAGTGTGGTTCTTCTCGTTTCTTTTCATTCTTTTCTTTTTCTTTTGCTTTTCTCAATATTTCATTTTTTTTTCTGAAACAAAACTACACATCACCAAATCATCAAACCTCCTATCATTCAATACAAAACATGGCTCCATATAATCATCCTAGAACAATCATATGTTACAGGGAGGAGGGTCATTAATTTAGCGTCATCAACTTGACAAGTTAAGGAAGAATTTGTAGGTTGCACATGAAAGAAAAAGCTAATTAAGCTCAAAAGGTTGAACTAAGGATATTCAATCATTACCGGGTTGGCTTAAAAGGCTCAAACGATCCAAAGATGGCCTAAATCATTTCTCTAATGCTATGCAACCTAGGATTTCGCCTCGAGTGACAATCAAGCAAGTTCTAAAGTCCTATACTCATTTTTCTGTTCATTTAACCTCACATAAACCTTCTCTAAGTAACAACATAATTAGGCGAGGCTAAGTGCGCATTAGATGGGGATTTTTCATAAAACAAAACTATGCTTCAGTCAACTATCCTCATCACTATCATGTCATTCCTTATGCTACTCATCATCGGCTTATTTCTTATCTTTCCAACATTACTTTCAAATTTTTTTAAATTTTTCAAAATTTTTCAATTTTTTTAACACTAAATGAAACAAATAATAAAAATAATAATAAAACTGATGAAAAGAAAACACGTAAAACAAGAAAACACTTAAAACAAATATGAAAAGAAAAAATACGCAAACAAACAAGTAAACACCACCCCCAAACTGAGAAAGAAACATTGTCCTCAATGTGAAAACATGAAATTAAAGCAACCAGAGGACTTCCCTGAGTAGTATCGTCGTCGACGTGAGCCCGAGGTGGTATTGCGTCTTCGGCGGCATGGTGATTCCCTTTTTCTTTTTCTTTTTCATTTTTTTTTTCACATCACTGTAGACGCCAGCGCAGCTGCGCCATTTTTTAGCGCAACAGCGCTATTTCAAAAACATAACTTCAAACAGCGTTAGCGCAGCGGCGCTTCTTTTAGCGCAACAGCGCTACTATTTTTTTTTCGAACGTCAATGCAAAGGACGCCAGCGCAGTAGCGCCATTTTTTAGCGCAATAGCGCTATTGCAAAAACGTAACTTTTAAGGACGCCAGCGCAGCTGCGCTAGAATTTAGCGCAACAGCGCTACTGCACAACATTATTTCTTCTTGTTTTCCTCTTCCATGCACGCAACCTCTTCACTCCAAACACGAATTTCTCCCAATTTTCTCCTCTAAATAACTTGGTAGAACCTCTCCTTGCCTCGACTTCCCCCAAACTTATTCTTGAACCTATCATGACAATAAAAATCAACAATTAACTTCAACAACTATAATTTAAAAATTAACTAAAAACAACTAACTATTGAATCAAGAAAAAGTCAGAAACGTCGGGTTGCCTCCCGAAAAGCGCTTGTTTTAACGTCGACAGCCCGACGAAGCAATTTCTCAGGCAGAGTTGAGATGGAAAACGGACTTGTGCTTATCAAACTCATCATCCCAATAAATCTTCAACTGTTGTCCGTTAACCTTGAATGTTCATTTCTCTGAATGTTTTACTTCAACAGCTCCATAGGGAAATACCTTCGTTATGACAAAAGGACCTGACCATCTTGACTTGCGTTTTCCTGGAATCCGTGGGTTATAAAGAAGTATTTGTTGCCCAGGAGAGAAATATTTTCCCAAAATGGGTTCGTCATGCCACTCTTTTGTCATCTCCTTGTAACTTCTTGCTTTCTCATTCACTTTATCACCTAATTCTTCCAGCTCATTCAATTGCAACAATTCTTTCTCACCCGTTGCTTGCACACCCATGTTTAGTTGTTTAATAGACCAATATTCCTTGTGCTCCAATCCCCCCGAAACAAAAGAATTATCTTTTAACAAGCTCACCTCCAAGGGATCCAATTGACCCCCATGGTTACACCCTATAGCTTTTACGGCATCAATGCGCAAACAACTGTCGCTAGCTTCTGGGTACTTGTACGCTTTGAACACATTAAAGGTTACCTCTTCATCTTGTACTCGCAATCGAAGCTCACCATTTCGAACATCAATAAGCGCTCCCCCAGTTGCAAGAAAAGGTCTTCCAAGAATGATAGAAATTTCCTTGTCTACCTCCATATCGAGCACTATAAAATCTACAGGAAAGATGAATTTATCGACTTTGACGAGCACATCTTCAATAACTCCTCTGGGGTGCTTTAGCGAACGATCAGCTAACTGTAGTGTAACAGTTGTAGATCTTGCCTCTCCTAAACCAAGCTTCCTGAAAATAGACAAAGGCATTAAATTAATACTAGCACCTAAATCACACAAAGCTCGCTCAAAAACAACATTGCCAATTTCACATGGAATAGTAAAACTCCCTGGATCCTTGAGCTTTTGTGGTAGCTTCTTCTGTAGGATTGCGCTGCACTCTTCAGTAAGTGCAACTGTCTCATAATCTCCAAGCTTCTTCTTATTTGAAAGGATGTCCTTCATGAACTTCACATAACTAGGCATCTGTTCAAGCGCATCTGCGAATGGAATATTGATGTGAAGTTTCTTGAAGACTTCAAGAAATTTAGCAAATTGCTTATCAAGCTTATTTTTCTTCAAGCGTTGTGGAAAAGGGACTTTTAGATGTGCTTCTTGAGGAGGTTGTTCCTGTTCTTTTGTTTCTCTTCATCTTTCTTCTCATTTTTCGCTTCACCTTTCTCAACCTTCTTGGCTCTCACTGGCTCCTCTAACTCTTTACCACCTCTCAAGGTGATCGCTTTGCAATGTTCCATGCCATCTTTTCTAGGATTCACCTCAGAAGTACTAGGTAAGTTTCCTTGTTGCCTTTCAGAGAACATCGTAGCCATTTGGCTCAACTGCATCTCTAGGTTTCTGATTTGTGCGGATTGATTCTGGAAATTCGTCCTTGTTTCATTCATGAATTGAGTCTGCGAAGTCGCCAACTGAGCCAATGCATCCTCCAAATTTACCTTCTTCTCTGGTGGTGGGTTATTCTGCTCAGGCTGCAACACATTCTGATTATTTCTCCAGGAGAAATTCGGATGATTACGCCATGCTGGATTATATCTGTTAGAGTACGGATTGTGCTGCTGCCCATTAAAATTCCCCACATACTGTGCTTGTTCTGCTGTGCCTTGCGCAAATGGATTTCCAACCTGACATTCTGTACTATGATGTGAACCACAACAAAACTCACACACCACTGTCGCCTGAACAACATTAGCAGTCATTTGATTATTTTGCAACTGTTTCGCGAGATTGTCAATTTTCGCTGTCAAGGCGGTTATGGCATCAATCTCATGAATCCCAGCTGTCTTCTTTGGTGCGACTCTCTCGCTTGACCACTGCTGGTGGTTCAAAACAATATCCTCTAGCAACGCATAAGCTTCATCTGCTGTCTTGTTCATTAAAGCTCCTCCTGCTGATGCATCAATCAAAGTTCTTGTGGAGCTAATTAACCCATTGTAAAAATTGTGAACTTGCATCCACCTAGGTACACCATGATTAGGAAACTTCCTCAACAACATCTTATACCTCTCCCATGCTTCACAAAGAGTTTTCCCTTCATGTTGAGCAAAGTTATTGATTTCTATGCGCATCTTCGCTGTCTTTCCAGGTGGGAAAAATCTTGACAAAAACTTGTGCACCAAATCCTCCCAAGTAGTGATTGAATCCGAAGGCAAAGAGTTCAACCATTCCTTAGCTTGATCCCTTAAAGAGAAAGGAAACAAGCGAAGACGCAGAGCTTCATCAGTGACTCCATTGTACTTAACTGTTCTACAGACTTCTAGAAAATTCACAATGTGCTGGTTAGGATCTTCAGAAGGAAGTCCATGAAACTGAATATTATGAATTAATTGTAGTGTCACTGTCTTCAAATCAAAATCATTCGCTTGAATCGCTGGCCTCCTAATCACAGGTTGAATTCCAGTGGGTGGTAATGCATACTCTCTCAGTGTTCTGGGCGGATTTTCCTGATTATTTCCTTCTTGTGCTACCACGATGTCAGCCATATTTCCTTGCAAATGATGGGTAGTTGTAGTAGCTCTTTTCTCCTTTTTGTTCTTCCGACAAGCTCGTTCTATCTCAGGATCGAAAGATAACAAATTGCTATCTCCCAACTTTTGCATACACCTAAAGGAATATGTTCCTGAAACACACGTAACGAAAATAAGAGAACAAAACAAAACAAAATAAAATCCAAAGTAAAATCAAAGTTATTTGGTATCGATATTAATAATTAACACAGTCCCCGGCAACGGCGCCAAAAACTTGTTGTGTGATTTCTAACGCAAGTGCACGTATCGCAACAAGTAATAAAGTGATAAGTAAAGATCGTTCCCACGAGGACTGTAATTACTAACTACCGAAATTAATTTAGCTTTAACTTTATTCGGACAATCAAGAATTGAGAATTTGTAATTAATGACTAAATAAATTATAGACTTAACAAAATAGAAAAATAACACAATTACGAAATTAACAAAAGATAGTAATTCAATAATAAAAAGGCTCTAGGGATTCCGATTTCAATATTATTTTTATTTATTTATTATTATTATTTTTAATTTTAATTGTATTTTTATTTATTATTATTATTTTAATCAATATTATTTTTTATTATTATTAATTTATTTTTATTTATTTATTTATTATTATTATTACTTTTATTTATTTATTTATTTATTATTATTATTATTATTATTATTACTTTTATTTTTATTTTTATAATAATAATAATAATAATTATTATTATTATTATATTTTTTAATTATTATTATTGTTGTAAAACAAACTATATATAAAAGTTATGTTATATGGAGGTATGTTAGTCAAGTTTATTTCTAAATACATAAAAATATATGGGAGTATGGTAGTCAAGTTTATTCTCAAATATATGGGAATAGACTAATCTCATGTGTTTGCTCAAAAATGACTATTTCATGTACGCAGTAATAGGATTACTTTGGGAATGAGATTCCCAAGTTCATTCATTCATACTAAACATGAGAATTGAAAATAGTTCATTCCCAACCCCATTCCAGTGTACCAATCGATACATAAGATATTTCTTCTGCTATTTTCTCCCTTTGTCTATTTTATTGAATACTCTTTTGTTGACCCAAAAAAAAACTCTCTCATGAATCACCGCCTATTATTTTTCTTAGGTCCTTTAATTTATTTCCCCTTTTCTCTATATATCTATTATTCTTTTTGTGTGAATGTGTAATGTAGTTATCAATATATTTCACAATAATGGACCATATTGGAGGTATGACGGATACCCAATGGTATTCTCAACCTTGCAATCTGCGATAAGAATTTTTTCTTTAATCTTTATCAATAAACTTTTCCTATTTAGCACATCTCACATGTTGGTTGTAACGTAATAATCTTATGAGTGTGCTATTTTAAAAGTAAATATTTTTGTTTGAATAATAACAATATTGTTATTGATAGCAACGAAATTCTTCTTTTCAGTTACAGTGAAAAAGCTAAAGATAATATTTGCACGAGGCGTTAAATGCAGCACGCCAATAGAGATTGTGGGTGAAAATTGATCAAAGATAATTGAAATTATATGTGAAACGATGTATAATTCCTTTTGCAACGGAGACAATATATTTGATAGGCTGAGTTGCTCTAACCTGCAGCATTTAAAGATATTCGAGCCCCTAAAGTACCGATGTAGCAATTTTGATTCTTGAATATGGCTTGTCTACTATAAGATACAAAAGCCCGACTTGCTGTGTAGCTCATACCAACTCTACACAAAAAGATGGAGCACAAGTTTCTCGTTGTATACCTTTCTCTAATGGCTAAAAAATCTCTTTGACTTACTTTCACTTTCTCACATTTAGTTGCCCATGTATCAACTAGAATGAAAAGGGGGACCAACATTGTTTAGGATCTTTCACTTCTTCCCTTCTTAAATAGATACATGAAATAGTTTTGACACATGAAAGAGGCAGTGCATGAATGAGGAAATATATGATTTAGATAGAATTAGTGTATCTAACAATTAAGATGATTCATCTCGATAAATATTCAATAAAGATTAATGATAAGTACAATTTAAGATTAAATTTATCATAATAGATGACCAATGTCAAATGCAACGTAACCATAAAGGAGCTATTTTTGAGGGACTAAAATGAACATCCGGAAATATACTAAGAGCAAATTGAAAGTTAATTCGTAATACGGTACTTCCATAGAGGTAAAAGTAATTATTTAAGTATTCCATCCAAAGTTGAGAAAAAAAGTAATGACGACAATGGCCAATTTTTTAACTTCTATAGATTATTTAGTACTCATAATATAACTTTCACTACAAGAAAAACTGTTTTTAGCGACGGTCCATCGCCAATTTGTCTCCAAATTGGGGATAGAAATAAGACGGAAATTTTTATTGCCAAGTATTGTGACAAATTGGAGATGGAATGGAGTCAACATAGGTAAGTTGTTTCCAAACTGTTTTTAACTGGCGACTATTTAGAGACGACATTATAATCTGTCTCAAAAAGTATTCAGTTGGCGACTAACTTACTGGAAAATTTAAATAAACTTTGGGAATTGCTAACGAAATTTACTGGAAACAAACGTATGCAGTGCTGCGAAAAACGAAGCTAAAAACCCAAGCATGGTTTGCAAGATTTGTGTCCATCTCAAGCCTGTAATGTTGCACTCTCAAGAGCTCCTATCTCCAGCTACTGATTCCAAAATTTTGACCAGCCTAGAGTTCCTAGGGTTGATTTCTTAGCCTACATATTTTCTTACCTCTAACATTTGTTGTCCATTCTAATCACTGTTTTTGTGGTGTGTTTGGCTAACACTTGCGTCAGCGCAAAAAGCTTACGTTCTTCACTTGCCTTTAAATTGCACAAGTTGCTAGTGTCTATTCATGATTATAAATTTCGATGTACACAATAAGGAATAATTTAAACTGACTTATGGCACCACCAAGCAGCAAACCTAGCCACACCATTGCAATAACTTTCTCATGGTGATTGTTTTGCCTAATTTAGAACTTAAGCTTTTGTCTCGACAGCTCCTGAGAGTAAGAGTAGTCGATCGAAAACCCTAGGAATAGTTTTGCCTACATATTTCTCCTTTTATTTATATATCTTGGATACTATTTCATGAATCTTAGGGCCAAAAAATACTTCTTTGGCAGCTATGTTCTCCGTTTTTTATATATCTTGAGTATTTCCACCTGAACCACACGTCCTATAATAATTTTTAGGTCTGCTATTTTCACCCTTGACTTTTTATTTTTTATATTTTTAAGTGGAGGTTTTTTCTTCATCTGATAACTGACTCTAATTTGATTAGTGAAACGATGCACTGAAATTTTAAATATCACTCCATATCAACAAAGATGGAGAAAAAGTAATAAAGTTGTCGTTTCTCAAAGGTTACAAATAAAGGCATATTGCATTACTGCTAAAGAATGAGACAAGAAAAATTCTTAGCACGAAATGATTTGATAAACAATCGTATGAATGAGACAAGAAAAATTCTTAGCACGAAATGATTTGATAAACAATCGTATTCATGTAGAGATTATTATCGAGCCATCATTTTTTTTTTTTTTGGGGCTAAATCAGCAAAGATAACTTCATTAATATAAAATTACTAAAAAGGGTCAAAGACCAAATACAAAAGCCTCAAAGGAGGAACCGTCATTTATTATCCGCTGAAAAACATGGAGAATTTATTTATTCTAATCTTATTTTAACCCATGACTGAAATTACACGAAGGTTTTCTAATTATGGGGCTAGAAGAGGTATGCTTTGTTTGATCCTGAAGAAATTGACAGGATGAAAGAAAATAGAGAGAAATATTTTTCCTTCTCATTCACTGTAATGTACGATACAATATTTATAATGGTGTACATGGCTAAGAGTTTTGGTGAAAACAAAAGATGATAACAAATATTGAAGGATCACAACAAATAATGCAAATTTACCTATTCAAGACATGTTTATCTCCTCGATCTACTGGATTACTGTTACCCCAGGATCAACCTTGGTGGTGCCAGAAGAGATGGAATACTTTGCGCGTTCTTCAAGAAATTGGCAGGATCAGCCCTTGGTCTTCGCCGTGTATAATCATGAAGATGCTTTGGGGCGACCCCTTCTTACTGTTCTGCTATCATCAGCATTGTTCATAACAATACCTCCTGCTGCTGAAGAACCTTGTCTTCAGGGTTCAGCTAAGGGTAGGTCTTGCTCATTCTTGCTATTTCCCATGTGGAGTCATCTGGATGCAAGTGTTCCCACTGCACTAATAGTTGTCAAGTAGGCGACCTTGTTGCAAGATAGTTCGTCGTGCCAAGATGGTAAGCGGCTGCAACTGAGGAATGTTGGGAGTTGAAGTGCATTGTTAAGCCACCATGACTACCCACAGCTTTCTTTTTCTTTTTTTCCTTTTTTTTTTCCTTTTTTTTAAAAGAGGATCAATAGTGGTTCTCCACCTACCCCTTAGAGTGTTTTAAACTCGAGACTATTTAGGAACCCACAGCTTTATTTAACAATGAGAAATGAAAAACAAGTTGGACACGAGCTGACTTGGGTAAATGCAATTTGTAAGCCACTGTCCCAACCCGAGCTTCAATTTCAAAGGGAGCAAAAAACCTCCTAATAAGTTTCCAATTTTTTGTAGAACAAATGTATATTCCAACAGTTTTTAACTGTCACGACCTTGCATATAATGTGGTTTAAGGGTCGTCTAATATGCACTCAAATGAGTTTGGAACCACGAAAAAATATTTCATGCATATGATGTGGTAGTTTCTCATTTTGTTTATATATCTTGGATAATATATATCATTATGAATGACGGGGGCTAAAATATTTATTTGGTCGCTATTTTCTCCCTTTGTTTTAATTTAGGGAAAATTTCACAAATAGTCCCTATTGTTATCTAATTGTCTCAGTTTAGTCCTTATTATTTTATTTATCTCAATTTAGTCCTTATTATTTGTAAAAAAATCCCAATTTTGTCCCTATTATTTAAAATTTCTCAATTTTGTCCTTATTATTCTAAAAAAGTTTCAATTTTGTCATTATTGTTTTTAAAAAGTTTTAATTTTGCTCTTGTTGTTTTCTTAAAGTTTTAAATTTGTCCCTATTATTTAATGACTAAATTAAAATTTTTTGAAAAACAATAGGGACGAATTTGAAACTTTTTAAAAATAATATGGATGAAACTGAAACTTTTTGGCAAATATTAAGGATGAAACTGAAACTTTTTAAACAATAGGGACCAAACTAAAATTTTTTGTAAACAATAGGGACTAAATGTGAGATTTTCCCTTTAATTTACATATCTTGAGTATTTTCACATGAATCGCACAACCTAAAATATCTTTTAGGCCTACAATTTTCACCGTTTATTGTTCATCTTAAGTGCATGCAGTTATTAGTGTGCATGTTATCAATATCTAAATATACCAATTTCATACTATTTAGAATACTGAAAGTCTGAATCATATTAGTCAACCAAGTTTTGTTTATGAAAAATCCAACAATTACAAACTCAAAATACTGCCTCCGCCCAATGCCAATGTTGGCTTAGCATCAGTTAAGATGGAAACATATATATGTACGTAGTGCTTCAAAAAATGAAAAATAATGTTAAACGTCACCCTCTTTTCATCACCTAGTTATTACCTTCTAATTGATATGCCTTGTTGGTATACCAACTAAATAAATTCAATTTATTTCTCTCTCATATTTCATTAATTTTATTTTATCTCTCTCTTCTTTTAGTTATTCTCTATCTTCGTTTTTCCTTTTTTCTCTCCCTTAATTAAGATTTCCTCCTCTTTCTTTCTCTTTTGTTTAACCATATCAAACATTCACTTTATATGTAGTCAAGAAACATAATTATATGCAGTCAAGAATTTTCACAATTTTTTCTTCATTTATCATTCACTTATATCTTTTCAGAATTATCTCGTCTTCTAGCACAATTATATGCAGTCAAGAAACATTGTTGAACAAGGAGGATAAAAATTGATGGCTTGAAAATCTGAAACACGATCAATATCATCTTTGAAGTAAAAGAATAAGATCTTTATAAATTAGAATCTCCAAGCTATTCTCTAATTTAAATTTTCTTTTAGTCAAACACAATTCTAATTAAGCATGACATATTTGTCGCAACTTGATGAATTTAATGAAGAACAAGACGGAGAGCCTAGCACTACAAACATTGCTTTAATTCTTTGTTATCGTAAGTTTCAATTGTGGAGTACCTTGATTTCTCAATTTGTTTTGACATATAATTAGAAATGCAGAAAGTAACTCATTACATAAAAAGAAAAGCAAAAACATGCATGCCGAAAATAAGAGCCACTACGGGAAGAAATATCAATTACACCTTGAATTCTTTCTTACTGCGAAGTATAACAAGAGAGTCTATTTATAGACCAAGTTTTTTGGTGACCAAGAATATGACCCTAAATTAATAATAAAATTAAAAAAAAAACAAAGTCTAATACAATAAAGAAAATGTAAATTATTTAAGAGTCTCTAAACTGTTTTACTAGTGTTGTGTTAACCATTGAACTATTTTTTATCCTGATTGGATCATTTGTAGTTTTGTAAAATGGACCTATTTAAACCATTCCGTTAGTTGCTTTTAGAAAAATCTAACAACCAGCGTTTAAAACATAAATAATTAAAAAGGAGACACAAATAGATTTCTTTTAAGCCTTTTTTGTTAGTTTTTTTTTTTCACAACAACTTATGGAATGGTTTAAATAAACTCATTTTGAAAAACTAATAGTCTTTTGAGACTAAAAATAGTTTGATAATCGAAACAAGACTGGTGGAATAGTTTAGTCGCTCTCAAAATAATTTACCCTAGAAAAGTAAAAAATTCTTAATTCAAAGCCTAAACTAGTAGTATTCCGATATAGAAATTATTTTAAAATCCAAATATATTTCAACAGTAACAACACCTGAGTGACCAAGCAATTGGAAAAGATAAGGAGATGACAAACTTGACGGCACCGGTTGAATTTCCACGGCTGTGGCTTTCTTGGGGTACTAGGTGCTCCCTCAAATTTACCCACGGGCATGTATTTTGGTCATTGTTCTCATGTTTACCTCTTCTTATGATATTTTACTATAGTACTTCAAAATCAGATGCTGGTATTATCTTTTAAGGGAGGGGGCAGTTGTCCTGATATTGTTCAACCACAACCAGTGAAAAATATTGCGAACTGCTGGGCTAACATCCGATGGTGAATGTTAGAATGGTCTCACTTGTGTATCGGGTCTTACCCTATATATTAGATGATCCGGCGTATCCGTCAGTCTATTTGCAATAGTTTCACCTCAACTAGACTACATAACATGCCAGCATAGATCAATATCAGTACGCAATTAATTACGAGAGCTATTGGAGTCGGACAAGTGAGGAGCTTCTTCACAGAGATTTGTGATTAGTTGACCTTAATTTTTACCTCCTTCTTATAAAAAAAAAAAAGATCAATATCAGTAGTTGGGCTCCAACAAAGTTATTTGTCTGACTTTGAAAGTCTCATTGTCATGGTAGTGGGACTATTTATTGATACAGCTTGTACATGTCAAGTGCAGTTGAGATACTAACTTTCCTACTATCATTTTCTTTATCGAATGAAAGGAAAATTCTTTAGTGCTCTTCTTCCCCCATGCTCCATAAAGATAGAGAAGTAGGCCCTACATGTATAAGACTTAAAGGGAAAAATGCAGCAGTAGTCTCCATTGTTTACTCAAAAGTCAATTTAATCCCCATTGTTTCAAAATGCTCAAAAAGGTCCCCAATGTTTGTAAACATGCTCATTGTGGTCCCTACCGTTAAAATTTTGGTTAGTTTTAACAGATGTAAATAGTATTTCAAGGGTAAATTTGAAAAATCACAAAAAACACAAAATTTCAAATAAAAATACCAAAAAACACACACTAACACACCTACAAACACACGCACTCACCAAAAAACACACACTAATACACCCACAAACACACACACTCACAAAAACACCAAAAAACACACTAATACACACACATTAACACACACTAACATCAAAAAACACACACTAACACCAAAAAATACACACTAATACACACTCATAAACACACACTAACACCAAAACACACACTAATACACAAGGAGGGGGGTGGGGCTGTTCGCGCAGCAGGGGGGGGGGGGTGGCGCTGTTCGCGCAGGGGGGTGGGGGGGGCGCTGTCGCGCGCAGGGGGGGGTGGGGGGAGGAGCTGTCGCCGCAGGGGGGGGTGGGAGGCGCTGTTGCGCGCATGGGGGGGGTGGGGGGGGGGCGCTATCGCGCGCAGGGGGGGTGGGGGGAGGCGCTGTGCCGCAGGGGAGTGGGTGGTGGGTGGTGGTGGTGCTTGGTAGTGCTTGGTGGTGGTGGGTTGAGGGTTTGGAAGAGGAAGAAGAAGATAGGGATATTTTGGGTATTTTATTTTTAAGTAAGGGTAGTTTAGTTATTTTATAAATTTTCTGTTAAAATTTTAACGGTAGGGACCACAATGAGCATGTTTACAAACATTGGGGACCTTTTTGAGCATTTTGAAACAATGGGGATTAAATTGACTTTTGAGTAAACAATGGGGACTACTGCTGCATTTTTCCCAGACTTAAATGTATGTGAGTAAAAAGCATGGAGAAGAAGAGCACTCCCGAAAGAAATAATTATTCATTGTTTCATAAAAGCTTAGGATTATAGCAGATTTCTCCAGAATACGAAATTGGAAATAAGCCTTGGGAATATTAGGAGAAACTTAAGGAGTTTGATGTTAAAGTGATTAGCTGCTTAAGTAACAGTTTCTGGAATTAAAAAGATATAGAATACTTAATTAAAAGTTCTTCGTACAAAAGAAGAAAACATAGCATAGATAAGTGTATTGATCAAAACTTGGCTTAGGTCAATGCCATCAAATACTAGACCATGTGTGGGAGATGACGCTTATCCAGTGTCAGAAAGTCAAGGAAGTTGGTGACCTGATGACAGGGAGTCGGTGATCGAAATCCCGAATGGTCCTAAGGTAGGGAAATATCTTCTCTGATAAGTTTTGACCCACACGACATGCGTAAAACAACTTGGACAAAAAGAAATGAAGTGGCTTAGACAAATCTTTTTTGTCAATTAATATGAGGATAATTCATACCACAGGGCTACGACCCACGGAGCCCATGAACTTTGTCATGTGATTTTGCGTTCACCAAAACACAGGTCCAATGTCAAGCCCTTACGACAACATGAATTTTGATGAACTGCAAAATCGTGAAATACATATAACATACTACTAATTTAGACTTTAATAACCAGATAAATTAATACCTAATGTTTTTGGCCGAAAGATAACAACAAACGAACCATACCAATCAAAACAAAGCTGACAGCACCACCAAGCATCGACGCTATCTACAGAGTTACAAAAGCTAAATTTCTGATGTAGGTAAATTTTTAATAAAGCAACTCATGGAGTTGACCTTGACAAGTCACTAATTTCAAAATGTCTATTGGGCTTCAGTTGATACTTCTAGGATATGATGCCAAAAGTAAACTATAAGAAATTTAGAAAGCATCTCATCACTAGAGCATTTTAAAACTTCCTAGATAAATCGATTTACTCGTTACTCATTTAATATATTTTTAGTATAATCATGTCATTGTAGTTGGTGATACATGTTTCTTTTGTTGTTTTCTTTTATCAATGTGATATATATTTATTTTTGTAATGGTTAGATGCTTACAAGGGCCGATCCAAAAACTTTTTCCAGTAGAGTAAACACATTTTTTTTTAATTATATGAATTTCTTTTTTGTTCTCTAGTGGGGGTGAAAACACTTTATTTAATTTTTTTTTTTTTTGAAATGTATGAATTTTTTAAACGTTTTTTCTGGATCCCACTAACCCAAGTCTAAATCTGCCAATGGATGCTTGCTACTTGGTTGTTCTAGAAATAATATGAATTTCTGGTAAGATGCATACTATTAACTACTTCAACTTGGAAATGATCCCTCAATGACATATGTAAATTTCTTATCTTTGTTGCTCTGAATGTGTCTTTAAGTCTTTAGGAATTGGAAATTTCCTAAATCCTACATCCTCACCTCTATTATTATTAATACACTACTACAACTTGGAAAAATTAATGTCAACCAAGATTTTGGTATATGTTAATGGATTAGAACAATGATCCCTCAATGTTAAGTGCCATGTTGAACTTGTACTTTATTTTAAATTTTAGAACACTTTAATAGGGGAATATTTATGTGTTCTTGAGTGTTTCAATTGGCTCAATTCATTGAAAGTGGTTTGGTATTTCAAAAGCTTGACTGAGTTCAAAACTTAACCTTGCTAAAATATTTTGAAGAGTTAGGTGAGTTTTGGTCTATTTGTGACTTAATTGACAACAATACTAAAGATTTAAAGGTTGACTTATCTTAAAACTTATTTTAAGCTTGCCCTTGGTGAACTTCCAATAACAGTTCATCCCTATCTCAATCACCATCACTGGCAGTTGGACCTCAAAGGTGGGACTTAGAAGGTGTGCTTTTCAACAATTAAGCGAAATTCAACTCTCTGCATTTAAAACATTTTTCAATTGAAGTTCTAAGTTTAAATTGATTAATTAACTATCTATCAAGGAAATAAAGGGAGCCTATTAAATAATTGGAGAGTTCTAAAAACCTCATATTGGCTTTCCAGTAAATCTATTTTTTGTTCAGTTAGTAAATGTGATTTTCATTCCACTAACAAAAACATATGACAGGGCCAAAAGAGGCATTTGTGACAATGTGCACAAAACCATTTCAACGGAAGATGCTAATCTTTTACTTCTCAGCGAAAAGAGTCCAGCCCCGATGGGTTTAATTACTTCTCAATTTTATAAATCATCGTGGAATGTTATTGGGGGATGTGTGCAATGCTATCAAACTCCCCAAGGAAGTGAATTCAACTATTGTGGCCCTGATTCCTAAGAGTGATAATCCAAAAACAATCAACGATTATTTTAAGGGTTAATATCATTTTTGGTTCCTTATCTTTGACCTCATTGACATTTTGATCTCTTATTTTCAAAAGTGGGACATTTCAGTCCCTTATGTTTGGAACATTGTTAGTCATTTTCGCTCAATCCGTTAATTTTTTAACGGGAAAATAAAACACATGTGTTGCACACGTGTTTCTCCCGTTAAAAAATTAACGGATTGAACAAAAAGGACTAAGGGTGTCCCAACTTTAAAAAATAAGAAACTAAAATGTCTTACTTTTGAAGATAAGAGACTAAAGTGTCAATGAGGTCAAAAATAAAAGATCAAAAATGGTATTAACATATTATTTTAACAAATAAAGAAGCATATTAAATTAATATTTTTTTCAAAATAACCCCTATCAAAAATATTAGATGAGCTTAAGACTTCTAAGACCTCAACAACATGTTTGTTGGGTTGATTGTGTTACCTTTCTATTGTTACTTGTCTTTTATAGGGGAAGTAGTTTAATAATCGTCAATGATTATTCGGATCACTTGTCTGCCCCTTTATTTTAATGTCACGTTTTTCCTACAAACAATTCATGATAGTCGATGAAAATGTCGATGGTTATATGTATATAGTCATGTCCCACGATCAGCTCTCTATATCTGTGCATGAGGCTCATGGTCCATGCTTGCTTTATTTCTCCAATCGAGCCCAACCTCGATCTACTTGTAAGAGCAAAATAACTTCTTTTCCTGGCCGGAAGATAGGCACATGCCCGTGTTGCTTAGTAACTCAATTGCAACTTTGATCATTTTGTCGTTCAATTTATAACTCCAAGCACACATTACTCGAATTAGATTTTACCAACGTTGTCAATTAATTTTATGGTATAAACAGCAATAAAAAAATAATTGATTAAGTGAGGATATATTCAAAATTAAAGTTAAGATACTAAAAATATTTTATTCTTCTATAAACTTAGTACATATAAGGGATAATTTATAATATGATACATTTAGGCCAAAGAAACCACATGAATTCGATGGAATTGAAAATTAAGTAAATATGTTACAAGTATAAACACTATTAATTTTGCGAAATTAAGTAAATACACAACTTATTGTATTGGAACTTGTCCTTTCAGCTATTTGGACTTCATGTCACACCTTAAGTGTCACGTTGCGAGCTTATAACACCAGTCTCCCTTAAAGTTCTGAGCACTTTACACCAGAGTTTGGACTTCAATGATGAGATTTCACACACAAGTTTTCTGTCTTTCAGCTTCATCTTCTCCATCACCGAGGGCCAAAGAAACCAATGTTTCTGGCAAAAAGATAACCGATAATCCTGTGACTATAATCATAACCCCAAAAACTCCATACGATAGAAACTTGTTGTCTCCTCCTGTAGCAATCAGAACTGGACTAATGGCACCACCAAGCATCAAAGCTAACCACACCATTGCAACAGCTGAGTTTCTGATGTAGATTGGGAACAACTCTGCTGCATATATTAGCAACAACATAAATGCTGTACAGGAACAAAAGAAAGAAACCAATTCCAACCCAACTTGAAAGTACTTCCAATCGCCAACCGTGAAGCACATTAGTATGCAACACACACCAGCCAAGATGCTTAATGCTAGCAATGTGTTTCTTCTCTTCAATTTTGATACAGTAAATAAGATGAGTAAATTTGATGGTATCTGCTGCAACGCATTAAGAACAACGTTCCAATACAGATCAAAATCCAGGTTGTTAACCCCTAGTGCCATCCCGTAGTACACAATTCCAATCCCAGAAGCAATGAACATACATAATAGCAGTTGTTGAAAAATTTCTCTTTTCTTCATCAAAATTTTCAAGAATGATAGCTTACTATTGTTGGTGTTCAATTTCTGATCTTGATTTGCTAACCCTTTAGGGAAATTCAAACTGAAGTGATCATCTTTAGCAACCAATGGTGCAATTGACTTGAGGACTGCAAAAGCCTCTTGTTTACGCTCTTGCGCAAGAAGCCATCTGGGAGATTCATAGACTAAAAAGTGTAGAAATATGCAGTATAAAATTGCTGGACTTGATGTTAAGAGATAAAGAACCCTCCAAGAATAATTTCGTGTATAATAAGCCATAGGTGGTAAGAGTATGAAACCTAAAGCAAAAATCAAGAATATGATAGTCACAATTTTTCCTTGCCGTTGTTTTCCAACGGTCTCTTTGGCTAGCACAAGCCCGCATGTTCCAACTGCTGCTCGCCCTAACCCGCTTATGAATCTTAATGCTGAGTAGGTCCAAACGTTGTTCGACAAGGCGGTAAAGAATGAAGCCAGAGACATAACAAGACATGAAAGCATTACCATTTTCTTGCGCCCGAAGGTATCGCCAATGAAGAAGAGGATAATGCCACCAAAAACACAACCCATGAAGAAAGATGATGCCGGTAGGCCGGCGATGACCGGGTTACTAGCACATTCGAGGGACCATTCAGATATGGTGGATGTGTATGCTGGCTTGTCCCAGCTCCATGCATCTGAAGGGAGTTGGCAAATGTTGTTCCTTGCAATGCAAGTAACATCTCCTGGATTTGTACAATGCCATGTTGGCTTAGCATCTGTGAAGATGGAAACAAACGTTTGTTGTCCCATGAAGAATGAAGCCAAAGAAATGAGTACGATTTGCAAGACTTGATGCCATGTCAAGTCTCTAAGATATGGTTCAATTATCTCTTCATAGGAAGCATCAGGCCTTAGATCTTCGGGCTTGAGATAATTAGAAGCAGAATCGGTGAGCAAGGGAGTTGTTTCAGTTGCATCAGCCATTGAAATTCAACTTTATTTTTACCTCTTTCTGGATGCTTTAGTCTGCTAACCAAAACACCAATAAATAAGGACAAGCTTAGCATTTTTTTTTTTTTCATTTTTTGGTACCATAAGAAGGAAGTTGTAGTTTGAATTTAAAATCTCGGTCACTATCTAAGTATTTCACCTAACTTTTGGATGACGAGTTTAGCATCGAGCATTCCTACCTACTACTTCATTACTATTATACTATAAACGTCGTGATCTTCAATAATTGCGCCAAGGATTTTATTTTTCGTTGGTGATAGTTCAACGCATTAAAAAATAAGGCGATGAAGATCGAAAAGAAGTATTCAACTCGTTATCGTGTTTGTTGATTTTTGAAGCTTTCAACACATTAAAGAGACATCTAATTAATATTTTTATTGGCTATGAAGATTCGTTATTCGTGTGGCTTGATTTCTTCAAGCTTATATACTACTACAACTCGGAAATGCGCAGGCCAAAGTTGTGCAATAAGTTAGTGGTTGGCAACATTTAATCCCATAATATCTCTAATTTTGTTGAATTTCTATATTGTCTAAAAGTTTAAACAATAAACAGAGGAATAATATATGATGAATTCACTGAAATGTTCAATATTTGCCGCTTATGGTTTAAAGTACCTTATCATTTCCATGGCATATTTTGGAGGAAATACTATATGGTTTAAAATATATAGTATTTCCTCCTACCAAGTATATATGGTTTAAAATTTTGGAGTTGATTTATTTCAAAATTCATGTCTTCTTAACTTTTATGTCGATAGGAAGAGGTTTGGTTCTTCGTTAATGATATTGCTACAATAAGTGAACACTTTTATAATGTTAATAATATCTTATTGCTAGAACAACTATTTTTCAATGTAAATAATATCTCAAAGTTAGCTATGAACCTATGGCCGTTGTTTAGAGAAATTCAATGAAGAAAACCTAATGAAGACACCATCATTGGAGATGTTTCATCGTGAATATTTGATACATTTATTGATGTTTGAGATAATACAAATTGTTTCCTTATGTATATTATCTGTTGGAGTTAGTGTTAAGTTCAACAGAAATGGAATCTATTGGTATTAATACTCCAAACACCACTGATTATAGAGAACATTGTTATATATAACTCATTTTTTATATGTATATTTAGGTGGGGAACCAAAAGAGGAAATAGCATTAAAAAATTTATGAAATTAGTATGCTAAGTATTTCTACACATAAGACATAATAAATGAATGATGGAAAAAGGGTAACACATTTATCTTAATGGAAACAAGAATAGATGGTAAAAGTTAAGACAAGCAAACACTAAGATCTAACGTTATTCGGCAAATGTCGATATATCCACAAGGAGAAAATGAGAAACTCCGTATACGACCACTCCTAAAATGACGCTTATTCATAAATTTGCAACGCTGCCAAAATTTACAACGTCGGCGCTTTTCCAATCCGTCGACATAGCCATAAGACGACCAAACGACACTTATTCGGCGGTTTTGAAACCGTCGGGAAGAGCAAAGACGATTTAAATCGTCAGCAAAGATGAAAAAAACGGCCGTCGAAGCCTGTTTTTGTTGTATTTTTTTTTTTTTTTTTTTTTTGAACAGGTTTTTGTTTTATTGACGTACTGGAAAAATGCACACTTAAATCTAAAGGAAAAATTTCACATTTAGCCCCTATTGTTTGCAAAATATTTTAATTTAGTCCTTATTGCTTAAAATGTCTCAATTTAATTCCTATTGTTTCATCAAAAGTTTCAATTTTGTTCATATTATTTAAAATGTCTCAATTTAGTTCCTATTATTTCATTAAAAATTTTAATTTCGTCCCTATTATTTCTAAAATGTTTCAATTTCGTATCTATTGTTTTCTTAAAGTTTTAAATTCATCCCTATTATTCAAGGATTAAATTAATTTTTTTGAGAAACAATAGGGACTAATTTAAAATTTTTTAAAAATAATATGGACGAAATTAAAACTTTTCGAAAATAATAAGGATGAAATTGAAAAATTTTAAATAATAGGGATGAAATTAAAACTTTTAAAGAAATAATATGGACTAAATTGAGACATTTTAAATAATAAAAACTAAATTAAATTTTTTTGCAAATAATAAAAATTAAATGTGAGATTTTTCCTAAATCTAAACACGAAATTGAAGCCTATCCCTTGTGTACCCTCGTGTCACCTCCCAACTACCAAACATTAGACAGCTAAACTCACTGTATCAAATGAGGTCATCCAATTAAGGAATGGGTTTAGCCCAAAGTTTGTTTGCTTGTTATTTTAATAGGCCTACCTCTTGTGGTTATTGGGCCAATTCGATGCTATTTCGGTTTCTTTAATATAGTTGACCAACACTCAAGTGGTTAGCTCACGTTCAATGCGAATGGATTTACTCACTATAAGATTCTACGTTCGTGAATTTAAGCTACAGCAAACAATTACAGTGAAATAAGTTGAAAAGTTCCGTTGAAGAAATGACAGTTTAGATATTTATAAAAAAAATAATAATAATAATAAGATAACGTTGTAAATAAGATTAAATGTTTGTGAATTGTTGTTATAATTATGATAAAATAATGTAAACAATTTAAAACTGTTAAAAAATGATTTAGATTATAATAAAAATAATAATAAGTAATGCAATGAGAGAAGTTGTCACTGGCCTTTACCTTTATATGTTGTCCAAGTATACAAAATATGAACTCCACTACGTTTAACTTTTTTATAAGCAAATCACTAAGACATCAATTTGAAACAGAGGATATTCTACAGCATAACAAATTCAATCCTCGTAATAAAAACTATAAAATTATAGAAATTTGCATAAGACTAAACTGCAATACTGTAATTACAAGTTATTATCATTATTTTTATATGCAAGAGAGACCAAAGTCATTTTATATTACTTGGCATGTTATGCACGAGAATGGATCTCGAGACTTTTTACATTTTAATTGAGAACTATACCACCTCGGTGGGAGATAGTGTAATTGTGATATCTCACATCGAAAGAAAATAGTGTAATTGTGTAGTTTATAATTGAGTGTTGTGGTATAAGAAATAATTTGAGTTAATCATTTTAGACTAATAAAAAAGAGTTCGAAGTAATTATTTTCTTATGTCTACAATATTAGTCTCGCATGCAGATCTAGGGATCTGGGATCGGGACATGACACCATTCAACTCTAGTACTCGACTCGACCTAAGCCCATCCCCATCTGACGACAAATACATATGCCAGTATACCC
Organism: Ehretia macrophylla; assembly: GCA_037974665.1. NCBI lineage: Eukaryota > Viridiplantae > Streptophyta > Magnoliopsida > Boraginales > Ehretiaceae > Ehretia > Ehretia macrophylla. The sequence continues at coordinate 9,472,165 of CM075764.1, read as the reverse complement.
AAGTTGTTTGCAAATAAATGTTGAGGCCAATTCCAAGTGATCATTGGATCATTAAAATGGGCTCTCTCCAAACCTCACAAAAGGCATTCTGCACTGAACATACACACGCACTCATTCTCAGTACTCTCAAGGGCTCTTATCTCCAACTACTCACTCCAAAATTTCGATCATCCCACAGTTCCTATGGTTGAGTCCTTAACATATCTTCTTACCTTTAACTTATGTTATCTATCTTTGATCAGTGACTCGAGTTTTTGTAGTTTCTTTTTGTCGGACTATCTACAGCGTTACAACAGCAAAATTTCTGACAGCCTACGACCAAGCATGGCTGTCAATGCTAAATCGTTCAAGCTATTGATCAAAATGCTTTATTTCATTGTGTTAGATAGGAACTTAGCACGTTTAAGTTGGGCGGCAAAGCATTATCCTTTGGAATGAAGTAATTAAGTTAATAGCTAGGTTAACTTAAAAAGAAGCACTTGATAAAAAGAATATTGGGAAGGGCATAGTTGAAATCAATCTTTTTTCAAGCTAGTTTGCCTCAAAAACAAAAGTTTTCAATTTGAGATAATTGTTTACTAAATGAAAAATTAACGGCATTAGTAGTCTTTTTAGCCTTTTTTTTTTTTTTTTTTGGTCATAGTCTTTTTAGACTCGAGGATATTTCTTCATCACACCACTATCTCTAACTTGACACGTCAAACCATGCAACACAGATATATATTATTTCAACACGTCTTATAAGTGCAGGCGAAATTAATTTTTTTAATCTTACACTTAGATAGTTTTAATATTTTAAATAAATAGCGATAAGTTTTGAATCTAAGATTTTTTGATACCTAAATTTTAATACCAAGTTAAGTAATAATTTCATCTCAAAATTTAAACTGTTAAAAAAAAATTTATTATATTATTTATTAGTTTTAACTAAATTAAAAGTATGTTTGTAAAGAATGCGACAAGAAAGACCGTTATTACGCAATGAGATAAATAATCACATACATATAGAGATTATTGTCAATCCAACAATTAAATCAGCAAGAAGAACTTCATTACTACGAAATGATTACAAAGGGTCCAAGACCAAATACAAAAGAGATGAAATTCACTGCTCTATGCAGAAGCAATTGGTTGGATCGACTTTGGTGGTGCCAGAAGAGATGGAATGCTTTGCTCGTTCTTGAAGAAATTGGTAGGATCAACCTTGGTTTTCACCATGGCCAATTTTTCGAAGTTGTTATCGAAATATTTTCTTCCCCAAACACTGGCTTGCATATAGCTTGTATTGCCAATGTAGTTTTGTCCCAAGTCAAGATCTCTGAAACTATAGTATGCACGCCTGGGATTTTGGGAAACGTAAGGAGCCATGTAATCGTAAAGATTCCTAATCCAGTTAATGTGTCTTGCGGAATCATTTTCATTCTCCCAAACTGCTAGATATTCAATCATGTAAATGTTTCCGGCTCTATGTGGAAACGATGTTGCAGAATTTGGGATTTCAGCTGTCTTTCTACCATAAGGATCAAATTGCAACTGGCCCACCAATTCATCTTCTTCATAAAGCCTTTCCCATATTCCTTCTAAAGCATTTTCTGAAAGGGGAGCTGTCACGAAGTCTGATTTTCCTTTCCAATAAGATGTGTTGAAGGATGTCCTACTCAGCAATACCTCTAAAGGTGTGCCGGAAGGATATTTTTGAAAGTAGAGTGTAGATTCAATCCAGCTCATCTCAGTGCAATCCTCTTTTACCACGCCCAATTCAGGAAAGGTATTTTGCATGATTTCTAGGAGAGCATCCATTCCACCAAGGTACAAGGAGACGAAGGTTGCTCGTGTTGTTCTCTTACCAGTTTGCTCAGAAGTGGCACTGGCAATGTAGACTCGGAGCATGAGATTTTCATCTGCATTAGCAGCAATGTATTGCCATCGATGTACTAATTGTATAGCACCTTCCTCTTTGGACCTGGTGGCGTTGAAGACAGTTATTTTTTCTGGTACAGTTTGTAAGTTCACCTTATATGCAGTAATGACACCAAAACCAGCACTTCCAGCACCTTTTATGGCCCAAAAGAGATCCTCCCCCATTGATTGTCGATCTAGAATTTGACCATTAACATCAATTATTCTGGCATCAATTAAGTTATCAACGACAAAGCCAATCTTTTGGGACAACATGCCAGTACCACCCCCACTGAAATACCCTCCAGCCCCAACAGTTCCGCACTTCCCTGCGACACCAGCGAGAGTAGTGCTCTGTTGAGCAATTGCATAATAAAATTTACCCAGATTTGCACCAGCTTGAATCCATGCAGTTTTGGTTTCAGTATCAACGGTTACTGATGAAAGGTTTCTAAGATCAATGATGACAAAAGGAGTTGTGGATGTGTAGGAAAGACCCTCAAAGTCATGCCCACCAACCCGGACTCTAATCAGCATGTCATGTTTCTTGGAACAATAAATGGTTGATTGAATTTGAGATTCAAGCACTGGTAATACAATGACACTTGGTTTAAGAGGGTGTTCACTTAGTGGACGAAAGTTTTGGCTTGTGGATTGTAAAATAGACTCATATGATGCGTTTTGAGGAGCGTACACGACGTCAGACATTGCGGCATAAGATAGAAGGCAATCGACAAAAGCATCGTTAGTGGGAGCAGGAGGCCTATCCCATGAAAACATTACAAGGAAAGCTGAAAGAAAGGATGAAAGCAGTGAAGAGGTAGAAGTCTTCATTTTCTTGCTCTAGTTTGTTGCACGCATAACAACCAAACGTCCGTTGCCAAAATGTCGTTGCTGTTTTATAGAATTGTTAGACGGCAAAAGCATCATTTTCTTCCACGATTAATTAGCTTTCTCCTCACACCAGCTAATAATTGTTAGGACTTGTAACGAGAATGTTAAACATGACAGCCTTGATCACAACTAAAAAAATATAAAAAGAATTCTGACAAAATAAAACAGAAAAAAACACGTGAAAGAAAAAAGTACTCTACTTTTTTTTTAAAGTACTGCACTTCACGTGAAGAATCAGAAATAAATTAATTGACAGGCTTAACCATTCTACGGCATCCACCTAAAAGACACCCACAATCTGACAAAAAACAAAATCTCTGACACAAAGATAATGCGGCCTTGGAAAATTGGAAAATTCTATTATCTATTATCTGGGAATGCGGGATGTAGAGACAAACGAGAACACGACACGTGAATGTGGGGCCCGCGGCATTTAATGGGTACATAATGGTGGAGAATGATGGCAAGGCCAGATATCTATTATGCCCTCATATTTTAGGAAAAATATACATTATGCCCTTGCAATATATATTTTAAAATATAAATCAGTAAAAGCAAATTAATGGCCAAAATACGAAAAATGACAGATAAATAAATGGGCAAAAATCATTTTGGTCCTTGAGGTTTGGTATAGAGTCTAAATTAGTCCTTGAAGTTTATAAAAAAACTAAATAGATCTCTCTCATTATTTATGACTTAATAGTCAAATATTTGACCAAATAAAAAGACTTAAATGCCCTTACTTTAGTAGTTGAAGATTTGGAGGGAAGAAAAAAAAAAGATTGGGACCATACAGTAGACACAACTATTTAAGCACCCAAGCCATTTTTTTTTATTTTTTCACTTTCAATTCATACTCTTTCTCACCCAAAAAAAAAAAAAAAAAGAACAACGACAACTACAAAATTCTTGCTACTTAGAAGAGTTTGGCTCTTAATATTTTTGGAATACACTTTTTTTTTTTTCTTTCTTTGGTAATGTTGATTGGATTGTGTTTAGTTTGTTTTTCCTTTAATCTTGAGTGAGTTTATGGAATTACTGATATCTGATGTATTTGATCAACTATGTAATCTCCTTCATCATTTTCAGTTTATAGAAATATTATGACTGAATAGTCTGTAATTTTTAATACTTATAATAGTGTAAAATTAAATATAAATTAAAGAGAAAGTCAAGTATATCTATAACCACTACCTTGTCCCCGAAAGTTGAATTTAGTATCGGGTAGCCACTAATTGTGGCTTTTAAAGTCTTAAATTTTGGATATATGTTCTCCAACTACAAATGTTGTCTGACTTTTAACTAACTTGAAAAATGTATTGAGGTGCAATATTAGACAATAGAATGTATAACCTTGTGATAAATTCACTATAATTCACATGTAACGAATTCCTCGTCATTTGAAAACAAAAAAGAAAAAATAATAATAGACAAGGAATTCGTTACATGTGAATTATTTTTTCACATTTAATATTTGAATTTTTTTCATCTATTATTATTTTTTCTTTTTCATTTTCAAATGACGAGAAAAAATGGTTTGTGTGCTTAAATAGTTGTGCTTGTTGCATGGTCCCAATCTTTTTTTTTTCCTTCCCTCCAAATCTCCAACCACTAAAGCAAGGACATTTAAGTCTTTTCATTTGGTCAAATCTTTGACTATTAAGTCAAAGATAATGGGAGGGATCTAATTGGTCTTTTTACAAACCTCAGGGACTAGTTTAAGTTTTATACCAAACCTCAGGGACCAAAATGGTTTTTGCCCATAAATAAATGGATAGATGAATGAAGACAAAAGATAAGCAAATATTTTTGTGAATGAATAGAAACACCCACTTGTCTTTAGTAAAAAAAATAAAAATAGGCAAAATGAGAGCAAATAGTAACGTAAAAAATTAACAAAGTGAAATCGAAAGAACATATTACAAGTGAATTATCATATGTGTTTATTATTTTGTTTAAATTTAAAGGTAATGAAATTACCCTATATAAAATCATACATTATGTCAAAATTGAAAATTATAAACTCATAAGTGCGTCCAAAGAGCATGAGCATGCATATTACACTGTAACATATAATAAAGTAAAAAATTGAATATCTCTCGTAAATTAGAAGACGGCGTAATTAAAGTAAATAATTAAGGAAAATTGGATAAATAGTCCCTATTATTTACACAGTTTAGACGACTAGTCCCTATTATTTAAAACGTCACACGGTTAGTTTTTATTATTTGTAAAAGTCTTATCATAAGTCTCTATTATTTGCAATAGTCTCACTATTATTATTCACAAATATCTTATCATTAGTCTCTATTGTCAATTAACCGTTAAAACTTAACCAAAAAAAATATTTGTGTTAAATGACATTATTACTCTTGATTTAATGACCAAAATTACTTAATTATCATTATTATTTAATGAAATTATTTTTTAACATTATTAATTAATAAATTCTTTTTTTATTTTTATGTTTATGTTTTTCCTTCTCCTTCCTCCTCCACCTTCCACCATCACCATAGGACACACAAACACAATACACATAGCACAAAACATACAAAAAAAATGATACATTATACCCCTGAAATCTGTTAAATTTTTAACAGTTAGTTAACACCTAAACAAAAGATATGATAGAAAATATAATGAACTTAAATGAAATTAAAAATTGAATGGTATCTACAAATAACCAAAGTAGGTATATATGAATATGAATGTAGATTTTTCATTGCTACATACTAATAAATAGCCTTATTGGTGAAACTTTTTACCAACAATAAGGAGTAACCGCATAACTTTGAAAATAATAGGGACTAAGGTGTGACTTTTGCAAATAATATGAACTAGCCATGTGACTTTTAAAACAATAAGAACTATTAGTACAAAACGTATAAACAATAAAGACTATTTGTCTAATTTGCTAAGTTTAAAATCTTTTTGGGTGAAAACAACGGAACTACATGTGATGAGAAATATACTACATGTAAAGTATCATATATGATTAATAGTGAGAAAAATAACGTATACCGTATAAAACAAAAACAAAAAAAGATTTCTTATAAATAAGGACAACCCTAGCATCTAAAATCTATTACAACTACTTCATTTCAATAAATGGTCTGATTTTCCAGTAATCGCACCAAGGATGCAAATTGATTCTGCTGATATTCAACTGATTAAAATATATATTATATATATTTAAGTATTATTTTTATTGGCCATGAAGGATCGTGTGTCTTGATCATTGGATTCTTTCAACACATTAGAGAAATATTTTAATATTTATATTGGCTATGAAGATTCATCGTCCTACGGCTTGATTTCTTGACGTTCATTTACTGCTACAACTTGGAAATGCGCCAGTCAAGTTACAGTGGTTACCAAAATTTGATCCCAATCGCTTATTTGTTCAGTTTTATCTTATCTCACAGTGTAGCGTGAGATACTTTTCTTTTTTGTTGTCAAGTTTAATGTTAGATAGAAAAATCCATTTATAATGATTCCTCAGATATGTCCAACATTTGACGCTTATTAAGAAATATATAGAAAATATGCTAGAAATTCTTCCCTTTTTTCCTTATAAAATGTAATGGCGATAAAGCGATCACATATCTTTATAATTTTTAGAGTACTATATCCTTTTGTTATAACAATATTATCATTTCACCACTATTAATCTCCATCATATGGGAATTCAAATTCATCATTTATACTCCAGACCATATGAGTTTAGAACTATCAAAAAATATTTCATAAAATCATAAATAATAAAATCTCCAGATGAATTTAATATTCTATCAACATAAAATCTATCCAGACGAATTAACGGATTAATTTGTGCTATGAGTGAGGACTTATTTTAAACTCTAATCTTCATTATACATCTTGTCACTCATAGTTTAGGATGCGTTAGTATGGTAAAAGCTCATACATAGAAATGAACCTGGCAAAGCTCTGTATAGAGGAATTCTTAATTAAGGCATGCATGACATATTTGTCGCAATTTGATGCATTTAATGAAGAAGGAGAAGACTAGAGCCTAGCACTGTAACAATTGATTTAATTCTTTCTTATCGTAATTTTCAATTGTAGAGTACCATTATTTCTCAATTTGTTTTGACATCAAATTAGGGGAAATGCAAAAAGCAACTGATAAGAGAGTCTCTTTATAGATCTCAAATTTTGGTGGCTCGAAAGGAAAGAAAGAAATAATAATTATATCTTGAATTATTCGTTATTATAAAGTATAATAAGAGAGTCTCTTTATAGATCTCAAATTTTGGTGACCAAGAATAGAACATTAAACTAATAAGAAACAAGCTAATCTAATCCAATAAAAAAAAAAAGATAAATTATTTTAGAAGTCACTAAAATATTTCACTAGTCCTTCGTTGACCATTGAACTATAATCTGTCCTAAAAGGGCTATTAGTTACATAAAAGAACCGATTTAAATCATTCCGCTAGTTGCTTTTGAAAAAAATCTAACAGCAAGGGTTTAAAACATAATATATAGTTAAAAATTAGAGACTCAAATAGATTTTTTTAAATCCTTATTTTGTTAGTTTTTTTCTTTTTTTTTTCCAGCAACTAATAGAATGGTCTAAATAAATTCATTTTAAAAGAATTAATGACCCTTCTAGAACTAAAAATAGTTTGATGGTAGTTTAGTGTGGTGGATTTTAGGACACTGGCTTTGTTACCACTGTTGGATTTTTGGATATGAGAGAAATTTGTGAATTTTCATTGATTGGAAAATATGGAGTATACTCTTTGATTTTGTGAGATGATATTTGATATTTGGGTTAGAACAATATCTCTAACCACATAGGATATTATAGTTCTCTATAGATATATCATAATTCCTGCATGTGAGTTGTAGTTCTATGGCACACTTGATTTTTTGGAGCTTTATGGCTCATATTTTGTGGAGTTGTGCTCATAGTTGTGATGTAGAACACTTTGGCTCATTTGTGATTTTCTCTGGAGCTCTATGGCTCATATTTTGTGAAACTGTGTTCAGGTTACAAATGTCTCATACATTTCATATTTATAGTTGAAATTTATTCTTAGAATTTTCTAGTTTGATAATCTAAACTTGAGCTGGCTTTGATTTGAAATTAGTTGGCTTGTAGTTGATTCAAACTTTGCTTTTTGACTTTGAACTTTCTCAGATCTTTCAGACTTGTGTAATTTAGACTTTTTTTTTAATCTTGAATTTTCTTCAAATCTAGAATTCTCTGGGATCTTTGAATTTTCTCACCTCCATAATATTTTTTTTTGATTTTCTAGTTTGATTTTCAGCACTCCCCCTCAAGCTAGAAAATCTTGTATTCCAAGCTTTGCTTCTTGTATCTTCAACTTGTTCTCATGAATGCATTTGAAGATATATCTCAATATTTTCTTTCATTTCTCCCTTTATTTTTTGAATTTTTTAATAGGAAAACATTTTTTACGAAAAAACAAGGCCCATTTTAAAGTATGAAAGAAATCTTTTTTTATGTGAATTTTTTTTTTTTTTTTTAAACAAGTGAAACCGAAAACTAGAAAAAAAAAAATTAAAACACTTTGAAACAAAGCAACCCCTTTTTCCAAGCCAACTTCACGTGCACCACAATAAGTGGTCTTGCTTTTTTAAATATGGAATCAAATATTTGATTCACTTTTTGTTTTTTTTTTAAAAAGTAGTGGGCCCTCCTGTATGAAATTGTTTTGTAAAGAACTAACTTTCTTATGTTTCACAAATGCAAAACAGAGAGAAACGTTGGAAAGTTGGTCAAAAGCAAAAAAAAAAAATATATATATTCAAAGCAATCGATTGAGTAGGGCCTTTTGATTATATCTTTGCTAAAAAACTTTGCCTTTTCGACCAAAAAAAAAAAGAAAACTTTGCCTTTAACGTGAAAGTTTTTTGTTTTGGCTTTTGTCTTTGAAAACGTTTACAGAAGACGAGTAATATTATTTTCAGCAAACGTTTCTTTCTTCTCTTTTTCAGCAAAGAATTTAAATTTAAAATTTTTAACTATAATAAGTTATTATTTAACTATTTTACCTGACTCTTGAATGAGCATCCAACATTCCTATCTGCTACTTCATTACTATTATACTAAAAACGTCCTGATCTTCAATAATTGCGCCAAGGATTTTATTTTTCACTGGTGATAGTTCAACGCATTAAAAAATATCGCGTATTCAACTCGTTATCGTGTTTGTTGATTTTTGAAGCTTTCAACACATTAAAGAGACATCTAATTAATATTTTTATTGGCTATGAATATTCGTTATTCGCGTGGCTTGATTTCTTCAAGCTTATATACTACTACAACTCGGAAATGCGCAGGCCAAGTTTGTGCAATAAGTTAGTGGTTGACAACATTTAATCCCATAATCTCTCTAATTTTGTTGAATTTCTATATTATTTAAAAGTTTAAACATTAGATAGAAGAAAAATAGATGATGGATTCACTGAAATGTTCAATATTTGAAGCTTATGGTTTAAAGTACCTTATCGTTTAATATATAGTATTTCCTCCTACTAAGTATATATGGTTCAAAATTTTGGAGGTGATTTATTTCAAAATTCATGTCTTCTTAACTTTTATGTCGATAGGAAGAGGTTTGTTTCTTAGTCAATGATATTGCTACAACAAGTGAACAACACTTTTTCAATTTAATAATATCTTATTGCTAGAACAACTATTTTTTAATGTTAATAATACCTCAAAGTTAGCTATGAACCTATGGCCGTTGTTTAGAGAAATTAAATGAGGAAAACTTAATGAAGACACCATCATTGACGATAACATTTATTGATGTTTGAGATAATACAAATTGTTTCCTTATGTATATTATCTAATTAGACTTTGTGTTAAGTTCAATAGAAAAGAAATCTATTGGTATTAATACTCCACACCACCGATTATAAAAAAGCATTGTTATATATAAATCATTTTTCATTATTTATTTATCATTTTTTATGTGTATATTTAGTTAGAGAACCAAAAGAAGAAATAGAATTAAAAAAATTTATGAAAGTGGTATACTAAGTATATATACACATAAAACATAATAAATAAATGATGAGAAAAGAGTGACATATTTCTCTTGATAGAAAGCAAGAATAGATGATGAGAGTTACGACGAGCAAACACTAAAATCTAACATTGTTTGACAATGCCTATATCCACAAGGGGAAAATGAGAAATTCCGTACAAGAAAATTGCACACTTAAATCTAAAACACGAAATTGAAGCCTAGCCCTTGTACACCCTCCCGTCACCTCCCAACTACCAAACATTAGACAACTATATTCAAAGTATCAAATGAGGTCATCCAATTAAGTAATGGGCTTAGCCCAAAGTTTGTTTGCTTGTTCTTTTAATAGGCCTACCTCTTTTTGTTATTGGGCCATTTCCATGCTATTTCGGTCTCTTTAATATAATTGAGCAAGTTTTAACACGTTCAATGCCATTGGATTTACTCACTACATTATAAGTATGATTCTACATTTGTGAATTTTGTGTTACAGCGTAGAATTACAATGAAATAAGGTAAACAATTCAGAATCATTGAGGAAATGACAAATATTTATAAAAATAATAATAATAAGATAACATTATAAATTTGATTTAATGGTGATAAATTGTTACTATAATTATAATAAAATAATATGAACAGTTTAGAAAAGAAGCAATAATTTAGATATTCATAAAAATAATAATAAGTAATGCAGGTTGTCACTGGCCTTTACCTTTATATGTTGGCCAAATATACAAAAAATGAACTCCACTACATTAACTTTTTTATAAGCAAATCACTAAGACATCAATTTGAAACAGAGGATATTGTACAGCATAACAAATTCAATCCTCGTAACAAGAACTATAAAATTATAGAAATTTGCATAAGACTAAACTGCAATTACAAGTATTTTTTTTTTTTTTAATACAAGAAATCAAAGTCATTTAAATCACTTGACATGTTTTATACGAGAATAAATCTCGAGACTTCTAACTGCACCTCTTGACCAAATGGCCCGTGGCCAATTACAAGTTTTCATGCTGCAGTAGTCTGCTTTTCAGTTTGTCCATCCTTAGCGTTTCTAACACCAACTGTTTCCGGCAAAAACACGATCAATAACCCAGTAGCTATGACCGAAATGCCAAAAATTCCATAAGATAAAATATTGTTGTCTCCTCCTGCAGCAGTTAAAACTGGACTGACGACGCCTCCGAGCATCAAGAGCTGCCACACCATTGCGACGGCCGAGTTTCTAGCGCAGGTCGGGAACAACTCTGCTGTGTATATCAGCGATAAGGAAAATGCAGTGGAGGCACAGAAGAAGGCGAGTAACTCCAATCCAACTTCTAATTCTTTGAATTTGCAAACCAGTAGTATGCAACACACCCCGCTGATAACGTTCAATGCTAGAATCGAAATTCTTCTCTTCAATTTGGTCACAGTGAAATAGACTACCACGAAGGATACTACCTGCAGCAACGCGTTGAACGCAGCACCCCAGTAGATGTCCAGCCCCAAATTGCCAACCCCTAATGATACACCGTAGTACACAAGTCCAATACCAAATGCAATGGTTATTAATAAGAAGAAATGTCGACAGAGCGCTCTGCTCTCCATCAAAATTCTGAAGAATGACAGCTTATTATCATTGCCTTTCCGCTTTTGATCTTGATTTGAGGATACTGCTGGAAAGTTCCAGGGCAACTCTTTGCCATCTGGGCCTGCAAATGCCTTGAGAACTGCAAGAGCTTCTTGTTCTCGCCCTTGTGCAAGAAGCCATTTTGGCGACTCGTATGCGAATAATTGAAGTAGAATGCAGAATATAATCCCAGGAATTGATATCAAGATATACATAACCCTCCAGGAATAGCTTCTGACACAATAAGCCATAGCAGGCAACACCAAAAATCCTGATGTGAAAACCACGAAGCCAACAGATCCTATTTTGCTTTGCCATTTCTTCTCAACGCTCTCTGTTGCTAGCACAAGCGCGCATGTCCCGATCGCTGCGCGGCCGAGCCCGCTTAAAAATCTCAACGCAGAGTAAATCCAGACATTGTTTGAGAACGCAGTCAACAATGAAGCAACAGACATTATAAGACTCGAAACAAATAGCATTTTCTTGCGGCCAAATGAATCGCCGATGAAGAAGAGAGCAAATCCAGCAAGAAGACAACCCATGAAGAAAGATGAAGCTGGTAAGCCTTCGATGATTGAATTGCTAGCACAGTCGAGTAACCACTCAGATATGATGGATGTGTGTGCAGGCTTATCCCAGCTCCACGCACTCTGAGGAAGCTCGCAGATGTTGGAATCTGCACTGCAAATGGTGTTTCCTAGCTCTGTGCAATGCCATGTTGGTTTAGCATCAGTGAAGATGGAAATAAATGTCTGCTGTGCTGCGAAGAATGAAGGCAAAAAGCCAAGCATCGCTTGCAAGACTTGACGCCATGTCAAGCCTCTAAGATAAGGTTCAATTATCTCTTCAATGGATTCATCATGCTGTGGACGATCCTCTGGCTTGCGTTTTGAAGCAGATTTGGTGAGCAAAGGAGTTGATTCATTTGAATCAGTCATTGACAATACTTTTTTTTTTTTTTTTGCTATCTTTTCTCGGTTGCTTTTAGTTTGGTAAAGTTCCCACTAGTAATATATCAACAGGAAGCTCTTCATGGACAAGGACTTTAGCAGCCACTAAACTCTTTCAAGTTGGCTTTCAAGCTTTTAACTTATTAATTAGTACTAGACGTCTAGTTTTAAAAGTCTTAATTTATTTAGGACATTAATTGGTAAAAACAACATGATTCAATATTTATAAACTAGTTCTAATGACCCAAAAAAAAATAATAATTCTAGAAATTATGATTTATTTACTTAAAATAATTAAATTTTCCAGCAATAAGTTTTTCTTAGGCGCACGTTATGTTTTTGTGGAAAGAAGCGTTAAAGGGGTAGGTGTCGTGGTGGCCAAAAGAAAACAAGGGGGGAAGGAAGGTAGGTGGCAAAGGAGATTGGTGAAGTAGTAATACAGCTACCCACTTTTGGTGTCAACTTCAAATCACCTTCTCCACATATTCCAAGAATCTCATGCATGACCATTCATTATGGAGAAATTATTCAGTGCGGATTGATACGCCTCTCACAGAGGTAGGCTCTACTAATCTGAATCTGTCCAGACAGACGAACTGAAACATTTTTCATCATTACATGCCTTACATCTTCAATTAGAATCATGTGTACCACGTTAGAATTTGGCAAATGTTTAATTTTGTATGGTAACCATTTGCTACACATTTGTATCTCTTAAAATTCATATTCCTGTTAACGTCAATTGTACCACTATTGTAGCTTATCATAATGATTTATTTTTGAGGAAACGGCACAAATAGTATTTATTATTTTTTAAAAATTTTAAATTCGTTTATATTGTTTAAAATTAACTAATTTAATTTTTATTATTTTTTAAATTTGTTATTATTATTTAAAATTAATCAATTTAATCCATATTATTTTTATATAAAATTTAAATTAGTCTTCAATGTTTAAAAAAATTGTGACTAAATTAAAATTTTAAAAAAAATAATAAAGATTAAATTGGTTAATTTTAAATAATAAATATGAATTTAAAAATTTTCACAATATATCCAATCCGTGGCTTTGTTAATTCATGTCGACGTGCTGAAGCTTCACCTGATCAAAGCTGTTCAAAAGGTGTTCATAATTTTTTTAGTCACCGTGATAACAATCTTAAACTTAGATTCTAAGATAGTCTTCTTGTAGTCAACCTAAGAAGCGAGACCACAAGCATCCCTTATAACTAATACTTACTCCTTGAACAAAATAACGGTACTCGGACTTATCATAATGTTGAACATATATTTGCGAAGTTTGTAAATTAGCATTGACATCCTTAGAATGACAAAAGTACTTCCAATTACCTAGTTTAGAACACTAAAGAAAGCCCTGATTCAAAACAGATGTGATGCGAACCCCAAAAAAAAAAAATATATATATATATATTTTAGGATTTGTTTGAAAGTATTATTTTTTTCTTTTTTTTTGTTTTGCACAACAATTTTAAAAAATGATTTATAAAAACAAGAATAGAAAAATTGTTTGACTAGAAGAGAAAGTTATTTCCTCTTAAAACAATAAAAAGGCCATTACACTTTTCCTTTCTTTTGGGGGGTTGTACTCAATGAGTTGGGGTGCCATTAAACCACTTTTTCAATTTTCTTGATGAAAAAGACATCAATATAAAATTTTTGGACGTAGATGAGATCATTGATAATTTGTTAGGGCATTTTCAAGATCAAGTTAAAGTTGATGATGATACACTGTCACGCCCCGACCCAACCCCCAAGTTAAAAGTTAAGTCCGGACATGACACACGGACAGAGTCTCTTCTGTACCGTGGATATTCTGAAAACCTGTAAACTCAAAAATAAGGTAACCACAAGATAAACAAGCTTTTCATGGCTAAATATTTAAAGATTCAAGGCCATCCGAGCCTTGAAGCAAACAACAGTTCCAAAACCACACAAGCATGCAAGTAACTTTGTTTACAACATAGTCTAATAGCCGTGACATTTTAGGATAACATTAAAACATACTTAAAAGATAAAACATTCTACAAGAAGCCATTCACTCCCAAGCATGCAAAGTGAATAAAAGCAGAAACATAAGTTATTACAAGACATAGGCTTCCAAATCTACACCACAATCAACTATCCTTCAACTTTGTACAACAAGCATATACATAGCCCTTAGGCTACAAAATAGGACATAAGATAAACAGATGAGCCTTCCACATAGCAGCAAGAATATATAAACCACCACAAGCTATCAAGCACAGCAACTAAGGTAAAGGATCAGTCTGAACTTCCTCCTCCTCTACTACCTCAACAAGCTGGGGATCACCCTCAGCGTCTCCTGAAACATATATCGAGGTATGAGCAACCACTGTTGCCCAGTGAAGGATAAGGTACCGGGGCGTGCAATGCAACAAGTAATACAATTAACAGCAATAACAATTGAGCAATTCAAGAAACAATGATAGCTTAAATAACCACACATTTGAAAGGATACATTTCACAAAACCCCTATACACCAATCTTCACTGGGTTTTCATTCACGATCCACGAACCACGATCACGATCACGATAAGCCGGCATAACCCCAAACACTCCAGTGGGTGTATTCCAGATGTACCCCGATAATCCTACGACCCTACACCCCCTGGCAATCTCCGAACCAGACGAGTGAGGGAATAGAGTACGGAGTTTGAATATCCACTGGCAAGCCGTCTGCCGCCCAGCCGATATTTAACACATCCGCCCCTGACACTATGGTTGCGCAACCACAATACAATGCACTTTACAATGGCAAGTTAATATTAATAATATAAGCGATAACACATAGGAGGATCAACAAAGTAGGTTGACCTCGATGCAGTTAGAATAGAAGCAATTATATAAGCAAATAAGCAGTTTTACAAAGGGACATATACATGATAAGCATAGAATCATACCGAAAGCTCCAAATCAACTTGAAACCACATTTAAACACTCAAGGAGTCATGCCATGGACTTAGAAGCGTGAGACAACCGAAATTGCACTTAAACCCCTTTGTTTTTTCAAACTATTTCTCTTCCAATCCCACGTTAATGATTCAATTTCAAATGGAGACTCTCTCAACCTTCTTACTAACCCTCAAGGACCCCTTTCAACCCTCTAACTCATTCAAACGCCCGCAAATACCCCGAAAGTCCCAAATTCCCTCTTATGGCTTTAAACTATACATACCTTATCCGGGCTTCAAACAAGGGTTATCAAAGCTTCTATAGCACCTAGGTAGCCTAAGAATACTAGAAGTGAAGCCCGAATCCACCCGGATTCGCATTAACCCCGAAACCCCTTTGTTAAAGTCGGCTATTTCACGTTTTATGCGATTTTAGAGCAATTCAAGTGCACGGGGCTATTAGACTACCTTCATTAGCACCTAAGGCATCTATTAGGAGTGTTGAATCAAGCTAATACGTGCAATTACACAAAACCCTAGAAAAACGTCACTATTCACCTTATAAATCAAACTAACGATTCTAACCGTTTAAAAAGTGAAACGATGGCTCAAATATGTTCTTTAGCATTCATATACATGGTATAATAGCATAGATAATCAATACAATAGCATTTGATCACATTTTCAACAAATTAAGAAAATGACAACTATTTAGAAATGCAAAAATAAACCGTGCAATCCCTCACCAATGCGCATAGGAACACCTAGGAGGCTTGCACACACCCTAAACTACTTTCTCTAGGCTTGGCTTGGCTTGAATTGAAGAGTTGAAGAGCAAAAAATCACTTTCTCCTCCTCCTAGCTGCTCTCGGCCTTGCACAGTAACTTTCAACAATTTTTTTGTTTTGTTTTTCTAAGTTATGAGCTAATGTATAATATATAAGGTGCATAGTTGGGTGGGGTCAAGTTTGGGTATTGAAAAGGTCACTAGAATGCGCGTTATTAAGTTAAAAACGAGCCTAAGGTGTAAAACATAGGCTAGCTAATTAAATCTCTAAGTTAGTTACGTAACACTATTCATTCAACTACTAAAATCATTTTCTAAACGAGCTCTCCTATCGCTTCTACCTCAATTGCTCATTTTTCCCACTCCTCTAACAATTAATTTGATTTAATAAAAATGCTAATTCACTAATAGAATGCAGTTTGAAAACGGAGTGAATAGTAGTCACAGAAGTCAGTTAGTAAAGCACAAAAGTAAATGCGCAAACAAGGGATGCAACAGTAATTGAATGCATGGCTAAATCTCGGGCGTCACATCCTCTCCCCCTTAAACTAATTGTGTCCACGCAATTCTTACATGATTCGGCGAATAACTCTGGATATCGCTCCCGCATCTGATCCTCTCTCTCCCACGTCGCATCCTCTACGCCGTGATGATCCCACAAAACTTTAACCATCGGAATGCTTTTAGTCCTCAGCTCCTGCACTTTCTGATCTACAATCCGAAGAGGTTTCTCTGTGTACGTCAAGGTCTCACTGATCTCTAGCGGTTCTGGCTCAAGTATATGAGAGGGATCTGGTTGATACTTCCGAAGCATAGAAACATGGAAGACATCATGAATTCTGCCCAGACTGAGAGGCAAAGCTAGACGGTAAGCCAATTCACCAATAGTTTCAATTATCTCAAATGGTCTCACATATCGAGGACTGAGTTTACCTCCTTTACCATGCCGAATCAAACCCATGCGAGGAGAAATTTTCAGAAATACTCGATCCCCCACGGTAAATTTCAGATCACGACGGCGTCTATCTGCATAACTCTTTTGTCGACTCTGTGCTGTAAGCATTCTTTTTCTGATAAGCTGCACATGATCAATCATTTTGTTTATCTCAGGTAAAAGAGTAGGGTCGATAGTCTTCATCTCACCAACATCATCCCAGTAGAGAAGAGACCGGCATTTACGCCCATAAAGTGCCTCATAAGGTGCCATACCAATAGTAGCTTGATAGCTATTGTTATAGGCGAACTCTACGAGTGGCAAATACTTCTCCCAACTCTTACCGAAGTCCAGAATACAAGCCCGCAACATATCCTCGAGGATTAAGATAGTTCTCTCGGATTGACCATCAATCTGAGGATGATAAGCTGTACTGAAACTCAAAGTCGTGCCCAAAGCTTTCTGAATCTTCTGCCAGAACTGAAATGTGAATCTGGGATCTCTATTTGACACAATGCTCTTTGGAATTCCATGAAGTCGGACAACATTCTCAATATACAACTCAAGAAGAGAATCAGTCTTCTTTTTAACAATGAAATGAGAAGTCTTGGTCAATCTATCCACAATAACCCAAACTGAGTCATTACCCTTCGAAGACCTCGGTAAATCAGAGACGAAATCCATGGTGATATGATCCCACTTCCACTCAGGTATAGCCAAAGGCTGTAACAACCCTGTAGGCCTCTGATGCTCTGCTTTAACTTTCTGACAAGTAAGACATCGAGCAACATAGTCAGCAATTTCTCTCTTCATATTATTCCACCAAAAGTTTTGCTTCAAATCTCTATACATTTTTGTACTGCCTGGATGGATAGTATATCTAGAACTGTGTGCCTCAGCCAGAATATCCTTCTTCAGAGTTGGATTATTCGGAATACAAATTCTACCTTTGAATTTGAGAATACTGTCGTCGTGCAGTTTGAAATCCGACTCTCCCCCTTTAGAATTCTCTAAGACTTTCAACAATTGAAGATCAGCCTGTTGAGCTTCTCGAATCCTGGATAATAATAGAGATTGAATCTGCAAACTTGCGAATTGGATACCAGAATTTGAAGTACTAGGCTTCCATAAGCATAATTCTTCCATGAATTCCCAATTTTTGATAATCAAGCTAGCAACAATAGCCTTTCGGCTCAAAGCATCAGCAACAATATTGGTCTTACCTGGAAGATAGTTAATAGTGCAGTTATAGTCCTCAAGTAATTCCAGCCAACGCCTCTGCCTCATGTTCAACTCTTTCTGTGAAAACAGATATTTCAAGCTCTTATGATTTGTAAAGATTTCAAACTTGTTGCTCCAAAGATAATGACGCCATTTCTTTAATGCAAGAATGATAGCTGCAAGCTCAAGATCATGAGTCGGATAGTTGAGTTCATAAGGCTTCAGTTTCCTGGAAGCATAAGCAATAACCCTGCCATTCTGCATCAATACACAACCCAGACCTTCCTTCGAAGCATCATTATAGATCACCAGATTATCATAACCCTCAGGCAAGGCAATAATAGGAGCTGTAGTCAATCTCTTCTTCAATTCCTGGAAGCTGGCCTCACATTTATCACTCCAATCAAATACTGTTTTCTTTTGAGTAAGTTGAGTTAAAGGCCCTGCAATCTTAGAGAAATCCTTGACGAACCTCCGATAATACCCAGCTAAACCAAGGAAGCTACGGATCTCCGTGACAATTTCAGGTCGTTTCCAAGATAATACAACTTCAATCTTCGTTGGGTCAACATAAATACTATCCTGCGAGATAATATGGCCAAGAAAAGCAACTTGCTTAAGCCAGAATTCACATTTGCTAAACTTTGCAAATAATTGATGCTCTTGAAGAGTCTGCAATACAATTCTGAGATGCTGTTCATGTTCCGCCTCAGATCTAGAGTAAACAAGAATATCATCAATGAAGATAACCACAAATTGGTCCAGATAGGGACGGAATATCCTCTGCATTAAGTCCATGAATGCGGTGGGAGCATTAGTAAGACCAAACGGTAAGACAACAAACTCATAATAGCCATATCGAGTTCTGAAAGCAGTTTTAGGAACATCATCTTTCTTAATCCTCAGCTGATAATAGCCTTGCCTCAGATCGAATTTAGAGAATACCTTGGCGCCTTACAACTGATCAAATAACTCTTCAATTAAAGGCAAATGATATTTATTTTTGATGGTTACCTGATTAAGACCCCGATAATCAATGCATAAACAAAGAGATCCGTCCTTCTTTTTAACAAATAGGACTGGCGCACCCCAAGGTGAAGAACTTGGCTGAATGAATCCCTTCTCAAGCAAGCCCTGCAATTGAACTTTCAATTCCTGCAATTCGGGTGGAGCCATTCTATACGGAGTCCTAGAGATAGGTGAAGTCCCCGACAATAAGTCAATCATGAACTCTATCTCCCTATCAGGCGGTAAACTAGGTAATTCTTCAGGAAAGACCCCCGGAAACTCCCTCACGATAGGTACATCATTCAATTTCAATTGATCCACAGGTTGATTAATCAAATATGCAAGATAAGCCTCACAACCCTTGCTCAATAATTTAGATGCTCTAATAGAAGAAATAATAGGAGTTCCCGTAGATTTTCTACTACCAACTATTTTAAGTACAGGCTGGTCGGGCATTTCTAGATATACAATATTCTTTCTACAATCAAGCTGGGCATAATATTTACTTAACCAGTCCATCCCCAATATAATTTCAAAGTCGCGGAAAGGTAGAATAATTAAATCAGCAGGAAAAACACGACCTTGAATATAAATGTTACATGTCTTGCAGACAGATTTGGTAACAAACTTCCGCCCCATAGGAGTGTAAACCACAATATCATGCAACAATTTATCATGTTTCAACTTAGCATTTTGTGCACAAATAGGTGTAATAAATGAATGCGAAGCCCCGGAATCAATTAAAACCTTAACTGATTGATTATTAAGAAGAAAAATACCTTATACCACAACGGTCGTATCCGGAAGCTCCTCAGCATCCAAACCAAATACACGGGCCTGACCTCGTGGTGGTGGTACTGCAGCTGGTGCCCTGGTCTGAGAGTTCTGAGCTAACGTTTGACCCCTAGGGTTCTTAAATTTCTGACAGTCCTTAACCCTGTGTTGATCACTGCCACATCCAGTACACCGGCCCAATCTCTTCTAACAATCCTCCTCAGTATGGCCCTGGCGTTGACAGAAGCTGCACTGTTAGTGACATCTTAGAGCAGTGTCTCCCGAAGGAGCTCTGTAAGTAGAGGTAGCTGAACTACCCTGCTGTGAACGGGACACCGCTGGACGGGATTGACTCTGAGTCTGACTCTGAACTGGTCGTGCCTGAGTCTGAGTAGGCCCTATATAACTCTGAGTTTGCCTCGGCTGTGGACTCTGCCCAACTGATATAGCCTGTCTCTGGTACCCCTGACTCTGAGACTGAAACTGCTTACTCGATTGACTGGTCTCGGCTAACACATCGGCCTTGCGTTTTTCATATCTCGAGGCGGCTCGGACTACTGTAGCATAATTAGGGAAATCATTCGCAGACAAATTTAGCATAATATCCCTTCTCAATCCTAGGATGAATCTCTGGATCTTCATGTCCTCTGGCTGTATCAAGGCTGGCACATAACGGGAAAGCCTAGTAAAAGTAGCCTCATATTGATCCACTGTCATACTTCCCTATTTTAAGTTTATGAACTCTGCTTGACGCCTCTCGCGGGCAACCACCGATATGTACTTGTCTCGGAACTCTCGGACGAAGTCAGCCCACGAATGATGAACCCTCTCGGCTTCCCATTTCTCACTAATAGTACGCCACCAATCTTCAGCGTCACCTTCTAGAAGGAATGCAGCATAAGTAATCTTCCTATCATCATGGCACTCGAGTATTGCAGCCACCCTTTCAAACTTCCTCAACCACATTTCAGCCTTCATATCATCTAGTTCTCCAAAGAAAGTGTAGGCCCCATGATGAATAAACCGGTCATACAAATTACCTCCGGTAGTACCACTACCCCCAGCTCTTGCAGCTTGATTACCTCAAGCAACCCCTGTCTGACCCTGCTGTGTCACAAACTGGGCAATGGTATTCATAGCAGTGGCCATCGTGGCCAAGATCTGTGCCGTACTCGGTTCCTGAACTAGGGGTGCATTACCTGCCAATCCGGCTTCTTGCCCATGAGCCTTTTCCGGTTCTCTATCGACATTCTGATTCTCAATACGACGGCGGGGCCCCATCTCGAATAGCTAGAATGCAAAGTGTTATGACAGGTATATATGTGTATATATGCAATTTATAAATAAACACATAAAGAAAAGTTCAAATAGATTCACATAAAGTCAAGTATATAGAAGTTCATATAAGTATTCTACATTCTTGAAGTACACATAAGTCACTAGATCATACTTGACATTCTAGGCTCTTCACATTCTATTTTCATGCTAGCATGTTCATTACCAAATCAAATTTCACTTGACCAAACAAGTAATCCTTAATTCATGTAATCACGCAATCACATAATAGACCTCTCTACCCACAGACCGAGAAAATTAACCCGGCTTCATGCATTTAATAGCTCTGATACCACTTAAATGTCACGCCCCGACCCAACCCCCAAGCTAAAAAGTTAAGTCCGGACCTGACACACGGACAGAGTCTCCCTTGTACCGTGGACATTCTGAAAACCTGTAAACTCAAAAATAAGGTAACCACAAGATAAACAAGCTTTTCATGACTAAATATTTAAAGATTCAAGGCCATCCGAGCCTTGAAGCAAATAACAGTTCCAAAACCACACAAGCATGCAAGTAACTTTGTTTACAACATAGTCTAATAGCCATGACATTCTAGGATAACATTAAAACATACTTAAAAGATAAAACATTCTACAAGAAGTCATTCACTCCCAAGCATGCAAAGTAAATAAAAGCAGAAACATAAGTTATTACAAGACATAGGCTTCCAAATCTACACCACAATCAACTATCCTTCAACTTTGTACAACAAGCATATACATAGCCCTTAGGCTACAAAATAGGACATAAGATAAACAGATGAGCCTTCCACATAGCAGCAAGAATATAAACCACCTCAAGCTATCAGGCACAGCAACTAAGGTAAAGGATCAGTCTGAACTTCCTCATCCTCTACTACCTCAACAAGCTAGGGATCACCATTAGCGTCTCCTGAAACATATATCGAGGTATGAGCAACCACTG
This sequence comes from Ehretia macrophylla, assembly GCA_037974665.1. Taxonomy (NCBI): domain Eukaryota; kingdom Viridiplantae; phylum Streptophyta; class Magnoliopsida; order Boraginales; family Ehretiaceae; genus Ehretia; species Ehretia macrophylla. The sequence goes on along the minus strand of CM075764.1, from coordinate 9,449,852 downwards.
TTGCCCAGTGAGGGATAAGGTCCCGGGGTGTGCAATGCAACAAGTAATACAGTTAACAACAATAACAATTGAGCAATTCAAGAAACAATGATAGCTTAAATAACCACACATTTGAAAGGATACATTTCACAAAACCCCTATTCACCAATCTTCACTGGGTCTTCATTCACGATCCACGAACCACGATCACGATCACGATAAGCCGGCATAACCCCAAACATTCCAGTGGGTGTACTCCGGATGTACCCCGATAATCCTACGACCCTACAGCCCCTGGCAATCTCCGGACCAGGCGAGTGAAGGAATAGAGCACGGAGTTTGAATATCCACTAGCAAGCCCTCTGCCGCCCAACCGATATTCAACAAATTTGCCCCTGACACTATGGTTGCACAACCACAATACAATGCACTTTACAATGGCAAGTTAATATTAATAATATAAGAGATAACACATAGTAGGATCAACAAAGTAGGTTGACCTCGATGCAGTTAGAATAGAAGTAATTATACAAGCAAATAAGCAGTTTTACAAAGGGATATATACATGATAAGCATAGAATCATACCAAAAGCTCCAAATCAACTTGAAACCACATTTAAACACTCAAGGAATCATGCCATGGACTTAGAAGCGTGAGACAACCGAAATTGCACTTAAACCCCTTTGTTTTTTCAAACTATTTCTCTTCCAATCCCACGTTAATGATTCAATTTCAAAGGGAGACTCTCTCAACCTTCTAACTAACCCTCAAGGACCCCTTTCAACCCTCTAACTTATTCAAACGCCCGTAAATACCCCGAAAGCCCCAAATTCCCTCTTATGGCTTTAAACTACACATACCTTATCCGGGCTTCAAAAAAGGGTTATCAAAGCTTCTATAGCATCTAGGTAGCCTAAGAATACTAGAAGTGAAGCCCAAATCCACCCGGATTCACATTAACCCCGAAACCCCCTTTGTTAAAGTCGGTTATTTCACGTTTTATGCGATTTTAGAGCAATTCAAGCGTACGGGGCTATTAGATTACCTTCATTAGCACCTAAGGCATCTATTAGGAGTGTTGAATCAAGCTAATACGTGCAATTACACAAAATCCTAGAAAAAATGTCACTATTCACTTCATAAATCAAACTAACGATTCTAACCGTTTAAAAAGCGAAACGATGGCTCAAATATGTTCTCTAGCATTCATATACATGGTATAATAGCATAGATAATCAATACAATAGCATTTGATCATATTTTCAACAAATCAAGAAAATGACAACTATTTAGAAATGCGAAAATAAGTCGTGAAATCCCTTACAAATGCGCGTACGAGCACCTAGGAGGCTTGCACACACCCTAAACTACTTGCTCTAGGCTTGGCTTGGCTTGAATTGAAGAGTTGAAGAGCAAAAAATCACTTTCTCTTTCTCCTAGCTGCTCTCGGCCTTGCACAGTAACTTTTAGCAACTTTTTTGTTTTATTTTTCTAAGTTATGAGCTAATGTATAATATATAAGGTGCATAGTTGGGTGGGGTCAAGTTTGGGTATTGAAAAGATCACTAGAATGCGCGTTATTAAGTTAAAAACGAGCCTAAGGTGTAAAACATAGGCTAGTTAATTAAATCTCTAAGTTAGTTACGTAACACTATTCATTCAACTACTAAAATCATTTTCTAAACGAGCTCTCCTATCGCTTCTACCTCAATTGCTCATTTTTCCCACTCCTCTAACAATTAATTTGATTTAATAAAAATGCTAATTCACTAATAGAATGCAGTTTGAAAACGGAGTGAATAGTAGTCATAGAAGTGAGTTAGTAAAGCACAGAAGTAAATGCACAAACAAGGGATGCAACAGTAATTGAATGCATGGCTAAATCTCGGGCGTCACATACACAATCTTTGGAATCAGTGTCATACAATGATACTTCAAAACTTTTAGTTGCAATATAAGAAAGCAATATTAGTTCATTTTCGGGTGGTTGTAGGACGAACGATTGCTTACAGGTTGAAGGGTAAAGTGGGTGATACCACTTAGATTGAGGCCAAATAAATTTTAAGCACATTGCACACAATTAAAAATGATTAAGCCAGATCTGAAGTTTAATAAAAGATAATCTACTATTGATTCATATTTTGGCAAACTCTAATAGTCAATTTATTATGTATTTTTAGTAAATTATTAGTTTATAAAATACTTGGATCTATAAAATATAAAAAATAATATTTTAAATTTATTATTTTATAATTAATTTTATCAAAATTATTAATTTTTTATACTAGTTAATCGTATAATTTTATTATTTAAAAGAGATTATTAATTTATTAAGTATTAATTTTAAAAAAAAATTAATGTAATTGTATATGTCATTATATTCATATATCACAAAAATTATCACAAAACATAGTATGTAAAAAAGTCAAATTAAGTGGTCGACTAGTACTTAACCTTCCAGTACCATGTAAAGTTTAGGCCTCGAGGCTTTAACTTTTTTACCAACGTTGTGGATCTTTGAATAGTTAAATAGCAATACATGCACAAGGAGAGAGTGAGAAATCTCGTACAAGAAAAATGCACACTTAATCTAAAACACCAAATTAATTGAAGCCTAGCCCTTGACCTTCTGGTCACCTCCCAACTACCAAACACTTAAAAAGACAGGTAAATCTGAAGTATTATATATATATATAAAGACAGGTAAATCTGAAGTATTATATATATATATATATATATAATAAAAATAAAATAAAATAAAATAAAATAAAAATATATGTAAGTGATAATAAATAGAAGAATATTTATTTTGTGGGTTTAATCATACAATTATTGGGTTTGAGGTTTACAACTATTCATATATTGCACATCATGGACATAATTAGGAGTTATATATTTATTAGTGGGAGCTAATGAGTTAGGAGTTAGAAACCTTTGAATTCTATTAGTACAACATATTTCATAATTGGAATTAGCATAGCATGACCTTTTGTTATACTATATGGAAGAGTGTGAAATACAAAATTATTTGAGAGAAGAAAGATCCGTTAAATGCTATTGAGATTAGTAATTTGTGGTTTAGATGGTTCTTGATTAACGTGTTTTTTGGATTCAAGTTGGGTTCTTTGTGTTTTGTGTTTAAGGTAAGTACCCACAATTCTTCAAGTATTTTATTTCGAAGAAATATGTTTATTGTATCTTTGTTCAAAGTGAAGTCTTTGTTTATGAAAATCTTAGTTATCTTTATTTAAATCGTGATTTTGAAATTATATTTATTTTAACAAATAGTTTATGAAAAAGAATTGATTTTCTAAAATATATATGAATTTAATTTTTATGAGTTAAACTTTGGTTTATTAAGTGAAAATTACTTATTACGTTAAAATTTGATTTGCTAAATGATGTTGGCATGACACATGAATTTCGCTAAGTATTCGACCTTTGAAAAGTTAGTTTTTGAAAATTATATATGTGATTTTTATGCACAAGTCGATTATGATTGATATTCGATATGTGTGCCTTCAAGGGACTAATTTTTGTGACTTTGGATATGTTATGAGACGCGTTATTGGAAACTAGTTTCGACTTTGTTTTTGTGGATCTTTGTGTGACTACATAGTATGTAACTCTTTATAATCATAGTCGCTTGTGAATTACGTGCACTTTTACTTATTATGTATGATTCGACAAATTTATTTCAGACTTAGTATATTTCGATACTTTTATGAATAAAATATTTCTAAAATATTTTTTGAGTCATGCCAACATGCTATAAAAGTTGTGGAGTACTTACTGGGCTATGTAACTCACTCTTCGTTATGATTTCAGATTATGAAGACACAAATTCTACAATGAAATAAGAGTTTTAGAGCATGAAGTTCGTGTTGATCACTGATACGTGATAATGGTGCTAAGGATTAATCCTAGATTATGTCTTAACTTATTATTTAGATCTTGTATTGATGTAAGCATGGCCTATATGAGATTTTTATTTGACTTATTGAATTTTGGAGTTTCCTAAGAATTTACACATGAAAGATTTGTTACATTTTGTGATATTTTATGATTATTTTAAAAGTAAGATCAAGCCTTGCACTAGGAGTACAATTATTGTCACGTACTATATGTGTAAATTTTTTTTTGTTTCGGGGTGTGACACGTATGTTGGCGAATATACAAAACATGAATTCCACTACATTAACTTGTAATAAGCAGCAAATCACAAGACATCAACAACTTCAAACAGAGGATATTCTACGGCACGACACAAATTCAAGACTAGAAACAACAAGTACTCAAGATCAATTGCATAAGATTAAACTTGAATTTACCAGTTCTTATGCAGCTATAGTTGTCTGTTTTTGATTAGCAGGGTTTCTAACACCAACTGTTTCCGGAAAAAACAAAATCAATAATCTAGTAGCTATAGCCGAAACGCCAAAAATTCCATACATCAAAACATTGTTGTCTACTCCTGCAGCAGTTAAAACTGGACTTACGACACCTCCAAGGATCAAGGCCAGCCATATCATTGCCCCGGCCGAGTTTCTAGCACAGGTTGGGAACAACTCTGCTGTGTATATCATCGACAAGGAAACTATAGTAGAAGTACAAAAGAAGGAGAGTAACTCCAACCCAAATTCTATTTGTTTGAGTTTGCAAACCACGAGTATGCAACACACCCCGCTTATAACGTTCAATCCTAGGATCGAAATTCTTCTTTTCAATTTGGTTACACTGAAATAGACTACCACGAAGGTTACGATCTGCAGCAACGCGTTGAATGCAGTACCCCAATAGATGTCTAGACCCAAATTTCTAACCCCTAATGATACACCGTAGTAGACAAGTCCCATACCAAATGCAATGGTCATTAATAAGAAGAAATTTCGACAGAGCACTCCGCTCTCCATCAAAATTCTAAAGAATGACAGCTTATTACTATTTCCCTTCAGCATATGATTTTGATTTGAGGATGCTGCAGGGAAGTTCCAAGTTAAGTCTTTGCAATCTGGTCCTGCAAATGCCTTCAGTACTGCAAGAGCTTCTTCTTCTCTCCCTTGTGCAAGAAGCCATTTTGGCGACTTATACGTGAATAATTGAAGTAGGATGAAAAATATGATCCCAGGAATTGATATCAAGATATACAAAACCCTCCAGGAATAGTTTCTGATAGAATAAGCCATAGCAGGCAACCCCAAAAATCCTAAGTGAAAACCACGAACCCAACAAATCCCATTTTGCCTGGCCATTTCTTCTCAACGCTCTCTGTTGCTAGCACAAGCGCGCATGTCCCCATTGCACGACCGATCCCGCAAACTAATCTCAAGGCAGAGTAAATCCATACATTGTTTGAGAATGCAGTCAACAATGAAGCAACAAACATTATAAGACATGAAACAAATAGCATTTTCTTGCGGCCAAATGTATCACCAATGAAGAAGAGAGCAAATCCACCAAGTAGGCAACCCATGAAGAGAGATGAAGCTGGTAAGCCTTCGATGATTGAATTGCTAGCATAGTTGAGTAACTACTCAGATATGATAGATGTGTGTGTAGGCTTATCCCAGCTCCACGCACTTTGAGGAAGCTCACAAATGTTGGAATCTGCACTGCAAATGGTGTTTCCTAGCTTTTTGCAATGCCATGTTGGTTTAGCATCAGTGAAGATGGAAATAAATGTCTACTATGCTGCGAAGAATGAAGGCAAAAAGCCAAGCATGTCTTGCAAGACTTGACGCCATGTCAAGCCTCTAAGATAAGGTTCAATTATCTCTTCAATGGATTCATCATGCTGTGGATGATCCTCTGGCTTGAGATTTGAAGCAGATTGGGTGAGCAGGGGAGTTGATTCATTTGAATTAGCCATTGACAACACTAAATTTTTTTCTTTTTTTATTTGATTTTGGATGCTTAAGTCTGGTAAAGCTCTCATTAGACTTCAATATACCAAGTTACTTTTTTACAATAGTAGCATCCACCAACTGTTTCAAGTTTGCTTTCAAGTTTTAACTTATTTATTAAATTCATAAATTACATGGGGTAAATATCACTCCGCCCCCCTATGAAACACGTATATATCACGCTGTCCCCCTATGATCTGAAAATTATCACAATACCCTCTGTATTTTTAAAAGCGATCACACCGCCCCCTTCCCGTTAATTTTTGTGTAACACCGTTAATAAATTTATTGAACTGACCAATTTTCCCCTTTTTAATATGTATTTATTTTTTATTTTTATTTTTAATTCTTTATTCTTCATCTTCCCCAACCTACCCCCTACCCCAACCCCAAGCTGCCCCCCACCCACACCGCCATTCCCGCACCCCTCCTGATAGTGCAACAACTCATGTAGTAGATAACACTTTAGTCGAATGCCAATGTTAATCTTGTATCTTATGTTATCTTATCGTAAACTCTTTCAAATTTGTATTTCAAACTTGTAGATGTGAAAGTCCAAAGCTATCAGGTGACTCACGAAGATGTATTTATATGTTGTATCAAGCAATGTAAAGTGGGTAGCAATACAATATTTTCTTTACAGCCTCTGCGCCTTTACCTCCCACTCCAAGCAGCCCTTCACCCCCCACCCCCACCCCCACGCACCACGCTCCACACTGCTGCTGCTGCTTGTCGGAGCAGCAGGGGGTGGGGGTGTTTGGAAGATAACTTTTTTAAATTTTTTTTTTTATGTTCTTGTGGTTTTTTTTTTTTTTTCTTGGTCAAACATGTGAATTTTATTGAAGCAAGGGCATTTTGGTCCATTTATGCTTTACTTAAAGCTAAAAAAAATGTCAACTTGCATCAACAGCACGTGACATACACGTTTAACAGAAAAATTAACGGGAGGGGGGCGGTGTGATCACTTTTAAAAATACAGGGGGTATTGTGATAGTTTTCAAATCATAGGGGGGCGACGTGATATATATGTGTTTCACAGGGGGGCGGAATGATATTTACCCAATTACATGATTCTTTAATTATTGTATGAATCACGAGTATAATTGGTGAATATTTCACGTAAGGATGAATTATGCATATAATCTTATTATTTACACATTTTTTAAGGTGGTCCTTAATTTAAAAAAAAATCATATTAGTCCCTAATATTTAAAAAATTGATCAAAAATGGTTCATATTGTTCAAAATTAACTAATTTAGTCTCTACTGCTCCCCAGTAAATTCAATTTAGTCCCCAAAATAGGGATCACGTGCAGGGACTAAATTAAATTTTTCAAGAAACAATAGGGACTATATTAAATATTTAAAAAATTAATAAGGACCAAATTGACTAATTTTGAACAATAGGCACCATTTTGAATCACTTATGTAAATATTATACAATAACATAATTTTTTTATTAAGGATCAATTTGTAAAAATATGTAAACAATAGGGACTACATGCATAATTTACCCAATATATTCAACGAGATTGGTGTTGTCTCATCGGCATGATCTTCTAACCATTTCCTCTCCATAATCCATGGATATGATTTGCATGTAAATTGATTGGGTAAATTATGCATATAGTCTCTATTATTTACACTTTTTTTCAAGTTGGTCTATAATGTTCTAAAAAAATCATATTAATCCATAATGTTTACAAAAGTAATTCAAAATGGTCTTAATCGTTCAAAACTAACCAATTTACTCCCTGTATTTCCCATAAAATTTGATTTAGTCCCCAAATATGTGTCACGTGCAGGGGCTAAATTAAATTTTTTTAGAAAATAATATGGACTAAATGGAATTTTTTGAAAAATAATAAAAATTAAATTGGATAATTTTGAATAATATGACCATTCTGAATAACTTCTGTAAATAATAGGGACTATCATAAATCTTTTAAAATATTAGGAACGACATTAAAAAAATATATAAACTATATGGACTAAGTGTGAACTTTACCTTAAATTGATTGATATCTCTCTTTTTTTGGTTTAAATTGATTTATATCTTCTTGATCGCATGTCTAGTCGTATTTATCTCATGTATATATCCCATAATTAGTTTTAGACTTAGGGTATGTTTGACCTAATTTTTAGATATTTAAAAATACTTTTTGTAAATTTAAAAGGTAAAATTAACTTGTTTGTCCACTCATTTTTTAAATGGATCTTTTGGTAAAATCAAAACTAAAAAAATCTAGGAAAAAAGCTCTCCATAGAGAAGAACTTTAGTATCCACCAACTCTTTCAAGTTCGCTTTCAAGATTTTAACTTTATTCAATAGGGAAAATGTCACATTTAGTCCTTATTGTTTTTAAAAAATTTTAATTTTGTCTTTATTGTTTAATTTTTTTAAAAAATTTTGTCCCTATTATTTTTTTAAAAGTTTCAATTTCATCCCTATTATTTTTTTAAAAAGTTTCAATTTCATCTATATTATTTAAAATTTCTCAATTTTGTCCCTATTATTTCTTTAAAGTTTATTTTTATCCCTATTATTTTCAAAATATTTTACTTTTGTCTTTATTATTTTTTTATGTTTCAAATTCGTCCCTATTGTTCGAAATTAGTTAATTTAATCCTCATTATTTTTTAAAAAATAATACGACTAAATTAAAAATTTTTGAGAAACAATAAAGACAAATTTGAAACTTTAGGGAAATAATAAGGACGAAATTAAAACTTTTTAGAAATGATATGGACAAAATTAATTTTTTTTTAAAAAATAAGAGGGACAAAATTAAAAAAAATTAAATAATAAAGACGAAATTAAAACTTTAAAGAAACAATAGGACTAAATGTGACATTTTTCCTATTCAATAGATATATGAATGATACGACTCTTTGATTACGGACCAAAGTCTTTCATTATTCATTGCACCAAATCTTTCGTTATTTATTATTTTATAATATTTTAAATTATTTCACTTAAACTAAATAATTTAAAAGGGAATTTAACATAACATATTGTAAAGAGTGACATCATTATATCTTATGAAGTCAAATATAAATATTCGACTCACATTGTATCATTATTTTTTAGATAAAGTACGTAATCTAAAATCTGATATGTTAATATTAAAAATTTTGATTTTTCAGCGTGTTTGATTGATATTAGGTTAGGTGCAATAGCTTAATATCATATATATACACTGAACTTAAAAATCATGTTTTTTTCTATGTGACAAAATTAAATGCTATACCAATAAATCTAATAATTTTCATTTACAACGTGTTATCATTGTATTTCTTGGGTTGTTGAGTATGAGGTGAATCACAAGCCCCTCGAAATTTCTTAATCGCACGCTCTACCCATTATTTTTTAAATATTTTTGTGGGAAGTCCTTTACGGGAGTAGGCGTCATGAACAAAAGAAAACAGAGGGAAGAGGTAGGTGGCAACGGCCCCACTTTTTGTGTCAACTTCAAATCACCTTCTCCAAAAATTCCAAGAATCACGTGCATGACCATTCATAATGTGGCAAGCCTAATATAGGCCAGATATTCAATTAGAGTCGTAACCATATGAGAATTTGACAATTTTCAATTTTGTATAGTTACTATTAAGGTCGGATCTGTGTCGGGTCTGCGCTGGCCTACAATGCGAATCAAGGCATAGGTGCAATTTCAAGCTGGATGCTTGTAAAACAAAGAACCCAAAGTGCATGCCTGTGGTCCTCCTCAATAGTCAGTTAGTTTTGAACAATGGTAAAGTCAGAATTCAAAGGTAATGGATTTTAATTCAACAAAAAGACAAGTACTTTAGTGGGTACAAAAGAATAGGAGTGTAAATAAATCAAGTCGAGCCAAACATGTATCATGTGTTTACAAATATGAAATATGTCTTAATAATAAACAAAAAAAATACCTCAAGCTCAAGTTGTCAAGCAGCCACCCACCAAATTTTAATAGATTCTTGAAATTAAAAAAAGTTCAACTACCAATCAACTAAAACCTATGATCACGTCAACATTGTTAATAAATTTGACAAAAAACAATTGATATCAGCCAAAGACGGAAGAATAGCAAGAAAAATTAAATCTTTTTACCCATATATGATACCAACAAACAAATAACTTATCAACTAACAAAATTGACAAAAATCCAAGTAAATATAAACTTAAAAACAGCAAAAAAAAAAAATATTTATGTGAAATTTTAGGGGAAAAAAGGATCAACCTTGGAAACAATATCTTCACTAAGAGCAAGATGAGTTCCACAGTGCTTGCAGCTATAGATCTTGCCTTCAACAAAGCAGGGACGTGAGAATGGTTAGATTGAGGGGTCTTAAGTCTTGACCTTGGAGAGAGAGAATGAGAGACAAAGAGAAAAGTTAATTTCTATTTTTGGCAATTGTACCACTATTGAGACTTATCATAATGTTCTATTTCTTGTCTGAAAAGTTGATTCCCTCCCCCCTCCCCCCTCCCCCCTCCCCCTTCCCCTTTGGGTCAGATGAGAAATCGAAATTCATTATTGTAAACATGTACGAGCATTACAATTGTGATCAGCCCATTCGTTAAAAATTTATTTAGAGGGCAGAGACATTGAAATATAGTCTTTTTTTTTTTTTTCTTAAGCGCAAAATAATATGTTCGCATAATTACCAACTCGGTCTCAGAAGAGAAAATCATTCAAGAACCGAGTGGTCAATGTGTAATGCTGAAAAGATACTCTACTGAGCGTGCTATTACAAAAGTCTCGTACAAGAAATCTAAAACACCAAATTGAAGGCTAGCCCTTGTACACCTTCTTGTCACCAATCCCAGAGGATGGAGAGCGAGTGGACCAAAAACTTAACTCTTGTCACCTCCCAATCATCTAACACTTAAAAGACAGAAAATGTTCCTATTCGAGACACGGCCTTCAGTCCTCTCTTATAAGTATATAGGACTCACACATTTTTTATTTCACGGGTCGACGGGGCCGGATCCTAATAGGAGAAATTTTCTTAAAAGACAGTAAATCTAAAAGCAATGCCGTTCAAATTTATGTTGGCGATTCGGCGAATATACAAAACATGAATTCCACTACATTCACTTGTAATAAGCAGCAAATCACAAGACATCAACAACTTCAAACAGAGGATATTCTACGGCACGACACAAACTCAAGACTGGAAACAACAAGTCAAGATCAGTATCACGGAAATTTGCATAAGATTAAACTTCAATTTACCAGTTCTCATGCTCCAGTGGTCTGTTTTTCAGCAGGGTTTGTAGCACCAACTGTTTCTGGCAAAAAGACGATCAGTAATCCAGTAACTATAACAGAAACCCCGAAAATTCCATACGATAAAACATTGTTGTTTCCTCCTGCAGCAGTCAAAACTGGACTGACCACGCCTCCAAGCATCAATGCCTGCCATACCATTGCAACGGCTGAGTTTCTAGCACAGGTTGGGAACAACTCTGCTGTGTATATCAGTGACAAGGAAAATGCTGTAGAGGCAGAAAAGAAGGAAAGTAACTCCAACCCGAATTCTAATTCTTTGAGTTTGCAAACCAGTAGTATGCAACACACCCCGCTTATAACGTTCAATGCTAGAATCGAAATTCTTCTCTTCAATTTGGTTACAGTTGAATAGACTACCGCGAAGGATACTACCTGCAGCAACGCGTTGAATGCAGCACTCCAGTAGATGTCAAGACCCAAATTGCCAACACCTAATGATACACCATAGTATACAAGTCCGATACCAAATCCAATGGTTATCAATAACAAGAAATGTCGATAGAGAGCTTTACTCTTCATCAAAATTCTAAAGAATGACGGCTTATAATAACCGTTATTGTTTGGATCTTGATTTGCTGATACTGCAGGGAAGTTCCGGGCCAAGTCTTTCCAGTCTGGTCCTGCAAATGCCTTGAGAACTGCAAGAGCTTCCTTTTCTCGCCCTTGTGTAAGAAGCCATTTTGGTGACTCGTAGGCGAATAATTGAAGTAAAATGCAGAATACAATTCCAGGAATTGATATCAAGATATACATAACCCTCCAGGAATAGTTTCTGACAGAATAAGCCATAGCAGGCAACACCAAAAATCCTGAAGTAAAAACCACGAACCCAACAGATCCTATCTTTCCTTGCCACTTTTTCTCAACGCTCTCCGTTGCTAGCACAAGAGCGCTTGTCCCCATTGCTGCACGGCCTATCCCGCTTACAAATCTCAAGGCAGAGTAAATCCAAACGTTGTTTGAGAATGCAGTCAACAATGAAGCAGCAGACAATATAAGACATGAAACAAATAGCATTTTCTTGCGGCCAAATGAATCGCCAATGAAGAAGAGAGCAAATCCAGCAAGAAGACAACCCATGAAGAAAGATGAAGCAGGTAAGCCTTCGATGATTGAATTGCCAGCACAGTCGAGTAACCATTCAGATATGATGGATGTGTGTGCAGGCTTATCCCAGCTCCACGCACTCTGAGGAAGCTCGCAAATGTTGGAATCTGCACTGCAAATTGCGTTTCCAAGTTCTGTGCAATGCCATTTTGGTTTTGCATCAGCGAAGATGGAGATAAATGTTTGCTGTGCTTCAAAGAATAATGGCAAAAAGCCAAGCATGGCTTGCAAGACTTGACGCCATGTCAAGCCTCTAAGATAAGGTTCAATTATCTCTTCAATGGATTCATCATGCTGTGGATGATCCTCTGGCTTGAGAGTTGAAGTAGATTGGGTGAGCAGGGCAGTTGATTCATTTGAATCAGCCATTAACACTAAATTCTGTTTTCTATCTAATTTTGGATGCTCAAGGCTGGTAAAGCTCTCACTAAACTTAAATATAAGCTATGGACAAAATATATGGACCAAATTGTTTTGTACGATAGTCTTATAACCATGCCAGGTATTATTAAATATAATATATGGACTAAATTAATTGTTTACACAACTAGTCTTGTACGCATTAAATATCAAAATATCAAGTTAAAACAGAACAATTTTTTTATCTAACAAATTCAAAAAAATAATAAAGCAAAAGCATGATTAAATAATTTGTTGCAATAATATAGAGTTTGAAATGTAGTGAAAAATTAATTCAAAATTAGATCTGATATTTGTAAGTTTCAATTTCAAGATTAACGCAGAGAAAGGGTTGCATTAGTTGCAGTAGTCCTTGAAATCAGTTAGAAAATATTGTCACTAGCTTTTTTTTTTTTCTTTTTTCATGAAAATGAGGTAACATTAGAAATAAAATGTTACAAATATGAGCACAGCCTAACCTGACTCAAAACACAAATGAAAGTCAAAGGTACAATGTCATGATCACGATAAAAAAAAATATTGACATAACACAATGATATTGTAGAGGCATCAAATCGAATTTAGCAGCCACCAACTCCTTTATATTCGCTTACAAGTAGCAACTTATTCATTAAATAATTAATGACATGACTCCTTGATTATTGCACCAAGGACATTGACATCCACCAAGTGTTTCAAGTTTGCTTTCAAGTTTTAACTTATTTATTGAATTCATAAATTACATGATTCTTTAATTATTGTATGAATCACGAGTATAATTGTTGAATATTTTACTTAATATATTCGAGGAGACTGGCGTAGTCTCATCGGCATGATCTTCTAACCATTGCCTCTCCACAATCCACGGATATGATTTGCATGTAAATTGATTGATATCTTTTTTCTTTTGGTTTAAATGGATTGATATCTCATAATTGTTGAATATTTCACTTAATTGGGCTAGATTTATCGGACTATAACCTAATCCAATTCGATAACAACCTAACTTAGCGGAGCCCAATTGTCACAATACTGGGTTGAGGTATAACCCATGTAAGAATACAGGTTAAACTAGATTCAAGTTTAAAAATTATAAATCTAACCCAACTCAACCCAGATAAGAGCCCAGCCTAGCTCGATCAGATAATCCAGCTCGGCTCAATTCAGTAAATCAGCCTAGCTCAATTCGGTGAACCAACCCAATTCAATTTAGTCTTTTTTCTATAAAAAATAAAAATTTATTGTTTATAGATTTACCTTAAAAACATGTTATTAGGGTTGACACATTATAATAAGCTATTTGGGGGAAAAGTAAAGACAAATGAAGGGATGTAGATTAAAGTAGAAAGAAAAAGTCATTTTACTAAAACAATTGAGGGATGAGAGTCAAATAATTAAGCAAAAAAAAAAAAAACAATTACTAGCTATTTAGGGGAGGAAGGAAAAATAAGGAGAGATCCAACTCGCCTAGTAAAGATCTCAAAGATTAATTATAGGGGAAAAAAATTACTTGAAGCAAGAAAGAAATTGAAACATTACTTTGTAATAGTTTTATTCGTTTTACAACTAAAAATAATTAGTTTGAATTTGATTTTTTCATTTTGATTTTTGTATTATTTTTCACATCAATTTTTTTATTTTTGTAAGTTTAAAATTTTAACTTAGTAACATTTTGAGTTATTTTTATAGTTTTTTATTATCTTAGAATTTAGCAATTCATTTATATATATATATATATATTACTTATTTTTATGCTTAAAAAAATGGGTTGGCCCGAACCCAGCCTAATTAATCCATTTAACCCGAGTAAAATTAATAGATCAAATTGGGTTTAGCTTTTTGAATTTCAACTCAGCCTAGATAATAACGAGTTGGGCTAACTCAACCCAGTTATTTTTAGACTTAGGGTCTATTTGTCATAATTTTTAGATATTTAAAAAGTACTTTATGTAAATTTAGAAATTAAAATTAACTTATTTAGCTAATTTTTTAAAGAGTTTTTTAATAGAAATCGAAACTAAAAAAATTTAAAAAAATAAAAAGTTCTTCATAGAGAAGAGCTTTAGCAGCCGCCAACTCTTCCGAGTTCGCTTTCAAGTTTTTAACCTATCCAATAAATACATAAATGATACGACTCTGATTACGGACCAAAGTCTTTCATTATTTATTATCCGTATAAGATTTTAAATTATTTCACTTAAATTAAATAATTTAAAATAAAACTCTATATTTTTTAACATTACAAATTATTAAGAGTTACATCATTACATCTTCTGAAGTGAAATATAAATATTGAATTCACATTGTATCATTATTTTTCGAGGTCGTAAGTAATAAAAAAATTCGAGTTTTTATCTTAAAATTAATTATTATTAATAAAGTAATCTAAAAATCTTATATGTTAATTTTAAAAGACTTAATTTATTAATGTGTTTGATTGATATTAGGTTAGATACAATAACCCGATATTTTATATACTAAACTTAAAAATCATAATTTATCTACGTGACAAAATTGATTTCTCTACCGATAAGTCTAATGATTTTCATTTACAACGTTCTATCGTTGTATTTAGTGGGTTGTTGGGTATCTTCCCATTATTTTTTAAATATTTATATGGGAAGTCTTAAAGGGGGTAGGTGTCATGAACAAAAGGAAACAAAGGGGGAAGGTAGGTGGTGAATGATATTGGTGAATTAAATAATATTGGAGCAACTCCAATATTTTTTTAAATTTTTTTTTCTTACATGTAGGGTATTGGAGTAATTGTTTTACATTTAGGAATCTCTAGTTTTAGTTTGACTTCAACAAATATCTTACATTTAATCAATTCCTTATTTAAGGGATTCTATATTTCAGTTTCACTACAACAGTTTTTTTTAAATTTCATAAATTTTGCTCTTATCATAATGTTTTATTTTTTGTCACAAAAGTTGATTTATTATTATTATTATTATTATTATTATTTTATCCTTTTGGGTCAGATGAGAAGTTGAACTTCATTGTTATAAACATGTACAAGCATTACAATTGTGATAATCCCATTCCTTGAAAATTGATTTAAAGGGAAGGGGCACTGGAAGATGGTCTTTTTTTTTTTGTTAGAAAGTAAGTGATTCATTAAACGTAGAATGATTTGTACACATAATTATAAAGTTGGTCTTAGGAGAGAAAATCATTCAAGAGTCGAGTGGTCAATGTGTCATGCTGAAATAATACTCCTATTGAGCGAGGTATTACAAAATTTTCTACTACTTAGCACCTTATATCTAATAAAATCCTAATTTTTACCAAAATTTTGAACTTTGGTTGAAGCACAATTTTATAGTGTGTGTCATTCGTTCCTCTCACACCAAACAACATAAATAGCAACATAGAATTGCAGTTTAAATACTGCTTGGAGAGTGATTGGTGTTCTTTTGAGTGTTTCATCGTCTTTTATTTTTAAATAAGAGCATTGAGAATTAAAAGAGCGGAAAATCCACATTTTATTTTTCATTCAATTGCTTCATTCTTCTGAAAGTAGGAAAAAAAATGATCAATGTGTGATATTCCGAATCTTCATGATTATGTTGTTTGTAATATCAACGTATGCTGAGATTTTGTTAATTGGTTAATGGAGCAAGATTTAAAACATCACTAGAAGAGATCATTATGAAAAAAGGACAACTCTGCCCAAGAACACAAAAAATACAGACATATGGGTCAGGCCCAGATAAACAACCAACAAACTAAAGCTTGGCCCAAATGAGAAACAGCAACAGAAACCAAAGCAACAAGTGGACTAAATCTGTAGCCCAAAATACATAGCTCTATACCAACACAAACCCTAATCCATCACTAAAAAAACCGGCCGCCGCGGAACCAAACCCATGCAGAGAAACCAAAGGTCATTGACAAAGAGATTACTATCTACATACATCTTCAAAGTGGTAAATGTTGAATATTATGGTATTTTACACGAAGAATTCTACTGTTATTAGTTATTCTGCATGCAAAACGCATCTGTCTGGGTGGTGTAGTTGGTTATCACGCTAGTCTCACACACTAGAGGTCCCCGGTTCGAACCCGGGCTTAGACATTAAAATATAATATTATTTTAAAATTTGCTAATTTAATCTTGGGTACTCTGAACAAAAAGCACAAAAAAACAAAAAGGACTAAATAATCTCTTTTGAAAAAAGGACTCTACATTGGACTATAAATTAAATGTCCAAGCCAAGGAGCTTACCACAAAGAGTCTTGATAAATTTATACCCAATAAGGTCGACATTTCATATCCTTCTTGAACGATGAAATATATTATCGATAAATAAAAGTATAATTAATTAGTTTGAGATTCAATTGGTAATTTACGAGAAAGATTTTGTTGAAATTCTTTCCTCTTGTTTTTGGATTTATTTACCAAATATAAACTTCGGAAAAATAAAATATATGGACCTATGTACGTACATGATAATATTGACTTGGGACAACCTCCACAAGTGTAGATATTACTCTGATATAGCAATGAGAGAATCAATTTCTGCTTGACCTCGTATATATAGAAGTTTCTTTTTTGCAGTTATGCGAAGAGCTTCAATAATAAAAAAACGACAAAGTAAAAAGAGAAAGAAAAGAAAGAAAACGAAAGGGCCAAAAGGCTCCCCCATCCCGAACCCCTCCTATCAGAAAAATATTACGTGACTCTTCATTAACTTGAAGTATGTGTCGCGATGTACCACTAAGCTACTGATTTGTGAATTTAATATTGTTCTACCTAAGGTGAATAATTCATCGTAAAAAAGAAGAAAGCCAACCTAGAAATACAGGGGCAGATGTAATTAAGAGTCGGCGGGAGCTACAACCCGCTTAAAAGAACGTTAAAAAATTTATATATATTTTTAAAAATAATTAAATATCCATGTTATTTTTAGTTAAAAAAATTAATTAACCCCCAAAGAAAAAAATACTTATATAGTTAAAAAATTATGTATTTTAACCCCACTAAAAAAAATCTTGGATCCGCCCTGTAGACATATCATGCAATTCCAAAAGCTCAAAGTCAGACTTCGAATTGGATTGCAGCTGGGGTGAGGGGTTACTCAAACAATTGTAAGTTAAGTCTCTAACCCTTGCAAGTTTAACAAGATGATCATATCAGGACCCTTGTCGGCATATTCCTCCTGACGAAATTAATGCTAAACCTGGGAAAGTTTGGAAGAAGGAATTGACGTCTTCAAGAATAATTGGGAAAATTACCCATCGGCCTGAAGAATTTCTTGATTTTCATTTTTTGGTAAAAGAAGAATTTCTTGATTGAATGGCTACGAAAATTATTGCACATCAACGTCAAAGGTAGAACAATCTACTGTTGAACAATTCTTGCGCAACAATTCTTGATTGAATGTTGTAATTCTAAGTATAAGTTTTAAGCGGACAAGTAGCTAGGAAATTCTAATATTAGAATATTCACAAACTACAATAAATAGTAACTAATTAATTCGAATATAAAACAAATCTTCGGAATCCATTTTGTGAACTCAGGATTATCTTTCTGTGGAGATTATAACAATAATATTTTATAAATCAAAATTAGTGGACTTATAGGAGTGAATTAATACTTTTGAAGGCCGATACTAATAAATTGTTGATGCTAATTAATTTTTCTAACTAAATCGATATGTATTTTTTAAAATACTTTGTAAGATTAGCGAGCACTTGAATCCGCCAATGTCTCTATAAACCCTAATATGTTTTTTGTCGCTGAGAGAGAAGATGGTAGGGAGGTAAATACGCACAACAACCACCTCAAAATTGTTGAACATGTACTTCTGTTATTTGCTAAGGCTAGTACAATCGAGAAACCCCAAATTCCACCAAACCACTTCACATACAATAATAAAAATTTATTAAAAGGCAAAAACTGTATAATATGCAAAAAGAAAAAAAAAAAAAAGATAGATAGATAATGAGACTGATAGATCCAATTTACTATTCAAAGCTCCCAGTCGGAAAAAAATACAAAAAAAAAAAAAACACACAACCTAAGTACTAGCATTGATAGTCTAAAACAATCCACTCTAGAATTAAAATTATGAAAAAACTAAAATCAAGAACTGCCTAATTTTTTTTTCTTTTTCTTTTTACTTTCCAAAACACTAAGTTAACATGCACATAGATTACTTCTCTTTTCCTCCACCATGAGCTTTTGAAGTTGAAGCCTCGGCGTCATGGCTTCTTGCAGATACTCTGAAGAGAAACATTGGAGTGGTTGTGTGCCAGACAAGTTCAATGGTATCACCCACCTTAAGATTCTTCCTCTGGACAAAATGTGGGACCCAGTTGCCTGTGAGCACAAAACTACCCGTCTTCCACTGCTTCAACGCCAAGTGATAGATAACGCCATTATCAACATCCCATACCTCCACAGGAAGGCCTTGTAAAGTACGAGCCATTGCTATTTGATCTTCAGTCAAGTAGGGCAAGACATGTGCATCCATGTCTTGCTTTCCAATGAGTAGCCTACATGATTGATCAACATCAGATCTGGTTAGCCTTTTACGGATAGTCCCAGGCCCTTCACGAGGATTCAAACGATCCATGAAGAAAGGACACACAGGCCCTTGCAGCTCTTGCCCTCTTTCTACATTCTGCTCCATGGGAATGAATATCTTTCTTTTATTGGAATAGTACTGAGGAGACTCATCGTTGATGATCACAGTTGTTGAAGTTCCGATCTCTTTACCGTTTCTTGAAGTTGAAGTACTAGAGCTTCCACGAATCATCATTGATGAAATTTCACTCTTTTTAGGTTTTGTTGTCTTAATGACAACACCAAACAGCTTAATAACTGTAGTCTCGTCCTCATCATCTGATTTTGCTTCTGCGTTTTGTCCCGAAACGCTCATGGCTTCCTCCGTTACCTTCGATGCAGGAGAAAGAGAATTTGGCTCCTGAATTCTCACGGCTCCAGCTGCTACTACTTTAACATCAGGACAAAGAGAACTTCTTTTTTGAACGTTATTCACGGCTTCGTTTGATGTCAATGCTTCATCAGGAGACAAAGAACGCAAAGTCTCCTTTGATGAAGCAGAAGGCAAACCCTCATCATTAGCCATAATATGGAACTGAAGAAAATCTAGTGTTTATTGATGCTTTAGGATATGGTATGACGTGTGTGATGAACAAATGACAAGGGTCTCATGGTATATATAGGCAAGGAGTGGTGTAAATTCAATTTCCTCATAGGAGAGAAGTTCAAATCATTTGTGAATGAGGATTAGGGTTCCAAACATGATTGCGTGCATAGGACAAGGAGTGGTGTTAATCAGTCTCCCAATAGGAAACATATGAGAAGGTTGAATCATTCCTGAACAATGTTTTAGAGTAGTTTCCTCATATGCAAAGGCGAATACTACATGGGTGACCCACAAAAATATTTAATTATAGAGAGAATGTCTTTTTCCACATGAGTTTTAACCTAAATTCTAAAGTCCCTCATGAGGTTTTAGTTTTAGCCATATCTCCCTTGACATCAAACTTTCTCAAACAAAGTCTTATGTTGAAAGGCATTTTCATTTTTTTTTTATATTTCAAAACAAAGGCAAAATAAAAAATAAAAAAATAGTACACTAAATAATTTGATAAAAAATCATTCAATAGAAAGGTCTACAATAAAATAGAAAATCATAAAAATTTTAATTTAAAAAGAAAGATAAAAATAGCTTATTCTATAATATTTGTGTAATATGCGAGATTAAAGAAAAATAATTTTACTTTAAAAACTATCTTTTTATACATACATATACATACATACACATACACACACACACACACACACACACATATATATATATACGTCTAAAATTAATTCCGATATTTTTTCTAACTTAATTGCCATGGTTCCCTTGCATCACGAGGAGCATTTGTGAGGAATAGCAATTCTAAACAATCAATGGCTTGGTTGATTATAATTTATTATTTGCAATGAGCTAACCTTAAAAAACATAGAAAAAAAACAGCTTTATGCAAAGATCGTATTACGCACGAGATTAAAACAAAATTAGATCCACTTCTAAAATCTTTTTTTATATACATATATATACATCTCAAATTCAACCCAATCTTGTTTCCTGATCCAACATATAACTTTTTTGCAAGAAGCAACTTTTTGAAGACATAAAAAAAATTAAAGGCAATAAAATAGAATTAAATAGCCCAATAAAAAAAAATAGAAGACCAAAATGTCATTTAATCTTAAGGCTTTGTTTGATAAAATTTGATGTCTTGGGGGAATTTGGGCAAACCTAGAACCTCGTGGGGGAGTTTGGGATTTAGATAAAAACTCATGAAGAAAAATGGCATTCTCTCTTTAATCATATGTGCTTTTTTCCAAAAATTATTAGTTCCAACTTATCTATTAATTTTGGTATTTTAAACACTTATATATTGTTCTGTCATTTTTTTTTTTCAAACAAGGTTTTGCAACTAAAAACAATAAGTCTATCTATTATATAATGTAAATGTCAAATGAAGCTAAAAATAAAACTGGTTAAAACCATTTTGCCCCACGAGTTTTGAGTTAAAACCCAAAGTCCACATTCAACTATGAGACATACCCAAAGTCCCCCATATATACATACTAACAGAGTTAAATTTCTGTTAGTTTAGAAGGTCATATGTGTCTTTTTATTGTAAAAAAAAAAAAGTTACACATTTTTTAAATTTAAATATTTTTATGGGTCACCATCCGCCCTTGCATATATTATCATAGTTGGAAACTACTCTCAACTTTGTTCCGGAATGATTCAAACTACTCATTCGTTTCCTATTGGGAGACTCACTAACACTACTCTTTCCTCTCCTTGCTAACCCTAATCCTTATTCAAAAATGATTTAAACTTGTATCCTATGAGGAAACTGATTTACACTAGCCACTCCTGCTCTATATATACCTTAGGACCCTTGTCATTGTTCATTACACACAAACCATATTCTAAAGCATCAATAAACACTAGATTTTCTCATCAGTTCGATATTATGGCTAATGATGAGGGTTTGCCATCCGCTTCATCAAACGAAGCCGGGGCGAACGTTGAGAAAAAAAGTTCTCTTTGTCCTGAGATTGAAGTAGCAGCGCCAGCCATGAGCATTCAGGAACCAAGTTCTCTTTCTCCTGAATCCATGAACGTTCCGGGACAAAGCGCGGAAGCAAAATTAGATGTTGAGGACGAGACTACGGTCATTAAGCTGTTTGGTGTTGTCATTAAGGCAAAGAAACCTAAAAAGAGTGAAACTTCATCAATGATGATTTGTGGAAGCTCTAGTACTTCAACTTCTAGAAACGGCAAAGAGATTGAATCTTCAAAAACTGTGATCGACGATGAATCTCAGTACTATTCCAAGAAAAGAAAGATATCAGTTCCCGGGACTATTCGAAAAACACTAACAAGATCTGATGTTGATCAATCAAGCAGGTTACTCATTGGAAAGCAAGACATGGCAGCACATGTCTTGCCCTACTTGACTGAAGATCAAATAGCAATGGCTCGGACAGTAGAAGGCCTTCCTGTGCAAGTATGGGATGTTGATAATGGCGGTATCTATCAGTTGGTGCTGAAGCAGTGGAAGACGGGTAGTTTTGTGCTCACAGGCAACTGGATCCCACAATTTGTCCAGAGGAAGTATCTTAAGGTGGGTGATACTATTGAGCTTGTCTGGCATACACTCGCTTCAATGTTTCTCTTTAGAGTATCTGCAAGAAGCCATGGCGTTGATGAGGCTTCAAGTTCAAAAGCTCATAGTGGTGGAAAAGAGAAGTAAAAGTTAGGCAGTTCTTGATTTTAGTTTTTTCATTTTTTTTTTTGGGTTAGAGTGGATTGTTTTAGACAATCAATGGTAGAATTTAGGTTGCGTCTTTTTGTATTTTTTTTTTTGTGACTGGGAGCTTTGAATATTAATAAGATTTTATCAGTCTAATCTATCTAGCTATTTTCTTTTTTCTTTTTTTTCTTTCTGCATATTAATTATACTGTTTCTGCATTATAATTATTCTGTTTTAACTTATTATTACACGGTACGGTTATGCATATAAGTTGAACATAGATCTGCAAAATACATGTTTTCTTGTCTGCGAGGTGTTTTCGTGGAATTTAGGGTTTCTCAATGGCACAAGCCTGAGCAAATAACAAGAGTATATGTTTCAAGATATTTTAGAATCTTTAACAATTTTGAGTTAGCTGCTTTGCGTATTCAGTTCCTTACCATCTCCTCGCTCAGCAACACAAAAATATTGGCGGATTCACATGGGCTCGCTAATCTTACAAAATATTTAAATATAAATAAATATTTTTAGTCTAAAAAGTCAATTAGCCTCTGCAATTTACTAATATTTTCTTCAGAACTACTTCTCTCCTATAAGACAAGACCACTAATTTTGATTTATAAAATATTATTTGTATGATTGTCAAATTGTACTATAACTTATAATCTCAACTGAAAGATAATTTGATTCTATATTAGAGTTAGTTACTATTTTTTGCAGTTTGTAAATATTCTAGTATCAGAATTTTCTACTTGTCCCGCTTCAAACTTGTACTGAAAATTCAATTGAGATTCACCACATTCTCAAGAATTGTTCAACAGCAGATCGCTCTACCTTTAACATTAAAGTGGAAGAATTTTTCCTAGCCATTCAATCAAGAAATTCTTCATGAGCTACTTAGCAAAAATAAATAAATAAATATATTCTTCAGCTAGATGGGAAATTTCCCCAATTCTTGAAGACATCAATTATATTCCTTCTTCTCTAACTCTCCTTTGGGTTTAGCATTAACTTGATTGGGAGGAATGCCAACGGGGGCTCTGATGTACCTCAGATTGGCACTTTTCCTTCTCTATTGTCAGACACAAAACTCTACTCTGGTACTTTAATTCCCTTTCTTCCTTCGTTGTTCATCAACCTGGCGAATAAGTATTCTCTACCACCAAGATCTCTAGAGTTTCAAAGGTTCCTGGACCTTTTATCCAAGATGCACATTTAAGTCATATCCTGACGCTTGCATTTTTTACAATGAAAATTATAAAGAAAAAATCAATTATAGAGCTGAATCTGAGACTCGTAGATGAATAATTGTTTGGTAATATATATGGAGAAAGATGTACTTGATATTACTAAATAAGGGAAATGCCCCGATACTTTTAAAATTCAAAATTTCCTGAAAAAAAAATTACAATAACATATATAGAAAATTTAATATATTTAGAATATGGTAGCTTATTTATATAGTAACATATTGAATCTTAATTTTGATAAGAAATTAACATATTTAGAACGCATAACTTATTTATTTAACAAAGTAGTTTATTAACATATTAGTTTAAAGCACATAATTTCAAGACATAAATTAAAATTATAATAAATATATCATGAATTAAATATATGTATATATAGATCAAATGTCATTAATTGAGTTATATGCCTCCAATTGTATAGCAAAAATAACCTTACAATAATTGAGTTTTAAGTATCTAAAGTAAGTTTTAACTAAAACTATCATGTATTAGAACGACAGGTGAAAAAAAAAAACATTTGTTTGTGTTGTTGGATGTTCAAATTTTAATAATATATGCAACTCTACTGTTAAACTTTGATCTATTTTTGATTTTTTTCACATCATAATTCTTTAAGATTACTCTTAATTGTACTTCTCAAAATTATATTGGACATGGTCGAAGGTTGATGACAAATCTTCTAAATTCACTGTGATTAACACACTACAAGAAAATAGCGCACGGGCAATGGATTTGAACGACGGATTTTTTCCGTAGTAAATTGGCTATGGATAGGCTGCAGAATTGCTACGGGCAACTAATTCCGTAGCCCATCCATAGCCAACTTAGGTCCCGTTGAAATTAATGGCGACAAAAAATGACTACAGATTAGTTACGGACAATAATTTTAATTATAAAAAAAATTAAAAAAAAATATTTCGTAGCCTAGCCGTGACAAATTTGCTACGGACTAGCTATAGATTATTTAATTAATTCGGCAACAAAAATCATAACAAATTATGTAGCCATGGGGTTGCCAAATAGCTACGGACTATGTATTATTCAAAAAAATGTCCATAAAAAATAAAGGACCAGAGGAAAAAATAAAAATAACAAAGTTTGTAGCCTATCCGTAGCCAGTTGCCACGGATGGGCTACAGACTTTCAGAAAAAAATGAGGTTTATCGGTTTTAATTTGAATTACGGAATTTTGATTACATCTACAACGTAGTAAACTTCACTTGAGATGTTAGTTTTCCAAATAAAAATAAACTTGGTCCATATTTTATTAGCGTGCGTATTTTAATAGAGAAATCTCCTACGAAGTCATTAGCCGTTTAAATCGAAGTTATCATGTCCTCACTTAATATTGCGTTAATGTTAATAGACGTTCAATCTAGGGGTCCAAAAACTCTCACATTGTGTCTAAACTTCATAAACATGAAAAATATAAAGATATAAACACGCTTTAATACGTTGATCCTACCTATTAATAAGTTAGAATTCATACTATTAGGGGTCTGTAGCCCGTCCGTGGCAATTGGCTATGGATGGGCTACGGATTTCCTTTTTCTGTAGCCCATCTGTAACCAATTGCCACGGATGGGCTACAGACTTTCAGAAAAAAATGAGGTTTATCAGTTTTATTTTGAAATTACAGAATTTTAATTGTATCTACAACGTAGTAAACTTCACTTGAGATGCTAGTTTACCAAATAAAAATAAACTTGGTCCGTATTTTATTATCGTGTGTATTTTAATAGAGAAATCTCCTACGAAATCATTAGTCGTTTAAATCGAAGTTATCATGTGTAACACCCCAACCCGTGCATATAATTATTTTATTGATGTGCATATATTTATATATCTACTTTAATTATTTACGTATATTCGTTTGCATAAAATATCATATTTTTGGGTTACGTGCATCTATTTCGTTTAACGTGCATTTATCTCAAACTATGTGCATACATCTAATTCAAAGAGAAATTTTGTCTATTAACATGTATTGCATCAATATAAATGCATTCTTATGTAAGTAGGCACGTTTAATTGGTTAATGTGCATAATTCTCCTTTTACGTGCAATTTCGGGACTTCCTGAACACTTCGAAAAATCGTAGGAATCGTAGGAATCGTAGAAAATAATTAACGTAGACAATTAGGAATTGGAGCAACTAAATAGTTAGATTTTAACCAAAATGGCAACCTAGTAATTAAGTATTTAGTTAGGGGTAAGTTAGTCATTAAGCCTATATATCTTTTATTATACATACATACACATACATATTTTATACACACTTATACAAAACACACACAAAAATCAGACACACACACACACATACTAATACACGCTGAAAAACACACACACACACAAGAAGAGAAGAAAATCAAGGAAAAAGAGGAATAAAGAAGAAAGATAGGAGCTAGATCTTGCCCTCTCAAGCTTCATATCATCATTTCTTGAGATTATAAGGTGAGGGAAATATTTTAAAAACTTATTTCAGAAGTTATATTGCATATATATGTGTTATAGAGTAAGAAATTGAGGTATTATACAAGATTAGATGTCATATGCATGCAGAATTGTTGTTACATCAGTTTTTTTTTATGAACTGTTTGGGAAAGTAATTATTTTGGAAAAAATCTGGAAAAATCACATATTAATCTAGACTTGTATAGGAACAACTTTCATGTTGGACTAATTGTGAGAAAAAATCGTTTGCTTGCTCGTAATTGCTTAAATCAGTGAAGTTTTGTAGTTGACTGGAACTGGACAGTTTTACTTGCCTGAATTTTGTGGAGTTTTTGACCTATTTATCCTACTTGGAAAATTATAAAAATTTTACAGGACCTAGATAAGCTAGTTTAGAACAAGTTTTGTTTAGATCAAGTTGGCCAATTCTTCCATCTAGTACCTCTAAGAAAATAAAAACCGAAACCTGACAGAATTCGTGACCAATCTGGACAGCTTTGTGCACTTCAGTTGTTTTAGTCATATCTTGATGAATTTAACTCAGAATCGAGTTCCGTTTGATTCTAGAGTTATTTAATTTCGAGGATCTTTCCATACATGTAAAAAAAAAGTTTCATAGGAGGTCGT
Organism: Ehretia macrophylla; assembly: GCA_037974665.1. Taxonomy (NCBI): domain Eukaryota; kingdom Viridiplantae; phylum Streptophyta; class Magnoliopsida; order Boraginales; family Ehretiaceae; genus Ehretia; species Ehretia macrophylla. The sequence continues at coordinate 9,423,045 of CM075764.1, read as the reverse complement.
TTGCTTAGGTAATTGTGCAGCCAAAGTCGAGCTACTGCTGAGATATTGAAACTGTTAAACTTATTTGTTTTGTCCTCTTCGGCTTCTTGAGGTTAAATAATGTACTATATATGCTTATCTATGCTTATTTTACTCTAAAAAATGGGTATATAATATGTATATGTGATTGGATAACTTGGTTCATTACTAGATTGCTCTATCTTAAATTTCAAGTTAGGGTCTCATATAGAAATTGGGGATTTTTGGGTAACCTTGCATTAATGCTTGATTGAATGTTAATTAGACTCAATTTATGAGTAAATAAACCTAGAATAAAACTTTGAATGGGATAGAAATGCTTGAATTGTAAGATCATTTAGTTAAAGTTAGTTAACGGGCACTATTCACGTAGACCCCATAAATAATGCTCCAAACCTAAATCTAATGCTAGATATATGTTGTTGGGTGGATAAAACAGCCCCACGTTAGGATTTATCGAATTTCAAAAATATTGATTTTCATGACCCCTCATATGTGCACCTTAGAATTAATGCAATTAGAGTCTTTAGAACTAATTTAATACTTCGGATAGGTACCATAAATGGGTTAGAGAATGACTAGTTTTGTTTAGTGGCTAGTCTAGGTGATATTCTTCTAAGATTTGAATTCTAATAAACTTTGTATGTTATTTAAGTAGAATGTAAAGTTAGTGAATTAGTTAGTTAGGAATGAATGTTATAGCTAAAAGGTATTTGAAGTTATATGCATGGTAATGATTCTTAAACCAAGTTTTATAGTGAAGTTGAGTTGTGCATTGCCTAAGTTATTGGAATTCTTGTGTAGTTAATGCTATTTAGAAGTCAAAAAGTGTCTTAGAACTACTTGTATGCTAGTGTTAGTTATTCAAAGATGGGTTCAACTCATTTAAGGTAAAGAATGTCTTCAAACATGTTAGTGAGATAATGTAAAGTAGTTAAGTTTGATGTGTTAGTTTAACTACAATCAAGCCTAATTTACTTTTAATTATGAATCCTATGTGAATTGCTAGTTATGGTGCAATTAGAGAAGGTTTGAAGGAGTCCTTGGCTTCTTGAGGTGAGTGAGTCTTCATCTCTTTTGTGTATCTTAGCTTATTTTATTGTTTTTAGATTGTATGATTTTGTTTAAATTGATTAAGTTTATATGTACTATTTACTTGCTATCTTGTGAATTACTTGAATTAGTTGTAGGAGTAATTGTTTATATTGCTATAATTGCTCTATTTGATTATCAAATGTGTTATATGTTATATATGGAGTGAGGCTAGCCTACTTTGCTACCTCCCCACTTGATTCGAAAATGAGATTCGTGATTCGTTTCTCGGGATTGCGCAACCTTTTCATGCATGGTAGTGTCGAGTAACATGAGCGGCTTCGGGCTTGCCGTGCTCCCTCGATTACCATGGTGCCTATTATCTTTCTCTCGCTGAGTATACTCCACTACCCCAGAGGCGTGGTTCACCTCGTTGGGGCATATGGACCTACCTCAAGAGAAAGGGTCGTAGGATCGGGGTACATCCGGAGTACCCCATTTGGAGGAATAAGGGGTTTACCGGTACCTCTCGCTGTGGCATAATCCACTACCCCAGAGGCTTGATCCACCTCGTTGGGGCATACAAATCTATCACATGAGAGTTAACTATATCATTTTTAGAACCTCTCGATGTGGCATAATCCACTACCCCAGAGGCTTGATCCACCTCGTTGGGGTATACAGATCTACCATGGGAGAGTTAACTGTAATTATATCTCTTTACATGAGCTATTTGGTTATTAATGGCTATTGTAACTCTCGCTTGGGCCCTTGTTCCTTGGAGAGTTACCTTGATTGAGCTCTTATTGTCATATTGTATACTTATTTTATTGTGGCTATTTTCTCTCCTTGATACGTGACACTTAATAGTCAATTGTACATCAATCTTGTCTTGTTGATTGTGTTAAGTGGCCATTGTGTTCTATTGTATATTCTTTATTGCTTATCTTTTAGTTATAGTTTCCTAAATATGCTATTTGGTTTTATTATCTCAATTGAATACTTTATCTTGTAAATTAATTTTATGCTTTATATGCATAGCATGAAAATCATTTCGAAAACTCCCTCACTGGGCATACGTGTTGTAGTATGCTCATCCCTCTTCTAACCATTTCAGGTTCGGAGCCTTGAAGTTGAGGTAAAGAAAGCTCGGGATTCTACATGATCGGATATGCTAGTAGTAGATGTTTGGTTCTATGTATAATTAAGATAGTTAGGTTTCTTTTGAGGCCTGCATGCTTTGTATATATATTAGTTATAAGAAATATAACTTAAAGTTAAAGTCTTGATTGAGTTGATAGCTGTGACTGGATTGTAATAACTTCACTGATTTATTTTGTTGTGTAATTCGCATGCATGCTTGTGTACTTTTATTGAGTTAGTTGAGTTCCAAGGCTCGGATAGCCTTGATGAGCTTGTTGTATGTGATGATAGAGAAAGTTAGGAGTTATGGAGGAGATTGGACTTTGATTTCAAGGTTATAATTCCTTGTACAAGTTTTAGATAGTCCTATAAACAGGGGATACTCCATCCATTTTTTCTCATTTTTCATGGCTTGGGTTTTGGGATCGGGCCGTTACATCATGTCCTCACTTAACATTACATTAATGTTAATAACCGTTCAATCTAGGGGTCAAAAACTCTCACATTGTGTCTAAACTTTATAAATATGAAAAATATAATGATATAAACACGCTTTAATATGTTGTTCCTACCTATTAACAAGTTAGAATTCATACTATTAGGGGTCTGTAGCCCGTCTATGGCAATTGGCTACGGATGGGCTTCAAATTTCCTTTTTCCATAGCCAATTGCCACGGTTGGGCTACGGACTTTCAGAAAAAAAATGAGATTTATTCGTTTTAATTTGAAATTACAGAATTTTGATTGTACCTACAACATAATAAACTTCACTTGAGATGCTAGTTTACCAACTAAAAATAAACTTGGTCCGTATTTTATTATCGTGCGCATTTTAAAAGAAAAAACTCCTACGAAGTCATTAGCCGTTTAAATCAAAGTTATCAAGTACTCACTTAACATTGTGTTAATGTTAATAACCGTTCTGTTCAATCTAGGAGTTCAAAAACTCTCGCATTGTGTCTAAACTTCATAAACATGAAGAATATAAATATATAAACACGCTTTAATACGTTGTTCCTACCTATTAACAAGTTAGAATTCATACTATTAAGGGTCTGTAGCCCGTCTGTGGTAATTGGCTACAAATGGGCTACGAATTTCCTTTTTTCGTAGCCCATCCGTAGTCAATTGCCACGGATGGGCTACGGACTTTCAGAAAAAAATGAGATTTATCAGGTTTAATTTAAAATTACGGAATTTCAATTGCATCTACAACATAGTAAACTTCACTTGAGATATTTAACATGAATGTTGTATTGTAGTAATATTTGTTGTGATTAATTAACAAAAGATTAAGTAGTGATTCATAAATTGTATTTAATTAACCGTATCTTTTACTATTAAATTCTTTAATGGGATGAACAAATATTATTATACATAAGTTAAGAAAATGGAAAGACTCAGACAACAGTGGATGAACGATCGATTAATATCTAAGGGAGCATTAAATCCTAAGTCCGTTCATGGTATAAACGAAGAATTCATTCCTTTTGCGTGTAGTCAACGAAAATACATGGATAGAGAGAAAATTAGATGTCCTTGTGCGAAATGTAAGAATTGTGACTTTAAGGACCCTCATACTTGTAGACATCATCTCTATTCATGGGGGGGGGGGGGGTTTATGAGGCATTACTATGTTTGGACTTCACGTGGGAAGCATGATGACCTCAATCAAGATAACAAGGATGTGATGAAGAAAACAGTTATAGGATAATGGTATTTGATGCATTTGGCCCATCAAATGTACCACCAACTCCTAATCAACCAATTGAAGAGGAACCTAATATGGAGTTAAAATATTTTTATGATCTATTAAAAACTGCAGATGAGCCTTTGTGGAGTGGATGTGAGGTCACTCATCTGTCAGCGGTGTCTTTGTTGTTGAACATCAAGTCAAAGGAGAATACGTCTGAACATTGTTTTAATTGAATTGTTGAAGTTATTCGAAAAATGTTGCCCAAGGATAACACTTTGCCTGAGAACTACTATAGGTTTAAGAGCGAAACGAGTCCTCTAGGTTTGAGTTGTATGAAGATTGACATGTGTGTAAATGGATGTACGTTATATTACAAGGATAGAGATCAACTCAAATCTTGTCCAAGGTGTGGTCACCCACGTTTTAAACCTACATAAGTTGGTAAAAAACGTGGTAGACCAATTGCGCATAAATGATTAAGGTATCTACCATTAACCCCCAGGTTGAGCAGATTATACATGTCTCCCGCAATAGCTAAACATATGCAATGGCATTATAGACACCAAGTTGAGAATGAAAAAATTTATCATCCATCCGATGCTGAGGCATGGAAACACTTTGATAAAACATATCCAAACTTTGCTTCTGAACCGAGAAATGTACGTCTCAGATTTTCTTCTGATGGTTTTAACCCGTTCAACTCTTCTTCTCAACCTTATTCTTGTTGGCCTGTGATAATCACACCGTAAAATCTTCCACCATGGATGTGTATGAAGGATCCTGTAATGTTCTTGACCCTTCTTATTCCGGGGCCGAAGAGTCCGGGAAAGGGTATAGATATATACCTTGAGCCTCTGATTGAAAAGTTGATTAAACTATGGGAAGTAGAGGTACTTTGTTATGATGTGTCGTCCGAGTCCAATTTCCAATTGAGGGCAACTTTATAAATGACACCCATGTGACAGGACACGCATCAAGCATTGCTTCCATTATAAGGCGGCGGAGAGAATGAAAGACCAATTGGCTAAGGCCCGTAAATTTGACAAGCCTCCTAAGTGGATGACATTAGAAAATTGAGAGCAAATGCAAGTAAGATGGCACGAGCCAATGTGGATAGAGAAATCAAAAGTGGCCAAGAAAAATAGGGAGAAAAATCAATCGGTACACTACACGGGTGCCACCCCTTTTCATGAGGTTCAGAGAAGGATGATATATAACTAAAATTAACTACTTAAATTTAATAGCATAAATTAGTCTATCTTAATATTCTAGTTTTTGAGTAATTACTACTTATAAATTTAATAATGTAGGCGGTAACAATAAACGCCCCTGTCTATAGAGCTGATGTTTTCAAGGTTGCCCACAGTAAAGGGGAGGGTGATGGTATCCAGTACTCTAATCCAAAGGCTGCTGAGATGATAGTAAGTATTTATACAATGTATAACTTTTACTGTCGTCTAATTTTGTTAAATTTATATAATGTATATGTTAAGTTTAAGTTGCTAGTTTTAATTTAAAATGTTATAAAAATTGAATTTCATAAGTCTCTTTTGTAATGTATAGGTGGTTAGGCTTATGTATTTCATTATGAGGATTGTATTATTATAATTATGTTGAAGTGGTTGTGACGGACGACATATCCTTTGGTTGTAAGTTGGATGCCCAGGATTGTGAATTTGGTTTATTTGTGGTTGTATGTTGGTTGTTGTGGCTATATAATTGTTATGCAGGTTATATTTTTCTGCTTGGGGCTATATTACAGATGTTATAATGCCGAAATTTCGTCGCGTCCCGACTTGGTTTTAGGTGGGGTTAAGTTGGGGCGTGACATTGAGTGGTATAAGAATATTAAATATTTATAAATGTTATTTTTGTAGTCACGATATGAAGAGATGCTCCAGCAACGTGAACTTGAGACGCAAGAAAACCCCACAGCGCCACCCGTTAATCCCGATGATATCTTCTACCAAGCTGTTGGTGGGGTGAAAAAAGGGCGTGTCTATGGACTCGGCTCTCAAGGAGTCTTCATTGGTAGAAAAACACCCTCTATTCCCACCATCAACACTAGAGTTGTACTCTCGGAAGAAGAAGTCGACAAGCGAGTCATTGCTAGAACGGAGTCCTTGAGGCAACAACTTGATGACCAAGGAAAGGAACAGCAAGAGATGCGGCGACAAGTGAACGAAGCCATGGAACTTGTGAGACATTTGCAGCAGGAGATTAATCGGCTAAAACACCCACGACATTAGCCCGATCAACATGATCAATGGTACATTTAGATTTGGTTTTTTTGGACAATTTTAGCAACTAATTTCAAATAATATTTTAATATTTTTGTGAATTTAAAAGATGCGTTATGTAAATATTATTTTATATATTTAATTTTACGTTTTGTTGTGTAAATTTGTTTTATTTTTTAATGTTTACATTTCATATTATTTTCAGAATAATTAATAATTATTAGGTTACAGAATAACAACATAAAATTAGCCACCGTTTTTCTACGGACAAATGGCTACGGATGTGGACAACGGATTGGATATGGATTTGCTACCGAATATGTGGCTACCGATATATCCGTAGTCATGGGCTACGATCGATTTACGACTGAAACGCCTACGGATTTGCTACGGACATTAATAATTAATTCAAAAAATAAAAAATTTAGTTGACTACGGATTGGCTATTGAATAGGTGGCTACCAATATTCTATGGATATTAATCCATCGCCGTGGGCTACGGCTAATTTACGACCGAAATGACTAAGGATTTGTTGCGGACATTAATAATTAATTAAAAAAAAATAACAATTTTAGTTGGCTACTGATGGACTACGGCTTTGCTACGGAACTTATAAAAAATAAATACAAATTAATTTATGAAATTGGCTACGGATGAGCTACGGAATATCAATTTAGCTATGTAGCTTTTTACTACGGATGGAAATCCACAGCCTATCCGTCGCCTGTCCCAATTTGGCTACCACTAGGCTACATATTTTGACCGTCGCCTCATCTTGTTTTTCTTGTAGTCAATGGATAGAAAGTACTAATACAAAATGATTACATAGGCTAAATTAATAATGGTGTCCCTCTTAATTGAGAGGATGATTGTTATACTCTTTTGAGTTATTATTAATTTTTTCTGCCACTTTAATTAAACTTTGGTAGTGTAATTTTTATAGATTTTGATATTTATAACCATAAAGATTTTAGTACATAGGTAAAAACTACAAGTGTAAAGATACTAGGTTAATTATATGAAATGAAGAATATTTATCCTGGCCTCCCGCCTCCAGCCCTATACTATGCGAGGATTAACATGTTGGAAGGCATTTCCATAAGTGCGCCCTTTAATAGCTCATCCAATATTCTTCATCTAGGTTTTTTTTTTTTTTTTATGTCGATAAAAGATGTATTCATTCATTCATCAAAGCAAAAAGATTACAACATCAACTAACTCTATGGTTTTTTTTTTTTTTTTGGTCATACCAACTCTATGGTTTCAAACACAAAATGAAAAACATTAAACATCTCATTGAAGAAACAACCATCCAATTTGAAAATAAAATACCAAGTCTAACATTCCTAGCCAACCAATCAGTCGCCACCCCATTTGCATTTCATCCTGGTAAAATTGGGTACATATAAGTAGGAGGAAAAAAACATAGATGAATCTGCTTAGACGAGTAAATTGTTTGCCGCCTCCCTGTGTTTTGCTTGAAATACTCATTCACCCTCTGTATTTTTAAAATAAGCTTATTATCCTCTTGTATTTTTTAGAATGTAGCTGACTAACCCCATTCATTAACACTTTCGTCAGTTTTAACTAGAAGTGAAGCTCACGCGGCAACTGTGCCTTTTTTGCAGCTTCTTGGTGAAATCATGTCATCTTAACTTCTCCAAATTTACCAATTTGTCTGTCTCTTGTACCCTCCGTGTTCCCCAAGCTCAAAGACTCCATTTTTTTCATTTCTCTATCTACTCTCTTGCTTTTAACAGACTCCATAGCCTTCAAATACTCATCAAATGGGTAAGAAAATTGCGATGAATTCAAGCTACATATATGTGTATGTACATATACATATACATATATATATATATGTACATCTTAATTGTTGAATTGTAATGTGGCAAAAAGGAGATTGTGTTTTTCTTATTTGTATAGCAGCATCGAAATTGGAATTTTAATAGGAATTGGGAGGAATAAGAAGCGCGACGAAAACGATCTGCAAATGAGTATCATCTGCAAAAAGGAGATTGTGCTTTTCTTATTTGTATAATCTGCAAATGGGTATAATCAAAAAAATCAAATCTTTAATCCAAGAAGCGCGACGACGACGAATAATGATGATTACACCCAGTTCCTCTTTATATGGCGGCAATTTCAGTTCCTAGGTGTTAAAAGTTTCGATTTTTTTCAAGCACTCGTTTGAGGATTTTGGATTTTGGATTTTTTTTGGGTTAAATTGTAGGTGGAAATATGTGGGTGTTTGAAGGGTTTGGTGAATGCTAATCAAAAAGTGTGTGCGTGTATCAGAAAAAGAGAGAGGAAGTGTGTGTGTATTCTGTGAAAAACAGTGAACAAATAAGAAGAGAAAGAAGATGAAGATGAAGAAAGAAGACGACGGAAAAGGGAGAAAAGGAAATAAAAGAGGAAAAATAAGAAAAAGAAAGGATAAAATCGTCATTTTGCCAGTTTTGTTAACTTTATTGACGATGTTAGCATGTTGGGGTGCGTCAGCTATACTCTGAAAAATACAGAAAAATAATAAGTCTATTTTAAAAATACAGTGAATAAATAAATATTTCATGTAAAACAAAGGAGGACAACAATCAATTTACTCCTACTTAAACTAGCTAAATACTTGGGTACTTACAAGCACACTATAACAAAGATAAGTAGTGGGTAGTCAAACTTCCGGAAAATGCCCGAAATATAATTATCGACCTTTTAAATGCTTAAAAGCTTTGTCTTAATTAGTTATGTCTTCTAGCTACGTACAGATGATAGGAATAGTTCCTTAAATATAATAAATATAATGTATTGGTATTGAAACTCTGCTTTTGCAAATTTTAGCCCTTAACAAATTGGAACTGCTTATGTAATCTTTTAATAAATTTTGTCGAAAAGTTAACAAAAATATTCTATTTGTATCACTGTTATGACATGTTATGTGGCCTGTGGAGAATATCATTGAAAAAGAGTGATGACGCAACACTTTTGATATAAGTTTTGAGACTGAAATGTGAAAAAAAATTTATAGTATAAACTTGAATTTTTATTATAGTCGAGGGAATAGCCTTGTACGTTATGACAAGTTTTATAAGTTTCTTTTAACTTAAAAGTAGAGAAAATATTAAATTAAATTTCTCATGACAATAGGAGGAGAAAAGGTAAAAAGGACAATTATTTTGTTAACAAGAAAGGTAGTTATCAATTATTTATGGTATTCTCCCATTTTCTTCCCAAACCATAAGCATGTACCTTTTTTTTTTTTTTTCCTTTTTTTTGTGTATGTGACAAAATCATGAAATTATGCTCAAGGTTGGGGCAATAGTTTTTTTTTTTTTTTTTTTGATGACATGGAAATTTAATTAGGGGAGCCCAATTACTGGAATATCAGGCATATTCCGATCACTAACTGATAAACTCTCAAGTGTAACAATGTGTCTCTATATATGCATCTGATCAATTAAGGACATAACTTCATAGTATTAGAGAGTGTCAAACTCTTAATTTTGCAAAAGTCATTTCACCCACTACAGTTGGACCATGTCCCAAGGGGCTGAGGCAGCAGTTGATATTGAGCAAATAGGCTTTCTGTAACCGGACCAAGCCTAAGTTTTTTGGAATACCGAAGGAGATTTATCTAAAAGTAGAAAAGGGCTTCTATATATGTTCAGTCCATTTAAGTCTAACCCGTTGTCTTCATTCTTTTTTTCTATTTTTCTATTTTTCTATTTGTCAACAATCTCTTCATTCAGGCACATCCAGTTCATGCCTGACTCTCCTTTAATTTATTTCAAGCAAATTGAATGAAACTTTCATTTTCTTTTGATCTTTTCCTTTTTTAGCGTAAGGATAGATATTAATCCAACTTCATCTTTTCTCTTTCTTTGGTACCAGGGACTTCAAATAATTTTCCTGAATTGGGTTTGATGCAGTTATTTTCAAACCAATGTTGATATAGAATTGGGTTTGATGCAGTTAATGCTTGAAACATTGGTAACACAACAAAGCACCCTATGTTATCTCCTATGCTAGCTCTTCATAAAGATCTTGAATTGTAAACCCCTATTCACCCATATCTCACTCCTAGTCGAACATTCATCTACTATCATCGTCCAACATTAGTATAAGAAATAATATTAGAGAGGCTTATAATTTAATTTTTCACGTTCAAGTAATAACTTGAATTGATTATTTATTTTTCGGTCAATAAATTTGAAATCAAAGATGATTATTTTATCTTTTAGTTTATAACAATAATATTATTTACGGACTCAAAATTCTAACCCAAATACGTGATGCTATTCTTAAATGCTTGCTATCTTTTGCAAAGATCTTCCAACTCCCTCATCACTTGTCAATAATGGGGATATATCAATTTATCTTACTACTTGTTCCCTTGATTAGCAAAATAGAAAGAAGTACAAAAAGAATTGGCAACAGTCAATTCCAACAAAATGCTATAACCATCAATCTCAACACAACAAAAAAAAAAAGGAAAAAAAAGAAAAGAAGTTGCTCTTCACATATATTAAACAACTTCGATAGTGCCAAGAATGTCCTTCCCACTACTCATTTCTTGGAAGGTAACAAAAATGCTGCAGAATTTTATCATCTCCTCCCCATAACCAAGAACCGCAGTATCTCCATTTCACCCACTATCAAAAAAATGCATTGCCCATCCATAGTAAGGACAGGCGAGGAGAAGCTGGCATGCATCATCCGTTGTGAGTAGATTTAATCCGGTTTATATTTTGTGGTCCGACTGAGTTAAATGTTTTCTAAGTTGGAAAAAAAAAACACATTGCCGTATGGTCAAAATTCAAAATGCCTTCCCAAAAACCCATCACCACCAGGCCCAACAAGCCAATCAAACACATAAAACTCACTTGATCAAACCCACAATCACAAGAAGGCATAAACTTTCATAGTACAACCCATCACTAGAAATTTCTCTGCAATTTCCGACCTTTGGCTCATTTTAGCCGAGACCAGTACATGTCAAAACACCCTGAAAATCTCAAATATACCCACAAATTTGAATCTATTCTCTCACCATTATCTCTATATAAACCTCAACTCCTTAAACCCTTTTTCCCAGAAATTTTTTCCATACCGATATTTCTTCAAATTCTCTTCAGAAAATGCATAAGAAAGTGCTTCAGATACTTCTTTTAGCTGAAAAAGAATCATTTTCTTCGAGGTTTTTGCTTAACTCTTTTTCTGATTGATATACATATGCATATTAGTACACATTATAAGTTACTCTTCTTTTTGTGTTTGGCCTCTAAGAAAACATCGAAGTTAAAGGGGAAAATGATAAAGCATGAATCTATGTGATTTTTGGGTCAACGAAGTGAAAATTCGAAAAGGGTAATGCTAAAGTTCTCATCATTGTACCTGAAATGCCGTTTTATGAAGGGGTTGAAGCTATATGTGTTTGTTTCTCGATATTTGTAGTACTGTTTTGTGCTTGATGTGAACTGCATTTTGATGTATATTTTATTCTCTGGGTTTTGTGTTTTTTGATTTTTTTAAATAGATTTTTGTGTTGAATTTATGAAATACATGTGGATTTTAATGTTTTTGTTGGTTTCAGGAGTAATTTATTGCTTAGGAGTTGGCTGCATTTGTTTGAGCAAATAGGAATGCATCTGAATTGCACAAGTGAAGGGCAGATTTGACTGGTAATGAATCTTGGCGTCGCCTTCTTTTAGTTACTCGCTTTGTTTCATTTGGTTTCTAATGAATGGAATAATGGGGTGACTTTTACATGTAGCTGTTCATTGTTTCAGCAAGGTCATAAGAAAGCGTCTTTTTGTGATATCGGTTGAGCTGACATGTTAATCTTTTTTCCTATTGTTTATGTTCAATTTATGTGGTAGGTTATATCCCGGCTTTGAAACTTGAATCAGTAGTCTTTAGGCTTACACTAGGACCCTTTTGGTCCCTAGGCCTAGAAATGGGAGGATTTTGGGTAGTTCATCAAATTGAGCTCCTTAATAATTGGCTTCATTTTTTTCTTCTTTTTTTTTGTTGAGAAGTGAAAAAATTTATTAATATGCACCAAGGGGGTGCAACCCAAAAATTTCTGAATAATTGGCTTCACTAATATTAAATAAGGATACTCTTGTTACCATGTGAAATGATTAAAGTGTACATGTTGCACTGACTAAGTTCTGAAGACACCTAGGTCCTTCTGCCTTTTAGCTTTGTGTAATCCATTGTCCGTTACTAACTAAAACCGTTTCATAATTAACCTATATAGTCGAGTATAGTCATTTAGGAAAAAGAAAATTATGTATCTGACCTCCAATATGTAGCACCAGATCTTCAATGAGCTTTTACTAATTGTTGAACTTTATGCTATTGGATTATTTGCCAAGTCATTTTTTTATCTTTTAGTTCATCAAATAATTTAACTAAAAATTACTGCATAGTTTTCCATTTTGCAGTTGCTTCTTCACGTACAGTCTGCTTTTTCAAGGATTTTGTAGAATTTTTGAGAAATATGGTGGGCGGTAGTCAACCTCTGAAAAATGACAAGCCTTCAATCAAATACAGGTGCAATCCACTTGATGGGGCATTCATTGAGCTTGCTAATTTTGACCTCACTTCTTCGGAAAGCAGCAAGCAGAATGGTAAAATTCCTGAACCCAAATCTCCTGATTTATTGAGCACAAGAGAGTTGGTTTCAGCAATTGGCCAGATATGGGATTGCACAGCCCGTCCTCTATCTGCTTTCCTATCTAAAACAAGTTCGAGATACAATGGTGGTCGCATTCAGAATGGTGAAGTACTGCCCACTCCCACTGATGAAAGAACTTGCAGCACATGCAGTTCAGCTGATGATGAATGTATATCATACAGTTTGCCAAGTAATGGAGATTCTGCATCAATGATGACAAAAAGTTTGGAGTGTCTCAGAGTGACCCAGAAGATATCATTCGTTGCACATTCTAGACGACATTATTCAGTTTTCTGGAGACTACTTCAAGGTAGGTCTGATGTGCCTCAAGAGTACTGGGATGGAAAAGGTCTTGGAAGTATAGGTATACCGTATAATCTGAGAAATGTATATGGATGGATGAATGATGTAGCTCTTATAGCACCTAAGCGTTGTGTGATCTCTGCAGAAATAGAGAATGATAAACATGGTGATTACTGTGTTGGCAATGCACCAAGACATCCTGCTGATCGCTGTAACTCCATTGATTCAACTAGTTCTGCAAACAATGTAATTATTGGAAGTGCTGATTGTAATACTGATGTATCCAATAATGTAGATTCACCTTTTGTTCAGAAAGCGAGCACTGCAAGTATTATGCAGGCATCTAATACTACTCTGCAAGTGGAAGATGAAGTAAGGTCTGTCCGAAGTATTGATCCAAATACTTCGGTTCCATGTATAAGACTTCAGACGGAATCTGAACTAAACCTTTCAGCTGATCGTAATTTTGCTTCTAAAGTAGGAAAATGTAGAACCGATGAAGTCCTTCACGAAAACAATAATTCTCAGCTAATAAGGGCCACAGAGCACAATCCTGACGGTGAGCTTTGTGTTTCATCAAAGGAAAAAGCTCACTATATGACTGCAAAACGAGAGCATGCTTTTGCGGGAGCGATGGCTGGTATATGTGTTAGTCTTTGTCTACATCCTGTAGACACTATTAAGACAGTAGTTCAGTCTTGTCGTGCTAATCAAAATTCTCTTCATCACATTAGCAAAGCAATTGTTTCAGAAAGAGGTATGTGGATTTATGAGTAATACATGTGACTGGGTAGAAGCCATAGTTTTTGCATTGTTAGAATTCCATGATTTTGCTATCCACTTGCCGAATGGTATTTGAATCACTGGAACTTTGGATGATGCTTTCAGGTATTACAGGGCTCTATCGTGGAATTTCAAGCAACCTTGCTTCTTCAGCTCCTATTTCTGCAATTTACACTTTTACTTATGAGACAGTGAAGGGGGCTTTACTACCTCTTTTTCCAAAGGTGAAACTTTGTCTTTTTCTTTTATCAATATTAATTTCCCTGCTGGGTGCTCTCTTTGTAACTAAATGTTACAATTCTGCAAAATTCTGGTATGTTCTTGCTAGTATCAGTTATCAGGGAAGTGCTCTAGGCTGGCTGTTTTTGTTGACAAGGATTGTAATGCTTACACTTTTTGTTAACACGATGTTTCACCATTGCAGGAGTATCAGTCTTGGGCTCACTGCATGGCAGGTGGTTGTGCAAGTATTGCTACTTCATTCGTCTTCACTCCTAGTGAACGTGTAAAGCAGCAAATGCAAGTTGGTTCCCACTATCAAAACTGCTGGTACACCTTCTAGATCCTGGTATATATTAGGCATATTGCAATTAAATCCAGCATGCTCCATAGTTTTTGCAGCGTGCTTCATATTCACCTGATGTTTTATGAGATAATGTGGTAGAAGTGCCTTAGAGCATAAAACCAAATGAAAGAGGAGGTCCATACAATGACCATAACTTGTGAAGATGCTGGTGTACTTTCATTTTGTACGTATAAAAATCAAGCAAGCAAAATAATTGTGAAACATTTTTTGCCAAAGGTATAAGAAAATGTGTATTGATCATGACTGATAGAAAATTAATAGAGACTTGTGTGTGGTGAAACAAAATAAGCTTCATCATCGATGAAATCTATCTGCATCTGCTAAGGTATATGTAGTCTTTAGTTGATTCTTGATTCATGAGATATTGCCAAGGTATATGTCTTTTGTGGAATAGATTTTCCTGAAATTATTGGATACGTCTTTTGTTCTGTGTTCTGAAATTTCTTGAAACTCCTATGAGATGCATGAAAGCAATGTCTGCAAGTGAGGTTTAACATTCTCAGTGTGTTTCTTGCAGGAATGCTTTGAGTAAGATCATTGAAAGGGGAGGTTTGCCTTCATTATATGCTGGGTGGGGAGCTGTGCTTTGTCGAAATGTTCCGCATTCTATCATCAAGGTAAGATTAATGCTATGCATTAGGATTACCAAACAACATTAATGTTCCTCTTTCACCAGCAAGTTTCATGTTTGTTATATGTACTATGTGGTGATATTTCCAGTTCTACACATACGAAAGCTTGAAGCAGTTAATGTTTCCAGCAGTGCAATCGAGTGCTCAGACGAATACATTAGTGACGGTTCGTATTTTGTCACTCCTCTGTAACTTCAGGTCTTGTTCATCTTTGTAGTAATTAGATTCTGTTTGATGGTCATGCCTATACAT
The DNA here is from genome assembly GCA_037974665.1 of Ehretia macrophylla. NCBI lineage: Eukaryota > Viridiplantae > Streptophyta > Magnoliopsida > Boraginales > Ehretiaceae > Ehretia > Ehretia macrophylla. The sequence goes on along the minus strand of CM075764.1, from coordinate 9,407,680 downwards.
ATTTTTGCCTTAAAATGGCTATTGGTTTTGCCATCTAGAAAGAATGCCATAATGGTAAACTTAAGATGGTCTTCTTACAATATTTGGTGCAGAATGGACACTTTGACCTGTTTCTTTTTTGTTGCAGTTAACTTGTGGAGGATTAGCTGGATCTACTGCTGCTCTCTTCACAACTCCTTTTGACGTTGTCAAGACAAGATTACAAACTCAGGTAAGTCATCTGCATGCCACAGCAATGTTAGCGGCATTCACAACATTTTCTTTCTGTGTTTCATTATTTTCATGCTGAGATTTTACCTGTTGGTTATTGTGATATATCATTCTGAAGTTTCTTAAGGACTGGTCTTTATGCAGGTTCCGGGATCCATAAACCAGTATGATGGTGTCCTCAACACCCTTAAAGACATAGGGAGGCGTGAAGGTCTGAAGGGTCTCTACAGGTTAGATTTGAAAAGTATCATTTTCAAATTTGCTTGTCCAATGATGCATAAAATTCATTGTTAGGACCAGTTTCTGCTAAACAAAGTCACTCGGAAGATATCTCTGTGTTGCTGAATGCAATCTCGTTTATCTTCCACCTACACAAGTTCATTTTATAACGTATTAGATTACAGGACATGTCTGGTTGACGGGTGTAAATGAACTCATAAGCTCATTCAAAATCGTCATTTCATAACATAGTGGAGTAGACTTGAATTAGGACCATTAGGTGGTGAAGTTGACAATAATAAAGTTCCCTGGTATAAGTATTGAATTGAGGCAATTAGTTTTAAGTTTTAGGTGTCGCTTTTCCCCGAATATACTCTGATACCAATATCGTGATTCTTCTTTAACATTCTTCCTAATATAGATCCTAAACTTTCCTGATAATGTGTTAATATTTCTCGATTTCATGGCAGGGGCTTAACTCCAAGACTGTTTATGTACATGACTCAAGGCGCACTCTTCTTTGCATCATATGAATCTTTCAAGAGGTTATTCTCTTTGGAGGTCCCCCCCACTTGGTGCTCGAAAGGTTCCCGGCAAACAAAGTACTGAAGATGATTCAAAATCACTCTCTTCGCAGGAGCATGATTCCGTTAGTTGCCTCGCTAACCAACCACCCCACCACTCTCTTCGAAGTTCCTGACAAAGAAGCCAAGCTAACTTACGGATCGTCTTTGTCAGGAACTTTGTTTTTGAGATGATTGCAGGCTTCTTGGTTTTCGGCATTGCCTAGGATTTGAGACATTGCACACTAACTAGTGTTCTCGGTGCTGCTAAGTGTTTAGGAAACTATGCTTTGTAAAATCATTGTTTCAATGCCTACGAGCATGGCATGTAACTTAGTTGTAACACTAGCATTCATATTCATAGATGAGTCATTGGTTTTCATTCTAATGTATCAAATGTTCATTTATGTTGAAAAAATAGATTGTTTAGTGCAATGCTGCCGAAAATCTCATGTGTAGAAATTCATCTCCAATAGACATGGCTTCCAGTTGTTGAATAAAGTATGCCAAATAAATATGTGTGATAGTAGGACTATATTGAATTCACTTTAAATTATAAATTTTATAATATAACCGTATGTTCCAATAGATAAATCAATGCAAAAAAAAAAAAAAATTCGATTAGAAAATCGTTGATTTACAAACTAATACCATTTATTTCAACACTGGGAAAGAAAACTTAATTCTCCACTTTTGTGGTGTAGCAACTGGTGCGGGGAAAAGAGAAATATGATTCAGTAAGACAAACACAATGTCAACCAAGTCGTTGTAGTATAGTGGTGAGTATTCCCGCCTGTCACGCGGGTGACCCGGGTTCGATCCCCGGCAACGGCGCTCTTTTTTTTTTTTTTTTCCATTTTCAAATTTTTTCATGTGTAGAGCTGCTAAACGAGACTGCTGTTTTTTTCCAAATCCGTGCTTTTTTTTTTTTTTGTTCATTTTCAATTTTTTTCATGTGTAGTAAATCCGTACCAGTTGTCCATTACTTTTGAGTTTACGATTTGTTTACTCACATGAGACGAGATTATAATTTTTGCACGTGAATATATGTATATTAAGCGAGGTTATGACCTTATACGAACAAATAAAGGGTTGTGCTAAGACTTGACCCATGATTATTTTGATAATTTGGATTTCGATACTATATTAAATTACTACATTTTAAAAATTTAAGTTGGTAGAGATAAATTTATTTTATTTTAATTATTAACTTAACACCTTGTCCTTTAGTTAGTACCAAGATCCCCGGCAACGGCGCTCTTTTTTCTTTTTTTTTTCCATTTTCAATTTTTTTCATGTATAGTGTGGCTGCCAAAAGAGACTGCTGTTTTTTTCCAAATCCGTGCTTTTTTTTTTTTGTTCATTTTCAATTTTTTTCATGTGTAGTGTGGCTGCTAAACGAGACTGCTGTTTTTTTCCAAATCCGTACTAGTTGTCCATTACTTTTGAGTTTACGATTTGTTTACTCACATGAGACGAGATTATAATTTTTGCACATGAATATATGTATATTAAGTGAGGTTATGACTTTACATGTGAACAAATAAAAGGTCGTGCTAAGATTTGACACATGATTATTTTGATAATTTGGATTTCGATACTATATTAAATTACTACATATTTAAAAAATTTAAGTTGGTAGAGATAAGTTTATTTTATTTTAATTATTAACTTAACACCTTGTCCTTTAGTTAGTACCAAGTTCTCCAACAAAAACTAAAATAAGAAAATGAAATGGAGTTTGAATAAAGAAAAGGCTGAGTTATTTTATTTTATTTTTATTTTTAAAAGAAACGCCTAAGGGGGCATGTGTACGACTGTGTGTTTGTCTGTGTTTATTTGCGTACACTCCACAGACAGAAAGAATAACTTTGAATGTCATGATTAGCGGATGTTCCAATGAAGCATCTGAAAAGCTGGCTCAAGTTATCATGCAAAATTCAATCAAAAAGAGCTTCTTAAGATCTTCATTTGAAGTCGTATTGTCTAAGACATAATATGAGTGTGATTTATAAAATATATCGTGAGTTTCAATACTAACTCGAATCAACCATTTTAACCTGTAAATAAAAACTCGAGATAATTATTTTTAAGTCTATAATACTATTACGAACATCATAGATTCGACATGAATAAAGGGTTTGCACTTTTAGTTTAGTCCAAGAGTTGTTGAAGCACTCAAGACTGTAGGTATGTACATAGTGTGCAGAAGAATATGCCTGGCAAATAAGGGAGGGTGTCACGATTCAATATGTGGCGTCTTTAGCTACTAGCCGGTCTCATAACAACCTCAATGCAACACCCTCAGTGCGGAATACTCATAATAGAAGATGTAGAAAGAGAGATGGATGGATTCAACTACTTTTATTTCACAAAAGGATGCTACATCTCAAGAATTCTTTATGGCTGCTTGTATAGGCAATAGGTACATATATGATTAAGTCCTAAAAGATTGTGATCTTGGCTCCAGTGAATCTCTAAAGATAAAATCACAGAACCCTCTTCAGTATCTACTTCTTCTAGCACTATAACGATTATAACTTACAATTTAAACGTGTAAAAGAACCTCTACCTCTCGACGACGCGTTTGTTCCTTCAATCAACTCAACAATATAAACAGTTTGGTGCCGTTTCTAAATTTGGCTGCAAACTGGGAATTCAATGCCAAAACAATCTTTTGCGACCTCCAATGTGACCATCCTAAGAGAAAGGAACTGTCTGCCCGGGCCTGTACACTAATTTCTAGTTCTCTGCACAACTCAAGCTGAATCAAGCATGCTGATCGCCTCAATGCTGTTGTTTAAGAATCTCAGTCCCCGTGTGCCATGCAGCAACTTTCCGGGAGGATTTCAACTCCTCGAAGTTACTCTTGGTGCTGAAATGTCACCAATCTCTATGTATGCCGTGCAATGTGAGAATCTGAGAACTGATCTCTGCTTTTAAGTACAAAACCCAGAGAGCTTTACACTCGAGCAATTGGAGAAAACGGCGGGTTGACTCTAAAAGATGGCAAGACTTCTTCCATCTTCTTGTCGACTTTACATTTCTCTTCTTCCATGATTGCATCTATTAGATTTTTAATTTTCTCCTCCACAAACACCCTCAAAGAATCACATTTCAACGATTGTTTGTTTTTCTCCCTGCCCACCACACTGGAAGCTTCGATAGTATGTAGAATAGAAATACAGATTGAGAATGCCTGTAATGCTGATAGCTGCGCGTGGAAATCGACAGCATAATGTCCGTCCTCGGTAACCATCATGGTCAACGCTGGTGCTTCATCTTTTTTACCCTGCATATACAATCAGGCAAAAGTGTTAGCTAGATTGTCGTATCTATGAAAATACGCGAGGAACATTCAAACACAGCATGGAAAATTCAGAAAGGGTTAAATCAAGAACTTATACTACAACTTATCATGACATCTTCATAGACTTCTCTTGGAGATTATTTTCAGAATGGTGTACTATGAAACTAAATTTGGCAGATTTTAAAGACATCCAATTATTTCTATGAAAATTGAAGCACACAATTAGATTGTTCAAAACGAAATCGTTTACCTGCATAATCAGAAAATGGAATAACGTTCATTTTAGGTCTGATATAACTTACAAAGTGGAGAAGATCACAGTAATAATCCACATCTCAAGGAATAAAGTGTTTTTATCTAATTGCCTAAACATTTGTAACTGTCTTTTGTAACTGAATGAAACGTAATGAAGCATATAAAGACTACTGGATGTACAAGTGTAGAGGAAGGAGAGGGGAAAAAAACTGGATGTGAAAGGGAAATTGCTCTTATTAAGGATGTAAAAGGCATAGAAGAGAAAATGGAAACTTGACTATTTTTTGACCCAACCCCTCGAAGTCTAGCTTTGGGTGGTAGCTGGTGGTATTGATGATAAAATGTAACATTTGTATCATGTACTATTGAGCAAGATATCTTTGAGGGGTAAAATGATAAAATCTTGCTCATTTGCTCAACTTTTTCACCATGCCTTTGACCCAATCATATGAGGGGAAGGGTCATTCTGAGGATACGTTAGCTAGATATACAAAAATAATTATTCCCAACACCTAGCTTATATTCTATTTGTATGCAGCAAAGGGCTGAAGAGTTTTGATTCCTTAAAACATAAGAAGCTGAGTTTCTTACTTTTTATCCACATCGTATTAAAAATCTTAACAATAATTTCCAAGAAGACTCACAGGAAAGTTGATTTCAGAAGGATTGGAATAAAACATATGATCCCGCTTGGAACAAGATTATTACCTGAACAAAAAGTTCAAATGGCGACTGATTTTCCCGAGGACAATGGTCTTCAGTAACCAGAATATTTGAATTGTTGAAGACATGGAGTGGGCATGCCATGTCCCAACCACCACAGTCACAACCTCCGCCTAGCCTCCATCTATCAAGTAATGGTGCAGGGCCTTGACTTTCAGTGGTTGGCAAACCATGGTTCCCAGAAGGGATCACGACATTCACCTTTGCTTCCTTTCTCTCCTCCCCCACAGACAGATCAAATAAGTTTGGAAGTGGTTGGTCAATTTTGGCATCCCCACTCTTAAATTTTAAACTCTCTCTCTTCTCAAATGGCACCTGTATGACAATGGCTGCACTCTCGAGGTCTGGATGCAATTCTGCTGCAGCTAATGGATGAGTAATAGATGGGTCAAATTGACCACTGCTACGATTATGCTCTAGATGACTATTGATTTTTGTTCTAGCAGACATCTCATCCAGGTCACAACTCTTGAGGGTTGAGTTCTCATGGGATGTGGTGGATGCTTTAGCAACATCAAGAGAAGAGGTCGAATTATCTTGAGATGCAACACTTTTTCTTAGACGAGCAACATCATACAACACAAATTCCGTCACCATGGATTTATCAATACCAGACTTTTTTAGCTCTTTGCATAAATAACAGGAAACTAGCATCTGCCCCACCATAGAGGATTCTCTATTGCTATATCTCAATCCCCATCCACTCGCATTACTTTTCCTTTTATTTTGAACCGAATGAAAAGTATAAATCCAAGTTGAAGAATCGTTCAGCTTCCATGTCTTAGCCACCAGCATATCCTCGGGGAACTTCACTGCAAACTCGAAAAATGGAACTCCATCTCTGTTTTCTAATTTGAGAAGGCCATGTAAATGAGCTGGTGAACACTGCACAGGAGAATTTTGGTTTTGTTTCTTAACAGGCTGAGAATCACATTCCGAATTTTGTGTTGTATTTGAGAAGTCATGCAACAAGGATTTCCGAAATGCTCTGTTCTGGCTGATACCAACAACCCCATTTGGGATTTCCCCTCCAGGTTCAACAGCAGAATTCAGAGAACTTCTGTGAGATTTGGATTTAACAAATGGATCAAACATCTTTCTGATAGGAGTGAACTGAGCCTTCGGACTAGTGGCTCTTGAGGAATCACTTTCTGAACGAGCAGGTGAATGGGGCAATGCCAGTTTTGCTGACAATGACTTGTTTAACATAACATATGGATCCCTTCCTCGTATGCCATTGCCCTGGTTCAGATAACCACCAACTGGCGTAAAATCAATTTTGTTATGCTGAACTGCCTGCCTCTCTGTTTTCGGAGCACATAGATTTTCTCTGTTATCTGAATCCAAAGAAACTTCTGTAACAGGATGGGAGGATAAATATACAAAATCGCGAGATTTTATTTGTATATGCGGATCATTAATTCTTGTACTTAGATCTGAGTTCAGAGGCATCACTGAGGGCCTCTTCTTTTCCACGAGAGAGCTATCCTCATCTGAACTGCATAAGGAATCAACAATCCCAAATGGCAATGCAGTAGCACTGCTTCGTGAAATTTCAATTTTTCTCCTCCCTTCAACATTATCAATCTTTTTCATCTGCATAATTTCTTTGGAACTTTGATACACAGAAACTCTCCTTAGTGCTGCATTACCTTCCAGGTGAGATGTACCAGATGTATTACAGGATGCACTGCGATAACGACGAAAGCGAATCTCAGTAAAATCATCATCCACATCTAGGCTCAGTATATCATTGCCACATTTGGAATTTGCTTTAGATTTTCTCTTTTCAACTCTAGAACGCCGCCTAGGAGATGGAAGAACAGTAGTTGGACTTGCCTCCACTAGGCAATACTTGTCGAATTCCAACTCCATGTCTTATCTCATTGATAGATCTGTAACCTAAAAGAAACCAAACAACAGAACAGATCACTAAACAACATAACTAAGAGCCTAGTCACTGCATATGCTATTGAATATCACATAGAAATCCTATCTACACAAAACTAACTATCATAGTCTCCCCTCAGAAACGCAAACTTTAGAAATTTCAGTTATCATTTTAATGAGAAAAAAGCATAAATACAAGTAAACCATACTTGGCAATCACATTAATTGTGGGAAATACAAGAATAAAAGCTAATTTCATAGTGAGAATAAGCATTCTTAGGTGGTATATGCCAAAAAAAAAAGTTCTGCAAAGCAACTAGCAATCAAGGTATTGACTTGCATGCCAATAGTAAATTCAGCGACCATTTAGAAGATGAATATAAAAATTGCAACAAGTACAGGCCAGATCTCAAACAATACCGCTATTGAACCATGATGCCAATGCATTTTCAATGGGAAAACCATACCCATTGTACAAATTAAAGAGCAAGATGCTTTAGCAAAAGCTGATAGACTTCAAGCTGCAGTCTAAAGATCTAGCATGCCAATGCCAGCAAATGCATGGACCATAACAAAAATTCAAAAGCTTCTCATATCTGTAAAGGGCAACACGCCACTATGCGAAGTGTCGGGTCTATTATATGCAATTTTACCTATGTACGCGAAAAAACTAATCTTTATTGCAGAAATGAATAAACTTGTATCCAAGAAGCAATCTTTGAATATCAATGGAAACTTCGACAGAGATGGCAAACCACTAAAAATGAATGACAAAACACAACTTTAGAAACACTTGCATTACAAGTCAGTAAAAGAGAAACCTTTTGCCTATTGAAAATGGCCATACACCACTGGATCTCAGAGAAGTAAGGCCAAAGAAGAACCCAACAAACAGTAAGTTGAAGCAATCATATTTTCCATCTTGAGCTCAATGTCCCCCCATCCAAGCAAACCCCATTTCACATTAAACACATTCCACTAAATTTGCATACCAAAAAGCATACTTGGTATTGTCCAAAGAATCAAGAAAAGTAAGTATCTGTATAAAAAACAAAGAAAAGAGAGAGAGAAAAAAACAAGTAGCTAATAGATCACCAATAGTAAAAGCATGTAGTAAGCACAAAAAGTAGACTTGTAGATATAAAGAGAGAGAAAGAGAGCATGCCTTGTTGTGTGTGGGTGGGGGTAGCGTGGGGTAGGGGGGGTGAGTGTGCTCTCTCTCACATGAAGAAGAGAGACAGAGAGCTGCCAAGGTTCTGTTAGTGTCCACTAAAAAAGCCACTTCTTTGACTCATCATATGATGCTGTTGTGTGTGTTTGTGTTTGTAGTGTGTGTGGTGTGTGTGTGTGGTTGTTTTTTTTTTTTTTGTAGTATGCCTTCTCTTTCTTGAACGTTACTTTTAAGACTGTTTTTAGGCACCTTCAAGATGGCAAATTCCGCCTCAACTTCCAAAAATACCCCTCAAACTTAAGCTGCATGAACCTGTTACTTAGATCTAATTAAGGGCATTTTTGGTATTATACTGGTCTAAGCAAGAAAGGACAAGCTCAATAATTAAATGGGGGAATCACTGCAACACTTAATTATTTTATGTTATTGGGAAATGCAGAATAATTATGAATATAATATATTTTAATTATTAGATTGGATGCCTTACATTGAATGTAGAATAATTTCTAAATATTTTATGCTTGGAGTACATATCCCTACATGGCTGTGATTTAAGAATTAAGATCCATAATATTGTCATTTGAAGATTTGAACATGATTTAATTGGATTATACTTTTTATTAATGGCTTAACGAAAAGATTTGGTTCGTCTTGTAATGTTCATTGTCTTATTTTATTATCAAAAGAATTTGAATTATAATTATTTCATTGACAAAATGATAATAAGAAACGAGTTTAAATGAATCATTTTCTATTTTGTAGACTCTATTATTATTGAATTAATTTGATTTACATTTCTCTCGTACATTATAAGATAATGAACGTAATGAAATGATAAAGAGTAATTGTACCGTTTAGTCATCGAGACCATTTGAATTGAGTCATTTTAATGGCTCAAACTTTATGGTTGGGAAAAAGAATTGACTCATTTTAATGGCTCGAACTTTATGGTTGGGAAAAAGAAGAATGCAAGTAAAGATCTTAGTTGTGGAGGTACCTCCATGGGTTAATAATGCAGAGCTGGAAAACTTCAATTCATGAGCTACCTGTAGAAATAAATTAGGCTGTTAATGTTACAAACCCACCCCAAACGCAAAAGTAAATAAAGCTTTGATTTTCTTCAGACTATGCCATTGATTCATCACATGTATAATTTTCTCATTATTGGCATGGACTCCCACCTCATCGCGTACATTTTTGTCCTGCGATTTAATTGTTTAAGGAGAAAAAAAGTGTTCTACAAATAGAAGAGTCAAAAAGCATTTGAATTGTTAAGAAATATAGTTCTCCATCCTAAAAATATAAAAAAAAAAAAAGAAAAGAAAAAAAAAGCAACACATCACACAAGGGCGCATAGAGACAAATTTGTACTTGGGATTATAGGAGCTACGGTCCATATTAATCCTACAAATGTCTTGAAATATTTTGATATAGTAAAAATCAGGTAATCATTTTTCTAAACACATGTATTTGACTAAAATCCTATCGTCCCAATATATGCACCAACTCCGTCAAGAATTTGATCTCAACTGCCAAAAAGTTAATTTCTAACCTACGCATTTGACAAGCTGAATTACCTCTCCTTGGTGCCACCCAAGCTTATCCCTTGGGTGCCTACTGACCATTGTGGGCTTATTGTGTGAATCGACGAGGACGATCCAAATTAGGCATCTTGCTATTACAGAAATCAGCATTGTTCAACTTAATCAGGCACTATGTAATTATGCAATTGTCGAAATGAAGCGCTGCATGTAGCGATAACAACACAGAACTTCGACTTGCATTTGTTACTTATTCTGGAACTTTTCAATCTCGTGAAGACAATCCTAATCTCATCATAATATCATATCATTGGATGTCTATTCACTGACAATATCAGCCTAGTAGTTGCATGCATTGTTCTGCACCTTTCTGTCCTCACATGTATGGACGTGGACCATCGTAACATTAAAAATTTACGTACCTTGATTTATAGCAATTGTATCTTTGATCAATTTGTCAACCACAAGTATAAAATTACATTCATTTTGAGAATTCTACTGATGTTTTTCTTATTAAACCCCAATTTTAGTTTGTTTTCACTTCAACTATAAAATGACCAAAAGAATTGTGAGAAAATAATAGTGATAATACTAATTACCAAGTTCCTAGCGTAGATTAAAAAAAAAAAAAACTTAATACAATAAACTTTATTATAATTAAGGTACATAGTTAAAATTTTCTATCATATTAATGTAATCTTATTTAAAGTGAGTTATTCGTTATAAAAAATAAATGTCTGGTGTAGTATGTCTAGCTAAGGTTGTTTACTCTATTGTCATTGGACCAGATAATTTATGTTTTTGATGATATATACGACCTCTTCAATGAAAGTGTGGTTTAAGACCAATTAAATAGCTAAAAGTTTATCTATTTAAAGAGTGTGAAAAAGAAGAATTCGATGGCCCACTTCTAAGAGTATATGTCAAATTTTAGAAGACACAAGCTTAACATGAAAAAGAACTTTGATAGTTCAAACATGCAAAGTTATTAGCATGAAAATAGTGATTGCCATGGTTCTTGCTTTGCTTATCGCAGTGTCTTTCCTTTAGCATATCTTTTTGTCACAATGACGGGTTAGTAGAAACAGTCAAAGTTCAAAGAACATGTTATGTGCACTCAATCATAGATTGTACATGTTCCTTCACATGTAGACGTGATTTAATTTTATTGAGCCTTAATTATATGTTGACATGTTTTTTAAATGTGTAGTAGTCAAATTTGAACTAAGAATCTTTGATTAAATGAATCTGATATTATATTAATTTATCACATCTTCTAAACGTTTAAATTACTAAGGCTAACAAACCGTGTCATCTAAGGACGACTCTAGGCAGGTCCTGTTCCTTCTTTGCTTTAAATGTTGGCAAGGGGGAGCAATTAATGAGACATGAAAAAGAAACTTGTTTTGTCGTGTAAGCAATCCTTAAGCAACCCCTTGGGACCTCTGTTGCATGAGACCTCTGTCAATGTCGAAAAAGCTTATTCGCGTTCGAGTCAATGTCTATGATCCTCAGTGGACAGCTAATGTACTATGTTGCAATAATGTCTAAATCAGCTAGACATTGAACATGCGCAAGAGAGGTAATATTCAACTATGACAAGATTCAAGAAAGCATACTTTCATGAGCATTAATCTTTGCGTGATTCTAAAATGTGGTGATTTTTCTCATGTTTGTTATGACATAATCATGGGACAAAGTTTATTGACGATGTTTCGTACGTTTGGCTACTGTCGAAGGAGGAAGAATTTGCAGTGTGTTGTGCCTCTCTAGATTCATCAATTAATTACACAAAAGACTACGTAATGCAAATCATTAACAAGTACGTTATGATCATCCGATGAAGCGAAAATAGGATATATTGCAGACTGGACTAAAGATTTCAGCTCAATGAAATTACCAGGCATTCTACAGAGAGAATTTCTTTTACATTCTCCAGAGCATCCGCACTATTAAACGTGTTTTACGCTTAGATGAAGAATGGGACAGTTAGGTTTGAAAAGTTTCGGCTGTTATCCTTATCGCTACTCTCAGCAATCTCCTTCAGGCTAGTCCAACCTTTTCTCCTGCGTTTACTTGATGCACTGACTGCCTTCTCCGTGTCTGATGCAACAGAAGTGTTGTCAGATTCAGTTGCTTTCTTAATTCCAGATCTAGTCCTTTTCCTCCTCTTTGAATCCAGTAAAGTGGTAACAGGTTTCAAAGATGGAGTTGCTGGATCATTTGTTTCAGTATCATCTTTAACTGTATCTGGTAGGACAATTACGTCCACTTTAGTCTCTCTAATATCGTTTGCAGTAAGTTTCTCCTGTTTTGCAGGCTTCTGAGCAGTGGCCATGGCAGAACGTGGTTTTGATGGTGGTTTTGCCTTTGGAGGACATAATTCTTTCAGATAACCTCTAGGCGTCCCTCTTATCATGTTCTTATGTGAACAGAAGTGGCAATTGTAAACCACATTATTCTGACAGGAAAGGTTAGACTTCTTGCGTCTTCGCTTCTTGGATTTGTTCTTCTCAATTCGGACAGTACAATTATAGCCAGGTCGAAGAATGGACTCGCATCTGTGAAAGATCAAAAGAAAACCAGTACCATTAGATATTCTGTTTGAGAGTCATTTATTGCAACAAGGGTGCACAACAAGACTAGAATTGCCATACATTGAATGATAAACCAAACTGGACTGTTTAATGACTTATTGACTGAGTATCATACAAGTATCAAGTAAGCTATGCACCATCTTCACCATTCATATATTACGAGGGGAAGGAGGGAATCATAAAATGCTATTTGTGAGCATAACCTTATTCACCATAACATTAAACGATCCATTACTATGATATGAAGGGCTAATCACATTATGAGAGGCCTTGAGGCCTCTGAATACTACTCGTATGGAACCAAAGAAAATACACGAAATAAAAACTGAAATCATTTGAGCTCCCTTACACATCCACATAAGCTACATTTTGCTTGCAAAATCAATGAGACAGTAGCAAATACATCCACATCATCCATCTTCCCAACCATCAATGAAGACATTTTACATTGCCCATTCACGAAAAAACATCTCTAGGAAACTATTTAGTTCCAAATGTCCAATCAACCCATCGACGATATCAGCAATATCCACAAGACAGTAGGTGAAGGCCCACAAGCCAACCATACACCAAAACAAGCTACATGTATAAGCCTAAATACTAGCATTAAACCCATCACTAAACCTCCAACTGAAATATATGTACAGCAGCCTTCTCCAAGGGTGTGGAAACATGCACCAGAAAAAGTTTTCAACATAGCAATCTTATGTATTCACCTAAGCAAATATCTGCTTATGCAAATCCTAATAACATCAGTTTCCTATATTTATACAGTATTCATACAGCCATACTATGAACTCTACGGTATAAAAATGCTCTTGGCCTTGTAAGCGTAAGGACATTGCAGTTTTTTATTTGTCACAAGGACATTGCAGCTTCACACAACATATTGCAAAAAGAATTTAAAATACCGCATAACTAATACTAATAAAAGACCAAGCAACCTCGGCTAAAATCATAACTATTTTTACATGTTTGAACGAAAATATGAAAGTCACAACACACGAGGCACACGCAAACAGCAGGGTTTGGGGAAGCTGGGTACACAAACCCGTATTTGAATCAAACTATAACACAATTAGTTCACAAACAAAAGATGGAGATGGACCTATACACATACACATATATTGTAGTTAACCCAGTCTAACTATTAATCTGCCAACGTGTTAAGCCCAATCAAGTAGTCCAAAATACTTAAGTGGGCGTTGACATTAGTAAAGAATTCAATTGATTATAGAGTAGACGCAAATTGTTTAAAAAACTCATATGAGATTAATGCTACACATAGACAAAGTCTACATTGATGGAAAAAGAGAGAATTGAAACCTTTGACAAGTGAACAAAGAAGGATCAGGCGGTACACCCAAGGCCTCGGAGGATGAAGCTAATCGCTGGCCAAAGAACGCGGCGAGTGGAGGTACAGAGCCTTCGCTGCTGCTGGCCCATACGGCAAGATTCTTCAAGTGGTCCAGTTTTAGCATCGATTTCGCGTTAACATTCTGCTTCTTCCCAGTTGATTCTTCTCTCAAGCTTAGGTACACTGAAGGCTGTGACCCAGTTGCAGCATTGGGTTTGGGTCCTTTTTTATTTGATCCCTTCTTGCCCATATGGATTTGTTGCTTTGGTGTTTCTGTGTACGATTCTTTGAGGAATTTTAACGAACGGTTGGTGGAAAAAATTAGATACAAAACGAGCGCGAAAAGGGCGGGGATTAGTAAGAGATCGTACGACGTTGCACTTTTCAATGTTTTCATATTCTTATATTTCACATCATACGACGCCGTTGGGCTGTTAATTTAGTTGGCCCATCTTTAAATCTACTTATTAATTATAGTAGATTAATAATCTACAAGCCCAAATTATTAAAACAATTTATAAATTAAAGGTCACATGTATCCCATGATTTATCTAAAATACACTTTACCTCGATTAATACAGTTATTTTAGTATGGCCAGAGTTAAGGAAAATGAGGATAGAGACGTGTGCAATATTTGTCATAAAAACATAACGTGCACTTTCAATGGACTATAAAATATTATATTGCCTGATGTGTCGGAACAAATACCATTTATAAACACTCTCTGTGCTCTATTATTGGTTTGAAAGAACCTTCTAATTATAGTTAATTGAAAGCATGAGCCATGAGGTAAAGACACCTATGGGCTGTTTTACTTTTCCTATGTTCAAAAGCATGGAAGACTAAATGCATTAAAATAATTTAGATTTATAAATGATGAACGTCCAACTTAAAAAATAATTGAATTGACTGAGATCGCTTTCTCCCACATTCTATTAGGTGGTAAAAATCTTTAATAAAACTAACGCAAAGAACAGTTATATAAGATTATCAGCTAATTTTTATTGGAAAAATATTTGCAAAGAGGCACTTTCAAATTTGCATCCCATCTCCACGACTAAAAAGTCAACAATTCATTGGCTAAAATTATTTGTCCTCAATGAAAATTTAAACAAAATTAAAATTATTACTCTATTCTTTATATGAAAAAATTGTCAATTGGTGTAATATTTTATCCTAAAATCAATTGATATTAAGCAAAATAACTCAATATCTTATATCTTAGTTTTGAATGTCCTGATTTATCTATGTGAGACAATTGAATTATCTTTCGTGTATGACTCATGATTAATTAATTTGCGTGGTCAAAAAAGTAACGAATTTAAAAGAGCAACATTTCAAAGTCGCTCATTGAAAGCGTAATTAATGAATGATGTAATACAAGAGTAACGAATTCAAAAGCTGCATACTAAAGTCAATACATAAAATTCGTCGCTCTTGGATAGATAGATATATAGGATCAATGTTGTTGAAGACGTAATTAATGAATGACATAATATAAGAACAATGAACTCGAAAGGTATGTACCAAAGTCAATGTTTGAAATACAAATGGGTGTGGATGAACTAAATAGGACCAATGTTCAATTCTAATATTATATTAATTAATTTGAAGTTTTATCCTAACACTAATAAATATAAGATAGAGTAATTCACAATCTTATATACTAACATTAAATGTCCTAATTTATCAATATAGAACAATTAAATTTTTCAACAAAAAATTACTCTGAGCACAACTACAAATCCCGTAATAGCGCAATATGAATCGTATCCAATGGTACACCACAGAAGAAGCCACCAAGATCCCATAAATGTTCTTTTTTGTGGAAAACTCTTCAATCAATTCATATCAATATTAGTCTCTCATATATTAATAAAATTCACATGTATAAATTTTATTTAATATATAAAAAGATTGACCCATTAATTTGAATTAATTAAAAAAAAATCCACTTTTCGTCAACAGTATCAAAGCTTAGCAAGTGGTCCTCTCATGTCTTTTCATCACCCTTATTTTCTTCTACTTTCTTCGACAATACAGTTGATAATTCTCGTTCGTCCAAAACGAAGATTTCCCAGTTTGACACGTTGCTTCTATTAACGTGGCAACAAGTGGATCTGAGAAATTTTGTCGACTTGGATTCTTATAGAGGAATCTGGGAAAGCATGCACGAGCAAAGACTAATGAGATAATAATAGTCTTCCAGACGATGTTGAGTGGGGCTCATTATGGGTTGGAACTATTTGTACTTGTCACAGTCTTCTAGACGATGTCGTGAGGGGCTCATTTTGATTTGTTGTCACACTAACTGGTGAACAACAATTCTTTTTTCTCACTGTCCTCAGCAATTGAAATTGAAGATTTTATTGGTAGGCAAGAGTTTGACGATGGACGGATGGAGCTTCATCAAATTGTATTTATGTATATAGACTCAATGCCGATGCATCTGACCCTCATTTGAGTTACTGGGGTGGTTGATTACGGCTCTTAATTTTTTTATAAGTTTTTTTAATGACGTGAAAATTTAATTATTATAATTTAATTATTAAATTATTTGACGAAACTCGACCAATAACTAAACCGTTAGTTAGGGACAAAATTTTAAAGCAGTTACAAGTATTAAATCGTGATCTTGCATGAGTAATTTCACTCCCTTATCGCTGAATCATGCCCCTGAGAGCAACTTTTTTGTAAGCTACTACTTGCAGTACAATTGACACTTGTATTTTTTTGAAAAAAGTAAAAAATTATTATATTTTTTTATTATCAAAAGTATACGTTAAACTACGCTATTTTAGAATTATCTAAAGAATCTCTATAACTTTTAAAAATGTAACCTCTTTGACTTTTACATTTAATACGAAACAAAAAATTTGTCACATTTTTATAAATTATATAAGAGGGTATTAAACTATTGCAGTATTAAATGATTTGATGCCCAATTTTGATAAAATACAAAAAAAAATTTATAGTTTACGCTGTTTATTTTGATTTGGTGATAGAATCAAAAATGATTCAATACTAGATTTCAGTTGAGGCTACTTATGATAAATAAGTGTCATAGGCTCTACTCAATTTGAAAGCTTCAAAATTAAATTTCAGTCTCACCACTCCGAAGAGTCAAAGGCGGAGGCGATTCCTTGTCAAACAGCGTGCACTTTCTTTAATAATGTCCACATCCAAAGTTCCGTTGTTATTGAATCTAACTCTATAGAGGTCATTGATGCATTTACAAGTTTCTCGTTATGTAATTGGAGAATTACTTCTATAATTCATAATTCTCTCTTAACTTTATCGTCAGTTTCTAGTTACTCATTTTAATAGATTCGACGATCAATCAACTGAGTAACAGATTAGGTTACTCATACAGTTAGAATATGAAATCTACCTTTACATTGGTTTTGTAATTTGTCCGCACTTTTAGTGTTCCTTGTACTTTATGACGCTAGTCCCTTAAAAATTGGCTAAATTGTATTTATTACCAGTAAAATAGTACTCGTTTGACCCAAAAAAAAAAAAAGGCTCTACTCATAATTCGAAGAGTCAAAGGCTCTACTCATGAGTTTGAAAGTTCTAAGATTAAATTTAATTCACACCCCTTCAAAGCGTCTAAGGGTTACACTTCTCCTCTCACTACCGAAATGAGAGAAAGAAACAAAAGATCTCCTAGAACTAAGGTAGACTTATTAAACTATCTATGCATACTTTAATACGCAACTTGTAAGATGATCAGTACATAATATAATAACAACTCATTTTGTTTCTCACGGTTTAACAATACTTAATTATTACTAGACTTTTGGTCTAATGATTTTATTTCTAGTAAGGGTAAAAAATTGTAGAATCAATTCTCATAAGTAACATCTTTTAATATATATTATATAACTTAAAGCTTCCCTTAAATTTTTTTTTAAAAAAAAAAAACTTGATCATTTTATGTCTTCAAGGAAACAAGTGCTCAAAGGTTTCCAAACCTGCCGGGCATAAAAAAGAGCATTTCATTATTCAACTTTGACCTAGAAATTTACACTGCTATATGCTTCATTTCCAAAAGAATATAATAGTTATCAATCTTGAAAATCCTAACTTAATCATATAGAATAAATATATTCTCTAACGTCATTGTTTTATTTTCCTAATTTGTGATTAAAAAAATGAATTTTAACTTGAGTTGGATTTTCTTGTAAATGGTGTGACTATGTTTACATAAGTGTTGAGATGATAATTCAGAATGATCCTTAATAAGATTTGTTCTCAATTTTCTAAATTAATAATGCAATAAAGAAATCAAATGATGGTTGATTAGTTGGTAATCCATGATTAATTAAACTATATGATTGGAATAACGTGTTGGATTGGACAAGGGAATGACCTTTGTTTAGTTCCTATCCGTATTTCATTATGATATTTGGTTATCTTGTTCGATTAGGACTGATTTGTCAAATTGGGAAGAAAAAGGAAAAAAGAAAAAAGAAGATAAAAAAGAGGGGCAGTGGACAAGGAAGCAACAGCAGATTCCCTATTTTTTTTTTTCTTTTAGGTTTTACTTTGAATTAAATTAAATTAAAGAGCACTAAAAAATAATCAAAATTCAAGAATGAGGAAAGAATAGCAAATTATGTCGCCGATAGCATTTCTTTGAAGGAGTAAATCATATCTGATCAAGTCTCATCTTACTCAACTTGTCATTTATATAAATTTGATGACATCACTTACTTTTTTTTAGAATTATATATTTTGTAAAATCAATATACACAAAATCCCATATATTCATCCAACTCCTTTTAAATTTTTCTTTATTTTTATTTTTAGAAATATCTTCTAATACGTGTTTCTTCTTATTTCCTAAAATGATCAAACAATCTTAAAGTACCCCAACTTAACAGGAGAACAATGATAAAATCCACGAATCGCATCCCAACTATAGGAAAGGTCAGATCTTTCAATTGCATTTAGTATTTTCACGAATGAATTGATTCTAGAAGGTGGTCCATCAATCAATAGAACAAAGTAAATAAATCATTGTGAACAACCATTTTCATACATACAAACTCTCCAATTGTCAAAACTCCCCGTTATAAAATTAGAAAAAAGATAGATGGTCTAGAAACATAAACCAATTTTGTCTCGATTTAAACGTAAAAGTGTAACTCATATGAAAATCTCAAATTTAACTCTTCAAAGAAAAAAGAAAAAAGAAAAAACCTAGCATGAAATAGTAACAATTGATTTGACTAATAGGTGATGTCTTTAAGTTGATTCTAGTGATGTCTTTTTAGTTGTTGTTGGATTCAACTCACCTTTCCTTTAATCACAATGACATCCTCTAGTCAAAACCCCTTTGGTAACTTTATTCCTCTCTCTCTGACCCCATCAAGAGGGGACGATCCTATTTATGAGCTTGTGGCCCGCGTGGTCAGTAATACTCCTATCACAGCCTCTGCTGTTAAAGATGTTATTGAAAAATCTTGGGGCCTGTCCGAAACTGTGGATAGTAACCCACTCAGAAAAAACCACTTCATTATTATTTTCAAAAGTGTGGAAGATTTTAACAGAGCTTGGCTCATTCAACCTTGGCAAATTCAAGGTCATCACCTAATCCTCCAGCCATGGAGCGACGACCTTCAACTTCGAGAAATGAACCTCCAATATACTTCCTTCTGGGTCCAAGTTCTTGATCTCCCCAGAACCTACATTACTGAAACCAATGCCAAAGCAATTGCCCAAACTGTGTTGGGCTAGCTGGAGGCGTTTGATATTTGCCTCAATGATTCGATTATTAGTAACTGTCTTAGACTCAGGATTAAATGGGACGTCAAAAAAGCTCTGGTACCAGGTTTTCCTCTTGAGAGGGGCAAGCTCCCAACAATTTGGATCAAATTTAGATATGAGAAGCTTGGTGAATTTTGCACAAATTGTGGTAAACTTGGTCATACTTCCAGAGGTTGCTCTTTGAAACAAAGAAAGGAGACTTCCAAAACTTCTCGCTATGATCAATGTGGATTTGGTCAGTGGCTCAAAGCACATCCGGCAAGACTTGCTGCCTCCCTCAAGGCTGAGCCACCCATCTCATTTGACTCAGATAACTCCGCTAAAGTAGCGCGTGAACAACCAGCAGAGAAAGTTAACGTGTGTCAGACATATGGGGTCAACTCAAATCCTATCAATTCAACATTGAGCAGTGCTCATTCTGTGCTGCTGCAGACAGGAGAAACTGATGGCAATACGGATGACAAGACAAGTAAGGATTCAAATTATAATTCTTTATCAGATACGGATGGAGCCAGCCCAAGTGTGGAATTCCAAACTAAACCAAAACCTCAAGCCCAACCAAACAAACCTGAGCCCAAACCTAAAACCCAAAAACAAGGAAAATATCATGCACCTCCAAATTTAAACCCACAAATTAAACCACCCATTATTCCCAACCCAACAAGAAAGTCATGTCTGATAACCATTTTACCAAACGTTTTTCACCCACCCCCAAGACAACACCTAACCAAACTGTATGTTCTACATACACCACTTCAATCTAAAAAATCCATGACCAAGACCCTCCAACCCCTACTCATGAGTCAAAGAAAAGGAAACTTGAGCAAGACCTTGATCCCCAGATCACTGATCAATTCGAAGATGACATTTGGATGAAGACCTTTCTTGCCCAGATGAATATGAGGATGTCAACCTTATTGATATCCCCGTGCATGCTCCTATATCTTAACCCTCTGTTGAAGATATTCAAAACAATAGTAACAAAAAATGCAAGAAGGCAAATCAGAGTAGTATGAAAGCTGCCAAACTCTTCTTAGATCCAAATGAACAGGTTGCGGGTATTGTCCTAAAACAGCCCCTTGATCGCCAATGAGTTTTATGGCCTGGAATTGTAAAGGACTTGGGCAGTCTTTAACAGTCAATAGTTTGAGGGACATTGTCCTTCACCACAAGCCCTGTGCTTTCGGTTTGTCCGAAACTAAATGAAAATGAATAAAATTGCTAGAATTGCTAGAAGAATAAATTACAAGCTAGTTCATGTTGTGAATCCGATAGGTATCGCAGGTGGACTAGCTGTGTTTTGTCGCGATGATGTTTGCCTCCAGGTTATTGATTCTAATCAATATTGGATTCATCTGCGTTTTTGTCCCGCTTCTTCTAACTCATGGGATTTATCTTTTGTTTACTGTTACCCGTCTAAGGTTGAAATGAGAAAATTCAGGGAGTCTATTATCCAAGTTCAGAAGCATTCCCACATCCAGCATGTCTTTATTGGTGATTTTAATTCTATCAAATGCTAGGAAGAAAAAAGTGGTGGTATCCCAAAAGCAAAAAAAGATATTTCTGATTTTTGCCAGTTTATTAATAAGGTTGGGCTTGCAGATGTTGCCAGCAAAGGTTGTAGCTTTACATGGTCCAATAGAAGAGAAGATATGCTTATTTTTCAGAAACTTGATAGAGTATTGGCAAATACAGAATGGATGAACAGATTTTCTAATGCCTGGGTTGCCGTTCTCCTTCCTGTGGGATCAGATCATGCCCCAATTATTCTTCATCTTGATAACCTGTTTGCAAAACAGAAATCCAAGAGATTTTACTTTGAATCGGCTTGGGCTGATGATGCCACCTGTGAACCAGTGATTCGTCAAAATTGGAATAGCTCTCATCGGAGAATGGTTATAGTTGATGTTAGACAGAATCTGGAAAAATGTGAAAATCCACTTATTCGTTGGAGCAGAAACTCTTTGAGACCAAACAAGGCAAAAATTGAAAAGCTTAAACAGAAGTTAAGCTGGTTCTCATCTCAGAATGCTGACAGGTACAATCAGCAAAAATACTGTGATGTGATTGCTGAATTAGAAAGACTTTGGAATATTGAAGAAAAGTACTGGTCGGATAGAGCCTGTGTCAAATGGCTCGACTCAGGTGACAAGAATACCTTTTTTTCCACGCCTCTGTCAACCAAAGAAGAGCTCGAAACAAAATTCTAAGGATTAAGCTCGACGATGGTAACTGGACCAAGGACCATTCTGTTATCAATGATGTTATCTTGGGCTATTATAAGAAACTATTTTGCTCGGTTGGTCTTAGAAGCATGAATTCAATCTTGGATTATGTTCATCCTATGGTCATATCTGCGACTAATGAGAAATTGATCAGGCCTTTAACCAAAGAAGAGGTTAAAGCAGCTGTGTGGAGTCTTGGAACTAACAAAGCCCTAGGGCCAGATGGATTTTCAGGAGTTTTCTACAGGAAGTTCTAGCCTATCTTGGAGGAGGATCTTTTCTCTGCCATCAATAGCTTTATGAATGGAGGTAACGATATTAGTATTATTAATTATACTTTTATCTCCCTTATCCCTAAGATTAAAGCTCCCCAATCTGTTGGTGATTTTAGACCTATCAGCTGTACAAACTTTTTGTATAAAATACTTTCAAAAATTCTTGTTCTTAGACTGAAGCAGTTTATGCCTGACCTCATTGAGCAAACTCGAACGACTTTTGTGCCTGGTAAAGCCATTCAAGAAAACATTTTTATTGCTCAAGAAATTGCTCATCAGTTTAAAAAGAAAAAGAAATCAAAGAAGTTTACGGCTGCCCTGAAAATTGATATTGAAAAAGCTTATGACAAGGTTGAATGGGATTTTCTTGAACTTGTGCTTGAAAAGATGGGATTCCATTCAACCTGGATTGGATGGGTGATGAGTTGCATATGTTCTGTTTCTTACCAAATCTTGATTAATTGCAACCCATCACCTAAGTTTACTTCTTCTAGAGGGCTTAGACAGGGAGACCCCATCTTTTATTTCCTATTTTCAATTGTGTCTCAATCCCTTTCTAAATTTTTTTGCTCATTCTAGAGTATAAATTTGATCCATGGTATCAAACTGTCTAAGGCTGGGCCCTCCCTGTCACACATTTTATTTGCTGATGATACTATTATCTTATGTGAAGCTTCTTTACCTGAGACGGAAGCTGTGAAAGAAGTGTTGTACTTGTATAGCTTCGTATCTAGGCAACACATTAACCGTGGCAAATCAGGGATCTTTTTTAGCAGAAATACACCTGCTGAAGTTAAGAATCTCATTGCTGATTCCTTAAATGTGAAACAATCACTCAATCTTGGAAAATATCTTGGACTACCTACTGAATGGGGTCTTTCTAAAGTACAAGCCCTTGGATGGATACAAGATCGTATCAATGCAAAAATGGAAAATTGAAAAAACGTATTTTTCTCTGAAAGTGGAAATGAGGTCTTGATTAAATAAGTCCTCCAAACTATCCCTTCCTATGTTATGTCTATTTTCATGCTTCCTAAATCTACTTGCAGGAATTTGGCCTCACAAATTGCAAAATTCTGGTGGTCTAAGAATGGCAAAGATGGCATCCATTGGATTAATTGGGAGACTCTTACTGTCTTGAAAAAATCTGGAGGATTGGGTTTTCGTGATTTTGAATGCCTTAACATTGCAACTATTGCCAAACAAGCTTGGGTACTGCACCATCATCAGTCCTCGTTGCTGTATCAAACCCTCAAAGGGATTTACTTCCCCAACAATGATTTTTGGCATGCTAAGACTAAGAAAGGCTCTTCTTGGAGTTGGAAAAGTTTATTGCAAGGAAGAGATCTTATCAAGAAAGGAACATTCTGGATGATTAAGGATGGCAACTTAGTTCACTTTTCTGATGATTTATGGGTTCCTAGTTTGAGAAGATTGCATTTGGCCGAAAATGCCGAGTTTTGAGTGGTGGCTGATTTTATTGACCCAGATTCAAGAACCTGGAAGATGGATGTTATTTCTGGTCAGCTGGGGGATGAGGTGGCTTTGGAAATCAATTCTATTTTTCTACCATCCATTCCCTCTTCGGATTATTTGGTGTGGCCTCATACTTTGGATGGTTCCTACAGCATCAAGTCAGGGTATCACTTTGCAAAGTCAATCAAACTTCATAACCGTGGTACACAGTCTTCTAAAGGTAGTACCTCGAGCAACATCCCGCCATCTTTTTGGAAGACACTTTGGAACATCAACGTCCCTCCAAAGATCCTCAATTTTCTATGGAGAGTAGTGAAGAACTGCCTTCCTACTCAAGAAGGAAGATTCAAAAGGAAATGTGCAGATGATCCGCTTTGCAAAATTTGTAAGTGTCATGTTGAAACTATGGAACATTTGCTCTTGTTATGCCCCTGGGTTCAAAGAGTTTGGTGTGCCTCACCTCTCCAGATTGGTATCAATCCTCAACAGATTTCAAGATTGGATGTGTGGCTGACAGATACTTTTAACCTTTGTTTCTCTGTTGGTTACCCTAAAGGTGAGGCTGAATCAAAGATTGCCTTTTACTGTTGGAACATTTGGAAAGCTAGATGTGCTTTTGAACTGGAAGGCCAAACCTTTTCTATCATTTCTACCACTTTGGCATCCAATAGTCAGTTCTCTGAGTTTGCCGCATTGAGACACAACTCACCCTCATTCTCTCAGGCTCCGAACACAAATGCTTCTCATAGCCTTCATAATTGGACGCCCCATTTTCATGGATATCTCAAAATCAACGTTGATGCAACTTTCACTCCTGACAAAGCTGCTGCTGTCCTCGTCTGCCGTAATCACTTGGGTTCTATCGTATGTGGTAGAGCTTTCCGTCTGGTGTGTTCTTCACCTTTGGATGCTGAAGCTCTTGCGGTATGGCATGCCTGCCATTTTGCGAATACTTTAGCTTTGGACTTCATCATCATTTCAAATGACGCTGCTGTGGTTTCTTACGCAATTACTTCATCAGGGCCGATCAATTGGAAGATCAAACCTATTGTTGAAGATATCAAGAAAATTGCCACTGAATTCTCTGACATTAATTTTCAGTGTTCGAAGAGAACTGTTAATTCTGTCGCAGACTGGGTTACAAAAAACTTTGTTAATTGTAATTTGAACGTTGACTGGGTGGTTAATATTCTCCCTCTTCTTCAAAATCTTTTGTACTCAGACTTCCATCCACAAGGGGTTAGATAAATGTACTTGTTTTCTATTAATGCAATTCTCGTTACCAAAAAAAAATTTAAAACAATAATACGAACTGGAGAATTTTTCATGTGATGAAGAAGGTTCGTTCTTTGTTGGAATTGAACTCACCTATTAATCTTTTCCTTGTGAAGCTTATGGCTAATAGGACTACAGATTAAACTGCAAAAATGATGCGATGTAATAACCTTTCAGTAAATTCAACACTTTTCTGACCAAAAAAAAAAACAGGTGATGTGCCTATATAACTACCGCGAGAAGATAGGTAGGTACACATAGTAATTAAAGGCCAGGACCAGCCCCAAAACCGTCCAAGAACCGTAAATCCAAATCCGAAACCAACCAGGCAAAATCCATAACCGGGTAACCGACACGTGTACATTAAGCCTTCGCCGGCCACCACCAAAACGCGGTCCATTTTGCTTATAAACCACATAAACACCTCAAAAAATCCATTCTATTAAATTTCTCCTACACAAATTACATATAAAATAAAAGAAGCCTTCTGCTTTCTTCAATCTACACGCTTAATTCAACCCCTTCAAATTATCTGCATATACACACACACAAAAAAAACTGCAAAATTTAGCTTTATCACCCAAAAATTTCAGATTTTTATTGTGTTAGGTATGCTATTATAGCTGATATATTGTTGGGTTCTTATAAGAATCCAATATTTTTATTGGGTTTATATGAAAATTCAATCTTTTTGTTTAATTTAAAATTTTGATGTTTTTGGGTTGATGGGTTATGCTTATTTTAGTGTTTAGATTGTGTGATAATGGAGGTATTTTGATGGGTATTGAATAAAGTTGGGATCTTTTGTTATATTTGTTATTCATTTGCTTGCCTTCTGTTGCCGCTGAGGATAACTTGTGATATAACAAAGGTCTTTCTCGCACAAAAAGAAGGTTCTTTGGATTATAATATTTATTAGCTGAGCTTGATAAGGTTTGGAATATATTGTTGTTGTGCATATTGCGGACTTGTCATAGAAAAGTTGAAGTTAGTTTGTTAAATTCGTAAGTTGTTGTTGTGTTTCATTGGTACCAATTAGTTTAGGAGGGCTTTTGCTTAGAAGAAAGCTTGTGGAGGTGAAAGTAATTGGTTGCTAATTGAGGGTGTTGTTGATAACCTTAGTGGGTTGTGTTTATTGGGCCTGATAGTTGTTGTTGGTTGGTAAAGATGGTGGAGTCAATGTCTGCAACATCCCTTTTGGGGCATAGACCGATATGTGGTAATTACTATGGCGTAGATGTGTTAAGCAAAAATAGGCCGGTTGGTTTTTGCCGGCTTCCAACGAATGAATTCCTTGGTAAAAAGGTTGTTTCTTCAAGATCTTTTAGGAGGCTGAGGGTGAGGGTTGATATGCCTGTAATTCGTACTGTGAAGGGTCAGGCAATGGAAGTAGCGAAGGAGGTGTATGCATTTAGAGAGGATGAGCGAATACCTAGGGACTTAAGATACCGGATTGATACTGATGTAGATCGAAAACCAGGATTGTGGGCTCCCAAAAATAAGGCTGATAACCCTGCACTTCATAATCCATTGCTTCGGCAAGAAAGGATGGGGTGTGGATGGTTAGGTGCTATATTTGAATGGGAAGGAGTGTTGATTGAAGATAATCCTGATCTGGAGAAGCAGGCATGGTTGGCTCTATCCCAGGAAGAAGGGAAATCACCCCCTGCAGCTTGGATCCTTCGGAGGGTTGAAGGGATGAAGAATGAGCAAGCAATATCAGAAGTTCTTTGCTGGTCTAGAGATCCAGCTGAGGTGAGGAGAATGGCTTCTAGAAAGGAGGGGATTTACCAAGCTTTGCAGGGTGGGATTTATGGATTTCGAGCTGGTTCGGAAGAATTTGTCAATATTCTGATGAATTACAAAATCCCAATGGCGTTGGTCTCCACACGTCCAAGAAAAACTCTGGAGAATGCTATTAGAGCTATTGGGATCGAAGAAGTGTTTGATGTCATTGTTGCAGCAGAAGACGTTCATAGAGGGAAGCCCGATCCTGAGATGTTTGCATATGCAGCACAGCTCCTTCAATTCATTCCTGAGCGCTGTATAGTGTTTGGGAACTCAAATCAGACAGTTGAAGCTGCACATGATGCGCAGATGAAGTGTGTAGCTGTTGCTAGTAAGCATCCCGTTTATGAGCTAGGAGCTGCTGACTTGGTGGTAAGGCGGCTTGATGAGCTCTCAGTGGTTGACTTGAAAAATCTTGCAGATATTGAGTCAGCTGAATTCGGGCCTGGTGAGCCGGAGTTAGAGATGGAGGTGGAGGAAGAAGATCATCCTTACCCACCTTCATCAGTTGGTGTTGATGATATATTCTGGTGACATCTTGCCCATGTACAGTATGTGGTGCTTAATCTAATTCTTGATGATAAACAATAATGGGTATTCTGTGTATAAGAATAGGATACAGAAGAAAGAAAAGAAAAAAATCTGCAAATCATGAAAAAGTTGGAAAAAAGATGTAGTCTACATTGGACTACCATTGATGTATCATGTACTTATAATATATAAATGTTTCAGACTATTGATATCTCCCTTTTGTGTTTCAGAGTTCTGATATTTCCCTCTTGTTCTTTCGCATGTTTGGTTTAATTGCTGGATTTAGATGAGTCTTATTGACTGTAAACATAACTTAGATGTGTGTTAATTGTTTCCAAAAGGAGTTGGAAAGGGAAAATACAAGAAGTATGTATGTTGAAAGACGAAAAAATAACTTGTGATGGGCACAAAACATAAAGTTTTGCTTTGTATATGCATGTAGTACATTCTGTATCAAACTATAGCCCCTCTGGTATGCCATCAAAATGTTCTTCAATGCCTTTTTTTACCTGTGGTTCTCTGTTTCTGCACTTATTCTTGATTTTGTGCAATGTTAAACGACGATTTCTTCAAATGTCCTGGCTATCATAATGTGTGATTACTATTATAATAGTTTTCTATGTTTTGACTTGTATAGTTAGAGCTAGTATATAGGAAGGATATGAGAACTAAATGGTATTTGAGGTACTGTCAATTTGTCATACATTCGCGGGGCAGAGGATGAATGTAAACCTGTCTCTATTGCCATCCCTAATTGTCATACATGTCTCTATTGCCATCCCTAATTCTCATACATATGAGGGAAAGAGAGTGCATGTTGGGGGAAAGATCCTCAAAATCCATCTCTAATGGCATTTTTTAGTTTTTATAGTATTTAGATGGATTTGGTCAGTGCCAAACTCGTTCACCAGTACCCGAAGAACCTAAGCAACATCAACTTAAGTGGGTTAGTTTGAAAAAAGATATGTCTTATTATCACGCACATGGAGTGACACGTGTCACCATCAACATCCTGTTTAAATGGAAATTCCAAACTTAGTTTAAGTATGGCAATTTTTTTGTTGAATGTAAGCTCTATATTCCATTACATGAATGCCTTCACCAATTTAGATCTGAGTTTTAAGGAGAATCCCATCTGCAAATTTGATCATGGAAAGGATACAGAGATAAATCTTTTATCATATGGAAAGGATACAGAGATAAATCTTTTATCATATGGAAAGGATCTTGATGTATTGGGCTTGGCCCAGTGGTGCTCTTATGTTTCTTTGGAGCTTTGGCCCTAGTTTCTGTCGTACTTCCTTGGGGCAGATTGGCTTGTGCCCTACGGTATGGTATTTGCTTCTTTTTAATGGAAATGCACCACTAAGCCCAAAATATATCTGCCTGCCGCTGTTTGAATAACGAGTGTGAAAGAAAATATCAGTTCATATTAGCATCAGGCCTTTGGTCCAATGGTATATTATTCGCTGTATGTGTAATAAGTTTTGAGTTCGATTCTCGTAAATAATATTTTTTAATATATGTTGTATGAATTAGGTCTCATTTGAATTAAAACAAAAAAAAAACAGTACGTGTTCGTGGATGAAAACGATGGATTTTTTTTTTTTTTTGGGCAAAGGATGAAAACAATGGATGAACAATGATATTCTAGTCAACTTGGCCAAGAGTTCCATATTCTCTTCTCTCATATATTTTTATTTTTCTTTTGTGGGGCTGCTGAACAGATTTATCCGTAATGCCTCACTTCGTTCAAAGAACATTTCTCATCACCAATTTGATATGATGAATTATGTAAGTTGCAGTGTAGGGCTTGGAAATCCAAGAGGTTCAAGCATTTGATCCTTTAATGTCTCGAATAATAATCGAATTAATTATTTTAAATCAGTTAATTTGAGGATCAACATAACTATTTTAAAATTTATTTTAAGTTTTGCTTGCAAACTCGAAATTCTTCAGATGAGTTGTGAAACCTGTTTTGTAATATTTGTTCATTTTAATTATACATTAGTACCTGATGATTTGTAATTAACTATTATATCAATTTAGACTTACACTTTCACACAAGTGTGAAACCATCATACGAGAGGTTGAACATTAATTCCGACTAATGTAATAATTTTTCTATATTGTAATTTTCTTTCTTAATCTAGAGTTACCATTAATCTAGAGAAGGTAAGAAAATAATAGCTAGTAGCTTCTATGTAACAGTGAATGAACTATACAATATATGTGTACTGCGAAGTAAACCAACATACAAACTGTCACATGTCCATTTGTCCCGACTCTTAATAAAAAAATATAAAAGTAAAAAAAAACTTTTATAAACATGATTATTCAGTTCCATTGTATTAAAAAAAAAATGGCACTAACATGATCACCAAAGACAGCTAATACTACTTATTGTGCCACTGAACTTTTTCATCACAAATCAAGAATTAATTGACACATGCACTACGTTTAACTATTAACAAATTTGAAAAAAGTGAAATGCTAATGCTATCTCTATTGTAATCTTTTATGATGAGGTGAACGTGTTAGTGACGAAGCAAAGAGGGACCACGTTTGAAAACGTTGGATATCGCCGCCCTCTATCAACTTCCCCGATCTCAGCACCGTTCTTTTCATTGCATTCCATTCCGACAAAAAATCATTATGATTGCACCCCTACCATTTTAAATCATTCTAACCTTTTTAATTTGCACGAGCATTTATTTTTTGGTGATTAATTTATGCGAGTTCAATGGTGATATAATCAACTTTCAAGTTTTTTTTTTTTTTTTTGAGAGAAATAAAACTTTATATTACAACAAGTGAGTTAGGAAAATAATTAATGCATGATAAATATACAAATTACAAAAATATAATGAGAGAACAAATCAATAGACAATAACATAATCAAAATAAGAACATGGTTAGATACCCTGATAGTCCATGCCGTAAATGATGAGTGTTCGCCTTTGATCTACATAGATCAGGGACTCAATTAACGCATTATATACTCTGTCTAGAAAGTACGATCGTAAGACCGAAACTAAAGAATTGACGAAGGCTTGTATAAATAACAACTCACGCTTTGATGATTCTAAATCAAGAATCTCAACTTTAACCATTATTAGTTTAAGACTTTATCAACTAACTATCGTTAAGGTGACAATCACAAACTAAAACTAATTAAATATTTTTATTTCAACTATGATAGCTACGCGATAAAAAATTCCAATAGAATAGTGTAATAAAATTAGTAGTGTAATAATTAGAAAAACCCCTCAAGGATAATGCTTATATTTCAGTTCTTGAGAATTAAAGCTACTCGAATGATTTGTGAAATATCAAAAAAAATTATTGAATCCGATAAATACTCTCAATAAATGAGACTCACATGACACGTACCGTTGACAAATTATGTAATCTGTAGAGTGCTACTAATTCAATTATAGCAACATAAGAGGAGGCCACTGCAATTTTCACCCCCATCATCAAAGGCACTTAGCAGCCACCAACGCATCCAAGAATATTCAGCTCACCTCTCTCTCTCTCTCTCTCTCTCCCCTCTCTGTATAAACTATCTCTTTCTCTAACTTCCCAAATTCTAGATTTTTCAATCAATTTTCATACCCCAGGTATGAAATGCTCTTTGCTAATAGAGTAAAATTCAAAATAGCTGCTATTTTGCAATTTAAGATTCAATTTTTATTGCTGTTTTCATACTTGATTCTTGGTTTTAGCTCTGAGTGTTTGTTCCTTGTTAATGGCTCTTGCTCTTTCGTTTTGCCCTTTTGTTTTTGAATAGCTTTATTGATCACTTTATGTGTTTGTTTCTGCATTGAATTGGAAATGCATTTGTTTAAGTTTTGGTGATGTCTACCGTGAAGAAATACTAAGCTACATGGCCGTAGAATACGTCAAATGTCTGTATTTTTTGTTGAAGTTTAGAGTACTTAGCTAAACAGAAATAAGTGGTATCGTCAAATCTATATAGTGAAGCACACCTATATTTGGTTTGGTAAGTCAAAAGCAAGTAAGCTCTTTAGCTTATCTACGGATCACACTTCTTCAGTTAATATATCTTCAAATCATTTACATGTAAGGTCTTGTTTAGGCTATTTGTTCATAAGTATTTTGCATCTTGAAGAGCTTAACTTGATCAATTGTGTTAGGTGATCTGTAACTATTTTGTTACTTTCTAGGTCCAATTCTTTTGTCCTCTTTCCATATTAAGGTCATAATACATAGTCCGAGTCAATTTCTTGTGAGTGCATATAGAACTATTACTGAGAATTGTGGGAAGTTATAGTTAATGGAATGGAAAAAAGGTACTAGAACAGAATGATTAGTCAATTTGTTGAGTTCTGGGGGACCGGGCGGAGGTTGCAAATTCAAATTTGGGTTCATCAATTGTGGAGTTGAGTTTGACTTCATTATTGGTTTTTGCTGCTGGCTTAGCATCATCAGCATTTTGGTATGTCATCATAATAGGGTACAATAATTTGATGGTTTTGATGATCTTTACTATTAAGTGCATTCTGCTCCAAGAGCTGAAATGTTTCCGTGCTTACATCTGTTCATTGGTCTTTCTTGTTGATACTTGATATCTGATAGTTGTTGAGGAACATTCTTTGACTGGATAAAGTGTTGGTAAAAGTTTGCATGTATGATTTCTCAGGTTGGAAGCATGACACTTATGTGCCAGGCAGATTCCTCATACCACATGCTTAATGAGACAATACGATGTAAAGCTGGAGACAGTATGTTATTTACTGCTGTAAATAATATAGGAACCACCCAAGTGAAGCACTCCTCAAAGACAACACAAAGATTTTATATGAATAGCTCCAGAATAGGATCTAGAAGGGGACATGGAGTCATCATTGCTGCAAGCCCTCCCACAGAGGATGTCGTTGTTGCCGCTGAACCACTGACGAAAGAAGATCTTACAGGATACCTTGCTTCTGGCTGCAAATCGAAGGAGAAATGGAGGTTCAATTTCTAGCTCTTATTAGTACTCTGATCCAGTTGTATCTTTTGCGATGTAATGATAATCCGTTGTACTTGTTATATGGTCACTCAGATCTTTTGCCATATAATGTTGCTGAGTTATATATGTTTTTGCAGAGCTTACGAACTGACTGGTAAAACAACTTATGGTCTAAAATTCCTCTTTGAACTCTTTGAGATCAAACTAATAACTCTAGTTGTTCAGTTCTAGATGCTCAATTCTTTTTCTCTGCCTTTTCGTTTTCTTTTGCAAATGATTCATTGAACAACTTGGCTGCATATATTAACCAACTTCTTCTAGGTTATGCATATGATATTTATTGTGAATATTTCATCATTTCAAATTTTGCCTCATGCTAAAAAGCCCCTGGTGAGGCCAATTTTTTTCACACAGATCTCTTTAAGAGTTCTGCTCAATGTTTGGTCTGATGTGTAACTAAACTTGGTCTGCACTTTGGTAGAAAAATATTAACTGTGGTAAAGAGGCAGGGCCCATTCATTGCATAGATATGATAATTGTTTTCCAGTTTCACTGTGCGCATGTGGGTACAATATAGCATTACTAATTAACCCTTGTAATATCTTTGTTTCAACAGAATAGGTACTGAACATGAAAAGTTTGGTTTCGAGTCTGAAACTTTACGGCCAATGAACTATGATCAAATAGCAGAGTTGCTTAATAGTATTTCTGAGAGATTTGATTGGGAAAAAGTCATGGAAGGTGACAAGATCATTGGCCTTAAACAGGTTATCTTTCAAATCTACCTCTCTGATGGAATTCTTGGTTTGATACAGTGGAAGATTTTTGGTCTAGATATTCTTGGTTTCAAACTCTTTTCATGTTGCAATTTGTGTATCTACAATCGGTGATGCTAGAAACGTATTTGTGCTGTAATGGCAATTTTCTCCTTTTACTAATAAATTCACCTGCTAGCAATGGCGGAATGCACACTAATGGCAGTGGAGGCTGCAGTCCTTGCTAACCCACAAAATACATTTAAAAACTCCTTGGTATTTTGAGTCTGTAAAATTACATAGGCCCTATAACTCCACTAATTTTGGTTTTCATAACCACCTTAGCCCCCTCCAATTTTGGTCTCCAAAACCATTTTAGTCCGCTCTGCTACAATATTCTAGATCCGCCTCTGTCGGCTCGTCACTTCATTGGTATAATAACTTCAGTATTTTGCTCTTGATTTATTTGATCTGATGATGATTTTCAATGTATTTGGGCAGGGAAAGCAAAGCATATCACTGGAGCCTGGTGGTCAATTTGAGCTCAGTGGTGCACCTCTTGAAACTCTCCATCAAACTTGTGCTGAGGTTAATTCACATCTTTACCAGGTTTGTTCAGAACTCTAACTATACATATGAAGGTGGATGATTGTTGCATTTACAACTACTGAAGTGCTTTTGTACTTTTTTTCTGTCTTCCTCCCTTCTTTCACATGTAAAGTACCCTTCCGATCTTTTGATTATATGGTATATTTTTCAATTTAACATTTTAAGCAAAGTTCTTTATAGTTTGGTTGCTTGTTTCTGAGTTTCAGAATGCCGATCCCTGGCACCTAGATTTATCTGTTAAAGTTAACATCTGTTCTTGCATGAATTACACAGGTCAAAGCTGTTGCTGAGGAAATGGGAATCGGATTCTTGGGAATTGGTTTCCAGCCTAAATGGGGCCTGAAAGATATACCTATAATGCCCAAGGTAAATTACACACTTAATCGTCTAAATATTGTCTGGGTTGGCATATACATTTTGCCTATGGGATTTTAATGGAGTAGCTGCCATTAAGTTTTTATTTTGAGTCACTGCTTGATGCCCAATAAACAGATCACTATGATTTCCAACTGAACTTTGTTAACAACTGTCCGGTTGGCATGTGGGATGAATGTATATGATTTTTCAATAGAACATTTACTTCACTACTTAAATACAATTTGGAGAACAAGACCATCTGCTAAAACATTGGCATCAATAACTAAGTGGTTGTCCCAGGGGCCAAAATCCAATTTTCCCCAAGCATATTTCTTTTCTTTAGATGGGATCTCAGAATCAATTAAGGGAGAACGACTTGAACCAAGTGGCACCACTATCCGTCCAACCAGGATCAAACCACTGCGAAAATCTGTACTCCCTGGATCAACCACTTTGGGAATAACCCCACCTAATGATATAAGGGCTTTGTTTGGGTCGGTTTGTAGACATTTGGATATTTGCTTTATGTATTCTGCATTTCATCTTGACAAGAGTCAATTACAGGGTGCTTCTTTTAGAGGCCAGGCTCTTCACCCTTTCGTCATGAGCTTTCATAACTTAATCTGCCTTTGCATACCATCTGTGTCTATTCATGTCCTAAAACCTAAAGACTAACTTACAAATTAAAATGTAGATGATTTGTTTTTGCGCAAAAATCATCACCTGCCTTTGCATACCATCTGTGTCTAATAATCTAATGAGTCATTTGCAACTCAAAGTGTATAATGATTTTTGGCTAGTAGACAAATATAAAGTATTGACACGTGTAGGATTTTAAAACTAAATTGTTATTATTTCTTTGTAGTAATCTTTGATGTAATTACATTTGTCATTTGGTGATCCTTCTCATTCTTTGACTGTAAGTAGTGGTCCTTCGCCTTTAAGATTATTCAAGTTATGCATAATTACAAGGCTACACCTGAATGCTCATTCTTTTTAAAGATTATATTTTCAGCTGGCCACATACTGACAGAGAACTTTGGCACAGGGAAGATATGAGATTATGAGGAATTATATGCCTAAGGTTGGTTCTCTTGGACTTGATATGATGTTCCGAACATGTACTGTTCAGGTATGATATCTTTACCTCCATTTTCAACTACGATATCTTCCTTTAAGTTTGCACTTCATAGCTATAATTTGTGCAATTGCTCAATTCTCCTGCTGTGTATGTGCTGAAAATCTATGACCATAATTTTAAGCAGATATATATAATTTTTCTTGTCAGGTGAATCTGGATTTCAGTTCTGAAGCTGATATGATAAGGAAGTTTCGTGCTAGCCTTTGCTTGCAGCCTGTGAGAAGTCTTGATCTTTTTCTATTGCAGTAGATCTTAGTTATATGGTGTTTTCTTTGTTCTTTGTTAAATTTATTTTGTCACGTTTTATCTGCCGATTGAATGACACACATTGCAACAGCCTTGTTTGCGAATTCACCATTCACTGAAGGAAAACCAAATGGTTATCTCAGCATGAGAAGGTATTTATTTTGCTAGATGATGTCTTTCTAGACTTGATTTTTATATAACTAGATTTTATTGTAATAACTATCATTTGTTTCTCCAGCCATATCTGGACTGATACAGATAATGACCGCAGTGGCATGCTTCCTTTTGTCTTTGATGACTCTTTTGGGTGAGATTTCAACTCTTCTTATCTGTTGTGATGTGACACTCGGAATATTAAACCTTTTGCTATCTTTCTGGATATTACAAATGATCTTATAATTCTTTACAGATCTAAAATGATGGTTCAGATACAAAAGTTTAAATATATATCTGGAATTTCACTCATCATAGAAATGATTCCTTTCCATGTCACCTTTTTGGCTTTTATACTGAGTGTCACCCCTGCTCCTTTCTGGCTTAACAATAGCTGTAGAATCAATCCCAATTGTTTTGTGTTTTAAATATGATCTGAATAGTAAAAGTCCAATTTTTGGATATGTTTGCAAACAGAGATGGCAGAATGCCTGTTATGTCCTGCTGTACTTGATAGTAAGTATTTATTTGAGTTGGAGTTTGTTTAGACCAAAAGAAAAAGAAAAGTTGGAGTTTGGACAAAAGAGTCTTTCATTTCTGCTTATTTTCCCTCTGCTTTATTTCTTACCTGAGCAACATATTTAATGCAAAACTGGGACATTTTCTTACCTGAGCAACATAATTTAATGCAAAACTGAGCAACATATTTAATGCAAAACTGGGACATTTTCTTACCTGAGCAACTTAATTTAATGCAAAACTGGGATATTTGTGTGCTTAAAAGAAAAGACTCTTCCTAATGAATGTGTGCGTCTTGCATTAATTGTCATCTCTTTTCCAGAATAACGGGGAATATTTTGTTCTTATATTTGCAATCCTTCTTTTTGTGGCTGCAGGTTTGAGCAATATGTAGATTATGCTCTTGATGTCCCAATGTATTTTGTCTATCGGAAAGAAAAATACATTGATTGTGCTGGAATGTCCTTCCGGGTTTCTGCTTCCCCCATAACTATATTTTGACGTATCAGGTCCTATTTTTTTATGTTTTTCTTAAAATATATGTGAAAAGTAATCCTTTTGATATGGATTTTTGCAGGATTTTATGGCTGGAAAACTTCCTCCTATTCCTGGTGAATATCCGACCCTGAATGATTGGGAGAATCATCTGACAACAATATTTCCCGAGGTCTGCTCATTCTGTGGAGATTAATTGGTTGAGAAAAATTGACTTGCTTGATAACTCATTTTCTATTTGATGTTGTCCAGATTATAGCTGAGCTTCATTTTTGTCTCTTTTCAGGTTAGGCTTAAAAGATATGTAGAGATGAGGGGGGCCGATGGAGGGCCCTGGAGGAGGCTGTGTGCACTTCCTGCATTTTGGGTGTGTACACTTTTGATCTATTTCTATTTGTATGCATGATTTTTTGTTTGATCTCAGAAATAAGGGTGAAATTCTTGAAGATGTAGAAGCAAAATAATTATGGGTGAGTAAATGATTGAAGATGCAATTGGCGTGGTTGTCTCGAAATTTTGGCTGAGAACAGCAATCACATATTATGCTTCTTCAGTTATTTTGCTCATACATATACATGTATTGTTTTTGTACTTCACTTTTCTGATCATGAACAACTTTAGTAAATGCTCTTTATATCATGGTATCTTCTTTCAAATTCTTCTAGACAACTTCTTGATATGCTTTTACATGAACTTTTTCATATTCCCTTCAGCAAAATTCTGTATGACTGATTTCTTTTAATCCATTACCGAAATGCTTAAATATACTAATTCTAAAAGTATTATTGTTAAATTTCAGGTGGGTCTATTATACGATGATGAATCTCTACAAAGTGTTCTGGACATGACAGCTGACTGGACCATGGGAGAAAGACAGATGTTGAGGAATAAGGTAACATTGTCGATTTAAATATCTGTTAATGGGAATATTTTGCTTCTACTCGCAAGTGTGAATTCTACAAGACTGGCCATTTTTCAGAAAAAAAAATCTGGGTATATTAAGCGATAATTGAAATTTTGGCACTTCACCAACTTGTCCAGATGAGGCATTGCTGATACCCATATCTGCTAGGTGTTTCATATGAAACTTTAGGGCTCGGTATTGAGGTTATCTTTGGAAATAAAGCTCACATGTTGGTAGTAGGTAAACCGTTAAATAACTAAGTTTGGTGAAAGAACAGTTCAATTACACTAAGCGGTATCAATAATTTTGAACCTCAGACCGTAAAGTACAATTATCTTTATCAAACAACATTGTTTTTTTTTTTTTTTTTTTCCCCTTTATCGAACAAAGTTGTTTCAATACAATGCCATATTTTGGATCCTCTTCTCCCTAATGGAACATGGTATTGATGTGAACATTTTAAGTCTTCATTATGCTTTCTTGTGCCGCTCAGACCCTAAGGAGAAACGTACATACTTGATTGCATAAAATACTCTTGTTCACTCTCAGATGCATGATACATTATTAAGCTAGCTGGAACATCTTTTTATTTGAAGACAATACCTTGATACCAGTATCCTGTAGTAGGTACCAAAAACTGGTCTGAAGACACCATTTCGAGATGGATTGCTGAAGCATGTTGCTCAAGATGTTTTGAAGTTGGCGAAGGTGACTTGAAACTCTTCGTCTTGCTTTCCTAGTCAAAAAAAGATTGCAATTACTAGTTTTCCAGTTTCTACTTGTGTTTTCACGACGTTGTTGTGAAATTTATGCAGGATGGCCTAGAAAGAAGAGGCTTCAAAGAAACTGGATTTTTGAATGCAGTAGCTGAAGTGGTCGAAACAGGTAGGGCATTTATCTCCTAACATTGAATCGCTATAGGCTTCCTGCTTCCCTTGTTCTCATCACATATCCCCAGGCCATCAATTAGTATCCTCCAAAAGTGAATTCTTTCCCATAGCATTAGTAAGCGTATTAAGAAACTCCACGCAGGTAGAAGCTTACAGAATACATTTCAATTAAAGTGTATATTTATAATGCCTATGGCTGCAACAATTCAGTGACGATGTTTCTTCTACGTTGCAGGTGTAACCCCAGCTGAGAAGCTCCTGGAGTTGTACCATGGGAAGTGGGGACAACGTGTGGATCCTGTTTTTGAGGAATTGCTTTACTGAGGTTTTTAATTATCTTTTGCGCGCTTCCGCAGACCTTTTTAGGCTCCAAGTCTCCCCTTAATATTTGGTGTAATTTCTGTTACATCTAGTCAAAATACTTTGAACAAGAATAAGTTGTGGTTGGGGAGCCTCTCATCTACCTTTCTTCAAATATAATCCATTGGTTTCTATTGTTATTGGATCAAGAATGCTGTTTCGGAAGTCTAATTTCCTTTAATTTTATTGGAAATTCTTGATTACATGATTTTTTTTTTTTTTGGTCGTGAAGAAAATTACGTATTAAAAGAGAAAATACATAATTAATTCCGTAGGGTATACATCAGAATTAAGCAGACTAGCTAGCCTCTCAGTGATATCGAAAACTCTTCTATCAATTCAAATTGACAGCAGTTTGTGAGAGAGAAAGTGAGTTCCACATGTGTGACTTATCTATATGAAAGAATTGATGTCAATCTGAACTGGTTGAATAGCAACTCGTGACATTAATAGTCTAATCTAGGGTGATGTGGTTGTTCAGTGATGGTTTATGACAGCTAGAAAGCTAGCTTCTTCTTTTTCTGTTATGGCAAAAACAATCTGGAGCTGGGATGGATGTTGATTGATTATACTCATGATACCTTCAATGACAGTCCTGTTTCTCCGGTTGGTTTGATTGTTAGGGAGAAAGCAATTTCTAAGGTAATGATTGGTATATTGGAATATATTTAGACAATAATAAAATAAGTTAAGGAATGAAATGAATTTGGGAATAGAATAAATTTGAGAATGCGAATAACATGCTTGGTGTGTTTTAAAAATGAAAAGTAGTCACCTTGTATAATATGAGATGATTGTTATTTTATTATTATAGTATTAAAAATAAACATGAACATAAATATAATAGTAAACAATATAAACATAATAAATAATAATTATAATAATAACAACAATAATAACAACAATAAACCATAATAATAATAATAATAATAATAATAATAATAACAATAATAACAACAATTATTATTATTATTATTACTATTATAATTATAATTATAATTATTATTTTTGGTATTATTATTATTATTTTTGTTTTTTATCATTATTATTTTACTTTATTATTATCAATATTTTTAATTTTTATTATTATATTTATTATTATTATTTCAATCAATATTACTATTTTGTATTATTATTTTTTATTTTAATTTTATTGATTATTATTATTATTATTATTACTTTTATTTTTATTTTATTTTTAGTTTTTTATTTTATAATAATAATAATAATAATAATATTTAAAAAATAATAATTATTATTATTTTTAATAATAATTATTATTATATTTCTTTATTATTATTGTTATTGTTATTATTATTTTTGTTATTATTATTATTATTATTATTATTATTATTAGGTTGAAGTGCATCAAACTTCCATGTGGTTAGGCATAAGTGTATCGGTGTTCCCTGTGTTTCAAAAACTAGCATAAGTAGTCCATGTGTTTTGAAAAAAGTGCACACGTGCCCCCTCCGTTCCTTTTCCGTCAAAAGAACTAACAGAATTTGTAAAAAGACGTAAATGCCCTTATTTTTTTTTCATTTATCTCTTTTGTTCTTTTCTATTTTGTTTAAACTAAAAAAAATAAAAGAAAAAGAAATATATATATATATATATATATATTATAACTTTTCTTTCCATTCTTGAGCGAAGAACTTCAAAGAGCTTCTTACCTTGACTAGATTTTCGGAGACGTGCTTTTGATCTAGCAAGTTAAGTGGCCCAATTGAGTAAATGTTTGAATAATTGAATTTACAATGAAAAACTTCAAAGGCATCTTGCTGAAAATCCTCAAAGTCATTGAAAATTAAGGCAGGACATTTCAGACCTTTCTTGTATTCTTGTTTGTCGTCAGGATCGATTTTTTGAGGTCCCATTCGATTTTGTATTTATATTTATAAAAAATTAAGTAAAAATATGACTTGAAGATGAATGGTAGCTTTGTGCACTTGATCTATGGGTGTGCCGAGGTCGTGGCTTCTTTGTGTTTAGTTTTGGGATGAGTTTGGATTAGGTTGGGATTGGTGGTAGAGGTGGTGGTGGTAGTGGTTGTAGCTCACTTCTTAGTCGCCATGAAAGGTCTGTGTGTGTATGTGTGTGGTGGGGTTGGGGCTACTGATGGGGTGGTAGGGTGGGTAGGTGATGGGATGATGGGTGGAGGTGGTGGGGTGGGGGTGACAGGTTGGTAGGGCTGGATGGGGTGGGTACTGGGTTGGTGAGGGGGTGGGGGGGGGTGGGGTGGGGTGGGAAAAATGATTATTTTTCTTTTCTTTTTGGTTTTTCTTTACTTCTTTACTTATTTATTTATTTATTTTTTGAAAGAGCATCTATATCCAAAAATCTAATTATTTGGTTCACATATACATTAAAACATTCGCTCATTTGCATCTGAAGCGTGTGCATATCAATCTCCGTTAGAACTAACAATTTTTTGGACGACAGAGGGGTTTTGTGCACTTTTACCAAAATACAGGGACTACTTATGCTAGTTTTTAAAACACAAGGGGCACCGATGTACTTATGTCCAATTATAGGGGGGTCTGGTGCACTTCACCCTTATTATTATTATTTAAATATGGGGGTATGGTAGTTAAGTTCATTCCCAAACACATGAGAATGACCTATTCCCATGTGTTTGCTCTGGAATGACTATTCCCATATACACGGAAATGAGATTATATTGGGAATGAGATTTTCAAAATTTATTCCTTCATACAAAGTATGAGAATCGAAAAGAATTGGGAATGTCATTCTATTCCAAACTCTATTCCATCATACCAATCGCTACCTAAGAACATTATTAAAAACTGCCGGTCATTGTAAAATGCCCGTCCAAGACATGTTATGATAACTGCATGTGATGTTGACATGTATTATTTTAGTGTGCATCACATAGCCGTTTTAACCGTTCCCAAGGCATCCCCCAATCTTTTAACATATGTTTGAGACATCATACTCACTCTACGAGATATTTGCTTCTCTATTTTATCGTATTATTTCTTTTTTGGTTACAATGAGGTAAAGTCAAAAATCTAATCAACAATTATTTTATGAGATGCTTTCTTCTTTTTATTTTTCTTTAAAAATATCTGTAAAGATATGAGAGTTTATTCAACCGTATTGAATTAAATCTTTACCGTGAAAATTCCCCCACATAGTGGATTGCCTCCCCATGCCACATCCAAGTGATTATCAACATGACAACATTCGCCATGTGCTCCTCTAGAGGTGGTAACCATACCACGTTGGCGAACAAGAATTTGTAACATACTATGTCTACTAGTAAATCTCTAGGAAAATTATTTCATACGTTAGGTCTTCTTTGTGAGAATGTGGAGATTCCGTGTGAGAAACCTGATGGCTGATGAACGTATAGAAGAGTTATCCAAATTAATTTTACAACTTGATACTTAAAGTATGCCAAAGTATGTGTCTTGGCTGCCTCAACTTGGCATGTCAATGTCGCATTTCCAAATCTAAAATTTTGAACTTGCAAAATGTGAGATATGATTATATTTAAGGTGACTTATCTTACAACTTGGTACTTGAAAGTTACTTTATTTTTACAAAGAAAAAGACACCAATTTGACGTGGTAGGTCTATGGCTGCTGTAATGGGGTCATCTACAACAAACAAAAAATTCCCTCAATTTAAGAGTGTCTAGTCTTAACAAATAAATATTCGAAAAGAAGAGAATATCATCCGTTTTCTCTTAAAAGCAAACAATGTGGAACTGTCCTTGACATCATTGTAATATTGTCTTATTAAATTCTTAATTAAGCAAGATTAATAGAATATGGTTTATTATTGATGCTGTCATTTCTTGCAATATATGTGGGACTACCACTTGATGGCAGTGTCGGCAGCAACCTCTTTGAAAGTGTTTACAAGTTTCTTTTTTATTCTTTTTATTTTTATTTTTACTTTTTACGACGAAGAACTAAAGATCACAATAAATTTATTACTCTAAATTATAAATTTCATAGTATAATTATGCAATTAATTTATTATGCATGTTTCAAGAGTTAAACAATATTTGTAATAAAAGTACACAAAATCAAAATTAAAATAAAGGTATAATAAAATACTCTCTAACTACTTTATTTAACCCTTGACAGCTAAAGTGTTACATGTTTAAACTTATACAAAATGGGTTTAAAGTAAATAGAAGCTAGATGCTTTTCTTGCCCATTTACTTCTTGGGAGAATCTTAAGATTCTATATACTATGATTTTCTTTATATATAGATAAGCCATTGCACTAAATCAGTTCCAGCTAAAGTATCACTTCTTTCTCATTTTTGGATTTTTATTTATTTTGCTAAAGTCTCATTAAAGGTTGATAAAGTGGTGATTTTTTTTTTTATAACGAGAAACACATATTAAGCAAAACTATTTTGAATTATTTCTAAAATTATAAATTTTGTAGTGTAATAACGCACTCTAATACATATTCTAGGTCGAACAATCAAATAAAAACATAGGATTCCAGCATTATTCCAGCCAAGCATTCCTTTCTGGAAGTTGGAAGCTTGTATGGGAGGAGCCAGACTGACAAAGGCTTTTATGCCTCCAATAATTGAAGACTTCTCACCCAGTCACTACTTTGTTATGTATGAACCATATTGCACCAACCATGATTCCGAAAATAATGCAGCTCATTTTCATTATCCATATGCATATTTATCCTTTTGTCACTTATTGATCAAACTTTTATCTATACATATTCACATTTATTTGAGATGACTTATGATTTATATGACAATCACATCTGATAGGAGTTAATCAACACAAGTACAATAATTCACCAATCACGATAGTATCATCAGAAATCAGTATATAAAATTGAGGTCCGAATTCGTAATTTAAATTTGAAATATCTGATTATAACAAATTTTTAAAAAATTTAAATTAACTAAAAACAGTACAACATTGTTTACTTTGTCCAGATGAGATATATACAGTTCTTGATTCGAATAGCATCAAATCTGAAAATGAAATAGAATAACAATAAAAAGCAAGAAAGATTGATAAAATGAGAACAGGTCCACGTGGGTTATTATGCAAATGGTTGTCTCCTAGTAATGTCCAGCTCACACCTCCTGTTGGCATTTGACATGGCCTTTGAAACATACCCACATGGAATTATTAATTCCTCTCTCAATTATTCTATATATACTACTTTTTCAGATATACAAAAAAAATATCAATGTCTCAATCCAATTCTATCACTTGGCTATATATATTATCTATATAGTGCCTCAAGCTCTTATACACTACTTAGAAATATATATCGTGTGAAGAGGTTGATAGCAAGATTCCGAATAAATCCGGAATTACTAGAGCAGGATTCATCTTTTGTGGAATAACATGAGAGAAATTCTTCACATCCAAGCTGGTCAATGCGGTAACCAAATTGGTGCCAAGTTTTGGGAGGTTGTATGTGATGAACATGGCATTGATGCAACTGGAAGCTACAGTGGGAGTTCTCATGTTCAGCTTGAGAGGGTTAATGTCTACTTCAATGAGGCCACTGGTGGTAGGTATGTGCCTAGAGCTGTACTCATGGACCTTGAACCTGGGACTATGGACAGCTTGCGCACTGGCCCGCATGGCAAGATTTTCAGGCCAGA
The DNA here is from genome assembly GCA_037974665.1 of Ehretia macrophylla. Taxonomy (NCBI): domain Eukaryota; kingdom Viridiplantae; phylum Streptophyta; class Magnoliopsida; order Boraginales; family Ehretiaceae; genus Ehretia; species Ehretia macrophylla. Next base: position 9,363,459 of record CM075764.1, on the reverse strand, counting down.
TAACTTTGTTTTTGGACAAAATGGTGCTGGAAACAATTGGGCTAAGGGACACTACACTGAAGGAGCTGAGTTGATCGATTCTGTTCTTGATGTTGTTCGTAAAGAAGCTGAGAATTGTGATTGCTTACAAGGTATACATTTCGATGCATTTTGCTTCTTTATGCACGTTTTTTTGGTCAAAATTTACGCACTTATAAGAAGGAAAAAAAGATAATTCGTTAGGAGCATAGGCGGAGACTTGCTCATGACTTGATTAGAATGAGACATGAAGCTAATTTTATTAGGATTAGTCTCAATGGGTCTTGTGTTTTATTAACTTTGGTCATTTTTCTTTTAAATGGGATTATCTGTATCAGAATTTGATACCCTTGATATCAGCACAAAGGGCTTTCCCGGATACCTTACATAAATAGAAAAAAAATAAAAAAAGGAAAGAGATTCATGTATTTCTATAGGCCTTTTGCATGGAACATGTAAAACGATACACTAGGTTTCGTTAAGTGTGCAATATTATCTACAGCTCATCTCCTCATGTGTGATGCCAAAAACTATAAATCATACTCAAGATAATACATAAACATGATTTAATCAAACATTGCCAAAGATGCTACTTAATTATGCAGCATTTTGAGCTCTAAATATGTCATAGGCTAAATTGAAACCATGTTAAGATCAATAGGCCAAGCCAAATCAAACTCTATCCCATTAAAAAAAAAAAGACAGTTTGATGCACGGAAGGCGCTATCATTATCAATAAGCCAAACCCTTGTTGAATAGGGTCAGAAACACTTATTTATCGAACTGTTGACTAGTAATATTAAGTTGTATTTTTGTATGTTTTATGATAGGATTCCAAATTTGCCACTCACTTGGAGGAGGCACAGGGTCAGGAATGGGCACCCTACTGATATCTAAGATCAGAGAAGAGTACCCTGACAGGATGATGTTGACTTTCTCAGTCTTCCCTTCGCCTAAGGTCTCTGATACAGTTGTTGAACCCTACAATGCCACACTCTCTGTTCATCAACTAGTTGAAAATGCTGATGAGTGCATGGTCCTTGACAATGAAGCACTCTATGACATTTGTTTCCGAACGCTTAAGCTCACCAATCCAAGCTGTAAGTAATTATACCAACTATTATTTAGTATTCACATTTCTGTTATCATTGCTATATACAAGGGTAATTTTGTGCACGAAATTTTTTGTCATGTCGTGGATTGGGAAAAAATTAGACTTACTTTAGAATTATTAATTATGCACAGTTTTATATTGCGTTTTTTACAAAAATCAATTTTCATTACTATCTTTGACTTTTAAACTTTTCTTTTAAGATATATGTACTTTTTATTTTCTCTAAAATTTAAAAGGGAATTTTCTATCAGAATATTTTATTTTGTTACTAAAATTTGATGTAGAATATTTTGCTGAAATGAGTTGAAAAGTCACATGTCAAACACTTAACATCTAAACTCAAGTGGTTAAAACATTTTACAGAATAAAAATGATAGACAAGTATTATTTCACAACTTAGTTCATGTAAAAGCAAAAGAAATATATAGGTTATTTAAAAGAAAATTCAATGTCGAAATATATTATTTTTGTCACTAAATTTTGATGTAGAATATTGCTGAAATGAGTTGAAAAATCACACATTGGTCAATGACCTTCTAATTAAATTTTGGGTCCTCAATATTAAAATTCTAGTTCCGCCCTATGTTTGCAGTTGGAGATTTGAACCACTTGATCTCAGCAACCATGAGTGGAGTAACATGCTGCCTAAGGTTCCCTGGCCAACTCAATTCTGACCTTCGAAAATTAGCCGTAAACTTAATTCCATTCCCTCGTCTGCATTTCTTCATGGTTGGTTTTGCACCCTTAACATCTCGTGGATCACAGCAATATCGAGCCCTCACAATCCCAGAGCTCACTCAACAAATGTGGGATGCCAAGAACATGATGTGTGCAGCCGATCCGCGCCACGGCCGATACTTAACAGCCTCGGCAATGTTCCGTGGCAAAATGAGCACGAAAGAGGTTGATGAGCAAATGATCAATGTACAAAACAAAAATTCATCATACTTTGTCGAATGGATACCGAACAACGTTAAATCAAGTGTTTGTGATATTCCACCAACAGGGTTGAGCATGTCATCGACATTTGTTGGAAATTCTACGTCTATTCAAGAAATGTTTAGGCGTGTTTCGGAACAATTTACGGTCATGTTTAGGCGTAAAGCGTTCTTGCATTGGTACACTGGGGAAGGGATGGATGAAATGGAGTTTACTGAAGCTGAAAGTAATATGAATGATTTGGTTTCCGAGTATCAGCAATATCAAGATGCTGTTGCTGATGATGATGAAGAGTTTGATGAGGAAGAAGAAATAGAGAATTGAAAAGATTAATGGGGTTTGTTGCATTGTGTATTATTATTATTATTATTGCTGCTTTATTTATTTATTTATTACCTTTTCTATATTATATGGTAAATAAAGGAGGTCATTGTTGCTTCTACATATTCTACCATTCTTTTTGCTGTAAGCATTGTAATTTTTATTTTTTTTGGGTGCATAAGGAGGCTAAAAGACGGGTACCATATAACTACTAGTTTAAGGGATGTCTTACTACATAACTATTAATTTAAAGGATGTCTCACTCTTTACATCACTATCCAACAAGTCAGTCAGCCCCCCGGAGTCTGCACGATAAGCAGTGCCATTGTTTTTTATTTTTCAGAATATGGAGTTTGAATCAAATTAATCCATGTTTGAATTGAAATTGAGATACTGACGCAAGTTCTTCCCTTATGTAATTCTTCGGATTTAGCTTATCTAAAATATATTTTCTATACAATTTTCCACAATGATAATTTTGAGTGATATTATATGTTGACAAATATAATCAAGGGATTAAATTAATCCTTGTCACTATGATTGTAAAGTTAGAAAATATTAAATAGCTGCAATCAAACCAGACAAATAAGTAAATCAAAGCAAGTTAGATCTTATTCACCATATTAAAATCAAATCTCCTTTTTGATAATTTAATTGAATATCCACATAAGCTCTCCCAAATCTCGTCTTACTTCAAACTCAGCGTGCGATTTTTTCCGGGAACGGCATCCTATTGTTAACGGACATAAAGTTATTTGATTAAAAACTTTCACTCCAAAACATTCTTTTCGTACTTGACTCTTTTGTGAATATCCTAATTATTTCCCTTTGTGCTTTTTGCCACTCTAACATGGAGGACTGATAACAGCTATCCACTTTTGAATTTTCAACTCCTTAATGTAATCTCATGTAATCCGATGTAATCTGATCTTTATATTTTGTATTCCATATCTTTAGGTTTGGTTGTTAGTCATTATTCATTGCAATATATAAAGCACATGATGTACACAGTTTACAGATATGAAATACAACAACTCTTCACAACCAAATCCTTTATGGTATCAGATGTTCTACAACGCAAGTCTTTGAACCTTTCTCACCTCTTCCGCAACGCTGTGTAACCTGCCATCGTCACATCTATCTCTCGTCTTTTCTCTTTCTCCCCACATTTTCACTCTACTTTCTTCCTATCAATCAAACACCACATCGACTTTGGCCAACATCATCACTTTATCTTTTGGTCAATAATCTTTACCTTCTTTCCATCACGTCACTGTCCCTATCTTCACTTTAATTTTCTCATAACTTCTGACACATGGCTGCTACTTCAACTCCGGGCCTCACTCTCCCAATCTACAACGTTAAGACCTACATAACAGTCACTCTCGATAACACAAATTATCTTACTTGGCAAACTCAGATACTACACATTTTTATTTTCAACAATCTACTGAGATATATTGATGGCACTATTCTCAAACCTGAATCACCTTCCTTATCCACGGGTAATTCTCGTGACCGGACTCCGGACAATCCGAAGCCAAATAATTTGGGCTGTTGATTTACATCAACAACTCACGTTTATCATACTTTTTTTTATTTTGAATTTAATGGTAATGTATAATTACTATTTTAGGCCCGTCTGCACTTAATGATTGTGGGACCCACATTGTATTGATTTGTAACCTTTTTAAAGCATTAATGATATTTGATGCACAATTACTTTATTACCCTTAGGTTGTTTGGTTTTACATGGGACCCACATAGGACTGAAAATCTCTATTTTACCCTTAAAAAGGATAAATAGTAAATTATCCTTTACACACAAAAAGAATTTCAGAAAATGTGAAATTACTTTTATACCCATATATATCTAATGTATTAAAAACCTCACCCCTCCCCATCGTCTTCTTCTTCTTCAGTGCTATTTGTGCCCTTAAACTTTGTTTTCTCTAGGGAAAAAAAAAAGATTCATGTTCGTATCTTTTTTAACCATCAGTTCAACATCTTTGTCTCTTCATCAAGCATCACTGTCGTGACGGAACAAATGTGAGTTTAATTGTATCATTCAACACTGAAGAGAGCGAGAAATTAATTAGACAAAAAGGGGTAAGAAGAAATACGACTTCTGACCTTTCTATCATTCTCACTCCATTTGTGGTCAACAATGGTAGCTTTTTCTCCAATGTTCTTCAACATGCCCAGAAATTTCTCAATTCATCTTGTTTCGTCAAACCCTCATCCACTATTCCTTTCCTTTGATCACCTCTATCCTTCAGTCTCCTAGATCTCAGGTGTGTGTTTTTCTTAAACCCCTTTATGTGAGAGCCCCAACAAAATAATTCATCCCGACCAAATATTTTATATTGCTTATGTTGTATATGAATATTGAATTATTTATGAATACATTTAACTGACATATATGTTGCATGTTTAGCTTGTGTTACTTTTTAGTTATTTTGTATTTGCGACGGCTAATTGAAGTCATTTATTTTTATTTGCGTATGCATTAAAAGTGAGTGCTTGTAAACTGTTTGATAAAAGCGTTGGAAAATGTTTTGAGTCCAATGATTCACTTTTGGATATCGTACCTTGTATATTGAAGGTGTGGCATTGTATAAATGACCTGTGTGTTTAGGTATACACATATATGGTATGGTGATTTTGGTTATGTCTACGTGGTTTATTGGATGTTAGCGGACGGTTGATGGATATATGCAGAACAATTTTATGGGCATAAACATTACAAGTAGTAAATTTATTATCCTCAAACAAGCAGTCACTCACTGATGTTAGCGTTAAAACTATGAATAACATTACCATTTTGATTAATAGTTGTTAAAAAAATGGTACGTATAGTAAAGTAAGAATATATTAGAAGTAATCAAAACAACAAACTAACTCTAACTTTGTTTGCTTTCATAAATTGGGGAAATGATAGAGTTCATGCGCGATATTGGAGCAAATTGTGTTTACATTTTATATGCTAGTGGGTTATTAGATGTACTGGGCTTTATATTGGTTAGAAGGACTTAAGTTGTCACTAATTAAATAAATGCGTATGCATTTATTTGCATTTGTGTGTTTTCTTCGATTTATGGTTTCTTTATTTTATTGCAGTTGGAACCATAAGCAACACAATGAAAGCCACTGACTTAGGTGAAGGCAGCAGAAGAACAAACAGCTCTCGCAAGAGGAAAAGAGCACAATCAATTAGCGTGAAGAGGCCTACCGTACCGTATATTGTTTTCCTGTAGATTTAGCATACAAGTTTTGCCTTTGTTATAATATTCTGATTTTAACAAATTAGTTGGCTTCTTCCATTAATGTATATTGAATAATTGTAGGAATTTGAAAATCGAAGAGTTTAAATTAAACAATCCGGACGACAAAGTTACTTGAGAACTACGTGCATTGATTCATCAGCAATGGGAAGTTCTTTCAGAAGATGAAAATGCTGTGTTTAATAAGAAGGGTAAACAAACTTCTCAACGTTACAGGAAAGCAAAAAAGTATATCCATAAGATTGGGCTTAAGAAGGTAACACTATAGACCATAATATCGTATTTCATTCGCTTTTATGTAATTTAACGAGTTTATAAATTAGGAAATTTCAGTAACGTCAGTAGGGAAAACTAACTAATCCAATTTTCAAATGTCATTGCAGAAGGGCGTGGAGGCGCGAATGTCTTTGATCAAAATTGTTGAGTTGCATGAGCGTCTTACTGCGGAACAAAGAGAATGTGTCAATAGCATTGGCCTTGGGGGTTTACTTCACTTGAAGTGCAACACACTTAAGCAGAATATATGTCGTTGGTGCATCGATAATTTTGATCCCATGACCATGACATTACACATACATGGAAAAACAATGAAGATTACACATACATGGAAAAACAATGAAGATTACAACACATGACATAAAGCGCTTACTTGGGTTGTCTAACTGTGGGATATCTGTACCCACAAATGGTATACACGATGAGATTGAAGAGGTGGCGCAGTTATTTGCAGTGAAAGACAACGTTATTCCATTGGTAACTCTAACTCAGGAGCTCATTTGTGGCAGCGGTCACAACCGAGAATTCAAGGCATTATACTGTATATATGTCATTGGATACTTCTTGTGTCCCACAATAGAACATGCTGTTAAGGTGGAAATGTTACACGCGGTTAAAAACATCGATGCTATGGGAGGCTATAATTGGGCTCAATTCGTGCTAGATTCATTGGCATCCGGCGTCCATTGTTCTAAGCAAAAGGGGATGACCTACGTGAGTGCATGCGTCTTTTTGTTATTAGTAATCCGACTCCATCATTTTGGTTGTCATAAGACTTTGTTTTGAAATTATTTTGTTTACTTTATATGTATTAGTTAGTAGTATGAACGCATATGCTATCTAAAATTTTGATATTTCGTTTAATTATTATTAATTTTATTTTGTGCAGATTTTTTTTCTTGAAAAGGTGATCCCTCGTGATGAATTACACCCTCCTTATTCCCTTAGGCCTTGCATTAAGTATTGAAATAACGAGACAGTTTGTCATAGAACGCGAAGGTACAAAGCATGTGGGGGATACGACAACCCGGAAGGTTGTCTCCTGCTAGAGCATAACGTCGATTCAAATGAAGGGACAAATGCGGAGGTTCCATATAGCGACAAATAAACAAGGTTGGAATACATGCAGAATCAAATCGATGAACTAAAGAGTGAAATGAGGGAGGTTAAGGATGCCACATACATGAATACCGCTAGTGTGAATGAGTTGAATTTGCTTATGAAGACATTCTTGGAGAAGTTGAAGGGAAACCAGGGCCAGACAAATGTACCTGCTTGGGAGAAATCATGGAGGGTAGATGAAGGAAAAATGCATGGGATCGTCTGTGACGATGTAGTTGAAGTTATTCGTGAATTTGGTTCACAAAATGGCATAGACCAAAATTTGGAAAAGACTAGAGGAGTGAATGTTTTAACGCGCAGTCGCATTGTTAAACAAGCTGCTAGAAAGACGACCAAGACATATGCAGGTGTTTGTGTTGACCTTACCACCGAAACAAAGCCTAATGTATGGCCAGATGAAGGTGTTGGGATTACTAAGCATGTAGCAATGACAATGATGGAATCAGATGATTTGTTGGCAGATTATTTGTTTTCCAAAGAAAGAGAAGCACAGTGAGCGTTGAATTACAAAACTCTATATTTGTTTTTATTACGTTCATCTAGTAAGTAACAATACTATATTATATTTTGATGTACTGAATTGTAGCAAAATTATTGTGGATGTGGGGATGTGCCACATTACTAGGAGTGAGATGCGTAATCTACTACCCAACAATGAGATTTCATATTCTGTGAGTTGCCATATGACTAGAGTAAATGAAAGTGGTTAAGATACACGTTGATGACCATCATTTAACTACTCTTTCATTTTTTTACCTTAGATTATTGACACATTTGTACGCCAAAGGAGCACGGATGCACGGGAGACGGACCCTTCCATGAGCAGATGGTATCTATCTACATGCTGCACGGTAAGCACAATATATTTCATGGTAATGTTAGGACGTCCACATTTTCTGTTTTTTACCAAAAAAATATTGTAATGTAATGAATTGTAGCATAAAATGTTGGGGAAGTATTTGCGGAAGACTGCCCAAACATGCTTCAATTCCTTTTTCGGATTGGACAAGTACACTGGATATTTGGCCCCTTGCAAAGAAATATGTTGTTGGTAAAGTTCTGTAGTTGCTGTTTCATTGTGAAGTGATGTTTATTTATTTATTTATGTAAATTGTTCATACGTAGGTTTACTTATCTATCAATTATGGCAATAAGCACTGGTTCTTATGCATCATCGATTTCACCACGTCCAGTATAAAGATTTGTGACACATCTAGAGCAGCCAAATCAAAGATATCAATTACAAATCAAGTTACAAAGCTGGTAAATTGCTTTTGTCTGTTACACTTAGTTTGAATTCTTATGATACAACGTTACTGATTGGTTTTGTAACATTGCATTACCCCAAATGGCAGATCCGATTCGTGCATGCCTTGTTGGAGGACCACGTAGATCGCGATGTATATAGTGGCATGAAGATCATGAATACTTTCAAAATATGCCATCCTCATTGGGTCCCGACGCAACACAATGGCACCGATTGCGGCTTGTATGTGTGTATGATGATGGAAAATCCAGGGAATGTCCTAGCCCTTAACGACGAAAAATCTGAGTTTCAACGCAGACAGTTGGCGTTTAAGTTATGGCGCTATCCGTCCAACGTGCAAAATCAACTAAATGTGGTCAATGGCCAATTATTTTTCACTTGCTAACGTCCTTCCATCTGACGTATTCACATATACGGACTCAAACTTTAAGTTTTAGTTTTTTGTTGCAGAAGTAATGCTTGGGTTGTATATTCCATGGTACTTGATTGATCAGGCATTGTGTGTTGTTTTTTTTATTCTTGGTATTACCATTCAGGCAATTTTATTTTACTTTTGGATATTTGTATTGTTATAAATTATATCGATAATAGTATGCTCCTAAACAAGCTAGAGTATGTTGCCGATGTGGGAAAATGCTAGGGTCGCCGACAATCCTAATATTTATTTTAGAAGCCGTATTAAGCATGGGTGTTTGTATTTTCTTATTTTTTCCTTTTATTTCATTTAAATTATAAAAGAAGTTTGTAACTTAAATTTATATCGTTTCACTATTTTCTTAACAACCAATTTAACTATTTTTTTCTTTTAATAATTTAACACTATACAGTAATGTCAATTTATGTTTTTTCTTTTAAGAATTCAACACTAATGTAATTCACAATTTGTATTATACATTATTGTAAATTTTAAACATATCTCGTTACAACACATACAATGTGACCATTTCCGATAATGCCATAATACTAATTAATAAATTTAATTAGGAATTGCATATATTTTAAATAAAATTTGTGGTAATTTGCGGTAGGTAGTAGACAATATCCTCTAAAAAATTCACTATAATTATTGGGGTTCCAAAAAAACTATAGATTCAGTAATTTTATATCACTTTGATAACATTGTATAAGTGATAAATTTTAATAGGATTAATTCAAACTGAAAAATTGTAATAAATTTAATTAGGAATTGCATATATTTTTAATAAAATTTGCGGTAGGTAGTAGACAATATCCTCTAAAAAATTCACTATAATTATTGGGGTTCTAAAAAAACTATAGATTCAGTAATTTTGTATCACTTTAATAACATTGTATAAGTGATAAATGTTAATAAGATTAATTCAAACTGAAAAATTGTCTAACAAGTACTTGTTGGCAAAAATAAAGTTTGCTGTGAGTTTGAAACCTCAAAATCTAGTAAATTGGATTTAACGTCCTCATGATACAAGGACAAATGTCCAATATGCGATTATTTCAAATTGAAAAAACAAAATAAACGCAATACTAAACAAGGGGCTTCAAATAGTTCATACGAAATAAAAAAAATAAGGTTGTGTAATTACAATAAAGTTATAGAATAAAGTACATGATCAATAGGGCAAAAAATTAAGAATTTTTATTTGAATTTGTATATGTGTCATTTGTATATGGTACAAGTGCCGTACAAAAACGACACGAGTCGTTGAGTTAAAAAACCTGAATTATCATATTTATTTAATTAATGTTGAAACAAAAAAATAACAATTCGTAATTAAGACTACACTTGCCGTAAGTTGGTCGTAATAAACCGTAAAAGAACACAATTGGTAAAATATAGTGTTATCTTTTCGTCATGTAAATCTAATACAAATGGCATAACGAAATAAAATTAATAATAATAATAATTCTTACAGTAACGGTATAACCAAATACGACAACCAAAACCAAGTTAATGATACAACTTCTTGAATGTTTCCTATATAGGTTAGAACATCAAAATTAAAGAACAATACTCATCAAATAGAAGCCCGAAATAATATAAAAATTTATGTCCCAGAAACAAATATCACAATTCGTCCTAATTGTACTCGTCCTTTCAATGTTTAAACAATAAAAAAGGGCCTAAATCACTTGCTATATTCGTAATATTAATCATACGCATCAAACATGTGAGATGCAGTGCCACTAGTTACATTATTATTTGATTTTACATCTAGGATTACAGCCTAGTTAACTATCTGAACAATATCATTATTTACACATGCAATGTAACTGTAAATTATAAGCAACCAATTTAGAAAAAATTAAGGCCTATTAACTAATCAACAAACCTAATCATGGTCCCCAAACCAAAAAAACAATTAAATTTAAAAAAAACATAAGCATACGTAAAGCCAAACTAATAATCATCATCCACAAATAACACCATCATTCATATATAAGATTATCATCATACACAACTTAACAATGCCATTGAACATCATCAAAAAACCATCAAGCAGGCCATCATCCATATATAGCAGAACATCTTCCATTTAAAGGCAAATTAATATAAAAACAACATAACCCTCGCACCACCCCACAAACATCATCACGCAGCCAGGTTTTTTAGGTTAGCCGAATGTGTAACGCCCCGATCCTTCAAAAGACCGGGGTCCTGATCCCAAACCCAGGGCACAAAAATTTAGGAAAAACGGATAGAGTCTCCCCTATTTATAGGACAATCCGAAAACCTACGAATAATATAATAAAACTACAAAACTATAATCCAACATTCTTCATTCATTAGACACATAATCATGCAAAATACTTAAGCAGCATAGTAGACTATAAGTTATTACATCCCAACTACAACTACCAAGCTATATAAGGGTTGAATTGGTATCATAATCTTCTATGCCACATAAATACATACAAGACCACGCAAGGTCTCAGAATAGAACTTATACAAAAGTAACATATTCTTCATATGCACATTTGAACAAGTCAACCTCACAAGAAAGCATTCAAGGCACAAACTCAAGCAGTATTTCTTCTTCTTCAACAACTAGCTGGGGCCCAACCTTAGCTTCTCCTGAAACATGTTAAATGAGGAGTGAGCAACAATGTTGCCGAGCGAGGGAGATGATGCAACATACCGGGGCGTACAATATGATATGCAAACACAAGAAGTCATATATATATAACATAAAACAATAATATTAAATAACAAGTGATTAACCACATTAAAAAGGATACGGTTCCACTTCAAGTCTTCCATCTTGAATCACGAGCCTCGAACTTCACACAAGTGCCGGCAAACCCTTACTCCAACAAGTTGGGATACTCCGGATGTATCCCGATCCTATAACCCTTTCTCCTGAGGTAGGTCCATGCCCAGTAGGTGAACCACGCCTCTGGGGTAGTGGAGTATGTCTCAGCGAGAAGGGAATAAGCACCATGGTAGTCGAGGGAGCACGGCAAGCCCGATGCTGCCCGTGTTTCTCGACGCTACCATGTCCAAAAAGGTTGCGCAACCCCAAGACAAGATCACGAGAAACAAGAGTATCAAATCACGTAAGAGGAACGACAAAGTAGGCCGCCCTCGCAGTTAATCACAATAACATGAAAAGACTCAAGAGAACAAGTAAAATAATACATATAAACTTTAATAATTACTAAATAATTCAATTTAGAAACATAAATCAAGTTAAGATGCACATAAGAGAACTCCCTCACCTTTGAAAAGCCAAACCTCCTCAACCTAGCTCAATGTGCAATCCCTCGCTTATTCATACAAGTGCAATATTTAGACATTAAAACTAACATAATACTATGCAAGTAAGCTAGCATAATCATAATATGCATCTTACTTAACATAAAGTCACTCATTTTTATTCAAAGGACTAAACATTCCATCTAATTACTCCATTCAAACAAGGACATAACTAAGAAATGAATTATAAACCATTATAACAAGGTAATAAGTCATATCTTAGCAACTAGGCTTCTAAATTCATCTCCAACAAGCATCAACTTCCAACTCTTTATAAATTATGGACTATCTTAAATATTTAGGCTTCCTCATCTATCAATGGTTAAAAGACAGTTTTATAAGATATCTTGCTAACTCTCTTTAAACTGAATAGTTAACAACTTGTCTATCCAATAATTCATTTGCAACAATAAACCAATTCTAACCTCAATTAGCCAAACTAACAATCCACTACATCTACTTTTAAATTAGAATACAAGGCTTGTATCAAATCAATAGTTCATTCAAAGCTAACTAGTGAAAACCAACACGACTTAACATTTCATATTACATTTACATAGAATTTAAGGACAAGAGGGAAGGGTGAAAAGCCACGGTAGTTGCAAGTCCAATTACTAGGTCAGAAACAACCTAGAATTCAATTATAGAAATCTGTCCAGTTCCAACCTACTCACATGCCTCTCGGAAATCACCCAAAAACGAGTACCTAGAGTTGGAATTCGGTCAAGCCTTAGAAATACACTTTTGTTCTACTAGGAGTCTAGTACAACATATCCAAAATTAAGTTCATTTCATCAACGTTTGCTAGGTAAAATTGGTTCTACAACTCAGACACGAAAATCTGTCTAATTTTTCAGATTTTACATAAATCATGTATTTGCAATTATTTCATTATAAACACAATTTTTTAAGGCTCTACTACACATGAATCATCATATATACTCATATACAACATAATAACAAGATACTACAACATTTAAAATAAGGAAAATCTAGCATATAACATGTTATGTACTCAATCTTAGTCAATATAGTACATAATTAAACAACAATAATCAACTATTGCACAAATGAACAAGTTCAACAATTTCAAAATTTCAATAGTAACTCAAATTTGGTTGTAAACTTACCTAAGCAAACGACCTCCTATGAAACTAATGTTTATGTGTATGGAAAGCTCTTCGAAAGTAGATAACTCTAGAATCAAACGGAACTCAATTCTGAGTTAAATTCATCAAGATATGACTAAAACAACTCAAGTGCGCAAAGCTGCCCAGATTGGTCACGAATTCTGTCAGGTTTCAGTTTTTATTTTCTTAGAGGCACTAGATGGAGGAATTGGCCAACTCGACCTTAAAAAAACTTCTAAACTAGCTTATCTAGGTCCTGTAAAATTTTCATAATTTTCCAAGTTATCTAACTAGGTCAAAAACTCCACGAAATTCAGGCAAGTAAAACTGTCCAGTTCCAGTCAACTACAAAACTTTACTGATTTTAGCAATTATGAGCAAAAAAATGATTTATTTTCACAATTCATCCAACATGAAAGTTGTACCCCTACAAGTCTAGATTAATATGTGATTTTTCTAGATTTTTTCCAAAAGAATTATTTGTTCAAACAATTCGCAAACTACAACAGCTACAACAAAATCCTGCAAACATATACATGTATAAACTTGTCTAATACAACAATTTCTCACTCAAAAACACATATATATGCAATGCAAGTTCTGAAATCAGTTTTTAAAAGATTCCCCTCACCTTATACACGCTAGGAACACGAGCAAATGCATGAAAATGCGAGAAAATCGGCTCGGGATTGTTTATTTCTTCTTCTTCTCTTCTTTTTTCTTTTCATCGATTGGTATGTGTTGTGTGTGATCTGATTTGTGTGTGTGTGTGTTGCAGTATTTTTGTGTGTGTGTGGGGTGTATTTTATGTTAGGTAAAAATATCTAGGTGGCTCTAAAGACCAAATTGCCCCCTTAACTAAGTGTATATTTCTAGTTTGCCACCTTATAGTATTTTGACTAATCTAGTTAGCTAGTGTAATGTAGTGTAATTGATTTATTGCCTACGATATGCCTACGATACTTAGAAAAAAAAAATACACGTGAATGTACACTAAATGAAACGAATAAACTTTTTCCAAGAAATATAAAAAGTAATGCTAATAATTATATGCAAACAATTATGGTAACATATAAATGTACACAAATGATTAAAATAAGCATATTAATATACGCAAGTAAATAAAATAACTATATGCTCAGAGTCGCGGTATTACAGAATGCCTCCAAAGTTCGAAGGCAATTGCTTTCCGTTGAGTCCAAGAATCCGCAAGTGGGAATGCTTGAACATTCCCCGGACACTTCATCATCTGGCACACGTATAAGCCACTGTCGTACATCCCCGCCTGATGTGGGACCCACAGCGGGGACTGTAACGCCCCGAACCCAACCCCACGCTATAGGCCAAGTCCGGACCCGTCACTCGGACAGAGTTTCCTCTGTACCATGGACTAAACTGGTACCTGCAATAATCACATACAATACCTGAACCACAACAACCACTTTATACAATCTAACTTCCAAGTTTATCGGAACCGACCAAATTCACAAGGCTATCCGAGCCTTGGCACAACAAAATAGAAACATACAAGCATGCGGGTTCAATTCTAACTTAAACTTTCAAGTAGTATGACATAGTTAAAACAAGCTAATTATCATACCCAAGCATGCAACAACCGTGATAGGTCTACTATAGTCTATTACATGCCATTCTACTTTATATCCAACATACAAGAATATAATTAAGTTACAACTTCCTGAGCAAATATACAAGACCCCAAGGTCTCAAAATACAACATTTAACAACCCCTCCACGCAAGCTTCACATTAAAGACAACCTTATCACACAAGAAGTCACGGAAGTTGCTCAACTTGCATTTCCTCCTCTTCAACTACTGCAACTAGGTGGGGATCTACCTCAGTTTCTCCTGAAACATGTTAAATGAGGAGTGAGCAACAATGTTGCCCAGCAAGGGAGGTGATGCAGCATACTGGGCGTGCAATATGATTTGCAACCACAAGAAGTCATATATACATATATAACACAAACAACAAGATCAAATAGCAAGTAGTTAACCACATTAAAAAAGGATATGGTTCCATTTCAAGTCTTCAAACTCGAACCACGAGCCACAATCTTTACGCAAGTGCCTGCAAATCCTTACTCCAACAAGTTGGGATACTCCTGATGTATCCCGATCCTATGACCCTTTCTCCTGAGATAGCTCCATATGCCCAGCTGGTGAACCACGCCTCTGGGATAGTGGAGTATACTCAGCAAGAAAGGGAATAAGCACCATGGTGTCGAGGAAGCCCGACAAGCCCGACGCCGGCCCGTGTTTTTCGACGCTACCATGTCCGAAAATATTGCGCAACCCCGAGATAAGTCCACAAGAATCAAGATATCAAATAGCACGTGTAAGAGGGATGACGAAGTAGGCCGCCCTCGCAATTATCCACAAATAAGCCAAGAATCCACAAAATAGCAACAAAGCTATAAAGAGACAAATATCATAATCTTCACAAAACTTCATGGATAATCTAAGGAACCCATGTATCATGCATTTAAACCTCTACCAAGTATTCACAAGTTCATATGAGCAAAAAGTTAACCAAAACATCTTTTCCTCTTTGTTAACTTTCCGATTTCTTCTCCCACGCAAGGTTCAAGCTTTTAAATTATCAAGCCAACCATCCTACATCCCTAGGTAGGTCCAAAGGCACCTATCTAAGCTTTGAAAATCCGGTTTGGAAACAAAAACTCGGGAAGGCCCCGAGCGGGTTTAAACTACAACTACCTTGTCCGGACCCCAAATTCATGTAACGAAAGCACCAAAAGTGCTTCCATACCCCAAGGATAACTAATCCCAAGCCCAAACGTCCAAAATGACAAGTCCTTGATTCCTTTTATATGTCATATGACTTAGAAAAAATATTAAATCGAATTTTTAAAATGGTTGAAAATCTTATGAATAGTAGCCTTAACATAGAGCACTTAAGCAAGAAAAATGATACACGTAAGAATGCTCAAGTAAGTATGCAACAGTTATAAAGAAATTATAATGAAATTCTCGGGCATCACACCCTCTCCCCCTTAAACTAATTGCGTCCTCGCAATTCTTACATGATTCGGTAAACAGCTCCGGATACTTGTCTCTAATCTAATCCTCTCGCTCCCAAGTGGCATTCTCAACTCCGTGATGATCCCAAAGAACTTTTACCATATGAATACTTTTGGTTCGAAGTTCCTGAATCTTTCTGTCAACCACTTGAAGAGGTTTCTCCACGTATACCAAAGACTCATCAATCTCTAACGGTTCTGGCTCAATAACGTGCGACGGATCAGGATTATACTTCCTCAACAATGACACATGGAATACATCATGAATCCTGCCCAAGCTTGGAGGTAATGCCAATCTATAAGTCAAATCACCAACCTTCTCAATGATTTCAAACGATCCCATGTATTTAGGACTGAGTTTACCTCCCTTTCCGTGTCGAATCTGTGACGCCCGAGAACTTCACCGTACACATTTTAACTATTGCATCCACTATTTGCATATTCTTACTGTGCATTACTTGTTACTTTATGTGCTTACTATTCATCACGTTTTTCATCTGCCTAATTACTTCGAATTAGTATTTTTCTTAAATCACATTAATTATGTTAGGAATGAGAAAAATATGATTTTGAACGATTTGTGTTAGGAGCCTTCGTTTAGAAAATGATTTAAAGAAACTAATGAATAGTGTTACGTAACTAAACTATGTATTTTAATTAACTAACATTAAATTGCACCTTAGGGCATGTTTTAAGCTAGCTAGACTCTTTCTTTTATGGTCCATATATACCCTAACTTAATACCTCACTTATATACTCAAACATAAATCCTATAAGCTTATTACATAACACAAAAAAAAGATAAAAGCTGAAACAGTCCCTCCCCCAAACCCGACAACAGCATAGGAGAAGAGGAGGAGATTTTGGCTCATCAAATATTCAATCCAAGCCAAGCCAAGCTAGGTTCAAGCCCTTCCACAAGTGTTCTAGCCTTCCCTTAGCCCCTACGCACAATTGGTGAGGGATTATTGCATCTTTTGTGAATTGAAAGTTTATGTCAAAATGTTGAATTTCTAGATTTGTTAATATTGGCTTATGATATGCTCAAATATTGCTATACATGATGCATAAATGTTGTGGAGACCACTTTTATGCTATTGTTTTGAGTTTTAACTGGTTGAAATCGATCGTTGATTCGTAGGGGTGAATAGTGATGAGATTTTTAGGGTTTGGTGAAAATGAACCTTCTAGCTTGATTCAATAGTCCAAATAGATGCTTTAAGTGCTAATGAAGGTAGTGTAAAGGCCCCGTGTAACGACCCCAACCCAGTGCTTCTCAAGATTAGGTCAAAGTCTACGTTTATTGTCATTGCGAGTTCATAACTTTCTATTAAAATGAACAGTAAATAAAGAATTACTTAATAACAAGCCTTTATATGATAATTTAAGTACAAAAGGTGTTACAACATCTGAGATCTGATAACTACCCGGCTATTATACAAACTGAGGTTTCAACACAGCTACCCTTCTTCCCGAAATTAAGACAACAAACTCTAACTTTTACAACTTGGATCCAACTATGACAGCGAGAGGCTTCGATCATGTAAACATTTAAGTCTATTTTCGTTTCAAGCTAAGCTGTACCTGCACTGGGGGGGAGAAAAAACGGTGAGCTCTGGGGAAGCTCAGTGAGGATAGAATAGAAGAGTTTTGAAAACATTTCTGGTCGGTCTCTTTTGTAAATCATGATGCAATTCACGTACGGTATTATAACAAACTGTCTATATAAGATATAATAACATATGATAACTAGTAGAAAATTATTATCACATTTGAGTCATATATAATAATAGAAATGACATTTAGGTAAACAATAGTGGCATATATCTACAACAGATATCAACCTACTCTCCGAGGATGAAATGCCAAGCGAGAGTAGGATACTACTCTCCGAGGGTGGTACCAAGCTAGAGTAGGAACAAATCGAGTATTTCACGAGGTGGCCAGCTTTGATCTCAATTTCAACTTCTTATCTCTCCCAAGAGGATACTCCGGATTGTATCCAAAATCTACGATCCAACTCTCTAAGGCTGGTACCAAGTGAGAGAGGAAATAGGTCCACGATAGACACGGGAGCACCGACAAGCCCTATGCCGCCTATTGTTCGTGCAAGCTATCGGGCCTGAGGTTGTAACCCCCAAGTACACACAAGCATGCACAAGTAGTCATAGAACACACAACAAATCATATGGGGATCAACTAAAGTGGTTGTTCTGGGCAAGTAATAAATATTTTCTTGGCAATAGAATAACGGCTATAATAAAGCAATTTTCAAGTATAAAAAGGGCATTATGACGGCATGCAAATAACATGTATAACATTTATGTAAATATTTGGGCAAAATTTATGCTTATCTTATGCTAAAACGAGCAGTAAATATTATCTAAGTCAACTCTAATTCAAATAAATAAAGAATATTAATAAGCATGATATTTATCTCAAGCTAGAATATTAAAATAACAAATCATGTTATAGACATATAATAATCATATGAACATATAAGATGCTGTTTTTAGTAAAATCTCCTCACCTTAAAATGCTGAAAATTGGAAAAAAATTGGACCAATTTTGAAACTTTCAGAACGTTAACTAACTGAATTGATATAATTTAGTGAAATCAGGCCAGAGAAAAGTGTTTGCCTGTTTGACTTCAGGGGGTCAAGTGACCCCTTTATATAGATTTTCCAAACCAATGCATGCGGAACACGTGTCCCGCCACGTGTCTCACATGCGTGGCACGTCCATGCATGTGTAACACGTGTCCTCTCTACGTGTCACGCATGCGTGGCATGTCCACGCATGTGTGGCACGTGTCTCTGCACGTGTCTCACATGCGTGACACGTCTAAGCATGTGTGACACGTGTCCTTAGACACGTGTCACTCCTCGAGAGTGACACCAACGTTCCATTTTTTACCCATTTCGCGCGTAGGTGTCCTGATTTTTGTATTTTCTGGCCGAAATGCAATTTTGTCAAACTTCACCGTTAAGTAGTACAAGTTAAAAGAAACTCAATGGCGTGTATCTGTTTTTCGTGACGGAATCCTATTTTCCTATAATTGGCCCTTAAGTGAAACCCCTTTTCCGGACCAAAAACCCTCAAATTCGGAAAAACAGTCGAAGTAGCTCAAAAAGTTAAAGGAAATTACCCATACTCTTATAAGCAGCTAAAAAGTTTTACTTAGTCACGATATGGGGTTTTACATCTCTGTAATGATCCTAAGATTTATGTTAATTAATGTTATAAGAACACCTATTAATTCGTGGTAGGTATAAACTATAGTTAGATTAATAGTTTCTAAGAAATCTTATGTTTATCAAAAGTCAAAGCTTCTAAATGATAATAGGCAATGGAAATACTCAATTATCGTAGCCTCTCCTTGTCTTAATTTCATATGCTTTGTTAAGTCCATAATTGTCACAAATAAAGGCACTCAATACTCGGGTATTATTTATGTGGTGAACCGCATCCCACATCGGAAGGACACGGTCCTGGCCAACTGAATATAAGAGCAAAGCTCTTCTATTCGTGCAGGGCCCCTTACACAGGTATTGGTACCCAATGTGGTCTTGCCTGGAGTAGGGACAAAGCCGTGAGAGGTATGGGCCTCAAAGCGAACAATACAACATAGTGCGCTGTCCATGCCCGTTCGCCGTGGCCTCTCTGCTCGCTTGGGCCCAAGTCCCAGGGGGTACGTGCAGGCGAGGGTGCGTTGGTGTGGGGCGTTACAAAATTGGTATCAGAGCCGACCTTCCTTTGTGCCGTTAGCCCGCGAGGGCGCGGGCCTCCTTAAGGGGGGGTGAATGTGGTGAACCGCATCCCACATCGGAAGGACACGATCCTGGCCAACTGAATATAAGAGCGAGCTCTTTTATTCATGCAGGGCCCCTTACACAGGTATTGGTACCCAATGTGGTCTTGCCTGGAGTAGGGACAAAGCCGTGAGAATATTGGTTCCCCATAGTGGGCTTGCTCAAAGCGGAAAATACTGGATCGTTAATCGGACAGGGCCCTTTTCCTGGTGGTGTCCAGTGGGAGACAAAGCCGTGAGAGGTATGGGCCTCAAAGCGGACAATACTGCATAGTGCGCTGTCCATGCCCGTTCGCCGTGGCCTCTCTGCTCGCTTGGGCTCAAGTCCCAGGGGGTATGTGCAGGCGCAGGTGCGTTGGTGTGGGGCGTTACAATTTAAGCTTTTATTCTTTAATTTCAATCAAATCAATTAACTTTACAGATTACCATCCTTAAGCTAATACTTTTACTAGCAACCTGTTAAATGTACTAATACTACTTCTCTCCAAGCCCAACTCAGTATAACGCCTATGTAGGCGGATAGCAATATTTTGTTTAACCCCTGGCGTTAAAACTTCTAATCCATTTATGCCCGTTAATATCCTTTACTTAATTTAAACCCATGTGTTAGCAACTTCAAAGTATATTCCTCTAGTAAACAATTAATTAATTAACCCTAACCACCAAATTAACGGTCGGCTATGTTAATCCCTAGCTAACACCTTGCTCAACGTTTATATTTCCATTGCTTTACTCAACAAAGCTGGTTATGATAGCTGCGTAAGTAAAATAAAGAAGGCTAATAAATTAAGCTAAGTCCATCTTATCCTACATTTACTGATCGGATCTGTAACACCCCGATCCCTCTTGAGACCAGGAGTTCTATCAATCAATCTAATCGCAACCCAATTCCAAACCCGGGCAAAATTTTAGGGAAAACGGACGGAGTCTTCCCTGTTTCTAGGCAACCTGCGATAGCATATAAGTGGACCGGCACCGTGTCCAAACATTCAAAATTCCTCAAGGCCATCCGAGCCTCGGTTCTCAACAATTAAACACAACAAGTATATATACATGTCCAGTTTAAAAGCTATCATATCTCTTCTCATCTTTGACAAGTACATTCATGCTTGACAACTAAACTATACTAACTTATTGCATAAAATAGACTATCATACCATTCTAACCCTTTTCCTTTGGATATTACAAACATGCATTGAAGTTAAATTACTCTATTTGAATACATAAACTAGCTTTTCAAATCACTTCAATAACCTAGTAAAACTTAAATTACATTCTTTTTAACATTAAATACAAACAACACATGAAATATACATCTTTGCATCTTTGACAACTCAAGCCACATAGGCACGCAAGACAACTCTTCAAGCACGAACTTTCACATAATCACGAACTTTCCAGCTAACATGGCATTTCCTGAAATATGGTGGTGAGGAGTGAGTATACACAACACGTATACTCAGTGAGGGCGAGACAGATATTGAGGTGGAGAGAAAGAAGATCGTGCAATGCAAATAAGACAGTTAAACCATATATTCAATACGATCAACTATCAATATAAAAAACAATACAATAAGCAATTGAAGAAAGCATTAACACAACCATTCAAAGCTATACCACACTTTGAAGGTCACGGTTCACTCATACGAGCAATGTACCATTCTACGAGCAATACATCAATCTCGAGCTTGATGTTGACAACGATGACAATAAGCGCGCAACCACCTTATAACATCCACTGGGTGTATTCCGGAAGTACCCCGACACATCTTCGACCCAAATCACCCAGGGCGGCATCCTTAGCGAGAATGGAAATAGGACACGGAGCTAGAGCAACCAACCCTGGTAGCCCAAGACTGCTTAGAGAGGCTCATCACTCACGCGCCTGACACTAATGCAATGCAATACGAGATACAAGCAATAAACGAGCAATAGCACGAAAGTGCAGATTAGTGGCGATAAATGAGATATCGAGTATTTACAATCAATAATAGCAATCAATCAACTTTTCAAGCATGTTTATCATTAATATCAACAAATAACATCAATCAAACAAGTAATAGCAGTTCAAACACGAAAAACGACAAATATCACTATTCAATCCCTAACTTCTAAAGGCAATTACGAGCAAATGAGCTACAGGATTATGAAACCGATTTCACTACATTCACTTAGGCACTACAAGGCATGTTTCTATGTCACTAAACTTCATTTTCCCAACCGAAGCCCGAAAGTTCGCCTACTGCGTTTGAACTACAGCTATGTTAATCAGTTACTCAATCAATGCCACGACAGCGCCAAAAGTGCTTCCATGTCCTCATTAGCAAAACCCCCAACTCAATTCGAGCACGGTCAACACTTGGTCAAACGGCCCCTTTTCGTTTCATTGTCTAATTTCAAATTTTAACAAAGGCCGGTCCGTTTTTATTGCACATTTTATCTTTCTATCACTAATGGCACCTATCCAAATTAAGAAATTGCAATTCGGATCAAAATCCGAAATTCTAGGGTTTTACTATTTAAAATCACTATTCATTGTTCTTCTCCAATTTCAAATACGCAATTTTAACCGTAAAAATTGCTAAATAACTATCAAACAATACTCTATGAACTCAAAGGAAGCTATATCAAGCAATTATAGGCATTATAACACATTATATATCAAATCCAAAAATTTGAAACAATAATCAAATTTCACAAAATATGCACAAAAGCGTGAAAACCCTCACAATGATTGAAGACCAAGACCCGCAAGGACCCGAGCCACAACCCCCGAGCAATTCCACGCATGATTTTGGCTTAAAAATGGAAAATCATTTTTTTTCTTTTCTCCTTAAACCTTCGGCCAAGGGGGGGAGGGACTAAATGGGAATTTTGCAATTTGTTTGTTTTGATTTTTGCCTTGTTTTATTTTAAAAAGATGACAAAGGGCAAAATGGTAAAAAGGCAAGGTCAAATTCAAGTTAAAAATGGTCAAATTAGCTTATTTTGATGCCATTAAATCTAATTCAAGTTAAAGCAATGCAATTTTAATGAAAACCAACTAAAACTAGCTAAATTAAGCTAAAAACATTTTTTTAACGAAATTCGGGAAATATTTCTCTAACTCTCATTTTCGAAATACTACGATCGAACGGTCAATAAACGATCGCTAATCAAATGATGTGCAATAATATGAAACTATAATTTTTGAAAAGTAGAATAGTAGAATAGTTTAAAATTCACTCCGGCTCGGAGTTACTTTTCTCATTTAATTGAAAACCGAGTAATTTAATGCAAGACAATTAAAACCGATTACTAAAATAATCAAAACAATCAAAATAATCAATATTCATTTAAAAATAATTAATTTAACTATTTCTAGAATATTTTAAAGAATTATGAGATTAATGCTAAGATACAAATGAATAAGTTAATATAAACACGTAATCGGATGCAATTAAATACTAACATTAAGATGACACTTAATTAAATACAAGAAAGTAAATCCAATTTCTATAAATAATAAAATAGGTAATAATCTTTTAATTAATCAATATAAAAATTATTGAATGCTTCTAAAAGAAATATCAAAATAGTACAAAATGGATGATTAACTAATTAAACACTTAATTAAATGTAGTTAAATGCTAAATGCATGCCGGGTTCGGATGATCACAGGATCCCCTACTTATTCAAGTGGGTGTTATATCATCACCCTACTAGAAGTTGGTTCCCCTATTTAGCTAGCACTAATCAATTCTAATTCCCAAATTTTTTACATTACTTGGTAGTAGGTCCATTTATAACTATACCGTTTTCTTGTAACAATTTAATTCTATAACCGAAGCTATCCAAGATGATACTCACCCATCTTTACTGTAATACCCTTTACTCTAATACCCATTCTAAGGTCTACAAACATTACTCAAGATAACTAGTATCCTATACCATCTTATAGAAGACAACTGAATTCCTAATGACATATTTTAAAAGAAAACTTTATCTTAATAAGTTTAACTAACATTCTAATTCCTTTTTGCTAAACTAAGTTAATCCCTCAATGAAACTATTCAACGAAGTTACAGTAATACATTATTTAATTTATATCAAACTACCATACTCCAAGGTCTATCTAAGTTACTTATAAACTTTGAACGGTAAAACTAGGTATCATTCTCAAATTAGAATAGTTCTGTTAACGCCCTACTGTCTTTTCCTCAGATAATATTTTAGTTTATTATCCTAACACTCCAAATAATTAAAGGTCGATTAATAGAATCCCATAAGTTTAGTATTTCCAATTACTTCCAAGCACAAATTATCTTAATTTACTTGATAATTGAAAGGAATGCTTAGTTTGATATGCTAGTTACAACATTTCCTCTTAATTTAAAATATCTTGAAGCATAAAACACTTATCTCTAAACACGAAAACACCAAGCACATAAGTGAAGTAAGCCAAACACATAAGGAACACTTATTTCATATATTATTATTCAGGATCTGAGTACGGGTCCTTAAACCCCGTAAGGTTTAATTGCTCGTAACTTAACGAAAACGCAAAATTGGTGACTTTTTAAAAGGGATTTCGGGGCTATCGTGAATTTGGGTTGATTTGGCCTTCACTTTTGGTATTCCTAGACTATTTAGGTTCTAATTAAGTTTTGCTAACTCCCGTTTGAGTCCCAGATGAGGTATGTGTAGTACAAAGTCATAAGAGGGAATTTGGGGCTTTATTGCAAAATTCGGATAATTGAGCAATTTCGAGGGTCCTAAGGGTGCCTTATGGGTTAATTAGAAGTATGGAATAGCCCGCTCGCTTAACTAGAACATTAACTTATGTTTGAAAAAAAGATGGCTTACGTTACAAAGGGGAAAAAATAGGAAATTGGTTGTTTTGCACTTCTATGACCTTGTAAATGTTTCTTAAGTGTTTAAATGCACTTTTAAGTTAATTGTGAGATTTTGGTAGTGTTTTGTGAAAAATATGTAATTTACTCCCTTTGTGTTCATTTGATTAATTTCGTGATATGTTTATATATTGCTTATATTGTTTATGTATTACTTGTTAAAGATTGAGTAAATATGTTTATATCTTGTATAATGTTTATCTTACTTGTATATTGTGTTGTAAGGGTGAATATATACTTAAGACTTGTAACTGGGCTGCTAGAATGATTAGTTGGATGATATGTTTAGCCTGAGTATATTAAGGTGGCTTCTGCTAAAGATACAATTCTAATAGATATTGTATGCCAAATAAGTGAAGTTATAAGTTAGCTAACCTAGCTGAATAATTAATGAATATTGTAGTTAAAAAGTAATATAAGTAATGCTTGCTCATAGGTTCAAGGTCTGGAAATAATGTGATCCAAACTTACATCTTGGAGCTCGGTAGAGGTGAGGGAGTCTTTATCCTTATGTGCATAATAGTTTATTTACTTGTACCTCGATTATGTGCACTTATTGTCTATATATTGTGTGTGAGGGCAACCTACTTTGTTGTCCCTCAATCATGTGTTTATTGATTTATTCCATTGTTATCATTTTGAGTGCATTGCATCATGGTTGCGCAACCATTTGGGCATGGTAGTGTCGTAAAAACCAGGCGGCGTCGGGCTTGTCGGTCTACCTCGGCTACCATGGTTGCCCAATCCCTCTCTCTCTTGGGATGCCGCACATGGAGAGTTGGATCGTAAGATTTCGAGGTACATTCGGAGAATACCCATTTTGGAGTTATAAGGGGATGCCGGCTTATCGATATCAGTGTCATTATTACATCGGGATTTCAGTTCGTGGCTCGTGGTTCGTGATTGAAGAGCAAGTGAATCGTATCATTTTTTATGTGTGGTAACTTGTTATTTCGATTGTTCCTTAGTTGTTTTAAATGCCTATTGAGTTATCTACTGCATTGCACGTCCCCGGTAGACTTTATCCCTCACTGGGCAATTGTGATTGCTCATACCTCGCTAAACATGTTTCAGGTGGTGCAGTTGGAGAAGTTGCCTTGATTGTTGTGTACTATTGCTTGAGATTGGAGTGTTTGCCTGTTAAACTGTGGAAGACTTTGTTTATATTATGTTTTGTTCTATTTTGTGCCTATGGGTTTGTTTATATTTGGAGTTGTTGAAGAATTGTAATAGCTAGGTTAATGTATGGTTTGAATGGTAGTAGATTGTAATAGTTTATATTTCTTTCCTTTATGCTGCTTGCTTGTGTGTCAATGGAAGTTAATAATTGTTTGGCTTTAGTTTATAAAAAAGTCTAATGGTTAATATAGAGTGGTATGATAAGTGGATTAAAAGAGATAAGGTTTCAAGGATTGTTAAATATATGC
Organism: Ehretia macrophylla; assembly: GCA_037974665.1. Taxonomy (NCBI): domain Eukaryota; kingdom Viridiplantae; phylum Streptophyta; class Magnoliopsida; order Boraginales; family Ehretiaceae; genus Ehretia; species Ehretia macrophylla. The sequence continues at coordinate 9,337,065 of CM075764.1, read as the reverse complement.
TTGGGTGTGTTCTTTATATCTTGCTTAGGGCTCGGATGGCCTTGAAGCTGGGTTTTTAATTAGAAATGGTGTTCTTGTTGTTTTGTAGCTTTGTTGAATGTTTACAGGTTTCCAGAATGTCCACGGTACAGGGGAGACTCTATCCATTGTCCCTAAAATTTTGTGACAGGGTTGGAATTGGGTTGAGAATAACATGGTTATTAGAGCCTCCGGTCTCGTGAGGGGTTGGGGCGTTACAAAATCAAACCCTTGCGCGGAGAGGCTTTCAAGAATACATAATCACTTACTGAAAATACTAAGTCTCTTCAGCGTCTATCAGCATAATTCCTCTGTCAACTTTGTGCTGTAAGCATCATTTTCTTTATAAGCTTCACATTATCCACCATCTTGATCATCTTAGGTAGAATAGTTGGATCAACAGTTTTTATTTCACCTACCTCATCCCAATATAATGGAGACCTACATTTCCGCCCGTAAAGTGCCTCGTAGGGTGCCATACCAATGGTAGCCTGATAACTGTTATTATAAGCAAACTCCGCTAGAGGTAGATACTTCTCTCAACTCTTACCGAAATCCAGAACGCAAGCTTGCAACATATCTTCCAGTATCCTGATAGTCCTCTCTGACTGACCATCTGTCTGCGGGTGATATGCAGTACTAAAACTCAAATTAGTCTCCAAAGCCTTTTGTAATTTCTGCCAGAACTGTGATGTAAACCTGGGATCCCTGTCCGACACTATCTGAGATGGAACTCCATGCAATCTCATGATGTTTTCAACATAAAGTTCGGCTAATTTATCAAGGGAATCTGTCTTCTTTGCAACAATAAAATGAGAAGTCTTCGTCAATCTGTCTATTACAACCCATACAGAATCATTACCCCGCAGTGATCTCGGCAAATTAGACACAAGATCCATAGTCACTTGATCCCATTTCCATACCGGAATCTCTAATGGTTGCAACAAACCTGCCAATCTCTGATGCTCCGCCTTAACTTTTTGACAAGTCAAACACTTAACCACATTATCGGCTATCTCCATTTTCATGTTGTTCCACCAAAAACTCAGCTTTTAATCCCTGTACATCTTAGTGCTACTAGGATGAATTGTGTATTTAGAATTATGAGCCTCAGCAAGAATCTCATCTTTCACAGTTGAATCACTAGGAATGCAGATTCTATTCCTGTACTTGACTAATCCATCATCATGCAACTTGAAGTCGGACTCTCCCCCTTTGGACTTCTCTAAAAACTTCAATAACTGAGGATCTGACTGTTGCGCTTCTCTGATCTTAGATATCAATAGAGACTGGATTTGTAAGCTAGCAAATTGGATACCTGATCCAGAAGCCTTAGGTTTCTACAAGCACATCTCCTCTACAAACTCCCAGTCCTTGATTATCAAACTAGCTACAACAGCTTTTCGGCTTAATGCATCTGCAACAGTATTAGCTTTTCCTGGCAAGTAGCTAATAGTACAATTATAATCATTCAACAACTCTAGCCTACACCTTTGTCTCATATTCAAATCCTTTTGAGAAAACAGATATTTAGACTTTTATGATCAGTAAATATCTCAAATTGATTACCCCACAAATAATGACGCCATTTCTTTAAAGCAAAGACAACAACAACAAGCTCAAGATCGTGTGTAGGATAATTAAGTTCATATGGCTTCAATTTCCTAGAGGCATAAGCTATCACCTTACCATATTGCATAAGAATGCAACCCAAGCCTTCTTTTGAAGCATCACTGTATATCACCAAATTATCAGTTCTCTCAGGTAATACAAGAATATGAGCAGTGGTAAGTCTCTTATTCAATTCCTGAAAACTAGCTTCACACTTATCATCCTAGTTAAATACAGTTTTCTTTTGGGTTAAAGAAATCAATGGTCCTGCAATTTTTCAGAAGTCTTTAACAAACCGCCTATAATAGCCCGCCAAACCCAAGAAACTACGAATTTCCGTGACAGTCTCGGGTCTTTTCCAAGTCATCACCACCTTAATTTTCACAAGATCAATAGATATTCCCTCATATGAAATGATATGGCTTAAAAAGGCAACCTGTTTCAACCAGAATTCGCATTTGCTAAATTTGGCAAACAATTTATGTTCTTGTAGGGTTCGAAGCACAATTCTCAAGTGTTCTTCATGCTCTGCCTCAGACTTAGAATAGACCAGTATATCATCAATAAAAATAACAACAAACTGATCAAGATAAGGTCTAAATACTCTCTGCATCAAATCCATAAAGGTGGCTGGAGCATTTGTCAACCCAAATGGTAATACAACAAACTCATAGTGGCCGTACCTGGTTCTGAATGCAGTCTTGGGTACATCTTCTCTATGAATCTGCAACTGATAATAACCCTGCCTCAAATTAAATTTAGAAAATACAACAGCACCCTACAGCTGATCAAACAACTCCTCAATTAAGGGTAAAAGATATTTATTTTTTACCATCACCTGATTAAGGCCTCGATTATCAATACACAATCGCAGAGTCCCGTCTTTCTTCTTTACAAATAACACAGAAGCACCCTAAGGTGACGAACTAGGCTGAATAAAACCCTTTTTAAGTAGGCCATGTAGCTGAATTTTCAATTCCTGCAACTCAGGGGGAGCCATTCTATATGGGGTTCTAGAAATAGGATTAGTCCCTGGCAATAAATCAATCACAAACTCTATCTCTCGGTCAGGTGGTAACCCTGGTAACTCCTCAGGAAAAACCCTCGGAAAATCTTTTATAACAGGTACCTCGTTCATTTTTAATTTATCTCCTTGCTGATTAATTAGATAAGCTAAATATGCATTACAACCTTTACCTAACATTTTAGTAGCTTTAATAGAAGATATGATATGAGTCCCAGTAGATTTTCGACTCCCAAAGACTTTAATAACAGGTTGATCAGGTACTTCTAAAGTTAAAACTTTCCTTCTACAATCCAAACATGCATAATATCGTTCCAACCAATCCATCCCCAAGATAACTTCAAAGTCCCGAAATGGCATAATAATCAAATCAATAGGATACATGCAACCCTCAACACAAATATCACAATTTCTACACACAGACTTCGTAACATATTTAATACCCATAGGACTACCTACTTCAATCACATACGACAGTTTATAAACTTTTAAAGTAGTAGATTGTGCACATGCAGGAGTAATGAATGAATGTGTAGCCCCGGTGTCAATCATAACTACTACCGGCTGATTATTAATAAGAAAAGTACATTCTACTACTACCGTTGAGTCTGGAAGCTCTTCCTGATCGAGAGCAAACACCCGTGCATGGCCTCGCGGTACAGTAGCTGTTTCTAAAGCTCTAGTCTGAGCACCCTGGCTGGAAGTCTGTCCCTGACCTTGTTTAAACTTGGGGAAATCTCTAGCCTATGCTGATCACTGCCATAACCCACGTATCGACCCAATTTTCTCCAATACTCTGCCTCCGTGTGGCCCTTGCGATTGCAATGAGTACACTGTAGGTTTTTCTTGGCAGCAACACCTCCTGGAGGAGTCCTGTAAGTAGATGTAGCAGAACTACCTTGCTGAGATCTAGCAGTCACTGGTCGGGTTTGTGACTGTCTCTGTGGCTGGTTCTGAGCTGGTCTCAGCTGTGACTGTGCCTGAACTGGTCCTGGATAGCTCTGTGTCTGCCTAGGCTGCTGAGTCTGAACAGGCTACTGATACTGCCTCTAGTAGCCCTGACTCTGGGACTGATACTGTCGTTTACTTGACTGACTAGACTAAGCCAACACATTTGTCTTACGTTTCTCGAACCTCAATGCGGCCCTAATTACTGCAGCATAGCTCGGATAATCCTGCGAAGACAGATTAAGCATAATATCACTCCTCAACCCTGTGATAAACCTCTGAATCTTCATGTCCTCCGGCTGAACTAAAGCTGGCATGTATCGAGAAAGTCTAGCGAAAGTATCCTCATATTGATCTACAGTCATGTTTCCCTGTCTCAAAGCTATAAATTCCTCCTGATGTCTCTCGCGAGTTACCACCGATACATATTTATCCCAGAACTCACGAATAAAGTCAGCCCACACATGCTGGACCCTCTCAGCATCCTATTTCTCTCTAATAGTACGCCACCACTCCTCGGCATTACCCTCCATTAAGAATGCAGCATAAGTAATCTTTCTCTCATCATTGCACTCGTGTATCGCAGAGACTTTCTCAAACTTGTTCAACCACATCTCAGCTTTCATGTCATCTGGCTCACCATAGAAACTGTATGCCCCGTGGTACAAGAATTTATCATACAAGTTACCTCCAGCAGTACCACTACCCTCTGGTCTAGCAGTTTGATTACCTCTGCCAACACCTGTCGTACCCTGCTGAACCACAGACTAAGCTATTGTATTCATGGCGGTGGCCATTGTGGCCAAAATCTGCCAATTATCCACAAATAAGTCAACATCTAACAACCCCTCCACACAAGCTTCACATTAAAGAATTTATCATACAAGTTACATCGATGTATCTCGATCCTACGACCCTTTCTCCTGAGGTAGGTCTATATGCCCAGCAAGTGAACCACACATCTGGGGTAGTGGAGTATACTCAGCGAGAAAGGGAATAGGTACCATGGTAGTCAAGGGAGCACGGCAAGCCAAACGCCGCCCGTATTTCTCGACGCTACCCTGTCCGAAAAGGTTGCGCAACCCCGAGACAAGTCCACAATAATCAAGATATCAAATAACATGTAAGAAGGACGGCGAAGTAGGCCGCTCTCACAATTATCCACAAATAAGTCAAGAATCCACAAAATAACAACAAAGCTATAAAGAGACAAATATCATAATCTTCACAAAACTTCATGGATAATCTTAGGAACCCATGTATCATGCATTTAAACCTCTACCAAGTATTCACAAGTTCATATGAGCAAAAAGTTAACCAAAACATCGTTTCCTCTTTGTTAACTTTCTGATTTCTTCTCCCACGCAAGGTTCAAGGTTTCAAATTATCAAGCCAACCATCCTACATCCCTAGGTAGGTCCAAAGGCACCTATCTAAGCTTTGAAAACCCGGTTTGGAAACAAAAACTCGGGAAGGCCCCGAGCGGGTTTGAACTACAACTACTCTATTCGGACCCCAAATTCACATAACGAAAGCACCAAATGTGCTTCCATACCCCAAGGATAACTAATCCCAAGCCTAAATGTCCAAAATGACAAGTTCCTGATTCCTTTTATATGTCATATGACTTAGAAAAAATATTAAATCGAACTTTTAAAACGGTCGAAAATCTTATGAATAGTAGCCTTACATAGAGCAATTAAGCAAGAAAAATGATGCACGTAAGAATGCTCAAGTAAGTATGCAACAGTTATAAAGAAATTATAATGAAATTCTCAAGCGTTACAGGGACATAATGCAAAAGGTGTTAACCTTCTACATACGACTGTAGACATCTACATTAACATGATTGAAAAATCCATCCAGGTAATTCAGCTGCAAAACCAAACTCAATTAAGTAGCCATTTCTTTCTAAAAATGCATGATTATCTAATATTTCGTTAACTTTACCAGGATGGACATTTCGGATACAAGTCGCAACCCATCTCCTGGAGCAGAGTCACAAAGCAATACCTCATGATGCTCGAAATCAATAATACAAAGATACCAGTGCTCACGGTAGACATTAATCGGGATGAACATCTTGAGTCAAAATTTCGTTTGTCAGATTTCGTCCTTTATATTGTAAAAAATCTCTATCCTATGCTCAAAGAGAAAGTGAAATACCTTATTGCAATCGGCCAACAAACTACTGTCTTTGTTGAAACCCCAAAACGCTCATTTACAGCTCTCAAATGATATGGGCTGTCCATAAAAACCAATTAGGATGTGTTGCTGCAATACGTAAGGAAAAACCAATATTAAACGATATAACTTTGATTAAATAAGCATTACATTTCATTGCAGTAACATGTATTTCACGTCTATGAAAACACATTACATACTGTAAAGTAGTAGGGACGATACCAATTTCGCATTGTTACACCTCTGGCTCATTTTACTTTCGTCAATGCATACACCCAACAATCGACAATCTGGTGCCCATATCTCACAATTAATACAACGACCGTCGATATTAAAGTAGATAATAATCAAACGTTAACGCCAAAATCACTAACACGTGAAGCGACGTGAGAGTTTGACAACATGCAACGCATATGTTCCCTACTAGCATAGTACATTCCTATGTCAATTACTATCTCCCTGAATCACAAATACAATAGACTCCTTTATTTTCAATAGTTATCATGTAAACAATCTTCAAATCGAATGTCATGTCCAAACCTTTCGCCCTCTCATAGGAAAATAGATATTCGTATAACATGGAATCGTCTTCCATCATGCGAAGAGCTACTGTGAAAGGAAGAAAGTTGGGGTCCGGCCTAGAGTCATTGCTCACAACTATTTGATTTCCGGTTGATGGACCTATCTGGAATAGGCTCTTCGAACATCTGGGTGCTTTGGGCTTTCGCAATCCTGTAGTTTTCTTCAAATTTAGGGAGGTAATTGATGCACTCCCATCGAACGGTGATGATGACTCATGATTTCCATGGGATTGTACTTGTATGAGTATTTCGCCACCTATACCTCCATCATCTACACGAAGACCACCACCACCACAACCAACAGCAACCCCATCCAACCCAATATCGAATCCCCGACCATAGTTGTCAATCGACTGGACTATATTAGTCAAAGTTAAGTCTACAGGGTGATTGAACCTACTCATGAATTGCACGAGCATAGCATTAGTGTTCGCCCATACTGTTGATGCATTTCTAAATTCTGCTTGCATTCCTAACAGACTGCCTTTCATCCTGTCAATATCCCTTTGCATACCCTAGTAAGCACATAAAATATAATATAGTCAATGTACACGAGAGAAATACACTTACGAAAAAATTAAACATGGTGTATGATAGATAACTTACGTTTAGTCGGGCTTTTGAGGAGGGCCCAAGAGAAGATGTAGCCCTTCTTTTCTGTATGTCAGTCGACCTACGGCATCCAAATACATAAAATCGTGGAACAGTTTATAATTAACAATACCACAGCATATATATAAAAATGTAAGGTGAAAGTCTTAAGTTCCTAACATGTAGTAATTTATATGCGGTTATCACTTTACAATATCATAAACTACGCAACAAGCATTGCAGCAACATTAGACACAATTTCTCGTAGCTGCTCATTTTCGCTCGTGTATATGCGATGTTAGTAGATACGGTAGTACAAGATAGAAATACAGGTGATGGTGTGAGATACAAGGAGTACAATGTTGATATCAAGCTGCCTGAATATTACAATAACAAGACATGAATGAATTAATATAGTCAAGTTAATAAGTCAACGGATTAGACTAATTTTCAGTCATCATTAATCCCATTTTATCGGTTAAGGTGATACATTAATGTGACGGTACCATGCGAAAGAAGTGTGTACCATATCTAATTCCTGTCGTTTCAGGTGTGTAGGATTATAACTACTATGTAGAAGACGCAGTCCCATAGTAATAAATATCTTCTCATTTTATCTCTTTTTCAATATATATAAGGTGTATTATGAATCATTAGATTTGTTTCATTTCTATGGCAACTAATTATTTTAAATGAGATTTCAAACTTTCATTTTAAATGTTTATAGTTATTAAATTATATGTAATAGTTGAAATCGAAGAAAAACAATTATCATGACCGTATATGTTATTTTAAAGATTAGAGGATCCAAATCCTCAATTTACTTTGCAATGGAAACAATAAAATATCAAAAAAATTCATGACCTCAAACAAGCAAGTCTCTGACAAAAAAAAAAAAAAAAAAAGCAAGTCTACAATTTTTTTCATCACTAGCCTGCAACCATACTATAATGATGACACGCCACATGTCAACTTCCTCTTCAATTGGTTGTCACGTCATCTCTCCCTTGCCAAGTACAATAACAAGTGAAAACGACGGCTCTTTATTATGCACACGTAATGTGGCGGATTAATCGCTGCTGATACTGCTGCAGCTGCTACTTGCTGCAGTGCATGCATTTGCACGGGTACATGTCATTCCAATTAAAATTCCAAATTTATCCTTAACCATATATATATTTCCTAATAACGTAAATATTTGCTAATAGTGTTAATTTTTTAACTTCAGTTTTTAATTAAAATACTTTCACACACAGTGCAAACTAATTACGCAAACAATTCATACTTTTTTGGAGGTTTTGTGGGAACAAATTTTAATATATTCATACATCTTTCCATTAACACGTCATTCCTCATAGAATTTCAAATATATTACAATTTGAATTAGCGTAACTTTAAATTTGAATTAAAGATTTGACTGTTTTAAAAATTCTATAACTTTTTACCATAAAATATTTGTACACGAGTGAAAAAAGCTTAAATTCAATTTTACGAGTCACATTATTCATTTATTATAGTGTCAAATAATTACACCAATCAATAATCTTGTAATTTCGAGCATAACAGGATTAAGCCAAGCAAACTTAATCCTTTTTCTTAAGTTAAGTACCTTGTCGTGTCAAATTGCGGCCATTTTCGTTTCCTTGGGAACCAATTTCCCACATTTAATGTGATGTAGACGAAAGTACAGGCTACAACAAAATGTCAACCCCTAAGCGAAGGACAGCTACTCACGAAACGAAATATGACATGACTAAACCCTGCAACGATTGCCACTGCCGCAGCTGCAGGTGTTGCTTCTATGCATTTGGCACTACAAACAGTGTACAAGAACTAGCCAATAAAGTTGAATACAAAAAAGTCATACTTATTTTCCGCATAGCTCCATTTGATTGTCTTAAAATAACTTGTTCGAGCAATTATTTTATTAAAATCTAAAATTTCGGAAAACGTATTTTGGCCTTTAAGATGTCTAAAGAAAAATATTGAGATATGATATCTATTACAAATAAATATTGTAACACCCCAATCTCTCTCGAGACCGAAGGTTCTATCAATCGATCTAATCACAACCCAAACCAAACCCGGGCAAAATTTTCAGGGAAAACGGACGGAGTCTCCCCTGTTTCTAGGCGAAATGTAAAATCTGTAATAGCATATAAATGGACCACCACCGTGTCCAACCATACAAAACTTCCTCAAGGCCATCCGAGCCTCGGTTCTTAACAATTTAAACTCAGCAAGTATACATACATTTCCAATTTAAAAGCTAACCTATCTTTTTCATTTTGATAAGTACATTCAAACTAGACAATTAAACCATACTAAGCTACTGCATAAAATAAACTATCATGCCATTCTAACTCTTTTCCTTTGTACATTACAAACATGCATTGAAGTTAAGCTACATTAACTAAATACATAATCTAACTTATCAAACCATTCCAACTACTTAGCTAGATTTAAATTACATTTCTTTTAACAATAAATACATACAACATAAAAGCATACAACTTTACAACTTTGACAACTTAAGTCACATAGGCACGCAAGACAACTCTTCAAGCACGGACTTTCACGAAATCACGAACTTTTCCAGCTGACATGGCATTTCTTGAAATGTGGTGGTGAGGAGTGAGTATACACAACACGTATACTCAGTGAGGGCGAGACAAATATCAAATTAGAGAGAAAGAAATTCGTGCAATGCAAATAAGACAGTTAAGCAATATAACTGAGAAGTAAGCAATCGAGACAAACAATTAATACAATAAGCAATTACTGAAAGCATTAACACAACCATTCAAAGCTATACCACACTCTGAAGGCTATGGTTCACTCATACGAGCAATGTACCATTTCACGAGCGATACATCAATCTCGAGCTTGATATTGACAACGATGACAATAAGCGCACATCCACCTTATAACACCAGTCTGGAATACCCCGGGAGTAACCATCAATTATACGACCCAAATCCCCTTGGGAGGCAACCCAAGCGAGAAGAAGGAATAGCTACGGAGCTAGAGCAACCAACACTGGCAACCCGAGGCTACCCAGAGAGGCCCATCACTCACGTGCGTGACACTATGCAATGCAAGACTCGATACAAGACAATAAATGAGCGACAGCACAACAATACAAACTAGTGACAACAAACGAGATAACAAGCAATCACAATCAATACTAGTATTCAACTAACTTTTCAAGCATAACAAGTAATAATAAGCAACAATAACAACAATTAAACAAGTAACGGCAGTTCAAACACGAAAACAACAAATATCACTATTCAACTCCAACTTCCAAGGACAATTACGGGCAAACGAGCTACAGTATTAGGAAACCGATTTCACTACATTCACTCAGGCACTACAAGGCACGTTTCTACGTCACTAAACTTCACTTTCTCACCCGAGACCCGAAAGTCCACCTACTGCGTTTGAACTACAGCTATGCTAACCGGTCATTCAATCAACGCCACAACAGTGCCAAAAGTGCTTCCATGCCCTCAATTACGAAACCCCCAACTCAATTCGAGCACGATCAACTTTTGGTCAAACGGCCCCTTTACGTTTCTTTGTCTAATTTCTAATTTTAACAAAGGCCGATCCGTTTTTATTTCACATTTTATCTTTCTATCACTAATGGCACCTATCCAAATCAATCAATCACAATTCGGATCGAAATCCGAAATTCTAGGATTTACTATTCATAATTCACTATTCATGTTCTTCCCCAATTTCAAATACGCCGTTTCAATTGTAAAAATTGCTAAATAACTAACAAGCAATGCTCTACGAACCCTAAGCAAGCTATTTCAAGCAATAACAGGCATTATAACGCGATAAATATCAAATATGAAAAATTGACTCAAAAATCAAATTCATATTAAAATGCACAAAAGCGTGAAAACCCTCACAGATATTGAAGACCAAGACCCGCAAGGACCCGAGCCACGACCCCCGAGCAATTCCACGCACGATTGTAGAAGAAAATGCAAGCAAAATATTTTTTTTTTCTCTTGCAAAGCTTCGGCCATGGGTGTGGACACAAGGGTCAATTTTTGTTTTGTTTTTGAGCCATTTTTGCCTTGTTTTTAATTTAAATGGTGACAAGGGCATTTTGGTCATTTGCAAAATCAAACTTTAATTAAAAATAGTCAAATAAGCTTATTTTGGTGCCATTAAGTCTAATTCAAGTTAAAACAATGCAATTAAATGAAAAACAACTAAAACTAGTTAAATTAAGCTAAAAATATTTTTCACTAAATCCGAAAAATATTTCTCTAACTCTTATTTTCGAAATTTTACGATCGAACGGTCAATAATCGATCGCTAATAAAGTGATGAGCAATAATATAAAACTTTAATTCTTTGAAAAGTAGAATAGTAGAATAGTTTAAAATTCACTCCGGCTCGGAGTTACTTTCCTCATTTATTTGAAAACCGAGTGATTTTAATGCAAAACAACCAAAACCGATTATTAAAATAATCAAAACAATCAAAGTAATTAATATTCATTTAAAAATAATTAATTTAACTATTTCAAGAACATTTTAAAGAATTATGAAGTTAATGTTAAGTTACAAATGAACAAATAAATATAAACATGAAATCAAGTGCAATTAAATATTAACATTTAAGATGACACTTAATTAATCACAAGAGAATAAATTCAATTACTACAATTATTAGAAATAGGTAATAATCTTTTAATCAATTAATATAAATCCTTTGCGAATTCTTCTAAAAGAAATAGCAAAACAGTGAAAATTAGATGATTTAACTAATTAAACGTTTAATCAAATGCAGTCAAGTGCTATTAAATGCATGCTGGGTTCGGGTTATCACATCCTTCCCCCCTTAAAACAATTGCGTCCTCGCAATTCTTCTTCCAATAGGACTCTGCATCATCTAAAATCCAACTCTGATAAATCTTCATCGGTTGCTGAGCAAGATAATATATAAGAATGCTCGTAGGAAATCCCGAATAGAAATTCCAATCAAGAATGCCGAGGAAATACCAACTAAAGACTGAAGCAAAGATACTGTAGATATCATCAATACCACATACTAATGATAGGAAGAGTACCGAAGGAATACCTTATTTAAGAATCTTCAATAGAAGTCTAACAAGTACCAAGTAAGAAAGTTAAGAGATAGCCAGAGTAGATGCACCTCATGCAATACTGACTACCGTAAATTGACCCAACTGAAAGTTCTGTAAAGGAAATATAGAGAAGAATACCAAAGGCCAACCTCTAAATGAAATCTTCCAATCACTGTGTTCCTACCGCAACATCTTAGTCAAACAGCAAGTATAGATTCCCCTGAGTGGAAAGGCCAAAGGAGAAGCCGTAAACAGTACAAGATAATATGTCCAAGCAGAATTCCAAGTGTAGGATCTTCCAATAAATGCCAATAAGGAAAATACTAGTAAAATGCCCGATAAGAATTCCAAAGAATACTGTAAGTAATATGAGATAATGAGTCTGATAGGGATTCCAGTTACCAAACCAACTGAGGGATGCCAAAGAAAATACCCGAACAATGCTCCAGTAAGAAAGTACCAAGAATTGCCCAATAAGTAATACTAAATAAATGACCACTAAGAATCCTAGAGAATGCCATTGAAGAATTTCCAATAAGGAATACTAGTAACACTCCAATAAAGACCGAGACACATATGCCATAGATAATACCATGCAGTAAGTCCAACTGAAAACCCAATAGCCAAGTCTACCAAGAAGTGCCAATAGAAGTCTCCAAAGAATACCCAGTAAGAAACCCAAGAATGCTACCAAGAGCCATCATACAGAAACCCCAAAGAAAGTTATCTTTTTATGATTGCCATTCACAAATAAGAGTCTTAGAAGTATGCCAACAACTGAGCTCCATAAACAAACACCAACTCCCAAATAAGGCTAGTCAAATGCCATTCATTTCCTGCCAATCCATACACCTTGAAAAGCCAGCGGTGAACCACTTTCTTCAGGGGAGAAAGAGGACTTGCTTACCATTTCAATTGGACTTGTATGAATGCCAATATATCACAGTTATACATATGCCTTAAGCTATTATGCCAGGAAGTTTACAAAATAGTTTATTCAACAAAGTCTCTCAAGCACGACAATCAAGTCAAGCACAACATAATCAATTCAAATCACGGTATAGCTAATTCAAGACATTCTAATACACACATTACAAGCAATACTTCAAGCAAATAATAATTCACGAGGTCGATTCGATTCACGATGCCAATTCAATAAGCCAATTCGATAGACAACTAGACATTTCACCTTTCTTGAGAAACATTTAACACATAACACATAACTTTATCACATAAGTGCATACATTCAAGTCAAGACACACAATCTCACATACAAGCATACACTTTCAAGACACACTTAACAAGCACACATTCAAGGGTCACTACCTACCAGACCGAGGACCCTGTCCCGGCTTATGAGCTAGACAAGCTCTGATACCACCTGTAACACCCCGATCCCTCTCGAGACCGTAGGTTCTATCAATCGATCTAATCACAACCCAAACCAAACCCGGGCAAAATTTTCAGGGAAAACGGACGGAGTCTCCCCTGTTTCTAGGCGAAATGTAAAACCTGTAATAGCATATAAATGGACCACCACCGTGTCCAACCATACAAAACTTCATCAAGGCCATCCGAGCCTCGGTTCTCAACAATTTAAACTTAGCAAGTATACATACATTTCCAATTTAAAAGCTAACCTATCTTTTTCATTTTGACAAGTACATTCAAACTAGACAATTAAACCATACTAAGCTACTGCATAAAATAAACTATCATGCCATTCTAACTTTTTTCCTTTGTACATTACAAACATGCATTGAAGTTAAGCTATATTAACTAAATACATAATCTAACTTATCAAACCATTCCAACTACTTAGCTAGATTTAAATTACATTTCTTTTAACAATAAATACATACAACATAAAAGCATACAACTTTACAACTTTGACAACTCAAGTCACATAGGCACGCAAGACAACTCTTCAAGCACGGACTTTCACGAAATCACGAACTTTCTAGCTGACATGGCATTTCTTGAAATGTGGTGGTGAGGAGTGAGTATACACAACACGTATACTCAGTGAGGGCGAGACAGATATCAAATTGGAGAGAAAGAAATTCGTGCAATGCAAATAAGACAGTTAAGCAATATAATTGAGAAGTAAGCAATCGAGACAAACAATCAATACAATAAACAATTACTGAAAGCATTAACACAACCATTCAAAGCTATACCACACTCTGAAGGCTATGGTTCACTCATACGAGCAATGTACCATTTCATGAGCGATACATCAATCTCGAGCTTGATGTTGACAACGATGATAATAAGCGCGCATCCACCTTATAACACCAGTTTGGAATACCCCGGGAGCAACCATCAATTCTACGACCCAAATCCCCTTGGGAGGCAACCCAAGCGAGAAGAGGGAATAGCTACGGAGCTAGAGCAACCAACACTGGCAACCCGAGGCTACCCAGAGAGGCCCATCACTCACGTGCGGGACACTATGCAATGCAAGACTCGATACAAGGCAATAAACGAGCGATAGCACAACAATACAAACTAGTGACAACAAACGAGATAACAAGCAATCACAATCAATACTAGTATTCAACTAACTTTTCAAGCATAACAAGCAATAATAAGCAACAATAGCAACAATTAAACAAGTAACGGCAGTTCAAACACGAAAACAACAAATATCACTATTCAACCCCAACTTCCAAGGACAATTACGGGCAAACGAGCTACGGGATTAGGAAACCGATTTCACTACATTCACTCAGGCACTACAAGGCACGTTTCTATGTCACTAAACTTCACTTTCTCACCCGAGACCCGAAAGTCCACCTACTACGTTTGAACTACAGCTATGCTAACCGGTCATTCAATCAATACCACAACAGCTCCAAAAGTGCTTCCATGCCCTCAATTACGAAACCCCCAACTCAATTCGAGCACGATCAACTTTTGGTCAAACGGCCCCTTTACGTTTCTTTGTCTAATTTCTAATTTTAACAAAGGTCGATCCGTTTTTATTTCACATTTTATCTTTCTATCACTAATGGCACCTATCCAAATCAATCAATTGCAATTCGGATCGAAATCTGAAATTCTAGGGTTTACTATTCATGTTCTTCCCCAATTTCAAATACGCCGTTTCAACCGTAAAAATTGCTAAATAACTAACAAGCAATGCTCTACGAACCCTAAGCAAGCTATTTCAAGAAATAACAAGCATTATAACGCGATAAATATCAAATCTGAAAAATTGACTCAAAAATCAAATTCATATTAAAATGCAGAAAAGCGTGAAAACCCTCACAGAGATTGAAGACCAAGACCGCAAGGACCCGAGCCACGACCCCCGAGCAATTCCACGCACTATTGTAGAAGAAAATGCAAGCAAAATATTTTTTTTCTCTTGCAAAGCTTCGGCCATGGGTGGGGATACAAGGGTCAATTTTTGTTTTGTTTTTGAGTCATTTTTGCCTTGTTTTTAATTTAAATGGTGACAAAGGCATTTTGGTCATTTGTAAAATCAAACTTTAATTAAAAATAGTCAAATAAGCTTATTTTGATGCCATTAAATCTAATTCAAGTTAAAACAATGCAATTAAATGAAAAACAACTAAAACTAGTTAAATTAAGCTAAAAACATTTTTCACTAAATTCAAAAAATATTTCTCTAACTCTTATTTTTGAAATTCTACGATCGAACGGTCAATAATCGATCGCTAATAAAGTGATGAGCAATAATATAAAACTTTAATTCTTTGAAAAGTAGAATAGTAGAATAGTTTAAAATTCATTGCGGCTCGGAGTTACTTTCCTCATTTATTTGAAAATCGAGTGATTTTAATGCAAAACAACCAAAACCGATTATTAAAATAATCAAAACAATCAAGGTAATCAATATTCTTTAAAAATAATTAATTTAACTATTTCTAGAATATTTTAAAGAATTATGAAGTTAATGTTAAGTTACAAATGAACAAATAAATATAAACATGAAATCAAGTGCAATTAAATATTAACATTTAAGATGACACTAAATTAATCACAAGAGAATAAATTCAATTACTATAATTATTAGAAATAGGTAATAATCTTTTAATCAATTAATATAAATCCTTTTCGAATTCTTCTAAAAGAAATAGCAAAACAGTGAAAATTAGATGATTTAACTAATTAAACGTTTAATCAAATGCAGTCAAGTGCTATTAAATGCATGCCGGGTTCGGGTTATCACAAATATACACACAACATTATTTTTACTCGTTACGTATGGAGAATGAGCAGGCCATGGGCGAGGACTCTGTGGGTTAAGGGGTGGGGGTGGGTGTCGGGTAAGGTGTAGGTGGTAGGTTATTTTACTCATCAAAATTTAAATTTTACTCAACACCACATAATTGGGACAAAATAACCCATCTTCCAGTATTATATCAATTTTGTGACTTTACAAAACACCTTAAAATTAATACAAAAATTTACCCCAAACAACGGAGCCTTAATTACTAAAAAGCATCCAGCAAATAACAATTCTTACTACAGAAGATAGCAAATTAATTTACGAAATACACAACAATCTTAACACATAATAATAATAATAATAATAATAATAAAGGGTTGTAAAAACACAAAAATAAACACAAATTGTTGTTCACATTCCGATCGCGGAAGAAAATCTACCACACGATTTGTTCATTTAGGATGACAAATCCAACCACTAGTGCCACCTATTACAATCAGAACCCAACGACTACTTCGGATTGAACATCACCATCAACGAGTTCACCAACGTATTCACGTCATGCATAGCAGTTGTTGCATTGTGCACTTCTTGTTTCAAGACTGCTATCTCTGCCTTGATTCGACTTATTTGCTTCCTCATACCTTTCACAATGAATACAAGATGATTACTATCAGTGCTATGTACGTATTTGGGTAAAAATATTTTAATGGCATATTCAAATAAGAATTTGTCATAGTTTAGTAGCACTGAAATTGCCTAATCTGGACCACATTTTCCACCCCAAATCTACGCTTGTTTGGCGAAAAATGTTCTCACCACCAGAAAATGTTCCGCCCTTTGATAGCACTGTAAAATTATGGTGAAATACAAAATGTTTCAGTCAAATAACATGGGTATTTCATTATAAAGTATAATCTTTTCAAATCCAAAAACTACCCTACCCACCCCACCCCTTCCTAACCGTCCCCCACCCACACATCACTCAACAACCTTACAATTAACTTGTATATCATGCATATATTTTTTAAAAACGATCTCATGTAGGAAAATATATTTTGGCTGCACAAGAAATCAACATAAATATATAATTTTTTCCAACAAATCATTTTCTCTCGTTAAGTTATAATGTCGGAAAATAATTTTCATTGTACATCTAAACACCAAAACAATAATTTAGGCTTTGTTTGTTTGCAGTAAATATTTTAAAATTATTTTATGGAATTTATGGTCTTTGGTAGCATCCAAAATTTGGTCAACTGTAAAATATTTTTCGGTCAACATTTACGCCTCCTTTCGCTTAAAATTACGTTGTTTTGGTAACATCGGAAAATAAATCAACTGTAAAATGTTTTTTCAATGAACAATTGCGGATAGTGCAAATTTTTGAAAAACATATTCATTTTTTTTTGGAAAAATAAATATTTTACAGAACTCACGGTACATTCAATAAAAATATATTGTCCTGAAAACAATTGCAAGGAATTTTTTTTTCTACAAATAAGTTATTTTACGGCAAACAAACGGAGCCTTATTCTCTTGTATTTTCCACTAAATTATTTCCCTCGACAATATTTTACGTCAAAAAATATTGTTCACTGTACATCCAAGCAGAAGAATATGTTTTCAAGTATTCTATTGTCAAATAAGCTTTATTACCCCCAACTAGTTATTTTATGGCAAAAAAAACCAAGCACAGGCAAATAATTTCTTATAAACTAAAATATTTTCCTTCCATATCTTCTTACACAACCTAGTTATTACATCTAACATGTGAATCCCACCCAACAAAATGATTTGAATTGTGTAAAAATTTCCTCTTTACCGGCTTAACTTTTTTCATAAAATGTTTACTTAACATAGTATTAGAGCCTACATTCCAAAAACTCCTGAGTACAAAACTGACCGCCACCCATTTCAAAAATATTAAAGTTGTCCAAATGCAAGGCTCGTAAACTAATGCCCCCTGCACTTGTGGGGGCGTGTTGACGATGATAAATAATAAAACAAATTTCACCCTAATTGTTTAAACTTTCAGATGAGGTTGTCACTTAACGACTTCAAATCGATGAACAATAGTATAAGTTTTCCAGTAAAATGTTTTCAATACATGTTTTCATGCAATTTTTTTGAAAAAAAATATTGTACGTAACCAATACCTTAATTCGGGTTGACGCTGTCTGCCCTAGTACGCCGGACCGGGGCATGGGTGTTCTTCTTGTCCGAAGATCCGTCATCCTAAAAAATTTGTATGTCAAATAATATCATTTAGATCATGAACAGTGCCCTCCAAATAATAATAATAATATTTTTGTTACGAGTTCCGCAAAACAAACTGGTACAAACTCACCTTTGGGGTTGTGAAGTGCGAAAAAATTGGTTGGGGGATGAATATGTTAGGGCAAGAGTAAAAGAGAGAATGTTGTAGCCTACAACATATATGAGCGCTATATATTCCTATTATTTAAAAATTGTAATTTATGAAGGCCATTATTTCATGATGTGACACAGTGTTGTTGTAGCATGTATTGGGTAACGTGAGATTTTAATGAAAAATTATTCTATAAGGCATGTTGCAAATCTGTCACAATCACATGTCAAGTTTTTATTTCTTGAGGCTAATTCACGTTAGTCTGTATCGTGCAGATATGTCATGTCAAAATGTTAGAATTTTCTCTTTTTACTTAATTGGCCTTACATAGTTTTAAGTAAATTACTATAATGCCCTCACTTATAACAATTGATTGACATTTATCAACTAATTGAAGCATTTTTTGTATATGTGGCTGTGCTAGATTTGCTACATGTCTCATGGAAGAAGGACCCGATTTTACTATGACAACTCAGTGGAAATATCTTCATGCATCGTGTCACGTGCAGATTTCTCCTAAGTTCTAAAATCGTAAAATTACGGCTCCGTTTGTTTGCCGTAAAATTACTTGAAGTTGAGAAAAATATTTTCAACACAAAATATTTTGTTCATAAATTAAATAAATTTATTAGCTCTGTTTGTTTGCATTAAAATAACTTGTTGGGGGAGATATTTTCCTTAAAAATAGAATACTAGGAAAAATATTATATTGTTTGGATATACTGTGAGTTCCGTAAAATTTTTATTCTACTAAAGGACATGAAAATATTTTTTCAAATTTTGTACTAGCCGCAATTGTTGACTGTAAAATAATTTACAGTTGACCAATTTTTAGGTACTATCAAACACCGTGAAATTAAGTAAAACTATCGCAATTATTGTTAAACAATTTACATAGAGAACATTATTTCTTTTATAAGTACTGACATTAATAATACTAAAAATTACATGTACATAAAATAAAAATATCGAACAACATTGTAAGACAAAATAAAATTAATAAAAAGGGAATTTCCCTTGAAGGCAAAAAAAGTTAAATAAATTGTTAAACATCAGGATAAACCGATATAGGAAAGAAGCAGACGTTGGTATGTCGTGTCTTTGGAAAGGCATATCACACCCCTTACTCTCCTGGAGTTGAGATCCGATGAAGGAAACAAATTGTGAATGGCGTTAAGGAATAAATTCTTAATACCTCCCATTCCATTTCCTTTCTAAAAAAAAAAAAAAAAAAACACATACTCATTTATGATCCTCTAATTATTAGAAGGGTCCTTTCAATATCGTGCTTTCAACAGTAATGATCAATTAGTTAATAAAAATTGATTATTAAATAATAAAGTCGTTGACAAATGTAATAGAGCGACATAAACCTTTGTCAATTTCTTGAATTTAAGTTGTTTTTTTTCCTCCCACTATGTAAATGGAAGATATATCTTTTTTAATATCCCAAAGGTGAACATTTAGTCAGTACCCATTATTTAAGTTTATTTTCCATTTGGTCGCTATTACTTCCGCAATTATTTCACCCAAGCTTAAATGTTTTTTCCTCTTAAATTCAGTATGGACCATTCATTTCATTTTACGCATCTATTACAGCTCATTTATTTTTTGTTTAAATTACAATTTGTAATGTCTGGGAGTCTATATATAAAAGCTTAGGGCCATAATTATACTTTCATAAAAATATAAGGGTCTGAATGTTCAACCATTTAAGAGAACGAGGAGTAATTTGACAAAGTGTGTAACCATGAGTTGTAAATGTTTGATCAATGAGGAGGGTTGGGATAATTTATTTGGACGAAATTCGAAGAGGTGCGGCCGTTACAAAGAGATGCCTTATAACGCCCCGATCCCTCACGAGACCGGAGCCCCGTTCCAATACCCGAGGTCACGAAAAATGAGAGAAAATGGACAGAGTCTACCTTGTTTATAGGGCTATTAGTTTACCTACAAGCAGTAACTTAACCTCAAAACTATAATCCAACTCCAAGGTACAATCCCATTCACACAAACATGCAAACAAACTAGGCAATCAAGTAAATCACTGAAGTTATTACAACCCATCTACAGTTATTAACTTATACAAGAATGCAAGCTTTACTTTATATTACAACCTTTTAGACAATAGAAATATACACAAGGTTTCATAAACTCAAGACAAAACACATATAGCCAGTAACTTGCATTTCCTGCACATAGACCAATACATAGCATCCAACCATAGCTTTTCCTGAAACATGTTAAAACGAGGAATGAGTAACCGAAGTTACCCAGTGAGGGAAGTGATACAACAAACCGGGGCGTGCAACATGATATGCAACAGAATAATAGCATTTCCAACACCAAATAACACAACCAAGTAAACAGGTAATTAACCATATATTAAAAGGATACAGTTCCACTTCAAGTCTTCAATCTCGTACCACGAACCACGAACTTCACGCAAGTGCCGGCCAACCCTTACTCCTCCATATTGGGATACTCCGGATATACCCTGATCCTACGACCCTTTCTCCTGAGGTAGGTCCATATGCCCAGTAGGTGAACCACGCCTCTGGGGTAGTGGAGTATACTCAGCGAGAAAGGGAATAGGCACTATGGTAGTCGAGGAAGCACGGCAAGCCCGATGCCGCCCGTGTTTCTCGATGCTATCATGTCCGAAAAGGTTGCGCAATCCCAGGTCAAGATCACGAGAGCCAAGTATATCAAATATCACATAAGAGGATCAACAAAGTTGGCCATCCTCGCAGTTAATCACAAATAACATAAGAAAACACATGATAGCGAGTAATTAGTACATATAAACTATTTCAATTACTAAAGAATACAATCTAGAAACAGTAAAATAAGTTAAAATGCACAGAAGAGATGAAGACTTCCTCACCTTTATCAAACCTGTAAGGGTATAACTTAGGCTTATTCCAAACCTCTTTGAATCAGCTCAAATGTGCAAACCCCTAGTTATTCATATGAGTGTAACACTTTCATTATCCATTGCAATTCTATTATCATGATTAGCTCTAATATACATATAGCCCAAATATACAACTTAACTCATAAGATAACATGAATCACACATCCTTCAAGTTAAACACTTAATACACGCTACTACGCTTATACACTAAGCATTACTCAATTACTAAACATGTTAAAAGAACTCTAACATGCATTATCCAAAGTGAAATCATGTACAAGATTATCTATATTCTCTAAGATCATTAAATGTACACTAACTACTTTAGATTACAAGACATGTTAAAATGACACTCTTATTAACACTAAAACACAATAAGCAACAAATTCACATTCTTTAATCAAGTTATTATTCATTTTCTTCTTCAATTCACTTATATACACAAGTTCATATTCCAAATGTAATTAAGCTAGAAAGTTCACTCTACCACATCATTAGACAACATAGAAGACATTAAAGGCATCAAATACCATTCAGTTAAGATTATAAGTTATAAATTCCAATTACTTTTAATTATAATAATCAATAATCATATAACTAGATGAGTTATCCTTATAGTCCTACTCACTTAGCATACTTAGCATACAACGTCTATTAGAATATAATCTTTAACAAAGTACAAGTACTATAAATACTATAACAAGATATAAACATTAAATATGAAAATAACTATACGAACACAAAGGGGTCAATGTCCGATGACCACGAAACTTCACGAAATGCTCACAAATGCTATATAATGACATACAAAGGTAAGATATACAAGTACCAAAGCTAATTCGAAGGCTAAGCATGAAAACCCCGAGTTTCCCCTTTGTTCGACTAGACTATTTAGCTTTCTACCGAAATTCAAGGATCAAGTTAGGCAAGATAGTTATTCTACCAATCCAAGGATACCTAAATACATCTTTTAGAGCCTTCAAATCATAGCCTAGAGTTCAAATACCCGGAATCACCGAAAATGCCTCTTTGTGGGTTTTCATTACAAGTACCTATTATGGGACCCAAACAAGAGAAACGAAGGTATTTCTAAGGCTTCAATACTTAGTCAAGACTAGCCATAACCTTGAAACGTGCCCGGATTCGAGTTAATCCCAAAACCCATTTCTAAAAGTCGCCAATTTCGTGTTTTAACTATAGTCCGAGCAATTAAACCACATGGAGCCATAAATCTGTCCTCATTAGCATCTAAAGCATCTATTTGAAGCCTAGAATCAAGCTATAAGACACAATTTTACAAACCCTAAAAATATGCACTATTCATCATCTTCTTCGTTGGCATATTCAAATATTTCCATAACCACACCTACAAACTACACAAACTAGGTCTCTAGCACATATATACAACATATATCATCATCTTTAAGTATTCAATAACCATTTGATAGCAAAGCTAAAAATTCAAGAAAGGTGCAACATTTAAATAATGCAAATAAGTGCATAAATCTCTCACCAATGTGTGTAGAAAGCTAGGACAAGGCTTGGAGGGCTTGGAATCAACTTGCACAAAGTCTAGATGTGCTAAAAAATGGAGAATGAAGTGAAATTTTTCTGCCTTGGCACTGTAGCAGGCCGTCGGGTATGGCTGCTCCTTGGAGGGCTTTTTGTGCAATTGTTTTCTAAGTGTTGTGTGTTGTGTAGTGTATAAGTGTTATTTAATTGGTTGGGGGCTAATTTGGTCTTTTGGCACTTGTTCAACTAAGTCAATTTTGCTAAGAAATGTAACTTAAAGTCTAGCCAATTAATTCATGTAACAACTTTACTAATTCATTATTCATTCGAACTACTAAAACATTTTCTAAACGAGCCTTCCTAACACTAATTGTTCAAACGCTCATTTTTCCTATTCCTAAAATAATGAATTAGTCTAAGAAAAAAAAAATAATTCAAAGAAAGTAAGCAATTGAAAATTGAAATGAATAGTGACTAAGAAGATAACAAGTAAGGACACAGTCAGAATGCACAAACAGTAGATGCAACAGTTAATGAAACATGGCAATGTTCTCAGGCGTCACACGCCTTTTAATGCAATTTAATAATATAAATACTGCAACCCTCAATCAAACAAATGACATTACAATACAACCTCGCAAATTTGAGTAACCATGTCCATGACCCCTGAAGCAACCACGTCGGAAAGCCATGAACTTGGAGAGGGTTCATTTTAGTCATTTGAAGTGAACCAGACCCCCAGTGAAGCAAAAATAATCGTCAGCGTTCTAGGACAGTACGACGACAAACGTAAATGGTTTGGGATCTTCCGGAACAGACCTTTACGCAGACTTATGTGGACGTACTGTTTAAAAAAAATTAGAATTAGCAGGTGTTGAGTTTTTGTTTAACGGTAATCGAATCCGATCTGATCAAACACTGAACGATGTTGAGATGTTGGGATGGGATGAGATTGTAGCCATGCCACTTCCCTATGGGAGGGGTGTAGGTTCTGGTTCATCATTTTACCAATTTTTTATTTTAATTAAAATATGTATGAATTTTTTCCCCTTATGTAATAATAAACTTATCCATTACGTCTTCTTAATGCAGGAATGCCATAATGAATAGTTGGTTGACAGGAGAATATGGGGATGATATGTATGTATTTTGATGCTCATGTATTAACTCCTAATTCCAATATCATATGTGCTCTCTCTATATATATATACATATATATTTAGTTAATATATGTTATTTTTTTTAAAATTTAAACGTCAATAATTTAAATGTACACTGATGGATCTTTAAGTTGTTTTAGGATTAGCATACGTAGTTTGCATGAAAGTATTCACCTTCATAATAACGACCGAAATACCATGCACGGAAGTAGTAAAACATTAGGCGTCAGTGAAAATTATTTTTATTTATTCCAAAATATATTTAAGTAAAAAATATAAAGTGTAACACCCCGAACCCAATTCCCACGCTTACGGGATACCCCCTGGGACTTAGGCCCAAGCGAGCACCGAGGCCATGACGAGCAAGCCCAGAAACGCACTATGCACGTATTGTCCGCTTTGGGGCCCATACCCCTCACGAATTTGTCGCATCCCAACCACTGCCAAGAAAACGCGCGTGCACGGATAGTCCAGGATATCCCTTATATCCAGTAGTCCCAGCGTTTCTCATTCCGATGTGGGATGGGGTTACCACATCCGCCCCCCCTTAAGGAGGCCCAACGCCCTCGCAGGCCACTGGCGCAAAAGAAGGCCCGCTCTGATACCACTTTGTAACGCCCCGAACCCAACTCCCATGCCTATGGGATACCCCCTAGGACTTAGGCCCAAGCGAGCACCGAGGCCATGGCGAGCAGGCCCAGAAATGCACTATGCACGTATTGTCCGCTTTGGGGCCCATACCCCTCACGGATTTGTCGCATCCCAACCACTGCCAGGAAAACGCGCGTGCACGGATAGTCTAGGACATCCCTTATATCCAGTAGTCCCAGCGTTTCTCCTTCCGATGTGGGATGGGGTTACCACATAAAGTCGTATGGAAAAATATTTGGTGGAATAAATGTAGCACACGTGTTATATTAACTTATGCCGCACGAAACGAAAGGATATTTTTTCATGTGGTGGTATATGTCGCTACAAATTATTGCTGATGAGACGTCATGCATGCTTCCCATGCACATTTATGGTCGATGTGACAACTCGGGCGTGCGTTTCAATGATTTATGGTGCGATACTGAACGGTGGAACACTAATCGATGCCAATAGAGAGTTTTTGCCCACGCATTATTAATTATTACTTGTGGCTTTAATGCAAACAGTGTACATTTAAAGTTTTTCCGTATATGATAATGAAAGTATTTTCATCAACATGAATAACAAATTATTAATATGTGACAAAATAAGTCAAAAAATGTAACAACTTAAATTATAGGAAATAGTCCATCCCAAAATACTCTTATATTAGGTAGGATGTTTTTACATACTTAACAACCACCAAATGGGTAAGATGAGATTTCGATACAAGACCATTACATAAACACAAGGATTATATTATAGAAAATTTATTTAATCATAAAGTACCACATCAAAGTAGTAAGAAATACATCGCATTAATAAGTTTTTAATGTACAAATAAAAGAGACTGTTCTAACAGGCAACAAAAGATAATAGACAAACTAAGATTATCAATTTACACCCTCAACTAGGCGGTTTGATTTTTCCTAGTCACAAGGTCAACAACGTTTTCATATCATTCATAGCGGTTGTAGCGTTGCGAACCTCAACTTTCAGGACTTCAATCTCTGCCTTTATTCCCTTTATATGTTTCTTCATATCCTTCACAGCGAATATAAAATATCATTTAGGTTATGTGCGTTGCATATATAACCTACAGCATGAGTGGAAAATCATTTTGAAAAAAAGTATATTTTGCCAATGATACCTTAAAACGGATAGACGGTGCCGGGCCAACCAGGGATGGTTGCATGCATATTCTTCTCCCCAGACGGTACGTCATACTACAACATGACTGGAAAATAAGATATAGGGAAAAATTGAGAACGTAAAGAATACAACTTGTAGTAAATAATATTTCAGTATCTGGGAAAACTCACAAATTTATTTTCGTGAACAAAGGACGAATTTTTCTTATGAGGATAAAGATGTTGGCCTTCGCTGCGTTGGGATATGTTGTTGTCTACAACATACCTTAATAAGAGAGCGGAGTAGTAGCTAGGGGAAATGGAAAAATAAATGATGGCGTTGGATGTCTTGATTTGATGTCGTAGGGAGGGAGTTGTGTGAAGCATGTCCAAGTTATAATTGACAACACACACACTAATTTCATTTTCATTTTCATTTGTCGTGACATGTGTGGAAAATTTGGAAATTTCCCAACCAACCTCCCAAAAATTTTGAATGATTAAGTTAACTTAACTTCAAAAGCGGTCCCATAAATAAGAAATATTACACAAACAAATTCAAATAACCACAATATTTAAAAAATACAAAAATCAGTACATTGCGTTACATATAGGGCTTCGTTTATTTGCTGTCAAATAACTTGCTTGTGTAAAATATTTACCGTGTAAAATATTTTTCTGGAAAATAAAATATTTTACATTGCTCTGTTTGTTTGCCGTAAAATAACTTAGTGGGGGAAAATATTTTTCTGTAAAATAGACTACTAGAAAATATTTTCTGGTATTTGGATGTACCGTGAGTTCCGTAAAATGTTTTATTCTCCGAAAGTCCCGTAAAACATTTTACAAAATTTTATACTAGCCACAATTGTTGACTGAAAAATATTTTACGGTTGACTAACTATATGGTGCTACAAAACACCGTAAAATTAAGAAAAAACAGCCGCAATTGATGACTAAAAAATATTTTACGATTGACTAATTTTTCGATATTACCAAATACCGTAAAATCCGTAAAATATTTTTTGAGAAAATATTTTACGGCAAACAAACGGAGCCTAGATTACAAATAGGTACACCAAAGACAAAATGTGGTAATCAGAAAATTGAAAACCCGAACATAAGAAAACAATCAAACAAACTAAGTTCAACTAACAATTATAAAGAAATTAGAACTAATTAGATGACATCTTACAATGCTTACAACGGGGCAACGAAAAACTACAAATGGGTTCGAAATTGTGACATGTTAAACGATGAGCTATATGATCCAACGTCATGCTGCGACCCGAAAGTGTTTTGGGAGGAAATAATATTATTGGGATCCTTATATCGCACCGTTGTACATCCGAGCAAATAACCCATCACAGTTGAGTTAACATCCTCTTGACTGGGACGTGGGACCCGAAAGCTAATATTTTCTTACGGAAATGCCAGATTCGATTCGATCTGGCTTGGAATCTCACGCAAACTCAGATAATCAGTGTGTTCGGAGCCATTATTCCTTCGTTTCGGACAAGTATTTGCTTGGTGTCCTCTATTCTTGAGACAAAACAAATGGTAACTAAATATATAATTACAATAGTACCAAAAAAAAAACAAGCCACTAATGGTATAATTAACGAGTTAGAATGCAACATCCATAATTAAACTTTTATAAAATCATACCGGCATTTTCCGCATCGTTTAGGATTTTTTTTTCTCCGGACCTTTTCCCATTGTACCTTTTGGCTTAGCTTTGTTCGGATTCAATACGTCAATAACAAAGGGCTCTGCCAGATCATCCTCGATAACTTGGTTCCCTGGATGATCCTCCATCAACCAGTATTGCTTCGCACGAGCTGTCAAGTATTTCAAGGCGTCCATTACCTCCTTAAATCCCTTGCTAGTCTTTTTGGCATAAAAACCCATTTCAGAAGCCCTAGTCATTATGTACCAATGTCGTGCTACCTTTATTTCATCGATATTGGCAGAGGACAGATTCTTATCAGAAAAATCCTTACTAACCTTGGCTGTCTAACGTCGATTGGCACAGTATGGTAGGATCTCTTTTAGTCCTTTGCACTTGAGAACAAAAAAAATGTGCTTACACGGCAACCCAACTGACTCGAGCCTCTTGCATTCACAATTGATTGTTAGGCTATCTGAATTGAAAAAGACATTACGTATCAAACCTTCGGTGTTGTAGTCCGCGACAGCATATGTTCGGGAACTAGTGTTGTGTCGAATTACGCCGTCGTGCCATAGATTTCCTTGTAGCTCAATGTGCCTTTTAACCTCCAAAATACAACTCTACTGTAAACTTTTGAAGCATGACGCTCTATATCAACGACTGACGTTGTCAACACTGGCTTCGTGTAGTTCGTCTTAACTTCTTTTGCCACAACATTAACCCTTAAACGCTCTAAACCTCAGTGGTAGTCCCTCATAAATTCTATAAGACTTCGATCAGTACCTAGTATACTTTTCAAGAATGCGTTCATATCTTCACACTGTTGCGTACTTTTGACGCCGGCGAAGAAATGACCTCGTAGATAGGCCTCCGCCCATATGTGCCTATGTTCATAGGCCCAAACGATCCATTTGTGGTTCTGAACTCCCATTTCGACGACCATGTCCCGCCACTGATTCTCAAACTCATCTATAGAACACCTGAGTGACATTATACGACTGAATGCCGTATTGAAACCCTCAACAATGACATTCTTCACCGCATTATGCTCTATATGCCAATTGCAAAGCCTGTGTGTAGCGGATGGTAGCACTTGCGCAACTGCTGCTGTCATTGCCTTGTCTTCGTCAGTTACTACGGAGATGCGCCTTTTATTATCCATCGCAGCGAGGAACGTGTCTAGAACCCATACGTATGAATCAATGCTCTCATATTCTACTAATGCAGCACCAAAAATACAAGTATTCCTGTGATTGTTCGACCCAGCTAGGATGATAAGAGGTATTATGTAGGCATTACTCTTGTAGGTTGTATCAAAGATTAGAACGTTTGTAAACGCATCAAACTCGTCCCTAGATCTCCCATCTGTCCAAAATATATTGTCTAACCGTTTTGTTTTGTCCACTGTGTAATGAAAAAAGTAATTCGGATCGCCTTCTAACTTCCCGTGCAAATAAGCTATTGCAACTTTGGCATCCCCATCAGCAATTTTATCCAATCGATCACGGTTTATGGAGTTGTACAAATCCTTTCTAGTGAACCCAACATTACTATATCCTCCCGCCCGCCATTCAAATGAATCCATAATTCTAGCCTTTTTAATTCCAGAACATCGCATTGAATGGGCTTCAGCCTTGTGGCCACTGTCAACTTTCCTGTGTGAGCGAAGATACGAGACTGCATATGCCGGTACCATATCGTGGTTGTGATCATTGATAAAGGTTGACACATAATAATGATTAGTTACTGTATTCAGCCTAATGCTAAGTCTTGCTTTACAACCGCATCTAGTCAAGCATTGATGTTCCTGTTGTCTGTTGGGCCTTTGTAAATACACCTGTCTTCGCTGGCCCTCACGATAACATACAAATAGCCGATCTATAATGTGGCCTATATCCTTATCTTTATGAATATCTTCTTTTCTGATGTTGAATCCCATTACACGTGCATAACCATTGTAGAATGTAAATGCATCTTTTTCGGTGGGAAATGTCGTGTTACAAATTTCTTCTGTGGTGATCTCCGCAAGGTTTGTCGAATTATCATCATCATTGGATGAAACATCAGTGGCACTCATAGTTCATAACACTGCTAGGTATGTATCAGAAACAAATAAATTAAGTTTTGACAAGTCACTTTATTATCGTGTACACGAAAAGAACATTTATGAATGTTGCCACTGGACAAGAAACGTAACATGAGTCTTACGTCATGCAGATACAACGTGGGGTGGAATTTTAAGTGCTTTAGGGGTAGGTATTAAATTACAATATCTTTGAAACGTAGAATTTGTTGTAAATATATTTAGTATAGGCTAACACTGCAATATTAATGGTATTAATTATACAATTTTTTTAAACAATACCCGTAAGAGCATATATAAAAACAAATTAGCCCAATAAAAAACTATTACATTAAAGTCAATTTTTACCGAAAGAAACTGAAGAAAATATCATTTATATCATGCTTATAATGTTTGTGACCAAAGGAAATGCACATAGTTGATGTTTTTCAACTATTTATACACGTTTATTGAATTACAAATATTGGAACACTCACTTGGAAGCATACATCATATACCTAATGTCAATTTATATATACATTGACAAAATTATCGGCATTTGCCAATATTTTTATATGGGAGCATGAAAATAAATACTTTTATTTTATGTAATTTATTCGGGGATAAACAAAACCAGTACAAATCGAATTGTGTACTTTAATAATTAAATTACTTTATATGATCGGTTACGAAAAATAAAATAAACACCACATACATACCTGATGATTAATTTTCCCTCTAACACTCTTACCAAATTTTTCTGTTACTTGAGAAACATTTTCCTTTTCAAAATATAGGAAACACCTACCACTCTCAAGCAAGCAGCAGGAAAGCAAACATCAATGACGATGATGGTCTTGTTCTTGTCTAGATTAACGTGTAATTTAATATGCTTTCACGTGCATTTCATTTCACTTGCAAAGTTCACTTCATCATCGGCCATGATATTTGATTTGATTTGACCGTACGAAGGTTAGGGTAGGCATGGTGTTAAACCATAGGGCTCAAAATAAGTATAGGGTTAGGGTTAGAGGTAGGGTTAGGATTAGGGTTAGATATAGTATTAGTGTTAGGATTAAGGTTTGTAACGCCCTGATCCCTTACGAGACCGGAGGCTCTAATAGCCATGCTAATCATAACCCAATTTTAACTCGGTCACAAAATTTAAGGAAAACGGACGGAGTTCCCCCATTTATAGGACTATTTGGAAACCTGTAAACTACAACATACAACCACAAACCGTAATCCACAACTTTAATCTATTTCATCCTTATCTGCATGCAAGTCAACTAAACAGAAGAGTAAACAATTGAAGTTATTACAAACCACTAACACCTAACTATTACCCAAGACTAAAACTTTATCATTACATTTCTTAAGATAACACAAATACATACATGACCATAAGGTCTCAAATAGTATACAGGCATATAATGTACACATTCATCCTTGTTCTATACACTAATAGAGCAGGCAGACCACACATGAGGCAATCCCATCTCCAGCTTATAGCACTGATCTTGAAAGATGTTAGAAACGAGAGTGAGTATACAACATGTATACTCAGTGAGGGAAGTGATGCAGCAAACCGAGGAATGCTTTTATGAGATGCAACAAGAATAATAAGATATACAACACAAAATAACAAAGTTAATTAGACAAGTATTTAACCACATATAAAAAGGATACGGTTCCATATTTGTCTTCAATCACGAGCCACGAGCCAAGATCTTCAAGCAATTGCCGGCAAACCCTTACTCCTCCAAATTGGGGTACTCTAGATGTACCCCGATCCTACGACCCTTTCTCCTAAGGTAGGTCCATATGCCCAATAGGTGAACAACACCTCTGGGGTAGTGGAGTATACTCAGCGAGAAAGGGAATAGGCACCATGGTAGTCGAGGGAGCACGGCAAGCCCGACGCTGCCCGTGTTTCTTGATGCTACCATGTCCAAAAAGGTTGCGCAACCCCAAGACAAGTCCACAAGGATCAAGATTATCATACAACACACAAGAGGAATGACAAAGTAGGTCACCCTCGCAATTAGTCACAAATAATAAGAAAAGACACAAGATAGCAAGTAAATAAAACATATATACTTTATCAATTACCAAATACTATAATCTAGAAACAATAAAATAAGTTAAAATGCATAGAAAAGATGAAGACTCCCTCACCTTTAGGAAACCAAACATATATAATCTAGCCCGAACACCAATTCGAATCTTCTCCGATGGCATCAATTCTCTTCAATTCCTAATTATGCGCTTATGCAATAAAATCATTCTTCATTTTTTCAATTAACCATATACAAGTAACATGTGTTAAGAATGCTAATCATGTAATTAACTAACTAATTCTACAAGTTCACATCACAATATCAAACTCTAAAATCTCTAAACATGCATTACCTTAACTAAACTTGGAGGACATGACTAGAAACATTCTTTGTTTATTAGCATTAACATGCACATGACTCTAATTTCATCTAAGCTCAATATGCAATAACTAACGACACTAATATTTAACAAGTCAAATTTCATAACTAGCTCAACTTACAATACATACCATTAATACAATTATTACATGTTATACAAACTTCATCATATTTGTAATGTTCCCTAAGCAATTAATCACTTTAAGCACTCAAAAGCATATTCATGAAGCTAGCAAGATGGAAACATTACATAATATATTAATGCATGGTAGAGCAAACATTCAACTGAGCTATTAACTTAAACTAGAATAATTTCTTTGGGCCCTATCAACAACTAGCTAGCCTACCTTATAATAAACCAAGTTAAATTAATAGGACCTTACTAGTAATATTACGAGTCTATAACACATTCACTAGTAGGGTATAATCTACCATGTACCACTTAATTAGGCTTCTAGTTCATGCATTCCCATATTAAATTAGCTATTAGTATACTCATGAAAGAAACTTAACTAATCAACATTACAAGAAAAGAGTAATATCCATTTCATCTTCATAGCAACTCGACTAAAGTCAACCTTTAACAAACTATATTTAACTCTTTTTTTTTTATAAGCTAACACCTGACCATGTAGACAGTTCATTCTTTTATTTTCAAACCTGATAGTTTTTACAATAACTAGCACAATTCAATTTCAATATTTGTTTACATCAACTTACAGGTTAGAAATACCACAGTAAGAGAATTTAGGCAACTCAACTAACTCAAAGTAAAACGTTTCATCTAAGGGGCTATAATCAATGAAAGCTAAGGAAAACATGGTTGGACTAGTTTATGACTGGCTATCATGAACTTTACTTTCTTAGTTAACATTTAGCTCACGCAAGGTGGCATAATAATCATTCAACTATCAACTTAAGCATTCCAGCTAGCCAACTATTTTCACTTAAAAGCTTCAACTACATTCAAAGTCCAAGAATTTTACAAACCAAAACAACGTTTCACCCTTTAATTAACTCATTACCATACACACAAGGAGGAAAAGATAAGGGACATGGCTGCTACCCAGGATGCCACCGGCAGGAACCTTGTCCACGGCGGGAGTGCCTAGCGCCGGCAGGTTGGCCGACGCTATGTAATCAGTCCCAAAATACATGCACACACATACGCACAAAATCCCAATCCACTAGTTTACTTGCATTTGAATACACTTAGCTTTAGATTTGCATTTATAGGCTAATGAACTCCTAACCAAGCTCTAAAACTAACAGGACATGTTAACCATTCACCATCTCTAACCTCATGATCCTTAGCAATCATTTCAATTTATCTCACAATCTAACTAACAATAACACGTAAAAATCACATATACTTCATGAATAACACCCTTGCTAGCTAAAATAAGACCAAAATTAGCTTATTCAACACTCACATGAATCTGCCATTTTCAAAAATAAACCAAGAAAAACACAAATAATTCAATCCTCACCTTTACCCAGCTTAAAAATGCAATATAAAGGTTGAAGATAAGCTTAGCAGCCCACTCCCTTTCCCTTTCTTCCTTTTTCCCTTCTCCTGTTGGGTTATTGCCATGCTGCTATTTTTTTTTTCTCTGGTCCGACGGGTGAGTGAGCATTTTAGAGAGTTTTGTGTTGTGTGTGTAATACCGTGTAATGTGTGTGTTAGGTGGTAAATTGTTTTTTTTTTAATTTTATTTATTTTTTTGTTGTATATAAAATGTGTGGCTAAAAGCTTTAAATAACAAATATTTATTGAGGTAGCTAGTCATAGTACCAAGTGTCACAATTCTAGTTCACTAACCCTGTGACATTCGCATCCCGCATATAGGCACTATATTAATTTGCATATGTTTATTTCACTAAATTGCATAATTCTTGAAAAAAAAATATGTGTGATGATTGTATACATTCATTAATTATATTTAATTGGCAGACCCGAAATAATTACTTTATTATTTTTCTATCTACTAGAATTATTTTACTAATATTTAGGTGGTATTAACTTCAGGTATTGGATGAGAAGCCCGGACTCGGAAATAATTATCACCATTCACATTTAATTAAATTATATTTAATTCAATCAATTTGTGAAAAATAATTAATTTATTATTTTCATTAATCGTATTTATTTAATTATATTTTAATGACTTGTCAGGACTATTAGTTTACTATTTTATTTATTTAAAGTATTTTACATGTCCTTTTAATTAATCTCTTTTACGGTTCGAATAAGGAACCGGCCCAATACTAAATGAACTATTTAATTACTTTTAATAATTACAATTATCTAATTTGCATTCGAGTGATTTACATGAAATAAGTTATCCTACTATTTTAATTAATTGTAATTATTCTATTTATATTCAAATGATTTATATTTGCTATCTACATCGTTTATTTTCAATACTTTAGTTAGCATGCGTAGGCCTCAAATATTGAAATACTATGTTATAAAGTCACTTATCAAACCATTCTAACTTTATCTCTTCAATTGTCTTGTCTATTAATCCAGCCTATTAACTCCACTAACCCAAGCAAGCATGTACAACCATTAAACAATAACATAATCCATTAAGCTATTACAGGCCACCTACAAATCAAATACAAACAAGATCCAATACAATTACAAGTCGGGTTTCTATAGTTCCAATCAAACTACAATTCAAACCACTTTACTAATTCACATGGATTCACAGGTACTAATAATGGAAGCCAACACAACCAAACACGATAACTCTCTAGCTTTCCCTGTATCACCTTGTGAAGGTGCTGAACCTGAAAGGGGTTAGAAACGAGGGTAAGTATACAACTGGTATACTCAGTGAGGGAGGTGACACAACATACTGAGAAATGCTTTCATGAGATACAACAAGGATAATAACATATACAACACAAAATAACAAAGCTAGTCAGACAAGTATTCAACCACATATAAAAAGGATACGGTTCCACGTTTGTCTTCAATCACGAGCCACGAGCCAAGATCTTCAACAAGTGCCGGCAAAACCCTTATTCCTCCAAAATGGGGTACTCCGGATGTACCCCGATCCTACGACCCTTTCTCCTGAGGTAGGTCCATATGCCCAGCAGATGAACCACGCCTCTGGGGTAGTGGAGTATACTCAGCGAGAGAAAGGGAATAGGCACCGTGGTAGTCGAGGGAGCACGACAAGTCCGATGCCGCCCATGTTTCTTGACGCTACCATGTCTGAAAAGGTTACACAACCCTAAGACAAGATCACGAGAGCCAAGTATATCAAATAACACATCAGAGGAACGACAAAGTAGGCCACCCTCGCAGTTAATCACAAATAACACGAAAATACTCAAGATAGCAAGTAAAATAATACATATAAACTTTATCAACTACTAAATAATTCAATTTAGAAACAATAAATTAAGTTAAGATGCACATAAGAGATGAAGACTCCCTCACCTTGGATTAAGCCAATAATCCGCTTATACCTTCTCTAATTGCATGCATTATAGCTAGAATTCAAATAGAATTCATAATTAAGAACAAGTTAGATTTGATTGTAGTTAAACTAGTACACACTCTTTAAGTTTAACTTTAAGCCTACTTTAAGATCTCTAATATGCACTACATTACCTTAGCTGCATAACATATCTTGATAATGCTTCTTAATTCACTTAGTTTGCATTCCCTATCGAACATTCCACATAACATACACGGGGTTCCAACGATCTATATTCACTAAGTAACACTAGTTGCACTAAGTTAAAGCAAGAATTCTAGCATTACAATCATTCACATTCAAGCAACATTTTTTAGTTTAACATAAAGCACAAAGATAAGTTAAGGCATTTTAGTTGGCAACTTACACTTTACTCAATCTAACTACATTTCATTAACTCTTAACTACAATTAAAACTCAAGAAAATAGCATTCAAACCAAGCTTAACACAAAATACATTAAAGGCACTAGATAGTATGCTTTAATATTACACTTTAGTTACTAAGTTATAACATGCTAATTACTCAATGACAACTCAACTAAATCATGTTCAAACTTCTATCAACATTGCACTAAACTACTTTAACTACATAAATAACTATTATGACACTCCTTAATTTATGAATCTTGCATTCGTTCTCAAATATCTCATTAAGCACATACGGGGTTCTAAAGCATTTAACTTTGCTAGGAGCATTATTTACATTCATTAAACTAAGATTACTAAGCAAAACCATCCAAATCACTAAAATCACTTAACTTAATTTACAAGACTTGACCACATTCTTGAGTTTCCTAACTTGCAATAACTCCTTTTCATAGCTAATACTAGCATTCATGGAACTACTCTTTCTCTTGATTCACTAGATGGCAAGTAACTATCTCTAATTCAATTAAGCATTCACATATAACCACCATTCATCACCATTAAGCTTCCTACTACCTAAAATTGCTCATTATTCACTAGAACCAACAATCAAGGCATCTTAAACCTATACCAAGATAAGTTGAAATTTTAGTCTACATTGGCTTGATTTTGCTGCTTCGTTTACCAGCCTAATTGTTCTCCAAAAACTCTGAAACTCCACAAAAATGTAGTTCATCGAATGTAGATGGGTTTAGCTGCATGCAGATCTCAATTCAGAGTTATATTCAATGAGATATGGCCTCTACAAAATCATTACGCAATCTGCCCTGAACCAGCGTGAGAATCCAAATGCTACTGTAATGGCCCTATAACTGCCCCTTAACAACATAAATAAATCTTGAGACTAAAAGAGAAATTGTTTCCTCAGGTCTTGGCTACAACATATCCAAATTTCAGCCATTTTCAACAACGTTTGCTAGGCCAAACTGCCTCTGCAATCCAGTCGCGCAATCCGCCAGAAAATTCAGAATCTTGCACTACTCATGTTTTAGCTATTTCTTGCTTCCTTGGCATACTACCACCATTACTCACTATGTATATGATGTAAACCACTCTCTTTGACATATACACAAACACTTGGTCTTCAACAATTAATCAAAGAAGCCAACTTCAACTACAACCAAAGCCAAACACCAAGGCTAGCAATTCATGCATTAGAAAGCTACCACAACATTTCATACACTAAATACATCATTAAACATGCATTATAAGCTTCATGTTCACTTATCTACACATGACATACATGTATATACAACAAGAAATCAGCCAAAGATGCAAGTATGGATGAACCCTCACCTTAAGTTGAAGAATTTGCACACAAACAAGCTCAAAATCACTTTTTCTTCCTTCCTTTCTTCTTCTTCTTTCTTGTGTGTGTTTAAACATGTTGTGTGTGTGTGTGTCTGATTTTTATGTGTGATTTGTGTGCTTGTGTGTGTTGTAGTATTTTGGTATGTGTAAATAATAAAAGACAAAAGGCCCAAATGACCAATATGCCCCTCAACTAAATGCTATTAACTGGTTTGTCATTCTAGTTTAATTTTAACTAATTTAGTTACTCTATTGTTTATCAATACATTTATTTATTTAGTACAATTTCTAAATCACCTAAATATTTGTGAATGCACATAAATACACGTTAAACAAAATAAATGCACGTAAACCAAAAATATGATATTTTATGTAAACAAATATATATAAATAATTAAAGTAGACATATAAATATATGCACATTAATAAAATAATTATATGCACGAGTCGGGGTGTCACATCAACTGTAGATCAGGCCTCGTAAAAAGTTAATATATACATCATATGGTTTTTTTTTCCAAAGATTCATTTATGCACCGTATGCGTTTTGTCTTAAAAAATATATTTGTATACACCATATGCCTTTTGTAATAATCACTAATAGCATTTACTTCAAATTTCAGGATATAGTAATTTGCTGGGATATATCATATGTATTTTATTAATTCACACCATGTGTATAAGTACAAATTTGTTAATCATATTTTAATGTTACATATAATGCTGCTAGGAATTGGTTGCACATCTTCAATATAAATATGAATTTCACATTTCATATTTACTTAATATAATAATTTATGTTGTAGGTTTATAAAGATGACCGACGGCACGGCTCCCACTAACGTGGACGTGAATGTACCATCAAATTTGCGATATTTAACTAGGGATGAAATATTTGAAATGACATTTTCATCCGAAGTCGACGCATATAGGTTATACAATTATTACGCACATGCAGTTGGGTTTAGTATTGGAAAAGACACGGTCCAAAAAAATAAAGATACCGGTGAAGTCTTAAATCGTCAATATGTATGTTATTGTGAGGCCACTCGAGACGAGAGACACGTGGAGATGCCTAACTGAAAAAAAGAACAGCGCGCGTTAACAAGATGCGGTTGTAACGCACAATTTCGTATTAAACTTAACAGATTGACAATGGTCTATGTTGTGACTACGTTCATCGAAGAATGTAATCACGAGTTAGTGCCCGTGTAACGCCCCGAACCCAACCCCACGCTATAGGTCAAGTCCGGACCCGTCACTCGGACAGAGTCTCCTCTGTACCATAGACTAAACTATTACCTGCAAATAGTCACATATAATATTTGATTTACAAGCAACAACACATATAACCTATCCTCCAAGATTTTATTATTATTATTATTATTTTATAGTCAAGCCAAGATCACAAGGCCATCCGAGCCTTGGAGCAACAAAAACCTACTTATAGCACACAAGCATGCAAGACAATGTTAACTATAACTATATGTAGTTGGGTACAACTATAACCAAGTTCTACTACCAAGTTATTAAACACACAAGCATGCAATAAGAGTAGTAAATTAGAATCCATTATTACATGCCATCTAACTATGTTATCCGTCATACAAGATTACAAGTTGTTTCAACTACCAAATATATACAAAACCCCCAAAGTCACAAAAAAAAAACAACAATCAACAACTCCACGCAAGCTTCACATTACAATCAACCTTATCACACAAGAATCACGGAATCTGATCTACTTGCACTTCTTCTTCTTCCTCTACTGCTACTAGTTGGGGATTCACCTCAACTTCTCCTAAAACATGTTAAATGAGGAGTGAGCAACGAAGTTGCCCAGTGAGGAAGGTGATGCAGCATACCGGGGCGTGCAATATGATTTGCAATCACAAGAAGCCATATAATATAACATAAAGCAACAAGATCAAATAATCAAGTAATTAAGATCCACGAGCCACGATCTTCAAGCAAGTGCCGGCAAACCCTTACTCCTCCAAGTGTGGGATACTCCGGATGTATCCTGATCCTACAACCCTTTCTCCTGAGGTAGGTCCATATGCCCAGCAGGTGAACCACACCTCTGGGGTAGTGGAGTATACTTAGCGAAAAAGGGAATAGGCACCATGGTAGTCGAAGGAGCACGACAAGCCCAACGCCGCCCGTGTTTCTCGTCGCTACTATGTCCAAAAAGGTTGCATAACCCCGAAACCAAACCACAAGATTCAAGAACAACGAATAACAAGTAAAAGGGTCGACAAAGTAGGTCACCCTCACATTTAATCACAATATAAGCCAACATATACACGAGATAGCTATATAGTCTCAAAAGAGGCAAACAACATAACTTTCCCCACAACCTACTCAAATAGCTCAATTACACTTTAGATAATCATATAAGTACATGATAACACATCTACAAGCACTATACGCATCAAAATAGCCAAATACTACTTTTTCCATTTCTTTAGCCAAGCTTTTCTTCTCCTACGTGCATTTCAAGGTTACAAAATCACATCTTAATCATACTATATTCCTAATTAAGCCAAAAGACACTTATCAAGACCATGAAAATCCGTTTTAGAAGCAAAAGCTCGGGAAGGCCCTGAGCGGGTTTTAATTACAACTACCCCATCTGAACCCCAATTTCACGCAATGAAAACACCAAAAGTGCTTCCATGCCCCAAGGATACCTAATCTAAAGCCCAAATGTGCCCGGATTTCTTAACGTGAAAAAACCCATTTTTAAAGTTAACTAATTTTGCAATTTAGCTTAGTTTTGAGTGATTCAACTTCACGTGGCTTCCCAACTAGCTTCACTAGAGTCTAGAGCACTTAAAGGAAGCCTCAATATGTTCCAATTATCAAGTTTTATCAAAACCCTAGGTTCAAGTACTATTCATCATCTTCTTCGGGTGATTCAAGTTTCTAGCCATAGAAGATATTATCTAGCAACAAAAGATAGTTCTATAGGCTCTAATGATCATATAACAAGCATCCATAACAAGCAATATAGCTATATTCAATCAATACAAGAAATATAACATATATGTAACAACTTTAAATTCAAGAAATATGCAACTCTCTCACAATTTGTTGATGCAAGCAAGTTGTAGAAGCCCTACAAGCTCCAAAAACTCCTCAAGATCAAGCCTAGAAGCCAAACTTGCATGGATTGATGATGAAATTTCCTTCTTTCTCTCCTAGGGTGAAATTGGGTTCTAGGGGGCATTTTGGGAATTTTTTGCATTGTTTTTATGAGTATAATGCTTATGTGTATAATGTTTTGCATATATGTATGAGTAGGTTATTTTATGTTAGGTCAAAGGTTATATAAACTTAGTCAAACTAATTGAAACTCAAGCTAAATGGTAACTAGTTCAAGACTAATGTTTTACGTACGTAAAACTATTCAAACGAGGCAAAAACTATTTTTCAAACGCGCACTCCCGACCCCTAAAGCTCAAAACTACCATAACTCGACTCATTTTATATGCCATGTGACCTAGGAAAAATATTAAATAGAATATTTGAAACAGTCCAATTTTTTATGAATAGTGCCTAATAGTAACACAATTAAAGAAGACAAGAAATGCACATAAAATGCACAAGTAATTATGCAACAGTTATTTCAAAATATGTGAAGAAATTCTCGGGTATCACAGCCCGCGTACGGCGTCTCACATCTCCGTTGACACAGACACGTAGATGATGGACGCATGAAAGAAGCGCATGCAATGATGAGATCAGGTATAAATTACAACAGAGTTATGGATTACTTTCACCTTGTATCCGGAGGACATGAACTCGTTGGGTTGTTAAGGAGGGATTTGTACAATCAAATCAACCGCGACCGATTTGGTGAAGTCACTGATGGGGACGCTAAAGCTGCTTTGGCATATCTTCAAATGAAGTTGGAGGGCGATCCTAGGTTCTTTTTCCATTACACAGTCAATAGCAAAAATCAGCTAGATAAGCTATTCTCGATAAACGGGAAGTCAAGGGATGAGTACGAAGTATTTGGCGATGTACTGATTTTCAATGTGACCTACAAACAAATGCCTATAAATTTTCCCTCATAAACCTGACTGGGCCGAATAACCATCGTAACACATGTATCTTTGGAGCCGCTCTTGTAGAAAATGAGACCACAGATTCATATATCTGGGTGCTTAGCACATTTTTGACTGGGATGGCAGGCAGGACTTCGACCTCAGTGGTAACCGATGGGGACAGGTCGATGCAAGCAGCTATTTCGATAGTTTTTCCTAATGCTATCCACAAACTAAGGCCAAAGGGTCAAGGGCGAAAAGTCAGGACATGGAGAGAGCACCTCGGCGATGTAGGCGATACTGGTTAGTAATCAAATATCAAAATTTTATATTTTAAACCAAAAAAATGTATTTATTTATTTTTTGTAATGTCTTTTCCGGCATGTACTCTTTACAATGGCAATTAATCACTTAATTAAGTTTGAAATAATTTTAGTCCACATTTCTTTTCTGTAATGTAAGACTGACCATAAATTACAATCTTTTTTTTGTAATGTTATTTTACAATTTCATTTGTATTCAATAATTTCAGATCACTATATTTGATAAAATTGTTATTTTAATTAGTTTTATAGTTTTTTATTATGTGCTTTAATTATTTTCGTTATAGTATTGTCCACTTGAAAGTGTATTCATGATATGTTTCCTTACAAAAATATTGGACACCAAGCGAATAATTGTCCGAAAGTGCGCCGTGACGAAGGATCTGACGAGGGTACAGAAGAAACTAGACGTGGGATTGCAAGTAGTTCGTTATGGTTTGGAGATCCTGATAATACTGTTGGCCAACAGATATTTGGATCCCAATGTGATGCCCGAGCTTTTTTCCATATATTAACTTACTGTTGCACCCATTATTTTCACATTTTCCTCTGTGCTTTATTAACTGTCTTCTTTAGCCACTATTCACTTCATTTTCAAACTGCATTATATTAGTGAATTAGCAATTTTATTAAATCATATTAATTGTTAAAAGAGTGAAAAATATGTGCAATTGAGCTAGAAGCGATAGGAGCACTCGTTTAGAAAATATTTTTAGCAAACTAGGAATAGTGTTACGTAACTAACTTAGAGTTTTAATTAACTAGCATACATTTCTCACTTTAGACTTGTTTAAAACTATTTACGCGCATTTTAGAGGACCACCTAAGCACCCACTTGACTCCACCTTTTATAAAACTCATAGAACACACCACTTAGTCTCATAACTAGCAAAGAAAAAAAAAAGCTGAAACTGCACTGTAGTTGGCCTAGAGCTTCAAGCAGCCATAGGAGGAAATTTTGATCTTCAACTCTTCAATCCAAGCCTTCCCAAGCCTAGAGCAAGTGGATTAGGGTGTGTGCAAGCCTTCTAGGTGTTCCTACGTGCATTGGTGATAGATTTCATGACTTTTTGCGCATTTTAAAATTGTTATTATTTTCTTGATTTGTTAGAAATGTGTTCCAATGCTATTGTAATGCTTACCTATGCTATTATACCTTGTCTATAAGTGCTAGAGAACACATTTAAGCCATTGGTGTACATTTTAAACAGTTAGAATCGTTATTTTGATTTATGAGGTGAATAGTGATGAAATTCTAGGGTTTTGTGTAATTGCGCGAATTAGCTTGATTCAATGCTTCAAATAGATGCCTTAGGTGTGAGGAATCACATCCCACATCGGAGGGCTTGGAGCTGGGCCAACTGAATATAAGGGCGAAGCCTTCGTATTCGTGCAGAGGCCTTTTCACGTGCAGTGCGTGCGTGAGAGACAAAACCGTGAGGGGTATGGGCCCCAGAGCGGACAAAATCTGCATAGTGCGCTGTCCATGCCCGTACGCCATGGCCTCGGTGCGCGCTCGTCCCCTATGGGCGGGGCGTATCCCTGCAGGCGTGGGTGCGTTGGTGTGAGGCGTTACAAAATTGGTATCAGAGCCGACCTTCCTTTGTGCTGTTAGCATGCGAGGGCGCGGGCCTCCTTAAGGGGGGGTGAATGTGAGGAATCACATCCCACATAGGAAGGCTTGGAGCTGGGCCAACTGAATATAAGGGTAAAGCCTTCGTATTCGTGCAGAGGCCTTTTCACGTGCAGTGCGTGCATGGGAGACAAAACCGTGAGGGGTATGGGCCCCAAAGCGGACAAAATCTGCATAGTGCGCTGTCCATGCCCGTACGCCATGGCCTCGGTGCGCGCTCGTCCCCTATAGGCGGGGCGTATCCCTGCAGGCGTGGGTGCGTTGGTGTGGGGCGTTACATTAGGTGCTAATGAAGGTAGTCTAATAGTCCCGTGCAATTGAATTGCTCTAAATTTGCATAGAACGTGAATTAGCCGACTTTAACAAAGAGATTTCGGGGTTAATGTGAATCCGGGCAGATTCGGGCTTCACTTTTAGAATTCTTAGGCTACCTAGGTACTTTAGAAGCTTTGCCAACCCTTATTTGAAGCCCGGTTGAAGTATGTGTAGTTCAAAGCCATAAGAGAAAAATTGGGGCTTTTGGGGTAATTGCACGTGTTTGAGTGTTGTAGGGGTACCTTAGGGGTTACTTAGAAAATTAGTATAGCTTCCCCTCAAATTTGAAACCTTAACTTTGATTCGGAAGAAAAATAGCTTGAATAACAAAGGGGTTTAAGTGCAAATTCAGTTGTTTCTCGCTTCTAAGTCCATGGCATGGCTCCTTAGGTGTTTAAATATGGTTTCAAGTTGATTTGGAACTTTTGGTATAATTCTAAATGTATCTTATATATGCCCCTTTGTAAAGTTGCTTATTTGC
The DNA here is from genome assembly GCA_037974665.1 of Ehretia macrophylla. Taxonomy (NCBI): domain Eukaryota; kingdom Viridiplantae; phylum Streptophyta; class Magnoliopsida; order Boraginales; family Ehretiaceae; genus Ehretia; species Ehretia macrophylla. Next base: position 9,292,863 of record CM075764.1, on the reverse strand, counting down.
TTGTATAAACTGCTTCTAATCTATCTATTTTGAGGTCAACCTACTTTGTTGATCCTCTTATGTGTTATTGCTTATATTGTTGATATTGACTTGTCATCGTTAAGTGCATTGCATAGTGGTTGCGCAACCATAGTGTCAAGGGCGGATGTGTTGAATATCGGCTAGGCGGCAGAGAGCTTGCCGGTGGATATTCAAACTCCGTGCCCTAGTCCCTCATTCTCCTGGTCCGGAGATTTTCAGGGGATGTTGGGTCGTAGGATTATTGGGGTACATCCGGAGTACACCCACTGGAGTGTTTAGGGTTATGCCGGCTTATCGTGATCATGATCGTGGTTCGTGGATCGTGTTCGTGGATTGAAGATTTGGTGTATTGGGGTTAAGTGAAATGTATCCTTTTTAATGTGTGGTTATTTAAGCTATTGTTATTTCTTGAATTGTTTAATGGCTATTGTTGTTTAACTATATTACCTGTTGCATTGCACGCCCCGGGACCTTATCCCTCACTGGGCAACAATGTTGCTCATACCTTGATATCATGTTTCAGGAAGTGCTGAGGGTGATCCCCAGCTAGTTGAGGTGGTAGTGGAAGAAGAAAAAGTTCAGGCTGAGCCTTTGCCCTAGTTGTTGTATGTTTGTTGTCTAAGGTGGATGTGCTTTCTTGTTGTTACATGGCGTACTTGTATTGCTATAGCATGGTCTATTTTGCGGCCTTAAGGCTATGTATATTCTTGTAGTTGCAAGTTGAAGTTAGTTGGTTGTAATGTTAGCTTTGAGATATTATGGCTTGTAATAACTTTTAATTCTCTTTTTAGTTCTTGCATGCTTGGGGGTGTATGTTTAGAGGTATGTTTGATTTCAACTTCTAAGATTGCTGTAATGTTATCATAGAATGGCATGTTAAAATGGTTTAATGAAAAGTTAAGTTGGGTGCATACTTGTGTGATTCAGAGCAGTTGTATGTTTCAAGGCTTGGATGGCCTTGAACCTTAGAATTTTTAACTATAAAAGCTTGTTTTAGTATATTGTGGCTATTTTGAGCATTTACAGGTTTCCAAAATGTTCGCGGTACAGAGGAGACTCTGTCCGTTTATCGGGTCCAGACTTAACCTTTAGCGTGGGGTTGGGTCGGGGCGTTACATTTTAGGTGGTATCAGAGCTTATAGAATGCATGAAGCCGGGTTAAATTTCTCGGTCTGTGGGTAGAGATTTGTTATGTGACTTTGTGATTGTATGAAATTGTAGTTCTTTAATTTGCCTAAGTGAAATTTGAATTGGGAATGAATGTGCTAGTATGACAATAGAATGCGAAAGGTCTCTAAAAGTTAATGTTTGAAAGTGAAAAGTCTATAATGTCAAGCATGATTAAGTGACTATGAATCTCTTGTATGTGAACATTCTTCTAATGTAATATGTGACTTATGTGGATTTATTTGAACTTCTTCCTATGTGCTTTACCTGTAATTTATGTAAATGCCTATCATAATACTTTGCATTCTAGCTGTTTGAGATGAGGAGAAGGGGCAGACCAGGGAGAGAGCCGGAAGAAGCTCCTAAGCAGGGTGTACCGGGAGAGGGTGAAGGTGTAGCAGAGAATGCACCACCGCAGGGACCAGAACCCAGCACTGCACAGATTCTGGCTACTATGGCTACTGCTATGAATACTATTGCCCAGTTCGTAACTCAGCAGGGTCAGACAGGGGCTACCAGAGGTAATCAGGCTGCCAGAGTCGAGGGTAGTGGTGCTACTGGAGTTAATTTGTATGACAGCTTTTTACATCACGGGGCCTACAGCTTCTTTGGAAAACCTGATGATATGAAGGCCGAATTGTGGTTGAGGAAATTTGAAAGGGTGGCTGCAATTCTTGAGTGCAGTGATGAGAGAAAAATTACTTATGCTACATTTCTTCTGGAGGGTGACGCCGAGGAGTGGTGGCGTACCATTAATGAGAAATGGGAAGCTGAGATGGTTCAACATTCGTGGGCTGACTTCGTTCGAGAGTTCTGAGATAAATATATATCAGTGGTCGCTTGTGAGAGACGTCAGGCAGAGTTCATAGCTTTGAAACAGAGAAATATGTCAGTAGATCAATATGAAGCTGCTTTTACTAGGCTTTCCCATTATGTGTCGGCTTTGGTACAACCCGAGGATATGAAAATGCAGAGATTCATTATGGGATTGAGGAATGATATTATGCTAAATCTGTCTGCGAATGATTACCCTAACTATGTTGCAGTGGTTAGAGCCGCCTCAAGGTATGAAAAATGCAAGGCAGACGTGTTGACAGAGACTAGTCAATCGAGTAAGCGTCAGTTCTAGTCTCAGAGTCAGGGGTACCAGAGGCAGACTATTCCAGTTGGGCAGAGTCCACAACCGAAGCAGACACAGAGTTATACAGGGCCTGTTCAGATTCAGTCGTGACCAGCCCAGAGTCAAAGTCAGAGTCAGGGGCAGATCCGACCAGCAGTAGTTCGTTCTCAGTAGGGTAGTTCAGCTACCTCTACTTACAGAGCTCCTTCGGGAGGCACTGTTGCAAGACGTCACCAGCAGTGCAGCTTCTGTCAATGCCAAGGTCATACTAAGGAGAATTGTTAGAAGAGATTGGGCCGTTGTACCGGATGCGGCAGTGATCAACACAAGGTTAGAGACTGCCAGAAATTCAAGAATACCAAGGTTCAGACATCTGGTCAAGGCAATCAGACCAGGGGTTCAGTTACAGCACCAGTACCGCAGGGTCAGGCCCGAGTATTTGCCTTAGATTCAGAGGAGCTCCCGGATATGACCGCTGTAGTAGAAAGTACTTTTCTTCTTAATGATCAATCAGTTAAAGTTTTAATTGATTCCGAGGCTTCGCATTCACTTATTACACCTATTTGTGCACAAAATGCTAAGTTGAAACATGATAAACTGTTGCATGATATTGTGGTTTATACACTTATGGGGCCGAAGTTTGTCACCAAATCTATCTGCAAGGCATGTAATATTTTTATTCAAGGTCGTGTTTTTCCTGTCGATTTAATTATTCTACCTTTTCGCAACTTTAAAATTATATTAGGGATGGACTGGTTAGGTAAATATTATGCCCAACTTGATTGTAGAAAGAAGATTGTGAAACTAAAAATGCCCGACTAGCCCGTACTTGAACTAGTTGGTAGTAGAAAATCTACGGGAACTCCTATCATATCTTCTATTAAAGCATCAAAAATGTTAGGTAAGGGTTGTGAGGCTTACTTTGCTTATTTGATTAATCAACCTGGTGATCAATTGAAACTGAATGATGTACCTATCGTGAGAGAGTTTTCGGGGGTGTTTCCTGAGGAGTTACCTGGTTTACCACCTGATAGAGAGATAGAGTTTGTGATCAACTTATTACCAGGGGATACGCCTATCTCTAGGACTCCGTACAGAATGGCTCCACCTGAGTTGCAAGAATTAAAAATTCAGTTGCAGGGTCTACTTGAGAAAGGATTCATTCAGCCGAGTTCTTCACCTTGGGGTGCACTGGTCTTGTTTGTTAAAAAGAAAGACGGATCTCTTCGATTATGCATTGATTATTGGGGTCTTAATCAGATAACTATCAAAAACAAATATCCATTGCCTTTGATTGAAGAATTATTTGATCAGCTGCAAGGTGCCAGTGTATTTTTTAAATTCGATCTGAGTCAGGGCTATTACCAGTTAAGGATTAAGTCTGATGATGTTCCCAAAACTGCTTTCAGAACTCGGTATAGTCGTTATGAGTTTGTTGTTCTGCCATTTGGGTTAACTAATGCTCCTGCCGCATTTATAGATTTGATGCAGAGGGTATTCCACCCATATCTGGATCAGTTTGTGGTTATTTTCATTGATGATATTCTTGTCTATTCTAAATCTGAGGCGGAATATGAACAACATTTTAGAATTGTGTTGCAGACTCTTTAGGAGTATCGGTTATTTGCAAAGTTTAGCAAATGTGAGTTCTGGTTAAGGCAAGTCATTTTTCTGTGCCATATTATTTCTCAGGATGGAATTTCTGTTGATCCAGCAAAGATTGAGGTTGTCATGGCATGGAAACGGCCGGAGACTGTTACAAAAATTCGCAATTTTTTGGGTTTAGCGGGTTATTACAGAAGGTTTGTCAAGGATTTCTCTAAAATTGCTGGACCTTTGACTCAACTCACTCGAAAGAAGACTATATTTGACAGGAATGAGAAATGTGAGGCTAGCTTCCAGGAATTAAAGAAGAGATTAACCACAACTCCTATTCTCGCTCTACCTAAGGGTACCGATAATCTGGTAATCTATAGTAATGCTTCTGAGGAAGGTTTGGGCTGTGTATTGATGCAGAATAAGAGAGTTATTGCTTATGCTTCCAGAAAACTAAAACCTTATGAACTTAATTACCCGACGCATGATCTCGAGCTTGCAGCTATCATTTTTGCATTAAAGAAATGGCGTCACTATCTTTGGGGTAATAAATTTGAAATCTTTACTGATCACAAGAGTCTGAAATATCTCTTTTCTCAGAAAGAGTTGAATATGAGGCAGAGGCGTTGGTTGGAGTTGCTTGAGGATTATAATTGTACTATCAATTATCTTCCAGGTAAGGCGAATATTGTTGCCGATGCTTTAAGCCGAAAGGCTACAGTTGGCAGTCTAATCATCAAAAGTTAGGAGTTCATGGAGGAATTATGTTTATGGAGGCCCAACACTTCAAATTCTGGTATTCAATTTGCAAGTTTGCATATTCAATCTATTTTATTATCCAGGATTAGAGAGGCTCAGCAAGCTGATATGCAATTGATGAAAATCTTAGAAAAGTCGAAAGGGGGAGAGTCGGATTTCAAATTGCATGATGATGGTCTTCTTAAGTTCAAAGGTAGAATTTGTATTCCTTCTGAGCCAGCTTTAAAGAAAGAAATTCTTGCAGAGGCTCATAATTCTAAGTATATTATCCATCCAAGCAGTACCAAGATGTACAGAGATCTGAAACAGAACTACTGGTGGAACAACATGAAGAGAGAGATTGCTGACTATGTTGCTAAATGTCTTACATGTCAGAAAGTTAAAGCTGAACATCAGAGACCGGCAGGGTTGTTGTAGCCATTGGCCATTCCTGTTTGGAAATAGGATCACATTACCATGGATTTCGTGTCAGATTTACCGCGGTCTTCGAGAGGACATGATTTAGTCTGGGTTGTTGTGGATAGATTGACCAAAACCTCTCATTTTATTGCTACAAAGAAAACTGAATCTCTTGATAGGTTGGCTGGAATTTATGTTGAGAATATTGTTAGACTTCATGGGATTCCCAAGAGTATTGTGTATGATAGAGATCCCAGATTCACATCTCAGTTCTGGCAGAAGATTCAGAAAGCTTTGGGCACGACCTTGACTTTCAGTACTTCTTATCATCCTCAAACTGATGGGCAATCTGAAAGAACTATCTTAATACTGGAGGATATGCTTCGAGCATGCATTCTGGACTTCGGTAAGAGTTGGGAGAAATACTTACCTCTTGCAGAATTTGCTTATAACAACAGTTATCAAGCTACTATCGGTATGGCACCGTATGAAGCTTTGTATAGGCGGAAATGCAGATCTCCTTTATATTGGGATGAAGTTGGAGAGTTGAAATCTATTGATCCTACTTTATTGACAGAGATAAACAGAATGATTGATAATGTTCAACTTATCAGAAAGAGAATGCTTACAACACAGAGTCACCAAAAGAGTTACGTAGATAGACGCCGTCGTGATATGAAATTTGCCGTAGGGGATCGAGTATTTCTGAAAATTTCTCCTCGGAAGGGTTTGATTCGGCATGGTAAAAGAGGTAAACTCAGCCCTCGTTATGTGGGACCGATTGAAGTAATTGAAACTGTTGGTGAATTGGCTTATCGACTAGCTTTGCCTCCTAGCTTGGGCAGAATTCATGATGTCTTCCATGTTTCTATGCTTCGGAAGTATCAGCCAGATCCTTCTCATGTTCTTGAGTCCGAGCCACTAGAGATCAGTGAAACTTTAACCTACATGGAGAAACCTCTTCGGATTGTTGACCAGAAGGTTCAGGAGCTGAGGACTAAAAGCATTTCGATGGTTAAAGTTCTGTGGGATCATCATGGGTTGGAGGATGCTACTTGGGAAAGAGATGATCAAATGCGAGATTGATATCCAGAGTTATTCGCCAAATCATGTAAGAATTGCGTGGACGCAATTAGTTTAAGGGGGAGAGGATGTGACTCCCGAGTTTTTTGCCATATATTAACTTACTGTTGCACCCATTATTTGCGCATTTTCCTCTGTGCTTTATTAACTGTCTTCTTTAGCCACTATTCACTCCATTTTCAAACTGCATTATATTAGTGAATTAGCAATTTTATTAAATCATATTAATTGTTAAAAGAGTGAGAAAAATTTGCAATTGAGCTAGAAGTGATAGGAGCACTCGTTTAGAAAATATTTTTCGCAAACTAGGAATAGTGTTATGTAATTAACTTAGAGTTTTAATTAACTAGCATACATTTCTCACTTTAGACTCGTTTAAAACTATCTACGAGCATTTTAGAAGACCACCTAAGCACCCACTTGACCCCACCTTTTATAAAACTCACACAACACACCACTTAGTCTCATAACTAGCAAAGAAAAAAAAAATAAAAGCTGAAACTGCACTGTAGCTGGCCGAGAGCTTCAAGCAGCCATAGGAGGAAATTTTGATCTTCAACTCTTCAATCCAAGCCTTCCCAAGCCTAGAGAAAGTGGATTAGGGTGTGTGCAAGCCTTTTAGGTGTTCCTACGCGCATTGGTGAGGGATTTCATGACTTTTTTGCGCATTTTAAAATTGTTGCTATTTTCTTGATTTGTTAGAAATGTGTTCCAATGCTATTGTAATGCTTACCTATGCTATTATACCTTGTCTATAAGTGCTAGAGAACACATTTAAGCCATTGGTGCACATTTTAAACGGTTAGAATCGTTATTTTGATTTATGAGGTGAATAGTGATGAAATTCTAGGGTTTTGTGTAATTGCGCGAATTAACTTGATTCAATGCTTCTAATAGATGTTTTAGGTGCTAATGAAGGTAGTCTAATAGCCCCGTGCAATTGAATTGCTCTAAATTTGCATAGAACGTGAATTAGCCGACTTTAACAAAGAGATTTCGGGGTTAATGTGAATCCGGGTGGATTCGGGCTTCACTTTTAGAATTCTTAGGCTACCTAGGTGCTTTAGAAACTTTTCCAACCCTTATTTGAAGCCTGGTTGAAGTATGTGTAGTTCAAATCCATAAGAGGGAAATTGGGGCTTTTGGGGTAATTGCACGTGTTTGAGTGTTGTAGGGGTGCCTTAGGGGTTACTTAGAAGATTAGTATAGCTTCCCCTCAAATTTGAAACCTTAACTTTGATTCGGAAGAAAAATAGCTTGAATAACAAAGGGGTTTAAGTACAAATTCAGTGTTTCTCGCTTCTAAGTCCATGACATGACTCCTTAGGTGTTTAAATGTGGTTTCAAGTTGATTTGGAACTTTTGATATAATTCTAAATGTATCTTATATATGCCTCTTTGTAAAGTTGCTTATTTGCTTGTATAAACTGTTTCTAATCTATCTATTCTGAGGTCAACCTACTTTGTTGACCCTCTTATGTGTTATTGCTTATATTGTTGATATTGACTTGCCATCGTTAAGTGCATTGCATAGTGGTTGCGCAACCATAGTGTTAGGGATGGATGTATTGAATATCGGCTGGGCGGCAGAGGGCTTGCCGGTGGATATTCAAACTGTATCGCCCCAATCCCTCACGAGACCGGGACACCTATTTATCATGTTATTCTCAACCCAAATCCAAACCCGGGCAAAAAATTTTAAGGAAAACGGACGGAGTTTTCCCTATATGTAGGTCTATCTAGAAACCTGCCAACAGTCACATACAAGTCCTGAATCACAATCAATCATTCATACAACCCAACTTTCAAGATTCATAAAGTCAACCAGCTCCTCAAGGCCATCCGAGCCTTGGAATCCCACATCATATCACATAAGCATGCAAAATTAAATCCATTGAAGTTCTATCTTATTATTCCACTTATCATACCACTATATACTATCAATCAAGCTTTCTTATAATTTGTGTCCAACCAACTAACTAGTCTTCATCGTCCATACAAGCATGCACTATTAGGTAATAAAGTAAAGCAAACATAAGATATTACAAGCCCACTAGTACCTAATCATCAACCAAACTAAAACTTTAATATTACATTCCTTGATATAACATAAATACATACATGGACACAAAGTCTCAAATACAATACAAGTATATCATGACCACATTCTTCCATGTTTTACACACTGATAGAGCAAGAAGGTCACACAGGAGGCAATCCAATCTTCAGCTTTTCCTGAAATATGTTGAAAAGATGAATGAGTAACTAGGTTACTCAGTGAGGGAGGTGATGCAACATACCGGGCGTGCATTGTGATATGCAGATACAAAAAATCACATATATAACATAAACAACAAGATTAAATAACAAGTAGCTAACCACATTAAAAAGGATACGGTTCCACTTCAAGTCTTCAAACTCGAACCACGAGCTACGAACTTCACGCAAGTGCCGGCAAACCCATACACCAACAAGTTGGGATACTCTGGATGTATCCCGATCCTACGACCCTTTCTCCTGAGGTAGGTCCATGCCCAGCAGGTGAACCACGCCTCTAGGGTAGTGGAGTATGCCTCAGCGAGAAGGGAATAGGCACCATGGTAGTCGAGGGAGCACGGCAAGCCCGATACCACCCGTGTTTCTCGACGCTACCATGTTTGAAAAGGTTGCGCAACCCGATATTCGATCACAATAATTCAAGCAATGGCAATATAATTCAACAATCACATAAATAAGGGACAACAAAGTAGGTTGCCCTCGCATATAGTTTACATAAATAAGCCATATAACAATATAAATAAAAGACAAGTGTATATTTAGTCTATTCATATCAAAGTACACGTAATTATAAGCAATTATATTGAGCTATACAATTCATGAGCAGTAAAACAAATTCAAATGTACAAAAGAATGTAACTCCTTCACCTTGGATTAAACTAATTATGTAAGAGAATCGCTTAGATTCACTCCAAATCTCCTTGAATTAGCTCAAATGTGCAACCTTAGCCTACTCATATAAATATAACACTTAGCCTTTAAACTAGCATAACACAATGCAAGTAAAACATTACTTAGCACGTACATGAAGTAAACAGTCCAAGTTAGAAGCAATTTAACTAGAATTTATAATTATGAACAACCTAGAATCAATTACAGTTCAATTGATATGAGATCTTCGTGGTTAACTTATCTAGCATTCTGACAAGTTTACTTCACGAGAATATGCTTTATCATCCATTTTGCAATTAACCTTGCATGTAGGGTTCAAGAGCTTTAAGCACATTCTCCCAAATATCTTTATTAGCCTTCCTAAGTTTGCACCAAATAACATTATACCTTGGCAAAACTCACAATTTAATTATTTAGCAACAACAATGGACTATACAAATAACAAATTAATGAAAACAGTTTAAGTTTTCTAGCAGAAGCTAACTTTAGCAAATCCGTAACCTAATCTATTGATCTCTAAATCCTCTGATTTTGACATAGAAAGAAATCTCTTCGAGTGTAGTTAATTTTACCCTCAAGCAGAACTCAATTCCGATCTAAATTCCACAAGTTAGGACCTTACTCGTGCAACTGCGCAATCTGCCCTGCTTCAGCAAATTTCCAGATACATTTATGAAATTACTAAATCGGATGATCAAAACGTTTGAATTAGCCTAAGCCTTAGAAATCAACATTTTCCCTAAACTGCCTAATCTAGCTGCTGTAAAAATTTCGTTAAGTTTCGAGCATGTTTACCATGTCAAAATGGCTCTAGAACTCACGGGCAGTAGGCTGTCCAGATAGTTGCTCATTTTGCATACTACACTTTTAGCTACTTTTTGCCATTACTTAGTATTTACACTTCATTGAAGGCTTTAAACAAACATCTAGTCTACAATTTTGTTCATAGATAGCAAATCAACAACTACTTGTGAAACTAACAAAGCATGCACAAATATAGCAATATAATCAAAATAAAATACATATAAGATGATTCACTCACCTTCAAAGACTAAAACATGCAAAATGCAAAGGCCTAGATTGATTCTTTCTTTCTTTAACCAAGCTTTTCTTCTCCTAAGTGCGCATCAAGGTTACCAAACCATATTTTAATCATACTACATTCCTAGTTAAGCCAAAAGACACCTAATAAGATTATAAAACCCTGTTTTAGAAACAAAAGTTCGGGAAGGCCCCAAGCGAGTTTTAACTACAACTATACTATCCGAACCCCAATTTCGCGTAACGAAAGCACCAATAGCAGGGGCGGAGCCAGAAATTTTTGTCAGTGGGGACTAAAATTTAAAAGTTTTAAACTATACGAGTATTTTTTTTCAAAAAATACATAGAATTTTAACATTTTTATGGGTCAGTGGGGGCTAAAATTCATAATTTTTTAACTATACGAGTACTTTTATTTTTTAGTGTGGGCTAATTAATTTTTTTTAACTAAAAATGCATAAATATCTAATTTTTATTTCAAAAAAACATAAAAATTTTATCATTTTTATGGGCCAGTGGGGCTAAAATTCATAATTTTTGAACTATACTAGTACTTTTATTTTTCAGTGGAGGCTAATTAATTTTTTTTAACTAAAAATGCATAAATATCTAATTTTTTTTCGAAAAATACATAGAAATTTTAACAATTTTTATGGGTCAGTGGGGGCTGCAGCCCCCACTGGCCCCATATGCCTCCGCCCGTGACCAACAGTGCTTCCATATCCCAAGGATACCAAAATCAAAGCCCAAATGTGCCCGGATTGTACAACGAGAAAAGTCATCTTTTTAAAGTCGACTAATTACGCAATTTAGCTCGGTTTCGGTTGATTCAACTTCACGTGACTTTTCAACTAGCTTCACTAGGGCCTAGAGCATCTATTTGAAGTCTCAATTCAAGCTAATTAACAAATTATATCAAAAACCTTAAATTTTCGAATTTTACTATTCACCTTCTCCTACAACTTTTATTCTCAAAATCAAACCATTACAATTGCAACTAAGCTCCAAAAGAGAGTTCTATAGACTTCAAAGATCATATAACAAGCATTTATAACAAGCAAAATAGCTAAATTCAACAAGACAAGAAATTCAATATATATGCATCAACTTTAAAATTATGAAATATGCAATTCCCTTACAATATTGAAGATGAAGACAAGTTGTAGATGCCCCCTAATGCTCCAATCTCCTCCTAGACCAAGCCAAGAGCTCAACTCCAAGGTTTGATGAAGAAATTCTCCTCCTATACCATTTTCGGATTTGCTACAGTGTTTTCAGCTTTCTCCTCTTGTTTTTTTTTATTTTTTTTTATTTTTGGTCTTCAAATAACTAATAAAAGCTAACTAATGACTTACAATGGGCTTGGGCTTGCTAAATGGGCTTAGTTGAATTAATTAAAATGGTAACCAAAGGTCCAAGGTTAGCTAAAATCTCTAAGGGCCCAAATAAAAATTCTACAAAAAGTTACTATTCTTTCGTAACACTATTCATTCAGGACACTAATATTTTTATATCTCACGTTCTCGACATGTTATGCATATAGTTCCAAGGGACGAAATACGTCTAATAAGGTAAGTAATAAAGGAAAAATATAAATCTTGAAAAATGAAATAGTCAAATTTTACACCCAAACACTATTCCTTTGTTATACTAATCAATTTTCTACCAACCTTCCCGAAATACCATACACATAAAAATTATGAATGTATGCATGAAAATAAACATATAATGAAAATAAAATTTAAAATTTAAAAAATAACGTACTTCAAAAATCACCCTGGACTTGGGCTTATTTTAAAATGATAAAAACTAATTTATTAGACATAAAAAAGTAACATCACATTTTACAAATAACAAAATAAGAGATTAAACATTTATATAATTTAATTAATTGCTAATTACACATTTAAAGAAATACTAAAATTAAAGTTACTAAATATATATATATATATATATATATATATATATATATAAAAGTTAAAATAAACACTTAAATTCAACCAATCAATTAAATTAACACATAAATATATGCAAATAGACACTAATCACTAAATGCTAGGTCTGGGGTATCACACTCTCCCCTCCTTCAAATAATTACGTCTGCGCAATTCTTCTTTTGAAAGAACTTTCATAAGCATTCTAAATACTCTGGATGAGTACTTCGATTACAAAAACTTCATGAAAACTCCAAGATTGAATGCTGAGAAACATGCCAATAAGAGTGTTCAAATAAAAGTCCCAAAGGAAAACGCATCAACATGAATGCCAGCAAGAATACTCACGAAATTCTCCGTAGGAATACCACTGAAAATACCAAATATGAAATCCAAAGATAAATACGCCAAATAAAGGCTCCAATTAAAATACCAACATGGAATCCTGAAAATGAATTCCCTTAAAGATAAATACCATGCAAGAATTCCAAATGTGATAATTGAGTAAGAAGTCCCGTCGAGAGTCTGAAATGAAAATACCAAGAATAATACCAAATAAGAATCCCAATTCTGAATACCAAGAAAATAGTGAAGAATACTCCCATGAGAATCCCAAACTTGCTTCTAGAAGTATTTCTTGTTGTTCACTAACATAAACTATGGTTGGCTCTGTTGGTTCATATCTGCAGGAGACCCGCTTCCGGCTTCTTCAATAAAGAGAGTGTTTACTTACCATTTTCAAAGGGGTAATATAAGTATGCAATTGATTCTATTTAAATTAAACTCTTAATGCACATTATTACAAGTAACTAAAGCAAGTAGATACCCAATGAATCAATTAGATGTTCCTACCACATAATCTTCACATATTGCGCGTACATACCACATAAATGTACTCATGGTCACATAGTACACATATCACATATTTTCCATTACAACATCAATAAGTCACCAAAGTGCACACGAAATTACACATTTGCACATTTTGCACATTCGTTAGGTTAACACAGTGAGGCAAAAGAGTACATATTTTCATACAAAGACACACACAAGGGTTATATGCAAGCACATTCTTATTCAAAACACATTCCACATGCACGCACTCGAGGTTGCTACCCAACATACCGAGGATCCTGTCCCGGCTGAGAGATAACTAAGCTCTTATACCACTTCTATAATGCCCCGATCCCTCACGAGACCGGGACTCCTATTTATCATGCTATTCCCAACCCAAGTCCAAACCCGGGCACAAAATTTTAGAAAAAACGGACGGAGTTTCCACTATATGTGTATCTAGAAACCTGCCAACAGTCACATACAAGTCCTGAATCACAATCAATCATTTATACAACCTAACTTTCAAGATTCATAAAGTCAACCAGCTCCTCAAGGCCATCCGAGTCTTGGAATCCCACATCATATCACATAAGCATGCAAAATTAAATCCATTGAAGTTCTATCTTATTATTCCACTTATCATACCACTATATACTATCAATCAAGCTTTCTTATAATTTGTGTCCAACCAACTAACTAGTCTTTATCGTCCACACAAACATGCACTACTACGTAATAAAGTAAAGCAAATAGAAGATATTACAAGCCCGCTAGTACTTAATCATCAACCAAACTAAAACTTTAATATTACATTCCTTGATATAACATAAATACATACATGGACACAAAGTCTCAAATACAATACAAGTATATCGTGATCACATTCTTCCATATTTTACACACTGATAGAGCAAGCAGGTCACACAGGAGGTAATCCAATCTTCAGCTTTTCCTGAAATATGTTGAAAAGAGGAATGAGTAACTAGGTTACTCAGTGAAGGAGGTGATGCAACATACCGGGCGTGCATTGTGATATGCAGATACAAAAAATCACATATATAACATAAACAACAAGATTAAATATCAAGTAGTTAACCACATTAAAAAGGATACGGTTCCACTTCAAGTCTTCAAACACGAACCACGAGCTACGAACTTCACGCAAGTGCCGGCAAACCCATACGCCAACAAGTTGGGATACTCCGGATGTATCCCAATCCTACGACCCTTTCTTTTGAGGTAGGTCCATGCCCAATCGGTGAACCACGCCTCTGGGGTAATGGAGTATGCCTCAGCGAGAAGGGAATAGGCACCATGGTAGTCGAGGGAGCACGGCAAGCACGATGCCGCCCATGTTTCTCGATGCTACCATGTCCGAAAAGGTTGCGCAACCCGATATTCGATCACAATAATTCGAGCAATGGCAATATAATTCAAAAATCACATAAATGAGGGACAACAAAGTAGGTTGTCCTCGCACATAGTTTACAATAAATAAGCCATATAACAATATAAATAAAAGACAAGTGTATATTTAGTCTATTCATATCAAAGTACACGTAATTATAAGCAATTATATTGAACTATACAATTCATGTGCAGTAAAACAAATTAAGATGCACAAAAGAATGTAACTCCCTCACCTTGGATTAGACTAATTATGTAAGAGAATCGCTTAGGTTCACTCCAAATCTCCTTGAATTAGCTCAAATGTGCAACCTTAGCCTACTCATATAAATATAACACTTAGCCTTTAAACTAGCATAACACAATGCAAGTAAAACATTACTTAGCACGTACATGAAGTAAACAATCCAAGTTAGAAGCAATTTAATTAGGATTTATAATTATGAACAACCTAGAATCAATTACAGTTCAACGATACGAGATCTTCGTGGTTAACTTATCTAGCATTCTGAAAAGTTTACTTCACGAGAATATGCTTTATCATCCATTTTGCAATTAACCTTGCATGTAGGGTTCAAGAGCTTTAAGCACATTCTCCCAAATATCTTTATTAGCCTTCCTAAGTGTGCACCAAATAACATTATACCTTGGCAAAACTCACAATTTAATTATTTAGCAACAACAATGGACTATACAAATAACAAATTAATGAAAACTGTCTAAGTTTTCTAGCATAAGCTAAATTTAGCAAATCCATAACCTAATCTATTGATCTCCAAATCCTCTGATTTTGACATAGAAAGAAATCTCTTCGAGTGTAGTTAATTTTAGCCTCAAGCAGAACTTAATCCCGATCTAAATTCCACAAGTTAGGACCTTACTCGTGCAACTGCGCAAACTGCCCTGCTTCAGCGAATTTCCAGACACATTTCTGAAATTGCTAAATCGGATGATCAAAACGTTTGAATTAGCCTAAGCCTTAGAAATCAGCATTTTCTCTAAACTGCCTAATCTAGCTGCTGTAAAAATTTCGTTAAGTTTCGAGCATGTTTACTATGTCAAAATGGCTCTAGAACTCACGGGCAGTAGGCTGTCCAGATATTTGCTCATTTTGCATACTACACTTTTAGCTACTTTTTGCCATTACTTAGTATTTACACTTCATTGAAGGCTTTAAACAAACACCTAGTCTACAATTTTGTTCATAGATAGCAAATCAACAACTACTTGTGCAACTAACAAAGCATGCACAAATATAGCAATATAATCAAAATAAAATACATATAAGATGATTCCCTCACCTTCAAAGACTAAAACATTCAAAATGCAAAGGCCTAGGTTAATTCTTCCTTTCTTTAACCAAACTTTTCTTCTCCTAAGTGCGCATCAAGGTTACCAAACCATATTTTAATCATACTACATTCTTAGTTAAGCCAAAAGACACCTAATAAGATTATAAAACCCTGTTTTATAAACAAAAGTTCGGGAAGGCCCCAAGCGAGTTTTAACTACAACTATACTATCTGAACCCCAATTTCGCGTAACGAAAGCACCAATAGTGCTTCCATACCCCAAGGATACCCAAATCATAGCCCAAATGTGCCCGGATTGTACAATGAGAAAAGTCCTCTTTTTAAAGTCGACTAATTACGCAATTTAGCTCGGTTTCGGTTGATTCAACTTCACGTGACTTTTCAACTAGTTTCACTAGGGCCTAGAGCATCTACTTGAAGTCTCAATTCAAGCTAATTAACAAAAAATTATCAAAAACCTTAAATTTTCGGATTTCACTATTTACTACACTATTCACCTTCTCCTACAACTTTGATTCTCAAAATCAAACCATTACAATTGCAACCAAGCTCCAAAAGAGAGTTCTATAGGCTTCAAAGATCATATAACAAGCATTTATAACAAGCAAAATAGCTAAATTCAACAAGACAAGAAATTCAATATATATGCATCAACTTTAAAATTATGAAATATGCAATTCCCTCACAATATTGAAGATGAAGACAAGTTGTAGATGCCCCCTAATGCTCCAATCTCCTCCTAGACCAATACAAGAGCTCAACTCCAAGGTTTGATGAAGAAATTCTCCTCCTATACCATTTTCGAATTTGCTACAGTGTTTTCAGCTTTCTCCTCTTTTTTTTTTTTGATTTATGGTCATCAAATAACTAATAAAAGCTAACTAATGACTTACAATGGGCTTGGGCTTGCTAAATGGGCTTAGTTGAATTAATTAAAATGGTAACCAAAAGTCCAAGGTTAGCTAAAATCTCTAAGGGCCCTAATAAAAATTCCACAAAAAATTAATATTCTTTTGTAATACTATTCATTCAGGTCACTAATATTTTTATATCACACGTTCTCGACATGTTATGCATATAGTTCCAATGGACGAAATACGTCTAATAAGGTAAGTAATAAAAGAAAAATATAAATTTTGAAAAATAAAATAGTCAAATTTTACACTCCGAACATTATTCATTTGTTATACTAATCAATTTTCTACCAACCTTCCCAAAATACCATACACATAAAAATTATGAATGTATGCATGAAAATAAACATATTATGAAAATAAAATTTAAAAAATAACGTACTTCAAAAATCACCTCGGACTTGGGCTCATTTTAAAATGATGAAAACTAATTTATTATACATAAAAAAGTAACATCACATTTTACAAATAACAAAATAAGAGATTAAACATTTATATAATTTAATTAATTGCTAATTACACATTTAAAGAAATACTAAAAGTAAAGTTACTAAATATATATATATATATATAAAGTTAAAATAAACACTTAAATTCACCCAATCAATTAAATTAACACAAAAATATATGCAAATAGACACTAATCACTACATGCTAGGTCTGGGGTATCACACTTTCCCCTCCTTCAAATAATTGCGTCCGCGTAATTCTTCTTTTGAAAGAACTTTCATAAGCATTCTAAACACTCTGGATGTGTACTTCGATCACTAATACTTCATGAAAACTCCAAGGTTGAATGCTGAGAAACAAGCCAATAAGAGTGTTCAAATAAAAGTCCCAAAGGAAAACCCATCAACATGAATGTCGGCAAGAATACTCACGAAATTCTCCGTAGGAATACCACTGAAATTACCAAATAAGAAATCCAGAGATAAATACGCCAAATAAAGGCTCCAATTAAAATACCAACATGGAATTCTGAAAATGAATTCCCTTAAAGATAGATACCGTGCAAGAATTCCAAATGTGATAATTGAGTAAGAAGTCCCGTCAAGAGTCTCAAATGAAAATACCAAGAATAATACCAAATAAGAATCTCAATTCTGAATACCAAGAAAATAGTGAAGAAGAATACCCCCATGAGAATCCCAAACTTGCTTCTAGAAGTATTTCTTGTTGTTCACTGACATAAACTACGGTTGGCTCTGTTGGTTCATATCTTCAGGAGACCTGCTTTCGGCTTCCTCAATAAAGAGAGTGTTTACTTACCATTTTCAAAGGGGTAATATATGTATGCAATTGATTCTATTTAAATTAAACTCTTAATGCACATTATTACAAGTAACTAAAGCAAGTAGATACTCAATGAATCAATTAAATGTTCCTACTACATAATCTTCACATATTGCACGTACATACCACATAAATGTACTCATGGTCACATAGTACACATATCACATATTTTCCATTACAACATGAATAAGTCACCAAAGTGCACACGAAATTACACATTTGCACATTTTGCACATTCGTTAGGTTAACACAGTGAGGCACAAGAGTACATATTTTCATACAAAGACACACACAAGGGTTACATGCAAGCATATTCTTATTCAAAACACATTCCACATGCACGCACTCGAGGTTGCTACCCGACAGACCGAGGATCCTGTCCCGGCTGAGAGCTAACTAAGCTCTGATACAACTTCTGTAACGCCCCGATCTCTCACGAGACCGGGACTCCTATTTATCATGCTATTCTCAACCCAAATCCAAGTCCGGGCACAAAATTTTAGGAAAAACGGACGGAGTTTCCCCTATATGTAGGTCTATCTAGAAACCTGCCAATAGTCACAAACAAGTCCTGAATCACAATCAATCATTCATACAACCTAATTTTCAAAATTCATAAAGTCAACCAGCTCCTCAAGGCCGTCCGAGCCTTGGAATCCCACATTATATCACACAAGCATGCAAAATTAAATCCATTGAAGTTCTATCTTATTATTCCACTTATCATACCACTATATACTATCAATCAAGCTTTCTTATAATTTGTGTCCAACCAACTAACTAGTCTTCATCGTCCAAGCAAACATGCACTACTAAGTAATAAAGAAAAGCAAATAGAAGATATTATAAGCCCACTAGTACCTAATCATTAACCAAACTAAAATTTTAATATTACATTCCTTGATATAACATAAATACATACATGGACACAAAGTCTCAAATACAATACAAGTATATCATGATCACATTCTTCCATGTTTTACACACTGATAGAGCAAGCAGGTCACACAGGAGGCAATCCAATCTTCAGCTTTTCCTGAAATATGTTGAAAAGAGGAATGAGTAACTAGGTTACTCAATGAGGGAGGTGATGCAACATACCGGGCGTGCATTGTGATATGCAGATACAAAAAATCACATATATAACATAAACAACAAGATTAGATAGCAAGTAGTTAACCACATTAAAAAGGATACGGTTCCACTTCAAGTCTTCAAACTCAAACCACAAGCTACGAACTTCATGCAAGTGCCGGCAAACCCATACACCAACAAGTTGGGATACTCCGGATGTATCCCGATCCTACGACCCTTTCTCCTGAGGTAGGTCCATGCCCAGTAGGTAAACCACACCTTTGGAGTAATGGAGTATGCCTCAGCGAGAAGGGAATAGGCACCATGGCAGTCGAGGGAGCACGGCAAGCCCGATGCCGCCTGTGTTTCTCGACGCTACCATGTCCGAAAAGGTTGCGCAAACCGATATTCGATTACAATAATTCAACCAATGGCAATATAATTCAAGAATCACATAAATGAGGTACAACAAAGTAGGTTGCCCTCGCACATAGTTTACAATAAATAAGCCATATAACAATATAAATAAAAGACAAGTGTATCTTTAGTCTATTCATATCAAAGTACACGTAATTATAAGCAATTATATTGAACTATACAATTCATGAGCAGTAAAACAAATTAAGATGCACAAAAGAATGTAACTCCCTCACCTTGGATTAGACTAATTATGTAAGAGAATCGCTTAGATTCACTCCAAATCTCCTTGAATTAGCTCAAATGTGCAACCTTAGCCTACTCATATAAATATAACGCTTAGCCTTTAAACTAGCATAACACAATGCAAGTAAAACATTACTTAGCACGTACATGAAGTAAACAGTCCAAGTTAGAAGCAATTTAACTAGAATTTATAATTATGAACAACCTAGAATCAATTACAGTTCAACTGATACGAGATCTTCGTAGTTAACTTATCTAGCATTCTGACAAGTTTACTTCACGAGAATATGCTTTATCATCCATTTTGCAATTAACCTTGCATGTAGGGTTCAAGAGCTTTAAGCACATTCTCCCAAATATCTTTATTAGCCTTTCTAAGTGTGCACCAAATAACATTATACCTAGGCAAAACTCACAATTTAATTATTTAGCAACAACAATGGACTATACAAATAACAAATTAATGAAAACAGTCTAAGTTTTCTAGCAGAAGCTAACTTTAGCAAATCCGTAACCTAATCTATTGATCTACAAATCCTATGATTTTGACACAGAAAGAAAGCTCTTCGAGTGTAGTTAATTTTAGCTTCAAGCAGAACTCAATTTCAATCTAAATTCCACAAGTTAGGACCTTACTCGTGCAACTGCACAATCTGCCCTGCTTCAGCGAATTTCCAGACACATTTCTGAAATTGCTAAATCGGATGATCAAAACATTTGAATTAGCCTAAGCCTTAGAAATCAACATGTTCTCTAAACTGCCTAATCTAGCTTCTGTAAAAATTTCGTTAAGTTTCGAGCATGTTTACTATGTCAAAATGGCTCTAGAACTCACGGGCAGTAGGCTGTCCAGATATTTGCTCATTTTGCATACTACACTTTTAGCTAGTTTTTGCCATTACTTAGTATTTATACTTCATTGAAGGCTTTAAACAAATATCTAGTCAACAATTTTGTTCATAGATAGCAAATCAACAACTACTTGTGAAACTAACAAAGCATGCACAAATATAGCAATATAATCAAAATAAAATACATATAAGATGATTCACTCACCTTCAAAGACTAAAACATGCAAAATGCAAAGGCCTAGGTTGATTTTTTCTTTCTTTAACCAAGCTTTTCTTCTCCTAAGTGCGCATCAAGGTTACCAAACCATATTTTAATCATACTACATTCCTAGTTAAGCCAAAAGACACCTAATAAGATTATAAAACCCTATTTTAGAAACAAAAGTTCGGGAAAGCCCCAAGCGAGTTTAACTACAACTATACTATCCGAATCCCAATTTCGCGTCACGAAAGCACCAATAATGCTTCCATACCCCAAGGATACCCAAATCATAGCCCAAATGTGCCCGGATTGTACAACGAGAAAAGTCCTCTTTTTAAAGTCGACTAATTACGCAATTTAGCTCGGTTTCGGTTGATTCAACTTCACGTGACTTTTCAACTAGCTTCACTAGGGCCTAGAACATCTATTTGAAGTCTCAATTCAAGCTAATTAACAAATTATATCAAAAACCTTAAATTTTCGGATTTCACTATTCACTACACGATTCACCTTCTCCTACAACTTTGATTCTCAAAATCAAACCATTACAATTGCAACCAAGCTCCAAAAGAAAGTTCTATAGGCTTCAAAGATCATATAACAAGCATTTATAACAATCAAAATAGCTAAATTCAACTAGACAAGAAATTCAATATATATGCATCAACTTTAAAATTATGAAATATGCAACTCCCTCACAATATTGAAGATGAAGACAAGTTGTAGATGCTCCCTAATGCTCCAATCTCCTCCTAGACCAAGCCAAGAGCTCAACTCCTAAGTTTGATGAAGAAATTCTCCTCCTATACCATTTTCGGATTTGCTACAGTGTTTTCAGCTTTCTCCTCTTTTTTTTTTTTGATTTTTGGTCATCAAATAACTAATAAAAGCTAACTAATGACTTACAATGGGCTTGGGCTTGCTAAATGGGCTTAGTTGAATTAATTAAAATGGTAACCAAAGGTCCAAGGTTAGCTAAAACCTCTAAGGGCCCAAATAAAAATTTTACAAAAATTTACTATTCTTTCGTAACACTATTCATTCAGGACACTAATATTTTTATATCTCACGTTCTCGACATGTTATGCATATAGATCCAATAGATGAAATACGTCTAATAAGGTAAGTAATAAAGGAAAAATATAAATTTTGAAAAATAAAATAGTCAAATTTTACACCACGAACACTATTCCTTTGTTATACTAATCAATTTTCTACCAACCTTCCCGAAATACCATACACATAAAAATTATGCATGTACGCATGAAAATAAACATATAATGAAAATAAAATTTAAAATTTAAAAAGTAACGTACTTCAAAAATCAACCCGAACTTGGGCTCATTTTAAAATGATGAAAACTAATTTATTAGACATAAAAAAGTAACATCACATTTTACAAATAACAAAATAAGAAATTAAACATTTATATAATTTAGTTAATTGCTAATTACACATTTAAAGAAATACTAAAAGTAAAGTTACTAAATATATATATATATATAAAGTTAAAATAAACACTTAAATTCAACCAATCATTTAAATTAACACATAAATATATACAAATAGACACTAATCACTACACGCTAGGTCTGGGGTATCACACTCTCCCCTCCTTCAAATAATTGCGTCCGCGCAATTCTTCTTTTGAAAGAACATTCATAAGCATTCTAAATACTCTGGATGAGTACTTCGATTACAATTACTTCATGAAAACTCCAAGGTTGAATGCTAAGAAACATGCCAATAAGAGTGTTCAAATAAAAGTCCCAAAGGAAAACCCATCAACATGAATGCCAGCAAGAATACTCACGAAATTCTCCATAGGAATACCACTGAAAATACCAAATATGAAATCCAGAGATAAATACGCCAAATAAAGGCTCCAATTAAAATACCAACATGGAATCCTGAAAATGAATTCCCTTAAAGATAAATACCGTGCAAGAATTCCAAATGTGATAATTGAGTAAGAAGTCCCGTCGAGAGTCTCAAATGAAAATACCAAGAATAATACCAAATAAGAATCTCAATTCTGAATACCAAGAAAATAGTGAAGAAGAATACCCCCATGAGAATCCCAAACTTGCTTCTAGAAGTATTTCTTGTTGTTCACTGACATAAACTACGGTTGGTTCATATCTTCAGGAGACCCGCTTTCGGCTTCCTCAATAAAGAGAGTGTTTACTTACCATTTTCAAAGGAGTAATATATGTATGCAATTGATTCTATTTAAATTAAACTCTTAATGCACATTATTACAAGTAACTAAAGCAAGTAGATACTCAATGAATCAATTAAATGTTCCTACCACATAATCTTCACATGTTGCATGTACATACCACATAAATGTACTCATGGTCACATAGTACACATATCACATATTTTCCATTACAACATCAATAAGTCACCAAAATGCACACGAAATTACACATTTGCACATTTTGCACATTCGTTAGGTTAACACAGTGAGGCACAAGAGTACATATTTTCATACAAAGACACACACAAGGGTTACATGCAAGCACATTCTTATTCAAAACACATTCCACATGCATGCACTCGAGGTTGCTACCCGACAGACCGAGGATCCTGTCCCGGCTGAGAGCTAACTAAGCTCTGATACCACTTCTGTAACACCTCGATCCCTCACGAGACCGGGACTCCAATTTATCATACTATTCTCAACCCAAATCCAAACTTGGGCACCAAATTTTAGGAAAAACGGACGGAGTTTTTCCTATATGTAGGTCTATCTAGAAACCTATCAACAGTCACATGCAAGTCCTGAATCACAATCAATCATTCATACAACCTAACTTTCAAGATTCATAAAGTCAACCAACTCCTCAAGGCCATCTGAGCCTTGGAATCCCACATCATATCACACAAGCATGCAAAATTAAATCCATTGAAGTTCTATCTTATTATTCCACTTATCATACCACTATATACTATCAATCAAGCTTTCTTATAATTTGTGTCCAACCAACTAACTAGTCTTCATCGTCCACGCCAACATGCACTACTAAGTAATAAAGTAAAACAAACAGAAGATATTACAAGCCCACTAGTACCTAATCATCAACCAAACTAAAACTTTAATATTACATTCCTTGATATAACATAAATACATACATGGACACAAAGTCTAAAATATAATACAAGTATATCATGATCACATTCTTCTATGTTTTACACACTGATAGAGCAAGCAGGTCACACAGGAGGCAATCCAATCTTCAGCTTTTCCTGAAATATGTTGAAAAGAGGAATGAGTAACTAGGTTACTCAGTGAAGGAGGTGATGCAACATACCGGGCGTGCATTGTGATATGCAGATACAAAAAATCACACATATAACTTAAACAACAAGATTAAATAGCAAGTAGTTAACCACATTAAAAAGGATACGGTTCCACTTCAAGTCTTCAAACTCGAACCACGAGCTACGAACTTCACGCAAGTGCCGGCAAACCCATACACCAACAAGTTGGGATACTCCGGATGTATCCCGATCCTACGACCCTTTCTTCTGAGGTAGGTCCATGCCCAGCAGGTGAACCACGCCTCTGGGGTAGTGGAGTATGCATCAGCGAGAAGGGAATAGGCACCATGGTAGTCGAGGGAGCACGGAAAGTCCGATACCGCCCGTGTTTCTCGACGCTACCATGTCCGAAAAGGTTGCGCAACCCGATTTCGATCACAATAATTCAAGCAATGGCAATATAATTCAAGAATCACATAAATGAGGGACAACAAAGTAGGTTGCCCTCGCACATAGTTTACAATAAATAAGCTATATAATAATATAAATAAAAGACAAGTGTGTCTTTAGTCTATTCATATCAAAGTACACGTAATTATAAGCAATTATATTGAACTATACAATTCATGAGCAGTAAAACAAATTAAGATGCACAAAAGAATGTAACTCCCTCACCTTGGATTAGACTAATTATGTAAGAGAATCGCTTAGATTCACTCCAAATCTCCTTGAATTAGCTCAAATGTGCAACCTTAGCCTACTCATATAAATATAACGCTTAGCCTTTAAACTAGCATAACACAATGCAAGTAAAACATTACTTAGCACGTACATGAAGTAAACAACCCAAGTTAGAAGCAATTTAACTAGAATTTATAATTATGAACAACCTAGAATCAATTACAGTTCAACTGATACGAGGTCTTCGTGGTTAACTTATCTAGCATTCTGACAAGTTTACTTCACGAGAACATGCTTTATCATCCATTTTGCAATTAACCTTGCACGTAGGGTTCAAGAGCTTTAAGCATATTCTCCCAAATATCTTTATTAGCCTTCCTAAGTGTGCACCAAATAACATTATACCTTGGCAAAACTCACAATTTAATTATTTAGCAACAACAATGGACTATACAAATAACAAATTAATGAAAACAGTCTAAGTTTTCTAGCAGAAGCTAACTTTAGCAAATCTGTAACCTAATCTATTGATCTCCAAATCCTTTGATTTTGATACAGAAAGAAAGCTCTTCGAGTGTAGTTAATTTTAGCCTCAAGCAGAACTCAATTCCGATCTAAATTTCACAAGTTAGGACCTTACTCATGCAACTGCGAAAACTGCCCTGCTTCAGCAAATTTCCAGACACATTTCTGAAATTGCTAAATTGGATGATCAAAACGTTTGAATTAGCCTAAGCCTTAGAAATCAAAATTTTCTCTAAACTGCCTAATCTAGCTGCTGTAAAAATTTCGTTAAGTTTCGAGCATGTTTACTATGTCAAAATGGCTCTAGAACTCACGGGCAGTAGGCTGTCTAGATATTTGCTCATTTTGCATACTACACTTTTAGCTACTTTTTGCCATTACTTAGTATTTACACTTCATTGAAGTCTTTAAACAAACATCTAGTCTACAATTTTGTTCATAGATAGCAAATCAACAACTACTTGTGAAACTAACAAAGCATGCACAAATATAGCAATATAATCAAAATAAAATACATATAATATGATTCTCTCACCTTCAATGACTAAAACATTCAAAATGCAAAGGCCTAGGTTAATTCTTCCTTTCTTTAACCAAGCTTTTTTTCTCCTAAGTGCGCATCAAGGTTACCAAACCATATTTTAATCATACTACATTCCTAGTTAAGCCAAAAGACACCTAATAAGATTATAAAACCTTGTTTTAGAAACAAAAGTTCGGGAAGGCCCCAAGCGAGTTTTAACTACAACTATACTATCCGAATCCCAATTTCGCGTAAAAAAAGCACCAATAGTGCTTCCATACCCCAAGGATTCCCAAATCATAGCCCAAATGTGCCCGGATTGTACAACGAGAAAAGTCATCTTTTTAAAGCCGACTAATTACGCAATTTAGCTCGGTTTCGGTTGATTCAACTTCACATGACTTTTCAACTAGTTTCACTAGGGCATAGAGCATCTATTTGAAGTCTCAATTCAAGCTAATTAACAAATTATATCAAAAACCTTAAATTTTCGGATTTCACTATTCACTACACTATTCACCTTCTCCTACAACTTTGATTCTCAAAATCAAACCATTACAATTGCAACCAAACTCCAAAAGAGAGTTCTATAGGCTTTAAAGATCATATAACAAGCATTTATAACAAGAAAAATAGCTAAATTCAACAAGACAAGAAATTCAATATATATGCATCAACTTTAAAATTATGAAATATGCAATTCCCTCACAATATTGAAGATGAAGACAAGTTGTAGATGCTCCCTAACGCTCCAATCTCCTCCTAGACCAAGCCAAGAGCTCAAATCCAAGGTTTGATGAATAAATTCTCCTCCTATACCATTTTCAGATTTGCTATAGTGTTTTCAGCTTTCTACTCTTTTTTTTTTTTTTGATTTTTGGTCTTCAAATAACTAATAAAAACTAACTAATGACTTACAATGGGCTTGGGCTTGCTAAATGGGCTTAGTTGAATTAATTAAAATGGTAACCAAAGGTCCAAGTTAGCTAAAATCTCTAAG
The DNA here is from genome assembly GCA_037974665.1 of Ehretia macrophylla. Classification (NCBI taxonomy): domain Eukaryota; kingdom Viridiplantae; phylum Streptophyta; class Magnoliopsida; order Boraginales; family Ehretiaceae; genus Ehretia; species Ehretia macrophylla. The sequence goes on along the minus strand of CM075764.1, from coordinate 9,266,244 downwards.
GGCCCAAATAAAAATTCTATAAAAAGTTACTGTTCTTTTGAAATACTATTCATTCAGGACACTAATATTTTTATATCTCACGTTCTCGACATGTTATGCATATAGTTCCAATGGACGAAATACGTCTAATAAGGTAAGTAATAAAAGAAAAATATAAATTTTGAAAAATAAAATAGTCAAATTTTACACCCCAAACACTATTCATTTGTTATACTGATCAATTTTCTACCAACCTTCCCGAAATACCATACACATAAAAATTATGAATGTATGCATGAAAATAAACATATAATGAAAATAAAATTTAAAATTTAAAAAATAACGTACTTCAAAAATTACCCCGGACTTGGGCTCATTTTAAAATGATGAAAACTAATTTATTAGATATAAAAAAGTAACATCACATTTTACAAATAACAAAATAAGAGATTAAACATTTATATAATTTAATTAATTGCTAATTACACATTTAAAGATATACTAAAAGTAAAGTTACTAAATATATATATATATAAAGTTAAAATAAACACTTAAATTCAACCAATCAATTAAATTAACACATAAATATATGCAAATAGACACTAATCACTACATGCTAGGTCTGGGGTATCACACAAACACCGTGCCCTAGTCCCTCATTCGCCTAGTCCGGAGATTGCCAAGGGATGTTGGGTCGTAGGATTATCGGGGTACATTCGGAGTACACCCACTGGATTGTTTGGGGTTATGCCGGCTTATCGTGATCGTGATCGTGGTTCATGGATCGTGTTCGTGGATTGAAGATTTGGTGTATTGGGGTTAAGTGAAATGTATCCTTTTTAATGTGTGGTTATTTAAGCTATTGTTATTTCTTGAATTGTTTAATGGTTATTGTTGTTTACCTATATTACCTGTTGCATTACACGCCCCGGGACCTTATCCCTCACTGGGCAACAGTGTTGCTCATACCTCGATATCATGTTTCAGGAAGTGCTGAGGGTGATCCCCAGCTAGTTGAGGTGGTAGTGGAAGAAGAAGAAGTTCAGGCTGAGCCTTTGCCCTAGTTGCTGTGTGTTTGTTGTCTCGGATGTGCCTTCTTGTTGTTACATGGTGTACTTGTATTGCTATAGCATGGTCTATTTTGCGGCCTTAAGGCTATGTATATTCTTGTAGTTGCAAGTTGAAAGTTAGTTGGTTGTAATGTTAGCTTTGAGATATTATGGCTTGTAATAACTTTTAATTCTCTTTTTAGTTCTTGCATGCTTGGGGGTGTATGTTTAGAGGTATATTTGATTTCAACTTCTAAGATTGCTCTAATGTTATCATAGAATGGTATGTTAAAATGGTTTAATGAAAAGTTAAGTTGGATACATGCTTGTGTGATTCGGAGCAGTTGTATGTTTCAAGGCTTGGATGGCCTTGAACCTTGGAATTTTTAACTATAAAAGCTTGTTTTAGTATATTGTGGCTATTTTGAGCATTTACAGGTTTCCAAAATGTCCACGGTACAGAGGAGACTCTGTCCGTTTATCGGGTCCAGACTTAACCTTTAGCGTAGGGTTAGATCGGGGCGTTACACCCAATATGACTACGTTGGAGCGATCTCTTCACTGTATTGTGATAATTCCTGGTCATAGTAATTAAAGCCAAGGTACGTTAAGCTTTTGCATTTCGTAACCAAAAATACTTTCCAGACTAGAAACATGATGGCCGAAGGACACTTATAATACTAATTTTAAAAATTAATATTATAAAACTACATCATATAATTTCAATTTAATTGGTATTTATTTTGGACATATAAGTTAATAGTTAAAAATTGACAATTTAAATTTCAAACAACTAATTAATGTTTAAGGGTTATTAATATTAAATAAATACCTTTATAATTCAAGGATACAAAATTAAAATCTTAGTTAAACTTGATACAGATTAAAGTAATAATAAAATTAATAATTATTTCTAATTTCAGTTTAATTCATATACAACTTATAAAAATTATAACCATTTGCAAAAAGGCGCACATTATGTTAAAATTTTCAACATTGTGTACACACAACATCATATGCATACATAAAGCCTAACACGAGGTACATTGCACTCATTGCCACTTCTCTCTCTCTCTATCCCCTCTCATATCTATTTTTCTCTCTTGTTCTTGTTTTCAAAGAAATCAGTTTTGTGGCATCCAATTTTCACAAAGTTGCATGTTGTTTTTTTATTAAAAAATCTGAAAATGTCTACATCAACCACTCGATCCCGAACCTGAAAAAGTGACGTTCCGGCGCTGGATCTGCGATACGTGAACTGGCCATGTCGATACAATTACAAGGCTAATATTCAGGTTGTGACCGATCCAATGAAAAGAAACATCGGGCGTTTATTCTACACTTGCGACAGATGCAAGTTTTTTCAATGGTACAAGCCATATTCCGCGGCGTGGTTTGACACTGAGCTCAATGTTAAAAAACGCATATTGGATAACGATAATGATGAAGGATTTGGCAAAGTAACATCGACAATGAGAAGGGTAACATCTAATGATGACGCTTCAAAGGTGAACAATTTGTTTCTTGGTGTGGGTGTTACTTGTTGTATTTTGTTGTTAGCACTCCTTATTGTACTCATATGTAAATGAGTTGTTACTTTCAAAATATACTACTATTACTATCGTATGGAGGTAAAATTTAGTATTTAATATTTAGGATTTACTATTTAGTGTGTGATAAATATAATTTCCCTATTGTAGAAAGTTCTATTTGACTGATATAAATATTATGATTTGCTTATGGAAAAATTTCACATGCGTATTCTTCGCATAATATAGACCTCAAGGTGTTAATTAGGAAACAAACCGCGTTTTGTATACGCATGCGTATGCTACACACTGGTTTATAACAAACAAATGTCACGATATAAAGTTTAAGAGCATGAGAAGGGAAAAAAATCAAATAAATTATATTGCTACCGAACCAGGAGGGCACGACATTCTATGTTATGTTGTATTGGAAATGAAACAAAGTCCAATCCCTGGACTTTAATTGTATCTAAGCTATATGAAAAAAAAAATTATATTGCTACCTAACCAGAATAGAGACGCTAGACACGAGAATGGTTCCCGATCACCGTTAACGTCCCCGAAAACCCAGGTTTGAATTATAATATACAATATCGTAATGTAAAATTTTAGACTTCATTGTTTCTTTATTATATTGATAGGTGCATATGTTAAAAGAATATTTGAATTTGGATGTGTAAGAAATCAATGAAATTGTTGCTAAACTCAGTTTAGAAGTTGAGGAAGTCTAGAGTAAGTTCATGAAATTCACTACCACTAAATGGATTGACATGAAAATGTAAATGGAGGAGTTCATTAAAAATGTTTCCCAACCATGCAAGTGTTCATCTAGATACAAGGTTTGGTATATTTTAATTTTTTTTTTACTTCATAATTTTGAAAATCATAGTCCACTCTATGCACAGGTTCATTTTAGGCCAAAAGAGTGCACAGTTCTTATATGACCGAAACACCCTTATATGTTCTCTCTTTCTTTCCCACTCTCTTCATAAAGCCAAACCAACCCTAACGGCCTCACGGAACCCCATCGAACACCTCTCAGGCAGCATCATGTGGGCTATATAAACTATAAACTATGGTAAGTATTATTTTTTTTTGTTCATTAGAATTTGGTATAAAGACGGGATTAGGGCAGAAATCGTAATCGTCAAATTGGATTCGGATTATGTATTATATTTTTTGATTCGATTGGGATTCGGTAACACTAAACATAAAATTGATTTGGGATTAGGTATTATTAATTTCTTTTTTCCATTGTGACTAGTTATAAACCCTAATTTTTTGAATGTAAAAAACCAGGGCATTATTTGATCTGGATCCTTCTATTTTTTAGGTTTAATTTAATCGTGTTAAGGAAAAGTTTGATTTTAACTTAATATTGTTTACTATGTTTAAATATTAGGGTTTTCTAACAGGAGCTTATCAACTTTGGTATGGATAAACCTAATGTAGATACAGAAGTTTATTCCACTGAAGATTATGCTTCCATGTTAGAAGGATTCCTTTCATACATGGATTTCAAGCCACATGATGCGTAAGTATAAGTTGTTACAGATAAGAACAATATTCATTTCAATAAGTTGCCTGGTGATGTTTCATTCTTTTCCGTTTATCCTGCCATAGCTGCCAACCTGTTTCTCAAATCACTTGCTCATTTAATTAGTTATCTTCTTTTAAATATGAAGTTACGAGGGATTATGCATTGTGGAGGGGTCAATATAGTTATGAGATAAGAGTGATTTTTATTGGTTTTAGATATGAATTGTTGCTTGTCCCTGCAATGAAAGACATGGAATTATATAGAGTGATATATCAGTCTATTTTCATGTTGTACAACTAACTCACTTTGCCGATAACAAATTTATTGGAATATGTAGCATCCGAACAAATGATTGACAAGAGTGAAATTATTTTTTTATTTGTAACAATTATGACACGAGTCCAATAAAAAAACTCCAATGAGAATTTTGAGCGTGAGGAAACGCATAGAGAAGTCCTCATATTTAAGAGATTTATAGCTCATAAAACTCTTCAATTAGCGGAAGAAAATTTAAGAAAGGCAGCGGATTGTGAATCCAACGTCAGCTGGTGGAATTCCTTAGCTTCAATTTTCCCACCTTTATCGTAATGTACCAGTGAAACAAACAAACAAAGAGAGTAACAAAGACATAAATACTGGTTGATGACACCGACATTTATGTTTGCGCAGAAGACATATCAATGAAGTCTCATTTATTCAATGTGGTAGAATTGAAACTTGTAACAGCTCTGCCGAAAACTGAGTGTATAAAGAAGCTATATGCAATAACAAAAAAATGAACCTATATCCGTTGAACACTTTCATTGATTTCATGACTTCAAAGTGATGTTCTATATTTTGATCGACTTACATGATTGATTATCGATCATAGTGTGTATTCTCTTTTTCTTTCGCTTTATCTCTTATCTTATATCCACATTCCATTGTGTATAGCTTTAAATCATTTATATTCTTGTTATGAAGTTCTGTTAGTACCTATGGCTAAATACAATGACACATATAACATTATGTGGTAATGGAACAACATTGTATACACTCAATTTAATATTGTCCATTACATCAGCTCATTATACATATTAATTCGTTTATCTTTTATCTCATAATTTCACTAAACAGTACTTTATTCATCTATATTAGTTCATAAATTGAATATAAAATGCAAAACATAACAATACTTTATTCATAAATTGTATATTACTACATAAATTGAACGGACCAGGCCTAGTAATATATAAGTATAAAACTCTTTAACAATACTTATTACATTTGCTCATTATGATTATAATTTATCCAATTCAATTATATGGAAACAATATAAGAAGCTTTCTATCACATAAACAATCATCACAATCTATGTCTTCATTCTCATCGTCTTCGGGTTTAAGCCAAGCCGATTTGTTTATCCTGTGTCCTTTGGTACAACATCTCAGTCTCGGCATTTCTTCGGAGAAGTATGATTTTCGTATAAGTCTTGAATTCAAAACCGAATTCAGTATCATGCGATACTCTCGTACTTCTCGCCTTATTTCGCGCAACATCTCCATCCCTGTTTCCTTGCATGGAGAATCCAGACTGATTAGGATAACTGAAAGCACATAGTATGTCCCAATATGTCTAGATTCAGCGGCTTTCATTAGACATTCAAGTGCAAATTCTTTTGACCCAAAGCGGAAATACTCCATTTGCAATACATTTATACATGCGATATAAAATTTAGTCTTCCAACTTTTTTAACGTGTAGACATTTTTTACATTCTATATTACAAAGCGTTAGTATAGTTTTACTGCCACATAAAAAATAACATACAACTATACTCTTACAAATAGCTAATGTGTGACCAAAAAAGTTTACAAATAGCTCTAATAAATTTATAACAACGCTTTGGCATGCAAGGAACGAGCCTAAATCCCTTCACTATACCAACACTAATATCTGAGAGTAAAAACAATAGAGCAGTAATAATTTAAAATAAATGCGCTTTGTCATGCCACGGAGTAGGCTAAATCCCTTCACTATAACACCACTACTATCAGAGCACGAGAATAAGAAAAAAGTTAAAAACAAAACAACAGTAATAATTTTATTTAAAAGCGACTCGGCATGCAATAAACGGTGTTAAATTCTGTTAGTATCACAACAGTAATGTAATATTATATCAAAATTACAAAACACCACTAATTATTTCAAATATTTATTGTTTCTTAAAAATTGAATAATCATATTAGTATTTTTCTAATGCTCACCATTCCTTTTTAGTACAAGGCAGCTAGATTTCCATTCTCAAAGCACTTATCCATGAATGAAACGAGATTGGGATGTAACGGCAACCATAAGATGACTATAAACTCTTTCAGTGTGGCATGCTTGTATACGATGCTCTCATCGTCGATTTTTGTGGACAACTTACAACTGTGTAATGAGTTGTTGGGTTAGTAACAAAAAATAAAAAATTAAATTAAATATATCTTAATTCCAACAAAACTATGTTACAAACCTCATTTTGGCACGAATAAGGTCTTTAGCAGATTGTGAACCAACCCGGACTAGAATTTCACCTATTAGTTCTTCAGGAAAGGTATCAAAGATTGAAGCCATTTTTAAGCTTTTTGTTTGAATCCATGATTTTTTTTTTCTATCTCACGAGCATATAAAAATAAGTGGACGACTTCCACTACCATATACCCCTTATTTATGTAACCTGCAAAGATATTCTTCAAAGGGTGCACCCTTTCATATTCCAATCAGTGTCTTTAATGAACAAACACGATTATTCATGAAATGGTGATGTTTCAAATTCCTTACACTTTATTTTGTTTTATAAGATTGAGGGGACAGAATTAAGAAACAGTGTTTGGTTTAGTGGTAGAGTGTCTTCTCTATTACTTTGATTTCCCGGGATCGAAACATGTTAGCAGCAAGTTTTACTGGGTTACTAGCTTTTGCCTCTCAAAACGTTGTGTAATTCAAATTGCATTTTTTTTAATAACAATACTAAACACAACTGAAAATGCAACTCGTTTTAATTGTTTTAATAACAATTAATAAACAATCTCGTAACTTACTCATCATTGATACTAAATTTTTATATCTTCAATCATTAAAAAATAAAATCAATACACATGTATTATTTATAATCAAACTGAAAATATGGCATATTTGCACAAATTTTAAACCTCAAACGTTTTATACAAGCTATACTAAATACAATTGGACTTCTTCCTTGGGCCAAGCATTAAAGTAGGTCATGGGATTTCATTATGTTCCTAGCATATACAAAAACCGGCCCAATAGGTAAGTAACCAGACTAGATCCCTTATGAACTAAACTTTTTTTTTTTTTGCTTTCACAAGGGATGCTTAAACACTAATATTATATCACTTAGGATGTTCACTCCAAAAATCGATCTCGAGTCCTCATGCATTACAAGTGAGAATGATACCAACGTATCCCAATTGCCTAGTGGCAGGGTCTAAGGTTTCTTTTGCAATAATTGTCTAGGGTAGGTTTACCCACTTACGAATAAAGTATTAATAAGACTGTAATTTGGAGTATAACGATTTAGTTGCATTTCATAAAATTATCTCCTATATTTCTTACATCATGATATTATGAGAACACTTAAATCTCTATCATATTGGTTAATCATCACGTGTTGTTTCTGTGTATGTAAATACACAAATTTAAACATCTTTATCTCAACATATAATAGTAGTCAATTAACTTCTTATATTCCTCCTGCGTATGTAAAATATGTCCCATGTATCTTAATTACAATTAAAATTATTATTAAGCTTTATTCTGATATTAATTAATGTACAATTGTGTGATGTGTAAGGGATATATCAAATCTTTACTATTATATAAAGCCGTGACATAGTATGGCAAATGAGACTCGCCTCCTGCAAGGTCATAAAATCTAGTATGCCCGAATCATGAATCCTCTAGTCATTATATGAATTAAAGCCTTTATAAATTACAATGTAAAACAAAATTAAGAGATTGTATAGGGTAACTACCTTTCCATTATTTCTTTTTATGAATATGATTTAATAATACAAATTCCATAAATTATCTACAAATATCTTTACACTTATATTAGTTGAGTGATTTATTACAAAAAAAAACCTTATAAACTAGCATATTTGTAATATAAATTACAAAAAATAATTTATTTCATTCATTGTTCAGTGTTATGTTCTTTCATTCTAATTTATCCAAATCTACCTTATATTATATGTTTTAATATCTTCTCCCTTCCGTAATTTCCCATCTATGTTTGGTCCTTTTTCGTAATTTATTCCTTTCGTCCTTTTTCGTCATTACATAGCTATATGTCCTTTTTAGTTAATTACCCACTGTTTTGTCTTTACTGGGGTAATTTTATATATCAAATACAAGGATACAATTGTCAATTTGTCAGCATAAATAAGGGCATAAAAGACAATCGTCGTCTGACTCGATTTGACACTAAATAATTCGACCTAGTCCCACTGCCACGTCTATATGGATAAATGGGACATTTAATCTTCCTTTTTTACTGTAGCACGCTTCTACTCTATTAATGCATCCGGGTCTACGGCCACGTGTCACGAGGCTCTTGATCCCCGGTTCCTGTACCCCGGTTACTAGAATTCTCCCCTTATCCACCACCTCTTCCACTTCTGTCTCCACTACCATGCTGACTGGTCTCGTTATGACAGTTTTGTTACTGCCTGTATTACGGCTACACTGTCTGACTCGCTGGTCCATCAGGCCACTAGTCATACTTCTGCTTATGCACTGTGGAAATCTCTAAAAGACTCCTTTACGCAGCAATCCTTAGCCCGAAAATCCCTTCTCTGGGCACAACTTCAGTCTCTCCGTAAAGGCTCACTCTCCATTGCTGACTATCTTCAACAGATTCACACACTCTCCACCTTTCTTTCTGCAATTGGGGATGCGTTATCAAACTCTGACTTGGTGTTGGTCACTCTTAATGGCCTTCCCAGGGACTATCGGCCTTTTGTTATGATAGTTGAAAACTTGCCTACAGTTCTTTCATTTTCTAAACTTCGTTCAAAATTGCTCACTTATGAACAACGTATTCTTTTGGTCAATGATTCTTCTCTATTGACTAATGACTCCATTGTTTATGCACTGACGACTCAATTGCATCCCATGTCCATTACTCAAACGGGCCTGCTTCCAACGCCTATCACCTCCTCATCTTCAAAATCTGTTTCAGCTAACTCCTCTAAGTAGTCCTCCAATGGTTCTCGCACCAAATGTCAAATTTGCCACAAATTTGGCCATACTGCTACCAAATGTCGCTATCGCTTTGCTCAGTCAAGGAATAACAATTCCAACAATCAGTTTGCTGGTTTCCATCAACAACAACCCCAATCAAATTCGTTTTCACTTTTCACTCCTACTGACCCGTGGATCCCTGACTCTAGCGCATCATCTCATATGACTTCGGATCCATCATTGCTTCAACAACTCCAACCTTATCATGGCTCTGATTGTATGATTGTAGGCGATGGTAAGGCACTTGACATCTTACATACTGGTTATTCCTCTCTTTCTACTCTTTCACGTAATTTTTCTCTAAACAATGTCTTGCATGTCCCTCAACTCACAAAAATCTCCTTTCTGTTTCTCAATTCACAAAAGATAATTTCGTCTCACTTGAGTTTTCTCCTTTTGCATGTGTTGTTAAGGACCTCCCTACAGGGACACCCCTCCTCAAGGGCCGCGTTGAGTCCAACCTTTACACACTCCCAGTGCTCTCTCCGAGTTCGTATCCCAATCCCATGGCATTGGCAGCTACGCATCTCTCGTCCTTTCTCTGGCACAGTCGCCTAGGCCATCCGTCGAAGTCAATAATGTTTGTTTTATGTTCTAAGGATTGTATTAATTTTTCAGATGCTTTAGCTTCCTGTTCCTTTTGTAATTCCTATATGATGGGGAAGAGTCGCAAGCTTCCCTTTCATCCCTCTACAAATAATGCAACTTGTCCTTTAGAAATAATACATTCGGATATTTGGGGTCCTACCCCGATTGAGTCATTTTTTGGTTACCGTTATTTTATTATATTTATCGATGAGTTTAGCCGATTCACCTGGATTTATCCCTTGAAGAAGAAAAATGACTGTGTTAATTGTTTCCTTCATTTTAAACAATTAACTGAAAATCATTTCTCTACAAATATCAAATTCTTTCAATGTAATGGGGTGAAGGAACTCACACAGGGTACTTTAAAATCCATTATTGCCTCAGCTGGCATTCAATACAGAATATCCTGTCCTCACACACCTGAACAAAATAGAATGGCTGAACGTAAAATTCGTCATATCACAGAATTAGGAACCACTATGCTATTTCATGCATCCCTTCCGAAACAATTTTGGTTAGAGGCTTTCACTACTGCAGTTTATTTAATTAATAAATTGCCCACTCTAGTCTTTGCATAGAATTCTCCTTTTTAAAAATTACACCATAAACCTCTTTCCTACTCTAATCTTCGCATGTTTGGCTGCCTTTGCTTTACCTTTCTTGGTGCCACTAAATCAAATAAACTCAATCCCAAGTCTGTGCCTTGTGTATTTATTGGTTACAGTCTAGACCATATGGGATATCGTTCCTTTAATCGAAATACCGGACTTGTTTATTTATCGTGCCATGTTGTTTTTAACGAAAATCTTTTTCCGTATAATGTGTCTCGTACTTCTCCCAATTTGCCTTTCTCTCCGCGTTCTTCTCTTCATGATTCTCACTTATCGCTATCTGATACTACCAATACTCAAAAAGTAGTTTCAGATTCGCGATATGATAACTTCAATGTTGTGCCCCATTCCTCCTCACCTTTACTGACCGTGTCGACAAACCCTCACAGCTCTCCATTAAACTCCGTGTGCCCCACGGACCCACAATCTGTCACACCGATGCCACAGTTAAGTGCTCCACCCTTGTCAATTCTCTCTCCTCATTCATTATCTCAGCCTTCTCTCTCTTCTCGCGGTTTCCACGTGCCTTCAATGTCCACTAACTCTATTGACAATGCTAATTCTTTGCAAACTCCTTCAGTTGGACCCACTTACAATTCTTTAGTGTTTTTCTCCCACTAGCCGCGGACCCCACACATCTTTAATAAGTCCTTGTGCACCTGCTTGTGCTTCAGACAATACTAATACTTATCTTATTAATTCACCGGGCCCCACCTTCAATCCCTTAATGCTTTCTCCAATACACTCTCCTAACTCCACATAATTTCTCTCCCCGATGCCTTCTCTCTCACAAAATACTTCACCTCACACGGACTCTGGTTGTTCTAACTCTTCACTAGTGCCTTCTATTCCTCATGCTCAGTCCACTTCTTCAGCCATCATCCCCTCCACTTCGCAACACTCAATGGTTACTTGCACTCGAGATAATACTCGCCTAGTCAAAAACTTTGAAGACTACGTTACCTTACATGCTGATACAGTCAGTCCGTCTTCATCGTCCTCTGTCGACTTTGAACCAACCTCTTATTCCGTTGCCTCCAAATTTTCTCATTGGCGAGCTGCTATGAATGCCGAGTATAATGTACTTATTCAGAATGGTACTTGGTTGTTTGTTCCAAAGCTAGCTATTGCAAACATTGTGGGGTGTAAGTGGGTCTTTCGTGTCAAGCGTAAATCTGATGGGTCCGTAGAGCAGTACAAGGCTAGATTGGTGGCTAAAGGGTTCAATCAAGAAGAAGGCATTGATTACACAGAAACATTCAGTCCAGTTGTTAAACCGATGACAGTTCGCATTATTTTTTCTCTCGCAGTGTCTTAGAACTAGCCCCTTCGACAAATTGATGTCAACAATGCTTTTTTACATGGCTTATTGACTGAGGATGTATTTATGGTGTAACCTCCTAGCTTCAAACATACCTCTTTTCCGGATCATGTTTGTAAGTTACAAAAAGCTATCTATGGCTTAAAGCAGGCGCCTCGAGCTTGGTTTTCTCGGTTAAGCAATTTTCTTCTTCACATTGGTTTTGTTTCATCTAAATCTGACATCTCGTTGTTCATGAGACATTCAGGGACTAACACTTTGTATTTATTGGTTTATGTTGATAATATCATCCTTACTGGCACAAGTCTGCAGGCTGTTCAATCTGTCACTACCTTATTACACCGTCAGTTTGCTCTCAAAGATTTAGGTGATTTATCCTTTTTCTTGGGTATCCAGGTTCAACGCACTGTTGCTGGCCTTTTTCTTTGTCAATAGAGGTATATAAATGATTTGTTGGACAGAACGAAACTTCAGCAAGCCAATCCTATTGCAACTCCTATATCGAATACTTTGTAGTTGTCTAAGCATACTGGTGATCCTTTTTCATATCCCACTCTATATCGTAGTATTGTAGGAGCCTTGCAATATCTCACTATTACTCGGCTTGAAATTAGCTTTGTTGTTAACAAGGTCTGTCAGTACATGCATGCTCCAACTGATGTTCACTGGTCTGTGGTCAAGCGCATTCTTTGCTACTTAAAAGGCACTATCACTCATGGGCTATTTTTTCGTGCATCTCTGGATACTGGTTTACATGCATATTCTGATTCTGATTGGGCGAATTGTCCTGATGATCGTCGTAGCACTCATGGCTACTGTATCTTCCTTGGCCCAAACTTAATCTCTTGGTCTGCAAAGAAATAAACTACGACTTCTCGTTCTAGTACGGAGGCTGAGTATCGTGCCATTGCTTTTGCCAATACTGACTTATGTTGGATCCAATCTTTGTTACAGGAGTTGCGTGTGGTGTCCTCATCTAAACCTGTCCTTTGGTGTGATAACATTGGAGCTACCTATTTAACAGCTAATCCTGTTTTTCATGCTAGGACCAAACACATTGAAGTAGATGTTCACTTTCTTCGTGAAAAAGTGGCATCTAGTGATCGATAGGTTCGATTCATCTCTACTGTCGACCAATTAGCTGACGTTATGACAAAGCCTCTTTCGCGACATCGGTTTACCACATTACGTACCAAGCTCACCGTACTCAGTTTGGCTTCGCTTGAGGGGGCGTGATAACAGCTATCCACTTTTGAATTTTCAACTCCTTAATGTAATCTCATGTAATCCGATGTAATCTGATCTTTATATTTTGTATTCCATTTCTTTAGGTTTGGTTGTTAGTCATTATTCATTGTATTATATAAAGCACATGATGTACACTATTTACAGATATGAAATACAACAACTCTTCACAACCAAATCCTTTAAGGACAGAGAATACCTCTTCTTCAACTGTTCTTTTATTGAGCACATACAGAAATGTGGATGGAAGAGGTCTAAAGCTCCACCGTGCATAACAAATTGGGATGGTATCACCGTAATGGTTCATACAGACTGCATCTCAACGAACATTTCAGGCAACTACATTGAAGTTGTTTCTTAGATCCTATACTTTTCACATCCGGAAAGAAAGGAATAGGAAGAAGATACGCAATGACAGACGAGACTTTGACCGAAGATCAAATTGTAAAAAACATTCAATTTAATGTAGAGTCTTAGTCGTACCATGTTTAGGAAAATTAAGAAAATACTTTTGAATAAGGCTATTTGTATTGTTTAGAATCTTGATGAGATGATCATCATATACTAGACCTTGACATAGGTCTTGTTGATTTATTATTAAATCCTTGACTGGAGTTTGAAATTATGAAATCCTTGCTTATTTGGCAAAGAAAAATATACCCTCGTAACGAATTGTAATCGTGTGAAAAACAATATTTAGGAGTTCTATGTTTTGTGGTGTTATAGCCACTGTAGTTCAATTATTTTCATTAAATTTAAAACTTTATTGCTATCAAGGGTGCTTGATTGAAACTTGGACACAGAATGCAAAGCTTTTTCCTTTATACAGTAGCAGGATAGTAACCTCCAACCATCAACCAAGGACTCATGGCAGTAAGAACATATTAAATTAAGAGAAAAAGAATTGAAGTTTAACTCCGGATAACAAAAATAAGGATCAGAAATGTGATGTGGGATAAATCCTGACTTGATATAAAGTACGACTTTGTCCTCGATTGGAAGGATGATAATGTAAAGGATCTGATTATGTCCAACTCGACCTGAATAATCACCGAGGTTTGGATCACCAACGCGTCCCAAATTTCGGAAAAAACGGTTATATCAAAATCTGACACAATTTCAGAAAATCCTGAAAGACGCTCTTAGGAATGTATAAATACTTCATCCACTCACAAAGGGAAGATAACTCATTCTCTAAACACATTCTAAATTTCTGACTTTCTTTCTTATAATAAAGTCACACAAAAACTAACTTGAGTATCGATGGAAAGAACCCACAATTATTTCTAGGTGCATGTCGAGCTCAAAACTTTGTTTCAGTTCATGAAGAATGAGAATAATTCTATCTCTCTAAATCAAAATATGTATCTTGGAAAGAAAGAATAAATAAATAAATAAAAAGAGATCTTTTTTTTTTTTCATTGGAGATCTCAAGTTCTGGCATACCAATTTTAACCTTACCAATATGTTACAATTTGGCTTAACAACACGGGAAATAAGAATCGCCGGTTGGACCCTTCCAATTATACAATTTTTATTTTCTTTTCTAGTAAATATCTAAAATAGCTACCAGGAGGTAATAAGGGGTAAAACTAATTAGTTATGAGCCCGTAAAGTTTTGGAGACAAATAAATATGGTATCGGAATGGGATGAAAATTTTAAGGGATATTTTTTTTAGTTGGTAATAGTATAAGGTTCAATCGGTTAGAATTTAACTAGGCAAATTTATTTTGTAATTATTATAGTATGAGAAAATGTTAAAATAAATGTAGAAAGATTCTATTATGCTATCGTTTTATGTATTGTTCTATTAAGCTTTCATTCTCACCTTCGTCAAAATAAGATTTAAAATATTGTTTGAAATATTTTTCTATTTATTAAAATTTACTATTTAGTAGTATATGAAAATTGATGAAGTAGACAGATATCTAACTCTCAATTTTAGTTATACGGTGAGATGTTAGTCATTTAAAAAATAAACAGAGTATCCTTATCCACACACACACACACACACATATATATATATATATATATATATATATATATATGTGTGTGTGTGTGTGTGTGTGTGTGTGTGTGTGTTTGTGTGTGTGTATGGGTGGTGTTATTGAAAGTCAAATTTTTTTTGGATAATGTAAAAACCTAATTGGGAGAACCCAACCACCCAATGATAAACCCCAATTTCAACATCACAACAGTTGTAACAAACAAAATTGTATGCATTTTCCTTGAGTTCCATGTTTTTTGAATAAAACTCATACACTCCATTGCAGTAAAAAGCAAAGGATTTTTCCTTATGAAATAAATCCAATACCTGATCAAACATTATTTAAAAATGTTAAAAGACAAAAACTGTTAACAAACTTTAAAAAGAAAGAAAAAAAACATTTACCAAAATAGTCCAATCACGTCAACAATTATTTTACACCGGCATGACATCATGTAGTACATGGATCGATTTGTTGAAAATCTGTAACAAAGTTGCTAAACGGTGGTGCATTTTGGGAGTGTCTTTTGACATTTTCCTGTAGGAATTGTTGAAGCTGTGTAAAATAATTTTTGACGTGTCCAGTTTCTCCATTGTAGCATTAATTCTCTGGATATAATCAGTCAATTCCGTCATCACAACAATACTATCAAACAGAAATGGATTCATCTTCCTCAAGTTCCAAGTTTTCTGAATAAAACTCATACACTCCGTCGAGGTAAAAATCAAAGGATTTTTTGTAATGAAATAAATCCAATACCTAATCAAACATTATTTAAAAATGTTAAAAGACACAAACAGTTAACAAACTTAAGAAAAAAAAATTACCAAAATAGCTCAGCAAGTTTATCTCTATTTCTTCGTAGATGAGTTAAATTTGCTGTCTTCTTTCCTCCATGAAGGCAATATATTGTTTCTTCAACCTAATGTTGGCTATGCTTCTTATTCCTTTGGTGTATGTAATTAGCATGATTGTGAGGAATGCATACATTTTTTGCTCATCTATAATATTATGTACTGTAAATGTCATTAGCATTTATAAAACAAGGCACGCTACAGAGCTTTTGTTTTACCAATGCTGCAATTGTTTTCTAAAAATTTATTGGTTGAAGAAATCAGCCAAGGCCTTTGTGACTTTAGAGAAACTCTTTAAAAAGGTGGATGTCCGTCTAATATGGAGTGAGACTCACACATGTGAGTCTCACCTCACATGTACGTCACGGTCAAATGTGTTCATCAAGAGTTATTAAAAAGTTTTATGTGTTTTTGGCTTTTTGGTTGGAAGAGTTTAGAATGATAGAAGAATATGACGTGTGCAACGATCCACACATGATCAATATTTAACAGCTTGACCAATGTTCCATAGCAAAATGATACAAAAGAGGTTGATGAGCAAATGATCAATGTACAAAACGAGAATTCATCATATTTCATGGAATGGATATTGAACAACGTTAAATCAAGTTAATCCATTCATGAACATCACAGCAAAAAAAATTAAAAATTAAAACATTTATAGCTCCTACATGAAATAAGTCACTAATTTTCTACAATGATAAATCTAATTGATACCACATGCCAAGAAAATTAATCCTTTTTACTATAATAATATACTTGTCAGGTTAAAAAAATGAAATAGCAACGGTCAATCTCAGACTAATATCTATATCAAAGCAAGTTAATTCTTATTCAGCATATTTAATCAAAGCTTATTAATTTTTTGAGTTCTCGTCAAATATGAGATACCATTTTCGATTTCTGCATGAACATCAATGCGGGACTCTGAATGCAAAGCTTTTCCCTTTTATATGAAAGGCGGATGGTGACCTCAACCACCAAACCAAGCATTAAATTAAAAGAAAAGAATTGAGCTACAGTGGCTAACACACCACGACAAAAATAAGGATTTTTCTTTTTTCCCCAAGATTTAGAGAAAAAAAAAATATGTAATATTTATTTTGATTTACAAAAATACATGTAATATTTTAAAAAATTAAAATATCTGACTCCCCAACTTCAATTTTTTGTTAAATAATATTCTTGATTAAATATTGACCCCCAAAGTTCAAATTTCTGACTCCGTTTGGAAGTAACTTGGTTTAATACATGGCTTTTATTCGACCAAAAAAAATATACATGGCTTTAATTTTGGGGAAGATTGCAACTCTTTCATTTGTTTTGATGTTATTCTTACTTTTGCTAACACTCTTGCAAGGATACGGAACCTTAAAGTATACATGCTCAAGCTGATTTTATGTGCTTTTATTTATCATGTGTGGATGGAGAGGAAGCCCGCATCTTAAAAAATGAAGTGTCCACCGAAGATCAAGGTTGGACGAACCTTCCCAAATACAAGCAAAAATAGATATTTTGTCAATAGAGTTACCTTTGATATTGACTTGAGTTAAATGTTGAATTTTACTTCTTGTTATTAAGCATGTAGGATCATTTTTTTTTTTAATCTCTTGACCATTGGGTCTGTTGTATATTCTCATTAATAAACTCTTGTAAATCTTTGCTTTATGAAATACACCATTTTACTTGCCTAACAAAATAAATAAATAAATAAATAATGTCCCTTTGCGAATTAACATAATTAATCAGAAAAAGGTTTCACATATTTCACAAATAGGCATTAAAATTTTATAGATACCTGGATCTTTAGCATAATTACTATTAACTTTTTTCGAAATATCACTCCATATTAGAGGTGGCATTTGGGCCGGGCCGATACAGGCTCAGTCAGCCTAACACACGAAAATTCAAGCCCAGCCCAACTCGATTGAAAGTGGATTTGACTCGACCCAACTCACCACATATAGATGGGCCGAGCAGGATCATATATTTTTTGACCCAGCCCATTTGTGTCCAAACTCAGCTCAACTCAAAACTAGCATAGGCCCAACTTGAGCCCAGCTCAGCCCATAAACTCAGATGTTTGGAATCATTTTGTTTACTTTGAAAAATATGGGTGTGTAATTTGTAATTATTGTGAACGTAAATATATATTTTGTTGTCAATTTAGAACTGGAACACTTGTAAGATATCTTATATCTCAACACTCAAATATTCCAAACTATTTCAATCCTTAACCACCGCTAAAACTGCCACCAGCAGGCCCAACACCCGCACAAGGAGCATAATAAAATGAAGAACTTATCCACCAACTTTCTTCAAGCATTTATGTAATGCCCTTTTTTTATGTTTATTAGTAATGTATCCGTGTCTCATGAACTTGTAGTTTGTTAAGTAATATTTTATCATTTATATTAATATTATCAATCAACTTATGTCTTGTTAATCGCTAAATTAATTTTTTTCGTAAAAAAGGTTAAGTTTAAGCATTTTTTGTTATTAATCCAACTATCAAAATTTAGAATACACTAATCACAAAAAGAAAAGATGGGCTGGCCCCACCCCAGCCCACCTCGCGACTCGTAGTAACGGGCTCGTGGGCCGAGCTGGGTCCTATATTTCAAGAATTGAGTCCAACCCAGCTCAGTTCACTAAATATATGTGTCGAGCTGAACTCATTTTTCTTAACCCACGATTCAACCGGATCGTGCTAAGTTGACCAATTTTCCAACTCTACTCCATACTATGAGTATGTATACTCAAAGAGAAACTATACTTTATTTAGTTTGTCGTGTCTTGAGATTTGGAGTCCCTATTGAGCATGGTTGCCCCTTACAAGCACTATTGGATTGGGGAATTTTTTTTTAAATGATGGATGTCTGACAACTGTGCGTTCTAGTTGGGTCTACCAGCACATGAGATCACACGTCAAAAATGAGATGTAAGGTTCACAACCGTTTTTAAATATGACTCTTGAGTTGCAATCAAGAATCTACAGAATTGACAGTTTGTGTGCCCCTTGCAGGTCCATATTAGCAAAGAAAAGAGGATGTAAAAACTTTTCATTTTATTACACTTTTCACAATTGTCTTATGCCATGCTCCTATCTTCGCGTAGGAAAATTATTGCTTCAGTTTAATAAATATATCAATCTCTTATACGATGTGTGTAATTTATATGTGTGAATTCCACACATATGTAAAAAATTTATGTAAATCGGGACAGATGTAATAATTTCTCCATGGTGTAAAGTCTCCCAAAAAGCAAAGTACACCTATGGTACTCAAAAATTAAAGAGTTCACGATTTTCTTATTGGACATAGAAAAAAGAAAAAGCAAAGGAGTAAAGAAAGAAAATACTTTGGATGCATTAATTAAAACTAAAATGAATCATGAGTTTTCATCTTAAAATCAATTGATGTCAAGTAGAGTGGTCCAAGATCTTATAAAATGGTTTAAGAGTTACTTTATTTTTTGACGTGGGACAAGTATATATTCTATTATGGACGACTTCCCCTACACGTTACATGTCCTACGAGTAATCAAAAGAAAGGGGTTGACCACTTTCCTTACACATCCTACTGGTAATCAAAAGAAAGGGGTGGACGACTTTCCCTACACGTCCAATAAAAAATAACCAAGTTAGAAACAAACTCAAACGTCAGCCTCTCTATCATGCTTGGGCTCCTTCACACTGACCTGGTCTAGCTCGAGCTCACCCTCCAAATCAATGGCTTTCTCCATGTCTGGGGTCTGTGGAGTCATGGGGATTTCTTCAAGAAGAAAAGATAAGTCAAGTTTGGGATGCCTCTTCAGCACCTTCTTTATGTTATATTTCACTGCCTCCAGATAAACTAGAGTGCACGCCTCTTAAAAAGCAGAGCTTGTTTTGAAAGTTGTCACTGCTTTCTCCCCATTAGCCCCAATGGGCTCCACCATCGACAAATAGTGCGCCTCAGTAGCTTGATCCTTCTCCTGAGATTTGGCAAGAGATTTCTCCACAGAAATAATCTGAGCTGTGGGGTCGACCCCGGTAACAAAGAAAGAATCCATAAAAATTTAGAATCCAACACCATATAAAATACTAGCTTACGTTTCATTCTTGCCTACCTTAATGTTTCAACAATGCTGCAATAACGTAAAGGTAAATGCATACTTTATGATGAGATATTGCAGCCTTTGATTGGAAATTCCAACTGATCAGTTCCTTGCATTTTTTCCTATAAATAGGAGGTTTGTTTACATTGCTATACAACAATTCCAGAGCATTAGAATTCGCATATAGAATAGCATTAGTATATCATTTTCCAGAGAGAGTTTTGGCATTGTTAGTTCGAAAGCTTTTGTAACTTGGAGTGCTACTGTTGCAAAAGTCATTTGCTCTTATCATTTCATTATATTTCTTTTCTCATTTCATCATATGTTCTTTTTTATTTTCTCATTTGCTCTTATCATTTCATTAGATTTTCTAACTTATTTGTTAGAAAATGAGCCTCGTACTTTTAATGAGGCTATGACAACCCCTGAGGCTTCTTTATGGAGAGAGGCTGTCAATAGTGAGATAGAATCCATCATGAATAATCATACGTGGGAACTGGTGGATCTTCCTCCTGGAAATAAGCCTTTAGGGTGTAAGTGGATTTTCAAAAGGAAGATAAAAGCTGATGGATCAATTGACAAATACAAGGCTAGACTTGTCATCAAGGGATATAGACAGAAAGAAGGTCTTGATTATTTTGATACTTATTCACCGGTTACAAGGATTACGTCCATTAGGATGTTAATAGCGATTGCAGCTATTAATAATTTAGAGATTCATCAAATGGATGTAAAGACTGCCTTCTTGAATGGGGATTTAGAAGAAGAAATCTACATGGAACAACCCGAGGGGTTTGTGGTTCCAGGTAATGAGAAGAAAGTTTGTCGGCTTGTAAAATCCCTTTACGGATTAAAACAAGCGCCTAAGCAATGGCATGAAAAATTTGATAAAGCCATGATATCTAATGGATTTAGAATTAATGAGTGCGATAAGTGTGTTTATGTGAAAGGCACAAGTCAAGAATATGTCATTGTCTGTCTATATGTAGACGATATGCTTATTATTGGGAGTGATAATAACATCATTAAGGCTACCAAGAAAATGTTATCCAAGAACTTCGACATGAAGGATTTAGGTGTAGCGGATGTAATTCTGGGTGTGAAGATCACTAAAACATCAGATGGACTAGTCTTGTCCCAGTCTCATTATATACAAAAGATATTGGACAAGTTTAGTAAAGATGATGATAGTGTTGCTAAGATGCCTGTGGATGTGAATAGCCACCTTGCTAAGAACACAAGTGATGGGATATCTCAGCTAGAGTATTCTCGGATAATTGGTAGTCTGATGTACATTATGAATTGTACAAGACCTGATATTGCGCTTGCTGTTAGCAAACTTAGTAGGTATACCAGTAATCCAGGGCAAGCCCACTGGACTGCTGTTGTGAGAGTTCTAAGGTATCTTAGATACATTTTGAATTACGGATTGCACTTTTCAAGATATCCAGCTGTACTAGAAGGGTACAGTGACGCTAACTGGATATCTGATACCAAAGACTCAAAATCCACCACTGAGTTTAACTCGAGCCTCGGACTTGTGTTGTTGTCAATTTATTTTAATTGCATTTATCTATTACTATTCCATGTTATTATCTTAGTTCCTAGTTATCTATATTAATTTTACTTTCTTTCCTTTCCAGTCATTTGTTCTTATCATTTCATTATATTTCTTTTCTCATTTCGTGCAAGATATCTACTCCATTAATTGGTTAACATTCTTAAGGTTAAATGCTCCGCTAAATGTGCTCACGGCTCAATAGCATAAACCTCCCAGGATACAACGGAATTACCTTTTGCAACAGTAGCACTCCAAGTTACAAAAGCTTTCGAACTAACAATGCCAAAACTCTCTCTGGAAAATGATATACTAATGCTATTCTATATGCGAATTCTAATGCTCTGGAATTGTAGTTTAGCAATGCAAACAAACCTCCTATTTATAGGAAAAAATGCAAGGAACTAATCAGTTGGAATTTCCAATCAAAGGCTGCAATATCTCATCATAAAGTCTGCATTTACCTTTACGTTATTGCAGCATTGTTGAATCATTAAGGTAGGCAAGAATGAAACGTAAGCTAGCATAACTTTGAGCATCAATGCATATCAATGCATTAAAAGTCAACTTAAATGCTTTTCTTGAAACGTCTGTAACATCTCATAACCAAAAGGATTTAAAATGCATTTCAATGCACATCAATGCATTTCAGCACTATTCAAACGTATTCAAAACCAAAACGTTTCCTTCATTTCCCTTGAGTAATGAGAAAATGATTTGTTTTCCAATAAATTGATAAAATGACATCAATTTAATCATTAATTTTTCATTCACCTCTTGCCTTATAATCAAATATTCCAACATTAATTTGTTATGGCTTTTGCTATTGGTTTATTTCTTTTTTAAGGCTCTTTTTGTTTTATATGAAAATGTGGGAAATGAAAAAATAAAAGAGATGGGAAGAAAATATTGTTTTAGAAAATGAAGGAGTAATTCTTTTGAATTATAGGCTTTCTTTTCAAGATTTGCGAATATTTGATATTTCTTTTTTTAAAGAGAAAATAATTTCAATGATAGTTTTTTTTTTTCAAGATTCGAAATATTTGATATGTTTTTAAACTAAATTCAATATTTTATTTTCTTTATAAACAATTGTAGTAATACTTGAAGCTATTTTAGAAATTTGATTACTATTTTCCTAATTTTCTAATTTTATTCGTTCAATCTAAACATTAAAAGTATATGTTTTGACCTTTGTTCAATTTTATCAATTTTTTCATTCAATCTAAACATTGAATGTATTTTGTGAAAATAATTTTTTCATCCATTTCCCGTTGAAGTAAATCAGCAATAAAGACAATTTTTCTTTTCTTATTTGGTTGTAACAATAAACAAATTCAATCAACTATTTTGGACCATTTTGTTTTATATGATAAAATTGTGTTTCAATCTATCAAATCAATAATCAATTTTAAGAATGTGATATTACAAAACATTTACATACTACCTGGTTAGAACAAATGAATTCCTCAAAATTTTGAGAAATTCATTTGCAAATCCAACTTTTTATATTTAGAAGCACCACTTTAAAAATCAAATGAATTCAACAGTAAAAGTACTTCCAAACACTATATATATTTTATTTTTTTTATCTTTGTATTTGAGTCAAAGTTAAACTAAAGTGTAAAGAAAATTTTAAAAGGTAATTTTGTTCTCAAAAGAAAGGAACTAAGTTAAAAAATGTGGATTTATGAATTCCACCTCTTGAGTAAGGATTTGGGTAAGTTTTGAGCAAATCCAAAATTTGCAAATGTGCCTTTAAAATAAGTTACCAAGGCAGTTGTACAATTTTTTTTTTCTTTAATAGTGGATTAGATCGATTTTTCTAATTCAATTAGCTTCAGTAATCCCAACCAAACGTTCCTATTCTATTTTGTATAATATCATAAGTATATATATGTTTGTGTGATTGAATTTCTTCTTTTTTGTGTGTGATGAGACATTTATCGTTAGATCTATATCAAAATTATAAATCTTGTGGTGCAACAGCTTGTCCAACAATATTTGTGGTGGACTTAGGTTCGAACTCAAAAATCTTTGATCATAATACCATTACCTACTAACCAAGGGCCAAAACTCATCTACCCCAACAATTGGGGCATAGCCAAACAAAAAATTTGATACAAAAACTTTAGTTAGCAAAACACAAATACTAAAATAAGTATCGTGCTCATGAAGAAAAGTTGCCCAAGTTTTAATTGAAGGTCTTATTTTCTATGAAAGAGAGAAAAGAAGATAGAGACAAATAGAGAAAAAATTAGTGAATATTCCCCTTTTCTAAAAAATAATAAAACAATTGTCGAGCACTGATAAGTGAGCTAAGAACAATAGAGGAATAAACCAACTTTGAAAAAAATCTATATATTAAAGAAATGAAAAGTGCATTTTTGCTAAATTGGTAAAATTAGAATGACATACAGGTTTTTGGCCCTGACCTACCTACGTTAGCCGGGCACTAGGGTTAAGGGGTAAAGTCGTCAGAGTCAAACGCGGAGGGTTTAAATCATCTCTGCCGCGCTTTAGCGGCCTCTATCTACTAACAGAGGTACGTGTATTATATTTTTTTCTATTATTCTTTTGAACACCGCAAAGATGATGTTTTGAGTTTCGGTTTCGGTTTTATGATTTAACAATCACACGTTAAAACAATCACACACAGATCTATATACACAACAAAAAATATCAGTGATAAAAACTTGCAAATTTTGCTTTCGGAGGTATTCCTTTTGACGTACTTCATGGCTGAACCAGTGGAGGGTGAACCATGGGACCTTTCAAAGGTATTACTTTTGCTTTTGTTTCTGTTTACATTCCTTCTTGTTGTTTAATTTAATTTTCACTTTCCATCTGTGTCTACTTTCTTCTGTTTTTTTTTTGCTTTTTAATTACTTAGTCGTCTCGCGAATGGGCTTCTTCTCCAACTCGCAAAAGCATATGGGTAGAAAACAAGAAACGAACTGACATTATTGGAACAAGCGATGAGTTTCGGCGTGTCTTTAGGTATATCTGTTACTTCTGTAATCTATTTTGCATTGGGTTTATATTGTTGAATACATTTTAATTTTTATTGCAGGCCTATTTTTCTTGACGCCTACGAGGTGTTGTGTTTAAGGCAGGAACTACATACGCGTTATGCGGCTGCTGAAGTTCCTCCAAGTGGGTTGGCTGAGCCAGGCATTCCGGCGGGCTGGCTACCAAAGGGTGGTAAGTCCATTTTTTACCAAACACCTTAAGCACATTCTCTTAATTCTCTCTCACACACGCACGAGTCACTAACACTCACATACCCACTGATGCACGCTAATGAACACACATGCACAAACTATTATACACACTAAAACAATACACACAAACTTTTAATTTTTGTATATGGTTGATGTGGATATGGTGTGTGAAGTTAACACTTGTTTGAAAGGATGCGTGTTCTTTTTCTTGTAACTTTTAATTTAGTGTACACGAACTTTTAATTTCATATCTTTTTTCTTATAACTTTTAATTTAGTATACACGCAAGCTTTTTCTTGGCATGTGAATGATTTAGATTGATGTGCATTTTGAGGTTGTTATATGAAAATTGTATATGTTAATAATGGTGCAAGTGAAGCGAGGTGGTATCCACACAAAAAAGAATACACACAAACTTTTAGTTTCATATCTTTTTGTAGCGAGTATAGAACTCAATGATCTGAAGGCTGATATCGATGCATTGGAAGATCTCGTTTTCTATGTTTTTCGCCTCCAGCCACCGTTTGGAAACAAGAACCATGTTCCGGTAGTTCTACATATATTCCAAGTGATGTGTCAAAAAGCAAAAAGCTCCAGCACATTTAAAGGGCTACGGTTGGTCTCTTTTGCTAATTTGTTTTTTCATTCTTAAGTTTATTAACAGTTTTTCATCTTTTAACATTTTGAAATTATCATTGATCAGGTATTGGGTTTATTTTATAACGAAAAATCCTTTGATTTTTACACCTACGGAGTCGATGAGTTTTGTTCAAAAATCCTGGAATTTGAGAAAGATGAATCCATCCCAGTTTGATGGTGTTGTTGGGATGTCACAAATGCGAAATTTTATCCTGAAAATCAATGCTACCATGAAACAACTAAATTACGTCAAGCAATATAGAAATCCCTACAGCAATCCCTCCAGCAATCCCTACAGCCATCCCTGTACATCAATCTATTATATGGAAAATGTGAAAAGACACTTCCAAAATGCACCAAAGGTTTTTGATTCTAGCGGAATTATGATTTTTGACCCTAAGATGACTACTTTGTTAGAGATTTTCAATAGCTTGGTTGATGTGTTGTTTGATGTTATACCATCTGCGTATGAGGGCATGGCTACTGGGTATTATAAATCCCCACCATCATTTCCACTCTCTCATAGGTAATATAAATAATAATGTTATCGTTTTAGTAATTACTGTTTTGTATTTCAATTGTTTAATGTTATTTTATATTTGTAGGATGGATTTAATTGAATTTTTAGAGGAGGAGCCTTATATTGTTTGGCCCAGAGATGCTTATTAGGTAAATTCCCATCTTTCAACATATGTGTATGTTAATTTTAATTGAGCAAATGGTTTGCATGCGTACTATAATTGTTCTGCTCACACATTTATCTTCTCTCCTTGTAGACGACAAGTTCGTTCTTGGCCAGAAAAGGAGCTGACGAGAAAGTTCGGTGCTCGGTTGTGCTGTGTCATGTTTTTTGGTGTCCGTATAATACGTACTGTCCTATTATTAGTAATGTAATATTGAAGTTTATACTATACAATGCATTTAGCTCCGTATTAATCGAGTGAGCAAGTGAGACTTGGAGAAACGGATGATGGTTTTTCTTTTTCTTGCCAAAGTGATGATGGGCTGACTATACGTACTGTCCTATTATTAGTAATTTAATATTGAAGTTTATTCTATGCAATGCATTTAGCTCTGCATTAATGGATTGAGCAAGTGAGACTTGGATAAACGGATGATGGTTTTTCTTTTTTTGCCAAGTGATGATAGGCTGACTATACAAGTCTTCTGTTGTGATGATGGGCCGAAGTTTATACATGTCTTCTGTTGTTTGTTTCTCTCCTTGCTTGCCGCACTGGAGGCTTTGGTAGCCATGCAGAGTAGACATGATCAGCTTTTTGTTTTCAAGCTGTGATCGTATGCTCGACATCTTGCTCCCTGCCAAAAGGAGAATGAGTTGAATTTTTCTGTTGTGATCAGCCTTGAGTTTATATCTTTTCTTACTTGAAATTTGAAGATATATTTTATTTTTATCTTTGTCAGCGAAGTAGCGATACCAAAGGGAATGATCTCTAAACCTTTTGCTCGCGTCCGGTCCAATTGTAAAATGTTTGTTTCATGTGAAATGTGGGGAACTGAAAAAAAATGGTAAGATGGGAGGAAAAAATTATCTTAGAAAAATATTATGTAGTAGAAAAAGAATTGTATAGTATGTATTGCTCGAAAGTAGATGCAAAATGATGCCGTTTTCTGTTTTGTGTTAATTTGTTATGGCTTTTGCTTTTGGTTTATTTCTTTTTTAAGGCTCTTTTTGTTTTATATGAAAATGTGGGAAATGAAAAGATAAAAGAGATGGGAAGAAAATATTGTTTTAGAAAAATTGAAGGAGTAACTCTTTTGAATTATAGGCTTTCTTTTCAAGATTTGCGAATATTCGATATTTCTTTTTTTTAAGGAGAAAATAATTTCAATGATAGTTTTTTTTTTTCAAGATTCGAAATATTTGATATGTTTTTAAACTAAATTCAATATTTTCTTTTCTTTATAAACAATTGTAGTAATACTTGAAGCTATTTTAGAAATTTGATTACTATTTTTCTAATTTTCTAATTTTATTCGCTCAATCTAAACATTAAAAGTATATGTTTTGACCTTTGTTCAATTTTATCAATTTTTTCATTCAATCTAAACATTGAATGTATTTTGTGAAAATAATTTTTTCATCCATTTCCCGTTGAAGTAAATCAGCAATAAAGACAGTTTTTCTTTTCTTATTTGGTTGTAACAATAAACAAATTCAATCAACTATTTTGGACCATTTTGTTTTATATGATAAAATTGTGTTTCAATCTATCAAATCAATAATCAATTTTAAGAATGTGATATTACAAAACGTTTACATACTACCTGGTTAGAATGAATGAATTCCACAAAATTTTACGAAATTCATTTGCAAATCTAACTTTTTATGTTTAGAAGCACCATTTTAAAAATCAAATGAATTCAACAGTAAAAGTACTTCCAAATACTATATATATTTTATTTTTTTTATCATTGTATTTGAGTCAAAGTTAAACTAAAGTGTAAATAAAAATTTAAAAGGTAACTTTGTCCTCAAAAGAAAGGAACTAAGTTAAAAAATGTGGATTTATAAATTCCACCTCTTGAGCAAGGATTTGGGTAAGTTTTGAACAAATCCAAAATTTGCAAATGTGCCTTTAAAATAAGTTACCAAGGTAGTTGTACAATTTTTTTTTCTTTAATAGTGGATTAGATCGATTTTTCTAATTCAATTAGCTTCAGTAATCCCAACCAAACGTTCCTATTCTACTATGTATAATACCATAAGTATATATATGTTTGTGTGATTGAATTTCTTCTTTTTTTGTGTGTGATGAGACATTTATTATTAGGTCTATATCAAAATTATAAATCTTGTGGTGCAACGGCTTGTCCAATAATATTTGTGGTAGACTTAGGTTCGAACTCAAAAATCTTTGATCATAATACCATTACTTACTAACCAAGGGCCAAAACTCATCTACCCCAACAATTGGGGCATAGCCAAACAAAAATTTGATTCAAAAACTTTAGTTAGCAAAACGCAAATACTAAAATAAGTATCGTGCCCATGAAGAAAAATTGTCCAAGTTTTAATTGAAGGTCTTATTTTCTATGAAAGAGAGAAAAGAAGATAAAAAGACAAATAGAGAAAAAATTAGTGAATATTCCCCTTTTCTAAAAAATAATAAAATAATTGTCGAGCACCGAGAAGCGAGTTAATAACAATAGAGGAATAAACCAACTTTGAAAAAAATCTATGTATTAAAGAAATGAAAAGTACATTTTGCTAAATTGGTAAAATTAGAATGACATACAGGTTTTGAAAATTACGAACTACATGAATAGAGTATCTAATTGATAATCTTGCCCTGGAACTATTTTATAATATCAAGCCTATAATATTATGCTATTCAATTTCTCAGTAGGGAAGATCTAAATTTTGTTTAAGAGAAAATGAAAATAATGATGTTTTCTTAGTGGGTAATAAAATAATGTTTCATAGACGCATATTTTAGTAAAAATTTAAATACATACACGTATATCTTTTAAAAACATATGGGTCCAAAATCCGTCCATTATGATAATATTTCATGTGGAATATGATAAATCGATCGTTTGAGATGTATAGAGGACTCTCATATCAAAGCGAGCATAAACAAAAATTCTGTTACCATTAATCGATATTATTTAATTTGAAATAATTGCGACACAAACCCATTTTTGTCTTATTAATCGTGATATCATAGTTAATCCAACGGCTGCCCCTCATTACTAGTGCGACCTAGTTTTATAGTAGTCATCAGCACTCGGTCGCGGCTTTGTTCCATAGGCTCGCATCTCTTAAATGGTTGACGCATATCATGACTATCTAATCTGAGCTTGATTATGAAAGCTCTCGTCTAAATAAGGACATGTAGCGATATTTTTATTTTTATTTTTATTTTTTGACAGCAAAGTAGCGATACCAAAGGGCATGATCTCTAAACTTTTTGCACACGTCCAGTCCAATTGTAAAATGTTTGCTTCATGTGAAATGTGGGGAACTAAAAAAATAAAAAAATGGGAGTAAAACATTGTCTTCAAAAATATTTGAACATTAGAAATATATTTTGAGGGAATTAATTTTCTTAACCATTTTTTTTTTTTTTTGAGGATTGGTTCAGATAAAGAGATCTGCTAGCCAAAAATCAATAAATTAGTGGTTAAGTAGACCTAGAATGAAGAGACTTATAAATATATATTGACTAGTAACATAAAATGGTAATGTACGAGTATCGAGAATAAAATCTCTCAATATAAAGAAGATCTATTTGCATGACATTTTTTTGCCACCCAATCAGCTTGTCTAATAACAGAGTGAAGTGAAAAAAGAGACTTCATTGTAGCAATTCCGTGAGTGCAAATATCAACAACAACCGTAGAGCAAAGTTATCAGTCTCAAAAGTGATAAAGAGGACAGGTCGCAGAGCAAAGTTAATTCCAAAAAATATTAACTAGAATTATACCTATAATAAATGAGGAATATAGACTTGGATGCTAAAAAGAGTTGATATATGAATGTAATTTACTTTCTACTGGGTAAACCACATCAAATGAATGCATGCTATATATTGACCAAAAGAAGTATGTCAACATTCACATCCAATCAAGAAACAATTAACATTGAGCAGAATCGTATAATTTACCACCCAGTCAGGAAACATCAAATGAATGCTATTGACCAAATGATGTAAAACTAATGTCTCTATATGTGTGTGCAGTTTCACTAAACCAGAACAAAGAAAAACTGAGATTAAAGTGTGTGCAGCTAACAACAGATTTAGCAAGTCTGTTAATGAAGTTCGTTCTTCTGACTTTCTTAAAACTGTGCATGTTCATTCAATCTATTCTAGACAACCAACATCCCAACAATGAATTCATGTGACAGGTCTGTTGACGCCAAAGGCCAAAAACACCATAATTGATTGATCAGTAACTGAAGGAGCATACATACCACCAAAGACAACAATAAAACATACATTCTAGTCTAAATATTTCTTCAATGCCTGCAGTCTTGTAGAAAAGCTTGCACCAGGAAAAAGGACCCTTCTACCTGCCAACATAAAGAACAAAGTAGACAAGTTACTGTGCGTAAAAACAATTATGTCATCAAACAGCAACGATTTCGAGATATATATATTTTTTTTTTGAGAGGTATTCATAACAACGATTCCAAAATATTAAACAAATAAGGCTAAGAAAAGCAAACCAAGGCTTCCACAAAAGCCCCAACCAGTGAAAAATGGGATCGAGGGTCGGCTTCGCTTCTTTTTGGGGATCACAACATCCCTAAAAAATATATATACATATATGTTAGCAAGTGGCATGATACATAAACCTCAATTTGAATTGACAGAATAAAGATTCTTAAAATATTAGTATTAGAATATTGTAAAAAGGAAAACACAAGGAAAAGAAAGAGAAAAGTTACACAGCAAATGCAGCCTGAACATTGTGTGGATAAGCTGGTGCGATACATTTTTTTCTTGAGATAACTTTCAAAACTGGGTAGGTCTGACCAAGCCCAATGCGAAATTTTACACATCGATAATCCGTATAGTGCGCAAAATGTGTTTCTTCATTGTTGCCATCTTGGCAACTACAAGCGTACATGTTGCCATCCCTCCAAAATAAAGCAAGCTCACCTTCTCCGAGGTGAACTAGTCGAGGAAAATCGACCTCGTCATCAAATGGAGTATGAAGCAGCCCCTCTTTAATTACATCAACACAGAAAGTTTTGCGTTGTACAAGGTCCAGACCAAGTATGTATGTGCCCCCCCCAACATCCGTCCATAGCAAAACCTTTCCAACAACCACAGCAGGATCATTACCAAAACTCACGACCATGTCTTGGTGAAAAGGAACATCACCAAACGGCTCCCAACCATCACCAGGGGTATAGGTAAAAGCAGATGGGGGCTCTCCATATGTAACAATCAAAATATAGCCCATTTCATCCACTGAAGCAGATAAAAAATTCAGTTTCCCAACTGGAGCTGGAGGGTTGGATAGAGTAACCCAAGATTTTTTCTCTTCATCCAGCACTTCCATGAAAGAGAAGTCCTCACGGCTTGAGGAAACCCCACCAGCAGCATAAAGTTTGCCGCCAAGGACCAGGAGGTGAGGATGTCCCCTGGGTAGGTTCAGATCAGGACCCTTTTCCCAGTTACAAGGGTCATTACGCATATCACAATATTCAACCAGCTGATTATGCTCATAACGAAGACTCAAATTGTGATAATCTTCATCACTAAGTCTAGGACCAGATTTCAAAATTCTTCTGTGATTCTCTACCTGGAGCATTTGTTCAGCAAAAGAGTAATACGAACCCCCAACACGATATATGATAGAATTGATGGAAGCAAAGCTGGTTAAACTGTAACAATTCTTGTTGGTAGTGACAGGGGAAGCCACTACAGAGATGTCGACCGATTTATCTTTCGGTTCAACAGTACCTGATTTTGTCTTGTCATTTTCCACCTCCATAAACAAGTCATCGAATGCATATAAATTCATTGACATATCGACCAATGTTTCCCACATATCAATAGCAAATACAAGACATCGCTTCAATTCCCGAGTCTCTGCCATCTGCTTGATAGAGAGCTATGCAAAAGATAAACATGCTACCATGAGAGTAAAGCAATTTTGCATATATCAAAATAAAGAGACAAATTCAAACTATATATCTACTTCCAAAAACAAGATGCTCATAACATATCATAAAGGACCAACAATCAAGAAAACATCAACTATCAAACAACCAGCACAGAAAATAATCCAAAAACAAGTTGCAATAGACTGCCATTGGGTCAAAAAGCACACTCGGCAGTGTAAGTCCCAATCTTTGTCCTCCGATAGGCATGCATACATGTTCTATAACATTTTCATAACTACGCCCAGTGAATTTGAAATTAGGAACAATTGTATATCTCCGATTCTACCATACGTTGAAGTGGAACAACGTCTACAATATATTGATAACAAAATTATACCAAAATTTTTTATTTATAACAGTCCTAATGCAAGAAGCGAACATGCAATCTTTTTGGACTAATAATATTGCTCAACCTATCACATATAACAGTTCAAGCATCATTACTAATATTATCCCAAAACCCTAACTTAAGGCCAAAAAACCAAAAAATCATGAACCCTAAAACCATAAAATCCAATATGCAATACAATTTTTTTGCAGTTGATCAAACAGAACAGGCTTATAATACATAAAATAAACGGAACAATGCCATATTAAACACTTATATGCTTGTATTAAAAAACCCTAAACTCAAACCTCGATATATGATGATGCAGATGAAAAGCCACGTTTTTTAATATACTCGTGTTTATAAACACATACACACGAACATAGATACAATTTTTAAGCATACGCACAAAATCTCCAACATTCCATTTCACGTCTTGCATCTCAAAATCAAAAACTCATTCATCTACATACACAAATGTATAAATTCAGCAGAAATAAAAAATAACAATCGAAAACAACACCAAGAAAAATGCAGAGGCACGTATATGATGCATAAATATATATTTGGGGCTGTCGGAGATGGGGGGTTTGCGATCGGATGAGGGAAAAGAAAAGAATGAAAAGTACTTACTCTGTTGAAATAGAGAGAAGAGAGAGAAAGAGAGAATGATGCTTCCAGGTGCGAGAGAAAGAAACGGTGAAGATCAAAAGTGAAAGCAACAAAAACCCTAGAGAAAATTATAGTGGAAAAATGTCAAATTCCACTAAGGTTATTTTGGTCATACAAATAAATGTATAAGATTATTATCACATGGTACAAGCTATTTTATGCATTGACAATTTATAAATATCTCAGTTTGGACAATTTTATCCAAGAGCATTATGGTCTAAGAGTACAACATTAGTAACACATTGTACAATTCATTTGAAGCATTGGCGACCAACATACATGCATGACTTGACGCTTTTATCACTTCCTAGTGATTTTTTACCCAAAAAAAAATTATGGATAGTGGATTCCAATGTGGCACCAGGAGGTCCACACAAATGTTGCCGCCGTTTTATTTTTTATGTTTTACATTTTATCAAGGGACGAAATGTGTAATGGGAAAATTTAATATTTAATCCCAATTATTTTTAAAAAGTCTCAATCAAGTTTTTATTGTTTAAATTTTTTTAATTTTATCTCTATTATTTGTCAAAAAATTTTAATTTTATCACTATTATTTCTAAAATGCTTCATTTTTATCTATATTATTTTTAAAAAATATTTAAGTTCATCCCTATTATTTTTCCTAAGTTTTAAATTCATCTCTAATATTTAAGGACTAAATTAAAATTTTCAGAAAAATACTAGGGATCAAATTGATTAATTTTAAATAATTCAGACGAATTTAAAATTTTAAATAAATAATAAAAACCAAATTAAAACTTTTTGAAAACAATCCCCACAGCCATCCCTGTACATCAATCCCTCCAGCAATCCCTACAGCCATCCCTGTACATCAATCTATTATAGCGGAAAATGTGAAAAGACACTTCCAAAATGCACCATCGGTTTTTGATTCTAGCGGAAATATGATTTTTGACCCTAAGATGACTACTTTCTTAGAGATTTTCAATAGCTTGGTTGATGTGTTGTTTGATGTTATACCATTTGCGTATGAGGGCATGGCTACTCGGTATTATACATCCCCACTATCATTTCCACTCTCTCATAGGTAATATAAAGAATAATGTTATCGTTTTAGTAATTACTGTTTCGTATTTCAATTGTTTAATGTTATTTTATATTTGTAGGATGGATTTAATTGAATTTTTAGAGGAGGAGCCTTATATTGTTTGGCCCAGAGATGCTTATTAGGTAAATTCCCATCTTTCAACATATGTGAATGTTAATTTTAATTGAGCAAATGGTTTGCATGCGTACAATAATTTTTCTGCTCACACATTTATCTTCTCTCCTTGTAGATGACAAGTTCGTTCTCGACCAGAAAAGCAGCTGACGAGAAAGTTCGGTGCTCGGTTGTGCTGAGTCATGTTTTTTGGTGACCGTATAATACGTACTGCCCTATTATTATTAATGTAATATTGAAGTTTATACTATGCAATGCATTTAGCTCTGCATTAATCGATTGAGCAAGTGAGACTTGGAGAAACGGATGATGGTTTTTCTTTTTTTTGCCAAAGTGATGATGGGCTGACTATACGTACTGTCCTATTATTAATAATTTAATATTTAAGTTTATTCTCTGCAATGCATTTAGCTCTGCATTAATGGATTGAGCAAGTGAGACTTGGAGAAACGGATGATGGTTTTTCTTTTTTTGCTAAGTGATGATGGGCTGACTATACAAGTCTTCTGTTGTGATAATGGGCTGAAGTTTATACAGGTCTTCTGTTGTTTGTTTCTCTCCTAGCTTGCCGCACTGGAGGCTTTGGTAGCCATGCAGAGTAGACGTGATCAGCTTCTTGTTTTCAAGCTGTGATCGTATGCTCGACATCTTGCTCCCTGCCAAAAGAGGAAAGAGTTGAATTTTTCTGTTGTGATCAGCCTTGAGTTCATATCTTTTCTTACTTGAAATTTGAAGATATATTTTATTTTTATCTTTGTCAGCGAAGTAGCGATACCAAAGGGAATGATCTCTAAACCTTTTGCTCCCGTCCGGTCCAATTGTAAAATGTTTGTTTCATGTGAAATGTGGGGAACTGAAAAAAAAATGGTAAGATGGGAGGAAAAAATTATCTTAGAAAAATATTATGTAGTAGAAAAAGAATTGTATAGTATGTATTGCTCGAAAGTAGATGCAAAATGATGCCGTTTTCTGTTTTGTGTTAATTTGTTATGGCTTTTGCTTTTGGTTTATTTCTTTTTTAAGGCTCTTTTTGTTTTATATGAAAATGTGGGAAATGAAAAAATAAAAGAGATGGGAAGAAGATATTGTTTTAGAAAAATTGAAGGAGTAATTCTTTTGAATTATAGGCTTTCTTTTCAAGATTTGCGAATATTTGATATTTCTTTTTTTAAGGAGAAAATAATTTCAATGATAGTTTTTTTTTTTTCAAGATTCGAAATATTTGATATGTTTTTAAACTAAATTCAATATTTTCTTTTCTTTATAAACAATTGTAGTAATACTTGAAGCTATTTTAGAAATTTGATTACTATTTTTCTAATTTTCTAATTTTATTCGCTCAATCTAAACATTAAAAGTATATGTTTTGACCTTTGTTCAATTTTATCAATTTTTTCATTCAATCTAAACATTGAATGTATTTTGTGAAAATAAATTTTTCATCCATTTCCCGTTGAAGTAAATCAGCAATAAAGACAGTTTTTCTTTTCTTATTTGGTTGTAACAATAAACAAATTCAATCAACTATTTTGGACCATTTTGTTTTATATGATAAAATTGTGTTTCAATCTATCAAATCAATAATCAATTTTAAGAATGTGATATTACAAAACGTTTACATACTACCTGGTTAGAACGAATGAATTCCACAAAATTTTACAAAATTCATTTACAAATCCAACTTTTTATGTTTAGAAGCACCATTTTAAAAATCAAATGAATTCAACAGTAAAAGTGCTTCCAAACACTATATATATATATATTTTTTTTATCATTGTATTTGAGTCAAAGTTAAACAAAAGTGTAAATAAAAATTTAAAAGATAACTTTGTCCTCAAAAGAAAGGAACTAAGTTAAAAAATGTGGATTTATAAATTCCACCTCTTGAGCAAGGATTTGGGTAAGTTTTGAGCAAATCCAAAATTTGCAAATGTGCCTTTAAAATAAGTTACCAAGGTAGTTGTACAATTTTTTTTTCTTTAATAGTGGATTAGATCGATTTTTCTAATTCAATTAGCTTGAGTAATCCCAACCAAACGTTCCTATTCTATTATGTATAATACCATAAGTATATATATGTTTGTGTGATTGAATTTCTTCTTTTTTTGTGTGTGATGAGACATTTATTGTTAAGTCAATATCAAAATTATAAATCTTGTGGTGCAACGGCTTGTCCAATAATATTTGTGGTAGACTTAGGTTCGAACTCAAAAATCTTTGATCATAATACCATTACTTACTAACCAAGGTCCAAAACTCATCTACCCCAACAATTGGGGCATAGCCAAACAAAAATTTGATTCAAAAACTTTAGTTAGCAAAACACAAATACTAAAATAAGTATCGTGCCCATGAAGAAAAGTTGTCCAAGTTTTAATTGAAGGTCTTATTTTCTATGAAAGAGAGAAAAGAAGATAAAAAGACAAATAGAGAAAATATTAGTGAATATTCCTCTTTTCTAAAAAATAATAAAACAATTGTCGAGCACCGAGAAGCGAGTTAATAACAATAGAGGAATAAACCAACTTTGAAAAAAATCTATGTATTAAAGAAATGAAAAGTACATTTTGCTAAATTGATAAATTAGAATGACATACAGGTTTTGAAAATTACGAACTACATGAATAGAGTATCTAATTGATAATCTTGCCCTGGAACTATTTTATAATATCAAGCCTATAATATTATGCTATTCAATTTCTCAGTAGGGAAGATCTAAATTTTGTTTAAGAGAAAATGAAAATAATGATGTTTTCTTAGTGGGTAATAAAATAATGTTTCATAGACGCATATTTTAGTAAAAATTTAAATACATACACGTATATCTTTTAAAAACATATGGGTCCAAAATCCGTCCATTGTGATAATATTTCATGTGGAATATGATAAATCAATCGTTTGAGATGCATAGAGGACTCTCATATCACAGCGAGCATAAACAAAAATTCTGTTACCATTAATCGATATTATTTAATTTGAAATAATTGCGACACAAACCCATTTTTGTCCTATTAATCATGATATCATAGTTAATCCAACGGCTGCCCCTCATTACTAGTGCGACCTAGTTTTATCGTAGTCATCAGCACTCGGTCGCGGCTTTGTTCCATAGGCTCGCATCTCTTAAATGGTTGACGCATATCATGACTATCTAATCTGAGCTTGATTATGAAAGCTCTCGTCTAAATAAGGACATGTAGCGATATTTTTATTTTTATTTTTTGACAGCAAAGTAGCGATACCAAAGGGCATGATCTCTAAACTTTTTGCACACGTCCAGTCCAATTGTAAAATGTTTGCTTCATGTGAAATGTGGGGAACTAAAAAAATAAAAAAATGGGAGTAAAACATTGTCTTCAAAAATATTTGACCATTAGAAATATATTTTGAGGGAATTAATTTTCTTAACCATTTTTTTTTTTTGAGGAATGGTTCAGATAAAGAGATCTGCTAGCCAAAAATCAATAAATTAGTGGTTAAGTAGACCTAGAATGAAGAGACTTATAAATATATATTGACTAGTAACATAAAATGGTAATGTAAGAGTATCGAGAATAAAATCTCTCAATATAAAGAAGATCTATTTGCATGACATTTTTTTGCCACCCAATCAGCTTGTCTAATAACAGAGTGAAATGAAAAAAGTGACTTCATTGTAGCAATTCCGTGAGTGCAAATATCAACAACAACCGTAGAGCAAAGTTATCAGTCTCAAAAGTGATAAAGAGGACAGGTCGCAGAGCAAAGTTAATTCCAAAAAATATTAACTAGAATTATACCTATAATAAATGAGGAATATAGACTTGGATGCTAAAAAGAGTTGATATATGAATGTAATTTACTTTCTTCTGGGTAAACCACATCAAATGAATGCATGCTATATATTGACCAAAAGAAGTATGTCAACACTCACATCCAATCAAGAAACAATTAACATTGAGCAGAATCGTATAATTTACCACCCAGTCAGGAAACATCAAATGAATGCTATTGACCAAATGATGTAAAACTAATGTCTCTATATGTGTGTGCAGTTTCACTAAACCAGAACAAAGAAAAACTGAGATTAAAGTGTGTGCAGCTAACAACAGATTTAGCAAGTCTGTTAATGAAGTTCGTTCTTCTGACTTTCTTAAAACTGTGCATGTTCATTCAATCTATTCTAGACAACCAACATCCCAACAATGAATTCATGTGACAGGTCTGTTGACGCCAAAGGCCAAAAACACCATAATTGATTGATCAGTAACTGAAGGAGCATACATACCACCAAAGACAACAATAAAACATACATTCTAGTCTAAATATTTCTTCAATGCCTGCAGTCTTGTAGAAAAGCTTGCACCAGGAAAAAGGACCCTTCTACCTACCAACATAGAGAACAAAGTAGACAAGTTACTGTGCGTAAAAACAATTATGTCATCAAACAGCAACGATTTCGAGATTTTTTTTTTTTTTTTGAGAGGTATTCATAACAACGATTCCGAAATATTAAACAAATAAGGCTAAGAAAAGCAAACCAAGGCTTCCACAAAAGCCCCAACCAGTGAAAAATGGGAACGAGGGTCGGCTTCGCTTCTTTTTGGGGATCACAACATCCCTAAAAAATATATATACATATATGTTAGCAAGTGGCATGATACATAAACCTCAATTTGAATTGACAGAATAAAGATTCTTAAAATATTAGTATTAGAATATTGTAAAAAGGAAAACACAAGGAAAAGAAAGAGAAAAGTTACACAGCAAATGCAGCCTGAACATTGTGTGGATAAGCTGGTGCGATACATTTTTTTCTTGAGATAACTTTCAAAACTGGGTAGGTCTGACCAAGCCCAATGCGAAATTTTACACATCGATAATCCGTATAGTGCGCAAAATGTGTTTCTTCATTGTTGCCATCTTGGCAACTACAAGCGTACATGTTGCCATCCCTCCAAAATAAAGCAAGCTCACCTTCTCCGAGGTGAACTAGTCGAGGAAAATCG
Source organism: Ehretia macrophylla (assembly GCA_037974665.1). Lineage (NCBI taxonomy): Eukaryota > Viridiplantae > Streptophyta > Magnoliopsida > Boraginales > Ehretiaceae > Ehretia > Ehretia macrophylla. The sequence goes on along the minus strand of CM075764.1, from coordinate 9,226,919 downwards.
ACCTCGTCATCAAATGGAGTATGAAGCAGCCCCTCTTTAATTACATCAACACAGAAAGTTTTGCGTTCTACAAGGTCCAGACCAAGTATGTATGTGCCCCCCCCAACATCCGTCCATAGCAAAACCTTTCCAACAACCACAGCAGGATCATTACCAAAACTCACGACCATGTCTTGGTGAAAAGGAACATCACCAAACGGCTCCCAACCATCACCAGGGGTATAGGTAAAAGCAGATGGGGGCTCTCCATATGTAACAATCAAAATATAGCCCATTTCATCCACTGAAGCAGATAAAAAATTCAGTTTCCCAACTGGAGCTGGAGGGTTGGATAGAGTAACCCAAGATTTTTTCTCTTCATCCAGCACTTCCATGAAAGAGAAGTCCTCACGGCTTGAGGAAACCCCACCAGCAGCATAAAGTTTGCCGCCAAGGACCAGGAGGTGAGGATGTCCCCTGGGTAGGTTCAGATCAGGACCCTTTTCCCAGTTACAAGGGTCATTACGCATATCACAATATTCAACCAGCTGATTATGCTCATAACGAAGACTCAAATTGTGATAATCTTCATCACTAAGTCTAGGACCAGATTTCAAAATTCTTCTGTGATTCTCTACCTGGAGCATTTGTTCAGCAAAAGAGTAATACGAACCCCCAACACGATATATGATAGAATTGATGGAAGCAAAGCTGGTTAAACTGTAACAATTCTTGTTGGTAGTGACAGGGGAAGCCACTACAGAGATGTCGACCGATTTATCTTTCGGTTCAACAGTACCTGATTTTGTCTTGTCATTTTCCACCTCCATAAACAAGTCATCGAATGCATATAAATTCATTGACATATCGACCAATGTTTCCCACATATCAATAGCAAATACAAGACATCGCTTCAATTCCCGAGTCTCTGCCATCTGCTTGATAGAGAGCTATGCAAAAGATAAACATGCTACCATGAGAGTAAAGCAATTTTGCATATATCAAAATAAAGAGACAAATTCAAACTATATATCTACTTCCAAAAACAAGATGCTCATAACATATCATAAAGGACCAACAATCAAGAAAACATCAACTATCAAACAACCAGCACAGAAAATAATCCAAAAACAAGTTGCAATAGACTGCCATTGGGTCAAAAAGCACACTCGGCAGTGTAAGTCCCAATCTTTGTCCTCCGATAGGCATGCATACATGTTCTATAACATTTTCATAACTACGCCCAGTGAATTTGAAATTAGGAACAATTGTATATCTCCGATTCTACCATACGTTGAAGTGGAACAACGTCTACAATATATTGATAACAAAATTATACCAAAATTTTTTATTTATAACAGTCCTAATGCAAGAAGCGAACATGCAATCTTTTTGGACTAATAATATTGCTCAACCTATCACATATAACAGTTCAAGCATCATTACTAATATTATCCCAAAACCCTAACTTAAGGCCAAAAAACCAAAAAATCATGAACCCTAAAACCATAAAATCCAATATGCAATACAATTTTTTTGCAGTTGATCAAACAGAACAGGCTTATAATACATAAAATAAACGGAACAATGCCATATTAAACACTTATATGCTTGTATTAAAAAACCCTAAACTCAAACCTCGATATATGATGATGCAGATGAAAAGCCACGTTTTTTAATATACTCGTGTTTATAAACACATACACACGAACATAGATACAATTTTTAAGCATACGCACAAAATCTCCAACATTCCATTTCACGTCTTGCATCTCAAAATCAAAAACTCATTCATCTACATACACAAATGTATAAATTCAGCAGAAATAAAAAATAACAATCGAAAACAACACCAAGAAAAATGCAGAGGCACGTATATGATGCATAAATATATATTTGGGGCTGTCGGAGATGGGGGGTTTGCGATCGGATGAGGGAAAAGAAAAGAATGAAAAGTACTTACTCTGTTGAAATAGAGAGAAGAGAGAGAAAGAGAGAATGATGCTTCCAGGTGCGAGAGAAAGAAACGGTGAAGATCAAAAGTGAAAGCAACAAAAACCCTAGAGAAAATTATAGTGGAAAAATGTCAAATTCCACTAAGGTTATTTTGGTCATACAAATAAATGTATAAGATTATTATCACATGGTACAAGCTATTTTATGCATTGACAATTTATAAATATCTCAGTTTGGACAATTTTATCCAAGAGCATTATGGTCTAAGAGTACAACATTAGTAACACATTGTACAATTCATTTGAAGCATTGGCGACCAACATACATGCATGACTTGACGCTTTTATCACTTCCTAGTGATTTTTTACCCAAAAAAAAATTATGGATAGTGGATTCCAATGTGGCACCAGGAGGTCCACACAAATGTTGCCGCCGTTTTATTTTTTATGTTTTACATTTTATCAAGGGACGAAATGTGTAATGGGAAAATTTAATATTTAATCCCAATTATTTTTAAAAAGTCTCAATCAAGTTTTTATTGTTTAAATTTTTTTAATTTTATCTCTATTATTTGTCAAAAAATTTTAATTTTATCACTATTATTTCTAAAATGCTTCATTTTTATCTATATTATTTTTAAAAAATATTTAAGTTCATCCCTATTATTTTTCCTAAGTTTTAAATTCATCTCTAATATTTAAGGACTAAATTAAAATTTTCAGAAAAATACTAGGGATCAAATTGATTAATTTTAAATAATTCAGACGAATTTAAAATTTTAAATAAATAATAAAAACCAAATTAAAACTTTTTGAAAACAATCCCCACAGCCATCCCTGTACATCAATCCCTCCAGCAATCCCTACAGCCATCCCTGTACATCAATCTATTATAGCGGAAAATGTGAAAAGACACTTCCAAAATGCACCATCGGTTTTTGATTCTAGCGGAAATATGATTTTTGACCCTAAGATGACTACTTTCTTAGAGATTTTCAATAGCTTGGTTGATGTGTTGTTTGATGTTATACCATTTGCGTATGAGGGCATGGCTACTCGGTATTATACATCCCCACTATCATTTCCACTCTCTCATAGGTAATATAAAGAATAATGTTATCGTTTTAGTAATTACTGTTTCGTATTTCAATTGTTTAATGTTATTTTATATTTGTAGGATGGATTTAATTGAATTTTTAGAGGAGGAGCCTTATATTGTTTGGCCCAGAGATGCTTATTAGGTAAATTCCCATCTTTCAACATATGTGTATGTTAATTTTAATTGAACAAATGGTTTGCATGCGTACAATAATTTTTCTGCTCACACATTTATCTTCTCTCCTTGTAGATGACAAGTTCGTTCTCGACCAGAAAAGCAGCTGACGAGAAAGTTCGGTGCTCGGTTGTGCTGAGTCATGTTTTTTGGTGACCGTATAATACGTACTGCCCTATTATTATTAATGTAATATTGAAGTTTATACTATGCAATGCATTTAGCTCTGCATTAATCGATTGAGCAAGTGAGACTTGGAGAAACGGATGATGGTTTTTCTTTTTTTTGCCAAAGTGATGATGGGCTGACTATACGTACTGTCCTATTATTAATAATTTAATATTTAAGTTTATTCTCTGCAATGCATTTAGCTCTGCATTAATGGATTGAGCAAGTGAGACTTGGAGAAACGGATGATGGTTTTTCTTTTTTTGCTAAGTGATGATGGGCTGACTATACAAGTCTTCTGTTGTGATAATGGGCTGAAGTTTATACAGGTCTTCTGTTGTTTGTTTCTCTCCTAGCTTGCCGCACTGGAGGCTTTGGTAGCCATGCAGAGTAGACGTGATCAGCTTCTTGTTTTCAAGCTGTGATCGTATGCTCGACATCTTGCTCCCTGCCAAAAGAGGAAAGAGTTGAATTTTTCTGTTGTGATCAGCCTTGAGTTCATATCTTTTCTTACTTGAAATTTGAAGATATATTTTATTTTTATCTTTGTCAGCGAAGTAGCGATACCAAAGGGAATGATCTCTAAACCTTTTGCTCCCGTCCGGTCCAATTGTAAAATGTTTGTTTCATGTGAAATGTGGGGAACTGAAAAAAAATGGTAAGATGGGAGGAAAAAATTATCTTAGAAAAATATTATGTAGTAGAAAAAGAATTGTATAGTATGTATTGCTCGAAAGTAGATGCAAAATGATGCCGTTTTCTGTTTTGTGTTAATTTGTTATGGCTTTTGCTTTTGGTTTATTTCTTTTTTAAGGCTCTTTTTGTTTTATATGAAAATGTGGGAAATGAAAAAATAAAAGAGATGGGAAGAAGATATTGTTTTAGAAAAATTGAAGGAGTAATTCTTTTGAATTATAGGCTTTCTTTTCAAGATTTGCGAATATTCGATATTTCTTTTTTTTTTAAGGAGAAAATAATTTCAATGTTAGTTTTTTTTTTTCAAGATTCGAAATATTTGATATGTTTTTAAACTAAATTCAATATTTTCTTTTCTTTATAATCAATTGTAGTATTACTTGAAGCTATTTTAGAAATTTGATTACTATTTTTCTAATTTTCTAATTTTATTCGCTCAATCTAAACATTAAAAGTATATGTTTTGACCTTTGTTCAATTTTATCAATTTTTTCATTCAATCTAAACATTGAATGTATTTTGTGAAAATAACTTTTTCATCCATTTCCCGTTGAAGTAAATCAGCAATAAAGACAGTTTTTCTTTTCTTATTTGGTTGTAACAATAAACAAATTCAATCAACTATTTTGGACCATTTTGTTTTATATGATAAAATTGTGTTTCAATCTATCAAATCAATAATCAATTTTAAGAATGTGATATTACAAAACGTTTACATACTACCTGGTTAGAACAAATGAATTCCACAAAATTTTACGAAATTCATTTGCAAATCCAACTTTTTATGTTTAGAAGCACCATTTTAAAAATCAAATGAATTCAACAGTAAATGTACTTCCAAACACTATATATATTTTATTTTTTTTATCATTGTATTTGAGTCAAAGTTAAACTAAAATGTAAATAAAAATTTAAAAGGTAACTTTGTCCTCAAAAGAAAGGAACTAAGTTAAAAAATGTGGATTTATAAATTCCACCTCTTGAGCAAGGATTTGGGTAAGTTTTGAGCAAATCCAAAATTTGCAAATGTGCCTTTAAAATAAGTGACCAAGGTAGTTGTACAATTTTTTTTTTCTTTAATAGTGGATTAGATCGATTTTTCTAATTCAATTAGCTTGAGTAATCCCAACCAAACGTTCCTATTCTATTATGTATAATACCATAAGTATATATATGTTTGTGTGATTGAATTTCTTCTTTTTTTGTGTGTGATGAGACATTTATTGTTAGGTCTATATCAAAATTATAAATCTTGTGGTGCAACGGCTTGTCCAATAATATTTTTGGTAGACTTAGGTTCAAACTCAAAAATCTTTGATCATAATACCATTACTTACTAACCAAGGGCCAAAACTCATCTACCCCAACAATTGGGGCATAGCCAAACAAAAATTTGATTCAAAAACTTTAGTTAGCAAAACACAAATACTAAAATAAGTATCGTGCCCATGAAGAAAAGTTGTCCAAGTTTTAATTGAAGGTCTTATTTTCTATGAAAGAGAGAAAAGAAGATAAAAAGACAAATAGAGAAAAAATTAGTGAATATTCCCCTTTTCTAAAAAATAATAAAACAATTGTTGAGCACTGAGAAGCGAGTTAATAACAATAGAGGAATAAACCAACTTTGAAAAAAATCTATGTATTAAAGAAATGAAAAGTACATTTTGCTAAATTGGTAAAATTAGAATGTCATACAGGTTTTGAAAATTACGAACTACATGAATAGAGTATCTAATTGATAATCTTGCCCTGGAACTATTTTATAATATCAAGCCTATAATATTATGCTATTCAATTTCTCAGTAGGGAAGATCTAAATTTTGTTTAAGAGAAAATGAAAATAATGATGTTTTCTTAGTGGGTAATAAAATAATGTTTCATAGATGCATATTTTAGTAAAAATTTAAATACATACACGTATATCTTTTAAAAACATATGGGTCCAAAATCCGCCCATTGTGATAATATTTCATGTGGAATATGATAAATCGATCGTTTGAGATGCATAGAGGACTCTCATATCAAAGCGAGCATAAACAAAAATTCTGTTACCATTAATCGATATTATTTAATTTGAAATAATTGCGACACAAACCCATTTTTGTCCTATTAATCGTGATATCATAGTTAATCCAACGGCTGCTCCTCATTACTAGTGCGACCTAGTTTTATAGTAGTCATCAGCACTCGGTCGCGGCTTTGTTCCATAGGCTCGCATCTCTTAAATGGTTGACGCATATCATGACTATCTAATCTGAGCTTGATTATGAAAGCTCTCGTCTAAATAAGGACATGTAGCGATATTTTTATTTTTATTTTTTTGACAGCAAAGTAGCGATACCAAATGGCATGATCTCTAAACTTTTTGCACACGTCCAGTCCAATTGTAAAATGTTTGCTTCATGTGAAATGTGGGGAACTAAAAAAATAAAAAAATGGGAGTAAAACATTGTCTTCAAAAATATTTGAACATTAGAAATATATTTTGAGGGAATTAATTTTCTTAACCATTTTTTTTTTTTTTGAGGAATGGTTTAGATAAAGAGATCTGTTAGCCAAAAATCAATCAATTAGTGGTTAAGTAGACCTAGAATGAAGAGACTTATAAATATATATTGACTAGTAACATAAAATGATAATATAAGAGTATCGAGAATAAAATCTCCCAATATAAAGAAGACCTATTTGCATGACTTTTTTTTGCCACCCAATCAGCTGATTGGTTGGCTTGTCTAATAACAAAGTGAAATGAAAAAAGAGACTTCATTGTAGCAATTCCGTGAGTGCAAATATCAACAACAACCGTAGAGCAAAGTTATCAGTCTCAAAAGTGATAAAGAGGATAGGTCGCAGAGCAAAGTTAATTCCAAAAAATATTAACTAGAATTATACCTATAATAAATGAGGAATATAGACTTGGATGCTAAAAAGAGTTGATATATGAATGTAATTTACTTTCTATTGGGTGAACCACATCAAATGAATGCATGCTATATATTGACCAAAAGAAGTATGTCAACACTCACATCCAATCAAGATTTTTAACTGAGCAATTAATATATTTTCCCGCACAAAATTTTTGCATCTTTGCGTTCCACCATTTCTCTTTCTTCCTTTATGATCTCTTCAGCTCAATTCTGTTTTGGTTGAAATGTCTATATCACCAACTCTTCTTTAATTGATCTGCAAATCGTAGTTCTCTAGTTATATCCATAATAAATTCTATAATTAAAAAACCATATCACTTTCCCTTTCAATTTCGTTATATATAGGCATCTAGAAAGGCCTTTGATAGCAGGCACCAAGTTGACACATGTTGAGGTGAAGGCAACTTCCATTGAAGAAGCTGTTTCTAGTTCAATCTCATAATTCTCCGTCCCTTGTGGCCAAAAAGCTTTTCAGTTTTTTGAAGTCTTGCTACACTTCAGGTAATCAATTGGTAAATACTATTTTTTCTTTCTTTCTCTATGACAGGAAACTACTCGTGAGAAGTCTTTTGGATCGATTCACATTAGGGACGTGTTAATCTAGGACACATAATCTTGTTCGGTAAAGGCATGGTTTACATTAGTTAAGCGCAAGGCCTTATCGAGACTAGTTGTAAGGAAATTAGTTTTGTTAGATGATTCGAACCAAGCTAGGATACTGTTTTATGTTGTTCATGTAATTTGATTTTGTGATTGCCTATTTTTTATTAACAAAATAGGAGTGCCTAACCCTATAACACATGATTCTGTCCGAAAGAAACATAGTTCATATTAGTCAAGTACAAGCCTACCAAGACTACTAGTTTTAAAGAAATTAGTTTACCGAACAAGATTATGTGTCCTTGATTATGCGTCAAGTACTAGTTTTAGCCGATTCAAGTCTAGAATACTATTTAACTTGTTCATGTTTGATTTTGTGTCTGCTTATTTTATTGATATGTTATAGTATGTTGACCAATATTTCTCATCATGAACTTATTTCTTCATTTTTGCAGGTTCTGAAGAGGCTGGTTGAGATTACCATAAGAAAGACACTACACTTGTGGTAAAAAATCTTGATTGTCTTAAATTTGGTTATATATATAAACAGGCATAGGCTCGTGAATCCATACTAGTTTGTTAGAATAAATAGAAATACATTTTTATTTGTTTCTTTTTTTTTTGGTCAAAGCATTTTTTTATTAGTTGATAAGTGCTGAATGCAAAATAGAAATGTTAAATATCGAGGTCCATACTAATTTGTTAGCCTATCATAGTGTCCCAAATAATGTAATACACTCATGTTATGGGATGCTATTTAGTTACGTGTCTAAACCTGTACTTTAGGAAAGCACAATTTACAGTAATGATATTTATTGATCTAGCATAATTTCCTATTCACTACAAAAAAAAAAAAGTTGTTTTGTATAGGTGGTGAAGATTGAATGGGTTAGTCAATTAGATTATTAGTAAAGTGCCTTGCCTTCCTTTTTCTTTTCTCGATTGTATCCTGTAATGGTCAATAAGAGCAGCAACACCATAGAAGTTGAAATTTTTAAAGATGAAACTAAACTAATGAGCTAGTAAGACATGCCAACTTATATTATTTTAGTGGAATTTTTCATTTGCCTAATTAGTATAACATTTTCATGCACTTGAAGTTTGCAGCATTCTCTATTAGGAATTTCTTATGGATAAAATCCAAGAATCACACGTTTATATGCCAAGTATAGTAATAGATACTTGATATAAATTGAGTATTAATGTGATACATGTGCACGTTTTTGCATTGGAAGTACTAATTTATTTCTATAGTCACTACAAAAAACAAGTCGTTTTGCAACGAAATTTTATGACGAAATTAAAGTCGTCGCAAAATGGGACGGAATTGTTACGAAATGTTTTGACGCTCCGAAATTAAAGTCTTCTGTTTACCTTCTTCTAGCCCTTTGGCTTTCTCAATCACTAATGCAGATTTCCAAAGGTTGTGAATGTCATTTACATTAAAAAACTTCAAAAAATATGTCGTGAAACTACGTACTAATATAATTACATTTTTAGTATACAACGTAAAGTACTATCTTATCTAAAATTTTAAGATATTCGAGAAGAAATATTTGAAATGGTAATGACTTCTACAATTCCCCTCAAAGCAGATCCCTTTTTGAGATAGAAAGATCCCAACCATAAGTGAAAATTTTAAACAACCTTTCAATTTCATCCACATATTTTTATTGTTTCCAACTTTATAAATGCTTTTATCTTTTGTATACTGTTATCCTTCCAGCAAAGCATGGATCAGAAAAGAAGAGAAGCTGTTAAATAACATAGCTCTTTTGCGTTTGACACTTTAATACAACACCAAATAGTTCTAAATATTTAAATAGTCAACTAGAATGATTTCTTACAGATTAGCTAGCATTTATGCTAGTTCCTTTTTTTTTCTTTTAATATAATAGAGATCGAAAACGTTATTTAAATTTAAAACATTTAATAGTTCTAATAGGTTATTCTACTTAATTCTTGACTACTATTTTTATAATTTTTCATCTTTTTCATCTTCTTTCTCTTTTTTTCCTCTTTGCCTTTAAAAGGAACCAAACTATTGAAGCTATTGACTGCCTCTAAAGCAAGAGAAGATTCATAAGCAATATTGGAACATTTTGAATCATGGTTTATTATTTGTTGTAAAAAGCTTTATCTTGGAATATTCTGCTTTGAAATATAGTGGTTAGAATTTGCTCCACCACGTGCCTAATCTCGTATATGATTTTTTTTTCCTTCTTCTTAATTTATTTTTGTGTTAATTATACTTGTTATTTTTTAGTGTCGCGTCTTTGGTAGGTTAGTTTATCTTATGAATTATTTTGATAAATATCATTTAAATAATTTAATTGTGGGTTACTTAATTTATTTATCTTTTTAAATTTGGCCTTACAAATTTAATTAGGCCCAACAACTATAATAGGGCCCTTTAATTTTTGATTTTCAAAATTAGTGTAATTCATATTCTAACTATGCAATCTATATTCTAAGTATTTGCTATAATACAGTACTTAACCAAATAGATTCCAATCGTGAATGGATGAATCACCGTTCGGAACTCGATGGGCAGCTTAGTAGTACGTTTATTAGAGGTGTACGTGAATTTGTTGCATTTGCAAGTAGTCAACAACATTTCATGGACGGTGATAAAATAAGATGTCCATGTGCAAAATGCAAAAATTGAAAGTTTTTGGATCCTAACGAAGTAAAGGTTCATCTTTATCAACGGGGTTTTATATCGCATTATTATGAATGGACTTCACATGGGGAGCAGATTCATAATTATGGTAATACATCTCAACAGAACGTTACTCATAATTATAATTACCCTGGGTTTGACGAAGGAAATACTTATAGGGCAATAGTATTTGATGTTGCTGGTCCAGAGTTCGTTATGGATCACAACCAATTACGTGAACCACCCAATACAGAAGCATCACATTTTTTTTATCTCTTGAATGCTGCTGATGAACCATTGTGGGATGGTTGTGAGACTCTAACTCATTTGTCTGCTGTGTCGCATTTCATGAATATTAAGTGTGAAGAAAATATGAGTGAACAATGCTTCAATAGAATGATCGAGACAATGAGGGAAGCGTTGCCAAAGACTCATAATTTACCTGAAAAATTTTACAACTTCAAACAGGAAATGAGGCCTTTAGGATTGGGATATGAAAAGATAGACGTCTGCAAAAATGGATGTACATTATTTTATAAGGATAGAAGTGACCTGGACTCTTGTCCCCATTGTCATGAGCCACGTTACAAGACGGGGTAAGCTTATAGCTCAAAAGAAGTTAAGATATTTTCTGCTAACTCCGAGGTTGCAAAGGTTATACATGTCAAACGTTACAGCTGAACATATGCAGTGGCATAAGAAACACCAAGTCGAAGATGGCAAGATATATCACCCGTTTGACGCTGAGGCATGGAAACATTTTGATAGAGTTTATCCTAATTTTGCTGCCGAGCCAAGAAATGTTCGTCTTGGGCTATGCTCAGATGGGTTTAATCCATACAACTCAAATTCTAAACCTTATTCTTGTTGGCCGGTGATTATGACACCATACAATTTACCACCATGGATGTGCATGAAGAACCCTGTCATGTTCTTGACTCTTCTTATTCCAGGGCCGAAAAATCCTGGTAAGAATATTGATATATACTTAGAGCCCCTAATCAAAGAATTGAAAGATTTATGGGAAGTAGGGGCACTTTGTTATGATGTGTCCACGAAAATTAATTTTCAATTGAGGGCGGCTTTATTGTGGACAATAAATGACTTTTCGACATATGGTATATTATCTGGTTAGAGTACACATAAGAGGTTGTCATGTCCATATTGCATAAAACATTCAAAGGCTTTTCAATTGACTGCAGGAAGAAAAAATGCTACTTTGATTGTCATCGTCATTTCTTACCACTGAGTAGTACGTTACGACGAGACAAGAAGAATTTTATTAAGGGTAGAATAAAAAGTTCTAGTCATCCTCCCATATTAGACGGTGAAGAAATTTGGGAATGTGTAAAAGACTTCCCTATAGCAAATGAATTGCTAAGAAGCAAATTGCCAAGAAACAAGATACCTGGCTTTGGGGATTAGCATAATTGGACTAAAAGAAGCATTTTTTGGGACTTGCCCTATTGGCGTTCACATCTTGTGCGTCATAATTTGGATGTGATACATATTGAGAAGAATGTATTTGATAATGTTTTCAACACTATGATGGACGTCAAGGGTAAGACAAAAGATAATCTCAAAATAAAGCAAGCTCACCTTCTCCGAGGTGAACTAGTCGAGGAAAATCGACCTCGTCAACAAATGGAGTATGAAGCAGCCCCTCTTTAATTACATCAACACAGAAAGTTTTGCGTTCTACAAGGTCTAAAATGCTTCAGTTTTATCTATATTATTTTTTAAAAAGTTTTAAGTTCATCCCTATTATTTTTCTTAAGTTTTAAATTCATCTCTAATATTTAAGGACTAAATTAAAATTTTCAGAGAAATACTAGGGACCAAATTGATTAATTTTAAATAATTCAGACGAATTTAAAATTTTAGGTAAATAATAAGAACGAAATTGAAACTTTTTGAAAACAATCCCTATAGCCATCCCTGTACATCAATCCCTCCAGCAATCCCTACAACCATCCCTGTACATCAATCTATTATAGCGGAAAATGTGAAAAGACACTTCCAAAATGCACCATCGGTTTTTGATTCTAGCGGAAATATGATTTTTGACCCTAAGATGACTACTTTGTTAGAGATTTTCAATAGCTTGGTTGATGTGTTGTTTGATGTTATACCATTTGCATATGAGGGCATGGCTACTGGGTATTATACATCCCCACTATCATTTCCACTCTCTCATAGGTAATATAAAGAATAATGTTATCGTTTTAGTAGTTACTGTTTCGTATTTCAATTGTTTAATGTTATTTTATATTTGTAGGATGGATTTAATTGAATTTTTAGAGGATGAGCCTTATATTGTTTGGCCCAGAGATGCTTATTAGGTAAATTCCCATCTTTTAACATATGTGTATGTTAATTTTAATTGAGCAAATGGTTTGCATGCGTACTATAATTGTTCTGCTCACACATTTATCTTCTCTCCTTGTAGACGACAAGTTCGTTCTTGGCTAGAAAAGCAGCTGACGAGAAAGTTCGGTGCTCGTTTGTGCTGCGTCATATTTTTTCGTGTCCGTATAATACGTACTATCCTATTATTAGTAATTTAATATTGAAATTTATACTATGCAATGCATTTAGCTCTACATTAATTGATTGAGCAAGTGAGACTTGGAGAAACGGATAATGGTTTTTCTTTTTTTTTGCCAAAGTGATGATGGGCTGACTATACGTATTGTCCTATTATTAGTAATTTAATATTGAAGTTTATTCTATGCAATGCATTTAGCTCTGCATTAATGGACTGAGCAAGTAAGACTTGGAGAAACGGATGATGGTTTTTCTTTTTTTGCCAAGTGATGATAGGCTGACTATACAAGTCTTCTGTTGTGATGATGGGCTGAAGTTTATACATGTCTTCTGTTGTTTGTTTCTCTCCTTGCTTACCACACTGGAGGCTTTGGTAGCCATGCAGAGTAGACGTGATCAGCTTCTTGTTTTCAAGCTGTGATCGTATGCTCGACATCTTGCTCCCTGCCAAAAGGAGAAAGAGTTGAATTTTTCTGTTATGATCAGCCTTGAGTTCATATCTTTTCTTACTTGAAATTTGAAGATATATTTTATTTTTATCTTTGTCAGCGAAGTAGCGATACCAAAGGGAATGATCTCTAAACCTTTTGCTCCCGTCCGGTCCAATTGTAAAATGTTTGTTTCATGTGAAATGTGGGGAACTGAAAAAAAATGGTAAGATGAGAGGAAAAAATTATCTTAGAAAAATATTATGTAGTAGAAAAAGAATTGTATAGTATGTATTGCTCGAAAGTAGATGCAAAATGATGTCGTTTTCTGTTTTGTGTTAATTTGTTATGGCTTTTGCTTTTGGTTTATTTCTTTTTTAAGGCTCTTTTTGTTTTATATGAAAATGTGGGAAATAAAAAAATAAAAGAGATGGGAATAAAATATTGTTTTAGAAAAATTGAAGGAGTAATTCTTTTGAATTATAGGCTTTCTTTTCAAGATTTGCGAATATTTGATATTTCTTTTTTTTAAGGAGAAAATAATTTCAATGATAGTTTTTTTTTTTCAAGATTCGAAATATTTGATATGTTTTTAAACTAAATTCAATATTTTCTTTTCTTTATAAACAATTGTAGTAATACTTGAAGCTATTTTAGAAATTTGATTACTATTTTTCTAATTTTCTAATTTTATTCGTTTAATCTAAACATTAAAAGTATATGTTTTGACCTTTGTTCAATTTTATCAATTTTTTCATTCAATCTAAACATTGAATGTATTTTGTGAAAATAATTTTTTCATCCATTTCCCGTTGAAGTAAATCAGCAATAAAGACAGTTTTTCTTTTCTTATTTGGTTGTAACAATAAACAAATTCAATCAACTATTTTGGACCATTTTGTTTTATATGATAAAATTGTGTTTCAATCTATCAAATCAATAATCAATTTTAAGAATGTGATATTACAAAACATTTACATACTACCTGGTTAGAACAAATGAATTCCACAAAATTTTGCGAAATTCATTTGCAAATCCAACTTTTTATGTTTAGAAGCACCACTTTAAAAATCAAATGAATTCAATAGTAAAAGTACTTCCAAACACTATATATATTTTATTTTTTTTATCTTTGTATTTGTGTCAAAGTTAAACTAAAGTGTAAAGAAAAATTTAAAAGGTAATTTTGTCCTCAAAAGAAAAGAACTAAATTAAAAAATATGAATTTATAAATTCCACCTCTTGAGATGCATAGAGGACTCTCACATCACCTCTTGAAAATAATGATGTTTTCTTAGTGGGCAATAAAATAATGTTTCATAGACGCATATTTTTGTAAAAATTTAAATACATACTCGTATATCTTTTAAAAACATATGGGCCCAAAATCCGCCCATTGTGATAATATTCTATGTGGAATATGATAAATCGATTGCTTGAGATGCATAGAGGACTCTCATATCACAGCGAGCATAAACAAAAATTCTGTTACCATTAATCGATATTATTTAATTTAAAATAGTTGCAACACAAACCCATTTTTGTCCTATTAATCGTAGTATCATAGTTAATCCAACGGCTGCCCCTCATTACTAGTGCGACCTAGTTTTATAGTAGTCATCAGCACTCGGTCGCGGCTTTGTTCCATAGGCTCGCATCTCTTAAATAGTTGATGCATATCATGACCATCTAATTTGAGCTTGATTATGAAAGCTCTCGTCTAAATAAGGACATGTAGCGATATTTTTATTTTTATTTTTTGACAGCAAAGTAGCGATACCAAAGGGCATGATCTCTAAACTTTTTGCACACGTCCAGTCCAATTGTAAAATGTTTGTTTCATGTGAAACGTGGGGAACTAAAAAAATAAAAAAATGGGAGTAAAGCATTATCTTAAAAAATATTTGAACATTAGAAATATATTTTGAGGGAATTAATTTTCTTAACCTTTTTTTTTTATTTTAGGAATGATTCAGATAAAGAGATCTGCTAGCCAAAAGTCAATTAATTAGTGGGTAAAGTAGTCCTAGAATGAAGAGATTTATAAATATATATTGTCTAGTCACATAAAATAGTAATGTAAGAGTATCGAGAATACAATCTCCTCAATATAAAGACGACCTATTTGCATGACATTTTTTTGCCACCCAATCAGCTGATTGGTTGGCTTGTCTAATAACAAAGTGAAATGAAAAAAGAGACTTCATTGTAGCAATTCCGTGAGTGCAAATATCAACAACAACCGTAGAGCAAAGTTATCAGTCTCAAAAGTGATAAAGAGGACAGGTCGCAGAGCAAAGTTAATTCCAAAAAATATTAACTAGAATTATACCTATAATAAATGAGGAATATAGACTTGGATGCTAAAAAGAGTTGATATATGAATGTAATTTACTTTCTACTGGGTAAACCACATCAAATGAATGCATGCTATATATTGACCAAAAGAAGTATGTCAACACTCACATCCAATCAAGAAACAATTAACATTGAGCAGAATCGTATAATTTACCACCCAGTCAGGAAACATCAAATGAATGCTATTGACCAAATGATGTAAAACTAATGTCTCTATATGTGTGTGCAGTTTAACTAAACCAGAACAAAGAAAAACTGAGATTAAAGTGTGTGCAGCTAACAACAGATTTAGCAAGTCTGTTAATGAAGTTCGTTCTTCTGTCTTGGTGAAAAGGAACATCACCAAACGGCTCCCAACCATCACCAGGGGTATTTGAGTCAAAGTTAAACTAAAGTGTAAATAAAAATTTAAAAGGTAATTTTGTCCTCAAAAGAAAGGAACTAATTTAAAAAATGTGGATTTATAAATTTCACCTCTTGAGCAAGGATTTGGGTAAGTTTTGAGGAAATCCAAAATTTGCAAATGTGCCTTTAAAATAAGTTACCAAGGTAGTTGTACAATTTTTTTTTTCTTTAATAGTGGATTAGATCGATTTTTCTAATTCAATTAGCTTGAGTAATCCCAACCAAACGTTCCTATTCTATTATGTATAATACCATAAGTATATATATGTTTGTGTGATTGAATTTCTTCTTTTTTTGTGTGTGATAAGACATTTATTGTTAGGTCTATATCAAAATTATAAATCTTGTGGTGCAACAGCTTGTTCAATAATATTTGTGGTAGACTTAGGTTCGAACTCAAAAATCTTTGATCATAATACCATTACTTACTAACCAAGGGCCAAAACTCATCTACCCCAACAATTGGGGCATAGCCAAACAAAAATTTGATTCAAAAACTTTTGTTAGCAAAACACAAATACTAAAATAAGTATCGTGCTCATGAAGAAAAGTTGTCCAAGTTTTAATTGAAGGTCTTATTTTCTATGAAAGAGACAAAAGAAGATAAAGAGACAAATAGAGAAAAAATTAGTGAATATTCCCCTTTTCTAAAAAATAATAAAACAATTGTCGAGCACCGAGAAGCGAGTTAAGAACAATAGAGGAATAAACCAACTTTGAAAAAAATCTATGTATTAAAGAAATGAAAAGTGCATTTTGCTAAATTGGTAAAATTAGAATGACATACAGGTTTTTAAAATTACGAACTACATGAATAGAGTATCTAATTGATAATCTTGCCCTGGAACTATTTTATAATATCAAGCCTATAATATTATGCTATTCAATGTCTCAGTAGGGAAGATCTAAATTTTGTTTAAGAGAAAATGAAAATATTGATGTTTTCTTAGTGGGTAATAAAATAATGTTTCATAAACGCATATTTTAGTAAAAATTTAAATACATACACGTATATCTTTTAAAAATATATGGGTCCAAAATACGTCCATTGTGATAATATTTCATGTGAAATATGATAAATCGGTCGTTTGAGATGCATAGAGGACTCTCATATCACAGCGAGCATAAACAAAAATTCTGTTACCATTAATCGATATTATTTAATTTGAAATAGTTGCGACAAAAACCCATTTTTGTCCTATTAATCGTAATATAGTCGTCATCAGCACTAGGTCGCGGCTTTGTTCCATAGGCTCGCATCTCTTAAATGGTTGATGCATATCATGACTATCTAATCTGAGCTTGATTATGCAAGCTCTCGTCTAAATAAGGACATGTAGCGATATTTTTATTTTTATTTTTTGACAGCAAAGTAGCGATACCAAAGGGCATGATCTCTAAACTTTTTGCACACGTCCAGTCCAATTGTAAAATGTTTGTTTCATGTCAAACGTGGGGAACTAAAAAAATAAAAAAATGGGAGTAAAGCATTATCTTCAAAAATATTTGAACATTAGAAATATATTTTGAGGGAATTAATTTTCTTAATCATTTTTTTTTTTTTTGAGGAATGGTTCAGATAAAGAGATCTGCTAGCCAAAAGTCAATTAATTAGTGGGTAAAGTAGATCTAGAATGAAGAGACTTATAAATATATATTGTCTAGTCATATAAAATGGTAATGTAAGAGTATCGAGAATACAATCTCCTCAATATAAAGACGACCTATTTGCATGACATTTTTTTTCCACCCAATCAACTGATTGGTTGGCTTGTCTAATAACAAAGTGAAATGAAAAAAGAGACTTCATTGTAGCAATTCCGTGAGTGCAAATATCAACAACAACCGTAGAGCAAAGTTATCAGTCTCAAAAGTGATAAAGAGGACAGGTCGCAGAGCAAAGTTAATTCCAAAAAATATTAACTAGAATTATACCTATAATAAATGAGGAATATAGACTTGGATGCTAAAAAGAGTTGATATATGAATGTAATTTACTTTCTTCTGGGTAAACCACATCAAATGAATGCATGCTATATATTGACCAAAAGAAGTATGTCAACACTCACATCCAATCAAGAAACAATTAACATTGAGCAGAATCGTATAATTTACCACCCAGTCAGGAAACATCAAATGAATGCTATTGACCAAATGATGTAAAACTAATGTCTCTATATGTGTGTGCAGTTTAACTAAACCAGAACAAAGAAAAACTGAGATTAAAGTGTGTGCAGCTAACAACAGATTTAGCAAGTCTGTTAATGAATTTCGTTCTTCTGACTTTCTTAAAACTGTGCATTTTTTTTCAATCTATTCTAGACAACCAACATCCCAACAATGAATTCATGTCACAGGTCTGTTGACGCCAAAGGCCAAAAACACCATAATTTATTGATCAGTAACTGAAGGAGCATACATACCA
Source organism: Ehretia macrophylla (assembly GCA_037974665.1). Taxonomy (NCBI): domain Eukaryota; kingdom Viridiplantae; phylum Streptophyta; class Magnoliopsida; order Boraginales; family Ehretiaceae; genus Ehretia; species Ehretia macrophylla. Next base: position 9,208,496 of record CM075764.1, on the reverse strand, counting down.
CCAAAGACAACAATAAAACATACATTCTAGTCTAAATATTTCTTCAATGCCTGCAGTCTTGTAGAAAAGCTTGCACCAGGAAAAAGGACCCTTCTACCTGCCAACATAGAGAACAAAGTAGACAAGTTACTGTACGTAAAAACAATTATGTCATCAAACAGCAACGATTTCGAGATATATATATATTTTTTTTGAGAGGTATTCTTAACAACGATTCCGAAATATTAAACAAATAAGGCTAAGAAAAGCAAACCAAGGCTTCAACAAAAGCCCCAACCAGTGAAAAATGGGATCGAGGGTCGGCTTCGCTTCTTTTTGGGGATCACAAACATCCCTAAAAAATATATATACATATATGTTAGCAAGTGGCATGATACATAAACCTCAATTTGAATTGACAGAATAAAGATTCTTAAAATATTAGTATTAGAATATTGTAAAAAGGAAAACACAAGGAAAAGAAAGAGAAAAGTTACACAGCAAATGCAGCCTGAACATTGTGTGGATAAGCTGGTGCGATACATTTTTTTCTTGAGATAACTTTCAAAACTGGGTAGGTCTGACCAAGCCCAATGCGAAATTTTACACATCGATAATCCGTATAGTGCGCAAAATGTGTTTCTTCATTGTTGCCATCTTGGCAACTACAAGCGTACATGTTGCCATCCCTCCAAAATAAAGCAAGCTCACCTTCTCCGAGATGAACTAGTCGAGGAAAATCGACCTCGTCATCAAATGGAGTATGAAGCAGCCCCTCTTTAATTACATCAACACAGAAAGTTTTGCGTTTTACAAGGTCCAGACCAAGTATGTATGTGCCCCCCCCAACATCCGTCCATAGCAAAACCTTTCCAACAACCACAGCAGGATCATTACCAAAATTCACGACCATGTCTTGGTGAAAAGGAACATCACCAAACGGCTCCCAACCATCACCAGGGGTATTTGAGTCAAAGTTAAACTAAAGTGTAAATAAAAATTTAAAAGGTAATTTTGTCCTCAAAAGAAAGGAACTAAGTTAAAAAATGTGGATTTATAAATTTCACCTCTTGAGCAGGGATTTGGGTAAGTTTTGAGGAAATCCAAAATTTGCAAATGTGCCTTTAAAATAAGTTACCAAGGTAGTTGTACAATTTTTTTTTTCTTTAATAGTGAATTAGATCGATTTTTCTAATTCAATTAGCTTGAGTAATCCCAACCAAACGTTCCTATTTTATTATGTATAATACCATAAGTATATATATGTTTGTGTGATTGAATTTCTTCTTTTTTTGTGTGTGATAAGACATTTATTGTTAGGTCTATATCAAAATTATAAATCTTGTGGTGCAACAGTTTGTTCAATAATATTTGTGGTAGACTTAGGTTCGAACTCAAAAATCTTTGATCATAATACCATTACTTACTAACCAAGGGCCAAAACTCATCTACCCCAACAATTGGGGCATAGCCAAACAAAAATTTGATTCAAAAACTTTTGTTAGCAAAACACAAATACTAAAATAAGTATCGTGCTCATGAAGAAAAGTTGTCCAAGTTTTAATTGAAGGTCTTATTTTCTATGAAAGAGACAAAAGAAGATAAAGAGACAAATAGAGAAAAAATTAGTGAATATTCCCCTTTTCTAAAAAATAATAAAACAATTGTCGAGCACCGAGAAGCGAGTTAAGAACAATAGAGGAATAAACCAACTTTGAAAAAAATCTATGTATTAAAGAAATGAAAAGTGCATTTTGCTAAATTGGTAAAATTAGAATGACATACAGGTTTTTAAAATTACGAACTACATGAATAGAGTATCTAATTGATAATCTTGCCCTGGAACTATTTTATAATATCAAGCCTATAATATTATGCTATTCAATGTCTCAGTAGGGAAGATCTAAATTTTGTTTAAGAGAAAATGAAAATAATGATGTTTTCTTAGTGGGTAATAAAATAATGTTTCATAAATGTATATTTTAGTAAAAATTTAAATACATACACATATATCTTTTAAAAATATATGGGTCCAAAATACGCCCATTGTGATAATATTTCATGTGAAATATGATAAATCGATCGTTTGAGATGCATAGAGGACTCTCATATCACATCGAGCATAAACAAAAATTCTGTTACCATTAATCGATATTATTTAATTTGAAATAGTTGCGACAAAAACCCATTTTTGTCATATTAATCGTAATATAGTCGTCATCAGCACTAGGTCGCGGCTTTGTTCCATAGGCTCGCATCTCTCAAATGGTTGATGCATATCATGACTATCTAATCTGAGCTTGATTATGCAAGCTCTCGTCTAAATATGGACATGTAGCGATATTTTTATTTTTATTTTTATTTTTTGACAGCAAAGTAGCGATACCAAAGGGCATGATCTCTAAACTTTTTGCACACGTCCAGTCCAATTGTAAAATGTTTGTTTCATGTGAAACGTGGGGAACTAAAAAAATAAAAAAATGGGAGTAAAGCATTATCTTCAAAAATATTTGAACATTAGAAATATATTTTGAGGGAATTAATTTTCTTAATCATTTTTTTTTTTTTGAGGATTGGTTCAGATAAAGAGATCTGCTAGCCAAAAGTCAATTAATTAGTGGGTAAAGTAGACCTAGAATGAAGAGACTTATAAATATATATTGTCTAGTCACATAAAATGGTAATGCAAGAGTATCGAGAATACAATCTCCTCAATATAAAGACGACCTATTTGCATGACATTTTTTTTCCACCCAATCAACTGATTGGTTGGCTTGTCTAATAACAAAGTGAAATGAAAAAAGAGACTTCATTGTAGCAATTCCGTGAGTGCAAATATCAACAACAACCGTAGAGCAAAGTTATCAGTCTCAAAAGTGATAAAGAGGACAGGTCGCAGAGCAAAGTTAATTCCAAAAAATATTAACTAGAATTATACCTATAATAAATGAGGAATATAGACTTGGATGCTAAAAAGAGTTGATATATGAATGCAATTTACTTTCTACTGGGTAAACCACATCAAATGAATGCATGCTATATATTGACCAAAAGAAGTATGTCAACACTCACATCCAATCAAGAAACAATTAACATTGAGCAGAATCGTATAATTTACCACCCAGTCAGGAAACATCAAATGAATGCTATTGACCAAATGATGTAAAACTAATGTCTCTATATGTGTGTGCAGTTTAACTAAACCAGAACAAAGAAAAACTGAGATTAAAGTGTGTGCAGCTAACAACAGATTTAGCAAGTCTGTTAATGAAGTTCGTTCTTCTGACTTTCTTAAAATTGTGCATGTTCATTCAATCTATTCTAGACAACCAACATCCCAACAATGAATTCATGTCACAGGTCTGTTGACGCCAAAGGCCAAAAACACCATAATTTATTGATCAGTAACTGAAGGAGCATACATACCACCAAAGACAACAATAAAACATACATTCTAGTCTAAATATTTCTTCAATGCCTGCAGTCTTGTAGAAAAGCTTGCACCAGGAAAAAGGACCCTTCTACCTGCCAACATAGAGAACAAAGTAGACAAGTTACTGTACGTAAAAACAATTATGTCATCAAACAGCAACGATTTCGAGATTTTTTTTTTTTTGAGAGGTATTCATAACAACGATTCCGAAATATTAAACAAATAAGGCTAAGAAAAGCAAACCAAGGCTTCCACAAAAGCCCCAACCAGTGAAAAATGGGATCGAGGGTCGGCTTCGCTTCTTTTTGGGGATCACAAACATCCCTAAAAAATATATATACATATATGTTAGCAAGTGGCATGATACATAAACCTCAATTTGAATTGACAGAATAAAGATTCTTAAAATATTAGTATTAGAATATTGTAAAAAGGAAAACACAAGGAAAAGAAAGAGAAAAGTTACACAGCAAATGCAGCGTGAACATTGTGTGGATAAGCTGGTGCGATACATTTTTTTCTTGAGATAACTTTCAAAACTGGGTTGGTCTGACCAAGCCCAATGCGAAATTTTACACATCGATAATCCGTATAGTGATTTTTTACCCCATTGTACAATTCATTTGAAGCATTGGCGACCAACATATATGCATGACTTGATGCTTTTATCACTTCATAGTGATTTTTTACCCCAAAAAAAAGTATGGATAGTGGATTCCAACGTGGCACCAGGAGGTCCACACAAATGTTGCCGCTGTTTTATTTTTTATGTTTTACATTTTATCAAGGGACGAAATGTCTAATGGGAAAATTTCATATTTAATCCCAATTATTTTTAAAAAGTCCCAATTAAGTCTTTATTGTTTAAATTTTTTTAATTTTTTCTCTATTATTTCTCCATAAGTTTTAATTTTGTGTTTATTATTTAAATTTTTTTAATTTTGTCTCTATTATTTGTCAAAAAGTTTTAATTTTATCACTATTATTCCTAAAATGCTTCATTTTTATCTATATTATTTTTAAAAAAATTTTAAGTTCATCCCTATTATTTTTCTTAAGTTTTAAATTCATCTCTAATATTTAAGGACTAAATTAAAATTTTCAAAGAAATACTAGGGACCAAATTGATTAATTTTAAATAATTCAGACGAATTTAAAATTTTAGGTAAATAATAAAAACAAAATTGAAACTTTTTGAAAACAATCCCCACAGCCATCCCTATACATCAATCCCTCCAGAAATCCCTACAGCCATCCCTATGCATCAATCTATTATAGCGGAAAATGTGAAAAGACACTTCCAAAATGCACAATCGGTTTTTGATTCTAGCGGAAATATGATTTTTGACCCTAAGATGACTACTTTGTTAGAGATTTTCAATAGCTTGGTTGATGTGTTGTTTGATGTTATACCATTTGCGTATGAGGGCATGGCTACTGGGTATTATACATCCCCACTATCATTTGCACTCTCTCATAGGTAATATAAAGAATAATGTTATCGTTTTAGTAATTATTGTTTCATATTTTAATTGTTTAGTGTTATTTTATATTTGTAGGATGGATTTAATTGAATTTTTAGAGGAGGAGCCTTATATTGTTTGGCCCAGGGATGCTTATTAGGTAAATTCCCATCTTTCAACATATGTGTATGTTAATTTTAATTGAGAGAATGGTTTGCATGCGTACTATAATTGTTCTGCTCACACATTTATCTTCTCTCCTTGTAGACGACAAGTTCGTTCTTGTCCAGAAAAGCAGCTGACGAGAAAGTTCGGTGCTCGGTTGTGCTGCATCATGTTTTTTGGTGTCCGTATAATACGTACTGTCCTATTATTAGTAATGTAATATTGAAGTTTATACTATGCAATGCATTTAGCTCTGCATTAATCGATTGAGCAAGTGAGACTTGGAGAAACGGATGAGGGTTTTTCTTTTTTTTGCCAAAGTGATGATGGGCTGACTATACGTACTGTCCTATTATTAATAATTTAATATTGAAGTTTATTCTATGCAATGCATTTAGCTCTGCATTAATGGATTGAGCAAGTGAGACTTGAAGAAACGAATGATGGTTTTTCTTTTTTCGCAAAGTGATGATGGGCGGACTATACAAGTCTTCTGTTGTAATAATGGGCTGAAGTTTATACATGTCTTCTGTTGTTTGTTTCTCTCCTTGCTTGCCGCACTGGAGGCTTTGGTAGCCTTGCAGAATAGACGTGATCAGCTTCTTGTTTTCAAGCTGTGAGCGTATGCTTGACATCATGCTCCCTGCCAAAAGGGGAAAGAGTTGATTTTTTCTGTTGTGATCAGCCTTGAGTTCATATCTTTTCTTACTTGAAATTTGAAGATATATTTTAATTTTTTCTTTGTCAGCGAAGTAGCGATACCAAAGGGAATGATCTCTAAACCCTTTGCTCCCGTCCGGTCCAATTGTAAAATGTTTGTTTCATGTGAAATGTGGGGAACTGAAAAAAAATGGTAAGATGGGAGGAAAAAATTATCTTAGAAAAATATTATGTAGTAGAAAAGGAATTGTATAGTATGTATTGCTCAAAAGTAGATGCAAAATGATGCCGTTTTCTGTTTTGTGTTAATTTGTTATGGCTTTTGCTTTTGGTTTATTTCTTTTTTAAGGCTCTTTTTGTTTTATATGAAAATGTGGGAAATGAAAAAATAAAAGAGATGGGAAGAAAATATTGTTTTAGAAAAATGAAGGAGTAATTATTTTGAATTATAGGCTTTCTTTTCAAGATTTGCGAATATTTGATATTTCTTTTTTTAAAGAGAAAATAATTTCAATGATAGTTTTTTTTTTCAAGATTAAAAATAATTGATATGTTTTTAAACTAAATTCAATATTTTCTTTTCTTTATAAACAATTGCAGTAATACTTGAAGCTATTTTAGATATTTGATTACTATTTTCCTAATTTTCTAATTTTATTCGTTCAATCTAAACATTAAAAGTATATGTTTTGACCTTTGTTCAATTTTATCAATTTTTTCATTCAATCTAAACATTGAATGTATTTTGTGAAAATAATTTTTTCATCCATTTCCCGTTGAAGTAAATCAGCAATAAAGACAGCTTTTCTTTTCTTATTTGGTTGTAACAATAAACAAATTCAATCAACTATTTTGGACCATTTTGTTTTATATGATAAAATTTTGTTTCAATCTATCAAATCAATAATCAATTTTAAGAATGTGATATTACAAAACGTTTACATACTACCTGGTTAGAACAAATGAATTCTACAAAATTTTGCAAAATTCATTTGCAAATCCAACTTTTTATATTTAGAAGCACCACTTTAAAAATCAAATGAATTCAACAGTAAAAGTACTTCCAAACAATATATATTTTATATTTTTTATCTTTGTATTTGAGTCAAAGTTAAACTGAAGTGTAAAGAAAAATTTAAAAGGTAATTTTGTCCTCAAAAGAAAGGAACTAAGTTAAAAAATGTGGATTTATGAATTCCACCTCTTGAGTAAGTATTTGGGTAAGTTTTGAGCAAATCAAAAATTTGCAAATTTGCCTTTAAAATAAATTACCAAGGCAGTTGTACAATTTTTTTTTCTTTAATAGTGGATTAGATCGATTTTTCTAATTCAATTAGCTTCAGTAATCCCAACCAAACGTTCCTATTCTATTATGTATAATATCATAAGTATATATATGTTTGTGTGATTGAATTTCTTCTTATTTGTGTGTGATGAGACATTTATCGTTAGGTCTATATCAAAATTATAAATCTTGTGGTGCAACGGCTTGTCCAACAATATTTGTGGTGGACTTAGGTTCGAACTCAAAAATCTTTGATCATAATACCATTACCTACTAACCAAGGGCCAAAACTCATCTACCCCAACAATTGGGGCATAGCCAAACAAAAAATTTGATACAAAAACTTTAGTTAGCAAAACAAAAATACTAAAATAAGTATCGTGCTCATGAAGAAAAGTTGCCCAAGTTTTAATTGAAGGTCTTATTTTCAATGAAAGAGAGAAAAGAAGATAGAGACAAATAGAGAAAAAATTAGTGAATATTCCCCTTTTCTAAAAAAAAATAAAACAATTGTCGAGCACCGATAAGCGAGCTAAGAACAATAGAGGAATAAACCAACTTCGAAAAAAATTTATATATTAAAGAAATGAAAAGTGCATTTTGCTAAATTGGTAAAATTAGAATGACATACAGGTTTTGGGCCCTGACCTAACTACGTTAGCCGGGCACTAGGGTTAAGCGGTAAAGTCGTCAGAGTCAAACGGGGAGGGTTTAAATCATCTCTGCCGCGCTTTAGCGGCCTCTATCTGCTAACAGAGGTACGTGTATTATATTTTGTCCTTTTATTATATTTTTTTCTATTATTCTTTTGAACACCGCAAAGATGATGTTTTGAGTTTCGGTTTCGGTTTTATGATTTAACAATCACACGTTAAAACAATCACACACAGATCTATATACACAACAAAAAATATCAGTGATAAAAACTTGCAAATTTTGCTTTCGGAGGTATTCCTTTTGACGTACTTCATGGCTGAACCAGTGGAGGGTGAACCATGGGACCTTTCAAAGGTATTACTTTTGCTTTTGTTTCTGTTTACATTCCTTCTTGTTGTTTAATTTAATTTTCACTTTCCATCTGTGTCTACTTTCTTCTGTTTTTTTTTTGCTTTTTAATTACTTAGTCGTTTCGCGAATGGGCTTCTTCTCCAACTCGCAAAAGCATATGGGTAGAAAACAAGAAACGAACTGACATTATTGGAACAAGCGATGAGTTTCGGCGTGTCTTTAGGTATATCTGTTACTTCTGTAATCTATTTTGCATTGGGTTTATATTGTTGAATACATTTTAATTTTTATTGCAGGCCTATTTTTCTTGACGCCTACGAGGTGTTGTGTTTAAGGCAGGAACTACATACGCGTTATGCGGCTGCTGAAGTTCCTCCAAGTGGGTTGGCTGAGCCAGGCATTCCGGCGGGCTGGCTACCAAAGGGTGGTAAGTCCATTTTTTACCAAACACCTTAAGCACATTCTCTTAATTCTCTCTCAAACACGCACGAGTCACTAACACTCACATACCCACTGATGCACGCTAACGAACACACATGCACAAACTATTATACACACTAAAAGAATACACACAAACTTTTAATTTTTGTATATGGTTGATGTGGATATGGTGTGTGAAGTTAACACTTGTTTGAAAGGATACGTGTTCTTTTTCTTGTAACTTTTAATTTAGTGTACACGAACTTTTAATTTCATATCTTTTTTCTTATAACTTTTAATTTAGTATACACGCAAGCTTTTTCTTGGCATGTGAATGATTTAGATTGATGTGCATTTTGAGGTTGTTATATGAAAATTGTATATGTTAATAATGGTGCAAGTGAAGCGAGGTGGTATCCACACAAAAAAGAATACACACAAACTTTTAGTTTCATATCTTTTTGTTGCGAGTATAGAACTCAATGATCTGAAGGCTGATATCGATGCATTGGAAGATCTCGTTTTCTATGTTTTTCGCCTCCAGCCACCGTTTGGAAACAAGAACCATGTTCCGGTAGTTCTACATATATTCCAAGTGATGTGTCAAAAGGCAAAAAGCTCCAGCACATTTAAAGGGCTACGGTTGGTCTCTTTTGCTAATTTGTTTTTTCATTCTTAAGTTTATTAACAGTTTTTCATCTTTTAACATTTTGAAATTATCTTTGATCAGGTATTGGGTTTATTTTATAACGAAAAATCCTTTAATTTTTACACCTACGGAGTCGATGAGTTTTGTTCAAAAATCCTGGAATTTGAGAAAGATGAATCCATCCCAGTTTGATGGTGTTGTTGGGATGTCACAAATGCAAAATTTTATCCTGAAAATCAATGCTACCATGAAACAACTAAATTACGTCAAGCAATATAGAAATCCCTACAGCAATCCCTCCAGCAATCCCTACAGCCATCCCTGTACATCAATCTATTATATGGAAAATGTGAAAAGACATTTCCAAAATGCACCAAAGGTTTTTGATTCTAGCGGAATTATGATTTTTTACCCTAAGATGACTACTTTGTTAGAGATTTTCAATAGCTTGGTTGATGTGTTGTTTGATGTTATACCATGAGGGCATGGTTACTGGGTATTATAAATCCCCACCATCATTTCCACTCTCTCATAGGTAATATAAAGAATAATGTTATCGGTTTAGTAATTACTGTTTCGTATTTCAATTGTTTAATGTTATTTTATATTTGTAGGATGGATTTAATTGAATTTTTAGAGGAGAAGCCTTATATTGTTTGGCCCAGAGATGCTTATTAGGTAAATTCCCATCTTTCAACATATGTGTATGTTAATTTTAATTGAGAAAATGGTTTGCATGCGTACTATAATTGTTCTGCTCACACATTTATCTTCTCTCCTTGTAGACGACAAGTTCGTTCTTGGCCAGAAAAGCAGCTGACGAGAAAGTTCGGTGCTCGGTTGTGCTGCGTCATGTTTTTTGGTGTCCGTTAAATACGTACTGTCCTATTATTAGTAATGTAATATTAAAGTTTATACTATGCAATGCATTTAGCTCTGTATTAATCGAGTGAGCAAGTGAGACTTGGAGAAACAGATGATGGTTTTTCTTTTTTTTGCCAAAGTGATGATGGGCTGACTATACGTACTGTTCTATTATTAGTAATTTAATATTGAAGTTTATTCTATGCAATGCATTTTGCTCTGCATTAATGGATTGAGCAAGTGAGACTTGGAAAAACGGATGATGGTTTTTCTTTTTTTACCAAGTGATGATGGGCTGATTATACAAGTCTTCTGTTGTGATGATGGACTGAAGTTTATACATGTCTTCTGTTGTTTGTTTCTCTCATTGCTTGCCGCACTGGAGGATTTGGTAGCCATGCAGAGTAGACGTGATCAGCTTCTTGTTTCCAAGCTGTGATCGTATGCTCGACATCTTGCTCCCTGCCAAAAGGAGAAAGAGTTCAATTTTTCTGTTGTGATCAGCCTTGAGTTCATATCTTTTCTTACTTGAAATTTGAAGATATATTTTATTTTTATCTTTGTCAGCGAAGTAGCGATACCAAAGGGAATGATCTCTAAACCTTTTGCTCCCGTCCGGTCCAATTGTAAAATGTTTGTTTCATGTGAAATGGGGGGAACTGAAAAAAAAAATGGTAAGATGGGAGGAAAAAATTATCTTAGAAAAATATTATGTAGTAGAAAAAGAATTGTATAGTATGTATTGCTCGAAAGTAGATGCAAAATGATGTCGTTTTCTGTTTTGTGTTAATTTGTTATGGCTTTTGCTTTTGGTTTATTTCTTTTTTAAGGCTCTTTTTGTTTTATATGAAAATGTGGGAAATGAAAAGATAAAAGAGATGGGAAGAAAATATTGTTTTAGAAAAATTGAAGGAGTAATTCTTTTGAATTATAGGCTTTCTTTTCAAGATTTGCGAATATTTGATATTTCCTTTTTTTTAGGAGAAAATAATTTCAATGATAGTTTTTTTTTTTCAAGATTCGAAATATTTGATATGTTTTTAAACTAAATTCAATATTTTCTTTTCTTTATAAACAATTGTAGTAATACTTGAAGCTATTTTAGAAATTTGATTACCATTTTCCTAATTTTCTAATTTTATTCGTTCAGTCTAAACATTAAAAGTATATGTTTTGACCTTTGTTCAATTTTATCAATTTTTTCATTCAATCTAAACATTGAATGTATTTTGTGAAAATAATTTTTTCATCCATTTTCCGTTGAAGTAAATCATCAATAAAGACAGTTTTTCTTTTCTTATTTGGTTGTAACAATAAACAAATTCGATCAACTATTTTGGACCATTTTGTTTTATATGATAAAATTGTGTTTCAATCTATCAAATCAATAATCAATTTTAAGAATGTGAAATTACAAAACGTTTACATATTACCTGGTTAGAATGAATGAATTCCACAAAATTTTGCGAAATTCATTTGCAAATCCAACTTTTTATATTTAGAAGCACCACTTTAAAAATCGAATGAATTCAACAGTAAAAGTACTTCCAAACACTATATATATTTTATTTTATTTATCTTTGTATTTGAGTCAAAGTTAAACTAAAGTGTAAAGAAAAATTTAAAAGGTAATTTTGTCCTCAAAAGAAAGGAACTAAGTTAAAAAAAATGTGAATTTATAAATTCAACCTCTTGAGTAAGGATTTGGGTAAGTTTTGAGCAAATTCAAATTTTGCAAATGTGCCTTTAAAATAAGTTACCAAGGTAGTTGTACAATTTTTTTTTTTCTTTAATAGTGGATTAGATCGATTTTTCTAATTCAATTAGCTTCAGTAATCCCAACCAAACGTTCCTATTCTATTATGTATAATATCATAAGTATATATATGTTTGTGTGATTGAATTTCTTCTTTTTTTTGTGTGTGATGAGACATTTATCGTTAGGTCTATATCAAAATTATAAATCTTGTGGTGCAACAGTTTGTCCAATAATATTTGTGGTGGACTTAGGTTCGAACTCAAAAATCTTTGATCATAATACCATTACCTACTGACCAAGGGCCAAAACTCATCTACCCCAACAATTGGGGCATAGCCAAACAAAAATTTGATGCAAAAACTTTAGTTAGCAAAACACAAATACTAAAATAAGTGTCGTGCTCATGAAGAAAAGTTGCCCAAGTTTTAATTGAAGGTCTTATTTTCTAGGAAAGAGAGAAAAGAAGATAAAGAGACAAATAGAGAAAAAATTAGTGAATATTCCCCTTTTTTTAAAAATAATAAAACAATTGTCGAGCACCGATAAGCGAGCTAAGAACAATAGAGGAATAAACCAACTTCGAAAAAAATCTATATATTAAAGAAATGAAAAATGCATTTTGCTAAATTGGTAAAATTAGAATGACATACAGGTTTTGGGCCCTGACCTAACTACGTTAGCCGGGCACTAGGGTTAAGGGGTAAAGTCGTCAGAGTCAAACGGGGAGGGTTTAAATCATCTCTGCCGCGCTTTAGCGGCCTCTATCTACTAACAGAGGTACGTGTATTATATTTTGTCCTTTTATTATATTTTTTTCTATTATTCTTTTGAACACCGCAAAGATGATGTTTTGAGTTTCGGTTTCGGTTTTATGATTTAACAATCACACGTTAAAACAATCACACACAGATCTATATACACAACAAAAAATATCAGTGATAAAAACTTGCAAATTTTGCTTTCAGAGGTATTCCTTTTGACGTACTTCATGGCTGAACCAGTGAAGGGTGAACCATGGGACCTTTCAAAGGTATTACTTTTGCTTTTGTTTCTGTTTACATTCCTTCTTGTTGTTTAATTTAATTTTCACTTTCCATCTGTGTCTACTTTCTTCTGTTTTTTTTTTTCTTTTTAATTACTTAGTCGTTTCGCGAATGGGCTTCTTCTCCAAGTCGCAAAAGCATATGGGTAGAAAACAAGAAACGAACTGACATTATTGGAACAAGCGATGAGTTTCGGCGTGTCTTTAGGTATATCTGTTACTTCTGTAATCTATTTTGCATTGGGTTTATATTGTTGAATACATTTTAATTTTTATTGCAGGCCTATTTTTCTTGACGCCTACGAGGTGTTGTGTTTAAGGCAGGAACTACATACGCGTTATGCGGCTGCTGAAGTTCCTCCAAGTGGGTTGGCTGAGCCAGGCATTCCGGCGGGCTGGCTACCAAAGGGTGGTAAGTCCATTTTTTACCAAACACCTTAAGCACATTCTCTTAATTCTCTCTCACACACGCACGAGTCACTAACACTCACATACCCACTGATGCACGCTAACGAACACACATGCACAAACTATTATACACACTAAAAGAATACACACAAACTTTTAATTTTTGTATATGGTTGATGTGGATATGGTGTGTGAAGTTAACACTTGTTTGAAAGGATACGTGTTCTTTTTCTTGTAACTTTTAATTTAGTGTACACGAACTTTTAATTTCATATCTTTTTTCTTATAACTTTTAATTTAGTATACACGCAAGCTTTTTCTTGTCATGTGAATGATTTAGATTGATGTGCATTTTGAGGTTGTTATATGAAAATCGTATATGTTAATAATGGTGCAAGTGAAGCGAGGTGGTATCCACACAAAAAAGAATACACACAAACTTTTAGTTTCATATCTTTTTGTAGCGAGTATAGAACTTAATGATCTGAAGGCTGATATCGATGCATTGGAAGATCTCGTTTTCTATGTTTTTCGCCTCCAGCCACCGTTTGGAAACAAGAACCATGTTCCGGTAGTTCTACATATATTCCAAGTGATGTGTCAAAAGGCAAAAAGCTCCAGCACATTTAAAGGGCTACGGTTGGTCTCTTTTGCTAATTTGTTTTTTCATTCTTAAGTTTATTAACAGTTTTTCATCTTTTAACATTTTGAAATTATCCTTGATCAGGTATTGGGTTTATTTTGTAACGAAAAATCCTTTAATTTTTACACCTACGGAGTCGATGAGTTTTGTTCAAAAAACCTGGAATTTGAGAAAGATGAATCCATCCCAGTTTGATGGTGTTGTTGGGATGTCAAAAATGCGAAATTTTATCCTGAAAATCAATGCTACCATGAAACAACTAAATTACGTCAAGCAATATAGAAATCCCTACAGCAATCCCTCCAGCAATCCCTACAGCCATCCCTGTACATCAATCTATTATATGGAAAATGTGAAAAGACACTTCCAAAATGCACCAAAGGTTTTTGATTCTAGCGGAATTATGATTTTTGACCCTAAGATGACTACTTTGTTAGAGATTTTCAATAGCTTGGTTGATGTGTTGTTTGATGTTATACCATGTGCGTATGAGGGCATGGCTACTGGGTATTATAAATCCCCACCATCATTTCCACTCTCTCATAGGTAATATAAAGAATAATGTTATCGGTTTAGTAATTACTGTTTCGTATTTCAATTGTTTAATGTTATTTTATATTTGTAGGATGGATTTAATTGAATTTTTAGAGGAGGAGCCTTATATTGTTTGGCCCAGAGATGCTTATTAGGTAAATTCCCATCTTTCAACATATGTGTATGTTAATTTTAATTGAGAAAATGGTTTGCATGCGTACTATAATTGTTCTGCTCACACATTTATCTTCTCTCCTTGTAGACGACAAGTTCGTTCTTGGCCAGAAAAGCCGCTGACGAGAAAGTTCGGTGCTCGGTTGTGCTACGTCATATTTTTTGGTGTCCGTTAAATACGTACTGTCCTATTATTAGTAATGTAATATTGAAGTTTATACTATGCAATGCATTTAGCTCTGTATTAATCGATTGAGCAAGTGAGACTTGGAGAAACGGATGATGGTTTTTCTTTTTTTTGCCAAAGCGATGATGGGCTGACTATACGTACTATCCTATTATTAGTAATTTAATATTGAAGTTTATTCTATGCAATGCATTTAGCTCTGCATTTATGGATTGAGCAAGTGAGACTTGGAGAAACGGATGATGGTTTTTCTTTTTTTGCCAAGTGATGATGGGCTGACTATACAAGTCTTCTGCTATGATGATGGACTGAAGTTTATACATGTCTTCTGTTGTTTGTTTCTCTCCTTGCTTGCCGTACTGGAGGCTTTGGTAGCCATGCAGAGTAGACGTGATCAGTTTCTTGTTTTCAAGCTGTGATCGTATGCTCGACATCTTGCTCCCTGCCAAAAGGAGAAAGAGTTGAATTTTTCTGTTGTGATCAGCCTTAAGTTCATATCTTTTCTAAACCTTTTGCTCCCGTCCGGTCCAATTGTAAAATGTTTGTTTCATGTGAAATGTGGGGAACTGAAAAAAAATGGTAAGATGGGAGGAAAAAATTATCTTAGAAAAATATTATGTAGTAGAAGAAGAATTGTATAGTATGTATTGCTCGAAAGTAGATGCAAAATGATGCCGTTTTCTGTTTTGTGTTAATTTGTTATGGCTTTTGCTTTTGGTTTATTTCTTTTTTAAGGCTCTTTTTGTTTTATATGAAAATGTGGGAAATGAAAAGATAAAAGAGATGGGAAGAAAATATTGTTTTAGAAAAATTGAAGGAGTAATTCTTTTGAATTATAGGCTTTCTTTTCAAGATTTGCGAATATTTGATATTTCTTTTTTTTTAGGAGAAAATAATTTCAATGATAGTTTTTTTTTTCAAGATTCGAAATATTTGATATGTTTTTAAACTAAATTCAATATTTTCTTTTCTTTATAAACAATTGTAGTAATACTTGAAGCTATTTTAGAAATTTGATTACTATTTTTCTAATTTTCTAATTTTATTCGTTCAATCTAAACATTAAAAGTATATGTTTTGACCTTTGTTCAATTTTATCAATTTTTTCATTCAATCTAAACATTGAATGTATTTTGTGAAAATAATTTTTTCATCCATTTCCCGTTGAAGTAAATCAGCAATAAAGACAGTTTTTCTTTTCTTATTTGGTTGTAACAATAAACAAATTCAATCAACGATTTTGGACCATTTTGTTTTATATGATAAAATTGTGTTTCAATCTATCAAATCAATAATCAATTTTAAGAATGTGATATTACAAAACGTTTACATACTACCTGATTAGAACGAATGAATTCCACAAAATTTTGCGAAATTCATTTGCAAATCCAACTTTTTATGTTTAGAAGCACCATTTTAAAAATCAAATGAATTCAACAGTAAAAGTACTTCCAAACACTATATATATTTTGTTTTTTTTATCATTGTATTTGAGTCAAAGTTAAACTAAAGTGTAAAGAATAATTTAAAAGGTAATTTTGTCCTCAAAAGAAAGGAACTAAGTTAAAAAATGTAGATTTATAAATTCCAACTCTTGAGTAAGGATTTGGGTAAGTTTTGAGCAAATCCAAAATTTGCAAATGTGCCTTTAAAATAAGTTACCAAGGTAGTTGTACAATTTTTTTTTTCTTTAATAGTGGATTAGATCGATTTTTCTAATTCAATTAGCTTCAGTAATCCCAACCAAACGTTCCTATTCTATTATGTATAATATCATAAGTATATATATGTTTGTGTGATTGAATTTCTTCTTTTTTTGTGTGTGATGAGACATTTATTGTTAGGTCTATATCAAAATTATAAATCTTGTGGTGCAACAGATTGTCCAACAATATTTGTGGTGGACTTAGGTTCGAACTCAAAAATCTTTGATCATAATACCATTACCTACTGACCAAGGGCCAAAACTCATCTACCCCAACAATTGGGGCATAGCCAAACAAAAAATTGATTCAAAAACTTAAGTTAGCAAAACACAAATACTTAAATAAGTATCGTGCTCATGAAGAAAAGTTGCCCAAGTTTTAATTTAATGTCTTATTTTCTATGAAAGAGAGAAAAGAAGATAAAGAGACAAATAGAGAAAAAATTAGTGAATATTCCCCTTTTCTAAAAAATAATAAAACAATTGTCGAGCACCGATAAATGAGTTGAGAACAATAGAGGAATAAACCAACTTCCAAAAAAATCTATGTATTAAAGAAATGAAAAGTGCATTTTGCTAAATTGGTAAAATTAGAATGACATACAGGTTTTGAAAATTACGAACTACATGAATAGAGTATCTAATTGATAATCTTGCCCTGGAACTATTTTATAATATCAAGCCTATAATATTATGCTATTCAATATGTCTCAGTAGGGAAGATCTAAATTTTATTCAAGAGAAAATGAAAATAATGATGTTTACTTAGTGGGTAATAAAATAATGTTTCATAGACGCATATTTTAGTAAAAATTTAAATACATACGCGTATATCTTTTAAAAACATAGGGGCCCAAAATTCGCCCATTGTGATAATATTTTATGTGGAATATGATAAATCAATCGCTTGAGATGCATAGAGGACTCTCATATCACAGCGAGCATAAACAAAAATTATGTGACCATTAATCGATATTATTTAATTTGAAATAGTTGCGACACAAATCCATTTTTGTCCTACTAATCGTAGTATCATAGTTAATCCAACGGCTGCCCCTCATAACCACTGCGACCTAGTTTTATAGTAGTCATCAGCACTCGGTCGCGGCTTTGTTCCATAGGCTCGCATCTCCTAAATAGTTGATGCATATCACGACTATCTAATCCGAGATTGATTATGAAAGCTCTCGTCTAAATAAGGACATGTAGCGATATTTTTATTTTTATTTTTATTTTTTGACAGCAAAGTAGCGATACCAAAGGGCATGATCTCTAAACTTTTTGCACACGTCCAGTCCAATTGTAAAATGTTTGTTTCATGTGAAACGTGGGGAACTAAAAAAATAAAAAAAATGGGAGGAAAACATTATCTTCAAAAATATTTGAACATTAGAAATATATTTTGAGGGAATTAATTTTCTTAACCATTTTTTTTTTTTTTTAAGAATGGTTCAGATGAAGAGATCTGCTAGCCAAAAGTCAATCAATTAGTGGGTGAAGTAAACCTAGAATGAAGAGACTTGTAAATATGTATTGTCTAGTCACATAAAATGGTAATGTAAGAGTATCGAGAATACAATCTCCTCAATATAGAGACGACCTATTTGCATGACATTGTTTTGCTACCCAATCAGCTGATTGGTTGGCTTGTCTAAGAACAAAGTGAAATGAAAAAAGAGACTTCATTGTAGCAATTCCGTGAGTGCAAATATCAACAACCACCGTAGAGCAAAGTTACCAGTATCAAAAGTGATAAAGAGGACAGGTCGCAGAGCAAAGTTAATTCCAAAAAATATTAACTAGAATTATACCTATAATAAATGAGGAATATAGACTTGGATGCTAAAAAGAGTTGATATATGAATGTAATTTACTTTCTACTGGGTAAACCACATCAAATGAATGCATGTTATATATTGACCAAAAGAAGTATGTCAACACTCACATCCAATCAAGAAACAATTAACATTGAGCAGAATCGTATAATTTACCACCCAGTCAGGAAACATCAAATGAATGCTATTGACCAAATGATGTAAAACTAATGTCTCTATATGTGTGTGCAGTTTCACTAAACCAGAACAAAGAAAAACTGAGATTAAAGTGTGTGCAGCTAACAACAGATTTAGCAAGTCTGTTAATGAAGTTCGTTCTTCTGACTTTCTTAAAACTGTGCATGTTCATTCAATCTATTCTAGACAACCAACATCCCAACAATGAATTCATGTGACAGGTCTGTTGACGCCAAAGGCCAAAAACACCATAATTGATTGATCAGTAACTGAAGGAGCATACATACCACCAAAGACAACAATAAAACATACATTCTAGTCTAAATATTTCTTCAATGCCTGCAGTCTTGTAGAAAAGCTTGCACCAGGAAAAAGGACCCTTCTACCTGCCAACATAGAGAACAAAGTAGACAAGTTACTGTGCGTAAAAACAAATATGTCATCAAACAGCAACGATTTCGAGATTTTTTTTTTTTTTTTTGAGAGGTATTCATAACAACGATTCCGAAATATTAAACAAATAAGGCTAAGAAAAGCAAACCAAGGCTTCCACAAAAGCCCCAACCAGTGAAAAATGGGAACGAGGGTCGGCTTCGCTTCTTTTTGGGGATCACAACATCCCTAAAAAATATATATGCATATATGTTAGCAAGTGGCATGATACATAAACCTCAATTTGAATTGACAGAATAAAGATTCTTAAAATATTAGTATTAGAATATTGTAAAAAGGAAAACACAAGGAAAAGAAAGAGAAAAGTTACACAGCAAATGCAGCCTGAACATTGTGTGGATAAGCTGGTGCGATACATTTTTTTCTTGAGATAACTTTCAAAACTGGGTAGGTCTGACCAAGCCCAATGCGAAATTTTACACATCGATAATCCGTATAGTGCGCAAAATGTGTTTCTTCATTGTTGCCATCTTGGCAACTACAAGCGTACATGTTGCCATCCCTCCAAAATAAAGCAAGCTCACCTTCTCCGAGGTGAACTAGTCGAGGAAAATCGACCTCGTCATCAAATGGAGTATGAAGCAGCCCCTCTTTAATTACATCAACACAGAAAGTTTTGCGTTGTACAAGGTCCAGACCAAGTATGTATGTGCCCCCCCCAACATCCGTCCATAGCAAAACCTTTCCAACAACCACAGCAGGATCATTACCAAAACTCACGACCATGTCTTGGTGAAAAGGAACATCACCAAACGGCTCCCAACCATCACCAGGGGTATAGGTAAAAGCAGATGGGGGCTCTCCATATGTAACAATCAAAATATAGCCCATTTCATCCACTGAAGCAGATAAAAAATTCAGTTTCCCAACTGGAGCTGGAGGGTTGGATAGAGTAACCCAAGATTTTTTCTCTTCATCCAGCACTTCCATGAAAGAGAAGTCCTCACGGCTTGAGGAAACCCCACCAGCAGCATAAAGTTTGCCGCCAAGGACCAGGAGGTGAGGATGTCCCCTGGGTAGGTTCAGATCAGGACCCTTTTCCCAGTTACAAGGGTCATTACGCATATCACAATATTCAACCAGCTGATTATGCTCATAACGAAGACTCAAATTGTGATAATCTTCATCACTAAGTCTAGGACCAGATTTCAAAATTCTTCTGTGATTCTCTACCTGGAGCATTTGTTCAGCAAAAGAGTAATACGAACCCCCAACACGATATATGATAGAATTGATGGAAGCAAAGCTGGTTAAACTGTAACAATTCTTGTTGGTAGTGACAGGGGAAGCCACTACAGAGATGTCGACCGATTTATCTTTCGGTTCAACAGTACCTGATTTTGTCTTGTCATTTTCCACCTCCATAAACAAGTCATCGAATGCATATAAATTCATTGACATATCGACCAATGTTTCCCACATATCAATAGCAAATACAAGACATCGCTTCAATTCCCGAGTCTCTGCCATCTGCTTGATAGAGAGCTATGCAAAAGATAAACATGCTACCATGAGAGTAAAGCAATTTTGCATATATCAAAATAAAGAGACAAATTCAAACTATATATCTACTTCCAAAAACAAGATGCTCATAACATATCATAAAGGACCAACAATCAAGAAAACATCAACTATCAAACAACCAGCACAGAAAATAATCCAAAAACAAGTTGCAATAGACTGCCATTGGGTCAAAAAGCACACTCGGCAGTGTAAGTCCCAATCTTTGTCCTCCGATAGGCATGCATACATGTTCTATAACATTTTCATAACTACGCCCAGTGAATTTGAAATTAGGAACAATTGTATATCTCCGATTCTACCATACGTTGAAGTGGAACAACGTCTACAATATATTGATAACAAAATTATACCAAAATTTTTTATTTATAACAGTCCTAATGCAAGAAGCGAACATGCAATCTTTTTGGACTAATAATATTGCTCAACCTATCACATATAACAGTTCAAGCATCATTACTAATATTATCCCAAAACCCTAACTTAAGGCCAAAAAACCAAAAAATCATGAACCCTAAAACCATAAAATCCAATATGCAGTACAATTTTTTTGCAGTTGATCAAACAGAACAGGCTTATAATACATAAAATAAACGGAACAATGCCATATTAAACACTTATATGCTTGTATTAAAAAACCCTAAACTCAAACCTCGATATATGATGATGCAGATGAAAAGCCACGTTTTTTAATATACTCGTGTTTATAAACACATACACACGAACATAGATACAATTTTTAAGCATACGCACAAAATCTCCAACATTCCATTTCACGTCTTGCATCTCAAAATCAAAAACTCATTCATCTACATACACAAATGTATAAATTCAGCAGAAATAAAAAATAACAATCGAAAACAACACCAAGAAAAATGCAGAGGCACGTATATGATGCATAAATATATATTTGGGGCTGTCGGAGATGGGGGGTTTGCGATCGGATGAGGGAAAAGAAAAGAATGAAAAGTACTTACTCTGTTGAAATAGAGAGAAGAGAGAGAAAGAGAGAATGATGCTTCCAGGTGCGAGAGAAAGAAACGGTGAAGATCAAAAGTGAAAGCAACAAAAACCCTAGAGAAAATTATAGTGGAAAAATGTCAAATTCCACTAAGGTTATTTTGGTCATACAAATAAATGTATAAGATTATTATCACATGGTACAAGCTATTTTATGCATTGACAATTTATAAATATCTCAGTTTGGACAATTTTATCCAAGAGCATTATGGTCTAAGAGTACAACATTAGTAACACATTGTACAATTCATTTGAAGCATTGGCGACCAACATACATGCATGACTTGACGCTTTTATCACTTCCTAGTGATTTTTTACCCAAAAAAAAATTATGGATAGTGGATTCCAATGTGGCACCAGGAGGTCCACACAAATGTTGCCGCCGTTTTATTTTTTATGTTTTACATTTTATCAAGGGACGAAATGTGTAATGGGAAAATTTAATATTTAATCCCAATTATTTTTAAAAAGTCTCAATCAAGTTTTTATTGTTTAAATTTTTTTAATTTTATCTCTATTATTTGTCAAAAAATTTTAATTTTATCACTATTATTTCTAAAATGCTTCATTTTTATCTATATTATTTTTAAAAAATATTTAAGTTCATCCCTATTATTTTTCCTAAGTTTTAAATTCATCTCTAATATTTAAGGACTAAATTAAAATTTTCAGAAAAATACTAGGGATCAAATTGATTAATTTTAAATAATTCAGACGAATTTAAAATTTTAAATAAATAATAAAAACCAAATTAAAACTTTTTGAAAACAATCCCCACAGCCATCCCTGTACATCAATCCCTCCAGCAATCCCTACAGCCATCCCTGTACATCAATCTATTATAGCGGAAAATGTGAAAAGACACTTCCAAAATGCACCATCGGTTTTTGATTCTAGCGGAAATATGATTTTTGACCCTAAGATGACTACTTTCTTAGAGATTTTCAATAGCTTGGTTGATGTGTTGTTTGATGTTATACCATTTGCGTATGAGGGCATGGCTACTCGGTATTATACATCCCCACTATCATTTCCACTCTCTCATAGGTAATATAAAGAATAATGTTATCGTTTTAGTAATTACTGTTTCGTATTTCAATTGTTTAATGTTATTTTATATTTGTAGGATGGATTTAATTGAATTTTTAGAGGAGGAGCCTTATATTGTTTGGCCCAGAGATGCTTATTAGGTAAATTCCCATCTTTCAACATATGTGAATGTTAATTTTAATTGAGCAAATGGTTTGCATGCGTACAATAATTTTTCTGCTCACACATTTATCTTCTCTCCTTGTAGATGACAAGTTCGTTCTCGACCAGAAAAGCAGCTGACGAGAAAGTTCGGTGCTCGGTTGTGCTGAGTCATGTTTTTTGGTGACCGTATAATACGTACTGCCCTATTATTATTAATGTAATATTGAAGTTTATACTATGCAATGCACTTAGCTCTGCATTAATCGATTGAGCAAGTGAGACTTGGAGAAACGGATGATGGTTTTTCTTTTTTTTGCCAAAGTGATGATGGGCTGACTATACGTACTGTCCTATTATTAATAATTTAATATTTAAGTTTATTCTCTGCAATGCATTTAGCTCTGCATTAATGGATTGAGCAAGTGAGACTTGGAGAAACGGATGATGGTTTTTCTTTTTTTGCTAAGTGATGATGGGCTGACTATACAAGTCTTCTGTTGTGATAATGGGCTGAAGTTTATACAGGTCTTCTGTTGTTTGTTTCTCTCCTAGCTTGCCGCACTGGAGGCTTTGGTAGCCATGCAGAGTAGACGTGATCAGCTTCTTGTTTTCAAGCTGTGATCGTATGCTCGACATCTTGCTCCCTGCCAAAAGAGGAAAGAGTTGAATTTTTCTGTTGTGATCAGCCTTGAGTTCATATCTTTTCTTACTTGAAATTTGAAGATATATTTTATTTTTATCTTTGTCAGCGAAGTAGCGATACCAAAGGGAATGATCTCTAAACCTTTTGCTCCCGTCCGGTCCAATTGTAAAATGTTTGTTTCATGTGAAATGTGGGGAACTGAAAAAAAAATGGTAAGATGGGAGGAAAAAATTATCTTAGAAAAATATTATGTAGTAGAAAAAGAATTGTATAGTATGTATTGCTCGAAAGTAGATGCAAAATGATGCCGTTTTCTGTTTTGTGTTAATTTGTTATGGCTTTTGCTTTTGGTTTATTTCTTTTTTAAGGCTCTTTTTGTTTTATATGAAAATGTGGGAAATGAAAAAATAAAAGAGATGGGAAGAAGATATTGTTTTAGAAAAATTGAAGGAGTAATTCTTTTGAATTATAGGCTTTCTTTTCAAGATTTGCGAATATTTGATATTTCTTTTTTTAAGGAGAAAATAATTTCAATGATAGTTTTTTTTTTTTCAAGATTCGAAATATTTTATATGTTTTTAAACTAAATTCAATATTTTCTTTTCTTTATAAACAAGTGTAGTAATACTTGAAGCTATTTTAGAAATTTGATTACTATTTTTCTAATTTTCTAATTTTATTCGCTCAATCTAAACATTAAAAGTATATGTTTTGACCTTTGTTCAATTTTATCAATTTTTTCATTCAATCTAAACATTGAATGTATTTTGTGAAAATAAAATTTTCATCCATTTCCCGTTGAAGTAAATCAGCAATAAAGACAGTTTTTCTTTTCTTATTTGGTTGTAACAATAAACAAATTCAATCAACTATTTTGGACCATTTTGTTTTATATGATAAAATTGTGTTTCAATCTATCAAATCAATAATCAATTTTAAGAATGTGATATTACAAAACGTTTACATACTACCTGGTTAGAACGAATGAATTCCACAAAATTTTACAAAATTCATTTACAAATCCAACTTTTTATGTTTAGAAGCACCATTTTAAAAATCAAATGAATTCAACAGTAAAAGTGCTTCCAAACACTATATATATATATATTTTTTTTATCATTGTATTTGAGTCAAAGTTAAACAAAAGTGTAAATAAAAATTTAAAAGATAACTTTGTCCTCAAAAGAAAGGAACTAAGTTAAAAAATGTGGATTTATAAATTCCACCTCTTGAGCAAGGATTTGGGTAAGTTTTGAGCAAATCCAAAATTTGCAAATGTGCCTTTAAAATAAGTTACCAAGGTAGTTGTACAATTTTTTTTTCTTTAATAGTGGATTAGATCGATTTTTCTAATTCAATTAGCTTGAGTAATCCCAACCAAACGTTCCTATTCTATTATGTATAATACCATAAGTATATATATGTTTGTGTGATTGAATTTCTTCTTTTTTTGTGTGTGATGAGACATTTATTGTTAAGTCAATATCAAAATTATAAATCTTGTGGTGCAACGGCTTGTCCAATAATATTTGTGGTAGACTTAGGTTCGAACTCAAAAATCTTTGATCATAATACCATTACTTACTAACCAAGGTCCAAAACTCATCTACCCCAACAATTGGGGCATAGCCAAACAAAAATTTGATTCAAAAACTTTAGTTAGCAAAACACAAATACTAAAATAAGTATTGTGCCCATGAAGAAAAGTTGTCCAAGTTTTAATTGAAGGTCTTATTTTCTATGAAAGAGAGAAAAGAAGATAAAAAGACAAATAGAGAAAATATTAGTGAATATTCCCCTTTTCTAAAAAATAATAAAACAATTGTCGAGCACCGAGAAGCGAGTTAATAACAATAGAGGAATAAACCAACTTTGAAAAAAATCTATGTATTAAAGAAATGAAAAGTACATTTTGCTAAATTGATAAATTAGAATGACATACAGGTTTTGAAAATTACGAACTACATGAATAGAGTATCTAATTGATAATCTTGCCCTGGAACTATTTTATAATATCAAGCCTATAATATTATGCTATTCAATTTCTCAGTAGGGAAGATCTAAATTTTGTTTAAGAGAAAATGAAAATAATGATGTTTTCTTAGTGGGTAATAAAATAATGTTTCATAGACGCATATTTTAGTAAAAATTTAAATACATACACGTATATCTTTTAAAAACATATGGGTCCAAAATCCGTCCATTGTGATAATATTTCATGTGGAATATGATAAATCAATCGTTTGAGATGCATAGAGGACTCTCATATCACAGCGAGCATAAACAAAAATTCTGTTACCATTAATCGATATTATTTAATTTGAAATAATTGCGACACAAACCCATTTTTGTCCTATTAATCATGATATCATAGTTAATCCAACGGCTGCCCCTCATTACTAGTGCGACCTAGTTTTATCGTAGTCATCAGCACTCGGTCGCGGCTTTGTTCCATAGGCTCGCATCTCTTAAATGGTTGACGCATATCATGACTATCTAATCTGAGCTTGATTATGAAAGCTCTCGTCTAAATAAGGACATGTAGCGATATTTTTATTTTTATTTTTTGACAGCAAAGTAGCGATACCAAAGGGCATGATCTCTAAACTTTTTGCACACGTCCAGTCCAATTGTAAAATGTTTGCTTCATGTGAAATGTGGGGAACTAAAAAAATAAAAAAATGGGAGTAAAACATTGTCTTCAAAAATATTTGACCATTAGAAATATATTTTGAGGGAATTAATTTTCTTAACCATTTTTTTTTTTGAGGAATGGTTCAGATAAAGAGATCTGCTAGCCAAAAATCAATAAATTAGTGGTTAAGTAGACCTAGAATGAAGAGACTTATAAATATATATTGACTAGTAACATAAAATGGTAATGTAAGAGTATCGAGAATAAAATCTCTCAATATAAAGAAGATCTATTTGCATGACATTTTTTTGCCACCCAATCAGCTTGTCTAATAACAGAGTGAAATGAAAAAAGTGACTTCATTGTAGCAATTCCGTGAGTGCAAATATCAACAACAACCGTAGAGCAAAGTTATCAGTCTCAAAAGTGATAAAGAGGACAGGTCGCAGAGCAAAGTTAATTCCAAAAAATATTAACTAGAATTATACCTATAATAAATGAGGAATATAGACTTGGATGCTAAAAAGAGTTGATATATGAATGTAATTTACTTTCTTCTGGGTAAACCACATCAAATGAATGCATGCTATATATTGACCAAAAGAAGTATGTCAACACTCACATCCAATCAAGAAACAATTAACATTGAGCAGAATCGTATAATTTACCACCCAGTCAGGAAACATCAAATGAATGCTATTGACCAAATGATGTAAAACTAATGTCTCTATATGTGTGTGCAGTTTCACTAAACCAGAACAAAGAAAAACTGAGATTAAAGTGTGTGCAGCTAACAACAGATTTAGCAAGTCTGTTAATGAAGTTCGTTCTTCTGACTTTCTTAAAACTGTGCATGTTCATTCAATCTATTCTAGACAACCAACATCCCAACAATGAATTCATGTCACAGGTCTGTTGACGCCAAAGGCCAAAAACACCATAATTGATTGATCAGTAACTGAAGGAGCATACATACCACCAAAGACAACAATAAAACATACATTCTAGTCTAAATATTTCTTCAATGCCTGCAGTCTTGTAGAAAAGCTTGCACCAGGAAAAAGGACCCTTCTACCTACCAACATAGAGAACAAAGTAGACAAGTTACTGTGCGTAAAAACAATTATGTCATCAAACAGCAACGATTTCGAGATTTTTTTTTTTTTTTTGAGAGGTATTCATAACAACGATTCCGAAATATTAAACAAATAAGGCTAAGAAAAGCAAACCAAGGCTTCCACAAAAGCCCCAACCAGTGAAAAATGGGAACGAGGGTCGGCTTCGCTTCTTTTTGGGGATCACAACATCCCTAAAAAATATATATACATATATGTTAGCAAGTGGCATGATACATAAACCTCAATTTGAATTGACAGAATAAAGATTCTTAAAATATTAGTATTAGAATATTGTAAAAAGGAAAACACAAGGAAAAGAAAGAGAAAAGTTACACAGCAAATGCAGCCTGAACATTGTGTGGATAAGCTGGTGCGATACATTTTTTTCTTGAGATAACTTTCAAAACTGGGTAGGTCTGACCAAGCCCAATGCGAAATTTTACACATCGATAATCCGTATAGTGCGCAAAATGTGTTTCTTCATTGTTGCCATCTTGGCAACTACAAGCGTACATGTTGCCATCCCTCCAAAATAAAGCAAGCTCACCTTCTCCGAGGTGAACTAGTCGAGGAAAATCGACCTCGTCATCAAATGGAGTATGAAGCAGCCCCTCTTTAATTACATCAACACAGAAAGTTTTGCGTTGTACAAGGTCCAGACCAAGTATGTATGTGCCCCCCCCAACATCCGTCCATAGCAAAACCTTTCCAACAACCACAGCAGGATCATTACCAAAACTCACGACCATGTCTTGGTGAAAAGGAACATCACCAAACGGCTCCCAACCATCACCAGGGGTATAGGTAAAAGCAGATGGGGGCTCTCCATATGTAACAATCAAAATATAGCCCATTTCATCCACTGAAGCAGATAAAAAATTCAGTTTCCCAACTGGAGCTGGAGGGTTGGATAGAGTAACCCAAGATTTTTTCTCTTCATCCAGCACTTCCATGAAAGAGAAGTCCTCACGGCTTGAGGAAACCCCACCAGCAGCATAAAGTTTGCCGCCAAGGACCAGGAGGTGAGGATGTCCCCTGGGTAGGTTCAGATCAGGACCCTTTTCCCAGTTACAAGGGTCATTACGCATATCACAATATTCAACCAGCTGATTATGCTCATAACGAAGACTCAAATTGTGATAATCTTCATCACTAAGTCTAGGACCAGATTTCAAAATTCTTCTGTGATTCTCTACCTGGAGCATTTGTTCAGCAAAAGAGTAATACGAACCCCCAACACGATATATGATAGAATTGATGGAAGCAAAGCTGGTTAAACTGTAACAATTCTTGTTGGTAGTGACAGGGGAAGCCACTACAGAGATGTCGACTGATTTATCTTTCGGTTCAACAGTACCTGATTTTGTCTTGTCATTTTCCACCTCCATAAACAAGTCATCGAATGCATATAAATTCATTGACATATCGACCAATGTTTCCCACATATCAATAGCAAATACAAGACATCGCTTCAATTCCCGAGTCTCTGCCATCTGCTTGATAGAGAGCTATGCAAAAGATAAACATGCTACCATGAGAGTAAAGCAATTTTGCATATATCAAAATAAAGAGACAAATTCAAACTATATATCTACTTCCAAAAACAAGATGCTCATAACATATCATAAAGGACCAACAATCAAGAAAACATCAACTATCAAACAACCAGCACAGAAAATAATCCAAAAACAAGTTGCAATAGACTGCCATTGGGTCAAAAAGCACACTCGGCAGTGTAAGTCCCAATCTTTGTCCTCCGATAGGCAGGCATACATGTTCTATAACATTTTCATAACTACGCCCAGTGAATTTGAAATTAGGAACAATTGTATATCTCCGATTCTACCATACGTTGAAGTGGAACAACGTCTACAATATATTGATAACAAAATTATACCAAAATTTTTTATTTATAACAGTCCTAATGCAAGAAGCGAACATGCAATCTTTTTGGACTAATAATATTGCTCAACCTATCACATATAACAGTTCAAGCATCATTACTAATATTATCCCAAAACCCTAACTTAAGGCCAAAAAACCAAAAAATCATGAACCCTAAAACCATAAAATCCAATATGCAATACAATTTTTTTGCAGTTGATCAAACAGAACAGGCTTATAATACATAAAATAAACGGAACAATGCCATATTAAACACTTATATGCTTGTATTAAAAAACCCTAAACTCAAACCTCGATATATGATGATGCAGATGAAAAGCCACGTTTTTTAATATACTCGTGTTTATAAACACATACACACGAACATAGATACAATTTTTAAGCATACGCACAAAATCTCCAACATTCCATTTCACGTCTTGCATCTCAAAATCAAAAACTCATTCATCTACATACACAAATGTATAAATTCAGCAGAAATAAAAAATAACAATCGAAAACAACACCAAGAAAAATGCAGAGGCACGTATATGATGCATAAATATATATTTGGGGCTGTCGGAGATGGGGGGTTTGCGATCGGATGAGGGAAAAGAAAAGAATGAAAAGTACTTACTCTGTTGAAATAGAGAGAAGAGAGAGAAAGAGAGAATGATGCTTCCAGGTGCGAGAGAAAGAAACGGTGAAGATCAAAAGTGAAAGCAACAAAAACCCTAGAGAAAATTATAGTGGAAAAATGTCAAATTCCACTAAGGTTATTTTGGTCATACAAATAAATGTATAAGATTATTATCACATGGTACAAGCTATTTTATGCATTGACAATTTATAAATATCTCAGTTTGGACAATTTTATCCAAGAGCATTATGGTCTAAGAGTACAACATTAGTAACACATTGTACAATTCATTTGAAGCATTGGCGACCAACATACATGCATGACTTGACGCTTTTATCACTTCCTAGTGATTTTTTACCCAAAAAAAAATTATGGATAGTGGATTCCAATGTGGCACCAGGAGGTCCACACAAATGTTGCCGCCGTTTTATTTTTTATGTTTTACATTTTATCAAGGGACGAAATGTGTAATGGGAAAATTTAATATTTAATCCCAATTATTTTTAAAAAGTCTCAATCAAGTTTTTATTGTTTAAATTTTTTTAATTTTATCTCTATTATTTGTCAAAAAATTTTAATTTTATCACTATTATTTCTAAAATGCTTCATTTTTATCTATATTATTTTTAAAAAATATTTAAGTTCATCCCTATTATTTTTCCTAAGTTTTAAATTCATCTCTAATATTTAAGGACTAAATTAAAATTTTCAGAAAAATACTAGGGATCAAATTGATTAATTTTAAATAATTCAGACGAATTTAAAATTTTAAATAAATAATAAAAACCAAATTAAAACTTTTTGAAAACAATCCCCACAGCCATCCCTGTACATCAATCCCTCCAGCAATCCCTACAGCCATCCCTGTACATCAATCTATTATAGCGGAAAATGTGAAAAGACACTTCCAAAATGCACCATCGGTTTTTGATTCTAGCGGAAATATGATTTTTGACCCTAAGATGACTACTTTCTTAGAGATTTTCAATAGCTTGGTTGATGTGTTGTTTGATGTTATACCATTTGCGTATGAGGGCATGGCTACTCGGTATTATACATCCCCACTATCATTTCCACTCTCTCATAGGTAATATAAAGAATAATGTTATCGTTTTAGTAATTACTGTTTCGTATTTCAATTGTTTAATGTTATTTTATATTTGTAGGATGGATTTAATTGAATTTTTAGAGGAGGAGCCTTATATTGTTTGGCCCAGAGATGCTTATTAGGTAAATTCCCATCTTTCAACATATGTGTATGTTAATTTTAATTGAGCAAATGGTTTGCATGCGTACAATAATTTTTCTGCTCACACATTTATCTTCTCTCCTTGTAGATGACAAGTTCGTTCTCGACCAGAAAAGCAGCTGACGAGAAAGTTCGGTGCTCGGTTGTGCTGAGTCATGTTTTTTGGTGACCGTATAATACGTACTGCCCTATTATTATTAATGTAATATTGAAGTTTATACTATGCAATGCATTTAGCTCTGCATTAATCGATTGAGCAAGTGAGACTTGGAGAAACGGATGATGGTTTTTCTTTTTTTTGCCAAAGTGATGATGGGCTGACTATACGTACTGTCCTATTATTAATAATTTAATATTTAAGTTTATTCTCTGCAATGCATTTAGCTCTGCATTAATGGATTGAGCAAGTGAGACTTGGAGAAACGGATGATGGTTTTTCTTTTTTTGCTAAGTGATGATGGGCTGACTATACAAGTCTTCTGTTGTGATAATGGGCTGAAGTTTATACAGGTCTTCTGTTGTTTGTTTCTCTCCTAGCTTGCCGCACTGGAGGCTTTGGTAGCCATGCAGAGTAGACGTGATCAGCTTCTTGTTTTCAAGCTGTGATCGTATGCTCGACATCTTGCTCCCTGCCAAAAGAGGAAAGAGTTGAATTTTTCTGTTGTGATCAGCCTTGAGTTCATATCTTTTCTTACTTGAAATTTGAAGATATATTTTATTTTTATCTTTGTCAGCGAAGTAGCGATACCAAAGGGAATGATCTCTAAACCTTTTGCTCCCGTCCGGTCCAATTGTAAAATGTTTGTTTCATGTGAAATGTGGGGAACTGAAAAAAAATGGTAAGATGGGAGGAAAAAATTATCTTAGAAAAATATTATGTAGTAGAAAAAGAATTGTATAGTATGTATTGCTCGAAAGTAGATGCAAAATGATGCCGTTTTCTGTTTTGTGTTAATTTGTTATGGCTTTTGCTTTTGGTTTATTTCTTTTTTAAGGCTCTTTTTGTTTTATATGAAAATGTGGGAAATGAAAAAATAAAAGAGATGGGAAGAAGATATTGTTTTAGAAAAATTGAAGGAGTAATTCTTTTGAATTATAGGCTTTCTTTTCAAGATTTGCGAATATTCGATATTTCTTTTTTTTTTAAGGAGAAAATAATTTCAATGTTAGTTTTTTTTTTTCAAGATTCGAAATATTTGATATGTTTTTAAACTAAATTCAATATTTTCTTTTCTTTATAAACAATTGTAGTAATACTTGAAGCTATTTTAGAAATTTGATTACTATTTTTCTAATTTTCTAATTTTATTCGCTCAATCTAAACATTAAAAGTATATGTTTTGACCTTTGTTCAATTTTATCAATTTTTTCATTCAATCTAAACATTGAATGTATTTTGTGAAAATAACTTTTTCATCCATTTCCCGTTGAAGTAAATCAGCAATAAAGACAGTTTTTCTTTTCTTATTTGGTTGTAACAATAAACAAATTCAATCAACTATTTTGGACCATTTTGTTTTATATGATAAAATTGTGTTTCAATCTATCAAATCAATAATCAATTTTAAGAATGTGATATTACAAAACGTTTACATACTACCTGGTTAGAACAAATGAATTCCACAAAATTTTACGAAATTCATTTGCAAATCCAACTTTTTATGTTTAGAAGCACCATTTTAAAAATCAAATGAATTCAACAGTAAATGTACTTCCAAACACTATATATATTTTATTTTTTTTATCATTGTATTTGAGTCAAAGTTAAACTAAAATGTAAATAAAAATTTAAAAGGTAACTTTGTCCTCAAAAGAAAGGAACTAAGTTAAAAAATGTGGATTTATAAATTCCACCTCTTGAGCAAGGATTTGGGTAAGTTTTGAGCAAATCCAAAATTTGCAAATGTGCCTTTAAAATAAGTGACCAAGGTAGTTGTACAATTTTTTTTTTCTTTAATAGTGGATTAGATCGATTTTTCTAATTCAATTAGCTTGAGTAATCCCAACCAAACGTTCCTATTCTATTATGTATAATACCATAAGTATATATATGTTTGTGTGATTGAATTTCTTCTTTTTTTGTGTGTGATGAGACATTTATTGTTAGGTCTATATCAAAATTATAAATCTTGTGGTGCAACGGCTTGTCCAATAATATTTTTGGTAGACTTAGGTTCAAACTCAAAAATCTTTGATCATAATACCATTACTTACTAACCAAGGGCCAAAACTCATCTACCCCAACAATTGGGGCATAGCCAAACAAAAATTTGATTCAAAAACTTTAGTTAGCAAAACACAAATACTAAAATAAGTATCGTGCCCATGAAGAAAAGTTGTCCAAGTTTTAATTGAAGGTCTTATTTTCTATGAAAGAGAGAAAAGAAGATAAAAAGACAAATAGAGAAAAAATTAGTGAATATTCCCCTTTTCTAAAAAATAATAAAACAATTGTTGAGCACTGAGAAGCGAGTTAATAACAATAGAGGAATAAACCAACTTTGAAAAAAATCTATGTATTAAAGAAATGAAAAGTACATTTTGCTAAATTGGTAAAATTAGAATGTCATACAGGTTTTGAAAATTACGAACTACATGAATAGAGTATCTAATTGATAATCTTGCCCTGGAACTATTTTATAATATCAAGCCTATAATATTATGCTATTCAATTTCTCAGTAGGGAAGATCTAAATTTTGTTTAAGAGAAAATGAAAATAATGATGTTTTCTTAGTGGGTAATAAAATAATGTTTCATAGATGCATATTTTAGTAAAAATTTAAATACATACACGTATATCTTTTAAAAACATATGGGTCCAAAATCCGCCCATTGTGATAATATTTCATGTGGAATATGATAAATCGATCGTTTGAGATGCATAGAGGACTCTCATATCAAAGCGAGCATAAACAAAAATTCTGTTACCATTAATCGATATTATTTAATTTGAAATAATTGCGACACAAACCCATTTTTGTCCTATTAATCGTGATATCATAGTTAATCCAACGGCTGCTCCTCATTACTAGTGCGACCTAGTTTTATAGTAGTCATCAGCACTCGGTCGCGGCTTTGTTCCATAGGCTCGCATCTCTTAAATGGTTGACGCATATCATGACTATCTAATCTGAGCTTGATTATGAAAGCTCTCGTCTAAATAAGGACATGTAGCGATATTTTTATTTTTATTTTTTTGACAGCAAAGTAGCGATACCAAATGGCATGATCTCTAAACTTTTTGCACACGTCCAGTCCAATTGTAAAATGTTTGCTTCATGTGAAATGTGGGGAACTAAAAAAATAAAAAAATGGGAGTAAAACATTGTCTTCAAAAATATTTGAACATTAGAAATATATTTTGAGGGAATTAATTTTCTTAACCATTTTTTTTTTTTTTGAGGAATGGTTTAGATAAAGAGATCTGTTAGCCAAAAATCAATCAATTAGTGGTTAAGTAGACCTAGAATGAAGAGACTTATAAATATATATTGACTAGTAACATAAAATGATAATATAAGAGTATCGAGAATAAAATCTCCCAATATAAAGAAGACCTATTTGCATGACTTTTTTTTGCCACCCAATCAGCTGATTGGTTGGCTTGTCTAATAACAAAGTGAAATGAAAAAAGAGACTTCATTGTAGCAATTCCGTGAGTGCAAATATCAACAACAACCGTAGAGCAAAGTTATCAGTCTCAAAAGTGATAAAGAGGATAGGTCGCAGAGCAAAGTTAATTCCAAAAAATATTAACTAGAATTATACCTATAATAAATGAGGAATATAGACTTGGATGCTAAAAAGAGTTGATATATGAATGTAATTTACTTTCTATTGGGTGAACCACATCAAATGAATGCATGCTATATATTGACCAAAAGAAGTATGTCAACACTCACATCCAATCAAGATTTTTAACTGAGCAATTAATATATTTTCCCGCACAAAATTTTTGCATCTTTGCGTTCCACCATTTCTCTTTCTTCCTTTATGATCTCTTCAGCTCAATTCTGTTTTGGTTGAAATGTCTATATCACCAACTCTTCT
Organism: Ehretia macrophylla; assembly: GCA_037974665.1. Taxonomy (NCBI): domain Eukaryota; kingdom Viridiplantae; phylum Streptophyta; class Magnoliopsida; order Boraginales; family Ehretiaceae; genus Ehretia; species Ehretia macrophylla. The sequence continues at coordinate 9,173,698 of CM075764.1, read as the reverse complement.
TTAATTGATCTGCAAATCGTAGTTCTCTAGTTATATCCATAATAAATTCTATAATTAAAAAACCATATCACTTTCCCTTTCAATTTCGTTATATATAGGCATCTAGAAAGGCCTTTGATAGCAGGCACCAAGTTGACACATGTTGAGGTGAAGGCAACTTCCATTGAAGAAGCTGTTTCTAGTTCAATCTCATAATTCTCCGTCCCTTGTGGCCAAAAAGCTTTTCAGTTTTTTGAAGTCTTGCTACACTTCAGGTAATCAATTGGTAAATACTATTTTTTCTTTCTTTCTCTATGACAGGAAACTACTCGTGAGAAGTCTTTTGGATCGATTCACATTAGGGACGTGTTAATCTAGGACACATAATCTTGTTCGGTAAAGGCATGGTTTACATTAGTTAAGCGCAAGGCCTTATCGAGACTAGTTGTAAGGAAATTAGTTTTGTTAGATGATTCGAACCAAGCTAGGATACTGTTTTATGTTGTTCATGTAATTTGATTTTGTGATTGCCTATTTTTTATTAACAAAATAGGAGTGCCTAACCCTATAACACATGATTCTGTCCGAAAGAAACATAGTTCATATTAGTCAAGTACAAGCCTACCAAGACTACTAGTTTTAAAGAAATTAGTTTACCGAACAAGATTATGTGTCCTTGATTATGCGTCAAGTACTAGTTTTAGCCGATTCAAGTCTAGAATACTATTTAACTTGTTCATGTTTGATTTTGTGTCTGCTTATTTTATTGATATGTTATAGTATGTTGACCAATATTTCTCATCATGAACTTATTTCTTCATTTTTGCAGGTTCTGAAGAGGCTGGTTGAGATTACCATAAGAAAGACACTACACTTGTGGTAAAAAATCTTGATTGTCTTAAATTTGGTTATATATATAAACAGGCATAGGCTCGTGAATCCATACTAGTTTGTTAGAATAAATAGAAATACATTTTTATTTGTTTCTTTTTTTTTTGGTCAAAGCATTTTTTTATTAGTTGATAAGTGCTGAATGCAAAATAGAAATGTTAAATATCGAGGTCCATACTAATTTGTTAGCCTATCATAGTGTCCCAAATAATGTAATACACTCATGTTATGGGATGCTATTTAGTTACGTGTCTAAACCTGTACTTTAGGAAAGCACAATTTACAGTAATGATATTTATTGATCTAGCATAATTTCCTATTCACTACAAAAAAAAAAAAGTTGTTTTGTATAGGTGGTGAAGATTGAATGGGTTAGTCAATTAGATTATTAGTAAAGTGCCTTGCCTTCCTTTTTCTTTTCTCGATTGTATCCTGTAATGGTCAATAAGAGCAGCAACACCATAGAAGTTGAAATTTTTAAAGATGAAACTAAACTAATGAGCTAGTAAGACATGCCAACTTATATTATTTTAGTGGAATTTTTCATTTGCCTAATTAGTATAACATTTTCATGCACTTGAAGTTTGCAGCATTCTCTATTAGGAATTTCTTATGGATAAAATCCAAGAATCACACGTTTATATGCCAAGTATAGTAATAGATACTTGATATAAATTGAGTATTAATGTGATACATGTGCACGTTTTTGCATTGGAAGTACTAATTTATTTCTATAGTCACTACAAAAAACAAGTCGTTTTGCAACGAAATTTTATGACGAAATTAAAGTCGTCGCAAAATGGGACGGAATTGTTACGAAATGTTTTGACGCTCCGAAATTAAAGTCTTCTGTTTACCTTCTTCTAGCCCTTTGGCTTTCTCAATCACTAATGCAGATTTCCAAAGGTTGTGAATGTCATTTACATTAAAAAACTTCAAAAAATATGTCGTGAAACTACGTACTAATATAATTACATTTTTAGTATACAACGTAAAGTACTATCTTATCTAAAATTTTAAGATATTCGAGAAGAAATATTTGAAATGGTAATGACTTCTACAATTCCCCTCAAAGCAGATCCCTTTTTGAGATAGAAAGATCCCAACCATAAGTGAAAATTTTAAACAACCTTTCAATTTCATCCACATATTTTTATTGTTTCCAACTTTATAAATGCTTTTATCTTTTGTATACTGTTATCCTTCCAGCAAAGCATGGATCAGAAAAGAAGAGAAGCTGTTAAATAACATAGCTCTTTTGCGTTTGACACTTTAATACAACACCAAATAGTTCTAAATATTTAAATAGTCAACTAGAATGATTTCTTACAGATTAGCTAGCATTTATGCTAGTTCCTTTTTTTTTCTTTTAATATAATAGAGATCGAAAACGTTATTTAAATTTAAAACATTTAATAGTTCTAATAGGTTATTCTACTTAATTCTTGACTACTATTTTTATAATTTTTCATCTTTTTCATCTTCTTTCTCTTTTTTTCCTCTTTGCCTTTAAAAGGAACCAAACTATTGAAGCTATTGACTGCCTCTAAAGCAAGAGAAGATTCATAAGCAATATTGGAACATTTTGAATCATGGTTTATTATTTGTTGTAAAAAGCTTTATCTTGGAATATTCTGCTTTGAAATATAGTGGTTAGAATTTGCTCCACCACGTGCCTAATCTCGTATATGATTTTTTTTTCCTTCTTCTTAATTTATTTTTGTGTTAATTATACTTGTTATTTTTTAGTGTCGCGTCTTTGGTAGGTTAGTTTATCTTATGAATTATTTTGATAAATATCATTTAAATAATTTAATTGTGGGTTACTTAATTTATTTATCTTTTTAAATTTGGCCTTACAAATTTAATTAGGCCCAACAACTATAATAGGGCCCTTTAATTTTTGATTTTCAAAATTAGTGTAATTCATATTCTAACTATGCAATCTATATTCTAAGTATTTGCTATAATACAGTACTTAACCAAATAGATTCCAATCGTGAATGGATGAATCACCGTTCGGAACTCGATGGGCAGCTTAGTAGTACGTTTATTAGAGGTGTACGTGAATTTGTTGCATTTGCAAGTAGTCAACAACATTTCATGGACGGTGATAAAATAAGATGTCCATGTGCAAAATGCAAAAATTGAAAGTTTTTGGATCCTAACGAAGTAAAGGTTCATCTTTATCAACGGGGTTTTATATCGCATTATTATGAATGGACTTCACATGGGGAGCAGATTCATAATTATGGTAATACATCTCAACAGAACGTTACTCATAATTATAATTACCCTGGGTTTGACGAAGGAAATACTTATAGGGCAATAGTATTTGATGTTGCTGGTCCAGAGTTCGTTATGGATCACAACCAATTACGTGAACCACCCAATACAGAAGCATCACATTTTTTTTATCTCTTGAATGCTGCTGATGAACCATTGTGGGATGGTTGTGAGACTCTAACTCATTTGTCTGCTGTGTCGCATTTCATGAATATTAAGTGTGAAGAAAATATGAGTGAACAATGCTTCAATAGAATGATCGAGACAATGAGGGAAGCGTTGCCAAAGACTCATAATTTACCTGAAAAATTTTACAACTTCAAACAGGAAATGAGGCCTTTAGGATTGGGATATGAAAAGATAGACGTCTGCAAAAATGGATGTACATTATTTTATAAGGATAGAAGTGACCTGGACTCTTGTCCCCATTGTCATGAGCCACGTTACAAGACGGGGTAAGCTTATAGCTCAAAAGAAGTTAAGATATTTTCTGCTAACTCCGAGGTTGCAAAGGTTATACATGTCAAACGTTACAGCTGAACATATGCAGTGGCATAAGAAACACCAAGTCGAAGATGGCAAGATATATCACCCGTTTGACGCTGAGGCATGGAAACATTTTGATAGAGTTTATCCTAATTTTGCTGCCGAGCCAAGAAATGTTCGTCTTGGGCTATGCTCAGATGGGTTTAATCCATACAACTCAAATTCTAAACCTTATTCTTGTTGGCCGGTGATTATGACACCATACAATTTACCACCATGGATGTGCATGAAGAACCCTGTCATGTTCTTGACTCTTCTTATTCCAGGGCCGAAAAATCCTGGTAAGAATATTGATATATACTTAGAGCCCCTAATCAAAGAATTGAAAGATTTATGGGAAGTAGGGGCACTTTGTTATGATGTGTCCACGAAAATTAATTTTCAATTGAGGGCGGCTTTATTGTGGACAATAAATGACTTTTCGACATATGGTATATTATCTGGTTAGAGTACACATAAGAGGTTGTCATGTCCATATTGCATGAAACATTCAAAGGCTTTTCAATTGACTGCAGGAAGAAAAAATGCTACTTTGATTGTCATCGTCATTTCTTACCACTGAGTAGTACGTTACGACGAGACAAGAAGAATTTTATTAAGGGTAGAATAAAAAGTTCTAGTCATCCTCCCATATTAGACGGTGAAGAAATTTGGGAATGTGTAAAAGACTTCCCTATAGCAAATGAATTGCTAAGAAGCAAATTGCCAAGAAACAAGATACCTGGCTTTGGGGATTAGCATAATTGGACTAAAAGAAGCATTTTTTGGGACTTGCCCTATTGGCGTTCACATCTTGTGCGTCATAATTTGGATGTGATACATATTGAGAAGAATGTATTTGATAATGTTTTCAACACTATGATGGACGTCAAGGGTAAGACAAAAGATAATCTCAAAATAAAGCAAGCTCACCTTCTCCGAGGTGAACTAGTCGAGGAAAATCGACCTCGTCAACAAATGGAGTATGAAGCAGCCCCTCTTTAATTACATCAACACAGAAAGTTTTGCGTTCTACAAGGTCTAAAATGCTTCAGTTTTATCTATATTATTTTTTAAAAAGTTTTAAGTTCATCCCTATTATTTTTCTTAAGTTTTAAATTCATCTCTAATATTTAAGGACTAAATTAAAATTTTCAGAGAAATACTAGGGACCAAATTGATTAATTTTAAATAATTCAGACGAATTTAAAATTTTAGGTAAATAATAAGAACGAAATTGAAACTTTTTGAAAACAATCCCTATAGCCATCCCTGTACATCAATCCCTCCAGAAATCCCTACAACCATCCCTGTACATCAATCTATTATAGCGGAAAATGTGAAAAGACACTTCCAAAATGCACCATCGGTTTTTGATTCTAGCGGAAATATGATTTTTGACCCTAAGATGACTACTTTGTTAGAGATTTTCAATAGCTTGGTTGATGTGTTGTTTGATGTTATACCATTTGCATATGAGGGCATGGCTACTGGGTATTATACATCCCCACTATCATTTCCACTCTCTCATAGGTAATATAAAGAATAATGTTATCGTTTTAGTAGTTACTGTTTCGTATTTCAATTGTTTAATGTTATTTTATATTTGTAGGATGGATTTAATTGAATTTTTAGAGGATGAGCCTTATATTGTTTGGCCCAGAGATGCTTATTAGGTAAATTCCCATCTTTTAACATATGTGTATGTTAATTTTAATTGAGCAAATGGTTTGCATGCGTACTATAATTGTTCTGCTCACACATTTATCTTCTCTCCTTGTAGACGACAAGTTCGTTCTTGGCTAGAAAAGCAGCTGACGAGAAAGTTCGGTGCTCGTTTGTGCTGCGTCATATTTTTTCGTGTCCGTATAATACGTACTATCCTATTATTAGTAATTTAATATTGAAATTTATACTATGCAATGCATTTAGCTCTACATTAATTGATTGAGCAAGTGAGACTTGGAGAAACGGATAATGGTTTTTCTTTTTTTTGCCAAAGTGATGATGGGCTGACTATACGTATTGTCCTATTATTAGTAATTTAATATTGAAGTTTATTCTATGCAATGCATTTAGCTCTGCATTAATGGACTGAGCAAGTAAGACTTGGAGAAACGGATGATGGTTTTTCTTTTTTTGCCAAGTGATGATAGGCTGACTATACAAGTCTTCTGTTGTGATGATGGGCTGAAGTTTATACATGTCTTCTGTTGTTTGTTTCTCTCCTTGCTTACCACACTGGAGGCTTTGGTAGCCATGCAGAGTAGACGTGATCAGCTTCTTGTTTTCAAGCTGTGATCGTATGCTCGACATCTTGCTCCCTGCCAAAAGGAGAAAGAGTTGAATTTTTCTGTTATGATCAGCCTTGAGTTCATATCTTTTCTTACTTGAAATTTGAAGATATATTTTATTTTTATCTTTGTCAGCGAAGTAGCGATACCAAAGGGAATGATCTCTAAACCTTTTGCTCCCGTCCGGTCCAATTGTAAAATGTTTGTTTCATGTGAAATGTGGGGAACTGAAAAAAAATGGTAAGATGAGAGGAAAAAATTATCTTAGAAAAATATTATGTAGTAGAAAAAGAATTGTATAGTATGTATTGCTTGAAAGTAGATGCAAAATGATGTCGTTTTCTGTTTTGTGTTAATTTGTTATGGCTTTTGCTTTTGGTTTATTTCTTTTTTAAGGCTCTTTTTGTTTTATATGAAAATGTGGGAAATGAAAAAATAAAAGAGATGGGAATAAAATATTGTTTTAGAAAAATTGAAGGAGTAATTCTTTTGAATTATAGGCTTTCTTTTCAAGATTTGCGAATATTTGATATTTCTTTTTTTTAAGGAGAAAATAATTTCAATGATAGTTTTTTTTTTCAAGATTCGAAATATTTGATATGTTTTTAAACTAAATTCAATATTTTCTTTTCTTTATAAACAATTGTAGTAATACTTGAAGCTATTTTAGAAATTTGATTACTATTTTTCTAATTTTCTAATTTTATTCGTTTAATCTAAACATTAAAAGTATATGTTTTGACCTTTGTTCAATTTTATCAATTTTTTCATTCAATCTAAACATTGAATGTATTTTGTGAAAATAATTTTTTCATCCATTTCCCGTTGAAGTAAATCAGCAATAAAGACAGTTTTTCTTTTCTTATTTGGTTGTAACAATAAACAAATTCAATCAACTATTTTGGACCATTTTGTTTTATATGATAAAATTGTGTTTCAATCTATCAAATCAATAATCAATTTTAAGAATGTGATATTACAAAACATTTACATACTACCTGGTTAGAACAAATGAATTCCACAAAATTTTGCGAAATTCATTTGCAAATCCAACTTTTTATGTTTAGAAGCACCACTTTAAAAATCAAATGAATTCAATAGTAAAAGTACTTCCAAACACTATATATATTTTATTTTTTTTATCTTTGTATTTGTGTCAAAGTTAAACTAAAGTGTAAAGAAAAATTTAAAAGGTAATTTTGTCCTCAAAAGAAAAGAACTAAATTAAAAAATATGAATTTATAAATTCCACCTCTTGAGATGCATAGAGGACTCTCACATCACCTCTTGAAAATAATGATGTTTTCTTAGTGGGCAATAAAATAATGTTTCATAGACGCATATTTTTGTAAAAATTTAAATACATACTCGTATATCTTTTAAAAACATATGGGCCCAAAATCCGCCCATTGTGATAATATTCTATGTGGAATATGATAAATCGATTGCTTGAGATGCATAGAGGACTCTCATATCACAGCGAGCATAAACAAAAATTCTGTTACCATTAATCGATATTATTTAATTTAAAATAGTTGCAACACAAACCCATTTTTGTCCTATTAATCGTAGTATCATAGTTAATCCAACGGCTGCCCCTCATTACTAGTGCGACCTAGTTTTATAGTAGTCATCAGCACTCGGTCGCGGCTTTGTTCCATAGGCTCGCATCTCTTAAATAGTTGATGCATATCATGACCATCTAATTTGAGCTTGATTATGAAAGCTCTCGTCTAAATAAGGACATGTAGCGATATTTTTATTTTTATTTTTTGACAGCAAAGTAGCGATACCAAAGGGCATGATCTCTAAACTTTTTGCACACGTCCAGTCCAATTGTAAAATGTTTGTTTCATGTGAAACGTGGGGAACTAAAAAAATAAAAAAATGGGAGTAAAGCATTATCTTAAAAAATATTTGAACATTAGAAATATATTTTGAGGGAATTAATTTTCTTAACCTTTTTTTTTTATTTTAGGAATGATTCAGATAAAGAGATCTGCTAGCCAAAAGTCAATTAATTAGTGGGTAAAGTAGTCCTAGAATGAAGAGATTTATAAATATATATTGTCTAGTCACATAAAATAGTAATGTAAGAGTATCGAGAATACAATCTCCTCAATATAAAGACGACCTATTTGCATGACATTTTTTTGCCACCCAATCAGCTGATTGGTTGGCTTGTCTAATAACAAAGTGAAATGAAAAAAGAGACTTCATTGTAGCAATTCCGTGAGTGCAAATATCAACAACAACCGTAGAGCAAAGTTATCAGTCTCAAAAGTGATAAAGAGGACAGGTCGCAGAGCAAAGTTAATTCCAAAAAATATTAACTAGAATTATACCTATAATAAATGAGGAATATAGACTTGGATGCTAAAAAGAGTTGATATATGAATGTAATTTACTTTCTACTGGGTAAACCACATCAAATGAATGCATGCTATATATTGACCAAAAGAAGTATGTCAACACTCACATCCAATCAAGAAACAATTAACATTGAGCAGAATCGTATAATTTACCACCCAGTCAGGAAACATCAAATGAATGCTATTGACCAAATGATGTAAAACTAATGTCTCTATATGTGTGTGCAGTTTAACTAAACCAGAACAAAGAAAAACTGAGATTAAAGTGTGTGCAGCTAACAACAGATTTAGCAAGTCTGTTAATGAAGTTCGTTCTTCTGTCTTGGTGAAAAGGAACATCACCAAACGGCTCCCAACCATCACCAGGGGTATTTGAGTCAAAGTTAAACTAAAGTGTAAATAAAAATTTAAAAGGTAATTTTGTCCTCAAAAGAAAGGAACTAATTTAAAAAATGTGGATTTATAAATTTCACCTCTTGAGCAAGGATTTGGGTAAGTTTTGAGGAAATCCAAAATTTGCAAATGTGCCTTTAAAATAAGTTACCAAGGTAGTTGTACAATTTTTTTTTTCTTTAATAGTGGATTAGATCGATTTTTCTAATTCAATTAGCTTGAGTAATCCCAACCAAACGTTCCTATTCTATTATGTATAATACCATAAGTATATATATGTTTGTGTGATTGAATTTCTTCTTTTTTTGTGTGTGATAAGACATTTATTGTTAGGTCTATATCAAAATTATAAATCTTGTGGTGCAACAGCTTGTTCAATAATATTTGTGGTAGACTTAGGTTCGAACTCAAAAATCTTTGATCATAATACCATTACTTACTAACCAAGGGCCAAAACTCATCTACCCCAACAATTGGGGCATAGCCAAACAAAAATTTGATTCAAAAACTTTTGTTAGCAAAACACAAATACTAAAATAAGTATCGTGCCCATGAAGAAAAGTTGTCCAAGTTTTAATTGAAGGTCTTATTTTCTATGAAAGAGACAAAAGAAGATAAAGAGACAAATAGAGAAAAAATTAGTGAATATTCCCCTTTTCTAAAAAATAATAAAACAATTGTCGAGCACCGAGAAGCGAGTTAAGAACAATAGAGGAATAAACCAACTTTGAAAAAAATCTATGTATTAAAGAAATGAAAAGTGCATTTTGCTAAATTGGTAAAATTAGAATGACATACAGGTTTTTAAAATTACGAACTACATGAATAGAGTATCTAATTGATAATCTTGCCCTGGAACTATTTTATAATATCAAGCCTATAATATTATGCTATTCAATGTCTCAGTAGGGAAGATCTAAATTTTGTTTAAGAGAAAATGAAAATATTGATGTTTTCTTAGTGGGTAATAAAATAATGTTTCATAAACGCATATTTTAGTAAAAATTTAAATACATACACGTATATCTTTTAAAAATATATGGGTCCAAAATACGTCCATTGTGATAATATTTCATGTGAAATATGATAAATCGGTCGTTTGAGATGCATAGAGGACTCTCATATCACAGCGAGCATAAACAAAAATTCTGTTACCATTAATCGATATTATTTAATTTGAAATAGTTGCGACAAAAACCCATTTTTGTCCTATTAATCGTAATATAGTCGTCATCAGCACTAGGTCGCGGCTTTGTTCCATAGGCTCGCATCTCTTAAATGGTTGATGCATATCATGACTATCTAATCTGAGCTTGATTATGCAAGCTCTCGTCTAAATAAGGACATGTAGCGATATTTTTATTTTTATTTTTTGACAGCAAAGTAGCGATACCAAAGGGCATGATCTCTAAACTTTTTGCACACGTCCAGTCCAATTGTAAAATGTTTGTTTCATGTCAAACGTGGGGAACTAAAAAAATAAAAAAATGGGAGTAAAGCATTATCTTCAAAAATATTTGAACATTAGAAATATATTTTGAGGGAATTAATTTTCTTAATCATTTTTTTTTTTTTTGAGGAATGGTTCAGATAAAGAGATCTGCTAGCCAAAAGTCAATTAATTAGTGGGTAAAGTAGATCTAGAATGAAGAGACTTATAAATATATATTGTCTAGTCATATAAAATGGTAATGTAAGAGTATCGAGAATACAATCTCCTCAATATAAAGACGACCTATTTGCATGACATTTTTTTTCCACCCAATCAACTGATTGGTTGGCTTGTCTAATAACAAAGTGAAATGAAAAAAGAGACTTCATTGTAGCAATTCCGTGAGTGCAAATATCAACAACAACCGTAGAGCAAAGTTATCAGTCTCAAAAGTGATAAAGAGGACAGGTCGCAGAGCAAAGTTAATTCCAAAAAATATTAACTAGAATTATACCTATAATAAATGAGGAATATAGACTTGGATGCTAAAAAGAGTTGATATATGAATGTAATTTACTTTCTTCTGGGTAAACCACATCAAATGAATGCATGCTATATATTGACCAAAAGAAGTATGTCAACACTCACATCCAATCAAGAAACAATTAACATTGAGCAGAATCGTATAATTTACCACCCAGTCAGGAAACATCAAATGAATGCTATTGACCAAATGATGTAAAACTAATGTCTCTATATGTGTGTGCAGTTTAACTAAACCAGAACAAAGAAAAACTGAGATTAAAGTGTGTGCAGCTAACAACAGATTTAGCAAGTCTGTTAATGAATTTCGTTCTTCTGACTTTCTTAAAACTGTGCATTTTTTTTCAATCTATTCTAGACAACCAACATCCCAACAATGAATTCATGTCACAGGTCTGTTGACGCCAAAGGCCAAAAACACCATAATTTATTGATCAGTAACTGAAGGAGCATACATACCACCAAAGACAACAATAAAACATACATTCTAGTCTAAATATTTCTTCAATGCCTGCAGTCTTGTAGAAAAGCTTGCACCAGGAAAAAGGACCCTTCTACCTGCCAACATAGAGAACAAAGTAGACAAGTTACTGTACGTAAAAACAATTATGTCATCAAACAGCAACGATTTCGAGATATATATATATTTTTTTTGAGAGGTATTCTTAACAACGATTCCGAAATATTAAACAAATAAGGCTAAGAAAAGCAAACCAAGGCTTCAACAAAAGCCCCAACCAGTGAAAAATGGGATCGAGGGTCGGCTTCGCTTCTTTTTGGGGATCACAAACATCCCTAAAAAATATATATACATATATGTTAGCAAGTGGCATGATACATAAACCTCAATTTGAATTGACAGAATAAAGATTCTTAAAATATTAGTATTAGAATATTGTAAAAAGGAAAACACAAGGAAAAGAAAGAGAAAAGTTACACAGCAAATGCAGCCTGAACATTGTGTGGATAAGCTGGTGCGATACATTTTTTTCTTGAGATAACTTTCAAAACTGGGTAGGTCTGACCAAGCCCAATGCGAAATTTTACACATCGATAATCCGTATAGTGCGCAAAATGTGTTTCTTCATTGTTGCCATCTTGGCAACTACAAGCGTACATGTTGCCATCCCTCCAAAATAAAGCAAGCTCACCTTCTCCGAGATGAACTAGTCGAGGAAAATCGACCTCGTCATCAAATGGAGTATGAAGCAGCCCCTCTTTAATTACATCAACACAGAAAGTTTTGCGTTTTACAAGGTCCAGACCAAGTATGTATGTGCCCCCCCCAACATCCGTCCATAGCAAAACCTTTCCAACAACCACAGCAGGATCATTACCAAAATTCACGACCATGTCTTGGTGAAAAGGAACATCACCAAACGGCTCCCAACCATCACCAGGGGTATTTGAGTCAAAGTTAAACTAAAGTGTAAATAAAAATTTAAAAGGTAATTTTGTCCTCAAAAGAAAGGAACTAAGTTAAAAAATGTGGATTTATAAATTTCACCTCTTGAGCAGGGATTTGGGTAAGTTTTGAGGAAATCCAAAATTTGCAAATGTGCCTTTAAAATAAGTTACCAAGGTAGTTGTACAATTTTTTTTTTCTTTAATAGTGAATTAGATCGATTTTTCTAATTCAATTAGCTTGAGTAATCCCAACCAAACGTTCCTATTTTATTATGTATAATACCATAAGTATATATATGTTTGTGTGATTGAATTTCTTCTTTTTTTGTGTGTGATAAGACATTTATTGTTAGGTCTATATCAAAATTATAAATCTTGTGGTGCAACAGTTTGTTCAATAATATTTGTGGTAGACTTAGGTTCGAACTCAAAAATCTTTGATCATAATACCATTACTTACTAACCAAGGGCCAAAACTCATCTACCCCAACAATTGGGGCATAGCCAAACAAAAATTTGATTCAAAAACTTTTGTTAGCAAAACACAAATACTAAAATAAGTATCGTGCTCATGAAGAAAAGTTGTCCAAGTTTTAATTGAAGGTCTTATTTTCTATGAAAGAGACAAAAGAAGATAAAGAGACAAATAGAGAAAAAATTAGTGAATATTCCCCTTTTCTAAAAAATAATAAAACAATTGTCGAGCACCGAGAAGCGAGTTAAGAACAATAGAGGAATAAACCAACTTTGAAAAAAATCTATGTATTAAAGAAATGAAAAGTGCATTTTGCTAAATTGGTAAAATTAGAATGACATACAGGTTTTTAAAATTACGAACTACATGAATAGAGTATCTAATTGATAATCTTGCCCTGGAACTATTTTATAATATCAAGCCTATAATATTATGCTATTCAATGTCTCAGTAGGGAAGATCTAAATTTTGTTTAAGAGAAAATGAAAATAATGATGTTTTCTTAGTGGGTAATAAAATAATGTTTCATAAATGTATATTTTAGTAAAAATTTAAATACATACACATATATCTTTTAAAAATATATGGGTCCAAAATACGCCCATTGTGATAATATTTCATGTGAAATATGATAAATCGATCGTTTGAGATGCATAGAGGACTCTCATATCACATCGAGCATAAACAAAAATTCTGTTACCATTAATCGATATTATTTAATTTGAAATAGTTGCGACAAAAACCCATTTTTGTCATATTAATCGTAATATAGTCGTCATCAGCACTAGGTCGCGGCTTTGTTCCATAGGCTCGCATCTCTCAAATGGTTGATGCATATCATGACTATCTAATCTGAGCTTGATTATGCAAGCTCTCGTCTAAATATGGACATGTAGCGATATTTTTATTTTTATTTTTATTTTTTGACAGCAAAGTAGCGATACCAAAGGGCATGATCTCTAAACTTTTTGCACACGTCCAGTCCAATTGTAAAATGTTTGTTTCATGTGAAACGTGGGGAACTAAAAAAATAAAAAAATGGGAGTAAAGCATTATCTTCAAAAATATTTGAACATTAGAAATATATTTTGAGGGAATTAATTTTCTTAATCATTTTTTTTTTTTTTGAGGATTGGTTCAGATAAAGAGATCTGCTAGCCAAAAGTCAATTAATTAGTGGGTAAAGTAGACCTAGAATGAAGAGACTTATAAATATATATTGTCTAGTCACATAAAATGGTAATGCAAGAGTATCGAGAATACAATCTCCTCAATATAAAGACGACCTATTTGCATGACATTTTTTTTCCACCCAATCAACTGATTGGTTGGCTTGTCTAATAACAAAGTGAAATGAAAAAAGAGACTTCATTGTAGCAATTCCGTGAGTGCAAATATCAACAACAACCGTAGAGCAAAGTTATCAGTCTCAAAAGTGATAAAGAGGACAGGTCGCAGAGCAAAGTTAATTCCAAAAAATATTAACTAGAATTATACCTATAATAAATGAGGAATATAGACTTGGATGCTAAAAAGAGTTGATATATGAATGCAATTTACTTTCTACTGGGTAAACCACATCAAATGAATGCATGCTATATATTGACCAAAAGAAGTATGTCAACACTCACATCCAATCAAGAAACAATTAACATTGAGCAGAATCGTATAATTTACCACCCAGTCAGGAAACATCAAATGAATGCTATTGACCAAATGATGTAAAACTAATGTCTCTATATGTGTGTGCAGTTTAACTAAACCAGAACAAAGAAAAACTGAGATTAAAGTGTGTGCAGCTAACAACAGATTTAGCAAGTCTGTTAATGAAGTTCGTTCTTCTGACTTTCTTAAAATTGTGCATGTTCATTCAATCTATTCTAGACAACCAACATCCCAACAATGAATTCATGTCACAGGTCTGTTGACGCCAAAGGCCAAAAACACCATAATTTATTGATCAGTAACTGAAGGAGCATACATACCACCAAAGACAACAATAAAACATACATTCTAGTCTAAATATTTCTTCAATGCCTGCAGTCTTGTAGAAAAGCTTGCACCAGGAAAAAGGACCCTTCTACCTGCCAACATAGAGAACAAAGTAGACAAGTTACTGTACGTAAAAACAATTATGTCATCAAACAGCAACGATTTCGAGATTTTTTTTTTTTTGAGAGGTATTCATAACAACGATTCCGAAATATTAAACAAATAAGGCTAAGAAAAGCAAACCAAGACTTCCACAAAAGCCCCAACCAGTGAAAAATGGGATCGAGGGTCGGCTTCGCTTCTTTTTGGGGATCACAAACATCCCTAAAAAATATATATACATATATGTTAGCAAGTGGCATGATACATAAACCTCAATTTGAATTGACAGAATAAAGATTCTTAAAATATTAGTATTAGAATATTGTAAAAAGGAAAACACAAGGAAAAGAAAGAGAAAAGTTACACAGCAAATGCAGCGTGAACATTGTGTGGATAAGCTGGTGCGATACATTTTTTTCTTGAGATAACTTTCAAAACTGGGTTGGTCTGACCAAGCCCAATGCGAAATTTTACACATCGATAATCCGTATAGTGATTTTTTACCCCATTGTACAATTCATTTGAAGCATTGGCGACCAACATATATGCATGACTTGATGCTTTTATCACTTCATAGTGATTTTTTACCCCAAAAAAAAGTATGGATAGTGGATTCCAACGTGGCACCAGGAGGTCCACACAAATGTTGCCGCTGTTTTATTTTTTATGTTTTACATTTTATCAAGGGACGAAATGTCTAATGGGAAAATTTCATATTTAATCCCAATTATTTTTAAAAAGTCCCAATTAAGTCTTTATTGTTTAAAATTTTTTAATTTTTTCTCTATTATTTCTCCATAAGTTTTAATTTTGTGTTTATTATTTAAATTTTTTTAATTTTGTCTCTATTATTTGTCAAAAAGTTTTAATTTTATCACTATTATTCCTAAAATGCTTCATTTTTATCTATATTATTTTTAAAAAAATTTTAAGTTCATCCCTATTATTTTTCTTAAGTTTTAAATTCATCTCTAATATTTAAGGACTAAATTAAAATTTTCAGAGAAATACTAGGGACCAAATTGATTAATTTTAAATAATTCAGACGAATTTAAAATTTTAGGTAAATAATAAAAACAAAATTGAAACTTTTTGAAAACAATCCCCACAGCCATCCCTATACATCAATCCCTCCAGAAATCCCTACAGCCATCCCTATGCATCAATCTATTATAGCGGAAAATGTGAAAAGACACTTCCAAAATGCACAATCGGTTTTTGATTCTAGCGGAAATATGATTTTTGACCCTAAGATGACTACTTTGTTAGAGATTTTCAATAGCTTGGTTGATGTGTTGTTTGATGTTATACCATTTGCGTATGAGGGCATGGCTACTGGGTATTATACATCCCCACTATCATTTGCACTCTCTCATAGGTAATATAAAGAATAATGTTATCGTTTTAGTAATTATTGTTTCATATTTTAATTGTTTAGTGTTATTTTATATTTGTAGGATGGATTTAATTGAATTTTTAGAGGAGGAGCCTTATATTGTTTGGCCCAGGGATGCTTATTAGGTAAATTCCCATCTTTCAACATATGTGTATGTTAATTTTAATTGAGAGAATGGTTTGCATGCGTACTATAATTGTTCTGCTCACACATTTATCTTCTCTCCTTGTAGACGACAAGTTCGTTCTTGTCCAGAAAAGCAGCTGACGAGAAAGTTCGGTGCTCGGTTGTGCTGCGTCATGTTTTTTGGTGTCCGTATAATACGTACTGTCCTATTATTAGTAATGTAATATTGAAGTTTATACTATGCAATGCATTTAGCTCTGCATTAATCGATTGAGCAAGTGAGACTTGGAGAAACGGATGAGGGTTTTTCTTTTTTTTGCCAAAGTGATGATGGGCTGACTATACGTACTGTCCTATTATTAATAATTTAATATTGAAGTTTATTCTATGCAATGCATTTAGCTCTGCATTAATGGATTGAGCAAGTGAGACTTGAAGAAACGGATGATGGTTTTTCTTTTTTCGCAAAGTGATGATGGGCGGACTATACAAGTCTTCTGTTGTAATAATGGGCTGAAGTTTATACATGTCTTCTGTTGTTTGTTTCTCTCCTTGCTTGCCGCACTGGAGGCTTTGGTAGCCTTGCAGAATAGACGTGATCAGCTTCTTGTTTTCAAGCTGTGAGCGTATGCTTGACATCATGCTCCCTGCCAAAAGGGGAAAGAGTTGATTTTTTCTGTTGTGATCAGCCTTGAGTTCATATCTTTTCTTACTTGAAATTTGAAGATATATTTTATTTTTTTCTTTGTCAGCGAAGTAGCGATACCAAAGGGAATGATCTCTAAACCCTTTGCTCCCGTCCGGTCCAATTGTAAAATGTTTGTTTCATGTGAAATGTGGGGAACTGAAAAAAAATGGTAAGATGGGAGGAAAAAATTATCTTAGAAAAATATAATGTAGTAGAAAAGGAATTGTATAGTATGTATTGCTCAAAAGTAGATGCAAAATGATGCCGTTTTCTGTTTTGTGTTAATTTGTTATGGCTCTTGCTATTGGTTTATTTCTTTTTTAAGGCTCTTTTTGTTTTATATGAAAATGTGGGAAATGAAAAAATAAAAGAGATGGGAAGAAAATATTGTTTTAGAAAAATGAAGGAGTAATTATTTTGAATTATAGGCTTTCTTTTCAAGATTTGCGAATATTTGATATTTCTTTTTTTAAAGAGAAAATAATTTCAATGATAGTTTTTTTTTTTCAAGATTAAAAATAATTGATATGTTTTTAAACTAAATTCAATAATTTCTTTTCTTTATAAACAATTGCAGTAATACTTGAAGCTATTTTAGATATTTGATTACTATTTTGCTAATTTTCTAATTTTATTGGTTCAATCTAAACATTAAAAGTATATGTTTTGACCTTTGTTCAATTTTATCAATTTTTTCATTCAATCTAAACATTGAATGTATTTTGTGAAAATAATTTTTTCATCCATTTCCCGTTGAAGTAAATCAGCAATAAAGACAGCTTTTCTTTTCTTATTTGGTTGTAACAATAAACAAATTCAATCAACTATTTTGGACCATTTTGTTTTATATGATAAAATTTTGTTTCAATCTATCAAATCAATAATCAATTTTAAGAATGTGATATTACAAAACGTTTACATACTACCTGGTTAGAACAAATGAATTCTACAAAATTTTGCAAAATTCATTTGCAAATCCAACTTTTTATATTTAGAAGCACCACTTTAAAAATCAAATGAATTCAACAGTAAAAGTACTTCCAAACAATATATATTTTATATTTTTTATCTTTGTATTTGAGTCAAAGTTAAACTGAAGTGTAAAGAAAAATTTAAAAGGTAATTTTGTCCTCAAAAGAAAGGAACTAAGTTAAAAAATGTGGATTTATGAATTCCACCTCTTGAGTAAGTATTTGGGTAAGTTTTGAGCAAATCAAAAATTTGCAAATTTGCCTTTAAAATAAATTACCAAGGCAGTTGTACAATTTTTTTTTCTTTAATAGTGGATTAGATCGATTTTTCTAATTCAATTAGCTTCAGTAATCCCAACCAAACGTTCCTATTCTATTATGTATAATATCATAAGTATATATATGTTTGTGTGATTGAATTTCTTCTTATTTGTGTGTGATGAGACATTTATCGTTAGGTCTATATCAAAATTATAAATCTTGTGGTGCAACGGCTTGTCCAACAATATTTGTGGTGGACTTAGGTTCGAACTCAAAAATCTTTGATCATAATACCATTACCTACTAACCAAGGGCCAAAACTCATCTACCCCAACAATTGGGGCATAGCCAAACAAAAAATTTGATACAAAAACTTTAGTTAGCAAAACACAAATACTAAAATAAGTATCGTGCTCATGAAGAAAAGTTGCCCAAGTTTTAATTGAAGGTCTTATTTTCAATGAAAGAGAGAAAAGAAGATAGAGACAAATAGAGAAAAAATTAGTGAATATTCCCCTTTTCTAAAAAAAAATAAAACAATTGTCGAGCACCGATAAGCGAGCTAAGAACAATAGAGGAATAAACCAACTTCGAAAAAAATTTATATATTAAAGAAATGAAAAGTGCATTTTGCTAAATTGGTAAAATTAGAATGACATACAGGTTTTGGGCCCTGACCTAACTACGTTAGCCGGGCACTAGGGTTAAGCGGCAAAGTCGTCAGAGTCAAACGGGGAGGGTTTAAATCATCTCTGCCGCGCTTTAGCGGCCTCTATCTGCTAACAGAGGTACGTGTATTATATTTTGTCCTTTTATTATATTTTTTTCTATTATTCTTTTGAACACCGCAAAGATGATGTTTTGAGTTTCGGTTTCGGTTTTATGATTTAACAATCACACGTTAAAACAATCACACACAGATCTATATACACAACAAAAAATATCAGTGATAAAAACTTGCAAATTTTGCTTTCGGAGGTATTCCTTTTGACGTACTTCATGGCTGAACCAGTGGAGGGTGAACCATGGGACCTTTCAAAGGTATTACTTTTGCTTTTGTTTCTGTTTACATTCCTTCTTGTTGTTTAATTTAATTTTCACTTTCCATCTGTGTCTACTTTCTTCTGTTTTTTTTTTGCTTTTTAATTACTTAGTCGTCTCGCGAATGGGCTTCTTCTCCAACTCGCAAAAGCATATGGGTAGAAAACAAGAAACGAACTGACATTATTGGAACAAGCGATGAGTTTCGGCGTGTCTTTAGGTATATCTGTTACTTCTGTAATCTATTTTGCATTGGGTTTATATTGTTGAATACATTTTAATTTTTATTGCAGGCCTATTTTTCTTGACGCCTACGAGGTGTTGTGTTTAAGGCAGGAACTACATACGCGTTATGCGGCTGCTGAAGTTCCTCCAAGTGGGTTGGCTGAGCCAGGCATTCCGGCGGGCTGGCTACCAAAGGGTGGTAAGTCCATTTTTTACCAAACACCTTAAGCACATTCTCTTAATTCTCTCTCACACACGCACGAGTCACTAACACTCACATACCCACTGATGCACGCTAACGAACACACATGCACAAACTATTATACACACTAAAAGAATACACACAAACTTTTAATTTTTGTATATGGTTGATGTGGATATGGTGTGTGAAGTTAACACTTGTTTGAAAGGATACGTGTTCTTTTTCTTGTAACTTTTAATTTAGTGTACACGAACTTTTAATTTCATATCTTTTTTCTTATAACTTTTAATTTAGTATACACGCAAGCTTTTTCTTGGCATGTGAATGATTTAGATTGATGTGCATTTTGAGGTTGTTATATGAAAATTGTATATGTTAATAATGGTGCAAGTGAAGCGAGGTGGTATCCACACAAAAAAGAATACACACAAACTTTTAGTTTCATATCTTTTTGTTGCGAGTATAGAACTCAATGATCTGAAGGCTGATATCGATGCATTGGAAGATCTCGTTTTCTATGTTTTTCGCCTCCAGCCACCGTTTGGAAACAAGAACCATGTTCCGGTAGTTCTACATATATTCCAAGTGATGTGTCAAAAGGCAAAAAGCTCCAGCACATTTAAAGGGCTACGGTTGGTCTCTTTTGCTAATTTGTTTTTTCATTCTTAAGTTTATTAACAGTTTTTCATCTTTTAACATTTTGAAATTATCTTTGATCAGGTATTGGGTTTATTTTATAACGAAAAATCCTTTAATTTTTACACCTACGGAGTCGATGAGTTTTGTTCAAAAATCCTGGAATTTGAGAAAGATGAATCCATCCCAGTTTGATGGTGTTGTTGGGATGTCACAAATGCGAAATTTTATCCTGAAAATCAATGCTACCATGAAACAACTAAATTACGTCAAGCAATATAGAAATCCCTACAGCAATCCCTCCAGCAATCCCTACAGCCATCCCTGTACATCAATCTATTATATGGAAAATGTGAAAAGACATTTCCAAAATGCACCAAAGGTTTTTGATTCTAGCGGAATTATGATTTTTGACCCTAAGATGACTACTTTGTTAGAGATTTTCAATAGCTTGGTTGATGTGTTGTTTGATGTTATACCATTTGCGTATGAGGGCATGGTTACTGGGTATTATAAATCCCCACCATCATTTCCACTCTCTCATAGGTAATATAAAGAATAATGTTATCGGTTTAGTAATTACTGTTTCGTATTTCAATTGTTTAATGTTATTTTATATTTGTAGGATGGATTTAATTGAATTTTTAGAGGAGGAGCCTTATATTGTTTGGCCCAGAGATGCTTATTAGGTAAATTCCCATCTTTCAACATATGTGTATGTTAATTTTAATTGAGAAAATGGTTTGCATGCGTACTATAATTGTTCTGCTCACACATTTATCTTCTCTCCTTGTAGACGACAAGTTCGTTCTTGGCCAGAAAAGCCGCTGACGAGAAAGTTCGGTGCTCGGTTGTGCTACGTCATATTTTTTGGTGTCCGTTAAATACGTACTGTCCTATTATTAGTAATGTAATATTGAAGTTTATACTATGCAATGCATTTAGCTCTGTATTAATCGATTGAGCAAGTGAGACTTGGAGAAACGGATGATGGTTTTTCTTTTTTTTGCCAAAGCGATGATGGGCTGACTATACGTACTATCCTATTATTAGTAATTTAATATTGAAGTTTATTCTATGCAATGCATTTAGCTCTGCATTTATGGATTGAGCAAGTGAGACTTGGAGAAACGGATGATGGTTTTTCTTTTTTTGCCAAGTGATGATGGGCTGACTATACAAGTCTTCTGTTGTGATGAGGGACTGAAGTTTATACATGTCTTCTGTTGTTTGTTTCTCTCCTTGCTTGCCGTACTGGAGGCTTTGGTAGCCATGCAGAGTAGACGTGATCAGTTTCTTGTTTTCAAGCTGTGATCGTATGCTCGACATCTTGCTCCCTGCCAAAAGGAGAAAGAGTTCAATTTTTCTGTTGTGATCAGCCTTGAGTTCATATCTTTTCTTACTTGAATTTGAAGATATATTTTATTTTTATCTTTGTCAGCGAAGTAGCGATACCAAAGGGAATGATCTCTAAACCTTTTGCTCCCGTCCGGTCCAATTGTAAAATGTTTGTTTCATGTGAAATGGGGGGAACTGAAAAAAAAATGGTAAGATGGGAGGAAAAAATTATCTTAGAAAAATATTATGTAGTAGAAAAAGAATTGTATAGTATGTATTGCTCGAAAGTAGATGCAAAATGATGTCGTTTTCTGTTTTGTGTTAATTTGTTATGGCTTTTGCTTTTGGTTTATTTCTTTTTTAAGGCTCTTTTTGTTTTATATGAAAATGTGGGAAATGAAAAGATAAAAGAGATGGGAAGAAAATATTGTTTTAGAAAAATTGAAGGAGTAATTCTTTTGAATTATAGGCTTTCTTTTCAAGATTTGCGAATATTTGATATTTCCTTTTTTTTAGGAGAAAATAATTTCAATGATAGTTTTTTTTTTTCAAGATTCGAAATATTTGATATGTTTTTAAACTAAATTCAATATTTTCTTTTCTTTATAAACAATTGTAGTAATACTTAAAGCTATTTTAGAAATTTGATTACCATTTTCCTAATTTTCTAATTTTATTCGTTCAGTCTAAACATTAAAAGTATATGTTTTGACCTTTGTTCAATTTTATCAATTTTTTCATTCAATCTAAACATTGAATGTATTTTGTGAAAATAATTTTTTCATCCATTTTCCGTTGAAGTAAATCAGCAATAAAGACAGTTTTTCTTTTCTTATTTGGTTGTAACAATAAACGAATTCGATCAACTATTTTGGACCATTTTGTTTTATATGATAAAATTGTGTTTCAATCTATCAAATCAATAATCAATTTTAAGAATGTGAAATTACAAAACGTTTACATATTACCTGGTTAGAATGAATGAATTCCACAAAATTTTGCGAAATTCATTTGCAAATCCAACTTTTTATATTTAGAAGCACCACTTTAAAAATCGAATGAATTCAACAGTAAAAGTACTTCCAAACACTATATATATTTTATTTTATTTATCTTTGTATTTGAGTCAAAGTTAAACTAAAGTGTAAAGAAAAATTTAAAAGGTAATTTTGTCCTCAAAAGAAAGGAACTAAGTTAAAAAAAATGTGAATTTATAAATTCAACCTCTTGAGTAAGGATTTGGGTAAGTTTTGAGCAAATTCAAAATTTGCAAATGTGCCTTTAAAATAAGTTACCAAGGTAGTTGTGCAATTTTTTTTTTCTTTAATAGTGGATTAGATCGATTTTTCTAATTCAATTAGCTTCAGTAATCCCAACCAAACGTTCCTATTCTATTATGTATAATATCATAAGTATATATATGTTTGTGTGATTGAATTTCTTCTTTTTTTTGTGTGTGATGAGACATTTATCGTTAGGTCTATATCAAAATTATAAATCTTGTGGTGCAACAGTTTGTCCAACAATATTTGTGGTGGACTTAGGTTCGAACTCAAAAATCTTTGATCATAATACCATTACCTACTGACCAAGGGCCAAAACTCATCTACCCCAACAATTGGGGCATAGCCAAACAAAAATTTGATGCAAAAACTTTAGTTAGCAAAACACAAATACTAAAATAAGTGTCGTGCTCATGAAGAAAAGTTGCCCAAGTTTTAATTGAAGGTCTTATTTTCTAGGAAAGAGAGAAAAGAAGATAAAGAGACAAATAGAGAAAAAATTAGTGAATATTCCCCTTTTTTTAAAAATAATAAAACAATTGTCGAGCACCGATAAGCGAGCTAAGAACAATAGAGGAATAAACCAACTTCGAAAAAAATCTATATATTAAAGAAATGAAAAGTGCATTTTGCTAAATTGGTAAAATTAGAATGACATACAGGTTTTGGGCCCTGACCTAACTACGTTAGCCGGGCACTAGGGTTAAGGGGTAAAGTCGTCAGAGTCAAACGGGGAGGGTTTAAATCATCTCTGCCGCGCTTTAGCGGCCTCTATCTACTAACAGAGGTACGTGTATTATATTTTGTCCTTTTATTATATTTTTTTCTATTATTCTTTTGAACACCGCAAAGATGATGTTTTGAGTTTCGGTTTCGGTTTTATGATTTAACAATCACACGTTAAAACAATCACACACAGATCTATATACACAACAAAAAATATCAGTGATAAAAACTTGCAAATTTTGCTTTCAGAGGTATTCCTTTTGACGTACTTCATGGCTGAACCAGTGGAGGGTGAACCATGGGACCTTTCAAAGGTATTACTTTTGCTTTTGTTTCTGTTTACATTCCTTCTTGTTGTTTAATTTAATTTTCACTTTCCATCTGTGTCTACTTTCTTCTGTTTTTTTTTTCTTTTTAATTACTTAGTCGTTTCGCGAATGGGCTTCTTCTCCAAGTCGCAAAAGCATATGGGTAGAAAACAAGAAACGAACTGACATTATTGGAACAAGCGATGAGTTTCGGCGTGTCTTTAGGTATATCTGTTACTTCTGTAATCTATTTTGCATTGGGTTTATATTGTTGAATACATTTTAATTTTTATTGCAGGCCTATTTTTCTTGACGCCTACGAGGTGTTGTGTTTAAGGCAGGAACTACATACGCGTTATGCGGCTGCTGAAGTTCCTCCAAGTGGGTTGGCTGAGCCAGGCATTCCGGCGGGCTGGCTACCAAAGGGTGGTAAGTCCATTTTTTACCAAACACCTTAAGCACATTCTCTTAATTCTCTCTCACACACGCACGAGTCACTAACACTCACATACCCACTGATGCACGCTAACGAACACACATGCACAAACTATTATACACACTAAAAGAATACACACAAACTTTTAATTTTTGTATATGGTTGATGTGGATATGGTGTGTGAAGTTAACACTTGTTTGAAAGGATACGTGTTCTTTTTCTTGTAACTTTTAATTTAGTGTACACGAACTTTTAATTTCATATCTTTTTTCTTATAACTTTTAATTTAGTATACACGCAAGCTTTTTCTTGTCATGTGAATGATTTAGATTGATGTGCATTTTGAGGTTGTTATATGAAAATCGTATATGTTAATAATGGTGCAAGTGAAGCGAGGTGGTATCCACACAAAAAAGAATACACACAAACTTTTAGTTTCATATCTTTTTGTAGCGAGTATAGAACTCAATGATCTGAAGGCTGATATCGATGCATTGGAAGATCTCGTTTTCTATGTTTTTCGCCTCCAGCCACCGTTTGGAAACAAGAACCATGTTCCGGTAGTTCTACATATATTCCAAGTGATGTGTCAAAAGGCAAAAAGCTCCAGCACATTTAAAGGGCTACGGTTGGTCTCTTTTGCTAATTTGTTTTTTCATTCTTAAGTTTATTAACAGTTTTTCATCTTTTAACATTTTGAAATTATCCTTGATCAGGTATTGGGTTTATTTTGTAACGAAAAATCCTTTAATTTTTACACCTACGGAGTCGATGAGTTTTGTTCAAAAAACCTGGAATTTGAGAAAGATGAATCCATCCCAGTTTGATGGTGTTGTTGGGATGTCAAAAATGCGAAATTTTATCCTGAAAATCAATGCTACCATGAAACAACTAAATTACGTCAAGCAATATAGAAATCCCTACAGCAATCCCTCCAGCAATCCCTACAGCCATCCCTGTACATCAATCTATTATATGGAAAATGTGAAAAGACACTTCCAAAATGCACCAAAGGTTTTTGATTCTAGCGGAATTATGATTTTTGACCCTAAGATGACTACTTTGTTAGAGATTTTCAATAGCTTGGTTGATGTGTTGTTTGATGTTATACCATGTGCGTATGAGGGCATGGCTACTGGGTATTATAAATCCCCACCATCATTTCCACTCTCTCATAGGTAATATAAAGAATAATGTTATCGGTTTAGTAATTACTGTTTCGTATTTCAATTGTTTAATGTTATTTTATATTTGTAGGATGGATTTAATTGAATTTTTAGAGGAGGAGCCTTATATTGTTTGGCCCAGAGATGCTTATTAGGTAAATTCCCATCTTTCAACATATGTGTATGTTAATTTTAATTGAGAAAATGGTTTGCATGCGTACTATAATTGTTCTGCTCACACATTTATCTTCTCTCCTTGTAGACGACAAGTTCGTTCTTGGCCAGAAAAGCCGCTGACGAGAAAGTTCGGTGCTCGGTTGTGCTACGTCATATTTTTTGGTGTCCGTTAAATACGTACTGTCCTATTATTAGTAATGTAATATTGAAGTTTATACTATGCAATGCATTTAGCTCTGTATTAATCGATTGAGCAAGTGAGACTTGGAGAAACGGATGATGGTTTTTCTTTTTTTTGCCAAAGCGATGATGGGCTGACTATACGTACTATCCTATTATTAGTAATTTAATATTGAAGTTTATTCTATGCAATGCATTTAGCTCTGCATTTATGGATTGAGCAAGTGAGACTTGGAGAAACGGATGATGGTTTTTCTTTTTTTGCCAAGTGATGATGGGCTGACTATACAAGTCTTCTGTTGTGATGAGGGACTGAAGTTTATACATGTCTTCTGTTGTTTGTTTCTCTCCTTGCTTGCCGTACTGGAGGCTTTGGTAGCCATGCAGAGTAGACGTGATCAGTTTCTTGTTTTCAAGCTGTGATCGTATGCTCGACATCTTGCTCCCTGCCAAAAGGAGAAAGAGTTCAATTTTTCTGTTGTGATCAGCCTTAAGTTCATATCTTTTCTAAACCTTTTGCTCCCGTCCGGTCCAATTGTAAAATGTTTGTTTCATGTGAAATGTGGGGAACTGAAAAAAAATGGTAAGATGGGAGGAAAAAATTATCTTAGAAAAATATTATGTAGTAGAAGAAGAATTGTATAGTATGTATTGCTCGAAAGTAGATGCAAAATGATGCCGTTTTCTGTTTTGTGTTAATTTGTTATGGCTTTTGCTTTTGGTTTATTTCTTTTTTAAGGCTCTTTTTGTTTTATATGAAAATGTGGGAAATGAAAAGATAAAAGAGATGGGAAGAAAATATTGTTTTAGAAAAATTGAAGGAGTAATTCTTTTGAATTATAGGCTTTCTTTTCAAGATTTGCGAATATTTGATATTTCTTTTTTTTTAGGAGAAAATAATTTCAATGATAGTTTTTTTTTTCAAGATTCGAAATATTTGATATGTTTTTAAACTAAATTCAATACTTTCTTTTCTTTATAAACAATTGTAGTAATACTTGAAGCTATTTTAGAAATTTGATTACTATTTTTCTAATTTTCTAATTTTATTCGTTCAATCTAAACATTAAAAGTATATGTTTTGACCTTTGTTCAATTTTATCAATTTTTTCATTCAATCTAAACATTGAATGTATTTTGTGAAAATAATTTTTTCATCCATTTCCCGTTGAAGTAAATCAGCAATAAAGACAGTTTTTCTTTTCTTATTTGGTTGTAACAATAAACAAATTCAATCAACGATTTTGGACCATTTTGTTTTATATGATAAAATTGTGTTTCAATCTATCAAATCAATAATCAATTTTAAGAATGTGATATTACAAAACGTTTACATACTACCTGATTAGAACGAATGAATTCCACAAAATTTTGTGAAATTCATTTGCAAATCCAACTTTTTATGTTTAGAAGCACCATTTTAAAAATCAAATGAATTCAACAGTAAAAGTACTTCCAAACACTATATATATTTTGTTTTTTTTATCATTGTATTTGAGTCAAAGTTAAACTAAAGTGTAAAGAATAATTTAAAAGGTAATTTTGTCCTCAAAAGAAAGGAACTAAGTTAAAAAATGTAGATTTATAAATTCCAACTCTTGAGTAAGGATTTGGGTAAGTTTTGAGCAAATCCAAAATTTGCAAATGTGCCTTTAAAATAAGTTACCAAGGTAGTTGTACAATTTTTTTTTTCTTTAATAGTGGATTAGATCGATTTTTCTAATTCAATTAGCTTCAGTAATCCCACCCAAACGTTCCTATTCTATTATGTATAATATCATAAGTATATATATGTTTGTGTGATTGAATTTCTTCTTTTTTTGTGTGTGATGAGACATTTATTGTTAGGTCTATATCAAAATTATAAATCTTGTGGTGCAACAGATTGTCCAACAATATTTGTGGTGGACTTAGGTTCGAACTCAAAAATCTTTGATCATAATACCATTACCTACTGACCAAGGGCCAAAACTCATCTACCCCAACAATTGGGGCATAGCCAAACAAAAAATTGATTCAAAAACTTAAGTTAGCAAAACACAAATACTTAAATAAGTATCGTGCTCATGAAGAAAAGTTGCCCAAGTTTTAATTGAATGTCTTATTTTCTATGAAAGAGAGAAAAGAAGATAAAGAGACAAATAGAGAAAAAATTAGTGAATATTCCCCTTTTCTAAAAAATAATAAAACAATTGTCGAGCACCGATAAATGAGTTGAGAACAATAGAGGAATAAACCAACTTCCAAAAAAATCTATGTATTAAAGAAATGAAAAGTGCATTTTGCTAAATTGGTAAAATTAGAATGACATACAGGTTTTGAAAATTACGAACTACATGAATAGAGTATCTAATTGATAATCTTGCCCTGGAACTATTTTATAATATCAAGCCTATAATATTATGCTATTCAATATGTCTCAGTAGGGAAGATCTAAATTTTATTCAAGAGAAAATGAAAATAATGATGTTTACTTAGTGGGTAATAAAATAATGTTTCATAGACGCATATTTTAGTAAAAATTTAAATACATACGCGTATATCTTTTAAAAACATAGGGGCCCAAAATTCGCCCATTGTGATAATATTTTATGTGGAATATGATAAATCAATCGCTTGAGATGCATAGAGGACTCTCATATCACAGCGAGCATAAACAAAAATTATGTGACCATTAATCGATATTATTTAATTTGAAATAGTTGCGACACAAATCCATTTTTGTCCTATTAATCGTAGTATCATAGTTAATCCAACGGCTGCCCCTCATAACCACTGCGACCTAGTTTTATAGTAGTCATCAGCACTCGGTCGCGGCTTTGTTCCATAGGCTCGCATCTCCTAAATAGTTGATGCATATCACGACTATCTAATCCGAGATTGATTATGAAAGCTCTCGTCTAAATAAGGACATGTAGCGATATTTTTATTTTTATTTTTATTTTTTGACAGCAAAGTAGCGATACCAAAGGGCATGATCTCTAAACTTTTTGCACACGTCCAGTCCAATTGTAAAATGTTTGTTTCATGTGAAACGTGGGGAACTAAAAAAATAAAAAAAATGGGAGGAAAACATTATCTTCAAAAATATTTGAACATTAGAAATATATTTTGAGGGAATTAATTTTCTTAACCATTTTTTTTTTTTTTTAAGAATGATTCAGATGAAGAGATCTGCTAGCCAAAAGTCAATCAATTAGTGGGTGAAGTAAACCTAGAATGAAGAGACTTGTAAATATGTATTGTCTAGTCACATAAAATGGTAATGTAAGAGTATCGAGAATACAATCTCCTCAATATAGAGACGACCTATTTGCATGACATTGTTTTGCTACCCAATCAGCTGATTGGTTGGCTTGTCTAAGAACAAAGTGAAATGAAAAAAGAGACTTCATTGTAGCAATTCCGTGAGTGCAAATATCAACAACCACCGTAGAGCAAAGTTACCAGTATCAAAAGTGATAAAGAGGACAGGTCGCAGAGCAAAGTTAATTCCAAAAAATATTAACTAGAATTATACCTATAATAATTGAGGAATATAGACTTGGATGCTAAAAAGAGTTGATATATGAATGTAATTTACTTTCTACTGGGTAAACCACATCAAATGAATGCATGCTATATATTGACCAAAAGAAGTATGTCAACACTCACATCCAATCAAGAAACAATTAACATTGAGCAGAATCGTATAATTTACCACCCAGTCAGGAAACATCAAATGAATGCTATTGACCAAATGAAGGTAGTTGATATTTCTTTTGAATTATAGGCTTTCTTTTCAAGATTTGCGAATATTTGATATTTCTTTTTTTTAAGGAGAAAATAATTTCAATGATAGTTTTTTTTTTTTTCAAGATTCGAAATATTTGATATGTTTTTAAACTAAATTCAATATTTTCTTTTCTTTATAAAGAATTGTAGTAATACTTGGAGGTATTTTAGAAATTTGATTACTATTTTTCTAATTTTCTAATTTTATTCGCTCAATCTAAACATTAAAAGTATATGTTTTGACCTTTGTTCAATTTTATCAATTTTTTCATTCAATCTAAACATTGAATGTATTTTGTGAAAATAATTTTTTCATCCATTTCCCGTTGAAGTAAATCAGCAATAAAGACAGTTTTTCTTTTCTTATTTGGTTGTAACAATAAACAAATTCAATCAACTATTTTGGACCATTTTGTTTTATATGATAAAATTGTGTTTCAATCTATCAAATCAATAATCAATTTTAAGAATGTGATATTACAAAACGTTTACATACTACCTGGTTAGAACGAATGAATTCCTCAAAATTTTACAAAATTCATTTGCAAATCCAACTTTTTATGTTTAGAAGCACCATTTTAAAAATCAAATGAATTCAACAGTAAAAGTGCTTCCAAACACTATATATATTTTATTTTTTTTATCATTGTATTTGAGTCAAAGTTAAACTAAAGTGTAAATAAAAATTTAAAAGATAACTTTGTCCTCAAAAGAAAGGAACTAAGTTAAAAAATGTGGATTTATAAATTCCACCTCTTGAGCAAGGATTTGGGTAAGTTTTGAGCAAATCCAAAATTTGCAAATGTGCCTTTAAAATAAGTTACCAAGGTAGTTGTACAATTTTTTTTTTCTTTAATAGTGGATTAGATCGATTTTTCTAATTCAATTAGCTTGAGTAATCCCAACCAAACGTTCCTATTCTATTATGTATAATACCATAAGTATATATATGTTTGTGTGATTGAATTTCTTCTTTTTTTTTGTGTGATGAGACATTTATTGTTAGGTCTATATCAAAATTATAAATCTTGTGGTGCAACGGCTTGTCCAATAATATTTGTGGTAGACTTAGGTTCGAACTCAAAAATCTTTGATCATAATACCATTACTTACTAACCAAGGGCCAAAACTCATCTACCCCAACAATTGGGGCATAGCCAAACAAAAATTTGATTCAAAAACTTTAGTTAGCAAAACACAAATACTAAAATAAGTATCGTGCCCATGAAGAAAAGTTGTCCAAGTTTTAATTGAAGGTCTTATTTTCTATGAAAGAGAGAAAAGAAGATAAAAAGACAAATAGAGAAAATATTAGTGAATATTCCCCTTTTCTAAAAAATAATAAAACAATTGTCGAGCACCGAGAAGCGAGTTAATAACAATAGACGAATAAACCAACTTTGAAAAAAATCTATGTATTAAAGAAATGAAAAGTACATTTTGCTAAATTGGTAAAATTAGAATGACATACAGGTTTTGAAAATTACGAACTACATGAATAGAGTATCTAATTGATAATCTTGCCCTGGAACTATTTTATAATATCAAGCCTATAATATTATGCTATTCAATTTCTCAGTAGGGAAGTTCTAAATTTTGTTTAAGAGAAAATGAAAATAATGATGTTTTCTTAGTGGGTAATAAAATAATGTTTCATAGACGCATATTTTAGTAAAAATTTAAATACATACACGTATATCTTTTAAAAATATATGGGTCCAAAATCCGCCCGTTGTGATAATATTTCATGTGGAATATGATAAATCGATCGTTTGAGATGCATAGAGGACTCTCATATCACAACGAGCATAAACAAAAATTCTGTTACCCTTAATCGATATTATTTAATTTGAAATAATTGCGACACAAACCCATTTTTGTCCTATTAATCGTGATATCATAGTTAATCCAACGGCTGCCCCTCATTACTAGTGCGACCTAGTTTTATAGTAGTCATCAGCACTCGGTCGCGGCTTTGTTCCATAGGCTCGCATCTCTTAAATGGTTGACGCATATCATGACTATCTAATCTGAGCTTGATTATGAAAGCTCTCGTCTAAATAAGGACATGTAGCGATATTTTTATTTTTATTTTTTGACAGCAAAGTAGCGATACCAAAGGGCATGATCTCTAAACTTTTTGCGTACGTCCAGTCCAATTGTAAAATGTTTGCTTCATGTGAAATGTGGGGAACTAAAAAAATAAAAAAATGGGAGTAAAACATTGTCTTCAAAAATATTTGAACATTAGAAATATATTTTGAGGGAATTAATTTTCTTAACCATTTTTTTTTTTTTTGAGGAATGGTTCAGATAAAGAGATCTGCTAACCAAAAATCAATCAATTAGTGGTTAAGTAGACCTAGAATGAAGAGACTTGTAAATATGTATTGTCTAGTCACATAAAATGGTAATTTAAGAGTATCGAGAATACAATCTCCCCAATATAGAGACGACCTATTTGCATGACATTTTTTTGCCACCCAATCAGCTGATTGGTTGGCTTGTCTAAGAACAAAGTGAAATGAAAAAAGAGACTTCATTGTAGCAATTCCATGAGTGCAAATATCAACAACAACCGTAGAGCAAAGTTACCAGTATCAAAAGTGATAAAGAGGACAGGTCGCAGAGCAAAGTTAATTCCAAAAAATATTAACTAGAATTATACCTATAATAAATGAAGAATATAGACTTGGATGCTAATAAGAGTTGATATATGAATGTAATTTACTTTCTACTGGGTAAACCACATCAAATGAATGCATGCTATATATTGACCAAAAGAAGTATGTCAACACTCACATCCAATCAAGAAACAATTAACATTGAGCAGAATCGTATAATTTACCACCCAGTCAGGAAACATCAAATGAATGCTATTGACCAAATGATGTAAAACTAATGTCTCTATATGTGTGTGCAGTTTCACTAAACCAGAACAAAGAAAAACTGAGATTAAAGTGTGTGCAGCTAACAACAGATTTAGCAAGTCTGTTAATGAAGTTCGTTCTTCTGACTTTCTTAAAACTGTGCATGTTCATTCAATCTATTCTAGACAACCAACATCCCAACAATGAATTCATGTCACAGGTCTATTGACGCCAAAGGCCAAAAACACCATAATTGATTGATCAGTAACTGAAGGTAGTTGATATTTCTTTTGAATTATAGGCTTTCTTTTCAAGATTTGCGAATATTTGATATTTCTTTTTTTTAAGGAGAAAATAATTTCAATGATAGTTTTTTTTTTTTTCAAGATTCGAAATATTTGATATGTTTTTAAACTAAATTCAATATTTTCTTTTCTTTATAAACAATTGTAGTAATACTTGAAGCTATTTTAGAAATTTGATTACTATTTTTCTAATTTTCTAATTTTATTCGCTCAATCTAAACATTAAAAGTATATGTTTTGACCTTTGTTCAATTTTATCAATTTTTTCATTCAATCTAAACATTGAATGTATTTTGTGAAAATAATTTTTTCATCCATTTCCCGTTGAAGTAAATCAGCAATAAAGACAGTTTTTCTTTTCTTATTTGGTTGTAACAATAAACAAATTCAATCAACTATTTTGGACCATTTTGTTTTATATGATAAAATTGTGTTTCAATCTATCAAATCAATAATCAATTTTAAGAATGTGATATTACAAAACGTCTACATACTACCTGGTTAGAACGAATGAATTCCACAAAATTTTACGAAATTCATTTGCAAATCCAACTTTTTATGTTTAGAAGCACCATTTTAAAAATCAAATGAATTCAACAGTAAAAGTGCTTCCAAACACTATATATATATATATATATTTTTTTTCTTATCATTGTATTTGAGTCAAAATTAAACTAAAGTGTAAATAAAAATTTAAAAGGTAACTTTGTCCTCAAAAGAAAGGAACTAAGTTAAAAAATGTGGATTTATAAATTCCACCTCTTGAGCAAGGATTTGGGTAAGTTTTGAGCAAATCCAAAATTTGCAAATGTGCCTTTAAAATAAGTTACCAAGGTAGTTGTACAATTTTTTTTCTTTAATAGTGGATTAGATCGATTTTTCTAATTCAATTAGCTTGAGTAATCCCAACCAAACGTTCCTATTCTATTATGTATAATACCATAAGTATATATATGTTTGTGTGATTGAATTTCTTCTTTTTTTTGTGTGATGAGACATTTATTGTTAGGTCTATATCAAAATTATAAATCTTGTGGTGCAACGGCTTGTCCAATAATATTTGTGGTAGACTTAGGTTCGAACTCAAAAATCTTTGATCATAATACCATTACTTACTAACCAAGGGCCAAAACTCATCTACCCCAACAATTGGGGCATAGCCAAACAAAAATTTGATTCAAAAACTTTAGTTAGCAAAACACAAATACTAAAATAAGTATCGTGCCCATGAAGAAAAGTTGTCCAAGTTTTAATTGAAGGTCTTATTTTCTATGAAAGAGAGAAAAGAAGATAAAAAGACAAATAGAGAAAATATTAGTGAATATTCCCCTTTTCTAAAAAATAATAAAACAATTGTCGAGCACCGAGAAGCGAGTTAATAACAATAGAGGAATAAACCAACTTTGAAAAAAATCTATGTATTAAAGAAATGAAAAGTACATTTTGCTAAATTGGTAAAATTAGAATGACATACAGGTTTTGAAAATTACGAACTACATGAATAGAGTATCTAATTGATAATCTTGCCCTGGAACTATTTTATAATATCAAGCCTATAATATTATGCTATTCAATTTCTCAGTAGGGAAGATCTAAATTTTGTTTAAGAGAAAATGAAAATAATGATGTTTTCTTAGTGGGTAATAAAATAATGTTTCATAGACGCATATTTTAGTAAAAATTTAAATACATACACGTATATCTTTAAAAACATATGGGTCCAAAATCCGCCCATTGTGATAATATTTCATGTGGAATATGATAAATCGATCGTTTGAGATGCATAGAGGACTCTCATATCAAAGCGAGCATAAACAAAAATTCTGTTACCATTAATCGATATTATTTAATTTGAAATAATTGCGACACAAACCCATTTTTGTCCTATTAATCGTGATATCATAGTTAATCCAACGGCTGCCCCTCATTACTAGTGCGACCTAGTTTTATAGTAGTCATCAGCACTCGGTCGCGGCTTTGTTCCATAGGCTCGCATCTCTTAAATGGTTGACGCATATCATGACTATCTAATCTGAACTTGATTATGAAAGCTCTCGTCTAAATAAGGACATGTAGCGATATTTTTATTTTTATTTTTTGACAGCAAAGTAGCGATACCAAAGGGCATGATCTCTAAACTTTTTGCACACGTCCAGTCCAATTGTAAAATGTTTGCTTCATGTGAAATGTGGGGAACTCAAAAAAATAAAAAAAATGGGAGTAAAACATTGTCTTCAAAAATATTTGAACATTAGAAATATATTTTGAGGGAATTAATTTTCTTAACCATTTTTTTATTTTTTTTGAGGAATGGTTCAGATAAAGAGATCTGCTAGCCAAAAATCAATCAATTAGTGGTTAAGTAGACCTAGAATGAAGAGACTTATAAATATATATTGACTAGTAACATAAAATGGTAATGTACGAGTATCGAGAATAAAATCTCTCAATATAAAGAAGATCTATTTGCATGACATTTTTTTGCCACCCAATCAGCTTGTCTAATAACAGAGTGAAATGAAAAAAGTGACTTCATTGTAGCAATTCCGTGAGTGCAAATATCAACAACAACCGTAGAGCAAAGTTATCAGTCTCAAAAGTGATAAAGAGGACAGGTCGCAGAGCAAAGTTAATTCCAAAAAATATTAACTAGAATTATACCTATAATAAATGAGGAATATAGACTTGGATGCTAAAAAGAGTTGATATATGAATGTAATTTACTTTCTACTGGGTAAACCACATCAAATGAATGCATGCTATATATTGACCAAAAGAAGTATGTCAACACTCACATCCAATCAAGAAACAATTAACATTGAGCAGAATCGTATAATTTACCACCCAGTCAGGAAACATCAAATGAATGCTATTGACCAAATGATGTAAAACTAATGTCTCTATATGTGTGTGCAGTTTCACTAAACCAGAACAAAGAAAAACTGAGATTAAAGTGTGTGCAGCTAACAACAGATTTAGCAAGTCTGTTAATGAAGTTCGTTCTTCTGACTTTCTTAAAACTGTGCATGTTCATTCAATCTATTCTAGACAACCAACATCCCAACAATGAATTCATGTCACAGGTCTGTTGACGCCAAAGGCCAAAAACACCATAATTGATTGATCAGTAACTGAAGGTAGTTGATATTTCTTTTGAATTATAGGCTTTCTTTTCAAGATTTGCGAATATTTGATATTTCTTTTTTTTAAGGAGAAAATAATTTCAATGATAGTTTTTTTTTTTTTCAAGATTCGAAATATTTGATATGTTTTTAAACTAAATTCAATATTTTCTTTTCTTTATAAACAATTGTAGTAATACTTGAAGCTATTTTAGAAATTTGATTACTATTTTTCTAATTTTCTAATTTTATTCGCTCAATCTAAACATTAAAAGTATATGTTTTGACCTTTGTTCAATTTTATCAATTTTTTCATTCAATCTAAACATTGAATGTATTTTGTGAAAATAATTTTTTCATCCATTTCCCGTTGAAGTAAATCAGCAATAAAGACAGTTTTTCTTTTCTTATTTGGTTGTAACAATAAACAAATTCAATCAACTATTTTGGACCATTTTGTTTTATATGATAAAATTGTGTTTCAATCTATCAAATCAATAATCAATTTTAAGAATGTGATATTACAAAACGTTTACATACTACCTGGTTAGAACGAATGAATTCCTCAAAATTTTACAAAATTCATTTGCAAATCCAACTTTTTATGTTTAGAAGCACCATTTTAAAAATCAAATGAATTCAACAGTAAAAGTGCTTCCAAACACTATATATATTTTATTTTTTTTATCATTGTATTTGAGTCAAAGTTAAACTAAAGTGTAAATAAAAATTTAAAAGATAACTTTGTCCTCAAAAGAAAGGAACTAAGTTAAAAAATGTGGATTTATAAATTCCACCTCTTGAGCAAGGATTTGGGTAAGTTTTGAGCAAATCCAAAATTTGCAAATGTGCCTTTAAAATAAGTTACCAAGGTAGTTGTACAATTTTTTTTTTCTTTAATAGTGGATTAGATCGATTTTTCTAATTCAATTAGCTTGAGTAATCCCAACCAAACGTTCCTATTCTATTATGTATAATACCATAAGTATATATATGTTTGTGTGATTGAATTTCTTCTTTTTTTTTGTGTGATGAGACATTTATTGTTAGGTCTATATCAAAATTATAAATCTTGTGGTGCAACGGCTTGTCCAATAATATTTGTGGTAGACTTAGGTTCGAACTCAAAAATCTTTGATCATAATACCATTACTTACTAACCAAGGGCCAAAACTCATCTACCCCAACAATTGGGGCATAGCCAAACAAAAATTTGATTCAAAAACTTTAGTTAGCAAAACACAAATACTAAAATAAGTATCGTGCCCATGAAGAAAAGTTGTCCAAGTTTTAATTGAAGGTCTTATTTTCTATGAAAGAGAGAAAAGAAGATAAAAAGACAAATAGAGAAAATATTAGTGAATATTCCCCTTTTCTAAAAAATAATAAAACAATTGTCGAGCACCAAGAAGCGAGTTAATAACAATAGAGGAATAAACCAACTTTGAAAAAAATCTATGTATTAAAGAAATGAAAAGTACATTTTGCTAAATTGGTAAAATTAGAATGACATACAGGTTTTGAAAATTACGAACTACATGAATAGAGTATCTAATTGATAATCTTGCCCTGGAACTATTTTATAATATCAAGCCTATAATATTATGCTATTCAATTTCTCAGTAGGGAAGTTCTAAATTTTGTTTAAGAGAAAATGAAAATAATGATGTTTTCTTAGTGGGTAATAAAATAATGTTTCATAGACGCATATTTTAGTAAAAATTTAAATACATACACGTATATCTTTTAAAAATATATGGGTCCAAAATCCGCCCGTTGTGATAATATTTCATGTGGAATATGATAAATCGATCGTTTGAGATGCATAGAGGACTCTCATATCACAACGAGCATAAACAAAAATTCTGTTACCCTTAATCGATATTATTTAATTTGAAATAATTGCGACACAAACCCATTTTTGTCCTATTAATCGTGATATCATAGTTAATCCAACGGCTGCCCCTCATTACTAGTGCGACCTAGTTTTATAGTAGTCATCAGCACTCGGTCGCGGCTTTGTTCCATAGGCTCGCATCTCTTAAATGGTTGACGCATATCATGACTATCTAATCGGAGCTTGATTATGAAAGCTCTCGTCTAAATAAGGACATGTAGCGATATTTTTATTTTTATTTTTTGACAGCAAAGTAGCGATACCAAAGGGCATGATCTCTAAACTTTTTGCGTACGTCCAGTCCAATTGTAAAATGTTTGCTTCATGTGAAATGTGGGGAACTAAAAAAATAAAAAAATGGGAGTAAAACATTGTCTTCAAAAATATTTGAACATTAGAAATATATTTTGAGGGAATTAATTTTCTTAACCATTTTTTTTTTTTTTTTGAGGAATGGTTCAGATAAAGAGATCTGCTAACCAAAAATCAATCAATTAGTGGTTAAGTAGACCTAGAATGAAGAGACTTGTAAATATGTATTGTCTAGTCACATAAAATGGTAATTTAAGAGTATCGAGAATACAATCTCCCCAATATAGAGACGACCTATTTGCATGACATTTTTTTGCCACCCAATCAGCTGATTGGTTGGCTTGTCTAAGAACAAAGTGAAATGAAAAAAGAGACTTCATTGTAGCAATTCCATGAGTGCAAATATCAACAACAACCGTAGAGCAAAGTTACCAGTATCAAAAGTGATAAAGAGGACAGGTCGCAGAGCAAAGTTAATTCCAAAAAATATTAACTAGAATTATACCTATAATAAATGAAGAATATAGACTTGGATGCTAATAAGAGTTGATATATGAATGTAATTTACTTTCTACTGGGTAAACCACATCAAATGAATGCATGCTATATATTGACCAAAAGAAGTATGTCAACACTCACATCCAATCAAGAAACAATTAACATTGAGCAGAATCGTATAATTTACCACCCAGTCAGGAAACATCAAATGAATGCTATTGACCAAATGATGTAAAACTAATGTCTCTATATGTGTGTGCAGTTTCACTAAACCAGAACAAAGAAAAACTGAGATTAAAGTGTGTGCAGCTAACAACAGATTTAGCAAGTCTGTTAATGAAGTTCGTTCTTCTGACTTTCTTAAAACTGTGCATGTTCATTCAATCTATTCTAGACAACCAACATCCCAACAATGAATTCATGTCACAGGTCTATTGACGCCAAAGGCCAAAAACACCATAATTGATTGATCAGTAACTGAAGGTAGTTGATATTTCTTTTGAATTATAGGCTTTCTTTTCAAGATTTGCGAATATTTGATATTTCTTTTTTTTAAGGAGAAAATAATTTCAATGATAGTTTTTTTTTTTTTCAAGATTCGAAATATTTGATATGTTTTTAAACTAAATTCAATATTTTCTTTTCTTTATAAACAATTGTAGTAATACTTGAAGCTATTTTAGAAATTTGATTACTATTTTTCTAATTTTCTAATTTTATTCGCTCAATCTAAACATTAAAAGTATATGTTTTGACCTTTGTTCAATTTTATCAATTTTTTCATTCAATCTAAACATTGAATGTATTTTGTGAAAATAATTTTTTCATCCATTTCCCGTTGAAGTAAATCAGCAATAAAGACAGTTTTTCTTTTCTTATTTGGTTGTAACAATAAACAAATTCAATCAACTATTTTGGACCATTTTGTTTTATATGATAAAATTGTGTTTCAATCTATCAAATCAATAATCAATTTTAAGAATGTGATATTACAAAACGTCTACATACTACCTGGTTAGAACGAATGAATTCCACAAAATTTTACGAAATTCATTTGCAAATCCAACTTTTTATGTTTAGAAGCACCATTTTAAAAATCAAATGAATTCAACAGTAAAAGTGCTTCCAAACACTATATATATATATATATATTTTTTTTCTTATCATTGTATTTGAGTCAAAATTAAACTAAAGTGTAAATAAAAATTTAAAAGGTAACTTTGTCCTCAAAAGAAAGGAACTAAGTTAAAAAATGTGGATTTATAAATTCCACCTCTTGAGCAAGGATTTGGGTAAGTTTTGAGCAAATCCAAAATTTGCAAATGTGCCTTTAAAATAAGTTACCAAGGTAGTTGTACAATTTTTTTTCTTTAATAGTGGATTAGATCGATTTTTCTAATTCAATTAGCTTGAGTAATCCCAACCAAACGTTCCTATTCTATTATGTATAATACCATAAGTATATATATGTTTGTGTGATTGAATTTCTTCTTTTTTTTGTGTGATGAGACATTTATTGTTAGGTCTATATCAAAATTATAAATCTTGTGGTGCAACGGCTTGTCCAATAATATTTGTGGTAGACTTAGGTTCGAACTCAAAAATCTTTGATCATAATACCATTACTTACTAACCAAGGGCCAAAACTCATCTACCCCAACAATTGGGGCATAGCCAAACAAAAATTTGATTCAAAAACTTTAGTTAGCAAAACACAAATACTAAAATAAGTATCGTGCCCATGAAGAAAAGTTGTCCAAGTTTTAATTGAAGGTCTTATTTTCTATGAAAGAGAGAAAAGAAGATAAAAAGACAAATAGAGAAAATATTAGTGAATATTCCCCTTTTCTAAAAAATAATAAAACAATTGTCGAGCACCGAGAAGCGAGTTAATAACAATAGAGGAATAAACCAACTTTGAAAAAAATCTATGTATTAAAGAAATGAAAAGTACATTTTGCTAAATTGGTAAAATTAGAATGACATACAGGTTTTGAAAATTACGAACTACATGAATAGAGTATCTAATTGATAATCTTGCCCTGGAACTATTTTATAATATCAAGCCTATAATATTATGCTATTCAATTTCTCAGTAGGGAAGATCTAAATTTTGTTTAAGAGAAAATGAAAATAATGATGTTTTCTTAGTGGGTAATAAAATAATGTTTCATAGACGCATATTTTAGTAAAAATTTAAATACATACACGTATATCTTTAAAAACATATGGGTCCAAAATCCGCCCATTGTGATAATATTTCATGTGGAATATGATAAATCGATCGTTTGAGATGCATAGAGGACTCTCATATCAAAGCGAGCATAAACAAAAATTCTGTTACCATTAATCGATATTATTTAATTTGAAATAATTGCGACACAAACCCATTTTTGTCCTATTAATCGTGATATCATAGTTAATCCAACGGCTGCCCCTCATTACTAGTGCGACCTAGTTTTATAGTAGTCATCAGCACTCGGTCGCGGCTTTGTTCCATAGGCTCGCATCTCTTAAATGGTTGACGCATATCATGACTATCTAATCTGAACTTGATTATGAAAGCTCTCGTCTAAATAAGGACATGTAGCGATATTTTTATTTTTATTTTTTGACAGCAAAGTAGCGATACCAAAGGGCATGATCTCTAAACTTTTTGCACACGTCCAGTCCAATTGTAAAATGTTTGCTTCATGTGAAATGTGGGGAACTCAAAAAAATAAAAAAAATGGGAGTAAAACATTGTCTTCAAAAATATTTGAACATTAGAAATATATTTTGAGGGAATTAATTTTCTTAACCATTTGTTTATTTTTTTTGAGGAATGGTTCAGATAAAGAGATCTGCTAGCCAAAAATCAATCAATTAGTGGTTAAGTAGACCTAGAATGAAGAGACTTATAAATATATATTGACTAGTAACATAAAATGGTAATGTACGAGTATCGAGAATAAAATCTCTCAATATAAAGAAGATCTATTTGCATGACATTTTTTTGCCACCCAATCAGCTTGTCTAATAACAGAGTGAAAATAAAAAAGTGACTTCATTGTAGCAATTCCGTGAGTGCAAATATCAACAACAACCGTAGAGCAAAGTTATCAGTCTCAAAAGTGATAAAGAGGACAGGTCGCAGAGCAAAGTTAATTCCAAAAAATATTAACTAGAATTATACCTATAATAAATGAGGAATATAGACTTGGATGCTAAAAAGAGTTGATATATGAATGTAATTTACTTTCTACTGGGTAAACCACATCAAATGAATGCATGCTATATATTGACCAAAAGAAGTATGTCAACACTCACATCCAATCAAGAAACAATTAACATTGAGCAGAATCGTATAATTTACCACCCAGTCAGGAAACATCAAATGAATGCTATTGACCAAATGATGTAAAACTAATGTCTCTATATGTGTGTGCAGTTTCACTAAACCAGAACAAAGAAAAACTGAGATTAAAGTGTGTGCAGCTAACAACAGATTTAGCAAGTCTGTTAATGAAGTTCGTTCTTCTGACTTTCTTAAAACTGTGCATGTTCATTCAATCTATTCTAGACAACCAACATCCCAACAATGAATTCATGTCACAGGTCTGTTGACGCCAAAGGCCAAAAACACCATAATTGATTGATCAGTAACTGAAGGTAGTTGATATTTCTTTTGAATTATAGGCTTTCTTTTCAAGATTTGCGAATATTTGATATTTCTTTTTTTTAAGGAGAAAATAATTTCAATGATAGTTTTTTTTTTTTTCAAGATTCGAAATATTTGATATGTTTTTAAACTAAATTCAATATTTTCTTTTCTTTATAAACAATTGTAGTAATACTTGAAGCTATTTTAGAAATTTGATTACTATTTTTCTAATTTTCTAATTTTATTCGCTCAATCTAAACATTAAAAGTATATGTTTTGACCTTTGTTCAATTTTATCAATTTTTTCATTCAATCTAAACATTGAATGTATTTTGTGAAAATAATTTTTTCATCCATTTCCCGTTGAAGTAAATCAGCAATAAAGACAGTTTTTCTTTTCTTATTTGGTTGTAACAATAAACAAATTCAATCAACTATTTTGGACCATTTTGTTTTATATGATAAAATTGTGTTTCAATCTATCAAATCAATAATCAATTTTAAGAATGTGATATTACAAAACGTTTACATACTACCTGGTTAGAACGAATGAATTCCTCAAAATTTTACAAAATTCATTTGCAAATCCAACTTTTTATGTTTAGAAGCACCATTTTAAAAATCAAATGAATTCAACAGTAAAAGTGCTTCCAAACACTATATATATTTTATTTTTTTTATCATTGTATTTGAGTCAAAGTTAAACTAAAGTGTAAATAAAAATTTAAAAGATAACTTTGTCCTCAAAAGAAAGGAACTAAGTTAAAAAATGTGGATTTATAAATTCCACCTCTTGAGCAAGGATTTGGGTAAGTTTTGAGCAAATCCAAAATTTGCAAATGTGCCTTTAAAATAAGTTACCAAGGTAGTTGTACAATTTTTTTTTTCTTTAATAGTGGATTAGATCGATTTTTCTAATTCAATTAGCTTGAGTAATCCCAACCAAACGTTCCTATTCTATTATGTATAATACCATAAGTATATATATGTTTGTGTGATTGAATTTCTTCTTTTTTTTTGTGTGATGAGACATTTATTGTTAGGTCTATATCAAAATTATAAATCTTGTGGTGCAACGGCTTGTCCAATAATATTTGTGGTAGACTTAGGTTCGAACTCAAAAATCTTTGATCATAATACCATTACTTACTAACCAAGGGCCAAAACTCATCTACCCCAACAATTGGGGCATAGCCAAACAAAAATTTGATTCAAAAACTTTAGTTAGCAAAACACAAATACTAAAATAAGTATCGTGCCCATGAAGAAAAGTTGTCCAAGTTTTAATTGAAGGTCTTATTTTCTATGAAAGAGAGAAAAGAAGATAAAAAGACAAATAGAGAAAATATTAGTGAATATTCCCCTTTTCTAAAAAATAATAAAACAATTGTCGAGCACCGAGAAGCGAGTTAATAACAATAGAGGAATAAACCAACTTTGAAAAAAATCTATGTATTAAAGAAATGAAAAGTACATTTTGCTAAATTGGTAAAATTAGAATGACATACAGGTTTTGAAAATTACGAACTACATGAATAGAGTATCTAATTGATAATCTTGCCCTGGAACTATTTTATAATATCAAGCCTATAATATTATGCTATTCAATTTCTCAGTAGGGAAGTTCTAAATTTTGTTTAAGAGAAAATGAAAATAATGATGTTTTCTTAGTGGGTAATAAAATAATGTTTCATAGACGCATATTTTAGTAAAAATTTAAATACATACACGTATATCTTTTAAAAATATATGGGTCCAAAATCCGCCCGTTGTGATAATATTTCATGTGGAATATGATAAATCGATCGTTTGAGATGCATAGAGGACTCTCATATCACAACGAGCATAAACAAAAATTCTGTTACCCTTAATCGATATTATTTAATTTGAAATAATTACGACACAAACCCATTTTTGTCCTATTAATCGTGATATCAT
Organism: Ehretia macrophylla; assembly: GCA_037974665.1. Classification (NCBI taxonomy): domain Eukaryota; kingdom Viridiplantae; phylum Streptophyta; class Magnoliopsida; order Boraginales; family Ehretiaceae; genus Ehretia; species Ehretia macrophylla. The sequence goes on along the minus strand of CM075764.1, from coordinate 9,129,488 downwards.
AGTTAATCCAACGGCTGCCCCTCATTACTAGTGCGACCTAGTTTTATAGTAGTCATCAGCACTCGGTCGCGGCTTTGTTCCATAGGCTCGCATCTCTTAAATGGTTGACGCATATCATGACTATCTAATCTGAGCTTGATTATGAAAGCTCTCGTCTAAATAAGGACATGTAGCGATATTTTTATTTTTATTTTTTGACAGCAAAGTAGCGATACCAAAGGGCATGATCTCTAAACTTTTTGCGTACGTCCAGTCCAATTGTAAAATGTTTGCTTCATGTGAAATGTGGGGAACTAAAAAAATAAAAAAATGGGAGTAAAACATTGTCTTCAAAAATATTTGAACATTAGAAATATATTTTGAGGGAATTAATTTTCTTAACCATTTTTTTTTTTTTGAGGAATGGTTCAGATAAAGAGATCTGCTAGCCAAAAATCAATCAATTAGTGGTTAAGTAGACCTAGAATGAAGAGACTTATAAATATATATTGACTAGTAACATAAAATGGTAATGTACGAGTATCGAGAATAAAATCTCTCAATATAAAGAAGATCTATTTGCATGACATTTTTTTGCCACCCAATCAGCTTGTCTAATAACAGAGTGAAATGAAAAAAGTGACTTCATTGTAGCAATTCCGTGAGTGCAAATATCAACAACAACCGTAGAGCAAAGTTATCAGTCTCAAAAGTGATAAAGAGGACAGGTCGCAGAGCAAAGTTAATTCCAAAAAATATTAACTAGAATTATACCTATAATAAATGAAGAATATAGACTTGGATGCTAATAAGAGTTGATATATGAATGTAATTTACTTTCTACTGGGTAAACCACATCAAATGAATGCATGCTATATATTGACCAAAAGAAGTATGTCAACACTCACATCCAATCAAGAAACAATTAACATTGAGCAGAATCGTATAATTTACCACCCAGTCAGGAAACATCAAATGAATGCTATTGACCAAATGATGTAAAACTATTGTCTCTATATGTGTGTGCAGTTTCACTAAACCAGAACAAAGAAAAACTGAGATTAAAGTGTGTGCAGCTAACAACAGATTTAGCAAGTCTGTTAATGAAGTTCGTTCTTCTGACTTTCTTAAAACTGTGCATGTTCATTCAATCTATTCTAGACAACCAACATCCCAACAATGAATTCATGTCACAGGTCTATTGACGCCAAAGGCCAAAAACACGATAATTGATTGATCAGTAACTGAAGGTAGTTGATATTTCTTTTGAATTATAGGCTTTCTTTTCAAGATTTGCGAATATTTGATATTTCTTTTTTTTAAGGAGAAAATAATTTCAATGATAGTTTTTTTTTTTTTTCAAGATTCGAAATATTTGATATGTTTTTAAACTAAATTCAATATTTTCTTTTCTTTATAAACAATTGTAGTAATACTTGAAGCTATTTTAGAAATTTGATTACTATTTTTCTAATTTTCTAATTTTATTCGCTCAATCTAAACATTAAAAGTATATGTTTTGACCTTTGTTCAATTTTATCAATTTTTTCATTCAATCTAAACATTGAATGTATTTTGTGAAAATAATTTTTTCATCCATTTCCCGTTGAAGTAAATCAGCAATAAAGACAGTTTTTCTTTTCTTATTTGGTTGTAACAATAAACAAATTCAATCAACTATTTTGGACCATTTTGTTTTATATGATAAAATTGTGTTTCAATCTATCAAATCAATAATCAATTTTAAGAATGTGATATTACAAAACGTCTACATACTACCTGGTTAGAACGAATGAATTCCACAAAATTTTACGAAATTCATTTGCAAATCCAACTTTTTATGTTTAGAAGCACCATTTTAAAAATCAAATGAATTCAACAGTAAAAGTGCTTCCAAACACTATATATATATATATATTTTTTTTTTCTTATCATTGTATTTGAGTCAAAATTAAACTAAAGTGTAAATAAAAATTTAAAAGGTAACTTTGTCCTCAAAAGAAAGGAACTAAGTTAAAAAATGTGGATTTATAAATTCCACCTCTTGAGCAAGGATTTGGGTAAGTTTTGAGCAAATCCAAAATTTGCAAATGTGCCTTTAAAATAAGTTACCAAGGTAGTTGTACAATTTTTTTTCTTTAATAGTGGATTAGATCGATTTTTCTAATTCAATTAGCTTGAGTAATCCCAACCAAACGTTCCTATTCTATTATGTATAATACCATAAGTATATATATGTTTGTGTGATTGAATTTCTTCTTTTTTTTTGTGTGATGAGACATTTATTGTTAGGTCTATATCAAAATTATAAATCTTGTGGTGCAACGGCTTGTCCAATAATATTTGTGGTAGACTTAGGTTCGAACTCAAAAATCTTTGATCATAATACCATTACTTACTAACCAAGGGCCAAAACTCATCTACCCCAACAATTGGGGCATAGCCAAACAAAAATTTGATTCAAAAACTTTAGTTAGCAAAACACAAATACTAAAATAAGTATCGTGCCCATGAAGAAAAGTTGTCCAAGTTTTAATTGAAGGTCTTATTTTCTATGAAAGAGAGAAAAGAAGATAAAAAGACAAATAGAGAAAATATTAGTGAATATTCCCCTTTTCTAAAAAATAATAAAACAATTGTCGAGCACCGAGAAGCGAGTTAATAACAATAGAGGAATAAACCAACTTTGAAAAAAATCTATGTATTAAAGAAATGAAAAGTACATTTTGCTAAATTGGTAAAATTAGAATGACATACAGGTTTTGAAAATTACGAACTACATGAATAGAGTATCTAATTGATAATCTTGCCCTGGAACTATTTTATAATATCAAGCCTATAATATTATGCTATTCAATTTCTCAGTAGGGAAGATCTAAATTTTGTTTAAGAGAAAATGAAAATAATGATGTTTTCTTAGTGGGTAATAAAATAATGTTTCATAGACGCATATTTTAGTAAAAATTTAAATACATACACGTATATCTTTAAAAACATATGGGTCCAAAATCCGCCCATTGTGATAATATTTCATGTGGAATATGATAAATCGATCGTTTGAGATGCATAGAGGACTCTCATATCAAAGCGAGCATAAACAAAAATTCTGTTACCATTAATCGATATTATTTAATTTGAAATAATTGCGACACAAACCCATTTTTGTCCTATTAATCGTGATATCATAGTTAATCCAACGGCTGCCCCTCATTACTAGTGCGACCTAGTTTTATAGTAGTCATCAGCACTCGGTCGCGGCTTTGTTCCATAGGCTCGCATCTCTTAAATGGTTGACGCATATCATGACTATCTAATCTGAACTTGATTATGAAAGCTCTCGTCTAAATAAGGACATGTAGCGATATTTTTATTTTTATTTTTTGACAGCAAAGTAGCGATACCAAAGGGCATGATCTCTAAACTTTTTGCACACGTCCAGTCCAATTGTAAAATGTTTGCTTCATGTGAAATGTGGGGAACTCAAAAAAATAAAAAAAATGGGAGTAAAACATTGTCTTCAAAAATATTTGAACATTAGAAATATATTTTGAGGGAATTAATTTTCTTAACCATTTGTTTATTTTTTTTGAGGAATGGTTCAGATAAAGAGATCTGCTAGCCAAAAATCAATCAATTAGTGGTTAAGTAGACCTAGAATGAAGAGACTTATAAATATATATTGACTAGTAACATAAAATGGTAATGTACGAGTATCGAGAATAAAATCTCTCAATATAAAGAAGATCTATTTGCATGACATTTTTTTGCCACCCAATCAGCTTGTCTAATAACAGAGTGAAATGAAAAAAGTGACTTCATTGTAGCAATTCCGTGAGTGCAAATATCAACAACAACCGTAGAGCAAAGTTATCAGTCTCAAAAGTGATAAAGAGGACAGGTCGCAGAGCAAAGTTAATTCCAAAAAATATTAACTAGAATTATACCTATAATAAATGAGGAATATAGACTTGGATGCTAAAAAGAGTTGATATATGAATGTAATTTACTTTCTACTGGGTAAACCACATCAAATGAATGCATGCTATATATTGACCAAAAGAAGTATGTCAACACTCACATCCAATCAAGAAACAATTAACATTGAGCAGAATCGTATAATTTACCACCCAGTCAGGAAACATCAAATGAATGCTATTGACCAAATGATGTAAAACTAATGTCTCTATATGTGTGTGCAGTTTCACTAAACCAGAACAAAGAAAAACTGAGATTAAAGTGTGTGCAGCTAACAACAGATTTAGCAAGTCTGTTAATGAAGTTCGTTCTTCTGACTTTCTTAAAACTGTGCATGTTCATTCAATCTATTCTAGACAACCAACATCCCAACAATGAATTCATGTCACAGGTCTGTTGACGCCAAAGGCCAAAAACACCATAATTGATTGATCAGTAACTGAAGGTAGTTGATATTTCTTTTGAATTATAGGCTTTCTTTTCAAGATTTGCGAATATTTGATATTTCTTTTTTTTAAGGAGAAAATAATTTCAATGATAGTTTTTTTTTTTTTCAAGATTCGAAATATTTGATATGTTTTTAAACTAAATTCAATATTTTCTTTTCTTTATAAACAATTGTAGTAATACTTGAAGCTATTTTAGAAATTTGATTACTATTTTTCTAATTTTCTAATTTTATTCGCTCAATCTAAACATTAAAAGTATATGTTTTGACCTTTGTTCAATTTTATCAATTTTTTCATTCAATCTAAACATTGAATGTATTTTGTGAAAATAATTTTTTCATCCATTTCCCGTTGAAGTAAATCAGCAATAAAGACAGTTTTTCTTTTCTTATTTGGTTGTAACAATAAACAAATTCAATCAACTATTTTGGACCATTTTGTTTTATATGATAAAATTGTGTTTCAATCTATCAAATCAATAATCAATTTTAAGAATGTGATATTACAAAACGTTTACATACTACCTGGTTAGAACGAATGAATTCCTCAAAATTTTACAAAATTCATTTGCAAATCCAACTTTTTATGTTTAGAAGCACCATTTTAAAAATCAAATGAATTCAACAGTAAAAGTGCTTCCAAACACTATATATATTTTATTTTTTTTATCATTGTATTTGAGTCAAAGTTAAACTAAAGTGTAAATAAAAATTTAAAAGATAACTTTGTCCTCAAAAGAAAGGAACTAAGTTAAAAAATGTGGATTTATAAATTCCACCTCTTGAGCAAGGATTTGGGTAAGTTTTGAGCAAATCCAAAATTTGCAAATGTGCCTTTAAAATAAGTTACCAAGGTAGTTGTACAATTTTTTTTTCTTTAATAGTGGATTAGATCGATTTTTCTAATTCAATTAGCTTGAGTAATCCCAACCAAACGTTCCTATTCTATTATGTATAATACCATAAGTATATATATGTTTGTGTGATTGAATTTCTTCTTTTTTTTTGTGTGATGAGACATTTATTGTTAGGTCTATATCAAAATTATAAATCTTGTGGTGCAACGGCTTGTCCAATAATATTTGTGGTAGACTTAGGTTCGAACTCAAAAATCTTTGATCATAATACCATTACTTACTAACCAAGGGCCAAAACTCATCTACCCCAACAATTGGGGCATAGCCAAACAAAAATTTGATTCAAAAACTTTAGTTAGCAAAACACAAATACTAAAATAAGTATCGTGCCCATGAAGAAAAGTTGTCCAAGTTTTAATTGAAGGTCTTATTTTCTATGAAAGAGAGAAAAGAAGATAAAAAGACAAATAGAGAAAATATTAGTGAATATTCCCCTTTTCTAAAAAATAATAAAACAATTGTCGAGCACCGAGAAGCGAGTTAATAACAATAGAGGAATAAACCAACTTTGAAAAAAATCTATGTATTAAAGAAATGAAAAGTACATTTTGCTAAATTGGTAAAATTAGAATGACATACAGGTTTTGAAAATTACGAACTACATGAATAGAGTATCTAATTGATAATCTTGCCCTGGAACTATTTTATAATATCAAGCCTATAATATTATGCTATTCAATTTCTCAGTAGGGAAGTTCTAAATTTTGTTTAAGAGAAAATGAAAATAATGATGTTTTCTTAGTGGGTAATAAAATAATGTTTCATAGACGCATATTTTAGTAAAAATTTAAATACATACACGTATATCTTTTAAAAATATATGGGTCCAAAATCCGCCCGTTGTGATAATATTTCATGTGGAATATGATAAATCGATCGTTTGAGATGCATAGAGGACTCTCATATCACAACGAGCATAAACAAAAATTCTGTTACCCTTAATCGATATTATTTAATTTGAAATAATTGCGACACAAACCCATTTTTGTCCTATTAATCGTGATATCATAGTTAATCCAACGGCTGCCCCTCATTACTAGTGCGACCTAGTTTTATAGTAGTCATCAGCACTCGGTCGCGGCTTTGTTCCATAGGCTCGCATCTCTTAAATGGTTGACGCATATCATGACTATCTAATCGGAGCTTGATTATGAAAGCTCTCGTCTAAATAAGGACATGTAGCGATATTTTTATTTTTATTTTTTGACAGCAAAGTAGCGATACCAAAGGGCATGATCTCTAAACTTTTTGCGTACGTCCAGTCCAATTGTAAAATGTTTGCTTCATGTGAAATGTGGGGAACTAAAAAAATAAAAAAATGGGAGTAAAACATTGTCTTCAAAAATATTTGAACATTAGAAATATATTTTGAGGGAATTAATTTTCTTAACCATTTTTTTTTTTTTTTTGAGGAATGGTTCAGATAAAGAGATCTGCTAACCAAAAATCAATCAATTAGTGGTTAAGTAGACCTAGAATGAAGAGACTTGTAAATATGTATTGTCTAGTCACATAAAATGGTAATTTAAGAGTATCGAGAATACAATCTCCCCAATATAGAGACGACCTATTTGCATGACATTTTTTTGCCACCCAATCAGCTGATTGGTTGGCTTGTCTAAGAACAAAGTGAAATGAAAAAAGAGACTTCATTGTAGCAATTCCATGAGTGCAAATATCAACAACAACCGTAGAGCAAAGTTACCAGTATCAAAAGTGATAAAGAGGACAGGTCGCAGAGCAAAGTTAATTCCAAAAAATATTAACTAGAATTATACCTATAATAAATGAAGAATATAGACTTGGATGCTAATAAGAGTTGATATATGAATGTAATTTACTTTCTACTGGGTAAACCACATCAAATGAATGCATGCTATATATTGACCAAAAGAAGTATGTCAACACTCACATCCAATCAAGAAACAATTAACATTGAGCAGAATCGTATAATTTACCACCCAGTCAGGAAACATCAAATGAATGCTATTGACCAAATGATGTAAAACTAATGTCTCTATATGTGTGTGCAGTTTCACTAAACCAGAACAAAGAAAAACTGAGATTAAAGTGTGTGCAGCTAACAACAGATTTAGCAAGTCTGTTAATGAAGTTCGTTCTTCTGACTTTCTTAAAACTGTGCATGTTCATTCAATCTATTCTAGACAACCAACATCCCAACAATGAATTCATGTCACAGGTCTATTGACGCCAAAGGCCAAAAACACCATAATTGATTGATCAGTAACTGAAGGTAGTTGATATTTCTTTTGAATTATAGGCTTTCTTTTCAAGATTTGCGAATATTTGATATTTCTTTTTTTTAAGGAGAAAATAATTTCAATGATAGTTTTTTTTTTTTTCAAGATTCGAAATATTTGATATGTTTTTAAACTAAATTCAATATTTTCTTTTCTTTATAAACAATTGTAGTAATACTTGAAGCTATTTTAGAAATTTGATTACTATTTTTCTAATTTTCTAATTTTATTCGCTCAATCTAAACATTAAAAGTATATGTTTTGACCTTTGTTCAATTTTATCAATTTTTTCATTCAATCTAAACATTGAATGTATTTTGTGAAAATAATTTTTTCATCCATTTCCCGTTGAAGTAAATCAGCAATAAAGACAGTTTTTCTTTTCTTATTTGGTTGTAACAATAAACAAATTCAATCAACTATTTTGGACCATTTTGTTTTATATGATAAAATTGTGTTTCAATCTATCAAATCAATAATCAATTTTAAGAATGTGATATTACAAAACGTCTACATACTACCTGGTTAGAACGAATGAATTCCACAAAATTTTACGAAATTCATTTGCAAATCCAACTTTTTATGTTTAGAAGCACCATTTTAAAAATCAAATGAATTCAACAGTAAAAGTGCTTCCAAACACTATATATATATATATTTTTTTTTTCTTATCATTGTATTTGAGTCAAAATTAAACTAAAGTGTAAATAAAAATTTAAAAGGTAACTTTGTCCTCAAAAGAAAGGAACTAAGTTAAAAAATGTGGATTTATAAATTCCACCTCTTGAGCAAGGATTTGGGTAAGTTTTGAGCAAATCCAAAATTTGCAAATGTGCCTTTAAAATAAGTTACCAAGGTAGTTGTACAATTTTTTTTCTTTAATAGTGGATTAGATCGATTTTTCTAATTCAATTAGCTTGAGTAATCCCAACCAAACGTTCCTATTCTATTATGTATAATACCATAAGTATATATATGTTTGTGTGATTGAATTTCTTTTTTTTTTTTTTGTGATGAGACATTTATTGTTAGGTCTATATCAAAATTATAAATCTTGTGGTGCAACGGCTTGTCCAATAATATTTGTGGTAGACTTAGGTTCGAACTCAAAAATCTTTGATCATAATACCATTACTTACTAACCAAGGGCCAAAACTCATCTACCCCAACAATTGGGGCATAGCCAAACAAAAATTTGATTCAAAAACTTTAGTTAGCAAAACACAAATACTAAAATAAGTATCGTGCCCATGAAGAAAAGTTGTCCAAGTTTTAATTGAAGGTCTTATTTTCTATGAAAGAGAGAAAAGAAGATAAAAAGACAAATAGAGAAAATATTAGTGAATATTCCCCTTTTCTAAAAAATAATAAAACAATTGTCGAGCACCGAGAAGCGAGTTAATAACAATAGAGGAATAAACCAACTTTGAAAAAAATCTATGTATTAAAGAAATGAAAAGTACATTTTGCTAAATTGGTAAAATTAGAATGACATACAGGTTTTGAAAATTACGAACTACATGAATAGAGTATCTAATTGATAATCTTGCCCTGGAACTATTTTATAATATCAAGCCTATAATATTATGCTATTCAATTTCTCAGTAGGGAAGATCTAAATTTTGTTTAAGAGAAAATGAAAATAATGATGTTTTCTTAGTGGGTAATAAAATAATGTTTCATAGACGCATATTTTAGTAAAAATTTAAATACATACACGTATATCTTTAAAAACATATGGGTCCAAAATCCGCCCATTGTGATAATATTTCATGTGGAATATGATAAATCGATCGTTTGAGATGCATAGAGGACTCTCATATCAAAGCGAGCATAAACAAAAATTCTGTTACCATTAATCGATATTATTTAATTTGAAATAATTGCGACACAAACCCATTTTTGTCCTATTAATCGTGATATCATAGTTAATCCAACGGCTGCCCCTCATTACTAGTGCGACCTAGTTTTATAGTAGTCATCAGCACTCGGTCGCGGCTTTGTTCCATAGGCTCGCATCTCTTAAATGGTTGACGCATATCATGACTATCTAATCTGCGCTTGATTATGAAAGCTCTCGTCTAAATTAGGACATGTAGCGATATTTTTATTTTTATTTTTTGACAGCAAAGTAGCGATACCAAAGGGCATGATCTCTAAACTTTTTGCACACGTCCAGTCCAATTGTAAAATGTTTGCTTCATGTGAAATGTGGGGAACTAAAAAAATAAAAAAAATGGGAGTAAAACATTGTCTTCAAAAATATTTGAACATTAGAAATATATTTTGAGGGAATTAATTTTCTTAACCATTTTTTTATTTTTTTTGAGGAATGGTTCAGATAAAGAGATCTGCTAGCCAAAAATCAATCAATTAGTGGTTAAGTAGACCTAGAATGAAGAGACTTATAAATATATATTGACTAGTAACATAAAATGGTAATGTACGAGTATCGAGAATAAAATCTCTCAATATAAAGAAGATCTATTTGCATGACATTTTTTTGCCACCCAATCAGCTTGTCTAATAACAGAGTGAAATGAAAAAAGTGACTTCATTGTAGCAATTCCGTGAGTGCAAATATCAACAACAACCGTAGAGCAAAGTTATCAGTCTCAAAAGTGATAAAGAGGACAGGTCGCAGAGCAAAGTTAATTCCAAAAAATATTAACTAGAATTATACCTATAATAAATGAGGAATATAGACTTGGATGCTAAAAAGAGTTTATATATGAATGTAATTTACTTTCTACTGGGTAAACCACATCAAATGAATGCATGCTATATATTGACCAAAAGAAGTATGTCAACACTCACATCCAATCAAGAAACAATTAACATTGAGCAGAATCGTATAATTTACCACCCAGTCAGGAAACATCAAATGAATGCTATTGACCAAATGATGTAAAACTAATGTCTCTATATGTGTGTGCAGTTTCACTAAACAAGAACAAAGAAAAACTGAGATTAAAGTGTGTGCAGCTAACAACAGATTTAGCAAGTCTGTTAATGAAGTTCGTTCTTCTGACTTTCTTAAAACTGTGCATGTTCATTCAATCTATTCTAGACAACCAACATCCCAACAATGAATTCATGTCACAGGTCTGTTGACGCCAAAGGCCAAAAACACCATAATTGATTGATCAGTAACTGAAGGTAGTTGATATTTCTTTTGAATTATAGGCTTTCTTTTCAAGATTTGCGAATATTTGATATTTCTTTTTTTTAAGGAGAAAATAATTTCAATGATAGTTTTTTTTTTTTTCAAGATTCGAAATATTTGATATGTTTTTAAACTAAATTCAATATTTTCTTTTCTTTATAAACAATTGTAGTAATACTTGAAGCTATTTTAGAAATTTGATTACTATTTTTCTAATTTTCTAATTTTATTCGCTCAATCTAAACATTAAAAGTATATGTTTTGACCTTTGTTCAATTTTATCAATTTTTTCATTCAATCTAAACATTGAATGTATTTTGTGAAAATAATTTTTTCATCCATTTCCCGTTGAAGTAAATCAGCAATAAAGACAGTTTTTCTTTTCTTATTTGGTTGTAACAATAAACAAATTCAATCAACTATTTTGGACCATTTTGTTTTATATGATAAAATTGTGTTTCAATCTATCAAATCAATAATCAATTTTAAGAATGTGATATTACAAAACGTTTACATACTACCTGGTTAGAACGAATGAATTCCTCAAAATTTTACAAAATTCATTTGCAAATCCAACTTTTTATGTTTAGAAGCACCATTTTAAAAATCAAATGAATTCAACAGTAAAAGTGCTTCCAAACACTATATATATTTTATTTTTTTTATCATTGTATTTGAGTCAAAGTTAAACTAAAGTGTAAATAAAAATTTAAAAGATAACTTTGTCCTCAAAAGAAAGGAACTAAGTTAAAAAATGTGGATTTATAAATTCCACCTCTTGAGCAAGGATTTGGGTAAGTTTTGAGCAAATCCAAAATTTGCAAATGTGCCTTTAAAATAAGTTACCAAGGTAGTTGTACAATTTTTTTTTCTTTAATAGTGGATTAGATCGATTTTTCTAATTCAATTAGCTTGAGTAATCCCAACCAAACGTTCCTATTCTATTATGTATAATACCATAAGTATATATATGTTTGTGTGATTGAATTTCTTCTTTTTTTTTGTGTGATGAGACATTTATTGTTAGGTCTATATCAAAATTATAAATCTTGTGGTGCAACGGCTTGTCCAATAATATTTGTGGTAGACTTAGGTTCGAACTCAAAAATATTTGATCATAATACCATTACTTACTAACCAAGGGCCAAAACTCATCTACCCCAACAATTGGGGCATAGCCAAACAAAAATTTGATTCAAAAACTTTAGTTAGCAAAACACAAATACTAAAATAAGTATCGTGCCCATGAAGAAAAGTTGTCCAAGTTTTAATTGAAGGTCTTATTTTCTATGAAAGAGAGAAAAGAAGATAAAAAGACAAATAGAGAAAATATTAGTGAATATTCCCCTTTTCTAAAAAATAATAAAACAATTGTCGAGCACCGAGAAGCGAGTTAATAACAATAGAGGAATAAACCAACTTTGAAAAAAATCTATGTATTAAAGAAATGAAAAGTACATTTTGCTAAATTGGTAAAATTAGAATGACATACAGGTTTTGAAAATTACGAACTACATGAATAGAGTATCTAATTGATAATCTTGCCCTGGAACTATTTTATAATATCAAGCCTATAATATTATGCTATTCAATTTCTCAGTAGGGAAGTTCTAAATTTTGTTTAAGAGAAAATGAAAATAATGATGTTTTCTTAGTGGGTAATAAAATAATGTTTCATAGACGCATATTTTAGTAAAAATTTAAATACATACACGTATATCTTTTAAAAATATATGGGTCCAAAATCCGCCCGTTGTGATAATATTTCATGTGGAATATGATAAATCGATCGTTTGAGATGCATAGAGGACTCTCATATCACAACGAGCATAAACAAAAATTCTGTTACCCTTAATCGATATTATTTAATTTGAAATAATTGCGACACAAACCCATTTTTGTCCTATTAATCGTGATATCATAGTTAATCCAACGGCTGCCCCTCATTACTAGTGCGACCTAGTTTTATAGTAGTCATCAGCACTCGGTCGCGGCTTTGTTCCATAGGCTCGCATCTCTTAAATGGTTGACGCATATCATGACTATCTAATCTGAGCTTGATTATGAAAGCTCTCGTCTAAATAAGGACATGTAGCGATATTTTTATTTTTATTTTTATTTTTTGACAGCAAAGTAGCGATACCAAAGGGCATGATCTCTAAACTTTTTGCGTACGTCCAGTCCAATTGTAAAATGTTTGCTTCATGTGAAATGTGGGGAACTAAAAAAATAAAAAAATGGGAGTAAAACATTGTCTTCAAAAATATTTGAACATTAGAAATATATTTTGAGGGAATTAATTTTCTTAACCATTTTTTTTTTTTTTTGAGGAATGGTTCAGATAAAGAGATCTGCTAACCAAAAATCAATCAATTAGTGGTTAAGTAGACCTAGAATGAAGAGACTTGTAAATATGTATTGTCTAGTCACATAAAATGGTAATTTAAGAGTATCGAGAATACAATCTCCCCAATATAGAGACGACCTATTTGCATGACATTTTTTTGCCACCCAATCAGCTGATTGGTTGGCTTGTCTAAGAACAAAGTGAAATGAAAAAAGAGACTTCATTGTAGCAATTCCATGAGTGCAAATATCAACAACAACCGTAGAGCAAAGTTACCAGTATCAAAAGTGATAAAGAGGACAGGTCGCAGAGCAAAGTTAATTCCAAAAAATATTAACTAGAATTATACCTATAATAAATGAAGAATATAGACTTGGATGCTAATAAGAGTTGATATATGAATGTAATTTACTTTCTACTGGGTAAACCACATCAAATGAATGCATGCTATATATTGACCAAAAGAAGTATGTCAACACTCACATCCAATCAAGAAACAATTAACATTGAGCAGAATCGTATAATTTACCACCCAGTCAGGAAACATCAAATGAATGCTATTGACCAAATGATGTAAAACTAATGTCTCTATATGTGTGTGCAGTTTCACTAAACCAGAACAAAGAAAAACTGAGATTAAAGTGTGTGCAGCTAACAACAGATTTAGCAAGTCTGTTAATGAAGTTCGTTCTTCTGACTTTCTTAAAACTGTGCATGTTCATTCAATCTATTTTAGACAACCAACATCCCAACAATGAATTCATGTCACAGGTCTATTGACGCCAAAGGCCAAAAACACCATAATTGATTGATCAGTAACTGAAGGTAGTTGATATTTCTTTTGAATTATAGGCTTTCTTTTCAAGATTTGCGAATATTTGATATTTCTTTTTTTTAAGGAGAAAATAATTTCAATGATAGTTTTTTTTTTTTTCAAGATTCGAAATATTTGATATGTTTTTAAACTAAATTCAATATTTTCTTTTCTTTATAAACAATTGTAGTAATACTTGAAGCTATTTTAGAAATTTGATTACTATTTTTCTAATTTTCTAATTTTATTCGCTCAATCTAAACATTAAAAGTATATGTTTTGACCTTTGTTCAATTTTATCAATTTTTTCATTCAATCTAAACATTGAATGTATTTTGTGAAAATAATTTTTTCATCCATTTCCCGTTGAAGTAAATCAGCAATAAAGACAGTTTTTCTTTTCTTATTTGGTTGTAACAATAAACAAATTCAATCAACTATTTTGGACCATTTTGTTTTATATGATAAAATTGTGTTTCAATCTATCAAATCAATAATCAATTTTAAGAATGTGATATTACAAAACGTCTACATACTACCTGGTTAGAACGAATGAATTCCACAAAATTTTACGAAATTCATTTGCAAATCCAACTTTTTATGTTTAGAAGCACCATTTTAAAAATCAAATGAATTCAACAGTAAAAGTGCTTCCAAACACTATATATATATATATTTTTTTTTTTCTTATCATTGTATTTGAGTCAAAATTAAACTAAAGTGTAAATAAAAATTTAAAAGGTAACTTTGTCCTCAAAAGAAAGGAACTAAGTTAAAAAATGTGGATTTATAAATTCCACCTCTTGAGCAAGGATTTGGGTAAGTTTTGAGCAAATCCAAAATTTGCAAATGTGCCTTTAAAATAAGTTACCAAGGTAGTTGTACAATTTTTTTTCTTTAATAGTGGATTAGATCGATTTTTCTAATTCAATTAGCTTGAGTAATCCCAACCAAACGTTCCTATTCTATTATGTATAATACCATAAGTATATATATGTTTGTGTGATTGAATTTCTTCTTTTTTTTTGTGTGATGAGACATTTATTGTTAGGTCTATATCAAAATTATAAATCTTGTGGTGCAACGGCTTGTCCAATAATATTTGTGGTAGACTTAGGTTCGAACTCAAAAATCTTTGATCATAATACCATTACTTACTAACCAAGGGCCAAAACTCATCTACCCCAACAATTGGGGCATAGCCAAACAAAAATTTGATTCAAAAACTTTAGTTAGCAAAACACAAATACTAAAATAAGTATCGTGCCCATGAAGAAAAGTTGTCCAAGTTTTAATTGAAGGTCTTATTTTCTATGAAAGAGAGAAAAGAAGATAAAAAGACAAATAGAGAAAATATTAGTGAATATTCCCCTTTTCTAAAAAATAATAAAACAATTGTCGAGCACCGAGAAGCGAGTTAATAACAATAGAGGAATAAACCAACTTTGAAAAAAATCTATGTATTAAAGAAATGAAAAGTACATTTTGCTAAATTGGTAAAATTAGAATGACATACAGGTTTTGAAAATTACGAACTACATGAATAGAGTATCTAATTGATAATCTTGCCCTGGAACTATTTTATAATATCAAGCCTATAATATTATGCTATTCAATTTCTCAGTAGGGAAGATCTAAATTTTGTTTAAGAGAAAATGAAAATAATGATGTTTTCTTAGTGGGTAATAAAATAATGTTTCATAGACGCATATTTTAGTAAAAATTTAAATACATACACGTATATCTTTAAAAACATATGGGTCCAAAATCCGCCCATTGTGATAATATTTCATGTGGAATATGATAAATCGATCGTTTGAGATGCATAGAGGACTCTCATATCAAAGCGAGCATAAACAAAAATTCTGTTACCATTAATCGATATTATTTAATTTGAAATAATTGCGACACAAACCCATTTTTGTCCTATTAATCGTGATATCATAGTTAATCCAACGGCTGCCCCTCATTACTAGTGCGACCTAGTTTTATAGTAGTCATCAGCACTCGGTCGCGGCTTTGTTCCATAGGCTCGCATCTCTTAAATGGTTGACGCATATCATGACTATCTAATCTGCGCTTGATTATGAAAGCTCTCGTCTAAATAAGGACATGTAGCGATATTTTTATTTTTATTTTTTGACAGCAAAGTAGCGATACCAAAGGGCATGATCTCTAAACTTTTTGCACACGTCCAGTCCAATTGTAAAATGTTTGCTTCATGTGAAATGTGGGGAACTCAAAAAAATAAAAAAAATGGGAGTAAAACATTGTCTTCAAAAATATTTGAACATTAGAAATATATTTTGAGGGAATTAATTTTCTTAACCATTTGTTTATTTTTTTTGAGGAATGGTTCAGATAAAGAGATCTGCTAGCCAAAAATCAATCAATTAGTGGTTAAGTAGACCTAGAATGAAGAGACTTATAAATATATATTGACTAGTAACATAAAATGGTAATGTACGAGTATCGAGAATAAAATCTCTCAATATAAAGAAGATCTATTTGCATGACATTTTTTTGCCACCCAATCAGCTTGTCTAATAACAGAGTGAAATGAAAAAAGTGACTTCATTGTAGCAATTCCGTGAGTGCAAATATCAACAACAACCGTAGAGCAAAGTTATCAGTCTCAAAAGTGATAAAGAGGACAGGTCGCAGAGCAAAGTTAATTCCAAAAAATATTAACTAGAATTATACCTATAATAAATGAGGAATATAGACTTGGATGCTAAAAAGAGTTGATATATGAATGTAATTTACTTTCTACTGGGTAAACCACATCAAATGAATGCATGCTATATATTGACCAAAAGAAGTATGTCAACACTCACATCCAATCAAGAAACAATTAACATTGAGCAGAATCGTATAATTTACCACCCAGTCAGGAAACATCAAATGAATGCTATTGACCAAATGATGTAAAACTAATGTCTCTATATGTGTGTGCAGTTTCACTAAACCAGAACAAAGAAAAATTGAGATTAAAGTGTGTGCAGCTAACAACAGATTTAGCAAGTCTGTTAATGAAGTTCGTTCTTCTGACTTTCTTAAAACTGTGCATGTTCATTCAATCTATTCTAGACAACCAACATCCCAACAATGAATTCATGTCACAGGTCTGTTGACGCCAAAGGCCAAAAACACCATAATTGATTGATCAGTAACTGAAGGTAGTTGATATTTCTTTTGAATTATAGGCTTTCTTTTCAAGATTTGCGAATATTTGATATTTCTTTTTTTTAAGGAGAAAATAATTTCAATGATAGTTTTTTTTTTTTTCAAGATTCGAAATATTTGATATGTTTTTAAACTAAATTCAATATTTTCTTTTCTTTATAAACAATTGTAGTAATACTTGAAGCTATTTTAGAAATTTGATTACTATTTTTCTAATTTTCTAATTTTATTCGCTCAATCTAAACATTAAAAGTATATGTTTTGACCTTTGTTCAATTTTATCAATTTTTTCATTCAATCTAAACATTGAATGTATTTTGTGAAAATAATTTTTTCATCCATTTCCCGTTGAAGTAAATCAGCAATAAAGACAGTTTTTCTTTTCTTATTTGGTTGTAACAATAAACAAATTCAATCAACTATTTTGGACCATTTTGTTTTATATGATAAAATTGTGTTTCAATCTATCAAATCAATAATCAATTTTAAGAATGTGATATTACAAAACGTTTACATACTACCTGGTTAGAACGAATGAATTCCTCAAAATTTTACAAAATTCATTTGCAAATCCAACTTTTTATGTTTAGAAGCACCATTTTAAAAATCAAATGAATTCAACAGTAAAAGTGCTTCCAAACACTATATATATTTTATTTTTTTTATCATTGTATTTGAGTCAAAGTTAAACTAAAGTGTAAATAAAAATTTAAAAGATAACTTTGTCCTCAAAAGAAAGGAACTAAGTTAAAAAATGTGGATTTATAAATTCCACCTCTTGAGCAAGGATTTGGGTAAGTTTTGAGCAAATCCAAAATTTGCAAATGTGCCTTTAAAATAAGTTACCAAGGTAGTTGTACAATTTTTTTTTCTTTAATAGTGGATTAGATCGATTTTTCTAATTCAATTAGCTTGAGTAATCCCAACCAAACGTTCCTATTCTATTATGTATAATACCATAAGTATATATATGTTTGTGTGATTGAATTTCTTCTTTTTTTTTGTGTGATGAGACATTTATTGTTAGGTCTATATCAAAATTATAAATCTTGTGGTGCAACGGCTTGTCCAATAATATTTGTGGTAGACTTAGGTTCGAACTCAAAAATCTTTGATCATAATACCATTACTTACTAACCAAGGGCCAAAACTCATCTACCCCAACAATTGGGGCATAGCCAAACAAAAATTTGATTCAAAAACTTTAGTTAGCAAAACACAAATACTAAAATAAGTATCGTGCCCATGAAGAAAAGTTGTCCAAGTTTTAATTGAAGGTCTTATTTTCTATGAAAGAGAGAAAAGAAGATAAAAAGACAAATAGAGAAAATATTAGTGAATATTCCCCTTTTCTAAAAAATAATAAAACAATTGTCGAGCACCAAGAAGCGAGTTAATAACAATAGAGGAATAAACCAACTTTGAAAAAAATCTATGTATTAAAGAAATGAAAAGTACATTTTGCTAAATTGGTAAAATTAGAATGACATACAGGTTTTGAAAATTACGAACTACATGAATAGAGTATCTAATTGATAATCTTGCCCTGGAACTATTTTATAATATCAAGCCTATAATATTATGCTATTCAATTTCTCAGTAGGGAAGTTCTAAATTTTGTTTAAGAGAAAATGAAAATAATGATGTTTTCTTAGTGGGTAATAAAATAATGTTTCATAGACGCATATTTTAGTAAAAATTTAAATACATACACGTATATCTTTTAAAAATATATGGGTCCAAAATCCGCCCGTTGTGATAATATTTCATGTGGAATATGATAAATCGATCGTTTGAGATGCATAGAGGACTCTCATATCACAACGAGCATAAACAAAAATTCTGTTACCCTTAATCGATATTATTTAATTTGAAATAATTGCGACACAAACCCATTTTTGTCCTATTAATCGTGATATCATAGTTAATCCAACGGCTGCCCCTCATTACTAGTGCGACCTAGTTTTATAGTAGTCATCAGCACTCGGTCGCGGCTTTGTTCCATAGGCTCGCATCTCTTAAATGGTTGACGCATATCATGACTATCTAATCGGAGCTTGATTATGAAAGCTCTCGTCTAAATAAGGACATGTAGCGATATTTTTATTTTTATTTTTTGACAGCAAAGTAGCGATACCAAAGGGCATGATCTCTAAACTTTTTGCGTACGTCCAGTCCAATTGTAAAATGTTTGCTTCATGTGAAATGTGGGGAACTAAAAAAATAAAAAAATGGGAGTAAAACATTGTCTTCAAAAATATTTGAACATTAGAAATATATTTTGAGGGAATTAATTTTCTTAACCATTTTTTTTTTTTTTTTGAGGAATGGTTCAGATAAAGAGATCTGCTAACCAAAAATCAATCAATTAGTGGTTAAGTAGACCTAGAATGAAGAGACTTGTAAATATGTATTGTCTAGTCACATAAAATGGTAATTTAAGAGTATCGAGAATACAATCTCCCCAATATAGAGACGACCTATTTGCATGACATTTTTTTGCCACCCAATCAGCTGATTGGTTGGCTTGTCTAAGAACAAAGTGAAATGAAAAAAGAGACTTCATTGTAGCAATTCCATGAGTGCAAATATCAACAACAACCGTAGAGCAAAGTTACCAGTATCAAAAGTGATAAAGAGGACAGGTCGCAGAGCAAAGTTAATTCCAAAAAATATTAACTAGAATTATACCTATAATAAATGAAGAATATAGACTTGGATGCTAATAAGAGTTGATATATGAATGTAATTTACTTTCTACTGGGTAAACCACATCAAATGAATGCATGCTATATATTGACCAAAAGAAGTATGTCAACACTCACATCCAATCAAGAAACAATTAACATTGAGCAGAATCGTATAATTTACCACCCAGTCAGGAAACATCAAATGAATGCTATTGACCAAATGATGTAAAACTAATGTCTCTATATGTGTGTGCAGTTTCACTAAACCAGAACAAAGAAAAACTGAGATTAAAGTGTGTGCAGCTAACAACAGATTTAGCAAGTCTGTTAATGAAGTTCGTTCTTCTGACTTTCTTAAAACTGTGCATGTTCATTCAATCTATTCTAGACAACCAACATCCCAACAATGAATTCATGTCACAGGTCTATTGACGCCAAAGGCCAAAAACACCATAATTGATTGATCAGTAACTGAAGGTAGTTGATATTTCTTTTGAATTATAGGCTTTCTTTTCAAGATTTGCGAATATTTGATATTTCTTTTTTTTAAGGAGAAAATAATTTCAATGATAGTTTTTTTTTTTTTCAAGATTCGAAATATTTGATATGTTTTTAAACTAAATTCAATATTTTCTTTTTTTTATAAACAATTGTAGTAATACTTGAAGCTATTTTAGAAATTTGATTACTATTTTTCTAATTTTCTAATTTTATTCGCTCAATCTAAACATTAAAAGTATATGTTTTGACCTTTGTTCAATTTTATCAATTTTTTCATTCAATCTAAACATTGAATGTATTTTGTGAAAATAATTTTTTCATCCATTTCCCGTTGAAGTAAATCAGCAATAAAGACAGTTTTTCTTTTCTTATTTGGTTGTAACAATAAACAAATTCAATCAACTATTTTGGACCATTTTGTTTTATATGATAAAATTGTGTTTCAATCTATCAAATCAATAATCAATTTTAAGAATGTGATATTACAAAACGTCTACATACTACCTGGTTAGAACGAATGAATTCCACAAAATTTTACGAAATTCATTTGCAAATCCAACTTTTTATGTTTAGAAGCACCATTTTAAAAATCAAATGAATTCAACAGTAAAAGTGCTTCCAAACACTATATATATATATATATTTTTTTTTCTTATCATTGTATTTGAGTCAAAATTAAACTAAAGTGTAAATAAAAATTTAAAAGGTAACTTTGTCCTCAAAAGAAAGGAACTAAGTTAAAAAATGTGGATTTATAAATTCCACCTCTTGAGCAAGGATTTGGGTAAGTTTTGAGCAAATCCAAAATTTGCAAATGTGCCTTTAAAATAAGTTACCAAGGTAGTTGTACAATTTTTTTTCTTTAATAGTGGATTAGATCGATTTTTCTAATTCAATTAGCTTGAGTAATCCCAACCAAACGTTCCTATTCTATTATGTATAATACCATAAGTATATATATGTTTGTGTGATTGAATTTCTTTTTTTTTTTTTTTGTGATGAGACATTTATTGTTAGGTCTATATCAAAATTATAAATCTTGTGGTGCAACGGCTTGTCCAATAATATTTGTGGTAGACTTAGGTTCGAACTCAAAAATCTTTGATCATAATACCATTACTTACTAACCAAGGGCCAAAACTCATCTACCCCAACAATTGGGGCATAGCCAAACAAAAATTTGATTCAAAAACTTTAGTTAGCAAAACACAAATACTAAAATAAGTATCGTGCCCATGAAGAAAAGTTGTCCAAGTTTTAATTGAAGGTCTTATTTTCTATGAAAGAGAGAAAAGAAGATAAAAAGACAAATAGAGAAAATATTAGTGAATATTCCCCTTTTCTAAAAAATAATAAAACAATTGTCGAGCACCGAGAAGCGAGTTAATAACAATAGAGGAATAAACCAACTTTGAAAAAAATCTATGTATTAAAGAAATGAAAAGTACATTTTGCTAAATTGGTAAAATTAGAATGACATACAGGTTTTGAAAATTACGAACTACATGAATAGAGTATCTAATTGATAATCTTGCCCTGGAACTATTTTATAATATCAAGCCTATAATATTATGCTATTCAATTTCTCAGTAGGGAAGATCTAAATTTTGTTTAAGAGAAAATGAAAATAATGATGTTTTCTTAGTGGGTAATAAAATAATGTTTCATAGACGCATATTTTAGTAAAAATTTAAATACATACACGTATATCTTTAAAAACATATGGGTCCAAAATCCGCCCATTGTGATAATATTTCATGTGGAATATGATAAATCGATCGTTTGAGATGCATAGAGGACTCTCATATCAAAGCGAGCATAAACAAAAATTCTGTTACCATTAATCGATATTATTTAATTTGAAATAATTGCGACACAAACCCATTTTTGTCCTATTAATCGTGATATCATAGTTAATCCAACGGCTGCCCCTCATTACTAGTGCGACCTAGTTTTATAGTAGTCATCAGCACTCGGTCGCGGCTTTGTTCCATAGGCTCGCATCTCTTAAATGGTTGACGCATATCATGACTATCTAATCTGCGCTTGATTATGAAAGCTCTCGTCTAAATTAGGACATGTAGCGATATTTTTATTTTTATTTTTTGACAGCAAAGTAGCGATACCAAAGGGCATGATCTCTAAACTTTTTGCACACGTCCAGTCCAATTGTAAAATGTTTGCTTCATGTGAAATGTGGGGAACTAAAAAAATAAAAAAAATGGGAGTAAAACATTGTCTTCAAAAATATTTGAACATTAGAAATATATTTTGAGGGAATTAATTTTCTTAACCATTTTTTTATTTTTTTTGAGGAATGGTTCAGATAAAGAGATCTGCTAGCCAAAAATCAATCAATTAGTGGTTAAGTAGACCTAGAATGAAGAGACTTATAAATATATATTGACTAGTAACATAAAATGGTAATGTACGAGTATCGAGAATAAAATCTCTCAATATAAAGAAGATCTATTTGCATGACATTTTTTTGCCACCCAATCAGCTTGTCTAATAACAGAGTGAAATGAAAAAAGTGACTTCATTGTAGCAATTCCGTGAGTGCAAATATCAACAACAACCGTAGAGCAAAGTTATCAGTCTCAAAAGTGATAAAGAGGACAGGTCGCAGAGCAAAGTTAATTCCAAAAAATATTAACTAGAATTATACCTATAATAAATGAGGAATATAGACTTGGATGCTAAAAAGAGTTTATATATGAATGTAATTTACTTTCTACTGGGTAAACCACATCAAATGAATGCATGCTATATATTGACCAAAAGAAGTATGTCAACACTCACATCCAATCAAGAAACAATTAACATTGAGCAGAATCGTATAATTTACCACCCAGTCAGGAAACATCAAATGAATGCTATTGACCAAATGATGTAAAACTAATGTCTCTATATGTGTGTGCAGTTTCACTAAACAAGAA
This sequence comes from Ehretia macrophylla, assembly GCA_037974665.1. Taxonomy (NCBI): domain Eukaryota; kingdom Viridiplantae; phylum Streptophyta; class Magnoliopsida; order Boraginales; family Ehretiaceae; genus Ehretia; species Ehretia macrophylla. The sequence goes on along the minus strand of CM075764.1, from coordinate 9,106,265 downwards.
CAAAGAAAAACTGAGATTAAAGTGTGTGCAGCTAACAACAGATTTAGCAAGTCTGTTAATGAAGTTCGTTCTTCTGACTTTCTTAAAACTGTGCATGTTCATTCAATCTATTCTAGACAACCAACATCCCAACAATGAATTCATGTCACAGGTCTGTTGACGCCAAAGGCCAAAAACACCATAATTGATTGATCAGTAACTGAAGGTAGTTGATATTTCTTTTGAATTATAGGCTTTCTTTTCAAGATTTGCGAATATTTGATATTTCTTTTTTTTAAGGAGAAAATAATTTCAATGATAGTTTTTTTTTTTTTCAAGATTCGAAATATTTGATATGTTTTTAAACTAAATTCAATATTTTCTTTTCTTTATAAACAATTGTAGTAATACTTGAAGCTATTTTAGAAATTTGATTACTATTTTTCTAATTTTCTAATTTTATTCGCTCAATCTAAACATTAAAAGTATATGTTTTGACCTTTGTTCAATTTTATCAATTTTTTCATTCAATCTAAACATTGAATGTATTTTGTGAAAATAATTTTTTCATCCATTTCCCGTTGAAGTAAATCAGCAATAAAGACAGTTTTTCTTTTCTTATTTGGTTGTAACAATAAACAAATTCAATCAACTATTTTGGACCATTTTGTTTTATATGATAAAATTGTGTTTCAATCTATCAAATCAATAATCAATTTTAAGAATGTGATATTACAAAACGTTTACATACTACCTGGTTAGAACGAATGAATTCCTCAAAATTTTACAAAATTCATTTGCAAATCCAACTTTTTATGTTTAGAAGCACCATTTTAAAAATCAAATGAATTCAACAGTAAAAGTGCTTCCAAACACTATATATATTTTATTTTTTTTATCATTGTATTTGAGTCAAAGTTAAACTAAAGTGTAAATAAAAATTTAAAAGATAACTTTGTCCTCAAAAGAAAGGAACTAAGTTAAAAAATGTGGATTTATAAATTCCACCTCTTGAGCAAGGATTTGGGTAAGTTTTGAGCAAATCCAAAATTTGCAAATGTGCCTTTAAAATAAGTTACCAAGGTAGTTGTACAATTTTTTTTTCTTTAATAGTGGATTAGATCGATTTTTCTAATTCAATTAGCTTGAGTAATCCCAACCAAACGTTCCTATTCTATTATGTATAATACCATAAGTATATATATGTTTGTGTGATTGAATTTCTTCTTTTTTTTTGTGTGATGAGACATTTATTGTTAGGTCTATATCAAAATTATAAATCTTGTGGTGCAACGGCTTGTCCAATAATATTTGTGGTAGACTTAGGTTCGAACTCAAAAATCTTTGATCATAATACCATTACTTACTAACCAAGGGCCAAAACTCATCTACCCCAACAATTGGGGCATAGCCAAACAAAAATTTGATTCAAAAACTTTAGTTAGCAAAACACAAATACTAAAATAAGTATCGTGCCCATGAAGAAAAGTTGTCCAAGTTTTAATTGAAGGTCTTATTTTCTATGAAAGAGAGAAAAGAAGATAAAAAGACAAATAGAGAAAATATTAGTGAATATTCCCCTTTTCTAAAAAATAATAAAACAATTGTCGAGCACCGAGAAGCGAGTTAATAACAATAGAGGAATAAACCAACTTTGAAAAAAATCTATGTATTAAAGAAATGAAAAGTACATTTTGCTAAATTGGTAAAATTAGAATGACATACAGGTTTTGAAAATTACGAACTACATGAATAGAGTATCTAATTGATAATCTTGCCCTGGAACTATTTTATAATATCAAGCCTATAATATTATGCTATTCAATTTCTCAGTAGGGAAGTTCTAAATTTTGTTTAAGAGAAAATGAAAATAATGATGTTTTCTTAGTGGGTAATAAAATAATGTTTCATAGACGCATATTTTAGTAAAAATTTAAATACATACACGTATATCTTTTAAAAATATATGGGTCCAAAATCCGCCCGTTGTGATAATATTTCATGTGGAATATGATAAATCGATCGTTTGAGATGCATAGAGGACTCTCATATCACAACGAGCATAAACAAAAATTCTGTTACCCTTAATCGATATTATTTAATTTGAAATAATTGCGACACAAACCCATTTTTGTCCTATTAATCGTGATATCATAGTTAATCCAACGGCTGCCCCTCATTACTAGTGCGACCTAGTTTTATAGTAGTCATCAGCACTCGGTCGCGGCTTTGTTCCATAGGCTCGCATCTCTTAAATGGTTGACGCATATCATGACTATCTAATCTGAGCTTGATTATGAAAGCTCTCGTCTAAATAAGGACATGTAGCGATATTTTTATTTTTATTTTTTGACAGCAAAGTAGCGATACCAAAGGGCATGATCTCTAAACTTTTTGCGTACGTCCAGTCCAATTGTAAAATGTTTGCTTCATGTGAAATGTGGGGAACTAAAAAAATAAAAAAATGGGAGTAAAACATTGTCTTCAAAAATATTTGAACATTAGAAATATATTTTGAGGGAATTAATTTTCTTAACCATTTTTTTTTTTTTTTGAGGAATGGTTCAGATAAAGAGATCTGCTAACCAAAAATCAATCAATTAGTGGTTAAGTAGACCTAGAATGAAGAGACTTGTAAATATGTATTGTCTAGTCACATAAAATGGTAATTTAAGAGTATCGAGAATACAATCTCCCCAATATAGAGACGACCTATTTGCATGACATTTTTTTGCCACCCAATCAGCTGATTGGTTGGCTTGTCTAAGAACAAAGTGAAATGAAAAAAGAGACTTCATTGTAGCAATTCCATGAGTGCAAATATCAACAACAACCGTAGAGCAAAGTTACCAGTATCAAAAGTGATAAAGAGGACAGGTCGCAGAGCAAAGTTAATTCCAAAAAATATTAACTAGAATTATACCTATAATAAATGAAGAATATAGACTTGGATGCTAAAAAGAGTTGATATATGAATGTAATTTACTTTCTACTGGGTAAACCACATCAAATGAATGCATGCTATATATTGACCAAAAGAAGTATGTCAACACTCACATCCAATCAAGAAACAATTAACATTGAGCAGAATCGTATAATTTACCACCCAGTCAGGAAACATCAAATGAATGCTATTGACCAAATGATGTAAAACTAATGTCTCTATATGTGTGTGCAGTTTCACTAAACCAGAACAAAGAAAAACTGAGATTAAAGTGTGTGCAGCTAACAACAGATTTAGCAAGTCTGTTAATGAAGTTCGTTCTTCTGACTTTCTTAAAACTGTGCATGTTCATTCAATCTATTCTAGACAACCAACATCCCAACAATGAATTCATGTCACAGGTCTGTTGACGCCAAAGGCCAAAAACACCATAATTGATTGATCAGTAACTGAAGGTAGTTGATATTTCTTTTGAATTATAGGCTTTCTTTTCAAGATTTGCGAATATTTGATATTTCTTTTTTTTAAGGAGAAAATAATTTCAATGATAGTTTTTTTTTTTTTCAAGATTCGAAATATTTGATATGTTTTTAAACTAAATTCAATATTTTCTTTTCTTTATAAACAATTGTAGTAATACTTGAAGCTATTTTAGAAATTTGATTACTATTTTTCTAATTTTCTAATTTTATTCGCTCAATCTAAACATTAAAAGTATATGTTTTGACCTTTGTTCAATTTTATCAATTTTTTCATTCAATCTAAACATTGAATGTATTTTGTGAAAATAATTTTTTCATCCATTTCCCGTTGAAGTAAATCAGCAATAAAGACAGTTTTTCTTTTCTTATTTGGTTGTAACAATAAACAAATTCAATCAACTATTTTGGACCATTTTGTTTTATATGATAAAATTGTGTTTCAATCTATCAAATCAATAATCAATTTTAAGAATGTGATATTACAAAACGTCTACATACTACCTGGTTAGAACGAATGAATTCCTCAAAATTTTACAAAATTCATTTGCAAATCCAACTTTTTATGTTTAGAAGCACCATTTTAAAAATCAAATGAATTCAACAGTAAAAGTGCTTCCAAACACTATATATATTTTATTTTTTTTATCATTGTATTTGAGTCAAAGTTAAACTAAAGTGTAAATAAAAATTTAAAAGATAACTTTGTCCTCAAAAGAAAGGAACTAAGTTAAAAAATGTGGATTTATAAATTCCACCTCTTGAGCAAGGATTTGGGTAAGTTTTGAGCAAATCCAAAATTTGCAAATGTGCCTTTAAAATAAGTTACCAAGGTAGTTGTACAATTTTTTTTTCTTTAATAGTGGATTAGATCGATTTTTCTAATTCAATTAGCTTGAGTAATCCCAACCAAACGTTCCTATTCTATTATGTATAATACCATAAGTATATATATGTTTGTGTGATTGAATTTCTTCTTTTTTTTTGTGTGATGAGACATTTATTGTTAGGTCTATATCAAAATTATAAATCTTGTGGTGCAACGGCTTGTCCAATAATATTTGTGGTAGACTTAGGTTCGAACTCAAAAATCTTTGATCATAATACCATTACTTACTAACCAAGGGCCAAAACTCATCTACCCCAACAATTGGGGCATAGCCAAACAAAAATTTGATTCAAAAACTTTAGTTAGCAAAACACAAATACTAAAATAAGTATCGTGCCCATGAAGAAAAGTTGTCCAAGTTTTAATTGAAGGTCTTATTTTCTATGAAAGAGAGAAAAGAAGATAAAAAGACAAATAGAGAAAATATTAGTGAATATTCCCCTTTTCTAAAAAATAATAAAACAATTGTCGAGCACCAAGAAGCGAGTTAATAACAATAGAGGAATAAACCAACTTTGAAAAAAATCTATGTATTAAAGAAATGAAAAGTACATTTTGCTAAATTGGTAAAATTAGAATGACATACAGGTTTTGAAAATTACGAACTACATGAATAGAGTATCTAATTGATAATCTTGCCCTGGAACTATTTTATAATATCAAGCCTATAATATTATGCTATTCAATTTCTCAGTAGGGAAGTTCTAAATTTTGTTTAAGAGAAAATGAAAATAATGATGTTTTCTTAGTGGGTAATAAAATAATGTTTCATAGACGCATATTTTAGTAAAAATTTAAATACATACACGTATATCTTTTAAAAATATATGGGTCCAAAATCCGCCCGTTGTGATAATATTTCATGTGGAATATGATAAATCGATCGTTTGAGATGCATAGAGGACTCTCATATCACAACGAGCATAAACAAAAATTCTGTTACCCTTAATCGATATTATTTAATTTGAAATAATTGCGACACAAACCCATTTTTGTCCTATTAATCGTGATATCATAGTTAATCCAACGGCTGCCCCTCATTACTAGTGCGACCTAGTTTTATAGTAGTCATCAGCACTCGGTCGCGGCTTTGTTCCATAGGCTCGCATCTCTTAAATGGTTGACGCATATCATGACTATCTAATCGGAGCTTGATTATGAAAGCTCTCGTCTAAATAAGGACATGTAGCGATATTTTTATTTTTATTTTTTGACAGCAAAGTAGCGATACCAAAGGGCATGATCTCTAAACTTTTTGCGTACGTCCAGTCCAATTGTAAAATGTTTGCTTCATGTGAAATGTGGGGAACTAAAAAAATAAAAAAATGGGAGTAAAACATTGTCTTCAAAAATATTTGAACATTAGAAATATATTTTGAGGGAATTAATTTTCTTAACCATTTTTTTTTTTTTTTTTTGAGGAATGGTTCAGATAAAGAGATCTGCTAACCAAAAATCAATCAATTAGTGGTTAAGTAGACCTAGAATGAAGAGACTTGTAAATATGTATTGTCTAGTCACATAAAATGGTAATTTAAGAGTATCGAGAATACAATCTCCCCAATATAGAGACGACCTATTTGCATGACATTTTTTTGCCACCCAATCAGCTGATTGGTTGGCTTGTCTAAGAACAAAGTGAAATGAAAAAAGAGACTTCATTGTAGCAATTCCATGAGTGCAAATATCAACAACAACCGTAGAGCAAAGTTACCAGTATCAAAAGTGATAAAGAGGACAGGTCGCAGAGCAAAGTTAATTCCAAAAAATATTAACTAGAATTATACCTATAATAAATGAAGAATATAGACTTGGATGCTAATAAGAGTTGATATATGAATGTAATTTACTTTCTACTGGGTAAACCACATCAAATGAATGCATGCTATATATTGACCAAAAGAAGTATGTCAACACTCACATCCAATCAAGAAACAATTAACATTGAGCAGAATCGTATAATTTACCACCCAGTCAGGAAACATCAAATGAATGCTATTGACCAAATGATGTAAAACTAATGTCTCTATATGTGTGTGCAGTTTCACTAAACCAGAACAAAGAAAAACTGAGATTAAAGTGTGTGCAGCTAACAACAGATTTAGCAAGTCTGTTAATGAAGTTCGTTCTTCTGACTTTCTTAAAACTGTGCATGTTCATTCAATCTATTCTAGACAACCAACATCCCAACAATGAATTCATGTCACAGGTCTATTGACGCCAAAGGCCAAAAACACCATAATTGATTGATCAGTAACTGAAGGTAGTTGATATTTCTTTTGAATTATAGGCTTTCTTTTCAAGATTTGCGAATATTTGATATTTCTTTTTTTTAAGGAGAAAATAATTTCAATGATAGTTTTTTTTTTTTTCAAGATTCGAAATATTTGATATGTTTTTAAACTAAATTCAATATTTTCTTTTCTTTATAAACAATTGTAGTAATACTTGAAGCTATTTTAGAAATTTGATTACTATTTTTCTAATTTTCTAATTTTATTCGCTCAATCTAAACATTAAAAGTATATGTTTTGACCTTTGTTCAATTTTATCAATTTTTTCATTCAATCTAAACATTGAATGTATTTTGTGAAAATAATTTTTTCATCCATTTCCCGTTGAAGTAAATCAGCAATAAAGACAGTTTTTCTTTTCTTATTTGGTTGTAACAATAAACAAATTCAATCAACTATTTTGGACCATTTTGTTTTATATGATAAAATTGTGTTTCAATCTATCAAATCAATAATCAATTTTAAGAATGTGATATTACAAAACGTCTACATACTACCTGGTTAGAACGAATGAATTCCACAAAATTTTACGAAATTCATTTGCAAATCCAACTTTTTATGTTTAGAAGCACCATTTTAAAAATCAAATGAATTCAACAGTAAAAGTGCTTCCAAACACTATATATATTTTATTTTTTTTATCATTGTATTTGAGTCAAAGTTAAACTAAAGTGTAAATAAAAATTTAAAAGATAACTTTGTCCTCAAAAGAAAGGAACTAAGTTAAAAAATGTGGATTTATAAATTCCACCTCTTGAGCAAGGATTTGGATAAGTTTTGAGCAAATCCAAAATTTGCAAATGTGCCTTTAAAATAAGTTACCAAGGTAGTTGTACAATTTTTTTTTCTTTAATAGTGGATTAGATCGATTTTTCTAATTCAATTAGCTTGAGTAATCCCAACCAAACGTTCCTATTCTATTATGTATAATACCATAAGTATATATATGTTTGTGTGATTGAATTTCTTCTTTTTTTTTGTGTGATGAGACATTTATTGTTAGGTCTATATCAAAATTATAAATCTTGTGGTGCAACGGCTTGTCCAATAATATTTGTGGTAGACTTAGGTTCGAACTCAAAAATCTTTGATCATAATACCATTACTTACTAACCAAGGGCCAAAACTCATCTACCCCAACAATTGGGGCATAGCCAAACAAAAATTTGATTCAAAAACTTTAGTTAGCAAAACACAAATACTAAAATAAGTATCGTGCCCATGAAGAAAAGTTGTCCAAGTTTTAATTGAAGGTCTTATTTTCTATGAAAGAGAGAAAAGAAGATAAAAAGACAAATAGAGAAAATATTAGTGAATATTCCCCTTTTCTAAAAAATAATAAAACAATTGTCGAGCACCGAGAAGCGAGTTAATAACAATAGAGGAATAAACCAACTTTGAAAAAAATCTATGTATTAAAGAAATGAAAAGTACATTTTGCTAAATTGGTAAAATTAGAATGACATACAGGTTTTGAAAATTACGAACTACATGAATAGAGTATCTAATTGATAATCTTGCCCTGGAACTATTTTATAATATCAAGCCTATAATATTATGCTATTCAATTTCTCAGTAGGGAAGTTCTAAATTTTGTTTAAGAGAAAATGAAAATAATGATGTTTTCTTAGTGGGTAATAAAATAATGTTTCATAGACGCATATTTTAGTAAAAATTTAAATACATACACGTATATCTTTTAAAAATATATGGGTCCAAAATCCGCCCGTTGTGATAATATTTCATGTGGAATATGATAAATCGATCGTTTGAGATGCATAGAGGACTCTCATATCACAACGAGCATAAACAAAAATTCTGTTACCCTTAATCGATATTATTTAATTTGAAATAATTGCGACACAAACCCATTTTTGTCCTATTAATCGTGATATCATAGTTAATCCAACGGCTGCCCCTCATTACTAGTGCGACCTAGTTTTATAGTAGTCATCAGCACTCGGTCGCGGCTTTGTTCCATAGGCTCGCATCTCTTAAATGGTTGACGCATATCATGACTATCTAATCGGAGCTTGATTATGAAAGCTCTCGTCTAAATAAGGACATGTAGCGATATTTTTATTTTTATTTTTTGACAGCAAAGTAGCGATACCAAAGGGCATGATCTCTAAACTTTTTGCGTACGTCCAGTCCAATTGTAAAATGTTTGCTTCATGTGAAATGTGGGGAACTAAAAAAATAAAAAAATGGGAGTAAAACATTGTCTTCAAAAATATTTGAACATTAGAAATATATTTTGAGGGAATTAATTTTCTTAACCATTTTTTTTTTTTTTTTGAGGAATGGTTCAGATAAAGAGATCTGCTAACCAAAAATCAATCAATTAGTGGTTAAGTAGACCTAGAATGAAGAGACTTGTAAATATGTATTGTCTAGTCACATAAAATGGTAATTTAAGAGTATCGAGAATACAATCTCCCCAATATAGAGACGACCTATTTGCATGACATTTTTTTGCCACCCAATCAGCTGATTGGTTGGCTTGTCTAAGAACAAAGTGAAATGAAAAAAGAGACTTCATTGTAGCAATTCCATGAGTGCAAATATCAACAACAACCGTAGAGCAAAGTTACCAGTATCAAAAGTGATAAAGAGGACAGGTCGCAGAGCAAAGTTAATTCCAAAAAATATTAACTAGAATTATACCTATAATAAATGAAGAATATAGACTTGGATGCTAATAAGAGTTGATATATGAATGTAATTTACTTTCTACTGGGTAAACCACATCAAATGAATGCATGCTATATATTGACCAAAAGAAGTATGTCAACACTCACATCCAATCAAGAAACAATTAACATTGAGCAGAATCGTATAATTTACCACCCAGTCAGGAAACATCAAATGAATGCTATTGACCAAATGATGTAAAACTAATGTCTCTATATGTGTGTGCAGTTTCACTAAACCAGAACAAAGAAAAACTGAGATTAAAGTGTGTGCAGCTAACAACAGATTTAGCAAGTCTGTTAATGAAGTTCGTTCTTCTGACTTTCTTAAAACTGTGCATGTTCATTCAATCTATTCTAGACAACCAACATCCCAACAATGAATTCATGTCACAGGTCTATTGACGCCAAAGGCCAAAAACACCATAATTGATTGATCAGTAACTGAAGGTAGTTGATATTTCTTTTGAATTATAGGCTTTCTTTTCAAGATTTGCGAATATTTGATATTTCTTTTTTTTAAGGAGAAAATAATTTCAATGATAGTTTTTTTTTTTTTCAAGATTCGAAATATTTGATATGTTTTTAAACTAAATTCAATATTTTCTTTTCTTTATAAACAATTGTAGTAATACTTGAAGCTATTTTAGAAATTTGATTACTATTTTTCTAATTTTCTAATTTTATTCGCTCAATCTAAACATTAAAAGTATATGTTTTGACCTTTGTTCAATTTTATCAATTTTTTCATTCAATCTAAACATTGAATGTATTTTGTGAAAATAATTTTTTCATCCATTTCCCGTTGAAGTAAATCAGCAATAAAGACAGTTTTTCTTTTCTTATTTGGTTGTAACAATAAACAAATTCAATCAACTATTTTGGACCATTTTGTTTTATATGATAAAATTGTGTTTCAATCTATCAAATCAATAATCAATTTTAAGAATGTGATATTACAAAACGTCTACATACTACCTGGTTAGAACGAATGAATTCCACAAAATTTTACGAAATTCATTTGCAAATCCAACTTTTTATGTTTAGAAGCACCATTTTAAAAATCAAATGAATTCAACAGTAAAAGTGCTTCCAAACACTATATATATATATATTTTTTTTTTCTTATCATTGTATTTGAGTCAAAATTAAACTAAAGTGTAAATAAAAATTTAAAAGGTAACTTTGTCCTCAAAAGAAAGGAACTAAGTTAAAAAATGTGGATTTATAAATTCCACCTCTTGAGCAAGGATTTGGGTAAGTTTTGAGCAAATCCAAAATTTGCAAATGTGCCTTTAAAATAAGTTACCAAGGTAGTTGTACAATTTTTTTTCTTTAATAGTGGATTAGATCGATTTTTCTAATTCAATTAGCTTGAGTAATCCCAACCAAACGTTCCTATTCTATTATGTATAATACCATAAGTATATATATGTTTGTGTGATTGAATTTCTTTTTTTTTTTTTTTGTGATGAGACATTTATTGTTAGGTCTATATCAAAATTATAAATCTTGTGGTGCAACGGCTTGTCCAATAATATTTGTGGTAGACTTAGGTTCGAACTCAAAAATCTTTGATCATAATACCATTACTTACTAACCAAGGGCCAAAACTCATCTACCCCAACAATTGGGGCATAGCCAAACAAAAATTTGATTCAAAAACTTTAGTTAGCAAAACACAAATACTAAAATAAGTATCGTGCCCATGAAGAAAAGTTGTCCAAGTTTTAATTGAAGGTCTTATTTTCTATGAAAGAGAGAAAAGAAGATAAAAAGACAAATAGAGAAAATATTAGTGAATATTCCCCTTTTCTAAAAAATAATAAAACAATTGTCGAGCACCGAGAAGCGAGTTAATAACAATAGAGGAATAAACCAACTTTGAAAAAAATCTATGTATTAAAGAAATGAAAAGTACATTTTGCTAAATTGGTAAAATTAGAATGACATACAGGTTTTGAAAATTACGAACTACATGAATAGAGTATCTAATTGATAATCTTGCCCTGGAACTATTTTATAATATCAAGCCTATAATATTATGCTATTCAATTTCTCAGTAGGGAAGATCTAAATTTTGTTTAAGAGAAAATGAAAATAATGATGTTTTCTTAGTGGGTAATAAAATAATGTTTCATAGACGCATATTTTAGTAAAAATTTAAATACATACACGTATATCTTTAAAAACATATGGGTCCAAAATCCGCCCATTGTGATAATATTTCATGTGGAATATGATAAATCGATCGTTTGAGATGCATAGAGGACTCTCATATCAAAGCGAGCATAAACAAAAATTCTGTTACCATTAATCGATATTATTTAATTTGAAATAATTGCGACACAAACCCATTTTTGTCCTATTAATCGTGATATCATAGTTAATCCAACGGCTGCCCCTCATTACTAGTGCGACCTAGTTTTATAGTAGTCATCAGCACTCGGTCGCGGCTTTGTTCCATAGGCTCGCATCTCTTAAATGGTTGACGCATATCATGACTATCTAATCTGCGCTTGATTATGAAAGCTCTCGTCTAAATTAGGACATGTAGCGATATTTTTATTTTTATTTTTTGACAGCAAAGTAGCGATACCAAAGGGCATGATCTCTAAACTTTTTGCACACGTCCAGTCCAATTGTAAAATGTTTGCTTCATGTGAAATGTGGGGAACTAAAAAAATAAAAAAAATGGGAGTAAAACATTGTCTTCAAAAATATTTGAACATTAGAAATATATTTTGAGGGAATTAATTTTCTTAACCATTTTTTTATTTTTTTTGAGGAATGGTTCAGATAAAGAGATCTGCTAGCCAAAAATCAATCAATTAGTGGTTAAGTAGACCTAGAATGAAGAGACTTATAAATATATATTGACTAGTAACATAAAATGGTAATGTACGAGTATCGAGAATAAAATCTCTCAATATAAAGAAGATCTATTTGCATGACATTTTTTTGCCACCCAATCAGCTTGTCTAATAACAGAGTGAAATGAAAAAAGTGACTTCATTGTAGCAATTCCGTGAGTGCAAATATCAACAACAACCGTAGAGCAAAGTTATCAGTCTCAAAAGTGATAAAGAGGACAGGTCGCAGAGCAAAGTTAATTCCAAAAAATATTAACTAGAATTATACCTATAATAAATGAGGAATATAGACTTGGATGCTAAAAAGAGTTGATATATGAATGTAATTTACTTTCTACTGGGTAAACCACATCAAATGAATGCATGCTATATATTGACCAAAAGAAGTATGTCAACACTCACATCCAATCAAGAAACAATTAACATTGAGCAGAATCGTATAATTTACCACCCAGTCAGGAAACATCAAATGAATGCTATTGACCAAATGATGTAAAACTAATGTCTCTATATGTGTGTGCAGTTTAACTAAACCAGAACAAAGAAAAACTGAGATTAAAGTGTGTGCAGCTAACAACAGATTTAGCAAGTCTGTTAATGAAGTTCGTTCTTCTGTCTTGGTGAAAAGGAACATCACCAAACGGCTCCCAACCATCACCAGGGGTATTTGAGTCAAAGTTAAACTAAAGTGTAAATAAAAATTTAAAAGGTAATTTTGTCCTCAAAAGAAAGGAACTAATTTAAAAAATGTGGATTTATAAATTTCACCTCTTGAGCAAGGATTTGGGTAAGTTTTGAGGAAATCCAAAATTTGCAAATGTGCCTTTAAAATAAGTTACCAAGGTAGTTGTACAATTTTTTTTTTCTTTAATAGTGGATTAGATCGATTTTTCTAATTCAATTAGCTTGAGTAATCCCAACCAAACGTTCCTATTCTATTATGTATAATACCATAAGTATATATATGTTTGTGTGATTGAATTTCTTCTTTTTTTGTGTGTGATAAGACATTTATTGTTAGGTCTATATCAAAATTATAAATCTTGTGGTGCAACAGCTTGTTCAATAATATTTGTGGTAGACTTAGGTTCGAACTCAAAAATCTTTGATCATAATACCATTACTTACTAACCAAGGGCCAAAACTCATCTACCCCAACAATTGGGGCATAGCCAAACAAAAATTTGATTCAAAAACTTTTGTTAGCAAAACACAAATACTAAAATAAGTATCGTGCTCATGAAGAAAAGTTGTCCAAGTTTTAATTGAAGGTCTTATTTTCTATGAAAGAGACAAAAGAAGATAAAGAGACAAATAGAGAAAAAATTAGTGAATATTCCCCTTTTCTAAAAAATAATAAAACAATTGTCGAGCACCGAGAAGCGAGTTAAGAACAATAGAGGAATAAACCAACTTTGAAAAAAATCTATGTATTAAAGAAATGAAAAGTGCATTTTGCTAAATTGGTAAAATTAGAATGACATACAGGTTTTTAAAATTACGAACTACATGAATAGAGTATCTAATTGATAATCTTGCCCTGGAACTATTTTATAATATCAAGCCTATAATATTATGCTATTCAATGTCTCAGTAGGGAAGATCTAAATTTTGTTTAAGAGAAAATGAAAATATTGATGTTTTCTTAGTGGGTAATAAAATAATGTTTCATAAACGCATATTTTAGTAAAAATTTAAATACATACACGTATATCTTTTAAAAATATATGGGTCCAAAATACGTCCATTGTGATAATATTTCATGTGAAATATGATAAATCGGTCGTTTGAGATGCATAGAGGACTCTCATATCACAGCGAGCATAAACAAAAATTCTGTTACCATTAATCGATATTATTTAATTTGAAATAGTTGCGACAAAAACCCATTTTTGTCCTATTAATCGTAATATAGTCGTCATCAGCACTAGGTCGCGGCTTTGTTCCATAGGCTCGCATCTCTTAAATGGTTGATGCATATCATGACTATCTAATCTGAGCTTGATTATGCAAGCTCTCGTCTAAATAAGGACATGTAGCGATATTTTTATTTTTATTTTTTGACAGCAAAGTAGCGATACCAAAGGGCATGATCTCTAAACTTTTTGCACACGTCCAGTCCAATTGTAAAATGTTTGTTTCATGTCAAACGTGGGGAACTAAAAAAATAAAAAAATGGGAGTAAAGCATTATCTTCAAAAATATTTGAACATTAGAAATATATTTTGAGGGAATTAATTTTCTTAATCATTTTTTTTTTTTTGAGGAATGGTTCAGATAAAGAGATCTGCTAGCCAAAAGTCAATTAATTAGTGGGTAAAGTAGATCTAGAATGAAGAGACTTATAAATATATATTGTCTAGTCATATAAAATGGTAATGTAAGAGTATCGAGAATACAATCTCCTCAATATAAAGACGACCTATTTGCATGACATTTTTTTTCCACCCAATCAACTGATTGGTTGGCTTGTCTAATAACAAAGTGAAATGAAAAAAGAGACTTCATTGTAGCAATTCCGTGAGTGCAAATATCAACAACAACCGTAGAGCAAAGTTATCAGTCTCAAAAGTGATAAAGAGGACAGGTCGCAGAGCAAAGTTAATTCCAAAAAATATTAACTAGAATTATACCTATAATAAATGAGGAATATAGACTTGGATGCTAAAAAGAGTTGATATATGAATGTAATTTACTTTCTTCTGGGTAAACCACATCAAATGAATGCATGCTATATATTGACCAAAAGAAGTATGTCAACACTCACATCCAATCAAGAAACAATTAACATTGAGCAGAATCGTATAATTTACCACCCAGTCAGGAAACATCAAATGAATGCTATTGACCAAATGATGTAAAACTAATGTCTCTATATGTGTGTGCAGTTTAACTAAACCAGAACAAAGAAAAACTGAGATTAAAGTGTGTGCAGCTAACAACAGATTTAGCAAGTCTGTTAATGAATTTCGTTCTTCTGACTTTCTTAAAACTGTGCATTTTTTTTCAATCTATTCTAGACAACCAACATCCCAACAATGAATTCATGTCACAGGTCTGTTGACGCCAAAGGCCAAAAACACCATAATTTATTGATCAGTAACTGAAGGAGCATACATACCACCAAAGACAACAATAAAACATACATTCTAGTCTAAATATTTCTTCAATGCCTGCAGTCTTGTAGAAAAGCTTGCACCAGGAAAAAGGACCCTTCTACCTGCCAACATAGAGAACAAAGTAGACAAGTTACTGTACGTAAAAACAATTATGTCATCAAACAGCAACGATTTCGAGATATATATATATTTTTTTTGAGAGGTATTCTTAACAACGATTCCGAAATATTAAACAAATAAGGCTAAGAAAAGCAAACCAAGGCTTCAACAAAAGCCCCAACCAGTGAAAAATGGGATCGAGGGTCGGCTTCGCTTCTTTTTGGGGATCACAAACATCCCTAAAAAATATATATACATATATGTTAGCAAGTGGCATGATACATAAACCTCAATTTGAATTGACAGAATAAAGATTCTTAAAATATTAGTATTAGAATATTGTAAAAAGGAAAACACAAGGAAAAGAAAGAGAAAAGTTACACAGCAAATGCAGCCTGAACATTGTGTGGATAAGCTGGTGCGATACATTTTTTTCTTGAGATAACTTTCAAAACTGGGTAGGTCTGACCAAGCCCAATGCGAAATTTTACACATCGATAATCCGTATAGTGCGCAAAATGTGTTTCTTCATTGTTGCCATCTTGGCAACTACAAGCGTACATGTTGCCATCCCTCCAAAATAAAGCAAGCTCACCTTCTCCGAGATGAACTAGTCGAGGAAAATCGACCTCGTCATCAAATGGAGTATGAAGCAGCCCCTCTTTAATTACATCAACACAGAAAGTTTTGCGTTTTACAAGGTCCAGACCAAGTATGTATGTGCCCCCCCCCAACATCCGTCCATAGCAAAACCTTTCCAACAACCACAGCAGGATCATTACCAAAATTCACGACCATGTCTTGGTGAAAAGGAACATCACCAAACGGCTCCCAACCAACACCAGGAGAATTTGAGTCAAAGTTAAACTAAAGAGGAAATAAAAAATTAGAAGAAAAGTTTGTCCTCAAAAGAAAGGAACTATGTTAAAAAATGTGGATTTATAAATTTCACCTCTTGAGCAGGGATTTGGGTAAGTTTTGAGGAAATCCAAAATTTGCAAATGTGCCTTTAAAATAAGTTACCAAGGTAGTTGTACAATTTTTTTTTTCTTTAATAGTGAATTAGATCGATTTTTCTAATTCAATTAGCTTGAGTAATCCCAACCAAACGTTCCTATTTTATTATGTATAATACCATAAGTATATATATGTTTGTGTGATTGAATTTCTTCTTTTTTTGTGTGTGATAAGACATTTATTGTTAGGTCTATATCAAAATTATAAATCTTGTGGTGCAACAGTTTGTTCAATAATATTTGTGGTAGACTTAGGTTCGAACTCAAAAATCTTTGATCATAATACCATTACTTACTAACCAAGGGCCAAAACTCATCTACCCCAACAATTGGGGCATAGCCAAACAAAAATTTGATTCAAAAACTTTTGTTAGCAAAACACAAATACTAAAATAAGTATCGTGCTCATGAAGAAAAGTTGTCCAAGTTTTAATTGAAGGTCTTATTTTCTATGAAAGAGACAAAAGAAGATAAAGAGACAAATAGAGAAAAAATTAGTGAATATTCCCCTTTTCTAAAAAATAATAAAACAATTGTCGAGCACCGAGAAGCGAGTTAAGAACAATAGAGGAATAAACCAACTTTGAAAAAAATCTATGTATTAAAGAAATGAAAAGTGCATTTTGCTAAATTGGTAAAATTAGAATGACATACAGGTTTTTAAAATTACGAACTACATGAATAGAGTATCTAATTGATAATCTTGCCCTGGAACTATTTTATAATATCAAGCCTATAATATTATGCTATTCAATGTCTCAGTAGGGAAGATCTAAATTTTGTTTAAGAGAAAATGAAAATAATGATGTTTTCTTAGTGGGTAATAAAATAATGTTTCATAAATGTATATTTTAGTAAAAATTTAAATACATACACATATATCTTTTAAAAATATATGGGTCCAAAATACGCCCATTGTGATAATATTTCATGTGAAATATGATAAATCGATCGTTTGAGATGCATAGAGGACTCTCATATCACATCGAGCATAAACAAAAATTCTGTTACCATTAATCGATATTATTTAATTTGAAATAGTTGCGACAAAAACCCATTTTTGTCATATTAATCGTAATATAGTCGTCATCAGCACTAGGTCGCGGCTTTGTTCCATAGGCTCGCATCTCTCAAATGGTTGATGCATATCATGACTATCTAATCTGAGCTTGATTATGCAAGCTCTCGTCTAAATATGGACATGTAGCGATATTTTTATTTTTATTTTTATTTTTTGACAGCAAAGTAGCGATACCAAAGGGCATGATCTCTAAACTTTTTGCACACGTCCAGTCCAATTGTAAAATGTTTGTTTCATGTGAAACGTGGGGAACTAAAAAAATAAAAAAATGGGAGTAAAGCATTATCTTCAAAAATATTTGAACATTAGAAATATATTTTGAGGGAATTAATTTTCTTAATCATTTTTTTTTTTTTGAGGATTGGTTCAGATAAAGAGATCTGCTAGCCAAAAGTCAATTAATTAGTGGGTAAAGTAGACCTAGAATGAAGAGACTTATAAATATATATTGTCTAGTCACATAAAATGGTAATGCAAGAGTATCGAGAATACAATCTCCTCAATATAAAGACGACCTATTTGCATGACATTTTTTTTCCACCCAATCAACTGATTGGTTGGCTTGTCTAATAACAAAGTGAAATGAAAAAAGAGACTTCATTGTAGCAATTCCGTGAGTGCAAATATCAACAACAACCGTAGAGCAAAGTTATCAGTCTCAAAAGTGATAAAGAGGACAGGTCGCAGAGCAAAGTTAATTCCAAAAAATATTAACTAGAATTATACCTATAATAAATGAGGAATATAGACTTGGATGCTAAAAAGAGTTGATATATGAATGCAATTTACTTTCTACTGGGTAAACCACATCAAATGAATGCATGCTATATATTGACCAAAAGAAGTATGTCAACACTCACATCCAATCAAGAAACAATTAACATTGAGCAGAATCGTATAATTTACCACCCAGTCAGGAAACATCAAATGAATGCTATTGACCAAATGATGTAAAACTAATGTCTCTATATGTGTGTGCAGTTTAACTAAACCAGAACAAAGAAAAACTGAGATTAAAGTGTGTGCAGCTAACAACAGATTTAGCAAGTCTGTTAATGAAGTTCGTTCTTCTGACTTTCTTAAAATTGTGCATGTTCATTCAATCTATTCTAGACAACCAACATCCCAACAATGAATTCATGTCACAGGTCTGTTGACGCCAAAGGCCAAAAACACCATAATTTATTGATCAGTAACTGAAGGAGCATACATACCACCAAAGACAACAATAAAACATACATTCTAGTCTAAATATTTCTTCAATGCCTGCAGTCTTGTAGAAAAGCTTGCACCAGGAAAAAGGACCCTTCTACCTGCCAACATAGAGAACAAAGTAGACAAGTTACTGTACGTAAAAACAATTATGTCATCAAACAGCAACGATTTCGAGATTTTTTTTTTTTTGAGAGGTATTCATAACAACGATTCCGAAATATTAAACAAATAAGGCTAAGAAAAGCAAACCAAGGCTTCCACAAAAGCCCCAACCAGTGAAAAATGGGATCGAGGGTCGGCTTCGCTTCTTTTTGGGGATCACAAACATCCCTAAAAAATATATATACATATATGTTAGCAAGTGGCATGATACATAAACCTCAATTTGAATTGACAGAATAAAGATTCTTAAAATATTAGTATTAGAATATTGTAAAAAGGAAAACACAAGGAAAAGAAAGAGAAAAGTTACACAGCAAATGCAGCGTGAACATTGTGTGGATAAGCTGGTGCGATACATTTTTTTCTTGAGATAACTTTCAAAACTGGGTTGGTCTGACCAAGCCCAATGCGAAATTTTACACATCGATAATCCGTATAGTGATTTTTTACCCCATTGTACAATTCATTTGAAGCATTGGCGACCAACATATATGCATGACTTGATGCTTTTATCACTTCATAGTGATTTTTTACCCCAAAAAAAAGTATGGATAGTGGATTCCAACGTGGCACCAGGAGGTCCACACAAATGTTGCCGCTGTTTTATTTTTTATGTTTTACATTTTATCAAGGGACGAAATGTCTAATGGGAAAATTTCATATTTAATCCCAATTATTTTTAAAAAGTCCCAATTAAGTCTTTATTGTTTAAATTTTTTTAATTTTTTCTCTATTATTTCTCCATAAGTTTTAATTTTGTGTTTATTATTTAAATTTTTTTAATTTTGTCTCTATTATTTGTCAAAAAGTTTTAATTTTATCACTATTATTCCTAAAATGCTTCATTTTTATCTATATTATTTTTAAAAAAATTTTAAGTTCATCCCTATTATTTTTCTTAAGTTTTAAATTCATCTCTAATATTTAAGGACTAAATTAAAATTTTCAGAGAAATACTAGGGACCAAATTGATTAATTTTAAATAATTCAGACGAATTTAAAATTTTAGGTAAATAATAAAAACAAAATTGAAACTTTTTGAAAACAATCCCCACAGCCATCCCTATACATCAATCCCTCCAGAAATCCCTACAGCCATCCCTATGCATCAATCTATTATAGCGGAAAATGTGAAAAGACACTTCCAAAATGCACAATCGGTTTTTGATTCTAGCGGAAATATGATTTTTGACCCTAAGATGACTACTTTGTTAGAGATTTTCAATAGCTTGGTTGATGTGTTGTTTGATGTTATACCATTTGCGTATGAGGGCATGGCTACTGGGTATTATACATCCCCACTATCATTTGCACTCTCTCATAGGTAATATAAAGAATAATGTTATCGTTTTAGTAATTATTGTTTCATATTTTAATTGTTTAGTGTTATTTTATATTTGTAGGATGGATTTAATTGAATTTTTAGAGGAGGAGCCTTATATTGTTTGGCCCAGGGATGCTTATTAGGTAAATTCCCATCTTTCAACATATGTGTATGTTAATTTTAATTGAGAGAATGGTTTGCATGCGTACTATAATTGTTCTGCTCACACATTTATCTTCTCTCCTTGTAGACGACAAGTTCGTTCTTGTCCAGAAAAGCAGCTGACGAGAAAGTTCGGTGCTCGGTTGTGCTGCGTCATGTTTTTTGGTGTCCGTATAATACGTACTGTCCTATTATTAGTAATGTAATATTGAAGTTTATACTATGCAATGCATTTAGCTCTGCATTAATCGATTGAGCAAGTGAGACTTGGAGAAACGGATGAGGGTTTTTCTTTTTTTTGCCAAAGTGATGATGGGCTGACTATACGTACTGTCCTATTATTAATAATTTAATATTGAAGTTTATTCTATGCAATGCATTTAGCTCTGCATTAATGGATTGAGCAAGTGAGACTTGAAGAAACGAATGATGGTTTTTCTTTTTTCGCAAAGTGATGATGGGCGGACTATACAAGTCTTCTGTTGTAATAATGGGCTGAAGTTTATACATGTCTTCTGTTGTTTGTTTCTCTCCTTGCTTGCCGCACTGGAGGCTTTGGTAGCCTTGCAGAATAGACGTGATCAGCTTCTTGTTTTCAAGCTGTGAGCGTATGCTTGACATCATGCTCCCTGCCAAAAGGGGAAAGAGTTGATTTTTTCTGTTGTGATCAGCCTTGAGTTCATATCTTTTCTTACTTGAAATTTGAAGATATATTTTAATTTTTTCTTTGTCAGCGAAGTAGCGATACCAAAGGGAATGATCTCTAAACCCTTTGCTCCCGTCCGGTCCAATTGTAAAATGTTTGTTTCATGTGAAATGTGGGGAACTGAAAAAAAATGGTAAGATGGGAGGAAAAAATTATCTTAGAAAAATATTATGTAGTAGAAAAGGAATTGTATAGTATGTATTGCTCAAAAGTAGATGCAAAATGATGCCGTTTTCTGTTTTGTGTTAATTTGTTATGGCTTTTGCTTTTGGTTTATTTCTTTTTTAAGGCTCTTTTTGTTTTATATGAAAATGTGGGAAATGAAAAAATAAAAGAGATGGGAAGAAAATATTGTTTTAGAAAAATGAAGGAGTAATTATTTTGAATTATAGGCTTTCTTTTCAAGATTTGCGAATATTTGATATTTCTTTTTTTAAAGAGAAAATAATTTCAATGATAGTTTTTTTTTTCAAGATTAAAAATAATTGATATGTTTTTAAACTAAATTCAATATTTTCTTTTCTTTATAAACAATTGCAGTAATACTTGAAGCTATTTTAGATATTTGATTACTATTTTCCTAATTTTCTAATTTTATTCGTTCAATCTAAACATTAAAAGTATATGTTTTGACCTTTGTTCAATTTTATCAATTTTTTCATTCAATCTAAACATTGAATGTATTTTGTGAAAATAATTTTTTCATCCATTTCCCGTTGAAGTAAATCAGCAATAAAGACAGCTTTTCTTTTCTTATTTGGTTGTAACAATAAACAAATTCAATCAACTATTTTGGACCATTTTGTTTTATATGATAAAATTTTGTTTCAATCTATCAAATCAATAATCAATTTTAAGAATGTGATATTACAAAACGTTTACATACTACCTGGTTAGAACAAATGAATTCTACAAAATTTTGCAAAATTCATTTGCAAATCCAACTTTTTATATTTAGAAGCACCACTTTAAAAATCAAATGAATTCAACAGTAAAAGTACTTCCAAACAATATATATTTTATATTTTTTATCTTTGTATTTGAGTCAAAGTTAAACTGAAGTGTAAAGAAAAATTTAAAAGGTAATTTTGTCCTCAAAAGAAAGGAACTAAGTTAAAAAATGTGGATTTATGAATTCCACCTCTTGAGTAAGTATTTGGGTAAGTTTTGAGCAAATCAAAAATTTGCAAATTTGCCTTTAAAATAAATTACCAAGGCAGTTGTACAATTTTTTTTTCTTTAATAGTGGATTAGATCGATTTTTCTAATTCAATTAGCTTCAGTAATCCCAACCAAACGTTCCTATTCTATTATGTATAATATCATAAGTATATATATGTTTGTGTGATTGAATTTCTTCTTATTTGTGTGTGATGAGACATTTATCGTTAGGTCTATATCAAAATTATAAATCTTGTGGTGCAACGGCTTGTCCAACAATATTTGTGGTGGACTTAGGTTCGAACTCAAAAATCTTTGATCATAATACCATTACCTACTAACCAAGGGCCAAAACTCATCTACCCCAACAATTGGGGCATAGCCAAACAAAAAATTTGATACAAAAACTTTAGTTAGCAAAACAAAAATACTAAAATAAGTATCGTGCTCATGAAGAAAAGTTGCCCAAGTTTTAATTGAAGGTCTTATTTTCAATGAAAGAGAGAAAAGAAGATAGAGACAAATAGAGAAAAAATTAGTGAATATTCCCCTTTTCTAAAAAAAAATAAAACAATTGTCGAGCACCGATAAGCGAGCTAAGAACAATAGAGGAATAAACCAACTTCGAAAAAAATTTATATATTAAAGAAATGAAAAGTGCATTTTGCTAAATTGGTAAAATTAGAATGACATACAGGTTTTGGGCCCTGACCTAACTACGTTAGCCGGGCACTAGGGTTAAGCGGTAAAGTCGTCAGAGTCAAACGGGGAGGGTTTAAATCATCTCTGCCGCGCTTTAGCGGCCTCTATCTGCTAACAGAGGTACGTGTATTATATTTTGTCCTTTTATTATATTTTTTTCTATTATTCTTTTGAACACCGCAAAGATGATGTTTTGAGTTTCGGTTTCGGTTTTATGATTTAACAATCACACGTTAAAACAATCACACACAGATCTATATACACAACAAAAAATATCAGTGATAAAAACTTGCAAATTTTGCTTTCGGAGGTATTCCTTTTGACGTACTTCATGGCTGAACCAGTGGAGGGTGAACCATGGGACCTTTCAAAGGTATTACTTTTGCTTTTGTTTCTGTTTACATTCCTTCTTGTTGTTTAATTTAATTTTCACTTTCCATCTGTGTCTACTTTCTTCTGTTTTTTTTTTGCTTTTTAATTACTTAGTCGTCTCGCGAATGGGCTTCTTCTCCAACTCGCAAAAGCATATGGGTAGAAAACAAGAAACGAACTGACATTATTGGAACAAGCGATGAGTTTCGGCGTGTCTTTAGGTATATCTGTTACTTCTGTAATCTATTTTGCATTGGGTTTATATTGTTGAATACATTTTAATTTTTATTGCAGGCCTATTTTTCTTGACGCCTACGAGGTGTTGTGTTTAAGGCAGGAACTACATACGCGTTATGCGGCTGCTGAAGTTCCTCCAAGTGGGTTGGCTGAGCCAGGCATTCCGGCGGGCTGGCTACCAAAGGGTGGTAAGTCCATTTTTTACCAAACACCTTAAGCACATTCTCTTAATTCTCTCTCAAACACGCACGAGTCACTAACACTCACATACCCACTGATGCACGCTAACGAACACACATGCACAAACTATTATACACACTAAAAGAATACACACAAACTTTTAATTTTTGTATATGGTTGATGTGGATATGGTGTGTGAAGTTAACACTTGTTTGAAAGGATACGTGTTCTTTTTCTTGTAACTTTTAATTTAGTGTACACGAACTTTTAATTTCATATCTTTTTTCTTATAACTTTTAATTTAGTATACACGCAAGCTTTTTCTTGGCATGTGAATGATTTAGATTGATGTGCATTTTGAGGTTGTTATATGAAAATTGTATATGTTAATAATGGTGCAAGTGAAGCGAGGTGGTATCCACACAAAAAAGAATACACACAAACTTTTAGTTTCATATCTTTTTGTTGCGAGTATAGAACTCAATGATCTGAAGGCTGATATCGATGCATTGGAAGATCTCGTTTTCTATGTTTTTCGCCTCCAGCCACCGTTTGGAAACAAGAACCATGTTCCGGTAGTTCTACATATATTCCAAGTGATGTGTCAAAAGGCAAAAAGCTCCAGCACATTTAAAGGGCTACGGTTGGTCTCTTTTGCTAATTTGTTTTTTCATTCTTAAGTTTATTAACAGTTTTTCATCTTTTAACATTTTGAAATTATCTTTGATCAGGTATTGGGTTTATTTTATAACGAAAAATCCTTTAATTTTTACACCTACGGAGTCGATGAGTTTTGTTCAAAAATCCTGGAATTTGAGAAAGATGAATCCATCCCAGTTTGATGGTGTTGTTGGGATGTCACAAATGCAAAATTTTATCCTGAAAATCAATGCTACCATGAAACAACTAAATTACGTCAAGCAATATAGAAATCCCTACAGCAATCCCTCCAGCAATCCCTACAGCCATCCCTGTACATCAATCTATTATATGGAAAATGTGAAAAGACATTTCCAAAATGCACCAAAGGTTTTTGATTCTAGCGGAATTATGATTTTTTACCCTAAGATGACTACTTTGTTAGAGATTTTCAATAGCTTGGTTGATGTGTTGTTTGATGTTATACCATGAGGGCATGGTTACTGGGTATTATAAATCCCCACCATCATTTCCACTCTCTCATAGGTAATATAAAGAATAATGTTATCGGTTTAGTAATTACTGTTTCGTATTTCAATTGTTTAATGTTATTTTATATTTGTAGGATGGATTTAATTGAATTTTTAGAGGAGAAGCCTTATATTGTTTGGCCCAGAGATGCTTATTAGGTAAATTCCCATCTTTCAACATATGTGTATGTTAATTTTAATTGAGAAAATGGTTTGCATGCGTACTATAATTGTTCTGCTCACACATTTATCTTCTCTCCTTGTAGACGACAAGTTCGTTCTTGGCCAGAAAAGCAGCTGACGAGAAAGTTCGGTGCTCGGTTGTGCTGCGTCATGTTTTTTGGTGTCCGTTAAATACGTACTGTCCTATTATTAGTAATGTAATATTAAAGTTTATACTATGCAATGCATTTAGCTCTGTATTAATCGAGTGAGCAAGTGAGACTTGGAGAAACAGATGATGGTTTTTCTTTTTTTTGCCAAAGTGATGATGGGCTGACTATACGTACTGTTCTATTATTAGTAATTTAATATTGAAGTTTATTCTATGCAATGCATTTTGCTCTGCATTAATGGATTGAGCAAGTGAGACTTGGAAAAACGGATGATGGTTTTTCTTTTTTTACCAAGTGATGATGGGCTGATTATACAAGTCTTCTGTTGTGATGATGGACTGAAGTTTATACATGTCTTCTGTTGTTTGTTTCTCTCATTGCTTGCCGCACTGGAGGATTTGGTAGCCATGCAGAGTAGACGTGATCAGCTTCTTGTTTCCAAGCTGTGATCGTATGCTCGACATCTTGCTCCCTGCCAAAAGGAGAAAGAGTTCAATTTTTCTGTTGTGATCAGCCTTGAGTTCATATCTTTTCTTACTTGAAATTTGAAGATATATTTTATTTTTATCTTTGTCAGCGAAGTAGCGATACCAAAGGGAATGATCTCTAAACCTTTTGCTCCCGTCCGGTCCAATTGTAAAATGTTTGTTTCATGTGAAATGGGGGGAACTGAAAAAAAAAATGGTAAGATGGGAGGAAAAAATTATCTTAGAAAAATATTATGTAGTAGAAAAAGAATTGTATAGTATGTATTGCTCGAAAGTAGATGCAAAATGATGTCGTTTTCTGTTTTGTGTTAATTTGTTATGGCTTTTGCTTTTGGTTTATTTCTTTTTTAAGGCTCTTTTTGTTTTATATGAAAATGTGGGAAATGAAAAGATAAAAGAGATGGGAAGAAAATATTGTTTTAGAAAAATTGAAGGAGTAATTCTTTTGAATTATAGGCTTTCTTTTCAAGATTTGCGAATATTTGATATTTCCTTTTTTTTAGGAGAAAATAATTTCAATGATAGTTTTTTTTTTTCAAGATTCGAAATATTTGATATGTTTTTAAACTAAATTCAATATTTTCTTTTCTTTATAAACAATTGTAGTAATACTTGAAGCTATTTTAGAAATTTGATTACCATTTTCCTAATTTTCTAATTTTATTCGTTCAGTCTAAACATTAAAAGTATATGTTTTGACCTTTGTTCAATTTTATCAATTTTTTCATTCAATCTAAACATTGAATGTATTTTGTGAAAATAATTTTTTCATCCATTTTCCGTTGAAGTAAATCATCAATAAAGACAGTTTTTCTTTTCTTATTTGGTTGTAACAATAAACAAATTCGATCAACTATTTTGGACCATTTTGTTTTATATGATAAAATTGTGTTTCAATCTATCAAATCAATAATCAATTTTAAGAATGTGAAATTACAAAACGTTTACATATTACCTGGTTAGAATGAATGAATTCCACAAAATTTTGCGAAATTCATTTGCAAATCCAACTTTTTATATTTAGAAGCACCACTTTAAAAATCGAATGAATTCAACAGTAAAAGTACTTCCAAACACTATATATATTTTATTTTATTTATCTTTGTATTTGAGTCAAAGTTAAACTAAAGTGTAAAGAAAAATTTAAAAGGTAATTTTGTCCTCAAAAGAAAGGAACTAAGTTAAAAAAAATGTGAATTTATAAATTCAACCTCTTGAGTAAGGATTTGGGTAAGTTTTGAGCAAATTCAAATTTTGCAAATGTGCCTTTAAAATAAGTTACCAAGGTAGTTGTACAATTTTTTTTTTTCTTTAATAGTGGATTAGATCGATTTTTCTAATTCAATTAGCTTCAGTAATCCCAACCAAACGTTCCTATTCTATTATGTATAATATCATAAGTATATATATGTTTGTGTGATTGAATTTCTTCTTTTTTTTGTGTGTGATGAGACATTTATCGTTAGGTCTATATCAAAATTATAAATCTTGTGGTGCAACAGTTTGTCCAATAATATTTGTGGTGGACTTAGGTTCGAACTCAAAAATCTTTGATCATAATACCATTACCTACTGACCAAGGGCCAAAACTCATCTACCCCAACAATTGGGGCATAGCCAAACAAAAATTTGATGCAAAAACTTTAGTTAGCAAAACACAAATACTAAAATAAGTGTCGTGCTCATGAAGAAAAGTTGCCCAAGTTTTAATTGAAGGTCTTATTTTCTAGGAAAGAGAGAAAAGAAGATAAAGAGACAAATAGAGAAAAAATTAGTGAATATTCCCCTTTTTTTAAAAATAATAAAACAATTGTCGAGCACCGATAAGCGAGCTAAGAACAATAGAGGAATAAACCAACTTCGAAAAAAATCTATATATTAAAGAAATGAAAAATGCATTTTGCTAAATTGGTAAAATTAGAATGACATACAGGTTTTGGGCCCTGACCTAACTACGTTAGCCGGGCACTAGGGTTAAGGGGTAAAGTCGTCAGAGTCAAACGGGGAGGGTTTAAATCATCTCTGCCGCGCTTTAGCGGCCTCTATCTACTAACAGAGGTACGTGTATTATATTTTGTCCTTTTATTATATTTTTTTCTATTATTCTTTTGAACACCGCAAAGATGATGTTTTGAGTTTCGGTTTCGGTTTTATGATTTAACAATCACACGTTAAAACAATCACACACAGATCTATATACACAACAAAAAATATCAGTGATAAAAACTTGCAAATTTTGCTTTCAGAGGTATTCCTTTTGACGTACTTCATGGCTGAACCAGTGAAGGGTGAACCATGGGACCTTTCAAAGGTATTACTTTTGCTTTTGTTTCTGTTTACATTCCTTCTTGTTGTTTAATTTAATTTTCACTTTCCATCTGTGTCTACTTTCTTCTGTTTTTTTTTTTCTTTTTAATTACTTAGTCGTTTCGCGAATGGGCTTCTTCTCCAAGTCGCAAAAGCATATGGGTAGAAAACAAGAAACGAACTGACATTATTGGAACAAGCGATGAGTTTCGGCGTGTCTTTAGGTATATCTGTTACTTCTGTAATCTATTTTGCATTGGGTTTATATTGTTGAATACATTTTAATTTTTATTGCAGGCCTATTTTTCTTGACGCCTACGAGGTGTTGTGTTTAAGGCAGGAACTACATACGCGTTATGCGGCTGCTGAAGTTCCTCCAAGTGGGTTGGCTGAGCCAGGCATTCCGGCGGGCTGGCTACCAAAGGGTGGTAAGTCCATTTTTTACCAAACACCTTAAGCACATTCTCTTAATTCTCTCTCACACACGCACGAGTCACTAACACTCACATACCCACTGATGCACGCTAACGAACACACATGCACAAACTATTATACACACTAAAAGAATACACACAAACTTTTAATTTTTGTATATGGTTGATGTGGATATGGTGTGTGAAGTTAACACTTGTTTGAAAGGATACGTGTTCTTTTTCTTGTAACTTTTAATTTAGTGTACACGAACTTTTAATTTCATATCTTTTTTCTTATAACTTTTAATTTAGTATACACGCAAGCTTTTTCTTGTCATGTGAATGATTTAGATTGATGTGCATTTTGAGGTTGTTATATGAAAATCGTATATGTTAATAATGGTGCAAGTGAAGCGAGGTGGTATCCACACAAAAAAGAATACACACAAACTTTTAGTTTCATATCTTTTTGTAGCGAGTATAGAACTTAATGATCTGAAGGCTGATATCGATGCATTGGAAGATCTCGTTTTCTATGTTTTTCGCCTCCAGCCACCGTTTGGAAACAAGAACCATGTTCCGGTAGTTCTACATATATTCCAAGTGATGTGTCAAAAGGCAAAAAGCTCCAGCACATTTAAAGGGCTACGGTTGGTCTCTTTTGCTAATTTGTTTTTTCATTCTTAAGTTTATTAACAGTTTTTCATCTTTTAACATTTTGAAATTATCCTTGATCAGGTATTGGGTTTATTTTGTAACGAAAAATCCTTTAATTTTTACACCTACGGAGTCGATGAGTTTTGTTCAAAAAACCTGGAATTTGAGAAAGATGAATCCATCCCAGTTTGATGGTGTTGTTGGGATGTCAAAAATGCGAAATTTTATCCTGAAAATCAATGCTACCATGAAACAACTAAATTACGTCAAGCAATATAGAAATCCCTACAGCAATCCCTCCAGCAATCCCTACAGCCATCCCTGTACATCAATCTATTATATGGAAAATGTGAAAAGACACTTCCAAAATGCACCAAAGGTTTTTGATTCTAGCGGAATTATGATTTTTGACCCTAAGATGACTACTTTGTTAGAGATTTTCAATAGCTTGGTTGATGTGTTGTTTGATGTTATACCATGTGCGTATGAGGGCATGGCTACTGGGTATTATAAATCCCCACCATCATTTCCACTCTCTCATAGGTAATATAAAGAATAATGTTATCGGTTTAGTAATTACTGTTTCGTATTTCAATTGTTTAATGTTATTTTATATTTGTAGGATGGATTTAATTGAATTTTTAGAGGAGGAGCCTTATATTGTTTGGCCCAGAGATGCTTATTAGGTAAATTCCCATCTTTCAACATATGTGTATGTTAATTTTAATTGAGAAAATGGTTTGCATGCGTACTATAATTGTTCTGCTCACACATTTATCTTCTCTCCTTGTAGACGACAAGTTCGTTCTTGGCCAGAAAAGCCGCTGACGAGAAAGTTCGGTGCTCGGTTGTGCTACGTCATATTTTTTGGTGTCCGTTAAATACGTACTGTCCTATTATTAGTAATGTAATATTGAAGTTTATACTATGCAATGCATTTAGCTCTGTATTAATCGATTGAGCAAGTGAGACTTGGAGAAACGGATGATGGTTTTTCTTTTTTTTGCCAAAGCGATGATGGGCTGACTATACGTACTATCCTATTATTAGTAATTTAATATTGAAGTTTATTCTATGCAATGCATTTAGCTCTGCATTTATGGATTGAGCAAGTGAGACTTGGAGAAACGGATGATGGTTTTTCTTTTTTTGCCAAGTGATGATGGGCTGACTATACAAGTCTTCTGCTATGATGATGGACTGAAGTTTATACATGTCTTCTGTTGTTTGTTTCTCTCCTTGCTTGCCGTACTGGAGGCTTTGGTAGCCATGCAGAGTAGACGTGATCAGTTTCTTGTTTTCAAGCTGTGATCGTATGCTCGACATCTTGCTCCCTGCCAAAAGGAGAAAGAGTTGAATTTTTCTGTTGTGATCAGCCTTAAGTTCATATCTTTTCTAAACCTTTTGCTCCCGTCCGGTCCAATTGTAAAATGTTTGTTTCATGTGAAATGTGGGGAACTGAAAAAAAATGGTAAGATGGGAGGAAAAAATTATCTTAGAAAAATATTATGTAGTAGAAGAAGAATTGTATAGTATGTATTGCTCGAAAGTAGATGCAAAATGATGCCGTTTTCTGTTTTGTGTTAATTTGTTATGGCTTTTGCTTTTGGTTTATTTCTTTTTTAAGGCTCTTTTTGTTTTATATGAAAATGTGGGAAATGAAAAGATAAAAGAGATGGGAAGAAAATATTGTTTTAGAAAAATTGAAGGAGTAATTCTTTTGAATTATAGGCTTTCTTTTCAAGATTTGCGAATATTTGATATTTCTTTTTTTTTAGGAGTAGATAATTTCAATGATAGTTTTTTTTTTCAAGATTCGAAATATTTGATATGTTTTTAAACTAAATTCAATATTTTCTTTTCTTTATAACCACTTGTAGTATTAATTGAAGCTATTTTAGAAATTTGATTACTATTTTTCTAATTTTCTAATTTTATTCGTTCAATCTAAACATTAAAAGTATATGTTTTGACCTTTGTTCAATTTTATCA
Organism: Ehretia macrophylla; assembly: GCA_037974665.1. Classification (NCBI taxonomy): domain Eukaryota; kingdom Viridiplantae; phylum Streptophyta; class Magnoliopsida; order Boraginales; family Ehretiaceae; genus Ehretia; species Ehretia macrophylla. The sequence goes on along the minus strand of CM075764.1, from coordinate 9,075,217 downwards.
ATTTTTTCATTCAATCTAAACATTGAATGTATTTTGTGAAAATAATTTTTTCATCCATTTCCCGTTGAAGTAAATCAGCAATAAAGACAGTTTTTCTTTTCTTATTTGGTTGTAACAATAAACAAATTCAATCAACGATTTTGGACCATTTTGTTTTATATGATAAAATTGTGTTTCAATCTATCAAATCAATAATCAATTTTAAGAATGTGATATTACAAAACGTTTACATACTACCTGATTAGAACGAATGAATTCCACAAAATTTTGCGAAATTCATTTGCAAATCCAACTTTTTATGTTTAGAAGCACCATTTTAAAAATCAAATGAATTCAACAGTAAAAGTACTTCCAAACACTATATATATTTTGTTTTTTTTATCATTGTATTTGAGTCAAAGTTAAACTAAAGTGTAAAGAATAATTTAAAAGGTAATTTTGTCCTCAAAAGAAAGGAACTAAGTTAAAAAATGTAGATTTATAAATTCCAACTCTTGAGTAAGGATTTGGGTAAGTTTTGAGCAAATCCAAAATTTGCAAATGTGCCTTTAAAATAAGTTACCAAGGTAGTTGTACAATTTTTTTTTTCTTTAATAGTGGATTAGATCGATTTTTCTAATTCAATTAGCTTCAGTAATCCCAACCAAACGTTCCTATTCTATTATGTATAATATCATAAGTATATATATGTTTGTGTGATTGAATTTCTTCTTTTTTTGTGTGTGATGAGACATTTATTGTTAGGTCTATATCAAAATTATAAATCTTGTGGTGCAACAGATTGTCCAACAATATTTGTGGTGGACTTAGGTTCGAACTCAAAAATCTTTGATCATAATACCATTACCTACTGACCAAGGGCCAAAACTCATCTACCCCAACAATTGGGGCATAGCCAAACAAAAAATTGATTCAAAAACTTAAGTTAGCAAAACACAAATACTTAAATAAGTATCGTTCTCATGAAGAAAAGTTGCCCAAGTTTTAATTTAATGTCTTATTTTCTATGAAAGAGAGAAAAGAAGATAAAGAGACAAATAGAGAAAAAATTAGTGAATATTCCCCTTTTCTAAAAAATAATAAAACAATTGTCGAGCACCGATAAATGAGTTGAGAACAATAGAGGAATAAACCAACTTCCAAAAAAATCTATGTATTAAAGAAATGAAAAGTGCATTTTGCTAAATTGGTAAAATTAGAATGACATACAGGTTTTGAAAATTACGAACTACATGAATAGAGTATCTAATTGATAATCTTGCCCTGGAACTATTTTATAATATCAAGCCTATAATATTATGCTATTCAATATGTCTCAGTAGGGAAGATCTAAATTTTATTCAAGAGAAAATGAAAATAATGATGTTTACTTAGTGGGTAATAAAATAATGTTTCATAGACGCATATTTTAGTAAAAATTTAAATACATACGCGTATATCTTTTAAAAACATAGGGGCCCAAAATTCGCCCATTGTGATAATATTTTATGTGGAATATGATAAATCAATCGCTTGAGATGCATAGAGGACTCTCATATCACAGCGAGCATAAACAAAAATTATGTGACCATTAATCGATATTATTTAATTTGAAATAGTTGCGACACAAATCCATTTTTGTCCTACTAATCGTAGTATCATAGTTAATCCAACGGCTGCCCCTCATAACCACTGCGACCTAGTTTTATAGTAGTCATCAGCACTCGGTCGCGGCTTTGTTCCATAGGCTCGCATCTCCTAAATAGTTGATGCATATCACGACTATCTAATCCGAGATTGATTATGAAAGCTCTCGTCTAAATAAGGACATGTAGCGATATTTTTATTTTTATTTTTATTTTTTGACAGCAAAGTAGCGATACCAAAGGGCATGATCTCTAAACTTTTTGCACACGTCCAGTCCAATTGTAAAATGTTTGTTTCATGTGAAACGTGGGGAACTAAAAAAATAAAAAAAATGGGAGGAAAACATTATCTTCAAAAATATTTGAACATTAGAAATATATTTTGAGGGAATTAATTTTCTTAACCATTTTTTTTTTTTTTTTAAGAATGGTTCAGATGAAGAGATCTGCTAGCCAAAAGTCAATCAATTAGTGGGTGAAGTAAACCTAGAATGAAGAGACTTGTAAATATGTATTGTCTAGTCACATAAAATGGTAATGTAAGAGTATCGAGAATACAATCTCCTCAATATAGAGACGACCTATTTGCATGACATTGTTTTGCTACCCAATCAGCTGATTGGTTGGCTTGTCTAAGAACAAAGTGAAATGAAAAAAGAGACTTCATTGTAGCAATTCCGTGAGTGCAAATATCAACAACCACCGTAGAGCAAAGTTACCAGTATCAAAAGTGATAAAGAGGACAGGTCGCAGAGCAAAGTTAATTCCAAAAAATATTAACTAGAATTATACCTATAATAAATGAGGAATATAGACTTGGATGCTAAAAAGAGTTGATATATGAATGTAATTTACTTTCTACTGGGTAAACCACATCAAATGAATGCATGTTATATATTGACCAAAAGAAGTATGTCAACACTCACATCCAATCAAGAAACAATTAACATTGAGCAGAATCGTATAATTTACCACCCAGTCAGGAAACATCAAATGAATGCTATTGACCAAATGATGTAAAACTAATGTCTCTATATGTGTGTGCAGTTTCACTAAACCAGAACAAAGAAAAACTGAGATTAAAGTGTGTGCAGCTAACAACAGATTTAGCAAGTCTGTTAATGAAGTTCGTTCTTCTGACTTTCTTAAAACTGTGCATGTTCATTCAATCTATTCTAGACAACCAACATCCCAACAATGAATTCATGTGACAGGTCTGTTGACGCCAAAGGCCAAAAACACCATAATTGATTGATCAGTAACTGAAGGAGCATACATACCACCAAAGACAACAATAAAACATACATTCTAGTCTAAATATTTCTTCAATGCCTGCAGTCTTGTAGAAAAGCTTGCACCAGGAAAAAGGACCCTTCTACCTGCCAACATAGAGAACAAAGTAGACAAGTTACTGTGCGTAAAAACAAATATGTCATCAAACAGCAACGATTTCGAGATTTTTTTTTTTTTTTTTGAGAGGTATTCATAACAACGATTCCGAAATATTAAACAAATAAGGCTAAGAAAAGCAAACCAAGGCTTCCACAAAAGCCCCAACCAGTGAAAAATGGGAACGAGGGTCGGCTTCGCTTCTTTTTGGGGATCACAACATCCCTAAAAAATATATATGCATATATGTTAGCAAGTGGCATGATACATAAACCTCAATTTGAATTGACAGAATAAAGATTCTTAAAATATTAGTATTAGAATATTGTAAAAAGGAAAACACAAGGAAAAGAAAGAGAAAAGTTACACAGCAAATGCAGCCTGAACATTGTGTGGATAAGCTGGTGCGATACATTTTTTTCTTGAGATAACTTTCAAAACTGGGTAGGTCTGACCAAGCCCAATGCGAAATTTTACACATCGATAATCCGTATAGTGCGCAAAATGTGTTTCTTCATTGTTGCCATCTTGGCAACTACAAGCGTACATGTTGCCATCCCTCCAAAATAAAGCAAGCTCACCTTCTCCGAGGTGAACTAGTCGAGGAAAATCGACCTCGTCATCAAATGGAGTATGAAGCAGCCCCTCTTTAATTACATCAACACAGAAAGTTTTGCGTTGTACAAGGTCCAGACCAAGTATGTATGTGCCCCCCCCAACATCCGTCCATAGCAAAACCTTTCCAACAACCACAGCAGGATCATTACCAAAACTCACGACCATGTCTTGGTGAAAAGGAACATCACCAAACGGCTCCCAACCATCACCAGGGGTATAGGTAAAAGCAGATGGGGGCTCTCCATATGTAACAATCAAAATATAGCCCATTTCATCCACTGAAGCAGATAAAAAATTCAGTTTCCCAACTGGAGCTGGAGGGTTGGATAGAGTAACCCAAGATTTTTTCTCTTCATCCAGCACTTCCATGAAAGAGAAGTCCTCACGGCTTGAGGAAACCCCACCAGCAGCATAAAGTTTGCCGCCAAGGACCAGGAGGTGAGGATGTCCCCTGGGTAGGTTCAGATCAGGACCCTTTTCCCAGTTACAAGGGTCATTACGCATATCACAATATTCAACCAGCTGATTATGCTCATAACGAAGACTCAAATTGTGATAATCTTCATCACTAAGTCTAGGACCAGATTTCAAAATTCTTCTGTGATTCTCTACCTGGAGCATTTGTTCAGCAAAAGAGTAATACGAACCCCCAACACGATATATGATAGAATTGATGGAAGCAAAGCTGGTTAAACTGTAACAATTCTTGTTGGTAGTGACAGGGGAAGCCACTACAGAGATGTCGACCGATTTATCTTTCGGTTCAACAGTACCTGATTTTGTCTTGTCATTTTCCACCTCCATAAACAAGTCATCGAATGCATATAAATTCATTGACATATCGACCAATGTTTCCCACATATCAATAGCAAATACAAGACATCGCTTCAATTCCCGAGTCTCTGCCATCTGCTTGATAGAGAGCTATGCAAAAGATAAACATGCTACCATGAGAGTAAAGCAATTTTGCATATATCAAAATAAAGAGACAAATTCAAACTATATATCTACTTCCAAAAACAAGATGCTCATAACATATCATAAAGGACCAACAATCAAGAAAACATCAACTATCAAACAACCAGCACAGAAAATAATCCAAAAACAAGTTGCAATAGACTGCCATTGGGTCAAAAAGCACACTCGGCAGTGTAAGTCCCAATCTTTGTCCTCCGATAGGCATGCATACATGTTCTATAACATTTTCATAACTACGCCCAGTGAATTTGAAATTAGGAACAATTGTATATCTCCGATTCTACCATACGTTGAAGTGGAACAACGTCTACAATATATTGATAACAAAATTATACCAAAATTTTTTATTTATAACAGTCCTAATGCAAGAAGCGAACATGCAATCTTTTTGGACTAATAATATTGCTCAACCTATCACATATAACAGTTCAAGCATCATTACTAATATTATCCCAAAACCCTAACTTAAGGCCAAAAAACCAAAAAATCATGAACCCTAAAACCATAAAATCCAATATGCAGTACAATTTTTTTGCAGTTGATCAAACAGAACAGGCTTATAATACATAAAATAAACGGAACAATGCCATATTAAACACTTATATGCTTGTATTAAAAAACCCTAAACTCAAACCTCGATATATGATGATGCAGATGAAAAGCCACGTTTTTTAATATACTCGTGTTTATAAACACATACACACGAACATAGATACAATTTTTAAGCATACGCACAAAATCTCCAACATTCCATTTCACGTCTTGCATCTCAAAATCAAAAACTCATTCATCTACATACACAAATGTATAAATTCAGCAGAAATAAAAAATAACAATCGAAAACAACACCAAGAAAAATGCAGAGGCACGTATATGATGCATAAATATATATTTGGGGCTGTCGGAGATGGGGGGTTTGCGATCGGATGAGGGAAAAGAAAAGAATGAAAAGTACTTACTCTGTTGAAATAGAGAGAAGAGAGAGAAAGAGAGAATGATGCTTCCAGGTGCGAGAGAAAGAAACGGTGAAGATCAAAAGTGAAAGCAACAAAAACCCTAGAGAAAATTATAGTGGAAAAATGTCAAATTCCACTAAGGTTATTTTGGTCATACAAATAAATGTATAAGATTATTATCACATGGTACAAGCTATTTTATGCATTGACAATTTATAAATATCTCAGTTTGGACAATTTTATCCAAGAGCATTATGGTCTAAGAGTACAACATTAGTAACACATTGTACAATTCATTTGAAGCATTGGCGACCAACATACATGCATGACTTGACGCTTTTATCACTTCCTAGTGATTTTTTACCCAAAAAAAAATTATGGATAGTGGATTCCAATGTGGCACCAGGAGGTCCACACAAATGTTGCCGCCGTTTTATTTTTTATGTTTTACATTTTATCAAGGGACGAAATGTGTAATGGGAAAATTTAATATTTAATCCCAATTATTTTTAAAAAGTCTCAATCAAGTTTTTATTGTTTAAATTTTTTTAATTTTATCTCTATTATTTGTCAAAAAATTTTAATTTTATCACTATTATTTCTAAAATGCTTCATTTTTATCTATATTATTTTTAAAAAATATTTAAGTTCATCCCTATTATTTTTCCTAAGTTTTAAATTCATCTCTAATATTTAAGGACTAAATTAAAATTTTCAGAAAAATACTAGGGATCAAATTGATTAATTTTAAATAATTCAGACGAATTTAAAATTTTAAATAAATAATAAAAATCAAATTAAAACTTTTTGAAAACAATCCCCACAGCCATCCCTGTACATCAATCCCTCCAGCAATCCCTACAGCCATCCCTGTACATCAATCTATTATAGCGGAAAATGTGAAAAGACACTTCCAAAATGCACCATCGGTTTTTGATTCTAGCGGAAATATGATTTTTGACCCTAAGATGACTACTTTCTTAGAGATTTTCAATAGCTTGGTTGATGTGTTGTTTGATGTTATACCATTTGCGTATGAGGGCATGGCTACTCGGTATTATACATCCCCACTATCATTTCCACTCTCTCATAGGTAATATAAAGAATAATGTTATCGTTTTAGTAATTACTGTTTCGTATTTCAATTGTTTAATGTTATTTTATATTTGTAGGATGGATTTAATTGAATTTTTAGAGGAGGAGCCTTATATTGTTTGGCCCAGAGATGCTTATTAGGTAAATTCCCATCTTTCAACATATGTGAATGTTAATTTTAATTGAGCAAATGGTTTGCATGCGTACAATAATTTTTCTGCTCACACATTTATCTTCTCTCCTTGTAGATGACAAGTTCGTTCTCGACCAGAAAAGCAGCTGACGAGAAAGTTCGGTGCTCGGTTGTGCTGAGTCATGTTTTTTGGTGACCGTATAATACGTACTGCCCTATTATTATTAATGTAATATTGAAGTTTATACTATGCAATGCACTTAGCTCTGCATTAATCGATTGAGCAAGTGAGACTTGGAGAAACGGATGATGGTTTTTCTTTTTTTTGCCAAAGTGATGATGGGCTGACTATACGTACTGTCCTATTATTAATAATTTAATATTTAAGTTTATTCTCTGCAATGCATTTAGCTCTGCATTAATGGATTGAGCAAGTGAGACTTGGAGAAACGGATGATGGTTTTTCTTTTTTTGCTAAGTGATGATGGGCTGACTATACAAGTCTTCTGTTGTGATAATGGGCTGAAGTTTATACAGGTCTTCTGTTGTTTGTTTCTCTCCTAGCTTGCCGCACTGGAGGCTTTGGTAGCCATGCAGAGTAGACGTGATCAGCTTCTTGTTTTCAAGCTGTGATCGTATGCTCGACATCTTGCTCCCTGCCAAAAGAGGAAAGAGTTGAATTTTTCTGTTGTGATCAGCCTTGAGTTCATATCTTTTCTTACTTGAAATTTGAAGATATATTTTATTTTTATCTTTGTCAGCGAAGTAGCGATACCAAAGGGAATGATCTCTAAACCTTTTGCTCCCGTCCGGTCCAATTGTAAAATGTTTGTTTCATGTGAAATGTGGGGAACTGAAAAAAAAATGGTAAGATGGGAGGAAAAAATTATCTTAGAAAAATATTATGTAGTAGAAAAAGAATTGTATAGTATGTATTGCTCGAAAGTAGATGCAAAATGATGCCGTTTTCTGTTTTGTGTTAATTTGTTATGGCTTTTGCTTTTGGTTTATTTCTTTTTTAAGGCTCTTTTTGTTTTATATGAAAATGTGGGAAATGAAAAAATAAAAGAGATGGGAAGAAGATATTGTTTTAGAAAAATTGAAGGAGTAATTCTTTTGAATTATAGGCTTTCTTTTCAAGATTTGCGAATATTTGATATTTCTTTTTTTAAGGAGAAAATAATTTCAATGATAGTTTTTTTTTTTTCAAGATTCGAAATATTTGATATGTTTTTAAACTAAATTCAATATTTTCTTTTCTTTATAAACAATTGTAGTAATACTTGAAGCTATTTTAGAAATTTGATTACTATTTTTCTAATTTTCTAATTTTATTCGCTCAATCTAAACATTAAAAGTATATGTTTTGACCTTTGTTCAATTTTATCAATTTTTTCATTCAATCTAAACATTGAATGTATTTTGTGAAAATAAAATTTTCATCCATTTCCCGTTGAAGTAAATCAGCAATAAAGACAGTTTTTCTTTTCTTATTTGGTTGTAACAATAAACAAATTCAATCAACTATTTTGGACCATTTTGTTTTATATGATAAAATTGTGTTTCAATCTATCAAATCAATAATCAATTTTAAGAATGTGATATTACAAAACGTTTACATACTACCTGGTTAGAACGAATGAATTCCACAAAATTTTACAAAATTCATTTACAAATCCAACTTTTTATGTTTAGAAGCACCATTTTAAAAATCAAATGAATTCAACAGTAAAAGTGCTTCCAAACACTATATATATATATATTTTTTTTATCATTGTATTTGAGTCAAAGTTAAACAAAAGTGTAAATAAAAATTTAAAAGATAACTTTGTCCTCAAAAGAAAGGAACTAAGTTAAAAAATGTGGATTTATAAATTCCACCTCTTGAGCAAGGATTTGGGTAAGTTTTGAGCAAATCCAAAATTTGCAAATGTGCCTTTAAAATAAGTTACCAAGGTAGTTGTACAATTTTTTTTTCTTTAATAGTGGATTAGATCGATTTTTCTAATTCAATTAGCTTGAGTAATCCCAACCAAACGTTCCTATTCTATTATGTATAATACCATAAGTATATATATGTTTGTGTGATTGAATTTCTTCTTTTTTTGTGTGTGATGAGACATTTATTGTTAAGTCAATATCAAAATTATAAATCTTGTGGTGCAACGGCTTGTCCAATAATATTTGTGGTAGACTTAGGTTCGAACTCAAAAATCTTTGATCATAATACCATTACTTACTAACCAAGGTCCAAAACTCATCTACCCCAACAATTGGGGCATAGCCAAACAAAAATTTGATTCAAAAACTTTAGTTAGCAAAACACAAATACTAAAATAAGTATTGTGCCCATGAAGAAAAGTTGTCCAAGTTTTAATTGAAGGTCTTATTTTCTATGAAAGAGAGAAAAGAAGATAAAAAGACAAATAGAGAAAATATTAGTGAATATTCCCCTTTTCTAAAAAATAATAAAACAATTGTCGAGCACCGAGAAGCGAGTTAATAACAATAGAGGAATAAACCAACTTTGAAAAAAATCTATGTATTAAAGAAATGAAAAGTACATTTTGCTAAATTGATAAATTAGAATGACATACAGGTTTTGAAAATTACGAACTACATGAATAGAGTATCTAATTGATAATCTTGCCCTGGAACTATTTTATAATATCAAGCCTATAATATTATGCTATTCAATTTCTCAGTAGGGAAGATCTAAATTTTGTTTAAGAGAAAATGAAAATAATGATGTTTTCTTAGTGGGTAATAAAATAATGTTTCATAGACGCATATTTTAGTAAAAATTTAAATACATACACGTATATCTTTTAAAAACATATGGGTCCAAAATCCGTCCATTGTGATAATATTTCATGTGGAATATGATAAATCAATCGTTTGAGATGCATAGAGGACTCTCATATCACAGCGAGCATAAACAAAAATTCTGTTACCATTAATCGATATTATTTAATTTGAAATAATTGCGACACAAACCCATTTTTGTCCTATTAATCATGATATCATAGTTAATCCAACGGCTGCCCCTCATTACTAGTGCGACCTAGTTTTATCGTAGTCATCAGCACTCGGTCGCGGCTTTGTTCCATAGGCTCGCATCTCTTAAATGGTTGACGCATATCATGACTATCTAATCTGAGCTTGATTATGAAAGCTCTCGTCTAAATAAGGACATGTAGCGATATTTTTATTTTTATTTTTTGACAGCAAAGTAGCGATACCAAAGGGCATGATCTCTAAACTTTTTGCACACGTCCAGTCCAATTGTAAAATGTTTGCTTCATGTGAAATGTGGGGAACTAAAAAAATAAAAAAATGGGAGTAAAACATTGTCTTCAAAAATATTTGACCATTAGAAATATATTTTGAGGGAATTAATTTTCTTAACCATTTTTTTTTTTGAGGAATGGTTCAGATAAAGAGATCTGCTAGCCAAAAATCAATAAATTAGTGGTTAAGTAGACCTAGAATGAAGAGACTTATAAATATATATTGACTAGTAACATAAAATGGTAATGTAAGAGTATCGAGAATAAAATCTCTCAATATAAAGAAGATCTATTTGCATGACATTTTTTTGCCACCCAATCAGCTTGTCTAATAACAGAGTGAAATGAAAAAAGTGACTTCATTGTAGCAATTCCGTGAGTGCAAATATCAACAACAACCGTAGAGCAAAGTTATCAGTCTCAAAAGTGATAAAGAGGACAGGTCGCAGAGCAAAGTTAATTCCAAAAAATATTAACTAGAATTATACCTATAATAAATGAGGAATATAGACTTGGATGCTAAAAAGAGTTGATATATGAATGTAATTTACTTTCTTCTGGGTAAACCACATCAAATGAATGCATGCTATATATTGACCAAAAGAAGTATGTCAACACTCACATCCAATCAAGAAACAATTAACATTGAGCAGAATCGTATAATTTACCACCCAGTCAGGAAACATCAAATGAATGCTATTGACCAAATGATGTAAAACTAATGTCTCTATATGTGTGTGCAGTTTCACTAAACCAGAACAAAGAAAAACTGAGATTAAAGTGTGTGCAGCTAACAACAGATTTAGCAAGTCTGTTAATGAAGTTCGTTCTTCTGACTTTCTTAAAACTGTGCATGTTCATTCAATCTATTCTAGACAACCAACATCCCAACAATGAATTCATGTCACAGGTCTGTTGACGCCAAAGGCCAAAAACACCATAATTGATTGATCAGTAACTGAAGGAGCATACATACCACCAAAGACAACAATAAAACATACATTCTAGTCTAAATATTTCTTCAATGCCTGCAGTCTTGTAGAAAAGCTTGCACCAGGAAAAAGGACCCTTCTACCTACCAACATAGAGAACAAAGTAGACAAGTTACTGTGCGTAAAAACAATTATGTCATCAAACAGCAACGATTTCGAGATTTTTTTTTTTTTTTTGAGAGGTATTCATAACAACGATTCCGAAATATTAAACAAATAAGGCTAAGAAAAGCAAACCAAGGCTTCCACAAAAGCCCCAACCAGTGAAAAATGGGAACGAGGGTCGGCTTCGCTTCTTTTTGGGGATCACAACATCCCTAAAAAATATATATACATATATGTTAGCAAGTGGCATGATACATAAACCTCAATTTGAATTGACAGAATAAAGATTCTTAAAATATTAGTATTAGAATATTGTAAAAAGGAAAACACAAGGAAAAGAAAGAGAAAAGTTACACAGCAAATGCAGCCTGAACATTGTGTGGATAAGCTGGTGCGATACATTTTTTTCTTGAGATAACTTTCAAAACTGGGTAGGTCTGACCAAGCCCAATGCGAAATTTTACACATCGATAATCCGTATAGTGCGCAAAATGTGTTTCTTCATTGTTGCCATCTTGGCAACTACAAGCGTACATGTTGCCATCCCTCCAAAATAAAGCAAGCTCACCTTCTCCGAGGTGAACTAGTCGAGGAAAATCGACCTCGTCATCAAATGGAGTATGAAGCAGCCCCTCTTTAATTACATCAACACAGAAAGTTTTGCGTTGTACAAGGTCCAGACCAAGTATGTATGTGCCCCCCCCAACATCCGTCCATAGCAAAACCTTTCCAACAACCACAGCAGGATCATTACCAAAACTCACGACCATGTCTTGGTGAAAAGGAACATCACCAAACGGCTCCCAACCATCACCAGGGGTATAGGTAAAAGCAGATGGGGGCTCTCCATATGTAACAATCAAAATATAGCCCATTTCATCCACTGAAGCAGATAAAAAATTCAGTTTCCCAACTGGAGCTGGAGGGTTGGATAGAGTAACCCAAGATTTTTTCTCTTCATCCAGCACTTCCATGAAAGAGAAGTCCTCACGGCTTGAGGAAACCCCACCAGCAGCATAAAGTTTGCCGCCAAGGACCAGGAGGTGAGGATGTCCCCTGGGTAGGTTCAGATCAGGACCCTTTTCCCAGTTACAAGGGTCATTACGCATATCACAATATTCAACCAGCTGATTATGCTCATAACGAAGACTCAAATTGTGATAATCTTCATCACTAAGTCTAGGACCAGATTTCAAAATTCTTCTGTGATTCTCTACCTGGAGCATTTGTTCAGCAAAAGAGTAATACGAACCCCCAACACGATATATGATAGAATTGATGGAAGCAAAGCTGGTTAAACTGTAACAATTCTTGTTGGTAGTGACAGGGGAAGCCACTACAGAGATGTCGACTGATTTATCTTTCGGTTCAACAGTACCTGATTTTGTCTTGTCATTTTCCACCTCCATAAACAAGTCATCGAATGCATATAAATTCATTGACATATCGACCAATGTTTCCCACATATCAATAGCAAATACAAGACATCGCTTCAATTCCCGAGTCTCTGCCATCTGCTTGATAGAGAGCTATGCAAAAGATAAACATGCTACCATGAGAGTAAAGCAATTTTGCATATATCAAAATAAAGAGACAAATTCAAACTATATATCTACTTCCAAAAACAAGATGCTCATAACATATCATAAAGGACCAACAATCAAGAAAACATCAACTATCAAACAACCAGCACAGAAAATAATCCAAAAACAAGTTGCAATAGACTGCCATTGGGTCAAAAAGCACACTCGGCAGTGTAAGTCCCAATCTTTGTCCTCCGATAGGCATGCATACATGTTCTATAACATTTTCATAACTACGCCCAGTGAATTTGAAATTAGGAACAATTGTATATCTCCGATTCTACCATACGTTGAAGTGGAACAACGTCTACAATATATTGATAACAAAATTATACCAAAATTTTTTATTTATAACAGTCCTAATGCAAGAAGCGAACATGCAATCTTTTTGGACTAATAATATTGCTCAACCTATCACATATAACAGTTCAAGCATCATTACTAATATTATCCCAAAACCCTAACTTAAGGCCAAAAAACCAAAAAATCATGAACCCTAAAACCATAAAATCCAATATGCAATACAATTTTTTTGCAGTTGATCAAACAGAACAGGCTTATAATACATAAAATAAACGGAACAATGCCATATTAAACACTTATATGCTTGTATTAAAAAACCCTAAACTCAAACCTCGATATATGATGATGCAGATGAAAAGCCACGTTTTTTAATATACTCGTGTTTATAAACACATACACACGAACATAGATACAATTTTTAAGCATACGCACAAAATCTCCAACATTCCATTTCACGTCTTGCATCTCAAAATCAAAAACTCATTCATCTACATACACAAATGTATAAATTCAGCAGAAATAAAAAATAACAATCGAAAACAACACCAAGAAAAATGCAGAGGCACGTATATGATGCATAAATATATATTTGGGGCTGTCGGAGATGGGGGGTTTGCGATCGGATGAGGGAAAAGAAAAGAATGAAAAGTACTTACTCTGTTGAAATAGAGAGAAGAGAGAGAAAGAGAGAATGATGCTTCCAGGTGCGAGAGAAAGAAACGGTGAAGATCAAAAGTGAAAGCAACAAAAACCCTAGAGAAAATTATAGTGGAAAAATGTCAAATTCCACTAAGGTTATTTTGGTCATACAAATAAATGTATAAGATTATTATCACATGGTACAAGCTATTTTATGCATTGACAATTTATAAATATCTCAGTTTGGACAATTTTATCCAAGAGCATTATGGTCTAAGAGTACAACATTAGTAACACATTGTACAATTCATTTGAAGCATTGGCGACCAACATACATGCATGACTTGACGCTTTTATCACTTCCTAGTGATTTTTTACCCAAAAAAAAATTATGGATAGTGGATTCCAATGTGGCACCAGGAGGTCCACACAAATGTTGCCGCCGTTTTATTTTTTATGTTTTACATTTTATCAAGGGACGAAATGTGTAATGGGAAAATTTAATATTTAATCCCAATTATTTTTAAAAAGTCTCAATCAAGTTTTTATTGTTTAAATTTTTTTAATTTTATCTCTATTATTTGTCAAAAAATTTTAATTTTATCACTATTATTTCTAAAATGCTTCATTTTTATCTATATTATTTTTAAAAAATATTTAAGTTCATCCCTATTATTTTTCCTAAGTTTTAAATTCATCTCTAATATTTAAGGACTAAATTAAAATTTTCAGAAAAATACTAGGGATCAAATTGATTAATTTTAAATAATTCAGACGAATTTAAAATTTTAAATAAATAATAAAAACCAAATTAAAACTTTTTGAAAACAATCCCCACAGCCATCCCTGTACATCAATCCCTCCAGCAATCCCTACAGCCATCCCTGTACATCAATCTATTATAGCGGAAAATGTGAAAAGACACTTCCAAAATGCACCATCGGTTTTTGATTCTAGCGGAAATATGATTTTTGACCCTAAGATGACTACTTTCTTAGAGATTTTCAATAGCTTGGTTGATGTGTTGTTTGATGTTATACCATTTGCGTATGAGGGCATGGCTACTCGGTATTATACATCCCCACTATCATTTCCACTCTCTCATAGGTAATATAAAGAATAATGTTATCGTTTTAGTAATTACTGTTTCGTATTTCAATTGTTTAATGTTATTTTATATTTGTAGGATGGATTTAATTGAATTTTTAGAGGAGGAGCCTTATATTGTTTGGCCCAGAGATGCTTATTAGGTAAATTCCCATCTTTCAACATATGTGTATGTTAATTTTAATTGAGCAAATGGTTTGCATGCGTACAATAATTTTTCTGCTCACACATTTATCTTCTCTCCTTGTAGATGACAAGTTCGTTCTCGACCAGAAAAGCAGCTGACGAGAAAGTTCGGTGCTCGGTTGTGCTGAGTCATGTTTTTTGGTGACCGTATAATACGTACTGCCCTATTATTATTAATGTAATATTGAAGTTTATACTATGCAATGCATTTAGCTCTGCATTAATCGATTGAGCAAGTGAGACTTGGAGAAACGGATGATGGTTTTTCTTTTTTTTGCCAAAGTGATGATGGGCTGACTATACGTACTGTCCTATTATTAATAATTTAATATTTAAGTTTATTCTCTGCAATGCATTTAGCTCTGCATTAATGGATTGAGCAAGTGAGACTTGGAGAAACGGATGATGGTTTTTCTTTTTTTGCTAAGTGATGATGGGCTGACTATACAAGTCTTCTGTTGTGATAATGGGCTGAAGTTTATACAGGTCTTCTGTTGTTTGTTTCTCTCCTAGCTTGCCGCACTGGAGGCTTTGGTAGCCATGCAGAGTAGACGTGATCAGCTTCTTGTTTTCAAGCTGTGATCGTATGCTCGACATCTTGCTCCCTGCCAAAAGAGGAAAGAGTTGAATTTTTCTGTTGTGATCAGCCTTGAGTTCATATCTTTTCTTACTTGAAATTTGAAGATATATTTTATTTTTATCTTTGTCAGCGAAGTAGCGATACCAAAGGGAATGATCTCTAAACCTTTTGCTCCCGTCCGGTCCAATTGTAAAATGTTTGTTTCATGTGAAATGTGGGGAACTGAAAAAAAATGGTAAGATGGGAGGAAAAAATTATCTTAGAAAAATATTATGTAGTAGAAAAAGAATTGTATAGTATGTATTGCTCGAAAGTAGATGCAAAATGATGCCGTTTTCTGTTTTGTGTTAATTTGTTATGGCTTTTGCTTTTGGTTTATTTCTTTTTTAAGGCTCTTTTTGTTTTATATGAAAATGTGGGAAATGAAAAAATAAAAGAGATGGGAAGAAGATATTGTTTTAGAAAAATTGAAGGAGTAATTCTTTTGAATTATAGGCTTTCTTTTCAAGATTTGCGAATATTCGATATTTCTTTTTTTTTTAAGGAGAAAATAATTTCAATGTTAGTTTTTTTTTTTCAAGATTCGAAATATTTGATATGTTTTTAAACTAAATTCAATATTTTCTTTTCTTTATAAACAATTGTAGTAATACTTGAAGCTATTTTAGAAATTTGATTACTATTTTTTTAATTTTCTAATTTTATTCGCTCAATCTAAACATTAAAAGTATATGTTTTGACCTTTGTTCAATTTTATCAATTTTTTCATTCAATCTAAACATTGAATGTATTTTGTGAAAATAACTTTTTCATCCATTTCCCGTTGAAGTAAATCAGCAATAAAGACAGTTTTTCTTTTCTTATTTGGTTGTAACAATAAACAAATTCAATCAACTATTTTGGACCATTTTGTTTTATATGATAAAATTGTGTTTCAATCTATCAAATCAATAATCAATTTTAAGAATGTGATATTACAAAACGTTTACATACTACCTGGTTAGAACAAATGAATTCCACAAAATTTTACGAAATTCATTTGCAAATCCAACTTTTTATGTTTAGAAGCACCATTTTAAAAATCAAATGAATTCAACAGTAAATGTACTTCCAAACACTATATATATTTTATTTTTTTTATCATTGTATTTGAGTCAAAGTTAAACTAAAATGTAAATAAAAATTTAAAAGGTAACTTTGTCCTCAAAAGAAAGGAACTAAGTTAAAAAATGTGGATTTATAAATTCCACCTCTTGAGCAAGGATTTGGGTAAGTTTTGAGCAAATCCAAAATTTGCAAATGTGCCTTTAAAATAAGTGACCAAGGTAGTTGTACAATTTTTTTTTTCTTTAATAGTGGATTAGATCGATTTTTCTAATTCAATTAGCTTGAGTAATCCCAACCAAACGTTCCTATTCTATTATGTATAATACCATAAGTATATATATGTTTGTGTGATTGAATTTCTTCTTTTTTTGTGTGTGATGAGACATTTATTGTTAGGTCTATATCAAAATTATAAATCTTGTGGTGCAACGGCTTGTCCAATAATATTTTTGGTAGACTTAGGTTCAAACTCAAAAATCTTTGATCATAATACCATTACTTACTAACCAAGGGCCAAAACTCATCTACCCCAACAATTGGGGCATAGCCAAACAAAAATTTGATTCAAAAACTTTAGTTAGCAAAACACAAATACTAAAATAAGTATCGTGCCCATGAAGAAAAGTTGTCCAAGTTTTAATTGAAGGTCTTATTTTCTATGAAAGAGAGAAAAGAAGATAAAAAGACAAATAGAGAAAAAATTAGTGAATATTCCCCTTTTCTAAAAAATAATAAAACAATTGTTGAGCACTGAGAAGCGAGTTAATAACAATAGAGGAATAAACCAACTTTGAAAAAAATCTATGTATTAAAGAAATGAAAAGTACATTTTGCTAAATTGGTAAAATTAGAATGTCATACAGGTTTTGAAAATTACGAACTACATGAATAGAGTATCTAATTGATAATCTTGCCCTGGAACTATTTTATAATATCAAGCCTATAATATTATGCTATTCAATTTCTCAGTAGGGAAGATCTAAATTTTGTTTAAGAGAAAATGAAAATAATGATGTTTTCTTAGTGGGTAATAAAATAATGTTTCATAGATGCATATTTTAGTAAAAATTTAAATACATACACGTATATCTTTTAAAAACATATGGGTCCAAAATCCGCCCATTGTGATAATATTTCATGTGGAATATGATAAATCGATCGTTTGAGATGCATAGAGGACTCTCATATCAAAGCGAGCATAAACAAAAATTCTGTTACCATTAATCGATATTATTTAATTTGAAATAATTGCGACACAAACCCATTTTTGTCCTATTAATCGTGATATCATAGTTAATCCAACGGCTGCTCCTCATTACTAGTGCGACCTAGTTTTATAGTAGTCATCAGCACTCGGTCGCGGCTTTGTTCCATAGGCTCGCATCTCTTAAATGGTTGACGCATATCATGACTATCTAATCTGAGCTTGATTATGAAAGCTCTCGTCTAAATAAGGACATGTAGCGATATTTTTATTTTTATTTTTTTGACAGCAAAGTTGCGATACCAAATGGCATGATCTCTAAACTTTTTGCACACGTCCAGTCCAATTGTAAAATGTTTGCTTCATGTGAAATGTGGGGAACTAAAAAAATAAAAAAATGGGAGTAAAACATTGTCTTCAAAAATATTTGAACATTAGAAATATATTTTGAGGGAATTAATTTTCTTAACCATTTTTTTTTTTTTTGAGGAATGGTTTAGATAAAGAGATCTGTTAGCCAAAAATCAATCAATTAGTGGTTAAGTAGACCTAGAATGAAGAGACTTATAAATATATATTGACTAGTAACATAAAATGATAATATAAGAGTATCGAGAATAAAATCTCCCAATATAAAGAAGACCTATTTGCATGACTTTTTTTTGCCACCCAATCAGCTGATTGGTTGGCTTGTCTAATAACAAAGTGAAATGAAAAAAGAGACTTCATTGTAGCAATTCCGTGAGTGCAAATATCAACAACAACCGTAGAGCAAAGTTATCAGTCTCAAAAGTGATAAAGAGGATAGGTCGCAGAGCAAAGTTAATTCCAAAAAATATTAACTAGAATTATACCTATAATAAATGAGGAATATAGACTTGGATGCTAAAAAGAGTTGATATATGAATGTAATTTACTTTCTATTGGGTGAACCACATCAAATGAATGCATGCTATATATTGACCAAAAGAAGTATGTCAACACTCACATCCAATCAAGATTTTTAACTGAGCAATTAATATATTTTCCCGCACAAAATTTTTGCATCTTTGCGTTCCACCATTTCTCTTTCTTCCTTTATGATCTCTTCAGCTCAATTCTGTTTTGGTTGAAATGTCTATATCACCAACTCTTCTTTAATTGATCTGCAAATCGTAGTTCTCTAGTTATATCCATAATAAATTCTATAATTAAAAAACCATATCACTTTCCCTTTCAATTTCGTTATATATAGGCATCTAGAAAGGCCTTTGATAGCAGGCACCAAGTTGACACATGTTGAGGTGAAGGCAACTTCCATTGAAGAAGCTGTTTCTAGTTCAATCTCATAATTCTCCGTCCCTTGTGGCCAAAAAGCTTTTCAGTTTTTTGAAGTCTTGCTACACTTCAGGTAATCAATTGGTAAATACTATTTTTTCTTTCTTTCTCTATGACAGGAAACTACTCGTGAGAAGTCTTTTGGATCGATTCACATTAGGGACGTGTTAATCTAGGACACATAATCTTGTTCGGTAAAGGCATGGTTTACATTAGTTAAGCGCAAGGCCTTATCGAGACTAGTTGTAAGGAAATTAGTTTTGTTAGATGATTCGAACCAAGCTAGGATACTGTTTTATGTTGTTCATGTAATTTGATTTTGTGATTGCCTATTTTTTATTAACAAAATAGGAGTGCCTAACCCTATAACACATGATTCTGTCCGAAAGAAACATAGTTCATATTAGTCAAGTACAAGCCTACCAAGACTACTAGTTTTAAAGAAATTAGTTTACCGAACAAGATTATGTGTCCTTGATTATGCGTCAAGTACTAGTTTTAGCCGATTCAAGTCTAGAATACTATTTAACTTGTTCATGTTTGATTTTGTGTCTGCTTATTTTATTGATATGTTATAGTATGTTGACCAATATTTCTCATCATGAACTTATTTCTTCATTTTTGCAGGTTCTGAAGAGGCTGGTTGAGATTACCATAAGAAAGACACTACACTTGTGGTAAAAAATCTTGATTGTCTTAAATTTGGTTATATATATAAACAGGCATAGGCTCGTGAATCCATACTAGTTTGTTAGAATAAATAGAAATACATTTTTATTTGTTTCTTTTTTTTTTGGTCAAAGCATTTTTTTATTAGTTGATAAGTGCTGAATGCAAAATAGAAATGTTAAATATCGAGGTCCATACTAATTTGTTAGCCTATCATAGTGTCCCAAATAATGTAATACACTCATGTTATGGGATGCTATTTAGTTACGTGTCTAAACCTGTACTTTAGGAAAGCACAATTTACAGTAATGATATTTATTGATCTAGCATAATTTCCTATTCACTACAAAAAAAAAAAAAAGTTGTTTTGTATAGGTGGTGAAGATTGAATGGGTTAGTCAATTAGATTATTAGTAAAGTGCCTTGCCTTCCTTTTTCTTTTCTCGATTGTATCCTGTAATGGTCAATAAGAGCAGCAACACCATAGAAGTTGAAATTTTTAAAGATGAAACTAAACTAATGAGCTAGTAAGACATGCCAACTTATATTATTTTAGTGGAATTTTTCATTTGCCTAATTAGTATAACATTTTCATGCACTTGAAGTTTGCAGCATTCTCTATTAGGAATTTCTTATGGATAAAATCCAAGAATCACACGTTTATATGCCAAGTATAGTAATAGATACTTGATATAAATTGAGTATTAATGTGATACATGTGCACGTTTTTGCATTGGAAGTACTAATTTATTTCTATAGTCACTACAAAAAACAAGTCGTTTTGCAACGAAATTTTATGACGAAATTAAAGTCGTCGCAAAATGGGACGGAATTGTTACGAAATGTTTTGACGCTCCGAAATTAAAGTCTTCTGTTTACCTTCTTCTAGCCCTTTGGCTTTCTCAATCACTAATGCAGATTTCCAAAGGTTGTGAATGTCATTTACATTAAAAAACTTCAAAAAATATGTCGTGAAACTACGTACTAATATAATTACATTTTTAGTATACAACGTAAAGTACTATCTTATCTAAAATTTTAAGATATTCGAGAAGAAATATTTGAAATGGTAATGACTTCTACAATTCCCCTCAAAGCAGATCCCTTTTTGAGATAGAAAGATCCCAACCATAAGTGAAAATTTTAAACAACCTTTCAATTTCATCCACATATTTTTATTGTTTCCAACTTTATAAATGCTTTTATCTTTTGTATACTGTTATCCTTCCAGCAAAGCATGGATCAGAAAAGAAGAGAAGCTGTTAAATAACATAGCTCTTTTGCGTTTGACACTTTAATACAACACCAAATAGTTCTAAATATTTAAATAGTCAACTAGAATGATTTCTTACAGATTAGCTAGCATTTATGCTAGTTCCTTTTTTTTTCTTTTAATATAATAGAGATCGAAAACGTTATTTAAATTTAAAACATTTAATAGTTCTAATAGGTTATTCTACTTAATTCTTGACTACTATTTTTATAATTTTTCATCTTTTTCATCTTCTTTCTCTTTTTTTCCTCTTTGCCTTTAAAAGGAACCAAACTATTGAAGCTATTGACTGCCTCTAAAGCAAGAGAAGATTCATAAGCAATATTGGAACATTTTGAATCATGGTTTATTATTTGTTGTAAAAAGCTTTATCTTGGAATATTCTGCTTTGAAATATAGTGGTTAGAATTTGCTCCACCACGTGCCTAATCTCGTATATGATTTTTTTTTCCTTCTTCTTAATTTATTTTTGTGTTAATTATACTTGTTATTTTTTAGTGTCGCGTCTTTGGTAGGTTAGTTTATCTTATGAATTATTTTGATAAATATCATTTAAATAATTTAATTGTGGGTTACTTAATTTATTTATCTTTTTAAATTTGGCCTTACAAATTTAATTAGGCCCAACAACTATAATAGGGCCCTTTAATTTTTGATTTTCAAAATTAGTGTAATTCATATTCTAACTATGCAATCTATATTCTAAGTATTTGCTATAATACAGTACTTAACCAAATAGATTCCAATCGTGAATGGATGAATCACCGTTCGGAACTCGATGGGCAGCTTAGTAGTACGTTTATTAGAGGTGTACGTGAATTTGTTGCATTTGCAAGTAGTCAACAACATTTCATGGACGGTGATAAAATAAGATGTCCATGTGCAAAATGCAAAAATTGAAAGTTTTTGGATCCTAACGAAGTAAAGGTTCATCTTTATCAACGGGGTTTTATATCGCATTATTATGAATGGACTTCACATGGGGAGCAGATTCATAATTATGGTAATACATCTCAACAGAACGTTACTCATAATTATAATTACCCTGGGTTTGACGAAGGAAATACTTATAGGGCAATAGTATTTGATGTTGCTGGTCCAGAGTTCGTTATGGATCACAACCAATTACGTGAACCACCCAATACAGAAGCATCACATTTTTTTTATCTCTTGAATGCTGCTGATGAACCATTGTGGGATGGTTGTGAGACTCTAACTCATTTGTCTGCTGTGTCGCATTTCATGAATATTAAGTGTGAAGAAAATATGAGTGAACAATGCTTCAATAGAATGATCGAGACAATGAGGGAAGCGTTGCCAAAGACTCATAATTTACCTGAAAAATTTTACAACTTCAAACAGGAAATGAGGCCTTTAGGATTGGGATATGAAAAGATAGACGTCTGCAAAAATGGATGTACATTATTTTATAAGGATAGAAGTGACCTGGACTCTTGTCCCCATTGTCATGAGCCACGTTACAAGACGGGGTAAGCTTATAGCTCAAAAGAAGTTAAGATATTTTCTGCTAACTCCGAGGTTGCAAAGGTTATACATGTCAAACGTTACAGCTGAACATATGCAGTGGCATAAGAAACACCAAGTCGAAGATGGCAAGATATATCACCCGTTTGACGCTGAGGCATGGAAACATTTTGATAGAGTTTATCCTAATTTTGCTGCCGAGCCAAGAAATGTTCGTCTTGGGCTATGCTCAGATGGGTTTAATCCATACAACTCAAATTCTAAACCTTATTCTTGTTGGCCGGTGATTATGACACCATACAATTTACCACCATGGATGTGCATGAAGAACCCTGTCATGTTCTTGACTCTTCTTATTCCAGGGCCGAAAAATCCTGGTAAGAATATTGATATATACTTAGAGCCCCTAATCAAAGAATTGAAAGATTTATGGGAAGTAGGGGCACTTTGTTATGATGTGTCCACGAAAATTAATTTTCAATTGAGGGCGGCTTTATTGTGGACAATAAATGACTTTTCGACATATGGTATATTATCTGGTTAGAGTACACATAAGAGGTTGTCATGTCCATATTGCATGAAACATTCAAAGGCTTTTCAATTGACTGCAGGAAGAAAAAATGCTACTTTGATTGTCATCGTCATTTCTTACCACTGAGTAGTACGTTACGACGAGACAAGAAGAATTTTATTAAGGGTAGAATAAAAAGTTCTAGTCATCCTCCCATATTAGACGGTGAAGAAATTTGGGAATGTGTAAAAGACTTCCCTATAGCAAATGAATTGCTAAGAAGCAAATTGCCAAGAAACAAGATACCTGGCTTTGGGGATTAGCATAATTGGACTAAAAGAAGCATTTTTTGGGACTTGCCCTATTGGCGTTCACATCTTGTGCGTCATAATTTGGATGTGATACATATTGAGAAGAATGTATTTGATAATGTTTTCAACACTATGATGGACGTCAAGGGTAAGACAAAAGATAATCTCAAAATAAAGCAAGCTCACCTTCTCCGAGGTGAACTAGTCGAGGAAAATCGACCTCGTCAACAAATGGAGTATGAAGCAGCCCCTCTTTAATTACATCAACACAGAAAGTTTTGCGTTCTACAAGGTCTAAAATGCTTCAGTTTTATCTATATTATTTTTTAAAAAGTTTTAAGTTCATCCCTATTATTTTTCTTAAGTTTTAAATTCATCTCTAATATTTAAGGACTAAATTAAAATTTTCAGAGAAATACTAGGGACCAAATTGATTAATTTTAAATAATTCAGACGAATTTAAAATTTTAGGTAAATAATAAGAACGAAATTGAAACTTTTTGAAAACAATCCCTATAGCCATCCCTGTACATCAATCCCTCCAGCAATCCCTACAACCATCCCTGTACATCAATCTATTATAGCGGAAAATGTGAAAAGACACTTCCAAAATGCACCATCGGTTTTTGATTCTAGCGGAAATATGATTTTTGACCCTAAGATGACTACTTTGTTAGAGATTTTCAATAGCTTGGTTGATGTGTTGTTTGATGTTATACCATTTGCATATGAGGGCATGGCTACTGGGTATTATACATCCCCACTATCATTTCCACTCTCTCATAGGTAATATAAAGAATAATGTTATCGTTTTAGTAGTTACTGTTTCGTATTTCAATTGTTTAATGTTATTTTATATTTGTAGGATGGATTTAATTGAATTTTTAGAGGATGAGCCTTATATTGTTTGGCCCAGAGATGCTTATTAGGTAAATTCCCATCTTTTAACATATGTGTATGTTAATTTTAATTGAGCAAATGGTTTGCATGCGTACTATAATTGTTCTGCTCACACATTTATCTTCTCTCCTTGTAGACGACAAGTTCGTTCTTGGCTAGAAAAGCAGCTGACGAGAAAGTTCGGTGCTCGTTTGTGCTGCGTCATATTTTTTCGTGTCCGTATAATACGTACTATCCTATTATTAGTAATTTAATATTGAAATTTATACTATGCAATGCATTTAGCTCTACATTAATTGATTGAGCAAGTGAGACTTGGAGAAACGGATAATGGTTTTTCTTTTTTTTGCCAAAGTGATGATGGGCTGACTATACGTATTGTCCTATTATTAGTAATTTAATATTGAAGTTTATTCTATGCAATGCATTTAGCTCTGCATTAATGGACTGAGCAAGTAAGACTTGGAGAAACGGATGATGGTTTTTCTTTTTTTGCCAAGTGATGATAGGCTGACTATACAAGTCTTCTGTTGTGATGATGGGCTGAAGTTTATACATGTCTTCTGTTGTTTGTTTCTCTCCTTGCTTACCACACTGGAGGCTTTGGTAGCCATGCAGAGTAGACGTGATCAGCTTCTTGTTTTCAAGCTGTGATCGTATGCTCGACATCTTGCTCCCTGCCAAAAGGAGAAAGAGTTGAATTTTTCTGTTATGATCAGCCTTGAGTTCATATCTTTTCTTACTTGAAATTTGAAGATATATTTTATTTTTATCTTTGTCAGCGAAGTAGCGATACCAAAGGGAATGATCTCTAAACCTTTTGCTCCCGTCCGGTCCAATTGTAAAATGTTTGTTTCATGTGAAATGTGGGGAACTGAAAAAAAATGGTAAGATGAGAGGAAAAAATTATCTTAGAAAAATATTATGTAGTAGAAAAAGAATTGTATAGTATGTATTGCTCGAAAGTAGATGCAAAATGATGTCGTTTTCTGTTTTGTGTTAATTTGTTATGGCTTTTGCTTTTGGTTTATTTCTTTTTTAAGGCTCTTTTTGTTTTATATGAAAATGTGGGAAATGAAAAAATAAAAGAGATGGGAATAAAATATTGTTTTAGAAAAATTGAAGGAGTAATTCTTTTGAATTATAGGCTTTCTTTTCAAGATTTGCGAATATTTGATATTTCTTTTTTTTAAGGAGAAAATAATTTCAATGATAGTTTTTTTTTTTCAAGATTCGAAATATTTGATATGTTTTTAAACTAAATTCAATATTTTCTTTTCTTTATAAACAATTGTAGTAATACTTGAAGCTATTTTAGAAATTTGATTACTATTTTTCTAATTTTCTAATTTTATTCGTTTAATCTAAACATTAAAAGTATATGTTTTGACCTTTGTTCAATTTTATCAATTTTTTCATTCAATCTAAACATTGAATGTATTTTGTGAAAATAATTTTTTCATCCATTTCCCGTTGAAGTAAATCAGCAATAAAGACAGTTTTTCTTTTCTTATTTGGTTGTAACAATAAACAAATTCAATCAACTATTTTGGACCATTTTGTTTTATATGATAAAATTGTGTTTCAATCTATCAAATCAATAATCAATTTTAAGAATGTGATATTACAAAACATTTACATACTACCTGGTTAGAACAAATGAATTCCACAAAATTTTGCGAAATTCATTTGCAAATCCAACTTTTTATGTTTAGAAGCACCACTTTAAAAATCAAATGAATTCAATAGTAAAAGTACTTCCAAACACTATATATATTTTATTTTTTTTATCTTTGTATTTGTGTCAAAGTTAAACTAAAGTGTAAAGAAAAATTTAAAAGGTAATTTTGTCCTCAAAAGAAAAGAACTAAATTAAAAAATATGAATTTATAAATTCCACCTCTTGAGATGCATAGAGGACTCTCACATCACCTCTTGAAAATAATGATGTTTTCTTAGTGGGCAATAAAATAATGTTTCATAGACGCATATTTTTGTAAAAATTTAAATACATACTCGTATATCTTTTAAAAACATATGGGCCCAAAATCCGCCCATTGTGATAATATTCTATGTGGAATATGATAAATCGATTGCTTGAGATGCATAGAGGACTCTCATATCACAGCGAGCATAAACAAAAATTCTGTTACCATTAATCGATATTATTTAATTTAAAATAGTTGCAACACAAACCCATTTTTGTCCTATTAATCGTAGTATCATAGTTAATCCAACGGCTGCCCCTCATTACTAGTGCGACCTAGTTTTATAGTAGTCATCAGCACTCGGTCGCGGCTTTGTTCCATAGGCTCGCATCTCTTAAATAGTTGATGCATATCATGACCATCTAATTTGAGCTTGATTATGAAAGCTCTCGTCTAAATAAGGACATGTAGCGATATTTTTATTTTTATTTTTTGACAGCAAAGTAGCGATACCAAAGGGCATGATCTCTAAACTTTTTGCACACGTCCAGTCCAATTGTAAAATGTTTGTTTCATGTGAAACGTGGGGAACTAAAAAAATAAAAAAATGGGAGTAAAGCATTATCTTAAAAAATATTTGAACATTAGAAATATATTTTGAGGGAATTAATTTTCTTAACCTTTTTTTTTTATTTTAGGAATGATTCAGATAAAGAGATCTGCTAGCCAAAAGTCAATTAATTAGTGGGTAAAGTAGTCCTAGAATGAAGAGATTTATAAATATATATTGTCTAGTCACATAAAATAGTAATGTAAGAGTATCGAGAATACAATCTCCTCAATATAAAGACGACCTATTTGCATGACATTTTTTTGCCACCCAATCAGCTGATTGGTTGGCTTGTCTAATAACAAAGTGAAATGAAAAAAGAGACTTCATTGTAGCAATTCCGTGAGTGCAAATATCAACAACAACCGTAGAGCAAAGTTATCAGTCTCAAAAGTGATAAAGAGGACAGGTCGCAGAGCAAAGTTAATTCCAAAAAATATTAACTAGAATTATACCTATAATAAATGAGGAATATAGACTTGGATGCTAAAAAGAGTTGATATATGAATGTAATTTACTTTCTACTGGGTAAACCACATCAAATGAATGCATGCTATATATTGACCAAAAGAAGTATGTCAACACTCACATCCAATCAAGAAACAATTAACATTGAGCAGAATCGTATAATTTACCACCCAGTCAGGAAACATCAAATGAATGCTATTGACCAAATGATGTAAAACTAATGTCTCTATATGTGTGTGCAGTTTAACTAAACCAGAACAAAGAAAAACTGAGATTAAAGTGTGTGCAGCTAACAACAGATTTAGCAAGTCTGTTAATGAAGTTCGTTCTTCTGTCTTGGTGAAAAGGAACATCACCAAACGGCTCCCAACCATCACCAGGGGTATTTGAGTCAAAGTTAAACTAAAGTGTAAATAAAAATTTAAAAGGTAATTTTGTCCTCAAAAGAAAGGAACTAATTTAAAAAATGTGGATTTATAAATTTCACCTCTTGAGCAAGGATTTGGGTAAGTTTTGAGGAAATCCAAAATTTGCAAATGTGCCTTTAAAATAAGTTACCAAGGTAGTTGTACAATTTTTTTTTTCTTTAATAGTGGATTAGATCGATTTTTCTAATTCAATTAGCTTGAGTAATCCCAACCAAACGTTCCTATTCTATTATGTATAATACCATAAGTATATATATGTTTGTGTGATTGAATTTCTTCTTTTTTTGTGTGTGATAAGACATTTATTGTTAGGTCTATATCAAAATTATAAATCTTGTGGTGCAACAGCTTGTTCAATAATATTTGTGGTAGACTTAGGTTCGAACTCAAAAATCTTTGATCATAATACCATTACTTACTAACCAAGGGCCAAAACTCATCTACCCCAACAATTGGGGCATAGCCAAACAAAAATTTGATTCAAAAACTTTTGTTAGCAAAACACAAATACTAAAATAAGTATCGTGCCCATGAAGAAAAGTTGTCCAAGTTTTAATTGAAGGTCTTATTTTCTATGAAAGAGACAAAAGAAGATAAAGAGACAAATAGAGAAAAAATTAGTGAATATTCCCCTTTTCTAAAAAATAATAAAACAATTGTCGAGCACCGAGAAGCGAGTTAAGAACAATAGAGGAATAAACCAACTTTGAAAAAAATCTATGTATTAAAGAAATGAAAAGTGCATTTTGCTAAATTGGTAAAATTAGAATGACATACAGGTTTTTAAAATTACGAACTACATGAATAGAGTATCTAATTGATAATCTTGCCCTGGAACTATTTTATAATATCAAGCCTATAATATTATGCTATTCAATGTCTCAGTAGGGAAGATCTAAATTTTGTTTAAGAGAAAATGAAAATATTGATGTTTTCTTAGTGGGTAATAAAATAATGTTTCATAAACGCATATTTTAGTAAAAATTTAAATACATACACGTATATCTTTTAAAAATATATGGGTCCAAAATACGTCCATTGTGATAATATTTCATGTGAAATATGATAAATCGGTCGTTTGAGATGCATAGAGGACTCTCATATCACAGCGAGCATAAACAAAAATTCTGTTACCATTAATCGATATTATTTAATTTGAAATAGTTGCGACAAAAACCCATTTTTGTCCTATTAATCGTAATATAGTCGTCATCAGCACTAGGTCGCGGCTTTGTTCCATAGGCTCGCATCTCTTAAATGGTTGATGCATATCATGACTATCTAATCTGAGCTTGATTATGCAAGCTCTCGTCTAAATAAGGACATGTAGCGATATTTTTATTTTTATTTTTTGACAGCAAAGTAGCGATACCAAAGGGCATGATCTCTAAACTTTTTGCACACGTCCAGTCCAATTGTAAAATGTTTGTTTCATGTCAAACGTGGGGAACTAAAAAAATAAAAAAATGGGAGTAAAGCATTATCTTCAAAAATATTTGAACATTAGAAATATATTTTGAGGGAATTAATTTTCTTAATCATTTTTTTTTTTTTTGAGGAATGGTTCAGATAAAGAGATCTGCTAGCCAAAAGTCAATTAATTAGTGGGTAAAGTAGATCTAGAATGAAGAGACTTATAAATATATATTGTCTAGTCATATAAAATGGTAATGTAAGAGTATCGAGAATACAATCTCCTCAATATAAAGACGACCTATTTGCATGACATTTTTTTTCCACCCAATCAACTGATTGGTTGGCTTGTCTAATAACAAAGTGAAATGAAAAAAGAGACTTCATTGTAGCAATTCCGTGAGTGCAAATATCAACAACAACCGTAGAGCAAAGTTATCAGTCTCAAAAGTGATAAAGAGGACAGGTCGCAGAGCAAAGTTAATTCCAAAAAATATTAACTAGAATTATACCTATAATAAATGAGGAATATAGACTTGGATGCTAAAAAGAGTTGATATATGAATGTAATTTACTTTCTTCTGGGTAAACCACATCAAATGAATGCATGCTATATATTGACCAAAAGAAGTATGTCAACACTCACATCCAATCAAGAAACAATTAACATTGAGCAGAATCGTATAATTTACCACCCAGTCAGGAAACATCAAATGAATGCTATTGACCAAATGATGTAAAACTAATGTCTCTATATGTGTGTGCAGTTTAACTAAACCAGAACAAAGAAAAACTGAGATTAAAGTGTGTGCAGCTAACAACAGATTTAGCAAGTCTGTTAATGAATTTCGTTCTTCTGACTTTCTTAAAACTGTGCATTTTTTTTCAATCTATTCTAGACAACCAACATCCCAACAATGAATTCATGTCACAGGTCTGTTGACGCCAAAGGCCAAAAACACCATAATTTATTGATCAGTAACTGAAGGAGCATACATACCACCAAAGACAACAATAAAACATACATTCTAGTCTAAATATTTCTTCAATGCCTGCAGTCTTGTAGAAAAGCTTGCACCAGGAAAAAGGACCCTTCTACCTGCCAACATAGAGAACAAAGTAGACAAGTTACTGTACGTAAAAACAATTATGTCATCAAACAGCAACGATTTCGAGATATATATATATTTTTTTTGAGAGGTATTCTTAACAACGATTCCGAAATATTAAACAAATAAGGCTAAGAAAAGCAAACCAAGGCTTCAACAAAAGCCCCAACCAGTGAAAAATGGGATCGAGGGTCGGCTTCGCTTCTTTTTGGGGATCACAAACATCCCTAAAAAATATATATACATATATGTTAGCAAGTGGCATGATACATAAACCTCAATTTGAATTGACAGAATAAAGATTCTTAAAATATTAGTATTAGAATATTGTAAAAAGGAAAACACAAGGAAAAGAAAGAGAAAAGTTACACAGCAAATGCAGCCTGAACATTGTGTGGATAAGCTGATGCGATACATTTTTTTCTTGAGATAACTTTCAAAACTGGGTAGGTCTGACCAAGCCCAATGCGAAATTTTACACATCGATAATCCGTATAGTGCGCAAAATGTGTTTCTTCATTGTTGCCATCTTGGCAACTACAAGCGTACATGTTGCCATCCCTCCAAAATAAAGCAAGCTCACCTTCTCCGAGATGAACTAGTCGAGGAAAATCGACCTCGTCATCAAATGGAGTATGAAGCAGCCCCTCTTTAATTACATCAACACAGAAAGTTTTGCGTTTTACAAGGTCCAGACCAAGTATGTATGTGCCCCCCCCCAACATCCGTCCATAGCAAAACCTTTCCAACAACCACAGCAGGATCATTACCAAAATTCACGACCATGTCTTGGTGAAAAGGAACATCACCAAACGGCTCCCAACCATCACCAGGGGTATTTGAGTCAAAGTTAAACTAAAGTGTAAATAAAAATTTAAAAGGTAATTTTGTCCTCAAAAGAAAGGAACTAAGTTAAAAAATGTGGATTTATAAATTTCACCTCTTGAGCAGGGATTTGGGTAAGTTTTGAGGAAATCCAAAATTTGCAAATGTGCCTTTAAAATAAGTTACCAAGGTAGTTGTACAATTTTTTTTTTCTTTAATAGTGAATTAGATCGATTTTTCTAATTCAATTAGCTTGAGTAATCCCAACCAAACGTTCCTATTTTATTATGTATAATACCATAAGTATATATATGTTTGTGTGATTGAATTTCTTCTTTTTTTGTGTGTGATAAGACATTTATTGTTAGGTCTATATCAAAATTATAAATCTTGTGGTGCAACAGTTTGTTCAATAATATTTGTGGTAGACTTAGGTTCGAACTCAAAAATCTTTGATCATAATACCATTACTTACTAACCAAGGGCCAAAACTCATCTACCCCAACAATTGGGGCATAGCCAAACAAAAATTTGATTCAAAAACTTTTGTTAGCAAAACACAAATACTAAAATAAGTATCGTGCTCATGAAGAAAAGTTGTCCAAGTTTTAATTGAAGGTCTTATTTTCTATGAAAGAGACAAAAGAAGATAAAGAGACAAATAGAGAAAAAATTAGTGAATATTCCCCTTTTCTAAAAAATAATAAAACAATTGTCGAGCACCGAGAAGCGAGTTAAGAACAATAGAGGAATAAACCAACTTTGAAAAAAATCTATGTATTAAAGAAATGAAAAGTGCATTTTGCTAAATTGGTAAAATTAGAATGACATACAGGTTTTTAAAATTACGAACTACATGAATAGAGTATCTAATTGATAATCTTGCCCTGGAACTATTTTATAATATCAAGCCTATAATATTATGCTATTCAATGTCTCAGTAGGGAAGATCTAAATTTTGTTTAAGAGAAAATGAAAATAATGATGTTTTCTTAGTGGGTAATAAAATAATGTTTCATAAATGTATATTTTAGTAAAAATTTAAATACATACACATATATCTTTTAAAAATATATGGGTCCAAAATACGCCCATTGTGATAATATTTCATGTGAAATATGATAAATCGATCGTTTGAGATGCATAGAGGACTCTCATATCACATCGAGCATAAACAAAAATTCTGTTACCATTAATCGATATTATTTAATTTGAAATAGTTGCGACAAAAACCCATTTTTGTCATATTAATCGTAATATAGTCGTCATCAGCACTAGGTCGCGGCTTTGTTCCATAGGCTCGCATCTCTCAAATGGTTGATGCATATCATGACTATCTAATCTGAGCTTGATTATGCAAGCTCTCGTCTAAATATGGACATGTAGCGATATTTTTATTTTTATTTTTATTTTTTGACAGCAAAGTAGCGATACCAAAGGGCATGATCTCTAAACTTTTTGCACACGTCCAGTCCAATTGTAAAATGTTTGTTTCATGTGAAACGTGGGGAACTAAAAAAATAAAAAAATGGGAGTAAAGCATTATCTTCAAAAATATTTGAACATTAGAAATATATTTTGAGGGAATTAATTTTCTTAATCATTTTTTTTTTTTTGAGGATTGGTTCAGATAAAGAGATCTGCTAGCCAAAAGTCAATTAATTAGTGGGTAAAGTAGACCTAGAATGAAGAGACTTATAAATATATATTGTCTAGTCACATAAAATGGTAATGCAAGAGTATCGAGAATACAATCTCCTCAATATAAAGACGACCTATTTGCATGACATTTTTTTTCCACCCAATCAACTGATTGGTTGGCTTGTCTAATAACAAAGTGAAATGAAAAAAGAGACTTCATTGTAGCAATTCCGTGAGTGCAAATATCAACAACAACCGTAGAGCAAAGTTATCAGTCTCAAAAGTGATAAAGAGGACAGGTCGCAGAGCAAAGTTAATTCCAAAAAATATTAACTAGAATTATACCTATAATAAATGAGGAATATAGACTTGGATGCTAAAAAGAGTTGATATATGAATGCAATTTACTTTCTACTGGGTAAACCACATCAAATGAATGCATGCTATATATTGACCAAAAGAAGTATGTCAACACTCACATCCAATCAAGAAACAATTAACATTGAGCAGAATCGTATAATTTACCACCCAGTCAGGAAACATCAAATGAATGCTATTGACCAAATGATGTAAAACTAATGTCTCTATATGTGTGTGCAGTTTAACTAAACCAGAACAAAGAAAAACTGAGATTAAAGTGTGTGCAGCTAACAACAGATTTAGCAAGTCTGTTAATGAAGTTCGTTCTTCTGACTTTCTTAAAATTGTGCATGTTCATTCAATCTATTCTAGACAACCAACATCCCAACAATGAATTCATGTCACAGGTCTGTTGACGCCAAAGGCCAAAAACACCATAATTTATTGATCAGTAACTGAAGGAGCATACATACCACCAAAGACAACAATAAAACATACATTCTAGTCTAAATATTTCTTCAATGCCTGCAGTCTTGTAGAAAAGCTTGCACCAGGAAAAAGGACCCTTCTACCTGCCAACATAGAGAACAAAGTAGACAAGTTACTGTACGTAAAAACAATTATGTCATCAAACAGCAACGATTTCGAGATTTTTTTTTTTTTGAGAGGTATTCATAACAACGATTCCGAAATATTAAACAAATAAGGCTAAGAAAAGCAAACCAAGGCTTCCACAAAAGCCCCAACCAGTGAAAAATGGGATCGAGGGTCGGCTTCGCTTCTTTTTGGGGATCACAAACATCCCTAAAAAATATATATACATATATGTTAGCAAGTGGCATGATACATAAACCTCAATTTGAATTGACAGAATAAAGATTCTTAAAATATTAGTATTAGAATATTGTAAAAAGGAAAACACAAGGAAAAGAAAGAGAAAAGTTACACAGCAAATGCAGCGTGAACATTGTGTGGATAAGCTGGTGCGATACATTTTTTTCTTGAGATAACTTTCAAAACTGGGTTGGTCTGACCAAGCCCAATGCGAAATTTTACACATCGATAATCCGTATAGTGATTTTTTACCCCATTGTACAATTCATTTGAAGCATTGGCGACCAACATATATGCATGACTTGATGCTTTTATCACTTCATAGTGATTTTTTACCCCAAAAAAAAGTATGGATAGTGGATTCCAACGTGGCACCAGGAGGTCCACACAAATGTTGCCGCTGTTTTATTTTTTATGTTTTACATTTTATCAAGGGACGAAATGTCTAATGGGAAAATTTCATATTTAATCCCAATTATTTTTAAAAAGTCCCAATTAAGTCTTTATTGTTTAAATTTTTTTAATTTTTTCTCTATTATTTCTCCATAAGTTTTAATTTTGTGTTTATTATTTAAATTTTTTTAATTTTGTCTCTATTATTTGTCAAAAAGTTTTAATTTTATCACTATTATTCCTAAAATGCTTCATTTTTATCTATATTATTTTTAAAAAAATTTTAAGTTCATCACTATTATTTTTCTTAAGTTTTAAATTCATCTCTAATATTTAAGGACTAAATTAAAATTTTCAGAGAAATACTAGGGACCAAATTGATTAATTTTAAATAATTCAGACGAATTTAAAATTTTAGGTAAATAATAAAAACAAAATTGAAACTTTTTGAAAACAATCCCCACAGCCATCCCTATACATCAATCCCTCCAGAAATCCCTACAGCCATCCCTATGCATCAATCTATTATAGCGGAAAATGTGAAAAGACACTTCCAAAATGCACAATCGGTTTTTGATTCTAGCGGAAATATGATTTTTGACCCTAAGATGACTACTTTGTTAGAGATTTTCAATAGCTTGGTTGA
The DNA here is from genome assembly GCA_037974665.1 of Ehretia macrophylla. NCBI lineage: Eukaryota > Viridiplantae > Streptophyta > Magnoliopsida > Boraginales > Ehretiaceae > Ehretia > Ehretia macrophylla. Next base: position 9,040,206 of record CM075764.1, on the reverse strand, counting down.
TGTGTTGTTTGATGTTATACCATTTGCGTATGAGGGCATGGCTACTGGGTATTATACATCCCCACTATCATTTGCACTCTCTCATAGGTAATATAAAGAATAATGTTATCGTTTTAGTAATTATTGTTTCATATTTTAATTGTTTAGTGTTATTTTATATTTGTAGGATGGATTTAATTGAATTTTTAGAGGAGGAGCCTTATATTGTTTGGCCCAGGGATGCTTATTAGGTAAATTCCCATCTTTCAACATATGTGTATGTTAATTTTAATTGAGAGAATGGTTTGCATGCGTACTATAATTGTTCTGCTCACACATTTATCTTCTCTCCTTGTAGACGACAAGTTCGTTCTTGTCCAGAAAAGCAGCTGACGAGAAAGTTCGGTGCTCGGTTGTGCTGCGTCATGTTTTTTGGTGTCCGTATAATACGTACTGTCCTATTATTAGTAATGTAATATTGAAGTTTATACTATGCAATGCATTTAGCTCTGCATTAATCGATTGAGCAAGTGAGACTTGGAGAAACGGATGAGGGTTTTTCTTTTTTTTGCCAAAGTGATGATGGGCTGACTATACGTACTGTCCTATTATTAATAATTTAATATTGAAGTTTATTCTATGCAATGCATTTAGCTCTGCATTAATGGATTGAGCAAGTGAGACTTGAAGAAACGAATGATGGTTTTTCTTTTTTCGCAAAGTGATGATGGGCGGACTATACAAGTCTTCTGTTGTAATAATGGGCTGAAGTTTATACATGTCTTCTGTTGTTTGTTTCTCTCCTTGCTTGCCGCACTGGAGGCTTTGGTAGCCTTGCAGAATAGACGTGATCAGCTTCTTGTTTTCAAGCTGTGAGCGTATGCTTGACATCATGCTCCCTGCCAAAAGGGGAAAGAGTTGATTTTTTCTGTTGTGATCAGCCTTGAGTTCATATCTTTTCTTACTTGAAATTTGAAGATATATTTTAATTTTTTCTTTGTCAGCGAAGTAGCGATACCAAAGGGAATGATCTCTAAACCCTTTGCTCCCGTCCGGTCCAATTGTAAAATGTTTGTTTCATGTGAAATGTGGGGAACTGAAAAAAAATGGTAAGATGGGAGGAAAAAATTATCTTAGAAAAATATTATGTAGTAGAAAAGGAATTGTATAGTATGTATTGCTCAAAAGTAGATGCAAAATGATGCCGTTTTCTGTTTTGTGTTAATTTGTTATGGCTTTTGCTTTTGGTTTATTTCTTTTTTAAGGCTCTTTTTGTTTTATATGAAAATGTGGGAAATGAAAAAATAAAAGAGATGGGAAGAAAATATTGTTTTAGAAAAATGAAGGAGTAATTATTTTGAATTATAGGCTTTCTTTTCAAGATTTGCGAATATTTGATATTTCTTTTTTTAAAGAGAAAATAATTTCAATGATAGTTTTTTTTTTCAAGATTAAAAATAATTGATATGTTTTTAAACTAAATTCAATATTTTCTTTTCTTTATAAACAATTGCAGTAATACTTGAAGCTATTTTAGATATTTGATTACTATTTTCCTAATTTTCTAATTTTATTTGTTCAATCTAAACATTAAAAGTATATGTTTTGAACTTTGGTAAAATTTATCAATTTTTTCATTCAATCTAAACATTGAATGTATTTTGTGAAAATAATTTTTTCATCCATTTCCCGTTGAAGTAAATCAGCAATAAAGACAGCTTTTCTTTTCTTATTTGGTTGTAACAATAAACAAATTCAATCAACTATTTTGGACCATTTTGTTTTATATGATAAAATTTTGTTTCAATCTATCAAATCAATAATCAATTTTAAGAATGTGATATTACAAAACGTTTACATACTACCTGGTTAGAACAAATGAATTCTACAAAATTTTGCAAAATTCATTTGCAAATCCAACTTTTTATATTTAGAAGCACCACTTTAAAAATCAAATGAATTCAACAGTAAAAGTACTTCCAAACAATATATATTTTATATTTTTTATCTTTGTATTTGAGTCAAAGTTAAACTGAAGTGTAAAGAAAAATTTAAAAGGTAATTTTGTCCTCAAAAGAAAGGAACTAAGTTAAAAAATGTGGATTTATGAATTCCACCTCTTGAGTAAGTATTTGGGTAAGTTTTGAGCAAATCAAAAATTTGCAAATTTGCCTTTAAAATAAATTACCAAGGCAGTTGTACAATTTTTTTTTCTTTAATAGTGGATTAGATCGATTTTTCTAATTCAATTAGCTTCAGTAATCCCAACCAAACGTTCCTATTCTATTATGTATAATATCATAAGTATATATATGTTTGTGTGATTGAATTTCTTCTTATTTGTGTGTGATGAGACATTTATCGTTAGGTCTATATCAAAATTATAAATCTTGTGGTGCAACGGCTTGTCCAACAATATTTGTGGTGGACTTAGGTTCGAACTCAAAAATCTTTGATCATAATACCATTACCTACTAACCAAGGGCCAAAACTCATCTACCCCAACAATTGGGGCATAGCCAAACAAAAAATTTGATACAAAAACTTTAGTTAGCAAAACAAAAATACTAAAATAAGTATCGTGCTCATGAAGAAAAGTTGCCCAAGTTTTAATTGAAGGTCTTATTTTCAATGAAAGAGAGAAAAGAAGATAGAGACAAATAGAGAAAAAATTAGTGAATATTCCCCTTTTCTAAAAAAAAATAAAACAATTGTCGAGCACCGATAAGCGAGCTAAGAACAATAGAGGAATAAACCAACTTCGAAAAAAATTTATATATTAAAGAAATGAAAAGTGCATTTTGCTAAATTGGTAAAATTAGAATGACATACAGGTTTTGGGCCCTGACCTAACTACGTTAGCCGGGCACTAGGGTTAAGCGGTAAAGTCGTCAGAGTCAAACGGGGAGGGTTTAAATCATCTCTGCCGCGCTTTAGCGGCCTCTATCTGCTAACAGAGGTACGTGTATTATATTTTGTCCTTTTATTATATTTTTTTCTATTATTCTTTTGAACACCGCAAAGATGATGTTTTGAGTTTCGGTTTCGGTTTTATGATTTAACAATCACACGTTAAAACAATCACACACAGATCTATATACACAACAAAAAATATCAGTGATAAAAACTTGCAAATTTTGCTTTCGGAGGTATTCCTTTTGACGTACTTCATGGCTGAACCAGTGGAGGGTGAACCATGGGACCTTTCAAAGGTATTACTTTTGCTTTTGTTTCTGTTTACATTCCTTCTTGTTGTTTAATTTAATTTTCACTTTCCATCTGTGTCTACTTTCTTCTGTTTTTTTTTTGCTTTTTAATTACTTAGTCGTCTCGCGAATGGGCTTCTTCTCCAACTCGCAAAAGCATATGGGTAGAAAACAAGAAACGAACTGACATTATTGGAACAAGCGATGAGTTTCGGCGTGTCTTTAGGTATATCTGTTACTTCTGTAATCTATTTTGCATTGGGTTTATATTGTTGAATACATTTTAATTTTTATTGCAGGCCTATTTTTCTTGACGCCTACGAGGTGTTGTGTTTAAGGCAGGAACTACATACGCGTTATGCGGCTGCTGAAGTTCCTCCAAGTGGGTTGGCTGAGCCAGGCATTCCGGCGGGCTGGCTACCAAAGGGTGGTAAGTCCATTTTTTACCAAACACCTTAAGCACATTCTCTTAATTCTCTCTCAAACACGCACGAGTCACTAACACTCACATACCCACTGATGCACGCTAACGAACACACATGCACAAACTATTATACACACTAAAAGAATACACACAAACTTTTAATTTTTGTATATGGTTGATGTGGATATGGTGTGTGAAGTTAACACTTGTTTGAAAGGATACGTGTTCTTTTTCTTGTAACTTTTAATTTAGTGTACACGAACTTTTAATTTCATATCTTTTTTCTTATAACTTTTAATTTAGTATACACGCAAGCTTTTTCTTGGCATGTGAATGATTTAGATTGATGTGCATTTTGAGGTTGTTATATGAAAATTGTATATGTTAATAATGGTGCAAGTGAAGCGAGGTGGTATCCACACAAAAAAGAATACACACAAACTTTTAGTTTCATATCTTTTTGTTGCGAGTATAGAACTCAATGATCTGAAGGCTGATATCGATGCATTGGAAGATCTCGTTTTCTATGTTTTTCGCCTCCAGCCACCGTTTGGAAACAAGAACCATGTTCCGGTAGTTCTACATATATTCCAAGTGATGTGTCAAAAGGCAAAAAGCTCCAGCACATTTAAAGGGCTACGGTTGGTCTCTTTTGCTAATTTGTTTTTTCATTCTTAAGTTTATTAACAGTTTTTCATCTTTTAACATTTTGAAATTATCTTTGATCAGGTATTGGGTTTATTTTATAACGAAAAATCCTTTAATTTTTACACCTACGGAGTCGATGAGTTTTGTTCAAAAATCCTGGAATTTGAGAAAGATGAATCCATCCCAGTTTGATGGTGTTGTTGGGATGTCACAAATGCAAAATTTTATCCTGAAAATCAATGCTACCATGAAACAACTAAATTACGTCAAGCAATATAGAAATCCCTACAGCAATCCCTCCAGCAATCCCTACAGCCATCCCTGTACATCAATCTATTATATGGAAAATGTGAAAAGACATTTCCAAAATGCACCAAAGGTTTTTGATTCTAGCGGAATTATGATTTTTTACCCTAAGATGACTACTTTGTTAGAGATTTTCAATAGCTTGGTTGATGTGTTGTTTGATGTTATACCATGAGGGCATGGTTACTGGGTATTATAAATCCCCACCATCATTTCCACTCTCTCATAGGTAATATAAAGAATAATGTTATCGGTTTAGTAATTACTGTTTCGTATTTCAATTGTTTAATGTTATTTTATATTTGTAGGATGGATTTAATTGAATTTTTAGAGGAGAAGCCTTATATTGTTTGGCCCAGAGATGCTTATTAGGTAAATTCCCATCTTTCAACATATGTGTATGTTAATTTTAATTGAGAAAATGGTTTGCATGCGTACTATAATTGTTCTGCTCACACATTTATCTTCTCTCCTTGTAGACGACAAGTTCGTTCTTGGCCAGAAAAGCAGCTGACGAGAAAGTTCGGTGCTCGGTTGTGCTGCGTCATGTTTTTTGGTGTCCGTTAAATACGTACTGTCCTATTATTAGTAATGTAATATTAAAGTTTATACTATGCAATGCATTTAGCTCTGTATTAATCGAGTGAGCAAGTGAGACTTGGAGAAACAGATGATGGTTTTTCTTTTTTTTGCCAAAGTGATGATGGGCTGACTATACGTACTGTTCTATTATTAGTAATTTAATATTGAAGTTTATTCTATGCAATGCATTTTGCTCTGCATTAATGGATTGAGCAAGTGAGACTTGGAAAAACGGATGATGGTTTTTCTTTTTTTACCAAGTGATGATGGGCTGATTATACAAGTCTTCTGTTGTGATGATGGACTGAAGTTTATACATGTCTTCTGTTGTTTGTTTCTCTCATTGCTTGCCGCACTGGAGGATTTGGTAGCCATGCAGAGTAGACGTGATCAGCTTCTTGTTTCCAAGCTGTGATCGTATGCTCGACATCTTGCTCCCTGCCAAAAGGAGAAAGAGTTCAATTTTTCTGTTGTGATCAGCCTTGAGTTCATATCTTTTCTTACTTGAAATTTGAAGATATATTTTATTTTTATCTTTGTCAGCGAAGTAGCGATACCAAAGGGAATGATCTCTAAACCTTTTGCTCCCGTCCGGTCCAATTGTAAAATGTTTGTTTCATGTGAAATGGGGGGAACTGAAAAAAAAAATGGTAAGATGGGAGGAAAAAATTATCTTAGAAAAATATTATGTAGTAGAAAAAGAATTGTATAGTATGTATTGCTCGAAAGTAGATGCAAAATGATGTCGTTTTCTGTTTTGTGTTAACTTGTTATGGCTTTTGCTTTTGGTTTATTTCTTTTTTAAGGCTCTTTTTGTTTTATATGAAAATGTGGGAAATGAAAAGATAAAAGAGATGGGAAGAAAATATTGTTTTAGAAAAATTGAAGGAGTAATTCTTTTGAATTATAGGCTTTCTTTTCAAGATTTGCGAATATTTGATATTTCCTTTTTTTTAGGAGAAAATAATTTCAATGATAGTTTTTTTTTTTCAAGATTCGAAATATTTGATATGTTTTTAAACTAAATTCAATATTTTCTTTTCTTTATAAACAATTGTAGTAATACTTGAAGCTATTTTAGAAATTTGATTACCATTTTCCTAATTTTCTAATTTTATTCGTTCAGTCTAAACATTAAAAGTATATGTTTTGACCTTTGTTCAATTTTATCAATTTTTTCATTCAATCTAAACATTGAATGTATTTTGTGAAAATAATTTTTTCATCCATTTTCCGTTGAAGTAAATCATCAATAAAGACAGTTTTTCTTTTCTTATTTGGTTGTAACAATAAACAAATTCGATCAACTATTTTGGACCATTTTGTTTTATATGATAAAATTGTGTTTCAATCTATCAAATCAATAATCAATTTTAAGAATGTGAAATTACAAAACGTTTACATATTACCTGGTTAGAATGAATGAATTCCACAAAATTTTGCGAAATTCATTTGCAAATCCAACTTTTTATATTTAGAAGCACCACTTTAAAAATCGAATGAATTCAACAGTAAAAGTACTTCCAAACACTATATATATTTTATTTTATTTATCTTTGTATTTGAGTCAAAGTTAAACTAAAGTGTAAAGAAAAATTTAAAAGGTAATTTTGTCCTCAAAAGAAAGGAACTAAGTTAAAAAAAATGTGAATTTATAAATTCAACCTCTTGAGTAAGGATTTGGGTAAGTTTTGAGCAAATTCAAATTTTGCAAATGTGCCTTTAAAATAAGTTACCAAGGTAGTTGTACAATTTTTTTTTTTCTTTAATAGTGGATTAGATCGATTTTTCTAATTCAATTAGCTTCAGTAATCCCAACCAAACGTTCCTATTCTATTATGTATAATATCATAAGTATATATATGTTTGTGTGATTGAATTTCTTCTTTTTTTTGTGTGTGATGAGACATTTATCGTTAGGTCTATATCAAAATTATAAATCTTGTGGTGCAACAGTTTGTCCAATAATATTTGTGGTGGACTTAGGTTCGAACTCAAAAATCTTTGATCATAATACCATTACCTACTGACCAAGGGCCAAAACTCATCTACCCCAACAATTGGGGCATAGCCAAACAAAAATTTGATGCAAAAACTTTAGTTAGCAAAACACAAATACTAAAATAAGTGTCGTGCTCATGAAGAAAAGTTGCCCAAGTTTTAATTGAAGGTCTTATTTTCTAGGAAAGAGAGAAAAGAAGATAAAGAGACAAATAGAGAAAAAATTAGTGAATATTCCCCTTTTTTTAAAAATAATAAAACAATTGTCGAGCACCGATAAGCGAGCTAAGAACAATAGAGGAATAAACCAACTTCGAAAAAAATCTATATATTAAAGAAATGAAAAATGCATTTTGCTAAATTGGTAAAATTAGAATGACATACAGGTTTTGGGCCCTGACCTAACTACGTTAGCCGGGCACTAGGGTTAAGGGGTAAAGTCGTCAGAGTCAAACGGGGAGGGTTTAAATCATCTCTGCCGCGCTTTAGCGGCCTCTATCTACTAACAGAGGTACGTGTATTATATTTTGTCCTTTTATTATATTTTTTTCTATTATTCTTTTGAACACCGCAAAGATGATGTTTTGAGTTTCGGTTTCGGTTTTATGATTTAACAATCACACGTTAAAACAATCACACACAGATCTATATACACAACAAAAAATATCAGTGATAAAAACTTGCAAATTTTGCTTTCAGAGGTATTCCTTTTGACGTACTTCATGGCTGAACCAGTGAAGGGTGAACCATGGGACCTTTCAAAGGTATTACTTTTGCTTTTGTTTCTGTTTACATTCCTTCTTGTTGTTTAATTTAATTTTCACTTTCCATCTGTGTCTACTTTCTTCTGTTTTTTTTTTTCTTTTTAATTACTTAGTCGTTTCGCGAATGGGCTTCTTCTCCAAGTCGCAAAAGCATATGGGTAGAAAACAAGAAACGAACTGACATTATTGGAACAAGCGATGAGTTTCGGCGTGTCTTTAGGTATATCTGTTACTTCTGTAATCTATTTTGCATTGGGTTTATATTGTTGAATACATTTTAATTTTTATTGCAGGCCTATTTTTCTTGACGCCTACGAGGTGTTGTGTTTAAGGCAGGAACTACATACGCGTTATGCGGCTGCTGAAGTTCCTCCAAGTGGGTTGGCTGAGCCAGGCATTCCGGCGGGCTGGCTACCAAAGGGTGGTAAGTCCATTTTTTACCAAACACCTTAAGCACATTCTCTTAATTCTCTCTCACACACGCACGAGTCACTAACACTCACATACCCACTGATGCACGCTAACGAACACACATGCACAAACTATTATACACACTAAAAGAATACACACAAACTTTTAATTTTTGTATATGGTTGATGTGGATATGGTGTGTGAAGTTAACACTTGTTTGAAAGGATACGTGTTCTTTTTCTTGTAACTTTTAATTTAGTGTACACGAACTTTTAATTTCATATCTTTTTTCTTATAACTTTTAATTTAGTATACACGCAAGCTTTTTCTTGTCATGTGAATGATTTAGATTGATGTGCATTTTGAGGTTGTTATATGAAAATCGTATATGTTAATAATGGTGCAAGTGAAGCGAGGTGGTATCCACACAAAAAAGAATACACACAAACTTTTAGTTTCATATCTTTTTGTAGCGAGTATAGAACTCAATGATCTGAAGGCTGATATCGATGCATTGGAAGATCTCGTTTTCTATGTTTTTCGCCTCCAGCCACCGTTTGGAAACAAGAACCATGTTCCGGTAGTTCTACATATATTCCAAGTGATGTGTCAAAAAGCAAAAAGCTCCAGCACATTTAAAGGGCTACGGTTGGTCTCTTTTGCTAATTTGTTTTTTCATTCTTAAGTTTATTAACAGTTTTTCATCTTTTAACATTTTGAAATTATCCTTGATCAGGTATTGGGTTTATTTTGTAACGAAAAATCCTTTAATTTTTACACCTACGGAGTCGATGAGTTTTGTTCAAAAAACCTGGAATTTGAGAAAGATGAATCCATCCCAGTTTGATGGTGTTGTTGGGATGTCAAAAATGCGAAATTTTATCCTGAAAATCAATGCTACCATGAAACAACTAAATTACGTCAAGCAATATAGAAATCCCTACAGCAATCCCTCCAGCAATCCCTACAGCCATCCCTGTACATCAATCTATTATATGGAAAATGTGAAAAGACACTTCCAAAATGCACCAAAGGTTTTTGATTCTAGCGGAATTATGATTTTTGACCCTAAGATGACTACTTTGTTAGAGATTTTCAATAGCTTGGTTGATGTGTTGTTTGATGTTATACCATGTGCGTATGAGGGCATGGCTACTGGGTATTATAAATCCCCACCATCATTTCCACTCTCTCATAGGTAATATAAAGAATAATGTTATCGGTTTAGTAATTACTGTTTCGTATTTCAATTGTTTAATGTTATTTTATATTTGTAGGATGGATTTAATTGAATTTTTAGAGGAGGAGCCTTATATTGTTTGGCCCAGAGATGCTTATTAGGTAAATTCCCATCTTTCAACATATGTGTATGTTAATTTTAATTGAGAAAATGGTTTGCATGCGTACTATAATTGTTCTGCTCACACATTTATCTTCTCTCCTTGTAGACGACAAGTTCGTTCTTGGCCAGAAAAGCCGCTGACGAGAAAGTTCGGTGCTCGGTTGTGCTACGTCATATTTTTTGGTGTCCGTTAAATACGTACTGTCCTATTATTAGTAATGTAATATTGAAGTTTATACTATGCAATGCATTTAGCTCTGTATTAATCGATTGAGCAAGTGAGACTTGGAGAAACGGATGATGGTTTTTCTTTTTTTTGCCAAAGCGATGATGGGCTGACTATACGTACTATCCTATTATTAGTAATTTAATATTGAAGTTTATTCTATGCAATGCATTTAGCTCTGCATTTATGGATTGAGCAAGTGAGACTTGGAGAAACGGATGATGGTTTTTCTTTTTTTGCCAAGTGATGATGGGCTGACTATACAAGTCTTCTGCTATGATGATGGACTGAAGTTTATACATGTCTTCTGTTGTTTGTTTCTCTCCTTGCTTGCCGTACTGGAGGCTTTGGTAGCCATGCAGAGTAGACGTGATCAGTTTCTTGTTTTCAAGCTGTGATCGTATGCTCGACATCTTGCTCCCTGCCAAAAGGAGAAAGAGTTGAATTTTTCTGTTGTGATCAGCCTTAAGTTCATATCTTTTCTAAACCTTTTGCTCCCGTCCGGTCCAATTGTAAAATGTTTGTTTCATGTGAAATGTGGGGAACTGAAAAAAAATGGTAAGATGGGAGGAAAAAATTATCTTAGAAAAATATTATGTAGTAGAAGAAGAATTGTATAGTATGTATTGCTCGAAAGTAGATGCAAAATGATGCCGTTTTCTGTTTTGTGTTAATTTGTTATGGCTTTTGCTTTTGGTTTATTTCTTTTTTAAGGCTCTTTTTGTTTTATATGAAAATGTGGGAAATGAAAAGATAAAAGAGATGGGAAGAAAATATTGTTTTAGAAAAATTGAAGGAGTAATTCTTTTGAATTATAGGCTTTCTTTTCAAGATTTGCGAATATTTGATATTTCTTTTTTTTTAGGAGAAAATAATTTCAATGATAGTTTTTTTTTTCAAGATTCTAAATATTTGATATGTTTTTAAACTAAATTCAATATTTTCTTTTCTTTATAAACAATTGTAGTAATACTTGAAGCTATTTTAGAAATTTGATTACTATTTTTCTAATTTTATATTTTTATTCGTTCAATCTAAACATTAAAAGTATATGTTTTGACCTTTGTTCAATTTTATCAATTTTTTCATTCAATCTAAACATTGAATGTATTTTGTGAAAATAATTTTTTCATCCATTTCCCGTTGAAGTAAATCAGCAATAAAGACAGTTTTTCTTTTTTTATTTGGTTGTAACAATAAACAAATTCAATCAACGATTTTGGACCATTTTGTTTTATATGATAAAATTGTGTTTCAATCTATCAAATCAATAATCAATTTTAAGAATGTGATATTACAAAACGTTTACATACTACCTGATTAGAACGAATGAATTCCACAAAATTTTGCGAAATTCATTTGCAAATCCAACTTTTTATGTTTAGAAGCACCATTTTAAAAATCAAATGAATTCAACAGTAAAAGTACTTCCAAACACTATATATATTTTGTTTTTTTTATCATTGTATTTGAGTCAAAGTTAAACTAAAGTGTAAAGAATAATTTAAAAGGTAATTTTGTCCTCAAAAGAAAGGAACTAAGTTAAAAAATGTAGATTTATAAATTCCAACTCTTGAGTAAGGATTTGGGTAAGTTTTGAGCAAATCCAAAATTTGCAAATGTGCCTTTAAAATAAGTTACCAAGGTAGTTGTACAATTTTTTTTTTCTTTAATAGTGGATTAGATCGATTTTTCTAATTCAATTAGCTTCAGTAATCCCAACCAAACGTTCCTATTCTATTATGTATAATATCATAAGTATATATATGTTTGTGTGATTGAATTTCTTCTTTTTTTGTGTGTGATGAGACATTTATTGTTAGGTCTATATCAAAATTATAAATCTTGTGGTGCAACAGATTGTCCAACAATATTTGTGGTGGACTTAGGTTCGAACTCAAAAATCTTTGATCATAATACCATTACCTACTGACCAAGGGCCAAGACTCATCTACCCCAACAATTGGGGCATAGCCAAACAAAAAATTGATTCAAAAACTTAAGTTAGCAAAACACAAATACTTAAATAAGTATCGTGCTCATGAAGAAAAGTTGCCCAAGTTTTAATTTAATGTCTTATTTTCTATGAAAGAGAGAAAAGAAGATAAAGAGACAAATAGAGAAAAAATTAGTGAATATTCCCCTTTTCTAAAAAATAATAAAACAATTGTCGAGCACCGATAAATGAGTTGAGAACAATAGAGGAATAAACCAACTTCCAAAAAAATCTATGTATTAAAGAAATGAAAAGTGCATTTTGCTAAATTGGTAAAATTAGAATGACATACAGGTTTTGAAAATTACGAACTACATGAATAGAGTATCTAATTGATAATCTTGCCCTGGAACTATTTTATAATATCAAGCCTATAATATTATGCTATTCAATATGTCTCAGTAGGGAAGATCTAAATTTTATTCAAGAGAAAATGAAAATAATGATGTTTACTTAGTGGGTAATAAAATAATGTTTCATAGACGCATATTTTAGTAAAAATTTAAATACATACGCGTATATCTTTTAAAAACATAGAGGCCCAAAATTCGCCCATTGTGATAATATTTTATGTGGAATATGATAAATCAATCGCTTGAGATGCATAGAGGACTCTCATATCACAGCGAGCATAAACAAAAATTATGTGACCATTAATCGATATTATTTAATTTGAAATAGTTGCGACACAAATCCATTTTTGTCCTACTAATCGTAGTATCATAGTTAATCCAACGGCTGCCCCTCATAACCACTGCGACCTAGTTTTATAGTAGTCATCAGCACTCGGTCGCGGCTTTGTTCCATAGGCTCGCATCTCCTAAATAGTTGATGCATATCACGACTATCTAATCCGAGATTGATTATGAAAGCTCTCGTCTAAATAAGGACATGTAGCGATATTTTTATTTTTATTTTTATTTTTTGACAGCAAAGTAGCGATACCAAAGGGCATGATCTCTAAACTTTTTGCACACGTCCAGTCCAATTGTAAAATGTTTGTTTCATGTGAAACGTGGGGAACTAAAAAAATAAAAAAAATGGGAGGAAAACATTATCTTCAAAAATATTTTAACATTAGAAATATATTTTGAGGGAATTAATTTTCTTAACCATTTTTTTTTTTTTTTAAGAATGGTTCAGATGAAGAGATCTGCTAGCCAAAAGTCAATCAATTAGTGGGTGAAGTAAACCTAGAATGAAGAGACTTGTAAATATGTATTGTCTAGTCACATAAAATGGTAATGTAAGAGTATCGAGAATACAATCTCCTCAATATAGAGACGACCTATTTGCATGACATTGTTTTGCTACCCAATCAGCTGATTGGTTGGCTTGTCTAAGAACAAAGTGAAATGAAAAAAGAGACTTCATTGTAGCAATTCCGTGAGTGCAAATATCAACAACCACCGTAGAGCAAAGTTACCAGTATCAAAAGTGATAAAGAGGACAGGTCGCAGAGCAAAGTTAATTCCAAAAAATATTAACTAGAATTATACCTATAATAAATGAGGAATATAGACTTGGATGCTAAAAAGAGTTGATATATGAATGTAATTTACTTTCTACTGGGTAAACCACATCAAATGAATGCATGTTATATATTGACCAAAAGAAGTATGTCAACACTCACATCCAATCAAGAAACAATTAACATTGAGCAGAATCGTATAATTTACCACCCAGTCAGGAAACATCAAATGAATGCTATTGACCAAATGATGTAAAACTAATGTCTCTATATGTGTGTGCAGTTTCACTAAACCAGAACAAAGAAAAACTGAGATTAAAGTGTGTGCAGCTAACAACAGATTTAGCAAGTCTGTTAATGAAGTTCGTTCTTCTGACTTTCTTAAAACTGTGCATGTTCATTCAATCTATTCTAGACAACCAACATCCCAACAATGAATTCATGTGACAGGTCTGTTGACGCCAAAGGCCAAAAACACCATAATTGATTGATCAGTAACTGAAGGAGCATACATACCACCAAAGACAACAATAAAACATACATTCTAGTCTAAATATTTCTTCAATGCCTGCAGTCTTGTAGAAAAGCTTGCACCAGGAAAAAGGACCCTTCTACCTGCCAACATAGAGAACAAAGTAGACAAGTTACTGTGCGTAAAAACAAATATGTCATCAAACAGCAACGATTTCGAGATTTTTTTTTTTTTTTTTGAGAGGTATTCATAACAACGATTCCGAAATATTAAACAAATAAGGCTAAGAAAAGCAAACCAAGGCTTCCACAAAAGCCCCAACCAGTGAAAAATGGGAACGAGGGTCGGCTTCGCTTCTTTTTGGGGATCACAACATCCCTAAAAAATATATATACATATATGTTAGCAAGTGGCATGATACATAAACCTCAATTTGAATTGACAGAATAAAGATTCTTAAAATATTAGTATTAGAATATTGTAAAAAGGAAAACACAAGGAAAAGAAAGAGAAAAGTTACACAGCAAATGCAGCCTGAACATTGTGTGGATAAGCTGGTGCGATACATTTTTTTCTTGAGATAACTTTCAAAACTGGGTAGGTCTGACCAAGCCCAATGCGAAATTTTACACATCGATAATCCGTATAGTGCGCAAAATGTGTTTCTTCATTGTTGCCATCTTGGCAACTACAAGCGTACATGTTGCCATCCCTCCAAAATAAAGCAAGCTCACCTTCTCCGAGGTGAACTAGTCGAGGAAAATCGACCTCGTCATCAAATGGAGTATGAAGCAGCCCCTCTTTAATTACATCAACACAGAAAGTTTTGCGTTCTACAAGGTCCAGACCAAGTATGTATGTGCCCCCCCCAACATCCGTCCATAGCAAAACCTTTCCAACAACCACAGCAGGATCATTACCAAAACTCACGACCATGTCTTGGTGAAAAGGAACATCACCAAACGGCTCCCAACCATCACCAGGGGTATAGGTAAAAGCAGATGGGGGCTCTCCATATGTAACAATCAAAATATAGCCCATTTCATCCACTGAAGCAGATAAAAAATTCAGTTTCCCAACTGGAGCTGGAGGGTTGGATAGAGTAACCCAAGATTTTTTCTCTTCATCCAGCACTTCCATGAAAGAGAAGTCCTCACGGCTTGAGGAAACCCCACCAGCAGCATAAAGTTTGCCGCCAAGGACCAGGAGGTGAGGATGTCCCCTGGGTAGGTTCAGATCAGGACCCTTTTCCCAGTTACAAGGGTCATTACGCATATCACAATATTCAACCAGCTGATTATGCTCATAACGAAGACTCAAATTGTGATAATCTTCATCACTAAGTCTAGGACCAGATTTCAAAATTCTTCTGTGATTCTCTACCTGGAGCATTTGTTCAGCAAAAGAGTAATACGAACCCCCAACACGATATATGATAGAATTGATGGAAGCAAAGCTGGTTAAACTGTAACAATTCTTGTTGGTAGTGACAGGGGAAGCCACTACAGAGATGTCGACCGATTTATCTTTCGGTTCAACAGTACCTGATTTTGTCTTGTCATTTTCCACCTCCATAAACAAGTCATCGAATGCATATAAATTCATTGACATATCGACCAATGTTTCCCACATATCAATAGCAAATACAAGACATCGCTTCAATTCCCGAGTCTCTGCCATCTGCTTGATAGAGAGCTATGCAAAAGATAAACATGCTACCATGAGAGTAAAGCAATTTTGCATATATCAAAATAAAGAGACAAATTCAAACTATATATCTACTTCCAAAAACAAGATGCTCATAACATATCATAAAGGACCAACAATCAAGAAAACATCAACTATCAAACAACCAGCACAGAAAATAATCCAAAAACAAGTTGCAATAGACTGCCATTGGGTCAAAAAGCACACTCGGCAGTGTAAGTCCCAATCTTTGTCCTCCGATAGGCATGCATACATGTTCTATAACATTTTCATAACTACGCCCAGTGAATTTGAAATTAGGAACAATTGTATATCTCCGATTCTACCATACGTTGAAGTGGAACAACGTCTACAATATATTGATAACAAAATTATACCAAAATTTTTTATTTATAACAGTCCTAATGCAAGAAGCGAACATGCAATCTTTTTGGACTAATAATATTGCTCAACCTATCACATATAACAGTTCAAGCATCATTACTAATATTATCCCAAAACCCTAACTTAAGGCCAAAAAACCAAAAAATCATGAACCCTAAAACCATAAAATCCAATATGCAATACAATTTTTTTGCAGTTGATCAAACAGAACAGGCTTATAATACATAAAATAAACGGAACAATGCCATATTAAACACTTATATGCTTGTATTAAAAAACCCTAAACTCAAACCTCGATATATGATGATGCAGATGAAAAGCCACGTTTTTTAATATACTCGTGTTTATAAACACATACACACGAACATAGATACAATTTTTAAGCATACGCACAAAATCTCCAACATTCCATTTCACGTCTTGCATCTCAAAATCAAAAACTCATTCATCTACATACACAAATGTATAAATTCAGCAGAAATAAAAAATAACAATCGAAAACAACACCAAGAAAAATGCAGAGGCACGTATATGATGCATAAATATATATTTGGGGCTGTCGGAGATGGGGGGTTTGCGATCGGATGAGGGAAAAGAAAAGAATGAAAAGTACTTACTCTGTTGAAATAGAGAGAAGAGAGAGAAAGAGAGAATGATGCTTCCAGGTGCGAGAGAAAGAAACGGTGAAGATCAAAAGTGAAAGCAACAAAAACCCTAGAGAAAATTATAGTGGAAAAATGTCAAATTCCACTAAGGTTATTTTGGTCATACAAATAAATGTATAAGATTATTATCACATGGTACAAGCTATTTTATGCATTGACAATTTATAAATATCTCAGTTTGGACAATTTTATCCAAGAGCATTATGGTCTAAGAGTACAACATTAGTAACACATTGTACAATTCATTTGAAGCATTGGCGACCAACATACATGCATGACTTGACGCTTTTATCACTTCCTAGTGATTTTTTACCCAAAAAAAAATTATGGATAGTGGATTCCAATGTGGCACCAGGAGGTCCACACAAATGTTGCCGCCGTTTTATTTTTTATGTTTTACATTTTATCAAGGGACGAAATGTGTAATGGGAAAATTTAATATTTAATCCCAATTATTTTTAAAAAGTCTCAATCAAGTTTTTATTGTTTAAATTTTTTTAATTTTATCTCTATTATTTGTCAAAAAATTTTAATTTTATCACTATTATTTCTAAAATGCTTCATTTTTATCTATATTATTTTTAAAAAATATTTAAGTTCATCCCTATTATTTTTCCTAAGTTTTAAATTCATCTCTAATATTTAAGGACTAAATTAAAATTTTCAGAAAAATACTAGGGATCAAATTGATTAATTTTAAATAATTCAGACGAATTTAAAATTTTAAATAAATAATAAAAACCAAATTAAAACTTTTTGAAAACAATCCCCACAGCCATCCCTGTACATCAATCCCTCCAGCAATCCCTACAGCCATCCCTGTACATCAATCTATTATAGCGGAAAATGTGAAAAGACACTTCCAAAATGCACCATCGGTTTTTGATTCTAGCGGAAATATGATTTTTGACCCTAAGATGACTACTTTCTTAGAGATTTTCAATAGCTTGGTTGATGTGTTGTTTGATGTTATACCATTTGCGTATGAGGGCATGGCTACTCGGTATTATACATCCCCACTATCATTTCCACTCTCTCATAGGTAATATAAAGAATAATGTTATCGTTTTAGTAATTACTGTTTCGTATTTCAATTGTTTAATGTTATTTTATATTTGTAGGATGGATTTAATTGAATTTTTAGAGGAGGAGCCTTATATTGTTTGGCCCAGAGATGCTTATTAGGTAAATTCCCATCTTTCAACATATGTGTATGTTAATTTTAATTGAGCAAATGGTTTGCATGCGTACAATAATTTTTCTGCTCACACATTTATCTTCTCTCCTTGTAGATGACAAGTTCGTTCTCGACCAGAAAAGCAGCTGACGAGAAAGTTCGGTGCTCGGTTGTGCTGAGTCATGTTTTTTGGTGACCGTATAATACGTACTGCCCTATTATTATTAATGTAATATTGAAGTTTATACTATGCAATGCACTTAGCTCTGCATTAATCGATTGAGCAAGTGAGACTTGGAGAAACGGATGATGGTTTTTCTTTTTTTTGCCAAAGTGATGATGGGCTGACTATACGTACTGTCCTATTATTAATAATTTAATATTTAAGTTTATTCTCTGCAATGCATTTAGCTCTGCATTAATGGATTGAGCAAGTGAGACTTGGAAAAACGGATGATGGTTTTTCTTTTTTTGCTAAGTGATGATGGGCTGACTATACAAGTCTTCTGTTGTGATAATGGGCTGAAGTTTATACAGGTCTTCTGTTGTTTGTTTCTCTCCTAGCTTGCCGCACTGGAGGCTTTGGTAGCCATGCAGAGTAGACGTGATCAGCTTCTTGTTTTCAAGCTGTGATCGTATGCTCGACATCTTGCTCCCTGCCAAAAGAGGAAAGAGTTGAATTTTTCTGTTGTGATCAGCCTTGAGTTCATATCTTTTCTTACTTGAAATTTGAAGATATATTTTATTTTTATCTTTGTCAGCGAAGTAGCGATACCAAAGGGAATGATCTCTAAACCTTTTGCTCCCGTCCGGTCCAATTGTAAAATGTTTGTTTCATGTGAAATGTGGGGAACTGAAAAAAAAATGGTAAGATGGGAGGAAAAAATTATCTTAGAAAAATATTATGTAGTAGAAAAAGAATTGTATAGTATGTATTGCTCGAAAGTAGATGCAAAATGATGCCGTTTTCTGTTTTGTGTTAATTTGTTATGGCTTTTGCTTTTGGTTTATTTCTTTTTTAAGGCTCTTTTTGTTTTATATGAAAATGTGGGAAATGAAAAAATAAAAGAGATGGGAAGAAGATATTGTTTTAGAAAAATTGAAGGAGTAATTCTTTTGAATTATAGGCTTTCTTTTCAAGATTTGCGAATATTTGATATTTCTTTTTTTAAGGAGAAAATAATTTCAATGATAGTTTTTTTTTTTTCAAGATTCGAAATATTTGATATGTTTTTAAACTAAATTCAATATTTTCTTTTCTTTATAAACAATTGTAGTAATACTTGAAGCTATTTTAGAAATTTGATTACTATTTTTCTAATTTTCTAATTTTATTCGCTCAATCTAAACATTAAAAGTATATGTTTTGACCTTTGTTCAATTTTATCAATTTTTTCATTCAATCTAAACATTGAATGTATTTTGTGAAAATAAAATTTTCATCCATTTCCCGTTGAAGTAAATCAGCAATAAAGACAGTTTTTCTTTTCTTATTTGGTTGTAACAATAAACAAATTCAATCAACTATTTTGGACCATTTTGTTTTATATGATAAAATTGTGTTTCAATCTATCAAATCAATAATCAATTTTAAGAATGTGATATTACAAAACGTTTACATACTACCTGGTTAGAACGAATGAATTCCACAAAATTTTACAAAATTCATTTACAAATCCAACTTTTTATGTTTAGAAGCACCATTTTAAAAATCAAATGAATTCAACAGTAAAAGTGCTTCCAAACACTATATATATTTTATTTTTTTTTATCATTGTATTTGAGTCAAAGTTAAACAAAAGTGTAAATAAAAATTTAAAAGATAACTTTGTCCTCAAAAGAAAGGAACTAAGTTAAAAAATGTGGATTTATAAATTCCACCTCTTGAGCAAGGATTTGGGTAAGTTTTGAGCAAATCCAAAATTTGCAAATGTGCCTTTAAAATAAGTTACCAAGGTAGTTGTACAAATTTTTTTTCTTTAATAGTGGATTAGATCGATTTTTCTAATTCAATTAGCTTGAGTAATCCCAACCAAACGTTCCTATTCTATTATGTATAATACCATAAGTATATATATGTTTGTGTGATTGAATTTCTTCTTTTTTTGTGTGTGATGAGACATTTATTGTTAAGTCAATATCAAAATTATAAATCTTGTGGTGCAACGGCTTGTCCAATAATATTTGTGGTAGACTTACGTTCGAACTCAAAAATCTTTGATCATAATACCATTACTTACTAACCAAGGTCCAAAACTCATCTACCCCAACAATTGGGGCATAGCCAAACAAAAATTTGATTCAAAAACTTTAGTTAGCAAAACACAAATACTAAAATAAGTATCGTGCCCATGAAGAAAAGTTGTCCAAGTTTTAATTGAAGGTCTTATTTTCTATGAAAGAGAGAAAAGAAGATAAAAAGACAAATAGAGAAAATATTAGTGAATATTCCCCTTTTCTAAAAAATAATAAAACAATTGTCGAGCACCGAGAAGCGAGTTAATAACAATAGAGGAATAAACCAACTTTGAAAAAAATCTATGTATTAAAGAAATGAAAAGTACATTTTGCTAAATTGATAAATTAGAATGACATACAGGTTTTGAAAATTACGAACTACATGAATAGAGTATCTAATTGATAATCTTGCCCTGGAACTATTTTATAATATCAAGCCTATAATATTATGCTATTCAATTTCTCAGTAGGGAAGATCTAAATTTTGTTTAAGAGAAAATGAAAATAATGATGTTTTCTTAGTGGGTAATAAAATAATGTTTCATAGACGCATATTTTAGTAAAAATTTAAATACATACACGTATATCTTTTAAAAACATATGGGTCCAAAATCCGTCCATTG
Source organism: Ehretia macrophylla (assembly GCA_037974665.1). Classification (NCBI taxonomy): domain Eukaryota; kingdom Viridiplantae; phylum Streptophyta; class Magnoliopsida; order Boraginales; family Ehretiaceae; genus Ehretia; species Ehretia macrophylla. The sequence continues at coordinate 9,019,584 of CM075764.1, read as the reverse complement.
TGATAATATTTCATGTGGAATATGATAAATCAATCGTTTGAGATGCATAGAGGACTCTCATATCACAGCGAGCATAAACAAAAATTCTGTTACCATTAATCGATATTATTTAATTTGAAATAATTGCGACACAAACCCATTTTTGTCCTATTAATCATGATATCATAGTTAATCCAACGGCTGCCCCTCATTACTAGTGCGACCTAGTTTTATCGTAGTCATCAGCACTCGGTCGCGGCTTTGTTCCATAGGCTCGCATCTCTTAAATGGTTGACGCATATCATGACTATCTAATCTGAGCTTGATTATGAAAGCTCTCGTCTAAATAAGGACATGTAGCGATATTTTTATTTTTATTTTTTGACAGCAAAGTAGCGATACCAAAGGGCATGATCTCTAAACTTTTTGCACACGTCCAGTCCAATTGTAAAATGTTTGCTTCATGTGAAATGTGGGGAACTAAAAAAATAAAAAAATGGGAGTAAAACATTGTCTTCAAAAATATTTGAACATTAGAAATATATTTTGAGGGAATTAATTTTCTTAACCATTTTTTTTTTTTGAGGAATGGTTCAGATAAAGAGATCTGCTAGCCAAAAATCAATAAATTAGTGGTTAAGTAGACCTAGAATGAAGAGACTTATAAATATATATTGACTAGTAACATAAAATGGTAATGTAAGAGTATCGAGAATAAAATCTCTCAATATAAAGAAGATCTATTTGCATGACATTTTTTTGCCACCCAATCAGCTTGTCTAATAACAGAGTGAAATGAAAAAAGTGACTTCATTGTAGCAATTCCGTGAGTGCAAATATCAACAACAACCGTAGAGCAAAGTTATCAGTCTCAAAAGTGATAAAGAGGACAGGTCGCAGAGCAAAGTTAATTCCAAAAAATATTAACTAGAATTATACCTATAATAAATGAGGAATATAGACTTGGATGCTAAAAAGAGTTGATATATGAATGTAATTTACTTTCTTCTGGGTAAACCACATCAAATGAATGCATGCTATATATTGACCAAAAGAAGTATGTCAACACTCACATCCAATCAAGAAACAATTAACATTGAGCAGAATCGTATAATTTACCACCCAGTCAGGAAACATCAAATGAATGCTATTGACCAAATGATGTAAAACTAATGTCTCTATATGTGTGTGCAGTTTCGCTAAACCAGAACAAAGAAAAACTGAGATTAAAGTGTGTGCAGCTAACAACAGATTTAGCAAGTCTGTTAATGAAGTTCGTTCTTCTGACTTTCTTAAAACTGTGCATGTTCATTCAATCTATTCTAGACAACCAACATCCCAACAATGAATTCATGTCACAGGTCTGTTGACGCCAAAGGCCAAAAACACCATAATTGATTGATCAGTAACTGAAGGAGCATACATACCACCAAAGACAACAATAAAACATACATTCTAGTCTAAATATTTCTTCAATGCCTGCAGTCTTGTAGAAAAGCTTGCACCAGGAAAAAGGACCCTTCTACCTACCAACATAGAGAACAAAGTAGACAAGTTACTGTGCGTAAAAACAATTATGTCATCAAACAGCAACGATTTCGAGATTTTTTTTTTTTTTTTTGAGAGGTATTCATAACAACGATTCCGAAATATTAAACAAATAAGGCTAAGAAAAGCAAACCAAGGCTTCCACAAAAGCCCCAACCAGTGAAAAATGGGAACGAGGGTCGGCTTCGCTTCTTTTTGGGGATCACAACATCCCTAAAAAATATATATACATATATGTTAGCAAGTGGCATGATACATAAACCTCAATTTGAATTGACAGAATAAAGATTCTTAAAATATTAGTATTAGAATATTGTAAAAAGGAAAACACAAGGAAAAGAAAGAGAAAAGTTACACAGCAAATGCAGCCTGAACATTGTGTGGATAAGCTGGTGCGATACATTTTTTTCTTGAGATAACTTTCAAAACTGGGTAGGTCTGACCAAGCCCAATGCGAAATTTTACACATCGATAATCCGTATAGTGCGCAAAATGTGTTTCTTCATTGTTGCCATCTTGGCAACTACAAGCGTACATGTTGCCATCCCTCCAAAATAAAGCAAGCTCACCTTCTCCGAGGTGAACTAGTCGAGGAAAATCGACCTCGTCATCAAATGGAGTATGAAGCAGCCCCTCTTTAATTACATCAACACAGAAAGTTTTGCGTTCTACAAGGTCCAGACCAAGTATGTATGTGCCCCCCCAACATCCGTACATAGCAACACCTTTCCAACAACCACAGCAGGATCATTACCAAAACTCACGACCATGTCTTGGTGAAAAGGAACATCACCAAACGGCTCCCAACCATCACCAGGGGTATAGGTAAAAGCAGATGGGGGCTCTCCATATGTAACAATCAAAATATAGCCCATTTCATCCACTGAAGCAGATAAAAAATTCAGTTTCCCAACTGGAGCTGGAGGGTTGGATAGAGTAACCCAAGATTTTTTCTCTTCATCCAGCACTTCCATGAAAGAGAAGTCCTCACGGCTTGAGGAAACCCCACCAGCAGCATAAAGTTTGCCGCCAAGGACCAGGAGGTGAGGATGTCCCCTGGGTAGGTTCAGATCAGGACCCTTTTCCCAGTTACAAGGGTCATTACGCATATCACAATATTCAACCAGCTGATTATGCTCATAACGAAGACTCAAATTGTGATAATCTTCATCACTAAGTCTAGGACCAGATTTCAAAATTCTTCTGTGATTCTCTACCTGGAGCATTTGTTCAGCAAAAGAGTAATACGAACCCCCTGTGAGCCATCAAAGACTTTTAATGAGGTAAAGTCACATTTGGTAGCTTTACATTTTTGATGAGTCAAAAGAAAACAAAAGGCAATGGGAAAGGAAGATTTATGCATCAAAGTTTGGTGCAAAATTAGGCACATAAAAATCCTTTTCACACTACTATTTTGCTTTGATTTTGGGTATGGAATGAGCCTATAAATAGAAGCTCATTCCTTACCATTTAGCATCATCCAAGCATAGCAAATTAGAGAGAAAACATAAGTTTTCTCTTGAGTAGTTTTCTTCCTCTTTTGTTGTTCTATATTTGTGAGTGAGAGTTAGTTTCTCCTATTATTTGAGAGAGTGATATTGTTCTCTCCTTATATTAGAGAGAAAGGTTATTGTAAAATACTCCACATCATAGTGAAATCCTCCATTACTTGCCCGTGGTTTTTCCCTCGATTTGTTTGAGGGTTTTCCACGTAAATCTTGTGTCTCTACTTTCTCTGTTCTCATTCATATTTTAGTTGCGTGATACTGCTTGTCCCCGACCATTCCGCTGCGCCGATACCCAACAGTGGTATCAGAGCCATTGGTTACGGGTCACTGGTATACATACGGGGTTACTGTTCACGGTTACTATTCACGCATATGGTATAGTACTATTCACCTATACGGTATCGATACTATTTTTGTATACGGTTTTAGTACTATTCACATATACGGTACTATTCATATAAATAGTACTATTCACAGTGAAATAGTGGGAGCCGGTTCAAGTTACAAAGCAGATCGTCGTTAATACTATGGCAGCAAAATTTGAAATCGAGAAGTTCAACGGGAGAAATTTTTCCCTATGGAAATTGAAGATGAAGGCAATCTTGAGAAAGGAGAATTGCTTGGCAGCAATTGGAGACAGACCAGCGGAGGTGACGGACGACAAGTGGAAAGAGATGGATGACAACGCTATGGCTAATCTGCACCTGGCATTGGCAGATTCGGTATTGTCAAGCGTTGAGGAAAAGAAGTCAGCAAAAGAAATTTGGGATGCGCTGACCAAACTGTATGAGGTTAAGTCACTTCACAACAAGATTTTCTTGAAGAGGAGACTTTACACCCTTCGGATGAGTGAGTCCACATCGGTGACAGATCACATCAATACCTTAAATACGCTATTCTCTCAATTGACTGCAATTGGGCATAAAATAGCGGAGCTTGAACGTGCAGAAATTCTACTTCAAAGTATACCTGATTCGTATGATCAACTCATCATTAGTTACACTAACAATGTTCTTTCAGATTTTGTTATTTTTGATGATGTTGCAGCCGCTGTTCTGGAAGAGGAATCTAGGCGCAAAAGTAAGGAAGACAGAATCGAAAGTTCACAACAAGCAGAGGCATTATCAATGGTGAGAGGTAGATCAACGGAACGTGGCTCTAGTGGGAGCAACAACCAAGGTAGATCAAAATCAAAGAGTAGAAAGAATATCAAATGCTACAACTGTGGCAAGAAAGGGCACTTCAAGAAGGATTGTTGGAGCAACAAAAAGAATCCCGAGGTGACAAATTATCAGGGATGTGTGGCGACTGTACCAGATGATGGAGATATTTTATACAGCGAAGCAGCAACTGTATCAAAAGGCAGAAAGGAGCTCACTGATGCTTGGATAATGGATTCGGGAGCAACATGGCATATGACCTCTCGTAGAGAATGGTTTCACAACTATGAACCTGTCTCTGGAGGATCTGTGTACATGGGTAATGATCATGCCTTGGAGATTGCTGGTATCGGTACCGTCAAAATTAAAATGTATGATGGTACCATTCGCACCATTCAAGGGATACGACACGTGAAGGGCTTGAAGAAGAACCTATTGTCCATTGGACAATTGGATGACCTTGGCTGCAAGACCCATATCGAGGATGGGATCATGAAGGTTGTCAAAGGAGCGCTTGTGGTGATCAAGGCAGAAAAGATCGGGGTAAATCTATACATGCTTTTGGGAGATACGTTACAGGAGGCAGATGTATCAGTTGCATCAGCCGGTCAAGAAGAATCAACTATAATGTGGCATCGCAGATTGGGCCACATGACAGAACGAGGCTTGAAGATTCTTGCCGAACGTAATCTCCTACCCGGGCTCAAGACGGTAAACTTACCTTTTTGTGAGCACTGTGTTACCAGTAAGCAGCATAGATTGAAATTTGGGAGATGTACTGCCAGAAGCAAACACATTCTAGACTTGATCCATTCAGACGTTTGGGAATCACCGGTTTTGTCCCTAGGAGGAGCCAAATACTTTGTATCATTTATTGATGATTACTCCAGGAGACTGTGGGTGTATCCAATCAAGAACAAGTCAGATGTGTTTCCAATATTTAAAACATTCAAAGCGCTGGTGGAACTTGAATCCGGGAAAAGGATCAAGTGTTTAAGGACGGACAACGGAGGAGAATACACTGACGGGAGCTTCTTGGCATTTTGCAAGCAAGAGGGTATTCAGAGGCAATTTACTGTTGCACATACACCTCAGCAAAATGGTGTAGCAGAGCGGATGAACAGAACTCTTCTTGAAAGAATGAGAGCTATGTTGGAAACTGCAGGTCTTGCCAAATCATTTTGGGCAGAAGCAGCTAGAACTGCCTGTTACGTGATAAACCGGTCACCGTCAACTGCAATTGGGTTGAAGACACCAATGGAAATGTGGACCGGAAAACCCGCAGATTATTCTACCTTGCACATATTTGGGTGTCCGGCATATGTGATGTATGGTTCCCAAGAAAGAACAAAGCTGGATCCAAAATCCAGGAAATGTGTATTCTTGGGAAATGCTGATGGTGTTAAGGGGTATCGCCTGTGGGATTCCACTGCCCACAAGGTTGTCATCAGCAGAGATGTGATATTTGCAGAAGATAAACTGCAAAGTGAAGACGACAGCAACACTTCAAAGGAGACTACTACAATACAAATTGAAGATAAGTCAGAACAAGGAGATGCTTCTTCTGAAGCTGCACCGGAGCACGAGGAACAAGAACCAGATGATGCTGAGGTTATAGAAGTCCGACGTTCATTGCGTCAGACAACAAGACCAACTTGGCATTCAGATTTTGTCATGGCGAGCAATGCTGCATACTGTCTTCTAACGGAGGATGGAGAACCATCTACCTTTCACGAGGCTATAAAAAGCCCCGATGTTGCCCTATGGATGACAGCAATGCAGGAAGAAATTGAAGCTCTACATAAAAACAAGACGTGGGAGCTTGTTCCACTACCACCTGGACGGAAAGCCATTGGTAATAAATGGGTCTACAAGATCAAGCGAGATGGTAATGACCAAGTGGAGCGATATCGTGCAAGACTGGTGGTGAAAGGATATGCTCAGAAAGAAGGAATTGACTTCAACGAGATATTTTCTCCTGTGGTAAGACTTACAACTATCAGAGTAGTCTTGGCCATGTGTGCTGTGTTAGACTTACATCTAGAACAATTAGATGTAAAGACAGCTTTTCTTCATGGAGAGCTTGTAGAAGAGATTTACATGCTTCAACCAGAAGGTTTTGTTGAGAAAGAAAAAGAAAACTTGGTTTGCAGGTTGACCAAATCTCTGTACGGTTTAAAGCAGGCGCCAAGGTGTTGGTACAAGAGATTTGATTCCTTCGTGATTAGCCTTGGGTACAACAGACTCAATTCAGACCATTGTACGTACTACAAGAGGTTTGGCGATAATGATTTTATCATTCTGCTGTTGTACGTGGACGACATGCTGGTAGCAGGTCCCAGTAAAGATCGGGTCCAAGAACTGAAGGCACAGTTGGCTGGGGAGTTTGATATGAAGGATTTGGGACCAGCAAACAAGATTTTAGGGATGCAAATTCACCGAGACAGAAAAGGTAGGAAGGTATGGATTTCCCAGAAGAATTACTTGAAGAAAATCTTGCGGCGCTTCAATATGCAAGATTGTAAGGAAATCTCGACCCCACTTCCTGTCAATTACAAATTATCCTCAAGTATGTGCCCTAGCACTGAAGCGGAGAGGATAGAAATGTCTCGAGTACCGTATGCATCAGCAGTGGGAAGTCTCATGTTCGCTATGATATGTACGAGACCAGATATTGCTCAAGCAGTTGGTGCGGTCAGTCGGTTCATGGCGAATCCTGGTAGAGAGCATTGGAATGTTGTTAAGAGGATCCTAAGATACATCAAAGGGACCTCGGATGTTGCATTATGTTTTGAAGGATCAGAATTTACTGTCAAGGGTTTTGTTGATTCTGATTTTGCAGGTGATACCGATAAACGGAAGTCTACTACAGGCTATGTGTTTACAGTTGCAGGCGGCGTGGTAAGCTGGATATCTAAATTACAGACTGTTGTGGCCCTATCTACAACAGAGGCTGAATATATGGCAGCTACACAAGCTTGTAAAGAAGCAATCTGGATTAAACGGTTAATGGAGGAGCTCGGGCACAAACAAGAGAAAATTCCCTTGTTTTGTGACAGTCAGAGTGCCTTGCACATTGCAAGGAATCCAGCATTTCATTCCAGGACGAAACACATAGGTGTTCAATATCACTTTGTTCGAGAAGTAGTGGAGGAAGGGAGTGTGGATATGCAGAAGATTCACACTAACGAGAACCTAGCAGATGTCATGACAAAGCCAATCAACGTTGACAAGTTTGTTTGGAGTAGATCCTCATTTGGCCTAGCAAAGACGTAAGCAACATGGAATTGGCAAGTATGGAGAGATTTGAAGATCATCCAATATGACTTTAAGTGGGAGAATGTGAGCCATCAAAGACTTTTAATGAGGTAAAGTCACATTTGGTAGCTTTACATTTTTGATGAGTCAAAAGAAAACAAAAGGCAATGGGAAAGGAAGATTTATGCATCAAAGTTTGGTGCAAAATTAGGCACATAAAAATCCTTTTCACACTACTATTTTGCTTTGATTTTGGGTATGGAATGAGCCTATAAATAGAAGCTCATTCCTTACCATTTAGCATCATCCAAGCATAGCAAATTAGAGAGAAAACATAAGCTTTCTCTTGAGTAGTTTTCTTCCTCTTTTGTTGTTCTATATTTGTGAGTGAGAGTTAGTTTCTCCTATTATTTGAGAGAGTGATATTGTTCTCTCCTTATATTAGAGAGAAAGGTTATTGTAAAATACTCCACATCATAGTGAAATCCTCCATTACTTGCCCGTGGTTTTTCCCTCGATTTGTTTGAGGGTTTTCCACGTAAATCTTGTGTCTCTACTTTCTCTGTTCTCATTCATATTTTAGTTGCGTGATACTGCTTGTCCCCGACCATTCCGCTGCGCCGATACCCAACACCCCCAACACGATATATGATAGAATTGATGGAAGCAAAGCTGGTTAAACTGTAACAATTCTTGTTGGTAGTGACAGGGGAAGCCACTACAGAGATGTCGACCGATTTATCTTTCGGTTCAACAGTACCTGATTTTGTCTTGTCATTTTCCACCTCCATAAACAAGTCATCGAATGCATATAAATTCATTGACATATCGACCAATGTTTCCCACATATCAATAGCAAATACAAGACATCGCTTCAATTCCCGAGTCTCTGCCATCTGCTTGATAGAGAGCTATGCAAAAGATAAACATGCTACCATGAGAGTAAAGCAATTTTGCATATATCAAAATAAAGAGACAAATTCAAACTATATATCTACTTCCAAAAACAAGATGCTCATAACATATCATAAAGGACCAACAATCAAGAAAACATCAACTATCAAACAACCAGCACAGAAAATAATCCAAAAACAAGTTGCAATAGACTGCCATTGGGTCAAAAAGCACACTCGGCAGTGTAAGTCCCAATCTTTGTCCTCCGATAGGCATGCATACATGTTCTATAACATTTTCATAACTACGCCCAGTGAATTTGAAATTAGGAACAATTGTATATCTCCGATTCTACCATACGTTGAAGTGGAACAACGTCTACAATATATTGATAACAAAATTATACCAAAATTTTTTATTTATAACAGTCCTAATGCAAGAAGCGAACATGCAATCTTTTTGGACTAATAATATTGCTCAACCTATCACATATAACAGTTCAAGCATCATTACTAATATTATCCCAAAACCCTAACTTAAGGCCAAAAAACCAAAAAATCATGAACCCTAAAACCATAAAATCCAATATGCAATACAATTTTTTTGCAGTTGATCAAACAGAACAGGCTTATAATACATAAAATAAACGGAACAATGCCATATTAAACACTTATATGCTTGTATTAAAAAACCCTAAACTCAAACCTCGATATATGATGATGCAGATGAAAAGCCACGTTTTTTAATATACTCGTGTTTATAAACACATACACACGAACATAGATACAATTTTTAAGCATACGCACAAAATCTCCAACATTCCATTTCACGTCTTGCATCTCAAAATCAAAAACTCATTCATCTACATACACAAATGTATAAATTCAGCAGAAATAAAAAATAACAATCGAAAACAACACCAAGAAAAATGCAGAGGCACGTATATGATGCATAAATATATATTTGGGGCTGTCGGAGATGGGGGGTTTGCGATCGGATGAGGGAAAAGAAAAGAATGAAAAGTACTTACTCTGTTGAAATAGAGAGAAGAGAGAGAAAGAGAGAATGATGCTTCCAGGTGCGAGAGAAAGAAACGGTGAAGATCAAAAGTGAAAGCAACAAAAACCCTAGAGAAAATTATAGTGGAAAAATGTCAAATTCCACTAAGGTTATTTTGGTCATACAAATAAATGTATAAGATTATTATCACATGGTACAAGCTATTTTATGCATTGACAATTTATAAATATCTCAGTTTGGACAATTTTATCCAAGAGCATTATGGTCTAAGAGTACAACATTAGTAACACATTGTACAATTCATTTGAAGCATTGGCGACCAACATACATGCATGACTTGACGCTTTTATCACTTCCTAGTGATTTTTTACCCAAAAAAAAATTATGGATAGTGGATTCCAATGTGGCACCAGGAGGTCCACACAAATGTTGCCGCCGTTTTATTTTTTATGTTTTACATTTTATCAAGGGACGAAATGTGTAATGGGAAAATTTAATATTTAATCCCAATTATTTTTAAAAAGTCTCAATCAAGTTTTTATTGTTTAAATTTTTTTAATTTTATCTCTATTATTTGTCAAAAAATTTTAATTTTATCACTATTATTTCTAAAATGCTTCATTTTTATCTATATTATTTTTAAAAAATATTTAAGTTCATCCCTATTATTTTTCCTAAGTTTTAAATTCATCTCTAATATTTAAGGACTAAATTAAAATTTTCAGAAAAATACTAGGGATCAAATTGATTAATTTTAAATAATTCAGACGAATTTAAAATTTTAAATAAATAATAAAAACCAAATTAAAACTTTTTGAAAACAATCCCCACAGCCATCCCTGTACATCAATCCCTCCAGCAATCCCTACAGCCATCCCTGTACATCAATCTATTATAGCGGAAAATGTGAAAAGACACTTCCAAAATGCACCATCGGTTTTTGATTCTAGCGGAAATATGATTTTTGACCCTAAGATGACTACTTTCTTAGAGATTTTCAATAGCTTGGTTGATGTGTTGTTTGATGTTATACCATTTGCGTATGAGGGCATGGCTACTCGGTATTATACATCCCCACTATCATTTCCACTCTCTCATAGGTAATATAAAGAATAATGTTATCGTTTTAGTAATTACTGTTTCGTATTTCAATTGTTTAATGTTATTTTATATTTGTAGGATGGATTTAATTGAATTTTTAGAGGAGGAGCCTTATATTGTTTGGCCCAGAGATGCTTATTAGGTAAATTCCCATCTTTCAACATATGTGTATGTTAATTTTAATTGAGCAAATGGTTTGCATGCGTACAATAATTTTTCTGCTCACACATTTATCTTCTCTCCTTGTAGATGACAAGTTCGTTCTCGACCAGAAAAGCAGCTGACGAGAAAGTTCGGTGCTCGGTTGTGCTGAGTCATGTTTTTTGGTGACCGTATAATACGTACTGCCCTATTATTATTAATGTAATATTGAAGTTTATACTATGCAATGCATTTAGCTCTGCATTAATCGATTGAGCAAGTGAGACTTGGAGAAACGGATGATGGTTTTTCTTTTTTTTGCCAAAGTGATGATGGGCTGACTATACGTACTGTCCTATTATTAATAATTTAATATTTAAGTTTATTCTCTGCAATGCATTTAGCTCTGCATTAATGGATTGAGCAAGTGAGACTTGGAGAAACGGATGATGGTTTTTCTTTTTTTGCTAAGTGATGATGGGCTGACTATACAAGTCTTCTGTTGTGATAATGGGCTGAAGTTTATACAGGTCTTCTGTTGTTTGTTTCTCTCCTAGCTTGCCGCACTGGAGGCTTTGGTAGCCATGCAGAGTAGACGTGATCAGCTTCTTGTTTTCAAGCTGTGATCGTATGCTCGACATCTTGCTCCCTGCCAAAAGAGGAAAGAGTTGAATTTTTCTGTTGTGATCAGCCTTGAGTTCATATCTTTTCTTACTTGAAATTTGAAGATATATTTTATTTTTATCTTTGTCAGCGAAGTAGCGATACCAAAGGGAATGATCTCTAAACCTTTTGCTCCCGTCCGGTCCAATTGTAAAATGTTTGTTTCATGTGAAATGTGGGGAACTGAAAAAAAATGGTAAGATGGGAGGAAAAAATTATCTTAGAAAAATATTATGTAGTAGAAAAAGAATTGTATAGTATGTATTGCTCGAAAGTAGATGCAAAATGATGCCGTTTTCTGTTTTGTGTTAATTTGTTATGGCTTTTGCTTTTGGTTTATTTCTTTTTTAAGGCTCTTTTTGTTTTATATGAAAATGTGGGAAATGAAAAAATAAAAGAGATGGGAAGAAGATATTGTTTTAGAAAAATTGAAGGAGTAATTCTTTTGAATTATAGGCTTTCTTTTCAAGATTTGCGAATATTCGATATTTCTTTTTTTTTAAGGAGAAAATAATTTCAATGTTAGTTTTTTTTTTTCAAGATTCGAAATATTTGATATGTTTTTAAACTAAATTCAATATTTTCTTTTCTTTATAAACAATTGTAGTAATCCTTGAAGCTATTTTAGAAATTTGATTACTATTTTTCTAATTTTCTAATTTTATTCGCTCAATCTAAACATTAAAAGTATATGTTTTGACCTTTGTTCAATTTTATCAATTTTTTCATTCAATCTAAACATTGAATGTATTTTGTGAAAATAACTTTTTCATCCATTTCCCGTTGAAGTAAATCAGCAATAAAGACAGTTTTTCTTTTCTTATTTGGTTGTAACAATAAACAAATTCAATCAACTATTTTGGACCATTTTGTTTTATATGATAAAATTGTGTTTCAATCTATCAAATCAATAATCAATTTTAAGAATGTGATATTACAAAACGTTTACATACTACCTGGTTAGAACAAATGAATTCCACAAAATTTTACGAAATTCATTTGCAAATCCAACTTTTTATGTTTAGAAGCACCATTTTAAAAATCAAATGAATTCAACAGTAAATGTACTTCCAAACACTATATATATTTTATTTTTTTTATCATTGTATTTGAGTCAAAGTTAAACTAAAATGTAAATAAAAATTTAAAAGGTAACTTTGTCCTCAAAAGAAAGGAACTAAGTTAAAAAATGTGGATTTATAAATTCCACCTCTTGAGCAAGGATTTGGGTAAGTTTTGAGCAAATCCAAAATTTGCAAATGTGCCTTTAAAATAAGTGACCAAGGTAGTTGTACAATTTTTTTTTTCTTTAATAGTGGATTAGATCGATTTTTCTAATTCAATTAGCTTGAGTAATCCCAACCAAACGTTCCTATTCTATTATGTATAATACCATAAGTATATATATGTTTGTGTGATTGAATTTCTTCTTTTTTTGTGTGTGATGAGACATTTATTGTTAGGTCTATATCAAAATTATAAATCTTGTGGTGCAACGGCTTGTCCAATAATATTTTTGGTAGACTTAGGTTCAAACTCAAAAATCTTTGATCATAATACCATTACTTACTAACCAAGGGCCAAAACTCATCTACCCCAACAATTGGGGCATAGCCAAACAAAAATTTGATTCAAAAACTTTAGTTAGCAAAACACAAATACTAAAATAAGTATCGTGCCCATGAAGAAAAGTTGTCCAAATTTTAATTGAAGGTCTTATTTTCTATGAAAGAGAGAAAAGAAGATAAAAAGACAAATAGAGAAAAAATTAGTGAATATTCCCTTTTTCTAAAAAATAATAAAACAATTGTTGAGCACTGAGAAGCGAGTTAATAACAATAGAGGAATAAACCAACTTTGAAAAAAATCTATGTATTAAAGAAATGAAAAGTACATTTTGCTAAATTGGTAAAATTAGAATGTCATACAGGTTTTGAAAATTACGAACTACATGAATAGAGTATCTAATTGATAATCTTGCCCTGGAACTATTTTATAATATCAAGCCTATAATATTATGCTATTCAATTTCTCAGTAGGGAAGATCTAAATTTTGTTTAAGAGAAAATGAAAATAATGATGTTTTCTTAGTGGGTAATAAAATAATGTTTCATAGATGCATATTTTAGTAAAAATTTAAATACATACACGTATATCTTTTAAAAACATATGGGTCCAAAATCCGCCCATTGTGATAATATTTCATGTGGAATATGATAAATCGATCGTTTGAGATGCATAGAGGACTCTCATATCAAAGCGAGCATAAACAAAAATTCTGTTACCATTAATCGATATTATTTAATTTGAAATAATTGCGACACAAACCCATTTTTGTCCTATTAATCGTGATATCATAGTTAATCCAACGGCTGCTCCTCATTACTAGTGCGACCTAGTTTTATAGTAGTCATCAGCACTCGGTCGCGGCTTTGTTCCATAGGCTCGCATCTCTTAAATGGTTGACGCATATCATGACTATCTAATCTGAGCTTGATTATGAAAGCTCTCGTCTAAATAAGGACATGTAGCGATATTTTTATTTTTATTTTTTCGACAGCAAAGTAGCGATACCAAAGGGCATGATCTCTAAACTTTTTGCACACGTCCAGTCCAATTGTAAAATGTTTGCTTCATGTGAAATGTGGGGAACTAAAAAAATAAAAAAATGGGAGTAAAACATTGTCTTCAAAAATATTTGAACATTAGAAATATATTTTGAGGGAATTAATTTTCTTAACCATTTTTTTTTTTTGAGGAATGGTTTAGATAAAGAGATCTGTTAGCCAAAAATCAATCAATTAGTGGTTAAGTAGACCTAGAATGAAGAGACTTATAAATATATATTGACTAGTAACATAAAATGGTAATATAAGAGTATCGAGAATAAAATCTCCCAATATAAAGAAGTCCTATTTGCATGACATTTTTTTGCCACCCAATCAGCTGATTGGTTGGCTTGTCTAATAACAAAGTGAAATGAAAAAAGAGACTTCATTGTAGCAATTCCGTGAGTGCAAATATCAACAACAACCGTAGAGCAAAGTTATCAGTCTCAAAAGTGATAAAGAGGATAGGTCGCAGAGCAAAGTTAATTCCAAAAAATATTAACTAGAATTATACCTATAATAAATGAGGAATATAAACTTGGATGCTAAAAAGAGTTGATATATGAATGTAATTTACTTTCTATTGGGTGAACCACATCAAATGAATGCATGCTATATATTGACCAAAAGAAGTATGTCAACACTCACATCCAATCAAGATTTTTAACTGAGCAATTAATATATTTTCCCGCACAAAATTTTTGCATCTTTGCGTTCCACCATTTCTCTTTCTTCCTTTATGATCTCTTCAGCTCAATTCTGTTTTGGTTGAAATGTCTATATCACCAACTCTTCTTTAATTGATCTGCAAATCGTAGTTCTCTAGTTATATCCATAATAAATTCTATAATTAAAAAACCATATCACTTTCCCTTTCAATTTCGTTATATATAGGCATCTAGAAAGGCCTTTGATAGCAGGCACCAAGTTGACACATGTTGAGGTGAAGGCAACTTCCATTGAAGAAGCTGTTTCTAGTTCAATCTCATAATTCTCCGTCCCTTGTGGCCAAAAAGCTTTTCAGTTTTTTGAAGTCTTGCTACACTTCAGGTAATCAATTGGTAAATACTATTTTTTTTTCTTTCTCTATGACAGGAAACTACTCGTGAGAAGTCTTTTGGATCGATTCACATTAGGGACGTGTTAATCTAGGACACATAATCTTGTTCGGTAAAGGCATGGTTTACATTAGTTAAGCGCAAGGCCTTATCGAGACTAGTTGTAAGGAAATTAGTTTTGTTAGATGATTCGAACCAAGCTAGGATACTGTTTTATGTTGTTCATGTAATTTGATTTTGTGATTGCCTATTTTTTATTAACAAAATAGGAGTGCCTAACCCTATAACACATGATTCTGTCCGAAAGAAACATAGTTCATATTAGTCAAGTACAAGCCTACCAAGACTACTAGTTTTAAAGAAATTAGTTTACCGAACAAGATTATGTGTCCTTGATTATGCGTCAAGTACTAGTTTTAGCCGATTCAAGTCTAGAATACTATTTAACTTGTTCATGTTTGATTTTGTGTCTGCTTATTTTATTGATATGTTATAGTATGTTGACCAATATTTCTCATCATGAACTTATTTCTTCATTTTTGCAGGTTCTGAAGAGGCTGGTTGAGATTACCATAAGAAAGACACTACACTTGTGGTAAAAAATCTTGATTGTCTTAAATTTGGTTATATATATAAACAGGCATAGGCTCGTGAATCCATACTAGTTTGTTAGAATAAATAGAAATACATTTTTATTTGTTTCTTTTTTTTTGGTCAAAGCATTTTTTTATTAGTTGATAAGTGCTGAATGCAAAATAGAAATGTTAAATATCGAGGTCCATACTAATTTGTTAGCCTATCATAGTGTCCCAAATAATGTAATACACTCATGTTATGGGATGCTATTTAGTTACGTGTCTAAACCTGTACTTTAGGAAAGCACAATTTACAGTAATGATATTTATTGATCTAGCATAATTTCCTATTCACTACAAAAAAAAAAAAAAGTTGTTTTGTATAGGTGGTGAAGATTGAATGGGTTAGTCAATTAGATTATTAGTAAAGTGCCTTGCCTTCCTTTTTCTTTTCTCGATTGTATCCTGTAATGGTCAATAAGAGCAGCAACACCATAGAAGTTGAAATTTTTAAAGATGAAACTAAACTAATGAGCTAGTAAGACATGCCAACTTATATTATTTTAGTGGAATTTTTCATTTGCCTAATTAGTATAACATTTTCATGCACTTGAAGTTTGCAGCATTCTCTATTAGGAATTTCTTATGGATAAAATCCAAGAATCACACGTTTATATGCCAAGTATAGTAATAGATACTTGATATAAATTGAGTATTAATGTGATACATGTGCACGTTTTTGCATTGGAAGTACTAATTTATTTCTATAGTCACTACAAAAAACAAGTCGTTTTGCAACGAAATTTTATGACGAAATTAAAGTCGTCGCAAAATGGGACGGAATTGTTACGAAATGTTTTGACGCTCCGAAATTAAAGTCTTCTGTTTACCTTCTTCTAGCCCTTTGGCTTTCTCAATCACTAATGCAGATTTCCAAAGGTTGTGAATGTCATTTACATTAAAAAACTTCAAAAAATATGTCGTGAAACTACGTACTAATATAATTACATTTTTAGTATACAACGTAAAGTACTATCTTATCTAAAATTTTAAGATATTCGAGAAGAAATATTTGAAATGGTAATGACTTCTACAATTCCCCTCAAAGCAGATCCCTTTTTGAGATAGAAAGATCCCAACCATAAGTGAAAATTTTAAACAACCTTTCAATTTCATCCACATATTTTTATTGTTTCCAACTTTATAAATGCTTTTATCTTTTGTATACTGTTATCCTTCCAGCAAAGCATGGATCAGAAAAGAAGAGAAGCTGTTAAATAACATAGCTCTTTTGCGTTTGACACTTTAATACAACACCAAATAGTTCTAAATATTTAAATAGTCAACTAGAATGATTTCTTACAGATTAGCTAGCATTTATGCTAGTTCCTTTTTTTTTTATTTTAATATAATAGAGATCGAAAACGTTATTTAAATTTAAAACATTTAATAGTTCTAATAGGTTATTCTACTTAATTCTTGACTACTATTTTTATAATTTTTCATCTTTTTCATCTTCTTTCTCTTTTTTTCCTCTTTGCCTTTAAAAGGAACCAAACTATTGAAGCTATTGACTGCCTCTAAAGCAAGAGAAGATTCATAAGCAATATTGGAACATTTTGAATCATGGTTTATTATTTGTTGTAAAAAGCTTTATCTTGGAATATTCTGCTTTGAAATATAGTGGTTAGAATTTGCTCCACCACGTGCCTAATCTCGTATATGATTTTTTTTTCCTTCTTCTTAATTTATTTTTGTGTTAATTATACTTGTTATTTTTTAGTGTCGCGTCTTTGGTAGGTTAGTTTATCTTATGAATTATTTTGATAAATATCATTTAAATAATTTAATTGTGGGTTACTTAATTTATTTATCTTTTTAAATTTGGCCTTACAAATTTAATTAGGCCCAACAACTATAATAGGGCCCTTTAATTTTTGATTTTCAAAATTAGTGTAATTCATATTCTAACTATGCAATCTATATTCTAAGTATTTGCTATAATACAGTACTTAACCAAATAGATTCCAATCGTGAATGGATGAATCACCGTTCGGAACTCGATGGGCAGCTTAGTAGTACGTTTATTAGAGGTGTACGTGAATTTGTTGCATTTGCAAGTAGTCAACAACATTTCATGGACGGTGATAAAATAAGATGTCCATGTGCAAAATGCAAAAATTGAAAGTTTTTGGATCCTAACGAAGTAAAGGTTCATCTTTATCAACGGGGTTTTATATCGCATTATTATGAATGGACTTCACATGGGGAGCAGATTCATAATTATGGTAATACATCTCAACAGAACGTTACTCATAATTATAATTACCCTGGGTTTGACGAAGGAAATACTTATAGGGCAATAGTATTTGATGTTGCTGGTCCAGAGTTCGTTATGGATCACAACCAATTACGTGAACCACCCAATACAGAAGCATCACATTTTTTTAATCTCTTGAATGCTGCTGATGAACCATTGTGGGATGGTTGTGAGACTCTAACTCATTTGTCTGCTGTGTCGCATTTCATGAATATTAAGTGTGAAGAAAATATGAGTGAACAATGCTTCAATAGAATGATCGAGACAATGAGGGAAGCGTTGCCAAAGACTCATAATTTACCTGAAAAATTTTACAACTTCAAACAGGAAATGAGGCCTTTAGGATTGGGATATGAAAAGATAGACGTCTGCAAAAATGGATGTACATTATTTTATAAGGATAGAAGTGACCTGGACTCTTGTCCCCATTGTCATGAGCCACGTTACAAGACGGGGTAAGCTTATAGCTCAAAAGAAGTTAAGATATTTTCTGCTAACTCCGAGGTTGCAAAGGTTATACATGTCAAACGTTACAGCTGAACATATGCAGTGGCATAAGAAACACCAAGTCGAAGATGGCAAGATATATCACCCGTTTGACGCTGAGGCATGGAAACATTTTGATAGAGTTTATCCTAATTTTGCTGCCGAGCCAAGAAATGTTCGTCTTGGGCTATGCTCAGATGGGTTTAATCCATACAACTCAAATTCTAAACCTTATTCTTGTTGGCCGGTGATTATGACACCATACAATTTACCACCATGGATGTGCATGAAGAACCCTGTCATGTTCTTGACTCTTCTTATTCCAGGGCCGAAAAATCCTGGTAAGAATATTGATATATACTTAGAGCTCCTAATCAAAGAATTGAAAGATTTATGGGAAGTAGGGGCACTTTGTTATGATGTGTCCACGAAAATTAATTTTCAATTGAGGGCGGCTTTATTGTGGACAATAAATGACTTTTCGACATATGGTATATTATCTGGTTAGAGTACACATAAGAGGTTGTCATGTCCATATTGCATGAAACATTCAAAGGCTTTTCAATTGACTGCAGGAAGAAAAAATGCTACTTTGATTGTCATCGTCAGTTCTTACCACTGAGTAGTACGTTACGACGAGACAAGAAGAATTTTATTAAGGGTAGAATAAAAAGTTCTAGTCATCCTCCCATATTAGACGGTGAAGAAATTTGGGAATGTGTAAAAGACTTCCCTATAGCAAATGAATTGCTAAGAAGCAAATTGCCAAGAAACAAGATACCTGGCTTTGGGGATTAGCATAATTGGACTAAAAGAAGCATTTTTTGGGACTTGCCCTATTGGCGTTCACATCTTGTGCGTCATAATTTGGATGTGATACATATTGAGAAGAATGTATTTGATAATGTTTTCAACACTATGATGGACGTCAAGGGTAAGACAAAAGATAATCTCAAAATAAAGCAAGCTCACCTTCTCCGAGGTGAACTAGTCGAGGAAAATCGACCTCGTCAACAAATGGAGTATGAAGCAGCCCCTCTTTAATTACATCAACACAGAAAGTTTTGCGTTCTACAAGGTCTAAAATGCTTCAGTTTTATCTATATTATTTTTTAAAAAGTTTTAAGTTCATCCCTATTATTTTTCTTAAGTTTTAAATTCATCTCTAATATTTAAGGACTAAATTAAAATTTTCAGAGAAATACTAGGGACCAAATTGATTAATTTTAAATAATTCAGACGAATTTAAAATTTTAGGTAAATAATAAGAACGAAATTGAAACTTTTTGAAAACAATCCCTATAGCCATCCCTGTACATCAATCCCTCCAGCAATCCCTACAACCATCCCTGTACATCAATCTATTATAGCGGAAAATGTGAAAAGACACTTCCAAAATGCACCATCGGTTTTTGATTCTAGCGGAAATATGATTTTTGACCCTAAGATGACTACTTTGTTAGAGATTTTCAATAGCTTGGTTGATGTGTTGTTTGATGTTATACCATTTGCATATGAGGGCATGGCTACTGGGTATTATACATCCCCACTATCATTTCCACTCTCTCATAGGTAATATAAAGAATAATGTTATCGTTTTAGTAGTTACTGTTTCGTATTTCAATTGTTTAATGTTATTTTATATTTGTAGGATGGATTTAATTGAATTTTTAGAGGATGAGCCTTATATTGTTTGGCCCAGAGATGCTTATTAGGTAAATTCCCATCTTTTAACATATGTGTATGTTAATTTTAATTGAGCAAATGGTTTGCATGCGTACTATAATTGTTCTGCTCACACATTTATCTTCTCTCCTTGTAGACGACAAGTTCGTTCTTGGCTAGAAAAGCAGCTGACGAGAAAGTTCGGTGCTCGTTTGTGCTGCGTCATATTTTTTCGTGTCCGTATAATACGTACTATCCTATTATTAGTAATTTAATATTGAAATTTATACTATGCAATGCATTTAGCTCTACATTAATTGATTGAGCAAGTGAGACTTGGAGAAACGGATAATGGTTTTTCTTTTTTTTGCCAAAGTGATGATGGGCTGACTATACGTATTGTCCTATTATTAGTAATTTAATATTGAAGTTTATTCTATGCAATGCATTTAGCTCTGCATTAATGGACTGAGCAAGTAAGACTTGGAGAAACGGATGATGGTTTTTCTTTTTTTGCCAAGTGATGATAGGCTGACTATATAAGTCTTCTGTTGTGATGATGGGCTGAAGTTTATACATGTCTTCTGTTGTTTGTTTCTCTCCTTGCTTACCACACTGGAGGCTTTGGTAGCCATGCAGAGTAGACGTGATCAGCTTCTTGTTTTCAAGCTGTGATCGTATGCTCGACATCTTGCTCCCTGCCAAAAGGAGAAAGAGTTTAATTTTTCTGTTATGATCAGCCTTGAGTTCATATCTTTTCTTACTTGAAATTTGAAGATATATTTTATTTTTATCTTTGTCAGCGAAGTAGCGATACCAAAGGGAATGATCTCTAAACCTTTTGCTCCCGTCCGGTCCAATTGTAAAATGTTTGTTTCATGTGAAATGTGGGGAACTGAAAAAAAATGGTAAGATGAGAGGAAAAAATTATCTTAGAAAAATATTATGTAGTAGAAAAAGAATTGTATAGTATGTATTGCTCGAAAGTAGATGCAAAATGATGTCGTTTTCTGTTTTGTGTTAATTTGTTATGGCTTTTGCTTTTGGTTTATTTCTTTTTTAAGGCTCTTTTTGTTTTATATGAAAATGTGGGAAATGAAAAAATAAAAGAGATGGGAAGAAAATATTGTTTTAGAAAAATTGAAGGAGTAATTCTTTTGAATTATAGGCTTTCTTTTCAAGATTTGCGAATATTTGATATTTCTTTTTTTTAAGGAGAAAATAATTTCAATGATAGTTTTTTTTTTTCAAGATTCGAAATATTTGATATGTTTTTAAACTAAATTCAATATTTTCTTTTCTTTATAAACAATTGTAGTAATACTTGAAGCTATTTTAGAAATTTGATTACTATTTTTCTAATTTTCTAATTTTATTCGTTTAATCTAAACATTAAAAGTATATGTTTTGACCTTTGTTCAATTTTATCAATTTTTTCATTCAATCTAAACATTGAATGTATTTTGTGAAAATAATTTTTTCATCCATTTCCCGTGGAAGTAAATCAGCAATAAAGACAGTTTTTCTTTTCTTATTTGGTTGTAACAATAAACAAATTCAATCAACTATTTTGGACCATTTTGTTTTATATGATAAAATTGTGTTTCAATCTATCAAATCAATAATCAATTTTAAGAATGTGATATTACAAAACATTTACATACTACCTGGTTAGAACAAATGAATTCCACAAAATTTTGCGAAATTCATTTGCAAATCCAACTTTTTATGTTTAGAAGCACCACTTTAAAAATCAAATGAATTCAATAGTAAAAGTACTTCCAAACACTATATATATTTTATTTTTTTTATCTTTGTATTTGTGTCAAAGTTAAACTAAAGTGTAAAGAAAAATTTAAAAGGTAATTTTGTCCTCAAAAGAAAAGAACTAAATTAAAAAATATGAATTTATAAATTCCACCTCTTGAGATGCATAGAGGACTCTCACATCACCTCTTGAAAATAATGATGTTTTCTTAGTGGGCAATAAAATAATGTTTCATAGACGCATATTTTTGTAAAAATTTAAATACATACTCGTATATCTTTTAAAAACATATGGGCCCAAAATCCGCCCATTGTGATAATATTCTATGTGGAATATGATAAATCGATTGCTTGAGATGCATAGAGGACTCTCATATCACAGCGAGCATAAACAAAAATTCTGTTACCATTAATCGATATTATTTAATTTAAAATAGTTGCAACACAAACCCATTTTTGTCCTATTAATCGTAGTATCATAGTTAATCCAACGGCTGCCCCTCATTACTAGTGCGACCTAGTTTTATAGTAGTCATCAGCACTCGGTCGCGGCTTTGTTCCATAGGCTCGCATCTCTTAAATAGTTGATGCATATCATGACCATCTAATTTGAGCTTGATTATGAAAGCTCTCGTCTAAATAAGGACATGTAGCGATATTTTTATTTTTATTTTTTGACAGCAAAGTAGCGATACCAAAGGGCATGATCTCTAAACTTTTTGCACACGTCCAGTCCAATTGTAAAATGTTTGTTTCATGTGAAACGTGGGGAACTAAAAAAATAAAAAAATGGGAGTAAAGCATTATCTTAAAAAATATTTGAACATTAGAAATATATTTTGAGGGAATTAATTTTCTTAACCTTTTTTTTTTATTTTAGGAATGATTCAGATAAAGAGATCTGCTAGCCAAAAGTCAATTAATTAGTGGGTAAAGTAGTCCTAGAATGAAGAGATTTATAAATATATATTGTCTAGTCACATAAAATAGTAATGTAAGAGTATCGAGAATACAATCTCCTCAATATAAAGACGACCTATTTGCATGACATTTTTTTGCCACCCAATCAGCTGATTGGTTGGCTTGTCTAATAACAAAGTGAAATGAAAAAAAAGACTTCATTGTAGCAATTCCGTGAGTGCAAATATCAACAACAACCGTAGAGCAAAGTTATCAGTCTCAAAAGTGATAAAGAGGACAGGTCGCAGAGCAAAGTTAATTCCAAAAAATATTAACTAGAATTATACCTATAATAAATGAGGAATATAGACTTGGATGCTAAAAAGAGTTGATATATGAATGTAATTTACTTTCTACTGGGTAAACCACATCAAATGAATGCATGCTATATATTGACCAAAAGAAGTATGTCAACACTCACATCCAATCAAGAAACAATTAACATTGAGCAGAATCGTATAATTTACCACCCAGTCAGGAAACATCAAATGAATGCTATTGACCAAATGATGTAAAACTAATGTCTCTATATGTGTGTGCAGTTTAACTAAACCAGAACAAAGAAAAACTGAGATTAAAGTGTGTGCAGCTAACAACAGATTTAGCAAGTCTGTTAATGAAGTTCGTTCTTCTGTCTTGGTGAAAAGGAACATCACCAAACGGCTCCCAACCATCACCAGGGGTATTTGAGTCAAAGTTAAACTAAAGTGTAAATAAAAATTTAAAAGGTAATTTTGTCCTCAAAAGAAAGGAACTAAGTTAAAAAATGTGGATTTATAAATTTCACCTCTTGAGCAAGGATTTGGGTAAGTTTTGAGGAAATCCAAAATTTGCAAATGTGCCTTTAAAATAAGTTACCAAGGTAGTTGTACAATTTTTTTTTTCTTTAATAGTGGATTAGATCGATTTTTCTAATTCAATTAGCTTGAGTAATCCCAACCAAACGTTCCTATTCTATTATGTATAATACCATAAGTATATATATGTTTGTGTGATTGAATTTCTTCTTTTTTTGTGTGTGATAAGACATTTATTGTTAGGTCTATATCAAAATTATAAATCTTGTGGTGCAACAGCTTGTTCAATAATATTTGTGGTAGACTTAGGTTCGAACTCAAAAATCTTTGATCATAATACCATTACTTACTAACCAAGGGCCAAAACTCATCTACCCCAACAATTGGGGCATAGCCAAACAAAAATTTGATTCAAAAACTTTTGTTAGCAAAACACAAATACTAAAATAAGTATCGTGCTCATGAAGAAAAGTTGTCCAAGTTTTAATTGAAGGTCTTATTTTCTATGAAAGAGACAAAAGAAGATAAAGAGACAAATAGAGAAAAAATTAGTGAATATTCCCCTTTTCTAAAAAATAATAAAACAATTGTCGAGCACCGAGAAGCGAGTTAAGAACAATAGAGGAATAAACCAACTTTGAAAAAAATCTATGTATTAAAGAAATGAAAAGTGCATTTTGCTAAATTGGTAAAATTAGAATGACATACAGGTTTTTAAAATTACGAACTACATGAATAGAGTATCTAATTGATAATCTTGCCCTGGAACTATTTTATAATATCAAGCCTATAATATTATGCTATTCAATGTCTCAGTAGGGAAGATCTAAATTTTGTTTAAGAGAAAATGAAAATATTGATGTTTTCTTAGTGGGTAATAAAATAATGTTTCATAAACGCATATTTTAGTAAAAATTTAAATACATACACGTATATCTTTTAAAAATATATGGGTCCAAAATACGTCCATTGTGATAATATTTCATGTGAAATATGATAAATCGGTCGTTTGAGATGCATAGAGGACTCTCATATCACAGCGAGCATAAACAAAAATTCTGTTACCATTAATCGATATTATTTAATTTGAAATAGTTGCGACAAAAACCCATTTTTGTCCTATTAATCGTAATATAGTCGTCATCAGCACTAGGTCGCGGCTTTGTTCCATAGGCTCGCATCTCTTAAATGGTTGATGCATATCATGACTATCTAATCTGAGCTTGATTATGCAAGCTCTCGTCTAAATAAGGACATGTAGCGATATTTTTATTTTTATTTTTTGACAGCAAAGTAGCGATACCAAAGGGCATGATCTCTAAACTTTTTGCACACGTCCAGTCCAATTGTAAAATGTTTGTTTCATGTCAAACGTGGGGAACTAAAAAAATAAAAAAATGGGAGTAAAGCATTATCTTCAAAAATATTTGAACATTAGAAATATATTTTGAGGGAATTAATTTTCTTAATCATTTTTTTTTTTTGAGGAATGGTTCAGATAAAGAGATCTGCTAGCCAAAAGTCAATTAATTAGTGGGTAAAGTAGATCTAGAATGAAGAGACTTATAAATATATATTGTCTAGTCATATAAAATGGTAATGTAAGAGTATCGAGAATACAATCTCCTCAATATAAAGACGACCTATTTGCATGACATTTTTTTTCCACCCAATCAACTGATTGGTTGGCTTGTCTAATAACAAAGTGAAATGAAAAAAGAGACTTCATTGTAGCAATTCCGTGAGTGCAAATATCAACAACAACCGTAGAGCAAAGTTATCAGTCTCAAAAGTGATAAAGAGGACAGGTCGCAGAGCAAAGTTAATTCCAAAAAATATTAACTAGAATTATACCTATAATAAATGAGGAATATAGACTTGGATGCTAAAAAGAGTTGATATATGAATGTAATTTACTTTCTTCTGGGTAAACCACATCAAATGAATGCATGCTATATATTGACCAAAAGAAGTATGTCAACACTCACATCCAATCAAGAAACAATTAACATTGAGCAGAATCGTATAATTTACCACCCAGTCAGGAAACATCAAATGAATGCTATTGACCAAATGATGTAAAACTAATGTCTCTATATGTGTGTGCAGTTTAACTAAACCAGAACAAAGAAAAACTGAGATTAAAGTGTGTGCAGCTAACAACAGATTTAGCAAGTCTGTTAATGAATTTCGTTCTTCTGACTTTCTTAAAACTGTGCATTTTTTTTCAATCTATTCTAGACAACCAACATCCCAACAATGAATTCATGTCACAGGTCTGTTGACGCCAAAGGCCAAAAACACCATAATTTATTGATCAGTAACTGAAGGAGCATACATACCACCAAAGACAACAATAAAACATACATTCTAGTCTAAATATTTCTTCAATGCCTGCAGTCTTGTAGAAAAGCTTGCACCAGGAAAAAGGACCCTTCTACCTGCCAACATAGAGAACAAAGTAGACAAGTTACTGTACGTAAAAACAATTATGTCATCAAACAGCAACGATTTCGAGATATATATATATTTTTTTTGAGAGGTATTCTTAACAACGATTCCGAAATATTAAACAAATAAGGCTAAGAAAAGCAAACCAAGGCTTCAACAAAAGCCCCAACCAGTGAAAAATGGGATCGAGGGTCGGCTTCGCTTCTTTTTGGGGATCACAAACATCCCTAAAAAATATATATACATATATGTTAGCAAGTGGCATGATACATAAACCTCAATTTGAATTGACAGAATAAAGATTCTTAAAATATTAGTATTAGAATATTGTAAAAAGGAAAACACAAGGAAAAGAAAGAGAAAAGTTACACAGCAAATGCAGCCTGAACATTGTGTGGATAAGCTGGTGCGATACATTTTTTTCTTGAGATAACTTTCAAAACTGGGTAGGTCTGACCAAGCCCAATGCGAAATTTTACACATCGATAATCCGTATAGTGCGCAAAATGTGTTTCTTCATTGTTGCCATCTTGGCAACTACAAGCGTACATGTTGCCATCCCTCCAAAATAAAGCAAGCTCACCTTCTCCGAGATGAACTAGTCGAGGAAAATCGACCTCGTCATCAAATGGAGTATGAAGCAGCCCCTCTTTAATTACATCAACACAGAAAGTTTTGCGTTTTACAAGGTCCAGACCAAGTATGTATGTGCCCCCCCCAACATCCGTCCATAGCAAAACCTTTCCAACAACCACAGCAGGATCATTACCAAAATTCACGACCATGTCTTGGTGAAAAGGAACATCACCAAACGGCTCCCAACCATCACCAGGGGTATTTGAGTCAAAGTTAAACTAAAGTGTAAATAAAAATTTAAAAGGTAATTTTGTCCTCAAAAGAAAGGAACTAAGTTAAAAAATGTGGATTTATAAATTTCACCTCTTGAGCAGGGATTTGGGTAAGTTTTGAGGAAATCCAAAATTTGCAAATGTGCCTTTAAAATAAGTTACCAAGGTAGTTGTACAATTTTTTTTTTCTTTAATAGTGAATTAGATCGATTTTTCTAATTCAATTAGCTTGAGTAATCCCAACCAAACGTTCCTATTTTATTATGTATAATACCATAAGTATATATATGTTTGTGTGATTGAATTTCTTCTTTTTTTGTGTGTGATAAGACATTTATTGTTAGGTCTATATCAAAATTATAAATCTTGTGGTGCAACAGTTTGTTCAATAATATTTGTGGTAGACTTAGGTTCGAACTCAAAAATCTTTGATCATAATACCATTACTTACTAACCAAGGGCCAAAACTCATCTACCCCAACAATTGGGGCATAGCCAAACAAAAATTTGATTCAAAAACTTTTGTTAGCAAAACACAAATACTAAAATAAGTATCGTGCTCATGAAGAAAAGTTGTCCAAGTTTTAATTGAAGGTCTTATTTTCTATGAAAGAGACAAAAGAAGATAAAGAGACAAATAGAGAAAAAATTAGTGAATATTCCCCTTTTCTAAAAAATAATAAAACAATTGTCGAGCACCGAGAAGCGAGTTAAGAACAATAGAGGAATAAACCAACTTTGAAAAAAATCTATGTATTAAAGAAATGAAAAGTGCATTTTGCTAAATTGGTAAAATTAGAATGACATACAGGTTTTTAAAATTACGAACTACATGAATAGAGTATCTAATTGATAATCTTGCCCTGGAACTATTTTATAATATCAAGCCTATAATATTATGCTATTCAATGTCTCAGTAGGGAAGATCTAAATTTTGTTTAAGAGAAAATGAAAATAATGATGTTTTCTTAGTGGGTAATAAAATAATGTTTCATAAATGTATATTTTAGTAAAAATTTAAATACATACACATATATCTTTTAAAAATATATGGGTCCAAAATACGCCCATTGTGATAATATTTCATGTGAAATATGATAAATCGATCGTTTGAGATGCATAGAGGACTCTCATATCACATCGAGCATAAACAAAAATTCTGTTACCATTAATCGATATTATTTAATTTGAAATAGTTGCGACAAAAACCCATTTTTGTCATATTAATCGTAATATAGTCGTCATCAGCACTAGGTCGCGGCTTTGTTCCATAGGCTCGCATCTCTCAAATGGTTGATGCATATCATGACTATCTAATCTGAGCTTGATTATGCAAGCTCTCGTCTAAATATGGACATGTAGCGATATTTTTATTTTTATTTTTATTTTTTGACAGCAAAGTAGCGATACCAAAGGGCATGATCTCTAAACTTTTTGCACACGTCCAGTCCAATTGTAAAATGTTTGTTTCATGTGAAACGTGGGGAACTAAAAAAATAAAAAAATGGGAGTAAAGCATTATCTTCAAAAATATTTGAACATTAGAAATATATTTTGAGGGAATTAATTTTCTTAATCATTTTTTTTTTTTTGAGGATTGGTTCAGATAAAGAGATCTGCTAGCCAAAAGTCAATTAATTAGTGGGTAAAGTAGACCTAGAATGAAGAGACTTATAAATATATATTGTCTAGTCACATAAAATGGTAATGCAAGAGTATCGAGAATACAATCTCCTCAATATAAAGACGACCTATTTGCATGACATTTTTTTTCCACCCAATCAACTGATTGGTTGGCTTGTCTAATAACAAAGTGAAATGAAAAAAGAGACTTCATTGTAGCAATTCCGTGAGTGCAAATATCAACAACAACCGTAGAGCAAAGTTATCAGTCTCAAAAGTGATAAAGAGGACAGGTCGCAGAGCAAAGTTAATTCCAAAAAATATTAACTAGAATTATACCTATAATAAATGAGGAATATAGACTTGGATGCTAAAAAGAGTTGATATATGAATGCAATTTACTTTCTACTGGGTAAACCACATCAAATGAATGCATGCTATATATTGACCAAAAGAAGTATGTCAACACTCACATCCAATCAAGAAACAATTAACATTGAGCAGAATCGTATAATTTACCACCCAGTCAGGAAACATCAAATGAATGCTATTGACCAAATGATGTAAAACTAATGTCTCTATATGTGTGTGCAGTTTAACTAAACCAGAACAAAGAAAAACTGAGATTAAAGTGTGTGCAGCTAACAACAGATTTAGCAAGTCTGTTAATGAAGTTCGTTCTTCTGACTTTCTTAAAATTGTGCATGTTCATTCAATCTATTCTAGACAACCAACATCCCAACAATGAATTCATGTCACAGGTCTGTTGACGCCAAAGGCCAAAAACACCATAATTTATTGATCAGTAACTGAAGGAGCATACATACCACCAAAGACAACAATAAAACATACATTCTAGTCTAAATATTTCTTCAATGCCTGCAGTCTTGTAGAAAAGCTTGCACCAGGAAAAAGGACCCTTCTACCTGCCAACATAGAGAACAAAGTAGACAAGTTACTGTACGTAAAAACAATTATGTCATCAAACAGCAACGATTTCGAGATTTTTTTTTTTTTGAGAGGTATTCATAACAACGATTCCGAAATATTAAACAAATAAGGCTAAGAAAAGCAAACCAAGGCTTCCACAAAAGCCCCAACCAGTGAAAAATGGGATCGAGGGTCGGCTTCGCTTCTTTTTGGGGATCACAAACATCCCTAAAAAATATATATACATATATGTTAGCAAGTGGCATGATACATAAACCTCAATTTGAATTGACAGAATAAAGATTCTTAAAATATTAGTATTAGAATATTGTAAAAAGGAAAACACAAGGAAAAGAAAGAGAAAAGTTACACAGCAAATGCAGCGTGAACATTGTGTGGATAAGCTGGTGCGATACATTTTTTTCTTGAGATAACTTTCAAAACTGGGTTGGTCTGACCAAGCCCAATGCGAAATTTTACACATCGATAATCCGTATAGTGATTTTTTACCCCATTGTACAATTCATTTGAAGCATTGGCGACCAACATATATGCATGACTTGATGCTTTTATCACTTCATAGTGATTTTTTACCCCAAAAAAAAGTATGGATAGTGGATTCCAACGTGGCACCAGGAGGTCCACACAAATGTTGCCGCTGTTTTATTTTTTATGTTTTACATTTTATCAAGGGACGAAATGTCTAATGGGAAAATTTCATATTTAATCCCAATTATTTTTAAAAAGTCCCAATTAAGTCTTTATTGTTTAAATTTTTTTAATTTTTTCTCTATTATTTCTCCATAAGTTTTAATTTTGTGTTTATTATTTAAATTTTTTTAATTTTGTCTCTATTATTTGTCAAAAAGTTTTAATTTTATCACTATTATTCCTAAAATGCTTCATTTTTATCTATATTATTTTTAAAAAAATTTTAAGTTCATCCCTATTATTTTTCTTAAGTTTTAAATTCATCTCTAATATTTAAGGACTAAATTAAAATTTTCAGAGAAATACTAGGGACCAAATTGATTAATTTTAAATAATTCAGACGAATTTAAAATTTTAGGTAAATAATAAAAACAAAATTGAAACTTTTTGAAAACAATCCCCACAGCCATCCCTATACATCAATCCCTCCAGAAATCCCTACAGCCATCCCTATGCATCAATCTATTATAGCGGAAAATGTGAAAAGACACTTCCAAAATGCACAATCGGTTTTTGATTCTAGCGGAAATATGATTTTTGACCCTAAGATGACTACTTTGTTAGAGATTTTCAATAGCTTGGTTGATGTGTTGTTTGATGTTATACCATTTGCGTATGAGGGCATGGCTACTGGGTATTATACATCCCCACTATCATTTGCACTCTCTCATAGGTAATATAAAGAATAATGTTATCGTTTTAGTAATTATTGTTTCATATTTTAATTGTTTAGTGTTATTTTATATTTGTAGGATGGATTTAATTGAATTTTTAGAGGAGGAGCCTTATATTGTTTGGCCCAGGGATGCTTATTAGGTAAATTCCCATCTTTCAACATATGTGTATGTTAATTTTAATTGAGAGAATGGTTTGCATGCGTACTATAATTGTTCTGCTCACACATTTATCTTCTCTCCTTGTAGACGACAAGTTCGTTCTTGTCCAGAAAAGCAGCTGACGAGAAAGTTCGGTGCTCGGTTGTGCTGCGTCATGTTTTTTGGTGTCCGTATAATACGTACTGTCCTATTATTAGTAATGTAATATTGAAGTTTATACTATGCAATGCATTTAGCTCTGCATTAATCGATTGAGCAAGTGAGACTTGGAGAAACGGATGAGGGTTTTTCTTTTTTTTGCCAAAGTGATGATGGGCTGACTATACGTACTGTCCTATTATTAATAATTTAATATTGAAGTTTATTCTATGCAATGCATTTAGCTCTGCATTAATGGATTGAGCAAGTGAGACTTGAAGAAACGGATGATGGTTTTTCTTTTTTCGCAAAGTGATGATGGGCGGACTATACAAGTCTTCTGTTGTAATAATGGGCTGAAGTTTATACATGTCTTCTGTTGTTTGTTTCTCTCCTTGCTTGCCGCACTGGAGGCTTTGGTAGCCTTGCAGAATAGACGTGATCAGCTTCTTGTTTTCAAGCTGTGAGCGTATGCTTGACATCATGCTCCCTGCCAAAAGGGGAAAGAGTTGATTTTTTCTGTTGTGATCAGCCTTGAGTTCATATCTTTTCTTACTTGAAATTTGAAGATATATTTTATTTTTTTCTTTGTCAGCGAAGTAGCGATACCAAAGGGAATGATCTCTAAACCCTTTGCTCCCGTCCGGTCCAATTGTAAAATGTTTGTTTCATGTGAAATGTGGGGAACTGAAAAAAAATGGTAAGATGGGAGGAAAAAATTATCTTAGAAAAATATAATGTAGTAGAAAAGGAATTGTATAGTATGTATTGCTCAAAAGTAGATGCAAAATGATGCCGTTTTCTGTTTTGTGTTAATTTGTTATGGCTCTTGCTTTTGGTTTATTTCTTTTTTAAGGCTCTTTTTGTTTTATATGAAAATGTGGGAAATGAAAAAATAAAAGAGATGGGAAGAAAATATTGTTTTAGAAAAATGAAGGAGTAATTATTTTGAATTATAGGCTTTCTTTTCAAGATTTGCGAATATTTGATATTTCTTTTTTTAAAGAGAAAATAATTTCAATGATAGTTTTTTTTTTTCAAGATTAAAAATAATTGATATGTTTTTAAACTAAATTCAATATTTTCTTTTCTTTATAAACAATTGCAGTAATACTTGAAGCTATTTTAGATATTTGATTACTATTTTCCTAATTTTCTAATTTTATTCGTTCAATCTAAACATTAAAAGTATATGTTTTGACCTTTGTTCAATTTTATCAATTTTTTCATTCAATCTAAACATTGAATGTATTTTGTGAAAATAATTTTTTCATCCATTTCCCGTTGAAGTAAATCAGCAATAAAGACAGCTTTTCTTTTCTTATTTGGTTGTAACAATAAACAAATTCAATCAACTATTTTGGACCATTTTGTTTTATATGATAAAATTTTGTTTCAATCTATCAAATCAATAATCAATTTTAAGAATGTGATATTACAAAACGTTTACATACTACCTGGTTAGAACAAATGAATTCTACAAAATTTTGCAAAATTCATTTGCAAATCCAACTTTTTATATTTAGAAGCACCACTTTAAAAATCAAATGAATTCAACAGTAAAAGTACTTCCAAACAATATATATTTTATATTTTTTATCTTTGTATTTGAGTCAAAGTTAAACTGAAGTGTAAAGAAAAATTTAAAAGGTAATTTTGTCCTCAAAAGAAAGGAACTAAGTTAAAAAATGTGGATTTATGAATTCCACCTCTTGAGTAAGTATTTGGGTAAGTTTTGAGCAAATCAAAAATTTGCAAATTTGCCTTTAAAATAAATTACCAAGGCAGTTGTACAATTTTTTTTTCTTTAATAGTGGATTAGATCGATTTTTCTAATTCAATTAGCTTCAGTAATCCCAACCAAACGTTCCTATTCTATTATGTATAATATCATAAGTATATATATGTTTGTGTGATTGAATTTCTTCTTATTTGTGTGTGATGAGACATTTATCGTTAGGTCTATATCAAAATTATAAATCTTGTGGTGCAACGGCTTGTCCAACAATATTTGTGGTGGACTTAGGTTCGAACTCAAAAATCTTTGATCATAATACCATTACCTACTAACCAAGGGCCAAAACTCATCTACCCCAACAATTGGGGCATAGCCAAACGAAAAATTTGATACAAAAACTTTAGTTAGCAAAACACAAATACTAAAATAAGTATCGTGCTCATGAAGAAAAGTTGCCCAAGTTTTAATTGAAGGTCTTATTTTCAATGAAAGAGAGAAAAGAAGATAGAGACAAATAGAGAAAAAATTAGTGAATATTCCCCTTTTCTAAAAAAAAATAAAACAATTGTCGAGCACCGATAAGCGAGCTAAGAACAATAGAGGAATAAACCAACTTCGAAAAAAAATTATATATTAAAGAAATGAAAAGTGCATTTTGCTAAATTGGTAAAATTAGAATGACATACAGGTTTTGGGCCCTGACCTAACTACGTTAGCCGGGCACTAGGGTTAAGCGGTAAAGTCGTCAGAGTCAAACGGGGAGGGTTTAAATCATCTCTGCCGCGCTTTAGCGGCCTCTATCTGCTAACAGAGGTACGTGTATTATATTTTGTCCTTTTATTATATTTTTTTCTATTATTCTTTTGAACACCGCAAAGATGATGTTTTGAGTTTCGGTTTCGGTTTTATGATTTAACAATCACACGTTAAAACAATCACACACAGATCTATATACACAACAAAAAATATCAGTGATAAAAACTTGCAAATTTTGCTTTCGGAGGTATTCCTTTTGACGTACTTCATGGCTGAACCAGTGGAGGGTGAACCATGGGACCTTTCAAAGGTATTACTTTTGCTTTTGTTTCTGTTTACATTCCTTCTTGTTGTTTAATTTAATTTTCACTTTCCATCTGTGTCTACTTTCTTCTGTTTTTTTTTTGCTTTTTAATTACTTAGTCGTCTCGCGAATGGGCTTCTTCTCCAACTCGCAAAAGCATATGGGTAGAAAACAAGAAACGAACTGACATTATTGGAACAAGCGATGAGTTTCGGCGTGTCTTTAGGTATATCTGTTACTTCTGTAATCTATTTTGCATTGGGTTTATATTGTTGAATACATTTTAATTTTTATTGCAGGCCTATTTTTCTTGACGCCTACGAGGTGTTGTGTTTAAGGCAGGAACTACATACGCGTTATGCGGCTGCTGAAGTTCCTCCAAGTGGGTTGGCTGAGCCAGGCATTCCGGCGGGCTGGCTACCAAAGGGTGGTAAGTCCATTTTTTACCAAACACCTTAAGCACATTCTCTTAATTCTCTCTCACACACGCACGAGTCACTAACACTCACATACCCACTGATGCACGCTAACGAACACACATGCACAAACTATTATACACACTAAAAGAATACACACAAACTTTTAATTTTTGTATATGGTTGATGTGGATATGGTGTGTGAAGTTAACACTTGTTTGAAAGGATACGTGTTCTTTTTCTTGTAACTTTTAATTTAGTGTACACGAACTTTTAATTTCATATCTTTTTTCTTATAACTTTTAATTTAGTATACACGCAAGCTTTTTCTTGGCATGTGAATGATTTAGATTGATGTGCATTTTGAGGTTGTTATATGAAAATTGTATATGTTAATAATGGTGCAAGTGAAGCGAGGTGGTATCCACACAAAAAAGAATACACACAAACTTTTAGTTTCATATCTTTTTGTTGCGAGTATAGAACTCAATGATCTGAAGGCTGATATCGATGCATTGGAAGATCTCGTTTTCTATGTTTTTCGCCTCCAGCCACCGTTTGGAAACAAGAACCATGTTCCGGTAGTTCTACATATATTCCAAGTGATGTGTCAAAAGGCAAAAAGCTCCAGCACATTTAAAGGGCTACGGTTGGTCTCTTTTGCTAATTTGTTTTTTCATTCTTAAGTTTATTAACAGTTTTTCATCTTTTAACATTTTGAAATTATCTTTGATCAGGTATTGGGTTTATTTTATAACGAAAAATCCTTTAATTTTTACACCTACGGAGTCGATGAGTTTTGTTCAAAAATCCTGGAATTTGAGAAAGATGAATCCATCCCAGTTTGATGGTGTTGTTGGGATGTCACAAATGCGAAATTTTATCCTGAAAATCAATGCTACCATGAAACAACTAAATTACGTCAAGCAATATAGAAATCCCTACAGCAATCCCTCCAGCAATCCCTACAGCCATCCCTGTACATCAATCTATTATATGGAAAATGTGAAAAGACATTTCCAAAATGCACCAAAGGTTTTTGATTCTAGCGGAATTATGATTTTTGACCCTAAGATGACTACTTTGTTAGAGATTTTCAATAGCTTGGTTGATGTGTTGTTTGATGTTATACCATTTGCGTATGAGGGCATGGTTACTGGGTATTATAAATCCCCACCATCATTTCCACTCTCTCATAGGTAATATAAAGAATAATGTTATCGGTTTAGTAATTACTGTTTCGTATTTCAATTGTTTAATGTTATTTTATATTTGTAGGATGGATTTAATTGAATTTTTAGAGGAGGAGCCTTATATTGTTTGGCCCAGAGATGCTTATTAGGTAAATTCCCATCTTTCAACATATGTGTATGTTAATTTTAATTGAGAAAATGGTTTGCATGCGTACTATAATTGTTCTGCTCACACATTTATCTTCTCTCCTTGTAGACGACAAGTTCGTTCTTGGCCAGAAAAGCCGCTGACGAGAAAGTTCGGTGCTCGGTTGTGCTACGTCATATTTTTTGGTGTCCGTTAAATACGTACTGTCCTATTATTAGTAATGTAATATTGAAGTTTATACTATGCAATGCATTTAGCTCTGTATTAATCGATTGAGCAAGTGAGACTTGGAGAAACGGATGATGGTTTTTCTTTTTTTTGCCAAAGCGATGATGGGCTGACTATACGTACTATCCTATTATTAGTAATTTAATATTGAAGTTTATTCTATGCAATGCATTTAGCTCTGCATTTATGGATTGAGCAAGTGAGACTTGGAGAAACGGATGATGGTTTTTCTTTTTTTGCCAAGTGATGATGGGCTGACTATACAAGTCTTCTGTTGTGATGAGGGACTGAAGTTTATACATGTCTTCTGTTGTTTGTTTCTCTCCTTGCTTGCCGTACTGGAGGCTTTGGTAGCCATGCAGAGTAGACGTGATCAGTTTCTTGTTTTCAAGCTGTGATCGTATGCTCGACATCTTGCTCCCTGCCAAAAGGAGAAAGAGTTCAATTTTTCTGTTGTGATCAGCCTTGAGTTCATATCTTTTCTTACTTGAATTTGAAGATATATTTTATTTTTATCTTTGTCAGCGAAGTAGCGATACCAAAGGGAATGATCTCTAAACCTTTTGCTCCCGTCCGGTCCAATTGTAAAATGTTTGTTTCATGTGAAATGGGGGGAACTGAAAAAAAAATGGTAAGATGGGAGGAAAAAATTATCTTAGAAAAATATTATGTAGTAGAAAAAGAATTGTATAGTATGTATTGCTCGAAAGTAGATGCAAAATGATGTCGTTTTCTGTTTTGTGTTAATTTGTTATGGCTTTTGCTTTTGGTTTATTTCTTTTTTAAGGCTCTTTTTGTTTTATATGAAAATGTGGGAAATGAAAAGATAAAAGAGATGGGAAGAAAATATTGTTTTAGAAAAATTGAAGGAGTAATTCTTTTGAATTATAGGCTTTCTTTTCAAGATTTGCGAATATTTGATATTTCCTTTTTTTTAGGAGAAAATAATTTCAATGATAGTTTTTTTTTTTCAAGATTCGAAATATTTGATATGTTTTTAAACTAAATTCAATATTTTCTTTTCTTTATAAACAATTGTAGTAATACTTGAAGCTATTTTAGAAATTTGATTACCATTTTCCTAATTTTCTAATTTTATTCGTTCAGTCTAAACATTAAAAGTATATGTTTTGACCTTTGTTCAATTTTATCAATTTTTTCATTCAATCTAAACATTGAATGTATTTTGTGAAAATAATTTTTTCATCCATTTTCCGTTGAAGTAAATCAGCAATAAAGACAGTTTTTCTTTTCTTATTTGGTTGTAACAATAAACGAATTCGATCAACTATTTTGGACCATTTTGTTTTATATGATAAAATTGTGTTTCAATCTATCAAATCAATAATCAATTTTAAGAATGTGAAATTACAAAACGTTTACATATTACCTGGTTAGAATGAATGAATTCCACAAAATTTTGCGAAATTCATTTGCAAATCCAACTTTTTATATTTAGAAGCACCACTTTAAAAATCGAATGAATTCAACAGTAAAAGTACTTCCAAACACTATATATATTTTATTTTATTTATCTTTGTATTTGAGTCAAAGTTAAACTAAAGTGTAAAGAAAAATTTAAAAGGTAATTTTGTCCTCAAAAGAAAGGAACTAAGTTAAAAAAAATGTGAATTTATAAATTCAACCTCTTGAGTAAGGATTTGGGTAAGTTTTGAGCAAATTCAAAATTTGCAAATGTGCCTTTAAAATAAGTTACCAAGGTAGTTGTGCAATTTTTTTTTTCTTTAATAGTGGATTAGATCGATTTTTCTAATTCAATTAGCTTCAGTAATCCCAACCAAACGTTCCTATTCTATTATGTATAATATCATAAGTATATATATGTTTGTGTGATTGAATTTCTTCTTTTTTTTGTGTGTGATGAGACATTTATCGTTAGGTCTATATCAAAATTATAAATCTTGTGGTGCAACAGTTTGTCCAACAATATTTGTGGTG
Organism: Ehretia macrophylla; assembly: GCA_037974665.1. Lineage (NCBI taxonomy): Eukaryota > Viridiplantae > Streptophyta > Magnoliopsida > Boraginales > Ehretiaceae > Ehretia > Ehretia macrophylla. The sequence continues at coordinate 8,981,796 of CM075764.1, read as the reverse complement.
GACTTAGGTTCGAACTCAAAAATCTTTGATCATAATACCATTACCTACTGACCAAGGGCCAAAACTCATCTACCCCAACAATTGGGGCATAGCCAAACAAAAATTTGATGCAAAAACTTTAGTTAGCAAAACACAAATACTAAAATAAGTGTCGTGCTCATGAAGAAAAGTTGCCCAAGTTTTAATTGAAGGTCTTATTTTCTAGGAAAGAGAGAAAAGAAGATAAAGAGACAAATAGAGAAAAAATTAGTGAATATTCCCCTTTTTTTAAAAATAATAAAACAATTGTCGAGCACCGATAAGCGAGCTAAGAACAATAGAGGAATAAACCAACTTCGAAAAAAATCTATATATTAAAGAAATGAAAAGTGCATTTTGCTAAATTGGTAAAATTAGAATGACATACAGGTTTTGGGCCCTGACCTAACTACGTTAGCCGGGCACTAGGGTTAAGGGGTAAAGTCGTCAGAGTCAAACGGGGAGGGTTTAAATCATCTCTGCCGCGCTTTAGCGGCCTCTATCTACTAACAGAGGTACGTGTATTATATTTTGTCCTTTTATTATATTTTTTTCTATTATTCTTTTGAACACCGCAAAGATGATGTTTTGAGTTTCGGTTTCGGTTTTATGATTTAACAATCACACGTTAAAACAATCACACACAGATCTATATACACAACAAAAAATATCAGTGATAAAAACTTGCAAATTTTGCTTTCAGAGGTATTCCTTTTGACGTACTTCATGGCTGAACCAGTGGAGGGTGAACCATGGGACCTTTCAAAGGTATTACTTTTGCTTTTGTTTCTGTTTACATTCCTTCTTGTTGTTTAATTTAATTTTCACTTTCCATCTGTGTCTACTTTCTTCTGTTTTTTTTTTCTTTTTAATTACTTAGTCGTTTCGCGAATGGGCTTCTTCTCCAAGTCGCAAAAGCATATGGGTAGAAAACAAGAAACGAACTGACATTATTGGAACAAGCGATGAGTTTCGGCGTGTCTTTAGGTATATCTGTTACTTCTGTAATCTATTTTGCATTGGGTTTATATTGTTGAATACATTTTAATTTTTATTGCAGGCCTATTTTTCTTGACGCCTACGAGGTGTTGTGTTTAAGGCAGGAACTACATACGCGTTATGCGGCTGCTGAAGTTCCTCCAAGTGGGTTGGCTGAGCCAGGCATTCCGGCGGGCTGGCTACCAAAGGGTGGTAAGTCCATTTTTTACCAAACACCTTAAGCACATTCTCTTAATTCTCTCTCACACACGCACGAGTCACTAACACTCACATACCCACTGATGCACGCTAACGAACACACATGCACAAACTATTATACACACTAAAAGAATACACACAAACTTTTAATTTTTGTATATGGTTGATGTGGATATGGTGTGTGAAGTTAACACTTGTTTGAAAGGATACGTGTTCTTTTTCTTGTAACTTTTAATTTAGTGTACACGAACTTTTAATTTCATATCTTTTTTCTTATAACTTTTAATTTAGTATACACGCAAGCTTTTTCTTGTCATGTGAATGATTTAGATTGATGTGCATTTTGAGGTTGTTATATGAAAATCGTATATGTTAATAATGGTGCAAGTGAAGCGAGGTGGTATCCACACAAAAAAGAATACACACAAACTTTTAGTTTCATATCTTTTTGTAGCGAGTATAGAACTCAATGATCTGAAGGCTGATATCGATGCATTGGAAGATCTCGTTTTCTATGTTTTTCGCCTCCAGCCACCGTTTGGAAACAAGAACCATGTTCCGGTAGTTCTACATATATTCCAAGTGATGTGTCAAAAGGCAAAAAGCTCCAGCACATTTAAAGGGCTACGGTTGGTCTCTTTTGCTAATTTGTTTTTTCATTCTTAAGTTTATTAACAGTTTTTCATCTTTTAACATTTTGAAATTATCCTTGATCAGGTATTGGGTTTATTTTGTAACGAAAAATCCTTTAATTTTTACACCTACGGAGTCGATGAGTTTTGTTCAAAAAACCTGGAATTTGAGAAAGATGAATCCATCCCAGTTTGATGGTGTTGTTGGGATGTCAAAAATGCGAAATTTTATCCTGAAAATCAATGCTACCATGAAACAACTAAATTACGTCAAGCAATATAGAAATCCCTACAGCAATCCCTCCAGCAATCCCTACAGCCATCCCTGTACATCAATCTATTATATGGAAAATGTGAAAAGACACTTCCAAAATGCACCAAAGGTTTTTGATTCTAGCGGAATTATGATTTTTGACCCTAAGATGACTACTTTGTTAGAGATTTTCAATAGCTTGGTTGATGTGTTGTTTGATGTTATACCATGTGCGTATGAGGGCATGGCTACTGGGTATTATAAATCCCCACCATCATTTCCACTCTCTCATAGGTAATATAAAGAATAATGTTATCGGTTTAGTAATTACTGTTTCGTATTTCAATTGTTTAATGTTATTTTATATTTGTAGGATGGATTTAATTGAATTTTTAGAGGAGGAGCCTTATATTGTTTGGCCCAGAGATGCTTATTAGGTAAATTCCCATCTTTCAACATATGTGTATGTTAATTTTAATTGAGAAAATGGTTTGCATGCGTACTATAATTGTTCTGCTCACACATTTATCTTCTCTCCTTGTAGACGACAAGTTCGTTCTTGGCCAGAAAAGCCGCTGACGAGAAAGTTCGGTGCTCGGTTGTGCTACGTCATATTTTTTGGTGTCCGTTAAATACGTACTGTCCTATTATTAGTAATGTAATATTGAAGTTTATACTATGCAATGCATTTAGCTCTGTATTAATCGATTGAGCAAGTGAGACTTGGAGAAACGGATGATGGTTTTTCTTTTTTTTGCCAAAGCGATGATGGGCTGACTATACGTACTATCCTATTATTAGTAATTTAATATTGAAGTTTATTCTATGCAATGCATTTAGCTCTGCATTTATGGATTGAGCAAGTGAGACTTGGAGAAACGGATGATGGTTTTTCTTTTTTTGCCAAGTGATGATGGGCTGACTATACAAGTCTTCTGTTGTGATGAGGGACTGAAGTTTATACATGTCTTCTGTTGTTTGTTTCTCTCCTTGCTTGCCGTACTGGAGGCTTTGGTAGCCATGCAGAGTAGACGTGATCAGTTTCTTGTTTTCAAGCTGTGATCGTATGCTCGACATCTTGCTCCCTGCCAAAAGGAGAAAGAGTTCAATTTTTCTGTTGTGATCAGCCTTAAGTTCATATCTTTTCTAAACCTTTTGCTCCCGTCCGGTCCAATTGTAAAATGTTTGTTTCATGTGAAATGTGGGGAACTGAAAAAAAATGGTAAGATGGGAGGAAAAAATTATCTTAGAAAAATATTATGTAGTAGAAGAAGAATTGTATAGTATGTATTGCTCGAAAGTAGATGCAAAATGATGCCGTTTTCTGTTTTGTGTTAATTTGTTATGGCTTTTGCTTTTGGTTTATTTCTTTTTTAAGGCTCTTTTTGTTTTATATGAAAATGTGGGAAATGAAAAGATAAAAGAGATGGGAAGAAAATATTGTTTTAGAAAAATTGAAGGAGTAATTCTTTTGAATTATAGGCTTTCTTTTCAAGATTTGCGAATATTTGATATTTCTTTTTTTTTTAGGAGAAAATAATTTCAATGATAGTTTTTTTTTTCAAGATTCGAAATATTTGATATGTTTTTAAACTAAATTCAATACTTTCTTTTCTTTATAAACAATTGTAGTAATACTTGAAGCTATTTTAGAAATTTGATTACTATTTTTCTAATTTTCTAATTTTATTCGTTCAATCTAAACATTAAAAGTATATGTTTTGACCTTTGTTCAATTTTATCAATTTTTTCATTCAATCTAAACATTGAATGTATTTTGTGAAAATAATTTTTTCATCCATTTCCCGTTGAAGTAAATCAGCAATAAAGACAGTTTTTCTTTTCTTATTTGGTTGTAACAATAAACAAATTCAATCAACGATTTTGGACCATTTTGTTTTATATGATAAAATTGTGTTTCAATCTATCAAATCAATAATCAATTTTAAGAATGTGATATTACAAAACGTTTACATACTACCTGATTAGAACGAATGAATTCCACAAAATTTTGTGAAATTCATTTGCAAATCCAACTTTTTATGTTTAGAAGCACCATTTTAAAAATCAAATGAATTCAACAGTAAAAGTACTTCCAAACACTATATATATTTTGTTTTTTTTATCATTGTATTTGAGTCAAAGTTAAACTAAAGTGTAAAGAATAATTTAAAAGGTAATTTTGTCCTCAAAAGAAAGGAACTAAGTTAAAAAATGTAGATTTATAAATTCCAACTCTTGAGTAAGGATTTGGGTAAGTTTTGAGCAAATCCAAAATTTGCAAATGTGCCTTTAAAATAAGTTACCAAGGTAGTTGTACAATTTTTTTTTTCTTTAATAGTGGATTAGATCGATTTTTCTAATTCAATTAGCTTCAGTAATCCCACCCAAACGTTCCTATTCTATTATGTATAATATCATAAGTATATATATGTTTGTGTGATTGAATTTCTTCTTTTTTTGTGTGTGATGAGACATTTATTGTTAGGTCTATATCAAAATTATAAATCTTGTGGTGCAACAGATTGTCCAACAATATTTGTGGTGGACTTAGGTTCGAACTCAAAAATCTTTGATCATAATACCATTACCTACTGACCAAGGGCCAAAACTCATCTACCCCAACAATTGGGGCATAGCCAAACAAAAAATTGATTCAAAAACTTAAGTTAGCAAAACACAAATACTTAAATAAGTATCGTGCTCATGAAGAAAAGTTGCCCAAGTTTTAATTGAATGTCTTATTTTCTATGAAAGAGAGAAAAGAAGATAAAGAGACAAATAGAGAAAAAATTAGTGAATATTCCCCTTTTCTAAAAAATAATAAAACAATTGTCGAGCACCGATAAATGAGTTGAGAACAATAGAGGAATAAACCAACTTCCAAAAAAATCTATGTATTAAAGAAATGAAAAGTGCATTTTGCTAAATTGGTAAAATTAGAATGACATACAGGTTTTGAAAATTACGAACTACATGAATAGAGTATCTAATTGATAATCTTGCCCTGGAACTATTTTATAATATCAAGCCTATAATATTATGCTATTCAATATGTCTCAGTAGGGAAGATCTAAATTTTATTCAAGAGAAAATGAAAATAATGATGTTTACTTAGTGGGTAATAAAATAATGTTTCATAGACGCATATTTTAGTAAAAATTTAAATACATACGCGTATATCTTTTAAAAACATAGGGGCCCAAAATTCGCCCATTGTGATAATATTTTATGTGGAATATGATAAATCAATCGCTTGAGATGCATAGAGGACTCTCATATCACAGCGAGCATAAACAAAAATTATGTGACCATTAATCGATATTATTTAATTTGAAATAGTTGCGACACAAATCCATTTTTGTCCTATTAATCGTAGTATCATAGTTAATCCAACGGCTGCCCCTCATAACCACTGCGACCTAGTTTTATAGTAGTCATCAGCACTCGGTCGCGGCTTTGTTCCATAGGCTCGCATCTCCTAAATAGTTGATGCATATCACGACTATCTAATCCGAGATTGATTATGAAAGCTCTCGTCTAAATAAGGACATGTAGCGATATTTTTATTTTTATTTTTATTTTTTGACAGCAAAGTAGCGATACCAAAGGGCATGATCTCTAAACTTTTTGCACACGTCCAGTCCAATTGTAAAATGTTTGTTTCATGTGAAACGTGGGGAACTAAAAAAATAAAAAAAATGGGAGGAAAACATTATCTTCAAAAATATTTGAACATTAGAAATATATTTTGAGGGAATTAATTTTCTTAACCATTTTTTTTTTTTTTTAAGAATGATTCAGATGAAGAGATCTGCTAGCCAAAAGTCAATCAATTAGTGGGTGAAGTAAACCTAGAATGAAGAGACTTGTAAATATGTATTGTCTAGTCACATAAAATGGTAATGTAAGAGTATCGAGAATACAATCTCCTCAATATAGAGACGACCTATTTGCATGACATTGTTTTGCTACCCAATCAGCTGATTGGTTGGCTTGTCTAAGAACAAAGTGAAATGAAAAAAGAGACTTCATTGTAGCAATTCCGTGAGTGCAAATATCAACAACCACCGTAGAGCAAAGTTACCAGTATCAAAAGTGATAAAGAGGACAGGTCGCAGAGCAAAGTTAATTCCAAAAAATATTAACTAGAATTATACCTATAATAATTGAGGAATATAGACTTGGATGCTAAAAAGAGTTGATATATGAATGTAATTTACTTTCTACTGGGTAAACCACATCAAATGAATGCATGCTATATATTGACCAAAAGAAGTATGTCAACACTCACATCCAATCAAGAAACAATTAACATTGAGCAGAATCGTATAATTTACCACCCAGTCAGGAAACATCAAATGAATGCTATTGACCAAATGAAGGTAGTTGATATTTCTTTTGAATTATAGGCTTTCTTTTCAAGATTTGCGAATATTTGATATTTCTTTTTTTTAAGGAGAAAATAATTTCAATGATAGTTTTTTTTTTTTTCAAGATTCGAAATATTTGATATGTTTTTAAACTAAATTCAATATTTTCTTTTCTTTATAAACAATTGTAGTAATACTTGAAGCTATTTTAGAAATTTGATTACTATTTTTCTAATTTTCTAATTTTATTCGCTCAATCTAAACATTAAAAGTATATGTTTTGACCTTTGTTCAATTTTATCAATTTTTTCATTCAATCTAAACATTGAATGTATTTTGTGAAAATAATTTTTTCATCCATTTCCCGTTGAAGTAAATCAGCAATAAAGACAGTTTTTCTTTTCTTATTTGGTTGTAACAATAAACAAATTCAATCAACTATTTTGGACCATTTTGTTTTATATGATAAAATTGTGTTTCAATCTATCAAATCAATAATCAATTTTAAGAATGTGATATTACAAAACGTTTACATACTACCTGGTTAGAACGAATGAATTCCTCAAAATTTTACAAAATTCATTTGCAAATCCAACTTTTTATGTTTAGAAGCACCATTTTAAAAATCAAATGAATTCAACAGTAAAAGTGCTTCCAAACACTATATATATTTTATTTTTTTTATCATTGTATTTGAGTCAAAGTTAAACTAAAGTGTAAATAAAAATTTAAAAGATAACTTTGTCCTCAAAAGAAAGGAACTAAGTTAAAAAATGTGGATTTATAAATTCCACCTCTTGAGCAAGGATTTGGGTAAGTTTTGAGCAAATCCAAAATTTGCAAATGTGCCTTTAAAATAAGTTACCAAGGTAGTTGTACAATTTTTTTTTTCTTTAATAGTGGATTAGATCGATTTTTCTAATTCAATTAGCTTGAGTAATCCCAACCAAACGTTCCTATTCTATTATGTATAATACCATAAGTATATATATGTTTGTGTGATTGAATTTCTTCTTTTTTTTTGTGTGATGAGACATTTATTGTTAGGTCTATATCAAAATTATAAATCTTGTGGTGCAACAGCTTGTCCAATAATATTTGTGGTAGACTTAGGTTCGAACTCAAAAATCTTTGATCATAATACCATTACTTACTAACCAAGGGCCAAAACTCATCTACCCCAACAATTGGGGCATAGCCAAACAAAAATTTGATTCAAAAACTTTAGTTAGCAAAACACAAATACTAAAATAAGTATCGTGCCCATGAAGAAAAGTTGTCCAAGTTTTAATTGAAGGTCTTATTTTCTATGAAAGAGAGAAAAGAAGATAAAAAGACAAATAGAGAAAATATTAGTGAATATTCCCCTTTTCTAAAAAATAATAAAACAATTGTCGAGCACCGAGAAGCGAGTTAATAACAATAGACGAATAAACCAACTTTGAAAAAAATCTATGTATTAAAGAAATGAAAAGTACATTTTGCTAAATTGGTAAAATTAGAATGACATACAGGTTTTGAAAATTACGAACTACATGAATAGAGTATCTAATTGATAATCTTGCCCTGGAACTATTTTATAATATCAAGCCTATAATATTATGCTATTCAATTTCTCAGTAGGGAAGTTCTAAATTTTGTTTAAGAGAAAATGAAAATAATGATGTTTTCTTAGTGGGTAATAAAATAATGTTTCATAGACGCATATTTTAGTAAAAATTTAAATACATACACGTATATCTTTTAAAAATATATGGGTCCAAAATCCGCCCGTTGTGATAATATTTCATGTGGAATATGATAAATCGATCGTTTGAGATGCATAGAGGACTCTCATATCACAACGAGCATAAACAAAAATTCTGTTACCCTTAATCGATATTATTTAATTTGAAATAATTGCGACACAAACCCATTTTTGTCCTATTAATCGTGATATCATAGTTAATCCAACGGCTGCCCCTCATTACTAGTGCGACCTAGTTTTATAGTAGTCATCAGCACTCGGTCGCGGCTTTGTTCCATAGGCTCGCATCTCTTAAATGGTTGACGCATATCATGACTATCTAATCTGAGCTTGATTATGAAAGCTCTCGTCTAAATAAGGACATGTAGCGATATTTTTATTTTTATTTTTTGACAGCAAAGTAGCGATACCAAAGGGCATGATCTCTAAACTTTTTGCGTACGTCCAGTCCAATTGTAAAATGTTTGCTTCATGTGAAATGTGGGGAACTAAAAAAATAAAAAAATGGGAGTAAAACATTGTCTTCAAAAATATTTGAACATTAGAAATATATTTTGAGGGAATTAATTTTCTTAACCATTTTTTTTTTTTTTTGAGGAATGGTTCAGATAAAGAGATCTGCTAACCAAAAATCAATCAATTAGTGGTTAAGTAGACCTAGAATGAAGAGACTTGTAAATATGTATTGTCTAGTCACATAAAATGGTAATTTAAGAGTATCGAGAATACAATCTCCCCAATATAGAGACGACCTATTTGCATGACATTGTTTTGCCACCCAATCAGCTGATTGGTTGGCTTGTCTAAGAACAAAGTGAAATGAAAAAAGAGACTTCATTGTAGCAATTCCATGAGTGCAAATATCAACAACAACCGTAGAGCAAAGTTACCAGTATCAAAAGTGATAAAGAGGACAGGTCGCAGAGCAAAGTTAATTCCAAAAAATATTAACTAGAATTATACCTATAATAAATGAAGAATATAGACTTGGATGCTAATAAGAGTTGATATATGAATGTAATTTACTTTCTACTGGGTAAACCACATCAAATGAATGCATGCTATATATTGACCAAAAGAAGTATGTCAACACTCACATCCAATCAAGAAACAATTAACATTGAGCAGAATCGTATAATTTACCACCCAGTCAGGAAACATCAAATGAATGCTATTGACCAAATGATGTAAAACTAATGTCTCTATATGTGTGTGCAGTTTCACTAAACCAGAACAAAGAAAAACTGAGATTAAAGTGTGTGCAGCTAACAACAGATTTAGCAAGTCTGTTAATGAAGTTCGTTCTTCTGACTTTCTTAAAACTGTGCATGTTCATTCAATCTATTCTAGACAACCAACATCCCAACAATGAATTCATGTCACAGGTCTATTGACGCCAAAGGCCAAAAACACCATAATTGATTGATCAGTAACTGAAGGTAGTTGATATTTCTTTTGAATTATAGGCTTTCTTTTCAAGATTTGCGAATATTTGATATTTCTTTTTTTTAAGGAGAAAATAATTTCAATGATAGTTTTTTTTTTTTTCAAGATTCGAAATATTTGATATGTTTTTAAACTAAATTCAATATTTTCTTTTCTTTATAAACAATTGTAGTAATACTTGAAGCTATTTTAGAAATTTGATTACTATTTTTCTAATTTTCTAATTTTATTCGCTCAATCTAAACATTAAAAGTATATGTTTTGACCTTTGTTCAATTTTATCAATTTTTTCATTCAATCTAAACATTGAATGTATTTTGTGAAAATAATTTTTTCATCCATTTCCCGTTGAAGTAAATCAGCAATAAAGACAGTTTTTCTTTTCTTATTTGGTTGTAACAATAAACAAATTCAATCAACTATTTTGGACCATTTTGTTTTATATGATAAAATTGTGTTTCAATCTATCAAATCAATAATCAATTTTAAGAATGTGATATTACAAAACGTCTACATACTACCTGGTTAGAACGAATGAATTCCACAAAATTTTACGAAATTCATTTGCAAATCCAACTTTTTATGTTTAGAAGCACCATTTTAAAAATCAAATGAATTCAACAGTAAAAGTGCTTCCAAACACTATATATATATATATTTTTTTTTTTTCTTATCATTGTATTTGAGTCAAAATTAAACTAAAGTGTAAATAAAAATTTAAAAGGTAACTTTGTCCTCAAAAGAAAGGAACTAAGTTAAAAAATGTGGATTTATAAATTCCACCTCTTGAGCAAGGATTTGGGTAAGTTTTGAGCAAATCCAAAATTTGCAAATGTGCCTTTAAAATAAGTTACCAAGGTAGTTGTACAATTTTTTTTCTTTAATAGTGGATTAGATCGATTTTTCTAATTCAATTAGCTTGAGTAATCCCAACCAAACGTTCCTATTCTATTATGTATAATACCATAAGTATATATATGTTTGTGTGATTGAATTTCTTCTTTTTTTTGTGTGATGAGACATTTATTGTTAGGTCTATATCAAAATTATAAATCTTGTGGTGCAACGGCTTGTCCAATAATATTTGTGGTAGACTTAGGTTCGAACTCAAAAATCTTTGATCATAATACCATTACTTACTAACCAAGGGCCAAAACTCATCTACCCCAACAATTGGGGCATAGCCAAACAAAAATTTGATTCAAAAACTTTAGTTAGCAAAACACAAATACTAAAATAAGTATCGTGCCCATGAAGAAAAGTTGTCCAAGTTTTAATTGAAGGTCTTATTTTCTATGAAAGAGAGAAAAGAAGATAAAAAGACAAATAGAGAAAATATTAGTGAATATTCCCCTTTTCTAAAAAATAATAAAACAATTGTCGAGCACCGAGAAGCGAGTTAATAACAATAGAGGAATAAACCAACTTTGAAAAAAATCTATGTATTAAAGAAATGAAAAGTACATTTTGCTAAATTGGTAAAATTAGAATGACATACAGGTTTTGAAAATTACGAACTACATGAATAGAGTATCTAATTGATAATCTTGCCCTGGAACTATTTTATAATATCAAGCCTATAATATTATGCTATTCAATTTCTCAGTAGGGAAGATCTAAATTTTGTTTAAGAGAAAATGAAAATAATGATGTTTTCTTAGTGGGTAATAAAATAATGTTTCATAGACGCATATTTTAGTAAAAATTTAAATACATACACGTATATCTTTAAAAACATATGGGTCCAAAATCCGCCCATTGTGATAATATTTCATGTGGAATATGATAAATCGATCGTTTGAGATGCATAGAGGACTCTCATATCAAAGCGAGCATAAACAAAAATTCTGTTACCATTAATCGATATTATTTAATTTGAAATAATTGCGACACAAACCCATTTTTGTCCTATTAATCGTGATATCATAGTTAATCCAACGGCTGCCCCTCATTACTAGTGCGACCTAGTTTTATAGTAGTCATCAGCACTCGGTCGCGGCTTTGTTCCATAGGCTCGCATCTCTTAAATGGTTGACGCATATCATGACTATCTAATCTGAACTTGATTATGAAAGCTCTCGTCTAAATAAGGACATGTAGCGATATTTTTATTTTTATTTTTTGACAGCAAAGTAGCGATACCAAAGGGCATGATCTCTAAACTTTTTGCACACGTCCAGTCCAATTGTAAAATGTTTGCTTCATGTGAAATGTGGGGAACTCAAAAAAATAAAAAAAATGGGAGTAAAACATTGTCTTCAAAAATATTTGAACATTAGAAATATATTTTGAGGGAATTAATTTTCTTAACCATTTGTTTATTTTTTTTGAGGAATGGTTCAGATAAAGAGATCTGCTAGCCAAAAATCAATCAATTAGTGGTTAAGTAGACCTAGAATGAAGAGACTTATAAATATATATTGACTAGTAACATAAAATGGTAATGTACGAGTATCGAGAATAAAATCTCTCAATATAAAGAAGATCTATTTGCATGACATTTTTTTGCCACCCAATCAGCTTGTCTAATAACAGAGTGAAATGAAAAAAGTGACTTCATTGTAGCAATTCCGTGAGTGCAAATATCAACAACAACCGTAGAGCAAAGTTATCAGTCTCAAAAGTGATAAAGAGGACAGGTCGCAGAGCAAAGTTAATTCCAAAAAATATTAACTAGAATTATACCTATAATAAATGAGGAATATAGACTTGGATGCTAAAAAGAGTTGATATATGAATGTAATTTACTTTCTACTGGGTAAACCACATCAAATGAATGCATGCTATATATTGACCAAAAGAAGTATGTCAACACTCACATCCAATCAAGAAACAATTAACATTGAGCAGAATCGTATAATTTACCACCCAGTCAGGAAACATCAAATGAATGCTATTGACCAAATGATGTAAAACTAATGTCTCTATATGTGTGTGCAGTTTCACTAAACCAGAACAAAGAAAAACTGAGATTAAAGTGTGTGCAGCTAACAACAGATTTAGCAAGTCTGTTAATGAAGTTCGTTCTTCTGACTTTCTTAAAACTGTGCATGTTCATTCAATCTATTCTAGACAACCAACATCCCAACAATGAATTCATGTCACAGGTCTGTTGACGCCAAAGGCCAAAAACACCATAATTGATTGATCAGTAACTGAAGGTAGTTGATATTTCTTTTGAATTATAGGCTTTCTTTTCAAGATTTGCGAATATTTGATATTTCTTTTTTTTAAGGAGAAAATAATTTCAATGATAGTTTTTTTTTTTTTCAAGATTCGAAATATTTGATATGTTTTTAAACTAAATTCAATATTTTCTTTTCTTTATAAACAATTGTAGTAATACTTGAAGCTATTTTAGAAATTTGATTACTATTTTTCTAATTTTCTAATTTTATTCGCTCAATCTAAACATTAAAAGTATATGTTTTGACCTTTGTTCAATTTTATCAATTTTTTCATTCAATCTAAACATTGAATGTATTTTGTGAAAATAATTTTTTCATCCATTTCCCGTTGAAGTAAATCAGCAATAAAGACAGTTTTTCTTTTCTTATTTGGTTGTAACAATAAACAAATTCAATCAACTATTTTGGACCATTTTGTTTTATATGATAAAATTGTGTTTCAATCTATCAAATCAATAATCAATTTTAAGAATGTGATATTACAAAACGTTTACATACTACCTGGTTAGAACGAATGAATTCCTCAAAATTTTACAAAATTCATTTGCAAATCCAACTTTTTATGTTTAGAAGCACCATTTTAAAAATCAAATGAATTCAACAGTAAAAGTGCTTCCAAACACTATATATATTTTATTTTTTTTATCATTGTATTTGAGTCAAAGTTAAACTAAAGTGTAAATAAAAATTTAAAAGATAACTTTGTCCTCAAAAGAAAGGAACTAAGTTAAAAAATGTGGATTTATAAATTCCACCTCTTGAGCAAGGATTTGGGTAAGTTTTGAGCAAATCCAAAATTTGCAAATGTGCCTTTAAAATAAGTTACCAAGGTAGTTGTACAATTTTTTTTTTCTTTAATAGTGGATTAGATCGATTTTTCTAATTCAATTAGCTTGAGTAATCCCAACCAAACGTTCCTATTCTATTATGTATAATACCATAAGTATATATATGTTTGTGTGATTGAATTTCTTCTTTTTTTTTGTGTGATGAGACATTTATTGTTAGGTCTATATCAAAATTATAAATCTTGTGGTGCAACGGCTTGTCCAATAATATTTGTGGTAGACTTAGGTTCGAACTCAAAAATCTTTGATCATAATACCATTACTTACTAACCAAGGGCCAAAACTCATCTACCCCAACAATTGGGGCATAGCCAAACAAAAATTTGATTCAAAAACTTTAGTTAGCAAAACACAAATACTAAAATAAGTATCGTGCCCATGAAGAAAAGTTGTCCAAGTTTTAATTGAAGGTCTTATTTTCTATGAAAGAGAGAAAAGAAGATAAAAAGACAAATAGAGAAAATATTAGTGAATATTCCCCTTTTCTAAAAAATAATAAAACAATTGTCGAGCACCAAGAAGCGAGTTAATAACAATAGAGGAATAAACCAACTTTGAAAAAAATCTATGTATTAAAGAAATGAAAAGTACATTTTGCTAAATTGGTAAAATTAGAATGACATACAGGTTTTGAAAATTACGAACTACATGAATAGAGTATCTAATTGATAATCTTGCCCTGGAACTATTTTATAATATCAAGCCTATAATATTATGCTATTCAATTTCTCAGTAGGGAAGTTCTAAATTTTGTTTAAGAGAAAATGAAAATAATGATGTTTTCTTAGTGGGTAATAAAATAATGTTTCATAGACGCATATTTTAGTAAAAATTTAAATACATACACGTATATCTTTTAAAAATATATGGGTCCAAAATCCGCCCGTTGTGATAATATTTCATGTGGAATATGATAAATCGATCGTTTGAGATGCATAGAGGACTCTCATATCACAACGAGCATAAACAAAAATTCTGTTACCCTTAATCGATATTATTTAATTTGAAATAATTGCGACACAAACCCATTTTTGTCCTATTAATCGTGATATCATAGTTAATCCAACGGCTGCCCCTCATTACTAGTGCGACCTAGTTTTATAGTAGTCATCAGCACTCGGTCGCGGCTTTGTTCCATAGGCTCGCATCTCTTAAATGGTTGACGCATATCATGACTATCTAATCGGAGCTTGATTATGAAAGCTCTCGTCTAAATAAGGACATGTAGCGATATTTTTATTTTTATTTTTTGACAGCAAAGTAGCGATACCAAAGGGCATGATCTCTAAACTTTTTGCGTACGTCCAGTCCAATTGTAAAATGTTTGCTTCATGTGAAATGTGGGGAACTAAAAAAATAAAAAAATGGGAGTAAAACATTGTCTTCAAAAATATTTGAACATTAGAAATATATTTTGAGGGAATTAATTTTCTTAACCATTTTTTTTTTTTTTTTGAGGAATGGTTCAGATAAAGAGATCTGCTAACCAAAAATCAATCAATTAGTGGTTAAGTAGACCTAGAATGAAGAGACTTGTAAATATGTATTGTCTAGTCACATAAAATGGTAATTTAAGAGTATCGAGAATACAATCTCCCCAATATAGAGACGACCTATTTGCATGACATTTTTTTGCCACCCAATCAGCTGATTGGTTGGCTTGTCTAAGAACAAAGTGAAATGAAAAAAGAGACTTCATTGTAGCAATTCCATGAGTGCAAATATCAACAACAACCGTAGAGCAAAGTTACCAGTATCAAAAGTGATAAAGAGGACAGGTCGCAGAGCAAAGTTAATTCCAAAAAATATTAACTAGAATTATACCTATAATAAATGAAGAATATAGACTTGGATGCTAATAAGAGTTGATATATGAATGTAATTTACTTTCTACTGGGTAAACCACATCAAATGAATGCATGCTATATATTGACCAAAAGAAGTATGTCAACACTCACATCCAATCAAGAAACAATTAACATTGAGCAGAATCGTATAATTTACCACCCAGTCAGGAAACATCAAATGAATGCTATTGACCAAATGATGTAAAACTAATGTCTCTATATGTGTGTGCAGTTTCACTAAACCAGAACAAAGAAAAACTGAGATTAAAGTGTGTGCAGCTAACAACAGATTTAGCAAGTCTGTTAATGAAGTTCGTTCTTCTGACTTTCTTAAAACTGTGCATGTTCATTCAATCTATTCTAGACAACCAACATCCCAACAATGAATTCATGTCACAGGTCTGTTGACGCCAAAGGCCAAAAACACCATAATTGATTGATCAGTAACTGAAGGTAGTTGATATTTCTTTTGAATTATAGGCTTTCTTTTCAAGATTTGCGAATATTTGATATTTCTTTTTTTTAAGGAGAAAATAATTTCAATGATAGTTTTTTTTTTTTCAAGATTCGAAATATTTGATATGTTTTTAAACTAAATTCAATATTTTCTTTTCTTTATAAACAATTGTAGTAATACTTGAAGCTATTTTAGAAATTTGATTACTATTTTTCTAATTTTCTAATTTTATTCGCTCAATCTAAACATTAAAAGTATATGTTTTGACCTTTGTTCAATTTTATCAATTTTTTCATTCAATCTAAACATTGAATGTATTTTGTGAAAATAATTTTTTCATCCATTTCCCGTTGAAGTAAATCAGCAATAAAGACAGTTTTTCTTTTCTTATTTGGTTGTAACAATAAACAAATTCAATCAACTATTTTGGACCATTTTGTTTTATATGATAAAATTGTGTTTCAATCTATCAAATCAATAATCAATTTTAAGAATGTGATATTACAAAACGTCTACATACTACCTGGTTAGAACGAATGAATTCCACAAAATTTTACGAAATTCATTTGCAAATCCAACTTTTTATGTTTAGAAGCACCATTTTAAAAATCAAATGAATTCAACAGTAAAAGTGCTTCCAAACACTATATATATATATATATATTTTTTTTTCTTATCAATGTATTTGAGTCAAAATTAAACTAAAGTGTAAATAAAAATTTAAAAGGTAACTTTGTCCTCAAAAGAAAGGAACTAAGTTAAAAAATGTGGATTTATAAATTCCACCTCTTGAGCAAGGATTTGGGTAAGTTTTGAGCAAATCCAAAATTTGCAAATGTGCCTTTAAAATAAGTTACCAAGGTAGTTGTACAATTTTTTTTCTTTAATAGTGGATTAGATCGATTTTTCTAATTCAATTAGCTTGAGTAATCCCAACCAAACGTTCCTATTCTATTATGTATAATACCATAAGTATATATATGTTTGTGTGATTGAATTTCTTCTTTTTTTTGTGTGATGAGACATTTATTGTTAGGTCTATATCAAAATTATAAATCTTGTGGTGCAACGGCTTGTCCAATAATATTTGTGGTAGACTTAGGTTCGAACTCAAAAATCTTTGATCATAATACCATTACTTACTAACCAAGGGCCAAAACTCATCTACCCCAACAATTGGGGCATAGCCAAACAAAAATTTGATTCAAAAACTTTAGTTAGCAAAACACAAATACTAAAATAAGTATCGTGCCCATGAAGAAAAGTTGTCCAAGTTTTAATTGAAGGTCTTATTTTCTATGAAAGAGAGAAAAGAAGATAAAAAGACAAATAGAGAAAATATTAGTGAATATTCCCCTTTTCTAAAAAATAATAAAACAATTGTCGAGCACCGAGAAGCGAGTTAATAACAATAGAGGAATAAACCAACTTTGAAAAAAATCTATGTATTAAAGAAATGAAAAGTACATTTTGCTAAATTGGTAAAATTAGAATGACATACAGGTTTTGAAAATTACGAACTACATGAATAGAGTATCTAATTGATAATCTTGCCCTGGAACTATTTTATAATATCAAGCCTATAATATTATGCTATTCAATTTCTCAGTAGGGAAGATCTAAATTTTGTTTAAGAGAAAATGAAAATAATGATGTTTTCTTAGTGGGTAATAAAATAATGTTTCATAGACGCATATTTTAGTAAAAATTTAAATACATACACGTATATCTTTAAAAACATATGGGTCCAAAATCCGCCCATTGTGATAATATTTCATGTGGAATATGATAAATCGATCGTTTGAGATGCATAGAGGACTCTCATATCAAAGCGAGCATAAACAAAAATTCTGTTACCATTAATCGATATTATTTAATTTGAAATAATTGCGACACAAACCCATTTTTGTCCTATTAATCGTGATATCATAGTTAATCCAACGGCTGCCCCTCATTACTAGTGCGACCTAGTTTTATAGTAGTCATCAGCACTCGGTCGCGGCTTTGTTCCATAGGCTCGCATCTCTTAAATGGTTGACGCATATCATGACTATCTAATCTGAACTTGATTATGAAAGCTCTCGTCTAAATAAGGACATGTAGCGATATTTTTATTTTTATTTTTTGACAGCAAAGTAGCGATACCAAAGGGCATGATCTCTAAACTTTTTGCACACGTCCAGTCCAATTGTAAAATGTTTGCTTCATGTGAAATGTGGGGAACTCAAAAAAATAAAAAAAATGGGAGTAAAACATTGTCTTCAAAAATATTTGAACATTAGAAATATATTTTGAGGGAATTAATTTTCTTAACCATTTGTTTATTTTTTTTGAGGAATGGTTCAGATAAAGAGATCTGCTAGCCAAAAATCAATCAATTAGTGGTTAAGTAGACCTAGAATGAAGAGACTTATAAATATATATTGACTAGTAACATAAAATGGTAATGTACGAGTATCGAGAATAAAATCTCTCAATATAAAGAAGATCTATTTGCATGACATTTTTTTGCCACCCAATCAGCTTGTCTAATAACAGAGTGAAATGAAAAAAGTGACTTCATTGTAGCAATTCCGTGAGTGCAAATATCAACAACAACCGTAGAGCAAAGTTATCAGTCTCAAAAGTGATAAAGAGGACAGGTCGCAGAGCAAAGTTAATTCCAAAAAATATTAACTAGAATTATACCTATAATAAATGAGGAATATAGACTTGGATGCTAAAAAGAGTTGATATATGAATGTAATTTACTTTCTACTGGGTAAACCACATCAAATGAATGCATGCTATATATTGACCAAAAGAAGTATGTCAACACTCACATCCAATCAAGAAACAATTAACATTGAGCAGAATCGTATAATTTACCACCCAGTCAGGAAACATCAAATGAATGCTATTGACCAAATGATGTAAAACTAATGTCTCTATATGTGTGTGCAGTTTCACTAAACCAGAACAAAGAAAAACTGAGATTAAAGTGTGTGCAGCTAACAACAGATTTAGCAAGTCTGTTAATGAAGTTCGTTCTTCTGACTTTCTTAAAACTGTGCATGTTCATTCAATCTATTCTAGACAACCAACATCCCAACAATGAATTCATGTCACAGGTCTGTTGACGCCAAAGGCCAAAAACACCATAATTGATTGATCAGTAACTGAAGGTAGTTGATATTTCTTTTGAATTATAGGCTTTCTTTTCAAGATTTGCGAATATTTGATATTTCTTTTTTTTAAGGAGAAAATAATTTCAATGATAGTTTTTTTTTTTTTCAAGATTCGAAATATTTGATATGTTTTTAAACTAAATTCAATATTTTCTTTTCTTTATAAACAATTGTAGTAATACTTGAAGCTATTTTAGAAATTTGATTACTATTTTTCTAATTTTCTAATTTTATTCGCTCAATCTAAACATTAAAAGTATATGTTTTGACCTTTGTTCAATTTTATCAATTTTTTCATTCAATCTAAACATTGAATGTATTTTGTGAAAATAATTTTTTCATCCATTTCCCGTTGAAGTAAATCAGCAATAAAGACAGTTTTTCTTTTCTTATTTGGTTGTAACAATAAACAAATTCAATCAACTATTTTGGACCATTTTGTTTTATATGATAAAATTGTGTTTCAATCTATCAAATCAATAATCAATTTTAAGAATGTGATATTACAAAACGTTTACATACTACCTGGTTAGAACGAATGAATTCCTCAAAATTTTACAAAATTCATTTGCAAATCCAACTTTTTATGTTTAGAAGCACCATTTTAAAAATCAAATGAATTCAACAGTAAAAGTGCTTCCAAACACTATATATATTTTATTTTTTTTATCATTGTATTTGAGTCAAAGTTAAACTAAAGTGTAAATAAAAATTTAAAAGATAACTTTGTCCTCAAAAGAAAGGAACTAAGTTAAAAAATGTGGATTTATAAATTCCACCTCTTGAGCAAGGATTTGGGTAAGTTTTGAGCAAATCCAAAATTTGCAAATGTGCCTTTAAAATAAGTTACCAAGGTAGTTGTACAATTTTTTTTTTCTTTAATAGTGGATTAGATCGATTTTTCTAATTCAATTAGCTTGAGTAATCCCAACCAAACGTTCCTATTCTATTATGTATAATACCATAAGTATATATATGTTTGTGTGATTGAATTTCTTCTTTTTTTTTGTGTGATGAGACATTTATTGTTAGGTCTATATCAAAATTATAAATCTTGTGGTGCAACGGCTTGTCCAATAATATTTGTGGTAGACTTAGGTTCGAACTCAAAAATCTTTGATCATAATACCATTACTTACTAACCAAGGGCCAAAACTCATCTACCCCAACAATTGGGGCATAGCCAAACAAAAATTTGATTCAAAAACTTTAGTTAGCAAAACACAAATACTAAAATAAGTATCGTGCCCATGAAGAAAAGTTGTCCAAGTTTTAATTGAAGGTCTTATTTTCTATGAAAGAGAGAAAAGAAGATAAAAAGACAAATAGAGAAAATATTAGTGAATATTCCCCTTTTCTAAAAAATAATAAAACAATTGTCGAGCACCGAGAAGCGAGTTAATAACAATAGAGGAATAAACCAACTTTGAAAAAAATCTATGTATTAAAGAAATGAAAAGTACATTTTGCTAAATTGGTAAAATTAGAATGACATACAGGTTTTGAAAATTACGAACTACATGAATAGAGGATCTAATTGATAATCTTGGCCTGGAACTAATTTATAATATCAAGCCCATAATATTATGCTATTCAATTTCTCAGTAGGGAAGTTCTAAATTTTGTTTAAGAGAAAATGAAAATAATGATGTTTTCTTAGTGGGTAATAAAATAATGTTTCATAGACGCATATTTTAGTAAAAATTTAAATACATACACGTATATCTTTTAAAAATATATGGGTCCAAAATCCGCCCGTTGTGATAATATTTCATGTGGAATATGATAAATCGATCGTTTGAGATGCATAGAGGACTCTCATATCACAACGAGCATAAACAAAAATTCTGTTACCCTTAATCGATATTATTTAATTTGAAATAATTACGACACAAACCCATTTTTGTCCTATTAATCGTGATATCATAGTTAATCCAACGGCTGCCCCTCATTACTAGTGCGACCTAGTTTTATAGTAGTCATCAGCACTCGGTCGCGGCTTTGTTCCATAGGCTCGCATCTCTTAAATGGTTGACGCATATCATGACTATCTAATCTGAGCTTGATTATGAAAGCTCTCGTCTAAATAAGGACATGTAGCGATATTTTTATTTTTATTTTTTGACAGCAAAGTAGCGATACCAAAGGGCATGATCTCTAAACTTTTTGCGTACGTCCAGTCCAATTGTAAAATGTTTGCTTCATGTGAAATGTGGGGAACTAAAAAAATAAAAAAATGGGAGTAAAACATTGTCTTCAAAAATATTTGAACATTAGAAATATATTTTGAGGGAATTAATTTTCTTAACCATTTTTTTTTTTTTTGAGGAATGGTTCAGATAAAGAGATCTGCTAGCCAAAAATCAATCAATTAGTGGTTAAGTAGACCTAGAATGAAGAGACTTATAAATATATATTGACTAGTAACATAAAATGGTAATGTACGAGTATCGAGAATAAAATCTCTCAATATAAAGAAGATCTATTTGCATGACATTTTTTTGCCACCCAATCAGCTTGTCTAATAACAGAGTGAAATGAAAAAAGTGACTTCATTGTAGCAATTCCGTGAGTGCAAATATCAACAACAACCGTAGAGCAAAGTTATCAGTCTCAAAAGTGATAAAGAGGACAGGTCGCAGAGCAAAGTTAATTCCAAAAAATATTAACTAGAATTATACCTATAATAAATGAAGAATATAGACTTGGATGCTAATAAGAGTTGATATATGAATGTAATTTACTTTCTACTGGGTAAACCACATCAAATGAATGCATGCTATATATTGACCAAAAGAAGTATGTCAACACTCACATCCAATCAAGAAACAATTAACATTGAGCAGAATCGTATAATTTACCACCCAGTCAGGAAACATCAAATGAATGCTATTGACCAAATGATGTAAAACTATTGTCTCTATATGTGTGTGCAGTTTCACTAAACCAGAACAAAGAAAAACTGAGATTAAAGTGTGTGCAGCTAACAACAGATTTAGCAAGTCTGTTAATGAAGTTCGTTCTTCTGACTTTCTTAAAACTGTGCATGTTCATTCAATCTATTCTAGACAACCAACATCCCAACAATGAATTCATGTCACAGGTCTATTGACGCCAAAGGCCAAAAACACCATAATTGATTGATCAGTAACTGAAGGTAGTTGATATTTCTTTTGAATTATAGGCTTTCTTTTCAAGATTTGCGAATATTTGATATTTCTTTTTTTTAAGGAGAAAATAATTTCAATGATAGTTTTTTTTTTTTTTCAAGATTCGAAATATTTGATATGTTTTTAAACTAAATTCAATATTTTCTTTTCTTTATAAACAATTGTAGTAATACTTGAAGCTATTTTAGAAATTTGATTACTATTTTTCTAATTTTCTAATTTTATTCGCTCAATCTAAACATTAAAAGTATATGTTTTGACCTTTGTTCAATTTTATCAATTTTTTCATTCAATCTAAACATTGAATGTATTTTGTGAAAATAATTTTTTCATCCATTTCCCGTTGAAGTAAATCAGCAATAAAGACAGTTTTTCTTTTCTTATTTGGTTGTAACAATAAACAAATTCAATCAACTATTTTGGACCATTTTGTTTTATATGATAAAATTGTGTTTCAATCTATCAAATCAATAATCAATTTTAAGAATGTGATATTACAAAACGTCTACATACTACCTGGTTAGAACGAATGAATTCCACAAAATTTTACGAAATTCATTTGCAAATCCAACTTTTTATGTTTAGAAGCACCATTTTAAAAATCAAATGAATTCAACAGTAAAAGTGCTTCCAAACACTATATATATATATATATTTTTTTTTTTCTTATCATTGTATTTGAGTCAAAATTAAACTAAAGTGTAAATAAAAATTTAAAAGGTAACTTTGTCCTCAAAAGAAAGGAACTAAGTTAAAAAATGTGGATTTATAAATTCCACCTCTTGAGCAAGGATTTGGGTAAGTTTTGAGCAAATCCAAAATTTGCAAATGTGCCTTTAAAATAAGTTACCAAGGTAGTTGTACAATTTTTTTTCTTTAATAGTGGATTAGATCGATTTTTCTAATTCAATTAGCTTGAGTAATCCCAACCAAACGTTCCTATTCTATTATGTATAATACCATAAGTATATATATGTTTGTGTGATTGAATTTCTTCTTTTTTTTTGTGTGATGAGACATTTATTGTTAGGTCTATATCAAAATTATAAATCTTGTGGTGCAACGGCTTGTCCAATAATATTTGTGGTAGACTTAGGTTCGAACTCAAAAATCTTTGATCATAATACCATTACTTACTAACCAAGGGCCAAAACTCATCTACCCCAACAATTGGGGCATAGCCAAACAAAAATTTGATTCAAAAACTTTAGTTAGCAAAACACAAATACTAAAATAAGTATCGTGCCCATGAAGAAAAGTTGTCCAAGTTTTAATTGAAGGTCTTATTTTCTATGAAAGAGAGAAAAGAAGATAAAAAGACAAATAGAGAAAATATTAGTGAATATTCCCCTTTTCTAAAAAATAATAAAACAATTGTCGAGCACCGAGAAGCGAGTTAATAACAATAGAGGAATAAACCAACTTTGAAAAAAATCTATGTATTAAAGAAATGAAAAGTACATTTTGCTAAATTGGTAAAATTAGAATGACATACAGGTTTTGAAAATTACGAACTACATGAATAGAGTATCTAATTGATAATCTTGCCCTGGAACTATTTTATAATATCAAGCCTATAATATTATGCTATTCAATTTCTCAGTAGGGAAGATCTAAATTTTGTTTAAGAGAAAATGAAAATAATGATGTTTTCTTAGTGGGTAATAAAATAATGTTTCATAGACGCATATTTTAGTAAAAATTTAAATACATACACGTATATCTTTAAAAACATATGGGTCCAAAATCCGCCCATTGTGATAATATTTCATGTGGAATATGATAAATCGATCGTTTGAGATGCATAGAGGACTCTCATATCAAAGCGAGCATAAACAAAAATTCTGTTACCATTAATCGATATTATTTAATTTGAAATAATTGCGACACAAACCCATTTTTGTCCTATTAATCGTGATATCATAGTTAATCCAACGGCTGCCCCTCATTACTAGTGCGACCTAGTTTTATAGTAGTCATCAGCACTCGGTCGCGGCTTTGTTCCATAGGCTCGCATCTCTTAAATGGTTGACGCATATCATGACTATCTAATCTGAACTTGATTATGAAAGCTCTCGTCTAAATAAGGACCTGTAGCGATATTTTTATTTTTATTTTTTGACAGCAAAGTAGCGATACCAAAGGGCATGATCTCTAAACTTTTTGCACACGTCCAGTCCAATTGTAAAATGTTTGCTTCATGTGAAATGTGGGGAACTCAAAAAAATAAAAAAAATGGGAGTAAAACATTGTCTTCAAAAATATTTGAACATTAGAAATATATTTTGAGGGAATTAATTTTCTTAACCATTTGTTTATTTTTTTTGAGGAATGGTTCAGATAAAGAGATCTGCTAGCCAAAAATCAATCAATTAGTGGTTAAGTAGACCTAGAATGAAGAGACTTATAAATATATATTGACTAGTAACATAAAATGGTAATGTACGAGTATCGAGAATAAAATCTCTCAATATAAAGAAGATCTATTTGCATGACATTTTTTTGCCACCCAATCAGCTTGTCTAATAACAGAGTGAAATGAAAAAAGTGACTTCATTGTAGCAATTCCGTGAGTGCAAATATCAACAACAACCGTAGAGCAAAGTTATCAGTCTCAAAAGTGATAAAGAGGACAGGTCGCAGAGCAAAGTTAATTCCAAAAAATATTAACTAGAATTATACCTATAATAAATGAGGAATATAGACTTGGATGCTAAAAAGAGTTGATATATGAATGTAATTTACTTTCTACTGGGTAAACCACATCAAATGAATGCATGCTATATATTGACCAAAAGAAGTATGTCAACACTCACATCCAATCAAGAAACAATTAACATTGAGCAGAATCGTATAATTTACCACCCAGTCAGGAAACATCAAATGAATGCTATTGACCAAATGATGTAAAACTAATGTCTCTATATGTGTGTGCAGTTTCACTAAACCAGAACAAAGAAAAACTGAGATTAAAGTGTGTGCAGCTAACAACAGATTTAGCAAGTCTGTTAATGAAGTTCGTTCTTCTGACTTTCTTAAAACTGTGCATGTTCATTCAATCTATTCTAGACAACCAACATCCCAACAATGAATTCATGTCACAGGTCTGTTGACGCCAAAGGCCAAAAACACCATAATTGATTGATCAGTAACTGAAGGTAGTTGATATTTCTTTTGAATTATAGGCTTTCTTTTCAAGATTTGCGAATATTTGATATTTCTTTTTTTTAAGGAGAAAATAATTTCAATGATAGTTTTTTT
This sequence comes from Ehretia macrophylla, assembly GCA_037974665.1. Classification (NCBI taxonomy): domain Eukaryota; kingdom Viridiplantae; phylum Streptophyta; class Magnoliopsida; order Boraginales; family Ehretiaceae; genus Ehretia; species Ehretia macrophylla. Next base: position 8,956,192 of record CM075764.1, on the reverse strand, counting down.
TTTTTTCAAGATTCGAAATATTTGATATGTTTTTAAACTAAATTCAATATTTTCTTTTCTTTATAAACAATTGTAGTAATACTTGAAGCTATTTTAGAAATTTGATTACTATTTTTCTAATTTTCTAATTTTATTCGCTCAATCTAAACATTAAAAGTATATGTTTTGACCTTTGTTCAATTTTATCAATTTTTTCATTCAATCTAAACATTGAATGTATTTTGTGAAAATAATTTTTTCATCCATTTCCCGTTGAAGTAAATCAGCAATAAAGACAGTTTTTCTTTTCTTATTTGGTTGTAACAATAAACAAATTCAATCAACTATTTTGGACCATTTTGTTTTATATGATAAAATTGTGTTTCAATCTATCAAATCAATAATCAATTTTAAGAATGTGATATTACAAAACGTTTACATACTACCTGGTTAGAACGAATGAATTCCTCAAAATTTTACAAAATTCATTTGCAAATCCAACTTTTTATGTTTAGAAGCACCATTTTAAAAATCAAATGAATTCAACAGTAAAAGTGCTTCCAAACACTATATATATTTTATTTTTTTTATCATTGTATTTGAGTCAAAGTTAAACTAAAGTGTAAATAAAAATTTAAAAGATAACTTTGTCCTCAAAAGAAAGGAACTAAGTTAAAAAATGTGGATTTATAAATTCCACCTCTTGAGCAAGGATTTGGGTAAGTTTTGAGCAAATCCAAAATTTGCAAATGTGCCTTTAAAATAAGTTACCAAGGTAGTTGTACAATTTTTTTTTCTTTAATAGTGGATTAGATCGATTTTTCTAATTCAATTAGCTTGAGTAATCCCAACCAAACGTTCCTATTCTATTATGTATAATACCATAAGTATATATATGTTTGTGTGATTGAATTTCTTCTTTTTTTTTGTGTGATGAGACATTTATTGTTAGGTCTATATCAAAATTATAAATCTTGTGGTGCAACGGCTTGTCCAATAATATTTGTGGTAGACTTAGGTTCGAACTCAAAAATCTTTGATCATAATACCATTACTTACTAACCAAGGGCCAAAACTCATCTACCCCAACAATTGGGGCATAGCCAAACAAAAATTTGATTCAAAAACTTTAGTTAGCAAAACACAAATACTAAAATAAGTATCGTGCCCATGAAGAAAAGTTGTCCAAGTTTTAATTGAAGGTCTTATTTTCTATGAAAGAGAGAAAAGAAGATAAAAAGACAAATAGAGAAAATATTAGTGAATATTCCCCTTTTCTAAAAAATAATAAAACAATTGTCGAGCACCAAGAAGCGAGTTAATAACAATAGAGGAATAAACCAACTTTGAAAAAAATCTATGTATTAAAGAAATGAAAAGTACATTTTGCTAAATTGGTAAAATTAGAATGACATACAGGTTTTGAAAATTACGAACTACATGAATAGAGTATCTAATTGATAATCTTGCCCTGGAACTATTTTATAATATCAAGCCTATAATATTATGCTATTCAATTTCTCAGTAGGGAAGTTCTAAATTTTGTTTAAGAGAAAATGAAAATAATGATGTTTTCTTAGTGGGTAATAAAATAATGTTTCATAGACGCATATTTTAGTAAAAATTTAAATACATACACGTATATCTTTTAAAAATATATGGGTCCAAAATCCGCCCGTTGTGATAATATTTCATGTGGAATATGATAAATCGATCGTTTGAGATGCATAGAGGACTCTCATATCACAACGAGCATAAACAAAAATTCTGTTACCCTTAATCGATATTATTTAATTTGAAATAATTGCGACACAAACCCATTTTTGTCCTATTAATCGTGATATCATAGTTAATCCAACGGCTGCCCCTCATTACTAGTGCGACCTAGTTTTATAGTAGTCATCAGCACTCGGTCGCGGCTTTGTTCCATAGGCTCGCATCTCTTAAATGGTTGACGCATATCATGACTATCTAATCGGAGCTTGATTATGAAAGCTCTCGTCTAAATAAGGACATGTAGCGATATTTTTATTTTTATTTTTTGACAGCAAAGTAGCGATACCAAAGGGCATGATCTCTAAACTTTTTGCGTACGTCCAGTCCAATTGTAAAATGTTTGCTTCATGTGAAATGTGGGGAACTAAAAAAATAAAAAAATGGGAGTAAAACATTGTCTTCAAAAATATTTGAACATTAGAAATATATTTTGAGGGAATTAATTTTCTTAACCATTTTTTTTTTTTTTTTTGAGGAATGGTTCAGATAAAGAGATCTGCTAACCAAAAATCAATCAATTAGTGGTTAAGTAGACCTAGAATGAAGAGACTTGTAAATATGTATTGTCTAGTCACATAAAATGGTAATTTAAGAGTATCGAGAATACAATCTCCCCAATATAGAGACGACCTATTTGCATGACATTTTTTTGCCACCCAATCAGCTGATTGGTTGGCTTGTCTAAGAACAAAGTGAAATGAAAAAAGAGACTTCATTGTAGCAATTCCATGAGTGCAAATATCAACAACAACCGTAGAGCAAAGTTACCAGTATCAAAAGTGATAAAGAGGACAGGTCGCAGAGCAAAGTTAATTCCAAAAAATATTAACTAGAATTATACCTATAATAAATGAAGAATATAGACTTGGATGCTAATAAGAGTTGATATATGAATGTAATTTCCTTTCTACTGGGTAAACCACATCAAATGAATGCATGCTATATATTGACCAAAAGAAGTATGTCAACACTCACATCCAATCAAGAAACAATTAACATTGAGCAGAATCGTATAATTTACCACCCAGTCAGGAAACATCAAATGAATGCTATTGACCAAATGATGTAAAACTAATGTCTCTATATGTGTGTGCAGTTTCACTAAACCAGAACAAAGAAAAACTGAGATTAAAGTGTGTGCAGCTAACAACAGATTTAGCAAGTCTGTTAATGAAGTTCGTTCTTCTGACTTTCTTAAAACTGTGCATGTTCATTCAATCTATTCTAGACAACCAACATCCCAACAATGAATTCATGTCACAGGTCTATTGACGCCAAAGGCCAAAAACACCATAATTGATTGATCAGTAACTGAAGGTAGTTGATATTTCTTTTGAATTATAGGCTTTCTTTTCAAGATTTGCGAATATTTGATATTTCTTTTTTTTAAGGAGAAAATAATTTCAATGATAGTTTTTTTTTTTTTCAAGATTCGAAATATTTGATATGTTTTTAAACTAAATTCAATATTTTCTTTTCTTTATAAACAATTGTAGTAATACTTCAGGCTATTTTAAAAATTTCATTACTATTTTTCTAATTTTCTAATTTTATTCGCTCAATCTAAACATTAAAAGTATATGTTTTGACCTTTGTTCAATTTTATCAATTTTTTCATTCAATCTAAACATTGAATGTATTTTGTGAAAATAATTTTTTCATCCATTTCCCGTTGAAGTAAATCAGCAATAAAGACAGTTTTTCTTTTCTTATTTGGTTGTAACAATAAACAAATTCAATCAACTATTTTGGACCATTTTGTTTTATATGATAAAATTGTGTTTCAATCTATCAAATCAATAATCAATTTTAAGAATGTGATATTACAAAACGTCTACATACTACCTGGTTAGAACGAATGAATTCCACAAAATTTTACGAAATTCATTTGCAAATCCAACTTTTTATGTTTAGAAGCACCATTTTAAAAATCAAATGAATTCAACAGTAAAAGTGCTTCCAAACACTATATATATATATATTTTTTTTTTCTTATCATTGTATTTGAGTCAAAATTAAACTAAAGTGTAAATAAAAATTTAAAAGGTAACTTTGTCCTCAAAAGAAAGGAACTAAGTTAAAAAATGTGGATTTATAAATTCCACCTCTTGAGCAAGGATTTGGGTAAGTTTTGAGCAAATCCAAAATTTGCAAATGTGCCTTTAAAATAAGTTACCAAGGTAGTTGTACAATTTTTTTTCTTTAATAGTGGATTAGATCGATTTTTCTAATTCAATTAGCTTGAGTAATCCCAACCAAACGTTCCTATTCTATTATGTATAATACCATAAGTATATATATGTTTGTGTGATTGAATTTCTTTTTTTTTTTTTTGTGATGAGACATTTATTGTTAGGTCTATATCAAAATTATAAATCTTGTGGTGCAACGGCTTGTCCAATAATATTTGTGGTAGACTTAGGTTCGAACTCAAAAATCTTTGATCATAATACCATTACTTACTAACCAAGGGCCAAAACTCATCTACCCCAACAATTGGGGCATAGCCAAACAAAAATTTGATTCAAAAACTTTAGTTAGCAAAACACAAATACTAAAATAAGTATCGTGCCCATGAAGAAAAGTTGTCCAAGTTTTAATTGAAGGTCTTATTTTCTATGAAAGAGAGAAAAGAAGATAAAAAGACAAATAGAGAAAATATTAGTGAATATTCCCCTTTTCTAAAAAATAATAAAACAATTGTCGAGCACCGAGAAGCGAGTTAATAACAATAGAGGAATAAACCAACTTTGAAAAAAATCTATGTATTAAAGAAATGAAAAGTACATTTTGCTAAATTGGTAAAATTAGAATGACATACAGGTTTTGAAAATTACGAACTACATGAATAGAGTATCTAATTGATAATCTTGCCCTGGAACTATTTTATAATATCAAGCCTATAATATTATGCTATTCAATTTCTCAGTAGGGAAGATCTAAATTTTGTTTAAGAGAAAATGAAAATAATGATGTTTTCTTAGTGGGTAATAAAATAATGTTTCATAGACGCATATTTTAGTAAAAATTTAAATACATACACGTATATCTTTAAAAACATATGGGTCCAAAATCCGCCCATTGTGATAATATTTCATGTGGAATATGATAAATCGATCGTTTGAGATGCATAGAGGACTCTCATATCAAAGCGAGCATAAACAAAAATTCTGTTACCATTAATCGATATTATTTAATTTGAAATAATTGCGACACAAACCCATTTTTGTCCTATTAATCGTGATATCATAGTTAATCCAACGGCTGCCCCTCATTACTAGTGCGACCTAGTTTTATAGTAGTCATCAGCACTCGGTCGCGGCTTTGTTCCATAGGCTCGCATCTCTTAAATGGTTGACGCATATCATGACTATCTAATCTGCGCTTGATTATGAAAGCTCTCGTCTAAATTAGGACATGTAGCGATATTTTTATTTTTATTTTTTGACAGCAAAGTAGCGATACCAAAGGGCATGATCTCTAAACTTTTTGCACACGTCCAGTCCAATTGTAAAATGTTTGCTTCATGTGAAATGTGGGGAACTAAAAAAATAAAAAAAATGGGAGTAAAACATTGTCTTCAAAAATATTTGAACATTAGAAATATATTTTGAGGGAATTAATTTTCTTAACCATTTTTTTATTTTTTTTGAGGAATGGTTCAGATAAAGAGATCTGCTAGCCAAAAATCAATCAATTAGTGGTTAAGTAGACCTAGAATGAAGAGACTTATAAATATATATTGACTAGTAACATAAAATGGTAATGTACGAGTATCGAGAATAAAATCTCTCAATATAAAGAAGATCTATTTGCATGACATTTTTTTGCCACCCAATCAGCTTGTCTAATAACAGAGTGAAATGAAAAAAGTGACTTCATTGTAGCAATTCCGTGAGTGCAAATATCAACAACAACCGTAGAGCAAAGTTATCAGTCTCAAAAGTGATAAAGAGGACAGGTCGCAGAGCAAAGTTAATTCCAAAAAATATTAACTAGAATTATACCTATAATAAATGAGGAATATAGACTTGGATGCTAAAAAGAGTTTATATATGAATGTAATTTACTTTCTACTGGGTAAACCACATCAAATGAATGCATGCTATATATTGACCAAAAGAAGTATGTCAACACTCACATCCAATCAAGAAACAATTAACATTGAGCAGAATCGTATAATTTACCACCCAGTCAGGAAACATCAAATGAATGCTATTGACCAAATGATGTAAAACTAATGTCTCTATATGTGTGTGCAGTTTCACTAAACAAGAACAAAGAAAAACTGAGATTAAAGTGTGTGCAGCTAACAACAGATTTAGCAAGTCTGTTAATGAAGTTCGTTCTTCTGACTTTCTTAAAACTGTGCATGTTCATTCAATCTATTCTAGACAACCAACATCCCAACAATGAATTCATGTCACAGGTCTGTTGACGCCAAAGGCCAAAAACACCATAATTGATTGATCAGTAACTGAAGGTAGTTGATATTTCTTTTGAATTATAGGCTTTCTTTTCAAGATTTGCGAATATTTGATATTTCTTTTTTTTAAGGAGAAAATAATTTCAATGATAGTTTTTTTTTTTTTCAAGATTCGAAATATTTGATATGTTTTTAAACTAAATTCAATATTTTCTTTTCTTTATAAACAATTGTAGTAATACTTGAAGCTATTTTAGAAATTTGATTACTATTTTTCTAATTTTCTAAATTTATTGGCCGAATCTAAACATAAAAAGTATATGTTTTGACTTTTGTTCAATTTTATCAATTTTTTCATTCAATCTAAACATTGAATGTATTTTGTGAAAATAATTTTTTCATCCATTTCCCGTTGAAGTAAATCAGCAATAAAGACAGTTTTTCTTTTCTTATTTGGTTGTAACAATAAACAAATTCAATCAACTATTTTGGACCATTTTGTTTTATATGATAAAATTGTGTTTCAATCTATCAAATCAATAATCAATTTTAAGAATGTGATATTACAAAACGTTTACATACTACCTGGTTAGAACGAATGAATTCCTCAAAATTTTACAAAATTCATTTGCAAATCCAACTTTTTATGTTTAGAAGCACCATTTTAAAAATCAAATGAATTCAACAGTAAAAGTGCTTCCAAACACTATATATATTTTATTTTTTTTATCATTGTATTTGAGTCAAAGTTAAACTAAAGTGTAAATAAAAATTTAAAAGATAACTTTGTCCTCAAAAGAAAGGAACTAAGTTAAAAAATGTGGATTTATAAATTCCACCTCTTGAGCAAGGATTTGGGTAAGTTTTGAGCAAATCCAAAATTTGCAAATGTGCCTTTAAAATAAGTTACCAAGGTAGTTGTACAATTTTTTTTTCTTTAATAGTGGATTAGATCGATTTTTCTAATTCAATTAGCTTGAGTAATCCCAACCAAACGTTCCTATTCTATTATGTATAATACCATAAGTATATATATGTTTGTGTGATTGAATTTCTTCTTTTTTTTTGTGTGATGAGACATTTATTGTTAGGTCTATATCAAAATTATAAATCTTGTGGTGCAACGGCTTGTCCAATAATATTTGTGGTAGACTTAGGTTCGAACTCAAAAATATTTGATCATAATACCATTACTTACTAACCAAGGGCCAAAACTCATCTACCCCAACAATTGGGGCATAGCCAAACAAAAATTTGATTCAAAAACTTTAGTTAGCAAAACACAAATACTAAAATAAGTATCGTGCCCATGAAGAAAAGTTGTCCAAGTTTTAATTGAAGGTCTTATTTTCTATGAAAGAGAGAAAAGAAGATAAAAAGACAAATAGAGAAAATATTAGTGAATATTCCCCTTTTCTAAAAAATAATAAAACAATTGTCGAGCACCGAGAAGCGAGTTAATAACAATAGAGGAATAAACCAACTTTGAAAAAAATCTATGTATTAAAGAAATGAAAAGTACATTTTGCTAAATTGGTAAAATTAGAATGACATACAGGTTTTGAAAATTACGAACTACATGAATAGAGTATCTAATTGATAATCTTGCCCTGGAACTATTTTATAATATCAAGCCTATAATATTATGCTATTCAATTTCTCAGTAGGGAAGTTCTAAATTTTGTTTAAGAGAAAATGAAAATAATGATGTTTTCTTAGTGGGTAATAAAATAATGTTTCATAGACGCATATTTTAGTAAAAATTTAAATACATACACGTATATCTTTTAAAAATATATGGGTCCAAAATCCGCCCGTTGTGATAATATTTCATGTGGAATATGATAAATCGATCGTTTGAGATGCATAGAGGACTCTCATATCACAACGAGCATAAACAAAAATTCTGTTACCCTTAATCGATATTATTTAATTTGAAATAATTGCGACACAAACCCATTTTTGTCCTATTAATCGTGATATCATAGTTAATCCAACGGCTGCCCCTCATTACTAGTGCGACCTAGTTTTATAGTAGTCATCAGCACTCGGTCGCGGCTTTGTTCCATAGGCTCGCATCTCTTAAATGGTTGACGCATATCATGACTATCTAATCTGAGCTTGATTATGAAAGCTCTCGTCTAAATAAGGACATGTAGCGATATTTTTATTTTTATTTTTATTTTTTGACAGCAAAGTAGCGATACCAAAGGGCATGATCTCTAAACTTTTTGCGTACGTCCAGTCCAATTGTAAAATGTTTGCTTCATGTGAAATGTGGGGAACTAAAAAAATAAAAAAATGGGAGTAAAACATTGTCTTCAAAAATATTTGAACATTAGAAATATATTTTGAGGGAATTAATTTTCTTAACCATTTTTTTTTTTTTTTGAGGAATGGTTCAGATAAAGAGATCTGCTAACCAAAAATCAATCAATTAGTGGTTAAGTAGACCTAGAATGAAGAGACTTGTAAATATGTATTGTCTAGTCACATAAAATGGTAATTTAAGAGTATCGAGAATACAATCTCCCCAATATAGAGACGACCTATTTGCATGACATTTTTTTGCCACCCAATCAGCTGATTGGTTGGCTTGTCTAAGAACAAAGTGAAATGAAAAAAGAGACTTCATTGTAGCAATTCCATGAGTGCAAATATCAACAACAACCGTAGAGCAAAGTTACCAGTATCAAAAGTGATAAAGAGGACAGGTCGCAGAGCAAAGTTAATTCCAAAAAATATTAACTAGAATTATACCTATAATAAATGAAGAATATAGACTTGGATGCTAATAAGAGTTGATATATGAATGTAATTTACTTTCTACTGGGTAAACCACATCAAATGAATGCATGCTATATATTGACCAAAAGAAGTATGTCAACACTCACATCCAATCAAGAAACAATTAACATTGAGCAGAATCGTATAATTTACCACCCAGTCAGGAAACATCAAATGAATGCTATTGACCAAATGATGTAAAACTAATGTCTCTATATGTGTGTGCAGTTTCACTAAACCAGAACAAAGAAAAACTGAGATTAAAGTGTGTGCAGCTAACAACATATTTAGCAAGTCTGTTAATGAAGTTCGTTCTTCTGACTTTCTTAAAACTATGCATGTTCATTCAATCTATTTTAGACAACCAACATCCCAACAATGAATTCATGTCACAGGTCTATTGACGCCAAAGGCCAAAAACACCATAATTGATTGATCAGTAACTGAAGGTAGTTGATATTTCTTTTGAATTATAGGCTTTCTTTTCAAGATTTGCGAATATTTGATATTTCTTTTTTTTAAGGAGAAAATAATTTCAATGATAGTTTTTTTTTTTTTCAAGATTCGAAATATTTGATATGTTTTTAAACTAAATTCAATATTTTCTTTTCTTTATAAACAATTGTAGTAATACTTGAAGCTATTTTAGAAATTTGATTACTATTTTTCTAATTTTCTAATTTTATTCGCTCAATCTAAACATTAAAAGTATATGTTTTGACCTTTGTTCAATTTTATCAATTTTTTCATTCAATCTAAACATTGAATGTATTTTGTGAAAATAATTTTTTCATCCATTTCCCGTTGAAGTAAATCAGCAATAAAGACAGTTTTTCTTTTCTTATTTGGTTGTAACAATAAACAAATTCAATCAACTATTTTGGACCATTTTGTTTTATATGATAAAATTGTGTTTCAATCTATCAAATCAATAATCAATTTTAAGAATGTGATATTACAAAACGTCTACATACTACCTGGTTAGAACGAATGAATTCCACAAAATTTTACGAAATTCATTTGCAAATCCAACTTTTTATGTTTAGAAGCACCATTTTAAAAATCAAATGAATTCAATAGTAAAAGTGCTTCCAAACACTATATATATGTATATTTTTTTTTTTCTTATCATTGTATTTGAGTCAAAATTAAACTAAAGTGTAAATAAAAATTTAAAAGGTAACTTTGTCCTCAAAAGAAAGGAACTAAGTTAAAAAATGTGGATTTATAAATTCCACCTCTTGAGCAAGGATTTGGGTAAGTTTTGAGCAAATCCAAAATTTGCAAATGTGCCTTTAAAATAAGTTACCAAGGTAGTTGTACAATTTTTTTTCTTTAATAGTGGATTAGATCGATTTTTCTAATTCAATTAGCTTGAGTAATCCCAACCAAACGTTCCTATTCTATTATGTATAATACCATAAGTATATATATGTTTGTGTGATTGAATTTCTTCTTTTTTTTTGTGTGATGAGACATTTATTGTTAGGTCTATATCAAAATTATAAATCTTGTGGTGCAACGGCTTGTCCAATAATATTTGTGGTAGACTTAGGTTCGAACTCAAAAATCTTTGATCATAATACCATTACTTACTAACCAAGGGCCAAAACTCATCTACCCCAACAATTGGGGCATAGCCAAACAAAAATTTGATTCAAAAACTTTAGTTAGCAAAACACAAATACTAAAATAAGTATCGTGCCCATGAAGAAAAGTTGTCCAAGTTTTAATTGAAGGTCTTATTTTCTATGAAAGAGAGAAAAGAAGATAAAAAGACAAATAGAGAAAATATTAGTGAATATTCCCCTTTTCTAAAAAATAATAAAACAATTGTCGAGCACCGAGAAGCGAGTTAATAACAATAGAGGAATAAACCAACTTTGAAAAAAATCTATGTATTAAAGAAATGAAAAGTACATTTTGCTAAATTGGTAAAATTAGAATGACATACAGGTTTTGAAAATTACGAACTACATGAATAGAGTATCTAATTGATAATCTTGCCCTGGAACTATTTTATAATATCAAGCCTATAATATTATGCTATTCAATTTCTCAGTAGGGAAGATCTAAATTTTGTTTAATTGAAAATGAAAATAATGATGTTTTCTTAGTGGGTAATAAAATAATGTTTCATAGACGCATATTTTAGTAAAAATTTAAATACATACACGTATATCTTTAAAAACATATGGGTCCAAAATCCGCCCATTGTGATAATATTTCATGTGGAATATGATAAATCGATCGTTTGAGATGCATAGAGGACTCTCATATCAAAGCGAGCATAAACAAAAATTCTGTTACCATTAATCGATATTATTTAATTTGAAATAATTGCGACACAAACCCATTTTTGTCCTATTAATCGTGATATCATAGTTAATCCAACGGCTGCCCCTCATTACTAGTGCGACCTAGTTTTATAGTAGTCATCAGCACTCGGTCGCGGCTTTGTTCCATAGGCTCGCATCTCTTAAATGGTTGACGCATATCATGACTATCTAATCTGAACTTGATTATGAAAGCTCTCGTCTAAATAAGGACATGTAGCGATATTTTTATTTTTATTTTTTGACAGCAAAGTAGCGATACCAAAGGGCATGATCTCTAAACTTTTTGCACACGTCCAGTCCAATTGTAAAATGTTTGCTTCATGTGAAATGTGGGGAACTCAAAAAAATAAAAAAAATGGGAGTAAAACATTGTCTTCAAAAATATTTGAACATTAGAAATATATTTTGAGGGAATTAATTTTCTTAACCATTTGTTTATTTTTTTTGAGGAATGGTTCAGATAAAGAGATCTGCTAGCCAAAAATCAATCAATTAGTGGTTAAGTAGACCTAGAATGAAGAGACTTATAAATATATATTGACTAGTAACATAAAATGGTAATGTACGAGTATCGAGAATAAAATCTCTCAATATAAAGAAGATCTATTTGCATGACATTTTTTTGCCACCCAATCAGCTTGTCTAATAACAGAGTGAAATGAAAAAAGTGACTTCATTGTAGCAATTCCGTGAGTGCAAATATCAACAACAACCGTAGAGCAAAGTTATCAGTCTCAAAAGTGATAAAGAGGACAGGTCGCAGAGCAAAGTTAATTCCAAAAAATATTAACTAGAATTATACCTATAATAAATGAGGAATATAGACTTGGATGCTAAAAAGAGTTGATATATGAATGTAATTTACTTTCTACTGGGTAAACCACATCAAATGAATGCATGCTATATATTGACCAAAAGAAGTATGTCAACACTCACATCCAATCAAGAAACAATTAACATTGAGCAGAATCGTATAATTTACCACCCAGTCAGGAAACATCAAATGAATGCTATTGACCAAATGATGTAAAACTAATGTCTCTATATGTGTGTGCAGTTTCACTAAACCAGAACAAAGAAAAATTGAGATTAAAGTGTGTGCAGCTAACAACAGATTTAGCAAGTCTGTTAATGAAGTTCGTTCTTCTGACTTTCTTAAAACTGTGCATGTTCATTCAATCTATTCTAGACAACCAACATCCCAACAATGAATTCATGTCACAGGTCTGTTGACGCCAAAGGCCAAAAACACCATAATTGATTGATCAGTAACTGAAGGTAGTTGATATTTCTTTTGAATTATAGGCTTTCTTTTCAAGATTTGCGAATATTTGATATTTCTTTTTTTTAAGGAGAAAATAATTTCAATGATAGTTTTTTTTTTTTTCAAGATTCGAAATATTTGATATGTTTTTAAACTAAATTCAATATTTTCTTTTCTTTATAAACAATTGTAGTAATACTTGAAGCTATTTTAGAAATTTGATTACTATTTTTCTAATTTTCTAATTTTATTCGCTCAATCTAAACATTAAAAGTATATGTTTTGACCTTTGTTCAATTTTATCAATTTTTTCATTCAATCTAAACATTGAATGTATTTTGTGAAAATAATTTTTTCATCCATTTCCCGTTGAAGTAAATCAGCAATAAAGACAGTTTTTCTTTTCTTATTTGGTTGTAACAATAAACAAATTCAATCAACTATTTTGGACCATTTTGTTTTATATGATAAAATTGTGTTTCAATCTATCAAATCAATAATCAATTTTAAGAATGTGATATTACAAAACGTTTACATACTACCTGGTTAGAACGAATGAATTCCTCAAAATTTTACAAAATTCATTTGCAAATCCAACTTTTTATGTTTAGAAGCACCATTTTAAAAATCAAATGAATTCAACAGTAAAAGTGCTTCCAAACACTATATATATTTTATTTTTTTTATCATTGTATTTGAGTCAAAGTTAAACTAAAGTGTAAATAAAAATTTAAAAGATAACTTTGTCCTCAAAAGAAAGGAACTAAGTTAAAAAATGTGGATTTATAAATTCCACCTCTTGAGCAAGGATTTGGGTAAGTTTTGAGCAAATCCAAAATTTGCAAATGTGCCTTTAAAATAAGTTACCAAGGTAGTTGTACAATTTTTTTTTCTTTAATAGTGGATTAGATCGATTTTTCTAATTCAATTAGCTTGAGTAATCCCAACCAAACGTTCCTATTCTATTATGTATAATACCATAAGTATATATATGTTTGTGTGATTGAATTTCTTCTTTTTTTTTGTGTGATGAGACATTTATTGTTAGGTCTATATCAAAATTATAAATCTTGTGGTGCAACGGCTTGTCCAATAATATTTGTGGTAGACTTAGGTTCGAACTCAAAAATCTTTGATCATAATACCATTACTTACTAACCAAGGGCCAAAACTCATCTACCCCAACAATTGGGGCATAGCCAAACAAAAATTTGATTCAAAAACTTTAGTTAGCAAAACACAAATACTAAAATAAGTATCGTGCCCATGAAGAAAAGTTGTCCAAGTTTTAATTGAAGGTCTTATTTTCTATGAAAGAGAGAAAAGAAGATAAAAAGACAAATAGAGAAAATATTAGTGAATATTCCCCTTTTCTAAAAAATAATAAAACAATTGTCGAGCACCAAGAAGCGAGTTAATAACAATAGAGGAATAAACCAACTTTGAAAAAAATCTATGTATTAAAGAAATGAAAAGTACATTTTGCTAAATTGGTAAAATTAGAATGACATACAGGTTTTGAAAATTACGAACTACATGAATAGAGTATCTAATTGATAATCTTGCCCTGGAACTATTTTATAATATCAAGCCTATAATATTATGCTATTCAATTTCTCAGTAGGGAAGTTCTAAATTTTGTTTAAGAGAAAATGAAAATAATGATGTTTTCTTAGTGGGTAATAAAATAATGTTTCATAGACGCATATTTTAGTAAAAATTTAAATACATACACGTATATCTTTTAAAAATATATGGGTCCAAAATCCGCCCGTTGTGATAATATTTCATGTGGAATATGATAAATCGATCGTTTGAGATGCATAGAGGACTCTCATATCACAACGAGCATAAACAAAAATTCTGTTACCCTTAATCGATATTATTTAATTTGAAATAATTGCGACACAAACCCATTTTTGTCCTATTAATCGTGATATCATAGTTAATCCAACGGCTGCCCCTCATTACTAGTGCGACCTAGTTTTATAGTAGTCATCAGCACTCGGTCGCGGCTTTGTTCCATAGGCTCGCATCTCTTAAATGGTTGACGCATATCATGACTATCTAATCGGAGCTTGATTATGAAAGCTCTCGTCTAAATAAGGACATGTAGCGATATTTTTATTTTTATTTTTTGACAGCAAAGTAGCGATACCAAAGGGCATGATCTCTAAACTTTTTGCGTACGTCCAGTCCAATTGTAAAATGTTTGCTTCATGTGAAATGTGGGGAACTAAAAAAATAAAAAAATGGGAGTAAAACATTGTCTTCAAAAATATTTGAACATTAGAAATATATTTTGAGGGAATTAATTTTCTTAACCATTTTTTTTTTTTTTTTGAGGAATGGTTCAGATAAAGAGATCTGCTAACCAAAAATCAATCAATTAGTGGTTAAGTAGACCTAGAATGAAGAGACTTGTAAATATGTATTGTCTAGTCACATAAAATGGTAATTTAAGAGTATCGAGAATACAATCTCCCCAATATAGAGACGACCTATTTGCATGACATTTTTTTGCCACCCAATCAGCTGATTGGTTGGCTTGTCTAAGAACAAAGTGAAATGAAAAAAGAGACTTCATTGTAGCAATTCCATGAGTGCAAATATCAACAACAACCGTAGAGCAAAGTTACCAGTATCAAAAGTGATAAAGAGGACAGGTCGCAGAGCAAAGTTAATTCCAAAAAATATTAACTAGAATTATACCTATAATAAATGAAGAATATAGACTTGGATGCTAATAAGAGTTGATATATGAATGTAATTTACTTTCTACTGGGTAAACCACATCAAATGAATGCATGCTATATATTGACCAAAAGAAGTATGTCAACACTCACATCCAATCAAGAAACAATTAACATTGAGCAGAATCGTATAATTTACCACCCAGTCAGGAAACATCAAATGAATGCTATTGACCAAATGATGTAAAACTAATGTCTCTATATGTGTGTGCAGTTTCACTAAACCAGAACAAAGAAAAACTGAGATTAAAGTGTGTGCAGCTAACAACAGATTTAGCAAGTCTGTTAATGAAGTTCGTTCTTCTGACTTTCTTAAAACTGTGCATGTTCATTCAATCTATTCTAGACAACCAACATCCCAACAATGAATTCATGTCACAGGTCTATTGACGCCAAAGGCCAAAAACACCATAATTGATTGATCAGTAACTGAAGGTAGTTGATATTTCTTTTGAATTATAGGCTTTCTTTTCAAGATTTGCGAATATTTGATATTTCTTTTTTTTAAGGAGAAAATAATTTCAATGATAGTTTTTTTTTTTTTCAAGATTCGAAATATTTGATATGTTTTTAAACTAAATTCAATATTTTCTTTTCTTTATAAACAATTGTAGTAATACTTGAAGCTATTTTAGAAATTTGATTACTATTTTTCTAATTTTCTAATTTTATTCGCTCAATCTAAACATTAAAAGTATATGTTTTGACCTTTGTTCAATTTTATCAATTTTTTCATTCAATCTAAACATTGAATGTATTTTGTGAAAATAATTTTTTCATCCATTTCCCGTTGAAGTAAATCAGCAATAAAGACAGTTTTTCTTTTCTTATTTGGTTGTAACAATAAACAAATTCAATCAACTATTTTGGACCATTTTGTTTTATATGATAAAATTGTGTTTCAATCTATCAAATCAATAATCAATTTTAAGAATGTGATATTACAAAACGTCTACATACTACCTGGTTAGAACGAATGAATTCCACAAAATTTTACGAAATTCATTTGCAAATCCAACTTTTTATGTTTAGAAGCACCATTTTAAAAATCAAATGAATTCAACAGTAAAAGTGCTTCCAAACACTATATATATATATATTTTTTTTTTCTTATCATTGTATTTGAGTCAAAATTAAACTAAAGTGTAAATAAAAATTTAAAAGGTAACTTTGTCCTCAAAAGAAAGGAACTAAGTTAAAAAATGTGGATTTATAAATTCCACCTCTTGAGCAAGGATTTGGGTAAGTTTTGAGCAAATCCAAAATTTGCAAATGTGCCTTTAAAATAAGTTACCAAGGTAGTTGTACAATTTTTTTTCTTTAATAGTGGATTAGATCGATTTTTCTAATTCAATTAGCTTGAGTAATCCCAACCAAACGTTCCTATTCTATTATGTATAATACCATAAGTATATATATGTTTGTGTGATTGAATTTCTTTTTTTTTTTTTTGTGATGAGACATTTATTGTTAGGTCTATATCAAAATTATAAATCTTGTGGTGCAACGGCTTGTCCAATAATATTTGTGGTAGACTTAGGTTCGAACTCAAAAATCTTTGATCATAATACCATTACTTACTAACCAAGGGCCAAAACTCATCTACCCCAACAATTGGGGCATAGCCAAACAAAAATTTGATTCAAAAACTTTAGTTAGCAAAACACAAATACTAAAATAAGTATCGTGCCCATGAAGAAAAGTTGTCCAAGTTTTAATTGAAGGTCTTATTTTCTATGAAAGAGAGAAAAGAAGATAAAAAGACAAATAGAGAAAATATTAGTGAATATTCCCCTTTTCTAAAAAATAATAAAACAATTGTCGAGCACCGAGAAGCGAGTTAATAACAATAGAGGAATAAACCAACTTTGAAAAAAATCTATGTATTAAAGAAATGAAAAGTACATTTTGCTAAATTGGTAAAATTAGAATGACATACAGGTTTTGAAAATTACGAACTACATGAATAGAGTATCTAATTGATAATCTTGCCCTGGAACTATTTTATAATATCAAGCCTATAATATTATGCTATTCAATTTCTCAGTAGGGAAGATCTAAATTTTGTTTAAGAGAAAATGAAAATAATGATGTTTTCTTAGTGGGTAATAAAATAATGTTTCATAGACGCATATTTTAGTAAAAATTTAAATACATACACGTATATCTTTAAAAACATATGGGTCCAAAATCCGCCCATTGTGATAATATTTCATGTGGAATATGATAAATCGATCGTTTGAGATGCATAGAGGACTCTCATATCAAAGCGAGCATAAACAAAAATTCTGTTACCATTAATCGATATTATTTAATTTGAAATAATTGCGACACAAACCCATTTTTGTCCTATTAATCGTGATATCATAGTTAATCCAACGGCTGCCCCTCATTACTAGTGCGACCTAGTTTTATAGTAGTCATCAGCACTCGGTCGCGGCTTTGTTCCATAGGCTCGCATCTCTTAAATGGTTGACGCATATCATGACTATCTAATCTGCGCTTGATTATGAAAGCTCTCGTCTAAATTAGGACATGTAGCGATATTTTTATTTTTATTTTTTGACAGCAAAGTAGCGATACCAAAGGGCATGATCTCTAAACTTTTTGCACACGTCCAGTCCAATTGTAAAATGTTTGCTTCATGTGAAATGTGGGGAACTAAAAAAATAAAAAAAATGGGAGTAAAACATTGTCTTCAAAAATATTTGAACATTAGAAATATATTTTGAGGGAATTAATTTTCTTAACCATTTTTTTTTTTTTTTTGAGGAATGGTTCAGATAAAGAGATCTGCTAGCCAAAAATCAATCAATTAGTGGTTAAGTAGACCTAGAATGAAGAGACTTATAAATATATATTGACTAGTAACATAAAATGGTAATGTACGAGTATCGAGAATAAAATCTCTCAATATAAAGAAGATCTATTTGCATGACATTTTTTTGCCACCCAATCAGCTTGTCTAATAACAGAGTGAAATGAAAAAAGTGACTTCATTGTAGCAATTCCGTGAGTGCAAATATCAACAACAACCGTAGAGCAAAGTTATCAGTCTCAAAAGTGATAAAGAGGACAGGTCGCAGAGCAAAGTTAATTCCAAAAAATATTAACTAGAATTATACCTATAATAAATGAGGAATATAGACTTGGATGCTAAAAAGAGTTTATATATGAATGTAATTTACTTTCTACTGGGTAAACCACATCAAATGAATGCATGCTATATATTGACCAAAAGAAGTATGTCAACACTCACATCCAATCAAGAAACAATTAACATTGAGCAGAATCGTATAATTTACCACCCAGTCAGGAAACATCAAATGAATGCTATTGACCAAATGATGTAAAACTAATGTCTCTATATGTGTGTGCAGTTTCACTAAACAAGAACAAAGAAAAACTGAGATTAAAGTGTGTGCAGCTAACAACAGATTTAGCAAGTCTGTTAATGAAGTTCGTTCTTCTGACTTTCTTAAAACTGTGCATGTTCATTCAATCTATTCTAGACAACCAACATCCCAACAATGAATTCATGTCACAGGTCTGTTGACGCCAAAGGCCAAAAACACCATAATTGATTGATCAGTAACTGAAGGTAGTTGATATTTCTTTTGAATTATAGGCTTTCTTTTCAAGATTTGCGAATATTTGATATTTCTTTTTTTTAAGGAGAAAATAATTTCAATGATAGTTTTTTTTTTTTTCAAGATTCGAAATATTTGATATGTTTTTAAACTAAATTCAATATTTTCTTTTCTTTATAAACAATTGTAGTAATACTTGAAGCTATTTTAGAAATTTGATTACTATTTTTCTAATTTTCTAATTTTATTCGCTCAATCTAAACATTAAAAGTATATGTTTTGACCTTTGTTCAATTTTATCAATTTTTTCATTCAATCTAAACATTGAATGTATTTTGTGAAAATAATTTTTTCATCCATTTCCCGTTGAAGTAAATCAGCAATAAAGACAGTTTTTCTTTTCTTATTTGGTTGTAACAATAAACAAATTCAATCAACTATTTTGGACCATTTTGTTTTATATGATAAAATTGTGTTTCAATCTATCAAATCAATAATCAATTTTAAGAATGTGATATTACAAAACGTTTACATACTACCTGGTTAGAACGAATGAATTCCTCAAAATTTTACAAAATTCATTTGCAAATCCAACTTTTTATGTTTAGAAGCACCATTTTAAAAATCAAATGAATTCAACAGTAAAAGTGCTTCCAAACACTATATATATTTTATTTTTTTTATCATTGTATTTGAGTCAAAGTTAAACTAAAGTGTAAATAAAAATTTAAAAGATAACTTTGTCCTCAAAAGAAAGGAACTAAGTTAAAAAATGTGGATTTATAAATTCCACCTCTTGAGCAAGGATTTGGGTAAGTTTTGAGCAAATCCAAAATTTGCAAATGTGCCTTTAAAATAAGTTACCAAGGTAGTTGTACAATTTTTTTTTCTTTAATAGTGGATTAGATCGATTTTTCTAATTCAATTAGCTTGAGTAATCCCAACCAAACGTTCCTATTCTATTATGTATAATACCATAAGTATATATATGTTTGTGTGATTGAATTTCTTCTTTTTTTTGTGTGATGAGACATTTATTGTTAGGTCTATATCAAAATTATAAATCTTGTGGTGCAACGGCTTGTCCAATAATATTTGTGGTAGACTTAGGTTCGAACTCAAAAATATTTGATCATAATACCATTACTTACTAACCAAGGGCCAAAACTCATCTACCCCAACAATTGGGGCATAGCCAAACAAAAATTTGATTCAAAAACTTTAGTTAGCAAAACACAAATACTAAAATAAGTATCGTGCCCATGAAGAAAAGTTGTCCAAGTTTTAATTGAAGGTCTTATTTTCTATGAAAGAGAGAAAAGAAGATAAAAAGACAAATAGAGAAAATATTAGTGAATATTCCCCTTTTCTAAAAAATAATAAAACAATTGTCGAGCACCGAGAAGCGAGTTAATAACAATAGAGGAATAAACCAACTTTGAAAAAAATCTATGTATTAAAGAAATGAAAAGTACATTTTGCTAAATTGGTAAAATTAGAATGACATACAGGTTTTGAAAATTACGAACTACATGAATAGAGTATCTAATTGATAATCTTGCCCTGGAACTATTTTATAATATCAAGCCTATAATATTATGCTATTCAATTTCTCAGTAGGGAAGTTCTAAATTTTGTTTAAGAGAAAATGAAAATAATGATGTTTTCTTAGTGGGTAATAAAATAATGTTTCATAGACGCATATTTTAGTAAAAATTTAAATACATACACGTATATCTTTTAAAAATATATGGGTCCAAAATCCGCCCGTTGTGATAATATTTCATGTGGAATATGATAAATCGATCGTTTGAGATGCATAGAGGACTCTCATATCACAACGAGCATAAACAAAAATTCTGTTACCCTTAATCGATATTATTTAATTTGAAATAATTGCGACACAAACCCATTTTTGTCCTATTAATCGTGATATCATAGTTAATCCAACGGCTGCCCCTCATTACTAGTGCGACCTAGTTTTATAGTAGTCATCAGCACTCGGTCGCGGCTTTGTTCCATAGGCTCGCATCTCTTAAATGGTTGACGCATATCATGACTATCTAATCTGAGCTTGATTATGAAAGCTCTCGTCTAAATAAGGACATGTAGCGATATTTTTATTTTTATTTTTATTTTTTGACAGCAAAGTAGCGATACCAAAGGGCATGATCTCTAAACTTTTTGCGTACGTCCAGTCCAATTGTAAAATGTTTGCTTCATGTGAAATGTGGGGAACTAAAAAAATAAAAAAATGGGAGTAAAACATTGTCTTCAAAAATATTTGAACATTAGAAATATATTTTGAGGGAATTAATTTTCTTAACCATTTTTTTTTTTTTTTGAGGAATGGTTCAGATAAAGAGATCTGCTAACCAAAAATCAATCAATTAGTGGTTAAGTAGACCTAGAATGAAGAGACTTGTAAATATGTATTGTCTAGTCACATAAAATGGTAATTTAAGAGTATCGAGAATACAATCTCCCCAATATAGAGACGACCTATTTGCATGACATTTTTTTGCCACCCAATCAGCTGATTGGTTGGCTTGTCTAAGAACAAAGTGAAATGAAAAAAGAGACTTCATTGTAGCAATTCCATGAGTGCAAATATCAACAACAACCGTAGAGCAAAGTTACCAGTATCAAAAGTGATAAAGAGGACAGGTCGCAGAGCAAAGTTAATTCCAAAAAATATTAACTAGAATTATACCTATAATAAATGAAGAATATAGACTTGGATGCTAATAAGAGTTGATATATGAATGTAATTTACTTTCTACTGGGTAAACCACATCAAATGAATGCATGCTATATATTGACCAAAAGAAGTATGTCAACACTCACATCCAATCAAGAAACAATTAACATTGAGCAGAATCGTATAATTTACCACCCAGTCAGGAAACATCAAATGAATGCTATTGACCAAATGATGTAAAACTAATGTCTCTATATGTGTGTGCAGTTTCACTAAACCAGAACAAAGAAAAACTGAGATTAAAGTGTGTGCAGCTAACAACAGATTTAGCAAGTCTGTTAATGAAGTTCGTTCTTCTGACTTTCTTAAAACTGTGCATGTTCATTCAATCTATTTTAGACAACCAACATCCCAACAATGAATTCATGTCACAGGTCTATTGACGCCAAAGGCCAAAAACACCATAATTGATTGATCAGTAACTGAAGGTAGTTGATATTTCTTTTGAATTATAGGCTTTCTTTTCAAGATTTGCGAATATTTGATATTTCTTTTTTTTAAGGAGAAAATAATTTCAATGATAGTTTTTTTTTTTTTCAAGATTCGAAATATTTGATATGTTTTTAAACTAAATTCAATATTTTCTTTTCTTTATAAACAATTGTAGTAATACTTGAAGCTATTTTAGAAATTTGATTACTATTTTTCTAATTTTCTAATTTTATTCGCTCAATCTAAACATTAAAAGTATATGTTTTGACCTTTGTTCAATTTTATCAATTTTTTCATTCAATCTAAACATTGAATGTATTTTGTGAAAATAATTTTTTCATCCATTTCCCGTTGAAGTAAATCAGCAATAAAGACAGTTTTTCTTTTCTTATTTGGTTGTAACAATAAACAAATTCAATCAACTATTTTGGACCATTTTGTTTTATATGATAAAATTGTGTTTCAATCTATCAAATCAATAATCAATTTTAAGAATGTGATATTACAAAACGTCTACATACTACCTGGTTAGAACGAATGAATTCCACAAAATTTTACGAAATTCATTTGCAAATCCAACTTTTTATGTTTAGAAGCACCATTTTAAAAATCAAATGAATTCAACAGTAAAAGTGCTTCCAAACACTATATATATATATATTTTTTTTTTCTTATCATTGTATTTGAGTCAAAATTAAACTAAAGTGTAAATAAAAATTTAAAAGGTAACTTTGTCCTCAAAAGAAAGGAACTAAGTTAAAAAATGTGGATTTATAAATTCCACCTCTTGAGCAAGGATTTGGGTAAGTTTTGAGCAAATCCAAAATTTGCAAATGTGCCTTTAAAATAAGTTACCAAGGTAGTTGTACAATTTTTTTTCTTTAATAGTGGATTAGATCGATTTTTCTAATTCAATTAGCTTGAGTAATCCCAACCAAACGTTCCTATTCTATTATGTATAATACCATAAGTATATATATGTTTGTGTGATTGAATTTCTTCTTTTTTTTTGTGTGATGAGACATTTATTGTTAGGTCTATATCAAAATTATAAATCTTGTGGTGCAACGGCTTGTCCAATAATATTTGTGGTAGACTTAGGTTCGAACTCAAAAATCTTTGATCATAATACCATTACTTACTAACCAAGGGCCAAAACTCATCTACCCCAACAATTGGGGCATAGCCAAACAAAAATTTGATTCAAAAACTTTAGTTAGCAAAACACAAATACTAAAATAAGTATCGTGCCCATGAAGAAAAGTTGTCCAAGTTTTAATTGAAGGTCTTATTTTCTATGAAAGAGAGAAAAGAAGATAAGAAGACAAATAGAGAAAATATTAGTGAATATTCCCCTTTTCTAAAAAATAATAAAACAATTGTCGAGCACCGAGAAGCGAGTTAATAACAATAGAGGAATAAACCAACTTTGAAAAAAATCTATGTATTAAAGAAATGAAAAGTACATTTTGCTAAATTGGTAAAATTAGAATGACATACAGGTTTTGAAAATTACGAACTACATGAATAGAGTATCTAATTGATAATCTTGCCCTGGAACTATTTTATAATATCAAGCCTA
This sequence comes from Ehretia macrophylla, assembly GCA_037974665.1. NCBI lineage: Eukaryota > Viridiplantae > Streptophyta > Magnoliopsida > Boraginales > Ehretiaceae > Ehretia > Ehretia macrophylla. The sequence continues at coordinate 8,932,503 of CM075764.1, read as the reverse complement.
TAATATTATGCTATTCAATTTCTCAGTAGGGAAGATCTAAATTTTGTTTAAGAGAAAATGAAAATAATGATGTTTTCTTAGTGGGTAATAAAATAATGTTTCATAGACGCATATTTTAGTAAAAATTTAAATACATACACGTATATCTTTAAAAACATATGGGTCCAAAATCCGCCCATTGTGATAATATTTCATGTGGAATATGATAAATCGATCGTTTGAGATGCATAGAGGACTCTCATATCAAAGCGAGCATAAACAAAAATTCTGTTACCATTAATCGATATTATTTAATTTGAAATAATTGCGACACAAACCCATTTTTGTCCTATTAATCGTGATATCATAGTTAATCCAACGGCTGCCCCTCATTACTAGTGCGACCTAGTTTTATAGTAGTCATCAGCACTCGGTCGCGGCTTTGTTCCATAGGCTCGCATCTCTTAAATGGTTGACGCATATCATGACTATCTAATCTGAGCTTGATTATGAAAGCTCTCGTCTAAATAAGGACATGTAGCGATATTTTTATTTTTATTTTTTGACAGCAAAGTAGCGATACCAAAGGGCATGATCTCTAAACTTTTTGCACACGTCCAGTCCAATTGTAAAATGTTTGCTTCATGTGAAATGTGGGGAACTAAAAAAATAAAAAAAATGGGAGTAAAACATTGTCTTCAAAAATATTTGAACATTAGAAATATATTTTGAGGGAATTAATTTTCTTAACCATTTTTTTATTTTTTTTGAGGAATGGTTCAGATAAAGAGATCTGCTAGCCAAAAATCAATCAATTAGTGGTTAAGTAGACCTAGAATGAAGAGACTTATAAATATATATTGACTAGTAACATAAAATGGTAATGTACGAGTATCGAGAATAAAATCTCTCAATATAAAGAAGATCTATTTGCATGACATTTTTTTGCCACCCAATCAGCTTGTCTAATAACAGAGTGAAATGAAAAAAGTGACTTCATTGTAGCAATTCCGTGAGTGCAAATATCAACAACAACCGTAGAGCAAAGTTATCAGTCTCAAAAGTGATAAAGAGGACAGGTCGCAGAGCAAAGTTAATTCCAAAAAATATTAACTAGAATTATACCTATAATAAATGAGGAATATAGACTTGGATGCTAAAAAGAGTTGATATATGAATGTAATTTACTTTCTACTGGGTAAACCACATCAAATGAATGCATGCTATATATTGACCAAAAGAAGTATGTCAACACTCACATCCAATCAAGAAACAATTAACATTGAGCAGAATCGTATAATTTACCACCCAGTCAGGAAACATCAAATGAATGCTATTGACCAAATGATGTAAAACTAATGTCTCTATATGTGTGTGCAGTTTCACTAAACAAGAACAAAGAAAAACTGAGATTAAAGTGTGTGCAGCTAACAACAGATTTAGCAAGTCTGTTAATGAAGTTCGTTCTTCTGACTTTCTTAAAACTGTGCATGTTCATTCAATCTATTCTAGACAACCAACATCCCAACAATGAATTCATGTCACAGGTCTGTTGACGCCAAAGGCCAAAAACACCATAATTGATTGATCAGTAACTGAAGGTAGTTGATATTTCTTTTGAATTATAGGCTTTCTTTTCAAGATTTGCGAATATTTGATATTTCTTTTTTTTAAGGAGAAAATAATTTCAATGATAGTTTTTTTTTTTTTCAAGATTCGAAATATTTGATATGTTTTTAAACTAAATTCAATATTTTCTTTTCTTTATAAACAATTGTAGTAATACTTGAAGCTATTTTAGAAATTTGATTACTATTTTTCTAATTTTCTAATTTTATTCGCTCAATCTAAACATTAAAAGTATATGTTTTGACCTTTGTTCAATTTTATCAATTTTTTCATTCAATCTAAACATTGAATGTATTTTGTGAAAATAATTTTTTCATCCATTTCCCGTTGAAGTAAATCAGCAATAAAGACAGTTTTTCTTTTCTTATTTGGTTGTAACAATAAACAAATTCAATCAACTATTTTGGACCATTTTGTTTTATATGATAAAATTGTGTTTCAATCTATCAAATCAATAATCAATTTTATGAATGTGATATTACAAAACGTTTACATACTACCTGGTTAGAACGAATGAATTCCTCAAAATTTTACAAAATTCATTTGCAAATCCAACTTTTTATGTTTAGAAGCACCATTTTAAAAATCAAATGAATTCAACAGTAAAAGTGCTTCCAAACACTATATATATTTTATTTTTTTTATCATTGTATTTGAGTCAAAGTTAAACTAAAGTGTAAATAAAAATTTAAAAGATAACTTTGTCCTCAAAAGAAAGGAACTAAGTTAAAAAATGTGGATTTATAAATTCCACCTCTTGAGCAAGGATTTGGATAAGTTTTGAGCAAATCCAAAATTTGCAAATGTGCCTTTAAAATAAGTTACCAAGGTAGTTGTACAATTTTTTTTTCTTTAATAGTGGATTAGATCGATTTTTCTAATTCAATTAGCTTGAGTAATCCCAACCAAACGTTCCTATTCTATTATGTATAATACCATAAGTATATATATGTTTGTGTGATTGAATTTCTTCTTTTTTTTTGTGTGATGAGACATTTATTGTTAGGTCTATATCAAAATTATAAATCTTGTGGTGCAACGGCTTGTCCAATAATATTTGTGGTAGACTTAGGTTCGAACTCAAAAATCTTTGATCATAATACCATTACTTACTAACCAAGGGCCAAAACTCATCTACCCCAACAATTGGGGCATAGCCAAACAAAAATTTGATTCAAAAACTTTAGTTAGCAAAACACAAATACTAAAATAAGTATCGTGCCCATGAAGAAAAGTTGTCCAAGTTTTAATTGAAGGTCTTATTTTCTATGAAAGAGAGAAAAGAAGATAAAAAGACAAATAGAGAAAATATTAGTGAATATTCCCCTTTTCTAAAAAATAATAAAACAATTGTCGAGCACCGAGAAGCGAGTTAATAACAATAGAGGAATAAACCAACTTTGAAAAAAATCTATGTATTAAAGAAATGAAAAGTACATTTTGCTAAATTGGTAAAATTAGAATGACATACAGGTTTTGAAAATTACGAACTACATGAATAGAGTATCTAATTGATAATCTTGCCCTGGAACTATTTTATAATATCAAGCCTATAATATTATGCTATTCAATTTCTCAGTAGGGAAGTTCTAAATTTTGTTTAAGAGAAAATGAAAATAATGATGTTTTCTTAGTGGGTAATAAAATAATGTTTCATAGACGCATATTTTAGTAAAAATTTAAATACATACACGTATATCTTTTAAAAATATATGGGTCCAAAATCCGCCCGTTGTGATAATATTTCATGTGGAATATGATAAATCGATCGTTTGAGATGCATAGAGGACTCTCATATCACAACGAGCATAAACAAAAATTCTGTTACCCTTAATCGATATTATTTAATTTGAAATAATTGCGACACAAACCCATTTTTGTCCTATTAATCGTGATATCATAGTTAATCCAACGGCTGCCCCTCATTACTAGTGCGACCTAGTTTTATAGTAGTCATCAGCACTCGGTCGCGGCTTTGTTCCATAGGCTCGCATCTCTTAAATGGTTGACGCATATCATGACTATCTAATCTGAGCTTGATTATGAAAGCTCTCGTCTAAATAAGGACATGTAGCGATATTTTTATTTTTATTTTTTGACAGCAAAGTAGCGATACCAAAGGGCATGATCTCTAAACTTTTTGCGTACGTCCAGTCCAATTGTAAAATGTTTGCTTCATGTGAAATGTGGGGAACTAAAAAAATAAAAAAATGGGAGTAAAACATTGTCTTCAAAAATATTTGAACATTAGAAATATATTTTGAGGGAATTAATTTTCTTAACCATTTTTTTTTTTTTTGAGGAATGGTTCAGATAAAGAGATCTGCTAACCAAAAATCAATCAATTAGTGGTTAAGTAGACCTAGAATGAAGAGACTTGTAAATATGTATTGTCTAGTCACATAAAATGGTAATTTAAGAGTATCGAGAATACAATCTCCCCAATATAGAGACGACCTATTTGCATGACATTTTTTTGCCACCCAATCAGCTGATTGGTTGGCTTGTCTAAGAACAAAGTGAAATGAAAAAAGAGACTTCATTGTAGCAATTCCATGAGTGCAAATATCAACAACAACCGTAGAGCAAAGTTACCAGTATCAAAAGTGATAAAGAGGACAGGTCGCAGAGCAAAGTTAATTCCAAAAAATATTAACTAGAATTATACCTATAATAAATGAAGAATATAGACTTGGATGCTAAAAAGAGTTGATATATTAATGTAATTTACTTTCTACTGGGTAAACCACATCAAATGAATGCATGCTATATATTGACCAAAAGAAGTATGTCAACACTCACATCCAATCAAGAAACAATTAACATTGAGCAGAATCGTATAATTTACCACCCAGTCAGGAAACATCAAATGAATGCTATTGACCAAATGATGTAAAACTAATGTCTCTATATGTGTGTGCAGTTTCACTAAACCAGAACAAAGAAAAACTGAGATTAAAGTGTGTGCAGCTAACAACAGATTTAGCAAGTCTGTTAATGAAGTTCGTTCTTCTGACTTTCTTAAAACTGTGCATGTTCATTCAATCTATTCTAGACAACCAACATCCCAACAATGAATTCATGTCACAGGTCTGTTGACGCCAAAGGCCAAAAACACCATAATTGATTGATCAGTAACTGAAGGTAGTTGATATTTCTTTTGAATTATAGGCTTTCTTTTCAAGATTTGCGAATATTTGATATTTCTTTTTTTTAAGGAGAAAATAATTTCAATGATAGTTTTTTTTTTTTTCAAGATTCGAAATATTTGATATGTTTTTAAACTAAATTCAATATTTTCTTTTCTTTATAAACAATTGTAGTAATACTTGAAGCTATTTTAGAAATTTGATTACTATTTTTCTAATTTTCTAATTTTATTCGCTCAATCTAAACATTAAAAGTATATGTTTTGACCTTTGTTCAATTTTATCAATTTTTTCATTCAATCTAAACATTGAATGTATTTTGTGAAAATAATTTTTTCATCCATTTCCCGTTGAAGTAAATCAGCAATAAAGACAGTTTTTCTTTTCTTATTTGGTTGTAACAATAAACAAATTCAATCAACTATTTTGGACCATTTTGTTTTATATGATAAAATTGTGTTTCAATCTATCAAATCAATAATCAATTTTAAGAATGTGATATTACAAAACGTCTACATACTACCTGGTTAGAACGAATGAATTCCTCAAAATTTTACAAAATTCATTTGCAAATCCAACTTTTTATGTTTAGAAGCACCATTTTAAAAATCAAATGAATTCAACAGTAAAAGTGCTTCCAAACACTATATATATTTTATTTTTTTTATCATTGTATTTGAGTCAAAGTTAAACTAAAGTGTAAATAAAAATTTAAAAGATAACTTTGTCCTCAAAAGAAAGGAACTAAGTTAAAAAATGTGGATTTATAAATTCCACCTCTTGAGCAAGGATTTGGGTAAGTTTTGAGCAAATCCAAAATTTGCAAATGTGCCTTTAAAATAAGTTACCAAGGTAGTTGTACAATTTTTTTTTCTTTAATAGTGGATTAGATCGATTTTTCTAATTCAATTAGCTTGAGTAATCCCAACCAAACGTTCCTATTCTATTATGTATAATACCATAAGTATATATATGTTTGTGTGATTGAATTTCTTCTTTTTTTTTGTGTGATGAGACATTTATTGTTAGGTCTATATCAAAATTATAAATCTTGTGGTGCAACGGCTTGTCCAATAATATTTGTGGTAGACTTAGGTTCGAACTCAAAAATCTTTGATCATAATACCATTACTTACTAACCAAGGGCCAAAACTCATCTACCCCAACAATTGGGGCATAGCCAAACAAAAATTTGATTCAAAAACTTTAGTTAGCAAAACACAAATACTAAAATAAGTATCGTGCCCATGAAGAAAAGTTGTCCAAGTTTTAATTGAAGGTCTTATTTTCTATGAAAGAGAGAAAAGAAGATAAAAAGACAAATAGAGAAAATATTAGTGAATATTCCCCTTTTCTAAAAAATAATAAAACAATTGTCGAGCACCAAGAAGCGAGTTAATAACAATAGAGGAATAAACCAACTTTGAAAAAAATCTATGTATTAAAGAAATGAAAAGTACATTTTGCTAAATTGGTAAAATTAGAATGACATACAGGTTTTGAAAATTACGAACTACATGAATAGAGTATCTAATTGATAATCTTGCCCTGGAACTATTTTATAATATCAAGCCTATAATATTATGCTATTCAATTTCTCAGTAGGGAAGTTCTAAATTTTGTTTAAGAGAAATTGAAAATAATGATGTTTTCTTAGTGGGTAATAAAATAATGTTTCATAGACGCATATTTTAGTAAAAATTTAAATACATACACGTATATCTTTTAAAAATATATGGGTCCAAAATCCGCCCGTTGTGATAATATTTCATGTGGAATATGATAAATCGATCGTTTGAGATGCATAGAGGACTCTCATATCACAACGAGCATAAACAAAAATTCTGTTACCCTTAATCGATATTATTTAATTTGAAATAATTGCGCCACAACCCCATTTTTGTCCTATTAATCGTGATATCATAGTTAATCCAACGGCTGCCCCTCATTACTAGTGCGACCTAGTTTTATAGTAGTCATCAGCACTCGGTCGCGGCTTTGTTCCATAGGCTCGCATCTCTTAAATGGTTGACGCATATCATGACTATCTAATCGGAGCTTGATTATGAAAGCTCTCGTCTAAATAAGGACATGTAGCGATATTTTTATTTTTATTTTTTGACAGCAAAGTAGCGATACCAAAGGGCATGATCTCTAAACTTTTTGCGTACGTCCAGTCCAATTGTAAAATGTTTGCTTCATGTGAAATGTGGGGAACTAAAAAAATAAAAAAATGGGAGTAAAACATTGTCTTCAAAAATATTTGAACATTAGAAATATATTTTGAGGGAATTAATTTTCTTAACCATTTTTTTTTTTTTTTGAGGAATGGTTCAGATAAAGAGATCTGCTAACCAAAAATCAATCAATTAGTGGTTAAGTAGACCTAGAATGAAGAGACTTGTAAATATGTATTGTCTAGTCACATAAAATGGTAATTTAAGAGTATCGAGAATACAATCTCCCCAATATAGAGACGACCTATTTGCATGACATTTTTTTGCCACCCAATCAGCTGATTGGTTGGCTTGTCTAAGAACAAAGTGAAATGAAAAAAGAGACTTCATTGTAGCAATTCCATGAGTGCAAATATCAACAACAACCGTAGAGCAAAGTTACCAGTATCAAAAGTGATAAAGAGGACAGGTCGCAGAGCAAAGTTAATTCCAAAAAATATTAACTAGAATTATACCTATAATAAATGAAGAATATAGACTTGGATGCTAATAAGAGTTGATATATGAATGTAATTTACTTTCTACTGGGTAAACCACATCAAATGAATGCATGCTATATATTGACCAAAAGAAGTATGTCAACACTCACATCCAATCAAGAAACAATTAACATTGAGCAGAATCGTATAATTTACCACCCAGTCAGGAAACATCAAATGAATGCTATTGACCAAATGATGTAAAACTAATGTCTCTATATGTGTGTGCAGTTTCACTAAACCAGAACAAAGAAAAACTGAGATTAAAGTGTGTGCAGCTAACAACAGATTTAGCAAGTCTGTTAATGAAGTTCGTTCTTCTGACTTTCTTAAAACTGTGCATGTTCATTCAATCTATTCTAGACAACCAACATCCCAACAATGAATTCATGTCACAGGTCTATTGACGCCAAAGGCCAAAAACACCATAATTGATTGATCAGTAACTGAAGGTAGTTGATATTTCTTTTGAATTATAGGCTTTCTTTTCAAGATTTGCGAATATTTGATATTTCTTTTTTTTAAGGAGAAAATAATTTCAATGATAGTTTTTTTTTTTTTCAAGATTCGAAATATTTGATATGTTTTTAAACTAAATTCAATATTTTCTTTTCTTTATAAACAATTGTAGTAATACTTGAAGCTATTTTAGAAATTTGATTACTATTTTTCTAATTTTCTAATTTTATTCGCTCAATCTAAACATTAAAAGTATATGTTTTGACCTTTGTTCAATTTTATCAATTTTTTCATTCAATCTAAACATTGAATGTATTTTGTGAAAATAATTTTTTCATCCATTTCCCGTTGAAGTAAATCAGCAATAAAGACAGTTTTTCTTTTCTTATTTGGTTGTAACAATAAACAAATTCAATCAACTATTTTGGACCATTTTGTTTTATATGATAAAATTGTGTTTCAATCTATCAAATCAATAATCAATTTTAAGAATGTGATATTACAAAACGTCTACATACTACCTGGTTAGAACGAATGAATTCCACAAAATTTTACGAAATTCATTTGCAAATCCAACTTTTTATGTTTAGAAGCACCATTTTAAAAATCAAATGAATTCAACAGTAAAAGTGCTTCCAAACACTATATATATATATATTTTTTTTTTCTTATCATTGTATTTGAGTCAAAATTAAACTAAAGTGTAAATAAAAATTTAAAAGGTAACTTTGTCCTCAAAAGAAAGGAACTAAGTTAAAAAATGTGGATTTATAAATTCCACCTCTTGAGCAAGGATTTGGGTAAGTTTTGAGCAAATCCAAAATTTGCAAATGTGCCTTTAAAATAAGTTACCAAGGTAGTTGTACAATTTTTTTTCTTTAATAGTGGATTAGATCGATTTTTCTAATTCAATTAGCTTGAGTAATCCCAACCAAACGTTCCTATTCTATTATGTATAATACCATAAGTATATATATGTTTGTGTGATTGAATTTCTTTTTTTTTTTTTTGTGATGAGACATTTATTGTTAGGTCTATATCAAAATTATAAATCTTGTGGTGCAACGGCTTGTCCAATAATATTTGTGGTAGACTTAGGTTCGAACTCAAAAATCTTTGATCATAATACCATTACTTACTAACCAAGGGCCAAAACTCATCTACCCCAACAATTGGGGCATAGCCAAACAAAAATTTGATTCAAAAACTTTAGTTAGCAAAACACAAATACTAAAATAAGTATCGTGCCCATGAAGAAAAGTTGTCCAAGTTTTAATTGAAGGTCTTATTTTCTATGAAAGAGAGAAAAGAAGATAAAAAGACAAATAGAGAAAATATTAGTGAATATTCCCCTTTTCTAAAAAATAATAAAACAATTGTCGAGCACCGAGAAGCGAGTTAATAACAATAGAGGAATAAACCAACTTTGAAAAAAATCTATGTATTAAAGAAATGAAAAGTACATTTTGCTAAATTGGTAAAATTAGAATGACATACAGGTTTTGAAAATTACGAACTACATGAATAGAGTATCTAATTGATAATCTTGCCCTGGAACTATTTTATAATATCAAGCCTATAATATTATGCTATTCAATTTCTCAGTAGGGAAGATCTAAATTTTGTTTAAGAGAAAATGAAAATAATGATGTTTTCTTAGTGGGTAATAAAATAATGTTTCATAGACGCATATTTTAGTAAAAATTTAAATACATACACGTATATCTTTAAAAACATATGGGTCCAAAATCCGCCCATTGTGATAATATTTCATGTGGAATATGATAAATCGATCGTTTGAGATGCATAGAGGACTCTCATATCAAAGCGAGCATAAACAAAAATTCTGTTACCATTAATCGATATTATTTAATTTGAAATAATTGCGACACAAACCCATTTTTGTCCTATTAATCGTGATATCATAGTTAATCCAACGGCTGCCCCTCATTACTAGTGCGACCTAGTTTTATAGTAGTCATCAGCACTCGGTCGCGGCTTTGTTCCATAGGCTCGCATCTCTTAAATGGTTGACGCATATCATGACTATCTAATCTGCGCTTGATTATGAAAGCTCTCGTCTAAATTAGGACATGTAGCGATATTTTTATTTTTATTTTTTGACAGCAAAGTAGCGATACCAAAGGGCATGATCTCTAAACTTTTTGCACACGTCCAGTCCAATTGTAAAATGTTTGCTTCATGTGAAATGTGGGGAACTAAAAAAATAAAAAAAATGGGAGTAAAACATTGTCTTCAAAAATATTTGAACATTAGAAATATATTTTGAGGGAATTAATTTTCTTAACCATTTTTTTATTTTTTTTGAGGAATGGTTCAGATAAAGAGATCTGCTAGCCAAAAATCAATCAATTAGTGGTTAAGTAGACCTAGAATGAAGAGACTTATAAATATATATTGACTAGTAACATAAAATGGTAATGTACGAGTATCGAGAATAAAATCTCTCAATATAAAGAAGATCTATTTGCATGACATTTTTTTGCCACCCAATCAGCTTGTCTAATAACAGAGTGAAATGAAAAAAGTGACTTCATTGTAGCAATTCCGTGAGTGCAAATATCAACAACAACCGTAGAGCAAAGTTATCAGTCTCAAAAGTGATAAAGAGGACAGGTCGCAGAGCAAAGTTAATTCCAAAAAATATTAACTAGAATTATACCTATAATAAATGAGGAATATAGACTTGGATGCTAAAAAGAGTTTATATATGAATGTAATTTACTTTCTACTGGGTAAACCACATCAAATGAATGCATGCTATATATTGACCAAAAGAAGTATGTCAACACTCACATCCAATCAAGAAACAATTAACATTGAGCAGAATCGTATAATTTACCACCCAGTCAGGAAACATCAAATGAATGCTATTGACCAAATGATGTAAAACTAATGTCTCTATATGTGTGTGCAGTTTCACTAAACAAGAACAAAGAAAAACTGAGATTAAAGTGTGTGCAGCTAACAACAGATTTAGCAAGTCTGTTAATGAAGTTCGTTCTTCTGACTTTCTTAAAACTGTGCATGTTCATTCAATCTATTCTAGACAACCAACATCCCAACAATGAATTCATGTCACAGGTCTGTTGACGCCAAAGGCCAAAAACACCATAATTGATTGATCAGTAACTGAAGGTAGTTGATATTTCTTTTGAATTATAGGCTTTCTTTTCAAGATTTGCGAATATTTGATATTTCTTTTTTTTAAGGAGAAAATAATTTCAATGATAGTTTTTTTTTTTTTCAAGATTCGAAATATTTGATATGTTTTTAAACTAAATTCAATATTTTCTTTTCTTTATAAACAATTGTAGTAATACTTGAAGCTATTTTAGAAATTTGATTACTATTTTTCTAATTTTCTAATTTTATTCGCTCAATCTAAACATTAAAAGTATATGTTTTGACCTTTGTTCAATTTTATCAATTTTTTCATTCAATCTAAACATTGAATGTATTTTGTGAAAATAATTTTTTCATCCATTTCCCGTTGAAGTAAATCAGCAATAAAGACAGTTTTTCTTTTCTTATTTGGTTGTAACAATAAACAAATTCAATCAACTATTTTGGACCATTTTGTTTTATATGATAAAATTGTGTTTCAATCTATCAAATCAATAATCAATTTTAAGAATGTGATATTACAAAACGTTTACATACTACCTGGTTAGAACGAATGAATTCCTCAAAATTTTACAAAATTCATTTGCAAATCCAACTTTTTATGTTTAGAAGCACCATTTTAAAAATCAAATGAATTCAACAGTAAAAGTGCTTCCAAACACTATATATATTTTATTTTTTTTATCATTGTATTTGAGTCAAAGTTAAACTAAAGTGTAAATAAAAATTTAAAAGATAACTTTGTCCTCAAAAGAAAGGAACTAAGTTAAAAAATGTGGATTTATAAATTCCACCTCTTGAGCAAGGATTTGGGTAAGTTTTGAGCAAATCCAAAATTTGCAAATGTGCCTTTAAAATAAGTTACCAAGGTAGTTGTACAATTTTTTTTTCTTTAATAGTGGATTAGATCGATTTTTCTAATTCAATTAGCTTGAGTAATCCCAACCAAACGTTCCTATTCTATTATGTATAATACCATAAGTATATATATGTTTGTGTGATTGAATTTCTTCTTTTTTTTTGTGTGATGAGACATTTATTGTTAGGTCTATATCAAAATTATAAATCTTGTGGTGCAACGGCTTGTCCAATAATATTTGTGGTAGACTTAGGTTCGAACTCAAAAATATTTGATCATAATACCATTACTTACTAACCAAGGGCCAAAACTCATCTACCCCAACAATTGGGGCATAGCCAAACAAAAATTTGATTCAAAAACTTTAGTTAGCAAAACACAAATACTAAAATAAGTATCGTGCCCATGAAGAAAAGTTGTCCAAGTTTTAATTGAAGGTCTTATTTTCTATGAAAGAGAGAAAAGAAGATAAAAAGACAAATAGAGAAAATATTAGTGAATATTCCCCTTTTCTAAAAAATAATAAAACAATTGTCGAGCACCGAGAAGCGAGTTAATAACAATAGAGGAATAAACCAACTTTGAAAAAAATCTATGTATTAAAGAAATGAAAAGTACATTTTGCTAAATTGGTAAAATTAGAATGACATACAGGTTTTGAAAATTACGAACTACATGAATAGAGTATCTAATTGATAATCTTGCCCTGGAACTATTTTATAATATCAAGCCTATAATATTATGCTATTCAATTTCTCAGTAGGGAAGTTCTAAATTTTGTTTAAGAGAAAATGAAAATAATGATGTTTTCTTAGTGGGTAATAAAATAATGTTTCATAGACGCATATTTTAGTAAAAATTTAAATACATACACGTATATCTTTTAAAAATATATGGGTCCAAAATCCGCCCGTTGTGATAATATTTCATGTGGAATATGATAAATCGATCGTTTGAGATGCATAGAGGACTCTCATATCACAACGAGCATAAACAAAAATTCTGTTACCCTTAATCGATATTATTTAATTTGAAATAATTGCGACACAAACCCATTTTTGTCCTATTAATCGTGATATCATAGTTAATCCAACGGCTGCCCCTCATTACTAGTGCGACCTAGTTTTATAGTAGTCATCAGCACTCGGTCGCGGCTTTGTTCCATAGGCTCGCATCTCTTAAATGGTTGACGCATATCATGACTATCTAATCTGAGCTTGATTATGAAAGCTCTCGTCTAAATAAGGACATGTAGCGATATTTTTATTTTTATTTTTATTTTTTGACAGCAAAGTAGCGATACCAAAGGGCATGATCTCTAAACTTTTTGCGTACGTCCAGTCCAATTGTAAAATGTTTGCTTCATGTGAAATGTGGGGAACTAAAAAAATAAAAAAATGGGAGTAAAACATTGTCTTCAAAAATATTTGAACATTAGAAATATATTTTGAGGGAATTAATTTTCTTAACCATTTTTTTTTTTTTTTGAGGAATGGTTCAGATAAAGAGATCTGCTAACCAAAAATCAATCAATTAGTGGATAAGTAGACCTAGAATGAAGAGACTTGTAAATATGTATTGTCTAGTCACATAAAATGGTAATTTAAGAGTATCGAGAATACAATCTCCCCAATATAGAGACGACCTATTTGCATGACATTTTTTTGCCACCCAATCAGCTGATTGGTTGGCTTGTCTAAGAACAAAGTGAAATGAAAAAAGAGACTTCATTGTAGCAATTCCATGAGTGCAAATATCAACAACAACCGTAGAGCAAAGTTACCAGTATCAAAAGTGATAAAGAGGACAGGTCGCAGAGCAAAGTTAATTCCAAAAAATATTAACTAGAATTATACCTATAATAAATGAAGAATATAGACTTGGATGCTAATAAGAGTTGATATATGAATGTAATTTACTTTCTACTGGGTAAACCACATCAAATGAATGCATGCTATATATTGACCAAAAGAAGTATGTCAACACTCACATCCAATCAAGAAACAATTAACATTGAGCAGAATCGTATAATTTACCACCCAGTCAGGAAACATCAAATGAATGCTATTGACCAAATGATGTAAAACTAATGTCTCTATATGTGTGTGCAGTTTCACTAAACCAGAACAAAGAAAAACTGAGATTAAAGTGTGTGCAGCTAACAACAGATTTAGCAAGTCTGTTAATGAAGTTCGTTCTTCTGACTTTCTTAAAACTGTGCATGTTCATTCAATCTATTTTAGACAACCAACATCCCAACAATGAATTCATGTCACAGGTCTATTGACGCCAAAGGCCAAAAACACCATAATTGATTGATCAGTAACTGAAGGTAGTTGATATTTCTTTTGAATTATAGGCTTTCTTTTCAAGATTTGCGAATATTTGATATTTCTTTTTTTTAAGGAGAAAATAATTTCAATGATAGTTTTTTTTTTTTTCAAGATTCGAAATATTTGATATGTTTTTAAACTAAATTCAATATTTTCTTTTCTTTATAAACAATTGTAGTAATACTTGAAGCTATTTTAGAAATTTGATTACTATTTTTCTAATTTTCTAATTTTATTCGCTCAATCTAAACATTAAAAGTATATGTTTTGACCTTTGTTCAATTTTATCAATTTTTTCATTCAATCTAAACATTGAATGTATTTTGTGAAAATAATTTTTTCATCCATTTCCCGTTGAAGTAAATCAGCAATAAAGACAGTTTTTCTTTTCTTATTTGGTTGTAACAATAAACAAATTCAATCAACTATTTTGGACCATTTTGTTTTATATGATAAAATTGTGTTTCAATCTATCAAATCAATAATCAATTTTAAGAATGTGATATTACAAAACGTCTACATACTACCTGGTTAGAACGAATGAATTCCACAAAATTTTACGAAATTCATTTGCAAATCCAACTTTTTATGTTTAGAAGCACCATTTTAAAAATCAAATGAATTCAACAGTAAAAGTGCTTCCAAACACTATATATATATATTTTTTTTTTTTCTTATCATTGTATTTGAGTCAAAATTAAACTAAAGTGTAAATAAAAATTTAAAAGGTAACTTTGTCCTCAAAAGAAAGGAACTAAGTTAAAAAATGTGGATTTATAAATTCCACCTCTTGAGCAAGGATTTGGGTAAGTTTTGAGCAAATCCAAAATTTGCAAATGTGCCTTTAAAATAAGTTACCAAGGTAGTTGTACAATTTTTTTTCTTTAATAGTGGATTAGATCGATTTTTCTAATTCAATTAGCTTGAGTAATCCCAACCAAACGTTCCTATTCTATTATGTATAATACCATAAGTATATATATGTTTGTGTGATTGAATTTCTTCTTTTTTTTTGTGTGATGAGACATTTATTGTTAGGTCTATATCAAAATTATAAATCTTGTGGTGCAACGGCTTGTCCAATAATATTTGTGGTAGACTTAGGTTCGAACTCAAAAATCTTTGATCATAATACCATTACTTACTAACCAAGGGCCAAAACTCATCTACCCCAACAATTGGGGCATAGCCAAACAAAAATTTGATTCAAAAACTTTAGTTAGCAAAACACAAATACTAAAATAAGTATCGTGCCCATGAAGAAAAGTTGTCCAAGTTTTAATTGAAGGTCTTATTTTCTATGAAAGAGAGAAAAGAAGATAAGAAGACAAATAGAGAAAATATTAGTGAATATTCCCCTTTTCTAAAAAATAATAAAACAATTGTCGAGCACCGAGAAGCGAGTTAATAACAATAGAGGAATAAACCAACTTTGAAAAAAATCTATGTATTAAAGAAATGAAAAGTACATTTTGCTAAATTGGTAAAATTAGAATGACATACAGGTTTTGAAAATTACGAACTACATGAATAGAGTATCTAATTGATAATCTTGCCCTGGAACTATTTTATAATATCAAGCCTATAATATTATGCTATTCAATTTCTCAGTAGGGAAGATCTAAATTTTGTTTAAGAGAAAATGAAAATAATGATGTTTTCTTAGTGGGTAATAAAATAATGTTTCATAGACGCATATTTTAGTAAAAATTTAAATACATACACGTATATCTTTAAAAACATATGGGTCCAAAATCCGCCCATTGTGATAATATTTCATGTGGAATATGATAAATCGATCGTTTGAGATGCATAGAGGACTCTCATATCAAAGCGAGCATAAACAAAAATTCTGTTACCATTAATCGATATTATTTAATTTGAAATAATTGCGACACAAACCCATTTTTGTCCTATTAATCGTGATATCATAGTTAATCCAACGGCTGCCCCTCATTACTAGTGCGACCTAGTTTTATAGTAGTCATCAGCACTCGGTCGCGGCTTTGTTCCATAGGCTCGCATCTCTTAAATGGTTGACGCATATCATGACTATCTAATCTGAGCTTGATTATGAAAGCTCTCGTCTAAATAAGGACATGTAGCGATATTTTTATTTTTATTTTTTGACAGCAAAGTAGCGATACCAAAGGGCATGATCTATAAACTTTTTGCACACGTCCAGTCCAATTGTAAAATGTTTGCTTCATGTGAAATGTGGGGAACTAAAAAAATAAAAAAAATGGGAGTAAAACATTGTCTTCAAAAATATTTGAACATTAGAAATATATTTTGAGGGAATTAATTTTCTTAACCATTTTTTTATTTTTTTTGAGGAATGGTTCAGATAAAGAGATCTGCTAGCCAAAAATCAATCAATTAGTGGTTAAGTAGACCTAGAATGAAGAGACTTATAAATATATATTGACTAGTAACATAAAATGGTAATGTACGAGTATCGAGAATAAAATCTCTCAATATAAAGAAGATCTATTTGCATGACATTTTTTTGCCACCCAATCAGCTTGTCTAATAACAGAGTGAAATGAAAAAAGTGACTTCATTGTAGCAATTCCGTGAGTGCAAATATCAACAACAACCGTAGAGCAAAGTTATCAGTCTCAAAAGTGATAAAGAGGACAGGTCGCAGAGCAAAGTTAATTCCAAAAAATATTAACTAGAATTATACCTATAATAAATGAGGAATATAGACTTGGATGCTAAAAAGAGTTGATATATGAATGTAATTTACTTTCTACTGGGTAAACCACATCAAATGAATGCATGCTATATATTGACCAAAAGAAGTATGTCAACACTCACATCCAATCAAGAAACAATTAACATTGAGCAGAATCGTATAATTTACCACCCAGTCAGGAAACATCAAATGAATGCTATTGACCAAATGATGTAAAACTAATGTCTCTATATGTGTGTGCAGTTTCACTAAACAAGAACAAAGAAAAACTGAGATTAAAGTGTGTGCAGCTAACAACAGATTTAGCAAGTCTGTTAATGAAGTTCGTTCTTCTGACTTTCTTAAAACTGTGCATGTTCATTCAATCTATTCTAGACAACCAACATCCCAACAATGAATTCATGTCACAGGTCTGTTGACGCCAAAGGCCAAAAACACCATAATTGATTGATCAGTAACTGAAGGTAGTTGATATTTCTTTTGAATTATAGGCTTTCTTTTCAAGATTTGCGAATATTTGATATTTCTTTTTTTTAAGGAGAAAATAATTTCAATGATAGTTTTTTTTTTTTTCAAGATTCGAAATATTTGATATGTTTTTAAACTAAATTCAATATTTTCTTTTCTTTATAAACAATTGTAGTAATACTTGAAGCTATTTTAGAAATTTGATTACTATTTTTCTAATTTTCTAATTTTATTCGCTCAATCTAAACATTAAAAGTATATGTTTTGACCTTTGTTCAATTTTATCAATTTTTTCATTCAATCTAAACATTGAATGTATTTTGTGAAAATAATTTTTTCATCCATTTCCCGTTGAAGTAAATCAGCAATAAAGACAGTTTTTCTTTTCTTATTTGGTTGTAACAATAAACAAATTCAATCAACTATTTTGGACCATTTTGTTTTATATGATAAAATTGTGTTTCAATCTATCAAATCAATAATCAATTTTATGAATGTGATATTACAAAACGTTTACATACTACCTGGTTAGAACGAATGAATTCCTCAAAATTTTACAAAATTCATTTGCAAATCCAACTTTTTATGTTTAGAAGCACCATTTTAAAAATCAAATGAATTCAACAGTAAAAGTGCTTCCAAACACTATATATATTTTATTTTTTTTATCATTGTATTTGAGTCAAAGTTAAACTAAAGTGTAAATAAAAATTTAAAAGATAACTTTGTCCTCAAAAGAAAGGAACTAAGTTAAAAAATGTGGATTTATAAATTCCACCTCTTGAGCAAGGATTTGGATAAGTTTTGAGCAAATCCAAAATTTGCAAATGTGCCTTTAAAATAAGTTACCAAGGTAGTTGTACAATTTTTTTTTCTTTAATAGTGGATTAGATCGATTTTTCTAATTCAATTAGCTTGAGTAATCCCAACCAAACGTTCCTATTCTATTATGTATAATACCATAAGTATATATATGTTTGTGTGATTGAATTTCTTCTTTTTTTTTGTGTGATGAGACATTTATTGTTAGGTCTATATCAAAATTATAAATCTTGTGGTGCAACGGCTTGTCCAATAATATTTGTGGTAGACTTAGGTTCGAACTCAAAAATCTTTGATCATAATACCATTACTTACTAACCAAGGGCCAAAACTCATCTACCCCAACAATTGGGGCATAGCCAAACAAAAATTTGATTCAAAAACTTTAGTTAGCAAAACACAAATACTAAAATAAGTATCGTGCCCATGAAGAAAAGTTGTCCAAGTTTTAATTGAAGGTCTTATTTTCTATGAAAGAGAGAAAAGAAGATAAAAAGACAAATAGAGAAAATATTAGTGAATATTCCCCTTTTCTAAAAAATAATAAAACAATTGTCGAGCACCGAGAAGCGAGTTAATAACAATAGAGGAATAAACCAACTTTGAAAAAAATCTATGTATTAAAGAAATGAAAAGTACATTTTGCTAAATTGGTAAAATTAGAATGACATACAGGTTTTGAAAATTACGAACTACATGAATAGAGTATCTAATTGATAATCTTGCCCTGGAACTATTTTATAATATCAAGCCTATAATATTATGCTATTCAATTTCTCAGTAGGGAAGTTCTAAATTTTGTTTAAGAGAAAATGAAAATAATGATGTTTTCTTAGTGGGTAATAAAATAATGTTTCATAGACGCATATTTTAGTAAAAATTTAAATACATACACGTATATCTTTTAAAAATATATGGGTCCAAAATCCGCCCGTTGTGATAATATTTCATGTGGAATATGATAAATCGATCGTTTGAGATGCATAGAGGACTCTCATATCACAACGAGCATAAACAAAAATTCTGTTACCCTTAATCGATATTATTTAATTTGAAATAATTGCGACACAAACCCATTTTTGTCCTATTAATCGTGATATCATAGTTAATCCAACGGCTGCCCCTCATTACTAGTGCGACCTAGTTTTATAGTAGTCATCAGCACTCGGTCGCGGCTTTGTTCCATAGGCTCGCATCTCTTAAATGGTTGACGCATATCATGACTATCTAATCTGAGCTTGATTATGAAAGCTCTCGTCTAAATAAGGACATGTAGCGATATTTTTATTTTTATTTTTTGACAGCAAAGTAGCGATACCAAAGGGCATGATCTCTAAACTTTTTGCGTACGTCCAGTCCAATTGTAAAATGTTTGCTTCATGTGAAATGTGGGGAACTAAAAAAATAAAAAAATGGGAGTAAAACATTGTCTTCAAAAATATTTGAACATTAGAAATATATTTTGAGGGAATTAATTTTCTTAACCATTTTTTTTTTTTTTGAGGAATGGTTCAGATAAAGAGATCTGCTAACCAAAAATCAATCAATTAGTGGTTAAGTAGACCTAGAATGAAGAGACTTGTAAATATGTATTGTCTAGTCACATAAAATGGTAATTTAAGAGTATCGAGAATACAATCTCCCCAATATAGAGACGACCTATTTGCATGACATTTTTTTGCCACCCAATCAGCTGATTGGTTGGCTTGTCTAAGAACAAAGTGAAATGAAAAAAGAGACTTCATTGTAGCAATTCCATGAGTGCAAATATCAACAACAACCGTAGAGCAAAGTTACCAGTATCAAAAGTGATAAAGAGGACAGGTCGCAGAGCAAAGTTAATTCCAAAAAATATTAACTAGAATTATACCTATAATAAATGAAGAATATAGACTTGGATGCTAATAAGAGTTGATATATGAATGTAATTTACTTTCTACTGGGTAAACCACATCAAATGAATGCATGCTATATATTGACCAAAAGAAGTATGTCAACACTCACATCCAATCAAGAAACAATTAACATTGAGCAGAATCGTATAATTTACCACCCAGTCAGGAAACATCAAATGAATGCTATTGACCAAATGATGTAAAACTAATGTCTCTATATGTGTGTGCAGTTTCACTAAACCAGAACAAAGAAAAACTGAGATTAAAGTGTGTGCAGCTAACAACAGATTTAGCAAGTCTGTTAATGAAGTTCGTTCTTCTGACTTTCTTAAAACTGTGCATGTTCATTCAATCTATTTTAGACAACCAACATCCCAACAATGAATTCATGTCACAGGTCTATTGACGCCAAAGGCCAAAAACACCATAATTGATTGATCAGTAACTGAAGGTAGTTGATATTTCTTTTGAATTATAGGCTTTCTTTTCAAGATTTGCGAATATTTGATATTTCTTTTTTTTAAGGAGAAAATAATTTCAATGATAGTTTTTTTTTTTTTCAAGATTCGAAATATTTGATATGTTTTTAAACTAAATTCAATATTTTCTTTTCTTTATAAACAATTGTAGTAATACTTGAAGCTATTTTAGAAATTTGATTACTATTTTTCTAATTTTCTAATTTTATTCGCTCAATCTAAACATTAAAAGTATATGTTTTGACCTTTGTTCAATTTTATCAATTTTTTCATTCAATCTAAACATTGAATGTATTTTGTGAAAATAATTTTTTCATCCATTTCCCGTTGAAGTAAATCAGCAATAAAGACAGTTTTTCTTTTCTTATTTGGTTGTAACAATAAACAAATTCAATCAACTATTTTGGACCATTTTGTTTTATATGATAAAATTGTGTTTCAATCTATCAAATCAATAATCAATTTTAAGAATGTGATATTACAAAACGTCTACATACTACCTGGTTAGAACGAATGAATTCCACAAAATTTTACGAAATTCATTTGCAAATCCAACTTTTTATGTTTAGAAGCACCATTTTAAAAATCAAATGAATTCAACAGTAAAAGTGCTTCCAAACACTATATATATATATATTTTTTTTTTCTTATCATTGTATTTGAGTCAAAATTAAACTAAAGTGTAAATAAAAATTTAAAAGGTAACTTTGTCCTCAAAAGAAAGGAACTAAGTTAAAAAATGTGGATTTATAAATTCCACCTCTTGAGCAAGGATTTGGGTAAGTTTTGAGCAAATCCAAAATTTGCAAATGTGCCTTTAAAATAAGTTACCAAGGTAGTTGTACAATTTTTTTTCTTTAATAGTGGATTAGATCGATTTTTCTAATTCAATTAGCTTGAGTAATCCCAACCAAACGTTCCTATTCTATTATGAATAATACCATAAGTATATATATGTTTGTGTGATTGAATTTCTTCTTTTTTTTTGTGTGATGAGACATTTATTGTTAGGTCTATATCAAAATTATAAATCTTGTGGTGCAACGGCTTGTCCAATAATATTTGTGGTAGACTTAGGTTCGAACTCAAAAATCTTTGATCATAATACCATTACTTACTAACCAAGGGCCAAAACTCATCTACCCCAACAATTGGGGCATAGCCAAACAAAAATTTGATTCAAAAACTTTAGTTAGCAAAACACAAATACTAAAATAAGTATCGTGCCCATGAAGAAAAGTTGTCCAAGTTTTAATTGAAGGTCTTATTTTCTATGAAAGAGAGAAAAGAAGATAAAAAGACAAATAGAGAAAATATTAGTGAATATTCCCCTTTTCTAAAAAATAATAAAACAATTGTCGAGCACCGAGAAGCGAGTTAATAACAATAGAGGAATAAACCAACTTTGAAAAAAATCTATGTATTAAAGAAATGAAAAGTACATTTTGCTAAATTGGTAAAATTAGAATGACATACAGGTTTTGAAAATTACGAACTACATGAATAGAGTATCTAATTGATAATCTTGCCCTGGAACTATTTTATAATATCAAGCCTATAATATTATGCTATTCAATTTCTCAGTAGGGAAGATCTAAATTTTGTTTAAGAGAAAATGAAAATAATGATGTTTTCTTAGTGGGTAATAAAATAATGTTTCATAGACGCATATTTTAGTAAAAATTTAAATACATACACGTATATCTTTAAAAACATATGGGTCCAAAATCCGCCCATTGTGATAATATTTCATGTGGAATATGATAAATCGATCGTTTGAGATGCATAGAGGACTCTCATATCAAAGCGAGCATAAACAAAAATTCTGTTACCATTAATCGATATTATTTAATTTGAAATAATTGCGACACAAACCCATTTTTGTCCTATTAATCGTGATATCATAGTTAATCCAACGGCTGCCCCTCATTACTAGTGCGACCTAGTTTTATAGTAGTCATCAGCACTCGGTCGCGGCTTTGTTCCATAGGCTCGCATCTCTTAAATGGTTGACGCATATCATGACTATCTAATCTGAGCTTGATTATGAAAGCTCTCGTCTAAATAAGGACATGTAGCGATATTTTTATTTTTATTTTTTGACAGCAAAGTAGCGATACCAAAGGGCATGATCTCTAAACTTTTTGCACACGTCCAGTCCAATTGTAAAATGTTTGCTTCATGTGAAATGTGGGGAACTAAAAAAATAAAAAAAATGGGAGTAAAACATTGTCTTCAAAAATATTTGAACATTAGAAATATATTTTGAGGGAATTAATTTTCTTAACCATTTTTTTATTTTTTTTGAGGAATGGTTCAGATAAAGAGATCTGCTAGCCAAAAATCAATCAATTAGTGGTTAAGTAGACCTAGAATGAAGAGACTTATAAATATATATTGACTAGTAACATAAAATGGTAATGTACGAGTATCGAGAATAAAATCTCTCAATATAAAGAAGATCTATTTGCATGACATTTTTTTGCCACCCAATCAGCTTGTCTAATAACAGAGTGAAATGAAAAAAGTGACTTCATTGTAGCAATTCCGTGAGTGCAAATATCAACAACAACCGTAGAGCAAAGTTATCAGTCTCAAAAGTGATAAAGAGGACAGGTCGCAGAGCAAAGTTAATTCCAAAAAATATTAACTAGAATTATACCTATAATAAATGAGGAATATAGACTTGGATGCTAAAAAGAGTTGATATATGAATGTAATTTACTTTCTACTGGGTAAACCACATCAAATGAATGCATGCTATATATTGACCAAAAGAAGTATGTCAACACTCACATCCAATCAAGAAACAATTAACATTGAGCAGAATCGTATAATTTACCACCCAGTCAGGAAACATCAAATGAATGCTATTGACCAAATGATGTAAAACTAATGTCTCTATATGTGTGTGCAGTTTCACTAAACAAGAACAAAGAAAAACTGAGATTAAAGTGTGTGCAGCTAACAACAGATTTAGCAAGTCTGTTAATGAAGTTCGTTCTTCTGACTTTCTTAAAACTGTGCATGTTCATTCAATCTATTCTAGACAACCAACATCCCAACAATGAATTCATGTCACAGGTCTGTTGACGCCAAAGGCCAAAAACACCATAATTGATTGATCAGTAACTGAAGGTAGTTGATATTTCTTTTGAATTATAGGCTTTCTTTTCAAGATTTGCGAATATTTGATATTTCTTTTTTTTAAGGAGAAAATAATTTCAATGATAGTTTTTTTTTTTTTCAAGATTCGAAATATTTGATATGTTTTTAAACTAAATTCAATATTTTCTTTTCTTTATAAACAATTGTAGTAATACTTGAAGCTATTTTAGAAATTTGATTACTATTTTTCTAATTTTCTAATTTTATTCGCTCAATCTAAACATTAAAAGTATATGTTTTGACCTTTGTTCAATTTTATCAATTTTTTCATTCAATCTAAACATTGAATGTATTTTGTGAAAATAATTTTTTCATCCATTTCCCGTTGAAGTAAATCAGCAATAAAGACAGTTTTTCTTTTCTTATTTGGTTGTAACAATAAACAAATTCAATCAACTATTTTGGACCATTTTGTTTTATATGATAAAATTGTGTTTCAATCTATCAAATCAATAATCAATTTTAAGAATGTGATATTACAAAACGTTTACATATTACCTGGTTAGAACGAATGAATTCCACAAAATTTTGCGAAATTCATTTGCAAATCTAACTTTTTATGTTTAGAAGCACCATTTTAAAAATCAAATGAATTCAACAGTAAAAGTACTTCCAAACACTATATATATATATTTTTTTTTTTTATCTTTGTATTTGAGTCAAAGTTAAACTAAAGTGTAAAGAAAAATTTAAAAGGTAATTTTGTCCTCAAAAGAAAGGAACTAAGTTAAAAAAAATGTGGATTGATAAATTAAACCTCTTGAGCAAGGATTTGGGTAAGTTTTGAGCAAATCCAAAATTTGCAAATGTGCCTTTAAAATAAGTTACCAAGGTAGTTGTACAATTTTTTTGTTCTTTAATAGTGGATTAGATCGATTTTTCTAATTCAATTAGCTTCAGTAATCCCAACCAAACGTTCCTATTCTATTATGTATAATATCATAAGTATATATATGTTTGTGTGATTGAATTTATTCTTTTTTTTGTGTGTGATGAGACATTTATCATTAGGTCTATATCAGAATTATAAATCTTGTGGTGCAACAGTTTGTCCAACAATATTTGTAGTGGACTTAGGTTCGAACCCAAAAATCTTTGATCATAATACCATTTCCTACTAACCAAGGGCCAAAACTCATCTACCCCAACAATTGGGGCATAGCCAAACAAAAATTTGATACTAAAACTTTAGTTAGCAAAACACAAATACTAAAATAAGTGTCGTGCTCATGAAGAAAAGTTGCCCAAGTTTTAATTGAAGGTCTTATTTTCTAGGAAAGAGAGAAAAGAAGATAAAGAGACAAATAGAGAAAAAATTAGTGAATATTCCCCTTTTTTAAAAAATAATAAAACAATTGTCGAGCACCGATAAGCGAGCTAAGAACAATAGAGGAATAAACCAACTTGGAAAAAAATCTATATATTAAAGAAATGAAAAGTGCGTTTTGCTAAATTGGTAAAATTAGAATGACATACAGGTTTTGGGCCCTGACCTAACTATGTTAGCCGGGCACTAGGGTTAAGGGGTAAAGTCGTCAGAGTCAAACGGGGAGGGTTTAAATCATCTCTGCCGCGCTTTAGCGGCCTCTATCTACTAACAGAGGTACGTGTATTATATTTTGTCCTTTTATTATATTTTTTTCTATTATTCTTTTGAACACCGCAAAGATGATGTTTTGAGTTTCTGTTTCGGTTTTATGATTTAACAATCACACGTTAAAACAATCACACACAGATATATATACACAACAAAAAATATCAGTGATAAAAACTTGCAAATTTTGCTTTCAGAGGTATTCCTTTTGACGTACTTCATCGCTGAACCAGAGGAGGCTGAACCAAGGGACCTTTCAAGGGTATTACTTTTGCTTTTGTTTCTGTTTACATTCCTTCTTGTTCTTTAATTTAATTTTCACTTATTTAATTTTCACTTTCCATCTGTGTCTACTTTCTTTTGTTTTTTTTTCTTTTTAATTACTTAGTCGTTTCGCGAATGGGCTTCTTCTCCAACTCGCAAAAGCATATGGGTAGAAAACAAGAAACGAACTGACATTATTGGAACAAGCGATGAGTTTCGGCGTGTCTTTAGGTATATCTGTTACTTCTGTAATCTATTTTGCATTGGGTTTATATTGTTGAATACATTTTAATTTTTATTGCAGGCCTATTTTTCTTGACGCCTACGAGGTGTTGTGTTTAAGGCAGGAACTACATACGCGTTATGCGGCTGCTGAAGTTCCTCCAAGTGGGTTGGCTGAGCCAGGCATTCCGGCGGGCTGGCTACCAAAGGGTGGTAAGTCCATTTTTTACCAAACACCTTAAGCACATTCTCTTAATTCTCTCTCACACACGCACGAGTCACTAACACTCACATACCCACTGATGCACGCTAATGAACACACATGCACAAACTATTATACACACTAAAAGAATACACACAAACTTTTAATTTTTGTATATGGTTGATGTGGATATGGTGTGTGAAGTTAACACTTGTTTGAAAGGATACGTGTTCTTTTTCTTGTAACTTTTAATTTAGTGTACACGAACTTTTAATTTCATATTTTTTTTCTTATAACTTTTAATTTAGCATACACGCAAGCTTTTTCTTGGCATGTGAATGATTTAGATTGATGTGCATTTTGAGGTTGTTATATGAAAATTGTATATGTTAATAATGGTGCAAGTGAAGCGAGGTGGTATCCACACAAAAAAGAATACACACAAACTTTTAGTTTCATATCTTTTTGTAGCGAGTATAGAACTCAATGATCTGAAGGCTGATATCGATGCATTGGAAGATCTCGTTTTCTATGTTTTTCGCCTCCAGCCACCGTTTGGAAACAAGAACCATGTTCCGGTAGTTCTACATAAATTCCAAGTGATGTGTCAAAAGGCAAAAAGCTCCAGCACATTTAAAGGGCTACGGTTGGTCTCTTTTGCTAATTTGTTTTTTCATTCTTAAGTTTATTAACAGTTTTTCATCTTTTAACATTTTGAAATTATCCTTGATCAGGTATTGGGTTTATTTTGTAACGAAAAATCCTTTAATTTTTACACCTACGGAGTCGATGAGTTTTGTTCAAAAAACCTGGAATTTGAGAAAGATGAATCCATCCCAGTTTGATGGTGTTGTTGGGATGTCAAAAATGCGAAATTTTATCCTGAAAATCAATGCTACCATGAAACAACTAAATTACGTCAAGCAATATAGAAATCCCTACAGCAATCCCTCCAGCAATCCCTACAGCCATCCCTGTACATCAATCTATTATATGGAAAATGTGAAAAGACACTTCCAAAATGCACCAAAGGTTTTTGATTCTAGCGGAATTATGATTTTTGACCCTAAGATGACTACTTTGTTAGAGATTTTCAATAGCTTGGTTGATGTGTTGTTTGATGTTATACCATTTGCGTATGAGGGCATGGCTACTGGGTATTATACATCCCCACTATCATTTCCACTCTCTCATAGGTAATATAAAGAATAATGTTATCGTTTTAGTAATTACTGTTTCGTATTTCAATTGTTTAATGTTATTTTATATTTGTAGGATGGATTTAATTGAATTTTTAGAGGAAGAGCCTTATATTGTTTGGCCCAGAGATGCTTATTAAGTAAATTCCCATCTTTCAACATATGTGTATGTTAATTTTAATTGAGCAAATGGTTTGCATGCGTACTATAATTGTTCTGCTCACACATTTATCTTCTCTCCTTGTAGACGACAAGTTCGTTCTTGGCCAGAAAAGCAGCTGACGAGAAAGTTCGGTGCTCGGTTGTGCTGCGTCATGTTTTTTGATGTCCGTATAATACGTACTGTCCTATTATTAGTAATGTAATATTGAAGTTTATACTATGCAATGCATTTAGCTCTGCATTAATCGAGTGAGCAAGTGAGACTTGGAGAAGCGGATGATGGTTTTTCTTTTTTTGCCAAAGCGATGATGGGCTGACTATACGTACTGTCCTATTATTAGTAATTTAATATTGAAGTTTATTCTATGCAATGCATTTAGCTCTGCATTAATGGATTGAGCAAGTGAGACTTGGAGAAACGGATGATGGTTTTTCTTTTTTTGCCAAGTGATGATGGGCTGACTATACAAGTCTTCTGTTGTGATGATGGACTGAAGTTTATACATGTCTTCTGTTGTTTGTTTCTCTCCTTGCTTGCCGTACTGGAGGCTTTGGTAGCCATGCAGAGTAGACGTGATCAGTTTTATGTTTTCAAGCTGTGATCGTATGCTCGACATCTTGCTCCCTGCCAAAAGGAGAAAGAGTTGAATTTTTCTGTTGTGATCAGCCTTGAGTTCATATCTTTTCTTACTTGAAATTTGAAGATATATTTTATTTTTATCTTTGTCAGCGAAGTAGCGATACCAAAGGGAATGATCTCTAAACCTTTTGCCCCCGTCCGGTCCAATTGTAAAATGTTTGTTTCATGTGAAATGTGGGGAACTGAAAAAAAATGGTAAGATGGGAGGAAAAAATTATCTTAGAAAAATATTATGTAGTAGAAAAAGAATTGTATAGTATGTATTGCTCGAAAGTAGATGCAAAATGATGCCGTTTCTGTTTTGTGTTAATTTGTTATGGCTTTTGCTTTTGGTTTATTTCTTTTTTAAGGCTCTTTTTGTTTTATATGAAAATGTGGGAAATGAAAAGATAAAAGAGATGGGAAGAAAATATTGTTTTAGAAAAATTGAAGGAGTAATTCTTTTGAATTATAGGCTTTCTTTTCAAGATTTGCGAATATTTGATATTTCTTTTTTTTTAGGAGAAAATAATTTCAATGATAGCTTTTTTTTTTCAAGATTCGAAATATTTGATATGTTTTTAAACTAAATTCAATATTTTCTTTTCTTTATAAACAATTGTAGTAATACTTGAAGCTATTTTAGAAATTTGATTACTATTTTTCTAATTTTCTAATTTTATTCGTTCAATCTAAACATTAAAAGTATATGTTTTGACCTTTGTTCAATTTTATCAATTTTTTCATTCAATCTAAACATTGAATGTATTTTGTGAAAATAATTTTTTCATCCATTTCCCGTTGAAGTAAATCAGCAATAAAGACAGTTTTTCTTTTCTTATTTGGTTGTAACAATAAACAAATTCAATCAACTATTTTGGACCATTTTGTTTTATATGATAAAATTGTGTTTCAATCTATCAAATCAATAATCAATTTTAAGAATGTGATATTACAAAACGTTTACATACTACCTGGTTAGAACGAATGAATTCCACAAAATTTTGCGAAATTCATTTGCAAATCCAACTTTTTATGTTTAGAAGCACCATTTTAAAAATCAAATGAATTCAACAGTAAAAGTACTTCCAAACACTATATATATTTTATTTTTTTTATCATTGTATTTGAGTCAAAGTTAAACTAAAGTGTAAAGAAAAATTTAAAAGGTAATTTTGTCCTCAAAAGAAAGGAACTAAGTTAAAAAATGTGGATTTATAAATTCCACCTCTTGAGTAAAGATTTGGGTAAGTTTTGAGCAAATCCAAAATTTGCAAATGTGCCTTTAAAATAAGTTACCAAGGTAGTTGTACAATTTTTTTTTTCTTTAATAGTGGATTAGATCGATTTTTCTAATTCAATTAGCTTCAGTAATCCCAACCAAACGTTCCTATTCTATTATGTATAATATCATAAGTATATATATGTTTGTGTGATTGAATTTCTTTTTTTTTTTGCGTGTGATGAGACATTTATTGTTAGGTCTATATCAAAATTATAAATTTTGTGGTGCAACAGCTTGTCCAACAATATTTGTGGTGGACTTAGGTTCGAACTCAAAAATCTTTGATCATAATACCATTACCTACTAACCAAGGGCCAAAACTCTTCTACCCCAACAATTGGGCAATAGCCAAACAAAAATTTGATTCAAAAACTTTAGTTAGCAAAACACAAATACTTAAATAAGTATCGTGCTCATGAAGAAAAGTTGCCCAAGTTTTAATTGAATGTCTTATTTTCTATGAAAGAGAGAAAAGAAGATAAAGAGACAAATAGAGAAAAAATTAGTGAATATTCCCCTTTTCTAAAAAATAATAGAACAATTGTCGAGTATCGATAAGTGAGTTGAGAACAATAGAGGAATAAACCAACTTCCACAAAAATCTATGTATTAAAGAAATGAAAAGTGCATTTTGCTAAATTGGTAAAATTAGAATGACATACAGGTTTTGAAAATTACGAACTACATGAATAGAGTATCTAATTGATAATCTTGCCCTGGAACTATTTTATAATATCAAGCCTATAATATTATGCTATTCAATTTCTCAGTAGGGAAGATCTAAATTTTGTTTAAGAGAAAATGAAAATAATGATGTTTTCTTAGTGGGTAATAAAATAATGTTTCATAGACGCATATTTTAGTAAAAATTTAAATACATACACGTATATCTTTTAAAAATATATGGGCCCAAAATCCGCCCATTGTGATAATATTGTATGTGGAATATGATAAATCGATCGCTTGAGATGCATAGAGGACTCTCATATCACAGCGAGCATAAACAAAAATTCTGTTACCATTAATCGATATTATTTAATTTGAAATAGTTGCGACACAAACCCATTTTCGTCCTATCATAGTTAATCCAACGGCTGCCCCTCATTACCACAGCGACCTAGTTTTATAGTAGTCATCAGCACTCGGTAGCGATACCAACGGGCATGATCTCTAAACTTTTTGCACACGTCCAGTCCAATTGTAAAATGTTTGTTTCATGTGAAACGTGGGGAACTAAAAAAATAAAAAAAAAATAGGAGGAAAACATTATCTTCAAAAATATTTGAACATTAGAAATATATTTTGAGGAATTAATTTTCTTAACCATTTTTTTTTTTTTTTTGAGGAATGGTTCAGATAAAGAGATCTGCTAGCCAAAAGTCAATCAATTAGTGGGTGAAGTAGACCTAGAATGAAGAGACTTGTAAATATGTATTGTCTAGTCACATAAAATGGTAATTTAAGAGTATCGAGAATACAATCTCTCCAATATAGAGACGGCCTATTTGCATGACATTTTTTTGCCACCCAATCAGCTGATTGGTTGGCTTGTCTAAGAACAAAGTGAAATGAAAAAAGAGACTTCATTGTAGCAATTCCGTGAGTGCAAATATCAACAACAACCGTAGAGCAAAGTTACCAGTATCAAAAGTGATAAAGAGGACAGGTCGCAGAGCAAAGTTAATTCCAAAAAATATTAACTAGAATTATACCTATAATAAATGAGGAATATAGACTTGGATGCTAAAAAGAGTTGATATATGAATGTAATTTACTTTCTACTGGGTAAACCACATCAAATGAATGCATGCTATATATTGACCAAAAGAAGTATGTCAACACTCACATCCAATCAAGAAACAATTAACATTGAGCAGAATCGTATAATTTACCACCCAGTCAGGAAACATCAAATGAATGCTATTGACCAAATGATGTAAAACTAATGTCTCTATATGTGTGTGCAGTTTCACTAAACCAGAACAAAGAAAAACTGAGATTAAAGTGTGTGCAGCTAACAACAGATTTAGCAAGTCTGTTAATGAAGTTCGTTCTTCTGACTTTCTTAAAACTGTGCATGTTCATTCAATCTATTCTAGACAACCAACATCCCAACAATGAATTCATGTCACAGGTCTGTTGACGCCGAAGGCCAAAAACACCATAATTTATTGATCAGTAACTGAAGGAGCATACATACCACCAAAGACAACAATAAAACATACATTCTAGTCTAAATATTTCTTCAATGCCTGCAGTCTTGTAGAAAAGCTTGCACCAGGAAAAAGGACCCTTCTACCTGCCAACATAGAGAACAAAGTAGACAAGTTACTGTACGTAAAAACAATTATGTCATCAAACAGCAACGATTTCGAGATATATTTTTTTTTTTTTTGAGAGGTATTCATAACAACGATTCCGAAATATTAAACAAATAAGGCTAAGAAAAGCAAACCAAGGCTTCCACAAAAGCCCCAACCAGTGAAAAATGGGATCGAGGGTCGGCTTCGCTTCTTTTTGGGGATCACAACATCCCTAAAAAATATATATACATATATGTTAGCAAGTGGCATGATACATAAACCTCAATTTGAATTGACTGAATAAAGATTCTTAAAATATTAGTATTAGAATATTGTAAAAAGGAAAACACAAGGAAAAGAAAGAGAAAAGTTACACAGCAAATGCAGCCTGAACATTGTGTGGATAAGCTGGTGCGATACATTTTTTTCTTGAGATAACTTTCAAAACTGGGTAGGTCTGACCAAGCCCAATGCGAAATTTTACACATCGATAATCCATATAGTGCGCAAAATGTGTTTCTTCATTGTTGCCATCTTGGCAACTACAAGCGTACATGTTGCCATCCCTCCAAAATAAAGCAAGCTCACCTTCTCCGAGGTGAACTAGTCGAGGAAAATCGACCTCGTCAGCAAATGGAGTATGAAGCAGCCCCTCTTTAATTACATCAACACAGAAAGTTTTGCGTTCTACAAGGTCCAGACCAAGTATGTATGTGCCCCCCCCAACATCCGTCCATAGCAAAACCTTTCCAACAACCACAGCAGGATCATTACCAAAACTCACGACCATGTCTTGGTGAAAAGGAGCATCACCAAACGGCTCCCAACCATCACCAGGGGTATAGGTAAAAGCAGATGGGGGCTCTCCATATGTAACAATCAAAATATAGCCCATTTCATCCACTGAAGCAGATAAAAAATTCAGTTTCCCAACTGGAGCTGGAGGGTTGGATAGAGTAACCCAAGATTTTTTCTCTTCATCCAGCACTTCCATGAAAGAGAAGTCCTCACGGCTTGAGGAAACCCCACCAGCAGCATAAAGTTTGCCGCCAAGGACCAGGAGGTGAGGATGTCCCCTGGGTAGGTTCAGATCAGGACCCTTTTCCCAGTTACAAGGGTCATTACGCATATCACAATATTCAACCAGCTGATTATGCTCATAACGAAGACTCAACTTGTGATAATCTTCATCACTAAGTCTAGGACCAGATTTCAA
This sequence comes from Ehretia macrophylla, assembly GCA_037974665.1. Taxonomy (NCBI): domain Eukaryota; kingdom Viridiplantae; phylum Streptophyta; class Magnoliopsida; order Boraginales; family Ehretiaceae; genus Ehretia; species Ehretia macrophylla. The sequence continues at coordinate 8,899,633 of CM075764.1, read as the reverse complement.
AATTCTTCTGTAATTCTCTACCAGGTGCATTTGTTCAGCAAAAGAGTAATACGAACCCCCAACACGATATATGATAGAATTGATGGAAGCAAAGCTGTTAAATTGTAACAATTCTTGATGGTAGTGACAGGGGAAGCCACTACAGAGATGTATTTATCTTTTGGTTCAACGGTACCTGATTTTGTCTTGTCACTTTCCACCTCCATAAACAAGTCATCGAATGCATATAAATTCGTTGACCTATCGACCAATGTTTCCCACATATCAATAGCAAATACAAGACATCGCTTCAATTCTCGAGTCTCTGCCATCTGCTTGATCGAGATCTATGCAAAAGATAAAGATGCTACCATGAGAGTTAAGCAATTTTGCATATATCAAAATCAAGATCAAATTCAAACTATATCTCTACTTCCAAAAACAAGATGCTCATAACATATCATAAAGGACCAACAATCAAGAAAACATCAACTACCAAACAACCAGCAAAGAAAATAATCCAAAAACAGGTTGCAATAGACTGCCATAGGGTCAAAAAGCACACTCGGCAGTGTAAGTCCCAATCTTTGTCCTCTGATAGGCATGCATACATCTTCCAGAACATTTTCATAACTATGCCCAGTGAATTTGAAATTAGGAACAAGTGTATATCTCCGATTCTACCATACGTTGAAGTGGAACAACATCCACAATATATTGATAACAAAATTATACCAAAATTTTTTATTTATAACAGTCCTAATGCAAGAAGCGAACATGCAACAATCTTATTGGACTAATAATATTGCTCAACCTATCACATATAACAGTTCAAGCATCATTACTAATATTATCCCAAAACCCTAACTTAAGGCCAAAAAACTAAAAAATCATGAACCCTAAAACCATAAAATCCAATATGCAATACAATTTTTTTTGCAGTTGATCAAACAAAACAGGCTTATAATACATAAAATAAACGGAACAATACCATATTAAACACTTATATGCTTGTATTAAAAAACCCTAAACTCAAACCTCGATATATGATGATGCAGATGAAAAGCCACGTTTTTTAATATACTCGTGTTTATAAACAAATACACACGAACATAGATACAATTTTTAAGCATACGCACAAAATCTCCAACATTCCATTTCACTTCTTGCATCTCAAAATCAAAAACTCATTCATCTACATACACAAATGTATAAATTCCGCAGAAATAAAAAAATAAAAATCGAAAACAACACCAAGAAAAATGCAAAGGCACGTATATGATACATAAATATATATTTGGGGCTGTCGGAGATGGGGGGTTTGCGATCGGATGAGGAAAAAGAAAAGAATGAAAGTACTGTTGAAATAGAGAGAAGAGAGAGAAAGAGAGAATGAAGCTTCCAGGTGCGAGAGAAAGAAGGGTGAGGGCTGAAGGGTGGGAATGGGGAAGGGTGGTTGATGGTCGAGGGTGGGGAAGGAGGGTGAGGGCTGACCAGGGGTGGTGGAGAAGGAGGGTAAGGGCTGACCAGGGGTGGTGGTGGAAGATGGTCTTTTTAAAAAAAAATTCTTTATTTTATTTTTTTATTTAGTGATAAATGGGTGGAGATGAAAAAAATATATATATACATCATAAAAAAGTAAAAACATCATTTAATAGTTTAAAAGAAACATGAAAAGGACAATGTGACACCATTTCTATAATACATGAGACTTTTTTAAAATTTTACGAACATAGGAAGGTATAGTGATATTTTTGCTTATTACAAGGAGTAACGTGATATTTATCCATAATTATATAATGACCATTGCACAAGTTTTGGCCCAAACCCAAAATATGGGTAATGGTTTCATTGGATTTGACAAAGATACTTCACTTTCAGTAATAGTATGATGTAGTAGAAACTAAGAAAGTAGTTGTATTGTCAGTGTCTATGCAAAAATTTGACAAGGTAAAAAAAAAAATCTATGCAAGAAGCATTATTGTAAAACAGTGAACGCAGAAAGCAGACACTCGAAGTAGACTTCAACAACTACGTTTCAAGGCGCAGATTTCAGCGCCTGTATGAAGATTTTCAGCGGATAACGCCCAATATAATGTTCTCTCCAATGCCGGCAAACAAAGCACTTAGAGCCAATCAAATGAAATAACCAATTCCTTAAGGAGATCAATCATAGACAATTACGTTGCACTAAAATACTCAACCCACAACAAAATGAAAGATAATAAGATTACAAGCAAGAATACAATAGCAATCAATCTCTCAGTGAGCAAGCCATATAGTACTGTACATAAATTACAGCACGGCAAGTCTCTCCAACTCCCTTGTTCGATCGTAACACATGTAAATTCTTCCACTAGCCTGAATTATTTCTCGTTGAGGACGCAAACTTCTCAAGAGATACAAGGGGAAGCATTTTAGCCTACCTCACCCAACTCACCACATTAACCCATCCAATAATTTTGGAAAGAATGCTCGACAAAATCAAACGATCAAGTCACGCACGCAAATCATGACAGAACTTGCAACACTTAGCTGTACGTGTCTTCCTTAAGTAGAAGATTCTTTAAATTTTCTGCCTGGGACCAAGTCGCTTGAAACGTGTATGACCAGGAAAGTTGCAGCTTTAGAGCAGAAATAATTTCAGGATTTCTCGAGTTGTCAAGAGGTTGTATTCTTCCTTTCTTCAAGGACAGAACCCTCTTTAAGTGCAATTTGTGCCTCATTTTCCCTTCCTAGAGCAAAGAGCGTAGCAGCTTGTAAATATGATGCAATATGCCAAACAGGAGATATGACTTGTGCTTGTACTGCATCATTGAGAGCTTCCTGCGGCATATCATTCATGAGATATGATAGACTACGGCGAGCGTACACAGTTGGGGAGACCATGGTCCCAACATCAATAAACTGCAAAGACGTGATGAAAAGGCATCAGATTTATGGCTGAATGACAATTTGGAATAAGAGCTCGCAAGGAAGATCTTTCAAGAGAATATCTAAAATCTTCTATGAAAATGCATTTTGGTGAGATTCATGACAATCAAAAGAACTGAAAGAGAAGGTTGACCATGACAAAGGCAATGGACACTTGTTTCAGAGTTTGCAAAATATCATCACTCCTCCCATCAACGAATAATATCAATTAGATGTCTGGTTTAACAAGGTTCCCAGGCTCTACAGCTAAAATTTCAGAAGATTACAAGCCAACTCTCCGCCATAGTAAAGCACTAAAGTATAACCTGTGTATAGCACTCAATTGCAGCCTTAAAATCTTTATGCCGGAAAGCCACATCACCCTTTTTCTTAGAGGTCAATGTATCCTGCATCTGATTGGTCCACATCTGGAACGAGAGCTGCAAGCAGTGAAAATTCAATTGTTAGCTACATGATTTGGCATAGATGGCTTGTCAAAAATAATCAGTATGACCAAGATTATTTCTCAGGAGAAGTTGAATAATCTCGAACGTGTGTAATTATCAGTAGTCGACAGTACACATCCATAAGGGAAAGAATACAGAGGAGAAATAGACTAGTACAAATGGTTGACTAATTGGTCAACCCAAGATGGACTTGAAGCCAATTTAGTTGCAGACATAAAAGGACTGCAACATACATCAATAAGAGAATAAGAACAAAAACACAAGGAAAGCAAAACCAATTAGAGGGCAGATTCATTACAAGTGCCTGTCCCAAATAACAAAACTGATTTTTGAGCCCTCAAGCAGTGTATATCTAATAACCTGCATGAGAACAAAGTTAATTGTTTGGGACAGCTTTTAAGCAGTTGCACACTAGACATCTTAACCTTTGCACAAACACTTAGTAGGTTATGTGCAGGGAAATAATGAAGCTCACCCCCATCAACAAATGCTATAGCTTTTTATGGAAACATATTATGTTAATTACCATCAGGATCCCCTGACTACACAAAGATTCTGAACTTCTATAGCCAGAGGTTGGCATTATAACAGAATTCTCTTCCCAATGACCTAAATTACTTAAAATTCTACGGTGCAACTTATTCTAGCCAGGATCAACCCATTGCCTATATCTCATGTCCAATCCCGGAAGGTTAGACACCACAGGCATCTTTCTGAAAAAGTATGCATGCATGAAACTAACAAAATGAAACCAGAAAGTCACCCTGGTGTAAGGGTAAAACTTTTGAGTATATTTGCAGAAGAAGACGGATCACAACAAATCACATGTTAGCATCTAAAAACTGCAATTCATTCAACTGCTAACCCCCACCCCCGGCCCCAAAAAAAAAAAAAAGAGAGAGTGAAGATCAACCAGAAACAAACCTCAGTGGCTGCCCCCTCGTCATCTTTGTACCCAAGCTTTTCCAATTTCTCGTGTATGGCAGTCAAATCCATCCTTAAGCAAGCTTCACCAAGGGGAGACAAAGACAAAGCTTCACTACCATGTTTTATGTCCATTAATACATGAGAAGGTACCTGCAAGGTTTTATTTTCATTGCAACATTCATAAATCATCAAGAATTAAAACCAAAGATGGAACCACGATAAAGTATGTGATACATAATTATAAAATTGATCATATCCACCACTTAGATCCTATCATCTGCTTCAACTGCCCAGAGCACTTAAGCTCCCTTTTCCTCCTACCAGGAAAAATGGCACACAATGTTCCATACATGAAACTCCATATGGTGCAAATGCTGGAGTATCTTTGCTTGGGATATTAGATAAAAATCCTTGTACAACCATGCTATCTTCTTGCACTAAATGTTAACATTAGAAAACCAAAAACATGATAGGACTTCTGCATTCACGTTTGAAGAAAATAGCAACACTGACCACCCTGCTCTCCTTTGATATAATAGTACAGATTGAGATCTGGAGAAAACATGTATGTTTTTAGATGCAGACATTGAGCCATAGGCATTATCAGAACATGTTGCCCAGGCTCACATCAACATCTATGACCCAACATATGCTGGAAGATTAGCTACTTGACTTGCAATTTCCAACAAAAGAAAGATGCACCGCTTTATTTCTTCCACTCCAAGAAAATAAATCTTGAAACAATCTTACATGGTTTCTGCTAAAAAAAATATACTTAAAATATAGCTATGGCGAAAATGCAAAGTCCATAGGACTTTTACAGCAGTCTAACAAATTTTACCAACTTATATAAACACCAAGGTAGAGTAGAAATCTTGATCGCATACAACGGTGGTGGACAAGAGATTAAGTTATATGTCCCCCTCAGCCCCACCCTCACCCTCGCCCTCCTTCAACCCCCCTCCCCCCCACCCCCTCCCAAAAAAAAATTAAAAAAAAGATAAATAAAACTAAGAAAAGGAAAAGGACAATGAAAAAGAAGGTAACACACTATTGTAACTAAATTTTACAATAAAAATCATTATAAGGTAGAAACAGCACTTCCATACATCATTTTGGACTATAGTTTATTAGCACAGAAAAGAAAGAATCATAGACTAAATGACATAGGAGTTTTGATAAACTAGAAGAATGTGTATTTATCTTTGGAAAATTGAATGTCAATAAAAAATAAAGAAGTATAATTACATTTGAATAAGAAAAGGAAAGCCCAATTACCAAAAAAAATAGAAAGAGATTAGAAATGGAATCTCTCAATAAGTGATAGATCCATTAGCAGCACTACATGCAACAATGTTGAAAATCTTCACCAGAGATTCAAGTTGGATAGCAAATACTTCAACTATCAGCACTACTAGTAGCTAAGAAACATATCAGCAGTGTATCAGTTTCACATGGATAGCTTGGCGCAAGTTCATGATCAAGATGAGATAAGTTATGAAAGACCTACAACTAAATCAATCAATCAATCATATTAAACTAAAAGCTTCCTTGAATCTCTCGAATGAAGAACAAACCTCAACTTCCTTCTGTAAAGGAATCAATGCAGCAACTAATGACTTAGGATTTGGCCGTTCACGGGGCTCATACTGTAAACATCTTGAGGCTAAACGCACTAGTTCCGTTCCATCATCATTAGAAAATTGACCTTCCAAGCAAGAATCAGTGAGCATTTGCAGATTTCTGTCCCTTATCAGATCAAGGGCCTGATACAAATCAAATTCAGTCATAAGTGAGCAATTACACAATGTTGTAACCTTGTGTGGAAATAATGTATCCCGCTAGCAACGGACAGAAAGCCAATGCCTATTAGAATTTATAATATCGACATATCATGTTTTGGTTGACCAATATTGAAGAAACAAAAGCAGGTTCAAATAATAGTAGCACCAACGCAACCAAACCAGGTTCTTCTTCAATTTTGAATAAAATTCCAGTTTGTTGCTTCAGAGCACCACCATACCAATGATAAAGATCCAATCCGAATGTTTTGGAGGAGAATTTGAAAGACAGGCTAGCTCTTTAGCACCTATATCTTTTCCATATGCTTGTTTACGCTCTTCAGGCAATGCAGGAACAGTATAACTAATATGTTTGTCCAAGTCTAATAATTTAGCTTTATCTTCATAACAGCCGGAAATACAAATAGACAGATTAATACTCAGTGATCCTTTTTTCACCTTGGTTTCTCCATATATTAAATTACTAAATTTAATATCCTTAGCAGTCAAGCAAACTAATCTTCCTCGGTATAACTTTAAGAAATTTTTAAACAATGGAAGATGTATTAAATTCATCACACTCAAGACTTACATGGCTTGGAGGAATATGTTTCCCACTGAGAAGGTCAAGCAGAAGCGTGCCGAAGCTGTAAATCACACTTTCTGGCGTAATTCTTCCTGCCAAATATTAAATAACTATATAAAGTCAGATGAACAAGTTTAACCATATAAGCAGAAGAATAAGATTAAACCACCCACTCTTTGGGGTTAGGGGTAAAGGAACGATTTCATGTTCTATAACACATTTTCCTTTCTTGGACCCTTTTCAAACTTCTAATTGTTCAAAAATTAAATAACATATTATGTGGCCTCTCAACATCACGACTTTGTATTTACAGCTCTCATGAAAGTCCGAGCCAAGTCAGGCCATCGCGTTCTGTTTAGGACTGGTGCGTAAATGACTAGGCTTAATAACATGAACTGAAGAATGCAATCAAACTCATCCAACATTTCAGACGGAGTGTAATGATATTTCTTGTTTGAAGAAGGGAATACCAGTCCTCAAGTACTCAGGAGGAGTAAATGCAAGGTTCGTGCTGTAACTTTTTCCATCTCTACTGTTCTTCATTAACCCAAAGCATGACAATCTGGGATTTGCATCCTGTGAACGAAGAAAAATAGAATGAGCTGCAAAAGTTCATCCAAAGCATGCATACATCAGCAAGCACATGACTGAATGATGGCCATAAAGGATCAAAGGAAAAAATAATAAAGTAACCACGTACTCACATCATCAAAAAGAATTCTGTAAGCATTAAGATCATGATAAAGCAAGCGCCCTTTGCTAGTACAGTATTCTAGAGCTTGGGCAAGATACAAGGCCACCCTTAACCGCATTGCCCACTTCATCGGTTGAGTTTCCCCTGAATCAGCATGCAAATGTAGCATGACAATGTTACATGTAGATATTGAAAAAAACTGATTGTAAGGTGAATAAGAGAATCTGCCTTGCAGTATATTTTGATATCTGATGTTGACTTGTCCAAGTGTAACTTAGATACAACTCTAAACGTTTAAATTATAGCTAGTGAGAACCATAAAATCCAAGATGCAAATTACAACGCCTTAATTGTTATCTAATCGCCAAAGATAACAAGGTCATGAGTCATGAAGAGAAACACCGCAGAGACAGTATGGTGCTACCACCAGTAGGAGTAACGCAATAAACAAAGCAAAATGTCAAAGTAAACCAGAATAATGGTTGAAGGAATTTTTGCAACAAATAAAAGAAAATGTCGAAGTAAACCAAAATAATACTTGAAGGAATTTTTTAATTCTCTTTTTCTTTTTTGCAGGGCGAGGTAGGGATCGCACAAAGTCAAAGATGAGCCACAGTTTTAGCCTTTATTTCTCTTTAGACCCTCAGTTCCAAAGGAAGAAAGAAAAGAGAAGGTCACACGTCATTTTTTTCCCCTGTAAATCATCTAAAATTGTTTGAAGTACCCCATTTGAAATTACAGCTTTGGACCCTAAGGCTATCCTCAATGGAGTCTCTATAATGGGTCTCTATCCATCATTTTAGAGACCCATATAGAGACCAAGATCAATTTTAAAGACTTACTTAGAGACCAAGGCAAAAAAATTATTTTAGAGACCCATTTAGAGACCAAGATAAAAAAAAATATACCCGAGGACGGTCTTTATAAAATTGAGTTTCTATATTGTGTTAATTTTAATTTTACATAATAATTTAATTATGTGTTATTTTTTGTCGTGTGTTATCTTTTTTTAATTAATTATTATTTAGATTATCTCAAATTTTTTAAAGATTATTTTAACCAAAAAATAAATAAATTGTGACAAAGATAACATTTAAAAAATTAGGAAAAAGGGATAGTTAGGTTGATTTATTTAAACATATACTAATAAAAACTAATAAATAAAACTATATTTTAAAAAACTAAACTAAAAAATAAAATATAAAACACTAATTAAATATATTAAAAAACTTAATAAAAAAAATAACCTAAACTAAAAAAACATTAAAAAATAACCAAAACTAAAATAACATTAAAAAATAAAATACAAAACCATAATTAATTATATTAAAAAACTCAATTAAAAAATATAATTAAAAACCCAAACTATAAAAGCGCCCCCCCCCCCCCCCCCCCCCGCCCCAAAAAAAAAATAAAAAACTCCACCCCACCATATCTTTCCCTTTTTCCCTTCCCTGCAGCATCCCACCCCCCCCCCCCCCCCCCCTTTTTTTTTTCCTTTCACGAAGCAGCGCGCCAGCCACCCCCCCCTACCCCCACCCCCACGCTTTTTTCCCTTTCCCGCAGTAGTGCCACCCCCCTCCTCTCCGCTGCATCCCAACCCCCCACCCTCTTCTCCGCTGCTACCCCACCACCGGCGAAACCACCAACACAAACTTTATGTTTTTTTTTTTTTTTTAAATCTGTGTTTACCTCTTTTTTTTTTGTTATTTGTTGAGAGAAATAATTGTATTGTAATTTTTTTTATGTTTGTTAAATTTTTTTGTTGCTGTTTGTGCTCGGTTTTTTGTACTTCTTTTTTTTTTTTTTCAAGTCTAACGATGTCAAACAATCTGACATCGTCAGATCTGACATTGTTTTTTTTGGAGACTCATTTTTGTCTTCTTGTATAGTCTCCATTTTCTTCAACAAATTTGTTGAAGAAAAAAGAGACTAAGTGCTATTTTGGAGACTCAAAGCTTGAGTGATGTCATGATTTTGCCAAAAACTATCAAATAGTGTTTTAGAGACCCCCATTGGTTATGAATTTTGATCAATGGAGTCTCTAAAACAACAATTATTGTTATTTAGAGACTTCTTAGAAACTCTATTGAGGATGCCCTAAAAGAGAGTCATGTTGATGCTCCTTTGGTCATAAACAAACTACAACTACATGTGAATAATCCCCTGACCAGAAAAATAATCACCAATCTTACAACTGATTTCAAATATTTTCCGATCCTCATTCATCAAAATTTAAGACGGAGACAATTAGACGAGACTTTGCGTATATGGAGCTTATAGAGGAGATGATTCTCGACAAAAACGAATGGCAACGCATGATCCATATAGCCGACCCCTCCTAGTAGAACAAGGCTTGGTTTGGTTTGGTTTGGTTTATTCATCAAAATTTAAGAAACATGTAACATTGAAAAGCCAAGAAAAGAGAGACTTACAGTGGAAAAGATGTTTTGCGAGAGTCTCATTGGGCATAAATTCTGCAACAAGTAACCTCTCGTCACCTTCACAACAGCAACCGAGTAAATTTGCCAACCTTGGGTTCCGAAGTAGACCAACAGCTCTTGCTTCTTCCTGAATTTTTTTCCCGAGGAAAATACAAGTTAATAGGTACTTCAATTGATGAAGTCAAACTTTCTTTCAGTTGGAAAAAATATATCCAGAACTATTAGTCCATTAATACTCACATTTCAGTTGTTTCTTCAAGTACAAGCAAGAAAAATTAATTAGCATTGAGCGTCTAGACTCTAGATTATAATAACTCTAAGCGATATGAAGATGTATGGGTCAGAAAGAGTATGCGAGGACTTGGCTAAAACAACCAGAGAAGACATTCTCTCTGAACAAATAAGACTGCATAACACCTTGAAATATCTTCACAAATAAAACTACACATAAGATCTCTGACAATTTAAAGTATGGCAGAATAATAATAAATAAAGCAGAATGTCATAGTTTCATGGAGATGGCATGTGATGTGCAAGTACAGCAGCTATTACCAGGAATTGTCGGGCGTCTGGCCAGGCATTCCGGTTAAAGCGCTTGACAGCAATCTTCCTCTGGTTTTCCAACTTCCCCTTAAAAACAACATTGGGGGCTTTCTCGCCATGCTCTGAGACTATGTTCTCTCCTGCAAATCCAGATGTAGCTATCCTGAGTTGTTCAATGGAGTATTCACGAAATGAAGGTACATCACTAACTTCACTTTTCTCCTCATTTTCTGCCAATGAATAAAAATATCATAATAAGTTTCCTTATCTAAGGGTGGAAGTAAAGCACTGGGTTAGAGGTTCACGCACCAGCATTTTGGGCCTTGTAAACCGGTTCACTCAATCCCGAAGCGCAACAGCATGAAGCAAATTTAGAAAACTCGCAACCCATCTAAGAACACCACTTGTTATCAAACAACGCAAAGTCTTCCACACTCCAAACACGATCTGACAGATTGCAACTTTTCTAGATCAGAAACTCTCCATCTGTCTTCACATACCAAATTTACATATGCAATTACAATGTTCCTCCTATATATAAAAACACACGTGCACTCTTATAAAATGTACATATTGTAGGCTTAATTATACATACATATAAATGATCAGAAAGTATCTACATTCATATATATCTAATGTATATATTTATGAAGATTTATGCATTAATAATGTATATTCAACCTACCACCTTCGACTAAATCTAGCCAAATCCAAATAATTTGTGACAACTTTCAATCATATGCAAAAATCACTTACTACAATTTCAAATGCATCCAACTAGGTACGCACTAAACATGTACATATACATATACACACATAAATATACACTTGGATTCAAGTGTATACATACACGTATATACCTATAGATATTCACACACACATACACACATTTAAACTTGTATTCAATGTATATCTCCAATTTGAAATGCGTAAACGCATATAAACACTAGACAAATATAGTTATATATATTACTGAAAACAAAAACAAAAGAATGTTCACATTTGAAACTGTTTGAATCCAAAATATCTTCGCAAGCATCTTTAAGCGTAAATAATTGATAATGGAAGCACATATCTACACCTAATTTTAGCTCATTAACAAGTCAAACTGGAACCAAACCCACACAACAAGAATACCTTCAGCAGCACCGATTCAAATCTGAGTCAACTCGGAGTCACCAAATCCACATTCTCTAAATCCAGCAGCTTCACTCGCTCTTCCTCTCACTTTCCAGCTGAGTCAACTCGGTAGTTCCCGATTCCAACTCGCCTAACTCAAACTGGTCAATCTATAGTCAAAATCGCAGCTCAGACAAAAAAGCCTCTATATAACAAATCTCTACACATATGTACACACACATATAGAGAGAAAAAGTAGGCAACTGACCTAGAAAAGCAGCTGCTGCTACTGCGTCAAGTTCGATTTGGTCAATATACGAATACTACAAGTAAAACCTACGTATAGATATACGTGTACGTGTATATACACGTCTTATACGTATACGGTGAATGAGAGACGGATCATAAAAAGAAGAGAAATGATTATTCTGCTCAGGTGTAAATGACCAGACACATGCGATTTAGATACAGATACAGATGGAGATAATATACCAAAAAGTTTTTTTTTATGTTAAAAAGATATATCTCTTTTCACTATTTACTTTACCACTTGTATTTTTCTTTTCGTTTTTGTTTTTGTTTTTGTTTTGGTGTGTGCAGAATGTGTACTTGTTTACTTAAGTCTGTTTTTGTTTTTTTTTATATTTTTCCACCGACATAAATCGCTTTTTTATGTGTATTTTCTTGTTGGCTAATAGGGCCCTCTAATTTCGACCAAAAAAAAAATATAGGGCCCTCTAATTTCGACCAAAAAATAAATAAAATAGGGCCCTCTAATCAAGTGCTGCCCATTCCAATTCTATAAAAGTATATTGGCAACTAGACAAAATAGTTAATTTAGTTACAAGGTTTGTTTTTTATTTTAATGATATTTATGCGGTGACGATTATAAATATGAAACTTGATGAAATTTATCTTGTAATAATTGTGAATATAATTTTTAACAACAGTATATTAAATTGTTTCTTGATATGGAATATTGTTGTTAATAACTTTTATGAGAAATTTAAATTTTTGAGTTTAGATTAATGGTGTTTGTCACATTAATTGGAATGAGAATATATGGCAAAATATTATTTTCCTGTGTTGATTGAATTTACTTTGATGAAGTCGAACTAATTCGCAATTATTGTTGTGTATTTCAAATGATAATTAATGTATTGTGAAGATTTTGATCATTCATGAACCCTACGTGCGTAGTCGCTACATTTGTTTCTCAAATTCATCTCTCTTTTGCAAAGTAGATTATATTTTTATGGTCCAAGCTTTAGTGAAGATCGAGCTTGATATGAAAACATAAAGCAACATTTAACTAATTTCCATATAGTAGTGTAATTTTTATATGAAATTGTAACTTGCTTTAAATGTTTATGTTTGATTTCAAGCACGTTGTTAAACATATAACAGTATATACAATATAATAAGTAACACACAGAGAATTTAAATAGTTGGTTTATCTTGCGAAAATTTATTATTTTGGAACTTTTTTCTCATATCCCTTACTCTTCTTTGTGCTTTTCTCTCATCCCTTTGCATATATTACTTTCTTTGTAAGGTTTTGAATTTGTGTAAATCTTGAATTTGGCTACTAAATTAATAACAAATTTAGATTTTTTATATTGCATATTGTCCTCCTCATCTCTCGCTCAATTGGTGACTATAAATAGAGAAAACTCCTGATTTAAACTCTATAAAGTAAGTAGCTCAACAATGGGTAATTTTTCTTAACCTATAAGTGGCCAGAGTTCGAATCATAGGAAGAAAAAAAAGTAAGTAGTAATTGTTAAAATTAGGATCATGTAACTATTGTTAAAATCAGGATCATATCACATTCTTCCATTCATAACAATTTATCAATTTACTACTTTTTTACCCTCCTTAATGTTTCAATGTCTCCCACTTCAATATTTTATACCATTTTAGTAGAAGTAACAAGTGTACTCATCAAATGCTATGGTTTGACTCTTTATACGATAAGTTAACTTGTTAAACTATAAGAAATTTATTTGTACTCAACGTTTTAAAACATCTTACGTACCATATTATTAATAAATTAAAGAGTTGCTTAGCCAAAAGTAAATAAAAATAAATTAAAGAGTTTCAAAACGTTAAAAAAGGGACTTATAACTCAAGCAAATAAAACATTTGATCACTATCACTAGTTGGAAGATCATTTAATGCAAGCGATCTTAATGTCAATTTTATGATCAAATGAGAATGTGAATCATGTCTTGTTAGATAATAGGTACCAACAGGTGAGTTCTCAAAAGTTTTGAACATTGTTCGAGCTTTATAATGGTTATCTCTATATAATGAAGCCTCTAGTTCTTTTATTGATGACGCTGAACTTGGTCATATTTTCATGTCACACCATTCACTTGGCTAGTATGTTATTTTATCCGACTTTGGTAAATGCCATTAAAGATCAAACAATCCGTCAAACAAAAGAAAGGAGATTGTTTCAACACGTGTGGGGGAATATTGCAACAAGTTTACATATGTGAATATATATGTGTGAAAAGGTAAAATTTTTAGCAACACCACTAAAAGTAAAAAAAAAATGGTCGTTATTAGTACTTTAAATAACTCTTTTAAGTATATCTTTTAAAAGATGAAACTTTGTTTTCATAGCCTTTCAAGTCTCAGCCTATTTACGCGGTAATCATTGTGTATTAATTACAGATAGACGCTTAACATTTTTTTTTAAAGAGATCATAGATTGTTAACAATATAATGTAGGAAGATAAATTTAGATATTCGAAAAAAATAACTGTGACTCCAATCAACTGAGTTTCGATAGACCTAAGCTATGATCTTTATGTCTAGTGACTATATGACCTTTTTAGATCAATCGATTTAATTTTGATCATCACTATCCGTTAAGAATAAAATGCTATAACAAAATGAACCCAAATATTCAAATAACAAGCGTGCTACAACCATTTAAAGAGAGTCATTAATATATCCAAATATAGCAAGCTGCCATTAATCCTCCTGACAAAAATCCCAAAACAGACATGCAATTTGACTAAAAAAAAAAACATGCAATCAACTTTTATTTTCCTTTTGCTCTTAGGGCGTGGTCCAACGGTAGTGAAGTAAAATCGTTCATACGAAGTCATAGATTTGATACTGTTTACTATTATGAAATTATACTCTTAACTGACCTGATGTATTTGTAAAAGCGCACTATTGTATTAAAAATTTACCAATTGATGTCAAATTTTACTGAATTATTCAATAATTAACTAACTCGAGTCCTTTTCGAAAGGTGCATTGCAAATTCTCCTCCTAGCCCAATTACCCCACCCCAACCCCAAAGTCCGAAGTCTAAAGTCCACCCACTACTAATTGTCTCGAGTCACCACCATAACATGCCAAAAGTACACAGATCCAACCCAAATCATCTCCGCCGTCTCTCCCAATTTCCAACCCTCGTTCGTCCCTGATCAATTGCAAAAAACCTAGACAATTTCACCCTACATACAAAAACGACTCACAATCTCTCTTAATCGCGTGGAGTACACCTTCAGATCCAGACTGTCAATATTCATTCAAGAAATCCAAATCTTCGTACGTCACACCACGCGCTCGGAAAACAACAAAAAGTTCTGCCAAGAAGACAACCTCTTAGATCTCGTTTACCAAAACCGTAATTTTTATCAACTTTAGGTCCAAACATGAACAATGTTTCCACAAACCTAAAAACGAACAAACCTTAAAATCCATAACGAGAAACACTCTTCACTTCTCACTCTTAAAAAAAAAAAAAGAAATTTCCTTAAAAAAGAAAATTAAAAATAAAAATAATTTAAAGAAGACTTACGCCAAAAGGCTCCAATCCAAGGTATGCTCATAACCCATATGAATTCTTTAATTTCTAAGTAAATTGTAATATGTTTAATATATAGTTTTCTAATTGTTCTTTATTTAACTTTAACATGGATATTTTCTGTGCATTTTTAATAGATATTTTTTTTTATATATAATTTTTAATATGATATTGGCTTGGTCATGTTCATAGTCCATAGAAATTTATTAATTTTCTTTACAAATTCTTAATATCTACATATCCAATAAAGTGCAGTCCGTTGCCCAAAGCTCTCGCTATACACGTGGGTTGGGAAGGTCGGACTCACTTTGGGTCTTAGGAGCCTATTTCTATATCTCTATATGTCCATGTTTAGTATATAGCTCTCTTTACTTGTTCTATATCTATTTATAATATAATATTGACTTGGGTATGTTATGTTTATGTGCATGTTTGATGTGGATATGTAGTTTGATATTATATGGTTGAAGAAATTATTAATCTTGATGGGAAAAGGGAGGACAAGGGCAGTAGAGAAGGGTGTGATAGGTCAAGGGACTAGTGTGACATCAAATGGAACATTGAATATACCATCAGGGCCCGTATATTATCCAACTGAGGAGGAATTTAAGGACCCTTTAAAGTATATATACAAGATCAGGCCAGAGGCTGAGGAATACGGGATATGTAAAATTGTGCCCCCGAAAAGTTGGAAGCCCCCTTTTGCTTTAGACTTGGATTCGTTCACATTTCCTACAAAAACACAGGCCATACATCAGTTACAGGCGCGATGCGCGCCATGTGATCCTAGGACGTTTAGTTTGGAGTATCACAGGTTCTTGGAGGAGCATTGTGGGAAGAAGGTGAAGAAGAGGGTTTTGTTTGAAGGGGGGGAGTTGGATTTGTGTAAATTATTTAACGCAGTTAAACGGTTTGGAGGGTATGATAAGGTTGTGAAGGAGAAGAAATGGGGGGAGGTTTTTCGGTTTGTGAGGTCGGGTGGGAAGATTACGGAATGTGCGAAGCATGTGTTGTGTCAATTGTATCGGGAGCATTTGTATGATTATGAAGAGTATTATAACAAGCTGAATGAAGTGAAAAGTAAGAGTCTCAAGAGAGGAACGCGTAGAGAGAGGAAAAGTGAACGGGAACATGACCCTTCTAGTGTTAAGAGAAGGCGGAAGAATAAAGAGGGTGAGAGAGTTGAAGTGCATAAGGTGGAGGAGGAAGAGCATGACCAAATATGTGAACAATGTCAAAGTGGGTTGCATGGGGAAGTAATGCTTCTGTGTGATAGATGCAACAAAGGTTGGCATATATATTGTTTATCACCGCCGCTGAAACGCGTGCCCCCTGGGAATTGGTACTGCTTAGACTGCTTGAATTCTGAGAAGGATAGCTTTGGTTTTGTGCCAGGTAAGCAACTCTTGTTGGAAGCTTTCAGGCGTGTGGCTGATCGGACCAAGAAGAAATGGTTTGGGTCAGCTTCCACCTCACGGGTACAACTGGAGAAGAAATTTTGGGAAATTGTGGAAGGATCAGTCGGTGAAGTCGAGGTAATGTATGGTAGTGACTTGGATACTTCTCTATACGGGAGTGGGTTTCCTCGAGTGACTGACTCAAGACCACCATCAGTTGAAGTCAATACCTGGGAGGAGTATTGCACTAACCCATGGAATCTCAATAACTTACCCAAGCTACAAGGTTCAGTGCTACGCGCTGTTCATCAGAATATTACTGGTGTTATGGTACCTTGGCTTTACATTGGGATGCTATTCTCTTCATTTTGCTGGCATGTTGAAGACCACTGCTTTTACTCAATGAATTATCATCACTGGTATGCTTTTCTGAGTCTTGTAATCGTGGCCATTCTGAATTTGAAATGTACTGTCATAAATCTTTCGTTTTTGATATGCAAAACCCTGCTTAATTATTTTTATGTTTTCTTTCTTGGTTTGTATGCAAAATAGTGAATAGTTTTTAAAAGGATTGTGAGTTGTATATGCTGTAACGCATGCTATAATAATCAAGGATAGTTTCATGTTAAATTTTACACACTTTGGTGCTCACTGATTATTTCAAATATTTGTGATGGACAACAATAACAATAATTCTATTTGACCGAGGACAGAAATTATCAACCCTATCCCCGACCAAAATAAGAAAAAGAGAATGAGAAGGAGAAAACGATTTTGATTGAAAGACCATGTTAATCAGACAAAGAAAAATCTCGCTCTCTTACAGATTTTGTCTGTAGCTACTCTGTCGGCACAATTATGGTTAAAATATTGAAATGATACTCTTGTGTTGCTTCTATGGCATTTGTCCCTTGGCTCTCTGGATCATTGGCCTTGTCCACCATTCACTTTATCCAATGGAAAAAGTTGACTTTATTTGGAGAAAAACGGGAGTGATGTGAATGAAGGATGAAAATCCTTCAAACAGGAGAAAGAGATAGAGAAAAGTTCCCAAAGATCTGCCTTCCTTTCCCTTATGTCTGCCAAAGAAGCATCGCTATGGCTTCAAATTAAATTTAGAAAGAAATACAACTTCCTCTCCGGGCAGCTCCACATATTACCCAATTTTCGTGTGTACTTTTGGCATTCGCTCCTACTAAAACCCAAAACTTATCAAGAACATGCTAATGTCATGCACAAGCAAACTCAGATAGTAGAAAATAACTAATAATTGATCCAACAATGCTTGCTTGCGGCTATAATACCATTTGGTGCTTTAGAGCGTTGAGCTTAACATTATACCATATGTTATTAACACTCTCTTATGGTCACAGCTTAAAGAAAAAAGAGTGGCATATATATAAGATACATTGGAAATTAGTATGTTTGGCGATGCCACTTTTTATCAGGTTTAGTATTACTTAAGTGTTTTTCCCTTACTTCCTCTTTGTAAATTGTAATCCTTTATAGATAAGCATACATGTCTCCTGGTTTAGTGGTTGAGATAGTTGTCCGTGAATATAGTATCTGGTAATCGTTGTTGAAGAAATAAGTATAGGGTAGAGATGAAGCTTGACAATAAGCCATCCTTACAAGTTGTATGGTATCATACAAGTTGTATCCTTACAACTAGTATGTTGGCATTAAAGAAAAACCCTTAAAACTTGTATGCTATAATAAACTGAACAAAAAGCATTAGGATGAAAAGGATATTGTTTATGCATTCACAAAAAGCATGTTTGGGACAGGGCCTTTGGCTGCTAAAGCTTATCCTGTATATTATACAAAATGGTCCTATATCTTTCCAAGATATTCTCTCTCTCTCTCTCTCTGCCCCACCGTCTTCTTTCTTCCTCTTCTCTGGGAGGATCCAAACGATGCAAAAAGGAGGTCAGTAAACAATACGAACTTTTGTCCTCCATATCCTGTATGACACCCCCAACTAGAGATTTCAAGGTCCAGGTATCATCCATTGCAACACAAAGTTGTAAAGAATAAAGCTGACAGAATACTAGCTAATTCATAATTAGGAGGTTAATGATTAGTAGTTTCTGCGCCTTTTCTAAGCAAAACACCGTAAATAAGAGAAATAATGCCCTTTATTGAAACGGGCCATCTTAACACTGGTTCACATCAGGTGCAGAACAACTGTTGTCAAAGTTCTTCACAGAACCTGCCCCATCATTGATGGATGTTATTTTACCTTCCAGTGCCAATCTTAATTCTGATGGGAGTAATGTAATATTAATAAGTTCTTTGAGGGCTAACATCACATATAATACAACATTCACATGTTCTTGGTAAAAGTTACTAACTTGGCCTTTAGTAGTGTTTTCTATTCACCAAATTTATCTGCTTGGTGAGCCATTTAATGAGCTATCGTCTTACTTTTGTGATGTTGGCCTACACCGTTAAGCACCTAGACAGAGATCTCTTCATTGTGAGATTTTCTGAAAGGTTTTAAGCAAATATAATGGTTCACTGACTTTAAGAGAGCTTTTCCCTGGTTGAATCATTTCTTTGAAAACTAAAGTCTTTAAAGTTTTCACCATGATGGGCAGTCTCCTTTTCTTATTGTTTGAGAACTAAATTTGATTAATAAGGCTCATATTATGCAAAGGCAGAAGTAAACTTTGCAGTGTATCTAGATCGGAGATTAGAATGTGGAGGACCATGTTGACTAATAGTTGAACGGCTTTGAAGACCTGAACTGTTACAGAATCACCTTGTTGCTGGTTCAATTTGCATCATTTGGTTTTTAACACTACTTTCTCCTGATCACTAATCTTAGGAGTGGGATCGTGTAAAGCCAGTCATTTTCAGATCTAGACTACTATATTCTCATGAAAATTTCCCATCATCCGGTACTATATTTATGTGCCTTGGTATCTATTTACGTATATATTACCCTTGTTATGGCTTACTTATCGAATCCGGGGCATGTTCCATCTGCAATGTAACAGAGTTTCTTGTTCTATATATCAGTTAACATTGTTGTTAAGGAAAATCCATTTCAGGTCTTGGGAGATTGTATGAAATGGTGCTTTGAGTTTTGTGATTTATTCAACTATTATTTCTGAGAAGTGGCACCTCGAATTGTACATGTGACAGCATCATTTTGTCCTTCTATTGGTAATAATGGTAAAACACAGAAGGAATGTTCTTTGTGTCAGTCTAAGTCACCTCATCTATTATATATTTCATGTTTACTGATACGGAACCAAATTATGTTTCTCCAGAGGTGGAATGCAACATGTTACATATTTCATAGTAGTACATTTAATTAATATGCATCCTCCCTGGACTTGTAGCCTTCCAACTTTGGGCTCATGATGTTGTCCTTGTCAAATGGTTCTAAACTTAAAGCTCCAGTTTTTTAAGTAGCTCAAGAAGACTCAGTTGCCTCTCCATCATATGTTTTCACTGATCAATATAACTTCTATAAAAGAAGGAAATTTTTTGTTCTCTTATTTGCATGCTAATAGATAGCTTTGTTTCTGTGCGTTTCATCTCAGGCTCCCCTTATTCTCTTTAAAAATAATTTATTAAGCTTTTAGTGATTGATTATTATAATCGGTTTGTCATATTGTTAGATTGTACTCACAACGTTTCCAATGCTTTCAGGGGAGAGCCAAAATGTTGGTATAGTGTCCCAGGTGGTGAAGCGGATGCATTCGAAAAGGTGTCTTAGTAATATTTACAATCTCAATTTTGATTTTCTGCAACGATTCTCTGCACTGTTAGTATTGCTTTGAGCAGAAAAAACTATAATTGACAGTGCTATATGTTATCTTGTAAATCTAACACTCAACTTTTAAGTTTCTGGTAGTTATCAAATAGGTTGGCTGAGTTCAGGCATAAGTTCCAGAGACTGTAGCCTAACTTATCTAACTTAGAACTTGGCCCTTCAAATTTTTCAGTCACTGAAGAGTTGGGTCCTCAGATTTAACAAATGCCCCCTTAGTGTTTCTTTTACTGTTATTTTTGCAAAGAAGCATGCTTATTTTCATGTCACAATCATGAAAAAATAAAGTTGTCTGGGATACCTTTTTCATTATTAAATTTGGAATTGTCTTTTACTTTCTTATTACAGCAAGCATCTGACTTGCAATCATTTGTTTCTGCAGGTAATGCGGAACAGTCTCCCAGATCTCTTTGATGCTCAACCAGACCTGTTGTTTCAGCTTGTGACGATGTTGAATCCACGTGTTTTGCAAGAAAATAATGTTCCCGTTTACAGTCTGTTACAGGTATGTCATATTCGCATGGTGCTGTTCAAAATAGAGAAAATGTGGATATATTTGTATTGAGATCTTTGTTAAACTACCCAAAAGTGGACCTCAAGGTCAGTTATTGAATATTATGTTTTGAGGGAGAATGAGGGCTTGGATATCTACTTTTTGTTCTTGAATAATTTCTACTCTTTCTATTTGGTTCTTAAACAACAATCTTTTTGTTCCCATACTCTTCACTATCTCCTCTGAAGAAATATAGAGATAGAGAGAGAGAATGAAAAATATCTGTAACTGAATTGTATTTCATATATGTTTCTGTTACACTTTACAAGTATTTATAGTTTCAGCTTGCCTTAGAGCTGAGCTGGTCATTAGCTGTCAAGTTAGTTGCTAAACTAACTTGATCAGTCTCTAACGGTTCTATCTAACAGATACATAAGCTATATAGATACAGCTGAACTACTATCCTTATCATCCTCTTTCCATGCAAAGGACAACTAGTGTGACAAAGTTAGAAGCTATTCCTTTTCAATATGAGATTTGATCCAGCAAATTTTATTTCTTTTTCCTATCACGTGTTCATAGCTTGTCTTGATTGTCTTGCAAAGAAAAGCTCAGTGATATTCTTTTCTAAGACTAATGATTTCTTATTGTAGTCGAGATATATGCCATTGATTCCCTTCGTGGTATCTTTCTCAATTATTCTAATTTAATTATATATAGATTGTTTAATTGTTCCTGATGTGTGGGAAAAAGAAAAGTATATTGATGCACAGTTGTAGAGATCCGGTGGTAATAATAGGTAGTCCTATGTGTTAGTATGCATATTGATAGTACTTCTTTTACATGTTTTTCCAATTAGTTTTTCCTGTAACCCTTCTTACTTTTGAAACCATTCTCAATCTTTGCTCAAGGATCTAAGTCGAGTTCAAATGGTTGAATTTATCAAATTGCAAATCTTACACTGGCTACTGCCCTTCTTTTATATCTTCAGCTGCTTGTTGCAGTTGATGGTGGAGATTATTTGTTTCTATCTTCTTATGTAGATGTTATTTTCTTCTTTGTACCTCTTCATTTTGGCAGGAGCCAGGAAACTTCATTATTACTTTTCCTAGGTCTTATCATGCAGGTTTTAACTTTGGTAAGTAAAATATTTACAGTTTACATCTGTTTCTTCAATGTCTACTTTTGGTCCGCTGAAGTAATTTCGGATGAGTGATAGTGTTTGATACCTACATTACCTGATCTGTGTTAATTGTTTTAACTCTTTGATATTGCAGGTTTGAATTGTGCTGAGGCAGTTAACTTTGCTCCTGCTGATTGGTTACCTCATGGGGGTTTTGGAGCAGACTTATACAAACTGTATCACAAAGCTGCTGTTTTATCTCATGAGGAGCTGCTCTGTGTTGTAGCCAAGGTTTTGTCTGCCTCCTCCCTATTTACTTTAGGTTGGACTTGCATTCACAGTTATATTCTCCAGCTATTTGGGTCCATGAAAACAATCATTGTCTTTTTAATGCTTCTTATAATTCATTATTGCATTTCAAATGGTTGGAGATTCTCTTGGACGTGTGTAGCGACTGTTTTGGCCACTTCCAATGTAAGTGAGACCTGCCCAGAGTCTGAGGCACTAAGATTTGACCTCTTTATACATTTTGTTACCTCCTAGATAATGAGGAATGGCATATTGCAATTCACAGAGCCTCTGAAACAAGAAAGAAGGGAAGAATATTCCACCCACTGACAAGGTCTGATCTTGCAGGGGCCAATGGTATTGGCAAAAGTTTGGGTCGGGGCTCATGGAAAATCTTGAAGGATATAAATGCATTAATATGTAAATAATATGGGGAAATGGCATAAGATTCAAACGTTTAGGGGGGCCATGGGAACTGTTCTTGCCCCCTGAGATTGGAGGTAGCAAGTAGATCCTCATTGTGTCTGCTAATGTACTTTCACATATGCCCGGAAAAGTAAGACACTTAATTTTTTCAAAAGCAGTGCATGGACTGGTGAAGCTAGTAATGTTGTATGGTTATTTAATTTGTGTAGAAACTTTTGGTGCTTGCTTTTTTTTTTAACCTTTTCATACTAGTCTTCAGTGCTTGATATATTGAAATCTTGCTTATCGCCTTGACTCCTTTTCTTGTTATGCCTTAGTTGTTGAAACAAATGAATAAATTGTGCTGCATCTTTTTCAACAACTGTGATTTTTGCAGAATGGTTTTGATAGTGAAGTATCACCCTACTTAACAAAGGAATTGCTTAGGGTATATAATAAGGAGAAAACTTGGAGAGAGCGACTTTGGAGAAATGGTGTCGTTAATTCTTCACTTATGTCACCTAGGAAGCACCCTGAATCGGTGGGCACCGAAGAGGTATGTACCTTGCTTGCCCTTTTCTCTTCATCTTTGGAAGTTCTGCAGTATGATGACCCTGGTCATGCATTGATGCACATTGTTGATGAGTATAAGCTGTTGCCCTTTGAAGGATCCTACATGCATCATATGCCAACAGTTTCTGTATCTTTCAGCTGTTGCTTGCCAGTGTAGACCATCAGCTTTTGTTTGTCTAGAGGTGAGTTATCTCTGTCCGCTGCAAGTAAATTATAATTGTTTTATGTTGTTAATTCATAGATATTTGTTGATCCTTCACTATTACCAGTTTAGGTCAAGTTGCTTTTCATTTTGAGATGCACGATATTATTTTACGAGTTTGAATGATCAAGTGGAGTGTTTGAAGAACAGTAAAATTTGGAGCTGTAATAGTTAGTAT
Source organism: Ehretia macrophylla (assembly GCA_037974665.1). Lineage (NCBI taxonomy): Eukaryota > Viridiplantae > Streptophyta > Magnoliopsida > Boraginales > Ehretiaceae > Ehretia > Ehretia macrophylla. The sequence goes on along the minus strand of CM075764.1, from coordinate 8,875,905 downwards.
TCAGTTTCATTTGGAGCTGTAATAGTTAGTATTCAGTATCCTTTTATTGAGATTCTGATTGTGGAAAAATGTGAGTGTTGCTTTTCTTGTTAGCCTGAAATTGCTTAGTCTTATTGATACTTTAGCTATGAGTTTGAACCCTCAATCCTTTATACTTTACTGCTATGCTATACTCTTTGGCAATGATTTATTACTGATTTATATCTTTGTTTGACATTTTTCCCTTCTGTTATAAACTCTTATTATGTATGGTGACTTTCTAACCACTTGTTTGAATGTTGAAGAACCATTTGCTTGTAACTGAAATCTTTCTACACTCCTAGGTTTCGTTTGGATGTTACAGCATGGAGTTTCTGTGTTTCTAATTAGGGCCTCATAGATTATTTGAATTTTTATTGCAGCACTGGGAACACCTTTGTGAATGCAATTCAAACAAGCATTCTTTACTTTATCGTCATACTCTGGCCGAGTTGAGTGCCTTAGTGCTTGTTGCTGATACACAAAATATCGAGGAGGCTACTAGAAATTCATCGAAGCGGGATTTGCCTTCCAGCGATCCAGCTGCTTTGTCAAAAAAGGTTTACTGATTGCTAGAACAGCAATTCTACGCGTTCTTTTTCCTTTGCTGATTGTGTTATTTCTTTTTTCCTTTGTTCTGGGCTTCTCTGTTTGTTTCTGGCACTCATCTGGTCTCTTATCCTTTTTTGAAAAACAAAGTGTGAAATAATTCAGCTCTCTAGCATGTTTTCTGTTTTGTTGTAAAAGAAAGAAAGTTATATCTTTGGTTTTATTTACTGCTCTGCATAAAAAATGTGATGTATTATTCTTGTTCTATTGCTTTTAATTCTCGACTCTTGTCACTGTCTGACTACCACATGCATTTTAAGCTCTATATTACCTTGATCGAATCATGCTAAATTAACTGGTAAAATAGCCGAAAATTCAGTCAAGAAGCTGTACTCTAGTGATATCCTTTTCGTTTTCCATCTTTTACTTTTCCGATTCCTAAATGTTTCTTTCCTTTGCTAGAAATTGCTACTTACTTGTAAAAACACATAGTGATTTAAACTTGAAATGGAGAAGTGATTGCGTAATATAGTGGCTTGAGTTTTGGACATTTGTATGTATGTAGGAATGACCTAATAAGGGGCACATGAAATATGCAAACAATGTTCTTTATGTATTTATACTTTCTGCTTAGAAAGTGGTTGATGTATAGTTTGGCAGACTCGTGTTGGATTGAGCTAAGATAAAGAACAGAAAGGTTATCACTATCATCTTGAGGGTTCAAATCCATGTTACATGTCCTTGGTTTGTGAATTTTTTTTATTGCTCTTGGCATAATGGTATTAAGATTTGACTTCTGGCAGAAATTAGATAGACTGCAGTTTATTAGATTATATGTGATCTTCTACTGCTTTGTGCAACTGCTATCTTGTTAACTACATATGCCCCAACGTTGTTTGTGTTTAGGTAAAAGGTGTTCATAAAACACACGTGCAACTTGCTGAAGAATGGCTTCTGAAATCCTGTAAGATACTTCAGAGTCCATTCCTCAATGATGTTTATGTCAATGCATTGAAGGAAGCTGAACAGTTCCTTTGGGCTGGTCCTGAAATGGATCCTGTATGTAAAGTTTTCAACTCCTCAATTTCATTTATTTGCATATTGTTTATATTTTGATAAAATTTTTAGATAATATTTATCAATATATGTCATGTGTTTTTAGGTACGTGACGTGGTGAAGAGCTTGGTTGAGGCTCGGGATTGGGCAGAAGCCATTAGAAACTGCCTCTCTAAAGTGGAGTCTTGGTCACCTCAGCATAATCATGATACGGAGAAAGTATCGATGGAGTGTGTCAACAGGTTACTGGACTTAAGTTCTGTTCCTTGCAATGAGCCTTGCCATCTCAAACTAAAGGTTTGACTTTTTTGAGTGATGCACCTTCTTTGATTTTTGTTTGCCTTTTTCATCTCTGATTGCAGTGCAACTATTTGTTTCTAGGAGTACTGGCTAGAAGCTAGAAAGCTGATCCAGGAAATTGAATCAGCTGTTTCAAAGAGTTCAACAGTTACTGTAAGCCGGCTCTATCCAGCTGCTTTTCAGACGTTCTCTTATCTTGAATGTCTTTTACCTTCAGATGTTTGAATTTTCTAGTTGTCAGATATTTTTCCTAAAGCGTTCATTTTTATTCATTGCATAATACTTCAAATGTGTCTTTGACTTCATTAATTCATTTACTTATCTTTTTAATGGGTTGGGGAGCTGCTATTTTCTTCTGACCTTTCAGAACTGCCTCTCCAGGTAGCTGATTTGGAGGCTTTGTTCTCTAGGATGATTGATTTTCCGATCCACTTTAAAGAAAGTGAGGGCCTATTTCACAAGCTGTCTTCGGCAAAGGTATATTTTATTGCTGGTTGTATGATAATTATATTTCCATGACCTCAATTGCAGGGCTTTTTTTCCTGATATTTCTTATTTTGGGTTTTGCATTAAAAAGAGTGAAAGAAAAAGAAAATAGGAAGAATGAAAAGAAAAGGGATAGATCGAGAGCAGAGCAATTTTTTCCCTTTTCAACTATAAGAGAACTAATTTGCCCAGGGATGGCTACATGATATTGCATTCTATAGAATATGAATACCTGAGGTTGACTTTCTGCAGATTCCTTTCTTTGTTTTTATGCACCTTTCCTAAAAGCATAGAAGAAACTTTCTGTTGGGGTTTTATGCCAGTTTAAGTAAACTTCCCTCGTTTTCTTTTAATGTCTTCTAATATTCTTGCTTTTGTGTTATTCCATCATTTTGGGACCCTTCAGGTATGGGCAGACAATGTGAAAAGTTGCACCTCAGAGAGATCTTCTGCAATGGTTGAGACAGATTTTCTTTACAAATTGGAGGAGGAGGTGATTGAGATTGCTTTTCTGTATCCACTGAATCATTCTTCACTTTGGTTTGTAAGTGATGATAATAGAACTTAAGTTCAATTTGCTTTGTTTACGTGTTCATTTCAGGTTTTAGAGCTTCAACTTCAACTACCTGAGCAAGAACTTCTCTCAAACTTAATAATGCAAGTCGAATCATGTCGATTTCAGTGCAGTGAGATCTTGAAAGGTTCTATGAACCTGAAGGTTGTTCCTTAGTTGCTTATAATCTCTTCTGACAAGTGTACCATGGAAGTGAAACTTTCTAATGCTGCATGTATGTATGTTATAATTGTGCGCAGAAGGTGGAGCAGCTTCTTGATGAATTTGATGGTTTTAATGTTAACATTGTGGAGTTGAAACTTTTAAGACAATATCATGTTGAAGCCCTGTCATGGATATCCTGTGTGCATAATGTCCTGATGAACGTTCATGAAAGGGAGGATCAAGAAAATGTTGTTGACGAGTTAATTAGCATTCAAAGGGATGGATCATTGCTGAAAATTCAAGGTAAGGTTACGGATACTTTCATTTCTTTTTCTATACGATCTCTGGAGTTGACATTGTTGGGATATCTTCGTTGTTCCGAGTTTTATTCAATTATTGTCATCTCTACTTTTGTTTAGTTGAAGAGTTGCCTCGTGTTGACATCGAGCTAGAAAGGGCTTCTTGCAGGGTAAAAGCTTGGAAGGTAAATTAAAACATGCCTTTCTTCTTTCATCTTCTGCCTGCTTGTAATAATCTCCTATATGCTGCTAGTTCCTTTACAATGTGCCCTATGACCTTCATGCTCTTACTTTGGCAATTTTTATTGTCACTATTGTGTTTTTTCTTCATTTCTTATGTAAGTTCACTTGATGTGCTTGGGTAATCATTCATGGCTTAGAAATGATAAAGCTGAGTATGCATTTCTTTATCTAATATATTTGTGGTTGACTCATGCAGGCACTTCGCTGTAAAATGTCAATGAATTTTCTCGAGGAACTGATGCAGGAAGCAGCAAAGTATTTTGTCCAGTTTAATTGAATTATGTTCAATTTAATTTCTTGTATTATGACCTATTTAGATTTTTGACATCTCAATTTCTTATCAGACTACAGATTGATGGAGAGAAGGTATTTGCGGATATTTCGGGAGTTTATGCGTCCGCTATGGCTTGGGAAGGAAGAACAAAAAAGCTGTTTGCAAGTGACGCGGAGATGTTTGAGTTTGAGGAAATTATAAGGTTTCATTGATTGTCTTTTGATCCTTGTACTATGTTCTCCTTATCTTATCTTATTCTCATGTTTTAGACATTAATTTGAAATCTCAGGTGTGCTGAGGGCATATGTGTAATTCTACCTTCTCTTGATGATGTTAAGGATGCGGTAGCTATGGCTACTTCCTGGTTAAATAAGTCTAAGCCATTCTTACTTCGTGACTTATCCATGTCAACTGCCTCAAGTTGTTTGCTCCAAGTTGATGCCCTCAAGGTTTATACTGCTTGCTGCAGATTGTATTGCCTCAAACATTGTAGAACTTGTTCCTAATTCCTTGTGATTTTGCAGGAGTTGGTTTCAGAATCAAAGAAGTTGAAAATTTCTTTAAGAGAACGATCAATGCTCCAAAAAGTTCTAAAAAGGTGCACTGAATGGGAGCAGGATGCCTGCTCCTTGTTGTGTGATGCAGAGTGGCTACTAAGTATTGGAAACATTGGAGATGGAACTTGCAGCGACCTTGTTTTGAAAATTGAGCATGACCTTTTGTCAATGGAATCTGTCATAGAAGCTGGTCTATCTCTTGGGTTTGATTTTGGTGTATTTCCAAAATTTCAAGATGCTTGTTCTACTCTCCGTTGGTGTTTAAAGGCCCTTTCGTTTTGTGCAGTTATTCCCACATTAGAGGTGATTGGTTATATGTTCAAATATTGCATGACTATCATGCTTCCATTTTCCTCTGTGCCAATTAATGAGATTGTGTTTCACTAGTATAATGGCAGTGTCATCGGTAATATCCAATGAGTAGAGTTGGCAGCAAGTGCATAGTTTTTGTCCATTGCTCAGTTATATGTGGAAAAAATAATATATAAACAATTCAAGACTCAAGAAAGCAAGAAACTAAAATTTAAAACAGGATTTGGACTGAAATTTTTAGTTGGATGAGTCATATACTCGGTAGTTAACATTTTGATCCCATATATTGTCATTTCTATTTTTTTCTTATTGCTCTTCTTAAGTTTTTTTCCCTTGTTGTAGGAAGTAGAGATGTTTCTGGAGGTCGCTGACCGCTTGCCTTTAACATATTCTTCCTGTGCTTTATGCATCTCATTAATTGATGGAATAATTTGGCTTAAGAAATCCTTGGAAATTGCTGGTCATTGTAATCGTAGACGATTCAAATTGAGCGACGCCGAAGAGGTTTTAGGGCAGCCTCAGGTACTTATTTATTTAATTATTCTTGATAGCTTTGGTGTAACCAAGTACAATTGTGTGGATCTCATCTAGTACCATAAAATCACATTGTGATGCTGTCTCTAGAGTCTGTTCTATGTATGATGGCTAACGTGTTCTGATGTCCTGAAATGCAGAAAAATGTTGTGTCATTTTCTCTGATGGTTAATCAACTTCAGAAGTCTATTCAGAAACATAAGTGAGTTGCAACTTTCTGGTCAAATTTATTTCGATCTATATTCTTTCAAGTGGAATCTTCTGAATTTTGTTTGAGAAGGATGCGTGCTATTTTAATTGAGTATTGATTCACAAGTGTCAATTTTGATCTTGGACTCTTCACCTATTCCAATTTTGATCTGAGTATTTGTAGTTTTTGGGTTTCCTAGGAGGGAGATAAGGTATATGTTCTTTGCTAACGAAGTTTGGCCTTCGTAGTCATAGTACTTAGGGTTTGTTATGTTTGAGAATAAGGAGATTTAGCATTTCGGATGGTGCTCCTTTTATGTATACGTTAGATTGAGCCTTTTGAATTCTTTGACATGGTTTATAACACAATGAGAAGAAGTGCTATTGTTCTATATGTGTGTTTGTGTATACATATATCAGTTGAGGACATACCTGTACTAAAAGGGGAGCTGGCAAAGGTGATGGCAGTGACACATCAAGTGTTTAATACTGACTTAACTAATGTGCATTGGCTGGTCGTTTCTTCTCCTTGCACCTGCTCGGACATTCTCCACAAAACATTAAAAGAGGACATAGGCTGAAACTTTTGTAATCACTTATTTGTTATTTCATGAATAGAATGATGAGAACTTGAGAAGAACGTAGGAAAAGAGGAGAGAACTCCAACTGTCAACATCTTTTTCTTTCCTTTCTTTTTTTTCTGGGGTTTTGGGCCGGGGGAGACGGTGGGTTGTGAGAGAGCATCTGCTTTGAAGGTGTCCATCATTATATTCGGGGAAAGTATTCTTAAAATACTCAGTATAGTAAAGGTGACTAAGAGATGACATGAGTTAAAATGGACTCATCTCATGAGGCGCTGACCCCTAAATAACTGTATCTCCTTTCTTTGTGGGTTTATGTTCCTTGCTGACATTTTACCTTTCACAGTTTGTGGCTGGAGCAAGTGCATCATTTCTTTAGCTTCAATACCAGGGATCGGTCATGGGCGTCCTTGCTGCAATTGAGGGTAATCCTTTAAAATTTTGAATATTACACAGTTCTTCCATCACAGTACGAGGCTTTGCATGAGAATATGATACTCTTTTAAATGCTAACCTGGTCTTTAATGTAATGAGTTTTTGCTTCTAAAAATAGCAGTAATGTTGTTGAATGTTGACTTACAAAGTTGGAAATCTAATTACATCACTTAAAGTTATTTTGTGATACTTTCTTCTTGATAAAGGTTAGGATTCTTTTGCTGTCGTCTTCTTCTGGTCTTCTTGATGTTTCAAGAGCTTCAATGGGACCACTAATGAATTATTACCTGTATTAAGTAGGCCCTTGCATTCAATATTAGTTGTTAAATGCTAATGGGATGGGTCTTTGCATAATCTGGGCGCTTATTTTTAGGTCAAGTAGGATAATTCACATACATGGTTATTTTCTTTCTCTTCCCTTCTTCCTTTTAATTCCATGTGGTCAGCTACCTGCTACTGCCACCTGCCCCCCGTCCTCTCCTTTCACCCCCAACTAGCCCCCCTTCTGAACATGGTGGACAGAATAAGTACTTGATAACGGCATACTTCATTAATCGTCCCATTGAGGCTTTTGGAATATTAGTGGGCAATAGTGAAGCTGGACTGAAGGTTTGGCGGCCATAGAAATCTTTTATACCCTTTGGATTCTTACTTCCCTTTTTATAAGTTAGTATACAGATTAGTTCAGTGATTATATCGTGTCTTTGATACAGTTTTTCTTGCTATATTTTGATTTTGTAATTATTCTTTTGTTGGTCATATTAATTGTATGATTGAACCATATTCAGGAACTTGGAAGCACAGATGCCTTCAATAGCTCAGAGCTAGACACGGTCTTATCTGAAGTACAGAAGGTAGAGCAGTGGAAGCGACTCTGTCAGGGTATCATTAGACCTTCTGCTGGAAATGTGGACCTGCTCCTGAGTTCTCTTTCAGAGGTATACTTAAAATTGTTATGTTCGTTCCTCTGTTTTCTCTATAACTTTGATGCCTTCTTACTGTTTTTATTGCAAGCCTTCTTACAAGATTTATCAAACATTTTGCAGTTCAAAAGTAGTCTTGATAGATCATTTTACATGTACGAGAAGTCTAAGTGCAGTGAAGCCAGAAATTCCTGTGTATGTTGCTGCATTGATCTTGAGGATCAAAAGCTTTTGATTTGTTCCATTTGCAAGGACCGGTAAGGTATTTAATTTCAGTAACCAATTTGTTTTTATCTTGCTCCAGTTAAAACAGAAATAGCTGCACATTATTATGTTAGTATCAAGTGGCTCGTTTTTTCGTTTATTTAAGGTGTTGCTTATTATTGTCTGAGGAGTTTCCTTATGTCTCAACATTGTTTCACGTACCTTACATATACTCTTGTGCATAGCTTCCACGTGCAATGCATAGGATCATCACTTGCAGTTGCTGCTGATTCAACATCGTATACATGTCCGTATTGCAACTTTATAAACAATGGCAAAATCTTAAAAAGTGGATTTGGTCCTCTGGTATGCATCATCAGCTTTGTTCCTAATCTCTCATTGCTTAGACAGTTTGGATTTCTGTTTGACTTTATCTTTGCATGATGCAGAGAATTCGGCAGACTTGTCCTGAATTGAGTAAGCTCACTGAGCTTTTAACGGATGCCGAGGATCTTTGCCTATGGTAATGACCTGCTCATAGCATTCTCTTGAGGCATTACATTGCCCAAACAATTAATCTTCTGCTCAAGTATTCTCATTCCTGTATCCTGAGGATATTTTTGGTGGGCTGCATTTTCTTGTGCTCGAGCATCCCTCTCAGATATATTTTGACCGTGCTGTATTTATTGCAATGTATGTTGGTAGAGATAATTGTTGCCTGCCTATCTGTTCAATTCTAGATATCCTAAAATTCTTCCCAGCAGCGTAGGGGAAGAAGAACTACTAGAAATTAACACTACAAAATCTTTTCTATGAATTGTTTCTTTCCTTATTGGGCTGGGGACTAAGATTAAAGAAGGACATGGACAACAAACAGCCATCTCGTTTGTCCTTGGTTTACCTGTATAACCATCGAAGGCTGTTGAAGTGACTTATTCTTGGAATTAGGAGGCGATTAAACAAAGAAAATGTTGGGGCTCTCATTCCTATCCAGGCCCAAATTTGCTTGCATTTTCTAGAGATTTCTTGAAAATCCTAACCCTAGTCTGTTCACAATGAAGATTATTAGTCTCTTTTTCGTTTCTTTTCTTTTCTTTTTTCTCCCCTTTTCTAATTCCATGTGTAATTCTAATTATGCATATAAGAAGGGAGTTTTATAGATGAAAATCTGATGTTATCTGACTTAAACCTTACTGAAACCGAAGCCTAATTTCACTGTTTGGCATATGCTACATCATCTTCCCCACGTGTTGTGTAAGAAAAGGTGACTATTCTTTTTAGAAGATGTGCATTCACGGCGGAGTAGGACAGTGTATCTTCTGCTTAGTCCGGAAATAGTCAAGTGCTATTCTTGTAAATTCTGATAATGGCATGTATGTACTGTAGTGGTTTCTTTTTCGAATCTTGGTTTCCATCTACCATTTGTCCACTCTTTTGGTAGCTGCATTTTGTGTCTCGATTTTAGTGCAATTGGAACTCTATACACCCGACTTACGTTTATTCCAGTGTCTTTATGTATCCGACTGTTAACTGCTAGAACTATACGTAAGGGAGGGATGTGAATTCACTGATTAGATGTGGCTGCTCTCGACAGGGTTGAGGAAAGAACTATTCTTCATCAGATTGTGGAGAAGGCTCTTGAATGCCATGCTTGCTTAAGAAAAATAGTGGATTTTGTATTAGCTTATCTTGATAAAGATCTCAGCCTGGTTACAAGAGAGCTGTCTGTTGCTTTGAAGGTATTCCCCAAGTAGCCTTGCATTTTTGGCTTTCCTTTGATTTATCGTAGTTTGTATAGTATCTATTTATGATGTGCTTTTGGGACTAGTAATGCTATTATCTTTCATATGGAGAGAAAAATGAAAAAGAACAATGCTCAGGTAGGAGATTTCTTGCTTTGATACGCACATTCTTGACACCCATAACTTGCTTTTCCTTTTGGATGTCTATTGGTTGACTTCTGTTATGTTGACAGAAAGATATTCTTTTGCACACAGGCTGTCGATTTGGCAGGTGTTTGTTATTCTCAGGGCGACTGCAGGCTTGATCTAGCTTTGGCAAGAAATTCATGGAAAGTTAGAGCTCAGAAACTATTAGGTTCGCAGAAGCCCACAATTCAACAGATTCAGCGGCATCTAAAAGAGGTATCTATTATACCTTTACTTGGAGATGTCTAGAATCCTTAAATTAAGAGGTGCATGCATGATATTTTAGTGGCATGAAGCGTTATCTCTCGAGATTGACATCAAAGTACATCCAACAACTTCTTATTTTTGACAGATGATTTAATTGATCTGATCTGAGATTTCTGACAATTAGGTTCTATAGTTTCTGAAAAAAAAAAAAAATTAATCTTACACGAGTTTGAAGTAACACAAAACTCCTTATATCCTTATATTTTCAATATGACTGCTTCATGAATCCTATTATCCATATTTTTTCTCTCCCTCTTCGTGATATATCTAGACTTAGATCACTCCAGAAAAGAAGACACTCATGATATATACCGTGTGAAAGCGTGGTTGCTCCTTTACATTTTTACTTGTGGCCAGATTAGTGGATTCGTTGTGGAGACTGTTAATTATTTGCATTCAGACTTTCCAACTGTGTAGCGTCCCTTGTATGCTGGGAATGCCATGAAGTCTCTTCTATTTTGATCTATCTATCTATCTATCTATCTATCTATGTAGTTCACACAGAGAGACACACACGGGCAAGCGCACTAGTATGCACACACACACATTTATCAACCCATGTGATTAATTGCCATTTTTAATTGTGGATAGGGACTGGCTATAGGCATTCCTTCAGAAGACTATTTCAGACAGAGTCTGACAGAAGTGAAGAACATCGGCATGCAGTGGGCAGATACAGCCAAGAGGGTGCTGCATTCTTGCTATGAATATGTGTCTAAAATCAAAAGGTCAAAATGACTTTCTTGACATAAATCTATATTTAAATCTCTAAGCAGGTCTCGGTGGATGGCGGTGCACTTGGACTGGATAAAGTTTTTGAGCTCATCGCAGAGGGTGAAAACTTGCTTGTGTACTTTGAGAAGGAACTTAAGGTAAGAGCCAGCTGCTTTCTGTGTCTAGAAAGTGTATATGCGTTCTGATTCCCTTTTCTTGCTGGGTGCAGTTATTAAGGGAGCGAAGTATGCTTTATTGCATTTGTCGGAGACCCTATGATCAGAGGCCAATGGTTGCCTGTGATAAATGCGATGAATGGTATCACTTTGATTGCGTGAACTTATCTTCCGCCCCCAAGATCTACATCTGCCCTGCATGTGATCTCGAAACAGAAGAGTATCCATGTTCATCAATGCCAGCAATCCAAGAGAGGTAAGAGACTTATCATCTGAACCCAGTAGAAGATTCATTCCATGTCGTTTGAAGTATCTTGTTCATTTGTGATTAACCGACTATACCTAGTGGAATAAAGACTTTGTTTGGTTGGTTTGTTCATTTTGTGATTGATGCTCCAACAGGTCTACGGGTTCCAAATTTGTCGCGCCTCAGACACCTTCTCCACGACGCGCTGAACATAGAAGGAAATCAACGAAACACAAATCCAGCACAAAGCGAAAGATAACGGTGACCATGGATGTGGATGTATTGAAGCATTCAAGTGGTATAGAGCGATTGTTGTGGAGAAATAGGAAGCCTTTTAGAAGAGTGGCTCGAAAACGCTTAGAACTTGGGAGCTTATCTCCATTTTTTTATGTACGAAATAGTTGAATCATGTCTAAAGGGATTGATTATGATTAGTCATTCAATTTATTCATTTTTATTCTTGTTTCTTCTGCTCAATTTTCCCTCTTCGTTGGTATGATCAATAATAATTGTAAACTCTTTTCACTCTGATGAAATCTTGGAGAATATTGTTTGGTTTGTGGTATTTTTTGTGTTGATATACAAAATTCTGAAAATCGTATGGACAGGGAAATATTTGGTAGATATGATAGCATTCAATTTTTTCGATTTATGGGGCTTGAAACAAATATAGGCTTCTAAAAAGGAGAAGTTCGACACAATTAGGTTTTTTTTGTGTTATCGGGTTATTGGTTTAAGATTGATTTAGGGTAAATAGCGTATTACTCTTTTGTGTTTTGTTAAAAATGTATAATATTTTCTTGTGTTTTAAAAATTAATTGATTGTTCTTCTGTGTTTTGTTAAAAGTGCACAATATTCTCTTATGTTTTAAAAATTAGTTAATTATGCTTTTGTGTTTTGTTAAAAGTAGCTGATTACCCTTTTATGTTTTATAAAAGTAGCTGATTGTCTTTTTATATTTTCTAACAAAAGCGTTAAATAGAGGTTGGTATTGTGCTCTTTTAACAAAATATAGGAGTAGTCGGTTAATTTTAAAAACCATAGAATAGAATTGTTCATTTTTAATAAAATACATGGGGGTAATATGCTATTTATCTTAAGATTTATTTTTTTAACTGTAAGGGTTCTTTTGGGAACATTTACCTATTGGAATTTGGATCCAAGGCATCAGATGTTGCTGTCGCCTATTTGGCAAGTTCATAAGGATTCCTATATATACTTAGGCATGTCTTTTTCATTAAATTAGAAATTTTGGTCATTTTAAATTCAAAAATTAATTTTTGGTAAGTAGAACAATGTTATTCTAAAATGAGAAATTATTAAAAGCATTTCGAAAATCATTAATCTCTCTCCAAATACATCATCTTTGATTGATTAGATAATAAAAATTAAACACCATTACATTCCATATTCTAAATCTTCTAACATTTTCCATTGTATAAATTCAAATAATATCATAATTCACATACTACAAAAAGTGATTCGAGACTCGAGTAGTTTAAAGGGTAAATTTTCACTAGCAGGTTCTGAATTTAATCCCTCATATAAAAAAAAAGAAAAAGAAAAAGAGTTTTGCATTGCATTTGGAGGGGGGAAAAAAAAAAAAAAAACGTTGTTGAAGTTATCACTTCATTGTTTTTATTTGCCAAGGCCCGGTCACTGATTTGGACCATTTCATCATAAACCCATATTTTGTAATTGTTAAAAGAGGCCCACTGGACACATAAACGCCATTCTTTTTTCTTTCCTTTTGCTATGGCCCATAGACGCTATTCAAAGAAATTTATCATGTCATCTTTCATCAATGTTTTCTTTTGCTTTCACTCCATTTCCAAGCCAAGGTACTCTCTCTCTCTATACATATATGTATATATATGTGCGTGTGTGCGTGTATCTATGTGTATGCAAGTATGTATGTATATGTGTGTATATATACCGCACGTATATACATTGCTTAGTATGTTCTTTAACTGTTTGAGAAAATGCCTCACCGAGGCTTTAGTTTTTTCTTTTCTCTTGTGACTGAGAATATAAATTTTTATTTTTTAATTAATATGTGCTGAAGGAATGAATGCATGTTTTGATTATTGTAAATATGCCATAATGGTAGTCCCACAAGAAGTATATCCTTCCCCGGACGCGGGCATAGCAGGAGCTTTATGCTACTATTTTTTAACTATGTTATGATCATTTAGCCCAACGTGAGTGTGACACATCTCGAGCCTTGTGCATAGCAGGAGCTTCATGCACTATATTACAATTTTAACTATGTCATACTCATGGATTGATTTGTGAAATGATAGATGAAGTACATGAACCCAGTCAGCTTGTTCCAAGAATTGGTCAAATCAAATGCACTACAAAAGGGTCGTTTGCTGGGTTTGGATGTGGGTGATAAGTATGTAGGCTTAGCTGTTTCTGATGTCAACAATAAAATTGCATCACCTTTAAGGTAATGTTTTATGATGTAATTTTTTTATTTAAATAATGAGAAAAATGTTGTCTTTGATCATTAAAATGGTTATTTAATGATGAAATATTGTCCTTTAAATTAAACTATTGAATATATGATGTTGGTTGTTATTCATTTGCAGTGTTCTGCTACGTAAAAAATCCAATATTGACTTGATGGCTAGTGATTTTCAATGCTTGGTAAGGTTCTTTTAATTTCTTCTAATGTTTTATAAGCACGTTTAGACTATATCTTTATCCTGGCATGACACCTTTTATTTTAGCTCTTAGCTAAAGCGTGGGCATGAGTGATCTTACATGTCTTAAATCATCTTTAGTAAGAAAAAATTGTCGATATTAACTGTGATGCCAAAATAGTTGGTGGGTTGCTGAATTTTGCATTGCTGGTGAGCCGAACTATTTGTTTTTCCGTCTTGCTTCAAACTTCATTTAGGTGAGATTAATATGGTGTCTATGTGTCACTGAAGATTCATGGTTCAGAAAAATGCTTCTGATTCTTGTTGGCAATTCATTGAATTTCCAAACAATTCCCTTGCCCATTCTCTCTTTTTCAGATTAGGGCGTCTTGTATTGGAATATCAGCTCTTGGCTGATATGTACTGTTATTTGGATGCCCTATTGCTTATGAAAGAATAACAGTTATCTTTTGCAAATTCTAGTTTAAAGCATATCAAATCTGAGATCTGAAGTTCAGACCTTGTAGTTTTAATAATGGTCTTGCAAGTTTGCTTCTTGATGCAGATATCTGAACTTTCGCTAGTGGGGTTCATTGTTGGCTATCCTTTTGATAGACAAAAAGGCAGCCGAACAGTGAGTATCCTACTTACTTTAAAAATATAACCTTTGCTCTTTTAGTTTTTTTTTATGCTGGGTCTTTCTCTACTTCTGCCAGGCTGTGCAAGTTAATCTTTTGATTGATGATCTCTGTAAAACGGGGAAACTAGAAGGTATGAGGTATACGTATTGGAATGAATGCTTCACGTCAAAGGTGAGCACATTCCCTATGTTGTAATGTTTGTGGGAGTTTAATTTAGTTGCGTAAAGGACGGTAATCTGCAGTCGGCAGATGCAAAAATTTATATTTCATCAGTTGATTGGTACTCAATGGAGAAACTTGGTGCTTTCTTAATTTTGAGCTCTAAATGTTTTGGAATCTGGTTGGATGTGTCTCTATTCATGTTCTAAATGAGATGGTCCTCTGAATTTACTTGTTTAAGTTGACAATCATGACGCTAATGGTTAACGATTAGCTGCAAATATTTGTTTCCAGAATGTGGATCTACTATTGAGACCTTTGAATTTGCACCCAGTGCAGTCAAAGACAATTACAGACAAATTTGCTGCTGTAGGAATACTCCAGGTACGATGTGCTAAACTTTCTACAAGAAGTTCCAGTTAGCCGTCTATCGAACTGTCCTTTTGAAGAAGCAATTTAAGGTTTAAATAACATCAAGTTGCTTGATCAGTTACTGTTTTCCATGACAATAATTAATTATAGATTAATGTTCATTCTTAAAATACAATAGAAACGTTTTCCTCTAATTGCGCGAGAATCAAGCATGTTTTCCTTACCCCAATAGGGAAAATAAGAAAAATGATAGTGAAAAGAAAAAAGAATGTTCTTGGAAGTGCCAAATATATGGAAATTCATTGAGTTATAAATTAATAGCTGACACGGGTAGTGTTTTCTTAACTAGTTACCATATTCTATTTAATTTTTGTGAAAAGTTTTATTCATTAGTTACCATATTCTATTCAATTTTTGTGAAAATATTTATTTAATCTTTGAACGCATAATGTTGTGTCATTTGATTATAGAGAACTATATAAAATTCTAGAAGTAGATTCTGATTTTATTCTTCTTTGCTGGATTTGAAAACCATTATGAAGCACACTCTCGTAACTAGTGATGTTTCATATGATGGCAGGGTTACCTGGATTTTGTTAACAGGAATGAGAGGTTAAAATCAGCTCAGAGAGACCTTCCCGAAGTAAATTAATTTTGACTGTCCGTGTAATGTTACCAGTGCTGTCTTATTGTGATGAGGTCTCTTTGGGTTGTCCATGTAGATGTTATAAGCACTCAAGATGACTATTATCCTTATATGATCTTGTACAATTTGTGATAAGCTATGACTTCAATGTATGGATAGCCAGGCCAGCGATTTCTTTTCCAGTAATGGTCACCTTTGGGACCTAAGTCGAAGATCTCGGTAGGATAAATGCTGGTAGTTGATCAGACTTCAAATGCTGCTAAAGGAGATTCCCCAGCTATGCTAAGCGTTCTCCAACCCAGTAGACACCTCGAAACAAATGTGTAATTTCAAAATTTCTTTTGCTATAGCAGATCATCAAGTTTTCTTGTTGATAGAGCTTGCAGTTTACATCTTGTCAGATCATATATTCTGCAAGCAAATGCGATTGTCTGTCTGTACAGTTAGAGCAAAGGTTTTGCCTTTGTAATGCTGATGCACAAGTTAACTCCCCGTCCCATATTTTCATTCTGCTTTCGAAAAGTTTAAGGTTGTAAAACATGACTTGATATAGAATCAGAGAAGCACACTAGAAAAATCAGTTATTGTTTCAATAGATGAGCATATGAGAAACCTCAGACTCTGCATCAGGCCCTATCAAGCACTGTCCTTGGTAGTGTTTTTTGGAATCATTCTTATGTTTGGCGGTGGTTGGATGATCCAGTTTTAACATATGGGACTTACATGCACACTCACAACGAGTCATTTTAGAAGTTGAATGTAAGAATTTTTTCTATTTTTTTGCGACATTGGATCCGTGCAGGAGTATGTATCCAAAGATCTAAAATTTCAGAATGTAATCATTTTTAAATTTGAGGATGTTAATATTCAATAACAAGTCTTCCAAGGGGCTTAGAAAACTAAAAGAATGGTGGAAACTCTCTAGTGTTAAACAAAGAGAAAATGTCAATGGTAGTCTCATATGTTTGGAGATTTTGACATTTTGGTTTTGAATATTTTAAAATGATTTTTTTAGTTATTAATGTATTTCAAGTGTGATATCATTGGTCTAGTTGGCTTAAATCGTCAATTTTTTAACATTTTTTCTTCTTCTTTAACGATATACAACCTACTTCTAACAATTACCTTTACCACTTATTTTCTAATATGTCCAAACTATCACAATTTTTTTCTTTTATCTTATCCACAATTGAGCATTTTTTCTTCCATCATTTTTTATAGGGTAAATACCCAATTTGGTCTCTAAAGACAATTATTTTAGTTTTTATCTTTCAAAATATATTTTTTAGTCTTATATTTTTACCATTTGTCTCAATTTAATCTTTATCTTTCAAAATATAATCTTTTAGTCCTACATCTTTACTATTTATTCTAATTTAATCCTTATCTTTGTTATTATAGTCTATGTTAATCTTCAACCATTTTAAAAAATAAAGGCTAAATAGGAACAAATAATAAAAATACACGATTAAAAATATATATTTTAAAAAATACAAACTAAATTAACACAAACTATTAAAATAAGAGATCAAATTAAATATTTACTTCTTAATATTACCACATACATCTTCTAATAATCTATATCTACAAAATTTGCTTCTGTTCTTTGAATCTGTTTGGTCTGTTCCAATAATAAACTTTGTCTCCCTCAATGATCCAAAATAAAAATAAAAACACACACACACTTTTTCTCTCTCTCTCTCTCTCTCTCCACATTTATGTTCATTGTACCTCGGTCTCTTTAATGTTCAAAGTCTCAAAAGCAAGACTCCACAAAGCTCTCCCCATTAATTTCCTCATCAGAAATGTAGACTACAATAGTCATGAGGAGAGAGAAAAAAAGAGGCACCCCTATTGACCAAAAAAACAATATTGTACTATTTCCTTAAGTAAGCATTCTGAAAAAGACATGTTTGGTACTTAGGTGCACCCAACTGTCCCCCAATGCCCTCAAAAGACTCCCTTAGTCAAAAAACTTGCACCATCCCTCACTGAACGCTCACTAACAACTCTCCCCCTCCCTTTCTTCCCCTTAACACTTCATTTCGAAAATAAATTTAAAAAAATATAATGATTATAAATTATTAATAAAATTTTAAAAAATAATATAAATAAATTAAAATTATACTCATAATATTATAACATTACGAAACTACCACTCCCCCAAACCCATATAAATACACTCACATAACAAAAGGATTATTATTTTATTTACAAAAAGGAAAGGTGTCTTCCCTTACTTTAATTCAAAAGCTCAAAATTTTCTATTTCTTTTCTTTTCACTTTTGTCTTTACCCTCCCTCCCTCTTTTCCAAAACACCACTTCGGTCACTCTTTCTGCCCCCATTTTAAATCTAGGGTTTCATTTCCTTTCCCCTTTCTTCTTTATCTTGTTAAGCTGTTTTCAAAAGCTATGAAATTTCAACCTACAAATCGAGTAGCTATATGGGTATAAGATTTTCTGCATTTTTTTACTGTAACTTTCTGTGTGTTTTTGCTATCTAAAACTCTTCAAAGAGTAGAACTTTTTTTGTTTCCATCTCTCTTTCATGCTTCTTTGTGTGTTAAACTCTTCAAGATTTCAACTTTATTGATTTTTCACTAATTTTTCCATAATTTTCTGAAAAACCCATGTTAAACCCTTGTTAGGAAATATTTTGGGGGTGTTTTCTTTCCGTTGATTTTAGTTTTTTTGGGTTATTTAAGCACATTTCTTTAAGGGGTTAGTTTCAGATTTGGTCAAAATAGTTCAAAGATTGGTTTTTTATATAGCTTTCAGCATAAAGATAGAGCCTTTTTTATTGTTTTAGCGTGTGATTTTTGTTGAGTAAATGCATGGATGGAAGAGAAGGAATGGCACTATCTGGGCCAGGAGCTTCATATTATCTCAACAGAGGTGGTGTTAGTGGTTCTGGCATAGCTGGTGGTTCTGGCATAGCTGGTGGGTCTGGGCTTGGGGCACAACCTGGTGCACCTGTCCGACCTCCTGGTTTCAAGCCGCTTTCAAACCTGAATGTTCCATTGCAGTCTGCTAATGTAGGGGGTGGTACAGTGAACCCATCACAGAGTTTTGCTCATGGAGTTAGTGTGGCTGTGGCCTCCCCTGTTACACCTGGTGATCCAGTGAAGAAGAAAAGAGGCCGGCCTCGGAAATATGGTCCTGATGGAGCTAATATGTCTTTAGGATTGTCTCCTATGTCATCCACCCCGTCCTCTGGTGCTCTCACCTCATCGAGCCCTAGACGTGGTAGGGGCCGACCCCCTGGGAGTGGGTGGAAGCAACAATTAGCTCATCTTGGTAGTCTTTTTGCTTATTGTGTTTCTCTGTTGCGATTTGCTCTGTATGTATTTATTAATTTATGGGCTTTTATGCTTTGTCTGGTGATGTATAATGCTATGTATTTAACACGTTTGCGAGCATTTCTTAAAAAATTATTCAGAAGCTTTATGTTTATGATTGCATTTCTAGGATAGTTTTGAGCCAATAGGAGTATATTTTTGCAACTTGTCACCTATACATTCTTCTCATTCATGTTGGGGTCGCAATTGCCTCTTAGCTGTTCATTATATTTGGCAGTTTAGGTATTCATAAGGTTTGCTTGCTGTCCTGATTCACATTGTCATGCTCAAGAATGGGGAAAATACATGTCCAGAATAGAACATTAAGCCTTTCACCAATTTCACATGTCAAACTTGTTCCGTCTGCTTTATTACGGTGCTTGCTTGCATTTTTGTAAGGTGACACTTGGAAAAAAGGACCATAGCACCTTGTTTCTCACTCACTTGTGGGTTGAAATATTTCTTGTTCAGATAGCTAATTTCTATGGATGATGATTACTTATTGCTGTTTATGGTATTCATAATTTTTGTCTCATGTACTTTCCTTGTCGTTTGAATGGTGTTGTTTTCATAACTTCATTTCTCCTCCAGGTGAATGGATGAATAGTTCAGCTGGACTGGCTTTTACACCTCATGTCATACACATTGGAGTAGGAGAGGTATATGCAAATTCCTAGTCTTTGACTTGTTCTGGTCGTAAAATTTGAGATTCAAAATAATTATAAGAAAAAAAATTGATTCTTGTAGATCCATCAAGCTTACTTTGTCTCATGTTGGCTTAAAGCATCATGATACTAACAATGCGGATGTCGCAAAAACATTTGATAAAACAAACACAAATTGAACAAGTTTGTGAAATTTCTTTGTTTGAAATTTAGTGTGATTGCCTTCATGCAGTTTGGTATAAACTTATAATTCTAGTTATTCTGGATACATGTGTGGAAATCTTTCTTTTTCAAGATTGTAGGGAGTCATATTCGCTGCTGATATTTTTTACTTATGTGTAAGAATGAGCTGCTATATGTTTTTCAATATAGTCATCAAATTAAGAAATAAGAACACTTGCTTTGAATAAGGTAATGTGAACTTGCTTTCC
Organism: Ehretia macrophylla; assembly: GCA_037974665.1. Lineage (NCBI taxonomy): Eukaryota > Viridiplantae > Streptophyta > Magnoliopsida > Boraginales > Ehretiaceae > Ehretia > Ehretia macrophylla. Next base: position 8,855,992 of record CM075764.1, on the reverse strand, counting down.
AAAACTCGTGGCTTGTCCATTTTTAATGGTGAATGCATTAATTTTGCTTTTTTGACCACATAAAATGGCAAGGAAAGTTAATTTTAGCTTTTATGCAGGATGTTGCAACAAAAATTCTGTCTTTTGCGCAGCAGAGGCCCAGGGCTTTATGTATCTTGTCAGGCAATGGTTCAGTTTCTGCATTAACATTGCGTCAACCTGTAACTTCGGGTGGCACTGTCACATATGAGGTTAAAGCAATTATGCTCTTCCTATTCTCATGTCACAAAAATTTGAAATAATTATTTAAGGCTGACCTATTGCCAAATTTCTCTAGAGTTGTGGCAAAAGTTTGCTCATGGATGTGATTCATTCTGAGCTTTATAGAATTTTCCCTTTCCATACTAGCAATGACCGGCAGTTTAGATCCAATGTGCTTTTGTCCCTTGTATTTTAGAACTTCTTGTGTCAGTCTGTGGGGGAAAATAAACAAGAAGGAAATTGAAAGCAAAAAATTACTGTTTCCATTGGAATGTAATATCATTGCCCTTGCCATATTAATCATTTGATAGAATTATCTTTTATAGAACAATGATCTAGTTATTAAAATTATAAGAATGGATAATAAACTTTCTAGACGTGTTAGTAAGGTCAATGTGAAGAAATATGTTAGTAAGTAATCCATTTTTTGGGGAATAAGCTTGATTCTGTTTGTTACATCATGATGAAAGGTTTGAAGCAATTCTTGAGTTATATGAATTTAGCATTCCATTAGAACAAATCAAAGACTTTCAGCTTTGAACTTTTATCATTGTATTTAAATTCAATTGAAGCAACGTCTTAGGGCTTTTGTATAATCAGAAAACTTAATAGCAAGATAGGGATAACAAATTATAATTGGATTTCTGGTAGGCATAGTAATTTATGAGTGCACTAAGTGCGGAAAGAAAGATAAAAGAGGGGGAAGGAAACTTTTGGAGCCACATCTTTACTCTGTTAGAAAATTATGAGTGGTGATCCTAGACTGGAGGTAGTCTAGTATTACATTTACCAGTGCGGAAAGCTGACGAGTTACAGTGCGTTTTGGCTTTTTAAAGATAGAGAGAGAAAAGAAAAGTGGAAAAAGAAACTTGAGGGGACGTATTTGACGATTTTTTGGAAAATTAAGAGCGTTGATTAAAGTTGCTGTCCATTAAAATTTCCCAGTGAGAGGGGCGTGAGAATTGCAGTCACATGAGATGATTGAACTCAGCTATGCAACAGATGTATTACAAATAGGACTCGGTGTTGTTGATGTTGTTTAAGGGTATCCCTTTTATGTTTTATAACCTTGTAATACAAGGCTGATATAAGACATCTAAATGCAATTCAAGCAACATGTCCAAGATTATTGCAGTTTGATAAATCTGTCTTTTTTTGTTGACCTGCTTATTTTATGACAGTACACTTTCAATCAGGTCTGCAGAACTGCTATTTTCTATCGTAGGTCACTTTTATCATGCTAATTACACACCCCCAAACTGCTATCTAGCTTCACCATTTTTTTTTGTCGAGTTTTACGATTGCGCTCAAACTCTAGATCTGTAAATAAGATATCAACCACAACTGTCCTGCAAAACTTTTTCCCATACTTGATTTCTTGTGAAGCACAAATCACATACAAGTAGCATCTCAAGTCTGTTCCTAGTACCATGCAGACAGTGCTTGAAAAGTTTGTTCTGATATCCTTTTCAACTTCTGGCAAATGCTGCTGATGCCTTCTAAGTACATGTATTTATACTTGAATTTCCTTTACTGGAAGAACGCTAATTTGTTTCATTAAATTCTCCAGGGACGTTTTCAGATATTATGCCTGTCAGGTTCTTACTTGCTTTCTGAAACTGGTGGCCCACGCAATCGTACTGGTGGTCTGAGTATTTCAGTGTGCAGTCCTGATGGTCATGTCATTGGGGGTGCAATAGGGGGCAGGCTCATAGCGGCAAGCCCAATTCAGGTATTCCCTCATTGTGATTCTTTTCTTTCGCTTGCATTATATGTTATGCGTGAAGATAACGTTCTTGGTTATATTCATTTGCCACGTTGGTTTACATGTTCCCTTGTATCTCTATTACGTGCGAAGCTGAAACAACTAATTTTAAAATGTGAACCAGATGATGGGTTTTCCTTGTCACTTTTCAGTTCTTTTGGTGGAAAACAAATATATATGCTTAAGGTTACTTCAAACTTTTTTTTGTTTATGGCTTGTGTAACTGCTTAAGACCTGTGTTGTAACGGAGCTTGTGATACATGTCACAGTTTTAATTGTGTGGATAACACGTGTGTGTGCAGGTAGTTGTATGTAGTTTTGTATATGGTGGTAAGACGAAGAACAAACCTGGGGCAAGTACGAAAGGTGAAAATAGTGCTGGTGAGCCTGCTGAGAAGCCTTTGGCAACAATTTGTGCAACCCCTAACAAAGACCAGACCCCAAATTCTGTAACGGTTGCTTGGCCTCCAGGTTCACGGCCAGATTCAGGAAATTCCCAGACAGAGATTGACCTGACGCGTGGATGATGCAGTTTTGCTGCAATAGAAACATGGCAAGCTCTGTATATATGTGTTGTTGTACATGAAACGCGCCAGGAGATCAGCCAACTGTTAACTCACTGTCTGCCACCGGTACGTGATGGATTGTGCTAACATGTGTAAAAGAATCCCATTCTAGGCTTTGAGTAGCAATCATAGATGATTATGGTTTGGTGGAATTATATTGCACTATTACTATTTTTAGTTGATAAGAGTGTTGTCTCCAAACTGAGTTCTCCTCTCCAGCACATTGATGGAATACTTGTGAGTTTCCTATTCATGTTGTAAGTGGAATCCTTTGGTTCTGGAACTCTTTGATAATCTATTTCTAACTACATTCTTCACCTGGATATTTCAGGGTAAAGATGATATTCTTGTCTTATTTTTGCGCCATCCAACTCTTCTTTGTTCATACCTGTAGCAAGTTAATGATGGAAACTAAAGTTTCTTTAACGATAACTGACTTGATCAATGGAGCCTATTCTATGGGGCTGAGCCCGGTTTTTCTTGCAGGTCAGCTTCTCATGGTGTTTTAGGCTTCTAACTTTTTATTTGACCCATAGTAGTAAGCCAAGAGTTGGACGGCGTTTTTTTGGGATTCTAGCCATGCTATCGTTGCATTTTTTTCGGATTGGTTAAAAGCAGACATTATTTCTTCTTGCATCATAATTGGTTCATAATCCTCGTTTTTTCATTAGTTCATAATCCTCCCTGTTTTTTCCAATATTGCACAAAACCCCTTTGCACGTAAAAGTTATCGGGGTCAAGCGGAAATAAGAGTTGGGGGACGTGTGCAACTTTTTTTAAAAATACGAGAATTATGAGTTAGTAACAATACCATGTTAATGTACATATTTATTTAACCATAGAAAGGTGTTTTGACGCTTATTCAATTTTAAATAAACCGGATGAAAACAAAGGTATTACCTTGTTTGACTTATTACATCATTATTAGTTGGGAATAATTTTTCAAACCACTCAAGTTGATTATTAGTTTATTCACATATAAGTGGATCTTACAGCATGTGAGATTTATCCTGTGTCTAGAGCTGATAGTCGGCAAGTGTTGTTTGAAGAATTTTCACAGTTTGTTAGGTTAACTCCAACAGCTTCTCTATTTTATTTTTCTACATGTAGAGATTTTGAACAATTTCTCTACATTTACAGATTCTCTATTTTAGTTTCACTACAACAGCTTCTCTACATGTACTCAATCTCTATTTTTAGAGAATCTCTATTTCAGTTTTATTCCAGCAGCTTCTCTATTTTACAGATTCTCTATTTTTGTTTTATTCTAAAATCTTTTCTTATTTTATTTAAATATATTATTTTAATTCAAACTTTATTATTACCGTTTTTTAATATTTTTTCATTGTTAATAATAATTTTTATTTTTTATTTTTAAACTTTTTATTTATATTTGTTTATTTTTTATGACGATATTCTATTTTTTTATGTCTTGTATTATCGATGATATCAATTAGATATTTTGGAGACTTGTATTTTTTTTTTCAGGCTTTAATTTTATTTTTTTTAAGTTTTAGAGAATGGATTCAGCATCTCTACATTTAGAGATACTGAATCCAATTGTAGAGATTCTCTACAAGTTCTCTACATTGTAGAGAATTTGTAGAGATGCTGCTGGAGACAAGAATCTCTAAAAGCATCTCTACATGTAGAGATTTTGGCCTTTTACATATGCTGCTGGAGTTGGCCTTAGGTACTAACTTTTCTCAGACAATTGAAACATTCACTGAGCCGCTCAATTGATGCTAAATCTACGAGGAATCCTAAGCCAATAACGCCAAGATAGATTCCATGCCCTGGAGATGAAAAAGACATTAAGTGATAAAAGTCCGCACCATATTGCTAGGCAGACATCAAACAAAAAAATACTTCTAATAACTCGGACTGACATCAATTTGTGAGAGAAAAATAAACCCCATACACACGAGAAAACTAATGTTAGTTTGAAATGTTGAAATAGCAACCTGACATCAAACATTCTGTGGCTAGTGTTCCACTAGCCAGCTGCTTATAGTTATGGTACCATAGAATCGTATATTTCAAGGTTATTGTAGCCCCATTCAACTATTGGAGATTCTGTTTTGTAATATAAGCTGGAGAATTTTGTTGCTTCTGAGCATTCAGGCTATATATATACCATGACTGATGCAATCAACCTCATCAAACATCAGTTCATCTTGAAGGAAGAAGAATAGGCGATAAAGTAGCTGGAAGACACGGAAAGAAAGGGATCATTTCCAAAATTTTGCCAATCGTGTTTAATCCATTATCCTTCTGCATCAATAAACATGAAGCAGCTCACATACTACTGCGCGATGGCTCTGTTGGTCATCCTTATTATAACCATAGCTTTTGATACGGTTGGAGCTCAAACTTGCAAGCCAAGTGGAAAAATCAAAGGAAAGAAAGCTCCTAAAGATGAATGCAACACTGCCAACGGTGCTGAATGCTGTAAAGCAGGCAAATTCTACACGACTTATGCTTGTTCACCTCCTGTTTCTAAACGCACGAAGGCAGTTCTGACGATAAACAGCTTTGAGAAGGGTGGAGATGGTGGCGCACCTGCGGAATGTGACAATAAGTTCCACTCCAACAAAAAGCCAGTGGTGGCTCTGTCAACTGGATGGTTCAATAACATGAAAAGGTGCCATAAGTACATCACTATATATGCCAATGGAAAGAGTGTTGATGCCATGGTCGTTGACGAGTGTGACTCAACAATCGGTTGTGACCCTGATCACGCTTATCAGCCACCATGTCCAAATAATATCGTCGATGGCTCTGAAGCAGTCTGGAAAGCTTTGGGTATTCCTAAAAAAGACTGGGGTTGGCTGGAAATCTTCTGGTCTGACGCATAACTACTGTCTATTCAAGCTGTTAATAAAAGGCTGTTCGGTGCATATAACGCTCGCTATACTCACAGTCCCAAAAAAAGTCGTGCCTACTTTAGGATCAATCGTACTAATCCTGCTGTTAATGTTGCAGGAATATCGTCATAAATTGTCTGCATAAATACTCCATCAGAGAAGCTGGGGATTACATAGATAATTCCTGGTCTTGTTTGTAATAAAGCCATTGAACAATATGGTGCTTCCTTTTCCACTGTAAGTTCAGTCGTGAAAGATAAAACACGGCTCAAAGTTTCAGTTCCAATATATGTTTCTGATGAATGCAAATAGAAATTTTCCTGAAATATTTTAGAAACTAACAGAAGCTCTGAAGCTGAAGATTCGGACAAATGAGACCTCTTTTTTTTTTTTTTTTTAAATACTAACAAGACATCAACCAATGCCAGCCGTGTCCAAGTCTTTTTATACAATCAAAAAAAGTTCAAAAGGAAGATTACATATAATGATTATTAACTGTGACGGATAATAATTGATGAAAATTGTGGCTTACTTAGGCATCTAACGTTAGAGAATTCCTTTTTATGATAGTATATAACATATAGGTGTAATAATCTTTATTATAGTGTAAAAATCTTTATTATTGTACAAGTATAATCACTATATGTTAATTATATTAACATTCAGGACAAATTCAATAGACTTTTCTAATTTTGATTTTAACTTATTAGAGTCAATAATTATTCAGTTATGAGAAAATTGATGGAATCAAATTTTTGTTTCCATAATTTCCTAGGAAAACTTGGAAACTTTGTAATTTCAAATTTTCACGTATATCTCTTTATATTTTCAACAAAAACTCTTGGATGTTGCAACTCAAAACTAATTAATTTTACAACTGAACATCATCTCCGAATATTAATATTCCCCATTTTCCAGACTTGAACAACTTATAAAGAGGAGCAGCATTGTCGCTATTTACTTCAATCTATTACAAGAACACAAAGCTAATTTGAGAACTAAAGCATCCCAAAATAATCTTGTTTACATGTAAATTATTCTCGGGACATTATTCTTTTTTTTTTTTTGAAGGAAGCAGGGTTTCAATAACATAATATCTGTGAATACAAAGTAATTATCCTAAGTCAATAGAAGCCAAATCAAAAGCAAAAATAATTAAAGGGTACATTACAAATTCAGTCAATAATTAACTTATCTAGTTACATTTGCTTAGCCACCAAATGCAGTTTGGTTTGCTGATCTTTTAGTGTATTGAAATCTAACATAGTGACATTAATCTTAGACAAAACAAAAATAATACAAAAGAATATAGAATTTAAAAAGTAAATAATACATAAAAGACAAAATCAACGGGTGTTATAACTTGTTTAAAATCATAAGGGTGTTACAACTTGTTTAAAATTTTAAAAGAAAATAATACATAAGAAGATAGAATTTACCTATCAAAAGATCTTTGGGGCAAATAATATATGGCTCCTTCTCCAAAAATTGAATTAAATTCTTGCTAAAAATATAAATAATAATGTAATTCAAGTAAAATAAAAAAAAACAATAATTACAAAAATCACATTTAATCGTTATATTACATCGAATGCAACAACAATTCGTGGACGCTCAAGAAAGTCCATAGCCATGTCGTGGAATGCACATGGCACCCCATCATGTAGTACGGTCCCTCTTGCATTAAATCAAATACATCGAAAGGTTCTATGTCTTTTTGGATGAAAGTGATATCACGTGGAAAATGCATCGCTCCAACTGCTCCACACAAGTTTCAAGATGCATTTGCTGTGTAATTTTTCTCTTTTTTAATTTTTTTGTTTTTACAATATTCTAGTACTAATTTCTTAAAAAGGTTTATTAATTCCAACAATCCAAATTCACTTGCTGATATATATTTATTTTGTAGTGATGTTGCAATCCCGAAAAATAAGAGAAGTTGACATTCCCTAACAGTGGGGTCTTTACATGCGTACCTTATGGGTATTTTGAAGTCATGAGGAGGTAGGTTGTTTGGTTTTCTTAGACTTTTCTCCAATTTTCATGCACTCATTCTTCGTGATAAAATATATCCAATATCTGAAACATTATTCAAAAACAACCGGAGTCCGGTCCTTGATTTGTGAGTTTTTGCATAGTCACCAATGGTTGGAGTGTCCAACCAGCTAAGTTTCTTTTCTTTTCTTTTTTCCTCTTTCCAAACTGGCCATTTTTTTTTTTTCTCTTTTCAAACTAGTTATTTAGTCTAGTGGTATGATTCTTGCTTTAGATAAAAGAAGTATTCAGATTCATTCTCGCGTATAACATCCTAAGTAATATAAAATGTTTTAAATTCTCTTAAAAAAATAAAGCGTAGTGTCATGAAGCTAGAGATTGAACACCTAGAGTCGTTCCTAGAGTCTTGGACACTCACAAGATTGAGAGATTGAGTATAAGAATATTTGAGAGATTTGAAAATTTGAGAGAACTCAAAAATTGTATTGTTATGAGAATTCTTAGATGATTTACAAATAAATTACCCCAAGTATTTATCGGACTCTAGGAAGGGGGTTTATTAAATATATCTACCATCTTTCAATACTCATTAATTACAACTCTAAAGTATGCTGCAAAGATATACAACATTGTAGAGAATTCTAGAGAATTTCGGGTTAGTCAAGGTTTCTTTGAAAGCTTCTACCAACTTTTCCAAACCTCTTGAATCGCAGAACATCACAGTAAAGTAATTAGAGCATACAATGAAGCTTGTTATGTAGAAGCTAAAAGATCTTTTACAGGGCACGTGGCAGCATTGCATTGGATTCTTTTGGTAGCCAAATTTCATATGAATGGACATAATTTCTAAATTTGCATGCATATGAATCTTCTTTATTTCTAATTTGAATGCATATGAATGTATGATTTCGAAAGTCTGAATGCAAATAATGTCAAAAAGCACGACTATTTACAGAGTTTTAGTTCGAGTTTGTGAGAGTCCAAGAGATGTGAAATCATTTCTAACCAATTACGTTCACCGAACACAACGATATACATCTTGAAATAATATTTCAAAATTTTAAAATAAAATAAATATAACTTTAATTAAAAATCAAATCATTTATTTTTCCTAAATCGATTTTTCTTTTATCATTTGTGTAGGACTACTGACCTCCTTTAGTCAAGTCGTATATCGGAGTGGCAAAAGTTTCTAAATGGTGGATGGCGTGTAGTTGTAGAGAAAAACCGAAAACACCTCCATTTTTTTTTTTTTTTGCTAGAAAGCAAGGAAGCAGATAGTATTAAAACGGGATAAAATCAAACAAATTTTTAACTTATTAGTCCAAAATCATATAGGTCCCTGTGTTTTCAGAAACCTCTTAGAAGGTCCTTTAGTAAGGGATAATTAAGTCTTTCTATAATAATTTAATAAACAAAAGATAAAATAATTAAAATATGATATCAAGAATTTAATAAATTATACTTTAACCTTAAAAAGAAAAAATAATTAATGTCTAACTCCAAAAATATAATAAATTATACACTTCTTTCTCATCCATCTCCACCTTCACCTCCACCTCCACCTCCACCACCACATTAAAGAACCTATCATCAATTTCATCCCAACTCCTAACTCCAACCACAAATATCAACACCACCACTACCACCACATTAACAAACCTATCAACTTTATCCCAACAACACCCACCACCACATTCTCATTAACAAACCTATCAATTCCATCCCAACTCTTAACTCCAATTACAAATATATCAACACCACCACTGCCACCACGTGAATATCAACAAACCCACCAATTCTAACCCAACACCAACTCTACTATCAACACTACCATATATCACATACACATATATACCATTGATCTTGATAAGTTACATCAGATCAAGAACAAAAGCTAATCATCAGAAAAGAATAAAGCAAATAATATAATAAAATAACTTCTACAGCAAAAAAAAAAAAAAAATTGCTAAGATCCATAGAAATGAGAACCCAGAAAACAAAATCAAGAAACAAGCTCATTTCATCACCAATCTTGATAGATCTCTTCCATGTCGAGTTTTCGGCTTCCATGATGGCAGAACAAAGTCTTGATACTTAGATGGCAATGCCATCACTCTCCTGTGTCTCTTCAGCAATGCATTAGCAGCTTCATTTTCTGCTATTTGTTCATCTTTCTCATCTTGATCTTTTGATGACTCTTTTCTGAATATAAGGCACACCAACAACTGATCCTCCAGTGACTTGGTGAATTGCCTTCACGAGCAGATTGAGGCCTCGGCAACGGGTGATCAAAGATGTGCGTGAGAGTTGAGAAGAAGTTGAGGAGGAGGGTGATGATGAATCTGTTGATGAAGCTAATGAGGGTGTGGTGGTGATTGATGAGCTTGAAGATGAACATGGTGATGAAGAAACAGAGTTGGAGTTAGACATTAATTATTTTTTTTTTAGGGTAAAAGTATAATTCATTAAATTCTTGATATCATATTTTAATTATTTTGTCTTTTGTTTATTAAATTATTATAGAAAGGTTAAACTATTTGTCACGTCCCAACTCGACCCCACCTACAATCAGTCAGGACGCAACGGAATTTCGGCAGCGTAACGACAGTAAATAGATTTCCGAGGTTCTAAAACAACCTCATTAATAACATTAAACATCCAATTCCATAACCATACAACAACAACTCCTCAACAGCATAACAACATACAACATAACCTTAATATACAATAATCAGTCTTCGTTATCTGCCTCCGTTCCAACATAACATACAATACCTCAACCTTATCATACATTTCAAAAATGAGTTGAGACCCATCTAACAACTTAACCATAGACAAAAGAAAGCCACTAAGTTAACATCATTTGAATCATCATCTTTTCAACATCTATTACAATAAGAACCATAAAGCATATAAAAGTCTATTAAGCTAATATACATGACATTAAACAACATAGAATCATGGATAAGACTCAGGAACATATGACTCGTCCACGTAAGGCACATTTTCCTCCTCAGGAGGCACGTACCCGTAATCCGGCTCTGCAACACCTGTAAGCATGCAATAATAGAGAGTGAGCTTATATACATAAGCCCAGTGAGGATCCGATAGATCTCGAGTAAGGTCTACTAAACTCCTTGGAATAATCATTTGAGTCAGTAAACACACAATAATACAAATAATACTATCATCACATAGCTATATAACCAATCAATAAAGGATACTCTATTTGGTGTAGCTCCAAACGCCATCACTAGCCCCTCCCTCCATGACACCTCCGTCATGCGAGCTGGGGGTAGCCTATGGCAGTCATGCCGTTATCAACCCGACAGCCCAACGCTGCCCGAGAGGTGGCACACACATACCAAGACTCCATAATCATCATCAATCATCAATCAATCATCAATCAATCAATTGGGAGATCAGCAACGAAAGTGCCCGATTCTCGAACTCAATAATAATCAATCAATAACATCAATATAACATCAATATTTAATTAAACAACAAACAACGAAGTTAGATGACAAAGTAGGCCATCTAACCGGATATGCATAATATACACAATTAAATCCTAAATTACTCATCAACAACTCACCATTCAACACTCAAACACCACCCAACCATCTAAAGGCATCGTTCAAGAAATTAAAGAATGACAACCTAAACTTCTAAAATTCATAACTTACAATCTACTAATCCAAATATTGCCAAATCAGTTTCTATCACTCACCCATTCAACCTACTACATTAGCCCTCTCGAAAATCCACCATAACACCTCCAAATCATGCCCGATAACCCTAAAACCCTACGATGTCTTGGCTAGATTTTTTAGATTTTCACACGAACAATGTAATCGAAAATTTGGCATTACAACAGCGCTAACACGTAATTATCAAGTATTTAGAAATCGACGGCAATCGATTTCGATCAACATAACTCATTTAATTCAACTTTGAACATTTTAATCAAAATTAAATACCCGAAAAATAAAAATTATGCTACATCCGACAGAAATTCGTAGTATTGCATCAAAATGATCCCTAGCATATAAGGAGCAATAATCTATCATCAGATTTCAATTCTAACTGTTAAATTTTCATTTATGAGCAAAAGTATAAGCCTAGGAATGTGTGCTATGCGTGCCCAACAAGCAGAATCTAAGTCGGTGCGAAGTTCTACGGACAAAAACTAGGTTTTTCTTTGAAAAAATGATTGAAAAGCTTGAGTTTTTCTCTTTCTTTTTCTCCCTCAACCTCTCGGCCCTTTGTGTGTGTGTGGAGTGTATTTTGTGTTGTGTTGAGTGTGTGTTGATGACAATATATAATTAAAAGCTTAGTCAATTAAAAAAAATGCAAAGTCAAAGTAGTTTAAGTTAGTATTTTTGTGTTTTAATGACTTTAAATGCATTTTCTTGATTACCAAAGTTTAAAATAATTATTTAACATCCAATCTAGCTCAAGTAAATTATTTTTAGGTGACAAGAAGTTTTACAATCAAACAATTTCACCCGAGTCGGCTTAAAACTAGATTTTCGCAAAAGTCGGTGTAAAAACCCTAATAAATTCTTAAGCCGATTTTAAAACCGTTTTCATCAAACACATGTCTATTAAAGTCCGTTGACTAGGTCTAGAAGGGTTAAAAAGACCAGTTTCAAAATTTTAGCGGACGTGTTTCGAAAATACTATTCACTGAAAATCGACGATAAAATTTCTGACTCCGTTTTTGATGAAAATTTCATGAATGCACATTTAGCACGTATTAGGAGTATTGACATCAAAATTATAACTTTCTAGGTCCTATAGCACATAAACAGATCATATGCACGCAAAACGAGGTATAGCACGTAAAACGAGATAAGAAGGAAAGTGGGGTTTCACACTACTCCTTGTTGAAGGACTTCCTAAGAGGTTTTTAAAAATACAGGAACTTATATGATCTTAGACTAATAAGTTAGGGACTTGTTTGATTTTATCCTGTATTAAAACTAAAAAATATGTACATCATTTAGTTCCCGCAAGGGGATGCCTATCTAAGTTTACTTTCATCTATATTCCAAGTTTTGCATATAAATTGGTTCAAAATATTTCTCCTAATATTAAAATAATGTTGTTAAGAATTTGATCTTCGGTGAGTACTTCGTTTTTGTATAATTGATGATTACACTCCTTCTAAAGATGGAAAACAAAAGCACCAAGAAAGAGGTGTTAAATGAAAACACCTCCATTTAACAGTACAACAAGAGAACTTCTCTTTAAGCAATCCGAATTAATTATTAATCAACTCACATATAAATAAACTTTACAACATGCAGAGCCCACTTGTTATCTTTAGGGTTGATTGTTAGCCCAACTAACCAAAGAATTTTCAATAAAACAATTCAATTTAATTGTGAAAATTGAAAATATTTTTCATTTAATACATCGTCCAATCTGAAGCTCTGCAACGCACAGACCATTACTGCTAATTTTGTTTCTCACTTCTCTACCTTGCAATGCACGTTCCCCAAATTTCTCTGCTTTTTCTCATCGAACAACCCTAAGGTTGCCTCAGTGGTACGTTACAATACGCCAATAACCATAAACGCGAGTTCAAGTCTTATTAATTTCTTTGAAGATCATACTTTTGATAAAATGGGTACATGTCTTAGGTTTGATTATTGTACCTCTGAATTTTGGTTCACACCCATCCATTAAGTCAAACGGTAAAATGTTGGCATACTTATTGTTGGTGTTCAATGTTACATAATAATATCTAATTTGATCTATTTATCGTAGGGCTGATTAAAATATGAATTTTTTTCGGATTAACCGAAAAAAAAAAGAGAATTTTCCCATCGATCGGCTCGTTGCTCCAGCTATGCAACGCACACGCCCAAAGCTAATTAATGCATATACCATTTTCTACTTTCTCCCTCTCTTTCACTTCACACCACACCTAACCCAAGTCGAAGCCTTCTTTAAACTTTTCGGCACCCTCTCTCTTTCTCTACACACCTGCTGAAGCACGTGAATTGATCAGCGTATCCTCCACCCAGTTGGCAACAAAAGGAAAAAATCATCTGCTCAGTCAATTCTAATGCACTTCCCTTTTCCATCTATGCTTCTCCCAGTTTTCATTTTCTTGTGTTTTCAATTAAAGTAGCAACCGAAAAACTACATAGTAGAAGGGAGAACAATATTGACAATGACTTAGCAAAATATATATATATTGACAATGTCACACGTTGTATTTGAACTTTTTTTTTTTTTTTGGTCATTTGTATTTGACCTTGACAAAGGATATGAAATATATCCAAAGTGAAATCAAATTCACGGGTCAAAATAATTAGCCATTTCTAAGTGAAATCAAATTCTCTTCGTTATTAAAACTACTTTCATTCGGCCAAAAAAGAAAAAAAAAATGTGACGACTCAAATTTGGTGATTTTGACTAACTCAAATATAGTTAGATAGAATAGATACAACCTAATTAATTAAATTAGAAGAGATACAATAGATGCACGGATCTATCTTACAAATTTCGGTTTACACCAATTATTATTATTATTTTTTTAAAGGGAGGTAAAAAGTCGGTTATGCTACAATACTTTTAGAAGAAGAATCTCTCCGTTTATCGTCCTCCACAAAAAACTTCAATTGTTCAGGGGGTGTCAATTTGAGAAGTGGCCAAAAGCTGAGTCCTTCCAAGTTGAGCCAGAAAATTCGCACATTTATTAGCCTCTCTAAAAATACAAGTGAGCTTGAAACTATCATAACGAGATAAAATTTGCTTACGGTCAATTATTAGGCAGTGTGACTATAACTGTGGCAACTAACAATCTTCTCCCATTACTTGAGAGATAGAAGGGGTGACATATTCAATTGGTTGATCAATGAATAGAGCTTTTGGCTTGTTGTATCCTCACTGATACCCCACATCTTGGGAAGGGACGACTGGAATGGGACTTCGAATTGCAGCAACATTGTCATCGGTCACGGGATGACTATTAACCGTTGGGGCCTTAGTAAAAACCGTTGGATCTTTATGTGCTTTCATTGGAAAGATGTACTTGCTGTGCGGCTGAAGCAACCGTGCCAGCATTAATAAAGTTAAAGTGATGTATATTTTGTCCATCAAAATTCAAATATGCTTGTACCACGGACACAAGCTCCTTTTATACATTGTACATTCGAATAAACCACCGGATCCCAAACATGAATCTGGTTGGTGGGTAATAATTGCGTGGAAATCATCTCTCCTCCAACAACAGAAGCACTTGAAGGTGGATTATTATTCAATGACATCAGTCTTTTTACAGTGATCGAACTCACACATGAAAAATTCTTCTATAAGTTATGTGTTAAATCTGTCACAGTCAAATGTTAAGTTATTATTTCATAAAATTAATTCACATTATTTTGTATCGTACAAATATATTATATCAAAATATCTAAAATTTTTCTTTTTACTAATTTGACCTTACAGAGTTTTAAATAAATTACTATGATATTTTCACTTATAATAATCAGTTAACATTTGTCAATTAATTGAATAACTTTTTATCTATGCGCATGTGATAAATTTATCATATACCTCATAGAAGAAAAACCCCTCACACATATATGGGATCACTTTATCTCTTCCGCACTGGTAAGTCTCTGTTGTTTCTGGTTACCTACGCACGAGTCCTTTTTCTATACAGCCATGACCCTCTACCACAAAATGTAAAATACATACATATAAGACCTACTTTTTATGTCACATCGTGGCCGTAGCTAAATTGCCTACGCGTAGAAATTATCTGCTTACTCATCAGTGAAAAAGTTACCGTTTATTCCAGTTCCCGAAACCTTCCTAAGGCTATTCCTGACTTTTCACAACCTGATCTCTGGTATTGAATTACCTCAAACGAAATACAAAGTACTCAAATGATATAACGACTACTTCAATAGTGCCTCTATTTTTTTTTTTACTACATTTAGAAAATTTAGAACATTTTCTTATATTTATAGATATCTTATTTCAGGGTTCTTCTTTCATGTGGTATGTAACAAATTTGTCACAGCCACATGAACAAAAAATATTTTAATTAATTAATAAATGTCAATTAATTGTTATAAGTGGGGCATCATAATAATTTATTTAAAACTTTGTGAGGCCAAATTAATAAAAATAAAAACTTATGACATTTTGACATGACATGTCTGTACGATACAAATTAATATGAATTAACCTCATAGAATAACAACTTGATATGTGACTGTGATAGATTTGCTACATGCCTCATAGAAGAATTTTCTCTTATTTCATTATCACTTTAACAATTCTCCTATTTTTAATCAATCTTTTATTTTAAGAAATATCTATTTCAATTTCACTCTAACAACTTTTTTATTTTTTTTTAAGTCATTTGACCGCTAGGTGCATGGGAGATGGGATGTGAGATCAAATCTACTCCTCCATCTTTGTGAGATCCGAATTTTATATTGGAGCTCCCTTAAAATATAGGGAATTGAATAGGTGAACTGTTGGAGCAATTTAACACGAATAATTCCCCTAAATATAGAGGATTTGAGGGTTTATGGATCTATTAGAGATGTCTCATTTCCTCTATCAATGTCATGTATTAAAATTAAGACCGATGACAAGCAAGGATAGTATTTTTTTTTATTATTATTATTAATCCTCGAAAAGCAATGCACTTTACTAAATTCATTAAGAAAACATGTCCAATAACAAGGGATGTGCTAACATTACGAACGTTGGATATTCAATTTTGAGAGTATTTCCGATACTATTTAATAACCCTGATAGTCACACAATTGGTTGGTCTTTATTATATGATAGTATATTTAATGGCACAAATTTAGGTGAGACATTTATCAAATGGTAAAGAAATGAATTTGATATTCGGTGAGTACTTCGTTCTTGTATAATTGATGATTACGCTCCTTCTAAAGATGGAAAACAAAAACACCAAGAAAGAGGTGTTAAATGAAAACACCTCCATTTAACAGTACAACAAGAGAACTTCTCTTTAGGCAATCCGAATTGATCATTAATTCAGTCACATATAAATAGACTTTACAGCATGCAGAGCCTACTTGTTATCTTTAAGGTTGATTGTTAGCCCGACTGAACAAAGAATTTTCAATAAAACAATTCAATTTAATTGTGAAAATTGAAAATATTTTTCATTTAATGCATCGCCCAGTCTGAAGCTCTGCTACGCACAGACCATTACTGCTAATTTTGTTTCTCACTTCTCTACCGTGCAATGCACGTTCCCCTAATTTCTCTGCTTTTTCTCATCGAACGACCCTAAGGTTGCCTCAGTGGTTAGTTACAATACGCCAATAACCATAAATGTGAGTTCAAGTCTTATTAATTTATTTGAAGATTGTTGAGGTCGGATTCCACGCAGTTGAGTCGGTCGGCTACTCTTGCCAAGCTGGACTTTCAGGTTAGCCTCCGAGTTGAACTTTTCAGGTCGGATACCTGACCTGCACAAGGAAAAGGAAGGAAAATGTGGGGTGATGACCCGGATTTTTCCCTCGAGCGTGCGAATGATTAGTATGTCCGAGCTGACAAGGTATCTGAGAGCATTTAATGACGAGTTACCTCTGAAATGAAGGATAGAAGCTCTATTTATACTAAATTCGGACGTGACAATATTTAATGTCGTGCAGCTTTATGTCTCATCAAGACTTTATGTCCTATCAGGGCAACTGGCACTGAGGTCGGGGTTTTCCGAGGTCGGGGTGAAGTTGAATTAGCATCCAGGTTGGACATTAGCTGAATATGTTCGGCTTGACTCAGATTAACCCGTCTCAGCTCGGTGTGGGCATCTTACTTTAGTTCGGGATCCCCCCTCGTCAAAGATCATACTCTTGATAAAATCGGTACATGTCTTAGGTTTGATTATTGTACCTCTGGATTTTGGTTCACACCCATCCATTAAGTCAAACGGTGAAATGTCGGCATACCTATTATTGGTGTTCAATGTCACATAGTAATGTCTAGTTTGATCTATGCATCGTGGGACTGATTAAGGTGTGAATTTTTTTCGGATTAACCAAAAAAAAAAGAGAATTTTTTTTTATTAGAGATGTCTCATTTCCTCAATCAATGTCATTTATTAAAATTAAGACCGATGACAAGCAAGGATAGTATTTTTATTTTATTTTATTAATCCTCGAAAAGCAATGCACTTTACTAATTTCATTAAGAAAATATGTCCAATAACAAGGGATGTGCTAACATTACGAACGTTGGATATTTAATTTTGAGAGTATTTCTGATACTATTTAATAACCCTGATAGTCACACAATTGGTTGGTCTTTATTATATGATAGTATAATTAATGGCACAAATTTAGGTGAGACATTTATCAAATGGTAAAGAAATGAATGATTAGCCATACAAGGAGGATAGATACGTTACTTGTCCATATGTAGAATAAATTGACACATGATTTTGAGTGTCACCATTAATTTTAGGTTATAACTCAAACATCAATGAGTTATATTTTTAACATAAGGGCGTAAATTGTGTGTTACAATTTACCATGAGATGTGTGCTTTAAGTAGCAGAAAAATTACCATAAAATTGAAAGTTAGTGTGTTACAAGATCGGAGATGAAATCATATAACAAAATCTAAATTACTAGGAACATTTTTCTTTTGTATATGAATTTTTTATCTAACTGTGATTGAAAAGTTAGAATTCTTGAATGCTAATGGAGTTAGACCGAAATTCTATCATGATAATAGAAGAACAAATTAAACTGTTATTTGATTAACTAAAAATGTCAGATATAATATTTGCTTCTTTACGAATTAATAATATTCCTCAAGAGCTTTTTGTTATTCTTAGCTCATATTTTCCTAGTATTGGCATAGGCTATTTTTTGTAGTAATTAGTATACGCTTGTTTTAGAAAAGAAAAAAAAATACATATATCGTAACCTCGTGCACCCAATCCAGACCCCCAAAACGAAAGGAAAATGAAAAGCCAAAAAGAAACATAGTAAATACAGGAGGAGATACATTTATTAATTGGCTAAAACAATCATGTAACGTTTTGTTCTAATAAAATATTTCATGTTTAAACTATAATTTCAAATTCTATCATAAACACAGGAAGAGATGGAGATACAGAGGATCTGCACAATAAAAAGGAAAGGGTAAACTATACATATAATTCTTATTATTTACATATTTTTTTAAGTTGGTTTTTAATATTTCAAAAAAAATCATATTATTTTTTAATATTTACAAAAATGATTCAAAATAATTTTTATTATTTAAAATTAGTCAATTTAGTTCCTATTATTTTTCAAAAAAATTAATTTAATCTCCAAATAGGGGTTATATGTAGGTCCAAATTAAATTTTTTAAAAAATAATATGAATTAAATTAAATTTTTTAAAAAATAATATGAATTAAATTAAATTTTTTAAAAAATAATAAGAACCAAATTAATTAATATTGAATAATAAAAATTATTTTAAATTACTTTTATAAACATTAACAATTAGTATGAATTTTTTAAAATATTAAAAACGACATTAATAAAAGGGTAAAAAGCAGCAGTAGTCCCCATTGTTTACTCAAAAGTCAATTTAATCCCCATTGTTTCAAAATGCTCAAAAAGGTCCCCAATGTTTGTAAACATGCTCATTGTGGTCCCTACCGTTAAAATTTTGGTTAGTTTTAACAGATGTGAATAGTATTTCAAGGGTAAATTTGAAAAATCACAAAAAACACAAAATTTCACACAAAAATACCAAAAAACACACACTAACACACCTACAAACACACGCACTCACCAAAAAACACACACTAACACACCCACAAACACACACACTCACAAAAACACCAAAAAATACACTAATACACACACATTAACACACCCACAAACACACACTAACATCAAAAAACACACACTAACACCAAAAAATACACACTAATACACACTCATAAACACACACTAACACCAAAACACACACTAACACCAAAACACACACTAATACACAAGGAGGGGGGTGGGGCTGTTCGCGCAGCGGGGGGGGGGGGGTGGGTGGCGCTGTTCGCGCAGGGGGGTGGGGGGGGCGCTGTTCGCGCGCGGGGGGGGGGGGGGGGGGGGGCGCGCTGTCGCGCGCAGGGGGGGGTGGGGGGGGCGCTGTCGCGCGCAGGGGGGGGTGGGGGGGGGCGCTGTCGCGCGCAGGGGGGGGTGGGGGGAGGCGCTGTCGCGGCGGGGGGGGTGGGAGGCGCTGTTGCGCGCAGGGGGGGGGGGGTGGGGGGGGCGCTGTCGCGCGCAGGGGGGGGGGTGGGGGGGCGCTGTCGCGCCAGGGGGGGTGGGGGAGGCACTGTGCCGCAGGGGAGTGGGTGGTGGGTGGTGGTGGTGCTTGGTGGTGCTTGGTGGTGGTGGGTTGAGGGTTTGGAAGAGGAAGAAGAAGATAGGGATATTTTGGGTATTTTATTTTTAAGTAAGGGTAGTTTAGTTATTTTATAAATTTTCTGTTAAAATTTTAACGGTAGGGACCACAATGAGCATGTTTACAAACATTGGGGACCTTTTTGAGCATTTTAAAACAATGGGGATTAAATTGACTTTTGAGTAAACAATGGGGACTACTGCTGCATTTTTCCCTTAAATACACATATAAATGAACTAAATGTGAAATTTACCCAAAACATAAGAAAAGCCAAAGTAAAATACGGTCACTCAAAAAGGCTACATACAAAAAGCACGCGCAAAAACCATTTTGGTCCCTGAGGTTTGGTATAAAGCTCAAACTGGTCCCTGAAGTTTGCAAAAAGACTAAATAAGTCCCTCCCATTATCTATGACTTAATAGTCAAAGATTGACCAAATGAAAAAACTTAAATGCCCTTACTTTAGTGGTTAGAAATTTGGAGGGAAGGAAAAAAAAAAAAAAGATTAAGACCATGCAACAAACACAACTATTTAAGTACCCAAGCCATTTTTTCTCGTCATTTGAAAAGAAAAAAGAAAAAATAATAATAGATGAAAAAAATTCAAATATTAAATGTGAAAAAATAATTCACATGTAACGAATTCATCGTCTATTATTATTTTTTCTTTTTTGTTTTCAAATGACGAATAATTCGTTACATGTAAATTATAGTGAATTTATCACAAGGTTATACATTTTATTGTCTAATATTGCACCTCAATATATTTTTCAAGTTAGTTAAAAGTCAGACAACATTTGTAGTTAGAGAACATATATCCAAAATTTAAGACTTTAAAAGTCACAATTAGTGGCTACCCGATGCTAAATTTAACTTTCGGGGACAAGGTAGTGGTTATAGATATACTTGACTTTCTCTTTAATTTATATTTAATTTTACACTATTATAAATATTAAAAATTATAGGCTATTCAGTCATAATATTTCTATAATCTGAAAATGATAAAGGAGATTATATAGTTAATCAAATACATCAGATATCAGTAATTCCATAAACTCACTCAAGATTAAAGGAAAAACAAACTAAACACAACTCAATCAACATTACTAAAGAAAAAAAAAAAATGTGTATTCTAAAAATATTAAGAACCAAACTCTTTTAAGTAGCAAGGATTTTGTTGTTGTGGTTGTTTTTTTTTTTTTTTTTTTGGGTGAGAAAGAGCATGAATTGAAAGTGAGAAAAGAAAAAAAATAATTTGGGTGCTTAAATAGTTGTGTCTGCTGTATGGTTTTAATTATTATTTTTTTTTCCTTCTCTCTAAATATCCAACTATTAAAGTAAGGGCATTTAAATCTTTTTATTTGATCAAATATTTGACTATTAAGTCATAAATAATAAAAAGAACCTATTTGATCTTTTTATAAATTTCAAGAACTAATTTGAACTTTATACCAAACCTCAACGACCAAAATGATTTTTGTCCCAAAAAGCACCCCAAAAATCCACACACACACACACTCCCTTTTGTATTAAAAGGCCATTTCAGCAGCAAATCTACCAAAAGCAACCTAAAAAATCACACCTACTTCCGAAACAAAGGCAACAAAAAGTCTTCAAACTTTTTCTCTCTAATGGCAGCACAAGAACACGAAGATCAAAACCAAAACCAAGACCAACAAGAAAAACAACAACCCTTTACATTATCTTCATCACAAAACTATGAGAACATCTTATCCAAATACATAGGCCTAAGCTTCACAATCGTTCTTGGGCTCCTTACCAAAAAATGCAACCTCTTTTGTTACAAAACTTCAATCCCACAATAAAGATTTAAGCTTTAAGCTAATCCAAGCTCAAGAAGAGCTTAAACAGCTTCACTCAAGAAGAAAAGAGGACTCAAAGGCTAATGCAAGAGTGGTTGAGATCTTTGCAAGCCGTAGGAATGCTTGGCAGCAAGAAGAGAAGAGGCTGCTACAGCAGATAGATGATAGTGCTGAAGAGATTGCACATTTGAGAGGTAAAGTTGAGGACTTGGAGAAAATGGAGGCTGAGTTGAAGGCTTGTGTAGAAGAGTTGAGAAGAGAGATTAGTGAAAGAGATGAGATGTTGAGCTTTATGAGTAGAAGGTCTTGTGGGATGGAAACTAATGGTGGGGTATGGCCGTGGGGGTGATGAGGGAGGTGGGGAGGGTGGTAAATGTTATGCTGATATGGGAATGGAGGAGTGTTTCATGGGGAATAATGGAGTTGATTATGAGGAGGAGATGAGTGGTGTTTATGGTCACAATAATGGTTTTAGTCCAGAGTTGTTGAGTTCTGCTTCCAAGTTCTGGTCTCAAAGATCAAGCCTTTGGCAGCAGGTATCTTTGATCTCTTACTTTTGTTTCGTAGTTGCTCTTGTTTTATAGTTTTGATGATTTCAAGATTAATATGGAGAAAGTGTTAATTTTTTCGAAACCTTGACGCAATGTTGTTGGTATTTTTGTTATGTGGCATTTGGAAAAAGAAATTTTGGTTTGCTTAATTTGGAGAAATGGAAGAAATTTGACATTAGAATGTTCTTGGTTGCTTTAGGTCCAATTTGTTCCGTTGATGACAGCCCATGCCACTAGAAAAAGGGTCCTCATTTGAACTTACCTAGAGAATATCCTCACTTGTTGGTTCTCCGCGGCAGACTTTATGCAGCTGGGTGCCTTTTTGAAATGCACGAGGACTTGTCTTTTATGACATTGCTAGAATAATGGACAAATTTTTGGGTTACAGTACCTAATCCCCCAGTTGCAGTTGAGCACCTTCACTATTTTTTGTCTGCTTCAGTAGATGAGATGAGATTCATCTTGATTATCACGGGTAGAGAATTTCCATCCGTGTATATCTATAAACCGGATGATCGTGCTTGACAGACATTTGATGATATCAGATTTAACAAATACATGATTTCTGACTACTATATTTGTCCTGCTGTGATTGTTCGAAAAATTTTGCTCTGGACTAATCATCACCAAAGGGACAGCTGTATTTGGTGTGGATCTTGTTTCATGACAATGTTTTGGTTTTGATATAGCTACGTAAGGCCTTCTTCATTCGCCATTTTTTCCCAATGACTTTCCTCAACTAGTTTACCTTGGGAATGGTGAGCTTTGTTTAATTTGGAGGGACACCGAAAAGTATGCCTACAAGTGCCAAGATGGGAACGATGATAACAACAATGTAAAAACATACTATGCGAGTTATCATTGTGTAATATTTCGTATTGCTTTAGGTCAGGCCTTGCGTTACAAATTGTGGTATTTTGAAAGTGATATCACAAAGAAAATGCATCGTTCCAACTGCTCCACACAAGTTTCAGGATGCATTTGCTATGTAATTTTCCTCTTTCTTTTAACTTTTTTGTTTTTTTGTTTTTACAATATACTAGCACAAATTTCTTAAAAAGCTTTATTCCAACAATCCAAATTGAGGTTTATGTTATTGTCCCACTTGCTGACATATATTTCTTTTGTAGCAATGTTGCAATCCTGAAAAATAAGCTAAGCTAACACTCCATCCCGTCTTTCACTCGGTGGGGCATTTGGGGAAGCCTTTCTATGCATGCCTTGATGGGGTATTTTCAAGTCATGAGGAGGTTGGTTGTTTGCTTTTCTTAGCCTTCTCTCCAATTTTCAGTCTGTTAGTTTAATTTGAAATGGTTCATTGATTCATCTAGTTGGTTCGTTTCCTTACTGGTTGTCACTTGTTTTGTTACTTTACAAGCTTATCAACACCACACACTTTCTCTTTGTTAACACCGCACACACCCACAAAAGTATATCAGTTCTTACTATTCCATTTTGGATTTTCTCTTCACATTATTTCTTGAGGGATACTTGTTTGGAACTAAGATAACTTGTCTTCACTTTGCATTGTAGAGTTGATTCCTTATTTGTGCAATTTCTCCCGTGTGTGGAAAAAGTGGTGCCTTTCAACATCATGTTTTCGAACAACTACAGTTTGTCATGGGAGGCCTAACCAAGAGCAATGTAAAATTTTACACAATGATAACCCGCATAGTATGTTTTTATATTGTTGTTGTCATTGTTGCCATCTTGGCACTTGTAGGCATACTTTTGGGTATCTCTTCAAATTAAACAAAGCTCATCATTCCCGAGGTAAACTAGTTGAGAAAAATCATTGGAAAAAAATGTCGAATAAAGAAGACCTTGCGTAGCTATATCAAAACCAAAACATTGGCATGAAACAAGATCCACACCAAATACAGTTGTCCCTTGATGATGATCAGTCCAGAGCAAAATCTTTCGAACAACCACAACAGGACGAGAATAGTAGTCAGAAATCAAGTATTTGTTAAATCTGATATCATCAAATGTCTGTCAAGCACGATCATCTGATTTATAGATATACGCAGATGAGGACTCTCTACTCATGACAATCAAGATGAATCCCATCTCATCTACTGAAGCAAACAAAAAATAGTGAAAGTGCTCAACAGCAACCGAGGATTAGGTACTGTAACCCAAGAATTTTTCCATTATTCTAGTACTTCCATGTAAGACAAGTCCTCCTACATTTTAAAAAGACATCCAGTGGCATAAAGTCGAACCAACAAGTGAGGATATTCTCTCTTCACAAATAACTCATTAAAGGCATATACAAATGTCGACCCAAAACCTAATTTGTTCTTCTTGTTAACTATAAAGACCACACAACGTTTCGACAACAAAGAATAGGACTCAGTATTTCACTGGACTTGTGCAAGAGTTTTGTGTACCAACCTACCTCTTTTTTGTAGCTTTAGCTATTCAATTGTATGTGCACATCTGCATAATAGATTAAATATTTTGAGTATGTGGACTTATTGGTGTGTTATTGTTTTTAGATGTTGAGATCGATAATTGGATAACTGTTTTTTCTTTTTGTCATATTTTGTGTGTATGATTTCAATATGTTGGAATTTGGTTTATTGGGTGGGAAGAAATCTTGTTTTTACGGCATTAAGGAGGTGGAAGTTTGTGAAAAATGTCTACTTACACTCGTGATCAGGGCAGAAGGTTCAACCTCAATTCTTCTTCAAAATCCAACCATTCACATCAGGGTAGTGATGTCAATGGTTGGATTTTGAAGAAGAATGGAGGTTGACCATCTGCCTCCAATTGGCATGTATATAATACACCCTTGGTTCTAATGATCAAATGCAATATGCAGTTTATTGGGCGGCTTGATTAAGGAAAACGAGGACCCACCGAGTTCTTAGGCATGAAAGATTAAAGGCTTTATTGTAAACCCCCTCGTTTAGTCAGAGGGGGTAAAGTGACTTCCTAGAAGTCAATTTTACCCACTATTAGATTTGAACTAATGATTCTCGCCACATGAAGTATAAGGTAAAGAAAGAAATTTATGCTATTGGAAGTTGTATTAATTGTGACATTCCACATCAGATATTAATAGTGTTTGTGAGTGGTTTATAAGTGAGTATAAGAAATAACTTGGGTTAACCATTTTAGACCAGTAAGAAAGATGGTTCAAGTAGTTGTTTTTTATGCCTATAACACCAATCGCACTTGCAGGCTTGGGGCGTGACAGAATGGTATTCAAAATAGGTCACTAGCTGGTGTGGGAGCTAAGTGTTATACGGGATAAGGTGTTACACCTAAAAGTCTGGTAGGAGCTACCTCTTGAACCCGTAAGAGCTACCTCTAGCATTCTTCACCGCCTGGTTAGTTTGGATGTGTATGCCCTTGACGAGGATGTCAGGTCCTTAACAGAGGGTGTATGTGACATCTCACATTGAATATTAATAGTATTTGTAAGTTATTTATAAATAAGTGTTATGGATATAAAGAATAACTTGAGTTAACCATTTTAAGTCAGTAAAAAAGATTATTAAGTAATTTCTTATGCTTACAAAACCAATCACGCTTGCAGACCTAGGGGTCTAAACTCGAGACGTGACATTAATATAGAGTTTTTGTGCCTTGTCACTTTTTAAGTTGCGGTAGATATGCAAGCCGTGAACCTGCAATTTGATCATGCCTAGGGATGGGATTCTTTCTTTATTATGTAACTTGTTAATTCTGTTTTCTCCTTCTGAAGTTAAGTAACTCCATGAACTGCAAATGGTACCAAAGCACAGAAAATAGTTTTGTCTTTATGATTTGTTTTACGAGACCAACTCTTTTCAAGAAAAGGACAGGTGATTTAAAGGAAGTTGCAGTATAGTCCCAACTGAATATTTCAGGTGCATCTCAACAATTTTAAGGAGATTCAAGGGGAACCAGTTCGCCCCGGATTTGAGGGACATTTCACCTTATAATAAAAAACTTGGAACACTCATTATGCACATAATGTTCCATATCTCCAATAATTAACTTAAATTATTATTTAATTCACGACACAATGTCTTTTACTAATGTGAAATATTATCTACCAAATCCCATTATTTGTGCAGACAAAAAGCACTGCAAGTATATTCCTCCATTTTAATAACAAAGCAGAAGTACAACAATTTTAATTTTTTTTTTTATTTACATGGAGGCTAAGATGCCTTAAAAAATTAGTCACAAATTTATCCAGAAGACTGAGAAGCTTTTTTTTCATCTTTGTCTAGAGGCAAACATAAACCTGTTGGAACATACTCAATGATGCAGGTTTCGAGTGGATAACCCAAATCAAAATTAGACAGTCAATTTGCAAATTAATTAACTATGGGATGAAAGAAGCTAAACCTGCATAAGAATTGATGCCGCTATCAGATCTAAGGACTAAGACCAAGTTGAGAAAGAGCTTAAGTTCTGGTGTGAAATAATCAAATTCATCTGCACATCGTGAATAATATCCACATGAAAGTGATAAATGTTGCTCCATTTATGACCTCCATAACAAATGACAAAGGAAAATTTAACATGAAAACGACAAGTTCAATCCACAAACTTTTTGATCAAGTAGAAAATGCTCTACGATGTGGTTATGTTTTTCATACACAAACATATACGTGTACGTGGAAAAGAGTGTCTTTTTATGCAATTTTGAATTGACATTTAGCTGTGCACCATTTATAGATAAACAAACATTGACTTCACCATCATCATCTGCTCTCATATATTGTTCATGATTTAGAGACTCTACCGATGCTGCGTAGGAAGGGTGTGAAGAATGGTGGCAGGGTGTTCATCAACGTTGTTGTCCAGATTAACACTCGAGAAGGAATACCTTTTTTAGTATTTTTCTCGAGTTATCGATTCTTTGACCTGCGTTCAAATTAAGTAAATGCACAATAGTTTTGTATATAACCTTTGAATGAATATGAAAAAGTTACGTGTGAAGAGAAATCAAGAGAAACAAATGAATAGCTATAAAAATTACATATAGTTTGTGAAGAGAAATCAAGAGAGACAGAAAAATGTCTCTAGATGTGTGTGAAGTTTCACCAAACCAAAATAAGTCAAAAGACGGAATCCAATGCCAGAACAAAGAAAAACAAGATTAAAGTGTGTCCTGTATGATGCTAATATGATTAACGGTATCACATTGCATGCACAAATAAGGAATCAACTCTATAATGTAGAGTGAAGACAAGTTATCTTATTTCCAAACAAGTGTCCCTCAAAAAATAACGTGGAGAAAAAATCCAAAATGGAATAGTAAAAACTTACATACATATGTGGGTGTGTGCGGTGTTAACAAAGAGAAAGTGCATGGTGTTGATAAAGCTAGCAAGGTAACTAAACAAGTGACAACCAGCAAGAAAACAAACCAACTAGATCAATCAATGAGACATTTCAAATTAACTAGCAGACTGAAAATTAGAGAGAAGGCTAACAAATTAACTAGCAGACTGAAAATTAGAGAGAAGGCTAAGAAAAGCAAACAAACTACCTCCTCATGACTTTAAAATACACCATCAAGGCACACATAGAAAGGCCTCCCCACAAGCCCCACCAAGTGAAAGATGGGATGGAGCGTCGGCTTCGCTCATTTTTTGGGATTGCAACATCGCTACAAAAGAAATATACATCAGCTAGTGGGACAATAACATAAACCTCAATTTGGATTGACGGAATCAAGATTTTTAAGATATTAGTGCTAGAATATTGTAAAATTAAAGAACGAGGAAAATTACACAACAAATGCATCTTGAAACTTGTGTGGAGCAGTTGGAGCGAAGCATTTTCTTCGTGATATCACTTTCAAATTAAACAGTTTGCCACGGGAGGCCCAAGCAAGTGCAATGCAAAATTTCACACAATGATAACCCCCATAGTATGTTCCTTCATTGTTGTTGACGCAGTTGCCATCTTGGCACTCGTAGGCATACTTTTGGGTATCCCTCCAAATTACACAAAGCTCGTCATTCCCGAGGTGAACCAGTTGAGGGAAATCATTGGGAAAAACTGGCGTATGAAGAAGGCACTCTGTAGCTATATCGAAACCGAAATATCGGCGTGAATCAAGATCCACGCCAAATACGGCTGTCCCTTCATGAATATCAGTCCAAAGCAAAATCTTTCCAACCACCACAGCGGGACGTAAATAGTAGTCAGAGACCATGCGTTTGTCAAATCTAATATCATCAAATGCCTGCCAAGCATTATCATCCGGTTTATAGGTATATGCCGATGGGGACTCTCCACCCGTGACAATCAAGATGAATCCCATCTCCTCTACCGAAGCAGACAAAAAGCGGGCACGGTGCTCAACTGCAACCGGGGGATTAGGTACTCTAACCCAAGAACCATTCCCTTCTTCTAACATTTCCATAAAAGACAAGCCCTCGTCCAAATTAAAAAGGCCGCCAGCAGCATAAAGTCTGCCCCCAAGGACCAACAAGTGAGCATAATCTCTAGGGAAGTTCAAATGAGGACCCTCTTTCCACTTGCATGGGTCATCAACCATATCACAGTATTCAACAAGGGTAGTATTTTCATAACAACGATTAGCAGCGACAGTCTCTTCATAATCAGGAGTAGAACCAGAATGAAAAATTTTACGATAATTATTCCAAATCTTCCGACTTTCAAAATCACAATAATACGATCCCCCGACCTTATATAACACAGAATTGATCGCAGCAAAGCTGACATAAGAGCGACAATTACCTATGGTACTGAAAGGCCAAGCTGCTTCAATACCTGAATCTTTCTTTGCTGACTTTTTCTTTCCTTGCTCATTTTCAATCTTCATAAATAACTCATCAAAGGCATATATATCTGTCGACCGAAAACTTGATTGGTCCCTCTTGTCAACCGTAAAGACCACACACTGTTTCGATTCACAAACCTGCGACATCTGCTCGGAGAAAGGTTCTGTTGTTGATCGACTGATCTTCGAGCTGTGCGATTGCGGAGATAGGTGCTGTAATTAGGGCTATGTTGTAGATAGACAACTTCAGGTGTCTCTTTTAGTTTTAGGCTGAAATTATCCGGGCCAAAAAAAAATTAAATCACAAAAAAGGGGGCAAAGCCTAAGGGTGTGTTTGGATTGAGGGGAATGGAGGGAATGGAAAGTTTAGTAAAGGAGGTGTTTAGTCCTTCATTTGTTTGGTTTGAAAGTTTTCTAAGGGGGAAGTAAAGGGAGGGGTCAAAGCAACCCCTCCCAAGTTCACTTTTTCTCTCCCTCCAATTTGGGGTAAAATGGAGGGGAGAGAGAGTAACTCTCCTTTATAAAACTCATTTTACACATAAAATTCATCCATTCCTTCCATTTTCTTTCTAATCCAAACAAAAGACATTCATACTCCTTTATAATACTCTCCTTCCCTCAAATTATCCAATCTAAACATGATTTAATTATCTCATCTCATCTCCTTTATAATACTCTCCCTTCCTCTCCTTTATTAAATTTTCTCCCCTCAATCCAAACAGTAAAGGAAAAACAACAGTACAACTAGACCAGGCTGGTAAAAAAGATAAAAGGCTGGTAAAAAAGGAAAAAAATTATGAAACCCTAACCTGCAAAGAATCACTTTGATTACTGAAACAATAATATCAACTGAATAGAAGGTTCAAAATACAATTTGAAATAAGAAAGACTTACGAAATATTTAGAGCTAAAAACCGTCGAGATATTTCGGCTCTTCGCAGTTACACACACTCTTTTTCTCTCGAGATATATATACATATATTTTCTCTCTAATTATTTTTTTAACAAGAGGGCGCTGTATTGTGGGGTGCGAATGCGATTATACGTTGCGGATTTCAAATCCAGTTAAATATGCCATGTCAGATGACACTCGGCGGAATTTTGAAGCAGGAATGACGTGGAGACGGTCGTGATTTGTTTGCTGGGTGAATCTTGGTATTGACGGTAGAGATTGGATGTTCATTTTGGGTAGGAATTTGTTGTTTTTTTTGGGAGAAAATAGCACCACAAGTCCATTTAGTTTCACTTTTTCTTAAATTAGTCTCCATTGTTTTCATAAAACTATAATTTAGCTTCAATGTTTTTAAAAAGTGTCACTTTAGTCCCTGACATCAAAATTGGTGTTAAATTTAACAAAAATAAATAATAACATAGGGATAAAATGATAAAAGTAATATAATATCTTCGTAAAACTTTAATTTAGTCCCTAAAGTTATAAAAAAAAATTGATCTAGTCCCTTCATCTTCCTTAATCCATCTTCACATCCATTAATACCACCACTACCAACACACACACTGTCACACACACATATAGACCTATAAATACCCACGTATATATCATATATATACAATAAACATATATATATATATATATATATATATATACACACACATACAAATACCCACATATATATCATTGGGGGTTGGAGCTTGGGTTTTTTTTTTTTTTTCTGGGATCATATGGGGTGGGTTCATCAGTGATGGAGATAGGGGTAGGGACAGGGCGTGAGGGTTAGTAGTTTAGTAATTTCAATTAATTTTTAAGGTTATTTTAGTCGTTTAAAGATTTTCAGTTAAATATTTAACAACATGGACTAATTTGACACTTTTTAGAAATATTAGGAATTAGTTTGAGTCATTTAAAATAATGGGAACTGATTTAAAAAAGTGAAACTAAGGGGAATAGTGGTGCCATTTTCCCTTTATTTTTTTAAAGTCTAGTGGAAAGCAACTTGTTGGTCTAGTGGAAAGCAACTTGTTGCTACAACGATGTGCTTTTATTGATAAACATTATACTATATAATGTTCGTTCATTGTTGTTGTCGTCGTTGACATCTTGGCATTTGTAGGCATATTTGTGGGTGTCCCTCCAAATTAAACAAAGCTCATCATTCCCAAGCAAAAAAGGTGAGGAAAATCATTGGGAAAAAAAGGAGTATGAAGAAGGCCTTGTCTAGCTATATCAAAACCGAAACATCAGCGTGAAACAAGATCCACACCAAATACGGTTGTCCCTTGGTGATGATCAATCCAGAGAAAAATCTTTCGAACAACCACAACAAGATGAGAATGATAGTTAGAAACCATGTATTTGTTTAATCTGATATCATCAAATGTTTGCCAAGCACGATCATCCAGTTTATTAGTATACGCGGATGAAGATTCTCTACCCGTGACAATCAAGATGAATCCCATCTCATCTACCGAAGCAGACAAAAAGTAGTCAAAGTTCTCAATTACAATCGGGGAATTAGGTGTTGTAACCCAATAATCTATTCCTTTTTCTAATATTTAGATAAAAGACCAGTTCTCATGCATTTCAAAAAAGTCGCCAGCGGCATAAAGTTTGCCACCGAGGACCAACAAGTGAGGATATTGTCTAGGTGAGTTTTCCTTTTTCCTTTTTCCTTTTTCCTTTTTCCTTTTTCCTTTTACCAGTTGCATGGGTCATCAACCATATCACAGTATTCAACAGAGGTATTATTTTCATAATAACGATTAGCTTTGACAGTATTTTCATCATCAGAAGAACCAGAATGAAAAAGTCTACAGTAATTTGTCCAAATCTCCCGACTTTCAGTATCAGAATTATAAGAACCCCAACCCGATATATTACATAATTGATCGCAGCAAAGCTTACGTAAGAGTGATATTTATCAACGGTAATGATAGGGCAAGCTGCTTCGTTACCTGAATATTTCTTTGTCGACTTTTTCTTTCATTGCTCATCTTCAACCTTCACAAATAACTCATCAAAGGCTATAAATATGTCCACCCAAAACCTAATTCTTTCCTCTTGTTAACCGGAAACATCACATGGCATTTCGATTCACACACCTGCGGCATCTGCTCGGAAAGAGGTGTTGTAATTAGGGTAGAATTTCGTAACCCTTCTGGCTTAAACGATTAAACTTTTTGTAAGACTGGGGTATAAACAAATTTATGAATGAGAATTTATATAGAAATTTCGTAAGGTAGGTGTGTGAGGATTGTGGAAAATCTCGAAACTTAAAATACAAAGCTTAATTCATAAATTGCCCCAAATGTAAAACAGTGAACGGAACAAGCAAACACAAAACCACTGGACATTTGCTCTAGAGGTATATTCTCGCTTTGTATACGAGAGGTCGGAAATCGATTCTCGGCAACCTGCGAGAGGTCCTGAGATAGTCCCTGAATTGTTGAAGATATTAAAATTATAAGAATGGAAAATAAACTTTCTAGACGTGTTAGTAAGTACAATATGAAGAGCCATAAATATGTTAGAAGTAATCCATTTTTTTCTGGAATAAGTTTGATTCTGTTTCTTACATCATGATAAAAAGTTTGAAGCAGTTCTTGAGTTAATATGAATTTAGCATTCAATTAGAACAACTCAAAGACTTCTAGCTTTGGACTTTTATCATTGTATTTAAATTCCACTGAACCAATGTCTTATTTTGTTAGGATCGGGATGATATCATGTGTGTGAAAACGTAGCGCAGGAGAATAAATTACAAGCACACTTTTACAAAGCTCACACACTTCTTGTGTTTCTGCCACATTTGTTATAATAGTCATAAAACTTATTTATAGTTAACCAATTGTGCATTATTTACAAATACGGGTCATAACCCAACATATTTCTATGAAGAGTCCTTGAATTGTTAGAAGATATTATTTGCACCTTTTAGCTTAGGACTTTCGTATAATCAGAAAAATTAAAAGTTAGCAAGATAGAAATAGCATGTTAATCACTCACCTCTGAATTTCTATTTAGCTTTACCATTGCTCTCAAAGTACTAGATCTGTAAATAAGATATCGACCACAACTGTCCTGCAAAATCTTTTCCCGAACTTGATTTCTTGTGAAGCATAAACCACATATAAGAAGCATCTCAAGTCTGTTCCTAGTAGCATGCAATCAGTGTTTGAAACGTTTGTTCTGATTTCTTTCTCAACTTCTGGCAAATGCTGCTGATGCCTTCTAAGAACATGTATTTATACTTGAATTTCCTTCACTGGAAGAACACAAATTTGCTTATTTAAATTCTCCAGGGACGTTTCCAGATATTATGCCTGTCAGGTTCTTACTTGCTTGCTGAAACTGGTGGCCCACGCAATCGTACTGGCGGGAAATTTTTTTTAAAACGTCTGAGACGTTTAAATGTTCTACATATTATGCCTGTCAAGTTACACTAATTTGTAACTTGGATTCGAACTTTTAGTCCATAATTATTCAGTTTTGAGAAAAATGATGGAATCAAATTTTTGTTTCCATAGTTTCCTAGCAAAACCTGGAAACACTGTGATATCGAAATTACACGTAAATCAACATAAACTCTTCGGACGTTGCAATTGGAAGGCATGAAAAATCTTAAACCATTTCCTCAAAACTAATTAGTTTCACAACAAGCTCCATCTTTAGAAGGACACTCCATAGAATCCAAACTAATAGGTCAAAGCCGAACAATTGATGAGGCACAGGAAAAGAATTTGATGATTCAATGGGCTACATGAAAATGAGTCTAGGATAGCAACAGAATATCAAATGACCGTTGCCAGAAGACATAAATCTGTCATACTCTACTTGTAATAACAGCTATAAAACGATCACCAACTTCGAATCAAACCTCATCGACTTCAAGTCTCATTCGGACATTAAGGCAGCAGGATGTTGTTGAAGCTTTTCTTTGCCTTGGCACTCATAACAGCCTCAACAGCTTCTTTATATCTCTCTACAATATGAGCACAAAGAACAATAACTACACGTAAATATTTCATGGATGAAATATATTGGTTTTACAGAGATTGGAGAACATAACACGAACTCTAAAATAGTAAGTGATGAAGTGAAAGAATGGTCTTTTACCTCAATGGTAAGAGGAGATGTTGTGGGGTAATAGCGATCAACAGCCTGCCCATTCTCATCAACCAGGAACTTTGCAAAGTTCCACTGAATATCATCTCCAAAGATTCCCCATTTTCCAGACTTCAAGAACTTATAAAGAGGAGCTGCATTGTTGCCATTTACTTCAATCTATTGCAAGAACACAAAGCTAATTTGAGAACTAGAACATCCCAAAATAATCTGGTTTACATATAAATTATTCTCGTTGACATTATTCTTAAGACAGAATGAATATAAAGACTAAAACAACAATTAGCAAGAGATATGATAACAACTATGTGAGAATTTTAGATATTCAAGACTGTAATAATCACTGCATCTTCTGAATTACCTTGTCAAAGATGGGAAATTCTGACATGAAACGGCCACACACAAAATCTAAAATTTCGTTATTGCTTCCCGGTTCTTCATCGCCAAATTGATTGCAGGGAAAAGCTAGTATCTCCAGACCTGTGTTGAGAACAATACCATACATCAGTTTCTAATTTATCATGAAAGAGCAATATTAGGTTTTTGAAATATATTGCAAAAAGAAGGGAACTAAAGTATCACTATGCTAGCATGTGCAGTTACAACTCAGAAATCTCCGTAACAGAAGCCAGAGGAATCCCACAAACTGAGCTATCTTCGCTATACAGCAGAGCTGTATATACACAAGTCAATGTGACATTTTCCATTCTTTTTTGTTTCTTTACCCTTCCTCTTTTCCCATTATCTTTTGTACTTGGTTCTGCGTGTGCGTGTGCGTGTGCGTGGTTTCGCTTGGGGGGAAATGATTAAAGATAGATGTTTTCGGCTGTCACTTGCCATTACAGGGATGAAAATAGCATGCGTATACAGAATTGAAAAGCAAACCTTTCTCTCTGTAGATTTCATATAATTGATTTAGCTCAGTGTAGTTTGAGTTGGTCATGCCACTGCAACAATTAAACAAACAAAAAATAGACAAATTAATTATACCAAATGGGACAATTCCCATGCCTCAACTGAACTACTAGTAAACTTACCAATATAAAAACAAGAGTACAAGAAAAAAACAAATTAATACTCTCAATCATAGAACCGTAATGAAATTTACGATCAACCATCATTTCTCGTATTTACCATTTGGAAGCAACATTAACAATCAGTAGTACTTTTCCTTTGTAGATGCTAAGATCTACATCATTTCCCTTTGCGTCCTGTAAGTAATAGCAAATATTACTCTAAAATCAACCAAAGCAAAAAATATATATAATATATACAACATGTTTCATTTAATTAGAATTCTTGTAATATATGTTTACGACGTGTGATTAAACAAAAAAGGCAAAACAATACAATTCTGATTTCAGTTGATTTTATTCAACACTATCTAAAAGCTAACCTTGACAGTGAAGTCAAAAACTGATTGCAGGTCCTTCTTTGATTGGCTTGCCATTCCAGTTTTCTCAGAAGAGAAGGAAAAACAAGTTTGCTGTGATTTAGAACTGTGAAATGAAGCACTCCAATTCAATTCTACTACGCCAAAGCAAAGTAGCTAGAGGATACCAAGGTACAATAATCAAGCAAGCATAAAAGATCCAAAAAGGCTCTGATGTTACGTAGTGTTGACTTCGTATGTTTGTCATTAGGGACATCACATGTGTGAGCATTTATAAAGTCTCTTTCTAAAATATTGTTATGCCAAAAAAAATCATTTCGTTTAATGACATGGCATTTACAATATTTATAAAAAATTATGAATTTAAATCTTAATAATGACATATGCGTATATATATAAATTTTACGAGTAGTTACTCTTCAATTCATTAGTTAAATTGTCCGGTAATAACATGAGGTGGCCTTACACCCTATTTAATGAACTCAATATACTAAGATTTTAAAATGTTGAAAGCAAGCTATTCCTACTGTTGTTTTATTTCTTTGGTGAGGCAGGAAAACTCACGCTTCCGGCTTTGCAATTTCGTATTTATTCCTCCATTTTCCTTTGAACGGCTTTGTTGTCAAAATGGTGGTACAAACTTGCAGTTCCTGTTAGTGCGGATGGAGAATTTCGTCGTGTATTTACTTTTAAGAGGACTCACATAAATAGATGTCATGTAAGCTTTAACATTTTGAATCAAGAAATCAAGTTCTAGATTAGTTATTCTTAGAAAATAATGCTATGGCGATTAGAGACTCAAACTCACTCGATCCTAGAGCTGGTTGGTTTTTCTCGAGACTCCTCACAAGACAAACATTGCAATACAATTAGCAGTGTAATGCAAATTTTTCGTGATCACCCTGTCCTTTTCTTGGAAAGAGTTCCAATCTCATAAAACAAATAACAAAGACGTAAATTCAGGTGTTCTTGAACACTTGTTCATGAGTATTCGCCGTGGATGCAATTGAATTAACAATAATAATTAACCAGAATCGCAATATATCAGGACTAGAACATTTTAAGCCTATTTTTTTTCAAAAATCTATGGATAAACGGACTTTGCACAACTAATCCCACGAGACCTTGAAATTATTAAGCTCCGGAACTAAAACATTTTAACCTGACACACATTATACTCGTTTATCTTCAAGTTAAACATTCCATGAACTGCAAATGGCACCAAAGCACAGAAAATAGATATACATCATCTATTGTTATGAAACAGAAAATAACCCCAGAAGTGCATCATAAGAGACGAGTCTCAATTAACCTTAAAGAGTATACAAAACACCAATAGTGCTTATTCAAATAGACATCTCCATAGTGATGCTTATTTATAGCTAGAAACTGTAGAGGTGACCAAAGCCAGTGCTCAAGCAATCCCCAGTTGCTTCTTTATGTCCTTCTGCAAAACAGAGAGAGATTATTGTTAATCGTTACTACTTAAGATGTATCACTTCCAGAACCAAATTACAGTGTTTGGGTGTGAGAAGCAGTTTTAACCTCTATGCTGAGAGGAGATGTGGTTGGCGCGTAGCGATCAACAACGTTCCCATCTTTGTTGACAAGAAATTTAGAGAAGTTCCACTTGATATTATCACCGAAAAGTCCACCTTTGCTCGACTTCAAGAACTTGTAGAGAGGAGCAGCATCGGAACCATTAACATCAACCTAAATTATCAAAACACTTAAAAAAGTTATTACTCTCATCAATGCCTTGAAGAAATTTAATTTTCAAACTCATCAGTGGGAGAGCATGAAGATGTTAGAGGCTTTCTTCGAGTATCTATCTGTGCTACAGCAAGCAATTTCAGTAAGACGGGAATGATAATTCATTAATGAAACAGCGGCTATTTGAAGCAACTCAGATTTCATCTTCCTTCCTTTTTCTCATCCCCCCTTCTACGAGTGTTGTTTTTCTCTCCTCTTTTCTTTTTCCTTTTTATTTTAGGGGGTGGTGAGATCAAATAGGAACTTTTTACGTTGTTTTCCAGAAAAGCTATATATAGGTGATGATGGAAAGCAGCTCTACCATGATACCTACCTTGTCGAATATGGGATACTCAGCCTTAAAACGAGTACAGGCAAACTGTTGGATTTCTTCATTAGTTCCAGGCTCCTGTGCACCAAATTGGTTGCTTGGAAAGGCAAGTATCTCGAGACCTGCATGATCAGACGAAGAATGAATAAAGCGACATGCTAAGGATGAAGAAGCCAACTAAATTCCTTTATCAAGAGATATGCCATCAAAATCAGAAATAGTTCACACCAATCTAACCTTGATCCTTATACTTCTCATATAGCTGAGTCAGTTCCGTATAGTTTGAATTGGTAAGGCCACTGCAATAAAAATGTTCAAATGAAATTTATTAACTTTGGTTTGTTGACAATATACTAGAATAAAAATCAAGATATCACCATGAACATATATAAGATATAAATAAAAAAGAAAAAGTAGATAATGGTTGCATGCAACATAATATCCCCCACCAAGCCATGAAATAAGGCTCTCTCTTAAATGATCATTAACTTGGTATTTCTTAATTCAATTTTCCAATTTTTAAGTAAATAATACAGAAATATCTCTAACATGTGGTTGCAAAACATTTCTATATGACACGTAATGCATAAATTGTGTGTATATCTCTGTGAAAAGCTTTACATATGACATTTGTGAGAATCTGTTGCCCTGAGAAAAAGCTTTACATATATCTCTTGGTCCGTGCTTAACTGTGAAACACAAATATGCACACATATAATTCGGCAAATGAGTGATCGCGTCAATAGAATTAACGCGTTCATTTGCATGAATACTACAAGGTCAATTAGCAGATTCTGAAATGTCAAGGAACGAATATATACAAGCCACTGCATACCATTGTGATGCAACATTGACAATCAGTAGGACCTTTCCTTTGTAAGTGCTAAGGTTGACATCATTTCCCTTAGCATCCTGGAAACACAACAGGAGAAGAGTTTCAGTTAGTAAACGTCATCCCATTGACACCATATGCAGGGTCAATTTGGATATGTAAATAGCCAAAGTTTTCCAACTGGCAATATATTTGCCGCCCCTCTCCCTTCAAGCCCAGCCCCCACCAACAAAAGGAGAGAAAGAAAAACAGAGCAACCAAGGCTACCATGTGTGTTAAACCTGTTACATCGTTATTCCTGACCTTGATATAATTAACACACTGGATGAGATAAAATCTTCAACATTTTTCCTTTATAGACAAAATAAGCATAAGGCACAAACACTAAGGCATACGCAATCATATATGGGGATCCAGAAGTGCGTATGCTCTTTACGAAGTAACAGCCAGGCTTTTCACTTTGTTTTCTTTGCGGAGAGGGATGGTTCTGTTTTTTACTTGTAGCCACTTGAACTATTCCCACTGAATAATTCTGGATGGTAAACTTTAAGACTTTCTTGAATGGAAAATGATCAGACATTATTGGACTTAATGTGTTGGTTTGAGGTCACATCTACAAAACTTCTATTTTCTAACAAGTAGAGCTACCTAACTTCAGAAGGAGAAAAATAATTAACAAGTCACATAACAAAGAAAAAATCACATCCAATGTCCAAATTGCTGGTTCACTGCTTGCATATCTACCGACTAAAAAAATACAAAGCACAGAATCACCATATTAATATAGCTTTAGAACAACAGAAATTCAGCCAACAATAACGGCTCTATCTTTTATGCCTAAGAACTCGGAGGGTCTTCGTTTTCCTCAATTAAGCAGAGCCCAATCTGCAATTAATTGTTTAGAACCATAGCGAGTACTATACATGCGAATTCCGGGCAGATGGTTCAACCTCAATTCTTCTTTAAAACCCAATCATCCACATCACTACCCTCATCAGTGTTGTTAAAGTCAACATCTTTCGCAAACTTTTACCCCCTTAATGCCGTAAAACAAGATTTTTTTTTCTTTCCCCTTCCAATAAACCAAATTTCAACAAATTGAAATCAAACCCACAAAATACTTTAAAAAAATAAGAAATTATCCCATTATCAATCTCAACATCTTAAAATTTCAAATCTGAAAACAATAACAACACAACAATAAGTGCACACACACAAAATATTTAACCACATACATATCCATTATACACAAATGTGCACATATAAATGAATAGCTAAGCTACATAAAAGACAAGTTAGGCACAAAAAACTCCCGCTAAGCACGGGTCCAGTTAAAAACCGGACCCAATTTCAGTATATTACATGCAGCCTTAACCTGCGAATTAAAACAGCCTTAAAACTGTGAAAAGATTAAGATTCAAAGAAGAGAAAAGTGGCAAACCTTAACAGTAAAATCATGGACAGATTGAGGCTGGCTGGATTGGCTGGCCATGGTGTGTTCTGATCTCAAACCAAACAACAAAGACCCTCTTGAAGAAGTGTTAGTAAAAGAAGATAAACAAGGCAAAAGATAGAATCTTGATTTACTAGGCTGAGAAGGCAAAGAAATAGAAAAACTACGCAGAGAACACAAATGGGTTGGTTTCGAAATCAAAGATGAGCTCTTTGGTATGCTTAGATTTCGTCTGATCAGTTGGCTAGCTTTATGGCAAAACATGAGTGGCAATAAGGTGTAATATTTATAGCGTTCGTGGATGTAGATATTGTACGTGTGTGTGTGTGTGCGTGGTGAGATTTTTATTTGCCACGTGGAGTGTTGTGTTAAAACGTGTCTTTTGGGATCTCTACTTGAAGAAGTAATGTGGGTTGATCCAACGGCTGTGGTGATACTAGGTGTGAAACTAAAGTGTTTATGCTGTTTAGTGCTATAAATGCTGTTTTGGCTGAGTGCATGATAAGATGTGGTAAGCTTCAACTGTGTGTTATAGTTGACAATAAAAAATAAAAAAATACTGTGTGCTATAAATGTTCTTTTGAAGAGATTGGACCTTAGCCAAAAATGACCAAAAAAAAAAAAAAGACCTTAGCCTAATGGGGGCAGTTAGGTTCACATTTTCATGTATAAAGCAAAGGTTGCGAAAGAGAGATTCTTATTCCAGTTGTTGCGTGTCTCATTTTTCTTTCACGCTAAGTCGTAGGTTTGACTTTTTTAAGAGATTAGGCATAAAGTTGTCGTATATTATTATTGAAAAAAAATTAAATTAAATTAAATTTTATCTCATTAAGAGAGATTAATTATATGAATCTAATGATGTCACTCATAGATATCATCTCTTCCTTTGACTTCATGTATACAAGGTAGCGTCTAAAATTGTACATCATTGTTGTACTAAGAAAAAGAAAAACAAGAAATAAAGATTTGTTTGTGACTACTTATTAGTGTTGCTAACAAGTAACATATGTCAATTTCATGGGCACATCTTATATCTGATGCATAAGATTCTTCATTTTAGAACATTCCATTGATCAAGATGTTTTTCAACTGTTCATATCTACACATTTTGGCAGAAAACACAAGGAGAAAGAAGGTAAGATAAATAAAGCATAGAGGAAAAAAGGAAACCACAATTGAAATGATTAATGATATTATGAGCATTGCGGGGTTGCATTTCTCTTGAAATATATCTTGATATTTTCTATCAAATCATAATCTATCTACTACTAGCATATTCAGAGATGTAACATATATATAGTCTCCTAGCCGGTAAACATGAAGTGGGGGTTCTATGATTACAAGCCATAACTTGAAGAGAGGTTGCCAACCCACATCCTCCACCCTTATCCCCCTCTCCTCAGGGCAGTCTAGTATTAGCAGATAGCCATGTTGTATCGTGTGGTCAAGAACCAACTATGTTTTAAAGTTTCACTAATCACAAAGGATCAAAATGCAAGTTGGATGTACACAAAATAATCCGGAAAAAAAAGAGGGAGGGGGAAATGGATATGTTCCGCAAGTTGTGAATTGTTGATACAGCTATAATGAGATGCACATAACAATATGATATTATGAGATGATCCTTACTCAGGAAAAAGGGGGTAGCGGGTTGATGATGCTTCAAATAATATAGACTAGAGGAATGATGTGTGCAAGATTCTATTCTCAACATATAAATGCAATGTCAATAACTTCCAGTTCAGTTCAGGCTGAAACAAAGATAAGTGAACAAAGAACATGTAATAACAATGTTTATTATAGATAGAAGAATGTAAAAAAAAGTCAGGGGGATTATTTATGTTTCTGAGTTTTTGTTCCTTGCCTACTTCTCAAGGCCAGACATAAGTAGCAGTACATGCAAGAACAATTGCAACAATGACCTAAAATAAGAAGTTACATGGCACAAAACATTCAACATCAATTCTACAACATACTATCTATCCTGGCAGGCAGTCGACGGAAGAAATTGATAAGTACTGAGGGCAAACGATGGCAGAATCTTGGATGCCTCATCATATATATGTCAGCCAAGGCTGCAATCACTTGGAAATGGGTCACATACAAAACCAGCGCTGCTATAAGGCAGAAGGTGACAAAGATGGTTGTAGCACGTGGGTCTCGCCAGCTTAACAGTGATTGAATCCGCTCTCCCTGGCTAGCAATGTCACCTATAACAGTCTGGATTCGACCAGCTACACTCCTTAGCCGATCATACCGCATTCTCACCAGTTCTGGGGGTCTACTAGTTGGCAATGAGTCAAATTCTTCATCGAGTTCATTTGGGTGCACTGCCTCTGCTTGTGAGATCTTCGTATTCATGTAAGGAGGATACCTTGGTCGATATCGAAAATTCCATACTCCTATTAGAAACATGTAGAGAAACATTGTCGGTAAGATCAGTTCTGGAAAAGAAACAAGCATGAGAAACAACACATGCACGAGGACCGTTGTGACTGGATTTTTCCACATGCAGATGTCTCCGAACCACTTTCCAATAGGAAATACTCCCAAGAAAACTGACATTAGCCAGAAGAAATTGGTTTTGCTTTGACGCATACTCCAAAGATGTGAGTCCACATTCGACATGTATTCTACTACCTCTTTCCTAAGTGGGGGTTCTGCACGACCTAGCCGCATTGCCACTATATTAACTGCCTGGTGGCGTAGCATATCTAGCTGCATCACAGTGAATGGCCTGACATATTGCATCTTAGGCAACAAAGGTTTTGAATATAAGTAGAGCATGTTCACAAAAGTTGTGCAAGTTAAACGTATTGCCAAGTGCAATTCACCAATCTTCTTAACACCAATAGGATGGAGAACCAATAACGGATAAGAATGTGTATAAACTCGACCTGTTTCGAGTGTGGAAATTCTAATTCGAACCTTCCCAATCTTTAGGTCCTTGTTACCATTTGATCTCTTATCCCTCAGCTGGTCATTGTCAAAAACACCAACAGTGAGAACCGTTGCTGGATCAAAGACATCCCAGGTGTATTGCTCATTGTACTTTGGGGACAGATTATCAACAATAGTGCGGGTTTGGACCCATTTGTGACCATACTTTTCCACACAATATTTATCTGATGTACCCCTCCCATCTCGAGTTTTCATAGGTGAAGCCCTACAGCATTTAAAATGCCAAGCTCCAGAATTCCAACGGGAGGCCTCCAAAGCTGTTTTGTTGTGGGACAAAGATCACTACTATAATGAGTGGACTCATCGAGAACATGATAACCTCCATTTAGACAAACACGGAGATGAAGCTTACTGGAGAATTTATCTTTCTTTAGCTGGTCAACATCCACAGCCACTGTCTTTTCAAGGTTCAACCAACGAGAATGAATAATGCAATCATCAGCACGCCTCTCCAACATATTTAGTGGTATAATGACTCTTCCAATGATCTCATATTTGCCAGGAGCCACACGATCTTCAACAGTGAGGATGAGGTGATCATCAAATGGTTCAGCAACAACAAATACTAGATTTTCATTCCACAGTGGGTTAAATGTTCGGGCCTGAACTGGCTTTGTTCTCATAACTTGATGGCCTACTTGTGCCTTCATGTATGCATCAGGGAAGCGATTTTTCTCCATGGGAATTAAGTCTTGTGCCTCAACAACATTAACCCGAACATACCATAATCGTGGTGCATGGTAAACTTTTGAGCATATTAAAGTAGAGGCAGCTGCTGAGCTATCAATAGGTGTAGCTGCATTAGAGTGCCATGCATCAGGAAAAGTTTCATCTGCTTGAGTACCAATCTAAACTACAAGCATTAGTTCACATTTTATCTTCTCCCCCTTCTTATCTTCCAGCCGATACCATTCTAGAGCAAGAGGACTATTTGGTGGAACACGCATTGGAATCTTATGGAGGTCAAACCTAACAATCCCAACAAAATCATCTTTAAGAAGATCTTTGTCCTTAACTACAACTTCAAGCACAGATGTCTGCAACCGCTCATTTAAGAAGGCAAAAACTACATTCCACATTGGATTTTGTTCTTTATCAAGGTACTTGGTAACTCGTTTGTAGTTCCTAACTCTCACCTCAACATATGGATCCAAACTCCCAGTAACATCCATTGCTGGAAGTTTACGAGCCTTAACAACTCTAACAAAAAGAAAATGCATATTCTCAACAAGATCATAGGTAGAAGAAGCAGTCTTGTCTGTACGAATAACACGGCCACCCACTACTCGTCCATCTCCAAGGAAATGACTCGTCTCTTTAAGCGTATAGTCAACTAGTTGTGACGCAGATGCCGAGTGCATACAAACAAGTATTAGAGGCGGGGGTTCAAGAGCCTTCATCTTATCAGACATATATTTTGTTGCTTGATGGGGCACTGCAGCTACAGGAGAGTGATACTGTTGTTGGGAGTGGTTTGGGTTTGGCAGATGATGGAAAGTGTGTCT
Organism: Ehretia macrophylla; assembly: GCA_037974665.1. Taxonomy (NCBI): domain Eukaryota; kingdom Viridiplantae; phylum Streptophyta; class Magnoliopsida; order Boraginales; family Ehretiaceae; genus Ehretia; species Ehretia macrophylla. The sequence continues at coordinate 8,811,696 of CM075764.1, read as the reverse complement.
TACCTCAGATTTAGCATTTGAGGAAGTCTTTGAAGTTTGATTTTGAACCGATTCAGGGTGTACATGAGTTTCATCAACTGCAGTGTTAGGTATAAATGACTTCATAGACGGATCATCAGTAATATAAACTTTGAGGCCAAGCTCTCCTCTTATATGTGAGAAGATACCACGCTTCTCCAAAGGATAGTACAAGACAACAACATCTGAATGGGGAACATATGAAGAACCATTAATACTAACCTTTCCAAGGAAAGACCTGGAGTGAATGACTTTGTTATTGTTGTAAACATAAGCATCGAGGGTGAGATTGTGGAGGTTGGAAGGATCAAATATGTTAAAGTAGAAGCTCTCCTTCCAAACAGGATCCAAATCTTTTTCCTTGATAGTTGTACGGAACCTTTGACTGTCAAAATATAGCTCTACAAAAGCATTAGAAGAACCTTGGCCATCTTTAGGAAGAAGATTGTGGGCACTAGCAACATCCACCCCAAGCTTCAGGTTCATTATCATTCTGCTGATGGTGCCACATAAATGTGTAACTTCAGGGTAATGAAAGATGACTCACAAACCTTGAAAGAATTAATTGAGTGAATATGAGCCCCTAATTGTTAAAGCAACATTTGGTAAGGAAACTTATCATGGAGATTAATTTAGAAATACAATGTGTATATGACATTTAGAAGGGAATAAACAATAAAAATAGAAGTACATATAACAGAAGAAGCAGGTAGCAACATAGACAGAGCAACAATGCATGCTTTAGGGTCACAATCTCCTCCTTCACTTTCGATGAATATAACATGGCACTATCAAAAGCTAACCATTTTTAAGACTACATCTTGTTGTTTTTTTCAAGAATTGCACAAAGTAATATCATAACATCGTATTATCAAGATTTTTTGAAGATCAATAAAGAAGCAGAATTCCTTAGTGGTGATATAATAATTTATACACTAGATTTTATCGGTCATACATATAATAGTTCTTAAGTTACATATCTTCCAATTTAAAAATCTTTAGCAAATTATTCTTCTAGTAAACTAAGGTCCTTACTCCATCATTGGCAGTAAAATGGAGTAACTCGTGGCCAGAGAATAGATGAAAATTAATGTGAAGTACTTGACCGTAGTCGATAGTTGTACCTACTTTCAGGTAGTAAATTTACCAAATTTAAAACAACATCAGAAGAAGATGGAAGATCAAATTTCTTTCCTAGAGGTTTTAATGTTTACAATTATGCATCATTATTTGACAAGGAGGCCATAGTTAAAGACTTAAGAGACAAGTCTTAGCAAGTAGAAAAATGCATGAAAATGTGAAAGCACTTGAACTATAAAACCATATGAAAAAATTTTGTTTGACTATTCAAACAAGCTATGATGTGGTCATGAAAAGGACACAAAATGAATTTCAGTAAATCACTATAGAAAATAAAGGTGTTACTCAAAGACACAGCAAAAAAAAACAAGTGATATGCAACACAATATCAAAAAGAATAAATTTGAACACAGGGAATTGAAATTAAAGCACGCATTTTCAAAGGATCCACGCAAGTTCATCTCAATCAAAAAATTCAACATAGAATTTGAGATGTGTTGCAAACAGAAAATCACTTTCAGTAATTTGGAACAGAGTATAAAGTTATGTATACCAGTCTTACAAAGTTTTCCTAAGGTGTCTGTGCTCTACGCCTTTTGAACAATGTTGTCAAACATTAGGTCTTTACAGCCTTTAACAAGCCAAAGCACGTCAACTTCAGAGATGAGCCTCAAGAAACCACATATGCGCATAGAGACCTGGTGGAACAATACGTGAATTAGTAAATGTCAATCTGTAATAACTTTGTAGCGTAATCATCTCAAGATTCATCCTCAAATATGAAATGTATCACAGATAAGCAATCCTACTTGGAGAAAGTCCGAGATATTTCCAAAAGAAACAGAAGTTGATGCTAAAGACTGATTAATTAGCAAATTTTTAGTTGCACATCAACAGATCTAAGCTTAAAAAATATTATATCTAGCTGACATTAAATATAATAACTAGCTACACGCTGATAACATATAGTGCCTAATAAAGACAAGTTACGATACTTTCTAAAGGCTCTATAGAATATAAGATAATCAAATCAAGCTTAGAAAAAAAAATTCAGATAAGTTGAAGAAAGTGTAACTAAAAAATGCTTGGTTCTTGAGATTTAGAAAGCAAATGGGGTCAACTCTTTTCAGAACCATGTGCTAGTCTACCTGGTGCGGAGATCTACAACTTCTAAACTAATAAATATCATTTAATTAAAAATAATAAAAAAAAAAATGTAAAGCTTATATGACATGCTTGAAGTTGAAGGCCCTTAAGTATCGGTGAAGACACATGCACTTAACTCGTAATGTTCAATGTAATCCCTCCGCCCTTCTTTATATGGTTAATCCGTATATTAAATGTTAAAACTATAGTGTATATGATAAAAATTCTGTCACAGAAAAAAGTTTGACGGGATGATATATAATGATGCTATGATATCCACCACATACATTAAAGCCCACAAACTTCATTGTTCTTAACAATAAAAGAGAAATAATAGAAAAGGAAAAAGAGCTATGCAACAAAATTACAAAAAGAAAAGCTAACAAGTCTTTAATCTGAATAAAAAGACAGCAACTTTAAGATGATGAAATCATAATGGCAAACAAAAAAAGGTTGTGAAAAGTACTTAAACTGAGATTTAATTCCACCTCAACAAATTAATTAAAAATGTTAAAGTACTTTATCTACTAAATTACACAACCATATGTATGCAAGTTTATATAAATATGGAAAACTTTTCAATCAATTCATAAGGATGTTAGTGTTTTACTTAATAGAATTTATACGTATAGATATCTCTTACTATGTGAGAGACTGAAGATATCTTTGTCTGAAACTGAAAACCAGAAAAGACCATAAACTTTCATAAGCCTGAACAGTAGTTTTGCATCAAAGGTGGAATCTTCAGCCAAATGGGTACTTCTCAAACCAACAAAAATGGAGCAAAAATAATCAAGAAATTAAAAAGAAATAAGAAATGTAGGCTTGTTAAGCTAGTGTTTTAACATCAAAACAAGGTGAAAACAACACCAGAGAAATATGAAACGTCAAACCAACAAAGATTATGACTTTTATGAGTCAAAGCAGCAATTTTTAACCAGAAAAATAAAAGGAAAGGAAAAAAAAACAAACACAAGTAACGCTTATGAAGCTAGATCTTTGAGTATTTAGACCAAAAGGGGTATGAAGAGAAATACCCTCTTGCTTTTTCAGCTTGAATTTTCATGAGTTTGAAGCATTTTGAGAGCTTGCTGGTGGACTTTGTGGTACTTTCTTTGGAGAAGTGAGAGAAAACACAATGCAGGCATGGCAATGTGTGGGAAATGTTACCCTTGTGTTAAATGTACATGTTTGTATCTATAGGTATATGCATGTATAAAGTCAAGTACACACTCATTAAACAGAGAAATAAAGAGAGAGAGAGAGAGAGAAGAGTGTGTGTGTGTTTTGCGCGGGGAGGGGTGGTACAGGGGCGGGGCGTTGTAGTAGTTATTAGTGTTGCTGCTGTCTTCGAGTGAAACTACCAAACCGAGGTTTTCAAAGTGATTTTATTACCTTCGACACAAAAAAAATAAAAATGTGCTTTTATTATCATTTGACCCAAAAAACAAATAAGGAAAAAGTGTTTTTTATTTAGGATCGTAACAGAGGCCTCCTCAGATTTTATTGCTTTTTTAAAAATAATTCTCATGCTCAATGATCTTAATTTTATCAATACAACTTATAGAGATACACCTCTTCTTTTTTTTTTTCTTGAAAGATGAAATTTTTTTACAAGATAGAAATATTTGGATGAGAGAGATTGAATTTGACAATGAGTGAAAAACGTCATCCAATCAATGCCAATTTCAAGTTATCTCCTATATTTTCTTTTGATTCTCTTACTTTGCCCATAAAAATTAGGTTGTGATTACTGTTTTTCCATCATATTTTGGTAAGTGTGATGAATCAAAAATTTATTTACTTGGTAAGTGTAACAACAACTATATAAACATAGTCAGCTAAAACTAACCACCAAAGTGTTATTAGGTCCAACGCTGGTGTAGTCAAAATTGAACCCTTTGCAGAATTTTTTAGTACGCTTATTTATAAAACAACCATTTGCTCTTAAACCAAAAATGTTGTACACGCTAAAAATTGTATGGTAAGTTACGCTAAAAAATTATGTATTTCAAATTGACTTTTGAACAAAAAATATTTTTCTAATAACAATAGGATGTCATTTTTTTTGTTTGCTGTTGTATATACATGATTTTTACTAATGATTCACACGTTATAAGGAAAAAAAAAAGTAGAATTGAAATATAATAACATATTGTTTCTTATTTGTAACTCTAAATAAGAGCTCGCGATTTATGGCTCTTTGTTCAGAAAACAAACATTAAACCAAAATAGACATAAGTGAAAAAGATGGACCATTTTATAAAACAAACAAATTCCTTAGTAATGAAATGACCAATATAACCACGGGTTATTTGGTCTAGTGGTATTAATCTTGTTTTAAATGTAACAAGTTTTGAGATTCATTATTAGATGTAACAGTCAATTTATTACTTAATTAAAACTAAAAATTAATTAAGATGATCAATATATATATATACATATGCATATATACAGTGTTTTCTCAAAGGAGTAGGGCACACAATTCAAATAATCCTAATCGTTTCATTGGTATCCGTTACATCTAAAATTGGTCCAGCTATAACATGCACGCATACGAGGTCCACGACTGTGATCTCTCTTCTGCATGGTATCTCCGTTGTACGACCAACGATGTGATAATGTTGACCAGTAGCTTGACCACTTTCTTGAGAAAAATGTTTGCATTTGGTCAATGCCTATTCGGCCGTTTAGTGAAAAGTGAGCCCCATAAATATAAGGTTTATATATTTGTGATATGGCCTAATGATTAAAGGCTATTATTATTAAAGTCGAACGTAGGCAATCTTTCATGTTATTTTTTTTTGACGAAAAACTATTTCAAAAAATTCTAACAAGTGTTAAATATCTTGCATTACATGATTTATTCGAAACATATATAGTTCAGATTAATCACGTTCATCACCTACTAAATTAAATATTCACATCTTCAAATTTAGTTTACTATTTAATTTGAGAATTTTCTTTGAATTTGACATAATTTTTTAACAAATAATATTGTCAATCTCGATGTCAAGTAGTTCGAGAATTTTTTATTTATTTATCAAATAAGAAATTATCAAGTCGAGCTTGGAACGAGCTTTTCAAATTAATGAATCTAATAATTCTGTTCAAGTTTTGTTCGATAATTTAACACATCGATCTTGAATTAGTTTTTATCGAGTCAATCTCGAACGAGTTTTTTTTTATTTGGATCAACCAGTGGTTGAAGTAAACATGAATATTTCTTTTCAAAATAAAATAAAAGAAGAACTTCACTTGAAAATCTAGCAACCCAAGATGTAATAGGAAATAAATTTGTTCAAAATATTATGACATTGTGAGTAAGATTTAACGGTTATTAACTGTTATATAATTATGATAAAATGACGCCGATAATTCACACTTGTTATATCTCACTCATAACAATAATGGAAGATCCAATATTTTGTTCACAGAGGGTTAAAATCGTACAATTTTAATACTCATATATAAGTGTTTTTTCTTTGGGGGCTAAATTGATTTTTTAGCTAAAATTATCTTAAAAATACTCATATTTTAAAAAAATACAAACTCTAATTTATTTTTTAATAATTTCACTACAATTCTTATAGGCCATATATAAATAAGTTCATTTATACACAATGTTACGATGTTATGAAATAATTTATGCTCGAGTGTGAAAAGCTGAGACTTTGACTCCCTCAGGGACTTCACAGTGCAATGGACCCTGGCCTCGTGGTTTATGAGCAGAACGCGTACAAGATAGGGATAGGACTGGCCATGGACATGGACCACTTGACCCTGCATACCTCAAAATTTATGAGAGTTGTGTCATTTGGGCCCATATGAGAAATTGTCCCTAAGATCGATGCACTTTACCATTGCATCGGCTGACGAAAGCTTGATTCTTGATCCGTGAGGTTTTGATATCAAATTTTTTGTATATATTTAAATGATGTAAAATAATTTAGACCATTTTAAATAAAAAAAAGAAAAGAAAAGAAAGCTTGTGCTATTAGTCAACGACTAGAGGGAAATGATCCTCTTTTTTTTTTTACTTCACTCGTTTTTGGAATGAAGTATATTATTCGACCAAAAAAGAAAAAGAAAGTATATTATAAATCATAAAATCATCAAACGCGGACAAAGCTGGAAACTATTAGCAATGAATAGAGAGAAAGGATTCTCTCCTTATTTACTTATCTCCTTTTCGAAATAAACAAAATTACAAGCCATTATATTTAACATTTTTAAAAGGTCAGCCTAATAGGCTAATAAATTTTGAAATAAATAATTGATATTTAAAAAGATTAAATTTGATGTTTTATAATCACTTAGGCTCCGTTTGTTTGCCGTAAAATAACTTGTTGAGGGAAAATATTTTTCTAAAAAAATAAAATACTTAAAAATATTTTCTGGTATTTGAATGTACAATGAAAAATATTTTTCGACATGATATTTATTAAAAAAAATATACACATAATATATATCTTAATTGTGAATGGGGTAGGGGCGGGGGACGGGGGGTGGGTGGGATAGTGTAGGGGATAGGGGTGATTGAGTTTCAAAAAATATTTTCCTCTCACAAAGAACATGAAAATATTTCCCCACACTTTATATTAGCAGTAATATTTGATTAGAAAATATTTTTCAGTTGACCAATTTTTTTGTGTTACCTAATACCGAAAAATCTCCAAAAAGTAGCCCACCATTTTTTACTAAAAAATATTTTACAGTTGACCAATTTTTCGGTGTTACCAAACACCGTAAAATTAAAAAAATATTTTCCAAAAAACTATTTTATGGCAAACAAATGTAGCCTTAATTTAAAAAATGAGAGAAGTATGGAGTTATCGCACTTAAGGTGAAAGACTTGTCAACAAAAACAATAAAAGCCATATTCGAGAGGATTTTGTTTGGTTTCTGGCCAAATCCACGATCAATTGCATTTGGACTGGACCAGATGAGCAAATGACACATCCAATTACCCCTACAACATAAGCCCATTTAGCCCCTCTGAGAGATGGCCCTGTGTATGTCTTTATCCTTTAACATATCTAGTCCATTGGGCTTTAGTAACCAATCTTCAATCGTTAGGCTTCACCAAACTAAACTGGCCGACATCCGTTATGAGTTAAAGTGTGACCCACCTTAGCAAAGTACAGAACATCTCAGTTTTACTTCGTACCTTCCGTGGCGCTGACTTTTTGCGTGGTGTTGCTGAAAGTTCTGTAGTTTGTGTCTGAGCGCATGCGGCGTGTGAAACATGAAACTCAAAGTTTACGCAGATCGCATGTCACAACCTTCACGTGCAGTTCTAATCTTATGCAAGTAAATTTTCTCTTTGTAGTAGCAAAGTAACTTGGATCCCCTCCATTCTTATATAACGATACGAGAGAGATCTAATCGTGGTGATAAGATGATAGGATAAGTTGAACAGTCTCGAGAGTACATGGTCCTAGTGTTACATGGCAATTTTTTGTCATACTCAATTCTTTATTTGTTATTGTATAATTAGCTTGTTAATGAATCAGTTGATAGTGTTATTTTATGATCTTTGGTTGTGTGAAGGTTAAATGGGATTGATTTTGAGGAAGTGAAAATAGACATTGCTAAACGCCAGCATTTAACTCCTGAATTTCAAGGTATATGTTAGCACAAGATTGAGACTGTGATTTTTACTTTTTAAAGTAATGTTTTTTGTTTTTATTTCAGAAATAAATCCCATTAAACTAGTACCAGCAATCGTACATGGTAGATTTAAGCTTTTCGAGAGGTAATTTCTTTCGAATTTATATGTATATGTGATAATATTTGATCACAAGTTCCTCGTCAGAGGTTGCTAGTTCGAGTCCTTTCAGGGATACTAGAGGTTGAACTTCGTTTTGTGAACTGAAACACCATAGCTGAAGGTCCTGTGGATTTTGTCTAAGAGTCGTTGTGTTTTGCAGACATGCAATCTTAAGCTATCTGGCTTCTGCATTTCCTGGAGTGGCAGACCATTGGTGAGTTTGATTGCTTCAATGTTGTTATCGGTTTCCGGTATGGTTATTACAAGATTTTGTTTAGTGTCAGCATATAAGATTAGAATATGATTATGGCATCTTTATCCGCAGAACAGTTGGTTTCTACATGTCTTTTGGATTGAGATAATAATACATTGTAATGATGGGGTGAAGGCAGAGTTCCACAAGAGGAAGGTGGTTCAATCAAGAACTTGCAATGTTAAAGGATGGGGTTATCTCGGGAAGAGTACCTTTTTAGGCGGGGGAGGGCTCGGGGATGAGAGCAATTCGTTAGTTTTTGAATATATACTTGAAAAAAGTTAGAATCTACACTTCAAAAATGATTATGAATTTGCAAAATGTTATTCAAAGGGGGCATGACAGGTCTTGGTATATACGGATATGTGAGCGAGTGTGTGTATTGCATCTGACTTTGAGACCTCAACTGGCTTTCTTTTGTTGTTTGATGGGCGTATTGAATGTTAAAAGTATTAAGCTGTGGTTTTCCTCTCGTATCCAATAGATGGGCTTGCTTTCGTGCCTAACAGCTCATCTTGCTACTCTATGAGATCTGGTTCGTAACAATTGAATTTTCACTGCTTGCAGCTGTCGTTCCAGATGCAGGATACATTGACCTCTAAGAAAAAGGGTGGCATAAAGATTTTAAGGCTGCAGTTGAGTGCTATACACAGGTTATACTTTAGTGCTTTACTATGACGGAGAGTCGACTTGTCATTCTTGTGAAATTTTAGCTGTAGAGCCTGGGAACCTTGTTAAACCAGACGCATAATAGATATTGTTCGTTGAGGAGCGGTGATATTCTTAAAACTCTCCATTGTCTTTGTCATGGTCAACCTTCTCTTTCAGTTATTCTGATTGTCATGAATCTCACCAAAATGCATTTTCATACAAGATTTCAGATAATTCTCTTGAAAGATCTTCCTTGCGAGCTCTTATTCCAAATGGTCATTCAGCCATAAATCTGATGCCTTTTCATCACGTCTTTGCAGTTTATTGATGTTGGGACCATGGTCTCCCCAACTGTGTACGCTTGCCCTAGACTAGCATATCTCAAGAATGACAATTTTAAGCGAGTGCAACTACATGCGAAATTTAAGATCTGGTTGTTTTTTTTAAAATGGTATTCTCTCAAATGACTAGAAAATTGCAATTTAATAGTGATGGCAACCAGAAGGGTAATACCTGAAACTAACGTGTATCCAGTTTGATAGCAAACTTGGTAAACCCATCGGGCACCTTAATGATTTTTATAAGGGATAATCAAAGGGTAAACAGATAAATTTTAGTTTTAGACGTTAAAAGGAATGACGGGTATGTACATCTTGAGGCTAAACGCACTAGCGTTTTGCATCTGCTTCATATCACTAAAAGATGCATTGTATGAATAACACATACTAGAACAGCAATTATGTTGATGTTTAACTTGTAGAACAAAAAATTAACCATCCAAAATATAATGCGATCAGGGTAATTATGTGGATGGATGGATTTTGAAGAAGAATTGTAGGTTGAACCATCTGCCTCCAATTGGCATGTATAATACATCCTTGGTTGTAATGGTCAAATGCAAGGGAGATTATATTGCATGCAACCAATACGCCTAGGAGATGCTCATTAAATATCACACTTTCAAAAAGGTAAAATGCTTGTCTAAGCTATAGTGTACTTGGTGCACATTGTTGTTTTTAAAAGGCACTTTCGTGATCGTTGATCAGCAGCTGGTCCAAAACATTAACGTTTTTTTCCTACATAACATCCAAGAAACTTCGACACTACTTTGACTTGTTAATATACCACAGGGATTATGGTGGGCTTTGGACAATCCTCTCCTCCTTCTCCATTTGATTCATGTTTCACATATACCGATGGTGATATCCATCTACCTGTCAACATAGATAGATGGTTCATGATTCAATTTGGGGGCAAAACACAAAAACGAAAAAACAAAAAAAAATGATGTTGAAAGGCACCCACTTTATTCACACACTGGAGGATCAATCAATGAGACATTTCAAGGTAAACTAGCCGACTGAAAATTAGAGACAAGACTACCTCCTCATGACTTTAAAATACACCATCAAGGCACACATAGAAAGGCCTCCCCACCAAGCGAAAGATGGGATGGAGTGTCGGCTTCGCTCCTTTTTTGAGATTGGAACATCGCTACAAAAGAAATATACATCAGCAAGTGGGACAATAACATAAACCTCAATTTGGATTGACAGAACAAAGATTTTTAAGATATTAGTGCTAGAATATTGTAAAATTAAAGAACGAGGAAAATTACACAGCAAATGCATCCTGAAACTCGTGTGGATCACTTGGAGCAAAGCATTTTCTTCGTGATATCACTTTCAAATTACACAGTTTGCCACGGGAGGCTTGAGCAAGAGCAACACAAAATTTCACACAATGATAACCCCCATAGTATGTTCCTTCATTGTTGTTGACGCCGTTGCCATCTTGGCACTCGTAGGCATACTTTTGGGTATCCCTCCAAATTACACAAAGCTCATCATTCCCGAGGTGAACCAGTTGAGGGAAATCATTGGGAAAAACTGGCGTATGAAGAAGGCCCTCCGTAGCTATATCAAAACCGAAATATCGGCGTGAATCAAGATCCACGCCAAATACGGCTGTCCCTTCATGAATATCAGTCCAAAGCAAAATCTTTCCAACCACCACAGCAGGACGTAAATAGTAGTCAGAGACCATGTGTTTGTCAAATCTAATATCATCAAACGCTTGCCAAGCATTATCATCCGGTTTATAGGTATATGCCGATGGGGACTTTCCACCTGTGACAATCAAGATGAATCCCATCTCCTCTACCGAAGCAGACAAAAAGCGGGCACGGTGCTCAACTGCAACCGGGGGATTAGGTACTCTAACCCAAGAACCATTCCCTTCTTCTAACATTTCCATAAAAGACAAGCCCTCAACCAAATTAAAAACGCCGCCAGCAGCATAAAGTCTGCCCCCAAGGACCAACAAGTGAGCATACTCTCTAGGAAAGTTCAAATGAGGACCCTCTTTCCACTTGCATGGGTCATCAACCATATCGCAATATTCAACACAGGTAGTATTTTCATAACAACGATTAGCAGCGACTGTCTCTTCATAATCAGGAGTAGAACCAGAATGAAAAATTTCACAATAATTATTCCAAATCTTCTGACTTTCAAAATCAGAATAAAAAGTTCCCCCGACCTTATATATCACAGAATTGATCGCAGCGAAGCTGACATAAGAGCGACAATTACCAATGGTACTGATAGGGCAAGCTGCTTCAATACCTGAATCTTTCTTTGCTGACTTTTTCTTTCCTTGCTCATTTTCAATCTTCATAAATAACTCATCAAAGGCATATATATCTGTCAACCGAAAACTTGATTGGTCCATCTTGTCAACCGTAAAGACCACACACCGTTTCGATTCACAAACTTGCGACATCTGCTCAGAGAAAGGTTCTGTTGTTGACCGACTGATCTTCGAGTTGTGGGATTGCAGAGAGAGGTGCTGTAATTAGGGCTATGTTGTTGATCCACCACTGCAGGTGTCTCTTTTAGTTTTAGGCTGAAATTATCCGGGCCCAAAAAGAAATTAAATCACAAAAAGGGGGACAAAGCCGAAAGGAAAAACAACAACAGTACAACTAGACCAGGACCATATAAGAAAGCAAAAGAAGCCAGAGACCCAAAGAACACCAACTACAAACTACAAAGCTCGTCCTGACCCAAAAAACGCAATTAGGCAACCCTCGCCTCTAATTTAAACCATTTTACTTAATTGAGGACTTTTCTCGTGAAGGTCAATATAGTAGAGAGATATATATACCCTAGGGGTCAAAATTTCTAAGGAAAAAAGCATTATAAAAAAACTCACAGACATGAAATAGACAAATAAAAAGCATTATAAGCAAAAACAAAGCTTTTTAACAAACAATAAGCAAATTTCCAACAAGCGTACGTAACATAAAACAAAATCCCCAAAAGTTTTCGCCAAATTCTTTGAAACATAGCACAAACGCACATATTCATGCATATATTCATATTCATAAAAACAAAACGAAGAGAATAAACATCCAACTAAGAAATTAAAAAAAAAGAAAGATAAAAGGCTGGTAAAAAAGGAAAAAAAATATGAAACCCTAACCTGCAAAGAATCAAACCTTTAGCTTACAGAGAATAGAAGGTTCAAAATACAATTTGAAATGAGAAGACTTACGAAAGATTTGAGAGCTAAAAAGCGTCGAGAGATTTCGGCTCCTCGTACAGTTACACACGCTCTTTTCTCTCTAGATATATATATATATATATATATATATATATATATATATATATATATATATATATATATATATATATATATCACGGAAATAGGTCAATTTAGTTCCTAACATTTATATTAAATACCAAATAGGTCGTGTGTTTTGTGAAAGTACAATTTTCATCCTTTAGATTTTGTTAAAAAAATTATTTTTACTCTTACCGTTAATTTTTATTTAATGATCAATAATTTGATCAAAATAAAAGTATAAAATACTTTTATATTTATCTATTATAAATTAGGTAATAAAAAAATAATAATAATATCAAATGTGCATAAAATATATTTAAAAAAATTAGTTATTATTGCACAAACTATATTCTAAAATAAAAAATAAAAACAAAATGTAATCTTTATATACATAAATCACCAAAATAAAAGCCAACACCCTATCAACGTCTTTTTTTTGTAATACAATCTTTTTTTTTGTAATTCTTTATTTGTTGATTTATGTATATAAATATTGCATTTTGTTTTTATTTTTTATTTTAGAATATAGTTTATGCAATAATAGCTAATTTGTTGAAATATATTTTGTGCATATTTGATATTATTTTATTTTTCTTTGTCACTTAATCTATAATAAATAAATATAAGAACATTTTAATCTTTTATCTCGGTCAAACAATTGATCGTTAAATAAAAGTTAACAGCAGAAACAAAAATAAATTTTTAACAAAATCTCAAAGACAAAAATGATATTTTCACAAAATACAAAAACTTATTTGGTCTTTAACATAAATTTTAGGGACTAAATTGACCTATTCCCTATATATCACATATATTTGTATTGTGGGGTGCGATTATATGAGTGAACTCCAAATACGGATTTTAAATCCAATTAATATGCCATGTTGGATGACACTCGGCGAAATTTTGAAACAGGGATGACGTGGGACGGTCATGATTTGTTTGCTGGGTGAATCTTGGTGTTGACGGTGGAGATTGGATGTTCATTTTGGGTAGGATTTTTTTTTTTTTTTGAGAAAATAGCACCACTAGTCCACTTAGTTTTACTTTTTCTTAAATTAGTCTCCATTGTTTTCATAAAACTATAATTTAGCTCTCAATATTTTCAAAAAGTGTCATTTTAGTTCTTCACATCAAAAATTAGTGTTAAATTTAACGAAAATGAACAAGAACATAGGGATAAAATGGGAAAAATGCAGCAATGGTCCCCATTGTTTACTCAAAAATTATTTTAGTCCCCATTGTTTCAAAATGCTCAAAAAGGTCCCCAATGTTTCAAAATCTGCTCATTTTCGTCCCTGCCGTTTATTTGGCTGTTTAAATTGACAGAAAATCAATCATGTGCATCTCACGTGATCTGTGGTTGAGGGCAATTTTGTAAAATTTTTGAAATGTTTATTTAAGTCCCTAATGTTTTAATAAATATTCAATTAGGTCCCCATTGTTATAAAATGGTGTAAGAAATGGTTCCCAATGTTATATATAATATGCATTTAGTCCTCAATGTTTTGTATGATTACCATATCGCAGCAGCATTGTCATTTTTTTTGTTAGTCTTTTCTTTTTTTTAAGTGAAGTACATGAGCCTAAAACTATATATAAAAAAAAATGGTATAAGTGACTGGAATACCTTTTTTTTAAGGTAATAAATGAGTGTTAAGCTTTTGATTGAATTAGATTATAATGAACTAGTAAGAAAATTGAATCCGTTGTCGCATTTTATTGAATAAGTCTAAAAATAAACTTGAAGGGAACAAGAAGTAACAATGTCAAAAAAAAAAAAAATGGAACAAATAACAAAATAAATTACATCAAATAAGAAATAAATCAACAATTGCATTTCATAACCCATTGGTATAGTCATACACAAAAACCAAATTGCACAGTGAAGTTCAACCACTGCCAATTGCAACATACAAATCAAATTGCACATCAAAACCTGCAAACTTAGAAGCCATTCCACCAACAACCAACATACAAAAACTGCACAAAACCTTCTTTATATCAAGGTTTCAACTGCAAAAATCTTTCACAATAAACAACTCATCTATAACTATGAATCAAGAGTTATCAAAAACTCAAAAAAAAAAATGATCTTCTTGAAGTTATCCAAATTGCTTGGAAATATTTGAGTGTTGAGAAGTTGGGACTGATTCACGAGTAGCTGAAAATGGAGCATTTGGAATTTGTGCATCTTCATTTGGAGGCCCACCAATTTGAACATTGACAACTTAAAATAACAAATTATTAGTATGAGCATTTAGAACACTATTTAATTGTTAATATGAACATTTGCAAGTGCTTACCTTTTCACCAAGCCTTCTTAGTGCCCTAAAGTTATTGTTCTCTCTCCTAAATGCGGTGTTCACCATCCCTTGGCTGCTACTTTTCTTTCCCAAACTATGCCTCCCTATCCCTTGGTTGACTACTCCCTCTCATTGGTTGACTACTACTCCCCCTATCAAGAATATCCGCCCTACCTTGCATAACCCCCCTGCCCCTAGTACTTCTTCCTCTGAATGCCCCTCTGCCCTGAATGTCATCACTTTCACCCTAACTCATATTTTGGTCTTCATATCCTTGTCTGTTTTCATTGCCATCACATACACCACTGCCACCTACCTGCTAATTATAGTCAAATAAAGTAAGAAAATAAATAGTTTAACTGAAATGAAACTAAAAAACAAAGTAAAGAATTAAAAGACTTACTTCTTTTGGTAATGGACAGGTTCTTGTATTGTGCCCCATTTGCCAACATCTTCTACAATGATTGATTCTTTTTGTAGGTCTATAGTGTGTAGGGTCTTGAGTTTGCTCAATCAATGGATCCCTTCTTCTAACTAGTTTTGGTCTTCCTGCCTTCTTGTCATATTTTGGAGGCAAAGGTGGAATCCTTTCACTTCTAGGCCATAAATCTGGACCATTCAATGGCATAATGGCAGGTTCATAGATATTCTTGTTATCTAAACCCTTGAAATCATAAGGCAGTTTTCCTCGCTCTCTAAACCCTTGAAATCATCCATGTTATCTGAACCCACCAAGTCTTCTTCACCATTTTCCTGTTCATTCCAAATCATTGAGTCGACCATTCCTTGGTCTACATTCTCATCAAACAAATGATCATCATCACTCTGCCCATATTCATTGTCATTGAAATCTTCATCATCCGAGGATTCACGGCCTTTCTCATCAAAGTTCTGATGCACCCTATCAATCCTATCCCCAATTTCAACCTGCCTAACAAAAATTCCACCACTCTCAACCTGATTTCTCATTACATCATCCAAATCCAAGTATTCGAAGTAAATAACAACAACTCTATCATTAGTCAAGAACTTTATAAAACCTTCACTCCATTATCAGTTTTAACATACCTACTACTGCTCTCAAGATCAACCCCATACATATGCCATATCCTTATCATTTCTCTTTTATATCCACACTCTTCAGCCATAGTCAACAGGTCATCTATTCCAACTATATTCCCTTCAATATAGTCAAAATAGTCAACTATACCACCTACATATCTTCTAAATGGTTGTTTTAAAAAGGCTCCACCATGATGAACCTTAATAGTATATAACACATCTGATATAAGATCTAGCAATACAAACCAAATTTATAATCAAATTAAATACAACATCTGATCCAATTTTGGGATTAAGGTTTCATAGATTCGAAAGCCTAATCCCAAAATTGGAATTAGGGTTTCGTAATCAGAATCCAAATCCTAATTATAGGGTTTAGGGTTTCTAGAATACTGTAAAAAAGCAAGATAAAAATAATAATGTAAAAAGCAAGATAAAAAAAAAACTGGAAGCACAATACTGTAGGTGGGCTTGGCATCACCATTAACTCTTCGCACATATGCCATTTGCGCTGACGACAAGCTAGCTTCAAGCGACGGGCTTCGAAGAAGACAATGGCAGAGACAATGACGGACGCACGAAGACGATGACAGACGAATAAGGACGACGACGGACGATGACAGTCGATGACGGACGATGACAATGACAGACGAATGAGGACGACGACGGACGATGACAGACGACGACAGACGAACGAGAACGACGACAAATGATGGCGGACGACGACAGACGATGACGGACGACGACAGACAAACGAAGACGATGACAGACGATGACGGACGAACGAGGACGACGACGGTCGAACGAAGACGTCGAAGGTCGAACGAAGACGACGACGGTCGAACGAAGACGACAGCGAACGACAACGACAGCGAACGACGACGACGAACGGGAATAAAAATGAGGGTTTTTTTCACGTTGTATTTGTGGGTTTTTTTTTAACAAGTTTTTATGGTTTTGTTTTGAATTGAAAATGTCAGACTAAAATATGAGTGAAAAAAAAATCGAGTGTCTGAAGGGTATAATGGTAATTGGGAAACTTAAGCATGGGCACAATTGTCTTTTCACGATTTTCTGTCAATTTAAACAGCCAAATAAACGGCAGAGACGAAAATGAGCAGATTTTAAAACATTGGGGACCTTTTTGAGCATTTTGAAATAATGGGGACTAAAATGATTTTTGAGTAAACAATGGGAACCATTACTGCATTTTTCCCGGATAAAATGATAAAAATAATATAATATCTTCATAAAATTTTAATTTAGTCCTTAAAATTATAAAAAAAATTCATTTAATCCCTAAATTTATAAAAAAAATTTGATTTAGTCCCTAAAGTTGTAAAAAGAAATTGATCTAGTCCCTTCATCTTCCTTAATCCATCTACTTCACCTCTATTAATACCACCACAATCACATTCATTATACACACACAATCAGATACAACACACATACACTCTTCACATACACACACAATCACATACAACGCAAACAAACATCACCCACACGCACCTCACCACCACCACTACTACCAACACACACACTGTCACACACATATATAGACATATAAATACCCACGTATATATTATATATATACAATAAACATATATATACACACGCATATACATACACAACACATGCACACACACAACAGTGGGATGGGAATTAGGGGACTATGGGGTGACAGGAATGGGCGGAAAGGCTAGAGTTGACGGGAAGAAGGGTAAGGGGTTTATCAGGAGTGGAGGTAGGGGTAGGGACAGAGCGTGGGGGTTAGTAGTTTTGTAATTTTAATTAATTTTAAGGTTATTTTAGTCGTTTAAAGATTTTATGTTAAATATTTAACATCAAATACTAATTTGACACTTTTTAGAAACATTTGGAATTAGCTTGAACCGTCCAGGTGAGTTCAAATGAATACCCTTTTTCTAGTTGCATGGATCATCAATCATATCACAATATTCAATAGATGTACTATTTTCATAACAACGACTAGCTTTGATAGTATCTTCATAATCAAGAGAACCATAATGAAAAAATCTAGGGTAAACAGCACGGGACTCTTGTGGTTTTACATATATGCACATTTGTTCCTTGTGTTTTTTAATGCGCATGTTTCACCCTTGTGGTTTGATAAAATAGTGAGTAATACATATTCCGTTAAAAAATCTATCCAACTTAACAGTAATTGTGTCACACGCGTGCGATGTGCGAATTTGTGAGTGATTTATTTAAAAATATTATTTTACTGAACCAAAATGCCCTTATTTTGATATAATAGTATTTTCCTTCTTTTATTCTCATAATCAACGTTAAAAAATTAAAAATTTTAAAAAATGCAACCATCATCCCCAACCCCGCCACGCCCTAGGTAACCTGACCCCCATCCCTATCCCCATCAGCATCACCCACCCACCCTTAACCTCATCAACAGCCCCCACCACCACCCCCACCCATATCAGCACCATCTCCACCTCCACCTCCACCCCCTGCCACCACCCCCAAATCCCACCATGCTCAAGCCCATATTAGAAACACCAACTCTCAATCCCATGTGTTAGGCTGTGTGTGTGTGTGCGTGTTTTGTGCTATGTGCATATGTGTTAGGCTGCGTGTATGTGTGTATTTCAATCTCTGTGTGTATGTGTTTGGCTGTGTATATGTGTTTCCGACCTGTGTGTGTGAGTTTTTATTTTGTGGTGGTAATGCTTGCATGGTGGAGGCGCTTTGTGATAGTAGTCGGTGATGATATTTAGGGGGAGGGGGGGTGGTTGTGGTAATGGTGGTGGTGTTAGTGTTGGTGATGATGGTGGTAGTGTTGGTGGTAGTGGTGGTGTTGGGGGTGGGTAGACTTTTCCTTTTGTTGCAAATTTGTTTTTCATTTATTGGAAAATCACTTTTTTTGCTGCAAATCTATTTTTTTTATTATTATTATTTGTTAATTTTTAAAAGGCATAGCTCATCTAATTTTCACTTATTTTCTTTATTTTTATAAAATGGTATAATTGTCAAATATAATATCGTTGTTAAAAAACTAACGCTGTGTAGATGTAAAATAGTCAGCGCACTTTAAAATCATAAGGGAGTCCCGTGTACTTTATTAATCACAGAGAATAAGCATGCACACGAGTGAAACCACAAGGGATTCCGTGCTGTTTATCCCAAAAATCTACAGTAATTAGTCCAAATCTCCCGACTTTCAATATCATAATAATAAGAACGCCCAACCCGATATATCACATAATTGATTGCAACGAAGCTGACATAAGAGTGATATTTATCAACGGTAATGATAGGCCAAGCTGCTTCTTTACCTAAATTTTTCTTTGTTGATTTTTTTTTTCCTTGCTCATCTTCAACCTTCACAAATAATTCATCAAAGGCATATAAATTTGTTAATCCAAAACCCAATTTGTTCGTCTTGTTAACCGTAAAAACCACACAGCATTTCAATTTAAACACATGCGACATCTACTGGGAGATAGGTGCTGTAATTAGTGTAGAATAATGTAATCCTTCTAGGCTTAAACAATTAACTTTGTGTAAGACTCGAGTATAAACCAATTTAATGAATGGGTATTTATATAGAAAATTTGTAAGGTAGATGTGAGAGAATTGTAGAAATCTCGAAACTTAAAATACAAAACTTAATTCATAAATTACTCCAAATGTAAAATAGTCAGCGGACAAAGCAAACGCAAAGCTACTGGACATTTGTTGTCATGCTTTCAAATTCGTCGAGCAAATTCGGGAGCGAGACCGCTGCGAACTTAAGAAGATCAACTCTCTAAGTCCGCAAGGACAGAGTTTTAATTAGTTTTGAATTTAAAGTGTTATCATATTATGATTAAACCTCTATATAAATAAGTCATAAGAGCTTAGAAACTCACAATTTTTTGAGAAAAACAATAAAGTTAGAAGAAGATTTTATTGAGTTCTGATGATTTAGAAGACTTTAATTATTGATTCTGATTTTGTAGTTTTTTAGGTGAGTAGGATTTATCCTTTTTTCGTACCCTTTTGTTGATCAACAAATTTTGTTCCATTCTTCGTCTTCCTTGGCACTCCTCATTGATTATTATTGAATCGTGTTTTTTGATTATCTGAATAAGATTAAGTACGTGACATGTGTTTGACCATATGGAGTATACAAGTTGTGTATCGAATCCTAAATGGCTAGGAGTTAATTAGCCACCATCTGTTAGTATGAATTGTGAACTTCGTATTGTGAATCGCACTGTTAAGCAGTCACAACTTGTTATAGTTTTGTTAGTTTCGATATTATGTCATTTTTTAATTATTGAATTTCATATCGATTATTGGCCTCTGAATTTGATTGATATTTGAGCCTCAGCTTTTCTTGGAGTGAGTTCTACTTACTGGGCATTGTTTCACTCACTATTTTATTTGACTCTTGCAGATAAGAACGAGTAAATAGAAGGGAACAATATTTAACGATATATTGAATTTAGATTTTTATGTATTAAGATTTTAATAAATATATGTATTTCGGATATTTGAAGTTTTTATATTTATGAGGTTTTAAAAGCTCTGTTTTGTTGTATTTGTTAAGGATTATTTTAGTTTAATTTATTTTTGAGTTTATAGAACCTTGCGGGCTTAGAAAATTGATATTTCTTAGGTTTGCGCGGTCTCGTTTCCGAATTCATCCTGATGAATTTGAAGGCATGACATTTATTCTAGTGGTATATTCTCGCTTTGTATACGAGAGGTCCATAATCGACTCTCTGTAACCCTACGAAAGGTTCCGATAGAGTCCTTGAAATTTTGAAGATATTAAAATTATAAGAATGGAAAATATACTTTCTAGACGTGTTAGTAAGTTCAACATGAAGAGCCAGAAGTATGTTAGAAGTAATCCATTTTTTCGGGATTAAGTTTGATTCTGTTTCTTACATCACGATAAAAAGTTTGAAGCAGTTCTCGACTTAATGTGAATTTAGCATTCCATTAGAACAACTCAAAGACAAAGCTTTGGACTTTTATCATTGTATTTAAATTCCACTGAACCAATGTCTCATTTTGTTAGGATCAAAATGATTTTATATGTGTGAAAACGTGATTTGAAACAAAGATAAAAGTGAGAAATTGACACATAGGTTTTACGTGATTATGTCAAATTAATTTATTTACGTCCACGACAACACTAGATATATGATGAAATGTTACAAACACATTCTTATAAAACTTCACACCTCTCGTGTTTCTGCCACACCTGTTACATGGCCATAAAGCTTATTTTTTAGTAACCCTAAAGTTTTAGGTCTTAGACTTACAAACCAATTGTGCACTATCTACAAATATTGGCTGTAGCCCAATATATTTCTATGAAGATGAAGATAGTCCTTGAATTGTTGAAGATATTATTGTCACCTTTTAGCTTAGGACTTTTGTATAATCAGAAAAATTAAAAGTTCGTAAGATAGAAATAGCATGCTAATCACTCACCTCTAATTTCTATTTAGCTTTGCCATTGATCTCAAAGTCTAGATCCGTAAATAATATATCAACCACAACTGTCCTGCACATTTTTTCCCGTACTTGATTTCTTGTGAAGCACAAATCATATATAAGAAGCATCTCAAGTCAGTTCCTAGTACCATGCAATCAATGTTTGAGAAGTTTGTTCTGATATCTTTTTCAACTTCTGGCAAATGCTGCTGAGGCCTTCTAAGAACGTGTATTTATACTTGAATTTCCTTCACATGAAGAACACTAATTTGCTTCATTACATTCTCAGGGACGTTTCCAGATATTATGCCTGTCAGGTTGTTGCTTGCTGAAACTGGTGGCCCACGCACTCGTACTGGCAGTAAAAAAAATTTAAAACGTCTGGATCGTTTAAATGTTCCAAATATTATGCCTGTCAAATTACACTAATTTGTAACTTCAATTTGAACTTTTAGTCAATAATTATTCAGTTTTGAGAAAAATGATGGAATCAAATTTTTGTTTCCATTGTTTCCTAGCAACAACTGGAAACACTGTGATATCAAAATTACATGTAAATCAACATAAACTCTTCAGACGTTGCAATTGGTAGGCATGAAAAATCTTAAACCATTTCCTCAAAACTAATTAGTTTCACAACAAGCTCCATCTTTAGAAGGACAATCCATAGAATCCGAACAAATAGGTCAAAGCCGAACAATTGATGAGGCACAGGAAAAGAATTTGATGATTCAATGGGTTACATGAAAATAAGTCTAGGATAGCAGCAGAATATCGAATGACTTTTGCCAGAAGACATAAATCTGTCATACTCTACTTGTAATAACAGCTATAAAACGATCACCAACTTCGAATCAAACCTCATCGACTTCAAGTCTCATTTGGACATTAAGGCAGCAGGATGCTGTTGAAGCTTTTCTTGGCCTTGGCACTCATAACAACCTCAACAACTTCTTTATATCTCTCTACAACATGAGCATAAAGAACAATAATTACGCGTAAATATTTCATGGATGAAATATATTGGTTTTACAGAGATTGGAGAGCATAACGCGAACTCTAAAATAGTAAGTGATGACGTCAAATAATGGTCTTTTACCTCAATGGTAAGAGGAGAAGTTGTGGGGTAATAACGATCAACAGCCTGCCCATTCTCATCAACCAGGAACTTCACAAAGTTCCACTGAATATCATCTCCAAATATTCCCCATTTTCCAGACTTCAAGAACTTATAAAGAGGAGCTGCATTGTTGCCATTTACTTCAATCTATTAAAAGAACACAAAGCTAGTTTGAGAACTAGAACATTCCAAAATTCTAATACTATGATACTCAGATGGTAATGGATGTACTTCCAGATATGGCGCTAATATGTACATAAATTTGTTTGCATTTAAATTATTCTCATCAAAATTATTTTTAGACAGAACAAAAACAAAGACTAAAACAACAATTAGCAAGAGATAAGGAAAACAACAATCCGTGAGCATTTTAGACAGGCGAACTGTAATAATCACTACATCTTCTGAATTACCTTATCAAAGATGGGAAATTCAGACTTGAAACGGGTACAGACAAAATCTAAAATTTCGTTATTGGTTCCTGGTTCTTCATCCCCAAATTGATTGCAGGGAAAAGCTAGTATCTCCAGACCTGTATTGAGAACAATACCAGACATCAGTTTCTAATTTATCATGAAAGAGCACTATTAAGTTTTTGAAATATATTGCAAAAAGAAGGGAACTAAAGTATCACTATGCTAGCATGTGCAGTTACAACTCAGAAATTTCCGTAACAGAAGCCAGAGCAATCCCACAAACTGAGCTATCTTCGCTTCAAAATGTGACATTTTCCGTTCTTTTTGGTTCTTTACTCTTCCTTTTTTCCCATTATGTTTTGCATTTGGTCGTGCATGTGCGTGTAAGTGTTTTTGGTTTCTCTTGGGGGGGAAATGGTTGAAGATATAGATGTTTTCGGATGTCATTTACCATTTACAGGGATGAAAATAGCATACATATACAGAATTGAAAAGCAAACCTTTCTCTTTGTAGATTTCATATAATTGATTTAGCTCAGTGTAGTTTGAGTTGGTCATGCCACTGCAACAATTAAACAAACAAAAAATAGACAAATTAATTATACCAAATGGGACAATTCCCATGCCTCAACTGAACTACTAGTAAACTTACCAATATAAAAACAAGAGTACAAGAAAAAAACAAATTAATACTCTGAATCATAGAACTGTAATGGAATATACCGATCAACCATCATTTCTCGTATTTACCATTTGGAAGCAACATTAACAATCAGTAGTACTTTTCCCTTGTAGATGCCAAGATCTACATCATTTCCCTTTGCATCCTGTAAGTAATTGCAAATATTCTCTGAAGTCAACCAAAGCTAAAAATATATAAGACAGACAACATGTTTCATTTAATTAGAATTTTTGTAATATATATTTACGATGTGTGATTAAACAAAAAAGGCGAAACAATACAATTCCGATTTCAGTTGATTTTATTCAACACTAACTAAAAGCTAACCTTGACAACGAAGTCATAAACTGATTGCGGGCTTGCCATTCCAGTTTTCTCAGAAGAGAAGGAAAAACAAGTTTGCTGTGATTTAAAACTGTGAAATGAAGCAGTCCAATTCAATTCTATTGTGTAAAAACGAAGTAGCTAGAGGATGCCAAGGTACAATAATCAAGCAAAGCATAAGGAAATGCAAGAAGGCATTGTTCATTGATGTTACCTAGTGTTGACTTCGTATGTTTACCATTAGGGACATCACACGTATATAAAGTATCTTTCTATGAAAATATCATCTTTAGTGTGGAGATAACTCGCACGCGGAGGAATATGAGTAGATCCAAGGGTCATAGTATATGAAGATAATTAAGTTTTTATTTAAAATTAATTGATATCAAGTGAAGTAGTTTAAAATCTTATAAAGTGATTATAGAATTTGTAATTTTTTGATATAAAATAAGTGTTATATTATAACACTTAGATTTTACAAAGTTACTCTTTGATCCATCTGATAATAACATGAGGTGAACCTCACATCTTACTTCACGAGCTTAATATACTAAAAATTTAAAATGGCGGAAAAAACTTTTGTTTGTGCAGATGGAGAAGTTAAGGGGAAACACATAAACAAATGCCGTGTAAGCTTTAACATTTTGAATCAAGAAATCGAAATCTGGATGAATTATTCTTAGAAAATAATACTATTGCGTTTAGAGAATCAAACTCGCTCGAACTAAAGCTGGTTGGTTTTTGTTCAATTTCCTCACAATCTTTAAGGATGCATTCTTACTTGTGAACCTTAAATTTTAAGCTTAAAGCGTAACAAATAAGAAAATGAGTATAGAAATATTCCATTTGCACTATAGTGCAAAACTATTGTGATCACCTGTCCTTTTCTTGAAAAGAGTCTCAAATCTCATAAAACAAATAACAAAGACAAAAATGGAGATGTTCCTGAACACTTGTTCACGACTACTCGCCTTGGATGCAATTGAATGGACAAGAATAATTAACCAGAATTTCAATATGTCAGTACTAGAACATTTTAACTCTTTTTTTCTTTTTAAAAATCCACGGATAAACGAACTTTGTACAACTAATCCCGCAAGATCTTGAAGCTAAAGGGCCAGAACTAAAAACATTTTAACCTGAAACACATTATACTCATTTATCTTCAACTTAAACATTCCATTAACTGCAGATGGTACCAAAGCACAGAAAATACATATACATCATCTATTGTTATGAAACAGAAAATAACCCCAGAAGTGCATCATAAGTGACGAGTCTTAATTAAGCTTAAAGAGTACACAATACACCAATATCTGAAAAGGGTGGGGGGTGCTTATTCTAATGGACATCTCCATAGGGATGCTTATTTATAGCTAGAAACTGCAGAGGTGATCAAGCAATCCCCAGTTGCTTCTTTATGTCCTTCTGCAAAAGAGAGAAAGTTATTATCATTACTCGTTGCTTAAGACGTATAACTTCCAGAATCAAATTATAGGTTTTGGGTGCGACAAGCAGTTTTAACCTCTATGCTGAGAGGAGATGTGGTTGGCGCGTAGCGATCAACAACGTTCCCATCTTTGTTGACAAGAAATTTAGAGAAGTTCCACTTGATATTATCGCCGAAAAGTCCACCTTTGCTCGACTTCAAGAACTTGTAGAGAGGAGCAGCATCGGAACCATTAACATCAACCTAAATCATCAAAACAAGTAAAAGTTATTCTCAACAATTCCTTGCAGCCAACTTGGAGAAATTTGATTTTCAAACTCATCAGTGGGAGAGCATGAAGATATTGGAGGCTTTTTGTTCGAGTATCTATCTGTGCCACGGCAGAGATTTCAATAAGATGGTAATGATAATTCATTAATGAAACAACATAGCAATTGAAGCAACTCAGATTTCATCTTCCTCCCTTTTTCTCATCCCTCTTCTATGCATGTCGTTCTTTGTGTCTCCTCTTTCCTTTTCTTCTTGTTCTTTCGGGGCAGTGGGGAGAACATCTTTGCATTATTTTACAAAGAAGCTATATATGGGTGATGATGGAGAGCAGCTCCACCATAATACCTACCTTGTCAAATATGGGATACTCAGCCTTAAAACGAGTACAGGCAAACTGTTGGATTTCTTCGTTAGTTCCAGGCTCTTGTGCACCAAATTGGTTGCTCGGAAAGGCAAGTATCTCGAGACCTGCATATCAGACGGAGAATGAATAAACAGACACGCTAAGGATGAAGAAGCCAACTAAATTCTTTTATCAAGAGACATTGCCATCAAAATCAGAAATAGATTACTTCCCGAAGAAGAAAAAAATCAGAAATAGTTCACAGGAATCTGACCTTGATCCTTGTACTTCTCATATAGCTGTGTCAGTTCCGTATAGTTTGAATTAGTAAGGCCACTGCAACAAAAATGTTCAAACGAAATTAATTAACTTTGGTTTATTGTGAGGTTTGTTCACAATATATTAGAATAAAAATCAAGATATCACCATGAAAATATATAAGATATAAATCAAAAGGAAAAAGTAGATAATGGCTGGATACAACAAAATATCCCCCGTGACATGAAATAAGGCTCTCTTAAATGGTCATTAACTTGGTATTTATTAATTCAATTTCCCAATTTTGAAGTAAATAATAAAGAAATATCTCTAACATGCGGTTGCAAAAACATTTCTATACGTAATGCACAGATTGTGTGTACGTCTCTGTGAAAAGCTTTACATAAGACATTTGTGAGAATCTGTTGCCCTGAGAAAAAGCTTTACATATATCTCTTGGTCCATGCTTAACTGTGAAACACACGCATATGATTTGGCAAATGAATGATTGCATCAATAGAATTAACGCGTTCATTTGCATGAATGCTACAAGGTTAATTAGCAAATTCTGAAATGTCAAGGAACAAATATACACAAGCCACTGCATACCATTGTGATGCAACATTGACAATCAGTAGGACCTTTCCTTTGTAAGTGCTAAGGTTGACATCATTTCCCTTAGCATCATGGAAACACAACAGGAGAAGAGTTTCAGTTAGTAAACGTCATCCCATTGACACCATATGCAGGGTCAATTTGGATATGTAAATAGCCAAAGTTTTCCAACTGGCAATATATTTGCCGCCCCTCTCCCTTCAAGCCCAGCCCCCAGCAAGGAAATGAGAGAAAGAAAAACAGAGCAACCAAGGTTACTATGTACGTTAAACCTGTTACATTGTTATTCCTGACCTTGATATAATTAACATATTGGATGAGATAAAATCTTTAAACATTTTCCTTTATAGACAAAATGGACATAAGGCACAAACACTAAGGCATGTGCAATCATATATGGGGATCCAGAAGTGCGTATGCTCTTTACAAAGTAACAGCTACGTTTTTCTCTTTGTTTTCTTCGTGGAAAGGGATGGTTCTGTTTTTTACTTATAGCCACTTGAACTATTCTCACTGAAAAATTCTGAATGGTAAACTTTAAGACTTTCTTGAATGGAAAATATTCAAACATTATTGGACTTAATGTGTTGGTTTGAGGTCACATCTACAAAACTTCCATTTTCTAACTAGTAGAGCTACCTAACTTTAGAAGGAGAAAATTAATTAACAAGTCACATAACAAAGAAAACATCCCATCCAATGTCCAAATTGCTGGTTCACTGCTTGCATATCTACCGAGTACCGACTTAAAAAATACAAAGCACAAAATCACCATATTAATATAGCTTTAGAACAACAGAAATTCAGCCAACAATAAAGGCTTTATCTTTTATGCCTAAGAACTCGGAGTGTCTTCGTTTTCCTCAATTAAGCAGCCCAATAAGTTACAAATTGCAATTAATTGTTTAGAACCATAGCGAGTACTATACATGCGAATTCCAGGCAGATGGTTCAACCTCAATTCTTCTTCAAAACACAATCATCTACATAACTACCCTGATTACATGAGTGTTGTTGAAGTTAACATTTTTCACAAACTTTTACCCCCTTAATGCCTTAAAACAAGATTTTTTCCCCATCCAATAAACCAAATTCCAACAAATTGAAATCAAACAAACAAAATACTTTTAAAAAAAAGAAGAAGAGGAAATTAACCAATTATCAATCCCAACATCTTAAAAATTCAAATCTGAAAACAATAACAACACAACAATAAGTGCACATACACAACATTTAACCACATACATATCCATTATACACATATGTGCAAATATAAATCAATAACTAAGCTACATAAAAGACACAGGTTGGTACACGAAACTCCTGCTTAGCACGGGTCCAGTGAAAAATCGAACACAATTTCAGTATATTACATGTAGCCTTACCCTGCGAAAACAGCCTTAAAACAGTGAAAAGATTAAGATTCAAAGAAGAGAAAAGTGGCAAACCTTAACATTAAAATCATGGACAGATTGAGGCTGGCTGGATTGGCTGGCCATGGTGTGGTCTGATCTCAAACCAAACAACAAAGACCCTCTTGAAGAAGTGTTAGTAAAAGAAGATAAACAAGGCAATAGATAGAATCTTGGGCGCAAGTCGCGAGTGATTTGCGAATGTCAAACGAGATCAAGTGTTCGATTCTCCATCCATGAGGGCGTTATGTTAAATAGTTATGGGCTAAATTTTTCCCTGAATAAGAGTTCAGAGCTGCGGATTTTACTCGGCCCAAACTCGGGATTAGTCGGAACATTATGGTCTCAGACACTGGAGGCTTTAAGATAAAAAAAAAAAAAAGATAGAATCTTGATTTGCTAGGCTAAAAAAGCAAAGAAATAGAAAAACTACGCAGAGAACACAAACAGGTTGGCTTCGAAATCAAAGATAAGCTCTTTGGTATGCTTAGATTTCGTCTGATCAGTTGGCTAGCTTTATAGCAAAGCATGAGTGGCAATAAGGTGTAATATTTATTGCGTTCGTGGATGTAGGTATTGTACGTGTGTGTGCGTGTGTGAGAGAGAGAATCTATTGCATGGTTTTGTACTAAGTTTTTGTTTTTGTGTGTGTGAGATAGAAAAAGTGTTTTAGAGGAAGTAAAACAATTTAGTTATTTTGATTTTTTAATTAAAATAGAGGGTCAAATAAAAAAATATTACTCCAATAAGTTAGTTATTGGGTTCTCTAAAATGAATAGCTTGCCATTTTTCTTGCTCATGCTCGCTACAAGAGACGAGCCATTTGGACTCGCCACAAAAGCTTTATGGGTAGAAATTATCCACCAGATCTTGCTGTCATCTTGTTTTGCTTTGTTTTTTTTTTTTTTTAAATTAATAGAATGGTACTATCGAATCATTATTTTATTATTTTCAAAAAAAATATAAAAAATTATTCAAAAAAATATTAGAGTGATATGTGAATATTGTATAACTTTTTCTTTTTTGATCATATTGTTTAGAATTTATGATATTTTATTTTAAATTAATTAATGATATTTTTTTGTTATTCGTAAATGAATTCATAAATAGAAAGTTTAAATTTATTTATGATGTTTTATTTTTATTTGTAGATGAATTCAGAGATAAAAAGTTTAAATAAAGAGTGTTGTTGGAGTAAACTGAAATAAAGAGTGTATAAAAATAAATAGTCACTAATTTTGTTCTCTATTATAAAAAAAAAATAGGGAACTTGTTGGACTTGTCCTTACACGTGATGAGATTTTTATTTGTCACGTAGTGTGTTGTGTATAAAACGTGTCTTTTGGGATCTCTACTTGAAGAAGTACTGTGGTTTGATCCAACGGTTGTGGTGATACTCGGTGTGAAACTAAAGTGTGACTTTTTTTTTATGCTGTTGAGTGCTATAAATGGTCTTTTGGCTTGGTGGATGATAAGTTGGGGTGAGCATTAACTGTGTGCTATAGTTGACAAGAAAAAAAAATTATGTGTTAATAATGTTCGTTTGAAGAGATTGGACCTAGCCAAAAATGACCCCAAAAAAAATAGACCTTAGCCTAATTGGGCAGTTAGGTTCACATTTTCATGTATAAAACAAAGGTTGCCAAAGGGAGGAGATTCTTAGCCTAGTTGTTGCGTGCCTCATCTTTCTTCCACGCTAAGTAGTGGATTTGATTTTTTTAGGAGATCTGGTATAAAGTTGTCGTATATTATTGTTGTAAAAAAATTAAATTAAAATAAATTTTATCTCATTAGATGATATCAGTTATATAAATCTAGTGATGTCACTCATAGGAACCTTCTTTTCCTTTGACTTTATGTATACGAAGGTAGCGTCTAAAATTGTATATCATTGTCGTACTAGGGAAAAGAAAAACAAGAAAGAAAGATTTGTTTGTGACTACTTATTAGTGTTGCAAGCAAGTAGCATATGTCAATTTCATGGGCATATCTTATATCTGATGCATAAGATTCTTCATTTTAGAACATTCCATTGATCAAGATGTTTTTCAACTGGTCATATCTACACATTTTGACAGAAAACACAAGGAGAAAGAAGGTAAGATAAATAAAGCATAGAGGAAAAAAGGAAACCACAATTGATATGATTAATGATATTATGAGCATTGCGGGATTGTATTTCTCTTGAAATATATCTTGATATTCTCTATCAAACCATGATCTATCTATTGCTAGCATATTTAAAGATGTAAACATGAAGTGGAGGTTCTATGATTACAAGCCACAACTTGAAGAGAGGTTGCCAACCGACAGCCTCCACCCTCATCCCCCTTCCCTCAGGGCAGTCTGGTATTAGCAGATAGCCATGTTGTTTTGTATGGTCAAGAACCAACTATGTTTTAAGGTTTCATTAATCACAAAGTATCCAAATTCAAGCTGGATGTACACAAAATAATCCGAAAAAAGAGGGGGAGGGGGGGAATGGATATGTTTCGACAATTGTGAATTGTTGATACAGTTATGATGAGATGCACATAACAATATGATATTATGAGATGATCCTTACATAGAAAAAGGGGGTAGCGGGTTGATGGTGTTTCAAATAATATAGACTTGAGGAATGATGTATGCAAGATTCCATTCTCAACATGTAAGTGCAATGTCAATAACTTCCAGTTCAGTTCAGGCTGAAACAAAGATAAGTGAACAAGGAACATGTAATAACAATGTTTGTTATAGATAGAAGAATGTAAAAAAAGGATAGGGGGATTATTTATGTTTCTAAGTTTTTGTTCCTTGCCTACTTCTCAAGGCCAGACATAAGCAGAAGTACAAGTGAGAACAGTTACAATAGCGACCTAAAATAAGAAGTTATATGGTATAAAACATTCAGCACCAGTTCTACAACATACTATCTGTCCTGGCAGGCAGTCGACGGAAGAAATTGATAGGTACCGAGGGCAAATGATGGCGGAGTCTTGGATGCCTCATCATATATATGCCAGCCAAGGCTGCAATCACTTGGAATGGGGTTACATACAAAACCAGCGCTGCTATAAGGCAAAAGGTGACAAAGATGGTTGTTGCACGTGGGTCTCACCAGCTTAACAGTGATTGAATCCGCTCTCCCTGGCTAGCAATGTCACCTACAACGGTCTAGATTCGACCAGCTACATTCTTCAGCCGATCATACCGCATTCTCACCAGTTCTGGGGGTCTACTAGTTGAAAATAAATCAAATTCTTCATCGAGTTCATCTGGGTACACTGCCTCTGCTTGTGAGATCTTCGTGTTCATGTGAGGAGGATACCTTGGTTGATATCGAAAATTCTATACTCCTATCAGAAACATGTAGAGAAAAATTGTCAGTAAGATAAGTTCTAGAAAAGAAACAAGCATAAGAAACAGGACATGCACGAGGACCGTCGTGATTGGGTTTTTCCAGATGCAGATGTCTCCGAACCACTTTCCAATAGCAAATACTCTTAAGAAAATTGACATTAGCCGGAAGAAATTGGCTTTGCTTCGACGTATACCCCAAAGGTATAGGTCCACATCCGACATGTATTCTACTACCTTCTTCCTAAGTGGGGGTTCTGCATGACCCAGCCGCATTGCCACTATATTAACCGCCTGGTGGCATAGCATATCCAGCTACATCATTGTGAATGGCCTGGCATAGTGCATCTTAGGCAACAAAGGTTTTGAATATAAGTAGAGCATGTTCACAAAAGCTATGCATGTGAAACGTATTGCCAAGTACAATTCACCTATCTTCTTAACGCTAGTAGGATAGAGAACCATAACGGATAAGAATGTGTGTAAACTCGACTTGTTTTGAGTGTGGAAATTCTGATTTGAACCTTCCCAATCTTTAGGTCCTTGTTACCATTTGATCCCTTATCCCCCAGCTAGCCATTGTCAAAAACACCAACAGTGAGAACCGTTGTTGGATCAAAGACCTCCCAAGTGTATTGCTCATTGTGCTTGGGGGACAAATTATCAACAATAGTGCGAGTTCGGACCCATTTGTGACCATACTTTGCCACACAATATGTATCTGATGTGCCCCTACCATCTCGAGTTTTCATAGGGTGAAGCCCGACAACATTTAAGATGCCAAGCTCTAGAATTCCAACGGGAGGCCTCCAAAGCTGTTTTGTTGTGGGACGAAGATCATTACTGTAGTAAATGGACTCATCAAGAACATGATAACCTCCATCTAGACAGACATGAAGATGAAGCTTGCTGGAGAATTTCTCTTTCTTTAGCTGGTCAACGTCCACAGCCACTGGCTTTTCAAGGTTAAACCACTGAGAATGAATAATGCTATCATTAGCACGCCTCTCCAACATATTTAGTGGTATAATGACTTTTCCAATGATTTCATCTTTGTCGGGAGCCACATGATCTTCAACAGTGAGGATGAGGTGATCATCAAATGGTTCAGCAGCAACAAACAAAAGATCTTCATTCCACAATGGGTTAAATGTTCGGGCCTGAACTGGCTTTGTTCTCATAACTTGATGGCCTACTTGTGCCTTCACGTATGCATCAGGGAAGTGATTTTTCTCCATGGGAATTAAGTCTTGTGGCTTAACAACATTAACTCGAACATACCATAATCGTGGTGCATGGTAAAATTTTGAGAGTATTAAAGTAGAGGCAACTGCTGAGCTGTCAATAGATGTAACTGCATCAGAGTGCCATGCATCAAGAATAGCTTCATCTGCTTGAGTACCAATCTAAACTGCAAGCATTAATTCACCTTTTATCTTTTTCCCCTTCTTATCTTCCAACCGGTACCATTCTGGAGCAAAAGGACTATCTGGTGGAACACGCATTAGAATCTCATGGAAGTCAAACCTAACAATCCCAACAAAATCATCTTTAAGAAGATCTTTGTCCTTAATTACAAATTCAAGCACAGATGTCTGCAACTGCTCATTTGAGAAGGCAAAAAGTACATTCCATATTAGATTTTGTTCTTTCTCAAGGTGCTTGGTAACTCCTTTGTAGTTCCCAACTCTCACCTCAACATATGGATCCAGACTTCATAGTAACATCCATTGCTAGAAGTTCACGAGCCTTAACAACTTTAACAAAAAGAAAATGCATCTTCTCAACAAGATCATAGGTAGAAGAAGCAGTCTTGTCTGTACGAATAACACGGCTACCTACTGCTCGTCCACTTCCAAGGAAATGACTCATCTCTTTAAGTGCATAGTCAACTGGTTGTGACGCAGATGCCAAGTGCATACGAACAAGGGTTGGAGGCGGGGGTTCAAGAGCCTTCATCTCATCAAACATAAATTTTGTTACTTGATGGGGCACTACAGCTGCAGGAGAGTGATGCTGTTGTTGGGAGTGGTTTGGGCTTGGCAGATGATGGAAAGTGTCTTACCTCAACTTTAGCATTTGAGGAAGTCTTTGAAGTCTGATTTTGAACTGATTCAGGGTGTACATGAGTTTTTTTAACTGCAGTGCTAGGTATAGATGACTTTTTAGATGGATCATCAGTAATATAAACTTTGAGGCCAAACTCTCCTCTTACATGTGAGAAGATGCCACGCTTCTGCAAAGGATAGTGCAAGACAACAACATCTGAGTGGGGAACAAATGAAGTATTGATACTAACCTTTCCAAGGAAAGACTTGGAGTGAATGGCTTTGTCATTGTTGTAAACATAAGCATCGAGGGTGAGATTGTGGAGGTTGGAAGGATCATATATGTTGAAGTAGAAGCTCTCATTCCAAACAGGATCCAAATCTTTTTCCTTGATAGTTGTACGGAACCTCTGACTTTCAAAATATAGCTCCACAAAAGCATTAGAAGAACCTTGGCCATCTTTAGGAAGAAGATTGTGGGCATTAACAACATCTACCCCAAGCTTCAGGTTCATTGTCATTCTGCTAATGGCGCCACAGAAATGTGTAACTAAGGGTAATGAAAGATGACTCACAGAAACCTTGAAAGAATTAATTGAGTGAATATGAGCCCCTAATTGTTAAAGCAACATATGGTAATGAAACTTATGAGGGAGATTAATTTAGAAATACAATGTGTATACGACATTTAGAAGGGAATAAACAATAAAAATGGAAGTGCAGATAACACAAGAAACATGCAGCAACATAGACAGAGCAACAATGCATGCTTTAGGGTCATAATCTCCTCATTCACTTTTGATGAATATAAAATGGCACTATCAAAAGCTAACCATTTTTAAGACTGCATCCTGCTGTTCTTTTCAAGAATTGCACAAAGTAATATCATAACAACGTATTATCAAGATTTTTTGAAGATCAATAAAGAAGCAGAATTGCTTAGTAGTGATATAATAATTTATACACTGGATTTTATCGGTCATACATATAATAGTTCTGAAGTTACATATCTTCGAATTTAAAAATCTTTAGCAAATTATTCTCTCATTAAACTAAGGTCCTTGCTCCATCATTGGTAGCAAAAGGGTGTAACTCGTGACAGAGAATAGATGAAAATTGATGCGAAGTGCTTGACCGTAGTCACTGGCGGAGCTATATTGGGGCCAGTGGGGGCTACAATCGTTAAAATTTATATGTATTTTTTTTTTAAAAAAAATAGATATTTATGTATTTTTAGTTTAAAAAAATTAATTAACCCCCACTGAAAAATAAAAGTATTCGTATAGTTCAAAAAATATGAATTTTAGCCCCTACTGACCTATAAAAAGGTTAAAATTTTTATGTATTTTTTGAAAAAAAATTAGATATCTATGTATTTTTAGTTAAAAAAAATTAATTAACCCCCATTGAAAAATAAAAGTACTCGTTCAATTTAAAAATTATGGATTTTAGCCTCCACTGGTCTATAAAAACGTTAAAATTCTATGTATTTTTTGAAAAAAATACTTGTATAGTTCAAAATTTATAAATTTTAGCCCCCACTGACAAAAATTCCTGGCTCCGCCCTTGACCGTAGTAGATAGCTGTACCTACTCTCAGGTGGTAAATTTACCAAATTTAAAACAACATCAGAAGAAGATGGAAGATCAAATTTCTTTGTTGGAGGTTTTAATGTTTACAATTATGCATCATTATTTTGACAAAGAGGCCATAGTTAGAGACTTAAGAGACAAGTCTTAGCACAAAGAAAAATGCATGAAAATGTGAAAGCACTTGAACTATAAAACCATATGAAAAAATTTTGTTGACTATTCAAACAAGCTATGATGTGGACATGAAAAGGACACAAAATGAATTTCAGTAGATCACTATAGAAAATAAAGGTGTTACTCAAAGACACAACAAAGAAAACAAGCGATACGCAACACAATATCAAAAAGAATAAATTTAAACACGGGGAATTGATTTTAAAGCTCGCATTTTCAGAGGATCCACGCAAATGCATCTCAATCAAAAAATTCAACATGGGATTTGAGAAGTGTTGCGAATAGAAAATCACTTTCAGTAATTTGGAACAGAGTATAAAGTTATGCATACCAGTCCTACAAAGTTTTCCTAAGGTGTTTGCGCTCTACACCTTTTGAACAATGTTATCAAACATAAAGTCTTTACAGCCTTTAACAAGCCAAAGCACATCAACTTCAGAGATGAGCCTAAAAAAACCACATATGCGCAGAGAGACCTGGTGGAACAATACGTGAATTAGTAAATGTCAATGTCTATAATAACTTTGTAGCGTAATCATCTCAAGATTCATCCTCAAATATGAAATGTATCACAGATAAGCAATCCTACTCGGAGAAAGTCCTAGATATTTCCAAAAGAAACAGAAACTAATGCTACAGACTGATTAATTTGCAAATTTTTAGCTGCACATCAACAGATCTAAGCTTAAAAAAATATTATATCTAGCTGACATTAAATATAATAACTAGCTACACGCTGATAACATATAATGCCTAATAAAGACAAGTTACGAGACCACTTAAAAAATAAAATCAAAGATGCAAAACAAGATAAGTTTCTTCTTCTTCTCCTACCTTACCTTCTAAAGGCTCTATAGAATATAAGTTAATCAAATCAAGCTTAGAAAAAAAAAATCAGATAAGTTGAAGAAAGTGTAACTAAAAAATGCTGGTTCTTGAGATTTAGAAAGCAAATGGGGTCAACTCTTTTCAGAATCATGTGCTAGTCTACCTGGTGAAGAGATCTACAACCTTAAACTAATAAATATCTTTTAATTAAAAAAATAAAAAAAAATGTAAAGCTTATATAACATGCTTGAAGTTGAAGGCCCTTAAGTATCGGTGAAGACACATGCACTTAACTCGTAATGTTCAATGTAATCCCTTCGCCTTTCTTTGTATGGTTAATTCATGTATTAAATGTTAAAATTATAGTGTATTTGATAAAAATTCTGTCACAAAAAAAGTGTAACATGATGATATATAATGATGCTATTATATCCACCACATATATTAAAGCCCATAAACTTCATTGATCTTAACAATAAAAGAGAAATAATAGAAAAGCAAACAAAAAGGATAAAGGAAAAAGAGCTATGCAACAAAATTACAAAAAGAAAAGCTAACAAGTCTTTAATCTGAATAAAAAGACAGCAACTTTAAGATGATGACATCATAATGGCAAACAAAAAAAGGTTGTGAAAAGTACTTAAACTGATATTTGCAGAACCATGGCGTAATGCTTTGTAAGAACCGGTATAGAATCTCCTTCCTATGATGAACTGAACTGGAGTAGATAGTATCCATCTCAAGAGCTCCCCAATGCTGAGGTTATTGACAATTTTGGTATCTAATCCATGCATAAGCATAGGAATGTACATGAATACCATGGACATTAAGAAAACAGGGATTGTAAAAACCAAACTCCAGAGGAAGGATTTATAGTATTGCTTGATCTCCTCCTGCCGCCAGGGTTCTCTTCCTTTCTCTTCGGGAAATATCATTACCTTGTAGCATCCTGAACCAGTTGACTCAATTATTTGCATAAAATTTCAAGGTCCCGTAACATCGGATTTATAAGAAAGGGAAAACCTTTTGAGCTCAAGATCAACCTCTATACCCTGAACTCCTGGGAGTGCTTCAAGAGATTTCGCAATCATTTTCATGGAATTACTGGACTGTATACCATCAACTTTCAACTGAACTTTGCTCCTATCTTCTCCTGTGCTAATCAATATGGCTTTAAATCCAGTATCTTCTATGGCTTCTAATAGCTGATTATAGCTCAAGATCTTTGGATCATAATGGACTTCAGCCTCTTCAGTTGCTAGTACAACTTGTGCTTTTTGTACACCAGGAATAACCTGCAATGCTGCTTCAATTGTTGATGAGCAAGAAGTGCAAGTCATTCCTTTGATGAGTATTCGGCATACTTGGGTTGATTTTTCATTCATTTTGTCTTTAAGCAAAGTAGCCTCAAATCCAACATCTTCAATTGTCTCGCGGATTGTTTCCTCCTGTAACCTTAAAACAATTCTAGTTACTACCAAGGCTCAGGCAATAATTATGTCATACACTTGGCACAATACAGTATTAATAGGAATTGTAGGAGGAAAGAAGGAAACTATGGGAATGATAAAGAAATAAGTTTCTTATTTTGCTTTTTTCGCGATTGTAAAATATCTAATTTATTGAAAATGTTCTTAAATGGAATGGACCTAAACCTGAAATTTGTAGTTCTTTATTAAATGCAGTATGACAAATAAAATTCAAAAACCAACTGGTCACACATTTTTCATCATCTCCAAGAAAGTGGAGAGCCCTAACAGTCAACATTTTGGTTGAGCTCCATATTTGAACTTTGAGGATTACAACTTTACAATTGAAACTAAATGAAAGAATACAAAACTATCTTCCAAAGCCAAATAGATAAATATAACTAATCACTTTAGTTTGGGTGAGAATTAATTACAAACTTCATGTCTCTTTTCATACAAAATAGTTTATGCTTACCACAGGCTTGTGATCTATTATTTTGTCGAAAAAATATTTGTTAGGATCTTATTTAATTATTTTATTGCCTATGTTTCAGCAAAAATTATGGATATTATTGTGTGGATATTATTGTGTAGAATTTTGTTTGTACAGGTAAGTTGTCATGAAGAGTCCAAGTTCAAATAGAGTTTATGCTAAGAAGAGTTTCTACATATTTGGAGATAAGGTGATAAGGTGATAAAGGTTTAACCTATCAAGAACTCTTGTGCAAAATAGATAACCTTGAAGACACTTCTGCCTATGCTCGACATCTGCACCAAAACTTCATAAATAGGCTTGTCAATTCTCAGTTGAAGTGACAGCGAGCAGTGAGCAGAAAAGTAGCAGCAGAATCGTGAGTTAGGTGTAGGCTGTCTGTGTCAAGTCGTGTTGCTACATGTTGTATTAAAGAGTATGCTGAATGTTTTAATTAGTCTTGCAACACAGTCTGGTTTTTGAGTCAAATGTACTGACCAATCCATCTAGAGTTTCAAGACTCTTTTTATATATTTTGTATTCATTCTTCGTGAGAAGAAGGTGTTTTCTTAGGAGAGAACTTTGTAAGTCGAGGGGAGCTCGCCAAACTGGAGAATCTATTAAGGAAGTCTTACACCTAGGCGGCAAGGGTTAAGAGGGAGTCTTCAATTGCGTAAGTTTTCCATTGGTGTCTGTAATATCTTGAAACTTAGTGGATTGGTTTGTTGGCCAAGGATGGCCGCGTGGACGTAGACCAAGTTGGTTGAACCACGTTAAAATTTGTTGTGTCTTTACTTTTGTTGCAACAAATTTACTTAATTGATTTGCTTAATTATCAAATTGATTAAGGGCTAAAAACCTAACAAGTGGCATCAAGAGCGGGGTACTGAACTAACTCAGGTAGATCTTTGGGAAAAGTTTTCTGGTTGTTTTGCAGATATGGACACATTTCGTGATGGAAGTTCAATTACAAACCAACCACTACTGGATGGATCAAACTACTCATATTGGAAGGCTCAGATAAGAACATTTATCAAATCCATTGATGAAAAAGCTTGGAGGGCAGTTGTCGTAGGATGGGTGTATCCTACAATGAAAAATGATGAAGGAATTGATGTGCCGAAAACTGAGGATCAGTGGACCGCAAATGAAGATTGTTTGGCTAACAATAATTCTAAGGCTTTAAATGCGATTTTCAATGCTATAGATCTAAATCAATTTAAACTGATTTCAACTTGTGAAACTG
This sequence comes from Ehretia macrophylla, assembly GCA_037974665.1. NCBI lineage: Eukaryota > Viridiplantae > Streptophyta > Magnoliopsida > Boraginales > Ehretiaceae > Ehretia > Ehretia macrophylla. Next base: position 8,772,250 of record CM075764.1, on the reverse strand, counting down.
CTAAAGATGTTTGGACTATTTTACAGACTGCATGTGAAAGAACAACAACCTTCAAAGTATCCAAACTTCAAATCCTTGCAACAAGCTTTGAAGAATTGAATATGCAAGAGGATAAAACCATAGCTGATTTTGATGGCAGGTTGTGTGACATTGCAAATGAGGCATTTGCACTTGGAGAAAAATATTCAAATTCAAAGCTTGTGAAAAAGGTGTTACGATCACTTCCTGAAAGATTTGCCATCAAGGTTGCTGCCATTGAAGAAGCAAAAAATATTGATAACATGAAGCTGGATGAATTAATGGGTTCACTTCAAACATTTGAGATGAAGTTCAAACAAAAAAGAAAAGAGAAAAACATTGCATTCCAAGCTAAAGTTTAAAGTAAAGATGATCAAAGCTCTTACTATGATGAAGATGCATAAATCACTGAATCTTTAGCATTGCTCACGAAGAATTTCAACAAAGTGCTGAAAAAATGGAAGAAGCAGAGAAGTGGATTTAGGCCAGCAACTTTTGAAAGGAAACAGACTGTTACAACAAATCCTGAGGCATTCAGAAGGCAAAATGGAAAATTTTTCGAGGAGAAAAAGAAAAATAAAGACATTCAATGCTGGGAGTGCGAAGGTTTTGGTCATATACAGGTTGAATGTGCAAATATCTTGAAGAAAAATAACAGAGCCATGACACCATTGGAGTGATGAAGATTCAGATGATGTTTCTGAAGGTGATGAAGAATACACCAGCAATTATGTTGCATTCATTGTTGCAACAGGACATAATAGCAAAAAGATTGTTTCAACTAATGTCACACCATCTGTTGCAACAACGTTTACAACAGAACATGAGCTATCTGATGACAGCAGCACGAATTCAAAAATAGTGAGTGATGATGATCTGGATGAAGAAGGAATCATAAAAGCATACAAGGAGATGTATGAAAAATGGCAGATTGTATGCAAGAAGAATCATGAGCTTGAGGAAAAGATCAATGGATTGAAGGAACAAAAAGCTGATTTGACAAAATCAGTGAGAAACCACCAGATCCAAGCAGTCGAGAGTCAACAGAAGATTGAAGAGTTACAACTGGAGCTGAAACAAACTCAGCGGAATGTGAAGATGCTGAATTCAGGAACTTTGAAGCTTGATCATATGTTGTCAATTCAAAAGCCAAATGGAGATCACACTGGACTTGAGTTCCAAGAAGGTCTTTCAATGGGAAAAACTATTTTTGTCAAAAAAACTGAGGAGGCGAAGTTGGAACCACATGTTGTAACACCCCCTGAGCCAAAGACAAAAATTTCAAAAGGAAAACAAAAGAGATTTGTTTCAATCTGTCATTACTGTGGCGTTCCTGGACACATCAGACCACGATGCTATAGGTATATTGATGATTTGAAAAGAGGTATGTTTGCCAATCCTTTCTTTTATGATAAGCCTAGGAAATCACCAAAAGTAAGGGTTGATTTGTCGCAACAGAACGTGAAACAGATCTAGGTAAGAAAATCTAACACATTTGATACATCCAAAAATTTGTGCTTAAGGTTAAAAACAGAGAAAATTTGCAACATAGGAAAGGTTGTTAGAATAAAAAATGATCATGGTAGGGAAGAACTTTGCATTTTCTGAATTTTGCACTGAACAAGGTATAACACATGAATTTTTAGCCCCGAAAACACCACTTTATTCGTGAAACAAAAAAAAAACAAAAACAAAAAAAAATACAAAAAAAATACAAAAAAAATACAAAAAAGGGAAAAAAATTATTCTAGAATATGTTGCAATAGAACATCATCTAGCAGACATTTTTACTAAGGCACTTGACTCTATGAGATTTGAAGTTTTGAGAAAAGCTATTGGTATTTGTACCAATTAATGTTGGTACATGCATTGAAACATGAAAGTGATAAGTCTCAAGGGATGTGAAAGTTTAATAATTAAATCAACTTGAAATTTATTATTTGAACCATATTTCTTGTGCACACTATATTTTGATCTGATTAAGAAACTGATTTTAATGGTTTCTAAGTGCAGGAATTTGAACTTCCTAGTGACTCTGGATATTAAGAGAAGACTCTTTATCCATTCATGTACTCTATTTACTCATGAACGAAAAAATATACAAAAAAAATAGAGACTGAAAAAGCTACCAAGTCCAATATTCATTTGGAAAGACTGGAAAAAGCTACCTAGACCAGTTTGAAGGTTCTAGAGTGAAAACTACTACGTCCAATATTCATTTAAAAAACAAAAAAAATGTTTACAATGTGATTAGATGATCAGGTTGTTTGAACAGGTTGTTTTAAATTCTAAATCTTACAAAGCCTGATTTTGAAGAATTTCAAGAAAGATCTTTATATAGCTTTCACACACACACACACATGGTTCAAGTTATAAATTCTTGTATGATTTAAGTATTGAATAAATCTAATTTCTTGTTGATGACATCACAATCAATGTGGATTTTATGTGATATTCATTGTTTTATGTTTGAGAAATAATTCATAAGTTTGAGTGCTTAAGTGACTGATTGGTGAAGTAATGTTGCAACATGGGCTGAAACAATATTTTTCAACTAAACTTGTGCCGTAAGAGGAAAAAGTGGGAAAATAAGTTTTTTCTTTGACGTCAATTCTGTTTGTTGACATGGCAGCTATGTGTTGACATTGGTAAGCTAAAAAGTTGTGACTATTGAAGAGAGTTTGAGTTCCAATAAACTTATGGCATTGTTGCATGTTAATCTAGGACTCTAATCATTAAAAAACTCTTTCTTCTTTAAAGTTTGCTAATCTAAGGCTTCTTATTATCTCACACGGATTTGTCTCTCATCTATTCTCTACTCACCACTCTATCTTCTTGAGAAAGTGATAGGGCATTGTTTTACAGGTTTCTTGAAAACAAGCATGATATCCACTCATTCATGAGTTTTCTCCCAAGTTTTTGCAGGGTCAGCATAAAGTAGATATTCGGGGGGAGACTCGAGCTAAAGGACATGTTGGACCAACTTCTGTAACAGCTTCTGATGTGTTGTTGCAACAGATGCAGAAACATCAGAGTGAGGTCTATGAGCTGTACAATGATCAAGCCACTATTAAAGCTAATCTGCAGAAGATCATGGCTGATCTTGAGAAATTGATGGAAGGACAACAAACCCTACTTGATTTCGTCTCCAAATCCGCTGTTTGAATGTTCATTTGCTTGATGATTATTGTTGTGCTACTTTACTGGTTTTGTTTTTACTATAATACTTTGCTATGTTTGCATTCTGCTACTTTGCTCTGGATCCATTTTTCTGTTTGATGCTTTATGTTATGCTTCTATTGCTCTGATACTCTATTCTACTACTTTGGTTTCTTTTGTCAAAGGGGGAGATGGATCCCATAAGACAATGGTTTGATTTATGCGTTGCTAAATTTTGTGTTACACTATTTTTTTTATGATTGAATTTGGCAGGATGGTTTATAATTGTTTGGTTTATGTTTTGAGCTTAGCTCAATGAGTTATCTTGCTAAGGGGAGATTGCTTACATTGCTTATTTTGATGCTAACAATTACTTGTGAATTTTTTTCCAAAAAAAAGCCAAAGGGGGAGATTATTAGGATCTGATTTAATTATTTTATTGCCTATGTTTTAGCAAAAATTATGGATATTATTGTGTGGATATTATTGTAACGCCCCGATCCCTCACGAAACCGGGACTTCTATTATTCAAACTATACTCAACTCAAATCCAAATCCCGGGCACGAAATTTAAGAAAAACGGACGGAGTTTCCCCTATATATAGGTCTATTTAGAAACCTGCCAATAGTCACATACAAGACCTGAATCACAATCAACCATTCATACAACCTAGCTTTCAAGATTCATAAAGCCAATCAGCTCCTCAAGGCCATCCGAGCCTTGGAACCCATTATCATATCATACAAGCATGCAAAATTAAATCCATTGAAGTTCTATCTTTTTAATCCACTTATCATACCACTCTATATTATCAATCAAACTTTCTTATAATTTGTGTCCAACCAACTAACTAGTTTTCATCATCCACACAAACATGCATTACTAAGTAATAAAGTAAAGCAAATAAAAGATATTACAAGCCTACTAATACCTAATCATCAAACAAAACTAAAACTTTAATATTCCAATCCTTGATATAACATAACTACATACATGGGCACAAAGTCTCAAATCCAATACAAGCATATCATGATCACATTATTCCATGTTTTTACACACTAATAGAGCAAGCAGGCTACACAGGAGGCAATCCAATCTTTAGCTTTTCCTGAAATATGTTGAAAAGAGGAATGAGTAACCAAAGTTACTCGGTGAGGGAGGTGATGCTGTGACGCCCGAGTTTTAGCCATGCATTTAATTACTGTTGCATCCCTTGTTTGCGCATTTACTTCTATGCCTTATTAACTGACTTTGTGACTACTATTCACTCCGTTTTTAAACTACTTTCTATTAGTTAATTAGCATTTTTATTAAATCATATTAATTGTAAAAGTAGTAGGAAAAATGTGCATTTGAGCTTAAGGCGTTAGGAAGGCTCGTTTAGAAAATGACTTTAGTAGTTGAGTGAATAGTGTTACGTAACTAACTTAGGTAATTAATTAACTAGCATATATTTTACCACCTTAGGCTCGTTTCTAAGCTTTCAACGCACATTTTAGAAGCCATTTAAATGCCCAAACTAGACCCCACCTTTTATAAAACCAAAAACATCTCACACTTTAGCTCATATATCACACAACAACAAAAAAATAAAAGCTGAATTGCACTGTAGCAGGGCCGAAACATTGCAGCAGCTTTGGGAGAGATTTTTCTTCTTCAACTCTTCAAAACAAGCCTCTCCAAGCCTTGAGCAACTAGTGTAGGGTGTTTGCAAGGTCCCTAGGTGCTCCTACGCGTAGTGGTGAGGGATTTCACGACTTGTTTTTGCATTTTTAAATAGTTGCTCATTTATTGATTTGTTGAAAATATGATTATATGCCATTGTAATTGTTATCTATGCTAATATACTATCTATATGAATGCTAGAGAACACTTTTGAACCGTCGTTTCGCAATTTAAACGGTTAGAATCGTTAGTTTGATTTTTAGGGTGAATAGTGACGTTTTTTCTAGGGTTTTGTGTAATTGCTCGAATTGGCTTGAATTAATGCTTCTAAATGATGCCTTAGGTACTAGTGAAGATAATCAAATAGCTCCGTACACTTGCATTGCCCTTAAATTGCCTAAAAATGGAAAATAGCCGACTTTAAGTTGGGGCTTTCGGTGTTAATGCGAATCCGGGTGGATTCGGGCTTCAATTCTAGTATCCTTAGGCTACCTAGGTGCTATAGATGCCTTGATATCCCTTGTTTGAAGCCCGGACAATGTAGGTATAGTTTAAAGCCAAAAGAGGGAAATTGGGGCTTTCGGGGTAAACGCGGGCATTTGATTGAGTTCGAGGGTTGAGAGGGTACCTTGGGGGTTAGTTAGAAGGTTGGGAGAGTTTCCTTTGAAAATGAAATCATTAACTTTGGTTTAGAAGAGAAATAGTTCGAAAAACAAAGGGGTTTAGGTGCAATTTAAGTTGTCTCACACTTCCAAACCCATGTCAGGACTTCTTAAGTGTTTATATATGATTTTAAATTGATTTGGAGCTTTTGGAATGATTCTATGCTTATATGGTATAAGTTCATTTGTAAACTGCTTATTAGCTTCTATCTTTGCTTCTATCCTAATTGCAACGAGGTCAACCTACTTTGTTGATCCTCATATGTGTTAATGCTTATATTATTGTTATTAACTTGCCATCGTTGAGTACATTGCATAGTGGTTGCGCAACCATAGTGTCGGGGCGGATGTGTTGAATATCGGCTGGGCGGCAGAGGGCTTGCCGGTGGATATTCAAACTCCGTGCCCTATTCCCTCATTCGCCTGGTCCGGAGATTGCCAGGGGATGTTGGGTCGTAGGATTCGGGGTACATCCGGAGTACACCCACTGGAGTGATTGGGGTTATGCCGGCTTATCGTGATCGTGCTCGTGGTTCGTGGATCGTGATTGAAGACCAGTGAAGATTGGTGTATAGGGGATTGTTGAAATGTATCCTTTTAATTGTGTGGTTATTTAAGTTATCATTGTTTCTTAAATTGTTAAAGTGTTATTGTTGTGTAATTGTATTATCTGTTGCATTGCACGCCCCGGGACTATATCCCTCACTGGGCAACAGTGGTTGCTCATACCTCGATATCTGTTTCAGGAGACGCTGAGGGTGATCCCCAGCTTGTTGATTTAGTTGAGGAAGAAGAAGTTCAGATCGAGCCTTTACCTTAGTTGCTGTGTCTGATAACTTGAGGTGGTTAATGATTTTGCTGTTATGTGGAAGACTCATCTGATTACTTTATGTACTATTTTGTAGCCCAAGGGCTGTGTATATGCTTGTTGTATAAGTCGAAGATTAGTTGGTTGGGTTGTGGCTTTGAAAGTCTATGAACTGTAATAACTTTTATTTCTTGCCTTATTTCCTTGCATGCTTGGGAGTGGATGGTTGATGTAGAATGCTTCATCCCTTAAGTTGTTTTATTGATTTCCTAGAATGTTATGATTATAAGACTATGCTGACAACCAGTTCTCGCATGCTTGTGTGTTTTGGAGATATTGTGTACTATAAGGCTCGGATGGCCTTATAGCTTTATTGTTTAATTAAGAAAAGCTTGTATGTGTTATTGGGACCTTGTTTAAGCGTTTACAGGTTTTTAGAATGTCCACGGTACAGGGGAGACTCTGTCCGTGTGTCGGGTCCGGACTTAACCTTTAGCTTGGGGGTTGGGTCGGGGCGTGACATTTAAGTGGTATCAGAGCTATAGATTGCATGAAGCCGGGTTAAATTTCTCGGTCTGTGGGTAGAGATTTGTTATGTGACTTTGTGAATACATGAGTCCTTGATTTTGATTGACCTAAGTGAAATTTGAATAAGGAATGAACATGCTAGCATGGAAATAGAATATCAAGAGTCTAGAATGTCAAGTATGATCTAGTGATTTATGTTTGCTTCAGGAATGTGAAATATTTATTTGAACTTCTATGTACTTGACTTTATGTGAATCTAGTTGGACTTTTCTTCATGTGTTTACTTATAAACTGCATATATACATATATATATACCTGTCATAATACTTTGCATTCTAGCTATTCGAGATGGGGCCTCGTCGTCGTGCTGATAATCCGAATGTTGGTGGAGAACCCGAGGGGGTTCGTGGGCAAGAAGCTGAGGTGGCCGAAAATGCACCGCAGGTTCAAGAACCGAGCACTGCACAGATCTTGGCCACGATGGCCACAGCTATGAACACTATCGCCCAGTTTGTTACACAACAGGGTCAGCCAGGGGTCGTTGGAGGTAATCAGGCTGCGAGAGCCGGAGGTAGTGGCCCTACCGGAGGGAATCTGTATGATCGGTTTATACATCATGGGGCCTATACTTTCTTTGGGGAGCCGGACGATATGAAAGCTGAGATGTGGCTAAGGAAGTTCGAGAGAGTGGCAGCGATACTGGAGTGCCATGATGACAGGAAGATTACTTATGCTACTTTCCTTCTCGAGGGTGATGCTGAAGATTGGTGGAATACCATCAGTGAGAAATGGGGAGCTGAGGGAGGTCATCATTCGTGGGCCGACTTTGTCCGAGAATTTCGAGACAAGTATATATCGGTAGTTGCCCGCGAGAGGCGACAAACTGAGTTCATAAACTTGAGGCAGGGAAATATGACGGTAGATCAATACGAGGCTACTTTTACCCGGCTTTCCCGTTATGCACCAGCTTTAATTCAGCCGGAGGACATGAAGATTCAGAGGTTCATCATGGGTTTGAGGAGAGATATTATGCTGAACTTGTCTTCAAATGATTTTCCTAACTATGCTGCAGTAGTCCGAGCTGCCTCGAGATATGAGAAACGGAAAGCCGATGTGTTAGCCGAGACCAGTCAATCGAGTAAACGGTTTCAGTCTCAGAGTCAAGGGTACCAGGGGCAGGCTGTATCAGTTGGGCAGAGTTCGCAGCCGAGGCAGACTCAGAGTTACACAGGGCCTACTCAGACTCAGGCACGACCAGTCCAGAGTCAGACTCAGAGTCAGTTCCGTCCAGCAGTTTCCCGTTCGCAGCAGGGTAGTTCAGCTACCTTTACTTACAGAGCTCATTCGGGAGGCACTGTTGCAAGACGTCACCAGCAGTGCAGCTTCTGTCAGCGCCAGGGCCACACTGAGGATGTTTGTTGGAAGAAACATAACAAATGTACAGGTTGCGGCAGTGATCAGCACAGGGTTAAAGACTGTCAGAAATTTAAGAATCCTAGGGGTCAGACATCAGCTCAGAACTCTCAGACCAGGGCCCCAGCTGCAGCACCACCACCACGAGGCCAGGCCCGTGTATTTGCTTTGGATGCCGAGGAGCTTCCGGACACTACCGCTGTGGTAGAAGGTATTTTTCTTCTTAATGATCAATCAGTTAAGGTTTTAATTGATTCCGGGGCTTCGCATTCTTTTATTACTCCTACTTGTGCACAAAATGCTAAATTGAAACATGATAAACTGTTGCATGAGATTGTGGTCTATACTCCTATGGGTCCGAAGTTTGTTATTAGGTCTATTTGCAGAGCATGTAGTATATTTATTGAAGGTCGTGTTTTTCCTGCTGATTTGATTATCCTACCCTTCAATGACTTTGAAATTATATTGGGGATGGACTGGTTAAGTAAATATTATGCCCAGCTTGATTGTAGAAAGAAGATTGTGTATCTAGAGATGCCTGACCAGCCTGTACTTAAAATAGTTGGTAGTAGAAAATCTACGGGAACTCCTATTATTTCTTCTATTAGGGCATCTAAATTATTGAGCAAGGGTTGTGAGGCTTATCTTGCTTATTTGATTAATCAACCTGGGGATCAATTGAAATTGAATGATGTACCTATCGTGAGAGAGTTTCCGGGGGTCTTTCCTGAGGAATTACCTGGGTTACCGCCTGATAGAGAGATAGAGTTCATGATTGATTTGTTGCCGGGGACTTCCCCTGTCTCTAGGACTCCGTACAGAATGGCTCCACCTGAGTTGCAGGAATTGAAAGTTCAATTGCAGGGCTTGCTTGAGAAGGGATTCATTCAGCCGAGTTCTTCACCGTGGGGTGCGCCAGTTCTCTTCGTTAAAAAGAAAGACGGATCTCTTCGCCTATGCATCGATTATCGGGGTCTTAATCAGGTAACCATCAAAAATAAATATCCTTTGCCTTTAATCGAAGAGTTGTTTGATCAGTTGCAAGGCGCCAGGGTATTCTCTAAATTTTATCTGAGGCAGGGTTATTATCAGCTGAGGATTAAGAAAGATGATGTTCCTAAAACTGCCTTCAGAACTCGATATGGCCATTATGAGTTTGTTGTCTTGCCGTTTGGTCTTACTAATGCTCCCGCCGCATTCATGGATTTAATGCAGAGGGTATTCCGTCCTTATCTGGATCAATTTGTAGTCATATTTATTGATGATATCCTTGTTTATTCTAAATCTGAGGCGGAACATGAACAGCATCTCAGAATTGTGTTACAGACACTTCAGGAGCATCGGTTATTTGCAAAGTTTAGCAAATGTGAATTCTGGCTTAAGCAAGTTGCTTTTCTTGGCCATATTATCTCGCAGGATGGTATTTCTGTTGATCCAGCGAAGATTGAAGTTGTGTTATCTTGGAAACGACCTGAAACTGTCACGGAAATTCGTAGCTTCCTTGGTTTAGCTGGGTATTATCGGAGGTTTGTCAAGGATTTCTCTAAGATTGCAGGGCCTTTAACTCAGCTTACTCAGAAGAAAACAGTATTTGACTGGAATGATAAATGTGAGGCCAGCTTCCAGGAATTGAAGAAGAGATTGACTACAGCTCCTATTCTTGCTTTACCTGAGGGTTATGATAATCTGATGATCTATAGTGATGCTTCGAAGGAAGGTCTGGGTTGTGTATTGATGCAGAATGGCAGGGTTATTGCTTATGCTTCCAGGAAACTGAAACCTTATGAACTCAACTATCCGACTCATGATCTTGAGCTTGCAGCTATCATTCTTGCGTTAAAGAAATGGCGTCATTATCTCTGGGGCAACAAGTTTGAAATCTTTACAGATCATAAGAGCTTGAAATATCTGTTTTCACAGAAAGAGTTGAACATGAGGCAGAGGTGTTGGCTGGAATTACTTGAGGATTACAACTGCACTATTAATTATCTTATAGGCAAAGTCAATATTGTTGTTGATGCTTTGAGCCGAAAGGCTACTGTTGCTAGCTTGATTATCAAGAATTGGGAATTCATGGAAGAATTATGCTTATGGAAGCCTAGTACTTCAAATTCTGGTATTCAATTTGCAAGTTTGCAGATTCAATCTCTGTTGTTATCCAGGATTCGAGAAGCTCAACAGGCTGATCTTCAATTGTTGAAAGTCTTAGAGAATTCTAAAGGGGGAGAGTCGGATTTCAAACTGCACGACGATGGTATTCTCAAATTCAAAGGTAGAATCTGTATTCCGAATGATCCAACTCTGAAGAAGGATATTCTTGCTGAGGCACACAGTTCCAGATATACTATCCATCCAGGCAGTACGAAAATGTATAAAGATTTGAAGCAGAACTTCTGGTGGAATAATATGAAAAGAGAACTTGCTGACTATGTTGCCCGATGTCTTACTTGTCAGAAAGTTAAAGCAGAACATCAGAGACCTGCAGGGTTGTTGCAGCCTTTGGCTATTCCTGTTTGGAAATGGGATCATATTACTATGGATTTCGTATCCGATTTACCGAGGTCTTCGAGGGGTAACGACTCAGTCTAGGTTATTGTGGATAGACTGACCAAGACTTCTCATTTTATTGCTAAAAAGAAGTCTGATTCTCTTGATAAACTGGTAGAGTTGTATATTGAGAATGTTGTCCGACTACATGGAATTCCAAAGAGTATCGTATCAGATAGAGATCCCAGATTTACATCTCAGTTCTGGCAGAAGATTCAGAAAACTTTGGGCACGACTTTGAATTTCAGTACAGCTTATCATCCCCAGACAGATGGTCAATCCGAGAGAACTATCTTGATCCTTGAGGATATGTTACGGGCTTGCATTCTGGACTTTGGTAAAAGTTGGGAGAAATATTTACCACTAGCAGAGTTCGCCTACAACAATAGTTATCAAGCTACTATTGGTATGGCACCTTATGAGGCACTGTATGGGCGTAAATGTCGGTCTCCTCTCTACTGGGATGATGTTGGTGAGATGAAGACTATCGACCCTACTCTCTTACCTGAAATGAACAAAATGATTGATCAGGTGCAGCTTATCAGAAAAAGAATGCTTACAGCACAGAGCCGGCAGAAGAGTTATGCAGATAGACGACGTCGTGATCTGAAATTTGCTGTGGGGGACCGGGTATTTCTGAAAATTTCTCCTCGCAAGGGTTTGATTCGGCATGGTAAAGGAGGTAAACTCAGTCCTCGATATGTGGGACCATTTGAGATAACTGAAACTGTTGGTGATTTGGCTTACCGTCTAGCTTTACCTCCCAGTCTGGGCAGAATTCATGACGTATTCCATGTTTCTATGCTTCGGAAGTATCAGCCAGATCCCTCTCATATACTTGAGCCGGAACAGCTAGAGATCAGTGAAACTTTGACCTACACAGAGAAACCTCTTCGAATTGTTAATCAGAAAGTTCAGGAGTTGAGAACTAAAAGCATTCCGATGGTTAAAGTTCTGTGGGATCATCACGGAGTAGAGGATGCGACATGGGAAAGAGAGGATCAGATGCGGGATCGGTATCCGGAGTTATTCACCGAATCATGTAAGAATTGCGTGGACGCAATTAGTTTAAGGGGGAGAGGATGTGACGCCCGAGTTTTAGCCATGCATTTAATTACTGTTGCATCCCTTGTTTGCGCATTTACTTCTATGCCTTATTAACTGACTTTGTGACTACTATTCACTCCGTTTTTAAACTACTTCCTATTAGTTAATTAGCATTTTTATTAAATCATATTAATTGTAAAAGTAGTGGGAAAAATGTGCATTTGAGCTTAAGGCGTTAGGAAGGCTCGTTTAGAAAATGACTTTAGTAGTTGAGTGAATAGTGTTACGTAACTAACTTAGGTAATTAATTAGCTAGCATATATTTTACCACCTTAGGCTCGTTTCTAAACTTTCAACGCACATTTTAGAAGCCATTTAAATGCCCAAACTAGACCCCACCTTTTATAAAACCAAAAACATCTCACACTTTAGCTCATATATCACACAACAACAAAAAAATAAAAGCTGAATTGCACTGTAGCAGGGCCGAAACATTGCAGCAGCTTTGGGAGAGATTTTTCTTCTTCAACTCTTCAAACCAAGCCTCTCCAAGCCTTGAGCAACTAGTGTAGGGTGTTTGCAAGGTCCCTAGGTGCTCCTACGCGTAGTGGTGAGGGATTTCACGACTTGTTTTTGCATTTTTAAATAGTTGCTCATTTATTGATTTGTTGAAAATATGATTATATGCCATTGTAATTGTTATCTATGCTAATATACTATCTATATGAATGCTAGAGAACACTTTTGAACCGTCGTTTCGCAATTTAAACGGTTAGAATCGTTAGTTTAATTTTTAGGGTGAATAGTGACGTTTTTTCTAGGGTTTTGTGTAATTGCTCGAATTGGCTTGAATTAATGCTTCTAAATGATGCCTTAGGTACTAGTGAAGATAATCAAATAGCTCCGTACACTTGCATTGCCCTTAAATTGCCTAAAAATGGAAAATAGCCGACTTTAAGTTGGGGCTTTCGGTGTTAATGCGAATCTGGGTGGATTCGGGCTTCAATTCTAGTATCCTTAGGCTACCTAGGTGCTATAGATGCCTTGATATCCCTTGTTTAAAGCCCGGACAATGTAGGTATAGTTTAAAGCCAAAAGAGGGAAATTGGGGCTTTCGGGGTAAACGCCGGCATTTGATTGAGTTCGAGGGTTGAGAGGGTACCTTGGGGGTTAGTTAGAAGGTTGGGAGAGTTTCCTTTGAAAATAAAATCATTAACTTTGGTTTAGAAGAGAAATAGTTCGAAAAACAAAGGGGTTTAGGTGCAATTTAAGTTGTCTCACACTTCCAAACCCATGTCAGGACTTCTTAAGTGTTTATATATGATTTTAAATTGATTTGGAGCTTTTGGAATGATTCTATGCTTATATGGTATAATTTCATTTGTAAACTGCTTATTAGCTTCTATCTTTGCTTCTATCCTAATTGCAACGAGGTCAACCTACTTTGTTGATCCTCATATGTGTTAATGCTTATATTATTGTTATTAACTTGCCATCGTTGAGTACATTGCATAGTGGTTGCGCAACCATAGTGTCGGGGCGGATGTGTTGAATATCGGCTGGGCGGCAGAGGGCTTGCCGGTGGATATTCAAACTCCGTGCCCTATTCCCTCATTCGCCTGGTCCGGAGATTGCCAGGGGATGTTGGGTCGTAGGATTCGGGGTACATCCGGAGTACACCCACTGGAGTGATTGGGGTTATGCCGGCTTATCGTGATCGTGCTCGTGGTTCGTGGATCGTGATTGAAGACCAGTGAAGATTGGTGTATAGGGGATTGTTGAAATGTATCCTTTTAATTGTGTGGTTATTTAAGTTATCATTGTTTCTTAAATTGTTAAAGTGTTATTGTTGTGTAATTGTATTATCTGTTGCATTGCACGCCCCGGGACTATATCCCTCACTGGGCAACAGTGGTTGCTCATACCTCGATATCTGTTTCAGGAGACGCTGAGGGTGATCCCCAGCTTGTTGATTTAGTTGAGGAAGAAGAAGTTCAGATCGAGCCTTTACCTTAGTTGCTATGTCTGATAACTTGAGGTGGTTAATGATTTTGCTGTTATGTGGAAGACTCATCTGATTACTTTATGTACTATTTTGTAGCCCAAGGGCTGTGTATATGCTTGTTGTATAAGTCGAAGATTAGTTGGTTGGGTTGTGGCTTTGAAAGTCTATGAACTGTAATAACTTTTATTTCTTGCCTTATTTCCTTGCATGCTTGGGAGTGGATGGTTGATGTAGAATGCTTCATCCCTTAAGTTGTTTTATTGATTTCCTAGAATGTTATGATTATAAGACTATGCTGACAACCAGTTCTCGCATGCTTGTGTGTTTTGGAGATATTGTGTACTATAAGGCTCGGATGGCCTTATAGCTTTATTGTTTAATTAAGAAAAGCTTGTATGTGTTATTGGGACCTTGTTTAAGCGTTTACAGGTTTTTAGAATGTCCACGGTACAGGGGAGACTCTGTCCGTGTGTCGGGTCCGGACTTAACCTTTAGCTTGGGGGTTGGGTCGGGGCGTGACAGATGCAACATACTGGGCGTGCATTATGATATGCAGATACAAGAAATAATATATATAACATAAACAACAAGATTAAATAGCAAGTAGTTAACCACATTAAAAAGGATACAGTTCCACTTCAAGTCTTCAAATTCGAGCCACGAGCCACGAACTTCACGCAAGTGCCGGCAAACCCATACACCAACAAGTTGGGATACTCCGGATGTATCCCGATCCTACGACCCATATCTCCCGAGGTAGGTACGTATGCCCCAACGAGGTGAACCACGCCTCTAAGGTAGGAGAGTATGCCTCAGCGAGAAGGGACTGGGAAACCATGGTAGCCGAGGAAGCACGGCAAGCCCGACGCCGCCCGTGTTACTCGACACTACCATGCCTAAAAATGTTGCGCAACCCCGAGTAACGAATCACGAATCTCATTTTCAAATCAAGTGGGGAGGTAGCAAAGTAGGCTAGCCTCACCCCATACATATCATATAACATATTTGATAACCAAAGAGAACAATTATAGCAATATAAACAATTACCCTTGCAACTAATTCAAGTAATTCGCAAGATAGCATGAAAATAGTACATATGAACTTTATCCATTTAGATTAAATCATATAATAAAATAAGCTAATATGCACAAATGGAATAAAGACTCATTCACCTTGGATCCGACTAAATATGCAAGAAAATAGCTCCGATTACCTCAACCTCTGCGAACTAGCTTGGACATGTACCCTAGCGTGTTCATATGAGTTTAGCACTTTAGCAATTATCGATATTAATTTTTAACTTAACTTAACTTCGTTTATACCACAAGGAATATCAAGTTAAACTTCCAATCAAGACAACTACTTTAACACTTATATATAATTCAACTATAACCTGTTCTAAGAGTCATTATCATGCTTATTTACTCAATACAACATATATAACTCAATTAAAAATCAAATATAGCAATTAAGTAGTCCAATTAACTAACTAAGCAACAAGTTCAACCAATACATATAAATTATAACAAAACTATTTTCCAATTGCTTACGAATTAGGTTCTAAACTTCACGTACGATTGAAACTTCAAATCTAACTTTACCAATCTTATTTAGCCACATTTTGATACACCTAAATGCCATGAACCCACATGTCCAAGCATAATTACACAAAAATACCAAAACGCTCCTTAAGTGATTTGAACTACAATTACCTAATTCGATTAACCAAACCACGTCATAAATACATTTTAGAGGCTTCCTAACACGTCTAAGGTCATCTAGCTATTCAAACATGACAAATTCAAACCTTCGTTCCAAAGTCCCCTTTTTCAACTAGGCAATTCTACTTCCATACGAAATTCAAAACTCTGACTCTATAAACCTACCATACTACATCCCTAAGGATATCAAAGGTCACCTATTAAAGTCATGAAAACCCGCTTTGGAGGCAAAAGCTCAGAAAGGCCCCGAGTGAGTTTTAACTATAACTACCCTATCTGGATCCCAATTTCACGCAATGAAAACACCATAAGTGCTTCCATGCCCCAAGGATACCTAATCTAAAGCTCCAATGTGCCCAGATTGCATTACGTGAAAAATTCCCTTTTTAAAGTTAACAAATTTTGCATTTTAACTCATTTTTGGGCAATTCAACCTCACGTGAGCCTTTGTCTACTTTCACTAGTATCTAAAGCACCTAAAGGAAGCCTCAATTCAATCTAATTAGCAAATTATATCAAAACCCCAAATTTTCGAATTTTACTATTTACTGCACTATTCATCATCTCTTCCAAGTTGCATTTTGTATTTCTAGCCAATCAAGAAGTTAACTAACTTCAAAAGTTTGCTCTACATACTTATTTAAGCATGTTTGAAGCAATAAATTAAGCTAGAATACAAGAGTTTACTATTCATATTTTTTACTATTTATCATCTTCCACATTTCACATTTTTCAATAAATTCATAAACAAGCTCATAAACTACACAAATATAGTTTCTACCACATGTAAACACAATATTATACAAGATTGGAACATTATATAAGCCGAAATAAACACATCAAAAAAAATCAAAACATAGACATAAACTCAAAAAAATACAATTTTAAGCTAACTCTCTCACCAAATTAGAGATGTAGGAGCAAATGAGAAGCTTTTTGGTGGTTTGAAATCCTTTGGAAGAGCTTGAAAGATCAAATTGAGCAAAATTTGCAAGAAAAATTATTATTCCCGTATAGGGTTTTTTGGCTATTTTTAAGTATTTTTGGCTTATTTTTTTGAGTATTTATATGTATATATGGAATATGATGTATATATGTATGTGTTGTATATTTAGCTTAAGTCAATTACCACAAAATCTTGGTCAAACTATGCTAAATCTCAATTTAAATGCTAACTAGTTTAAAAACAATGTTTATACTATGTAACACTATTCAACGAAATACTAATCATTTTTCAAACGCAAGTTCCCGACCTTCAAAGTCCAAAACTACAAGTTCCCGATTCCTTTTATAAGTTATACTATCTAGGAAAAATATTAATTCGAGCAAATTAGACAGTTGATTTTCTTATGAATAGTAGCCACTAATAAAATATATAATCAAGAATAAGAAATGCACATTGAAGTGCTCAAAGAGACACGCAACAGTTACGAATGAACGTGATGAGAAATCTCGGGCATCACAATTATTGTGTAGAATTTTGTTTGTGCAGGTAAATTGTCATGAAGAGTCCAAGTTTAAATAGAGTTTATGCCAAGAAGAGCTTCTACATATTTGGAGATAAGGTGATAAGGTGATAAAGGTTTAAGCTATCAAGAACTCTTGTGCAAAAGAGATAACTTTGAAGATACTTCTACCTATGCTCGACATCTGCACCAAAACTTCATAATAGGCGTGTCAATTCTTAGTTGAAGTGACAGCGAGTAGTGAGCAGAAAAGTAGCAGTAAAATCATGAGTTAGGTATAGGCTGTATGTGTCAAGTCATGTTGTAACATGTTGTATAACAGAATATGCTGAATGTTTTAATTAGTGTTGCAACACAGTCTGGTTTTTGAGTCAAATGTACTGACCAATTCATCTAGAGTTTCGAGACTTTTTTTATGTATTTTGTATCATTCTTCGGAAGAAGAAGGTGTGTTCTCGGAAGAGAACTTTGTAAGTCGAAAGGAGCTCGCCAAACTAGATAATCTACTAAGGGAGTCTTACACCTAGGCAGCAATGGTTAAAAATGAGTCTTCAATTGCATAAGTTTTCTATTAGTGTCTGTAATATCTTGAAACTTAGTGAATTGGTTTATTGGCCAAGGATGTCTGCATGAACGTAGACCAAGTTGGTTGAACCACGTTAAAATTTGCTGTGTCTTTACTTTTGTTGCAACAAATTTACTTTCCTACAAATTTACGTAATTGATTTGTTTAATTATCAAATTGATTAAGGGCCAAAAACCTAACAATATTGTGTAGCTGAATTAATATACAAAGAAGCTCAGTTTGAACATGAAGTGGCAAAAACAATAGAAGTTGCTTTAGCCGTCATGTAAGAAGCAAGGAACGACAATTTCCAGTTAGGGTCACAAACTGAACATGGCTAATCATAATGGAGTTCTATTCTATCACACTTAATTCTAGATATCAACCCTTGTTTTCAGAGTTTTAAGTGATTTTCAGGAAGCATCTAGTAAGCAAAATTTTGAACTTATCAAACTCGGATCAAAGTTGAAAATGTCATAAATCCCCTATAAAATACAACTATTGTCCTATGCTTTCTTTCCAATCATGAAACTGTTATCCCATAGCTTTTTCCATATTGAGCTATTAAAGAAGCTCGGTCGACTATATCTGAAATCACATGACAGGACTTCGACCAAAAAAAAACATGACAGTACCAATTTTTGTAAATATGGAACATTAATATCGGATTGGATTCTACTCTTCGAAGCACAACAACATTTGCAAGCATGATTCTCTATTAAAAAAATAACATATGTAGAGGGGAATTTCCCACCCCCAACACCTTACCAAAAAAAAAATTTGAAAAAAAATATAAGGAAGAAAAACAAGAAAACTTTTGATAATTTCCTGCGCTAATATTACATAAAGTTTGTGACGCCTGCCTAACTGCCAAATTCCGAAGAAAAAACACCATTATTATACAAAATCGAAATGGTACACTTTATATCAGACTCCGAAGAGAAACAAAATGAATTTATTCATAGTTTATTCATTCCCTGCAATCAACCAAATCTGAGCAAATGTCTTTTACAAGAAAAAGTAAAGGGCGCTTTTGTAAAAGAATGGTGGACAAAAAACATGGGCCATAGACAACAATGATTCTCTCCAGCTTAAACATTACACATCAAGTCGAAGCTAGCAAATTTTATAACAAATTGAACTAAAACAAAAGGCGGCGAATAACTGAAAAACAATTAAGGACACACCAAACAAACAAATTTTTTTTTTTTTTTCTCTCTTTTGGATCATAATATTAAGCTCAAAAGTTGAAGGGTACTTCAAAAAGAAAATAGTTAAACAATCAGTGAAATAAATATAGGAATCTTTTAGCTTTCAGAACTGAGATGAAAATTTACTAATCGAAACAAAAATAATTTGCAAAATTTCTTTTATCATATCAAGATTTATTAAGCTTATATGATTTCGTTGAAAGAAACAAATCTGAAAAAATCAAAAAACGAGGAAAAACACAGAATCAAACACATGCAAAGACACATTCAAGGTTGATTTTCACCCTCATATCAGAGGTCAACAAATCAGACAAATATGTCCCAGGAAACTCTATAGCAAACCAAGAAAAAAGACCAAAAATCAAGACAACAAATACACACATGAATCTAATCTAACATTTGCATGCAATATTGAACAAAGACTTGCAACGAAAAAGAAAAAAAAATATATTTTTAAAGGAATCTTTGAGCTTACGTTAACAAAACTTGGGTAGAACACGACTTGAGCCCTATTGTTCAATACATCTACATCGGCTCCTTTGAGCCGAGGAAGCCTCTTGACCGCTTCTTCACCAGAACCAGCACAAACAAGACATGTCCATGACTGAAAACATGGCCCTGGCTTCTGAACCTTGCATGTTCTTTTCTTGATCAGATGATGATAACGAAAACCCTTTAGGTAATTTTGGCATTGAAGGGTAGTATGGTCTTGGAGATAAGTTTCCATAGCCATGGCTTGTTTGATCGGCTGTTATGCATGCAAGTAAAAACTTTGATGCCATGATCACACCTTCCTCGTCTCCTGTTTTTCTCTACACTTTTTTCCTCTTTATCTTTGTACGAACTACGATGCAGCTTATGTTCGAAGTTTGTTTGGTGCTTTTGATTTCAATGGCTTCTCTCTCTCCATATTTTTCCAATTAGTTCTCCCTGTAACCCTTTTTACTTTTGAAACCATTCTCAATCTTTGCTCAAGGATCTAAGTCGATTTCAAATGGTTGAATTTATCAAATTGCAAATCTCACACTGGTTGCTGCCCTTTTTTCGATCTTCAGTTGCTTGTTGCAGTTGATGGTGGAGATTATGTTTGATATTTGTTTCTGTCTTCTTATGTCGATGTTATTTACTTCTTTGTACCTCTTCATTTTGGCAGGAGCCAGGAAACTTCATTTTTACTTGTCCTAGGTCTTATCGTGCGGGTTTTAACTTCGGTAAGTAAAAGTTTTACAGTTTACATCTGGTTCTTCAATGTTTACTTTTTTGGTCCATGAAGTAATTTCAGATGAGTGATAATGTTTGATACCTATTAACTCTTTGATATTGCAGGTTTGAATTGTGTTGAGGCAGTTAACTTTGCTTGTGCTGATTGGCTACCTCATGGGGGTTTTGGAGCAGACTTATACAAACTTTATTACAAAGCTACTGTTTTATCTCATGAGGAGCTGCTCTATGTTGTAGCCAAGGTTTTGTCTGCCTCCTCCGATCCTTATTTACTTTAGGTTGGACTTGCATACACAATTCTATTCTCCAGCTATTTGGGTCCATAAAAACAATCATTGTCTTCTTATAATTCACTCTTGCATTTCAAATTGGAGATTCTGTTGGACGTGTGTAGTGGCTGTTTTGGGCACTTCCAATGTAAGTGAGACTTGCCCAGAGTCTGAGGCACTAAGATTTGACCTCCTTATACATTTTGTTACCTCCTAGATAATGAGGAATGGCATATTGCAACTTACAGAGCCACTGAAACAAGAAGGGGAGAATATTTCGCCCATTGACAAGGTTTGATGACTCTGATCATGCAGGGGCCAATGGTATGAGCAAAAGTTTGGGTCGGGGGCTAATGGAAAATCTTGAAGGATATAAATGCATTAATATGTAAATAATATGGGGAAATGGCATAAGATTCAAACGTTTAAGGGGATCATGGGGACTGTTCTTGTCCCCTGAGATTGGAGGTAGCAAGTAAATCCTTATTATGTCTGCTAATGTACTTTTACATATGCTAGGAAAAGTAGGAGACTTAATTTTTTTAGAAGCAGTGCATGGACTTGTGAAGCAAATAATGTTGTACACTTATTTAATTTGTTTAGAAACTTTTCGTGCTTGCTTTTCTTTTAACCTTTTCATGCTAGTCTTCGATGCTTGATATATTGAAATCTTGCTTATCGCCTTGACTCTTTTTCTTGTTATGTCCTAGTTGTTGGAACAAATGAATAAATTGTGCTGCATCTTTTTCAACAATTGTGATTTTGCAGAATGGGTTTGATATTGAAGTATCACCCTACTTAACAAAGGAAGTGCTTAGGATATATAAGAAGGACAAAACCTGGAGAGAGGGGCGTTGGAGAAATGGTGTCGTTAATTCTTCACCTAGGAAGCATCCTGAATCGGTGGGCACCGAAGAGGTATGTGCCTTGCTTGCCATTCTCTCTTCATCTTTGAAAGTCCTGCAGTATGATGACCCTGGTCATGCATTGATGCACATTGTTGATGAGTATAAGCTGTTGCCCTTTGAAGGATCCTACATGCATCATATGCCAACAGTTTCTATATCTTTCAGCTGTTGCTTGCCAGTGTAGACCATCAGCTTTTGTTTGTCTAGAGGTGAGTTATATCCATCCATTGCAAATAAATTATAATTGTTTTATGTTGTTAATTCATAGATATTTGTTGATCCATCACTATTACCAGTTTGGTCAAGTTGATTTTGATTTTGAGATGCACAACATTATTTTACGAGTTTGAATGATCAAGTGGAGAAGGAAAAAAAAAAGGTTCACCTTTCAAAAAAAAAAAAAAATTACTTGGATGAGTCATTATACTTGTATTCTCGTTAACATTTTGATCCCATATATCGTCATTTCTATTTTTTTTCTTATTGCTCATATCTTAAGTTTTTTCCCTTGTTGTAGGAAGTAGAGATGTTTCTGGAGGTTGCCGATCGCTTGCCTTTAACATATTCTTCCTGCGCTTTATACATCTCATTAATTGATGGAATAATTTGGCTTAAGAAATCCTTGGAAATTGCTGGTCATTGTAATCGTAGGCTATTCAAATTGAGTGATGCCGAAGAAGTTTTAGGGTAGCCTCAGATACCTATTCATTTAATTATTCTTGATAGCTTTGGTGAAACTAAGTACAAATGTGCGGATTACATCTAGTACCGTAAAATCACATTGTGATTCTGTCTCTAGAGTCTGTTGTATGTACGATGGCTAACGTGTTCTGATGTCTTGAAATGCAGAAAAATGTTGTGTCATTTTCTCTGATGGTGAATCAACTTCAGAAGTCTAATGAGAAACATAAGTGAGTTGCAACTTTCTGGTGAAATTTATTTCGATCTATATTCTTTTGCTGTGTGTGTTGCTCTCTTTCCCGCATTGGAAGAGAGGTAGTATCTTTGTATTTTGAGATCCCTATAAAAGAAGGGGTCTAATATCTTGTACCATTAACTTATTCTAATACACCTATTATATTGTCTCTCTTAGTTAACATGGTATCTAGAGCTACAATTAGTAAGACTCACCTCCTACCCTGACCCACCTCTCTCTGCCACCACCACCACCAAAAAAAAAAAAAAAAATTTGCAGACACTGTTCATCATTTTCTTCGATCTGCTTCTCTTTCTTTTCTTCTCCTCCAGCCACCAAATCACAGCTTCAACACCACCATCTGCTTTCTCCTCTCTTAGCGATCCTTTCTCACCCTTTCTTTCTCGCCGTCGACTGCCATAGCCCCACCCAAGCTCCACCACTTCAAACCCTATTTTTTACCTTAGATCTATACTATTCCAGACACTGTTTGCGCGCGTGCCAGCCACTATCTGCTTCGCCTCGACGAGGCGACTCCACTGTTGTTGTCCGTCGTCTCCACCACCGGCGCTTGATTCCACATGCCACCTTCTGTCGGCAGGTCATCACCATGCGCCACCTCCTCCGTCCTCTGCTTTGTTCCAGAATGTTCAGCCTGTTTATCCGAGTCTATCTCCACATGTTTTCACCTCTGAAAATGCACTTATTCTGGCATTTTACCCTTTAAATGTCACACATTAAATCTTAGTTG
Source organism: Ehretia macrophylla (assembly GCA_037974665.1). Lineage (NCBI taxonomy): Eukaryota > Viridiplantae > Streptophyta > Magnoliopsida > Boraginales > Ehretiaceae > Ehretia > Ehretia macrophylla. The sequence goes on along the minus strand of CM075764.1, from coordinate 8,749,369 downwards.
TTTTTTCTCACACTATTACTTGTGCTTAGGGGAGTGTCTTTCATTTTTTCCTTGCCATGGATCCTTTTCAAACTCCAACAACTTCTAAAAATGATGTTCCTCCTAGTTCAAGTTCCACTTCGTCGGTGTTTGCTTCTCCATTGTCTGGCATTCTCACACTCACTACGACTCGTCTTAATGGTCGTAATTATTCCAATTGGTCCGTGGCAGTTGAACTTTGGTTTGTGGGTCAAGGCTTTGAAAACTATCTGTTTAAACCACCTTCGGCTAAGTTATCTGAGAAAGATGGCGTAGTTTAGCGTCGTATGAATGCCCAACTGGTGAATCTTCTTTATTAGTCACTTGATCCAAAGATTCAGAGTATGTTTCGACAGTGTCGTACTTGTTATACCTTTTGGAATTTGGCCAAAGAAATGTTTTCTCCCATAGTGAACTACGTCTATGAGGTCATCTCTACTATATTACGTGGTCAAGCTGTTGATTCGGGTTTGACAGATTATTATGGTCAATTTCAAGATGTAGTGTCTGAATTCTCGGAGCTCTTTCACGTTTGTACAGATCCTAAGGTTATTGAGATGCAGCGGGATCAACTGTTTGTTATTCTTTGGCTTCATGGTCTCAACCCAGCTTATGATATGGTTCGCTCTCAGCTATTTACATCTCCCGATTTGCCTATTTTACGTGAAGCTTATGCTCGTCTGAGTCGTGTTCCTGATCTCTCTGGTCCTTCTGACAATCCTCTTGATCGTTCGGCTCTTGTTACTAATTCTGAGAGCCGTGTTGACAATTCAAATCGTGGAGGCCGCGGTCGAGGATATGGTGATAGTGGACGGGGCAGTGGTCGTTCTAATAGTCAGCGTCAGCGATGTGCTTATTGCAATAGGCTGGGTCATGTTCGGGACACTTGTTGGAGTTTACATGGTCGTCCATCCCGTGTTGCTAATGTTGTTCAACATGATTTTTCTTCCACTGCTTCCATGCCAACTGGGACATCACAAGCTTCTACATCTTCTTCCACCGTCTCTCTTACTCTTCCCAAGGAAGAGTATACTCAATTTCTTTAGTTTCAAGCATCTCAACAAGTATCTCACCCTTCGGTGTCGTCTACGGCGTCCCTTGCACATTCATAATCCTCTGTAGCCTGTCTCTCTCAGACCAAACCTGGTCTCACCCCTTGGGTAATCGATTTTGGTGCTTCTGATCATATGACTGGTAATGACCAATTATTCTCTAATATTCAGACTCGTTCCCTTCATCATGTTAAGCTTGCGGATGGTTCGTCCACATATGTTCAAGGGATTGGGACGGCCCATCCTACATCTTCTTTACCATTACAGTGTGTTTTATATCTTCCTCATTTTGCCTTCAATATGTTGTCTGTTAGTAAACTCACCAAACATTTGAATTGTTCTATCACCTTCACTGCTGATTCTATGATTATTTAGGATTTAGAGACGCGCGAGAAGATTAGTACTGGGTATGAGTAGAATGACCTCTATTATTTGGATGCTTGTTCATCTTCTACTTCTCTTGTTGCTTATTCACCAAAGCAGATTCACTGTCGTAGCTCTTTTGTCAGTCGGGTGGATAAACGAGCAAGTTCCCATTTTGTCTTAGTCCACTATGATGTATGGGGTCCATGTCGTTCTGTCTCTTGAAATGGTTATCATTATTTTGTTACTTTTATTGATGATTACTCTCGTATGACTTGGTTGTATCTAATGAAAGATCGTTCTGAGTTATTTTCTATCTTCTGTTCATTTTGTGTTGAGACTCATACTCACTTTGGTGTTCCTGTCCGTATATTACGTAGTGACAATGCTAAAGAATATTTTTCTTCATAATTTCGCTCATATATGGCTACTAATGGTCTTATCCATCAATCCTCTTGCCCACATACTCTACAATAAAAAGATGTCGTCGAGAGAAAGAATTGTCATCTCATTGAAACTACTCGGACCCTTCTTCTTCACATGAATGTCCTGTAACGTTTCTGGGATGATGCTGTCCTTACAGCGTGTTATCTCATCAATCGCATGTCTTCCTCCGTCTTAAATAACCAAATTCCTTTTTCTCTTCTCTTTCCTCGTGCTTCTATTTATCTATTACCCCCCTAAGGTTTTTGGTTGTACTTGTTTCGTCCACCATCTCTCTCCTGGGGTTGATAAATTGGGACCACGGTCTGTTAAGTGCGTCTTTCTCGGGCACTCTCATAATCAAAAGGGGTATCATTGTTACTTTCGTCAGTTAAACAAATTCTATATTTGCGTTGATGTCACCTTCTTTGAGTCTACCCCATACTATGTGTCCTTTCCATCCGAGCTAGTTGTCAAGACGTTACCTTTCCCTATGCCCACATTTCATCTTTCTTCTCCTTCCCATAACATTCCCGATCTTACCTCATTGCCCCTTAATCCTCCATCTACCTCCCGGTTAGATCGATCTGATCTTCGAGTTTATACCAGACATCAACGTCCTCCACAGGCCATCTCCGCCCTCGTACCACCTGACTCGTCGTTCCAACTCTTGTACCTGCCGCTCCATCCTCTGATCTGGATCTTCCTATTGCGCTTAGAAATGGTGTTCATAGTTGTACTACTAAACATCCTATATTTGCCTTTGTTTCTTATGACTCTTTATCCCCTTCATATGCATCCTTTATTACTTCACTTTTTTCTGTTTTTGTTCCTAACACCCTTTCAGAGGCACTTGCACATCCTGGTTGACGTGATGCTATGTAGGAGGAGATGTCTGCGTTGGATACTAATGCTACTTGGGATTTGGTTGACCTTCCTTCACGGAAGTCTGTTGTTGGTTGTCGTTAGGTGTATACGATTAAAGTCTCTCTCGATGGTGCTGTCGATCGGTTGAAAGCTCGTCTTGTTGCTCGGGGCTACACTCAGGTATATGGATTTGATTATGGTGATACTTTTTCTCCTGTTGCCAAAATGTCCTCTGTTCGTATTTTTATCTCTTTAGCCGCCATGTTTCGTTGGGGCCTTCATCAATTGGACATCAAGAATGCTTTTTTTAATGGAGATCTTGAGGAAGAAGTGTATATGTAGCAACCGCCTGGGTTTGTTGCTCAGGGGGAGTCTGGTAAAGTATGTTGTCTTAAGAAAGCTTTGTATGGTCTAAAACAGTCCCCGAGGGCATGGTTTGGACGCTTTAGCCTGGCTGTGTTAGAGTTTGGTATGACTTATTGTGGAGTAGATCATTCAGTCTTCTATCGACACTCTACTTCAGGGAAACACCTTTTGCTTATAGTGTATGTGGATAATATCATTATCACTGGTGATGATACAGCAGGTATAAATGACTTAAAGGTGTTCTTTCATAAACAGTTTCAAACTAAAGACTTGGGACAATTCCGATACTTTCTTGGGATTGAAGTTGCACAGTCAAACCAAGGAGTATTCATTTCTCAGCACAAGTATGCATTAGATACACGAAGTGATGTAGGGAGGCTTGGTGCACGACCATGTGAGTCTCCTATGGATCCGAATGTAAAATTGATGCCAAATAAGAGGGAGTCAATGACAGACTCGGGAAGGTACAGAAGATTAGTTGAAAAACTCAACTACCTCACAATGACCCGTCCAGATATCTCATTTGCAGTCAGTGTTATTAGTTAGTTTATAAATTCTCCTAGAGAAAGTCATTGGAAAGCAGTTGTTTGTATTCTTCGGTACATCAAAGGTGCTCCAAGAAAAATATTACTGTGTAGTTATCATGGAAATACTAAGGTTACAAGGTATTCAGATGCTGATTGGGCAGGCAGTCCATCAGACAAGCGTTCCACATCAGGGTATTGTGTTCTTTTTGGAGGAAATCTAGTTTCATGGAAGAGTAAGAAACAAGATGTTATCGCTCGATCAAATGCTAAATTAGAATACCGATCCATGAGTTTGGCCACATGTGAACTAATATGGATCAAGTATTTACTTACAGAGATTGGAATCAATTGTCCTCTTCCTATGAAGCTAGTTTATGATAATCAAGTAGCAATCCATATTGCATCAAATCCGGTGTTTCATGAGCGGACTAAGCACATTGAAGTTGACTGTCACTTTATAAGAGATAAGATATTAGTAAAAGAGATAATTATATCTTATGCCAACTCTAATGATCAATTAGCCGATTTATTTACTAAATCCTTGAGAGGTCCTCAAGTTGACTATATTTGTAACAAGCTGGGCATATGTAATATTTATGATCCAGCTTGAGGGGGAGTGTTGTATGTGTTGCTCTTTTTCCCACATTGGAAGAGAGGTAGTATCCTTATATTTTGAGATCCCTATAAAAGAAGGGGTATAATGCTTTGTACCATTAACTTATTCTAATACACCTATTATGTTCTCTCTCTTAGTTAACATCTTTCGAGTGGTATCTTTCGAATTTTGTTCGAAAATTATGCCTACTATTTTAGTTGTCAATTTTGATCTTGGTCTCTGAGTGTTTGTAGTTTTCTTTGGTGGAAGATAAGGTATACGTTCTTTGCTAATGAAGTTTGGCCTTCATAGTCATAGTACTTAGGTTTTGTTATGTATGAGAATAAAGAGATTTAGCATTTCGGATGGTGCTCATTTTCTGTGTACGTTAGATTGAGCCTTTTCGAATTCTTTGACATGGTTCTAAAAAGGGAGTTGTCAAAGGTGATGGGCAGTGACACATAAAGTGTTTAATACTGAATTAACTGATGTACATTTGTTGTAGGTCGTTTCTTCTCATGGCACCTGCTGGGACATTACCCACAAAACATTAAAAGAGGTCATAGGCTGAAACTTTTGTAATCACTTATTTGTTATTTCATGAATAGAATGATGAGAACTCGAGGAGAACATAGGAAAAGAGGATAGAACTCCAACTATCAACATCTTTTTCTTTCTTTTCTCTTTTTATTGGGGGGGGGGGGGGGTAAGGTGGGGTAGTGAGAAGGGGTCCATCATTGTATTTGGGAAAAGTATGCTTAAAATACTCAGTATGGTAAATGTGACTAAGAGATGACATTTTGAACTCATCTCAATAGGCGTTAACCCCTAAATAACTGTATCTTCTTTCTTTGTGGGTTTATTGACCTTTGTTCCTTGCTAACATCTTGACCTTTCACAGTTTGTGGCAGGAGCAAGTGCATCATTTCTTTAGCTTCAATACCAGGGATCGGTCATAGGCGTCCTTGCTGCAATTGAGGGTAATCCTTTATAATTCTGAATATTACATATGTGCTTCCATCACAATGTAAGGCTTTGCATGAGAATATAATACTCTTTTAAATGCTAACATGGTCTTTAGTAAAGAGTTTATGCTTCTAAAGATAGCATTAATGTTGTTGAATATTGATTACAAAGATGAAAATCTAATTACATCACTTAATAAAAATTATTTCCTGATACTTTCTTCTTGATAAATGTGAGGATTCTCTTTATGTCGTCTCTTTCTGGTCTTGATGTTTCAAGAGCTTCAATGGGACCAGTAATGAATTATTCCCGGTATTAAGTAGGCCCTTGCATTCAATATTAATTGTTAAATGCTCACAAGATGGGCCTTTGCATAATTTACACGTGTACTTTTAGGTCAAGTTGGATTATTTGCATACATGGTTGTTTTCTTTCTCTTCCCTTCTTCCTTTTTGTTCCATGTGGTCAGCCACCTGCTACTGCCACCTCCTCCCACCCTCCTTTTATCCCCAACTAGCCCCCCTTCTGAACATAGTAGACAGAATGCATACTTGATACACGACATACTTCATTAATTGTCCCATCGAGGCTTTTGGAATATTAGTAAGCAATAGTGAAGCTGGACTGAGGGTTTGGCGGCCATAGAAATCTTTTATACCCTTTGCATTCTTACTTCCCTTTGTATAAGTCAAAATACAAATTAATTAAGTGATTATATCGTATCTTTGATATAGTTGTTTCATGCTATATTTTGATTTTGTAATTATTATTTCGTTGGTCATATTAATTGTATGATTGAACCATATTCAGGAACTTGGAAGCACAGATGCCTTTAATAGCTCAGAGCTAGACATGGTCTTATCTGAAGTACAGAAGGTAGAGCAATGGAAGCGATGCTGTCAGGATATCATTAGACCTTCTGCTGGAAATGTGGACCTGCTTCTGAGTTCTCTTTCAGAGGTATACTTAAAATTGTTATGTTCGTTCCTCTATATAACTTCGATGCTTTCATACTGTTTTTATCGCAAGCCTTCTTACAAGATTTATCAAACATTTTGCAATTCAAAAGTAGTCTTGATAGATCATTTTACATGTATAAGAAGTCTAAGTGCAGTGAAGCCAGAACTTCCAGCGCATGTTGCTGCATTGATCTTGAGGATCAAAAGCTTTTGATTTGTTCCATTTGCAAGGACTGGTAAGGTATTTAAATTCAGTAACCTATTCCATCGTGCTCCAATTAAAACAGAAATAGCTGCGCATTTTCATGTTAGTATCAAGTTCTCATTTTTTCATTTCTTTAAGGTATTGCTTATTATTGTCTGAGGAGTTTCCTTATGTCTCAACATTGTTTCACGTTTTACATATACTCTTGTACGTAGCTTTCATGTACAATGCATAGGATCATCACTTGCAGATGTTGCTGATTCAACATCATATACATGTCCGTATTGCAACTTTATAAACAATGGCAAAATCTTAATAAGTGGATTTGGTCCTCTGGTATGCACCAGCAGCTTTGTTCCTAATCTCTCATTGCTTAGACAGTTTGGATTTCTATTTGACTTTATCTTTGCATGATGCAGAGAATTCGTCAGACTTGTCCTGAATTGAGTAAGCTCACTGAGCTTTTAACGGATCTTTGCCTATGGTAATGACCTGCTCATAGCATTCTTTTTAGGCATTTCATTGCCCAAGCAATTAATCTTATGCTTATTTATTGGAAAAAAACAATTAATCTTTTGCTCAAGTATTCTCAATTTGCTTCTTGTATCCTGAGGATTTTTTTGGTGGGCTGTATTTTCTTGTGCTTGAGCATCCTGCTCAGATATTTTCAGACCATGCTGTATTTATTGCAGGCGTTCACTTCTATGTTATACTTTCAACTTTCAGATTCCCTGAATTCCACCTGTAACAAAGAAGAATGGGGCTTTAGCGGGATGTATGTTGGTTGTTATAATTGTTGCCTACCTATCTGTTCATTCTAGATATCCTAAAATTCTTCCCGCAACGTATAGGAAGAACTACTAGAAATTAACACTACAAAATCTTTTCTATGAATTGTTTCTTTCATTATTGGGATAGGGACAAAGATTAAAGAAGGATGAAGACAACAAACAGCCATCTCGTTTATCCTTGGTTTACCTGTATAACCATTGAAGACTGTTGAAGTGACTAATACTTGGAATTAGGAGGCGATTAAACAAAGAAAATGTTGGGGCTCTCATTTCTATCCAGGCCTCAAATTTGCTTGCATTTTCTAGAGATTTCTTGGAAATCCTAACCCTAGTCAATTCACAATAAGATTATTTCTCTTTTTCTTTTTCTTTTCTCCCCTTTTCTTATTGCATGTGTATATGAGATGAAAATCTCATGTTATCTGACTTAAACCTTACCGAAGCCGAAGCCTAATTTCACTGTTTGCCTATGCTACATCATCTACCCCATGTCTTGTGTAAGAAAATGTGACTATTCTTTTCAGAAGATGTACATTCATAGTGGAGGAGGACAATATATCTTCTGCTTGGTCTGGAAATAGTCAAGTGCTATTTTTGTAAATTTTGATAATTGCATGTATGTACTGTAGTGGTTTCTTTTTCGAATCTTGGTTTCCATCTATCATTTGTCCACTCTTTTGGTAGTTGCATTTTGTGTCTCCAGTTTAGTGCAATTGGAACACTATACACTTGACTTATGTTTATGTGTCTGTTGGAATAATCCAGGGTAATAACGCATAACAACGAGAAATTAAGACAGACACAGGAATTACGTGGCTCGGCCTAAAACTTACGTCCACATGCAGCAGAAGAATATTTCACTTTATGATGAATACATTACAAGCACTCTCTTATAAAGTCTCTCACCTCTCTTGTTTGCTACACCTATTACAATAGCCATAGGGTATATTTATAGGTAATACCTAGGTTTCTAGGTAATGGGCTTATAAGATAATATGTAATAATTACAAATACGGGCCATAGCCCAACAAATCTCCATCTTGGACCGTATTTGCTCCATCATCATATAAGAAAGTCGTCAATTCTCCTTCCCTGCCAAACAGTCCCCACTGGGACTCAGCCCCCTCACAAGGGCTTACTGTTCCGCACTGCATGTACCACTCCAAATCCAGCAATGCCGACTGAACTTGCTCTTGGTATCACCTTGGTCACCCCAAAGACCGGACTAATATCTGCAATGCCCTACAAACATCTGAGAAACTCCTTCACAATACTCTAATGTCCTCGTAGCACCATGTTCCCGTTACCAACATTGTCTGCCTATAAAATATCACCACGAGTGCAGCCCATAGTACCTCTAATGCTACTAACACTCGAACACGGAACATGGAACACGTGATAAATGCTCCACCTCGTCCTCAGATAAACCTTTGTGAATAATGTTCACTTCACCTGCAATACCAACCCACTGAGATGCACTTGGACATCTAACATCACCTTGGGAGTCCGGTTCACACACACCTGTCTTTGCATCAGACAAAACATAAGCTACCAAATTTGCATCCCCATTTTCGTGAGATTCTTCAACCTGTCCTCTCTGCTTCTCAGAACTGTATTGCGCACCCTAAGATACAAATTTCTCATGTACCTCAGCCAGTTGAATTGAAGTACTGCCTTGTCTGTCACAACCGGAACCCCTAGAACTGTATGATCTAGCTCCACCTGTTCCTTGACACCGCAGTTTGAACTAGTAGCTACCACCCCAATACCTTTAGTCGTACTCCTGTGAAGAACATATAGCCCTCTCTTCAAAATCCCTTTTAAGAGCACCTTGGAACCCCTCGTCACTTCGAGAACTCCATTCTCGCTATGAAATCTGCAACCACGAGAATTCAAATGCCCAATAGAAATCAGGCTCTTCTTCAGCCTCAGAACATGCTAACGCTCGAAAGATCTAAAGATACCATCAAACATCTTGACTATCACGATACCTCTTTCGACCACCTTCAAAGTGAAACCATTGCCTAGGTATACCCTCCCATTCTTCTTAAAGTAAAAAGAAAACTAGTCCCTCCTAGGACACATGTGGAACGATGCACTTGTATCAAGAATCCATTGATTTTGCCACTGTCCAGTACTAACAGACAAAACCTTCGCATCACTAGAACTCTCACCCTCAGCAGCATTCACCACATTTGCTGAACTCTTACCTCTTTCTCTCTTCGGATAATCCTTTATCAAGTGACCCAGTTCCCCACACTCATAACAGTGTATTTTCTCTCTTGATTTTGATTTTGACTTTCCCGAAAACCTCCCTCTCCTATGTGTTTCTCCTTTACTCACTAAACCCTTCCCTAGAACTTCCACTTTATTCCCTGAAAATTGTTTTTGAAGATCTTTGGATTTTAGTACAGAATTCACATCATTCAAACTAATTTTATCCCGTCCATATAATAGAGTATCGACAAAATTCTCATATGAGGGCAGTAAAGAGCACAACAATACAAGATCTTAATCTTCATAATCAACTTTGATTCCTATGTTCTTCATTTATATCACAATGGAATTAAATACATCAAGATATTCTTTAATCGGCGTACCTTCTTTCATTTTGAGATTATACAATCTCTTCTTCAAGTAGAGGCGATTTATAAGAGATTTGGATGCATAAAGATCCGTCAGAGCTTTCCAAGCCTCGATTGCTGTCGTCTTCTCAGCAATCTCTAACAATATATCATCTATCACTGTCATGTGTATTGCGCTATTGGCTCTCGCTTGTAACTTTTCATTTTCCTTGAGTTTTATCTCTTCCGAAATCTTTCCTTCAATGATATTCCATAGACCTTGCATAACCATAAATGCTTTGAACTTGATTTTCCAGAGACTGAAACTACTTCTCTAGTCAAATTTCTTGATTGTAAACTTTCCTGAGGTTGTAGCCATCTTGGTTACTCAAAACACAAACTTTGGACAAGAATTTGATAAAACAGACTACGAATTTGGATTCAACACGTTTGAAAAACCTTGGAAATGCACTGGTCAATTTTTTGGTCAACCCCAGTCAACGATCTTCCTCCTTTTTTTTTTGTTCACTGTTCTATTTTTTTTTATTTAATCAGAAAACCCAAAAAAAAAAGAACAAAACAAATCAAAAAGAAAAGAAAAAACACCAAAAGCAACAATCACCAACTTTTGACAAAAGTCAACCCAAACCCAAGCTTTGTAATCAATTCAGCAACTCCAAACAAACCAAGCAAACCCGTCACCTACAACAAACCCAAAAAAAAAACAAGGAACCCGTCACCAAAACAAAAGCTCACAACCCAACCCGAATAGGAAATGAGATCCCACCGTTAGATCAAAACAACTCCGGCACCAGCGCGTTCACCGTCTTCTGGTGACCTAGAATAAATCCTCCACGCGCCGATCTGAGCAGCGTAATACCACGCACTACCACTTTGCCGTTCAGAACCTTTATCTTGCGATTTCGGCACCGTCCAAACTCCGATTGCGATGAAACCACCACCAAAAGACTCATCTCTCCGAGACAAAGCTTTTGATATGCTTCACGTCTCACGAGACAGCTCCGACAAAAACGGCTCCGACAAACCCACTTCGGTTTTTCCTTTTTTTACAATTTTTCCAGTCAATTTTGGGATGCGTGACCACCACGGTTAGAATCCTTGCAACGAGACGAGTCTAACGGTATATGATTTGTTAGGTGTTGCTCACAAAAATTTTTATCGCTTTTTGCAAGCTTTCCGGGACTTTTTGTTCGCAAAGTTTGATTTTCGCGTCAATCTACCATCAACCTAGCTCTTGATACCAATTTGGATTTGTTAGGAGTTTCACATGGTGAGCTAAAAGAGTAAAGAAAATGTTTTCTCCCACATGAAAAGATTAGGAAAATAATGAGTTATTAATAAACATGTGTAGGTTCAAGACCCAATAATTTAAGATTTTGGATCAATAGTTGAGTTCTACACGTGGGTGTTAAGGCTCATTTGTTCTCTAGTTCTCTGGACTCATCATAACAAGTGGTATTAGAGTCGATGGTTTGTAGATCTTAGCTCGGACTCTCGAAAAATTATGGTAGACTATCGTGATGGACTCTCGGTAGATCTTGGCAGCAAGGCTTGGAGGACGGAGTAGGGACACGATAAGCATAATTATTGGGCTATACTCTCAAAGTTGTATGAGATTACAATAACGTGATGGAGCAACGTTTGATTGATCTGGGTGATTCTAAGCGGGCTCGTACGATAATAAGATCGCGGAGCCTCATGGTTGATTTTTGGTGCATGAGGAAGAGCTACTAGAGCTGGCATGGTAGTAGCTAAGGTGCATGGTGGATCTGGGGTGCACGTGAAAGAGCTACTGGAGCCGATATGGTAGTAACTAAGGTGCAAAAAGAAGATTTAAATAGCTTGTGAGAGTGGTGGAAATGGATTCATCGGCGATTAATGTGGATCAAGGGGGAGTTAAAATCTAATTGGAGTTCACATGTGAAAGGGAGAGATTTGTTAGGAGTTTCACATGGTAAACTAAAAAAGTAAAGATAAAATTTTCTCTTACATGAAAAAATTAGGAGAATAATGAGTTATTAATAAAAATATGTAGGTTCAAGACCCAATAACTTAAATTTTTGGATCAATAATTAAATTATACACATGAATACTAAGGCCATTTGTTCTCTAGTTTTCTGGACTCGTCAGTGTCTTTATCTGGCTTACTGTTAAACTGCTTGAACTATACGCAAGTCTTTATCTGGCTGACTATTAAACTGCTAGAACTATACGCAAGGGAGTATTGTGAATTCACTGATTAGATGCGGCTGCTCTCGACAGGATTGAGGAAAGAACTATTCTTCATCAGATTGTGGATAATGCTCTTGAATGTCATGCTTGCTTAATAGAAATAGTGGATTTTGTATTAGCTTTTCTTGATAAAGATCTTAGCTCGGTTACAAGAAAGTTGTCTGTTGTTTTAAAGGTATTCACAAAGTAGCCTTGTATTTTTGGTTTTCCTTTGATTTCGTAGTTTGTATAGTATCTATTTTTTATGTGCTTTTTGGACTGGTAATGCTAATTATCATTCTTATGGAGAGAAAAATGAAAAAAAAAAAAAAAAAACCCGAATACATTTGTTTGAATGCTCAGGTAGATATTTCTTGCTTTGATACTCACATTCTTGACACCCATAACTTGCTTTTCCTTTTGGACGTAGATTGGTTGACTTCTGTTATGTTACAGGAGGATATTCTTTTGTATGCAGGCTGTCGATTTGGCAGGTGTTTCTTATTCTCAGGGTGACTGCAGGCTTGATCTAGCTTTGGCAAGAAATTCATGGAAAGTTAGAGCTCAGAAACTATTAGGTTCTTAGAAGCCCAGAATTCAACAGATTCAGCGGTATCTAAAAGAGGTATCTATTTAGAAAATGTTTTGATTCTTGTATAACCTATCAGGATAAAGAGTACATTAGTATTGAGCACATCTGATTTATGCATAATTGGTAAAGAGCAAACAAATTATGAGAGCATTGTCAGAAGAATTATTGAAGGATAAATTCGTACCGATGATAGCTGCTTTAAAACTGTGGAGCTTCTCTGTCTTGTGCAAATGTAATTCTGCTTTTATACGAAATTGTGATAATTATCTAGTATGCAAAGAGGACACATGCATGATATTTCAGTGGCATAAAGCGTTATCTCTCGAGATTGACATCAAAGTACATCCATTAACTTCTTATTTTTGACAGATGATGTAACTGATCTGATCTGAGATTTCTGACAATTAAGTTCTATAGTTTCTGAAAATTAAAAAAATTAATCTCACGAGTTTGAAGTAGCATGAAACTCCTTATATCCTTATACTTTCAATACGACCCCTTTATGAATCCTATTATCCATATCTTTTCTCTCTGTCTTCGTGATATATCTAGACTTGGGTCACTCCAAAATAGAAGAAACTCATGATATATACTGTTTGAAAGCGTGGTTGCTCCTTTACTTGTGCTGGCCAGATTAGTGGATTGGTTGTGGAGACTAGTAATTATTTGCATTCAGGCTTTCCAACCGTGTAGTGTCCATTGTATGTGGGGAATGCCATGAAGTCTCCTCTCTCTCTCTCTCTCTCTCTCTCTCTCTCATACACACACGCACTCTGTCTCACATGGACAAGTACACTAGTATGCATACACACGCACATTTACATCTATGTGATTTGGCTCTATAAATGACAAGTCATGTGCATCGTGGTATATTTGGGATTGAATACTGATAATGCCATGGTTAGTTTAACTTTAGAGCCTAAGGCATGTAGTAACATAACAGAATTGCAAGATTGATCTACTTTTCTGTAAACTGCACCCATCATCAATTTGGAACTTACATCTATCATTTATCGACCAATATGATTAATTGTCTTTTGTGATCACGGATAGGGACTGGCTATAGGCATTCCGTCAGAAGACTATTTCAGACAGAGTCTGACAGAAGTGAAGAACGTCACTATGCAGTGGGCAGATACAGCCAAGAGGGTCATGCATTCTTGCTATGAATACGTGTCTTAAATCAAAGGTCAAAATGACTTTCTTGACATAATCTACATTTTTATCTCTTAGCAGGTCTCAGTGGATGGCGGTGCACTTCAACTGGATAAAGTTTTTGAGCTCATAACAGAGGGTGAAAACTTGCCTGTGTACTTTGAGAAGGAGCTTAAGGTAAGAGCCAGCTGCTTTCTGTGTCTAGAGAGCGTATACGCGTTCCCTTGCTGGGTGCAGGTATTAAGGGAGCGAAGTATGCTTTATTGCATTTGTCGGAGACCGTATGATCAGAGGCCAATGGTTGCCTGTGATAAATGTGGCGAATGGTATCACTTTGATTGCGTGAACTTATCTTCCGCCCCCAAGATCTACATCTGACCTGCATGTGATCTCGAAACAGAAGAGTATCCATCTTCGTCAATGCCTGCAATCCAAGAGAGGTAAGAGACTTATCATCTTGAACCCAGTAGAAGATTCATTCCATGTCTTTTGAAGTATATTTTTCATTTGTGATTAACCGACCATACCTAGTGGAAGAAAGACTTTGTTTGGTTGGTTTGTTCATTTGCGATTGATGCTCCAACAGGTCTACGGGTTCCAAATTTGTCGCGCCTCAAACACCTTCTACACGATGCGCAGAACATAGAAGGAAATCATCGAAACACAAATCCAGCACAAAGCGAAAGATAACGGTGACTTTGGATGCGAATGTGTTGAAGGATTCAAGTGGTATAGAGCAATTGTAATGGAGAAATAGGAAGCCTTTTAGAAGAGTGGCTCAAAAACGCTTAGAACTTGGGAGCTTATCTCCATTTTTTTTATGTACGAAATAGTTGAATCATGTCTATAGGGATTGATTATGATGAGTCATTCAATTTATTCATTTTTGTTCTTTTTTCTTCTGCTCAACCTCTTCGTTGGTATGATCAATAATAGTAAACTCTTTTTTCACTCTGATGAAATCTTGGAGAATATTGTTTAGTTTATGGTATTTTTTGTTGATTTACAAAATTCTGAAAATCGTATGGGGAGGGAATTATTATTATTATTTATTATTCCAAATAGAGGCTTAAGGTTGTACACGAGATTTAAACATACAACTCTTTCGCAATGAGTGCAAGTATCATACCACTGAACCAATGGGCAGGGTTATCTTTGGTTCAAAAGAAAGCAAAGGAAAATCAAGACTTGACCAATGGGCAGGGTTATCTTTGCTTCAAAAGAAAGCAAAGGAAAATCAAGACTTGGTATGTTACTTTTTTCTTTATTTTCTTTTATAAAAACAGAAAACTCAATCAAATATCACCTGCACAAAATTATATGATAGCTTCAATTTTTCCACGGGGCCTAAAACAAATATAGGCTTCTAAAAATGGGAAGTTAGACACAATTGAGATTTTTATGTTATCGGGCTATTGATTTAAGATTTATTTTACTAATCATAAGTATTCTAGTGGAAGCATTTCGGACTAACAAAACATGGGGATCCTATTAGAATTTGGATTTTTTTTTTTTGGTCGAGCTAGAATTTGGATACAATGCATAAAATGTTGCTATTGCCTATTTGGCAAGTTCACAAGAATTCCTATATACAATTACGCATGTCTTTTCCATTGACTTAGAAATTTTGATCATTTTAATGTCAAAATTAATTTTTGATAAGTAGAACAATGTTATTCTATCATGAGAAAGTATTAAAAGTATTTTGAAAATCATAAATCTCTCTTCCAAATGCGTTATCTTTTTATTCATATAGTTAGTACAATTGATTAGATGATATAAATCTAACACCATTACATTCCATATTCTAAATCTTCCAACATTTGTCATTGTATAAATTCTAATAGTATCATGATTCATATACTACAAGAGTGAAATGAGACGCCAGTAGTTTAAAGGGTAAATTTTCACTACCAGGTTCTGCACAAAAAAAAATTGTTGGCACTTCGTTGTTTCCATTTGCCATGGCCTGGTCACATTGATTTGGGCCTTCTCATCATAAACCCATATCTAGTAATTGTTAAAATAGGTCCACTGGACCCATAAACTCTATTCTTTTTCTTTCCTTTCGTTATGGCCCACATAGCTATTCAAAGAAATTTTAGCATGTCATCTTTCATTAATGTTTTCTTTTGCTTTCACTCCATTTCGAAGCCAAGGTACTCTCTCTCTCTCTCTCTCTCTCTATATATATATATATATATATAGATATTTTTATATATATAAATATGTGCGTGTGTGCGTGTATCTATGTGTATGTAAGTATGTGCGTATATGTGTGTATATACCGCACATATATACACACATATATTTGCATATATATACACACGCACACATGTATATATATGTAATATGTGAACTGTATATACATTGTTTGTTATGTTGTTTAACTGTTTGTGAAAATGCCTCACCGAGGCTTTAGTTTGTTTGTTTGTTCTTTTTTTCTTTTTAAAAGGAAGCCAATATTCTTCTTGTGAATGAGAATATAAATATTTATTTTTTAATTAATATGTGCTCAAGTAATGCATGTTTTGATTATTGTAACTATGTCATAATGGTAGACCCAAAAGAAGTATACCCTTCCCGGAAGAGGGCATAGCAGGAGCTTCATGCTACCCTTTTTAACTATGTTATGATCATTTAGCCCAAAGTGAGTCTAACACTTCTCCAGCCTTGTGCATGGCGGGAGGTTCATGCACTATATTACCATTTTAACTATGTTATACTCATGGATTGATTTTTGAAATGATAGATGAAGTACATGAACCCAGTCAACTTGTTCCAAGAATTGGTCAAATCAAATGCACTACAAAAGGGTCGTTTGCTGGGTTTGGATGTGGGTGATAAGTATGTTGGGTTAGCTGTTTCTGATGACAACAATAAAATTGCATCACCTTTAAGGTAATGTTTTATGATGTAATTGTTTTATTTAAATAATGAAAAAAAAATGTAGTCTTTGATCATTAAAATGCTTATTGAATGATGAAGTATTGTGCTTTAAATTAAATAATTGAATATATGATGTTGGTTGTCATTTATTTGCAGTGTTCTACTACGTAAAAAATCCAATATTGACTTGATGGCTAGTGATTTTCAATGCTTGGTAAGGTTCTTTTAATTTCTTCTAATGTTTTATAAGCACGTTTAGACTATATCATTGTCCTGGCATGATACCTTTTATTTTAGCTCTTAGCTAAAGCGTGGGCATGAGTGATCTAACATATGTCTTAAATCATCTTTAGTAAGAGAAAATTGTTGATATTAACTGTGATGCCAAAATAGATAGTGGGTTGCTGAGGTTGGCATTGCTGGTGACCCTAAGTATTTGTTTTTCCATCTTGCTTCAAACTTTATTTAGGTGGAGATTAATATGGTATCTACTTGTCACGGAAGATTCATGGTTCAGAAAAATGCTTCTGATTCTTGTTGGCAATTTTCCGAACAATTCCCCTGCCTATTCTTCCTTTTTTTCTGATTAGGGTGTATTGAACTGGAATATCAGCTCTTGGTTGATATGGTACTGTCATTTTGACGCCCTATTGCTTATGAAAGAATAACAGTTATCTTTTGCAAATTTTAGGTCAAAGCATATCAAATTCATCTGAAGTTCAGACCTTGTAGTTTTAATAATGGTCTTGCAAGTTTGTTTCTTGATGCTGATATCTGAACTTTCACTAGTGGGGTTCATTGTTGGCTATCCCTTTGATAGACAAAAAGGCAGCCGAACAGTGAGTATCCAACTTACTTTAAAAATAATTACCCTATGTTCTTTTAGTTTTTGATCTCAAGTTTTTTCTTTTCTTTTGCCAGGCTGTGCAAGTTAATCTTTTGATTGATGATCTCTGTAAAACGGGGAAACTCAAAGGTATGAGGTATACATATTGGAATGAATGCTTCACGTCAAAGGTGAGCACATTACCTATGTTGTAATGTTTGTGGGAGTTTAATTTAGTTGCGCAAAGGACTGTAATCTGCAGTCGGCAGATGCAAAAGTTTATATCTCATCAGTTGATTGGTACTCAATAGAGAAACTTGGTGCTTTCTTAAATAATGATTGGCAAATAGGGCTAAGACATCAAAACCCAATTTTGAGCTCTAAATGTTTTGTATCTGGTTGGATGTGTCTCTATTTATGTTCTAAATGAGATGGTCCTCTGAATTTACTTGTTTAAGTTGACAATCATGATGCTAATGGTTAACAATTAGCTGCAAATATTTGTTTCCAGAATGTGGATCTACTATTGAGACCTTTGAATTTGCACCCAGTGCAGTCAAAGACAATTACAGACAAATTTGCTGCTGTAGGAATACTCCAGGTAAAGATGTGATAAACTTTCTAGAAGAAGTTCCAGTTAGCCCGTTATCGAACTGTCCTTTTGAAGAAGCAATTTAAGGTTTAAATAACATCAACTTGCTTGATCAGTTTCTATTTTCCATGACAAGAATTAAATATGGATTAAAGTTCATTCGTAAAATACTATAGAAACGTTTTTCTCTAATTGTGCGAGAATCAAGCATGTTTTCCTTACCCCAATAGGGAAAATAAGAAAAATGATAGCGAAAGAAAAAAGAATGTTCTTGGAAGTGCCAAATATATGGAATTTCATTGAGTTGTAAATTAATAGCTGACACGGGTAGCGTTTTCTTAACTGGCTACCATATTCTATTTAATTTTTGTGAAAATATTTATTAACTAGTTACCATATTCTGTTTAACTTTTGTGAAATTATTTATTATCTTTGAACGCATGATGTTGTGTCATTTGATGATACAAAACTATATAAAATTCTAGCATTCGGTTCTGATTTTATTCTTGTTTGCTGGATTTGAGAACCATTATGAAGCGCACTCTCGTAACTAGTGATGTTTCATATGATGGCAGGGTTACTTGGATTTTGTTAACAGGAATGAGAGGTTAAAATCAGCTCAGAGAGACCTTCCTGAAGTAAACTAATTTTGACTGTCCGTGTAAGGTTACAGGTGCTGTCTTATTGTGACAAGGTCTCTTTGGTTAATCCATGTAGCTGTTCTAAGCACTCAAGATGACTATTATCTGTATATGATCTTGTACAATTTGTAATAAGCTACGACTTAGTGTACAGATAGCCGGGCCAGGGATTTCTTTCCAGTAAGGATAAATGCTGGTAGTTGATCAGAGTTCAAATTATGCTAAACCAGATCCCTCAGCTACGCTAATCATTCTCCAACCGAGTAGACACCTCGAAACAAGTGTGTAATTTCAAAAAAAAAATTCGCCAGAGTCTCTAGCAGATCATTAAGTTTTTTTGTTGATACAGCCTGCAGTTTATATCTTGTCAGACCATAAATTCTGCAAGCAAAGGCAATAGTCTGTCTGTACAGTTGAAGCAAAGGTTTTGCCTTTGTAATGCTGATACACGAGTTAACTCCCCGTCCCATATTTTCACTATGCTTTCCAAAAGTTTAAGGTTGTAAAACATGCCTTCGTATAGAACCAGAGAAAGCACACTAGAAAAGTCTCTTATTATTTCAGTAGATGAGCATATGCGAAACCTCAGACTCTGCAAACAGGCCTATCAAGCACTGTCCTTGGTAGTGTTTTTCAGAATCGGTATGTGGCCCAAGTCACAACCGGTCACTTAGAAAGCCGAATTTCGGGACATAATGATTTTCAAAATTTGAGGATGTTAATATTCAAAAACAATTCTCCCAAGGGCTTAGAAAACCAAAAGAATCAAGGAAACTCACAAGTTTTTTTTTTTTTTTCTTTTTTTCCTTTTTTTGCGAAGTGGAAAAACTTGCATTTTAAACTATAGTTGTGTTTCAGAAAGAAAAAAAAAACACTATAGTTGTGGTTATCCTTTACCTTTTGCCTCCTGACCGAGTATATCTCTTTTATTTTTCTTTATTTCCATATCACTCCTTTTCTTCTTTTGTACATGAAATGGATGCGACAATGGACTGAACCCATACTTGGTAGGGAAAGAAAAAGTCATCACTTCTCCATATCTAAATCGGGCCGAACATTAGATCATTTTGCTAGTGGAAATTGCCCCTGAACTTACAATTTTGTAAGTTTTAAATAGGGAAAAATGTCACATTTAGTCTATCATTTTAAATATATATATTTTTTGTTTTTATTAATTAAATTTTTTTAATATCGTCTCTATTATTTTTAAAAAAATTTAATTTCGTCTTTATTATTTTTTAAAAATTTAAAATTCGCTTGTCTTGTTTAAAATTAGTTAGTTTAGTCCCTATTATTTTCTAAAAAACTCCAAATTTGTCCCTATTATTTTTCAGAAAATATCAGTTTACATGAATAATAAAGATGAATTTGAAACTTTAAAAAAATAATATGAATAAAATTGAAACTTTTAAGAAAATAATAGGGACGAAGTTGAAACTTTTTAGAAACAATAAGGACAAAATTAATTTTTTTGGAGAAAATAATTGGGACGAAATTGAGAAATTTTAAACAATAGAGATAAAATTAAAACTTTTAGAGAAATAATAACAACGAAATTGAAACCATGTGTTATTTTCCCTTTTAAATAACTTCTTATAATCCGTAAATCAAATCAAACAAACTAAATCAAATCTTTATCCACTAAAATCATCCGTTATATGAATTTGACAATAATGTTTATTTTTGTTAAGAGTCTCTACTTTCAAATCTTTTACATTTAAGATCTCATTTAAATATGTCTATCTAACTCTTTTAAGGTTTTTTTCTTCTTCTTTTACAATATACAACCTACATATACACATTCAACAATTACCTTTACCAATTATTTTCTAATATGTCCAAACTATTGCAAATTTTTTCTTTTATCTTATCCACAATCGAGCATTTTTTTATTCCATAATTCTTAAAATTACTTCACATATCAAACAAACTAAATCAAGTCTTTATCCACTAAAACCATCCGCTATATGAATTTGACAATGCTGCTTTTTTTTGTTAAGAGTCTGTACTTTCAAATCTTTTACATGTAAGATCTTGTTTAAATGTGTCTAACTCTTTTAAGGTTTTTTTCTTCTTCTTTTACAATATACAACCTACATATACACATTCAATACCTTTATCAATTATTTTCTAATATGTCTGAACTATCACAATTTTTTTCTTTTATCTTATCCACAATCGAGCATTTTTTTATTTATCATTTTTAATATTACTACACATACATCTTCTAGTTATCTATATTGACAAATTTTGCTTATGTTTGTTATGCTCCAATAATTAACTTTGTCTCTCTCAATGACTCGAAAGAAAAAAGGAAAACACACTTTTTTTTTCTCTCTCTTTCCCCGCATTTATGTTCATTGTTCCTCGGTCTCTTTAACCCCATTAATTTCCTCATCAGAAATATAGAGTACAATAGCCATAAGGATAGAGAAAAAGAAGGCACTGCCATTGACCAAAAAACAATATTGTACTAATCTTAACACGCTCTCCAAAAGCCTTTCCATAATAGTTCTTTAGGATATTTTTAATGGTAAATTTAAAATATAAAACTTATTATTTTTAGAGATCTAAGTTTTTAAAAATCATTATTAATGATTTAAATATACATAGAGTTCATCATTTTTGTCAATTTTTAAGTTAAAATAGAGACTCAATTTATTTTTTTTTGCTCTTAATTTAGAGCCACAAATAGTGATTTTTAGAGATCCGGATCTCTATTTTAACTTAAAAGTTGACAAAAGTAATAGATCTCATTTTATTTAAATCATTAATAATGATTTTTAGTGACACGAGTCTCTAAAAATAGTAAAAAATAGTAAGTTTTGTATTTTAAACTTACCATTAGAAATACCCTTAGCTATTACAGAGAAACAAAATTATGTAATCTTCTCCAATAGCCTCCCTATGAGAAGAATGTAAAGTTTCGCATTTTATAACAAGACTCCTTGGATGTAAAGATCCAAAAGCTAGCTCTCTACATCCCAAAAAATTCTAAAAAATCAAAATCTGGCTTTGTAAAAAAATATATATATATAAAGCTCTCCAACGGTAACAAAAATTGGACATTGGAGAGCTTATTTTTTTTTTCTATAAACAAAACACATATCAAATTTTGAATCACCAAACAAAAAATCTCAATCTTTTGAAACCCTCAAATTTTTATACTTTGAAAGCCAATTGTAGCAAAAAAAATTCCAAAATCAAGTCACAAAAACAAAATCAAGCCAAAAAAAAAAAAAGCAACCAAGGAAAATATTTCTTAAAACTTACTATTTTTTCTTAAAGTAAGCAATCTGAAAAAGACATTTTGATGCTTAGGTGCACCCAACTGTCCCCCAGTGCCCTCAAAGACTCCCTAGTCAAAAGAGAAAAATTCTGAAAAAGAATATTGTAGTATTCCTAAGTAAGCAATTTGAAAAAGACATGTTTTGTACTTCGGCAGCCAACAAGATAGAAAAATTCACCAAAAGTTCACCATTTCTCATCAAAATTTACCTGTCCAACCAAACAAAAAAAAACAATATCTACAAATACATTCTACTCATTTTTCACTAATTTTGAGCCGCAATTTCAACACATTATTCACAAGTTAAGAACATTTCAATAACAACCAAAACAAAATATCTTCAACATCGTCATTCACCTCAGTTAGAGAATAAATAAATGGAATCAAGTTCAAAAATAGAAAATGTTATTATGGTTCAAAAGCAAGTGTTCGCATATCTGAATCAATAGACAATCTATTCAACTTTATTTCTGTTGCACAAGAACATGATGCTCATTCTACACATTTTGGATACCCGATGAATAGGAAGTTTCAATGGAACACTTTCCAAGTTTCACAAGAGAAGTGCAAGGCCATAACACACCACAAATCATTAACAATGAACAAAATTTGAAATTCCTAAAGTATAACATAATACTTTTTGGGGTTAACGGCTCAGGACCCCCTTGTACTTTTACTTATATGCACGTTTTCCCCTATACTTTATAAAATATAAATAACTCCCTTATAATTTGTAAATGCGTGCATACATCCCCCTTCAGTCACAAAAATCATTAACTTAACTGAGAGTGTAAGACACGCGCGACTGTTGTAAATATTTGACCATATTTTGATGGGTTAACAACACGGGACCCCCTGTACTTTTACTTATGTGCACGTTTTCCCTTGTACTTTATAAAGTGCAAATAATCCTCTTATAGTTTGTAAATGCATGCACACGTCCCCATCCGTTTATCAAACATCAGTTTCTTTAACAATTTTAGTGATTTGACAATTATAGTCTTTAACTATAGGCTACGCTAGTATCAAATATTCTTCTATTCATGACCATATGATGTGATGAATAAAATTTAATAACTAAATTCTTGATATAGTTATGATGAAGGGATTAAATAGTCAAGAAAGATAGAGAGGTGAAACACAAATTAGGGGTGCTAGGGTTGATTAATAAAACAAATTGGTCAATCCTCGGCTCAAAACAAAGCAAAAGGGGGTCATTTGAGCATAATTGTCAAATAACTAAAATCGTTAAATAAACTAATGTTTGATAAATGGATAGGGTTGTATACATGTATTTAGAAACTGTAAGGGGATTATTTCACTTTATAAAGTATAAGGGAAACGTGCACATAAGTAAAAGTACAGGGGGGGTCCCGTGCAATTAACCCATCAAAATATGGTCAAATATTCGCAACAGTCACGCGTGTCTTACACTCTCAGTTAAGTTTACCAATTTTTGTGACGGAAGGGGCACGTGTGCACGTATTTACAAACTATAAGGGGGTTGTTTACACTTTATAAAGTATAGGGGAGAAACGTGCACATAAGTAAAAATACAAGGGGATCTCGGGCTGTTAACCCTACTTTTTGGGATTGCACTAGCTATGATAGGACTTGTGTGAGGTCCGACCCCGAGTAATGTGTCTTACCTCGATATACGTGTGATACCTAGATAAACATGTCATGACCTTGATTTGCATGTGAGACCTCAATTTGTGTGCGTTTCCTCATTTTGTGTGCACTAACCTTGAACTACATGCCTTAACCTAGGTTTAAGAGTTGTATCTTGATTTACGTGCATTGCATTGATTTGCGTGCATTCACCTAGGATTGTGTTCATTTACATAGAAATTCATGCATTTGCCTTGAAGTGTATATTTTACCTCGTAGTGCGTGCCTAGACCTAAGAAAGCGTGCCCGCACTCTAATCAATAAAGAATCCTACACAAAGCACTAGACTATTAAATAATCCTACAAACTACACTAACTCTTATTTTAATCCTAAGTCAAATTCAATTCAATATTTTAATATTCAAACATTCTTTATTCTTATTCTTTACTCCTACTATTTTGCAAAACCCATGCACCTACAATAAATTATTCCTAAAACAAGACAAAAAAAAATTCAGAATTTAACATCACTTGGCCGACCATACCTTTGTCCTTGAGCAAAAATTTGAACAAAATAATTTATTCATGCATGCTTAGACAAAACTTCACATTGTCATAACTTTTGCATATACCAAAGCATTATTTTACTAACCACCATGCTACAATTCTCGGCCATTGCAAAATACATGCTAAAAACAATTCAAAGCATGCTTTAGATGACACAAATTCAGAAAATTGAATGGCCCAAGGCCGACACACACAAACTTATGCTCAACCAACACTCAACTTCAACCATTTCCTCAAAACATTATCTCATTCTCTCATTTTCTCTCTCCCTCTCGGCTATGGCCTTCTCTTGAACATCCAAGGCTGAAAACATTACTCTCCATATCACTCAAGCTCGGCCATAGCAGCTCAAGCAAGCAAGAAGCAAAGAAAATCGCAAGCAAGCTCACAAAGTTCTTCATTTTCGACCTTGGGTATGTTTTGCTAGTTTTCTTCCATTTCTTTTGTTCTAACCACGTGCACACCTTCCTCTCATGCTAACTAAGTTAGAAATTAAGGGAAGACAAGCCATCTTTTGGCCAAAGTAAGAAAGAAGCTCCATTGGTGCATCTTCAAGAACATTGTGCATCTTCATCTATTAACTTGCTAAGGTGAGGGTTAAACTCTTTTGAAAGCTTTCAAAAATCACATGCATGCCTTCATATCACTATATTTACCTCTGTAGTTGTTGTATATGTGTGTATATGAGCTTATATGACCATGCATGGCTAGATTTTTGGCTAGAACTTGAAGATAGGTAAAAATGTGTTGCTGGCAGTTTTCTGATCTTGTAGTACAAAGCACTTTTGGCTTAGTAAACCTTGGTAAAAATGCTTGAAAATTGGTAGGTCACTAGTTTTGCTAGTTCTAAGAATTTTTCATAGAAATAGGCCAAGGCCAATTCTGACTCTAAGGCCTCCAAAATGGTCAAACATCGTGAGGTGTCTAAATCTGAAAGAGTTGGAAAAAAATGAAATAGATTTCTGGCAGATTACTGACTCTGTAGAACGAAGCATTTTTGACCTAGTAAATGTTGATTAAATTTCATGAAAATTGGTAGGTTACTATATTTTTCATTTCTGGACATTTTTGTCAGAAATAGACTAAACCTAAATCTGACCCTAAGACCCTAAAAAATGGAAAATATTGAAGTGTGTACGAATCTGGACAGTTTTGCGTAGTCTCGCGGTTTTGGCCATAACTCTTGAATCCGAACTCCAAATGATGCAAGGTTTGTTCCTAGATTTAAAACACTCATTAAGATTTAATTTGAAATTTTGTTCACTGAAATTGGAGATTGTTTACTTAGCTAAATGAATGAGGGAAAACAGACCATTGCAGTGAGGTTTTTGTTTAGTGAAATGCTTATAATCATGTTGAGACCTTGCTTGAGGTATTGAATGCTTGGAATTGTGGCACTTAGATGTTGTGTGGAATATTGTGGTGGGTTGAGGTTGCTTAATTGATTGATGCATGGCTTGGGTTTAATTACATGACGAATTGTTGCTTAATCGCATGTGTAAACACGAATTGAGGCCCTATTGCTTATAAAAACTTGCTAAGTGATGATCCTATGGATCAATGTGTTCAATTGTGCGGTTAGTAGGCTGTCCAATAAATGTTAAGTATGCTTGAAATGGTTAAAGTATCTCTTGTGGTCCTTAGCAAACAAACCGACACTTGAGCACGGCTTTTGCAAACCCTAATGGTCCCGTAGACTCCTAAGTCATGAACCACTCTTGTGTGACTTATAATTGATGTTGAAGATTGTTAATCGGCTGCCCGGAATTGTCCTTATAGCTCTATGTATGATTCTCGATGATTGCGTGTTGATAAGTGAACTATTCTTGCACCCGGTTTTGTATAAGTGTCGTTGCATGCTGGTATGATCTCAACACTTGATATGTGAACTAAAATGGGCTATATGACTTGTTTTATATATTGTTACTTGGCTGTACGTTAAATGTTCACATGCTCCTAAGTGTTTAACAAATTAAATTTACATGTCAAAGCATGTCTCGTATGTTTACTTGTCGATATGTCATCATATGTGTATCCGGAGGCAACCTACTTTGTTGACCTCCTAATTTGAATTGTTAAGAGATATTCTATGGCTTGTTTTGAACATGTTTACTTGGCTGCCCGTGAAAGTTTAATTGATTTCAAATTGATATGTGAAATAATTACATGTTCTTACAATGCCTTATATGCCAATATGTCAAAATGTGATCTTATACTTGCTCGGAGGCAACCTACTTTGTTGACCTCCTAATGTGAAATGTTAAATAGCATAAATGTGCATTACATACAAGGTTGCAACATTTCATTCTGGCATAGTAACGTTTCACGCACGCCGGGCGGCATCGGGCTTGCCGGTGCTACCGTGACTACCATGATCTAATTCCCTCTCTCTCTTGGGGGCTAGACTTCATCGAAGAGTTGGGTCGTGGGATTTCGGGGTACATCCGAAGTACACCCATTTGGCGTGAAAAATGGATGATTGAAGCCGGCCGCAACAACTGTTATTGAAAATGAACTTGAACGGCAGGAAGTAAGTGTTATGTGGGGGAAAGTGCTACACCTAAATGTGGTGGGAGCTACCTCTTGAGCCCGTATGAGTCACCTCTAAAGTCCTGTATGTATCAAACCGTATCAGTTTTACTATGTGTTTTAAGTACTCTCTCTTGGTTCTTAGAGGACCTCGGGGAGGAAAGTCGGGTAAATGTGTTCATTTATATTTATGTTATGTTATGTATTTACTTATTCTATATGACATGTTTTCAAAGGAGTTTTCATAAAGTTTAACCAGAAAAGGATTTCAAAACGTTATCTCTCGTTCCCCCTCGCTGAGTTTATAAGGACTCACCCTCTTTTATTATCACAGGTGAAGCAAATTTGGAACAGGTACCCGAAGTAAATGTGCTAGTTGATGAACCTTTGGAACGACTATGTGCATTGCGTGCTTTCCATGAACATGAATGCTATTAGGGATGTTGTGTTTGATTGCAGACTGTTTATTTTGTTGATGTAAATGACCCTGTTGTAATTTGGGTCTAATTTTGGCTTGTACTGATTATAACTGGACGAACTCTTTATTTGGTTGTTTGATTTCATTATCTTGGTTAGTAGTTATCGTAGGCGTTTAAACCATTAGATGAACAATCAACTAAGTTAACCTTATCTAATTTCACTTAGGTGCTCACCCGTAAGCTAAAGGATAATAAGTACTTGCATAATAAGAAATTGACAAACAAATAGGACGTAGTTATCATGTTAGGCTTATTAAACAAACGAGACTTTCAAGATAGACTAATAGGCATATCGGTTGATGACAAAATATGAGTTCTTAATGGAATTGGATTAATGATTGGAACTTTTGATGCATTTAGAAAATTAGGTCAAACCAAAGGTCTTAAAAACAGTCGTTATGCTGCCGGTTTTTTTTTGAAAAACTTTTGGAATTCTAGTCTAACGGATAAGCTTTAACCTTCGTCAATCGAGTATAGTCGTAAAATAACGATAATGATTAGCTCACACCCTAGTCGGTTGGGTTGGAGCGTGACAACTTGCATTTGCTATTATGAAAATGAGGACGTAAGAGAATATAACCGTATAGTTGTATTGTATTCCATATGAATTAACCATGTACAAAAAGTGTGTTTCTAGTTCAATATTTACAAGCATATATGGCATGATGTAATTTGTGTGACTTACCAATGCAAAAACAACAAAAATTAGTTGATCATGTAAATTTCCAAAAATGTATGCTATTTGCTAGTCACCTTAAGGTTAGCATAATAATCCCAAAAAGAAGTAGTTCATGATAGCTAGCAAGAAAAACAAATAACCAACATGCCTCACACAACATCATAAGTCCTACAACCAACAAGCAACATGTGATCAAACACAAAAGGAGGCCAGTCATTGCCAAGGAACCTGCTAGGCCTGCATTACATGTGAAAAAAAAAAAAAAAGCTCATGAGGGTACAATAGATAAAATGAATAAAAGTCAAACAAGATTTAGACTCATATTACCTATAGGAAATAGTGTCCTGAAAAGGCCTCTGATAATTGCACAAAGGGCTTGCATGATCATTCCACGTAGTGCGTGAAATGAGTGCCTCATCAACCTCCTAAGAGCTTGTAATGACTGATTGAGTAGTCTAAAAATCAACGTCATATCCCCCAAACTATCACAAAAAGAAGTATAGGAAAGTGTATAACTATAACCCGGTGCAACTCGATAAATAATAATGTAAACTATGTCAAAATTACAATAGTACGGTAGTAAGCAACATGTTAAACTTGTTCGCATATACTCCCTCCACGTGACCTCTCTCATTGTCGAAGATGACATGTGGGTTGTTATGACCCACAGCCTTCCATAAGGAGCACCTTACATGGATTTATTTTTGTTCCCTACTTGGTTGTGCAGGCTTCTCTCCAACTTCTCTGATTTTATTGTTCTTTGATCTGCCTATCTTTCTAGGCTTCGGTGGAGGTTGCCATGGAAAGGAATCATCCACAGGCCACATAGACTTGTCAGGAACCGATAGTATTGTTCCTTGGTAGGTCAACTTGAAGGCATTAACAGACAAGTATGGGTGCACATAATCAACTGTATTGTACCTCATGAATGATGCAAATCATTGCATCCTTGCATGGGATGCCACTCAGTTGTCATTCCCTATATTGGCTAGTCATGTCCAACAAATTCACCACATAGCTTCTTTCATTAGTCACATGAAAAATCTAATCGGTTGAAGGTACGAACAATGGGTGTACCATCAGTTGGATGAACACCTTCAAAATATACTACTTGCCCCAACCATTCGCCTTCGACACCAACACATACATCTTGCAAAAATTAATCATAACCATACCCTGTGAATTCCAAATTAGGAACAAGTGTTTCTTCTCCATTATACAATATGTTAAAATAAAACAACATCTACAATATACAACATATAAAGCATAAGTGCAACAACCACAAATTTCCTTCGTACAAGATTTGAAAATAGTCTAGCCGAAAATGCATTTTTTTTTTGCAATAACAGAAAAATATCAAAAAATATGTTATAATAACACAAATAAAATGCATTTTCACTCATATTATGCCAAAACCCTAAGCTCAAGCTCGAAACAAATTATTTGATCATAAGTCCTAACCCATAAATTCTACATGCAATTCAATAACTTGCAATACATTTGTATAGTACATAATAACAAAGAAAAAATACATGTATTATAGATTTCTTAGCTTTTAATCATAAAACCCTTAACCTTAGCTTCAAAATCGTAAATAGAGATAAGAAAAAAAAATCGAACCAAACTAACCTTTATAAGCTATATTAATGCCAAACCAATGCAACCCACGAACAAAAATTGTTGTATCGAGCTTGGATACGCGACTAACATGGCTTCTTCTTCCTCTTTTTCCCGCGGGTGTATGTGTGTTTTTTTATGTGTTCATTGTGTGTGTTTTGTGTGTGTATATCATGTATGTGTGTGTGAATCTTTTCCCACGGCTTGGTGTGGACTTAGTGGAGTCCTCGTGGCTCCACTAGGTCCACATCTCAGCTTTTTTTCATTTTTAAAAAGTAGCGAAATGACTAAACTACCCCTCTCCCATTAAAATAAGGTCGACGGAAGTTAACGGGAGGGATTTGTTTGACCTTTTTAAAAACCTGAAGGGCCAGTTGGGTTTTTTTTTCAAAACTTGAGGGACCAAATTTTTTTTTCTCCTAGTCAAAAACTTACACCATCCCTGACTTACCCCTCCCCCTCCATTTCTTCCCCTTAACACATCGTTTTGTAAATGATAAATTTCACATTTAATCTCTATAGTTTATATGTTTTTTGGATTTCATCTCTAATGTTCCAAAAGATTTATGGTAATTTTCGATGTTCACAAAAGTTATTCAAAAGGTTCCATATTATTCAATATTAGTTAATTTGATCTTTGTTGTTTCTCAAAAAATTCAATTTAGTCCCTATATTTCCTAAAAAAATTCATTTAGTTCATGCACGTGACTCCTATTTGGGAACTAAATTAAAAAAATTTAGAAAATAATAAGGACTAAATTGACTAATTTTGAACAATAAAGACAATTTTGAATAAATTTTGTAAAAAAATAATGTAACAATTGAAAACTATTAAAATTGACGCATACTATTATAACGATACTAAACTACCCTCATTCCCCCAAATCCATATAAATGCACTCACACAACAAAAGGATTATTATTTTATATGTGTAAAATTTCACACTTTGTCCCTATTGTTTACATTAAGAATAATGCACTCACACAACAAAAGGATTATTATTTTATATGGGTAAAATTTCACACTTAGTCTCTATTGTTTATATATTTTTTCAATGTAATCTTTAATATTTTAAAAGATTCATAGCGGTACTTAATGTTTATAAAAGTTATTTAAAATGGTCTCTATTGTTCAAATTTAATCAATTTGACTCTTATTATTTTTCAAAAAATTCAATTTAGTCCCTATTATTTTTTAAAAAATTCAATTCAATCCTGACGTGACTTATATTTGAGGACTAAATTAAATTTTATAATAAATCATAAAGACTAAATTAACTAATTTTGAATAGTAAAAATTATTTTAAATCACTTTATAAATATTAAAATTTAATATAATTTTTTTAAAATATTAAAGAAAGAATTAAAAATAGTGTAAATAATAAGAATTAAGTGTAAAATTTACCTTATTTTATTTGCAAAAAGGGAAGTGTCTGTCCTTGCTTTAGGCTCCGTTTGTTTGTCGTAAAATAATTTGTTGGTGGAAAATATTTTTCAGGACTCTGTTTGTTTGCCATAAAATAACTTATTGGAAACAAATATTTTCTTAAAAAATAAAATATTAGAAAATATTTTATAGTGTTTGGATGTATCGTGAGTTTCGTAAAATATTTTCTTCGAAATGAAAACATTTTCCAAAATTTTACA
Source organism: Ehretia macrophylla (assembly GCA_037974665.1). Classification (NCBI taxonomy): domain Eukaryota; kingdom Viridiplantae; phylum Streptophyta; class Magnoliopsida; order Boraginales; family Ehretiaceae; genus Ehretia; species Ehretia macrophylla. The sequence goes on along the minus strand of CM075764.1, from coordinate 8,718,328 downwards.
CTAGCCATAATTATTGACTAAAAAATATTTTACGCTTAACTAATTTTTTAGTGTTACCAAATACAATAAAATTAAGCAAAAATAATTTTATTTTTTAATCAAAAAATATTTTATAATTAATTAATTTTTTAGTGTTATTAAATATTATAAAATTTAAAAAATATTTTTGGAGAAAATATTTTACGGTAACAAACTCATCCTTAATTCAAAAGCTCAAAATTTTCTGTTTTTTCTCTTTTCACTTTTGTCTTTACCCTCCCTCCCTCTTTTCCAAAACCCCTCTTCTGTCACTCCCTCTGCCCCCATTTTAATTCTAGGGTTTCATTTCCTTTCCCTTTTTTTTTTTCTTCATCTTGTTGAGCTATTTTCAAAAGATATGAAATATCAACCTACAAATTGAGTAGCTATATGAGAATAACATTTTCTAAATTTTTTTTACTGTAACTTTATGTGTGTTTTTGCTAGCTAAAGCTCTTCAAAGATAAAACTTTTTTGATTCCATCTCCCTTCCTGCTTCTTTGTGTTATAAAAGTCTTCAAGATTTCAACTTTATTGATTTCTCGCTAATTTTTCCATATTTTCTGAAAAACCCATGTTAAACCCTTGTTAGGAAATATTTTGGGTGTGTTTTTTTCTCGTTGATTTTAGTTTGGTTTTGGGTTATTTTAGCACATTTTCTTTAGTGGGTTAGTTTCAGATTTGGTTAAAATAGTTCAAAGACTGGTTTTTTATATAGTTGTGAGCATAAAGATCGAGCCTTTTATAGTGTTTTAGTGTGTGATTTTTGTTGAGTAAATGCATGGATGGAAGAGAAGGAATGGCTCTATCTGGGCCAGGAGCTTCATATTATCTCAACAGAGGTGGTATTAGTGGTTCTGGTCCTGGTTCTGGCATAGCTGGTGGGTCTGGGGTTGGGGCACAAACTGGTGCACCTGCCCAACCTCCTGGTTTCAAGTCGCTTTCGAACCTGAAAGTTCCGTTGCAGTCTGCTAATGTAGGGGTTGGTATAGTGAACCCATCACAGGGTTTTGCTCATTGAGTTAGTGTGGCCGTTGCCTCCCCTGTTACACCTGGTGATCCAGTGAAGAAGAAAAGAGGTAGGCCTCAGAAATATGGTCCTGATAGAGCTAATATTTCTTTAGGATTGTCTCCTATGTCGTCTACACCCCATCCTCTGGTGCTCTCACCTCATCGGGCTCTAAACGTGGTAGGGAGCGACCGCCTGGGAGCGGGTGGAAGCAACAATTAGCTCATCTTGGTAGTCTTTTTGCTTAATTATGTTTCTCTGTCACATTTTTCTCTGTATGTATTATTAATTTATGAGCTTTTATGCTTTTTCTGGTGATGTATGATGCTATGTATTTAACATGTTTGTGAGCATTTCTTAAAAAATTATTCAGAAGCTTTATGTTTATGATTGCATTTCTAGGATAGTTTTGAGCCAATAGGAGTGTATTTTTGCAACTTGTCACCTATACATTCTCCTCATTCATGTTGGGGTCACAATTACCTCTTAGCTGTTAAGTTTCATTATATTTGGCAGTTTAGGTATTCATAAGGTTTGCTTGCTGTCCTGATTCACATTGTCCTGCTCAAGAAAGGGGGAAAATACATGTCTAGAATAGAACATTGAGCCTTTCCACCAATTTCACATGTCAAATTTGTTCCTTCTGCTTTTTTACGGTGCTTGCTCGCATTGTTATAAAGGTGACACTCGGAGAAAAGGACCATAGCACCTTGTTTCTCACTCACTTGCGGGTGAACATTTTTTTCAGATAGCTAATTTCTATGGATGATGATTACTTATTGCTGTTTACGGTATTCATAATTTGTCTCATATATTTCCTTGTAGTTTGAATGGTGGTGTTTTTTTAACTTCATTTCTCCTCCAGGTGAATGGATGAATAGTTCAGCTGGACTGGCTTTTACACCTCATGTCATACACATTGGAGTAGGAGAGGTATATGCAAATTCCTGGTCTTTGAGTTGTTCTGGTCCTAAAATGTGAGAGACAAAATAATTATAAGAAAAAAAAATTGATTCTTGTAGGTCCATCAACCTTACTTTGTCTCATTGTTGGCTTAAAGCATCATGATACTAACAATACCGATGTCACAAACATTTGATAGAAAACAAACACAAATTGAAAGAGCTTGTGAAATTACTTTGCTTGAGATTTAGTGTGATTGCCTTCATGCGGTTTGTTATAACTTATAATTGCAGTTATTCTGGATACATGTGGGGAAATGTTTCTTTTTCAAGAGTGTAGAGAGTCATATTGGCTGCTGATATTTTTACTTATGTGTAAGAATGATGGGTAATGAATTAATTATGTTTTTTTGGCCACATAAAATGGCAAGGAAAGTTAATTTTAGCCTTTATGCAGGATGTTGCAACAAAAATACTGTCGTTTGCGTAGCAGAGGCCTAGGGCTTTATGTATCTTGTCAGGCAATGGTTCAGTTTCTGCATTAACATTGCGTCAACCTGTAACTTCGGGTGGCACTGTCGCATATGAGGTTAAAGCAATTATGCTCTTCCTATTCTTGTGTCACACAAAAATTTGAAATAATTATTTATGGCTGACCTATTGCCAAATTTCTCTAGAGTTGTGGCTAAAGTTTGCTATGCTGAGCTTTATAGAATTTTCCCTTTCCATACTAGCAATGACCGGCAGTATAGATCCAATGTCCTTTGTCCCTTGCAGTTTAGAACTTCTCATGTCAGACTTTTTTTTTTTTTTTTGGTGGGGGATAGGGGGGGATAAACAAGAAAGAAATTGAAAGAAAAAACCTACTGTAAAAATTACTGTTTCCATTGGAATGTAATATCATTGCCCTTGGCATATTAATCATTTGATAGAATTATCTTTTATAGAACAATAATCTAATTACTAAAATTATAAGAATGGATAGTAAACTTTCTAGACGTGTTAGTAAGGTCAATGTGAAAAAACATATTAGAAGTAATCCATTTTTGGCGAATAAGCTTGCTGTTTGTTACATCATGATCAGTTTGAAGCAATTCTTGAGTTATATGAATTTTCCATTAGAACAAATCAAAGACTTTCAGCTTTGGACATTTATCATTATATTTAACTTCAATTGAAGCAGTGTCTTATCTCTATACAAATAATCTGAGTTGTTGAAGATATTATTTGCACCTTTTATCTTAGGACTTTTGTATAATCAGAAATCTTAATAGCAAGATAGGGATAACAAATTATAATTGGATTTCTAGTAGGAATAGTAATTTATGAGTGCACTAAGTGTAAAAAGAAAGATAAAAGAGGGGGAAGGAAACTTGAGGAGCCACATCTTTCATGACTCCGTTAGAAAATTAGGAGTGGTGATCCTAGACTGTAGGTAGTCTAGTATTACATTTTACCAGTGCAGAAAGCTGACGAGTTAACAGTGTGTTTTGGCTTTTGAAAGATAGAGAGCAAGAAAGAAAAAAGTGGAAAAAGAAACTTGAGGGGACATGTATTTGACGACTTTTTGGACTAAGAGTGTTGATTTAAAGTTGATGTTCCATTAAAATTTTCCAGTGAGAATTGCAGTCACATGAGATTATCGAACTCAGCTATGCAACAGATGTATTATAAATAGGACTTGGTGTTGTTGATGTTGTATAAGCCTCAAGTGTATCCGTTTTATGTTTTATAATCCTTGTAATATAAGGCTGATCTAAGACATCTAAATGCAATTCAAGCAACATGTCCAAGGTTATTGCAGTTTGATAAATCTGTCTTTTTTGTTGATCTGTTTATCTTATGACAGTTAACACTTTCAATCAGGCGTGTAGAACTGCTATTTTCTATTGTAGGCGACTTTTATCATGCTAATCACGCACCCCCGAACTGCTATGTAACTTCACCATTTCTTTTTTGTCGAGTTTTACAAATGCTCTCAAACTCTAGATCTGTATATAAGATATCTACCACAATTGTCCTGCAAAACTTTTTTCCCATACTTGATTTCTTGTGGTCACATACAAGTAGCATCTCAAGTCTGTTCCTAGTACCATGCAGACAGTGCTTGAAAAGTTTGCTCTGATATCTTTTTCAACTTCTGGCAAATACTGCTGATGCCTTCTATGTATTTATACTTGAATTTCCTTTACTGGAAGAATGCTAATTTGCTTCATTAAATTCTCCAGGGACGTTTTCAGATATTATGCCTCTCAGGTTCTTACCTGCTTGCTAAAACTGGTGGCCCACACAATCGTACTGGTGGTCTGAGTATTTCAGTCTGCAGTCCTGAGTCATGTCATTGGGGGTGCAATAGGGGGCAGGCTCATAGCGGCAAGCCCAGTTCAGGTATTCCCTCGTTGTGGTTCTTTTCTTTTGCTTGCGTTTTATGTTATGCTTGAAGATAGCGTTCTTGGTTATATTCGTTTGCCACATTAGTTTACATGTTCCCTTGTATCTCTATTAGTGCAATGCTGAAACGAACTAATTTTAAAATGTGATCCAGATGATGGGTTTCCCTTATGATTTGTCAGTTCTTTTGGTGGAAAACAAATATATATGAGGTTACTTAATACCTTTTACTGTTTATGGCGTGTGTAACTGCTTAATGTGTTGTAACGGAGCTTGTGATACATATCACAGTTTTATTTGTGTGGATAACACTTGTGGGTGAAGGTAGTTGTATGTAGTTTTGTATATGGTGGTAAGACAAAGAACAAACCTGAGGCAAGTACCAAAGGTGAAAATAGTGCCGGTGAGCCTGCTGAGAAGCCTTTGGCACCAAGTAGCGCAATCCCCAACAAAGTCAAGACCCCACAGTCTGCAACGGTTGCTTGGCCTCCAGGTTCACAGCCAGATTCAGCAAATTCCCAGACAGAGATTGACCTGACGCGTGGATGATTTAGTTTGCTGCAATAGAAACACGGCAAGGTCTGTATATATGTCATTGTTGTACATGAAACATGCCAGGAGATCAGCCAACTGTTAACTCACTGTCTGCCACCAGTACATGATGGATTGTGCTAACATGTGTAACAAAGAATCCCATTCTAGGCTTTGAGTAGCAATCATAGATGATTATGGGTTTGGTGGAATTATATTGCGCTATTACTTTTTTAGTTGATAGAGTGTTCTCCAAACTGAGTTCTCCTCTCTAGCACACTGATGGAATACTTCTGAGGTTGCTATTCTTGTTGTATCTTGGAACTCATTCATAATCTATTTCTAACTAAATTCTTGACTTGGTTATTTCAGGGTAAAGATGATATTCTTGTCTTATTTTTGCGCCATTCAACTCTTCTTAGTTCGTTCTTACCCATAGCAAGTTAATGATGGAAACTAAAGTTTCTAGGATTAATGTTTAATGATAACTGACTTGATTAATGGAGCTTATTCCATGAGACTGAGAGTGAGCCTGGTGTTTCTTGCAGGTCAGTTTCTCATGGTGCTTTAGGCTTTTAACATTTTATTGGACCTATAGTAAGCCAAGAGTTGGACGGCATTTTTTTCGGATTCTAGCCATGCTATCGTTGCATTTCCCTCAGTACACTGGTTAGATGCTGGCAAACCTGTGAGCATGTGCAAATTTTAAAGCGTAAATGGCAAAACACTCTCGTGGTTTGGATTGGTTGCACACATTTCCTGTTGGATCATAGTTAGTTCATAATCATCCTCATTTTTTCCAATATTGCACATAACCCCTTTACACGTAAAAGTTATTGGGGTACGTGTGCAAATTTCTTTTTTTTTTGGGTCAAAGTGTGCAAATTTCTTTTAAACATACGAGAATTATGAGTTAGTAACACTACCATAGTTGGTGACGTACAAATTTGTTTAACCACAGAAAGGTGGTCTAACCACAATGGAATGATCTGGATATTTGATGCCTGTATATTTTAAATAAACTTGGACAAAAACAAAGGTATCACCGTGCTTGACTTGTTACATCGTCACCAGTCTCTGATTAGATTATTAGGTACAAACTTTTATTGACAAGTGAGATTCACTGAGCCGCTTAATTGATACTAAATCTATGAGGAATCCTAAGCCAATAACGCCAAGATAGATTTCATGCACTGGAGATGAAAAAGACATTAAAAGTGATAAAAATCCACACCATATTGCTAGGCAGACATCAAACAAAAAACTATTTTAATAGTCCGGACTAACATCAGTCCGTGAGAGAAATATAAACCCTATACACATGAAATGACTAAGTTTGAATTGTTGAAATAATAACCCGTCATAAAACATATGCAGTGGCTAGTTTTCCATTAGCCAGCTGCTTATGGAACCTTGGAATCGTATATTTCAAGGATATTGTAACCCCATTCAACTACAGGAGATTCTGTTTGTAATATCTTTTTGTTGCTTCTGAGCATTCAGGCTATATATATATACCGTGACCTATGCAATCAACCTCATCAAACATCAATTCATCTTGCAGGAAGAAAAATATAGGGGATAAAGTAGTTGGAAGACACTGAAATAAGGGGATCATCTCCAAAATTTTGCCATTCCTATTCAATCCATCATTCTTCTGTATCCAAAAACATGAAGCAGCTGACACACTATACCCATTCAACTACAGGAGATTCTGTTTTGTAACATCAGCTAGAGAATTTTGTTGCTTCTGAGCATTCAGGCTATATATATACCATGACCGATGCAATCAACTTCATCAAACATCAATTCATCTTGCAGGAAGAAAAATATAGGGGATATGGAAGACACTGAAATAAGGGAATCATTTCCAAAATTTTGCCATTCCTATTCAATCCATCATTCTTCAGTATCCATAAACATGAAGCAGCTGACATTCTACAGTGCAATGGCTCTGTTGGTCATCCTTATTATAACCATAGCTTTTGATAAGTGCTCCTGAACTTCTTGGGCCGACTCCGATCACTGTGGGCTGCATCATTAGTAGTCAAACACACTAAATCGAGGCCATAGTCATAAAATACAAGAGTTTTCAAACACTAATCATACTCCCACAATGAAATATCTGTCTAACACAAGAACATAAAATAGAGGAAAGGTTTACAAACCAACTTACATTAGTGTTGCCAGATTGATTGTTCGTGGAACTCTTCTAAAACATTTTCTTTTTCCTTTTCTTTTCCTTTTGTTTTCAGGGTAGGAAGGAGTTCCAGAATCGATTTTTATCTCACTTGTTAGGAGAGAAATAGTGGTCAAATTTCATTCCTTGGTCTAATAGTGTCAAAACAATTAGGTAACTATAACATATATGTTTTTCCCATAAATTAATCACCAGTTAAAATTCAAACCTACCCACAAAATTTGCATTTAAGACAAATAATAACTGCCTACTTATATGGCTTTGTTGGCCTACATGGGACTTAATATCCATTAATTGAGCCTACACTTTCAAAATGTGTTACAACTTTAATGACAAAATAATACATAAAAAGACATAATTTACCTACCAAAGATCTCTGGGGACAATAATATATGGGTCATCCTCTAAAAGCTCAATCAAATCCATGCTGAAAATATAAATAATAGTATTAATTAGTCAAGTAAAATACAAATAGAAAAGATAATAATTACAACACATTTATTTTTAATATTACTCTGGATGTAGTGGAAACTTGTGCGGACGATTGTAAAAGCCCCAAGCCATATCCCGAAAGGCATAAGGCACCACATCATAGAGTACCATTAATGCTGTGTCGTAAATTCTCTTCAAGGTTGTTTTTCTAGAGATATAGTCTCGGTATCCATATGAATCTTCAGTATATGCGTCTTGAAAGTGCCTCTTAACGTTCTCCGCATAATAAATTGAAGTAGTCTTGGCATATGGATCTGCATGGTAAGAAATCTGATAGCATTTCACATAGTTTAACTCTTCCATAGCTGCGTCGACTCGTTCTATATAATCAGTTAACTCCAACATTCTAACAACAGCATCAAATGCAAATAAATCCATCTTTCTGAGGTTCCACGACTTTTGGATGAAGGTCATGGACTCAGTGGCTGTGAAAATGAGAGGGTTCTTTGTGATGAAATATACCCAATATCTGAAATATTATTAAAAAATATCAAAGTCCACAAACAGTAACAAACATTTTTTTTTTTTTTTTAAATGTGTAGCTAAATGGTCCAACCTGAGCTCGGCAACTGATTGTTCAGGAAATGCATAATTGCACAGCGACAAGAATTGGTCAAGAATTGGAGGATTTCCGTCACGAACTCCAAGCGGGGGTTCAATATCAACAAGGAGTGTCATGAGTTTCTCCAGAGACAGTATATCTTGGTATATATGATCACTTGTTACAATCACTACAAAAAATTATACACATAAATTAGAATTAAAGAGAAAGAACAGTTCATATCCCTTTTGATGCATAAAAAAGTACTACCATTTGCTACATTCTCTGGGGGATTGCTCGGCCTTGAGACACCAGTTGGAGGAACGTAAACATCAGCAAGTCTCGTGTGTGTTCCCTGATCTACATATAGAACCTCATAGGCCTTCAGGAATATAGGCCTAGGTATTGAAAAATATTAAAAGGTATAAGTAAACTGTAAAATGAGATGGCACAACTATCACCAGGTATAGTCCAAGCAAAAGGAGACATATGAGTGAAGGAAATTTAAAACTTGCACTTGTTCCAAAGTAAGTTGAAGTTCATCTTATATTCTCAAAAATTAGTTAAGATAACAGGAATATCACATCATAGGTAGACGATAAATTGATGTTCATCTATGTTAATCCCATCATAATTGGTGGTTTGTACCTGACAGCACTTAACTCCTACATGATCAGAAGTGTATCTATATGATACACACGAAATTTCTTATGCCTAACCTCTTCTAAGTCGTGCCCCCTTCTCTGTCACACGAAAGAGACACAAAAGACACTCTGCAAAGTGAATTCAACTCCCACAAGTCGATTAAGCATCAAATCCAAAAGGTATTTGGTCATAGGAGGGAAGATCGTTGGAGGAACACCCTTGAAGGTATTTTTCTCGCAACAAGCAGCCTTTACACGCCTAAGATCAGTCCACACACCATTCTTGTGTTGAGATCTAAGCCACTACTCAAGGTATATTGCTTGACTATTACACTACTACTTAATCTAGCAATTTTGTTTTTCATGGTTATGTTCCTATGTGGTTTTGTGAGCAATTATTTATATTCCACTGCAATTATGCCTAGATATTGAAATGTTTTAAAATTCAATTGGCCTAGAATGCTTTAGAACTTGTTTACCATCGGTGGTATCAGAGACACGCCACTATAGACATAATCTACTAAGCGAAAAGATTAAAGTAAAACGTGTAGGACAGTCAACGATTGGCGGACTGTATAGGACTATTGCGGACTGATTTGTGTGATATAAAATCAAGCATGGTTGTATGATGAGCGTGGATGCTAGTCCTTGTTTTGCAGCATGTTGAGACCCCGTTTTGATGGTTGGATTGCATGGTTTTTATGCAATTGTTTGCTCATTTTCAGTTTTGATGTAAATGTGATTCAAGTTTTGGATTGGTGGTCTATCCAATCCTTGTTTAATCTGTATTTCATCATTAGAACTGAATGTAAGCTTCATTTTAGAAGCAGAGGTACCACACAAGCATCGAAGGCACAGATTGGCAGTTTTTTGCGGGCTGTTTTGGAATCTTTTCTTGATGGTCCAGTAGCGGTTCTAAGGGACAATGGTTGTACAGTACCTTAAAAGAGGTGGTGGAGAGGTGACGTGTGGTGGTTGAGCAATTCCATAGGCGATGAGGCACTAGCGCCACATCCAATGCGAAAGAGTCCGAGTTTGTGCAAGTCATGACTTCCACAAGGACTTTAGAGGACTTTGGTGTGAGGAAGGGTCTTGATCAAGATTAGGATGAAGATTGCATCCTAAATTGGAAAGCTTCGGAAATGGCAACTTCCATTTCTCAAAATGGAAAAATCAGGAAACCATCAAAACATCAAGGGGTCATGGATGTTGTGTGTATGCATGTACTTTCCAAATTATTTACATTGTATATTTGGATGGATGTATGGATAGTTCACACCTAATAACATGGCCAATCATTAGGATTTAAAAATGGCTAAATCCTAGAAAAACTTAATTAGGTATGACTAGTTAAACACAAATAGAATCGACACCTAAATCAACATAGTTTGAGGCTATAGATTTCATAATTTGTTAGGGAGATGCTCTAGAAACTAAACTTTAACTAGATACCTAAAGTAGATTTACCTAATCCCGAATAGGTATGTAACTAATGCAATTAAAAGACAGTTTTAAATCATAATTTCTTTTATGTGTGGAATCATAACTTACAATACGTGGCTAATATGAGATTATACATACCTTACCACCCGAAGAAACTCAGATGACATTCCAAGAATGATCGTATTTTTATCATTTACAACCCATATACTTTCACGATCTGGACTATAGGCCCAATTGCGTAATGACTACAAGTTAAAAAAAAATAAAAAAGAATTATCCAAACACTGCAAGTGAAGAAATAAAAGAGCAAAAAGGAAGAGGAGCCGGGGGGGGGGGGGGGGGGGGGGGGGGGGGGTGTTGGGGTTTGAAGAAGATACAATAGTACCTCTGACATGCCTAGTGGTTCCATGCCTTGATACATCCCAAAAAAAAAAAAAAAAGCTTTTAAGAACAGAATCAAATAAAACAATGAAAAAAAAGCAGATATGCAATAACACAAATTTTTTTCCAATAAAAATCTCTAAGTGACATGCAGAAACCCAAAAAATAAAATAAAATAAACACATTTATTAATAAAAAGCAAATAAACAATAACTATAAATGAAACTTGAAAAAAATGAGCAGCTGAGAAATACAACATTTATTTATTTTTATTTTTGTAAAAAATACCTATATGAGCAGCTTATGTGTGCGTGTATTTATGTATGTGGTTGCATCATTGTGTGCTTGCATTCAATATAATAAGTCATGGAGCTAAAAGCCAAAAACTCATTTTACCAATTGCAAACTAAAAAGGAGAGCTTTATGTTACCTTACCTGTACCAAAGGATCGGCGCAAGAAGGCGAGGAGTGTGCAGCTGCTAAAGGACCCTATCACCTTGTTATAGTGGCGAGAAAGATTTCTTTTAACGATACGTTTATTTCGTTTTTTTGTTTTGTTAATTACAATTACCTTTTTTTTTTCTGGGTAAGGAATTACAAAGACCTAAATGCCCTTACTTATGGAGGGAAATCTTACTTATTTTTTTTTTATAAACGAGGAAAATTTTACTTTGTAAAGAAACGCACAAACTTTCATTTAAAACCTAAAAGATACGAGATGGACTTGTGTTAGGTATGTAGACGTTTAGTTTATTAACGAGCACGTACATTTTATATTTTTTTGACTCATCTTTCTATTTAAGGGCTGAACAGTTAAATACCCAATTCAAGAACTTTTCACAAGATACTAATTCTACATAACCTAGAATAAATAATTCATAGCGATACTTCAATAAAATTATTTGAATGATTTATGATTTCTTGATTTTTCTAATTATAAGTACCTGTTAAAGTTAGAGTTTACATTATATATAGGTCGACTCGCTGCCTAGACCGCTCGAATGGTAGATTAAGAGTAATTGACCTAGCTCAATCCAAATTCAGTACTAGGTCACCGCTTTGGGTTGGTTTTTGAAAAATTTAAATCCTTTCTTATGTTATTTTGTAGGGTAAAATTTTTTACAACCCACTAAATTATTATGTGAGTCATATTTTATCCACTCAACTATAAGAGCATCTCTAATGGGAGATACTATTCACAAAAAAACATATTATTTTTGGTAATTTTTAGAGACTGGATCTCTAAATTTAGAGTCAAAATGCATGAGGCCCACCACTTTTATCAACTTTTTGGCTCTAGGGTAAAAATTTTTACAACCCACTAAATTATTATGTGAGTCATTTTATCCACTCAACTATAAGAGCATCTCTAATGTGAGATACTATTCACAAAAAACATATTATTTTTGGTAATTTTTAGAGACTGGATCTCTAAATTTAGAGTCAAAATACATGAGGCCCACCACTTTTATCAACTTTTTGGCTCTAGGGTAAAATTTTTTACAACCCACTAAATTATTATGTGAGTCATATTTTATCCACTCAACTATAAGAGCATCTCTAATGGGATATACTATTCACAAAAACATATTATTTTTGGTAATTTTTAGAGACTGGGTCTCTAAATTTAGAGTCAAAATGCATGGGACCCACCACTTTTATCAAAATTTTGGCTGAGTTTGACTCTAAATTTAGAGACCCAGTCTCTAAAAATTACCAAAAATAATATATTTTTGTGAATAGTATCTCCCATTGGAGATGCTCTAAATGATGGTAAAAGTACCATTAGTTTTATGAAATGGTTTTAATATGGCCATTCTGTTAACTTTTCATCCAAAAAGTACTAACAGAACAGTACATAGGGGGCAAAATAGTCAATTCAGTATAAATAATTCAAAGCTGCCACAAAATTTGAATTTATTCGCATGTTGACCCCAATTTGCACAACTTTTATTCAAATTTCTTATAAACACCTTTTTTTTTTGTCTGGTTATAAATACCTTTTTTTTCTTCAAATTTCTTTAAATAAATATCTGAAATAGACAATTCAGTATAAATAAATTTTTTTTCAAGTCCTTTAAAACTCCTCTTAAGTTTCTTCAAAATTCTTGAAAAAAGATAAAAAATAAATTTATATATATACTATTTGATTAAAAAATAGGAAATATTAGAAATTATCTAAAAATTTAATACTAATGAATCATACAAAAAATTAACCTGTATCATCAAAGATGACACCGCCCACTTTAACATACATAAAATAGGACCTCAAAAAAAAAAAAAAACCACACATTTGTACACTTCACACGCAAGCTAGGAACAAAACTTACACTTGCCCGTAACCTGCTTCACACACAACACCCATTTCCACTCAAAACACACACATCATAAACACCTGCACACCTTCAAAACTAAATACACATCATAAACACCAACACACCCACAAAACTAAATACAACTTTTTACATTATCATATGCTAATATATCACATTTTCATTCAAATAAACTAGTTATATAACATACTATTCACAGCCCAAAAATTAGTTAACTAAGAACAAAAGAATGTACAATATTTGCATTAATCATTTGCTTCCCAAAAAATCTACTTGACATTCATGTTTTCTACTTGAAAATCAAATAGCCTCCAAAAAAATCTACAAAATCAGATTTATGTTGATCTTTCATTATGCTTTCTCTTTCTCCCTCTTGCAGCAGCTCTCTGTCCATACTCGTAATCTCCCCTTTATGCATGCTGCATTGCATTCAAAGCATCTATGGCATTTGACTTCTTTGCTTTAGGCATCCCAACTGATTGGCTATTATTTCCTTCACCACGGATTACCTAGCCAGTTAGTTTAGAACTTGATACCTGTTTGCCTCTACCCTCCCCCCTCACCTGATATAATAAAAAGAGTTAGCAATCATATATGTTAAATTGATACCAAGTTGCCGAGCAAAAAAATTGATACCAAGTTAAAATTGTGTACTAACACTTACTTTGCCTTTCCCTTTTGCTGCACCTTCATTTTCAATCCTCTTAAATTGACAGGGCCTCATGTCGTGAGAGCTAGAACCACATTTAGAGCAATGCATTGCACCTTTTTTTTCAAACTTTGTTTTGTGCCTTGGGTCCTTTTTTCATCAGCATCCCTATTCCTCGACTTCTTTGGTCTACCTGGCTGAGTTTGCGGTATAAGTGCTTCCAAACGGATTTTGTTAATCTTCTTCCACTGTGATTCACCATTTATAGGGTACAACACATTCGAATATGTCTCCATAAAATTCTCCAAGCCGTAACTTTTGTCAATGAAGTCATGCAGATCCATATCCCTAGCATGTATGCAAGCAATATCATGTTTACATAGCATGCCACTAAGCTGCCATCTCCTGCAACTACACCATCTCATCTTCATATCCATAATAAAGTGCTCTCCACTACACCCATGATCAATAACCTGATACCCTACATCACCATTCGATATCGGCTTACATCTTCTTGATTCTTCCACAATTTTTTTGACTTTCTTCCTAATGACAAGGCAATTTGGCCCCGGTTGCTTTGACATTACAACTTTTCTTCTTTGGATTCTCTCCATTACCAAAATCCTAATCCCCTCAAGCAATGAAACAATAGGCTTATCCCTAACATCTAATATGAAATAGTTGAAAGACTCTGATAAATTATTGCACAACATATCACACTTGAAAATGTCTTTTAAAAAGGCCTGACACCAATGTCTTGGCTGGGCATGACTTACCAACCATTCATATGCACTCATGTTAGTTTCCTGAAGTTCTTCAACCACTCTATTATAAAGCTCTATGTTAGAAGCCCTAACACACTGCCATAGTAAATCCTTTAATGCTTATCTCTATGCACCTTTTTGAAATTTCTGTATATGTGCTGAACACAGAACTTGTGTTCACTGTTTGGAAGTAGTTCTTTCATAGCACTCTCCAAACCCTACATAAACATAATACACATTAGAAATCATATGAAATAATTAATCGTCCAAAAAATATATAAAAACTTTACAATACCTTCTGTTGATCAGATATAAAACAATATGCAAAGTCATTTACAATTTCCAGCTCATCCACCAACAAGGCAATAAACCATTTCCAAGTTTTTTTGTTCTCTTTTTCCACCACTGCCCAAGCAATAGGCTACCAACCATTGTTTCCATCAACAGCAACTGTAGTCAAAATCTGTCCAGGGCATGGTCCTTTCCTATGGCAAACATCCAGCCCGATCAAAGTCATACATCCCTTCTTGAACCCTTCTCTCAAAGGTGCTAAACATACGTAGATCCTTAAGAACTTAGCACTGTCTCCGATTGTAAGATTTGCATCATATTCAACAACAATTGTACTTCCAGGATGTGTCCTCATTAGCTCTTCACTATAATCCCAAAGTCGAGAATATTGTTCAATGTGGCTTCCATGAATCTTTGCCTTTGCAATCTTCTTTGCCCTGTTAGCCTGACTTTTTGTCACATTAGCTCCAATCTTCTCATCAATAGCCTTCTGTAATGCCTTTAAACCAATATTTGGTGCCTCTCTAACTGTGCTTTCAAACTTGGTAGCTAGAAAACTTGAAGTTACCATTCTGTTTCTCCATGCAGTGTTGCAATTTAGGTGCTCACCATTCATACTCTTCAAGATCAAATCACCTATGGTCCCTTTTTTTTCCGAAGAAACATAAACAAACCACTTACAAGGAGGCTTGCATTTGGCTCTAACCCTATCCTTTTCATTCGTATAAAAGTAGACTGGCCTTTTTTCTTTAATTCCATGACTCTTAATTGCTTGCTTAAATTGGTTGGAATCCTTGAAGACTAATCCTACTTCAAATATGGGGTTTTCCATCTCCTTTTCAGGATTAAAATCTCTATATCTCCTTTTAAAATCGACTTCATCTTCATCAAATGAACAACACATGGTTTGCAAGTCATCTTCCCCCATTTTATCTTCTAAAATGCCCTATTCACATAGCTGGGCAGATTGTACACCATCTGTTGCGGCATGTTCATTGACCTCACTTGCAAGACCTTTTTCATTGACCACGCTTGCAGCTGCCTTTTCATCAACCTTGCTTGTAGTAGCCTCTTCACTATCCCTATTTATAGTAGCTTCTAGATTAGCCTCTTCAGCCCCATCATTACCCCTATATGTTGCTGCAACCTCTTCATTTCCCCCCATTTCTATATCACAGAAATCATCATTAAGCTTACCTCCATCTATCTCATCATTGTCACTATGATCATTCTTAATTTCATTGCCCTTATCATCATCTGAAATTACTTGTTCTTCCAATAACATCTTTACAGCTTCCTCTTCTCCCAGTCTAACTGTGCACTTTTTTTTAATAACCTACAGGAACTATAGACAAAGACTGTATATTCCTCTTAACCTTTTGCTCTACATTGGATTGTGCATTAGTAAGTTCTTCAATTACAACCCCTCTTTTACCAAGGTCATATCCAGGTTCCACTTGTGTATGTATATCTGTAGTTGGATAGTGATCTAAGTAAACCTCCATGATGTATGATTGTCTTGTCCACTCTATAAAACCTATAATATCACTGTTACACTGCAAAGATCTTAGTCCAATACTTAACTACATATTAGAAACCTTGTAATAATACAACACAATCCTACCATGACCCAATTTTTTTACCATTTTGCTTATGTCCCTCACGAAAATTTGACAAAAATCAAACTAGTTCACTATCCCATTAATGTAAGCCCTAAATGCACTATTTGAAAATTTACCACCATGATGAAGCTTGATTGTGAAGTACTCCTCATCAGGATATGTTTCTGCATAAATAAGAGCAATCAAATTACCCAAAACATTTTTTTAAAAGTATCCAAGAAGGATAAAATGCGTGTAAATGTGGTTCAAGTGTTTCTTTGTGTGTGTACAAGTGCACAATATGTCTGTAGGTGTGTATTGTGTGTGTGTTGAGAGAGAGTGTATGTGTACGTGTACAGTGTGTGTGTATGTATATGTGTGCAGTGTGCATGTGTAGGTGTGTATATTTGTGTATTTGCAAACAGTGTATGTTTGTGTACAGTGAAAATAAAAAAGAAACAAAAGAAAAAAATCACTAAATAAAACCTAGAAAAATCCTTAAATAAAGCCCTAAATCAAACCCCTAAAAAACCCGTAATTTGAAACCCTAAATTAAAAACATAAAAAGCCCTAAAAATTATCTAGATTTCGTAAATGAGATTACACCCTAGCTGCATCGAACATCACGTAATTTCCCATAAATAAAGCATTCAGATGGCATATAAAACTGTAATATGTACAAAGTATATTTAGTTTTCACATGTTAGCATGGCTGAATTTTTTTTCTAAAAAACTATAATACAAAACACATGTTGGAATGGTAGACAAAATTTCATAAAATAAATGCACAGAAAGCAAAGCTTACCGTATACGAGTTCAGGTTCGGCATCCTCGAAGCCTGGATCTCTAAGTACCAAGACATTTATTCAACACACAATTTGCTACTTGAATTTTGCTATTATATCTCCATGAAGAATCCAAAGCATTCACAAGCACGATTGAGAATATCACAAGCTACGGCGAACAAAAAAATTGTATCGAACTGTTAGCTTTTTTTTTATGGTTGACTTAGCTTTCATAAGAGAAAAAAACAAAACGTAACTTTTATAAATTTTAAAATATAGAATTGACAAGTTTACCCTTATTTTGTCATGTGCGATAGCATGTGATTCGGTGCTTTTCGGATGAAAAGTTAACAGAATGACCATATTAAAACTAGGGATGGCAGCGGATCGGATATCCGCGAAAAACATGCTATCCGAATCCAAATTTGTTTATTTATTCTAAAATCAAAACCGTATCGGATATCCGTCGGATTTCAAAATTGCATACCAAAACCGAATCCGATAAAAATTAAAAATTCGTGGATATCCGAATCCGAACCGTTTAATTAAAAAATTAACTAAAATGTTTAAAACACTTACAAAATAAAATTACAATAAGCTAAAAAAATCAACTTAAATGTTTAAAACACTTACAAAATAACATGAACTAAAATCTATAAGCAACAATAATATTTAAATTAATGCATACAAAAAATTACAATATTTGTGCATAATAAATGTGCAATCCTAAACATTGTTTAGGTAGAACTTGAATAATGTATTTTTCAATCATCATCTTTCTCTTCAGAGCATACTTTGACAAAATCTGGTGAAGTTGCTTGATGTTCTTGGTCCAAAATTACAATATTTGTGCAAAATCTTCGTTAATAGACAACAAAAACTTACTTTTTATTGGAGAAGTTGCATGATGTTCTTGAGCTTCTTGATAGAAACCAATCTGTTTTCCACAATGTTGGTGTCATTTTCTTCTATTTTTTTGTTGGTGAAATGAGGCAGAGTGGCAGACGTGCTCAACTAAAGCCACCATTTTGAAAAGAGGCAGACATGCTCACTTTTTAATTGTTAATGCCACTTAAAGTATGGACAAATTTCTAAAAAAGTGAAAAAGTGATAAAAAAAAAGTAAGTTAAAAGGGATGAAACATTTTGTCTATATATAACGAAGATTTCTAGGTGCAATATATATATATATATATATATATATTAATCGGATTCGAATTATTCATCGATTATTTTATATAAAATCAAAACCTATTGGATTATCCATCGGATACCTCTTATAAAAACTAAACCTTTATGGATAATTTATCGGTTCCCTCATCGGATTATTATCGGATCGCATATCCACGGGTTTCGGATTTAAATACTATCCACTGCCATCCCTAATTAAAACCATTTCATAACACTAATGGTCTTTTTAGAATCATTTATAATTAAGCGGGAAAAATAGGACTTATATGATAGTTTAGGACTTTCACAAAACCATCCATGGTGATAAAAAAAAATTAAAAAAAGCGCTGATTATGAAAATGGATAAATAATCGAGCATTATAATTACTCAATTTAAGTGCACCATGAAGGTAAAACAAATTGATAAGAACAATTACACTACTTACAGCAATAAGAATGGTAGAATATGTAGAAGCAACCGTCACCTCTTTTGTTTACCATTAAAAGAGCGTCCCTCTAGTTCTTGGGTCGCAAGCTCGGAGAGGTCTGGCACTCAACAAAGCGATAAGAATTCCTCCACCATTCCTCCAAGGCCACTGAGTAGCTCGAAGGTTCTTCCAGAGAGGTAGTGTGAGGAGGTACGTCCCTAGTAGATCTCAATACAGGGGATGGAACCTATTGTACTTGCCATTAAAAGAGTAAAGGCAGCTCGAGAGGTAATCACCCCTTTTTCTGTCTCTTCTTTTCCTTTTGATCTCAATCTTTTGTGCTAATAATTTTTTCTTTTCATAGTACAATGAGACCGCCTTGATCGCCCACAACAATTCTTCCAAACTATCCTCAATCTTCAAGGAGCCCTAAGGTCAGCTCAGTCACTTCAAGCGCAAGGTTTGAGCTAGCCAGGAAGCCCTTGACAAGGAGAAGTGACGTCGCACAATGTTAGAAACCAAAGTATCTTATAAGATGGTCTAAGATCATTTCTGATTTTTTGATGCGGGATAAGAGTATATTTTAACACGGACAACTTTCCCAACACGTTACATGTTTTATGGGTAATCAAAAGAGAAGGGTGGACGACTTTCCCTACATGTCCAATAAAAAATAACCAAGTTAGAAACAAACTCAAACGTCAGCCTCTCCAACATGCCGGGCTCCACCACACTGACCTAGTCCAACTCGAGCTCGCCTTCCAAATCAATGGCTTTGTCTATGCCTGGGGTCAATGGAGTCATGGGGATTCCTTTAAGGAGAAAAGTTAAGTCAGGGTTGGGATGCCTCTTCAGCACCTCCTCTACGCTATATTTAAATGCATCAAAATAAACTAGAGTGCATGCATCCTTAAAAGCAAGACTTGTTTTGAAAGTTGTTACTGTTTTCTCCCATTAGCCCCAACGGACTCCACTAGCGACAAATAGCGCACCTCGGCAGCTTGAGCCTTCTCCTGAGATTCGGCAAGAGATTTATCCATATAAATGATGAGCACTTGCATTTTGGTGTATTCTTCTTTCTTTCCTTAGTTTTTCGTTCCATCATATTCTGAATAACTTATCCAATTACAACGTATTAACCGCTAATGCACCTTTCTTTAATCTAATCTCGGGGACATGGTCTAATCATGAGGGTAGTATTTTATTATGGTGTTGGATCCTAAGTTTTTATGGATTCCTTCTTTGTTACCGGGGTCGACCCTATAAAGCCCAGCCCGAGACCACATGTGCATATAGATCATATTATATATAATTAAATTATTTTATATACATTTACCTTGTTTTATGTGCTTTTAAATTAATTTAGGTGTATTTATCTCGATTAGAGTGCATTGCATTGGTTAACATGCATTCGAGTATTTTAGATACCCTATACAATAATTGGATTCTATTATGTAGGCTATCTAACTAGAATACTTAGATTAGAACCAAAATAATTTGAGTAGGACAAAATGGCATGTTAGTAAAACATAGTTTAGTTGGAGGGCACTCTCGTCATTAGGCAACTTAGATATTATCTCAACACACACTACACCATTTAGCACACACCAAATCCCTACAACACACACTACACCACTCAACACACACAAAAACACTACACACACACACACACACGCAATCTGAAAATACACCACCCACACCACACTAGGATTTCAACCAAGAGAAGATAAGAAGAGAAGGAAAGAGAAGAAGAAGTTCAGCCATTTTCGAGCTTCTTTTTTGCATTTTTCTAGCTTTTCTTCAAGTGTTATTACTCCATTTACATCTCAAACTCCAAGGCAAAGGTGAGGGATTTTCAAAACTTCTTCAAAAGCTCATTCAAAGTTATTTGGTGCTCATTTGGTGTTGAACTTGTTTATGGTATGCTTACATGAATTTATGGATAAAGTTTGAATATATTATGTGTTGTAGATCTAGGGTTTGCTCAAATTGTGAATTGATGACCTTGTGAAGTTGTGAGTAATGTTTTCTAAAGTTTTATGAAAGTCATCTAGTTCATGGTAAATGGTTATATCTGAGTAGTAAGCATGATGGTGGTTAAACATATGTTAGAAGATTACTTGGAGCTCAAAATGGTAGTTTAAGGGTTACTAGGCTTTGCTATCTTGTTATATTATACTTAACCTTGTTTTTGTGAGTTACCATAGAGCTATATATGATTATTACTCTTAGTTAGAAGTATGGAGATAAGTGGTGCAACATTAGATGGCAAATTTTGGTTGTAGAGCTTGCAAGTTGTTATAGTTGCTAGTTTGAGTTCTATTATTGTATCCTTGATAGTTTTGATTGTAGATGGTTTTTGAGGCAAGTCTAGATGATGGTAATTGTGTATGTTTGAAGTATGATTGATGCATAATCATAGTTGGAATGAGTTTGGAGAAGAAAGGGGTAAAAGACCATGAAAATCGGGTTAGAAATTAACCCTTCAGCTCCAGTCAGTCAAGCCATCCGACTCCCTCATTCGACTCTCGCTGCTTGAGTCGGTCCAAGGAGTCGGTCTAGTCCCCTCGACCGACTCCCTCGTCCGACTGTTTCTGCTTTTTTGCGCAGTATTTTTATAAAGGCCATATCTCACTCAATTCAACTCTGAATTGAGTTCCATTTGATTCTAGAACTATGTACTTTTAATAAGCTTCAATTCTAAACTAAAATCAGATTAATTAGAGCTTGGGAAGATAGGTAAAATAACTGTTTAAGTTGATCTGATGTAGAGGCGTTGAGTTTGATATATGTTATGTTCCAATATTTGAGGCAACCTATTCCGTTGACCTCCACTTGTATGTTTATGTGTTATATGAACTCTATTTGGAACATGATTACACTAATATGTCTTTGATTACTATTACTAACAAGTGGCAACCTACTTTGTTGCCTCTGAGCTTGCTTTACACTTGAGTACCCACTCTCGCTTGGTGTGTTTCCTCGGAGAGTTGGGACGAATTGGTTCAATTGTTAAATGATTCAAGCATCCTTGTAAACCCCATGGTAGAAGTTCCGCTCTGCCTGGGTAGCATTGGGCTTGCCAGGACGTTATCGGCTACCATGGTTGAGTTGCCTCCGGAGTATCATTCTTGTTTGGTGTGTTGAAGAGGATTTGATAAGTATGATCGAGACTGGTCATCTCCAATAAAGTTCGTGATATTGTATCCTTTTACTACATGGTTCCTACTTTTGCTGGGTCCCTCGAGGTCCTCGGAGAGTAGAGTTGCTTGATAAAGATTGTGATTATTCCGTATTTGTTATACTTGATAGTTAACTAAATGAATTACATGCATAGCACGATTTTGTAAAGAATATTTCAAAATGATAAAACCTTTGTGAAAACCTTCATTTCTCATCCTCACTAAGCTATACGCAGGACTAATTCACCCATCTTTCTAATACTTACAAGTGAGACCGAGGCCAAGCTAACTGTATAGGTTGAGGGCGATGAGGCTTTATGTGATAAGACTGACTTCTGCTTTTGTTGATCTCCATGCTTGTGTACCAGACATGGCTTGTTAACATAAACTGATAATGTACTTTTGAACAACATTGTGTTATGTAATATTCTTTTGGACTATTAACTACATACTAAGTTTGATTACCATTCTTTTAAGGCCTAAATGTCTGTATTTGGCTATGTATGAAGTACAAACAGGGATGCTAGGCCTTGTAATTATGAAACAGGTTGTTGTGTCCTTTTAATGTTAAATGCCTTGAGTATACTTTAGAAGTTACTTGTGGAATAAAAATACAAGTTAGGTTGTTAGTTGATGATTTACAAGTGCTAAGCGATTGACACATCGCGCTTCGACCTTAACCTCCGCAGGCTTTGGTCTCGGGGCGTGACAGACCCCAAAGCCCAGATCATTTCCATGGAGAAATATCTTGTCGAATCTCAAGAGAAGGATCAAGCTACCGAGGCGTGCTATTTGTTGATTATGGAGTCCATTGGGGCTAATGGGGAAAAAGCAGTGACAACTGATAGGTGCTTAGCTTAGGGTATAGAAGTTAAGATCAATTCTAAGCTAAGTTTTAACTCGCAAGTGCATGAGTGATTGCAGTGTAGTGTGCTTAGTGTGAGGTCGGATCCACAGGGAGACAATTCAAAAATTTTATAGAAAAGCAGCAAATTAAATACGAATGAGTGTTTTGAACTAAAGCTAATGAAAATAAAGTAAAACTAATATTAAATACAAAAGCTGAAATTGAGATGTAATGACAATTGAGAAGGTTTATGGATTAGATTCCTATGAAAAGCTTGAATTCTAGGCTCGAACTTAGGATTCTCCTATTCTAAAGCAGAATTAGACTACAAGCCTAATTAATTAATTAATCACCTATGTCTAATTAATTAACGAGTCAAACCTAGTTTAAAGGTGCTGATGTGACTGTAGTTGTAGCACTCAAACCATGGAATTTGTACTGCATTTGCATCTTAACTCTGGAATAAATGCAACACTTTGATATTTTCGATGCAAAGTAAGAAAATACTGAAAAGTGAAGAATCAGGCCAGAAATGATCCAATTGCAAGTCAAGAAGTAAGAATGGCGAAGCATGAGAAATGGTGGAAGAATGAAGCTCGTAGAGAACAAATTTGGGCGAAACTAGCACGAAATCGAACTCGGAACATTTACTTAGATGATCCTGAATAGTGACCCATGTTCGTTTTTGGCAAATCATATAGGTTTTTTAGGTAGCAACAGTCTTATGAGCGGCGAGATTTTAGCCCAATTCCGTCGTTTGAAGGGTCAAAACAATGAAAAATACTCGAAGATGTAGCAGTCAACGTCCGGTCAAAGTCAACAAATTCAAAAAGTCAACTTTTCTCAAAATTTTTCCTATAAATAGGGCATCAACCCTTTGAGAATTTGAGAGTTAATTTTGGAATATGGTCAATATTTTTGGCATAATTTCGAGTTAATTCTAGTTAGTTTTAGTTAATTAATTAGTAGGATACAGAAAAATTTTCACCTAAGTAGTTCTTATTCGAGGAAATTTTGCCCGAATAGTTACTTTTAGGGAGAAGTCCGACCCAAGTAGTTATTATTTGGGGAAAATTTTGCCTGAATAGTTTTTAATAGAAAAGCTCTTATTCGGGGAAATTTCATCCCTAGTAGCTCTTATTCGGGGGAAATTAGTTCCGCATGAATAGCTATTTTGCGTCGGACCTCTGCTCAAATTTTAGGAATCAAAAATATGCATTCGTCGATATGGGGGGCCTTTCTTGACTCTCTCTTATTTACATAACTTGTATTCATTTATGTATGAGTAGATTGATATCTAGGGGAGAATATTGTAAATGATAGTCTTTTAATATACGGTCTTGGATTCGGATTATACGCTTTAAATGCAATATATGACTTGTTTTAATTCAGTATTGTCTTTCATACGTAATACTTTATAATAGATGTTATGATCGCTTTATTTATTGTCTTTCATACGTAATGCTTTTTAGTAGACGTTATGATAGCTTTACTTTTGTGCGATATGATGTGACTGTATTTACAGCCTCAAACATTGGTATTTGTACTATATTTGTATCTTAATTTGGAAATTATTGCAATACTTTGATATTTTCGATGCAATGTCGGATGACACAGAAAAGTGGAAAATCAGACCCAAAACGATCCAAATTATAAGTCATGAAGTCAAGAATGGAGAAGCACGAGAAGCAGTTAAAGAATAAAGCTCATAGAGAAGAAATTTGGCTGAAACTAGCACGAAATCGGACTTAGAACATTGACTTAGATGATCTCAAATAGTGACCCATGTCCCTTTTTGACAAATCATATCAGTTTTTGGGGTAGAAACAGCCTTTTGAGCAAAACACTGGACTTTAGTCTTACGTGTAGCGTGATTTTAGCCAAATTTCATCGTTTGGAGTGTCAAAACAGTGAAAAATGCCCGAAGATACTGCGATCAATGATCCGGTCAAAGTCAAAGACAAACTCAAGTGTTGACCAAGAATTGAAGCCCGTAGAGGAAGAATTTGGCCAAACGGAGTACCGAAACAAACTCAAGACGACGAATAACCTTGGAATAACATTGGTAAACTTTTCGGTCAACGCGTGAATAGTACTTGTCAATGCGTGAACAGTAAAACCGCGTGCAAAATGCGTGAATAGTAGTCATTTGAATAGTAGCCTCGTGAATAGTAGTCGCGTGAATAGTAGCTGTATGAATAGTAGCCAAGTTTTTCTATAAATAGACATCTCCCCTTTTCATTTTTTCACACAATTTTTGAGAGCTTTGGAATATGTTTCCAATATTTTCAATTTTTGTTAAGTTATTTTTATAGTTCTTATTTAGGATTTTGCCTAAATAGCTATATACGGAGGAAGTCCTGCCTAGTGGCTCTTATTCAGGGGCATTCTGCCTGAATAGTTACTGTACAGCGGACATCCTAACGTTCATTTTTTAGCCTTTCCTAAAAAATAGCTCTTATTCGGGGGGAAGTTCTGCCCGAATAGCTATAGAATTTTTGTTCAGACCTGGAGTTCAGAAATACGTTTTCGTCAATACGGGGGAGCCTTTCTTGACTCTCTTTTATTTGTATAAACTCGTATTTATTATGTCTTAGTAGAATTTTTATCTAGGGTAGGATATTGTAAATAATGGTCTTTTAATATATGGTCTCGGATTCGGATAATTTAGTTTTAATACAATATATGGCTTGCATTAATTAAGTATTGTCTTTCAAACATAATGCTTTTAAGTAGATGATATGATTGCTTTATTTTCGTGTCATATATCCATGCTATAATAGTGAATTAATAGCTTGACAACATTAAAGATTCCAAGAGACTATAGATAATGCTTTTAAGTAAACCATAGTTTCTAGACTAGTAAGGAGATGTTGATTACTTATGTTGAAACAAACCTTTTACACCAGGTTGTAAGGACAGATCCATACTATGGCTATACGCTCATAGATGGAACGGCACCTACATCAGAGTTAGTAATCGGGATTTTAATAGACTAAGATAATTGACTAGGTTAATGCTTGTAGCTTAACTTTTTGTATAGAATTTGAGAATCCGGATGCCGAGCCTACATTAATTGTCTTATTTACATATCTAATCCCTAGATATTCTTCCGTATTTAGCTTAACTAAGACAATTTTGTTAGTTATAGTTTAGTTTACATTCTCGCACATTACTTCAAACTCTTTGCGAATTGTCACTTAAGCGCTTTAACACTTTCACACTACTTCACTAACTTAACTAACGAGCTTCCCTGTGGTACGATTCCGTACTCAGAGCACACTACACTACGAAGATCTGTGCACTTGTGGGTATTTTAACTTGGTTTATTTTGCACACATTTTAACGCACAACCCGATTGCATCACGATATATCCATGTTTAATAGTGAATCACTAACTTGACAAACTTAGATTCCATGAGCCTATAGGTTGTGCCATAGCTCTAGACTAGAAAGGAGTTGTTGATTGCTTAGTTGAAACATACCTTTTACGCCAGGTTGCAAGGACAGTTCCATACTATGATTGTACGCTCGTAGATGGAACAACACCTACATCAGAGTTAGTAATCGAGATTTTAATAGGCTAAGATAATTGACTAGGTTAATGCTTGTAGCTTAACCTTTACATAAAATCAAATAATCCTGAATACCAAGCCTAGATTAATTGCCTCATTTACATATTCAACCCCTACATCACTATCCATCGTATTCATACTTAGTTAGTTTAAACTTAGTTTTAGTTGTAGTATAATTTACATTTACGCATGTCACTCAACCGCCTCTTCCAAACTGTCACTTAAGTGCTTTAATAGTTTCACACTACTCCACTAACTTAACTAACGAGCTTCTCTGTGGTACGATTCCGCACTCATAGCACACTACACTACGAAGATTTGTGCATTTGCGGGTATTTTAACTTGGTTTATTTTATACACTTTTCACACGCCAACCAGGTTACATTAAGTTTTTGGCGTCATTACCAAGGAAACACGATATAGTTTAGTTTTTGATAAAAGTATGTGTGAACTTATTTAAGTGTTTATTCTATCCACTTTATTTTAAAATAATAATAATAGAATAATAAAATAACAAAATAAAAATAAAAAAAGAATAATAATAACTAAAATTAATAAAAATAAAAAATAAATATAAAATATAAAAATAATATATATATATATATATATATATATATATATATAAAATATAAAAAAATAGGGAAAAATTTGAAAGATTAGGAAATGACTAATTTCAATGATTCATTCGATCAATGGGTTTTTAATGAAACAACCCAACCCCTATCCCAAATACATGTGAAATTTGTTTTCAATTTGGGCATTCTATTGTAAATTGTCTCTTTTATCTCAAGTTTTTACATAGTCATGATTCTACTACTTAGGGTTATTTTTCAAACAATGATTTGTACTCAAATACATATAACCTGGAATAGAAAAATCATCAAAATTCATTTTGAGATCAAAATGATGCATCTTTTCTGCCTCAAAATTTTGAAATTGCATTTCAAAACCCCAATTCTTCTTAGTTTTGCGAAAGCTTTCAAAGTAATTCTTTCAAACAAAACTTTTGTTATCCAAACTTAATTGAATTTCTTCTTCTGAACCAAACTTCAACGACAAGTTCGGCCAACTTGTCCAGCTCGTTGAATCCAACCACCAATCCATAGATAGACTACAAGACCAAATCGGTCAATTAGCTGTGAGCATAAATGGTTGGGACATAGATGAGCACCCGATTCAACCTGTAATTAGTTTACAAGACCAATCTAGTTTCGTTCATCACGAAACTACCCAAAATCAGGTTGAGGTGATAGAAGCGTTTAGTGGAGATAGTCAAGGTAGATAGTGTAACACCAGGATTGAGGTAGACAACATGTTTAAGGCACACACTCCAGAATGGCAAAATCAATCATCACTTTGGAATCAAGAAAATTTTTCTCAAAACCTTGAAAGCCAAGTCCCTATACCTTTTCAATCTGAATCTTCTGATGACCCTTTATTTAATATTTTCAAACAAAATGATCACCAGGATGATTGGATTGACTCTGCTCCCGAATTCAGTGACAAGTATGACTAACTTTTTTATCTTCTCCAATCCAATGCTCATATGCTTCAATCTTTAGATCAACACATTCAGTCTGTTATGAGCACCTTAGATGAAATAACATGTGAACAAACTAATGTAATGAACAAGATTATTTGGGAGACATCTGATAAGGAAAGTGAATTTGAGGAAAATAATGAAATGCCTCGTTTAGAAGAAAATGATAACCTTAGTAATATAATGACTTAACCCAACTTTGATTGCTCTTCAAGGAAGATGAGTGCGCACAATTCCTTAGAGTCTTTACTCTTTTAGGATAAATCTATTGAATCTACTTTAAATCCTCTATCCTTCCTGACAACTGTAGAAGAAACTAATGAGAGTAAACGATTTTTATATCAAATTGACCAAGAGAATAAGTCCAAAGTTTCTATGTCCTTTTCAACTGACTGTAACACTGACAAAGAAGCTTCAACATACATTCTCTCTCCTGTTGAAAGTCATCTTACTTCTTTTTTGAACGAGTCTTTCCCTTTTGTGGAACTCAATTTGGGACACACTGATTTACAACACCAAATAGCCCTTATTGACATAATGATAAACATTCCCACACACATCACATTGGGATGGGAATTGTCAATTTTTCAAAGTGACTTGGAAAAGGCATGTTCTGTAAGAACAATGAACCATTATCTGTTGCATGATCCTTTTCCTTTCAAGAACTGTGCTAAAATGATTATTATGCAATATGTGTCGAAGAGCTTTAAACATAGATTGCTCTAACATTAGCGTATGGCTGAGGGCGTAAAACTCAGCGCTACTAAGAGGCAACCTAGATTTTTAAATATTTTCTTATTATGTGTGTTTATTTTCTATCTGTGTGATTTTTGCAGTCTGGTTGGAGATGATAAATTTAGCGCTACTAGGAGGCAACTTAGTGTTCTCTTTAATGCTTTATTGTTTGTTTAAATTTTTATCATAACTCTAGAACCCCAGAAAAGAGTCTAAATGGTTTGGATAGTTTATTTATTTACTTTATGTATTAGTCATTTTGACTATTGAACCCTAGAAAATAGGTCAAATGGTCTGGGTAATTAAATTATTTGCTTAATATATTAATTATTTTTCGTGACCATATTTCTTTTTGATTTATCCCCTATACATTTGTTTGACGATTTTTTAGTATAGCTAACTATTTTTTGTTGTGTTGATGATAATCTGTAAAATACTTTTTTCTACTAATCTTTAATTGTAGAATGATACATTTTTTAGCAAAAGTTAGTAGAAAGACTTTGACATCAACATAAAAATGCTTCACATCAGGTGATATCTTTCATTACTACATTTTTCTTTATACCTGATCAACATGCGTTGTAGAGTAAGCAAACCATAGGTTTGGGGATGTAGCAGTTGCCATTTTGTTATTACTTGCATATTACACTCTCACTGTCGTACATTGCTATTCGCTTGAGGACAAGCAAAGTTTCAGTGTGGGGGTGCGTGTATTTCATGAAAATCTTTTTCAAAATATGCAAGAAATACGCTATGTTGTTCATGAGAAAGAGTATTTTGCTACCTTACTTGTGTAAGGAATATGATTTGGATAACTTGAGAACCTGTGTTGTTAGCTATATATTGAAAAACTCTGAAGGAACTCTGTAAGAAAAACTTTGGGTTACTGTATTCATTAGTAAGCCTAATTGTTTTTCTTTTCTTCAATTGATAGGTATGTGATTATGAAAGGACTGAGATAAGATTACCGTTTGTTATGAGAAATTCTTGTGATTGAAACCTGAACCCTTATGTCATGTCTGTACATTATATTATGTTACTTTGTTTGTATGTACACTCTAAAAAAAAAAAAACAATGAAAAAAAAGTTGTACATACCTTTGTTGTAGAAATAATTTTGGTGTAAATATGTTGTAAATCTCTAAGCACCACTATCCTAGACATTGTAATTTAGGATATGTGCTATAGTGTAAGGTTTCGAGCTTGGAAATCTCGGGTGATTAAGGTACGTAGGGGTCTCTTTAAAACCTGGCAACCTCAGTTATAATGGCGGGGGATTATTGGCCTTAAAATCCGCTACATGGGATATCTAGAAAGCAAAAGAAACTGAACACTACAAAGAGATAGTAGAAATGTGTACTTTTATATTTTCTGGCAAATGAAAAAAGGGCTAAGGCATGATCAAGAGTTTGATTACAAATAAAGGTGAGAATATCAAAGTCCAATCTGTTTGCATAACTTGAAAGTTGAGAATTGAATGAACTTAATTTATTTAGTTTACTTCTAAATATGTACTCCAAAGCAATCCATAGTCCATTTCCAAGAAAAGTATTTATTTGAGAAAATTATGTACAAAGTTCTCTTATCATGTTTATCATCAACTGATAAATAGGTTAAAGATAGTGAATTGCATTTCTCATGTTTCATGTTGGAAAATTTTGACCAAAAGAAGGGATAGATAGTATTCGCTTGTTTTGGCATGCAAAATTTTTTGAAAATTTCACTTTGAAACTGTTTTAAAGACAGTCATGCTTGAGGACAAAAATTTCACTTTGAAACTGTTTTAAAGACAGTCATACTTCAGGACAAGCAAGGTTTAGGTTTGGGGATGTTGTTGTGACTGTATTTGCAGCACTCAAACCATAGTATTTGTACTGCATTTGCAACTTAACTCTGGAATAAATGCAACACTTTTATACTTTTGATACAATGTAAGAAAATACTGAAAAGTGAAGAATCAGGCCCGAAATGATCCAATTACAAGTCAAAAAGTAAGAATGGGGAATCACGAGAAACGGTGGAAGAATGAAGCTCATAGAGAATAAATTTGGCCGAAACTAACACGAAATCAAACTCGAAACATTTACTTGAATGATCTTGAATAGTGACCCATGTCCATTTTTGGTAAATCATACAGGTTTTTCAGGTAGAAACGGCCTTTTGAACAAAATGTAGGATTTTGTCCTGCGCACGACGATATTTTAGCCAAATTCCATCGTTTGGAGGGTCAAAACAGTGAAAAAAGCTCGAAAATGCCGCAGTCAACGTCCGATCAAAGTCAACAAATTCAAAAAGTCAACTTTTCTCAGAATTTTGCCTATAAATAGGGCATCAACCCTTTGAGAATTTGAGAGTTAATTTTGGAATATTGTCAATATTTTTGGCATAACTTCGAGTTAGTTTTAGTTAATTAATTAGTAGGATACAGGGAAAATCCCACCTAAGTAGTTCTTATTTGGAGAAATTTTGCCCAAATAGCTATTTTTAGGTGGAAGTCCGACCCAAGTAGTTATTATTTGGGGAAAGTTTTGCTCGAATAGCTTTTAATAGAAAAGCTCTTATTCGGGAAAAATTCATCCCTAGTAGCTTTTATTCAGGGGAAATTAGTTCCGCCCGAATAGCTATTTTGTGTCAGACCTCTGCTCAAATTTTGGGAATCAGAAATATGCGTTCGTCGATATGGGGGCCTTTCTTGAGTCTCTCTTAATTACATAACTCGTATTCATTTATGTATAAGTAGATTGATATCTAGGGGAGAATATTGTAAATGATAGTCTTTTAATATACAATCTCGGATTCGGATTATACGCTTTAAATGTAATATATGACTTGTTTTAATTTAGTACTGTCTTTCATATGTAATGCTTTATAGTAGATATTATGATTGCTTTACTTATTGTCTTTCATACGTAATGCTTTTCAGTAGACGTTATGATAGTTTTACTTTTGTGCGATATATTCATGTTTAATAGTGAATCAATAGCTTGACAAACTTAAATTCCATGAGCCTATGGGTCGTGCCATAGCTCTAGACTAGAAAAGAGTTGTTGATTGCTTAGTTGAAACAAACCTTTTACGCCAGGTTGCAAGAACAGTTCCATACTATGGTTGTATACTCGTATATGGAACAACACCTACCTCAGAGTTAGTAATCGGGATTTTAATAGGCTAAGATAATTGACTAGGTTAATACTTGTAGCTTAGCCCTTACATAAAATCAGATAATCCTGAATACAAAGCTTAGATTAATTGCCTCATTTACATATTCGACCCCTAGATCACTACCATTCGTATTCCTACTTAATTAGTTTAAACTTAGTTTTAGTTGTAGTATTTTTTACATTTACGCATGTCACTCAACTGCCTCTTCCAAACTGTCACTTAAGCGCTTTAACACTTTCACACTACTTCACTAATTTAACTAACGAGTTTTCCTGTGGTACAATTCCGCACTCATAGCACACTATACTACGAAGCTCCATGCACTTGCGGGTATTTTAACTTGGTTTATTTTACACACTTTTTATACGCCCACCAGGTTACATAAGGTGCAACGCTATCTCCAAGTCCTTTACCTAGCCGGAGTGTAGATTTGTCTTAAAATCCTAGGATAACACGTTAAGAAATTAAGTGCAGAAAAACTTTGGTACAACCTATAGTTTTTGTAATAAAGCCCAAATATATATTTTATATGATTTAACATAAAAGTATCTATCACACATTAGCTACAAACATAACGAGATAATAGACAATAAATAATGAAGAACATAAATCATAAAAATATATTAAGCATCCAAATCCAAGACCATATAATCAATATTATTACATAAAAATTCTACCCTAAACAACGAATTATTTGTTCATATTCAAAAGAATTAAACTGAAATTAGGAAAAGAATTTGAAGCGAACTTCCCTATAAAATAAGTTTAATATGTTGAAAACTTGATTCGCATCCCAATCATACGTTTAATTCTCAATTCGGAGCTCTTCTTTTTTCTCTTTTTCTCTCTGTCATGCATCTCATTTTTTTTGCTTTTCTGTTTCATTCCTATTGAGCTGAAGCGCAGCCCCCTCCCCTTCAATTCGCTGCTGCCCTTTTCTTTTATAAGACAATTGCCACCGCCTCACAATGTTGTGCAAGCCCTGTTGGGCTTTTAGTCTACATGGCCAATTCGGCCATGTGAATGCATTAGGCCATTTATTTTTATTCTTTAAGCCAAGTTCATTTGGACTTTAACTTACGTTGGCCAAGGCATTAGCCTTGGTCAATGGTCAACTCAATTTATTTCTTTTTCTTTTCTTTTTCTTTTTTTCTATTCGTGCTTTGACTTTGTATTTTATTCATATTGCAATTCTTTAAGAAATCTTCTTCAACAAAGCTAGACTCATTTGTGTATTATTCAATTTTCTTCTGAATTGTTGCTCCTAATTGTTCTTCCATCATTCAATTCCTACATGTACAAAAACATAAATAAAGTGATCAAGCTCTTAAGTAAATATGCATAATTAATTCCAAAAAAATAATGAAATAGGTCTAAAAATATGATTACATCAACACTCCCAAACTTACCTCTTGCTTGTCCCTAAGCAAGACTAAGATCTAAGCAAATCTTCAAGTTCTCAAAAGATTGCTCTAACGAATCAATCAACTCTAATAAAAGGACAAGGTTTGGGGAACAATTGATCATTCGGGTTTCTCTCTTTAAAGGCAAAACATGTTTACTACAAGACTACACTAAACACTAATAAGTCTCCATGAAACTAAGTGGCAAAACATCTCAATACAACTACATACACCCGGTTAAGCTAAAAGCTATAGACCTAGTTAATCTACTTAGTTTATTTTAACCAAGTACAACAAGGCAAACTAAACTAAGGAATTAACCTTACAGATAAAAACTATGGTACAACCTATAGTTTCATGGAATCTGTGGTACAACCTATAGATTCATGATTAAAACAATTATATGGCACGAAAGTAACACAATCATAATATCAACTACAAGTATAATATTATGACATGAAAGTAAAGCAATCATAACATCTACTTAAAAGCATTATATATGAAAGACAATACTAGATTAAAGCAAGCCATACATTGCAATTTAGAATTGAATAAACTGAATCCGAGACCATATATTAAAAGACTATCATTTATAATATTCTCCCCTAGATATCAATCTACTCACACATAATTGAATACGAATTTTGTAAATAAAAGAGAGCCAAGAAAGGCTCCCCCATATTGAGGAATGCGTATTTCTGATTCTCGAAATTTGAGCAGAGGTTCGACATAAAATAGCTATTCAGGCGAAACTAATTTCCCCCGAATAAGAGCTCCTAAGGATGAATTTCCCCCGAATAAGAGCTTTTCTATTAAAAGCTATTCGGGCAGAACTTTCCCTAAATAATAACTACTTGGGTCGGCTAAAAGTAGCTATTCGGGCAAAATTTCCCCGAATAAAAACTACTTAGGTGAGATTTCTCCCGTATCTTACTAATTAATTAACTAAAACTAAAATTAAAACTAACTAGAATTAACTCAGAATTATATCAAAAATGTTGATAATATTCCAAAATTATTTACTAAATTCTCAAAGGGTTGATGCTTTATTTTTAGGCAAAATTATGAGAAAAAGTTGACTTTTTTTGAATTTGTTGACTTTGACAGAACGTTGACCGCGGCATTTTCAGGCATTTTTCACTATTTGACCCTTAAAACGATAAAATTTGACTAAAATCTCACCGCACACGGGACAAAGTCTTGTGTTTTGCTCAGAATGTCGTTTTTACTTGAAAATTTGGTATGATTTGTCAAAAACGGGCATGGGTCACTATTCAAGATCATCCAGGTCAATGTTGCGAGTCCGATTTCGTGCTAGTTTCGGCCAAATTTCTTCTCTATAAGATTCATTCTTCCACCGTTTCTCGTGTTTCCCCATTCTTACTTCTTGACTTGCAATTTGAATGATTTCGGGTCTGATTCTTCACTTTCGGTATCAACCTACATTGCATCGAAAGTATAAAAGTGTTGCATTTTATTCCAGAGTTTCTGACACCCGAGAATTTCACCCTAAATTTATTATAATCGTTGCATACCTATGTGTGCATTTCTACGTGCACCATTTTTCTTGTTTAATTGTTTGTATTGTGGGTTACTATTCATAATATTTTTGGCTGTTTGGAAAGCTTGATTTTAAATTTTTCCTAAGTCACTCGACATTTAAAAGGAACCAAGAAATTTTTGTTTTGAACTTTCGAGCTTAGGAGTGTGCGTTTGAAAAATATTTTTCGTGACCATTGAATAGTGTTACGTTAGAATATTGCTAGTTTTAATTAAAAGCATTTGTAATTACAATTAGCTTTAATTGATTAAGTTTTTGAGATTAATTAGCTTAGAATATTAATTATATACTACATATAATATAACTATCTCATGAAATAAAATAGAATATAACACATTAGTCATCAAAACATTTGCAAAAATGACCCCTATGTCCTAAGCCTTGGCCGACCCACTCAAGGGAGAAAAGGAGGATTTTTGCTTCTTCAATCTTGCACTTTGAGCTCTTAGATTGATCTTGGGAGGATTTTGAGCAACATAGAGACTTCAACAAACTTCTCCATCTTCAAAAATTGTGAGGGAGTTTCATTTTCTTGATTTTAAAGTTTATGTGCATATGTTAATTTTCTTGATTTGTCAATTATAGCTATATAACTTGTTATGAGTGTTTCCTATGAGTTATTTAATGTCACTAGAGCTAACTTTTGAGGGTTGATAACAAAGTTAATGGTTGAATGTTGGATTTGATCAAAGAAATGATGAATAGTGCCTAGAACTAGGGTTTTGAGAAAATTTGCTAATGGGCTTGAATTGATGCATCAATTAGGTGCTCTAGACCCTAGGGAAGTTAATTGAAAAGCCACGTTAGGTTGAATCACTCGAAATTGAACTTAATTGCATAAATAGCTTACTTTAAAAAGGGGGTTTTACACGTTAAGCAATCCGGGCAAGTTTGGGCATTGATTTGGGTATCCTTGAGCTAAGGAAGCACCTTTGGTACTTTCGTTTCACAAAAATGGGATTTGGTTAGTGTAGTTGTAGTTCAAACCCGTTCGGAGCCTTCCCGAACTTTTTCTTCAAAAATGATTTTTAGTGACTTTAAAAGGCACCTTTGAGCTTAATTAGGAATATAGAAAGACTAGGGTATGATTGGGAATCTCGAACCATGCTTAGGAGAAAGAAAGCTCGGTTAAAGAAAGGGGAAATGTAGTGTTTAGCCATTTTAGTTGCATTTGGAACTTGTTGTGTGTTAGTAATGCCTTGCATTGAATATTTAG
Organism: Ehretia macrophylla; assembly: GCA_037974665.1. Classification (NCBI taxonomy): domain Eukaryota; kingdom Viridiplantae; phylum Streptophyta; class Magnoliopsida; order Boraginales; family Ehretiaceae; genus Ehretia; species Ehretia macrophylla. The sequence goes on along the minus strand of CM075764.1, from coordinate 8,682,536 downwards.
GATGTATTTAAGTTATTTGAGTAGATTATTGGAATTAGTTGTGTTGATTGCTACTTTTGGTATCTTAAAGCTAATATCGTGCTTATATGAACTTTTATCGTGCATATATGTGAGGGCGGCCTACTTTGTCGTCCCTCTTACGTGTTATGTGTTATATTGATTGTTTGTGACTTGTATTGGGTTGCGCAACCTATATCGGACATGGTAGCGTCGAGAAACACGGGCGGCGTCGGGCTTGCCGTGCTCCCTCGACTACCATGGTGCCTATTCCCTTTCTCGCTGAGGCATACTCCACTACCCCAGAGGCGTGGTTCACCTGCTGGGCATGGACCTACCTCGGGAGAAAGGGTCGTAGGATCGGGATACATCCGGAGTATCCCAATTGTGGTGTTTGGGGTTTGCCGGCTTGTTCGTGATGCTCGTGGTTCGTGGCTCGTGGATGAAGACTTAGAAGTGGAACTGTATCCTTTTAAAAGTGATTAATAGTTTGACTTATTGTCTTGTTAGTTTACGTGGCTTGTATATGTTTACTTGTGTTGCATATCATATTGCACGATGGCATGTTGCATCACCTCCCTCGCTGGGCAACTTTGTTGCTCACTCCTCATTTGAAATGTTTCAGGAGAAGCTGAGGTGAATCCCCAGCTGTTAGAAGTAGGAGAAGAAGAAGAAGTTCAAGTAGATTAGAACCCGTGACCTTGTGCGCTGAGGTGGATTTTATGTGCTTCTTGCGTGGAGTTCTTGTTATTAATGTATTTTGAGACTTTGGAGTCTTGTATATATATGTCTAGTTGATGTGTACTAGGATGTTAAAGAAAGTTGTTGGATTGTAATAATGAATTCTAGACTTTAATTTTCCTTGCATGCTTGGAGTGTTTGCTAATCTTCATATGGAACTTAGAATTTTATTGTATTTAATTACTTATGACTAAAAAACCAACTTATCTCGCATGCTTGTGTGCTTTAGTAGAATATTGTTGCTCTAAGGCTTGGATGGCCTTGTGATTGTGTTTTGGCTTTGGAGATATTGTTGATAAGTTGTTGCTTTTAGTTCAGATGTCTTGAATGAATGCTTGCAGGTAACAGTTTTGTCCTTGGTACAGAGGAGACTCTGTCCGAGTGACGGATCCGAGCCTGACTTTAGCGTGGGGTTGGGTTCGGGGCGTTACATTTTAGTGGTATCAGAGCTACTAGAATGCTTGAAGCCGGGTTAAATTTTTTGGCATGTGGGTAGTGGTCTATATGTGAATATATGATTGTTAATTGTTTAAGTACTTAGATAAAAGACATGCTAGCATGAAAAGGAATGATAAAGCTTGACATGATAAGAATATGAAAAGTTAGTGTTGAATGCTGTTAAGTGTTTTATGTGTTCTTATGTGAGTAAAAATGTTTGAAAACAATGTGTAAATTATCTTTGCATAGTTTATTTGCCTATTATAATATTATGTTCTTCTAGCATTGTGATGAGGAGACGAGGTAGACCACGGAGAGAGCCGGAGGAGGCTCCCAGACAGAATGTACCGGGGCAGGATGCTGGGGCAGCCGGGAATGTACCGCAGGGTCAGGAGCCGAGCAATGCCCAAATTTTAGCTACTATGGCTACTGCGATGAATACCATAGCACAGTTTGTGGTTCAGCAGGGTACAGCAGGTGCCGGCAGAGGTAATCAGACTGCCAAAGCAGAGGGCAGTGGTACTGCAGGAGGTAACTTATTTGATAAATTCCTGCATCACGGAGCATATAGTTTTTATGGTGAGCCTGATGATATGAAAGCAGAGTTGTGGCTAAGCAAGTTCCAGAAAGTTGCTGTGATACTTGAGTGTGACGATGAAAGAAAGATCACCTGTGCTGCATTTTTAATGGAGGGTGATGCCGAGGCTTGGTGGCGCACTATTAGAGAAAAATGGGATGCTAAGAGAGTTCATCATGTATGGGCTGACTTTGTTCGTGAGTTTCGAGATAAATATGTATCGGTTGTAGCCCGTGAGAGGCATCAGGATGAGTTTATAGCTTTGAAACAGGGGAACATGACTGTAGACCAGTATGAGGCTACCTTTACGAGACTATCTCGATATGTGCCAGCTTTAGTTCAGCCGGAGGATGTGAAAATCTAGAGATTTATTACAGGGTTGAGGAGTGACATCATGCTTAACTTGTCTTCGCAAGATTATCCGAACTATGCTGCAGTAGTTAGGGCTGCATCGAGATATGAGAAACGTAAGGCAGATGTGTTAGCTCAGTCTAGTCAGTCAAGCAAACGTCAGTTTCAGTCTCAGAGTCAGGGTTATCAGAGGCAGTATCAGCAGCCTGTTCAGACTCAGCAGCCTAGACAGACTCAGAGCTATCCAGGACCAGTTCAGGTACAGTCACAGCCGAGACCAGCTCAGAGCCAGCCACAGGGACAGTCACAGACCCGACCAGTGACTGCTAGATCTCAGCAGGGTAGTTCTGCCACATCTACTTATAGGGCCCCTACAGGAGGAACTGCTGCTAGGAAGAATCTCCAGTGTACTCATTGCAACCGTAAGGGTCACACAGAGGCTGAGTGTTGGAGGAAACTGGGTCGTTGCATAGGTTGTGGCAGTGATCAGCACAGAGTTAGAGATTGTCCCAAGTTTAAATTTGGTCAGGGTCAGACTTCAGGCCAGGGTGCCCAGACTAGAGCTTCAGGAGCAGCTACCGTACCGCGAGGTTAGGCACGGGTATTTGCACTTGACTAGGAGGAGCTTCCAGAGACGACAGTGGTGGTGGAAGGTACTTTTCTTATTAATAGTCAGCCGGTAGTAGTTTTGATAGACACTGGGGCTACACACTCATTCATTACACCTGCATGTGCACAGTCTGCTACATTAAAAGTTGATAAACTGCCGTATGTGATTGAAGTAGGTAATCCTATGGGTACTAAATTTGTTACGGAGTCTGTATGTAAGGATTGTAATATTTGCATTGAGGGTTGCATGTATCCTATTGATTTGATTATCATGCCATTTCGAGACTTTGAGGTTATCTTGGGGATGGATTGGTTGGGGCGATATTATGCATGTTTGGACTGTAGGAGGAAAGTTTTAACTTTAGAAGTACCTAACCAACCTGTTATTAAAGTAACTGGGAGTCGAAAGTCTACTGGGACTCGTATCATATCTTCTATTAAAGCTACTAAAATGTTGAGTAAAGGCTATGATGCATACTTAGCTTATTTAATTAATCAGCCTGGAGATAAATTGAAATTGAATGAAGTACCTGTTATAAAAGAGTTTCCGGGGGTTTTCCCTGAGGAGTTGCCTGGGTTACCACCTGATAGGGAGATTGAGTTTGTGATTGACCTATTGCCGGGAACTAGTCCTATCTCGAGAACCCCGTATAGAATGTCTCCCCCTGAGTTACAAGAATTGAAAATTCAGCTACAGGGTTTGCTTGAGAAAGGTTTTATTCAGCCTAGTTCGTCACCGTGGGGTGCTCCCGTGTTATTTGTGAAAAAGAAAGACGGTACTCTGCGTTTGTGTATAGATTATCGGGGTCTAAATCAGGTAACGGTGAAAAATAAATATCCTTTGCCTTTAATTGAGGAGTTGTTTGATCAGCTATAGGGTGCTATTGTGTTTTCGAAATTTGATTTGAGGTAGGGTTATTATCAGTTGAGGATCAAGAAAGAAGATGTACCTAAGACTGCATTTAGAACCAGGTACGGCCATTATGAGTTTGTTGTGTTACCATTCGGGTTGACAAATGCTCCAGCCGCTTTTATGGATTTGATGCAGAGGGTATTCCGACCCTATCTTGATCAGTTTGTTGTGATTTTTATTGATGATATACTAGTATACTCTAAGTCTGAGTCTGAGCATGAAGAGCATTTGAGAATTGTACTTAAAACCCTGCAAGAACACAAGTTGTTTGCCAAATTTAGCAAATGCGAATTCTGGTTAAAACATGTTGCCTTTTTAGGTCATATCATTTCCCAAGAGGGAATATCTGTTGATCCTGCTAAAATTGATGTGGTTATGTCATGGAAGATACCTGAAACTGTCACGGAAGTCCGTAGTTTCTTGGGATTAGCGGGCTATTATAGGCGATTTGTTAAAGATTTTTCAAAGATTGCAGGACCTTTGACTACTTTAACTCAGAAGAAAACTGTGTTTAATTGGGATGACAAATGTGAAGCCAGTTTCCAGGAGTTGAAAAAGAGACTTACCACTGCACCTATCCTTGCCTTGCCTGAGGGAACCGAGAACTTGGTGATTTATAGTGACGCTTCGAAAGAAGGCTTAGGTTGTGTTTTGATGCAAAATGGTAAAGTCATAGCATATGCCTCTAGGAAATTGAAACCATATGAACTCAATTATCCTACACATGATTTGGAGCTTGCAGCTATTGTCTTTGCTTTGAAGAAATGGCGGCATTATTTGTGGGGCAACAAATTTGAAATATTTACTGACCATAAAAGTTTGAAATATTTGTTTTCTCAAAAAGATTTGAATATGAGGCAAAGGCGTTGGCTAGAACTGTTAAATGATTATAACTGTACCATTAGCTATTTGTCGGGAAAAGCTAATACTGTTGCAGATGCATTGAGCCGAAAAGCTTCTGTGGCCTGTTTGATAATCAAGGATTGGGAGATTGTAGAAGAGCTTTGTTTGTGGAAACCAGAGGCTTCTAGATCAGGTATCCAATTCGCTAGCCTACAAATCCAATCTTTATTGCTATCTAGAATCAGAGAAGCACAACAATCAAATTCTCAGTTGTTGAAGCTTTTAGAGAAGTCAAAAGGGGGAGAGTCCGACTTTAAGATGCATGATGATGGACTTCTCAGGTACAGGAATAGAATTTGCATTCCCAGTAATTCGACTGTGAAAGATGAAATTCTTGCTGAGGCTCATGCTTCTAAATATACAATTCATCATGGAAGCACAAAAATGTATAGAGATTTGAAACAGAATTTCTGGTGGAACAACATGAAGAGAGAGATAGCTGAGTATGTAGCTAAATGTTTGACTTGTCAGAAAGTTAAGGCGGAACATCAGAGGCCAGCAGGATTGTTGCAGCCGTTGGAGATTCCGGTTTGGAAATGGGATCAGGTTACTATGGATCTTGTGTCGGATTTACCGAGATCACCATGAGGTAATGATTCTGTGTGGGTTGTAGTAGACAGGTTGACGAAGAGTTCGCATTTTATTGCTACAAAGAAAACAGATTCTCTCGATAAATTGGCCGAGCTTTATGTTGAAAATATTGTGAGACTGCATGGAGTTCCATCCCAGATAGTGTCAAACAGGGTTCCCAGGTTTACATCACAATTCTGGCAGAAACTACAAAAGGCTTTGGGGACTAATTGGAGTTTTAGTACTGCTTATCACCTGCAGACAGATGGCCAGTCAGAGAGGAATATCAGGATACTGGAAGATATGTTGAGACCTTGTGTTCTGGCTTCTGGCAAGAATTGGGAGAAATATCTGCCTTTAGCAGAGTTTGCTTACAATAACAGTTATCAGGCCACTATTGGCATGGCACCCTACGAGGCACTTTATGGGCGAAAATGTCGGTCTCCATTGTATTGGGATGAGGTAGGTGAGATGAAAACAGTTGATCCCTCTATTCTTCCGGAGATGATTAAAATGGTGGATAATGTGAGACTTATAAAGAAAAGGATGCTTACAGCTCAGAGTCGACAGAAGAATTATGCTGATAGACGTCGACGGGAGTTAGTATTTTCTAAAGGTGATCATGTTTTCTTGAAAGTTTCTCCACGAAAAGGTTTGATTCGGCACGACAAAGGAGGTAAACTTAGTCCTAGATACGTGGGACCATTTGAGATCACTGAGAAAGTTAGGGATTTAGCTTACAGATTGGCCTTACCTCCGAGTTTGGGTCGGATTCATGATGTTTTTCATGTGTCACTGCTGAGAAAGTATAATCCTGATCCGTCGCATATCATTGAGCCGGAGCCGTTGGAGATTGATGAGTCTTTAGTATACGTTAAGAAACCTCTTCGAGTGGTTGACCAAAAGATTCAGGAACTTCGAACTAAAAGCATTCCTACGGTAAAAGTTCTTTGGGATCATCATGGAGTTGAAAATGAAACTTAGGAGCGAGAAGATGAGATCAGAGAGAAGTATCCGGAGCTCTTTACCAAATCATGTAAGAATTGCGAGGACGCAATTAGTTTAAGGGGGAGAGGGTGTGACACCCGAGAATTTCACCCTAAATTTATTATAATCCTTGCATACCTATGTGCGCATTTCTACGTGCATCATTTTTCTTGTTTAATTGTTTTTATTGTGGGTTATTCATAATATTTTTGACTGTTTCAAAAGCTTGATTTTAAATTTTTCCTAGGTCACTCGACATTTAAAAGGAACCAAGAAATTTTCGTTTTGAACTTTCGAACTTAGGAGTGTGCGTTTGAAAAATATTTTTCGTGACCATTGAATAGTGTTACGTTAGAATAGTGCTAGTTTTAATTAAAAGCATTTGTAATAGCAATTAGCTTTAATTGATTAAGTTTTTTAGATTAATTAGCTTAGAATATTAATTATATAACACATATAACATAACTATCTCATGAAATTAAATAGAATAGAACACATTAGTCCTCAAAACATTTGCAGAAATGACCCCTATGTCCTAAGCCTTGGCCGACCCACTGAAGGGAGAAAAGGAGGATTTTTGCTTCTTCAATCTTGCACTTTGAGCTCTTAGATTGATCTTGGGAGGATTTTGAGCAACATAGAGACTTCAACAAACTTCTACATCTTCAAAAATTGTGAGGGAGTTTCATTTTCTTGATTTTAAAGTTTATGTGCATATGTTAATTTTCTTGATTTGTCAATTATAGCTATATAACTTGTTATGAGTGTTTCCTATGAGTTATTTAATGTCTCTAGAGCTAACTTTTGAGGGTTGATAACAAAGTAAATGGTTGAATGTTGGATTTGATCAAAGAAATGATGAATAGTGCCTAGAATTAGGGTTTTGAGAAAATTTGCTAATTGGCTTGAATTGATGCATCAATTAGGTGCTCTAGACCCTAGGGAAGTTAATTGAAAAGCCACGTTAGGTTGAATCACTCGAATTTGAACTTAATTGCATAATTAGCTTACTTTAAAAAGGGGGTTTTATACGTTAAGCAATCTGGGCAAGTTTTGACATTGATTTGGGTGTCCTTGAGCTAAAGAAGCACCTTTGGTGCTTTCGTTTCGCGAAAATGGGATTTGGTTAGTATAGTTGTAGTTCAAACCCGTTCGGGGCCTTCCCGAACTTTTGCTTCAAAAATGAGTTTTAGTGACTTTAAAAGGCACCTTTGAGCTTAATTAGGAATATAGAAAGACTAGGGTATGATTGGGAATCTCGAACCATGCTTAGGAGAAAGAAAGCTCGGTTAAAGAAAGGGGAAATGTAGTGTTTAGCCATTTTAGTTGCATTTGGAACTTGTTGTGTGTTAGTAATGCCTTGCATTGAATATTTAGGATGTATTTAAGTTATTTGAGTAGATTATTGGAATTAGTTGTGTTGATTGCTACTTTTGGTATCTTAAAGCTAATATCGTGCTTATATGAACTTTTATCGTGCATATATGTGAGGGCGGCCTACTTTGTCGTCCCTCTTACGTGTTATGTGTTATATTGATTGTTTGTGACTTGTATTGGGTTGCGCAACCTATATCGGACATGGTAGCGTCGAGAAACACGGGCGGCGTCGGGCTTGCCGTGCTCCCTCGACTACCATGGTGCCTATTCCCTTTCTCGCTGAGGCATACTCCACTACCCCAGAGGCGTGGTTCACCTGCTAGGCATGGACCTACCTCGGGAGAAAGGGTCGTAGGATCAGGATACATCCGGAGTATCCCAATTGTGGTGTTTGGGGTTTGCCGGCTTGTTCGTGATGCTCGTAGTTCGTGTCTCGTGGATGAAGTCTTGAAAGTGGAACCGTATCCTTTTTAAAATGATTAATAGTTTGACTTATTGTCTTGTTAGCTTATGTGGCTTGTATATGTTTACTTGTGTTTCATATCATATTGCACGTTGGCATGTTGCATCACCTCTTTCGCTGAGCAACTTTGTTACTCACTCCTCATTTGAAATGTTTCAGGAGAAGCTGAGGTGAATCCCCAGTTGTTAGAAGTAGGAGAAGAAGAAGAAGCTCAAGTAGAACAGAACCTGGGACCTTGGATGCTGAGGTGGGTTTTATGTGCTTGTGGCAGGGAGTTCTTGTTATTAATGTATTTTGAGACTTTGGAGTCTTGTATATATATATGTCTAGTTGATGTATACTAGGATATTAAAGAAAGTTGTTGGATTGTAATAATGAATTCTAGACTTTAATTTTCCTTGCATGCTTGGAGTGTTTGCTAATCTTCATATGGAACTTAGAATTTTATTGTATTTAATTACTTATGACTAAAAAACCAACTTATCCGCATGCTTGTGTGCTTTAGTAGAATATTGTTGCTCCAAGGCTTGGATGGCCTTGTGATTGTGTTTTGGCTTTGGAGATATTGTTGATAAGTTGTTGCTTTTAGTTCAGATGTCTTGAATGAATGCTTGCAGGTAACAGTTTTGTCCTTGGTACAGAGGAGACTCTGTCCGAGTGACGGATCCGAGCTTGACTTTAGCGTGGGGTTGGGTTCGGGGCGTTACAGAGTTAATATGCAAATGGAGTACAAATACCATGGTTTGAGTGCTGCAAATACAGTCACATCAATATCCCTAAACCTAAACATTATTTGTCCTCAAGCAAGACTGTCTTTAAAACAGATTCAAAGTGAAATTTTCGAAAATTTTTACAAGTCAAAACAAGTGAATGCATCTATCCTAACCTTTTGTCAAAAAATTTCTAACATGAAACATGAGAAGTACAATTCACTATCTTAAACCTATTCAACAATTAATGATGAACATGATAAGAGAACCTTTACTTAATTTTTCTCAAATAGATACTCTTCTTGGAAATGACTATTGATTATTTCGGAGTATATATTTAGAAGTAAACTAAGCAAATTAAGTTCAATTAGTTCCCAACTTTCAAGACATGCAATTAGATTGGACCTTGACATTCTTGCCTTTATTTGCAAACAAACTCTTGATCATGCCTTAACCCTTTTTACATTTGCTAGAAATATAAAAGTACAACTTAATACTATCTCTGTTTAGTGCTCAGCTTCATTTGTTTTTTGAATATCCCATGTAACGGGCTTTAAGGCCAACAATCCCCCGCCATTATGACTGAGGTTGCCAGGTTTAAAAGGGACCCCTACATGCCTTAATCACCCGGGATATCCAGGCTCGAAACCTTATACTATAGCACATATCCCAAATTACAATATCTAGGATAGTGGTGCTTAGAGATTTACAACATATTTACACCAAAAATTATTCAACAATAGAGGTATGTACAACTCTTTTTCCTTTTTCTATTTTCTCTTTGTTTTTCTTTTTCACTTTTTTCTTTTTTCAGAGTGTACATACAGACAGAGTAACATAACATACTGTACAGACATGGTATAAGGGTTCAAGTTTTAATCACAAGGAGTTCTCATAACAAACGGTAATCATATCTTAGTCATTTCATAATCACATAGCTATCAATTGAAGAAAAGAAGAACAACTAGGTTTACTCATGAATACAGTACCTCAAAGTTTTTCTTACAGAGTTTCCTTAGAGTTTTTCACAGTACATAACTAACAACACAGATTCTCAAATCATCTAAATCATTTTCCTCTAAACAAGTATGATAGCAAAATACTCTTCCACATGAACAAAAATGGTGTATTTCTTGCATATTTAAAAAAATATTTTCATGAAATATACGCACCCCTACACCGAAACTTTACTTGTCCTCAAGCAAATAACAATGTAAGACAATGATAGTGTAATATACAAATAATATCACAATGACAAATGTTACATCCCCAAACCTATGGTTTGCTTACTCTACAATGCATGTTGATCAGGTATAAAGGGAAATGTAGTAAGGAAATATATCACCTGATGTGAAGTATTCCTATGTTGATGCCAAAGCTTTTCTACTATCGTTTGCCGAAAGATGTATCATTCTGCATTTAAAGATTAGTAGACAAAGCATTTTACAAATTATCATCAACACAACAAAAAATAGTTAGTTATACTAAATAAATAAAAATAGTCAAATAAATATATTGGGGAGAAACCAAAAAGAAATATGGTCACGAAAAATAACTAATACATAAAGCAAATAAATAAACTACCCAAACCATTTAGACTCTTTTATGGGGTTCTAGAGTTATGACAAAAATTTAAACAAACAGTAAAGCATTAAAAAGAACACTAGGTTGCCTCATAGTAGCGCTAAGTTTATAATCTTCAGCCATACTACAAAAGTTACACAGACAGAAAATAAACACACATAATAAGAAAGCATTTAAAAATCTGTTTGCCTCTTAGTAGCGCTGAGTTTTACGCCCTTAGCCAGGCGCCAATGTTAAAGCAATCTATGTTTAAAGCTTTTTGGCACATATTGTCTGATAATCATTTCAGCACAGTTCTTGAAAGGAAAAAGATCATGTAACAGATAATGTTTCATTGTTCCTACAGAACATGCCTTTTCCAAGTCACTTTGAAAAAGTGACAATTCCCATCCCAATGTAATGTGTGTGTGAATATTCATGGTTATGTCAACATGGGCTACTTGGTGTTGTAAATCTGTGTGTCCCAAATTGAGTTCCACAAAAGGGGAAGACTCATTCAAAGAAAAAGTGAGATGACTTTCAACAGGAGAGAGAATGGATGTTAAAACTTCCTTATCAGTGTTATAGTTAGTTGAAAATGACATAGAAGCTTTTGACTTATTCTCTTGGTCAATTTGATATAAAAGTCGTTTACTCTCATTAATTTCTTCTACAGCTGTCAGGAAGGATAGAGGATTTAAAGTAGACTCAATAGACTTATCCTGAAATAGTAAAGACTCTAAGGAAGTGTGCACACTCATCTTCCTTGAAGAGGAATCAAAGTCGGGTTGAGTCATTATATTACTAAGGTTATCATTTCCTTCTAAACGAGACATTTCATTATTTTCCTCAAACATGTTGTCTACCTCAATCCTGGTATTACACTCTCTACCCTGACTATATCCACTAAACACTTCTATCACCTCAACTTGATTTTGGGTAGTTTCGTGATGAACGAAACTAGATTGGGCTTGTGAACTAATTACAGGTTGAATCGGGTGCTCATCTATCTCCCAACCATTTATGCTCTTAGTTAATTGACCGATTTGGTCTTGTAGTCTATCTATGGATTGATGGTTAGATTCAACGAACTAGACAAGTTGGCCGAATTTGTCGTCAAAGTTTGGTTCAGAAGAAGAAAGTTCAACCGAGTTTGGATAGCAAAAGTTTTGTTTAAAATAATTACTTTGAAAGTTTTCGCAAAACTAGGAAGAATTGGGGTTTTGAAATGCATTTTCAAAATTTTGAGGCAAAAAAGATGTATCATTTTGATCCCAAAATGAATTTTGATGATTTTTCCATTCCAGATCATATGCATTTGAGTACAAATCATTGTTTAAAAAATAACCATGAGAAGTAGAATTATGACTATGGAAAAACTTGGGATAAATGGGACAATTTGCAAGGTATTCGCAAATTGAAAACAAATTTCACATATATTTGGGATAGGGGGTTAAGTTGTTTCATTAAAAGAGATGAATCATTAAAATGAGTCATTTCCCAATCTTTCAAAATTTTCCCTTTTTTGTTATTTTTTATTTTATTATTATTATAATATATTTTTTATATTTTATATTTTTTTATATTTTTTTATATTTTTATTTTATATTTTATTTTTTATTTTTTATTTTTTATTTTTTAATTTTTTTTAAAAATAAAGTGGATAGAAGAAACACTTAAACAAGTTCACACATACTTTTATAAAAAACTAAACTATACCGTGCTTCCCCGACAACGGCGCCAAAAACTTGATGCAACCCGATGGGTGTGTGAAAAGTGTATAAAATAAACCAAGTTAAAATACCCGCAAGTGCACGGATCTTTGTAGTATAGTGTGCTATGAGTATGGAATTGTATCATAGGGAAACTCGTTAGTTAATTTAGTGAAGTAGTGTGAAAGTGTTAAAGCGCTTAAGTGACAGGTTTGCAGATTTGTTTGAGTGACGTGCTGAAATGTAAATTAATCTACAACTAACTAAATTATCTAAGTTAAGCTAAGTATTAGTGGGATATAAGAAGTGCTGATCTAGGGGTCGAATATGTAAATGAGGCAATTAATCTAGGTTCGGCATCCAGGTTATTTAATTATATGCAAGGGCTTAACCTACAAGCATACACCCGGTTAAGCTAAAAGCTATAGATCTAGTTAATCTACTTAGTTTATTTTAACCAAGTACAACAAGGCAAACTAAACTAAGGAATTAACCTTCTAGATAGAAACTATAGTACAACCTATAGTTTCATGAAATCTATAGTACAACCTATAGATTCATGATTAAAACAATTATATGGTACGAAAGTAACGCAATCATAATATCAACTACAAGTATAATATTATGACATGAAAGTAAAGTAATCATAACATCTACTTAAAAGCATTACGTATGAAAGACAATACTGAATTAAAGTAAGCCATACATTGCAATTTAGAATTGAATAAATTGAATCTGAGACCATATATTAAAAGACTATCATTTACAATATTATCCCCTAGATATCAATCTACTCACACATAATTGAATACAAATTTTATAAATAAAAGAGAGTCAAGAAAGGCTCTCTCGTATTGACGAACGCGTATTTCTGATTCTCAAAATTTGAGTAGAGGTTTGACGCAAAATAGCTATTCGGACGGAACTAATTTCCCTCGAATAAGAGTTACTATGGATAAATTTCTCCTGAATAAAAGATTTTCTATTAAAAGCTATTCGGACAGAACTTCCCCCAAATAATAACTACTTGGGTCGGATTTCCCCCTAAAAGTAGCTATTCGGGCAAAATTTTTCCGAATAAGAGTTACTTAGGTGGGATTTCCCCCGTATCCTACTAATTACTTAACTAAAACTAAAATTAAAACTAACTAGAATTAACTCAGAATTATGTGAAAAATATGATAATATTCCAAAATTAATTATGGTCATAAAAATACATGCCTTGTGCCCGACCAACTTGGATCCCGTGAAAATTATTATCTAAAGTAATGTGATCATCAAACACAACCAAGTCACCAAAATTGTACGGGACTGCCATTGCAGTCTTGTTGCCCCATTCTGGTGACCCTACAATGGCAGCAGTTGCATTTTGATAATTCTTGCCATTGTAGAGTACGTCATGGAAGTAAAAGACCATTTCTTTGCAGGGACGACGAGCACAAGTTTTTTTGCTTGTTGTGGCAATGGAGGTAGAGAAAAGAAGGCAGAGGAAGAGAGCTATTGTGAGTGTATTGGCAGCCATTGCTAGATGACCAATAATGGAGAACAACAAGATGTGTTCAACTTATTGCTCTAGCTTAGGCTAGCTCTGGGGTGGTGTGAGCTTGCTTATACTCTAGATCGTATTATTTGTAAGATTGGATGGTGACTGAAGTTGATCAAATGTGCACTGGGCTTTCATCCAGTGGTAATGTTACTCTTTGTTATATAAGAGGTTATGAGTTCGAGTTTTGTTCATTACGTTGTACGGTCTAAATCTCTCCTAAATAAAAATAAAAATAAAAAAGATTTTTTTAGTTTGATGCAATACAGCATACTAGTGTCTTTCGAATTTGTTTCTAAATATGGGAAGAAGAGAACCTCAACTTTTTTAGTACTAACTAGTAATTTTTATTCTAACAATTAAACATTTCATTGATGGAAATTCATGTAGAATACTTTAATTAAAGAATAATTATTTATATAGATAAATTATAAATATCAATACAATCACATAACATACTAGGTTACTCCACCCAATACTGAATAATCTTACAATAAAACCTCATAATATTTGACATGGTATCTTGTCCATATATCTATGTGTGACGCATCTTTTTTTTTAAAAAAAAAAAAAATTGTTAAGTTCTTGTATGACAACTTCTTGATACAACTCTTCTCACTGACTCTATTCTTCCGTGTCAATTGTTGTATAAAAAAAAGGTTATTTCTTCAACTTGGGTCACAAGTGAGGAGAAGAGTTAAAGAATAGTTTTTTTTTCCCCACATTGATTGCAAATTATAAATTCCAAGAACAAACTAAATCTAAGATCCTGAAATGCTCATCCAACTAATTATTAAGATCAATTGATTTTAGAATAAAATCTCATAATTTTATAATACTTTCGTTGAAATGGATATTTTACTCAATTCTCTTACAAATTGAAAAAAAAAAAATTAAATAGCATACTTATGCCATAACTATAGATAAATTAGAAGCCAGATAAAAACTGCTGCTTGTGCAAATAGTCTAATCGAGGTGAACACTACAAGAAAAATCGGTCTCGGCGACGGGATATCACCGTGCCCTCGCTTTTTCGGCGAGGGCAATTCGACGAGGACTGACTCTTGCCCTCTCCGAATCGGCGAGGGCCGACTCTTTCCCTCGCCATATCGGCGAGGGCCGAATCTTGCCCTCGCCGAATTGGCGAGGGTCAGGGACTTACCTCGCCGAACCGGCGAGGGAGGTGACATTTCGTTGCTGAAATATCAAGGGACAAGAACTTCCCTCGCCGATTAGTATTAAAGTGTACATTTAACAATTACGATTATTAAATGTAATGAGTGTTTTAAAAGCATTAAATTTAAATTAAATAATATGAATTATTGGTTTTAAATAATTATACATATAGCTACTAACTAATAATTTTCCTTCTTAAAATGTCCTGGATTGGTATGTACATAACTCGAGTAAAGCTTCGAAATTTCGGCTTTGATTGTAATAATACTTTATTCATAATTACTTACAAAATAAAATATGGCTTTTACTATAAATAAAAACATGTTTACATCCTTTAAACAATTTATGGGACAAATTGTTGTCTACGTGAAATATAAATTATATGCAATATTAATATTTAACGTATTGCAAAATATAAACAATTACTTATTTGTAATCAACAAAACAGAATTATAATTAAAGTATTTTATTATAATAGTTAATACATTACAAACATTTGCCTAATTTTACATTGATAATTAATAAAGGATTACATATCATCCTTTTTTAATACAGAAACACATCTACTTAATACCTAACATAATTAAAGATTACAAATTCTGATACTTTCAACGAGGTTAAAAAGATAGAGATATTAGGGGAAAAAGTTTGGGCACTGGATCCGCATCATTTGGTCTTGAACGAGCTGGCCTACTTGGGCATTCGAAATGTATTCGTCGTATTTTGGCAGAGCATTTAGATCAAGGGCTGGTTTAACAAACTTGGAGTAATTTGGATACTCCTTCATTGTATCCACCTTTTCTTTAATAGTTACTCGAACAGAATCTTTCAGATGAGGTTGATCCTTACTCATCCTTCAAACTTTTTAGATGAAAAGTACAATTACAAATTTAAGATGCTATGAGAAAACGCATTGTCAAGTGCTATTTATAGGATGGAGGTCATTGAATGCGAAGATTGATAGCTTCGTGAGCATATGAAGACAAATCTTCATTTTTTGTAAGGGTCAAGATATCAACTAATGGTTCGCAAACACGTGACTGTCCACCATTGGTTTTGGATGGTCAAATAATTGGGGACATGCGTGCACGCTAGTTTCGAGGTTTAAAAGCTGATGTGTCCATCTCATTTCAAAATCGGGGCCCTATTAGTTTGGACGATTTTCTGCCACGTGGCGTGCACGCGAACACAATACAAGCAAAACAGGTGTCTCGCTATGTCTATTCCAAAACGGGGCCATCGCATTTCATATTAGCTAATGCGATTATTATTAACAACTGAAACAACAAGAACAAGAAGTAAAAAAATAAACTATTAGCTAATTAATATAATTATTGTGATGAAAATATTGCAAGACATGTCCCTTATAAGTTTGGACTCTTTTATGTACTTTTTGTTGCGTATAACATATTCTCATAGTGCTAATGACAAGATTGATCAATAGTATGTTACATTCCTCGTGAAAACCAAAGACATAGTGATGGGACTTGACGACATTGATGAAACTATTTACAATTCAATTTTAGTATTTTAACTACACAAAATGCTTTTACAAGTACAACATATTCTATTTAAAAACTATTTACACTATTCAGAACTAATTCTTAAATATAATCGGTTTATTAATGAATTATGTAAATAGAGAATATAAAAATGTAATTAATATAATATTCTCATGTCAAATCAAAATTAATTATTTAGACTTGTGTGTTTTTTCAAAATTACTACATATAGTAGTAAATTTTTGGTTCATAAACAACTTCACATAATTATTTATGAATTAACATCATTTACATTATATTTTTATAAGGTTTAAGTTAAAATAAAATATAATAAATAAAAAGATAATTGTGGAGAAAAACAAACTACTAGCTAATTAATATAATTATTTTTATGAAAATATGAAAAAACATATTAAATAAATTTGTTTAAAGTTTAAAGTTAATAAACAAATCATAATTAAAAACACAATATAATATGTACTTATTATTCTAATTATGTTATTATTTAGTTAAACAAATTAATATGTAAAAAAAAGTGAAGATAATAAAAAAAAGTGAAAAAAATAAAATAATATTAAATTTATATAATATTCATGATGCAAAAAATGTAAAACAAATTAATATTGAAAATAAAACTGTAAATATAAAGTTAATAAACAAATCATAATTAAAAACACAATATAATATGTAATTATTATACGAATTATGTTATTCTTTAGTTAAACAAATTCATATGTAAAAAAAAAAGTGAAGATAATAAAAAAATGTGAAAAAAGTAATATTAAATTTATATAATATTCATGATGAAAACAATGTAAAACAAATTAATATTGAAAAAAAAACTGTAAATATAATAAAAAAAAATTGAAAAAAAAAATTAAATAATCCAAGGGGCAAGGTCTATTGGTTTATGGGCCTTATCTGATCTCCACTTTCAAAAAACAAAAAAAAAAAACCCCAAACCCCCAAACCCCCACCGCCCCCTCCCCCCCCCCCCTTCCCCCTCACGTTGCGTAGCAGGTACCCACTCCCCCTACTCGCATCCCCTTGCCCCTAACCCACCAGAGGAGCATACCCTACCCTCTTACCCCCTACTTGTGTACCCCACCCCCCTCAAACACCCCCTACCCGTATACCCCACCACCAACTTGGTAAACCCACCCCCTACCCCTTACCCCCCACCCTAACCCGTCAACCCATCCCCTACCTCCCCTACCCGTCAACCCACCCCCCATCCGTGGCATCAAGGGTAAATTTTTTTTTTGGTTATGTATTTACATACATATATAAATTTGTATATACATAAGCTAAAGCATTAGATCTCACATCTTATGCTTTGAAAGCAAAAACCCCAGTAGCATCTCCAAATCAATCATCAACCCCAGTAAAGGTTGAAGATAAACAGATAACATATACACCATATTCTACCCAGTCACCCCTAGGTAGAAACCTCACAGTTTTGGGGACAATTACCCCTCAAAAACAGTTAACAGATGTTCATGCAGGTACTGCAGGTACATCGTCTTCCCAGACGACAGTCAGTAACAGGTTTCAGCCGCTTGTTACTAAGAAGAAGACAGTAACCCCAGAACCAAAACAACCTCAACCACAGTTACCATCACCCACATACATATACAAGAATGTATTCGATCAGATTCTTGTAACAGAACCTTTCCATTTCAAACAGAACCCCAATATGACCCCCGAGGAGTTTGCAAGAGCGTTTCTTCACCCGCATTCAAACTACATCCCAGATAACACCTATAAAGACCAGAAATATTATGAGACAATTCTCATAAAAACAGAGTCCATTGAGTTTGTCCCAAATGACAAAGACAAACAGCCAGGCCAGTATAGCCATGTCAAGGCTAAACTCCAGAAGGTGATCACTCTCGATCAATGGGGACAACCCCCACAGAAAACCAAACAGATTCCAAATGGAACGGTAAATGCTGTCTTATACCTTTCTGATTCATTTACTTGGATTTGCCAAAATCCTGATTTCATGTCGAATTTACTGAAGACATGGGCCTGATTATATATATATGTATATATATAAATTAAGTTTTATTTAAATTTTTATAACCATTTTTTTTGAATTTTTTAGGGAATTTATTGAATTATAATGTTTTTGTTTTTTTAACATTTTTTTTATGTTAAAATAATTTTTTCAACATATAATTTTCGGTTTTTTTAAAAAAATTTCTGAGATTTTTTTTTTCCAGTTTTATTTAACTTTTTATAACCATTTTTTTCTGAATTTTTTAGGGAATTTATTGAATTATATTGTTTTTGTTTTTTCACAATATGTTGTGTTAAAATAATTTTTTCAACATATAATTTTTGGATTTTTTTATTTATGAAATTATTGATTTTTTTCAGTTTTATTTCAATTTTTATAACCTTTTTTTGTCCAAATTTTTTTCTTAAACTTATTGAATTATCTTGTTTTTCTTTATTATTTTATAAATAATTTCTACATTAAAAATAATAGTTAACGTAAATCAATATATTGTAACTTAAATCAATATTATTTTTAATTACCTTTTTATTATAATATTAATAGCTTATTTCATTTGTTTGGATTTTCTACAGGTACGTTTAGGGGTATTGGAGCAATTGGTGGAAATGTTTAAAGATTCCATAGGCTCTGGTTAGTTTTATGATTTATATAGTATTTATTGTACAATCTATTTTATAGTGGTTGTAAGTCCATTTCATTAATTTAAAGTTATTCCGTGTAACTTTATGTTTAATATATTGTCTGAATTAAGCCGTTAGGGTTTTGTGAATATAGAGTTTAACTTTCTGTATGAAGGGGTGTGTTGGTCTGCGCAGCTGGATAAGCAAAACGAGACGTACAACAAACTGCAACAAGAAACTTCAACGCAGCTACGTGAACTCCAAGCACAGCTAGCACTAATTACTTTTATGTTACCTGTTCCTGCACCTGCTCCTGAACAACAACAGTGTTCGTCGTCTTCGTCTTCATCTTCATCTTCAAATGATGGTCATAGGGAATAGAATTGTGAACTTTTATAATGTTATGACAATTTACAATTAGATTGTAATAATTTTTGGATTTATTGTGAACAATTTATTTACTTTTTTAGTAGCTAAATGTATAAATATGTGGTTTTTAATTTGTTTTGCAATACAAAATATTTAATTCACAGGTGAAACAACTTATTATAGTAAAAATTATAATGGAAATTTAGAAATGTTCACATTTATACGAGGGTTGGACAAAAAAATGGGCTAGCGCACAGAGAGGGATGAAATCCGCGAGGGCACGGCGAGGGACGTAAACGGCGAGGGTACGGAGAGGGACGAAATCGGCGAGGGCACAGAGAGAGACGAAATCGGCGAGGGCACGGAGAGGGAAGAAAATGGCGGAGGCACGGAGTGGGACGAAAATGGAGAGGGCACGGAGAGGGACGAAAACGGTGAGGGCTTGTTGCCCTCGCATAGTCGTCGCCGCAAATGTCACTTGCCGAGTCATCGCCGAATGGCGTGGGGTCGGCAAGGGACAACAATTCACTAACGAAGGTTTCGGCGATGGATGATTCCTCTCGTCGGGCCCTCGCCGAGACTCCTTTAGCGTCGGCCCGGTGAGGGGAATCGTCCCTCGCCGAAACCGATTTTTCTTGTAGTGGAATTTGGATCTTTTATGCAAGTATAATCCTCCACTTATTATCTGATTGATGTGATAACTTTTAACTCATAATGCAGCAAATTTGGTAGCTAATGTTTCCTACCATTCTTCTTAGGCTTTTCTCAAAGAGCCAATTTACGTGTATATAAGTTGAATTTTATATATCCACAACCAACTCGTACACTTTTATATATATATATATATATACCTAATCTGGAGTCTGGTAGAATCAGCTGTAGAAAACTTTTCTTTGGTCTTTTCAAAGAATCTGGAAGGAATTAGACCTTCTTGGATACAGTTCATATCTGCTCTTGAGTCTAATAGCGCAATGGTTTCAAGTTTGAAATCATTGATTTTGATGGTTAACTGAACATACCATTTTTGGTACGTTATTCTGTTGAGGAGATTAAGATAATCTTCTGCGGGGCCAGAAGTA
Organism: Ehretia macrophylla; assembly: GCA_037974665.1. NCBI lineage: Eukaryota > Viridiplantae > Streptophyta > Magnoliopsida > Boraginales > Ehretiaceae > Ehretia > Ehretia macrophylla. The sequence continues at coordinate 8,662,313 of CM075764.1, read as the reverse complement.
CCTGCTTCTTCATGACGCTTGCCTAAGGCAACTTGAGTCATATGGTCAAGTTGTTCATCCTGGACAGGATGCTCTTGGCGATCAAGTTGGCTTTCAACTTGAAGAATGAGAACTTCTTGATGAAGTTGTTCATGATCAATTCTAAGATTGTCAATCTCTTGACCATGCTCTCTTCTGATTTGTTGAATCTCAATTTTCAACTGATTTATCTCTCTTTGGAGATCAGAAATTCCAACTGGTTGAGATTTCTTTTTCTGGAATTGGCTGAGAACGTCAGAATAATTTGTATTCTTATTCTCGGTTTGAAAGATTATGGAAGAAGGTTTCTTTTCTTCTTTATGATCCATAATATCTTTAAGTCTTTCTTCTGGATCATTGATCTTACAGATCATATCGATCATGAGACCATGAGAATCTGTGAGGACATTTAATCCTTTCTGGCAAAAATATGCTCCTATGGTAGGACATGCACATTCTTGTTTGGTGTTGGAAGAACTACTGGAATAGTAATCTGTTCCAATTTGATTGATATTATCTTCATCAGAACATTCTGAAGAAGAACTGGATGATGTTTCAATATTATCAATGGACTGAATGATTCTGCTCTTTGTTTCTTCATCTAATTCTAATGATTGAATTAGTGATCTGACTTTGCAATCTTTTGCAAAATGTCCTGGTTTACCACATTTGAAACATCATGTGGTTTTTTGTTGTTTTGAATTATGTTTCTTATGTGAAGTTTTCCATTTTGTTTGTGAAAATTTCTGGTAATGTTTCTTTTTATGACCGTATGGTTTATTGCCATACTTCTGGTTATATTTTTATCCTAAAGATTTGTAATAATTTTTATATCTTCTGGAGGATATCCTTGGCTTGTAAGCCCTCTGTTTGTGTGGTGGATGGAATGGTTCCATGCCGTATTGTTCACACCAATTTCCTAGTTCTTTTCTGTTAGATTGTTTTTTGATCTGTGCTTTAAGACGAAGATCTGTGCAGATCTTTAAAGCAGTTTTGTTGATATGGGATATGATGTCTCCATATGTCATTAGATCATAATCGAGACCTGGGAATTCAAGTGAGAGGGCATCCTTCACTTGCTGAGCAAATAACTTTGAAAGACCAGAAAGAAATCTTTTTTTCCAATAACTGGCGTTATTGTCAGTTCTTTGATAGAGTTTACTGAGAAAGACATCCTTATACCATCGGAAGTCTTGGAGAGTACGACATCTGAGGTTTTGAAGGATTTCAGATGTTCGTTCTTGGTAAATAGAAGGATCACCTATGAAATGGTAGGTGATATCGTAGACAAGGGCCGCAAGAGCGCAAGACTCTGTTTGTCCTTGATCATTGACAACTGGTTCACCTTGTCCATCGGTTTTCACCAAGTTAAGGATTCTGATTCTGGTGGCTTCATCAAGATGATCATCCCACCATCCTTTGAGTTGGCCATTGAAGCCAAGTATGATATTTCTGGTTGCTACTCTTTTCGAAGTAGTCTGTTTGTATATATTACCAATAATGATCATTTGTTTGGTAAAATTGAGAATCTGGTATTCTGTCATTCCATCAATATTCCATTCATAGATCTGATTGCCTTAAAAGGCACGCTGAGAATGGGTTTCTTCAATTTGAAGATCTGGAGGTGATGGTTTGTTGATTTCAATCCTTCAGCTTCAAACTTCGGCATTAATATGCTTTCAGAAGTTTTTGAAAGAAATGTTCAGGCCTTGAAAGATGAATTTCTTTCAGATCAGAATAAAACCATCAGAGAATGGTATTTCAAAACCTACAACAGTAAACAATTAGCAGATTTTAAGGAACAATGGCTCCAATATTTACAAATTGTTAGAATGAACGTTCCATTCTTTCTTTGGTTTAAACATAGAAATAAACCAATGAATGTCAATGTTCTTACTGCCAGAACAAGAAAATAGAATTTACCCAATTCCACAACAGTCATTGAATCGGAGCACCCTTCGTTTCAATACACCCAGATCTCTACCAAAGAAGGTACGATCAACATAAAACCAGTTGTTACCACAGAACAACCAGAACTTAAAGACATAGCCCAACAAAATAATTGGACTAATATTTCAGTTACAACTCTACAAAAACAAGTTCAAAATATCGAAGATATTCTTGAAAAACAAACAATAATTCCTAGAACTCCAGCTAAAGCTACTGAATCAATCCAAAAGTCAACTGAGAAACAAATTTCAACCAATTTGACAACATCATTTGATTCTCTCAAGCTAACTAAGGTCAAACCAGAATCACCAATCAAGGTTTTACCTTTCAAAATATCAAATTTTATTCCAAATTTAGAATCAACAGAAGAGAAGAACAATAAACTTCTTCAAGAATTGATTTCTAAACCCAAGAAACCAGAGGCTTCTTCAAGCCAACCAGCTCTTCAAGTTCTCAAGCAGTCAGACAGTAATTCTGATTGTGAATCTTCATCTTCACAGAACTCTGAAACAAACAGAATCGTTAATAGAATTTCTTTTCCTGAGACAAAGAATTTCTATCCCAGACCATCACCTCTAGATCTTCAAATTGAAGAAACCCATTCTCAGCATGCCTTTTCAGGCAATTAGATCTATGAATGGAATATTGATGGAATGACAGAATACCAGATTCTCAATCTTACCAAACAAATGATCATTATTGGTAATATATACAAACAGACTACTTCAGAAAGAGTAACAACTAGAAATATCATATTATATCAAAAAAAAAAAATATGTACGTGCAGAGAATGGTTTCACTTAACCTCCTAATTTTCTAATATACATATATATATCATCAAATATTGAAAAAGAAAAGGTTGAAAAAATAGCTTCTCTAAAAGGTACTAATTATTTTAATTTATTGAAAAGGAGGAAAATTGTTAAGAAAAAGAGATTATTATATTAATAATTATATGGAGATGGGTGTAGACATGTCTTTTTCTTTTTTTTGGTCAATAGACATGTCCTTCCACGACGTAATTAGTGATTATATTTCCACATGTGTGACCCAAATGAATGACATCACGGAGAATATTCTGGCGGACCACAATACTAAATTAGTAAATAGCTGGAAAATCGATGGCATTCTTGTCACTTTACACCGGGAAAAAACTCGATTCAAAATCGGCATACCGCAACTTATTATGACTCTACGTGTCTTCATGCTTTCGCGAAGCCATCACGATTCACGAAACCTCATGTCACAGCTAAGTTTCTAAATTTAGGTTCTAGCCAAGTAAAAGATGGCCAAAATATTTACCAAATGACAGCACTGCCCTTTATACTCGATCAGATTTACATTACCGTCGTACCACCCACCCTCTCAAAATCTGTGTTTCTGTAACATATCGATAAGCTAAACTCATACTGCGAGTTGTTTTGTGCCATAAATAAACTTGAACACTCGAGATATTCATTGGACAGACAGGAACCCTTCTAATAAATCCTAAATCCTATGTTTTCTTTATCCTGATCACACAAGAATACCAACATGAAACCATGAAACAATGATTCTTTTGAATACACACACATACATACACATATCTTGTGCACACAGGCAACATGGGAATATTACAGATTAGACGTGTTTAAAGAGAGGGCAAGATACCTAGAATCTGAGATGCTTTGGAGAAGCTTTAATGGCGTTTGTCCACCATCATTGTAGTGATAACCTTGTCTGAATTTCTGCAAACAAGATTAGTTTTGTAGCCTGAACTGCATGTGTAATGACACTTTGAATGTTGAAGGACAGATGGCAGAGGCACACGAGTCTCGGAAAGAGAAGAAATAGAATAGGATCTTTTTCCAAAGATTTGAGGAATAGACAGAGCTTGTGGGAAAGCGAGGGAGAGAGAACAAGAGTTGGGCGGAGAACAAAAACCTGTGTTCCGTATTTATTGAACCGCGAAAGTCTTGCATGTGCCCAAAATGTCACGCAAGTTCCATAAAATATTCGGATAGTAATTTATTGTAATTAAAAAATTAAGTTTAAATTATAAATTCAATTTTTATAAAAAAAAATTATTAGTTTGGATTGATATTAATTCATAAAAGAATAAATAAATTTTACACGTAATTGAAATTTACCCTTATTAAAAAAATTTATATCAGTCAAATCGATTGAAAAACAATCCTAAAGTGAATTACTCATGATAAGATTGTGATGACTCATTTTTCTAAGAAGAAATTGAACTTTAACTTGAATTCTAACTTAGTATACAGAACTAGCAATAATTCCGCTAAGATATTCAAATAATCATTTGATCCACTTATGTGAATTCCTATATTCTTTTTTTTTTTTGACACGTATCTAGTTATATATGAATTTATTAAAGTACCTTGATCAAGACTAAAATATTTGTAATATTGAGCATTTTTTTTTTTTGGGTCAAAATATTGTGCAAGTTTGACAAAGTCTAAAATGACATCATTGCAAATGTAGACAAGATCACTCTTGTTATGATACGGATATTTTAGGATATTAGTGAATAGTAACCGTCAGACACTTATTTTTATGTGTGTGTGTGTGTGTGTGTGTGTGTTGTACTTCTTGCAAAAGAGAACTACTAAAGAAAAAAAAATTTCGTAATGCTTTAATAACTTTATTTTATGACAATGGATGGAATGATGATTAGACCCACATAAAATAAATCACATCATTGGAACTTTTGCATACTATATACTATTTTAATATTGATCATCATAAATCTTGCAAAGATACCAACGTGATGTATTTTGCATTTGGAAACTTATGATCTCCCGCCAATATGAGAAGTTCTTATCTTGACTATCAAAATAATTTTAGTCCTCATTTGCTATAAACTAAAGTTTGTTGATATTGGCTTGACATGCCAAAACTTTAATCAATATGCTTTGTTACAGTAAATTAAAAACGTGGTGAAAGGTATATTGTCAAGCATTAGTTAGTGCCTAATTTTATTTTAAGCCTACACTAGTGAAATTTGTATTACTATATGGAAAGTAGAGTATCGTTAAGATCGTGAAAGGCAAATCTACCAAACTAATCAGTGGGGAGACAACATGTTAAATTAATGTGCAGGTGGCTTGTATTAATTTAATCATAATGATTTGTTTGATTAGATTTACGATATTGATTACTTTGATACGTTATAAGTTGAAATTTTAGACTGCATATACTTAACTTTACTGATTCATTTACCTATGTAAATGATCTCTAAAAACTCTGAAATTGCACAGACTTATAGTTTATTAAGTGTAGATGGGTTTAGTCTCAAACGGATCCTAATTCGGAGTTATATTCATCAAGTTACAGTCTTTCGAAATTAACTGCGCAGATTTCCCTACACCAGTGATTTTAGGACACATTTCGAAAATGCTAAAATCGGATGGTCAAAACGTTAGAAATAGCCTTCACACCATAAATCAACATTTTCTCTAAACTACCTAATCTAGCTTCCATATAAATTTCATTAATTTACGAGCTCGTTTACTATATCAAAATGGCTCTAAAAGTGATGGGCAGTGAGCTGTCCAAATTTCAGCTTTTGCACTAATGCTCACTTAGCTTGTTTTGCTTGTACTTGCAGCATAACTTTAAAATGAGCACATCTAGATTGATTTTGGCCAAATAAATAATAGAATGAAATGATATGTTTTTAACAAATTAGGAGAATAAGCTTCAGACGTAGAGTTTTCATTTTCATTAATTTAATCAAAAGTTGAGATACCTACTAACAAGTGTGTCTTTATATAAAAGGAGAAGTATATGCTTAACGAGATGATGAGCATGATTGGTTATAACCTTAATTTAAGAAAACTGTCTTCTCTTACTATTGTTTTGCTTCATGTTTTAAGGGAGAACAAGTGATTCATGTATTATATTCAAGTATTATATGCATCAATGTGATAAACAATGGTTAATAAACAAAAAGTAGAACTTTCCTATTCTTTCTAGCCTTGGCCGAAATGTGCCAAGAGAAAAGGAGAGAAGTATTGCTTATGATGTGTATGAAAATTTTGGCCAAGCCAAGTGCCAAGGAGAATAAATCACGTCATCTATTTATGTGGGTGTATTGAAAATAAAAGAGGAATTATTGAAAAAAATTCCAATGAACTCCCATTCATGAGCATAAGATATTTTTATACTTCATCACGAAAAGCTATTTTATTTGGCACATCATATTGGACATCCAGTTGGAGTGCTGAGCAAAATTATTGAAAATCCAAATAGACACTACTTAAAGAATCAAATGATTCTATAGTCAAATAAATTTTTATTTATTGATTATGCCCAACAAAATTTGGTCTAAAGTCACCCCTACATCAATTGGGATTAGTGTTGAGTATGTTGTGACTCACACATATACATAAAATTGTTTTGCAGAATCCTTCATTAAATACTTGCGCATAATTGCTAGACCAATATTATTGCGAACCATATCATCCTGTTTGAGGATATACAATATTAGATGCTACAATATGTATTCAAACACAGCCAAATGTTTGAAATCTAAACTCCCGTTATTCATATCCTATCTAACGATATTTTGCATAATATATGTTTGTATTGCTCCTCTACAAGCCCTAAAAAATGAGATGATAAAAGATACTGAGATATTATCATCATCAAATATTATATATATATATATATATATATTGGATCATTGACGGGAGATGTTTCAATAGCATATTATGCTAATCAATGATATGATATTCTCATTATCAGGGGGAGAAAAACACAAGTTAGAGAAATGAGAAATGAGAAAAACGAAAGCTGGAGAAATGAGAAATTTATAAAAAGCATCATCATTTTGATCCTCATATTAATCAATATGAACTAAAGATCATAGTTCATCAAATTATTCATCGATGCAAAGATAGTGACTTAGTCACAAATACCAGTTTTAAATGCTCTGATTATAGTTGATGTTTCAAATGAGAAACACATTAATAAATATAGTCTACTGCACGCTTGAAGCGTGGTATATATATTGGGTCCAAAGATAAAAGAGCAAAATATGCGAGTTGGCATTTTTAAATTGTTTGATATCCTGAAGCTGTCAGGATAAGGAGTTAAAAATCAAACTGAGAAATATTACTCCAAGAGAGTATCAGGTACCTGAATATGATGTGAATATTGAAAGTATTGAGAATAAAGAGATCTCACTCAGTTAAATTACTCCTGAAAGAGAATGAAGTTAAATTACTCTTGAAAGAGAATGGAACCGAAAAGAGAAATTGATCATGATCAAATTTCTAGAAAATATAGTAGCTACTAATTTTGTGAAAGAAATTGAGGATCTTAAATTGAAGTCCAAATCAAGAATGTCGACAAATAAATGATTGGCCAAAAATCATAGAGAAGACGCAATTCAGGCATAAAATAAATACACATGAAATATGCATAGTTGTTGAAATGCACATGAAATATGTATAGTTGTTGATGGGATTGAGAGGGAGTATTGTACGAAATCAATCCCACATCACTATGAGAAATTTCAAGGAACTTTGAGAAATTTCAAGGAATTAATCATAATAGTTGTCTTTCCCTTAAATTGTTATAATAACAGTTGGCATAATTATGACCGTGAAGGTGGTAATAATAACACCTAACACTATAATGGTCCGAAAAGCTTTGATTTTAAGAGGAAAGAAACCTACGACAAGTAGGAGTGGTTCACCAAAGAAACCATCCCAAGAAAATATATGTTATAAATGTGACAATACATGATATTGGTGGAAAACTTGTCGTACAGTACAATATCTTGCTGACCTTTACGAAACCTCAAAGAATGGGTTTGTACGCTGTGTAATTATACCTTGGTGTATATTCTCCGGGAAAATCATATTGATATTAGCTTGGTAATTTTGAAAAGGACTTCATATGCGTCTTGTGAATATGGTAAAAGTTTACCTATATAAAACACATGATAATGATATTTAAGTCTGGAAGGACTTTATATGCTTGAAGCATATATTCATGTGATAATGATATTTAAGTCTAGAATGACTTTATATGCCTAAAGCATATATTCACGTGATAATAATAATTACATTGAAGTCCTGAAAGGACTGTATATGCTTGAAGCATATGAATGAAAATCTCGAGAAATTTATTTGATTACAAAGATCTTTGTATGGAAGAGAACATTCTGGAAGAATGTGAAAGAATGTTTCTTTGAATATGATGATATTATGACATATTTGTTTCTGATTATCATATGCATTTGTTATGTATGTTGATAAAAACTATAATGACTCACCACGTGTGATTGATCCCAGAGTACCATATTTGAGTATAATTAATGCACTAATAGATTTTATTGATAATACAATATGGTATATTGTGTTTTGGTTAATTTGTTAGCTAGGTATAATGCAACTCCAATCTGAAGGGTTGTACTCTATATATGTGAAGTTATCTTTTTCAAAAACATTGAAATCATCATATATTGCCTCTACAAATATTGGTCATTTATTTGAACTCCACAAAGTAAGATCACTGACAACCTATGTATTCACTTGTAATGACAAGTATATCGTGGCAATCTATGAAACAAATCATGAATACTTCATCTTGAAATCATGTTGAGATTATGACAATTCCTGTGGATGGTTGAAAATGTATATAATTGAGATCTGTCACTAATAAGTCATGTTACAATGATAGGGAGAAGGTATTTGTGTGTTGTACTCTTTGTCCTTCATCAAGGTTTTTTTCCCACTAGGTTTTTTCTGGTAAGGTTTTAACGAGGCAGACCAAATACAAGTATGTCACACTGAAATTCTATTTGTCCATGAATTCAAGAGAGAAGTGACACTAGTTCTCATCAAACTCAATAAAGTGAAAATATTGTTTGAGCGTTCACAAAAGCATTACCCACAATGAACTAGCTATCAAGATTGACATATGTCAACTTTGTGATCATTAATGATATGTTCGCATAAAGATAATGTTGCATGTATTGCCGAAATACAGGGAGGCTATACTAAGGGTGATAAAACTAAACATATCACGCCAAAGTTCTTCTTTACTCATGAGCTTCAAAAGAATGGTGAAATCAAGGTTCGTCAGATTCGTTCAAGTGAGAACCTTGCTGATTTGTTTACAAAAATCATTGTCTACTAGTACATTCAAGAAGTTAATATGGAAGATTGATATGTGGCGACTCCATAATCATTCTTGATATGCCCACAAGAGGGGGAGACATATGCACTGCACTCTTTTTCCCTTTGTACAGGTTCTGTCCCATTGGGTTTTCCTGACAAGGTTTTTAATGAGACAGTATAAAAATCATACACAAAGAATTTTGTACTCTTTTTCCTTAGTCAAGTTTTTATCCCATTGGGTTTTCTTGATAAGGTTTTAATGAGGCATATTCTTGATTATTAAATATCCAATGAGGAGTGTTATGATATGGATATTTTAGGATATTAGTGAATAGTAACCGTCAGACACTATTCATAGTTGTCAGGTACTGTGTAAATAGTAACTGCATAGTAACCTTAGTTTTCTTATAAATAGAAGTTATTATAATTCATAGTTTATAATGAAATCAATAAGAACTCTCTCTAATCTCTCTCAGTTCTTTCTTATATTATCGTCTTTATAACTATTATTTCATAACAACTTTGAAGTTATATTAGCCAAATGGGATTTGTAGAATTGTTATTTATAAAAGGGAACAATATTATTCTCATAAAACTTAAAAATGTGAAAATCCGGTAAGAATGCAAGGTTGACAATTCTAAAAGAAAGTTTTTTCCCTGTGCTCTAAGTTTAGTGAAGAGAATCCAGATTTATACTTATTAATCGATAGTATCTTTAACAAAGTTAGAATGTTTTAGTTCACTATTTAGTAATAATTTATGTTTTAACTACTTAATCAAGTCATTTAGCTCAGGGGAAAATATTTTTTTTGGGGAAATAGTTGCTTTAACATTGAGGTTGTCATCAATTGCATATAATGTACAACATTGCAAAATGTTGGTATAATTAATGTTAGGGTTAATGATCTATTAGGTCCATTATCTTTTTCGCTATTGTCTAGTTGGTCCCTCATTTTCAAAACGACCATATGTCAGTCTCTCATCTTTCAAAGTTGTGCCATTGTTAGTCCTTCGGTCAAATTTCTAACAAAAATAGCATGTGCAATACATGTGATGTATTTTAGCAAGGGCAATGTGGTCTTTTGAGGGCAATAGCGTCTTTAATATTTAGCCAAAGTCACGGTTGACCCCAATTCCCTTATTAGACCCAATTGAACTAAAATTCTTAAATCCCATTTGATCCCAAAGCCCTAAATCCCATATGACCCCAAAGCCCTAACTCCTATTTGCCCCCAAAGCCCTAATCGACAAAGTGACCCCAAAGGCATCAGTAATCGATGAAGTGACCCCGAAGCTCTAATCGACGAAGCAACAGCTCGTTGCTACGGTGACGCCGACAGGACTCTGAGCTCGTTGCGATGGTAACAAGTAAGTCTGCATTTGTTTTTCTGAATCTTCCACATAAAATCTGCGTTTTTTGAATATTGTTTAAGGCATTGATTAATAGATATATGTTTGTTGAATTGTTGGGATGGAATTAAGTTTCATCTATGTATGAATCTAAATTTGTCAAATTTTCGCACTACGGCATATTAAGTTTCATCTATGTATGAATTTGTTTTGGTGTTTTGGTATTTGGTATTTCGTAAAAGTAACTTGATTAGTGTAGTGTTTGAGAAGGGTAACACAGCTCGCTCCTAATCAATTAAATCAAAAAAAAAAAAAAACTCTATCTATGAAAAAGACTTAGCACCAAAAAAAAAAAAGTATGCTTGTCAGTTTTGGCTCCAAATCAATTAAACCAAAAAAAATGTATGTCCAAGGATATAAAGCTTTCCCTTATCAGTTTCGGCTTTGTTATTGTATATATGTTGTCTGTTTTTGTAGATACTTTTTGGTTGAAGGTTCATTTCGATGGTGATTTTAAGGATGTGGGTGGAACTTAGTTGTATGTCGGAGGTAGCATTAAATTTGTTGATTCACGTAACTACTATACTATGTCATTAATTGTATTGGACAATATAGCTAGTGAAATGGGATATGGGAGCCATTCGGGATTATGTTATAGGAAACATGGTATGAATTTAGACAATGAATTACAGTTGTTGATGATAGAGAAAGATGTGTTGGAAATAAGGGCACTAGCAATTGACATTGATGAAAAATGCATAGACTTGTTTATAGTTGAGGATCATAATGCTTTACAGTTGACATTACCTAGTAAAGTTGAGTCATGTGTTGGTGGGAATATTAAGGGTAGAGATGTTATTAGTTGTTCTAAGGAACTTGACGAACCATACCTTAGTTTTGTACTCTTGGGTTGTCCGGATAATCCTATACCAAGTACACAAAGTACACCAAGTAAACGGAGTAAATCAGAGATTAAGAGAATTGGAACAAGGAAGTATAAAGGAAAAAGAAAAGTGACTACGGTTGATGAGATTGTTAACAATGATTGATATGACAGTGATGCATCTGACAATGATAGTGATGGGTCTAGTTTTCATGGCAGTGACAATGACTCAAATGACAATGAGGATGATAAGTTGTTTGATGAAAATATAGATCCTAAAGTTGAATGGGCTGGTGTTTTCAAACTATATAAGAAACTGGAAGATTCATTTCTAGTTGAAGATGACGGTAATATACCACTTGAGGAAGGTTCTTCTGAGAACTTAAGTGATGACAGCTTACACAGTTGGCATTCAGATGGTGATGTGGATGAGAACGGGGAAAAAACGTGAGAGGTTTGAAAGATTTAGAAGACAAGTGGATTTGGAAGATCCTCAATTTGCATTAGGTATGATATTCACAAATTCGAAGTGCTTCGACTGGCCATGCGAGTAGCTTGTAAATGCAATATATGTGAAAGAGAGTAATACCTTTCAAATAAGAAGTTTGAATAATGTTCACAATTGTGGTGTTGATTTCGATCACAAGCATTTGACTTATAAAGAGTTGGGTGTGCGATACTTGGATCATTTAAGAATGACTACGCACTAGGATGCAGGTGATTTTCAAACTAGGGTGCACAATGATTTCCAAGTAAATGTGTCAAAGCAAACTGTCTATAGGACATTTGATTTTGTTAGAAAATTCATCGAGGGACAGTTCGCAGATCAGTACAAGAGATTATGGGACTATTGTGAGGAGATCAAGAAAACAAATCCTAGTACAACTATGGGTATAGAAACTGCAGCGGATGAGGATACCGGGGAAGAAAGATTTTTGAGGTTCTATGTCTGTCTTTCAACTTGTAAGAGAGGTTTTTTATAAGGATGTAGACCAGTAATTGGTCTAGATGGTTGTCATTTCAAAGGACCTCATTTTATTATGTGTTGTTGGTATAGATGCCAACAATTGCATCTATCTTGTGACATATGCTGTTGTAGAAACTAAAGACAAGAGCACTTGGAGTTGGTTTATGAGGTTGTTGATGCAAGATTTGGAAATTACTGAAGAAGAGAATTGGGTTATTATCAAGGATAAATGGAAGGTATATTCTCTCATAACCTTTCTTTTCATTATGTATGCAATATGTTCCTAAATGATACTATCCTTGTATACTTTCTTGTAGGGACTTGGACCTGCTATTGCAGAGATTCTGGCTCATGTTGAACATAGGCATTGCGTGCAACATTTGTACAACAACTTCAAAAAATTGCATAAGGAACTTAAATTGAAGGATTTAATGTGAAATGCTGCAAGAATATCATTAGTCCAACATTTTAATGCAGTCATGGCATAGGTGAAGGATATAGAAGACAAGGCATTTCAATAGTTGGCAAATGAATGTCCTAGCTTTTGGACAAGGTCCCATTTTCGGACAAATAGTAAATGTGATATGTTGTTAAACAACTTGTGTGAAAGTTTCAATGTTGCCATTAGGCCTACTAGGGATAAACCAATTTTGATCATGTTAGAGAAGATCAGGTTGTATTTGATGACCAAATTACAAATTAAAATAGATCGGATGATGCAATACACTGGGAAAATTTGTCCAAAGATAAGTAAGCTTATCCACAATAGAAGGCTTCATAGTGGACCTAGGAATGCAACCTTCTGTGGAGACAAAAAAATTCAGATTAAGTCCCTTGGGATAGACCAGTATACTGTTGATCTGGATATTAAAGTTTGTACTTGTAGGAAGTGGAACTAACTGGAATTCCTTGTGTACATGGAATCAGTGCAATGCAACATGCTGGATGTGACCCTGAAGATTTTGTACATGAATGCTACAGCAATGAAGCTTACATGAGAGCATATGAGCCTGTCATTTACCCTATAAATGGTCCTGATTTGTGGCCGGTTATAGGACATCCTCCAATTCATCCACCAAAAAGAATTAAACTGCCACGGAGACCAAGGAAAAGTAGAAGGAAGGAGCCAGGTGAAGTCCAATCAAGTACGTCAACAATGAGGCCTCAAACAAAAGCAAGTGAAAAAACTGGAACACTTGGAAGAAATGGATTACGAGGTCGATGTTCATCATGCGGTGAAGAGGGTCATAACAAGAGGAAATTCTCAAGATTGCAAGAGAATCAAGTTCAATCAAATAACATTAGTGATGACATCATCTCTGTTAATGGTAGCAGTGAGCAGGTGCAAATCCCTAGTAAAGAGGTTCAAGTTGCGGCAAAATCAAGCAAAGTCAATGTGGTATCAGTATGCCGCTGTAGGGATCACAGCAGAGACAAACAACAATGCCAATGTTACTACTAACAATACTGATGTGCAGCTGGATGCTTATAATAGTCAAGTCAATGTGGATGCATTAAATATAAATACTAGAAGTGATATCACTAATATCAGCACGCCAAGAAATGTGGCGAAATTGCCTGTGAGAAAAGGAAGGTGTAGCATATGCTTGAAGCAAGGTCATAATATGAGAACTTGTCCTTCAAAGGTTGCAGAGAGTGTTAGGAAGAGGAAAACAAGCACTTTTGGTCTTCCCGAGTCCACTTCTACACATTCAAAGTCCAAAGAAAATGTATTAACACTATTATATTAACACTATCCTTCAAATTTCACTATTGACACTTGCATTGTTTTTTGTAGGTTAGTGATACACCCTGTACTCCTAATGAACCCAAAAGACCACCATTCATACCAGTGGGAGTAGGTTTACATGTCAAGGCACCATCACCAACTACTTGTGATAAACTAGTCAAGATTGGATCTTCAATGATCAAACCAAGTACATCTACATGGAAAGGGAGCAAATATGTGAGCCTCAAGTCACTGGTTGCTGAAAGTATAGGTGCTACAAACAAACCTACTATAAGTTCAACTCAGACCAAGAGAACAAAAACCAGCAAAGGACCAAGTTCAAACTCCATTGACAAAAAGAATGGATAAGTAGAAGTTATGTTTAGGTGTATTGATGAACAATTTACATTCAGTTAGTGTGTGTTATTACTTTGAGTACTTTGTGTGTATGAAAACTTTCAGTAGTTTGTCTCTATGATAACTTTGACTTTGGGGTAATGATGTTTTAACCCTTTTTATTTGGATATTGTGATTCTTTTTTTTTTATGGTAGATGGAAGTGATGTTTGCGAGATGCTATTTTTTGAATATGTATATTTCACAGGTGGAATTCAAATATGGTTTACATTTTGAATTTATATGAGATTTTGCAAGTTCATTTTTAGGTGTTTTTGTCTTTGAATCTCATTTTTTGGTGTTTTTCAAGTAGAAGTCAAATATTGTTTTAGCTTCATAATCATCACCTTACAACATACTTGTTACCTATTAAGATAAAGCTTTGTGTTATTGAAATGTTGTGCTATTGATCATGGATAAAGCTTTGTTTTGTCAATTCTTCTTGCTGCCTATTAAACACCTCCTCAACTTCTCTTAAAGGCACACTAAAATTACATCCAAATTAGACACGAAATATATTATTAGACATTTGGGTACACACTACACGAAATATTACATATACTACTTGTGAGGCCCGACCCCGAATAACGTGTGTTACTTTGATTTGCGTGCCATAGACCAAGAATGATATGACTAACCTTGGATTACGTGCCCTGTCTTAGTTTTCGTGCATGCCTCGTCATTCGTGCCTTGACCTAGAATTATGTACCCTAATCCTCGACTTACGTGCCCCAACTTCGAATTGCGTACATTATCTCATTTTGTGTGTCTTGACCTTGAATTGCGTGTCCTAACCTAGAGTCATACCTCGATTTACGTGCATTACATTGAATTACGTGCCTTATATTGATTTACGTACATTTATCTAGGGTTGCGTGCATTTGCATTGGAATCTGTGTATTTATCTTGAAGTACGTGCCTTATCTCGTAGTTCGTGTCTACCCCGTGATTCGTGCCCCGTATTGATTTCGATACGTGCCTTATAGTGCGTACCCTAAACCTCGAACTGTGTGCCTACACGCTAACCAATAAAGAATCCTACACAAAGCACTAGACTATTAAATAATCTTACACAATCCACTAACCAATATTATATTCCTAATTCAAATATCTACAAAACCCACTAACTATAAAATATTCTATTCTACCCAACATTCTCTTACACCATGTCATGCTTTTCCTTGCACCTATGCACTATTTTACTAACACCCAAGCTCACTTTCTTGTCCCTCTCAACCCACATGCTAAAACAATTCAAAAGATGCTCAAAAGATGACACAAAATCAGATTTTTCAAAGCTCAAGGCCAACACGTAAGCCAATGCTCACAAACAGTGGCGAAGCCAGGCACCCGAGGTTAGGGGGTGCCGCTTCACTACCTGGATTATTTATGTATAAATCAATATTTATAAGTATCAAAACACACACACAATGCAGGACTATTTTTTTTTTCAATAACAAGAGAAGCCTTAGAAGGAATTTGTAAGTATCACAACATATTTTGTTGGTCAACCATGCTCGTCGCAAGATGATTTGGGAACATTTTCGGTATGTATATGCAAAATTTTCTTATGTTCTGGAGATCTTACCTAATCAAGTAAAATAAACAAAGAAAAAAAATCATCCAAAGTTACTAATTTCATCATTATTGTTTGATACATGCCTCCAGCTCTTTTGTTGTGGCAATCAAAAGTTGTTATTTCTTCTTCGTTCATCTGCAGATCTTTGGCGAATGTAGGCTTTCTTGACAAGATCCAAGATTTTAGTTTTTTTTAATATAATATATAATAGAAAGGGATCTAGGTATTTTGGGTAGGTTTGTGGTTGTGTGTGATTTTGTGTGAGTCTGTGTTTTGTGGGTGTAGTTTGTAAGTCGTGAGTGTTTGTGTGTGTTTCTTTTGCTGATGATGTTGGCTGTGTGAGAAGAAGAATTAAAAGGATGAAGAGGAAGAAGAAGATGAAGAATGAGGGAAAAGAGTTTGATCTTGTGGGTGTGTGTTTTGTGTGATGGTGTGTGTTAACCCTTTAATTTAACCAACTCCTAATAGAAGGAGTCTCAATCACACTTAATAAAAACAGGGGGTCTAAGTCTTTTTTTCAAAAAACAGTAAAGGTCTAGATCAAAAATACCCTTTAATTTAATCACTATATTGCAATTTACATATGTATCCCTCGCCAGGGGGTGCATCTGGTGGACCAGGAGGTGCATGTGCACCTCCTCAGGCCTTACTGGCTCCGCCAGTGCTCACAAACAACACTTCAAACATTCATTTTTCTCTCAAAACTCTCCCATTCTCTCTCCTTCTCTCTCATTTTCGACCATGGCTGCTCCTTGAGCATTCAAGACTCCTAACAACTCTCTAAGACTCTCCCAAGCTCGGCCATAGCAAGCACAAGCAAGCAACATAGCAAGAAAACTCACACAAAGCTCAAAAACAAGGATTTTGTGCTCATTTGCGAGATATTCAAAGAGGTGAGGGCTAAAACTTCTTGAAAATCTTTCAAAAAACCACATGCATGCTCTTAAATGTTTGTCTTTGCTTCTTTACTTGAGATATATGTGTGTTCATAAGCTTTTACAACCATGCATGGCAAGATTTTGGGCTAGAATGTGATGATAGATGAAATCGTGCATGTGACAGCTTTCTATCTTGTTGGTACGTGGTGATTTTGGCTAGTTAAATGATGTTAAAAATGCGTGAAAATTGGTAGGTAACTATTTTTTCCCGTTCTGAACATTTTTCACAGAAATAGGCCAAAGTTAATTTTTACTGCAAGGTCCTCAAAATGGCAAATCTTTAAAATGTGTTCAAATCTGGAAGTCTGGAAAAATGATGCAGGTTTTGGCAAATTCACTGACCTTGTAGAACGAACCCATTTTAACTTAGTAAATGACATCTAAAATGCATGAAATTTGGTGTGCAGCTATATTTTTCAGTTCTGGACATGTTTGTCAGAAATGGACTAAGGCTAAATCTGACCCTAATGCCCTCAAAAATGACAAGTATTGAAATGTGTGTAAATCTGGACAGTTTTGTGTAGTCTCACTGTTTTGGCTATAACTATTGAACCCGAACTGCAAATGATGCAAGGTTTGTTTCTGAATTTAGTTCACTTCCTAAGATTTAATTTGACATCTTATTCACTAGAATTGGAGATTGTTTGCTTGTCTTAATGATTGTGAGAAGACAGCCCATTTCAATGAGGGTTTCACTTAGCGATATGCTTAGAAAGATTGTTGTAACTTCTCTTGTTGAATTAAATGCTTGGGATTGTGGCATTGGGATGTTGTGTGGACTGTTTTGAATACTTGAGGGTGTTTGAATTAATCGATACATGGCTTGAGATTGATTTTGAGTTGACTTGGGGCTTAATCGCACGGGTAAGCACGAAATGGAAATCCTAGTGACTAGGTATATTCACTAAGTGTTGATCCTATGAATATCGTGTTTAATTATATGTTTAGTAGGCTGCCCGTAGTTGCCATTGTAGCCCTAAATGCGATCTTGATGATTACCTGTTAAAAGTAGACCTTTCTTGCACCTGAACCCACATAGATGTCGTTGCATGTTGAATAATCTTATTATTTGATTACGTGAACTTCGAAATGAGTTATATGGCTTGATTTACATGCGTTACATGGCTGCCCGTTTAATTGTCATATAACTCCATGTGCCTTTCAAGTGAAATTACTTGTCTTATCGTGCCTCGCTTGTTTACTTGTAAATGTGCAATCTTATGACTGCTCGGAGGCGACCTACTTTGTCGTCCTCCTAATGTGATATATTAAATGTCATAAATGTGCATTGCATACAAGGTTGCAACCTTTCATTCTGGCGTGGTAGCGTTCACACACACCGGGCGGCATCGGGCTTGCCGGTGCAACCGTGACTACCATTGTCCAATTCCCTCTCTCACTTGGGGGCTAGACTTCCTCGGAGAGTTAGGTCGTAGGATTTCGGGGTACATCCGGAGTACACCGCTTTGGCGTGATAAGGGGATGATTTGAAGTCGGCCGCAACAACTGATACTGGAAATGAACTGAGAGCAAAAGCTCGCTGTATCCTTTTTACTATGTGTATAAGTACTCTCGCTTGGTTCCTGGAGGACCTCAGGGAGGAAAGAAGGGTAATTGTATTCTTTTACTTTTATATTACATTATGTACTTACTTGTGATATATGTCATGCTTTCAAAAGGGGTTTTCATAAGTTAACCGGAAAAAGAGTTTCAAAACGTATTTCTCGTTTCCCCTCGCTGAGTTCATAAGGACTCACCCTCTTTTATCATCTCAGGTGAAGAAGACCAGGAACAAGTACCCGAAGGAAATGTGCTAGTTGATGAACCTTTGGAACAACTATGTGCATTGCATGCTTTTCGTAAACATGGATGCTATTAGGGATGTTGTGTTTATTTGCAGACTTTTCATTTCATTGATGTAATTGACCCTGTTGTAATTTGGGTCTAATTTTGAATTGTACTATCTATAACCGGATAAATTCTTTATTTGGTTGTTTGCTTTTGTTTTCTTAATTAGTAGTTATCATAGGCATTTAAACCACTAGATGAACAATCAACTAAGTTAATTCTATCTAATTTCACTTAGGTGCTCATTTGTAAACTAAAAGATAATAGGTACTTGCAAGATAGGAAATTGATAAATAAATGGGACATAGTTATCATGTTAGGCTTATTAACCATATGAGACTTTCGAGACAATTAGTAGGCATATCTATTGATAACAAAATAGGAAATTTTAGTTGGAATTGAATCAATAATTAAAGGTTTTGAGGCGTTTTAGAAAATAGATCAAACCAAAGGTCTTAAATATAGCCGTCATGCTGCCGGATTTTCAGAAAATCTTTTGGAAGTCTAAATCAACGTTAAGTATTAATCGTCAGAAATGACCAAGTCGTACAAATAGCATAAAAGAATTAGGTTATTCCCTGGTCTAGCCTCCATAGGTCGGGTTGGGGCGTAACACTACAAATGCAGCAAATGCAAGCTAAATTCGCAAAATTAATCGATTTCTTGACTCAACAACTACATTGCTGCATACAAATTAAGCTATTCCTCATCAACATTAATCAACACATGGACCTACTAATTAGCATCTTTAACAGCATTAACATGCAACAAACACTCAAAATCAGCCACAAGAAGCACTTCTTCAATCTCTTTCTCTCAACTTCATGCAGTTCACGTAATTCTCACAATTCATCATCTTTCATATTGATCAACCTTAGCAAACCAAGAATTACTTGTTTACTCCTTTCACACATTGGATGATCAACCCAAGCAAAAAAAACTATATTATTTACCATTAACGTAACGTTCGCAACCTATGAACCTCATCCCTGATTGAAGTCAGTCCAAGAGGTGACAATTTTGCCTTGTTTTCCACAATAATACTGTGCTTCCATGGTTAGCTTTCAAATCACGGCTGAAGAGCAAAAATTTGAAAATGGTGCGGCTGAAAATAAAATTCCCAAAATGTTACGAAAATGGTGCGGCTAAACAACAAAACTCCAAAAATGGTGCGGCTGACAAGCTTGAAATCCGAAAATGGTGCTTTCTTCACGACTCAGGTCAAAAATCCGAAAGGTTGCGAAAATTGTGCTTTCTTCACGGCTATTGTGATGATGTTGGGGGATTTTGGGGGACTATAACGGCGACATTGGGGAACTGAGACGACGCTGGGCCATTTTGGAGGACCGAAAATGGTACTATAGTGGGACGATGATGACGGCAACGTTGGGGGATTTTTGGGATTTTCTGATGGGTTAGGGATTGGGGGCTTTGGTGATGGGTTAGGGATTTGGGTATAGGGTTAAATAAAAGAAGTAAAGTGTGTTTTTGTTGCTTTGACTATTTTGCCCTTACTTTTAATACATCACATGCATTGCACATGCTATTTCCGTTAGAAATTTGACGGAAGGACTGACGGTGGCACAACTTTAAAAGATGAGTGATTGACATATGGTCATTTTGAAGATATGAGACCAACTAGACAATAGCAAAAAAAGATAAGACACCTGATAAGTTATAAACCCTAATATTAATAATTTAAAAATGCACTATCAGAAACTAACTATGTTAAAGATTGCATCCTGCTGATTTTTTCCAGAATTGCACAAAGTAATCCTGCTGATTTTTTCAAGAATTGCACAAAGTAATCCTGCTGATTTTTTTCAAGAATTGCACTAAGTAATATATCATTACAATGTATTATCAAAATTTTCTAAAGATCAATAAATAAGTGGAATTGCTTATTGCTGATATGATAATTTAGACATATGCTAGTTCTTAAGTTTCATATCTTCCAATTTAAAAATCTTTAGCACATTATTATCCCCGTAACCTAAGGTCCTGGCTCCATCATTGACAGCAAAAGGGTGAAACTCGTGAACAGAGAAGGGATGAACATTTTGGCAGAGTGCTTGCCCATAGCAGATAGTAGTAGTACCTCTGTCAAATAGTAAATTTACCAAATTTCAAACAACAATCAGAAGAAAATGGCAGATCAATTTTTTTCTTGGAAGTTTTAGTGTAACAGTTATGCACCATTATTTGACAAGGAGGCCACAGTTAGAGACAAGCCTTGGCAAGAGCAAAAATGCACGAAAATTTGAAAGCACTTGAAGTCTTGCACTAGAAAACCATGTGGATTGATGTGGACATGAAATGGACACAAAATGAATTTCAGTATATCACAATAGAAAATAAAGATGTTACTCAGAGACACAGCCCAAAAAAAAAAAAAGAGTGATATGCAATGCAATATCAAAAAGAATAAATCCGAACACGGGAAAACTGAATTGGAATTGAAGTACGCATTATCAGCTGATCCACGCAAGTGCATCTCAATCAAAAAATTCAACATGGGGTTTGAGAAGTGTTGCAAATATCATTTTTTGAACCGAAATTCACTTTCAGTAATTTGGAACAGTTTATTAAGCTATGCATGCAAACCAGTCCTACAAAGTTGTCATAATAAAGCGCATAAGCACTTCTACATCCATGATCCATGTATATGATTGTATGTGGCCTTGGCGTCTGTGCCTTTCCGTCTACAAAGGAAAAAAGTTTAAAGAGTTTATCTCATCCAATGTGTTACTTCTACTAAGGTCAGGAATAACAATGCCAACAAGTTCAATGCATGCACAAAGTAGCTTTGATTGCCTTTATTTTTGTTTTTTTCTCATTTCCTTGGTGGGGCTGGGCAGGGATGGAGAGCGGCAGCAATGATATTAGAGTTGGAAATTTTTTGGCTATTTACATGTGCATATTGACCCTGCATATGATGTCAAATGGAATAATGTTTACCAATTGAAACTCTTCTACTGTTGTATTTACAGAATGCCAAGGGAAATAATGTCAACAACACTTGCAGCGAAAAAAGTCCTACTGATTGTCGTTGTTGCTTCACAATGGAATTCAGCGGCTTGCATGTATTAGGTCCTCTAAATTCCAGTAATCATGTAAATGGACGAACCCATAGATTTATTCTATTGACACAATCATTCAAATCATACGCTAGCATTTTTGTGGATCAAAATTAAGCATGAACCAAGAGATGCATATATAAATAAAGCTTCTTTCTCAGGGCACACAGACAAACGCACATCATGCATTCATATAAAGATCTTTAGCAACCACGTGCCAGACACATTTAAGAGTGAGCCTTGCATATTTCATGTCTTGACAGAGATTATATTGCATGCAACCAATACCCTAGGAGATGCTAATTAAAGATCACACTTCTAAAAAAGTAAAATGCTTGTCTAAGCTATTGTACTTGGTGCACATTGTTGTTTTTGAAAGGCACTTTCGTGATCGTTGATCAGCAGCTGGTCCAAAACATTAACGGTGTTTTTCCTACATAACATCCAAGAAACTTCTAGAGTACTTTGACTTGTTAATATACCACAGAGATTATGGTGGGCTTTGGACAATCCTCCTCCTTTCCCTTCTGATTTATGTTTCACATATATTCATGGTGACATCCATCTACCTGTCAACATATACAGAATAAAGTAGACAAGTTGGCTCATAATTCAATTTGGAAAAAAAAAAATGATGTTGAAGAGAAAATCCAAAATGAAATAGTAAGAACTTACATACATATGTGGGTGTGTGAGATGTTAACAAAGAGGAAGTGCATGGTGTTGATAAATCTAGTAAGGTAACTAAACAAGTGACAACCAGCAATAAAATGAACCAACTAGATCAATCAATGAGACATTTCAAATTAAACTAGCAGACTGAAAATTAAAGAGAAGGCTAAGAAAGGCAAAAAAACCTACCTTCTCATGACTTTAAAAAAATACACCAAGGCACAAATAGTCAGGCCTCCCCACCAAATGAAAGATCGCATGAAGTGTCGGCTACGCTCATGTTTCGGGATTGCAACATCGCTACAAAAGAAATATACATCAGCGAGACAATAACATAAATTGACGGAATAAAGATTTTTAAGATATCAGTGCTAGAATATTGTAAAATTAAAGAACGAGGAAATTTACACAGCAAATGCATCCCGAAACTGGTGTGGATAAGTTGGAGCGAAGCATTTTGTTCGTGACGTCTCTATCAAATGACACCATTTGGCCTCCTTTGCTCCTGATGTCTCTGAGTCCTGAGCAAGTGCAATGCAAAATGTCACACGATGATAACCCCCATAGTATGTCCCTTCATTGGCATGCCTTTGAGTATCCCTCCAAATTAAAGAAAGCTCATCATTCCCGAGGTGAACCAGTTTAGGGAAATCATTAGGAAAAATTGGAGTATGAATAAGGCCCTCCGTAGCCATATCAAAACCGAAACATCGTCGTGAATGAAGATCCACACCAAATACCGTTGTCCCTTGGTGAATATCAGTCCAAAGCAAAATCTTTCGAACCACCACAGCAGGACGAAAATAGTACTCAGAGACCATGCTTTTCTTAAATCTAATATCATCAAACGCCTGCCAAGCACCATCTGGTGTATAGGTAAACGCCAATGGGGACTCTCCACCTGTGACAATGAAGATGAATCCCATCTCATCTACTGCAGCAGACAAAAAGCGGGCACGGTGCTCAACTGCCACCGGGGGATTAGGTACTGTATACCAAGAATCTTTCCCATATTCTAGACATTCCATAAAAGACAAGCCCTTATTCAAATCAAAAAGGCCGCCAGCACAATAAAGTCTGCCGCCAAGGACCAACAAGTGAGCATCTTCTCTAGGAAAGTTCAAAGAAGGAGCCAGTTCCCAGTTGCATGGGTCATTAATCATATCACAGTACTGAACAAGGGTAGTATTTTCATAACAACGATTCCTTTCACCATCCAAAAGAGTAGAACCAGAACGACCAAAAATACGGGAATCATTCCAAATCACCCGGCTATCAAAATCACAATAATACGAACCCCCAACCTTAAATATCACAGAATTTATAGCAGCAAAGCTGGCGAAAGGGCGACAATCATCAATAATACTGATAGGGCAAGCAGCTAAAATACCTGAATCTTTCTTTGCTGACTTTTTCTTTCCTTGCTCATTTTCAATCTTCATAAACTCCCCATCAAATGCATATATATCTGTCCTCCCAAAACTTGATGGGTTCCTGTTTTCAACCCTCCTGTCAACCGTGAAGACCACACACCGTTTCGACATATGCTCGGACAAAGGTGCTCTTGTTGATAGACTGATCGATTCCATACCTTTCAACCAATTGCTGCCGAAGTGCTACAAATTCTGGTCGGAACTAAAGCACAAGGAAAGCATGTGACATCTGAGCCTTTAATACTCAACCAAGCTTGGAGGAAGCGTAGGCTGTCGAGAAAAACAACAAAATAAGAAAACTTTTGCCACATTGAAGAAAGATATCTGACTATAGAAATCATGTAGACAAATAAACTATGCAATTTTCCTGGTTAATGAATGACATAAATTAGAGTACTTGATATATGATATTGGATTTCCCTTGTTTGGGATTGTCTAGCACAAGTCTAAAAGACAACTTTGTAAAAGAATAGAAGAAAGGGAAAAAAAGGAATGAGATCATGGAAGAAAGAGAGAAAGGAAAAGAAAAAACAAGGGAAAACCGAAAGATGCAGACACGAATAGATTCCATGCCTAGTGGTTCTACCTCTTTTTATACAACTTTGACATAAATATAATCTGCTTATGAATCATCCCCAACATATGTTACCAATCTCATTCAGATAAAAGCTATATGCTAGTTAAATAAAGCAGACAAACCAAACTAAAATTCTTCAATGCAAATGGTTCATAAAGGACACCACACTTGTTGTAAAATACAACATAATTAGATCGAAAAGGAAACTTATCTGCAAGCATCTTCCATCACTAATTACTAATTCAATGATCTTTGATTTCTTTAATTTTGGATTGAGTTAGATAAAAACTTAGACCAGCTGAACTATTCGATTTAAAAATTGGATGTTGTTTCTATTTCCTGACTTCCTCCAAGTCTGGAGGTAAATTCATCTTTTTAAATGCTTTAGCTTAGCACAAACTCTGATAAAGTATCTTATGTAGCAAACTAAGCTTAGACTAAATTCTCTCTGCTGGACTGATGTAATGTCTATACTTGCCTAGATAGTTAGATAAGAAGTTAGTTACAAACTAACAGCTGTCAACAACTCAGCCATGTGCTATAGCTTCTGTAATCAGATGTGTATAAATACACATCAGTTGTACACATTTCACAATTAAGAAATGAAATCTACTTCCATATATTTTCTCTCTCTCTTTAAGTTTTTCTTTCTTGGTATCTAGAGCAGGTCATGGTCCTGACCTTGACTGCCATTAAAGCAGCCATTTTTTTTTTTTTTCGAGAACAAGCTTCAAATCAAGCTGTTTTCTTTTAGTTGAGAGTTGTGACTCCATCCTTGAAGCTCACAGAAGCTTCGCGAGTTCACACAATCTCCTCTTCTCACCATCGCAAAACCCTAGGGTTCAGTATTTCTTCTGTTTTAACTTCAGCCGCCATTAAAGCTTGACTGCAAAGCTTCAGTCTTCAGCCATGGCTTCTTCCTCTGATGAACCTCTGGATCTTCCACAAGGACTCAAACAATTGAGTCAAAACCTGCACAATCTTATCAAGATTAACCTTGATAACACTAACTATGTGTTATGGAAGGCACAAATGCAAGGGGTTCTTCAAGCTCACCAGGTGTTTGATCTTGTGACTGGTAAAGATTCTTGCCCTAGTATGTTTTCTCAGTCAACAGCAGGTATCTCTACTTCCACAACTACTCCTTCAGTTATCAATCCTGCTAATTCCTCTTGGCTCTATAAAGATCAACATCTTAGAACCTGCCTATTTGCTACTATGACTGCATCTGTGCTTCCACAAGTCCTCAATTTACCTACTTCTAGTTCAGTTGGTCAGCTTTAGCTAATAGGTTCAGTTCTCATAGCAGATCTCACATCCAACAGCTTAAGCTGCAACTGCATCATCTGTCTAAAGGACCTCTAAGCATGCAAACTTACCTTGACAAGGTCAAGTCTATAAATGATAACCTAGCCATAGCTGCAGAAACTATCTCTGAAGAGGACCTAGTTCTTTACATTCTCAAAGGTCTACCAGATGAGTATGATTCATTCATAGCATCCATTAGAACCAGACTTGTGCCTATCTCTGTTCAAGAATTAAGCAGTCTCCATATTTCTGAAGAACTGCATAAACTCTCTAAAAGACAACTCTCTATTTCTCCCTCTACTGACCTTCACACTGCCCTATACTCTAAGTTCAATCCTACACAACACTCTAATGGTAGGGGCAGAGGCAGACACCAAAATTTTAGAGGGGGCAGAGGTGGTAGAGGGCAGGTATCACAAGGTAGAGGTCCTCAAAACCCAACTCCATCACAACAACCTTCCTCTAACAGTCAATTCACCTCAAACTTCACCAAAATCTACTGCCAAATCTGTGGCAAACCTAACCATTCAGCTCTCAACTGTCGGCATAGGCTTGACACTACAAATTACTTTGATCCCCAACCACTAAAACAAGCCTACACAGCTCAAATAACACAAACTGATAACTCAGAAGCACAATGGTACTTGGACAATGGTGCTAACATTCATGTTACCAATGATCCCAGCCAATTGTACAACTCTTACCCCTACACTGGCACTGACTCCATTTCTGTGGGCAATGGACAATCTTTGCCAATCCACAATATGGAGCAAGGTACTATTCTTACTCCTTCAACTACTTTATCCTTATCTAAAGTTATTTATGTGCCTAAAGTCTCCACCAATCTCTTATCAGTACATCAACTTACTAAAGATAATAACTGTTCTATTACTTTTACTTCCAAGGAGGTGGTCCTAGTGGACAATACTACTCACAGAGTGAAGTACAAGGCCCCGTGACAAGGGGCTTTATCCACTTCCACCAGCCTCCACTTCAACTTCTTCTCATAAAAGCCAACTACTCAGCTGCAACTATACTACAACTGTACCATCTCAAGCACTCCTTTGGCATTACAAGTTGGGTCACCCCTCTGCCAATATCTCTCAAGTTCTCTCCTCCATCATAGATGTCAAGCTGCAACAACATGGACTTCATTGCTCTTCATGTCATGTAGCAAAGTCTCACAAGTTGCCATTTTCTTTGTCAAATTCTATTTCTAGTTAACCTTTCCAGCTTGTACACTCAGATATTTGGGGCCCTGCCCCCTTACCTTCCTGTATGGGTTACAAATATTACATCATTTTCATTGATGATTGTACAAGATACTCATGGTTATATCCTCTCAAACTTAAATCTGATGCATATGCTGCCTTTCTCAGTTTTAATGCAATGGTACAAACTCAATTTCATACTAAAATTCAACTTTTTAGAACAGACAATGGCAGAGAATATTTAAACCATAAATTCAGTTTGTTCTTACAACATTTAGGCACTATTCATCAGACTACTTGTCCTCATACTCCTAAACAGAATGGAAGAGTTGAAAGGAAACATATGCACCTAATAAGAACTACCTTAGCTCTTCTAAATCAATCACATCTACCCTCTAAATTGTGGTTAGAAGCCTTAGCCACTGCTAATTTCCTCATAAACAAATTACCTTCTAGTGTTCTTCAAAATAAGTCACCTTATGAGGCTCTCTATGCTAAAATCCCTGACTACACATCTCTAAAAGTGTTTGGCTGCCTCTGTTATCCGTGGTTACGACCCTATATCAAGCACAAACTAGAAGAGAGGTCAAAACCTTGTGTGTTTCTAGGACATTGTTCAACTTCCAAAGGGTAAACGTGTCTCGACATGGTCACAGAAAAAGTCTACATTTCCAGGCATGTTAGATTCATAGAGCACATCTTTCCTTATTCTTCTTCTTCAACCTCCTCTGTTTCCTCTACCTCTACTTCCCCACTACAATTTCCTCCAATTTTTCATACTTCCACCTACATTCCTACATCATCAACTACCTTACTCCCCACTCAGAACAGCCATACCACCACTGCCTCACAGTCAGGTGCTTCTAATAGCTCACCACTTATTCCTAGATCTACTAATTCCCTCTCTGCTGCACCACACTCTCCCTCTATTCCCTTAGACTCTACCAATCAGTCACCCAATACTCTCCCAACAGAGAATCACTCTACTGCATCACATAATCAGTCCGATACATCATCATCTACCTCAGCTCTCTCTAATCATACTCAGTCTATCCAATCCCTCTCTCATCTAGCCCCTCCTTCAAACCACCCCATGCTTACCAGATCCAAAACAGGTTGCCTACCTCCTCCCATCTATCAGCTTCACTCAACCACCATTCCATCCACTCTTGTAGAACCTACTACTTTCAAAGAAGTGGCCATTAGCAAAAAAGTAGGTTCGATTTTATTTGCACTTTCTGATTTAGAACCTGAGACTAAATAAAAATGAAGATAATTTTTTCATGAATGAGAAATAAGAGTAGGCGATTTCTTAAGACAGAAAGCAAAGAGAGATTTATATACCATCTCCAAAACATGAAGAACATTGCTTTTGAACTTGCGCTTCTTTCCTTTTTGTACTCCGTTGCAAAGAAAGTTCATGTTTTTTTTCTATAAATAGCGAGGCATATCTTTCTCGTCTTCTTCTGTTAATCTTATCTTTTTCCTCGCGTGACAATTCAAAATAACGTTTCTTCTTAAGTTGTGAGTAAGTTATATTTTTTTTACCAGTGTTCATTGTGATTATCCTTTCAACAAAAATAGAAAACCATGAATTATGAACAGATCAGAATAACAGCTAGCATATTTGGAAACAACATCAAATTAAACAGTATAACAAATTTATATTAATATTGATATTGATGTACAACAGAAAAAGATGCATGAAAAAATAAGACTGTTCTACCTATATAACGGATTCACCAATAACAAGAGAAGATATATATAGCAAAAGAAGAAGCAAAATTAAATAATATAAGGAATTTACTTATAGTAAAAATAAATAATCACAAGATAAAGCTTTTGTATCAAAGTACTTACCTTGTTTCTCTTACGATCAAGACACTCTAGAGCTGAACGTAGTTTAGCTAGTTGTACAAAGTCTATGGCCACGTCAGTTGCCAAGCTACTTGATATATTCTAATGACATTTCAGTATAAAAGTTAGAAATATGTCCTCGTGGCATTTTAGCATAGAAGTGGGAAATATAACAATAATTACGTCAAATAGTTCCAGCGACAAGCAATAAACATCATAAAAATACTAATTACATATCCCAGAAATAATCAACAATTCATATTAATGTAATAATGATTATATATTGCCATTAGCAAATTAAAGATAGCAATGTAATAATAAGCAAACATTAGTTATATTCCATATTTGTTTCTAAAGCGAAGATATGTATGATTGTTGCCTAATCTTAAGCATCAAGGCTTCATAAATGTCTAGATACACAAGTTAAGACGCATTTGCAACAACTTAAATCAAGAATCGAACAATGCTTAAAAGACTTGACAATAGATTACGCCAAATAGTGTCAAGAAAAATTTTTTTTTTTTTAAAAGGATAGGTAATCTTTTGCCCATTGCACAATGTCTTGAGAAGGGACGTATTATCTGTTAATAATGGGGTTGTTGGTAAAAATCCTTAATAACGTGGTGAAGTTGGTGGTGGTTACGGGAACTAGCCTTAAGTGGGGATCATAGCTGGATTTTTCCTAGATTATCTTGTAGGATTCAAATATATCCAAATCACTAAGGCCAATGATTAATGAGTAGATATCAGACACGAACGGTTTCCATCCGAATCCAGGCATTAGTTTAAGATTTACTATCAGCACATAAAATTCAATCGCGAAACATGCAATTATTCAACACAAGCTGCTCAAAATCCAAGCTTTTCTCCACAGCACAGCGTTTTCAGCTCATAATTGGAATTATGTAAAGATCTATACATTAAGAACTCAATTTCATGCCATCAAAGATGAAATATTTTGTGAATTCGACTCAAATTGTCTTCACATAACATCCTTTCTAACAACTAATCACCAATTAAACCCCCAAAATATTCCAAACAACTTATCAAAACCCAATCTTTCACCCAACCAACACATCAAGTTCTACAAACTTCCACAAACTCAACAACCCCAGATGGATTACATGGATCAAAAGTCAAAACTATCCAAATCCAAACTTTATTCATTTCCAGCACACCTTATTAACAATACCCACAAATCATACATCAACAATTCAACATTATGCAATAAATTCAACAAATCTTCAAATTAAAATGTTTCTCAAATCAAAATATCAAATACATATGAATAAAATAATAAATCTTATTTTTATGCCTAAAAATAATAAAGCTTTTACCTTTAGGAAAAAGAGAGCTGAGAAAAGTTGCGAGGCTTCAGCTAATAGTTTTTAGTTTATGAACAGAGACAAAGGAGATGAGCTTTAATTATAGTAGAATACTGTAATGGCTTATTTATTATCTTTTTCGTTATTGTTATTATTTTTTGTTTTTTCAATATGCTTCATTGGTCCCTATGTGATGTGACTCCTATCACCTCGAGGTCAGACCACAGATCCCTCTTATGGACTATGTGATTGTCCAGTGGGTCACCAATTTGATTCGGGTTAGGCTGGCAGGCCAGGTGTACTCTAAGTTGGATCTATACTCATACCAATACCAATTTATAAATCTCTCACGTGATTAGTGAAGCATGCCAATAATAAAGCAAACAAAGATTTTGTAACCCATATGTTGAGCTCTACCAATAATGTCACTTCGAATTGATAAGATAATTTCTCCATAATCTAATACAAGAAAACAGTTATGTTTCCTTAGCACTAACGCTCAAAATGGAAAACTTGCATGGGGTTAGATTTTGTCAATTTTTTAATTATCGTCCCTACTTTATTATAAAGCACCAGAAAAGTGGAAGAATATTTCCCTCTCATTATCTTTTGCCTTTAATAGGAACATCAAATGCCCACAATCATCGCATACTCTTAGAAGGAAGAAATTCTATATGAAATTTGCCTAGACCAAACCTACTTCAACTTCATTGCACAGTAACTCTTCATAATTTGTACAATCAAGTTACTGAAACATCTTACTAACACATTTGCTACAAAACAAAAATCCAAAGAAAAGAGAAAAAGACCAAAAAAGCAAACAAAAGCTAAAAAGGCAGCTCAAGGGGAAAAAAAAAAAAAAAAAACAGGGCTCTGCGTGTGCTCAAAGAGTGACAGCACACACACACACACACACACACACTCTATTCCAGCCTCGTTCAGTTACTGATCAGTGCTTATAGCGTCCAGCTCAAACTTTTTCATTCATTTCAATTTCTTCTTTCAGGTACACACAGATCTCTCCACCTCTTAATTTCTCTCTCTACAACACACACACACACACACACATATATACACACCCACCCAACACTCAATTCTCACACAGTACACACGGTAAACAACACACAGAACTCACCATCTCACTCCTTTTTCCTATCTC
Source organism: Ehretia macrophylla (assembly GCA_037974665.1). Classification (NCBI taxonomy): domain Eukaryota; kingdom Viridiplantae; phylum Streptophyta; class Magnoliopsida; order Boraginales; family Ehretiaceae; genus Ehretia; species Ehretia macrophylla. The sequence continues at coordinate 8,630,904 of CM075764.1, read as the reverse complement.
TAAAAAAGTCCCTTATCAATTCAGCTAAGAAAGATGAAAATGTGAACAAAATGCCTAGTCAATAAAAATCTAGGATTTATATTTTTGTTCTTTGGGTTCAGATCTTGAAAAAGGGCATTTGCCGATCTAGGGTTAGTAACTCTGCCATATCTTCCAGTTAAATCAAAACTTCTCCTTTAAAGAATATTGCAAAGACCAAAACCAAAATCAAAAGTTTTAAAAAGGTAAAATTTCAAAGCTATAAACTTGTTTACCTCAAATCAAAGAACACAAACAATTCAAGCAATAGACCCGCGAATCCTTTGTGATACTGTGTGTTGTGACGAGGCGCAGGGGCCGGAGATTTAGATTCAAAAATTATTCTGCGTGAGTGTGTGTATGTAGAGAGGAGAAAGAAAGAGAGAGTTGAAGAAACTTCTGGAGAAACTTTTTGAAGCCCGATCGTGTGTTTGTGGGAAAGAGGCGTGTGAAGAAAAGAAAAGGTAAAGAAAACTTGTCAGATACACTAAAGGGTATTATGGTCTTAAAAATAAATGTACAAAATTATTAAAATATGGTACAATCCTTTTAATGCATTCATGAACTATAAATATGCATGAGTTATCAACTTTGTCCAAAGGGCATTATGGTCTTAAAAATAAGAAGTACAATATTGCTAGCGCATAGTACAAACATTCTAAAGCAGTGACAACCTATAAATATGCATGTTTCGACAATTTTAACCCTTCATATTCTTTTATTACATAGTAAAGATAGAGACTAGTTAGGTTTGCCTGTACATTTTCCAATTAATATTAAAAAATATGTTGTATATGGAATTTTTTAATGCGATATAAAAGTATTTAACTATGCAACATATAGATATGTCCAGCACACATACATTTAACAAGTAATATGCTATAGAGAATACAAAGTAAGTAGAAGAAACATCAAACTTGAGTTGCATAACAACTTACACGAACTCGATGTTCACTATGATAATACAAAGACCGAGCTGCAAAGTAATGTGAAAATGGCTCTAGAAATTTCAAAGAATAACATTTGCAAAATTATGGATTAAAGAGAGATATTTCCAGCTAAATAAAAGTACTATCAATTAACAACACTTAGTTGATAATAAAGAAGATTAGTTTTGCAGACCATTTCAATCCAGCAAAAGATTCCCTGAACTAAAATTTGAGTAATTAACTTTTAAAGATGTTTAATGAATACAAAACAGAAAGCAGAGAAGCATTGTGTCCATCATTCACCTTCAAAGACCCGTAGACTAATTCAGAGTACTGAAAAGTTATAGCCCTTTTTAATAAGTGAAAAGTTATATAGCCTTATAGTCAAAATTGTGGTAGATGATCAAATACAAACAGAGGCAGCAACAATATATGACTTGTATAATCATGTAAAAGCACATAGTATTTGAAAATAATCCAAAAATTAAAAGTGTGAAGTTAGTTCCAAAATCACCAAAGAACAAAATATTCAATCGAATTTAAATTTATCCAGTCAATAATGTCTAAGATATATAGACTTCCATATGCAATCCCAACTGAAATTATCAAAACCACCACCCACAGATACACGCACACAGCACACAAACAATTTCTCCACGCACACACGGACTCACAGAGCGTCATATATATATATACACACACGCACAAAGCTTACTTTATTTATAAATTTGATGGAAAAGCAAAAAGATACTGCTTACTTTGCTGATGAACATTCGAGAGAAAAATGAAGAATAGAGAGAAAATCTGTTAGAGAGAGAAAAAAAAAAAAGAATGGTACCTGATGAACATTCGACAGGAAAGGGAGGAACGGAGAGAAAATCTGTCAAAGATAGAATAAAAAAATAAAATAAAAACTTTTATGTCAGATTAGATCTATGGTTCAAATTTTTTTATTGTGAAGATGTGGATAAATCTAGACTGTTGGATAGGGTAGTGGATATCAGATTCCGATAAGGTTATTATTGTCCTAAAATAAAATATATAAAATACATAGCACATGGTACAAGCACCTCACAACATTGAATGACCTGCAAATATGTTTGTGAGGACACTTTTAACCCTATATATATTCTTTTATTGTATAGTTAAAATAGAGATATACATATATTTGTATTTTCCCTCTCTAATTATATTTTTTAGAAGAGGGCGGTGTATTGTGAGGTGAAATTGTTTATTGCGGATTCAAAATACGGATTTTAAATCCAATTAATATGCCATGTCTGGTGGAATTTTGAAACAGAGATAATGTGGGACAGTCGTGATTTGTTTGCTAGGTGAATATTGGTATTGACGGTGGAGATTGGATGATCATTTTGGGTAGCATTTTTTTTTTTTTGGAAAAATAGCACCACTAGTCCACTTAGTTTCAATATTTCTTAAATTTGCCACCATTGTTTTCATAAAACTATAATTTAGCTCTCAATATTTGTAAAAAGTGTCGCTTTAGTTCCTAACGTGAAAAATTAGTGTTGAATTTAACGAAAAATAACTAGAACATAGGGATAAAATGATAAAAATAATATAATATCTTCATAAAATTTTAATTTAGTCCCTAAAGTTATAAAAAATTTCAATTTAGCCCCTAAAGTTATAAAAAGAAATTGGTCTAGTCCCTTCATCTTCCTCAATCCATAACATTCACCTCCGTTTATACCACCACAATCACATTCATTACACACACACAATTAGATATAACACATAAACATTATTCATATACACACATAATCACATATAACATAAACAAACACCACCCACACGACCCCACCACCACTACTACCACTACCAACACACACGGTCACACACACATATAAATACACACGTATATATCATATATATACATATATACACACATACGTACACAACACATGCATACACACAATAGTGCGATGGGAATTAAGGGACTGAGGGGTAAGAAAAATTGGCAAAATGGCTGAAGGTGACGGGAATTGGGAGATTGGGGGTGATGTCAGGAATGAAGGAGTTAGTGATAGAAGAGGTAAGGGGTTTGGGGCTCATCGGGGGTTAGGGATTGGGTTTTTTTCTTTAGGTCAGATGGGGTGGGTTCATCAGGGGTGGATGTAGGGGTAGGGATAGGGCGTGGTGGTTAGTAGTTTAGTAATTTGAATTAATTTTTAAGGTTATTTTAGTCATTTAAAAATTTTATGCTAAATATTCAACAGCAAGGACTAATTTGATACTTTTTAGAAATATTTGAGATTAGTTTGAGCCGTCTAGGTGAGTTCAAATAAGGACCCTTTTTCTAGTTGCATGGGTCATCAACCATATCACAATATTCAATAGATATACTATTTTTATAACAACGACTATCTTTGACAGTATCTTCATAATTACGAGAACCAGAATGAAAAAATCTACAGTAATTAGTCCAAATCTCCCGACTTTTAATATCAGAATAATAAGAACCCCCAACCCGATATATCACATAATTGATCGCAACAAAGATGACATAAGAGTGATATTCATCAACGGTAATGATAGGCCAAGCTGCTTCTTTACCTAAATTTTTCTTTGCTGATTTTTTCTTTCCCGACTCATCTTCAACCTTCACAAATAATTCATCAAAGGCATATAAATTTGTCAACCCAATACCTAATTCGTTCCTCTTGATAAACGTAAAGACCACACAGCGATTTACACAGGAGATAGGTGTTGTAATCATCATCATTATATATTCTAAGAGAACAATCGTCTTGTCATGTGTCGCTTTATGAGCATCTGTAAACATTTTTTACAAAAATTTAAATAATCATATTATTAATTTTGAAAATTTGAAATGATTTTTATAGAATATAATGTAACAAATAATTATTAGATGCAGTTTATCCAAATCATATTATTTAAATCTTTATCCTATATTTTCTATCTATTAGACTCTATCATTTCTTCATTTAAACCTTTTTAGCTCTATCATTTCCAGTAATTTAGTTCTTGAAATAGCTTAGATATACACACAATAGTTTTTGCCAAAGTAATTAAAATTTAAAAGAAAAAGATAAATTTAATAGTAAGTCAAGCTGTTTCAGTTACTGCAATACTTAAAAGTATTTATGAGGAATAATTTGCTCATCTTAGCCATTGCATGCTTTTCTTTTGTGTCTCAACTCTTTATGGAAAATCATGTCTTTCACTATTTTCTGTTACATTATCAACTATCTTGATGTTCCTCCATCCGTCATTTATTTCATATGTTTTTTTTTGTTTAATATTATAGTTTAAGCACTAACTCCATTATAATATCGTTATTTCAGACAATATTGATTTAAGGACTGCATGTGATAAATATTTTTGTGTCTGTTGCTTCAACATTATTGACCCAGGTAACCTTTAATTAAAAAATGGATATGTTTTATGCAAATTCTTTATTTTTTTCATCTTATTCATTTTTTTTGTGTTGGTTCTTCGATATGTTTTGATTAATCTACTGTCTAATTAGGCTAGTTGTGTTTAGTTTTTGTTTTGAGCAAACAATAGAATGAAAGCGTTAAAAATCTGATTTTTATTAAATGATATTTTTTTTGTTGAAATTTTTTATTTTTTTCATTCTAGCATTGTTTTAGTGCTTATTCTTTCATTTTTTATTATTATTCTGATTTTTAGTTACATGGGTTGCTTTTAGGTTTTCGTTTGAAGCAAGCAATAGAGTGCAAGTGTTCAAGAAATGAGTTTAATTATATATATATATATATATATATATATATATATATATTTGCAAATCCTTGGTTTAGCATTCTAGATATTGTTTTAGTGCGGATTTTTCAGTATGTTTTGGTTTATCTATGCTTTAGTTAAATGGGTTGTTTTTAATTTTTTTGTTTCAACCAAGCTATAATGTGCAACTGCTAAATATCTGATTTTTAGTAAAAAATGAATATTTTTTGTAAATTCTAGATATAGCATTTTAGACATTATTTTAGTGTTGATTCTTTGATGTGCTTTGGTTAATGTAATCTTTAGTTATATGGGTTGTGTTTTGTGTTTGTTTGAAGCAAGCAATATATTTCAAGTGATAAAGATCTGATTTTTATAACTTTTCCGTAAGTGATTTATTTAATGTGTGGTGATTAAGCTTTGGTTTAATTAGTTATTTGAGTACCTATTGTTTTTGTGAAGTAGTTAAGTGGGTTGTTCTTAGTTTGTTGTTTAAAGCGAGCAATACAATGTACATATTAAAGATCTGATTATTTATAGATTTTTGTTTAGAGATTTATTTAACATTTGGCTACTTCTTTATTGTTTATTTGTTTGAAGTGTAGCAATCAAGTGTAAGCAAATTTTTTTAGCTTCTTGAGGCTGAGAGATTTGTTTTTCTTCAATACTCTATTTTAATGTTTGGTCGGTCATTAAGCTCGATTTAGTTAAAATGAGTCTTTTTTCTGTTGTTTATTTGAAGTGAGAATCAAGTTTAAGTTAATGTTTTCAATTCTATCCAAGATCAAAAATTTGATAGTTTGGGGATTAATATGCTTTTGAGTTAACATAAGTGATTTTTATATCTTGTCAATGAATGAACTTCCAAGAAAACCTATATCATGCCACGTGTAAATCTAAATATTTTTATGATAATTTAATTTAATTATTAAAATAATAAATAGCTCTTGATTTATGAAATTAAACTATATCATAAATTTATATTCAATGTATATTTAAACTCTATATTATCTTTATTTAAACTTTTTATCTCTATCTTCTTACTTTGCATGTTTCAGAAGAGTAAGATAAATAAAATAGCATTAGCTTTTTTTTCTTATCGTCGTTGTTATGCATCTATCCTTCAAAATCAAGGTTATTTCTCCTTATTCTTTTTTCCCCATTTCATCACAGCTCTTCTTGAAGTTCTTCAAGTGTTTGGTTTGAAGTTGACAATTATTAATCATCAAAAATATTCAGAACAAATTAACTAAAATATGGGTTTTTAGTTATTTTCATGTGTTATCGCTTTAGATGTATGTTATTTGTAGCTTCATGTGTTTTGCTAATGTTTCCAATAGTTGAAGAGAGATATTGATACTCCTTTTAAAATTTTGCATATGATAGTATCATACTCAATTTTATCTATCATTGATTTGGACAAGAGAGTCCTTACTGCCTTTTGAGCAAAGCTATGCAATTCATCTCTACAAATGTTAGAATATGCAAAATTTTATTTTTTCGTGATGACAGGGTACTATCTTAGAAGTCCTTCGGGTGTTTAATTTCAAGATGATGGCCTAACATAGAGGAATCATGATCCGGTTTAGTTAGATACAATGTCTACTAAAACTAGGCCCCAAAAGAATAACATCAGAGTTATTCAAACCCGCAACGTGAAACTACAATATGAAAATTAAACGATTTTATCTTGATTTAATTCTCTACGAGACTGATACCTGATTCCTTCAACGAATTTGAATGTGTCTTTTTAGAAGTTCAAGAAATGCTATGTTATTATACTGTCTACATTGTCAATGTTACATTCTTTTTTCTGGAAGATACATCCACACATCTAATTAGTTCCATAAATCATTTTGAACATGCTTGGAAACTACTCGAGACATGTCAAAAGCAAAACTACCACTACCCTCATGCCCTCATCCTGTAAGAATCGGTTTGTTGTTGGTCCAAGCACCTAACAAGGATGAAGGTCGATCTCCAATGCTGTCAACGTATGCCTTCTTGTACATTAGACACCTAGGATTGCAATACATGTGATTCAGCATATCCATTGCGTAATGTTGGCAATCTTTGAAATTTTCACACAATCATTACTTACACCCATGGGACTCTGACGGGACTAAACTATAAGACATAATCCAATGCAATAGTGATATTTCTAATTTTTTTTTCAATTTATCGAAACATTAATCTTTATATTTAGATAACAATGTTAATCACTTTTAACGATAGAATAACACTTTCTTTCACGATTTGACTTGACTGAAAGCTTTGAACATTCTATGTATGTTATGTGTGAAGATGTTCACATTAGCAATCCTTTTTTTATTCAATAGAATTATTTTATGTGCATAGTTTGCAACACTGGAGATTTTAATAGATTATGCATAATATGGCCCACGACACCTTCCCCAACTCCTTCTCTTTTCCAGACGCTCGACACCATAACATTCGAATTAAGAAAGCTAACCAACATTAACATTTATTTGTTGCTTAACTTCTTAAGCTATACAAAGAATTTCCCAAGTAATCATTTTTCATTTTCAACATCTTACAATTGGTCTTTTGTAAGGTATTTTCTGCTTGTATATGCAAATTAAACAAATTATTAATCAATGACTCTGTAGATGATATGTGTTATTTTCTATGCGTTATTAGTCAAATAACTTCAAATGACTCATGATAACGATAAAGGTATAGGAAGTAAATATGATATAACGATAAAATCAGTGTTTACTATCTTCAATAGAACAAATCCCTCCGAAAAAAATTATCATACCACGTGTAAGCAAATAAGCACCATTCATAGCAAAAAAAAAAGAAGAAAATAAATCTTACTTCTATTTAAAAAAAATTAAAAATTTGATTCATATAGTAAAAATTAATTAAAAAATCATAAATAAGCGAAATGAAAATTTTATATTCATTTTTTAAATGAAAAATATTTCCTAATAAGATTACATTATTTTTCAATTAAACTTGATTAATTTAGAACATTCAATTCATATAGTAAAAATTAAATTAAAAAATCATAAATAAGCAAAAATAAAATCCATCTTGCCATATGTAAGAAAAAAAGCATCTCTATAAGAAATACCATTATGCTACATGTAAGCAAATAAGCACCATTTCTACAAAATAATAAAAAAAAAAAAAACTTTACTTCTATCTAAAAATTTAAAAATTCGATTCATATAGTAAAAATTAATTTAAAAACTCATATATAAGTGAAAAGAAAATTTCACATTCGTTTTATAAATGACAAAGCCTCCCTAATAAAATTGCAAATGATTCAATTAAAAGCTTCATTAATTTAGAATATTCAATTTATATTAAAAATAATAAATAAGAAAAAAATAAAATTAATCTTTCTATGTGTAAGCAAAATAGCATCTTTCTAGGAAACACCATCATGTCATGTGTACTCATTGAACCACCATTTCCTACATTTGATCCAAAAAATTAAATATTTGTTTTTACAGTCTAAATCAAAACTAAAAAAATCATAATTTCCATTACTCATCAATCTAATTGTGTTAATTTATAAAGCTCTACATCACACTTTTGTTATACCATGCATTAAAACTATGTATTGAGTTTGAAAACTATTTGTTCTAATTCAAGAATCCAATGGAAAGTTCATAAAATCCCTTAGTTGAATGCGATAGTTAGACACTTTATGAACATTAGAGAGTAAGTGAATTTCTCTTAAGTGTTGAATAAAAAGGATAAATGGATTACTGTTGTCCCTTAATTAAACCTAAGAGAGGGGGGAGGGGTGTGAATTAGGTTATATAAACAATAATACTACTTTTTCGATTAGGCAATATACTAGTAATGATTAGTCACAAATAATTTCTAAATAGATATGCACTATAGCAATATAGAATGTGAGTAAGACAATTTATCAAATACTTGGTGAGCAGAAAATAATGCAAAGAGAGAGTTGAGAGAAAGAGATTGCAAATCGTGATTTTAGCGTGGTTCGGCTCCCGCCTAAGTCCACGACCCAAGCTCCTCGCTTAGGATTTCAACAATCTCCACTATGGTGGCTCTTCAAATGTTGGTGAGTCCACAAATCAACTACAATGGTAGTTCAAGATTTTACAATAGAAAATAACTATTCTCAATACAAAGCTTTCACTTTAACACCTTTGACAAGGAAATCCTTCATTTCAAAGTGTTTAACTCTTTCTTTTGATAAGTGTTTGAGAATCACAAAACAAAACCCTCTTTTAGGGTAGATGAATACAATGAATGCTTTATCACAGCATTGCTCACAATTTCTTGCTCAAGTATAGCTCAATTATGATTCAAAGATTAAGATGATGAAAGAACTCAAGAATAATTGCTTTGAATCAATGCTTTCAAATTTTGCAATTGAGAGCATTTAATAGAGCTGAAAACATGGTGTAATTAATGCTCCCAACGTTCACAAACGGCTATATTTTGAATCAACATTTTTTGCCCTACCGGTCGACCCCTGTTCGCCAATCGAGAGACCTTCGTTCGGTGGACAGGTCTTGGGCGGATGACCCTCTGGCCACAGGTCGACCGGATGCTGATGGGTCGTCCGGTAGGATCCAAACTGCCAGGGTTGGTTATTTTGAAAGTGTTTCTTTTGAGAATGTTTTGTAAGATATTTTTCAAATGTTTCAACACAATATTTGAGAATCAAAATTGAGCATATATCTTTTTGTAAAATCCAAAACCTCAGTCAAGTCCCAACCGATACCCCTTATGACTTCCGTCTGCTCTTATAACTCCTTCATCTACAAAGATCTTTACTTGAATCTTTACAGCTTGAACGTGTAAAGATCTTGACATAAGGACACTTGAGCTAGATCATGTTGAGCTCTTCATTTTATCTTCATGATTAGATCATTTGATCAACATCATTCTTCATGAACTTGTTCTTGAGCTTATATAACATTGATATTCACAAAGTGCTTTGATCATCTACTCAATCTTCCTTCTTTAGGACAAGATCTTAGCTAGGGTGATCACATCTTGAATCTTCATAGATCTTGACCATTAAAGTACTTTGATCTTCTCGATGGAGGATGCCTTTTGCTTGATCATTACTTTCCATGAGCATTACTCCAATTTTTATGAGCTTACTTAATATCTTGAATATCCTTCAAGCTTTGACTAATTCTCAAACAATAAACTCATTACAAGATATGATTAGTCAATAGATTAATTTCATAATCAAGATTTAGTTATCATCAAAATATAAGATTTAAAGCCTTTAGGCTAACAATCACTATGTTAGTATATTTATATGTGTTGATCTTTATTTGTTGTATTTTTTAAATGTAGCAAAATAAATTTTATATGGTGAGTTTAATAGAATACAATTTATTAAATATATATAATTCCATTACAACAAGATTTCTTCTTTTTAATTTTCATGGTTGTTAAAATTTTTATATTTTATATTATCATTGGGATCGTATATTTCACTATGTAATATTTCGCTTTTGATTGTAGATAATTAACAAATAGGCATTTTATATTTAATATTTGCTTTTCAATCAAGCAAGATGGATGTACGAATGAGGAGAAAATATATAATGTTAGAAAACCATTCGTGAAAGAAAATGGTATTTAAATCTGATTTATCTTACCAATATTTTGAGCACCATCTTCTTTATTAATCTATTCAAATAGTAACACCGAAAATGGTATAACTCTACTAAGAGATATTTCAAATTGTGAATGTAGAAAACCATTTATGAACACTTGGATTCTTTTATCTCTACATATATCAATATATTTATGATGTTACTTAGTAGAGAATTTTCTCAAATGTGTACTACTAAATTTGAACTTTTCAAGAAGATCTCCCTGGCACTTTTATCTACTAAAAAAAGGTGTCGATCTTTGAGTCTGATCAAAATATTATAACAAGAATTGGTATTGATAGAAGTTGTCATTCGTATTGTTATGTCTATTGAATTTATTTTTATGTTATTATTTACTCTTGCTTTTTATATGCTCAATATATGTATTATCGCTGAGAACAAAATCTATATTTTCCTACACTAGATGCAAGTGTTACAAGAGCGAATATTTCATGTGGTGTGCCATCTTTAGGTTTTTTTCTTAGATTTTTGCGATTAAAAATGTCATTGACTTATGTATCTTATTCAGTTATCTTCTTTAACTTTATATTTTTATTTACTTATAATTATTTTGCTATTTTTATTTATTATGATATAGATATTCTTATTCAAACAGAAGAATCTAAAGCTAACAATTTAGTCAGTATTGAAGGTTGTTGTCAATGTGTTATTCATTTTTATACACCTTTTAAATTACCATATACGATTCATAATATAACATCATTATTCATTAGTGCATGAAATGACATGAATCGATATAAGAATCTGTGTTCAAGCAAAGCCATCCAAAATATTTTTTCATAAAAGACATGGGAGGTACTTTACTTCTTTATTCTAAAGTATGTCAAAATAGAGATTGTACCCCTTCCAAAAAAAATTTCACCGTATTCTTTTTTTCTTTTTGTATCGAGAATTCTGTTTTAAATTGTTATATATGAGAACTCTAGAAACTGAATTAGTAGCTTAGCTTTTGACATTGTGGACTCTAACATTAGGAATAGTTAAATTCGCCTCAGTCGAGTCACTTCCTCCATTTCAGGTAGAATTTTAATTTTTTATATACTTATTCGAATATATTTTATTGAGTTCAAATGTTAATGGTGTCTTTCATATTACTGAGACAAGTTTGTGAAGCGAAACGATAACATAAAAGTTGTGTCAATTTTTAACTCATTATAGAGCCACAAGTAATAGAAGTATATATTCACGTTATTCATGGGTCAAATACTCAAATGATAGGTTTTTTGTGTAATGCAAAATATTGGATCTTTTAAACTTCTAATTGTAGAGTGGATTTGTAAGTATATCAAATGTACAAGGAGCAATAATACAATCAAATTAAGACCGCATGACGTCAATTTTACAGAGCCAATAATTTAAAAGAAGAATATACATGTGTCTCGTGAAAGACTTGATCTTTGTAAAAAGGTGTTTACCTAACACATTTTTTAAAAAATATGTGCTTATTTTATTTAATTATTTTATGTAATGGTATATTGTGTTTAGGGTAGATATACATTATAGTCTTTTAATAGTATGGTTATATAGTTAAGGGAATTGATTTTATTTTACATATATTTAGTGTACACATTACACCCGTGCATCGCACGAGCATAAGACTAATTAGTGTAGAATTTCGTAACCCTTCTAGGCTTAAACAATTAACTTTGTGTAAGACTCGAGTATAAACCAATTTATGGATGGGAATTTATATAGAAATTTCGTAAGGTAGATGTGTGAGAATTGTGGAAATTCTCGGAACTTAAAATACAAAACTTAATTCATAAATTACTCCAAATAAAAAATAGTTAGCGAAAAAAGCAAACGCAAAATCACCGGACATTTGCTCTAATGATATATTCTCGCTTTGTATATAAGACGTCTAGAATCGACTCTCTGTAACCTTATTAAAGGTCCCGATACAATCCTTGAATTTATGAAGATATTAAAATTATAAGAATGGAAAATAAACTTTCTAGACGTGTTTGTAAGTTCAATATGAAGAGCCAGAAGTATATTAGAAGTAATCCATTCTTTCAGGATTAAGTTTGATTATGTTTCTTACATCACGATAAAAAGTTTGAAGTAGTTCTCGACTTAATGTGAATTTAGCATTCCATTAGAACAACTCAAAGACTTCTAGCTTTGGACTTTTATCATTTTAATTCCACTGAACCAATGTCTTATGTTGTTAGGATCAAAGTAATTTTATGTGTATGAAAACGTGATTTGAAACAAAGGTGAAAGCGAGAAATTGACACATAAATTTTTCTTAGTTAAGCCAAGCCAATTTACCTACGTCTACAATAACAAGAGATATATGATGAAATGTTACAAGCACATTTTTATAAAACTTCACACCTCTCATTTTTCTACCACTCCTATTACATAGTCATAAAGCTTATCTACAAGTAGCTCTAAGGTTTTAGGTCTTAGACTTACAAACCAATTGTGGACTATCTACAAATATGGGCTATAGCCCAATATATTTCTATGAAGATAGTCCTTGAATTGTTGAAGATATTATTGGCACCTTTTAGCTTAGTACTTTTGTATCATCAGAAAAATTAAAAGTTAGCAAGATAGAAATAGCATGCTAAGCACTCACCACTGAATTTCTATTTAGCTTTACCATTGATCTCAAAATCTAGATCTGTAAATAATATATCAACCACAAAATGTCCTACAAATTTTTTTCCCGTACTTGATTTCTTGTGAAGCACCAAATATATATATAAGAAGCATCGCAAGTCTGTTCCTAGTACCATGCAATCAGTGTTTGAAAAGTTGGTCCTGATATCTTTTTCAACTTCTGGAAAATGCCGCTGATGCCTTCTAAGAACGTGTATTTATACTTGAATTTCCCTCACATGAAGAACACTAATTTGCTTCATTACATTCTCAGGGACGTTTCCAGATATTATGCCTGTCAGGTTGTTGCTTGCTGAAACTGGTGGCCCACGCACTCGTACTGGCAGGAAAAAAAATTTAAAACGTCTGAACGTTTAAAGGTTCCAAATATTATGCCTGTCAAATTACACTAATTTGTAACTTGGATTTGAACTTTAGTCAATAATTATTCAGTTTTGAGAAAAATGATGGAATCAAATTTTTGTTTCCATAGTTTCCTAGCAACACCTGGAAACACTGATATCCACGTTACACGTTAGTCAACATAAACTCTTCGGATATTGCAATTGACAGGCATGAAAAATCTTAAACCATTTCCTCAAAACTAATTAGTTTCACAAGAAGCTCCATCTTTAGAAGGACAATCCGTAGAATCGGAACAAATAGCTCAAAGCCAAACAATTGATGAGGCACAGGAAAAGAATTTGATGATTCAATGGGCTACATGAAAATGAGTCTAGGATAGCAGCAGAATATCAAATGACCTTTGCCAGAAGACACAAATCTGTCATACTCTACTTGTAATAACAGCTATAAAACGATCACCAACTTCGAATCAAACCTCATCTGACTTCAAGTCTCATTCGGACTTAAGGCCTCAACAGCTTTTCTTTGCCTTGGCACTCATAACAGCCTCAACAGCTTCTTTATATCTCTCTACAATATGAGCATAAAGAACAATAACTACGCGTAAATATTTCATGGATGAAATATATTGGTTTTATAGAGATTGGAGAACATAACCCGAACTCTAAAATAGTAAGTGATGACATGAAAGAATGGTCTTTTACCTCAATGGTAAGAGGAGATGTTGTGGGGTAATAACGATCAACAGCCTGCCCATTCTCATCAACCAGGACCTTCGCAAAGTTCCACTGAATATCATCTCCAAATATTCTCCATTTCCAGACTTCAAGAACTTATAAAGAGGAGCTGCATTGTCGCCATTTACTTCAATCTACGCAAAGCTAGTTTGAGAACTAGAACATTCCAAAATTCTAATACTATGATATTCAGATGGTAATGGATGTACTTCAATATATGGCACTAAAATGTACATAATTTGTTTACATTTAAATTATTCTCATTGAAATTATTTTTAGACAGAACGAAAATAAAGACGAAAACAACAATTAGCAAGAGATAGGAAAAACAACAATGCGTGAGCATTTTAGACACTCGAACTGTAATAATCGCTACATCTTCTAAATTACCTTATCAAAGATGGGAAATTCTGACTTGAAACGGCCACACACAAAATCTAAAATTTCGTTATTGCTTCCTGGTTCTTCATCGCCAAACTGATTGCAGGGAAATGCTAGTATCTCCAGACCTGTATTGAGAACAATATCAAACATCATTTTTAATTTATCATGAAAGGGCACTATTAAGTTTTTGAAAGATCTTGCAAAAAGAAGGGAACTAAAGTATCACAATGCTAGAATGTGCAGTTACAACTCAGAAATTTCCATAACAGAAGCTAGAGCTATCTTCGCTATACACAAGTCAAAATTTCCCTTCTTTTTTGGTTTTTTACTCTTCCTTTTTTTCCCATTATGTTTTGCATTTGGTCGTGCGTGTGCGTGTATGTGTTTTTGGTTTCGCTTGGGGGGAAATGGTTGGATATAGATGTTTTAGGCTGTCATTTACCAGTACATGGATGAAAATAGCATACATACACAGAATTCAAAAGCAAACCTTTATCTTTGTAGATTTCATATAATTGATTTAGCTCAGTGTAGTTTGAGTTGGTCATGCCACTGCAACAATTAAACAAACAAAAAATGGACAAATTAATTATGCCATGATGGGACAATTCCCATGCCTCAACTGAACTACTAGCAAACTTACCAATATAAAAACAAACAAGAAAAGAAATTAATACTCTGAATCATAGAACCGTAATGAAATATACGATCAACCATCATTTTTCATATTTACCATTTGGAAGCAACATTAATAATCAGTAGTACTTTTCCTTTGTAGATGCTAAGATCTACATCATTTCCCTTTGCATCCTGTAAGTAATACCAAATATTCTCTGAAGTCAACCAAAGCAAAATATATATATAACACATACAACATGTTTCATTTAATTAGAATTCTCGTAATATATGTTTCAAACAATACAATTCTGATTTCAGTTGATTTTATTCAACACTAACTAAAAGCTAACCTTGACAGTGAAATCAAAAACTGATTGCAGGTCCTTCTTTGATTGGCTTGCCATTCCAGTTTTCTCAGAAGAGAAGGAAAAAAAAGTTTGCTGTGATTTGGAACTGCGAAATGAAGCACTCCAATTCAATTCTACTGTGTCAAAGAGAAGTAGCTAGAGGATGCCAAGGTACAATAATCAAGCAAGCATAAAAGATTCAAAAAGGCTCTGATGTAACCTAGTGTTGACTTCATATGTTTGCCACTAGGAACATCACACGTGTAAGCATTTATAAAGTCTCTTTCTAAAAATATCTCTCTACCAAAAGATCCTTCCGTAACACTCACAGTATTTATAAAAAATTACAAACTCAAATTATTAATTATATGTGCATATATATAAAACCTTAGATCCCTCTTTAAATATATATGTCCATTTTTCTTTGAATGGCTTTGTTGTCAAAATGGTGGAGCAAACTTGCAGTTCCTGAATCAAAAAATGGAGTTCTGGATCAATTATTCTTAGAAAATAATACTATTGCGATTAGAGACTCGAACTCACTCAATCCAAGAGCTGGTTGGTTTTTCTTGAGACTCCTCACGAAACTTGAGCCGCATTCTTAGTTGTGAACCTCGAATTTTAAAACTTAAAGCGTGACAAATAAGGAAACAAGCATTGCAATACACTTAGCAGTGTAATGCAAATTTTTCGTGATCACATTGTCCTTTTCTTGGAAAGAGTTCCAATCTCATAAAACAAATAACAAAGACGTAAATGGAGGTGTTCTTGAACACTTGTTCATGAGTATTCGCCTTGGATGCAATTGAATTGACAATGATAATTAACCAGAATCGCAATATATCAGGACTAGAACATTTTAAGCCTATTTTTTTCCAAAAATCTATGGACAAACGGACTTTGCACAACTAATCCCACGAGACCTTGAAGTTAAGGACCAGAACCAAAACATTTTAACCTGACACACATTATACTCGTTTATCTTCAAGTTAAACATTCCATGAACTGCAAATGGCACCAAAGCACAGAAAATAGATATACATCATCTATTGTTATGAAACAGAAAATAACCCCAGAAGTGCATCATAAGAGACGAGTCTTAATTAACCTTAAAGAGTATACAAAACACCAATAGTGCTTATTCAAATAGACATCTCCATAGGGATGCTTATTTATACCTAGAAACTGCAGAGGTGACCAAAGCCAGTGCTCAAGCAATCCCCAGTTGCTTCTTTATGTCCTTCTGCAAAACAGAGAGAGATTATTGTTAATCGTTACTTAAGATGTATCACTTCCAGAACCAAATTACAGTGTTTGGGTGTGAGAAGCAGTTTTAACCTCTATGCTGAGAGGAGATGTGGTTGGCGCGTAGCGATCAACAACATTCCCATCTTTGTTGACAAGAAATTTAGAGAAGTTCCACTTGATATTATCACCGAAAAGTCCACCTTTGCTCGACTTCAAGAACTTGTAGAGAGGAGCAGCAACGGAACCATTAACATCAACCTAAATTATCAAAAACACTTAAAAAGGTTATTACTCTCATCAATGCCTTGCAGAAATTTAATTTTCAAACTCATCAGTGAGAGAGCATGAAGATGTTATAGGCTTTCCTCCCACTGAAGATGTTAAGAGGCTTTCTTCGAGTATCTATCTGTGCTACAGCAAGCAATTTCAGTAAGACAGGAATGATAATTCATTAATGAAACAGCAGCTATTTGAAGCAACTCAGATTTTATCTTCCTTCCTTTTTCTCATCCCCCCTTCTACGAGTGTTGTTTTTCTCTCCTCTTTTCTTTTACCTTTTTATTTTGGGGGGTGGTGAGATCAAATAGGAACTTTTTACACTGTTTTCCAGAAAAGCTCTATATGGGTGATGATGGAGAGCAGCTCTACCATGATACCTACCTTGTCAAATATGGGATACTCAGCCTTAAAACGAGTACAGGCAAACTGTTGGATTTCTTCATTAGTTCCAGGCTCCTGTGCACCAAATTGGTTGCTTGGAAAGGCAAGTATCTCGAGACCTGCATGATCAGACGAAGAATGAATAAAGTGACATGCTAAGGATGAAGAAGCCGACTAAATTCCTTTATCAAGAGATATGCCATCAAAATCAGAAATAGTTCACAGGAATCTAACCTTGATCCTTATACTTCTCATATAGCTGAGTCAGTTCCGTATAGTTTGAATTGGTAAGGCCACTGCAATAAAAATGTTCAAATGAAATTTATTAACTTTGGTTTGTTGACAATATACTAGAATACAAATCAAGATATCACCGTGAAAATATATAAGATATAAATAAAAAAGAAAAAGTAGATAATGGCTGCATGCAACATAATATCCCCTAAGCCATGAAATAAGGCTGTCTCTTAAATGGTCATTAACTTGGTATTTCTTAATTCAATTTTCCAATTTTGAAGTAAATAATAAAGAAATATCTTTAACATGTGGTTGCAAAACATTTCTATATGACACGTAATGCATAAATTGTGTTTATATCTCTGTGAAAAGCTTTACATATGACATTCGTGAGAATCTGTTGCCCTGAGAAAAAGCTTTACATATATCTCTTGGTTCATGCTTGATTGTGAAACACAAATATGCACACATATGATTTGGCAAATGAATGATCGCGTCAATAGAATTAACGCGTTCATTTGCATGAATACTACAAGGTTAATTAGCAGATTCTGAAATGTCAAGGAACGAATATATACAAGCCACTGCATACCATTGTGATGCAACATTAACAATCAGTAGGACCTTTCCTTTGTAAGTGCTAAGGTTGACATCATTTCCCTTAGCATCCTGGAAACACAACAGGAGAAGAGTTTCAATTAGTAAACGTCATCCCATTGACACCATATGCAGGGTCAATTTGGATATGTAAATAGCCAAAGTTTTCCAACTGGCAATATATTTGCCGCCCCTCTCCCTTCAAGCCCAGCCCCCACCAACAAAAGGAGAGAAAGAAAAACAGAGCAACCAAGGCTACCATGTGTGTTAAACCTGTTACATCGTTATTCCTAACCTTGATATAATTAACACACTGGATGAGATAAAATCTTCAACATTTTTCCTTTATAGACAAAATAAACATAAGGCGCAAACACTAAGGCAAACGCAATCATATATGGGGATCCAGAAGTGCGTATGCTCTTTACGAAGTAACAGCCAGGCTTTTCTCTTTGTTTTCTTTGCGGAGAGGGATGGTTCTATTTTTTACTTGTAGCCACTTGAACTATTCCCACTGAATAATTATGGATGGTAAACTTTAAGACTTTCTTGAATGGAAAACATTCAGACATTATTGGACTTAATGTGTTGGTTTGAGGTCACATCTACAAAACTTCCATTTTCTAACAAGTAGAGCTACCTAACTTCAGAAGGAGAAAAATAATTAACAAATCACATAACAAAGAAAAAATCCTATCCAATGTCCAAATTGCTGGTTCACTGCTTGCATATCTACCGAGTAACGACTAAAAAAATACAAAGCACAGAATCACCATATTAATATAGCTTTAGAACAGCAGAAATTCAGCCAACAATAAAGGCTCTATCTTTTATGCCTAAGAACTCGGAGGGTCTTTGTTTTCCTCAACTAAGCAGCCCAATCTGCAATTAATTGTTTAGAACCATAGCGAGTACTATACATGCGAATTCCGGGCAGATGGTTCAACCTCAATTCTTCTTCCAAACCCAATCATCCACATCACTACCCTGATCAGTGTTGTTAAAGTCAACATCTTTCGCAAACTTTTACCCCCTTAATGCCGTAAAACAAGATTTTTTTTCTTTCCCCTTCCAATAAACCAAATTTCAACAAATTGAAATCAAACCCACAAAATACTTTTTTTAAAAAAAGAAGAAATTATCCCATTATCAATCTCAACATCTTAAAATTTCAAATCTAAAAACAATAACAACACAACTATAAGTGCACATACACAAAATATTTAACCACATACATATCCATTATACACAAATGTGCACATATAAATGAATAGCTAAGCTACATAAAAGACAGGTTAGGTACACAAAACTCCAGCTAAACACGGGCCCAGTTAAAAACCGGACCCAATTTCAGTATATTACATGCAGCCTTAACCTGCGAATTAAAACAGCCTTAAAACTGTGAAAAGATTAAGATTCAAAGAAGAGGAAAGTGGCAAACCTTAACAGTAAAATCACGGACAGATTGAGGCTGGCTGGATTGGCTGGCCATGGTGTGGTCTGATCTCAAACCAAACAACAAAGACCCTCTTGAAGAAGTGTTAGTAAAAGAAGATAAACAAGGCAAAAGATAGAATCTTGATTTGCCAGGCTGAGAAAGCAAAGAAATAGAAAAACTACGCAGAGAACACAAAAGGGTTGGCTTCGAAATCAAAGATAAGCTCTTTGGTATGCTTAGACTTCGTCTGATCAGTTGGGTAGCTTTATAGCAAAGCATGAGTGGCAATAAGGTGTGATATTTATAGCGTTCGTGGATGTAGATATTGTACGTGTGTGTGCGTGTGTGAGAGAGAGAATCTATTGGGGCAAAAATCATTTTAGTCCCTGATGTTTGGTATATGACCCAAATTAATTTTTGAGGTTTGTAAAAAGATCAAATAGGTCTTTTTAATTATTTATGACTTAATAGTCAAATATTTGATCAAATAAAAAGACTTAAATGCCCTTGCTTTATTGGAGATTTAGAGGGAAGAAAAAAAAATTGAGACTATGCAACAAACACAACTATTTAAGTACCCAAGTCATTTTTTTCGTCATTTAAAAACAAAAAAGAAAAAATAATAATAGATAAAAAAATACAAATATTAAATGTGAAAAAATAATTTACATGTAACGAATTTCTCGTCTATTATTATTTTTTCTTTTTTGTTTTCAAATGACGAGGAATTCGTTACATGTGAATTATAGTGAATTTATTACAAGGTTATACATTATATTGTCTAATATTGCACCTCAATACATTTTTCAAGTTAGTTAAAAGTCAAACAATATTTGTAGTTGAAGGACATATATCCAAAATTTAAGACTTTAAAAGCCACAATTAGTGGCTACCCGATACTAAATTCAACATTTGTTGTCGTTGTTTTTTTTTTTTTGGGTGAGAAAGAGCATGAATTGAAAGTGAGAAAAGAAAAAAAAATTGCTTGAGTGCTTAAATAGTTGTGCCTGCTGCATGATCCCAATCTTTTTTTTTCTTTCCCTCCAAATCTCTAACCACTAAAGCAAGGGCATTTAAGTCTTTTTATTTAGTCAAATCTTTGACTATTAAGTCATAAATAATGGGATGGATCTATTTAGTCTTTTTGCAAACTACAGGGACTAATTTGGGCTTTATACCAAACTTCAGGAACCAAAATGGTTTTTGCCCGAATCTATTGCATGGTTTTGTACTAAGTTTTTGTTTTTGTATGTGTGTGTGTGAGAAGAAGTGTCTTACACGTGGCAAGATTTTTATTTGCCAAGTGGAGCGTTGTGTATAAAACGTGTCTTTTGGGATCTCTACTTGAAGAAGTAATGTGGGTTGATCTAACGGCTGTGGTGATACTAGGTGTGAATTTTTTTTGATGTTGTTGAGTGCTATAAATGTTCTTTCGGCTGTATGGATGATATAAGGGCAAATTCAATGGAGGCTCTAAATTTAAAGATTTTTTAAATTTGGGTGTTTTAAACCTGTTTTTAGAGCCCCTAAGTCTAAAAGGTAATACTATTCATTACAAAAGTACGCGAGGTCTATTATTTTTGACTTAAAAGATACCAAAATAGAGCCCCAATCTAAATTTTGGGTTCTAAATTTATTGAACAAAATAGAGCCCAGACTCTATTTTGATATCTTTTAAGTCAAAAAATAGTGGACCCCACGTACTTTTGTCATGAATAGTATTGCTTTTTAGGCTTGAGGCTCTAAAAACAGGTTTGGAACATTCAAATTTAAAAAGTCTCTAAATTTAAAGCCTCCGTTGAAGATGGCCTAAGATGTGGTGAGCATTAATTGTGTGCTATAAAAAAATACTGGTGAAGAGAATGGACCTTAGCCAAAAATGACCCCAAAAAAAAATACCTTAGCCTAATGGGGCAGTTAGGTTCACATTTTCATGTATAAACCAAAGGTTGCCAAAGGGAGATTCTTAGCCCAGTTGTTGCGTGTCTCATTTTTTTTTCACGCTAAGTAGTGGGTTTGATTTTTTAAGAGATCGGGTATAAAGTTATGGTATATTATCATTGAAAAAAAAATTAAATTAAAATAAAATTTATCTCATTAGGTGAGATCAGTAGATATCACTCATAGAACTATCTCTTTCTTTGACCTCATGTATACGAGGTAGCGTTTAAAATTGTATATCATCGTCGAACTAGGGAAAAGAAAAACAAGAAAGAAAGATTTGCTTGTGACTACTTACTAGTGTTGCTAGCAAGTAGCATATGTCAATTTCATGGGCACATCTTATATCTGATGCATAAGATTCTTGATCTACACATCTCGACAGAAAACACAAGGAAAAAGAAGGTAAGATAAATAAAGAATAGAGGAAAAAAGGAAACCAAAATTGATATGATTAATGATATTATGAGCATTGCAGGGTTGCATTTCTCTTGAAATATATCTTGATATTCTCTATCAAACCATGATCTATCTACTGCCAGCATATTCAGAGCTGTAACATAAATACAGTCTCCTAGCCGGTAAACATGAAGTGGGGGTTCTATGATTACAAGCCACAACTTGAAGAGAGATTGCCAACCGACAGCCTCCACCCTTATCCCCCTTTCCTCAGGGCAGTATGGTATTAGCAGATAGCCATGTTGTATTGTATGGTCAAGAACCAACTATGTTTTAAGGTTTCACTAATCACAAAGTATCCAAACTCAAGCTGGATGTACACAAAATAATCCGAAAAAAGAAGGGGAGGGGGGGAATGGATATGTTCCGACAATTGTGAATTGTTGATACAGTTATAATGAGATGCACATAATAATATGATATTATGAGATGATCCTTATTCGGGAAAAAAAGGGGTGGCAGGTTGATGGTGTTTCAAATAATATAGACTTGAGGAATGATGTGTGCAAGATTCCATTCTCAACATGTAAATGCAATGCCAATAACTTCCAGTTCAGTTCAGGCTGAAACAAAGATAAGTGAAAAAGGAACAAGTAATAACAATATTTATTATAGATAGAAGAATGTAAAAAAAGGCCAGGGGGATTATTAATGTTTCTGAGTTTCTGTTCCTTGCTTACTTCTCAAGGCCAGACATAAGCAGCAGTACAGGTGAGAACAATTACAACAATGACCTAAAATAAGAAGTTACATGGCACAAAACATTCAGCACCAGTTCTACAACATGCTATCTGTCCTGGCAGGCAGTCGACGGAAGAAATTGATAGGTACCGATGGCAAATGATGGCGGAATCTTGGATGCCTCATCATATATATGCCAGCCAAGGCTGCAATCACTTGGAAAAGGGTCACATACAAAACCAGCGCTGCTATAAGGCAGAAGGTGACAAAGATGGCCGTAGCACGTGGGTCCCGCCAGCTTAACAGTGATTGAATCCATTCTCCCTGGCTAGCAATGTCACCTACAACAGTCTGGATTCGACCAACTACACTCCTCAGCCAATCATACAGCATTCTCACCAGTTCTGGGGTCTACTAGTTGGAAATGAGTCAAATTCTTCATCGAGTTCATCTGGATGCACTGCCTCTGCTTGTGAGATCTTCGTGTTCATGTGAGGAGGATACCTTGGTCGATATCGGAAATTCCATACTCCTATTAGAAACATATAGAGAAACATTGTCGGTAAGATCAGTTCTGGAAAAGAAACAAGCACGAGAAACAACACATGCACGAGGACCGTTGTGACCGGATTTTTCCACATGCAGATGTCTCCGAACCACTTTCCAACAGCAAATACTCCCGAGAAAACGGACATTAGTCGGAAGAAATTGGCTTTGCTTCGACGCATACTCCAAAGATGTGAGTCCACATCCGACATGTATTATACTACCTCATTCCTAAGTGGGGGTTCTGCACGACCCAACCGCATTGCCACTATATTAACTGCCTGGTGGCGTAGCATATCCAGTTGCATCACTGTGAATGGCCTGACATAGTGCATCTTAGGCAACAAAGGTTTTGAATATAAGTAGAGCATGTTCACAAAAGCTGTGCAAGTGAAACGTATTGCCAAGTGCAATTCACCCATCTTCTTAACACCAGTAGGATGGAGAACCAATAACGGATAAGAATGTGTGTAAACTCGACCTGTTTCGAGTGTGGAAATTCTAATTCGAACCTTCTCAATCTTTAGGTCCTTGTTACCATTTGATCCCTTATCCCCCAGCTGGTCATTGTCAAAAACACCAACAGTGAGAACCGTTGCTGGATCAAAGACCTCCCAGGTGTATTGCTCATTGTACTTTGGGGACAGATTATGAACAATAGTACGGGTTCGGACCCATTTGTGACCATACTTTACCACACAATATGTATCTGATGTGCCCCTCCCATCTCGAGTTTTCATAGGGTGAAGCCCTACAGCATTTAAGATGCCAAGCTCCAGAATTCCAACGGGAGGCCTCCAAAGCTGTTTTGCTGTGGGACGAAGATCACTACTGTAGTGAGTGGACTCATCGAGAACATGATAACCTCCGTCTAGACAGACACGGAGATGAAGCTTGCTGGAGAATTTATCTTTCTTTAGCTGGTCAACGTCCACAGCCACTGGCTTTTCAAGGTTAAACCAACGAGAATGAATAATGCGATCATCAGCACGCCTTTCCAACATATTTAGTGGTATAATGACTCTTCCAATGATCTCATCTTTGCCAGGAGCCACACGATCTTCAACAGTGAGGATGAGGTGATCATCAAATGGTTCAGCAACAACAAACAAGAGATCTTCATTCCACAGTGGGTTAAATGTTCGGGCCTGAACTGGCTTTGTTCTCATAACTTGATGGCCTACTTGTGCCTTCACGTATGCATCAGAGAAGCGACTTTTCTCCGTAGGAATTAAGTCTTGTGCCTCAACAACATTAACCCGAACATACCATAATCGTGGTACATGATAAACTTTTGAGCGTATTAAAGTAGAGGCAGCTGTTGAGCTGTCAATAGGTGTAGCTGCATCAGAGTGCCATGCATCAGGAAAAGCTTCATCTGCTTGAGTACCAATCCAAACTGCAAGCATCAGTTCACCTTTTATCTTCTCCCCCTTCTTATCTTCCAGCCGGTACCATTCTGGAGCAAGAGGACTATCTGGCGGAACACGCATTGG
The DNA here is from genome assembly GCA_037974665.1 of Ehretia macrophylla. Lineage (NCBI taxonomy): Eukaryota > Viridiplantae > Streptophyta > Magnoliopsida > Boraginales > Ehretiaceae > Ehretia > Ehretia macrophylla. Next base: position 8,606,212 of record CM075764.1, on the reverse strand, counting down.
AATCTCATGGAGGTCAAACCTAACAATCCCAACAAAATCATCTTTAAGAAGATCTTTGTCCTTAACTACAACTTCAAGCACAGATGTCTGCAACGGCTCCTTTGAGAAGGCAAAAACTACATTCCACATTGGATTTTGTTCTTTCTCAAGGTGTTTGGTAACTCCTTTGTAGTTCCCAACTCTCACCTCAACATATGGATCCAAACTCCCAGTAACATCCATTGCTGGAAGTTTACGAGCCTTAACAACTCTAACAAAAAGAAAATGCATATTCTCAACAAGATCATAGGTAGAAGAAGCAGTCTTGTCTGTACAAATAACACGACCACCCACTACTCTTCCATCTCCAAGGAAATGACTCGTCTCTTTAAGCGTATAGTCAACTAGTTGTGACGCAGATGCCGAGTGCATACAAACAAGTATTAGAGGCGGGGGTTCAAGAGCCTTCATCTTATCAGACATATATTTTGTTGCTTGATGGGGCACTGCAGCTGCAGGAGAGGGATGCTGCTGTTAGGGGTGGTTTGGGTTTGGCAGATGATGGAAAGTGTGTCTTACCTCAGCTTTAGCATTTGAGGAAGTCTTTGAAGTCTGATTTTGAACCGATTCAGGGTGTACATGAGTTTCCTCAACTGTAGTGTTAGGTATAGATGACTTTATAGACGGATCATCAGTAATATAAACTTTCAGGCCAAGCTCTCCTCTTACACGTGAGAAGATGCCACGCTTCTCCAAAGGATAGTGCAAGACAACAACATCTGAGTGGGGAACAAATGAAGTACCATTGATACTAACCTTTCCAAGGAAATACCTGGAGTGAATGGCTTTGTTATTGTTGTAAACATAAGCATCGAGGGTGAGATTGTGGAGGTTGGAAGGATCAAATATGTTAAAGTAGAAGCTCTCATTCCAAACAGGATCCAAGTCTTTTTCCTTGATAGTTGTACGGAACTGCTGACTGTCAAAATATAGCTCAACAAAAGCATTAGAAGAACCTTGGCCATCTTTAGGAAGAAGATTGTGGGCACTGACAACATCTACCCCAAGCTTTAGGTTCATTGTCATTCTGCTGATGGTGCCACAGAAATGTGTAACTTCAGGGTAATGAAAGATGACTCACAGAAACCTTGAAAGAATTAATTGAGTGAATATGAGCCCCTAATTGTTAAAGCAACATATGGTAAGGAAACTTATGAGGGAGATTAATTTAGAAATACAATGTGTATACGACATTTAGAAGGGAATAAACAGTAAAAATGGAAGTGTAGATAACAGAAGAAGCAGGCAGCAACATAGACAGAGCAACAATGCATGCTTTAGGGTCACAATCTCCTCATCCACTTTTGATGAATATAAAATGGCACTATCAAAAGCTAACCATTTTTAATACTGCGTCCTGCTGTTTTTTTCAAGAATTGCACAAAGCAATATCATAACAACGTATTATCAAGATTTTTTGAAGATCAATAACGAAGCAGAATTGCTTAGTGGTGATATAATAATATATACACTGGATTTTATCGGTCATACATATAATAGTTCTTAAGTTACATATCTTCCAATTTAAATATCTTTAGCAAATTATTCTCCCAGTAAACTAAGGTCCTTGCTCCATCATTGGCAGCAAAAGGGTGCAACTCATGACCAGACAATGGATGAAAATTGATGCGAAGTGCTTGACCGTAGTAGATAGCTGTGCCTACTCTTAGGTAGTAAATTTACCAAATTTAAAACAACATCAGAAGAAGATGGAAGATCAAATTTCTTTCCTGGAGATTTTAATGTTTACAATTATGCATCATTATTTGACAAGGAGGCCATAGTTAGAGACTTAAGAGACAAGTCTTAGCAAGAAGAAAAATGCATGAAAATGACAAAGCACTTGAACTATAAAACCATATGAAAAAAATTTGTTGACTATTCAAACAGGCTATGATGTGGACATGAAAGGGACACAAAATGAATTTCAGGAGATCACTAAAGAAAATAAAGGTGTTACTCAAAGACACAGCAAAGAAAACAAGCGATATGCAAAAAGAATAAATCTGAACACAGGGAATTGAAATTAAAGCACGCATTTTCAGAGGATCCACGCAAGTGCATCTCAATCAAAAAATTCAACATGGGATTTGAGAAGTGTTGCGAACAGAAAATCACTTTCAGTAATTTGGAACATAGTATAAAGTTATGCATACCAGTCCTACAAAGATTCCTAAGGTGTCTGCGCTCTACGCCTTTTGAACAATGTTGTCAAACATCAAGTCTTTACAGCCTTTAACAAGCCAATGCACGTCAACTTCAGAGATGAGCCTCAAGAAACCACATATGCGCATAGAGACCTGGTGGAACAATACATGAATTAGTAAATGTCAATGTTTGTAATAACTTTGTAGCGTAATCATCTCAAGATTCATCCTCAAATATGAAATGTATCACAGATAAGCAATCCTACCCGGAGAAAGTCCTAGATATTTCCAAAAGAAACAGAAGCTGATGCTACAGACTGATTAATTAGCAAATTTTTAGCTGCACATCAACAGATCTAAGCTTAAAAAAATATTATATCTAGCTGACATTAAATATAATAACTAGCTACACGCTGATAACATATAGTGCCTAATAAAGACAAGTTACGAGACCACTTAAAAAATAGAATCAAAGATGCAAAACAAGATAGGTTTGTTCTTGTCTTGCCTTACCTTCTAAAGACTCTATAGAACATAAGATAATCAAATCAAGCTTTAAAAAAAAAAAAATTCAGACAAGTTGAAGAAAGTGTAACTAAAAAATGCTGGTTCTTCAGATTTAGAAAGCAAATGGGGTCAACTCTTTTCAGTGCTAGTCTACCTGGTGAGGAGATCTACAACATTAAATTAATAAATATCATTTAATTAAAAAAATAAAAATAAAAATGTAAAGCTTATATACCATGCTTGAAGTTGAAGGCCCTTAAGTATCGGTGAAGACACATGCACTTAACTCGTAATGTTCAATGTAATCCCTTCGCCCTTCTTTGTATGGTTAATCTGTGTATTAAATGTCAAAATTATAGTGTATATGATAAAAATTTTGTCAAAAAAAAAGTGTAACGGGATGATATATAATGATGCTATGATATCCACCACATACATTAAAGCCCACAAACTTTATTGATCTTAACAATAAAAGAGAAACAATAGAAAAGCAAACAAAAAGTAAAAAGGAAAAAGAGCTATGCAACAAAATTACAAAAAGAAAAGCTAACAAGTCTTTAATCTGAGAGAAAGTCTTCGCTGATGATCAGTTAAAAAATAAATGAATAAAATTATGACACATTATTATTGTGGGGCTAGCATTTAGAAAGTTTTAATAGTTGAGATGATCAATAAATCATTTCAATGGTTAAAATGACTTTGACTGACCATCAATCATGACTGATGGAAGAATTTTCCTTAATTTGAATAAAAAGACAGCAACTTTAAGATGATGACATCATAATGGCAAACAAAAAAAAGTTGTGAAAAGTACTTAAACTGAGATTTAACTCCACCTTAGCAAATTAATTAAAAAAGTTAAGTACTTTATCTACTAAATCACACAACCATGTGTATGCAAGTTTATATAAAAGATGAAAACTTTTCAATCACTTCTCAGATGTTAGTCTCTTACATATTAATAAAATTTACATATTAATAAAATTTACATGTATAGAGAGAGTGATTCATCTGTTAGCAAAGAAGAGACCTTTGTCTGAAACTGAAAACCAGAAAAGACCATCAACTTTCGTAAGCCTGAACAGTAGTTTTGCATCAAAGGTGGTATCTTCAGCCAAATGGTTACTTCTCAAACCAACAAAAATGGAGCAAAAATAATCAAGAAATTAAAAAGAAAAAAGAAATGTAGGCTTGTTAAGCTAGTGTTTTAACATCAAAACAAGGTGAAAACAAGAACAGAGAAAGATGAACCGTCAAACCAACAAAGATTATGACTTTTAAGAGTCAAAGCAGCAATTTTTAGCCAGAAAAATAAAAGGAAAGGAAATAAAAAACACAAGTAACGCTTAGGAAGCTAGATCTTTGAGCATTTAGACCAAAAGGGGTATGAAGAGAAATACCCTCTTGCTTTTTCAGCTTGAATTTTCATATGTTTGAAGCATTTTGCGAGCTTGGCGGTGGACTTTGTGGTACGTAGTTTGGAGAAGTGAGAGCAAACACAAGGAAAGGATGGCAATGTGTGATAAATGTTACCCTTGTGTTAAATGTACATGTTTGTATCTATAGGTATATGCATGTATAAAGTCAATTACACACACTCATTAAAGAGATAGACAAAGAGAGAGAGAAAGAAGAGAGATTTTCAAAGTGATTTTATTACCTTCGACCCAAAAAAAATAAATATGTGCTTTTATTATCATTTGACCCAAAAAAATGTGCTTTTATTATCATTTGACCCCAAAAAAAATAAGGAAAAAGTGTTTTTTATTTAGGATCGTAACAGAGGCCCTTCAAATTTTATTGCTTTTTTAAAAATATTTCTCATACTCAATGATCTTAATTTTATCAATACATCTTATTGCTTTTTTAAAAATATTTCTCATACTCAAATACAACTTATACAGTTACACCTCTTCTTTTTTTTTTTTTTTCTTGAAAGATTAAATTTTTTTACAAGATATAAATATTTGGGTAAAAGAGATTGAATTTGACAATGAGCAAAAAACGTCATTCAATCAATGACAATTTCAAGTTATTCCCTATATTTTCTTTTGATTATCTTACTTTGCCCATAAAAATTAAGTTGTGATTACTGTTTTTTATTCATGTTTTGGTAAGTGTGATGAATCAAAAATTTATTTACTTGGTAAGTGTAACAACAACTACATAAACATAGTCAGTTAAAACTAACCACCAAAGTGTTATTAGGTCCAACGCCAGTGTAGTCAAAATTGAACCATTTGCAGAATTTTTTAGTACGCTTATTTATAAAACAAGCTTTTGCTCTTAAACCAAAAACGTTGTACATGCTAAAAAATTGTATGGTAAGTTACGTTCAAAAATTATGTATTTCAAATTGAGTTTGAACAAAAAATAATTTTCTAATAACAGTGGAATGTCATTTTTGTTTGTTTGTTGTTGTATAAATAATTTTTACTAATAATTCACACGTTATTAAAAAAAAGTAGAATTGCAATATAATAACATATTGTTTCTTATTTGTAACTCTAAATAAGAGCTCGCAATTTATGGCTCTTTGTTCAGAAAACAAACATTAAACCAAAATAGACATAGGTGAAAAAATGGACCATTTTATAAAACAAACAAATTCCTTGGTAGTGAAATGACCAATATAACCACTGATTATTTGGTCTAGTGGTATAAATCTTATTTTAAATGTAAGAGATTTTAAGATTTATTATTGGATATAACATTCAATTTATTGCTTAAAACTAAAAATTAATTAAGATGATCAATATATATATACATATGCATATATACAGTGTTTTCTCAAAGGAGTAGGGCACACAATTCAAATAATCCTAATCGTTTCATTGGTATCCGTTACATCTAAAATTGGTCCAGCCATAACATGCACGCATACGAGGTCCACGTCTGTGATCTCTCTTCTGCATGGTATCTCCATTGTACGATGTGATAATGTTGACTGGTAACTTGACCACTTTCTTGAGAAAAATGCTTGTATTTTGTCTATGACTATCCGGCCGCTTAATAAAGAGTGAGCCCTATAAATATAAATATAAGAGCATCTTTAATGTGAGATATTATTTATAAAAATATATTATTTTTGATAATTTTTAAAGATTGGATCTCTAAATTTAAAGTCAAAATACATGAGACCACCACTTTTATCAATTTTTTGACTAAAATAGAGACTCAATCACTTTTTCGGTCTCTAAATTTAAAGACCCAAAAAGTGATTGAGTCTCTATTTTAACCAAAAAATTGATAAAAGTGGTAGGTCCCATATATTTTGACTCTAAATTTAGAGACACGATCTCTAAAAATTACCAAAAATTATATATTTTTATAAATAGTATCTCTCATTGAAAATACTCTAACGTTCGTATATTTGTGGTATGGCCAAATAATAAAAGGTTAAATGCAAGTATAACCCCTTTCTTGATTATGTCGCTACTATCACTAAAGCCGAACGTAGGCAATCCTTCGTGTTATTTTATTTTGGGTAAATAGCACCACAACCCCCTATGCTTTAGCAAAAGTGCACACTACCCCCCTGTGGTTTAAAAAGTGCACCGGAACCCCTTATGGTTTCAAAAGTGTAGCACCACAGCCCCCTCCGTTAAAAAAACCGTTACTTTTAACGGAGAGTGCGTTACACGCGCGTTTGGTGCGATTTTTCATGTTTTTAGGTTTAAATTATTATTTAATTGGACAAAAATGCCCTTATAATTGAAATAAAAAATAAAAAATTGAAGGGCATTTTAGTCTTTTTATACAATTCAGTTAAATTTGTTGACAGAAAATTAAGAAGGGGGTGCGTGTGCACTGTTTGAAAATCATAGGGGGTTCTGGTGCACTTTTTAAACCACAAGGGGGTAATGTGCATTTTTGCTAAACCATAGGGGATTGTGGTGCTATTTACCCTTTTATTTTTGACGGAAAATTATTTCAAAAAATTCTAACTGTTAAATATCTTGCATTATATGATTTATTCATAACATATATAGTTCAGATTAATCACGTTCGTCACCTACCAAATAATTAAATATTCACATCTTCAAATTTAGTTTACTATTTAATTTGAGAATTTTCTTTGAATTTGACATAATTTTTTAACAAATAATATTGTCAATCTCGATGTCAAGTAGTTCGAGAATTTTTTATTTATTTATCAAATAAGGATAAGTCGAGCTTGGAACGAGCTTTTCAAATTAATGAATCTAATAATTCTGTTCAAGCTTTGTTCGATAATTTAACACATCCATCTCGAATTAGTTTTTATCGAGTCAATCTCGAACGAGTTTTTTGTATTTGGATCAGTCAGTGGTTGAAGTAAATATGAATATTTCTTTTCAAAAGAAAATCAAAATAAAATAAAAGAAGAACTTCACATGAAAATCTGGCAACCCAAGATGTCATACGAAATAAATTTGCTCAAAATATTATGACATTGTGATCGAGATTTAACGGTTATTAATTGTTATATAATTATAATAAAATGATATCGACAGTTCACAATTATTGTATCTCACTCATAAAAATAATGAAAGATCCAAAATTTTGTTTACAGAAGACTAAAATCATACAATTTGAATACTTATATTTAAGTGTTTTTTCTTTAGAGACTAAAATAATTTTTTAATTAAAATTATTTTAAAAATACTTACATTTAAAAAAAAAAATACAAATTCTAATTCACTTTTTAATGATTTATATTCGAGTGTGAAAAGCTGAGACTTTGACTCCCTCAAAGACTTCCCAGTGCAATGGACCCTGGCCTCGTGGTTTATGAGCAGAACGCGTACAAGATAGGGATAGGACTGGCCATAGACATGGACCACTTGACCCTCATTTGCCATTTACTGCCTACCTCAAAATTTATGAGAGTTGCGTCATTTGGGCCCATATGAGAAATTGTCCCTAAGATCGATGCACTTAACCATTGCATCTGCGGACGAAAGCCGAATCTTGAGGAAAATCATCGAACACGGACAAAAAGCTTGATTCTTGATCTGAAAGGTTTTGAGATGTATATATTTAAATAATGTAAAATAGTTTAGACCACTTTAAATTAAAAAAAAAAAAAAAGAAAGCTTGTGCTATTAGCCAATGACTAGAGAGAAATGATCCTTTTTATTTTTATTTTTAACTTTACTTGTTTTTGGAATGAAATATATTATTCGACCAAAAAGGAAAAAAAAAGAAGGTATATTATAAATCATAAAATCATCGGACACGGACAAAGCTTGAAACAAATAGCAAAGAGTAAAGAGAAAGGATTCTCTTCCTATTTACTTATATCATCTTCGAAATAAACAAAATTACAAGCCATTATATTTAACATTTTTAAAAGGTCTGCCTAATAAACTAATAAATTTTGAAATAAATAATAGATATTTAAAAAGATTAAATTTGATGTTTTATAATCACTTAATTTAAAAAATGAGAGAAGTATGGAGTTATCCCACTTGAGGTGAGAGACTTGTCAACAAAAACAATAAAAAGCCATATTCGAGAGGATTCAGTTCGGTTTCTGGCCAAATCCACGATCCAGAATTGCATTTGGACTGGACCAGATGAGCAAATGAAACATCCAACTACCCCTACAGCAAAAGCCCATTTTGCCTCTCTGAGAGATGGCCCAGTGTATATCTTTATCCTTTAACATATCTAGTCCATTGGGCTTTACTAACCAATCTTCAATCGTTGGGCTTCACCAAACTAAACAGGCCGACATCCGTTATCAGTTAAAGTGGGACCCACCTTAGCAAAGTACAGAACAGCTCTCAGTTTTACTTCGTACCTTCCATGGCGCTGACCTTTTGCGTGGTGTTGTTGAACGTTGTGTAGTTTGTGTCTGAGCGCATGCTGCGTGTGAAACATGAAACTCAAAGTTTACGCAGATCGCATGTCACAACCTTCACGTGCAGTTCTCATCTTCTGCAAGTAATTTTTCTCGTTATTGTAGCATAGTAACTTGGATCCCCTCCCATCCTTATATAATAACTATACGAGAGAGATTTAATCGTGGTGATAAATTATATGACAATTTTTTGTCATGCTCAATTCTTTAGTTATTATTGTATAATTATCTTGTTAATGAATCAGTTGATAGTGTTATTTTATGATCTTTGGTTGTGTGAAGGTTAAATGGGATTGATTTTGAGGAAGTGAAAATAGACATTGCTAAACGCCAGCATTTAACTCCTGAATTTCAAGGTATATGTTAGCACAAGATTGAGACTGTGATTTTTACTTTTTAAAGTAATGTTTTTTGTTTTTATTTCAGATATAAATCCCATGAAACAAGTACCGGCAATCGTACATGGTAGATTTAAGCTTTTCGAGAGGTAATTTCTTTTGAATTTACATGTTTATGTGATAATATTTGATCACAAGTTGCTCGCCAGAGGTCACTAGTTCGAGTCCTTTCAGGACACTAGAGGTTGAACTTCGTTTTGTGAACTGAAACACCATAGCTGAAGGTCCTGTGGATTTCGTCTAAGATTTGTTGTGTTTTGCAGCCATGCAATCTTAAGCTATCTGGCTTCTGCATTTCCTGGAGTGGCAGACCATTGGTGAGTTCAGTTGCTTCACTTTATTTATTGCTTTCCGGTATGTTTATTACAAGATTTTGTTTAATGTTAGCACATAAGATTAGATTATGAGTATGGCATCTTTATCCATAGAAAAGTTGGGTTCTACATGTCTTCTGGGAGGCGATAATAGTACATAGTAATGACTGGGTTGAAAGCAGAGTTCCAAAAGAGGAAGGGCTCGGGGATGGGGGCAATTCATTAGTTTATGAATATATTCTTGAAAAAAGTTAGGATATATACTTAAAAAGATTATGAATCTGCGAAATGTTATTCAGAGGGGGCATGACCCGTCTTGGTCTGCACTCTACACATCGCTTTGCCCCTAAACATATATGCGGATATGTGAGCGAGTGTGTGTATTGGATTTGCTAGATGCTATACATGCAGTTCTATCATATGGCGGATGACTATCAAAGCAGAAACTTCTAGATCTCGATGATTTAACATACTGCAGATATGAGCTCGTTTTTCCCCACTAACTTGAATGCTGGCCAGATTTCTGTGTATGTCTGATTGGTTTTTGTAATATGTTTTCTGCTTGCAAATTCTCTTCCAGTTAAGACATTCTACATATATTAATGGATGTAATCTCCAAGCCATACATCCCTTGTTCCAGGCACACCCACAGTTAAACTGACCATTCTTATTTGCAGGATTCATTCACATCTTGTCGAAGCTATGTATAATTTTCTTTTGCGAAATGCCTTGTCTATTATCTAATTATTGTCATTTTTATTCTTCATCTTCAAGGTATCCGACTGACCTTTTTAGAAGAGCAAAGATCAACTCAGTGTTAGATTGGCACCACTCAAATTTGCGCCATGGTACAGGTGCGTTATGATTAGCTCTAAATTTTCTTGTGGGTCATCAGTATGAATGTTCATACCTGTGAGGCAATGGGCTGAAAGTAGTAGCATTGCGATGTTAGCTGCAGAATGTCTTTTAAGAGCTCTGCATATTACTTTCATTTGTTTTTACGTTCGCAACTGGGGTGTTGGGTTTTAATGAGGCATTGTATTGGGGGAAGGAACAAACTAAGGCATATAACTATCTGTTAACAAAACAACGGTCTGTCTTATGCTGATCAATAGCATCAATAAAGATATCATCAATTTGGTGAATAACATTCATTTGTTCTTTCAAATCCGCGGAGTATTTCTTTTATGATCTTTTTTGTTTTCATTTCCAGTTCCGTATGTTCGTAATACTGCACTTGGACCTGCCATTGGTCTACCATTGAATCCGCAATTAGCTGCCGAAGCTGAAAAACTTGTGTCAGCATCTCTTGCAAAGATCGAGTCATTTTGGCTCAAAGGAAATGGACCTTTTCTGCTGGAAGGCTTCCAACCTTCCATAGCAGATCTTATCTTGGTTTGTGAAATTATGCAGCTAGAGGTAAAAAGAAAATGCTTAGTTGCGCTGTTATCGTATGTATGCATGCTGACAATTAAGTAGACAATTCTTGATCAAACCATAGGTGAAATCATATTATTGAAGAGATTACATTTGCAGAAACCTAAAATGTTTGATATCTTATGAAGAAGCTTCACTCTTAATCAATCGTCTTAGGTTGTGGATGAGAAGGATCGTGATCGAATATTAAGCCCATACAAGAGAGTTCCGAGGTGGATTGATGACACTAGGAATGCAACACAACCTCATTTTGATGATATGCATGGAATCCTCTTCAAAGTCAAAGAGAAGTTGCAGAAGCAGCGCGCAGCCGGACGGATTGGTGAAGCAGAATTCAGCCAAAGAGGTGCCTTGAATTCAAAAATATGAGAGCTTAATGTAAATATTGTGTTCTTTAAGTAGCTCAACTACAGTTGCATGTATGCAGATAGGTACAAATGCACGATATTATTTTGTTCTCAATTGATTAAAGCATATAGTTAGATTGTGAATCTACAGAAGCACAAAGAACCAGATAGGCTCCTGAAGGATAGCCCGTAGTCTTGTACGCAAAACTATGATAAAAAGAATATCTACATGGAAAATTAAGCATCAGAAAATTTACAGGTCATCTTTATTCAGCTGTCATCACAACAAAGATGATAATGTAGCAGACCATCCAAGTCCTGCGAGGATATATACAATTCAGTTCACCAAATTTTAAAAATTACTGCACTTGGATTCCTTGTATTTCAAGAGTTATTAGCTTCTTTGGCCTCCTGTAATTCTTCAACAAGAGAGAGCAACAGACAACGCTAACAGAGGATGCTGCCATTGCAGCTCCAGCAACCCATGGTGGTAAACGGAAACCCGTGGACGGGAAAAGGGCCCCTGCAGCAACTGGAATGCCAAGGAGATTATAAGCCAATGCCCACAAGTAGTTCAGCCGGATACGGTAAAAGGTTTTCCTTGAAAGGTCTATAGCAGTTATGACATCCTCCAAATTGCTCTTCATGAGAACAATATCGGCTGCTTCGATTGCTATGTCTGTGCCTGCACCAATTGCCATTCCAACATCAGCAGCTACAAGTGCTGGCGAGTCATTGATTCCATCTCCCACCATTGCCACAACATGACCTTCAGCCTGTAAATAGAAGCAGTGCAGATATCCATGAGAACAGTATTGGCAGTGGTGCAAAGCCACTGTGACCAAGACAAGAGCTGAGATAACTAAATCATAGCTAGGATAAACATGGGGCAATATTAATTATGGAAAAGTTAAACGTGCTTACATTTTCTGGCAAAGATAAAAATAGTTAAAGACAAGTAGTGGTCAAGCGAATGTTGAAAGTTACCTGTAACTTTTTTACTTCCTCAGCTTTTTGCTCAGGTTTAGCCTCTGCGATAACATTGTCAATTTCCACTTCCTCGGCAATGGATTTTGCAGTTCCCCAGTTATCACCTGTTACTACTATGGTCTTGATGTTCATCGACTTGAGAATCGAAATGACTTCACGAGCCCCAGGCTTCAATGGATCAGATATGGCCAGAACACCAAACAGCTCCCTATCAATAGATACAAGAATCCCAGTTTGAGCCAACGCTTCTGTTTCTGTTAGTATCTCTTCAGCATCAATTGGAATAGCAATGTTCTGCTGCACCATCAAGCTTTTGTTTCCAACTACCACTTCCTTATTTCGAACAACAGCCTTCACTCCATGGCCCGTTATTGATTCAAAATTCTTGGCTTCAGACCAGACTGGGTTCTCTTCATCTTCTCTAAATTTCTTGGCATACTCGACAATAGCCTTGGCTAATGGGTGCTCGCTGTTTGCCTAAAGGAATTGAAATACACAACATATCCAAATAGTGAGTTGATGAGTTCCAGTAATTGTTAGATGTTCATGAAAGGATGCTCAAAATTGCATAAGAATTTATCTACACTTAATGATTTCAACAGTAGTTTCTGTAAGTAATGCAGTCCAATAAATGATTTAACCTTGGCCTAATATTACTTGGAAACTGTACTTTAACAAAAAAAATATCCAGGTCCTTTATATCAGAGAGATAATAAGTGAGACTTTGATTCTTTACAAACTATGCCAGTGTTTTAATATCTAACACAATATTAAATCTATGTCGCATAAATACGTTGTTCACAAACAATCGAGAACATTTGGCTTCTGAAATTTTCCAAGAAAATTGAAAACCAGGTCTCTCCAACTAAGAAAATAATATCGGGATAATAAGGTTCTAACAGGAAATGAGTCTTTACCTCAGCTGCCGCAACCAGCTCATAGAATTCTTTGAGTACCATATTTTTCAAAAGCCTTGTGTTCACAACCACAGGCTTGCCAGTTGTGAGAGTTCCTGTCTTGTCAAAAACAATACAATCCACCTACAAAAGTATACCAAGTTTATTAGTTACACAGAACGTCTTGCATTGCACAATCAGTAACTCCACACTTTTAAGTCACCTGATGGAGTAGCTACTGCAACAGATATCCAAGTTTATAATAGTGATCATCCTTTTAATTGCTGATTCTATTGTTGCCCCATTTTTGGCAAAAAAGTAAATATATATATATATATATATATATATATAATGGCATGAGAGCTATATTTATGAACTCCTAACCTTGTGTGCACTTTCCAAAGCCTGACCGCCTTTGATCAGGACACCTTGAGAAGCACCGACTCCAGTGCCAACCATTACAGCAGTTGGAGTGGCAAGGCCCAGGGCACATGGACAAGCTATGACCATGACAGATATGCCAAACTGGAGGGCAAGCTGAAAACTATCCATGGAAGAAGGTATCCAAGATTGTGGATAGCCATTAAATTTTCCAGCTAAAAACCAGGCAAACCAGGTGCAAAAGGAGAGAATAATAACCTGGAAATCGCAGACAACCATGAAGTGTTAAGAGAGTTTAATCAACTATCATTTCAGTAGTACATTTATTTTTTCACTCTATACAAAACAATCTTTCGAGGATGATATTACTTACAAGAGGCACAAAGTATTTGGAAATACGATCGGCGAATTTTTGAACAGGAGCTTTAGCCATTTGTGCTGATTCAACTAGCCGAACAATCTGGGAGAGAGCACTTTCTGATCCAATCCTTCTTGCCTTAATATGTAAGACACCATTCTCATTTACAGTTCCTCCTATCACCATGTCACCCTTCCTTTTTGCCACAGGCCGAGATTCTCCAGTTATCATGCTCTCATTTACATGGCTTTGTCCCCAGATGACCAAACCGTCACAGGCTACCTTTGCTCCAGGAATTATTTTCAACACGTCGTTTTTTTGTATTAGACGACTATCAATTTCTTCCTCGTGTGTCACATTCCCTTCATTGTCAAGAGTCAATAGAATTGCCGTCTCAGGAGCCAAATCCATAAGCTTGGCTATTGCCTCAGATGTTTTTCCCTTGGCCAAAACCTCAAGATATTTTCCAAGAAGAATGAATGAAATCAACATTGAGCTTGTCTCAAAAAAATCAGTAGACTCAAAATATGGAGAGGTAGCGGCTCTCAGCACTGAGTAAACTGAATAAAAATATGCTGCATTTGTTCCCAGAGCAATCAAAACATCCATATTTGCAGAACCATGGCGTAATGCTTTGTAAGAACCGGTATAGAATCTTCTTCCTATGATGAACTGAACTGGAGTAGATAGTATCCATCTCAAGAGCTCCCCAATGCTGAGGTTATTGACAATTTTGGTATCCAGTCCATGCATAAGCACAGGAATGTACATGAATACCATGGACATTAAGAAAACAGGGACTGTAAAAACCAAACTCCAGAGGAAGGATTTATAGTATTGCTTGATCTCCTCCTGCCGCCAGGGTTCTCTTCCTTTCTCTTCGGGAAATATCATTGCCTTGTAGCGTCCGGAACCAGTTGACTCAATTACTTGCATAAAATTTCGAGGTCCAGTTACATCGGATTTATAAGAAAGGGAAAACTTTTTGAGCTCAGGATCAACCTCTATACCCTGAACTCCTGGGAGTGCTTCAAGAGATTTCACAATCATTTTCATGGAATTACTGGACTGTATACCATCAACTTTCAACTGAACTTTGCTCCTATCTTCTCCTGTGCTAATCAATATGGCTTTAAACCCAGTATCTTCTATGGCTTCTAATAGCTGATTGTAGCTCAAGATCTTTGGATCATAATGGACTTCAGCCTCTTCAGTTGCTAGTGCAACTTGTGCTTTTTGTACACCAGGAATAACCTGCAATGCTACTTCGATTGTTGATGAGCAAGAAGTGCAAGTCATTCCTTTGATGAGTATTCGGCATACTTGGGTTGATTTTTCATTCATTTCATCTTCAAGCAAAGTAGCCTCAAATCCAACATCTTCAATTGTCTCGCGGATTGTTTCCTCCTGTAACCTTAAAACAATTCTAGTTACTACCAAGGCTCAGGCAATAATTATGTCATACACATGGCACAATACAGTATTAATAGGAATTGTAGGAGGAAAGAAGGAAATTGTGGGAATGATAAAGAAATAAGTTTCTTAATTTGCTTTCTTTGCGATTGTAAAATATCTAATCTCTTGAAAGTGTTCTTAAATGGAATGGACCTAAACCTGAAATTTTTAGTTCTTAATTAAATGCAGTATGACAAATAAAATTCAAAAACCACTGGTCACAGATTTTTCATCATCTCCAAGAAAGTGGAGATCGCTAACAGTCAACATTTTGGTTGGGCTCCATGTCCGAACTTTGAGGATTACGACTTTACAATTGAAACTAAATGAAAGAATACAGAACTATCTTTCAAAGCTGAAGAGATAAATATAACTAATCACTTCAGTTTGGGTGAGAATTACAAACTTCATGGCTCTTTTCATACAAAATAGTTCATGTTCACCACAGGCTTGTGGTCTATTATTTTGTCCAAAAAATATTGTGTAGCTGAATTACAAAGAAGCTCAGTTTGAACATGAAGTGGCAAAAACAATAGAAGTTGCTTTAGCCGTCACGTAAGAAGCAAGGAACGACAGTTTCCAGTCAGGGTCACAAACTAAACATGGCTAATCATAATGGAGTTCTATTCTATCACACTTAATTCTAGATATCAACCATTGTTTTCAGAGTTTTAAGTGACCTTCAGGAAGTATCTAGTAAGCAAAATTTTGAACTTATCAAACTCAGATCAAAGTTGAAAATGTCATAAATCCCCTATAAAATACAACTATTGTCCTCTGCTTTCTTTCCAATCATGAAACTGTTATCCCATAGCTTTTTCCATATTGAGCTATTAAAGAAGCTCGGTCGACTATATCTGAATAACCTTATCTGGGTAATTAACATGACAGGACCAATTTTTGTAAATATGAAATATTAATATCGGATTGGATTCTACTCTTCGAAGCACAACAACATTTGCAAGCATGATTCTCTATTAAAAAAAATAACATATCTAGAGGGGAATTTCCCACCCCTCACCCCACCAACCCCCCAAAAAAATGAAAAAAAAGGAAGAAAAACGAGAAAACTTTATAATTTTCCCCCAGGCTGTACCAATATTACATAAAGTTTGTGATGGTTGCCTAACTGCCAGATTCCGAAGAAAAAACACATGGTTGTACAAAATTGAAATGGTAGGATTTATATCAGACACCAAAGAGAAACAAAAGGAATTTATTCATAGTTTATTCCCTGCAATCAACCAAATCTGAAGCAAAGATGTTTTACAAGAAAAGGTAGAGGGTGCTTTTGAAAAAGAATGGTGGACAGAAAACATGGGCCATAGAAAACAATGATTCTCTCCAGCTTAAACATTGCACATCAAGTGGCAACTAGCAAATTTTATACCAAATTGAACTAAAACAAAAGGGGGCGAATACTTGAAAAACAATCAAGGACACACCAAACCAAAAAAAAAAACAATTCTTTTCACTCTTTTGGATCATAATATTAAGCTCAAAATTTGAAGGGTACTTCAAAAAGAAAATAGTTAAACAATTGGGGAAATAAATATAGGAATCTTTTAGCTTTCAGAACTGAAATAAAAATTTCCTAATTGAAACAAAAATAATATTTGCAAAGTTTCTTTCATCATATCAAGATTTAAGCTTTAAGTGATTTCATTAAAGAAAAGCTGAAAAAATAAAAAATAAAATAAAGATGAGGAAAAACACAGAATCACACGCAAGCAAAGACACATTCAAGGTTGATTTTGATCACCCTCGTTTCAGATACATCAATTATGCCTAATTTCTAGCAAAGATCAACAAATCAGACAAAAATGTCCCAGAAAACTCTATAACAAACCAAGAAAAAACACCAAAAATCAAGAGAACAAATATACACATGAATCTACCATTTGCATGCAATATACAGCAAAGACAAATTAATGAACAAGATCTTAAGGAATCTTTGAGCTTACGTTAACAAAACTTGGGTAAAACACGACTTGAGCCCTGTTGTTCAAGACATCAACAACAGCTTCTTTGATCCCAGGAAGCCTCTTGACGGCTTTTTCAACAGAACCAGCACATGCAGAACAAGACATGCCCATGACTGAAAACATGGCCTTGGCTTCTGAACCTTGCATGTTCTTTTCTTGATCAGATGATGATAACGAAAACCCTTTAGGTAATTTTGGCATTGAAGGGTAGTGTGGTCTTGGAGATAAGTTTCCATAGCCATGGCTTGTTTGATCGGCTCTTATGCATGCAAGTAAAAACTTTGATGCCATGATCACACCTTCGTCGTCTCCTGTTTTCTCTCTACACTTTTTTCCTCTTTATCTTTGTACGAAGTACGATGCAGCTTATGTTCGAAGTTTGTTTGGTGCTTTTGATTTCAATGGCTTCTCTTTCTCTTTTTCTCTATTTTTTTATTTTTTATTTTGGTCAGAGGCCTCTCTTTTATTCTTTGACATTTGCATATATAATGAAATAAGATGGCGGTGGAGCTCGCCACCTGTTAAAATTACTTATTCAATGACAAGATTGCCCTTACTGCAATTTTTGTTAATCATTTGTTGTTTCCCAATTATCTATATTTTAATTGGGAGGTTTTTTTCGATTGTTGACTAGATAAAAAAGAAAAAAAAAATGTGACTAAAAAGAGGTGTATAGGTCGTTAGATTTAAGTTTAATAATTACGGTTACGTGTATTGAATATGATTGAGATTTAAATAATCACATTAAAATTAGTATTATGATTGGCTAACAAAATTTGTGAAAATATATATATGCTAATTAAGCAAATAATCTATTAATTTCAAGAGTTTGTAAAGCGAGGAACCTTACAAAGGTTCACATCTTTTCAAGTTGCATCTAGATAAGTATTATGTTGTATCTAAATTAGTATTTTATCATCTATACTTCAAGCATTACAAGAAAATTCGTGAATATTGA
Source organism: Ehretia macrophylla (assembly GCA_037974665.1). Classification (NCBI taxonomy): domain Eukaryota; kingdom Viridiplantae; phylum Streptophyta; class Magnoliopsida; order Boraginales; family Ehretiaceae; genus Ehretia; species Ehretia macrophylla. The sequence continues at coordinate 8,588,152 of CM075764.1, read as the reverse complement.
TTATTAGTGTATTATTACCTTTCAAATGACAAAACTGTGAGCTTAATATTACTATTATTCTTGACCACTAGAAAAAAAATAAAACATTGCTATCACTCTTTTGTAATCCTTATTTTTTCTTAACTCTAATGGTCAATTAGACAATGTGTAATTCTTATTTTTTAATTCCATATGTCAACTAGAGAATGCGTAACAATGTTACAAATAAATTCAACTTTAGTTTGGTTATCTTTACCCAATGTTATGAAAAGAATATTTCATAAAATATATATATATGATAGCAACAAAAAATAAATTGTATCATATCACTTATCCCTTAAGATTTGAAATTGATCAAATTCCAAATTTTCTATCCCCTATTATGAATCATAAAGTTTATTTGTCACAAATTTAAGCCAAAGGTTAATTCATTACGTAGTAAACCACTTGTTCCTCATCTTTTACATTTACATTAGGAAAGTTAATTTTGTAAAAAAGTTATCAAAAGGACATTTTCGTCACTCCAATATATTATTAGTAAAGTTGTTGGATTATAAAAAAGTAAAAAGTCCACTAATCACGGAATAATTTAAAGGTGTAGAAGATCACGATGAACTATGGTGAGGTCTCACATGTTTCTACGCAAATTAGTAAATGAGTGAGTGGGATGTTTAGAGCCATGAAACTTTCATAAAGTAATGATTTGATGAGGAAATGGAGAGAAATTTGTGGGGTCAAAATCGAATTAAAGATAAAGTGCCTTTCAAATGACGATGAGTTTGTTGCGCCTTCCCTCCAAGAGAAGCGTACCTTCGTGTGGGCCCAGTCCACCAGTATTCGCGGGCTTTTTCGAATAAGAAGGTTTGACTTTTCACCCACTCCAGAATTTTCAGTCGGTCCCTAGACGCAAAAGTAATGTTCAAATTCTTCTTCTCAACTCTTATTAAATTTGTTCATATTGAAATGAAAGATCTAGAGGAATTCTTGGGTTCAATTTCTTTTTATTTTTTTCTTACTTGAGTTCAATTAATTGAGCTTTATCTCTCGATGGAGGTTGAAAGATTAAAATTTTGTATTTTCATGATGAACAAATTCTCCCTACAAAAAAAAATACATAAACAAATTCTGTAAATTGTGATTAGAATTTTGTTTAACGATTGTTTAAAATTTGTCTTTGTTATTTTAAAGTTTAAAACATTAATTGCTTCACTATAAGATTTGGTTATAAGTTATATGACTTTGGCAAACAATCAATTGTGACACGTAATAAACCTCCATAGATATTAAATAAACTAAAAATAGAAAATGTCTTAATTACTTACGAATTTGAAGTATCCAAGGAGGAAAATCATATCAACTCACGGTTTTTGAAAGATAAAAATAAAAACAAAAATTATAGGAATCATTAGATAATTGGAAAAGGGAAAAAAGAATGAGATTTTTGTTTTTATTGAAATTAATACCGTAAAATATTTCTGAATTAATAGTATTATTTTGGGAGAATCTAAATGCATAATTTCAATTTACGTTAGCTTGATCTAATTGTGGTAGGATATATGAACAAGGTATAGCCTCTAATCGTGAAATTAGATATGAGGGGTAAAACATACCCGTGAATAATCAACGAATAGTTCTTTATCACTGTAAAACTGTATATTGTAATAGAAAATCAGCTAAACCTCTTTTCAAACTAAACTTTCTTAGCATTACCATACTTTGAAGGGGCAACAATGGCAAATATCATTGCTTAAACTCTATGTATCCTTTATCTTGTTAGGAATTTTCTTACAAATACTCGACTATCCCATCTGATTGGGTGTTAGAGAGGGACCAAGTCGTGAATAAGGTTGGAGAAAGGCAGAAAGCCTCTGACTGGTTGCATTTATATTAATTCACTACTTGTGTTGAATTTGTTTTAATGAACATACGACAAATACTAGGAGAGATTCATTCCAACTTGGTCCAGATACACCACCGATTTTGGAATATATAAAACACATTACATAATTACTTGACTTGATTTTAGTTTTTACTGAAAATAAAATTATAGTATCACCATTAATTTTTTCTTTTGTCAAATCGTTAGTCTTTTTTTATTTTTTTTGTCAAATCAAATCGTTTATGTTTGACTTTGGTGATAATGAGTCTTTTGTCATCTAACATTACGTACACGCATCTCTATTAACACTTGAGATACATGCGTTTACTACACTAAAAACTTGTGAAGATTTGCAAGTTAAACCACGAAAAAATTGTTTTTAAAATGAACCTCGACCGACAATGGGGAAGAGGATTGAGAATTGTTTTTACTTTTATTTTTATTTTTATTTTTATTCAAAAGAAAGCCCAAATCAAATTTACATTATTTTTTTAAAAAAATATTACATATTTTTTATATCTAAAGCGAGAATTATACCACTTGATAATATATCCAGTGGTTGAGAATTGAAATTGAATTAAACACTTTGATGTGAGAATGAAGATACGAATACTAAATGCATTGATGGAGGTGGACATTGAAATAGTAAACACTACTTGACCTAAAGGGATTCTTAAGACAATATTAATCAATCGTGCTATCACTTTTAAGTATGTGTGTAAAGGCGAAGTCATAAATTTAATATTGAAAAATTGATAGCAGAAAAAAAAATATATAATAATTTTTTTTTAATGGTACTACATAATTTTTTTTTTTATTTAAAAAAGAACTTTTTTGAGGCTGGGCCCTGCTGCCCCCTAGCTCTACCCCTGTATGTTCGGACACAAAAGCTAAGTGGGGTTCGTCTAAACTTGTGTATAATTTTATGTTGTAAGTGTCTTATATTTTGGAACATCATGTTATTAAGTATTGTGTTGTCCTATTCTAGGTTGGAGACATTCATATGAGATTTTTAATGCATAGAACTAAGTAGAAGATGACTCTAAATATAAATAAATAAGATCAATTTGAATAATTGACTTCATATAGTGGGATAAATAATAAATTTGATTTGAGTTTAACTTAAATAGTTGATAAAAAAAAAAAAAGAATAACAGAATTTAGATACATAATCTTTAGTTCGAGAGATTGCTTTTATGGTTTTCCCACCAAACCAATCCCTTTGGGACAAAAAAACAACAGTAATTCAATGTATAAAAAGATTGGCCCGAATAAAAGAGATTCAGGTCCTATCAAGAGCTGTCATGATTGTATAATTTTAATGGTGCATGTCCAACTCTCTTGATCGTATGCGAATTGTGGTGCACTAGTTGAATTTGGGACAAGAATGTAACCACGTTCAACAAATTAAATGATTTCGCTTTCAGAAATTGCATTTTTTCGGTGTCATTAATGGCCTTCAAGCATCACCCAACTGCTGACAAATATATACTAATAAATATTTTACAAAACTTAGTTCTCATGATATATGTAACAAATACACACGTTGAAATCAAAACCCATGACAACACATATTTATATGAGACTTAGACACTTGCAACATAAAATACCTCAAGCATAAAGTCTAAGTATACAATCTAAATCTCATATATGTAAAAGTGAAAAGAATTTAGGTAAAAAATACCCCATATTTATATAGAACTGTTCACATTAATTATGGTACAGTAAGTTAAAAGCATAAAGAGAGAAAGTTGTTGAGTAATCTTGCACCATGTTTTTAAATGGCTAAAATATACAAGACCTTGATTTGTAGTTATTTACTTATCAGATTTTATTATAAAATCAATTGGTATTAAGTGAAGAGATGTGTTAGTGAATATAAATACGTGTAAATTTTTGCCAAGTTTAATTGTATAAATAGATTGTGTTGGTAGATAGAGAGGTTTTTTTTCTTTTTTTCTTTTTGGGTTTTCATCTTTTTCCCGAACCAGCTATAACAATTTATTTATTTATTTTTTCTCCCCACAATTATCGGTTGCGTGAACAAAGGAACAAGGAGGCTTAGACTTTTCAACCTTGCAGTTTTCCAACCCAATTTTTTTATGGGCTAACTACGTAAGCCCATTTGATTGGGGCCCATTTCGACCTGAAAAAACAAGCTTAGCCGAACACAACTCCTAGAGGCAGCTCTATTCTCACTGTCCTGTCACTGTAAGTTGTATAACAGCCACCAAGAATTTTTACTGCTCCTCTAGAGCTGGCATCTGAGCCAATCCAGCTCACACGAGTCTCAAGTTAAGAGAATAGAGCTCAACTTAGTCCAAATTTTTGGTTGATTGAGCTGAATTGAACTTATTTTTTAAAACACATGACCTGACTCGGCACACGAATCCACTACTAGAGGGCTTATTTTTCAAAACACATGACCTAACTCGGCACACAAACCCACTACCAAAGGCCACAGGCTGGCTGTAATTGAGGGTACTTGGATAGTTAGGGTAAAAAATCTAAGTAAAACTTAAACTTGATTTTTTTTCAAAAAGTTTAATTTAACGGTTAACAAAACACAAGTAGATTGATAATATTAACGTAAATGATAAACCGTTACATAACAACTTACAACCTTACAGGACACAAGTACAGCTACGTAAACATAAAAATCAAACGGGACCAAGCTAGGTTCACAAGTTGAGCTGGGCTGGTTCTTAGTTGAAATGGGTCTGAACTCAAATGGGGTTGATTATACATTTCATGACCCAACTCGCCCACTTATACTAGTGAGCTAGGCTATGTTCAAATTTTCGTGTGTTGAGTTGGGTTGGGTTTGAACCGACTCAGTCAAATGCCAACTCTACTTTCAACACCTAATTATCTCGTCACATCAAAACATTTTGTATAAACAAATTTGTATATATAGTTAATAAAAATTATAAATTTTACTGACTCTGAAAGTAAAATCATTAAAAATTACCCAACACCTATATCGAGGTCGGATTCTCGCAGTTGAATTGGTCTGCTACGCTTGCCAAGCTGAACTTTCAGGCTGGCATCTGAGTTGAACTTTTCAGGTCGGCTACGTCACCTGCACAAGGAAATGAAGGAAAAGGCGGGGTGATGACCCGGATTTTCCCCTCGGGCGCTCGAATGATTAGTATGTCCGAGCTGGCAAGATAACTGAGAACATTTAATGATGAGTTACCTCCCAAATCAAGAGGGTGGAGCTCTATTTATACTAAATTCAGGTCTGACAGCATTTAATGCGATGCAGCTTTATGTCCCATCAGTGCTTTATCTCCCATCAGACTAGCTGGTACTGAGGCCGGTATTTTTCGGGGTCGGGTCAGCATTCCGGTTGGGCATTTAGCTGAATGTGCTGGGCTCTGCTTAGATTAGCCCGTCTCAGCTCGGCGTGGGTAACTCACCCCAGCTCGGTGACCCCTCGTCAATCCCCCCCCCCCCCCAAGTCGAGATCGAGGGGGTGAGATCTAGAATTTGGTATTTTTCCCGAGCTAGAGGTGCCCGACCCCGACAGAGTAGGGATGGCCACGTCAGCAGTGCATGCCCTTCAGATGGCTGACACGTCACCTGGCGGTTTTGACAGGACGCGACGTTTGGGCTCCCCGAGGCGATTTTTAGAAGCGCCTATAAATAGGGCTTTGACATCCGAGATTCATTTCACACTTCGCTTTCAACCTTCAAGAGTTTTAGGTCGGACACCAGAGTGGTCGGACGCATTTAGCTCGGAAAGAACCTTCTCGGGATTTTCAGCTCGGAGCCAGCTTGGTCGGTCGCATTCCGTAGTCAAGAGCAGTAGGTACGTCCCGACTCCCTTTAGTCATTCTTGTACATTTATATTTAGTCTGTAAACAGGATGGAGAGGTCGGAGTCGGAAGATTCCCAGGCTATGGAAGTAAGGTCCTACGGTGGAGATGAGAGTCCGTCGAGCTCGGAATCTACCTCAAATAGGGACCATGGTGGGGAGAGCACTAGTGCGTCTTCAGGGTTGGCTCAGAAATCTGGGCCCGAAAAGAGCAATGATGACTGCCAGGTTATTGGGGTCAGACTGGCGCAAGAGGAGGCCAAGGCGGATCCTTTGGCCGACCTCGGAGACTTGGAAGATAGGGAGGATGAGGAGCCGCTAAATCAGCTGAAGGGTATCGAGATGCCACAAGAGTTCCTAGTTGGGGTTTCTGCCACCGAGCCGATCGAAGCAGTCCTGGTTAGCGCTGTTCGACCTCAGAGCTCGGCCACGGCCAGCGCTTCTTCAACTCGGGGAAAGAGGATTGAGCAGCTGTTCGCTTGTTGTAAGCGTGAGTGCCATTCCACAGTGCAAATGGCCAATGCCAGGCTGAGGAACTGGTCAGTAGATCGTCATCACAAGCTGAAGGTTCCAGGTCGGCACGAATCGGCTTGCTATCCTCCAGCCGACCACTTCACCGTATATGATCTTGCATTCAACGTCATACAGCTCCCTCTCCCCGGCTTTGTCGTCGACATCTTGAACTATTTCGAGCTCAGCCCTGGTCAGATGTAGCCGAATGGTTGGGCTGTGATGATGGCCTTCTATGTGTTCTGCCTGAAGAAGAAAGTGGAGCCTACCTTGCGCAGGTTCAGGCATTTCTTTGTGTGCAAACCCAACCCGAAGCAGCCAGGGTGGTTCCACTTTGCAGCTCGGGTCGGCAACTCCATATTCACCAAGTGGCACTCTTCTAACAAAGGCTGACATAATGACTATTATTGGGTGCAGCCGACTGTGAACTCTGGGTGCAGGTTGGACTGGATTCCAAGTTTGAGGAAGACTGTCAATGATGACCCTAAGCTCTCAGAGGAGGAACTTGAGGAAGTCGCGGTGCTCAGGCCTGCGCCCGGGACACAGATAGATATTGACAGCGTGCTTAAATGGGAGCGGATCTAGGATTCCAAGCCATTTGGTAGGGAACCCGACCTCTCGAGAGATCATCCTAACCTGCTTCCCGAGCCTAAAGGGGACGCGGGGTCTAGCTCAGAAGAGGGTCAGTTTGTAGGATCGGCGCCCGACCTCCCAATTGTCCCTGTTTGCTAGTCTTTTTAGGTCGGCCTCCGGCTATTTTTCACTTCTTTCCTCTACCTTTTACAGATATGGCGGACATGAGAAAGCTCGCGTACGCCCAGGTGAGAAAGAATAGCGAGGTTAGCGGCGAGGCTTCAGCTCGGTCCGGCTTGGGAGGTGCCACTCAGGGTTAGGGGTAGCGGCCTAGCAGCCAAGTGTGGGAGGTCGGCTCCAAGGTCTCCTCCAAAGGGGCTTCGGGGTCCCTTTTGCCCAAGAGATCGAGCTCGGGAGTGGCGATCCCGGAGCGCTCTTCATCCCGACCTAAGAGTAGAAAGTGGCCTCGGGTCGAATACTCCGGAAAGGGTAAGGCCGCCGAGGTGAGCCCTCTTAACAATGACTTCATGGAGGCGTCCAAGGTGGCCCGCGACCCCAAGCAGGCGACGGTCCCGGCAGAGCAGCTCTCACTCGACTTGAGGACGGCCATAGTCACGGTGAGTCTCATCCAATCTTCTGGTAAGGTTGTTTTTTAGCTCGGCTAATTGTTTCGCTTTCTTCTAAACAGGCCGAGTCCCACATCCTTTCGGCTCCCAGCTTCCTCGTCAGGGCCCAGACTCACTGCGTTGAGCTCGAGCAGCGATATGTGAATGCCCGGGCCAAACTTGAGACTGTGAGGGAGGCGGCTGCTCAGAGGAGCAAGGCGGACACGACGAAGATCGACCGCCTAAAAAAGGAGCTTGACCTGGAAAACACCCGGCACGAAGCCGCGGCCAAAGACGTCGAACGGTACAAGTTGGAGAAACGCGAGGCCGAGATGAAACTCTGGGATCTGGTAGACCGGGTCGGCGTCGAAGGAGAGAAGGCAGTGGAAGCCTTCAAGTCTAGTGATGCGGCTGTTGACTGGTTGGCCATGGAAGGCGGGGCCATGGCAAAATATGCCGAGATGGAATTCTACTTCCGGGGTCAAGTCGCAGCTCGAGAGAGAGCGAAGACCTTCTTCCCAGCCACCAAGAACGATTACATCGAGATCTTGGAGGCTCCGCCGCCGGAGTTCTGGGAGATTCCGGAGCTTCCATCCGACCTGACGTCCCAGGCTAAGGAGGTCATTGAGTTTGTCCAGAAGGGTATGGACCAGGTCGGGGATGAAGCCGAAGCCACCACCTCTGCCGCTGCGCCCAAGTAAATTTTGTAAAATTGCCCGAGTCGGGCTTTTGTAATTTCGCCCAGGTTGGGCTCTTTGTAATTGAATTTCGATTTAATGAAATAAATATTTCGCATTTTATCAGAGTTCGTACTTGTGTACTTTTCTTTTTTCGCAAATTTTTTCTCAAGTAACCGGGGTCGGACCAATATAATGGACCATTCAAACTTAAGTAAAAAGAAGTGAGCTGGACAAGATTAACGAATTATCATTCTAAACCGAGCTGGTTAATCGGGCAACTTTATAATCGTCGTCAACTCGGACTCGTCAGTCCGGTTTAAAATTGGTCAAACTAATGTTGACGAATGTTGAGTTCGAGTTTAGATCCAAACTAATATACTGACCAAAGCCGGATTACACCGAGTTGGACCTTAATCCGAACTGGCAAAGCTTATCAAATTGTTGTTGATTATTCCCGAGCTAGAATATAGTCTGAGCTAGTTTATTTGATCCTTAGCTCGTGATTAAGCATGGCCACTGCGTTAATCCGAAGTTGGTGGTAGCTTTGTAGCTGAGGTACTTGGGCCCGGTTCGGGCATTGCACTGATTTATAAAATGTGTTGTATTGAATTTACATATGAAATACTTAGGCTCGGGGGCCGTTTACAAGCAGTGTTTTGGCTCGGGGCCTTAACAAGAGATTCCAGCTCGGGGCTGTTACAAAATATTTCGGCTCGGGGCCATTTAGACAAAATACCGCTTCAGGTGTTCTGAGTGTCATGCGTTCTTCAACAGCTTCCTGTCCTTGTCGCGGATGTAGAAGGTCCCAGGTCGGACTTCTTTCACGACTTCGTACGGTCCTTCCCAGGTCGGGGATAGCTTGTGACCTGAGCGTGGCAAAAAGATGGCCTTTCTGAGCATGAGGTCGCCAACCTTAATAGGTTTAGGCTTGACTTGTTTGGCAAAGGCTCTTTTCATGGCAGCTTTGTTGGCCAGCATTCTGATCTGGGCTTTAGCTAGGAGCTCTTCGGTAAGGTTGAGCTCTTCACGGATCCGTGCTTCTTTTATTTTCGGATCATGGTGGAGGGTTCTACTGGTCGGGGACCCGATCTCCACTGGCAGCACTGCTTGAGTACCGAAGGTCAGCTCGAAGGGCGATTCTCCCGTTGCCGAGTTAGTGGTAGTCCGCTGAGCCATAACACCTCGGGAAGAATCGATGCTCACTAGCCCTCTGCTTCCTCCAGCTTGGTTTTCAGGCCCTGCAAAATGATTTGGTTAGTCCTTTCAACTTGGTCATTACTTTGAAGGTAAGCAATAAACGAGAATCTAAGGTCGATCCCAATCTCAGCACATTTGTCTCGAAAGTATGCATTGTCGAATTGCTTGCCGTGGTCAGTAATGATGACCTTTGGCACCCCGAATCGGCAAATGATATTTTTCTATACAAAATTCCAAGCTGCCTTTTCCGTTATTCTAGTAACACCTTCAGCCTCAAGCCATTTGGTGAAGTAGTCTACTGCTACGAAGGCGTACTTCTTTTGGCCAACACTGGTTGGCAACGGGCCGATGATATCTAGACCCCACTAATAGAATGACCAATGGCTTATCATCACCGAGAGGTCTACCGCTGGCTTTCTCTGTATGTTAGCGAACCTTTGGCAGGTGTCGCAACTTTTTACATACTCTTTGACATCTTGTTCTAAGGTTGGCCAGAAATAGCCTTGCTTCAATGCCTTTCGAGCCAGAGCTTTGCCTCCCAAGTGGTTTCCACATACCCCTTCATGAAATTTCACGGAGTACATAATTTCCCTCCTCGGGTCCAACACATTTTAAGAGAGGCCAGGTGTAGGCCCTCTATTAGAGTTGCCCGGCAATTATGACAAATCTTGAGGCCTGTTTCGTGAGTTTTCGAGCAGCTTTTTCATCATCCTGGGTCATACCCCCCTCAAAGTAGTCCATGATTGGTTGGGTCCAATCTGGGCTTAAATTGAGCTCGGCTACGACTTGCAACCCTAATTGAATGCTTGGTTCGGACACTTCTTCCACATGGACCAGAGCAGGTCGGCTCTCACCTAGGGCCAACCTGGACAGGGCGTCGGCCTTCATATTCTCCTTCCTCGTAATTTGCTGCATCGTGAACCTTTTGAGCCCTGAGGTCAAATTCTTGACTCTGTTGAGGTAGGCTAGCATGGTACTGTCCTTGGCTTCGAATTCTCCTGATATCTGACTAGAAACCAATTAAGAGTCGGTGCTCAGGTCGACTGTCTGCGCCCCGAGCTGAGCTGCGATTTTCAATCCCGTAATCATCGTTTCATACTCCGCTTCATTGTTGGACGTCGGAAAGGTGAACTTGAGGGAATATTGGTGCTCATACCGGTTCGGGTCGATGATGACCACCCCAGCTCCGCTACCAGACTTCCCTGAGGCCCCATCCACATGGACCTTCCACATGTCCTCTGGGTCATGCTTGGGTCGGCTAGTGCATTCCACCACGAAGTTCATGATGGCTTGGGCTTTGATGGCTGTTCTGGGCTGGTAAGTGATGTTAAATTGGCTAAGCTCAATTGCCCATTTCAGCAACCTGCCCGACGCCTCCGGCTTGTGCATGATGGACTTGAGTGGGGCGTCCGTCATGACGTTAATCGGATGAGCGTCAAAGTATGGCTTCAACTTTCTTGCCACTGTGATGAGCGCGAGGGCAAGTTTCTCCAAGGAGGAGTACCTCACCTCGGCCCCTTGCAGGGTTTTGTTGACATAATAGACCGACTTCTGTTCCTTCCCTTCTTCTCGGACTAGTGCCGCTGCCACCGCTGTCCCCGAGCGTGCTAGGTATAGTACCAGTTCCTTCCCCATCTCAGGTCGGGATAGTAGGGGTGGCGAAGCTAGATACCTTTTCAGCTCTTGGAAGGTGTTCTGGCATTCCGTAGTCCATTCAAAGTTCTTAGGATTCCTCAATATTTTAAACAGGGGAGCACACTTATCAGCCGACCTGGACATGAATCTGCTGAGTGCCGCGACTTTGCCTGCCAACACTTGGACGTCTTTCACGCAGGTCGGCTGCGCCAGGTCAAGTATCGCCTGAACCTTCTCCGGGTTGGCTTCTATTCCACGGGCTGTGACCATGAAGCCCATAAACTTTCCTGCCTTGACGCCGAATGCAAATTTTTTCGGGTTTAGCTTTATCCCAAAGTGCCCCATTATGGCGAAGGCTTCAGCCAGGTCGGCTACATGATCTTCCGCCCTTCTGCTCTTGACCAACATGTCATCTACATAGATCTCCATATTTCGGCCAATCTGATTTTTGAAAACCTTGTTCACCATCCGAGTGTAGGTGGCTCCAGCATTCTTGAGGCCAAAAGGCATGACCTCATAGTAGTAGAGACCTTTATCGGTGGTGAAGACAGTCTTCTCTTTATCTCCGGGCGCCATCTTGATTTGGTTGTAGGCTTTGAAGACATCTATGAAGGAGAGTAGCTCGAACCCGGAGGTGGCATCCACCATTTGATCAATCCGAGGTAGGGGGAAGCAGTCCTTAGGGCAGGCTTTATTGAGGTCGGTAAAATCAATACACAATCTCCATCTCCTTGAGGACTTGGTTACCAGCACCACGTTAGATAGCCAGGTTGGGTACTGGATTTCCTTTATGTGGCCGGTGTCTACCAATTTGTCTACCTCTTCTGCTATGATTTGTTGCTTATCATAATAGAAGTGCCTGCATTTCTGCTTCACCGGATAGTGATTCAGGTCGGAGTTCAGGTGATGCTCAATCACTCCCGGGTCGATACCTGTCATGTCAGAGGCAGACCATGCAAATATGTGTTCATTTTTTAGGAGAAATTGGCTTATACCTTTCTTGAGGTCGGTAGAGAGTTCACTTCCGATTTTTGCTCTCTTTGTTTCATCAGAGAGTTCCACCTCCTGAAGGTCTTCAGCCGGGTTGCCTCTCTTTGCATCCCTCTTCTCTTCAGGAAAATTTGGTCCCTAGCCAACCTGATATTTGGGTCGGAGGGAGTTTTCATAGCACTCCCGGGCTGAGTGCTGGGCTCCACGGATGGTGGCCGTGCCGGCCGGGGTCAGGAATTTTAGGGCTTGGTGGTAGGTGGAAGGGACGGCCCTAAAATGGTTTAGTGCCACCCGACCTAAAATTTCGTTGTAAGTGGAGTTGCAATCTATCACAATGAAGTTGGCTTGCATTGAAACCCGTTTATCTCCGTCTTCCAGCTTCAGTGGAAGGTTAATGACCCCCTCAGCTCGGTGTGCTTGCCCAGTGAAACCCGCTAAAGTGCCCTTCAATGGCCTGAGTCGGCTCCTGTCCAACCCCATTTGCTCAAAAGCACTGAGGAATAAGACTTCTGCAGAGCTTCCGGTGTCCACCATCAGCTTCTTTACGGTAAAGTTGGCTATTTCAGCGCTAATTACCAGTGGGTCATCATGGGGCAATATTACCCCCTCCAAGTATTCCGTGGAAAAGGTGAGCTCCTCAACCCCCGGGACCGGGCCCCGCACCGGTCCATACTCTCTCCCAGCCCGAACGTAACCCTTTCTGCCTACCGAGGTCTCGCTTCCCGATGCCAGCCCTCCCGCAATGGTTTCGATCACAGCCAGATGTTCGCCCCCAGCCTGGCGCTTGGGAGGGATCCTCTCTCTATCTCTTTGATCATGATTCCGAGTTGGTTGCGGGTCAACGTACCTTTGAAGGTGACCTCGGGCTATCAGTGCCTCGATCTCCTGCTTCAAGTCTTTGCACTCTTCGGTGGTATGGCCGTAGTCCATATGGTAGCGGTAATACTTGGTTCATTGCGCTTCTCGGGTCGGCCTTTCAACCTCGGAGCTAGAGGCAGGTGGTTCTGATGCTGGATCTTCATCAGGATCTGCTCCCTTGTGGTGTTGAGGGGAGTGAACATAGTGAACCGGGGGTTCTGCTTTGGCTGTTGGGGCTGCTTGCCTCGGTCGTTTTGGACTTTACCCCCAGGTTGGGCTCGGGAGGTCTCTCTCTTCCTGGTAGCTTCTTTTTTCTTGTCATCATCACTCTTTGCCTAATGGATTTCTTCCGAGTGTATGTACCCTTCTGCTTGTACCATCAAATCGGATACAGTATCCACGGGGTCGATTGCCAATGAGGATGTAAAGGGGCCCGACCTGAGCCCACTCTGGTAAGCCATCAACGCCATGGAGTCCTCCAGGTTGGGGATTCGGAGGGATTCTTCATTGAATCTGGCTGTGTAAGCCCTCAAACTTTCCCCTCTATGTTGCTTTACCAGCAGTAATGTAGAAGTGTGGCGGGTGGCGCGCCGGCTCCCCGCGAAGCGGGAGAGGAAAGCCTCAGCCAGCTGATGGAAACTTGCAATTGAACCGGGACGAAGCTTCTGGAACCAATCCAAGGCATTGCCAACCAGGGTGGTCGGGAATGTCTTCGTCTTCATGAGGTCGGACATGTCGTGCAGGGTCATGTGGTGATCGAAGTTGAGTAAGTGGCTGGCTGGGTCTCCATCTCCATTATAGACGGCCAGGTTGGGCATCCGGTTGCCGGTGGGTAGTGGCGTGGCTAGTACCTCAGGTGAGAGGGGGCTTACGCCGAGCTGGTTGATGACCTTGGCTATGGCGGCCGCGGTCTTGGCCTGCTCGGGGTCGGCTTGAGCCGCCCTTTGACCTCTCGCCTCACCGGGTCTCGCCACCGGCTCTAGGAAGCCCTCTTGGTCCTGCATCCGTTTTGGCCTTGGGTCTGGGATGCGGAACTATGGACGTGAGGGCCGTGGCATAGCTTCTTGCGGAGCCAGGGAGCCCTCAGCTAGCCGGGCTACCTGCTCTTTAAGTTCCTCAAACATCCTCAGCATCATCTTTATCTCCGGTGACAGGTTGGAGTTGAGGTCTTCATCTACCGTGGTGTTGGTTTGACTGGCTAAGTGTATACGTTGGCTCGTCCCAATGTCGGCTGGGGTTGGGTTGTCCCAACGTCGGCTGGGGTTGGGTTTTGGCTAGGCACCTGTGTGGTTTCGAGGTCCCCATCCGGGTTAGGCGAATCCTCTACCGGTGCACTGTGGTTTCTCGTTTATACCATAGTGGTTTCTCAGTGAGTGGTGAAGGAGAGTGATAGAAAAAACTCATTTCCCACAGATGGCGCCAAACTGTCGAGGTCGGATTCTCGCAGTTGAATTAGTCGGTTACGCTTGCCAAGCTGAACTTTCAGGCTGGCCTCCAAGTTATTCTTTTTAGGTCGGCTACGTCACCTGCATAAGGAAAGGAAGGAAAAAGCGGGGTAATGACCTGGATTTTTCCCTCCGGCGCGTGAATGATTAGTATGTCCGAGCTGGTAAGGTAGCTGAGAGCATTTAATGACGAGTTACCTCCAAAATGAAGAGGGTGGAGCTCTATTTATATTAAATTCAGGTCTGACAGTATTTAATTCGGTGCAGCTTTATGTCCCATCAGTGCTTTATGTCCTATCAGAACAGCTGGCACTGAGGTCGGGTTTTTCCGGGGTCGGGTCAGCATTCCAGTTGGGCATTTAGCTAAATGCGCTGGGCTGGGCTCAAGTTAGCCCGTCTCAGTTCGGTGTGGATAACTCACCCCAGCTCAGTGACCCCTTGTCAACCCACAAGAGCAAATTTTTTAAAATTACTAACTGTACACTTAAATTAGCATATATATCAACAATTTGAACTATATTGATAAAGAAATACTTACAAAAGTACTATCACCCACGACAGCAAATTGATCGAAGTCACTAACTTGACACCAAAATTAGCATGCATATCAAGAATATGAACTTTATTCACACAACACATGTTTTTGAGAGTGTACCTTAACTAGAAAAAATTATTATTTTGGTAAAAAATAAATAAACTATTATATTAAATATTATATGAGTATACTCGTCGGCCGTCTCACTCATAAGTGTACCCGTAACTCTTTCATGTACCAATTGATCATAAAATTTGACTCCACTCTTGAGACTGACCAAAATATTTACACCCGCAATAATAAATTGATCAAAGCTACCAACTTTAGTTGAAAGCTGAGACTCTGACCCCCTGAGAGACTTCCCAGTGCAATGGACCCTGGCCTCGTGGTTTATGAATAGGACTGGCCATACATATGGACCACATGACCCTCGTTTGCCATTTACTGCATTCCTCAAAATTTATGAGAGTTCTGTCATATGGGCCGATGCACTTGGTCATTGTATCTGGCTGACGAAAGCCGAATCTTTTTTTTTGGCACAAGAAAGCCGAATCTTGAGAAAAATCATTGAACAGGGACACAAAAAGTTTATTCTCGCTTTAAATGCGAAATGTTTCAAAATTAAATTTTGTGTATATATTTAAAAGATATAAAATAACTTAAGCCTTTTTAAATTAAAAAAAGCTTGAGCTATTAGCCAATGAATAGAGAAAAATGATCCTCTCTCTTTTTTACTTCATTCATTTTTGGAATGAAGTATATTATTTGACCAAAAAGATTAAAAAAAAAAAAGTATATTATAAATCATAAAATCATTTAACACCGACAAAGCTTGAAACCATTAGCAATAAGTAGAGAGAAAGGATTCTCTCCTTATTTCCTTATCTCCTTTTCCAAATAAAGAATATTACAAGCCACTTAATTTAAAAAAATAAAAAAATACGTTACAAGTACATTCTTACAATCCCTCACCATTTATCGTGTTTCTGCCCTACATGTTATAATAGTCATGAGGCTTAAAGCCAACGTCCACAAGGGTATAGAGATTGGTCTTGAGCTCAAAAAATTTTCCCTTCTTTATAAATCCGATGTTACGGGACCTCGAAATTTTATGCAAGTAATTGAGTCAACTGGATCAGGACGCTACAAGGAAATGATATTTTCTGAAGGGAAAGGAAGAGAACCTCAGCAGCAGGAGGAGATCAAGCAATACTATAAATTCTTCGTATGGAGTTTGGTTTTTACAGTCCCTGTTTTCTTAATGTGTGACGCTCGAGATCTTAGCCGTACATTCATTTACTGTTGCATCTATTGTTTGCGCATTTCCTTCTGTGCTTTATTAACTGTCTTCTTTAGCTACTATTCATCCATTTTTCAAACTATATTCTATTAGTAAATTAGCATTTTTATTAAATCACATTAATTGTTAGAGGAGTACGAAAAATGTGCAATTGAGCTAGAAGCGATAGGAGAGCTCGTTTAGAAAATAATTTTCGCAGTTCAATGAATAGTGTTACGTAACTAACTTAGTGTTTTAATTAGCTAGCCTATGTTTTACACCTTAGGCTCGTTTTTAAGCTAGTAACGCGCATTTTAAAAATCCACTTAAGCAACCACTTGACCCCACCTCAACTTAACTTTACTATATAACCTTATAAGCACCAAAACACAAAACAAAAGAAAACAAATGTGCAGGAATTACTGTAGCAGGGCCGAAAACACCAAAGAAGAAGGAAAAAGGTGATTTTGCTCTTCAACTCTTCAAGCCAAGTCAATCCAAGCCTAGAGCTAGTAGTTTAGGGTGTGTACAAGCTTCCTAGGTGCTCCTACACGCATTGGTGAGAGATTTCATAGCTTATTTTCGCATTTTAAAATAGTTGCTATTTTCTTGATTTGTTGAAAATGTGACCAAATGCTAATGTATTGATTATCTATGCTATTATACCTTGTAAATGAGTGATAGAGAACATATTTGAGCCATTGTTTCGCTTTTTAAACGGTTAGAATCGTTAGTTTGATTTATGAGGTGAATAATGACATTTTTCTAGGGTTTTGTGTAATTGCACATAATAGTTTGATTCAACACTTCTAATAGATGCATTAGGTGCTAATGAAGGTAGTCTAATAGCCCCGTACACTTTAATTGCTCTAAAATCGCATAAAACAAGAAATAGCCGACTTTAACAAAGAGGTTTCAGGGTTAATGCAAATCCGGGTAGATTTGGGCTTCACTTTTAGTATTCTTAGGCTACCTAGGTGCTATAGAAGCTTTGCTAACCCTTGTTTGAAGCCCGGATGTGGTAGGTGTAGTATAAAGCTATAAGAGAGAATTTGGGGCTTTTGGGGTTATTGCGGGCGTTTGAATGTGTTAGAGGGTTGAAAGGGTTCCTTGAGAGTTAGTTAGAAGGTTGGTAGAGTTTCCATTTGAATTTGAATCACTAACTTTGGTTTGGAGGAGAAATAGCTTGAATAACAAAGGGGTTTAGGTGCAATTTCGGTTGTCTCGCGCTTCTAAGACCTTATTGTGTAGTGTCCTTGGATGATTAGTGACGTAATGAGGCTCTTATAGTTATGTTGTTTTCATGAATTATAATTGAAATCTAATTGCTAGTAAAGTTAATTTAAATTAAAAGCTATTCTATTCGACTGTGAATGAGAAATGCTAGTAGAGTTGTGATGGTCACCACCTTTAGACATAGGTAATGTTTCTATACATGCTAAACGATTCAATTGTTAGAATTAGTTGTTGTTATCAATGTGCAACTAGTGAACACTTAGAAAGGTCAAGTAAACTATGTGGAAGAATGTGTTTAATGCTTTTTGAAACTACATGTAAGGTTAATTGTAAGTTGATAGTTGACTATTATATGTTAAATGTAATTAGCTTAAGTTAATACTACTAGTGATATGTTAGAATCTTAGCTTGAGGTATAGTTATTTTACTAAAATAGTATGTTAGTTATTAAATGGTTGATAGTTAACTTTTCTATTAGTTGATAAATGCATTTCTTTCCCTATGTGCTAATGTTGGGCTATCTTCATAGAGATATTACTAACTATTGTAAGTAAAGTAGAATATGAATTAGAAGTTCATTAAAGTAGTAAAAGACTGGGTAGTGTCATTGTGAATGAATGTGTCATTTGAACATTAAAGTAACGTAACCTTTATTATCTATAAATTATTTGGAGAAATTCTTTGAGTTGAGTTAATGGCTAGTTTATTGTATGTGGAGTGAATTAGTTTCTTGTACAAGTTATTAACTAAAGTAAAATGAGAAATAGTATGAGTAACTGCAGGCTCATGTGTTGATATTAGTTAAACTAAATTCTAGCTCAGTTTATATCTAGTTGTAGCATGCTGGTTGAATCATTCTCCTTTAAGTTTTTGAACTATCTTCTTAGTTAACTTGTAGACTATTGAAAATATGGAATATATGTTAAGTTAAAGTATGTAAAAGTGGTGTTTTGTTAAAAATAGAATTCTAATAGATATTGTATATATGCTAAATAAGGGAAGTTATAAGTTAGTTAACCTAGCTGAATAATTAATGAATGTTGTAGTTAAAGAGTAATTGAAGTAATGTTTGCTCATAGGTTCAAGGTGACTAGAAATGATGTGATTCAAACTTACATCTTGGAGCTCGGTAGAGGTAAGGGACCTGCATCCTTACGTGCATTATAGTTTATTTTCTTTCTAAAAGAGTATATTGTTTAGTATAATTGCGTAATTGATATATGCTTATTGTTGCTAAATTGTAACTTGGTGCGAGAACAACTTACTTTTTGTCCTTAAATGTGTTTCCTGATTATATTGTCATTGTTATCATTCTTGCATTGCATCGTGGTTGCACAACCTCATTGTCGCGGCGGATGCGATGGCCTCGCTAGGCGGCATCAGGCTTGCCAGTGTTGGTTGCCTTAGCTCCGTCTGCTATTCCCTCACTCACCTGGTCCGGAGATTGTCAGAGGGTGTTGGGTCGTAGGATCAGGTACATCCGGAGTACCCATTGGTGTAAGGGATGCCGGCATATCGAGATTGAGATCGTGGTTCGTGGATCGGAGATCGAAGATTTGGAGTGATAAGGGTTATCGATTGTATCCTTTTAAAATGTGGTATTAGAATTGTTATTCACTGTTTATCTATTGTATTAATTGTGTTAAGTTGCTGCATTACCCGTCCCCGGTAGACATTATCCCTCACTGAGCAATTGTGATTGCTCATACCTCGCTAAACATGTTTCAGGTGGTGCAGTTGGAGGAGTTGCCTTGGTTGCTGTGTACTATTACTTGAGATTGGAGCGATTGCTTGCTAAACTGTAGAAGACCTTGCTTGTCTACTTTATGTTCTATTTTGGAGCCTAAGGGCTTTTGTATATATATTTGAGTGGTTGCAATTTGAAAGCTAAGTGGATGTAGTAAGTGTTATGGAATTGTGGCATGTAATAACTTATGCTTCTGCTTCTAGCTACGTTGCATGCTTGTATGTGTTTATATTGTCTTGTGTTGCTTAATGCTTGGATGGCCTTGAAGTTGGGATTTCAATTAGAAATGTTGTTCCTTTGCTTCGTGTTTTATTTGAATGTTTACAGGTTTTCAGAATGTCCACGGTACAGGGAAAACTCTGTTCATTTTCCCTAAAATTTTGTGACCGGGTTGGGTATTGAGTTGAGAATAGCATGGTTATTAGAGCCTCCGGTCTCGTGAGGGATCGGGGCATTACATAATGTCCATGGTATTCATGTACATTTCTGGATTTATGCTCGGACATGATAACAAAATTGTCAATAACTTCAGCATTGGGGAGCTCTTGAGATGGATACTATCTACTCCAGTTCAGTTCACCATACTTGCAGAACCTTGGGGCAATGCTTTGTAAGAACCGGCATAGAATCTCTTTTCTTTTCCACTTCTAATAATGTCTAAGATTTGAAATGCGTATGTGTAAAAAGATACAATTTTTTTAGGTTGAACATTGATACATATGCTAATTTCAGTGTAAAGTTGGTAGCTTTGATCAATTTACTGTTGCGGGTGTTAATATTTTGGTCAGTATCAGGGGTGGAGCCAAATTCTATGGTCAACGGATACATGAGAGAGTTAACGGGTATACTCATAAGTGAGACGGTGGACTAGTGCACTTATACAATATTCAAATTGCTTTGATTGTTGATGAGCAAGAGGTGCAAGTCATTCCTTATCGGAGTATTCGACATACTTGGATTGATTTTTCATTCATTTCGTCTTTAAGCAAAGTAGCCTCAAATTCAACATCTTCAATTGTTTCGCAAATTGCGTCTACTTGTAACCTTAAAATTGTAGAAGTGAATATAATTAAACCATTTTCTAACAGTTTAAATTTTTAGATGAGATGGTCAATGAATAATAATTATGTCGTACACGTTGCACAATATTAATATGAACTGTAGGATAGGAGGAAAGAAGGGAACAGTGGAATGATGAGGAAATAAGTTTCTTTGCTTTCATTGCAATTGTGAAATATCTAATTTTTCGAAAATATTCTTAAATCGAATGGACCTAAACCTGGAATTTTTAATTCTTATTAAATGCAGTGTGACAAATAAAATTTAAAAACCACTGGTCACACATTTTCCATCATCTCCAAGAAAGGGGAGATCCCTAACAGTCAACATTTTGGTTGGACTCCATAACCGAACTTTGAAGATTAGGACTTTACAATTGAAACTAAATGAAAGAATATAGAAAAAACACCATTGTTGTGCAAAATTGAAATGGTTTAGGATTTATATAGACTCCAAAGAGAAACAAAAGGAATTTATTTATAGTTTATTCCCTGCCATCAACCAAATCTGAAGCAAAAAAGAACTTCTACAAGAAAGGATAAAGGGTGTTTTGAAAAAGAATGGTGGACAAAAAGCATAATGGGCCATAGACAACAATGATTCTTTTATTATATATATATATATATCAAGATTTAAGCTTATATGATTTCATTAGAAAAAAAGCTGAAAAAATCAAAATTAAAAATGAGGAAAAACACAGAATCAAACACATGCAAATTAAGATACATTCAAGGTTGATTTTCACCCTCATATCAGAGACATCAATTATGAATAAAGACCAACAAATCAGACAAATATGTCCCAGAATTTTTTTTTTAACAAACAAAGGAAAAACATAAAAAATCAAGACATCAAATATACACATGAACCTACCATTTGCATGCAATATATTCAGTGGTGGAGGGAGGGACCGGCGGGGTCCAACCTCCAATAAAACAAAAAATAATTCAGTGTATTTTTTTGATTTGGCCCCCCAATGGCCCAATATCAAAGGAAAAATAATAATAATAAGGCATGGTGGATTCTACAGAGGCAACCAAATTTTAAAAGAAGAGTATAACATAATGTTTGAAACAAATGAATTTTATAAAATTTATTTGTAAATTCAAATTTTTGTGTTTGGAAATATTTCTTTAAAAAATTAGAAATTTAAGATTTGTAAATCTTAAATTTACTCAAATTCTTGCTCAAGAGGTGACATTTGCAATTCCAAACTACAAAATTAGTTAGTCGTTGTCATCTAAATTTATTTCCTTTTTATTGCTTTTAGTCTTTTGGTCTCACTTCCTATTTAATTATTTTTTCTTATTTTTCTTGCAAGCTTCTTCACAATAAATTTATTTTTTCATATTTCTTAATCCACACTTCTTTTTGGTCTTCAAATTAAAATCCCAAATTATAAGTTAGTTATTCATTCATCCGTAATTTCAGGTAATCTTAACATACTTAATTAGTCATTTAAAATCACAAATTATTTATTCATTTTATTTATTCATCTTTCTATTAATCAATTTTAAAATTAAATTTAATTTTAAAATTGATTAATGATATTGATGGAATATATTTTCCTGTCAAGATTTCAAAAATAATGCTTCAATATATAGGGACATAAAAGGAATGCCTATAATAAATATATTTACAAATCTTAGAATTGACTTAATATTGTTTTCCAGTTATAAATAAGGGAATTAATTTTTAAATACAAATTCTCACAAAATTTATTTATAAATCAAATAAATTTCACACCACAATGTTTTCCAAATATTATGTAAAAGATAAAGTGGCCTCTTTTACTTATTTTTTTCATGATTAAAGCATGTTAAAATTTGTCAAAAAAATAATAATAATAATTTGTCTCCTTTACTTCTTCCGAATTTCAAAACTCCATTCATTTCTCCTTCACCATCTTCTTCTTCCATCCCTAATCCTTCCTTTTAACCATCTTAAATTCTTAATTCTTGCATAATTAAACACATATCAACATAATCACACAAAGCTAAAGTAATATATCATGCATGGCTACTTGCTAGATTACTCTTATTGAGAGTCATGTCAATAAAGGAATGGCCTCTTGAGTTTCTCCGGCCTTTTTTTTTTTTTTGGGTAAAAGTTTCTCCTGCCTTTTGAAGGAACCTATTTAGGGTCTCCTTCATCCACTTCATAACTCACCTTAGGTTTCCTCCTTTTGGTGTAGCTGTAGTAGCTATATATATATCTTTATCTCGATTGGAAAAATTTACAAAATGAGATAACTTTAATATCTCTTTAATATAATTATGAACTTCATTGACGCATATACACACAAGTATAAAACATACAACACATTTTGTAGACTTTACTTTTATCTCTCCCTCTAAGAACTAGTCCTCTTCCAGATTTCTCCCTTTGTGTTGGCCATGACCCATGTCATATCCCTTTTCCTCTTCTTACTCAACTCTAGTGATGATGAAGCTTTTACAGTTTTCCCACCAAACCAATCCCTTCGGGACAAAAACCAATAGTAATTGAATGTATAAAAATTGTGGTGCACCAGTTGAATTTGAGACAAGAATGTAACCAAGGGTTTCAAATTAAATCATTTCGCTTTCAGAAATTGCGTTTTTTCGGTGTTATTAATGGCCTCCAAGCATTACCCAACTGCTGCAAATATATACTAATAAATATTTTACAAAAGTTAGTTCTCATTATATATTCGAAAAATACACACATTGAAATCAAAACCTAGCCAAAGACCCTTTGGTTATACTGATATGACACTCGCAATGTTTACAAGAAGTTGCGAGTTTGAATCTTGCTAACTATAACTGTATATATGTATAGTATTAAACCTCTTTTTGAATCAAAAAAAAAATCAAAAAATCAAAACCTACGACATATATATATATATATATATATATAACTGTTCACATTAATGATACACTAAGTCAAAAGCATCAAGAGAGGAAGTTGTTGAGTAATGTCCTTTATATGATGCTTGCACTTTGTCTTTTAATAGTTGAAATATATGTCACCTTAATTGGTATGTAGTTAATTAACCATGAGATTCCATATTAGTATCAAGTGAAAGAAAGTGTTATTGAGTATAACTACATGAAAATTCTTTGCCAAGTATAATTGTATAATTAGTATATTGTGTGAAATGTTTAGTTGGTAGATAGAGATTTTTTTTTAATTTTTTTTTAGCTTTTTCCTAAACCAGCTATATAAATTGATCTCTCTTATTTTTTTAATTATCGATTTCGAATTCAGGTAAGCATGATTTTTCCACTATTTATCGAATTCAGTATTGTAAGCAATTTTGATACTCATCGGGTTTTTGGTTCCAATTTTGGTAATAGTTTATGGTAATCAATTTTGAGTTTGAATATCTAATTTTGTGAAGGTATCCAACCTGCTGCTATTCCTATTGACAAGGTAATATTATTGTTGTAATTTGTTTAGTACTTTGAGACTTTGTATAACTTTATGACTCCGCTTGTTTGCTGTAAAATAATTTGATGGAGGAAAATATTTTTAAGGAAAATAGAATACTATAAATTATTTTTTGGTATTTGGATATACATTGAAAAATATTTTTTGACATAAAATTTTATAAAAAAATACACATATAATATATTTGTTAATCGTGAGGATAGAAGGAGGGAGGGAGGGAGGGAGGCAGGGAAGGAGGGATGGTGGGTGGGGTGGGGGTGAAGTGGGTGAGTTCCCAAAAATATTTTCTTCTCCCAAAAAATAAAAAAATATTTTTCATTCTTTTGAACTAAAATTTTCCTTTGACCGGAAAGAGTTTTTCAGTTGACCAAATTTTTTGTGTTACCAAATATCAAAAAATTTGAAAAATATTTTTCTATAAAATATTCTGAAAAATATTTTACTGCAAACAAACGGAGCCTATATTTCAAGTTTTCTTTGTTATGTTACATCATCTTTGAAAATGTTACTTTTTTTTTATGGTCATATTGAAAATGTTGCTCTTTTTTTTTTATTATGATCATATTGAAAATGTTGCTTAAGAAAGTCGATATTGTAATCTCATTGCTTTTTGCGGGCTGCGTGAACAACAAGAACAAGAAAGCTTAGACTTTTCAACCCAATAAGATGTGGACTCCGTAGTTATCCAAACCAATTTTTTATGGGCTAATTACATAAGCCCATTATTAAACTTCAGTAGTTTTTAGTCCACATTTGATTGGGCCCATCTTCGCCCTCAAAAAACAAGCTTAGACGAACATAGCTCTATAGGCAGCTCTATTCCCCTGTCATGTCACTGTAAGTTGAATAACAGCCACCAAGAATTTTTGCTGCTAGTGTCTTTCAGGTGCTTCTCTATTCAAATTTGTTCTTTAGCACAGCTCTGTTATCTATCTTCTTTTCATTTCCACTCCTAATGTCTGAGATTTGAAATGCGTATGTATATAAAGATACAATTATGTTGGGGTTGAATATTGATATATATGCTAATTTCAGTGTAAAGTTTGGAGCTTTGATCAATTTACTGTTGTGGGTGTTAATTCTTTGGTAGCAGAGTCAGGACCCTATGATCAATGGGTACATGAGAGGATTAACGGGTACACTCATACCGTGAGATTGTTGACGATTGCACTCATACAGTATCTAATATAAAATAAAAATAAAAATTTTTGGTTGAGGTACACCCTCAAGAACATGTGTAGTGTGGATAGTTTATATTCTTATATGTTGCTAATTTTGGTGTCAAGTTAGTAGCTTTGATCAATTTGCTGTTGCGGGTGATGGTACTTTTGTAAGTATAAGTTCTTTATCAATATAGTTCAAATTGTTGATATATAGGCTAATTTAAGTGTAAAGTTAGTAACTTTAATCAATTTTCTCTTGTGGATGTTGGTACTTTGGTAAGCGTAATCTGCTGTATGAATATAGTTTATATTCTTGACATATATGCTAATTACAGGCTACCATTATTCTATTGATTTTAGTGTTGTGAGACTCAATGTAACCATTTTTTGGGCCAAGTTGATATATTTCGGTAAAGAAAGTTATCTCAAGCCTTAAGCATGACATGATTATGCGTGTGATGAAGGCTGTTAAAAATTCTGACAAGCCTACTTTTGGTGTAAATTTTAGAACACCTCATTCAAGTTTTGTTTCTGATTAAGAATAATGCTTGGACTGGCTAGCCGTTTTGCTGAACTGTAAGAAAAAAATTAGAACATATGTGCATATTTTTCCATTTCGACATCAGCTCTTACAAAGCGCTCTGTGCTGTCTTCATCTGCAGTAGTTTTCGGCTTTTGTGTGTTCATATGTGTAAAGGCAAAATGTTTGACTGACAGTGGGAGATGGAAACAGAAGGCCAAATATCTAGTACAAAGTATGCTGCTGATATTTACTCCATAAGAGAAGCACATTCACGCATCAGATCATATGTTCACGAAACTCCAGTCTTGTTCTCGGAAACCTTAAATTCCATTTCCGGTAGAAAGCTATATTTTAAATGTGAATGTTTTCAGAAGGGGTGAGAAGCGTATTGGTGATTGTGTCATCGTTCATCATTTTGCTTTATAATGGCCTATTACTCTTGTGTATCACTTTTGAGGATTTCTACTTTTAACCAAAGGGAATTCTTCTTCCTATTTCTTTTTAATGCATCAGTGGAGCTTTTAAATTCAGAGGGGCCTGCAATGCTGTATTTTCACTTGATGATGCTCAGGCGGCCAAAGGAGTTGTAACTCATAGCAGGTTCACTTTGAATTTATTGGTTCCTCATTGTTAATCTCTTGTTACAATTTTCTTAATGTTAGCTGATCTACCCTTCAAAATAGTGGCAATCATGCTGCAGCGCTTTCTTTGGCTGCAAAACTACGAGGAATTCCTGCATATATAGTTATACCCAAAAATGCTCCAAAATGCAAAGTTGAGAATGTCATCCGTTACGGTGGCCAGGTCATATGGAGTGAGGCCACTATGCAATCTAGAGAGGAGGTTGCAAGTAAGGTATTACAGGATACCGGTGCAGTCCTTCTTCATCCATACAATGATAGGCGCATCATAAGGTACTTACAACCTAGTCCTATTCATATCAATCTATATGAATTTTGCTTCCTATCTGCCTATAGAAGGTTTATGCTTTGGTACTCCGGTTTTTAGTTCTTTCATTTACCTGAACCACTTGTCTTTTATTCTTCCTTAATTCTAGTTATATAAAGAGTATGGATTGTGGATTTATAGCAACATCTTTAAATACACGAAATACCATCATTTATTGCGTGAGCTTCAGAGTTTTTTCTTTTTTTGGTCAATAAGCTTCAGAGTTGATACGTTGTGTAGTTGCAAATAGAAGGCTAGTTCTAATGAAGCTCTTGTTTCATTGTCATACTGATGATGAAACTTGAAATCTATTATTCTTTTAATCACAATGGACTTCTCAAAGCTTTGTAAATCATCTGAGATTTACCAAAGTGTCTTATTTGTTGGTCTTAAGCATCAGAATTTAACATATCCTTAGTGTTTGGTATTAGCTTTTAATACTTGCTTGCTGCAATTCCTGCATTTATCTTTTAGAACCATCGAGGATAAGATTTCAACACCTAACTGATCCCTAATCATAAAAAGATCCAAATATTCTGCTTCTTCATCATCACCAGTGTAAAATTCGCATTATAGTGATTATTGGAGACTGCTCCATATTCCTTGTCCTTTTGAGTCACTGAAAAGCACTCTATGTACTTATGACCCAAGCAGAGTAATCTAATATAATTAAGTATAATAAAGGAATTTGAGCATTATCATGATTTGGTTGGTTTGCAGTGGGCAGGGTACCATTTCTCTGGAACTCTTGGAGCAGGCTCCATATATTGACACTATAATAGTTCCAATCAGTGGTATACTATCTCTTTTCAAGACTTTATTCATGGAACGCATCATTGTGTCGTTTTACAAAACCTCTAATTTTCAGGGGTAAAATGTAGGAGGAGGTTTGATATCAGGGGTCGCTTTAGCTGCCAAGTCCATCAACCCCGCCATTCGAGTTTTGGCAGCTGAACCAAGGGGAGCAGATGATGCAGCTCAATCCAAGGCATCTGGTAGGATTATAAAGTTGTCAGAGACCAATACTATTGCTGACGGGCTTCGAGCATCTTTGGGAGATCTCACATGGTAATGATAATTTAGTACAACAAATTGTTATACCATAAGCATAGTGCTATGTATATTGTAACTGCTCAAGGCAGTTCAGTCTTAAATGTGTCATCCCTAGGCATGTGCTAGCTTGGTGTTCACTATCTAGTTTGTATGCCTGTCAAATTAGTGCTGTTGATCACTTTTAGTTATCCGCCACTGTGACCGATGATCTCACACCTGTTGAGAGTAAACCTGCTAATTATGCAGGCCTGTTGTTCGAGATCTCGTGGATGACATCATAACTGTTGAAGATAAAAAGATAGTAGACGCTATGAGACTGTGTTATGAGATTTTGAAGGTTGCAGTAGAGCCTAGTGGAGCCATTGGTCTTGCTGCCATTTTATCTGAAAATTTCAGGAAAAATCCTGCATGGAACGACTGTAAGCACATAGGGATCATACTTTCTGGAGGAAATGTCGATCTTGGTGTGCTTTGGGATTTCTTTAACAAATGAGGATTCCGGCACACGACCATTTCCTGAAGAAGTGAATGTTTCCACAACTTTGTTATTTGATATTTCTTTGCTGGTACAGACATTCTCTCTACTTTTAACACTTCATAGGGCATCACAGTTGTCTTTGTCAACTGGACATGACTTTGGAGGTTTCCTATTGATGATGATGAATGTACTCGTTAGGATTTCATTCTATTGAATCATCTATAGCTACTTCTGAACTGCAAAGTAGTACGCTGAATTATGTGCAGAGAGAGGTTATATAAAGAACATGCGTGGATGTTCATCCGTAATATCAGCCATGAAAATATCGCATGCTCATAACTAGCCATCAAAGTGCACCGATAAAATGTTGACAACAAAGGGAAGAAAGCACAGCCAGAAGCTGAAAATGCAAAATGCACACTAAACACATACTAGTGAAGTTCGAATAATAGAAAATGTTCATCACGACAAAACCATTGTATTCTTCGTTCACTCAAGCCTCCTCTTCAAACCCCTCATCTTCATCATATTCTTCATCCTCGTCTGCAGTGGCATCTTGATATTGCTGGTACTCAGCAACCAGATCATTCATGTTGCTCTCGGCTTCAGTGAACTCCATCTCGTCCATTCCCTCTCCGGTGTACCAGTGCAAGAAAGCCTTCCTGCGGAACATAGCAGTGAACTGCTCGCTTACCCTCCTGAACATCTCCTGGATTGAGGTTGAGTTACCAATGAATGTCGAAGCCATCTTCAAGCCAGTAGGAGGGATGTCACAAACAGTAGACTTGACATTGTTTGGTATCCATTCCACAAAGTATGACGAGTTCTTGTTCTGCACATTGATCATCTGCTCATCTACCTCCTTGGTGCTCATCTTTCCGCGGAATACAGCTGATGCTGTGAGGTACCTACCATGTCTAGGATCTGCAGCACACATCATGTTCTTGGCATCCCACATTTGCTGGGTAAGTTCAGGCACAGTCAGGGCGCGGTATTGCTGAGACCCACGAGATGTGAGGGGCGCAAAACCAACCATAAAGAAGTGAAGTCGGGGGAATGGAATGAGATTGACAGCCAGCTTGCGCAGGTCGGAGTTCAGCTGGCCGGGGAAGCGAAGGCAGCAGGTGACACCACTCATGGTGGCAGATATCAAGTGGTTTAAGTCTCCAACTGAAAACAAGAACAAGTTGATTCATATTAACTTACAACATTCATCACCGTAATCATATAACATTTTGTCGTATTTCATCTCAAAGTTTTACTAATTAATAGGGAATATTATGGAGTCAGATGAATTCATAAATTAATGGAGTTTGTTGTGGCCATCACCACTTGCTATGGTCATAGATGAGCTGCTGCTAGAACAAGATACAACTTCAGTGACACCAATTACTTGTAAGTAAAGAGCACACATGTACATCAAGCATTTCCAGCCAAGACTTAGGTCAGAGGGATAAGATATGAAGTTTAAATTAATAAAATGTCCAGTTCTTATTCAAAGTGGTATACCACATATGTGTTTTTTCTGGTTTTCTCATATTAGGGAAAGGTCCTCTCAATACTTTAATGTCCACATTAAATATGTCTCACAACGTTCTGAATTAAGTTCTTGTCACATCAGTACACATAGTTGCCTAGCAATGTTGAACTGGCAATATCTATGGAGCATAATCTTATTCTAGTGGTTGGAAGATGAGACAGTCTGGATATAATCCCTATTTAATTAATCAAGATTACGGTTTCCAAAGATATGATGCGCACATTTTGTTTCAACTCTTATTATTTAAATCATCATAATATTAGATTATTCACCGACCATGTGTATGACAAACATGAAATAGAGGCAACATTTACTGTAAACACACCCCATACGTATATGAAGCAAGTGAGACTCACGTGAAGAACAACTGTAAATGTGCAATACAGACAGAGATAGAAGAGAATCTTACAAAATCAACTTGTTGAAACTCACAATGTATAAATTAACAATTAACAAGGACAAAAGGAAGGGAATATGAAAACGCAGTCAATTCTTTTTGAAAAAGACAATAAGAAAATCCCAATTCCCATCTCATACCTCTTAAAGAACTAGTAAACTAATGCTGTCTAGAAACTTGCCTTTATTTTTATTTTTTTTGGTTGCGAAGGAGGCCAAGCCGGGATTAAATGATATTACTACTAAGATAGACTAATACTACTAGTTTTCTCCTTTTTCTTTGCCGACAGGACTATATGATTCAACTAAAAACATTTGAATTGGAATGGACTACACGAACTATCATTCAGGCTTCCACGCCTGATAAATTCCTTCGATTTTTGCTAATTCTTTTTTGTTTGTACCATGTTCAAAGCGTGACAGATTGGGGCAAATTAAGGTGTAACTGGAGCACTGAAAAAGGGGTCTAATACTTCCAACTAAAGGAACGATCAGTTATTTTTGTCAGTTAATCGACCCAAAAGACTAAACCCAAACCCACCCGCGAGAGTCTCGATCTAAGTATTGAACAGGAAGGTGAGTTCTTCTTTTCAAAATCTTGACCCTCGAACACATTTCACCTGCTCGACCATGAAAAGTACTTAAAAGAGTGGGTGCAGCATACGTGCCAGATACCCACCTCTGATCGCTTGGAAAGATTAGTACAGAACAAGAAGCTGAGGTTTTCTATTAAATCTTGACCATCAACACACTTGATATCGGAGAATCAAAACGCGCAATTGGTAAAAATTAAAATGCAAAAACAGCAGAGAAAAGAAAAAGATGACGTACAGCTAGGTGTGGTGAGCTTAAGAGTGCGGAAGCAGATATCATAGAGGGCTTCATTGTCAAGAACCATACACTCATCAGCATTCTCCACCAGCTGATGCACTGAAAGGGTGGCATTGTAAGGCTCCACAACAGTATCAGAAACCTTAGGTGATGGAAAAACAGAGAATGTGAGCATCATTCTGTCTGGATATTCTTCCCTTATCTTTGATATCAACAGCGTCCCCATTCCGGATCCTGTTCCTCCTCCCAGTGAATGGCACACCTGAAACCCTGCCAAAATCAAAGCAACAAAAAATTAAAAATTAATTAGATTAGCTGCATATACAATTAATCCTCGCATAAATTTCAACAAGTTTGGCCTAATGATTGAAGGAAAAAATCAAGTAGTAGAGAAATATATTCGCAGCATTTACCATTCTTTTCTACTTGTAACCAAGAATCAAAGACAAAATGAGAAAGCCCAAAACTATGAGATGGCATAAGATATTATCTACCCAGTTGATAAAAAATAACTTGTTCATTATTTAAGTTTTGCCCGGTAAAAATTGTGATATCTTAATAATCTAATAGTTTTTTATGGTAATTACGATGACAATCAGAGAAGCTTGGAAGAATTTTTTGGACTTTACCCTACTATTTTCCATAAAATTAAGTAGCCTTGATAACTCTTAAAATAGCACCAATTATTAAACATAAATTCATCTTTAAAAATGGAAAAAAGAAACACACAAGTATGCCTATACTTCAACGATTACCTTCAAAAATTTACTATACCAATCAATTTCCATCAAAACGTAAAAATAAAAAAGCATACATTTCTGCCACAAATTACTCATGAAATGTGTAGACATCATATTCTAAATTCACACACACACACACACATATCGTGTAATACTTGTTTAGCTGAAAAAAAAATAAAATAAAATAAAATAAAACAAAATAATATATATGTAAGTGTTTAGTACCTTGGAGGCAATCGCAATTTTCAGCTTCTTTACGAACAACGTCGAGAACGGAGTCAATAAGCTCAGCTCCTTCAGTATAGTGCCCTTTAGCCCAGTTATTACCAGCACCAGACTGACCAAACACAAAGTTATCGGGCCGGAAGATCTGTCCGTAAGGCCCGGACCGGACACTGTCCATGGTACCGGGCTCTAGGTCCATGAGGACGGCCCGAGGGACAAAGCGACCGCAGCTGGCTTCATTGTAGTAGACGTTGACTCGCTCGAGCTGGAGATCTGAGTCGCCGTGGTAACGGCCGGTGGAGTCGATGCCGTGCTCGGCGCACACGACTTCCCAGAACTTGGCACCGATTTGGTTGCCGCATTGCCCGCCTTGGATGTGGAGGATTTCACGCATTTTTGGTGTGTGTGAGTGTGTGTGCTTAGTGTGTTTTTTTGTGATATTTTGAGAATGTGTGTTTCTCTGTGTGTGTATGTGTGTGAGGAAAGTTTTGTTTGGGGGAGGGGGTATATATGTAAAGCGAGGAGGGAAGTTGAAAATTTTGAAATTGGGCATTTGTTGGATGCGAGTGTTAAGGTAGCTGCTACTGTGGAATTGGTACGTGTCGAGTGACTATTGGAAGGAGACGTCTAGTAGTCTTAAATTTTATTTTTTGCTAATAGTAGTCTTAAAACTTGGTCTTCCTTTTTGGGTTATTTTTTCCATGTCGTAGTTTGATTTTTAAGCTTAATACATATATATGTATATATATATATATTTTTACAAAATTCGACTAAATTAGATTCATGCTAAGTTTATAAATGTCATGATACAATATTTTTAAAAAAATGTCATGATACAATAACACATTTCAATGTGTATTTTAAATCAGTTAAGGCGACTAGTCAATAGATAAAAGGGTATAAATTTGAATTTAAATTTTTTTTATCATAACAAGTTACTCCACCATTCTACTCAATCTTTGAAGCCCCTTTCTATTCTTAATAATTGATGAAACGAATTTTCAACTAAATTGGATTCATGCTACGTTTATAAATGTCATGTTACAACAACCATTTCAATGTGTGTTCTAAGTTAATTAGGATAAGTCAATAGATAGAAGGATATAAATTCGATCGAATTTTAAATTTTTTGTTATAACAAATCACTACTCAATCATTCTACTTAATCTTTGAATCCCCTTCTACAATCTCTAAAACCCTTTCTAAGCTTAATAATTGATGAAACGAATCGTTGTTACGAGTTAATTAAAAGCTCTTTTTTCTTTTGGCAAACTGTTAGGAATGACAAAAGACTAAGGATTCGAACCCATGATTTCCTTACATTGTTGACAAAAAAAAAAAAGAAAAAAAGTGATTCCCTTAGTTTGGATATTCGATTTTCATATGAAATTATCGTGTTGTGTTGTATGTATATTGTGCGTGTGCATGAAGAAGCTGGATGAACATTAATTTAGCTTTCTTACACTTTCTACACGATTTCCTTCATTTCTTATATAATGAATCGATCTACTTGACTATATTGTTTTGATTTTATATGTGTTAAGAATAATGAAAGAATGAAACCTTATTATTCACATTATTTGATCATTGCAATAGCAAACGAGAGCATATATACATCATTGTCTTACCAATAATATCAACAATATAGTTACTTTGCCACTATCAGTTAAGTCTATTATTCTTCTTTCTTTCAATTTCTGAGTTTTTGCTTTTAAAAAAAAAAAAAAAAACTCAAAATAATATAAAGAACACGTAAAATGAGCAATGAGCGATGAGCGATAGGCTCAGAAGATAAAGGCAGCCTGCTTTGATACCAGGCTAACTGTTGTGAATGATTGTATTTGCTTGGATTTTACTCCTCATAACCTGACCAACTCACGTGCCATGGCATCTGCTTGGAGCTGAAAATTAATTATCATCAAAGATGAGAATCGACAGCTGCTAAAGGTTACAGAGTATTCATCAAGTGAGCTCATACTTAGCGATCATATCAGCCTTTGGAGCAAAGCAAATTAACAACCCACTCTGCCTCTCCTTATAGACAATGAGAATCTGTGACCTTTCCATGATTGCTTTATATATAGTGCATTGTTTGAACTTTGTCCAACAAGCTTTATACTATTGTGGATGGATAAACCTTGTTGATAAAAAGCGTAGCCAATATTAGATTTGGTTTTCAACATAGATTTTATTCTGCTAAAGCAATCTAAATTCAAGGACGTTTACAGTTTTGCACTTACTCCTAGCTAGCCTGAAGACTAACAAGTCTCTTTTTCAACTTGGGAAATTGTGTACCAAAAGCTAGGATGAATCTAATGAGATACTTAGTTCAAATATATATTCTTTCATTATAAATATTGACTTGCTCGACTTAGTTGAATCAGGCAATAGGGTTCATCATTGCATTATAAAATTTATAATTTTAGAATGAATCTAATGTGATATTGAGTTGAGTATAATGTTGTTCTCTTGGTGCACTAGAATTTTGACATTAGGTAGAATCACTTGTAGATTGCATGCTTACGTGAATCAGAAGAGTGCGTCCCAAGGTAAGGATTCTAAGCCTTCTCGCAAGCAAGCACGTTTTAAATACCACCCATGGGTTACGGGGCATATTCCTTCTTTTGAATAACATCCATTAAAAAAATTGATTGGAACTCTAAGATTCACTAAATATCATGAGATTCAACAACAATTTGTACTACAACCTCCAAAAATATGGAGACATTTGCCTATATGATTCAACTTTCTCTTGACAAATATAAGTATAAAAATTTTAAGTTGACAAATATAAAAATTAAGGGGGATAAATTGTTAGATGAAATTTGATTGGAGTTTGATAGATCATGAAAAATGACTCAGAAGAGTTTTATAATTATCCTTTTGATCAAGATAACATGTGTTTAGTCTCTTAAAAATAATCTTACATGAATATCCCAGAGCAGTACCTCTCTCTATGGGCTCGAGGCAAGACAAGCAGCCCGCTTCGCTTCCTTCGTCTCATTACAGGGAAGGATAGGACCTCGGTCGGTTCCAAGGGTGAGGAAGAAGTGCCATCTGCTTAATCGGAAGAATCCGTTGAAACAAAGGCTGAGAAAGCCAATAGCAGGGCTTTTAAGCCACATCACGCTTTTCAGGACCTCTTTCCATTATTGATCAAATTGAATTTAGAAGAGTTACAAGTAGCTTCTAACTGCAATTCATGACATTTTCAAACTATATAGTTAAGGGCAATATTTTGTAGATTTATGATGTCAAAAATAAAAAGTACATCAAAACTCAAGAGTATTTTACTTCACATGTAATTCTATACTTAGCAGAGACTTGGTTAGATTTTGTTTTTAATGCTTGAAATTCGGTTATTATAAGGTTGTTTTTGTTGCAGTCATAAAAATCAGTTTGTAATTAATATTCTCAGTTTGTAATTAATATTCGAATTCTTTTTAACATCTAAACATTTATCATCTGTTATAATTTTAGTTAATATTTTATAATTATATATGTAAATTAAATTATTTTAATTTTACTCAGTCTAAAAATATAATCAAAAAGTCGTAAGTATCCTATTCCCCGCAAGGATTTGGGCTTAGCGAGGGGCAAAAAAGGTGATGTCATATGTGTGCTATGACAATCTTTTAAGTCGGACAATACATATTTTTGCAAGTCTATCCATTCTAGACCTACTCCATCCCCATCCCCATTTATTGGTTAAAAAATTAATTTAAGCAAAAATATTTTAAATGTTCAAATTATATTTATAAAAATAGATAAAAGTAAGAAAGCTATGAAATTGAGTTCCCAAAAAATGAAATTAGATGATATTTTTAAAGAAAAATGCAAAAAGTCTAGGAAACTACTAGACTTAAGCAAGATCATGCATAGAAAATCTTGACGCTTTCAATAAATACCGTCATTATTTTCATTTGCCAGCCGATGTGGAAGAGTCTTCATATCACGCATCTGGTCTATTCCGGAACAACCAAAAATTCGGCCTTTCATATGGAACGCTTGTAGAGGTGCTTTGCCCAGGGAAGCAGCTTACTATCGTCACCATTGTTGCAACTAATAACTTCATCTTTGAGGGGGCAAGCAACTAATCCTAACGCTGCAATTTCGGTGGCTGCGCATTAAAAATAAAACGTACATCAAAATTCAAGAGTGTTTATCTTCGCATGTAACTATACTTTGAGACTTTTAGATTGATTTTCTTTTTAATGCGTGGAATTCAGTAATTAAAAGGTTGTTTTTGCTATCTAATCACAGTCATAAAGCTCAATTTGTAATTCATATATGAACTCTTTGTAGCATCGAAGTATATATTCCTCCTTCATTATAATTTTAGTTAATATTTTGAAATTATGTAAATTCAATTATTTTAATTTGCACAATTTTTTTTTTTCGATTATAGAAGAGGTCTGAGATCGTATAACATATGTTATAGATATAACTAGTGGGACTCAATGTCGCAACCCTCTTAACTGGACCAAAGTCATAATGACTAATTTTGCACAATTTAAACAATTAATAACATCGTGGGCAGCGCCCATGATCCAACCATCAAAGTATGTAAGAAAGACGAGCCTTACAAGAAGGTCGTGCCCCTTTACGTTAGATAGAAATATTGTATATTATATCAGTTAGCATAATGTGGGAAATTTCATTGAGCACAGTCACACGGCAAATTCTTCGGTGGGCTTAGAGTCTTAGACTACTAGGCCTTTGGTCGAATAGTACTCACTGTTATGCGAGAGTATTATGCGAGAGGTTACCATTCGCTAGTTACATTTGTACGAACTTAGAGAATTAAAAAAAAAAAAAAAAAAACCACAGCACACAACGGCCACCCTACCTGAAAAATCTTGACGGGAATGCATCGAGTTTCTTCATTGTTTGACGCAGAAGAATACGAGTATACCAGTTTGTTCATTCAAAAACGTGACTTTTCATCTGCATCATCATATATCGAGGTTTGAGTTTTAGGGTTTTTTAATATACAAGCATATAAATGTTTAATATGGCATTGTTCTGTTTATTTTATGTATTATAATCCTGTTTTGTTCGATCAACTGCAAAAGAAATGTATTGCATATTGGATTTTAGGGTTTTAGGGTTCATGATTTTTTAGTTTTTTTGCCTTAATTTAGGGTTTTGGGATATATTAGTATTGATGCTTAAACTGTTATTTGTGATAGGTTGAGCAATATCATTAGTCCAAAAAGATATTGCATGTTCGCTTCTTGGTATATTATTAGGACTTTTATAAATAAAAAATTTTGGTATAATTTTGTTGACAATATATTGTAGATGTTGTTCTACTTCAACATATGGTAGAATCGGAGATATACACATCTTCCTAAGACAAAACCAGATGGCACATATTGGGGAATTGAAGCGATGTCTTGTCTTTACTATTGATATGTGCGAAAATTCGGTCTTTAGGTCAACGAATTTATATGCCTTCGATGACTTGTTTGTGGAGGTGGAAAATGATAAGACAAAATCAAGTACCTTTGAACCCAAAGATAAATCGATCGACATCTCTGTAGCGGCTTCCCCTATCACTACCATCAAGAATTGTTACAATTTTACCAGCTTTGCTTCCATCAATTCTATCATATATCGTGTTGGGGGTTCGTATTACTCTTTTGCTGAACATATGGACGTGGTAGAGAATCACGCAAGAATTTTGACATCTGGTCCTAGACCTAGTGATGAAGATTATGACAAATTACTTCTTCGTTATGAGCTTAATTAGCTAGTTGAATATTGTGATATGCTTAATGACCCTTGTAACTGGGAAAAGGGTCCTGATCTGAACCTACCCAGGGGACATCCTCACCTCCTGGTCCTTGGCGGCAAACTTTATGCTGCTGGCGGGGTTTCCTCAAGGTGTGAGGACTTCTCTTTCATGGAAGTGATGGATGAAGAGAAAAATTCTTGGGTTACTCTATCCAACCCTCCAGCTCCACTTGAGAAACTGAATTTTTTATCTGCTTCAGTGGATGAAATGGGCTATATTTTGATTGTTACATATGGAGAGTCCCCATCTGCTTTTACCTATACCCCTGGTGATGGTTGGGAGCCGTTTGGTGATGTTCCTTTTCACCCATCCATGGTCTTGAATTTTGGTAATTATCCTGCTGTGGTTGTTGGAAAGGTTTTGCTATGGACTGATGTTCAGGAGGGGACATACATACTTGGTCTGGACCTTGTAAAACGCAAAACTTTCTATCTTGATGTAGTTAAAGAGGGGCTGCTTCATACTCCATTTGCTCGCGAGGTCGATTTTCCTCAACTAGTTCACCTTGGAAAAGGTGAGCTTGCTTTATTTTGGAGGGATGCCAACACGTACATTTGCAGGTCCCAAGATGGCAATAATGAAGAAGCACACTATACGGATTATCGATGTGTAAAATTTCGCATTGGGCTTGGTGAGACCTACCCGGGTTTGAAAGTGATCTCAAGAAAAAAATGTATCGCACCAGCTTATCCACACAATTTTCAGGCTGCATTTGCTGTGTAACTTTCCTCTTTCTTTTCCTTGTGTTTTCCTTTTCACAATATTCTAAAACTAATATTTTAAGAATCTTTATTCTGTCAATTCAAGTTGAGGTTTATGTTATTGTCCCACTTGTTGACATATATATATATATATATATATTTTATAGCGATGTTGCGACCCCGAAAAATAAGCGAAGCCGGCACTCCATTCCATTTTTCAGTGGTTGGGGCTTTTGGGGAAGCCTTTGCTTGTGTGCCCTGATAGGGTATTTTCAAGTCACAAAGAGGTAGGCGGTTTGCTTTTCTTAGCCTTCTACTTAATTTGTTGTCTATGTTGGCAGGTCGACGGATCCTTAATTTCTCTGGTGCAAGCTTTTGTACAATAGTATCTGTTCTATAGGCTCGTACCTTTGTATCCTTAAGTTTTAAATCAGCACACAAGGGTGTGGGTTTGGTGATACCCTGAAGCGTGACTTAACTAGGCTGCTCTATTATTTTTTAGAAATGGGGAATAATATTCACAAAGTTTTCCTCTATTTTGTCTCTTTATCTTCTTCTCTCTTTTATAGAAACTAAGAACTTGAATTAAAACTTGGGCAACTTTTCTTCACGAGCATGATACTTATTTTTAGTATTTGTGTTTTGCTAACTAAAGTTTTTGAAATCAAATGTAATTATTTACTTAAAACATTTTAAAAAATAGTAAAATAATTTTGTTTGCCTATGCTCCAATTGTTAGGGTAGACGAGTTTTAGTCCTTCGTTAGTAGGTAATTGTATTATGAAGATTTTGAGTTCGAATTTATGCCCACCACAAATATAGTTAGACAAGTTGTTGCACCATGAGATTTATAATTTTGACAAGTTATTGCATCCCAAGCCTCCTTGTTTAAACTCTTGTTCACTTCGTGTATTGATCACATTTGGGCAAAACGTAATGCTCATATTTTTACCAAAGAGTTCTTAAATGATGAGCTCAAACTATTAGACTGAGAGAAAATTCATGGACAATATGATTAATAGGGCACTTTGTACATAGTGAAATCTATGTGAGATCCTCTCTTAGTTTCAAAGTTTTTGTTTTTGCAGTGGACACAGATGTACTAACTGTGACAATGCTTATACTTTTTTATAGTGGAATAAATTAATTCTTGTTGACCGGGCAAAAAACAATAGAGATTTACAATTTTGTAAATTAAATATGATTTTGCCTAACAATAAATGTCTCATCACACACACAGAGAGAAAAAAAGAAGAAATTCAATCACACAAACACGAATATTTTTATAACAATACTAGTTACGGCTGGCCCGTGCATATGCACAGGCTGAGCCCAATGTATACTAATAAAATATTATAAATAAAATGACTTGCAATGAAAATCAACTTGTATCAATAAATTGGAATAAATAATATTAATTATGTAAATTCTAATACAGTTAATTTGAGTTAATACATAAAACCTAGTTATTGCCGCACAAATATAAAAAAAATTAAAATTTAGAAACCATATATAAATAGATATTACTAAACAACCTTTTGCTATTTAGATGAATTACAATAGGCAGGGAAAACATGTAAGCTGCCTACCTAGATATGTGTCCAACCATAAGATATATGAAAGAGGAAAAAGTTTCGTTAAGATTCTTCTTCATATGAATGGAGAAACTTTAGTATTAAAATCAATGAGCTTGTTGGATGTCATGAGACTTGTTAGGCATACCGATGTTAAGTCCAAATGAGGAGGTAAAGTAAGATTAAAGAAGAAAAAGAAAGCAGAAAAAAAATAGACTAAACTATGTGAACTTGTCTGGTAACTTAAACAAATTATGTAATCCATGTTTAGGGCACTGGGAGAAGTTCTATACAAATGGCTGCATAAACATTTGGCATTGTAATAGTTATATAAGAAAAATCAGCACTTTAAGAATTGGGAGGTGCAGCATGGTGTAATGAAGTCATTTACTGATCCAAAAGAGCTAAAACACACACACACACACACGGGGTATATCATGATTAGGAGGTCTAAAAACAATTTATTGATGCAAAGGATAGAAAATGACCAAAGGAAACTTTTATGTACCTATAGACCTGTTTCATCTACTTCAGCAACTATAATGAACGATTCCCCATTCAATTGATCTGTAAGTGT
Source organism: Ehretia macrophylla (assembly GCA_037974665.1). Lineage (NCBI taxonomy): Eukaryota > Viridiplantae > Streptophyta > Magnoliopsida > Boraginales > Ehretiaceae > Ehretia > Ehretia macrophylla. The sequence continues at coordinate 8,548,144 of CM075764.1, read as the reverse complement.
ACTCCAGCTAGATGATTTTGTCCATTTTCCCTGCTCTACAAAGAATGACAACCCAGTTTATACTTCTTGAATATCTTAGCATATTGGGTTCTATAAATCCTCGAAACTTTGAGATATTCTGCATTTATATAAATTGACCAAAGTTAATTTAATGGATTCAGATTCTTGTCTTTAATTTGAGCAAATGCAACATGTTGTTAAAAATAAACAGAAAGCGAGAAAAACAGAACAATTTAGCTATGCATCCCAAACGTTTCATTTACCACTCATCTTAGTTTAAATCCATAATTTTATGAATAGAATATCAATAATATAAATATAGAAAAATTTAATGATTTAGTTCCAAGTATTCTCTTTCAAGTGAGGCCTTGAATATAATTGTTTTTCAATTCACCCACTAACTTGAGAAACTGATTCAATGTGCAACTCTAATGACATCTTGAAAGATATGCAATAGATGAAGCTTGAGATAAAGTGACTCTTAAATATTACTTCGGGACATGGTGATCTTAGTGTTGGCCTAAAAGGCGCTTATAATCTTTATTTTGATAATAACAAAACATCTTAATTGTGACTTAGCATTCTTATTTGTATTTTGGGTAAGTCATTCAATTCATCAAAGCAAGAATAGACCACAAACAAGCCCACATCAATTCAAAAGGATCAAAGGCTAGTTTTAAAGATTTGGATCAAGTAAAGCCTAAAAGGTAATCCTATGTCTTGTCTTATTCAAATGAAGTCTCTCATGGGAAATCAAGATATGAAGATATGAAGACTTGAAGAAAAAGACTTGATGACCCGAAGAAATAGAGTTGAAGACTCGAAGATGAAGAGAGAGTTACAAGGAAGGAGACGTGGTGACATAAGGGGTACCAGCATTAAAATTGTTGTTTGCCTAAGTATGATTTGTGTAGCTCATAAAATCTCCAAAAAGTTTTTCATAAAAGATTTTTCATATTCACAAAATATCATTCGAACAAATATTTTTAAAAAGTATCAATTTGATTTTATCTTTGAAAATCAGATTTTCGGACTTTAAACTCTTAATTTATCAAAAATCGTTTTTAATTTTTTTAAGTGTTTTGAAAAGTTTTGAGATGTTAAACATGCTAGAAATACTTTAGTTTAAGTGTCCTAAAAATGCCCAAGTTCTTTACTATTAAACTATTTGATTTGGGGCTAAAAAAATCTCTTTTCAGCATTGTGGACATCCGGGCGATACAGTCTCTATCCGGTTGACCGGATAGAAGCCACAACGCCCAACATAGAACATTGATCCGGGCGATACATGCTCCATCCGGTCGACCAGATGAAGAAGGTAACGACCGGATGGCTTAACGGGAAAATCCGGAATTTTTTCTTAATATCTGATTTGTGTCTAACTTTTCCCTCTTTTTAAGCTATGCTCTCTCACCATTTCAAAATATCTCTTCAAGCTTAAATCTTCAGATTTCTTAGCAATTCAAAAGAGTTTTTCATATCATTTTTCATTGAGAAATCTTGAGCTATCACTTGCATATCTTTGAGCATTCAAAGTGTTCTTCAATTGTAATATCAAACTCAAATAGGAGTTGCTATTGTTATTCATATTTTGACACAATCATTGTATTACACTCTTGCACATAGATTGAGAGAATCATTGTGAGAAGAAGTGTTGTAACCCTTTGTGGACTCAAAAGAAGAGAGATTAGTAGGTTGAGTTTCACCTACACTTGAAGAAGCTTGTAAAACTCTTGTGGACTCAAGATTAATTGTTGGTGAGTTTTTGCTTTACCAACATTTGAAGAAACATCTTAGTGAAGATTAGTTAAATCCTAAGGGAAGGGAAGACATTAGGTGGTGGACTAAGCCTCCAAGAGTGCAAACCACTTGAAAATCATCGTGTTTGATTTCTTTTACTCTACTCTCTTTATTTTCAAGTCATTTACCTTCTTTTGGATATTGCTCATATTGATTGTTTGATAATTGTTGATTTATCTACTTGAAGCTCTAATTGTTTATCTAGTGTTATATACTTGTGTGATCACTAAGTGTTTGATAAACTGCCTACAAGAACTTTTAGGGTATTATTAATTTTCGCTAGGCATTATTTTCGCATTAAGAATTTTAAATTGCTTAATCTTGCCAAACAACCTAATTCACCCCCCTCTTAGGTTATCTAGGGCCAACAAGTACAACATCACAATCATTAGAGAAAGCCAATAAGAACCACGATGACACATAATGATAAGGTTTTGGTAGAAGTATCTCAAGGAGTAAACTTTACTGCAGATTCATTAAATATTGCATTCACATCATCAAGACTAAGATCTTCTTGTTGAAAAATAGGCAGTTCATAGCCTTTTTTGAACCATTCATTCTCAATGATTTTAACAATTGTGATGCGCTGTATCATGTTCTTCAACACATATACGGATTTAGAAATTAAACCAGTTGAAAGAACCAAACACCAAAACTCAATCTCAAGGACATCACAAAAGTTTAAATTTTCTATATAAGATTACTCCAAAAAAACAAGAAGAAGAAGAAGAAGCGGTTAGGGGAGTAGGAAGGAAAACCCGTTTATTTACATACTGTTTATGGATTAGGATCCAGAATTCTTTTGATCAATTTCTTCGCACTCGAAGAGAACCACAGAGGACATGTAAACTCAGTCTTATTAACTTGAGTTTTAGTTATACAAAAGAAGAAAAAAAGAACTATACTGAAAAAGGCATAAATGTGTAAAAACCATGAACGCCATACTCAAAGTAGTCTAAATGCAGTGTGACTATGAATAGAATAAGATAATGCAAAAAAAACAAGCAAAAGACTTAAAGGTGATATTTTCAAAGAGTACAGAATGCTTAAAGTTAATTATAAGATGGAGTTTAAGATATACCCAGTGTATTTCTAATATAGACTAAATGTTATAGGTGTATTATTGACATAGTCCAAAAGGAAGAGAAAATGAGACGCACAAGTTCACTTCAACACAGATCTAGATAAACATGTTTATGATAATGTGAAAATTTTTCAAACGTTAAAGCCAATATAGCCTGTAAAAAGATACACATGTACTTTACCCATAAGAATATCACACATATATTAAAAATGATACCTCAGAGATTGAGCTTAAAAATATGAACATAATCAGCTCAGAGATAACCAATTTTTAAAATTATGTAGAACTTATCTACAACTTCATGAGACAACCATTCCATTTTTTAAGCTATTTTTAATATTTGGGTCTCATGGGTAGAAGTTCATTGAGCCAAATGCACTGTGATCGTGACAATAATCCTTTAATAATATTTTTAAAAGAAAAATATAAGAATTTTAATGTTTTTACCTCTTTCATCTTCAGGCCATCATGTGTATTTGCGACAATCATGGAACTGAATATAAAGAAGTTGTGCATCATAATTTGCAAAATGAGAAATCTGTCCTGTAAATTTGCTCACAGGTCTTTTGACAAACATTATCACTTTTTCTGCGGCTTAAGATTTCACTCTTCTGGTTCAAATAAAGAAAAAACAACAACCAATTAATATAGTTCAATCGAGAAAGCTTTTAAAACAACATCGATTGAACAAAGAGGCCATGTTAGATGTCATCAAGAAAAAAAATATCCATATTTCAGTTCCAAATTTTTAGCATTTGAGACATAATTCCGTAGCGCAAAAAAGGTCACGTTTTAGAGGAATAATATTTTAGCTCTTACACAAAAATGTTAACTTTTCCTAACCTTATTTATATTTAATTGCAGACTTCATAATCCTTTTGCTTATATTGTTACTATAAAGTTCTGTGTCACCACAATAAAGAATACAAGAGAATATCAAAACATAGTATAGTATATAATAATTATTGCAACTATTAACATACAGTACTTGACAATAGCAATTTAATCCATGGCAAATGCAGAGATCGGAATTCTAATTAAAATATAATGTCATTGACAATTAAGATCTAATTAGATGACAACAATTCCAAAAGTTTGCGTTTACTTAATAGGATTTTTTGAGATGTAAGGTAACAAAAGGAATTCACACCATGGTTTAAAGTCAAGTAGCTCAGGCACAAAAGTCTAGATTATCATATACTTTCACAATAAATAGCAACCCAAAGTATATATTTTGCACTCCTAGGAGGAAAACTTCAGCTTTTCAACATATAATTATCATGAATCATGCTAATGTAATTACTTGCTCTTACTTTCTTCATGAATTCTGAAAACCAATAATGCATATATGTACATGATTCATCTCTTTAATCTTAACAGGTGCACAAAATGGACAATTAAGCTATATAAGAAGACCCATGAACTCATCATTCTTGTTAGGTGAAAGCTTGGTTATGAAGAGATAAAGGGAATAGTTTGAAATTGTTGAAAACCATGAGAACAAAACCATAAAGTTGTCACCTAGCTTATTAGAAATAAATAGAAAATACAGAAGACCTTTTAAAATGCAGTTTATTAGTTTTGATTGCAAACATAACTTACAGGTATTTAAAATTCTGAAGCAGACCAAGTTGCGGAACCAGTTGACCAGACAAATTTGCATTTCTCATATCACTGAAAAGAGACAAACATAATCCTTTTTTTGTTGTTATCAATTCAATGGAACAACAAAAGAAGGAAATAATCACCAATTTGAAGCACAAGTGACTGAAACCAAGTACATAATTCACAAGGGTCGCATTCCAACTCTATAGAATATTATTAGGATTAGCTAAATTGCAGCTACATCATTTTCCACAAGCCACGCACTTTTGCTATTATTAATTGCAATAATTTCATTAATGAATCAATTATCAAAAACTTTTAGTTGAATTAACCCATTAATGCACCAAAAATTGTAACTTCAAATCATTTGGCATCAAAATAGAGATCTAACAAACTAATACCAAGTCTAAATCTCTCTTTTTCTTTAACAATACAACCATTTTCTTCTATCTTAGCCTCTTAAAGATCAAAATTTTAACAGCTTAATTGCTCTATTTTAATGTTAAACCAAGAAAAAGAAAGAGAAGTCAACTACTTACCACTCATCCACCAAGTGTACTCTCCTAGTGTTAGTGCTTCAATAGTTTTTCTGGAATTTCTAATGATTGGATACTTAAGTATAGTACAAACCTTGAAAGAAGATTGAGAACCAGATGAACCAACAAACCCTTGCTTTTCAGAAACTTATAGAAGGGTGTGATGCATAGTAAAATTCCATGAGCAGGATAAGATCTGATGGTCCTACTATCACTTAAGCATGCATCTAAGTTCTCACAAACTGATTCCTCTACAGTAATTACTTTTACTACTTGGTCTAGAAGTTGAATTAGTGCCTGAAAGAATAAATATACTCATACCATCTTTTTTTTTTTGTAATATTTAGAGTAGAATGTATGTTTTATTGTTGTCTTTGGTGTTATGATGCTGCTTCAGTTACTGATCACTCAATTATGGTGTTTTTGGCGTCAACAGACATGGGGCAACTCCTGTGACATGAATTCATATGATCATCTTACCGGACACACTTTAATCCCAGTTTTTCTTTGTTCTGGTTTAGTGAAACTGCACACACATATATAGAGACATTGTTATCTCTTCCTTGATTTCTCTTTACAAATTATATGTAACTTTATACCTATTGATTTGTTTCTCTTGATTTCTATGCTTATATAAATTTTCATATTTATTCAAAGGCTATATGAAGCATTTATTGTGCATTTACTTAGTTTGCAATTTGTTGAGAAAGGAGAGATATCAAAAGAACATGGAACAGGAAAAAAGTGTCGATAACTTTGCTCTTCAGTTGTTGATATTCGTGCTCGTGCGATTGCTGCAATGAAGCCTCTTTTTTCATTTCACTTTGTTCTTAGACAAGCCAACCAATCGGCTGATTGGGTGACAAAAAAAATGTCGTGCAAATAGGTCATCTCTATATTGGGGAGATATTTAGAAGTCTCTTCATTCAAGGTCTACTCCACCCACCAATTGATTGACTTTTGGCTAGCAGATTAAAAAATGGTTAAAAAAATTAATTCCGGCAAAATATATTTTTAATGTTCAAATATTTTTGAAGATAATGTTTTCCTCCCATCTTTTTATTTTTTTAGTTCCCCACATTTCACATGAAACAAACATTTTACAATTGGAGTGGACGTGTGCAAAAAGTTTAGAGATCATGCCCTTTGGCATCGCTACTTTGTTGACAAAAAATAAAAATAAAAATATCGCTACATGTCCTTATTTGGATAAGAGAGCTTTCATAATCAAGCTCAGATTAGGGGCACTAGTAATTTGTGACAGCCGTTCAATTAATTATGATTCTACGATTAATAGGACAAAAATGAATTTGTGCCGCAACTATCTCAAATTCATATACGTGTATGTATTTAAATTTTTACTAAAACATGGGTGTAGGAAAAATTATTTTATTCCCCACTAAGAAAACATCATTATTTTCATTTTCTCTTAAACAAAATTTAGATCTTCCCTACTGAGACATATTGAATAGCATAATTTTGGAACTTTTACATTTATAATATTATAGGCTTGATATTATAAAATAGTTCCAGGGCAAGATTATCAGTTAGATACTCTATTCATATTACTTCGTAATTTTCAAAACCTGTATGTCATTCTAATTTTACCAATTTAGCAAAGTGCACTTTTCATTTCTTTAATATATATATTTTTTCGTAGTTAGTTTATCTCTCTATTGTTCTCAACTAGTTTATGGGTGCTCGACAATTATTTTATTAGTTTTTAGAAAAGGGGAATATTCACAATTTTTTTTCTCTATTTGTCTCTTTATCTTCTTTTCTCTCTTTCATATAAAATAAGACTTTGAATTAAAACTTGGGCAACTTTTCTCCATGAGCATGATACTTATTTTAGTATTTGTGTTTTGCTAACTAAAGTTTTTGAATCAAATTTTTGTTTGGCCAATGCCCCAATTGTTGTGGTAGACGAGTTTTGGCCCTTGGTTAGTAGGTAATGGTATATATTATCATCAAAGTTTTTTGAGTTCGAATCTAAACTCATCACAAATATTGTTGAACAAACTGTTACATTACAAGATTTATAATTTTGATGTAGACCTAACGATAAATGTCTCATCACACACAAAAAAAGAAGAAATTCAATCACACAAACACATATATACTTATAATATTATACATAATAGAATAGGAACGTTTGGTTGGGATTACTGAAGCTAGTTGAATTAGAAAAATCGATCTAATCCACTATTAAAGAAAATAAATTTTGTACAGCTACCTTGATAACCCTTTTTTTTTGGCTACGCAGCTACCTTGGTAACTTATTTTAAAGGAAAATTTGTAAATCTTGAATTTGCTCAAAATTTATTTAAATATTTGTTCAAGAGGTGAAATTTATAAATTCACATTTTTTAAGTTAGTTTCTTTCTTTTGAAGACAAAATTACATTTTAGATTTTTCTTTACACTTAAGTTTAACTTTGACTTAAATACAAAGATAAATAAATAAATATATATATATATATATATATATATATATATATATATATATATATATATATATATATATATATATATATATATATATATATATATATATATATAGTGTTTGCAAACACTTGTCCTGTGAAATTCATTTGATTTGTAAAATAAATTTCATGAAGATTTGTATTTATAAATGAATTTTTTTGTTTGGAACAATAATTATATTTTATTCAAATACCCCTCATTTATTCTATTGGAATTAGTAAAATTTAGGGATGATAAACAATAACTTTTAAACTATCTAAAAAGCACTAACATGGACTGTTGATACCTTGACTTGTCGATCAATTATTTTTTTTCATGTTTTATTGAAAGAAGAATGGTAAGAAAAATGGTTTGAAATATATATATATATATATTTATCTTTGCATTTGAGGTAAAGTTAAACTTAAGTGTAAATAAAAATCTAAAGGGTAATTTTGTCCTCAAAAGAAATAAACTAACTTAAAAAATGTGAATTTTTAAATTTCACCTTCAAGGCTTTGGGTAAGTCTTGAACAAATTCAAGATTTGCAAATTTTAGATTTTTAATTTTTTAAAATGATAATTCTAAACATAAAAAGTTAGATTTGCAAATGAATTTTTCAAAATTTTGTAAAATTTATTTGTTCCAAATAGGTAGTATGTAAACGTTTTGTAATATCACATTCTTAAAATCGATTATTGATTTGATAGATCGAAACACAATTTTATCATATAAAACAAAATGGTCCAAAATAGTTGATTGAATTTGTTTGTTGTTACAACCAAATAAGAAAAGAAAACTGTCTTTATTGCTGATTTACTTCAACGGGAAATGGATGAAAAAATTATTTTCACAAAATACATTCAATGTTTCGATTGAATGAATAAATTGATAAAATTGAACAAAGGTCAAAATATACTTTTAGGGTTAAAACCATTTTAATTCCTGAGGTTTGCCTTAAAGACTAAATTAATCCCTTAGTTTTGCAAAAAAATCAAAGAGGTCCCTCTGATTAACTTCCGTTAGCCAATTACTAACGGTCAAACTGTTGATTAACTTAAAATACTATTCTACCTTTAAGTAACATATATTATAAATGAAAATTATATATAAAAAAAAGCCCAAATCAGTTCAAAAAAAGCCATATTTGTGATATAAAACTAATCATTATTTATCACCTTATTATCTTTCATGAGTAAGATTTTGGTAATTATCGAAAATTGATGTCCATGATGCAGTAGGTCGATCACTACAATCCACTAGCTAATTCTAGTTCAGTTTTACAAGAGAAAATTCTAAAAGTCAAGTTACAAAAATGTGCAATTATACGCGATAGTGGGTCGAGCACTACAATTATATCTACTCAGTTTCCTTCAATTCTCTACCCCTAGATGTAAAATATAGTTCCATGACTGCAAAAATTCCAAGAAATTATTATAATAAACTGATGCATCTACTGATGACTATGATAAACTGATGTATCTACTGATGACTGCAAAATATAGTTCAATGACTGCAAAAATTCCAATAAATTACTATGATAAACCGATGTATACATACACTGCCACCACTACCACAACTACATACACCATCACCACCACGGCTCCACACACCACCACGACATTCATACACCACCACCACCATGGCATACACACAACACCACGACATTCATACACCACCACCACAACGGCTACATACACCACCACGGCATACACACACGGCATACATACACGACATACAAATAAAGCATCAAATAAAATAAATAATATTTAAAATAAACAAATAAACAAACAACTAATATTTAAAAAGTTGCAAAACATACCTCTGTGTATGTCGCAGTGTGTGTCACGGGTGTGTGTTGTTGTGTGCATGGGGAAGGGGAAGGGGATGGTGATGCTGAGGGTGGGGAGGCAAATGGACAATAGAATGGGGCGCGAGAGAGAGAAGAAGGGTTCTGACCTTTTTTTTTTTTTTTTTAATTGAGAGCAAAATGACACTTTTGACAGGAACTTAATAGATGAACCTCTCTTTGGTCTTTTTGTAAAATTTTGGGTCCAATTTAGTTTATAAGACAAATTTTAAAGACTAAAATAGTTTTAACTCTATATTTTTAATGTTTAGATTCAACGAAAAAAATTATAAAGTTTTTTTTTTTTTGGTCGAAAAAAATAAAAATAAAAAAATAAAAAAAATTATAAAGTTAAAAAAATGGTAATCAAATATCTAAAATAGCTTCAAGTATTACTACAATTGTTTATAAAGAAAAGAAAATATTGAATTTAGTTTTAAAACATATCAAATATTTCGAATCTTGAAGAAAAAAACTATCATTGAAATTATTTTCTCCTTAAAAAAAAGAAATATCAAATATTTGCAAATCTTGAAAAGAAAGCCTATAATTCAAACGAATTTCTCCTTCAATTTTTCTAAAACAATATTTTCTTCCCATCTCTTTTATTTTTTCAATGCCCACATTTTCATATAAAACAAAAAGAGCCTTAACAAAGAAATAAACAAAAAGCAAAAGCCAAAACAAATTAACACAAAACAGAAAACGGCATCGTTTTACATCTACTTGCCTTACATATAACCGTAGCTCTAGGGTTTTAGTTTCAGTAAACAGCCTCATCATTAATCATGGAGGTGCAGCAGCAATCACAACCACCAGCTCTACCATGCTGGAGCAACATCGTAAAGCAGCACCAACAACAATCACCACCGCCGCCACCGTTGTCTCACTTTCCAGTTGTGGCGGCGGAAGAACAGACAGCGCGCGTGGGAAGCTGCAAGTCGGCGAAGGGAATAGCGGTGGCGGTCGTGGACGCCAACGCGATAATACAAGGCGGAGGGAGACTAGCAATCTCCGCCGACCGCTTCGTATCTGTACCTGAAGTCATCAGTGAAATCCGCGACCCGACCTCTCGTCACTCGCTCAATTTTCTTCCCTTCGATGCCGACACCATTGAACCCTCCCCTGATGCCCTCAAAAAAGGTCCTAATTTTAATATTTTTTGGAGTTAATTAAATATATGTATACAATGTAGCTGAATATGTGTATATATGTATGTATAATCAGATATAGGTTTCTGTGTTTGTAAATATGAAGTTTCTGGATTCATTGTTGTAGCTCGTTGTCTTTGAATTGAATCGAGGAGTTTAATGTGTATATATTCTTACACACACGTGCACGCACGCCTATATATATTCATTGTTCTAGCTCGTTGTCTGTGTTTGTAAATATGAAGTTTCGAAATTAATTAATGGAGTAGTGATGTCTTTGAATGCAAAGGTTGTAATGTGTGTTTTATAAATATGCGTTAAGATATGTTGAGCTAATCGTTGTAACGATGTTGTTCTTGACTTTCAGTTAACCTATTTGATGATATTTTCTCGTCAGTATTGATTGAAATTTTGAAGCTTTTTCCTGATCTAACTTCGAATTTGCTTCTTGTATTAGTAGTATTGGCATTTAGGTTGTGTTTTTGATCAGTGTAACGAGAGAATAATATCTTATTCTTTTTCTTCTCTTTATCCCTCTTGAAGTGAAAATACAAAATAAAAATTGCTCATTATCTGTTAGGAGACTTGGTTTGTTTTCATGTTTATCAACTTGAAATTACCTAAGAAGGTTATAACTGCAAAGGATTGTTGATTTTACGTAAAGAGTGATGAATATCAAAGTTTTGCATTGTGTTCTGTTTGAATCCAGTAGAGGGTCTTGGTAGCTTCACATTGAGCATACATCGATGTTGGTTGCTTTATGTGATGCATAGAATGATGGCTTTTCTCATCTTTGTCGCCCATAGGGAGCAGGAGAATTAGACTATCAGTTGTCTTGCAATTTGAAACATGCTGTTTTCTAATTATCTCCTATTACCAGAATCAGAAATGATTCATAGTGCACTGATAATGTGATAGTTAAAGCTATTAGCTGGATGTTATGCTCATGGGATATGTTGAGAAAGTTAATTGAATGCATTTTGCTAGTGATTCTGACTTGAATTTCTTTATGATGTGCCGTTACAGTAATCAGCTTCGCTAGGGCAACTGGTGACTTGCAAACACTTTCAGATGTTGATCTTAAACTCATTGCTCTAACGTACATGTTGGAAGCCCAAATTCATGGAACTCAGCATCTCAGAGACAGTCCTCCCCCAATTCACACTGTCAATGTGAAAAGACTCCCTGAAAAGGACTTGCCTGGGTGGGGCTCCAATGTTCCAAACCTGGAAGAGTGGGAAGCGCTTGAACAATCAGTTGAGGATGAATCAAATCCTAATTCGAGAATCCTTCCTCTTAAAGATTTGAACCTTAATGTTATCCCAGCAGATCAGCAAAGTCTAAATAATGGATCAACAGCATATGGAGATGAATCTCATTCTGGGAATCAAGAGGATGCTGATGGTGGTTTCAGGAAGCCCAGAAGACACTTGCCTCAGAAAAAAGAGGTGAAAATTGAAGGGAAAAAGATGGTTGCAGATGGCATTGATGCATCGCAGGGACAATTTATTGATGATGATGCAGGTGATTGGAGGCCTGCTGTCAGTCGTAGTACTCATAGAAGATTTCTCAGACGCAAAGCCAGACGTGAAATGTATGGACTGTCATCCGAGAAAGATGATCAACATGATGAAACTGAGAACATGAAAAGTGAAAGTCTTGGTGATACTCAACGCCCTGACTTGCAAGAACATAAAGATGCTGAAGAAGATCCACACGTAAATCTTAAGGAAAATGAGGCAATTGAAGAGAAAACTGTTGGTGAAGATATTTCTACAATTCTGAGTCAGATGCGATTGGTAGAAGAATCTTTGAAAGCTCCTCAAGATGGTAAGGAGTCAAACGATTCATGTGAAGAGCTCAATTTTACTGATTCCAAGGGGCAGAATGCTGCTTATGAGAATGGTGCAACGACTACATAGTAGGAGAGGATACTAAAGTCAGTAGTCAAGAATTAGAAAACTTTGAGGTAGCCAGTGAGATCAACGAAAGTGTAGATGCATCTCATCTGGACAATAATAGTAGTGAACAGAGCTGGATGCTAAGGTCCGTGTCTGACTCAAGCGTGGCTTGTGTAACAGGTGACTTTGCAATGCAAAATGTGTTACTTCAGTTGGGTTTACGCCTTTTGGCACCTGGAGGAATGCAAATCCGTGAGTTGCACAGGTAATTTTACATAATAGAATTCTTGGAAAAGGGTAAACTGAAGGAACTCTGCATTTTCGCTTGCAACTTATTCCTTTCTTGAATGCGTATATGAGATATGAGATGATTGATAGGCGAAGTTTTATGCTGATATGGATTTAATTGGCATCAGATTGCATACATTAGAGGTTATTAATGACAGGCCTTTCTGTTTTTAGGTGGGTGCTGAAATGCCATGCCTGCTACAAGGTTACGACAGAGATTGGCAGGATTTTCTGTCCCAGTTGTGGGAATGGGGGCACATTGCGGAAAGTAGCTGTTACAGTTGGTGAAAATGGCATTGTTGTTGCTGCCCGCCGGCCTCGTGTGTCCTTGCGTGGAACAAAAGTGAGTAAATCAATGGTGTATTTTTTCTGTTTCGTGCACCTGTCCTTCATACACTTATACCTTTTGTGTGGGCAAACCTTTTGTTACTCTTTTAGGACTTCTGAGTTCATGGCTATGCTTTCTGTTATGATCTCTGGACTTGAAAAGGCTAGAATTTGTGTTTGATCTCATGCTATATTCTGTTAGCAATGGTTGATGCTTGGTTTTTATTTGTTGCGTGGTCTTTATGGTCTATTTTACTTCTCGGTGCAGTTTTCTCTTCCTTTACCTCAAGGGGGAAGAGATGCGATTACCAAGAATCCAGTTTTACGTGAAGATCAGCTTCCAAATAAGTTCCTGTATCCAAAGACAAAGAAGATAACTAAGCAGGTTGATATTGATAATTTTCCTCGTGATTTATGCCTACTATCTTAATTTATCTTGATGATATTTAAATAACTTGGATGTATTATCTATAGGATGTTCTTTAAATAATTGTTTTCTTGTGTGTCCGTCTTCTTTTGTAGGGAGATGATGACATCTTTGCCTCCAGTGACATTTTCCTCCATCATACTGATAGGAGAGCTCCTCTGCAACCTCCTATACGGAAAGCACTCGCAGTTTTCAGTCAGAAGAGAAACCCTAACGATAATCATTATTCTCGTGCGAAACACTAACTGCTTTTTATGTTCCTTGGTTTTTTTTTTTTCTCGAAATATTTTAATTTTGTTGTTTGATAATTTATATAGAATTTATGGTTGCTGAGATTATGAAGCAGTCCATAGTGGTGTTAGATGAAGTGTGACGGTGAATGATGTTGAGCGTGCTACAATGTTGGCTCGAGTGAGCACATTTTTAAGATTGTAACCCCTCCTTGAGATACAGTACATGTGAAGCTTTTCTATGAGAGAATTTTCTTTTTTAACTGTGAGTGGATTGTTGGTGCTGTACGTTCCAGAGTTTAGACCCTTATGTGAGAGAGAGATTCAACGATTGTGATGATAATACGACCTAGACAATGGAATCTCCCTAACATTATATGTTATGGGAGATTTCAAATTCGAATGTTTATTTCTTACAATCAGTATTTTTCGTTTCCAACTCCAATATGCTGAAGATTAAACAAGATAAAGATCTTCAAATAACACATCTACAATCCTGGAAATTAATAGTACATATACAATCCCAAAAATTTCTCAAATATTAGATTTTGAAGTAAAAAATGAAGGACAATTTGCAGCAAGACATTCATTCACTATTGAAAATCTCACATTCTCCATCAGCCGGTGGTATACAAAGAATTGCAGCAGGTTCGAATCCAAGTATGTTATGTAGTAAATGAGAATTTACAGGAACTTGAACACAACTGAAGAAAATTAAAGAGAAAAAGGGAAAAAAAGGTAAGAGTATAACAATTTTGTATTTCCAATTTACAGTGTTAGCTTTGCCTTGGTTATGATGAAAGTGCAAGCTCAGCCCAGGCCAAAGAAGATGCCTTTAGCTCTGCAGACACGGACGTGTCGATATTGCTTTCCAACATGGTGCATAACTCCTGCATATTTGTCCTGTTGTTTGGAGTTTGATGGATGCAGAGATTCACCACCTCACATACCACTTTGAGGTCTTCGTATCTGAAATGTTTCAACTCGGTATCCACCAGATATGACATTACTTCTGGCACTTCAATATATTCTTTTGCCTGCAAATGAAAACGAAAATTAAGCTAAGCGCTTCTGCTGTTAAACATAAGGTTCTTCATGATAGTTAACTCATTTGAAGTATCATGGAAAGTGTGATGCAATGAGTAAAAGGATACTGTTATTAAAATTCTCACCCACTCAACCAAGCCGCCTTTTTCCTTGCAGTATGGAGGCCTCCCGCTGACAATTTCTAGTAAGAGTACTCCAAATGCATATATGTTGCCCTCAAGATCAATAGGCCGCCCCTCCATAGAATTTGGAAGAACACAAATGGCACCTTCACCTCCAATTGCCCCAGAATTCTTTTCTGATCTTGAAAGAACTGTCTTCCAGCTCTCAAAATCAACCAGCTGCATTCAAAGTTTAGTTACAATAATTGAGTTGGAATGTTTCGGAATATTGTTATTACAGTTGATCTTCACATTTTTAACAACAGATTTCAACTTACCTTTGGAGAAAAATCTTCAGTCAGATACACAGCACTTGAGCTCAGTTCAGATATGGTAAAGGGTGGGTCAAGCTCCGTGTGAAGATACTTTAATCCCTTGGCAATGCCAATAACAATTTTCATTCGCCTTGTCCAAGATAACTGGCATCCATCTCCATCTGCAACAAGTTTAAATGCTCTTGTTTCAGGCCACAGAACATGGGGAAGAAAATTTGGACATCTAATAAATCTAAAACGCTCTTGTTACTCACAATGAAGGTGCTCATGCAATGTCCCGTTTGACGCATATTCAAATACCAGCATCCTAGTGAAAGGATTACTCTCTCTACAGTAGCCAAGTAATTTTCCTATATTTTCGTGATTCAGTCTTGCCAAATCTGCAACCTGTATGAAGAAAACAGATCTTTGATACAGTGCCTTTGAAAGTTAAAAAGATTTACATTTTTACAATAATAAGCCCAAGAGGATATCTTGAATTAGGAAAACCAAGTTGTAACCTCTTTTTGATAATAAAGCTCAAGATAGCCTGTCCAATGCTCCTCTTTGATGCAAAGGGATATCACTGCAATCTCAGGCCCGCCTTTGATGGTCCCTTTATATACTAGGCTGTCGGGAGAGGACCCAATAATGTTGCTAAAATCTTCACAGGCTACTTCAAGTTCTTGTCTGCTGTATCTCACTACATCCTTCAGCATCTCCGAATCTATATAGAAGTTTCACTAAGTTATAACTATTACAGTGAAAATACTCTAACTCTATGATGCAGCATCAAAATGAAAACAATGTACGGGGTATTTATTAACACTTGGCTAATGAGATACAGGGATCAAATGGAGAAGAAAGGCTATTATGGAGAGGCTAACCTATGTAAACTGTCGTGTAATCTTTCCCGCTTCCTGATTTCTTCCAAGGGATGATAATTGAAGATTTGCTCTTGCACTTCTGAACAGCAGTGAAAATGGCCACTAGAAAGAGAGAACTGACCATTACACCTGTCACTATTTCTAGAGCTAAAAGCCAGGCAGGCTTTGATGCAGCAACCTGATGTTTAGGATTATCTGCAACAGGCTGGTGTTTTGTACTGACTGCTGGATGGAATTTGGCAGGTGGAGCACCACCTACAAGATAAATTAGCATCATAAGTGACAATCCTCATGTATATTGCCATATTAGTTATTGTTTAGAATCATGAGAATTTTTGAAAAAAATAATTAAACCACACAGATCCAAAAAGTATGAATTCTTTCTTGAGACTCAAGTCCACAACTAGAAAAACCAGGATCACATCTTTATTGTTACATATCAACTACAATTTTCAGATATTATAGAAAGTTCGTAGGAGTTGACATACCACATTGAGCAGTAGGGCGCTGCTTGAGATCTTTGTCCTGAAGGCAATTCCCTTGGAAGCTAGTTCTATACATTAAATGTATCAAAAGGAAAAAGGGTAAGCAAAGAAAATCTGAGAAGCAAATGACAGTAGCATAATTAAGGCATATAATACACCTTGGAAGATATTGCAGGCACTTCGGTATGCTTCCAATAAAGAAGTTATATGAGAAGTCTGCGATTTTCAACTGAGAAGAGCGACATAAACCCGCTGGCTCGCCATTTGACACATACCTAGTGCAGAAATTAATATGAGGTAGTATTAAAACCAAGAATTAAGATAAGAAAAGCTGAAGAAAACTTCAGTAATCAAACAAGCACTTCTACAACTTTACCACATTCAGCTGTGAGGGGCATATCATATGTTCATGACAACAAACATGTAGAAAGGGAGAGAGAGAGGGGGTTTTTGGGGGGGGGGGGGGGGGGGGGGGGGGGGGGGGGGGGGGTTTCTGTGGAAGAGAAGAATGCTCCTCTCATTGACTAGTTGCTTAGATAATTACAACCCTCATTGGGCAATAAGTTAGATCAGTATATTGAACTAATTTTTCATAATGAACTGAATGGGATAATCTCTTTCATCCACAGGATATACATGATACATATGTTGCATATAAAGATGAGGCTGGTTTGGAAGAGAAGTTGGTAGGAAAACTTGAACTAACAAAACATGGACAACAAGAAGTGCTCAAAATTGGACTTCACATAAACTTATTATTGTTTGTTTAAAACATTTTTTCACTAAATTTTTCAGGGAAAATCATATAGCATATACAAAACAAAGATGATTTGTCCATCTTGGTTCCTTATCCACATATAGCGTACTTGAGCACAATTCTAATTGATTCAGTGAAAAGACTAAATGCCATCTTCTCATTCCCTCTCCCGCCCTCCCACCCAAAATGAACAGAGAGAGAAAAAGAAAAGAAAAAGACAAAGACTATATCAACAAATAATAAAATCAGAGTCTTAGCAGCCGAGATTTGAACTTACATGCCGCGCATGCTAGATGTAAAATCGGAGCCATTACTTGCAGGAACAGTTCCTTGAAGCTTATTCCTATCCAGCCGAAGTTCTTCAAGGTATTGCAAGCTACCAAGCTCTGAAGGCAACCTCCCAGTCAACCCATTGGATTGAAGATTTCTACAGAATTGCCAATGAACTCAGTAAAGTAGAATAAAGCCAAGGACAACTGTGAAACTCTACATCTTAACTCTCAAAAGTTCACTTACATTTTCATGATGTTGGTCAAGTTTCCTATCTCACGAGGAATGGGTCCTGTTAGCTGATTCACTCCCAAATCCAAGATCTTAAGACTTTTTAACATGCCAATTTCTTTCGGTATTGTACCAATCAGCAGATTTCCATGCAAAATTCTATATTACACAAAATCAACATCTATTTATCATGTCTAGAATGATTTTCAACACAAAATTCAACATGGTCTACAGGGTTAGAAGCTTACAGCTCTTGCAAGGAAGACAGCATATGCAATTCTGGTGAAAGAAAACCTTTCAAAGACGCTCCAGAAATATTACTGCATCAAAGAGTGGAGGGTAATTCAAGTTAGCCACTTTTTCTTCACTATGCAGTCAAAAAACTTTTAACAAGTAAATTACAAGTCCATAAACACAAGCACAAAGCAAATCACAGTGTGTGCATGTGTTGTGTTTTTTAGGGGGGGAATTAAACAAATGGTGCCTTACAGCTTAATGACATGATCTCGGGCCATCGAACAAGAAATGCCAGACCAGTCACAGGGATCTGAATCTAAGGCATTCCAATTTGACAAAACTAGAAGTGGATCCTCATATATAGCTTCTTTGAAAGCTGTAAGAGCTAAAACTGCCAAAATACATATAAAACTCTAGTTAGCAAATTCCTATAATAAACTACATGTTTCTGCAGACTGCAATACATAAATTTACACTCATAGTGGACTATAATCAACAAAAAAGATCCAAGATCTTTCAAATTTGCACTCACATTGATGTAAACCATAAAATTCAACACTACGCTAACATTAAACATAATAATTGACTAAAATTAAAGTATAAATAAATCAAGATCTGTAAAAGAAGCTAGACCAAAATGAATGCACATACCTTCATTAGATGGAAATGCATAGCAGGCCTCAAGAAAAATCCCAAAACCAAGCAAAACAACTTGAAATGAAGCTAAAGTTCTCATCTTTACTATTAAATCTACACAATCTTGTGAGCACACTAACAGTATTACACAAACCCAAAATTGAAATTGCTCAAAAAATTGAAAAAGAAGTCCATAAAGTAAAAGGAAAAATACGCAGAAAAAGAAAAAGAATCTGCAGAGTTGTAGCTAAAAAATAAAAAAATCGAGATTTTCTTCAAGAAACAAGAAACAAAATGAAGAAAAAGAAAGCGCAAAAAATAAACAAGAAAAGAAGTCTAGCTGTGTTAAGAGAAAACAAGAAAGCCTAAAAGAGTGTGAATCTAATGAGTACAACTCACAAAACTAAGTGCGGAAAAAGTGAAGAGTTTAAACAGAGAAAGATAGCAAACAAAATGGGAGAAAGAAAGCTTAGAAACAAAGGAAGTTTTGGTGTCAGAGATGGACAGAGACAGTGACTAACAAAGAAAGAAAGAAAGAAAGAAAAGATTTTGTGGGTGGAAAAAAATGGATAAAATGATTGCAACTCCTCGGAAAATCAAATGTGGTAATGCAATACTAGTATATGTGTGTGCGTAGGGGATGGGGTGAAATTGTGGATTTTTTTTTTTTTTTTGGGTTTAGATGCAGAAAAAAGGGATTAAAATTTAAATTAAGTTTAATTGTGTTGTAATTAATTTTGATTAGTGGAGTAGTGGGTAGTAAAAGGTGGGAGCTTTTTCACTGCTAATGATTGTTTAGCGTGGGATGTGCATCCCTTAATTATATGGTAAGTGGTTGTGTCTTGAATTCACCTCCCCACCTTCTTCCAAAAAGAAAAAGAAGAAAAGAAAAAAAGAGAAAGAAGACAAAAAAGGAAACGAGATGAAGAAAAAAAGAGCCCAAGAACATTGTTTTGGGATGTGAAAAAAACTTCTTTTTTTTTTTCGGTTAACAAGTATGTATTTATTTCTAATACCGTAGTTCTAGTCATTTTGAGGCAAGTTCTCTATACCCGATGACTAAAAGAACACTCAAAGAACAAATGGTCCCTTGTTTCGGAAACCATATGGCACAATGAACAAAGGCAATTCACCTGGATTCTCCAACTAACCAACCGATCTTTGGTAGATAATCTGTCAAGAATTGCAAGCCAATTACAGAAGCTATGCTTGGGAATCACCATGCATTTCCAGAGTAGTTGAAACCACAGTACCTTAGGATGTTTCAGTCGGATCTCTTCCCACACAGATTTTGTATTGAATTGTCTAGTGGATCCAATAAGCTAGTAACACTAGTCCCTTTGATTGATTCTTGGGGGCAGACTAGCCATGCCACCATCAAGAAACTACAGATCTCTCGGCCAATGCCACACTCCGTCACAAATTACCTTTGAAACCTTGCATTGATTCCCCAGCAGAGTAGCAATTCTCACATCCGAAGGAACAAGGTTAGCAAGCACAACACGTGGGTGCCAATTGTCCCACCAAAGAAAAGTTTGGGACAAATTTCATTTTCTATTCTAAAGTAGTAAAAAACTTTTAATTTGTCAATTTCTTTTTTAATAATAGATACTGAAACGTAGTTTGAATTTAAAATCTTTAATTATAATAGATTGTTACTCTACAACTCCAATTAACTCTTGGGCGTTCAACTCATCAATTGAAGTTTGGATGGTTTTTTATTGTCCATTTGCTTGTGAAAAATTTGATATCCCTTCTAGGTGCATTTGTTATTTTCTAACTCAAAACTTTTGTGATGGTATTTTAGTTAAATGTCATTATTTCTTATCTATATTACCTGTCGTTTTGAGTGTAACATAAATCCTTCATCAAGAGAGGCTACAAGCTTACTCCTTGTGGTGTATTATTAACATATGAATGTCCCAAAGGACCTTTACAATGCGCAAGTTAAATTTGTGTGGATCTCACTATTTTTTTCTTGTTCATTGGTACATCTTGATTTTAAATATCTGTACATTTATTATACGATAATGTGATATAACAAGCGAATCTACGATTAATATCAATAAGACATCTAATACGCCACATTTATATTTCCTCCCCCACTGGTATAAAGAAACTATGTTGTTGATGTCTACTACCCCAATGTGTACCAAACACAATCTCAACTAAGGGAAAGAAAAAGTAAATAAAATAGGTGTTGGATTCGTCTTTCAAAAGTAACTGTGAGTTAATACAAAACCTATGAGTTCAACTTGATTCCACTCTTACACTACTCATTTATACACACGCACACACCCAAAGACTTTATCATATTCATGAGTAGACGCTATAAGAATCCAATATATGAATATGTTAGTACCTATATCTTTTGGGCCGGCTGCAGCTTAAGTTTTTAAAAATTAAAGTGATTTCCTAAAATAATTTTTGGTCCTTATAATAAGAGACGTATAGTGTAACAACTCAAATTTAAGGAAAAAATCCAACTTAAAAGGTTTGTCTATTAAAAGAAAAAATCTCTTATACTTAAAAATCACTCTTTATGAATATGATATCCCGATGTGAGACTATTACGTATGATACTAATTTATAATTGAATATCTTTAATGTTGTCAGCACCTCAGTCTGAGTTTAATAAAACCATAAAAGCTATTTTTATAATATCTTATGCAAGAACAAGGGTTTTCTCTCTCGTATCTTACAAATTAAATTTATTTACCTCTTCAGCATGTTAAAATGAAGGGGCCAGGTTGAAGACTATGTTGAAAGCAAAGCAATTATTGGTTTGCTCAAATTATCGAGTGTGATGTGATAATCCATTATGATCAGTTCCATAAGTCAACCTGTAATCAAGACTTGCAATGTGTTCTACCTCGTGAGGAGAAAAGCATATTCATATAGTGGTTAAAATCAAGAATTAATATTTTAAGACATATAATTTCAGAAAAAATATAGTTTAAGTTAGACATAAGAAATCTATTGAGACTGATTTCAAAAAAAGGCTCAACCAATAAACTAATATTTTTGAATTTTTACAATCATTTCTTGTTATTTTCTTGTACTTTCTTTTATTTGAGTTCCCTTCTTGTTATTACTGTTATTTTCTATAAATCGTGAACAAAAGTCTGACTTTAGAAAAGCTAAAGTCTGTCTATAATTCAACAACAGACAGTTGTTCTCCATGAACACTAAACATAAGCATGTGATATTCATAGATTCGTCATACATACTATTTGTCATTAGGTGTATTTACCAAATATCTCTTTTACTCTCTCCCTCTCAAAGCAAACAAGACCTAAATTATATTGTGCGTTTTAGTCTTTATTAAAAAAAAAAATCTAAATCCTCCCCCTAGACGAAGACTAATAATCAGTGATATTAAGTCTTAGAGAATATTTTCCAGCTTGCCTGCTAAAGCAAATTAAGTTTAGTCAATAATTTTTTGTTCATTTTGCTATGTACACTAATTGTCTGGTTCTATAATTATCGTCATACTTTATTCATATTGAAGTATTATATTCAGTTGTCAACTTGACTAATTAAATCCTAATATTATAATAATGTGAGGAGACAGAAAACAAGGCGCTTTGTTTAGACATGAAGGCTCCTCGTTGACAGTGCTTCCAAGCAAAACATTACAGAAAAGGATCATTATTAAAGCTAAAAGCTCATGATTATTCAGAACACTAAATTTGCGATAATCTAATGGACTCAACATATTGGACCCGAAAAACGTGTCTGACAGACAATGGATCAATGCATAAATAAAGAAGTAACCTAAGAGATTAACGTAATAATAGAGCGTTTGAAATGTGAACAAGAAACTTGCTTGCGTCTTGAATTTGAATTAGTTAAAAAAAAAAAAATTCTAACTTATTGTGTCTCTGACTAACATAAATCATCTTTCTTTAGGGTGAAATTATGTGTCATCTTAGGGTTTGACACACAGAGTATGAAACCAAATAAGTTTTTCAGGAGTTTTCATCGTAAAAAAAAAAAAAGAAGCACATGGACCACTTATTCTTTTAAGACAGGTGACTAATTGATAAGCTAGACATGGGCGAAGAATGATTTATATTCCAATTAAAAGTAAGACAACTTGGTCTCTGAGAGCTAGGAGTTGGGGAATTGTTTTTCTGCTGGATATAATATTAAAGGTCAGTTTGGGCATATTGGAATGGGGTCCTTTTGTCCACCTCTTGCATTTATGAAGTTTCCATGAAAGAGAGCCCCTCGTGAGCTCTTCATTATGAGAGTTTATCTTAATTTGGGACCCTTATGTTGTGTCTTTCCAATCATATTGGCCTCCCTTGGCCCTTTTTTAAAGTTTCACTTACTTTGATTTTGAAAACCCTTTTGACGACATTCTTGCAAATCAATTAATTAATTAACATGAGTAACAATTTATAATTACATGTTTTTTAGACCCTTGTGTTTTCATTATTTTGTTGCTTAAATTAACAAAATATGCTTCGACCCATCTCTTTCGTTAAAATGATACAAGTAACCCTATACCATTAACTTAGTTTAACTTTACGTTGATTTTGCTGGATTCTTCAATTATCATCTAAACCAATCTATATCAGTGATTATAAATTGCAATTTTGTCTTTTATTTCTAATTTATAAACTTCAATAGTCATTTAAAGAAAAATGGATTGCGGTGATTTTACAAGAAGTGGGAAGGTTATTACATTATCGGTGAAAACAATTAAGGACATAATAATTAGCTAAATGTTGAATGCATTATTGAGGGTGGTAAAATGCTTAAGCTTAAAATATTACCCATTTCACCAATTTATGAACCATAAAGAGCAAATGTTAAAATTAATCTTGTTAAATTAGAAAGAATTCAACTTTCTCATGTCATTAAATTGCTTTACTTCACCATCACCCCCAAAACGTGTGTAATGCTAGTTGTTCTCAGACACATTAAGAAGAAGGTATACTTAATATTACCCTATTTTTGTTTGTTTTGTCCATTTTAAGTAAGATATATATAGTAATAAATAATTTAATGATTAGTTGCATAATTATGGTTGGTGATTAAATTTCCATTGGGGTCTATTTAATATTGTTGTGGTTGGTGTAGTGTCACCTTCATAATCAATAGAAATTAACATGCAAGAGATTTCCGAGGATTCAGTTAAACAATTGGAATGCAAGAAAACTCGTATGTATATGATTTGGTGAATAATGGACCATCGTGCTTATGAGTGGTTTGCTGGACGCATCAAAACGTTAGAAAGCATTACCTAGTATTTTGGTTGCCGAAAGATCTTCGAAATAGTGAAAATTGAATTTACTTTATAATTATCCCGTTGTAGTTCTCAATCATTTCGCAACACTGGGCGTGGCTGAACCATCTACTATGGGGGAGAGTTAATGCACATGAAAGAAGTTTAGATAAGAAAATACATTATCGCATTGCTTTTTTTTTAGAAAGCTCGACCAACTAAAAAGAAAAAAAATGTTTGGCCAAAGACAAAAAAATGTTGACCTACTTCATTCGCCAAGCAAATGATCTTCGCTTCGCGGAAATAACAAAAATAACCATCTCTCTCTTTTATCTAATTTAAATAAAATTTAATTCTCTCCACTTTTTCCTTAATATATAATTTTATTATTTTTTCCCTTGTGAATCCAAACGAACTCTTTAATTTTTTTTTTTATTCACTACTTTTAGTTTCATAATCTAAAAGTTGAGTAGATTGGTACTCAATTGTGAAATTCAAGTCTAGGCTTACATTCCCATTTGCATATGCTATATATGGTAGTCAATTTTACTAAGACATTACATAATTCTAATTTTTTGTTTTAGTTTCTAATAACTTTTTTTTTTTCAATTTGAAGGAAGACAAAGTCGGTAGACAAAACAAATAATGCAGAAAAATCAACACGTGATTTCTATTATTATTTTAGTGGATTTTTCATCTCATTCATCCAAAGGCACGCAAATGAAATATTTTTCACTAGAACATGCTAAAAATTGGTCTTCATTGTTACTCACAGATCAATGGCATACATATTTGAGTAACAATGGCATGGTTCATCCCATGAAATGACCCTGACAAAAAAAAAAAAATAGAACAAGACTATATAATTACCATTTTTACCCTTTGGATGACAAAGTTAAAAACCAATTCATAGTGAACATTGTCCTTGAAAGTTGGATGTCATCAAAACTTATATTGCAAAGTAAGGAAAAAGTACAAGACAAAGACAGAGAATTAATCATCTCAATACGTACCCTTTTCCACAGAATACAAGAAGGCCCAACATTAATCATATTATGTACTTGATAAGACAGCCAAAGAAGGCCCAGTACATAATCAAATCACTAGCATCGCTTTTCCCATATAAAGTTCATTTGTGGAGTATACATCTTACATAAAAAAACATGTATCATGAAATTCAAATAATAGAAGTTGAAACTTGGATCATGAGTACAAATAATAGAATAATAGAAGGAGCCTCACTAGGCTCAATTTTTTGTCACGTGAAGGGATTAACTCACACTAAATGCGAATGGGCGTTGTGCATTGAGTCAATTTTAGAACGGGAAATGAAAAAAAAAAAAAAGAATAATTCATTTGAAAAAAGAGTGATTCGAATTGGGAGTAACCATTAGTGATAGTAAGACTTGCTTCTTACTCCAATCAGTTCACAGTTCTTCGTGTTGAGCTTGAAGTCTTTTTTTGAATCTTAAAGTGACATGTGCGAAAAGAGTTATCTCCAACCTTTTCTACCTATCATATATAGTCCAACGAACACAATATTATTACCGAAGAGAGGCAATAGCAGAAATTTATGGTAACTATTAAAGCTAGTATTGCAGCTTTCATTCTTTTCAACATATTTTTTTTGGTCAATTGAAAAATATATTAAATAACGGGTAAACAACGGTGTCATCCTACTGGCTCCAAGTTGAGGAGATACAATAAATGAGTAGGAATATTAGAAACTCAATCTAATAGCAAGTAATTTTTAAGTTTATATTTAGCAACCCAATCACATGGTTGATTCGCAGTCCTCCTAATACATTGAAACTTCACATGTGAAGCATTTGCCAAAATATTTTGAATATCCTCAATATGCGTTTTGAATGCCAGTTGTATGCATGACATGGGATTCGATTGCTTTGAGTACCAGACCAAAATTACGTAAATTAAGAGGCCCACAACATAATCGGACCTGCTAGTAGAGTTGGCCTATACGCTAGAGAGGCCTTATAGGTCGAAAGAAAGCCCAAGTATAACACCAAAATTTGAGGACGCTGGTTCAAATTATAATCGTTGTGAGATCTTAAATTTCTACATCAACTTAAAATGCAGGCCTAGAAATATGTCAGAACAACAAAATGATTTGAGCAGAGTTTAAAGATGATATTTCCCTTTTTGATAGAAGATAGGTATTGTATTAACACAAGACAATCGATGCCTGAGGATTTGAGATCCTCTGTACAAGTAAAAATTAAAGCTACGAGATAGTTACAAACTCAATTATAAGGAAAGAATCCTATTTTGATTGATTTAGCAACTCAATTTGTTACACAATTAATCTGACGGTGGATATATCTAAATGTGCAGCCAGGATTAACTAATAAGAGAAGTATTGAGTTCTGAACGATGGAGGACCATCTCTAGTCAGATTCATTAGGAGACCCAAAGGCTCATTTGAAGATGAAAGTTAAAAGAATATAAAAATGCTGATTTTTCGCCCAATAACTTCAACATTTTTTTAAAAAAATTTTACTGTGAACTTTTTTAAAGTTGATTTACAAAAAGTGCTGGTTCCGCATTAATTCCTAATCATGAAATTAATTACTCGAATTCGGCCACTGACAATTGTTGACAATGATAATTATCTAGCTTATACAAGATAAGCTTTTTGGTTAAGTGGATAACACATATAATTTCCTTTATCAATCTTCTCAATAAACTAAACAGAAATTAGGAAGCAGATTAATTAATTAATATAATATGGTTGCTTTGTCATTGAGCAAAAGCAGGAGCTAGCAGTGTGGGGATTATGATAATTAATTAATATCCACTCAATTAAATTAAACAATACCTAAGTGGAGGTTAAAGTTCGTTAACACTCCATTTAATTTAATTTATTTTACAACTAAACTTTTGTAGTACTCATTAGTGTGATGCTTAATGCACTCGATTGCGATGTTTTTTTCAGACATCACAAATATGTTATATGCAGTGGACAGGTCTTAATCCATGGCACTCGTCTTCATAGTTCATATTTTAGGTTCAAAACTTTGATGATGTCGGCCGGGTTCAACACCTATATATGGGACAATTAATGTTCGACCACATTGTTGAGTTTTTTGCGCAAGAATACTTTGTTGTAAAAATATACACAATATGATAATATGTTTATGAGTGGAGATGATATGTACATGTAATTATGAGATATGTCCATATAATTTATAAGAGTGAATTTCTCTCATAATGATATATGATACGAGAGGATCTGAATCTAGTACTTCAATATAGTTCTACAACTGACAAAATAAAGATTTTTGTATTTCCACATTTAAATTGGGAGTATTTTTTCAGCAAAACATTATTTTGGCAAAATGCTCCTGCATTGCTTGGTGCAAGGTGGATAAATCAAGAATCTTATATGATTGACTTGAAGTCTATATTTATTTTTATATGGAAGGGACTATATATTAATGTAACAATCCCCTCACACCCCTCACATGTGACACGATGAGAACTGAGAACCAATACCTGACATGGGGCTACACGACTAAATGAGAGCGAGACAAGAGAACAAATGGATCATACGTGGATCGATTTTATTGAACCAAAAACCTAACTCTGATACCATGTTAATTAACCTGAGATTTTATCCTAAAACTAATTGGTGACAGGTGAATTAGCCCAATATCTTATATGATAGATTTAGAATTTATGATTTTTTTTGTAATTTTTTTAGATATTTTAACACATATCTTATCTAATTGTTAGAAGAATATTTATTACTATTATTATTATTATTATTATTTGTTTGTGTATTTATTAGTTTCAATAAATACTTACCGAACTATAAAGGAGGTGGCGGCGGCAGCATCACTTACATGGGATGTTTTGTCATCGTTTATAGCTGAAATAAGATGGATGTGTACCTAATTCACTATTTAAAGTAGGCTTATACATCATATTCATGCAAGTGGTCTAACTCAACTTTGATCGCATGCATAAATGTCTACATATGCACTACTGATCTGGATATTCCACACATTCTTGACATTAATCCTATGATGTGAGTTGAAGTTGGGCATGATAAATATATATAACACTGATGATAAAAATAAGATTGCGGTTAAAGATCATTTAGTTTAACGATATGATACTCATAGTATTTGTAAAAAATAACGAATTTGAATTTCGCTGACTATATCTGTATTCGATATGTGATCAAGTCTAATTGTCTTTATATGGCAGAATGATGATCAGACGCAAGATAACTTTCCTTATGGGTTGTGATGGCGTTGCTGACTGTGAAATGAGAGATGATAACTCTAGTCACTAGAGATATATATATTAATTAGTTTTCCCAAATTAAGCACTATGGCACTGTTATTTAAATATATATCTACGTTTTCAACAGCTTTAGTTAGCATAGGGATATATTAAAGTTATTGAACGTGAGGATAAGTTTGACTTGATTTTGTAAGTATGATAGAGCAAATGTCATTTAACAATATTAGCCATTGTGAAGAAGAGTTTTATATGTACTGGATAAGATAAGGCATTCCCTAAGACATGAGGTTGATAATGCACGTCAAAATGAACTAGTTTTCGAAATTATAGTCCTTTTTCTTGTTTTTCCTTAAGCAGAAAGTGAAGGTTGGATGGGGTTTGGATCTCTTCATCATTATGATATTATGAGAGAAATTTAATAATTTTAAACTATTTAAATCATTTTATCATTATTTTATGAACAATTTATTACTATTAGATCTCTTCCATAACGCTAAAATCAAGATCTAAGTCTATTATATATGTATTTGCCCCAATGCTCGCTTTCCGAAGGCAAATGGAGAAGGATAAATCTATATATAAACAAACAATTAATGAGATTATGATTTAGTAGTTCGTCCAATTACGCGTATTTTCATATAATCATGTTAGAAAAATTTACATTTTGCAAAAACTGGCATCAAAGATTAATTGTTTGGATGCAATTGAGTCCCATCAATGTTAATTAAAACATGCAAAAAAATAAAAAATAAAATATTCGAACCACTTCATGTCGACAAATTCCACTTATTATGCGCAATGTCAAATTTAGACCTCTCATCTAGCCGACCAACAAAATGGAGTTATAAAATAAAGCCAATCGTGAAAGCAAAATGTTGGGTAATGAAATTGACAAACTCAATAAACTAAGCATTTTCTTATAAAGTTTTGGATAACCGTGTCTCAACCATAATAATAGTCTGCTCTTAATGCTTTGCTTTCGTGCATGTTTATTGACTTCTTTATTCAACCACTAACCACACTGCAGTATATATATATAAATCAATCTCAAGTCTCACACTTCAATATATCATTAATATTCAAACGGAAATAATACATCTGTTTTTGTTGTTTTAAGAGTTCTGATCTCCACCTTCATCAAATGGCTAAGATCTGTCCTGAAACATCTATTATTAGTTCATCTTCTTACATGACATCTATGAGAGAAACATTTACCATATGGATGAAATCACTCGTGTTCCATGGAAATGGATGCACTGTTTTCAATTCCAGAGGCCAAATTGCTTTTCGAATTGATAATTATCAGCAAAAATGTAGCAATGAAGTCTATCTCATGGATCCCAAGGGTCAAGTTTTATTCTCCATTCAAAGACAGGTATTAATCAATTTCAACCAAGTTCATTTTTTCTTTTCTTTTTCGTAGTTTGAACTTAGAGTATCTGATCATAACAAGTTTCATATTACGGCAACTGATCAAACATGTCTTTTTCCGGCAGAAATTGCGACTAATCGGAGGTTGGAATGTCTATAAATGGAGTGATGCTAGTTATAAAAGAGAGGGGCTATGGTTCCAAGTAAGGAAAATTTTCAAGGTTGCTGGGAGTGGTACAACTTGCCATGTTAATGTGGGGTGGGATAAAACTAAAAGAAGCTGCTACAGGATAATGGAACTCAATGAAAAATCAGGAATGAAGATTATCGACGGTGCCGGTCAACTTGTTGCACAGGTATATATATATAGTACTGCCACGCCGGTTTTTTGGTTTTTACTTTCACTTGTACATTCAGGAACAAATTTAAAATATTACGTTTGTTAGTGAAAACTAAAATTAGTAGAGTTACGAGTGTCAAATAATTTTATATATTAGAAATATTAAGGTATTTTTAATAATTTTTATCGAGTTAGTTTGAAATTGTAATTCACCACAAGCCGTAATTTAGATGTTGAAAATAAAGAAACAATTTATAATTCATTAGTCTAATGTAATTGATATACATGTGTGCAGGTAAAGCGAAAACAATCGACAAGTGGAGTTCTTCTCGGTGATGATGTATTGTCTTTAGAGGTGGAGCCACAGAGAGATTACTCTTTGATTATGGCTCTTGTGACAGTTCACGGATTGATTAATAGCAAATTGTGAATGAATCGCACAGTTTTACATGGAGTATTGCAAAATAGATCGGATAATATACAAGTTGTTGCTCGTGCTTTCTCACATCATAGCAATATACGAGATTGAATGTAACGAGATGTTTAATCTAGTGGCAAAGATGACTAGAGTGCTCATCCCTCTAGCATGACAACTTCATATATAGTTTTTGTATATATACATATACATACACAAAATTTCCATGTAGTGACATAAAGGCCGAGTACATACAGGAAAGAGATCGAACTAGAAAACACTGTACATATGTTTGTAAATTTTTTCAAAGGAGGCAGCAGCAAAGTTCTCTTGAACAGTTCCAAAATTATGGTTTAAATTTACTACTCTGTCATTTTATCCGACTCTTAAGTATTACTATAACAATTTTAACATAGTTGTGGTCGTCTTTTATAGAATTTTCTAGAAACACAAGATAACTTTGAAGTAGGACCATGCAAGAGCTGTGCTTGTCGTACCGGTTCGGTGTAAGTAGAATATATAATGATGTGATAAAAAACAATTAATTGTCTTCTAAAGTATGTCACGCATGACTCGTATTAATCATGTAGCTTCTGCTTATACCCTCATAATCTTATACGGTTGAGAAGGCAATAGAGCCCCCTCATAATTTTGCAGCACGATCGACGTATATTAATGTAATGAACATATGTGAATTTCCACATCACGCATGAGATATAGGGGTACAAATTAGAAGTCCATTTCACCCAAGTTAATTTTTTTGGATATAATGTACATTGAAATTGTATTTCGAACTTAAAATTTTAATTATAATAGATCGAATCATTCTACTCAAATAGATCTATGAAAGTTTAGATCTATCATCATTATAATCACAAATGGGTCTCTAAAAGTCCATTATCGTCATAGTCATACTTTCAAAATATCAAAAGTATATTGACAAAATATATAAAAGTATTCGTGTTACATCAACAATTCACCAAAAAAAAAAAATATAACCATCCCAAAATATATGAACAAATTGTAAACTCACGTAATTATTATCTATTTAATCAAGATAGTTGCGTGAAAATAATTGTGCAGATTGAACAATTAACTTTGGACTAGAATAACCACCGAGAAGCATGGTTATGGTCCATATATGGCTGATCTACGCGTGCTTCTAGAACATGATAGAAGGAGTAGAACAATAAAAAAAAAAAGAGAAAATCTCACATTTAGTCCTTATTGTTTGTAAAAAAATTTAATTTAGTCTTTATTGTTTAAAGTATCTTAATTTAATCTCTATTGTTTTTTTAAAAGTTTCAATTTCGTCACTATTATTTAGGGTTTCTCAATTTCGTCTTTATTGTTTCTCAAAAGTTTTAATTTAGTCCCTATTATTTTTAAAATGTTTCAAATTCGTCCCTATTATTTCTCAACAAATTTCAATTTAGTCATTGAATAATAGATACGAATTTGAAACATTAAGAAAATAATAGGGACGAAATTGATTTTTTTTTTTTAAATAATATGGATGAAATTGATTTTTTTTGAGAAATAATAGGGACTAAATTGAGACATTTTAAATAATATGGACGAAATTAAAATTTTTAGTAAAATAATAGAGACTAAATTAAGATATTTTAAATAATAAGGACTAAATTGAGATATTTTGTAAATAATAGAGACTAAATGTAAAATTTTTCCATCAAAAAAATAAATGTACCCTGAGAACTAATTTGAATTTCAAACTCTGTTCTCCTCTCAAACTAAAAAATGAAAAAAAAAATTCATCAATTTACCCCACGTCCCATACAAAAAAGAAACAAAAATAGTTAAAAACTCCTAATTAACACCATTAGTTCCATATGTAAAGTCTTTTCTCATCAACCACATAATTCTAAATATGCATATACTAACTCGTAGAATTTCAACCACCCCAAAAATGGACTAGATACTCTCAATTGTTACACTAAAAATTAATGGTGGTGATTTTTTTTTAATTTTTTTTTATTTTTTGCTTTACCGTTGGAAACGTCATTACTCAATCAACTCACAAGGCATAAACTAGATTAACCATCACCCGAAGATAGGATACGCCAGCATCTCCATGTCTGACCCAACAGCTGAATTTGAACTAAAACTTCCAAGGTGCAACAGCTCGACCCAAGGCATGCACCGAGTAAGTTAAGGTATGACTCTCAAATAGTAGCACTCCAACATTTAACCTTTACTACCCCAAGGCATGCACCGAGTAAGTTAAGGTATGACTCTCAAATAGTAGCACTCCAACATTTAACCTTTACTAATTCCTTAACTTTGACAGGACTTAAACTCAAGACCTCCCTTGAATGGAAGTGAGTTCTGACCATCTGAGACGATCCTTGAGGTCAATGGTGGTGAATTCTTTTTATATAATTATGACAATATAATTTAGAGAATTAGTTAATATTATTAGATCTCCGTTATATGACAAACTTTTTGAGTTACATATTTAGCGATCATTTTACCTTTTAAACGATGGCCTCGTGCCACGCACATTACCATATTCTGTTAAATTCAATGGTTTATTTAACGGTAGAAACTTATTTTGTCACATTTTTGTAATGTAAAAATAAGTTGCATGATTTTTGTTACATTAAGCACTAAACTAAAAAAAAATAAGTAAACATCGTAGATTAATGAAATTTACCCTTGCAAAAACGTATTAATAGCCAAAAAAACCTTTCTATTAATTAACACTGCCTAGTTTAGATATTTTATTACAACAAAAATGCAGCAATAGCCTCCAATGTTTACTCAAAAATTATTTTAGTTCTTATTATTTTAAAATATTCAAAAAAATCCCCAATGTTTCAGAATTTGCTCATTTTTGTCTCTGACGTTTATTTGACTATTTAAATTGACAGAAAATCTATCATGTGCATCTCACGTGACCTGTGGTTGGGGGCAATTTTGTAAAAAATTTGAAATATTTAATTAAGTCCCTAATGATTTAATAAATATTCAATTTGGTCCCCATTGTTATAAAATGGTGTAAGAAAAGGTCCCCAATGTTATAAAATGGTGTAAGAAAAGGTCCCCAATGTTATATATAATATGCATTTTAGTCCCCAATGTTTTGTATGAACCATATCGTAGCAGCATTGCTATTTTTTTTGCTAGTCTTTTCTCGATAAGAGAAGTACATGAGCCTAAAACAAAAAAAAAAATTGGTATAAGTGACTGAAATACTTTTTTTAAGGTAAGAAGTGAGTGTTGAACTTTTGATTGAATTAGATTGTAATGAACTAGTAAGAAAATTGAAGCTGTTGTCGCATTTTATTAAATAAGTCTAAAAATAAACATGAAGGGAACAACAAGTAACAATGTCAAAAAAAAAAGGAACAAATAACAAAATAAATTACATCAAATAAGAAATAAATCAACAATTGCATTTCATAACCCATTGGTATAGTCATACACAAAAACCAAATTGCACAGTAAAGTTCAACCACTGCCAATTGCAGACGATGGCGAACGAGGATGATGACAGACGAATGAGGACGACGACGGACAATGACAAACGATGACAAACGATGATGGACGAACGAGGATGACGACAGATGATGATGGACGAACGAGGACGACGACAGATGATGACGGATGAATGAGGACGATGACAGACGATGACGGACGGATGACGACGATGATGGACAAGCATCCGTCGTCGTCAGCGAACGACGACGGACGAACGAAGACGACAGCAAACGACAACGACGAACGAGAATGAAAATGTGGATTGATTTAGGATTCACGTTGTATTTGTGGGTGTTTTTTTTTTTGAACAAGTTTTTGTGGGTTTGATTTGGATTGAAAATGTTGACTGAAATATGAGTGAAAAAGAAATCGAGTGTCTGAGGGGCATAATGGTAATTGAAAAACTTAAACATGGGCACAATTGTCTTTTCACGATTTTCTATCAATTTAAACAGCCAAATAAACAGCAGGGACGAAAATGAACAGATTTTGAAATATTGAGGACCTTTTTGAGCATTTTAAAACAATGGGGACTAAAATAATTTTTGAGTAAACAATGGGGACCATTGCTGTATTTTTCCCTTTTATTACTCACAATGAAATATATCTGACGGGAAAATTATACAAATAGTTGTTATTGTTTTATCAAAAATTTAAATTCGTTTCTGTTGTTCAAAATTAATCAATTTTAGTCCATATTGTTTTTAAAAAAAAAATTGAAATTCATCACTAGTGTTTAAAATAGCCAATTTAATCTTGTTTTCCAAAAATAATTTCATTTTAGTCCCTATTATTTAAAAAAAAACTCAATTTAGTCTGCACATGATCCTATATGGGGCTAAATTTAAATTTAATGATAAATAATAGAGAATAAATTGACTAATTTTAAATAATATAAATAAATTTTAAATATATTAAAAAATAATATAGACTAAAGTGACAAATTTTAAACAATTTATACGAATTTAAAATTATGGAAAAATCATAGGAATTATTTGCGTCATTTTACGTTTATGTGACACACATGCCCAAAAAAAAGAGTAATGCTAGACATCGCCCTATTTTTGTCACTCAATTATCACCTCCTACTTGACATGTCTAGTTGTCATGCCAACTAGATAGATTTATTTTTATTCTATCTCTAATCTTATTAATTTTATTTAATTTATCTCACTCATTAATTTTTTTCTCTCTTGGTTTTTCCTTTTTTGTCTCCTTTATCAACGTTTCCTCCCCTCTTCTCTCTCTTTTGTTTAACCTTACACTTTTATTGCATTTTTTTTTGTACAAATTTTTCTCTTTTCTTACAATGGAATAAATTGTTATTTATGTGCAATAAGAATTAATGAGGATTACAAACTATTTCTTGAACTAATGCGTGAATATTGTAGTAACTAATGAACATATGCATGGCAAGAACATCTAATGCATTAAGCTTATACCATAATTGCCAGAATTAAACTTAGTTAATTTAGTTAACATATGCATAGTAAGACGATGAAGAAGTGCAGTAGGTTATACGCTTCTTCGCAAAAAAAGTCAAATTGCTTGATGTCGCGGCATATTTATTGAACCATTGTTTCACACTGCTATGCTTTTGTTTTTATTTCTTAAATTTTTTACATGAGTTCCTAGTTAGAGGAATTCTATTTTGGTAGTTCGATCGCGGAATTTCTTTGTTTCTGTATTTTCGGAATATGAGTGTGTGACTTATTAGAATTGATCCTATTGATAGTACAGAGAGAGAATGAGTCTGTCATCTTGATAGAGATGGTTCTGAAGCACATGTTAACAAATTGTCAAAACTTTCAAATATAAATAGAAAAGGGAACATCTCACATTTAGTCCTTATTGTTTATAAAAAAATTCAGTTTGCTCCTTATTATTTAAAATATCTTAATTTAGTTCCTATTATTTCTCAAAAAGTTTCAATTTCATCCCTATTATTTAAAGTTTTCAATTGCGTCCTTATTGTTTTCTAAAAAATTTCAATTTCGTCCCTATTATTTTTAAAAAGTTTCAAATTCATCCCTATTATTTCTCAAAATTTTTTGATTTAATCCTCAGATAATAGGGACAAATTTGAAATTTTAAGAAAACAATAGAGACGAAATTGAAACTTTTTAAAAATAACAGGGATAAATTTGAAACTTTTTAAAAATAATAGAGACTAAACTGAGATATTTTAAATAATAGGGACGAAATTAAAACTTTTGGTAAAATAATAGGGACTAAATTGAGATATTTTAAACAATATAGACTAAATTGAGACACTTTGCAAACAGTAGGGACTAAATGTAAAATTTTCCCAATAAAAAACATGTTGAAGCATTCATACACCAAAATACCAACTCATATTCAATCACCATACACCATTAAACACAAACACCCCATCCATCAAAATCCATTAGCATAAGCATTTGTAGACTAATTTATCAACATCTATAAGCATAACCTGGAAAAGATAAAATAATAATTTCACAATTTCACATACAAAGTACTATATGATTAGCTTTAAAATAACAATTTTTTCTATATAACATTTATCAATTCCTCAAGAAAAGAGAAAAATCTGGAAAAAGAATAATATGCAGTAAACATGTAGGGTTAAATAAAAGAGAAAGAAGAGAAGAAAATAAATGTTGATTAAGGAGATAAAAAGGGAAAAACAAGAGAGAAAAAAATTAATAAAATAAGAGAAAAAAGAATAAGATCGGAAGGTGAGTCTATCATTACTCAAAAAAAAAAAAAAAAAAAAAACAAACTCCCTGGTTTAAAACTCTTAGGGTTTCCAAAGACCTCTCTCTAAGCAACAGCCCCAAAATATTACTATACAAAACCCTAGTATTTCAAACAACGAGGCCCTTGTAACCTTAAGATGTCATTGACCAAAAAGTGTATTGTTTTTGCCGTAGATAAGACTAAAAATGTGAGTGATGAGTGCGTGGAGTTGTATGTCTTGGATGAATGTTTTAATCCGATTGTAGATGAAATGGGAAAGCGGCTGGAGAAGGGAAGCCAACTAATCAAACTGCAGCATCCATCTTTAATTGCTAGTCCTTCGATTACTCTTGACCATTGTAATTTTTTTTTCGGATATACTAGTTTTGGGTCTCGAGTTTATCGCGCCGGCGGCAACTATATTCACTGCCCTAAATGCGTCAAGAACTGGAATGAGGGGGTTACCTTCTCAAAATCTGTTGATTGTTGGGATGCACTCACCGGTAGGACCTGGAGTTTACCTGAGATGAAAGTCCCCAGGGCAGAACCTCGCCTGTTAATTCTTCGAGGTACACTCTTTGCTATTGGAGGCTATAGATGTTTAGAAGATGAAAGTTATCCATTTGTGGAAGACCAAAAAGCTTGGTTACTGTTGATCCTCCTCAAAACCCGAAACTAGATTTAAACGATTTCGTGTGTGGAGCACTGGAGGAGAGAGGGTTGATTTTAATTGGTTCAAGAACTGCTGGGTTTGTAGAATTAAGACCTTATTAGACATCCCAAGGTAAAATTTCTTGTTGTATTTGGATGTCTTGCTCGTCGTTTAGATTTGACTCGATGCTTGAAGATTGTACCAACCCAGCTACTGTTGTGCATGACGATTTGTTTTGGCTTGATCGTATTGGGACAACACTAGTTCGGCTGAATTACAATTCGGGTGAGTATAGCTTCGTTGACTTAGCTGATTTGGGACTGCTGCCCAGTCGAAACTGTAGACATTATTACCCCAGATTAGTTCATCTCGGGGAGGGGGAGATGGCCTTACATAGTGTTTGGTAGCGCTTGTACTGTAGAATTCATTTAATTTATAAATGAATTTCATGAGAATTTATATTTATAAATAAATTTTCTTGTTTGAAACAATAATTTGTAATAGATGTGAAATTAGAATTAAAAATTATATTTTACTCAAATACCTCTCATTTATTCTATTGGAATTAGTAAAATTTAAGAATGATAAACAAAAACTTTTGAACTATCTAATAAGCACTAGTATGGACTATTGATGTCTTAACTTGTTGATCAATTATTTCTTTGTGTTTTATTGAAAGAATAATGGTGAGGGAGAGGGTTTGAAATATATTTTATTTTTTTATCTTTGTATTTGAGTCAAAGTTAAACTTAAGTATAAAGAACTAACTTAAAAAACGTAGATTTGTAAATTCAACCTCTTGAGCAAGGATTTGGGTAAGCCTTAAGTAAATTCAAGATTTGCAAATCTTGGATTTTTAATTTTTTAAATTGGTGCTTCCAAACAAAAAAAGTTAGATTTGTAAATAAATTTCGTAAAATTTTATAAAATTTATTTGTTCCAAACAGTATATTAATCTGGAGAGATAAAAATCTATACTTGCTAGGAGAAAGTAAAGACAGAACAAAGACCAGAAGAGCTAGTCCATGAAGAACGAGCATCTTGCGGATTTCATTGTATAAATTTCATGCTCTCCCAACAAACCGGCCTCACCGTCCTGTCACATAAGAAATGCATTGGTGCAAGCCAATCATTCTATCTTAGTGCTGTACTTGTTGTGTAATTTTCCCTCTCTTTTCCTTTTTTTTTTTTTTTTTGCTTCTTCATTGTATATACTAGTACTATACATCTAAACTTCTCTTTGTTTTTCTAGGGACGTGGGTGTTCCTACCCATACTTCCCTGAATCTGACAAGCATCCGAGGTTCCGACAGTGTAGAAATACTGCCTATCCCAAGGTAGGCTATACGGCCCATGTTTCCCTTTTGTATGCAGAATTGGTTCCACAGTGTTTATTTAATTTATCTTAGGGAAGTTAATGTCTGAGCTATAGTGTTAAAAATCAAGCTAGAAAATTCCAGAGTCAAATTAGCCAGATTATTTTGGAGTTGAGAAAATTCAAGTATTCCAAAAATCTTCATATTTGGAGAAAATTCAGAAGATTAAAGAAACTCCAGATCCATCAACTTTGGAACATGCAAGAAAATCAAAGTCAATTTTCAACAAGCGTGAAACATGCTATTCAGATTACAACTCATATACAATGAGATAAGAGAACTCTAGATTTGTTGAATATTGTCTATCCAGATTAGTTTAGATTTTCGTATACAAATTGTACTCTATATTCTTAGGCATTCCATAGATTACTATAAATAGGCCTATGTTGTATCAGTTTTAAAAATGAAGAGTTTGTATATGCAGAGAATTCTCAATACATAAATGAAAATCAATTTATTCATCCCTAAATTTTAGCCTCTCTCTGTGATAAACACAACATCCCTTGTCTCAAAATCTAACATATAGTTTCTCATCAGTAAGAAACCAACTTGTTTTTATGTACACGTGCAGAAGTGTTACTAATTCCCCTCTTTTGTGACACCTCTCCAGCTTATCCACTGTGAAATTAAGATCTTTTGATTGTGAACAGGAGTTCGCCAACTTGCTTTCACTTGATGTTCATTTATGGAGTTTGTTGACTTTGCATATATAGGATTTTTTTTTTTTGTTTGGCTTCTTCGAGTAAATAGTCAGTGGTAGTAACTTAGTGTTGCTTTGAACTGAGATATTCTCATATACATTTATTTTTCAGCTGGCAATTTTTGCCCTTGGTTTATCTACTTCCCTGTCTATTGCTCTAAGCTTTCCCTAGAGAGAAAATTTTTTTGGGTATACAGAGAATTTTATGAAAACTAAACTTGGGTTGTGTGATTATTATTTATTGTAGGTTAGCTAGTATTGGAGTTTGT
Organism: Ehretia macrophylla; assembly: GCA_037974665.1. Taxonomy (NCBI): domain Eukaryota; kingdom Viridiplantae; phylum Streptophyta; class Magnoliopsida; order Boraginales; family Ehretiaceae; genus Ehretia; species Ehretia macrophylla. The sequence goes on along the minus strand of CM075764.1, from coordinate 8,508,666 downwards.
GATATACTAGGAACTTCACTATAGGAGCTTGCTGAATTGCAAGTTTTTGATTTAGATGAGCCGATCTTTCCTGTTTTTCCTTTTTATTATGACAGGGTTCGAGATTATGATAAAGACCAATATTATGTTAGGAATTGTGAAAGAGGGCTGCTTGATAGAGACAGGGATAGGGATTGTTATCGCGTGAGAGAAGACTGCGTGAGAGAAGACTGCGACAGGGATCGAGAAAGGGATGGAGACTGCCGAGAACACGATAGACGAGACAGGGATTGTGACATGCGTCAGAGGCATTCAAGAAGCCAAAGATTCAAAATCAAAATCGAAATATATAAAGTAAGAAGCGGAGATCGTAAAGATCGTGATGATGATCAAGATTATGACAGGTCCCGTGAAAGACAGAGTGATAGAGATAAGAATAGGGATCTCTATCGCATGAGAGCACACCATGTCACGGCTCAAGAAAGAGATAGAGAACACCGAAAACCTGATAGACGAGACAGGGATCGTGGCAGGCATAGGAGTCTTTTTAGGAGTCGAAGTAGAAGCAAAGATCTCAACGATAGTGGGAAAAAGAAGAAAAAGAGGAGGAGAAGGATGATCGAACAATTAGAGAGCACCGAGAACTTAATAGACGATACGGGGATCGTGGCAGGCGTCAGAGCCATTTAAGGAGCTGAAGTAGAAGTAGAGATCTCAGAGATAGTGGGAAAAGACTTGCTTGTGGTAGTGTCAACCCAAGAAGGCATGCAAAGCGGTAGAAGGAAAAAGAGGAGGAGGAGGAGAAGGAGAAAAAGGATGATCCGTGTCCTCATCTTGCTCTATCGAATAGCATAAGATCAACTCTCGGGTTGAAGTCATTGACGTACTGTCCTTTGCACTGAACCATTGACGTACTGTCCTTTGACTGAAACTGACGTACTTCCCTTTTCACTGAAACCTGATTATGATGAATTGTAAAGCCATCTAGTGTTTAGCAAATCTTTCAAGGAAACGGTTTCCTCTTTTCTTCTTATCTACCATTTATTTATTTAATAAATGGAGGTTTGTGAAATATGTTTTATTACATCAATGATCGAGTGCATTGTTTAGCATATTATATCGTTAGGACCATAATATCCCTTTTTTGTTACTTGAGAACCGGAAGGTGCATTGGGTGGACTTTTGATTGCTTGGACAAAAGAAAGTAGACCTGCATTTAACTTGTGACCACAGGTACATTTTGCACCATTTAGCGTGAAGTACTCTGGCCCGTGTTGGAGATTATCGCTTTTCTATGGCTGTCGGGATTTAAGTGCGTGATAATTGGCATATGAACACCGAGGTATTATACGAGTAGGAGTCATCTCTTGAACATGTAAAAGTTATTTTTAGAATCTTGCATTATTTGGTTGATTCTGAATGTGTGTCTAGGTGTGTTTGGTTCTGGGTATGTGCCCTGATGACGTCAGGTTCTGAAATGGGGGATAGTACATATGTATGGTTTATAAGTGAGTATCGTAGGTATAAGAGATAACTTAAATTGACCATTTTGAGTCAATTGATTAAAGAGACCTAAGTAGTTATTTCTTATGCAGTCTCACTTGTGAGCCTAAAATTCTAGACTCGAGACGTGACAATTGAAATATCATATAGTTACATGGTGAGTCACAATTGAAATATGAGATAGTTACATGTAGGCTACTCAAGAACAACGGCTCCCAGTCCAGCCCATTGCGACCCTTTGTGGAGGATTGAAGGCAGATCTTGTCTCGCCATGTAGGCTTTATTCTTTCGCATGTACACCGTGATGCCAACAAAGTACACCGTGATGTTATATTAAAGTTACAATTATTTTGAAAAGATATTGAGTTCATTATTTATGTCTTCTTGTATTTTCTATTGCCATTGCTGCCTTTGGCAGATTGAGGATTCTTAGCCAAATCTTGATGTATATTTATCACCATGATTTATAAATAATACTAAATATATAAACAATGAAGAGGGTGACGAGTTTTGATTGGCTTGGTCTAAAACAATTTGGAACTATCCAGAAAGTCTATGGTAAGGTCATGGAAAGTTTTTAGATATGATTTGCTATTCTTTGTTGCCATTAGAACTTCATTCATTTTTTCTCTTAATCTTTTCTTTAATTAAGATCCAAGTTTATCCTTTTCAAAATAATACTTTTTGGATCATATACAGTAATATTGTAAAAGTTGAAACTTGAAGGATCAAAATATTTTTTTTTTCTATTTATATCTTTTTGGTCTGGAAAGTAATTGAAAGTTTCTGTTAATTGTGACATGACTGTAATTTTAATTCAGATTTATGATTGATCAAATAGAAAGTGAGTTTTATGGTCATTCCTCGTATCTTCGCTAAAAGTAAAACTTAAACCCGTATTTCGGTGAATTGGAGAATAATGTATGGAAATATGATCATATTTCAAATCGAATAAAGTAGGTGTTTTTTGTTTAAGTTTCAGGTCAAGAGATCACTAATGGCCGTGAAAACGTGTTGCATATATAGATATATACTTTACTGGATCTCCACTCCAAGCATCATATCAAGATTTTGTAATTAAAAACTTTTCATGGTACAAACGTGCTTGCACCTATATGTTAATTTTCTAAAAATTTTGGCAAAGTTTTTCGAGAAACAATATAGAATAAATTGTCTAATTTTAAATAATAGAGACGAATTTAAAAAATGTTAAAAAATAATAGGAATTAAATTGACTAATTTTAAAAAATAATGATAAATTTAAAATTATAAGAAAACAATAGGATTCTTTGCGTCATTTTCCATATTTATGACCCATGAATGGAAAAAAAGGAAAAAAAAACAATGGGATTATTTGCTTTTCTTGATGATGTATGTAACTTTAAAATTCAGAGAGCCCTATGTATAACTAAAGATACCAGAAACGTTGAATAATTCTAAACTTTACATTAACTCAAAATAGAGGGTTTAGATAAGTATTCATTGTTTGATCCACAAGTTAGTTTGGGAGCCCAAAAATCAAACTCATGAATATAAAATTAGCCCTCTAAGGATTACTTGTGGAGTAAGTTGTGTTTTTCTATAAATAGAGTTCTCTAGATTGTAATATTACACATCAAGAAATTCAATATAAGATTCTTCTCTCTTTCTTTCTGTATTATATTTCTCTTGACTTTCTAGTTTTACCTTAGTTTTATAATAAGTTTAGATAATTAGGAACCATAGTTTTATAATAAGTTTAGAGTTTTATAATAAGTTTAGATAATTACGAACCATAATTTGCATCAGATATTTATCCATCAAGTTTTATGTTAGTTTTACCTTAGTTTTATAATAAGTTTAGATAATTACGAACCGTAATTTGCATCGGATGAATATCCATCAATATTAATAATTACCTAACAACTCAGTACTCTAGAATTTCCAAAGACCTCTCTAACCTATTACGATACAAAACCCTAGAATATTATGATACAAAACCCTAGAATTTCAAACAAGCAAGCCCTTGGAACCTTAAGATGTCATTGTCCAAAAAGTGTATTGTTTTTGCCGTAGATAAGAGAAAAAATGGGAGTGATGAGTACGTGGAGTTGTATGTCTTGGATGAAACGTTTAGTCCGATTCTAGATGAAATAGGAAAACCGCTGGAGAAGGGAAGCCGACTAATCAAACTGCAGAATCCATCTTTAATTGCTAGTCCTTTTATTACTCTTGACCACTATCATGTTTTTGCAGGTTATACTAGCTTTGGGTCTCGAGTTTATCGCGCCGGCGGTAATTATTTTGACTGCTTTAAATGCGACGAGAACGTGAATGCGGATCATACCTTCTCAAACTCTGTTGATTGTTGGGATGCACTCACCGGTAGTACCTGGAGTTTACCTGAGATGAAAGTCCCCAGGGAAGAACCTCGCCTGTTAATTCTTCGAGGTACACTCTTTGCTATTGGAGGCTATAGATGTTTAGAAGATGAAAGTTATCCATTTGTGGAAGACCAAAATGCTTGGTATACTGTTGATCCTCCTCAAAACCCGAAACTAGATTTAAACGATTTCGTGTGTGGAGCACTGGAGGAGAGAGGGTTGATTTTAATTGGTTCAAGAATTGCTGGGTTTGTAGAATTAAGACCTTATTATACATCCCAAGGTAAAATTTCTAGTTGTATTTGGATGTCTTTGTAAGGCGTTGTGTTTAGGAATTGTGAATTCAACAAAGATGATGAAATATTATTGAATGTTGCAGTAGATTGAAGGGAATTACAAGGCAGAATTCTCTCAATCTATCTGTTATACCTACTCAAAAGCAACTTTGCTGAAAAACTAAGTAAAAGATAAAGGAAGCAATAGTGATGAGAACTTTTTCTGATAGCCTACTGAGGTAGCTGAGGTGATATTTATTCTATTTCTTGATGGTTGTTAGCTCATAATCAGTGTTTTGGTGTGACTATTTGACGTGAGCTCTGCCTCAGCTTCACATTGTTGTTTCCTGATGCTGTTATAGTTGTGGAATCTGTTAGAGAGTTTGTTACATTGCCCTCTCGTGGGAGACGAACCTTGTCCTCAAGGTTCTAGGAAGGGTAAGAGTGATTGAACTCGATGGTGTCCTCCCAAGTTGCATCAGTGACCGGCAAATGGTCCCATTGAATGAGATGTTGTGAGATAGTTTTGCCCTTACGGATTACCCTGGAGTCGAGCACCATTAGTGGTTGTAGTGCAGGGATTGCGTCGGGTGTGTCATCTGAATATGCCTGAGTAGTAGGTGGGGTGCCATGGAACTGTTTTAACAAAGAAATATGAAAGACTGAGTGTATTTTAGCCGTGGGAGGCAATTGTAATTGATAGGCGACTTTGCTAATTCGAGCCACAATCTAATAAGGGCCATAATATCTGCGACTCAACTTCTGATTCCGATGACTACGAAGTGAATGTTGGCGGTATGGTTGCAATTTAATGAAAACCCAGTCACCTTCCTTGAACTCTTTGTCAGTCCATCTTTTATTAGCCTGTAATGTCATTCGATTTTCAGCATGTGCCAGAGTTTGTTTAAGTTGCTGAAGGATTTCGTCCCTGGAAGCCAATTCCACCTCAACCGCGGTATTAGATGTGCATTGAGGTGTATAATGGAGGAGCGATGGTGGGTCTCGGCCATATAAGGCGCGAAAAGGGGTCATACCAATTGAAGAGTGGTAGGCCGTGTTGTACCAAAATTCCGCCCATGGAATGTATTTAACCCACTGCTTTGGTGTGTCCATGACGTAACAACGCAGATATAGCTCTAACATTTTATTAAGATTCTTCGTTTGGCCATCAAACTGTAGGTGATAAGCGGAGCTTATGGCTAACTTTGTACCTTAGAGCCGAAAAAGCTCCTGCCAAAATGAACTCAGAAATAAGGAATCCCTGTTTGTAACGATGGATCGAGGAAACCCATGAAGGCGAACAACTGAGGATATAAAATGCTCTGCTACAGTGGCACTTGTAGGAGCAACAGCTAAGGGCACAAAGTATGCGAATTTCGAAAGTCGATCAACAACCACCAAGATTTCTGATTTACCATAGGATGGAGGTAAGCCTGTTATAAAGTCCATGGAGATATCATCCCAAACTTGAGACGGAATAGGAAGCGGCTGCAGTAGACCAGCTGGAGAAGTGTTCAAATACTTTGCTTGTTGACAAATAAGGCAGTGCCGAACATATTTTTTTACATCGTTTTGAATAGAGGGCCAATAAAATATCGCTTGAAGTCAGGGTAAGGTGCGGTTGAAGCCAGCATGACCGCCCATCGGTGACGAATGAAAATCCTGCAAAATGTCATGGCGCAGGTGAACAGGAACATATAATCTGTTACGGAAATAGAGAATACCCGCTCAGATAGCATAATTTGGATTAGCTGTCGGATCGGCTTGAATCCGATCGTGGAGCTGGAGTAGTTCAGGGTCGTTGGTGTTGGCCTACTTGATATCCTCTAGTATTGCTAAAGTAGGCACGGAAATGGCCATGAATGCAGCCGATGGTGGTCTGGATAAAGCATCTGCCACTAAATTGTGTTTACCAGGTCTGTAGCATATTTCAAAGTTGTAACCCAATAATTTGCTCAACCATTGTTGTTGTTCCGGAGTTTGTATAGTTTGCTCAGTAAGATTTTTGAGACTTTGTTGGTTTGTGATAATGATGAATTTGTGTCCAAGTAAATAGTGGCGCCATTTAGCAACTGCTGATGTGACAGCAAACATTTCTCGATGATATGTGGAGGCATGCTGCATTCTTGATGAGAGCTTCTTGTTGAAATAGGAAATAGGGTGGCCTACTTGTGTCAAAACTGCTCCAATAGCCACCCCCGACGCATCGGTCTCAATTGCAAAATGAATGGTAAAATCTGGTAACGAAAGAACAGGGGCGGAAGTCATTGCTCTTTTGAGGTGGTCGAAGGCTGCATTAGCGTCAGAATGCCAAGAGAATGAGTCTTTTTTTAGAAGATCCGTAAGAGGGCCAACTATAGCAGCGTATCGTCGAATGAATCGACGGTAATACCCAGTGAGGCCCAAAAATGCTCGTAATTCACGGACATTAATAGGAGTAGGCCATTGTAGCATAACTCGGACTTTATTGTGTTCCATGGATACTCTCTTGGCCGATATGATATGGCCCAAATATGAGACTTCTATCTGACCAAATGAACATCTAGCCATCTTTGCTACAAATTGATGATCCAAGAGCAACTTTAAAACATGTTCCAAGTGAAACAAGTGATCGTCAAGAGTTTTACTGTAAATAAGAATATCACCAAAGAAACCAAAACATATCTACGCAATTGTGCGCGAAAAACAGAGTTCATGGCAGCCTGAAAAGTAGAAGAAGCATTTGAAAGTCCGAAAGGCATGATAAGGAACTCATAGTGCCCTTCGTGAGTGTGAAATGCGGTCTTGTGATTATCATTGGCATGAACTCTAATTTGGTGATATCCCGCACACAAATCCAACTTAGAAAAATAGACAACCCCATGGAGTTCGTCAATAAGCTCATCAACAGTAGGTATGGGAAAACTGTCTTTAATGGTGAGAACATTGAGTGTGCGATAATCGACGCAAAAATGCCATGAACCATCCTTTTTTTTACGAGTAAAACAGGTGAAAAAAAGGACTGGTGCTGGGCTTAATCACGCCTTACTTTAACATGTTCGAAACTAACTTCTCCATTTCGGTTTTTTAGAAGTGGGGATAGCGGTATGGGCAGATGTTGACAGGCTTAGCGGTAGGTTATAGATGAATGTGGTGATCCCACTCTCGACTAGGTGGTAACCCTTTAGGTGTGGAAAAAATAGAGGAGTAACGAGTGAGAAGTTTTGTGATGGGAGGAGGAACTGGAGAAGAATCAGTGGAAGGGATGGTTACATCGAGGCTGTATAAGGCAATAACGCCATCTACTTGAGACAAACGTGGCAACCCAGAATATGGAATAAAAGTAATAGGTGGATTGGTGTGTCCTTGGAGGCGTACAGTAGAGTCGTTGGACTGGAATTCAAGGAACAAATTATGGTAATCATGGATGACAGGACTGAGTGTGGAGAGCCACGCAGTTCCTAAAACGATATCGGAGGCCTGGAGAGGTAATACGAATAAATCAGCGGTGAATGAAAAATCTTGAATAGTGAGGTTGACAGATTGAATGCAGCCTTCGGTGTAGAGTTTTGCACCATTGCCAACGGAAACAGAGAATTGTGGTGAAGCAGAGAAGGGAAGGTGGAGGAAGCGTGCAACACGCGTTTGGATGAAGTTGTAAGTGCTGCCTCTGTCAATGAGGATTTGGACGGGGTGACCAGCTAAGCAACCTGTGAAACGGAGAGTATGATGGGAGAGTTGATCGAAGAAGGCATGAAAGGAAATGTCCGGAGGTGGGGTGTGTAATAATATAACCAATTTCCCAGAAACGTCTTAACAACAATCAAGTAGAAAGACAACACTACTCTTTATAACAATTCAATATAACACTTACAAGATAATTGTCCCACCGTGCGCTCTCTAGATTAGAGCTTCAATGGCTTCTGGACTTACAAGAAGAATACAAGAAAGAAAGACTAACTTAGGATTGTGTTTGGAATTATGTTGTGGATGAAAATGATGAACTAATGCATGCCTATTTATAGAATTCAGCTAGCCCGCCATAGGAGACTTTCCTATCAAACATTTCAATCTTGGTTGGCTTTACCAACCATGTTCAAAGTATTAGCCACCCATATTTATCACATGGGTGGCTACAATTGACCACATGGGTGGCTAGCATCCAAGTCAACTTCTAGGAAGTTTCCTTTGGTCAAATTGGCTAACTTTAGCATTGCATCAACCCGACGTCATCTTAGGTAATTCCAAATTCCCGAACTTCTTTCTTGTAGCCATCGCGATCTCTTTTGACCTCATCGACGTTTAAGTCGGAATCATTAATTTATGCTACCATATAATTAACGATACTTATTATGAAGAGGTGGATATTGACATATATCAACACCCCCCCTCAATGTTCACCTCATGTTGACTAAACTATTGGGCCAACACCCAATGTTTGAAGATGTTTGCTCAATTGGACACTCCCTAACGCTTTAGTAAAGATATCTGCACAATTATCTTCTGTAGGGCAGTACTCCATGTAGATTTCACCTTCCTCGATCAGTTCCCTCACATAGTGATACTGAATCTCTATGTGTTTTGTTCTAGCATGAAATACCGGATTCTTTGACATGGCTATACAACTCTGACTGTCACATTTCAACATTGTTGCTTCCTCTATTGGAATGCCAATATCAATCATGATGCGTCGTAGCCAAATAGCTTCACAGGATGCTACACAAGCAGCCTTGTATTCTGCCTCCGTTGATGAAAGTGCAACGGTGGGTTGCTTCTTACTAGCCCATGAGATGATTCCACCACCGAATGTGAATACGTAACCTGTAACAGATTTTCTTGAGTCAATGTCACCAGCCCAGTCTGAGTCACAGTACCCAGATAAAGTATCTCCAGACTTGTATGATATCCCATACTCCAACGTGCCTTTGAGATATTTGAGGATCCGCATCCCTGCTTGCCAGTGACTTTGTTTCGGTTTATTTGAAAACCGACTGAGAACTCCCACAGCATAACTAATATCAGGTCTTGTGTTACAAAGGAAGATTAAACTTCCCACCAATCTTCTGTAGAGCTTGTTATCAACTTGTTCTGAAGGATCGTCAATTGATAACTTTGTATTCAATTCCATCGGGGTGACAACTGATTTGCACTCGGACATACCAAATGCAATTAGAAGCTCACGAACATATCGTTGCTGCGAGATGAAGATAGTATTAGGTTTTTGCCATACCTCGATTCCCAAGTAATAATGAAGAAGACCAAGATTTGTCATTTCAAATTCTTGGCTCAACCATTCTTGCGTCTTCCGAATATTATCTTCATGGTCACCAGTGATTACAAGATCATCCACATATAGGACTACAATTACCTTCTTTCCTTGTTCACTTAGAACATACAAGTTGGCCTCTGATTTGCTTCTACAGAAACCATGTTGCAAGAAGAAAGAGTCTATACGTTTGTACCAAGCTCGTGGTGCTTGCTTTAACCCATATAAAGCCTTTTTCAGTTTGCAGACTTTTTCTTCTTCACCTGATATTTGGAAGCCAGGGGGTTGTGCAACGTAGACTTCTTCTTCAAGTTGCCCATTAAGAAAAGCTGACTTGACATCCATTTGATGTACAATACATTCATAATGCGCGGCAGCTGCAACAACTAGCCTGATTGTTGACATTTTTGCTGTTGGAGCAAAGGTTTCATATACATCGAAACCTTCGACTTGCGAAAATCCTTGTACTACAAGGTGTGCCTTGTATTTTTCAAGACTTCCATCTGCCTTGTACTTCACTTTCCAGATCCATTTGGTGCCGATGATTTTTCTGTTCAATGGCTTTTCAACGATCTCCCAAGTATCATTTTTCATGATACTATCATACTCGACTTGCATAGCTGCTCTCCAATTTGGATCTGACATGGCTTCCTCCACAATTACTGGTTCTTTTACCGTCTTGATGATTTGGGTCATCAAAGCCATGTTTACTAGCCGTTGTCCTGATCTGTTCTGCTCCTCTATTCTTTTTGATCGTCTTAGTCCATCAGGACGTGGACTATCATCAGTAATTCCTGGATTTCTTCCATCAAAGAGCTGTTGGAACCACTTCGGTTGTGGCTTCCTTGTGGGTACAACAGGTTGGTCTTCAGTCTCCTCATCATTAGAGACTTCTTCATTGTTCAACGGTCGTTGGTCAGGCACTTGGAGGATTACTTCATCATTTGATGACGAAATGGCAGGACCGCTATCCTCCATTGAGTGTGGTCGCTCATTAAATACCACATCTCGGCTTATGATCACCTTCTTGGCCTCTACATCATAGAGTCTGTATGCTTTAGACTCTTCACTATATCCCAAGAAAATGCCCTTCTTGCTCTTGTCATCCAATTTCTTTCGATTTTCATTTGGAATGTGTACAAAACATTCACACCCAAATTTTCTTAAATGAGACACAGAAGGTTTCGTACCATAATAAGCCTCATTAGGAGTCTTATCGTTGAGTGCCCTGGTTGAGCACCGATTGAGGATGTATACCGCTGTGTTGACTGCTTCAGCCCAGAATGTGTCAGGTAGGCCAGCACCTTTCAACATGCATCGAGCCATTTCTACAATTGTTCGATTTCTTCGTTCCACAACTCCATTTTGTTATGGTGTGTATGGAGCAGTCAATTGGCGCTTAATCCCAAGCTTGTTGCAGTAGTTGGTGAACTCTGTAGAACAGAATTCCCCCCCACGATCGGTACGAAGTTTCTTCAACTGAGTTGTGTTCTCATTTGTCATAAGTTTGTGCCACACTTTAAACTTTTCAAGAGCATCAGCCTTGTCCCGAAGGAAGTACACCCACATCTTCCTACTATAATCGTCGACTAACAGCATAAAGTAGGAAGATCCTCCCAACGCCGTCGTAGTCATTTTTCCGCAAAGGTCAGCATGTACCAACTCTAGAGGAGCCTTTGATCGGTTATGACTCTCTTTGGGAAATGACTGTCTATGTTGCTTGCCCAGCATACAAGCTTCACATGGTCCTTCAATTTCTTCAATTGAAGGCAAGTCGGCCACCATCTTCTTCTTTTGCATTTCCTTTAACACAGGATAGGAAATGTGCCCGAACCTTTCATGCCAAAGTTGACTTGTTTTGGCATCCACGACAGCAGAAAGAGAGCTGATTTCGTAAAGATTATTTTTGCGAATACCTTTACTTACGATATTTTGATCCTTGTCAAGAATCAAAGCTTCCGTCTTCTTGAACCGCACTTCTAGATCATTATCTGTAATAGCAGCTACAGATAGCAAATTTCTGGTGATCTGGGGTACAAAGAGTACGTTGGACAGCTTCTTGCTTCCTCCATCTTGAGACACGAGCGAGATGGTTCCAGTGCCCTCAATAGGACACCTCGCATTATTCCCGACGACAACATTCATTGGTTCTTGTAGAGGTTTTATGGAGTCATATAACTCCTTCTTGCTGGTCATGTGTCGGGAAGCTCCACTATCTAACACCCATGCACTTGTTTGATGTACATGTGCGCTAGTACACGTTTCCTCCGATACATCTGTTACAGTAAACAGATGCACTTCCGTTTCAGCCGTATTGGCAGATTCTTTATTTCTCCAATTTGGCTTTAAAGTTCCGTTCTTCTCGTCATGGATTCGTTTCCTGCAATCTTTGACAGCATGACCTTTCTTATTGCAGTAGTAGCACGATCCAGAGAACGTTTTCTTCTTTGCTTTCTTCTTTTCTTCTTGGTTACTCCTCGCCTTGGCTGTAAAGGCAGAGTCAAGTTGATTTTCTCTGCTCCTCAGCCTTATCTCCTCCTCCATTAACATGGCAGTGAATTCTTCAAACGTCAAAGGAGGAATGCGAACTTGTGTATTGAGTGCTGTCACAAGGCCGTCAAATTTTGGAGGCAACACTCTAATGCACCTTCGAGCTAGTTCCTCGGTTGATTTGGCAATACCAACTGCAGCCATTTGATCACGTAGGTTTTTCATCCTACTGATAAATGACTCAGCTGCTTCATCTTCACTTAATCTCTCAGCAGCTAACTGATTCTCCAAGTTTTGAATGCGAGTCTGGTTCCTTGTTTCATACTGATTTCTCAGTATGTTCCAAGCTTCAGTTGCCTTGGTTGTGTGTTGAATTAGAGTAAGGACAGAATCCTGAACACTTGTTACAATTGCACAAAGTGCATTAGCATTTCGTCTCCTCCATTCTTTGACAAGCTGAGGATCTGGAGGTGTGACCTTTTTTGTGTCATCTTCAGCACGGACTGCAACTGGTTCTGCATCTGTACCTAACACTGTATCAAGGAGTTCGTAGGAGTCCAGAACTGTAGTGATTTTGAACTTCCACAAAAGATAGTTCGTGCCATCAAGTTTTCCTTCTGTGAAGGTAGGGGGACGGATACGAATTGTCGGTACTAAACCGGAACTAGAACTGGTAGAAGAAGAACTAGCACTTTGGGTAGTCATAGTTGTTGAGCTTTACTAGACAAGATTGTTGTTAAGAGCCCCTTAAGCTCTGATACCATGTAATAATATAACCAATTTCCCAGAAACGTCTTAACAACAATCAAGTAGAAAGACAACACTACTCTTTATAACAATTCAATATAACACTTACAAGATAATTGTCCCACCGTGCGCTCTCTAGATTAGAGCTTCAATGGCTTCTGGACTTACAAGAAGAATACAAGAAAGAAAGACTAACTTAGGATTGTGTTTGGAATTGTGTTGTGGATGAAAATGATGAACTAATGCATGCCTATTTATAGAATTCAGCTAGCCCGCCATAGGAGACTTTCCTATCAAACATTTCAATCTTGGTTGGCTTTACCAACCATGTTCAAAGTATTAGCCACCCATATTTATCACATGGGTGGCTACAATTGACCACATGGGTGGCTAGCATCCAAGTCAACTTCTAGGAAGTTTCCTTTGGTCAAATTGGCTAACTTTAGCATTGCATCAACCCGACGTCATCTTAGGTAATTCCAAATTCCCGAACTTCTTTCTTGTAGCCATCGCGATCTCTTTTGACCTCATCGACGTTTAAGTCGGAATCATTAATTTATGCTACCATATAATTAACGATACTTATTATCAAGACGGGGATATTGACATATATCAACAGGGTGAGCTCAGCGAGCTGGAGTTGCTCAGCCAAGTTGTCGTCACTGTCACTTATGTCATCGGAGGAAAGTGTATCAAGAACAAATAACTGGGGAGGAGTTTTGCAACGATGACGAGAAGTCCACTTATCATCGCAATAATAACAGAGGCCTTTCTCGCGTCGTGATTGCATTTCAGCAGGAGAGATTTTGTGGACGAGAGGGGAGTAGAAGGAAGAAGGTTTGGGCAGAGTATGAGTGGATGGGGTAGTAGCGTTTGGAGAAGAAGACGATGGAGGATATCGAGGAATTGGGTCAGCGTTTGTGGGTCGCATAGGGGAGGAGAAAGCTGGTGAATGAGATGGGCTTGGCGGAGTGGACTGGATAGAGTATGGGTAACGGTGTCCCAATCGGGCTTTAGCCAAGAGTTTTTCTTCCTAAAGGCGAGCCAGACCGATGGCCTGGGCCAGAGATGTGGGCTGGAAGGTATGTACTTCGAGGCGAATATCGGGCTTGAGGCCCGCCACAAAGCAGCTAATAAGAAAGGCTGGAGGTAGGCCCATTGTGTGGTTAGCGAGCGATTCAAATTGTGTTTGGTATGCTTCGACGGTGGAGGTTTGTGTGAGTTTTGCAAGATTGTCGGAACAATCTTCAAATTCAGAAGGGCCAAAACGTAGTTCAAGGGCATGAGTGAAATGGGGCCATGAAGGAAATTGGTGGTTCCGTTCCATCCATTGAAACCGTGCTAGAGCTTTGTCCTCCATGTGAAATAAAGAGATGAGGAGGCGTTGATCATCGGAGGTTCGATGAAAGGCGAAGTAGCGTTCAGCCTTAAAGATCCAACCCGCGGGATCAATACCGTCAAATTGAGGAAAATTGAGTCGCATGAAGCGATTGTGAGCTAGATCTAGAATAAGAATTAGGTTTAGTGGAGGGAGTGGAGGAGGAATTGGGTTTAATGGGCGTAGATGCGGAGGAATTGTGGCGGAGGTAATAGCGATGGGTGTGATCACGATGGTGGAAACGGGAGGAGGGGTACGAGGAGAGGGTTGATGAATAGCGGTGGTAGGCGATTCTGGTGTGGTGGGTGATTTATCAGAGCGGCGGAGGAGTTGATCAAGCTTAATATCAAGAGAGGAGAATTTAAGAGCTAAGTCGCAGAGGATGGGAGTTAAGGCGTTGGTCATTGGCAGAAGAAGAGTTGGCTAGCTATTGGAGAATTTGGTCTTGGGCGGCAGAGGCAGTGGTGAGTTGGGAAAGGATATCTTCGATGAGTTTGGAGCGGCTAGAATCGGCCATGGCAGGAGGGCAATGAAAGCACCAATTGTAAGGCATTGCGTTTAGGAATTGTGAATTCAACAAAGATGATGAAATATTATTGAATGTTGCAGTAGATTGAAGGGAATTACAATGTTATACCTACTCAAAAGCAACTTTGCTGAAAAACTAAGTAAAAGATAAAGGAAGCAACCATAATGAGAACTTTTTCTGATAGCCTATTGAGGTAGCTGATGTGATATTTATTCTATTTCTTGACGGTTGCTAGCTCATAATCCTTTAAGTGTTTTGGTGTGACTATCTGACGTGAGCTCTGCCTCAACTTCACATTGTTGTTGCCTGATGCTGTTATAGTTGTGGAATATGTTAGAGAGTTTGTTACAGTCTTGCTCGTCGTTTAGATTTGACTCGATGCTTGAAGGTGGTATCGACCCAGCTGCTGTTGTGCATGACGATTTGTTTTGGCTTGATCGTATTGGGACAACACTAGTTCGGCTGAATTACAATTCGGGTGAGTATTGCTTCTTTGACTTAGCTGATTTGGGACTGCTGCCCAGTCGAAACTGTAGACATTATTACCCCAGATTAGTTCATCTCGGGGAGGGGGAGATAGCCCTTATCTGGAGAGATAAAAATCTGTACTTGCTAGGAGAAAGTAAAGACGAACAAAGACCAGAAGAGCTAGTCCATGAAGAACGAGCATTTTGCGGATTTCATTGTATAAATTTCATGCTCTCCCAACAAACCGGCCTCACCGTCCTATCACATAAGAAATGCATTGGTGCAAGCCAATCATTCTATCTTAGTGCTGCTCTTGTTGTGTAATTTTCCCTCTTTTTTCCTTTTCTTTCCCTCCTTAATTGTACTAGTACTATATATCTAAACTTATCTTTGTTTTTATAGGGACGTGGGTGTTCCTGCCCATACTTACGTGAATCAGACGAGCAGTACAGGGTCCGATACTGCGTGTCGTAAGAATGTGGTAAGGTTGTCTATACGGTCCATGTTTGGCTTCTTTGAGTAAATAGTCGAGGTACTAACTTAATTAGTGTTGCACTGAACTGAGTTATTCTCATATACATTTATTTTTCAGCTGGCAATTTTTGCCCTTAGTTTATCTACTTCCTTGTCTATTGCTCTAAGCTTTCCCCGGAGAGGCTTTTTGTGGGTATACAGAGAATTTTATGAAAAATAAACTGGGGTTGTGTGATTATTATTTATTGTAGGTTAGCTAGTATTGGAGTTTGTGTTATACTTGTAATTTCATTATAGGAGCTTGCTGAATTGCAAGTTTTTGATTTACATGAGCTGATCTTTCCTGTTTTTCCTTTCTATTATGACAGGGATCGAAATTATGATAGAGACCAAGATTATGTTAGGAATTGTGATAGAGGGCTGCTTTATAGAGAGATAGGGATAGAGATTGCTATCGCGTGAGAGAAGACTGTGGTAGGGATCGAGAAATGGATGAAGACTGCCGAGAACGTGATAGACGAGACCAGGGATGGTGACATGCACCAGAGGCATTCAAGAAGCCCAAAATTCAAAATCGAAATATATAAAGTAAGAAGTGGAGATTGTAAAGATCGTGATGATGATAAAGATTATGACAGGTCTCGTGAAAGACAGAGTGATAGAGATAGGAATAGGGATCTCTATCGCATGAGAGCACATCATGGCACGACTTAAGAAAGGGATAGAGAACATCGAAAACCTGATAGACGAGATAGGGATCGTGGCTAGCATAGGAGTCATTTTAGGAGCCGAAGTAGAAGCAAAGATCTCAAAGATAATGGCAAAAAGAAGAAAAAAGAGGAGGAGAAGGATGTTTGAACAATTAGAGAAGACCGTGGCGCGGCTTGAGAAAGGGATAGAGAGCACCGAGAACCTAATAGACGAGACGGGGATCGTGGCAGGTGTCGGAGCCATTTAAGGAGCCGAAGTAGAAGTAGAGATCTCAGAGATAGTGGGAAAATTAGACTTGCTTGTGGCAGTGTCAACCCAAGAAGGCATGCAAAACGGAAGAAGGAAAAAGAGGAGAAGGAGGAGGAGGAGGAGCAGAAGAAGAAGGATGATCCATGTCCTCATCTTGCTCTATCGATTAGCTTAAGATCAACTCTCAGACTGAAGCGATTGACGTACTGTCTTTTTGATCGAAAGTCATCTAGTGTTTAACAAATCTTTCAATGAAACGTTTTCCTCTTTTTTTTTTCTTCTTAGTCCACAGTACCATTTTTTTTTATAATTTTTCTGTAAATAGAGGTTTGTGAAATTTTTTTTATCGCATCAATGATCAACAGCATTATTTAGCATATTACAACATCGTTAGGACCACAGGTACTTTTTGCACTATTTAGCGTGAAGTACTCTGGACCGTGTTGGAGACTATCAATTTTCTATGGCTGCTGGATTTAAGTGCGTGATAATTGGCATATGATTGCCGACAGTTGGAAAAGTACTACACTATTAAATTCGTAAAAGTCAGTTTTAGAATTATGCACAACCTGGTTGATTTTGAGTGTGTATCCTGACGAGTATATTAGGTCCTTAACCGGGAATGTATATGGCACATCACATCGATAGGAAATAATATATATATATATATAGTTTATAAGTAAATATTGTGGGTATAAAAGATAACTTAAATTGATCATTTTAGGTCTGTTGATTAAAGGCGTTTGATTCTTCCAAAATTGATGACCTCGCGAGTCAATTGAGACTCTTTATTGAAAGAGTGAAATTGACATTCCCAAATTAGTTATTATATAATTGGCCTTACAAAAATGGAGTACTTGCAACATGTCAAACAAACTATATGTATATGACAACTTGATAGGTTGGATATATATTACACGATTTCCATTTAAGGTAAGAATTGATATGAAATGGATCTCTTTGATCAGACCATCTTATTGACACAGTGGTCAAGTACATATAGGAAAAGGACTGAACTAGCAAATATTGTACAATCTTTCATTGGAGGCAAACTTAGCAGTACTCTCCTAGGATTTTTTTTTTTTTTCTGCGCAAGTAAATGACTCATTCATTTAAAATAAAAAATTGTCCAACAAAAAAAGTTCAACCAGTGTAGGATTCCTTTATCGAAATTCTATGCGATACAATTAGATCTGTTGAGCAAACTATTATACAAAAAATATATTTGCATTTAAATGACATTTGAAGACTATTTCTAATTCTATCAAAAATATGGTGATGATTTCTTTCCACCCAAATATAGACAGCTGCACCAAAGACAAGCTTGAAAACCTGGAGTTGAAGAGAGTTAGGAGTTGCAATGTTCATAGCTGAGGAAAAGATTTTGTTCCAACTACTTAGTCGAGTGGCAAATTTTGTGTAACTCAAGCATCGTTTCCAAATTTTTTTGAAAAAATCATATTCAAAGAATAAATAGTTTCGAGATTCAATATTTGTGTAGCAGAAAATACAGCCAGGCGACACATATTTCTTGATAAAACAAAAGACGAAAAGTTCAAAGAAGGATCAATGCCGGAGCTGGGCAAATCCCACCGATCGGCACAGCTAACAAATCGACAAATTTTTTGCTAGACTTACATCGTGGCTTCACTTTTTTGCAACATTTATTGATAATTTTTTACCTGATAATTACAAAAATAACACTTGTGTACGTAGAGCAATGAAGTGACACGAAATTATTAGCTGTCTTTTAATGCAGCTTATGTAATATCTCTAGAAAATACGACTTAATAATAAATTATTAAATCGTTAAAGAAAGATCAGTTAACTATAATTGTTATATAGTATGTCAACACATATGCGCTAATATATAATTTAGTATGATAAAAAAAAATGTCGGACCATTTAGATATGTACGTTTAAGCAAATAAGTTAAACTCCGGAAATTTATTTAAAGAAGTTTGCAAGATTTCAAATTTACGAATCAAATTTGGGCCAATTTTGAAATTCAAACTGTACTAATTGATAAAGAGTTAGTTAGTGATCTATATATGGTTAGAAAGCTCTACGAGTCTAGTTTCTAATGCTTCAGACGGTACATCAATCGGAGTTTTCTACAAAAAGTTATGCCCATTTTGGTAAAATATGTCTAAACTGTCTAATGAATGACGAGTGCGAGTTTTCGATCCTATTTTATCTCAATTTCTGGTTTATTCTAACTCTGATTGGAATTAAAACTAATTGTGGGGTCCGTTACTAATCACTTTAGCCAAGAATTCCTCTTAGAATAAGAAGACTCCATTGTTAGTCATATAATAGGACCGAAAAGGAAAGAATAGAAACATGATGAATCAGCTTGGTATTAGTTTCCCTAAGCTGCTGTCTGGCATTTAATTGGAGTCCGTGGCGTGTTGAGGATATGTGTTGCAGGAAGATAAACAATGAGAGCCAGGAAAGAAAAGATTCAAACTATATTATTGGTTAAAGTAGCATGATATTAAGATATGTATTTGAATTCTAAAAAATAAAAGAACACATCATGCTTAATCCTTTAGCATCATTATGCCACCTCTTGCTCCAATTCCTACGCTTGCACATTGGAGATTTTGAATATTCTTTATGCTATAGATAATACAAGCCATGTTGCACCATATTAGACATCTTTTCTTTAATAAGCCTCACGCACCACCGCACACCGTCTTATGCTAACAGCTGATTTTACCAAGTAGTTTATAAAGTACACAACAAAAGATAAGCATCAAACAGCTTTGTCTTTTAGACCTATATATATTGTGCATAGAAATACAAAGAAAAGTGGGGAACCCGGAAAGGGAAAGAAAGAAGAGAGATGAAAAATAAGAGTAGAGTTGAGAGATGCGAGAATAAGTTGAAGAATGGGTTCAGCTATGGTGATTGAATTTCGGAAGATACGTACGCACCATGCTTCTAGCTAATCTGTTCAATTTCACTTGGGGGTGAGATTAATTATTATTTGTGATTGACGAGGGATTCCCGAGCTGAGGTACGGATCCTTCCCGAGCTGAAGCGGGCTAATCAGCGCCAAGGCCAGCGCGTTCAACTGAATGTCCAACCAGGATGACTGGCCCGACCCCGGAGACCCCGACCTTAGTTCCAACTGTTCCGATAGGACATAAAGCGCTGATGGGACATAAAGCTGCGCTGCATTAAACGCTGTCAGACCATAACTTAGTATAAATAGAGCTCAACCCTCTTCATTTAAGGAGGTAACTCGTTATTAAATGCTCTCAGCTACCTTGCCAGCTCGGACATACTAATCATTCGCACGCTCGATGGGAAAATTCGGGTCATCACCCCACCTTTTCCTTCTTTTCCTTGTGCAGGTCTGATATCTGACCCGAAAAATACAGCTCGGAGGCCGACCTGAAAAGTCCAGCTCGGCGCAAGTAGCTCCTGACTTCAACTGTGAGGCTTTCGACCTCGACAGTTTGTCGCCGTCTGTGGGAATGACGAGTTCTTTTATAACTCTCTTCACCACTCATTGAGAAACCATTATGGTGCAAACTAGAAGCCACAGCACACCGGTAGAGAATTCGCCCAACCCGAAAGGGGACCTCAAAACCACGCAGGTGCATAGCCAAAACCTAACCCAAGCCAACGTATACATTTAGCCACTCAAACCAACCCCACAGCAGAAAGAGACCCCAACTACAGCCTGTCACCGGAGATAAGGATGATGCTGAGGATGTTCAAGGAACTTAAGGAGCAGGTAGCCCGGCAAGCTGAGGGCCCCCTAGCTCCGCAAGAGGCTATGCCGCTGCCATCGAGTCCGCAATTCTACATCCCCGAGTCAAGGCGAAAATGGACGTAGGACGAGGAATGTTTCCTTAAGTCGGTGGCGAGATCCGACGCGGCGAGAGGTAAAAGGGTGGCTCAAGCCGACCCCGAGCAGGCCAAGACCGCAGCTGCCA
The DNA here is from genome assembly GCA_037974665.1 of Ehretia macrophylla. Taxonomy (NCBI): domain Eukaryota; kingdom Viridiplantae; phylum Streptophyta; class Magnoliopsida; order Boraginales; family Ehretiaceae; genus Ehretia; species Ehretia macrophylla. The sequence continues at coordinate 8,488,305 of CM075764.1, read as the reverse complement.
TAGCCAAGGTAATCAACTAGCTCGGCGTAAGCCCACTCTCCCCCGAGGTACTGGCCACGCCACTGCCCACTGGCAACCGTATGCCTAACCTGGCCATCTACAACGGAGATAGAGACCCAGCTAGCCACCTGCTTAATTTTGATCACCACATAACTCTACATGACATGCCTTATCTTATGAAGGCAAAAACATTCCCGACCACCCTGGTTGGCAATGCCTTGGACTGGTTCCAGAAACTTCGTCCCGGTTCAATCGCAAGTTTTCACCAGCTGGCTGAGGCTTTCCTGTCCCGCTTCGCTGGAAGCCGGCGCGCCACCCGCCATACTTCTACATTGCTGCTGGTGAAGCAACATAGGGGGAAAGTTTGAGGGCCTACACGGCCAAATTCAATGAAAAGTCCCTCTGAATTCCTAACCTGGAGGACTCCATGGCGTTGATGGCTTACCAGAGTGGGCTCAGGTCGGGCCCCCTCACATCCTCACTGGCAATCGATCCCGTGGACACTGTATCCGAGCTGATGGTACGAGCAGAAGGGTACATACACTCGGAGTAAATCCATCAGGCGAAAATGGATGATGACAAGGAGAAGGAAGCCAATAAGAAGGGAGAGGCCTCCCAAGCCCAACCTGGGGGTAAAGTCCAGAATGACCGAGGCAAGCAGCCTCAACAGCCAAAGCAGAACCCCCGGTTCACCATGTTCACTCCCCTTAACACCTCGAGGGAGCAGATCATGATGGAGATCCAACACCAAAACCACTTGCCTCCAGTTCCAAGGATGAAGGGCCGACCCGAGAGGCGCAATAGAACCAAGTATTTCCGCTACCACATGGACTACGGCCATACCACCGAAGAGTGTAAAGACTTGAAACAGGAGATAGAGGCCTTGATAGCCCGAGGCCACCTCCGGAGATATGTAGATCCGCAGCCGACCTGGAATCTCGACCAAAGGGATAGGGAGAGGAGTCCGCCCAGGCGCCAGGCTGGTGGCGGATGCTTGGCCATTATTTAGACCATTGCGTGAGGATTGGCGTCAGGAGGAGAGACCTCAGCAGGCAGGAAGGGTTATGTTCGTGCTGGGAGGGAGTATGGACCAATGCGGGGACCAGCCCCGGGGATGCAGGAGCTCACCTTCTCCTCAAAAGACCTGGATGGGTGATATTGCCTCATGATGACCCACTGGTGATCAGCGCTGAAATAGCCAACTTCACCGTCAAGAGGTTGATGGTGGATACCGGGAGCTCAGCAGAAATCTTATTCCTCAGCGCTTTTGAGAAAATGGGGTTGGACAGGTGCCGACTCAGGCCATTGAGGGGTACTTTAGCTGGTTTCATCGGGCAGTCCCACCGAGCCGAAGGGGTCATCAACCTCCCCGCTGAAGCTGGAAGATGGAGATAAATGGGCGTCGATGCAAGCTAATTTCATTGTGATGGATTGTAACTCCACTTACAATGGGATCTTGGGTCGGGTGTCACTCAATCACTTCAGGGCCGTCCCCTCAACTTACCACCAGGCCCTGAAATTCCCGACCCCGGCTGGCGTGGCCACCATTCGCGGAGCCCAGCTCTCAGCTCGGGAATATTATGAAAACTCAGTCCGGCCCAAGTACCAAATCGGCTGGGGGCCAGATCTGCCCGAAGAAAAGAGAGATGCTAAGAGAGGAAGCCCGGCTGAAGACCTTCAGGAGGTGGAGCTCTCTGATGAAACCAAGAGGGCAAAGATCGGGAGTGAACTCTCTGCCAACCTCAAGAAAGGTATAAGCCAATTTCTTTTAAAGAATGAACATGTATTTGCCTGGTCTGCCTCTGACATGATAGGGATTGACCCGAATGTGATTGATCATCGCCTGAATGCTGACCCAAATCACTATCCGGTAAAGCAAAAGCGCAGGCACTTCCATTATGATAAACAACAAATCATAGCCGAAGAGGTGGATAAGTTAGTGGGTGCCGGCCACATAAAGGAAATACAGTACCCAACCTGATTATCCAATGTGGTACTGGTGACTAAGTCCTCGGGTGGTTGGAGACTGTGTATTGACTTCACCGACCTCAACAAAGCCTGCCCTAAGGACTGTATTCTCCTACTACGGATCGATCAGATGGTGGACGCCACCTCCGAATTCGAGCTACTCTCTTTCATTGATGCCTTCAAAGGCTATAACCAAATCAAGATGGCTCTTGGAGACAAAGAGAAGACCGCATTCACTACCGATAAAAGGCTCTACTACTATGAGGTCATGCCTTTTGGCCTCAAGAATGCTTGAGCTACCTACACTCGGATGATGAACAAGGTCTTCAAAAATCAGATTGGCCGAAATATGAAAATCTATGTAGATGACATGTTGGTCAAGAGCAGAAGGGCGGAAGATCATGCAGACGACCTGGCTGAAGCCTTCGCCATAATGGGGCACTTTGGGATAAAGCTGAACCCGAAAAAGTGCGCATTCGGCGTCAAGGCAGGCAAATTCCTGGGCTTCATGGTCACAGCCCGCGGAATAGAAGCCAACCCGGAGAAGGTCCAGGCAATACTCAACCTGGTGCCGCCGACCTGCGTAAAGGACGTCCAGGTGTTAGCAGGAAAGGTCGCAGCGCTGAGCAGATTCATGTCCAGGTCGGCTGACAAGTGTACTCCTTTGTTCAAGATATTAAGGAATCCTAAGAACTTTGAATGGACTGAGGAATGCCAGAACGCCTTCCAAGAGTTGAAAAGGTACCTAGCTTCGCCACCCCTGTTGTCCCGACCTGAGGTAGGGGAGGAACTGATACTATATTTAGCATGCTCGAGAACAGCAGTAGCGGCGGCACTAGTTCGAGAAGAAGGAAAGGAGTAGAAGCCGGTCTATTATGTAAGCAAAACCTTGCAAGGGGTCGAGGTGAGATACTCATCCTTGGAAAAACTCGCCCTCGCGCTCATCACAGCGGCAAGAAAGTTGAAGCCATACTTTGACGCTCATCCAGTTAAGGTCATGACGGATGCCCCGCTCAAGTCCATCATGCACAAGCCGGAGGCGTCGGGCAGGCTACTGAAATGGGCAGTTGAGCTGAGTCAATTTGACATCACCTACCAGCCCAGAACAACCATCAAAGCCCAAGCCATCGCGGACTTTGTGGTAGAATGCACTGGCCGAGCAGAGCATGACCCGGAGGACGTGTGGAAGGTCCATGTGGATGGGGCCTCAGGGAAGTCCGAAAGCGGAGCTGGGGTGGTCATCCTCGACCCAACCAGGCATGAGCACTAATACTCCCTGAGGTTCACCTTTTCGGCGTCCAACAACGAAGCAGAATACGAAGCAGTGATCGCAGGACTGAAAATTGCAGCTCAGCTCGGGGCACAAACAGTCGACCTGAGCACCGACTCTCAGCTGGTTTCTAGTCAGATATCAGGAAAGTTTGAAACCAAGGACAGTGCTATGCTGGCCTACCTCAACAGAGTCAAGGATTTGGCCTCGGGGCTCAGAAGGTGCACGATACAGCAGATTCCCAAGGAAGAGAATATGAAGGCTGATGCCCTGTCGAGGTTGGCCTTGGGCAAAAGCCGACCTACCCTGATCCATGTTGAAGAAGTATCTGAACCCAGTATTCAGTTGGGGGTGCAAGTCGTAGCCGAGCTCAATCTAAGCCGAGATTGGACCAAACCAATCGTGGACTACTTGGAGGGGGTATGACCCCAAATGATGAAAAAGCAGCTCGGAAGCTCATAAAACAGGCCTCAAGGTTTGTCATAATTGCCGGACAACTCTATAAGAGAGCCTACACTTGGCCTCTCTTGAAATGTGTTGGACCCGAAGAGGGAAACTATGTACTCCGGGAGATTCATGAAGGGGTATGTGGAAACCACTTAGGAGGCAAAGCTTTGGCTCGGAAGGCATTAAGGCAAGGCTATTTATGGCCAACCTTAGAGTAGGATGCCAAAGAGTATGTAAAAAAGTGCGACACATGCCAGAGGCTAACCAATGTACAGAGGAAGCCTGCTCTGGACCTCACAGTGATAGTAAGCCCATGACCATTCTATCAATGGGGTCTAGACATCATCGGCCCGTTGCCGACCAGTGTCAGCCAAAAGAAGCACGCTTTCGTAGCTGTAGACTACTTCACTAAATGGCCCAAGGCTGAAGGTGTTGCTAGAATAATAGAAAAGGCAGCTTGGGATTTCGTATAGAAAAACATTATTTGCCGATTTGGGGTGCCAAAGGTTATCATCACCGACCACGGCAAATAATTCGACAGTGCATACTTTCGAGGCAAATGTGCTGAGATTGGGATCGACCTCAGATTCTCATCTATTGCTCACCCTCAAAGTAATGGCCAAGTTGAAAGGACTAACCAAATCATTTTGCAGGGCCTGAAAACCAAGTTGGAGGAAGCAGAGGGCCAATGGGCATCAATTCTTCCCAAGGTGTTGTGGGCTCAGTGGACCAACACCAGCTCGGCAATGGGAGAATCGCCCTTCGAACTGACCTTCGGCACTCAAGCGGTGCTGCCAATGGAGATCAGGTCTCTGACCAGTAGAACACTCCACCATGATCCAGGAACAAACAGAGCACGGATCCGTGAAGAGCTCGACCTCGCTGAAGAGCTTTGAGCTAAAGCTCAAATCAGAATACTGGCCAGCAAAGCTGCCATGCAAAGGGCCTTTGCCAAATAGGTTAAGCCTAAGCCTATTAAGGTTGGCAACCTCGTGCTCAGGAAGGCCATCTTTTCGTCGCGTTCTAGTAACAAACTTTCCCCGACTTGGGAGGGACCCTATGAAGTCGTGAAAGAAGTCCGACCCGGGACCTTCTACCTTCGCGACAAGAACGGGAAACTATTGAAGAACGCATGGCACTCGGAACACCTGAAGCGGTATTTTGTCTAGCGGCCACGAGCCGAAATACTTTGTAACGGCCCCGAGCCGAAATACTTTGTAAACGGCCCCGAGCCGGGATATTTTGTAACGGCCCTGAGCCGAGAAATCTTGTAAAGGCCCCGGGCCAAGACATTGCTTGAACAAACTCAGTACAATGCATCTTTACATACAAGTACAATTCCCGACCTGGGGACAAAACAAAACCAGCGCAATTCCCAACACGGGCACAAATTGCCTCAGCTACAAAGCTACTACCCCCTCGGATTAACGCGATGGTCACGCTTGATCACGAGCTAATGATCAATAAAACCGGCTCGAACGAAGTTCCAGCTAGGGCATAATCGATAATAATTTGTTAAGTTTTGCCAGTTTGGATTAAGTTCTAACTCGGTTTAATCCGGCTTCAGGTCGGTATGTTAGTTTGGGGTCCGAACTCGAGCTCAACATTTGTCAATTTAGTTTGACCAGTTTTAAATCGGACTGACGAGTCCAGGTCGGCGACGATTAAACAGTTGCCCAATTAACCAATTCGGATTAGGGTGTTAATTCACTAGCCGCGTCTAGCTCGGTTCATTACGCTTAAGTTTGTATGGTCCATTGAGTTGGTCCAACCCCACTTACTTAAGAAAATTTGCGAAGAGAAAGATACACGCGTGCAAACTCAACCAAAACGCAAACAAAAATAAAATAGATATTTCATTAATACTAAAATCAATTACACAAGCCCGACCTGGGCAGAATTACAAAAGCCCGACCCAGGCGACTTTACAAAAGAAATTATTATTTGGGAGCAGCGGTGGAGGTGGTGGCCTAGGCTACGTCGCCGACCTGGTCCATACTCTTCTCGACGAACGCCAGCACCTCTTTTGCCTGGGACGTCAGGTCGGCCGGCAGCTCGGGAATCTCCCAGAATTTCGGGGGCGGGGCCTCCAAGATCTCGATATAATCGTTCTTGGCGGCAGGGAAAAAGGTCTTCGCCCTCTCGCGAGCTGCAACCTGGCCCCGGAAGTAGTACTCCAGCTCGGTGTACTGGGCCATTACCCCACCCTCAGTGGCTAGCCAGTCCACAACCTCTTGGCTGGACTTAAAGGCCTCCACTGCCTTCTCCCCTCGCGGGCTGACCTGATCCAAGAGGTCCTTAAGCTTCGCTTCGGCCTCGCGCTTCTCCCGCTTGTAGCGCTCAACGTCCTTGGCCGCAGCCTCGAGCTGGTACTTCTCGGCCTCGAGCTCCTTCCTTAGCCGGGCGATCTCCGCCTCATCCGCTTTGTGCCTCTGGGCCGCATCCGTCCTAAAGGACTCCAGCTCGACTCGGTCATCTGTGTAACGCTGCTCGAGCTCTACACAGTAAGTCTGGGCCCGGGCAAGTAGGCCAGGCGCTGTGAGGATGTGGGACTCAACCTGCGCGGAAGAAAGCAAAGTGGTCAGTCAAAGTAATCAACAAAAGAAACCACGACAGCACGTCTGGGTATGTCTTACCGTAACTATGGCCATCCTCAGGTCAAGTGAAAGCTGATCCACCGGGACTGACCCCAACTTGGGATCGCAGGTAACCTTTGCAGCCTCCACAAAATCCTTATTTGGAGGGCTCACCTCCGCGGCCTTGCCCCTCTCGGAGTACTCGGGCCGGGGTCGCTTCCTGTTTTCAGGACGGGATGCCGAGCGCTCGGGGATCGCCACACCCAAGCTCGTCTTCTTTGTCAAAGGAGATCTCGACGAGCCAAAACCGGACCGAGCCGACGCCTCTCCACTGGCGTCGGGTTTTCTCCTTCTCTAGAGGTACGCGAGCTTCACCGTATCTGCCATGCCTGCAAAAACAAAGGAAAAGAAGGTAAAAAATGACCAACTACCAATCGAGAAGAGCGACGACAAACTAGGAGACGGGGAGGTCGGGCATTGATCCTGCAAACTGACTCTCTTCTGAGCCGGAATGAGCGATCTTTTCAGGCTCGGGAAGCAAGTGTGGGTGCTCTTCTCTCAGGTCGGGTTCTCTCCTGAATAACTTGGACTTCCATATCCTGTCCCACCTGAGGACACTATCGATGTCGATCAGCATACCCGGCTCGGGTCTCAGCACGCTGACCTCGGCGAGTTCCTCTTTGGAAAGCTTGGGGTCGTCATTCAAAGTCTTTTTCAGTGAAAGATTCCAGTCCATCCTGCACCCCGGGTTCACTGTCGACTCGACCCAATAGTAGTCGTTGTGCCAGCCCTTGTTAGAGGAGTGCCACTTAGTGAATATGGCATTGTTGACCCGAGCCACGATGTGGAACCAGCCTAGCTGCTTCGGGTTGGGCTTGCAAACGAAAAAATGCCTGAAACGGCGCAAGGTCGGCTCTATCTTACTCTCGAGGCAGAACACGAAGAATGCCACCATTATGGCCCAACCGTTTGGTGACATCTGACCTGGGCTGAGCTCAAAGTAGTTCAGAATGCCTGTAATGAAGCTGGGAAGTGGAAGGCGGACGACATCGAAGGCGAGGTCGTAAATAGTAAAGTGATCGGGAGGAGGATAGCAGGTAGGGTTATTCCGACCAGGGACCTTCAGTTTGTGGTGTCGGTCCACCGACCAGTCTCTCAGCCGAGCATTAACCATCTCGATGGTTGAATGACACTCGCGCTGGCAACAAGCGAATAACTGCTCTATCTTCTTCCCCCGACCTGACGAACCACTGGCTGTAGCTGAGCTCCGAGGTCGGACTGCCCTAATCGGGATCGCTGCAGTCGGCTCCGAGGCGAAAACTCCAGCTAAGTACTCATGTGGTATCTCAACCCCCTCCAACTTGTTCAACGGCTCGTCGTCCTCTCCATCCCCTAAGTCTCCTAGGTCGGCCAAAGGATCTGCCTCGGCGTCTTCTTGTGCCATTCTGACCCCTATAACCTGGCAGTCATCATCGCTCTCCCGGGGCGTAGATTTCCGAGCCGACCCTGAAGACGAACTGGTCCTCTCTCTACCATGGTCCCTATTCGAGCTAGACTCCGAGCTCGACGGACTCTCGTCTCCACCATAGGACCTTACTTCCATAGCCTGAGAATCTTCCGACTCCGACCTCCCCATCCTGTCTACAAACTAAATATAAATGAACAGGAATGACTAAAGGGAGTCGGGACATACCTACTGCTCTTGATTGCGGAGGGCGACCGACCAAGTTGGCTCCGAGCTGACAAATCCCGAGAAGATTCCTTCCGAGCTAATTGCTTCCGACCACTCTGGTGTCCAACCTAAAATTCTTGAAGGATTAAAAGCAAAATGTGGAATGAATCTCGGATGTCAAAGCTCTATTTATAGGCGCCCCTGAAAGTCGCCTCGGGAAGCCCAAACGTCGCATCTCGTCAGAACCACTAGGTGACGTGTCAGCTATCCGTTGGGCATGCACCGCTGACATGGCCATCCCTGCTCTCTCGGGGTCGGACACCTACAACTCGGGAGGAACTGCCAATTCTAGATCTCACCCTCTCGATCTCGACTTGGGGGGGGGGGGGGGGGAATTGACGAGGGGTTCCTGAGCTGAGGTACGAATCCTTCCCGAGCTGAAGCGGGCTAATTAGCGCCAAGGCCAGTGCGTTCAACTGAATGTCCAACCAGGATGACTGGCCCGACTCCGGAGACCACGACCTCAGTTCCAGCTGTTCTGATGGGACATAAAGCGCTGATGGGACATAAAGCTGCGCTGCATTAAATGTTGTCAGACCAGAACTTAGTATAAATAGAGCTCCACCCTCTTCATTTAAGGAGGTAACTCGTTATTAAATGCTCTCAGCTACCTTGCCAGCTCGGACATACTAATCATTCGCACGCTCGAGGGGAAAATATGGGTCATCACCCCACCTTTTCCTTCTTTTCCTTGTGCAGGTCTGATAGCCGACCCGGAAAATACAGCTCGGAGGCTGACCTGAAAAGTTTAGCTCGGCGCAAGTAGCTCCTGACTTCAACTGTGAGGCTTTCGACCTCGACAGTGATAACTATAGCTTTTGCATATCATAGTAGTATCAGTGAAGATTGAACTGAATGCATCTGCTTGACAACTAGGTGAAGAAACTAGTATGAACAGATTATATAATAAGCATTCTAAAGATCGAATAATATTGGATTGAATCATGAAATTGGAGTCTGTTGGTTTAGGTATTATGAGTGTTCTGTGTGTATGTGTATAACTATGGATATGTTGGGTGGCATGGGGAAAAGATTTGACTCTTGGTCTTATGCGTAATAGAGTGTGTAGCATGCATGTGTAAGTTAAGGAAGAAGATGAATCAAAGAAATAATAAAATAATATAAAAGTGAAGAAAGATATATGTTAATGGAGACTGAATGCTTCTGATCACTTGTGTGCTATGCTTAAATAACTCATAATAGTATAATATGAGCATGTTCAAGTTGAGTAATATATATATATATATATGTGTGTGTGTGAAACTGATCTTTAAAGTCATAATATGTATAGTTTGTGTTATACATTTCCTTTGAAGTATGCATTCAGAAACGAAATAGGATTTAAATGAGTTTATAACCCAAGTAAAAGCAAATAAGCTTCAATGTCATATCATAGATATTTAGAGGTATTTTGGCTTACTTCTAATCTTAGTGAGATAGAAAAAAAAACTAACATCCTAGCTTGATTTATTATGTTTACAGTGACGAGGCACTTTGAGGTTATAAGTTTAAGAAACATGATGTAATTGATTTAAACTCGACCGAGGTACGTTGGACAACCCTCTTACGCTTAGATCTCTTTTGGTTCTCTCCCTATTCATTTTAATGTCTCATATTCTGAAATTCGTTAATTCTATTCCGATCCGATTGTCATTCAAAATCTTGTATTCAATCTGAAGTGAGGGACTGTGATGTTTAAGTACTGATTATGTTATTATCTGATGACTGAATGTATTAATTGTTATGTGTTATCTCTAGAGCTGTGACACCCATCAGCGGGTGAAATTGCTGCGTATAATTAGCTTTGTACCGTAGGTGGGGGACGCCCTATTTTACGGAGGCCGCAGGTGGTCATTCTGTGATTTAGCTATGACTATCTCGGCTTTAGGTGATATTTATATGGTATATGATATTGAGATATTTATATTTTGGAAAGTGAGATATTTATATTTTGAGAATACAGTTAAGTTTGTATGATACTTCAGTACAGACAGGGTTGTGAGATAACTGCACAGATTTTGTGATACCCGGTTATATAATTCTAGTTTTAGCTTTGTGTGTATGCTCTGTATTGATCAGGTTATGACTCAGTTCTGGTCTGGTGTGAATTAGCTGTTTTCGTCCCTTTTGTACTTTGACTCCGTATCGCGCCTTTGATTTAATTATGATTTCTATATCGCATTATTTTATTCGGACAACCCTCCGAGCTTGACTCCGGGTGTCCTTCTTACTGAGCATTGTTTTGTTCATTCTGTTATTTTATTACAATTATGTAGAGACAGGAGTTAATGAGTTGTTCGGGCTGCATGGGTTTAGAGGCCACCATATGAGATTAATGATATTTTAGAAAAGTATTATTTGTAAAGTGTCGCCTTCTTGTATAAATATTCGGAAATACTATTTGGTTTAATTAAGAGTTTTAGTCGCTCTGATTAAGGATTTTGTGGAATTTAATTTTTTGTATTGTGGTATTAGTGCCTTGCAAGTTTAGAAGGAAAAATCTTCTTAGACTCGTGACATCAATCCATGAATTTAATCTGATAAATTTTTGGAGACGTGACAACTTATACCATCAGTATCTTATAAGGTTGAGAAGGCCATAAAGCATCATCATAAATCGTGCACCACGACGTATAATGTGATGAACGCATTACGCATGTAGATTTGCACATCATGCACGAGATATAGGATAATAAAATAAAGATGTGTGCATCATCACGTATAAGCATATGTTCAAACTTCTTTTGTTTAAATCGCTATTGCGAAATTGTGGGTTTAACACTTTTTATTATTTTAAAATTTTGTTTTTTATTGAACTGATGTATGTGTGAAATCGTACTTTTATACCCAATGATTTATCATTTGGTAGTCAGACTCTGTCGGATAGTCTAGTAGTCGGGTTCCTGATATAATCAAATGTTGCCAAATAATTTATTAATCGGGTTCTGCCAACCGATTTCTCACGTAATCCAAAAAAAACTTCTTCTAGTTAAGCTGTAGAGATCAAAGCATGGGTGTGTAGAAAAAATAAAAAAAATGGCAATCTCTGAGGATTAATAGAATATTAGACACGAGTTAAACTTAATTTTTAATATGTATTATATATCTTGAAAACAAATACTAAATTTAATTGTATGTCTATATATGCCTTGAACACTCCTCCTTTCTTATAGGCAAGCTTATCTTTGTCAAACTATACATAGAATTTTTTATTTTATTTTAATAGTGACCATAAAAGCCGGCCATTTTGATACCAAATTGAAGTGATTACGTCATATTAAAGTTCCAATTATTTTGAAAAGATATTGAGTTCACTAATTATTTATATGTCTTCTCGTATTTTATATTGCCTTTGCTGCGTTGGGCTGATTGAAGATCCTTAGCCAAATCTTGATGTATATTATCACCATGATTTACAAACAATATATACCAAATATATAAACAATGAGGAGGGTGGCGCGTTCTGATATTATAATGATAGTAATGAATTAAATTAGACAATATATTACGAGTAGGACATTTAAGTTGGAAAAATGTAACCGTGTTAGTTCGAAAATTAAATTGCTTAAAAACAGTGAAATCATAGCAAGTTGAGCTAGCTAGATATTCACTTTAGGACAAATTTCATAAATTCTTCTTCTAAAAATTGCTTTAAAACAGTCAAATGATAGCAAGTTGAGCTAAGTATTCACTTTAGTTAGGACGAATTTCATAAATTTTTCTTCTTAATGTTTCTTTCAGATCCAAGATTATCTATTAATTTAAATTCTACTACAGATGAGTTGCACGACTGCAAAATCGAAGGACAAATATACACAACTATAACAGAATTTTGTAAAAAAATAGTAATTTTTGGATCAAATACAGTAAATTTGAAACTTGAAGGACCAAAATAATTCTTTCTAAAATTGTAAAAGTTGAAACTTGAAGGGCCAAAATATCGGGAAAGTAATTGAAAGTTTCTATAAAGTTACGTACATTTGTAATTTTACTTCAGATTTGTGATTTATCATCTGGAAAGTGAGTCTCATTGTCATTCCTCGTATCTTTTAATTTTGAAGTTTCAGGTCAAGAGACCACTAATATAATGGCTGTGAAAAAGTGTTGCACATATATACTTTGCTAGATCTCCAGGCATCATATCAAGATTTTGTAATTAAAAACATTTCGTGGTACAAACGTGCTTACACCTATATGTCAATTTTCTAAAATTTTTGCCAAAGTTGCCTTTTTCATCTTCTTTTCCTTTTTTTTTATTTCTTCCTTTTAAACACTTGAACATTTTGAGAACTAAATTAAAGCCTTAGCTACACATCTAGCTAGCAAGATCCAAATAACGTCGATGTTGTTACTAAAAGTAAAATAACCCCAATCATGTTAAAACACATAAATAATAAAACAACCCAAGTGAGACTTAATTTGAAACAATCACATGTAAGAGTGTCACCATTTTTCAACAACAAACTAGATACCCCAACATTAAACTAATTTTCATGCCATGATGTGTAAAGCTAACCCCTGCAAAACATTTTTTCTTTTCATTTTATAAAGTAGATTGGGCATGCCCACATTTTCCTCAGGTAAGGGATAGGCATACCTTTCACACTCCACATTCATACCTATATGTGAGTAGATATATACACAGCTATAGGAACACCTAATTTCACAATAATTTTGATCAGTAGGTGAGTTTGGGTCGAAATCTTATTGTAATTGGATATTTATAAAATTATTTTAGTTCCTTTGTGCATCTTAAACTCATAATTTGATCACTTGCTCCTTCCTCAACCGACGTACGACCCATACGGAAACTTCTCAAAAGTTACAAGTAAAACGAAGCATATTACCATAGAATTGATGGATGCATATTCCTCTTTTTCATAACATCAACTTCTATTTCTTGCGTTAGAAGAAGGGGTTTATCCATGTGCAGTGAGTGCAATTGTATATATATTTATGTATGGAAACTTTAAAACGTGACAAAAGCTGCCTTTTTGACCAATATTCTTTTACACTTCCATCTACTATATATATATTCTTCAATCTGCATATGGTGACCACACAATAAAGTAACAAAAACTCAAGTATGAGTCAAACAAAAGAGAACATATATAATCCCTCAAACGTGCGCGTGTGTGCAATATTTTATTATAGTTGAACTCTTTTGCCAATGTTCGCAGGACTATATATAACCTTCTTCAAGAAACCATTAGGTATAACTAACAGACTTGAGTTTTCAGTTTTGAGTTTTGACCCTCTCAACTTCAAGTTCTCAACAATATTAATGGCTAGAGACTTTCTTCAGACACCATATTCTTCCTCTTACGTAACATCAAGAAGAGAATCATTCACTCTATGGATGAAATCACTTGTGTTCCACGGTAATGGATGTGCTGTTTTTGATTCAAATGGTCAACTTGTATATCGGGTCGATAATTATGACCAGAAACGCAGCAGTGAAGTCAATCTCATGGATCTTCATGGCAAACTACTCTTTTCTGTACGACAAAAGGTACCAAAAAAACAATTCTTTTTTTTTTCCCTCTTTTAGCAATTGATCATTACCCATTTAAGGGTGTCACCAGCAAAAGGTTAAACTTCATTAATTTAATATGTTTTAATTTCACATTAATTTGTTCTATGCAGAGAGCACCAGTTTTCAGATACTGGGATCGCTACAGATCCAGCAATTCTAAGACGAATCAAGAGATACCAAGCTTTCAAGTAAGAAAAGATCGAACAGTTCTGAGAGGAGGCATGTGTTATCATGTTACTTTGGGGTGTAATGAAGCTGAAGGAAGCTGCTTGAAGATGCTAGAATTGCCTGGAAAAACTGGTTTTAAGATTATAGACGAAAAAGGAAGACTAGTTGCAGAGATGAAGCAGAAGCAATCATCTTCAGGAGTTAGTTTGGGGGACGATGTGTTATCTTTGATAGTGGAACCGCATATTGATCATTCGTTGGTTATGGCTCTTGTGACTGTATATAGCTTGATCCATCATAAGCTATAAATGCCCGATTGGGCACAGTGCAGCTGTGACTTTTTTTTTGGGCTCCTCCATGGACAAAAAGTTTTTCAAGATTCTTATAACTTTTCTGAACCTTTGTAGTTATCTGTAAATGTAACTCTGAGTCATGAGTCATGACAGATAAGATCTTTGAGTCCTGAGAGTCGATTATCTAAAAAATTGTGTATAAATGTTCGTGAGATCAGTGTGTGTTTGACACACATTGTAAGGATGGAAGAGTTTAAAATTTCGAGGTTGATCATCATAGTCAAGTCTTTTGTTCCTGCTGATGACTTTTTGTTATATGATGATTTCCGCAATACATAATCAATTATATACAAGCTTCTTTGTCGCACTGATTTTTAGTCATCGGTCTATTCCTCCTAATTATTTATTTTTTTATCGTTATCGTATTTGGATGGATCTCTTCCAGAACTTGTCTTAGTGCGTCACCAGTTGTGGAATTGTACTATTTAAGTTCATTAGATATTTAGTTTAACCTATTATTGAAGAAAGTTCTAAAATAAGATATATATTGGCTTAATTTGTGCCTTTCCTTGCACGCCTTGCCAAAACAACTTATATATATATATATATTGGTCAAAGCTAAACATATTTGAATGTTGTGGGTGTAAGCTAATTTAATTGTCTTTCGATTTTATTAATAGAGTGCATTTCTTTGGGAAAAAAAATTGTTTCTTCTGATTAAACTTTAGCCACAACCATCAATTTATAAAAAAAATGGTTAATACAACTTTTGGTCTCTTATCTTAAACTTTATTGACGATATAATCCCTTATCTTCAAAAGTGATATATTTCAGTCATTATCTTTTCAAGTTAGGACATCGTTAGTCTTTTTGTGTAAATATGTTAAAAATCTAGCAGCAGTCTTTTTTTTTTCACAAAGACACGTGCATTTACCGTTAAATTTTTAACGGATTCACACAAAAGGACTAACGGTGTCCCAACTTGAAAAGATAAGAGACTAAAATGTATTATTTTGAAGATAAATGGCCATATCGTCAATGAGGTTAAAGATAAGGGACCAAAAGTGGTATTAACCCAAAAAAAAATTAAAAACTACATATCTAATTAATATATAAATGATCATATCGTCAATGAGGCATGGCATGCATTCTCCAATATTCTTCTTGCTCAAGAACTTGTTCACTATATCGATAAACACACTAGATGAGGCAATGTCATCTTCAAACTTGATATGATGAAGGCTTATGACAGAGTTCAATAGAATTTTATTGTCAAAATTCTCAAATGTTTTGGGTTCAATGAAGAGTGGATCTCTAAAATCACGAGGTACATATCTTATTGTTGGTTTTCTGTTCTCATCAATGGAGAAATAGCCGGCTTCTTCAAATCTTCCAGAGGCTTAAGACAGGGAGACCCGATTTTTCCAGCCTTATTTATTATTGCAGCCGAATATCTTTCTGGAGGCTTAAATATCTTATATGGGAAATTTCATTCTCTAAGATATAATACAAGTGCTAGAATCTCCATCTCCCATCTTTCATTTGCAGATGACGTCATCATATTCTCAAATGGCAGTAAACATGCTCTTTCCAAATTGATGAGTTTTCTCGAGGAGTATGAAACTATTTCTGGCCAAAAAGTCAACCATCTCAAAAGTGGATTTCTTATTTCTAGGAAATCTAATCCTACCAGGGCTGAAATCATTGCTGCAGCTACTGGTTTTCAACAAAAAAATTTTCCAGTCACTTATCTTAGGGTGCCACTATTTAAGGGAGCGAAGAAAATTTTTCTTTATGATGGGCTGTTACAAAAAATATCCAATAGACTGCTTGGTTGGGAAACTAAACTTCTTTCACCAGGTGGCAGAATCACTTTAATAAAAGCACATTATCGGCTATGCCTCTTCATTTGCTGCAAGTGATCTATCATACTAATCAGGTGATTGATCGGGTTGAAAAAATGCTCAATAGATTCCTCTGGGGTTCTAAATCTGATTCTTACAAGATGCACTGGACTTCTTGGAAGACATCCTGTTTTCCCATTTCAGAAGGGGGCTTGGGATTCAGAAATTTGAAAGACCTTAATACTGCCATGAAAATAAAGCTTTGGTGGCATTTTAGAACTTCTAACAACACTTGGGCACAGTTCATGAACAACAAGTATTGTCTTAACAAACATCCATGTATTGTTAAGACTTCTATTTATGATTCACCTCTGTGGAGAAGAATGAAAAAAGTTGGAACTATTGCTGAAAAGTTCATTAGGTGAAGAATTGATATAGCAAATATGTTCTTTTGGCATGATGTTTGGTGGGGAAACTCTGCTCTGAAAGACTATGCAGATCACAGAGGAACTTCATTCATCAAAGTTAAGAATTTCATTCCCAATGACAAATGGAATATTGATCTGTTAAATTCAGTTCTTCCTGAAAATTATGTTCAAGAGATCCTTAAAATTCATATTGATCCCAGTGCACAAGATAAGCCTTTTTGGAGCCTCACTCAAGATAGAAACTTCTCTATTATGAGTACTTGGAACGAGATCCGCCAAAAGAAGCCTTCTCAGCTTGCTCTATCCTATTCTTGGTGTGGTTCACTTCCCATAAAGATTTCATTCTTTTTCTGGAGACTTGTCAATAATTGGCTTCTAATTGATAGCAGACTGCAACAAAAAGGATTTATTTTGTCTTCCAAGTGCCATTGCTGTTAAGAGGTGGAATCTATTACTCATTGTTTCTTCGAAAGTTCAGCTGCACATAAAGTTTGGACTCACTTTGCAGATATCTTTAAAGTTAAAATTTATTTATCTTCCTCCATTAAACATTCGTTCTCTTGTTGGCTCTTCTCTGGAGACTATACCTGCAAAGGGCATATTAGAACTTTGATCCCTATCCTTATATGCTGGTTTATTTGGAATGAAAGAAATGATGCTAAGCATAGTGGTTTGGGATTCAATCCTGCTAGAATAATTTGGAGAATTATCAGAATGGTGGCGCAACTTTTTGCAGCAAACCTCCTTGAAAAATGGCAATAGAAAGGTGATTTTGCTATTGTCGAGCTCTTTTCTTGCTCTTTCAAAAGTCAACAGTCCTATAAAGCCCCTTGTGTCGTCTTGTGGAAAAAACCTGTGGAAGGCTACTATAAACTGAATGTGGATGGCAGTTTCTATCGGGACTTGGGGAAAGCTGGTGGAGGGGGAATTCTTAGAGATTATAAAGGTTCCTTTATCTGGGGTTTCTGTTTGCCAGTGGAATGCACCTCTGCCTACAAAGCTGAGATCATGGCCCTCATTGCTGGTTTAACAATCTGGAAAACCAGAAACATCAAGAAAATTTGGGTGGAAATGGATCCAAAAGGAGTTGTCCATGCTATACAGAATAATAAATCTGGTAATTAGGAGAATTGTTATGATATCTGTAAAGCCAACAGTTTACTCAAAGATTGTCAAGGCTTCATCTCGCACATTTATAGGGAAAGAAATCAACCCGCCGACGTGCTTGCCAACCAAGGTTCCTTTGCGGAAACTTGCTGCATTTTTGAAAATACAAATGATCAAAAACAATTAAGAGGTATGATCAGAATTGATAACTTCAATTACCACATTTTAGATTTACTTGGAAAGAGGTTCTTGCTTCTGTTCTCCTTTCCCGTTAACAGTACGTTTTGCGTTGCATTTATGTTATATCATTATCTTTTGTTTAGGCTCTTGTAAAAAGGAACAAATTGTGTTCCTTTTAGATTAGCTGGGCTTTTGGGGCAGGTAAGTACCCCAATCCCCGTGGAGGTTCCGGCCTTATGTCCCCCTCCACTTTTGTACATTTCTTTTGATATTAATAAAATTCCCGGAGGGAAGAACCCCTCATTTTGTTAATATATATATATATATTAATAAAAGGAGGGGTTCTTCCCTCCGGGAATTTTATTAATATCAAAAGAAATTACCATTAATATTTCCCATGATATGAGGTGATGTAACTTGGCAAGGGTAATAAGGATACTTAATAAATAAGAGGATTAATGAATGCTTGGAATAAGTGATCCTCCAAGAAGAAATGTTCCTCGGATAGACATCATTCCTCAAGGAAAATAAGCTCCCCAGTGTAGAGAGGGATCTCCCCGTGATAAAATGCTCTCCTGATGAATCAATAAACGCCTTATAAATGCGTACATGACAATGGAATCCATCCCGGAGAATAAGTATATATAGGCTCATTCCATTCTAAGAAAAATAACTACTATTTCTCACACATTTTAATTGACTTATTAAGTCCTATAAGTCCGACCTTTAATTTTATACTGACTTGAGCGTTAGAGTTATCTTGGAGAATACATCCCATGCCTCATTCTTTTTGCTTGTTTTATAGGTTAGTTTACCAAGAAAACAGATCGGATGTGTTTCTACCTTAACATATCATATATCTTCAACACATATACTATAATTCTTTATATGTCTTGAACTTAACACATGGAAATACTTTTTAAATAGGTGAGTATAATCATTTTGATACCAAATTGAAGTGATTAGGCCCTATATATAAAAGTTTAAACAATTGTATTTGAAAAGTCTTTGAGTTCTTTATTTGTACGCCTTCAATTATTAGTATTGCCTTTGTTGCATTGGGCATATTGAAGGACGCAACAATATTCTTAGTCGAATCTTGATTTATATTATCACCTTGATTTTTGTACGAATATGTTGAGTTATTGAATACATACTATAATGATAATAATAAATAAATTTTACTATAGTATTTGTGTAGGATGAGGTGAAAAAATGTACTAAATCAGAAAAATTGTTTGAAAAGAATTTTATCAAATGAGAGCAACTCGAGCTAGTTATTCACTTTAGGATAAATTTATTTATTTTTCTTAATGTATTCTTTCAGGTCCAAATTTATCCTTTTCAAAAGAAAATTAAATTTTTGTTTGGATATGTTTAAAACCTACTATAGCTTAGTCAGTTGTATGCCTAAGAGTGATGCTTTAGGTCACATTTTCACCCATCCCCTCTATGATAAGAATTCACGTATTAAATATCAAATCTCCCATATATATATAGTAAAGTTCTATCATATAGAGAAGGGGGAAGGGACATATAACAATGCTAATCATGCAACATCCGCATGTGTACCTATTCAGCAAAATCGAATGACAAATATGTATAATTATTATATAGAACTTATTAAAAAATGATACATTTTTTACTAACTGCAATAAATTTGTGAAAGTTGAAACTCAAAAGGACAAGAACGTACATTTTTCTATTTGTATCGTTTTGGTCTGCAAAGTAACACTTTTAATCACGACGACATATTTGATATTTACTTCAGATTTATGATTTATCATCTTCCGCCAATCAAAATTGAGGTTAAAATAGAGGAGATGAATGGATGGTGAGTGATAAGACTAAAATGCCCCAAACTATATATTTAACATGAATTTAGCAACTTTTCATTTATGATTATATTTCATTTTCTTTCTTTCTCCAATTCAAACGAGAAATTATAGTGTCATTCATTTCCTTTTCCCTGCATTTTTTTCCTGTCCAAACGAGAGAACCTACTTTGCTTTCCTTTCTTTTTCTTTACCATTCATTCATGTAGCTTTCATTCCTTTCCCTTCCCTCACATATCCAAACAAGGTTTAAAAATATAAACTTAAATCCATAGGTAAGTGAAAAATGGAGGATAATGCAAAGAAATTAATTATAATAATTTTTCAATCGAATAACAAAAATTTTTGTTTTTTTTTTTTTTTTTTGAAGTTTCAGTTCATGAGACTAATGGCTGTAAAAAAGTGCTGCTCATACTTTGCTAGATCTCGAGGCATCAAATCAAGATTTTTTAATTAAAGCCATTTCGTGGTACAAACGTGGTTGCATTATAATTTTCTGAAAGTTTGGCAAAAGTTTCTTTGTTTATCTTCTTTTTCTTTTTCCCACTTTCAAACTCTTGAAGAGTAGGAAACAAAGTCGTAGCTACGCACATAGAAAGATTTCCATAGTGAACGCATTAGAAATGTTGTTCAGTGTCACATCAGAATTAAATATAAAAAATAAATATGAGAAAAATAAAAATTTGTAGTAAAGTATCTAAAATAATCTAGAGGGGTACTTGTAAAGAAAAAAGAAAATAAAACAACTTTTCACAGGATATAAAACATATTGACAAAATCTTTTTTCGAAAAGCTCTGATTTAAAGTTTCTGATTTTTAACCTTTTTTAGCTTCAACTTTTACATAAAAAAACTTTAAGAAAATGGACAAACATATTAGATTCAACTTCTAAACTCAAATATATTAACTAGTGTAGCTGCCATGCATAAGCTTTTTAAAAAAAAAAAAAAAAAAAAAAAAACTAATAACACACAAATTTGTATCCAATAAAAAACAAACTAATAGGACCTATATGGAAACTTCTCCTAAAGTTACAAGGTAACAGGAAGCAAATAATCAAAGATTTGATGGATGCATATTCCTCTTTTTCATGACATCAACTTCTATTTTGGGGGTTAGACAAGGTAGGGCAATAACATAGCTATTATTGATCTGATCCCATTTAAGCACAGGTACCGAATGCATAAAATACTCGCGTGGTTTTTATTCTTAAATAGTAAGAAACGAAAATATATATATAAATAGTCAAGTGAATAATCAAATCTTAGACATATAAAATGGCAGGCTCAAGCTTAATAGACTTCATACAGAAAATTAAAACGTGACGAAAGATGCCTTTTGACCAATATTCTTTTACACTTTTATTATAGTTCCACTCTTCTTTTGAGGAACTATATATATCCTTCTTCAAGAAACCATTAGGTATAGCAAACATAGTTGAGTTTTTTGAGGTTTGACCTTTCAACTTCAAGTTCTCAATAATGGCTAGAGATTATCTTCAGACACCATATTCTTCTTCTTACACAACATCGGGAAGAGAATCATTCACTCTATGGATGAAATCACTTGTGTTCCACGGCAATGGATGTGCTGTTTTTGATTCAAATGGTCAGCTTGTATATCGAGTTGATAATTATGACCAGAAACGCAGCAGTGAAGTCAATCTCATGGATCTTCATGGCAGAGTACTCTTTTCTGTACGACAAAAGGTACAAAACAACAAAGTTTAATTTCTTCTACTCTTTTAGCAATTGATCATCAGTAACCATTTAAGGGTGTGATTAGACAACACGAGCAAAAGGTTAAACTTCATTAATCTAATATAATTTGTTCTATGCAGAGAGCACCAGTTTTCAGACACTGGGATGGCTACAGATCCAGCAATTCTAAGACGAACCAAGAGACACCATGCTTTCAAGTAAGAAAAGACCGAACAGTTCTGAGAGGAAACATGTGTTATCATGTTACGTTGGGGTGTAATGAAGCTGAAGGAAGCTGCTTGAAGATGATAGAATTGCCTGGAAAAACAGGTTTTAAGATTATAGACGAAAAGGGAAGACTAGTTGCAGAGATGAAGCAGAAGCAATCATCTTCAGGAGTTAGTTTGGGGGACGATGTGTTATCTTTGATAGTCGAACCCCATATTGATCATTCTTTGGTTATGGCTCTTGTGACTGTGTATAGCTTGATCCATCATAAGCTATAAATGCTCGATTGGGCACAGTGCAGCTGTGACCTTTTTTTTCGGCTCCTCCAAGGACAAAAAGATTTTCAAGACTCTTACTTTTCTGAATCTTTGTAGTTGTTATCTGTAAATGTAACTCATAAGTTATGAGTCATGACAGATACGATGTTTGAGTCTTAGGAGTCGATTATCTGAAAGAGTGGTACAAAAATGTATATGTTCGTGAAATCAAAGTATGTGTTACACGCATAGTAAAGATTGAATAGTTTGAAATTTATAATTATATATGATCATATCTAAACTCTCTTGTTCCTTTTAAAATTATTTAGAAAAGTAGGATATACTTAATATATATACTAAAGCTGCACTGCACAAGCAAAATGACAAATTTGTATAAAAATAACAGTAGAATTTTGTAAAAGAAAAAAACTTTTGGACCAAACATTGAAAAATATAAACGTTGAAACATGAAGGACAAAAATGAACTTTTCTCGAGTTGTGTTTCTTTTTTTTTGGTCTGAAAATTGAGAGTTTCTTCTAAATACGACATGTTCTAGACAACGAGACTCAATGTTATTCCTTGTATCTTAACTAAAAGTAAATTAACTTGAATCCATAATTAGGTTGATGAACGTTGGAGAATAATGCATGGAAATTATAATAATATTTCAATGGAATAAAATAGGTGTTTTTTGAAGTTTCAGTTCAAGAGACTACTGGTTGTAAAAACGTGTGGCACATATTGCAAGATCTCCAGGCATCAAATCAAGATTAAGAATTAAAAACATTTCGTGGCACAAACGTGTTTGCACCTGTAAATTTTTTTGAAAGTTTTGCCAAAGTTTCTTCTTTCGTCTTCTTTTTTCCTTTTAAACACTTGAAGATTGGGAGTCAAAGTCGTAACTTTGCATCTAGCCGCAAGATCCCCATAGTTAAGTAAAGTCTATGCACAGGCTATATTTTAAGTGTGACGCAAGTAGGAATATCTTAAATTAAAGATAGAGCTAGCCTCTCAGGATCAAGCAGAATTCCCTTTTTTCTCCTGATTTTCTTTTTTTTTTTTGCAATTCTCTCCTAGAAAATTATATTTACTTAGGATTTTGGAAAATCTATACTAATATTTAAAATTTTACAATCAGTTATATTAAATATTTCAAATGGTTCTTCTAAGATTATGCCCAACAAGTTATTCCATCTCATCATGGTTATGACGCTATTCTGTTAAAGATTGTGTTACAAAATTTGAGGCAACACCCAATCATGTTATGATAACGGATAATCATCATCAGTTTATTTTGAGATTTTGTTTAGCTTTATTGTAACATTTATTTTCAAGTTTTACTCTTGAATTTGTGTATTGTTGTAAGCTATAAATACTATACTTGGTGTAACATAAAAGCTGTTAGATTTCTGGCCTCTTAAATCAATTTAACAATTAATCAAATCAACTAAGTAAATTTGTTGCAACAAAAGTAAAAACACATAAATTTTATCGTGGTTCAACCATCTTGGTCTACGTCCACGCGGCCATCCCCTGGCCAACAAACCAATCCACTAAGTTTCAAGAGATTACAGACACCAATGAAAACTTACCCAATTGAAGACTCATTTTTAACCCTTGCCGCCTAGGTGTAAGACTCCCTTAGTAGATTCTCTAGTTTGGCGAGCTCTCCTCGACTTACAAAAGTTCTCTCTCAAGAACACACCTTCTTCTCCCAAAGAATGTATACTAAAACATAAATAAAAGAGTCTTGAAGCTCTAGATGGATTGGTCAATACATATGACAAAACACTGACTGTGTTGCAACCCTAAATAAAACATTCAGTACATTTTGTTACACGGCATGTTGCAACACGACCTAAAACAGACAGCTTATTGCTAACTCACGAATCTGTTCCTTTTTTCTGCTCATTGCTCGCTGTCCATTCAACTAAGAATTGACATGCCTATTTAAAGGATTTGCTGCAGACATTGAGTATACGTAGGAATGTCTTCAAGTTGATCTCTTTAGCATAAGAGTTCTTGATAACTTGTACTTTATCACTTTATCACTTTATCCTCAAAGATGTAGGAACTCTTCATAACATAAACTCTATTTGAACTTGGACACTTTAAGGCATGAAGTCTTCTTTCATTCGGACTCCTCATAATCTGAACTTCATTTGAATGTGAAGTCTTCATAATCAATTACCTGCAATAGTCAAACAACTACACAAAATATCCACACAATATTTTTGCTAAAACATAGCCAATAAAATAATTAAAATCAGATCCTAACAATCTCCCCCTTTGGCTTTGTTTTGGCAAAAATTCATAAGCAATGGTTAGTATCAAAATAAGCAATGTAAACAATCTCCCCCTTAGCAAGATAACTCATAATTGAGCAAAGCTCAAAACATAAACCAAACAATTATAAACCATCCTGCCAAATTCAGTCATAAAAAAAATAGTGTAACACAAAATTTAGTAAAGCATAAATCAAACCATTGTCTTGTGAGATCCATCTCCCCCTTTGACAAAAGAAACCAAAGTAGTAAGTAGAGTATCAAAGCAATAAAAGCATAACATCAAACATCAAACAGAAATATGGACCCAGAGCAAAGTAATAGAATTTAAACATAGCAAAGTATCAGAGCAATAATCATCAAGCAAATGAACATTCAAACAACGGATTTGTAAACGAAATCAAGTAGGTTTTGTTGTCCTTTCATCAACTTCTCAAGATCAGCCATGATCTTCTGCTAATTAGCTTTAATAATGGCTTGATCGTTGCACAGCTCATAGACTTCACGTTGATGTTTCTGCACTTGTTGCAACAACACATCAGAAGTTGTTGCAGAAGTTGGTCCAACATGCCCTTCAGCTCGAGGCTCTCCCTAAATATCTACTTTAAGTTGACCCTTCAGAACAATGCCCTAGCAATTTCTCAAGAAGGTGAAGTGGTGAGTAGAGAATAGATGAGCGAGAAATCCATGTGAGACAATAAGAAGCCTTAAATTAGCAAACCTTAAAGAAGAAAGAGTTTTTCAATGACTAGAGTCCTAGATTAACATGCAACAAAGCCACAAGTTTATTGGAACTCAAACTCTCTTGAATAGTCACAACTTTTTAGCTTACCAATGTCAACACATATCTGTCATGTCAACCAATAGATTTGACGTCAAAGAAAAACTTATTTTCCCATTTTTTTCCTTTTACGACACAAGATTAGTTGAAAAAGATTGTTTCAGTCCATGTTGCAACATTACTTTACTAGTCAGCCAGTTAAGCACTTAACCTTATGAAATATTTCTCAAACATAAAACAATGAATGTCACACACAATCCACATTAATTATGATGTCATCAACAAGAAATTAGATTTATTCAATACTTAAATCACACAAGAATTTATAACTTGAATCATGTGTGTGTGTGAAAGCTATATAAAGATCTTTCTTGAAATTCCTCAGAATCAAGCTTTGCAAGATTTAGAATTTAAAACAACCTGTTCAAACAACTTGATCGTCTAATCATATTGCAAAAATTTTCATATGAATATTGGACTTGATAGCTTTCACTCTAGAACTTTCAATCTGGTCTAGGTAGCTTTTTCCAATCTCCACCTCTCTTTTTTTCGCTTTTGTTTGTTTGTTTTTTCCCCTCTTTTCCTTTCTTTTCATGTGATAATAGAGTACATGAATGGATAAAGAGACTTCTCTTTATATCCAAAGTCACTAGGAAGTCCAAATTCCTACACTTACAAACTATTAAAATCAATTTCTCAATCAGATCAAAATATAGTGTGCACAAGAAGTATGATTCAAATAATAAATCTCAAGTTGATTTAATTATCAAACTTTCACATCTCTTGAGACTTATCACTTTCAAGTTTCAATGCATGTGCCAACATAAATTGGTGCAAATACTAATAACTTTTCTCAAAACTTCAAATTTCACAGAGTCAAGTGCCTTAGTGAAAATGTATGCTAGTTAATGTTCTGTTATAACACATTCTAGAACAATCTTTTTTTGTGTCAACTACATCATTTTTTTTTTGGTTGAAAATTCATGTGTCATTTATTGTGCAGTGCAAAATTAAAAAAAAAAACAAAGTTCTCAAATTCTCTACCATGATCTCCTGTTATATGTTTTCTTACCCAGATTTGTTTCAAGTTCTGTTGTGACAAATCTACCCTTCCTTTTGGTGATTTTCTAGGCTTACCATAAAGTAAGGGATTGACAAACATACCTTTTTTTCAGATCATCAATATACCTGTAGCATCGTGGTCTGATGTGTCCAGGAATGCCGCAGTAATCACAAATTGAAACAAATCTCTTTTGCTTTCCTTCTGAAATTTTTGCCTTTGTCGCAGGGGATGTTGCAACATGCAGTTCCAACTTCGGCTCCTTAGATTCTTTGACAAAGATAGTTTTTCCAGTTGAAAGACCTTCTTGGAACCCAAGTCCAATGTAATCTCCATTTGGCTTTTGCATTGACAACATATGATCAAGCTTCAAAGTTCATGAATTCAACATCTTCATATTCCGCTGAGTTTGTTTTAGCTCACGTTGCAACTCTTCAATCTTCAAATGACTTTTGGCTGCTTGGATTTGATGGTTTCTCACAGATTTTGTCAAATCAACTTTTTGTTCCTCCAATCCATTGATCTTTTCCTCAAGCTCCTGATTCTTCTTGCATACAATCAGCCATTTTTCATATATCTCCTTGTATGCTTTCATGATTCCTTCTTCATCCAGATCACCATCACTCTCTGTTTCAGAATTTGTGCTGCTGTCATCTGATAACACATGTTCTATTGTGGACGTTGTTACAACAGATGGTGCGACATCAGTTAAAACAGTCTTTTCGCCATTCTGCCATGTTGCAACAGTGAATGCAACATAGTTGCTGGTGTATCCTTCATCACCTTTAGAAACATCATCAGAATCTTCATCACTCCAAGTAGTATTCATGGCCTTGTTCTTTTTCTTCAAGGTATTTGCACATTCAGCCTGTATATGACCAAAACCTTCGCACTCCCTGCACTGAATAGCTTTATTTTTCTTTTTATCCTCAAACGTTCTTCCATTCTGCCTTCTAAAAGTCTCAGGATTTGTTGAAACAGTTTGCTTCCTTTCAAAAGTTGTTGGCCTATATCCACTTCTCTGCTTCTTCCATTTTTTCAGCACTTTGTTAAAATTCTTCGAGAGCAATGCTAAAGATTCAGTGATTTCTGCATCTTCATCATGGTAAGAGCATTGATCATTTCGACTTTGAACTTCAGCTTGGAATGCAATATTTTTCTCCTTTCTTTTTTGTTTGAACTTCATCTCAAATGTTTGAAGTGAACCCATTAATTCATTCAACTTCATTTCATCAACATTTTTTGCTTCTTCAATGGCAGCAACCTTGATGGCGAATCTTTCGAGAAGTGATCGTAACACCTTCCTCACAAGCTTTGAATCTGAATATTTTTCTCCAAATGCAAACGCCTCATTTGCAATGTCACACAACCTGCAATTGAAATTAGCCATAGTCTCATCCTCTTGCATCTTCAATTCCTCAAATCTTGTTGCAAGAATTTGAAGTTTGGACATTTTGACTGTTGTTGTTTCTTCATATACAGTCTGTAAAATAGTCCAAGCATCTTTAGCAGTTTCACAAGTTGAAATCAGTTTAAATTGATTTAGATCTACAACATTAAAAATCGCATTCAAAGCCTTAGAATTATTGTTAGCCAAACGATCTTCATTTGCGTTCTACTGATCCTCAGTTTTCGGCATATTAATTCCTTCATCATTCTTTATTGTAGGATACGTCCATCCTACGACAACTGCCCTCCAAGCTTTTTCATCAATGGATTTGATAAATGTTCTCATCCGAGCCTTCCAATATGGGTAGTTTGATCCATCCAGTAATGGTGGTTTGGAAATTGAACTTCCATCACGAAATGTGTCCATATCTGCAAAACAGCCAGAAAAAAAAACTTTCCCAAAAATCTGACTGAGTTAGTTCAGTAACCTACTCTTGATGCCACTTGTTAGATTTATGGCCTCTTAAATCAATTTAACAATTAATCAAATCAACTAAGTAAATTTGCAGGAAAATAAATTTGTTGCAACAAAAGTAAAAACACATAAATTTTATCGTGGTTCAACCATCTTGGTCTACGTCCACGCGGCCATCCCCTGGCCAACAAACCAATCCACTAAGTTTCAAGAGATTACAGACACCAATGGAAACTTACGCAATTGAAGACTCCCTCTTAACCCTTGCCGCCTAAGTGTAAGACTCCCTTAGTAGATTCTCTAGTTTGGCGAGCTCCCATCGACTTACAAAGGTTCTCTCCCGAGAACACACATTCTTCTCCCGAATAATTTATACTAAAACATAAATAAAAAAGTCTTGGAACTCTAGATGGATTGGTCAATACATATGACAAAACATTGACTGTGTTGCAACCCTAAATAAAACATTCAGTACATTCTGTTACACAGCATGTTGTAACACGACCTGACACAGACAGCCTATTGCTAACTCACGAATTTGTTCCTTTTTTTGCTCACTGCTCGCTGTCCATTCAACTGAGAATTGACACGCCTATTTAAAAGATTTGCTGCAGCGTTGAGTATACGTAGGAGTGTCTTCAAGTTGATCTCTTTAGCATAAGAGTTCTTGATAACTTGTACTTTATCACCTTATCCTCAAAGATGTAGAAACTCTTCATAATATAAACTCTATTTGAACTTGGACACTTCAAGGCATGAAGTCTTCTTTCATTCGGACTCCTCATAATCTGAACTTCATTTGAATGTGGAGTCTTCATAATCAATTACCTGCAATAGTCAAACAACTACACAAAATATCCACACAATATTTTTGCTAAAACATAGCCAATAAAATAATTAAAATTAGATCCTAACAAAAGCAATATAGAGAAATATAATAATTTTCTCCAATCTCTTTCATGGTATCAGAAGATAACAACTAACGTCTTCTTTACTGTTGATCATGTTTGTTTTCCGCTGCTCCATGGCCTCCTCCTTCTCTCTTTCTACCTACAACATCAAAGCCTTCGTCACTATTGCTCTTGACCATACCAATTATCTAACATGGAAAAATCAAATCACTCATTTCTTCTAATTTAACGATCTCCTCAAATATATTGATGGCTCATTTCCCAAACCTTCCAACACTACTAGTGCCACGACTTCCTCTTCATCTACCACTACAACTGAATCCTCGTCCCCTTCCTCAACTCCCTTTATTCCTCTTGACGAATGGCTTCGTACCAATAGCTTTATCACGGCCTGTATCAACGCTACCTTATCTGACGCTCTCGTTCATTAGGCTGTGGATTATGACACAACTCAAGAACTCTGGCTCTCTCTTGAACAGTCCTTTCTCCATCAATCCCTCGCTTGTCGTACCCTCCTTCGCTTCCAGTTACGCTCCATAAAAAAAAATAGCTTGACAATTGTTGAGTTTCAGCAACAAATTCGCTCTCTTTCCTCCTTTTTAGCGGCTATTGGTGATCCTATTCCTTACAAAGATCTGGTTATTATAACGCTGGATGGTCTGCCAAAGTCTTATAGACCCTTTATTACCGCTATTGAGAACCTTGAGCCTACTCTAACCTTTTCCCAACTCTGTGCCAAATTGTTCACCCATGAACAACGTGTTCTCCTTGATAAGGATGATGGCTTGTCTCCTATTAATTCTTCTGTCACTGCTTTGACGTCTCAAGTGCATAAAGCTTCACTCTCTGACAATACATTCATTTCGGTTTCCTCTCCCCCATACAACTCGTCCAAATCTCATCATTCTTCCTCTCCTTACTTTATGTCACATCCATCTAATAATGCTTCAAAGTCAATGCAATCTTATAATTCCTCTCAACAATCTGGTAGTAATTCACGTGGGGGCTACAAAGGCAAATGCCAAATTTGTCAAAAGCAAGGGCATTTTGCATCTAGGTGTCGTTATCGATATGCTCCACCCAAAAATAATAGTGCACCGCCTCAATACGTTAGGTATCATCAATACCAACAGTCTTACCCACCACTTCTTCCTACACCTGCGCCATCTTCCTCTTGGATTTCAAATTCCAGTACCACATCCCATATGACCTCTGATCTAATGCTCATGCAATATATGCAACCTTATGCTGGGTCGGACCATGTTTTAATTGTTGATGGTAAGTCTTTTTCCATTTCTAGTGTTGGTCATTCCTCCTTCTCACACAATAATCATACTTTCTCACTTCATAATATTTTACATGTTCCTAAACTTACTCGTAATTTACTCTCTGTTTCCAAATATACTCATGATAATGGTGTCTCATTAGAATTTTTTCCATCTAAATGTGTTGTTAAGGACCTCCGCATCGGGAAGCCTCTTCTTCAGGGCCGCGTTGATTCTAATCTTTACACTCTTCCAGTTTCGTCTCCTGTGGTGTCCAGTTCGTCCAGTGCCTTCACTGCTACTAGAGTTCCTACAAGTCTTTCGCATAGTCGCCTTGGCCACCCCTCGAAGCCAGTCCTGTCGTTTCTTCAATCTTAGTAGTTTTTAGATTTTTCTTATTTCAAGTCTATTAATAAAACTTGTACTGCTTGTATATTAACCAAGAGTCATAAGTTACCCTTTTTACCTTCAACTAGTGTTTCTCAATTTCCGTTAGAAGTCATTCATTGTGATGTTGGGGGTCCTGCCCCTATTAATTCTTGTTTTGGTTTTAGATATTTTGTCTTGTTTATTGATGAATATAGTCGCTATACGTGGTTGTATCCTCTTAGGAATAAAAGTGATTGTTTTAATTCTTTTGTGCAGTTCAAATCCTTAGTTGAAAATTTATTCTCTTCGCACATTAAATACTTTCAATGTGATGGTGCAAAAGAATTAACACAAGGTTCTTTAGCTAACTTTCTAACCAAACAAGGTATTCAATATCATATATCATGTCCTCATACTTCGGAACAAAATGGATTGGCTAAATGTAAAATTGGCCATATCACTGAAATGGGCACGACTCTTTTATTTAATACATATTCACCAAAGCAATTTTGGCTTGAAGCATTTACTACTGCTGTCTTTTTAATTAATCGTCTGCCTACTCCAGTTCTCAATCATCATTCTCTGTTTTTAAAGTTGTATGGTCGGCCTCCTGATTATAGGTTTTTACGTGTTTTCGGTTGTCAGTGTTTTCCTCACTTAGGTGCCTATAAGCAAGACAAACTTAGTCCCAAATCTACTCTCTGTGTATTTTTGGGTTATAGTGACGTTCATAAAGCATACTGTTGCTACAGTCTAGCTACACGGCGTGCCTATCTCTCGCATCACGTGGTTTTTGATGAAACTACTTTTCTGTTTCGGATACAAACTCAATCTCCTCCAAATTCGTATGCATCACCATCACGCGTGTCGTGTCCTACTCCATTGCAATTACCTCTCAACTTATCTGATTCATCTCTATCTCATTCTCTCTCATCTTCAACGCATGGTCCCACTCGATAACCTTTAGTCAAACGCGTTCACACTTCCTCAAGCTTACCTAACACTTCATTAAATAATCGGGTCCTACATATTTCTCCTAGGATTATGGCACAAACATACACACATTAACCACCATAAAATACTCCAATGTCACCAATATTCCACGCGCCCCACTGACCAAACATCCTCAACTTCAACTTCTGCGGACCCCACTTCCCAAACACCTTTAGCCTCCACTCACATGAATTCCAAAGCTTTAACATTGTCACCTACTCCATCAAAATTAATTCACCAAATGTCACCATCAAAATTCCCAATCGGCCCCGCGTCATCACATGGGTTGTCTTCCCCTTTAATCCATCTAATGCCAGTTTTTCACTCTCCTATTCGTGCGATAGGCTCACCTATTCAATCTTAGCTGGACCCAGTACTTAGTCCAAAACTCCATGTCCATT
This sequence comes from Ehretia macrophylla, assembly GCA_037974665.1. Lineage (NCBI taxonomy): Eukaryota > Viridiplantae > Streptophyta > Magnoliopsida > Boraginales > Ehretiaceae > Ehretia > Ehretia macrophylla. Next base: position 8,456,806 of record CM075764.1, on the reverse strand, counting down.
CTCCACCTCCAATCACGTTACCCTGTCCCGTGGACCCACTTGTCAGCTCATCTCCTGAATCATCCTTACTTGGTCTTCAATACTTTTCATTGGCCCCTATCCCCACTATGTCACATCCTGTTTCTTCCTCTAATCTTCACCTAATAGTTACTCGTTCCAAGGATCAGACACGTAAACCGAAGACGGACTCAGACTTTATTGCTTATCACACTTCTCCTCTCAATATACCTGAAATTGAACCCTATACTTATTCTCAAGCTCGCAAATTTCCACAGTGGAGGGCTGCTATGGTGTTTGAATATAATGCTCTTTTGCACAATGGTACCTGGACTTTAGTCCCCAGACCGGCAGCAACAAACATTGTTGGATGTAAGTGGGTATTCCGAATCAAGCGCAAGTCCGATAGAACTGTTGATTGTTACAAAGCACGCTTAGTGGCAAAAGGTTACAATCAAGAAGAGGGTCTTGACTACACGGAGACAGTCAGTTCAGTGGTCAAGCCCACTACTATTCGGGTCATTTTATCAATGGCAGTTTCAAACTGATGGGAGATTCGACAACTTGATGTTAATAATGCTTTCCTGCATGGTCTACTCAGTGAAGATGTATATATAATGCAACCTCTTGGCTTTGAGAATCATGTTTATTCTCAACATGTATGTAAGTTGAATAAAGCATTGTATGGGCTTAAACAAGCTCCTCGAGCTTGGTTCTCTCGCCTAAGTGGTTTTTTTACTCAACTTGGGTTCACTGCTTCAAAGTCGGACTCTTATCTACTTTCATGGCTCAGTCAGTATCTTTATGCCAGTGTATGTCAACGATATTGTTATCACTAGAAATTTCTCTCCTACTATTGCTACGACTATTGCCAAACTTAATCATCAGTTTGCCCTCAAGGATCTCGATAAGCTCTCGTATTTTCTTGGTGTGTAGGTTCATTCATTGCAGGATGGTCTATTATTATCTCAGAGGCAATACATTGTTAACTTACTGGCCCGTACCAAACTTTCTAAAGCCAAAGTTGTTGCCTCTTCAATCGCTCCGAATTATTAACTTTCTCAGTTTGTTGGGGACCCTTTTTCTGATCCCACTTATTATCGTAGTGTTGTGGGAGCTTTGCAGTACTTGACGCTCACACGTCCTGAAATTTCACTTGCTTTCACTAAGGTCTGCCAGTTTATGCATCAGGCCACCGAGACTCATTAGTCTGCTATTAAACGTATTCTCCGATACCTCAAGGGTACGCTGTCACATGGCCTCTATATTCGACACTCTATCGATCTTGCTCTATATGCCTATTCAGACTCTGATTGGGCTGGTTGTCCTGATGATCGTTGCAACACACATGGGTTTTGCATCTTTTTAGGCCCCAATCTCATATCTTGGTCGTCAAAGAAACAGACTACCACAGCCAGATCTATTACGGAGACAGAGTATAGGGCTATTGCCTATGCTACAACGGAAATTTGTTGGCTTCAGTCTCTACTTGCTGAGCTTCGTCTTCTCTCGGCCGCGCCTCCAACACTTTGGTGTGACAATATTGGTGCCACATATCTCACTGTCAATCCTATCTATCATTCTCGCACCAAACATATTGAGGTAGATGTTCATTTCGTACGGGAAAAAGTGGCTACTAAACAACTACAGGTTTGCTTCATATCGACTGTTGATCAATTGGCTGACATCATGACTAAGGGTCTTTTAATTTCAAGGTTTTCTTTGCTTCATCGCAAGCTCACCGCTTGTGATCCGGTTTCGCTTGAGGGGGCGTGATAACAAATAATCATCATCAGTTTATTTTGAGATTTTGTTTAGCTTTATTGTAACATTTATCTTCAAGTTTTACTCCTGAATTTGTGTATTGTTGTAAGCTATAAATACTATACTTAGTGTAACATAAATAAAAAAAATAGAGAAATATAATAATTTTCTCCAATCTCTTTCATGTTAAGAATCAAAAAAAATTGAGTTAACACATGTTGGTATCAATGTAAAATAATCACGCGTGTCTTAACTTAATAAAGTTGTTCCTATAACAAACTTGATACCCCAATAACATTAACCTATTTGTTATACTATGATGTGAAAACCTAACTTGCATAACATTAATCTTAATTTTGCTCTTTTTAATTTCAAATACAAACTGGGTTACGTACCTTACATGCATAAGGCAGGCATACATTTCACCCTCTATATATGCAAGCAAACTAGGTAAAATCCAAAACCAAGAAGCTATTGCAGCAGAAACATTTCCTGGGTAAGACCCTAATGGGCGTCTTATGTCCTATATGATGCATCTCAGAAAGCACCAAATAAAAGAAGTGTAATATTGATTTAACTTATTACTGCACTTTAGAATATTTATTAATTGCAACATTAACAAAAGGGTTACAAAAGGCTTTAGTTTTAGTCAAAAAAAATTGTTATAACAAATTACCTATGGCGAGGGTTATTTTTTTCTTATTGTTGTTATTTGAATTAATGAGATCTGCCTAGAATATTGATGGAAATGGAGCATTAACTTTTAACACTTGTTTAACTTGAGCGATGTAAGAAAGCTAAAATATGGAACTTTGGACTTCAAATTAAGAAAAAAGCTTCCTTATTGTCTGCGCATGCCTTTCATATAACACATTAAGCTTAGATAAGAAGTATTGCTTGCGTAAGTAAGAATCTAAAAACAACTAAAAATAAATAAATTCTAGCTAATAGGACCCATATGGATGCTTCTCCAAACTTACAAGGTATAACAGTAAGCAGATAGCCAAAGAATTCCACTTTTTCATGACATAAATAAATTTAAGCACGTGTAGCAAATACATAGATTATTTGCGTGGTTTTTATACTACTTTCTTGAATAACAAACGCAATAATACATAGAAATAGTCAAAAGACTAGGGGAATTTCGGACACTAAAATAATAGGGCTCAAGCCGAACAGACATGTTTTTCTTTTTCTTTTTCTTTTTTTTGTCGAAATGCTGAATAGAATTCATAAGGCAAAAAATGCACGTTCAGATATATATGGACATTATAAAACGTGACAAAAGATTCCTTTTGACCAATATTAATCTTTTACACTTTAAGCTACTATTCATCAATCTTCATATGATGACCACATAATAAAGTAACAAAAACTCAATTACGAATCATACAACTAATATATTAGTCTAAAAAAAAACCACATTGCAATATTTTATTATGGTTGAACTCTTTTGCCAATATTCGCGTTTCGCTGGACTATATATAACCTTCTTCAAGAAACTATCAAGTATAGCAGTATAGCTAACTGACTTGAGTTTTCAGTTTGGGTTAATTTTGAGTTTTGACCCTCTCAAGTTCAAGTTCTCAATAATATTAATGGCTAGAGATTATCTTCAGACTCAATATTCTTCCTCTTACACAACATCAAGAAGAGAATCATTCACTCTATGGATGAAATCACTTGTGTTCCACGGTAATGGATGTGCTGTTTATGATTCAAATGGTCAACTTGTATATCGGGTTGATAATTATGACCAGAAACGCAGCAACGAAGTCAATCTCATGGATCTTCATGGCAAACTACTCTTTTCTGTAAGACAAAAGGTACCAAACAACACCGGTTTCTTCTTCCTATTTTAGCAATTCAGTAGCAATTAAGGGTTGTGTTTAATAGAGAGACTCGAGCAAGACATCATTAATCTAATGTTTTACTTTGCATTAATTTGTGCTATGCAGAGAGCACCAGTTTTCAGACACTGGGATGGATACAGATCCAGCAATTCTAAGCCGAATCAAGAACTACCATGCTTTCAAGTAAGAAAAGATCGAACAGTTCTGAGAGGAGAAATGTGTTATCATGTTACTTTGGGGTGTAATGAAGCTGAAGGAAGCTGCTTGAAGATGCTAGAATTGCCTGGAAAAACTGGTTTTAAGATTATAGACGAAAAAGGAAGACTAGTTTCAGAGATGAAGCAGAAGCAGTCATCTTCAGGAGTTAGTTTGGGGGATGATGTGTTATCTTTGATAGTGGAACCACATATTGATCATTCGTTGGTTATGGCTCTCGTGACTGTATATAGCTTGATCCATCATAAGCTATAAATGCTCGATCGGGCACAGTGCAGCTGTGGCCTTCTTGTTTTTTTCGGCTCCTCCATGGACAAAAAGGTTTTTCAAGATTCTCACTTTTCTGAATCTTTGTAATTGTCTGAGTCACGACAGATAAGATACTTGAGTCCTGCGAGTCGATTATCCAAAAGAATGGTACAAGAATGTAAATGTTCGTGAAATCTGTGCATTTTGCACGCACTATATAGTAAGGATTGAAGAATTTGAAAATTTCGTGTGGCTGATCATCCTCTTGACGTTTCTGCTAATATGATAAATTTTGTTCTGGTGACTTCCTGATGGATAATCAATTAATTTGTTTTTTGCTGAGTTATAGATAATCAAAGCTTCTTGTGTTCCATTGATTTTCGGTTGTTTATTCTTCTTAATTATAATTTTTATTATCTTTTATTGCGTGCGAATATGGGATCTCTTCCGAACTATGTCCAACTACGTCACAAATTGAAAAACTGTACCATTTAAGCTTATTATACGGTTAGTTTAATTACTGTTTCTGGATGAATTAAAGGGATTAAAAAAATGAACTCGATGGAACTCTTATTCAAAATTAATTGCCACAAAATATGCGTTGTCTGATAATTTTTATATCTTTTATTGCGTGCGAATCGATCTCTTCCAAACTATGTCCAACTACGTCACCAGTGGAACAACTGTGCCATTCACTTTTATTATATGATTAGTTTTACTATTATTTCATTATGAACGGGATTAAAAGATGATTTTGATCGATCTCTTATTCAAAATTAATTGACACAATATATGAGTTTTCTTATATTGGAAGGGCCAATGCTCAAGATGAATCACGCCAAGAGATGCGTTAATTTGAAGTCCACAAGGGTTCTGATAAACAACCAATGCCGAGTAATTAATTCATTGTTTACTTTTTCATTGGACAATTCAGTTTTTATTTCTTGATTTTGCTTAGCTTTCTGCAGTAGATATTGGTAGAAGTGTTAAAGATCTCTTTATAACGTCAGAATATTATGACGAGATCTTTACAAATCTTAGCCGGTGAATTTAATTGACCATTCAAATTTATCTGATTATATAATATTGACGTGACTATCATATCTAAATCCGTGGATAAGAGGATCCTTACACATTTTTGAATTATCACAATTTTTCTTCAATGCTTTTAACATGCTACAAAAAAACAAATGCAACCAGTTTCTTTATATTATTTATTCCTTTGGTTGGCTTTAAAAAAGAATTGTTAGTATATCTCATCAAGATTTCTTGCTTACTAGGCAATATAGCAGCAAGAGGCTAAGCTACAGCATTATATCTCATCGAAAATTGTTAAATTTATGAAATACTTAGCTTGCATTTGAGTAAGGAAGTCAACTTAGAGATTTTTAAGTTAAAAAAAGAAGAAAAAACAAAACCAAAATGTGGTATTTTATATTTTATTTGGCACATGGGCAATAATTAATAATGTGAATTCATTATTGGGGTAGCATCTAACAATTCTGTCAAATGAGAAATTGAGCATTCTTATATATCACTGGAACAATATTTTATCATTTTCTATTTAATTATTAAATAAATAAGAAATTGACAAATATCTTACCATACAAAGTGAAATATCACCGGAGTGACATAGAATTTATACTCTAAATGATTACACGAACAAACCTGGATTTATTCTCTGAAATTTAAATCTTGATGCATAGAGAAATGTTATGGTCAGTTTAAGCAATAACCACACAAAATGCTCAGACCCTGCACCACAACTTGGGTGGTTTGAATTGAAATTACTAATGCTGCAGGCTACAAGTGTAATGGGTGTAACGTTCCACGTTGTCGACAAACTTGCTGCGAATAAGATTTATAAGTTAGCGTTGTAAACTTAAGTGATAACTCATACTAATTGTTTTGGACGTAACTAATATTAGTCTTTATTAATATTTGATCTAAAACGATTATTCTCAAGCCCTTTTTTTGCTATTACAGGTCCAGTTCTGGCCCTGATCTGCATTCTTTCAAGAGAATTTGTAAATAAAGAAAGGTCTTTTGAATTGTAATATAAGATGCAAATCAGGTGCTTAGTGAATCAAGATACCAATTTAGGCTTGGCTGATATATTTTAAGTAACTTGAAAGGTATGCATTTATATGTCAAAGCTGTAAGGCCTGCAAAAGACAGCCAAACATCATGGATCCTACGATCCTACAGCTTTAGATCAGAATTGCATTCACAGTGAATACAACTAATGATGCATATATACCTATCAGAAAGACAAACCTACTCAACTAGAGTGGAGTGTAATGGTCGGGGTAGGGGCTTAGTGTAGGAAAAAATTTTGAGCTCAAACCACAGCTTGGATCTCCATTATATCAGAAATAAATAAATAAATAAAAAGAAGAAAAAAAAAGAAAAAGAAACAAACAAACTTACTTAGCCAAAGAAAATCATAACTAAGTCAAAAAATTGAAAGCAATATGTTTATATAAAATAGTCCTCGGACACTGTTATCTGGAGCAGCTACAATGACTTTACAGAAAATTTCTGATTTAGGTTCTGAGCTGAGCTGAGCTGCATAAAACCTATATGATAAAACTACTATAAAACTATGTATCATAACCCACTGGGGAAATCAAATAACACGAGCAAGAAGGAAAAAGAATAAAAGAACATATATGACCACTTTACAAATTCTTTATTATTATTATTATTATTTTTTTTTTTTTTGTAAATTGTCTGACCGAACTTTCACATCAATCTTGTTCACTGGATTAGGCCCTTTGTTGATTTAACAAGTTAAAGTTTATTTCCCGGGTTAGTGAACCGTAATCAGCTCTTCTTTGCATTCTTAAGATTGCGTAATCTCATTACAAGCTGTTGTCTTTCGCCCTCCACCTCTGCAAACTTGAGGCTTATCTCAGAGTATCTTTCTTGCATTTCTTTCAGTTCGTCTTCCATCAGTTTGTTCCTCTCCTTCAGTGATGCCATTTCATTTAATAGTTCATCGGTATCTCTGGTACTAGAAGCCTTTGGTTCTTTATCTGATAAGTCATCATCATTGCTGCAAGGAGGATTGACAAAATAAAGGAATAAGCTCCAAAACAAAGTATAATCTTGTGGCAAGTCCATCATGGAAACATAAATCAATATAGTGCTATTGCAAAGAAGACAGCCAGCAGCAAGATTAAGGTAGGGCAGAAGAAAAGAGTCGAACAAAACATTTTGAATTATCACCAGATCATACCTCTTTAATGATGATGTTGGACAATTATTCTCATTGGACAAAATTGTGGAAGGGCTCATATATTCAGCTGTATCTCTCACTTCTTCAGTCGGTTTGCAATTCACATGGTCCTTAATAGGTACCTATTTTCCACGAGAACAAGTAAGTTTATTGCTGCTTATTGGTAGTACTTCGGCTCTAAAGTTGACAAAGATATGTGACATATTAATAGCCTATTAATTACCTTTTCAGGTATGTGTTCGCAGAAGTGCACACTGTTCTGATGGAGAACTTCCAAGCTTTTCTCTAATTCTTCGATCTTGTTCTGAAGATCCTTCTCCTTTTCCAAAAATGAATTCGTTGATGTCTCGAGGGCAGCTTCCTTCAGTTTGATCTGACCCTGTTGGTCATCAATAACAGAATTACCACAGCAGATCATAGAAGTGAACCAAATTGGCAGATATGCAAATGTGCTCAATATTCAAGAAATATTTCCAAAGCAAGAGAACAAGTTACAAGCAAAGATCACAATATAATATGCCTTCTAGAAAAATTGTTCGATCTTGTTCACCTAGAGCACCTAGGAGTAACATGTATTTGGTAATAAAACCTGGCATTCATTTGAGGATCATATAATTTTAAATATATGGATGTGAAAACATACCTCAAGCAACCTTATTTTCTCCTTAAGATTTGCAACCTCTTTAGCACCAAAAGGAACCAGCGGTGATTTATTGGCTTTCAGAGTGGGTTTGACACCATCAGGAGCTGCTGCTCGGCTATTTCCATCCTTGAGCTTCTTCTCCATCATCTTGACTGCATCTTCTTTCTTCTTGAGATCACTTTTTAGTTGAATCAATTGCTTCTTTAGTTTCTCTTTCTCCAACTCGTCGTCATACAAAGAATGCATCAGTTCATCGCGCTCAGCTTTAAGTGTGTCCACGTTGGCCTGCAAATTTGCAAGTATCGTCTCCTTTTCATGCTCAAGACGCCTCATCTGGTCTAATTCCTTGAGTGACTCCTCTGCTTCTTTCTTCACAACAGAAAATCTGCTTTCCAGCTCAGCTCTTTCATTGTCCCCCTGTTCAATCAGCATTTCCATTTCCTTAATCGATTTTCGCATGCGTTCCAATTCAACAGTCAATGTTTCTTTCCTATCTGCCAGTTCTGAAAGAGACTTGTTTTCTGTTGAAAGAGTTTCTATATCAGCTTTAAGCAATAAAATCTCTTGTGAAAGAAGCCTGTTAGTTTCTTCTGCACATTTTTCCTGATTTTCAAGCTTCATGGATTTTTCTTCAATTTCTGACTGCATTCGTTCTATCTGTTTTGACAATGAAATTACTTGGTCGGAAAGCTCATGCAGTCTTACTTCATAGTGATCTTTCAGTGACTCAAGCTCCTCATTAGCTTTTTGGAGCATCTCTTCTAAATGACTTTTATGAAGACGTAGGTCATTGGCTTCCATCAGTGCTTTAGTAGCCAGTTTCTCATTTGCCTCGAAAGTAGATGCCATTTGCATGGAGAGCCTCTTAAATTCCTCTTGGAGCCGTTCTGCAGTATTAGCATTTTGCCATCGTGTCTTTCTCAAGGTTTCCTCAGCTCGTATTGCTCTCTGTTCTTGTTCAACTTTGGCATGAGTAAGAGTTTCCAGATCAGCTTCAAATCCTTGTGCCTGCTTTTCTAGTTCTTCCTCTAAATCTTTGACATGAGTTTCAAGTTCACTTATTGTGTCCAAGGATTTGGATAGCTCTCTCTCTCGCTTCTTCAGCTCATTCTCCAGGTTCTCGATCTGGGCTTCAAGTTCACTTACAGTGACATAAGAGGATGTACATTCATACTGCACCTTCAGTTGTTCCTGCAGCCGACTTTGGTCCAGTTTACATGACATATCATGGTTTTCCTGCTTCAGGATCTCATAGTCAAGAGCAAGCTGCTCCATCTGCACTTCCAATTCATCTTTCTCTCTCCTGTATATCTCTATTTCACTGTGGAGGTCCATAATTTTCTGCTCCAGCAGGTACATTTCTTTAGCATCACTATGCTCCTTCACAAGCTGCTCTAGTGCCTTTTGCTCCTCATCATCATCTTCTTCTTCTTCTTCACGCTTTGAGTTTGCTTGCCGTAGCTTTTCCGCACCATCATTTGTAGTTGATTTATTGGAAAGGTGAAACACCTCTGTATTCCTTTGTTCCAACATCTCATCAAGGTCACGCACAGCAAGAATTAACTCAGAGTTTGATTCTTGTGTCTTCTGAAGCTGTATCCGAAGATTGGCATTCAGGTCCTTCTCATAATTTAATTCTTGTCTGAGTTCTTGAACCAGAGCCTGAAGATCCCCTCCCTCAACTTGCGACATGCTTTTGGCTTTAGCCTCATCTAGATGTTTCTGCACGGATTTTAATTTTTCACATTCTTCTCTTAAGGAGTCCCTTTCCTTCTTCAGGCTAATAGCTTCTCTCAAGAGATCTTGCCCCTTTTTGCTCTCCTTCACAATTTGCTTACGAAGAGTCTGTAGTTCCATCTCTGACACTTCTGCCTGCCTTGCCAGAGCAGTGAGCTCAGATTTTAGTTTTTCAACATCATCATCTGCTGCCTCTTGAGAAGTCATTCTTTGAAGAGCTTCCCTTGGAGTGCTAGAAGAGTCATCTGTACTTACTTCAACAGCAGAACCTCCTAGCCACTCCCATTTTGATCTGTGATGCTCATCGGAAATAGTTGTTGGTACTTCATTAGTTGGCCTCTGTGGACCTGGTGCATGATTCATCAGAGAAGAAAGCAAGTTGGTTGGATCCTGGTGGATGTTATTGATCTTCAATTGAAGTTCCATTGGTGTATCAAGTCCGGAGCTGCTGTCTGAACTTGACAATGTTACATCAGATCCACTAGAAGTCCTATGGTTCCTATTGGCGTCTCCATTTTGCAAAATTGTCTTATTATATGTTTTATCCTGTAAAACAATGAATTATAGATAAGATATTATCAATCATCCCATTTAAAAAATGACCGGTAGCTACAAAACCATCAATTTGCCCCAAATTCCAATCACATAGGATAACAAGATCTTCAGAACCTCCCATTCTTGTAATCAAATCCACGTTTCAAAACATCTATTGGCAATTATATTTAAGAGAAAAATATGTTTATTCATTTGTCCATATAAAGTAAGACCTTACTTCCACAGAATTGCTTAGGACGCTTCCATCAATTTCACCATTGCTTAGCTGTGCCCTCAAGCTCCTATCCGGGAAATTAACCTTTGCAGTTTCACTTTCTTCAACCTCTCTGTAAAAATCAAAATAAAATTTAGAAAAAGAACCAAATTTATTCAACCAAGGACTAAAAAGCTTTTAATAAAATAGAAATCTAGATCGATATCATCCATTGGTACCTTTGATCCTCAGAATCCTGCAGTCTTTGAATTGATACCTGTTTAAAGACAAAAAGGACATATAAGGATTCTTCAAATTTATCAGATCATAATGTAGAATGTCGATAGCATTAAGTTTTGATCAATTCTCTCTCTTTCCCCCTCACACAGAGCAGGAAAAATTATGCACTTCTTTCGAAGAAATTATACATAAACCAGTTAGAATTTAGGAAATTTATTAAGAGAGACACTAACATGCAATAGAAGCTCAGATTTGGAATTCTTGAGGGGAAGAGAAACAGAGGACATCTTCGTAGCCTCAGCGTAATTCGAAAAATCAATGGAAGCCTCTCCAACAACTCCAGCTTTTGATGCACCCTACATTTACCAAACATAAGAACTCTCACATCTAAGTCACTTAGCTAGTAAGAAATGTAGATAACAATATGAGTACATTCCAATATTCCACAACTTTTCATACCGTTCCCACAACAAAGCGATAGATTCTCTCATGAATCTTCCCAGATTTCGACTCTCGATCAAACTTCACAGTTTCATACACCGGATTCTCCCAATAACAGCTCCCATCTCGAACTGTCGCCTTCTCTAATTTCGCCGTTGGCTTTCCAACGTCGGCAGGAATCACAGATATCATCAATGCATCTATACCAACCTGTGTCACCTGCAAAATACCCAAAAAAATTAAAGAAAATAGGAAAAGAATTCATTTATTATATACAATCAAAATCATAAGTGAAAAATCAAACCGAAAAATTTTACACTGCACCTGGATATAGCTAAAGCTAAGAGCACAGTCCAATATATTTTCATTATTCATCTTTATAAAAGGAAAAATCGACACATATTAGTAAACTATAAATAGATAGTGATATATTAAATTAGCAAATCACATTGCTTTTAAACATACCTCAACACCATTCATAATTATAAGAAGAAGAAAAAAAAAAAGGAAAAATCCAATCTTTGACGAAAATGTTTGACCAAATTCAGTAAAATGCATACACATACACTGATGCATTAACCACAAGAGACATTTACATATATACATGTGTGCCTGTGCGTGTATGTATATATACCTGAGTTGCATGGAACTGCAACTTGAAAACAGCTTTGATCTTGTTCTTTTCGCTTCTCCATCGCGCCGACCGAAACATTTTCTTCCCTTCTTAAGCTTCAAAAACACATTTTTCTTCACTCACTCAATTCAGCACTCAACTCGCCGGAGCTCAGCTCAGTGCTCACCGGAGCTCCGGCGAAATTCGCCGTAAACCCACCATTCAAATCAAGATCAACGTGGCAACCAAAATTGAGAATACCCAGATGGAGTTTTGCAGCTCAGAGTCGAGAATGATAGAGCTTCCAGTGTGCACTGAGTGGACTCAGTTGTATCAGCCCGAGTTAACTCAGTATAAAAATGGAGTCTTTAATGTATGCTCTGTTCTCAGAGGTTTGATCACATTAAGCCCTCGTGAGTTTATTAAGAATGAGCCGTGAAAGATGTTAGATCTGAAGAGGAGAAGAAGTTCTCTTATTTGTTTCTCTCTCTACAATGTAATACTAATGTAGAGTGATGTGTATGTCTGCTTATGTTTCTCACTCTATATCTTGTTCACATAACATGTAGTAATAAAATATAATTAATATATATGCATACATATACATATAATTTGCATATATGTATAATTTGGATTTTAATTTATTTTATTAGCAAAATAAAAATAAAAAAATGAAGAGGAAGCTTCTGCGGTAAACTAAGATGTTGGATCAGACATTAGGTGAGTGGTGTTATGTTTAAACTATTTTTGGGATTGTCTGATGTGAAGTAGCAGTGTGATATGGAGGGTATTGAATTGACTAATGTACCCTTTAATAATAATACTCAATTGTTTGGTTTGTTGTGGTAAGTTAAACCTACTCTAGGATTCGACATTTAATATAAAAAAAAAAAAAACCTACTCTAGGAAGCATATTAAAATTGCCACATTCTTCTTCAATTGGCTATATTCCAAAAAGTCCAAGGTAAAAGATTGCAAGTTATTTATTGAATTGGTAAAAAGTAGGGACATTTGTCGTTGCTAGTAAATATAATTAATTTAATAATGAAGTTTACATCAATTGATTCTCCCCGAGGGAAAATCTTGAATAATACGCGGCCATCATATATAATTAATAAGAAACATGAGCACTTGTTTTTTTTTACAAAAAGAAAATAAAGGATGATTAATACTCCATCTTTTAGTCATGGCAGTGGAACCAAGATATAATTTTTGGATTATTATTAAAAAACAAGACTTGCTTGAATGGGTCAATATGGTAACAGTTGTGCACTAGTGAAAACTTGAGAAAAAATCATGACAAAAAAAAGAGACCTTGAGAAAAAATAGAATACGAATTTATCAGGGAAAAAAAAGACCATTTATATTCCAACAAAATCTTTTTCTTAACTACCCTTACCCTTTTAATAGTAATATTTAGCTGTCCATAAATGGTTGGATACCAAAGAATGGTCAGATTCAAGGGTTGTAATTTCAAAAGTGTGGCATATTTAATGAAAAGGGCCTCAACGGCATCAATGTACTTGATTGGAAAGGGCCTTAGTGGAGTCAATGTATCTTGTAATTAATTACATTATGTTTAATGAAATTAGACCATTGAATCAAAAGTTTTGTAAACTGACTAGCTAAGAATGATCGTTATTTTGATATAAAAACATGTGTTATTATTCATTCAAACTTTAAAATATTGTCTTTTATGACTTTTTATTCTCTCAAATTGAGTCATGTATTTAAATTTTCAATAATAATATGTTATTAAAAAATTTCAAATTGAGCGGTAGACCATCAAACTGTAAAAAGGTTAAGTATACACATATTTTCAAATCAAATAATTCATCGCCCGATTTAATAGCAACCCATTTATCATGCTTAAGAGAAAAAAATCAAGACTACTGCAAGTATAACTCCCAAATGGAAAAAAATTTCATGGGACATGTGGCAAATCTTTCACAGTTACATATCAAATTGTTATTTTATGAGGCTAATCCACGTTAGTCTGTATTGTACAAACATGTTATGTCAGAATGTTAGAAGTTTCTCTTTTTACTAATTTGGCCTTACAAAATTTTAAATAAATTACTATGATACTCCCACTTATAACAATTAATTGATATTTGTTAACTAATTGAAACACCTTTTATCCATATAACTGTGATAAATTTATCACATACTTAATAAAAAAAGAACCCCCCAAATAATTGATGCAACTCAGTGCCCTCACTTCCATGACATGTACAATAGTTCATCATCCCTTTTCTCTCCACTAGCTAGAAAGTAGAAACCATGTCTTACCTTAATGTCAAATCTAGATTTCCAGTCCATATTTGCTGTACTTTAGAAGCTGCAATGTCCCCATATCCCAACATTTTGGTTACCAAATACCAACCAGCCTTCAATCAATAAATAATGATGAGAAAGGGCATACATCAATCTAAAGTTCTTCAGTGTTTTCTAAATAGGTATTATCATGGTATGTTTCGAGGATACACAATTTTAAATACTTAAAAAAAAAATACAATATTTTGCTGCGGTTAAATTATTATTATACGATTTTGAAATTATGTTCTCAGTTATAAAAGTTATCGCTTACATATAATAGATTTAATTTTTATATATATATTCTATATATAATAAAAATTTTGTACACCGAACAATTGTTTTGCAATATTCGGAGGAAGGGTTGGAAAAGAAAATGAGAATATGAAATGAAAGAAGAAGGGCTGCTATGGTCATTTTACGTTGCCACTGATTTGCTTTGGAGAGCGCGGAGGCCATGTTGCCAACGGTCAGCTCTGACCACAAGACAAGAAGAAGAGGCTACATTATTTTATTTGTTGAAAACGACTTTTTAACTAAAACAAAATGACAATATTTCTATTCCAAATGCAAACATAATAAAATAAATTAAAAAAGGAAGACTGAAATATATGAAACTTTGCTTAAACTCAATAATTGATAGAGTGTATGTATAGAATATTATAATTGACGTATTACGATGTGTGGCTACCGTATGTTGATTTTTATGGGTTTTAGATTACCAAGATGGCTCAAAAGAAACAACTTGCCATCGCATGCAATGCTCACAATTAATTGCTTCATAATGGCCATGTGTAATTGTGCCTTACTTGGCTTAAACTAATGTCACTATTCCCCTCCTCAATTACAACACCGCTAAATATTCATTAATTACTTTGCTATTTTTTCTCATATGTCTTTTGAATAGGATTCGGGTATTATTATATGTTACTTTATTAATTTTTTTTATATAATTTTTTTTAAAAATAAATATTTCTTATATAATACGATTTTACTATATATACATATAAAAAACGTGTAACATTCAATACATGAATTCTTACAATATAAAGAAAGAGTGAATGAGTGAGTGGCGTAACATATTATACATTCTTTACATTTTCTTTGACCTTGAATATACAATTTACGAGTGATGGTTGATCACTCATTTACTCTTGTTGATATCAATAAAATTCACTCTTTCACTCTTTTAATAAAAGAATTTAGGAATTTATTTAAGAGTAACTTAGTAGTGGTAGATTATTGCCGTTGATAGTTGATAGATCAAGGTATAAATAATTTAATTGGGGTGGAAGTATAGGCTCCGTTTGTTTGCCGTAAAATAATTTGCTTGTGTAAAATATTTTTCGTGAAAAATATTTTTTTGGAAAATAAAATATTTTACAAAGCTCCGTTTGTTTGCCGTAAAATAATTTATTAGGAAAAAATATTTTTCCGAAAAATAGATTACTGGAAAATATTTTTTAGTGTTTGGATGTATCGTAAATTATGTAAAATATTTTCTTCTCCCAAAAGCCCGTAAAACATTTTATAAAATTTTGTACTAGCCGCAATTGTTTACCGGAAAACATTTTACAATTGACTAATTTTACGGTGTTTAGTCACAGTGTTACCAAATACCGTAAAATTTAGAAAAAGTAGACGCATTTTTTACTATAAAATATTTTACGGTTGACCAATTTTTCGGTGTTACCAAACACCGTAAAATTTGAAAAATATTTTTCGAGAAAATATTTTACGGCAAACAAACGGAGCCTAAAAGAAAAAAAAAAAAAAAAAAAGTTGCCAGTTTATATTCACCCATGACTGATCACCATTGTTCATTGTGTGATTTATTGATAAGGAAGATGGGGTAGCGAAATTTAACACCTTTAAAGACGCCTTTGAAATCTTCAAACATTTCAACCAACCCAAAAAGTCGAAGATACAAATGCTTAGAGCACTGTAGGAAATTTCAGTAGTCTTCGTTTCGCACAAAATTTCAAATATTTTTGCTGATGAGTTTTTTTTTTTTTTCTTTTCTAATATTATTATACGATAAGTTTTGAACTTAAGATATTAAAATAACAAGCATCAAGTATTAAAAGTATCATGTAATAACCAACAAGAATTACAAAGGTCTCAAATTGCAAATATATGGGAAAGAAATGTTTTGTTTACATCGAATATTTTTAACAACTAATACGCATTAATTGTTAAGTTTTTAATCATAAGATCCTACAAAATTTAACTTTTTTTTTTGGTCAAACTACAAAATTTAACTTGATAAACTATTATTTGTCATATTTGTTTTAGTAAAAGTTCTTTTTAGATATTTTATTAGTATATACCATCATTACTCCATAGTGGACCACATTACCACTCCATTTGCATTGTGCATGCTGTTCCCTCAATGTTCACTTTCCAGAAATACGTGAAAAATTGATCTCCCGTGAGTAAAGGCCTTCAATTGTTTCACGGATTTCACTTCTTTGTCTTCCCCAACCCAATTGAAGATTACAAAGATATGTTATCACACTCAAGAGTTGCGTAAGATTGTAAGCTTATTGGGTAAAGATTTATTATTATTAAAAAGTTAAATTCAAATCACGATCTCAAATTTTATCGATATGTTTCCAGTAGTAGAACGGATATTGCTGGCAGCACACCAAAAAAAAATTAATAAACTCTAGGATGAATGTATTTATTCAAAGATAAGATAATGTCATGCACCGATGCACGTTTTACTCATTTTGCTGTTCGAGTCACAACTGATAATCAGACCCAAAAAAAAAAAAGTGACGATTGATAACATGTGGCTGTATTTAATTTCTTTGTTGGTAATTAAGAAATTTTTATTGGTGAAAAAATTATTCAATTAAAATCTTTAGAGATGGTGTGATCTCTCGTTCATCATACTTTAGAAATGCCATGCCTTGAGTATGGAGATAATAGCGACTGTTTGGTGTATGATACATAATGCGTTTTAAAAATTGTAGTAGTATAAATACTATCCAACAATATATAAACTAATAATATACTGATAAAAAATAATTTAAAAAAATAATAAATACTCCTGTCTTGTAATTAGTTATATGACTTGTACAGAAAACTGGGAAAAGTTACAAAAGTGATGGACACTCCTGTCTTGGTCTTGAAAATTGCATGTATAACGAATTAATTGGGTACGTATATTGTTTTAGAAAACACCAACCATTTGGTAGTGTACGTTGGGTGGACAGTACGGAGATTATTATAATTCAAGTATTATAACTGATCATTTGGATAAATTAAAGGCACAATTGCATGCTACTAAGACTTTGATCCTATGATAATATTATTCGCATACGAGAAGTTGCAAGTTCAAATCTTACTAGTTACGTTGTAAGGTCTTATGCCTCCTCTGAATAAAAAAAAATAAAAAAGGACAAAATTGCATTAAGTAGCTGTTGGATATATAAAGCTGTATAGATAGGTACCACACCTAAAAGGTAAGTTTCAATTTGATAAATCATGTAGCGACGAACAAATCATATCATTGTCATCTCCCAATTTCTGGACTTAGCTTTTGGCTCTAATTATGCATTTGTGGGTGTCCATTCTTTAAATAGTTAACTAATATTGCATGGAAGCATCTATAAAAATTTAAATCACGATTCATCAGCACTAAAAGACATTTTAATTTGTAATTAGATCGATGTTTGTAGATTTCACTCAAAAGAATTTTGAAATTGGTCGTTTTATTAGATTTTTGCATAACTGTCAACTTCACTGATCAGTCAAATAAAGCTCAGATCGATTTTAAAGCATTGCATTCAAATGATCAAACAACCATAGCTTATGTGCTATCAAGCCTTCAACTTTTGAGTATCATGAATACATAATTATAGATATATATTTTGTATTGATTTCCCTCCTCAATTTCATTGTATATATTTTTGCAATTCTAACCAAAAAAAAAAAAAAAAGCATGCATATGTTCTGCTAATATTATGGTATCTACTATGTTCCAGATTATAAAAGAAATTTCATATCGACAAGTCAAAATTTGTAAAATGGTTATCAAACTTGGATAGGGACTCATTAAAGTATGAGTGATAGGTGTTAGAAAAAAAATCCATAAGCTTACATGCAAAGGCTGGTAGGTTTTTTTTTTTTTTTTTTTGGTCATAAAAGGCTGGTAGTTTCATTTTCAATCTTTTCTTTGCTTTGAAACTGGTCATGGGTGGAGCATGAGGCCGTCTTAACCATAGCTTATCTAATATATGGTAGTGTATCATTGGTACACGTGAACTGAGACGTAGCCGAACAGTCACTGTTTGGCCGAGGCTATTCCCAGTGTCAAAAGAAGACACATATAGCGTATGATTCTGAATTGGCATTTCACAATTCACAGAATGTAAGCATTAATAGAGAGAAACTCTTCTATACATTTAACAGATAGGTCCCGCTTTAATATTAGGTGAGCTCTAGATTCTCATTTATAGACGAACGTCTATCAAATATATAGAATAATTTTTAGTATTTATACAGGTGGTACGAAAGGATCAGACATATTTATCCATTCAAATGAATTAGTTAGGACGTTTAACTTTTTGGGACCAGCCTTTTTAAATCTTATGCTTAATTAATCTAAATTATGTCTTTTTAAAACATGCTTATGCATTTGAAAAATTAACATTCTTAATATGAGTGGAGAGAAATTCCCGTCATCAAAAAGCAAAACAGAGAAAAGTATGTGTGTTGGGTAGGGGGATCATCTGACTAAAAAAAGTTCTGAAATCTTCCAGCTTTCATAGCTCTAACTGCCAAGCTAACGATCCTTTTGGAAATGGGGACACCCTGAACCCAATCTGGCTGGAGGGACCAACACTTTTTTATTAGGTCTTCTTCTACTTCTTGTAATATATACTTGCTGTACAATGAAATTAACCAAGACACATGGTCGGACCACTTCTTGGTTTGAATGTGCACCAACAATTCATGTGTTTGAAGACATTATTGTAGGACAAATTGGCGAGTCGCATTAAATTGTTTTTATGGATACAAGCTCACCAGGAATATGCATGAGGACCCATATATTGAATGAGAATGTATTATACTTTGCTTAGCAATATTTTAATTAATGATCTTCACATTAATATTACGCGTGGTATTGATTATGATGTTAATCCCTGCCAAGATATTGAACAAATTAACAAGAAATTGGTTAGGTTGCTTATTCACATGAACTGATGATCATGACCATTGAAAATTTGATATGTACAGTAGAATTAGTTATTTAAATCATCTATTGCATAATAACGTAGTGCAACAAGTGAATAAGAAAAAGAGTATTCTGTCATGAACATAAGATGCGTTATTGAGATTCAACTATGTACAAATAGCTTGTTAAACTATGTCACTATGCAATAAATCTATGGAATAAATTTTCAACAATCCGAGTGTACAGTAACTTAATAATTGTTACCCCCAAGTTGCAGGTTCGACATTTCCTACTATTCTATCCTTAACTGACTCGGTGCATGTGAGGGGAGCGCACTGCTACACTTGGGGGTTTACCAATTAGTTGTCATGCTCCGTTGGATAATGTGGTGGTCGGACTCCACTAGTTAGTTCTCACGTTATCCAAAAAAAAAAATTTAAATAAGACTTAATAATTGAAATTTTTTTGCTCGATATCTTAACCATCATGTTAAGCTCAAGTGCTTGCCAATTAGGCAAATTAAATTAGGCGAGTGCTACTAGTTAAATATTGACCTCGATCAAGAATTTTTGTTGACCTTCTTGCATTTTCTTTCTATTTTGTTGTGAAATAGGAAATGTTAAATTGATGATGGATATAATTCATTGATTGTTAACATTCCCGACCAAGTTATCCTTTAAGGGTTCTTGTCAAGGGATAACTTAATGGTAATGCAAAATAGTTTGGAGCTAGGTTTCCATCTTCAGCAAAAACGAAAGACATAATCAGATTAGGAGCATGATTACTATCACTTCGATGGTCCCCTTCATCTTTCTCAACTTTCTCGTGATACTTACGCTTAATCCAATACTTAATCATGTTTTGGCTTTCGAGTTTTACCTCGTATAAAACATTAGTCTATGCTCTCTCTTTTTTTAATCGTTGGAAGAATGTTCTTATCCACAAGAATTTGTAATAAGAGATCTTTTTGGGCAATAATTAGTCTATTATCATGGCGGAATCTATATGTTAAAGTAAGCTAATGATGACCTTGATTCATAAAATTGAACAAATAATTTTTTCTTCATCTTCAAGGAACTAAGAGTATCTACCAACTAGAATTTCAGGTTAATGTGATAAAGAAAAGTATATCAAGAAGAGATGAATGAATTAGTCTTGTTAAGGTATGAATCCGGTGTTGTCCTCTTTGTTGGAAATTCACTGTTAAAATAAGGTATTTGTAGATTGTACCCTGAGATCGGGACGATTAAGTAAATGTGTGTATAAAATAGCAATTACATTCCTTGAAATATGTGCGCTTATATTTATACCAATTCTACGGATAAGATATGGTATCACTTGTATTACCTTTAAGGCAGTATTTAGGTTTATTGGGCATCCCTAAAAGTTGAGCGTCCCTGGAGATCAAGTTTTTCTATGCATGATCTGCTTGAAAAAATCTTAACATCCAGTACTTATCCTTGGAGGAACCTCTTGGTCGGAGTCTTATAACATTTATCTGTCAAATGTTCATTTTATCATTGATAAATTCATTACCCCATATCAGTTCTCTTTCATAAACTATACAATTAGCCTTTTTGTGGGTCCTTGGGAAATCAAAGAGACGCCCATTTGCATAAGCAAACTTTCTTGCGAATTCACAACACCTTCCATAACAAGTTAACAACAAAAAGAGACAAAAGATAAAAGGAAACTGAACGAGTGCGCTATAACGGACAACTTTTGTTTTTTTTGTAGGTCGAACTATAATGGACAACTTAAAACCTTGAAATGATACACAAATCACGACCATAAACCTCTAATTCTTTAAGACATATATTGCTCAATACTCATAGCGAGCAAAATTAATGGTCGCGACTTTTCGGAGTCATGAAAACAAATTAGTTTTACTATATTTTTGTATAACTCAACCTTATTTGATAGACCTTGAATCCATATGTATATATTAATAATGTGAGACAAATGCTTCTTCTTGTCTTCTAAGTTCATCGTAAAAAATCGAATACAAAATAGTGCGCAAAATTCATTTATAAGTCCAAAAACTGCCGTGATATATGTAACTCCTCGTGTGACTAAACGTGAAAACATTAAAACTAGTGAAGCTGAGCTCAAATTAGAATTAATTATTATGAATCATCAATATTTAGAAAATGTGGGATCCATCAAGTAAAATAAACTTTTTGCACTCTAGAATAATTTTTTAGACCCGTGATAATACGCAGGGGGGAGTCAGGAATTTTTGTTAATGGAGGCTAAAATTCATAATTTTTAAACTATATAAGTACTTTTTTTTCAGTGGGGGCTAATTAATTTTTTTAACTAAAAATACATAGATATCTAATTTTTTTTCAAAAAATACATAGAAATTTTAATATTTTTATGAGCTAGTGGGGGCTAAAATTCATAATTTTTAAACTATACAAGTACTTTTATTTTTTCAGTGGGGACTAATTAAATTTTTTTAACTAAAAATACATAAATATCTAATTTTTTTAAAAAAAATACATAAAAATTTTAACGTTTTTATCATATATGCCTCCCCCAGTGATAGTACGTACTGTTGAAGTCGCCTATAGAGGAACCAGTTTGGTGTTCAATCGCTGTCGGTGTGGTCATGCAAGATATGACCTTAATAACTATTGTATTTACGTTCATATGTAAAGCAAAAGGGCGTAGAAGAATTAAATAAATCATTTGATGCAAAACACGATAGAAATTTTGCCTTTGATCACTTTATTGTCACGAGGAGATGATTTGCTTTTTCTATAATCGCTTTAGCTTTTTGTGTCACATGATAACAAGGCATACAATGTCATAAAGTGTCATTAACTTGTAGAAGAGGTTATCTAAGAAGATTTTCAGAACAAAGAAAAGAGGAAAAGAGAAAGCAGAAAAGAAAGAAATTGATCGCCAAAGGCTGGGTTTTAGCTAAACAAAATAGTGAGTGCAATCATGAGGCAACGTGCACAAAGGGAAACATTAGAAGGTGCTCACATGAAGGTGGTCGACCCCAAAACACACACACAACAGTACAGTGATACTAGCGATGGGGTCCAAACTTTTCAGGAGTGATGAGATTCAATTCTGAGACTAATTCGTAAATAAAATAATTCATGATGTTAAAAGATAAATTTAAAATTTATAAGTTTTGGATATGAAATTAGTGTATATTTTTATACTTTTTATAGCGTGTGACCTGATTTTTGAGATGGTCATACGTAAATAAAATGTACACATGTTGAATTTATGGGATGGGTCACATGTGGAGAATAGGTACGTGAAAGATGAACAAGACTGGATCAAGGGCCAAACTCTAATAATCATATTAAAAATCGTGGGGTTTCATCCTAAAAACAATTAGTACTAGGTAGAGTAGTTCAAGATCTTGTAAGGTAGTTTATTTTTTTTTAAAGGTAGTTTTAGTGTTTATGATTTTTCAATATAAGATAACTTTATATTGTAACACATGTAGTTCTATTCAGAAGAGACATGATTCAAATTAGTTAGGCACAAGGTCTATCGACATTGGTTCTAAAAAAATTAACTTTATGACCAATTTAAACTCGCGATGTGAGCAACTCACATTCTGAGTATTCCTGTACTAGATTAACCCTTTTAAATTATAGGTAAATTGAGAGATTGAGAGAAGATAGGAGGGGTGGGGAAGATACAGCATAGAAGTTGCTCACATCACATGAAGGTGGTCGACCCCAACCATACTCGAATTTATGCACATACTGACATTGACACAGCAGTACAGTGACAATACTGAGGGGTCCAAACTTTTCAGGAGCAATGAAAAACGCAGAGACATGATTTTTATTTTCCTAGTAGTCCCAAGAAAGTGGCTCATATCTAGTGCGAGAAAAGAGAAAGTTAAGGTGAGAATAGATGCAAAGATATCTATTGCAATGCATCACATGATCGACAGCCATAAGGTTGAAAATCTCACGTGAGGAAAGTCTTTGCCTAGATGCATATGGGAGCGAGTGGAACTGTAGTCCATATTGATCAAACAAAATGTTAAAAGTTCTGTGTATTTTTTCAATATATATATATATATATATATTTATGTATTTTTAATATAAAAAAATTAATTAACTCCCACTAAAAAAATATATATACACATATAATTAAAGAATTATATATTTTAACCCCCATTAATAAGAATTCCTGGATTCATTCCAATCCATCCTTCTCCATAGAGATTCGGACATGAAATTTGACAGGATGGCCATATGAGGAGGAGGGTCTTTGGGAGAAGACAGACTCATATGGACCATATGCTCTTGCCACAATGTTCACATAGTACTTACTGGTGAACTTGGATCAAGAAACCTATCTCGGAGTACAGAGAGTTAAGAAATGTTTGCTGCAAATTTATATAATCGATTCCATAAAGTGCATATAGAACCTTTTAGACATTCAATATTCACAATGTCTTTACCTGAGAAAGATGAACAATCTAACTTATATTGACGTATTGAACCTTGAGAAAGAAATTCTTAATTCAGGTTTACAAAGACAGAAAAATCTTCCGTCCAGTTAGTTATTTTTAAATGGCTAAGTACAAGGTAGATCACATATGATGTGAGAGTCAAATGGCACGATTGGTTAAGTATAAGATCTTTGAAAACAATGACAAAACATCATTTAATGGGGTATAAGCACCTATTTACGCAGTATGTGTAGCAAAAACTTAAGGTAGCGATTGGTATACTGGAATGGATTTAGACTGGAATAGAATGAAATGAAACTAGGAATAGAATGAACTTGTGAATACGCATAACATCCTTGGTATGTTCTAGGAATGAAGAGTCGTAATGCGAATGCCTTGTATAATATGATAGGATTACCCTTTATTATTATAATATTAAAAATAAAAATAAACATAAATATAACCATAAACAACATAAACATAATAAATAATAATGATAATAATAATAACAACAACAACAATAAACAATAATAATAATAACAAAATAAAAATAAAAACAACAACAATTATTATTATTATTATTATTACAATTATTATTATTATTATAATTATAATAAAAATTATTATATTTGGTATCATTATTATTTTTTGTTTTGTTTTTATTTTTATCATTGTTATTTAACTTTATTATTATTATTATTATTATTATTATTATTATTATCTTTATTATTAATGTTATTATTATTATTATTATAATTATTACTAATAACTAATAAAAATAATAATAATAACAATCATTTCAATCAATATTTTTATTTTTATTTTTTATCTTTATTATTATTTTATTTATTATTATTATTATTATTATTATTATTTCAATCAATATCATTATTTTTTATTCTTATTTTGTTATTTTAATTTTATTGATTATTATTTTTATTACTTTTATTTTTATTTTATTTTTAGTTTTTGATTTTATTTTTATTTTTATTTTTATTTTTATAATAATAATAATAATTATTATTATTATTATTATTATTTAATAATTATTATTATTAAATTTCTTTATTATTATTATTATTATTATTATTATTATAATTATCATTATTATATTTCTTAATTATTATTATTCTTATTCTTATTATTATTTTTGTTATTATTATTATTATTATTATTATTATTATTGAAATATATGGATATGGCAGTCAAGTTCATTCCCAAACACATAGAAATTGCTCATTCTCATGTGTTGCTCTGGAATGACTATTTTTATATACGCATGAATGAGATTACTTTAGAAATGGGATTCCCAATTTCATTCGCTCATACCAAGCATGAGAATCAAAAAGAGTTGAAAATGTTATTTCATTCCAAACTTCATTCTAATATATCAATCACTACTTATGTACTAAACTACTACTAAACTACAATTGAATATCAGAAGGCATTAGAGGACGATAAGTATGATAAGACTAGCAATGTGAATACAAAAATATTGTACATTTTGTTAAAAAGGGGTTCAGCATATAAATTAAGAAATTGGAAAAAGAGGGGACCCAGGGTCCAAGGGTCCAAGGGTCCAAGGGTCCAAGGGAGAGGGCAAAAAAAAAAAATGCTAAACAATCTTGCTGATTTTTTAACTGACCTCTTTGTCGGAAAATTTCATTTTTTTTTACAACTGACCTCTTTATTGGCAAACTCAGAAACGTAAGGAAGCAATAAGTTGACAATGGTAAAGGAAGGCACAAAAGGACAAAGCAGACAGAGGCTTAGGATTGGGCCTGGGCTTGGTATTGGGCTTGGGCAGAGAGAAATACAGGATTAGAGAGAAATCCAACATACTCCGAGAAAACAAGTCATCAGAATCTAAGGGATGGTAAATACACCAGACTATATGACAAATGTAATCCTGCATTCAGCATCTATTTTATATGTGCATGAAGTGATGAACATATTAAAACCAAGATCTCAGGCACTACTTGTAACACCTTATCTTAGCATCTTAAAGGTTCCAGACCAAGGGTCGCTCTCATCCTGTTCACTTCAGCAATCTTTGGATCCGGATGGTCTGTTCCATCATCCTTCTCCTCCTCCTCCATTTTCTTCTTCACTCCTAGCATTGCCTATAAATACCACATGCATTCAGTTCATTTGTGACACGATTCGGAGCATTAGCATACAAGAGATAAGAGAGCATTTGAGTCTTGTATATAGAAAGAGTTTACACTGTCAATTCGAAGTGCTTTTTCGTTGTATCTTGAAAAATATTCGCCACTGAAACCGTAAGCACCTATAGCGGTGCGAAAATTTTTGAAGGAAATCGAGCTGGTCATCTTTAATTGTTTATTTTGCAATTCAATTATTGTATTTAATTTGCACTATATAAAACTGTAATTCTTCTTTGTTTATAATATCAATGCTACTGTGACTAATTAATTCTTCAATCGACTTTTACTTTGATTCGATTAAGTTACTGCTATTTATTGAAACTTGTTTCTCACGGGCTATACACTATCCGCATAAGAAATCCAACATTCTTAAGGTATTTACGTCTGATTTAGTTGTAGCTCGTGAACGTTCTGATATCTACTGCTATAACTTTGTTTGTTAAATTCTTGCACTGCTGCATGCTGCGTGATATCCATATGAAGCATATAGTTTTACATTGGCATTAAGGACTTGTAATAGCTTACTGTTTTGGGTTAAGTCACATTATAATATTATATGCATTTGGGAATTGTCATATGTATATATGGTTAATTCAATATAACATGAATAGAGTGTGGCATGTAAAATTGTTATGCAATAGCCAGGTGGATGGTTGAGGTGGCACATTCGTATTACAGATGTCGCCACTCACCCTTTATATGAGCAGCTTCTTTCTGCTCACGTAGAATATTTACGTGCAGCAACACCTATTGATCAGCTGCCGCTTATCGTATCTCAGCTTTCACAATCTCGATCATCATCTTATGCCCTGTTATGCTTCACAATAACAGCAAAATGATCCCTCGTCTCCACTTCAAAGGTAAGAGCTTGATAACTTCATGGTAGATTTTGTTTTTTCAAACTGTTTTCCAAGATCCCATTATATGCTTTGTTCTCTTGATTATTGTCTTTCAGCTGCCTCTTCCGTCAATAATTTGTTTTCGAGTCTCTCAATCTCTCATTATACCTCGAGAATTAGAAAAAATTACAATCTCATCCCACCAGCAAAATCCTATTTTATGTTTTGTTCTTCTGATTACTGTCTGTCCTCTTTTTTCGTTTGTTCACTTTATTAGTGGTTCAAGACTTCAATGATCTTCTGCCTTTTACCCATGTTGTGATGCAGACATAGCACTTGCTAGTTTTGTTTTCCTTTAAGCTTCAGCAACATGCCAGAGCCCACGCTGTTCCATGTTGCTGAAGCAAGCCATGGTCTGCCGTCAAATTCCTTTAACTAATGTAATCATAACCCTTTCACTCCTGAGAGGATCATGTTCACTTAATTGAATAGTAACCCTTTTCTTGAAGTTCTATTGTCAGTCCATTAGAACTCAAACCAAAAGTTTCTTAGTTTGGAAGAAATTGTTCACGCGTTTTCGATTAGTGTTACTCATTGCAAGTTAATACACTAAACTTGCTTGAATTTGATTTTTCAACCCATTAACTTTGCATTTTTAACTTGATATTTAAATAAATCTTCCACTTATAAGTGCAAAAAATGAGTGCATACGCTTTGCTACTCGATATTATTTTCGAGTAAAAGAACGTAACATATATTTACATGTAAGAGACAAACGAGTTATTAATGATAACATTGATGCTAAAGGATGAACTTCACGAAGTTGAAAAAATAAAGAGCAGGGAGTTAAATAATCACAATATGAAATAATAAACCAAGATTTCATATAGTTCAGCTGGTTAAAATATAATGCAAGGACACATGACAAAAGTCAACGTTTGACACTTAGGCTCCGTTTGTAGAGGAAAATATTTTTCACAATTATGTTATTTTCTTAATCTTTTCTTAATCTCCTTCTGTTTGCCGTAAAATAACTTGATAAGTGAAAATATTTTTCTATAAAATAGAATACTGAAAAATATTTTATACTGTTTGAATGAACAGTGAAAAATATTTACTAAAAACTAATTTCTTTTCTCAAAGGACACAATAATGTTTCCTCAAATTTTATACTAATCGTAATATTTGACTAAAAAATATTTTTTAATTGACCAATTTTTTTGTGTTATTCAATACATGGCAAAAGTCGAACAAGTTTGACACTTGAATTTTAACTAAGATGTTTTCTTCATGAATCATTACAACCAAGATGTTTTTTTCAATAAACCAGCACTCCTAAAACTCAATTTCACGCCTACATCAAAAAATAGTTAATTGACATTAAATATATATAAGGGTTTCATTTAAGATAATGTTTCAATTGTATAAATAATTTATTTACCGATATTTCTCTGGCCACAGCATGTGCGGAGCTTCTTCGAACAATATAATCATAATCCTGCAAAACAAAACAAAAAGTAAAATTATCAATAGATTGTTAGTAATAACAAAAAAAAAATACATAATAACTATTATATTACCATTTCAGACCAAATATGTTATCTCTTTCTCCAAAAGTTTCTAGTCATTTGATAGAAATAGATAGGAACCATGTCATACGGATCAAATCAATATAAATTTCATACAAACATTCATCAAATCAATATAAATCTTACAATGATCTATACCGACACTTGTTTTGATAATGGCTATTTGTTATGAAGTACGATAGTGTTCTGAATATTAATAAATAAGTTTAATTATACTTGAGAAAATCTCAGAGACAAATCACACACAGAAATCTCAGGCCTAAGATAGAGCCAAAAACAAACCACACTGCAAAAAACACACCATGCTGCGAAAAAAAACAGAAATTTCAGCCCGAAATAGGTGCCCAAATAAGCACAACGCAGCAAAATCCAACTTTCACTGAGAAATGTGGCCTGAAATAGAGCCCTAAAACCGCAAAATCACAGCCCAAAAACACATAACACACAGCAAGCGAAATCTTAAACACACACTGAGCGAGCAAAATCGCAGAACACACACCAAGCAAGAAATCCCGAAACACACTACAAATCTTCACGTCGCTCACAACATTTACTCTTATATGTGAATATGTGTATACTTTAGTCACAAAGTTAAAAAAAATTCAAAAATAAAAGAAGAAAAAATGAAAAAATAAAGGAAGAATGTTTGAAATATCTCTAAAATTAAATGATTAGGGTATAATAAATGGAATTAAACTAAAAATAAATTATAAAAACCTAAGTTCACTCAATCCTTGTGGAATACGATCTTCATATTTATCACGCCCTTTCTTTAGTGCATATACACATAATTCAAGAAACTTCTTCGCGACTAGAGAAATGTCCAAAGCTGAAATAAATGCCAGCTCAGCATGTACGACACGGAGGACTATATCATGAAACGCATAAATATCTAACCATTTGTCATTGACCGTTGTTGCATGTATAAAAACACAGTTGATATAAGACTCGTTTAGTCACGACTTCAGGAATGTTCATTGAATTAAAATGAAACTAAACTTCTTAGAAAACAAAAACAATTTCCATATTCAAGTCCATAATCTGAAACTCTAGTATGGCCATCCTGAACTCTAACACTCCTCAATAACCGCGTATGTGCACGTTTATCCTCATACAGGACTTGAAAAGCTCTCCAGAAAATCGGTCTTAAAAGTGGCAAAAGAAAATACATTACTACAGAATAAATGATACTATGAACAAACTTTCAGTTGCCGAATATAAACAAACATATATCACCTTATCACGTTGCGAAAACTGTCGGACATTCTTATTATCAAATTAGACATGTCATGCATAATCCAAATAGAATCCGAATTCTTATATATCCATTCATATTAACACTGCAAGAAAGAAAAGAAAGGTTAAGAATAAATTAAAAGTGAAACAAGACCACATATTATTTTTTTTCCTCCCCTTTCTTTCACTATCTCAACCTCCAACCACTAGCGCGCGCACATCTCTACACAACACAACAACACTCAAAACACACTTCACACTTCTGCAGAAAAGATAGAGGAATAAATAGTATCCCCTATGATAGACGGTTGATGTATTCATATTTTTGGATTTATTTCTTTACATTTTTAGAATTAATTTTGCACATTAATTATAATGTTTGATCATTTTAGTTGTGTTTTTGTGTGTGTAAAAATTGAATGATGAAAAAGTATTTGGGGCTGAATTGAAAGAAATTGGATGAAAAAGCTGATAGCAAAGATTTGTTCGTGAATGATGAAGGATGGTGAAAAGAATTACAAAGGAACAAAAAAAAAAAATTAAGAAAACAAAAGAAAGGAAACATAATAAAAAAATAATAATAAAAAAATTTATATATATGCCAAGTCCACGTTGGACTTGGTGTTGAAAGGACAAAAAAAAATTAAGCCAAGTCCAACGTGGACTTGGCCATGCAGAGCCCACAATTGAGGCGGTGGCAATTTGTTATAAAAGCAACAGCAACGCAGCAGGAAAAAAGGCACCGAGGAGAAAAAGAAGGTGCGCGGCGCAGAGGAAAGAAAAGGAAAAAATAGAGAGCAAAACAGCAAGCAACGAAGGAAAAAAAAGCTTTGGCGACGAGGAAAAAAACAGCAGCAAGTTCGGTTTATTTCTTTTCATAAATTCTTCTTCAATTTTCAGTTGGGATTTAGATTAAATTATTATTTTCAACAGATTCGAATTAATTTATGGAGAAGTTTAATTTACTTTCTTTTTTAATATTGATTCAGTTTTGTTGAACATGAACAATTAATTCATTGTTTAGGGTAGGATTACTATGTAATAGTTTAATTTTATGGTCTTGAACTTGGTTTGAATATTTTGATGCGAGTTTTATATATTTGATTTACGTGCTTTATTATTTATTTTCTATTAATTCATTACGCTTGTAGCTAGTGTTTTATAGGAATTCATACAATAGATCAAATATATAAATTGAGCTTTATTGCGAAAACTATAGGTTGTACCGTAGTTTTCCTCCACTTAATTAATTAACTCGTAAGCCTAGGATTTTAGGACAAATCTATACTCTGGCTAGATAAAGGACTTGGAGATAGCGTTGCACCTCTAAACTAGGTCTAACTCGTTAATTAGTTAACTTTAGGTGATTATTTAATTAATTAGGCTTGTAGTCTAATTTTGCATCAAAATAGGAAATCCTAAGTTCGAGCCTAGAATTCAACTTTGCATAGGAATCCGATCCCTAAACCTTTCCCAATAGTGATCAAACTTCAATTTCAACTTTCATATTTAATTTTAGTTTTCGCATTTAATTTCACTTTTATTTTATTTTTAGTTAACTTTCGTTCAAATCACTCAATTTACAATTTAATTTAGTTTAATTACTTAGGCACTTTACTTACACTTTTCTACAAATTTTCAAATTGTCTCCCTGTGGATTTGACCTCGCACTAGCACACTACACTACAATCACTCGTGCACTTGCGAGTTAAAACTTGGCTTAGAATTGACATTAATTTTATCCTAAGCTAAGCACCCATCAAGTTTTTGGCGCCGTTGCCGGGGAGGCGCGGTATTATTTTTGGACTAGTATAGTATTTTGTTTAAGTATTAGTTTTTAGTTAATTAGTTATTTTTGCAAAAAAAAAAAAAAAAAAAAACTATTTTTCTTGTTTAGGATTATTATTTTTAGATTACTTTATTAGTTGTTTTAATTTAAATAGTTATCTTGAATTTTTTATTTTCTTTATTATTTTTGTTTTTATTTTTTATTTTTTATTTTTTATTTTATTTGCTTTCTCTATTATCTTAGTGATTTTATTGCTTTTTATTCATTTAGTAATTCATTTATTTTACTTTTCATTTATTTATTTATCTATCTAGTTTTCTAGTTGATTTTTTTTCTTAAATAGTTTATTTCTAGTTCTAGGTTTTTATTTCAATTTAGTTAATTTTCCCTTAGCTTGGCTTCTTGTGTATGCTTGGACGTCGTTCTTTAGGATTGCCTTTAGAACCCTTTGACCCCGAGCCACAAAGATTCCCACACCGTAAGAATCAGAGGGTCTTAACTACAGTCATGGCGGACCTTGAAGGAAATCTGAATGTGCCTCAAAATGCTAATGATCCTCGAATTCCCCAACTTCCCATTGTCCCTAATAATCCTGATCCTGATGATATACCTCTTAGGCAGCATTTTCTCCCGACCACATATCAGCCGAATATTGCTATCCGACCACCTGTCATCCATAATGTGGACTTTGACATGAAACCTGGTACGATAGCAATACTTCCATCATTTTACGGGTTTAGCAATGAAAATCCACATGCGCATATTCGTGATTTTCTTGAGATATGTACCACTGTGCATGTTCCAAATGTTACTCAAGAAAATATCCGATTGCGCTTCTTCCCACTATCTCTTAAGGACAAAGCTAAAGAATGGCTTCATTCCCTTGAAGAGGGAACCATTACTTCTTGGGAAGAACTGTTGACACAATTTATGTTTAGATTTTTTCCAATGGCCCAGACCTCATCTCTTCAAGAGAACATCATGACTTTTTCCCAGTCCGATCTAGAGGCATTTCATGAAACTTGGGATAGGTTTAATGGACTCATTCGTCACTGCCCACACCATGGGTTCGATAGACCTAGGTTGCTTCAGTATTTCTATAGAGGGTTGGCACCACAACAGAAAACGATGGTGAATTCAATGAGTAATGGAGGGTTTTATAACCTCACCCCAAATAAGGCATGGGCCCGACTTGATAGTATTGCCAAAGACTCATTTCAAGACTCAACAATGGATAGAATGGGTAAGCCCACTTCTAGGAGGACACTATATGAGGTGAGCACAAATGGGGACTTAAACTCACAAGTGGCAGCTTTGACCAAGAAATTTGATCAGTTTATATCTTTAGGGTCTACTTCCTCACCTGCCCTGCCAAATGTTCAATGTTGTGCCTTATGTTCTGCAGTAGACCACCCCACACTAGGGTGTCCTCTTGCCTCTCAGTTCCCTGAATTTATTCAGGAACAGGTTTGTGCTGCCCAGGGTTATTCTCACAAGTACAATCCATATTCTAATACATATAATCCTGGTTGGCGAGATCATCCAGCTTTCTCATGGCGTCAAGGAAATCATGACTCTTCATTTTCGCAGGCTCAAGTGCAAAAGCCTCAATCTAATCCTCCTGGATATTATCATGTGTCTAATGGGCCTCACTTTAAACCGCAACCAGGGAATCAATTTCAGCCTAGCCCTCCTCTTCCTCCTAACAAGCCTGATGATAAGTTTGACAAGTTACTTCAAGTAATTCATGCTCAGCAGCAATCTATTGCTAAGTTGGAAACTCAAGTTGGGCAACTGGCCCAACAAATTACTAGGAGGGATGAGGGTAAGCTCCCTGCTCAGACTGTCGAGAATCCACGTGGCCAGTGTAGCAATGTCCACAATGAGACCACCCATGAGCAAGCCAAAGCTGTTATCACCCTTCGGAGTGGTTACCAGTTAGATAATCAGGTAGATGAGTCTAATGGAGCAAAGAGAGTGAGTGACAAGAGTAGGGATACAAAAGAGGTTGAGGATAAAGTTGAGAGAGTAGGAAGTGAGTTGGGAGATGAGATAGAGGATAGTAAAGAAAATACCATTCCTTCACAGAGAGATGAGAAGCAGGTTGTAGATCACAGTGATGATAGTCCTCTTAGGGTGCCTTATCCTACTGCTTTAGAGCGACCTAGGAAAGATGATAAGCAGTCTCGAGTATTAGACCACTTGAAGGATATTAAGATAAACCTGCCTCTTATTGAAGTTATCCAACAGATACCGGCTTATGCCAAATTCCTCAAAGACTTGTGCATTAGGAAGAGGCAATCCACCCACATTCCAAAGAAGGTGAGGCTCACAGAGAAAGTAAGTAGCATATACACTAGGGGCCTTCCGCCCAAGTTTAATGACCCCGGAGCCTTCACCATTCCTTGCATCATTCAAGATCAACAGGTGGATCATGCCCTCCTTGACTTAGGGTCTAGTGTGAATCTCATTCCATTTGCAGTATATGAGCGTTTAGGTTTGGGGGAGTTGACTCCCACAAATGTTACACTTCAGTTGGCAGATCGATCTGAGAGACAACCTAGAGGGATAATTGAGGATGTCTTAGTTAGAGTTGGTGAATTTCTTTTCCCGGTTGACTTCATTGTCTTAGACATAGACTCAGGACTAGACACTAGGCATGCGACACCAGTTCTTCTAGGGAGACCTTTTCTGGCCACAGCTGATGCGGTGATATATTGTAGGACAGGGATGATTGAGCTGACTTTTGGGAATATGAGAGTTAAAGTCAGGGTCGTTGAGGCGGCTAATCAAGTAAGTAGACATTCTGAGGATGAGTGCTTCTTGGTTGATATCTTCGACCCTTGTGTTGAGGAACATGCCCATTCGATGTTGACTGTTGATGATGAGCTTGCAGAGCTTGAGGCAATCTTGACTCAATTTGACTCTGATTCATTTGTGAAAGAGCTAGTAGCTTCTACTTCTGTCGTGTTTAATCCTAGCCTTGACAAGGCTAATGATAGTCTTAGCTCCCTTCCATCCAAAGTTTGTCCTGATCCCCCTCCGGTTGAGTCTCTTCTAGCTTTAGAGCTCAAACCTTTGCCTGTGCATCTTAAATATGTGTACTTAGGACCTAATGATACCCTCCCAGTAATTATCGCATCAGACCTGACCACTGAGCATGAGAAGAGATTGTTAGGAGTCCTTTGTGATCATCAAAAGGCCATAGGGTGGACCATTTCTGACTTACGAGGTATAGACCCTTCGTTGTGTATGCATCGGATTCACTTAGAAGATGGTGCTACTCCTTCCCGCGAGATGCAAAGAAGGCTGAACCCAAACATGAGTGAGGTTGTTTATAAGGAAGTCATTAAACTTCTTGATGCGGGTATCATTTACCCGATTTCTGATAGTTCATGGGTTAGTCCGGTGCAGGTGGTACCAAACAAGCCTGGGATCACAGTAGTCCCTAATGATAAGGCTGAGCTTCTTCCTACACGCACCACTACTGGTTGGCGTGTTTGTATTGACTATAGAAAGCTTAATGCCAAGACCCGAAAAAACCATTTTCCTTTACCCTTTCTTGACCAGATATTAGATAGAGTAGCCGGACAGGGCTACTATTGCTTCCTAGATGGGTATTCCGGGTATAATCAGATCCCAGTCTTCCTCGATGACCAAGAAAAGACCACATTCACTTGTCCATATGGGACCTTTGCTTATCGTCATATGCCCTTCGGTTTATGCAATGCACCAGCGACCTTTCAGAGGTGTATGATGGCTATTTTTTCTGATATGATTGAGAAGTTTCTAGAGGTCTTTATGGATGATTTTTCAGTTTTTGGAGCTACATTTGATGAGTGTCTCACACACCTTTCTCTAGTGCTAGAACGTTGTGTTAAGATGAATTTGGTGCTTAGTTGGGAGAAAAGTCACTTCATGGTTAGACGGGGAATAGTACTTGGTCATGTTGTATCTCAGGATGGTATCCATGTGGACCCAGCCAAGGTTGAGTTGATAGAGAAACTCCCAGCACCAAAAACGGTGCGTGACGTTAGATCATTCCTTGGTCATGCCGGTTTCTATCGACGTTTCATCAAGGACTTTAGCCACATTGCTCGACCCCTTTCCAGCCTCTTGGCACATGATACTCCATTTCATTTTGATGATGAGTGTGCCAAGGCATTTGAGAAGCTGAAGTCTTTACTGTCCTCCGCACCTATCATCCAGCCTCCTGATTATAGCCTCTCTTTTGAGATTATGTGTGATGCATCCGACTACGCAGTGGGGGCTGTTTTGGGACAACGTAGGGATAAGTTGCCATGTGTGATTTACTACGCCAGTAAGACCTTAGATGATGCTCAAAAGAATTACACTACCACAGAAAAGGAATTGCTAGCTGTAGTTTTCTCCCTTGATAAGTTTAGATCATACATCCTAGGGTCAAAGGTGATAGTCTACACAGATCATGCGGCCTTGCGTTACCTACTTGCCAAACGGGATGCTAAGCCCCGTCTGATTCGGTGGTTACTATTACTTCAGGAATTTGATTTGGATATTAGAGATAAAAAGGGGAGTGAGAATTCTGTTGCTGACCATTTGTCGCGTTTAGTCCTTGGGTCTCCCACCGACTCCCTTCCTTTTAATGATAGCTTCCCTGATGAGCAACTATTTGCTGTCTCACATAGGATCCCCTGGTATGCCCATTTTGTTAATTATTTGGCAGCGAGAGAGTTGCCTGCTCACTGGGGGCGGGGAGAGAAGGATCGTTTCATGGCTCGAGTAAAACATTTTATTTGGGAGGATCCCTATCTCTTTAAGGTGTGTGCTGATCAGGTTATCCGACGATGTGTGCCGGAAGAAGAGTTTGATAGCATCCTTAGCTTTTGTCATGGAGAGGCATGTGGTGGTCATTTTGGAGGTAAGAGGACAGCTGCTAAAGTCCTCCAGTGTGGGTTCTTTTGGCCTACTTTGTTCAGAGATGCCCAACAATTCTGTAAGAAATGTCATCGATGTCAACAATTTGGGTCTATCTCTAGGAAAGACATGATGCCCTTATCACCCATTTTAGTTTGTGAGTTATTTGATGTGTGGGGCATTGATTTCATGGGGCCTTTTCCTCCTTCGTATGGGTACACTTATATTCTTGTGGCTGTAGACTATGTGTCCAAGTGGGTGGAGGCAGTGGCAACTCGAACCAATGACCACAAAGTTGTGGTCAAGTTCATTAAAGAGCACATATTTTCTAGGTTTGGGGTGCCACGTGTGCTTTTGAGTGATGGAGGAAAACATTTTCGCCATAGGACACTTGAGTCATTATTGAGAAAATATTCAGTCCGGCATAAGATTGCGACACCTTATCATCCTCAGACGAGTGGACAAGTGGAGGTGTCAAATAGGGAGATAAAATCCATTTTACAGAAAACAGTTAGGCCTGATCGCAAGGATTGGTCATGTCGTTTACATGATGCGTTATGGGCCTATCGCACAGCTTTTAAGACTCCCATAGGCATGTCTCCATATAGATTAGTTTACGGTAAGGCTTGCCACCTCCCTGTTGAGCTAGAGCATAAAGCTTATTGGGCTATTAAAGCCCTGAACTTTGACATGCAGCAGGCAGGTGAGAGTAGAAAATTGGCCTTGAGTGAGTTGGAGGAACTTCGTTATGAAGCATATGAGAATGCCAAGCTTTATAAGGAGAGGATGAAGAGAATCCACGATAAATCTATTTTGCGCAAAACCTTCGCCCCTTCAGATAAGGTTTGGTTGTTTAACTCTAAATTGAAGTTCTTTCCAGGAAAATTGAGGACTAGATGGGATGGACCTTATGAGGTGCTCGAGGCATACCCTTCAGGGGCTATTAAAATTAAACACCTCAAAGATGGGCGAGTCCTCACAGTTAATGGCCAGCGTTTGAAACATGCCCTTGATCCGAGTTCGGTCCCTCACGAAGTTGAATCTGTAGAGCTACAGGACACTTCTGACCTTACATGAGCAATGATCTTCGCCTGGCTGTCGGCGTTAAATGCAGCGCTTCTAGGAGGCACCCTAGGAATAATTACTTTATTTTACTTTCTTTAATTATGTTTCTCAACTTTTCGGTTGGACCTCCACTGGGTTATAGTGGGCTTTACCATTTTCTCGAAAGTGGATTATCTTGTGTAATGGAAGTCTTGGGGTTAATTAGGATGGATACTATGAAAGTAAAATCACTGGCCGAAAGCGTAATGCCTGGCCTTCCCTCTTAAGTATCGGAAGATGTCTGGGGTTTGAGTACGTTGGTGGTTTGAAATTAATGGCCTCTCCTCCGCATTTTTAATGTACTTAGTTAACTCCATTTCTGAAGTTTCACAAGATTTGTCTTACTGGCTGATATTAAATGAATCCAGGTATTTGCATTCTAGCTATCTTTATTGTTTCATTGTGCTTATTTATTTTTAGTGAGTCGGCTTTGGTGCCTCCCAGAGTTCGGAGCCTTTGTATGGGGATGTAAATATGGCCGGTCAACAAAAAAAAAAAAAAAAATATATATATATATATATATATATATATATATAAATGAAAAAGTAAAAAAAAAAGTATTTTTATTCTTTTATTGTATCATTTTATCTTGCCTTCTCCTGTGTTGTTTTGCTTTTGAGCTTAATTCAAAGTCGTAGATTTGAAGGGTTACCTTTTTTTTTTCATTATCAATCACTTCAGGTATATCCATCTACTCCCTCTATTTCTCTTACTTGTTCTCTATTCATGCACTTTCACTATTGGGTTCTCATTTTATGTTTTTTTTTTTTTTTTTTTTCTTCCCCCTTTCCATACCCCTAACATGTTTTAATTTTATTTGCTTGAGTTCAAGCAAACTTTAGGTTTGGGGGTGTGGGTGTTTAATTGTGTCTATTGTTGTTTTGGGAAAAACTTGAACAAAATGTGAAAAAAAAATTTGAAAATGTTTTTGATCTTTATATTTTTTGTGGATTTGTGGTGAATTTTCTTGTAATTGAGGAGTTGTGATGATGTATTGATTAACTCTTATGAAGTGATTGAGGAGAGTAGGTGGTTCTTGATTTTATGAGGTAGTTTTGAGTTGAATTTTTAGGATTGATTTTGATGAATGCGAGGCGTGGGGACTGTGAGATTATGCTTAGACTATTGTGGTCCCATGACTTGGTTGTAAGATGATGAGATATAATGTGGTTGTGATATGAGTACCCTCTCTTGAGTAGTCTTGTTTGCGTGCCTGGGCCTTTATAGTGAAAAAAAGAGAAGAAAAAAAAAACAAAAACAAAAAAATATAAAAAATGAATGATGAAAAAATAATCAAAAAAAAAAAAAAAAAAAATTTCTATCTCTTAGCACCACTATTCTTATATTCATTGTCTATCTTTAGGGATATGTGCTTAAGGTGTACGGTGTTTCGGTGTTCAACACTTCGAGTAAGTAGGGTACGCATGGGGCCTTTCAAAGCCTATCAACCTAAGCCTTAAGTGGTTGGGATTGATGACCTCGAAAGCTCGTTACATGGGGTGTTGAGTTGACCGTTTAGGACCAAGCACCTAATAAAAAGAGATGAAGTGTGTTTACTTTTTAGAATGAATAAAAGGGTGAAAGGCATGTTTGGAGGATTATAAAGGCAATGGGGGTGCGAGTATTACGATCTAGTTGTATTGAGTTGTCTTGTTACTTTGTTACGTGGAGACTTAATAGCGTTTAGTGTAATCTTGTAGTAAACATGTTTTGCATTTAAAGAGAGAGATCCGAATGAGTTCGCTGAACTACTATACCATAGGATCAATTGTTCCCCGAATCTTGTCCTTTTGTTAAAGTTGATTGATTCGTTAAAGCAATGTCTTGAGAACTTGAAGATTTGCTTAGATCCTAGTCTTGTTTGAGGACAAGCAAAAGGTAGGTTTGGGGGTGTTGATGTATTCATATTTTTGGATTTATTTCTTTACATTTTTAGAATTAATTTTGCACATTAATTATAATGTTTGATCATTTTAGTTGTGTTTTTGTGCGTGTAAAAATTGAATGATGAAAAAGTATTTGGGGCTGAATTGAAAGAAATTGGATGAAAAAGCTGATAGCAAAGATTTGTTCGTGAATGATGAAGGATGGTGAAAAGAATTACAAAGGAACAAAAAAAAAAATTAAGAAAACAAAAGAAAGGAAACATAATAAAAAAATAATAACAAAAAAATTTATATATATGCCAAGTCCACGTTGGACTTGGTGTTGAAAGGACAAAAAAAAATTTAGCCAAGTCCAACGTGGACTTGGCCATGCAGAGCCCACAATTGAGGCGGTGGCAATTTGTTATAAAAGCAACAGCAACGCAGCAGGAAAAAAGGCACCGAGGAGAAAAAGAAGGTGCGCGGCGCAGAGGAAAGAAAAGGAAAAAATAGAGAGCAAAACAGCAAGCAACGAAGGAAAAAAAAGCTTTGGCGACGAGGAAAAAAACAGCTGCAAGTTCGGTTTATTTCTTTTCATAAATTCTTTTTCAATTTTCAGTTGGGATTTAGATTAAATTATTATTTTCAACAGATTCGAATTAATTTATGGAGAAGTTTAATTTACTTTCTTTTTATAATATTGATTCAGTTTTGTTGAACATGAACAATTAATTCATTGTTTAGGGTAGGATTACTATGTAATAGTTTAATTTTATGGTCTTGAACTTGGTTTGAATATTTTGATGCGAGTTTTATATATTTGATTTACGTGCTTTATTATTTATTTCCTATTAATTCATTACGCTTGTAGCTAGTGTTTTATAGGAATTCATACAATAGATCAAATATATAAATTGAGCTTTATTGCGAAAACTATAGGTTGTACCGTAGTTTTCCTCCACTTAATTAATTAACTCGTAAGCCTAGGATTTTAGGACAAATCTATACTCTGGCTAGATAAAGGACTTGGAGATAGCGTTGCACCTCTAAACTAGGTCTAACTCGTTAATTAGTTAACTTTAGGTGATTATTTAATTAATTAGGCTTGTAGTCTAATTTTGCATCAAAATAGGAAATCCTAAGTTCGAGCCTAGAATTCAACTTTGCATAGGAATCCGATCCCTAAACCTTTCCCAATAGTGATCAAACTTCAATTTCAACTTTCATATTTAATTTTAGTTTTCGCATTTAATTTCACTTTTATTTAATTTTTAGTTAACTTTCGTTCAAATCACTCAATTTACAATTTAATTTAGTTTAATTGCTTAGGCACTTTACTTACACTTTTCTACAAATTTTCAAATTGTCTCCCTGTGGATTTGACCTCGCACTAGCACACTACACTACAATCACTCGTGCACTTGCGAGTTAAAACTTGGCTT
Organism: Ehretia macrophylla; assembly: GCA_037974665.1. NCBI lineage: Eukaryota > Viridiplantae > Streptophyta > Magnoliopsida > Boraginales > Ehretiaceae > Ehretia > Ehretia macrophylla. The sequence goes on along the minus strand of CM075764.1, from coordinate 8,416,197 downwards.
AGAATTGACATTAATTTTATCCTAAGCTAAGCACCCATCAACGGTGTATGTGAGGCCCGACCCCGAATAACGTGTCTTACCTCAATTTGTATGCTTTAGACCCAGAACTGTATGATCGACCTTGGATTACATGCCCTGTCTTGGTTTTCGTGCATGCCTCGTCATACGTTCCTTAACCTAGAATTGTGTGCCCTAATCCTCGACTTACGTGCCCTGACTTCGATTTCTGTACGATACCTCGATTTGTGTGCACTGACCTTGAACTGCGTGCCCTAACTTAGATTTAAGGGTCGTACCTCGATTTATGTGCATTGCATTAAATTATGTGCCTTGCATTAGCTTATGTGCATTCACCTAGGGTTGCGTGCATTTGCATTGGAATATGTGCATTTATCTTGAAGCATGTGTCTTACCTCGTAGTTCGTGTCTACCTCGTGATTCGTGCCCCGTATTGATTTTTGTGCGTGTCTCGTAATGCGTGCCCTAGACCTAGGAACGGGCACGCTAATCAATAAAGAATCCTACACAAAGCACTAAACACTAAAATAATCTTATACAATCCACTAACTAATATTATATTCCTAATTCAAATTCTCTACAAAACCCACTAACTAATAAAATAATATATTATTCCCAACACACTCAACTAACCAATAAACTATTATAAACCTACACTTATTATAATCCAAAATACATTAACTTGAATCTGAAATTTCAGATTTTCCCTTGCATTACACGACCAAGACTTTGCACAATTAAATTAAAGCCTAGACATTCTATGACACATGCACTAAGCACAATCCATCAAAAATTCACCTACACCCTACCCAAGCATCTCATTTTCGACCCTCTCAATGCCATGCTTAATTTCAACTCAAAAAAAATGCTAAAGATGACACAAAATTCAGATTTGAAAGGCTCAAGGCCAACACACACACACACAAGCATCATTTCTCTCTCAAACTCTCTCTTTCCTCTCAAACTCTCCCATTCTCTCTCCATTTTCGACCAAGGCAGCCTTTGAGCTTCCAAGACTCCTCACAAGCTCTCAAGGACTCTCTAAGACTCTCCCAAGCTCGGCCATAGCAAGCCATAGCAAGAAAACACGCAAGAAAGTCTCATACAAGCTCATAATTCATCATTTTCGGCCTAGGTAAAGTTTTGATGGTTTTCTTCCATTTCTTTTTGTTCTACACACATGCACACCTTCTACACAAGCTAACTAAGCTAGGATTTAATGGAAATCAAGATACCTCTCGGCCAAAGCAAGGAAAAAGGTCTAGTTGTGCGATTCAAAGGGCGTTTGTGCATCTTCATCTATCGATTTACTAAGGTGAGGGTTAAACTCTTTTAAAAGCTTTCAAAAACCACATGCATGCCTTCATATGTCTAGATTTACCTCTGTACTTGTTGTATATGTGTGTGCATGAGCTTGTATAACCATGCATGGCAAGATATTCGGCTAGAACTTGAAGATAGGCAAAATCGCGTAGCTGGCAGATCTCTAACTTGTTAGAATGAAGTGTATTTGGCCTGGTAAATGATGTTGAAAATGCGTGAAAATTGGTAGATGACTAGTTTTGTCAGTTCTGAGAATTTTTTGTAGAAATAGGACAAGGCCAATTTTGAATCTAAGGTCTCCAAAATTGCAAAACATCGAAAGGTGTCTAAATCTGGAAAATCTGGGAAAATGGAGCAGGTTTTTGGTAGTTCACTGTCCTTGTAGAACGAAACAGTTTTGACCTAGTAAATGATATTTAAAATGCATGGAATTTGGTAGGTTTCTATATTTTTCAGTTCTGGACATTTTTATCAGAAATAGACCAAAGCCAATTCTGACTTTTAAGACCCTAAAAAATAGTAAAAATTGTAATGTGTCTAAAACTGGACAGTTTTGCGTAGTCTCACGGTTTTAGCTATAACTCTTGAATCCGAACTCCAAATGATGCGAGGTTTGTTCCTAGATTTAAATCACTCATTAAGCTTTACTTTGACATTTTTTTCACTAAAATTGGAGATTGTTTGCTTATCTAATTGAATGTGGGAAAACAGACCATTGCAGTGCGGTTTTATTTAGTGATATGCTTTGAAACATGTTGTAACTTCTCTTGTGGTGTTGAATGCTTGGAATTGTGGCACTTAGATGTTGTGTAGACTGTTGTGGCTGGTTGAGGTTGCTTAATTTGATTGATGTATGACTTGGGATCACTAATTGATGAATGGTTTGCTTAACCGCATGTGTAAGCACGGAATTAAGGCCCTATTGCTTATGAAAACTTGTTAAGCAATGATCCTATGGCTAAATGCATTCAATTGTATGGTTAGTAGGCTGCCTAATAAATGTTAAGTATGCTTGAAACGGTTTAAGTGTTACTTGTGGTGCTTAGCAAACAAAACCAACCCTGAGCACGGCCTTGTAAACCCTAATGGCCCCGTAAACTCCCAAGTCATAGACCACTTTTGTGTGAATTATAAATTGATGTTGAGGAATGTTAATGGGCTGCCCGGAATTGTTTTTATAACTCTAAATATGATTCCCGATGATTACATGCTAATAAGTAAACTCTTCTTGTACCCGGTCTCATGTAGACGTCTTTACATGCTTGTATAATCTTAATACTTGATACGTGAACCCCGAAATGAGTTATATGACTTGATTTTTAGATGTGTTACATGGCTACCCGTTTAATGTTCATATAACTCTATGTGTTTTACAAAGTAAAAATTCGTGTTAAGCATGCCTCATTCGTTTACTTGTCAATATGTAATCTTATAATTATTCTGAGGCAACCTATTTTGTTGTCCTCCTAATGTGAATTGTTAAAAGACATTTTATGGCTTATTTGAACATGATTACTTGGCTTCCCGTGGAAGTTTAATTGCTTTCAAATTAATATATGAAATGATTACATGTTTTTACAATGCCTTATGTGCCAATATGTCAAAATGTGATCATATACTTGCTCGGAGACAACCTACTTTGTTGACCTCCCAATGTGAAATGTTAAATGGCATACATGTGCATTGTATACAAGGTTGCAACCTTTCACTCTGGCATGGTAGTGTTTCACGCACACCGGGCGGTATCGGGCTTGCCGGTGCAACCGTGACTACCATGGTCCAATTCCCTCTCTCGCTTGGGGGCTAGACTTCCTCGGAGAGTTGGGTTGTAGGATTTCGGGGTACATCCGGAGTACACCCATTTGGCGTGAAAAGTGGATGATTGAAGCCGGCCACAATAACTGTTACTGAAAATGAACTTGAACGGCAGGAAGTAAGTGGTATGCGGGGGAAAGTGCTACACCTAAATGTGGTGGGAGCTACCTCTTGAGCCCGTATGAGCTACCTCTAGAGTCTTGTACGTATCAAACCGTATCCTTTTTACTATGTATTTAAGTATTCTCGCTTGGTTCCTAAAGGACCTCGGGGAGGAAAGACGGGTAAATGTATTTATTTATATTTATATTATGTTATGAACTTGCTTATTTCATATGACACGTTTTAAAAAGGGTTTTTCATAAGATTAACCGGAAACGAGTTTTTTAAAACTTTATCTCTCGTTCCCCCTTGCTGAGTTCATAAGGACTCACCCTCTTTTATCATCACAGGTGAAGAAGATCAGGAACAGTTACCCGAGGAGAATGTGCTTGTTGATGAATCCTTGGAGTGATTACATGTTTTATGTGTCTTGCTTGACAGTGGCTGTTTTATGAACGTTGTGTTTGTTTTGAAGATTATCTCTTATGTTGTTTGTCGATGTTATTGTAAATGACCTCGTTGTAATTTGGGTCTAATTTTGGGATTGTACTATCTATAACCGGACGAACTCTTTATTTGGTTATTTGCTTTCATTATCTTGTATAGTAGTTATCGTAGGCGTTTAAACCACTAGATGATTAATCCACTAGGTTAGCTCTATCTAATTTCACTTATGTACTCACATGTACCCTAAAGGATAATAGGTACTTGCATAATAGTAAATTGACAAAAAACGGGACATAGTTATCATGCTAGGCTTGTCAATCAAACGAGACTATCGAGATAAATTAGTAGGCATATCTATTGATAACAAAATAGGAAATTTTAGTTGGAATAGAATCAATTATTAAAGGTTTTGAGGTGTTTTAGAAGATTAGGTCAAACCAAAGGTCCTAAATATAGCTGTCATGCTGCCAGTTTTCCAGAAAAACTTTTGGAGTTCTAGGCCAACGTTAAGCATTAAATCATAACAAAAGACTCAGACTGTGAAATAGTATAAATGAATTAGGTCATACCCTAGTCTAGCCTTCTTAGGCCGAGTTGGGGTGTGATAGTGTATGGGTGTGGTGGAGGTGGTTATGCTGTGAAGGTGCTGAGTGTTAGTGGTAGATGAAAAAATGAAGGTAGGGAGGAAGAAAAATAGGTATCATACTTACTTCACAAATGTGTTCCGATGGAGGTGATATATTTTCCGGAGGCAAAGGTAGTCCTCTGGTCACTTGTCTGCCCATGGTTTTTTTTTTCCAAATGCCTTGGGTGAAATCTCTTAGGTCAAACACTCACAGTCCACTTAAACCTGTCACGCCTCAACCCGACCTATGGAGGCTAGATTACCTAAATCATTATCGTTATTTTACGACTATAACTGATTCACGAAGATTAATGCTTATTCGTTAGCCTAGAACTCCAAAAAATTTTCCAGAAAAATCGACAGCATAACGGCTGAATTTAGGACCTTTGATTTGGCCTAATTTCTAGAACACCTTAAAAATTCCAAATCTTTAAATTGATGCCAATTAAAATTTCTATTTTGTCATCAACCAATATGCCTACTAATTTATCTTGAAAGTCCTATTTGGTTAATAAGCCTAACATGATAACTATGTTCTATTTATTTGTCAATTTCCTATTTTGCAAGTACCTATTATCCTTTAGCTTACGGGTGAGCACCTAAGTGAAATTAAATAGAGTTAACTTAGTGGATTAATCACCTAGTGGTTTAAACGCCTACGATAACTACTATTCAAGATAATGAAAATAAATAACCAAATAAAGAGTTCATCTGGTTATAGATAGTACAATCCAAAATTAGACCCAAATTACAACCGGGTCATTTACATCAACGAAATAAAGAGTCTGCAAACAAACATAATATCCCTAATAGCATCCATGTTCACGAAAAGCACGCAATACACATAGTCGTTCCAAAGGTTCATCAACTAGCACATTTTCTTCGGGTACCTATTCCAAATCTGCTTCACCTGTGACAAAAAAGATGGTGAGTCCTTATGAACTTAGCGAGGGGGGAACAAGTGACAAGGTTTTGAAATCCTTTTCCCGTTAATCTTATGAAAACTCCTTTGGAAACATGTCATATAAAATAAGTAAATTCATAACATAACATAAATATAAATGAACACATTTACCAGTTTTTTCTCCCCGATGTCCTCTAAGAACCAAGCGAGAGTACTTAAACACATAGTGAAAAGAATACGATGAGCTTTCGCTCTCAAGATCAATCGGTGAGCATTTGCTCTCAAGATCATTTCCAATAACTATTGTTGTAGCCGGCATCCATCATCCACTTATCACTCCAACAGGTGTACTCCGAATTGTACCCCAAATCCTATGACCCAACTCTCCGAGGGTAGAATGTCAAGCGAGAGAGGGAATTGGACCATGGTAGTCACAAGAACACCGGCAAGCCCTATGCCGCCCAGCGTTCGTGAAACGCTACCATGTCACAATGAAAGGTTGCAACCTTGTATGCAATACACATTTATGTCATTTAACATTTCACATTAGGAGGTCAACAGAGTAGGTTACCTCCGAGCAAATATATTATCACATTTTGACATATTTGCACATAAGGCATTGTAAGGACATATAATCATTTCATATATCAATTTGAAAGCAATTAAACTTTCACGGGTAGCCAAGTAATCATGTTCAAATATGCCATAGAATATCTTTTAACAATTCACATTAGGAGGTCAACAAAGTAGGTTGCCTCCGGATACACGTATGATCACATATCAACAAGTAAACGTACGAGGCATGCTTTGACATGTAATTTCACTTTGTAAAACACTTAGGAGCATATGAACATTTAACGTACAGCCAAGTAACACCATATAAAACAAGTCATATAGCTCATTTTAGTTCACATATCAAGTGTTGAGATCATACAAGTATGCTACGACACTTACACAAAACCGGGTGCAAGAATAGTTCACTTATCAACATGCAATCATCGAGAATCATGTTTAGAGCTATAAAGACAATTCCGGGCAGCCTATTAACAATCCTCAACATCAATTATAAGTCACACAAGAGTGGTTTATGACTTAGGAGTCTACGTGGCCATTAGGGTTTACAAGGCCGTACTCGGGTGTTGATTTTGTTTGCTAAGGACCACAAGAAACACTTAAACCATTTCAAGCATACTTAGCAATTATTGGACAGCCTACTAACCACACAATTGAACACATTTAACCACATGGTCATCACTTAGCAAGTATTCATAAGCAATAGGGCCTCAATTTCGTGCTTACACATGTGATTAAGCAACAATTCGTCATGTAATGATCCTAAGCCATGCATTAACCAATTTAAGCAACCTCAACCCACCAAAACAGCCCACACAACTTCTAATTTCTACAATTCCAAGCCTTCAACACCTCAAGTAAAATTACAACATGATTTAAAGCACATTACCAAGCAAAAACCCTACTACAATGGTCTGTTTTTCCTCATTCATTTAGCCAAGAAATTAACCTCAAAATTCCGTGAATCAAATGTAAAATTTAAGCTTAATGAGTTCTTTAAATCGAGGAACAAACCTCGCTGCATTCCGAGTTCGGACTTAAGAGTTATGACCAAAACCGTAGGACTACGCAAAACTGTCCAGTTTCATACACATTTCGATATTTGTCATTTTTGCGGGCCTTAAACTGAAAATTAACCTTATCCTATTTGTGCAAAATATGTTCCAAACTGACAAATCTAGTGGTATACCAAATTTCATGCATTTTTAACATCGTTTACTAGGCCAAAGACCTTTCGTTCTACAAGGTCAGAAATCTGCCAGAAAACGGAACTGCATATATCAAGGTTTCTAGCAAATTTTCAAGCCTTGCAAGAGTGAGCCTAGGCTCATATAAATACATATACATCAACTTCAAGAGTAAATACAGCCATATGAGAGCATGCATGTGAGTTTTGAAAGCATTTGAAAAGTTTTAACCGTCACCTTAGCAACTTGATGGATAAAAATGCAAGAAACGCCCTTGAATCGCACGAAAAGCCTATTTTCCTTGCTTTGGCCGAGTGGTAGCTTGTTTATCTTTAAATCCTAGCTTAGTTAGCATATACTTAGTGTGTGCATATGATTAGAACAAAAAGAAATGGAAGAAAACTCTTAAAACTTACCTATGGCCGAAATGTGAGGTGGTGTGAGCTTGTGTGTGAGTTTCTTGCTTGTTGCTTGCTATGGCCGAAACTTGAGTTGTCTAGAGAGAAAATTTTCAGTCTTGGGAGCTCAAGGGAGACATGGCTGAAATGGAGAGAGAGTTTGAGAGGAGATGAATGAAGTTTGAGAGTTGTTTGTGGGCATGCTTGTGTGTGTCGGCCTTGGTAGGGTACAAGGCTGAATTTTGTGCGTCATTTGAGCATTTTTTTGAATTGTGAGGGAGCATGAGGTGAGGAGACCAAGAAAGGGAGCTTGGGGTAGGGTGTATAGGAATTTTTTTATGCATTGTGCTCTGTGTGTGTAAGATATAATATAATTTGTGCAAAGTTGTTCAAATAGCCTTGTCATGGCCGGCCATGGCATGTTAATTTGAGCATTTTGTGTTGTTTTTTTTTTATTGTATGATGTTGTATTATAGTATTAATGATTATAGGTTTTTGTGTGCATGGGTTTGGGTGAGAATAAAGAATGTTTAGGGCTTAGTGCTTTTGTCTTTTAGTGGATTGACTTAGGATTAAAATATTACTAGTGGAGTTTGTAGGATTATTTTATGACCTAGTGTTTTGTGTAGGAATCTAGTTGATTAGCATGCAGATACACTTTCCTAGGTCTAGAGCACGCACTACGAGGTAAGACACGATCTCCAAGACAAATGCACGGATTTCAAACTAAATGTACGAAACCCTAGGTGAATGCATGTAAACCAATGCAAGGCACGTAATTCAATGCAATGCACATAAATCAAGGTACGACTCTTAAACCTAGATTAAGGCACGCAATTTAAGGTTATGACACACAAATTGAGGTAAGACACGTTATTCGGGATCGGACCTCACAAAATCAGCCCTGGAGGACTGTCAAAATATTTTAAGGAATTGTGGAGGCTACCTACTGAAGCATGTCTTCCAAAAAGCTAATAAGTGTGCTGATTGACTTGCAAATTTTGGCTTGCAATGCAACAGGTGTTGCCCTCCAGATAGCCTACGTCATTTGGTGGACTATGATAAAATGGGTGAAATATCTCTTAAATTCGTTTCTTTTTAACCCCCAACTTTAGCCTCCCTAGTAATAAAAAAATATATATATATATATATCTTAAGTCATCTCTAATAGTTTTTTTATTTGTTTTCTTACATGTAGAATGGATCTTTTATTTCAGTTTCACTCCAACAACTTTCCTACATTTTAATTTTTGAAAATTTTTATTTCAATTTCACTCCAATAACTTATCTATTTTTTAATTGTCAAATTATTTTGTAGATAGTTTAGAGAATGAATTTACTATCTCTACAATATTTTGACAGTAAAAGCTAAAAAAAAAGCTTGAAAGTAAAAAAAATAAGAAAAATAGAGTGCTCGCAAATTTGACAGAAAAAAAAAAAAAAAAAAACTTGACAACAATAGTTGTCAATAGCTTGAAAGTAAAAAACGAAAGCTTGACAGCAAAAAAAAAAAATAGAGTGCTCACAAATTTGACAGAAAAAAAAATTAAAGAAAGAAAGAAAATCTTGACAGCAAAACACAAAAAACAAAAAGCATAACAGCTAAAAGCATAAGGAAGTTTATGGGCCTGTTTGGAATAGTTTTCATTTTTTTGTTTTGTAAAACAAGTTTTTAAGAATAGTTTTGAAAAACTATTTTTAAGAACAAAAAAATAAAAAACTTGTTTGACTATAATCGTTTTCAAAACAAATTTTTAAAACAAAAAAACAAAAAATTTGTTTGGCAAAAATGTTGTAGAAACAGTTTTAAAAACAAAAAAATAGAAAATCCATTTAGATGTCAAGAATGAAAAAATATATTTTTTACTCGTATATAATAAATTAAAAAATTAAAATTATATTCGTAAATTTAGATTATATTATAGAGTTTACAATATTAAAGTAAAACAAATATTATACATAAAAATTATGGTACAAATCCTAACTATGGATCAACTATTCTGTATTCAATCCAACAATCCACATTAGTTGTTTCTAATAGAAAGAGATATTCCATGATTCTCATATAACTGTTTCATCTTTAATTGTTGCATTCTTCAGTATGATAATGATCCCAGACATGATATAAAATTCTTCATGTGGCTTGTTTGCTTCTTCAACACCCTGCAATATCCAAGCACTCATTCATTATGTTATAAGAGTTTATGATGATAATTACTACATCTAGATACAAAGAGGCAGGAATAGCAGTTCCTATGTACAGATATCGACCAACAAAGCAAACCTTAACTCTCTTCATAAGCAAACATAGATAACTTTCTTTATGTACTATCCAAATTAAAAGTATTAAAAGGCAACTAAAATATTGGCTTCACTGAAGAAAGGGCAATGATAGAAATAACATGTGATGACAAAGGGGATTCCACAGGCAGCAGAAACCTAGAAAGGGTCACCAAAGTGAGTTCTCTATGAGGCTGATGATGTATGAAGGCACTCTGATAGAAAAGGTAGGCAACTCTGGGGGTTTTTTTGGGGGGCTCTCTGAGGATATACAATGTGGGATAAAATATGGGCATGCTAAGGGAGTTATGGAGAATAGGTTGCACAAGGCAGAGGGGGGAGGGAAGTCCAAGTTGCTAAAAAGGTTGTCTTTGTATGCCAACAATTTATGAGATGAAAAAAATTCCATAATATAAACAATGGCAAAAACTATTCCCCTGAAGATTGCATTGTATTCACTTGAATTATGATCTAAAACAGGATATAGGCCGTTCTATCTAGTGTCTGGACCTCACTTGCACAAAATCCCAGCATAGACGAGAAGGAATAAAAGACTAGAAAAGAAATAGCTACATTAAGGTAAGTGGGAGATTCACGGGCAGTGGCTTAGACTCTCCCGAAGGCCGAGCAGCGAAAAGGAGCCATTCAATTCTTGCCAATTTTGAGCAATGGTTAACGAAAGACATATATGAAACAAATTTTTAGCTCCAAATGTTTTCCCTTCCTAACATGGATGTAATGAATGCCAAAAACAATTGACATCTCATAACATACGCACTATGTGATTCTCGGGAAGAGAGTAAACATAAAAGGAGAATAGAGAATCTGAAACATTACTTAACATACCTTCACCAACTATTAGACCAAATTGCTTCTAGGTAAGCATGCTAAAATCCAAGAAATTGTGCCATACTCAAATAACTGCAAATAATGAATTGCAAATGTATGTTATAAGAAAGGGTGAAAAGTCGGCATCTACCAATGACTAAACCACAAAACTAGAAGCAATCCATACAGCTGCAACAACAATTATATACACAAAACCTGAAACCCATCTCCACACTTGATCTTTCATTCCTTTCAACCTCAAATTCAAGCAAAACTAACTAAAATTATTTCTCTCTACACTCACCACATATAACTAAAACTGAAGGAGTGTTGCCATCATCACTATTACTTTATTATCTTGTGAATATATTTGAAAAATAAAATAAAATAAACGAAAGGTACATAAATTTAACACTCTCATTCAAGAAAAACACCAATTGAGAATCTTAACTAATGAGTTATTGAGTTATATAGAGACAGATTTAGTGAGAACCCATTATAATTTTGTTTAAATTATTAACATAACCAGCCTTCTTGCAAAAATGTAAGTTAAGACAGAGTAAAAGATCCGACACTACCCCGTACTGCATATAGCAGCGAAGACCAATAACATCTAGCATCCATCAAATCTAGCATCATTTAACATATATATGAAAATGTTTACTCATTCAGAAACAAATATGTATAATTGTTACCAGCTAACATAGACTAGTCTCTACACTCAATAGAATTACCAGACAATAAAAATCCAAACTTCTCCAAAAACAAATGGTAATACAGATAAAACCAATCTTGATTTAAAATAGATATCATCTAACGCAGAAATTACATGACATAGACAATTAAAACTGGATTTTTTTTTTTAATTTGACAGAGGAAAGACAAATTGCTTACTGATTGTGACTTGCAGCCTAGATGATGCAAAAGCAATTAGACCCAAAAGCAAGAAAAAGAACGAAACTTGCTCAGCTCGATCTGCATCATCCTTTGCTCCTGACTACTGGACAAAGGTGTTATCAGCTTATTGAACAAAAAAAAGATGATGCGAAAAAGTTTGAAACACTCACAAACTTCTCATGTCGATCCTACGCCGAGATAGTGTTGGAGGAGACGTCAGTGGTATGAAGAAAGAAGAGAGAAGATGTGAGAGATATTTTTGTAAGGTTAGTTTGCAGTTTGCCACTAAAGTTCATCGAATTTATAGGAATGCCATTAATGAAAACAAGTTCTCCATGTTTTGAAGTGTTTTGGAAACAAAAAACCTTAAAAACATGTTTTTGTTATGAAATATTGATTGGTGGATATTTACTATGAATATAAGTATCTTACAAGCAACAGCGTAAGCAACTTGCAGTCACCAGCTACTAAGCAGCTTACAAGCAGCAACGTAAACAACTTGCAGTCATCAGCAGCTTACAAGCAGCAGTGTAAGCAGCTTGCAGTCATCAGCTACTAGCTTCTGAAACTCTATAAATAGAGAAGAATAATTGTAATGTAAATGATTTAGAGATGAATAAGAATTTTAGTTTTCTCTTGATACTATTTGTTATCTTTTGCAGTTAGTTTATAACACGTTATCAACACGACTCTCTACCATTGAGTTACTTGGTAGAAAGTTATGGTGGGAATCAAATCTTACTCTTTGAATATGAAAAGGAAAACCTTACCACAGTTTTGAAGTTATTTCAGATGGAGGTATGAATATTATACCCTATGTATATCATTTATAGAAAAGTATTTTTCCTTTATTATCTTATCCTTTGTAGGATTGAAATTCACATTGTTATAGTGAAAACCCCATTGAAATTTATAGAAAGCCAAAATTTTCAGTTGGCTTAATTCCATTCTCTGAAGAGAATGAAATTAAAATTCTCTGATGTGAATTGAAATTAGATTCCCCGAAGTGAATTAAAAATTGCATTCCCTGAAGTGAATGAAATTAAAGTGGGTAGAATTACATTCCCTGAAGTGGATGAAATATAAATTCCATGAAGGAATATAATTGAAAATTCCCCAAAGTGAGTGGAATTAAATTCTCTGAACCGAATGGATTTGAAATTTCCTGAAGTGGATAATATTTATTTTCTTAAAAAAAATAAAATTACATCCCTGCAGCGAATGAAATTACATTCCCCGGAGTGAATAGAGTTGTGTTCTCCAAAGTGAATGATATTGCACTTCTTGTACTAACTGTAATATCTACATATTAAATTGGCCATAGTCATGACCGTGATTGAGATAATATGTCCCACAAACAATGCTAAGATTGGTAATCCTCACCACCAGTAGTGGAATAATGAGGAAAAGCATGAGAAGTCAAAACCACTATGAACATTTGTGGTCTAAATGCATATTAAGTGTGTACCTGTCGTACACTTGGTCCAAGGCACATGTACTAGCTATTTGATTTTACTAATCTAACTTGTTCCAGCAGAGCTAATATAACATAATCTTGTGGCCCATAATTTCGAATCGTAGATTCATTATATTTTAATAAATCCAGAAAATTTTTGCTATTAAAGATATTTGTCGAAATGAATATCTTATTGAGACCACAAATGATGGTGATAAAGACTATCTTTGCATTTTCTTTTGAATCCATGCTAGAAGCATGTATTTCAAAATTCTTGCTCTTTCTTATGGGTTGTATCATACAATCATACGAGCAATTAAATCACCTCTTGTATAAATGCAAAGATATCATACTCCCATTCTTCTCCTGGTTCGGCATACTCAACTTGACTACCTAAGACCGTAATGATATCTTGAACCCTTAGTTGATCATCACGTTAAAGCACGCTTTGGTGCTTATTGTTCCCTCCATTAAAGGGAAAGAAAATTGCTACATGAAGTTAGCATGAGATATTTTAGAGGAATCCGAAGTTCACCGTGATTCATCTTTGATATCTCAATATAATGCATGTTGGAGGACAATATTATTATCTCATTTGAATCTAAGACATTAGCTCAATGAACTTAAAGTTCAAGTGATTCTTCATTTGCAAAGTATTGCAAATAATTTACTAGATGCAAAGAATATTGTGCAATCACAAATATTTGCTATGAACGTGTTGACACAAATTGTTGTCCCAGAAGGACATATAGTGAACGCATAACATATGCATCTGAGACACACTAGAAGCGTGATGTATCTATCGGTGCAAAGGATATTATACCTAATATATGAATTATGAATCCTGAAGATGCCATATCTTTAAGAAGCACGATAGAACTAGCAAAACCAACCGATGTTGGTGAATGCACAATCCCTGCCGAGATTGAAGAATAGTTGGTCCTTGGAGACACCAAACGCTTGGAATAAAGCGATTAGGATCCTGAACCACAAAGTGTGGATGAATGTCGACAAAGACCTGATCGGTCAAAGAGAGAGAAGCAATATAGTGGAAACTCAGCTCACATGTCAAATGTGAAATTATCGTATGTGGGATTGAGGGGAAGCATTGTGAAGCAAACCCTATGTCATTTTCAATCCCACAACGCTTGGATACTTGCAAAACGTACCCATATAGCATACTAACCCATTCCCTACAAAGCTTTAAGCAGTTTAATGGGTACGTTTTGGCTTATATCCTCATATGGTAACTGTAATACCATTGTTAATGAGTTCATGTGCTTCTTATAGAAATGGCAACAACTTGCCAATATAAATCACGTGATATTGATATTAAAGTTCTTGAAGAACTTATTATGCCTAAAACATATGATATTGAAGTTCTTGAAGAACTTACTATGCCTGAAGCATATGACTCAAAATCCTGAGAAATGTAATCGATTACATAGATCTTTGTACAAATGAAAACATTCTGGAAGAATGTTGTATAACCTTCTTAGTATATGTTGATATTTTGTTGGTCATATATCTTATTAAGAAGTATTATCTCCTTGTAGATCTCTATTTGCTATCAATTGCTTATTATTTTAAATTTGTCAATTATTGCTTAAATATATGCTGATAAATCTTGAATGTCATAAACGCTCCTGAAGAGCTTATACAAGTGAGAGTTTATCGACCTGAAGATCGATTATTCACTGACAAAATAATATTCTATGGAAAACATTAGAATGATATGATTACTGTCCTAATCTTCAAAAGGATGTTTGGGATGATAATGAGATAACTATTGGTCCTGAAGTACCATGTCTCAGTCCTATTGATCCACTAATGTATCTTGCTAATAATAGAAGGCCAGAAAATTGTCTTCTATTAATTTGTTAGCGAAATATAGGGCAGTTCCAACCTGAAGGTATTAGAATGAAAATAAGCACTTGCCGTGCTATCTATGTGGAACATCAAATATGGACTCATATTATCCAAGAATGTTGATCTTATTATAGTTAGCCCTGCAGATGCTGACCAGTTACCTGACCCCCACAAAGAAAGATCACAGACATTTCATGTATTTACTTGTAATATGCCTCCATGAAACAGAACATGAGTGCTGCTCTTTCAAATCATGATGAAATTGTGAAAATTCATGAGGCTAGTTGAGAATGTATATGATTAAAATTTGTCATACAATACATTCAGGAATCATACGGTTTACCTTTTGAAAGAGCTAGTCTCATTAAAGGTGGCTATGGTGACATGATGAAACATATTTTGTCAGAAAATTTCAACACATATGAGTTTCAAAATAATGATATTATTGATATTCAACAAGTACAGTCAAGTGAAAATCTAGCAGATTTGTTTACTAAAGCTTTACCAACAAAGAAAACAAATGACACACTCAAAAGTATAGAACACATCGCTTAAAAAATCTGTCACCATGACGCATGTTGCAATGAGGGGGAGAATATATTAATGCATTGTACTCTTTTTCCTTCACCAAGGTTTTTTTTCCCATTGGATTTTTCCTGGTAAGGTTTTAACGAGGCAGGGCAAATATGTTTGATATGATATAAACATGTCGAGCCAAAGTTCTCTTTCATGGATGAACTCCAAGTAGAAGTAAAACAGATATTCATTGAAGATTGATTTCTGTCAACTCAAATAATACTCTTGTTATACTCAGATGAGGGGGAGACAAATACGCATTGTACTTTTTTTCCCTTCGCTTAGGTTTTATCCCATTGGGTTTTCCTAGCAAGGTTTTTAATGAGACAGTGGTTGAGTTTATAATAAGATTTTATAGGGATAAAACTCATCCACTAACAACCCCGATGGTTGTTAGGCCACTTGATGTGACAAAAGATCATTTTTTGCCCTTGAGAATATGGAGAAAAATTACTTGGTCCTAAAGCACCATATCTGAGTGTCATTGGTGCATTAATGTACCTAGTTAATAATACAAGGCCAGATATTGCTTTTTATGTTAACTTATTAGCCAGGTATAGTGCGGCTCCAACTCGCAGACATTGGAACGGAATTAAACACATATTCCACTATTTGCATGGAACACTAGATATGGGTTTATTATATTCAAGACAGTCAAGATCTTCATTAGTTGGTCATGCTGATGCTGGTTATCTATCAGACCCTTATAAAGCAAGGTCATAAACAGGATATGTCTTTCATTTTGGTGACACTGCTATATCATGGTGGTCCATGAAGCAAACAATGACTGCCACTTCCTCTATTCATGCTGAAATTTTAGCTATTCATGAAACTAGCCAAAAATGTGTTTGGTTGAAATATGTCATCCAACATATTCAAGAATCGTGTGGATTACCCTCCGACAAAGACCAACTAACCACACTATATGAAGATAACACAACATGTATCACACAAATCAAGGGTGGTTATATCACCGAAATTCTTCTACACACATGAGCTCCAAACAAGCGGAATAGTTGATATTCAGCAAGTACGGTTGAGTGAAAATCCAGCAGTTTTATTCATTAAAGCTTTACTACCAATGATCTTCAAATCACATGTACGAAGATATGAAATGCACCGCCTGAAAGATTTGTCATCATAAGGGGGAGAGGATATTTATGCATTGTACTCTTTTTCCTTCACCAAGGGTTTTTTCCCAACTGGGTTTTTCCTGGTAAGGTTTTAATGAGGCAAACCAAATGCAATAGTATTCCTTATAAAGATAATGTACTCTTTTTCCTTAGTGAAGTTTTTATCCTATTGGATTTTCTTGACAAGATTTTAATGAGACATATTTTTATAATGAATATCTAAGGGGGAGTGTTATGAAATATTGATCGGTGGATATTCACTATGAATATAAGTATCTTACAAGCAGCAGCGTAAGCAGCTTGCAGTCACCAGCAGCTTGTAGTCATCAGCTACTAGATTCTAAAACTCTATAAATAGAGAAGAATAATTGTAATGTAAATGATTTAGAGATGAATAAGAATTTCAGTTTTCTCTTGATACTATTTGTTGTCTTTTACAGCTAGTTTATAACAGTTTTAAGAGTTCTCTATTTTTTATTTTTGAGAATAGATTTTTGAAAACAGTTTTTAAAAACAATGTTCCAAAACAACTACATCCAAATAAATTTTTCGGTTTTTTTGTTTTTGAAAATAAAAAAACAGTTTTTGGAAACTATTCCAAACAAGCCCTAAAGTCTGCAATTGTAATAGAAAAATAACAAATTCCTCGCTGCTTGTGGCGAGCAAAGAAGTGAAAAATGGAGAGCCCGCCAATTTAGCAAACTTGATAACTAATTTGTGCATAGTGATTAGAACATACAACTGATCCTATCTAAGTATGCGTACATGATAACAGTACATCCAAAAGAATATATTTGAATTTTAAAGTATTAATTATCCTTTATCGATATTTTAATTTTGGAGAAAAACCATTTTTACTCATGAGGTTTACTGAAAAACTTAAGGTTCTATTTATTTGTCATAAAATAATTTATTTATAAAAAATATTTTACAATATTCTATTTATTTGTCATAAAATAATTTATTCTCTCAAAAGAAATGAAAATATTTTTTAAAATTTTGTACTAACTGCAATTGTTGACCAGAAAATATTTTATAGTTAACTAATTTTTTGGTATTACAAAACACAATAAAATTAAAAAAAAATAACCGTAATTTTTGATCAAAAAATATTTTATAATTGATTAATTTTATGATATTACTAAACATTATAAAATTAAAAAAATATTTTCTGAAAAAAAAATTTACGGCAGACAAACGGAGCCTAAATAGGTCCCAAAGTTCTGAAAAAAAAAAAAAAAAGGAGCCAAATCAATCTTAGCCATTATGTGTGCGCCAGTAAAAGTTAACTGTTGAAGAGTATTTAAGACATTTTCTCCTTCATTCAAAAGAAAAAAAATCTAAAAATGTGTAATGAATGGACAGGGAGAGTCGACGTGGCACTCCCCATTTTGTTGGGATACGCTTCGACTATAGGGGAGAGTAGATAGGATTTGACGTATGTCTTTGCTTCTTCCTTTTCTCTTTGAACGGAAGACACACACTAAGGTAGGGATTGATTTAATATAATGAAATTATAAATAAAATAATATTTTTAACGCTTTTTAATTTTTATGTTTAGTATGAAATAATAAATTTGAAAATTTGATTTTCAAAGTAATTTTATTTTCGCGTACATGAGAATAACCATTTCAGAACAAACATATATAAATAGTCTATTGTTATATATTTAAGAATAAACTTGACTATCATATCTTCATATAAAATAATTTTTATATATAGTTTGTTTTACAATAATAATAATAATAATAATAACAATAATAATAATAATAATAATAATATTTTATAATAATTATTATTTTTTTTTAAAAATAATATTATTATAAAAAAAGTAAAAATAATAATTATAATAAATAAATAATAATAATAGTAAAAATAATAATAATAATAATAATAACGAAAAAAATAAAAACAAAGATAATAATAATAATAATAATAATAATAATAATAATAATAATAATAATAATAATAATAATTGCTGTTGTTGTTATTATTGTTATTATTATTTTTATTTTGTTTTTATTATTATTAATATTATTATTATTATTTTTGTTTTATTTTTATTATTATTAATATTATTGTTATTTATTATTATTATTATTATTATTATTTATTGTTGTTGTTGTTATTGTTTTTATCATTATTATTCATTATGTTTATGTTATTTACAATTAGGTATATTTTATTCTTATTTTTAATATTATAATAATAAAAATGATAATCATATCATATTATACAAGACATTCTTATTATTACTCTTCATTCCTAGAACATACCAACCATGTCATTGTCATTTCTAAGTTCATTTAATTCACAGTTTCATTTAATTCCTTGGTTCATTTCATTCCTATCTAAATCCATTACAGTATATCAATCACTACTTCAAAATATCTAAACCCGCAAATGGCATCTCTAACATAAAAATAAATAAAAAATCAAGAAGCATTGTACGCACGTTGAAAACTCTTTTGCGTAGAAATCAATCCCATAGCATTTTTCAGTAGCGAAAAGGCTTCAAATTAAAGAGGTTAATAGGGTTCAGGGTTTAGTTTTTGTTAAAAAAATTAATAATAGTCTATATTATGTTAGTTTAGAATTTATTTTAGACATATTATGTTTCATTTTGTTGTTTATTAACTTTGCATGTAATTTTTTTTTTTTTTTTTGTGTGGTATATAATGTTGTTTGAGCTCTTAGGTTATATTTTTTCTTGGGGTTATATAATCCAGATTTATTGCATATATATTGTTAATATTTGTGTTTTTTTTCCATCTATTATTATGATTGATTAATTTTAATAATGTTATGTTCATGATAGTGATAAGTTCGAATTTTTCGGATTATGGTAAAACTTATATTATTTTGTTCCAACACATGTATTAGTTATTGAGTTTACTTATTTCGGAAGTTTATCTATTTCGGATTTTGGATATTTTTTGGCCTTTTTTTTTTCTTTTAATGACAAAAAGTGTCGACAGATTCACCTTCAATGTTTTTGCTTATCGAATGATTTGGTTAAATCTCGTTTCGTTGTGCAGATTTAATTGACTTTCACAAATTAAACCCAATTGTGCTTAATTGGGGTAAATATTTGATTTAGGCAAAGAGTGTTGACAGCTTTAATTGTGCTTATCTCCAATTTATTAGAATTTAATCTGGTTTCGTTGTCTTGTGAAAGTCAATTTTAAAAAAGCATGAGTGTTGACAGTTTTCCATACTAGATTTATCGGGACAAGCTTGATTAAATCCCACGCCTGTAATGTTGCATTTATCAGGGTCCTGATGGTTAATACATTAACCTCCCCAGAATGATGCACAATAGTTGTAATCTAATTTTAAAAAAAAACAATTAGAAACAAAAAAAACCCAAACTAGTTTTGAATTTTTGCTAACAATTGAAACGTCATTTAAATATTAACAAGTCTGAAAGAAAGAAATCAAAAGTGAGTTGGATTTTGCTAAATTTTTACCAATTGAAACACAGATTAAATTCTAATAGATTGAAAAGCAAGAAGAAAAAAAGAAATCCAGAGCAAGGTAGAATTTTGCTCCTTTTTAACAACTGAAACGTTAACTAACTTTTAATAAAATTGAAAAATTTAACAGATGATGGAATTCTGCAAACATCCCTAAAAATACAATTGAAACCCTAACTAGATTCTAACGAATTGGAAAAAAAAAAATTAAATTGACTTTCACAAGACAACGAAAACAAGATAGGATAAAGAGAAAATAATTAGGGTTTTTTAATTGAAAATGAAATTCAAATGGCAGGGAGTGCGTCTTTTTTTTTTTTTCTTTTTCCTTCCAAATCTCTAACGGCTAAAATAACAACATTCTGGTATTTTCATTCGATCAAACTTTTGACCATTACCTCCAACATAACGACAGGGATTGATTTAAATTTTTTTCAAAATTTAAGGATCTGTTTGTATTTTTTAAAAACCCCCGAGACTAAAATAGTTTTTTCCTTTCAATTTCTATTAAACCTCCCATGCTTTCTGTTCCTTTTCTTTTTTATTGTGCTCCCAGACCATAGGAAGACGAAACGTGCCACGCGTCAGAGCTTGTTCTGGCGCGTTGACAAAATGCATGGGACAGAGCTGTCCGTTCAGTCTTTGCTGAGGACAGGCTAGGCATGTCCTGTCCTTGAGGGGCCGATATGACTCAGACATTAATTGAGTTCTATTTAAATGGGTCCGAGTTTCTTCCCAGCACGACACATGGCAATTTAATCAAATTTTGGTTTTTATTCTCTTTTTTGGTTGATAGCGTTTGTTTTGGATTTGAAACTCAACGCTCCGACAAAAAAAAAAAGTAAAAGCAAAAAAACAAAACCCAACTTCTCATTTTCTCCTTTGCCTACAATACGTTGCCCAAATGCTGTTGCCACTGTAGAATTTTTTGAAAACGGCTGCCACATTTTTAGCGATTGGACTCCAAGCACTGGTGGAACTAGAAATATTTGTAAAAATAGTTGTTATAGTTATTATTTAAATTTGAAATTCATTGTGTAAAATAATCAAATATAATTATAATTTTATCTATAATTTATAATACATTTATATTTATTATGTTTGTTTGTTTTTTTTAAGACAATAACATATATATATATATATATATATATATAAATTAGATTTGTAAAATTTTATGTTTAAAAAGATGCCGTTGAGAATGAGCCCACAAATGAGGAGGTTGTACTGCTGGATCTTCGCGCTTCAGACCCTTGGACAAAGAGGTGTTTTCGCTTGACAGAATTACTTTTCCAGCTGGTCAAAATTTGCAGCAAATAATATGTATATATAGATGGCTGTGTGTGTGCTCGTATATGTTTGCTCTATTTCTCTTTGGCTTTTCAATTGCTAGTCGGGTTGTTTTTGGGGTTTTGATGAGTGGACTTGTTGACCAACAAATTAACCCTTTTTTGACATAATAAACTTTTAAATAAGGTTGTAATTTTATATGATATTAGAATTTAGAATTAAAAGATTTTTGGTTTAAGTTTCATGTCATTCATTATAAAATTATGTTCAATAAATGAATGTCGAGCCTAAACATGAGTGGATGTGTTGAAAAAAATGACTAACTAAAAATTATTATTTTTAATAATTTAAGTTTTTAGATAAGATGAAATAACTCAATTGACTTGCTACATATGCATGTTTTAGGTACAATATATTATTAGAATCTACAATTAAAATTGACTGATCAATTTAATGATTTGGGATAACTAATCAATTGACTTGCTACATATGCATTTTTTGGTAGTCAACTGTTACTTTTATTGTTGACAAAAAAAAAAAAGAAGAAAAAATTGTTACTTTTATTGTTTTTCATTCTTTCTCTTCTTTTGGCTTTTTGTGCGGGGAGTGAATTTTTAGAGCTTAGGAAGACACAGATTATCTAAAACGCTTTATTTCCTAAAGTTGACGCCGTGGGCCGAGGTATGTCATATGTGAAACGACTAATTAACGGTTTCGATTGCTTAACCTAGTGAACCCGTGCAGACATTGAATTTTAAGTTGGTATTATCAAGTACAAAAAAGTTAGTATTATCAAGTCAGAAAAAATTACACCGTCTATTTATAGTAAACACTTTTTATTATCATAACATGAAGTACATTTGTAAGGGTTAGTTCTTTTTCTAAACAAAAAATAAAAGATAAAAAATGTTTAGCTCTTGATCATAGTGTCATATAGTCAAAAATGAAAAAAAAAAAAGAGGTAAAGGTTTATGTTCTTGTTGGTACAACTTTTAATTTATATTTACTTATTATAAATATTGTTTGACTTTGACGGACTTTAAGTATGTATTAAAGTGTATTGTCATCTCGTAAAATTTATAATTTTACAACGAATTTAATGTGATATTTTTTCAGTTTATTTTCTCATCATTAAAAAAATGATCATAGATAAAATGAATATGTTACATCAGAAGTCAAGAAACTTGGAGGGAATGATAACAGATTTGCAGTTTTGAATTTTTAAACTTTGATTCTTGTATATATGTAGATTACATTTTTCTGTCATACAAGATATAGCCTATAGGTGATTTAATGTATTATAAATATCACTCGTTGTACACTATGAATTAATGGAATACACAACAATTTTAGCCACATAAACTTTACATGGTATTAGCTTTCCTACGACAAACGTCTCTTCCTGACCTTCCCTCCTCATTCCGCTACATCTATCTCTGATCTGTCACACCTAAACTTTGTCTCACATCTCTGTCAACTTAGTTTGCCATCACATCATCACGACCTTTTATTCCTTTACTTTCCTTTCCTCCACTTTTAACTTTTCTTCCAGATCCTTTATTACTCCATATGGCTACGTCACCCACTACCCTGGCTCTATCGGCCTATAACGTGCGGTCCTATGTTACTGTGTCTCTTGATAGCACAAATTACCTGACATGGCAGTCTCAAATACTTCATTTTTTTACTTTCAACGATCTTCTAGGCTTTATTGATGGTACCTTGCCTCAGCCGAAATCTGACACCTCAACCACTCCTACTTCCTCATCCCGCATCAACGTCTCTTTCTCTTGCTGATTGGACTCGCTATGACAACTTCGTCATAGCGTGTATCACTGCTACACTCTCAGACTCTCCTGTGCATCACTCGACAGGTCATGCCATTCCCTATTCTCTTTGCAATTCTCTCAAAGACTCATTTCACCAACAGTCTCTGGCTCGCAAATCACATCTCCGAGCTCAATTTCGCACTCTTCGCAAGGGCTCTCTTTCTGTCGCAGACTATCTCCAACAGATCCATCATCTCTCCACATCTCTAGTTGCTATTGGTGAAACCTGATCTAACTCAGACTTAGTCATTGTTACTCTTGATGGGCTCCCAAAGGACTATCGTCCGCATGTAACGTCCATTGAAAATCTAGCCACTGCTCCCTCTTTCTCTGAACTACGAGCAAAACTACTCACGTATGAACAGAGGGTCCTCTTACTAGAGTTACTATTTAGACACACATAAATAACTTATAAATAACTATTATATTATAAGTTATTAACAAAAAATTTACATCATTTCAATACAATTACCAAAATGAGCAATCACTAATGTTCTAGGCTCTACATAAAACCTAGTTCAAAATAGAGTAACTAACTCTTTTAATTTTATACAATTTGATACGAACATCAAAAATAGTATTGTGTAAAATTTGTTCCTCCGTAAGCATTTCCTGGCTATAGATGCAATTGTTCCGTTCTTTCCAAATATGGAAAATAAAAGCTCCAAAGAAGTACTTCATATAGATAGCCTGGAAATTGGTGGAGTCCGCAATACAGTTAAACCAATCCACAATTTTGTTCCAATCATTCACTGAGCTCGGTCCTTTACACATCTTCCAACCAATTCGCCAAATTCTTCGCATGAAGGAACAAAGTGCAAACAAGTGATCCCTGTCTTCAATTCCACAACTAGGATCAACAGATAATCTCCATCCCAAGAGCCTGAGCTTAGTCGAAAGCCTATCCAACCAACATAACCAAGCACAAAAAGCATGCTTGGGAAATGTTTGACTAAGGGTGAGATATGGGTTAGGATTTACAATTGAAGATCTTATTTAGAGCAAGAGAGCATAAGAGATAACGTACGTTGCCTTGTTAGGTTACCAATGTTTCAAGCATTAACTGCATCAAAACTAATGAAAATAAAAATCCTAAATAACTGCATCAAAACCAATTTTATTACCTTTATTTTCTCTTTATAAAGGGCAAACTTTTGCCCAATATAATGTTACAACATTTCTAAAAATTATTTGAAGTTCCTGGTATGAAAGAAGAAGAGATGAGGTAATTTTGACCAAAAGAAAAGAAAAGAAAAAAAAAGGGGGAGGGGGGGATGGTGGGGGTGGGGGTGTTGGATTAATATCCTTGTGCTAAAATTGGAAAAGGTCTTTCTTGCTTTGTTTGAAGACAGTCAAGCATGAACTGGATGTGGCCTGAATGAAGGGATTGAGCTAGACTTAAATGGACTGAACATTTATAGAAGCACTTTTTTAATTTTTAACAAACCCCATTGGTATTCAAAAAACCTTAGGTTTGGGCATGTTAAAAAATGCCTCTTTGCTCGCCATCAACTGTTGCCCCAGCCCTAGGCATAATTTCATGATTTTATCATACACACACAAAAAAGAAGATCATGCCACTAAGGCTTTGGTCAGTGGGAATCAATCCATATGTGAAAAATTACAAATTCGATTCTTATTAGTTGTATATATGTCTTATACAGCTTTTACGTCTCCCTTGAATTAAAAAATATATATATAAATAAAAAAGATCATGCATAAGGTATTGTGGTTTGGGAAGAAAATAGGAGAATAACATGAGTAATTGATATTTATAGAAAATTCCGGAGTTATACAAGTTATATTATTCTGGAGTTGAACAAGTTGGGCATTTCACAGTTCCATACGCCAACTTGAGGAAAAGTATTGGAGGAAACGACACAATTCCACCATCTCAGCAACATAATTCCGCCATCTCAGCAATTCAATATCTTCCAGCGATCCAATCTTTCCTATTGTAGTTGATTGATCTTGCATTGATTGTAAATTGATTCTCGTACATAATTTTAGGCTTAGACATACAACCTTGTAAACTATAAAGGTATTATCTTAAGCAATAGTAATACAATCTTTTTGCCTCTTTGGCACAAGTTTCTTTACATAAATAACAAATAGCACAAATGCATAATGATTAAATTACCATTTATGACCCACAAAGAAGTTTTTCTTGTCCCAGAATTTTCTAATCATTTCACCGAAACATATAGGGACCAAATCATATAGAACCTTCATCAGATCAAGATAAATCTCATACGTTGATGTTTCTCGAAAGCGAAACGGGTCTTGACAATGGCGCTTTACATTCAGCGCGAAACGCAAAGTCAATGAACCATCATTATATAATCTCTTCATTCTCTGACGCTGCCACCTAGTCTCAGTTTCGGTCGAAACTTTTTAACTTCATACAGGTCATAGCTTGATGGACTAATTTGATGTAGCCATCCAGATCTAGGGATAACAACGGGTACTTGTTCTATTCAAAATCGACGAATAATCGCCCGATAACAAAAATCGATGAAAATCTATAGGGTTTGGATTTTAGTGGTAAAAACCGACGGATAAACCGATAAGTTTTAATTTTTTACATTAAAAAAAATCGAAATCCAAAAACCGATTATATATATATATATAATGGACTATATTTTAATAGTACTACTAATAATATAATATATATACATACACTATATAATATAATATAGTACCAAACTCCTTTTTACTTTCTAACTTTTCCACTTCACCTTTTTACTTTTTCTTTCTTACTTTCTCTCTCTTTCTTTCACTCTCAGACTACTTTCCCATTTTCTTCATCTCATGTATTAGCTCTAGCCCTTATTTGTTCCTTTCTTTCTTCACTCTCTACAGCAAAGCTTTGTCTCCAACTTATTTCTTTCTCTACTTTTTTTCCAGCTCCCCTTTCTTCATTCTTCTTTCTTTTGTGTTCTTCGCTTTTCTCTTCTCTCCAGAGCATCGTGTTACAAAGAAGTTGAGAAAATACAAGAAAGTCGTGGCAGACTGTTCAATGGTACTGTAATATATTTATTTTTATAATTTAAAGCATTGAGATTATTTCTTAAATTATAGATGCTCATACAAAAAGTAATATCAAAAGAATGCTATTACGATTTAACTTATTATTTACCTTGAAGTTGATTGCGCAATGATCTTATTATTCTCCTTAAACTGAGTTACTTTGAATTGTCACTTGCAATTGTGGGTTTAGATCACATAAAGGCTCCTTAAAACAAGTCTCATACATATATTATAACCATGATTTAGATGTTCTGTCTTCATTTAGATGCATTTTTCAGTAGTTCTTTTAAAAGTATTTTGTCATCTTTAGATTTTTTGGGGGATGAATACTTATTATAGGCAAATTTGCAATGATTATGTGGTTTTATTTTGAATTTTAATATGGGTAAATAGCGTCTCGGCCCCTTGTGGTTTACCATAAGTGCAAGTCGGGTCCCTGTGGTTTCATAATTAGCTTATAACCCCCCGTGCTTTTCAAAATTGAAGCATGCATGCCCCCTCCGTCAAACAATCTGTCAATTTTAACAGAATTTGTTATGCACGTGCTAGTAACGCAACTGTTTGTGTTTTTTACACGATTGACCAATATGTATGAGGTGCGCAATGGCCCCTTGTGTTTTAATGATGGTGCGCAATAGCCCCCTGTGTTTTTAATGATGGTGCGCAATGACCCCCTGTATTTTTAATGATGGTGCGCAATGGCCCCTTGTGTTTTTAAAGATATTTGATACGCTGACATTACCTCGGGGGCATTTGTGTCATTTTGATATTGCCGTTAAAATTTTAAACGGACTTGGACCAAAGAGGCACGTGTGCTTCAATTTTCAAAAGCACAGGGAGTTATAAGCCAATTATGAAACTACAGAGACTCGACTTGCACTTATGGTAAACTACAGGGGGCCGAGATGCTATTTACCCTTTTAATATTTATGACTTCTGAATCAATTTTTTTTAAACAATTTTAAATTGAAATTTTCTTAGACTTTCAAGTTACTTTCCATTTAAATTATTTTTTATAAATTTTATTAAATTATCATATTCGATTTCGGTTAATCGAGGATTTTTAAACTTATCGGTTTCGAATTTGGTTGGTAATTTTTAAACCTGTTGGGTTTCGATTTCGGTTTTTTTAATTTTCGCGGTTAACCGACCCGTTATCATCCCTATCCAGATCTTCCATTTTAAAAAGTCTCATTTCGTTCGAAACACACCGCAAATCTTCATTTCGTTCACAATATTTACTATTATATGTGTGTATGTACATATATACACATACAAACACAAAAAAAACCCACACCACCATTTTTTTAAAAAAATTTAACTTTGTTGCTACTGACTAAAATCAAACATAATAAGTAAAAAAATAAAAGAAGAATGTTTAAATTATCTCTAAAATAAAAATTAGGGTATAATAAGTGGAATTAAACTAAAAAAATTATAAATACCTAAGGTCATCCTCAATTCCAGGAACAAAATTCCCATATTGATCACGTGATCTACCTAGTGCAAAGATACATAATTGAAAAAACTGCAACACAACTTCAGAAATGTTAAAAGCTGCATCATGAAGAAGTTCAGCATACACAACACGGTAGACTATTTTTTAAAGGGTATAAATATCTAGGTACAATTGGTCAACAATTGTTGCACCGATAAAAGCAATAAATTAATATGATACTTGTTTTAGTCATTGAATTAAAGTGAAACTAAACTTGTTAGAAAAAACAAAAGCAATTACCATTATGAACTCCAACACCTGAAACCGTAGCCTCACCATTTTGAACATTAACGCTGCTCAATAACTAGGTATGTGCTCTTCTTTCCACATATAAAAGTTGAAAAGCTTTCCGAAAAATCGACCTTAAAGTGGCGAAAGGAAATACATCACTACAGAATAAATAATATTATGAATAAACTTTCAGTTGCCGAATATAATCAAATATAAATCACCTCATAACGTTTTGAAAACTGTCCGACATTCCAATTATGAAATCTGTTGTGTCATGCTTAACAAAAATAAAATCCGGATTTTTATGAATCCATTCATGCAATGACTGAAAGAGAGAAAAGAAAGGTTAAAAATAAATTAAAAAGTGAAAGAAAACCACGTAGAGAAGGAAGAAAAAAAGGTATCACACTTATCTAAGAAATGTGTTCCGATCGAGGTGGTATGCTGCCGAAGGTGGTGGTTTGGTCACTTGTCTGCCCATTGAGTTTTTTTTTTAGATGCCCTTGGTGAAAACTTTTCTTTCTATATAGCGCTTGAGACTGTGAGGTTTGAATTTCTATTGAACCTCCCACACTTCTACTCATTCTCTTTTATAGTGTTCCTAACCTCACAGTCTCAAGCGTTATATAAAAAGAAAAGATTTGACCAAGGACATCTAAAAAAAAAGAACTCCATGGGCAGATAAGTGACCAAACCACCACCTCCGGCAGACATACCACCTCGACCGAAACACATTTCTGAGGTAAGTGTAATACATCTTTTTCTTCCTCCCTACGTGGTTTTCTTTCACTTTTTAATTTATTTTTAACTTTTCTTTTCTCTCTTTCAGTCATTGCATGAATGGATTTATAAAAATCTGGATTCTATTTTTGTTAAGCATGACACAACATATTTCATAATTGGAATGTCGGACAGTTTTCAAAATGTTATGAGGTGATTTATATTTGATTTTACTCTGCAGTTGAAAGTTTATTCATAATATCATTTATTTTGTAGTGTTTTATTTCCTTTTGCCACTTTAAGGCTGATTTTTGGAAAGCTTTTCAACTTTTATAGGTGGAAAGAAGAGCACATACCCAGTTATTAAGCAGCGTTGATGTTCAATATGGTAAGGCTACAGTTTCGGGTGTTGGAGTTCATAATGGTAATTGCTTTTGTTTTCTAACAAGTTTAGTTTCACTTTAATTCAATGACTAAAACAAGTATCATATTAATTTTGTGCTTTTATCAATGCAGCAACTGTTGACCAATTGTACTCAGATATTTATACCTTTTATGAAATAATCTACTGTGCTGTGTATGCTGAACTTCCTCATGATGCAGATTTTAACGTTCCTGAAGTCATGTTGCAGTTTTTTCAATTATGTAACTTTGCACTAGGCAAATCATGTGACCAGCATGAGAATTTTGTTCCTGGAATAGAGGATGACCTTAGGTATTTATAATTTTTTTAGTTTAATTCCACTTATTATACCCTAATTTTTATTTTAGAGATAATTTAAACATTCTTATTTTATTTTTTCACTTATTATGTTTAACTTTAGTCAATAACAACAAAGTTAAAATTCTTTCAAAAATGGTGGTGTAATTACTAACATTACAGCTTAATGTGCGTGCATATGTATATTTAGTAGGTTTTATGTTCATATTAAGTATATACATATATATATATATATATGTGTGTGTGTGTGGGTGTAGGTTTTTGTGTATGTATGTGTATATATGTACATACACATATAATAATAAATATTACGAATGAAATGAAGATTTGTGTTGTGTTTCGGTGTGTGTGTGCTGTGATTTTGCTCGCTCTGTGTGTGTTTAAGATTTCGCTTGCCAAGTGTTGTGTGATTTCAGGCTTTGATTTTGTTGTTTTAAGGCTCTATTTCAAGCCACATTTCTTATTTTAAGTTGGATTTTTCAGCATTGTGCTGTCTTTGGACTCCTATTTCGGGCTAAGGTTTCTCTCTGCGTTTTTCATAGTCGTGTTTTCGTAGTGTGGTAAGTGTTCGGCTATATCTTTGGTTTGAGATTTATGTGTGTGATTTCTCTGTGAGATTTGTTCAATATAATTATTAATTTATTTATTAATTTTCAGAACATGGTCGTACTTCATAACAAAGAATTTCATAGTGTATACGGAGTCTGAATGCATTATTTTTGTCGACAAAAGTTGGAATCTTCAGAAGATGAACGAAGCTACTTTTGAGTGACGTGTTAAAATGGAGGATCTAGATAAGGATGGGAACGGGTCAGTTAACCGCGAAAATTAAAAAAATCGAAACCGAAACCTGACGAATTTAAAAATCACCAATCAAAACCGAAGCTGATCAAGTTTAAAAAATCCACGGTTAACCGAAATTGAATATGATAATTTAATAAAATTTATAAAAAATAATTTAAATGGAAAATAACTTGAGAATCTACAAAATTTCAATTTAAAATTGTTAAAAAAAAATTGATTCAAAATTCATAAACAATAAAATTCAAAATAAAACCACATAATCATTGCAAATTTGCCTATAATAAGTATTCATCCACCAAAAAATCTAAAGATGGCAAAATACTATTAAAAGAACTATTGAAAAATGCATCTAAATGAAGACAAAAAATCTAAAACATGATTATAATATATGTATGAGACCTAATTTAAGGAACCTTTATGTAATCTAAACCCACAACTATAAGTGACAATTCAAAATAACTCAGTTTAAGGAGAATAATAAGATCATTGTATAATCAACTTCAAGGTAAATAATAAGCTAATCGTAATAGCATTCTTTTGATATTACTTTTGGTATGAGCATCTACAATTTAAGAAATAATCTCAATGCTTTAAATTATAAAAATAAATATATTACAGTACCATTGAACAGCCTGCCACGACTTTCTTATATTTTTCCAACAACTTTGTAAGACGATGCTCTGGAGGGAAGAGAAAAGCGAAGAACACAAAAGAAAGAAGAATGAAGAAAGGGGAGCTAGAAAAAAAATAGAGTAAGAAATAAGTTAGAGACCGTTGCACTGCTGTAGAGAGTGAAGAAAGAAAGGAACAAATGAGGGTTAAGGCTAATACATGAGATGAAGAAATGGGAAAGTAGTCTTAGAGTGAAAAGAAAGAGAGAGAAGGTAAGAAAGAAAAAGTAAAAAAGTGAAGCGGAAAAGTTAAAAAGTAAAAAGGAGCTAGGGACTATATTATATTATAGTGTATGTATACATATTATATTATTAGTAGTACTACTAAAATATAGTCCATTATATATATATATATATAATCGGTTTTTGGGTTTCGAGTTTCGATTTTTTTTAATGCAAAAAACCAAAATTTATCAGTTTATCCGTCGATTTTCACTTATAAAATCCAAACCCTAACGGATTCCTCATCGGTTTTGTTATCGGGTTTTTATTAGGCAGTTATCTGTCGATTTCGAATAAAATGAATACCCGTTGTCATCCCTACTTATGAGTTCATCTACACCCATCAGATGTGTACTGTAATCCAATACATTATAAAATGAACTTGTGTAGGCGGAAGACAAAAGAGATTGCGTTTAGCAAGACAAAGATATCTTTCGAATGACTTTGTTTAGCAAAAACTGGTCCTAGAAATGAATTTTATGCATCATTGGATAAGCAAATTTGAAATGATACGTTTCAAAGCTAACCTGTAGAGACCCTTCAAACATTTAGGCCTCCCTATGTCTACACCCTTCAGACCTTAGTGTTGAGGACGCCATCATACAGGTTTATGGATCCCAGAACCTGCATAAAGACCGGTCCTTTAGAAACTTTAGAATGATATATTACAATAACCACCAGGTAAAATCTCAGAATGAAAATAATGAAAATACATAAAGAAAATGTTTTGAATGCTGCTAATATTGATGTGGTGTGCAGATGACTTACCTGAGTTTGTAATCTTGTCTTGACAACGTCAAAAGGATTTGTGAAGAGAGCAGCAGTACATCCAGCTAATCCTCCACAAGTCAACTGCAAGGATAAAGAAGCAGATTAAAATACCGTTCTGCACCAAATATCGTAAGAAGACCATCTTTAGTTTACCATTATGGCATTCTTTCTAAATGGCAAAACCAATATTCATTTTAAGGCAAAGTTATGTATAGGCATGACCATCTAAAAGAATCTAATTACTACAAAGATGAACAAGACCTGAAGTTACAAGGGGGTGACAAGTAACAATCTGTCCCTAGAGTATTGGTCTGAACACTCGGTTGCAATGCCAGAAACATTAACTGCTTCAAGCTTTCATATGTGTAGAACTGGAAATATCATCACATAGTACACATAACAAACATGTAACTTGCTGGTGCAAAGAGGAACTTAATGTAGTTACCTAATGCATTACATTAATCTTACCTTGATAATAGTGTATGGAACATTTCAACAAAGCACAGCATCCAACCCAGCATATAATGAAGACAAACCTCCCTTTTCAATGATCTTGATCAGCACTCCTGCAAGGAACACACTGAGAATGAAGGCAAACCTCACTTGCACTCAATATTTTGATGCATCTCATAGGAGTTTCAAGGAACTTCAGAACATAGTACAAAAGAAAGATCATTTCAGGAAATCTATTCCGCAAAAGACATAACCACAGCTAAAAAACACAAGCTTTTTTCGTTTCACCACACAAGTCAAAACTTCATTTATTTTCCATCAATCATGAACAATACACACTTTTTATACCTTTGCCAGATGATGTTTTAACTTTAATATTATGTTTTATACTAATGTTGAATATCATAATAGTTGTAGATAAATGTTTGACTAAGGGTGAGATATGGGTTAGGATTTACAATTCAATATCTTATTTAGAGCAAGAGAGCATAAGAGATAACGTAAGTTGCCTTGTTAGGTTACCAGTGTTTCAAGCATTAACTGCATCAAAACCAATGAAAATAAAAATCCTAAATAACTGCATCAAAACCAATTTTATTATCTTTATTTTCTCTTCATAAAGGGCAAAGTTTTGCCCAATATAGTGTTACAATATTTCTAAAAATTATTTGAAGTTCCTGGTATGAAAGAAAAAGAAGAGATGAGGTAATTATGACAAAAAGAAAAGAAAAAAAAAGGGAAAGGGAAAGGGAGAGGGGGAAGGAGAGGGAGGGAGAAGGATGGTGGGGTGGGGTGGGGTGGTTGGATTAGTATCCTTATGCTAAAATTGGAAAAGGTCTTTCTTGCTTTGTTTGAAACAAAATAAAGGACAGTCAAGCAAGAATTGGCCGGGGATGTGGCCTGAATGAAGGGATTGAACTAGACTTAAATGGACTGAACTTTTATACAAGCACTTTTTTAATTTTGGGAAAATCTCACATTTAGTCCCTATTGTTTACAAAAAATTTCAGTTTAATCCCTATTGTTTAAAATGTCTTAATTTAATCTCTATTGTTTTCTTAAAAGTTTCAATTTCATCCCTATTGTTTAAGGTTTCTCAATTTCGTCCTTATTGTTTATCAAAAGTTTCAATTTCGTCCATATTGTTTTCAAAAAATTTCAAATTCGTCCATAACACAATTCCTTTTTTTTTTTTTCTTTTTTCCATCTTGTTTGAAGAATGATTTTAACCATTACAAAAGTCAAACAACACTTCAAAACTAATCAAATTAAGCTTTTATTCCATTAGATAAAATTTTGATAACACAATTCATATAACGATATTTTAAACTTATAAAATTAATCCAATAAAATTCACGTTAACTATCAATTACCTAACACTATCTTTTACATAGTTAAAGACAATTGAAAATCACCTTAAACAAAAAAAGAAAAAAAAAAGAAAGTACAAAGTAAAAAGAATCAACATCACAGACATGTAACCATTAGTGTTTGACTCTAGTATAATACTTGCCAAAAATCAGCTCACACATTGTGACAAGGTCAGACTAGAACACGACGAAAGGATAATACACTTGGATTTTCAAGACAAAGATAGAGAGGAAGGTACATTCTACACAAAGATAAATTTGGATTTTCTTTTGGTCAGAACTTCATCTGGGTTCGAATCCTACTGAGAGGTCCACTAGAGATCAGATGTAGGAGGATCTGTTTGGGAAGTAAGAAGCCCCTTACATGCATGCATTAACAACAATCTGCTCACAAATCAATAACCATAAAAGTGGGATGCACACAATGACAAGAATCCACGTGAAGTAACACATACCTTGCTTTTAGCAGCAATAAATTAGTAAAGACTTCTAGACTATTATAACCACAATCAACAAAATCTCCCTGCCAAGACACAAAAAGCTCTGTTAGAGAACTAACAAGTTGTATAAAATCTAGAAAATTTAACCAATAAAAGCTCATACACAGAGATAATATACAATTTATCACAAAAATGTAATTTGTCTCCGGCACATGACCTCCAGTTTGGAAAAGTTTCATCAAGTCATGATCATTAGGCTGCAATGTTCTCAAATGACTTTACACGATGACACACACCACACTCTTTGGCCATTAAATGTTTGTTAATAAATAAACAAAAGCATAACATTGCAAGGTCCTGAAAATATGCTTCCTGTCTCTTTGTTATTTTCCTTGCCCCAGCTAAATTTCAACACGCCAAATTGGTGGAAACCACCTCTTGTAAAATATAAATATGAAAGACAACAAATTGGTCAATTTAATTTAGAATAAAATGTATCATACTCCCTTGTGTTTTCAAAAAGTTGCAACACTAAGAGCAATCTCAATCATCTACTGACCCGGGTTTTTAAAGGCTGCGAAAAAGACATTGTAAACATGTCAACTAACAGGGACACCCAACCGCATTGACAACTACAAGCAGGGAGTTGAATCCATAATAATTTGTTCACGCACAGTCTGGATAAATGAAGCCAACCCCTTCTTACCTCCTCTATATATATATATATATATATATATATATTTGAGAAGTAAACAAATACGAACACACTTAGTTGGATGGTACCAGCAGTTAATAAAATGCACCATTGCCAATTCTTCCAAAACAAATACGAACACACTTACTTCCAAAACATCACGAAAAACAATATTAAGATATCAACTTACCATGGGTATTAATTGCCTGGACTGCTTTATTGCCAATTCTTCAAGCCTCTGGGTCTTATCAGGTACCTATAAAATGCATTAAGAAATAAAAACTTGCATTCTGGGTTGGGCAGTCTACAAAGTTAAACATACATATAAAAGAAACATGAAAGGAATTACCAATTATGGAGTGGTACTTCGGGGAGGTGGTGGTGGTGGTGACAAATTTGGGGGGTGGGACTTTGCGTGGGTGGTGGTGGTGACAGATCTGGGGGGTGGTGGTGGTGACAAATTTGGGGGGTGGGACTTTGCGAGGGTGGTGATGGTGGTGACAAATTTGGGGGGTGGGACTTTGCGAGGGTGGTGGTGGTGACAGATCTGGGGGGGTGGGACTTCGTCGGGGTGGGGGTGGGGGTGGTGACAGATCTGGGGGTGGTGCTTCGCGGGGGTGGGGGTGGTGGTTCTTCGCGGGGAGGGGGGCGTTGGGGGTAGGTGGGTGGGATGTTTACTGGTGAAGGGTTTTTTATTTTTAAATTTATCGGATTTTTTTTCTTTTTAACGAGAGGAGCAAGATTTTTTTAAAAAAATTTATGGGAGACGGAGTTCATGTCCCGTCTCCAAAGTTGGAGACGGGATTGATCCCCGTCTCCATTGGAGATGGCTTGCGCCCGTTTTCATTAGAGATAGATACGTTTGCCGTCTCTAATTTAATTTGGAGACGGGGATCAATTTTGTTTTTAAAGTTGGAGACGAGGTTAATTTTTTGTTTTTAATTTTGGAGACGGATATATTTATCATCTTTATTAAAAATGAATTAGGCTTCTTGTCTCTAATACGAATAACATAGAAAATTATAATTTATTATTTTTTAAAATTAAAACTATAAAAATTATAATAAAAAAAAATTGTATATTTAAAGTTATTAAATTTAGTATTAACCAAGAGCCGTCTCTTTTTTATCAATTTTTTTTTTACCATCTCTGAACCGTCATCAATTTAGTGACGGTCTATTTTGGACGTCATCAAATTGGAGACGGCGAAAAATATCGTCACTATTAGTGACGGTTTGGTGATGGTTTTTCTCATTTAACACTATTTCGTCACTGTCCCGTCACAAAACTCGCGTCAACATTTTATTTCATCAAGCCATCGCCATATTGGTGACAGCTCGTCCCAAAATCTAATTTTTTTGTAGTGATTGGAGACGGGAGGCGTTCCCGTCTCCAATTTTGGAGACGGCGAAGTATGCCGTCACTGTTAGTGACGGCTTGGTGACAGTTTTTTTCATATCACACTATTCCGTCACTGTCCTGTCACAAAATTAGCATCAACATTTTTCTTCACCAAGCCATCGCCATATTGGCGATGGAATGGCGACGGCCCGTCGCAAAATCCAGTTTTTTTGTAGTGCTTGATAACTTCTTGTTAGGTTTTGTTTGTTCAAAAGGTTTTCCAAGATCCAGACTTTCAGTTGCCTCTTCCCTCAATTATGTGTTTTCGTGTCTCTCAATCTCTCATTATAGCTTGAGAATTAGAAAAAATTACAATCTCATTCCACCAACTAATGTAATCATAACCTTTTTTACCCTTGGGAGGATCATTTTCGCTTAATTGAATAATAACCCTTTCTTCCAAGTTCCATTGTCACTAAAACTCAAGTGGAATTTTCTTTTTTAGTTTGGAAGAAATTGTTCGCAATTGATACAATTAAGGGCAAAAACACAGCAGATTAGAGGGTGATCAAACAACTCACGCGTACTGGATTAATGTTACTCATTGCAAGTTATACACTAAACTAGCTTGAATTTGATTTTTCAACCTATTAAATAAATGCATTTTTTACTTTATATTTAAATAAATCATCCACTTCTAAGTGCAAAAAATTGAGTGCATATTCCTTCGAGTAAATGAATGTAGCATATATCTAGAAACAAACGAGTTATCAATGATAACATTGACGATAAAGGATGAACCTGAAAAATAAAGACCGACTTAAAATATATTGCAAGGAAACATGCAAAAATAGCAATGTGATTTGTTTTCGGCTATATCTTTGGTTTGATATTTCTCTGTGAGATTTGTTCAATATAATTATTTATTTATTTATTAATTTTCAGAACATGATTGTACTTCGTAACAAAGAATCTCATAGTGTATACGGAGTCTAAATGCATTATTTTTATTGACAAAAGTTGGAATCTTTAAAAAATGGACGGAATTGCTTTTGAGAAAGATGTTAAAATAGAAGATCTGGATGGCTACATCAAATTAGTCCATCGAGCTATGACCTGTATGAAGTAAAAAGTTTCTGACCGAAACATGAGATTAGGTGGCAGCGTCAGAGGAGGAAGAGATTATATGTTGATGGTTCATCGGCTTTGCATTTCGTGCTGAATGTAAAGCACCATTATCAGGACACAGATTATATGTTGATGGTTCATCGGCTTTGCGTTTCGCGCTGAATGTAAAACACCATTATTAGGACACATTTCGCTTTCGAGAAATATCAACGTATGAGATTTATCTTGATCTGATGAAGGTTCTATATGATTTGGTCCCTATATGTTTCGGTGAAATGACTAGAAAATTTTGGAACAAGAAAAACTTCTTTGTAGGTCATAAATGGTAATTTAATCATTATGCATTTGTTTTATTTGTTATTTAGTTATTACTAACAATCTCTACTGACATGCAATTTAATTTTTTCTTGCAGGAGTTAATTACATTTTTAGAAAAACCTCTATACGTGTTGTGGCCAGAGAAATATAGGTAAATAAATTATTTATACAATTGAAACATTATCTTAAAACAAATTACCTTATATGTTTTAATGTTAATAACTCTCCTTTGATGTAGGCGTGAAATTGAGTACTAGATGAAGTTCAGTAAGAGGAGTGTTTGATTCATGGAAAAGACATATTAGTCAAATTCAAGTGTCAGACTTGTTCGACTTTTGCTGTTTATTTATGATTACCCCTTTTATGGGGAGAACAACTAATTAAGTGTTAAAGTTCTCCTCATAAAAGGGGTAATTATAAATAAATGGCAAAAGTCGAACAAGTCTGACACTTGAATTTGACTAATTTGTTTTTCCCATGAATCAAACACTCCTCTTACTGAACTTCATCTAGTACTCAATTTCACGCCTGCATCAAAGGAGAGTTATTAACATTTTTACAAATAAGGGTGTTTTAAGATAATGTTTCAATTGTATAAATAATTTATTTACCTATATTTCTTTGGCCACAACACGTACAGAGGTTCTTCTAAAAATGTAATTAACTCCTGCAAGAAAAAATTAAATTGCATGTCAGTAGAGATTGTTAGTAATAACTAAATAACAAATAAAACAAATGCATAATGATTAAATTACCATTTATGACCTACAAAGAAGTTTTCTTGTCCCATAATTTTCTAGTCATTTCACCGAAACATATAGGGACCAAATCATATAGAACCTTCATCAGATCAAGATAAATCTCATACGTTGATGTTTCTCAAAAGCGAAACATGTCTTGATAATGGTGCTTTACATTCAACGCGAAACGCAAAGCTAATGGACCATCAACATATAAACTATTCCTCCTCTGACGCTGCCACCTAGTCTCATGTTTCAGTCGAAACTTTTTAACTTCATACAGTCTGATCATAGCTCGATGGACTAATTTGATGTAGCAATCCAGATCCTCCATTTTAACCTCTTTCTCAAAAGCAACTCCGTCCATTTTCCAAAGATTCCAACTTTTGTCGATAAAAATAATGCATTCAGACTCCGTATACACTATGGGATTCTTTGTTACGAAGTACGACCATGTTCTGAAAATTAATAAATAAATTAATAATTATATTGAATGAATCTCACAAAGAAATCTCAAAACAAAGATATAGCCGAAAACAAACCACACTGCGAAAACACGATTGTGAAAAACACGGAGAGAAACATCAGCCCGAAATAGGAGCCCAAATACACACAATGCTGAAAAATCCAACTTAAAATAAGAAATGTGGCCTGAAATAGAGCCCTAAAACAACAAAATCAAAGCCCAAAAACACATAACACTCAGCAAGCGAAATCTTAAACACACACAGAGCGAGCAAAATCGCAACACACACACACCGAAACACAGAGCAAATCTTCATTTCGTTCACAATATTTACTATTATATGTGTGTATGTACATATATACACATACATGCACAAAAACCCACACCCCTACCCCCCTCCCTCCCCTCCACACACACACACACACATATATATATCTATGTATATACTTAATATGAACATAAAACCCACTATATATATATATATGCACACACTTTAAGTTGTAATGTTAGTAATTACACCACTATTTTTGAAAGAATTTTAACTTTGTTGTTACTGACTAAAGTCAAACATAATAAGTGAAAAAATAAAAGAAGAATGTTTAAATTATCTCTAAAATAAAAATTAGGGTATAATAAGTGGAATTAAACTAAAAAAATTATAAATACCTAAGGTCATCCTCTATTCCATGAACAAAATTCCCATGCTGATCACGTGAGCTGCGTAGTGCAAAGTTACATAATTGAAAAAAATGCAACACGACTTCAGGAACGTTAAAAGTTGCAGCATGAGGCAGTTCAGCATACACAGCACGGTAGACTATTTCATAAAGGGTATAAATATCTAAGCACGATTGGTCAACATTTGCTGCACCGAAAAAAGCACAAAATTAGTATGATACTTGTTTTAGTCATTGAATTAAAGTGAAACTAAACTTGTTAGAAAACAAAAGCAATTACCATTATGAACTCTAACACCCGAAACCGTAGCCTCACCATTTTGAACATCAACGCTGCATAATAACTGAGTACGTGCTCTTCTTTTCATGTACAGAAGTTGAAAAGCTTTCCGAAAAATCGGCCTTAAAGTGGCAAAAGGAAATACATTACTACAAAATAAATGATATTATGAATAAACTTTCATTTGCCGAATATAATCAAATATAAATCACCTCATAACGTTTTGAAAACTGTCTGATATTCCAATTATGAAATCTCCTGTGTCACGCTTAACAAAAATAGAATCTGGATTTTTATAAATCCATTCATACAATGACTGCAAGAGAGAAAATAAATGTTAAAAATAAATTAAAAAGTGAAAAAAAAAACCACGTTGAGAGGAAGAAAAAGAGGTATTGTACTTACCTCAGAAATGTGTTCCGGTCAAGGTGGTATGTCTGCCGGTGCCGAAGGTAGTGGACTGGTCACTTGTTTGCCCATGGAGTTCTTTTTTTTTTGGATGCCCTTGGTGAAATCTTTTCTTTCTATAGCACCTGAAATCTTCTGCTCATTCTATTTTATACTGTTCCCAACCCATAGGAAGAAGACAAGTATCAGGCGTAGAGTATGCTCTGGCTCGTTGAAATATTTTCTTTATATTTTTGTCAATAGGGCGTGAGACTGTGAGGTTTTAATTTCGCGTAAAAACAATTCCCACGCTTTCTGTTCCTTTTTTTTAGCCTATGAAAAAATGAAACGTGCCACTCGTTGACCGTTGGACAGATCTGTCATTTCCAGTTCCTGGTAAGAACAACCTAGCCTGTCCTGTACATGTACCAAAGGCTATTGGCACTGTAGAATTTTTTTTAAACAGCTACCACAGTTTTAACGTTTAGACTCCAAGGATAGGTAGAATCTAGAAAATTTTGTATAAATGGTTGTTATTGTTTTTATTTAAATTTTAAATTCATAGTGAAAGATTAATTAATATAATTATTTTATTACATATGATTATTATTATAATTATTATTACACCATGTTATTATTGTTATAATTATTATATTAATTTTATTTTTATTTTTGGCTATGCCAGTAAGCAATTTTCATTCCACTTCAATACAAAGACACAACTCTTACTTACAAAAAATTCGAAACTAATCAATAATTGCATTTAAGTTGCAATAGTCACAAAGGGTCCTATTATTACGATTGGTTCCATAATGTTTCCCTGCGAGCATTTTCATTCCAATATCATCACGAATCTTGGTCACAATTTGGTCCTCCGTCGCAACACCATTGC
The DNA here is from genome assembly GCA_037974665.1 of Ehretia macrophylla. Taxonomy (NCBI): domain Eukaryota; kingdom Viridiplantae; phylum Streptophyta; class Magnoliopsida; order Boraginales; family Ehretiaceae; genus Ehretia; species Ehretia macrophylla. The sequence continues at coordinate 8,375,320 of CM075764.1, read as the reverse complement.
CAAACAACTAACTATTTATTTCCTTCAAAAATGGTAGATGCAAGATGGAAAAATGAGCTTTATAAGCGCTGCTTTCACTGAATCGTTTCTGCAACTCCTTTGAACAAAGTGTAGTGCTTTGTTCCATTTGATGCTACCAACACTAGACATAGCAAAGTTAATACACCTCTTCCAAATACGCCTGCTAAATGTGCACTTAAAGAAAATGTGGTCTCTCGATTCCATACACATGACAGAGTTCACAATTACCTCGGATAGTCATTCCCCAAGAGATGAGTCTGTCTTTCATCGGGAGCCTATCAAGAATGAAAAGCCATGTACAAAAGTAGTGTTTCGGAATGCGTGGGTTCCGTCAAATTAAAAGATCTCATTCTACCTCACTATGTTTCTCACGGATAAAGTCCGAAGTCGACTTAGTAGAGAACTTTCCTTTCTAATCCCACTATCATCAAGGTCCTCCAAATTCCTAAGCCATCGTCAAGTATTTCCTTTGAGAATGTCATTGACCTTACATTGTAAGCCAAGTCTAGATGACACAATTACACTATTATCCACAATATCAATAAGTCTGCCTCTAGGCTGCCACAAGTCCTACCAAAGAAATGTGTTTTTCGTATCACCTACTCTATGTCGGATCAACTAACTTGTAAGATAACTCATTCCCAAAAGTTTTCTCCAAGCTCATGACGCATCATTCAGAATTTCCATGCTCCAAACACTTTTGTTTCGTAATATGACTTTTTTTGTCCAGTCTCCCCAAATGGATTCAGTATCCGAGTACATAAGCCAAAATTGCTTCAGAATAGCTATCAAATTCACATCTTCAAGCTTTCTCAGTCCAAGTCCCCCTTCATCAGTTGGCCTACATATGTTATCCCAAGCCACCTTTGGTACCAGTTTCGAACTTTTTTTTTGTAACCCACAAGAAGGATGACAACTATAGTTTAACTTTGCGGATAATATTTTTTGGTAAGACAAAGATACTACACCAAAAGTTGTAAATGCTAAACAGAACATACTTCACAAGTAGAAGTTAACCTGCAAATGAAAGCCACACATTTGTCCAGTGTTTAGTACAAGCAATGATCTTATGGCAAAGGCTTTCGCAATCCACCTGCTTGATTTTCCCTGTAATCAAGGGGATACCAAGATATCTGATCGGAAGTTGACTTTCAGTGACTTCGAGGGTACTATAAATAGAACTCTTCACATGATCCGGAGTGCTTGAAATAAAAATTGAGCTTTTATCTAGACTAATCCTCAACTCCGAGAGCTTGGAGAAAAGGGACAGGGCTTCATTAATACACTTAGCTGAGTCTACATCAGCTTTGAAGAAAAGCAACAAGTCGTCCGCAAAACTTAAGTGGGTCAATTTCAATTTCTATTTTTAAGAATAACAAATATATAAATACATTTTTTGGTTGTCAACTATAACTTACTTTTATTGTTTTCTTTCGTTTTTTTTCTTTTGGCTTTTGTACGGGTGTGTTAAGCACAATAACTAAATATAATAAATTATTTATAACAGTTTAAAATTTAAGACAAGTTTTTAAATTTACTGAGGGGATAACAATATTTACTTGCGACATATGCATGTGTTTTAGGTTCTCAACTATAACTTACTTTTATTGTTTTCTTTGTTTTTCTTCTTTTGGCTTTTGTGCTACATAAAGGGCGCATTAAACACAATAACTAAATACAATAAACTCTAAAATGCTTTAAATTTTTAAATGATGTGTGAACTTTAATGAGTTGGGATAACTGATCAATTGACTTGCTACATATGTCAAAGATGTGAGAAAAGTGGTGCTATATTATATTTTCACTTTTAACGTATTACAACAGACCTATAGTATTTATAAGTGTGCATATACATGATAAGTATTGCTACAACGATAAGTCCTAGACACGATATGGATTACAACAAATACAAGATAATGAGTAACTGAAAATAATGAGATGTATTTGTTATCATGCCCCTTCAAGTGAAGCCGGATCTAGGACGGTGAGCTTGCGACGGAGCTGTGAAAAGCAAGAAATAGATAGGCCCTTAGTCATGATATCCGCCAATTGGTCAACCGTGGAGATGAAACACACTTGAAGTTGATTACGAGCCACTTTCTCTCGAACAAAGTGAACATCCACCTAAATATGTTTTGTCCGAGCATGAAAGACCAGATTGGCAGAAAGATATATAGTACCGAAGTTGTCACACCAAAGTGTAAGAGGTGTTGTAGATGAAATACGAAGCTCTTGTAACAACGACTGGAGCCAGCATAGTTCAGTAGTGGCAAAGGCAATGGCACGATACTTAGCTTCAGTGCTCGATCGAGCAGTGGTGGTCTGCTTCTTGGCTAACTAGGAAACGAGATTAGGACCAAGAAAAATATAGTAGCCATGGGTACTGCGCCTGTCATCAGGACAACCCACGCAATCTGAATCTGAGTAAGCATGAAGAGCAAAATCTGAAGAGGTCCTGAGACGTAAGCCAAATGACATAGTACCCTTAAGATGGCGAAGAATACGCTTGACAGCAGACCAATACGGCTCAGTGGGTTGATGCATAAATTGACACACCTTGTTCACTGCAAAGGTAATTTCAGGACGAGTAAGTGTAAGATACTGGAGAGCCCCTACAATACTGCGATAAAGTGTAGGATAAGAGAACGGATTACCCTCATGCTGTGATAACTGCTGATGCGGAGCCACCGGAGAAGCAACAGGTTTCGCACCTGCGAGCTTATTACGCTCAAGTAAATCAGCAATATACTTTTTCTGAGAAAGTAGAATCCCGTCTGAGAAACGATGTACCCGTATACCAAGAAAGTATGATAGAGAACCAATATCCTTCAGAGAAAGCTCACGATTGAGCATCTGGATAGTAGAGACAATCGTCTGAGAACAATTTCCTGTAATGAGAATATCATCAACATAAACAAGTATAAAAAGGAGCAAAGGGCCTCGTGAGCACACAAAGAGAGACGAATCAAATGTCGAGGCAATAAATCCAAGCTGAATGAGAAAAGTGCTTAAGCGAGAAAACCAGGCACGTGGAGCTTGCTTCAGTCCATAAAAGGCCTTGTTCAACTTGCATACATGCTGAGAATAAGTTGGATGAACGAATCTAGGTGGCTGAGACATATGCACATCCTCATGAAGTAAACCATGCAAAAAGACACTATTAACATCCAACTGCCAATTGTCCCATTGACGAGAAACAACCATTGACAAAATAACCCGGATAATGGTAGGCTTCACAACTGGACTAAATGTTTCATTATAGTCAACACCCTTCTCTTGACTATATCCTTTTGTCACAAGGCGGGCCCTATAACGTTCAAATGTACTATCAGGCTTACATTTAATTCTAAACACCCACTATGTTAGCACCAGAGGACTTTGGGACTAAATCTCATGTACCATTACTAGGGATGACAACGGGTATCCGTTCTATTCGAAATCGATGGGTATCCGCCTGATAAAAACTTGATAACAAAAATCGATGGAGAATCTGTTAGGTTTTGGGTTTTAATAAGTGATAACTGACGGATAAACCGATAAGTTTTGGTTTTAGATATTAAAAAAATCGAAACCCAAAACCCGATTATTAATTTATTATTTAAAATATAAATAATAAATTTACTCAATAGTAATAGAATATAAAAAATACAGGTTCTATTGAAATTAAAATATTTTAAGAGAATACTTTGAATTTAACAAAAGTTTGTGGGTCATACAATAATTTAAAACATTACATTAGTATAAAAACACTTTTTATACTAACCCTAATCTCATTTGACCATCTTCCGCCTCCTTTCTCTCTTATTAATTTCCATGCTTCCACAACCATAACAAAAAAAAAAAAAAAAAACCTATCCTTGCTTCCATAAAAACAGACCAAACAAAGAAAACCCCAATTCTTCGATCCGTCAAAAAAGCTTATTCTTGCTTCCATATATATATTTGAATTTTCCTAATATGCATCTCAATGTTTGCTATCTTCTTCTTCTCAGATTTTCAGAGCCGGGTAGGGTTAATTTACACAAATTTTTGCCATAGTAGAAATGTAAGAAATTTGATGCTATAATAGATAGCATCTTTTAAGTTATCTCTGCACATGTATTGACAAACTACATCATATATATATATATATATATATGCATACATCCATACGTCTCATTATTGTTATCCTTTTACATTTTCAAGATTCATCTTCATATACTGATAAATCCATACATCCATACGTCGCATTAGGGTATATATTAATTGTTTTAATTGCGTATGATTTCGATGGATGGGTACAAAGATGAGGTTTTAAAATTCGTGAAAATCGCTAAAGCTGCGATCCAATCGGACAATAAGAATACTGTATGTTTTCTTTTTCTTTTTTTAAATAAAAAATCATATTATAAATTTTGTATGAATTTTAAATGTTATTTTTCTATTTAAATTTTTTTTTTTAGTTAACGGTTTGGGTTTCGGTTATCTACCGTTTTTTAAAATTCGTCGGTTTCGATTTTGGATAGTGATTTTTAAACCCGTCGGTTTTCAGTTTCAGTTTTCGATTCGCTTAACAATTTCGGTTTTGATTTTGATAAAAATCACGATTAACCGAACCGCTATAATTCCTAACCATTACGTAACAATGCAGTATACTCAGAAGCCATGGCCTCACGCTAGTGTGCATATTTTTTGGCTTGATTATGGGTGTTGGGCTCAAAGTTAAGCGTCTTGTGTAGAAGACGCATGAAAAGTAACAAAGTCTGTGAAGTGTTTTGGTGTACGGGTATTATCACGCGAGTGGGTGGCCATAGGATGAGTTGAAGTGGACAGGTTTGGACGCACAGATTGAACAATAAAACTGGTTGGACGCGGTGGGGACATTAGGTCTGGAAAATCAGAATCAGTGAAGGGATAGTCTTCGGTCCATCTACATCATTTATGATGTAGATGATATTGACCATCCATTTTTATGGGTTAATCTCAGCCGCTGATTTCACCTTAAATTTTTTTTAAAAGAAATAATTATTATACATAATGACCATCTTACCCTTTATTAATTAAATAAACATGGGATCCACAAATTTTTAAAAATTAGTCAAATTCTTATCTGGTCATAGTCTCATCAGTCTTTTTATAATCATAAAAGTAATCTTTAAATTTCACAAATTATACTTTCCTACCTCTATCTGAAAAAATCTATTGAGTTTTCCACTTTCATAGCACCATGATTCCGCCATTTTCAAACCAACAAAGCTTTTTACAAAAATCGATTGAATTCTTAGATGTATAGAAATAGTACAAATATGATATAATCTGGATAGGATATTCAGTAATTTAGATAGTATATGTGGTAATTTAGTATTAAGAAACCGTAATTCCTATTTACGGTTTCTTAACACTAGATTACTACATATATTATTCAAATTATTGAATATACTATCCAGATAATAACATGTTTGTATTATACATTTAGAAATTCTTTATTTTTATTTGAATTAAGTCCCTTCATATTATTTTAAAAAAATTATTTTAAGTACAATTTTTATAATTATACATATAATTTTTCTATAAATACTTATGACATTGTACTTTAGTTAATAAGTATATTCAACTTTATTTTACGTCAAGTCTACGACATTATATATAAATATATCAACAGGAGAATAACTTTATTACATTCATCATAGGTGGATAGCTCAATAGATTTTTTTTGTAAAAAGCTTTGTTGGTTTGAAAATGGCGGAATCATGCTGCTTTGAAGGTGGACAATTCAATAGATTTTTTTATATAAAGAATGGAGGAAAGTATAATTTTGTGAAATTTAAAGATTACTTTTATAATTATATAAAGACTAAAACCATGACTAGGTAAGAACTTGACTAATTTTTTAAAAATTGTGGATCCTGCCTTTATTTAATTAATAAAGTGTAAGATGGTCATCACATGTAATGATTATTAATTTTTTTTTAATGTAAAATAAAATTTACGGCTGAGATTAATCCATAAAAATGAATGGTCAAAATCATCAACATCAGAAATGATGTAAATGGACTGAATAATTTTCCATCAGTGAATAGGGAAGCACATGTAGGACTTTGGGATGGGGAACACGTGGGGTCCACGGTATTTAATGGAGTGGGAGAATGGAAGGCAAATGTGGGTTGGGCGGATCAGAGGAGTTTGGTGGTGGTGGGATCCGCATATGAGTTGGGAAAAATTTTTTTATGAGGTATGTGATAAAATTATATATTAAGATATTATTTCATAAAATTAATTCACATTAATTTATATTATGCAGTATGTTATATCAGAATGTCTGAAATTTTTTTATATATTAATTTGGCCTTATAAAGTTTTAAATAAATTATTATAATATCTTTACTTATAATAATTGATTAAAATTTATTAACTAATTAAATTATTTTTTGTCTATGTACATGTGACAAATTTATCACATACCGAAGAAGAATCCATGAGTTGGTGATGGTGAAGCTTGGTTGGAGTTCGAGTTTTGTGGGTCCCGCATAGGAGCATTAAAAGATTGGAATAGACTAAATTGACCTATTCCCATTAAAAGATAAAGCATTTGGTGAGATTTGTGGAACCGAGGAAGTGTGCTGGAATGGTGTAGATGACCGAGGTGTGAAAGGAGTAGACTGTGGGGCCCGCGGTGTAGGTAGATTTGACAGAAAAATTCTTAACTGGCCTAATACCATATATAGAAATATGATTTTAGTTAATAACTTTTTACTATATCATCATAATATCAGTATTTTTATTTTTTATTACTCAAAAGCTTAAGAGGACAATTATGATTAGATATAATTAATAAAATATTCTAACTAATTTACATCATTAATTCTAAGGGTAAAAGTCATTTTAGTCCTTAAGATTTTAACTAAAGACCAAGTTAGTCCCTATGTTTTGGAAAAAACCAAATTAGTCCCTCCGTTAAGTGAGGAACCTTTAAAGATAACGGTTGCAAGGGCAATTCCGTCATTTTAGTTTTTATAAAAAAAAACCTTCCCCTTGTTTCCATTCATCTCTCTCTCCCCCTATTCCCGTTGTCTCTGTCTTCCATCGTACACACACACACACGACCAGCCCTCCCCCTCCCCCTCCCCCGCCGCACAGGTCCTTTGCCTTCCCCCACCAAACATGGCTTTCTCCCTCTCCCTCTCCCCCCCTCTCTCTCTCTCTCTCTTGCACACTCACACACAAACACAAGCACACACTGTGGCCAAATGCACACACTCTAAAAACCTCTCTATTTTCACCATCTGCAAGTCTCTTGTCACCGATGGTGTCGCCGGAGGCGTGTAAGTTTATATATTATATATAGTTATATATACACACATATTCACACACTCAAATTTACTATCAGTGAACTGTGTGTTATTTGCAATAAAAGATGTCACTATGACCTTATCTTTTTATCAGTTTGTGCTTGCTTTCTTTCTAAGTGAATTTAGATGATAAGTGATTAATTTATTTGACAATTGCTTACCAACCAAACGAGCCGTTGAGATTAATCAGATGAATTTGTAGAAAGCTTGTGTATAACATCAAGGATAAAATATTGGACTTTTGTATTTGGATTGCAGATTGCTATAGTGTTGCTCAACAAGTTGATTCGGCTTTTCATTTACTTTGTGATTTGGTTGATGATGATCTTCCCAGGCTGCAGAAAACTGATCAGACTGTTGAAATGCAAGTCTGATTGATTTTTTTAGGGTGCACGAATTTTGGGGTGTGGCATGGAGTGGGGTGGGTATTATGATCTTGGATATTTCGGAAAATAAGAAGAAGATAAATTGAGGAAGAGTTAACTGTATTGATTGTATGAAAAGCTTTTAAGAAACTTGAAGGAAAACAGGGAAGACAAATAGGAAAATAGGAAATTTGTTCTTAACTGTACTCTGCTACTTTTTTACATCATAAAGCACTAACTCCATTACATCACATATTTGTCAGTAAAACTGACAGGATTGAATGGAGTGATGCTTCCACGGGAAAGTTCTCTTTTTCTACTGCTTGGAATACTATTCGAACTAAACACCCGCCTGCTCAATGGAACTGCAATATTTGGTACACTGGCCATGTCCCTAAACATGCGTTTTGCGCTTGGCTTGCTTGGCTTGATAGGCTCCCTACATTTTTCAGACTTTTTAGCTGGGGACTTAATGTTAACCCCCACTGTGTTTTCTGTTACCACTCATTGGAAACTAGGGATCACCTTTTTTTTGACTGTGGATTTACTCGTCGCCTTTGGAAAAAAGGTATTTCTCTTTTGAAGTGCAGTAAACTCCCACATAGCTGGGACCTTATCACTAATTGGATCGCTCGTCATAGTAGTTCAAACACTTTACAACTCATTATGATAAGGTTGTTGTTTAGTGCGAGCATTTTTCATGTTTGGAAGGAAAGAAACTACAGAGTCCACCACAGAGGTGCTTCTACGGAGGAGCAAATTTTTGATCGCATATATTATGATGTGAGAAATAGAATGTTCAAAACCAAACGATTTAGATATTGTCTTTTGAACAGTGCAATTTGTAGAACTTGGAGACTTGATGATAGTCTTATGCTTAGATAGGTTCTGGCTCAATCACTTGTGATTGACCTGTTAATTCTTGTTTGTATCTCTTGTTGTTCATGTTTTTGTTTTAATACAATCGTTTGCTTATCTAGCAAAAAAAAAACTACCCACGTAGTCCTCCATGTGCTGAGGCTTGAATCGTAGGTTGGGGGCCTGCTACGGCTACGATGGCGCGGGAGGGGAGGACTAATGGGGTGGGAGAGGGCTGGGGAAGGTGACAGGACGGGTGCGAGTTTGTTTTTTTTGGTTTTTTTTTTTTAATATGTATAGGGGCGTAATAGTCTTTTCACTCTGTCAAATGGTTAACCGTTAATCACAACATAACATCAGTTATCTTCAGGGACCTAAATGGCCTTTTCTCATAACACAGGGACCTGTTTGGTTTTTAACTATAACCTCAAGGACTAAAATGGCTTTTTTCCTTAATTCTAACCAATAGAAAAAGAGAAGCTTTGCATGAAACTTTTTGTTGTTCATCTTCTTTCTTTGTTGCAAACAAACGATTTAGCTCGAAACAGAAAGAGAGAAGTTGGGTCTCGTCTCACGTTTTTCTCATTGTAATTTTTTTTAAAAATTATTTATTTGCAATGTTGTATATTTATTCTTAATTTTATACGTCATTAGAAGATACAAATAATATAATAGGCTCTTTTCTTTATTTTGGGAATGTTAATTTATATTACTTGTTGCAGGATTATTGCACCAACATGTAAGACAATCTAATGTAAATAATGATTTACAAGCAAGATAGATGCTCAAGTTATAATGCAAAGAAGACAGAGTTGGACTACAGGGTTATCAAATTTTTGGTCATGCATTATCGGCTAACTTTCTGCCTTATGAGTGAACACGAATCTCAAATTTTGTTCAAGATGCTACTAACTTCTATTTAAATCTTTAAGTGTTAGCTCCTGACAATTTGCAAAAACCATGTTTTCGTGCTTCATGACTCACTCAAATATTGATGAAATTCGTTCAGAATAAGATCTTGGTAAATTTAGAATTTTGATCCTCTTGAATTGAACTTTTTTTTTTGTTGCATATTCTTCATTCTTCGAACGAGTAACATAATGACATATTTTGTGGCGTATTATAGAGCTTATGATAGAGTATACAATTCAAAAATTAACCAATATAATTACCACAAAAAAATAAAACAACTCGGATCCATAAACAAGTCTGAGATCCGTTATCGTAACTCAACATTCGATTGAAACCATTATTGTGTATCTTTAGTGTAGCAAAATTTCTAATAATCATACGCGGATTGGTTCTACAGAAACAGAGTAGAGACTCTAGGAAAAAAAAACTAGCCTAATATCAGCATACACATAATGTCACAAATTTAACTTAGCCAAAAAAAAAAAGTGAAAACATGCATGTAGCAAACTTAGAACATGAAAGTGATGGGAAAAAAAAAAAAAGCCAATAGCCAACAGTGCAAAAAGTTTAGAAAAAATTGTGTTGTAAAACAACAAACAAACTCTAAAATCGTTGGCCTACTGCTGTAAAATTTCTAATAATTATATGTGGGTTTGGTTTGCAGAAAAAAGAAAAAGAAAAAAAGCCAATCGCCAACGGTACAAAACTTTTAGAAAAAAGATCCAAGATGCAAGCAACAAATTCAAATTGCTGGCCTGCTGCTGTAAAATTTTTAATAATCATGTGGGTTTGGTTTTTATATCTTCTAATGACGTATAAAATTAAGAATAAATATACAACATTGCAAATAAATAAATAAATAAATAAACAATAAAAAAATTGTGAGACGAGACCCAGCTTCTCTCTTTCTGTTTCGAGCTAAATCGTTTGTTTGCAACAGAGAAAGAAGATGAACTAACAAGAAGTTTTGTGCAAAACTTCTCTATTTCTATTCGCTAGAATTAATGATGTGGGTTAGTTAGAATATTTTATTAATTATATCTAATCATAGTTATTTTATTCAGTTTTTGAATAATAAAAAATAAAGATACTGATATTATGACGAGATGATAAAACGTTATTAATTAGGACTATGTCCACATATATAATCTTAGTCGAAGAATTTCTGAGAGCTTGAGAAAATGTTCTAGTTGGTGACTGTGGTGGCAACGCGCGACACGGTTCTTGAGAAGAAGGGGATTGTTGTGTGAGAGGCACCTGGTCTAGAACGACAGAGTGCGAATTTGGGACTGTATTAGATTTACTCCAACAGGCTCTTTATTTTTTTTTCTACATGTAAAGAATTTAGATTTATCTCTTTAACTTTAGGGGTTTCTTATTCCAGTTTTACTCCAACAGCCTCCTTACTTTAAATTTATCCTTATTTCTGGGACTCCCTATTTTAATTTCACTCCAGCAGTTTTCCTATTTTAAAGACTCCCTATTTTTTTTACTCTAATATATATCTATTTTAGATCAAACACACCATTTTTATTTTTTAATTTACATTTTTTTATTTTTAATGATTACATACTATTTTAATTATTAATAATTATTTTCTATTATAGTTTATAATAAATAACTTTTTCTTTTCATTGTCCATATTTTTTTTTCATTTTCACTAAAAAAACTTTTTAGTGATATATTAGAATAAAAAAAATTAAAATATTCGTATTTTAAAGGCTCTCTATTTTATTTTAATATAATATATCTCTATTTTGATTATATACACTATTTGATTTTTTTATTCTTTATTTTTTATTTGTTAATGATGACATTCTATTTTAATTTTTATTATCTTATTATATTTTCAATTAATATTATTATTATTTTTTATTTTTGTCTCAATCGAAAAAGTTGGTATCGATTCGACTAAAAAGTTATCATTAAAATTTGAAATTCCGTAAAAATTATAATGAGTTAGAAATAAAATTAATTTGATTTCGCAACTATAAAAAAAATCGTTTAAATTTTAAAAATATAGAGAGCCACTTTTGGCTCTCTACATATAAAGAGCCAAGTAAAAAAAAAAAAGGCTCTCAATTTTAGAAAGTCCCTTATAGGGAAACTGTTGGAGTATTATTTGAATATTTATCTCTTTAAAATAATTAAAAAATTATTTTAAAGAGACTGTTAGAACCAACTTTAGTACCAGACGTGGGACACCGTACCAGTGGGCACGCAAGAGTAGGAGGAGGAGAATTAGACGTTGTAGGTGTTGAGTTTGGCACAATCGATGACTGAGGACTAAAGGGAAAGACAGACTCGTTAACATATTTCAAGAGATCATTGAAGGTGAGAAAATTGATAATTTGACTTTTCATGTGAGATAATTGGTGTTATCGAGACTGACAGTGATAAAAGTCCTAATATTCGACGCAGGAGGAAAAAGTTGAATTCTTTGCAGCGGCCATTATGAAAGATGAGAAAGGAAAAGACTTTGCAGTAGATGGACTAAAGGACAAAGGAAGAACACAAAAAAAATAATAATGAAGGATGATGGTGTGTTGTCAGGAAAAGTAAGGAAAAGACTTTGCAGTTGGTGAGTGGTGTGAGAGGGCAGAGTAACGTGAGAGGGTAGATGTAGGAATAGGAACGATGATATTGACGTGAGTCTTCGACTGCTTATACAAAAAAAAATGTGAGAAAGGTGGTGCCATATTATATTTTCACTCTTAACGTATTATAACAGACTTATAGTATTTATAAGTGTTTTTATACATGATAAGTATTACTACAACTATAAATTCTAGACACAATATGAATTATAACAAATACAAGATAGTGATTAACTAAAAATAATGAGATGTATCTGTTATTAATATGCAATGATCAATTGACTTGTTACGTATGCATGTTTTAGATAAACAACCGTAACTTCTATTGTTTTGACTTTTGAGTCTTTTTCTTCTTTTGACTTTTTGTACGGGGAGTGAATTTTTAGAGCTTAATGCAAAACAAAGAAAAGACAGAGATTATCTAAAACGCTTTATTTCCTAATGCTGACTCCATGGGACGTCATATGTCATATGAAACGACTAATTAACGTCATCGATTGCTTAACCTAGTGATGCCGTGCAGACACTGAATTTTAAGTTAGTATTATCAAGTCACAAAAAATCACACCGTCTATTTATAGTAAACTCTATCATAACATGAAGTACATAATAAAGCGTTAGTTCTTTTTCTAACCAAAAAAATAAATATATTGTTAGTTCTTTTCCACATGACGTTGATGACCATAGTATCATATAGTCAAAAATGAAAAAAAGAGATCAAGGTTTAAATTTTTGGAAGTACAACTTTTAATTTATACTCACTTATTATGAATATTGTTCGACTTTGATGGATTTTCAACATGCACTAGGGTTCGTTTTTATCTCGCGGAATAGAGTTTATAATTTTAAAACGAATTTAATGTGATTTTTTTCAAGTGATTTTCTCATTATTAAAAAAAATAATGATCACAGATGAAATGAGTATGTTACTGTGGATATTCCTTTTTTTTTTTCCTGGTTTTGTGGTAGGGTGGGGGTTGGGGAGGAATTGAGAGCTTAATGCATAATCAAGAAAACAAAAATTAGAAAAGACACAGATTATTCAAGAAAATGAATTGGGGGGAATACTCACGATATCAATTAATTAGAAGATCATCAGAGTCGATCGATATGCTTGCAATACATTATGAAAGTTTCAAATTACTAATAATCATAATTCATAAATACAAAGAGTATTAAATCCTAGCTAGGCTATACATCTACAATAAGCAAAAGTTGGCTAAAACATATCAAGCGGAAAAGCAACTCAAAAGAACATCTTCCATGATCCCAGAGCTTGTAGAGACCGTAAATTCATTCTCATGGCGAAAAGGTGGTGGATGCCCACTTGCTTTCTTCTCCATTCTCTTGCCAGATTGAGCAGTAGGCCTCCTGCAGCCTGCATTAGCGGATGCCACCTTCTCCTAATGACATACTCCCCAGGGATGTATACGTCCATTAAATTTTTTTTCAGCGATAGATAAATTGAATCATGTTTTATCCCACTAGAAACTAAATTAAGGGCTTATTTGGAATCACGAGGGAAAAAATAATAAATGAAAAAAAATAATTCAATAATAAAAGAAAGGAATGAAGAAGATTAAATCTTATTTGGATTGAGTAAAATTATAAAGGAAAGGCTCATAAATACCTATGTGTATACTTTATTTAGATTGAAAAACAAATGAAAGGAAGTGATAAATTTTATAAACAAATTGACTTCTTTACCTTTTTAATATGTCATACTTCTTTCTTCTTCTTCCTCATAAGGATGGTATGGTCATTTGACCATCATTTATAATCCAATCATCTTTTTTTTTTTTGGTCAAAATAATCCAATCATCTCAAAACACTTATTTTGCCCCCAATTTGGGGTGATTGTAAAATCATCCACGTAGATAATTTTTAAAATCATTTACTAACCAATACTTCTCCAACACTTCCAATCCAAACAAAGAGAAGAGAATTAAAAATCCCTTCTAAACCAATCCTTTTCTCCCAAAATCCTCAATCCAAACAAGTCCTAAGAGTAAACGACATAAATCCTATCCCCTCTCTCCTCTCGTGTTTTGTAAATAAGCTCATTACTCCCTATGATTTTTAAAAACATAGCAGAAGCCCCCTTCCATTAAAAAATTATATATTTTAACAGAGAGTATGTTGCACGCTCTCAATATGCAACTGGGGATATATTCTCGCTTAAATGAACTCTTTTGTGGGCAAAATTACCCTTAGACCCTCCTACGTTAAAAAATTCATATATTTCGAAGGAGCTGTTTTTTTAAAGATATATGAATTTTGCCCACAAAAACAATGCATCGTTTGAAATTTGACATTTTAGGATTCGAAGGAGCTGTTTTTAAAAAAAAATTCTAGGGTTTCGTTGATTGGAGAGGTCGTTGAACATTTAGGGTTTTGTTGATTGTAGAGGTCGTTGAAACGGTATTTCGCGACTGTTATTTTACGACGAATTACTGTTGTTAAATATAATTTGCCACATAATAATAACAAAAACTTGAACCCTAAACCTAATAATAACAAAAACCTTTCATAGCACGTCTATTTTTCTTGTAGTGCTAGAGGCCCATTCGAAATTCCTAGGGCTTTAAACCAGGGAGTTTTACTAATTCTTTTTTTTCTTTTGTGATAACAAAATAAAAAAGGTCACTTGTATTACCCGCCAGCAAAAAAAAAAACAAAGAAGTCAGTTATATTGTGTTGTGAATAACGCGTTATGGCAAAGAACAAGAAGAAAACAAAAGGATAAATATTTAAACTAGGCGGTGATAATTAATTGGATAGGTTTTTGTACTAACATGTTTCTAGAAAGCTAAATTTCATGAGTGAATCACGGTTACTTACTCTTTTTAGTTTAGTGCTGTAACAAAAATCATACTACGTCCTGATCTTCAATATTACCATAATATGGTAAAATTAGCCTTTACTGCTAAATGGGCAATAAATACAAATTATTCTTCAGTTGTTTCACTCTTATCGTGTTCTAGAAGCATGTATAGAAGACCTGCAATATACGGATCATAGTCATGTTTCTCAGTGATTGTTTAGTCCAAAATTTACCATCCAATCTATATAACAATTTCCGCACAACTTTTTTGATTAAATGGATTATAAGTATGTGAGTTGAGAATTTGTTTATATTTTCTTGGCATCAAAACATTTGTTCTTTTTTTTTTTGTGAAATATTGATGTAACTTGAATGCTATATCGTTACATTATGGTGATAAATATCGTCACATGTTCATATTTTCTACTTAACTATATTGTCCCGGCACCAGTTGCTAGATCATGTAGTGGAAAATTAAGTTATCTTTTCAAATGTTGAAATAAATAAATGGTAAAGGTATTAGTTTATAAACTAAAAATTTTCAATTCGAACTTTTTCTTTTATTTGCATTGATGCATATATTGGAACATACAATATTATATTATGAAGTTTGTAATTTAAGGTGTTCTACTACACACATTTTTATTTGGGATAGCTTTATTGGGCAACCGGAAGCCATGTCTTACATACAGATTGGATGAATTTCTACATATCAGATTTTCGACAGCATTGCCCAAAACAATCTATTACTCAACATAAATGAACATTTGATACATTAGAATAAAAACCAATGAGCCTCCTGTTTAATCTTAATTCATTCTTTCTTGTTTTGGAATACATTAAAAGAACACTAGTAATTACAAATCCACATCAAATAAAAAATTAATCGCGCTAGTAAAGATAAAAACTTTCTAATCTCCATGACCTACATATGCTCAAGTTCAGGATCTTGTGTCCAAAACCCCCCGCAGCCAAAAGTCTGGAAGCGCATATTCATTTTTTTTTTAGTTGGAAAAAGAAAACTTCATTAATCAGAAACAGAACAGTACATTAGCCTATCCCAGATGCGGATAGGTCAGCATTAAGCAATAAGCTAAACGAGTAAGGTACATTCGATAACCAATCTAATGGAAGGAGACCTAAACGAGATTGGTTAGCAATCCAATCAGAAGCTATATTGGCAGTTCTTCTAACAAGATCAATCTGAATATTGTGGTGAAGAGTCAGCTCCAATTTCAGGCTGGAAACGATCGAATCAATTTTCCAATTGCAGTTGGAGCTGTGAGATGAGAGAGCATGAAAAACCTCTTCGCAATCAATCTCGATGACGATATGTCGATTACCGTGATGGACAGCAAACTTGAAAGCATGGAGGATAGCAAAAGCTTCAGCTTGCTGTGGAAATTCGCAGCGTAAGGTGAAAGCTGATCCATTGATGAGGGCGTCGTCATGGTCTCGACAGATAATTGCAATGCCTGCAATGTTGTCATCAGTGGAGAAAGAAGCATCGCAGTTCAATTTTAAGACTCCTCTGTTGGGGCGAGTCCAAGTTGTTAGGGGACTTTGAGCTCTGTGAGTTAAAGAGGATGTGCAATTGCTTTGGGAAACATCTCTGTACTCTGTCATGAGCTGAACTGCCTTGGAAGCTGTTGTGATTGGGCATGTACTTGTTCCTTCAAAAAGAAAAGCATTTCTGCCCTTCTAGATTTGCCAGCATAGATGCGCAATGAGGGATGCAACATACCCTTTCTCGTGTCCTGCTACACGGCATTTGTTAAGGATGCCCAGGTACCAAGAGTCAAAACAAGTGATCAGACGCTCATCAGGATAGTGTTGAAGTGGCGAAGCAATCCAACATTGTCGGCTCTATTTGCAAAGAAGGAGCATATGTTCAATAGTCTCTGGTTCTTCTTTGCAGATAAGACAAATGGGATTATCTGAACATTTTCTAGCATATTTGTTCTCCCCAGTTGCAAGAATGTTCCTGCATGCTTTCCAAAGGAATGCTTTGATTTTTGAAGGCGCCTTAGTATTCCAGATCGAGGTCCACAGATTCTTTGGAAAGATGTGAGAGGAGCCGTGAAATGTGGAGGGTCTTCTTTCTGAATTTTTGATGCACCTGTATCCACTCTTCACTGAATAAGCCCCATTCTTCGAAAGCGGCCAAATCAGAAAATCTTCTTGCTCATTCTTTGCAATGGGAGTACTGAGAATGGCCTTAGAAATTTGCTGATCAAATACTTGCAAAATGAGATTCTTGTTCCATGCGCCATTTGAGATAAGCTCACTGACTGTTTTGAGTTGACAGTTTTGTGGTTTGATGAGGTTCCTATGCTTTATGACCCAGTAATCATCCCAAATATTAACATCCTTTCCCCTGCCAATCCTCCAAAGTGCTTCTTTCTTTATCATCTCTTTTCCCATGATAAGACTACGAAATGCCCAGGAAGGGCGCGAACCGACTATAGCATTCCAAAAATTGCCATCATGAAAGTATTTGCCACGAAGGACCTTTGCTGTGAGGGATGATGGATTCATTAGAAGTCTCCAAGCTTGACCTGCAAGAAGAGCTTTGTTCATCATTTCAAAATCTTTGAAGCCCAATCCACCATCCCATTTTGAATCAGTAAGAGTGTTCCAATTAATCCAGTGCATACGATTGTTACCACTTCTGCTCTACCAAAAGTTGGAAACAATGGAAACAATCTTTTTGCAGAGGGACTTGGGGATAAGTAAAAGGGACATAATATATGAGGGGATGGCTTGAAGTACAGATTTAATAAGCACTTCTTTGCCTCCTTCAGATAGGAATTTTTCTTTCCACCCTTGAACCTTCGAAGAGATCCTGTCAAGAAGCCAGTTAAGAGCAGTTGTTTTGGAGCATCCCCAAATGGAGGGAATGCCGAGATATTTCCCCAAGTCATTGTTGCATTTAATTCTAAAAATCCTGCAGACGTTATCTTTGACTGAAGGCGAGGTGTTAAGGCTAAATGAGATAGCTGATTTTTGAAGATTGATGCTCTGTCCAGATGCAAAACAATAATGGTAAAGTGCATCTTTAAGAGCTAAGGCTTCATGAGTGCTGGCTTCAATGAAGAAAAGAGAGTCATCCGCAAAAAGAAGATGCGTAATTGAAGGGCAATGCTTGTTGATTTTAACTCCTTTAATGGTTCCTATGCCAGATTTTTTCTTAAGGAGCATGGAAATGGCTTCAGTGAGAATGGAAAAGAGAAAATGAGACAAGGGATCACCTTGTCTAATTCCTCTTTTGGGTGAGAATGAGGGGAGCAGCTCTCCATTGACAGAGATTTGATAGCGGACTGAAGTGACTGTTTTCATGATGAGTTTTGTCCAGTTGGGGTGGAAGCCTAATTTTCCAAGAAGCTGTTCAAGGAAGTCCCATTCCACAAAGTCAAAGGCTTTGTTCATGTCAAGTTTAAGAGCTGCTGTAAAAGTCCTAGGACTTTTAAGGGTCCTGAGGTGGTGGGCAATTTCCTGTACGATGATAAGATTATCCTGAATCACTCTTCCTGTGATGAATGCACTCTGGTTTTGTGAGATTATTGTGTCCATAAATGGCTTCAATTTAAGGACCAGCACTTTTGAGACAATTTTGTACAGGAAGTTAGAGCATGAGATGGGCCTGTACTATGATAAACATTCTGGATTTTGAACTTTAGGGACAAGAGAGATAAGAGTATGGTTAAGTTCTCCTAAGGGTTCTTTATCCAAGAAGAAGTTGTTCACAACTGCAAAGATATCAAGCTTCAGAAAGTCCTAATATTTTTGGAAGAAAGTACCTGTTAGGCCATCAGGCCCTGGCGATTTGGTTGGATAAAGACTCCAAGTTGCATTCTTGACTTCTTCCATTGTGGGTGGCCTTGTAAGCTCCTCGTTCATTTCAGCAGTAACCACTAGGGAGATGTATTTGAGGACATGATCCATATTTCTTGGTCCAGCTGAGGAGAAGATTGATGTGAAATGGTTTTGTATAGAGTTTTTGATGTCCTCTTGCTGATCAAGCCAGGTCCCTTCAGGAGAAAGAATTCTGAGGATTTTGTTTCTGGCTCTTCTTTGGATAGTGCTTGCATGAAAAAATTTTGTATTTTTGTCACCACATCTAAGCCATTGGATTCTTGACTTTGAGGCCCAGTACTTTTCTTCCCTGCTCCAAAGGTCTTCAAGCTTCGAGTTAAGATCTTCAATTTTTGTTTGGCTTGCTGAAGTCCATGGCAAATTATGCAGTGATGTGAGCTGAGCTTTCAAATATTCAATTTGCTTTCTATTGTTTGGAAAGTGGAGTTTGCTCCATCGGCTAAGACTCTTTGAGAAGGCACTAATCTTGACCTTCGTGAGTGCAATTC
Source organism: Ehretia macrophylla (assembly GCA_037974665.1). NCBI lineage: Eukaryota > Viridiplantae > Streptophyta > Magnoliopsida > Boraginales > Ehretiaceae > Ehretia > Ehretia macrophylla. The sequence goes on along the minus strand of CM075764.1, from coordinate 8,356,051 downwards.
CTCTCCTGGAATGAGCGAAATTTGAATGATTCCAACTTTTTTTTAACAATATCTTCACAGCTACCCTCTTCCGCCTAGTACGGCTCGATTTTAAATCTCTTGACATTTCTTTTGTGATCAATGGCTGTAGCAAGAATAATAGGGCTGTGATCTGACCCCAGAGGTGGATGATTGGTAACCCAAGCATCCGGGAAGCAAAATCTCCATTTAGGAGTACAAACTGCTCGATCAAGTTTTTCTTTGACGTTCGCCTCGCCTTGCCTGTTGTTGCTCCAAGTGAACTGGCACCCTTTGGATTCAATATCCATATTCATTGCAATCTTATCAAAAAGTACTTGGTCTTATGTGCAAGCAGCACAATTGAAAATTTGATTATTCCGTTCATGCCATATAAGATAAACGGAAAAGTAAAGAAACAGTTTAAGGATGTATGGCTGAAGTGACTGATTCATGCGAATTTGTATAGCCAATCTCAAAATCTCATCCCACTTAATAATCTTGGTGTTGAGCTTGGTATCCCGAAATCCTTGCCAAATCCTTATTGAGAAAGTACATTCAAAGAATAGATGATCTCTCGTTTCAACTTGTCAGTAGCAAAAGACACAACTATATATTAGATAGAGCAATATCCCTTGAAAGTAGTCGTTATTTAGTATTGAGTCTGCCCATCATTGTAAGCCAAGACAGAGTGATTGCTTCAGGCAGTCATAAACTGAGGCGGCAGAGAAATAGGGCCTTAGGTTCAAGAAGCCACATTGTGAAGGATTAGGACGTAAATTGCCTAAAGCCATTCGCAGTACATCTTAAAACACCTGAGTTCCCCTAGGCCAGTTCCTATCATCCCCATCAATAAAATTGCAAAGCTTAGAAATTCAGATCAGCATCAATGATTCTAATGGATGATGTCAACACCAAAGTGGTCAATCAGATTAATCCCAAACGGTTGCCAATTCTCAAGCCAAAAATTTGTATCTCTACCATGCATCTCCAATTTTCTCCAAGAAATATGGTTTTGCCTTCTGTCTGATATGCATAATTTTATGCCAAGCCCATGTTGCATTTTGGTGCGGAGTGATCTTCCATATGCAATCTAGATTTCAAATAGTTCACTTGTACCCATTAGAAACGTAGTTTTCCGAGTACAATTCTAATTTCTAGGATGATTATTAGATCTTACTGTAATGCACTTTTTTGAAAATGATTATTATCTTACTACAATAAACTTTTTTTCAAAAAGAGAGAAAAGATGTGTTGTCACCATTCATTACAAAGTAAAATCATTTGACTAAGGCTAGATAAGGACATAAAAACGACTATTATACATATAGTATTGTTGTATATACCACCATAATCTCCCTAGTTGGAATATTAAAATAACAAAACCTTTTTGTTTTTCTACGTTCTTTTGGCATACCAACTAAGCATCTACATATATAGGAGATGATAAATGACTACAAAATCTCAATTTCTTAAGGTGTTTGTGAGAACCTTGAGAAAGAAATTCCTGGTACAAGTTTAGAAAACAATTTCAAAATACTCCCAAAAAAAGTCATCACAATCAAGTTTAGGAAACAATAGCAAAATCCAACATACTCCAAGAGAACAAATCAACATAATCATGTTTAGGAAACAATAGGAAAATCCAAAATACTCCTAGGAAACAAGTCATCAGAATCTAAGGGATAGTAAATACACCAGACTATACGACAATGTATCTGAATCCTGCATTTAGCATCTATTTTATATGTGCATGAACTGATGAACATATTAAAACCAAGATCTCAGGGACTACTTGTAACACCTTATCCTCTCCAAGGTTTTAGACCAAGGGTCGCAGCCATCCTGTTCAATTCAGCCATCTGTGGATCCGGATGGTCTGTTCCATCATCCTTCTTCTCCTCCATTTTGTTCTTCACTTCTTCACGCATGCTTGAATCATCAGTATGTCCTTTGCCGCGATCTTTCTGATCCCTGCACCAAGATAATCTCGGTCTCTCAAAAATTCCTAGCGTAAAGGTTAACGATTGTACTGATTTTTGTTACAAATGTTGTTATAGTAGGGCACACCTACACTAAGATCAAGAATAAATATAAGTTTTGAATCTAACTCACCTACCGCTGCTCCAACGCCAACCAAAATGTTATAGGTCCAGATCACATTTTTCTGTTTCAATTAGTAAGTAAATTTTTCTGTTTTTATTAAGCAATATGTTGACAGTGGACAATGGAAGGCGTAGGAGGGCAAAGCATAAAATTAAGAGGCTTGGGCTTGGACAGAGAAAAATACAGGACTAGAGAAAATCATAAGCAATGAAATTAAAATAGAAGGTGACTTTAACACTCATTGAGCATTGCAAGGATAACATAACTCTGGCTGAATCATCAATTGAATCCAAAAAACTCACTAACTAAGACAAGAACCGGAGTCATCAACAAAATATATAAAACTGTCCGAGTCCAGAACTTACGGATCCAGGAAATTAGTATTGGGGGTGCCGAAATTTAATTAAGAAAATTTGGTTATGTGGTTTTTAGAAAGAATAACGATAACAAATATTTTAAACATAAATAAGTGTAAAAAATTCTATTTAGCTATATATACACACATACATTAATCATTAAAAAATTTGGTTAGCTGTTAGACGTTGGGAGGGCCAAATGCATTTTTAGAAAAAATTTGTACTCAAATTTTTTTTTTTTGCCTAGAGGTTGGGGGAACCCGGGCTCCCCCGGTGTCCCCCACCCCACCTTACTTGCCTAAGACAAATAAATTAGATAAACTACCTTATTCTGATCTTCGGAGTAAGGTCATCTGCTAAGCTTCTCTTGCGTTTCATGCCAGCATGGGCAGGAACAGCCACATCCCTATGAAAACAAAGAGAAGTTTTAATGTACAATAGTAGTGCAATAAAAAATAAATAAAAAAATAAAGGGTAAAAACAGAAAAAGAGAAAATTACACAACGAAAGCAGCAGTAAGAAGGTGCCTTTGGCCTGGACCAATGCACTTCTTCCGTGATATGACAGTGAGAGTTTGCTGGACTAGTTTGAAAGTTGTACACTGAAATCCATCAAAGCCATGTAGTGCATCTTCATCATCGCTATCTTCTACTTCTTCTTCTTCACTAGCATCATCTTTGGCTGCTTCTTCATCGCTTTTTAACAAGTACAGGCTTTTATCTCTCCAAACCAGGGCCATCATGCCACCCCCGAGAGAAACTAACTTAGGAAAGTAGTGTCGACACTTCGGACTAGGTAACACTCCCTCACTAAACAAATCAATGCAGAAATACGTGCCCGATTTATAATCGAGCCCAATTAATTTCGTCCCAATACGATCAAGCCACATCAATTTAGTCCCATCTACAACAGCAGCTGGTGACTTGGTACATTGGTCAAGCATTTTGTTATACTCAATCGAACTAGATGACCAAATACAACTAGAGACTTTACCGTCAATGGTATAAGTAGGTTTTAAAACTACAAATTTACCAGCTTTTGAACCAATCAAAATCCAACCTTCGTCCTCTATTGCTCCACACACGAAATAGTGTAAATCGACATACAGGTCGCTAGGAGGATTAACAGTAGTATACCAAGCATTTTCCTCTTCCACAAAATATTCCACAAACTTAGGATGTTTTACGGATACAAAGCCTCCAATAGCAAAAAGAATACCTTTAAGAAGTAACATGCGAGGACCTACTCTGGCGGCTTTCATGTCAGGTAAAGCCCAGCAATCACCAGTGAGTGCGTCCCAACAGTCAACTGATTTTGAAATGTGATGCTTGGCAAAAAACTTGTCTCTCTCGTCGCATTTAAGGCAGTCCAGATACTTACCGCCAGCGCGATAAACTCGAGATCCAAAATGAGTATACCCCGCAAAAATATGACGGTGGCCGAGAGTTTTATAAGGATCAGCAATTGACGATGGATGCACTTTGATGACTCGGCCATCGCGATCCAGCTGTTTATCACGTTGTTCATCTTTGATCGGTGTAAACATTTCATCGAACACGTACAACTCCACACACTCACCACCCCCGCCTTCAAATTTATCGACCGCAAAAACAACGCAACGTTTGGAATTTGACATTTTAAGATTCCAAGGGGCAGGTTGTTTAAAGCTCAAGGGCTGAAAATTTTAGAGTTTTGAAGATTGGAGAGTCGTTGAAATTCCACGGTTATTTACTTTTTATATTAGTGTAACAAAATATGGTAGTGTGCATGGAATTGGGCTATCATTTAAAAAGTAACATTATCATTCAATATGTATTTCTCACATTACTATATAACGAAAATCTAATAATAATGAATTCTCTAGGTACAAGAGTATCTTAGTCCATTTTGGAGTGGTGGAAATTCAATGAACTCGCATGTGCTAATTTCGAATTATGTGGTTGATGGGAAAGACTTTACATATGGAATTAATATGTGCTAATTAGTAGTTTAAAAGTATATATATATATATATATATATATTATTTTAGTGTTGAACGTGGGGCAAATTGATGGGAATTTTTTTCTTTTTTTCTTTTTTTCCAGTTTGAAAGGAAGATCAAGTGATATACAAATTAATTTTCAATTGTTTCACTCATTCTATCATATTCCGGAAGCATGTGTAGACCAACTATATGTGAATTATAGTCATATTTCTTAATGGTTGTCTGGTCTAGAGTTGTGTATTCAATCTGCACAATAATTTCCACATAACTATTTTGTTTAAATGGGTTATAATTATGTAAGTTTAGAATTTGGTCATATTTTCTCGGCATCATTTTTTTTTTTTTGAGAAATATTGATGTAACTTGAATGCTATATCGTTACATGATGGTGATAAATAACATGTTCATATTTTCTACTTAACTATATTGTTTTTCCCCGCACCTGTTGCTATATCATGCAATGAAAAATTAAGTTATCTTTCTCTCTGTTGAAAATCTTTATTCCGGATGTCCACCCAATTTTCGATTCTTTTGTCCCATTGCCTATCTCTTAATCATTTGATGATGTCTGAGTTAGTCTTTACTCCTCCTATTCCTTTTCCTCCTTCAACGTCCTTATCTGAATCTTATCCATTAAAGAAAGCAGACTTTAAGACTGAACAAAGAATCTAGAAGAAAAGCCTTCAGAGTCAAATGGTAAAAGTATTAGTTCGTAAACCAAAAATTTTCAATTCGAAGTTTTTTTTTGTTTGCATTTGATGCATAGGGTAAATTTCACACTTAGTCCCCAGTGTTTGTTATTTTTTTCAAGTTAATCCTTGATAATTTAAAAGATTCATATAGGTCCCTAATGTTTACAAATTGATTCAAAATGGCCCATGTTGTTTAAAACTAGCCAATTTAGTCCCTATTATTTTTCATAAAATTTCATATAGTCCCCAAATAGGGACAACATGCATGGATTGAATTTAATTTTTTTTAAAAATAATAAGGACTACATTGAATTTTTTGAAAAATAATAGGGACCAAATTGGCTAAGTTTGAACTATAGGGACATTCTGAATAAATTTTGTAAACATTAAGGACCTCTATGAATTTTTTAAAACATTAGGGATTACATTGAAAAAATATTTAAACAACAAGGACTAAGTGTGAAATTTACTCCATATGTATATATTGGAACATATTGTTATATTATAAAATTCTCTCTTGTAAAGAACTCATATGGGTTGAAAACCCACTGCGAAAGGCCTTCTGCCCAATAAGAAAAATACTTCGGATCGTGCTTGACATATTGTTGATAAATAGAAGTATGTCTTGCTCATTAACATCTCGAAAATATAATTCCGCTATAGCTACCGCAGTCAAACCAACTCTCATATGAGCTCCTAACTGTTCATTCATCTAGTCGTAAACTATAGCTACTTTGAATTTTGCGGTATTTTTTTTCATTAATAACTCCAAATTCTTTCATTTCCATCTAAGGTGGATTTAATATAATTCAATTCTTTCATTTCCATCTAGGGTGGATTCAATATAATCCTACTATCACACATTTTTATTTGGGATGGCTTTATTGGGCAACTAGAAGCATTGCCCAAAACAATCTATTTTTCAACATAAATGAACATTTGATACAGTAGAATAAAAACCAAGGGGCCTCATGTTTAATCTAATTCACGCTTTCTTGTTTTGGATTACATTATAATCTCAGTTATGAATATGAATGCTAGTGTTACAACTAAGTTACATGCCATCCACGTTGGCATTGAAAGAATGATTTTACAATTTCACTTCTGTAGCATAGTTTCCTAATCACTTAGCAGCACCAAGAACGCTAGTTAGTGTACAATGTCTTAAATCCTAGGCAATGCCCGAAAACAAAGAGTCCTGCAATCATCTCAAAAACAAAGTTCCTGACAAAGACGATCCGAATTTAGCTTGGCTTCTTTATCATCCGTGACACGGCAAATTACAGGTGAGACAATGGTCTCACTAATACTTCTAATCCCTTCTTCCTTTTCCGTTCCATCATCCCCGTGGTGGGGTGGTTAGTTAGCGAGGCAATTAATGGAATCATGCTCCTGCGGAGATAATTTTGAATCATCTTCAGTACTTTGTTTGCTGGGAACCTTTCGAGCAACAAGTGGGGGGACCTCCAAAGAGAATAACCTCTTAAAAGATTCATATGATGCAAAGAAGAGTTCGCCTTGAGTCATGTACATAAACAATCTTGCAGTTAAGCCCCTGCCATGAAATCGAGAAATGAAACACATTATCAGGAACGTTTAGCATCTACATTAGGAAGAATGTTAAAGAAGAATCACGATATTGGTATCAGAGTATATTCGGGGAAAAGCAACACCTAAAACTTAAAACTAATTGCCTGAAACCAGGGAATTTTGTTATTGTCAACTTTACCACCCAATGGTCCTAATTTCAAGTCTGCTCCACTATTTTATGAGATGACGATTTTGAATGAGCTTATGAGTTCATCTACACCCATCAGATGTGTACTGTAATCCAATACATTATAAAATGAACTTGTGTAGGTGGAAGACAAAAGAGATTGCGTTCAGCAAGACAAAGATGTCTTCCGAATGACTTAGTTTAGCAGAAACTGGTCCTAGAAATGAATTTTATGCATCATTGGATAAGCAAATTTGAAATGATACGTTTCAAAGCTAGCCTGTACAGACCCTTCAGACCTTCAGGCCTCCCTATATCTTTAAGGAAAATTCTTCTATGAGGCATGCGGCAAATCTGCCACAGCCACATGTTAAGTTATTATTCCATAAAACTAATTCACATTAATCTGTATCATACAGATATGTTATATCAGAATGTCTGAAATTTCTCTTTTTACTAATTTGACCTTACAGGGTTTTAAATAAATTACTATGATATCCCCACTTATAATAATTGATTAACATTTATCAACTAATTGAATTACTTTTTGTCTTTGTATATGTGACAAATTTGACACATGCCTCATAGAAGAAGAACCCATCTTTAAGGAAAATTCTTCTATGAGGCATGTGGCAAATCTGCCACAGCCACATGTTAAGTTATTATTCCATAAAACTAATTCACATTAATCTGTATCATACAGATATGTTATATCAGAATGTCTGAAATTTCTCTTTTTACTAATTTGACCTTACAGGGTTTTAAATAAATTACTATGATATCCCCACTTATAATAATTGATTAACATTTATCAACTAATTGAATTACTTTTTGTCTTTGTATATGTGACAAATTTGACACATGCCTCGTAGAAGAAGAACCCATCTTTAAGGAAAATTCTTCTATGAGGCATGTGGCAAATCTGCCACAGCCACATGTTAAGTTATTATTCCATAAAATTAATTCACATTAGTCTGTATCGTACAGATATGTTATATCAGAATGTCTGAATTTTTTTTTTTTACTAATTTGACCTTACAGGGTTTTAAATAAATTACTATGATATCCCCACTTATAATAATTGATTAACATTTATCAACTAATTGAATTACTTTTTGTCTTTGTATATGTGACAAATTTGACACATGCCTCGTAGAAGAAGAACCCTATCTTTAAGGGTGTTGAGGACGCCATCATACTGGTTTATGGATCCCGGAACCTGCATAAATACCGGTCCTTTAGAAACTTGAGAATGATATATTACAATAACCACCAGGTAAAATCTCAGAATGAAAATACAGAAAGAAAATGTTTTGAATGCTGCTAATATTGCTGCGGCATGCAGATGACCTACCTGAGTTTGTAATCTTATCTTGACAACGTCAAAAAGAGTTGTGAAGAGAGCAGAAGTACATCCAACTAATCTTCCACAAGTCAATTGCAAGGATAAAGAAGAAGATTAAAATACCGTTCTGCATCAAATATCATAAGAAGACCATCTTTAGTTTTATCATTACGGCATTCTTTCTAAATGGCAAAACCAATACCCATTTTAAGGCAAAGTTATGTATAGGCATGACCATCTAACAGAATCTAATTACTACAAAGATGAACAAGACCTTAAGTTACAAAGGAGTGACAAGTAACGAGAACAAGACCTTAAGTTACAAAGGAGTGACAAGTAACGATCTGTCCCTAGTGTATTGGTCTGAGCACTCGGTTGCAATGCCTGAAACATTAACTGCTTCAAGCTTTCATATGTGTAGAACTGGAAAATCACCACATAGTACACATAACAAACATGTAACTTGCTGGTGCAAAGAGGAACTTAATGTAGTTACCTAATGCATTACATTAATTTTACCTTGATGATAGTGTATGGAACATTTCAACAAAGCACAGCACCCCACCCAGCATATAATGAAGGCAACCTCCCTTTTCAATGATCTTGATCAGCACTCCTGCTAGGAACACACTGAGAATGAAGGCAAACCTCACTTGCACACAATATTTTGATGCATCTTATAGGAGTTTCAAGGAACTTCAGAACATAGTACAAAAGAAAGATCCAATCATTTCAGGAAATCTATTCAGCAAAAGACATAACCGCAGCTAAAAAACACAAGCTTTTTTTGTTTCACAACACACAAGTCAAAACTTTATTTTCTTTCCATCAATCATGAACAATACACTCTTTTTGGCAAATGATGTTTCAACTTTAATTTTGTTTGTTTGATTTTTAAACGTACAAAATTGAAGTATACCAACATCTTCCCAATTTATGGTCATTGTAAGGATTTCCTCTTTAATTTGGTTTTATGTTGTAAGGTACTTCTACCACGTTATCTAATAAAGCAACAGATGAATATGCAGCACATTGCAAAACTATGGAGCATTCTGGATTTAAACGCATGTGTCGAATATATACCAGGATCTTGAAGGTATACCAGCAGTTTTGATAGTGGGAACCAACTTGCATTTGATGCTTTAAATGTTCACTAGGAGTGAAGAAAAATGAAGTTGCAATACTTGCACAACCATTCACCATGCAGTGAGCCAACGACTGATACTCCTGCAACAGTGATGTATCTTGTTAACAAAAAGTGTAAGCTTTACATTCCTTGTCAAAGAAAACAGCCAGCTTAGAGCACTTCTCGATAACTGATACTAGCAACAATATACTTGTATTTTGCTGAATGCAATTTCAATTACAAAGAGAGCATCCAGCAGGGGTTATTAAGAATGATAAAAGAAAAAGACAATCTTTCACCTTTGGAAAAATAGGAAGTAAACCCCCCTTCACTATCTCATAAGTAAAAGTGTAAATCGCAGAAATAGGAGCTGAAGAAGCAATGTTGCTCGAAATTCCATGATAGAGCCCCGTAATACTTGAAAGCATCATCCAGAGTTCCACATTGATTCAAATGCCATTAGGTAAGTTGATAAAAATAAATATGGAATTCTAACAATGCAAAAACTATGGCTTCTACTCAATTACACGTATTACTCATAAATCCACATTCCTCTTTCCGAAATAATTGCTTTGCCAATGTGATGAAGAGAATTTTGATTAGCACGACAAGACTGAACAACTGTTTTAATAGTGTCTACTGGATGTAGACAAAGACTAACACATATACCAGTCATTGCTCCCGCAAAAGCATGCTCTCGTTTTGCAGTCATATAGTGAGCTTTTTCCTTTGATGAAACACAAAGCTTAGCTTCAAGATTGTCTTCTGTGGCCCTTATTAGCTGATAATTGTTGTAAACAGGGACTTTGTCACTTCTACATTTTCCTTCTTTAGACATACAATTATGATCAGCTGAAAGGTTTAGTTCAGACTGTGTTTGAAGTCTTATACATGGAACCAAAGTATTTGCATCAATACTTTGGAGAGACCTTACGTCATCTTCCACTTGCAGAGTTGCCTGCATAATACTTGCAGAGCTCGCTTTCTAAAGAAAAGGTGAATCTACATTATTGGCTACATCAGTATGCCAATCAGTACTTCCAATAATTACATTGTGTGTAGAACTAGTTGAATCCTTGGAGTTAAAGCAATCAGCAGGATTTCTTGGTGCATTTCCAACACAATAATTGTAAGATTGTAACAAATTTCTCAAAAATGTCTTTACAACAATTAAGTAGAAAGATAACACTACTTTTTATAACAATTTAATATAACATTTACAAGATAATTGTCCCACCATGTGCTCTCAAGATTAGAGTTCCAATGGCTTCTGGATTTACAAAAAGAATACAAGAAAGAAAACTAACTTCGGGTTTGTGTTTGGAGGTGTGTTGTGAATGAATTTAATGAACTAATGTATACATATTTATAAGATTTAGCTAGCCCGTCATAGAAGACTTCCTATCAAACATTTTCAATCTTGGTTGGCTTATTTTCTACCTTGGTTGGCTTTACCAACCATGTTCAAAGTATTTACCACTCATATTTATCACATGGGTGGCTTCCATTGACCACATGGGTGGCTAGCATCCAAGCCAACTTCTAGAAATCCTCATTTGGTCACATTTGTTAAATTTAGCATTGCATCATGCAGACGTCATGTTAGGTAACTCCAAATTTCTGAACTTCTTTCTTGTAGACATCGCGGTCTCTTTTGACCTTATTGACGTTTAAGTCGGAATCGTTAATTTATGCTACCATATAATTAACAATATTTATTATAAGCTAGGCATTGACATATATACCAACACCCCCCTCAATGTTTACCTCATGTTGACTAAGATATTGGGCCAACACCCAATGTTTAAAGATGTTTGCTCAACTAGACGCTCTCTAACGCTTTAGTAAAGATATCTGCACAATTATCTTCTGTAGGGCAGTACTTCATATAGATTTCACCTTCCTCGATCAGTTCCCTCACATAGTGATACTGAATCTCTATGTGTTTTGTTCTAGCATGAAATACCGGATTCTTTGACATGACAATACAACTCTGACTGTCACATTTTAGCATTGTTGCTTCCTTTATTGGAATGCCTATATCAGTCATGATGCATCGTAGCCAAACAACTTCACAGGATGCTACACAAGCAGTCTTGTATTCTGCCTCCGTTGATGAAAGTGCAACGGGGGGTTGCTTCTTACTAGCCCATAAGATAATTCCACCACCAAATATGAATGCATAACCTGTAACAGATTTTCTTGAGTCAATATCACCAGCCCAGTCTGTCACGCCCTAACCCGACCTATGGAGGTTAGACTAGGATGTGATCTAAACATTCATATCATTTCACGTACTTAATCATTCATTAAGGTTTAACACTTAACGTTAGCCTAGAACTCTAAAACTTATCCGGAAAACCGGCAGCATAACAGCGGTAACTGGCTCTTTAGTTTGACCTAATTTCCTAAACGCCTCAAAACTTTCAATCTCAAATTCGATTCCAACTAAGATTACTATTTATCACCAATTGAAATGCCTACTAGCTATCTCGAAGTCTCGTTTGATTAACAACCTAGCATGATAACTATATCTCGTTTATTTGTCAATCCTTGTTACACAAGTACTTATTGATCTTAGCTTACCAATGAGTACCTGCTTAAGATTGGATAGATTCATTTTACTTAACTCTTACCTAGTACTTCATAAGCCTGCAGTAGTTACCAATCAAAGTAGCAAAACGAGCAAATAGGGTGTCTGTCTAGTTAACATCGGTACAAATCAAAATTAGACCCCAAATTACAACGGGGGTCAATTACAATAACGACAACAAGCAACATAAGAAATAGTCTTCAAAACAATATATCGTTCACAAAATAGCCACAGTCAAGTAAGGCACGTAGGGCAGGCAATCACTCCAAAGAGTCATCGATAGACAGGTTATCCTCAGGTACCTGTTCCTGATCTTCTTCACATGAGATGATAAAAGATGGTGAGTCCTCTTGAACTCAGCGAGAGGGAACGAGAAATACGTTTTGAAACTCTTTTTCCGGTTCAACTTATGAAAAATCCTTTTTGAAAGCATGACATATAACACAAGTAAGTTCATAATATAATATAAAAGTAAAATAACACAATTACCTGTCTTTCCTCCCCGAGGTCCTTTAGGAACCAAAAGAGAGTACTTATACACATAGTGAAAAGGATACGGTGAGCTTTTGCTCTTAATTCATTTCCAATATCAGTTGTTGCGGCCGACTTCAAATCATCCACTTATCACGGCAAATGGGTGTACTCCGGATGTACCCTGAAATCCTACGACCCAACTCTCCGAGAAAGTCTAGCCCCCAAGCGAGAGAGAGAATTGGACCATGGTAGTCACGGTTGCACCGGCAAGCCCGATGCCACCCGGTGTGCGTGAACGCTACTATGCCATAATAAAAGGTTGCAACCTTGTATGCAATGCACATTTATAACATTTAATATATCACATTAGGAGGACAACAAAGTAGGTTGCCTCCGAGCAGTCATAAGATCGCACATTGACAAGTAAACACACGAGGTATGCTTTCACATGTAATTTTACTTGTAAAACACATGGAGTTATATGAATATTAAACGGGCAGCCATGTAACACATGTAAATCAAGTCATATAACTCATTTCGGGGTTCACGTAATCAGATAATAAGTTTATACAAGCATGCAACGACGTCTACATGAGACCGGGTGCAAGAAAGGTCTACTTATCAACATGTAATCATCGGGAAATCACATTTCAAGCATACTTAACATTTCTTAGACAGCCCACTAATCACACAATTGGACACAATAACCATAGGATCAACACTTAGCGAGTTTTCATATTCAATAGGGTTTCAATTCATGCTTACACGTGCGATTAAGCCGCAAGTTGTCACGTAATTAAACCCAAGCCATGCATCGGTTAATTAAAACATCCTCAATCATCCAAAACAGTCCATACAAGTGCCACAATCCCAAGCATTCGATACCACAAGAGAAGTTACAACATTTTTCAAAGCATATCACTAGACAAAAACCTCACTGCATTGGTATATTTTCCCACAATAATTTAGACAAGCAAACAATCTCCAATTCTAGTGAATAAAATGTCAATTTAAATCTTATTGAGTGAACTAAATCCAGAAATAAACCTCGCGTCATTTGGAGTTCGGATTCAAGAGTTATAGCTAAAACCGTGAGCCTACGCAAAACTATCCAGATTCATACATATTTCAATACTTGCCATTTTTGAGGGTCTTAGGGTCAGATTTAGCTTTAGTCTATTTCTGACAAATATGTCCAGAACTGAAAAATATAGCAACCTACCAAATTTCATACATTTTAGAAATCGTTTACTCAGTCAAAAATCTTTCATTCTACAAGGACAGTGAACTGCCAAAAACCTGCTCCATTTTCTCAGATTTTCCAGATTTAGACACCCTTCGATGTTTTGCCATTTGGAGACCTTAGAGTCAAAATTAGCCTTGGCTTATTTCTACAAAAAATGATTAGAACTAGCAAAAATAGTTACTTACCAATTTTCATGCATTTTCAACATCATTTACCAGACCAAATTCACTTTGCTCTAACAAGTCAGAAATCTGCCATTTTCACAATTTTACCTATCTTCAAGTTCTAGCCAAATATCTTGCCATGCATGGTTACAAAAGCTCATGTACACACATATACCACAAGTACAGAGGTAAAAATAGACATATAAGGGCATGCATGTGGTTTTTAAAAGCTTTTAAAAAATATTAACCCTCACCTTAGCCTATTGACAACAAATGATGCTCAAAACTCTTGAAGATGCACAAATGGTCTTCTCTCCTTGTTTGGCCAAGAGATATTGCTTGATTTACTTAATTCCTAGCTGAGTTACCATGTCCGTAGTATGTGCATGTGGTTAGAACAAAAGGGAGATGAAAGAAAAGCTAGCAAACATACCAAGGGCCGAAATGAAGAGCTCTAAGAGCTTGCATGCATCTTTTCTTGCTTCTTGCTTGCTTGGGCTGCTATGGTCGAGTTTCTTAGAGTCTTGAATGTCTAGGAGAGGCTTAGAATGAGAGCTTAAGCTATGGAGCCTAAGGTTGCAGCCAAGGCCGAGATAGAGAGTATGTAAATGAAAGAATGAGAAGTTTGAAAAGAATGAAATGTTTGTGTGAGCATGTGTCGGCCTTGAGCTTCTAAAATTTCTGATTTTGTGTCATCTAAAGCATGTTTTGAATTGTCTTAGCATGGGCATTTGAGTGGGCCGAGAATGTGGAGAATTGGGTAGGGTTTTAGGTCATTTTTTTAATGCATTGTTTGAAGTAATTGTCATAGTTTGTCTAGGCTTAGTTTAATTTATGCAAATTCTTGTCAAATGCATCATGTGATCGGCCAATGCTAGTGTTCAAATCTGAATTTTTGTTATGTTTTGAGCATTATTTTATTGTGTGTGCTTGGGATATCCAAAAGAATAAAGAATAAAGAATAAGAATGCTTAACTTTTGGTGAAGTTTTGTCTTCTAGTGCATTGATTTACCATTTTAATATTAGTTAGTGGAGTTTGTAGGATTAATTAATAATCTAGTGCTTCGTGTAAGATGCTTTCTTGATTAGCGTGCGGGCAAGCTTTCTTAGGTTTAGGGCACGCATTACGAGGTAAAATATGAACTACGAGATGAATGCACGTTTCCCAAGTAAATGCACGCAACCCTAAATGAATGCACGTAATTGGATGCAAGATACATAAAACGATACACGACTCTTAAACCTAGGTCAAGGCATGCAATTCTAGGTTAGGATACACGAAACGAAGTATCGCACGCAAATCGAGGTCGGGCCTCACATCCTCCCCTCCTTAAAAGAATTTCATCCCGAAATTCAATATTACCTTTGAAATAATGCCGGATGCTGTTGCTCCATCTGGTCTCGTCTTTCCCACGTTGCTTCTTCAACTCCATGGTGATCCCACAACACTTTCACCATCGGTATAGATTTGTTGCGCAACTCTCGATCTTGCTCGTCTAGGATCCGAATAGGCTTTTCTTCATAAGACAAGTTCTCCCGAAGCTGCAACGGCTCTGGCTCCAAAATATGCGATGGATCAGGGTGATACTTCTGTAGCATTGAAACATGGAAGACATTATGGATATTGAAGAGGTTTTAAGGTAGTTTCAGATGATACGCCAATTTGCCAACCTTCTCAATTATCCCAAATGGTCCTACAAACCTCGGGCTCAACTTTCCACCCTTGCCATGTTTAATCAGTCCCCTCCGAGGTGATAACTTCAAGAATACCTTGTCACCGACCTCAAACTCCAGATTTCATCTCCGTCGATCTACATAGCTTTTCTGCCTACTTTGGGCGGTAAGCATCCGTTTCCGAATGAGGTGGACATTTTCAACAGTCTTCATAAGTTCAGGTAGAAGGGTCGAGTCAAAAATCTTCGTCTCACCTACTTTATCCCAGTATATTGGGGATCGACACTTGCGCCCATATAATTCCTCAAATGGGGCCATCCCGATAGTGGCCTGATAGCTGTTATTATAAGTGAACTCCGCTAGGGGCAGATATTTCTCCCAACTTTTTCCGAAGTCTAGAACACACGCCCTCAGCATATCTTCCAGAATCTGAATAGTTCTCTCAGATTGTCCGTCCGTCTGAGGGTGATAAGCTGTACTGAAACTCAACTTCGTTCCCAAAGCTTCTTGCAATCTCTTCCAAAATCGGGAAGTAAAATGAGGATCCCTATCCGATACAATACTCACGGGCATCCCATGTAGCCTTACAATATCCCCATTTCCATTGAGGAATTTTCAATGACTGAAGTAAACCTGTTGGTCGTTGATGTTCTGCTTTAACTCTATGGCAAGTCAAACATCGTGCCACAAACTCCGCGATCTCCCTTTTTATATTATTCCACCAATAGTGTTGCTTCAAATCCCGGTACATTTTTGTTCCACCGGGGTGGGGTGAATAGTATATCTTAAGTTATGGGCTTCCTCAAGAATCTTCTTTTTCAACTCTGGCTCATTAGGAACACAAATTCGATTCCTGAACCTCCAAATACCATCATCATGAAACTTGAAATCTGTGTTGCTTTCTTTAATCTTCTGAAACTGTTGGTCCTTCTGTTGAGCCTCTCGTAATTCAGACAACAAGGTCGACTGAACTTGTGTAGTGGCGAATAGTAATCCTTTTTGAGTCAATTGTGGATTCCACAAAAATGCTTCCTCTAACAACTCCTGCACCTTAACTTCCAGTTTTGCCATGCTCGCCTTCCAGCTTAAGGCATCTGCAACTACATTTGCTTTACCGGGCACATAATTGATTGTGCAGTTATAATCATCCAAGAGCTCCATATACCGTCTTTGCCTCATGTTCAACTCTTTTTGTGAGAACAAGTATTTCAAGCTCTTGTGATCAGTAAACACCTCAAACTTGTTACCCCACAAATAGTGCCTCCATTTCTTGAGTGCAAACACAATAGCCGCCAACTCCAAATCATGCGTCGGGTAATTCAATTCATATGGTTTCGGTTTCCTAGAGGCATACGCAATCACTCTACCATTTTGCATCAACACACACCCTAGTCCTTCTTTGGAAGCATCGCTATAGATTACAAAGCCTTGACTCCCTTCAGGCAATGCAAGAACAGGTGCAGTAGTCAATCTTTTCTTCAATTCTTGAAAGCTGTTCTAACACTTGTCATCCCACACAAACTTTGTTTTCTTCTGAGTGAGCTTTGTAAGCGGTCCTGCAATCTTTGGGAAATCCTTCACTAATCTCCGATAATAGCCGGCTAAACCGAGAAAACTCCGAACGTCCGTAACATTTTCCGGCTTCTTCCAAGACATCACCGTTTCTATCTTTGCTGGGTCCACCGCTATTCCCTCTTGGGATATGATATGCCTCAAGAATGCAATCTGCCGCAACCAAAATTCACATTTGCTAAACTTTGCATACAATTGATGCTCTTGAAGTTTCTGCAATACCAATCGCAGATGTTGTTCATGCTCAGCCTCAGATTTCGAGTATACCAAAATATCATCAATAAAGATCACCACAAATTGGTCCAAGTAGGGTTGAAACACCCTGTGCATTAAGTCCATAAAAGCTGCATGGGCATTAGTTAGCCCAAATGGCATCACCACAAATTTATAATGCCCATATCTCGTTTTGAAAGCCGATTTAGGCACATCCTCCTTTTTGATCCGCAACTGGTAGTACCCTTGCCTCAAGTCGAGCTTTGAATACACTTTAGCTCCTTGAAGTTGATCAAACAACTCGTCGATCAGTGGAAGTGGGTATTTATTCTTGACTGTCACTTGGTTTAATCCTCGGTAATCGATGCATAGTCTCAACGTTCTGTCTTTCTTCTTTACAAATAGGACTGGTGCACGGAGAAGAACTTGGTTGAACAAACCCCTTCTTCAACAATCCTTGCAATTGGTCCTTCAATTCTTGTAGCTCGGTTAGTGCCATACGATATGGAGCTTTATATATTGGCTGGGTGCCAAGTAGTACTTCTATTACAAACTTGATTTCTCGATCCGGGGGTAAACCGGGCAACTCTTCTGGAAACACGTCAGCATAATCTTTAATCACTGGCATCTCCTCCAACTTCGCTTTGTCCGATGGCTTGTTGATGAGGTAAGCTAAGTATCCATTGGAACCTTTTCTCAAGGACTTCACTACTTTTGTGGATGAAATGATGGAACTCCCGGTGAAATCCCTTCGACCCATTACCTCCAATATTGGTTGACCAGATATCTGGAATGTTACAATCTTCGTCCGGCAATCTAGTTGGGCATGATGCTTTGCCAAGCAGTCCATCCCTAAGATGACTTCATAGTCTCGAAAGGGTAATACAATAAGATTGGCTGAGAATTCCCTATCCTTAATTTGGATTTTACATGCTTTACAAGCTGAGCTAGTAACAAATTTAGAACCCATCTGAGTACCAACTTCTACTTCGTAAGGCAAACATACAACTTGTACTTTTACACGTTGCACACATAAGGGAGTAATAAATGAATGAGTAGCACCTGGATCAATTAATACCCTAACAGGTTGATTCAATATCAAGAATGTACCTTCAACAACAGCAGTCTCCTCAGGAAGCTCCTCGTACTCAATAGCATAAGCTCGGGCCTGAACTCTAGGAACTGGAGTCTTGCCTCTACCAGCTGGTTTAATCTGATTTTGTCATCCTTGCCATTTAGGGCAATCCTTAATCTGATGCTGATCACTGCCACACCCCACACATCGTCCTGACTTCTTCCAGCACTGGGCTTCAGTGTGACCTTTCTTGTCACAGTAAGAA
Source organism: Ehretia macrophylla (assembly GCA_037974665.1). NCBI lineage: Eukaryota > Viridiplantae > Streptophyta > Magnoliopsida > Boraginales > Ehretiaceae > Ehretia > Ehretia macrophylla. The sequence goes on along the minus strand of CM075764.1, from coordinate 8,337,451 downwards.
CAGTTGATAGACTGAGTAGCAGGTGAACTACCTGTGGATCCATGGGTGGAAGAGGCTGATGGTGCTTTAGTCAGGCCACGGTTATTGACTGGTCTATTCTGGCTCTGGCGCTGACTGCGACTCTGAGTCTGGAATTTCCTCTATTGTCCTGGAGGTTGATATGGTTTCTTGTTCGGCTGGCTTGAACCGACTCTATCAAGTTTCCTCTTCTCAACTCGGGAGGCAGCAGCAAGGAGAGCAAAATAGGTAGTAAAGTCATGCGAAGCCACCTGATCCTGAATTTTTAGCCTCAACCCATTCGTAAATTTCCACATTTTTGCCTCAGGGGTACTAACCATGTATTGAGCATAACGGGACAGTCTGTCAAAGCGAGCCTCATACTGAGCCACCATCATGTTACCCTGGTTCAAGTGCATGAATTCTTCAATTCGCCTCTGCCTGGAAACTGTAGGTACATATTTCTCCTTGAATGCCTTAACGAAATTACCCCACAAGCGTGGTGTATGATCAGTTTCCTAAAGTGTCTCCATAGTGTGCCACCAATGCTCAGCATCCCCGTGTAACAGAAACACAACGAATTTAACCTTTTTTTCATCAGTATAGTCAAGTGGCCTGAAAATCCTTTCAATCTCAGACAGCCAAGCCCCTGCCTTTTCATCAGGGCATGCATGTGGTTTTTAAAAGCTTTTAAAAAGGATTAACCCTCACCTTAGCCTATTGACAACAAATGATGCTCAAAACTCTTGAAGATGCACAAATGGTCTTCTTTCCTTGTTTGGCCGAGAGATATTGCTTGATTTCCTTAATTCCTAGCTGAGTTACCATGTCCGTAGTATGTGCATGTGGTTAGAACAAAAGGGAGATGAAAGAAAAGCTAGCAAACATACCTAGGGCCGAAATGAAGAGCTCTAAGAGCTTGCATACATCTTTTCTTGCTTCTTGCTTGCTTGGGCTGCTATGGTTGAGTTCCTTGGAGTCTTGAATGTCTAGGAGAGCCTTAGAATGAGAGCTTAAGCTATGGAGCCTAAGGTTGCAGCCAAGGCCGAGAGAGAGTGTGTGTAAATGAGAGAATGAGAAGTTTGAAAAGAATGAAATGTTTGTGTGAGCATGTGTCGGCCTTGAGCTTCTAAAATTTCTGATTTTGTGTCATCTAAAACATGTTTTGAATTGTCTTAGCATGGGCATTTGAGTGGGCCGAGAATGTAGAGCATTGGGTAGGGTTTTAGGGTTTTAGGTCATTTTTTTAATGCATTGTTTGAAGTAATTGTCATAGTTTGTCTAGGCTTAGTTTAATTTATGCAAATTCTTGTCAAATGCATCATGTGGTCGGCCAAAGCTAGTGTTCAAATCTGAATTTTTGTTATGTTTTGAGCATTATTTATTGTGTGTTTAGGATATGCAAAAGAATAAAGAATAAAGAATAAGAATGTTTAGCTTTTGGTGAAGTTTTGTCTTCTAGTGCATTGACTTAGCATTTTAATATTAGTTAGTGGAGTTTGTAGGATTAATTAATAATCTAGTGCTTCGTGTAAGATGCTTTCTTGATTAACGTGCGGGCACGTTTTCTTAGGTTTAGGGCACGCACTACGAGGTAAAGCATGAACTACGAGACGAATGCACATTTTCCAAGTAAATACGCGTAACCCTAAATGAATGCACGTAATTCGATGCAAGGCATATAAAATGAGACACGACTCTTAAACCTAGGTCAAGACACGTAATTCTAGGTTAGGGTACATGAAACGTGGTATCACACGCAAATCGATGTCAGGCCTCACACAGTCTGAGTCACAGTACCCAAATAAAGTATCTCCAGACTCGTACAATATCTCATACTCCAACGTGCCTTTGAGATATTTGAGGATCCGCATCTTTGCTTGCTAGTGACTTTATCTCGGTTTATTTGAAAGCCGACTAAGAACTCCTATAGCATAACTAATATCAGGTTTTGTGTTACAATGGAAGATTAAACTTCCCACCAATCTTCTGTAGAGCTTATTATCAACTTGTTCTGAAAGATCATTAACTGATAGCTTTGTATCCACTTCCATCGGGGTGACAACTGACTTATATTCGGACATACCAATTGCAGTCATGAGCTCACAAATATATAGTTGCTGCAAGATGAAGATTGTATGAGGTTTTTGCCATACCTCGATTCGCAAGCAATAATAAAGGAGACCAAGATTTGTCATTTCAAATTCTTGGCTCAACCATTCTTGCGTCTTTCAAATATTATCTTCATGGTCACTAGTGGTTTCAAGATCATCCACATATAGAACTACAATTATCTTCTTTCCTTGTTCACTCAGAACATACAAGTTGGCATCTGATTTGCTTCTACAAAAACCATGCTGCAAGAAAAAAAAGTCTATACGTTTGTTCCAAGTTCGTGGTGGTTGCTTTAACCCATATAAAGCCTTCTTCAATTTGCAGACTTTTTCTTCTTCACCTGGTATTTGGAAGCCAGGGAGTTGTACAACGTAGACTTCTTCTTCAAGTTGCCCATTAAGGAAAGCTGACTTGACATCCATTTGATGTACAATCCATCCATAATGCACGGCAACTGCAACAACCAACCTGATTGTTGTCATTTTTGCTATTGGAGCAAAGGTTTTATATATATCGAAACCTTCAACTTGCAAAAATCCTTGTGCTACAAGGCGTGCCTTATATTTTTCAAGACTTCCATCTGCCTTGTACTTCACTTTCCAGATCCATTTGATACCGATGATTTTTATGTTCAGTGATTTTTCAACGATCTCCCAAGTATCATTTTTCATGATACTATCATACTCGGCTTGCATAGCTGCTTTCCAATTTGGATCTGACATGGTTTCCTCCACAGTTACCAATTCTTTCACCATTTTGATGATTTAGGTCATCAAAGTCATGTTTACTAACTTTTGTCCTGATCTGTTCTGCTCCTCTATTCTCTTTGATCGTCTTAGTCCATCAGGACGTGGACTATCATCAGTAACTTCTGGATTTCTTCCATCAAAGAGCTGTTGGAACCACTTCTGTTGTGCCTTCCTTGTGGGTACAATAGGTTGGTCTTCATTCTCCTCATCATTAGAGACTTCTTTATTGTTCAACGGCCGTTGTTCAGGTACTTGGTGGATTACTTCATCAGTTGATGACGAAATGGCAGGACTGCTATCCTCCATTAAGTGTGGTCGCTCATTAAACACCACATCTTGGCTTATGATCACTTTCTTGGCCTCTACATCATAGAGTCTGTATGCTTTAGACTCTTCACTATATCCCAAGAAAATGCCCTTCTTGCTCTTGTCATCCAATTTTTTTATATTTTTATTTGGGATGTGTACAAAGCACTCACACCCAAATTTTCTTAAATGAGACACAGAAGGTTTCATACCATAATAAGCCTTATTAGGAGTCTTATCGTCGAATGCCTTGGTTGAGCACCGATTGAATATGTATACCGTTGTGTTGACTGCTTCAGCCCAAAATGTGTTAGATAGGCCAACACCTTTCAACATGCATCGAGCCATTTCTACAATTGTTCAATTTCTTCATTCCACAACTCCATTTTGTTGTGGTGTCTATGGAGCAGTCAATTGGCGCTTAATCCCAAGCTTGTTGTAGTAGTTGGTAAACTCTGTAGAACAGAATTCCCCTCTATGATCGATACGAAGTTTCTTCAACTGAGTTGTGTTATCATTTGTCAAAAGTTTGTGCCACATTTTAAACTTTTAAAGAGCATCAGCCTTGTCCCGAAGAAAGTACACCCACTGTCACGCCCCGACCCAACCCCACGTAATAGGTTGAGTCCGGACCCGACAAATGGACAAAGTCTCCTCTGTACCGTGGATATTCTGAAAACCTGTAAGCATTCAAATAAGCTACCGAATAACAAGAAAATCCATTTCTAATAAAGATCCAAACTTTAAGGCCATTTGAGCCTTAAGACATACAAACAGTTTAGATTCACACAAGCATGCATTCACAACATAAACTTCTTTACAATACCGCTTATCATGTCACTCCATGATAGCATTTAAATATTCTTAGGAATTAAAACAACCAGTCATTCACCCCAAGCATGCAAGGTAACTAAGAGCATAAATATAAGTTATTACATGCCATAGATTCGTATATTCTACTAGAATCATCTAGCTTTCAGCTTACAATCACACAAACATGTACATAAGCACTTAGGCAACAAAATAGGACATAAAGTAGAACGAACAAGGTCTCCACATAACAACAAGAAACATAAATCCACCTCAAGCAACTAGACACTGGAACTAAGGTAGTTGATCAGTCTGGACCTCTTGTTCTTCACCCTCAACCAAATCTAGCTGGGGTTCAACCATAGTGTCTCCTGAAACATGTTAGCGAGGTATGAGCAACCACTATTGTCCAGTGAGAGATAAAGACTACCCAAGACGTGCAATGCAACAATTATAACAGTTAAGCAAGAAAGGCAAGTAAAGTACATTTGAAACAGTAAATAACCACACATATCAAAGGATACGATACACTTAGCCCCAACACTCCAGAATTCTCTTATCTTTGATCATGAACCACGAGTCACGAACCCTGATCAATGTGCCGGCAAATCTTCAATCACTCCAGTGGGTGTACTTCAGATTTACCCTGATAAACCTACGACCCAACACCCCCTGACAATCTCCGGACCAGGTGAGTAAGGGACTAGGACACGGAGATCGAATATCCACTGGCAAGCCCACTGCCGCCCAGCCAATATTCAATATAATCGCCCCTGACACTATGGTTGCACAACCACTATGCAATGCACTTATCAATGGTAATATAATGACAATAATAGAAGCAATAACACATGGGAGGAACAACAAAGTAGGTTGTCCTCAAAACAGTTAGAATAGAGGCATTATCATAAGCAACTAAACCGATTACAAAGGGACATTTACAAAACTCACATAGAACTATTCCAAAAGCTCAAGCATGTCTTAGAAACACATTTAAACACTCAAGGAGTCTTTACAAGGTCTTAGAAGCGTGAGACAAATCACATTTGTACCTAATCCCGACAATCGCATTTGTACCTAATCCCCTTTGTATCACAACCCGTTTTCCTTCCAATCTCAAGCTATTGATCTAGATTAGTAAGCGGCCTATTCCATGCTTCTACTTAACTCCTTAGGTACCCTTAGGACCCTCGAAGTCACCCAATTACCCGCAATTAGCCTGAAAGCCCCAATTTTTGCCTTATGACTTTGTACTACATGTACCTCAACCGGGACTCAAACGGAGGTTAGCCAAACTTATTTAGAACCTATATAGCCTAGGAATACCAAATATGGAGTCCAATTCAACTTGAATTCGCGATTGCCCCGAAACCCCTTTTAAAAAGTCGGCTATTTCATGCTTTTGATAGGTTATGAGCAATTAAACCCTACGGGGCCTTTACACTACCCTCATTAGCACCTAAAGCATCTATTAGAACCATTGATTCAAGCTAAAAGGTTTGATTTCACAAAACCCTAACATTCCAGTCACTATTCATGCTATAATATCAATGAGCAATTTCAACCGTTTAAAACTCAAAACAATAACATAAAAGTGGTCTCTACAACATGTATACATCATGTATAGCAAGATTTGAGCAAATCATAAGCCAATACTAACAAATCTAAAAATTCAACATTTTGACATAAACTTTCAATTTACAAATGATGCAAGAATCCCTCACCAAAAGCTCTTAGGAAGCAAGGAGAGGCTCTAGAACACTCCAAGAAGAGCTCCAACACAAGCTAGGAAGGTCAAATTTCAAGCAAAGTGGTTGATTTCTTCTTTTTTTCTCCCTGCTGCACGTCACGGGTTTGCATAATAATTTCAGCCCTTTTTTTTATTTTTGCAATGTTATGAGTTATGTGTGAGGTGTTGAACGTATCAGTCTATATGTGTTATTTTAGGGTGAGTGTGTTGGTCAAAATATGAGTTAAGCTCGCTTAAAATGAGTCCTAAGTGCAATTAAATGCTAGCTAATTAGTTTATAAGATTTAACTATGTAATACTATTCACTAGTTTCAATAAATCATTTTCTAAACGAAGGCTCCTAATGCTATTAGCTCAAATGCACATTTTTCTCATTCCTAAAACAATTATCATGATTTAAGAAAAATACTAATTCAAGGTAATTAAGCAGTTAAAAAATGGAATAAATAGTAGTCAAAGAAGACAACAAGTAAAACACATAAGAAATGCGCAAATAATGGATGCAACAAAAGATAATTGTACGGTTAAGATCTCGGGCGTCACACTCACATCTTCCTACTATAATCGTCGACTAACAGCATAAAGTAGGAAGATCCTCCCAACGCCGTGGTAGTCATTTTTCCGCAGAGGTCAGCATGTATCAACTCTAGAGGAGCCTTTGATCGGTTATGACTCTCTTTGGGAAATGACTATCTATGTTGCTTGCCCAGCTTACAAGTTTCACATGATCTTTCAACTTCTTCAATTGAAGGCAAGTCGGCCACTATCTTCTTCTTTTGCATTTCCTTTAACACATGATAGGAAATGTGCCCCAACATTTCATGACAAAGTTGACCTATTTTGGCATCTGTAACGGTAGAAAGAGAGCTGATTTCGTAAAGGTTATTTTTGTGAATACCTTTACCTACTATATTTTGATCCTTGTCAAGAATCAAAGCTTCCGTCTTCTTGAACCACACTTCTAGATCATTATTTGTAATAGCAGCTACAGATAGCAGATTTCTGGTGATCTAGGGTACAAAGAGTACGTTGGGAAGCTTCTTGTTTCCTCTATCTTTAGACACAAGTGAGATGGTTCCAGTGCCCTCAACGGGACACCTTGCATTATTCCCGACGACAATATTCATTGGTTCTTGTAGAGGTTTTATAGAGTCGTATAACTCATTCTTGCTGGTCATGTGTCGAGAAGCTCCACTATCTAACACCCATGCACTTGTTTGATGTACATATGTGCTAATACATGTTTCTTCCGATACATCTGTTACAGTAAACAAATGCATTTCTATTTCAACCGAATTGGCAGACTCTTTATTTCTCCAATTTGGCTTCAAAGTTCCGTTATTCTCGTCATGGATTCGTTTCCTGCAATCTTTGATAGCATGGCCTTTCTTATTGTAGTAGTAGCACGATCCAGAGAACTTCTTCTTCTTTTCTTCTTGGCTATTCCTCGCCTTGGCTGCAAACGTCAGCCTCATCTTCTCCTCCATCAACATGTTAGTGAATTCTTCAAACGTCAAAGGAGGAATACAAACTTGTGTATTGAGTGTTGTCACAAGGCCGTCAAATTTTGAAGGCAATACTCTAATGCACCTTCGAGCTAGTTCATCGGTTGATTTGGCAATACCAATTGTAGCCATTTGATCACGTAAGTTTTTCATCCTACTGATAAATGACTCAACTGCTTCATCTTCACTTAATCTCTCATCAGCTAACTAATTCTCCAAGTTCTGAATGCGAGTTTGATTCCTTTTTTCATACTGATTTCTCAGTATGTTCTAAGCTTCAGATGCCTTGGTTGTATGTTGAATTAGAGTAAGGATGGAATCCTAAACACTTGTTACAATTGCACAAAATGCATCAGCATTTCGTCTCCTCCATTCTTTGACAAGTTGAGGATCTGGAGGTGTGACCTTTTTTGTGTCATCTTCAGCATAGACTGCAACTGGTTCTGCATCTGTGCCTAACAGTGTATCAAGGAGTTCATTGTTAGAGATATGCCCTAATGCTATATATTTGGATGACATATATTGGGGCATTTTGACATTAACTTGTATATTATGGCATTCGTGTCTATATGTCTGTTTTCATATTGACATAATTAGGACATTCATATTCTCCTTCTTTACGTGTATGAATGAGTCCATAGTATTTTCATTAGAAGAATGTATTCTAAAAGCGTTTAGAATATATTGGCGTATTTCCTTAATATGATAAAAAATACTTAAAATATTCATAGTCCTTAGATTATTTGATCGGGACTTTAATAATCAATTACGGACTATTACATGTGTTGTTACCTTTGATTAACATAGGGATGTTAATGATAAAGGATGGTGAGCCACGTGCCATAATAGCATAGCGATGCGACTAACAAACATGTGGATGACTATTAGTTGAATAGATCATTGAATGTGACGTGAATAACAAATTACATGACTTTGGATTAATAATTTGTTATTTGTTGCGATTGTGCATATAATCCTTAGACTTGAGACATTACGGTTGTCATATGTATTAGGGTTTGATTCTAGCGTTTGGACAATAATTGTTTCGACAAACGAGATGAGATACGTTCTCTCGCAGTTTCATTCGTCTGGTATAGTGATTGACAGGTAGTGGTCAAGAGATGATCCATTAACCTCCGACATGAGGCGATGTCTTATGCGATCTAAGCTTGGTTGTTTAATGAGGAAATCCTTGGCCAAGGTATGAATGATGGAGAAAGGGTTTTCCATGTGACATCCCTCATTACACCAATTAGATCTATACATAGTATCGAGTTTATGAACTTAATCGTATCATGGTTCTTGCTCGACAGGACAATTAATAGAAGGATTAGATTGCACGATAATCGGCGACTATAAATAGATTCACAAGAAATTGACTTCATTACCGTATATATTATCTTGATATATTACTAGGCGTCACTCTAGAACGTGAGGGTATTCCGAGAATGACGGAGACATTTTCAAAATAGATTGAAAGGGTTTAATCGTCCCTCATTGCTATACGATGGTGAATCTAGAGAGCCACACACGTTTGAGTATCATGAATAGAGTTTCTATAATGAGCTTACAATGAGTTTGGAAACGTTAAAGAGTTAACGTTGTTGTATTTGGTCATTAAGTTGTAATGGACTAAAAGTGTAATTATTGAAGGTGTTGGGGCCAAAGTATAAATATAGAAAGTTAGTTTCTAATTAATTAATCTAATATTGATTAGGATTAATTATAATTCAAGGGCCATGATTTGATCTTATTTGAATTCTATGGCTAGGATTTAATTGGCAAGTTAGTGGAGAATTACATATTCTTCCACTAACGTATACAACACCAAAAAAAAAAATATATATATATATATATGGAGATATATATAAGAAATATATATTATATGCCTACACATTACAATAAGTTTGGAAACATTAAAGAGTTAACGTTATTGTGTTTGGTCATTAAAACGTAATGGGCCAAAAATATAATTATTGAAAGTATTGGGGCCAAAGTATAAATATGAAAAGTTAGTTTCTAATTAATTAATCTAATATTGATTAGTATTAATTATAATCTAAGGCCAAGATTTGATCTTGACTAGATCTATGGCTAGGATCTATTGTGGCAAGAATAATGGATAATTCCATAATTTTCCACTATCTAATATACTTATATTATATTGTTGCACAAGACACAAAGGTGCATTGGAGACATATATGTTGGGAATGCACAAGACACTAGGATGCATTTGAGACATGTATGTATGGAGTGCACAAGACACAAGTATGCATAGGAAAAATATATGCAAAGAAAGCAAAAGAAAAAATCAGATTTTTGACTTAAAACTCAAGAACAAAAAATCTGAATTTTTCTCTCTCTATGCTCTCTCCATTTTCGACCAAGAGAAGAGTTCTTGGGCAGAATTTTTCTCTTGCTCTCTACACTTGTGTAAGCTCATATCTCCAACTAAATAGCTAGTACAAAGATTTGGTTTGTGGAGAAGAAGCTCGTGGATGCTCGTGTGGACGAACTAGACCTTTTGCGCGTGTGAAAGACTTGGTCATCATTCTTATGGTGCTTCTTCATTCCTTTGGTTAGATCTTCAAGAGGTATACCTTGATAACTCTTGTTCATTCATATATATATATTTATATATGTAGTAGATATGTTGATTACATGGACTAGACATAAGGTATTATGGTGAATACAAATGATACGTGTTGCTGAAAATTTTGAAATCAAGTTTTTGCTTCCACCTAGCTCACTATATGTTGTGATTCACCTCTTGTAAGCACGATCCTTTCAAGTGGTATCAGAGCCTTGTTTGTGTAGTCCATGTAGTCACATATATATGCTTAAAGTTTCAAGAGTTTTGAGCACAAAAGAACTAGAACGCAATATTTGCATGTTTGATGCTTAGAAGTTTTCTGAAAAATGTTTCTGCACACTGTTTTTGCGTTACTGTTTTGACATAGTAAATGTTGTTGTTTGGGGCTGATTTTTGGATATGTTATGCTATAGAGATAGTAGAACATTTTATCCTCAAATATGCTTCTCCTAATTTCGTGGTTAATATTTTCATTTTTAGCAAAATCAGTAACCTCACTGATTCTCGCGCTATTCTGGACAGACTGCATAGTATCTGCTCCGAGAGGCATAACTCAGTGAGTTTAACTCCAAATTGAGATTCGTTTGATTCTAAATCTATCTACACTCGAAGAGCTATGACTCTGTAAAATTTTAGAATTTTTGGAGAATAGTAGATAGGCGAACAGAATCAATATAATTAGTGCATGTGCAGTAAGTTTGTGATGGGTCATAAATTTGAATACCATGGCTAAATGATTGGATTTTGGTTAAGCCTAATGGGCATAAAAATCAATGGGCTTAAGTCTAATAATATTAGATGAACTTGTTTCTTAGTGAAGATTAAAAATAAGTCTTGGAATTCAAATTGGGCCATGAAATTAACAAATGATTTGTATTGGGCCTTATTCAACAAGTATGTGTTTAAAATTAGTTTTATTGAGTTCTTTTGTGTGTTGTTTAACATGAGATGTTAAAAGGTCAAGATATGAAACTTATTGCAAACTTGCTATCATTTATTTTATGTATGGGATACATTAGTTTATGTTAGCTTGCTTATTTAGCTTTCTTGTGTTTATGTATATGATGCATTTACTTAGCTTTATGAGCTTTATCTTACATTGTGATGTTTGATGCTGGATGATAAATGATGAATTTGATCATGGACTTGGTTAGTGAATGGTTAGATGGTGTTGTAACTAATTCTACCATTCATTAGTATGTAATTGAGGTATAAGTCTCGTTTTACTTTCTTGCAATTGAGAGAAAATTGTAGTGAGGCATAATGTATGTAATTTCTATAAGAAGTTTGCAAGAAGACCCTTGGCGGCTTTCAAGGAGTTGGAGGTGCTTTGGATCATTGAAGAAAATCAAGAAGACAAGACCAAAGAAGACATGAAGATGTGCTTGTTTAGGTTTTATTTTTGTCTTGATTTAATTCATAGTCCAAGTCCATGATCCACCATGATGTATGATTTTGTATGTTTGTTTATTTATTTGCCTATATGTGATGTATGCTTGTAAATGAACTAATGTGCAAAGTGAGACTTAATTAAAATTCAAAATCTTCCTACGTACAAACATATTAGATTGTAAAGCGGTAAAAGTATTTATCGTTGCCCTCCACTATCCTAGGTTATATTTGCTTGATTGGGTATGTCTTGGCTAACCCAAAGGTAGGAAGACATATTCCATGAAAGTATTATATTTACCTAGCAAACATAGTGATGTTGTGTTGTTCCAATATCACGAGGCCAATAACGCATTAAAGCTGAGGTTCGGGATTCAAATTGTCGCAACACTGTGACGGTGGGTGTAATCTAACTAGATCACGTTTTCAATAATGCACCAAAGCTGAGGTTACGGTGATTTAGGGGCAAAATGACCATATCCTATATAGTGATATAGATAGTAATCGTTGCTAACTTTTTGTATGTATATTCCAATAATGCACCAAAGCTGAGGCGTATTCATATTAAAGATAACTATGGTCACCTACTAATGAATCTTTAATTAGATTCACGATCTCATTTAGGAAGTGTGGGACTCGATAAAATTAGTGGGAGATATCATTTAATTAAAGGCCAAAATTAAATGTTTTAACAAGTTTATATCAACTTGCGATCTTATTTTCTGCATACGTTTATGGCTATAACTATGAACCCGTTTTTAATTAACTAGACTATATATCGCATAATAGGACCAAACTTTTTGAATTAACAATTTAGTCTAAGAATGGTTCTTAGAAACTTAATCAACTCTTAGAATTGTATGCTCCGTTATTTTCCATCTTGATAAAGTATCAAAGCGAAAAGTTATAGTACTTATGGTTGATAAGTAAAACAAGTTAAATATGCTAAGGATTTGTATTCTTTCATAGTTTGCATATAGGTATGCAAGATGTAAAGAATATAATTCTAAACTAACAAATGTTTGTGTGATAAGCATATTTAATGTCATGATATTAGATATAAATGGAATTCATTCTCATAATTGTATTTCCTCTTTGGTTAGTGGTAATGCAAAGAAGAAAGGCAAAGAAAGATGATTTCTATTAGCTAGTGGGAGCATATCTAAGAAGAAAATTAAGGATTGTATAGACATGTGTGAAAGGTGTTTTCATAGCCTTAAAACCGGACATTAAAAGAGGTTTTAATCCAAAGTATCTTTATAGCTTAAATGTCAAGGTTGTAAAGCTACTATGAATTATAAATCTTCTTTTATTGTGATTGGTACTACTATGTGTTTTAGATTCTAGTGAAACATTGATGTATGTGTTCGAGGATAGAATTTTCATCACAGTAGTGCGCTTTCGGAAGCGTGAAATGTTTTCAGTGTTAGTAAATGAAACAAAGGTTGTTGCGTTAGCTAAAGACAATTTGTTTGGATGCCTTCTGAACATATTTTGTATTTTAAGGATTACGCCTAAATGATATTAGGAATAAAAATGTATATTCCTAAAGCTCCTAAAAGCGCATTATGGTGTAGTCTTTATCATCTTGATATGGACGAAAGAATGTATTGCAAACATATTGTCAACCGTTATGACCATTCACCAAATTTTAAGATTACTCAAATAATCCAAATTAATTGTAGTTTCTACATGATTAGGTTTTTCTAATAATAAGATGATGATTAGGTTGGTTTGATCAACTTATACATCTTATTTATTGGAATTGTAACCAAGTCATCCTTTGTTTGATAAAGGATTAAAACTACTAGGCTATTTGGATTAGTACATGTTGATGTATATGCAGCTATTTCTGAATAGGCTCATATAGGAAAATAATGTTAGTACCTTATGATCGGATCATGAGGGTAAAATACTTAAGTACTATTTTGTTTGAGTATCCCAAAATTTTGATATAGTATCAAAATTAACAATGTCTGGTGTACCGCAATTAAATGGGGTTTTCTTAGTGAAGAAACCGTGCTTTGTTGGACATAGTACATTTGTTGATTAGTTTAACTAATCATCCTATTTATTTATGGGTCGTACTTTCCTCAATTTAATTTTAGTTGAATAGTAAATCTCTACTATTTCTAGAACTTTATATTTGATATAAGTTGGATATCAACCAAGTATTAAATGTGTTAATTTTGGTTTGTCCTACTTTTATTGAAAAGTTTTTAAAGGACTAGTGGGAGTTTTGGTTAAAGGTAATTTTATAGTATATCCTAGTCTTGTAGGATATAATTTATATTTAATGATCAATGTCTATTGATCTATTATATTGTAATCTTTCTTGAAGAAAAGGTTTTGTTCAAGAAGATGTTACTTTCTAATAAAATAGAAATTGAGGACGTATCCTCTAAAGCTATAAAAGCACCTAGACCAAAGTAATGAATCTATTCAATAAGGTCCGAGATATGTCATCACATAAGATCTTTGCAAATCTAGTAGTGTATCTCATTCTTTAAAAGAATATAAGAATATCTTTTTGTAATGCACAAAAGTTGTTTGTGTTTTTGAGATAATGATCAATTAGTTGATCCTACGATTCACAAAGAAATGGTATATGTGATATTGACTCCAAGAAACTATATAATGCAAAGCATATTAATTAGACTTCACATACTTTAACTTAATCTGGATATTGATCTCCGAGATAAAGGTTGAAGTTAATAGAAAAAGGGTAATGACCTTTTATAGCTATATTGGTTTCTAAAAGATATCATCAAAGCCAAAGTGTTAACTATGATGAAATCCTTTTACTAATTATTGTGCTTTAGTCTCGTTGTATTATGCTAGTCATTATAGCACATTGTATTACTTTATTGATGATTCTGATCTATTAATATGAGTAATATGTGCATACTTGATAAATCCACTTGTGGATTTTTAAGTGAATTCCTTGGAAATATTTCACCCATTTCAAATGAGATTAAAGAGTTATATTTCATTTAAAATGTAGATGAACCTTGTGATTGCAAAAGAATAGTGGGAGTGCATCCACTTTTTTATGATTGCAATAATGATGACTTCAATATCATAGTTGATGATATGTGTGTTGTGATATTAATTATAGTCTAGTCATATTAAATGGTCTCCATTTAGAACTTGTCGTTCGTATCTTGTGAATTTGTAGCTATAATGATAGTACAAATAGATTACTCGACATATTCCTTAGAGTGTACATAAGAGTGGTTTTGAAGGGGGTCAAGAAACTCTAGTTGCATGACAAATTTGTTCCAAAGTTATAGTAACTTCATATTTGTTATATTATGTGCAAGACTTGATATTGTGTAAACTGTAAAGTGTTACGAGTGAGTAAATATCAGTCCAATCCAAGTTTGGGAATGGTGGATAGAATTGAAGTATATTCTAAGTACTTGGGAAGCACTAAAGATATATTTTAGTTCATGGATGAGACAAAATCCGTAGTGACGAATTTACTAGTTCAGATTCTTAATCTGAATCTTATAATAGAATGTCTATGTTAGGGTTCACGTTTATTTGTAGTGGGAGCTCAGTAAATTAGAAAGGTTCTGAACAAACTGTAGATTCCATTATATAACTCATGTCTTTTGTGATATGTTATATTACGAAAGAAGTTGTTTGGAGCGAGGAAATCATACGAGTTGGTTATGGTTCCTACCGTTAAGTTGTGATGCTTTTGTGTTATGACTAAACGGAGCTACTGCACAAGCTTGTGGAATCCAGGTCTCACTGTATGTCCAAACATTTGGAAAAGTGTTTCCATCTTCATGTGTTGTATCTGTAGCCAATAATCATATTGAGATATGTCTTTGCAGAAAACGGGCACATCTCTTGATGTAGTTGACCCACTTACCGTAGCTATGAATCAGTCACAACTAGGTCCTTGTTTTGAGAAGATGAGTATACGATATCATTGTTTGTTGTACTAATACTATGTTTTATAGCATTAGTGCAAGTGGGAGATTGTTAGAGATATGCCCTAATGCTATATATTTGGAGGACATATATTGGGGCATTTTGACATTAACTTGTATATTATGGCATTCGTGTCTATATGTCTATTTTCATATTGACATAATTAGGACATTCATATTCTCCTTCTTTACGTGTATGAATGAGTCCATAGTATTTTCATTAGAGGAATGTATTCTAAAAGCGTTTAGAATATGTTGGCGTATTTTCTTAATATGATAAAAATACTTAAAATATTCATAGTCCTTAGATTATTTGATCGGGACTTTAATAATCAATTACGGACTATCACATGTGTTGTTACCTTTGATTAACATAGGGATGTTAATGATAAAGGATGGTGAGCCACATGCCATAACAGCATAGCGATGCGACTAACAAACATGTGGATGACTATTAGTTGAATAGATCATTGAATGTGACGTGAATAACAAATTACATGACTTTGGATTAATAATTTGTTATTTGTTGCGATTGTGCATATAATCCTTAGACTTGAGACATTATGGTTGTCATATGTATTAGGGTTTGATTCTAGCGTTTGGACAATAATTGTTTCGACAAACGAGATGAGATACGTTCTCTCGCAGTTTCATTCGTCTGGTATAGTGATTGACAGGTAGTGGTCAAGAGATGATCCATTAACCTCCGGCGTGAGGCGATGTCTTATGCGATCTAAGCTTGGTTGTTTAATGAGGAAATCCTTGGCCAAGGTATGAATGATGGAGAAAGGGTTTTCCATGTGACATCCCTCATTACACCAATTAGATCTATGCATAGTATCGAGTTTATGAACTTAATCGTATTATGGTTCTTGCTCGACGGGACAATTAATGGAATGATTGGATTGTACGATAATTGGCGACTATAAATAGATTCACAAGAAATTGACTTCATTACCGTATATATTATCTTGATATGTTACTAGGCGTCACTCTAGAACGTGAGGGTATTCCGAGAATGACGGAGACATTTTCGAAATAGATTGAAAGGGTTTAATCGTCCCTCATTGCTAAACGGTGGTGAATCTAGAAAGTCACACACGTTTGAGTATCATGAATAGAGTTTCTATAATGAGCTTACAATGAGTTTGGAAACGTTAAAGAGTTAACGTTGTTGTATTTGGTCATTAAATTGTAATTGACCAAAAGTGTAATTATTGAAGGTGTTGGGGCCAAAGTATAAATATAGAAAGTTAGTTTCCAATTAATTAATCTAATATTGATTAGGATTAATTATAATCCAAGGGCCATGATTTGATCTTATTTGAATTCTATGGCTAGGATTTAATTGGCAAGTTAGTGGAGAATTACATATTCTTCCACTAACGTATACAACACAAATATATATATATATATATATATATATATATATATATATATATATATATATATATATATGGAGATATATATAAGAAATATATATTATATGCCTACACATTACAATAAGTTTGGAAATGTTAAAGAGTTAACGTTATTGTGTTTGGTCATTAAAACGTAATAGGCCAAAAGTGTAATTATTGAAAGTATTTGGGCCAAAGTATAAATATGTAAAGTTAGTTTCCAATTAATTAATCTAATATTGATTAGGATTAATTATAATCTAAGGCCAAGATTTGATCTTGACTAGATCTATGGCTAAGATTTATTGTGGCAAGAATAATGGATAATTTCATAATTTTCCACTATCTAATATACTTATATTATATTGTTGCACAAGACACAAAGGTGCATTGGAGACATATATGTTGGGAATGCACAAGACACTAGGATGCATTGGAGACATGTATGTATGGAGTGCACAAGACACAAGTATGCATAGGAAAAATATATGCGAAGAAAGCAAAAGAAAAAATCAGATTTTTGACTTAACACTCAAGAACAAAAAATCTGAATTTTTCTCTCTCTATGCTCTCTCCATTTTCGACCAAGAGAAGAGTTCTTGGGCAGAATTTTTCTCTTGCTCTCTACACTTGTGTAAGCTCATATCTCCAACTAAATAGCTAGTACAAAGATTTGGTTTGTGGAGAAGAAGCTCTTGGATGCTCGTGTGGACGAACTAGACCTTTTGCGCGTGTGAAAGACTTGGTCATCATTCTTGTGGTGCTTCTTCATTCCTTTGGTTAGATCTTCAAGAGGTATACCTTGATAACTCTTGTTCATTCATATATATATTTATATATGTAGTAGATATGTTGATTACATGGACTAGACATAAGGTATTATGGTGAATACAAATGATATGTGTTGCTAAAAATTTTGAAATCAAGTTTTTGCCTCCACCTAGCTCACTATATGTTGTGATTCACCTCTTGTAAGCACGATCCTTTCATTCATAAAAGTCCAGAACTGTAGTGATTTTGAACTTCCACAATAAGTAGTTCGTGCCATCAAGCTTTCCTTCTGTGAAGGTAGGGGGACGGATACAAATTGTTGGTATTAAATCGGAACTAGAACTAGTAGAAGAAGAACTAGCACATTGAGTAGTCATAGTTATTGAGCTTTACTAGACAAAATTGTTATTAAGAGCCCCTTAAGCTCTTGATACCATGTAAGATTGTAACAAATTTTCCAGAAACGTCTTAACAACAATCAAATAGAAAGACAACATTACTCTTTTTAACAATTTAATATAACACTTACAAGATAATTGTCCCACCGTGCGCTCTCAAGATTAGAGCTTTAATGGCTTCTGGACTTACAAGAAGAATACAAAAAAGAAAACTAACTTCGGGTTTGTGTTTGGAGATGTGTTGTGAAAGAATTTGATGAACTAATGCATGCCTATTTATAGGATTTAGCTAGCCCGCCATAAGAGATTTCCTATCAAACATTTTCAATCTTGGTTGGCTTATTTTCTTCCTTGGTTGGTTTTACCAACCATGTTCAAAGTATTTACCACTCATATTTATTACATGGGTGGCTTCCATTGACCACATGGGTGACTAGCATCCAAACCAACTTCTAGGAAGCTTCCTTTGGTCAAATTTGCTAACTTTAGCATTGCATCATCCCGACGTCATCTTAGATAACTCCAAATTTCTGAACTGCTTTTTTTGTATCCATCGCGGTCTCTTTTGACCTTATCGATGTTTAAGTCGGAATGGTTAATTTATGCTACCATATAATTAACGATACTTATTATAAGGTGAACATTGACATATATACGAACAGTAATTGCCAAGTTTATCATTCTCCATTTCTGTAGAGATCCCACAATGCTTAGGTATTCTAAGAACTACATCATTCGTCCATCCATATACATTTCTCAAATTATATGGTATACTTATACTTCCAATACCTTTCCATTCCAGGACTTTTGAGGCACATCAGACCTACCTTGAAGTAGTATCCAGAAATTGAATAATGTCGTCTAGAATGTGCAAAAAGTGATATCTTCTGGGTCACTCTAAGATACTCCAAATTTTTAGTCATCATTGATGCAGAATATCCATTGCTTGGCAAACTGTATGATATACATTCATCATCAACTTTACTACATGTTCTGCAAGTTTTTTCACCAATGAGAGTGGGCAGTACTTTACCATTCTGAATGTGACCACCATTGTATCTCAAACTTTTTTTAGATAGGAAAGTAGATAGATGACGGGTTGTATAATCCCATATCTGGCCAATTGCTTAAACCAACTCTCTTGTGCTCAATAAATCAGGAGATTTGGGTTAGGAAATTATACCATTTTGCTTGATGCTTTACAAAGAAATTAGCCAGCTCAATGAATGCCCCTTCAAGTGGACTGCACCTGTAGGACCCCATACCTAGCATATAGATAATATATTTAATTGCCTATGCTTATGTGTTATTTTTAGTGTTTGTGAATAGTTATGTGTTTACTTGAGCGGTTGCACTTACTTTATAACTTTAATTGTCATATTTATTCAAAATGTTCAAATGCTATTTAAATAATCTATATGAAATAAATATTAATTATTTTATTTTTAGTATTATTTGAATTTATCTTCTTGCATTTACTTGTATATATTTGTGTACAATTATTTCTTAAAAAGCTTATTTAAAGGATAATCACTATTCAAAAGGATTTTTCACTTCTTTATTTATCTGATTTTGTATTTTTCCCACATTACTTGACATATAGGAGGAATGAGAAAAATGGAATTACTTCCATAGCATGTCGGGAAGGCGGATAGAAAAAATGTTTAGTGTCCCATTATAAATAGTAAATTTCAGCATTTTAGTTTTTCATTTTAGCTTGCTTTGACTTGAATTAAACTAAATAACCCACATAGCACTACCCAAACCCACAACCCGAGACCCATGACCCACCTAGCTACCCATATATACATATAATACATACATTAGGAAAACACAAAAAAAAGACAAAACACACACGTTGAAAAACACACACACACACGACTGAAAAATGGAGAGAAGAAAGGGTGTAAAGGCTCAACCTTGCATCCTAGCACGTTTTTGGTAAGCTATTCCATGTTTTTGTGCATTTATTTTGTCAATTTTGCTTCTTTAAAGTTAGAGCAAATTTATAGATTTGTTATATATGTTGATTTATTAGTTTAAATTGTTTCTAATGATGATTATTAGGCTAGTAGATCATTCTTTTATGCTTGGTATAGTTGTTTAGCCATTAAAATGCACAAAATAAGTTGGGGAAGATGATGAATAGTATTATGAATAGTGAAATCTGAAAATTGGAGTTTTTGTTCTAAATTGCATTCTAATGCTTTGGCTTGGTGCTAAAAGTGCTTAGGAGACTAAATATAACATTTTAATGAATTTTGGATGGTTAGAATTGATAAATTTGAACGGGAATATAAGGGGTCATTTGTGTGTTTTGTGTCGTTTAGTTGTTTTGAGTGTTTTGGGTGCTCGTAGAGCTTCAGTGTGGTTGGTTAGAGATTAGTGAATGCCTAGCATGCTTGTAGTGTCCTTCCGTTGCTCAAAAATAGCCTTTTAGTTGGAATTCGTAAAGGGGTCGTTTGACCAAGTGTCGACTTTGCTCAGTTTAAGTGTTGGTATAGCCTTGTATGTGCATGGAAACACTTTTGATATGGTTATGGCATTGATTGGGTGTCCGGTTAGCATAGTTATAGTTCAAATGCACTAGGTGGACTTTCGGGCTTTTGTTGGGAAAGTGAGATTTTGTGGCATAAAGTCGTGCCTTAACATGTCTAGGAATGAGTAGTGAAATCGGATTTCAAGTCTTGTAATTCGTTTGAATGTAGTAGCTTGAGAAAGTTAGAAGAATGAATAGTATTTTAGTTGAGTTTTGTGGTTTTGGTGCAAATGTGTTTTGTAATGCTTACATTGGGTGCCATAAGTGTTGTAGCAGCTAGATTGATGTCCAAAGTGGATAGGTGTGATTGGAGTTTGTTATGGTTGGTTGGAATGCAAAGGGCCGAGAGTGTGTTTTTGTGGTTAGAGATTAGTTGTTTGATTGGATGTTTGGAATAAGTACCATGAATGTTAAATTGACCAATTGTATGCTCGGATGTGTTGGAATGTGGGTTAAACTCGTGAGAGTTGATTGATCATAAAAGGGGCTTTTTGATGGTTTTGGATCGTTGTGTGTGTTGGGTGCCATGGAGGGTTCGATTGAGGTTCCTAGGTGATTGTAGATTATTTGGAGAGCTTGAGATGTGCTTTGTTTAATGTTTAAGTAGATAAGCTTGACGTTGTCTTAATGTTTGTTCTTTTAGTTGTTAATTTTGAGAGATTTATGTTCAAAAAGAATAAGATTGGCTAGTGTGTCCTTGAAGTGGTCATTACTTAATGGGTTTAGTTATATGATAGATGTGGCAAATATGTTTAGTATGTTAAGGGTTGTTAAATGGTTGTTTATATTGAATGCTTTTGTACTTGTCTATAGTTGATTAATTAGTAGTTTGCTAGTTGGATAAATTGTTTAGTTGTATTGTGTGAACTAAATTGTAAATGTTATGTGGATTGCTAGTTTTGGCGCTAGGGGACATTGGAAGAGTTCGTGGGCTATTGAGGTGAGGGAGTTTTCATCCTTATATGCATCTTAGTTACTTTTTTTTGGTCAAAGCATCTTAGTTACTTTATTTTCCTTAAATTGTATGATTTAACATAATTGCTTAAATTTATGTGTACGTATTGATTGCTATATTGTATGCAAGGACAACCTACTTTGTTGTTCTTCGATTATGTGTTTATTGGTTTATCCTATCTGTTATCATTTTGAGTGCATTGCATCGTGGTTGTACAACCATTTGGGCATGGTAGTGTCGAGGAAGCCGGGCAGCGTCGGGCTTGCCGGTATACCTTGACTATCATGGTTACCTAGTCCCTCTCTCGCTTGGGATACCGCCCAAGGAGAGTTGGGTCGTAGGATCGGGGTACATCCGGAGTACACAAATTTTAGAGTTATAAATGGATGTCAGTTTATCGTTATCAGTGTCATTATTACATCGAGATTTCAGTTCGTGGCTCGTGGATCGTGGTTCATGGATCGTGGTTCGTGCTCGTGATCAAACTTGTATCCTTTTAACTAAGTAATTCTCGCTTGGGCCTTTGTTCCTTGGAGAGTTACCTGTGATTGTTTTCTTTTATATGTGTTATCTAGTTTCGTATCCTTGAATATTACTTCGTATTGATATTGTATTCTCGTGGCTACTTTATGTATTGTCTTATCGTGCCTGTTTTTCCTTCTTTGATTGTGTAATGTTTAGTTGCTTATTGTATATTAGTCTCGTATTGTTAAATTACTCTATTGTTGTTTGTTGCATGGCACAAAAATATTTTCAAAACTCCCGGCCAATTGTTTTCTTCCCTCACTGAGTATACATGTGTTGTATGCTCACCCTTTTTTCTAATCATCTCAGGTTCGGGTCCTTCAGAGATTAAGAAGAAGAAGTCCAGTTTGGACAAATGCCTTGACTTGTTGCTTACCGAGGTTGGATGGCTTGTGTGAAGAATGTGATGTTGAGTATGTATTTGTTTATAAGCTTGGGGGATTGTAATAGTTAGTGTGTTGATATATAGTTTGGATTATAGCGGCATGTAATAACTTTAACTTTGCTTTACTATTAATGTTACTTGCTTGTATGGTCAGTGAAGGTTAGTTGGATGATTGATGATTTAAATTATAAAGAAGTTAAATAAATAAGGTTTGAGTGGTATGATAACCAGATTTAAAATATAGTATTTCGATAAATTGTGGAAATACTCACCTGTGTGTTGTATGTTATTGAAAATTGTAAGGCTCGCTGGGGAGTTGAAGAGTGTTAAGATATTGAAGGCTGGGAATTGTGGAAGAGGTTGGATTATGGTTTGGAGATTATAATTGTTGTGTACAGGTTTTGGATTGTCCTACAAACAGGGAAAACTCCGTCCGTTTCTCCTCATTTTTCATGACCTCGGATATTGGATCAGAGCTCTAGTCTCGTGAAGGATCGGAGTATTACAACACCTGTATTTGATTGAAGGTTTTTCATTTTTTAGAGGTTGACTCCCAAAAACACACACCCCCCCCACCCATCACCACCACCACCACCACCACCACCACCACCACCACCACCATATTTCTCAAAATTCTACCAATTCCTTGCAAACGCAAGCTGAATGTGAAAAAACTACTGCAAAATGGAAAAGTGTGCAGTAATTTTAAGTTAAATTATGAGATGAAACTACAAGCTAACAAGTGACTTGGCAAATAATCCAATAGAATAGAGTATAACAATTAGTAAAAGGTTGTTGAAGATCTAGTACTTTTAATTAGAGGTCAGATGCATAATTTTCTTTTTCCTATTTGTTTATATTCAACAATATAAGTTAATTATGAAACAGTTTTAGTTAGTCACCAACAACGAAATATACAAAGCTAACAGGCAGAAGGAGCCAGGTGATTTCAGAACTTAGTTAGAGCAACACGTACACTTTCACCATTTCACATGGTAACAAGAGTATCCTTTCCGAATACTAATGAAGCCAATTAATAAAGAGCTCAATTTGAGAAGCTAACCAAAATCCTCCAATTTCTAGGCCTAGGGACCAAAAGGGTCCTAGTATAAGAGCCCAAGCCTACTGATTCAACTGTCAAAGCCGGGATATAATCTACCACATAAATTGAATAGAGTTAAAAAAATTTTGGTCCCTCAAGTTTTGGAAAAGTGACTATTTGGTTTTTTAATTTTTAAAAAGTGATTATTTGGTCTATTTTAATATTAATTTTTTGGGATTTTTCTATTTTACCTTTGAACCATTTTCTCTCTCCTGCAAGGTATTAAAAACACGTTTAAGATATCACCAAAAAAAAAAAAAAAAAATTCACCAAAAAATTCACAAAATATACCTGTCCAAACCAAAACAAAAAAAATTATAATTTCTACAAAATGTCTTCAACATCATCATCTACCACAGTTAGAGAAGAAATAAACGGAATAATTATCAAGTTAAAAAATAAGAGATGTTATTGTAGGTCAAAAGTAACTGTTGGCAAAAATAAGTTATAATTTTTGAACTTGATAACTGTCCGCGAACAGTTGCTTTTGACCCACAATAACATCTCCTATTTTTTAACTTGATAACCCAAAATGGTCATGCAGGAGATATCACAAACGTGTCTTTAATCTCATTTTGTCAATTTTTTGGTAATTTTTGGTGTTTTTTTCTAATTTTTGGTGATATTCCAAACATGTCTTTAATACCATGCAAGAGAGAGAAAATGGTCCAAAAGTAAAATAGGAAAATCATAAAAAATTAACATTAAAATGGATCAAATGATAACTTTTTAAAAGTTGAGGGACCAAATGGTCACTTTCCCAAAGCCTGAGGGACTAAAAGGTTTTTATCTCAAATTGAATATAAACAATAGGAATAACAACTAACATGTGAGCTCAATCAATATCATAAAATGACTCTTCATTATCACCTTGCTGAAAAAATGAAACAGCTACATGTAAAACTCACCCCATTATTCTATTTTATTAGAAACCAAATGAAACAAAGAGATTAACTATAAGAAGAAGCCAAGATTCATTACCAGTCAAATCTGCCATTCTCTTATCCAATTCTGATCCATTCCTATTTGCACAAACAAATGCAGCCAACTCCTAAGCAATACATTACTCCTGAAACCAACAAAAAACATCAGAATCCACATATATTTCTATAAATTCAATACAAAAATCCATTTAATAAATAAAAAAAACACAAAACCCAGAAAATAAACTATACATCAAAATGCAGTTCACTTCAAGCACAAAACAGTACTATAAACAGCAAGAAACAAACACAAATAGCTTCAATCCTTGCATAAAACAGCATTTCATGTACCAAGATGAGAACTTTAGCATTACCCCTTTTGAACTTTCACTTCTTTGACCCAAAAATCACATCAAGGTTCAAACTTGATCATTTTCTTCCCCTCTATTTTCTATGTTTTGTTAGCAGCCAAAGACAAAAAAAACTGTAACTTCTAATGTGCATTCATATGCATATGTACATCAATCAGAAAAAAGAGTTTAAAGAAGCAAAAACCTCAAAGAAACGATTCTTTTTCAGCTGAAAGAAGTATCTGAAACACTTTCTTGTGCATTTTCTAAAGACAATTTGTAATTTTGGATTTGTATGATGTAAGAATCCGTTGAGAGTTTAATGGGATGACTTGTTTAATTAGCCAAAAAAAAGGTGAGAGAACATATTCAAATTAATCCCTTAACTTTGCGCAAAAAGATCATTTTAGTCACTCACATTTGAAAAACTATATATTTTAATCCCTTTCTTTGATTATGGTTAGGTTTTTTTCAAGAGTCAAAGATTTCACCATACTAAAAGACATAAATGTCCTTATGAAAAAGTATTTTATTGTTATTCTTTCTTCTTTTTCACTTCTCATCGATAAAAAAATATATATAATTTCAGCTAATTAAAAATAATCGACTTTTTCTTTATTTAAAGGGAAAACTTTATTAAAGTTGAATTATATTTTATTTTTAAAGCTCTATTTAGGTTAGTTATATTTTTTATTTATAATAATCAATCTTCAATTTTTATTTGGGTAATGTTATTTCGTAATTAAAAAAAGTGATTAAATTTGTTAAAATTATTCATTTATTGATAGGTATCATATTTATTTGCCTAATGAATTGACACAATCAATTAATATCATAAATATTCCAATGGTTAAACCAATGATTTTGCAATCGTATTTTTTTTCTTTCTTGCCTAACAACTATAAGGGCATTTATGTCTTTTAGCAAGTTCAAACCTTTAACCATTAAAAGAAGCTAATGTTAGTTAAAAAGAGGGATTAAAATGGGCATTTGCTAGATGTGATGGATTAAAATGACATTTTTTACAAAGTTTAGGGACCAATTTGACTTTTTTCAGATTCAAATTTGTGGGTATGTTTGAGATTTTTAAGGTGTTTTGACATGTAATGTGGTCTCTGCCAAAATGATCCAAAGGTTGAAATTGCAGAGACATTTTTCTAGTTGTACTACGAAAGTTTAAGCCTTTTGTGATTGTGGGTTTTTTTTTTTTTTTTTTTTGTGGTCTAAAAGTGATTGTGGGTTTGATCAAGTGAGTTTGTGTGTTTGATTGGCTTGTTCGGCCTGGTGGTTATGGGCTTTTTGGGGAGGCAGTTCGACTTTTGACCATTTGGCAATGCATAGTTTGACAGAGTGGTTAAGAGGCGTGTTCCTGGTGTTCTTGGTTATGGGGAGGAGAGGATAAAATTCTGCTGCAATTTTATTACCAGTAATGGGAAGGACATTCTTGGCACTATTGAAATTGTTAGTATATACAAAGAACAGTTTTACCTAATAGCCCCTTTATGGCATTCTTAATGGAGGTTCTATAACGTAATAATTATAACTTTTTAGTAAAAATAAAGACTTTTGAAGAAAAAAATACAACACCAATGGTCAATATAGAGCTCCAAATCCAATCTTTTGTGCCAAATTTAACATATTTTAACAAGAATAGAGCCCACATGAGTTTTTTTCAAATCAGATTTGACCACATGGTTCTCTTCAACAAATCAGATTTGACATCTGACTGACAACTTTAAGCAAAAAAAAAAAAAAAAAGTTGACAACTTCAAAAAAAAGGTACTTTGGCTGAATAAAAAAATGGAAGGGGATGCAGATTCCACCATGGATCTTTAAATTTAGAGCCTCTCACTTGGAATGAATTTTTTTTAGAACCCCTAAAAAACACATGAGACTCTAAATGGGGCTTTAAAAAGGAAAGGGGCTCTAAATTTGTTTTTAGAGCCCCTCAATTTAGAACGTAACCTTAGGCTATGGATCGGGTACTGTAAGCACATATTGTTGCCATATATTCAGACTACCACGTATACATTGCGAAATTAATAGATGCGTGGAGTGAATCGCAAATCTTAAATTAAGTCAATCCCTTGAAAATTGTAGTTTTACTTACGTCCCATAATTTTTTCACTAGTTTGAAAAATTATAAGAGGGACGATATATTTCGAAGCCGGTGTGTGGTTTATTGGTATACCCTACCTTCACCCACTGTTCTTTCTAGTGTGCTTATCAAAGGAGCAAGTAGGTAAGATTCAAGCTCTTGGCAAAGGATTGCAACCATTGGAAAATAACAGTTACATTTTGGAGTCAGGATTTTGAATCGGTAAACAAGATTGATATTATAAACTAAAAAAAATGAAGTAATTATTTTGAATCTCAAATTTTTTGATTCAAGATAGATAATTAGAGTTACTATTTAGACACACAAAAAAAACTAATAAATCACTATTATATTATGTTTTATACTAATGTTGAACATCATAATAGTTGTAGATAAATGTTTGACTAAGGGTGAGATATGGGTTAGGATTTACAATTCAAGATCTTATTTAGAACAAGAGAGTATAAGAGATAACGTACGTTGCCTTGTTAGGTTACCAGTGTTTTAAGCATTAACTGCATCAAAACCAATGAAAATAAAAATCCTAAATAATTGCATCAAAACCAATTTTATTACCTTTATTTTCTCTTTATAAAGGGCAAAGTTTTGCTCAAATAGTGTTACAACATTTGTAAAAATTATTTGAAGTTCGTGGTGTCAAAGAAAAAGAAGAGATGAGGTAATTATGACCAAAAGAAAAAAAAAACGCGGGGGGGGGGGGGGGGGGGGGGGGGGGGGTGGCGGCTGCTTTCTTGTTTTGTCGGAAAAGGAAAAGGTCTTTCTTGCTTTGTTTGAAACAAAACAAAGGGCAGTCAAGCATCAACTTGATGTGGCCTAAATAAAGGGATTGAGCTAGACTTAAATGGACCGAAAATTTATAGAACAACTTTTTTAATTTTTAACAAAACCCATTGCAGGTATTCAAAAAACCTTAGTTTTGAGCATGTTATTATTATTATTTTTTGAGTAAAATACATCATACCTCCTTGTATTTTGTAAAAGTTATATAATAAACTCTGTGTTCTTAAAAGTGATGTATAACCCCCTGTGTTATCCATAATGTTGTACACTTTCCCCAATCTGAACTTCTGTTAAATTTGTTTGATCAAAAATTATAAAAGACGAAATTACCCCCATTAAATAATTTCTTTTTGTATTTTTATTTAACTTTTCAAATTTCTTCACTATAATGCATCACATTAACGAAATTTTGATTAAAACAAATCCATATAAATTTTATCTCTTTTGATTCTAATTGAAATTACGAATCTAATGGTTCAAGTGTCATGCGATTTGAATAAGAATTGAAAAAGATATGAATTTTTGAAGTTTGACCCAAACGACGTCGTTTTGAGCTTCAAGACCGACCAATAAAATAATTCCACGTACCAAATGGTAGAATTTAAAATATATAGACTCAAAGATTTGAACCCACAACCTTCATCACACATGCCAATAACTCGACCATTAGGCTGCAATTATTCTTTGTGTTTTGTTAAAGCATGAAAGAATCTATATCCTTTATATTAAAATAGCCACCACAACCCACCATCTCCGTCATTCCTCTAGTCAGCTTCACCAACTACCTCCATCACTTCCTGCAACCACTTCTACCAGCCACTGACGAATGTATCAGTCCGAAGATCCATCAAAGTAATACACGACAACAAGCATTTTTTTTTTGGTCAATGACAATAAGCATTTTTTTTTGGGTCAATGACAATAAGCATTTTAAAGTTATAAAATTTTACAAAAAATAGAGTTTAATTCAGAACCTAATCTTTTTTCATTTTATATCTTTTTTAACTAAACCATCCATTGTGGATGGCCAGTGATAGCAGCACGAATCATTTGCCAATATCACTATGTAATGCCACACCATCCGTCGTGGATGGATATATCTATATATATATATATATATATACACTTAATTTAAAACTCAATCTCAAAGTTTAATTGCTAGATGACAATTATATATACTCTATAAGAATATTCAAAATATTATTAATGTTGAGTATCTAAAATTATTTATGGTGAAGATATGTAGTGGTGGGCAGTGGCGGAGCTAGGCACCCGGGGTTAGGGGGTGCCGCTCCGCCACCCAGGTTATCTATGTATAAACCGATATTTGATTTAAGTACATTATGGTATAAATGAAGTATTTAAGTAACTCGCCTTCATTTCATGCAAATTATAACAAATATAAAAATGTAAACAAAAAAGCATATTTACTAATGACATAACATATAAAACAGAGAAAGCAAATAGATATAGTTCATGAAATAGAAAAGTACATTTTATAACTGTTCTCGACGTGTTTTTATTTTTTGAAATCGTTAAATAATCAACTCATTGTCAATGATATTAAACACATCTCTTTCTATGTAAAGCAAAGCAATGGCCATTTCTTCTCTTTGTTTGATATGTCACATGACTTATCAACAATAATCGCAAAGTGTTAATCTCCAAGCTCATTTATAATAGCATCAATGGTCTCACTTGCAGCAGCACTTTTTATAAATTTATCCATAAATCTAATAATCAATAACCTACAAATAAAAATAACAATTATGTCAATTAAAATAAATACTTAAAAAATTCCATATCATCACAGTGGAATTCAATAATAAAAACGATGAAGCACATTAATAAATTTCATATCATCACAGCAACACTAACATTCTACCTTTTTGTTTTGATTCATGTTACTAGGGCAGTAGGACTTATTAAGCTACATTAATAAAAACGTTGAAACCATAATTTGATTGACAAAGTGCGCAAGGAAATAATGACCACGACGAGCGAATTTATATTAAAGAGTATCGGGATTCATACATGTTTCATGATAAAAAAATAACCTAATTAAAAATTAAATTTAAACCCTAATTTAATCAAACTCAAATACTACATAAAAAGAAATTACATGATAATTAATTATCACCTTTACTTTGCCGCTTGAAATTTTTTGTTGAATGCCTTTGAACTTTGAGAATGGTGAATGGTGAATGGTGGATGGTGATTGCCGTCTCTGTCGTATGGGTTGCAAAGTTGAAAGTGTTGAAATGATAAAGAGGCTGTTCTTCTGGGTTTTGTCATATGTTTTTTGTTATTTTATAAAATCATATTACCTATATACCCTCATTAAATGAGGGGGGCAGGGGGTGCCCCTAGTGAACCAGTGGGTTCATGTGAACCCACTGGTTTGGCTGTAGCTCCGCCAATGGTGGTGGGATGTGGTAGTGGTGAGGAAGAAGATGAGTGAAAACAAGAATAAAAAATGAAAGAAAGAAAGTTAGAAACAATATAAGGGTATTTTGGTTAATGAACATGTGTTTTAATAGTTTTTGCAATTCTCAGTTGCATTGGAAGTATTTCTATGTCACTTTCCGTTAAATTTAACGGAAAATTGGATGGAAGGGTTATGGTGCAACATCATAAATAATACAGGAGATTTTATGCCACTTTTAAAAACACAAGATTTGTTATGCAACTTTTGCAAAACACAAAGGAGTATGGTGCATTTTACTCTTATTTTTTTTTGTAAAAAAGGTTTGGGCATGTTAAAAAAAGCCTATTTGCTGGCCATCAATGTTGCCCCAGCCATAGGCATAATTTCATGATTTTGTCATACACACACAAAAAAGAAAAGCACATGCCACACTAGGGCTTTGGTCAATGGTAATCAATCTATATGTGAGAAATTGCGAGCTCGATTATCAAAAGTGTATATATATCTTGTATGACCTTTAGGTTTCCGTTGAATAAAAAAAACATAAAAATAAAAAAGATCATGCATAAGGTATTATTGTTTGGGAAGAAAATGGGAGAATAAAATGAGTAATTAATAGTTATAGAAAATTTTGGAGTCAAACAAGTTATATTATTCTAAAGTTGAGAAAATTCAAAGATCCCAGAAATTTTCATATTTGAAAAAAATTCAGAAGATGAACTCTGAAACATGCATGAGAATTAAAGTTAATATTCAACAAGTGTGAAACAAGCTATTCAAATTATAATTCATATACAACTAGATAAGAAAACTCTGAATTTGTTGACATTTATGTAATTAAAGATTAGATTAGAAATCGTGCAAGCAAAGTAATCTATGGTCCGATAATTCCATAAACTACTAGAAATAGGCATATGGTGTATTAGTTTGATGTATGAAGAGAGTTTCAATAAATAAATAAAAATGAGTTTATTCATCTTTTCATAATTCGATCCCTTCTCTCTGTCATATAAACAATATCTCTCATTCCAAAATCTAACATGTAGGAGGTGACATTCGTTGAATATTACAAGCATAAGGTAATGCTCTAAAGAGATCGCTTTTTCTTTTTTCTTTTTGGACGAAAGGAGGTGGTTTTAATACATGCAATATGCAGTACTAGGAAGTAGGAGGTGATATGTGTTCAATATAACATGCATAAATTTTGGCATGATGAAGTGGCATGTAAAATTGATATGCAATAGCCATGTGGATGAGTGAGGTGGCACATTCCAGAGGGGGTATTACAGATATCGCCACTCGCCCTTTATATGAGCAGCTTCTTTCTGCTCATGTAGCATGTTTACGTGGAGCCACACCTATTGATCAGCTGCCGCTTATCGTATCTCAGCTTTCACAATCTCGATCATCGTCTTATGCGCACTTATGCTTCGCGTTGCCTCTTACCTCAATTCTTTGTTTTCGAGTTTCTCAATCTCTCATTATAGCTTGAGAATTAGAAAAAATTACAATCTCATCCCACCAGCAAAATCCCATTATATGTGTTGTTCTTTGGTTACTGTCAGTCTTCTTTTTTCGTTTGTTCACTTTTTTAATAGTTCAAGTGTCACGCCTCAACCCGGCCTATAAAGGTTAGACTAGGGTGTGATCTAAACATTCAAGTCACGTCTCGTACTTAACCGTTCATGAAGATTTAACACTTAACGTTTTGGCCTAAACTCCAAAATTTTTCCGAAAAACCAGCAGCATAACAACTGTAATTGGGCTATTTGGTTTGACCTAATTCTCTAAACGCCTCAAAATTTATCATCTCAAATTCATTTCCAACTAAGATTACTATTTATCATCAATTGAAATGCCTACTGGTTGTCTTGATGTCTCGTTTGATTAATAACCTAGTATGATACTATGTCTCGTTCGTTTGTAAATCCTCGTTACAAAAGTACCTGTTGATCTTAGCTTAATAACGTGTACCTGCTTAAGATTTGGTTGGTTCATTTTACTTAGCCTTTACCTAATACTTCATAATCCTATTATAGATACTAGTATTAATAATAGCAAAACGATCATAGTAGTGTCTAGTGTCTGTCTAGTTAATATCAGTACAATCCAAAATTAGACCCCAAATTACAACGGGGGTCTTTTACATTACAAACATTGAGCAACATGAAAAGAAATAGTTTTCAAGTAGCATAGTTCACAAATAGCCATAATCACGCAAAGCACATAGGACAAGCAATCACTCCAAGGAATCATCGTTAGGCACATCGTCCTCAGGTACCTGTTCTTGATCTTCTTCACCTGAGATGAGAAAAGACGGCGAGTCCTTATGAACTCAGCGAGGGGGAACAAGAAATAGGTTTTGAAACTCATTTTCCGGTTCAACTTATGAAAATCCTTTTACCAGCATGAGTATAACACAATTAAGTACATCACAATAATATAAAGTAAAGGATCACACTTACCAATCTTTCCTCCTCGAGGTTCTCTAGGAACCAAGCGAGAGTACTTATACATATAGAAAAAGGATACGGTGAGCTTTTGCTCTCAGTTGTTGCGGCCGACTTCAAATCATCCCCTTAACACGCCAAGTGGATGTACTCCGAATGTACCCCAAAATCCTACGACCCAACTCTCCGACGAAGTCAAGCCCCCAAGGGAGAGAGGGAATGGGACCATGGTAGTCACGGTTGTACCGGCAAGCCCGATGCCGCCCGATGTGCGTGAACGTTACCATGCCAGAATGAAAGGCTGCAACCTTGTATGCAATGCACATTTGTGACATTTAATAGATCACATTAGGAGGACAACAAAGTAGGTTGCCTCTGGACAGTCATAAGATTGCACATTGACAAGTAAACAAGCGAGGCACGAATAGACAAGTAATTTCACTTGAAAAGCATATGGAGTTATATGAACATTAAACGGGCAGCCATGTAACGCACGTAAATCAAGTCATATAACTCAATTCAAAATCCACGTAATCAAATAATAAGGTTATTCAACATGCAACAACAATCCACGTGGTTTGGATGCAAGAAATACCTATTTGTCAACATGCAACGAATCAATATCACATTTAGGGCTATAAGCCAACTACGGGCAGCCTACTAAACATATAATTACACTCAATATTCAAAGGATCAACACTTAGCAAGTTCGCCTAGTCTCTAGGGTTTCCATTTCGTGCTTACTCGTGTAATTAAGCCCCAAGTCAACTCAAATCAATCTCAAGCCAAGCATCAATTAATCCAAACATCCCCAAGTACTCAAAACAGTCCACACAACATCCCAATGCCACAATCCAAAGCAATTAATACCACAAGAGAAGTTACAACAAATTTCTAAGCATATAACTAAGTGAAACCCTCACTGCAATAGGCTATTTTCTCACAATCATTGAGTCAAGCAAAAAATCTTCAATTACAGTAAATAAGATGTCAAATTAAAGCTTAAGAAGTGAACTAAAATTAGAAACAAACCTTGCATCATTTAGAGTTCGAGATCAATAGTTATGGCCAAAACAGTGGGATTGCACAAAATTGTCCAGATTTGTACATATTTCAATAATTTTCGTTTTTGAGGTCCTTAGGGTCAGAATTAGCCTTAGTCCAGTTCTAACAAAAATGTCCAGAACTGAAAAATCTAACAGCACACCAAATTTAATGCATTTTGGACATCATTTACTAAGTAAAAACTGATTCGTTCCACAAGGTCAGTGCAACTGCCAAAACCTACTTCATTTTTCCAGACTTCCAGATTTGGACACATTTTAATGATTTGCCATTTTGAGAACCTTAGAGTCAAAATTAGCTTTGGCCTAGTTATGCGAAAAATGTTCAAAACTGGCAAAACTAGTTACCTACCAATTTTCATGCATTTTCAACATCATTTGCCTAGCCAAACTCACCTCGCAACAACAAGTCAGAGAGCTGTCAACAAACCCGATTTCATCTATCATCAACTTCAAGCCAAAATCTTGCCATGCATGGTTGTAAAAGCTTATGAACACACATATAACTCAAGTACAGAAGCAAAGACAAACATTTAAGAGCATGCATGTGGATTTTTGAAGGATTTTCAAAAGGTTTTAGCCCTCACCTTGGCAAATCAACAAGAAGATGCACAAAACTTGACGAATCACAATTTTCTTCTTCTTCCTTGCTTAGCCAAGACATCACCCGATTTCTCTCTATTTTTCCTAACTTAGTGACCAAGTTCTTAGCAGATGCATGTGGTTAGAACAAGAAGAGAAGAAATGGAAGCTAGCAAACTCACCAAGGCCAAAATGGTGACTCAAAGAGCCTGCATGTGTGATTCTTGCATCCTAGCTAGCTTGGTCGAGTTTCTTTGCTTGTTGTTTGTCTTGATGCACCATGGATTGATAAAGATGAGCATAGGCAAGATAAAACTCAGCCAAAACCAAGATTGAGAGAGAAGAATGAGAGGGAAAGAGAGAAATGTGAGGAGAGTGAGAGAAATGAGAGAAAATAGAAGCTTTTGCAATTGTTGATGCAAATGTTGGCATTGGGCATGCAAAAATCAGATTTTGTGTCATCTTTTGAGCATCTTTTGAATTGTTTTAGCATGTGTGTAAGAGAATGTTGGGTATTTAGGGATTTTAGGTAGAATAGAATATATGATATGTTTAGAGGTTTGTGAGATTTTGTCTTGTAGTGAGTTTAAAATATAATATTTAGGTGTTAGTGGATTTTGTAGAGATTTGAATTAGGATTATAATAATAGTTAGTGGTGTTTGTAGGATTATTTTATAGTCTAGTGCTTTGTGTAGGATTCTTTATTGATTAGCATGTGGGCACGCTTTCCTAGGTCTAGGGCACGCACTACGAGACACGCATAGAAATCGATACGGGGCACGAATCACGAGGTAGACACGAACTACGAGGTAGACACGTACTTTATGACTAAAGCACGCAATCCTAGGTGAATGCACGTAAACCAATGCAAGGCACGCAAATCAAGGCACAACTCTATATCTAGGTTAAGGTACGCAGTTCAAGGTTAGGACACACAAAATGAGGTAATGCACTTACATCGAGGTCAGGGTACATATATCTAGGTATCGCACGTCAGTAGGGGATTAGGGCACACCATTCTAGGTCAAGGCACGAATGACGAAGCATGCACGAAAACCAAGACATAGCACGTAGTCTAAGGTCGGTCATACAATTCTGGGTCTAAGGCACGCAAATCTAGGTAACACACGTTATTCGGGGTCAAGCCTCACATCAAGACTTAAATGATCTTCTGCCATTTACATATGTATCAGGCGTAGAGCATGCTCTGGCTCGTTGAAATCTTTTCTTTCTGGTTTTGTCAATAGGGCCTGAGACTGTGAGGTTTTAATTTCGGGTAAAAACAATTCCCACGCTTTCTACTCCTTTTTTTTTTAGCCTATAAGAAAGCGAAATGTGCCACTCGTTGACCGTTAGACAGATCTGTCCTTTCCAGCTCCTGGTAAGGACAACCTAACATGTCCTGTACATGTACTAAAGGC
The DNA here is from genome assembly GCA_037974665.1 of Ehretia macrophylla. Lineage (NCBI taxonomy): Eukaryota > Viridiplantae > Streptophyta > Magnoliopsida > Boraginales > Ehretiaceae > Ehretia > Ehretia macrophylla. The sequence goes on along the minus strand of CM075764.1, from coordinate 8,302,100 downwards.
TATTGGCACCGTAGAATTTTTTTTAAACGGCTACCACAGTTTTAACGTTTAGACTCCAAGAACAGGTGAAATCTAGAAAAAATTGTATAAATGGTTGTTATTGTTTTTATTTAAATTTTAAATTCAAAGTGTGATAGCGAAAATATTTTCTTCCCATATTTATTGTAATTTTACCTTGTCCAGTTCCATGATTGGTCTTTTTACCATTCTTAGATTCATGCCTTATGTATTGTAACTTGTTGCTCAAGTAGTCTTACGCTAATATAAGGCTCTCTGTATATTGTACTGTTATATACAAGAATAGAGAAATAAATCAATTCTCTCAAATCTTTCATGGTAATTATTTTATTACATATGATTATTATTATAATTATTATGTTAATTTCTATTTTTTTTTGGCTATGCCAATAAGCAATTTTCATTCCACTTCAGTACAAAGATACAACTCCTATTTACCAAAAATTCGAAACTAATCAATAATTGCATTTAAGTTGCAATAGTCACAAAAAGTCTGTCTTTAAGAAAATGTGGTCTCTTGACTCCATACATATGACAGAGGTCATAATTACCTCGGATAGTCATTCTCCAAGAGATGAGTTTGTCTTTCGTCAAGAGCCTGTCAAGAATGACAAGTCATGTACAAAAGTAGTGTTTCAGAATGTGTAAATTCTGAATGTGTAGATTCCGCCAAATTAAAAGATCCCATTCCACCTTACTGTGCTTCTCACGGATAAAGTCCCAAGTCGACTTAGTGGAGAACTTTCCATTTTGCCCCGCAAGCCAAACAATTTGATCAGGATGACTAAGGGTGATCTGATCCCACTGTCATCAAGGTCTGCCAAATTCCTAGGCCATCGTCAAGTATTTCCCCAGATAATATCATTGACCTTACATTGTAAGCCAAGTCTAGATGCCACAATTACACTATTATCCACAATATCAATAAGTCAGCCTCTAGGCTGCCACAAGTCCTACCAAAGAAATGTGTTTTTCCCATCACCCACTCTATGTCGGATCAACTGACTTGTAAGATACCTCATTCCTAAAATTTTCCTCCAAGCTCATGACGCATCATTCAGAATTTCCACGCTCCAAACACTTTTGTTTCTTAATAGGACTTTCTTTGTCCAGTCTCCCCAAATGGATTCAGTATCCGAGTACATAAGCCAAAATTGCTTCAGAATAGCTGTCAAATTCACATCTTCGAGCTTTCTCAGTCCAAGTCCCCCTTCATCAGTTGGCCTACATATGTTATCCCAAGCCACCTTTGGTACCACTTTCAAATTTTCTTTTGTACCCCACAAGAAGGATGACAACTGCTGTTTAACTTTGCGAATAATATTTTTTGGTAAGACAAAGATTCTACTCTAGAAGTTGTAAATGCTAAATAGAACATACTTCACAAGTAGAAGTTTACCTGCAAAGGAGAGCCACACATTTGTCCAGTGTTTAGTACGAGCAATGATTTTCTGGCAAAGACTTCCATAATCCACCTGCTTTATTTTTCCTGTAATCAAGGGACACCAAGATATTTGACCGGAGTTGACTTTCAGTGACTTTAAGGGTACTATAAATAGAACTCTTTGCATGATCCGGAGTGCCTGAAATAAAAATTGAGCCTTTATTTGGACTAATCCTCAACCCCGAGAGCTTGGAGAAAAGGGACAGGGCTTCATTAATACACTTAGCCGACTCCACATCAACTTTGAAGAAAAGCAACAAGTCGTCGGCAAAACTTAAGCGAGTCAATTTCAATTTCTATTTTTAAGAATAACATATATATAAATACATTTTTTGGTAGTCAACTATAACTTACTTTTATTGTTTTCTTTCTTTTTCTTCTTTTGGCTTTTGTACGGCACGAGAGGGTGTGTTGAGCACAATAACTAAATATAATAAATTCTTTATAACAATTTAAATTTTTAAACAAGTTATTAACTTTATTGAGGGGATAACAATATTTACTTGCTACATATGCTTGTGTTTTAGGTACTCAACTATAACTTACTTTTATTGTTTTCTTTGTTTTTCTTATTTTGACTTTTGTGCTACATAAAGGATGTATTAAACACAATAACTAAATACAATAAATTTTAAAATGTTTTAAATTTTTAAATGATGTGTGAACTTTAATGAGTTGGGATAACTTATCAATTGACTTGGCATGTATGCATATTTTAGGTAGACAACCGTAACTTTTATTGTTTTGACTTTTGAGTCTTTTTCTTCTTTTGGCTTTTTGTGCGGGGAGTGGATTTTTAGGGCTTAATGCAAAACAAAGAAAAGCTTAGAAAGACAGATAAAAAACGCATTATTTCCTAATGCTGACTCCATGGGACGTCATATGTCATATGAAACGACTAATTAACGTCATCCATTGCTTAACCTAGTGAAGCCGTGCAGACACTGAATTTTAAGTTAGTATTATCAAGTCAGAAAAAATTACACCGTCTATTTATAGTAAACTCTATCATAACATCAACTACATAATAAAGCGTTAGTTCTTTTTCTAAGCAAAAAAATAAATATATTGTTAGTTCTTTTTCACATGACGTTGATGATCATAGTGTTATATAGTCAAAAATGAAAAAAAAGAGGTCAAGGTTTAAATTTTTGGAAGTACAACTTTTAATTATAGTCACTTATTATGAATATTGTTTGCTTTTGATGGATTTTCAGCATGCACTAGGGTGCGTTTGTATCTCGTGGAGTAGAGTTTATAATTTTAGAACAAATTTAATATAATTTTTTTAAAATGATTTTCTCATCATTAAAAAAAAATAATGATCACAGATGAAATGAGTATGTTACTCCGAATATATATATATTTTTTTCTGGTTTTGTGGTAGGGCCGGGGTTGGGGAGGAATTGAGAGCTTAATGCATAATCAAGAAAACAAAAATTAGAAAAGACACAGATTATTCAAGAAAATGAATTGGGGGGAATACTCACGATATCTATTAATTAGAAGATCGTCAGAGTTGATCGATATGCTTGCAATACATTATGAAAGTTTCAAATTACTAATAATCATAATTCATAAATACAAAGAGTATTAAATCCTAGCTAGGCTATACATCTACAATAAGCAAAAGTTGGCTAAAACATATCAAGCGGAAAAGCAACTCAAAAGAACATCTTCCATGATCCCAGAGCTTGTAGAGACCGTAAATTCATTCTCATGGCGAAAAGGTGGTGGATGCCCACTTGCTTTCTTCTCCATTCTCTTGCCAGATTGAGCAGTAGGCCTCCTGCAGCCTGCATTAGCGGATGCCACCTTCTCCTAATGACATACTCCCCAGGGATGTATACGTCCATTAAAAAAAATTTCGGTCCTACTAGAAACTACATTAAGGGCTTGTTTGGATTCACGAGGGAAAAAATAATAAATAAAAAAAAATGATTCAATAATAAAAGAAAGGATTGAGGAGGCCGACTAAATTATATTTGGATTGAGTAAAATTATAAAGGAAAGACTCATAAATAACTGTGTATACTTTATTTAGATTGAAAAACAAATGGAAGGAAGTGATAAGTTTTATAAACAAATTGACTTCTTTACCTTTTTAATATGTCATACTTCTTTCTTCTTCTTCCTCATAAGGATGGTATAGTCATTTTACCGTCATTTATAATCCAATCATCTCAAATCACTTCTTTTGCCCTCAATTTAGAATGATTTTAAAATCATCTACGTAGATGATTTTCAAAATACTTCTCCAACACTACCAATCCAAACAAGGGAAGAGAATTAAAAATCCCTTCTAAACCAATCATTTTCTCCCAAATTCCTCAATCCAAACAAGTCCTAAGAGTAAACGACATAAATCCTCTCCCCTCTCCCCCCTTGTGTTTTGTAAATAAGCTCATTACTCCCTGTGATTTTAAAAACATAGCAGCAGACCCCCTTCCATTAAAAAATCGTATATTTTAACAGGGAGTGTGTCGCACGAGCTCAATATGCAACTAAGGATATTTTCTCGCTTAAATGAACTCTTTTGTGGGCAAAATTACCCTTAGACCCCCCTACATTAAAAAATTCATATATTTAATGGAGATTGTGTCACACGTGCTCAATATGCAATTGGGGATATTTTTCGCTTAAATGAATTCTTTTTTGGACAAATTACCCTTTCTTAGGTTAAATATGTCCCAGATTTGAATAATATATTTTAGATAACCACATTTATACATTGGTGCCTATATGTGCGCCATAGTGGTTACAAATCATTGTTGTAAGGTTTGAATCTTGGAGTAGCTTTTTTCTTTCCATATGCTTCTTACTATTGATGAGTTCAAACAAAAAAATGTAATTTGCTAGATGGAGGATGCGAACCCTCAGCCTAAAGCCAACAATTAATGCCTTAAACATCTAAGCTACTACTAGTGTTAACTTGCTTTCGAAAATTAAGTTAACTTCCTTTCGAAAATTATTGTACAAATACCATATCTGCTATCAGCAGAACAATCTCCAGCCACCATCTCCGCCATCTCCATGTTTCTCACCACCTCGAACCTCCAATACCAATGCTACAATACCATTAATGACACCAGCACACAGTAAACTTTTTTAGTATATTTACACACAAAATCACACCCAGTTATTGAAACACTCACCACCATTTTGTCCCACCATATCCCAATTTGATTCACAATAACAATTAACATATAATTGCATTCAAAATTCATTATATACAAGTGTACACACATATATATAAGTTCTAGACATCTCCAAATTGTACGGGTATGTTGATGTGTATATGTGTACATGAGTGGGTGTGTGTTCACGTATCGGTATTATATGTCTGTGTGTGTCTGTATATATAAGCGTGTCTTTATGTGTGTATGTTCATATGTGTTTGTGTGAAGAAAAAAAGAAAAGAAGAAAAAAGAACAGGATAAAGAACAGATAAAAGGTAAGGAAAATGAGAAAGAAGATATAGAAAAATAAACAATTAAGTTGGGAGTATAGATGTCTTTTTCTTATCTTTTCGTTACTGTTTTTGACGGAAATGTGAAGTTGGAGCAAGTGGGTACACGGTTACTTACTTTTTAGTTTAGTGCTGTAACAAAAATTATACTACGTACTGATGTTTAATATTACCATAATATGGTAAAATTAGTCTTTACTGCTAAATGGGCAATAAATACAAATTAATCTTCAGTTGTTTCACTCCTATCATGTTCTGGAAGCATGTATAGACCAGCTATATGTGGATCATAGTCATGTTTCTCAGTGATTGTTTAGTCCAAAATTAGCTATCCAATCTACATAATAAGGGCACATAACAATTTCCACACAACTTTTTTGATTAAATGGATTATAAGTATGTGAGTTTAGAATTTGTTTATATTTTCTTGGCATCGAAACAATTTTTTTTTTTTGTGAAATATTGATGTAACTTGAGTGCTATATTGTTACATGACGGTGATAAATATCGTTACATATTCATATTTTCTACTTAACTATATATAATATTGTCCCGGCACCAGTTGCTATATCATGTAGTGGAAAATTAAGTTATCTTTTCAAATGTTGGAATAAATAAATGGTAAAGGTATTAGTTTATAAATTAAAGATTTTCAATTCGAACCTTTTCTTTTATTTACATTGAAGCATATATTGGAACATATAATATTATATTATGAAGTTTGTAATTTAAGGTGTTCTACTACACGCGTTTTTATTTGGGATAGCTTTATTGGGCAACCGGAAGCCATGTCTTACATACAGATTCGATGAATTTCTACATATCAGATTTTCGGCAGCATTGCCCAAAACAATCTATTATTCAACATAAATGAACATTTGATACATTAGAATAAAAACCAATGAGCCTCCTGTTTAATCTTATTCATTCTTTCTTGTTTTGGAATACATTACAAGAACACTATTTACAAATCCACATCAAATAAAAAATTAATCGCACTAGTAAAGATAAAAACTTTCTAATCTCCATGACCTACATATGCTCAAGTTCAGGATCTTGTGTCCAAAACCCCTACAGCCAAAAGTCCGGATGCGCATATTCATTGCAATCTTATCGAAAAGTACTTGGTCTTATGTGCAAGTAGCATAGTTGAAAATTCGATTATTTCGTTCATGCCATATATGATAAACAGAAAAGTAAATAAACAGTTTAAGGATGTATGACTGAAATGACTGATTAATCTTGCAAATTTGTATAGCCAATGTCAAAATCTCATCCCACTTAATAATCTTGGTGTTGAGCTTGGTATCCAAGGCGTTGTTGCCAAATCCTCCTAGAGAAAGTACATTCAAAGAATAGACATTCTCTCATTTCAACTTACTTGTCGGTAGCAAAAGATACAACTATATATTAGACACAGCAATATGCCTTGAAAGTAGTCGTTATTTAGTACTGAGTCTGCCCATCATTGTAAGCCAAGGCAGAGTGATTGCTTCAGGCAGTCATAAGCAGAGGCGGTAGAGAAATAGGCCTTAGGTTCAAGAAGCCACATTGTGAAGGATTAGGACGTAAATTGCCTAAATCCATTCGCAGTACATCTTAAAACACCTGAGTTCCCCTACGCCAGTACCTATCATCCCCATCAATAAAATTGCAAAGCTAAGAAAATCAGATCAGCATCAATGATTCTAGTGGATGGTATCAACACCAAAGTAGTAAATGAGAATCCCAAACGGTTGCCAATTCTCAAGCCAAAAATTTGTATCCCTACCTTGCATCTCCAATTTTCTCCAAGAAATATGGTTTTGCCTTCTGTCTGATATGCATAATTTTATGCCAAGTCCATGTTGCATTTTGGTGAGGAGTGATTTTCCATATGCAATCTAGATCTCAAATAGTTCACTTGTACCCATTAGAAACGTAGTTTTCCGAGTACAATATTAATTTATAGGATGATTATTATCTTATTGTAATGCACTTTTTTGAAAATGATTATTATCTTACTGCCATAAACTTTTTTCAAAAAGAAAGGAAAGATGTGTTGTCTCCATTCATTACAAAGTAAATCATTTGACTAATGCTAGATAATGACATAAAAACGATTATTATACGTATAGTATTGTTGTATATACCACCAAAAATGCTTAGTTAGAATGCTAAAATAACAAAATCTTTTTGTTTTTCTCAGTTCTTTTGGCATACCAACTAAGCATCTATACAGGAGATAATAAATGGCTACAAAATCTCTATTTCTTAAGGTGTTTGTGAGAACCTTGAAAGAGAAATTCCCAATTCAAGTTTAGGAAACAATGGCAAAATCTAACATACTCCCAAAACAAGTCATCACAATCAGGTTTAGGAAACAATAGCAAAATCCAACATACTCCAAGAGAACAAGTCATCATAATCATGTTTAGGAAACAATAAGAAAATCCAAAATGCTCCTAGAAAACAAGTCATCAGAATCTAAGGGATAGTAAATACACCAGACTACATGACAATGTATCTGAATCCTGCATTTAGCATCTATTTTATATGTGCATGAACTGATGAACATATTAAAACCAAGATCTCAGGGACTACTTGTAACACCTTATCTTGGCATCTCCATTCCTCATCTCCAAAATTTTAGACCAAGGGTCGCAGCCATCCTGTTCAATTCAGCCATCTTCTCCTCCTTCATTTTCTTCTTCACTTCGTCACGCATGCTTGAATCATCAGTATGTCCTTTGCCACCATCTTTCTGATCCCTGCACCAAGATAATCTCGGTCTCTCAAAAATTCCTAGCGTAAAGGCTAACGATTGTACTGATTTTTGTTACAAATGTTGTTACAATTGATGTCCTTACATAGTTACACTAGTAATAATTCAGTAGGGCACACCTATACTAAGATCAAACCATTGTCCAAATACACCATCAAAACAGTAGCAGAAGAAGAATTATTCACATTCATTGATTCAAGCTCGACAAGTGCAGAATAGTATCTGGACAACTGCAGTAGCTGTCGTCCTGCGACCAGATCATAAAATTTCAAGCCGACCCAGTAGTAGACTACCTCAAACCAGCCTAAACATGGTGTTATGCATGGCAAAGCATGGTAGAGGAGTGGAGCATTGTCAATAACCTGTTTACGCTCCTCCAAGGCATAAAAAACCAACTTTAACTGCCCATAGTCCAAGTTAAATACTGCTTTCTCCAAATAACGAAATCCTCCATGAAGTAACTTCATGGACCTAGAAGAAGTCCCCAAGGCGAAGTCTTCACACTCCACGAGGCCAACACAGAGGCCACCATAATATTCCAGCGCACCCAACGATGAAACAATCTCGAGGTTCTCATCAATAAAAAAAATCAACAACAAATTATAACTACACGTCCCGAGTTTAAACCCAAATTCTTTTTCTATAGCATCAAGTATACGAACACTTTCAACACTTGAATTCCAAGTCACCAAGTTCCTCTCAGACATAAAATCGAACACTTTCAACGCTTTCTCAACAACCCCAAATTTTCCAGACATCGCAATCAAGGCATTGCTCACAAACACATCAACATTCAACCCCATCTTCACTACCACCCCACCACCTTCGGGTTCAGTCACTTTTGCCTCATTGGAATCCGTGGTTTCAATGTCATGATCCTTGAGAACTTCTTTAAGTTCACTACTTTCATGCATAACAATTATAATGTCACAACCACCAAGAAGCTCACCCTTACAGTAGAGCTGAGGGTAAGTTCGCCAGTTGGAAAACTTCTTCAATCCCTCTTGAACCTCATTGTCGGTCAGAATATCAAAGCTTCCAAACCTCACCTTTTCTTTCTTCAAAATATCAACAACTTTTTGGCTAAAGCTGCACTTAGGTTCTTTAGGGCTCCCTTTCATGAAAAGCATGACTGGCTTAGAATCAATTAGCTGCTGGTGACGCTTTCTTAGGCCATCACCTTGTTTAGAAGGTAATTGGCATTGAGGACTACCATTTTCTTTCGCAAGCTCCTTCACTGTTTCTACCAGAGCCATCAGGGTTCTCTCTTCTTTCTCTCTCGCGTAGTCGAGGGTGCAATCGAGGCTAATTGAGGATCGAGTATCCAACTCACCTACGTCATCGAGGTTTTGGAGCTCGGACTCGAGCTCTTTGCTGAGGTTGGAAGAGGACGGCGAAGGGTCCCTCTGGTCACTCTTTTTAGGCATTTTTTCAAACAGTTCGTGTGCCTCATCTCTCTCATTCTTTTCGCCTACAAGTTCATCAATCTCCCGCGCCATCGCCTTTCGAGTCTTTAATCCTTCAACACGCTTCTTCTCCAATTTAGCCACGCTGTTATGCAATATTTCCTCACCAAATTCATCGTCACCGGTGTCTTGGCTTTGGGTTTCGGACTGGGTCGGGCAGTGCTTGAGTTGTAGAGCTTTCAACCTTTTCTCAACTTCGTCTTCGGTATGTTGTTGGGTTGAGTTGTACTTGATCTGTAGAGCTTTCCACCTGATCTCCACCTCATCTAAAGTCGATTGTGTTTGTTGAGTGTTAGGGTACTGTGAATCATAAAACGGTGGTGTAATTTGTGGCTGGTGATAGTAGTAGTATTGTTGATATGGATAGTATTGGTGAGAGGGGTAGTAATATTGATTGAGGTAGTATTGTTGCTGGTAATATTGTTGATAGTCACCTTGTTGATAGGGACAGTATCGGCGAAAATCATCATTAGCAATGAGGCATGTTTCTTCCGTCATGTTCAACTTTCAATGAAAGTACTAATGTAACGACTAATAACGAAATTAAGAAAAAGAGTAAGAAAAATACAGAAAATAAAATAAACAACTTGATTCTTCTTATATGCTACTATATATGCTCAACAACTTTTCTAACTAAAGCTAGACGTTGTGAGTTGGGCCACAATCTTGAGTTGCTTCTCTTTTTCAAAAGCTTTGGGCCAAAATTAATTATTGTATCATGCATTGGACCTGGGTCTTGAACATTAAGTTGGACCATTGATTCACTAATTGTTACAAACAGTCAACTGATTTTGAAATGTGATGCTTGGCGAAAAACTTGTCTCTCTCGTCGCATTTAAGGCAACCCAGATACTTACCGCCAGCGCGATAAACTCGAGATCCAAAATGAGTATACCCCGCAAAAATATGACGGTGGTCGAGAGTTTTAAAAGGAGCAGCAATTGACGATGGATGCACTTTGATGACTCGGCCATCGCGATCCAGCTGTTTATCACATTGTTCATCTTTGATCGGTGTAAACATTTCATCGAACACATACAACTCCACACATTCACCACCCCCGCCTTCAAATTTATCGACCGCAAATACAATGCAACGTTCAGAATTTGACATTTTAAGATGGCTCTCAAATCCAGAGATTTGTTCAATGCGTACTTCAAATAAGTGATTATCCCTGCATGCAGGTATGTGTCCAATATGTTGTCGTTACTTCAAAATCTAGGAAAAAACAACGCAACATTTGGAATTTGACATTTTAAGATTAGAAGGGGCCGGTTTTTTAAAATTATAGGGTTTTGTTGATTGGAGAGGCCGTTGAAACTCTATTTTGCGGTTTGTGACTAATTTTCGTGTTAATTTTAATTGGACTGAATAGCGATAAATACCTTTCGTCCTATGTGTCTATTGTTCTTGTTGTGCTAGAGAAGTCGTTGGAAATCCTAGAGATTTAAACAAGGTAGTTTTACTATTTTTTTTCTTGTCATGACAAAAAAAAAAGTCATTTAATTATATTGTCCGAGGAAAATAAAAGAAGTCAGTTATATTGCGTGTGGACAATGAAAATTTTAAACTAGGTAGTGTTAATTAATTGGAGACGTTTTGGGACTTACATGTTTCTAGAAAGTTAAATTTCATGAGTAATTCACAGTTACTTACTTTTTAATTTAGGCTCTATTTGGCCTAACTTTTAGACATTAAAAACTGATAAGCTCCAAATTGAAACTTTTCAAAAAAGACATTTGCGAAACTGTTTTACATAATGCAGGAAATTATTTTTCTTTTTTTTTTTCTCAAATTTACCCCTCCATATTTTTAAAGTCCGATATTATTCTCAAAATTTTTAAAAGTTCTACGTTGTCTAACACAAGCTAAACAATCAACGGTTTTTGTTCAACAACCCTTCTTACAAAAACTCTACACCTCTAAAGTTAAAATTTCACAATTAGGCCAAACAGAGCCTTAGTGTTGTAACAAAAATCATACTACTGATCTTCAATATTATTATAAGAGTAAATGATTTAACAGCCATATATATTTAGCTATATTTTTAAAATACATGGGGGTAATTAATTTATTTATAAAACACATGAAGTATTGTGTATTTTTTGCAAAATAAAAGGGTATTAAGTCGTTTACTCTTATCATAATATGATAAAATTAGTCTTTACTTTTAAATGTTCAATTAAATTTAACAAAATAAGGTAGTGTGCATGGCATAGGGCAATAATTTAAAGGGTAAAATTATCACTCAACATGTATCTCTCATATGTTATACAGAGGAGATCTAATAATAATGAATTCTTTATAATAATACAAGAGTATCTTAATCTATTTTGGGGTGGTTGAAATTCAATGAACTGGCATGTGCTAATTTAGAATTATGTGATTGATGGGAAAAACTTTATATATGAAATTAATGGTGTTAATTAGTAGTTAAAAACAATTTTTGTGTCTTTTTAGTGTTGAGCATGGTGCAAATTGATGGGATTTTTTTTTAATTATTATTTAGTTTGGAAAGAGAATCAAGTTATAAATACAAATTAATCTTTAGTTGTTTCACTCCATCTATCACGTTTTGGAAGCATGTATAGACCAACAATATATGGACCATAGTGATGCTTCTCAGTGGTTGTCGTTTAATTCAAAGTTAGCCATCTAATCTGTACAACTATTTTCACATAACTTTTTTGATTAAATAGATTATGAGTATGCGAGATTAGAATTTGTTCATATTTTCTTGCCATCGTTGCGTGTTTTTTTTTTGGCTAAATATTGATGTAACTTGAATGCTTTTACATGTTTTGGCCGCATAATTTTGATATTTTGAAGTGTAATGGTTTTAGGTTGAAAACATTTTGCAAATGATAATTGTACCTAGAAAAAAATGGTAAAGTAAGTAAAAATAAACTAAAAAATTGGATAAAATGAAACAAACAATTTATTTAATAGAAAAATTCAAACGAGTAAAAGAATAGAGTAAACGACTTAATACCCTCTATATTTTGCTAAAAGTGCACAATACCCCCATATGTTTTAAAGCGTAGCTAACTATCCTCATGTGTTTTATATATATAAGTAGTTAAATATCTTTTGTATTTTTAAAAACGTAGTTAAATACCCCTGTTAAAATGAACAATTTTTCTAACAGAAGCGGATATTCAACTACATTTTTAAAAATACAGGAGGTGGGGTTTAAATTCATTATAAATCTCGTACAATGAAGTCTTTGGACTCGTGTCTTGATATTGGCTAGGAATAGCAATAGGCAGGGTTTAAATTTATTAACGGGTTAGATTGAGTACATGCAGGTTCTTAAATGCTTATCAAGTTTACGTTTGGTAAGCAAAAATCTGCCGTTTTTACACTATGGGTTTTAAAAAAGATAATTTAAACGGCTTCGTTTTAGGTTTATAGATTTTAGCGAGTATCCGACCATTTACCATTGCTAATAATGACTTTTTACGTTCAATGCAAAACGCAAAGACGATGAACCAAGAGAATACAATTTCTGAATCTGTGATCGATTCCGCTGATTCAAATTATTTGACCAATATTTTTTAACATGATATATTTCAGTCATGAAACGATTGGCTCGATAAATGTAGCCATCTAGTTCTATCATATTGATCATTTACTGAAATTTATATTTGTCCATATTCCATAGGTTCCAGCTCTTCTCGATGAAAATCATGCATTCAGATTCTGTATACAAAATAGGATTATTTGTTAAGAAGTACGATAAGATTTCTAAAAATTGATAGATAAATAAATAAATTATGCTTGAACATATAGAAAAATAAATTAATCACAAACTTAAATTTAAAAATACCTAAGCTCATGCTTTTTTTTAGACGTATAATTCTCATGCTTAACACATTCTCTGCACAGTGCTTACATAACTCAAATTTTTTTATCACAACTATATGCACTATCATCGTTGGATTACCAAAAGGTACTTCGAGAAACACAACACAAGCAACAAACTATATCATGAAGAGGAAAAAGATTAGGCCATATTTGCAATTATGTAATTTCTACAAATTAATCTTTGATAAATCTTAGGTTAGTTGAATATGTTAGTGTAAGTTTCTATAATTATTTTTGTTTTTGTTTCTATTATAACAAAGATTTATTATTTTGGTAGGAGCTTGGCTTACTTGATAATAAAAAATCATTTATAATGAGATAGATTCTATGAGGTTTTATCGAGAAATCTTAAAATATTTGAATGATAGATACGACTGCCCTTTAATTACTGTGATAGATTTGTTGGTTATATCGATAGGATGACAAGTCAATTTGGATGGTTATATCCCTTAACATTTTTTCAAGTTCCATTAAAACAATATTTTTGCAATTGTTGGTGAGCCACAAACTAACAACAACAATTATTTGAATTCACAAAGGATCAAACAAAGCTTCTTCAAACGTAAGTGAGACATCAAACCTACAACTTCTACCCTTTGAATCCACAAAGAGTTTACCCACACTCTTCTCTTTACAATAATTCTCACAATTCTAATCTAAAGTCTAGGAGCATATATAAGCACAACAATATAGCGTTATAAGTGAGTACAAGAGAAAAAAAACTCCTTAATGATTGTATAATACAACTGAATGAACCTGATTGCTCAAAGATTTATCAAGTGTAAGTTCAAGATTGGTATAATAAAAGATGTATAAAGAATAGGCATTACCACATTTTTTATCTCATGCAATATTTGAAAACTATTGCATAAGAACTAAAAACCGTTGCAAATGACTTTAGACAATGATTTTTTTATCGTTAAATCCGTTCTCGTTATCTAATATCTACTGCAAAGGCTTTTTGCAAATAAATAGTAATGGTCAAAAAAATATTGCAATTGATTCTTTTTGCAACCTTTTTTTTAAAGACTACATGATAAGTATTTTCATATTTGCAACGGTTTTAAAGGGTAACAACAACAGTTTTTAATACGTTTAGTGATGATTTTTCCTAGTTATTGCAATGGTTTTCAAAAGTATAAACACAGTTATCTTACAATTGAAAGTTCGTCATTCTTAAAATAATATATATGTGAGATTCTATTTCTTTTTTCTTTATTGAGTTGCACTTAAATAAATTCTTCTAAATAGGTAGTGATGAGATTCAAACCCAATACTTTTTTAATAATGAACTCTATAACTATGTTAAACTAACCATCTCATCTAACAGTTAAGTTGTTACAAAAAAGCTTATTTTATTCATTTATATCTCTAATGTCAACACTTTTATTACAATTCCTGAGCTCCCCTAGGCAAGTTCCTATCATCCCCATCAATAAAATTGTAAAGCTAAGAAATTCATATCAGCATCAATGATTCTAATGGATGGTATCAACACCAAAGTGGTCAATGAGAATCCCAAACGATTGCCAATTCTCAAGCCAAAAATTTGTATCTCTACCATGCATCTCCTATTTTCTCCAAGAAATATGGTTTTGCCTTCTGTCTGATATGCATAATTTTATGCCAAGCCCATGTTGCATTTTGGTGTGGAGTGATTTTCCATATGCAATCTGGATTTCAAATAGTTCACTAGTACCCATTAGAAACGTAGTTTTCCGAGTACAATATTAATTTATAGGATGATTATTATCTTATTGTAATGCACTTTTTTGAAAATAATTATTGTCTTACTGCCATAAACTTTTTTTCAAAAAGAGAGGAAAGATGTGTTGTCTCCATTCATTACAAAGCAAATCATTTGACTAAGGCTAGATGATGACATAAAAACAACTATTACACATAGTATTGTTGTATATACCACCATAAATGTTTAGTTGGAATGTTAAAATAACAAAATCTTTTTGTTTTTCTCAATTCTTTTAGCATACCAGGTAAGCATCTATACAAGAGATGATAAATAGCTACAAAATCTCTTTTTCTTAAGGTGTTTGTGAGAACCTTGAGAGAGAAATTCCTAATTCAAGTTTAGGAAACAATGGCAAAATCTAACATACTCCCAAAACAAGTAATCACAATCAGGTTTAGTAAACAATAGCAAAATCCAACATACCCCAAGAGAACAAGTCATCATAATCATGTTTAGGAAACAACAGGAAAATCCAAAATACTCCTAAAAAACAAGTAATCAGAATCTAAGGGATAACACCAGACTATACGACAATGTATCTGAATATTTAGCATCTATTTTATATGTGCATGAATTGATGAACATATTAAAACCAAGATGTCAGGGACTACATGTAACACCTTATCTTAGCATGTCAAAGGTTTCAGACCAAGTATCGCCCTCATCCTGTTCGCTTCAGCAATCATTGGGTTCGGATGGTCTGTTCCATCATCCTTCTTCTCCTCCTCCATTTTCTTCTTCACTTCTTCACGCGTGCTTGAATCATATGAACCTTTCCAAAGATTTCTTGAGCTTCCACTGCCACCAGCATGTCCTTTGTCACGATATTTCTGATCTCTGTTTGTTCTTTGGCTCCTCGTGCGTTTCATGCCAGTACGGGCAGGAACAGCCACATCCCTATAAACGCAAAGACAAGTTTAAATGTATCATACTAGTACAATGAGGAATTAAAAAGAAAAACAAAGGAAAAAGAGAGAAAATTACAAGACAAAAGCAGCATTAAGATGGTGCCTTTGGGCTGGACCAATGCACTTCTTCCGTGAAATGACAGTGAGAGTTTGCTGGACTAGAGTGAAAGTTGTACACTGAAATCCATCAAAGCCATCTCCATCTTCATCATCGCTGTCTTCTACTTCTTCTTCTTCAATAGCATCATCTTTGGCTGCTTCTTCATCGCTTTTTAATAAGTACAGGTTTTTCTCTCTCCAAACTAATCCCATCATGCCACCCCCGAGAGAAACTAAGTTAGGAAAATAGCGTCAACAGTTTGGACTAGGTAACACTCCCTCACTAGCCAAATCAATGCAGAAATACGTTCCCAATTTATAATCGAGCCCAATTAATTTTGTCCCGATACGATCAAGCCACATCAATTTAGTCCCATCTACAACAGCAGCTGGTGAATGGGTACATTCGTCAAGCATTTTGTCATACTCAATCGAACCGTATAGTCACCGCCAGCGCGATAAACTCGGGATCCAGAATGGGCATACCCCGCAAAAGTATGACAGTGGTCGAGAATTTTAAAAGGAGCAGCAATTGACGATGGATGCATGCACTTTGATGACTCGGCCATTGCGATCCAGCCGTTTATGTCGTTCTTCTTTGATCGGTGAAAACATTTCATCGAACGCGTACAACTCCACACACTCACCACTCCCGTCTTTAATTTTATTGACCGCAAAAACAACGCAACTTTTGGAATTTGGCATTTTAAGATTCGATGGGACTGGTTTTTTAATATTCTAGGGTTCTATTGATTAGAGAGGTCGTTGAAAATTTAAGGTTTTGTTGATTGGAGAGGTCGTCAAAAATTTGGGGTTGTTGACTAGAGGGTCGGTCAAAATCCCAGAGTTTTAAATCAGGGAGTTTCAATTTCCTTTTCTTTTTTTCTCTTTTGTCATGAAAAAATCAAAAAACAAAAGGAGTCAGTTCTATTGCATTGTGAATAATGAAATATTTAATCTAGCGGCTAGAAAAGTATATTTCATGAGTAATTTACGGTTACTTTTTAATTTAGTGCTGTAACAGAAATCATATTACTAATCTTTAATGTTACCATAATCCCTATAGTAAAATTAGTTTTTATTGTTAAATGAACGATTAGATTTAACAAACTATGGTAGTGTGTGTTTAATAGGGCTCGTTACTCAGTATGTATATCTCATATTACTATATAACGAAAAATCTAATAATAATGAATTCTCTAAATTATATTATCATAATTACATAAATAATTTATCACCACTTAATCCATTATATTTTGGATGGTTGGAAGACGGTCAATGATTGCAAACCATAGAATGAAACTATGTTTTAGAATACGAAACTTGTTCCAGACCAAAGAATGCCAAGAAATAGTGTCTTTCCTAATCCTACAAACCTCCCAAGCTGAAGAAAAATAAAAATATCCGTTCAATCCAGGTCGCCATATGAATCTGCCTTCTATGATTGGTTGAGGCATAACACCCGTCAAGTTCTGAAACACATCATTTAGCACATTATTACTCTCATCACATTCCCAACAGATTTCAACAATGAATTTCGAAACTTTTGTCATTCAAAATCCACATACATTCATTACTCACCACAATTATGAAATGTTTCAGTAAGACACCCGAACAGTTTCCAAGTATCATTCCAAACGAAAACCTTTTTTCCATTGCCAACTTTATAACCAATGAACGGTTTTACCTTATCTCGCATCCTCAGTCGTTTTTTCTACGTCTAACAAGAAACAATGGCAAAATCCAAAATACTCCTAGAAAACAAATCATCAAAATCTAAGGGATAGTAAATACAACAGACTATACGACAATGTATCTGAATCCTGCATTTAGCATCTATTTTATATGTGCATGAAGTGATGAACATATTAAAACCAAGATCTCAGGGACTACTTGTAACACCTTATCTTGGCATCTCCATTCCTCATCTCCAAAATTTTAGACCAAGGGTCGCAGCCATCCTGTTCAATCCAGCCATCTTCTCCTCCTTCATTTTCTTCTTCACTTCTTCACGCATGCTTGAATCATCAGTATGTCCTTTGCCACCATCTTTCTGATCCCTGCACCAAGATAATCTCGGTCTCTCAAAAATTCCTAGCGTAAAGGCTAACGATTGTACTGATTTTTGTTACAAATGTTGTTACAATTGATGTCCTTACATAGTTACACTAGTAATAATTCAGTAGGGCACACCTACACTAAGATCAAGAATAATTCAAAGTGAACACGGGCGGTATAGCCTACCTTATTCTGACCTTCAGAGTAAAGTCACCTGCTAGGCTCCTCGTGCGTTTCACGCCATTATGAGCAGGAACAGCCACATCCCTATAAAAAACAATGAGAAGCTTTAATGTACAATAGTAGTGCAATAAAAAATAAAAAATAAATAAAGGGTAAAAACAGAAAAAGAGAAAATTACACAACGAAAGCAGCAGTAAGAGTGTGCTTTAGGCGTGGACCAATGCACTTCTTCCGTGATATGACAGTGAGAGTTTCCTGGACTAGATTGAAAGTTGTACACTGAAATCCATCAAAGCCATGTAATGCATCTTCATCATCGCTATCTTCTACTTCTACTTCTTCTTCTTCACTAGCATCATCTTTGGCTGCTTCTTTATCGCTTTTTTACAAGTACAGGCTTTTATCTCTCCAAACCAGGGCCATCATGCCACCCCCGAGAGAAACTAACTTAGGAAAGTAGTGTCGACACCTTGGACTAGGTAACACTCCCTCACTAGCCAAATCAATGGAGAAATACGTGCCCGATTTATAATCGAGCCCTATTAATTTCGTCCCAATATGATCAAGCCACATCAATTTAGTCCCATCTACAACAGCAGCTGGTGAATCGGCACATTCGTCAAGCATTTTGTTATACTCAATCGAACTAGATGACCAAATACAACTACAGATTTTACCGTCAATGCTATAAGTAGGTTTTAAAACTACAAATTTACCAGCTTTTGAACCAATCAAAATCCAACCTTCATCCTCTATTGCTCCACACACGAAATAGTGTAAATCGACATACAGGTCGCTAGGAGGATTAACAGTAGTATACCAAGCATTTTCCTTCTCCACAAAATATTCCACAAACTTAGGATGTTTTACGGATACAAAGCCTCCAATAGCAAAAAGAATACCTTTAAGAAGTAACATGCGAGGACCTACTCTGGCGGCTTTCATGTCAGGTAAAGCCCAGCAATCACCAGTGAGTGCGTCCCAACAGTCAACTGATTTTGAAATGTGATGATTGGCATAAAACCTGTCCCTCTCGTCGCATTTAAGGCAGTCCTGATAGTTACCGCCAGCGCGATAAACTCGAGATCCAAAATGAGTATACCCCGCAAAACTATGACAGTGGTCGAGAGTTTTAAAAGGACCAGCAATTGACGATGGATGCGCTTTGATGACTCGGCCATCGCGATCCAGCTGTTTATCACGTTGTTCATCTTTGATCGGTGTAAACGTTTCATCGAAAACGTACAACTCCACACACTCATCACCCCCGCGTTCAACTTTATCGACCGCAAAAACAACGCAACGTTTGGAATTTGACATTTTAAGATTCCAAGGGGCAGGTTGTTTACAACTCTAGGGTTGAAAATTTTAGGGTTTTGAAGATTGGAGAGTCGTTGAAATTTGGGGCTGTTGACTAGAGGGTCCGTCGAAATCCGAGAGTTTTAAACCAGGGAGTTTTACTTTTTTTTTTTTTTTGTTTCTTTTGCCATGAAAAAAGAAAAAGATAATGAAATATTTAAACTAGGCGGTGTTAATTTATTGGACAGGCTTTTGTATTTATATGTTTCTTAAATTTCACGGTTACTTACTTTTTAATTTAGTATAACAAAATATTGTAGCGTGCGTGGAATAGGTTATAGGGCTATCATTTAAAGACTAACATTATCACTCAATATGTATCTCTCATATTACTACATAACATATATCTAATAATAATGAATTCTCTTAATTATGTTATCATACTTATATAAATAATTTATCACCATTAAATTTCTTTATAATGGTACAAAAGTATCTTAGTCCATTTTGGGGTGGTGGAAATTCAACCAACTCGCATGTGCTAATTTAGAATTATGTGGTTGATGGGAAAGACTTCACATATGGAATTAATATGTGTTAATTAGTAGTTAAAAAGTTTTTTCTACTTTTTTTTAGTGTTGAACGTGGGGCAAATTGATGGGGATTTTTTTTTTGTTTTTTGTTTTTTTTTCCAGTTTGAAAGGAGGATCGAGTGATATACAAAATAATCTTCGATGGTTTCACTCATTCTATCATATTCTGGAAGCATATGTAGACCAACTATATATGAATTATAGTCATGTTTCTCAATGATTTGTCTAGTCCAAAGTTAGGTATCCAATCTGCACAATAATTTTCACATAACTATTTTGTTTAAATGGGTTGTAAGTATGTGAGTTTAGAATTTTTTCCTCTTTCCGGCATCGTTATGTTTTTTTTTTTTTTTTTCTGATTTAAGCAAGCAAATAAATTCATTTCATTTCAACAATTCTCTAACAAAATGCAAGATTTTACATACTCTCAACCTAATTAATCAGAACTTCAATATTCCACTTTTTACATATTTTTCTATTTAAATCATAGTTTCTGAACCTCTACCTAACAATTACCAGAATTTTAGCAAGATGTTTCTCTTCTGAGAGCACACTGTTTTCATGTATTCTATATCACTACAAGAAAAACTGTCAAAGGTGATGGTCCGTCTCCTTTTTATCGCCAAAAAAGCGACGAAACAGAGACAAAATTGTCGTCACTTGAATAGTGACCCTTTTGAGACGGTTTGGAGACGACTTAGATATATCATCTCCGAACCGTCTCCAAAGGCGACTATTAGGAGACAGTTTGAACAGTCATCTCTAAACTGTCACCAACCCGATATGATTTTTAGACGCTTTATCTATATCGTCACCAAACCGTCTCCTAATTGCGACGATTTAGTGACGATTTTACAATTTGTCTCCAAATATCACCAACCAGAGACGGTTTGGTGATGATTATCTATGTCATCCCCAACGACAGTCCTATTGACTAAAACATATTATTCATAGCGTTTTCATTACATATATAAAAACACTATATACTGCATTAAAAATTTATGAAATTTAATCATGAATAAAAGACAACATTAACTTTCAACCTATATATTGATAATTAAGGATTACATCTTAGTGGTAACAAAATACGTCATTTTGTATGTACATAACACCTACCAACGTACATAATCACACATGAAAAATACCAAGAAATGGTATTCTCACATTAACGATTATTCTGCATCATCTACTTAACGAAAACTAAAATACATACTCCTAATAACCTTAATATGCTAAACTTAGTAGAAATATTAGCCCAAGGCCTTGGGGAAATAAATCTTCAGCATATCATGAAAAACTTTTTGACGAACTTGAGCTTCTGAAATATAGGCTTATTCATTTAGTGGAACATTAAGATCAATATTCAGTTTCACATCTTTCTTCAAGCTCCGTTCAAGTTTTTCAAATGTGTTGTCATTTTCTTCTGTAGCACAAAGATTTTGTGACTGTTGTTATTTCTCATCACTCATTATTGAAAAAAAATGTTGATAGCTACAAGATGAATGCAACTCATTCAACCCAAATGAAAGCTCTTTAAATAGACAGCAACACAGACGCAACCTTGCATTGTCCGTCTCCTTTTCGTCTTTAATTAGAGATGAAAGAGAAACGGAATATGATTGTGGTCTCCAATTCGTCTACAAATAGTGTATTGATTTGTCTAATCAGTCAAACATGGCTTGCACGCCACTACTTGTCAGTCTGAGGGGCTGAGAAGTTCAGACTTTTTCGTCTCCTTTTAATCTCTAATCGGAGACGCTTTAGTGACGGAACACGATTTCCGTCTCCTAATGATGTATGGATTTGTCCCATCAATTGAAGATGGCGTGCACGTGATCTTTTGTCAGTGTGAGGGCTGAAACTATTATGTTTTGTTTCCTTTTCGTCACCATTCGGCGACAAAGTAGTGGTTCGTCTCCGAAATTTTAAAAAATACCCAAATTGGAGATGGATGAGGTGGTCTGTTTCCTTTTTTTTTTAAAAAAATCTTTTTTTAAGCCCAAAGAAGACGGATCGTTAGGTTCGTTTCCCTTTTTTTTAAAAAAAAAAAAAAATTTAGGGCCAAAGGAGACGGACCATTTGGTCCGTCTCCCATGGTCCGTCTCTATTTTTTTCTTTAAAAAAAAATTATAAGGGCAAAGGAGACGGACTATTTGTTCCGTCTCCCAAATTTAAAAAAAAATACACAGACGGACGTCTCCATTTTTTTCTTTAAAAAAAAAAAAAATTTATAGGGCCAAAGGAGACGGAACATTTGGTCTGTCTCCCCGTCTCCTTTATTTTATTTTAAAGCTCAAAGGAGACAGAACATTTGGTCCATCTCCCCAATTTAAAAAAATACACAGACGGAGTCCGTCTTCTTTTTTTTCTTAAAAAAAAAATTATAGGGCCAAAGGAGACGGACCATTTGGTTTGTCTTCCAAATTTTAAAAAATACTCAAATGGTCCGTCTCCCTTTTAAAAAAAAAAACTTTTTTTGGGGCCAAAGGAGATGGACCATTTGGTCCGTCTCCCAAATTTTAAAAGATACCCAAAAGAAAGACGGACGATTTGGTTCGTCTCCCAAATTTTAAACAATACATAAAAAGGAGACGGACGATTTGGTCTGTCTCCCTTTTAAAAAAAAATAAAATCAAAAGTTTAAATCCCTAAGGAGACGGACCATTTGGTCCGTCTCCCAAATTTAAAAAAAAAAACCCAAATAGAGACGAACCTATTAGGTCCATCTCTTTTAAAAATAAAAAAAAATCTTTTTTTTTGGGGCCAAAATAGACGGACAATTTGGTCCGTCTCCCAAATTTAAAAAATACCCAAATGTAGACGGACGGATTATATCCGTCTACTTTTTTTTAAAAAAAAAATTCTTTTTTTTTTTAAGGCCAAAGGATCCCATATTTAAAAAAAAACACAGACGGAGTCCGTCTCCCTGATTTTTTTAAAAAAAAATATATATATTTTTTAAAGTCCAAAGAAGACGGACCATTTGGGATGACTAAAATAACAGCACAGCTGTGACGACCGAGAACCTCTTCATATTCATTTTAAATTGTTGAATGTCTTATTTGAGTTTTAAATGTACATTTATTCAATTTTTAGCATAAGGCACTATTCATAAAGAAAATTTACTGTTTAATTTTTCTGAAACTGTATTTTTCTCCTGTCACATATCATGTAGGAGAAATGTGAAAAATATTATTTTGTGTATTTAATGTTGGGAGTATGCATTTAGAAAATAGTTTTCGTCTTAAATGAATAGTGTTACGAAAGAATAGTAACTTTTTGTAGGATTTTTATTTAGGCTTCTAGTGAATTAGCTAGACTTTGGACTTTTATTAGACTCTTAAATATGTTTAATTAGATCCCATTTACTAACATAACTCATTATTTCCTTAGTCTATTACCTATATAATATAATAAGAGCCCGAACTAAAATTTTTATTATCTTATTTCTCGGATTTCAAATTTTTCTATTATTACTTAACTTATAATTAGCCTATGTTCACAAAAATTATATTCATTGCATATATGACGAGTGATTTGTAAAAATATCTTGATATTATATAAATAGTAAAACTAAGTATTATTTTGGGGTTTAAAGAAGTTTTCTTACATTTATTATAATACACCTAAACTCAAATCTATTTTAACCCACAACCCAAATCCAATATCCAACCCATCAACCGATATAATTATCCTATATATATATATACCAAACAAAACAAAAAAAAAACACAAAAAATACTAAAATAAGCCAAAAAAGGCCAAAAAAAGGTAAAAAAAAGCCATTACGGGAATAGTGATTTTCTTGCCAATTTTGCTCAATTTGATCTTCCAAGCTTTGTCAAGTCTTCTCCAAGTGGTTCCAAGCTTCTCCAAGCCCTATATTAGCTTCCTTGCACGTTTTTGGTGAGAGAGTTGCATCATTTTCATGGTTTAAAGTTTATGACAAGTTTTTTTAATTTTCAGATTTTGCTATTATGGAGCTATAACATGCTTGTTTCTTACTTTATATAGTATGTATACATGTTAGAGAATATCCATATGCAATATTATAGCTTGGTGTTGAGTTTTTAGCAAAGTGTCACTTGAGGAAGATGATGAATAGTGTAATTTCTAGGGTTCCGAAAATTTGAGCAATTTAATTTGATTCAATGCTTCTAGTAGTTGCTAATTAGGTCCTTAAGCGTGGAAAAAATATTCGTTATACTTGCCATGTGAAAAAATTGAGAATTTTGATCAAAACATGCTACTTTAATTGGGGATTTTGGGGTTAACTCGAATCCGGGCACGTTTTGAGGTTATGGCTAGTTTTTATTAAGTATTGAAGCCTTAGAAGTGCCTTCGTTTAGCTTGTTTGGATTCCAAAATTGGTACTTGTAGTATAAATACACAAAGAGGAAGTCGGGGATTTAATGGTAAACGAGGTTTAACGGGCGAACCAGAGGGTCCTTGGGGTGCCATAAGGTGTGGTTTGAAGGATAGGATAACTCGTTTGGGAATCTTGAACCTTACCTTTCGGTTTGGAGCTTAATAGCAAAGATTGACAAAGGGGTTTTGGGTTGAAAGTGAATCCGGGTGCGTTCGGGTATTAGGGCTAGTGTTTAGTAAGTGAGGAGGTGCTAGAAATGTATTCACTTCGCTTAGTTGAGCTCCGATTAGAGTACTTGTAGTGTAATGCATAAAGAGGTAAATTCGGACTTTTGGGGTAATTGTACTTTCAAGTGAGATTTCAAGGGCTTAAATGGTGCCATAAAGTGTCATTAGAGATGTAGTATAGTTAGATTTGAGGTTCATTATCTTGTGTGAAGTTTAGAGCTTGTTTTGTGAGCATTTAGAAAGAGATATGTTGGACTTCTTGTCAAATGGTTAGTCTTATTGCATAATTAGTTATTTGAATTGCTATAGTTGCTACATTTGATTGTTAATCAAGTAAACTATAAAGTTAGCTCATCTAGTTAGATGATTATTGATTGTTGTAGTAAAGTAATTAAAATTTATATCTTATATTCTTAACTTAACGATAGTTTGATGCTTCTAATGCCTTCTATGCTAACTAATAAGGTGGTAGAGAGAACTTTCTAGCTTAATTACATGTGAAAAATGAGTTTGTGTGTATAAGTGAATTGAAGAAGAAAATGAATAGTAACTTGATTAAAGAATGTGAATTTGTTGCTTATGGTGTTTTAGTGTTAATAAGAGTGTCATTTTAACATATCTTATAATCTAAAGTAGTTAGTGTATGTTTAATGATCTTAGAGAAAATAGATAATCTTGTACATGATTTCACTTTGGATAATGCATATTAGAGTTCTTTTAACATGCTTAGTAATTGAATAATACTTAGTATTTAAGCGTAATAGCGTGTATTAAGTGTTTAACTTGAAGGCTGTGTGATTCATGCTATCTTATGAGTTAAATTGTATATTTAGGCTATATGTATATTAGAGCTAATCATGATAATAGAATTGCAATGGATAATGAAAGTGTTATACTTATATGAATAACTAGGGGTTGCACATTTGAGTGGATTCAAAGAGGTTTGGAGTAAACCTAAACTATGCTCTTACAGGTTTGACTTACTTAAGGTGAGGAAGTCTTCATTTTTTTTGTACATCTTAACTTATCTTATTGTTTATAAATTGTATGATTAGCAATTGAAATAGTTTATATGTACTATTTACTCGCTATCTTGTGTTTTCTCGTGTTATTTGTGTTTAATTGCGAGGGCGGCCTACTTTGTCATCCCTCTCATGTGATTTTGATATTCTTGATACTCATGATCCTCAGGGTTGCGCAACCTTTTCGGACATGGTAGCATCGAGAAACACGGGCGGCGTCGGGCTTGCCGTGCTCTCTCGACTACCATGGTGCCTATTCCCTTCTCGCTGAGGCATACTCCACTACCCCAAAGGCGTGGTTCACCTGCTGGGCATGGACCTACCTCAGGAGAAAGGGTCGTAGGATCGGGATACATCCGGAGTATCCCAACTTGTTGGAGTAAGGGGTTTGCCACCATTTGGGTGAAGTTCGTGGTTCGTGACTCGTGATTGAAGACTTGAAGTGGAACCGTATCCTTTTTAATGCAGTTAACTATTTGCTATTTAATCTTGTTGTTTATGTTATATATACGATTTCTTGTATCTGCATATCATAATGCACGCCCAGTATGTTGTATCACTTCTCTTACTGAGTAACTTGGTTACTCATTCCTCTTTTCAACATATTTCAGGAAAAGCTGAAGATTGGATTGCCTCCTGTGTGACCCGCTTGCTCTATCAGTGTGTAAAACATGGAAAAATGTGATCATGATATGCTTGTATTATATTTGAGACTTTGTGCCCATGTATGTATTTATGTTATGTCAAGGATTGTAATATTAAAGTTTTAGTTTTGTTTGATGATTAAATACTAGTGGTTTGCAATAACTTCAATTGTTTACTCTTTTGTTTAGTTGACTTGCATGCTGATAGGGATGAAACAAATTGAGTTGTGGATTATAATCTTGTGGTTGTATGTTGTAGTTTACAGGTTTCCAAATAGTCCTATAAATAGGGAAAACTCCGTCCGTTTTCCCTAAATTTTGTGACCGAGTTGAAATTGTGTTATGATTAGCATGGCTATTAGAGCCTCCGGTCTCGTGAGGGATCGGGGCGTTACAACAGCACTTTAAGTGATGTGTTGTTATTCATTTTTTAATTGAATGGGAGATGGACCATTCGTCTCCCATTCACGATTTAAGTGTTGAAGGCAGACTCTGTTTTGTTTTTTGTTTTTAACAGCCAACCCCCCCTCCCCCCAATACCTTACCCCATGCCATAATACTCTACCCCCACCCCTCAACACCACATCCTCTCTGTAAAATTTCCCTCTTCCCCCCCAACCCTTCCATTTTTTCAAGCACATTAAGGTCATATATATGTATATGAAATATATATGTATATGTAGATGTAGATGTAGATGTATATGTATATGTATATTTAGATGTACATATAGATGTAGTTATAGATATATATGTATATGCATATGTGTATGTGTGTATATATGAGTTTATACATGTATATATATATATATTTGCATATACTCCCAAATGTTGATGGTAGACATGTTTTTTTATTTTATTTTTTTGAGGGGGGGGGGGGGGGGGGGGTTATTCATTTCTTTTCAGTTTAAATTTTTGACTTTATTTTTTGTTTTTTAAAATAAAATATTATTTTTTGGTTTTTTTTTTTTAGTTTTATGTTTTATTTTATTTATGTTTCCTTTTTTTTAATGTTATTAATTTTATTTTATTTATATATTTTGTATTTTTTTAATTACGCTAAAAATTATTGTTTTTTTAAGTTTTTATTTATTTATTTATTTTTCTTTTTTAATTTTTTAAAAATATTTTTTTTGGTTTTTTTTATTTTTTTGTTCTAGTTTATTTATTTTTCCTTTTTTTTGAATGTTATCAATTTTTCAATATTTATATAGTTTGTAATTTTTTTATTATGTTAAAGTTTATATTTTTTTTCCAGTTTTTATTTATTTAGTTATATTTTTTTTGTATAATTGCAAGGTTATTTATTGATTGGGATTAGTTTATATATTTTTTTTCTGTTTTTTATTTTTTATTTTCCTTTTTTGTAATTTTATTAATTTTTTTTATAATTATTAATTTTAGGTTTTCGCTATTGGACACACCGTAATACGTCTCAGGTTAGTATTCTAATGTGTTTAATATCATTCTCACACTACTTATTCTATATAAATGATGTTCATCCTATGTTTGGAAATGTGTTTTTATTTATGGCACTTCCTTTTTATAAATGTTTAGTTTATAAAATAAGGTTTAAGATTAATAATTGGAAAAATTGAGTTAGTTGATATTTTGATATTTATAATAGAAATTACTATTACTGTTGTGTATATCACATAGGAAGTTCTTGGTCAAGATAAATTCGCTTGGCATTGTACAAGTCCCAAGTCCAAGCTCATTTTGTAATATGGTTCATTATTAATTATATTGTCCATTGGCATCATTTTATTGCGACCTAATAATACCATAATATTGTTTCACCTTCAATTCTCCAAAATCTTATCCAAAACTTAGGTTCACTACGGTAAAATATAATATGGAGTCATCTTGTGCATGGATGGACCACAGACTAACATCCGACAGACAACTTAAAGATGAATTTATCGACAGTGTAAATGGATTTGTTGCGTTCGCATGTAGTCAAAGGTATTACATGGATGGTCAAAAAATAAGATGCCTATGTGCGAAATGCAAAAATCGCAGATTTTACCTACCTAATGATGTTAAGATCCATCTTTGTAAGAAATGGGTTTATGCCAGATTATTATGAATGGATTGCACACGAGGAACATGTGTCCAATTATCATGGTCCGTCTCAACATAATGTTGTAGATGAGAATTGTCCAGGGGTG
Organism: Ehretia macrophylla; assembly: GCA_037974665.1. Lineage (NCBI taxonomy): Eukaryota > Viridiplantae > Streptophyta > Magnoliopsida > Boraginales > Ehretiaceae > Ehretia > Ehretia macrophylla. The sequence continues at coordinate 8,273,752 of CM075764.1, read as the reverse complement.
ACAGAACAAAATAATTATATGAGAATGGTAATTGATGCTGCTTGACCGGATTTCTTCATGGATAATAACGAAACATGTGAAGCATCTAATTTTGATGCACAAAATTTTTTTGATCTGGTTAAGGCTACTAATGAGCCATTGTGGGATGGATGTGAACATCGCACTATGTTATATAATGAGTGTCGTTATATGAATATCAAATCTGAAGATAATATAAGTGAAAATTGTTTTAACAGACTCATTGCTGAAATCAGGGATACGTTGTCAGATACTAATAAGATGCCAGAAAATTTGCACCAATTTAAGAAGGTAATAAAACCTTTAGGGTTGGGATATGAGAAGATAGATGTTTGTATAAATTGATGTACGTTATTCTATAAGGATAGAAATCGCTTGGAGAATTGTCCTCGTTGTGGTCACCGCCAATTCAAGCCATCAACACGTGGTAATAAACAGGGTAAACTTATAGCCTACCAACATTTGAGGTTTTTTCAATTGACCCCTAGGTTGCAAAGATTATACTTGTCAAAGGCTACAGTGGAACATATGATGTGGCACAAGAAACATTTACTTGAAGATGGTAAACTATGTCATCCATCTGACGGTGAGGCATAGAAACACTTTGATAGCTCTTATCCTGATTTTGTGTCTGAACCAAGAAATGTTCGGCTTGGTTTGTGCTCGGATGGTTTTAACCCTCACAGTTCAAATGTTATACCTTATCCTTGCTGGCCTGTGATAATCACACCTTATAACCTCCCACCGTGGATGTGTATGAAAGACCTTGTCATGTTCTTGACACTTCTTATACCTGGTCTGAAGAGTCCTGGAAAGTACATTGATGTGTATTTAGAGCCTCTAATTGATGAATTGAAGAAGTTATGGTTAGAAGGGATACATTCCTATGATGTGGCAACGCAAAAGAATTTTCAATTGCGGGCAGCTTTAATGTGGACCATTAATGACTTTCCAGCATATGGTATGTTGTCTGGGTGGAGTACCCATGGTAAGCTATCATGTCCGTATTGTATGGAAAAGACAAAAGCTTTCCAATTGCCAGCGGGTAGAAAGACTTGTTTCTTTGATTGTCATCGTCAATTCTTACCATGACATAGTCTTCTACGGCGTGATAAGAAGAACTTTATTAAGGGAAGAGTTGAAATGGATACATCCCTGCCAAGACTAGATGGTGAGGAACTGTGGGATAGTGTGAAATGTTACCCTAAAATCAATGAAATAGAAGAAGATAAGCTCTCTGGGTTAAGCACAATTGGACCAAGAGAAGTATTTTATGGGATTTGCCTTACTGGAAAACACATCTTGTGAGACACAATTTAGACATCATGCATATTGAAAAGAATGTTTTCGATAACATTTTCAACACCATGATGGGTGTCAAGGGGAAGACAAGGGACAACCTTAAAGCGAGAATTGATATGGATTAATTTTGCGACCGTCTAGAATTATGTGGTGCAAACCAACTGAATATGTGTGACGCCCAGACCTGGCATATAGATTTTTAATTAGAAATTGCATATTTATTTTACTAAATTGCATTTTAATTAGATTTTTAATCCGGAATTTTACTTATAATTATTATCTATAATTAATAAATTAGGTAATGAAACTTCATGAAACAATTATTATTATTTTGTTATTTTATGAGAAACAAACAGTTAATATTTCATTATTATAATTATTTTAATTGTATTTAATCAACTTGTCAAGAATAATTATTTAGTTACTTTAGTATTTTATTATTAAAAGTTACCTTATGAATATTATAATTAATTTAAATTGCTAATTTAGTGTGAAATCCCGAATTTGAGAATGATTATATTGTTATTAAATTATTCTTTAGATATATATGAGTTATAAATAATAGATTTACGTAGAATAGTTAATAAATTATTATTTCCATTAATTGTGTTTAATTAATGTAAGGAATAATTGACTCCGGAATAATTATTCTTAATAAATTGTATTGTTATTTAAATTTATCTTAGGTACTTTTAATCGGTTGTCTTTAAATTGAGTGCGAAGCCGGGCCGGGACTAAGCGAATTTTTGAGACACCCGATCTTTTAAATTCTAATTAGTTGATTTTTAGGGCTATCATTATATAAATTAAGATGTGTATGTATATCTATTCAATAGAAAATAAATAAATAAATAATAAATAATAATAATAATAATAATAATAATAATAATAATAATAATAAAATAATTAAATAAACAGCAAAAATAACTCAGCCACATAAAAATTTTATCTCACCCACTCTCAACTACATACGCGTATGGCCACACAAAACTACCAAATCCACTCTGATTTTTCATCTCTCTCACGCGATGCACATACATGTACCTCACCCATACAATCAACACTCATCTCACCACTCTCATTCGATCTTCACGTTCGACAGAGGAGAAATCAGGGAAAGAGAAAAAAAGAAAAAATAAGAAGAAGATTAGGAGTAGCAGCAGTGGCAAGAAGAGGAAAATAATTAGGGCTCAAAGCCTCTCCGCCGACGTCAAGCCAACGAAAGAAGTAGGATCAGATCAGAAACGGGAATTTAAATCAAGTGAGGGAGATATTTCTTATGTCTTTCAATTACTTGTTATATTTAATTGAGTTGTGTATGATATGTGTATATGAAATATGTGAGGTTTGATGCTTGAATGTTGATCTATGGGTTGTAGGATGATAAGCTAGATCTCTTTTGCTTAATTTATTTGATTTAGCTTACGGGTTAATGTTAATCATCTGTTTATTTTATTGAGATTAGTTGAATCTTATGTGTTTGTTGAAGTGCCTGAGAAGGGTTGTATTCTATTTTACATGATTTCTTAAATGAAAATAAGATTTGCAAGGAAGTAATTGCGTAAGTATTTAGTTCTTTGTGTGCATGTGCGTGTTTCTGTTGACTGTCAATGCCGGCAGCCTATTACCCAGCGCCGGCAGAGGCTGTTCAGCGACCTGCAGCCCCGTCGGAGGTGGTTGCAGCTTCGTGCCTTTTCTTTTGCTCAGTCAAATGGTGGATGCCATTTAATTTTGATAATATAGTGTGCTAACAACTTGAAATTAATGAGGTAATTAAAGGAGTTGAATCTAATAGTAAGTTAGTTAATGTAATTAAACTAGTTAGAATCGCTCAAATGTTTGAATTATGTGTAAGTTGTTCATGACTAGCTAAACAAGTTTTAAATTTTTGGTGGTTTGGATATTAGATTTATGATCTGGAAGCTAACTTAAGGCAAATAATGAATAGAATTTACTTGTATGACTTGTAAATTAGTTTAGCTACGTTTAAATGTCACACGATTAATAAGAGTACGTAAAGAACAATTACTTACTATGGCTAAGAGAACATGTAGTTAGTTAGTAAAGGAATAAAATTTAGACAGTTTGGCCTTCTACATGTTGATAAAAGTTAACTCTTTTAAGTGATTAATTAACTTAGGCACCTTGACTAATAAGTGAAGGCTTGGACATAAGAGAAAAGTTGAACTTAACATGGTGGTAATCCTGTTCGATAAGCAAATCACTAAGAGGTAAGAATTTGATCAAAGACAGTGACACTAGCTAAAGACTATCTTATTATGTTATCTAAATAAGAATAAACACATAGAAGCAACTAACATTACCTCTGGTAAGAATTCTTTAGGTAGTTAGAAATTGACATTTTTACTAGTTGTTATTTATGTCTTCTTCTCGGATGTGTAGTTAATTGAATTATCAAAATTAATTATGAGAAGTTATGCGGGGAAGTTGAAACATTTAAAGTTAACTAACCATTGCTTTAGCTAGTATTTGCATTTGTGGTTTAACTTGCCTTGAGGAATTATAAAGGATGCAAGAAGGGTTAGTTATAACTGAAATTTGAAATAAGTTAATGATTTCATCATGCTGACTGTCCTAAGTTAAGAGAAAACTATTTGGCACTAAGAAGGGACTTAACCTAGAGTAATTTAAAGAGTTGCATCACCTTTCTATGACTAATGTTTATTGTTAAGTACTAAAGTCAGCTAGCTGTCAAATAGTTCTCAGTAAATCTTATTATTATCAGTTTGATTTGTTTACTTCACAAAAAAATATATGTTTGCTCATTATTGCTAGTTATTTTCTAAACAAGAAGAGTTATTTAATTTATAGAAATCTATCTTAATTACATAATACCTTTTAACTACTATGTTCTAATACTTCGTGATTGGGGACAACCTACTTTGTTGTCCTCATTTCTGTGCCTAGTAAAAGATAAAGGTTGTATGTACTGCTTATTTGTCATCTCGTGTTGTTGTCTCGGGGTTGTGCAACTTCTTCGGACATGGTAGCGTCGAGAAACACGGGCGGCATCGGGCTTGCCGTGCTCCCTCGACTACCATGGTGCCTATTCCCTTCTCGTTGAGGCATACTCCACTATCCCAGAGGCGTGGTTCACCTGCTGGGCATGGACCTACCTCGGGAGAAAGGGTCGTAGGATCAGGATACATCCGGAGTATCCCAATTGTTGGTGTTTGGGGTTTGCCGGCATGTTCGTGAAGTTCGTGGTTCGAGATTAAAAGCAAGAAGATGAACCGTATCCTTTTAAATATGATTGTTACTTATAATTGTATTCCTATTAAAGTGTTGGTTAATGCTGAGTTGTTGTTTAATGTGTGAGATGTTTTACTGCTGTTTATGATTTGTTTCCGAGCTAAAACTTCTAAAGTAAGCTTGTAGCTTTATCTCCTTGAGTTAGCATTTAGTTTTGCAATCGATTTTATCACTTGGTTTTATTGATACTTGAGCTACATGATACACTTGTTTATTTGCATTGTATGAGAATCTTGTGAAAACCTTTCCGGGTATTTGTACACCTCCCTCACTGAGTATACTCATAATGTATACTCATTCCTCTTTTCTTTAAACTATTTCAGGCGAGGCAAGTTTAGTTCATCTGGAGACGGAGGATGAGGCTCGGGAGTCTCTTTGAGTTCCTGTGCAGTGTTGTGTGGTAGTTCTTGTAAATGTAGTGGTTAATATGAAATCTTTTGAGGCCTGTGTGCCTTGTAAATATTTGATAAATGTAAATATGTAACTAAGCTTAAGTTCACCTAGGCTAGCGGTCTGTAATATTTTTTGGAGGACATTAAGACTGTTAGCTAACTAACCTAGAACTCTATATAGACTATTTTGCTGAGACTAGATAACTAGCGTTATCTTGAGTATTTCAAAGTCATGTTATTTGTGTAGTTCTGTGTGTTAATTCCTCTGGAAACAGGTGTTGGAATATCCTATAAACAGGGGAGACTCTGCCCGTTTTTCCTTGTTTTTCGTGCCTCGGGTTTGGGTTCAGGACTCTGATCTCGTGAGGGATCGGGGTGTTACAATATGGGTGTTTACACACTCCCTGTGGCAAGCAGAAGAAAACTTATTGAATGGGTTAAAGACCTACGAGTCCCTGATGGGTATTCTTCCAATTTGTCAAGGTGTGTGGATATGAAACAGTTGAAGATATCATACATGAAGAGTCATGATTGTCATGTGTTTATGGAGAGATTGCTTCCTATTGCATTAAATGAGCTAATGCAGAGAAACGTTTAGGTTTCCTTTGTGCAACTAAGCTTATTCTTCACCAACATATGTTGCACAGCTCTTCAAAGACACGAATTGGAAATGATGTAAGAAAATATAGTTGTGATTATTTGTAACTTGGAAAAGATCTTACCCCCGCCTTCTTCGATTCAATGGAGCATTTGTCAATCCATTTGGTATATGAGGCAATATGTTGTGGTCATGTACAATATCGATGGATGTATTCATTCGAAAGGTTCTTGCAGCGATTGAAAAGGAAAGTTAAAAATAAGGCACGTGTTGAGGGATCTATATGTGAAACATATCACATCCTTGAAATGTCAACTCTTTGTTCATATTATTTCGAACCCCACGTGGTAACTAAAATGCGAAGGGCTGGTAGGAATGACCAATATAACGAGGTGAACTACCCTAAAGGATGTTTATCTATATTTACTTACCTGGGTTGTCCAATTGGAAAGAAAACAGTACGAACATTGGAGGATGAAGAACTGCATGCAGCACACTTATATGTATTGATGAATTGCCCAGAGGTTTACCCATATATCAGGTAAGGTTGTGGTAATTTAGTACGTCTATTATAATTTGTCAATAGTCATACGAAAAACCTAATACAAATAAATTCATCTTGATTGTAGATTGTTTGAGGAAAATCTTGTACGAAACTTTCCCCCATTGACACCCGCACATATTCAAAATCAAATTGAGAGTTGGGTCCCAAAATGGTTATATGACCATGTAAGTACCTATGCAACTAATGAATATAATCCTCTTAATTTGGATTATACCATTAACACCTTGTGATTTTTCCAACTAATCGACACCAATGGAATAGACGACCGTGTGAAATGCCTTTCTATGTGGCCAAGTTGTAGGGTACACACATGGTCAAGATACTTAATAAATGGACACATATTTTATACCTTCGAATTTGGGAAATTCAAGTCCACAATGAATAGCAGGGTATTTGTGAAAGGGGTTGTTACTAGTAGCAATGAGGATATTGGGTACTATGGAATGCTTAATGACATTATTGAACTGGAATATCATAATCCAACGGTGCACCACACTAGAGTAATTCTTTTCAAATGTGACTGATATGATTCTACAAAGGATAGAGGTGTAAAGTACCATAGAAAGTCCCAACTGGTTGATGTCAACATGAAAAGGAAATATCATAAATATGAACCGTTTGTGTTGGCAGAGCAAGCATCTCATATATACTATTGTAAGTATCCAGGGGCTAGGAGGGATCGAGTGGATTGGCAATGTGTGATTAAAATACGAGGTAAGAGTTTCTCAGACGTGTCAAGAATGGTAAGAGAAGTGAATAATCAATCAACTTTCCAGACAGATGAATTGAATGTACCTGAAGTACAACTTACTAATACTGTTTTACCTTCACTTTGTCATGAGTCGGGAGATAATGAACTAGAAGAAGACGAGTTAGAAGTCGACAACGACGAACAAGAAGAAGAAAAAGTAGAAGATAATGATGATGATGATGATGAGGATGATGATGATGGTTATATAAATGATGATGGTGATAATGATGATGATGATGACGATGGTAATGACGACGATGATGACGATGATGATAATGATGCTGACACCGACGCTGACGATAATGTTGTAAATGATGTTTAGTTATTTTGTTGCATTAGATATATATGTGTTATGTACTAGACTAATGATTTTTTCCAAATTACATGTATTGTTATTAGTCTATATGTTAAATTGAATATGTCTTTTGCCAAACACAGTCATGTCAGGTGGAAAACAGTGGAACACGCTTAAAAAATTTATTACTCCTGGGGCATTACGGGGTGGTGGTAATTCAGGAAGACAAAGCATGTCAGCTGGTCATAGCCAGTTAGGAGGGCAACAATCTGCTGGAGGGGGATCAACTGCAGGAGTCGCACCGATTGGCCGTCGTGCAACTGGAGTACATAAATCAGTTGGTCGTGGATCAACAGGAACAAACACGTCAACTGGTCGTGGATTATTCTCAAATTCCTTGGGACCGAGTCAGGGGATGCCTCAATCGCCGATGCCAGCAGAAGATGGATCCCCTGCGGCCGCCTCCACAGATATGGATTTCAAAAATGTATTGCAGGAAGTTCTAGTTGAGGAGATCGCTAGTAATCCTAGGGCCCACCCTAGGGCATCTATTGAGCAACCAGAGTCATCGTGCGTACCTGAGATGATGGATGAGCGACTTGAGGATTGGCAAAGATATGGATTTGATTGTTCATATACCTATATTGCGTGGCAGATTGATCGGCGCACACATCTGTAGGTTGATGATGCCACGTAAGTATCGACTTAATACCATTTTATATGTCCATTTTACTTTATTCACAAATCCATAACTTATACATATATTTGTTTTAAGATTGTAAATGGATTCCTTATGGAGCTTCCAAAGAGGTGACAAATGTTGTAACTATCGCGTATACCGAGGCTTGGCCCAGTTGGAAACATGTTCCAAATGATGTCCGAGACAGATGGTTCTCTACATTTAAGGTATGTTGTACATGATTATTATAGCACAACTCTTTAATAATGAAGTTATATCTATGTATTAGCTTTTGACAATTATATTACAGAAAGTGTACAAATGGTTCCCTTATGATGAACCTGTTATTCGATGCGTGTTCAATGCTAGAGCCCAACATTGCATTTGAAATAATTTGAACAAGTGGCGTGCCAAAGATAAGAAGCCAAAATAGACCGGTAATGCTGTATGAGAAGCACTGCATGAGAAATGGGGTACTCAGGAATGGAAGGTGATTTCTGAGAAAATTTCAAAAAATCGTCTCAGTTCTCCGTCACCGTACTTTTTAGGTTGTATCCCATATCCGAAGGCTAAGAAAAGATTGGTATGTATTGAATTTATCTTTATACATCAAAATACATTCTAAGTATCAGAAAAGTACATAACACTTATTTTTCAATTAGCCAATTACATGTTTTTGTGCCCTAATAATTTAGGAAGAGAAACTTGGGCAACCTGTGACACGTTTTGATGTGTTCGTAAAGGCTCATCGCAAGGGTCCTGAAGGTGCATTTTCAGACCCCTGGGCGGAACAGACAGCGGTACACAATTTTGATACACAATTAGAAGTTAATTAGTCCATTACTAAAAATGGATACATACGCGCGTAAAGATTTTTATATTATTGCTTCTAAAACTCGGTAATTACGCCGTAGAGAACCTTTTTAGCGATTTGAAATTAGTTTATATCATATTTTGAAGTATTTGAAAATTGTAGGTTGTTTAAAGGCTTATTTGGTTGAAGTTATGCAAAACCTTGTATCCTAGCGCAACTAAGATGTTCATAATCATTATTATGTCGTGTTACCATCACGTAGTGGCTTAGAATTGCAATTGAAATGCTTAATTTAGCGGGTGGTGTTGGATGGAATTTTCGGATCATCGGATTTTGAAGCCTTTTCGGTGGGTTTTATGTAAACATTAAAAATTTAAGGTTTTAGTTAAAGTTTTTTGTGTTTTCATGTAATATCATAAGTGTTTTTTGTTTTGTATAGTTGGTTAGGCTTATGAATTCATTTATATTATGCGTATAAAAGTTTTCAAGTATGTAGTTGTATTGTGGCCGACGGATTAAACTGTGGTTGGTTGGTTTTTGAATGATTATTTCGTTGTATATGGTGGTTAGTTGGTTTTGTAATGATGATTTGGTTGTATATGGTGGTTGGTTGGTTTTTGAATAATAATTTGGTTGTATATGGTGGTTGGTTGGTTTTTGAATGATGATTTGGGTATATATCCATATTTTTCTTGTAATGTTGTGCAGGTTTAATTTTTATCCCAAAGCCATATTACAGCCGTTATAATGCCAAAATTCTTCTGCGTATTAACTTGATCATAGGACCATCGTGAGTTGGGGAAAGACATTGCCTTATTCCTTTAAATTAAATAAAAACAATTGATATTTTATCCCTTTTTTGTGATAAACTGTAGGCTACGTATCTTGAGCTGGTGGAGCAGGCAAATTAGCTATCGGAGGAAGGTTCGACGGGTACACCTGTTGATCATAATGCCCTATTTCTCCAGGCTGTTGGAGGGAACAGCAAAGACCGCGTGTCCGGGATGGGCTCTCAAGCTTTTGTAGGGTCCGCACACAGCGTCCCGTCTTCAAGATGCTATATCACAGAGATGGATATCCAATCAGTTGTTGGCAAAGCGATAGACGAGGTGGTGCGTGAACTAAAAGAAGAACAGGCAGTATGAATTAACTTAGGGAAGAAAATAACATAAATCTTCAACGACTTGAAGACAAGATTGCGCTACTCGTGAAACAGTTCGATACTCCTCCATAACAACCTGATCTGGGTGATCGAATAAATGATCAACCTGATTGATAATTGTCCAAACTTTATAATAACGCATTATGTCACATACTAATTATTTTATGATGTGTGTACTTTAACTTCCGAACATAAAATGTGGATATTACATTCTAATTACGTTAATTAAATGTTTGGTAATAAGTATATCAACGTGTTAAAAATTTTGCAATGTATAATAGGTTAATTCTGAATTATTTTTATGAAAAAAATATATATATATTAAAAAAAAATCCAAACTGCGACGGAAAGGAGATGAATTGTAAAAATCAAAAAAAGAGACGAAAAGGAGACGTCTTGGAAAAGGAGACGACCTGAAAAAGGAGACGAAAATGAGACGACGTGAAAAAGGAGACGAAAATGAGACGACATGGAAACGGAGACAAAAACTAGACGATGCGGAAACGGAGACGAAAACGAGACGTAATGGAAAGGGAGACGAAAAGGAAACGACGTGAAAAATGAGACGAAAATGAGACGACATGTAAACGGAGATAAAAGGAGACGATATGAAAAAGGAGACGAAATGGAGACAACACAACAGCGGAGACAATTTTGAGACGAATTGGAGACGAGCTGAAAGGGAGACGATTTGGACACGATTATTATAGAGACGGAATGGAGATAAATATAATTTTCAATGAAAATGAGACGATTTTGAATTTCGTCTCCGTGTGAGATGAAATGGAGACGATGCAAACGGTGATGGCACATTTTCGTCTTCTTTCCGTCTCCTATCAAGAAATGGAGATGAAAAAGAGACGAAAATTAGCCGTCTCTGTTTTCAAAATTTCTTGTATATTATTCTTTTCAGTCCAAATGTGACATGTGATAACTCCGACCCAAACTTTTGCAAGAACAGCTTGGAGACTCGATCCTCTACTGAGTAACATCGTCCCAACTGTTGATCATATTGTTAATAAGACACATACTCACCTCTTCCTTCCAAATTCTTTTACAACAACTACACTGAAAAAATAAATGTTCTCTATCCTCTCGCACATGATTACAAAACTCACAAATACCATTGTTGTTCAATCCCCAAGAGAGCATTCTCCATTTAGTTGGAAGACGGTCCAAGATTGCAAGCTATAAAATGAAACTAAGTTTTTTAATACGAAACTTGTCCCAGGCCAAAGAATGCCAAGAAACAACGTCTTTCCTAATCCTGCAAACCTTCCAAGCTGAAGAAAAAGAAAATTTTCCGTTCAATCTAGGTCCCAGATGAATCTGTCTTCTCTAGTTGGTTGAGGCATAACACCGTTTAAGTTTTGAAACTCATCATTTAGCACATCATTGCTCTCATCCAATTCCCAACGTTTTCAACAATGAATTTCGAAACTTTGTAATTCCAAATGCCACATATATTTATTAGTCACCTCAATTCCAAAATGTTCAGTAAGACACCAATGCCAAGTATCATACCAAAAGAAAACCTTCTTTCCATTGCCAACTTTATAACAAATGAACGGTTTCACTTTATCTCGCATCTTTAGTAGTTTTTTTCATGCCCAAGAGGAGTGATAAGACATTTTAGCAAACCCACAAAGAGTTACCTTTGAGTGAAGAGATTTACACTCAAATATGTTGTATATTTCTATGAATATAATGTTTACAAGTATGGTGATTTATAATACACCAGTAATACAAGCTGTGATAAGGTAAGTACATATATAACAACTTCGTTTGTGATGATGTTCCAAATATGTTTATACATAACAACTTTATTAATTTCCTCCAAACATCTGATTCCCAAACCACCCACAGCCATTGGTTTACATATATCAGCCCAAGCTACTTTAACTCCAAACCTATTATCGTCCTTCCCTTTCTGCAAAAAGGAGGCATATTTACTCATTATGCTGTATTTGACGATGCTTTTTGGCAGAACAAACAGGCTAACCCAAAATGATTGAATATTAGACAGGACTGATTAGATCAAAACAAGGCGACCAGAAAAGGGAAGTCATCGTTGGTCCAATTCTCAACTCAACCCACAATCTTATGGATAAAACTAGAGCAGAAAATAACATAAATATTGCCTGCAGACAATGGAAAACCCATATACCTAAGAGAAAGTTCAAGTTTGAAGTCCATAATCCCAAGTAATTGTTCTTTACTATTATCCTCACATCCTTCAAAAAACCTGGAACCTTTCTCATTTTTTATTTTAAGACCAGAAAAAGAACAGAAAATGTAACTTGAATGTTATATTGATGTACAATTTGTAAAAATATTGATATAACTTGAATGTTATATCGTAGCATGATGGTGATAAATATTGTCATATGTTCATATTTTCTACTTAACTTTATCGTCTTTCCTCGTACCAGTTGCTATGTCATGTGGTGGAAAATTAATTTGCCTTTTCAAGTGTTGGATTAAATGGTAAATATATTACTTCATAACTAAAGATTTTCAGTTCGAACTTTTCCTTTGGTTTGCATTAACGCATATATTGGAACACTATTATATTATGAAATTTATAATTTAAGGTAGATTTAATATACCCCTACTATCAAATGTTTTTTCTTTTTTGGACAAATTTATTGGGCAACCGAAAGCCATGTCTTAAATACAGATTGGAGATGAATTTCTGCACAACAAATTTTTGGCAGTATTGCCCAAACCAATATATTTTTCAACATAAATGAACATTTGACACATTAGAATAAAAATCAATCAGCCTCTTGTTTAATGTAATTCGTTCTTTCTTGTTTTGGAATACATTACAAGAACACTAGTTACAACTTCGCATCAAATAAAAGATCGCACTGAAAGAACATAAGTAAATATATTTCATATTATCCGTACACTTCGATCAAAATATAAGAATTACTTTAAATAAAGTTATGATAACGACGTACCAAAATCCATATCGTAATTATGAGAAGACAAAATCACCTTGTAGAGAATTGGGGCGAGGTCTTCTACAGACTAATCAAATTCTCTCAATGGGTGTCTCTCAAAAGATGAAAAATTGAGGACAAAAGAATAGAATGATTAGCATTGGGGACCAAGACCCTCTTTATATAGACAACCTGAGTAGAACTCCACTAATCCTAAATCAAGTTGCTATTGGATACTACACATTACAGAGTCAGTACCAAATTAGATGTCTTATTATGATCTACTAAAATAGATCACTTAATTATCTTAATTAGAATAGAAGCCCAAATATAATTGTTAATAATTTGTAAGCCCACATCATATTATTAAAATAACTCAATAATGTCCTATTTGGGCTACAAATTAATACCTAAAACAATTATATTTGAAAACCATAGGTGTGCACAAAATTGTTATTTATTCTTAAATCATCTCACGAATCAATCTATTCCATCTTGTATACCAATATGAGACCAAAGCAGCCTTCATTATATTACACTGTAACGGGACCTATTAATGATCACCATACCAAATATATTCAATGACATAGATCAAGTATGGATGTGTGGCTTAGAAATTACATGCAATGTGATCTCAAACATGCCTATTTCCAATTAGTCCTAATTTTATTCCATAGTGAGATCAAACCTTAGTATTTCAAACTTTATGTTAAACCACAGTTGAAAGATAACACATTCAGAGTAATAACTGAAAATAATACCATCAACTTTATTCTGCAAAAAACTGAACATACATAATGTCAAAAAAAAAAATATGAAGACATACATTGACTCCTACTAAAACTGCATATCATCAAATAAAACAACACCCATATGAGCAGTATGCTCAAGAAAGACCTTGGGTGGTAAACCTTTAGTAAGTAGATCTGCAAGCATGGAGTTTGTTCCTGTATGTTCAATTGACACTATCTTACTATGAACTTGCTCCTTAACAGCTAGAAACTTAATATCTATAGACTTCAACGAGCTTCTGTTGTTATTGGAATATAAGACTACTGATAAATTATCACAATATACTATAAGTGGTCTTTCAACACCATCTACAATACACAGCCCAGTGACAAAATTTCGCAGCCATATCGCATGATTGGTTGCCTCATAACAAACTATGAACTTTGCTGGCATAGTGGAAAGAGCTATGAGTGACTGCTTGGCATTCTTCCAGGAGATAGCGCCTCTAGCTAGCATGTAGACATAGCCAGAAGTGGATCTTTTAATACCTTCGCAACTCGCAAGATCGGAGTCAGAATACCCAATGATCTTTAAATTATCTGACTTTCGATAGGTGAGCATATAATCTTTTGTCCTCTTTAAGTATCTCATGACCCGTTTGACTGCTTTCTAATGATCCATCACAAAGTTACTTAAGTATCTGCCTAACATACCTACTATGTACGCTAAATCCGGATGCGTACAAACTTGACCATATATAAGACTCCCCACAACTGAAGCATAGGGAACCTTCTGCATTTCTTGTCATTCAATATCATTCTTGGGGCATTGACTGAGACTAAACTTCTCTCCTTTAGCAACGAGAGTATCTCTTGGCATACAATCTATCATGCCAAATCTAGTAAGTACCTTCTCGATATAGCTCTTTTGTGATAACCCAAGGACACCCCAAGAGCGATCTCGGTATATCTTATTTCCTAATACAAAATAGGTCATTTCAAAATGTCTAGTCAGAAATCTTTTGGTTTCGTGTAGTAAGCCTATATCGCTGCTAGCCAATAGTATGTCATCAACATAGAACACTAAGAAGATAAATTTACTCCCACTGAACTTGTGATACACACAGTTATCAATTGCATTAACCTCAAAACCATATGAGATAATGACTTGATGAAACTTGTGATACCATTGATGGGAAGCTTGTTTGAGATTGTAATTGGACTTCTTGAGTTTACAAACCATAGACTTCGAGTCACCTAAGACAAAGTTTTCTGGTAGCACCATGTAAATGGTTTCCTCAATGTCACCATTGAGAAAATCCATTTTAACGTCCATCTAGTGTATCTCGAAATCAAAATGAGTTACAAGTGTTATTATTGTTCTAAAAGAATCTTTCGTAAAAACTGGAGAGAAAGTCTTTTTATAGTCAATGTCTTCCTTTTGAGTGAAACCCTTAGCAACTAGACAAGCCTTATATCTCTCAATGTTTCCATTGGAATCCCTTTTGGTTTTAAAAATCCATCTACAACCAATGGGCTTCGCACCTTCAGGTAACTTGACAAGATCCCAAACGTCATCGTCTTTCATGGACTTCATCTCTTTATTCATGGCATCGATCCACTTTTGACTGTTGTCACTTTGTTTGACTTGTTAAAAGTTGATTGGACCATCTTCTATTGTCCTTATATCAAACACATGCTTTTGAAGAAATATAATGTAATCAGTAGAAATTGCACTTCTTCTTTCTCTAGTAGATCGCCTAAGTAGCACTTCTTCTTGAGGTTGTTGGGTTTGCTCTTCTGAAGCAACATCCTGATTTTGAATGGGAAAGTCCATAGAAAAATCCTCATTGTTGTCTTGGACAATGTCAGCAGACTAATTATTGTGAAGCCTCGCACGAAATCCCATTTGCATATCATATTATTGATAATGTATTTATATTGATTTACATGCATTTGGATGATATTACGTGCCTTTACCTCATTTGACGTACATTTATTATCGTTTTATGTATATTTGTATCGTTTTACGTGCAATTATGTCATCTTACGTGCCAAAAATGCTCATTTACGTGCATTTAGGTATTTTTGTATAATGTAGGCATAATTTACATCCTGGCAATACAAGTCTATCAACTAACTAGTTACAATTGAACAAAAATGACAAATTAGCAGTACATAACATAGTTGGAGGGCAAGGTGGTTATTTGGCATGTCAAAATAATATCTCACCTAATAACACTATTCTCTCCCACTCAAAACACACACAAACACACTTCACACACACAAAAACACTACATACACATACACCCATCAGACAACACACAACACACTCATACCACACAACAAACATATACACGATTCAAACACATACACTACACATACTATACCCCTCGACCAAAGAGAGAAAGGAGAAGATAAAAGAAAGAGAGGAAGATGAAGAAAGAAGAGGGGAGATTGAGCTAGCATGTTGCATCTCTTAGCCCTTGTTTGCATCTTCAACATCAACCTTGGCATTTCATCACTCAAAAGCTAGGTGATGGTTGTTTTCTTAAAAGTTTTCTAAAGATGTATTGAGCATGATTGTGATTATATATGTGTATTAGTCTTGCTATAGCTTGTATACAATAGCTTTGTTGATGAGAAGGTTGAGTATTTTGTGTTGTAGATCTAGGATTTTGAATTTGATTTGGGTGTTTGTTCATTGTTGATGTGGGCTGGTTTTGGTTGAATTAGAACCCTTGTATGATGTCTAATAGCCACATTGAACTTGTTTGTATGTTGGTAGATGGATTGGTTGTTGTATAAATGATTTGGGTAGAATTTGGGTATTTCCCGTCAACTATCCAGTCGCCCAAATAGAAGCCACAATGCCTTGCAGAAAACTCCGATCCGAGCATTACCTGCTTCTTCCGGGTGCCCGGATAAAGGCTACAACGTCCGGATGTTTGTTAGCACTGCGCAGTAATTTTGCGGAGGCCATATCTCATTCGTTTCAATTCCGAATTGAGTTCCGTTTGATTCTAGGGTTATCTAAATTCGATAAGCTTCGATTATAGACTGAAATCAGATTAATTAGAGTTTGGAAAAGTAGGTAAATTTACCTCATAAATTAGGCTAATGCAAAAGTATTGAGGATGCTTCACAGTTTTGTTTGTGCTTATATTTTATTGTCGTTTTGAGTTATTTTAAGGTATCTTTACACCCTCCTTTGGTATATGGCTATGTTGTGTCATTTTAAATGTTACTAATATTTTCAAGCATGATGGGTGTTGGTTTCATGATGAGTTAAACGCTTGCATGACGAAGTAACCTTCTTTGTTGTCCTCCACCTTGTGTCCTATGACTTCTAAATGCAAGATATTTACATGTCTAATTAGTTATGTGATAGTATGCTTGAGTAAGTTTCAACATGCTTGGATCATATATATGCTCGAATATACTTGCTACTTGTAAATCAGTTATAAACATGTTCTATCTAGTTCGTTTAATCTAAGAAATGAAGTGTTCTACGGACAAAAGCACAACACTACTTTTATGGTGGAAGTGACCTCTTGAATCCGTATGAACACCTTCTCAATTTCTTGTCCATATTATCTTATTGATCTCGCTAGGCTCATTGTTACCTCGGGAGTGTAACCTCGCCAAGGTCTTTGTTACCCTAGGAAAGTTGGCTCATATTGATCTCGCTTCGCCGAGCTCTTTGTTACCCTAGAAGAATCAAATCTTGTTTATCTCGCTGGGCTCATTGTTACCTCAGGAGTAGAACCTCGTCGATCTCTTGGTTACCCCAGGAGAATCTTGTCATGGGTTGGGTTATCTCCGGAGTGCTCTCTTGTTATACTCTTTCATTGCAATCAACCTCGCTTGGTCCCTTGAGGTCCTCGGAGATAAGAGTTACTCCTATCTTTTGAATCGAGTTGTTTCTATTCATGTTAATTGTTCTATACTTCGAGTATGAAGTTAATCTTGATATTCTGCTATACTTGATTAGCTGTTGTATATACATAGCACAGTTTTACAAAGGAGTTTGTGAAATGATAAAACCTTTACGAAAACCCTTCCTCGTTCATCTTCACTGAGCTATATGCAGGATTAGCTCACCCTCTTTTAACAATTTCAGGTGAAGATTAGCCCGAGCAAGCTCCCATGTGGTTATAAGCTTCTTTGATGTGATGAGTCGGATTCCTGCTTATGTGATCTACTTGCCTATATGTGGAGATATATTTTTTATTGTAATAAGCATGATTTTATTTAATTGAACTGTTTAAACTATTGTAATATTATTTTGGTCAACTAAATACCTAGCTAAGTGATTACTCCATGTAATAGACCTAGGTTTGGAATGTTGGCAGGTAGACTCAGGTATTGTAATATGTATTAAGGTGTTGTAAACCTTTAGTGCCGATATCTATGGGAGAATTTTGGCAGTCTGTTGGAACTTCTTGTGGAAGATTATAACTATTTAGGTTGCTACTATCAAATCCCGCAGGGTTTAAGCATTGACACATCATGTTTCGGCCTTAACCTAGCAATAGGTCGGGGTCAAGGCGTGACAATTATTGTCAATAATAACTGAAGGGAGAGGAATAGATTCATCTTCAAAGACAACATCTTCAACTTTATCTTCCCCCTCAAACTCAACATCCTCAAGAAATCTCACATTTCTCGTCTTGAAAATGGACCTAGTTAAGGGATCATAAAACTTATAACCCCTCGACCGTTTAGTGTACCTAACAAAATAGCAGCTAATAGTTCTTGAGTTCAGTTTCCTTTCATGTGGCCTATAAGGCCTTGCCTCAGCTAGACAACCCCAAATGTATAAGTGTTTTACGTTAGGCTTATTGTCCAACCATAGTTCATAAGGAGTTTTAGCTACCGCTTTACTAAGTACTATGTTCAGTATATATGTTGCAGTTTTTAGTGTCTCTTCCCAGAGTGATTCTAGTAAGGAAGAATGATTAATCATACTTCTTACCATATCCTTAAAAGTCATGTTTCGTCTCTCAGCAACACCATTCATGCTAGGTGACCCCGACATTGTGTATTATGGGACGATTCCGCATTCCTCTAGGAATTTAGCAAAGGGCCCTAGACGTTGCTGACCTGATCCATCATATCTACCATAGTACTCTCTACCATGGTCGGATTTAACAACCTTAATCTTCTTGCCCAATTGATTTTTAACCTCAGTTTTGAAGGCCTTAAAAATGTCCAAAGACTGTGACTTTTCATGAATTAAGTACAAGTACCCATAACGAGAATAGTCGTCTGTGAATGTGATAAAATACTGTTGACCATTTCACAAAGCTATAGGGAATGGACTATATATATCAGTATATATCAATTGTAAGACATCAAAACTTCTCTTGACACTTAACTTCCTAATGTTTGTCTGTTTCCTTTTGATACACTTAATGCACACCATATGGTATGTGTAATCAAGGGGTTCAAGTATTTCATCTGACACAAGTTTTTGAATTCTCTTTTTAGAGATATGACCTAAACACTTGTGTTATAGGGTGGTAGAATTCTCATTTGCTAATTTACACTTGGTACTTCTTGAAGTTATTTGTAAGGTTTCATTAAATGAAGCAATGATGTTTAACTTATATAGCTTATCAATCAAGGTAGAGCTAGCAAGTGGGCTAGCCCAGCACGGCCCGACTGAATCTTGGGTTAAGATAAATAAGCCCAGCTTGACACATATGTTTAATGGGCTGAGTTGAGCTGGGCTCAATTCTTGAAATATAGGATCCAGCTCGGCCACGAGCCCGCTACTATGAGTCTCGAGCTGGGCTGGGCCAGCCCATCTTTTTTTTTTTGTTGTGATTAGTGTGTTTTAAATTTTGATAGTTGGATTAATAACGAAAAATGCTTAAACTTAACCTTTTTTACTAAAAAAGTTAATTTAACGATTAACAAGACATAAGTTGATTGATAATATTAATATAAATGATAAAACATTACTTAACAAACCATAAGTTCACGAGACACGGATGCATTACTAATAAACATAAAAAAAAGAACATTACATAAATGTTTAAAGAAAGTTGGTAGAGAAGTTCTCCATTTTATTATGCTCCTTATGCGGGTGCTAGGCCTAGTGGTGGTGGTGGCGATGGTTGAGGATTGAAATAGTTTAGAACATTTGAGTGTTGAGATACAATATATCTTACAAGCGTTCCAGTTCTAAATTAATGACGAAATATATATTTACGTTCACAATAGTTACAAATTACATACCCATGTCCTTCAAAGTAAACGTAATGATTCCAAACATCTGAACGTAATCGTTGTATTCTCTTGTAGTAAAATAAAGTGCCAATAGGTAGTAAAATAAATATATAGTTTTGTAGTAAAATGAATTTGAATACACTAACTATTTATAAAAAGAAACTACATGTACAAATTATAATTATAAAAAAATAAAATCATATAAAATTAAACAAAACTTAACGTAAAGGACACGTCACACGACGTGTCCTTGTAAAACATAGGGATTTAAAGTCCCTCAATTGATTACAGAAGTTCTTCTGCTAGGGATGCCAGGTCCCTCTTAAATTAAGAGACTTGACATCCCTTTTTTAACAATATATAAATTATCTTATTCAAAGTAAGAGTCTATTACTAAATAAAAAGAGAAAAATAAAACAAATTTATGAATAATACTTCAAATTTTATTCACTTAATTAAATAATTACAACATAAATTATATAAAGTTAAAAAAAATTAAATAATATCTCAAACATTTATTCACTAACTTGATAATCGTAACTTACAATTAAGTTAAAGACATAAAATACACATAAAAAAATATTCTTCTTCTAAAAAAATTAAATCTTCAATAACTTCGATCTTCCATTTTTTTTCTGTCAACATCGATCATTCGACTTGAGCATTAGTTGAATTTTCTATTAAACTTGTTTTTTTTGTTGAATGTCAATATCAAGTTCAATAAGATGTTAGGTCATGTTTTATGCAGAAACCCAGTGTTTTTAGTGAGTCTGGTGCCAAGCTACTTATCAACTTATTCAATATCCTGCGACCAAGACTAAAGGCACTTTCGAATGCTACAGTAGACACCAAAATTGTTAGTAGATCATGGGTCATGATAGAAAGTACAAGATACTGACTAGACTGTGTTTTCTACCAGGCCAATACATCGAAATCAAGATCAAAGTCATCAGATGGAGACATTGTTGCCAAAGAAAAATCTAATTCATTAATTTGTGATGATGAAGAACCCGTTTTTGTTTTTTAAAAAAGTTGAAGAAATTTTGTATCAAACTTTTTACTAGTAGTACTACTAAAAGACTGTGATGAAGAGAAAGTCACATTAGAATATTGTTCTATATACATATCGAATAATAATGTCAAAGTTGAACAAAAATTTGATTTGTGGATGGAATAAATCTAAAAAATCGTACCCCATTAGACCAGCTTGAACACATAAATTCAAAATATGACAACAACAATGAATAAGAAAAAAAATTTCACTTAAAATCAGTTTACACAAACTTTGAAGTAAACATATAAAAGAAGTATTGTTGGTGAATGGTCAAAGGAGATGGAAAGTATTTTATCAGAAATATTATACTCATCTAAAATCATTAACATAGAAGTATAAATGTTGGTATAATTATGTGGATATAGAAAGACATGGAAAGAAAGTATTATTTTTTTGTAAATTCCAATCAAGGTCAATCCAATGAGCAGTTATACGCATAAAAGGAAGATTAGTTCTATTACTCCAACAATCACATGTCAAACAAATTTTAGTTGAAAGAGAGGAAAATGTTGCTTGCAAAAATTCTTTTCCATCATTAACAATTGAAAATTTTTCTTTTTTCAAAGTATTTCTTGGAATTCTTACAAAAGCAGGTTGTAAAGCCTTTTTTACATAAGCTTCAAAAGCAGGATCTTTACCAAAATTAAATGGTTTTTCAGATATAAAAACAAATTTTGCAAATTCTCTCCTATTTACTTCATGTGAATAACGTAAAGTAGTCACACAATTGGATGAAAAAAAAAATATCTAATTGAGTTTGAATTCCATCATTAAATAAATCAGGATGGATACACTCCAAATGCCTTTTTAAAGTAACTGTTCCAAAATAAAAATAAAAAGAAAATACTTTTTTGCAAATATTACAAGTAGCAATTTGTTTTTCCTTATCTTGAGTACAATATTTCCAAACATCTAAACTTGTACCTCTACCTCCTTTAGGATTAGTGTTGGGGATAGTAAACAAATTAGAGTCAATAAATGATTGCGATACTGATTGTGATTGTTCAATATTCATATATTTCAATTCAAGACATGGAGTGCTACTTTGAGAATAAGGATCGATAATCAAAATAAATATTATAATAAAACTACTATTATAATTAAAAGAATACCTCAATAAAGTTCAATTGAGGAAAAGTAAAACTCCTATTCTTGAAAATAAATTGACCACTTAAATGTTGAATCAGGCTTGAAGCTTTGAACAATTGAGAATTGAGATTCGAGAGTATTGAAATTAATTTTGAACAATTGGAATTTGGATGTTGTAAAAATATTCAACATTTAAAGATATATGGAAAATTGAGAGAAAGAAGATTGATTTGGTGTGAGAAGATTGAAAAATGATTAGGGTATTTATAAAAGTTATTAAAGAACTAAAATGTAAATAAAAAAAAATTAAAGGATTCAATCTTTTTTTAAAAAAGGCCAAGTAGTAGTTGGCAACATCTCGGTTGTCTACGGCTACTTTGCACCAAAATTGCATGCAGACTAGAGCTGGCAACATGTTTGTTGCTTTTTTTTTTTTTGTTAGTCAACATAATTTGGTTGAAGAAACTTCAACTAAACTATATGTAGGCATACATATATATATATATATATATATATATATATATATATATATATATATATATATATATTGTTTTTTTAGTCTAGCCAAGCTCTTAAGAAGTAAAGAAAAGTGTAGACTTTGTCACTTTTTTTCAATTCTGACTTTATATACATATTTTTTTTGAATTAGAGTTGCAAGTTGTAATTTATAATATCAAAGAAAAGATTTGATAACAAGTTATTTCGTATCAACTTAAAAAATAAATTATATTTTTTATTATTATATTTTTGTTAAAAAAAATAGTTTCTAGGACTTGTTAATTTATCTAAAAAAAAGTTATTAGTCATAATGCATAATATTCAATTTTGTAATAAATGGGTTCCAATTGTGCTTATATTTTTTTGGGCTTGATTTGGGCTCAAGATGGACATTATTTGGGCTCGAAATGGGCCTGAGTTGGGTTCAAACTGGGCTGGGCTTGGGCACAAATGGGTTGGGTTAAAAAATATATAACCCAGCTCAGCCCACCTATATGTGGTAGATTGGGTCGAGTCGAACTCACTTTCAATCGAGTTGGGCTGGGCCCGAATTGTCGTGTGTTGGGCTGAACTGGGTCTATTTCAGCCCGGCCCAAATGCCACCTCTAAATCAAGGAGCCAGTCGTAACAAGAGAAGAATTAAAAAAAAAAAAACTAATTTTATTGTTTCCAAAAGAACAAGAATAACCGTATTTGTCCAAAACAGAAACGAAAACCAAATTCCGCCTAAACGATAGTACTACATTAGTCTATCTTAATTCAATAAAATGACCAGTATTGAAAGACAATCTAAAGGTCTCGATGGCTTCAACAAGAACTGTTTTGTCCTCAATGGCTTCAACAAGAATTGTTTTGTCATCGCTCACGTAGATGAATCTTTCAGCATCACTTGGCGATTGGTTCTACAAGCATCCCTGTATAGACGTACTTGTATGAGTAGTAGCACCAGAATCTACCCACCAAGTATAAACAGGTACAGAAGCTAGATTAAGTTCAGAACAAACCAAAGTAAGAAGTATACCTTTCTTTACACGTCATGTGGCGTACTTGGAACAATTCTTCTTCACATGCCCAGGTTTCTTATAAAAATAGCAAGTGAATTCCTGATCCTGCGTCTTTTGTTACTTGCTGGGTTGCAAAGTTCCCACTGCGGCATCCTTATTGTTTTTTCCCTTTTCGCTTACTGTTCTTTGAGGTAGTTGCCACATGAGCACTTTCAGTCTTGTCTTGCTTCAATATATCCTCTTCTTGCACACAGTGGGAAATGAACTCATTAAGAGACCATTTATCCTTTTAAGTATTATAACTCACAATAAACTGTCCGTAGTGTGCAGGAAGGGATATGAGTACTAGATGCACGAGCAAGTTGTCAGACAGCTCTAACTTTAGTGTCATGAGTTTTGAAGCGATGTTAGACATCTCCATAATGTACTCCCTTATCTAGACAATGTCAGCTAAAAGCTTGTTTATCTCAGCCTTTTCAGTCTTAGCGAATGTTTTCTCTATTTCTATAAGAAAACCCTTAGCAGTTACCTTATCAGACATGCCGTCCCAAAATGCTTCTGGAATGCTGCATTTTAGTATCATTAGACTAAGGCGATTAGAACGATCCCACTTCTCAAAGTTCACTTTATCCTCAGATGAACTTGTATACGTAAGAGGAGTGTGTTGTTCTTTCCTTAATGCATAGTCTAAATCCATGCAGGCGAGAACTAACAGAACGTTCTTTTTCCAACTCTTAAAGTTTGTGCCATTAAGCACAAGAATTGAATTTATGTTGTCAGTAATATTAGTAGCAGTAGATGTAACTAAAAAAAAATTGAGAACAAACAAATAACATAAGCTCACTAATTTGAAAATTCATGTCAAGACATTTATACAAGTTTTAAAAACGAAAAAAACATGTAAATATAAGACATAAATGTTATTGCAACTATAGTGGTGGGCCCATTTAAACAAGATACCTAGCACATCATCAATGACCTTCATTTGGGCCGATCATTAACTTGTAAGTGGTACTCTTCATGCAGAAATCAAATGTTGATAACAAATCCGATCAAACAACAACCTTCCTTTGGGCCGACGTGTTGTCCACATAGAAACTTTACAATTATCACACATTTATTTTCGCAGGTGTGTTTGCTATTTGGCCGATCAATGACCTTCTTTTAGGTCGATCATTAATTGCATAAATAACAAACACACACATCTTATTATCTCAAAATAAACTAATCTACGTAAAAGTGGTTATTTTGTCAACGTTTTACTTTAATTAATTTATTTCAAGATAAAAGACATAAATGTAGAATAAAATCTACAATTTAATTTTTTTAAAAATAAACCTTGAAATTTTCAATATATGTATATATATATATATATATATATTATTTTGCACCAGTTAGATAACAAAGATTTCATGTATTGCCATTAATGAAATCTCTTAAGCAAAATAACTGCAGTACATTAACTTGAGGCCCAGAGATCGAATGAGAAATTAGTATGATAGTTTAATGCAGACTCTCTATTTGTTTGCCATAAAATATTTTGCTGGAAAATATTTTATATATTTTTTGATATTTGGTAGGATATAAAATTTGGTCAAACGTAAAATATTTTTTATTTAACAATTGCGACTATTTTTGCTTAATTTTATGGTGTTTGGTAACACCAAAAAATTGGTCAACTATAAAATATTTTACAGTCACCAATTGTGGCTAATACAAAATTTTGTAAAATATTTTCATGTCTTTTGGAAAAAGAAAATATTTTATAGAACTCATTATATATCCAAATATCAGAAAATATTTTCTAGCATTCTATTTTCTAGTAAAACATTTTTTCCCAACAAGTTATTTTACGGCAAACAAACAGAGCCAAAGAAAGTATTTTATTTTTAAGAAAATATTTTCCACTGAAAATATTTTGCACAAGCAAGTTATTTTATGACAAACAAACGAGGCCTAAGTAACATCAATACGATTACGTGGCCCAATGGATAAAATGGTGGTCTTTGGTACCAGAGGTTCTGGGTTCGATCCCTAGTAGAGTTGTTTGTCAATATTTTCCTACCTTTTGTTTCTCATCAAATATAATGCACGATTGCAAAATAATAAGAGATTTTATTTTTGCTAGGTTTCGAACCTAAGCTATCATGAACTTAATGCATACCTTTAACCACTAAGACAAGCTTTTTTTTTGTTACAAAACTGAATCGAGTGAAATAAATAAAGGCCGAACACACTAAATCAAGCAGTGACAACATATTTCTCATAATTGATTTTTTTTTTGGTCAAAAGAGAATAAATTGCATAAAAGCATACAAATTAACCAACCCATGTGGGGTGGATATCATGCGAAAGAAGATTCATCAAATGCTGGTGAATATACGAACTCTAATTAACAGACAATTCTTCCTTACGCCTATATTTTACAATCCAGTCACAAGGTTGATTGGTCGTTCTTCTGATGCATTAAAAACTCACCCTCGAGTCTTCGGCAACAATCTTCTTAATGTCCTCCACAATGACAGACGCTCTCTAATAGAGAGCAGTCACCGGAGCACTGATTGCTTTAAAAACGTCATGTGCATTGTTTTTAATGATGATGCTAGACTGTTGTATCTGTTTTACAAATAAGCACGCATTACAAATTGCATAAGCTTCCGCTTCTACTGCTGAAAAATAGCGAAACAGGCCGGCCTAACCAAACTCCATTGAACCCCTCCAATCCCGACCAATAAATGCACAAGTAGTTTTCCCATTCTTTTCCCACGAGGCGTCAACATTCACCTTAACTGTACTTGGCATCGAGGGAACCCATTGCGTTGGCGGCTCTCGATTGGCAACATCTCTTCTGTCATTCCTGCTTCTCTACGCGTTGTTTTCACTGAACCATTCTGCCAAAGTATACTGCACTCTCACAACCGTCTTCTGAATATCAATAGCCCTCCCATTAATAGCACCCTAATTTCTCTCCTTCCAAATCTGCCAGCAACAAAGGGCAATCTTGGTTGTTGCTTCTTCCTTGTTGTACCGCGCATCACAGCATCTCTCAGTAAACCTCAAAAACCACTCACTGAACCTTCCTGAACCAACAAGATTAATAGCACACGATAGAGGGGAAGCACACCAGAATCTCTAAACCCAAGGATAAAAGAGAAGCAGATGTTCAACTGTTTCCACGCCTTGATTATACAAAGTACACAAAGGGGACGATACAGATTTCCTCATGAAGTGATTCTCTTGGGTTGGGAGACAATTTCGGCACACTTTCCACATAAAAAAGCTCACATTTGGGGGGACATTCAGGGACCACATTAGTCTCTAAACATCAATAGGGGCCTGGTAGGATGAGCTAGCTCTCCCTCTATCGATTGGGCTTCTATTGCATAGCACCTCTCTAGCCACATGGTATCCTGATTTAATCGTATATTGCCTATTCTTGCTTGGGTTCCAAATCACGCTGTCTTCTTTCTCAAACCACGGGAGAACAATAGCAAAGATCTCCTGAACAATGGTTCTATCAAACTAGTGGTGAATCATCTCCTCATTCCATCTCTTCTGATCTTGAAGGATCAACTCGCTAACCCACGTTGGAGAGTTTGGGCTCCTTTGCCGAATAGTCTCCGCACTCGAAATCTGTTTATCCTTCCAAATATTCACAGTCTTACCGTTTCCAATCCTCCACAATGTTCTTTTTTTAAGGAATTCCTTTCCCTGAATAATACTTCTCCAAGACCATGATGATTGCCTTTTAATCCTTGCATTCCAAAAGCTGTCATTTGGGAAATAAATTCCTTTAAGAATAGTTGCAGACAAGCTGTTAGGTTGACAGGAAATTCTCCAAGCCTATTTTCCAATAAGTGTCATATTGAAGCAGAAAAAATCTCTGAATCCAAGACCCTCTTCCATTTTTGGCTTTTTTAGCTCTTCCCACTTAAGCCAATGCGATCGAGATTCATCAATCCTTCCCCACCAGAATCTAGCTGCCATCGAGGACAAGGAGTTGCAAACCTTCTTAGGGAACAAAAAGGACGACATGGCATAAGACGGGAGGGCCATCAAGACTGCTTTAATAAGAACAACTTTCCCTCTATCTGAGAGGATATTACTCTTCTATCCTTGCAACTTGGACTCACACCTTTCTTGAACCCAGCTCAAGGCTTCCGATTTAAACCTGCCCCATTCCGCCGGGAAGCCAATATATTTTTCAATCTTATCTGACTGTTTGACACGAAGAATATCCACAATTCCTCTTCGAGTTCCGTCAGGCGTATTAGGGCTAAAAACAACAATTAACTTGTTCAAGTTTAGACTTTGACCTGACGCAAAGTAGTATCTATAGATCACATCTTGCAAGATGATAACTTCCTTATAGGTGGCCTCAAAAAAGAAGATCGAGTCATCTACAAACAGGAGGTGAGTCAGAGGGGGGCAAGACTTAGTGATTCGGTAGCCATTCAACAAAGATCTACTAAGTTGCCTTTTAATCAGAGCCGAAAGAGCCTGAGTAAGGATAAAGAAGAGATAGGGGGATAGAAGATCCTCTTGCCTAATCCCTCGGGAGGGAATGATAGTCTCAGATGGACGCCCATTGATGAGAATGTTAAAAGACACTGAGGAAACACACTTCATAATCCACCTGATCCACAAATCATGGAAACTCATTCTTCTGAGGACCCCTGATCGCGTCGTTTTGCGCTCAAAAATAGTAAAGTTAAATTATTAGAAATATTGCTTACCTTGAATTACCTCTAGCTGTGGCGAGTAGAAGGTTGATCCACGGAGATTGGGTTATCAAATTATGTTAAGTCCTTAATTTAAAATTGTTTGACTATCTCCCGTCACAGATAAGTTTGATTAAGTCCAAAAGTCCAGAAGTACATTAAATTAAGTCCAAAAGTCCAAAGGTACGATAAATTAAGTCCAAAAGTCCAAAGGTATAGTAGTAACAAGATCCAAAAGTGAATTAGACAAATGTATTAAACTAAAAAATCACAACACTCAACAATGAAAATCCAAAGGGTTAATGATTCAGGATGGTTATAACTCGGTATACGCAAGTATAAAGTTATTGATTGAGATTTAAAGTTAAATCCTTCAGAAATAGGGCTACAAGCTCCCACTACTGAAATGAACCTTTAATTACATAAGTGAGAAGATTAATTAATTAGCAAGACTGGATGTGTTGGCATAACCTAACGATATCCAATCTTTTAATTAATCTTTAACTTATGTAACCCGGAGGTGTCGGTACAACCAGACTAGAATCCATCCGAGGTAGTCTCGTATTGCCACTGGTTTACAAAACCGGGCGTATATGTATTTTCAATTAAATATAACATAACTACAAGTATACGTATATTAATCAAAGAATACTTGGAAATAAAAATACGAGACTTTATTAAATCTGAATCAAAACATATGTACAAGAATAACCTCATACATACCACCCCAAATCTTGGGTCTAGTATGCCATAATAAACTTTAAAGTACACAAATTCATAACGAAAACCAAAAAATAAAGAATACTTATCGTGTTTGAACGGATTTTGATAGACCAGTATGACTTTAATATGCTGATAGTTCACTAGACCCTTCCCTCGGGATTTTAACTTTCACACAAACTAACTACTAACAAAAACACTTTAAGAAATCACTCAAACACTCATAATAGCAACAGAAAATAAGCTAAAGAAAATCTGGTACGTTTTGTTATTGAAAACTGCGGCTTTTATAGGCAAAAATGCAAGGGGGCGCTCGAGCGCCCTTCTGCACTTTTGAATATTTTATTTTTTCTGTCATTTTCGTTCTGCATTCTGCTGCTCAATTATCGGCCTTTTTTAAAAAGTGGCACTCGAGCGGGAAAAAAGGGGCGCTCGAGCTCCCTTCTGGCTATGGTAGGTGAACTTTGACTTTGACCAGCTCGATTGACTTTAACCATTGACCAAAAAGTTGACCGAGTCTATTCCAAGGTTTTTCAGCGTCCTAAATCCGTTTTCGAACTTGGTTTGGCCAAATTCAGTCTCGAATTGCTTGTTTTGAAGTTGTTCTACCCTTTTCCTTTAGTGTTGCGCCGAATATTCGCTTCAAAAATTGATTTTTATGGCCCTTTTTGTTCTTTCTTCTTTCAAACCTATATTGCACTAAATTTGTGTAAAATATACAATTAAACTTGAAATAATAATACAATATGCATGATTCAATAGGTTAAAGTTACTAAAAATACAGATTTATCAACCTCCTCAAACCCATTCTTTGCTTGTCCTCAAATAAAGGCATCAATTACTTCATATATTCATAAATTTTAAATCTAAGCGGTCAATGTATTCATACAGTTATATTTTATAAAATTACAAAATTAACAATGAATTTGTCTTCCAAACAATTCACCCCAAGAAATCGTTTTTTTTTTATCTTGAATAAATGAAACCAACTTAATTACAAAAAATCATTTGAGCCTTTTTAAGCACTAATAACTCAATTAAGAGGTAAGAAAATTAATCATGCAAAATTTGTAAAATCGAAAATATTTTTTATGGATAGTCATCAAATATTAAAACTCAACTACCTTCCAAATCATGTAATACTCCCTTAGTTTTTTTTATATATTTATTTTTTTATTTGTTTTATATATGAATAAATGACTCGAATGGTAGATGTTGGTTGATTCAAAGACATTCTTGAAGTATTGCCTTTCTTTGGTTGAATTGTATTTAGTGAAAGAAGGCTTGTGTGGCAGGATTTTTATTGGTAGTTCTTTCATAACCAAAAATGCTCAAAAATTATTAGACAAAAGTATTTTGTTATGAGTTTCTTTTCTGCCTCTTTTTGCTGAATCAACATTTTTTAAATTTGAATGATATTGAGCGAGTCATCTGAACATTTTTTTTTCAAAGGAGTATACCGATCTAGAAAAATAAGTCAAATTTTAATAAAACATAACGTCTCACATTGAAAACATCTCAATTTACTCATTTTTTGATAATTAATCAAAAACTTCTAATTGAATCATGTGACGCTGTTAGGATGTAATAATAGTTAACAAGGTTTCAGAAAAAAAATCCAGATACAAATTCAACTCTTAGAGGCTAATCATTTTTCCATTCCAAATTCACAATTAATTCGAAAAAATTATCACAATCCAACCATATTTCAACAATTAACCACTCAAATTTAATTATTATGAATAAGTGAATCAAGAAAATTTTAAAAACTTTTAAAATTTTTAACAAATGGTATCAACGATTTTTTCTTACCTCCTCAAACCTGAACCGTACATTGTCCTCAATGTAAGAAAATAATGCAATGCATTGCAAATTAAAAAGATAGATACAACCTGATAAAAATTCCAAGCATTGCTTCTTAAAAATTTTCTGAAAGAAGAATTGTCAAATAAAATTTCAAAAACCAACATTAGCTGTGAGTGAAATAAAAACTAAAATTTAAAGACAGATGAAATAAAAAACAGAAACTAAAATAATATAGAAAACACGCCACTGAATTACGATAGTGGTGGTGGCTGAGGATCTGAGCCTGAACCTCTCATTGAAGCAAGTTCAGCTCGTAATGCAGAAAACTCTTTCTTCTATGACTGTTTAAATTCAGCAAATTCAGCTTTCAGTTCACCTATGTCTCCCAATCCTGCAACAAGATTAGTATTCATGGCTTGCAGTTCTCTGTACATTTTTTCCATTAATGATTCTTCAAATTGATCACCCTGTTGTTGGGAAGAAATGGTGCCTTCAGCAGATTGAGTGGAAGGTTGTGAAGCATTTAATGCTAAGGGCATTTTTCGAACAGCATGCTCCAAATGTTTAAAACTCTTTAAGAACTCCGATTCACCATATGAAGTAATAGGGAGATCCATGAATGGCTCATCAGATGCAAAAGGAAAATCAAATCGTTGAAGCAAAGAAATTATCAGTCGAGGAAAACGAAGTGTAGATGTAGCATCAAACGTCCTCATGTGGTTTATAAGACTCATTATGTTGTCCCCAATAACATCCCCAACATCAAAAAGAGCACCTTGATAAATCCAATATAAAACTTGTAAAATAACTCTCGTCCTCTCATGATCATGACCATAAGGGCAAAGGTTCTTTTTAACAATGATATTTGTTAACCACATGTCCCTTGGAAGGGTAGATCTCCTTATACCCATACCGTGTGGTAGAACTGGACCCCCACAAAAATTTGTAGCAATGTCTAAATCGGTAGTTGTAGCAGGGAAATCCATATTTTTCTCATAAAAATAATCATGCCCACACAGTATAGTCATGATATCAGCAGTAGTAAATTGAAATTCAAAACCATCAATTGATGCAGTAAATTTTTCATCATCGTACGAAAGATGCTCATAAAAATAGCGAATGAGACGAGGAAAAACAAGAACATCATCAAAAGGTGGGTGCAAAAAACAATCAAGAAAATAACCCTCAAAAAATTCAAAAGCACGTTGCCCACCTTCGAAGGTTCTTAAAGCATCCGAAAAATTAGTTTCGGCCTCAATTTGAGCATTGTCAAGTCTTGCAGTCAATGATATTTTTTTCCTTTTAGGAGCCATAGTCTTAATAACAAAAAAAACTAAATCAGAAAAAAAAATCACAACAATTTTTTTTTTATATTTTTTTACGTAAATACTATTTATTCAAACAACACCAAATAACAACCTCAAAATTATCCTTAACACAACATTTATAAATCATCTGGTTAAATTTTCTAACATTGAAATAATTCATAAATCCTAGATTTAGGGCAACAAGAAAATAATAGACATAAATGAATCTACATAAATCTGAAATTTTTTTAAATTTTCGGGTTTTTTTTTAAACAATAATTTTTTTAATTTTAATTTTAAAGGAATTCTAACAGAAAATTAAAATTAAAATCTAACCAAATTCTATATACAATCTATATAGATACACATATGCATACACATATACATACACATACATACACATATACATACATATATACATACATAAATCTGAAAAAAATAATACCAAAACGAAGATTAAGAGCTATAGAACAACAATAAACTGAAAATAAATAGTAACAAGCATCCTAAAGCCTTCAAATATGCGTATATACATATGTAAATAAATATGTAAAAATAGATCTAATATTTGAAATAAACTGGAAAAAAAATGCGAAAATAAGAAAGAAAGCATAAAAGTTAACCTTGGAATGTAGATCTGGAGAAAGTTCAGGGTGGGGAAAGGTTTTGGTGAGTTTTGTAGGGGATTTCCGTGGGTGGGGGGTATTTTGTTTAGGTTTGAGTCTGCTGCAGTCGGGGCTTTCGTTATAAGCCTCGACTGTTATTGCAGGCGCTCAAGCGTCCTGCTGTATTTTTTTAGTGAATTTTTTTTTAAAATAATTGGTAATAAATAACTACATATATAGCAAGCTAACATAAATATATATATATATATATATACACATTATTTAACAGAAATATCTTGACATAAATAAAAATACATAAATATAAAAATATAAATGCAAAAACCATAAACAAACCACACTATTTTATTAATCATAAAGACATTACATAAAAGAAATGAAAATACAACAACAGAAGACTATCCCTTAAACCTAGAAATGTATGATTAACTTTAATAATTTCTAATATACCTACGATCCCACTTGACTAGGAGATAAATAAGAAAAATGTAAATAATGAAAATGCTTGCAAAATAGTACACGACCATGGCAAATTGATTAGGCGTGAGAGTTCCGAATATTATTGTGTTGAATGCAGCAAAATGAAAGAAAAATTTATATATAGAGAGAGAGAAAACGGTAGTGGAAAGAAAGGAAAATGAGGAGAAGAAGAAAGAAAGAGGGCTTTAAAACCGTCAGTTAGGTCGTACCGCGCTCGAACGCCCTTTAGGCGCGTTTGAGCGTGGTTCTTCCCGTTTCTGCCTTAGATGCTTTTGCAAATTCACAAAGTAGGAAGATATAATCTTCCTCAAACCTATTTTCTACAAATTCAAAACTAATTTTTTTTATATATATAAAATAAAATAAAATAGGTACAAGAGAAAAATAAACACATGAATTTTAAACCATTTAAATACCCTAAAGTAAGTGTAAGAATATACAAATGAACATTGACCAATAGTCATCCATCAAAATTCAAACCTTAAATATGCTTCCAAAAGAAACAGTTGGATCCAGATTTAATTTAAGAAAATTTGAGTTTAGACTAAATTTAGAGTTCATCAACTTAACGAAGAGTTGTCGGCCAATTTGGAAGGCAACATTGGAAGCCTGGGAAAAACAAAAATAGGATCCCAACCCTATTTCAGTTTCATACCTATGCAGCAAAGTAAACCACATCCGAACACTAAGTGAATGGCATTAAAATTTGGAAAGTAAATCTACCCGCCATAGCGTAAGAACTGGCCGAAGCAGAGGTGATGAATCACGTATCACTTACCCCTCATAATGGTATTAGTTATCTTTCTCTCAAATACCATGAGAGCCACTATTTTTATAACGGTGGAAATAGACCTCCTAACGTTGAAGTTAACGCCAATTTAAAGCTAATTGGTAACCAAACAATAACATCTAGGACGAACCTTGGAATGCTAACGCCACAAGATCTTAAATTACCCAGAGATCACTTGGGTTTATGTGAGGCACACACCCTAGTACAAACAACACCCTGTTTTATTCTCAGACAGTCACTACCGAATGTTGCCACTGTGTACCCATCCTCCCACCCATTTAGGATGAGCGCGTCACATAAATTGTCAGACTTTTTCCTTCTAATCAGGAATGGGCACTAGAACTGTTTAATGTCGGCCAGCAAGACATACACACACAGTTAAGTGTCATAGTTTAACGCCTTCGGGCAAAAGAATTTCTTTTTATTTTTAAATATATTAAAATCAAGGGACTAGCTCTTCCAGAGGTTTCTGTGTTTACGCCATCCAATACTTTCCTTCGGCACTCACATGGGGCCACAGCCAGTTCCACAGGGTCAAGAGGAAAACAATGGGGTTTTATGTTACAGACAATACCGTTTGGTGAATGCTCTCACTCCTAACTATCTTATCAAGTAAAGCCCAACAAACCCAAACTACATTAAGCTGGTGGACTAGCAAGTACTGTTAGAAAGAGTTGCACTGGTCAGACAACCGCACACAGAAGACGTACAGTGACCACTAGTGTCATGACAATTATACCTTTATGAATGTTTCTGAAGGCTAAGACCCAAACTAGTTTAAGCTAGAGAAAGACTCATTTGGTACTAAATAAAAATAACAAAAAGAATAAAAATAAAATTTAAAATCCTAAGTTGCCTCCTAGGAGCGCTAAGTTTAACGTTTTCAGCCAGACATAATTACTTTGAAATTGCTACTCTGCAGGGATTGGATTCTTAAGTTCAATTGACTCTTCACCCCAATTCTTTAACTGGATCGCTGGTTTTAGCCTTTGTCCATTTACAAACATAGTTTTTCCATTTGTTTTTTCTTTTATCTTGACAACCCCAGACATAAAAACTTGTTCAACGTTAAATGGTTCATCCCACCTAGACCTCAATTTTCTTGGAAATAATCGTAACTTAGAATTAAATAACCACACTTCTTCTCCAGGAATAAATGACTTCCGAATAATTATTTTATCATTCGTTCTCTTCATTTTCTTACTGTAAATCTTGGCATTCTCGTATGCCTCTAAACACATCTCTTCAAGTTCATTTAGATGGAATAATCTGTTTTTACCAGCTTTCTGCAAGTCAAAATTCACAGTTCTAATTGCCCAATAAGCCTTATGTTGTAACTCAACAGGTAAATGACATGTTTTTCCAAAAACTAAACAAAAAGGTGACATTTCTATCGGAGTTTTATATGCAGTTCTATATGCCCAAAGTGCATCATTCAATCGAGTGGACCAATCCTTCCTATCAGGTCTTACTATCTTTTCAAGGATTGATTTAATTTCCCTATTAGAAACCTCAACCTGTCAACTAGTTTGTGGGTGATATGGAGTTGCAACCTTATGAATGACTGAATATTTTTTCAACAATTTCTCAAAAGTTCGGTGAATGAAATGACTTCCACCGTCACTAATGATGGCTCTTGGAATTCCAAACAGACAGAAAATGTTTTCTTTTATGAATTTCATCACAATAGTATGATCATTAGTCTTTGTTGCAATTGCTTCAATCCATTTAGATACATAATCAACACCAACCAAAATGTATTGAAAACCAAAGGAGATGGGGAAAGGACCCATGAAATCAATACCCCAAGCATCAAAAAGTTCACAAACCACGATGGGATTTAAGGGCATCATATCTCTTTTTTCCCATGTTACCTATCTTTTGGCATCTTTCACATGCCTTGCAAAACTCATAAGTGTCCTTGATTAATGTGGGCCAATAAAATCCACTTTGCAGAACTTTGATAGTCGTCCGTCGTCCTCCAAAATGTCCCCTACATTCCTGCGAATGACAAAATGACATGATACTTAGTTGCTCAGATTCGGGTACACATCTACGAATAATTTGATCAGAACAAATACGGAACAAATGAGGATCCTCCCAGAAATAATGCTTTGCAATTGAGAAAAATTGGTCTATCTCAGCCTTGTTCTACTCCTTAGGTATTTTACCAACTGCAAGATAATTCATAATATGAGCATACCAAGGAAGTTTAGGAGTAGAAATTAACAGTAACTGTTTATCAGGAAATGTATCTCTCAAGGGTAACTCATTTTCTGTTTCTTGAGTTATAATCCTTGACAAATGATCAGCAATAACATTTTCTCGACCTTTCTTATCCTTGATTGTTAAATCAAAATCTTGAATTAATAACAACCATCGAATAAGCCTAGGTTTAGCATCTTTCTTTTCCAACAAGTATCTTAATGCCGAGTGGTCAAAATAAATGATTATTTTTTACCCTAACACATAAGACTGAAACTTTTCTAATGCAAAAACTACAACAAGCAATTCTTTCTCTGTGGTGGTATAGTTTTTATGCGCATCATCCAAAGTTTGGCTGGCGTAATAAATCACACAAGGAACACGATCCTTGCGTTGACCTAAAACAGCTCCTATGGCATAATCCGAAGCATCACACATAATTTCAAAAGGAAAAGAATAATCTGGTGGTTGGATCACCAGAGCAGTGGAAAGTGCATTTTTCAGTGTTTCAAAAGCAGTAACACATTTTTCATCAAATTGAAATGGAGTATCATGTGCCAACAAATTCGATAAAGGTCTAGTAATTTTACTAAAATCCTTTATAAATCGTCGGTAGAAACCAACATATCCAAGGAACGATCTCACCTGTTAACAGTTGTTAGAGGGGGCAAATCAGAAATAATATCAACCTTAGCTTTATAAATCCGAACTCCTTCCTTGGATATAATGTGTCCGCGAACAATTTCCTCTTGAACCATGAAATGACTTTTCTCCCAACTAAGTATGAGATTGATTCCTGACATCTTTTCAACACCAAAGAAAGATTATTCAAACAAGTGTCAAATGAAGAGCCAAAGATAGAAAAATCATCCATAAAGACTTCAACAAATTCATCCATCATATCAGTGAAAATAGACATCATACAGCGTTGAAAAGTGGCTGGTACATTACAAAGGCCAAAAGGCATTCTTCTATAAGCAAACGTGCCAAAAGGACATATAAAAGTTGTTGTTTCCTGATCTTCAGGGTCCACAGGAATCTGATTGTATCCCGAGTACCCATCAAGAAAAGAGTAATAACCTTGTCCTGCCAACCTGTCCAAAATTTGATCAATGAATAGTAAAGGCAAATGATCATTTTTTGTTACAGCATTGAGTTTCCTATAATCAATACATACACGTCATCCAGTTGTGGTGCGGGTAAGTACCAATTCACCTTTATCATTTGCCACAACAGTGATTCCTAATTTCTTAGGTACAACATGTATAGGACTAACCATTTACTATTCGAAATAGGATAAATGATACATGCATCTAACAACTTCACTATTTCTTTCTTTACAACTTCTCTGATGTTCGGGTTCAGCTTACGTTGCATCTCTCTAGATGTCTTGGCTTCATCTTCTAAATTAATCTTATGCATGCAAAAAGAGGGATTTATTCCTTTAAGGTCTGCAATAGTCCATCCTAATGTTTCCTTATTCTTAGACAACACATCTACAAGTTTAGCTTTCTGCTCCAAAGAAAGGTTAGAAGCAGTAATGGCTGGAAGTGTCTGTTCTGCCCCTAGAAAAACATACTTGAGATGACTAAGAAGTTGCTTCAGTTCCAACTCAGGAGGAGATTGTATAGAAGGAAGCTTGGGTTCTTTAGAAAGAGTCAATGATGGTTCTATTGCACAAACTTGAAGTTCTTCATCAGATCTTAAATTGCTTTCTAAAGGTTCATCAGATTTCCCCCCAAACCTATTCAACACTACTTCATCATCATTCAAAGTATTCTCCAAAAAATCTTTTCACATA
The DNA here is from genome assembly GCA_037974665.1 of Ehretia macrophylla. Classification (NCBI taxonomy): domain Eukaryota; kingdom Viridiplantae; phylum Streptophyta; class Magnoliopsida; order Boraginales; family Ehretiaceae; genus Ehretia; species Ehretia macrophylla. The sequence goes on along the minus strand of CM075764.1, from coordinate 8,235,889 downwards.
AGACTAAGAAAAGACTCTTCAATTAATGGATCAATCTTATCAAGAATAAAACATTCAAGGCCATCATCTCTATCTACAAACCTAGCAGCATTAGCAACATTCAGCTTTACCTTAATATCTCCAAATGTAAACTCTAATTCTTCAATTGCATAGTGAATTTTTGCATTAGTTGTTGCTAAAAATGGTCTCCCTAGTATAACTGGAGTTTGGAACTTATGAGTGTCTCTTGGTTCCATATCTAGCACAACAAAATTCACAGGAAAATAAAATTCATCAACCTTTATCAACACATCTTCAATCATGCCCCTAGGAATTCTAAGTGATCTATCAGCCAGTTGAAGGGTGACAGTAGTATGTTTTAATTCTTCTATATCTAACTGCTCAAAAAGATTAAAAGGAAGAAAATTCACACTAGCTCCTAAATCAAGAAGGGCACGATCTACACAATGATTACCAATATATCAAGGAATGGTGAATGCACCTGGATCTTTCAATTTTGGTGGAACATGAGAAGTAAGAATGTTGCTTACCTTTTCAGTTAATCTTACTTTGTTTGATATCAAAGCTGAATTCCTTCTTTTCTGAGTGCACAAATCCTTAAGAAACTTTGCATAAGCAAGAATTTGCCTGATGATTTCTAACAGAGGTAAATTGATTTTAGCTTGCTTAAAAGTTTCAAGCATTTATTCCCTTTTTGAATCTTTATTAGGTGGATTACCTAATGCCTGTGGAAAGGGTGCCTTGGGACTCAGTGTCAATGAAATATTTTCATGTGAAATTAAAGTTTCAGGTTCATTTGCAGTTTCTTGTGATGAATCAACAGTAACTTGAGACTTAGCTTTTTGTTTTGCAAGTCTTGCATTTTCGTAAGCTTCAACACTTACCTTGTTATCAACTTTCTTACCACTTCGCAATGTAGTGACAGCTTGAAGATCCTCTACTATTTGACTTGTAGATGCTACATGGGCCTTACCTTTTGGGTTTCTATTTGGTTGGCCAGGGAGTGTTCCTTCTTCCCTTTTCTGAATTGTGTTAGCTAATTGCCCAATTTGTCTTTCCAAGTTGGCACTGCCTTTGTATGTGTACTTACCAGTTGCATAGTTGGTTCCCAATTATGAAGTTTTTTCAAAACCTGTTCTTCAAAAGTAGTCTCATAAGAATTGGAACCTGAATTAGAGCTCGTAGGTACCTGTCCTTGTGGAACTGAATGAAATCCTGGAGGATAACTTCTTGGTCTTTGTTGTTGAACATCTTCCCAATTCTGATCCCACCAGAAATTTGGATGATCTCGTGTACCTGGATTATAAGTGTTAGAGAATGGATCATAACTACGGGAATATCTATAAGTAGCACAAGCTTGCTCTGAAATTGAATTGGGATTTGATACAAGAACACCTTCATCTGAATCAACTACATGCAATGATTATTTCCTTTTAACCATTTTTTCCAAAGCAAGAGTTAGATTTTCAATTTTTGATGTCAAAGAATTATAATCATTTGAACCTACACTTTTTCTCTTTTCTCTAGATGAAGTTGCATGTTTTCGTGAATTGTTGCTCAGTTTTATGAACAATTCAGTGGCTTCTTCTAGAGATTTTTCAAGAAGTGAACCATTACAAGCTGAATCGAGCAAACTTTGATTATGCTCATTTAATTCTTGATAAAAATTCTGAGCTAATTGCCAATCTGGAATACTATGGTGTGGATTTTCATAAGTTAAGGTTTCAAATCTATCCCAACTCTCATGATGTACCTCTCCAGGTAACTGAGAAAAATTATTTAATTGATTCCTACATTCATTGATTTTTGAGGAAGAGTAAAATCTTTCAAGAAATTCTCTTTGCAATAGATCCCAAGAAGTAAAAGAACCAAATCATAATCTGTAAAGCCAATTTTGTGCTTGACCCATTAAAGAGTAAGGAAACAATCTCAATTTAACAACCTCTTCTGAGGCAGTTCTAGTATTGATCGATCTGCATGTATGAACAAAAGTATTAATGTGATCATACGGGTTTTCATTAGAAAGACCGTGGAACAAAGGAAGCATTGAAATTATATGAGACTTTATTTTAAAACCATCATCAGTTTCAGGTTTAAAGTTAAGTCCTTCAGAAATAGGGCTACAAGCTCCCACTACTGAAATGAGCCTTTAATTACATAAGTGAGAAGATTAATTAATTAACAAGACTGGATGTGTTGGTACAACATAATGATATCAAATCTCTCAATTAATCTTTCACTTATGTAACCTGGAGGTGTCGGTACAACCAGACTAGAATTCATTGGAGGTAATTTCGTATTGCCACTGGTTTACAAAACCAGGCGTATATGTACTTTCAATTAAATATAACATAACTACAAGTACACGCATAATTAATCAAAGAATACTTGGAAATAAAAAATATGAGACTTTAATAAATCTGAATCAAAACATATTTACAAGAATAACCTCACACATACCACCACAAATCTTGGGTCTAGTGTGTCATGATAAACTTTAAAGTACACAAATTCATAACAAAAATCAAAATCAAAGAATACTTATCGTGTTTGAACGGATTTTGGTAGACCGGTATGACTTTGATATGCTGATAACTCACTAGACCCTTCCATCGGGATTATAACTTTCACACAAACTAACTACTAACAAAATCACTTTAAGAAATCACTCAAACACTCACAATACCAACAGAAAATAAGCTAAAGAAAATCTGGTACGTCTTGTTACTGAAAATAGAGGCTTTTATAGGCAAAAATGCAGGGGGCACTCGAGCGCCCTTCTGCACTTTTGAATTTTTTATTTTTTTCTGTCGTTTTTGTTCTGTACTTTTCCGCTCAATTGTTGGCCTTTTTCAAAAAGTGGCGCTCGAGCTCGAATTAGGGGCGCTCGAGCTCCCTTCTGGCTATGGTAGGTGAACTTTGATTTTAACCAGCTCGGTTGACTTTAACCATTGACCAAAAAGTTGATCGGGTCTATTCCAAAGTTTTTTAGCATCCTGAATCTGTTTCCGCACTTGGTTTGGCCAAATTCAATCTCAAATTGCTCATTTTGAAGTTGTTCTACCATTTTCCTTTAGTGTTGCGCCGAATATTCGCTACAAAAGTTGGTTTTTATGGCCGTTTTTGCTCTTTTTTCTTTAAAACCTATATTGAACTAAATTTGTGTAAAATATACAATTAAGCTTGAAATAATAATGCAATATATGTGATTTAATAGGTTAAAGTTACTAAAAATACGGATTTATCAACCCCCTCTAAAAAATCCTATTCGACTCTATCAAAAGCTTTACTCATATCAGCCTTGAGAATAACATGACATTTCTTCGCATTTTTCCTTTTCCTTTTACTCCAGAAGTCCGCTTCCTGCGCCACAATGATGTTATCTTGAATAACTCTTCATGGACTAAAAGTCGATTGTTCCGGGGATACAATCTTATCCATCAGAGGCTTAAGTCTATTCACCAACACTTTGGAAATCATTTTATACAGAAAGTTTGAATAGCTGATGGGATGAAAATCTCCAATTTTCTCAGAGTGGTTAACTTTAGGGATTAGACAAATATTTGTTCGATTGAAAGCACTCAGATCAGATCCCTCAAGAAAAGCTGCCTTGACCACATTAAAAATATCAGAATCCATCAAATGCCAGAACTTCTGAAAGAAAGCTCCTGAACAACCATTTGGGCCTAGGGCCTTGTTGGCTCCCAAACTCCATACTGCAGGTTACACCTCTTCATAGGCAATTAGCTTAATAAGCTCCAAATTATCTTCCCCATAAATAACCGGGTGAATGCACTCAAGCACAGGGTCAATGTTCCACCTCCCAACAGTCCTAAAAAGGTTCGGATAGACTCCCTGATAATACCAGGGTCATCTGTCCATTCTCCATCCTCCATTTGAAGTCTCGAAATCCTATTTCTGGCTTTTCTCTGTCTAACTGATGCATGGAAGAAACTGGTATTACGATCTCTTACATTGAGCCATTTAACTTTTGCTATAACAGACCAGTATTACTCTTCCCGCATCCAGAGTGCATCAATCTCTTGCGAAACTGCCTTATATTCATCCATGTTAAAATTCTGCAATGGGCAGTTCATTAGGCACTCCAATTTCTTCATCAGCCCCTCAATCTTAATTCGAATATTTCCAAATTTTCTTTTGCTCTAGCTAAAACAGGCGAGCTTGACAAATCTCCAAATTATGATTGAAAGCCTGACAGGCTCTCTCCGCCCCATGATGTCTCTAACAGTTTTCGACAATATCAGAACATTCTTTGTTTTCGAGCCAGAATGGTTCCACATGAAATATTTTCTTACCCCTCAAAGTCCTTCCCACCGTCAGTATCAAGAATCACCGGCGAGTGATCCGACCCAACTAGGGGAAGGTTGATAGCTTCCGTATTCAGAAAGATCTCATGCCACCCAATACTAGCGAGAGCTCTGTCTAACTTCTGGCGAATGAAACCTATTTCCTCCTTTTTGTTGATCCACGTAAATGCACATCCTTTAGCGGCAACTTCTAAAAGTCCCGCGTCGCTCACAACCTGATTAAACTCCAAAATATCACGATCCATTTTTCTCATTCCTCCATCCTTTTCTTCATGACTGAGGATGCAGTTAAAATCTCCAATGTAAACATTAGGTGTTGAATGCCTTTTTTGATTCTCAATAATCTTTTCCCACATCTTCTTTTTTTCCTGGACACAAGGAAGTACATAAACAAAAAGATAAACTCCACTCGAAAGTAGAGTTAGCATTAAACTTTAAATTAATAAAGTTCTTGTCATAATCAATAATATCAAAATCAATTCCATAATCACAAAACACGGTCATCCCACCAGAAAAGCCAACAGGTTCAACAGTACAAACATGAGCATAATTAAGACGCCTAGCAATTCTACTGATTTTGTTTTGATGCATCTTCGTCTCAGCGAGACCGATGATGCAAGGCCTACTACAGGATATAATATCCCTCAAACTACGAATTGTCAAGGCTGAACCAAGACCTTGTGTCACTCCCCGACCCTGACTCGTTACCAAGACAAGGCCGGAATGTGACGTGGACGAGAAAGATTACCTGTACAATCATCAATCCATAACCTAACGTTTATAAAATCCACAAGTAACTTCAAGAAGGGTGCCTAAAACTATTGGCACCATGGATTCTTTAACCTGATCATTCATATATACAAGGCCTACATTCAGCCAACCGGCATACCACAAGCATTAATGCCTTCTAGGCCTCAAAAGAATAGGTTAATGATAAGAGTTACAAGCCAACATCCAAATGAATATTACAATACTTGAAGTTGTTCAATATTAACATAGTACAATATGTCTACATAACTATCTACAGGCAACTAGAATCATAGCAAGCAAAAGTCCATCTCATCACACAAATAAGCATTGCCTTTAGCTTGATCTCTAGCACAGGCTCAACCTCGGCCTCACCTGAAAAATTGTCATATAAAGGGATAAGCTACACTTAGCTCAGCGAGGGTTAATGGTCACCGGTGGTTTTTGCAAACAATTCAACATTTGAAAAACCCTTCATGAAAACATGATATGCATGAGTACAATTAAGTATAAGAATCGATAGACAAGCAATAACACGTCACTCTACCCTCCGAGGTTCTTAAGGGCCCAAGCGAATGTAGGTTTACCATATATCAAAGGAAACGATTTTCCTTGTAGTTGTTGTAGTCGACCGGCCTTGAATCAATCATCATCATTTTTCCCAACTCTAAACATTAGGTGATATCCGGATAATCACCGGGGACTATGGTAGTCGAGACCTACTAGTAGCCCGTTGCTACCCAGGGAAAATAAACGCTACCATACCACAATTTTGGTTGCAACTATCGCGCATGCAATCATTATCATGACAAACAAGATATATGCATTAACAGAAAAATGAGGCAATAAAGTAGGTTGCCACCGGTTAATAACAACAATCAATAACATATTAATGTAATCATGTTTCAAATAGAGTTCATATAATGCATAAATATGGAAGTGGAGGTCAACGAGATAGGTTGCCCCCAAGGTAGAAACATAAAATGTATTAAACTCTACACCTTCGCATTAGTCCTATCTTAAATAGTTATTCTACATATCTTCCCAAACTCCAATTAACCTTATTTTGGTCTATAATCGAAGCTTATTGAATGTAGATAACTCTAGAATCAAACAGAACTCAATTCGGAGTTAAAACGAATGAGTTATGGCTTCCGGAAAATTGTCGCGCAAATCTGTCCGGGAAGTCGGACGAGTAGCCGGGCGAGTAACTTGCCCGGCTTTAGTCGACGGGCTTTTACAGAGATTTTGGTCAATTTTTGGTTGAGTAGCCGGGCGAGTTTAGTCGACCGGCTTATCGACCGATCTGGGCATTCAACACCCGTAAATTCACACTTTTTACACCTTATCTTGCTACCTTTCCTCCAACTTCTCACAAACCATCAAACATACATAATGTGGATCATTAGGGGCCAAATAATGGTTCAAACATCAACCCAAAAACATTCCATACCAACAATTAACTATTAACTCACCAAGAATTCAACTTAGCACACAATCAACCTTCAAGCTCTAAATGCTAATTTCATGCTCCTAACTTTCACATACAAGTTACATATGCATTGACACCTACATAATCAACACTAAGCTCACCTCTAGATTTCACAAGTTCATCAATTCACAAATTGAGCAAGTCCTAAATCCACAATACACAAAATACTTCATCTCCTCATTCAAGCTTAGATATGCAAGATATAACAATATTAATATGCATATATCATCACAAACATGCTCAACATAGCTTTAAAAACTTTTAAGAAAACAACCCTCACCTTTGCAACAATTGGAAATGGAGGAAAATAGTTGTGAGATGCAAGAAAATGCTCAATATGGCTAGCAATGGCTTTTTCTCCTTTCCTTCTTCTTCTTTCTTCTTCTTCTTCTTTCTTCTTCTTCTTTCTTCTTCTTCTTCTCCCTCCTTGGTCGTGTGAGTGAGTATGTGTATGTGTGTGTGTAGAGATTTGTGTGTGTTTGAGTGTGTTGTGTATGTTTTGAGTGTGAAGTGTATGTTTTGAGTGTGAATACATAGTAGAAGTAGGTGATCAAATATCTTAATTGCCAAATGTCCACCTTGCCCTCCAACTAAATTATTTTTGCTAGTTTACCATTTTGGTTGTATTGCAACTAACTAGTTAATAATATTGACTTGTTAGAATATATATAATGTCTACGACACGTAAAATTCCTAAATGCACGAAAATGAACATTTTGGCACGTAAAACGATAAATATGCGCGATAAATAATATTAATGCACATAATTGATTCCATTGCATATGAAATAATATGAATGCCTTATAATTAATATAATTATATATAGACTCTCGTGTCAGGTTTTACATCCTCCCCTCCTTAAAAGAATTGCGTCATCGTAATACCTTCTTACCTCTCAAATAACTCCGGATATTGCTTCTCCATTTGATCCCGTAACTCCCAGGTTGCTTCTTCGATTCCATGGTTGTTCCACAATACCTTCACCATAGGAATCTTCTTCCTACGCAGCTCTCGATCTTGTTCATCCAAGATTCACATGGGCCTTTCTTCATAGAAGAGGTTCTCACGAAGTTGTAGCGGTTCTGGATCCAAGATATGAGAAGGGTCGGGTTGATACTTCCTCAACATTGAGACATGGAGCACGTCATGTATACTGGAAAGATTTGTTGGTAGACTCAATCGGTATGCTAACTTACTAATTTTCTTCACAATGTCGAACGGTCCCACATACCTCGGACTTAACTTGCCACCCTTACCATGCCGAATCAATCCTTTTCGAGGAGACAATTTCAAAAATACCTTATCACCCACTTCAAACTCTAAGTCTCTTCTTCTTCTATCGGCATAACTTTTCTGCCTACTCTGTGCGGTAAGCATCCTTTTCTAGATCAAATGCACATTTTCTATCTTCTCCATCATCTCTGGCAACAATGTAGGATCAATAGCCCTCATCTTACCAACCTTACCCCAATATAGAGGAGATCTACACTTCCGTCCGTACAAGGCCTCATAAGGTGCCATGTCAATTGTTGCTGGATAGTTATTGTTGTAGGCGAATTCTGCCAATGGAAAATGTTTCTCCCATGTTCCTCCGAAGTCCAATGCACAAGCTCCTAGCATGTCTTTCAGGATCTGAATGGTCTTTTCGGACTGTCCGTCAATTTGAGGATGATAGGCGGTACTGAAACTCAACTTTGTCCCCAACGCCTCTTGAAACTTTTGCCAAAATCGCGACGTGAACCTTGGATCCCTGTCAGATACTATGCTCACAGCTACACCATGCAATTTCACAATGTTAGCTATGTACAAATTAACTCATTTCTCCAAGCTATCCGTCTTATTCATTGCTATAAAATGGGTTGTTTTCGTCAACCGATCCACGATCACCCAAACAGTATCACAACCTCGAGGTGACCTCGATAATTCTGTCACAAAATTCATTGTTATGTGCTCCCATTTCCATTGTGGAATCTCCAAAGGTTGTAAAAGTCCTGCGGGTCTTTGATGTTCTGCCTTAACCCTCTAACATGTCAAGTAACATGACACAAATTCCGCAATCTCCCACTTCATGTTGTTCCACCAATAGAATTGTCTCAAATCTCGGGACATCTTTGTTCCTCCAGGATGTATTGTATACCTCGTGTTGTGAGCTTCTTCAAGTATCTTCTTCTTCAATTCTAAGTCATTAGGTATATAAACCCGGTTCCAAAATCTCCACAATCCATCTTCCCATTTGAAATCTGGGTTGTCTTCTTTTATCTTTTGGAATTGTGGATCTTGTTGTTGGGCTTCTTTGATTTGCGACAGTAATGTTGGTTGGACTATCAAATGAGCATTTCCCCCACATCTTGCCAAGCTCGCCTTTCGGCTCAAGGCATCGCCTACCACATTAGCCTTTCCGGGCACATAGTTGATGGTGCAATTGTAGTCTTCCAGGAGTTCCATCCATCTTCTCTGTCGCATGTTCAACTCTTTGTGAGAAAATAAATATTTCAAGCTTTTGTGGTCGGTGAAGATCTCGAACTTGCTTCCCCATAAATAATGTCTCCACTTTTTCAATGCGAATACTATCACCGCCAACTCTAAATCATGTGTGGGGGTAATTCACCTCATAGGGCTTCAACTTCCGAGAGGTATAAGCAATGACTTGACCATTTTGTATCAAAACACATCCTAATCCCTCATTCGAAGTATCACTATAAATGACAAACCCTTGACTTTCCTCGGGCAATGCTAAGATAGGAGTGGTTGTCAATCTTTTTTTCAACTATTGGAAGCTATTTTCACACTTATCATCCCATGTGAAGCTCATCTTCTTTAGTGTCAATCTTGTAAGAGGTCCTACAATCTTTGAGAAGTCTTTCACGAACCTCCTATAGTACCCCACTAGCCCAAGAAAATTGTGTACCTCCGTAACATTCTCAGGTCTCTTCCACGACTGCACCACTTCAATCTTCAAGGGATCCACCGCTATCCCCGCTTGGGAGATTATATGCCCTAAGAAAATAACTTGTTGAAGCCAAAAACTCACATTTGTTAAACTTGGCATACAGCTAATGTTCTCTCAACTTCTGTAATACCATATATAAATGCTTCTCATGCTCTTCCTCTGTCTTGGAATACACCAAGATATCACCTTGTCCTAAAAGCTAACTTAGGCACATCTTCCTTCTTGATGCGAAGTTGATAGTAACCCTGCCTCAAATCAAACTTCGAATAAACTTTAGCTCCTTGTAATTGATCAAATAGCTCATCTATCAATGGCAAAGGATACTTATTCTTGACAGTCACATGATTCAACCCCTAGTAATCGATACATAGCCTCAAGGTGCCATCTTTCTTCTTCACGAACAATACTGGGGCTCCCCAAGGAGACGAACTAGGTTGAACAAATCTTTTTTCTAGCAATCCTTGCAATTGAATCTTCAATTCTTGCAATTCAGTCGGGGCCATCTAATATGGTGCCTTTGAGATGGGTTGAGTATTTGGAAATACCTCAATTACAAAGTCAATCTCTCTCTTTGGTGGCAATCCCGATAATTCTTCTGGAAACACATCAACATATTCCTTCACCACTGGCACCTCTATAAGCTTAGCTTGATCAGTTGGCTTGTTAATCAAATAAGCCAAGTATCTACTGCATCCCTTCCTCATTAATCTTACAGCTTTAATAGAGGATACAATAGTATTACCTGAAAAATCACTTCTACCTTTCATCTCAATCACAGGTTGACCCGGTACTTGCAACTTTACAATCTTCGTTCAGCAATCTAGTTTGGCATAATTGCAAGCTAACCAATCCATTCCCAATATAACATCATACTTTTGAAAAGAAAGTACAATGAGGTCAACCAAAAACTCCCGGTCCTTTATTTGAATTTTACATTCTCTACATCCATATTTAGAAATATGTTTGGTGCCCATGGGATTGCTAACCTCTACATGACATGATAAAGGTCCTATTTGTAACTTGATGCGATGTACACATTGAGGTGAAATAAAGGAATGTGTGGCTCCAGTATCAATAAACACCATTATCGGTTGTTATAAAATTAAGAAAGTACCTTCAACCACGGCTGCAGCCTCTGGAATCTCCACTTGATCAACAGCATACACCCAGGCTTGGACTCTTTGCGCTGGTACATTCCTAATGGCCTGATTTGGTGCACCTCTGTTCTGCCGTTTTGGACAATCGTTAGCGAAATACTGATCACTTTCGTACCCCAAACACTTGCCCATTTTCTTCCAATACTGGGCCTCAACATGCCCCTTTCTACCATAATAATTATACACCATATTCTTAGCAATAGTAGTACTATCAGACGAACCACTAGCCGATTGAGTAATTGAAGCATATGGTTGTAGTCGGGTAGGAGCTGATCTAGCTTGACTTTGGGCTGAATATGATTTCTGAGGTGCTTGTGACAACATTGGCCTGACTCGGTCCCCCACGAGTATCCAATCTCCTCTTCTCAACTCGCGATGCCGAATCAACCATGTCAGCATAATTAGTGAAACGGTGGGATGCAAGAAAATCATGAATTTCGGGTCTTAGTCCCCGAACAAAGTGTTTGATCCTTGTACTTTCTGTTTGGACGAATCTCGGCAAATACTTAGAGAGTTTGTTGAATCGAGCTTCATATTGCACCACTGACAAGCTTCATTGCCTCACAGTGAGGAACTCTTCTTCCTTTCTCTCTCGAGCCACCTCCGACACATAGTTGCCTTTGAAAGACCTCACAAAGTTAGCCCATGTTGTTGGGGTGCCATTTTGCTCCCAACGAGTCTTTTCATTTCTCTACCACTCCTCTGCATCCTCCTCTAGCAAGAAAGTTAGAAATGCCACCTTATTCTCATCATTGTAATCCATGGCCACATAAATCTTCTCCACCTTGGCAAGCCAAGCCTCTGCCTTCTCACTGTCAAGCTCACCGAGGAATTTAGAAGGCCCATATCCTAGGAAGCCTTTCAATGTATCATCTACATCACCTCGGTGGTTGTTGTTATCATTGCCACTACCATTGTTGTTATTGTTATTATTGTTAGCTGCGATTGTTGTTGTTGTTGCTGTTGTGGTTGCTACTGTTGCCGCTTGCTGCTCCATAGCTTAGCTCATGCAATCTATCGCAGTTGTCATCATATTAAACATGGCTATCCCAGGGTTGATGGGGTCAACATTCCCTGTTCCTGGGGCTCCAGCATTTGCTCGGGTATTGCGACCTACCATTTATAGACATAGCACATGGACCACTGATGGTTATATAATACGCATGCATTATGATATGAAATAAGTATACGTGTCCTATCATTACTTCTAATATAAATGATTATGGATAGCCTAATATTGATATGGTATAGCGTATGGCCATACTTATTTACATAATTTCATATTAATAAGAAACAAATACTGCATATAAGTACATATTATTCTCATATAGACACATAAATCACCTTATCACATAAGTAATTCAAAACATCTCTCAAGTAATTCGTCTTCCTATTTAGGGCATCTACCCACGAACCATTTTTCTAAACACGAACACTCGCTAACCTAGGTTAACTCTGATACCACCTAAAGGTGTCACGTCCCGACCCTGACTCGGTGCCAAGACAAGGCCGGAACGTGACGTGGACGAGAAAGATTACATGTACAATCATCAATCCATAACCTAACGTTTATAAAATCCACAAGTAACTTCAAGAAGGGTGCCTAAAACTATTGGCACCATGGATTCCTTAACCTGATGATTCATATATACAAGGCCTACATTCAACCAACCGGCATACCACAAGCATTAATGCCTTCTAGGCCTCAAAAGAATAGGTTAATGATAAGAGTTACAAGCCAACATCTAAAAGAATATTACAATACTTGAAGTTGTTCAATATTAACATAGTTCAATATGTCTACATAACCATCTACAGGCAACTAGGATTATAGCAAGCAAAAGTCCATCTCATCACACAAATAAGCATCGCCTCAGCTTGAGTCCCTACCACAAGCTCAACCTCGGCCTCACCTGAAAAATTGTCATATAAAGGGATGAGCTACACTTAGCTCAGCGAGGGTTAATGGTCTTAGGTGGTTTTTGCAAACAATTCAACATTTGGAAAACCTTTTATGAAAACATGATATGCATGAATGCAATGAAGTATAAGAATCAATAGACAAGTAATAACACGTCACTCTACCCTCCGAGATCCTCAAGGGCCCAAGCGAAGGTAGATTTACCATATATCAAAGGATACGATTTTCCTTGCAGTTGTTGTAGTCAACCGGCCTTGAATTAATCATCATCATTTTTTCCAACTTCAAGCATTAGGTGATATTCGGATAATCACCGGGGACTATGGTAGTCGAGACCTATTGATAGCCCGTTGCTACCCAGGGGAAACAAACGCTACCATACCCATAATTGTGGTTGCAACCATCGCACATGGAATCATTATCTTGACAAGCAAGATATATGCATTAGTAAGTAAATGAGGCAACAAAGTAGGTTACCACCGGTTAGTAACAGTAATCAATAACATATTAATGTAATCATGTTTCAAATAGAGTTCATATAATGCATAAATATGCAAGTGGAGGTCAACGAGATAGGTTGCCCCCAAGGTGGAAACATAAAATGTATTAAACTCTACACCTTCATATTAGTCCCAACTTAAACAGTTATTCTACCTATCTTCGTAAGCTCCAATTAATCTGATTTTAGACTATAATCGAAGCTTATCGAATGTAGATAACTTTAGAATAAAATGGAACTCAATTCGGAGTTAAAACAAATGAGTTATAGCTTCCGAAAAATTGTCGTACAAATCTGTCGGGGAAGTTGGACGAGTAGCCGGGCGAGTAACTCGCCCGACTTAGTCGACCGGATTTTACAGAGATTTTGGTCAAATTTTGGTCGAGTAGTCGGGCGAGTTTACTCAACCGGCTTATCGACCGATCTGGGCATTCAACACCCGTAAATTCACACTTTTTACACCTTATCTTGCTACCTTTCCTCCAACTTCTCACAAACCATCAAACATACATAATGTGGATCATTAGGTGCCAAATAATGGTTGAAAAACATTCCATACCAACAATTAACTACCAACTCACCAAGAATTCAACTTAGCACACAATCAACCTTCAAGCTCTAAATGCTAATTTCATGCTCCTAACTTTCACATACAAGTTACATACGCATTGACACCTACATAATCAACACCACACTCACCTCTAACTTTCACAAGTTCATCAATTCACAAATTGAGCAAGTCCTAAATCCACAACACACAAAATATTTTATCTCCTCATTCAAGCTTAGATATGCAAGATATAACAATATTAATATGCATATATCATCACAAACATGCTCAACATAGCTTTAAAAACTTTTAAGAAAATAACCCTCACCTTTGCAAGAATTGGAAATGGAAGAAAATAGTTGTGAGATGCAAGAAAATGCTCAATATGGCTAGCAATGGCTTTTTCTCTTTTCCTTTTCTTCTTCTCCCTCCTTGGTCGTGTGAGTGAGTGTGTGTGTGTATATGTGCAGAGATTTATGTGTGTCTAAGTGTGATGTGTATGTTTTGAGTGGGAATGCATAGTAGAAGTAGGTGATCAAATATCTAAATTGCCAAATGTCCACCTTGCCCTCCAACTAAGTTATTTTTGCTAGTTTTCCATTTTGGTTGTATTGAAACTAACTAATTACTAATATTGACTTGTTAGAATATATATAATGTCTACGACACGTAAAATTCCTAAATGCACGAAAATGAACATTTTGGTACGTAAAATGATAAATATGCACGATAAATAATATTAATGCACATAATTGATGCCATTGCATATGAAATAATATGAATGCCTTATAATTAATATAATTATATATATAGACTCTCGTGCCGGGTTTTACACCTTGACAATTCCAATACAAAATTTTCATTTGCTCTGACCAGTGCAACTCTGTCTAACAGTACTTGCCAGTCGACCAGCTTAATGTAGTTTGGGTCTGTTGGGCTTTACTTGATAAGGTAGTTAGGAGTAAGAGTATTCATCAGACGGTATTGTCTGTAACGTAAAACCCCATTGTTTTCCTCTTGACCCTGTGAAACTGGCTGTGGCCCCATATGAGTGCCGAAGGAAAGTATTGGATGGCGTAAACACAGAAACCTCTGGAAGAGCTAGTCCCTTGATTTTAATATATTTAAAAAAAAAAAATCTTTTGCCCGAAGGCATTAAACTATGGCACTTAACTGTGCGTGTATGTCTTGCTGGCCGACATTAAATGGTTCCAGTGCCCATTCCAGATTAGAAGGAAAAACTCTGACAATTTATGTGACGCACTCATCCTAAATGGGTGGGAGGATGGGTACACAGTGGCAACATTCGGTAGTGACTGTCTGAGAATAAAACAGGGTGTTGTTTATACTAGGGTGTGTGCCTCACATAAACCCAAGTGATCTCTGGGTAATTTAAGATCTTGTGGCGTTAGCATTCCAAAGTTCATCCTAGATGTTGTTGTTTGGTTACCAATTAGCTTTAAATTGGCGTTAACTTCAACGTTAGGAGGTCTTTTTCCACCTTTATGGAAATAATGGCTCTTATGGTATTTGAGAGAAAGATAACTAATACCATTATGAGGGGTAAGTGATACGTGATTCATCACCTCTGCTTCGGCCAGTTCTTACGCTATGGCGGGTAGATTTACTTTCCAAATTTTAATGCCATTCACTTAGTGTTCGGATGTGGCTTACTTTGCTGCATAGGTATGAAACTGAAATAGGGTTGGGATCCTATTTTTGCTTTTCCCAGGCTTCCAGTGTTGCCTTCCAAACTGGCGGACAACTCTTCGTTAAGTTGATGAACTCTAAATTTAGTCTAAATTCAAATATTCTTAAATTAAATTTGGATCCAACTGTTTCTTTTGGAAGCATATTTAAGGTTTGAATGTTGATGGATGACTATTGGTTGGTGTTCATTTGTATATTCTTACACTTGTTTTATGGTATTTAAATGGTTTAAAATTCGTGTGTTTATTTTTCTCTTGTACCTATTTTATTTTATTTTATAAAAAAAAAAAATTGGTTTTGAATTTGTAGAAAATAGGTTTGAGGAAGATTATATCTTCCTACTGTGTGAATTTGCAAAAGTATCTAAGGCAGAAACAGGAAGAACCACGCTCGAACACGCCTAAAGGGCGCTCGAGCGCGGTACGACCTAACTGACGGGTTTAAAGCCCTCTTTCTTTCTTCTTCTCCTCATTTTCCTTTCTTTCCACTACCGTTTTCTCTCTTTCTCTCTCTCTCTATAATTTTTCTTTCATTTTGCTGCATTCAACACAATGATGTTTAGAACTCTCACACCTGATCAATTTGCCATGGTCGTGTACTATTTTGTAAGCATTTTCATCCTTTACATTTTTTTTATTTATCTCCTAGTCAAGTGAGATCGTAGGTATATTAGAAATTATTGAAGTTAATCATACATTTCTAGGTTTAAGGGATAGTCTTCTATTGTTGTATTTTCATTTCTTTTATGTAAAATCTTTATGATTAATAAAATAGTGTGGTTTGTTTATGGTTTTTGCATTTATATAATTTATATTTATATATTTATGTATTTTTATTTTTGTCAAGATATTTCTGTTAAATGATGTATATATTTATGTGTATATATATATATATATATATATATATATATATATATATATATATATATATATATATATATTTATGTTAGCCTGCTATATATGTAGCTATTTATTACCAATTATTTTTTTAAAAAAAATTCACTAAAAAAAATGCAGCAGGGCGCTTGAGCACCTACAATAACAGTCGGGGCTTATAACGAAAGCCCCAACTGCAGTAGACTCAAACCTAAACAAAACACCCTCCACCCATGGAAATCCCCTACAAAACTCACCAAAACCTTTTCCCACCCCGAGTTTTCTCCAGATCTACATTCCGAGGTTAGCTTTTATGCTTTCTTTCTTATTTTCACATTTTTTTTAGTTTATTTTAAGTATTAGATCTATTTTTACATATTTATTTACGTATGTATATACGCATATTTGAAGGCTTTAGGATGCTTGTTACTGTTTATTTTCAGTTTATTGTTGTTCTATAGCTCTTAATCTTCGTTTTGGTATGATTTTTTTTTTTTCATATTTATGTATGTATATATGTATGTATATGTGTATGTATGTGTATGTATATGTGTATGCATATGTGTATATATATAGATTATATATAGAATTTGGTTAGATTTTAATTTTAATTTTCTGTTAGAATTCCTTTAAAATTAAAATTAAAAAAAATTATTGTTTAAAAAAAAAACCCGAAAATTTAAAAAAAATTCAGATTTATGTAGATTCATTTATGTCTATTATTTTCTTGTTGCCCTAAATCTAGGATTTATGAATTATTTCAATGTTAGAAGATTTAACCGAATGATTTATAAATGTTGTGTTAAGGGTGATTTTAAGGTTGTTATTTGGTGTTGTTTGAATAAATAGTATTTATGTAAAAAAATATAAAAAATATTGTTGTGATTTTTTTTTTCTGATTTAGTTTTTTTTTGTTATTAAGATTATGGCTCCAAAAAAGCAGAAATTATCATTGACTGCAAGACTTGACAATGCTCAAATTGAGGCTGAAACTAATTTTTCGGATGCTTTAAGAACCTTCGAAGGTGGGCAACGTGCTTTTGAATTTTTTGAGAGGTATTTTCTTGACTGTTTTCTGCACCCACCTTTTGATGATGTTCTTGTTTTTTCTTGTCTCATTCGCCGTTTTTATGAGCATCTTTCGTACGATGATGGAAAATTTACTGCATCAATTGATGGTTTTGAATTTTAATTTACTACTGCTGATATCATGACTATACTGTGTAGGCATGATTATTTTTATGAGAAAAATATGGATTTCCCTGCTACAACTACCAATTTAGACATTGCTACAAATTTGTGTGGGGGTCCGGTTCTGCCACACGGTGTGGGTATAAAGAGATCTACCCTTCCAAGGGACATGTGGTTAACAGATATCATTGTTAAAAAGAATCTTTGCCCTTATGGTCATGATCATGAGAGGACGAGAGTTATTTTACAAGTTTTATATTGGATTTATCAAGGTGCTCTTTTTTATGTTGGGGCTGTTATTAGGGACAACATGATGAGTCTTATAAACCACATGAGGACGTTTGACGCTACATCTACACTTTGTTTTCCTCGACTAATAATTTCTTTGCTTCAACGGTTTGATTTTCCTTTTGTACCTAATGAGCCATTCATGGATCTCCTTATTACTTCATATGGTGAATCGGAGTTCTCGAAGAGTTTTAAACATTTGAAGCGCGCTGTTCGAAAAATGCCCTTAGCATTAAATGTTCCACGGCCTTCCACTGATTCTGTTGAAGGCGCCACTTCTTCCCAACAACAGGATGATCAATCTGAAGAATCATTGATTGAAAAAGTGTACAGAGAACTACAAGCTATGGATACTAACCTTGTTGCAGGATTGGGAGACATAGGTGAACTGAAAGCAGAATTTGCTGAATTTAAGCAGTCACAGAGGGAAGAATTTGTTGCATTACGAGCTGAACTTGCTTCAATGAGAGGTTCAGGCTCAGATCCTCAGCCGCCACCACTACCGTAATTCAGTGACGTGTTTTCTATATTATTTTAGTTTCTGTTTTTTATTTCATCTTTCTTTAAAATATTTTAGTTTTTATTTCACTCACAGCTAATGTTGGTTTTTGAGATTTTATTTGACAATTCTTCTTTCAGAAAATTTTTAAGGAGCAATGCTTGGAATTTTTATCAGGGTGTATCTATCTTTTTAATTTGCAATGCATTGCATTATTTCTTACATTGAGGACAATGTACGGTTCAGGTTTGAGAATGTAGGAAAAAATCGTTGATACCATTTGTTAAAAATTTTAAAAGTTTTTAAAATTTTCTTGCTTCACTTATTCATAATAAATAAATTTGAGTGGTTAATTGTTGAAATATGGTTGGATTGTGATAATTTTTTTGAATTAACTGTGAATTTGGAATGGAAAAATGATTAGCCTCTAAGAGTTGAGTTTGTATCTAAATTTTTTTTTCTGAAACATTGTTAACTATTATTACATCCTCACATGATTCAATTAGAAGTTTTTGATTAATTATCAAAAAAGGAGTAAATTGAGACGTTTTCAATGTGAGACGTTGTGTTTTATTAAAATTTGACTTATTTTTCTAGATCAATATACTCATTTGACAAAAAAATGTTCAGATGACTCGCTCAATATCATTCAAATTTAAAAAACGTTGATTCAGCAAAAAGAGGCAGAAAAGAAACTCATAACAAAATGCTTTTGTCTAACAATTTTTGAGCATTTTTGGTTATGAAAGAACTACGAATACAAATCCTGTCAGACAAGCCTTTTTTCACTAAACACAATTCAACCGAAGAAAGGCAATACTTCAAGAAAGTTTTTGAATCAACCAACATCTACCATTTGAGTCATTTATTCATATATAAAACAAATAAAAAAATAAATATATAAAAAAAACTAAGGGAGTATTACATGATTTGGAAGGTAGTTGAGTTTTAACATTTGATGACTATCCATAGAAAATATTTTCGATTTTACAAATTTTGCGTGATTAATTTTGTTACCTCTTAATTGAGTTACAAGTGCTTAAAAAGGCTCAAATGATTTTTTGTAATTAAGTTGGTTTCATTTATTCTAGATAAAAAAATGATTTCTTGGGGTGAATTGTTTGGAAGACAAATTCATTGTTAATTTTGTAATTTTATAAAATCTAACTGTATGAATACATTGACCGCTTAGACTTAAAATTTATGAATATATTAAGTAATTGATGCCTTTACTTGAGGACAAGCAAAGAATGGGTTTGAGGAGGTTGATAAATCCGTATTTTTAGTAACTTTAACCCATTGAATCATGTATATTGCATTATTATTTCAAGTTTAATTGTATATTTTACACAAATTTAGTGCAGTATAGGTTTGAAAGAAGAAAGAACAAAAACGGCCATAAAAACCAATTTTTGAAGCGAAAATTCGGCGCAACACTAAAGGAAAATGGTAGAACAACTTCAAAATGAACAATTAGATATTGAATTTGGCCAAACCAAGTGCGGAAATGGGTTTAGAATACGGAAAAACCTTGGAATGGACCCAATCAACTTTTTGATCAATGGTCAAAGTCAACCGAGCTGGTCAAAGTCAAAGTTCGGAGTCAAAGTTCACCTACCACAGCAAGAAGGGAGCTCGAGCGCCCCTTTTTTCCTGCTCGAGCGCCACTTTTTTAAAAAGGCCGATAACTGAGCAGTAGAATGCAGAACGAAAATGACAGAAAAAATAAAATATTCAAAAGTACAGAAGGGCGCTCGAGCGCCCCCTTGCATTTTTGCCTATAAAAGCCGCGGTTTTCAATAACAAAATGTACCATATTTTCTTTAGCTTATTTTTTGTTGATATTGTGAGTGTTTGAGTGATTTCTTAAAGTGTTTTTGTTAGTAGTTAGTTTGTGTGAAAGTTATAATCCCGAGGGAAGGGTCTAGTGAGCTATCAGCATATCAAAGTCATACCGGTCTATCAAAATCCGTTCAAACACAATAAGTATTCTTTGATTTTTGGTTTTCGTTATGAATTTGTGTACTTTAAAGTTTATTATGGCACACTAGACCCAATATTTGGGTTGGTATGTGTGAGGTTATTCTTGTACATATGTTTTGATTCAGATTTATTAAAGTCTCGTATTTTTATTTCCAAGTATTCTTTGATTAATATACGTATACTTGTAGTTATGTTATTTTTAATTGAAAGTACATATACGCCCGATTTTGTAAACTAGTGGCAATACAAGACTACCTCAGATGGATTCTTGTCTGGTTATACCGACACCTCCAGGTTACATAAGTGAAAGATTAATTGAGAGATTGGATATCATTAGGTTGTACCAACACATCTAGTCTTGTTAATTAATTAATCTTATTACTTACGTAACTAAAGGCTCATTTCAGTAGTGGGAGCTTGTAGCCCTATTTCTGAAGGACTTAACTTTAAATCTGAATCAATAACTTTATACTTGCGTATACCGAACTATAACTACCCTGAATCATTAACCCTTTGGATTTTCATTGTTAAGTGTTGTGATTCTTCAGTTTAATATCTTTGTCGAATTCACTTTTGGATCTTGTTACTACTATATCTTTGGACATTTTTTGGACTTTTGGACTTAATTTACCATACTTCTGGACTTTTGGACTTAATTTACTGTACTTTTGGACTTTTGGACTTTTGGACTTAATCAAAGTTATTAGTGACGGGAGATAGTCAAACAATTTTAAATTAAGGACTTAACATAATTTGATCACCCAATCTCCGTGGATTGACCCTCTACTTGCTACAACTAGAGGTAATTCAAGGTAAGCAATATTTCCAATTATATAACCTTACTATTTTTTAGCGCAAAACGACGCGATCAGGGGTCCTCAAAAGAATGGGTTTCCATGATTTGTGGATCAGGTGGATTATGAAGTGTGTTTCCTCAGTGTCTTTTAACATTCTCATCAATGGGCGTCCATCTGAGACTATCATTCCCTCCCGAAGGATTAGGCAAGAGGATCTTCTGTCCCCTATCCCTTCTCTATCCTTACTCAGGCTCTTTCGGCTCTGATTAAAAGGCAACTTAGTAGATCTTTGTTGAATGGCTACCGAATCACTAACTCTTGCCCCCCTCTGACTCACCTCTTGTTTGCAGATGACTCGATCTTTTTTTTTTTAAGCTACCTATAAGGAAGTTATCATCTTGCAAGATGTGAACTATAGATACTGTTTTACGTCAGGTCAAAGTCTGAACTTGAACAAGTCAATTGTTGTTTTCAGCCCTAACACGCCTGACGGAACTCGAAGAGGAATTGTGGATATTCTTCGTGTCAAACAGTCAGATAAGATTGGAAAATATCTTGGCTTCCCGGCGGAATGAGGCAGGTTTAAATCGGAAGCCTTGAGCTGGGTTCAAGAAAGGTGTGAGTCCAAGTTGCAAGGATGGAAGAGTAATCTCCTCTTAGATTGAGGGAAAGATGTTCTTATTAAAACAGTCTTGATGGCCTTCCCGTCTTATGCCATGTCGTCCTTTTTGTTCCCTAAGAAGGTTTGTAACTCCTTGTCCTTGATGGCAGCTAGATTCTGGTGGGGAAGAATTGATGAATCTCGATCACATTGGCTCAAGTGGGAAGAGCTTAAAAAAGCCAAAAATGGAAGAAGGTCTTGGATTTAGAGATCTTTTCTGCTTCAATATGACACTTATTGCAAAATAGGCTTGGAGAATTTCCTATCAACCTAACAGCTTGTCTGCAACTATTCTTAACGGAATTTATTTCCCAAATGACAACTTTTGGAATGCAAGGATTAAAAGGCAATCATCATGGTCTTGGAGGAGTATTGTTCAGGGAAATGAATTCCTTAAAAAAAGAACCTTGTGGAGGATTGGAAACGGTAAGACAATGAATATTTGGAAGGATAAACAGATTTCGAGTGCGGAGACTATTCGGCAAAGGAGCCCAAACTCTCCAACGTGGGTTAGCGAGTTGATCCTTCAGGATCAGAAGAGATGGAATGAGGAGATGATTCACCACTTGTTTGATAGAAAGATTGTTCAGGAGATCTTTACTACTGTTCTCCCGTGGTTTGAGAAAGAAGACAGCGTGATTTGGAACCCAAGCAAGAATGGGCAATATACAGTTAAATCAGGATACCATGTGGCTAGAGAGGTGCAATGTAATAGAAGCCCAATCGATAGAAGGAGAGCTAGCTCATCCTACCAGGCCCCTATTGATGTTTAGAGACTAATGTGGTCCCTGAATGTCCCCCCAAAGGTGAGCTTTTTCATGTGGAAAGTGTGCCGAAATTGTCTCCCAACCCAAGAGAATCACTTCATGAGGAAATCTGTATCGTCCCCTTTGTGTGCTTTGTGTAATCAAGGCGTGGAAACAGTTGAACATCTGCTTCTCTTTTGTCCTTGGGTTTAGAGATTCTGGTGTGCTTCCCCTCTATAGTGTGCTATTAATCTTGTTGGTTCAGGAAGGTTTAGTGAGTGGTTTTTGAGGTTTACTGAGAGATGCTGTAATGCGGGGTACAACAAGGAAGAAGCAACAACCAAGATTGCCCTTTGTTGCTGGCAGATTTGGAAGGAGAGAAATTAGGGTGCTATTAATGGGAGGGCTATTGATATTCAGAAGACGGTTGTGAGAGTGCAGTATACTTTGGCAGAATGGTTCAGTGAAAACAACGCGTGGAGAAGTAGGAACGACATAAGAGATGTTGCCAATCGAGACCCGCCAACGCAATGGGCTCCCTTGATGCCAAGTACAGTTAAGGTGAATGTTGACGCCTCGTGGGAAAAGAATGGCAAAGCTTCTTGTGCATTTATTGGTCGGGATTGGAGGGGTTCAATGGAGTTTGGTTAGGCCGGCCTGTTTCGATGTTTTTCAGCAGCGGAAGCGGAAGCTTATGCAATTCGTAATGCATGTTTATATATTAAGCAGACACAACAGTCTTGCATCATCATTGAAAGCGATGCACAGGACGTTCTTAAAGCAATCAGTGCTCCAGTGACTGCCCTCTGTTGAAGAGCATCTACCATTGTGGAGGACATCAAAAAAATTGTTGCTGAAGACTCAAGGGTGAGTTTTCAATGCATCAGAAGAACGACCAACCAACCTTGTGACTGGATTGTGAAATGTAGGCGTAAGGAAGAATTGTCTGTTAATTAAAGTTCGTATATTCACCCGCATTTGATGAATCTTCTTTCGCATGATATCCACTCCACATGGGTAGGTTAATTTGTATGTTTTTATGCAATTTATTCTCTTTTGACCAAAAAAAAAATCAATTATGAGAAATATGTTGTCACTGCTTGATTTAGCGTGTTCGGCCTTTATTTATTTCACTCGATTCAGTTTTGTGCCAAAAATAAGATTGTCTTAGTGGTTAAAGGTATGCATTAAGTTCATGATAGCTTAGGTTCGAAACCTAGCAAAAGTAAAATCTCTTATTATTTTGCAATCGTGCATTAAATTTGATGAGAAACAAAAGGTAGGAAAATATTGACAAACAACTCTGCTAGGGATCAAACCCAGAACCTCTGGTACCAAAGACCACCTTTTTATCCATTGGGCCTCGTAATCGTATTGATGTTACTTAGGCCCCGTTTGTTTGTCATAAAATAACTTGTTTGTGTAAAATATTTTCAGTGGAAAATATTTTCTTGGAAAATAAAATCTTTTCCTTGGCTCTGTTTGTTTGCCGTAAAATAACTTGTTGGGGCAAAATATTTTCTTAGAAAATAGAATACTGGAAAATATTTTCTGGTGTTTAGATGTACAGTGAGTTCCATAAAATGTTTTGTTTTTCCAAAGGACATGAAAATATTTTACAAAATTTTGTACTAGCCACAATTAGTGACTGTAAAATATTTTATAGTTGACCAATTTTTCGGTGTTACCAACCACCGAAAAATTAAGCAAAAACTGCCACAATTGTTGACTAAAAATATTTTACGTTTGACCAAATTTTACATCCTACCAAACACCAAAAAATGTATAAAATATTTTACGACAAACAAATAGAGAGTCTGCATTAAACTATCATACTAATTTCTCATTCGATCTCTGGGCCTCAAGGTAATATACTGCAGTTATTTTGCTTAAGGGATTTCATTAATGGCAATACATGAAATCTTTGTTATCTAACTGGTGCAAAATAATATATATATATATATATACACATATATTGAAAATTTTAAGGTTTATTTAAAAAAAAATTAAATTGTAGATTTTATTCTACATTTATGTCTTTTTATCTTGAAATAAATTAATTGAAGTAAAACGTTGCCAAAGTAACCTCTTTTATGTAGATTAGTTTATTTTGAGATAATAAGATGTGTGTATTTGTTATTTATGCAATTAATGATCGGCCTAAAAGAAGGTCATTGATCAGCCAAATAGCAAACACACCTGCATAAATAAATGTGTGATGATTGTAAAGTTTCCATGTGGACAACACGTCGGCCCAAAGGAAGGTTGTTGTTTGACCGGATTTGTTATCAATATTTGATTTCTACATGAAGAGTACCACTTACAAGTTAATGATCGGCCCAAAGGAAGGTCATTGATGTTGTGCTAGGTATCTTGTTTAAATGGACCCACCATTATAGTTGCAATAAAATTTATGTCTTATATTTACATGCTTTTTTCGTTTTTAAAACTTGTATAAATGTCTTGACATGAATTTTCAAATTAGTGAGCTTATGTTATTTGTTTGTTCTCAATTTTTTTTTAGTTACATCTACTGCTATTAATATTATTGACAACATAAATTCAATTCTTGTGCTTAACGGCACAAACTTTAAGAGTTGGATAAAGAACGTTCTATTAGTTCTCGCCTGCATGGATTTAGACTATGCATTAAGGAAAGAACAACACATTCCTCTTACGTATGCAAGTTCATATGAGGACAAAGTGAACTTGGAGAAGTAGGATCGTTCTAATTGCCTTAGTCTAATGATGCTAAAATGCAGCATTCCAGAAGCATTTTGGGGCGGCATGTCTAATAAGGTAACTGCTAAGGGTTTTCTTATAGAAATAGAGAAAACATTCGCTAATACTGAAAAGGTTGAGACAAACAAGCTTTTAGCTGACCTTGTCTAGATAAGGGAGTACATTATAGAGATGTCTAACATCGTTTCAAAACTCATAACACTAAAGTTAGAGCTGTCTGACAACTTGCTCGTGCATCTAGTACTCATATCCCTTCCTACACACTACGGACAGTTTATTGTGAGTTATAATACTTAAAAGGATAAATGGTCTCTTAATGAGTTCATTTCCCACTGTGTGCAAGAAGAGGATATATTGAAGCAAGACAAGACTGAAAGTGCTCATGTGGCAACTACCTCAAAGAACAATAAATGAAAAGGGAAAAAACAATAAGGATGCTGCAGTGGGAACTTTGCAACCCAACAAGCAACAAAAGACGCAGGATCAGGAATTCACTTGCTACTTTTATAAGAAACCTGGGCATGTGAAGAAGGATTGTTCCAAGTACGCCACATGACATGTAAAGAAAGGTACACTTCTCACTTTGGTTTGTTCTGAACTTAATCTAGCTTCTGTACCTGTTTATACTTGGTGGGTAGATTCTGGTGCTACTACTCATACAAGTATGTCCATACAGGTATGCTTGTAGAGCCGATTGCCAAGTGATGCTGAAAGATTCATCTACGTGAGCGATGACAAAACAGTTCCTGTTGAAGCCATTGAGACCTTTAGATTATCTTTCAATACTGGTCATTTTATTGAATTAAGATAGACTTATGTAGTACCATCATTTAGGCGGAATTTGGTTTCCGTTTCTGTTTTGGACAAATACGGTTATTCTTGTTCTTTTGGAAACAATCAAATTAGTTTTTTTTTTTAATTCTTCTCTTGTTACGACTGGTTCCTTGATTTAGAGGTGGCATTTGGGCCGGGCTGACACAGACCCAGCTCAGCCCAACACACGAAAATTCGGCCCCAGTCCAACTCGATTGAAAGTGGGTTCGACTCGGCCTAACCCACCACATATAGGTGGGACAAGCTGGGTCATATATTTTTTGACCCAACCCACTTGTGCCCAAGCCTAGCCCAGCTCAAACCCAACTCAGGCCTATTTTGAGCCCAAATAATATCCATCTTGAGCCCAAATCATGCCCAGCAAAATATAAGCACAATTGGAACCCATTTATTACAAAAATTGAATATTATGCATTATGACTAATAACTTTTTTTTAGATAAATTAACAAATTGTAGAAACTATTTTTTTTTAACAAAAATATAATAATAACAAATAACAAATTTATTTTTTAAGTTGATATGAAATAACTTGTTATCAAATCTTTCCTTTGATATTATAAATTACAACTTGCAACTTTAATTCAAAAAATATATGTATATAAAGTCAGAATTGAAAAAAAGTGACAAAGTTTACACATCTCTTTACTTCTTAGGAGCTTAGCTAGACTAATATATATATATATATATATATATATATATATATATATATATATATATATATATATATACCAGAAACAAACCAGGGACGAACAGATAATGAAAGCCATAACAGAAAGCGGAATAAATAAGGATAATAGACAGATAAATTAATGGAATACAAATAAGATGAAGATAAAAGGAGACAAAGTCTCTTACTTGTTATTGAATGTAAAGGAAGGTAACTGTGCCACACTTTTGGTTGTACAGGAGTACAATGTTCAAAGTGATACCCAATTAAAATAACAACTTAGAGGGAAAGAGAATTCGGATCCTATGTATGAGACAGACTCTGTCTTATATAGGATATCGAATCTAAAAAACAAAAATGTAAAAGAAAAGTCAAAAGTAACTTTTCTAAAGGTAAACAGTAAAAAGTGAATTTTACTATTCATGAATAGTGGTCGACTTTTACTGTGGTCGAATCTTGTTTTGTCGTGACGTGATGATCATGTCTGGCTTTTACTGTGGCCGAAAGATCTCTTGTCTCGATGTGATGATTCTGTTTTTTGACTGATTACTTTCACTGTGACCGAAAGTAATTTCGTCGTCTTGTGATGATGGTGTCTAATGATGGAATCTTGACTGTAGATTCATCTTCTTCATCGTCTCTGAGTCTGAATCTGGTTCTATGCTGAAGACATAGTGAACTTCTTCAGTCTGGATCATGCTGACTAATGGTAGAATACATAGAAGTACACTGATCGAAGTGCATTTCCCACTAATACAAAGAAAATAAATAAACTAGTCTATTTTCCCTATAGTCTACCCTGCAT
Organism: Ehretia macrophylla; assembly: GCA_037974665.1. NCBI lineage: Eukaryota > Viridiplantae > Streptophyta > Magnoliopsida > Boraginales > Ehretiaceae > Ehretia > Ehretia macrophylla. The sequence continues at coordinate 8,208,446 of CM075764.1, read as the reverse complement.
CGTACTTAGTCTTACTATCTTCGAAGCCTTACCATCTTCGAAGCCTAACTATTTCTCACCAAATCGCTACATGGCTAACAACAGAGTCTTACGCCCTCTGCTCCTCAATGCCGTGACCTTACAAGGTTGTTGAAATAGGTTTGCTAAAGGTAAGTTAGCTAAAGGTAAGTTGACTAAGCAAAATAAAAAATAAATACAGGCTAAAAGATAAACAAGTTTCTAAATTTTCTTTGGCTTTTTGGGAAAGCCACACCCATCAACGGACTTGATATGTCTTTACCAATTGTCGTTTGACTTGGACTAGCTGAAATTTCATGGAATTCTTCAGTAACCATATGACTTTAGAGAGGGGAAGTCTTACCATTTCATCCTAGTTTTTGAAGGGAACTTAGAAGAACAAAACCCTATCTGTCCAATATTTTTAGAGAACATTAGAAAACTCATCTGTCCTGTGTTTTTGGAAAGAACACCGGAAAACTCATATGGCCCAGTTTATACTCATAGAGGAGTATTACAAAGTTCTGTTTTCTATTTTTAATTTCTGTTTCCAGTTTCTACTCATAGAAGAGTAATACAAAGTTCTGTTTTCTATTTTTACTTTCTGCTTCGTGTTTATACTCATAGAGGAGTAAAGATACCGTAACAGTCATCTTCATTGTCATTGGCATTGTCTGTGGAAATGGATGTCTGGTCTGAGGCAAGTTCCTCGAGCTGAAGCATAATGGCCTTGACTTCGTCATAACTGGTGGCCGCTGCTAATTGGGTAGTGAGAAAATTCTTGAAGGAGAGAAACTCCTACTGTTCTGGTTGAATTTCCCTTTTCTGTTTCTGATATGTCTCTAGCCATGCTTGGACTTTTGGTTTTGAACAAGAACTATTGTTCATCTTTTTCCACCACATGACTGAGTGAGCTCTTCCGAAAGCCAAAATGTCTTGATGGTCTCCGAAAGAAACATGCTTGTACGCGAATTCTGATCTGAAAATTCACATTACAAAGAAGATTCTGTAGAACACAAAAAATGGAGGAAGGTAAGCTAAATGGGCTGGTGCCTTCCATTGTTCTGTGAAGTACTGGAATCCTTTTAGGACTGGTTCTGGTAAAATGTCTGTGATAAGGCTAAATGATGCCCACCATTGGATAAACCAATTCGGGACCTCTAATGGAAATGATTTCTTAAAAAGGAAAAACCATGACATATCATGCTTATCATTCTGGCGGTTGAAAACTCTGAACCACGCCTGAATGTAGTCATAATAGTTATAGTCTCTGAAGGGTACATTTTCTGGGATTTGTTTGGTTTTCTGTGGGGGTTGTCCCCATTGATCAAGAGTGATCACTTTTTGGAGTTTAGCCTTGACATGGCTATACTGGTCTGGTTGTTTGTCTTTGTCATTTGGGACAAACTCTATGGATCCTGTTGCTATGAGTATTGACTCATAGTAACTCTGTGTTTTATATGTGTTGTCTGGGATGTAATTTGCATGGGGGTGAAGAAACGCCTTAGCAAATTCATCTGGGGTCATATTGGGATTCTGTTTGAAATGGAAATGTTCTGTTACAAGAATCTAGTCAAAGACGTTCTTGTATATGTATGAGGGTAATGGTAACTGTATCTGTTTAGGTTCTGGGGTTACTGTCTTTGATTTTGCAACAAGTGGTTGAAACTTGTTACTCACTGTCGTCTGAGAAAATGATGTACCTGCAGTACCTGCATGAACACCGGTTAGCTGTTTTTGTGGGGTCAAAGTCTCCAATACTGTGAGGTTTCTACCTAGGGGTGATTGGGTAGAATATGGTGTATATGTTATCTGTTTATCTTCAACATTGACTGGGGTTGATGATTGAGCTAGAGTTGCTGCTGGTGTGCTAGCTTTCTGAGCATAAGAGGCGAGATCAAATGCTTTAGCTTTGCCCTTATCTTTCTTTGGTGCCATTGTTGCAAATTCAGGAGTGAGTGATCCCTGCAAATGGTTAGCAACAATATATAAAGAAAAAAATGCAGAATTGAAATTATTATCAATTCTGCTTCTGGATCTGAATCTGTGTTTCAATCTACTTAATTGCGGTGGACTTGAAACAAACTATCTAAATCCAATAATTGGATTTTTGGTATCCGCTTCTGTGATCTGTAAAATGAAAACAAAATTGAAAAGGTATTCCCGGAAGAATTCTATGTGATAGGCACGTGGCCTGTTAGAAATTCTCTGGTTAGAAAATTAGGGATGGAGTTATCCTCTCCCTTGATATACTGAATGTCAAAATCGAAAATTGATAGGATGGCCTACCATCTGGCAAATATTTGTTTAGATGCAATATTTTTAACATCCTTAGTAAGCACATCTTTTGCTGATTTACAGTCAACACGAACTAAGAATTTCTGGTTCAACAAATCATCTTGAAATTTCGATATGCATTTCACAATAGACAAAATTTCTTTTTTGACCGTTGAGTAATTCTGTTGGGCTTTATCCCATGTTCCTGAATGGAAATGAACAATATGTTCTTTTCCCTCTAAAATCTGTAGTAAAATACCACCAAATCCTAATTCAGAAGCATCTGTTGAACTATCTTTGGGGTGTCTGGTTGACATAAAGTCAAAACTGGTAAAACTCTAACCTGACACTTAATTTCCTTTACAGCATTAGTATGGACATCAGTCCATGCTGGAGGATTCTTTTTAAGATGTTCAAAAAGAGGTTTACATATATGGCGAATGCCTGGATAAAAATCTGCAACATAGTTTAAAGATCCTAAGAATCTTTGCAACTGTGTTTTCTCACGTAGAATGTCTGGGAATTTTTCTGCAAAATCAAGTGTTCTTTGGATGGGGGTGATTTTCCCAAAAGAAAGCATGTTTCCAAGGAATCTAATTTTTGTCTGAAAAAGTATAATCTTGGGTGCAGAAACCACAAGACCGTTTTCTTTAATGACTTTGAAGAAAACATGCAAATGATTCCAATGTTGATGAATGTCATTACTGAAGACTAAAATATCATCAATGTAAACAATTGTAAAATCTGTGAACTGATTAAAAATCTGATTCATTATGTTCTGGAATTCTGAAGGTGCATTCTGATAACTAGACGAGGGACTCCTCGTTCCTGTTCTGCATGTTTATTAACATAAAATGCTGCGCACGACCAAGGGCTTTTGCTGGGTCGGATAAGCTTTTTATCTAATAAACTCTGGATCTCTTTTTACAAAGAGAGAGATATTCCTGGTTCATCTGAATGGGCCGAGCCTTGGTAGGAATATTCTGTTCTGAAAAATCTTTCTCATATGGGAGAGAGACGGAATGTTTCTTACGAACCCAAAAGGCCGTAGGAAGATCTGAACAAACTTCTTTTTCAAGTTTGGTCTGGAATTCATTGATGGACTTCTGCTGTTTAGCAATCTGTTCATCAATTCTAAGACTTTTAATAGCTTGTTTAAGAAAACTGATCTGGTTTTCTTTATGTTGGATTGAGTTAATATTTCTTCGTTATGAAGGAAAATAAAACTCAAAAAGAATAGGTTTACCTAACACATTGATAGATATACCTTGTTTTGTAACAATCATGGGAAATAACTGTTGAAGGAATGGGTTCCCGAGAATGACTTGGGAATTTAACTGTTTTATCAGCACGAAGCTGGTAGGGAAACAAATACCCTGATTGCACACATGTGCATTAGGTAATTTGTATTGGATATGAAGTCTGGTAGAGTCAGTTATAGAAAGCTTCTCTTTGGTTTTCTCAAAATATCTGGAAGGAATTAGACATTCTTGGATACAGTTCATGTCTGCACCTTAGTCTAATAAGGCAATGGTTTCAAATTTGAAATCATTAACCTTAATGGTTAACTAGACATACCACTTATGATATATGATTCTGTTCAAAAAATTGAGGTAATCCTCTGTGGGTTTGGAGGTACTAGCTCCTTCTGTCAGTTTGCCAACAGCAATCTGAGTCTATTTATCAAGGTCAACATTCTGAGAAAGATGTTCTTGACATTCTAAGGATTCTATTTGTAAGAGTTGGACATCCTGCTGGAGATGTTTATGATCTAATCTGAGATCACAAATCTCTTGCCTGAGTTGCTGGATTTCTGTTTTTAACAGTTTAATCTCATGCTGGAGATCAGAGATTCCTACTGGTTGAGTTTTTCTCTTCTGGAAGTAACTGAGGACATCAGTATAATTTGTATTCTTGATGTTATTATGTAATGGTATGGTTTGAGGTTTAACTTCCTCTTTTTGATCCATGATATCTTTGAGTCTGAGAAGATAAGCTTGCTTTTCTTCTGGATCATTGATCTTACAGATCATATCGATCATAAGACCATAAGAGTTTGTAAGGACATTTAATCCTTTCTGACAGAAACATGCTCCTTTGCTAGGACAAGCACATTCCTGGATGGAGTTGGAAGAACTTCTGGAATAGTAGTTGTCTGTTCCAATCTGATTATTGTTTTCTTCATCAGAAAATTCTAAAGAAGAGTTGGATGATAATTCAAGATCATCTATGGATTGGATAATTCTGCTCTTTATAGCTTCATCTAGTTCTAATGATTGAATTAGTGATCTGATTTTACAATCTCTTGCATAGTGTCCTGATTTACCACATTTGAAGCAACTGTGGCTTTTTGTTCTTTTTTATTACTATTTTTCTGATATTTCCAATTTATTCGTGGAAACCTCTGGTAATGTTTCTTCTTATGGCTGTATGGTTTGTTGCATACTTCTGGTTGTACTTCTGTCCAATGGACTTGAAGTGATTCTTATATTTTATAGAGGAAATTCAGGATTTATGTGTTTTCTGAGTATGGGGTGGATGAATGCTTTCCATTCCATACTGTTCACACCAATTTCCTAATTCTTTTCTGTTAGACTGTTTCTTTAACTATGCTTTAAAACGAAGATCAGTGCAAATCTTCAAAGCAGTCTTATTAATATGGGATATGATATCACCATATGTCATAAGATCATAGTCTAATCCTAGATAATCAAGCGAAATGGATTCTCTCACTTGCTAAGCAAACAACTTTAGAAGTCCACAAAGGAACCTTTCTTTCCAATAACTAGCATTGTTGTCAGATCTTTGGTATAATTTACTGAGAAAGACATCCTTATACCATCGAAAGTCTTGGAGTGTTCTACATCTGAGGTTCTGAAGGATTTCAGATGTTCTTTCTTGATAGACTGTGGGATCACCTATAAAATGGTAGGTGATATCGAAGACTAAGGCTGATAGAGCACATGAATCTGTCTAACCTTGCTGATTGAGAATAGGTTCACCATTTTCATTGGTTTTCACCATGTTAAGAATACTTTCTTTGGTAGCTTCACTAAGGTGGTCGTCCCACCATCCTTTGAGCTGACCATTGAAGCCAAGAATAATATTTCTGGTTGCTGCTCTCTCAGAAACAGCTTGCTTGTAAATGTTACCTATAATGATCATATGTTTGGTAACATTAAGAATATGATATTCTGACATCCCATCTATGTTCCATTCATAGATATGAGATCCTGAGAAAGATCTTTGGGAATGAATTTCTTCAATTTGAAGATCTGGAGGTGAAGGTCTGGGATAGAAATTCTTTGTATCAGGGAAATAAATTCTATTAATATGGATAGCTTTATCCCTCCCGGAATTCTGTGAAGATGAGGAATCACAATCAGAATTACTATCTGATTGTTTTAATATTTGAAGAGCTAACTGGCTCGATGAAGGTTCTGATTTCTTAGATCTGGAAATCAGTTCCTGGAGAAGTTTGGCATTCTTCTCTTCTGTTGATTCCAAATTTGGAATATATTTTGATATTTTAAAAGGTAAAACCTTGATTGGAGATTCCGGTTTAGCCTTTATACTTGTTAATTTGAGTGAATCAAATGATTTTGTCAATGAAACAGTGGTCTGTTCAGTTGACTTCTGTTTTGATTCATCAGTCTTAACTGGGGTTATTGGGACTGTAGTATATTTTTCAAGAATATCTTTGATATTCTGAATCTGTTTTTGTAATGTGACAACTGAAAGATTAGTCCGGTTATTTTGTTGGGCTATGTCTTTTAGTTCTGGTTGTTCTGAAAGAACGACTGGTTTAAGATCTATAGTTCATTCTTTTGTAGGAACTTGTGTATGTTGAAACGGAGGGTGCTCCGCATCAATGACTATTGTGGAATTAGGTAAATTCCATTTTCTTGTTCTTGCAGTAAGAACATTAATGTTCATTGGTTTATTCCTGTTTTTAAACCATATAAAAAATGGTACATTTAACCTAACAAGTTGCAAATACTGAAGCCATTGGCTTTTTAAATCTGCTAATTGTTCATTGTTATGATTATTAAAATACCATTATCTAATCTGTTTGTTTTCGTCTGAAAGAAATTCATCTTTCAATCCTTGAACATCTCTTTCAAAGACTTCAGATAAAACATTGATTCTAAAGTCTGAGGTTGAAGGGTTGATGTCAACAGATGATGAATCTGTTGGTTCAAATTCTGGATAGACTGGACGAGCAGTCTGTTCTTCAATCCTGATCCCAATTGGAACAGATTGAGCCTGAGTTCTACTTGTTGAAAGAAGGTCAACAAAGCCTGGAGTAGGGTCAGAAATACTGATCCTAGAAACACTAGAGGCAAAACGGGATAAAACTGATCCTCTATTTCCTCTATCAATCTTAATAGAAACAGTAGCATCATCATACTGGATGATCTGTTCAATTCTGAAGTTTTGGATGTTCTGATCCTGAACAACTGGTTTGGTGGCATTTTCAATATCCTACATTTCTGGAAGTGAAATATCATTCCACTTAATGGTTCTGGGTATATTAACTATTGATCTATTTCTGTCCATATTCCAAAGGATAGTTTCACCTTTAGGACATTTTCGGGTTATAGATCTAGGATTTAATCCTGTAGTCATCAATTTATAATTAAGACGATAAATAACTTCATATGCATGTGTACCACAATCAACATAATAATTATGTGTCTTAATATCTAATTGTAAAGCTTTCATGACATGTAGACATGTAAGCGATATGGTATGATTTGGAAAACAATTAAAGAAAATAGGTCCATTACAAAGACTCGTCTCTACTAAACCTAGTACTGAATCATTGTATCTGAGTAACCTACAATCTCTAAGAGCTAGATATACACTAGTATCTAGTCCTTCTCTGATTAAAGGCTTAAGTGCGACTTGCACATGGCCAATATGTAGAAACCTATAGCCATTTTTAATGGCTTTATCAAGTGATTTCTGGGAGAACAACCTAATGCTCTGCTGATCACTGGTTAATGGCACTATTTCTTCCTTACATTTAATAGTAAGTAGAGATTTTAGGTCGATAAGACCCTTCTGATAAATCTCTTTTATGTCCATCTTAGGAGGTTTCCAATTACTTAACTCTCCTACTGTCCATGTCTGTTCTGTTTTAGCTATGATATTATTATCTGATCTTACTGAAGCATTACTGCTACTAGAAGCCATTACAACTATGTTGACTAGTTCTGCCCTTACTATCTGCGAACCTACTTACTATCTTCGAATCTACCTCAAGGGACTCTTGGAGCCTACTACCCTTCCACGGGTCTTATTCACTCCCTACCCTGTCTCCGTAGATAAAGGTAAGTTGTAGATATAGGTAAGTTGGACAAAACTAACAGCCTAGTTGCTCTAGCTTTGATACCAGAAACACACCAGGAAGCAACAGATAATGAAAGCCATAACAGAAAGCAGGAAAAACAAGGATAATCATAGAGGAGTAATACAAAGTTCTATTTTCTATTTCTAATTTCTGTTTCCAGTTTATACTCATAGAGGAGTAATACAAAGTTCTGTTTTCTATTTCTAATTTCTATTTCCAGTTTATACTCTAATACCAGAAACACACCAGGAAGCAACAGATAATGAAAGCCATAACAGAAAGTAGAATAAACATAGATAATAGACAAGATAAATAAATGGAATACGAAAAAGATGAAGATAAAATGAGACAATATCTCTTACTTGTTATTAACTATAATGGAAGAAGACTGTGCTACACTGTTGGTTGTACAGGAATACAATGTTCAAAGTGATACCGAATTAAAATAAAAACTTAGAGGGAAAGAAATTCGGATCCTATGTGAATGAGACAGACTCTGTCTTATATAGGATAACGAATCTGAAAAGAGAAGTGAAAAATGTGAAAACAAAAGTCAAAAGTAACTTTTCCTAAAGTGAACAGTAAAAAGTGATTTTACTATTCATGAATAGTAGTCGACTTTTACTGTGGCCGAATCTTGTTTTGTCGTGACTTGATGATCATGTCTGGCTTTTACGGTGGCCGAAAGATCTCTTGTCTCGATGTGATAATTCTTCTTTTGACTGGATTACTTTCACTGTGACCGAAAGTAATTTCGTCGTCATGTGATAATGATGTCTGATGATGGAATCTTGACTGTAGATTCATCTTCTTCATCATCTCTGAGTCTGATTCTGGTTTAATGCTGAAGACGCAGTGAACTTCTTCAGTCTGGATCATACTGACTAATGGTAAAATACATACAAGTACACTTGATCGAAGTGTATTTCCCACTAATACAAAGAAAATAAATAAACTAGTCTATTTTCCTTATAATCTACCCTGTACCTTACTTAGTCTTACTATCTTCGAAGCCTTACTATCTTCGAAACCTAACTATTTCTAACCAAATCGCCACATGGTTAACAACAGAGTCTTACGCCCTCTGCTCCTCAATGCCGTGACCTTACAAGGTTGTTGAAATAGGTTGGCTAAAGGTAAGTTGACTAAGCAAAATACAAAATAAATACAGGCTAAAAGATAAACAAGTTTCTAAATTTTCTTTGGCTTTTTGGGAAAGCCACACCCATCAATGGACTTGAGATGTCTTTACCAGTTGCCGTTTGACTTGGACTAGCTGAAGTTTCATAGAATTCTTCAGTAACCATGTGACTTCAGATAGGGGAAGTCTTACCGTTTCATCCTAGTTTTTGAAGGGAACTTAGAAGAACAAAACCCTATCTGTCCAATGTTTTTAGAGAACATTAGAAAACTCATTTGTCCTATGTTTTTGGAAAAAACACGGGAAAACTCATATGGCCCAGTTTATACTCATAGAGGAGTATTACAAAGTTCTGTTTTTAATTTCTATTGTCAGTTTCCAGTTTATACTCATAGAGGAGTAATACAAAGTTATGTTTTTTTTTCTTGTCTGTTTCCAGTTTATACTCACAGAGGAGTAATGATGCCATAACAGTCATCTTCGTTGTCATTGGCATTGTCTGTGGATATGGATGCCTGATCTGAGGCAAGTTCTTCAAGCTGAAGCATAATGGCCTTAACTTCGTCATAACTTGTGGCCGCTGCTAACTGAGTAGTGAGGAAATTCTTGAAGGAGAGAAACTCCTGCTGTTCTGGTTGAATTTCCTTTTTCTGTTTCTGATTTGTCTCGAGCAATGCTTGGACCTTTGGTTTTGAACAACAACTGTTGTTCATCTTTTTCCACCACATGACTGAGTAAGCTCTTCCGAAAGCCAAAATATCTTGATGGTCTCCGAAAGAAACATGTTTGTACGCGAATTTTGATTTGAAAATCCACGTTACAAAGAAGATTCTATAGAACACAAAAAATGGAGGAAGGTATACTAAATAGGCTGGTGCCTTCCATTGTTCTGTGAAGTACTGGAATCATTCTAGGACTGGTTCTGGTAAAATGTCTATGATAGGGCCAAATGATGCCCACCATTGGATAAACCAATTCGGGACCTCTAATGGAAATGATTTCTTAAAAAGGAAAAACCATGACATATCATGCTTATTATTCTGACGGTTAAAAACTCTAAACCACGCCTGAATGTAGTCATAATAGTTATAGTCTCTGAGGGGTACATTTTCTGGAATCTGTTTGGTTTTCTGTGGGGGTTGTCCCCATTGATCAAGAGTGATCACGTTCTGGAGTTTAGCCTTGACATGGCTATACTGGCCTGGTTGTTTGTCCTTGTCATCTGGGACAAACTCTATGGACTCTGTTGCTATGAGGATTGAGTCATAGTAACTCTATGTTTTATATGTGTTGTCTGGGATGTAGTTTGAATGAGGGTGAAGGAACGCCCTAGAAAACTCTTCAGGTGTAATATTGGGGTTCTGTCTGAAATGAAAAGGTTTTGTTACAAGAATCTGGTCAAAGACGTTCTTGTATATATATGAGGGTGATGGTAATTGTATCTGGTTAGGTTTTGGGGTTACTGTTTTTGGTTTAGCAACAAGGGGCTGAAACTTGTTACTGATTGTTGTCTGAGAAGACGATGTACCTGCAGTACCTGCATGAACACCTGTTAACTGTTTTTGTGGGGTCAAAGTCCCCAATACTGTGAGGTTTCTACCTAGGGGTGACTGGGTAGAATATAGTGTATATGTTATCTGTTTATCTTCAACCTTGACTGGGATTGATGATTGAGTTGGGGTTGATGCTGGTGTGCTAGCTTTCTGAGCATAGGAGGCGAGATTGAATGCTTTAGCTTTGCCTTTATCTTTCTTTGGAGCCATTGTTGCAAAGTCAGGAGTGAATGATTCCTGCAAATGGTTAGCAACAATATAAAGAAAAAATTGTCGAATTGAAACAATTATCAATTCTGTTTCTGGATCTGAATCTGTGTTTCAATCTACTTAATTGCGGTGGACTTGAAACAATCCATCTAAATCCACTAATTGGATTTTTGGTGTCCGCTTCTATGATCTGTAAAATGAAAACAAAATGAAAAGGTATTCCCAGAGGAATCCTATGTGATAGGCACGTGGCCTGTTAGAAATTATCTGGTTAGAAAATCAAGGATGGAGTTATCCTCTCCCTTGATGTACTGAATGTCAAAATCAAAAATTGACAGGATTGCCTGCCATCTGGCAAATATCTGTTTGGATGCAATATTTTTAACATCCTTAGTAAGCACATCTTTTGCTGACTTGCAGTCAACACGAACTAAGAATCTCTGGTTCAACAAATCATCTTGAAATTTTGATATGCATTTGACAATGGAAAAAATTTCTTTTTTGACTGTTGAATAATTGTGTTGGGCTTTATGCCATGTTCCTGAATGGACATGAACAATATGTTCTTTTTCCTCTAAAATCTGTAGTAACATACCACCAAATCGTAATTCAGAAGCATCTGGTGAACTATCTTTGGGGTTTCTGGTTGACATAAAGTCAAAACTGGTAAAACCTTGACTTGACGCTTAATTTCCTTAACTGCATTAGTATGAACATCAGTCCATGCTGAAGGGTTCTTTTTAAGACGTTCAAAAAGAGGTTTACATAAATGGCGAATGCCTAGATAAAAATCTGCAACATAGTTTAAAGATCCTAAGAATCTTTGCAACTGTGTTTTCTCTCGCAGAATGTCTGGGAATTTTTCTGCAAAATCAAGTGTTCTTTGGATAGGAGTGATTTTCCCAAAAGAAATCATGTTTCCAAGGAACTTAATTTTTGTCTGAAAAAGTCTAATCTTGGGTGCAGAAACCACAAGACCGTTTTCTTTAATGACTTTGAAGAAAAGATGTAAATGTTTCCAATGCTGATGAATGTCATTACTGAAGACTAAAACATCATCAATGTAACAATTTTGAAATCTATGAACTGATTAAAAATCTGGTTCATAATGTTCTGGAATTCTGAAGGTGCATTTTTTAGCCCAAAAGGCATGACATTCCACTCATATTGTCCAAATGGAACAGTGAATGCAGTCTTGTACCTTTCTGATTCAATGACCTGGATTTGCCAAAATCCTGATTTCATGTCAAATTTACTGAAGACATGGGCCTGATTTAATTTCTTAAGGAGATCATTCTTGTTGGGTAATGGATATCTGATCCATTGTAAGACCTTGTTTAAGGGCTTATAGTTGATGACAAGACGAGGGACTCCTCGTTCCTGTTCTGCATGTTTATTAACATAAAAGGCTGCACACGACCATGGGCTTTTGTTGGGTTGGATAAGCTTTTTATCCAATAAACTCTGGGTCTCTTTTTTACAAAGAGAGAGATATTCCTGATTCATCTTCATGGGCCTAGCCTTGGTAGGAATATTATGTTCTGAAAAGTCCTTCTCATATGGGAGAGAGACTGAATGTTTCTTACGAGCCCAAAAGGCCGTAGGAAGTTCTGAACAAACTTCTTTTTCAAGTTTGGTCTGGAATTCATTGATGGACTTCTGCTGTTTAGCAATCTGTTCATCAATTCTGAGACATTTAATATCTTGTTTAAGGAAACTGATTTGGTTTTCTTTCTGTTGGATTGAGTTAATATCTCTTCATTGTGAAGGGAAATAAAACTCAAAAATGATAGGTTTACCTAATAAATTGGTAGATATACCTTGATCTGTAACAGTCATGGGAAATAACTGTTGAAGAAATGGATTCCCGATAATGACTTGGGAGTTTAACTGTTTTATCAGCACAAAGCTGGTAGGAAAACAAATACCCTGATTACACACATGTGCATTAGGTAATTTGTATTGGATATGAAGTCTGGTAGAGTCAGCTATAGAAAGCTTCTCTTTGGTTTTCTCAAAATATCTGGAAGGAATTAGACCTTCTTGGATGCAGTTCATGTCTGCACCTGAGTCTAATAAGGCAATGGTTTCGAATTTGAAATCATTAACCTTAATGGTTAACTGGACATATCACTTCTGATATGTGATTCTGTTCAGAAGATTGAGGTAATCCTCTATGGGTTTGGAGGTACTAGCTCCTTCTGTCAGTTTGCCAATAACAATCTGAGTCTATTGACCCTCGGGGTGTTCATAGAGCTCTTTTGTGTAGTAGGGGATGGTTGATAATTAGTAGTGTCATGCTAAGACTTTGGAGTTGCAATTTCTTTCATATGCAATATGATATTAGGTAGGAGAAAATTATGAATTGAAGATTGTCTTGAAACTATGATCATCAACTTGCAGTCAACAACGATTGTTCTTTTGAGGTCTTTGGTTAGTTGTCATCCTAAGAGATAAATGGGAACTAAGAGAAGTATTGTTAAATGTAACGATTAAGGATTTAACTGTCTGTCAGTTTGAGAATTGCGCGGACGCAATTATTTTAAGGAGGGGAGAATGTGAAACCCCACTTTTCTGCTTTAACTCGATTTACGTGTTTTATCTCGTTTTGCGTGCATTCGACCTGTTTATGTGCTATATGACCTAGAATGTTATAATTCTGATGTCAATACTCCTAATACGTGTTAAATGTGCATTCATGAAATTTTTATCAAAAACGAGATCAGAAATTTTATCGTCATTTTTAGTGAATAGTGTTTTCGAAACACGTCCGCTAAAATTTTGAAACTGGTCTTTTTAACCCTTCTAGACCTAGACCATAGACTTTAATAGACCTGTGTTTGATTAAAATGGTTTTAAAATCGGCTTAAGAATTTATTAGGGTTTTTACACCGACTTTTGCGAAAATCGAGTTTTAAGCCGACTCGGGTGAAATTGTTAGATTGTAAAACTTCTTATCACCTAAAAATAATTTACTTGAGCTATCTTGGGTGTTGAATAATTGTTTTGAACTTTGGTGATCAATAAAATGCATTTAAAGTCAAGAAAATACTAAAAATAATTAGTTTTCACTTTGACTTTCTTTTATTTATTTGACCTTTGCTTAATATATGATCAACACACATTAAAAATAAAGCAAAACACCACCAAAAACACACACAAAACCGTGGCTCCTTGGAGGAGAAAGATAAAGGCATTTTCAAAGCATTTTTCTCACAGATTTTGCGTTTCAAAGCCGAATTGAGTGATTCAAAGCTTGAAATTGATTGTTTGGCATCCATTCTACACATTTCTTGCATCAAAACACATCAAAGGTAAGAGACAAATTCTAGATCTCAAAACTTGTCTTTTGTATTTTTGCGTATAAATGAAGATTGAACCGTTAGAATTGTAATCTGATGTTAGATTATTGCTCCTTGCATACTAGGGATTGTTCAGTGGTAATACTACGAGTTTCTGTCTAATGTAGCATAATTTTTATTTTTCGGGTATTAAATTTTGATTAAATTGTTCAATGTTGAATTAATTGAGTTGTGATGATCGAAATCGATTGCCGTCGATTTCTAAATACTTGATAATTACGTGTTAGCGCTGTTGTAATGCCGATTTTTGATTACATTGCTCGTGGAAAAGTCCAAAAATTCCAGCCAAGATATCCTAGGGTTTTAGGGTTATCGGGCATGATTTGGAGGTGTTATGGTGGATTTCCGAGAGGGCTAATGTAGTTGGTTGAATGGGTGAGTGTTTGAAACTGATTTGGGGTTGTTTGGATTAGTAGAATGTAATATATGATTATTTGAAGTTTAGGTTATCCTTCTTTAAATTATTGAATTGAGCCTTAGTTGATCGGGTGTGGTTTGAGTGATTGAATTGTGAGTTGTTGATGGGTAAACTAGGGTTTGATTGTGTGTTTAATGCATGTCCAGTTGGATGGCCTACTTTGCCATCTAACTTAGTTAATTGTTGTTAAATTGATTATTGATATGATTATTGATGATGATAATATGATGATTGATGATTATTGATTGACTATTGAATATGGGAATAGGGCACTTTCGTTGCTGATCTCTCAAAATATTTATTGATTATTGAGTACGGGAATCGGGCACTTTCGTTGCTGATGTCTCGGAATATTGATGATTGATGTTTATATTTATTGCTGAGTCTCTGGTAGTCGGGTTGATAACGGCATGACTATCAGACACTGCCTCCAGCTCTCATGACGGAAGTGTCATGGAGAGAGAGGTTATTGAGGGTACCCTGGGTGCGTGAGTAATGGGGAGTTACAAGAAGAACGGTTGAGATCGTGATGGCGTTTGGAGCTACACCAATTGGAGAGAGTATCCTTTATTGAATGGTCATATAGTTATGTGATGATAGTATTATTGATGTTATTGTGTGTTTACTGACTCAAAGGATTATTCCAAGGAGTTTAGTAGACCTTGCTTGAGATCTATCGGATCCTCACTGGGCTTATTTATATAAGCTCACTCTCTATTATTGCATGCATACAAGTGTTCTTTCGTAGGATTATGGGTACGTGCCTCCTGAAGAGGAGAATGTGGAAAATGTGCCTTACGTGGAAGATTCTTATGTCCCTAAGTCTTATCAGTGATGCTATGTTGTTTACTATCAGTAGAGTGATTGACTTGCCTACCAAAAAGAACTAACGATAGACGTAAGCCCTTAAATACTCTATCTCCCCAACCTTCTCTCAAAAACTTTTGAAGGTCCGAAATGCATATAGATTTCAAATAGTTCACCTACACCTACTAGAAATATAATTTTTCGAGTATAATTTTCTAGGATGATTATTATCTTATTGTAATGGACTTTTTTGAAAATGATTATTATCTTAATGCAATAATTCTTTTTTTTTATTTTTGAAAAAGAGAGAAAAGATGTGTTGTCTCCATTCATTACAAAGTAAATCATTTGACTAAGGCTAGATAAAGACATACAAATGACTATTATATAGAGTATTGTTATATGCACCACCATATTTTCATCACCCATTTATAATCTTCTAGTTGGATGCTTAGTTGGAACGCTAAAATACCAAAACCTTTGTGTTTCTCACTCTTTTTGGCATGCCAACTAAGCATTTACATAGGAGATGAAAAATGGCTACGAAAATAAAGTGGTACATATCTAACATCTCCCAAATACATACTCTCTATTTCTTAAGGTGTAACCTTGGGAGAGAAATTCCTGATTCAAGTTTAGGAAACAATGGCAAAATCTAACATACTCCCAAAACAAGTCATCACAATCAGGTTTAGGAAACAATAGCAAAATCCAACATACTCCAAGAGAACAAGTCATCATAATCATGTTTAGGAAACAATAGGAAAATCCAAAATACTCCTAGAAAACAAGTCATCAGAATCTAAGGGATAGTAAATACACTAGACCATACGACAATGTATCTGAATCCTGCATTTAGCATCTATTTTATATGTGCATGAAGTGATGAACATATTAAAACCAAGATCTCAGGGACTACTTGTAACACCTTATCTTGGCATCTCCATTCCTCATCTCCAAAATTTTAGACCAAGGGTCGCAGCTATCCTGTTCAATTCAGCCATCTTTTCCTCCTTCATTTTCTTCTTCAATTCTTCACGCATGCTTGAATCATCAGTATGTCCATTGCCACCATCTTTCTGATCCCTGCACCAAGATAATCTCGGTCTCTCAAAAATTCCTAGCGTAAAGGTTAACGATTGTACTGATTTTTGTTACAAATGTTGTTACAATTGATGTGCTTACATAGTTACACTAGTAATAATTCAGTAGGGCACACCTACACTAAGATCAAGAATAGTTCAAAGTGAACACGGGCGGTATAGCCTACCTTATTCTGACCTTCAGAGTAAAGTCACCTGCTAGGCTCCTCGTGCGTTTCACGCTAGTATGGGCAGGAACATCCACATCCCTATAAAAAACAATGAGAAGCTTTAATGTACAATAGTAGTGCAATAAAAAATAAAAAATAAAAAATAAATAAAGGGGAAAAACAGAAAAAGAGAAAATTACACAACGAAAGCAGCAGTAAGAGTGTGCTTTAGGCGTGGACCAATGCACTTCTTCCGTGATATGACAGTGAGAGTTTCCTGGACTAGATTGAAAGTCGTACACTGAAATCTATCAAAGCCATGTAGTGCATCTTCATCATCGCTATCTTCTACTTCTACTTCTTCTTCTTCACTAGCATCATCTTTGGCTGCTTCTTCGTCGCTTTTTAACAAGTACAGGCTTTTATCACTCCAAACCAGGGCCATCATGCCACCCCCGAGAGAAACTAACTTAGGAAAGTAGTGTCGACACCTCTGACTAGGTAACACTCCCTCACTAGCCAAATCAATGGAGAAATACGTGCCCGATTTATAATCCAGCCCAATTAATTTCGTCCCAATATGATCAAGCCACATCAATTTAGTCCCATCTACAACAGCAGCTGGTGAATCGGCACATTCGTCAAGCATTTTGTTATACTCAATCGAACTAGATGACCAAATACAACTACAGATTTTTCCGTCAATGGTATAAGTAGGTTTTAAAACTACAAATTTACTAGCTTTTGAACCAATCAAAATCCAACCTTCGTCCTCTATTGCTCCACACACGAAATAGTGTAAATCGAGATACAGGTCGCTAGGAGGATTAACACTAGTATACCAAGCATTTTCCTCTTCCACAAAATATTCCACAAATTTAGGATGTTTTACGGATACAAAACCTCCAATAGCAAAAAGAATACCTTTAAAAAGTAACATGCGAGGACCTACTCTGGCGGCTTTCATGTCAAGTAAAGCCCAGCAATCACCAGTGAGTGCGTCCCAATAGTCAAGTGATTTTGAAATGTGATGATTGGCATAAAACCTGTCCCTCTCCTCGCATTTAAGGCAGTCCTGATAGTTACCGCCAGCGCGATAAACTCGAGATCCAAAATGAGTATACCCCGCAAAACTATGACAGTGGTAGAGAGTTTTAAAAGGACCAGCAATTGACGGTGGATGCACTTTGATGACTCGGCCATCGCGATCCAGCTGTTTATCACGTTGTTCATCTTTGATCGGTGTAAACATTTCATCGAAAACGTACAACTCCACACACTCATCACCCCCGCGTTCAAATTTATCGACCGCAAAAACAACGCAACGTTTGGAATTTGACATTTTAAGATGGCTCTCAGATCCAGAGATTTGATCAATGCCTACTTCAAATACGTGATTCTTGTGCTGAAGTGGATTATCCATGCATGTAGGTATTGTTGGGTTATTATTAATAACTTAATATGGGCTTACAAATCATTCACAATTATATTTAGACTTCTATTCTAATTGGGATAATTAAGTGATTCAATATAGTTGATCCTAATTAAACATCTTATAAGGTATGTACTTTGTAATGTGTTGTACCAATAATAGAGAGCCTAACTAGAGTTAATGGGTCTCTAGTTAAGTTGCCTATATAAAGAACATGGGATTGGTCCCCAAGGTAACACTTCATTTTCTCTAGTCTTCAATCCCATATTTGAGAGACATCAATAAGAGAGAAGTGTGAACTTGTGGAAGACCTTTTCCCGGATCATATTCATCTCGTCGTCATGAATTCGGGTATATCATTCTTATCATTTCATTATGTAATCTTGATAATCTAAACGAAGTATGAAATTAAATCTAGATCCGTAGATCCAATCTCACAAGACATAAATTTCAGATTTAGATCTAACAAGTATTTCATTTATAGATCTAGATCTATCAAGTGGTATCAAAGCCACCTTCGTATTAAATTATTAGGATTGATTATGTAGATCTAATTATGATTAATGTAGATCTTATGATTATATCACAAATACACATGATTGTATGTTTAGAT
This sequence comes from Ehretia macrophylla, assembly GCA_037974665.1. Classification (NCBI taxonomy): domain Eukaryota; kingdom Viridiplantae; phylum Streptophyta; class Magnoliopsida; order Boraginales; family Ehretiaceae; genus Ehretia; species Ehretia macrophylla. The sequence continues at coordinate 8,190,028 of CM075764.1, read as the reverse complement.
CCATATGATTTTAGGATTTGATCCATAATTATGTGTATGATCTATTTTGATCTTCATTAATCTTGATCACATGATTGATTTGGTTTGAGAATAGTTTTAGATCTTAGATCTATGAAGTTTATGATTTATGATCTTTAGATCTATACATGATTGATGCTTAGATTTAGTATGATATTATAATGTGTTGTTTTGACTAAATCCAGTAGCATTTTAGACCAATCTAGCCGTGTATTTATTCCAGTCGTGTATTTATTATATGCAGTAGCTTTTAAAATCAACGTGTTAGCTTGGTCTTGTGGTTAAAAGTCTGTTTTATCTCCTTGAGGTCCTGGGTTTGATTCTTGTTTGTCGGCATTGTTGTTTTATTTTTATGACGTGATACAAAAGGATTTATATTATTAAGCTTGCGTCTTTATACCAATAGCTATGGTTGTCACAGCGGTTAGAAGCTTGCAATGAAATCATAAGGTTTTAGGTTCGAACCCCAACAATAAGTTCTTTTAGTTTTGTAACTAAAACTAAAAAAATACATAATACGGGTACAGCTTGGTTTGAACATAAGACCTTCTGGCTTATAATGGAACTCTTATCCAGCTGCACTTTATGTCAATATTGGACCACTAAATTTATATATAGCTATTTGGTTCCAACAGAAAATAAAGAAAAGAAAACCAAACAGAAGCATCTACTGTGATTCGAACACGCGACCTTCTGCGTGAAATTAAAGCATCTGACCAGCAACGCCATACTTATACTTGTGTTTAAATTGGACCATCAAATATACACGTAGATATTTGGTTGCAACAGAAATTAAGGTTTTAATTATTATTTTTTTTGCCCTTATGTCTTTTGTGCAAGTTAATTGTTTTAATTATAACTTGACATTATGGATATTTGGATGGATCATGGACTTATATACGAATGGTTGAATGATTGTAATAATATTTTTTTTCTATTCGTTTAGTTTGTAATTGAGATATACGTCTCATTTTTTATATTTCTTGCAAGAGTGTGATTTGTAGTGAGACATATGATGTAATAATTATATAATCTACCTTGCAAGCGGTACAAGATCAATCAAGGAGTTGATGAACTTGGAGGTGTTGAAGATTTTTTGAAGTATTTGCTTAGGTTTTGTGATTGATCCTATTTATATGGCTCGGATTTGATCAACCACTAAGTCCGTGATTCACCAAGTTTATGTTGTTGCATGTATGTTTATTTAGTTATCTTGTATGTGATGCATGCTAAATGGACTAATGTGCAAAATGAGATTTGATAATTGATTTCAAATTTTGAACTTGCGTCTTTTATGTAAAAATAAATTGATTGAAGCTTAATGTTGCCAAAGTAACCTCTTTTGTGTAGATTGGTTTATTTTGAGATAATAAGATGTGTGTGTTTATTGTTTATACAATCAATGATCGGCCCAAAGGAAGGTCATTAATTGGTCAAATAGCAAACACACCTGTGGAAATAAATGTGTGATAATTATAAAATTTCTATGTGGACAACACATCGGCCCAAAGGAAGGCTGTTGTTTGACCAGATTTATTATCAATATTTGATTTCTACATGGAGAGTACCACTTACAAGTTAATGATCGGCCCAAAGGAAGGTCATTGATGTTGTACTAGGTATCTTATTTAATAGGCCCATCACTACAATTGTATGAAAAATTATGTCTTGCATTTACATGTTTATTTGATTTTCACTTGTATATATGTCTTGAAATGAATTTTATTTGTGAGTTTATGTTATTTATTTATTCTCTATTTAGATTCAGTTACTGCTACTACTGCTAATGTTACTGCCAACATAAAATCAATCCATGTGCTTAACGACACAAACTTTAAAAACTGGAAAGAGAACGTTTAGTTGGTTCTCGGTTGCATGGATTTAGACTATGCATTAAGAAAGGAACAACTTGCTTCTCTTACGGAGTCAAGCTCTACTGAGACTAAAGGGAACTTTAAGAAGTGGGATCGTTCCAATCGCATTAGTCTAATGATGCTAAAGCGCAACGTTCCAGATGTATTCAGGGGTGGTATGCCCGATAAGGTAATTGCTAAAGGCTTCCTTCAAGAAATTGAAAAACGTTTTGCAAAAAACGAAAAGGCTGAGACAAGTTAGAACTGTCTGATGACTTGCTCGTGCATTTGGTACTTATATCCCTTCCTGCACACTATGGACAGTTTATTATGAGTTATAACACTCAAAAGGATAAATGGACTCTCAATGAGCTCATTTCTCACTGTGTGCAAGAAGAGGATAGATTGAAGCGAGATAAGAATATTGAAAGTGCTCATATTGCAACTACCTCAAAGGACAATAAGCGAAAAAGGAATAAAGGTAAAGAAGCTGTAGTGAGAACATCACAACCCAACAGATTTCAAAAGAATCAGGATCAGGAATTTACCTGTTTCTTTTGCAAGAAACCTGGGCATGTGAAGAATGGTTGTTCCAAGTACGCCACATTGCGTGTAAAGAAAGGTATGTTTCTCACTTTGGTTTGTTTTAAAGTTAATTTAACTTCTGTACCTAGCAATACTTGGTAGGTAGATTCAGGTGCTACTACTCACACAAGTATGTCTATGCAGGGATGCCTGTGGAGCCGACCATCAAATGATGCTGAAAGATTCATCTATGTGGGCGATGGCAAAGCAGTTCTGGTTGAAGCCATTGGGACTTTTAGATTATCTTTTGAGACTGGTCATTATGTTGAATTGAGATAGTATATTGTACCGTCATTTAGACGGAATTTGGTTTCTGTTTATGTTTTGGAAAAATATGATTATTCTTGTTCATTTGGAAACAATAAAGTTAGTCTTTTCCTCAATTCTACTCTGGTTGCAACTGGCTCCTTAATTAATAAACTATATATGTTCAATATCATTGCTTCATTTAATGAATCCTTGCAAACAATTTCAAGAGGTACAGAAAGCAAATTAACAAATGAGAATTCCGCCACCTTATGACACAAGCGTTTAGATCACATTTCCGAAAGGAGAATACAAAGACTTGTGTTGGACGAAATACTTGAACCTCTTGATTACACAGACCATAATGTGTGTGTTGAATGTATTAAAGGGAAACAGACAAACAACAGAAAGTTAAGTGTCAGGAGAAGTTCTGGCGTCTTACAATTGATTCATACTAATATTTGTGGTCCATTCCCTACGGCTTCTTGGAATGATCAATAGTATTTTATCACTTTTATAGACGATTATTCTCGTTACAAATACTTATACTTAATACATGAGAAGTCACAATCCTTGGACATTTTTAAGCCTTCAAAGCCGAAGTTGAAAATCAACTAGGCAAGAAGATTAAAATTGTCAAATCTGACCGTTGTGGTGAATACTATGGCAGATATGATGGATCAGGTGAACAAAGTCCCGGGCCTTTTGCCAAATTCCTAGAAGAATGTAGAATCGCCCCACAATACACAATGCCGGGTTCACCTAGCATGAATGATGTTGCTGAAAGACGAAACATGACTCTTAAGGATATGGTAAGAAGCATGATTAGTCATTCTTCATTACCAGAGTCAATCTGGGGAGAGGCACTAAAGACTGCAGTATATATACTGAACAGCGTACCTAGTAAAGCGGTAGCTAAAACTCCTTATGAACTATGGTTAAGCAAGAAGCCTAGCATGAAGCATTTGTACATTTGGGGTTGTCCAGCTGAGGCGAGGCCTTATAGGCCACATGAAAAGAAACTGGACTCAAGAACAATTAGCTGCTATTTTGTTGGGTATGCTGAACGGTCGAGGGGTTTTAAGTTTTATAATCCCTCAACTAAGTCCTTTTTCGAAACAGGAAATGCGAGATTTCTTGAGGATGTTGTGTTTGAGGGGGAAGATAAGGTTAGGAATGTTGTCTTTGAAAAGGAATTTATTCATTTTCCAAACATTGTTATTGACAGTGATCATCCTACTGACATTGTTCAAAACACAATTCAAGACAACAATAAGGATATCCCTATAAACCTTCCTACTCAAAATCAAGGTGTTGCTTCAGAAGAACAAACTCAACAACCTCAAGAGGAAGTGCCACTTAGGCGATCCACTAGAAAAAGAAGAAGTGAGATTTCAAGTGATTATATCGTATTTCTTCAAAAGCATGAGTTTGACATAGAGACAATGGAAGATGATCCAATCAACTTCCAACAAGTCAAACAAAGTGCTAATTGTCAAAGGTGGATCGATGCCATGAATGAGGAAATGAAGTCCATGAAGGATAATGACGTTTGAGATCTCGTTAAGTTGCCTAAAGGTGCGAAGCCCATTGGTTGTAAATGGATATTTAAAACCAAGAGGGATTCAAAGGGCAACATTGAAAGATATAAGGCACGTCTAGTTGCTAAGGGCTACACTCAGAAGGAAAGTAATGACTATAAAGAGACTTTCTCTCCAGTTTCTACGAAAGACTCTTTTAGGACAATAATGGCACTTGTGGCTCATTTTGATTTAGAGCTACATCAGATGGACGTTAAGATGGCTTTTCTCAATGGTGACATTGAGGAAACCATATACATGGTGCAACCAGAAAACTTTGTATTAGATGACTCAAAGTCTATGGTTTGCAAACTCAAGAAATCCATCTACGGTCTCAAACAAGCTTCCCATCAATGGTATCACAAGTTTCATCAAGTCATTGTCTCGTATGGTTTTGAGGTTAATGTTGTTAATGACTGTGTATATCACAAGTTCAGTGGAAGTAAATTTATCTTCCTAGTTCTCTATGTTGATGACATACTACTGGCTAGCAACGATATAAGCTTAATGCACGAAAACAAGAAATTTCTAACTAAGCATTTTGAAATGAAAGATCTTGGTGACGCCTCTTTTGTATTAGGAATTAAGATACATCGAGATCGCTCTCGGGGTGTCCTTGGGTTATCACAAAAGAGCTATATCAATAAGGTACTTGCTAGATTTGGCATGATAGATTGTGCACAAGGAAATACTCCCGTCGCTAAAGGAGACAAGTTTAGTCTCAACCAATGCCCCAAGAATGAAATTGAAATAAAAGAGATGCAAAAGGTTCCCTATGAATCAGCTGTAGGGAGTCTTATGTATACTTAGGTATGTACACGTCCGGATTTAGCGTACATTGTTGGTATGTTAGTAAGATACTTAAGTAACCCTGGGATAGATCATTGGAAAGCAGTCAAAAGGGTTATGAGGTACTTAAAGAGAACAAAAGATTACATGCTCACCTATCTGAAGTCAGATAATTTGAAGATCGTTGGGTATTTTGACTCCGATCTTGCGGGTTGCCAAGATTCTAAAAGATCTACTTTTGGTTATATCTACATGTTATCTGGAGGTGTTATTTCTTGGAGGAATGCTAAGCAGTCACTTATAGCTCCTTCTACTATGGCAGCAAAATTCATAGCATGTTATGAGGCAACCAATCATGCGATATGGCTGCAAAATTTTGTCATTGGGCAACGTATTGTAGATAGTATTGAAAGACCGCTTAAAGTATATTGTGACAATATATTAGCAGTTCTATATTCGAATAACAACAGAATCTTGTCAAAGTCTAAGCATTTAGACATTAAGTTTCTAGTTGTTAAGGAATAAGTTCAGAGTAAGATAGTGTCAATTGAACATATAGGAACAGACTCCATGTTTACGGATCCACTTACTAAAGGTTTACCACCCAAGGTCTTTCATGAGCATACTGCTCACATGGGTGTTGTCTTATTTGATGATATGCAATTTTAGTGGGAGTCTGTGTATATCTTCAGTTCCTTTCTTGACACTGTATGTTTAGTTTTTCTGCATAATAAAGTTGATGGTTTTATTGTTAGTTATTACTCTGAATGTGTTATCTTTCAATTGCGGTTTAGCGTAAAGTTTGAAAGACTAAGGTTTGATCTCACTACAGAATAAAGTTAAGGACCAATTGGAAATAGACATGTCTGAGATCACATTGCATGTAATTTCCAGCCACACATCCATACTTGATCTATGTCATTGAATATATTTGGTATGGTGATCATTGATGGATCGAGTTACGATGAAATGTAACAAAGGTCGCTTTGGTCTCATGCTGGTATAGGAGATGGACCAGATTGATTTGGAAGATGTTTTAAGAATAGAAAGTAATTTTGTGCGCACTTACAATTAACAAATATAATTGTCTTTGGTATCAATTTGTAGCCCAAGTAGGAGATTGTTGGGTTATTATTAATAACTTAATGTGAGCTTACAAATCATTCACAATTATATTTGGACTTCTATTCTAATTGGGATAATTAAGTAATCTAATATAGTTGATCCTAATTAAACATCTTATAAGGTATGAACTTTGTAATGTGTTGTACCAATAATAGAGAACCTAACTAGAGTTAATGGGGCTCTAGTTAAGTTGTTTATATAAAGAACATGGGATTGGTCCCCAAGGCAACACATCATTTTCTCTAGTATTCAATCCCATATTTGAGAGACATCAAGTAAGAGAGAAGTGTGAGCTTGTGGAAGACCTTTTCCTGAATCATATTCATCTCGTCGTTATAGATTCGGGTATGTCATTCTTATCATTTTATTATGTAATCTTGATAATCTAAACGAAGCATGAAATTAAATCTAGATCCGTAGATCTAATCTCACAAGACATAAATTTCAGATTTAGATCTAACAAGTATTTAATTTATAGATCTAGATCTATCAGGTATGTGTTTAATGTGTTGTCTCGTTACTTCAAAATTCTAGGAAAAACAATGCAACGTTTGGAATTTTCCATTTTAAGATTAGAAGGGGCCGTTTTTTTTAAATTCTAGGGTTTTGCTAATTGGAGAGGTCGTTGAAAATTTAGAATTTTGTTGATTGGAGCGACGTCGTTGAAACTCTATTTTGCGGTTTGCCACAAATTTCCGTGTTAATTTTACTTTGTGACTGAATAGCGATAAATACATTTCATCCTATGTGTCTATTGTTCTTGTTGTGCTAGAGAGGTCGTTGGAAATCCTAGAGTTTTAAACAAGGTAGTTTTACTATTTATTTTTCTTTTGTCATGACCAAAAAAAAAAAAAAAAGTCATTTAATTATATTGTCCGAGGAAAAAAAAGAAGTCATGGATAAGACTGCCCTTTAATTATTGCCCTCGGTAAAGATTATATTAAATATCTTATATCTAAATGAAGAACTTGTTGAACCTTGCGAGGAGCAGCCCTCTCGCAAGGAGGAGCAGCTCCTCCTCGCGACAGGTTTGTTGGTTATATCGATAGGATGACAAGTCAATTTGGATGGTTATATCCTTAACATTTTTTCAAGTTACATTAAAAACAATATTTCTGCAATTGTTGGTGAGCCACAAACTAACAACAACAATCATTTGAATTCACAAAGGATCAAACAAAGCTTCTTCAAACGTAAGTGAGACATTAAACCTACAACCTCTACTATTTGAATCCACAAAGAGTTTACCCACACTCTTCTCTTTATAAGAATTCTCACAATTCTAATCTAAAGTCTAGGAGAGTATATGAGCACAACAACATACCGTTATAAGTGTGTACAAGGATAAAAACTCCTTAATGATTATATAATACAATTGAATGAACCTGATTGCTCAAAGATTTACCAAGTGTAAGTTCAAGATTGGTGTAATAAAAGATGTATAAAGTCTTTGAAAGCTTATAAATGAATACTTGTAGTTAGAAGAGGTGTTTTTACAAGAATAGGGTTGTTCGGGTTATAAAGAGTTATTCCAATGAATTAATAGAACAGGTAGTTTATTCTGCCGGCAGGTCGTTTGGTAAAATTGCCAGACTTATTGGAAATAATACAGTTGCCTATCTGTCGTCCGGCAATTTCCAGAACCCGTTGCTTTTGTTGGTCAAGTAATTAGCCAATCGGTTGGTCGTCTGATTCCGACAAAAAAATACACTGTCTTTGCCTGTCAAGGTTACCGATCAAATGATCGTCTGGTACCATTATTCGATAAAGGCAGTTTTTGCTAAAAAGCTTGTGAAAAGATTTTCAAAGACTCTTGAAAGAGGATTAAAGCCACTTCGAAAAAGATACACCATGAGTTATACATAAACAATTTAACAAAATAAGGTAAAACTAGTCTTTACTGTGAAATGATCAATTAAATTTAACAAAATATGGTAGTGTGCTTGGCATAGGGCCATAATTTAAAGGGTAAAATTATCAAGCAATATGTATCTCTCATATGGTACATAGAGGAGATCTAATTATAATGAATTCTTTAAAATTATGGGATTTCTTTTTGTTTGTTTGAAAGGAGGACCGGCTTATAAATACAAAATAAATTTTTGGTTGTTTCACTCCTTCTTTCACGTTCTGGAAGCATGTATAGACCAACTATATATGGACCATAGTCATGCTTCTTAGTGATTGTCTAATCCAAAGTTAGCTATTCAATCTGCACAACTATTTTCACATAACTTTTTTGATTAATAAATTATAAGTATGTGAGTTTAGAATTTGTTCATATTTTATTGGCATCATTAGTACATGTTTTTGTTGAAATATTGATGTAAATTGAACACTTTTACATGTTTGGGCAGTATACTTTTGATATTTTTGAAGCGGAATGGTTTTAGGTAAAAAGATTTTGGCGCTTGTAACAAATGATAATTCTTACCTAATAAAAATGCACAACTAAGTAAAAATATACTAAAAAACAAACAATTTATTTAATTAATAGAAAAATTCAAACGAATAAAAGAAATGTTAAGTGGATAATTAACTATGCATTGGGTTAAGAGCAATAAAAGGAGTAGCAATTAACGATGGATCATGCAATTTGATAGCATCACATAGTCAAAAATGAAGGGAAAAAAAAACAGAGGCCAGTGTTTAAATCTTTGGATGTACAACTTTTAATTTATACTCTCTCATTATAATAAATATATCTTAATTCTGATTGGCTTGCATCATGCATTGGGGTGTGCTATTATACAACATAATTTATGAATGAATCCAATATGATCATTTCTCAGCTCCTCGTCATTATAAAAAAAAAATGTTGATGATCATACCTAGATGAAATGAATATGTTTGTCCTGTATTCCTATCTGAATGACCGGTCTCAAGTCAGGGGGAATAAGTGGTAATAAACACAAAACCATCCATTTTGATACTATATTTGTTTGAATAAAGTGTTTAGCCAATTCCATAAGTCTAACCAAAAATATCTTTTCTCTTTTCCTTCTTTTTGGCTTTGTGGGGGGAGTGGATTTCGAGAGGTTTAATGCAGAATCTATAATCAAAAAAAATTAAAAAAGACAGGTTATTCAAGAAACTAAAATTGATATGCTTGCAATACATTACGTAAGTTTCAGATTACTAACAAGCATAAATACAAGAGTATTAAATCCTAGCTAGGCTATCTACAATAAGCAAAAGTTAGCTAAAACATATCAAGCGGAAAAGCAACTTAAAAGAACATTTTCCATCATCGCAGAGCTTGTAGAGACTGTATTGTCATTCCCAATGCGAAAAGGTGGTGGATTTGCAGTTTCTTTCTTCTCCAATCTCTTGCCAGATTCAGCAATAGGCTTTTTGCAGCAACCGTTAGCGGATGCCTTCTTCTCAATTCTTCTTCTAATGACATACTCCTCAGGAATGTATACGTCCATTATAAATTTTCTCGACGTTAGGTAAATCACACCAAGCCTTTTTCCACCCAAAGCTAAATTAATGACTGAAAACAATGTATAACTAGTACTTGAGCTATGCAAGCATGAGAAATATACATGAAGTGAGATCAATTTATAAGAAAATATGGGCTACGTACACTATGGGCGTATAGGACCATGTTTTAGCTTAAACAAGCAACGATTTCTGTTGGTAATGGAGATTTCAGGTATACAGGTGCACTTGGTTTTCGTGAATCTTTTGGCTGTGACTGCGGCATTTTAACGCCTGTCGATCTATTTTAACAGTACACACGCGTACTTAATTGCACAGAGGCGCTGGAGTCAAGTTTTGCTTTCTGCATTTATGTGTGCTCTTGTCCTTATTCTACTTGGGCCAAATCTCATTAATGGACTTCAGATCAACTTTTGAATTCTTGATTTCGTTTGGCTATTGAATCATTTATTGAGAGACATTTTGCAATATTGAGACTCATTTTACACATACCTAAAATGATGTCCATGTCAAATCCTTTTCTCTTTTTCCCAAATTTTATATAAGCAATAGGGAAAAATATTTGGGTTCAACTAGACATTCCAATAGCCTCTCACATGATGAGACTCACGTGTGTGTGTGTGTGTGTTATGTGTCAAATAGGTCCAACTTATTTTTGTATCAAATGAGTCCAATTTATTTTTGACAATTCAAAAGAGTTCAGACCTCAGGCTATCACTTTAATTTGCAGGACACACTACAAGATTGAGGGCGTAAGTTTTTTTTTTTTTTTGGGGTCAGGTGTAAGTTTATGAACCTAAACATCAAATGACAAAATAAAAACTAATTTTATTGATCAAACCAACAAAAAAAAAAACTAATTTTATTGACTGTCTAAAGCTGTAGCGTGTTCTGGTTACTTTAATGACCGGTAGTACCTTTAATCTTATCAGGATCAGTGTCTACTATTTAAAGACAGATTAACAGAGATGATGGTTGGTTAAATAAATTACTGTCAAATTATCCAAACCTCAAAGACCAAACACTACCGAAAGTAAATGTGAACGAGTAAAAGAAGTCAACAACGATAAGAAAGTTGTAGGCCAAACAGAAAGGATATTTAAAGTTAAAAGTCTTTCATGAACGACCATATCGGGCTTAATATATTTTATTTGATGTCTGATACTACTTTATTAACAAAGCTTTGTTTGTACCTTCGAGTCTTCAATGGAGACTTTCCAACTGTTTTTTGTTTTTAAATTTATTCAAGAAATGTATAAATCGTACAACATAAATTAAAAAATATCATCTCTAAGAATTGATCTTATAATTTCTCGCACTTACAGCGAGAAGCATAACACTAGACCAAAAAATGTTAGGCGACTTAATTTCCAACTTTTTGATGATATGAATTCAACTTCTTAACCATTTTTTTCTTTTTAAGGAACCTGATCAGTTCCTAATCATATCCATTGAATTTTCCCAAAAAAAATATATATATATGTTTTTGAATTATTAGACGGATACATGCATTTTGTAAAGGATAATTAAGCTATTACGTACTCTTTCAAAGATGACTAGTTCTTTCATTTATATGTTTTTTGAGCCTTCTAGAAGAAAATAATGTTAACATATGACAGTGAATATATATGCAACAGCAGAATGTTTGAAAATATTCTAGCTAGGTTATTAGTATTCAATTTTTTTTGCGGAAAAATTGACGACCTGAATTCATGCAAGCATTTTTCGGATTTTGAGACGAAGCTTCTTTTACATTTTATAACGATAAAACCATTAATATATGTACCTTAAAGGAAGCCTATATGCTTTCTTATAGATCAAACACTTACCATATTGTTTTGGTTCTTTTTAGTGTCGAATTATTCACGCAGCCTTACGATATGGTCATATCAATATATCATGTAATTTTGTTCCATGCATGCATGTGTGCCCAAATATAATGTTTTGTTTATTGGGTACAAGAGAGGCTAAAATTTTGATTTCAACTTAAAATATCTAATTATAATATGTTACTATCTGACAACTCCATTTAACTATTGGTGTCCCAAGTATATTAATGTAATTAATATCTGGTTAACGAAAAAAATCACAACCTAGCTTTGTTGAATAAAAAATTATCTTATACAACAATAAATTCAGTCTGACTCTCTATACAAGATAAGTTTCACATTATGTGAAACTACTCCCATACTGACAACAAGACGATTTGTTGTTGTATGGAAGATTTTTCCTTGGCAAGTAAGTTGGGAATGCCGAATCTTCACATGCATTCATGTGCTCTATAGCCTATAGGAGTATCATGGTTTCATTTAAAAAAAAAATTAAATGCTAAACTCACCAACTCTATATATGCATATGCAGTCAATTGGCAAACCATGAGCACCCCACATGTAATGACTTCGTTGGCACACGACAAGTGTCCATAGGCCAAAGTAATAATCCATAAAAACTAGTTTTATAAGAGTTCAAACACATTTATAGCAGTCAATTTCAATGGTCCATTATTTTTCTTCCTTTTCGCGATTGAAAAAAATTATCTTTCTCTTAGTTTTCAGTTGTTCATTTCATTGTCCTGTTCTTTTGTGTTGATTGGTCGGACCCTTTCTATACAAGGGATGAATCTAGCTCCAACATTTTCTTAAACATAAGAAAAAAAAAAGTCTTTCATCCATTAACTTTTTATTACACAATACAATTTTTTTTTTTTTTTAATTTGCATGATCATGATGCACGCCGTAGATGAATAAAAAAAATATAATAAAGTCACATTTATATGAAATGATATTTTACAATTAAATCAAATAGATTTGAATGAAATCTACATGAAACTTAAATTTAACAATTAAAAAAATAAAAATCTAAGGATATCCTCTCAAATTGTGCCTTCATCTTTGGAAGTTTGTTGGTTTGACACCTTGGAGTTTTACAGTCCCATGCTATTTTTTTTTGGTCAATAAAATATGTACTTAGCTTCTATTACCTAGTATAATTCCAACCAATTCCCCTTGAAGAGAAATCCTTTAACTAGTTACAAGTTGAGATGATATGTATATTTCTTGCCCAATTACTTGTTTCAGAGTTCTCATTTTCATCCACGAATTCTAGTTTCTACTTTTAGATCCATATTCTAATTAGATTTCAACTTACCAAAATGTGCCATGTTCTTCAAGTTTCTTGGAATAATATAAAAGAATAGAACAATATTAGAGAAAAGAAAAAACGTATTTTTTGTATTAAATTGACAAAATGAGAACCTTTAAAGAAAATTGCTTTAATCAATTTTAAAGAATAGATTTTGTTCGGTTAAGCACAGTATTTATTGTGTTTGGAAATATCTATTAAGCAGTGCTATATATGATATAATGGCTGAATTTCGGAAGTATGAGATCTTTACATATTTAGCTTGAAAACAATACAGAAAAAACAACACATAGACTAAAATGGACTTAAATGTTTTCTATTTATATATAAATCTAATTATGTGTGTATGTAAGTAATCAATGTAAAGTAATCCCTCAAACTAGGAGACCAAATCACAATGAAAAGTGTATCCACTCAATATAATCGAAATAAACTATGCTTGCTCCGTGACACAATAACTATACTAAATTTTATTTTCTTTCATTTGTTCCTGTATGGGATAAAAGTAAATTTCCCACCCTCAATATTATATACTTTATCATGTTTAGAGTCATTTTAAGAAAGAAAATTACAATGGTAAATTTATTCATATAGCATTTAAAAAGTCATAAAGCAGCTTTGGGGAAAGCCACAGGTGCTCCACTTTATTTATACAATTAAAGTTCTTCTATCCAAGAGAGAACAATGCACACTGAAATAATAACTTTTTGCACCTAAAAGAAACATAGTACATAATATTCAATTAGGGTTATTAACACCAATGGTCCTTTATTTTTGTTGTGTGTGCAAACTAACTCCCTTATCTTTCAAGTGTGACATTTTGGTCTCTGATCTAATACTAAAATGACGCAGTTAGTCCTAATGTGTGAAATCCGTCAAAAAAATAACGAAAATGACATGCTTCACTCACGTGCTGACTTATGCAAGGGCAAAATAGTCTATTACAAGTCAGATATTCATTTTCACTGGGTTAATGACACAAATGGTCATTTATCTTTGTCTTGAGTGTCAATTAACTCATTTATCTTTTATTTTTGACGAATTGGTCTATGATTTTGAACTACTGTGACAACATTAGTCCTTGCGTGCGAAATCTATCAAAAATAAGACGGAAGTGGCATGCTGACCGTATATGCTCATACTTTGCGTGAAAAAACGGAGGATGAGCCAGTTTTGGCAAGCTACTTGTATTCTATCATCCTCTCTCACTCCTTTTTGGCTCGTTTTTCATCTTTTAGTTTGGGCAACAAGCTTTGCTCATCCACACTTCTCTCCACGTTTCTCTATGATCGTTTTCTCATTACTTTTTCTTTTGATCCGTCCACAAGTGTTGCCACTGTCGCTAACCTCACTACCACATTTTTTAGTTCTTGCAACATTTGAAAATCGTTGCAAAAGAACTAAAAACTGTTGCAAATGACATTAGGCAATGGTTTTCTTACTGTTGAATCCGCTCTCGTTATCTAATCTCTATTGCAACGGTTTTTTATAAATAAATAGTAACGGTCAAAAAACCATTGCAACTGATTCTTTTTGCAACGGTTTTTTTTTTAAAGACTACATGATAAAAATTTTCCTATTTGCAACTGTTTTCGAAAGTATAAGCAACAGTTATTTTACAGTTATAAGTTCACCATTCTTAAAAAAAAAAAAAGATATATATATATGAGAGATTCTCTTTCTTTTTTCTTTATTGAGTTACAACTTAGATAATTTCTTCTATATAGATAGTGATGAGACTCGAACCCAGGACCTTATTGAAAATGAACTCTATAACTATATCAAACTAACCATCTCATCTAACAATTAAGTTGTTAGATAAAAGCTTATTATATTCATTTATATCTCTAACAGTCAACACTTTTGTACTAATTTTTAGAAATATAAAATAGTCTTTTACAACTGCAATGCTCTTTTTCATAAATTTGCCTCAAATTTTTAACTAGTCGACAGTAGTTTAGAACTAAGAAACAACGAAAAATCTAAATTTTGACAAAAAAAATTGTAGAAATAAAGGGGTAAAAAATGAAACCTAATTAATCAACTTTAAAAAAAATAATAATTGTTTCTCTTTGCTTCAAATAATTAGTTGTAATTGTTTCTCATTTTCAATAACTAAAACTCAAAATTCTTTATGAACAAAATATCTCACGATGTCTCACCAAATAAATATAAAATAAGCAATAGTTTTCTTGCGTTGCATTTAACCCAATACTTTTACATACCATTGCCTAAACCCAAATATGATACGCAACACTTAACAAAAAAAGTAGTATATCATAGATTTTGCAACTGTAAGATTCAATACTAATAAAACTGTTGCAAAAGAATTTATTTTATAAGTTGCAACTAACCCATAATTTTACAAACCATTGCAAAAAAAGAATGAAATAAGCAACACTTCATAAAAAAAGCGTTGCATATTATAGATATTACAATAGTTCGGTGTAATCAGAATCGTACGATTCGCGATTTGAATCGTACGATTCGATACGATTCACTAAAAAAATGATATGAATCGGATAGGAGAATCGTGAATCGACTTGAATTGCAAGTGAATCGGTACCGAATCGTGTGAAGCGTTAGTGAATCGTTCGAGATTCGGGTCAATTTTTTTTTTTTTTTTTTTTAAAGCCCAAAATATTTCAAAGTAGCTAACAAAATAAGCCCACTTTAGTAAAAAAAATGGGACACAAAACTCGCAACTGATTGGACCACTTGTGTTTACAACAGCTTTTGAGCACTAGTTTGGACACTTGTGAAATGTGATATTGTTCCGACCAAAAAAAATAGTGTGATATTGTGATGCAAAAAATTGTTTGGGCTACTAGGAACAAGTGAAGTAGTGAACAATCTAGAAAAGTAACAAAAACATATATTAATATTAATTCAAATAAAGAATCTCAACTAAAAACTGTTAATAGAAACATAATATGTCAAATATCAACTAGTTTCAAATTTGTGACCGAATCGGTACGATTCACGATTCGATTCGATTCGATTCACGATTTAAAAAAATGACATTTCGATTTACTATACGATTCACGATTCGACAACTATGCAATAGTCTGATGCAAAGCGTTGCAAAAAGTTATAGATATTGCAACAGTTAATTAAAACCATTGCAAAATGTTATAGATATTGCAACAATTAATTAAAATCGTTGCAAAAGGTTATAGATACTACAACAATTAATTAAAATCATTGCAAAAGGTTATAGATATTGCAACAGTTAATTAAAATCATTGCAAAAGGTTTTATTTTTAGACAACAGCTATAAAATTATTGCAAAATGACATTTATAGCAACGATTTTCTTACATGTTCAATTTAAGGGTTGCAAGAAGTCAAAAATGTTGTAGTGCTACGCGCTACTAGGTATCGTGACCCTACTTGCATTACGTTCTCACATTGTTTGTTGAATTACAAAGGCTTCCTTTATGTCCAAGTGCTAATAATATCTATTTTTTAAAGTTTTTCACACAAAGTGTGAGCACGTGCAGTCAGCGTGCCACTTCCGTCTTTTTTTTTTTATGGATTTTACATGCAAGGACTAACATTGTCACTGTAGTTCAAGATCATGGACCAATTCGTCACAAATAAAAGATAAGGGAGTTAGTTGGCACTTAAGGCAAAGATAAATGACCATTTTTGTCATTAAACCGATAAAAATGAATATCTGACTTGTAATGGACTGTTTTGCCCTCACATAAGTCAGTACGTGAGCAAAGCATGTCATTTCCGTCAGTTTTTTGACGGATTTTACACATTAAGACTAATGGTGTCATTTTAGTATTAGATCAGGGACCAAAATGTCACACTTAAAAAATAAGGGAGTTAATTGACACACGCAGCAAAGATGAATGATTATTTGTGTTAATAATCCTATTCAATTACAATCATGTCTGTTTAGTATTGCACTCACCCTTCAAGAGGAGTGCTAAACTAATTTAGTACAGTATTAGTTTCTGTTACGTTTAATACACCAATTTCTTACTTTATTAAGAGCTGAAAAATCCGTTACACATGAAAATCCTCTTTAAACATATAATTTTACGATGCTTAATGTGACAATTAAAGAATTTTCTTTTAAACTTCCGGATAATGGTTTCATACCTCAAGACAAGCAACCATTAATGCAACATAATTGAGAAAGTAACAATCTTACCTAAACTTTGCCAGTAACGTCCAAAACAATCTGTCTATGATCTCATTGTACCTTATTTGGAAGCTTCCAACTGTCTACCTACTACCTTCTATTTCTTTGATCTCTTTCTTCTTGTTCTGAACTTCCAAAGATCTTTGTTCCTGCCATCATTCTGCTGCAAATTAGACTTGGCCAGCATTATATCTACAAGAGGCTGACAAAATATTAGTATTAGTACACAGTATATCCAAACATGAGAGAAGAAGAACCAAAGAAAGTTGAATCAGAAACTTCTACAGTGGCCAAGCCACCACCTAAAGAAGACCCTGCTGAGGAAAAAGATTCAAAGCAGAAGAACCCTTTCCAGAAAGCTGTAGTTCCACTTCCAGAAGAGAAAATCTCTCCCTCCAAACCCTCTAAATCTGCAGAAAGTATATCTTTTATTTTTCTTTCTGTCACTATGTGTCCGTGCCTCCCTCTATGTGTGTGTCGTGACGGATTTAGGGCCTATGATTAGTCAGGCACTCATAAATTTAGGGTGACCCTTAAATAAAATCTAAATATTTGTTTGGGTTTTTTTTGGACAAAAACAAAAAGGCTTTTTCTTTTGACAAAGAAAAATAGTTTTTTTTTTTTCCAAGTCAGTGCACACCCTCGACTAGTGCTCACCCGCTGTGTGTGTGCAGAAAGAATCACAACCTTTGAGATCTTTATTTTGTTTTATGATTATTATGTGAACTTTAAGGTTTGTTCAATATCGTTTGTTTGTGACTGAGGTTGCAGATCATGAGGGTGTTGGAAAAAGTACTGCAAACGCAAAGGACAAAGGTAGTCTATGGAACACCAGTTGTCTAGAGGCTTAATTCACTTAAAACTTTTTCACTTTCAATTTCAAGCATATATGATTGAAGAAAACAATGATGGTTATTATTTCCTTGATGTTTTTACCAGATGTTGCACTTGCAAAGGTGGAGACAGAGAAAAGACTAGCCTTAATTAAAGCCTGGGAAGAAAATGAAAAAACTAAAGCAGAGAACAAGTATAGTATCTATTTATCCTTAATCATGTTTTCTCTGATCTTATCATTGTTTTTCTTTTTGATAAGTTGATTTTTGTTTCGTTACGCGTCAGTATTTTACACGAATGCCATATATTATTTGTCTCATAAATTTGATATATGTGTTTTTCGGAGCTCTGTGGGCAAGATCAGTAAAATAGTTCCACATCTGAGTCTCAATTTAACTTTTACATGACTTTCAAGTATTTGCATAAAGGCAAGTTTATTTTTGCAGAAATAAGACTAGAATTTGCAAACTCGACATGTAAGTTAACAAAGATTTATATAACATGAGGCTACTGTCTGAGTACTTAAAATGAAGAAAATAGAAAATCTCAAACAGTGTACTTCCGTTTCCAAATTTCTGGTTCGACATCTTATTTTATAGCTCGCAATTGTTTGAATGATCGATTTTATCCTATACTTGATTTTGTCTCCCTTTATTATTTTCACAGTCCAAAGAAGTAGACTTGCTTCTGATTCTGCAATTTAACATGTTTGAACAATTAATCAGGGCATATAAGAAGTTGTCTGCCATTGGAGCTTGGGAGAACACTAAAAGAGCATCTGTTGAGGCTCAGCTCAAGCTGATTGAGGTAAAAAATTTCATACAACTTCTACAAAGACTTTAGCCACTGTTATTACTATATTTGGTACTCTTAAATGTTTTAGTGGCCACAATTTGGCGTACCGGCTTTATCGTTCAGAGTAAGTAAAGCACAAAGCAGGGGCTGATCTAGGATTTTCTTTCCTTTTTTTTTTCATGAGGCGGGGGCAGGGAATAATATCTTTATGCCTTTTCATTAGTAATCTAATTCTATGTACCTCAACTAGGACTCAAAAATTATGGTATTTACTTACGTTTTTATTTTTTTCCAATTTAAGTGAATAAGCTTGAGATCTCATCTGATCAGTTGTAATGGAACTTGAATATGGACAGGAAAAATTTGAAAAGAAGAAGGCAGAATACGGAGAAAAGATGAAAAACAAGATGGCTGAGCTCCACAGGGTTGCAGACGAGAAGAGGGCCACGGTTGAAGCCAAACGAGGGGAACAAGTTCTCAAGATAGAAGACACGGCTGCCAAATTCCGTTCAACTGGCAACACGCCAAAGAAGTTGTTTGGCTGCTTTGGTTGCTGATTCTAATCAGTAATAAAGAGATTACAGTTATGCTCACCTATATACTTGAGCCATTTTCGTTCATTGTCTAAAACAAATATTCTCTTGTTGGGTATTTGATGGTGTTCTTAATGCCTGTGTATAAATGTCGTTAAAACGTAGTTTTCGTTCATTGTCTCTTGTTGGGTATTTGATGGCTTTCTGGATAAATGTTTTCAAAACGGAGTTAAATTGTGAGAATGATGTTGATTGCTTTCGTCTTTCTCTGCAATTGTATTTCATGCAGAACTTTTTGTGTTTTCACAAAGTTCTTGAGAAACTTTAGTTCACTATATGATTCTTCTTCTACTGCTGCCTTCTTTTTTTCGACATATAATAATCCAAGTTCAACTACTAACTTACCAACATAGTGCGTCTAATCAATTAGCTCAAAATGCTTAACCCATATTGACAGTAGACAAAAATCTCTTACACAGGGTTTTCAGCTGTAGCATATACAGGCCATATAAGTCTGAATTAATATGACTTGTTGGATCTTTACTCTGCGCGATGTACCATTAGCGAGTATAAACTTGTGGTAACCGCTCTCAGGTTGGAAGTTAACGCTCGATGACTCCAGAATCCAAGAGCTCAACACGCAAATCTTGCAGCCAGTTCCAGGAGCATGATGAGTAAAAGTAACATCAGAATGCACTTGGTATATGAGTTAACAGTCTTATTAGTACTCGGTCCTCCCTTTCTTGCCATCGACTTGTGACCCTGAGAATGCTACTCTTCTTCATAGTACTTGCAGGATGAAAATTAACGCCTGAAACATAACCTAGAATCAGATCTTTATCTAAAAGAACCAAAACATACCGTTGGAAAGCAATTCAATAATTAAACCTTCATGAGTCCATTAACGTTATTTCATTCCAAATACTTGCTCTACATGCATCACTACTCCCAATTTGCTTGCTCTTTCATTGCCAAGTTTTGTGGAACCACCTGCATAGCTCGTTGATCCCGGTGGTATTTGATGTAAACGTAAACTCACTAAGCTTAAGATGGAAACATATGAAACATCAAAACCCGTGTGAGTTTTAGAGACAGGAGATTAGAAGTATTAGGACTATGAAAGGAACAACAAAATCCTTTTTCTCCACTTTGATGTGTTTAAAATGTGTTTAAATATACTTATGAAATGATATCGCCCTGCTATATCAAAGATTCAAGGTAACAGTGAAATAGAAGCAAATAAGATAAATCCAGACCAAGATAAAACGTCGTTCACCGCATTTGTCAATTGCATAGATTTGAATCACAGCAATACACTTAATAAGTGGGCAACAACAGGAAATTGAGAAAATCTAACGTTCATTGAGTCGTGCCTTCAACAAAAATACAGCACACCGCATAATCAGTTTCTTGAGCTATTCAATGTTCTATGGGGTCCCAGCAATCACCATTCTTTAATTCTGCTGTCCCGTCGTCTATCCAGAGTTACAAATTAGTCCGAAGAGCACTGCGGAAATCACCTATAAGAAAGTTGAACATCAATAATCAATTAAGCAATCTACTAGTTGATGTTTGCTTTATGACGAGATGATTTTAGCCAAATGAAAGCAAAGGCATTTCAGAAGTGTGCAAAATATGAATCTCAAGAAATGTCTCTTGCTAAAAACTCACGCACTCCTTCCCCCCCAACCCCCCACCCCAAAAAAAAAAGAAAAACTCGAGGGAGGTTAAGCTCATTTTTTCCTCAGAACATAATTACAATAGGAAATTGCTATTGGAAGCAGATATTCTTTAACAGTTATAAGTACCTTCTTATTAGGATCCCTTTCTTTTTTTACATTACTGCGCACCCTACTTATCACTCTTACATTATATAGCAGGAAGAAATCTGAAGGAATTTGTTTCACTTACCACTGGCAGATGATTTTCTTCCCAAGTTACTGACAATAAATAGCTTGATCTATATGAGGAGGAATTTGTTTTATCTCAGTCCCAAGCTCTTGCTCAATCTTATACCTAATAGAGAGTCAAAAGAAAGAAAAATAAGAGAATAAATGTCATCAGGGATGCGCCAACACATCTACATACTGCTGATATAAACAGCAGCAGGACAATATTTTCAAGAATACAGCACAAGGAATACATACAAGTTGAAACGATCTTCGAAAGTGATTAAATTTACGGCCAATCCAAGATGTCCAAACCTTCCTGAACGACCCACCTGAACACAAACCACCAACTATCAGTGATAGGCAAACTGTCAATTAGTCAAGAATTAGGATGCCTGGGAAAATGAGTTCAACATACCCTATGTAGGTAAGTTTCTGAATTCTTTGGGAAATCAAAATTGATGACCACATTGACAGCTTGAATGTCTATACCCCTTGTAAACAAATCTGTTCACACAAACAACATACAAAGTGTAGCAACTCCTGCATATCAGGCTACTTTGCTGTTTTAATTGTAATTAAGACCAAGTATGACCTCTAATTGCTACGAAGAGAAAGAAAGAAAAAAAGAATAGTGGGTATCAAGTTTCACAAAACAACAGAATAAAAACAAGACCTACCAGTGCAAACAAGATTTCTGCATGCACCATTGCGGAAATCATGAAATACTCTGTTCCTATGATCTTGCAACATTTTCGCATGAATATAGAAGCATGAGTAGCCCAGCTCTGTAATTTTTTTGGCCAGCAATTCCACTCGATTGACAGAGTTGCAAAAGATAATTGATTGGTTGATTTGAAGCTGTAAATAAACAATTAGATCCACAGAATTCAAAAGAAAAGAAAGCAAAAGCGAAAAGAGTTGGTTGAGATCAAACCTTAGAGAAAAGTGTATTAAGGCAGTGAACTTTCTGTCTTTCTTCTACAAAAGCGTAATATTGTGTAACACCTTTAAGAGTAAGCTCATCCATTAGATTAATAACGTAAGGCTTCCGCAAGTATCTGTCTTTAAAATCTTTGACAGTCACTGGAAATGTAGCTGAATACATTAAAATTTGCCGATTCCCAGGAAGAAAGTTAATAAGCTGCTCAATTGAAGGTTGAAACTCCGGGGATAAAAGCTTATCAGCCTGAGAGATATAAAGTAAGGCAAAATTAGAATGACACAAGCCTTTCCTAGCAAAATATTTTCTAATGATACGTGAAACCGCAGAGAATTAAGCTACTAAAATTAGGGCAAAGACAGATTTCTGTTGAGAAGTAATTCTCATGCATACAAAGCTTTCAACAACAAACTTGTAGGTGTATGTCGTTACAACTTCTTAGAATCACATAAATCCATGAGAAGATAGTAAAGTTATGAAACGGAATAAGTTTGCCACAATGAGTGCCACACTAAATAAGTATATATGCTACCCTCGATATAAATACTTTTCAATTTACCTCATCCATAACAAGCATTGTACAATCTTTTAGAATGCACACTCCTTTCTTTGCAAGATCAAGAATTCTTCCTGGAGTCCCAACAAGTAAATGGACAGGTTGATAAAGACGCATAATGTCATCCTTCAAACTGGTCCCTCCAGTGGTCACCATTACTTGAATTTTCAAGTGTTTCCCAAGTTCCTTGCAAACTTGTGATGTCTGAAGAGCTAACTCTCTCGTTGGCACTAGTATAACAACTGCATGGGTCATCAAAACCATACATCAGAAATACAGAGGAAAAGAAAAGGAATCCTGTGATACTCAGCACTTAAGTGATTAAAGTTCACAAAAAACTTGCAGCATGATACGGCATACTGAATTCAGATTTTCCAAAGAGCCATTGTTTTTCAATCAGCATACATTATAACTATCTATTATAAAGCCAAAGTAAGCCAGTCGTTCTACTTTCTTGTTTACCCTACTGCACACTCCCACTAGGGGGTGGGAAGCAGCAAATAGTACTTTTCCCATAGTCTTTTTTTGAGAAATAGTACTTTTCCCATAGTCATGCATTTAACTGAATATTGAAATTAAAAACCCCATATATTCAATTTAAAGAGAGTGCTAAGGCGCATAAACTCTCAGATTGCCAACTGGCTTCTCTTCCTGGCTACTGAATAGACTTTAAACATCACCTAATCTCTCCTCTGTTGTTTCACTTGACTTTCCAATAACAAGATGCGTCACACTATCAGTTGCTTCACTCTGGTACTGATTTGGTAACCAGCATGAGAAGATCCATTTCAACTAATTAATGAACTGAGCTAAATTAAGTAATAGTTAATTTATTTCATCCAACTAGAAGGGGACAAATGTTCGAGAATTCTTTGTTCATGTATCGGCTCAAAGTATAGTTACAACTGGTTTGTCAGAAAATTTTCTTTACAATGGTTGAGAAAAAATTTCACCACTATTAAGCATCTTAATTATTTGTAGACACATAATGCAACAGTTATCTACTTTAACTGGCAATCTATCCTTTAAATAGGATCTACAAACTATCTTCACGAGTTTAAGAAAAGAAATATGGCTGCCCTCACATAGCAACCCCACCATGTCTTTTAGGCCCCATCCAGTACACGACAAAGGAGCTAACTAAAACAATAACTAATCAAAGCTTGAACTAAAACAATAACTAATCAAAGCTTAAATTGCAATCATGTATCGAAAATAGTACCTTGAATAACATTGTTATCCGTATCAATTTTTTCCAATGCAGGGATACAAAATGCCGCTGTTTTTCCAGTTCCATTCTTAGCTCTAGCAAGAATATCACTGCCAGTCAAAGCAATAGGGATACTTTCCTCCTGGATGGGAGAAGGTCTTTCAAAGCCTTTCTCATATATTCCCATGAGAAGCTCACGCTTCAAGAAGTAATCTTCAAATTCATTTCCCTTTGTCGCGGTGACATCCTGTTACACAGAACAGATATTAACTATATACTATCACAAGCAGACGAGTTTTAACATTTGCTCCTCAGAAAATGCCAGATAAATATGAAGCATGATGTATGTGGCTAACAACAAATATCAATAGCTCGTATAGAAGAAAAGGTTAACAAAAATGCAGAGCCACTCAAAATGCACTACTATTACCAGTGTTGGGTGTATTATTGATATATGATTTCAGCAACTTTTCACTTAAATTTGGTTAGTTCTTGAGTAATTTATGAGCAATTTGATTGGTTTCGTGTTTGTTTTGCGATATAGGTGAATTATATGAAGAAGCATGAGGTTTGAGGAAAAGATTGAAGAGAAATGGCAAAGGATTAGCTTTCGCGCAACTTGTGAAACAATTGAAGAGAAATTAAAAGTAGCGCAGCTGCGCAGTATTGTAGGAAATTTAAAGGCAATTTTGTAAAAGGCGCGAAAAAAAGAAAACCTAGGATAAAAAGAAGGAAAAGAACGTGAGATAGGTGGGAGTTTGCTGGCGGCTGGTTTTTGCAGCAGAAAAAACAACGTTCCAGAGGGAGAGAGAGAGAGAGGATTAGTGAGTTAAAGACGGAGAACACCCCGGAGACGGACTTCTACCACAATTCTTCTCCAAATCCTAGTTTTCTCTATTTCTCTTATCATGTTTTACGTTACAATTGAGATTTTATTTAATTTCTTTATGATGTTCTAAGTTAATTTTCTAGGGCTACGATGTAGCCAGATTATGAATATTTGATGCTTTTGGTTTTAATTGATTGATGAACTATTCTATGTATGCGTTGAGTATTTCATGCTAAGTTTAATGCTTGTGATTGTCTGATCAACAATTGCATGATTCGTAGTTTGGTTTAAGACTAAGAAGTGATAACTAAATTAGACCACGTGTGAAATACCATTAAATCATCATAAGCTAGATAGTTATGAGATCTAGTGCAGCACTTGAATTTCTACGGCTTAATGCGTTTTATAAGTTCACAGTTATCACAGAAATGTAGTTAGCTTGCTTATTGGGATATGTTATTGATACTTGAGAAAGATTAATATCTACCTTAGCGAAATTGCTGGCAAAGTAAGAAATAGGCATCAATTTATTTAGATCAATAGTTTCAAATAGGATTAATCTTAGTGAAATCGGAATCCCTAGAGCCTTTTAATTATTGAATTACCGTCTTTCGTTAATTTTGTGATTGTTTTAGTTGCTATTTTTATAAGTTCTATAATTTCTTTAGTCGTTAGTTACAAACTCTCAATTCGTGATTGTCCAAATAAAGTTAGAGGTACACCAATTTTGGTACTTAATAATCACAGTTCTCGTGGGAACGATCTTTACTTACTACTTTATTACTTGTTGCGATATGTGCACTTGCATTAGAAATCACACAACAACCAGTAGTCAAGAAATCTTTAAATCAAGCTATATCCCCTATAACAGGTATGTTTAATAGCAATCATGAGCTACAGGCATTACATAGATGAAATACGCAAGAGATAATTAACATAGGAATAAACTAACAAGCACAAGAATATTGTTTAGATCTGATAAACCATGGATGCATAATATGTTGTAAATTTCTGGAATGCAGTATCTCGAGGCGGATACATACCTCAGTCTTGTAACGAGTATCCTGCGGCGGTATCTTTAGCCGCGCCTTCCAATCTTGAGAGCTAAGACCACAAGCAAGAAGGAAAAGAATAAGTTTTACTGCACATGTCAAGGAACCAATAACCTCTTAAAAGACACAAATAGCTTTCAAGCATAAGATTAAGAACACAGCTGAACACTGTGACCAGACACTACCATTTGCAGGATCCTTTGCACACTTAAGGCAATGAACACAAGTTCATACAGATGCTGCTTGCACACTTTTATTAATTTGTAGCCTCTGATGTTGTACTGCTTTGTCCAATTTAACCTCTCTCTGAAAATATTATTTTTGGTGACATCAAATATTTGTTTTGAATATTTAAATTATAATTATACATACTGCTTTCAATTTTCTGTTTGACTATGCTTCTGCCCCAACACAATCATGCTCATCTTCTAGCTCAATGCACATGAAAAACAGCCTAAATGCTTAACAAAGCCATTAATTAGTTATAGAAAATTCCCGGGAAAACACATAAATGCAGCCTGGTCTAGTAAAACCCTGATAGCAAATCCTGACCCACTTCAAGTCTATGGTACACCTTAGCTTGCATTTTTGCAAAAGAATGACAGATTAGAAAAAGTCAATGCAAGAACAGGCAACACCATTTATCACCTAATCACAAAGCCAAAAACTTTAACACTAAAACCAGCAAAACTAGACCATAAATCCAAAGAAAGAAGCATGATAATTGAAATAAAAAATAATTCAAAATTTAGATGAAACTCAGTCAATGTACCTAACAATAAAGCCACAAACTTTAACATAAACCAACAAAACTAAGCCATAAATCCACAAATCACAATTGATAAAAATAGATTAAAAAAAATCCATAAAAAAATTCAAAATTTAATGAAATTCAGCCAATGTACCTAGAATCAGTAGCTTCGGACTGAACAGTTTTCTCAACTTCATTGGAAGAAGAAGCTTCCGACACGGCCCCACTAGGGTTTCTTCTCAGCCACTGCTGCTGCGGTGGCTGAGGCTGCGGCTCCGGCTGATTCTGTACGCTTCTCTGCACGTACTGCGGCTGCGGCTGCTGATAATGCGAATTGACGCTTCGATTTTGATAGCTAGGGTTAGAGTTTTGGTAGCTAGGGTTAGAGTTTTGATAATAGGACCCAACACCACCCCCTCCACCCCCGACACCGCCGCCACGACCATTTCCGATCCCCGGTGGGTACCTCCCTCGATTGTACATCAGACTTTACTATTAATCAATTTAAATAATTCACTGAAAAATATATCAATTTGAAAAAGCTATATATATGTGTGTGTATATGTATAAATATAAGTGGGTGTGATAGGAGGATTGGGAGAATTATGAAAAGCTGAAGCCCTAATCGTTAAAAGAGGCAGTTAAACTACATTATTAGCGTTGAAGCAACCAAATTCTATTAATTTAACAAAAAATTAATTTATCGTGTTAAAATAACTAAATTCTATTAATTTAGCGATATATTAATTTATTAATAAATTAATAACTATTAATTAATAGAGATATTGTTTATTTTTGTGACTTTATAGTAAACATATTATAATTATAATATCTTTTTTTTTTAAAATAACTTATATTTTTTTTGTTTAATTTAAAAAGATAAGTAATGAGAATAGAAAATAAAATTTAATTTAGTAAGATTATAATAAAATTTTTCTAATCTTTGTATGATTATAATGAGAACTAATTTCTCTAATTTTGTATCATAATTCTTATAGAATTATCTTAATTTTTTTACTTTAAATAATTAAATATAATATTCGACTAGATTTAAAGTTTAATAAAAATAAGCTACTCTTCAATTTATTATGTACTTTTTAGTTAATAATTAATTTATAAAATATCTAGATCAATAAAATACAAAAAAAAAATTAAATGTATTATTTTATAATTTTAAAAAAAATTTAAAAAAATAACTTATATTTTTTTTGTTCAATTTAAAAAGATAAGTAATGAGAATAGGAAATAAAATTTAATTTAGTAAGATTATAATAAAGTTTTTCTAATATTTGTATGATTATAATGAGAACTAATTTTTCTAATTTTGTATCATAATTCTTATAGAATTATCTTAATTTTTTTACTTTAAATAATTAAATATAATATTCGACTAGATTTAAAGTTTAATAAGAAATAAGCTATTCTTCAATTTATTATGTATTTTGTAGTTAATAATTAATTTATAAAATATCTAGATCAATAAAATACAAAAAAAATAAAAATTTAAATGTATTATTTTATAATTTTAAAAAATTTATTAATTTTTTACACTAGTTTCAAATCAGAACCGAACATTTTTATTAATTAAATGAAATTATTAATCTAAAGAGTAACTACCGTATTTCCTGCAAGCCTGAAAGTTTATTTTATTAGGAAGTTGAGTGTATTAGAGAAAGGCCCCTAAACTATCTAGTAATTGCGATATAGGTCTCCTGAGTTTGTTATTTGCTCTTATGTGACTGATATTTGTGCGAGTCAAGTTGTAGTGTAATTATCAATTATGAGCTGAAATCAACTCATGGCATTCAAATTAATTTCAAGCTATATCATATTAGAGTTTGGTTTGAGAATTTTGACAACCTAATTTTAGATAAACTTTTAATGAGTTAATCTAGATGTTGTTCATAGTGCCTTCAATCATGTTATAGCCCAAATTAGATGCATAAATTTCTAATATAAATGTTGCATGTAAACATGTGACCAGACCATAGATAGGAATTCAAAAGCTCGGCTATATTATTAGGACGTCCTTTTATTTGCCTATACAATGAGGACGTGAGTTATTCACAAAAACTTATAATTTTTTATAATTTTTAAAGATTGGATCTCTAAATTTAAAATTAAAATATATGGAGTCTACACAATTTTAGAAATTTGAGTTAAAATAGAGACTCAATTTACTTTTTTAGCTCTAAATTTAAAGACTTAAAAAGTGATTGGGTCCCTATTTTGACCAAAAAGTCGATAAAAGTAGTGAGTCTTATTTATTTTGTCTCTAAATTTAAATACTCGGGTATCTAAAATAGCTAAAAATAATAAATTTTTGTGAATAATCTCCACAATTGGAGATACTCTACTTAACAATATGAAGTTTAGATTATTATATCATTTGACAATTACATAATCTTCTTATTTATCAAAATAAACAAATAATAATCAGATAATTTATACGCCATTGCATTAACATCCAAGTGTTGTAACATCCATAAAAATTGGTCTTTATTTCGCGGATCCTCATATTAGGCAGAATTCATCTTTTCCAGCCATTTATAAGAAAAGGTCATAGGAAGCAGACAGATTCTTGAGTTCTCTTTCTATCTCATTTCTTGGGGACTCGGTGGAACTCCATATTGTTTTCCATTGCCATTGTCCTCGAAGCAGGGATTATTGGTTCTGATCAATAGCCATTTTTCTTATTTAATTTTCAATCAGAAACGAAAATGGCCTTCATTGGAACACAGCAAAAATGCAAGTCTTGTGATCAAACTGTTCATTTTGCTGAAATGATGTCTGCTGATGGAGTCCCTTTCCATAAGACCTGCTTCAGATGCACTCAATGCAATGGACGACTTGCGGTATTTGTTATCTTTAATTTCTCGTGTCACAGAAATTATGGTTCTGTAAATGATATGCGTTTAATTTATAACGACCCGGGTCATTAATTATTACATCATGATCATGTCTTAGACAGGAAACTTTGTTTGTGTTTGTTCATGTATTGACAGATGAGCAGCTTCTCCGTTTTGGAAGGAGTCTTGTACTGCAAGCCTCACTTTGAGCAGATCCTTAGGGAGACAGGAGGCCTCACCAGTAAGAAGTTTCAATCACGTGAGTGTCTTCTTGTTTCCTAATGATTTGGCATTATCGATTTCTTCTCTGAGTATATCTCCTGATAATTTGTTTTCATTGATGACCAGCCGCGAAGCCAAGTGAACTGGTACATAAATTATATCTCCTCTTAAGCTTAATTTTTCTTTTCTCTATCTTAAATTCAAATGCTTCTTATGGATTGTTTCAAATACTAATATTGAAAAAATCTTGCATCGGTCTAGAATGACTCATCGGTCTCTCACATTATTAACGAGACCTATACATACTGAAGAAATTGATATCAGTCTGGACTAACTGAATAGTTTCCAACTAACATTTTGCACATATCTCCGTGATTTTAGACCAG
Organism: Ehretia macrophylla; assembly: GCA_037974665.1. Classification (NCBI taxonomy): domain Eukaryota; kingdom Viridiplantae; phylum Streptophyta; class Magnoliopsida; order Boraginales; family Ehretiaceae; genus Ehretia; species Ehretia macrophylla. The sequence continues at coordinate 8,160,240 of CM075764.1, read as the reverse complement.
AACGCCTAGCAAAGTTTCCTCCTTCTTCTCTGGTACCCAAGAGAAATGTGCAACCTGTAAAAAAACTGTCTACCCTCTAGAAAAGGTATTTATTCCTTACTCCTTTAATTTTTCTCTCTTATTTTTTCAGTTAATTACATGTGATAAAACTTTTGTACATAATTAGATGCATTTTGGAGCAACCATTATAGGGGGTCGTAGCCCCAACTCACCCCACACAAATACTTTAAAATACTTTAAAAATTATCTAGATACTATTATTTGAAAAACACGTAGCATCTACTGTTCCACTAGTCTTGATCTCCAAAAGCACTAAGTTTTGCCCCGGGATATATTTAAACAAGTATGCATAATGCATATCCATGTAGAATATCGAAAAATTTAGAGCCTAAGGCCTGAAATTTTGTGACAGGTGACTGTGGAGAGCGAGTTTTACCACAAATCATGCTTCAGGTGTGCTCATGGAGGCTGCAATTTGACACCCTCAAACTACGCTGCCCTGGATGGTATCCTCTATTGCAAACCCCACTTCTCTCAGTTGTTTAAGGAGAAGGGATCCTACAGTCATCTCACAAAGACAACTTCACTGAAGAAGAATGGGGCATCAGAACTTCAAATAGCACAGGAACAAGATTCCACATCTGAATCAAATCAATGACCAGGACCAGACACAGGGAAAAAGACTCATGTTCGGTAAATGTCTGTTCGGCCTTCCAACATGCTGGGGTTCACTTTTATTTTATAGCCGGATGACCGTTTTATTGAACTGAAGAATTTTCCTACACGGAGACACTGATCAGACGTCAAAAAAATGCTGTGTGGAATGTATGCGATGATTCTTTACTAGTTGCGGCTTGCAGTCCTTGCTGCTTCTTCCAAATCAGGGTTGGCCTGATTCCACTTTGCACCTAATTTTGGAGATCGTATTTTATATATTGATTGGCCTGTTTTTTTAGCACACTTTTATTCTATGCCTGTTTTTTTTGTAACAAGAATGTTTGAGTTACTCTTTTCTGTAATATTTGGAATGCGAGATTAGTAATACCAATTTCAAACAAAAATTGATCCCAAGGGTAAGGACACACAGAAAATAAATGTCGGCTCGTGGATTAAAGGTCTTGAATTCAAGCCTTTTTTTGACTTAATTTTGTGTATATATTAAGCCATATCGCTACACTACAAGGGCTGTAACTTTAAAATAAATAAATATTTTTGGTTAAGAGGACTAATAGTCTTTTAATCAAGTTTAACTTAAAAGATTCAAAATTTGTGTTGTCTCACACTTATAGCTCACGTCATCTCCTATTGGTAAAAGTGACTCCTCTCCGGTGCAACCAAGAATAGCATGAAAATTGATCATAATATTCTCATAACATCGTAAAAAAAAAAAAAAAAACCATTAGTTATATGATTAATTGATTATGAATTAAGAGATTTAGAAATAACCTAGTGGTGGATTACTCTTTTTTTATAGTTGGGAGATCATGGTTATAGGGGTGAGGGATAAAAAAAAATAAAAATAAAAAATAAATCGATGATGAATTGACGATGATAACTACAAATTAGGACATTTTAGGCTGACTAAAACTATTTGGGCCTGTTTTAGCAATAGGTCAACTTTGGTCCTGTCTACTTCCAGTCCAGTGCTGAATAAAGATGAGTTTATGTTGGGTCCAATAACAAACGCCATGTGCTCATGGTCAAACTTATATATGACTTTTGAGTAAAGCCATGGCAAATTCCCATATATCATGGAGATAACCCTAGTTTGACCCCCAAAAAATGTAAATAACCTAATGTTTTATTTTTTAGCATTAAATAAGATTACATTATATTTATTAAAAATTTATTTCAAAATTATAAATTAACAGTAATAACACATCTTATTGAGTATTTTATGTCAATCCAAAACTATAAAATATTAATAATAAAAAAACATACGTTTATAATTTTAACTTCTAATTATAAATTCGTTGATGACACGAATAACCTATGTTGTCCTAACAAAATGTTCTGCAAAATCTTGTACACTACTTCTTTCTGTTATCCAAACTGTTATGTCGTGTCGTGTGAGACTGTGCAAAACCCCATTTTAAACAGAAAACATGTGGGGCATAGTACACCAATTACACAAACTGCCCTCCCTTTTGCGGCTCTCCTTTTTCTTGAAGTGAAAGTGCCACTACTTCAGACAACTCTCTTTCTATATATATATATATATACTTGTATTTTAGCCAAATAAATTTATTTGGTAAAGTTCTTGGTAGAGAAAGAAGCTTGAAGTCACAAGGTCGAAGAGGAGGATGAGTACAAGCACAAGCATTTTTGTGATTAGATGGATCAATTTCCTTACAATGGTAACAACATAAATACTTAAGCCCAAAGGTTTTTTTTTTTGGATTCACTCATAGCGGAAGCCTTGTGCACTTTGGCTTCTTTCTAGTACATTGATTAAAGAGCTTTCTGTATATAGTTTTGTTTTTTTTTGTTTTTCTGCACAAATATACCCTTCAGTGGCCTTTGGGTTCCAATGCTTGATAAAAATCTTGTTATTTCTCATTTGTGTATCTGTAGTGTGTAATTTGACTAATCTTATGGTTCAATGGCTCTCTTTTCCTTGAAAGGTGAAACCTTTTCAAGTTGGTCCCATCAGTTTTCTTTCAAAAAGATGCATTCTTGCTAGTTATACACCCTCTAAAAGTTAAGAGAAAAAGAAAAAAAAATTAAAGCTTCAATCTTTCTGTTAATGGAGTTGCTTAATTGAATATTTTGATGGAAAAACGATCAATGAGTATATTATGTAGTTCAATTTTTAAAAGAGAAAGGAGAATAAATTTAAAAAAATGGTTAATTGTCTAAAAGTAGTGAATTTTTGTTTTTGATGCTTTATGCTGGTGTATGATTCTGTGCTGACTTAAAAATCTCCATTATGAAGCTGTTAGCTGTGGGAGTTGTAGGATTTGGAGTGTGGATGAGCCCGCATCATGATGGATGTCGAAAGTCCCTCACTCTTCCTGTTATAGGTCTTGGGGGAGTTATTTTTCTAGTGTAAGCTTTGCTTTCGATTTCTTTCGTAGTGCTTTACTAAACTGTTCAAGTCTTATGTTTTAGCATAAGATATTCTTCCATTATTAACAGCTTATTTTTCCATGATTTTCAGATCGATAATAGGATTTCTGGGCGCGTTGAAGAACTACTCCATATTGTTATGGGTTGGATCCTATTGCCCAGAAATATATACTTATCAGCTCCCAATTGCTGCTCTTAGTAACCTTGTAATTTGATAAGTCCTACTTAACTTTTTTAACATATAGTACCTCACCATGCTGTTCTTCATTTTGGTGGCGATACTGGTCTTCACAGTGCTGGCGTAAGTGTGGGAAGTTAATTTCAGTATATAAGTTCACACAGTTTATGTGACAGACTATCTGCATTCTGCAATTCTTTCTTCCTTTCTCTGTTTCTTCCACAAGCTAGAAGTTTCATTACGCACTAATTCAGAGCTTTGTTCCTCTTTTAAAAGCTTGATACAATGCGATTGTCATGAGAGATTAATGAACTCTGTTTCCAAATATATAATGCAAATGCACACAACTGTCGCACTCCCACATCTGCAGCATGTTTCTGACCATCGTATACTTGGTCATGTCTTATTTCTGTAATACTTCATTTTTAACATCAAGGTTCCTATTTTATTAACACTCAGCTGCATAAATCATAATATTGTAAGAACAGTGGTTAACTGCTAATGTAACCCTTTTCCTTTTGAATTATTTATGCTTAATCTCATTTATGTATCTTTCATAATTCTTGTTTAGTAGTTTTAGTATCAGCTTGCATAACATGATATAGAATTGCTGAACCTTTTGCCGAGACTACCCAAAGAACTGCAACCTTAAAATGAAATCCAAAATATATTGCATATGCATAATTATGATGATATTTTGCTTTATATAGCAGTGATTAGCATATGCATAATCAAGATTATGTGTGGCTTTACATGGTAGTTATTTGCATATGCATAATCATGATGATATGTGGCTTTAAAGTAGTGATATTACTGAATTCTTGGAGAGATGTTACTCCAAAGATGCTCTTACCCTATTGGTCGGGTTCATGTATTTATTCTCGTGCATCATGTTCTACCATCCGCCTTGTGGTGTATTCACAAGTATATGTTTGCTTTGATGTGGAAGGCTAATTGCTCCTGATAGTGCTCCATACACTTTACCTTGCTTCTGGACAGCCTTTCTGTCTGTCATTCTTACCTTCATATCATTTTCACTTCTTAATGAGAATTTTTTTCTGAAATGCTGCCCTACTATTGATTGATCGAAAATCTGATACAAAATTTCAAATCCAACATAGTACCTATGGATACATAAGAAATGTGTTGAATTGATTAATTACTTTGCTTTTCCGCTTCAAGAAAGCAACCGAGTATATTTGGATATGATCGTCTACATAGAGATGAGGATACCTATTGATAAATTTCCTTTGCGAATGGGATTATTATTGTAGGGGATCTTAAAAGAGTAGAGAGGCTTTTGCAATGGAAAATTGTGCCCGAATGATGACAAAAAGATTTTGTTCAATGGTTTATGACTATCAAAACTATAGCACTCTGCCTGATTCATAAAAGCTATACCTGCTTCTGATAATTATTGAGTGCAGAAATTGGACCGTCATTAATAGCATCATCACCTAATGGCTCAAATAAGCAACGGTCTGCACGTGCAACGGTCTGTACGTTAACTATTATAGACACATGATACAAGGAATGTAGATGAAAGTTATTTTAACATTAGAATTTGGTTAATCGTGCTACATCTCTTGCTAATTAAATTTCTGAGTCAAGAACTTCCTGATTCCAGTTACTTTGTTCAAGGAGAAGAATATTTCTTTGTTACAACCATTATAGATTTTGCCTGGTAATAGTACCACTTAGATTGAGCTTCTGGAGTTAGTAATGATCTAGGAATAGAACTGAGCCTTGTGAGATTAAATCTAGTATACATATCCCGCCATCATCATTGATTGAGAGTCAGTATGCTTCTTTGAGTGATGCCAATCAAACTCTTGTATACAGTGAAGACATTCCATTTTCCAATAAGTCGTATCATAACACTTTTTACAAGTTAAATATCCTTTCCATAAAAATTGGAGCATACATTTGTTCTCTCACCTTGCTGATTTTCTTTTCAGGTTTATCGTTACAAATAATGGCTCTGGTCACCATGTAAATGGCCTGAGGTAGAATCACGTTCAATTTACTATGTTCAATTCTTTTTCCCTTTCATTTCATTGTGTCTAAGAATATTGGTTTCATGGTTGAAAGCTATCTTCTTTCTGAGAGATAAAAAAGAGTTACTATGTGTATGAGGGATATGCAGTACACCATGTCAACAAGATTATATTCATTTTACTTTTCATCACATACCAGCAGGTAATCTGGTCGTTAACTTAATACAAGCCCTTTGTTCTCTCTGTCTACTTAGGTACAAGGAGTATCAACTTCAAGATTACAGTTCATGGTTTTTAAAGCAAGTAAGTAATTATCTTTTGTCCTTGATGTTATTAATTCGTAGGGGACATATATGAAAATTTCAGATCTAGCTGATTCATTGGATATCTTTTCTCCTTCATCTGCTCAAACACCAGCTAAATAATACTCATAACTGGGAGCGCCTGAAGAGTTGTCTCGTGAAGTCTGATGACTGCAATAACCTGTCAAGAAAGTATAAGGTCTACCGTTTGACTGAAGTTCTTAATCTTAGAATTTCTCTTTGAAATCCTACCAATGTTTTTCTTGTTCATTGCAGAATCTAAAGCAGTATAAATTAGCAAAATTGACTCCGATTGAAGCTGGTTGCTGTCGACCACCATCTGAGTAGGTTCCTAATTGCTTCTTTATATTTTTTACTCCTCTTCACACTTCTCCTGAATGCCATTTACGATCACAATTACTATAAAAATAAAAATGAAAAAAATCAGTTGCTAACTTAAAAATTCCTATATTATGCTTTCTACATCTTCACTGATTTTGCTTCATAATCGTCGTATATTTATTTTCTTAATTCCTATATTATGCTCTCTCATATGCACATTAATTTGTTGATTGTTAGGTGTGGTTATCCTGCTTTGAATGCCTCTTACTACGATTTGAGCTTCCATCCAATCAGTTCAAACAAGGATTGCAAGCTGTACAAAAACTCGAAAGGAATCAAATGTTACAATTGTGATTCCTGCAAGTAAGATTATTCTCCCTTCTCTTCCTTATTCTTGACTCTCATCCTCTGAAATTCTATTTTCTCCGTCTCAAGGGCTGGAGTAGCACAATATATGAAAACTGAATGGCGAGTGGTTGCCATCTTCAACGTGATTCTCTTTGTTGTCTTGGTAAGTAATTATATATCTTCATCACATCATCCATCAACATACAAGAAATCTATTTCTGAAGTGGCCTTATTATTTCTTTTTCCTTTTCTTTAAAAAAATCTGTTTCCTATTTTTTGTGTTTCAGTCAATAATTTACTTCGTGGGATGCTGTGCAAGACGAAATGCAGCAAGGAGTCGGTCTAAAGGTTGAAAGACCTGTCTTTTGGAAATCTCTCCGCAGGTTAGAAGACAACTTACACGATTGTTAAGAGTCGCCATGGTTAGCCTGCGTGGTACAGAAATAGAATTTCACGAATGGACATATCAACGAAGCGCAAACAAGAACTGATCGTGAAAATTAGCCAAAGATTCTTGTAATTTAAAGCTTACAATCTCAACCTAGACATTCACTCACATCAATGCATTCTATCTAAGCTTGGAATACATTTTTGAACTCCTGAATCTTATGTTTTCTGTGTCATGATATTCTATCTTCATATGAATATAAGAATGATGAAGAAAATATTATCTAAACTATGCAATCATGATGGCAGATGCAAAAATACAGTGGACTCGCAACGGTTACTTCACAATCGCCTCGTGGATGCAGTCCGCTATAGAAGCTCTTGCACTTCTTAATACAGCATGCTTTACCGCAACTCTTTACACTGCATGGACCCAAATTGTCTGAGCAGCGCTGTATTGGTGTTGAAGGAACATCAGATACCTCTGCGCTTGCTTCTGTTGGTACTATGTTGCTGACTGCATTACCACCATATCAAACAATACAAATAAGTATGCAAAAAAGGAAATTAATTAGGTAAAAAAAGGTAATTAAGCATGATTGGAAATAGTAAATTTGTTGTGGATCATGTATGAATTCATTTGGAGCTATCATGATGATTGAGGAAAAGGATCATCTCATTTTCTGGGGCCATCAAATTTGATGCTTTAAATTTCACTCGTTCGTTTAAAAAATATAATACTTTATTAAAAACCAAAAAGGTGTTCAAATTAAATTTTAAAATGAATGAATGAGATTAGATGATACAAATATGATTGCTCATTTTTGGAAAAGCCAAGAAGGTGTTTAAAATAAATTTCAAAATGACTAATGAGATTACAATAATAAAATCTGATAGCTCATAATTTATTTCATCTTGAATCAGAAAAGGAAAGGACCCGTTTTTCAAAGATTAAGCGGGAGAAAGAAATTCTACCTGATGCAAAGAGTAGGATAACTAGAAGGCAAAGGGATGTGGAAGGGATAGCCATCTAGGAATTTACGTACGAAAGACTGAAAAATGTATAGTTTTAAGTAGGAAAAGATTTGAACTTAAGGCTGATAAAGGAGGGATGAATATAATGTATATATATACATATATGTATATGTTGAGGGGTTGATGTTACATTTAGTGAATCTAATTTATGAAATTTACTTGTCATGCATTCAGAAGATTTTTACAATCTCTACCAGTTTTGTGAGTATAGATAATTAATTGGTAGGCACTAATAAGTAAATTACTTCATATGCGTATCAAAATTAGTAAAACACAATGCAGTAAAAGATTAACAAAATCATAGGAAATAGCAGATTAGTTTAATTTTGTAGCATTAAATATTATAATAGAAGATAAGCTCTATTAAATATTAGTCAAAGATTAGCTTACTTTTGTGCCGTTGAACACATTTAAATCTAAGCGATTTGAGGAAATTAATAAAAACTTAAGACAATACCAATGTAGCGATATAACTATGGGTATTCAAACATAGAGTTGCGATAATAAATTGCAATAGAAGATTCATAACTACTAAACAAAATTATGCCCTCTCCTTATAGATAATATTGAATATTGATCTTTGACTGATTAGGAGCACACGCGTTGCTGCACCACAAGATTTATGCCATTGAATGGATTCAATGTGATCATGTCTTAGGTGACTTCCTCGCCCTCAAGGGAAAAAAAAGAAATGGAAACTTCTAACTTCTTTTGATGCATTGAACTTCAATTGGAGCATTAAATCATTTTATGTTATTGCTTTCTAGAATAGTGTTTTCTACCTTTCTTGCCGTCTCTTTCTTTCTCAATTTCACAAAATGACTTGTTGTCTTTGAATTTTAATTTAGTTGCAAGTCTATTGAGTCGCTAAAATAATTGTGTTTTTTACTTTTTTAGCTTTGTATTCCAATAGATCTAAATATTCTTCTTTTACAGAAGGCAACAAGTCAAAGCATTGCAGATGCTTATAAACATTGTAACATAAACATTAGAAATGCATATATAACTTGTGGAAATTCAAAATCCATTTAGATTTTATTAGTAGAAATTCAAAATCCAATTTAGATTTTATTAGTAGAAATTCAAAATCTAATATGTCTTTTATTACACCTAGCTCTATTTTCGACCTATGACCACAATTGGAAGTAATTAAGCTCGTATGCCATTATTATGTTAAACATTCATACTTGTTTAGACTAAGCTAAATTCCCTATGAGTCATATTCCACTCTGTTCGTTATTCAAATCGTACCCTTAATTTCTTGTTCGTATAAGGACTGCCTATGGTTAGCTCTTCAACTCCTCAAAATTTTGGAACATTAGAATTCTATGAAAAAAAAAAAAAAATCATATGCACCACGAATATCAATCCAATTGAATAAACTTCATATATGTTAAGGATAAGAGCTCAACAGTTGAGGTCGAACGACTTTTGCTTGCCCGAGCAAAACTTCCAAGTCGGGTACCTGACTTGCACAAGCAAAGAGAAGGAAAAGGCGGGTGATGACCCGAGTTTTTCCCTTGAGTGTAAAAGTGATTAGCTTATCCGAACTGCGTAGTGGTAGTTGGGAGTAATCAATGCACGAGTTACCTTCATAAATGCGGAGGAGAGCTTTATTTATACTAATTTTGAATTCGGGCAACAGTTAATGCGTAATGCTGCCCGACACACCACTAGTTGTCTGAGCCGTGTATCCAGTGAACAAAGTCATTACCCAGTGGATAAAGTCATTATCCGCTGGTCCGAGTTATGTGCCTTACTTTATATCCTATCTGGACAGCTGGCATAACCACTGGGATTCACTCGAGTCAAGTTCAAATCGAGTCAGATGTTTCAAATCAGAAGGTGACCCGTTTACGATATCTTCAGCTCGGATACTCCCTCTTCAATATAAATTAATGAAACTGTGATCTTGATCATAAGAAAGAAATATGTATTCTAACACTCTAATTATCAATTTTCTTTACAAGCTTATGATAGCGTGGTGGGTCGCAATCATGGTAGCAAATACAATATAGACGAGGAACTCCAATATATTCTCTGCAAAAACCATCAGGATTTTGGCCTTCATAGAAGCTGGAGCACGTTTTAGCACAACATTCTTTGTCGCATAACCGGTCGCATGGACCCAAATTTCCCACCCATCGTTGACTTTGAGCAGGGGCAGATTTAGAAATTTAATATTGGGGGGTCAAAATATTTTTTTAATGATATTATATAAAACTTTTTAAAAATTAAGGGATCAATAATTTTTTTTAATGATACTACATAAATATTTTTAAAAAAATTTAAAACGTTGAAGGGGCCGTGGGGCCCCCCACACTACATAGATCCGCCCTTGACTTTGAGGATGCAGAGCTTTCACATCTCCCTCACCTGCCACCAACACCCACGTAAGAATGTATATTAAGTTACTCTTTCTATGCGGATTTTGCTAAATAAAGTGCATACATTTTTAACGTTACTCTCACACAGCGTCGACCCCATCAATGCGTGTGATGAGTAGCCTTTTAATTCTATGCGAACAAACAATAATGATATAAACTTTAAAGTAAACATGCTGATCAATTATAAATGACAAATGCTTTTATTCGACTATGTAACTGTGAAAGTTAGCTCTGAAATAGAAAGAGAACTCCACATGATGTAAGTTCTATATATGTATTACAGGACCGCATAGTTGGATAGCTGAATAGAAGTGCGTGCCATTATAAATTCATGGATATATAGTTGATTAATCCTTATGTAAGTAAAATATGTTACACATTTTTGTATACAAATTCATTAAAATTGTCTTCGTGGCAAAAATGGGACGAAGATATTCTACCTGATGCCAAAAGTAAGATTAAGAGAACGCAAAAAACTCGAGGAAGGATCGACATTAGGTCCTAATGTTCTTGAGGACTGGTGATTTCCGCTCATCTTGAGTAATATTGATTTGAATATTTATATTTGATAGATTAAGAAATTAAGTAAAATTAATACTGCATGCATGGCAATTACAAAATTCTAATGATCTCTTAAGATTATGTTCACAGGATCCTAAATAACATTAAGATTTTAATTATCTCTTAGATTCTGCTAATGGTATCACTATATAAAAACAAGATTCTAGGATTACATGTTGTTGAAGTCAAGCCATGGTTGAAAGAAATTGTAGGATTCTTATCGAGGCAGGCCGGATGTAACTATTTATACTATAGTGGGGATGAGTATATCCCTCATTCACTTCAATTATTTTTAAAGTATTTTAGTTTAAAAAATCAATCAATCTCTATTTAAAATTTATTATTTATATATAAGTGGTAATCGTGTTTTATAATCTTCATAAAAGAAAATTTTATAAATTTGTCCTTGAATAAGGGACTCCGTCAAATCTATATAATGTTGTATTTATGATGTTTGATCCATGTGCCAGGTAACTAGGGTGTTCGACCGAAATTAATTGCGGAATTGTCAAAACACCTTTCAATTGCAAAAAATAACCAGAAATACTCATGATGTTTCTTTACACTTCCGCAAAGAGAATATATATATAATAAAAAACATCATCAAATGATTCAACAGAAAGATGCTTAAAAATTTCCTTCAATCCAAAGTGACATGTCACTTAGAAATGTTATTTATACATATATTATTTCGAAGTAGGAATACGAAATATTGTTCATATATTTAGTATTTCAGGAGAGTACATGATTCGACCATATGAAGTTAGTCTAGGCGTCTTTGCAAAGCTGAGCGTTCTTTGAGACTTGACAACTTATTTTTATCTTCATTTTCTTCTTCTTCTTCTCGAAATATTGTTTATAGATATTGATCTCGCAATCTCTCACACTTACAATAAGGAACATATATACCACGCTAGACGAAGGCTTGTTGGTTTCTATTTCTGTTTTTTGTTAAAAGAATTTTCACCATGAAAGAGTAACCAAACCAATTGAGATTTTGTGGCATTCATTTGAAATTAATTCTGAAACAATTTGCCATCTCCATAATCTTTTAACTTTTAAACGATAAAGCCATGAACATAATGGGAAAATAATATTTTTGAGCTACTACGCTTGTATATTAACGGAACAAATAATTATAATAACCCCAATACTCAATGATAATTAACGAAACTAATGAATGTAATGATCAAGAAAATAATTATAAAAGTTCATTGGCCAATATTCTACAATGAGTAGATTGGAATTGTTTACACTTTGAAATTAAACTTGAAAAAGAAAATTTCTACCAGATACGAAAATAAGGACAATGAGAAAGCAAAAGATCCGGGAAACAGCAGCCATGTGCCAAGAAGTAAATTGTTGATAAGTTAGTTCAAGTTGGTGATCAATGTTTGGACTAACATATATTGTTGGCACTATATATATTGAACACTCTGATGAAATATCAAAAAACTTTTAGAAGATTTTTATTACCTCTTAAGACTTTATATATTGATTGATATAATAAAGACTAAAGTGTTATTCCTACGTATGATGAAAAGTCGACTTGACAATAATATTGCATGAAGTCTTCTCACTCTTCTGATTTGGGCAATATATAATGAGCAAACTAATGATATTTCAAAAAGACTTTTGAAATTTTTTAATATTCTCGAAATATATGTTGAAAAAGCTATGCTTGGACATTACAAATTGCAAAAATATTGTACCAATTTATAAAAAAAAAAGTGCAATGATGAAATCTTAAAAAGAATTATATACATGTGTGACCCAAAAAAACAACAACTTAAACCTTTTGAATTAAAAGTGGTTGCTTTGGTGCTTTAAAATTTAAATTATGATAAATCTGCAAATCTGAGTCTAATTTCTTAACTCATGAACTCTTATATCGAAGTAATATTTCAGATAGTTGAAAAACAAGGACACGTTAATTATGGAGGTGGAATAGTAAATTAGCTTCTTCTTTTTTTTTTTATAAAAAAAAAAAAGGTGACACTATTAGTAGCCCATCTGCAATGCCAAAACAAAAGAAAACAAGATTGAAATGGGAGTAAATGTTTCAATGCATTTGTAGACGACTGTAGTTTAAAATTCTCCTTGATTTTTCTAGAATTTCTTTTTAAAAGCGTAGATTCTTAATGCTAGAGATATTCATTTGGTCAAGCAACCGAAGGCAAGAAGTGTATAGAACATCAGTAGAAACTTAATTATTATGGTCGACAACATATTATCACTTCAACCAATTAATTTTAAAATGGAACTTCGTGCATGACTTTTAACTCAGAATTCCCCTTGCAACTGGGCGAAGCTCCCTACGAAAAAGATCATTCCAGCAATAACGATATAGCGTTCGAAAAAGAAAAAGAAAAAGAAAAAAAATATTATCACTTCAGTAATGCTCATTATTATGTCTCATTATCTTCTTCTTTCTGAGAGTACTTCAGTTTAGCGCTTCGAGCATCTCAATTTGATTGCTGATCTAGTCGCACGTAGTTAAGCAAAAATTAGCATATTTAATTACCCATGATTTTTCAGGAGATAAAATTTTTGTTTACCTTTAAGATACTTTAATTATTATAGGTCACATATTAAATTTGTCCAATAAAAAGACAATGATACTATTGTAAACTCCTATATTTGTGGTAATTAACTTTTAACTGTATTTCGAGTGAGATAAAGGAAAGATTCTAAAGAATTGACATCCATCGACAGATTATATTTTGATGTATTTCTGGGAAATTTCTTCTAGATAAAAGTCACATAATTCGATATTGAAAGAATTAACGTCCTTGAACTAAAGTAAAGCTAGCTAGCATCCAATCATAATCCTAGAAAAAGATGAAGAATTGAAAGTTTGTTGTCGTCGTACGTTGTCGAGATGGTAATTGTATATAACTTTATAGATAATTCACTATTATTGGATCTCTCTCATAATATTATTTGATATGAGAGAATTCAAACCGAGTCATAAACAAAGCAGAGATGAAGCCTTCAAATCCGATCCTACTAAGAATTTCAATCTCCAACACCAAACTCTTAACCAAATCTATTCAAAGAAAACAAGATCATAATCAAGAACTTGGTCCAACTGTTAGTAACCAAATAGGCAAACGTATAAGGCAGCAAATTTTAAACCACAATGCCATAAGAATAATGCCTGATATTGTTTCACTCACATTGACTTGTTTAACTATGAGGATTTTACAACTAGCTAAATACAAATAAACAATGAATGTGGAGTTCAAGCCAACGTTGGCAAATATACTAGAGCAGGCCCTTCCATTGATGACTCACAGGTTAGAGAAAGATAGAGGGCCCCGGCTTCTTTCAAAGCAAAAAAAAAAAAATGAAAAATGAAAAACGAAAACAAAAGGAAAGAGGAGCGATTTCATCAAAAGCTTGGTACAATCCATGTTGGTGGTGTGACCTTGCTGCAGACAATTTCATCAAACAAAGGTTCAATACTTCCATCCGATAAGTGATAGATGCCCGTATCTTTGCCACCTCCCAGCTTTAGGGATAAGTATATCTCCATGCAATCATCGGAAAAGTATATGCAATTAGGTTTACAATTATTTAACTCGGAACACTCAATGGAAAACGAAGAGTTATAGCCCAAAAATAGAGCTTTATTCCCCAAATCCTTGATCTCCACCCACTTACCATCCTTTATGTTCACCTCAGAAACCTTAATTTTTTCGGTTTTGTAGTACTCGTCGTCCTCAAATACATATCTATGAAGGATAAGAAATTTCTTTGAAAACTCAACCAGGTACACTCTTTCGACTTGCTCTGGTGGCAATGAAAGATCAAAGATTTGCTGCAATTGAGTTGAGTTTTGTCCATGAACATCACATCTTACAATTCTGCCCGGATAATCCACTGCGTATAAATGGTTATTGCAATAAATTATATCAGAAAATGCGGCAGGCCACTCATCTGTTGCGGTCCAGGAGGTATCTCCTGGCTTCCAAAAGCCCAACTGGCAAAGGCCACCCCACAATACCACGACGATAAAGTCAGAGGTTGAACTTGGATTTGCTGATAAAACCACCTTTTCGATGAAATGCAAGTTGTTATTAACAGAGAAATCAAAATCAGGAAAAGTATTCAGTTTGGGGAGATGGATTTGAACGCCCGACACTGGGTGCAAAAGACTAACGTGGATTTCATCTTCAGCGACTATAAATAGCCAATCCTGGCATGACAAGCAACGTTTTTTGCTAGCTTGAGGTAAGAAAATCTTACAAGTCTTGCCCGATGAGACGCTTAAAAATTCGCGCATGTCTTCTTCTTTCTCCGCGAGCATGAGCCACGGCCCCTGGAACGTTTTTTGTTTGAGATGCTCCTTGGTAGCAGCTGCTCGCCACGATCTGCAAACTGCACCAAAAGAATTGTAACTCTCGATTGACCTCACCCGTTTACCGATCTCAAATAGAAGATCATCAAGAAGCCCTGCCCAATCCGCCATCTCTGTAATCCAATTGGTGAATTTTATGGTATGTTATTGTGAACGAAGGGTCTAGGGAGAAGCTTTGGTTCTTATACTTTTTTTTTTTTATTTTGGTCGATAGCTTTGGTTTTTATACTAGATAGGTTAAAGCGTGACTTCTGGGATTTCTAGGTTAGACAAGGCATGGTACACATCTTTGGTCTTATTTATAATGCTTAGGAACTGTCATACATCGACTCGAATATCGAATTAGACATGGATTTAGATCCTCGTAGGATTCTGATTAGAATTAGAAGATTAGAATTTATTGGCATGGGTTATTTTTTGGGATTATTTTTAAAAAGAACAAGAAACGACACATTTTATATGTTGTGGTGTATTCTTATTTTTTACCGCTTCCCAGGCCAGCAGAGGCTAAAGCCCTTAGTGGCATAGAAAATTGTTAAAAATTTTAAGTATTTTTTTAAAAAGTATATATTTAGGTATTTTTTAGTAAAAAATATTAATTAACCCCATTAAAAAAATATATATATATACTCTATTAACAAAGAAAATCCTAGATCTACCCTTGCCCTTCCCCCCGCATCCCACGTAGCTCCCAACCCCACATCACTTAAGACATTTTAAATTATTTATTATTAATTAATTTAATGATGAAAAATAATTAACTTTAATTTAAATAATAATTAATATATAAAAAATTATTAATTTATTTTTATCAATAAATAATGAATACAAATTTTATTAATTTATTTTTATCAATAAATAATGAATAAAAATCACGTAGTTATAGTTAATATCATAATTAATTTGATTTCATCCTAAAACATAATTTAATAAATTAGTAATTTAATAAAAATTAAATAAATAATTTAGTTTAAGGATAATAATTAGTTAATAATAAAATTAAAAATATTAATTGATTAATTAATAATTTTAAATAATTAATAATTAATTAATTAAAATTATTAATTTCATTAATTTAATTATTAAAATTATTGATTTCATTAATTTAACTAACTAAATTTTGAAATTTTAAACAATTGGGATGAATTTGAATTTTTTTTTTTTGAAAACAATAAAAATGAATTTAAAACTTTAGTATGACAAATTAAGGACCATTTGTATAATTTTCCCTGTAAACTTCTCCTGCTTAGCTATAATGTACTTCAATCAAAATTCGGCTATATATTTACAGATAATTGCTACCCCCAAGTTAAACTTCTCACCATTCCCATTTTTGTTTTTCGATTTACGTTAGTCCATCTTTTAATTTCATTTTTACTCTCTTCCCTTCTCGTTCTTCCTTACCATTTGCCATTCTATTCTTCTCTTCCCTTGTTTGATTCTCTGATTCTTCTCTCTTTTTAACGATCATTATTGGAAATCCTTATAGTTGTTGCATTTTAACTTCCTTATTTTCGCCCACAACAATGAAGCATAATCAAAAGATACATCAGAAAGCAATCTTGGATTTTCCATGCCACCCATGCAATAAACATTTCACTACTCTCAAAAAACTGCTCAGCCACAACAAGGACAAACACGGGTTGGATAAGTTCGAGTGCAGCAAGTGTAAGAGCTTCTTCCGAACAGCTCAGGCGTTGGGCGAGCACGATACGACGATCCATGGAGCTCCTTAGGTCCCTTTTCAAATACGGTAAATGGGTGAAAATACATAAATAAAAACAAAAAATGAAGTAATCTTGATTTCAATTCCATCTCCATGCTTTCTTCCCTTCTCGTTTGCCCACTGGTCATTCTGTTCTTCTTTTTTTTTTTTCCTGCTCTTCTCTTATATTCACCGAAAAAGACTCCACTTTAATCAAGAAGGAAGACCTTCATCATTTTCCAAATTTCTTGAAGTTCTTGAATTTCAACTTCATTCTTTCCATCCACAATAATGGAGCACATTCAAACAGACACATCGATGCTACTCCAGCGATAGACATTTTACCAGCCTCAAACAACTTCACAGTCACAATAAAGATAAACATGGGTTCGATAAGTTCGAGTGTAGCAAATGTAAGAATTTCTTCCGAACAGCTCAGAATTTGGGCGAGCATGCACGATACAACGATTCATGGAGCTGCTTAGGTACTTTTCATGTACGGTAAATGGGCAAAAATAGATATATAAAAAGAAAAAAAGAAGTAATCTTGATTTTAGTGAAATTGTAGTACTTGAAGCTACATTCTGTACGTATATATTAGTAATATTCAAATTAGTTACTATAATTTAATCTCCTCTTTTTTTTTACTTTTTTTTTTTTTTTGGTCATTGAGATGTACTATGATAGGGCTATATTAGCAAAACAATAACATTCAATTTGGGTAAAGCTATCCAGAGGCAACTTTTGAATTAAATGCTAAAAAGTCATATTTGAACCATCAAATGCAAAAGCAATTTAGGTTGTCAAACAACATTCTAAATCACAATTAAGAAAATTGCTAGAGTATTTTAGGGCTAATTTAGTTGCTCAGAATATTTTTCCTAAAAAACTGTACCCTTGGTTTGTGGTTATAAGGACGTGAACACTGAAATTTATTTACATAGTGTTTAAAAACACTTGTACAGTAGAATTTATTTGATTTATAAATAAATTCTATGAGTATTTATATTTATAAATGAATTCTTTTGTTTGGAATAATAATTTGCAACACATGTAGAATTGGAATTAAAAATTATATTTTACTCAAATATCCCTCATTTATTCTATTGGAATTAGTAAAATTTAATTAGGAATGATAAACAAGAATTTTTGAACTATCTAACAAACACTAGCATGGACTGTTGATATCCTAACTTATTGATCAATTATTTTCTTCGTATTTTATTGAAAGAAGAATAGTGAGGGAAAGGGTTTGACATATATTTTATTTTTTTATCTTTGTATTTGAGTCAAAGTTAAACTTAAGTGTAAAGAAAAATCTAAAAGATAATTTTGTCCTCGAAAGAAAGGAACTAACTTAAAAAACGTAGATTTGTAAATTTCACCTCTTGGGCAAGGATTTGGGTAACCCTTGAACAAATCTAAGATTTGCAAATTCTGGTTTTTTAATTTTTTAAAATGATATTTCCAAACATAAAATGTTAGATTTGTAAATGAATTTCGTAAAATTTTATGAAATTTATTTATTCCAAACAATCTATTAGTCTAAATCGAAAAAATTACATTGGTGCTTTCCAGTATTTACCCACAGCCCGTTATCTTTCATTCAAACACACGGGGAAAATAGAAAAATTTCCATTGCTTTTAATTTACTATAGTGTCTACGTCACTTAGTATGAATTGCAGGTTCATGATACTTTGTATGTCAAAGATTCAATTAAACAAAATCCATCACGAAACTCCAATTTTAGTTTCATCACGTTCCACAAATTTATATTCCGTTTTCCTTTACTTGATTAAAAAGAAAGTATTGTGAAACATTTAAACGTACAATTTCCAAATCTTGGAAATTATCAATTCGTTTTACAATGATTTTTTTTTTTAATTTAAAAGAGGTCTAAATCGTACAATACATATTGAAGGATGTAACTTATGAAAATTGATTTCATAACATCTCCTATTACAATGGATTTAAATAGAAGAGAAAGGAATGTGTCTACTCAAGGCAGTCGTGGAAGCAAAGGCACAATTGTACTTTAGCTCCAGGGGCTTCTTCACAAGTTGCCTCTGCATGTCTTCCACTGAAATTACTGAGACACTTGTTAGTGCAACAATTCAGATCGCAATCTCGTAAGCTGCATGGACCAAAACCAGTTGTGCATCTTTTGGCAGGCCCTATTGGTGTTGGAGGTGTATCACCACCCTTTGCATCAACCACCAGGGGCGTAGTCCAACTAATAACTGCATCATCACCATATAAAAAACATTAGAGTAGTCGATACCACAAAGTATTTATTAAAAAAAGAAAATTAGTGAAACATGAGTATCGATTTTGTATATGATATAGGGCCGGATCTAAAATATTACATTGATTTTGAAAATTAAAATTATCGGAATTATAGGGGATATATGAGTTATATTTTTTCAAACTAAAAATACCATGAAATTTTAAAATATTTTTCCGGTCAATGGGAGCTATATCCCCATTGGCATCAATGTGCATCTACCACGGGATATAGAACAGTCTTTTATATTGTCGTGATGGTGGAATTGGATTAAAAAAAAATTACCTGATGCAAAAATAAGGACAAGGAAGATGCAGGAGGCATTAGCAGAAATTTTCATCTTGCAAATTTTCAATGAATATAAAGGTACAACCTTTTAAAATTGCAACCCCTATGGTTTACTGACTAGTACGAAGCTACTCTACGCAACATTAATATATAGTGATAAAAAGTAATCTTGAAGAAAATTTATTAGATTTCATGCACCTCTTGAGACTACTCAAATTGAATTACTAGCCAAGAATGAATTGCTATATCGGGTATCGAATTTTAAATGGTAGCAAAAAGATTTAGTATTTATGACCGAGATGAAGTAGCTAATTTTATCATTTTGAGTTTACCTTTATATATGGCATATAATAAAAATATAAAGAACTATGATAATGACCTCTTTTACCACTTGAGACACCCTTAAACTATCATAATAAATAAACTCGCTAGTTGTGATTATTAGAAAAAGTTGATAATCTACATCCCAATGTATCGGAAAAATTAATCATGTATCACACGGTCTTTTATAAAGAAGAAAAATTCTCAAAGTCCACACCAATAAACAAAAAAATAAAATAAAATAAACAAACAGAAAAGTGATAGAATAGAACGCCATAATATTCTAGTAATGCGGAAATAAACTTTAGAAGGATCGAAAATGACATACCGTTGTTAGCCATAATTTAATTAGAAAATATTGCGAAAGAGATCCTGACTCCCTTCTTCTCTCTGTCTTTAATTGACACTAGCTTAAGCGATGGGAAAAGAATATGTAGTAATCTGATATAAGTCTTCCAAGAAGCACACTAATACTACAAGAATTTGGTGCCCTTTTATAGAGGAGAAAAGAGGGTCAAGAGTCACATCGTTTATGCCATAATCAATATGAAAGTAGGCATAAGGTCATCCACTACTTCACAAAATAAATTCTATAATTATGAGATTTAAATACCATCCATTATGGTCCATAATTCCCAAGTAATAATGTTGTGGCTTATCATCTTCAATTGACAATATAATATCAGCAAACTTTAATAAGCCCAAGTCTAAAAATAAAGTTTATTGGTCCATAAGTTATAGAGAAAATTCTTACATTTTCCCACTTGGACCAATAAACTGATTAAGACTCTATACATATTATATATATATATATATATTAAAATAAATTTTTTGACTCACTTGGATTTTTTTAAGAACATTTTGACACGTGATCACATAAATTTAGTTTGAAAACAAAATTGCTGATAACCAATTAAAAGATGCCATAATATTGTAATTAGCTCAAGTTAGCAATATGAGTCATAGCGGTTATATGACTTATATGTCATACTCCCTTTCATGTACTACAATATTGGCAACCTTTATTAACACAATCTTTTATGCTATAATGACCCCTGTAATTTGTCTTATTAGGACAATTTTTATTCATCAAATAACAATAAGATGTACATACATAATTGACGAATAGAAAAGACAGAAACATATAACATAAGTATCAATACAATTATCACAATCCTAAATTGCTTAAAAGACCCATCCTAATAAGGCAATCCCTTGGTCAATGGGTCAGCAATCAAGGGCTGGAGTAGCACAATATATGAAAACTGAATGGCGAGTGGTTGCCATCTTCAATGTGATTCTCTTTGTTGTCTTGGTGAGTAATTATATATCTTCATCACATATCATCCATCAACATACAAGAAATCTATTTCTGAAGTGGCCTTATTATTTCTTTTTCCTTTTCTTTAAAAAAATCTGTTTCCTATTTTTTGTGTTTCAGTCAATAATTTACTTCGTGGGATGCTGTGCAAGACGAAATGCAGCAAGGAGTCGGTCTAAAGGTTGAAAGACCTGTCTTTTGGAAATCTCTCCGCAGGTTAGAAGACAACTTACACGATTGTTAAGAGTCGCCATGGTTAGCCTGCGCGGTACAGAAATAGAATTTCACGAATGGACATATCAACGAAGCGCAAACAAGAACTGATCGTGAAAATTAGCCAAAGATTCTTGTAATTTAAAGCTTACAATCTCAACCTAGACATTCACTCACATCAATGCATTCGTTCTAAGCTTGGAATACTTTTTTGAACTCCTGAATCTTATGTTTTCTGTGTCATGATATTCTATCTTCATATGAATATAAGAATGATGAAGAAAATATTTTCTAAACTATGCAATCATGATGGCAGATGCAAAAATACAGTGGACTCGCAACGGTTACTTCACAATCGCCTCGTGGATGCAGTCCGCTATAGAAACTCTTGCACTTCTTAATACAGCATGCTTTACCGCAACTCTTTACACTGCATGGACCCAAATTGTCTGAGCAGCGCTGTATTGGTGTTGAAGGAACATCAGATACCTCTGCGCTTGCTTCTGTTGGTACTATGTTGCTGACTGCATTACCATCATATCAAACAATACAAATAAGTATGCAAAAAAGGAAATTAATTAGGTAAAAAAAGGTAATTAAGCATGATTGGAAATACTAAATTTGTTATGGATCATGTATGAATTCATTTGGAGCTATCATGAAGATTGAGGAAAAGGATCATCTCATTTTCTGGGCCATCAAATTTGATGCTTTAAATTTCACTCGTTCGTTTAAAAAATATAATACTTTATTAAAAACCAAAAAGGTGTTCAAATTAAATTTTAAAATGAATGAATGAGATTAGATGATACAAATATGATTGCTCATTTTTGGAAAAGCCAAGAAGGTGTTTAAAATAAATTTCAAAATGACTAATGAGATTACAATAATAAAATCTGATAGCTCATAATTTATTTCATCTTGAATCAGAAAAGGAAAGGACCCGTTTTTCAAAGATTAAGCGGGAGAAAGAAATTCTACCTGATGCAAAGAGTAGGATAACTAGAAGGCAAAGGGATGTGGAAGGGATAGCCATCTAGGAATTTACGTACGAAAGACTGAAAAATGTATAGTTTTAAGTAGGAAAAGATTTGAACTTAAGGCTGATAAAGGAGGGATGAATATAATATATATATATACATATATGTATATGTTGAGAGGTTGATGTTACATTTAGTGAATCTAATTTATGAAATTTACTTGTCATGCATTCAGAAGATTTTTACAATCTCTACCAGTTTTGTGAGTATAGATAATTAATTGGTAGGCACTAATAAGTAAATTACTTCATATGCGTATCAGAATTAGTAAAACACAATGCAGTAAAAGATTAACAAAATCATAGGAAATAGCAGATTAGTTTAATTTTGTAGCATTAAATATTATATATAATAGAAGATAAGCTCTATTAAATATTAGTCAAAGATTACCTTACTTTTGTGCCGTTGAACACATTTAAATCTAAGCGATATGAGGAAATTAATAAAAACTTAAGACAATACCAATGTAGCGATATAACTATGGGTATTCAAACATAGAGTTGCTAGAATAAATTGCAATAGAAGATTCATAACTACTAAACAAAATTATGCCCTCTCCTTATAGATAATATTGAATATTGATCTTTGACTGATTAGGAGCACACGCGTTGCTGCACTACAAGATTTATACCATTAAATGGATTCAATGTGATCATATCTTAGGTGACTTCCTCGCCCTCAAGGGAAAAAAAGAAATGGAAACTTCAACTTCTTTTGATGCATTGAACTTCAATTGGAGCATTACATCGTTTTATGTTATTGCTTTCTAGAATAGTGTTTTCTACCTTTCTTGCCGTCTCTTTCTTTCTCAATTTCACAAAATGACTTGTTGTCTTTGAATTTTAATTTAGTTGCAAGTCTATTGAGTCGCTAAATTAATTGTGTTTTTTTACTTTTTTAGCTTTGTATTCCAATAGATCTAAATATTCTTCTTTTACAGAAGGCAACAAGTCAAAGCATTGCAGATGCTTATAAACATTGTAACATAAACATTAGAAATGCATATATAACTTGTGGAAATTCAAAATCCATTTAGATTTTATTAGTAGAAATTCAAAATCCAATTTAGATTTTATTAGTAGAAATTTAAAATCTAATATGTCTTTTATTACACCTAGCTCTATTTTCCACCTATGACCACAATTGGAAGTAATTAAGCTCGTATGCCATTATTATGTTAAACTTTCATACTTGTTTAGACTATGCTAAATTCCCTATGAGTCATATTCCACTTTGTTCGTTATTCGAATCGTACCCTTAATTTCTTGTTCGTATAAAGACTGCCTATGGTTAGCTCTTCAACTCCTCAAAATTTTGGAACATTAGAATTCTATGAAAAAAAAAAAAATTTCATATGCACCACGAATATCAATCCAATTGAATAAACTTCATATATGTTAAGGATAAGAGCTCAACAGTTGAGGTCGAACGACTTTTGCTTGCCCGAGCAAAACTTCCAAGTCGGATACCTGACCTGCACAAGCAAAGAGAAGGAAAAGGCGGGGTGATAACCCGAGTTTTCCCCTTGAGTGTAAAAGTGATTAGCTTGTCTGAACTGAGTAGTGGTAGTTGAGAGTAATCAATGCACGAGTTACCTTCATAAATGCGAATGAGAGCTCTATTTATACTAATTTTGGATTCGGGCAGCAGTTAATGCGTAATGTTGCCCGACACACCACTAGCTGTCCGAGCCGTGTATCCAGTGGACAAAGCTATTATCCAGTGGATAAAGTCGTTATCCGCTGGTCCGAGTTATGTGCCTTACTTTATGTCCTATCTGGACGGCTAACATAACCGCTGGGGTTCACTCGGGTCGAGTCAGGCGTTTCAAGTCGGAAGGTGACCCGGTTACGATGTCTTCAGCTCGGATACTCCCTCTTCAATATAAATTAATGAAACTGTGTTCTTGATCATAAGAAAAAAATATGTATTCTAACACACTAATTATCAATTTTCTTTACAACCTTATGATAGCGTGGTGGGTCGCAACCATGGTAGCAAATACAATATAGACCAGGAACTCCAGTATATTCTCTGCAAAAACCATCAGGATTTTGGCCTCCATAGAAGCTGGAGCACGTTTTAGCACAACATTTTTTGTCGCATAACCGGTCGCATGGACCCAAATTTCCCACCCATCATTGATTTTGCAGGAGCGAATTTAGGAATTTAATATTGATGGGGTCAAAATATTATTTTAATGATACGATATAGAATTTTTTAAAAATTAAGGGAATTAATAATTTTTTTTAACGATACTACATAGATATTTTTAAAAAAATTTAAAACGTTGAGAGGGCCCACGCTACATAAATCCGCCCCTGACTTTGAGGATGCAAAGCTTTCACATCTCCTCACCTGCCACCAACACCCACGTAAGAATGTATATTAAGTTACTCTGTGTATGCGGATTTTGCTAAATAAAGTGCATAAATTTTTAACGTTACTCTCACACAGCGTGGACCCCATCAATGCGTGTGATGAGTAGCCTTTTAATTCTATGCGAATAAACAATAATGATATAAACTTTAAAGTAAACATGCTGATCAATTATAAATGACAAATGCTTTTATTCGACTATGTAACTGTGAAAGTTAGCTTTGAAATAGTAAGAGAACTCGACATGATGTAAGTGTTGGGAGGAAACCCGATATCAAAACACAAACAACAAATGCACAGCGGAAATAACACCCTCCCACCTTGTATAAACCTGTTAGGAAGCAACAAATAGAGCCAACAACAATATGCACAAATCTGAAAATTCCAGAAAATAGAGCAACACCGAGATTTTAACGTGAAAAACCTCCCCAACGTGGAGAGGAAAAACTACAGGACTGTAGTCCACCCAAAAACTTCCACTATCAACAAATAATGGGTACAAGAGAGTCTTCTCTAGCTACAACTAGAGGCATACACAATACATTCACTAAGAATAACATATTATTGCAAACATTGCATCAACAAAAGAAAACAAAACAAAAAAGGAGAAAAAACAATAAAAAAAAGGGTGAAGACAGATCAGTCAAGTTGACTGATCTGTCATGTGGTGTGTGTGAGAGTGAAAAAAAAAATGAGAGAGAGAGAGATGGAAACAGAGAGAGAAAGAAGAACAAGAGTGCAGAAATTTCATCCTGCACCATCTTCATCAAGTTGATGATCGGAAGGTCATTTGTGGTCCGATTGAGCTGAAATTTTACATGCATGTTCACAACTCGTGGGTATTCTATCTGAACGGTGGAGATCAGATTTGGAGCTCTCTACAGCCCGTTTTTCTAACGTGAACAGTGACGACGTTTTTGGTGATTTCTCTCCTACTTCTTGGTTTAATCTCTTTTGTTGATGCAATGTTTGCAAGAATATGTTATTCTTAGTGAATGTATTGTGTATGCCTCTAGTTGTAGCTAGAGAAGACTCTCTTGTACCCATTATTTGTTGATAGTGGAAGTTTTTGGGTGGACTACGGTCCCGTGGTTTTTACTCTCCACGTTAGGGAGGTTTTCCACGTTAAAATCTTGGTGTTGCTCTATTTTCTGGAATTTTCAGATTTGTGCATATTGTTGTTGGCTCTATTTGTTGCTTCCTAACAGGTTTATACAAGGTGGGAGGGTGTTATTTCCGCTGTGCATTTGTTGTTTGTGTTTTGATATCGGGTTTCCTCCCAACAAAGTGGCCTCAGAGCTTGGTTGTTGAATTGTTGTTTTGTATAAACAATGGAAGTTAATACAAGTAGAATGATATTTTTGAATAGTTTGAATTATTCCATGTGGAAAAGAAAATGGAAGACTTATTGTATGTGAAAGATTATTATCTACCGGTGTTTACTACTGAAAAACCCGTGAGTAAAACTGATGAAGAATGGGAGTTATTTCACAAACAAGTGTGTGGGTATATCAGGACATGGGTAGATGATAATGTGATGAACCACATTAGTGAAGAAACACATGCACGCACATTATGGAACAAACTTGAAAAATTGTATGCACAAAAGTGTGGGAGCAACAAGTTGTTTTTGATAAAACAATTGATAGGTTTGAGATACCGAGATAAAATCCCTATAACTGATCATGTAAATGAATATATTGGGATTATAAATCAGTTAGCTGCCACTGGAATTAAATTGGATGATGAACTTAAAGGGTTTTTACTTCTTGGTACTTTACCGGACTTATGGGAGACATTTAGAATGTCATTGTGTAACTCAACCCCAGATGGTGAAATCACTTTGAATCTAGCTAAAAGTAGACTTTTAAATGAAGAAGCTAGAAGAAAGTCACAAAATTCCTCTTCAGAGTCAGATGTTTTGGTTACTGAATCTAGAGGAAGGAATAAGCAAAAGGGTTCGGGAAATAGATGAAGTAGTAGAAGCAAGTCAAGAGGGAAGTATAATAATGTCAAATGTCATCACTGTGGAAAAATGGGTCATATCAAGAGATTTTGCAGAATTTTGCAAAATGAAAATAAAAACAAAGATAATGATAAGAAGAAAGATGATGATAGTGGTAAAGATCGAGTTGCTACCACTACACAGGAGTTTTTCATTGTATATGACAGTGATGTTATTAATCTTGCATGTCATGATACATGTTGGGTGATTGACAGTGGTGCTTCTATTTATGCTACTTCTCGAAAAGACTTCTTTATGTCTTACACAGCTGGTAATTTTGGGGTTGTGAAAATGGGTAATGATGGTGTCGCCAAAGTTGTCGGTACATGAGATGTTTGCTTGGAGACTGAAAATGGAAGCAAATTAATTCTTAAAGATGTGAAGCATGTTCCTGACATTAGATTGAATTTGATCTCTGCAAGTAGACTTGATGATGAAGGTTTTCTTAATACCTTCGGTAATGGTCAATGGAAACTTACAAGGGGCTCTATGGTTGTAGCCAAAGGTAAGAAATGCTCAACTTTGTATCTGATGAATTCAAAGGTTTCCAGGAGCATTGTCAATGCAGTGGAAAATGAAGATGCAACAGAGTTGTGGCACAAGAGACTGGGTCACATGAGTGAGAAGGGAATTTCAGTTTTATCCAAGAAGAAAATTTTATCGGGACTAACAGATCCACATATGAAAAAATGTGATCATTGCTTTGCAGGAAAGCAGAACATGGTTTCTTTCCAGAGTCATCCACTTTCGAGGAAGGAAAATGTACTTGAGCTGGTACATTCGGATGTGTGTGGTCCGATGAAAATTAAAACACTTGGTGGTTCTCTTTACTTTGTGACGTTTATTGATGACCACTCCAGGAAGACTTGGGCTTATACCTTGAAGTATACCTGTCAAATGGACCACAATATTCACCTCCATTATCTGTACGGATGCATCAAGTGTTGGATGTATTCAAGCAGTTTCAAGCATCCGTTGAAAGAGAAATAGGAAGAAAATTGAAATGCATCCGTACAGATAATGGAGGTGAATATTGTGGTCCATTTGACAGGTATTGCAAAGAGCAAGGTATCAGGCATCAAAAGACACCGCCAAAGACACCACAGTTGAATGGTGTTGCTGAGAGAATGAATAGAACTTTGATTGAAAAGGTAAGATGTTTGCTTTCACATGCAAATCTACCACATTCATTCTGGGGTGAGGCTTTGAATACAGTTGTTCATTTGTTGAATCTCTCACCATGTATTCCATTAAAGCTTGATGTTCCTAATAGAGTTTGGACAGGGAAAGATGTTTCTTATGATCATTTGCGAGTCTTTGGATGCAAGGCGTTTGTACATATTCCAAAGGATGAAAGATCCAAACTTGATGTGAAGACACGACAATGTATATTTGTCGGTTATGGCCTTGATGAATTTGGTTACAGGCTATATGATCCAGTTGAGAAGAAAATTGTTAGGAGCAGAGATGTTGTATTTGTGGCGGATCAAACAATTCAGGACATTGGCAAAGCAGAGAAAGAGTTACCCCCAAAGTTAGATGAATTGGCTGATCTTGATATAGTGCCTTCAATGCCACCAGCAACAGAGCAGGTTGAAGATGATGATCAAGGTAACTTCCCTAATGATGATCAAGTAGAAAGTCCTACACAGGTTGAGGTAGGTGATGATGATAGTCAGCTTGAGACTCCACCAACAGTTCCACTCAGGAGGTCCGTTAGAGATAGACAGCCTTCCACAAAATACTCTTCTGATGAGTATGTTTTATTGACAGATGGAGGTGAGCCTGAAAGCTTTGAAGAAGTTATGGATGATAAACATAAAAATGAGTGGATGGAAGCTATGCAAGATGAGATGAAATCTTTGCATGAAAATTGCACATTTGAGTTGGTGAAGTTGCCTAAAGGCAAAAGAGCTTTGAAAAACAGATGGGTTTACAGGTTAAAGCAACAAGAAAATACTTCACAACCACGATACAAAGCAAGACTGGTTGTGAAAGGGTTCAGTCAGAGAAAGGGTGTTGACTTTGATGAGATTTTCTCTCCAATTGTGAAAATGTCATCCATTCGAGTTGTTCTGGGTTTGGCTGCTAGTTTTGATCTAGAGATTGAGCAGATGGATGTGAAAACTGCTTTTCTTCTCGGTGATTTGGAGGAAGAAATTTACATGGAGCAACCGGAGGGATTCAAAGAAAAAGGAAAAGAGGATTATGTATGTAAACTGAAGAAAAGTCTTTATGGCTTGAAACAAGCACCTCGACAATGGTATAAGAAGTTTGAATCTGTTATGGGGGAGCAAGGCTACAGGAAAACTTCTTTGGATCATTGTGTCTTTTCTCAAAAATTCTCTGATGATGATTTTATTATCTTGTTGCTATACGTTGATGATATGTTGATTATAGGCAGGAATTCTTCAAGAATTGACAGGTTGAAGAAACAATTGAATAAGTCTTTTGCTATGAAAGACTTAGGACCGGCAAAGCAGATTCTTGGCATGAGAATCAATCGAGACAGAAATGGCAAAAATGTGTATTTGTCACAAGAGAAGTACATCGAGAAAGTACTTCAAAAGTTCAACATGGATAAAGCTAAAGTGGTTAGTGCTCCTCTTGCTACTCACTGTAAGCTAAGTACTCAACAGTGTCCTTCTACAGATGAAGAAAAGAAAGATATGCAGAATGTTCCATATTCTTCAGCAGTGGGAAGTTTGATGTATGCTATGGTGTGTACACGGCCAGACATAGCACATGCAGTTGGTACGGTGAGTCGTTTTCTCTCAAATCCTGGGAGAGAACACTGGAATGCAGTGAAGTGGATTATGAGATATCTTCGAGGCACATCCAAACTGAGACTTTGCTTTGGATGTGAGAAGCCTATGCTTGTGGGTTACACAGATGCTGATATGGCTGGAGATGTTGATACTCGTAAGTCTACTTCGGGTTACTTGATTACTTTTGTAGGGGGGGCTGTGGCATGGCAATCGAGATTGCAAAAGTGTGTTGCTCTTTCCACTACTGAAGAGGAGTCCATTGTAGTACCTGAAGCATGTAGGGAATTGCTATGGATGAAAAAGTTTCTGGAAGAACTTGGGTTTGAGCAAGATGATTATGTCTTGTATTGCGACAATCAGAGTGCAATACATCTTGGTAAGAATTCTTCATTTCATTCAAGATCGAAACATATTGATGTGAGGTACCATTGGATCAGGGATGTTTTGAATTTGAAGTTGTTGAAACTTGAAAAAGTTCACACAGATGACAATGGCTCCGATATGTTGACGAAGGCGTTTCCAAGAGAGAAGCTTGAGATATGTCGTTTGGTTGCCGGGTTGATTGACCCACCCACATGAGTTGGTGGGGGAGTTTGTTGAGTAGACCAACCCATGTGGGTTGGTAATAATTATTTTGCTTTTACTTTTGCTTGCACAAATCTGAAAATTCCAGAAAATAGAGCAACACTAAGATTTTAACGTGGAAAACCTCCCCAACGTGGAGAGTAAAAACTACGGGACCGTAGTCCACCCAAAAACTTATACTATCAACAAATAATGGGTACAAGAGAGTCTTATCTAGCTACAACTCGAGGCATACACAATACATTCACTAAGAATAACATATTCTTGCAAACATTGCATCAACAAAAGAGATTAAACCAAGAAGTAGGAGAGAAATCACCGAAAATGTCGTCACTGTTCACGTCAGAAAAACGGGCTGTAGAGAGCTCCAAATCTGATCTCCACCGTTCAAATAGAAGACCCACGAGTTGTGAACATGCACGTAAAATTTCAGCTCAATCGGACCACAAATGACCTTCCGATCGTCAACTTGATGAAGATGGCGCAAGCTGAAATTTCTGCACTCTTGTTCTTCTTTCTCTCTCTGTTTCCATCTCTCTCTCTCTCGTTTTTTTTTTTTTTCACTCTCACACACACCACATGACAGATCAGTCAACTTGACTGATCTGTCTTAACCCTTTTTTTTTATTGTTTTTCTCCTTTTTTGTTTTTTTTTCTTTTGGTCAAAAAGCAAAAGTAAAAGCAAAATAATTATTACCAACCCACATGAGTTGATCTACTCAACAGTAAATTCTATATATGTATTACAGGACCGCATAGTTGGACAGCTGAATAGAAGTGCGTCCCATTATAAATTCATGGATATATAGTTGATTAATCCTTATGTAAGTAAAATATGTTACACATTTTTGTATACAAATTCATTAAAATTGTCTTCGTGGCAAAAATGGGACGAAGATATTCTACCTGATGCCAAAAGTAGGATTAAGAGAACGCAAAAAACTCGAGGAAGGATCGACATTAGGTCCTAATGTTCTTGAGGACTGGTGATTTCAGCTCATCTTGAGTAATATTGATTTGAATATTTATAGTTGATAGATTAAGAAATTAAGTAAAATTAATACTGCATGCATGGCAATTACAAAATTCTAATGATCTCTTAAGATTATGTTCACAGGATCCTAAATAACATTAAGATTTTAATTATCTCTTAGATTCTGCTAATGGTATCACTATATAAAAACAAGATTCTAGGATTACATGTTGTTGAAGTCAAGCCATGGTTGAAAGAAATTGTAGGATTCTTATCGAGGCAGGCCGGATGTAACTATTTATACTATAGTGGGGATGAGTATATCCCTCATTCACTTCAATTATTTTTAAAGTATTTTAGTTTAAAAAATTAATCAATCTCTATTTAAAATTTATTATTTATATATAAGTGATAATCGTGTTTTATAATCTTCATAAAAGAAAATTTTCTAAATTTGTCCTTGAATAAGGGACTCCGTCAAATCTATATAATGTTGTATTTATGATGTTTGATCCATGTGCCAGGTAACTAGGGTGTTCGACCGAAATTAATTGCGGAATTGTCAAAACACCTTTCAATTGCAAAAAATAACCAGAAATACTCATGATGTTTCTTTACACTTCCGCAAAGAGAATATATATATAATAAAAAACATCATCAAATGATTCAACAGAAAGATGCTTAAAAATTTCCTTCAATCCAAAGTGACATGTCACTTAGAAATGTTATTTATACATATATTATTTCGAAGTAGGAATACGAAATATTGTTCATATATTTAGTATTTCAGGAGAGTACATGATTCGACCATATGAAGTTAGTCTAGGCGTCTTTGCAAAGCTGAGCGTTCTTTGAGACTTGACAACTTATTTTTATCTTCATTTTCTTCTTCTTCTTCTCGAAATATTGTTTATAGATATTGATCTCGCAATCTCTCGCACTTACAAAAAGAAACATATATACCACGCTAGACGAAGGCTTGTTGGTTTCTATTTCTGTTTTTTGTTAAAAGAATTTTCACCATGAAAGAGTAACCAAACCAATTGAGATTTTGTGGCATTCATTTGAAATTAATTCTGAAACAATTTGCCATCTCCATAATCTTTTAACTTTTAAACGATAAAGCCATGAACATAATGGGAAAATAATATTTTTGAGCTACTACGCTTGTATATTAACGGAACAAATAATTATAATAACCCCAATACTCAATGATAATTAACGAAACTAATGAATGTAATGATCAAGAAAATAATTATAAAAGTTCATTGGCCAATATTCTACAATGAGTAGATTGGAATTGTTTACACTTTGAAATTAAACTTGGAAAACAAAATTTCTACCAGATACGAAAATAAGGACAATGAGAAAGCAAAAGATCCGGGAAACAGCAGCCATGTGCCAAGAAGTAAATTGTTGATAAGTTAATTCAAGTTGGTGATCAATGTTTGGACTAACATATATTGTTGCCACTATATATATTGAACACTCTGATGAAATATCAAAAAAGTTTTAGAAGATTTTTATTACCTCTTAAGACTTTATTGATTGATATAATAAAGACTAAAGTGTTATTCCTACGTATGATGAAAAGTCGACTTGACAATAATATTGCATGAAGTCTTCTCACTCTTCTGATTTGGGCAATATATAATGAGCAAACTAATGATATTTCAAAAAGACTTTTGAAAATTTTTAATATTCTCGAAATCTATGTTGAAAAATCTATGCTTGGACATTACAAATTGCAAAAATATTGTACCAATTTATAAAAAAAAAAAGTGCAATGATGAAATCTTAAAAAGAATTATATACATGTGTGACCCAAAAAAACAACAACTTAAACCTTTTGAATTAAAAGTGGTTGCTTTGGTGCTTTAAAATTTAAATTATGATAAATCTGCAAATCTGAGTCTAATTTCTTAACTCATGAACTCTTATATCAGAAGTAATATTTCAGATAGTTGAAAAACAAGGACACGTTAATTATGGAGGTGGAATAGTAAATTAGCTTCTTCTTTTTTTTTTTTATAAAAAAAAAAAAAAAAAGGTGACACTATTAGTAGCCCATCTGCAATGCCAAAACAAAAGAAAACAAGATTGAAATGGGAGTAAATGTTTAAATGCATTTGTAGACGACTGTAGTTTAAAATTCTCCTTGATTTTTCTAGAATTTCTTTTTAAAAGCGTAGATTCTTAATGCTAGAGATATTCATTTGGTCAAACAACCGAAGGCAAGAAGTGTATAGAACATCAGTAGAAACTTAATTATTATGGTCGACAACATATTATCACTTCAACCAATTAATTTTAAAATGGAACTTCGTGCATGACTTTTAACTCAGAATTCCCCTTGCAATTGGGCGAAGCTCCCTACGAAAAAGATCATTCCAGCAATAACGATATAGCGTTCGAAAAAGAAAAAAAAAAAAGAAAAAAAAATATTATCACTTCAATAATGCTCATTATTATGTCTCATTATCTTCTTCTTTCTGAGAGTACTTCAGTTTAGCGCTTCGAGCATCTCAATTTGATTGCTGATCTAGTCGCACGTAGTTAAGCAAAAATTAGCATATTTAATTACCCATGATTTTTCAGGTGAAAATTTTTTTGTTTACCTTTAAGATACTTTAATTATTATAGGTCAAATATTAATTTGTCCAATAAAAAGACAATCATACTATTGTAAACTCCTATGTTTGTGGTAATTAACTTCTATACTGTATTTCGAGTGAGATAAAGGAAAGATTCTAAAGAATTGACATCCATCGACAGATTATATTTTGATGTATTTCTAGGAAATTTCTTCTAGATAAAAGTCACATAATTCGATATTGAAAGAATTAACGTCCTTGAACTAAAGTAAAGCTAGCTAGCATCCAATCATAATCCTAGAAAAAGATGAAGAATTGAAAGTTTGTTGTCGTCGTTGTCAATATGGTAATTGTATATAACTTTATGGATAATTTACTATTATTGGATCTTTCTCATAATATTATTTGATATGAAAGAATTCAAACCGAATCATAAACAAAGCAGAGATGAAGCCTTCAAATCCGATCCTACTAAGAATTTCAATCTCCAACACCAAACTCTTAACCAAATCTATTAAAAGAAAACAAGATCATAATCAAGAACTTGGTCCAACTGTTAGTAACCAAATAGGCAAACGGATAAGGCAGCAAATTTTAAACCACAATGCTGTTGGGTATCGGCGCAGCGGAATGATCGAGGACAAGCAGTATCACGCAGCTAAAATATGAATGAGAACAAAGAAAGTAGAGACACAATATTTACATGGAAAACCCTCAAACAAATCGAGGGAAAAACCACGGGCAAGTAATGGAGGATTTCACTATGATGTGGAATATTTTACAATAACCTTCTTTCTAATATAAGGAGAGAACAATATCACTCTCTCAAATAATAGGAGAAACTAACTCTCACTCACAAATATAGAATAACAAAAGAGGAAGAGAAAATATTCAGGAGAAAACTTATAATTTTTCTCTTTGATTTGCTATGTTTTTGTTGATGCCAAAACTAGAAGAATGAACCACATATTTATAGGCTCATTCTTCTGCAAAGCCAACGTGCAAAATCTTCATTGCGCAGTGTGAAACCAAATTGCAATTGCATGCGCCTAACAAAGTTTATGCACAAACTTTTCTTTCTTTTTTCATTGCTTTTGTCTTCTTTGTCTGCTACTTTTCTCTTTTGTTAACAAAGCAACAAAAGTTGTTGTTGCTTTTTTTGACTTCAAATGAGCTTTACAGCTCAACAAATGCCATAAGAATAATGCCTGATATTGTTTCACTCACATTGACTTGTTTAACTATAAAGATTTTGCAACTAGCTAAATACAAATAAACAATGAATGTGGAGTTCAAGCCAACGTTGGCAAATATACTAGAGCAGGCCCTTCCATTGATGACTCACAGGTTAGAGATAGAGGGCCCCGGCTTCTTTCAAAGCAAAAAAAAAAAAAAATGAAAAATGAAAAACGAAAACAAAAGGAAAGAGGAGCGATTTCATCAAAAGCTTGGTACAATCCATGTTGGTGGTGTGACCTTGCTGCAGACAATTTCATCAAACAAAGGTTCAATACTTCCATCCGATAAGTGATAGATGCCCGTATCTTTGCCACCTCCCAGCTTTAGGGATAAGTATATCTCCATGCAATCATCGGAAAAGTATATGCAATTAGGTTTACAATTATTTAACTCGGAACACTCAATGGAAAACGAAGAGTTATAGCCCAAAAATAGAGCTTTATTCCCCAAATCCTTGATCTCCACCCACTTACCATCCTTTATGTTCACCTCAGAAACCTTAATTTTTTCGGTTTTGTAGTACTCGTCGTCCTCAAATACATATCTATGAAGGATAAGAAATTTCTTTGAAAACTCAACCAGGTACACTCTTTCGACTTGCTCTGGTGGCAATGAAAGATCAAAGATTTGCTGCAATTGAGTTGAGTTTTGTCCATGAACATCACATCTTACAATTCTGCCCGGATAATCCACTGCGTATAAATGGTTATTGCAATAAATTATATCAGAAAATGCGGCAGGCCACTCATCTGTTGCGGTCCAGGAGGTATCTCCTGGCTTCCAAAAGCCCAACTGGCAAAGGCCACCCCACAATACCATGACGATAAAGTCAGAGGTTGAACTTGGATTTGCTGATAAAACCACCTTTTCGATGAAATGCAAGTTGTTGTTAACAGAGAAATCATAATCAGGAAAAGTAATCAGTTTGGG
The DNA here is from genome assembly GCA_037974665.1 of Ehretia macrophylla. NCBI lineage: Eukaryota > Viridiplantae > Streptophyta > Magnoliopsida > Boraginales > Ehretiaceae > Ehretia > Ehretia macrophylla. The sequence continues at coordinate 8,124,625 of CM075764.1, read as the reverse complement.
GAGATGGATTTGAACGCCCGACACTGGGTGCAAAAGACTAACGTGGATTTCATCTTCAGCGACTATAAATAGCCAATCCTGGCATGACAAGCAACGTTTTTTGCTAGCTTGAGGTAAGAAAATCTTACAAGTCTTTCCCGTTGAGACGCTTAAAAATTCGCGCATGTCTTCTTCTTTCTCCGCGAGCATGAGCCACGGCCCCTGGAACGTTTTTTGTTTGAGATGCTCCTTGGTAGCAGCTGCTCGCCACGATCTGCAAACTGCACCAAAAGAATCGTAACTCTCGATTGAACTCACTCGTTTACCGATCTCAAATAGAAGATCGTCAAGAAGCCCTGCCCAATCCGCCATCTCTGTAATCCAATTGGTGAATTTTATGGTATGTTATTGTGAACGAAGGGTCTAGGGAGAAGCTTTGGTTCTTATACTTTTTTTTTTTTTGGTCGATAGCTTTGGTTCTTATACTAGATAGGTTAAAGTGCGACTTCTGAGATTTCTAGGTTAGACAAGGCATGGTACACATCTTTGGTCTTATTTATAATGTTTAGGAACCGTCATACATCGACTCGAATTTCGAATTAGACATGGATTTAGATCCTAGTAGGATTCTGATTAGAATTAGAAGATTAGAATTTATTGGCATGGGTTATTTTTTTGGGATTATTTTTAAAAAGAACAAGAAACGACACATTTTATATGTTGTGGTGTATTCTTATTTTTTACCGCTTCCCAGGCCAGCAGAGGCTAAAGCCCTTAGTGGCATAGAAAATTGTTAAAAATTTTAAGTATTTTTTTAAAAAGTATATATTTAGGTATTTTTTAGTAAAAAATATTAATTAACCCCATTAAAAAAATATATATATATACTCTATTAACAAAGAAAATCCTAGATCTACCCTTGCCCTTCCCCCCGCATCCCACGTAGCTCCCAACCCCACATCACTTAAGACATTTTAAATTATTTATTATTAATTAATTTAATAATGAAAAATAATTAACTTTAATTTAAATAATAATCAATAAATAAAAAATTTATTAATTTATTTTTATCAATAAATAATGAATAAAAATTTTATTAATTTATTTTTATCAATAAATAATGAATAAAAATCACTTAGTTATAGTTAATATCATAATTAATTTGATTTCATCCTAAAACATAATTTAATAAATTAGTAATTTAATAAAAATTAAATAAATAATTTAGTTTAAGGATAATAATTAGTTAATAATAAAATTAAAAATATTAATCGATTAATTAATAATTTTAAATAATTAATAATTAATTAATTAAAATTATTAATTTCATTAATTTAATTATTAAAATTATTGATTTCATTAATTTAACTAACTAAATTTTGAAATTTTAAACAATAGGAATGGATTTGAATTTTTTTTTTTTAAATAATAAAGACTGAATTGAATAATTTTAAACAATAAAAATGAATTTAAAACTTTAGTATGACAAATTAAGGACCATTTGTATAATTTTCCCTGTAAACTTCTCCTGCTTAGCTATAATGTACTTCAATCAAAATTCGGCTATATATTTACAGATAATTGCTACCCCCAAGTTAAACTTCTCACCATTCCCATTTTTGTTTTTCGATTTACGTTAGTCCATCTTTTAATTTCAATTTTTACTCTCTTCCCTTCTCGTTCTTCCTTAGCATTTGCCATTCTATTCTTCTCTTCCCTTGTTTGATTCTCTGATTCTTCTCTCTTTTTAACGATCATTATTGGAAATCCTTATAGTTGTTGCATTTTAACTTCCTTATTTTCGCCCACAACAATGAAGCATAATCAAAAGATACATCAGAAAGCAATCTTGGATTTTCCATGCCACCCATGCAATAAACATTTCACTACTCTCAAAAAACTGCTCAGCCACAACAAGGACAAACACGGGTTGGATAAGTTCGAGTGCAGCAAGTGTAAGAGCTTCTTCCGAACAGCTCAGGCGTTGGGCGAGCACGATACGACGATCCATGGAGCTCCTTAGGTCCCTTTTCAAATACGGTAAATGGGTGAAAATACATAAATAAAAACAAAAAATGAAGTAATCTTGATTTCAATTCCATCTCCATGCTTTCTTCCCTTCTCGTTTGCCCACTGGTCATTCTGTTCTTCTTTTTTTTTTTTCCTGCTCTTCTCTTATATTCACCGAAAAAGACTCCACTTTAATCAAGAAGGAAGACCTTCATCATTTTCCAAATTTCTTGAAGTTCTTGAATTTTAACTTCATTCTTTTCATCCACAATAATGGAGCACATTCAAACAGACACATCGATGCTACTCCAGCGATAGACATTTTACCAGCCTCAAACAACTTCACAGTCACAATAAAGATAAACATGGGTTCGATAAGTTCGAGTGTAGCAAATGTAAGAATTTCTTCCGAACAGCTGAGAATTTGGGCGAGCATGCACGATACAACGATTCATGGAGCTGCTTAGGTACTTTTCATGCACGGTAAATGGGCAAAAATAGATATATAAAAAGAAAAAAAGAAGTAATCTTGATTTTAGTGAAATTGTAGTACTTGAAGTTACATTCTGTACGTATATATTAGTGAGGTCTTCAGGGGATAATGTAGCTACAGGCCTTCGAACCTAGGTTAACTATGATAATGAGTAACGATATATGGATTGCATGGCTTTATATGGTTTGAAAATTTTCTATTGTTGCATATGCTTTTATCAGTTGTATGTGTAAAGGATGATGTATTTGCTGCAGTGAACAAAAGTTAAACTGTGGTAGATTGGACTCTGTTCCACCCATTTTGAAATGCTTCTTTAGAGACATTTAACAGAGAGTTGTATATATTGTGTGGCATTACTGATTCTGATCCTGTGACACCATCTTATGGTATGTTAATTGATCATCCAATGATTTGGGGAATTGTGGTATTGTTTATTGCAACACCTTGCACCTATAAGTTAGATAAAATGGTTGAAAAATGCAGTCATATGGCATTTCGGGTTTTCATCGAGAGTAAGATTCTTCCATTACATTACAATATTATGAATTGACGATTTTAAATTGTCCATATAATTTCATTATAATAGTATCAACAATTCACTGTTATTAAGTTTTACTCATGACGTTAAGAATGAATCTATTTCATTTTATTAAAGGCTATTATAGTTACAATCGCCGTTTAGCGGGATTCAACACCTCTCGTATCATCAGATCACCAACTTCTAGCCCCAATAGAAATCCATCATTTTCACTTAGTTAACACAGCCCCTGGAAAACAATTGAATAGGGAAGCTCAAAGCATGGCTATAACCTAATTGGGTTCAAAATAAAAAATTCTGAACCAGTTCACAGTTGCATTTGAAGGCTTCATCTCTGCTTTCGTTTTTGGTTTTGGTTATGAAATTCCATAGTTATATTATTTACCGATGGTTTATTATTTCATTGTGATTCACTTTTTGGAACATTTATTTTAGCGTTCTGGTTTATTATGTTGTGCCGCCCCCTTACATGTTTTTTTTATTTAAAGGGAGTTTTAAACCAATATTACATTACATACAAAAAATGTCACACCTATAAAGAATCAATCTCGAAACCTCTTGGGCACTAAGTGAGAACCATGCCACTAAAACAAATGCCTATTGGTAGGTTTACATTTCACCTAAAGTTCAGGATAATTTTTGGGTGTTGAGGATGGTTCTACAATGAATATACATAATGCTCATACAAGGTGTTAAGTTGTTGATTATTGATTCCTTGTATCGATAAGCTTTATAAACTGACAACCATATGGATAATAATATCATGTTATTATATCTACAACACCCATTTTACATGCGTGACAAATACAAATTCATATTTGTAGGTAGATGTCCAATAACTTCGAATTTAAACTGACCCATCATTATTAAAAAAACCCACCTTTTTGCTCTTAACATCTCTACTCTCTTCTCTCTCCCAACCTCTTCTTGAACCTTCAAAACTACAGCCACCTCTTTCTGTCTGCATGATCAGCTTCTGAAAATTGAATACGGAAAAGCTCGCAGAAAAACCCAACTAAAAAAAATAAAGTAGTGAATGGAAGGAAAATCAACCGTGAGAAATAGAATATTCGACGCCAAAGAATGAGAATCGCCATATAATTAAGAAAGATCTCCCCACATAATTAAATGGTGACTTGTTAGAAGAAAACACACAAATATCCAATGGCTCAAAGTTAGAGATAAAGATCCAAACAAACAAATATACTTGGACGCAAAAAGTCATCACACCCATGCACAAAGTGGAAATAGATATAACATATTTAAATGCACATACAACCTCGGATTATCCTTAGATCATAAAGTCTAGGCTTGATTAAGGGGTTTGAGTAAAAACAATACGGCAATGTGTGTATTTTGAAGGTGCTTTAGGTTGTAAAACAAAAATCCTAGATCAATTGATCTGTCCCTGCTTGCATGTCAAATCTATTTGAGTTTTTTTTTTTTTTTTTTTGTAATCAATGCAAACCTATTTTCTAAATTTCTATTTTATTTTCCCATCAGCTAGGAAATCGTTGCATTCATTTTGTTAAGAAGTATGCTTAGTGGGAGCAATTCGCACTTGTTACCTAAATAGTCTCGAGTTTGAGTCACCTGAGAGTAAGTGGAGAATCACTATTAAACCCTTTTTAAAGAAAAAGTGAAACAAAAAAAAAATCAAATAATATCAATCAAATAATATTTTGCGTTCGATTTAAATAGACATAGTTAGAAATTTTAAAAATAATAAAATTTCCTTCATTATATCTTTTTTTGAACGTAGTAGTTAGAAAACTCAAGCTTCTCATCCCTTTATTAATCATTACATTTTACTACATTCTGAATATGGAAAAGAAGCCTTCTAGTGAAAGCAATCATGGAAGCAAATGCAAAATAAATCAGTGGATCCAAGTATTTCAATACATCTTCCCGCTGGTTTTAATCCAATATAGTAGCCCGCACACCTCTTTGTACAACATTCTTGATTGCAATGATCATTGGAACACGGACCCAGATTGGAAACACACAGCCGATTTGCCACGGAAGCTCCTTGCCCATCTTGTGCGATTGCTACCTTGTTCCCTGATCACAAACGTTATGTTTTAGTCATTACACTCGGGATTTATTAGTTGGTGGGTGAGCTCCACTAACTGAGTTATCACGTTATCAAAAAAAAAAAAAGTATGCAGGAACCGATTCAGGAATTCTTCTCAGTGGAAGTTAAAACACATTATTTTTCAACTATATGAATTTTTTTCCCGGTGGGGACTAACTAATTAATTTTTTAACTAAAAGTACATAGATATTTAAATATTTTTTACAAAATACATAGACTTTTTAAATATTTTCTTAGGCCAGTGGGGTTGCATAGATTTTTTTTTTCTTTTTGCAAAATACATAGATTTTTTAAAAGTTTTTTTTTTTTGCAGTCTCCAATGGAGACTAGATCCGCCATTGTAAGTATGAATAAATCCATAGACCATTCATTGTTCTACTATAATTAAAAATGGAACAACCATTGAATGATATACCTGATATGAAAATTAGCACGAAAAGAATGCATAACGCTCGGGAAAGAAACGCCATATGCCTTCAAGTGGTGAGACTTGTAAGTTTTTGCTGCATAATTAAGTTGAATGCAGAAATGAGACTTAATTATAATGGCAGTTGAAGATTTTAGACATCTCAATGAATTTTGCTAATCGGGCACCTTTTAATTTAAAAAGTTGAATGCGTATTTGTTAAATCATCCATGAAGGGGAAATACATTTAAAGTGTTGGCTCGATTTGGAAAAGAGAAAATGGAGACAAGATTTCCACAACTTTTGAATATTTTTTTTCACTAATTAAGTAAGTAATTCATTGATGACAAAAAACAACTATACAAAATTTACAAAAAAAAAAAAAAAAACTTTTTTGCTAAGCAAGTAATTATTTTCATTCCACTTCAAAAACAAGTCAAACAACCGAAACAAATTAACTCGTTATATGGCTGAGCTGCAAAATCTCACTAATATGTCTACTTTCTCAAAGTTATCAACATATATTTCTTTTGGGTACTCATCTTACCGATCACATCACAAAAATATTTTGAAACGCCGTTCTCGTGTAATATGTTGTTTCTCTCGCCAGAAATGGTAAATACAAGCACAAAAAGTAGCTCTGACCAGGCCTGCTCTAAGATTCTTTTTCTACTTAACTAGCTGGCCTTTGCAAAATTTAGGAAAAGTTGTCAACACCTACAAAAGAATATTATTAATTTATTATCATCAAGATTAAAACATAAGCAAAGCCTCGTTGGCTGTTAATATAATCTGCCATGATTGTCATAATAATGCAAATTGCACTATGAGAAGCCAAGGATAGATTAATTAGGCTCCTTTTGGCCCAAGTTTTCAAAACATGATTTCAAAAAATGTGATTATCTTAGTTTATGATACATGTTTGATCAGCAAGTAAAAGTGATTTTGAAATTCTAGTAGTCAAATTAGTCATTAATACTTAACCTTATTCACTTTGTCATTAAGAAGCCTGATAGTAATATTCAAATTAGTTACTATAATTTAATATCCTATTTTTTTTTACTTTTTTTTTTTTTTTGGTCATTGAGATGTACTATGATAGGGCTATATTAGCAAAACAATAACATTCAATTTGGGTAAAGCTATTCAGAAGCAACTTTTGAATTAAATGCTAAAAAGTCATATTTGAACCATCAAATGCAAAAGCAATTTAGGTTGTCAAACAACATTCTAAATCACAATTCGATATCAAACGTGCCTTTTAGTCTTCAAAATGGCAAGCCAGAGGAGGCATTAGTAAAAGGCTCATTAACTGATACGAAAAATAGCCAAGTACACGACTAAAATACGTGGAAAAGGCCGCGCATTTTTCATTTCTTTTCTGCTTGAGCTCAAATGAAGGCGTTGTCTTCATAAAAGAAGAAGGAAATGTTAGGGTATATAGAGACATATGAAGAAAATTGCTAGAGTATTTTAGGGCTAATTTAGTTGCTCAGAATATTTTTCCTAAAAAACTGTACCCTTGGTTTGTGGTTATAAGGACGTGAGCACTGAAATTTATTTACATTAGTGTTTAAAAACACTTGTACTGTAGAATTCATTTGATTTATAAATAAATTTTATGAGTATTTATATTTATAAATGAATTCTCTTGTTTGGAACAATAATTTGCAACACATGTAGAATTGGAATTAAAAATTATATTTTACTCAAATACCCCTCATTTATTCTATTGGAATTAGTAAAATTTAATTAGGAATAATAAACAATAATTTTTGAACTATCTAACAAACACTAGTATGGACTGTTGATACCCTGACTTGTTGATCAATTATTTTCTTCGTGTTTTATTGAAAGAAGAATGGTGAGGGAAAGGGTTGACATATATTTTATTTTTTTATCTTTGTATTTGAGTCGAAGTTAAACTTAAGTGTAAAGAAAAATTTAAAAGATAATTTTGTCCTCAAAAGAAAGGAATTAACTTAAAAAACGTAAATTTGTAAATTCCACCTCTTGGGCAAGGATTTGGGTAACCCTTGAGCAAATCCAAGATTTGCAAATTCTGGATTTTTAATTTTTTAAAATGGTATTTCCAAACATAAAATGTTGGATTTGTAAATAAATTTCGTAAAATTTTATGAAATTCATTTATTCCAAACAATCTATTAGTCTAAATCGAAAAAATCATATTGGTGCTTTCCAGTATTTACCCACAACCCGTTATCTTTCATTCAAACACACGGGGAAAATAGAAAATTTTCCATTGCTTTTAATTTACTATAGTGTCTACATCACTTAGTATGAATTGAAGGTTCATGATACTTTGTATGTCAAAGATTCAATTAAACAAAATCCATCACGAAACTCCAATTTTAGTTTCATCACGTTTCACAAATTTATATTCCATTTTCCTTTACTTAATTAAAAAGAAAGTATTGTGAAACATTTAATTCACACAATATTCACAGAGAGAGAGAGAGAGAGAGAGGAAGAGGGAGGGGGGTTGGGGGTGTTGGCATGGTGCTGTTGGTTAACGTCCAATTTCCAAATCTTGAAAATTATCAATTCGTTTTACAATATTTTTTTTTTAATTTAAAGGAGGCCTAAATCGTACAATACATATTAAAGGATGTAACTTATAAAAATTGATTTCATAACATCTCCTATTACAATGGATTTTAATAGAAGAGAAAGGAATGTGTCTACTCAAGGCAGTCGTGGAAGCAAAGGCACAATTGTACTTTAGCTCCAGGGGCTTCTTCACAAGTTGCCTCTGCATGTCTTCCACTGAAATTACTGAGACACTTGTTAGTGCAACAATTCAGATCGCAATCTCGTAAGCTGCATGGACCAAAACCAGTTGTGCATCTTTTGGCAGGCCCTATTGGTGTTGGAGGTGTATCACCACCCTTTGCATCCACCACCAGGGGCGTAGTCCAACTAATAACTGCATCATCACCATATAAAAAACATTAGAGTAGTCGATACCACAAAGTATTTATTAAAAAAAAAATATAGTGAAACATGAGTATCGATTTTGTATATGATATAGGGCCGGATCTAAAATATTACATTGATTTTGAAAATTAAAATTATCAGGATTATAGGAGATATATGAGCTATATTTTTTTAAACTAAAAATACCATGAAATTTTAAAATATTTTTCCGGTCAATGGGAGCTATACCCCCATTGGCATCAATGTGCATCTACCACGGGATATAGAACAGTCTTTTATATTGTCGTGATGGTGGAATTGGATTAAAAATAAATAAAAATTACCTGATGCAAAAATAAGGACAAGGAAGATGCAGGAGGCATTAGCAGAAATTTTCATCTTGCAAATTTTCAATGAATATAAAGGTACAACCTTTTAAAATTGCAACCCCTATGGTTTACTGACTAGTTCGAAGCTACTCTACGCAACATTAATATATAGTGATAAAATGTAATCTTGAAGAAAATTTATTAGATTTCATGCACCTCTTGAGACTACTCAAATTGAATTACTAGCCAAGAATGAATTGCTATATCGGGTATCGAATTTTAAATGGTAGCAAAAAGATTTAGTATTTATGACCGAGATGAAGTAGCTAATTTTATCATTTTGAGTTTACCTTTATATATGGCATATAATAAAAATATTAAGAACTATGATAATGACCTATTTTACCACTTGAGACACCCTTAAACTATCATAATAAATAAACTCGCTAATTGTGATTATTAGAAAAAGTTGATAATCTACATCCCAATTTATCGGAAAAATTAATCATGTATCACACGGTCTTTTATAAAGAAGAAAAACTCTCAAAGTCCACACCAATAAACAAAAAAATAAAATAAAATAAACAAACAGAAAAGATCTCAAATTCTCGAAAACTTAGAACCCTTGTGTCTAAATAATAATTGTTTATCATTAAACTTTAGGTTGACCAATTCAACAATGTAACTAATTAATATTCTATATATATATATATATATTCTCAAAAGTAAATGACTATTAGAAAAAATTAACTGATTGTGGCTAATAAATCATCATTTCCATATTAGTATGCATAATTCCAAGTCTAAAGTTCAGCATACTATATACCAATCATTATATAAATATACAACATAAATTCTTTCTTTTATACTAATGGAATAAACAATCAATATATATAACCGGATACTAACATAATCACGGTCACACGGGTGGGCTCTTGGAGATGATTTTATTCATATATTTATTATTTTGGTTTGGTTGAGCTGAAGATGAGTTGAATACATAGAAATACCTAGCTCATTAAAAATGGTTTTGTCAAATTTCCTGAGTTAACACGAATTCCTCTCAGTTTTTTTACGGACTTTTAGCGCGGATATAGTCTTTATATAATTTTGTATTGTTTTGTACACTTTGCATTTACATATACAAAAATACAAGTAGTCAACTCTTTAGAATATTCGATAATAAAAAATAAAAAAAAACTCTTTAGAATATTGATACCCTTTGTGCTTGGGAAACTTATGCGTCATGCATATCTGTCTTGCTTGGTCTAATTGAATGTTTGCATGCACATCTTATAAGAATCTATTGAGTGGCAATTGCAATGCTGTTTTAAACATTTAAAGACGAGCAATAATTTATTACATAATTACTAGCTTACTCACTGTGTTCAATTGGCCAGTTTGGATCTTATTATTCGTCCTAAACATCGATGCAAGCAAATGGTAGTTGGAGAAAACCAACATTCTTTATGATGGAATTAATTCCCTTATTCCTTCAAATCTATTTAGGTATAACAATGCGTTCTCATATGTATAAATCAAGTTCGTTAAGGGTATAATTCTATAAATTGCTGATTTGACAACAAATACTTAAAATTTTATTTTATTTTATTTTATTTTGTCAAAATGACCGTGGCACCCGACTACGGGAATACTAGATAAAATTATGTAGGATTTGGCCTCTTAAGAGCACATAGAAACGGGGCATTCAAGAATACAACATGCAATATTCATACTAAAGATTAATGTTGGTGTACATGTCGACAGTGGACAAAGCAAAAGGCTGTGTAAATAGACACTGCCTCGTTTAATATCTATCTAAATTACAGTGAAATTTATCTATTAGGAAAGTTTGTATTAAGTTCAATAGCAATCATGCGTGCAGATGCAAAGTCGCTGAGCGATTCCAGGGACTTGTAGGCACTCTGCTTGCGGATTTAAACCAGTGTAGTAACTCAAACACTTCCTTTCACAACATTGCTTGTCGCAATCCCTTAGGCTGCATGGACCTAAGCCGCTAACACATATCTTCCTTATTATCGGTGATGGAGGTACACTACCATCCTTTGCACCATCCACCATGGGCAGCATATGGTTTTCTGCAGTATCAAGAAAATCGGGCAACATACATTACTTGTTGTGATACGTTGGGGACAATAAATTAATAAAATAAGTTACTTTAATCGATTAATTTTTTTCGTACAGACCGTTTATGTTGTATTGGAAGAATTTTTTTAAAGTGCTAATAAAAATTAATTTGGAATATATTGACAAATGGAATTGAAGATATAAATCTTTTTTTTCTTTTTCCGGTTATCATGAGCAAATAAATAATTCACCTGAGGCAATAATGAGGACAAAGAGTATGCACAAGCTTTGTGGAAGGTTGGCCATCTGCTGATCAGAGATAACCAACTAGGTGCAACCTTTTTGATGTAGAGGGAATAATTTTGTTTGTGATTCACTTTAGCTATAAATTTAGACATATAAATAGTTAAACATAAAGGTTTTCAGCATTTTCGAGATTCGTTGTATTCATATAAAATTATTGTAATTAGAGAGTTATACCCTATGGTATAGTAAAATTTTTAGGGATATTTATGAGATTTCATTAAAGGCTTTCGAGGTTACACCCAGAATTGGGTAAAATGGTCAATTAGTTATTTATTATAATAACAAGTTATGAGTTTGAGTCATGCTTCGGCCTCCATTGAATCAAGAAAAATATTTTTTTGAGGTTAATGAGCACACGACTTGTCACGTGAAAAAAATTTAGAAGATATTACAGGGGATCCCAGTGAAATTTGGGTCTATCAAATGACAGGGATGAAATCAAATTCATTGATGTTTATAGACATAAGCTTTCCTCTTTTTTTTTGTCCTCTTTACGATGAAGAATTTATTTTATGTAGGATTATATCATATATGATCCAATATTATAGTAGATTAGAACGTACTAATATATGCACCAAATCAGTTAAGAGAAACACTTGGATACTCAAACATTTGGTCCATAATTCAAAAGTACTTTTACTATTTTGTTCTCACCCTTAAGAGCCTAGTGTAAGTCAATATTTAGTGATTAAAAAAAGAGTGAAGTGCACATGACCTCCCTGTATTTTTGTAAAATTGCACAACACCCCCCTATGGTTTTAATAGTGTACGATATCCCTGTAATTTCAAAAAAAAAAGTATTGCGAAGAAATTCTTAAAGCTCGTATGGTCGAAATTCTTTATTTTACTATAACTATAAACTAAAAAACAACTACTAATATGCACATTTTCTTTGTCAAATCTATAAGTCACGGGAGGATTTTTTGTGATGGTGGCAAGACTATAACTCTCGCTGATCTACAAATTTTTTTGCTCAATCAGTAAAGGAAATTTCATTGCAACAGTTTCAAATATAAATGAGTATGTATATTCTCTGGTCAAAAATATTTACAATAGTAAGAAAGCTTACAAAATAATGAACTCATCTATATTTTACGTTTTATAAAGACGAATGTTAATTCTTGTACGTTTGAATTTTGTTTTGCAATCGAACTTGACATAGATAATGGCTTTGTTAATGTTCAAAATTTGATCTTCTGTTCTAGCATCTTTGTTGTGAAGCCTATGATTTCTTTCCGGTCAAATTTGATAAATATGCATAGAAGGTAACTTTGATGATAGTACCCTGAAAACTCTTGCCTTTACAAAAAAGAAGAACCCATTTGGTGCATATATCCCATTTACATATCTTAGTTGTGATTTGAGATAAGCGCAATATATTCTGTCAAATTCTTTCTTTTAGAGAAATCACATTCAAAAATCATATGCTCTTTAGTTTCGGCGTACAAAATTATTTTGAAATAACTTAGTATTTTTAATTTTCTAACCACCTAATTCACATAGTTTTACTAATATTAGCCTCCCGCATATAAAGCACCAAATGATATAAAATAGTTATAAAAACCAATGAAACTTATATGATGAAACATTCTACATTCATCCCTACTACTAGCACAAATTTTTGTCTCAACTCTAAGACCATATCCCATGATCCAAAATCTTTAGGTAATTATAAAAGTGACTCTTAACAATTTAACAAATTATGCTTATTCCCCGACAAATCCACCACTCATCCCCCACCGTTCCACCACCAAGTCCACTTTTAACCATTTTCAACTTCTTCATCCCAACAAATTCACCATCCTTCTCCAACCATCCACTATCACCATTTCTTCCTCTTAAGTACTGCTGTCAGTGAATTAGGTTATTATTATTATTAGTATTATTATCAACACTAGAGAATTGCATAAATGACCCTTGTTGTTTTCCTAAAATTTTAAATTTGTTCATATTATTCAAAATTAATCAATTTAATTATTATTATTTTCAAAAAATTTCAAACTCATCTCTGTTGTTTAAAATTAGCCAATTTAGTCTTTATTATTTTTTTAAAAAAAATAATAATTTAGAGCATATTATTTTTTAAAAAAATTTAATTTAATCTCTACATGTGACCACTAATTGGGGATTAAATTGACTAATTTTAAACAATACAAATGAATTTGAACAACATAGATGAATTTGAAATTTTAGGAAAATAATAAAAACCATTTGAGCAATTTTTTTGCATTGAAAATACGATGAAGATTTGTAGAGGCGAACAGAAATAGTTTTGTAGTTACTTAAAAATTAATATGAATGACGTGGCAAAAGATGATTCATTGAAACTATAATTAAAACCATTATTATTTTTTTGGTCGGGTAAAACCATTATCTCAATTTATTGTAAGAGCTAATTTTGAACGACCAGGATCGACCCCTTATGCGAAGTGAAGCCTTAAACACAATCCCATCCATACAAAAGCGCGGGACAATGACCTTTTCAAGAGACCCCAATAGGCGGTAACCCAAAAGTCACCAATAAAAAGCTGGCCCAATGTCACTTAACACGTATCTATAAACAAAGCCAAAAAATCTAAAAGCAATACAGAACTTGCTGTTTCGTTATTGGCTTCATCTTCAACAAATGGCACCCAAGAAGAGGTCAACAGATGAAGCAAGCGCTCCACCCATGCCCACCCGCCGCTCATCTCGCCTAGCAGCCAACAACAACAACAACAACAACGAGCCAGAACAACCCAAGAAGAAAAAGGCCAAGAAAAGCCCAAAAGAGAAACAACCACCAGCCAAAGAAGAAGTTGTTGATGGTGGTGGCGGTGGCGGTGGCGGTGGTGCTGGAAAGACCATCATCATCGAGCACTGCAAGCAGTGCACCCAATTTAAGATAAGGGCTATAAAGGTCAAGGAAGGTTTGGAAAAAGGTGTTGAAGGGGTCAACGTTGTGGTCAACCCTGAAAAGCCAAGAAGGGGTTGCTTTGAAATACGTGAAGAAATTGGAGAGACTTTCATTAGTCTTTTGGATATGAAGAGGCCCTTTGGCCCTATGAAGGCACTTGACATGGACCAAGTCATTGCAGACATCATTGAGAAAATCAAATGATGCTTTTCTTTTTTTTTTTTAAGGTCTAGGGGTTAGTAACAATGGTTGCACATTTTGTTTTGCTAGATAATTGAGTTTGAGATGTTTGTATTTTGAGTTGTAAAGCAGCCTATCTAAAGTAATCCCCCCTTAGTTTATTTGTATTAGAATCATGGAAAAGTTGATTGTCTTCTGCTTTAAATGCAAGATTCAACAATTTTGTCTGGTGTTGTTAGATGTCAAATATGTTGATGATTTAATCAAAGTCATTTTAGTGTTAAATATGAATTTTGCCTTTTGTTATGGAGTTTTAAGTAAACTCCTTTTCCGGAAAAGTAATCACCAAAACATCATAAAATGTCGAATCAAATTTGCAGATTGCATGAAATTTAATATCTACAGAAAGGACAAAATATCTTCCATATCTGTTTATAGTTTGTTTATGCTAGTTTTACAACTACTATGAATCAAATTGTCGTCAAAGGGGAAAAAGCAAAATAAAAAGAACTTGATGACGCAAGATTTGGTATCACTTACGCCGTTGGTGTTTTATCTTGAACAATTTTTTATGGGCAGATGTTATTCTTTTTTGAAGCCCACTAATGTTACTGTAGAAAAGACTATAAAAGATGAGTGATTTTTTTACTTGATATTTCAACTATCAAGTGATATTATTTGGAAATAATGGCTTGGGCAAGCTTTATATGTAGAGCATATTAAAAATATAGTATGTTTACGATTTTGGAGTGAAGATGACTGCAAGTAACACTTATTATTTATATCTAACTTATACTAAATTAAAATTTAACCAAATTTTTATACCTCATATTGGTTTAACTGAAGGAACAAGAAAATTATTTCTAACTTCAAAATTTTCCAAAATAATAATATTATAAATACATATAAGTGGTTACTTAATTGTATGAGTCCAACCAATTTATATTCTAGAAACTTATAAACTCGAAGAATATTAAACAGAGCGTAAGATACTTTGCAAATAAGTTAAAAGTTCTTAAAGCGAACTTATAATCTCATGAACAACTTATAAGTTATTTTGCCCGAAAATAAGCTTAAACCCCTCTGCCTTCACCACTTGTTCTTAAACCCTAAACCCCTCCATTTCTTTGTCTCTCACACACACACACTTTAACCATGTCTTGCTCCTCCATTTTCCTCCGAAAAGCTTCCAGAACCTTCCCATCTCTCCTCACCTTCCACCGCTACATGGGTGGGGGCCCGCGAACGTTCCCGGGCGGGCTCAACAAGTGGCAATGGAAGCGTCTGCACGAGAAAAAAGCCCGGGAGAAGGAAAAACGCTTGCTGGACCAGGAAAAACAGCTCTACCAAGCCCGAATCCGCTCCCAAATTCGGGCCAAGCTCGCCGCTGCTGGAGAACTACAACCCACCTCTGCAGGCCCGCCCCAGCCCGAGCCTGGAGAGAACAACCAGCACACTCATGGCCCGTTATCCCCTGAAGAACAGATCAAGGCCCTAGCCGATCGGTTCATGAAAGAAGGCGCCGAAGATTTATGGAACGAAGATGATGGGCCCGTTAAAAGCCCTTCGGCTAAGCCCGCGAAAAATCTAATTATCGGTGAGCCTATTGATATACGGAAATTAGTTACTGAAAATTTGGATAATAATGTGAATTGGCTTGGCAATTTAAGTAATTTTTCGAAGCCTCGGCATTTTTCAACTAGTGTAACCAGATCAGGAATGGATATAATGTGCGGTTATAATAGCGTAATTTCGATGAATTTGGGTAATGTAATGAAATCAAGGTATTATTCGGTCCATACACGGAGTAAAGTAAGATCGAAGAGGTTGAATTTTACGAGAAATGAGAGTTCAGAGAGTGAGGATGGTTCGGATTCAAATGAGGAATTAGTGGGGCCCAGTGGAAGGATAACGAGGTATCCGAGGTTTGGAGCTAGTGAATCTCGTTTATCGGATGATGATTATGATGATGATGATAGCGATAGCCATGATGAGGATGAGGATGTGGGGAAAAGGGGTAAAGTGAAGAGGATGATGAGTAGTGCTGCACTAGGGAAGTATGATATGAAGAGAACGAAGCGAGTGCCTTTGAAATTTTTGGAAGATGAGGATGATTTATCGAGGCATGTGGAAGCCATACGGAAGGAAGCTAATAAAAGGAGTTTAATGGTTCAAGAAGAAGAGGAATCATTTCTTAGTTCGAAAAGGTACATTGTAAGTTTATTCTGAAAATGATATTCTAAGGTTTTGAATTACGAAATTAATGTGGAAATGATTTGTAATATTGTGGGTTGTGTTCTATTAGGTTTGATGAGTGTGATATTTCTCCATTAACTGTCAAGGCCCTTACTGCATCGGGTTATGTGCAAATGACAAGAGTACAGGAGGCAACACTTTCTGCTTGCCTTGAGGGTATGTAAATTCTTTCCGTTAGCCAAAAACAGTTATTTGGTCTGTGTATCATTTGCTTAATTTCAGGTTTTTCTGATTGGTTGCCTAAGCTTGTGCTCTATCCATTTCATAAACCATAGTGGTAATCCTTTCTAATTCCTTGCTAAGATAGCAATTGTGACCCTTAAATCAATGATATGATAAATGTGGTAATGACTTATATGATATCAGTCTGATTTGTCTATGCATATACATCCAAACCAAGATGACTTTGTTAACATCCCTGCGCGGAATAAAAATAATGCTATCAACGGCTAGCACCCTGTATATTGTTGCTGTAGTCTTCATAGTTTTCATCCCAGATTGTTATATCTAATTCATGGTTAGATAGAACAGGACAGCCAAATGTCATGTCTTTGTTGTCCAAAGCTTTTCTCTTACAACCCCTTGTCAACTTTAAATGAGAGATGCGCTATTACGTATGCTCCATTTATGGTTTACTTAAAAGGCTTCTTCTCTACAACTTAATATGGGGCTTTACTGTTTGCAGGCAATGATGTTCTGGTCAAAGCAAAAACTGGAACAGGCAAAAGTGCTGCTTTTCTGGTATATAACAAATTCCTTAAAGTTCTTGCGCCTTGATTATTGAAAGCCTACTATTATTTTCCTTGTCTCCTTTGTTAAACACAAACAGCTCCCTGCTATTGAAACAGTTCTGAAGGCATCTAATAGCAACAAGAAACAACGTGTTCCCCCTGTGTATGTTCTTATAATCTGTCCAACGCGAGAACTTGCAAGTCAACTAGCTGCAGAAGCAAATGTTTTGCTGAAGTATCATGATGGGATTGGTGTACAAACACTGATTGGAGGGACACGATTCAAAGTTGACCAGAAACGCTTAGAATCCGATCCAAGCCAGGTAAGCCTGCATTGCCTGACAAAATATCACTCTTCGACCTTTGTATGAAATCTTTAATTACTGAAAAGAAAACTTATAACATCTGAAAATTTTCTTCTTCTTATGAGTTCCTCACTTATATATTATCTCTGCAGATTATAGTTGCAACTCCTGGTAGATTGTTGGATCACATTGAGAACAAGTCTGGCTTCTCGGTTCGTTTGATGGGACTGAAGATGCTTATACTTGATGAAGCAGACCACTTATTAGACCTTGGATTCCGCAAAGACATAGAGAAAATTCTTGATTGTTTGCCTCGGCAGAGGCAGTCTTTACTCTTTTCAGCTACAATTCCAAAGGAGGTCAGGATTCTTTTCCTTATTCCTTTCCTGTAGTTTGACTAGCAGTTAACTTTTGCTATATATCAATAAATTTTTAGATTTATGGCGTAGCTAGGCTTTCTAAAGCTTTGTGATTCTCATGTTCATAATCTGTAATTGCAGGTTCGCCGAGTATCTCAACTTGTTCTTAAAAGGGAACATGCCTATATTGATACGGTTGGACTCAGCGGTTTAGAAACTAGCATTAAGGTAATACCTTCAATGCATGTTATTTCAAATCTTATATAGGGTAAAGTCTCATAAATTTATGTTTCTTTTGTTGATTTAGGACTGATAGTTTTTACAAATCAACGTAATCTTTCATGTATAATAAGATGTAGGTAGCGCTGATCTCAAAATTTTGAGTTCACCTCTCTAAAACAGAGTTCTGCGTTATCCAAGTTTTTTCAACAATTACCAAATTATATATGAGAAGGAAACTGGTTTTGATTCTTATCTCATGTTGTTGAGCAGGTTAAACAGTCTTATCTTGTTGCACCACATGAAGAGCATTTTCAAATAGTTCACCATCTTCTGGAAAATCATCTCTCTCAAGTGGCTGATTATAAGGTTGATACCGTAATTTTTTTATTTTTTTATGGTTCCTTTGTTAATTTTTGATCTTCTTGTTGCTTGTTTGTTGTTTCTGTTTACTTTTTGTCTCCTAATACTACCCACAATCAGGTTATTATTTTTTGCACAACTGCAATGATGACATCCCTCATGTCTTCCCTTTATCGCGAGATGAAACTGAATGTGAGGGAGATACATTCAAGAAAACCTCAAATTGCCCGTACTCGGATTTCTGATGAGTTCAAAGCATCAAAACGGCTGATTCTTATTTCATCTGATGTTTCAGCTCGAGGAATGAATTATCCTGATGTTACACTTGTGGTCCAGGTAAATGGAAAGAATTATGCTATTAATGAATTGTAGCCAAGAAATGTCCAGCCCTCTCATTCTTCATAGTGAAGACAAAGTAGAAAAGAGAAGAAGAGAAGTACCACTTTTTTTGGCTATAATGATGAAATGCAGTAGACTTGCTTCTTGTGTAATATACACTACGGAGTACTCCTACATCCAACAGACAGGAATCTTTTTCTTTTTGCTTGATCTGGTATGTGAAGGCCAACCTAATCCGTATCTTGGAGACTTCATTTTGGTCGATAGTTTAGACTCAAGTACTGAATTTTCCATTTTTTTTTCCTTAGATTTAGGTGTGAGGATCATTTGCAATCGACCCACGATTTTGAATGATGTTTCTCACATGTTGTTTCATTTAAAACCTTAAGCTGTAGCCTGTTTCCGTCTTCTGCAGTGTCAGCAAAATCACCATTCCCCAGTTTCCAAGTTCCTCTAAGAGCATCTCAGAGAACTAGGAGCTTTTGGCACGGTGTTTCATTACTTAAGATGCTCCCTACATAACTGTTTATCTTATCCATGTAGATGTTTGCTTGTTCTTGCATGCATCAATTATGTGCCATACTGTACATGAGTTTACTTATCAGAAAAAAGAAAGATTGATGTCCATCTTTTCCAATGATATGATATCCAACCTTTGCTGTTATTAGGTGGGTATTCCTCCAGATCGAGAACAATATATACATCGGCTTGGAAGAACAGGAAGAGAAGGGAAGGATGGAGAAGGCATCCTTGTGCTTGCACCCTGGGAAGATTACTTCTTGGTTGAAATCAAAGACCTTCCGCTGGAGAAATGCCCTTTGCCGCGTGTAGATACTAATGCAAAAGCGAAGGTTTGTGATCAACTCCTCTGTCTTGTTTGATTTTCCATTTCTAAAACTACTATATCATTATGATAAAACGACTTAATGAAGAGTGGACATTATACCTGTGCATATATGTATATTTCTTTTTGCTACATGCTCTCTTGGTTGCCCTTCAGAAAAAAAAAATAAAAAAAAATCCCTAGTCTTACATTCTTAAAATATGTGCTCTTCTTTCGCATTCTGTCATTAATTGATCGTTTGCAAATCTGTGGAGCCTTCCATTCTCCTCGCTAATTTTTTCTTTGTTTCTTCTTTATTAAGTGGAGTCAGTAATACCAAATATTTGATACTTGCAGTTGCAAGATTCAATGTCAAAGATTGATTCCAGTGTGAAGGAAGCAGCTTATCATGCTTGGCTCGGCTTTTATAATTCAATCAGAGAAATAGGCAGAGACAAAACCAGGCTTGTTGAGTTAGCCGACCGCTTTTCCAAATCCATTGGTTTGCAAAAGCCTCCGGCACTTTTCCGGAGAACAGCGAGTAAAATGGGATTGAAAGATATTCCTGGCATCCGAATACGAAAATAGTATCAGTTCGTACCATATATGACATGAATGGATAGGAGTTTCTGTACATGTTTCATAGGAGAAAATCTGGTGCCAGCCGCTCCAAAACTGGTAAATTTTCAATATAATCTTACTGATTGTTACCTAATGTGAGCCAGTGTGTTTATAGTGATATGCTGCTGTTCGCGTTTTGTTAAGGGATACCAAAGGCCGTCTCTGATATTTTCTAAATTGCGGGTTCTTAAGCTGATTGAGCAAACTAGTCATATTGTTGTGAAATCTGAGTGACCTGCTTAATGCCTTCTGTCTGACACCCCCCTTAGCCTAAAGCTCAGCCAAGCAAACACCCTCAACTCTCTCGGGATTTGGATCCTTTTATAACGTTTTAATGTTATGAGAGAGATCAATGATGGTGAAGTGATTGTCAAATCCATAAAAAGAAAATAGAGGCAAAAGATACAAAAAACATTATTGTATCAGGCTACTTGTATTCTTGTACTTGGATCTCTATGTTTCTAATGCAGTTCTTTGTTCTTCACATACAATATCTCGTAACATTATAACATTTTGATGGAATTATTATATTTTCATATTCTTGTTTGACACAACTCTGGAAGATATTTAACCTTAATTCCCATATTTGTGAAAATTATTTGTGGTAAGACTAGCTTTTGAAAGTCGTAATCATTCCATGAAGCCTCATTTCAACATCAATCAATAATAGAGGTCCCAAAATTTGAATTATGTGAAACAAGAATATGTTGCCACCCTGAAAATAGTAAAGTCGGCCGACTGGCGACAGGCTTCTACCAAATGGAAGGAGACTTTTCGTTGGACATGCAAATTATCCTCCTACTTATTGGAAGTGTAAATTATTCTTGTGTGTAACATCATATATGTGATGTAAAATACTTTATGGTTCTTTCATTTTTTTTTTTATTATTTAAAATGTGTAAATTATTTCCTTGTTTGAAAATGTGCATTTTGAACCACCAATAATTTGATCTAGTGGTATGATTCTTATTTTAAATGCGAGAGGTCTTGAGATCTATTTATGTGTGTAACATCTTAAGTGATGTAAAATGTTTTAAGATTCTTTTAAATTAAAAAAAGAAAAAAGAAAAAAGAAAAAATTGTGCATTTTGTACGGTCATGTTTTGAGACACTTATATTCGACTAATTCTAATAGCTTTCTTATTTTTTGTTCTTGATTTTAGAAACTTTCTTTTTGAAGTTTACTCCAACAGTTCTTTGTCTTTTCAGTTAGGGCCTTATTTAAGAGATTTCTTATTTTAGTTTTATTTCAACAACTCCTTACACACAAGATGACTTCTTATATTTGTTGAACCCCTCACAAAAATTAAGGATTCTCAATTTTAGGTAGCCTTGATACGTTGGCTCTTAAGAGAGAATTTTGGAAATTTGACTTCTTAAAATCGCTAAAGATGATTTATAAGGTTGTCTTTAATAGAGATTTTGGTATCGTATAATTATTACGTAATATAATTTATTTGATGAAACAAAAATTCATAAAATAGATATTAAAATTACCAGAAGTGGGCCTGAGTTTTTAAAAGTACAAAGTCTCATTTTACTAAATGAATTATATTACGTAATAATTTTACAATACCAGAGTCTATTTTAGAGACTCTGATAAGAATAACCTAAGGAGCCTATTAGAGACGACATAAGAAGGATGATTTGAGATCATTCCGATACAGAAAATTAGATCATGACTTTAAAAAGAATGACTATAGGATACTTTTACCATTCATATTGATTCCTCTCTAAGATTTTTTAAAAAAATAACGTGTGGTTTGGATTAATCTTTTTTTCAATTACGTGATCAATTAAATTAAGTCTTATTCTTCAATGTAAAGTTGATTATCAAGATTTGATGACACCATTCAAAAAATATTCCTGTCGAGGCAAAATTAACATCTACTATGGATTTTCTTTGGCAGTAATAAAAAAACTCGTGGAATGCCAAATCTGTCATTCCATAAGCACATGTGGTGTTTTAAGGACGTTCACATCGTCATGTTAATTCATAAATGAGAACTCAGAATAGCATGTACCCCTCTTCTGCATCTTTTGGATGGCAATGAGAACATGTGCAACTTGCTGGCCCTGGTCTCACGGCACGTGTAAGTTGCTGCTCCAGGCACGTGTCTATTACAGAAAGCCCTCAAAAGTCTCCATAAAAACAATGATGACATAATAATTTAATCTAAATGAAACACGCAATCGAAGGATTTGCAATTATACAAGTCAACCCTTCAATCTCTTCATCAAAGTTTATTCAATTTAGGACTCCATTATGACTTTAAACTTCTAATATAAGAGCAAAAATAAAGCTATTAATTACCATAATGTCCATTTTCATCGAGGGTAGTCGGCCATTCTAAATAATTTAGAATATCAACAACTCGATTTAACATTACATTTAATATTCTATTAGACACAGGATAACAAATTACATTCTTATAAATCACAAGAATTGTTGAATTATCGGGGTACCAAAAAGATTAACATACAGCTTCAAAAGAACAAGAAGTATTCTTTGGCACTGTTATTGACATTTTATCAATCATCAATGTATGTGTAGTGATGAAATAGCCAATCAAGCAATCACTTCCTTCTCAAGTGAACTATTAAGGGTATATAAGAAAAATGACAACCATTTTCCAGAGATGTTGGGGTAGTTTAAAACCATGTAATGCCAGGAAGTAAATCAATGTGCGAATTGACTCGTAAACCTTGTTTTACACTTGCTTATGGGTTCTTATAGTGTGGAAATTCTATCTCATCCCTTGCAAGGTCTTCTTGAGAAGGATAGGAGGGGCCAAGCAGTCTTCATTTGATTAATTTGCGGCTTTTGCCTCCTAGGATATAAAACAAGAACAATAAAGAATGCAATGTCATGAGGGCAATTTTGTCACTATCTCATGGTGGCATTAATTTTTTCTTGGCATTTCTCAATATCACAGGATCCATGATGCAATATTAATAGACTTCTCACCTGCCTGCCTTAGTGAATAAATTCCATTCAACCTGACTCAGCTTTTCTCCTGCACCAATTTCTTCTGCCACTTCTCATCACAATTCATAGTCATGGCAATTCAATATCGTGTTGTTGTTGTTGTTCCATATTTACTCTTCATATTGATGCTCACTCTCAGCCTTCAGCTATCAAACTGCCATAACATCCATGCAGTTCCTCCCAAAGGCACAGAGCAAAGATCCACAACATATTTCCAGTCCAGGTATTCAAGGCATTCCTATGCACCACCTCCTGAGAAATCCAGAAAGGAAGAGGTAGACATGAATTTTGGGGCATCGCATCGACAAGTTCCGGGCGGACCAAACCCTCTACACAACTGAGTAGCTTCTTCTTCATCACAAAGTTTTGCAGTTTTATAGTGTGGTTTGTTATTTGTTCTTTGATAGTAGCATATGATATGCCAAGCAAAGATGTATATTAGGTACAGTTGATATGAAACCTTATTGTTCAAGGTTCCATATGCAGCCAAAGATGTATACTCACATAAACTTGCAATGTAATGGAAGTTGTTTGTATATACTGAATACACTGTCACTTGTTGCCGCTTGCCTGAATGCCGAGTCTTCTGATTAGTAGAGCGCGCTAGCTGCAATTAAAAAAGAATGCTAACTAGAAAGTGTTTGGAAAGGCGCCACTACCTTCTTATTGACAGCGCAGCTACGTGCTGACACTCGATTAGAATTACATTCAACGTACGATTTTCTCAGGCTTATTAGTCTTACATTGACAGAATTTGGTTTCCTGCAGAACCTTGATAGGATCTGGCATGAGTCATGAGACGATTGGAAGATAACAATTATTCTTTAAAAAAAAAGGGACTTTTTCTAATTCTGAACTCAATCAATCAGAAGGTCAAACTTGAGGGATCAAATTCCAAAGACTAGAATATGAAAGGTAAACCAATGACCAACAAAATCGTGTTAGTCACTGACTGGGAGGTTTGCAATGCACAGAAGATGTTTAAGCTGATCTGAAGAAGTCAAATAAGCTGTCTCATAAACAAGTTTTTAATTCATCATTTTTTATTCTATTCCTTTTCAATTATGTAGCATGACCACCCTCAATGGTGGGGCATATTCTTGACTAATTGATCTTTAAAAGATTCATTTTATAAGAATATATTATATTATTGAAGAATAGTACGTAACTGGAGAGAGCATATAATTCCAACAAGTCAAACATAGCATTTATATCTTGATAACATCTTCCTGGAGGCCATAATAGTGATGTGAGGAGGGGTCTATTTTGTGTTTAGTCTTAGCAGTCTCAGCTCTCATAAATATTTTCCCTGCTTTGATGAATGTTAAAAATTGAAAGCTTAGATAAGAAGGTCTAGGGATGTCAATCTGCATTTTATGTCTTGTCGCCAGATCAATATATCATGCCCTATGTCTGGAGTAATTTTATTCGAGTTCCGAAATCAAAATAATCAGATGATGCTACAATATGCATGTTTCATGTCTCAGACGGGCAAGACGGAGAGAGGGAGAGAGGAAAGTGAAATTTTTTAAATACAAATTGTTTGAAACTATGAGATTTGGTAGAGTCCTTAAATGATCCTAACAAGATTGATTTTCTAAAAGATGATCTATCGACTGCTGCAGAAAGTAAAAACAAGAAATCATTTGACAGAGAATTATCTATTAAGTTGCATGAAGTTTAGGATGAAAACATTGAAAGAAACTTGTATATAGTGTCTGCTGTCGCTGATACGATGCTTGAAAATTCTGAATATAAGGAATAAAAGAGATGTAAATAACCAACTAAAAGAGGGAAAAGGAAAGGAAAAAAGAAAGAGGAAAACACAGAGAGATGTACACTGTCCAGGAGACTGACTTGCCTGCATGTTCCCAATTTAGCAACCAACCACATTAACTAAGATGTTCAAGTTTATCCTTGTAACTCAGCTGGAAGCAGCAACATATGGTGCTAAGGACATGAGAACTTCTACATCAGCTCTGTTCCCCGGTGGATCGACAGTAAAAAGAGCAAAAATCTCCTTTTGGACGATCTGTTGAAATTTGCTAGACTGCATTTTCAAATTCAGTCTATAGAAGTTCAATGCGTCAATAAAATTAATACCAGATTGCAGATTTGAGTTGTAAATTCAGTATAATAGAGTACTACATTAATTTCAAGCCCTGAAAATATATTTTAAAAGATGGGGTGGTTGGGCTCACATTGAAGACTTCGGATCATTTAGCATCGGGGTGATTTGCTCCTGTTTTGCAATGCTACCAACACAGCTTCCCAGACAATATTTTGTACTACCAAAATGAATGTCACTATAACTTTTCTTTCATCAAAATGGCATTTTTTTAGTGCAGTTTTTCATATTGATTCACTCAAAGTTGGGAAAACTTTTGTGATGATAAGAAACTACAGAGAAATTACTAGCATATTAGACTGTTTATTGTTCCAAAGATATCGCAAATTTGGTGCAAAATATTGTCTAAAAGATGCCATTGCACCAAAAAAGGTCGAAGTAAACATTCAATAAGGTCAGAGATTCTCAGTGCTAGTGTGTACTGCAGGATGATCATTTTCTGCAGAAGTTTTCCCCTATAAGGAGCATTAACATCTGCCAGTAAAGTGCACAAGTGAAGATATGCAAAGACAGCTTCACAGTAATGTGAAAGAGAAAACTCTTTATGGTGAAGAAGCTAATTGGATCAGATGCTTCACATTTTTGTATTCTGCACTGTTTAGGAACATCTGATACAAATCAGCTGACAGATACATGCCTTTACAAGTTACAGAACAGCAAAAAAAATCACCTGACTGAAATCGGATCGTTACTCCATGAATATACTCTGTATCACCAAGATTAATAGTAGAACCTGGAAATATGACTGAAATTAATTGTGGTTAGATCAACCCATAAGCTAGAAGAGAAAATGGTCACAGTGACAAGAATAAAAGAATAATTTTTTTTTTCATTAGGAGAGAATAAAGTGATTATCATTGGCGCCTAAGTGTTAAAAAGGAGGTTACAGAATCATCTAAGACAGGAATACAAAGATGCAAGAATCACTTAAACAAGTGATCACAAGAATCATCAAGGCTTTTAACCTCTTACACAACTTTTAGCTTAAATTTGTGATGAACATTCTCATATTATTTCCTCTCTTTCAGAATTTTTCTCTATCTTCATGAACTTTTGTTCACAAAACCCAAGTTAAATAACAAACTAAAAACCAATTTTTCTTAATTTATTCTGGGATCTTGTAAGACAATGAAAAAGGAATAAACTTTAGCATATAGACTACAAATACAAGTGGATCCAAGATTCGAATTTGGGTTTTATAAATTTGAACTTGTTATTTTTGGAAGTCTGGTGCCTGTTAATAATTTTTAGGATAAACAGCGTATTACCCTGTGTTTTGTTAAAATTACATAATATTTTTTTTTGTTTTAAAAATTAGCTGATTATTTTTCTGTGTTTTGTTAAAAGTGCACAATATCCCCATGTGTTTTAAAAATTAACTGATTACCCCCTTATATTTTATAAAAATAGTTGATTATCCCCTATATTTTTTAAAAATTAGCGCTTTTGTTATAAAATATAGATGGACAATCAGTTATTTTTATAAAATACAATGGGATAATTAGTTATTTTTATAAAACACATGGGGTAATAAGTTAATTTTTAAAACACAGGAGGTATTGTGCACTTTTAGCAAAATACATGGAGGTAATCAGCTAATTTTTAAAACACATGGGGTATTGTATAATTTTAACAAAATACAGGAAAGTAATACGCTATTTACCCTAATTTTTATACGATTCTTTTGTTGGGTAAATGTAGGGTAAAGAAGAATTCAAGTGCAAATTTCAACACATAGATTTAACCTTCTTGAACTTATTATTTACGATTGACGAAAAATAAAGAACCTCTTATTTATGGAAGTCTTTGTTCCTCAAAAAAAATTTTTTTCCTATAGCTTGTCATTTATGGTGGTATTGTAGTTGATAACAACCTTGGTGGATTACGAATGAGGAGTGACTATCATTTTTTTTATATATTAAATTGAGGTCTCATTTAAGATGTTACATACAAAATTTGACCTCAAAACTTATCATATCTTATATACATACATACAATAAAGCGATACATTTCCCACTTCTCATTTGTAATGGTATGTAGAGTTGCCTTATTTATGCCCCCTTATCTATTATTTCCTTACAGCTTGTTTGAATTGGCAATATTAAAGAAAAGGAGAGGTTAAGAAGGGAGTTTTTAATCATTTCTTTTGTTTGGATTGCAAATTTAGAGGAATGAAAAACTATAAAGGTGTTCTAAATCCCTCCATTTTCTTAATAAGAAGCATTTTGTAATAATTAGGATATTGTGGATGACCTCCACTTTCTCCTATTTCCTTCAATCCAATCAGATTCTTACAACTTATTTAGATTGTTTTTTTTTAAAGAAAGTAAAGGTTCCCCTACTTGGATTGCATTTTCAAATTCAATAAAGTATTTAGAGAAATTGTAAAATTTCTCTATTTTCTTTAATGAGAAAGATTTTACAATCTTTTCAATTTATCTTTAATTCTTTCTATAATTATCGTATAAGAAGGTAATTTTTTTATCTAAAATTATTATTTCATTTCCTTTACTTCTCCAACCCAAACAACAATTTATAAATTTCTTTAATTTCTTTTCCCTTATTATTTTTTTACAATCCAAACAAATTTTTTTTTCTTTTCATTTCTTTTATTTTTCTTCTTCTACCTTACTTTCCTTTCCTTTCCTTTCCCATGTACAATCCAAATTGGGGGTTACTGCTCAAATACACACAGTAAAAAATACCATTCCACTAAACAAAGACACTCACACAAACACAACAACACGTGTGTCCCAAAACACCTATTTGTCCACCAAGTCCACACACACAACCCACCCACCTCTATATATACTAATCATTTTCACTGACCTAATCTCTTCAACAGTCTTGACCCCAAAATCTCTAGACAAGGTTTAGAGCATTAAAGAAGAAGAGGTAAAGGGTGTATTAAACAAATAAAAATATATAAAGTTTATCATAAAATACTAGTGCTATTTTTTCAACTTTTTTATTTTTTTTTTGCTGAAAATTTCAACTTCCGGCAAGATGGTGGCTGGAAAGTCGTCGGATTTGCTTCCTACGGGATGGAAGGAGCACATCAAATTCAGCGGTGGAAAAAAAATCAAGGTAACAATTTTTTTTTTCTTTTTCTTTTTCACTAAATTTCTTAGGGTTTAATTTTTTTGTTGATTTTTCTCTATTTAGTGGGTTAAATTAGAGATTTAGACTTGTTGAGGATATAGCTGAAATGGGTGTTTATATAATCGCTTGATCTATTTCTTAGAGCCTCTTGTTGGTGGTTGACTTGTAAAAGTAGCTGCATGTGAAGAGAATTGGGAAAAATGTGATACTTTTAGGTAGATATGAGCTTGTTGTGGTTATTAGCTGAGATGAGTTGTTAATTGAACTGTTTGATCTAGTTTTAGAGTCTTTTGTTACTATTTGATTTGTAAAAGTAGCTGCATGTGAAAAAAATTGAGTAAAAATGTAATATAGTTTTAGTAGATATGAAGTTGTTGGGGTTATAGATGAAGGTTGTTAATGGAACTCTTTGATCCAGTTTTTAGGGTCTTTTCATCATTCTTGACTCATGAAAGTTGCAGGTCGTGAAGAGAATTTGATCAAAGATGTGATCTTTGTAACTGAGTGTTGCAAAAGTTAAAAAGTAATGTTAGATCCTAATAGAGAGGCATCAGCATAAGTGCTAATCACGGGGTCTTTTTATGAAGCTAAATAATGACCATTTATACTATAGTGAGTGCTCACTTTGTTCAAATTCTTTGTTATGTATTCGTTTTCAAGTTCTTGTGAAAATGATGTCTATTTTTCTGTAAAATAGAATTTTTAACTATCAACTGAAACAATATAGATTTATCTTGTCGGCGGGACTGACTTATCTCCCACGTTTCTGTCATTGAATGTTTAGAAACGCAAGAAAGTATGTTAAGGCATCATTTCTGAGCTTGCATCTTACTAGTATTCTTTAGAAGAATCTTGTAAAACTTCTTGTCCTACATACCGTGGCATTTGATTTAGGATGAAAGGAGTTTTGATTTGTCAGAAATTGGACCAGCAAGAAAGTTTCTAGCTCACTTGGTACTTCCATTTATAACTCCTCTTTAGCTGATGTTGGAGCAATCAGAAGCTATTAAAATGCTTTGAAGGTGATTTACATGGTTTTGGCCTATGTAATGCTCTACTTTAAGATGGCTAGTTGAGTTTCCCACATGACATCAATGTCAAACTTTTGAAGCTTATCAGTAGTCATATGTGGATTTCATGCAATTTTATTGCAACATTAACCATAATCCAACAACGCATGTTAATATTCTCTGATCTTCTATCTGGTTTTTGTAGTATTACACCAATGCAGCAACTGGGAAAAAGTTCTATTCCAAGAAGGGTGTCATTAGCTATGTTAACATGACAAATGATAACAATAGTACTCCTCAGCCACAGAGTACCAATGGAAAGGAAGGCTCTGAAAGCAAAGCTCAATCTGTCAGTTTGAATACTGTACACTCCTTATATCCATGCTTGTTATTTTACTTGGTCAAACTCTCATGTATTGTATGCTTTGTTGAAATTGGATTTACAGGGTGGAGCTCAAACTAATGAATCTCCTGCATGGTTGCCTCCTGGATGGATCATGGAAGTAAAACCTCGAAAGAGTGGTTTACAAAATAATTCAACATACAAGGTATCAAAGAGATTGCTGCTGAATATATAGCTCACTGGTCATCATGACTGCATGCTCATCACACTTGTATATTTTGTGCAGGATAACATTGGTTTTCTATTTAGACAATTTTCCTTGATCATGTCTAGAAGCTTTAGGCCTCCTTTTCTTTTGATAGAAAATAAGTTTATTGTTGTGCTGCCACCAATTGTTTGGGTTCTAGAAGGTGAACCCATCAAAGTTATCGCTTAAGTTGAGTGGTTCATCTTATAAATTCGCACAAGTACCAAATAGTATTATTATCGTGATGGAGAAGCCTACAATCATCATTTTTCTTATAAAGCCTATGCTATCTCGTGGTCCGCTAGAAGATGAAGCTTGTGCAGGATAAAATTGGTTCCAGGCCTGTGCCAAGGGTTATTTCTTCCTTGTAATGACCCAGGCACAACTATTGGTTTGTCAACACATTGAGCCTAATCAACTGACCAAAAATACTTAAGCCCACGGTGACAGATTGACAGTAGTAGTGAAGCCAAGTCATTATAAACGGGATGTCACCGACTCCCCCCTTAAGTATGCGATTTCTTCCTAGTAATGACCCAGGCACAACTATTGGTCTGTCAACACATTGAGCCTAATCAACTGGTCTGAAATACTTAAGCCCATAATGACAACAGTAGTGAAGCCAAGTCATTATAAACGGGATGTCACCGACTCTGCCCCGTTAAATATGTGACGCCCTTGTCGCGCCAAACAAAACAGAACCATAGTCTAGGAACCAGATAGCGCCTACGCCTGGTAGGTTGCTTTGATACCAACCGTAATGACTCAGGCCCAACTATTGGCCTGCCAACACATTGAGTCTAATCAACTGGTCCAAAATGCTTAAGCCCATATTGACAGTAGTAGTGAAGCCAAGTCATTATAAACTGAACACAAATCTCATACAGAATCGATGTGGGACGGTATGTACATTCCTAAAGCTTTTGTGTTTCTTTGGTGCAAACAAATATGAACTTGTAGTTATCTGATTTACTATTTAGCCAATCCTCTGGGATGTTGCGCCTGTTTTACTACTTTCCCTCCATGCTTCTCCCTTGCTTTTGATGTTCAAATACAGAGATATTATAATTATTGTGTTGTATCTCTGCAGAATTGACATTGTTAAACACTTGAGAGTTTTTCTGGTGATAGTCATCATTGATTGAAACAAATATCATACTGATATTGCTTTTCAAAATATTTAATTTAGAAAAGTTTTGCTGAAATTACATGTTCAGTATTCTTATACAATTTTGTTACTTTTGCAGATTTACATTGATCCGTCAACTGGAAGCAAATTCTACTCAAAGCCAGAAGTTTCTCGATATTTAGAATCACTAGATCAAAGCAAAAGCGAAGACCAAAGGACTGAAGTGTGTATCGGCTTCTTACTAATTTTTCTTACATGGCATACGTCATTCTATTGTTTATTTAGTGATTCCTGTCGTACAGTATATTCTCCCCCCCTTTACTGGAAAGTGTCATTTACATGATATGCCAAATGTTAATCTTCACTGGTGAGCTCAAGATGCCTCTTGCGGTCCAGTCTTAGACTTTAGGTTTTGTGCTTCGATTATAAGGTGCAGGAAACTTTGAATCTGGCTTTTTCAGTTTGGATATTGAGAAAGTTCTATACAAGTTTACTCTGTAGGAAAGACCAAAGAATTACAGGAAGATGGTGCCATCTCAACTTTTCTTTTATGATTTTTGCATCCCTAGTATTCATTTTAGTCTTGGACACAAATATTTCTACTTTGTTCTAAAGTGTAAGAAAAACTTATGATTTGCCTTTATACTGGAATTAGTGAATTTTCTCTTACTAAGGTATGTCATTCTTGCAGAATACTACTGTGGGTAAATCCCCTTTGAAGCAAGATGTCTCTGCACATAAAAAATTAAGCCAAGGCCATAGCGGCGCATCTAAAAAGGAAAAGAACAGCAGCAGCAAGCCCTCTACAGAGATTGTTCGCTCTGTAATTTGTCCATATATTTTTACAACATTTTATTGCTTTTCCATTGATAAAAATGGAGCTCTAAGTTTTTGAGTAATATCTAGGATGTGGTTGAGAGCAGTTCCTGGGATAAATTATCAGTTGGCTGGATAGTGGAATTCAAGACTCTGAGATATGGACATGGAATAAAAATAGAACCGGTAAGGTCGAATACTCTATTGCTCTGTCTCTTCGTGCTCTTTTGTTTTACCAAAATCTCTGTTTCTTAGAATTGGGAAGGGCCAAGTATAAGCATGTAATATATCTTCCCATGTATTTCCTTTTGCCCATTACTTGCTATGTGAATTTGGGTTGGATACTTCAAATATTTTCAGAAGGATTTTAGATATGATATTGATCTGATTCATTTCCACAGTATTACACGGATCCTGTAAGTGGATATGTATTTCACTCCGAAAGGGATGTCTTGCGCTATCTAGAGACCGAAGACATTAGTCAATGTGCTATCAGACCCAAGAAAAGGGATGAAAATGATTCAGAATTTACCAAGGATGTTAACTCTGTAAGTATGCATCTTGACTGGCCACCATATTATGTAATATATATTTTACCTCATCCCTTTTATGTTTTGTGGATGGGCCTTTATTGCTTTCATGATGCTGAATGTCTACCAGCAAAAGTATAATTAGACACTTGAAGTGGTGCCTTCAGTATGATACCATCCGTGTTCTGAACTCAAGGAATGTGTTACATATTCATATTTGCTGAAAATTTAAATAATGTAGTAGACAGCAGATTGCTAAAAAGTTGCACCTAAAAATTGTGGTGAAGTGAAAACTATTATTTGAGTGTGTACTGGTTATCTGTTTAAATTACTAGAGCAAAATACCATTTTCAAAAGAGTCAATTCGATATTATTCATTTATTTATGAGTTTGATCTTCCTCATCACAATAAGTATTCTTAGTGAGATGTGAAATGCATATTGGCAAGCGCATGCGATTGATTGGGATGCATGAGCACCATCAGTGGATTTGAATGCACATATGCAAGTGTTTTTTTGAGTTACTCAGTTTTAGCAATTCATGAAAACCTATTTTCTTGGCTTCATTTTGCGCGTGCATATCTCAGTTGCAGTGGTAAGCTTGTTTCATTATTATTCTACAACAAGATTGTTTCAGTAGCTATAAATCCTGCCTGAAACTCATGGTATATGTTTTCCCAAAAAATATAGTATTTAGTATACTCGTATCAGTCTTTGCCTTTATAGGAGTCCAACTACAGTCGAGGTTGCCATTGGACAAGCTAGTCCATGCAACTCTATCATTCTCCTCCTCTCCTTGAAGAGTATCTAGTAATGAAGAAAGGAATTTCAATAAATAGGAAAAATGAAATAGAAAGAGGAGAAAGAGTTTATTCTGTAGAAAGGACCAGAGAATTACAGGAAGATATTGTTCTTTCAACGGTTGCCCTCATGATTTTGCTTCCATAATTCACTTTTCAGGATTTAGAGAGCAAGTATCACTGATGATTTTGCTTCTGTAATTCACTTTTTAGGATTTAGAGAGCAAGTATTACTGATTCTTCCTAAACTATTAAGTCTTTTTTTTTTTCAATCACAAGCATTGCATATGCATCTTACTGAGGTATATCCTTATTACAGAATACTCCCATGGGAAAATCATTTTCCAAAAAAGATGTACCTGAACATCTTGTATTGACGAATGGCGAGAGTGGCAAATCCGAAAAGAAAAGGAACAGCATCCGCAAGCAATCTACGGTAATTGTTCTCTCTGTAATTTGTCCATATTCTGCTAATACGTTTTGTTGCTATTACGTCAATAAAAAGATGGAGCTCTAACTTTCTAAGTGATGTCTAGGATGTGGTTGAGATCACTTCTGAGGATGGGCTACCACCAGGCTGGATCAAGGAAATCAAGACTAGAAGAAATGCAAATGGGATAAGAAGAGATCCTGTAATTAATCTCCAATAATCTCTCTCTCTCTTTCTCTATGTTCTTTCTATATGCTCTCTTTGTAAGGTCAAATTGTCCTTTTTTCCCTCCACAATAAAGGTTGAAAGGCTGTGGTTAAGTATGTCATTTATCTTCTCATGTACTTGCTTTTGTCATTTGCCAGCTCTGTGATTTTGAGTCTGGTACGTAAAAGTTTTATGAAGGATTTTAGATGTGACATTGATCTGATTTATTGCTGCAGTACTACACGGATCCTGTTAGTGGATATATGTTTCGTTCCAAAAGGGATGCTTTGCGTTATATAGAGACTGGAGACATCAATAAATGTGTCATGAAACCAAAGAAGAGGGATGATCCAGTTCCTACCAAGGAAAATGATCCAGAACCTACCAAGGATGTTACCTTTGTAAGTATACACTATGATTGATACCTCCCATATTGGTGAAATATTTTTACAGTTTCTTTGATTTTGTCTGTGTTTGTTAATAGGCATCCTTTTATCGCTTACTGATGCTCGAGCTGGTCCCTTTGATTCTATTGTGCTCTTCCTAACCTTTTTGAAGAGAGTATAGTATCAATAGAAAGAACAGACAGTAAAGGAAAAAAACATAAATTGAGAGGGGAAGAAAAATTGAAATTATATATATGCAGGTAGGGTTGAAACCAGAATTCCATGACCCAGGGAACACTTTCGATTTTTAAGGTGACCCCTGATGTGTTGGTATTTTTTGTGCATATTTTAATGTGTTTTAATGTATAAAGCGCTTAATGTTTGCATTACTTGGCCATTTTATAGCATACTCGAGGAAGATTGATTTCTATGATTTAAACTTTAAATGCATAAAATGGTTAATTAATGCAATTCTTTGTGACTTAGGTGATCTTTTCGTAGGGGAAAAGGTGATGTTCGTGATGAAGAGTGGGGCCCCAAAACCCCATTCATTAGTAAAAAGAATTTTCAACTTATAAGGCAGTGTGATATGCTAAAATGTTAACAATTAATAAGCAGCATCACAAGCAAGTTGTATCTGAGCTTTTGGTTGGATGGTTGTAGGCCAAATTGAAGATTTTCAGAGCATGACCTAGGAATAGTCTCTCTCTGTCTCTTCACCACCCCCCCACACACCATGTGTGTTTGCATCGGTATAGGGCTCAGTTATTGTCGAGGGAAGAACCAACTAAATAATACTACCAATACAAGAACAGGAAACAGTTTTTTGCTTTTTTAGGCTTAACATATGATTTTTTGGCATTCAGAATATATTTACAAGATTTGTGTGGTGGTATTTTGTTATTCAGCATTTGTGCATGTTGATTAACCTCTTTGATAATCATTAACTTTACTTCCTTTTAGTTTCTGCCACTGAAAAGGAGATCTATAGGTATATGGGATACAACTCATCTGAGACAGGAAAAATTTATTGCCTTTGTAGCTGGGAGCATTTAGGGATTCTTCCGTCATAATGGAAGTGAAAAATTTTGAGTGGACGATCTGAATGTTTTAGATCCGTTCTCCATTTCTTTTCCTTTGTCTTGCTTCCTTTCCAGTTGGGGAAAAAACCATTTTAGTCCTTGAGTAATATATTAAGTCCCAAATAGGTCCTTGTGTATTTGAAAAACCCTTCACAAGTCATTTACATTTAAAAAACTCTTCACAATTCCATTTTTCCCCTTAGTGGATGCTGACATGGACAAGCATGGCTGTATTTTTCTTACCTCTTGCAAGAATATGGCTGGAACTTAAAGAAAAAATAAAAAATATTGATAAACATTATATATATATTTTTTTGGTCATGCTGAATTTTTATTGCTTCAACGAGATTCCATTTTTTTCGACCAAAAAAAAAAAAAAAATGAGATTCCAGTTTTGTTAGTTTTGAAATGCTGAATTTTTATTGCCTCATGCAACGATATAGTGGGAATTGGGTATTTGTTAAACCAAAATAATATATATATATATATATATATATATATATATATATATATTGGTTTTTTCCAGGCATTTTTTTGGTTAAAAAATGTTTTTTTGCAAATAAATTTTTTAACCAAAAAAAAAGCCTGGAAAAAAAACCAATATATCGTTGCATGAGGCAATAAAAATTCAGCATTTCAAAACTAACAAAACTGAAATCTCGTTTTTTTTTTTTTTTTGGTCGAAAAAAATGGAATCTCGTTGAAGCAATAAAAATTCAGCATGACCAAAAAAAAAAAATATAATGTTTATCAATATTTTTTATTTTTTCTTTAAGTTCCAGCCATATTCTTGCAAGAGGCAAGAAAAATACAGCCATGCTTGTCCATGTCAGCATCCACTAAGGGCAAAAATGGAATTGTGAAGAGTTTTTTAAATGTAAAAGACTTGTGAAGGGTTTTTCAAATACACAAGGACTTATTTGGGACTTAATATATTACTCAAGGACTAAAATGGTTTTTTCCCTTTCCAGTTGCTAATATTTTGTTGTTCAAAAATAATGTAGCCAATGTAGTATATGGTTTGTTTAATACGTTCATTTCTGCCCTGCCATCCTGGCTCTGTGCACAGTGTGCATCTGGACTTCCTCAGAAATTTGAGTTGTAAATAAAACAATTTTGTTCAACCTTGTCAGGTAATTTCTAGTCATAATTGTCAATGTTGGTTAATGAGTATCTTTCAATGCTCGTTCATGATTTCTTTTCCAACTGAAATTGTCTAAAGCACCGGCTGGACTTCCATGATAAGCACATGTAACTATCTGTTGGTTATTCAGCTGGAATATGTTATTGCTTTCCACAAGAAAATGATAGGATTGAATCTCTAATTTGTAGAAATTATCTCTGTTGTAGCCTTCACCTCCAGTTGGTAAGAGATACTCACTGCGATCTTCCAGAGGACAACTTTCAGGTGGTGAGGAGTTAAATGATGGTATGCCTCAAATAGATTCTAGCTAATATGGTTCAGGAAATTAAAATGGCTGTGAGGCCAATAATTTTCTGTTGATACAACAATGAAAACTGGCAATAATTTTCTGCTGCAGGTAAAGAAAATTGTGATATGAGCAGTTCACCAGCACTGAAAGTTGCAAGCTCAAAGAGAAAGAAAGTCGATAGTATGCCTGCTCATGCTGTGGTTACTGAGTCACCAGCACTGGAAGCTGAGAGCTCAAAGAGAAAGAAAGCCAATAGTGTTTCTGCTGATGCCATTGGTACTGAGTCTGTCACTGAGGTACCTGGAAAAGAGCAGCCATACAGAAGAGGAAGAAAACCTAGAAAAACAGCTCAAAGGTCTGAACCAGAATCTCAAGGTTCTCAGCAAGACAACATTCTGTCAGCTGACAACAGAGCTGTTTCCAATGCTGGGACTGATAATAACTTGCATGGGCAGAAGTTCCCGAAAAATACAAAAAAGCAGAAAATTAGTAGAAATACTCCAATGGGCTCAAAAACCTCTAAGAAGAGAATAGCTCAGAGCGTCCCTGGTCGGACATCTAAAAGGCTAGCCGGGTCTGAACCTGAAATGCCGGCCAACTTGCAATTAAGTGAACGATCACTTCGAGCTGCAATCAAGAAGTCCTGCGAAGGTGAAGAAGATATATTGTCAATCATAACCATGAATGGTGTCCCCAGCGGAGTACCGCAGCAGCTTGATTTTGAGCGATCATCAGAGACTGTAGTTCAGAGGTCGCTTGGTTTTGAGCGATCATCAGAGACTGCAGTTCAGAGGTCTCTTGATGCTGAGCTAGCATCAGAAACTGCAGTAAGGAGGTCTGATGAAGATGGACGTTATGTGTCACCAATCACAACTATGAATACAGTAGCTGAGGGAATCCACCAGCCACTTGATCCTGAGCCAGCACTAGGCGTTGCAGATATTGTTTCCATGGTGGTGGAATCAGTATCAAAACTAGAGTCGTCAGAGAAAAGTGAGGAGCCTTCTGCACAGAACCAGGCTGTTCCGCAAGAGAAAACAGGAGGGCAGGTAAGAGAGAGACAAGATTTTGAGAATCCAAAAACCCAAAATCCGCAAGGCACCTATCAATTTTTGGATTCTTGGACCGATCCATGCCTGGATTTTGCATTCAAGACTCTTACTGGCGCAATATCTGTTGACGATAAACTGGGGTATCAAGGATCTTCCCAGAATCGAACTGATACTACTTCCTATATTCAGCGGAACGAATACTTTGGGCAGTCCCAGAATCGAACTGATACTACTTCCTATATTCAGCGGAATGAATACTTTGGGTCCCAGAATCCAACCGATAATACTACCTATATTCAGCAGAATGAAAACTATGGTCAGTCAGAATCCCAAAGATTGAGCACTTTCCAAAATGGCACGCCTTCCCTTTCATTGAATTTAGGAGAGCAACATGTACAAGTGGAGCAGTTCCCAAGAGCTCCGCCCTCTCCTCCCCCAGGATTTGCCTTACCACTTTTTCGTGGTATTGGTTCCCAGCAACGTAGCCCAGACGCGAGGAGCGACTATCAGAGGAATACTAATGACAAGTGAACTATGCCCTAAGCAAAGGTTTCGAAGTACAACTCTCTGGTGTAGGATTAGAGATTGATCCTTCAGTAAATCCTTATTTTGAGCTAGTATTACTTATGTACTTCCTGTTGATTTCACCTTTTTGTATATGCCAAATAACCCCATAAAAGATCACCTAGGCACCAACTTATCTAGCTGGTTTTGCCGACTCTGCTTGCGTGGAATATGATTATTGCAGTGAAGTTTTCGCTTTTCCTTCATTCTTTGGTATGATATAGAAACTCTCGAGGTGATGTGGAGTATCTAACTTGCACATGATAGAGGTATGGTTTATGCATAACCCAAGGGGCCTATTTTGCCCAACTGTTAGAAATCAGCATTCCCCAGGCATTGCCCTTTTGTGATTTGTTACATGCATTAGGGCGTGTTGTTGCAACACGCGAGTAGCATTGAGGTGGATTTGATATTAATCTGTCTAAAGTGAGCATCTCGTTATGAGAAAGCGAGGTGGTCTGAAACTGAAGAAAGCGAGGTGGATTACGTCTCGAATGCGTGACTGCGGTGCGCGCATTGGCAGAAGTTGACCGAAAGCACTGAACCGGAACGTGCCCGGGGCTCCCCAGGCAGAAAATATGGACGCGAGAAAAGGCGAGAATACACTCGAGTTAGATCATATAGATGGATGGTGGTGTAGTAATTCATTATAATTAAAGATTTTGAGTTTATCTATAATTTCAATCTTCATTATAAATAAGGCGAGAAAGAAAATGGACGAGAATTGCAAATCCAGTCACGGAGCTCCGCTGTCTGTGTTATGCATGTGCAAAATAAATTAAATGAAAAAGGCAATAACTTTCATGGCAGATAATTTGTGCTCGCTCTACAAACTTGTATATGTTTATAGTACCAAATTCTAAGTAACATAAAAACAATTATAATCAAATAACAGAAATGATAAGCATAGAAATTGATTAAATTTGCGTACATAATCTCAAAGTTGTTTTAAAATCTCTCACTCACCATCACAAATCACACCAAACTGTAGTAACTGATCCAGGTGGTTTAGTTTTTACATCATTCAGCTCATAGATCTTTTTCAGGAGCAAAATGTGGCTCAGAAGGAAGACTCTTTCCATCCACCATAGCTTTCCTCTTGTTCATATGATCGCTCATTACCTTCCTGTAACACGAGAAAAAATGGAGTTAACTTGATTGATCTAACAAATTGGATCCATTAAGGTATTGGATCCTCTCGTAACATTATAAAGTTATGAATGAGATTCAATGGTGATGAACTTCCATATAGTTATAATGAAATGATCTGGATCTGGATAATTCACAACCATTGAATCTCTCTCATATTATTATATGTTGACAGAGGATCCAAATCCATCAACTAACTCGGCATAGCAGAGAAAACGGAAGAGTGAATACTGCAACTTGCCTCAGGAGTGAAGGTCAGTCCTACTCTAATCTCTCCATGATACTCTTCATCTTTGACAACATTGTAGGCTGTTGGTGGGACGCTACCTTCCACAAACACAGGTTCAAGTGGAATTCTGCAGAGATTTCAATTCAAACTTATCATCATAAAGAAATCAATCTAGTTGTATGTTCATGGCAGGACAAAAGAAACAACATTGCTCAACTTTGATCCTCTCCCCTCAACTTAAAGTTCAATAAATCTTACATCACATTTAATGCATGCTGCACACTCCAAGAATCGATCTTGAGACCACTCGCACCCTAAGCGTGAACACCACTAGAGCAAATATCCAGTGGTTCAACTTTACTTATCCAATGCCAAGACTATATATCGCATGATTTCCATACTTTTCTGCATTATTCATAGATATGCAAGGGAATTGTCATGTTTTCGATAGGCTCGGGTACTAATTTTTACTAGCATCTTTAATCTGTACCAGTGATGTTTAATTTGCAGAATGACAAGTCAAGAAGAACTTATAGTGATCTTTTGAGTCCTAAGCAGAGCAAGCATTAAGGAAAAACAAGAAAATTATTGCTGACTCACGTTGCCTCTCCCACAACATCATCCTCAGTACCAGCGTCACTGTCCATGATCTTAATCGAGAGTTCTGGAACTTCACTGGACACAGTAAATACAAAAGTCTCGTTCCATTCTGGTTCCGATCCTTTTCCTGCAAAACACATTTGTCAAGATTCGTTATTCACAAGAGATGATATACATTTATTAAGTTCAAGAACTTATATGCAACGAAATTTTGATTGATCAATTGAGTAAACCTGATGCAACACTGCTCTTTTGCTCCTGAGTGCGACAGGTTATGACCACAAAGGGATCCATATTATCTGCTCCAAATTAGTAACAATATCACACGAAATTAAACATATTGTTACAATAAAGTTTACGATCTGAAGAAAAACAGAAACATAAAGAGAAATTCCGAAAATGGATATCCTTCTAGTAATCATTTTCAGAACTATTCATTGGTAAGGCTATTAATCGCATTCAGATCCATCGTATCATAATCATCACATGCCTGATTGTTATATTTAGCATAATGTGCGAGTTTTTCAAGATCAATTATCAACCTATTATTCACGCGACATATTTTATTCACACTCACAACTAAAAAAAACCAATAATTCTTGCTTCTAAAGCGAGAGGTCTCAAGATCTAAGTAATGTAAAATGGGCCTCCCTTGAGTAAAAGAGAAAAAAAAAAGCACAAATAGATTTCAGTTTCCCTAAACCAAATGGAAACGGATCTTCAATGGGGAAGACTACGCGTTGCAGTGATAATGAAGTGATTTACATGATTAATTGTCTAGATCAAATAATAGTAATAACCAAATCTAAACTAGAACATAAAAGATCGAAAATATTTGGTCATGTTCTTTATGTATTCTACACTGCATGGACATGATCCAACCCAGATCATTAAATGTTGCAATGCTTGATCTCATCGATTTTTGAACAAAAATCTAACAAAATTTGAAAACCAAATTCGAGTTGGTGATCACCACAAAAAGATTTATAAATTGAGATGAAAAACTTACTTAGGAAATCTGTGTTTTCGAGGCCTTTAGCACAAACAAGAAGCACTTCAAGAGTTCCTCGTGGCATTTTCTTTGAAAAGTAGAGATGGAAAATTTTCAGATTTCGAGGAAATTTAGATTCTGCAGAGAATTTTGAGACAAGCATCTT
The DNA here is from genome assembly GCA_037974665.1 of Ehretia macrophylla. Classification (NCBI taxonomy): domain Eukaryota; kingdom Viridiplantae; phylum Streptophyta; class Magnoliopsida; order Boraginales; family Ehretiaceae; genus Ehretia; species Ehretia macrophylla. The sequence goes on along the minus strand of CM075764.1, from coordinate 8,082,970 downwards.
CACTTTCTTGAGGTTGTGCGATGCGTGAAAAGCTAGGTGGACTTAATTATATATACTCGCGCATTGACAGAAATTGGACCGGTTCGAATGGACTGAACAGGAATGGACCCGGCTCCGCATGGGAGAAAATGAGACTCGGTTTCTTTTTATTTTTTATTTTTTACTAAGCAAGTAAGTAATTTTGACCAAAAAAAAAAAAGAAAAAAAAAGCAAGTAAGTAGATATATTCGATGAATCAAAATATGTATAACCCTCTGACAGCTACACCCCAAAAACAAAAGCAAAAGGTGAAAATTTTGATTTGATCCCCCTCCCAAACGTTACAAGAATCTAAGTATTGAATTATTTAGATTATTTTATCATAATTATTTTATTATTTTATCATAATTTTATATCATGCATGACATAAAAATTCAAAAAAATTGTAAGAAGTACAAACTCATTAGAATTTGTTTATATTTGCGTATAAAACTTAATTACATTAAGTTTTATTTTATTAGGTGAGACTTGACCATCCAATTTGCATTAGTATATCTTTCTTGTGATTTTTCGATGTAATGGCTCCTCAAACTAATACACTCCCTTGACTCTTAGTATCAATGGTGGATTTTCTAAGATGTTGGTGAAGGCTATAGTCCCAACTGGGACTATTAAAATATTTAATATTTGTACTTTTTTTTGTTAAAAGATAAGCTAATTTTTTGTTAAAAAAAATATTAGTTATATAATCGTGAAATTGCATATTATAGCACCTATAAAAAACACTTATGCAACATCAAGCTTTTTAAATTTTCAAGTTTTAAAACGCGGATAGAGAGAAGATAATTATGTCTAAAAAACAATTTTTTGGTATGGTTTTACATTGTGCGAATCGTATCGAATTGATTTGACAACAAACTTTGGCATGCATTGTCAACCAGTAATTTCCAAAGATAGAGGATCAAACCATTGACATTCTAATTGAAATGCAAGTTTAACTATTACCAAAAAGAGAAAAAAAAAAACAAAAAAACAAAAAAACAAAAAAACAAAGAGGAAGTCAAATAATATGCATGTGGATGGTTGGTGGCAAATAAGAATGGTGCTCTGATGAATTATGGGTCATGTCAGAGAGGGAGTGCCATCCAGCAGAGAGATTTCTTTCATCTGCGTCATTTTGCAGAGAAATATAGTTATTTTTTTCATTCATAATTTATTAGCATAATTAGTTACATTGTTTTTATTTAATGGGATCAGACACCGACAAAAAAAAGAAAAAAGAAATTTTAATGGGATTAGAATTAATATGATTTGGTTTTATATTTGCGAGCGAATTATATATATGCCATCCAATTGATGATTTTTCCCAACTCAAGCTTAGCACAAAAATCTTGCCGATTTCTCGAGACCAATTTCTAGATCCTTTGGCTTGAGCTTTGTGGAAAGAAAATTAGAATTTGTGCTATAGAATTTTTTGCATCATACACCTGTGAGCATCACATAGAAATCCTAATAAGTGCTGTAACTCTTTCGTTTTTTGAAGAAATAATCAAGTGTTAGTCCGTTGTTACCTAATGACATAGTGATAGTGTGATTGTTTATAACCTCAATCACATTTTTAATTATTTGAAGGAACATGATTTAAGTTAATCAAATAAAATATTTATAATTAAAATTAACAAAATTAAATTTTTTAATTAATTCAAACTCGAGCTATATACAAGTATTTCACTCTCACGACGACCCAAACGGTCCACCGTGTAAGTGAATGCATCTCTAGTTTGGATATGCTCACGGAATATACAATACTTGTTTATAAGCTTGTAATTAAAGCTCCACAAGATTTTTGGACTTAACGAGGTAGATGGTTTTCTAGTCAAATGGTATAGATATTTATTTTGTAGTCGGTCCCTGTTTTTAAATAGTATTACATCTGTCGGTCATGCTAAATTCTATCTAAGTAACGTATTTTTTTTCATTCATTTTTTAAGTCAAATAGAATTATTTATGAAGTTGCGGAATAGATAAGATAAATCATCAACTTGATGAATTGAAATTGAGTTGCATATTCGCTTAGGACGTTGAAAATTTATCACAAAAAGTAAATAGCTTCCTCTATGTGTAATGTTCATCATTTTTCCCCAAATTATAATCCCCTAATTCAAATTACCAAAGTAAAACCAAGGATAAATATAATATTAGAGTTCAAACTGAAATAGAATCATAACCTTCAAGAACACACGAAATTATTGATACAATGAAGGTTTTTTTCCCCCTAATCGAGCCCCTCAATTACTTAACATCGAGATGATAATCAACTAATTAGCTAATTTTCTGATAAAAAGAGCAGCTTTTTTTTTTTCTGTCAGCAATCAAATGGTCAAAAGAGCTTAAGAAAGGCGGCTGCTGCTTCCTTTTTTTCCCCCCTGGTCAAAAGAGCTTTTTCTTTTTATTTTTTTCTTGTTTGTTTTTTTCAATCAAATGGTCAAAAAGCTTAAGAAACAAAATTCTTCTTTCTTATTTGCTATCCCATAATTCTCCTTTTAAATTTTAATTCCTTTAAAACACATCTCGTGCAACCTCGTGAATTTGCTGCGCCGGTACGTACACACATACAGAGAGAGAGAGAGAGAGAGAGGGGGGGAAAGAGAGGAGGAGGTAAGTCCATATTATAATTTATTGGTTTACATTGCATTAGTGCACATCACTATATGTGCATAACTTATACAACTTCCAGCTGTTTTTATAACAAGCCTTGGAAGTTCCTTATTATTGTGGAAGAACATTGCTAGTGAATTTGCTCAAGGGCAAAACACCACCCTATAGTTGGTCCCTCCACGACAAGTAAATGTACTAGTTTGATCATCTTTGGGGTAACTATAAGCATCTCGGCACCTGTCTTTGAAGAACCTAGAGTAGTCTGTTGGTCCACACTTACCAGAATTGCAGCAATATTGATCAGTCTTGAACACAGTACATGGATTGTTGCATCCTCCGGGAGCTCTCAATTGATTTGGACATTGTCCATTTATATCCGCAGTACATCTAATGCCGCGGGTACACCCGTTCGAGGTAGGACTAAAATCCATTGGCACATTGAAGCCATCAACAAGTGATATGTCAAAAAAATCAAGGTTGTTATATTGGTTTAGGGCATATTCAGCTAAGGTGTTAGGGGGTGCACCAAAGGCGTTGCATTGAAGTACTCCATTGCAATCGCCGGTTTGACATCTACCACGACCATTCCCGTCAAAGTTGCAACCTGTTCTTGCCCAGATTCGAGCTTGTTTCGTGCCGGCAGGGACATTGATGTTCCACACTTGGCCGCGGTCTAGCCGCCTGCCACCACCAATTGGTACAGAAGCAGCCCAAACAGTGTAGGGACAATTGTTTCGGATTTCGAAATTGGCCGCATTAGTGTAGGTGCAAAGGAGGGCAATGAGAAAGAAAATGGAAATGGGGAGAGATTTGAACAAGGCTTTCATGGCTGGAATGTAAGAAATGAAACTATTAGATTTCTTAAGTCTCTGGTGTCTACGAGCACGCAGGTTTGGTATTTATAGAGCCATTAAGCATGACCTTGTTGGAAAATTTTGATATAGGATGATGGCTTGGATTGGATTTTCCTGTAACTTAGTCATGGTCAAGAAATGGTGCGCCTTTTATTACACAAAGTGGAAGACTTGAATTTCTACCCCGTCCAGAAGTCAAACACGAGCTGGAGCTAGTCACAAAATTGGGGCTTGCCCATGATGCATGATGATAACGATGAAGATGAACGAGTTTGTTTCGGATGCTTGTAGCTTCTTATTTTTTAACTATTATTTTAGTATAATGAAGGTCGAAACTATAATTTGAATTTAAAAATTCTGATACATATAAATATACTAATGGTGCAAAAGTTAGGTTCTTGAAGAACTCGATGTCAGCTTAGTTGGTCAAGCATAGTTTTCACAGCTTGATTTGGTGAAAGAGTTTTATTTGCAAGATAGACACAAGTTAGTGAAATTCGGGAGTGTCGAAATGAAGTAATTAACACTCTGATACTTAAATTAGTAAAGCAAATTAAAAATGTCTCGAGTGTATAAAAATAAGCAAATTAGCAGTTGGAAATTTGGATTATTAAAGGCGGCTTTACGTACCCTTGTGTTTGGTGCAGTGACAAACTTCCATAAGGGTGAAGGTGTTGTCCCCAGGCAAGAAACGAGCTGCTGGACAAGAGTCATCTATACACAAAGGGATTATTCAAGTTTGAAAAGATGTAATACAGCGTGATCATGGGAACATATAAAAATATAAAAAGGTATATCTCTAGATGTTGCATTCATTCCTTTCGGCCCGAGGTGCAATATTCTAGTTGTGGCATCACAGAAAAGAGAAGAGCCTCTTTCCAAGGCACATGACATAGCTCTATTTTCTCTCATCATATACAAAATTATCCCGAATATGTCTCTGAAAGACCATTTAATAGTACTTGACAACTTATAATTAGCTATGGATTTTTGGCCTCCAACAATGGTTGGATTTTTCCATTAGAAGAGATCATTCGTTTCCAGCCGTCAAGCATCTCTCGACTCTCATGCATGAATGAAACGACTTGGCTAGCTATAGAGAATTAATAACTATGGACGAACATGACTTCCATACGAGAAATTTAAGTCTAAAAGCAGTGGTTAACATTCATTAATCACAGAACGGGTAAAAGACCACTAGGATGGAAAAGTCCAAGAAGGGATGGTTGTATTTCTAGGTGATATAAGTAATTTTTTATATCCCTTGTTAATTAATATTCGACCACTTCAAAAGCATAAAAGAATCAAGAGGAAGTGTCGAAAATTGTATTAGGGGTCTGTTTGGTCCAATAAATTCCGAGGACATCATACAGACTGATTTGTCTAGAGTACTCTTTCCTATGACATGTTCTTTTAGAGATTTTTTAAAATTTTCAGGATCCACCATATATCTTACTGAATTGTCTAGAGTGCTCTTTCCTATGACGTGTTCTTTTAGAGATTTTTCTAAATTTTTGAGACCCACCATATATTCTAAAATAATTTTTTATCGAATAGTATAAATAACTATTCTTAAATTCTTATTGCATACTAGTGCTCGGACTCATTAATTGACTTAATCGTCGGAAAAAGTTTCAAGAAACAACTACCGATAATACCTTTATTTTGCAAGTTTCTACCTTAACACTAGGCATCAACTATGACCTACTACATCATGGAAAAAGTTCATTTTTCTATTTTTCTAAGGATCAAACCTATAGCTCATATATTCACCCTATCCATGGATTTAATCAGGATCAACTATAATCTCCTTGACCATATGGGACCAAGAGTTAATAGACTAGCCTTATTAAAGAAAGGACCGTGATTCAAGAGTAGGATCGAATGGTAATAAAGAGGGTTTAAGGTGAGGAGAGTTATTCCCACATTCTACTCAATTATTTAAAAAGTCAACTTAACCCTTGCTTGTCTCTACCAATTATTTCCCCATCCCCCTCCCCCTATTTTGTTACCAAATCGCTGTGAGGATGGGGCCTAACTTGCAAGTTTTATTTTTTTGTTTTTTTTAGTCTATAAAAAATTGAATACGAGATTGATGTACCAAATAAATTACATAATATAACATAAATTATAGTAAATGAAAGGTAGATGCTAAAAAAAAATCATTAATGTTTATTAATTCATTTTTAATTTCATATCAATAATCTTTTATATCATTATTTCACTCCTAATTCTATTTCTTCATCTTAAATCACTGTCAGAGGCTATTGAGAAATCTCCTTAAACAAATATGACAAATTGTAATTCTTTTTCTTGAGTACTCTCTTTCTATTGAGAAATCTCCTTAAACAAATATGACAAACAATAGAAAGAGAGTACTCAAGAAAAAGAATTACAAAGGCTAACTCGTGACCTGCAACCTCTTGAATAAAAGAATAATTCTAAAACTCTTGTGATCCAACCCTTCTTTTTTCACCGCACTTAAACCAATTTTCATCTAATGCATTTTTTTCATAGCTTTTTCTTATAATATTTTTCAAAATAATCAAGTGTACAACTTGTCAAATAGTAACATTCAGTTTACTCAAGTTATCTATCTTCCAAAACTTTAGAAGCCTGCCTCCATTTATTATTACATTCAGTACTATTAGTATATTACCATTACCAATAGCATCTCCACCATTATTAATTATAGTTTTGAATATCAGGTGTGACTTTATCATCTTTAGTTGACTCAAAATTAATTGAAGGGCGACAATTGTTTTTGTTACCTTTATTAAAAGATACAAGTATATAACCAAAAAACATCACAAAAATAGGCGAAAAGTAAATCAATATTATTATCAGTGCACATCACTATGTGCGCATAAAGTTATTGACACAACTTCCATTATTTATAACAAGACTTCGAAGTCTTTATTATTGCGGACTATATTGCTAGTGAATTTGCTTAAGGACAAAACACAACCCTATAGTTGGTTCTTCCAGGGCAAGTAAATGTACTAGTTGGGTCCTCTTTGGGGTAGCTATAAGCATCTGGGCACCTCTGTTTGAAGAATCTTGAGAAGTCTGTTGGGCCACAAGTACTAGAATTGCAGCAGTATTGATCAGTCTTGAATACTGTACATGGGTTGTTACATCCTTCGGGAGCTCTTAGTTCAGTTGGACACTGTCTAATTATATATGCAGTACATTTAATGCTGCGAGTGCACTCGCCCGAGGCAGAACTAAAATCCATTGGCACATTGAATCCACCAACAAGTGATATGTCGATAAAATCAAGGTTGTTAAATTGGTTTAGGGCATATTCAGCTAGGGTATTAGGGGGTGCACCAAAGGCGTTGCATTGAAGTACTCCATTGCAATCGCCGGTTTGACATCTACCACGACCAACACCGTCAAAATTGCTGTGAGCAATAAAATTTTGGTGCAAATCAAAAGAAGACAAAAAAGCAATGGGAAATGAAGAAAAGTCTTTGGTTTCAAAGTTAGGCACACACAATTTTGGGTTGATTTCACACTACATGTGGGAAGACTTTTTGTGCAAGATGAGCCTATAAATAGAGGCTCAAACTTCACCATTTGAGCATCACCAAAACATTCTAAGTTAGAGAGAAAAATAAACTTTCTCTTGAGTATTTTTCTTCCTCTTTTGTTGTTCTATATTTGTGAGTGAGAGTTAATTTCTCCTATTATTTGAGAGAGTGATATTGTTCTCTCCTTATATTAGAGATAAGGTTATTGTAAAATACTCCACATCATAGTGAAATCCTCCATTACTTGCCCGTGATTTTTCCCTCGATTTGTTTGAGGGTTTTCCACGTAAATCTTGTGTCTCTACTTTCTCTGTTCTCATTCATATTTTAGCTGCGTGATACTGCTTGTCCCCGACCATTCCGTTGCGCCGATACCCAACAGTGGTATCAGAGCCACTGGTTACGGGTCACTGGTATACATACGGGGTTACTGTTCACAGTTACTATTCATGCATACGGTATAGTACTATTCACCTATACGGTATCGACACTATTTTCGTATACAATTTTGGTACTATTCACGTATACGGTACTATTCACGTAAATAGTACTATTCACAATGAAATAGTGGGAGTCGGTTCAACTTACGAAGCAGATCGTCGTTAATACTATGACGACAAAATTTGAAATCGAGAAGTTTAATGAGATAAATTTTTTCCTATGGAAATTGAAGATGAAGGCAATCTTGAGAAAGGAGAATTGCTTGACAGCAATTGGAGACAGACCAGCGGAGGTGACGGACAATAAGTGGAAAGAGATGGATGACAACGCTATGGCTAATCTGCACCTGGCATTGGAAGATTCGGTATTGTCAAGCGTTGAGGAAAAGAAGTCAGCAAAAGAAATTTGGGATGCGCTGACTAAACTGTATGAGGTCAAGTCACTTCACAACAAGATTTTCTTGAAGAGGAGACTCTACACCCTTCGGATGAGTGAGTCCACATCAGTGACAGATCACATCAATACCTTAAATACGTTATTCTCTCAATTGACTGCAATTGGGCATAAAATAGCGGAGCTTGAACGTGCAGAAATTCTACTTCAAAGTATACCTGATTCGTATGATCAACTCATCATTAGTTACACTAACAATGTTCTTTCAGATTTTGTTATTTTTGATGATGTTGCAGCCGTTGTTCTGGAAGAGGAATCTAGGCGCAAAAGTAAAGAAGACAGAATCGAAAGTTCACAACAAGCAGAGGCATTATCAATGGTGAGAGGTAGATCAACGGAACGTGGCTCTAGTGGGAGCAACAACCATGGTAGATCAAAATCAAGGAGTAGAAAAAATATCAAATGCTACAACTGTGGCAAGAAAGGGCACTTCAAGAAGGATTGTTGGAGCAACAAAAAGAATCCCGAGGTGACAAATTCTCAGGGATGTGTGGCGACTGCACCAGATGATGGAGATATTTTATACAGCGAAGCAGCAACTGTATCAAAAGGCAGAAAGGAGCTCACTGATGCTTGGATAATGGATTCGGGAGCAACATGGCATATGACCTCTCGTAGAGAATGGTTCCACACCTATGAACCTGTCTCTGGAGGATCTGTGTACATGGGTAATGATCATGCCTTGGAGATTGCTGGCATCGGTACCGTCAAAATTAAAATGTATGATGGTACCATTCGCACCATTCAAGGGGTACGACACGTGAAGGGCTTAAAGAAGAACCTATTATCCATTGGACAATTGGATGACCTTGGCTGCAAGACCCATATCGAGGATGGGATCATGAAGGTTGTCAAAGAAGCGCTTGTGGTGATCAAGGCAGAAAAGATCGGGGTAAATCTATATATGCTTTTGGGAGATACGTTGCAGGAGACAGATGTATCAGTTGCATCAGCCGGTCAAGAAGAATCAACTATAATGTGGCATCGCAGATTGGGCCACATGACAGAACGAGGCTTGAAGATTATTGCTGAACGTAATCTCCTACCAGGGCTCAAGACGGCAAACTTACCTTTTTGAAAGCACTGTGTTACCAGTAAGCAGCATAGATTGAAATTTGGGAGATCTACTGCCAGAAGCAAACACATTCTAGACTTGATCCATTCAGACGTTTGGGAATCACCGGTTTTGTCCCTAGGAGGAGCCAAATACTTTGTATCATTTATTGATGATTACTTCAGGAGACTGTGGGTGTATCCAATCAAGAACAAGTCAGATGTGTTTCCAATATTTAAAACATTCAAAGCGTTGGTGGAACTTGAATCCAGGAAAAGGATCAAGTGTTTGAGGACGGACAACGGAGGAGAATACACTGACGGGAGCTTCTTGGCATTTTGCAAGCAAGAGGGTATTCAGAGGCAATTTACTGTTGCACATACACTTCAGCAAAATGGTGTAGCAGAGCGGATGAACAGAACTCTTCTTGAAAGAATGAGAGATATGTTGGAAACTACAGGTCTAGCCAAATCATTTTAGGCAGAAGCAGCTAGAACTGCCTGTTACGTGATAAACCGGTCACCGTCAACTGCAATTGGGTTGAAGACACCAATGAAAATGTGGACCGGAAAACCCGCAGATTATTCTACCTTGCACATATTTGGGTGTCCGACATATGTGATGTATGGTTCCCAAGAAAGAACAAAGCTGGATCCAAAATCCAGGAAATGTGTATTCTTGGGAAATGCTGATGGTGTTAAGGGGTATCGCTTGTAGGATTCTACTGCCCACAAGGTTGTCATCAGCAGAGATGTGATATTTGCAAAAGATAAACTGCAAAGTGAAGACGACAGCAACACTTCAAAGGAGACTACTACAATACAAATTGAAGATAAGTCAAAACAAGGAGATGCTTCTTCTGAAGCTGCACCGGAGCACGAGGAACAAGAACCAGATGATGCTGAGGTTATAGAAGTCCGACGTTCATTGCGTCAGACAACAAGACCAACTTGGCATTCAGATTTTGTCATGGCGAGCAATGCTGCATACTGTCTTCTAACGGAGGATGGAGAGCTATCTACCTTTCACGAGGCTATAAAAAGCCCCGATGTTGCCCTGTGGATGACAGCAATGCAGGAAGAAATTGAATCTCTACATAAAAACAAGACGGGGGAGCTTGTTCCACTACCACTTGGACGGAAAGCCATTGGTAACAAATGGGTCTACAAGATCAAGCGAGATAGTAATGACCAAGTGGAGCGATATCGTGCAAGACTGGTGGTGAAAGGATATGCTCAGAAAGAAGGAATTGACTTCAACGAGATATTTTCTCCTGTGGTAAGACTTACAACTATCAGAGTAGTCTTGGCCATGTGTGCTGTGTTAGACTTACATCTAGAACAATTAGATGTAAAGACGGCTTTTCTTCATGGTGAGCTTGAAGAAGAGATTTACATGCTTCAACTAGAAGGTTTTGTTGAGAAAGGAAAAGAAAACTTGGTTTGCAGGTTGACCAAATCTATGTACGGTTTAAAGCAGGCGCCAAGATGTTGGTACAAGAGATTTGATTCATTCGTGATTAGTCTCGGGTACAACAGACTCAATTCAGACCATTGTACGTACTACAAGAGGTTTGACGATGATGATTTTATCATTCTGCTGTTGTACGTGGACGACATGCTGGTAGCAGGTCCCAGTAAAGATCGGGTCCAAGAACTGAAGGCACAGTTGGCTGGGGAGTTTGATATGAAGGATTTGGGATCAGCAAACAAGATTTTAGGGATGCAAATTCACCGAGATAGAGAAGGCAAGAAGGTATGGATTTCCCAGAAGAATTATTTGAAGAAAATCTTGCGGCGCTTCAATATGCAAGATTGTAAGGAAATCTCGACCCCGCTTCCTATTAGTTACAAATTATCCTCAAGTATGTACCCTAGCACTGAAGCGGAGAAGATAGAAATGTCTCGAGTACCGTATGCATCAGCAGTGGGAAGTCTCATGTTCGCTATGATATGTACGAGACCAGATATTGCTCAAGTAGTTGGTACGATCAGTCGGTTCATGGCGAATCCTGGTAGAGAGCATTGGAATGTTGTTAAGAGGATCCTAAGATACATCAAAGGGACCTTGGATGTTGCATTATGTTTTGAAGGATCAGAATTTACTGTCAAGGGTTTTGTTGATTCTGATTTTGCAGGTGATACCGATAAACGGAAGTCTACTACAAGCTATATGTTTATAGTTGCAGGGGGCGTGGTAAGCTGGATATCTAAATTACAGACTGTTGTGGCCCTATCTACAACAGAGTCTGAATACATGGCAGCTATACAAGCCTGTAAAGAAGCAATCTGGATTAAACGGTTAATGGAGGAGCTCGGGCACAAACAAGATAAAATTCCCTTGTTTTGTGACAGTCAGAGTGCCTTGCACATTGCAAGGAATCCAGCATTTCATTCTAGGACGAAACACATAGGTGTTCAATATCACTTTATTCGAGAAGTAGTGGAGGAAGGGAGTGTGGATATGCAGAAGATTCACACCAACGAGAACCTAGCAGATGTCATGACAAAGCCAATCAACGTTGACAAGTTTGTTTGGAGTAGATCCTCCTTTGGCCTAACAAAGACGTAAACTACATGGAATTGGCAAGTATGCAGATATTTGAAGTATCACCAAAATTTTAAGTAGGAGAATGTGAGCAATAAAATTTTGGTGCAAGTCAAAAGAAGACAAAAAACAATGGGAAATGAAGAAAAGTCTTTGGTTGCAAAGTTAGGCACACACAATTTTGGGTTGATTTCACACTACATGTGGGAAGACTTTTGTGCAAGATGAGCCTATAAATAGAGGCTCAAACTTCACCATTTGAGCATCACCAAAACATTCCAAGTTAGAGAGAAAAATAAGCTTTCTCTTGAGTATTTTTCTTCCTCTTTTGTTGTTCTATATTTGTGAGTGAGAGTTAGTTTCTCCTATTATTTGAGAGAGTGATATTGTTCTCTCCTTATATTAGAGAGAAGGTTATTGTAAAATACTCCACATCATAGTGAAATCCTCCATTACTTGCCCGTGGTTTTTCCCTCGATTTGTTTGAGGGTTTTCCACGTAAATCTTGTGTCTCTACTTTCTCTGTTCTCATTCATATTTTAGCTGCGTGGTACTGCTTGTCCCCGACCATTCCGCTGCGCCGATACCCAACAATTACAACCTGTTCTTGCCCAAATTCGAGCTTGTTTCGTGCCGGCAGAGACATTGACGTTCCACACTTGGCCACGGTCTAGTTGCCTGCCACCACCAACTGGTACAGAAGCAGCCCAGACGGTGTAAGGACAATTGTTTCGGATTTCGAAATTGGCCGCATTGGTGTAGGTGCAAAGGAGGGCAATGAGTAAGAAAATGGAAATGGGGAGAGATTTGAACAAGACTTTCATGGCTGGAACCTGGAAGGAAAGAAATGAAACTATATTGGATTTCTTAATTTTAAGACGTTTATGGTATCTACAAAGCCTTCATAGGTTTGGTATTTATAGAGTAACTCACCATGACGACCTAGTTGAAAAGTCTTGATAAAGATGATGACTTGGATCAGATGATGACATGGATGCAAGTCTTGGTCAATAAAGAGTACTATTGTTAGTCTGCAAAATGAAAAGACTTGCATGTAATGGCGAAGCTAGTGGGGTCCGTGGGGTTGTAACCATCGTTATTTGCGTGGCTCCTTCGTCATGTTAACCTTCCATGCATGCGGATGCGGTGTCGGCATTAGCATGTACTGTATATGTATGTTGAACATGCATGGTTTCTATATAACGCTTCAGAGCAAATTAAAAGGAGAAGGTTTTGATGGTTGATCAGATGATAGTTGCTATTTTCTTATAATATGAAAGTGTGTACAAAACATTTATGTCTACAAAAATAGAAAATGTAAATCTAGTGACGAAATTCTCGATTAATATTTACACAATAATGATTACATTAATATCCGCACCTGTGAGAAATTTCCTCATGCTTTATTTAAACCTTATTCTAGTATTTGTAGCGTTCTCTTGAACCATTTGACAAAATATTGTTTTTTGACTTCAATGAATTAGGAGATCATATGCTTGTAAACCTTCCCCAGAGTTTAATTTTGCCTTGAAATTGGAGGCTCTTAAACTTTATTTCACACTCTCTCTAATTACTTGGAGCATGTGTATGTATGCATACGTACGTATGTGTCTTTGGCCTAGGGGTGCCCTTATTGATAGACTTGAGATACTGTGTTTTATGGTAGACATGTATCATTGGAGGCAGATTAAAAACATTTCTTAATAGTGGCTAAGTACATATTATAGACATCAAAATAAGTGTGTGGTAGTTAAGTTGGGATCGAAGTAATAATTTTATATGACGATTAAAATTATGAGAATTTTAAAATGTATTGTACGACGAATGAAGATTACAGTCTATATAGAATGAAAAAGTAGATTCAGCTATGTGTACTACCCATGATTTTATATATCTATTTATGCATTCACTTTTTTAAATGTAAAACCCAATAGAATGGTTATTAGACAAGAGTCCAGCCTCCCTAGTTCTCTCAACAGACCGCTCAACACGTAGCCTAGAATAGTGCATCTTATCTCTGGATAAGTTCAGTTTTGTAATTCATATATTTGTTATCTTATCATGTACACTTTGTATATTTAAGAGCACATACATAGGTCAATTGTATGTGATACAGTTCATCAACTATCCTCTCTATATGGTATCAGCAGGTCCTACCTCTCACGAGTTAAAGATCCTCTGCTCTTTTTTTTCTTTTTCCTCTTTGTGTCTGCTACTTCATTTCCATGGCTACAGAACCGGCTCTCTCTTCTTCCTCTTCACCATCCTCTGATAATACTAATGTTGCGACTCCACCTGCCTTGGTTGCAATTAATGTGGCGAATCAATTGCCACTCAAATTGACATCTTCCAACTATCACTCCTGGAAGACTCAATTCGACGCCCTGCTCTACGGATATGACCTTTTGGGTTACATCAATGGCGCCACCCCTTGCCCCCCAACCACGATTACTGTCGAGGGTACAACCAAGTCAAATCCTGATTATCACTTTTGGATGCGTCAAGACAAGCTGCTCTTGCTTGGCATCCTTGGGTCTCTTAGTCCGAATGTCATTTCTGTGGTTCGCTCTTGTTCTACAGCAGCTGAGGCGTGGAAGCGTCTCGAGAAAAACTACGCTAATCTCTCATCCTCTCGGATCATGGGGTTGGCTGAACAATTAACTCTCATGTCGCGAGGCAGCCAACTAGTCGTGGACTATCTCACTCAAATTCGGGACATTGCCGATGAATTGTCGCTTCTTGGCTCACTGGTTCCGCAACAATATCTTATTACTCATACATTAAACGGACTTGGCCCTGCGTTCAAAGAGATAGCTGCTGCTGTTCGAGCTCGAGACACGGTTATCTCCTTTGATGAGTTGCAGGAAAAACTGGTGGAGTACGAGTCGTTCCTGAAGCGTGAAGAATTGCGCGCAAGTGGAACTCTTGGCAATCCATCTCCTGTTACAGTCAATGTTGCAAAGTATTCTTCTTCTACTCCGTCGAGTTCTGGTAAGAAGCACAATACCTCTAGCAAAAATGGCTCATCACAGCGCCGCAATAACGGTGGACAGTCCAACTCTGCTGGGGCAAATTCTAAGTCCTCAATAGTGTGTCAGTTCTGTGATAAAAAAGGGCACACTGCTCGACAATGCTACACTGCAAAAAAATTGTTTTTCTCTTCAAGTACTCCTACTGCCAATGCGGCTACCTCTACCCCGGCTTCAACATGGCTGCTTGATTCTGGTGCTTCATACCATGTCACCAGTGACCTCAATAATCTGTCTGTTCACCAACCGTATGAAGGGCCAAACGATGTAGTCATTTGTGATGGTTCAGGTTTGCATATATCCCACTTTGGTCACTCTATACTTCCTGCTTCCTCTCATTCTTTTCGATTATCTAATATCTTGTGTGTCCCTTCTATGCAACGTAATCTTATTTCTGTTAACCAATTTTGCCGTACAAATAATGCCTCAATTGAATTCTCACCCCTTTGTTTTCCTGTGAAGGATTTGTCCACGGGGGCACTCCTCGTGGAGGGGCGGAGTAGGAATAACATATATGAGTGGCCTAGTGATGGTGCGGCCTCCAGTCCAATAAAACAGGCTCATGTCGGCATAAAATCCTCTCTTCGCACGTGGCATGATCGAATGGGTCATCCATGTTCCAAAGTATTGCGTACATTGGTGTCTCAAGGCCAACTTTCCTTGTCGTCAGTTTCCCAAGATTTTGATTGTAATTCATGTCTTGTTAATAAAAGTCATAAGTTACCGTTTGGAGTCTCAAGTTTGTCGAGTAGTCGCCCGTTAGAAGTTGTATTCACAGATGTTTGGGGTGCGTCCCCGGTTCGTTCTATCAATGGTTATTCTTATTATGTTTTATTCGTGGATCACTTTACGAAATATTCGTGGCTATTTCCTTTGACGCATAAGTCTGATGTTTTCCACATTTTTGCACAATTTAAATTGATGGCTGAAAAGCATTTTAATACCTCGATTGCCACTGTTTACTCTGATGGCGGAACTGAGTTTTCGGGATTAAAAAATATTTTTGCTCATCATGGCACTCAGCACCTTATATCACCTCCCTACACTCCCGAGCACATTGCCACAGCAGAAAGGCGACATCGACATATTGTGGAATGTGGTCTTGCCCTTCTGCATCGAGCAGCTCTTCCATTAATTTTTTGGTCTTTTGCTTTTCAAACAGCAATCTATCTAATAAATAGATTACCTTCATCTGTACTTCAAGATGATTCTCCATTTTTTAAAATGTTTTGCAAACAACCAAATTACTCGAAACTTCGAACGTTTGGGTGTCTCTGCTACCCGTGGCTTCGGCCATATACTGCTCACAAATTAGAACCACGATCCAAACCATGTGTTTTTCTTGGGTACTCTGTCACGCTTGATGCTTATACTTGTTACGAAGTTGAGTCACATAAATTCTACTATTCAAGACATGTACGTTTTGTCGAGTCACAATTTCCTTTTCAAACTGTCTCGTATGAGTTGCCGCGTCCTGACTATAGCTCTTTAGACAATTGGTGTCGGCTCTCTTCGGTCAAGCACCACCTTCCTGTCTCTCCCTTGCGTCATTGCACCATGCAACACCAATATGATTCAGCATCAATCTCTCATACACCGATACCAACTGCTTCTAATGTGGTTGATAGTGCTACTACCGTGCCTTGTGTCACTCCAGGTTTGTCCCAATCACACATTGGTCCAGTCGACACTCTTCACCATGGTCATGCCGCACCATCACCTCTCTCTTCTACGCCGTCTCCTGCCACCCGTGTGCCTCTCGTGCGTCAATCTTTGCCACTTACCAGCCAACCACCTACAGTCACTCCTCCGTCTCACCACCCTATGCAAACAAGGTCAAAGAACAATATCTTTCGGCCCAAACATATCATGTCTCTCTCAACCACAAAACATCCTCTTCCATCTACTTTAGAGCCCTCAATAGTCCGCCACGCTTTGCAACAACCTGAATGGAAATCTGCTATGCTTGATGAACTTCATGCTCTAGCTAAAAATTCAACATGGGAACTAGTACCTCGTCAGCCACATCATAATGTCATAGGCTGTAAGTGGGTATTCAAGATTAAGCGTAATCCAGATGGTTCGGTTTCTCGGTATAAAGCGCGACTGGTCGCAAAGGGTTTTCACCAACGTCCTGGGATAGACTTTATGGAGACTTTCAGCCCCGTAGTAAAGCCGTCCACCATTCGTGTTGTACTTACTCTTGCTGTGTCTTATGGTTGGCAGGTTCACCAATTAGATGTGAACAACGCCTTTTTGCACGGTCATTTAAACGAGGAAGTGTTCATGATGCAACCTCCTGGATTTGTGGATGTGGCTCGTCCGACGCATATTTGTCATTTACACAAATCATTGTACGGGCTGAAACAGGCCCCGAGAGCTTGGTTCTTGGAGCTCAAAAGCTATATATTGTCTCTTGGGTTTGTTAATTCGAAGTCGGATTCGTCACTCTTTCTTTATCACACATCTACTATGACTGTGTATATATTAGTCTATGTTGATGATCTTTTGGTGACAGAAATTCTATCAGCTTTGTTCGACATTTTATTGATTCATTGGCCTCCAAGTTTTCGATCAAAGACCTAGGTGAAATTTCTTACTTCCTGGGAATGGAAGCAATACATCATCCAACGGGTTTATTTCTTAATCAGCAAAAGTATGTGCATGATTTGCTTGTGAAATTTAATATGGAGGGAGCAAAGATCTCGAGCACGCCACTCAGCTCCTCGGCACGACTTTCACTTACTGATGGTCCTATGCTCTTAGATTCAACTTCCTACCGAAGCCTCAT
Source organism: Ehretia macrophylla (assembly GCA_037974665.1). Taxonomy (NCBI): domain Eukaryota; kingdom Viridiplantae; phylum Streptophyta; class Magnoliopsida; order Boraginales; family Ehretiaceae; genus Ehretia; species Ehretia macrophylla. Next base: position 8,065,628 of record CM075764.1, on the reverse strand, counting down.
AGGCGCATTGCAGTACCTTGTTTTAACACGACCAGATATTGCGTATGTTGTAAACAAACTAGCTCAGTTCATGCATGCCCCTCGTCAGCCTCATTGGACTGCAGCTAAACGACTTCTTCGTTATCTCAAGCATACCATTCAATTTGGTCTCTTCATTCGAAAATCTCCTAGCCTCTCACTCACAGCCTATTCAGATGCGGATTGGGCAGGTAATAGAGATGATTACACGTCCATTTCATCCTATGTCATCTTTCTCGGCAACACACCGATATCTTGGTGCTCTAAGAAATAGCGCACAGTCGCAAGGTCCTCCACTGAGGCGGAATACAGATCTGTTGCTGCTACCACGGCTGAATTGTGCTGGCTTACTCAGTTGCTAAGAGAATTACATGTCTCACTCTTGACCAAACCCAGGTTGCTTTGTGACAATATTGGTGCCACATTCTTGTGTGCCAACCCTGTATTTCATTCTAGAATGAAACATCTAGCTTTGGATTACCATTTTGTACGCGATAAGGTCTCCACTGGCTTCATGGAGGTGGCTCATATCTCAACTCATAATCAACTTGCGGATGCTCTCACGAAGCCGTTGCCGAAGACACGATTTCTTGATCTAAGGTCCAAGCTGGGTATTGCCGATGGCTCTACCCTCTTGCGGGGGGCATATTAGACAAGAGTCCAGCCTCCCTAGTTCTCTCAACAGACCGCTCAACACGTAGCCTAGAATAGTGCATCTTATCTCTGGATAAGTTTAGTTTTGTAATTCATATATTTGTTATCTTATCATGTACACTTTGTATATTTAAGAGCACATACAAAGGTCAATTGAATGTGATACAGTTCATCAACTATCCTCTCTATAATGGTTTATTTTGATTTGGCCAACCAACCCTGTAAAACATGGCACGCCACTCGGTTGGCAATAGCATTCTTCTAATTTACAAGACATAAATTGATTGGCGAGACCACTGATTAATGACCTTTGGAATAAATTTATTGGCAGTGGCAATTAATTAAAATAAAATAAAATGAACATGGAAATATACGATTCTTTTTCCGAAAACATGTTTTTGGAAGATAATTTTATTAGATGGCAATGAAGTTTTCGCCTTAATCTAGAATATATATACATATATAAAAAGATCGACTTTTGAGTTTTTCTAGTAGAAGATATATCAGTGGTTTGCAGCAGCCGAGCATGATGACCAAGACTTTGCTATACAGGAATAATAAATAAAAGAACATGAATTCACATTAGAATGCGTCTGGTGGTAGTTGTCAACACTTAAATTCCAAAACGCTAAAAGACAACTAGATAGTTTGGAAAAGTCTATGAAAGGCATAATTCTAGGTATCAACCTATTTTTTCTTTCTTTTATTTATTTATTCTCGTAGATGTCAACGTCAATGTACTACTTATTGGAAAGAATTCCTATTCTCTTTTTCCTCTTTCTAATATATGCTTTTTCTATTTTCTTAGGAACAACGGGCATTTAATCAAGGAAAAACAACGTACACAGTCCTGTTTGTTTTACTTTTTTTTTTTTTTTTCAAATTAGTCCCCATTACTTCAAGTAATTCAAATCAGTTAATTCTCAATATTTTTAAGAAAGTGTTAATTAATCAGAAAGGAATAGTAACACAGGGGGTAAATTGATTAAAGTAACATAATATCTACATAAAATTTTAATATAGTCCCAAAAGTTTACAAATAAATTCAATTGAGTTCCTATGAAAAATTAAAAGATTTCTTTAGTTTAAACTCTGTGAAAAATTGAATATGAGATTGATGTACCAAATAAATTTCATAATATAGCATAAATTAGAGTAAATGAAATGCAGATACTAAAGAAATTCATTAATGTTCTTTCATTTTTTCATATCAATAATCTTTAATATGTCACTCTTAATTCTATTTCTTCAATCTTAAATTACTGATAGAGGCTATTGAGAAATCTCCTTTAAACAAATATGACGACAAACAATACAAAGAGGGCACTCAAATAAAAAAATTACAGAAGGTAATGTCAAACCCAAATCAAGCCGATAATGTCATAATTTGCTCATTCCAAAATCTCACTCAGAGTGGTGGCTTGTGTGTTTTGATGATTCCTGGTTATTTCAACTTGTTTTCGGGGGCTCGCTGCTGTTCTGACTTTGAGATATATATAAGAGAAACACAGATAAAGAAGGTAATTAATCAATATTATTTTTACTTCACATTGCATCAGTGCACATCACTATGGTGCATAAGTACCAGACTATACAGCTTCCATTATTTATATATGACAGAGACTTGGAAGTGTTAACTATAGCGGAGTACTATATTGTTATAGTGAATTTGCTCAAGGGCAAAACACCACCCTATAGTTGGTCCCTCCAGGGCACGTAAATGTACTAGTTTGGTCATCTTTGGGATAGCTATACGCATCTGGGCACCTTTCTTTGAAGAAGCTAGAGAGGGGTGTCGGTCCACAATTACCAGAATTGCAACAATATTGATCAGTCTTGAACACCGTACATGGGCTGTTGCATCCTCCAGGAGCTCTCAATTCATTTGGACATTGACCATTTATATCCGCAGTACATCTAATGCCGCGGGCGCACCCGTTCGAGGTAGGACTAAAATCCATTGGTACATTGAATCCATCAACAAGTGATATGTCGAAAAAATCAAGGTTGTTAAATTGGTTTAGGGCATATTCAGCTAGGGTGTTAGGGGGTACACCATAGGAGTTGCATTCAAGTACTCCATTGCAATCGCCAGATTGACATCTACCACGACCATTCTCGTCAAAGATGCAACCTGTTCTTGCCCAGATTCGAGCTTGTTTCGTGCCGGCAGGGACATTGATGTTCCACACTTGGCCGGGGTCTAACCGCCTGCCACCACCAATTGGTACAGAAGCAGCCCAGACAGTGAAGGGACAATTGTTTCGGATTTCAAAATTGGCCGCATTGATGTAGGTGCAAAGGAGGGCAATCAGCAAGAAAATGGAAATGGGGAGAGATTTGAACAAGGCTTTCATGGCTGGAAATGTAAGAAATTAAACTGTAAGATTTCTTAAGTTTCTGGTGTCCACAAGCTTGCCCATAGGTTTGGTATTTATAGAGTAACTCACCATGACCTTGTTAATTATGAAAAGTCTTGATACAGACGATGACTTGGAGCAGATCTACATGAATGCAAGTCTTGTTCAAGAAATAGCGCTGCTATTTTTTTCTTCCGAATGGAAACACTTGCATGTAATGGCGAAGCTAATAGGGGGTTAGTGGGATTGTAACCTTACTAGAACCATCTTTACTTGCATGGCTCCTTCGTCCAGACGTCAAATACGAACTTTGATGGATTGAAGTGAAAGCTAATTAAAATTACAACTCAGCAATATTGGTGATTAATTACTTCAGGGCGGAGCCAAAAAATTTTATCAGTGGGAGTTAAAAATCATAATTTTTAAATTATACGAATATTTTTTTTTCTTCAGTGGGAGTTAATTAATTTTTTTAACTAAAATTACATAGATATCTAATTTTTCAAAAAATACATAAAAATTTTAACGTTTTTATGGGCCAGTGAGTGGCTAAAATCCATAATTTTTAAACTATACGACAATTTTTATTTTTTAGTGGGGGCTAATTAATTTTTTTAAACTAAAAATACATAGTATCTAATTTTTTTTAAAAAAAATACATAAAAATTTTAATATTTTTATAGATCAGTGGAGGCTGCAGCCCCCACTGGTCCTTACATGCCTCCGGCCCTGAATTACTTCATCATGTTAACCTTCCATGCATGCGGTGTTGGCAATAGCATATATGCGGTATACATATGTTGAACATGCATGGTTCTCTGTATATAACGCTTGAGAGCAAAAGGAGAGGGTTTGGATGATTGATCAGATGCTAATGGATTGGATTGTTAATTTATTAAGAAAGCATCTAAATCTTAATTGAATATTAAACAAAATTAACCTAAATTTTTTTTTCAATTTATTTTCTGCTTCCGCCAATTTTTTTTTTCTTCCACCGATTCTTTTTCTTCATCCACTTTCTTGTTAGGTGCAAAACAAAGTAGCCTACATCCTGCTTTTGCCCTGCTTTAAGATATCTTGACCTTAATCTCAAAACTTGTCTCTCTGTTGTTCTTGCCTAATAATAGCCCTCTAAAGAATCAAGACAACAAAAGTTGAAAAACGATTAAAAGTAATCAACTAATTTACATGTTTTTAGCAAGACATTAAAAGGACCTTACGGGTATAAATATATATAAATAGAAGTAGAAACAGATAACATACCAAGAATACAAGCGACTCATTGTCCACACGCCAAATAACAGACAACTAATGCATTCTGCAATCATAATTAGAACCCATGTTAGTAAGCCAGAAGGAAAAATTATTGGTCAATTCGAACTAATATCAGTCTATCACATATTGGTATGACCTCCGCATGTGAACCCCACAAATCATAAGATACGAGAGACTAATGGATACTTGTTTAATTTTCTATCAAATACTATCCAGTAAGTCCGAACTGATTCAGTGTTTCACATATTAGTAGAATTTACATGTGAGAGTTCTACTAACTATGTAAGAGATGGGTCAATTTTTTTGAAGTAGGTTACACAATGATGCAGAAAAGGTGGCAGAGGAGGAAAGGGAGATACCAACCTTGTTGATTTTATGCAGAGGGGGAAAGAGAGAGACCAACCTTGTTGATGTTATGTGTAAAATCATCTTCAATAGAATCAGATGAATAATTACCAAGATTATTCATAAGCTTGTTAGTGATAATCATCATTAACAATAAGACTCAACTATAATATAATGTTATTTTTTAAGTCGTAGACCTTCAGACTTGACACGAATGCAAACAAACACATGCTCCCATTTCTCAAGTTCTAATTCTGAAGCATTTAACTAAGCATCTTCAATGTACAGTGAAGATAATGAAACGGTGGGAAAAAAAAATTTACAGAGAAATAAATTGGAAAAGATTTTGGGTTGATTTTGTTTGATACTTAATAAAAGGTCTCAATGCTTTCTTTGTAAACGAACAGTCAAATTCTTCCTGAATAACATTATTGCACAAATAATATTATTAGATAATTCAAATCCGATGATAATTGCTATTTTCTTATATGAAAGTGTACACTACATTTATGTCTACAAAAACAGAAAACATAAATCTAGTGACGAAATTCTCGATTAATAATTACACAATAATGATTAGATTGATATCCAAACATGTAAGAAATTCCCTCATTCTTCATTTAAACCTTATTCTAGTATTTGTAGCTTTCTCTTGAACCATTTGATAAAATATTCTTTTTGACTTCGGTGAATTAGGAGATCATATGATTGTAAACCACTCATTAATGACCCTTGGAATAACCTTATGGCAGTGGCCATTAATTAAAATAAAAAAATGAACATGGAAATATATAATTCTTTTTCCGAAGACATGTTTTTGGAAGATAATTATAGTAGGTGGCAATGAAGTTTTCACCTTAATCTAGAATCCAAAAAAAAAAAGGGCTTTTGAGTTTTTCTAGCAGAAGATATATCTGTAAACATTCTACCAAACTTTGTTTCGGATGCTTGTAGCTTTTTTTTTTTAACTTTTTATTTTAGTACAATGAAAGTGAAAGTTTAGATTAAAATAAAAAAATTTCATATATGTAAATACATTAATGATGCAAAAATTAGGTTCTTGAAGAACTCGATGTCAGCTTAGCTGGTCAAACATAGTTTTCATAGTTTTGATTTGGTGAAGGGTTTTTATCTGCAAGATAGAGTACACAAGTTAGTGAAATTCAGGAGTATCTAAATTAACACTCTGATACTCAAGTTAATAAAGAAAATTAAATATGTCTCGACTGTATAAAAATAAGCAAAGCAGTGTTGAAAATTTGGAATGACGGCTTTGCCCTTTTGTTTGGTACGATGACGACTACAATAGGGGTGAAGGTGTTGTCCCCAGGCAATCAAAGAGCTGCTGGCAAGAGTCATCTATACAAAGGGCTTTTGGATTTTTTCATTAGAAGAGATCATTCGTTTGCAGCCGTCAAGCATCTCTTGAATCTCATGCATGCGTGAAACGACTTTCGCTATACAAAATTAATAATGATGCATGGACGAACATGATTTCCATAGGAACAAAGTCTAAAAGCATTGGTTAACATTCAATTACAGAACAGGTAAAAGACCACTTGGGTGGAAAAGTCCAAGAAGAGATGGTTATATTTCTAGGCATCAAACATGATCTACTACTTCATGGAAAGAGTTCCTTTTTCTATTTTTCTTAGGATCAAATAGATGGCTCATATATTCACCCTATCCATGGATTTAATCAGAATCAACTATAATCTCCTCCACCATATGGGATCAAGAATTAATGGACTATCCATATTGAAAAAAGGACCGTGATTCAAAAGTAGAAATGAACGACTATATTAGAGAGGAATTAAGGCGAGGAGACCATGGGTGGATACAAAAAGTTTTCTTAGCAGGGTTGAAACATATAATTGAAAATTTATATATATACATTTTTTTTAATGAGGAATAATTATTTATTTTTTTAACTAAGTATACATAGATATTTAATTTAAAAAAAATATATATATATAAAATTTTTAACATTTTTTCGAACTAGTGAACTTTATGCATAGCACCATGGAGGAGACTTATTCCCACAGTACTCTAACCTATTATTTCCTGACCCTCGCCTGTCCATGAGTAACTATATAAGAAGTCGTATGAGTCACTCTTTCAAAGCTTAATGAAGCTTTGGTCATTGAAGAGAAAGAATTATAATATGAAGTTACGGAGGTAATGTCAAACCCAAAGCCAATAACGTAATAATTATTTGATCGCATACTGGACTGATCCATTAATTTTCGATATATAAGAGAGAGAGAGAGAGAGAGAGAGAGAGAGAGAGAGAGAGGTACGTAACTCAATATTATTATTGGTATACATTGCATCAGTGCACATCACTATGTGTGCATAAAGTTATTGACACAACTTCCAAATTTCATAACAAGACTTGGAAGTCTTTATGATTGCGGACTATATTTGTAGTGAATTTGGCTAAGGGCAAAACACAACCCTATAGTTGGTCCCCCTAGGACAAGTAAATAGACTAGTTGGGTCATCCTTAGGATAACTATAAGCATCTGGACACCTATCTTTGAAGAACATAGAGAGAGGTGTTGGTCCACAAGGACCAGAATTGCAGCAATATTCATTAGTCTTGTACACCGTACATGGGTTGTTGCATCCTCCGGGAGCTCTCAATTGACTTGGACACTCTCCATTTATATCTTCAGTACATCTAATGCTGCGAGTGCACCCGCCCGAGGTAGAACTAAAATCCACTGGCACATTGAATCCATCAACAAGTGATATGTCGATAAAATCATTGTTGTTATCTTAGTTTAGGGAATATTCAGCTAGGGTGTTAGGGGGTACACCATAGGCGTTGCATTCAAGTACTCCATTGCAATCGCCGGTTTGACAACTACCACGACCATTCCCATCAAAGTTGCAATCTGTTCTTGCCCAGATTCGAGCTGATGTCGTGCCGGCAGCGACATCAACGTTCCACACTTGGCCATTGTCTAGCTGCCTGCCACCACCAATTGGTACAGAAGCGGCCCACACAGTGTAGGGACAATTGTTTCGGATTTCGAAAGTAGCCGCATTGGTGTAGGTGCAAAGGAGGGTAATGAGCAACAAAATGGATATGGGGAGAGATTTGAACAAGGCTTTCATGGCTGGAACCTGGAAGGAAAGAAATGAAACTATATTGGATTTCTTCTTAAGACGTTTATGGTATCTACAAAGCCATCAAAGGTTTGGTATTTACAAAGTAACTCACCATGACGACCTTGTTGAAAAGTCTTGATAACGATGATCATTTGGACCAGATTGATAACATGAATGCAAGTCTAGGTCCAGAAATAGTGCTATTTTTTTTTTTTCCCCACAAAATTGAAAGACTTGCATGTCTCCTTCTTCCAGACGTCAAGTACGAGATTTGATAAAATGGATTCAAGTGAAAGCTAATTAAAATTACTACTCAGCAACGGTGATTAAATTTTTTTTTTTTTTTTGATTCAGGGGAGGTTTAAGACCGTACAACGTAATCAACAATGATGATTAATTACTGCATCATGTTAACCTTCTATGCATGTGGGGTCAGCAATATCATATACGGTATATGTTAAAAATGCATGCTTCTCTATATAAACGCTTGAGAGCAAAAGGAGAAGGATTAATGATTGATCAGATGATAATTGCTATTTTCTTAAGAGAAATGCTATATTCCACTATATTTTTAACACTCAAATATCACTTCTTATGTGTATACTTAGTTGACATACTAAAAGAAGAAAGATAAATTAAAAAATTAATTATTTTAGTATATTAACTAAGTATACATATACGAAGTGGTATTTGAGTGATAAAAATAGAGTGATATATAAACGTCAGAACATGTATACGGATCATTTATGCCTAAAAAAATTGAAGACATAAAATTAGTGACGAAATTCTCGATTAATAATCACATAATAATGATTACATTAATATCCGAATATGTAAGAAATTCCTTCATTCTTCATTTAAACATTGATTCTGGTATTTGTAGCCTCTTGAACCATTTGATAAAATATTCTTTTTGACTCCCCAAAGTTTAATTTTGCCTTGAAATTGGAGGCTCTTAAAACTTTATTTCACACACTCTCTTATTACTTGGAGCATGTGTATGTATGTATACGTATGCGTCTTTGGCCTAGGGGGTGCCCTTATTGATAGACTTGAGATACTGTATTTTATGGTAGACATGTATCATCAAAGGCAGATCAAAAATATTTCTTAATAGGGGGTAAGTAATTATAGAAACCAAAATTAGTGTGTGATAGTTAAGTCGGAACCGAATTAATAGGGGTTAAGCCTAAGTAATTATAAAAATCAAAATAAGTGTGCGTAGTTAAGTCGGGACCCAAATCAATAATCTTGCCGACTGAAAATATATAAGAATTTTACAACGTATTGTGCGGCTGATGAAGGCTACAATCCACACAACATAAAAAGTAGATATACCTATGTGTACCACCTATGACATTATATATCTACTTATGCATTTACTTTTTTAAATGTAAAACCCAATAGAATGGTTTACTTTGATTTGTCCAACTAACCGTGTAAAACATTGGAATGATAACGGTTTGGATAATCGCAAAAAATGATAAAATTGTAATCAAAACTATTTAGCAAATAACAAATAATCATAACCGTAACTAAAATCTAACGGTTTTCAAAACCAATAACCATAACCGTAACTGTTAAAGATTTAAAAAACTGCGGTTAAGTATAATCGTAACCGTTTAACTAAAAAATAATGAGTTTAAATAAAAAACCTAAAAAAATGTAAGAAAAATTAGTTTAAATGTAAAGAAATAAAAAATAAAAGAATCCAAACCAATAATAAAACTTGAAATAAATTACATAATAATTTTATGAGCAAAAATCAAAATCAATAAGTTATGCAAAGATAAATTTATTCTCAAGCGCCGAGCGAGAAATGTCTTTTCTTTCGTTTCGGTAAGTAAAGATGACAATTTTTAAAAATATAAATATTGATTTAATAGGTTTAGTCCATCTTTTTTAATTGAGTTTAGTTCACTTTTCTTAATTGAGTTTAGTTCAAATTTATTATTATTTTATTGTCATAGTTTTCTCAATCATCTTAAGATCTTATCATATAGATATAGCATGCGCTTTAACCCATTTTGTTTTTTGAGAGAAATATAAAATCATTTCCACCCTTTCACTTCGAGATTCTAATCTCAATACAAAGAGAAGAGACATCCTCATATTTTTCTCTTCAAGACTTGGATTCGATTGCTTGCGGTTTCTTCTTGAACTAAATGACAGGAGGGGATGTATATAATATTTGTATGTCAGACTACAATTGAAAGGCAAAATTATCGATGTAAGTATTGGATTGTGTATTATAGCATGCAAATTGTTGTAGTCTTCTTTGATTTTAACAAAGAAGATTACATGCTTGTAAAACTTTACCGAACCTTAATTATTCTTGAAATTGAACTTCTTGAACATGAATTCGCACTCTCTCTTGCTTGAAGCATGTCTAGATGAGAAATATGTGTATTATTTAGCCTTACTAACCCCAATTTATAAACTTGAGATGAGGAGAATCATAATGGGACTTTTACATTTACAATTGTTATTACTGCTTGACCAAAAACAAAATACCGATATTTATTTGTTTTTAGAAGAGATGCTTATTAATGGAGATTTAAAAATTAGCTTGTAAGACATGTGGCACCAAAATCTCATTATCTAGATCACATTATATATTACCGAGTCTTTTAAAATAACTTTGATTGGCGAAATAAAATATTAAATATGACGACCCTTCTTGAATTGAAATATAAAAGGCACATGAAATTCTTCCTGAATATGTTTATTAAAGATAATTAAACATGTGATGTCAATATATAATTGGCTAGGAACTTTTCAAATTGACGAAATAGATTGGGTTTTGGAATTTTTCCAGTGGAAGACATCAGTCGATTGCAGCAGCCAAGCAATTTTCGACTCTCACGTATGAAATTAAGGGCTTTTCTGTACAGATTAATTCATGGACGAACACGACTTCTCACAAGAAAAGTCTAAGTGTACTCACTTAATTCCAAAACGACATCAACACTCAATTCCAAAACAATAACTAGATTGGAAAAGACAAAGAAGGGATAATTCTAGATATCAATCTGGACACGGTACTTCATGGAAAGAATTTCTACGTCTTTACTGTTTTTATTTTTATTTTATTTTATTTCTTTTCCCTTTTTACAGGATTCATATACAGAAGTTTAACTCTGAAGAACAACTCAAGAATGAAATTATGCAGTTAGGTAGGATGAAATTGGATGGGGGTAAAAAATATAGGAGAACCTCTTTGAACAATGTAATTTGTCTGAATTGGAGCCTTGGGGATATTTGTATGTAATAGTGCTCACTTTGGTTGTTTTTGGATAGGATCTTGTATATGATTTTGAGTTTGATTTTAATGAAATATTTTGCTTAATTACTTAGCAAAAAAAAAATTTGCCGTGATTTTTTTTCAATAATGGTATTGAATAATGTCACGTGTTAAAAATTAAATAAAATCAACGAAATAAAATAAAATCTTCTTTAAACTAGACTTGTAAACCACAATTAGTAATATCAACATATGAAAATATTACAAAATCCCTGAACAAATTGAAGACAGACAAATAACTAAACTAAATGAAGGAAATCAGACACGAGGTTATGTGCAAGGGCAGATTTATCTTGGGGCAACCTCAACTGACTCCAAAAGTAGGACTATTAAAAAGTGAATTATACCTGTATTTTTTTAAAATGTAGGTATTTTTCATTTCAAACATTAATTTAGCTTTCACTGAATTTTTTTTTTTTCATATATGAGTGTTAAATTACATATTTTTAGCCCCTAATGAGCAAAAATTATAAATCTGCCCCTGGTTATATGGTCAATTGACTCCAAAAAGCAAAAAAACAAAGAGAAAAAACCTTCAAATTTTAATACTTGATTCATGGTATTAAATTTATGGAGTACATGTATGGTCCATTTCTCTTATTTCCTTGTCAGTCAAATTATCTTGTACATGATCATTTAAAAAATATATATATATATATATTTTTTCTGAATCACAAATGTAATTATGCGATTAAGATTAATTTGAAAGCCATAGAAGCTATGCACTTTGTGCATTTCCTGTGGGTACATATAACATATGTGCAGTAACAAGATGCTTCGAAACAGATCAATGGAACGTTGTCTTGAAATACAGCACTAGAAAATAAAATTAAAATGAGGAGTAATTGAATTAAAGGGGTCTTTTCATCCTCATTTATCAAATCAGTTGATAGATAATTGAAATACATGAAACCTCCATTTATATGTAAAGAAATACATTAAGATTATTATAACATGCTTTAAACTGCTTGATTTGTCCTCAGTGAATATGGTTGTTTGTCTGCCTTTAGTTTAGCCGGAAATTTTTCCTGAAGTCTAATACCAGTTGAAGAAAATTGCACGCAAGGTATAAATTGTGAATGAACCAAATCCGATGACAAATTCTGAATACCATATTTATTCTTGAGTTCTTTGAGATATGGAATTATAAGTGGAATAATATCGTTCACTTTACATATAACATACATACTAAGTTTCCTTAGACTAAAAACATAATTAGTGATGAAACTAGTTCATTTAGAGAGGGGTCCAAGCTTTTTTATTTATTTATTAAAACATATGTAATTTTTTTTAAAAAATGTTAGCACCTGTAATACCCGAGATTTTTAGCAGTTAAAATAAAATAAAAAATATATATATATGTAAGTGATAATAAATAGAAGAGTATTTATTTTGTGGGTTTAATTTTACAATTATTGAGTTTGAGAGTTACAACTATTTATATTTCACACATCAATGACATAATTAAGAATTAATTGGGAGTTACAAATTCATTAGTGGGAATTGGAAGGGTAGGATTTACAAGTCTATGTATTTCTACTGTTATAATACTCATTTCATAACTAGGAATTAGCAAACTTAAATATTATCTTTTTACAAAAAAAACAAAAAACAAAAAGAGAGCAAAAGGTTTGGCAACAGTGAAGTACAAGTCTTGAGACTAAGTTCATTGTGGTTACGGCGAAGCTTAATAATCTCATTTGGATTCAAGTAGAGTTCTTCTCGTGTCTCTTGAAAGGTAGGTACTCACAATTTTTTAGTTTTTGTTACGAATAAATATTTTATAGTATTTTTTATTCAAAGTGAAAGACTTTATTTTTATAAAAGCTTTAATCACATTTATTATATTTTATTTAGTAAATAGTTAATGAAGATTTGATTTACTAAAATAGATTTGAAAATTTAGTTTTATGAGATAACTGTGTTTACTTGCTTTACAAAAATTAGATTTGCTAAATGACATTGGCATGACACATGTGAAATTCACTAAGTCTTCGTCTTTGAAAAGTTAGCTTATGGAAATTATACATGTGATTTTTATACACAAGTCGACTATGATTGATCTTCGATTTGTGTCCCTTCAAGGGGCTAATCTTTGTAACTTTGTATACGCTATGAGATGCATTATTCGAAATTAGTTTCGATCTTTTTGTATTTGTGGATCTTCGTATGACTACATGGATTTGTAGCGCTTTGTGTGGCTTTTCGTGATCATAGTCGCTTGTTAACCATATACTTTGATGCTTAATCTGTATACTTCGACAATCTGTTTCAAACTTTGTAAATATAACTATTATTGTTAAGTGAGGTATTTGTCAAAATTATTTTTTTGAGTCATGCCAACGTGCTAGGAAGTTGTGGTGTACTTACTGGGCTTGTAGCTCACTCATCGTTATGATTTCAGATTATGAAGACAAATTCTACAATGAAGTAGGAGAATTAGAGCGTAAAGTTCGTGTTGATTGTTGGTATGTAAAAGGGGTGCGAGGGATTAATTTTAGAATATGTCTTAACTTATTAGTTAGCTCTTGTATTTGATGTAAGCATGACCAATATGAGATTTTCTGACATTTTGAATTTTGGTGTTTCCTAAGCATTTGTACGTACATGAGGAATTTAGTTACAATTTGTGGTATTTTATGATTATTTTAAAAGTGCTGCTTGAGCCTTGCACTAAGAGTACGGCAATTGTTACGTGTCATACGTGTACAGATTTGGTTTCGAAACGTGACAACACCATTCTAATTTTTTTACATTTATTTATTGTCAATCTTTTTAATTGAATTTTAGCTCTTCAAAATCAAATTCTTGATTCCGTCTCTAAATCTAGCATAAGAAAAAAAGAAAGTTTTGCTCTGTTTGAAGCAGCAGTAATGCCATCGACGAGCTCCTATCTAAGGATAATTTGCTAATGAAATCAATGTCAAAGACAAATGTGAGCAACATATTTTACAAATTAAAGAGATCTCAAGGTGGAATATATAGCTCCTTGGAGGTTCAGCCATAGATTCTGCTCGTAGATGGCAAGTGAATGCATCAGTAATAGTGAGTAGAAAAATATCTTCTTGCCTTAAAAAACTCCCGAGACCTCTGCATAAAAGTGTTTTGCGTTCAGGAGCATCAACTTTCCCCGTGCATTATTTTAACTTAATCGTGCATTTTAAAAAGAGTAAATCTCATTTTTCCCGATGAGTTCTTAGATAAAACTCAAATACCCACATAAATTTATTATTTTACCCAAATTCTCCTATAGTATCAAATTCACCCAAACAAAGCCTTAATGCTAAGGCATTTTGGTCTTTCACTTTTTAAACAAAAAAAAAAAACCAAAAATTACTCAACCCCTCCCCCTCCCCCTCCCTCTCTGAAACATTCGCACACACAAAACACACTTCTTTCCTCGATCACACACACACACACAAAAACAAACTGACTCCAGTGTCCTCTACCATCTATCAGCCATGAAACCAACAACCACAACAACAAAAGAAGTAGATAATAGATCAAGAATACATACATAGTTTTCTTAGAAAAAATGGTATTGATTTTAGTACTGAGTTTTTATCACAGATCACAACTTGGATAGATTCAGCCAAACACAAATAAATAAATACCCAGTACTGTACAAAGCTATCAAACACTTTACTAGTACATATATAGAGGACATTTATCTTGAATAGATTAATCATATATTCATATATTGAAGCTCTGCAGGCTTATATATGTATATATATAATCGACTTAGATAGCAATATCCTTCAAATTCAGTAATCAAAGAGCTTTGTACTATAAATCTTACAACAAATTGATCACAACAGAAGCTCAAACCAAACAACATCTTTTAATCCTTTGAATCAACAACAAAGTAGAAGAAAAATCCAGCCAACGAGGAAGACAATGACAGGTATAAATCACCAAGTAAATATGGATCAAAAGCCATTGCCTTAACTTGTCAACGAAGGTTGCAGGGCGTGATTGGATCCACTAGGAGAATTGCCGGGCAACGACGAGTTGATTACCAGCAATGGCGTGGCTATCGAATGGTGGGATCGCGTTTTACCAGCGGGTCGGGTTCGAGGGTAGAAGACAGGGCTGCTCTATTTCCTTGCAGTCTTGCAGAGGCTAATGCTTCAACTTTCCTGAAACACCTTGTTTATCCTCTCTGATGGAATTTTATAGAATTTACCCACAAAATATCACAACATATGTCTAGATTCTTATCTCAACATATTCCAAAATCATATGTTCAGAGTTTACTTTTATAAAAATATCACAAGATATTGATAGGAATAAGAAGTCACTATATGTGCATACAACTTCATTATTTTCAACAAGCCTTCAAAGTCTTTATTATTGCAGAAGTATAAGATATATAGTGAAAATTTGGCTAAGGGCAAAACACAACTCTATAGTTAGTTCCTCCGGGACAAGTGAATAAACTAGTTGGGTCATCTTTGGGATAACTATAAGCATCTGGACACTTATCTTTGAAGAATCTAGAGAACTCAGTTGGGCCACAAGTACCAGAATTACAACAATATTCATCAGTCTTGAACACAGTACATGGATTGTAGCATCCTCCAAGAGCTCTCAAATCATCTGGACACTGTCCATTTATATCTGCAGTACATCTAATGCTACGATTGCATCCATTGGAGTTGGAACTAAACTCCATTGCCACATTGAAGCCCTCAACAAGTGATATGCTGATATAATCAAGGTTGTTATCTTGGTTTAGGGAATATTCAGCAAAGGTGTTGGGGGGTGCACCATTGCCTGTGCATTCAAGAAATCCATTGCAATCACCAGTTTCACATCTACCACGGCCATTTACTAGAAAGGTGCAATTTGTTCTTGCCCAGATTCGAGCATCTCTTGTGCCGGCAGGGACATCAATGTTCCATGTTCGGCCGGTGTTTAGCTGCCTGCCACCACCAACTGGTACAGAAGCAGCCCAGACAGTGAAGGGACAATTGTTTCGGACTTCAAAAGTGGCTGCTTCTGTGTAGGTGGTGCAGAGGAGGCTAATGAGCAAAGAAATGGAGATGGGGAGAGATTTGAACAGGGCTCTCATGTCTGGAAGAACTGAAACTATTGAAGTTATGAATTTTCTGGTGTCTACAAGCGCAAAGGTTTGATATTAGTAGATAAATTTAAGCATGGCCTTGTTGAAAAATCTTGATATAGATGATGATAACTTGGATTAGATTGATATGATAGAAAAGTCACGGTCAAGAACTGGTGCTATTGTTACTCGCCCAACGGGGAAAGACTTGCATGGCTGCTCCGTCCAGACGTCAAATACAAATTACTTCGACGGATTCAGGTGAAAGCTAATCAAAATTACTATATGTCTCTTCAAAACTTGAATTCAAGTGCTTGTAGTTTACTCTTGGAACTAATTAATTGACAAGTATTCGTACGTGGTCCATTAAAAATTAAAAAATGTATATAAATATTAAATTATGTACGATAAGCATATTAAAATAAAATTTTAAATCACACCAGCTAATTAATTTAGTCTTCTTTGACTTTAACCAAAAAAAAAGATCACATACTTGTATAAACGCGTGTAACTTTAGCCTTACTAACCTGCGTTTATAAGCTTGAGAGTTGAGATAAGTGGAAATCATATATAATAGACTTCTTTACATCTACAATATTTAATACTTCTTGATAGAAAAAAAAAAAAAAAAAACAAGATTATCTATTAGTTTTTTTCAAAAGAGATGCTTATTAGTAGAATAGTTTAATTCGATTTCCAAATTGGCTTGTGTAAAATGTGGCACCACTTATCATCGGCAAACCACATTCCTAATGACGACCTTTGAAATAATTTATATCGATGAAATAAAAGATAATGGTCCTAATTGAAATATAAAAGACACGAGAAAATACATATAAATTTTCATTTCTGAAAATGTCTTCTGGAGGCAATTAAACAACGAGTGTCAATTCATAATTGGCCACAGATTTTCAAATGCTCAGAAAAAATCCGCTTTTGGATTTTTCGTGTGAAGACATGAGTCGTTTGCGGCAGCCAAGCAATTCTCTACTCTTACGCATGAAAGGACTTTGCTGTACAGATTTATTTCCATGGACTTCACACAAGAAAAGTCGAAGGATAGATGTCAACGCTTAATTCCAAAACGATAATTAGAGTAGAAAAGTCTATGAATGGATAATTCTTTTACGGGAGGCTTAAGTTTTTTTTATATTATAAAAATATTATATATTAATTTTAAAAATTAATTTTGAAATTTTTTACATTTAAAATAAGAATTATACCACAATTAATAATTTCAACATATGAAAACAAGGACGAAATTACTAAATTGAATATGAAGGCAAATCAAACATGAGCTTGTGTGCGTGATTGGTTCTTAATCTCACCATTTGTGAATATCATACACCGTCAATTGACTCCAAAAAGCTAAAGAACACCAAAAAATAAAAAAATAAAAAATAGAAAAGAAAAAAAGGAACCGACTTCAATACTTGATTCATGACCATATGGGGTATTACACGTATTGTCAGTCAAATCATCTTGTACACGACCATAACACACGTAACTCATTTTTTGTCTGATAACCAACGTATACGTAACAACAAACGTAATTTAATCAGAATTAATTTGAAAGTCGTGGAAGCTGCGCATGCAATTTGTGCATTTCCCTTGGGGTACATTTGTGCAGTAACGCGATGCTTCGAACAGATGATGGAACGTTTTCATGAGAATGAGGTTTTAGATGCGCTCTTCCACATTACCAATCATGGAAGCTTTTCTTGTTATTTTCTTATATAAGTTTTACCAGCTATGCATGTTTTACAAATCTAGTAAAAAAAAAAGAAGATTTGATTTAGTTATTAACACCAATTGAAGAAAATTTCGGGAAAAAATATATTGTAAATGAACCAAATCCGATGAAGAAATAGACCTGATTCGGGAATTTAGTAGCTGGTTTTGTAAATAAGGACCAATTAAAATTAAAGGGACTTTTCATGATTCTCATTTAAGAAATCAGTTGATAGATATTTGAAATACATGAAACCTCTATTTATATATAAAGAAATACAATAAAGAATAACATGCTTTAAGCAGCTTGATTTGTCCTCATTTAATTCGGTTGTTTGTCTGCCTTTAATTTAGCGGGTGATTTTATTGTTATTTTCATATATAATTTTACTAACTGAGCGTGCATATATGGTTTACAAGTCTAGTAAGAAATATTTGATTTAGTCATTAACACCAATGGAAGAAAATTGTATTGTAAGTGAACCAAATTAAATCCGACTAATAAATAGACTTGATGAGGAGTAAGTAGTTTTTTGTAGATATATATTTTACATAGAATTAGTGCACATAACTATATGTGCATCAACTTATTAACTTTTATTGACACAACTCCTCTCTAAATAGAAATAAATTCACTTACAAGACCAAGCCCTACTAAGCCTACCACCCGTGGCATCGAGTTTATCCATCTCTCGAAGCCCAAGAAGTGGCAGGATGGCTTTGTTGGGCCAACGCAAATTGCAACTGAAGAAAATTTCGAGAAAACTATATTGTAAATGAACCAAATTCGATGAAAAAATAGACCTGATTCAGGAATAAGTAGATTTTGTAAATAAGTATTTTACATTGCATTAGTGCACATAACCATATGTGCATTCACTTATCGACACAACTTCCATTTTTTTATAACAAGCCACGGAAGTGTATTTATTATTGCAAAACTATACTGTTCGTGAATTTGCTTAAGGGCAAAACACTACCTTATAGTTTGTTCTTTCGGGGCAAATAAATGTAGTAGTTGGGTCATCTTTGGGGTATGTATAAGCATCTGGGCATCTTTCTTTGAACAACTTGGAGAAGTCTGTTGACCTACAATTACCAGAATTGTAGCAATATTGATCAATCTTGAACACAGTACATGGATTGTTTGCACCTCCCACGAACTTTTAATTGATTTGGACATTGTCCATTTATATCAGCTGCACAGCCAGTACCACGGGTGCACCCATTAGAGGTAGGACTAAATTCCATATGCACGTTGAAGCCTTCAACAAGTGATGTGTAAAAATTATCCCCATTAAATTGGTTGAGGCCATATTCAGTTAAGGTGTAAGGGGGTGCACCAAAGGCATTGCATTCAAGTAATCCATTACAGTCACCAGTTTCACATCTGCCACGACCAGTCCCGTCAAAGGTGCAACCTGTTCTTGCCCAGATTCGACCTTGTTTCGTGCCGGCACCATCGGTAAGATTCACAATAGACTCGTACATCGATGATATTATATATTTGTTTGTTTGTTTTCGAAAGAGATGCTTGTTAATTGATTGTAGTGTAATTCGATTTCTCAACTAGCTTCTAAAACGTGGCACCATCGATTATGAATTTTTCCAGGGCACGGAAACATCTCCTTTTGGATTATTCCAGTGAGAGATCGATTAATTCAGTCGTTTGCTGCAGCTAAGAATGTCTCGACTCTCATGCATGGAAGGATTTTGCTGTACAGAAATAATTCATGGATGGACATGACTTCGCACAAGAAACACTTAAATTGCGGAAAGTGTCTATGTATATCACCGTTTTCCTTGTCCACCCTAATCATCCTTTGTTTTATAATATAATAGTGTTTGTACCACCCTAATCATCCTTCGTTATATAATATAATAGTGTTTGTACCGTTGAATAATATCTTTCACTTACCATATATATAATGCTATTAAAAAAAATTTATTGGGGTTATTACTAAGTCTGCAACCAACAAGTTTTGCTCTGTTTCAAAGCAGCGATAATGCCATTGACCAGCTACATTTATCCATCCTACATACAATGCAAGTCCAATAAAATACCAATAATCACGTAGCAAATAATTTCCAATATTTATTCGTCTTCATCTACAAAAGGAAAAACAAAAGAAAAGTGAGTACAAATTGCCCCACAAGTAGGACTTATCTGGATACGAACAAAGAACAATTGAAGGGCTGAAATGCTCAAAAAACAAATATTAAATATCAGGAGGAAACTGATAAAAAGTGGAGGCGCGTCTGTTTTTCTCCTGATCTAACTTATCATTGGCGTATTTCAAGCAAATCTGTTAGCGATTTACTTCAAATTAGATCAGTTAAGCCATCCATCAAGGTCAAGTCCTACGGACATGAGTTGTCACAAGAAAAGTCTAAGGCCAGTTGTTAACAATAGATTCCCTAACGATGGAAAGACCACTAGGGTGGAAAAGTCTCAGGCCAGTTGTAGTCTCCGCTTGGGCATTTCTGTGTTTGGCCTAAGGGCAAAACACCACCCTATAGTTGGTCCCTCCAAGACAAGTAAATAGACTACTTTTGTCATCCTTGGGATAACTATAATCATCTGGACACCTATCTTCGAAGAACGTAGAGAGGGGTGTTGGTCCACAATTACCACAATTGCAACAATATTGATCAGTCTTGAACACCGTACATGGGTTGTTGCATCCTCCGGGAGCTCTCAATTCATTTGGACACCGTCCATTTATATCCGCAGTACATCTAATGCCGCGGGCGCACCCGTTCGAGGTAGGACTAAAATCCATTGGTACATTGAATCCATCAACAAGTGATATGTCGAAAAAATCAAGGTTGTTAAATTGGTTTAGGGCATATTCAGCTAGGGTGTTAGGGGTTACACCAAAGGCGTTGCATTCAAGTACTTCATTGCAATCCCCGGTTTTACATCTACCACGACCATTCACGTCAAAGTTACAACCTGTTCTTGCCCAAATTCGAGCTTGTTTGGTGCCGACAGGGACATTGATGTTCCACACTTGGCCGCGGTCTAACCGCCTGCCACCACCAATTGGTACAGAAGCAGCCTAGACAGTGAAGGGACAATTGTTTCGGATTTCAAAATTGGCTGCATTGGTGTAGGTGCAAAGGAGGGCAATCAGCAAGAAAATGGAAATGGGGAGAGATTTGAACAAGGCTTTCATGGCTGGAAATGTAAGAAATTAAACTGTAAGATTTCTTAAGTTAATTTCTGGTGTCCACAAGCTTGCCCATAGGTTTGGTATTTATAGAGTAACTCACCATGACCTTGTTATGAAAAGTCTTGATACAGATGATGACTTGGATCAGATCAACATGAATGCAAGTCTTGTTCAAGAAATAATGCTGCTATTTTTTTTTCCTACAGAATGGAAACACTTGCATGTAATGGCGAAGCTAATAGGGGGTCAGTGGGATTGTAACCTTACTAGAACCATCTTTACTTGCATGGCTCCTTCGTCCAGACGTCAAATATACGAACTTTGATGGATTGAAGTGAAAGCTAATTAAAATTACTACTCAGCAATGGTGATTAATTACTTCATCATGTAACCTTCCATGCATGCGGTGTTGGCATGCGGTATATATACATATGTTGAACATGCATGGTTCTCTATATAATGTTTGACAGCAAAAGGAGAGGCCGGTTTCGATGATTGATCAGATGATAATGGATTGGATCCTCTAATCTTAATTATTCATTTACCAAAAAAGCATCTATACCCTTAATTGAATATCAAACAAAATCAATCCCAAATCTTTCTAATTTATTTTCCGCTTCTGCCAATTCTTTTTCCGCCGTTTCTTTTTCGTCACCCACTTTCTTGTTACGTGCAAATCAAAGTAGCCTACATCCTGCTTAATTAGCACTGATTTAAGATATCTTGACCTTAATTTCAAAACTTGTCTCTTTGTTGTTCTTGTCTAACAATAGCCCTCTAAAGAAGCAAAACAACAAAAAATGGAAAACGATTAAAAGTAATCAACTAATTTACATGTTTTTAGCAAGACATTAGAAGGACATTTCTGGCATAAATATGTATAAATAGAAGTAGAAAGAAATAACATACCAAGAAAATAAGCGATTCATTGTCCACATGCCAGATAACAAAGAGCCAACGCATTCTGCAATCATGATTAGAACCCATGTTAGTAAGTCAGAAAAGGAAAACTATTGGTCAATCCGAACTGATATCAGTCTCTCACATATTGGTGGAACATCCACGTGTAAATCCCATAAATCTTAAGATACGAGAAACTAATTGATATTTCTATAATTTTCCATCAAATACTATCCAGTAAGTTCGAACTGATTCATTATCTCACATATTAGTAAAATCTATATGTGTGAGTCCTACTAACCATGTAAGAAATGGGTCAATTGTTTCGAAGTAGGTTACAGAATGATGCAGAAAAGGTGGCAGAGGAGGAAGAGAGATAGTAACCTTCTTGATTTTATGCAGAGGAGGAAAGAGAGAGTCCAACCTTCTTGATGTTATGTGTAAAATCATCTTCAATAGAATTTGATGAATTACCAAGATTATTCAAAAGCTTGTTAGTGATATCTATCGTCAACAAATAAGACTCAACTATAATATTATATTATTTTTCAAGTTGTAGACCTTCACTTGACACGAACGCAAACCAACACGTGCTCCCATGCATTTCTCGAGTTCTAATTCTGAAGCATTTAATTAAACATCCTCAATGCTAAGTGAAGATAAAGAAACGGTGGGAAAAAAAATTTGGCGGGAAAATAAATTAGTAAAGATTTTGAGTTGATTTTGTTTGATATTCAATAAAGAGTTTAGATGTTTTCTTTGTAAACGAACAGTTAAATTATTTCCTAATAACATTATTGCACAAACAATATTATTAGAGGATCCAAATTCGATGATAATTGCTATTTTCTTATATGAAAGTGTACACTGCATAATAGGAAACATAAACTTAGTGACGAAAATCTCAATTAGTAATTACACAATGCGGGCTGATTTGCTGACCGTATCGAACTTGACTTAATAGTGTTTACATTGATATCCGAACCTGTAAGAAATTCCCTCATTCTTCATTTAATCCTTATTCTAGTATTTGTAGCTTTCTCTTGAACCATTTGATAAAATATTCTTTTTGACTTGAGTGAATTAGGAGATCATATGCTTGTAAACCACTCATTAAATGACCCTTGGAATAACTTTATGGCAGTGGCCATTAATTAAAATAAAAAAATGAACATGGAAATATATAATTCTTTTTTCCTAAAACATGTTTTTGGAAGATAATTATATTAGGTGGCAATGAAGTTTTCACCTTAATCTAGAATCCAAAAAAAAAAAAAATCGGCTTTTGAGTTTTCTAGCAGAAGATATATCAGTAAACATTCTACCAAACTTTGTTTCGGATGCTTGTATAGCTTTTTTTTTAATTTTTTATTTTAGTACAATGAAAGTGAAAGTTTAGCTTAACTTCAAAATTTTTCATACATGTAAATACTTAATGATGCAAAAATTAGGTTCTTGAAGAACTCAATGTCAGCTTAGCTGGTCAAACATAGTTTTCATAGTTTTGATTTGGTGCATGAAAAGTTTTTATCTGCAAGATAGACACAAGTTTGTGAAATTTAGGAGTATCTAAATTAACAGATACTCAAGTTAATAAAGAAAATTAAAAATGTCTCGACTGCATAAAAATAAGCAAAGCGGTGTTGAAAATTTGGAATGACGGCTTTACCCTTTTGTTTGGTACGATGACGACTACAATAGGGGTGAAGGTGTTGTCCCCAGGCAATCAAAGAGCTGCATGCTGCAAGAGTCATCCATACAAAGGGCTTTTGGACTTTTTCATTCACTACAAAAAAATAAAAAATTAGATTTTGTGACGGGCTATCTCCATCCCGTCACCAATACGACGACAGCTTAGTGAAGGAAAAGATTGTCGCGAGTTTTGTAACGGAACAATGTTAGACGGGAAAAACCGTTACCAAGCCGTCATCAACAGTGATAGCATTTTTCGCCATCTCCAATTTGGTGACGGCCAAAATAAATCGTCACCAAATTGGTAACGACAAAAAAAATTTGGTAAAGAAGAAACAGCTCGGTGACGGTATGGTAACAGATTCTTTCACCATGCCGTCACCGATTTGATGACGGCTCGGAGACCGAAAAAAATTGATAATTCTTCATTAATTGTAAGTCTTTTAATTTTTTATAAAATAAAATATTATATTTTTATATATACTTTTATTAATAACATTTTTTTATTTAATTAATAAGATTAAATTTAATAACTTTAAATATATGATTTTTTTTATTATAATAATTTTTATAATTTTAATTTTTAAAAATAATAATTTTTTTTTCTACATTCGCCGTATTGGAGACGAGAGACCTAGTCCGTCTCCAACTTTGGAGAATGGAGACGGGATCAATCCCGTCTCCAAATTTGGAGACGGGAGATGAACCCCATCTCCAACTTTGGAGACGGGAGCCTTTGTCATCCCAAAATTAGAGACGGCAAACGTGCCTGTCTCCAATGGAGATGGGCGCAGGCCGTCTCCAATAGAGACGGGGATCAATCCCGTCTCCAAAGTTAGAGACAGGAAATGAACCCCGTCTCTAACTTTGGAGACGGGAGCCTAGCCTGTCTCCAATGGAGACGGGCTGTCTGGTCGCTTCTAATAAGAGGCTCGGGCTTCTATTGAAGTTATTTTTTTCTTTTATATAAAATATATGTGATATATATATATATATATATATATATATTAATTTTGGTTATTTTATTTATTTATTTTAGGATTTTTTTTATTTTTTTTAAAAATTTTTGAAAATAATATTTGTTTTACTTGATAAATAATTTATTTTAATCTAAAATTTAAGTTAATATAAATAATTAATAATTAAATTTTTATTAACAATTTATCCTAAAATTGTAATTAAAGAATTAATTAAATAGTACATAAATTTTATTTGATGTTTGAGTAGTTATCTATACATATATATGTATACATACATCTACACATCCCCCTCCCTCCCCGCGAAGAACACTACCCCTTTCCCCCATAGATTTCTCCCCACCACTACGCCTGCGCAGAACCACCCCCACCCCGCAAAGCACCACGGCCAGATCTGTCACCACCACCACCTTCTCGAAACACCACCCCCGCCCCCGCAAAGTACCACCCCCACCCCTACCCCCACCCCGACCCCCACCTCGACCCTCGCGAATTACCATCCCCCCAGATTTGTCACTCCCCAGATATATCCCATACATATACATATATAAGTTTATGTATATGTATCTATATATACATATGTATACATACATCTACATACATTATATACAATATTTTGCTATATTTATTTTAATTTACTTTTTTGTTGCAATTTAATATATTGTGTAATTTTTTTTATTATTTATTTAATTTTCTGTTATTAATTTATTTTTTAATTACTGTTTAGTTTATTACGTAATTTTTATTATTATTTATTTAATTTTCTGTTATTATTTGTAACCGAAAAAGCCTGTGTTTCCAATGCAGGGCTTGGGACCATATTCAACTAGCATAAAGAAAGTTGAGAAGGAAATTAAGGAAATGGCGAAAAGATAAACACGATCTATATGGTATGTTTCTTGCCTTAGTTTGTTGCTTCTTATTATTGATTAATTGATTATCTGTTGTACTTGAGTTTATCTGCTATTATTTATATCAATATACAACTTTGATGTTTATCTGCTATACTTGAGTTTATCTTTTCACCATGAAGAAGAAAAATATATACGAGATAATGTCAACATAAATATCCTATATATGATCATATGAATAAAAAGAATACCAAATTTATGTGATCTTCAGATGGATAGTTGAATACATGATTATGGTACCTTTTATTGAAGTATTCATAGCCATCAAGTGGTTTAGAACAATCTTTGTTGTATACCATTATTATTTGAGGTTAATGGAAATTCTTGTTTACTCAGAAAAAAAAAATACCAATTCGTCATATCCAAAACCGATACGTTATCAATTTATTTGCTCTACTTAACCATTAGTTTACCCAAGTACTGAAAATGATACTTTAGAAAGAGTTGGTAAGTATAAGTTGTTAAAATTAGAATGCTTCTTTGAGAACTTTTGTAATTTACACCGACTATTGCACTTGGTTGACATTTTATTTTTCTTCTCTTACGGGGAGTATTCTGACTTTGGGTCGTTATTGATTATTTTCTTGGACTTTAAATACCAATTGCATTCGTGCAGTTGATATATTTGTTTACTACCTATGGTTCCTGTTATTAATGCTATATATATATATATTGCATCATCCATATTCATTTTGGTGTTTTTCTTGGTAAACCCTGATGTTCTTATATACATTTTGAAGGCTTTTCTATTACTGGACTCCGGAGTTTAATTGTTAGCTTCCTTTCTGATGCCAAATAACAAAGCTCTACCTCAATTTGAATTTAAAGTTTCCTTTTTGTTACACTTGATCAATATTAGAGTAATACTTCATAATGTGCTATGCAAAGGAGATAAAAAAAAAGGGGTAAAATGCACAAAACCCCCCTATATTTTTGTTAAGGTACATAAGACCTCTTTGTGCTTTTAAAAGTAACTAGGACTCTCCTGTGATTTTCAAAATATATCACAGTTAGTCATTCCGTCAAAAAATCGTAAATTTTAACTGCAAACGTATAACACATACCCATTTTGCAATTGTGATTGTTCTTTAATCAATTTTTTAATAAAATATCAAACAGTCATCTTGTTCTCCCCCTCCCCCCCCCTCCTCCCCCTCCCACAAATAGTCGTCAACCATCTCACCCCCAACCCCGTCAACCACCCCACCCCTTCACTCGAAATACTTCTTTTTCGGAAAGTCGCTTGATCCATGGATTTTAATTTTATCATCACTTGGTCTTTGTTCAACTTAACTGGATATAGATCTTATTCATCAATCAATAAGCCTAAAAGGAAGATCCAGTCTGTGAAGAAGGAAGAATAAGATCCAATCAATTTTATCATCCTTACATGTCACATCCGTGCCACATTGAGTTAATCTTTTCTGAAAAAGAAGAGTCTTACAAGAAGTCCGAGTCGCAGTTGGCAGCAAGCAATCCCATGAAGGCTTGAGCTTTATTAACGGTGCTTTATCTTTTGATTGTTAGAGAGAGAGATACATACACTTTTTTTCCAGAATTTTCCCATTGTTATTGGTTTTATTACATTACTATTATTGTATTGTGTTTTAGATGATGATAGATTCTTATGGCAAACGCTTTCTTGTTTGGCTAAAAAAAAAAACAATCAAAGACTTATATATTGCTTTTATTACTTACTTATTTAGTTTCAAATTAAGTAATTACTATTTTTTTCAGTGTGCCGTGTGTGTGTGTGTCTATGTATATATATAGATAAATAAGTAAAAGGGGAAAGGAAAAAAAAGAGAAAAGAAAAATTAGAGGTATTTATGTCTTTTACCATTTTCCGTTAAGGGGATAATCGTGCTGCGTTTTAAAAAGCATAGGGGAGTCCTGTGTACTTTTGAAAGCACATGAGATCCTGTGCACTTTAATAAAAATATAAAGGGAGTTTTGTGCACTTCACCTTAAAAAAAAAAGTAAAACCTTTTCTACTAAACTTTGTAATATGCTAAAGAGGCATTGGTCTCAGTAGTAGGTTCTAGGCAATTAGAATAAGAGGTCTTTTGAACATGTGTTTTCTTTTAATAATGGCAATGTTATGTAGCTCACTTAAAAAATTTAGTTATAAGAAATTATTTTAATGCATAATGCTTTCATCTAAATGATGCTTAAAATTTTATTTATTCTCCTTCCATCATACATTTCAAGTATTTTGAGCACTTGTTAGAGGAAAAAGCCAATGTATCACATCCATTGCCATTATATGGTCCCAATTATATTTTTTCAAATAAACACAATTTCCTTAACGAAATTAAAGAGATGTCGACCATTTCTCAATGAAGCTCCACTACTATATTTCTATTAAAATATATGTAGACCTAATCAAACACCTAGAAGAAGAGTTTGCTTACTTATGTATTGAAAGAGAAAATAATATTTACTTACATCAAATTTGTTCTAATTACCAAAGCTTTCATACTTCTTAACCAAAAGCAATTTTAGAATATTAGTAGCTAGACTTCTCAACATAATATTATTACTTTTGAGAGATATTAATGCGATAGATTAGCTTTAGAAAAGTTGTGAGTTCCACATATTTATGGCCATAAATTGCATAAAAAATTTCTTTGATTCTCTCTTGAATTGGTGATCGACCTTAAGAATGTGGGCACCGATGTTTGTCATTAGAAGATACTATAACATCATCATCCATGAAAAACAAAAGCATCTTTGGAAATTCAAGATTATGTATTATTAACAATATATACCACTTTGAGATGCATATGCATGTGTTCCCTGAAGTTCATTAGTGTAGTAGCTATACTTTGAAACTGGTAGTTACATTCTCCCCAATTGGTAAATTACAGTCTTGATTTTAATTATATATAGCATATCGTATTTTTGGCATTATTTGAAATGAATTTGACATATCAAACAGGTTCAGTTTGGGATGATTTTTTAAAATTTATGAAAGAATTAAGACAAGTCTAATTATATGAAATGGTTAAGTTAGTGAGGGCTTGGTGAGGGCTTGGTTAAGGGAAGGGTTAGTGACAGATTGGCGACGACAATTTTGGTGACGGTTTGGTAAGGGGTTAAGTTGGCGAGTGCTCGGTGACAGCAATCATTGGTGACGGGCGAGTGAGGGAAAAGGTTGGCGAGGGTTTGGCGATAGAAAATTTGGTGACAGTTTTGGGACGGCTCCAGTTGACGAGGGCTCGGTGACGGCAAACTGTAGTGACGGCCTGGAGATGAAAAAGGATGGCGAGGGCTTGGTGACGGAGGATTTGGAGACAGGATGGAGATAGTTTGGTAGCTGTCGCCAAATTGGTGATAGTTTGGTGAGAGAAACGATTTTGCCGACAACCTCGTGTCTAACGGACATTTCTCCTCACTGTACTGTCGTAAATTTTAAATTGGCGACGATACGATGAGAAGAACCTTTTCTGATAAAATCTAATTTTTTTTGTAGTGATTAGAAAAGATCATTCGTTTGCAGCCGTCAAGCATCTCTTGAATCTCATGCACGCGTGAAACGACTTTCGCTATACAAAATTAATAATGATGCAAGGACGAACATGATTTCCACACGAAAAAAGTCTAAAAGCAGTGGTTAACATTCACTCACAGAACCGGTAAAAGACCACTTGGGTGGAAAAGTCCAAGAAGAGATGGTTATATTTCTAGGCATCAAACATGATCTACTACTTCATGGAAAGAGTTCATTTTTCTATTTTTCTTAGGATCAAATATATGGCTCATATATTCACCCTATCCAGATCAACTATAATCTCCTCGACCATATGGGATCAAGAATTAGTGGACTATCCCAACTGAAAAAAGGACCGTGATTCAGAAGTAGAATCAGACGATAATATTAGAGAGGGATTAAGGCTTGGAGACTATTGATGAATTCAGAAAAAAAATTTAGTGGGATTAAAATATATAGTTGAAAAAGTATATGTGTACATTTTATTCTTTAATGAGGACTAATTAATTTTTTTTAAAACTAAGTATACATAAATATATATATATATATTTTTAAACATATAAAACTTTTAAAGTTTTCTCGTACCAGTGAACTTTATACATGCTCCATTGGAGGAGACCTATTTCCACACTCTACCCTATTATTTTAAAAGCCACCCTGACCTTTGCCTGTCCCGACCAACTTTCCCCTCCCCCCACTTGTTACCAAATTCCTGTGAGGACGGGGACTAACTTGCAAGTTTTATTTTT
The DNA here is from genome assembly GCA_037974665.1 of Ehretia macrophylla. Classification (NCBI taxonomy): domain Eukaryota; kingdom Viridiplantae; phylum Streptophyta; class Magnoliopsida; order Boraginales; family Ehretiaceae; genus Ehretia; species Ehretia macrophylla. The sequence continues at coordinate 8,035,861 of CM075764.1, read as the reverse complement.
TATTTTTTTTTAATCTATGAAAAATTGAATACGATCAGATTAATGTACCAAATAAATTTCATGATATAACATAAATTCTAGTAAATGAATGTAGATGCTAAAAGAAATTCATTAATATTATTTCATTTTTTCATATCAGTAATCTTTAATATGTCACTCTTAATTCTATTTCTTCATCTCAAAATTATACTGTTAGAGGCTAAGTAAAAGAATTACAAAGACTAACTCATGACCTACAACCTCTTGTAAAAACTCTTGTGATCCAACCCTTTCTTTCAATTAACCAATTTTCATCTAATGCAATTTTTCGAAGCTTTTTCTTATAATATTCTTCAAAATAATCAAGTATAGAACTTGTCAAATAGTTACATTCAGTATACTTAACTATCTACCTTCGAAAACTTTAGAAGCGTGCAGCTCTTGCTTTCGGGAAGGAGGATTAGGGAAATTCTATTGATTGCAGTTTTCTCTAGACTTCTGGGAGAAGGGGTAGAGAAAATGCCTCGAACCAATATTCAAGTACCAGGCCCTACGGCGCTAAAATAATAGATTTCATTTTGAGAGAGTTGAAAAAGCATTATCTCGTTGAAATGTAATTTATAGGTTAATCGACGATTTCTTCTTTTTAATATTTGCCAAATATTTTTTGGCAACTCTAATTTTTAGTATTTGGTTATTTACTAAAATCGCCCTTTGGAGGGGAAGGGTGGATTGTTAGTGTGGACGATTTAGCCCCGACTAGCAAAGGACGAGAGAAACTTTCTAGTTACGAATCGGGTATAGAACCAATAGGTGACGCTTGGTTACAATTTTGAATCCCTTGTGTCGTGTTAAATTTGCATCGAAAAAAAAAAGAAATATTTGTTCTCTCCTATTTTTTTGTTTAGAATTTTTAACTATATATATATATATATATATATATATATATATATATATATATATATATATATATTATTAACTATGTATTTTTATATTTTCTAACTTGGGTTTGTGATAACTTGTAAAATATATATGCTTGTGACAAATAAGATATAACGGGTTGTTCAAAAGGATTCCCTGTCCTTCCATCAAATATTCTACTTTTTCTTAGATACTCGGGTTCAAATACCCATGGATTCGTTGTTTGCTTACCGCCCATTTTATGAAAGGGGGGTCGAGGAATGAACCAGATTTGATTATCGTGTCGTAAGAAAAAAAAACAAATCGGAAAAGAAGTAATCTTTTGGCCGAGTGGTAAGGCGGGGGACTGCAAATAAGCGGGTAAAAAGTACATGTGTTCAGCTACCAAGGAAGAAATAACCCCTAAAGAAGATAACGCCTTCTTAACCAATTTTTTCACTGATGCAATTTCGGTAGTAATATTTCATTTCACTTGAAAAATGCAGTCAGATGTTTGGGCGCATCATTAGTGCCAATATTGTCATGTTGATACCTTCTCCTACAAAGAAACTCATAACACCAACTAGAGCTTTCTGAAACATATCAATAAGCTAGACTCATATTGCTAGGGTTTGAATGTAGGGGTTGTTCTTATTTTACAGGAAGGGTTTGAATTAGCTCCTCCCGATCATATTTCTCTTAGAAATTGAAAAATTAGATTAAAATGAATATTTGTAAACAATGTGAATATTAACAAATTGCGAAATCTTGACGATCTTCTCTATCTAATGAATGAGGAGCCTACTTGCACTAAAAAAAAAAAAGGGGACAATTGCGGCACGTTAAATTCGTTAACCGCCTCGAAAAGTGGCAAAAACGATGGTTATTCTGAACCGCCGCAAAAGGCAAATTTCAAAACATTCTTTCACAGCGGTTCGGAGCATATCACTGCTAAACTCATCAATTACTGGCTTTAACGACGGTTTATTGAACGGCCGTAAAAAGGTGTTGCATAATATATTCTTCTATTCTTTACTGCTGAAAGTTTCACCAAAACACACTCTCTCTCACAAATAAAAAGATTTTCCTTTCTTTCTTTTTCTTTATTATTTTTTCTCTTGTAAATCCGACAAAGCTAAGTTACAAATAAAACAAAAAGATAATATAATGTTGGAAGTTTCAAAACTGAAATAAATTTCGAATATTTTTTATATAATTACGTGTTCTTATGTTCTAATTGATCAGCCACTCAAGTAATTAATTAATGTTGGCAAAGGAGCTTAATAAATAGAACTCTTCCTATTCCCAATCCCATAATTCTCCCTTTAACTTCTACTTGTTTTTATCTACCTTCTACATGACCTTCACCCAAGAACAAATTAAGACTGGTAGCGAGAAATATTGAAACCTTCTACTCGTATGAAAGTCTTTCTGGGAGCATTTGTTAACATATGGTGAGAACGGAATCAAATGATTTTTAGTGAGGAAACTCTCTCGGAGAATCATATTATTTTTTATGTCAAAACTAAACTGTATATGGTTACAAAAATTAAAAGAACACTGTTAAACCAAGCAATCCTTGTGGCTTGGAATTTAGAAGAAACATATAGAGGGGATTCTTTGATGTAAATATTTTTGGATCTTTTTTAATTAATGAAATCGCTTGCATTTAGCACCAAAAAAAAAAAAAAAGATAAAATGGTAGAGAGAGAGAGAGAGAGGAGGATGAGGTAAATCAATATTATTGCTGGTTTACATTGCATCAGTGCACATCGCTATATGTGCATGAACTTATTGACATAATAATTGTATGTATAACAAGCCTTCATAAACTTATTGATACAATAATAGTATTTATAGCAAAGCCTTCGAAGTCTTTATTATATGTGGATTACTATTCTTTTTTAAGTGAATTTGCCTAAGGGCAAAACACCACCTTATAGTTGGTTCCTTCAGGGCAAGTAAATGTACTAGTTTGATCATCTTTTGGGTAACTATAAGCATCTGGGCACCTTTCTTTGAAGAACTTAGAGAGGGGTGTTGGGCCACAATTACCAGAATTACAGCAATATTCATCAGTCTTGAACACAGTACATGGATTGTTGCAACCCCCTGGAGCTTTTAATTCATTTGGACACTGCCCATTTATATCTGCGTTACATTTAATGCCACGGGTGCACCCATTAGAGGTAGGACTAAAGTCCATTGCCACATTGAAGCCATCGACAAGTGATATGTCGAAAAAATCTTTGTTGCCGAATTGGTTTAGGGCATATTCAGCTAGGGTGTTAGGGGGTGCACCAAAGGCTTCGCATTCAAGTAATCCATTGCAATCACCGGTTTCACATTTGCCACGACCAGACCCGTCAAATGTGCAACCTGTTCTTGCCCAGATTCGAGCTTGTTTCGTGCCGGCAGGGACATCGATCGTCCATGTCTGGCCACGGTCTAGCTGCTTGCCTTTACCAACAGGCACAGAAGCAGCCCAGATTGTGTTGGGACAATTGTTTAGGATTTCGAAAGTAGCTGCATTGGCATGGGCGCAGAGGAGGCCAATAAGCAGGAAAATGGAAATGGGGAGAGATTTGAATAACGCTTTCATGGCTGGAACCTGGAAGGAAAGAAATGAAACTATATTAGATTTGTTTTATGACGTTTATGGTATCTACAAAGCCATCATGGGTTTGGTATTTATAGAGACTCATCGTGACATTGTTGAAAAGTCTTGATATAGACGACAGACTTGGATCAGTTTTTTCCTGTGCCAAAGTCATGATCAAGAAATTAATGATGATATATGTTGTTGTTTCCACAGTGTGGAAAAACTTGCATCACTACCCCGTCTACACTTCCAATTATACGAATTTTAATGGATTCATGAAGTGAAAGCTAAATAAACTTACTGCTCAGCAATGGCGAATAAATACTTCACCAAGTTAACATTCCATGTGTGGAAGCCCATCGTTATACTCGAAATTCACCAAATCATGGTCGAACTTTGTAGGATAATCCGGTAATTAGGTTTCTACAGCTGACTTCCCATGTTATTCAAAAAAAAAAAAGTTAACATTCCATACTTGCATGTGTTCTCTATAACGCTCGAGAAAAACAACCTCCTATGAGAATTTTGATCTTTTTTTTTTTTTTAAATCTTATGAGATGCTATTATTTACAGAAATTTCAAGTCTGAATTAAGACATAAAGTAGCAAGTAAATTTAATTTATTAATTTATTTAGTAAGGCTGGTTACAATCTTCGTGTGATAAAAGCCAACCATAGCACGCCTTAGTTTTGAATTTGAATTAAATTTTTGTAACTGTATTGTTATAGTTTTCACAACTTAGTCATCTTAATATCTTATCATGATTAGGTTGAAAATCAACTAGCCTAAAATTGAGAATAAAAATATTCGTAGGTATTAAATTGTGTGTTGTAATGTTAATTCTTGTAGTCTCTTTTGACTTTAAAAAAGAAGATCATATACTTGTAAAACTTTATCGATCGTTGCTTAATTATTCTTGAAATTAAACTCGATCTCTTGAACGTGATTTTACCCACATCCTTGCTTGAAGCATGTGTAGGTGAGAAATATGTGTATTATTTACCCTTGCTAACCCCAATTTATGAACTTGAGATGAGGAGAATCATAATGGACTTTTACATCTTCAGTAATAATTTGACCAAAAAGAAAATGCAATATTGTCTTGGTATTTAATTGTTTTTAAAAGAGATGCTTATTAATATAATGGTTTAATTAGCTTGTAAGACATGTGGCACCACTGAATTGGAGACACGCAATATCGTTATCTAGATCACATTATTACCTAGTCTTCTAGATTAATCAAAATTGGTGAAATGAAATATGGCGGCCATAATTGAAATATAAGAGACGCATGAAATTCTTTCTGGATATGTTTCTTAAAGACAATTAAACATGTGATGTCAATGTATAATTGGTTAGGAACTTTTCAAACTGACGAAATAGATTGGGTTTTGGAATTTTTCCACTAGTGGAAGACATCAGTCGATTGCAGCAGCCAAGGAATTGTCGACCCTCACGCATGAATTTAAGGGCTGAAATTAAGGGCTTTGCTGTGCAGATAAATTGATGGACGAAAATGATTTTTCACAAGAAAAATTTTAAAGCAGTGATTAGTATGTGTAAATGAATAAAAAATATAATACTATTTCTAATTTTATTTTAATTTTTATGTTTGGTATGAGAGAATAAACTTGAAAATATCATTTCTAAGAGAATTTCATTCCTACATACATAGAAATAGTCATTTCAGACCAAATACATGAAAATGACTCATTCTTATGTATTTGAAAATAAACTTGATTACTATACCCCTATTATATAAAATAACTTTTATAAATAATTTGTTTTATAATAATAATAATAATAACAAAAAAAAATAATAATTATTATTATAAAAATAATAATAATTATTATTATGAATAAAAATAAATAATAATAATAATAATAAAAACAAAAAATATAGATTAAATAATAATAATAATAATTAAAAAAGTATAATAATATTATTATTAAAATAATAATTATAATAATAATAATAATAATAAAAATGATAATAACAATAATAAATACTAATAATAATAAAAAAGTAAAATAATAATGGCAAAAATAAAAACAAAAATAATAATAATAATAATACCAATAAATAATGATAATAATATTGTTGTTATTATTATTATTATTTATATTATTATTATTATTATTTATATTTATATTATTTACGGTTATATTTATATTTATTCTTATTTTTAATACTATAATAATAAAATGGACAATCATGTCATATTATACAAGTCATTCATATTACTACTCTTAATTCCTAGAGTATACCAAACATTCTCATTCTCATATTCATTACATTCCCAGTTTCATTCTATTCCTTGATTCATTTCATTCCTACTTAAATTTATTCTAATGTATCAATTGTTACGTTAAGGTAATCACTTAATTCCAAATTAAAACGATATCAACACTCAATTCCAAAACAATAACTAGAATGAAAGGATAATTCTAGATATCAACCTGGACACGTCACTTCATGGAAACTTTCTCTGTCATTACAGTTTTTTTTCCATTTCCTTCCCCTTTTCTTAGGGGTAAAGCAATGTTAGATTTGGCTCGACCTCTAAAATTTAACTTTGCCGTAATTTTTTTCAATAATGGTATTGAATGATGTCACGTGTTAAAAATTAAATAAAATCAACGAACTAAAATCAAATATTTTTTACTAGACTTGTAAACCACAATTAGTATTATCAATATATGAAAATATTACAAAATCCTTGAACAAATTAAAGGCAAACAAATAACTAAATTGAATGAAGGTATATCAGACACGAGGCTATGTGCAAGGGGGAATTTATTTTGGGACAACCTCTACTAACCGCAAGAGTAAGGCTATTAATAAGTGAGTTAGACTTGTATTTTTTATAAATATGAGTATTTTTAAGATATATTTAGGTTCAAAAATTAATTTTACTAATCAAAACTAACGTGTCAGATTCAATTACTAGTCTATCAACACATTCATGGGCATAGCTATACTTGGATTAGCATGGACTGTATCGTCCACTGATCACCCGAGAGTGGACCTATTTAAGAGTGTATTGGGGTTGTATCTTTCAAAAATATGTGTATTTTTTAAGTACTTTAAGTTTAAAAATCGAATTACCCCCATTGAGAACAAAAGTTACTTATATACGAATGTTAAATTATATAATTTTAGGCTCTACTTAACATAAATCTTGAATTCACCCTTAACACATTGATTAGTCTGATTTACTAGTGAAAAATACTTGTGGTGATATCCTTGAGTTCTTTGAGGTATGGAATTGTTTTTGTGATAATATTAGGTTGCCACGTATCACAAAGTGGAATAATATTGTTCACTTGCATGCCATATATATAGTATGCTAAGTTTTCTTAGACTAAAAATATAGTATATATTTTTTAGTTTACATGGAGGTCGAACTCAAAGTTACAACAAACTAACTTTGTATAAACCAATCGTCGAGCTGACCAACCCTTCTTGTCTTTCTCAAGCAAAACTATTAGGAAATGTTATTGCGGTCATTTCTAAGTTTCCAACCAACAAGTTTTCTCTGTTTTACTTAGCATTTAAAAAGGAAAAAAAAAGGTTTTGATCTGTTTCACGCAGCAGTAATGCCATCGAAAATATAGCTCCTTGGAGGTCCAACCTCACGGCAACATGATGCTCTGCTCGTAGATGGGAAGTGAATGTATATCAGTAATAGTGACTAGAGAAATCTCTTTTTGCCTTAAAAAACTCCCGGAGACCTCTGCACAAGAGTGTTTTGTTTTCAAGAGCGTCAAACTTTTTTTTAGTTCCACAATCTATGCGTTATGGAGAGAATTAACGTGATCATAGAATTCAAAAAGCTACCTTTGAATCTAAAGAGCACTTCAGAGATGGAATTATCAGAAACATTCGTTGGATGATTAATTTGGCTAGGAAGTTTAGACACAGTTTTGTTAACTCCGAATTATGTAGGTCATGGAGCTTAGGTGATCTACTTTTTTTTGTTTTTTTGTTTTTGTCGAGAAGGTGATCGATCTACTAGTTTAATTAAGCTTGCTTCACTCGGTTGTTTTTGTGTAGGTCTTTTGAAAATTATTTTTGAATTTTGATTTTAATGAAATACTTTACTTAATTAATAAAAAATAAAAATAAAAACTTTCGTGGTACATTACTTTAACCTAATCATGCTTTTTAAAATACTCTTCATTTAATACGCACAACATGTCCCTATCATACGAAAATAATCTCATAAAACTTTATAAAAGTTAGTACACACCACTCTTATTGTAAAAGCTAGTTACCCTTTTCTATCTTACTGAAATGATCTTTTTTTTTTTTTTGATTGGAAATGAGGCCAAGGCCGAAAACAGTTGATCAATAGTCTATGGGATATTTTACCCATTCTATCATACTCCAAAAGCGTGTTGAGCTTATCAGGCGAGTGATCCAAAGCTTGAACCCGCAAGGCTTGGCAAAGACTAAAATTGGCCAACCAATCCGCACACATGTTCGCCTCCCTAAAGATATGCTTCAAACTATACTCCCTGTTATACCGCAACATGTTTTGGCAATCTTCAATGCAAGGTCTAAGCGGGCTCTGGATGGTGGCCTTGTGTTGCACGAGTTGAATAATCACCTGAGAGTTGGACTCAACATCCAAGTTGGTTAGCTCTAAGAAGACCTTCCCTCAACGCTGTTAGCTTAGCAACATTGTTAGTTGCAATACCTAAATTAATAACAAAACTCGTTTTCCAACAACCCTCCTCATATCTGAAAATGCCACCTGCTGCAGCCATGCCCGGATTATCCTTAGAACATCCGTCAATATTAAGCTTCCAACACCCTTGGGGTTTGATCCAAGAGATAGGTCTCAAACTTTGAAAAACTTAAGTTAAATTGATAGACTGCCAAGCTTGAGCCATTTCCCGTACATATCTAAGGATAAAAGTTGTCTTCTCATCACAAGTTTTAGCTTCCTCAGACCTAAAGGTTATATCGTTGTGCCATCTCCAAATCCACCACAAAGCAACAGAAAAGACAACTCTCCATTGTGTACAATCTGACCCCTCCTTAGCCCTCAAATTCACGTGTAACCAATCAATCCAATCAATCCAATCAATTATACTCCTATTGAATTTGATTCTCAGATTATCCCATATTTGTTTGGCCATAGGACATTCTCTAAAGATGTGTTCAACATTTTCACTGGTTGTCCTACAACTTAAGCAATCGGCTGACTGACCAATACTTCTACGAGCAAGTTATTCTTTACATGCGATCCTCTTGTGAGAAATGAGCCACAAAAAGGGCACAATTTTTTGGGGGCACTTGAGTTTCCAAACAGAATCCCAGTAGCTAGATGCCGAAGTAGGGGGGCGATCAAATCATAAGCCAAACTGACTATGAAAATTCCCTTGGCTTCGTTATTCCTAGATAAGAAGTCCTTTCGTAAATCCCCAGGCGCGACCCGAATGCTGGCAATTTGGAGAAGAACAGATGCAGGTAGCACATTATGGAATTTACTCCAATCCCACGTACCATGTTGATCAACAAACTCGGCAACAGTCCATGAAAGTTGTTCCTCAGGAATCGGATGAGATGTTAACTCAAGCAGGGGCGAAGAACCAACCCACCAATCAGTCCAAAAACGAGTGTCTTCACCATTGCAAATTACCCATTTAAGACCCTTCCGAAGAACACCAAGGCCATGAGTTATGCTCTTACACATTTTTGAATCAGATGCTTTGGTGTTAAAATTAACAATTCCCTGAGAAAAATACCTCGCCTTCATCACCTTAACCCACAAAAGATCCGGTTCCGTAGCAATCTTCCATCCCAATTTAGCTAACAGGGCCTCATTCATGAGCCGCGTCAAACGCAAACCCAAACCATCATTATTCTTTGGTTGGCAGAGATTCTCCCAAGCAAGCCAGTGAATCTTATGACCTTCCTCGTTGGAACCCCAAGTAAAATTACGTTGAATACGATCAATCTTATCACACACATGGATAGGGAGCTTTGTTGTTTGCATAGTATAAGTTGGAAGAGCTGCTAAAACTGCCTTCGTCAGAGTGATACGCCGAGCAAAAGAGAGAGATTTACCTTTCCATCCAACTAACTTGGATTGAAATTTAGCCACAACCTCTTTATAAGTCCTTTTGCAAACACGACTGTGAAGAATGTTAGTACCTAAATATTTACCTAGTGTTGGGGCCAGCGGAATGCCACAAGTAGTACTCAGCTCCATCGCAAGCCTAGGGTCCACGTTCTTAGAAACAAAAATAGAAGATTTGGCTGTGTTAATCGATTGACTCGACTCCTCGTAGAAACGACCAAGAAGACTTTGAAAGAGATGAACCTGTGTAACAGAAGCCTCAAAGAAAAATAACAAGTCGTCAGCGAAAAAAAGATGTGAAATAAGATGAGCAGAAGTACCTGTCACGAGAGGTTTCCAAGTGTTAAGCTCAACCTCTTTTGTAATCATTTGTGCAAGTCTCTTCATACAGAGGATAAAGATATAAGGCAAAAGAGGATCGCCCTAGCGGATGCCACGAGAAGGACAAAAAGATTCAGTCATGTTACCATTCCATAAAAGTTGGGTAGAAGCAGTGTTGAGAGATGAGAGAATAAGAGACACCCAAGTTGTCGGCAGATTCAATTGTTCCAATGTGTCCTTGATGAAGCCCCAATCAAGTTTATCATAAGCCTTTTCCAAGTCTACCTTAATCGTAACATACCCTTTTTTACATCTCTTGTTATTCATGATATGGGCAATCTCTTGAAGAATAATAATGTTGTCTTGGGTAGATCTACCCGGAATAAAACTACTTTGAGTTGGACCAATCCATACATCAAGGAGAGGACGAATATGGTTAACCAGTACTTTTATGATCAATTTAACCGACACATTGAGGAAACTAATAGGACAGAATTGCTTGATATTCTCCGAATTCTTGACCTTAGGAATAAAATGAATGACAGCACGATTAAGATCCTTAGGAATTTTACCATTTTGGAAAGCCCTACGCACAAAATCACACATGGAGGTCCCAACTGTTTCCCAACATCTTTGATAGAAACTAGCTGGAAGGCCATCAATCCCCGGAGCTTTAGAAGGGTGCATCTGAAACATAGCTATACGGATTTCATCATTAGTGATTGGAGAAGCTAAAACTTGACGGTCCAAATCCATAATGTCCGAAAATATGGCCCGAGAGAAGGAACTTCTGACAGTTTAGTTACTGCTATAAAGATCTTTGAAATAATTCCAAGCCAAAGACTGAAGAAGATTCAGATCACTAACCTAATCACCGACCTCATCCTTCAAGCAGCTAATAGAGGTCTTACAGTGTTGGATGATGGTAGACAAGTGGTAATATCTCGTATTTCTGTCCCCCGAACGAATCCATTGTTTACGGGACTTCTGAAACCAAAGCACTTCATCTTGAGCCAAAATGTCTTCATACGTTGTTTTGAGGCGTTTTTCAAGCCGGTGGAGAGAATAGTTATACTTGATCTGAAGAGCACGCTGAATCCCAGCAATATGCGCAAGAACCTTTTTGTTTCTAGCAAAAATGTTACCAAACATCTTCTTATTCAAGCGTTGCAGGCTCTCGGCAAAACCCTTAATTGACTCACCAAAGTTATAAAGGTTTTTTGTCCAATTATGCTTGACGAGCTATTGAAAATCTTGATGCAAAAGCCAGGCCATCTCAAAGTGAAATGGCTTCGGATTGCAAATAGAGTTAGCCCCAAATACGTCCAAAAGAATAGGGACGTGGTCAGAATTCACCCAAGGGAGATAACGTACGCAAGCGTTAAGAAAAAGAAGGTTCTAATCCGTTGTCGCGTACGCCCTGTCTAGTCTTTCCATGACCCTTTGCCCAGTGTTCCAAGAGTCAGACCACGTAAAACATGGGCCGATAATCCCAAATCCACAAGTTGACAATCATTTCGCCAATTTTCAAAGTTCAACATGTTTTTAGAGATAATGTCCCTCCCTCCACACTTGTCCTCACTTCTGCCCACCTGGTTGAAATCCTCGGTGATAGCCCAAAGACAAGACAGATTACGAGCCGCATGACAGAGTACGATTCTTAGCATCGGGGCTAGTATATACCGCTAAGAAGATCCACTTGAGAGAATTTAACTGGTTGATAAGAACATTAAGAACTTGGTTGCTAGCTGAGAGAAATTTGATAGACTCTGGACTCATCCCAAAGCAGCCAAATACCTCATGAGAAACCCTCCACTTTGACTCTAATGGACTTAGGCAGTTTCAGGGAAGTGATGACTTTGTTGGCTTTGTGGCCACTAATGCGAGGCTCCAAGATAACAGCAATATCGGGGTTATTAATCCTCACCATATCTAACAGAGTATGACGGAAGTTGTTATTAGCCGCACCTCTACAATTCCATAATAGGATTTTAAGAGAAGAACTCGAGAGAGTAGCGCTGACAACTGGCGCCTGGCGCATAAGGCTACTAATCATTAAAATGCTCTGCTTGTTGTGGGGAGAGCCCACCCAAAGTATCCATCGAATCCATAACCACGGGATCATTCAAAACCTCTGTACTCAATAACGAGTCCTGCTCCATATGCATATCACCCTGAACGTTGTCCTCCAGCACCTCAACAGGAGAAGTGGGGGGAATAAGCTGGGCATGAAGTCCTAGATTCTGGGAAATAGGGGCAGGAAACGAGGAAGAGGTAGAATCCTTACTTGATTCAACAGGTCCAAAATCAACAGTGGCTACTGTCACAGTATTTTCTCTAAGTTGCTCTTCGAAGCCGAAAGATTTATCCTGTTCAAAGTTACCCTCTTGGACAACTAGGTGTCCTTTCTCAACTTCTACAAGCTTTGTTCCCACCACAGGAAGATTCGAATTGTCCCCGTTCTTATTAGAAGAACTGCTCTTCTTGCTATTACTCCCAACTTGGTGCCTCCTATAGGTTTTTGTCTTGGTAGTAGCTGACTTTTCAAAGTTAGGCATTGGCTCCTTTGTGGCTGAAAAGTGAAATTTTTCTTGACCCCCAACCTCCTCATGAGAATCATCTTCAACTTGAGCCTGACCATCATTAAAAACGTTAAACCTTGACCCCGATGAAGCATTCTGTCTGGACGAACTGGCTTTATGTAGATTTTCTTGCGGTGCTCTTTTATTTCAAACATTATGAGAAGTATTTTCTCGTCCCTTATCACCATTTATCTGGCCATTTCGTCCCCCTCTTCTAAAAGGCCTACGTTGCACAAACATCCACTCCCCAAAGTCAACTTTAGGATCCCAGTTAACCAGAATTTCATCAACTCTTTCAACAGTTTCGTGTGTATCCATTGGAGCTTTTCCCTTGTCAGTTGAAGTTTCGCTTCGTTCTGGATTCATCCTCGGGCAAAAATCCTTTTTATGCCGATAAAGACCACAATTGAAACAGATCATATGAATCCCCTCATACTCAACGCGCTGGTAGTAATCTGCTTTAACATAAATTCTGGAGAGAAGAGGTTTAGCAAGATCTACCTGCACCGCCACTCTCGCAAACCTCCCTCTTGACCGATCACCCATAAGTTTATCAACTTTAAGGGTTTGCCCAACAACATCTCCCATTTTGCTAAGAATACTTTCTTTGTAGAACTCTAATGGGACTCCAGGAAACCGCACCCAGATGGTCATCGTGGAGGTGTTCGCAACTTCTGGCCGAAAATAGGGCTCCCATTTACGGACTGTTAAGTAATGGCCCATTAGCAGCCATGGACCACCAGTAAGCACAAAGTTATAATCTGCAACAAGGGAAAATCTGACCACAAAAAAACGAAAACCCACATCCACCAAACTAAATTTCCCTTTAATGGACCAAAGCTTACGGATACACAAAGCAAGAAACTTAAATCCCACCTTTTTCCCCATCAATTTGATGATTAAAGCATTACACCAAGGTTTACGCATCTCACATTTTTCCTCATGAGACAAGAACAGATGGGGTACCACTGCATCCTGACCTTCATCATCGTCAGAGATCTCGTCGTCGTCGTATGAGCTAGCATTTTCAAAATCTGGGATATCCGTCGACAACCCATCCACACCAAGTAACGAGCTTTCCGAAGCTTTCAGAAATAGATTTTTCCAATTCATATGGTGCTGCGAAGATTCTTCATCAACAACAGTTTTGGGCATCTCTTCGCTGAACGACGGCAGAGCTTGCTTAAAGGAGATCTCCCCTGTTTTCGGTTTGTTTCAAAATATTGCACATAAACCCTACCTCCATATATAGTTGCCTAGGCTGACAGCCCAAAGTCACAAAATTAGCGCGTATCTGAGATGCATGCAAGGTTAACTTGGAGGGACCAACTAATGCCACAGGGTTACGCGCAATAAGTTTAAAAGGTGCAAAGTTGGTTTATGAGAGAATTATAGTATCAATGGAGGATAACTAACTTATTCAGCAAACCACTTAATTACATGTATATAAACATTTTACTCTAAAGAATACAATAAAAGACAGGGCTGCTTTATTTCCTTGGAGTCTTGCAGAGGCTAATGCTATTTTACCCTAAAGAATACAATAAAAGACGGGGCTGCTTTATTTCCTTGCAGTCTTGCTATCACGCTCCAAAAATAAACGAAATGCGTGACATGCCGCGTGCTTAAAGGGTATAAAACCCCCTAACAGGAGCAGAGCCAGGAATTATTGTCAGTAGGGGCTAAAATTTATAATTTTTTAATTATACGAGTATTTTTCCAGTGGGGCTAATTAATTTTTTTAATTAAAAATACATAGATATTTAATTTTGTTTTCAAAAAATACATACAAATTTTAAAGTTTTTATGGGCCAGTGAGGGCTAAAATTCATAATTTTTTAACTATACGAGTACTTTTATTTTTCAGTGGGGGCTAATTAATTTTTTTTAACTAAAAATACATAGATATCTAATTTTTTTTCAAAAAATACATAGAAATTTTAATATTTTTATGAGTCAGTGGGGGCTAAAATCAATAATTTTTTAACTATACGAGTACTTTTATTTTTTAGTAGGGGCTAATTAATTTTTTTAACTAAATATACATAGATATCTAATTTTTTTTAAAAAAAATACATAGAAATTTTAACGATTTTTATGGGTCAATGGGGGCTGCAGCCCCCACTCGCAATAATGTGCCTCCGCTAGTGCCCCCTAGCCTGCAAGGCGCACAACCATTAAGTACATAATTTAGGACCATCAAAATAATATTTTAACAAATTTTGAAAATATTAAGAGATGAAATCAATTACCTCAAATATTACATTCAATTCAGAATACTATAAATATTCTCCAAATTTCACACTAAATAAAACTAAGCAGACGAAATCTCATTTAATCCAAATCTCCATATCCAGATGCCGTTATTATCTCCAATAAAACAAAATCAGAAATGTGAGGTTAAATCTCTCAATAATTACATTCAATCCCCGTAATGCGACATTTATTCAATTCGACACAAAATAACTAAAGGAAAAATACTAAACAAAGGAGCTCTCATCTAGTGCACACCATCACATCCGGATGTCCCCAAATGCTTAAGCACTTAGTCTGACTTAACTGCAAAGAAAGCCGGTAGAAGCAAATATAGTGAGTGAACAAAAGCTCATTAAGAGAATTCATCCCACCAAGAAAGCGATAACAGATGACTGAAACAAAGGGAAAATACTGTTCAAGATCCAAAGAATAGCACTATTGATGAAATTTCAATAATTTAAGTAATTCGCCAGATCAAACACATTTGGCACAAGACACATCTAGAATATTATAGGAGTGAGCTGATTGAAAACTCATATGCAAGAGTAAACCATAAACATTTCGATCAAAATATTTTAATGTAAATCATAGGACAAAAGCTGTGGTTGCATTTAACCCGTGCAACAACAGTTCAGTAATAAATGTAGTGCCCCCCAATGAAACGGTAGCGGTAGCAGTATCCGCAAGTACAACACAGTAACAGTATCTGTGTTGCGGTACCGTAACAGTATCAATACCATTAGTAATTTACAGTCATCAGGAGAATTTAGATGTACATATATATGATTGTGAGTAAAAATACAATAAGATGGATCAAACAAAAAAGGTGTTCAAAAGTGATCACAATCATTTTAAGACAAATAATTCCAAATAGGAATAGATTATAAAACAACCCAAAATTAATGGGAATCACGTTGAGGAAAACCAAAGAAAAAAAATAACATAAAAGGGCACAATTAAAAGTCTAAAGTAGAAAATAAGTCACTTGGGCTTGAGTGAAAAGCACTGCTGCTGGAAAAATCCTACGAGAAACTGAAGTCACTTAACCTTCCAGAAAGTCACATAAGTGAGACTCCAATTGAAATCACAAGTGTAATGTTTCTTTTGTTTGAAAATATTTCTGCAGCAAAGTGTTATTCCAAAACTATTTTTTTTGCAAGCTACAATATAATAGGCCGTACCAAGGAGGCACCACATGCACAACTCACGGTGGAAGTAAGGCTTGAAATTGTTACTTAAATTCATGAAGATATAAAGGAATTGACGTGGGGAATCCCGAGCTGAAGAAAGATGCCCACACCGAGCTGAGACGGGCTAATCCGAGCCGAGCCGAACATACTAAGGTAATGCCCAACCTGGATGATTGATCCAACTTCACCCCGACCCTGGAAAACCCCGACCTAGTACCAGCTGCCCTGATGGGACATAAAATCTTGATGAGACATAAAGCTGCACCACATTAAATGCTGTCAGGTCCAAATTTAGTATAAATAGAGTTCCACCCCTTCATTTCAGAGGTAACTCGTCATTAAATGTACTCAGCTACCTTGCCAGCTCGGACATACTAATCATTCGCACGCTCGAGGGGAAAATCCGGGTCATAACCCCGCCTTTTCCTTCTTTCTCCTTGTGCAGGTTGAGTACCCGACCCGAAAGTTTAACTCGGAGCCCGACCTGAAAGTTTAGCTCGGCGAGCATAGCTGTTCAACTCAGCTGCGAGGTTTCCGACCTCGACAGTTTGGCGCCGTTTGTGGGAACGAGGAGTTCTTTCTATCATTCTCATCACCACTCATTGAGAAGCCATCATGGTACAAATGAGAAGCCACGGTGCACCGGTAGAGGATTTGCCTAACCCGGATAGGGACCTCGAAACCACGCAGGTGCCTAGCCAAAACCCAACCCAAGCCGATGTTGAAACGAGCCAACGTATACACTTAGCCACACAAACCAGCTCCATGACCGATGGAGATCCCAACTCCAGCTTGTCGCCGAAGATAAGGATGATGCTGAGGATGTTCGAGGAACTCAAGGAGCAAGTAGCCCGGTTAGCTGCGGACCCCCTGGCTCCGCGGGAAGCTACGTCACGGCCCACGTGTCCACAATTCAGCATCCCCGACCCGAGGCGCAAAAGGGCGCAGGACGAAGAAGGCATCCTAGAGCCAATGGCGGGACCCGAGGAGGCGAGAGGTAAAAAGGTGGCTCAAGCCGACCTCGAGCAGGCCAAGACCGCGGCTGCCATAGCCAAGGTCATTAACCAGCTCGGCGTAAGCCCACTTTCACCCGAGGTGCTGGCCACGCCGCTGCCCACCGATAACCGGATGCCCAACCTGACAGTCTATAACGGGGACGGAGACCCAGCCAGCCACTTGCTCAACTTTGACCACCACATGACTCTACATGACATGTCCGACCTCATGAAGACTAAGACATTCCCAACCACCCTGGTTGGCAATGCCTTGGACTGGTTCCAAAAACTTCGTCCCGGCTCTATTGCAAGTTTTCATCAGCTGGCTGAGGCTTTTCTGTCCCGCTTTGTGGGAAGTCGACGCGCTACCTGCCATACTTTAACGTTGCTGTCAGTGAAGCAGCACAGAGGGGAAAGTTTGAGGGCTTACATAGCTCGATTCAATAAAGAGTCCCTCAGAATACCCAACTTGGAGGACTCTATGGCATTAATGGCCTACCAGAGTGGGCTTAGGTCGGGACCCCTTACATCCTCATTAGCCATCGACCTGGTGGATACTGTAGCCAAACTGATGGTACGAGCAGAAGGGTACATATACTCGGAAGAGATCCATCAGGCAAAGAGGGATGATGATAAGGGAAAGGAAGTTGGAAAGAAGGGAGAGACCTCTCGAGCCCAACCAGGGAATAAAGTACAAAATGACTGAGGCAAGCAGCCTCAGCAGCCAAAGCAGAACCCTCGGTTCGTAATGTTCACTCCCCTCAACACCTCGAGGGAGCAGATCCTGATGGAGATCCAGTATCAGAACCATCTACCTCTAACTCCTAGGATGAAAGGCCGACCTAAGAAATGCAATAGAACTAAGTATTGCCGCTACCATATGGACTACGGCCATACCACCGAGGAATGCAAAGATTTGAAACAAGAGATCGAAGCACTGATAGCCCGAGGTCACTTCCGGAAGTACGTGGACCAGCAGCCAACCCAGAGCCAAGATCAGAGGGGCAGAGAGATAAGTCCACCTAGGTACCAAGCCAAGGGCGGACGTTTGGCTGTGATCGAGACCATTGCCGGCTGATTGGCATCGGGAAGGGAGACCTTGGCTGGCAAGAAAAGTTATGTTTGGGCTGGAAGGGAGTATGGACCAGCACGGGGTTCGGTCCCGAAAATGGAAGAACTCACATTTTCCTCAGAAGACTTGGAAGGTGTGATATTGCTGTGAGGCCCGACCCCGATTTGCGTGCGAAACCTAGCTTCGTTTGCCCTAACTTAGATTTACATGCCATGACCTAGGTTTGGGAATTGTATTTAGTTTTGTGTGCCTTGCATTGAATTTCGTGCATTCATATAGGGTTACGTGCGTTTACTTGAAAAACGTGCATTCGTCTCGTAGTTCGTGTCCTACCTCGAAGTGCGTGCCCTAAACCTAGGAAAGCGTGCCTTCACGCTAATCAAGAAAGCATCTTTCACGAAACACTAGACTATTAAACAATCCTACAAAATCCACTAACAATATAATAATCCAAATTCCATTCACTAGAAGACAAAAATGCACCAAAAACAAAACATTCCTTATTCTTTATCCATTATTCTTTTTGCACCTTTAAGATACAATTAGAATAATGCTTAAGATGACAAAAATTCAGCCAATTCATTAGCTTTGGCCGACCACTAAGAGCATTGGTCTAACAATTGCATATTTTATTCATAGTCTTAGTCATACACTTAGCATGATGCATTAAAAAATTGCTCAAATTGCTCCCAATTTCTTCACCATTCTCGGCCTTAGCATTTTGCCCATGCTTAACATTTCAAATTAAAGCATTTTGAAGACACAAAGCTGAAAATGGACTGCCCAATGCCGACATGCTCCTCAAAAATTGCCAAGACCTTCATTTGGTTGTCATTTCTCTCATTTCCTCTCAACATCTCTCTCTCACTCTCATTTCCTCTCTCCATTTCGGTCCTTGGCTGACCTCTCACCATCCTTGCTCATCTTCATCACACCTTGGTCGAACAAGGCAAGCAAATCATCATGAAAACCAAGCAAACAAGCTAGAGTTCGAAAACACTCATGCATGTGCATTGAAGCTTCATTTCGGCCTTAGGTAAGCTTCTTGACATTCATTTCTTTTCTTCATGTTTTAACTACATGCATGCACTAAGAGGTTGATCACTAGGCTAGGAAAAATAGAGAAAACCAAGTTGAAATCTCAGCCAAGCAAGGAGAAGAACAGATTTGAGCTTCAACCAGGTTTTTGAGCATAGTTTGGTTGATTGCAAAGGTGAGGGTTAAAAGCTTTTGAAAACTCTTTGAAATTTCACATGCATGTTCATAAATGTGTATATTTGCTTCTGTACTTGAGTTATGTGGTTGTTCATGAGCTTAAATAACCATGCATGGCAAGAACTTGGCTTGAAAATGATGCTAGGTAAAGTCGAATTTATGAGACAGCTTTCTGACCAGTCTGTTCGAGGTAATTTTGGCTAAGCAAATGATGTTTAAATTGCGTAAAAATCACTAGGTGACTAGTTTGGACAGTTTTGAACAATTTTCGCAGAAATAGGAAAAGTCAAATTTTGGCTCTAAGGTCCTCAAAATGGCAAAATCACGAAAGGTGGCTAAATCTGGAAAAATTTGAGGAAATGAAACAGTTTTGGCAGATGCACTGACTATGTGGAACGAGAGGTTTTTGACCTAGCAAATGACATCCAAATTGGGTGAAATTTTTTGTGCTGCTATATTTTTCAGTTGTGGACATTGTTTCCAGAAATAGGCTTAGGCTAAAAATGAACCTAAGGACCTCAAAAACATGAAATATCGAAAGATAGGCAAATCTGGACAGTTTTGTGCAGTTCCACTAATTTGGCTATATCTAATGATCCCGAACTTCAATTGATGCAAGATTTGTTTCTGATTTTATTTAACTTCTTAAGATTTAATTTGACATCTTATTTACTGAATTTGGAGATTGTTTGATTATCCGATTGATTGTGAGAAAACAGCCTATTGCAGTGAGTGTTCCACTTAGCTATGTGCTTGGAAAACTGTTGTAACCTCTTTTGTGGCACTAATTGCTTGGAATTGTGGTGTTGGAATATTATGTGGACTGTTTTGAGCACTTGAGGATGTATGAATTGAATGATGCATAACTTGGGAATGATGTTAAGTTGACTTAGGGTTTTGATCGCACGATTATGCATGAAATGGAAACCCTAATGACTTAATATTCTTGCTAAGTGTTAACCATTGGATATTGTGAGGAAACTGTACGTTGCGTGGGCTGCCCGTAAATGTTTTATAATTTCAAAAGTGATATTGACCATTGCATGTTGACAAATAAGCTTTTCTTGCATTTGAACCCATGTTGATATCATTGCAAGTTGAGTAATCTTATCACTTGATTGCGTGGACCTTTTAATGAGTTATATGGCCTGTTTTACATGTGTTACATGGCTGCCCGTTTAATTTCCACATAACTCTATATGCCTTTCAAGTGAAATTTCATGTCTTATCGTGTCCTGCTTGTTTATCTGTCAATGTGCAATCTTATGACTGTCCGGAGGCAACCTACTTTGTTGTCCTCCTTCTGTGATATATATTACCTGTCATAAATGTGCATTGCATACAAGGTTTCCTGTCGGCATGGTAGCGATCACGTACGCCGGGCGGCATCGGGCTTGCCGGTGTTACCTTGACTTCCATGGTCCCATTCCCTCTCTCGCTTGGGGGCTAGACTTCCTCGGAGAGTTGGGTCGTAGGATTTTGGGGTACATCCGGAGTACACCCACTTGGTGTGTTTGGGGGATGATTTGAAGTCGGCCGCAACAACTGATCCTGGATCTGATCTGAGAGCAAAAGCTCACCGTATCCTTTTATTATGTGTATAAGTACTCCCGCTTGGATCCTAGAGAACCTCGGGGAGGAAAGACCGGTATTCCTGTTCTGTACTTGCATTTATGTTGTATTCATGTTTGAGAAAGGGGTTTTCATAAGTTTAACCGGAAAATGAGTTTCAAAACTTATTTCTCGTTCCCCCTCGCTGAGTTCATAAGGACTCACCCTCTTTTATCATTTCAGGTGAAGAAGAACAGGTACAGGAACCCGAGCTCAATGTACCTAATGATGAACCCCTGGATTGATTGCCTATTACTGTTGTTTTGTATGAACGTGACTACTTGTGTATTTTGTGCTGCTTGAAGACCATTTATCTTATGTTGCTTGTTGTTGCTAATGTAAAAGACCCCCGTTGTAATTTGGGGTCTAATTTTGGCTTGTACTTATTTTAAGTAGACTGATACTAGACATACTATGATCGTTTTTGCTTTTATTATCACTAGTATCTACCATATGTTATGATGCTCAGTTAAGGAATAAGCAAATGAACTTATCCAATCTCAACAGGTACTCGCTAATAAGCTAAGATCAACAGGTATATTTTGAAACGAGGATAAATGGACAAACGAGGCATAGTATCATGCTAGGTTATAAATCAAACGGGGCGTCGAAATAACCAATAGGCAATTCAATTGATGACAAAATAGTAAACTCTAGTCGGGAATGAACTTGAATTGAAAGTTTTGAGGCTGTTAGAAAATTCAGGTCAAAACAAAGAGCCCAATTACAGCCGTTATGCTGCCGGATTTCCGAAAAAATTCTGAGGTCTAGAATAGAACGTTAAGTGTTAAACCTCCTAGAATGATTAAGAATGTGAAAGGACTTGAATGTTTAGATCATACCCTAGTCTAACCTTTATAGGCCGGGTTGGGGCGTGACACCTTAGAAGAATAGTATCAGAGCTTAGATTGCTTAAGCCGGGTTTAACTCTCGGACCGCGGGTAGAGCCCTAAGATAATTAGGATGACTTGTTTATGTGTTAAATGTGCCTTCTATGTTCTATGTGCTTAAGTGACTTATATGCCTTAAATGTTTTTAGAATTGTATCTATAATATGTTGCATATCTTATGCATTAGATTCTTAATTATCATATTTCAATAAATTGTGGCTATAGATAGTTGGCCCTAATACCCGTACTACTAATAGGAGCGGTGAACCTCAAGAGACCGGGGATGCTTATCAGACTAATCCCGGTATAGCTATGTTTAATATGATGGCAACTGCCATGGATCGTGTGTCACGTGTGATGGAGCGTCAGGATGCTCGTGAAGCCAACAACAACAATATCAACAATAGGAATGAGGGTAATCATGGGAGACATAGCAGAATGAGGGAATTCCTTGACTTTTGCCCGTCTAAATTCTACGGGGAAGCTGATGATGAGAAAGCCGAGGCTGGTGATGAGCTCGGCGGAAGTCCTATTCTTGAAAGCATTTGAGCAAATTGGGTTAGACAGAAGTCGACTCAGGCCGTTGAGGGGTACTCTAGCTGGTTTCACCGAATAAGTCCACCGAGCGGAGGGGGTCATCAACCTCCCTCTGAAGCTGGAAGACGGAAACAAGCGGGTCTCGATGCAGGCCAACTTCATTGTGATGGATTGTAACTTCACTTACAATGGGATCTTAGGTCGGGTAGCACTCGACCACTTGAGGGCCCTGCCTTCAACCTATCGCTAGGCCCTGAAATTCTCGACCCCGGCAGGCACGGTCACCATCCGCGGAGCTCAGTTTTCAACTTAAGAATGCTATGAAAACTCCCTCCGACCCAAACATTAGGTTGGCTGGGGACCAGATTTACCTGAAGAGAAGAGGGAAGCTAAGAGAGGGAACCCGGCCGAAAATCTCCAAGAGGTGGAGCTCTCCGATGAAACAAAGAGAGCAAAGATCGGAAGTGAACTATCTGATGCCCTCAAGAAAGGTATAAGCCGATTCCTTATAAAAAATGAACACATATTTGCATGGTCAGCTTCTGATCCAGCCATGATTGAGCATCACCTGAATGCAGACTCGAATCATTATCCGGTAAAACAGAAGCGCAGACACTTCTATTATGATAAGCAGCAGATTATAGCTGAAGAGGTTGACAAGTTGGTGGACGCCGGTCACATAAGGGAATTCCAATACCCGACCTGGTTATCCATTGTGGTACTTGTGGCCAAATCCTCAGGAGGATGGAGATTATGCATCGACTTCACTGACCTTAACAAGGCTTGCCCCAAGGACTATTTTCCCCTACCTCGGATTGATCAAATGGTGGATGCCACCTCCAAGTTCGAGTTACTCTCTTTCATAGATGCCTTTAAAGGTTATAACCAGATTAAGATGGCTCCCGGAGACAAAGAGAAGACTGCCTTCACTACCGATAAAGGTCTCTACTACTATGAGGTTATGCCTTTTAGCCTCAAGAATGTTGGAGCTACCTACACTCGGATCGTGAACAAGGTTTTCAAAAATCAGATTGGCCGAAATATGGAGATCTATGTAGATGACATGTTGGTCAAGAGCATAAGGGTGGAAAACCATGAAGCTGACCTGGCTGAAGCCTTCACCGTAATGGAACACTTTGGGATAGAGCTGAACCTGAAAAAGTGTGCATTCGGCGTCAAGGCGGGGAACTTCTGGGCTTCATGGTCACATCCTACGGAATAGAAGCCAACCCGGAGAAGGTTCGGGCTATACTTGACCTGGCACCGGTGACTTGCGTGAAGGACGTCCAGGTGTTAGCGGGCAAGGTCGCAGCGTTGAGCAAATTCATGTCCAGGTCGGCGGATAAATGTGCTCCCCTGTTCAAGATATTGAGAAATCCTAAGAACTTTGAATGGGCCGAAGAATGCCAGGACGCATTCCAAGAGCTAAAAACGTATCTAGTTTCGCTACCCCTACTATCCCGACCTGAGATAGGGGAAGAACTGGTACTATACTTGGCATGCTCAGGCACAGCAGTGGCAGCAGCAATGGTCCGTGAGGAAGGGAATGAGCAGAAGCCGGTCTACTATGTCAGCAAAACAGTGCAGGGGGTCGAGGCGAGGTACTCCTCCTTGGAAAAACTCACCCTCGCGCTCGTTACGGCGACAAGAAAGTTGAAGCCATATTTTGATGCTCATCCAATTAAGGTCATGACGGACGCCCCACTCGGGTCCATCATGCACAAGCCTGAGGTGTCGGGCAGGCTGCTGAAATAGGCAGTTGAGCTGAGTCAATTTGATATCACCTACCAGCCCAAAACAGCCATAAAAGCCCAAGTCATCGCCGACTTTGTGGTAGAATGCACTGGCCGAGCCGAGAATGACCCGGAGGACGTATGGAAGATCCATGTGGACGGGGCATCGGGGAAGTCTGGAAGCGGAGCCGAGGTAGTCATCCTTGACCTGACCCAGCATGAGCACCAATACTCCCTCAAGTTCTCCTTCCCGATGTCTAAGAATGAGGCTGAATACGAAGCGATAATCGCGGGGCTGAAAATTGCAGCTCAGCTGGGCGCGTAAACAGTTGACCTGTGCACCGACTCTCAACTGGTTTCTTGTCAGATATCGGGAGAGTTCGAAGCCAAGGACAATGTCATGCTGGCCTACCTCAACAAGGTCAAAGATTTAACCTCGGGGCTCAAGAGGTTCACGATACAACAAATTCCGAGGGAGGAAAATGTGAAGGTTGACGCTCTGTCCAGGTTGGCCTTGGGCGAGAACCGACCTGCACTAGTCCATGTGAAGGAAGTGGCTAAGCCAAGTATCCGGTGGGGAATGCAAGCCGTGGCCGAGCTCAATTTAAGCCCAGATTGGACCAAACCAATCGTGGACTACTTGGAAGGGGTATGACCCCAGAGGATGAAAAAACAGCTCGAAAACTCATAAAACAGGCCTCAAGGTTTGTCATAATTGCCGGGCAACTCTATAAGAGAGCCTACACTTGGCCTCTCTTGAAATATGTTGGACTCGAGGAGGGAAACTATGTCCTCTGGGAGATCCATGAAGGGGTATATGGAAACCACTTGGGTGGCAAGGCTCTGGCTCGAAAGGCACTGAGGCAAGGCTATTTCTGGCCAACCTTAGAACAAGATGCCAAGGAGTATGTAAAAAAGTGAGACACCTACCAAATGTTCGCTAACGTACAGAGGAAGCCTGCGGTAGACCTCACAGTGATGATAAGCCCGTGGCTATTCTATCAGTGGGGTCTAGATATCATTGGCCCATTGCCAACCAGTGTTGGGCAAAAGAAGCACAACTTCGTAGCTGTAGACTACTTCACCAAATAGCCCGAGGCCGAAGGAATTGCTAGAATAACAGAAAAGGCAGCTTGGGATTTTGTATGGAAAAACATCATTTGCCGATTTGGGGTGCCAAAGGTCATCATCCCTGACCACGGCAAGCAATTCGATAATGCATACTTTCGAGGCAAATGTGTTGAGATTAGGATCGACCTCAGATTCTCATATATTGCCCACCCCAAAAGTAATGGCCAAGTTGAAAGGACTAACCAAATCATTTTGCAGGGCCTGAAAACCAAGCTGGAGGAAATTGAGGGCCAGTGGGCGTCGATTCTTCCTGAGGTACTATAGGCTCAGCGGACCACTACCAACTCGGCAATGGGAGAATCGCCCTTCGACTGACCTTCGGTACTCAAGCGGTGCTGCCAGTGGAGATTAGGTCTCCGACTAGTAGAACCTTCCACCATGATCCAGAAATAAACGGACAATTGATCCGTGAAGCTCGACCTCTCTGAAGAGTTCCGAGCTAAAGCTCAAATCAGGATGCTAGCCAGCAAAGCTGCCATGCAAAGAGCCTTCGCCAAACAAGTCAAGCCTAAACCTATTAAGGTTGGCGACCTCATCCTCATAAAATCTATCTTTTTGCCGCGCTCAAGCAACAAACTTTCTCCGACCTGGGAGAGACCGTACGAAGTCATGAAAGAAGTCCGACCCAGGACCTTTTACCTCTGCGACAGATACGGGAAGCAACTGAAGAATGCATGGCACGCGGAGTACCTAAAGAGATATTTTGTTTAGCGGCCCCGAACCAGAATCTTTTGTAACGGCCACCGAGCTGAAATCTCCGCTAAGGTCTCGAGCCGAAGCATTGCTTGTAATCGGCTCCTGAGCCCAAATACTTCGTGTACAATTTCAATACAAGCATATTTTGTAAACCAGTGCAACGCCCGACTTAGGCTTGAGCGCCTCAGCTATTGAGCTACTCCCGACTCGGATTAACGCAGTGGCCACGCTTAATTACGAGCTAAAAATAATCTAAGTAAACCAGCTCGGACTAGGTTCCAACTCGGGTATAATTAGTACCAATTTGATTAACTTCGCCAGTTTGGATCAAGATCCAACTCGGTATAGTCCGGCTTTGGGTCGGTAAGTTAGTTTGGGTCTAAACTCGAGCTCAACATTTGTCAACGATAGTTTGACCAATTCTAATCGAACTGACAAGTCCAGGTCGGCGACGATTATATAGTTGCCCTTTTAACCAGCTCGGATCAGGATGAAAATTTATTAATCACTTCCGGCTCGGCTCTTTATACTTAAGTTTGAAAGGTCCATCATATTGGCCTGACCCCACTTACTTGAGAAAAATTTGCGAAGAGAAAGTCAAAACAAGCACGAACTCGAATAAAACGCAAAATGTTCATTTCATTATAATTGAAAAATAATTACAAAGAGCCCAACCTGGGCGAAATTACAAAAGCCCGACCTGGGCGATTACAACAATTTACTTCAGAACGGCAGAGGTGGCAGTTTCGGCTTCATCTCCGACCTGGTCCATGCCTTTCTGGACGAATTGATTACCTCATTGGCTTGAGACGTCAGGTCAGCCGGAAGCTCAGGAATCTCCCAGAACTCTGGTGGGGGAGCCTCCAAGACTTCGATGTAATCGTTCTTGGTGGCAGGAAAGAAAGTCTTTGCTTTCTCCCGAGCTGCGACCTGACCCCGAAAATAATACTCCATCTCGACGTACTTGGCCATGGCCCACCTTCCGTGGCCAACCAGTCCACAGCCGCGTCACTGGACTTGAAAGTTTCCACGACATTCTCTCCTTGGAGGCCAACCCAGTCTACTAGCTTCCGGAGCTTCGTCTCGGCTTTACGCCTCTCCGACTTGTAGCGCTCAATGTCCTTGGCCGCGGCTTCGCGTCGGGACTTTTCTACTTCAAGATCCTTCTTCAGTCGGTCGATCTCCGTCGCATCCTCCTTATGCCTTTGGGCGGCCTCCTCCTTCAGAGCCTCGAGCTCGGCTCGGGTATCTACGTATCGCTGCTCGAGCTCGATGCAGTGAGCCTGGGCCTTGGCAAGAAAACTAGGAGCTAAAAGGAGGTGTGTCTCGGCCTGCATGAAAAAGAGCAAAACAGTTAGCCAGGCTAAAGAACATAACCATGGCAACATTCTGATAAGACTTACCATGACTATGGCTGTCCTGAGGTCGAGCGAAAGCTGCTCCGCCGGGACCATCTCCAGCTTGGGGTCGTGAGCTACCTTGGTCGCTTCCACGAAGTCTCTACTGGGAGGGCTCACCTCTGTGGCCTTGCCCTTCCCAGAGTATTCGACCCAAGACCCTTTTTTATTGTCAGGACGGGATGCTGAACGCTCCGGGATCGCCACTCTCGAGCCTGACCTCTTGGGCAGTGGGGACCCCGATGTCCCCTTCGAGGAGACCTCGGTGCCGACCTCCCGCACTTGGCCACTAGGCTGTAATTTTTGCCCTTGAGCGGCGGGGCCCAAGCCAGACCAAGCTGAAACCTCGCTGCTGGCCTTGTTATTCTTTTTCATCTGGGCGTATGCGAGCTTTCTCATATCCGCCATACCTACGAAAGAATAGAAGAAGGAAGTGAGAGATAGCCGAAAACTGACTCAAGGAGGCAATGGCGGTTAGGATAATGAGGAGGTCGGGCGCTGATCTTGCAAACTAACCCTCTGGTGGGCTGGACTCAGCGTCCTCTTCGGGCTCAGGAAGCAGGTGGGGATGGTCTTTCGAGAGGTCGGGCTCCTTACCAAATAACATGGACTTCCATATTTACTTCCAGTTAAGTACACTGTCAATGTTTATCAACGTCCCCGGGGCGGGCCTTAACACTGCGACTTCCTCAAGTTCCTTATCTAAAAGTTTGGGATCGTCATTGACATTCTTTCTTAAGCTCGGATTCCAGTCCGACCTGCAGCCAGAATTCACAGCCGGCTCCACCCAATAATAATCGTTATGCCAACCCTTGTTGGAAGAATGCCACTTGGTGAATATGGAGTTGCCGACCCGAGCTGCGAAATGGAACCACCCTGGATGATTCGGGTTGGGCTTGCACACAAAGAAATGCCTAAACCGACGTAGGGTCGGCTCTACTTCCTTCTCGAGGCAGAACACATAGAACGCCACCACGACGGCCCAACCATTCGGCAACATCTGACTTAGGCTAAGCTCAAAGTGGTTTAAGATGTTAACAATGAAGCTGGGAAGTGGGAGCTGGATAACATCGAGTGCAAGATCATAGATGGTGAAATGGTCGGGTGGAGGATAGCACGCCGATTGGTGCCGACCTAGAACCTTCAACTTGTGGTGTTGGTCCACTAACCAATTCTTCAGCCTGGCGTTAGCCATTTGCACCGTGGAATGGCATTCACGTTTGCAGCAGGCGAACAGCTACTCGATCCTCTTCCCCCGAGCGGAAGAAACATTGGCCATAGCCGAGCTCCGGGGGCGGACCGCCCTGACTAGGGTCGCCTCGATTAGTTCCACCATGGAAACTCTAGCCAGGTACTCCTCCAGTATCTCAACTCCCTCTAATCAATTCAAGGGCTCCGCATCTTCTTTATCTCCCAAGTCTCCCAGGTCGACTAAAGGATCCGCCTCGGCCTCTTCCCTCACTTGCCTGACCTCGATAACTTGGCAATCATCTTCACTCCCCCTAGACTCAGATCGCCGAACTGACACTGGGGACTCGTCGGTGCTGTTGCCGCCTTGGCCCCTATCTGAAGAGGACCCCAAGCTCGACGGACTCTCATCCCCACCATAAGACCTCACCTCCGTCGCTTGGGAATCTTCCGACTCCGACCTCTCCATCTTGTCTACAAATTGTAAATATATGTACAGGAACAACTAAAGGGAGTCAGGACGTACCTACGTCTCAAGATATAAAAGCTGACCCGACCTAGTTGGCTCCGAGCTGGTGGATTCCGAGCTGGATATCCCGAGAAGATATTTGCCGAGCTGAAATCGTCCGACCACTCTGTATTCCGACCTGAAAGCTCTAAACTTTGTATGCAAAGTGTGAAATAAATCTCGAATGTCAAAGCCCTATTTATAGGCGACTCCAGTAACCGCCTCGGGAATCCCAAACGTCGCGTCTCGTCATAATTGCCAGGTGACGTGTCAGCGATCTGAGTGTTATACATTGCTGACGTGGCCATCCCCACTCTATCGGGGTCGGGCACCCCCAGCTCGGGGACAACTCCCAATTCAAGATCTCACCCCCTCGATCTCGCCTTGGGAGGGAGGATCCCGAGCTGAAGAAAGATGCCCACACAGAGCTGAGACAGGCTAATCCGAGCCGAGCCGAACGTACTCAGTTAATTTCTAACCTGGATGACTGATCCAACTTCACCCCGCCTCAGTGCCAGCTGCCCTGATGGGACATAAAGTCTTGATGGGACATAAAGCTGCACCGCATTAAATGCTGTAAGGTCCAAATTTAGTATAAATAAAGCTCCACCCCTTCATTTCAGAGGTAACTCGTCATTAAATGCACTCAGCTATCTTGCCAGCTCGAACATACTAATCATTCACACGCCCGAGGGAAAAATTTGGGTCATCACCCCGCCTTTTCCTTCTTTTTCCTTGTGCGGGTTGAATGCCCGACCCAAAAGTTTAACTCGGAGCCCGACCTGAAAGTTCAGCTCGGCGAGCATAGCTGTCCAACTCAGCTGCGAGGTTTCCAACCTCGACAGGGATAAAATGAATCAATGAACAGTCTGTCACAAGGGACAAGGCTAAATAATACGTGGAAAAAAAAATAACAACAAATCAATAGGACCAAAAGATGAGCCAAGAAACTTGCAAAGAATGGGTTTTCATATTTTTTTTTTTCATTAATACACATAACACAATCGGAATCACCGTAATAAGAATAAACTTATATGATGAAACGACAGTAGACTCACATTTTCACAAGAAATCAAACTACAAAGAGAGAATTCCACTTACAGTTTCCTTTAACAATAAGTTTCGATTCACAATCTTTCAACCCAAACCACGAATTTAATTTCCTTAATAAGATGAATGAAGTCCATCAATAGCACCCTTAGAAACTTCAATTTCTCCTAAAAACATGCTCACAAGCAAATTCAGTGTTGAAAGCCAATTGAGTTTTCTTTTTCTTTTATTGTCTCTCTCATTTTTTTCTCTTTTTTTTTCCAAATAAGAATAAACTATTTCAATATTGTTTTATCTCTATCTGACAGGCTAACTTTAAGACTTCTAAATTGACTAAAATTCTTATATTCGGTTTTGACCCCAAATTTTCATCTTTAATATGCAAGCCTCCACCACCAACCAGTTGTCACACTAGTACAAGTTAAGCACTTCGATTAGCGTTGATAATTCATTGGCTAAAAATATTAAGCAACACGCTTGGGACATTACACTTGCAGAGGCTAATGCCTCAACTTCCCTGAAACAATTCGTTTATCTTGTGTTGGAATTTGAAAATAAAATCTCATGATTCTTAACACTCTGCAAACTCGCACGCCTAAATGGGAGCCCGAGTTGCTTCCGTTGCTACTTCACGACAAAAACTTCAGGCTCTTCGCATATGGTTCGGTTGAGGGTTGAATACAGCATCCTTCAACTGTTGTGTGATTCATAAAATTAGCTAAAATACAGAAATCTTTTTGTCACCTATTTTATAGAATTTACCCACAAAATAGCACAACATATATCTAGATTCTACTCTCAATATATTCCAAAATCGTATGTTTAGGTACCGATTGGTATACTGAAATGAGGTTTGGAATGGAATGACATTCCCAATTATGTTTAATTCACATGCTTAGTATAAATGAATGAACTTGGGAATCTTATTCTCAAGGTAATCACATTCCCACGTATATGGGAATAGCCATTCCAGAGCAAACCCATGGGAATGGGTCATTCCCATGTATTTGGGAATGAATTTGACTATTATACCCTCATATTCAATAATAATAATAATAAAAAATAAATAAAATAATAATAATTAAAAAATATAATAATAATTATTATTATAAAATACTAATTATTATTATAAAATAATAATAATAATAATAATAATAATAATAATAAATAAATATAATATTAATTATTATTAAAAAATAATAATAATTATAATTATTATTAAAAAAATTATTATTTTTATTTTTATTTTTAATAATAATTATTATTATAATTATAATTATTATTATTATTATTATTATTATTATTATTATTATAGAAATAAAAATAAAAATAATAATTTTTTAATAATAATTAAAAAATAAATATAAAATCAAAAACTAAAAATAAAATAAAAATAAAATAAATAATAATAATAATAATCAATAAAATTAAAATAACAAAATAATAATAGTGATTGAAATAATAATAATAAAAGAGCAATTTTGTCATATTTTTAATACTATAATAATAAAAGAACAATCTTGTCATATTATATAAGGCATTCTCATTACTACTCTTCATTCTTAAAACATACAAAACATATTATTCGCATTTCTAGGTTCATTCTATTCCCAGGTTCATTCCATTCCTTAGCCCATTCTATTCTTGTCCAAATCCATTCCAATATACCAATCGCTACCTTAGAGTTTACTTTTATTAAAATATCACAAGATATTGATAGGAATAAGAAGTCACTATACGTGCATAAACTTATTTACACAACTTCCATTATTTTCAACAAGACTTCGAATTCTTTATTACTATGGAAAACAGAAGCATAAGATAGTGAAAATTTGCCTAAGGGCAAAACATGAGTCTATAGTTAGTCCCTCCAGAGCAAGTAAACAAACTAGTTGGATTATCTTGGGGGTAACTATAAGCATCTGAACACCTATCTTTGAAGAATCTAGAGAACTTAGTTGGGCCACCACCAGAATTACAACAATATTCATCAGTCTTGAACACAGTACACAGATTAATTATAGCATCCGCTAAGAGCTCCCAAATCATCTGGACACTGTCCATTTATAGCTGCAGTAAATCTGATGCTACGATTGCGTCCATTGGAGTTAGAACTAAAATCCATTGCCACATTGAAGCCCTCAACAAATGATATGTCGATATAATCAAGGTTGTTATCTTGGTTTATGGAATATTCAGCTATGGTGTTAGGGGGTGCACCATAGCCTAAGCATTCAAGTAATGCAGCATTGCAATCACCAGTTTCACATCTACCATAACCATTTACTAGAAATGTGCAATTTGTTCTTGCCCAAATTCGAGCATCTGTTGTGCCAACAGGGATATCATATCGATATTCCATGTTTGGCTGGTGTTTAGCTGCCTGCCGCGACCAACTGGTATAGAAGCAGCCAAGACAGTGAAGGGACAACTGTTTCGGACTTGAAAAGTGGCAGCATCTGTGTAGGTGAAGAGGATCGGAGGCTAATGAGCAACGAAATGAAGATGGGAGCTAGAGATTTGAAGAAGACTTTCATGTCTGCAAGAAAAGAATTACTGAAACTATTGGAGTTCTGAATTCTCTGGTGTCTACAAGGGCAAAGGTTTGATAATATAATGTTGGAAGTTTCAAAAATGAAATAAACTAGGAATTTTTTTATAGAATTACGTTTTCTTATAGTCTAATTGAGCCTCTCAAGTACTTAATGTTGGCAAAGGAGCTTAATAAATAGAATTCTTCCTATTCCCAATCCCATAATTCTCCCTTTTAACTTGTACTTGTTTTTATCCACCTTTTACATGACCTTCACATAATTAGAAGGAAATATTGGTAGAGAGAGATAAAAAGAAAGAGTAGGTCAGATGAGGTAAATCAATGTCATTATTGGATTACATTAATTTCATCTCTCCACGTCACTATATGTGCATGAACTTAATTATTGACATAATAATAGTATGTATAACAAGCCATCATAAACTTATTGACACAAGCTAGAATCTTGGGATGGGGGTGGCCATGGATTCTTATGTCTTTTGCCATGCTTGTATTGAGAACAAGGACCATCTTTTTGGACTATGCTCTTTTACTCGTAGGATCTGGAAGTTGGGATGGGCTCTCTGTAATGCTCCCTCAAATATCAACAGTTGGGGTCGGATTGAGGAATGGTTAAATGGTATAGCCGATTCCTCCTCTTTTCGGGCTGTCACCATAAAGATCTTTCTCGATCGGGGCTTTCGTGTTTCATATTTGGCAAGAACGTAATCAACACATTCACAACAACAGTGCCCCTCCTGAAGAACAGATCTTTGTCAACATTTGTTTTGATATTAGAATTAAAATGTATAAAATTAGAAAAGTTAAATACTCTCTTTTGAACCAGACCATTTGTAGGGCCTAGAACATTAATGATCTTACCTACTGGTAAATGTATATCGAATTATGTAAATATTATTGAGTTCTAATAGTAATTCGCTTGGTTTTAGCCAAAAAAAAAAAAAAAAAGAGCAGCCTTCGCAGTCTTTAATTATTATATATATGGGGAACTATTCTTTTAAGCTAGTGAATTTGGCTAAGGGCAAACACCACCTTATAGTTGGTTCCTGCTGGGCAAGTAAATAGACTAGTTGCGTCATCTTTGGGGTAACTATAAGCATCTGGGCACCTTTCTTTGAAGAACCTAGAGAGGGGTGTTGGGCCACAAGTACCAAAATTACAGCAATATTCATTAGTCTTGAACACTGTACATGGATTGTTGTAACCCCCTTGAGCTTTTAGTTCATTTGGACACTGGCCATTTATATCCAAGTTACATTTAATGTCACGGGTGCACCCATTAGAGGTAGGACTAAACTCCATTCCCACATTGAAGCCTTCGATAAGTGATATGTCAAAAGAATCTTCGTTCCCAAATCGGGTCTCAACTAGGGTGTTAGGGGGTGCACCAGAGGCTTCGCATTCAAGTAATCCATTACAATCACCGGTTTCACATCTACCATGACCAGACCCGTATAAATGTGCAACCTGTTCTTGCCTAGATTCGAACTTGTTGTGTACTGGCAGGGACATCGATCGTCCATGTCTGGCCGCGGTCTAGCTGCTTGCCTTTACCAACAGGCACAGAAGCAGCCCAGATTGTGTTGGGACAATTGTTTAGGATTTCGAAAGCAGCTGCATTGGCATAAGCGGAGAGTATGGCAATGAGCAGGAAAATGGAAATGGGGAGAGATTTGAAGACTTTCATGTCTGCAAGGGAAAAAAATGAAACTATATATATATATATATATATTGGATTCCTTTTTAAGTTTATATATGGTATCTACAAAGCCGTCATCATATATAGCTCAGATATTTATAGAGTAACTCCCCATGACATTGACATTGTTGAAATATCTTGATATAGACCACGACAAATTTGGATCAGTGATCTCGCAAATAGTCCCCACTATTTACATGTTGTCCCAAACTAGTACATAAATGGTGATCAAGAAATAGTCCTCATTGCAACTCCCATTTGACACAAAACCTTTTTCAACATATAGACATTTTTAAAGTACTTTTAGTTTGAAAATCAACTAGCTTAAAATTGAAAATAAAAATATATTCGTATATAATTAGCATTAAATTGTGTGTTGTAGTCTATTAATTCTTGTAGTCTTCTTTGACTTTAACAAAGAATATCACATGTTTGTAGAATTTCACTGGAACTTAATTATTCTTGAAATTGAACTCTCTTAAACGTGATTTCACACACTCTTGCTTGAAGCATATGTAAGTGAGAAGTATGTGTATTATTTACCCTTACTAGCCCCAAGTTATAAACTTGAGATGAGGAGTATCATAATAGACTTTTACATCTACAATATCATTACTGCTTGACCCCAAAAAAAAAATGCAATATTGTCTTGGTGCTTATTTTTTAAAAGAGAGGCTTATTAATAGGATGGTTTAATTCGATTTACAAATTAGCTTGTAATACATGTGGCACCACTTGATTGGCGACACCGCAATCTTACTATGTAGATCACATTATTACCAAGTCTTCTGAAATAACTTTG
This sequence comes from Ehretia macrophylla, assembly GCA_037974665.1. Lineage (NCBI taxonomy): Eukaryota > Viridiplantae > Streptophyta > Magnoliopsida > Boraginales > Ehretiaceae > Ehretia > Ehretia macrophylla. Next base: position 8,000,861 of record CM075764.1, on the reverse strand, counting down.
AACGGTGAGATAAAATATGACGGCCCTAATTAAAGGAAATATAAAAGACGCATGAAATTCTTTCTGAAATGTGTTTTGAAGACAATTAAACATGTGATGTCAATATATAATTGGCTAGAAAATTTTCAAATTGACGAGATAGATTGGGTTTTAGATTTTTTCCAGCTGAAGACGTCATTCTATTGCAGCAGCTAGCCAAGCAATTGTCGACTCTCACGCATGAAAGGGCTTTGCCGTACATATTTATCCATGGACGAACATGACTTCTCACAAGAAAAGTCTAAAGCTCGTCACTTAATTCCAAAACGATATCAGCAATATCAATATATGAGAACATGACAAAATCCCCAAACAAATTGAAGGCAGACAAATAACTAAATTGAATGAAAGCAAATCAAACACGTGGTCAATTAACACCAAAAAGCAAAAGAACAAAAAGGACTTCGATTTCAATACTTGATTCATGGTATGTGAATCTATTGAGTACGTGTATTGTGCATTTGTCACGCTTTTAAATTTGTCAAATCAAATTTAAGAACGTTGTCTCGAATTTAGAAGTCATTTTTAAGTCGCAAAGTTCTAAATTCATAATTAATAATGATGTAATTTTGAAATCACTATATATAATGACAAGACTTAAAGCGTTTATCGGTATTAGTAGACAAATATAACCTTACATTCAAAACCAATACCTCCAAAGACATTACAATTTAATTTACATAATTCTAAAGAAAAAAAAATGTCTACTGTAGTAAATAAGAGCTGAAACTGAATAGTTAGCCACCAAAAAATAAGTCCTAAACTTCCACACATCCTGAAAGTCAATCAAGCTACACTCCCAGATTCCTACCTCAGTTGACATGGCCTAACCCTTGTTAATTATCTGTAAAAGATTAATTAAAAGATGAGTACAAAGACCCAGTAAGCGGAATCCCCTGCAAGAATAGCATTGGATTATTTTTTTTTCATAAGATTAGCAATATTTTTTATGTTAGGACTTTACCATGTACTTATGCATAGCATGAATACTAAAATAAATCCAGATGAACAAGTAAAGGGTCAATAAACCTTTTTACACTTGGTTCCATTTTCAGACGCACACCGTAAATGCTTAAGAATACATATGAGAGAGGCATGAAAACTAAAAAAACAGTCGGTGCGACAAACAACTCGATAATAGACGTTTAAGAATCAGAAGACGAAGGTAGAGGCTTCAAAAATGGCGTAGGCTTGATGCATGAAAACTAAAATGGAACACACATACATTATAAAGTAATCGGTTTTGACAATATTTACCATTCAAAATCCTTTTTTTATTTATTTCACGTGTCTGAAATTATACACCTTTTTGAGAAACGTAAATCATACTTGATCACTTGTATGACTGTGGCTACTTTTAACACTAGTAGCTCAGGTCCACAGGTTGGTGACTTATTTGGCCCAATCACCATAGGCGAAGAAAGGGATTCTAAATGATAGTACACTATCCCACACTTATCTTAACACATTGGCCAACGTACAACTCCCAATTGGCTGGGTCCACACACTACAAGAAAAATTGTAAAAATGACGGTCCATCTCCTTTTCGTCGCCAAAAAAGTGACGAAAAGGAGACAAAATTTTCGTTACATGAATAGTGACCATTTTGAGATAGTTTGGAAACGACTTTAGTATGTCGTCTCCAAACTGTCTCTCAATGGAGACGGAACATGAATGTCATCTCTAATTTGTCTCCTAATAGAGACGAAATGGAGACAAAAAATAATTAATAATTAATTATTAAATTTTGTTTAACAATTTACAATAAACTTGTAATTAAATAGTACATAAATTAATAATAATAAATTGCTATTATCTTTATTAATTTAATTCTTCCATAAAACTTTTTAAAGTAGCTCAATACTTCCTTTTTAAAAAAAAATCTCCACAAATTAAATACTCTATTTTAATCTAAAATTTAAGTTAAATTAATAATTAAAATATTATTAACATTTTACTCTAAACTTGTAATTAAATTATTAATTAAATAATAAATAAATTAATACTAATTAAATAAATAAATAATCCCAAAACCAAAAGGAGACGGACCAATGGTTCCGTCTCCGGAAAAAAAAGACGGACACATTGATCCATCTCCAAAAAATGGAGATGGACCCAATGGGTCCAAAAGGAGACGAACCAATGGATCCGTGTCCAGATCCAAAAAATGTGGTTCAAGTGACTGTCAGCCACTTGAACCACATTTTCTGGATTACAGTCACTTGAACCAATTCAAAAATCCCCCCAAAATATTTTTGGGAGGAAATTTTTTTTGAAAAAAAGTACATACAAGTCCTTTTAAAAGGACTTGTACGGGTTCAAGTGGCTGAAAAATCCAACCACTTCAACCATTTTTTCATTTTTCCCCAAATGAATTTTGGGGGAAAATCCAAAAAAAAATAAAAATTTGAGCATAACCCCCCCTTTCCCCTTTCCTTTCTCTTAACTCATACTTTCAAGTTTAAATTCACTATTTGTTTAACTCATTTTAAGGTAATTCATTTATTTACTTTTATTTAAATTTTTGAATTTGTTTTGGTTTAGTTTATTATATATATGTTTGTATATAATGCCAAATATATGTATATAGTGTTCTTTTATTATGATTTTAGATTTTATTTTTATACTACCACATTTGTTTGGATTATATATGTATTATGTATATATGTATGTATAACTTATAGATTTACGTAAATATATATAGTTTTGGTAGGTTTTTTCATGATTTTAAGGTTTTTTTTTTAAAAAAAAATTCTGCTTTATTTAATTTTTTTTTCCTTTCAAATATATGTGTGTGTATGTGTGTGTGTGTGTGTGTAAGTGATAGATTTAGGTAAATATATGATTTTTTTATAGTTTTATCATGAGTTTAGGGTTTTTAAAAAAAAATCATATTTATTTTTGTTTTTCTTTCATATTTGTATATATAAGTTTATAAGTGATAGATTTAGGTAAATATATATATATATATATATATATATATATATATATATAATTAGTATAATTTTTAGTAAAAAATTTCAAATTTTTATAGTAATTTTGACATTATCTGAATTTATAACTTTTAAAAAATATATATATTTTTTAAAAAAAATTTTAAAAAATGTGACGGAAATGAGACAAAAAGTGAGAGAAACGGAACGGAGATGAAATGTGAATAGAGATGAAAATAAGACGAAATTATAGGAAGACGAAAATGAGACAAAATGTAAGGGAGACGGAAAGATGACGAAATGTGAGGGAAACGGAAAAGTGACGAAATGTGAGGGAGACGGAAATGTGACGAAATGTGAGCAAAACAAAAACGTGACGAAATATCTTTTCGTCTCCATTTGAAACGAAATGGAGACGAAATTCAAAAAAAGAGACGGATCGAAAGGTGACGCCCAATTTTCGTCACCGTTCTGTCTCCTTTTTCAGATTGGAGACGGAACGGAAACGAAAATGTGCCGTCTCCGAACGTAAAATTTCTTATAGTGACATGATCTTAGACGAAGTATAACCTCCAATTAGTTGGATCCACATAACACAGTCCTTAGAAAGTAATCATCTTATTAATACTTATTCCAATCACGTTGGAAACATTCATCTTGAGAACTTTCATACTCTTAATACTCTTTCCTCAGGCTTTTGAAATCGCAATGCATTTTTGTGAGCGCATCAAATTCCATTTCTCTTTTAATTGCGTCTAGGACATTTTACAAACACTTAGCATGTATTAACTTTCATAATGCAACAATGCAACAGTATGTAAAATTAAGGAAGGCATCCAAACCCAAGATTTGTAGTTAGTCCAACATAAAAAGATTATCAACAAATCATATACGTGTAGAATATACAGGTTTTCCAAGATACCATGCTTTAAGAACAGTTCATACATTGAAATGACATCAGTTGCATTAAAATTTCAGAAAGTGTTCACTTTTAACAAATTAAATCATATGCATGCATACATATACGTATACAGGGGCGGAACCAGAAATTTTTGTCAGTGGAGGCTAAAATTTATAATTTTTAAACTATACAAGTATTTTTTTGAAAAAAAACATAGAAATTTTAACATTTTTATAGGTTAGTGGAGGCTAAAATTCATAATTTTTGAATTATACGAGTATTTTTATTTTTCAGTGGAGGCTAATTAATTTTTTTAAACTAAAAATACATAGATATCTAATTTTTTTTAAAAAAATACAAAAAAATTTTACCCTTTTTATGGGCCAGTGGGGGCAAAAATTCATAATTTTTGAACTATACTAGTACTTTTATTTTTCAGTGGGGGCTAATTAATTTTTTTTTAACTAAAAAGGCATAAATATCTAATTTTTTTAAAAAAAATACATAAAAATTTTAACGATTTTTATAGGTCAGGGCTGCAGCCCCCACTGGCCCCAATATAACTCTGCCAGTGTACATATACATGTAAAACTATAAGGCTTAGGTTGAAAGAGGGGAGAATATCCAACTTACAGGAATAGAGAATAATTTTTCTCATCGTCCCCTTCTTAGCAAATTACACTCCAAGCCTTATAATGCAATCGGAGTCACTTCCCATCTCTATTAATATATCCCTGCCTTCGTGATGTTAGTTCACTTCCTAATTATCATGCTTAGTTAGCATGTCAATTTGATAAATCTTTTATTTTTCTCTTTTCTTTAATTCTTTTTCTCTCCCTTCGTTTTTTTTATTTTTTTCTCTCTTACTTAATGTTTCCTCTCTCCTCTTCTCTTTCTTTTATTTTACCCTGTTTCTTCATTTCTCCCTCTTCCATCCTAATAAATAACTCTATTCAACATAAAAATTTTGTATTTCTTTCCTATGTTCATTTTCATACTATTATGTCTCCTAACCTATTCAACTAGTTGTCCCCTTAACGTTGCACCATAGTCTTGGATTCTGAAGCTCCATTCTTAACATAGATGATAAATGATAAAGAATAATTGGGAGTATACATATACATATATAATGAGTATTCTTAATATTTAGAGTTGTTAATTATTTGGGTAGTAATTGATTAGTTGTTTTTTTGAATCCATTAATTGGTGACTTTTTTAATGGATTTTGTGCCACAGCCAAGTTTTAGGCTAAATATGTTTCTTGATCAACTTCTTACCACTTTTTATTGATCAGATTTGCTATAAAAAAAAAAAAAAAGAGTTATCAATGGAGAAAATGATGAGAGATGAGAAGTGAAGAAACAAATGATAGGATTACACAAAATAAAGAGGAAAGGAGAGAGAAAACATTAAGGAAGAGAGAAAAATTAAAAAGGAAGAGAGAGAAAATATTAAAGAGGAGAGAGAAATAAAAAGATTTATCTAGTTGACATTTTAACTAAACATGATAATTAAGAGGTGATAAAATAGTGATAAAAAAAAAAGAAAGTAATATTTAACATTACTCATTTAGCCTAAAGAATGCAATAAAAGGTAAGGCTGTTTTATTTCCTTGCAGAGGCTAATGCCTCAACTTCGCCAACAACAACTAGTTTATATAACTTCATGTTGAATTATTCATTCATTCCACATCAAGAAATATATATTCACTAACACAAAAATCACCTTATAAAATTTTGAGCCAATTCCACTTTAACACTAATTGATTTTGAGATGAAATCTCATTCCGTTTCTCTATGATTGAATACAACATTCTTAAGCTGTTTGTGTGATTCATAAAAACTATCATAAAGAAATCTTTTTGTATAGTACCAAGAGTATCGAAATTAATACACTTTTTTAGAGTCTACTCAAAAAATATCACGCATATGTCTAGATTCTATTCTCAACATATTCCAAAATATGTTTAGAATTTACTTTTTAAATTATCACAAAATATTGATAGGCATAAAAAGTCACTACACGTGCATGAACTTATTGACACAACTTCCACTATTTTCAACAAGCCTTCAAAGTCTTTATTATTGCAGATAGTGAAAATTTGGCTAAGGGCAAAACACAACTCTATAATTAGTCCCTCCAGGACAAGTAAATAAACTGGTTGGGTCATCTTTGGGATAACTATACGCATCTGGACACTTGTCTTTGAAGAATCTAGAGAACTCAGTTGGGCCACAAGTACCAGAATTACAACAATATTCATCAGTCTTGAACACAGTACATGGATTGTAGCATCCTCCAAGGGCTCTCAAATCATCTGGACACTCTCCATTTATATCTGCAGTACATCTAATACTACGATTGCATCCATTGGAGTTGGAACTAAACTCCATTGCCACATTGAAGCCCTCAACAAGTGATATGCTGATATAATCAAGGTTGTTACCTTGGTTTAGGGAATATTCAGCTAACGTGTTGGGTGGTGCACCATTGCCTATGCATTCAAGAAATCCATTGCAATCACCAGTTTCACATCTACCACGGCCATTTACTAGAAAGGTGCAATTTGTTCTTGCCCAGATTCGAGCATCTCTTGTGCCGGCAGGGACATCAATGTTCCATGTTCGGCCGGTGTTTAGCTGCCTGCCACCACCAACTGGTACAGAAGCAGCCCAGACAGTGAAGGGACAATTGTTTCGGACTTCAAAAGTGGCTGCTTCTGTGTAGGTGGCCGTGCAGAGGAGGCTAATGAGCAAAGAAATGGAGATGGGGAGAGATCTGAAGAAGAGTTTCATGTCGATCTGGAAGAAAAAGAATTACTGAAAGTATTGGAGTTCTGAATTCTCTGGTGTCTACAAGCGCAAAGGTTTGATATTTGTGGATTAATTGAAGCATGACCTTGTTCAAAAGTCTTGATAAGATGATGATGACTTGGATCAGATTGATATGAAAGCAAGTGATGGTCAAGCACTGGTGCTATTCACAACGTGGAAAGACTTGCGTGGCTGCCTTGTCCAGGCGTCAAATACAAACTTTGATTAAACTCTGGTGAAAGCTAATTAAAATTACTTTGCGTGAAATCCTCTTATTTTTCTCCTCAAAACTTGAATTCAAGTGCTTGTACGTTTCGTGAAGTCATTCATGACGTGGAGTCGTAGCCTTTACTAATTGCAAATTGTTTTTAAATATATGAATCTTTTTAAAATATTTTTAACAAGACACATCAAATAACTTCGTTTGAATATAAGCTATTATCGTATATGAATACTATATAAATTGCGTATTATAACTTTTATAGTCTTCTTTGACTTTAACAAAGAAGATTATATGATTGTTCAAACGTGTGTATCTTTATCCTTACTGACCCGCGATTATAACCTTGAGGTAAGTTTGAAATCATAATAGACTTCTACATTTGCAACATTAATTACTTATTGGTAAAAATTAAAAAAAAAAACAATATTTTCTCACTATTTATCTGTTTTTCAAAAGAGAAGCTTATTAGAATGGTTTAATTCGATTTCCAAATTAGCTAGTAAAACACGTGGCACCACTTGGTTGGAAAGACGCAATTTTAATTTATTAGCAGACCACATTATTGATGACAATTCTGAAATAATTTGATCGGTGAAATAATAGAAACATAAAAAGACACATGAAAACACACATATTTCCATTTCTGAATATGTCTTTTATAGACAATTAAACTTCTGGTGTCAATTTATAATTGGCCACAGATTATCAATCGTTTGCAGCAGCCAAGCAATTCTAGACTCTCACGCATGAAAGGATTTTACTACAAGAAAAATCTTAGGATAGTTGTCAACACTAAATTTCAAAACGATAACTAAAGTGGAAAAGTCTATGAAAGGATAATTCATTTTTTTTTTGGGTTTTATGGATTACCCACTTTAAATTAATTTTAAAATTTTTTAAATTTAAAATAAAAATCACACCACTGTATCAAATGACTAGTGATTAAGAAGGAAAAATTCAAGTGATTCTTATTATTTCCTTTCCTTTTTTTCTTGGGGGCAAAGCCATGCATGTTAAATATGGCCCCTCCTCTATATAATATACCTTCCCATTACATTATTGTTAGTATTTCCCAATCGACTTAAATTATATACATATAAAAAATTTAAAAAGAATAAGATACAGTTCAGGAACTAAAACTTAAAGAATATTCTTAGTTGATAATATGTTTTGATTATTGTTGAGGATTTTTTTTGTAACTCTTTTTATTGAATTTAATGAAAATATTTTGCTTAACTATCAAAATAAAATTAAAAATATATACCTTCCCAGTAATTTATCTCAACAGCGATATTGATTGATATCACGTGTTAGAAAATAAAATTAACAAACTAAATCAAATCTTCTTTACCTTACCAGACTAGTAAACCACAATAAGTAGTACGAATATATGGAAACGAGGACAAAATTCCTAAACAAATTAAAGGCAGACGCCCAACTAAATTAATTAAATGAAGGCAAATCAAACATGAGCTCGAGTGGGGTTGGTTCTTAACCTCATCATTTGTGAATTTTCATACACCGTTAATTGACTCCAAAAGGCTAATACTTGATTCATGGTATGGGCTTACACGTATTGTCCTTTTCGCTTATATCCTTGTCAGTCAAATCATCTCGTACACGATCATAACAAACATCCGTTTGTTTATCGTAAAATAATTTATTTATAAAAAATATTTTTTTTAATAAAATATTTTTTAAATTTTATTTATTTATCGTAAAATAATTTGTGAGAACAAATATTTTTTAAAAAAATAAAATATTAAAAAATATTTTCTAATATTTCGATATACAATGAAAAAAAAATTCAATATTAGTTTTATAAAAAAATATATATACATATAATATATATATTAATCGTGAGGGTGAGGGTGAGGGTGAGGGTGAGAGTGAGGGGTAGGGGGTGAGGCGGTGAGGGGGTCGGGGGTTAGAGGGTAAGGCAGGGGGGTAGAGGTAGATGAGTTTTGAAAAATATTTTCTTCTCTTAAAGGATGTGAAAATATTTTTTCAATCAAAGATTATTTGGTCTAGCGGCATGACACTCGCAGTAATTGAGAGAGGTTGCGAGTTCGGGTCTTGCTGGCTATATTTGTATATATGTATGGCTTTACGCCTCTTTTCGAATTAAAAAAATATATATATATTTTTTCAAATTTTGTACTAGTTGTAATATTTGATTGGAAAATTTTACAGCCAACATGAACAAAAGTAGGCCACCATTTTTTACTGAAATTTTTTTTTCAGTTAATTAATTTTATGGTATTATCAAATATCAAAAAATTGAAAAAATATTTTACGACAAACAAACGGAACCTTAATCAATATTAATTTGAAAGCCGCAGAAGCTGTGTAATTTGTGCATTTCCCGCGGATACGTTTTCATGAAAATGGATTTTATGTGCTCTTCCACATTACCAATTATGGAAGCTTTTGTTGTTATTTTCATATATAGGTTTTACCAACTGTGCATGGTTTACCAGTCTAGTTAAAAAAAAAAAAAAAAAGAGTCACTAATACCAATTGAAAAAAATTTCGAGAAAAGTATATTATACATGAACCAAATTCGATGAAGAAATAGACCTGATTCAGGAATAAGTTGTTTTTGTAAATAAGTACTTTACATTGCATCAATGCACATGACCATATGTGCATACACTTATTGACACAAATTCCATTTTTTTATAACAAGCCATGGAAGTGTCTTTATTATTGCAAAACTATACTATTCGTGAATTTGTCTAAGGGCAAAACACCACCTTATACTTTGTTCTTCCGGGACAAATAAATGTAGTAGTTGGGTCATCTTTGGAGTATGTGTAAGCATCTGGGCACCTTTCTTTGAAGAACTTGGAGAAGTCTGTTGGTCCATACTTACTAGAATTGCAGTAATATTTATCAGTCTTAAACACAGTACATAGATTGTTACATCATCCACGAACTTTTAATTGATTTGGACATTGTCTATTTATATCAGCTACACATCTAGTACCACGGGTGCACCCATTAGAGGTAGGACTAAATTCCATATGCACGTTGAAGCCTTGAAGAAGTGATATGTAAAAATTATCGCCATTAAATTGGTTGAGGCCGTATTCAGCTAAGGTGTAAGGGGGTGCACCAAAGGCATTGCATTCAAGTAATCCATTACAGTCGCCCGTTTCACATCTACCACGACCAGTCCCGTCAAAGGTGCAACCTGTTCTTGCCCAAATTCGACCTTATTTCGTGCCGGCAGGGACATCGATCTTCCATGTTTGGCCACTGTCTAACTGCTTGCCACCACCAACTGGTACAGAAGCAGCCCAGATAGTGAACGGACACTTGTTTTGGATTTCGAAATTGGCCTCATTGGTGTAGGTGCAGAGGAGGCCAATGAGCACGAAAATGTAAATGGGGAAAGATTTGAAGAGTTCCATATCCGGAAGAAAATAAATGAAACTAGTGGATTTCTTTAAGCTTATGGTGTCTACAAGGCCATACGTTTGGTATTTATAGAGTAGCTCACTGTGAACTTGTTGAAAAATCTTGATTTTACAGGCTCTATTGCTTGAAACATGCGTCTGTATCTCTAGCCTTACACGTGACCCACCAGTTTATAAGCTTGAGATGAGAAGATTAAGATTCACAATAGACTTGTACATCAATGATATTTGTTTGTTTGTTTGTTTTCGAAATAGATGCTTATTAATTAATAGTAGTGTAATTCGATTTCTCAACTAGCTTCTAAAACGTGGCACCATCGGTTATGAATTTTTCCAGGGCACGGAAACATCTCCTTTTGGATTATTCCAGTGAGAGATCGATTAATTCAGTCGTTTGCTGCAGCCAAGAATGTCTCGACTCTCATGCATGAAAGTATTTTTCTGTATGGAAATAATTCATGGATGGACGTGACTTCACACAAGAAACACTTAAATTGCAGCAAGTGTCGATGTATATCATCGTTTTCCTCGTCCATCCTAATCATCCTTCGTTATATAATATAATAGCGTTTGTACCGTGGGATAATATCTTTCATTTACCATATAATGCTATTAAACGAATAATGGTATGTAAAAAATGTTATTGGGGTTGTAACACCCCCCACAATTTTAGGCTATGAATTTTACTATTTTAAAATATGAAGCCTTTGACCATTATAGTTAGTGGATGATCATAAAGTTTAATTTGTTGATTATGGGCAAACTTGAAGTCTAAAAATTAGGAACACTAATTGACTAGGTTAGTGTATATCTAGTTATAAAAGAAGAAGAAAAAACGTGGATGTTGCATTCAAGGAAATAAAATTAGTTACGACTTAGTGCCTTATTAGTAGGAATAAATCATGACACTATTAGCATGTATATTAGTGGCTTAAAAATAGGAACAAAATCGGGGCCTGTTAGTGTGAACTAATTTCTTTGGTGGTTATTTACTATATAAGATTCAGTATAAGACTTGTAAGCATATAAAATTACATGCATTCTCAATAGCTTTTGTTTCTTCTATTGCGGCAACAGAGAATAAACAAACTTTGAGTTGATCAATTTTCTGTCTTTTGGATGATTTAGAGTTTATAGAAGTCAGGTAAGTAGAATATATCATTTTTCCTTCTACCTCATTTGTTCATCTGCAATTATCGTTTGATTCGTCATGATTTTGATATCCTTTCATAATTTTTGTTTCGTATCGATTCTTTTGATAAACCAAATATGAGTCATTGATATTTTGAGTTCTACGAACTATACAAGTTGTGTAGCGAATTTTAGATGATTGGGAGTTAATAAGTCGTCATCTGTTATTGACTGTGTATTATGAATTATGAATTTTGTGCGTGATGTAAACAGTCATAACTTGTATATGTTTGTTAGAACTTGATAATATTGTCATTGTCCTATTATTTGTTGTCTTTGAACTCCACATTTCCTTGGGATATATTTTACTTACTAAGTATTGTGTCGCTCACTTCTTTCTTTCTTATCTTGTAGATGATACAGATTATTTGGGTTTTATTGAGCTAGATTTTATGACGAGAGAGATGGAAAAGAGCATAATGTTAAGAATAGATCTTATATTTAGTGGAAATATTTAGATATTTATTGTGGAGTTTTTGACATGTAATTTGAGGTTTAATAATTTTGTCATGCTATTAGTGTCATGTCCCCAAAAATTTCACCAGGTTAAATTCAGGGGCGCGATGCCGCGTGCCTAAGAATATTTCTCCTCCTAAACCTACAAGGCGCTAATACCACAATACATAAATCTAAATCTACAAAATAATTCATCAGAGCGACTAAAACTCTTAATTAAATCAAATTACATTTCTGAATATATATTTCAAGATTTTCATATCGTATTTCTTCTAAATTATCTTTCTCGTAATATCATTCAACTGCAAGGACTGATCTCATATGGTGGCCTCTAAACCTATGTAGCTTGGACAACTCAATAACCCCTGTCCCTGCATAATTATAATAAAATAATATAATGAGCGAAACAATGCTCAGTAAGAAGGACAACCGGAGTCAGACTTTGAGGGTTATTCGAATAAAAAGATGCGATATAGAAATAGGAATTAAATCGAAGACGCAATACGAAGTCAAAGTACAAAAGAGACGAGAATAGCTAATTCAAACCTGATCAGAACTAAACCATTATCCGATTAATGCCAAACATACGCACAAAGCTAATAACCGAAGTATCGTATAGGCTGACTGTATTTTCAAAATATAAATATCTCACCTTTCAAAACATAAATATCTCAAAATCACATACCACTTTATATCACTTAGAGCCGTGATAGTCATAGCTAAATCACAAAATGGTCACCTGCGGCCTCCGTAAGGTAGGGCGTCCCCCACCTACGGTATAAAGCTAAATATACGCGGCAGTTTCACCCGCCGATGGGTGTCACAGCTCTAGAGATAACACATAACAATTAATATATTCAGTCATCAGATGATAACATAATCAGTACTTAAACATTATAGTCTCTCACTTCGAACTGAGTACAAAATTCTAAATGACAAGCAGATCGGAACAGAATCAACGAATTTTTAGAATATGAAACATTAAACTAAAGTAACGGATAGATCCAAAGGGGATCTAGGTGCAAGAGAGTTGTCTAACTTACCTCAATCGAGCTTTAAGTTAATTCAACATTTCTTTCTAAAGTGACAAACACATTGCTAGCTTGAGCTTGTGGTATGAAGTTCAATACTTGAGCAGCGAAAACTTTCTTTCCTATTCTCTCCATATTTCTTTACTTCTTCATTTCTCTTCCTCTCACTGGTCTTTCTTTTTCTTCTTATAATTTTCTTTTGTTCTTATCATTTAATATCTCTCTCGTCCTTCTCATCAGCCAAACTCCCAAATGTTGCTAGGCAGCTGCTTGGGGAAACATGCATGTTTTCTCTTCCTTTTATTTATCTTTCCTTTTCTTTTTTATAATCTTCATTTGTTCTCATCTCTTTAATCTCTCTCGTGTATCTCATCTGCCAAGGCTCTAAAATATTGCCAGCAGCAGCTTAAAAACAAATACCTAGCTGACTAATGACCTTTGCTTCTTTTCTTTTTCCTTTCGGTTTTATGGATAACAATTAGGACCTCTTTAGTTTCGAGAGATATTTTGGCTAAGTGATTACCAAGGGACCCACTATTAGCACTGGAATAAATTTGAATCCAAATAAAATAATTTTGAGAACACAAATATGCAACTCGTAGGTAGTTCAAGCATATCTTTTAAAAACAGTTATAACTTCTTTGAAGAAATTGCAATTGATGTACCATGTGAAACATTAAAAACTAGACTCGTAAAACTTTTAAACATATACTGCTCATTAGCTAACTTTTTATCAATCACTACAATTTTAATTTTGAAGTTGACTCACAATTGATTCGTAACTTTTAAATATTTCAAACTTATTTAATTAAGCTTATTTGCTTAAGCTTGGCATCACTTTTAATCAATTCTAAATTTACACATTAACTCGAATATAATGAAACATGATACAACAATTATTGTTAGCGAATCTTTCTTTTACAATCGCATAATTTATTTTTAACTCGCATTTTGTCGGGTATCACAATTAGAGGAATAGTATTTATTTGATTATTCATTTATATTATTTAATTGATTCGTAGTTTATTGCATTGAGGATTTAAAGCCTTTCGGGATTAGGAACTTGCTCTTCTTAAATTCGTGGCGATTTCATTCCTAAAGTTATCCGTCGAATTTGGGCGTGTGACAGGGGTTATTACAAAGTTTGCAACCAAAAAGTTTTGCACTGTTTCAAAGCAGCAATAATGTTATTGACCAGCTACATTTATCTATCCTACATACAATGCAAGTCCAATAAAATACCAATAATCACGTAGCAAATAATTCCCATCATTTATTCGTCTTCATCTACAAAAGGAAAAACAAAAGAAAAGTGAGTACAAATTGGCCCACAAGTAGTTAACAATTGATTCCCCAACGATGCAAACACCACTAGGGTGGAAAAGTCTCGGGCCAGTTGTAGTCTCTGTTTGGGCATTTCTGTGTTTGGCCTAAGGGCAAAATACCACCCTATAGTTGGTCCCTTTAGGGCAAGTAAATGTACTAGTTTGGTCGTCTTTGGGGTAGCTATAAACATCTGGGCACCTTTATTTGAAGAACCTAGAGTAGTTTGTTGGGTCACAATTACCAGAATTGTAGCAATATTGATTAGTCTTGAACACTATACATGGGTTGTTGCATCCTCCGGGAGCTCTTAGTTCATTTGAACACTGCCCATTTATATCCGCAGTACATCTAATGCCGCGGGTACATCCATTAGGGGTAGAATTAACTTGCACTTGCCCATAAGCGGTATTACTAACAGAGGCAAAACTAACTTCCATTTGCCCATTGACGCCATCACCAAGTGAGATGTAAAAATTATCACCTCTATATTCGTTTCCACTATATTCAACTAAGTTGCACCCATTAGACGTAGGATTAAAATCCACAGCACTAAAATCCATTGGCACATTGAAGCCGTCGACAAGCGATATGTGGAAAAAATCTTGGTTGCCAAATTGGTTTAGTGTATATTCAGCCAAGGTGTTAGGTGGTGCACCATAAGAGTTGCATTGAAGTACTCCATCGCAATCGCCGGTTTGACATCTACCGCGACCGGCTCTGTCGAAGGTGCAACCTGTTCTTCCCCAAATTCGACCTTGTGTTGTGCCAGAAGGGACGCTAATATTCCATATTTCCCCACTGTTTAGCTGCCTACCACCCCCAATTGGTACAGAAGCAGCCCAGACAGTGTAGGGACAATTGTTTCGGATTTCGAAATTGGCCGCATTGGTGTAGCTGCAGAGGATGGCAATGAGCAAAGAAATGGGGATGGGAAGAGATTTGAACAAGGCTTTCATGGCTGGATCTAATGCAAGAAATGAAATTACTAAATTTCTCAAGTTTCTGGTGTATATGGAGCAATTCACCATGGCCTTGTTGAAAAATCCTGATACAGAGACGTTGACTTGGATCAGATTGATAAACAGGAAGTTTATGGTCAAAAAAAGGGTGCTATCGTCATTTCAAAAAAGTGGATGGCTCACATGATTGCCTGGTCTAGACGTCATATACGACCTTTTACTAACTTCTACTTTTTTTTTCCTTGCAAGGAGGTATCCAAAATCAGATTTTACACGACAATTATATTCTTAAACGTTTCACTCTGTTTATCTATATTTAATAATATTTTTAACTCTGTCGGGATATTCTATGGTATAGCTTCCAAGCGAATAATTATTATTTTTGAAAAGAATGATTATGATTCTTGGAGCATTCAATTTCAATACGAAAAGAAACCTTCTTATTCTTCTTTTCAAAATATTCAAGTGCGTGTCATTTTTACTTGAACTAATTGATGTAATCTTCTTTGACTTTGACAAAGAAGTTCACATGCTTGTAGAATTTCGCCACAGCCTCGTTGAAATTGAAGTCTCTTAGAACTTGATTTTCCACTCTCTTGCTTAAACTATGTGAAAAATTTCTCCTTCTCTTTTTCTTGAACTACCATGGATAGCGACTCTCAGTGACACTAATCTTTTGATTCTTTAATTTATATTTTTTTCAAAGAGATATTTATTTATAAAATAGTGTATTTCAGAGTATCAACTAACAACATTCATTTCTCCAAGACGCAATTCATTAACCAGACCGCACCATTAATGAATTTTTTAAATAATTTTGACTGGTCAAATAAAATGGTCCTAACTGACGTATAAAAGACGCATGAAAATATGATTTCATTCCTGAATACGATTATAAAAACAATTAACAGGAGGAAAATCATTAGCTAACAGAGTAAATAATGAAAAAGGTACATTAATGGACCAATCAAGAGGTGAGGTTCAAGCTGCTCTGTGATTTGCTAGGCAATCCATTGCTAGATAACAAGACCTTGGCACAAGCTGAAATATTATTGATGACATTGCTGCAAGTAAGTTTTCTAACGTCTGCTACAAAATTTTCAAATGTACGAATATTTTTCCAGTGGAGGAGACCAGTCGTTTGTAGCAGCCAAGCATTCTCGACTCTCATGCATGGAAGGATTCTATCTTACCGCTGTGGGTTGATCACTTTCTGAAGATCAACCCTTATAAAACGTACACTAAGATAGGGCTGCTTTATTTTCTGGCAGCGGCTAATGCCTCCTCTTCACCAGCAACAACCAGTTTACCCTCTGCAAACTCACACGCCTGAATGGGAACCCCAAGTTGCTTCTGTAGCTTCTTCACGACAAAGACTTCAGCCTCTTCGCATACAGTGACCACAGTGCCCTTTCGACCAAGACGACCTGTTCGGCCAGCTCGATGTGCATAATGAACCGAGTCAGTGGGTAACTCCAGATTAACAACAAGATCACATTCTGGGACATCCAAACCTCTAGCTGAGAGCTCATTTGTCAGAAGTACTCTCACCTCTCCATTCCTGAAGTTCTTTAAAATGGTTGATCTTGCGAGCTTGCCGAGATTACCATGCAATTCAGCAGCCTTGATTCCGCGAGCACCTAGTTTGAATACAGCATCCTTCAGCTGTTTCGTGTGATTCATAAAAGCTATCACAGACTTAGCTTCCAGTGCATGCACACATCTCCTCAATGTATCTACTTTGTGTTGTATCCTGGAAACACAGTAATAATGTTCTAGAGAAGGGGGCAAGCTCTGAACTGCAGACTGAGTGGACGCTGAATTAGAATTGGCAAGAGATCCTGATAAACTGACAGGAGATGGAGATACAGATTCAAGTGGAATAACGCTTTTGGCTTGAACCAGAACTGGATCATTACTCCAATTCCTAGCTGCCCTTATCACTGAAAATGGCAATGTTGCAGACACCATGATGGTCTGACGATCAGAATGCTTTGTACTAGGATTCTCTGTGCCTCGTGGACCGGCACCTGACCTCCTCCCAACATGCTCCAATATCCGATGCATGTCCTGCCGGAAATTGAAAGAGAGGAGCTCATCAACCTCATCTAAGACCAGTAAACGACAGTTATGAGTGGGAAGCTTTCCAGTTTTACTGATCTCCGCAATTCGCCCAGGGGTTCCAACTACAATAGCTGGCTTGTTCTTCTTAAGCGCTTCTTCTTGCCTTGACCGGTTTGCACCACCAACAAGCTGCTGTACCAGTTTCTTGTGTGCAGGTCCTAACAGCCTCTCCACTTCTCTCACAATCTGCATGCCAAGTTCCCTGGAGGGAGCCACAATGACTGCTTCTATATCCATTTTGTTCCTAGACCCATCACTCTCTGAAGAATCCCTCTCCAGTGGGCCCACTTCAGTGAGTATAGGAAGGAGATAAGCTAATGTTTTTCCTGATCCCGTATAGGACTGAATCATAACATCATGATTCTCAAGGATTGTGGGTATTGCTGCTGCCTGAACATCAGTTGGAACTTTAAATCCTTCCTTCTCTAACCTTTCAACCAATAATGGTGGGAGGCCAAGCTCAGAAAACGATTTTGCAGCAAAAGGAGCAGCCGCTATGTCTAGAGGGTTTCTCTCCCCGGCAACCTTAACTTTGCTATTGCTAACTTTCTTTACTTTACTACTGGGGACTTCAACTGCGGTCACCATAGTCTGAATTTTATTTTTCTCCTTTCCACTTGGTTTTTCAATTTCAGCTTTCAATCCAAGACTTGCTAATGTAAGAGGGCCATTATCACGCTGAACACGGCTA
The DNA here is from genome assembly GCA_037974665.1 of Ehretia macrophylla. Taxonomy (NCBI): domain Eukaryota; kingdom Viridiplantae; phylum Streptophyta; class Magnoliopsida; order Boraginales; family Ehretiaceae; genus Ehretia; species Ehretia macrophylla. The sequence continues at coordinate 7,982,752 of CM075764.1, read as the reverse complement.
AACAATCGAACCTGACTGTGAAATGGAATTCTCCTGTAAACCTCAGAGAATTTTGCACCAGATAACGAGTCCCCAAGAAGGAGGAGAGCCCTTGTTGCCACTAAAACAGGCATCTTATCTAATTTTCTACCTAATCAGTCTCAATCTCAGTTATTCATCAGAACCAACACGCATACAAGATGAAAACTCTCAAGGATGGAGCCACTTCAAATATCTAAGAGAACATTCACCGCTCGAGCTGCAAAATCAAGTCCACGGCATTAAAATTAGTTCATAATGTACCTTAATAGTATGCATTATTAAACAACTAGTAGAAAAATGTGCCTGGATGCAGCAACTTGGGGATAGAAAGTAACTACACCGTCCGCTCAACTCCAAAAGGAATGCAACAAGAGTAAAATCAAGAAGATAAATGCAATATCAAGAATTATTCATTTATTCGTTTTTTCTTTAACATCTCAATCTCAATGATTCTGTTGAGAAACCAATTGGGTTCCGAATATGTAAAAGAAAATAAAATAATAATTTAAAAATATTCTTGCCAAAACAATGGTTAATAATGCAGCTATATTTGTTCAGACTGTGTCTTTACAGATATAGTTAAGTTAATTTCTTCAAATTCACAAGAATGAACTAAATGTTGTCTATAATTCTAAAAATTGTCCACAAAGATGAAAGAAGCAATAGAAAAAACACACAGACCCTTTTCAATATTAAAAAATATGCAGGATAATTATCATCATCATTATTATTATTATTATTCAAAGACCAAGTCGTTTATTTTAAGCTTGGCACTTCATCAAACAGCTAGAAACCAAGTCCACAAAATCACGAATATACATACATATAGAGATATATAGAGAGAGAGACAGACATATATATATACACATACATAGAGACAGAGAAATAGAGAGACAGACATATATGTATATATAGAGAGAGAGAGAGAGGGAAAAGGTACCGAGAAGGTAGAGAGAGTGGGAATGGATAACAGTGGCAACTATGGAAGTGTTGATTGTTGAGGACGAAACGACCTACATTCAGATTTTTCAAAAGAAACCTCCTTAAGTTTTGTCATATTATAGTTACCTACTCTCAGTTTTTTGAAATTATAGACATTTCTTTGAGAAGCAAGGAAGTTGAAGAATATAGTAGTAATTTTGCAAATTCCCTTCGCGAAAAGTGTCAATTTAAATGATGAAATAAGAATTTTTTTTTTTTGACTAAATTACGCTACATGAGATCTTTCTTTTTAATTAATACTTTATAATAAGAGTTGAGGTGGATTTTGTGTGTTACTTTTCGTTTATATTCTAGTTTTTGTAATAGTTTTACGTGATCAAATACAAGGACAAAATTGTCTAAAAAAATTATTATCCAACTCCATTTTAGAGCAATTATACTTTCTTGTTATAATAAATATTAACATCAAGATAAATTTGTTTAAAAAAAATAAAAGGTAGGCACGTGAAGGAAAAAGGCAAAAAGAATAGTTAGGCAAGCATGTTGATCTCGAGAAAGTTGACGAGGTCGTCTCCGATCGTAGAGAATCAGTTGGTAATGGAAAAGGGAATCGCTTGTTGCTTAAAATAGTTATTATTCCTAGTAAATAAATATTTTTTTATGATAAAAAACTTATTCTAGGTTGGTAGACGTTATATTCATTTTAAAATTATAAATCTCATAGTAAAACGATGTATCTTAATATATATTTTATATTTTAAATAATATTTATAACGAGAAAACATATATTTAAATTTAAAATATTTACCACAACATGTCACCCTACATAAAAAGGGGGTGGGAATCATTGAATTAAATTAAAGCATTGACTCAGATCTCAGTGTATGGACACCATTTAACGTTTGTTCGAATCGTTATCTACGTTGATATATGCTGGCAGAATCAAAGAAAATGGTCATATATTCCCTATCCAAATATAAGGAAAGAATTCTAAAACTAAAACTCTTGGAATATGGACACCATTCTCTAACGTTTGTTCGAATCGTTATTTTAAATTATTTGTATAATCTACAAATTTGTCTAATTTTTATAGACGTTAGTCATATATCTTTCATATAACATTTTGTTTCCCTCTTGTCATTTTGTTGAAAAGAAAAAAGTTGGCAAAAATAGGAGGGAAAAAAAAAGTATTCCTTATCACTTCTTTTTAATGTAAAAAATCTACCTTCCATTGTGTAAATGCATGTTTCGTGAAAATATTTGTTCCTCCAATTCATTTTCTCTTGAATTTTGTTTTAGGACTATGTTTTGTGCATAACATGACTTATACTAGTATAAGTGAGGGAAAATGAATTATTTTTTTATGACAAGAAACTTACAATAATTAAAATTATTAAATTCAATTCAATAATACATCTCTCATTATGTAGCAATGTGTTCCAATATTTCAAATTAGTCGAGAAAATATAAGTTCAAGTTCAAAACTTTCATATACAACAAATTGTTACCTAACCTCCTTTGAAACTAATTTCTATCATGATAACGCATATTTTGAATTAATTAAGAATTCGATTATATTGATGAGTAATTAAATCTTGAGAAAATGGCTCAATTAGTCCAAAAAAATTACTTGTTTTGATATTTTAGTTCCAAACGTTTCAAATCGAACACTTTGGTCTTAAACGTTTTACATAAGGGATACTATTAGTTCATTAGCTCATTTCTGTTAAATTTGTTATGTTAAGATCACGTGATTCGCACGCCGCGCATAAAAAAAACATACAATGTTAAATTGGTCATTTAGATCATAATAACCAATTTAAGCTAAATGAGTTGTAAGGTAGATGACTAATTTAACCTTGTATGTTTTATTTTTTATGTTTAACGTGCGAATCACGTAATCTTAACAAACCAAATTTAATAGAAATAAGTTAATAAATTAACGATATCTCTTATATAAAATATTTAGAACTAAATTATTTGATTTAAAATGTTTAAAATCAAATAAACGTTTAAAATTAATTGATTTATTTTTTCTTAAAACTTTCCAAGACACGTTTCCACAGAGTTCCATCAGAAAATGACCACCCACATAAACAACTAACAAAAGCATTAACAAGTCTTGTCCACTTTTCACATTCATATCAACATCCTTATCCGCAACGTGAGAATAAGCTTTCCATATGCTTTCGGACACGTACGTTAAACAGTGGTACCATAAAACACAATCTATAGAAAAAAAAACAAAACAAAACAAAAGAGAGAGTAAAGAAACTTCTAAAAGAGCACACCTAGACAGATCACCGATGGGTACCTTCTCGCACCTTCCAAATAACCCCTACTGGACCCCACTCCCCACACACACCCCCACCATGTTTTCAATACTCTCCACATTTTTTTTCCTTTTCTAAGATAATATATTAATTTTCCTTTTCCTTCTCGAACCCACGTAACAGAATTTATATTAAATTTCCTCCCACGAAACTTCTAGAAAGTAAACCACCCTACCTCTCTCTCATCTCCAATCTCTAAAAAATTCGTTTCTAATCCTGCTACCAAGATTTTTTTCTCGGTTTGAAAGGAAATTTAGCCGATTTTAATAACAATCAGCAATTAGGAGAGCCCCAAGAAGCTACGAAGTTTTTGTTAAGCTTATATTTGGATATTAATTATCAGGTAAGAAGAAAATTGTTCTATATTCGTTCGTGTTTCAAATCACGTAAATCTTGTGTCTTTTTTTTATAAATGAATTGCAATAACAAAGAGCTGAATATCGAAACTTATGCAATTTTTTAAATAAAAAAAAAATTGTTCTTAGCCTTTAATGTTTTGTTGCATGAGAAAGTTATGACGTAATATTAATGTTTATTTAATAAAGAAATAGAGGTTATTATGAAAGTTTACAACATTTTTTTTGGCATTTTTAGGGATCAAGTTGTGGATTTTATGGTGGCACCATTGCCGGTGGAACAAACCGGCGAATCCAGCGCCGCTGCGACTGGTGGAAGCGGCGCAAGTGGAAGTGGAAGCGGAGAACCTCAGCGGTCTCTTCCGACGCCGTTTCTCACCAAAACGTATCAGCTCGTCGACGATCCGGCGATCGATGAGCTAATCTCGTGGAACGAAGATGGCACGAGCTTCATCGTTTGGCGTCCGGCTGAATTTGCTAGAGATTTGCTTCCTAAATACTTCAAGCATAATAATTTTTCCAGCTTCGTTCGCCAACTCAACACTTACGTAAGAATCATAACTGATTTTTATTTTATTTTTATTTTTTTAAATATAATAATGGAGAAAAAATAAAAAAATTATTTCTTTTTTGTTTAATTTGATGTTTTTGTTGAAATTGTTATAGGGATTCAGAAAAGTAGTACCTGATCGGTGGGAATTTGCGAATGAATGCTTTCGGAGAGGCGAAAAAGGCCTTTTACGTGACATTCAGCGCCGAAAAATCGCATCGGCAACCGCGGTTACGACCACGGCGGCAGTTTCAGCGAGTTCACAAGCGGTGACAGTGGCTGTTCCGGTAGCCGTCAGAAGTTTCTCTCCATCAAATTCCGGTGACGAGCAGGTCCTGTCTTCGAATTCCTCACCCGCAGCAACAGCAACGGCTACTGCAGCACCAGTGACAGAGACGCTATTAAGAACCTCCAGTACTAGTGGACCAGAGCTTCTGGAAGAAAACGAGCGGTTGAGGAAGGAAAACGCGCAACTCAGGCGAGAATTGAATCGGTTGCGGAGCTTGTGTAGTAATGTATGTAATATGATGTCGAATTACGCCGGGAGTGATCAGGCGGAGGCTGCTGCTATATTGGCAGAAGGAAAAGCACTCGATTTATTGCCGGAAAGGCAAAAAACGGCGGACGTTGACGGTGGCGCCACCGTGGGTAAGGCAGAGGAAGAAATGACCCCGCGGCTGTTCGGCGTTTCAATTGGCATTGGCGTGAAGCGCGCAAGGAGCGTCGATGATGAAAAGAATGAAAGAAAAGGTCATCTACCGCCGCAAGCAAATGAGGTTAAATCTGAGCCGTCCGATAGTGGGCCCTCTCATAATCATAATAGCCCTCCGTGGTTAGATAAATTATGACAATTTAGTAAAAGAGACATTCGCGGATAATGAACACATTTAAGTCAATATGATTGAATTGTATATTATGCTCTGGAAGGGAGATTCAACATGTCAAGTGGAAGCAGATGGAGCCGGCATTTTATCATCATCGTTGAATCTTCCTCAAATGTCAAATGTTATATCGATATAATAGGGCGTCATATCATTCAAGACCCTCGAATTCTAAAGGGAGTTGGCCCAGCTGAAAAGGCAAGAGTAGAAAGTTTTCAGTTACGAAAGGTAAAATGATTGGATAATTTATAATCACAAGTTGTGTGTTCAAGATTCTGTAAAAGGAATGTGCCTGAAAGTTTTAGGGAGGCTTTTGGGCATTTGCTAACCTGATTTACTTATTTTTGTGTATAGCTGGAGTGAAATTTTATGTAAATTGAGCGAGGAAAGCGATAATTTAGAAGTAAAATGTCATAGATTCCCAAGTTTAGTTTCTCTTATGTCTTTTTCCTGCCTCACTTTCCTCTTTTTAGTTCTAAGTAACGTGTATCATATTCACCTTTTTATATGATTAGTACATATATCTCACCTCACATTGTTTATTTATTAAATTTTGTAGTTGATTATAGTGGTTTTGGGTTCTTTATTGTCAATCTGGTGTTAACATTTTAGATCATGTGGTTAAATTTAATATGTTAATAGATTAGTAATAATAGGACAAGAGAGTAAGCAATGAAATTAAATCTAAAGGTGACTAATACATTTAATGAAGCATCGTAACAGCATCCAAAAAAACCTACTAAAACAGTTTTCGTCAACTCAACGCTAGGACTAGCTATTGATCCATATACGTCTTTAGACTTGGTAAAAATGTATCTTAAATGAATATAGGCACTGCTGCAAGAATCACCTATAGCAAATTATAGCAGGAAAACTCTCGTGACATAAATGTTGTAGTAGTGTAGTTACCACGGCTTTATCGGGACTCATATTTTTCAGTTTCCTCCCTGTATACATCCGGTATCGGCAGACAAATTATTGTCTCTTTAGGAAAAGAGGGTCTATATCCAACACTCTCCAGAAACCTCCATAGTTTCAACCAATGTTATTTAAGCAACCATTTTACAGTAAAAAGTTACCATGCTGAATTCCTTATTTCTGATGTTGCGTCTTGAAGTTTCTTCCGGAAAGATTTAAAGCTGCTGTTGCCATTCTTCCCCGTCCAGTGAAATGATGCACTTCGCTTCAGAAAATCTGCTACAAGCGGGGACTTTGTATTTGAGTCCTCTGATGGACTCTCATTGTACTCTGTGTCTCAACACCAATGATTAGTAAAAGTGAACTCAACTCTTGGATAAAGACTCGGCGCTACAGAACTAACTATCTATTAGCAAACAAAGAAAAACACACGAGCAGCACCATGGGAGGGGGGGTGGATAAAATTAAAAATTAAAACATTATCATATATGAACTGAAAAATTAACCCTATAAATCATTGGAATTAAAGACCCTTTAATTTTCATCTACATAGTCAAGGACCCTGTTGGAACTTGAACTTGAAAAAGATGAGCCCTTTTAAAGATGTGATAACTACTTGAAAAAGATCATCATGAGTTTGAACTTTTGTATCAATACGTAAGTTCCTTCATATAAGAGCACGTTTGGTTTGGATTATTTAGCTGATCTAATCAGAAAAATTGATAATCCCAATTTCAGATCTGAAACTATATTGAAATTAATTGTCACTACCCGAAACTATATTGAAATTCATAGCCCCTTGACAAGATCAACACTAAAAATTTGCCAAAACTGTCTATGTATCATGAAGTATGATGAGTTTGCTTCAAAATAATCACAATAACCAATTATAATTATCTAAACCAAATGCGTATCTAAATCTCATATCATAGTTTAAAAACCACAAAGTAAGATATTTACATGTTTAAGTGGTGCTAACGCAAATAGATACCTGAAGATGCAGGAAGCTGATATTGCTGCTTTAAGAATTTTGAAGCTTCTCTATCTTTCTTGTGGCACAACACACGTATTAAAGTATGAGCATCGTACAAAAACCTCTGCCCTTCTTCACATGCATCCAGTCCTATTCTGATACTTTCGCTGGAAGTCATCAACAGTTGGATCACAGATTCAGTCTGCTCAAGGGTGAGAGAAACAAGTAAAAGGAGTCAACAACATGCCAATTCAACCCGACTCATTCACTGATTTGATAAAATGATCAGACCTCAAGAGAAAACAGGCTAAGGACTTGATGAGCAAATTTTGCTTCCTCATCAACTAATGAACGAGGAAGGCCTTCTCCATCAGCTATGAACAAGTCCTAGAAGGTAAAAGCAGCATATACTTGTAGTTAGAGAACCCAAATAAAAATGAACTTAAAACCAATACCCAACCCAAGTGAGAATAAATATTTTTAATGCAATTATCAGCTTACATCATATGGAAACACCCTGGTATATAATTTTTTGAAAAATAGAAGAAAAAGGAAAGAAACACTGAATTCAGTAAACACTCGAAATTCAAGTTTCTATTCTCTGAATTTCATTATGCATGGTACCTATAGGTTCCAAAGTAAGAGACCAGACAGTTATTTACTCAGCCCTAAACACATAAGATGCCTTACTGATAATAATGAGTTTATATTTTTTCTATGAGAACTTTGTGCAATCAACCCGAGTAACCGAAATTACAGTTTCTTGCATCCCTTAATATACAGCAAACTAAAATTATTAATTCATCTAAGGTAATGCATCCCTTAAGATACAGCAAACTAAAACTATTAATTCATCTAAGGTGAAAAAACATCCACGCTAAATATAGCTCAAGATATAGAAGCAGAAATACTCTTGCTCCAGGGATGATAAGGGAACTAAGAATTCTACTTACTTTCAACATATTAAGGTCCTCTTCTATCATTGTGATATCTGAATCAGAAAATGCACGTGCTGGGCCTCCATCCAAAAGTACCCAAACAAAACCTTCCTATGATGAAGTACATGACATAAGAACCCAGACAAAGGGGACAATGATAAATCAGTTGAGAAAAGATAATACCAATGATGCCTTACAGACGTTAGACACCACAAGGTCTTTCAAGGTATCATCAATCAAACCACACACTTGATTGAGGACCTGCATAGATGGCCCTATGTGAGAAAATAACAACAGGATTGTGTCCAACAAACAGAGGCAACAATGAATAACTAATTACAATTTTCTGAAAGTATAAGGAACATCTTACACTGTCAAATTGTGGAAGTATACGATCCAATCTAGCATATTCTACGCCTCCATGATATAAATGATTAAGGAATTCTTCTCTGAGATCCCAAAACACAATTCTCGCTCCTAGACATTATTAAAGAACAAGCTTAGTTTCATCAGCTTTGTAAGTATTATGTTCTTCATAATAAGGTAATGACAAACAAACTGCACTCATGACGAAGTTCCTATATACTTCATGCATCACCTTGCAATTTCCGGTCCGTCAAGATGTATCATAAACAATATTTTTAACATGGTAGTCTGGATGTATCAAGTGCTAGATCTATTATGAGATGTGAACTTCAGAAACATCTCATTAAGACTTCTGAGCTAAATGTGCCACATTTTGGTAGTTGAATGGTTGTTCTCGCTATCGTGTATATAAATAATATAGCGAAAGACAACAGTTTCAGCAATTAGATACTTTCATCTTCAAAAGTTACCTGCCGAATGGCACCAGAAACAAGCTTAATTTATCAACTCACCAACTAAGTCACATAATTTCCCGGTAGCAGTAGCAGCAGCATCTCTTATACAGTCAAAGGTGGCAACAAAAAGCTCATCAACTGATTCCTCGTCCATAGTTCCTGCTCCATCCGAATTATTACAATTGGCTGGAGAAGATCAGAAATCATTAGAATTGCCACTACAAGTGTTGAATTTCAACTGATTTTACCAGTGATCGAGGAAAAATTACGTAAAGCTTATTAATGTGGCGCATGGAAAATGATCCAAATCTTTGCATGACAAACTTGGAATTCAACTAAAAACATACTTCATAGTCTTTGATCTATTAAATGAATTTGAGAAGTAAATAAATTTAAAAGAATACGATAAACTTTGACAGCCACATCAATGAATCGACGTTGCAGTTTAGAGCCAATAAACGGCTGAACTTACACCATGTATGATTTTCATATTTTCTGACAGATGTCCATGACCTCCTAATACCGTCTTCAAGTACCGAAATTTGTTTCTGAATATACTGCATCAGAAAACTATTATGTGTTAAAGAAACAATTGCAATTTAATTCGATATGTGACCAAATTTGAGTTCCAGCAAACAGTGGCAAATAAGACTTGAAAATTCAAAGACCTTCTGGTTTGTCAAACTACTAAAAGGATCTGTTACAGAATACGCCCTTGCTTAAGACAGATTATCAAGAACAATTACTCATAATTTTTCCGCTTTCTTGCAAATTATATCATTACAGTATAATAAGTTGACAAGTAACTAATGGCAAACAAAGAGAAATAACCACTCACATGAAGAGTGTTCAATCTGATACAAAGCTTGGATACCGCCAATCTGCTCAACTTATCATTCACTTCATTCTCCAGAACAACAGAATCGACCAGCTTTCTCTTAATTATCGGGAATGCAGTCTCATTGTAACGTGTCAGAGGAGGAAGAGGAGGATAGAGATTGTGCTTGTCAACTGCGTCACGAAATACAATGTCATTAATTTCGAAAGTCTAAGAGCTGTCCCAGATTAAGACAAGCAAAATGGTGGACCCATTGAAAGTTCAAGGCATGGAAAGCTGCCCAATGATCAAATCAGGAAAAGAAAAAGAAATCTTTGTGGAAATATAGTAACAATTCTAGAAATCCCTAAAGCTCAAAACTCAAAAATACAAAAAGGGATACGCAAAGGTCCCCCACCAAGTACATTTGATGATGCCTCTTAAAATGAGATTAAATATACAAGTAAATATATATTTTATTCAATGAACTACAGCAGCATCCACCAAAGAAGCAAATGCTTCTAGTTCAGCTATTCCAATTAATTCTGAAAAAAAGAAGTTCGGGGAAAAGCCACAAATAAGAAGAAAAAGGAAATAGATCAGTTCAGCATAAACAGTACCAAATTGGTTGATCATTTTCGATAGATAGGCATCTAAGGTGTGGAAAATTATAGAAACTAGAGCCTGTAGGTGAGTGATGTCCATTGGAAGCCCCAACTCAAATAATTGAGCCACAGTCTGAAAAAAACAAGCCTTAGAAAGTTAGAAAAATAATAGCCATGTAAGCATGATTGTAAGAAAAATTCTTGCAAATAATTGTTTGGAAGAATAATGCTTGACAGGACAGGAAAAAGATCACCAAGTCAACAATTCTTAAGTAAATGCATACTAGGATGCACATAAAGGTTTAAATTAAGTAACTCTAAGATCATATGCCATCAGTGCCAAATCAAATGCCATAGTTTGACTAGGCATGATGTTTTAGGTAAAGATTTGAAATTTGGAATAAGTATCATGTAAAGACAAGTCAGGATGGAGGCCCTAAAGGAAATAATTTGGTATATTTTATAGCTTTGAAAATGGATAACTACAACTAGGCCTTTCAGTTTATATAACAATGATAAGAATTTATAATTAAAAGACTGAAGAACTTACTTTAGAAAAGCCTATACTATATGTGCTATGTAATAATAATGATCAAAATTATAATAAAAGAACTTCATTTTAGAAAGTGGACTTCATTCTGTAATGGCCCACCTATAAAGAAAGGCATTCAACTTGAAAATGAAGGAATAGCAAAAGTGAACGAAAGAAAAACTCTCAACTAAGTTTTTGTCAATTAATTATGCTATTGAATTAGCAGAAAAAAAAAAGTATGTTATTGAAGTAATATCAGAAATTATGACGAATGTCCTCAAAAGGATACTGTAAAACACCAGTCAAAGAACCCACTTATTCTAAATTATGCAAAATTACTCTATGCTCTGACCAAAAATGTGTCATCTTAATTTCAAATTTCCGACATCCAGGCTTACGACTTATGACATCATATATTTTTTAAGGCAGGATATGCAGGAAAGTGGAAACCTTGCCTTCTTTCCAACCACTAGTCAAATTCTAGCTCAAATAAAATATAAAGAACTTACATGAGATTTCAAACCTATGTTGTTCCAAGAAGCATTTCAACCATAGTATGAGATGAATACAGCAACAATACAACTATTCCAAAATTCTGAGTTCTACTAGTTTGATAAATAGATGCAAAAAGTTTAGAATAACACAAACAATGGTGATAACATAATGGAGCTTTCCATCGGAATAGGAGACAAGTTCTTGCAAAGAGCTAAAGTGCCACAGCCTCTACATAAAACGATCTCCATAGGTTGTTTAGACATTTCTCTGCTTGCATACCAAAATTTATTATTCATAGCAAACAAGAGATACCTCCTCTAAAATCCTAAACACTTCAACAGCTGACAGTGCTTGTCTTTGCTGAGATGACAAAGGTTCCCACTCCTGCAAATATGGCGAGCAATTTAAGTTCAAAAGCATTACATTTCATTCACCAAATGACAGAAATAAGTTGAGTATTAGAAGGATAAGCTATCTTTTGAAACCTGCGCCAAGCATTTGCAATATAACTTCTGCTTTTGGGATGAGATGTTGTTTATAATAGGAAATAGGTAGAAAACTAATCGTGACATACATACATATTCACATGTACTGAAGTGGATAAATTTCAAAAGGATGTTCCGAAACATGGAAACCAAGGCTGCCTACAAGATGCAGGTTATGGACTTCTTACAACATAATTAGTTCCCCTTGAAAGTCACAATCTCAGATTCAGCAAAACACAAACCTCAAGATCAAAAGCACGCCCAGTCCATTCCAAAACTCGTGCATGCTGAGCAATTACCCAATCAAGAATTATTGGCCGGGAAATTTCTCCAATCTGCACAGACAAGGCAACAGAGAGAAGTTAACCCTTTCTCTAGTAATGCCTGTATTCATTGTTCAGGTATATGGCCTTTAGACATGTTCAGTCACAAATGTATTTCACCATCTATCTATCTGGGGTTTAATCACTAAGGTCACTACCAAGTCAAATGCAATAGATTACCTTCATGTCTTGTAAACAGAAACAATGGAAAAATGCACATTGAAATTACAGAGTTGTTGCAGACATGGCATTTAAAAATGTTGCATTTAAAGTGAATCTCCATCTAGCCAACAAAGTAACTGATAATCATACTGACACTAGCATTGATCGCTGGCTACAAAGCTTTTATACATTTCCTCAGCTAGTTCTATTTATTACCTTTTCAACAATAATCTTGACAAGAAAAGTTCAAGACAGCAACTTGATACAAAACTGGTATACTGTGCTTGCGAAAGGGAAGTCAAAACATTGAAAATCTGAATAGTGGATATGGACTGTAAGCCTGTTCAAGAGGTAGAAGCTATGGAAGAGGCCGATAAAGAAAAGAGTATCCAAATCTCAGAGAAGTCTTATTTTAAGTATCCATTTATATGTATATATATGTCATATTATATTAGTTTTTACTGGTACAAAGACTTCGGATCATTTGATTCTGGGGGATCAATTCATAATACATCATCGAGTTATCTCACAAATCAACAGATGAAATTCCCACATCTTTGGGCCGTCAAAACTTTTAGCACATAAAGGTCACATTTCGTTAGTCTAGTCTTTTAAAACATTAAATTCATATACCCATGCAGAATTATCATGATTATACATAACAAATTAATTGGCAAAAATCCTCTTAGCAACTTGAGGACTTAAAACTTGAAAAGATTGTGGGGTGTAAAATTGCACATTCCTACTTTCCCATGATGACTCAAAAAGTCAACTTTTACATGTCAATGACAAAAATGAGACTGACAGGCAAAAAACCACAAAGAATATTATCATCCCAGCGATAGACATCAGAAACATAAAAGATGACCTTATAATGATTAAATTCTTTGTTTAGTAAGGAACCCAACGAATTTTCTTTGCACGCAGAAGAATAAAGCTCAAATAGGCAACGCTCCAACATATCAGCTGCAGGAAGCACCGCCCTAACGTCTTCAGAAAGGTATGATACATCATTCAGAAATGGTTTCTGCAGGTAAACAAGAAAAAATAAATGGAAAAATGAACACTGGCTGGAAAGTGATAAACAACGTGTTACATTTTTAAAAGAAACTATACCAATTTTTCACCATAAAAGTGGTGCAATTTTATGGCTGTCACCATCCCAGCTTCAGGATACCAACGACGGAGAACAGGGAAATAAAGGGAAAGCTCCCTCTCAACAATCAACCGTAGTTCACTTGCAAGCAGAGCCAAAGGATGTGCACTGTCCATTTCAGATCCCAAAGCTACTTTCTCTGTTACCTGAGATCAGAGATATAGCTCACCAGTCAAGTCAATGTTACAATGTTTATTTAAATGCATTCATGCAACCAATGATGAGAGTTACCCTCTTGCAAGCAGCTTTTACAGACTTCTCAACATACGTTTTGACCTTCCTAGCTATAACTTCAACTGAAGCATCAGACTCTGTTGACTGCAGGCAGAAGAAATTCAGCAATAGAATAAACTGAAATACTTTCCATTGGATTCTCTAAATATCAACAATGAATTAAAATAATGCTAAGAGACGGCAAAGCATCTACAGACAACTGCAAACTTTGAGAGCAGAAACTTGCTTCACAAGTTTGCATAATTGAATATGCAGGCTCATTCTCTCTCCATTTTCATTCAGTCAAGCAACACTGTTTGCTTAACATCAGTGTCACTAAATCTAGTTAAAACTTGACAAAGAGAAGAGGCAGCAAAAGAGATGAGTCTAAGATCACGCCCCCAAATGACAGTTTAGTAGATCAAGTACAGAGAATGCATCAAAAAAACATTTGAGAACCTTAAAAAAAGTAAATAATTGAATTGCTTTAGATGCTACCTTGATGTTTTCATAATGATTAGAGTTATGTGAACCCACTGTCAATATCAGCATCACCACCTTTTTGAAGATAGAAGCTTTCTGAATAAAAAGAATAGGACTCTATTCAATAGTGGAGCAATAATTGGAAGCTACATCTACAACGGAAAAGCAAAAGGTGGAATATTTAGCATAGTCAAAATACACCAGCAACCTGACTAAAATGTAGATGATAGTCCTGCAACTTTTTGTCACACCATGAGCTAATTGAAAAACAAATGGACTGCACCAAGTTTGATTGTCTTTCACAGCCATCGAAGGAATTAAGACACAGTAGGCTATTAATGTATTCCTCTTCCCTCCCATCACTATCTTCCAGGCGTAGAACTTTTTGTACTTCAGCAATTGCATGGTCCAATAATAATGCCTCCCCTGTCACAACAAACTTCCATTACCAAAAACAAGTATTAGATATATTGGAAAAATTACACAAAATGAACATCTGATCAAAGAACCAGCAGCACTCATTATGGACAATAGAAAATTAAGGTTTTCATCATAAAATCATGGAGAGCTCAATATTTTACGTGAAACAAATACATTACAGACAAACTATAGTAAAGAAGTCAGTAATAAGATATTTTTCTTAGCAACAGCTTTAGAAAAAGGAGAACTCAAAAGACTGAGGAAAAGATATTATAAATTTTCTTTAATAAGAAAATAGAAGCAGGATGAGATTTCAAATATAAATGTTAAGCCAGAGATAAGTCAGCTTCATAAAGCACATTTACCTGTTGAAAAAGCACCCACCCATATAATGCATTATGCAATTTCTGGGTAATGCCTAAAATAGACCACGTCAACTTGATATAATTTAAGAATTCATCAACTTCCTGTATGGAGATAGTAAATGGGAAAAACTAAGTTAATTAATTGTCTATTGGCAAAATAAGCAGAAAAAATCTAGCCAACAAACCAGAGAAACTCGTACCTCTATGAGCTGGTCATCATCCAGAGTGTCAAATACACCAAAGAGTAATTTCTCGTAAAGCCTTAAATTTAAGTGATAACCAGTAATCCAAAAATATGTTTCCCCTTGAATTCCGAACCGTCCAGCCATAGATGAAAATTTGAAAGCAACCTGTCTAAGAGCTGATAGAACTTCATTGCGTTCAGAATAAGACATTTTCACTTCTCCTTCCTATAATGAACAGAACCTGTTTAGTTCTCCCAATGAAGAGCCAATCATGGAAGTGTACCAGATGGGGAAGGAAAGCAAAAGGATACCTCTGAATTTCTAATCTTTATCAGTAGAATTCCAGTTGTTTTCTTCTCCGATACCATACTGTTAGCAGAAGATAAGAGTTCTTCAAGAATATTTGCCTAAATAACAAGCATCTGAAATTAAATTTATAAACTGGAAACATGTTATGACACAAGTACTGAGTACTGACTAAACCACAAAATAACCTAATTCACTGTTAATCAGAAGTAGATACAAGGTCAACACGGCAGTGTTGAAATACCCTATATGTTGACCTGTAACAACTCAAACACGAATACTCTACCACCTTTCTTCAAGTGAAGCACCATAATACACCAGAAAGGCGAAAAATGCGTAGAGATTGAGGTTGTAAATATATAAAAAGCCTTCCAATGTCGAGTTTCTTCATTCCTCAATTTTTAGCACCATGGTTGACAAACCAGAATTCAACTTGATACATGAAGGTTCCAAAAATATCTCAACTTTCTTAATTTTCCAAAAGAGAGAGACATTTATTCTATTGGTAATTTTTGTCAGTTCTAATTCCATCAGTTGTGGGTGTATGACCAGAAGAAAGGCCTAAGCTGCTCTGACCAACAACAAGATGCTGAAAAATGGAAATATGGTAAGATATCAAAAGGAAAGTATCGCCATCATATCATTAAGTGTCAGACTGAGAAGAGATTGCTGTCCAAATCTGGAGACAATTACCTAATCTACCCTCACTGCAGAGACATTTAGTAATGATCGACTAGGCACTTAGTTTTAACATTATCTCGTTAGCTTTAGTGAGGCAAAAAGCAAGAACTTATTGGGTTAAGCTTCACTGGTCACCATAAGGCACTCTTATATGCACAACCAACTTAAGATCATAATCTCATCAGAGTAATTCAGCTTACAGTAGAGCTCCATTATACTACACTGAAGTAATAAGCCCACTAGAAAATGACATTTTATGATCACCAAGAAACAACAAAAGAAAAACATTTTGAAAGAGATTTAAAGGGCCAAGAGCACTTTACTCATCCTACCATATATCATCAAATCAACTGTATTCAGACAGAAAATACATTTCCATTTGAAATCCAATATGTGTTGAGCAAAATAGAAGTGCAGGAATGTTTTCTTACATGTCTATTTTTCCATTGGATATATGATTTTTCAGTGAGAAAATCAGATCTGTATCCGCCATTTAAAAGGCCCAATGAGATATGCAGAAGATCAACACGATCCCAAGCTTGACCAGAAGCAAAGCGAACCACCTGCCGTCTAAGGACTGCATCCTTTGATTCTGAAATCTAGTGAAAAAGACTTTTCAGTTATTACTGACCTCATACCAATAGGAACAGGCAAAAAAAATTTAACAGCTGAAAGAGCAAACAAAAGAGAAAAAGAGAGGCTGACATATAAAAGATAAGGTAAGCGGTCGGAAACTATTCCTTTCTGGGCTGTTAGACAACAAAAAACAGAAAATACAGGCCATTTTTTCAATGAAAGACATATAGGATCTTAAAAATTACACAAATCAGCATACTTCTTACTTCCTACCAGCTTCAAATCGATATAGACAGGATTCAAGAAATCACAAATTCAAATTTGCATTCTTGACTATCTCTGGACCATACTCATGAGCAGAAGAAAAGCTAAGTATAAATTGATAGTTGCCTCTTGACTAAATCAGTAAACAGCAACATACAGATAGAAAATATCAGCCTATAACAGTACACACTCCAAAATGCAGATGTAAACATTACTAAGAAATGGAGTAAAGAGTTTGGGAAAGGTAAGAATCAGCATCAGAGAGGGGTACCAGAGAGAAAGGCCGGGGGGGGGGGGGGGGGGGGGGGGGTGTGGGTAGAGAGAGAGAGAGAGAGAGAGGGAGTAGCTTGGAGCATGACATCAAACACACATTTGACCCTGAGAATTGAAGCTACGATGCAACTTAATGGAACATTAACATAAATATTACAATTAGTAAAGGGTAAAAAGAAAGAACAACTCATCTAAGACTTGCCTGCATTTGTACGCGAATGGTATCAATGAGTTCCAATTGTCTTCCAGAAGAATGAGAATGCAGATGTCTCTTATCCTTTTTATTCTTCAAAGCTGACAAAAATCTAGAAGGTTTCTCTTTCTTTCTACCTTCTATGGATTGAACTTCAACCCTGGTGATGCAAGGAGAAAATTTTGAGAAACAAATATAAATCCACAGAGAAACAAATGAAACGCCAAAGGAGCACTACAAATAATAGAAGAAGAAGAAGAAGAAGAAGAGCTGCTGCCACATAAAAAGGGTGCAGACATGAATCCAAAGAAAGAGGAAGAAGAAGAAAAAATAAAATTGGATGCACATGAACACAAGTGCAGTTGATATGTCAATGTGCATTGATAAGGATATGCACGAATGCACACAGAGCCAGAGTGATCAAGCAAGCGAGACACACACACATACACAGAGAGAGAGATTACCCAGACAACACCATGCATACTAGCAAAACTTCATAAGCAGACTCCTGCAAGTCGTCATCCAATAGCCCTTTAAAAACCCTAAAAACCATGTATCAGTTTCCTCAAAAGATGACATCTCAAATTCAAGAAAGAGATGCTTAACCTCAACAAAGCTGTGGATGATTACTCTGTACAACAAAACATGTACCTGTTATCAAGCTAGGTAATCCTAGAGTGAGACTATTGACATTATCCACAGAATCTGGAGATGAAGATTTCGTGGCTGCATCTTCCACATCATATACATGGCCAGATAAAGGAAATTTTTGACTAGCCATATGATTTCGTGATTCATCCTGGTTAGAGTGGTCGCCCATTATAGGTGGAGGTACACGCCTAGGAGGAGATCCAGCTGATTCTATATCCGAAAGAAGAAAATAGAAGTCCCTCGTGTGGGAACTCATCTAAAAAAGGAAAGGAGGGAGAGCATAAGAAAGCTAAAATCTGGTCAAGAAACCATCACACTTAAAGTACAACATTTTTTCTTTTTTCAAGAAGTACTTAAAGTACAACATTTTAATATGCAGAAATGCCACGCATTTTCTTTTGCAGTTCATTCAATTCATTCCTTCCGAAATTCAGCAAAAGAGAACGTTAGAGATTAATAAAAAGCTCTCAAGTTGATCTGGTGTTTTCATTGTTTTAACCTTGTTTAATAATTAATTGAACAAAGCACAATCAAAAATCAGAACTAAACAAATTTCAAAGTAAATATGATGCATCAAATGAGACGCTGGCCTTTTCACTTAAAGAAAAAGTACAGGAGACGATAAAGCTGATTTTAAGATAAACTGTATTTTCCACTACTGTTCCTCATACTATTTCTAGCTGGCAACTATTTTCCGAATGTACTAGTAAACTACATGCATAACAAATATGCCATATAAACATATTCAAGAAACAATGTGTATCACTTAAATTTTCCATATCTGGAATCTTCTTTAAACATTCTATATACATATCAATATCGTTGACCGAGATCTTTGGCCACACATACTTCCTTTTCTTTATTTCATAATTTAATTTGCCTCTACTATTTGCAGTTGCCTCTTCTCCGTTTGATACAACCCAAACCAAATCAAGCCTTATCTTGCTAGGTGAGGTAGGCTTCAAATTAAGCATTCAAATGTAGCAGTTGACAACATCAGCCGTTGAACGATCTAAACTTTGTATCATAGCGGCCAGCTCTCAACAGTCTAGAATGCCAAAAAAATAATCCCCCCCAACACCCCACAACACGTCTGCCAAAAAAAAAAGCAGAAGCTAAAGTAAAGGCCTCAATGCAGATATAATCAAAACCGAATAAATATGAACTCGAGATGACTTTCAAACAAGTGAGTCATTAAACGACTGTACGTTGTATCACTTTTGTAATTTGATTCGCATAACTAAGAAACCAAACAACTTCATCAGCATTTCGTTACGCACATATGCATCATGTAGGTACGTAACTGGAGTCCTTACCATTATAGGTCGAGCAGATTCATCCCTATATTGCCGAGCCGCTTGCACACTATCAACTACTCCACCTAACCAATATTAAGGAAAATTGAACTCATCGATTATCATCTCCAGCTTAAAACCACAAATATACTAAAACAAGAATTAACATGTAACAATCGAGGTCAGTATTAGCTGGCAACAACACACAACAAGTCCAAAATACTTAAGTCCGTGTTAATAATAATACCCAAACGAATTTTAGTAACGATATTTCTGTAATTTCGAATAGTAATCTTCTAATATTTTTTTTTTTTACACGCAATGTCAATTAATCTCGGGACCTCTAGCACTTAAAGCGAGAAACACGACACCAGACCAAACGGACCGAAAGATTTTCCTTACCAGACTGAATGCATTGGAGAACATAGTCGGCGCTAAAGGAGTCGAGGTTGAGGTTGGAGAGGGAGGTGGTGGGGCCCGACGGAGTTCGAATTTCTTTAACGAGGCCTTCTACAGATAAGAGGTATTCTAGAAGCTTCCGGCGATCGTGACGGTAACGTTGAAGAAGAGAAGAAGAGTCCATTGCCAAGACAGAAGAGGAGAGAAGATAGAAGTTTTGTGTTGTTTTTTCTTTTTCGTTTTTTAGGTTTGCAGAGTCCGCGGTTGTCTGAACAACGAAGTGTCTTCGAGGAGCGCGAAAAGCCCAAGGGGCGCATAATATTCTCCTGTCTTTTTGACCTTTTTTCAGCTTTTGCGGAAAAGAAAATTAGAAAAGTAAAGAAAAGTACTTTTTGCCGTTAATGCCCTCAATGATTAATCATCACTAAAGATGGTAAAATGTATTTGGGAGAATTATTGGATGGAGAGATTTTTTTTTTTTTTTTTTTTAAAGGAATGGAGTGAATCAAGTATTGCTTTATCAAGTTTTAACTGTTGTTTACAATTTTTAATTTTGTCTATTTTCCTCATAAAGTCATTATCAACTCCTATTTTTTCGAACAACCTTATGACAACTTAGGTTACTTGTATAATTAAGATAGGTCCCTCATTCATTTTTGATATTTTACCTCCCCTTTTAGTATTATGTTTGTAACTTTTGCGTGTATCATTTGTTTATTTGTTTTGTTTTCTAGACTCTTGTATAGTATGAGTCTACCTCTTCTCTGTATTTCCCATATTTAATTAATAATATGTTACTTAACAAAAAAAAAAAAAAAAAAACTTGTGAAATTTGTATTATCTCGTAAAAATAAATAACAGAGATTAAAAAAGGTGAAATGCCTCCTAATCGTTGTTTTAGCTACCTTATTTACTTTTTGATGTAATTATATCAGTTAGTTTTTCTTTCAACTAAAAAAAAATGATATACTAATATAAATAACATAAAATGCATGAGTTAAACTGAGTTTATTTATTGTCATACATATAATTTGTTGAATCATGCATTATAAGCTAATTTGCAGAATTTCACCCTTCTTTCTCATCATGTTATTTTGATACTAAAGGATTCAAATCCAACATTGTTATACTCTAATTTTCTCAAGCTTGGCCAATAACCTGCTCTAATAGAGCTCCTTTAAATGTTTACTATTATTAGTTTTCTAATATAGGTTGATAACTGATACTTGGGTCCTCGTAATGTTAAAACATTTTAAAGAAAATCTAATGATAATAGATTAATAATATAATTATAATATAATTATTTAAATAATTCATTATCATTGAATATCTTTCATATATTTTATATTACAAGAAAATTCAAATAGTTGGTAAATAAGAGAATAATGAGAAGGTGCTCTCTCATGAGTTGGAGACCTGTCAGTAATGCTGATTGAAGGAGAAAGTCAGAAAACCATAGGAAAGACTGCAAAAACATTTTTGCATTATAATTGGATGATCGTGTCCGGGTGGGGCCTGCATCATATTAAAGCCGGATGAGTATTAAGAGTTTCCCAAAAACCACATAAGCCCCAAAAGCAAGCAGAAGAATATACACAGTGTGTTTTGGACTGTGGTGCATAATCGTGTAACGCTTAAGAACAAGGAATAAACTTGAGCACATTAATGATTCATTAATAATAACAACCAACCCCAAATGCTGGAAGAATAATGACTCAATATAACTACATGCTTATTGATAATAATATGTACTAACTATAGTGATATATACATAACACAAAATGAACAGGCAAAACGCAAAGAGATACAAATTGCAGAAACTAGACAGCAATGATGTAAATCAACAATCAACAACCAACAACCAACAACCAACAACCAACAAGATAGAGTCGAGATGTCCAACATTGTCGCTTGTGCACCGGGCTGTGAACACCAAAACCTCTTCTTCGACAAACTAGTAAGCTCCTAAACCTCTTCGCTACTAGGGTTGGAACTCTGCATGATGTTGTACTTGCAAAGGGGGCAAGTGGCATTAATGTATAGCCATTTGTCGATGCAGCTACAGTGGAAATGATGACCACAGGGAAGCTCTCGAAGTTCAGTGCCATCATCGTAAGCAGATAGGCATATGCAACATTCCTGGATTATTATACCATAAACATCGTTTAGCTACTACAAGAAGTATGAAGTTCGTTATTAAGAGTAACAAAGTAAACATAAGGTAGTATGCATACAGCATCCTCCGATGAGAGATGGCGTTCAATTGGTGTTTCTGTCCCACATTCAGTCATTACTCCACCAGAAGGGTCCTGTATTTCATCGTTATACTTCTCAGTATTACCAATCCGTCGAAATTTGTATTTCGCAAGTTGTTCAATCTCTTCTTTGGTTGCGCCTTCCTGCATTGATTGATGTTGGGGACGATCATTAGTGCCTCAGGTATTTGAGTTAAATAGTACCTTCTATAATATAATAACTTGAATTTCTGAAAATCTATATACCCAATTTACACCAAAAAGCAGCATGTTAATGCAGATATACAACCCGTGAACAAGATTAAATAGTTCGACAGTAACAAAAGGTTCGCCAACCCTGTAACTAACATAGTTACACCTTGCCACACACAAGACTTCTTTTTTCCAGAGTCAGTTAAGAGAAACCTATTACGAGGTCATTCATCCTTTTCGCAACTTATCTCCCGCTAGGGCAACGTGGAAGTGCTTTTTTCATATAGTAAGCACAGGTCATTACACCAAAGAACACAACAGAAAGAAGTACTGAATTCTACCTGATCTGCCACGGCGTATAGGAGAGCAATAATGCACGGCAGGCAACAGCAGACCGCAATACCAACCAGACAAGCTAACGCGACACAGAAGACCACAAAGAACACATCAAACGCCAAGAAAACGATACAAAGCCTGCATCAAAATAGTATCACATAGAAAACATCATTCTTTCTACAAAAACTACTTTAAACATGTAATCATCAAAAACCTAAACAATATCTAGACGTACCAGTACAGCATAGGAGATTCCTCCACCAATTGTCTTCCACTATCCGAAATCCAATAAAATCCAATTATCCACCATACAAATGAAAACATTGTATTTGCAGATTCCAAATGCTTCGCCACATCACTGGAACTCATATAAAGTCTAATGAGCATTTCTCACGTATATAACCTCTCTCGCTAAGTATATAGTACACACATAAGTATACTCAATAACAATAAATATATAAATATTAAAGAAACTCTCATAATGTCCAATAAGCCTAAATACTCTCTAATTTCTCAAAATCATTTGTAAATAATAGATTTATTAGTAGCCTTTTTTATAACTTTGTTATCATAAGCATTCACATAACCTGTATACTATACAGAGATATACGTGTATATGTATGTATAACACAATTCAAGGTTTATTACCTAAACAATTTGCATTTTGAGATCAAAAACATACCTAGTGCCTCCCTCTGTAAACTGAGCCAAGGTAACATAACCTGTGGACGAGCTTAAATCTCCGCTGCCACTCGAAAACGCCTCCTCACCCGTCCTCCACCGGCGGTGGCGCCTCTTTCGATACTCTAACGCAACACAAACCATATGAAGCACGCACTGCAAAGCGTATCCTACAATCCAGAGCCTTAACGGCGTCTCCGGCCGCTCATTCCAGCTCAGAACCATCACGGCGATCGCAGCCGCGACGAACGCGATGTTCCACACTAAATCGAGGATCACGACAGGCTTCGAGTACGCCCAATCTGTCTGCCGCTCCTCCAGCTGCTCTGCCGCGGCCTCACGGACTAGCATCGACGACTCCCGCATCATCCCTCGGCTGCTCGCTTGTCGTAGGAACCTCGCAGCTTGACGAAGGCTCTGCCGCCGGAGAGATCGACGGCGCGATTCGGCCTCGCCGGAGCTCAGCAACGGCGTGTCTGGTAGATTAGAAGACGACATTTTTTGGAAAAATTTTGATTCTGTGAAACCTAACTCAGTGGGTTGACTCGGCTTACAAGCTATATGTGATTTTATATATAAACACAGAAATGCTTATACGTATGTAAAATGTTCGTGTAATTAATCGCTATAAATTATATTACTTTTTATATTTTTATAGAGAGGACAAGATACAAGAAAAGGGGGATGAAGATATAGACGAGTTTGATTTGTTTGTTTTGGGCTATTTTTAGGTGTTTGCGCTGACCGTTTTGTTAAATTTTTTTTTTTTTTTTTGTCAAACGACCGCTTTGTTAAACCATGTGTTGTAAATTTGTAATAAGTTGAGCTGCGTGGGGGTCAGCGGACCAATCGAAGGGGCAATCCAATTAACATTGTTTAAATCCGAAGAAAGAGATTAATTCAATCTATTTTTTCTGATCTCGTCTTTTATTGTGGCGTTGACACATGATCATTTAAATCGGAGATTGACTAAATATGCTTGCAATTATTTTTTAAGTTAGATTGCTGAATTTAAATCTCGAAAATACCTTTTTATTTGCAATGTTAAGAAAAAGGGTAGGGAATGGACCAGCTGTAGCTCAAAAACAATAGCAATAGTAGTCACAAGTGTCTTTGATAAAAGGTTCGGTTAATTTTTTGGCCTTTTCTAATATGTACCATTTATTATAGTATCGACACGTGATCCTTTAAACTATTTTGTTTGAAGCTGATATTAAAGATTGACGTAATATCTTACGCTTGTAGTTCTTTTCATTATAAATGTTAAAAAAGACAAGGAGTTGATAGCTCCAAAACAATAGCAATAGTAGCCACGAGCATCTTTGAATGAAAAATAGTGAATAGAGAAAGGTGAATGACTAATGATAGTGTCACCCTCTTGTAATTGCAAGCAATATTTGGTTTTAGGGTTTGGTAGGAGATGAACAAGTATTGTGAAGAAGATGGTGTGAGGAGGGATGTTTTATGTTTTGGTGATTAATTTAATAGTGGTGTCAATTGTCGATATTTTTAGTAAAAAAAAACTTTGAATTCAAGCCCCTTAGAGAGATTAAGAAAAATAGGCTAATAGATCTGAGGTTTTCTTTTGCAAAATTAATACAACGATGTTTTTGTCAGTCGATTATTATGATGATTTTTAAGACACTTGATAAATTTCAACTAAGTGATCTTTAAACGTTATAGTATAGTAATTGATTGATTAGGTTTTTTTGATCCATTTTTGGTTAAATTTGTCATATGTCAACGGGGTATGATTTGTTTGGTTGAGTGATGATTAAAGGGCTTTAATAACTATTAAAATTCATTGTCCCCATTAATAAGGGACGCAAACTAGAAAAAGAACCCTAATAAAATACAAGACTGACTTTACTAAAAACTCCACAACAATTGTAATTTCATATTTTCGAAATCGGCTTCACTAAACTCATGTGATTCACATTGTGAAATATCTAAATACAACATGTCACTTTATCGAAAATATATTTTTTGTTATATTATTTTTTACCAAAAAAATAGTACGCAATGGGCTCAATAGAAACAAATTAGGTGTATAAGGGTATATCCAATGGAGTAAATAAAATGCAATAATTGTCCTTTTTTGAGATTTTGATGATAAAATTTTAACACTAATGGCTTAAATAGAGACCCAAAACATGGTTTTGAAACAAAATTTAGAGATTTTGTGTAAAAATAGAGCATTGGCTATATTTTATTTAACAAATATAGAGACCCAAAATAAAGACCAAGGAATAAGACAAACGGGTCTCCATTTTTGAGTTGGACCGAGGAGTCAAAAAAAAAAGGGTTGCAACGGACATATGACCGTTGCAACAAAGAAAAAAAACACAAAAAATTAAATCCAATGGATCTGAACATAGAAACAAAAAGAAAAAAAAATTACTTGCAACTTTCAGATTTGAACGTTGCAACCCAAAGGAAAAAAAAAATTACTTGCAACGTTCATAAAAAAAAAATTGAAAAAAAGCCTGCAACGTTCAGATTTGAACGTTGCAACCAAAAATTAAAAAAAAAAAAGCAACATTCGGAAAATTGCAGATGAACGTTGCAACAGTAAAAAAATTGTAGCTTCTATATATACAACCAACAAAAGCAGCAGATCCAGCATCAAAAAAATCCAATGTAAAAAATAATACAAAAGATATACAAAAAAAAAATTGTTTTCCAAAAAAAAAAAACAAAAGGTATCCAGCATCTCAACAAATCTAATATTTTGTGGGGTTGCACATGGCGATGAGGGTGAAGGAGGGGGTATCGCGGTGGCAGCGGGTGGGTGGGTGGGGTGGGGTGGGGTGGGGTGGGGGGGGGAGGGGGGTCACGGGTGTGATAGAAAGGGAAGGGAGAGGATGGAGAGAGGGTGGCATTAGGTGGGGGAGGGGGGTCACGGTGGTATTGGAAAGGGAAGGGAAAGGGAAGGGAAATGAAGGGAGGGGAAGGGAAATGATGGTGCTGTGTGTTGGAGTGGGTGGCAATGGCAAGGGATAAGGTGACGGGAGAGAGAAGGGAAAGGATGAGATTTTATTTTTATTTTTTTATACAAAAGAAAGGGGTAGGGGTTTATATAGGTTGTAATATCTTTTATTATTCATTAATTATTATTTTTATATTCATAATATGTTACTTTCTTTATTCATTAATTATTATTATTTTTATTCATAATATGTGACCTAATTTATTTATTTATTAATTATTTTTTTTTATATTTATAATATGTCACCTATTTTTTTATTTATTAATTATTTTTTATATTCATAATATGTCACCGAATTTTTTTTATTCATTTATTTTTTTTATATTCATAATATTTCACCTATTTTTGTATTCATTAATTATTATATTCATAATATGTCACCTAATTTTTTTATTTATTAATTATTTTTTATATTCATAATATGTCACATATTTTTTTTAATTAATTATTTTTTGTATATTCATAATATCTCACCTAATTTTTTTTATTCATTAATTATTATTTTTATATTGATAATATGTCACATATTTTTTTTAATTAATTATTTTTTGTATATTCATAATATGTCACCTAATTTTTTTTATTCATTAATTATTATTTTTATATTGATAATATGTCACCTTTTTTTATTCATTAATTATTTTTTTAATTAATACTTACTTTAATTATTCATAAAATTTAATTTCTATATTTTAGTTAATACTTACTTTAATTTTGTAATTAAAAATAACGAATAATAAAAATAGTAAGAAAAATTAAATTAAACATAATAAAGAGACTCAACTTAGTTAAGACCTCATTAGAGTTAATTTTTTTTTAGAGACTCAAAAAAATATATGGGGTTTAAGTAGGGGCTCTAAATTACTAAGAATCTCTATTTTTAGAAATATCCTAAAAGATATACAAATGTCACTAAGTATTTAGTCTAGTAGTATAATTTTTACTTTAAATGTAAGAGGTCCCAAAACTGATTATTGGACTTAGCATTTTAATTATGATAATTCATACATATCTTAGACAACTGCAAAACGCAGGGGTCCTCGTAGAATTAAGTCAAAGTAGAAGGGCTGTTCTTACAAAACAAAAACCACACTGGCGCCCAATTTCCACTTCCCTCTAGCTCATTGAAGTGAGGGTTAAAGGTTTTTGTAAGGGTTTCTTTTTCATTCATACATTTTCTCACTCGAGCTAAAAAACCAGAAGGATAAAAAAAAAATCAATGGCGTCGTCATCTTCTTCAGCAGGCCCAGGCCCAGAGATTCCATGGGTGGAGAAGTACAGGCCCACTAAAGTAGCCGATATCGTCGGCAACCAAGACGCCGTCGCTAGGCTCCAAGTCATCGCTCGTGACGGCAACATGCCCAACCTCATCTTAGCCGTAAGCATCACCAAACTTTGATTAAACTTATTTACTTGACCCCATTTTGATTTAGTTTAATTTTTACCTCAATTTTTGTTTTGTTTGAAGCTTAAGTTAATGAGTTTTATTTAGCTGAAATTTTGACTGACCCCACGAAGCTTCTATCTCTATTCAATTGACATTTTGCTCGAGGAGTTAATTTTCTAAAAGACTAGCTGTAATTTTTGTTTTTTGACCTTTTTTTTTTTCCAATTACAACCGTTTAATAAAATTTGGAATTTGAAATCAAAAGGAAAAATATAAGTTGGTTATAAAAGGTTTTGGGTCGGAGCCTCATCGTCAATCATTTACAAGAATATTTTCATGAGGAAGCCATAATCAAAAGAATTTCATCTGCACGTGAGGGGAATAAATAAAATAAAATAAACCGTCATTTAATAATTTAAACTTTTAGACTTTTAGATGAGGGGGTAAATTTACAAAATTGATAAGTAGATAGTATTAAGTTAATTTCTCCATATTATACTACGCGTAGTCTTTGTAAAAGACAGGTATCCGGTGTGCAGCACCATCAATTTCATTTTCCGAAGGCCAATAGAATAATGCCTTTTTTTTTTTTTTGTTTCCCGTGTGTTATATTAATCACGCACCATGTTCTCACAAGGTTAGTTAAGAATGTAACTCGATTAAACATGTATACAGGGAGCTTAGACGATAATAATAGTACAGTTTTTTGGACTTCTTGCTATAGCAATTATGTTTCATAAAAGAACAGGATTCGGGGAAATAAATGAAATGTATATTCACAACGAGAGGTAACATGCTTTTGAAAAATGGTGCTGTATTCCCAAAGAGTCAAGCTCCCAGGTGGTATCTCATTGCTTGTCTTAAAGTGGTGATAATGCGCTAAAACCATGCTAAATGCTAAGGATTGAAATAATCCATACCGCCTTTAGTTTTTACGTGCTTGGTGAATGACTATAATGACTGTGATTCACTGTTTCTGAGGATATAATGCCACACTTAGTAAACATTTGATAAATTCTTCAGGGTCCTCCTGGGACTGGAAAAACAACCAGTATATTGGCCCTTGCACATGAACTTCTGGGACCTAATTATAAAGAGGCTGTTTTAGAGCTGAACGCATCTGATGACAGGTTAGTGAAAGTGGTTTCTGACTTTAGTGATATCAATTCTCATTACATGGCTGCCATGCTCCAACATGTAATCATTTACGTGTTCTGTTCCAGGGGTATTGACGTTGTCAGGAACAAAATAAAGATGTTTGCCCAGAAGAAAGTTACTCTACCCCCTGGACGGCACAAAATCATAATCTTAGATGAAGCTGACAGGTTAGTGATGTCTACTTCTTGTGTGACAAATATAAATTATTCACTCCTTAATTTTAAACAAGGACTATATTTTTTTTTGTCATCACATTCTTAAACCGTTATAGATGTTGGAATATTGATATGTTAGCAAAATGATATCTGTAATCTACTTTCAAAAGAAAAGAATAAACATTGTCTTGCATCTGTTTATTATTATTTATTACTTTGTCTTTCTTTGTCATTGCCCGATCGGAAACAAATTAGCATGACTTCTGGAGCTCAACAAGCCTTGAGGAGGACAATGGAGATATATTCGAGCTCGACTCGCTTTGCTCTTGCTTGCAACACATCTTCCAAAGTCATTGAGCCTATTCAGAGTAGATGTGCTCTTGTCCGGTTTTCCAGATTATCTGATCAAGAGATACTTGGACGTCTTATGGCCGTGGTTGCTGCTGAAAATGTATGTATGTATTACTTTCTGCCCTATGATGGCTTCTGCAAAGGCTTGTAGATTTGTCTGGCATGCATCAATTCTCATTCTCGCACCTGGGCTTACTGGTTCTTTTATACGAAAAATTACATACATGACAATAAATGCTCCAACATGCAATCACTTGAATTCAAACATTGCAACCAGTTGAATTCAAACATTGCTATCTATTCTTTTGCTGAATCATCCACAGCTTTCACAGGCACATAATGAATCGGTGTTTATACGGAGTGACCTAATTAAATTAAATTTTAAGCAATGCAGGTTCCTTATGTCCCTGAAGGTCTTGAAGCAATTATATTCACTGCTGATGGTGACATGAGACAGGCCTTGAATAACTTACAAGCAACAGTCAGTGGATTTGGGTTTGTCAACCAAGAAAATGTTTTCAAGGTAATCAGTTGCAGATTCCTGTAATTCCTAGTGGCATAGTCTCATCAGAACTGCACTGCAATTTTTTTTATTTTTTTATTTTTTTGTCGTAGAACTTCACTTCTTAGTGGCTATCATGTGCTGAATTCTTTCTCTTTGGGTTCCAGGTCTGCGATCAGCCTCACCCCTTGCATGTGAAGAATATGATACGTAATGTACTTGAGGGGAAATTTGACGAGGCTTGCTCTGGCCTAAAACAGCTGTACGATCTGGGCTACTCTCCTACTGACATAATCACGACCTTTTTCCGAGTAATAAAGAACTATGACATGGCAGAGTATCTGAAACTGGAGTTCATGAAGGTCTGGATATTATATGCCTTACTACCTTTGTCCTCACTGCATCTTGTCTTACCATAGTTTTCATCATTTTCTTTTTTCTGATGGGTTGACAGGAAACTGGATTTGCCCACATGAGGATATGCGATGGAGTTGGTTCATATCTCCAGCTGTGTGGTCTACTGGCTAAGCTTGCACTGGTTCGAGAAACAGCCAAGGCAGCATAAGGAAATGCCAATGGTTAAATCTTGTGAAGAGCCTCTCTAGATAGCTTCATTGTTTCAGAACTATGAATCTACCTTCTATTAGTTTTGGATGTCTGGTTTACTCGGAATATATTTCTATCGTTTACCAAGTTATGGCATTTATTTCCAATGTAGCAAAATTCTTTTGCTATGCCATGAATGAAGATTTTATCTCTGGATATCGTTCAGTCTTCTGTTGAATTCTATGTAGCTTTTTGTCCCCGCTTTCTTCTTTTCTTCTATTGGTATGTATCTGGACGGAAAGGGGAGGAGATTCTTCTAGAATCATATGCTCCATGAGCGAGAAGAAGGACATGAAGAATGGGAACGAAACGAAATAGTATGGAGAATGCCAGCAATAACAGCTCTGACAAAATCAGTACTATTGGTTTCTTAATTATCTTGAATTAGAGAAATGTTGGATACCGTTCTATTTTTATCACTCATTTGTCACTTTTTATGTGAATGTTTAGTTGTCGTGATAGATGAAGAGAAAAAATAAAAAAATAAATAAAAAAATAATTTATTATTTTAGTATGTCAATTAAGTATTCGGTAGGTAAAAAGGGGAGATTGAAGACAAAGTGATTTTGGACAATTTTTTTTTCCCGTCAATATTTCTGAACCCAATCAACCATACTATCAGCCTGGCCCAATAAGTAGCCCACATATAATAGGATATATTATTCAGTCAACTCGCTCAAATGTCAGCAGTCCAAGCCCAATCAGAAAGTTTCATAATTCCAACCAAAAACGACGGCGTATGACATGAAAGCATAATAGTTAAATTGCTCTCGTTAGGGTTTTGTAAAGCCAATAGGCAAGTAATACAAAGCAAGACAGCGGCGAGGAGCACCGCAGCAGCAGCTGCCAACAACAACTACAACAACTACAACCATGGTTCTCAAGTATGCTTCTCTCTCTCTCTATATATATCTTCATATACGTATATATAGATTTGCATTTGATTTGTTTAAAATGAAGGTAATTTTAGTCGATAAAGGTCGTTTATCTATGCAGGATAACACATTTTGAATAACTGCTTTTTATGTAATTTAGTGATGAAGGCAAAAGTGCTGTTGAATTTATTGATATTCATACTATTGAAATGTTACATATATCTGATTTCAATCAATTAATTATATTAAAAAGTGTGGAAGGACCATGAGTGAGTTGATGCCTATTAGATAAAACCTCCTAGTTTGACGTGCCGAAAAGCTATTGAATTAGTTGAAGCCATGTATGCCTAGGGACTTTTGGCGGTAGCTAGTTATATTGCAGGATCTGACTTCTGAGGTACACGTAGGGATTGGGAAAAGAGTCGTTGATGTGCTATAACCCCTTATAAAGGTTATCTTTGTTCAAATTGAATGTAACGAGAGAAATCTGGTTGGGATGGAGACTTGATTCGTCCATTATGTATGTATTAGCGATCCCCATGAAAGATGATGTTTGCATAATGCCCTTGTATGCAACAAATAAGTATTTTATTCTGCAAAAGCTTCAAATGCGCACTTTGAGACATTTTACTGTAGTGGTGTACCCTTGTGGAGCAATGTCATTCGAGGAAATAAGCTCTGTGACTTGATAGACAAGGCTTCTGTGAGGGATTGCTAGTCTTTGCGTGTTGTGCGAGTTGCTCATTGATTGCATAAGTATTTGATTTGGTGTAAATTCAGCAAATATTTGATCACTGAAGTGTAATAATATTGGGTTGTCAGGACTGAACTTTGCCGCTTCAGTGGTGCAAAGATTTACCCTGGGAAGGGCATCAGATTTATTCGCTCCGACTCTCAGGTGAATTTTTTAGTTTTATGCTAGTTTCAGTAATAAACTATGAGTTTTCGGACAATTTATATGCTAATTGTTCATTATTATCTTCCCTTGGTTTTATGGCGTTAGTACAGTAATTGTTTTTCCTTTCCTGCTGAAGGTCTTCCTCTTTGCCAACTCGAAATGCAAGAGGTACTTCCACAACCGTCTGAGGCCAGCAAAGCTTACATGGACTGCGGTGTACCGGAAGCAACATAAGAAGGTGCTAAATCTCTTTTTGTTTCTTATTTGGATTTACTTGCTTATTTCTGGGCTTACTTACTGAGTAGTTGCTGTCTGAAACTTATAGGACATTGCTGCTGAAACTGTCAAGAAGAGGCGCCGTGCCACCAAGAAGCCATACTCAAGGTCGATTGTAGGAGCTACCTTAGAAGTCATCCAGAAAAGAAGAACTGAGAAGCCAGAAGTTCGAGATGCTGCACGTGAAGCCGCTCTACGGTAGGTCTAGCTGGAGTATAAGATGTTCATGATGTTATATTTTACATCAAATAATTTCCTCATAACTGTAAACTGATTGTTTCTATTTTTCAGTGAAATCAAGGAGAGAATCAAGAAAACAAAGGATGAGAAGAAAGCAAAGAAGGCTGAGATAACTGCCAAGTCCCAAAAGTCTTCCAAAGGTAATATCCCAAAGGGTGCTGCACCAAAGGGTCCCAAGATTGGAGGAGGTGGTGGAAAGCGATGAAGTGCTTTTGCCGCCTTTATGCTTCTTTACCCTTATTAGCAATTCGTTGAATGACTGATAAGTTGAGCTCCTATATCTTTTGTACTAAAATATTAGCTTTATGCGAGCTTATGTTTTTTGAGGATTTACATTCTAGACGTTTGCTTTGGATTTGGTTTTTGAGAAATAGTATACCTGCTTCATTGTCTTGTTATGTTTTCTACTGAATTTTGGTTGCTTTCTCAGAGATCACTCAACTCCACTACTTTCAGGTTTTTTTTTTATTTTATCGACTGCATTCTTATTTACGTTGTCTAAAATGATGAATATCCTTTAACCTCTCGGCCCGCCACACTTAGAAAACTTGTTGATCTAGGAGAGGTTTTGGTACTGCATTTACATCATTTAGTAGGTGTAGCTTCTTTAGACTATACCCACGATGATTGTTACAAATTGTACTGGAGAATGTACTTCTAGCTTTAGAATTGCATGAAAAATTGATCTGGCTTTAGAGCTTGTGATGATATGATCGAATGGATTTGGTAATGGAATGGCTCGGATTTTTTCATTTGGTGAGAGGCAATAAAAACACTTGGTGGATGCAATAATAAGTTACAAAATTTGGAGCATACACGTTATGGGCTAACGTGTAAAGTAAAATTATGATGTAGACAATTAGTATCCGGTGCCTTTTGAAATTTATTGAGGCTTTTGGCTTCGTTTCTCTCTAATCACTTGTATACAGTTTCATTGCATGCGTCTGCTTTTGGAATGTATTGAGGCTTTTGCTATCGTTTTTCTATGATTATTATGACCCCCAAAAAAAAAAAAAAAGTTTCTCTATGATCACTAGCAACACGTGAGGGGTTCACAAAAAGATATTGGATCAAAATCCACTCAATTTACCCTCTTGAAAGCACTACTCAGCCATGATCATTTCACTTTATGCTCTCGTAGTTGGATACTCTTTATCGGATAATTTTATCGTTTTTAGTATGGTAAGAACTAATTCGTGAAAAAGATTTTTATCGTTTATGATATAATTCATGATAACTAAATATAATTTATCATAGTGATATATAATATTACTCAGTCGTTACGTAAAGGCTTAAAACTTTTCATTCTCGACATATCAATGATTATGTGGTGTGGATCCTTAGAAACTTTTGATTCCCAACAAATCAAAGTGATTGTGCGGTGGAATAGATTTGCTTCCATTGTGTCCTTTACGTGTACGTGCTGTAAAGGAGCAACAGAAACCGCGTGGACCTCGTCCTACCAACTTCGACGAATACGTTAATTTTTTTTGTATGTTCTTATTGTATTACACAGAAACCTCATTAGTAACAGAAGACTAGAAAACATGCCCACTACCTTCCATTCTTTGGAGGGTTTGTACAGACGCAAGTGGCTTTTTTTGGCAAAAAACTTTGGAGATATCTAATGGCCTGCCCTCAAGCTTATGGTGTGAGGTTAAGATGTGCACTCATACAACGAAAATATTTAATATAATATTTTTTTCAAAAAAAAAAAGAGTTTTTTTTTTTTTTTTTTTAAGCTGAGGACATCCTCATCTTTGTGATAGTGATAGTTGTATATGAGCTCGAAGACTTTGTAGTGAAATTTGACAAAAAAATGGTTCTTTATTTTTAACTTAATTTTGGTGCAACTAATTTAAACTATCTTGGTTGAACTTTGTTTGCAGGGAATACCAACCTTCCAATTAGTGGAAGTTGATGATTTCGTAGCTTTGTCTTCGAGTATAGGAATATGTGAAAACGACGTACATTTACATTACAAAATAAACAACAATGATTATATTTTTTCATTTATCACGACGAACTTATTTTAAATAATATCATATTGAATTTATAATATCCGTAGTTTAGTAACGTGTCCTAATACATATGTTAAATCAGTCAGACAATATTAATAAAGGGAGGACATACATTTTAACTTCAAACTACTACCCACAATAAGTCATCACCCGATTTAGGGCAAGTATGATTCTATTTATAAAACTTTTTTGGACCCATGTGCCGTTGATTACTTACATGATCGATGCTTCAAGAAATTGCTATTATCTATTTCGACAGTACTTAACTCTTTTTCCAATTAATTTCTGTTCCAAAAGAGGACAAATAATTCCCTCCATCCTTTTCGTTTAGCTAAATTCAGAAAAGTAAGTATTTCACAAACTATATGCTCTATAATAATCAAAATAAAATTTAAATCTAACAAATGCACATTAATATTAGTTAATGTTTGAAGTCAACTCCCTATATTGTAGAGTTTGTAAATTTCTACCTAAAATTGACTTAGAATTCGCGCCCAAACCACAATCAAGTTGTGGATCTCCATATACTTCAAATGAGCTAAAAGGTGACCTTAAAAAATTAATTTGATTATCAAAGGGCTAGTCAACATATTTCTGGCTCTTTATCAAATATAACAACTCCCAGGAATTGTAGTAGTAATAGATAAAACTTCACAAATTTCACTACGAGAAAATATAACTAACTCTCATTAATTAAAGATCGAAAAAAAAATTATAAATTTATCATGATAAAAAGGAAACTAACATAGTTGATAAACCTTAAAACTTCTGTTTATAAATCGAAAAAAGAAAACTAATATGGATGGAGGGCTTAGATTTGTTTCGAGGGATTAACTTAATTTTGCAGGTTTATGAGAGAGATCTTCTTAAACTTATTGTAATTATGTATCATGAGTTATTTAGCAGATTTTCGGATTATGACAAGTTGGTAAATTACTCATCCAAGTTATTATTATAAAATAAACCACATAAAATTTAATAATTAACATTTGACCCCAATGAAAAAAAGTTTGAGATACACAAATAATACAAATATACCCCCAAATTATCTTTTTGCATCGAATGTAAGTATATGTAACTTTCTGAGTACCACCACCACCTAACATTAATTAGGACAACTCACCAGAAAATTGTGCAAACTTATCCGTGTCCAATTTGTGTCAGTTACAATCTTCCACTAGGATAGATCAACAACCTTATTTCCCTCAACCTCCTCCCACACAACACACGCCTAAAAAACCCAATTCTTGCATTCTGCTTAAGCCTTCCTCAATAGCATCTTCGAAGCTACTTCTTCTCCGCTTTAATACTCTATAATTCGTATATAAACCGCTAGAAAAATACCCAATTGCTCAATTGATTTGTTCAAAGACCCTTTACATATACACACATATACATACACATACACAGATATAGAGAAAGAGAGAAAGGTGGAAAGATGATGAGGAATGGAGATCTTGAAAGCAATAGAGGCACAAAGGCCAGAGGCAGCAATAATATGTACCCAGGAAGCTATAATGCTAATGCATCATCAGCTTACTATGCGGAGACCACCTCAGAAAGTCAATGGACATCATGGTTGGTGCCAATGATTGTGGTGGCCAATGTTGCCATGTTTATTGTCATCATGTTTGTCAACAATTGTCCTGAAAACAACCATCTTCAAAGGGTTTCTAATCAGTGTGTTGCAAAGTTTCTTGGAAGGTTCTCTTTTCAACCTTTAAGGGAAAATCCTCTCTTTGGCCCCTCTTCTTCTACGTAAGTATAGAAAATTTTGCCTTTTTCTTTTGCCTCTTTTTTTTATACCCTTTTCATAAAGTTTGAATCTTTTGATGTTTGAGAGACTGATGGCTGACTTAGAGTGTTTTATACGAGTCAAGTTTGACTTTTGCTCCAATTTGTTGATTTTCTCTTTTTGCTTGCTTACCCTTTTCACAAAATTTGAATCTTTCGATGTTGTGAATGACTAATGGTTGACTTAGAAGGTTTATGGAGTCAAAGTTTGAATCTGTGCTTCAATTTGTTGATTTTTCTTTTTCCTTTTCGGTGTGCTCATTTATTTTTAGGGTGTTAATTGTTTTTAATTTGTCCTTAATTAATTAATGGAATTGGCGTTTTAATTTATGGATTGGAAGTGTTATGCGTGGAGTGGCTTGTGATTTGATTGAATTGAATTATGGTTTTTGGAATCTGAATTGATATGGATGTTGGATGGAAGCTTTTGTTTATAATTTTCATTGACCCCTTATACGCTTGCTGCTTTTCATGGATTAGAATCATAACATATAGGCTTGGTTCTTCTGCTGTGATTTATTACTGCATTCTCTTAACGATAACAAGCTTGTTGAATCAGAAATGTTTGCTTGATTAGATTTAAGTAGTAAAGGGCAATTCCTGTGTTGGCTTTGATCTACCACTTAACGCCTTTCTAAAGGAAATTTTATGGATTTCAATGTTTTTGTGGAGAAGCTTCCTATGCTTATGACAACACATTGCCTTTAAGTATATTTGCAAAATTCAGTATAAGAAGTTAGAGATGCTTTGGAAGAAAATTACTTGCATTTCATGGAGAATAATATCTACCGCGATTTTAATTAACTGTGTTAAGTTGCTTGGGGGCAGTCGGAATAAGGTAGGTGGTTACAGAAGGAAGAGAGGAGAGTTGAGTAAGAGAGAGAGAGAGGGGTAAAGAGGGCATGGTTCTGGGAATAAATGTGGACAAGCGATAACCAATGCACAAATTTGTATGCTGATATTCTTATAGACATAATAAAGCTACTCAAAAGAGATAACAGTGAGACAGGTTTTTGCGTATTCTTTGGTTCAGTTGTGGCTCTTTTGTGCATGACCGACATTCGAAGTGTTTGCTAATGGATACTGTTCATCTTAGAGCAAACCAAGCATAGCAAACTTTCTTAGGCCTAGGTCTGATGCCATTGAGTGAATTTTGGGACAGATCTCGTCGGAGTGAACTGTTTATGTTGCACCACTATTCAGAGAATGGCAATATTTCTGCTTTAGAAGATTAGACAAGTGTTATGGATAATGGATGTGTATTCGTCAATTTCATAAACTTGTTCGTTCCCTTTCCCCTTTGGTCTCTACATCACAATGCATATTTTCTTCTTCTTTTTGGGTTTGTGTTTGTGGAGGGGCTGTTGATGATAGATTGATAGTTTAGGCTAGAGATTTGAAGAGATTTAGACAAAGTGTAGTCAAAAGTGTGGAGTTTGGTGTAATGTTTTGGAACTGCAAGAGTGGTGTATAATAAATCGTTATTGTTCTCTGCATGGTGGGGAAAGAAAATGCATTATAGTGATGAACTTTGTCATCTTTTGCTCCTTTGGGTAGTACCTGTTTAGTCCTTTTTCACCCTGTATCCTACATTTAGTGGGGAACTTCGTTCTCGTGTTATTCACCGTTGGTCAGATTACCTTTTGGAGTATTTATTGGTTTGTTTATGCATCCTTTGTTTACTTATGGTTGTTGAACAAATGCTTGTCATCTGGAAATTGACTTGAACTGTAAGTAGGATCACTTATGTGTGCCTCTCAATGTCATTGACTATTGGAGTCTCTCTGTTGTGTTTTATATTTTTAATTTTCGCTTTCTGTTTGTGCAGACTGGAAAAATTGGGGGCACTAGAATGGAACAAGGTAGTCCATGGGAATCAAGGATGGAGGCTTATCACTTGTATCTGGTTGCACGCGGGTGTTATTCATTTACTCGCTAACATGCTCAGCTTGGTTTTCATTGGGATTCGCCTTGAACAACAATTTGGATTTGGTATGCTTCTGCAAACCCATTTATCTTCTTCCATAAGAGTTTTGTGAAGTGGGTAACAGGGACATTTTGTCTTACTTTTAGTAAATATATAAAAAGGATCACAAGTGATGGCTTATACTGGTATTATGCAGATGTCTGAATGATATAGATCAGGTTCTGCATTGAGTGTATTGTACTATTCTCGTTTGTATGGTCAAATTTTTTTCATTGTTTCTACTTGCATGTCAATTCTTCTATTGTTCAACAATGGTACCTTGCAGTGGATTTGCATTAGCATAAACATCATGCATTCCTTGATTAGATTTGTCGACACTGCCCTGTCTATATATATATATATATATGTATATATATATTTATAATTCGTGGTGATCTCATATTTCCTTGGTTCATTATTACTCCCGAGGATTATATTGTCTGCATGCATCTTTACATCCTGTTTTCCCATTTCTAATTTGCAGTGCGAGTAGGAGTAGTATACCTCTTGTCAGGCATAGGAGGGAGTGTACTCTCTTCCCTCTTTATTCAACGCAGTATCTCTGTTGGAGCTTCTGGTGCTTTATTCGGACTTCTGGGAGCAATGTTGTCAGAGTTGCTTACAAATTGGACTATTTATACAAATAAGGTGAGCAGTTGCAACAGCTACTCGGCTCTTCTTTAGTGAATGTTAAGTTTTTTCTCTCCACCCTCTCCCTTTATTCCCTTCTTCCCTTTTAAATCGAGAAATGTTAAGAAAAAAGAGAAGGAGATATTATGGTAAAATCTCAAGTGAACCCTTGATTGTGAGATCCTAAAAAGGCCTCAAGTTGGAATTCAATCTTCTTGGTTTATTTTAGGTTTAAATACATCGTGACACTTGATAGAAAACGAAGTGAGATCCTTTTCCTTGTATGATGTCACGGAAAGTTGGTGAGTGAAGATGCATAAACAAATTAACTTCATCATATTATTTTCAATATGTGGAATGGCTTTTAAGTCGATCATATTTTTTTATAGAAGTTTTGTTTTCTTCCCTCACATTTAATAATTTCTCCTTGTTTCTGCAGGCTGCAGCTCTTTTCACTCTTATCATCATCATCTTGATTAACCTGGCAGTTGGAATTCTACCTCATGTTGATAACTTCGCTCATATTGGAGGTTTCTTGACCGGTTTTCTCCTTGGCTTTATACTGCTAATCCGTCCCCAGTTTGGTTGGCTGGAGAGACGGCATCTTCCTGCCGATGCTCGCCTAAAGTCCAAATACACTGTTTACCAATATGTTTTCTGGGTGGTTGCTACAATTTTACTGATTGTTGGGTAAGCCTTGTGACTTGTCTTTTCTTGCATATTCCTACATTTTGATCAATTCTATCTACTACTGTAGTTTGTAATTTATAAGGCTTTGGTTTGAAATCGGCTCTGAGCATAATTTCCGCTACCTTTTAAAACTTTGTTGTACTTGCTGCAAAAAATTAAGTGTTGCCACAATTCTGAGTGTAAAACATGCATCTTCCACTATATGAGCTCTATTGAGAGACACTAAAGATACACTTCTGATTGATTACAATAAAAATGATCCTTGTTGAGGTAAATAATTATAAGAAATGTAGTGTTGCGAGTATATATCCGAACTTTATCTGTCAGCTTATAGACTAACTCTCGCATCATTTTCTCCTGGCAAACTGCAGATTCACAGTGGGATTGGTCATGCTTTTTAAAGGCGAAAGTGCAAACGATCGCTGCAGCTGGTGCCATTACCTAAGCTGTGTACCGACGTCAAGATGGAACTGTAACAATTGAGCAGATCTCCCCAGATATCTTGGACTCTTGCCCTTCATGTTGCTTTCTTATTCTAAACTTTCGTGCTGAAATCTTACTGTTGATATATTACATTCTTTATTTGTACTTGTGTACATGTCTGATGCTAAAAGGTCTTGTGCTCTCTATAATACTTATCATAGATTATAGATTATGCCAACTTTTGTATATTGTCATCAAATTCACTTTATAGCATATATATATATATGTTACAATTGTAATTTTGAGCCCCTACATATCCATTGTAGTAATCATGTTATTTATGAATTCATTCCCCGCGGAAGATCTGGATCCATTTTTTTCTGATCTTGCAAGAAAAAGATTCATTCTCTTGATTTTTGTTCGATTTTGCTCACTGTGTGTGAAAAGTTGGGGAAGAAAAAGATTCAAAAGTTTGATGAACATGAAGTTCATTTTGTGTTAGAGAAAATGCACATGAAGTTCATTTTGTGCGTGTTTCTAGAGAATGACAAGAGGGGTGAAATATTCTTAAAATGATTGTAGGATGTTCATCCAGACTTTGTCTCTTTGTAATTGAAAAAAAAAAAAAAAAAAAAAACTAGGAAGATCATTACTAAAACCTGTTGCAAGAATTTTACCTAAAATAGTTGTAGGATAGACATTCGGTTTTCTCTCCTTGTAATAGAAAAAGAAACATAAAAAAAAAAAAGAAAAAGAGAACAAAGTTCGCTACTGAAACTTGTCGCAGAAAAAAAAAAAAAAAATAGAAGCTGGCGTCGCCCGGACTCGAACCGGAGACCTTCAGTGTGTTAGACTGACGTGATAACCAACTACACCACGACACCAGTTCACTTCTCTACTTTTGTATTTCTTCATAACACTATCTTATCTAAGTTAGCCCCACTTGCGCTTAGCGAGTACATCAATCGACAAAGTTCAAGTTCTGCGGATGATATCTTCAAAGGATGGACTGTGTTCTGGATTGCTGCTAGCTTGAAATGAAGAAAAAGTTTAATTTTGCATCATTTACAAAATTCAAGATAAATTTCAGACATTAGAGGAGGAGATGAAAACACTAAGCCAACAGTCATAGATGATGGAGGAAACTCGGGGATCAAAGTTTCTCAGTACATTTCTTGTGTCGGCTGCTGTTCTCTAAAAATTTTGGTTCACATTTAATCGTTAGTGAATTGGTTGAGTGAGAATATTTTCAGATTAGACAAAAAAAAAAAAAACGGTGTTAATAGCGAGTTTTAAATGGATCAAATTTAATTTTAAAGCGCGGCCCAAAAAATAATCATAAAAAAAAAGTTAAGGAAATTCAGCTATATAGTTGTCTGCATGTACCCGACCAAGTGAAACTTAACCAACAAGGAACCGAAAAAAAAAGAGGAAAAAAAAAAAAAACCTAGTCAGGAGAGTCTGAATCAAAAGAAACCTAGTATTGAAGAAGATGGGCGGCGACGTTGAAGTATCAAAAAAGATGACCACCGAAGTTCCAGATTCAAAACAGTTTGTGGTGTTCGGAGTTAAAATTAGGGATAGGGAAATTAAAAGGATGTGGGGATTTAAAGGTGTGAACTTCTATGGCTTTGAAATTCTCACTTCTTTGGAAAGACAAGATTAGGTACAAACTACGAGGAGAAGGAGGAGAAGAAGAAGAAGAAAGCCGCAGCTGAGCGAAGAAGAAGGCAGCAGCAGCGAAGAAGAAGGCAGCAGCAGCAATGGAGGAAAAAAGATTAGCCAACATATTTGGAGGTTACCACTGTCTTGATTTTTCTATAGCACACAAAAAGGGTTCCGTCTCTAGAGCACGTAAAAAGGGTTATTGGTATCCAATCAAAACAAAAGTTACTGGCTGTTTGACTGTAACTTCACGAAGAAAGGTTATTGCTCCGAGTCACTTGCATAATCTTTCACACGCTTTTGTGATGTAAATTTCCCTCTCTTTTCTTTTCTTTTCTTTTTTTTTTTCTTTTGCCTGA
The DNA here is from genome assembly GCA_037974665.1 of Ehretia macrophylla. Lineage (NCBI taxonomy): Eukaryota > Viridiplantae > Streptophyta > Magnoliopsida > Boraginales > Ehretiaceae > Ehretia > Ehretia macrophylla. The sequence continues at coordinate 7,940,691 of CM075764.1, read as the reverse complement.
CACGTTATTGTAGTGTATTACTTGATGAATCCAATCTCTCTGTTTGTTCATTATAGGAATGTCGCAGTTCCTAAACATACCGGCGCTGGCAACACTTTGTCGTGTTCTGAACTCGGCAGCAGGGAGGTGCCACGAGACTGTAAGCGCACAATGAGCAAAGTGGTCTTCCAGACTTTGCAGCAAGAAGAGAAGAAGGTAAAGTGTATGCTTTTCCTCAAAACATTTTCGGTTCTGCCTTTTTTTTTTTTTGAGGGTAAATAGCACCACAATCCCTTGTGCTTTAGTAAAAATACACATGACCCCCCCTATGGTTTAAAAAGTGCACCGAAACCCCTTATGGTTTTCAAACCGTGCACACGCACCCCCTCCCTAATTTTCCGTCAACAAATTTAACTGAATTGTATAAAAAGACTAAAATGCCCTTCAATTTTTTATTTTTTATTTCTCTTTTTCTTTTCTTTTTTGTTTACACACACACACACAGACGCGCACACACGCACACACACACATACACACACAGACACACACACACAAACACACACACACACACACACATATATATATATATATAAAGATTTGCAGGTGTGTGTGTGCGTCTGTGTGTGTGCGTCTGTGTGTCTGTGTGTCTGTGTGGGGTGACGGGGTGGGTGTGATGGTAGGATGGGGGATTCACGGTAAAGGGGGGAGGGGGAGGGGGAGGGGGGGGGGGGGGGGGGTGCGGTGGTTTGAGGAAGATGGGTTTGGTTTTTTTTTTTTTTTTTTTTTTTTTGGTGAAAATTGCATTGGGAGAAAAAAAAAGAAAAAAAATATATAAATGAAAGGGCATTTTTTTTCACTTAAATAAAACATTAAACCTAAAAGCAGGAAAAAACGCATCAAACGCGCGTGTAACACACTCTCCGTTAAAAGTAACGGTTTTTTTAACGGAGGGGTCTGTGGTGCTACACTTTTGAAACCACAGGGGGGTCCGGTGCACTTTTTAAACCACAGGAGGGTCATGTGCATTTTTGCAAAAGCACAGGGGGTTGTGGTGCTATTTACCCTTTTTTTTTTGCACCAAAAAGTTTTAATCCATTTCATTTAGTATGTGGGATCAAGTAATTTATGTTTAGACATCACCATGCTTATTTTGTTTGATGCAGCATCTCAGCATGAAATGAATACAGAATACATGATCTTGTGTAATGCATTTTCATCCCTCTTTTCTGAGGCGACATCTGCACCTTCCATCCCGTTCCTCTTTTCCCTAGTGATGATAAATGTTGCGCTAGACATGAGATGGACATGCTTGACTTACATCAGGAGAATAAAACTTCAATTTTTTACATGCCTACACCTCGACTTCTTACAGAGAAAAGAGAATTAAAAAGCTAAAACCAGGAAAAAAAAAACTTACTCTCAACTTTTGCAACTGTTACAAGTTTAACTGTGCACGGGTGGCCATGACCTGATCTGGAGGACCTTTGCTTCTTTTAGCTGTCTCTCCTGTAACTGTCTGAATTAAGTTAGTCATCCTGCGGATGATCTCTTCAAAGGATGGCCGCTGTTCCGGATTGCTGCTTGAAATGGACAAAACGTTTAATTTTGCAGCATTTACCAAATTCAAGATGAATTTCAGACATTAGAGGAGAAGATGGAAGCACCTAAGCCAACAGTCATGGATGATGGAGGAAACTCGGGGATCAAGGTTTCCTGGAATGTCCAGTCTCCGGTCCATGAACCCAACTGCTGCAACAACCTTAATAGCAAACAAAACAGGGTTACTAAAAACTAAAGTTGTCTGCTAAGCTACAAAATAATTCTTATTCTTGAATTACTTTATACATATTCAACTAAAGATAGTTACCTGCCAGGGATTAAGATCGTTCCATGGAACAGATTCAGTCATCAGTTCCCACAAAACAACACCAAAACTGAAGACATCTGACCTGTGCCACAAACGCGAGATGACTAAGTTTAAAACATCATGAATGGAATAATATAGGTAATGCCGCTTTAATATTTCAGATCCATATCTGAGTACTCTACTCAATTGATTCAAGAAAGTTATGCCTTCATCAAACTGGATTTATGCTGAAAGATGTTATTATCAGACTCAATGTAGAGGAAGAACAAAATTATTTTAAACTATGACGAGGAATATTTAGTTAGATATGTGGTCCAGCTAGCATTGAAGCATTCTACATTTTTTGTTACCAAACCAAAGTAAAAGATGACTAGTGCTCTGTGCATGAACTTGTAGAAAGTCAGATTACTTCTCTGTTGAACGTTCACTTCGAAGGACTTCAGGAGCCATCCACTGGGGCTGCAGCAATCACAATAGCTTAATCAGGAATGTAAATAGTTAACAAACATTCAGAATATTTAACACTGGAGTTATGACAGAGAGAAAATATTTTGGAATACAAATTTTTACAGTTCCTCTTCCCGATTTTGTTGACAAGAGAGTTGCCATTTTAAACTTTGATAGGCCAAAATCTCCCACCTGACGAGAGCAATATAATTAGTCTAACTGGATGCATATACCAATACAGTGAAGGCATACTCAATTTTTCATGAGATACCTTGACAGTCCAACTTTTGTCAACAAGGAGGTTTGAGGATTTCAAGTCTCTATGCACAATAGGTGGATTTCTGCGATGCAAATAATTCATCCCTCTTGCCTGCAGTTGGAAAAGAAAGAAATGCTGAAACCTAATAAACAAAGCTTTAAAGACCATGAAACAATAAAAAGAAAACGCACCACATCCAGAGCCATCCACAACCGTCGTTTGATGTCTAAAGGCTGATTACTTTTGTGCAGTGTTTTGAAGAGACTTCCCCTGGTTACAGAAAACAATATTACCTATGACGATAACTTAAGCAACATATCTCCACTACTTTTAGGTATGTGAAATGAGGATTTGGCCATATGGTATGATGGAAATGTTTTCAATCAGGATGCATTCTATTACCTGGGCATATACTCTGTGACCACAGCAAGTTTTTCTTGCGAATAAACTGCCCCCATAAACAATAACACATTTGGATGTCTAACTCGTCTCATTATATCGATCTGAAGTACACTTTCGAATTTGAGAAACCCTGCTTCAATGTTTTCATAGTAACAACTTCAAACATTTAACTTTTACTGACAGTAATAGTACCTCCTTTTTGTAGTCGAGAAAAGTCTCCTCACTGCATTGATTTCCATAATTCCCAGTGTAAACCTTTACTGCAACTTCCTACAACAAAAAAAATTAAGAAAATAATAATGCCGCCAGTAATATCGTAAACCATTAACTTTAGAGTAAGAACATGAATTGTGACGACAACATACCGATCCATTCCAGATTCCACGATAAACAATGCCATATGAACCTAAAAGAAGAAAACACGTTAAAGTCAATGGTAAACTTGATTACAAAGCACGCTTTCTGCACCAGAGCAGTTTGCATTTGAGGTTTAGCATTTGGAGAAAACACTTGTCACGATGCTAAAAGAAATTGTAGCATATATTTTCTGCCAAAAAGAACTGCACTCTTTATGAGCTAAAGCTGGTGTGTGCTATGCATTTGGAGATCACTTTGAGCTCAGATCAGTCTTTTTTTCAATTAAGCACCAACTCTGCTCACATACTCAAGGCGTATGTGGCAAGGCAAGAAGCAATATAAGCTTGTGAAATCCAAGTACTTTATTTACCTGCTCCAATTTCCTCACGCAAGTTTAGTTCCTCCCAAAGTATTCCACAATTTACTATCCAGTTTGATTCCTTCTCTCCTTTACTTGATGAACTCCCACGGCGGATCCCAGTACTCTCCACTGAGTTGGGAAACTGTTGTAGTTCTAGGGGCCACCGTTGCAACTTATGTTCCATCTCCAATGGTTTTGAGCTTTGAACATCTTCCGTGAACTCCTTATCATTAGACTGCAAGCTTGATCTGGACAACTGATCTGCAGATCTCAGCACCTCAGCCCACTTGCTACACTTTCTATCCTCAAAATCTCCATTGGATAACATATGCGAATTTAGATGTAGATGTGCTGTTTTAGAAGCGAAAGGAAAATCCTTTCCGGGTTTTCCCCAATCATGATCAGCATCAATACCGCAGTTGCACGACTTTGTTGCCTTGAAAGTTTCTTTGACTAATGAAACCTCATTATAACCATTTTGTTGCATGCTTCCACCCTTATCTCTATTGAGGTTGCTAATTCGCCCAATGCGAAGCTTCAATAAGACCTTTGCTGCCTTTAATCATCCCAAGGAAGTCGATATTAGCAACAATATACTCTTTTTTAGATGGGGTCACAATATAAAAACCACGATATATTTGGAGATTCTGAAAAGTAATTCTCTCTAGTAATTCTGAAAGATTTTTTCTATTATAACGTGATGCCATAGTATTATAATGATCTTTCTCGAACATGATTGTTTAGCATTGGCCCCAGGAGGAAGAATATTAAGAAGGAAACAGTAGATTCTTTTTTAAAATCTACCTGACAGTAGTGCTTATCTCAATACTTTGATTTTAAATTTGGATTTCAAACTATTCTCTGAGGTGGCAAGACTCAAATACTAATCACGAAGAGATTATTAAGAACAACAGTACAGAAATGTCAAAGTATATAGAAATTACAATTGTAGAAGGCCGAACACACTTGACTGCAGATTTATTCGTCTCAGAGCTTTCTGCTTCAGTTTCAACCTTTACATTAGGCAACATGTAGTGAGGTACTCTTGCAGCCTGAAAAGATAAATATAATGTATACCTTACACTATCAATAGAGTAGAGGTAACTTGACAGATTGACACAAGACTTACGGGTGCTCTAGGTGGCCTCTCAAATCTGACATCTTCACTATCAAGTTCAGTCTTCTTCTTGCCGGCATTTGTCCACGCATTGCAAGTGTTGTCTCCATATTTCCTTACATGAACTTTTGAGGCCTGGTTGACTCAAAAGAGACAAGGGTAAGTAGTTTACGGAGAGACAACAGAACGAAGATAAGAAGAAGAAAAAGACTTAAGCATATCAAAACAAGCACCGGATTGGGAACAGACGATGCGCCTTTTGGCTGTGGTTGCCACAGGATCTTTTTCAAATTTATTCCCTTGCTGCTAGATTGGTCATCAGCAGGATCCTGGTATATTCTCACATTTTCGAAGTTTAGATTGTTAAATACAGCCGCATCACTTGAAACAGTGATAATGCCAACAAGCTCACCATCATCATATAATAGGCTTTTTGTGACCAATGCCATAAATATATGACCAGACCTCTTCTTAAATGGGAATTGACCTGACCAAGATTGCCCAGAGTTCAGCCTTTCCATGAGTCTCTTTGCCGATGCATGGTGTTGCTCATCTATAAGCAGTTCTGCATCTGTATGTCCAAGTACTTCATAGTCCTTATATCCATAAAGTCTTTCCGCCGCGCCACTCCTGGAGAGAAGCAAGTTTCTTCTCATGAACATACTGACTTTTCTCTTAATCTTTCAACAAGAACAAATTTAAAAACACTTTTTTTTTTTCCACATACGTCTATTCATTTCCAGAAATATATAAAACAAGAAACACAATGTCCTTATTTGTACTATGAAACTAATGTCTCAGCTATTTACGTAATGCAATTATTCACATAACTACAAACATGGGTCTCGCCTATGACTTAGATTCTGAGCTTGGATCAGGGGCTGATCCAAAATTTTTGCACACTGAAAACAAACAATTTAACACTTATGGACAATTCCTTTTCAGTGGGGGCATAAGTTCCATGTCTCACCAACATCCAATCACGACAACTTTTGCCCAAAATGGTAAAAAAATAAAAAATTTCTAAGCTTTTATATACTAACACTTAATCAACAACTAAATAATCATCATTTAGTTAATAATTAAATCTTTAATTAGTTAACCAAAAATTAAAAAAGTACCAAAATATTATCTCTCCAGTGCCAGCTCTGCTAACATGAACTGCATGACCCATTTGGTCCAACACTTTCCTATGGGGACTCCCCTCGAAGAACACTCCAGGAACATATCCCCCGCCGGAGTATAACGACATCTCGCCGGAATCTGACGTGTCACCCTCATTTTTCGAATTTTTCACATTGTTTTTATCATTTTCTTGCAAGAGCATGTTGAACTGTTCTCGAAGCTTCTGGTGACTAACTTCAAGACTCTGACACCGGTCCAACAGAAGCTTGTACAACTTTCCTTCGCTGCCCATGGTGGCCGCAGATGGCAGTGGTGATAGTGGAAAATGTGCATGTATGTGATATATTCTTTATCCTTTCTAATGGAAACATCTTTTGATAAACAAAAACAAGAATAGCAATTCCGAGATAGATTGATATTTTTAGACTTTTGCACTTGATTCAGGTGATCAATTGACGGTAGGTTTTGGCTCCTTTAGGATTGGTAAAGCAAAAAGGCACGGTTTCAGATGCTTACACTCAACTGCATTCAATTTTTATACAACTTGAACGTGACACCAGTCACAAGTCCAGACTGTTAAGGTGATCTCATAGGTAACCAGCAACATGATGCTTGATGAGGTCAAAGCTAACTTCGGGTTTTAAGTTGGATATTGATATAAAGAAATTGTTCTTATCCGACCGTCGAACATGTCTGTTAGAATTTTACAAGAAAAGTTGGTTTCGCATATACGTAAGATCCATTTTCTTTTTAATTAGAAACGTTCAATACCCCGATAAAAATATATCCATATGTAGTATTTTCCTATCAAGGTTAAACTTGTTTTTAGGGATGGTAACGAGTATTTGTTTTAATTGAAATTGACGGATATTTATCGGATAAAAATATGATAATAAAAACTGACGGAAAAATAAATAGATTTTGATTTTTATAAATAGCAACCGATAGATAAATTAATAAGTTTTGATTTTAGACCTTCAAAAAAATCGAAATCCAAAATTGATTATATATTTATAATTTAAATAAATATATATATAATAATATTAAATTAAAAAAATAATTTATTAACTAATTAATAAAAATGCACCAAATATAAGCTAAAAATTCTAACCCCTCTGCATTTCATTTTGTGTGAATTTCCACATCATTCATTTACATTTCAATGTCATTTCAATTCCATTTCTCTTCATTTATTTCTCTTTTCAGAATTCCACTTTCTTTCACTAAAAAACAATGGGAAAAGGTTAATTTAGTCCTGAGATTTATGCTAAAGACCAAATAGGTCTCTATATTTTGTGAAAGTATCATTTTCGTTTCTGATATTTTGTTAAAAAACTATTTTTATCCCTACTGTTAACTTTTATTTAACGGTCAATGGTTTGACCGAAATAAAATGTTAAAATTCCCTTATATTTATCTATTATAGATTAGGTGGGAAAGAAAAATAAAAAAATGTCAAATATGCACAAAATATATTCCAAAAAATTAACTATTATTGCCCAAATTATATTCCAAAATAAAAAATAAAAATAAAATACAATCTTTATATACATAAATCAACAAAAAAAAGAATTATAAAAAAAAACGTCGACAAGGTGTTGACTTTTTTTATAATAGTCATTCCACACTAAATATATAAAAATAACGAATTTTTATGTATTTAAGAATAAACTTGACTATCATACCCTTATATAACATAACTTTTATAATAATTTATTTTATAATAATAATAATAATTAAAAAATAAAAATAAAGACAAAAATAAAAACAAAATAATAAAATAATAATAAAAACAAAAATAAAAAATAACAATAGTAATTAAATAATAATAATAAAAAATATGATAATAATATTATCATGAAAATAATAATAATTATTATAAAAATAAAAATGATAATAATAATAATAATAATAATAAATAAATAAATAAATAAATAAAACTAAAAATAAAAACCAAAATAAAATATAATAATAGTCATTAAAATAATAATAAAAAAATACTAATAATAATACTAAAGTAAAATAATAATGATAAAAATAAATAATAATAATAATAATAGCAATATAATAATGATAATAATAATAATAATAATAATAACAATTGTTATTATTATTATTATTTTTTTTTTATTTTAATTTATTATTATTATTATTTTTTTTTTATGTTTATATTGTTTACGGTTATGCTTACATTTATTCTTATTTTTAATACTATAATAATAAAAGAAAAATATTGTCATATTATACAAGTTATTCACATTACTACTTTTAATTCTTATAACATACCAAACATGTCATTCTCATTCCCAAGTTCATTCAATTCCTAGTTTCATTCAATTATTTGGTTCATTCCGTTCATGTTCAGATGCATTTCAGTGTATTAATCGCTATCTTAACACTTTAATCGACCCCCCCCCCCCCCCCCCAAAAAAAAAAAAGAAAAAAGAAAACGAATATAAATTATCTTATCTCTAATTTCCTTTATGTATTTCTTAGAAAAATTATTTATTTCTTGATATTTATCTTGATATTTCCTAGAGAGCCTACCTTAGCTGCACTATAAATACCGATCAGTGTGAAAATTCGCCAGCGTGGACACAGCGACAATGACATCACTCTTTCTCAACTCGTAGACTCCGTATAAAAGGCTCAGTTACAACACACACTAACACACTAAACACACAGTTTGAAAAAGAAAAAGAAAAAAAAAAACAGCTGCTAATTATATATGCTTTGTTTTCATCCAATTTGGATTAATTCAATTCTTTTTTCTTGCAGATTTTTCAAAAGGTAGCTCGCTGCTTAACCTCTGTGATGATATTTTTTTTGTTTTTTTGTTTTTTTGTTTTTAATTAATTTTGTTGTATACTTATACTTATGTATATGTATGTTTAATGTGGTTTGAACATATGAATTGCATTTGAATTTTATATGTTTAACTGAGCAAAGGTGTTTGTTGCATTAACGCTGATCATTGTTTTTATGTTCCTTTTGATTTATAAGAAGATGATCATAAAAAAAAAAAATCGATTTGCATGTTGATTTTGTGTGTCGAAATTGAGATTTTAGAAGGGTTTATAAGAAATAATTATTTTGTTTCAAAATCTTTTATTTGGAAATGAAAAAATAGTTTATTTTTTTGAATTTTATAAAATTGGCATGATGAGAATCGAGTTCTGTGTTAAACTTTATGTTGAAAAAAATTGAGATTTCAAAAGGGTTTGAAAAAATAGTATTAGTTTATAAGGATAAAATGATTTCTTATTTGAAAGGTAAAAAAGAGTTTGTTTATGAAATAATATTTGAAAGGTAAAAAAGGGTTTGTTTACAAAACAGAATTTATAAGAATATGTTGTTATAGAAAAATCGGGTTTATGTCTAAAAATTTGGTTTTCAGTAAGGTTTAAAAGACAAAAGTAGTCTATTTGAATTTCTTGTTTTGGTTAAAAGAGGAGATGCTATTAATTGCGTAAGAAAATGTATCCCAGAAAAATGGCGTTGCGCCTTAATTGGGATTTAGGAATTGTCTTAGATACAGCTCTCGTTTACGGGAAGTTTCTATTTGCAGCCTTTATTTTATTGGCATAAGGTCTTCTTTTTCCAATTTAGCAATAAATGATGAATGCAAAAGGAGTGGAATCTTGATTCTTATAAAGTAAAAAGTTATGGGAATGAATACTTGGGGGAAGGGAATAAATTGACTAAATTTGGTAATTGAACCATAAATCACAACTGGTGACACATTTTTGTTGTGAAAGTGGATAAAATCTTCTGTAACTGTTGCCACTTGACAAAAGGTAGCTTAATGTAGTTAGATATCGGGCTTTAGTTGTATAGTGTATGCTTCTGTCTCAAAGTTGCCAATAGCATCAAGTAAATCCCAGGATGCGGAATGTTTTCTTAGTTACTAACACAGAGGCTTTGGTCTAAGTTGCTTTAAGTTTTTAGTTTAAGATCTCATCTAGTATCACATTGTCTCCATGTGTCTGACATGGGTATGTGAGGTATATGTCATTTATCTTCTGGAACAAGATTTGTGTATAGTATTGTAAATGGAAGTTTGGAACAAAATTGCTGTAGCTGTTTAATTCTTATGGTTATGGTTCTTCTAAATGTTAAGGATCATCTCTTGCCCTCATGGAACGTGAATCCTTACCATTGTTCTTTAAGTAATTGGAGATTTTATTAATACTAAGATTTTGCAGAGACTTGTGGTTTGTTGTGAGTTTCCTTTATTCAATATATATAGTTTGAACCATTTGGCTGTGTCAATCTGGTATGCATCTTTTTGTCTCTCTCTTTTTAATTGTTCTTGCCTAATGAGTCATCTTATAACAATTGTTGTTGCTTCTAATGAGGGCGGTAGTTAAGTTAAACCATACATGGTAATTGGGATATATAGGTCTAAAGTGGAGAAAATGTGTATTTTGTTGATATATGTGCTTGCTTGTCAGTGGTGTAAAGAGATATTTTTGACATGTATCACATTCCAGTTGAAGAAAAGTGAGATGTGTTATTGCATGGTTTCACTGGATCTCGGATAAAAAATTTCCTATAGAAAGAACTCCATTCTTTCTTTGTCTAAGTAGATTTCTCTCTTTCTTTTTTCCTAAGTTTATCTTTGAACAAAATTGCCTTTTTGTCAGGCCACAACTAAGATCTATCAAAGCTTGCTAGGTGGAGGATGCTCTCCAACAATTCTCTCTGAGACTTATTTGCAATGGCGGGGTTACTAAATGTATTATTCATTCTTTGCTCGATTTTCAGAATCATTGTCTTTATTCTAAAAATGTGTTGTGTCACTATTGGAGGAAATCTATTGTTGTGACCATAGTTACCAGATTCGCCCTACCCCCTTTGAACCGCGTATCGGATTCCATGTCCCAATTCATAGTATATTTGCTTACCGAAACTCTACGATTCACGTTCCAGTTCACTAAAGTTAGCGACTCGAAAAACATACCAATTTTTATCAGAAAATTAATTAAAAAGAATAAAGAACCTAAAAGTTACTAACATATATAGACTCCAAACCTTTAACATATAAAAATTTTATAGTTTGCTTTTGTGTCTTGTGTTTGATATACAATATTAGAAAACTATCTTAATTGTTGCGTTTGGATTTTGGACTTTGACTAATGTTATAGCAAATTGATTTTAGTAATTAGTAAACATAAAATACCATTGCTCTACAGAATATTTGATAATGGAACCCAATAATTGTTCATACCATACTGTGAACAAAAATTAGCATACCAAGAAGTATACCCCCATCGTACCCTTTAAACCCTAAGTGTTGTACCCTGTGCCCGAATTCGTACCACGACTCGGACCGTACCACGAACCTGGTAACTATGGTTGTGACTATATGAAGGGCAACATTTGATTTTGATTGTCTGTGTATATTTTGCCTTCCTTGTGTGATGTTGAGGACCCTAAAAGTCAAATTTTCCCTTTTTGACATAATCATGAATAATATGTCCAAAACTGACTTGGCATTATAAAATTTTAGGTGTTTGCATTAGGGCTTTCTTATACATATTCAGCTTCTTCTTCTGTGAAATAAAGGTTGTTTGAAATGCTACAGTCAGGATTGAATGGATCAACTTCAAGCCTTCCAGATGCCTCTGGACGAGCATTGGCTCCATCTTTTTCAGCTCAATCTGGCTCTTCCTCAGCTGTTTTAAATAACTCAGGTGTTACAGAGATGCTCGAGATAATATTTTTATATTTATTGTCAGTGCATGAATTAAGTTAAGCTAAAAAATTGTTTTGATTTGTGATAGGAAACATACAAGGACTGCAAGGCATCCATGGCAGCTTCAACATGCCTGGTTCATTTGCATCAAAAAATTCAACAATGATAGGTGGTCCTCCTAATGGCATTCAACAGGTTTCAGGAGATGTATTTAATGGCCGATTTGCTATAAATAGTCTTCCTACGGCTCTTTCTCAGGTATGGAAATCAATTCTCATGGGATGCAATGCTGCAACAACCAAAACAACCTTTCATTTCCTCCCCCACGGGGGAAAATGTGTGTGTGTAGGGGGGGAGAGGGGGGATGATTTATTTCAGTCTCTCTAGAATTCCATATATAATGGTTAGTCTACTTCTGATGCAGCTTTCGCTTGCCAACTCACATGGTCATTCGGGGCTACCTAACAATGGAGGTACGTGTGCGTACAAATGTATTAGTGGCTTCTATAGAATCAAGTCTTTCTAATTTTGCTTTTCTGGCTCTTTTACCTGTGTAAGTAACTAACTTGGCAAGAATGTCATCTATGTGCAGGTGTGTCTCCAAATCTTGGAAGTGTTGGAAACATTACGAACTCTATGTCTAATCTTGGTAGCAGCGGAAATATTGCAAGGGGTTTAGGCCCTGCTGGAGGATCAAACCTGCCTGGTGTTGCTTCTCGCCTAAATTTGACGGGTATAGTGATTCTTTAATTTCAGTTTTTAATTAGTAAGAAAAGTTTTCTGGAAGTAGACACTAACCGAAGTCTCCAGGGTCAAGATGTTAGTCCCAACTTAGGCTTAGATGAAAGTAAAGTGACAAATTCAACCTATGTCAGTTGGTGGATGAACTTGAAAAATACATTAGGATTCTTGGATGATTAGAAATACCTCTCAAATTAAATTAGTGTAAGATTGCAATTTGACCAGTAAAATATTGTTTAGAGAACTGGGTGACGAAGTACCAACATGTTCAAAAGTTGTCAATAGTGGATTAGATGAGAGATGTGTGACAATATTAAGGACATGATTGGAAATGATGTGATTTGAGCAAAAGTGTGGGTGGTTTTGGTTAAGAACAAAATGAGGGAGAACCATGTGAATAGTTTAGATTTGTTAGGAGCAGAAATGTGGAGACACCTACTAGAAGGAGGTCGGTGAATGCCTCAAGGTTCTCCACGATAGGAGGATATGAGGAGTTGGATGGATACACTTATGCGAGATCTCACGTTCATAGAGCTAGCATAATAGATAAATTTCACTTGCGTGGAGCTAATGGAGGAGATGACTCTAAAGTCTCAGCGGGAATGAGTGGCACGACACCTACTTAATGGGATAAGGCTTAATTTGGTTTTCTTTTGATTTAGGAAAACATATATTTATGTTCCAGCCATGTGCACAATTTTGCATCATTGTGTTTCCGGTGGAGAATGGCTGCGTGCGAGCTTTCACAACTTCATTAGCTTTTAGACTATTCACTTGAGCTCTCATTCTCTCATGAATTGTGTCAGTCCATACCAAGCATTCTTGACATGAGTTTATGCTTTGCTCCATCTGTTTCAAAAGATGGCTTAACATTCATTTGTCCACGCCAAAGTTATGTCCATTTCCCAAATTTTTTCTTGATATAGTATATAAAAGAATAGAGAGAGAAGTAGATATTTTGGAATTTCATTGTATTGATTTCTTGAATGATTACATGTGATGTGTTTACATTTATATAGGCCTGATGAAGTCAATTGACTTCATCTCCAAGATATTCAGCACATGGCCCCGTGACAACAATCTCTATGAATGTTTTAGAACTATAGCAACAATCTCTATGAATGTTTTAGAACTATAGCACCTAGGTGGGGACAACTTGAGAACCTTCGAATGTTCAAAATACTCTAAGGTAACTTATGATCACATTCAAGGCCCCGGATATATGTATACCTGTAACTCTTATCTAAGACATTGTATTTAAATGAAGACAATTAGTTCGGACAGCGGGAATAATTCTTCACTCTTCAGTTAGAAATTAAATGTTAAATGAATTGTGACATTTCTGTAGACTTCAATAGTTTGGTAAGTGACAGCTGTAAATATCAGCCCCACAGATGATATCCATGCTCGGTAATTCTTATACTGCTGCTGCTGTGGCGCTTGCTCAAAATCAATTTCAAGCACGGAATGGTCATATACCTTCAATGGCATTCCTAAATGAAATGAGTGCTCGTGAGAATGCTGCTTTTGATATGGGCGAATTTCCTCAGCTAAATGGCCGCCCTAATTCTGCTGGTGGTTCCCAGGGACAACTAGGTAACTGTAGCCATATTTATGCAATTGAATATCTTTTTGAGGCATCTTTCTTTTTCTGTATGTGATTGTGAAGAAACTTTTGGCTCATTCATTCAGGTTTCCTGCGGAAGCAAAATGTGGGTTTCACCCAGCAAAACCAGGAGTTTAGCATTCAAAATGAAGACTTTCCTGCCTTGCCAGGATATAGAGGTATTCTAGCTTTGTGTACTTGTACCAGATTATGTGTCATTGCAGGGTTATATAAATTGGATTGGAAAATCGTATCAACAATTTGAGTAATGGGTTTTCCATTGTTTTTTCTTGTTAAATTGGTAATTCTTTGCAATAAATTTGTTATTTTTTATGGGCGTTTACTTTTGAACCAGACAACAGGAGTTTATCTTCCCCCACCCCCTACCCCCGACATGCGAGAGTCATGTAAATGAGATCATGAAAAGGGGAAAGGGACAGCAGCATGTTGTGTGAAGGTTTCTAAGAAACCGAGTATTCTGTATTTTCCTATATATTTCATTTGTGGGATCTTACCATAGAGAGTATCTGCTGAGTGGTCCTTTCAAAATTCTATGTTTAGAACCTTGTTGGGTTCAGAAATTCTGTGGGGCTTTAAGCTTGGGAATTCTTTTTCTTTTTCTTTTTCTTATGATCTTACCCTTCCCATTTGTTCCAAGCTTACTTATTCCGTGAGAAGAAAAAAAATTTGCTGTTGTAATAGTTCAGTGCTAAACATGAGAGCATGTCACCCCTTTGATCATGGATTCTGTGTGACAGCTTCGAAGACAGAGTTATAATTATTCAAATTGGTCAATATTTAATGTGTGCATACATGATTTACACGTGCATTGAGCACAGGCATACATATGCACATCAGACTTAAAGGTTGAAGGTAAGGTGAGGGGATGGAGTCTAGTTTGTAGAAATAAACAAATAGCTTTGTTTATCATTTTTTATCAAGATTATAGATTTTCGTAATCATTTTTTCTTTCGGTTTTATCAAGTTATTTTGTACCTTTTCCCCCCTCAAGGGAAGGGTTGGCTAGTTGAGAGATGTTAAGAAAGAGATTCTACTGAACTACCTCATGGCAGTATGAGAAATGTATCAGGCGTTGAAGTCAATCTTCTGGATTAATTTAAAGTTCAATTAGTTTCTAATTTGAGTTGAATGGTCTTACAATTAGTCCGATCTTTTTGATTATTCGTTTTCTTTTCTTTTGAATTCTGATTGATGTTAATTGTACTTTTAAAATTATTTAGCTTCTTTCAATTATTCTGTTGAAAAATAAATAGATTATTTGAAATAAATTTGTGCTCGTGAAAGGAGCAAGTTATTTTGAACTTCTGGCTTAAGAGTATTATGAAACCTGCACTTGAAGCAGGCGGTACTTCTGAATTTCCAGGAAGCATGCACAGCAAAGAACCCCTCCATGACAATATGATGAAATCCCAGCAATTGTCTGTAAGTTCTAGCTTGGCTTGTCCTTCACTCAACATTCTAGGTCAAGTCCACCTAATATGTTGCGTCAATCTCATATGCTTTTTTGCTTTAATTGTGCAGATAGGAAGGTCTGCTGGATCCAGCTTTGGGAGTACGCATGCATCACATAATCAGCACCAGCATCATTCTTCATCGACAGATGTCAGGGAGCTTTCTTTTCAACCTACAAGTTATCAAGATCTCCTTTTCCATGGTCCTGAGGTATCATTATTTGGCCATCCTCGTGTCATTTTTTGGCTATTGCAATTGCTTCAGTTGTATGCCTTCTATTTTCTCACACTTTTTCTTTGCTTGATAACAATTTCTCTAAACTCCCATGTTTGTTACCATTTATCACTTGCCCGGAGTCCTAGTTGAAAAACTGTGTGGTAACTTAGAAGAGCAAGTGGTAAGGTAGACCAACATGTGGTAAGTTTAACAAATTATGAAGCTAGTAACTTTCTAAAGGGAAATGATTACATGTAGCATAACAAGTACTTAGTTGTCCGGGACCACCATATAAACTTCTCGTTAATAAGTAGTCTGTGACTGTCTTGGTCATAAATAGCATAATTTATTGTAATTCACGCTTCATTTTATTCTTTTCATTCAGTAAATAGACTTCATGGACTGAACTTAGTTAATTTAGTTGCACTTTTCTAAAACCCAGTTTTTAAATTGTTGTTTCTAAGGGCCGAAGCACTGGGATATCTGGGCCTGGATCAGGACCTTCAAATTTGTCTAGTGCAATATCTGGTGTTGGACTCTATGATCAAACTACGCAGCAGTATCATCAATTACAGAAGCACCCTCAGTTTCATATGGTCAGTCCATTTAGAGAGCAGGATACATCCTCGGAAACATCAAAAACTGTTGCTGATCGATTTGGAATGCTTGGTCTATTAAACATTATAAGGATGACTAATCCTGCTTTGACATCACTTGCTCTGGGGGTTGATCTGACCACACTTGGTCTAAATTTGAACTCATCAGATAATCTTCATAAAAAGTTTGCCTCTCCATGGTCTGAAGAGCCTGCCAAAGGGGAGCCTGAGTACAGTACTCCAACCTGTTATAACACCCAGCAGCCGGCTCCGCTAAAAGTGAGATTTTTGGTTTGATACTTTTAAGTTACCAAAGAAATATTACCTGCTCTTACTTCGATTCATTCTTTGATTAATGCAGCAAAGTCACTTTTCAAGATTCCGTCTGGAGATATTGTTCTATATCTTTTACAGGTATTGTCACTCTCTTGTTCTTAAACTTTATGTAATTTGGTGGCCCTTGAATAATGGGTATCATGTCTCCTTCTGCAGCATGCCGAAGGATGAGGCACAACTATATGCAGCAAATGAACTGTATGTTACTCTTACTTCTTTCAATATCCCGTAGTTTATCCCATTTCCCTTTAGCTTCCCTTGAGTGCGTTTTAAGTTAAACATTGTTCTCTTGAAGGAAAAAAATCTACAAGTTGGATCTGGAACAATCATTTAATATGCTTGCCTTGGATGCTAGTTATTGGCAGTGATATGTCTTAAGTTTTCCTATTTCTTTATAGAATTCTCCTAGCTAAAGGCCGAAATGATGTCAGCCTTCGTCTAAATATTCGAGCTGCTAGATAGACGAATAACATATATCTTATTCTATTGTAGGCATGTCAGAGGATGGTTCTATCACAGAGATCTCCATCTTTGGTTGACAAGGGTCCCAAGTATGGAGCCTCTGGTCAAGACAGACACTTATGAGAGAGGCTACTACTTCGGTTTTGATCCCAACACCTGGCAGACAATAAGAAAGGTTTGCCTTAAAATTTGCTGCATTAGTCCACTTACATATGTGGGAACTATATACTGTCTCGAGTTATTGTTGCGGGGCTTATTAAATGTGTTGGCTCGCAGGACAACTTTGTTTTGCAGTATGAGATGATCGAAAAGAGGCCCGTACTCCCTCAACAGACTGCAGCGGCTTGAATTGTTAATGTTTTCTGCATATTGATATTACCCTCGTTGATCGTTTGTGATTTACTTTGAGTTGAAACTTATATATAACTACATGCTGCACCCTGTTTTATTCGGGGGGTTGCTGTACTTTTGTGATGGAGTTTTTCAAAGAGAAAAAAAAAATGAAAAAAGGTAATAGATATTAGGAACTAAGTTTTTTGCGTGTGGTGTCGAAATTTATTTTATGGTGGGGGTTAAATTGTCAAGATCAGATACGGGCAGGTACATGACATATATAGGGGCCGTGATAGAAGTGAATTCTTGCCTAGAATTAAACTATGGTGTCGATCCACTCTAATCGTCTATTACTGAGTATTCATGTCCGCTGATTTTTTCCTTACATTAGGATATCGCTATCTGGCTTGATTTAGATGGCCAGTTGTGCTTTTTGTTGCTAAGGCCAGAGTCACTTGGAAGATCAATAAATCGTGCTCCTCAAGCCTATCGATACCAGGTGAGTCGGACTGAAATGGGCCATTACCTTTAAAAGAAAGGTCTATTCTTGGGCTCTTGGCTAAGATCAAGTGATTCCGTACGAAAAATACTTCATATGTGTTACGTCCCAAGTCAATAACTCTAGTTCTACGAGCAAGATTAATGTTATATGTTTGAGAAAATTACATATTACTTGGGTCTTAAATCAATTAGTTTAAAGTGATTAATTCGAGTTATAATTTAAATTTAAAATACTTACTTATAAATTATGAATTACACTTTTTTTACTAATGTGAGACAGTACAACTTGTCAAATTATTTTAGATATTTTTTTTTTTTTTTTTTAAAAAAAAAAAATTTAGCCATTGATTAATTTATTTAAAATCTAAAAAATATTTATCAAAATTAAGAAAGTACCTCTGCCCGGTTGGTGACTATACTTATTTTTTCTCAAATTGCTCAGACAACTAAACAGCCTTACATTGATCAGAAGAAAAAATTTGGTTTCCGAAATTTCAATCTTGGAAAATTTCCTCGTAATTGTTCCTGTACACGAAGCTGAGTGATAATACCCCCTATTTGACATTCTTTTCTTTAGTTAATTTTTTAATACAAAGTGTACTTGTCAATAACCCATGCATCCTCCCTTTCTTCCGGTTTTTGTGGACGAGAGAAATTTAACTGTGATGATATGTCTATTTAGTTACGAAAAAAAAATCTGTTCACTAATGATTAATAAGTAGTTAAAGGTGAATTTCGGAATAGGAATAAAATTCAGGGACCAACTAGCAAAATCCGCCGACCAACTCAACCGTTAATATGCTGCAGTTACTCGCCCGCCAAAACACGCACACACACACACTACATATACACTCAGTCTCATCCATCATCAATTTGACAGTTGCATAAATCAAATCTCATCGAAAATGAAAATGAAAATGAAAAATGTTGCTGTGTTGATCATCTTCACACTATCACTTTCTCTTTCACTTGAATGCGTCTTCACAGTTCAAATCCTCTCAAAATCAAAGCTCGAAAAGTGCGAAAAAGTCTCCGAGAACAACGGCCTCAATTGCACTGCCAAAATCGTCATCGACTTGGCCGTCCCTACCGAATCCGTATCTCTTCTAAAACTGCATAAATTTTGTATATAATATATATGTATATGTGTTTATGTGTGTGTAATGGTGTTTTAGGTTTGTTTTTGGTTGGTCTAGAGTGGAAGGGAGGCGTCGATGGTGGCGGAGATAGTGGAAGTGGAGGAGAACTCGACTACGAGTGATATGCGGACGCTGCGGGAGCCACCTGTGATAACCATCAACAAGTCTGCTGCATATGCATTCTACGAGTTGACTTATATACGAGTATGTATTTTAACACTTCTTATTCATTATATTTATTATTGTTGTTGTTGTTGTCTTATTGTTATTATTTTGATAAGTAGTGGTCTTGTTTATAATGTTTTTGTATTTAAGATCCTTTATTTTGTGAAGCAACTTAACCTTTTCTTTAATTATGAAAAGGGACTAAATTAGTAACGATCTTCTCCTGCAATATGAAAATGTAGTGAGGTTAATTCTTTAGAGTTTTTAGTTTTTCCAATCGTTAGGGACGGGTAAGGGTAGGTGAATTTAAAAACCGATAACCTATAGGTCGGGAAGGGTGGTTTTTGCGACCCACTGTGAGTGTATTGTTATTATATTTTGAATTTCAATTATGAGTTTCTGTATCTTTTCTTTTTGGGTTTGGCCTTATGACTTGCGCATTTAAGATTTCTTTGAAAAACAAATTTTGGTGTAGGATGTTGCTTATAAACCGCAAGAGTTTTATGTTCAGACAAGGAAGTGTGAGCCAGATGCTGGGGCCGATGTTGTCGAGATATGTGAGAGGTGAGTACACTTTCGAATGTGTATTTTTTTTGTTAGACTCTCAAAGGCATGTAACGTTTTTCCTGCACATTTAAGTTAGATGGCAGCTGATTCTGTTATGCTGCTACAAAATTTCCCAATCTGCAAACTCTCCATGTTAATTTCTCTTCCATGATCTCTGTGCTTTTATTTAATCTAGTGAAGACATGGAACTTATTCTCCGAAAAGGAAAAGAAAAAAAATGAAACGGTACTTAATAAGGTTTTGGAAAACGTGCTTCTGCTTCTGATTCTATGATTGTCAATATACTTCTTTGACAATCTCGGATGTTCCTTCCTGTAAATTTTTGGCAATACTAATGTTTTTTCCTTATAATTTATACTTGAAGTTAAAAGTATTTATCATGTTTTTCATGCGTTGACATTTATTAACTGGTTGCAATTTCTTCCATAGATTGCAAGATGAAAATGGTCACATTATTGAGCAAACTCAGGTATAACTTCTGGTGCCTTTCTTTTGAACTTCTTTTCTTGAATACTAATATCATCATAGTTTGTACAACTACCGTCATCCAGATTATCTAAAGAAAACAGTCTTAGCGAGGATTCCAAGTATGTTCTATTCCTTGTTGGGATTTAAATGGTTTCATTCCATACAAACACATGTATGCATTTGCCAAGGATTTATGGTACAATTTTTGAAATTTTAGGAAGGGTTATCAGTTTTTTTTTCTGATTCTAGTGCATTATGCTTTTGAATTGCCACAGTACCACATGGAAAACTCTGTTTCTTATTAACTGCTTTTATATTAATTATGAAGTTCTGTGCTTCTGCTGGATCATCAAAGACATGGATTGGGTGGAATTAGATCCATAGGAAGTCTACTTGATAATAGAAGCCTAAGTCTTAAACATGGTATTCCTATATATGGTCAATGGACTAAATAGGAAAAATGTCACTTAGTTACTCTTACCTTAATAGTTTAGCCTTCATGCACTAATGGTTAAAGGACCTTTAATGTTTGAACTTTTAAGTAACCCTCATTTTTGTTGAAAATTTTCGAGGGGGCATTTTGTCATATTCCCTTCTAGCTTTTCAATATAAGTGTGATTTAGGTCTTCAACCCTGTAATCAGCAGGCATCAGCTCTGGCAAACCAAATGAAGTGCCAATTTAAACTAATTGAGTAAAGAGAAAAAGATCACTCACATAAGATCTTTACCATCACCATGAACAAATTCGCCAAAACAACTTTTCATAGAGATGAAACGAGCTTCTTTCTAAAAATATGTTATTTAAACTTTCTCTGGAAGAACTTGCAGACGACTTTTTATATCATATAAGCCTTTGCTGGGTACTGAACATATTTTCTTCTGGTAGGGTTTTTCTGTTACTAGATTTCTCATAATAATAATCTTTCTTTCTCCTTTCGGCATAGCCTATCTGCTGTCCTTGTGGAGATCAGAGAAGGGTGCCTTCATCATGCGGAAACTTCTGTGAGTTTTGTAATATCAATTTTCGGCACTATAACAATCCCTTATTGTAAAATGCAGCTAATAGTTTTGTGGCAAGCTAATGCTTTGTTTCCTCTTTGTTTGATTAGTTGATAAGATGATCAAAGGGAAGGCAAATACTGCACATTGTCTTAGGTTTCCTGGTGATTGGTATGGCCATCTTCTCTATTGGTATTTGGTAGAATGATCTTGTGCTTACAAAAATATTAATGCATGAAAAGATGCTATGTTGTGAAGAATACCAAATAAGGGTTTTCTTCAAGTAATGGATTCTGAATAAATTTAATTTTTAGATTCTATAACGTGGTAGAAGTACTTTACCTAATTAATGTTTCTTTTTGGAAACATGTTATATTTTCCATGTGTTTTTGCTTTATTATTAGGATATATTGTTGCTGATTTCCTTGGATTTTTTTTCTGAGACTGAAGATTTCTTTCCGTTATAATAAAGGAAGTTCATATGAAGCAAATGGATTCAATCTTAATCATAAGATCTTTACTGTAAAGCAGATAGCTGATCTGTGGCATAACTCAATAGTAACCTGGAATCTTAGCGCATTTGAAGATATAAGCAAGAATAACTTCAACATATGGACATCCAAACATCTGCTACAGCATCAATTATAGCTTTTAAGTCAAATTCTTGAATGTGATACAAAGGAACAACTAGGGAAGATCAGGAACTGTATAGTTTCATACACGTAGTTGTTAATATATGTTGTGACTTGTCAATGGATCACAGCATGGCAGTACATGTGGATTTGTACACATATCTGGATTATATTTTGTGGGCTCATTGATTGGTGCCCTTTCCTTTTTCCCTTAAGTTTTTTGTTTACATTGTCACTAGTAGTGCTTTTGTAATTAGGTTCCATGTGTTTGGTGTTGGACAGCGGTCAATTGGATTTAGTGTCAGAATTGAAGTTCAGACAGGATCGAAGACATCGGTAGGAAGCTTTTAATATCTGTAATGCTCATTAAGATTAACTCCAAAGTATCTAGCAATCAACAAGTTAATTATTTTGGGATGAGGATGTCGCTTGTAGGCTTGCCATAGAAGTGGATGATATGTAGATAGTTATTTCTCTCTAACTCTCTTGTGTTCTACCTTTGCAATGAAATATGGTTTTGTTTTTGATGAGAGGGTTTTCATGTTTAATCTTAGTGATAGGATTTTGGTTTCATATGAAGATGATTCATTACATTCTATAATGAAGAAGTTTCTGGAAAAAAATTCTGGCAGGAAGTCCTTGTGGGTCCTGATCATAGAACTGCAACATCCAATGATAATTTTCTACGAGTGAATCTCATTGGGGACTATGTTGGGTACACAAATATTCCATCATTTGACGATTATTTTTTGGTCATTCCCAGACAGGTGACTCTTTCATTGATCTGATACTTAGAAGTACTTCCTTGGTTTTGTTGTTGACCATATTATAATTTTCATTATTAACATCCCCTCACGAGACAGAGGATGTAAGGTAATTTGTTTCCAGATCCCCCTATTTTTGGGTAAAGAAATAGCTATAGTTTTAAGTTTTCTCTGGAATCTTATGTTCGTTGATGTTATTGATATAGCATTCATTCTTAGCAATTGTAGAAATGAGAATGACATAAGAATATGCCAGAATTCTCATGCCATTCATTAAGCTAAACTATAGAGCATTAATGAATTTTGGGAGAAACACAAAGGCCTGTTATCTGTTTCAGCATTTTAGGTTTGAGGCTTGCTAAGAAATTTTGGCTGGTACCCTTTCAACTGATCTTACAGACAGTTTAACATACTTGTAATGCTCTTGGGTAGAGCAGAACTGACATGTCATCTAAACTTCTAGAAGGTGGCTCTCACGAAAGTGTTTTTCTCATTGAAGGGTGGTCCGGGTCAACCACAAATACTAGGGAGCAACTTTTCTATGTGGATGATGCTTGAAAGAGTTAGGTTTACTCTTGATGGCCTCGAGTGTAACAAAATTGGTGTTGGATATGAAGCTTTCAATGGGCAGCCTGATTTTTGCTCATCACCTTTCTGGAGTTGCCTGCATAATCAATTATGGAATTTCTGGGAGGTTCGTAAATGCATCTCATACTATTGTTTGTGTTGTAAATCCCAGATCTTTCCCGGAGTGCCTGATTTCCCTTCTATTACTACCGTTTATTATTAGTAATGTTTGGTTAACTGTCCATAATCTCACCTATAAGGTTTTTACCATTGCTCTACGGAGGTCCTTTCTTTATGGCTTATCCATGTCTTCGGAAGCACTAATTAATGTGTTCTCTTATAGGCATGAAATGTCAATTTTGCATTATTACTTAATTGTAATATCTGGTGAAATGCATCTGTATTAGACATCATAATCATCTCACGTAATAATTCAGAATGATCTGGATGTACTGGATCAATTTAACTTCATGCATCAGCCCTCAGTGTTATATGTTGAGCATCTCTTCACTGCTTGTTATGAAAATGCTCATCTGAAAATTAACAATTCATATCAGAGAATTGTGAATTTGTTACTGAAAGTAGGTGCATACATGTAAAAGTTCTCATGATTGTTGTCCCTTCGATGTATTTCCTCTTTTCATTAGGCTGACCAGAACCGCATCAGTAGGAATCAGGTGCCGCTTTATTGTGTCCAAGGAAGGTTTGAACGGATAAACCAGCATCCAGTTATGTTCCGGAAGTTCTATATTTTGTTACACAAGGATTTTTATTCTTTTGACTTAATATCATTTACCAGTATTTGCAGAATGCAGGGAGTCACACGTTTTCCATAGGAATTACTGAAGTTCTAAATACAAACCTTCTGATAGAATTGAGCGCTGATGATATAGAATATGTATACCAAAGGTTATCACTTATTCCCATGGTTAATGCATTCAGTTTTCCTTGTTCTGTTAATTTGCTCTTACTATCAAGAAAAAAATGCTCTTCTTGCATTGACTTGTAGATAGAGATTATTAAACAATCTCAGGTGCAACCTGTATTCTCTAGCAACCTATTAATGACATTATGTCTCTTTTTGACATCTGTGAGTAGTAGTTATTTGCACAGTCTGTAGTACACATTCCCTTCATTTGAGAAGTTCTCATTACATGTTTGAAAAATCTTGAAACAGAATTTACAAGGATGGATAGCTACATGATTAACTAATGAATGAACAGTTTTGGCCACTTTGAGTATATCTATTTGGTTAATTTGTGACGACAAGAATTTGTTGTGTTCCATCTTTTGCAGGAGCCCTGGAAAAATTTTAAGCATTACTGTTCCAACTTTTGAAGCTCTTACTCAACTTGGCATTGCAACAATCACCACAAAGAATATTGGTGACGTTGAAGCATCCTATAGCCTAACGGTGAACAACTCCTATGCTTGCTAAATATTCGGAAGCACATGTGTATTTTAGGAATTTTCTCGGTATTTGCAAGTTACAGAATTTCAACTAGCAATTTTTCCGATATGGTATTAATTATATAAATGCAAGACAATATATAATCCATTGTGAGCATCATCTTGGTTTTATAGCTTCTTGTGGGGAGCAATTTGAAAGTATTTAGTGACTTATGGTATTTGATTTTCATTGTATTCTCTAGTTATGGGAAATTGTTTTAACCATTTTGGTGAGAGATTTTGGGTCTCATTATCAGTAACTATATGAAAATGATATACTGGAATATGTGATTTTTGTCTATCAATCTTGGTGTGGGTGGGGGAAGGAAGGGCAGTGAAGGAGATGGAGATTTGACCCCTAAACCTCAATGTTCCTGTAAAGCTAGTTGGTGACATGACTTTAGTAGCAAAGTTAATTGAACACAAATTTCCAAAATTGCATATATTGTTGATCCAATTTTTAAGTGTTGTAGATACTTTACTAGTTGGTAGCAGATCTAGTCTTGCCAGAATTGTATACTTTTCTCCTTTAATCTATGCCTTTCTTTAATTTATTTTTTCTTTTTCCAATTTTGTGACATAAGGCTGCATTATCCAAGCGTAAAAGACTTGCCATAAAACTGTAGAAGAGCTGAAACCAAGATTGGATCTCTTACTGTTGCCTGAGTTATAATTGCAGTCCGCTTCCCCCTATTTCCAAGTGGTCACACTTGCCATATCCATATTAAAAAGATTAATTGTCACAGCGTTACAAAGTTTAT
Source organism: Ehretia macrophylla (assembly GCA_037974665.1). Taxonomy (NCBI): domain Eukaryota; kingdom Viridiplantae; phylum Streptophyta; class Magnoliopsida; order Boraginales; family Ehretiaceae; genus Ehretia; species Ehretia macrophylla. Next base: position 7,915,303 of record CM075764.1, on the reverse strand, counting down.
CATCTATGGGCACTCACAAATCACAAATTGAGTGTAAACATCAAGAAAGCAAATTATGCTGCACAACTGGAATCAATTACGTGTTCTTCTATTTTTATCTTCATGGATATGATTGATTAGTTTTTAACAACGTATTATAAACTGTTCATTAATCCTAGTTATTATCTTGCAGTTTGATTGCTCGACTGGCGTCAGCCAAATGGAGGTATTTTGGTTTATTATTTTTGTTCAACAAGTGTGCAAAATTACATATATTCCATCAGTATAAGTTTAGAGAAGACATTATGCAAATATAAATATATGGTTGCAGGAACAGTTTTATATCATGAAGCCAGAAGAAGCCATGACTCGATCATTCAAATTGTATCCAACAACTGATCAAGCTACCAAATATGTGTGTGCAGGTGGCATCAAATGACTAATACTAGAAAATTGGAATTATGCTCAACAAGTCAGGAGGATGCTCTTATAATACTCACTGTGTTTTTATGATTGATTGCAGCTATACTGAAAGACTCTGCCTTTAGTGAACTTGATAGAGCTCAATGCCAGTTTACAACCACCGCTACAGTTTTTGACAACGGATCACAGGTGTAGCTGCAGATCAGAAATATATTTTTATTACTGAGATGGAATTCTTAAGAAAGCATTGATTTTTTTATCAGAGAGTTAGTTCTTTAAATTTAATAGATGGATGAAATAAGTAATAGTTACTAAAAACTTTTAATTAGCAATTAGGCATTTAGTTAGCATTTAAATTTATTCTTTTATCTATGGTCTTTAAAAGAAGCTGACAGCTGAAATTATTTCCTCTCTTTCTTTTTTTTCTTTTTTTTTTAACAGAAAAATAACAGAATCACCATTTTGCATAAAAATTGGAGTCTTCTGTACATATTATAATTAAAAAAAATATCTAGAAACATATATTACAGAGAATAAGGAGAGTATGTTGGGATTTTAAAATTTTGTAAAGGAAACAATATTAGTCATATCAGGTACGACGATATCTATGTAGTCATCTCAATGGGGGGCTGTAACTCTCATTATTATTGTAAAATATATACATTATCTATTTATATCAATTTGATAGAAAGAAGTGTATGGTCTTGTTCGGTGAATTAGTAACGGTTTTTGTAACACTAGTCACTACATTATGAATCAATCTATCCTTCACAGATTCCATTTCAGCCTCCAAAAACAAGCATAAATGGTTTCTTTGAATCTATTGAGGAGCTATGGAACAAGCTGTGGGCTGGTCTGGGAGATTTCATCACTGGAAAAAGTTGCAGGTATTGGCTTATTTTGTACGGGATGTGGCTAAGTGCTCTAAGATTTAGGTATTTATATGCTATTTTCTGTCTTCGGATTCATTTAACAAAATTTAATGAATGTAGATACACTAAGGATAACCAGTGTTCTTTAACATTGTGGACTACACTTCTTCAATATACCTGGTTTGTTGATTCATTGTACCAACAAAATATCAGGGCATGATAAGTGACTGGAAATCCTTCCTTTTTTAATCTCTTTGGTGATACAATGAGTATTCAATATATAGTTTCGTACTTTTAGGACTATAGGCCACCCATGTCGGAAAACGACAAATCTGTTTATTGTTCATTTTGTGACATTTCATAAATACTGTATCAGACTTTCATCAATATAATCACTTAAATACAGTGTGGAAGCAAACGACATTCTGCGAAATTGCATAAAATTTTTTCAAAAAAGATATTTCAGTATGCATGGAGATCACGGCTAAGGGACTTTATAAAAATGTAGTTGCATTTCATTTTACTATCGGGAGAGTTGCATTTTATGGAAGGGATTTCTTGATACTTTTTCTTGATAGTATACCATGCAAATTATGCATCTGTTTTAACAGTGTACACAGTACTCAAGGCATGTTTCCTTTCTCCACTTTTTTCAACGTGGAAGGGTGCCTCTCTCAGGAACTAAAAGGATTCATAGTAATACTATAGTATATCCTCCCACTTATTACATGTGAGAATTTGTCCGCTCATTAGATTCATTCTCTTGTTTGCAACCTACATTGTGCTTAAGCGCACAAATGTACGAACATCATATCTTAGTGCTTGCCTTATGGTGTTCGTGGATGACTGCTGCACGCTCACCTTACTAGGCTATTTTTTCAATTATTTCTTACTTTATATTGTCATTATTCTTACTGTCCATCTGATGATGGTGCCATGATTTTTGTGACATGCAGAAGGAAATGCTCAGGTTTTTTTGACTTCAGCTGCCATGTGCAGTACATCTGTATGAGTTGGATCGTGATGTTTGGTCTATTTTTGGCCATTTTCCCAACAGGTAACTCTGCTTAGTGACTCAGATATTCTTAGTTATGCAATTGATCTCTGTCTTGCAGATCGAAAAGATAAAAAGATTGATATTGTATATACACTCTGAATTGCAGTCATTGTATTACTTTGGCTTCTGCATCAGAAAGGAGTATTTGATCCTCTATACGACTGGTGGGAAGATCATCTTTTGACTGGTGAACAGAGATATGGAGAAATTCGGAGGCATGGTATGGATGATAGCATGTTACAAGTACATCGCAAGAGAAATCATAAGCATGATCCGCGACATCATAAGCATCATGCCCAGAAAAGACGAAGAAGTGTTCATAAAGATCACAGGCACAACCATTTAATAGGTGAGGCTGATTATCATTATTATCTTCATCATGTCCACAAGGACAAGCACAAACATGGAAGAACCAAGAGTTTAGGCGTCATAGAACCAGTTCATCTAGGGGATAATGATTCTGCTGAGCATCATAGACGGATAAAAGAGAGAGGAACTACAAAAGGTGTTATCAAAAGTACGAGGTGCAGTGAAATGATGCAAGAGGAACGTTTAAAAGACGAGCATCCTCTCTTTGATGATGTACATTATAAGATACACACCAAGCGGAGAGAATAATGGGAATATTAGTTTGCAACAATCACCAAGGCTTGCTTATCGTTTCAAGGAGATGTATACTTCCTCCGTTTTATTTTAGGCCTTGGCGTCTTTCCTCTGTAACTGCGTCTCCCCCAATCCCCACCCAACTTTTTGCTCTCTATTTCGACACTGAAGCTGACAGTGGAAAGGAATAGTAATGAAAATTGTTTATATTGTTCATAGTTTGTTACATTCGTAAAGTGTACATTTATACTACTAAGCTGAAAACTTGAAATCAATGATTCAATATACACCGAAACTCTGTATGTACTCTGATCAAAATTTCCTCGGATTATCTCATGTGAGGAGATCATATCATGGTCACTCTTTCCAGAACTGCAATCAGTCATTTGGCTAGCATCCATCTGCAGTTTGAGTATATCTGTCCGTGTCGAGAGGTAAGACAACGACGTCTCTAGCTATTTCATCTTTAGCCATTTATATGACTTGCCTATGGGTCACCTCGGGTGAGGTATTGTCGTGCTTCCACCTCTATTTATCTTTTTCAGAGATCTGAATATGCAAACCATTTGGAAATTGTAAACCAGGCGTTCGCAGGATGTTTCCGCCTCTGATTAGTTGCCACCTGAAAAAAAAAAAAAAATCAGAAGCAAAATACAGTTAGCCTTTTCTTGTCTTCATTTTCAGATATGGATATTTTATGAATAAGCTTACAATATATTCTTACTTGTATTTGGTCACCAAGCAGTGAAGAAAGACTGCCATCTGCACTTTAGTGAAATCAGTTCCTACACAAAATCTCATTCCACCTCCAAAAGCCATGAAATTTCTGGATGCACCATGGATTTCCTTTCCCTGTATGCATCAATTCTTCAATATTAGGGGCATTAAAGTAATCGAGTTAATATTTTTTAACGGTGGGTACTCCCGTTAGAGTTGACTACGGTGCAGGGATAATAAGTTTTACCAGCATCAGAATTTAACCCTGAAATAAATGAATTAGAAGTAAAAAACTTCAAGAAGAAATAGTAGAAAAAAAAAAAAAAAAAAAAAAGTTACCTCCCATCTCCATGGATTGAAGTCAAGAGGATCGCTATATCTGGCGGGGTTCAAGTGCACAGCTGGAGGACAAACCATAACCGCCCAACCAGCTGGAATGGTATATTCTGCATCATGATATGCTTATTAATTTAAGTTATATTTCTCGTATGCAAATCTCGAGTAGATTTTTTCATATTTTTTGAAGATTTTACCTTTGAATTTGACATCTCTCAGAGCTTTTCTGAAAATTCCCGGAACTATATTAGCCAGTCTGACTGTTTCATTGATAAACTGCAACTCCATTGCGTCAGTGACTAAAGATCGTGTATACAAATCAAACCAAACCAAACTTTATCCCACTAGGTGGAATAGAAACATAAGCCTTATTGAACTACCTGAAATGTAAATGTCATTGACTTGTACTCATTCCATGTAAGACCAGAATCAGGATTTTCTCGCCTCCTAATTATCGCGTCATGTTCTTCCTGTATCAAAGTATAGAAAGCGTATTAGTTGAGGCCTTAAAAGTGATCAATTTATGTTTTGATGAAAGCAAAAATACTTTTACTCACCGTTAATTCTTTCAACACCAAAGGATGGTCTACGAGAAATTTTAAGGCTAAAGTTATTGCCAGAGATGTCGTCTCAAAGCTGGCAAAGAGTAGCACAAACATTAAATCTAAAGCAATTGCTTCTGTCAGGATAGTGTCTTCCCTTTGAAGTTCCTGCAGAACGTAATCAAAGAAATCTGTTTGCTGTTTTCTTGGGTTTTCTCGTCTTTCTTGGAGCAGATTCTTCAGCATCTTCATTGCCTTTTTCCTTCCCTGGGAGAATTCAGAATAGTTAATTTACCATGTTTTGCAATAGATGATCCACATTGATATAATAGTTTGTGATGTACTTGTAAACACTTGTTGTAAGCCGTTCCAGGAATATCTAGAGGGAAGGATATTAATCCCTGTATGAAAGCTACAAAATTTTCTCTTAGATTCTCCGAGGACTTCTCTGAATCATAGCTGATCAGCTTCTTCGCGGTGAGATCAAATATCATCTGCAGGATCACCAAAACCTTAGCTGAGCAGGATGTAAAAGAAAAAAGGCATTGATGAGTAGTAAACGTTGGTCTTACTGTTGCAGTTGCTTCCTTCATTTCAACAGTTTCCCGAACTGACCACCTTTTCAAGTTTCTATTTGCAGCCTCTTCAACCTCTGGAAGCATCTTCTTCAGACTTTCCGGACCAAACAGATTAAGCACCATGTTCTTGAGGTACTTGTACATGAATCCGTGCAACGAGCCTACATTCTGCCGTCCAAAGATTTCAGTGAAGGTATCTGGATACCAGCTCTGGAACAATTGTCCTTCTTGCTGGAAGATGAAATAGTTGAGGTCTGAATCTGTAGATACTATAACCGGCCGCCCCACCAAACTGGTTCGGAATATTGGCCCATACCTGAAAAGCAATAGCCAAAACGCTTTATATATGATCAGTTGGAACAAGAGGATGTTAATGGTAAGTTAAAGAGTAATCTTACTTTTCCATCCTCTCCTTGACGAAGGGAGGTACATCAGAGGTCGTATTGGGGGCGAAGAATTGAAGAGTCTCTCCCAGGAGCGGCCACCCCATTGAACCTGGTGGAAGCTTCCCATTGCGTTTAGGATTCCTCCAGTTGTATATCCAATGCGCGATGCATATAACAACAATCGCGCCAATGCACAAAGCTAGTGACAACATCTTACAAGAAAATGTGAAGAATACTTCTGCAAAATAAAATGGAATTGTTCAAGTTTGTGATCGAAAGAAACAGGTGGAGTTAAGGTTAGATATATGGTATGGGAGAAGACAAGAGTGACAAGAATTTGAGGGCATGTATTTCAGCATCGCTACTTAAATAGGCAATGTCCAGAATTTGCAAACTGGGTAAAATAATATTTATTAAAGTTGGCTCTGTTTGTTTTCTGAATTTGGTGTTGCTTAAAATGTTTACAAGTAGTTGGAGATAAGAATAGAATAACAAGAAATAATTTTCATTAAACAACACCCTCTTTAACCTTCGTCAACGGCATTAAATAAAAATTTGTTCCTAAAAGCCTAACATGACGATGAAGCTTGCAGGATGCTTCCTCTCTGTGTGTGCGCGCGTGTATTTCATCTGACTAGTAAATTCTTTCTTGGATTTGATAAGGTAGAGTTTCTAAATAAGTATGAACAAGTCCTCAGTGGATCATTACTAGTAGAATCTAGTGAGAAATTTTCAGTTACTTCACAAATCTTCTCTATATCTTTGCTAAATACTTTGTTATTTGCGTAATGTCTTTGCCTCTTCTCTTGTTTTTATTTTTTTATTTTTTTTTCCAGAATTAGATCTCATCCTAGATCTTCTGTAGCTGTACTAATCATCAATTGTCAGATCCTAAATCTTCATGGATTTTGTCCGGACAATTCATCACTAATAAATCTTTCTTGTAATGTTATATAATACGAGAGAATCCCGACCCAATCTTCATTGCACCACCACTGTGAAGTATTCAAGATATGCAGGAAACCACTGTATCCTCTATCAATTGTACCTAATTGTTTTTGTTGAAACCTTTTTCTACCATTCTATATTATGTAAAAGCTAGCTGAACTTGACTCAATTCAAAACATAGAACACCGCCCCTCCTGCCCTTTGAGCCACGGGCTAAATCTCATTCAACAACTAAGTATAGGTAGGCCACTGTGTGTACGCCATAACTTCACCTCACACATTAGTCAAATAAAAAAGGGGCACTTATAAAAAGTAGTAGCCAAACCAAAAAATTATCTTAAATTAGTGACTTTTCCAAACAGTTATGTACCATTTAAAAGAAAAAAGGTCGATAACTGTTGATTATCAGGCCATGATATCAAAACAAAACATAAAACACCGCCCTTCCTGCCCTTTGAGCCACGGGCTAAAACTCATTCAACAACTAAGTATAGGTAGGCGACTGTGAATCATGACCAACCATTATATGCAGTCCTGTGTGTGTTTTTTTTGGAGTTAGCCATTTTCTTAAATATAATATTGCGAGAAGAATCACTTATAGACGTGAGAGAATGGGATTAAGGCATTTTTTAGGCCTTAAAAAGTAGGAGCACAAAGATCCAAAAACTTGTCTGTTTTGTGATTTTTAGAACAACTCGTGTGCAGACTAAACATTTGAAGTCAAAAGAGGACATATGGAACAGTGAGAGGCTCTAAAGACCATGCCATCACTTTTAGTTCTTATGAGTTTTTAAATAAGATCACATTGGATCGGATTTGAATTCTTTAACTTTAATAACATAATAATATAATGTTGTTAAAGTCATGATACAATTTACAATAAAATGATTTAGACCATTGAATGTAAAGATAAATAATTATATTACCACTTCACTACTATTGATCTCTCTAATAATGTTATTATGTTATTAGGAGATATAAATTTAGATCTACATGTAGCAATGAGTTTTGATACATGTTTTAGAAATCAATTAAGGGCTAGGCAATCTTCATAACGAATGGACATAAATTTAAATTTGAGATCTTTAATCACAACGAGTTATTATCCGATGGCTCAATCCAATCCTCCTAGACAACTTCTCGAATCCTTTATTTGAATATCATAGATGAAGTTGTTGTCCTAGTAATCTAGGAATTGAGATGTAACCGCGTTTTTGTTATTTTATATATATTTGATAATTCATCAATACATAGAATCCTTAAGACTAATTAATTAGGCTTTTCTTTCGGTGATTTTCCTTGAAATTTTCAATTCTAAAAGTTCATATATTGGTAGAGAAAAGTTAAAGTTTTGCTTAAGAGGATGACACAGATTGTTTAACTGCTTTTCTCCATGGCTTCTGCTTGGAAGGTCTTCCATTAATGGAGGTGCAGAACAATGACAGCTCAATTATCAAACCAGTTTGGGACTACTAAAAATAAATAAATCTTTGAAGATGAAGTGGTGTAATTGAGTCAAATTCTCTGGACTAAAAAAGGTGTTTGTTCTATTAATAACCATTTATTGAGGAAAGGGAGACCAGGTAGCAGGTCCTGGTGTAATGCACGGCTCCACTGGAATGGTCCCACTTGTAGGGTATTCTCATCTAGGTGATCACGTTAATTCAAAATCCTTTTTTCATTATGTTTTTATTATAAATATTATTTTGAGGGAGGTATTTGAATATGTTGTTATATTTAAGAGTTTGTAGGATATTGAGATAGACTTAATATAATTCTAATTAAAGTGAGTTACTTGGCATTCCACTAAAAAAAACGTCATTTTTCACTATATTGACTGCATTACCCAATTTACATCATTCTGAACAAATTTATATAGTTTTTACAATGTTTGCTAATACTACTTCAATCAAGAAACCTGAGCACACCTGTACAGGGGTAGAGCCAAAACTCTGTAATTAGGGTATATACTTATATAACAACCGAGATCGAGGGTGCACTCACCCTTATATCAATGTGACAGCGTCATTCCGCATACATGTCTAGTATTATAAATTATGCTCATAATATGTCTTGTGCAATGTGAGATATAGAAAAATTTATAATTAGCTTTTAGACATTTACAAGCATTAGTGTCATAAATTTACTATTTGCACATGTATATATTTAAAATTTAGCAATACTGAATTGCTTTGTTAATTTTGGAGCACTACAGAGACTATGTTGAGAATATGGAAATAGAAAAGGAAACAAAATAAAGGGTTAATACCACTTTTAGTCTTTTATCTTTGCCCTCATTGACACTTTGGTCCCTTATCTTTAAAAGTGCTACTTTTTAGTCTCTTATCTTTTAAATTTGGGACACCGTTAGTCCTATTTGTTAAATCCGTTGATTTTTTGACGGGAATAGCACCTGCGAGGCACATGTGATTTTTTCCCCCCAATTTGCAAGGGTAATTTGGTCTGCATAACATTTCAATGACTCTATATATCTCCCAATATAATTTTGTAGCTTTATTTAACTCATTCTTCTCTCAAACACACACATCTCTCAAAAACCACCAAACCCCAAGCATTTCACACATTGCATCTCTCAAACCCACCAAATCCATGGTTGCACCATGCTACTGTGGAAAGCCCAGCAAAATGAACACATCTTGGACGAATGCTAACCGCGGAAGGAGGTTTCTTGGCTATAAAAATTATGGAGTTTTTGAGTCATGTGGTTTCTTTGTTTGGCTAGATCCACCAATGTGCGATCGAAGTAGAAGTTTGATACCTAGGTTGCTGAAGTCTTTGCAGAGACGTGAGAAAGAAACGAAGAAGTAGAAGTTTGCATGTGTGGTCTTGATGGGTTTGTGTCTGATGATGATGCTAAGGATGATGATTAGTCGTTGTTGATGATGGTAGGTTGCAAGATATTAGTAGTATTTAGGAGTAGAGGCAGTAATTTTTTTTTTTTTGCTAGTGAAGAATCGTGCACTCTTCTTGTAGCTGGTGAACACTAGCTACTTTTGCTAACAGTGGACTGTTTGGTGCTATTGTAATTTTTTTTTTTTTGTAACATAGTAGGAAGTTGTAAGCAGTCAGTGTTGTAGCTAGTGAACACTAGCTGATTTTGCTAAGGTTCGTTGTTTGATGCACTTGTAATATTGGTTATGTTGTAATGAAGTTTTTATTGTAATGTTTGTTAAATGAAATGTTGTTGGACTGATTGTGCTAAGTTTTATTAAACCTGTCAATTAACAACTTGTAAATGATAGCTTAATATGGGATTATGAATGCTAGAGTAATAACTTGCAATGGCTCAAAATAATCTGTAAATGATAGTTTATAGCATAAAAACCACATGATCTATATATCTTCTTGGAATGAACAACATTGTTCACAATTCGAAACCTAGCAAAAAACATCCAACCAACATCCAAAATGTGCCAACATTGGCAGACAAAATGATATTGTGGACAAGTTAATAAGCAACAAAAGAAGAAACCATAACACTAGTCTTTCTTTCGAATTGTTGACAATGTTAATATCCAAAAAGCCATTATGAAGAATCTAGTCTTTCTTTTGAATTGTTGAAGTAGCATTTGGAGTTGAAGAAGGCGTGTGACTAGAGCTTGAAGATGATTCTCCTATTCTGACATTAGTAGAAGCTTGACCTAGGAGAGATTTCAAGCTCACACATCTTTGTCCTTTCCAAGTATTTGCACTAGGTCGCAACATAGTAGAACTAACCTTCACTGGTTTGTCGCTTGAAAGAGGAGTTGCAGCTCTTACATGTATTCCAGCTCTAGCTGGAAGAAATTGTGGTCTTTTTGCATGGCTTGTTGTTTTATCACTGACCTGCATGAAATTTATTGGACTTAGACATTTTATAAAGGTAATATTTAGAGTTAACTTTGAAATATATATACCTTAGTAGGTATTGCAGGTGTAGTTGATGGACCCAAGGCATCAACTTTAATTCTTCTCATAGTGTTTGCACTTTTTGTTGGGCAGGTCCTAATGCCATGCCCTTGTTTCAAACACACGCTACACTTAACTTTTCTCACAAGCAATTTCTTCAAACTAGGTGTTGGGTTTGTTACATGTACATTCATATGCTTATCAATCATGTTTCTTGTTATCTCCATGTTATTGCTTGAAGATCGCATTTCAAAGTCAGCAGTAGCAGCATTCAATTCCACATTGTTTTCTACTTCAACTGATGCACTTTGTTGAGGTCCTCTACCTAGACATCTCCTCTTATTATGACCAAGTGGATGGCATAAAGAACACTTTCCTTTCAAACCTTTCCTTCCAAGTTTTTCTGATTCTTGCACTTCAACATGACTTACATTACTTGATCCTGTTTGTTGTTCATTCAGCTATTTCCTCCTACTTTTTTTGGGTCTTCCTGGAAGTTTAAGTTTCAAGGGTACAAGTAGTGGTGGAAAACCAGTTATAGACCACAATTCCGGCCTATTGATTGGATAAATCATTAGCTCATAAGCTCTTAAATATGCTTCTTTGGAGTAGCATTCATCTGCATAATCTTCAGCTTCATATCCTAAAGTTGCCATTGCACTAATAGCATGTGCCACAAGGTAGACTTGTCAAGTCCCACTTCCTATATGAACATGTTTTTTCTTTCAAGTCCACAACATACTGCTCATCTCCAAGACATCTAACCTAAAATTTTTCTTTACCACAATAAGTTGAATTCCAAGGAGCACTCTGAATTTTTCTTTGATTCACGAGTTTACAGATTTTTGGACAAACTTTCCCATTATATCTCCTAATCCACTCTCTCTTGGATTGCATTCTATTCATCAGATAGATTCTAATCTTCTCTAGCATTACTAAGATGGATGAATTCCTCGCTACCACCAATACTGCATTCCAACTCTCACACAAGTTGTTCAACAAGATGTCATATTTACTTGTTGTTCTGAAAACCGACTCCAAAACTTGGGATTCTCAGCCGCTAACCACTCATATGCATTGTCATCTAACTCTTTCAGTTGTTCCATGTATGCATTAAAATTTTGTACAACTGATGCTCTTACAGCCATCCACAACTTATTTTTTAAGGCAACCCCTTTATGCAATTTGTTGAAGTTGTTGTACAAATGTCGCACAAAATGCCTATGTTCCACTCCTGGAAGAATTTTATTAAGGGCAGGACAAATACCCTAAATCATAAAGTAAAACATTAAACAATATTAGTTACATAACATAAAGATAAAGACATAGAACCATATACTTAAAACAAAACATTAGGAATCAATGATAGTACCTTGTGCTTATCAGTGATAAAAACCCACTTCTCCTGATCATAGATCTCAAAATCTTGTACTATCAAGTTCAAGAACCAGCTCCATGAATTCTTGTCTTCAGTCTCAGCTAAACAATATACCACTAGATAAATGCAATTGTTAGCATCTATCCCAACTGCAGTCAACAATACCCCAGGATGTGGCCTTTTCAAGTGACAACCATCTAAACCTAAAATGGGTCTGCAATCAGCTATAAACCCTTTTCTACAAGCATCAAGGCAAACATATAACCTCTTAAATATTTGCTCTCCTGTCTCTTCTTCATCCACGGTTTCCAATACTACAGTTGACCCAGGATTTGTCCTCCTTAACACCTCACGGTAATTCCATAACTTCATGTATTGTTCTTTGTTGCCCTTCAATGATGTTTCTAGTCCTGTCATGTGTTCTATACACTTTCTTCCTTGTTATATTCACATTGTGATCCTTATGAACTTTTGTCTGGAAGTCAACTACATCTCCATACAAGTTCATTCTGAATTCATCTAAATATAGCCTGCACAATTGTTTACTTGTTAGATTCTTGTGATTTAGTGATCGACCACAGTCGTGTTCATCATGCAATCCCCCGATCTGAAATGTGTTATCTCCTTTCACATGATATGCATATAAAAATCACTTACATGCCTTTCCTTCACACTTAACCCTTATTCTCTCCTTGTCATTTTTCTCAAACTTAAGGTTCCTGCAATGTTTAATTCCATGTGATCGAATAGCCTGCCTAAGTTCTTTTGCAGTAGTGAACACCATTCCTAAATAAAACTTAGGGTCATCCATATCCACATTAGGTTGAAATCTCTTAAATTTGGCATTTTTGAGTTTACTTTTATCCTCATCACTCGATGGCTCCAAGCTACTTAAACTAACTTTAGAATTAATGTATGAAGATGAGTTATCTCTCAGTGGTATATCCTGCCCATATTCTGTAGCAAATGACTGATTTTCTTCTTCATGAATACCATCTCCTTTAATATTCAGAAACTTCTCAATGTCATTTACATCCCGGTCTATGTTTTTCAGATACAACTTACACAATACTCACTATCATGAAAACTTGAACCATCACTATCATTGTTGTCTTTACAATCTGCCTCAACCACTTCTGTCATCTTCATTTTACCTTTCTCCCTTAGCCTTTTTTTTCACTCCTTCTCAACATGAACATCTTCAAAAACTTCTGTCATATTCATTTTACGTTTCTCCCTTACTCTTTCTTTCCTCTCCTTCTCAACATGAACCTCAACCACTTCTTTCATCTTCATTTTACCTTTCTTACAATTATTACTTTTATTAGTCACATTACCTAATCTACTAACATGTTTTCTAGTTCTGCCAGTTGTTTTTGGATTATCTGGGCAACCCAAAGGTACAAAACTCATGTATGGCTCTTGACTAACCTTTATATGCTCATCTTCATCATTACACTCAGTTTTCTTCAAGGACCCAACAATATACAACTCTATCAACTTTGATTCACTTCCTAACATGCACAAATCTAATATATCATGGACAATACTTATCAATTCCAATCCATTATCCATATCCACTCCAGGTTTTCTATAATAAAAGCTAACAAAATTATCGAGTCTCAATTCAACAACCATCTTCACTAACATTTGCATTGCCATGTCCTCATATCGACAATTTTCTTTAAATATAATATTACCACCTACATAAATCTTGTTCGGAATATGCATAAACTGCCCACCATAATGCACCTTCAACGAAAAACAATCTGAACATTCTAATGGAAATACATCGTATAATGGCATCAATCCCGAAAGAAAATAGCTTTAGAAAAAAAAATATCACAAAAACATATTGTCTGCAACCTAAAACCCAAACGCGAATGATGTCGGCATTAAAGTATTAGCACAAAATTCTTGATTTTATAATAAATAATAAATCAGAATAAACAATGAGTAGATTAGATTAAAAAAACACATAAAACGTGCGTACATACAATTAAATAATCAGTAGGACTATTATATATGCAAAGTCCACCAAAAATATATATTTCGTACAGATCAAAACATTTAAAACCTTTTTTTTCGTTAAAAATAGTGAAAACTTACTATTGGATTTGTCGTGATTTGTTGTCGCCATCTCCGTTTGATACAATATAGCGAATCAAGGGCAACTTTTGAACAATCGAAGCCCTCAGTAAACTTTATGGTGAAATCTTTGCAATTTTGGTGTCAATTTCTTGTGAGGAGGTGATTTGGGGATTTGGGAAGAAAAGAGGTAAAAACCCTAGAATGAATCAGCCTCTTCTTTTAATCCTCGATCTATTTTACCCTGCGGACCAAATTACCCCTGCAAATTGGAGGAAAAAAATCACATGTGCCACGCACGTGCTATTCCCGTCCAAAAATGAACGGATTTAGCAAATAGGACTAACGGTGTCCTAAATTTAAAAGATAAGAGACTAAAAAATAGTACTTTTAAAGATAAGAGACAAAATGTCAATGAGGGCAGCAGTAAGAGACTAAAAAATAATATTAACCTCAAAATAAAATAAAATAAAATGCAGCAACCTCCTTTTTCGTGACCGAAAACTTGGCTATTTATATAATATACATATTAGAATCGTAGTTGCACTGATGAAGTTAAATATGGCGATGCCATGCACAGTTTTTGCAATTTGTTGCTTTGGATCATGAGCAAGCTGCTTATAACTATATGAAGATCTCACTATCTATTTCAGAAGTCATACGACGTAGAGAATTGCAATGTTATTACGTTTTTTTCTTTTTCTCCCGATGACGGAAACTTTTACTTGACCGAGCTATATTAGATTACCTATAAATCTTGTGATGTATCATAGTGTCAATTTCAATACATACTCTTAATTAATCAATGATAACCTAATATTTTTTATAATAGAATATAAGTTTAAATTCTTTTTTTTGTTTGTTTGTTAAAACGAGCCATTATTCAACTATTCTACCAATTCTCGAAACACCTGCTAGATAGTAGAGAAAGGAGAAACTGCTCTAGATTATATTGCGTTTAATTTAACCAAGAAGAATATTAGAAGAAGTTTGTTATTTAATTAAATCTTGTCTCTTTAATACTCATAGCTGTAGTGGTCATACCAACAACAGTAGAGGTCTCAAATATATGCAAGACTTGAGGATAAAGTTGTTCCTCGGCGTGGAGAATGAATTATTAATTGAATAATTAGTTAATGACATATACTGTTTTACCTATAAAACCAGTCAAATTTCTAGCTTCAATTCCTTCTCGGTGAAGTCAAATGACAAACTCGAGCTTTTTAATTTTCTATGCTATGCAACTATTTTCTTAATGACATATGATCTCCACGATATCGTCAAGTGATGGACAGTTTAAAAACGACATAGATAAATCATCTTTATGTCGTCACTGATTAGAGATAGTATGTTGTTTTTAAATAATTACCAACTGGTCACTTTTAGAGACATATTATAATGTTTTTTCCAAATAATCGTAATTTAAAAACGGTTTGGAGACAACTTAGCTATGTCGTCTCCAATTTGTCATAATTTTTGGCAACAACAATTTATGTCTAATTTCCGTTGGCAATTTAGAGATGAATTGGCGACAGACCGTGGCTAAAACTAATTTTTCTTGTAGTGTTACTCAATATATGTAGGAAACGTTTTAGAAGAAGATGATGCTCCTTTCTTGGCAAGTTTTGTAATTGACTAATTTGTATCATACTTCCTTTAGACCGGTCATGTATTTTAAAATTTAACACTCTTAATATAAATTTGAAAAACTTCGTAGAGGGAGTTTGTAGTAATTTCAATATCAAAGTTTTTGGGGTTGAAAGTTTCAATTAATTCAACTACTACATTTCAGATTTTATGTGAACTTATTTTTATAGGTCAGGAAATAAAACTTACATTAAAATCATAGAAAAAAAAAGCCCCAAAAATGAAATAACATGAACTAGATAAGTGAAAAATCTCGAGCATTTTGTTCTTACCTTCTAAAACCTTGAAATTACTATATTTTTTTTCTAGCATACTATTACCAATTACTTTATGTGAAATTATGTGTGTATATATATTGCGAGTACAATAAAAGTTGAAATTGTAGTTCAAATTCAGAGTTTTCAATTATAATATGTCATTACTTGATCACTGTTTTACCAAACTATTGTGTGTTATGTGAAATTATATATTGCGTTAACACATGGCGCACAAGGGTTAAATTTTCTTATTTAATGTGTAACGAGTGATTATTTAACGACTAAATCGATGATGATTAGAATTGCAGCTGTCTTAAGCCAATCAATACCATTTAATTGGAAGTTAAAAAAACTTAATCTTCCATGTGTTAACGCTAAGAAGACATTATGTATTGTTAATTGAGTAGAGCTACTATGTCAATAAATTCATGTCTCCTATATGGTAATAATTTACTTTCTTGTTTCATCTTCAGGTAGTCTAAGTGCTCTTTTCTGTTGCTAACTATTCACATGAAAAGCTAAGCTTAGCTTGGTGTGGACTTCAAAAATAAATGTCTGGCTTTTGTCCTACCACCCTGAATATGTGCGTTGACCATCTTACTGCATTGCACGTTAAATAGTTAATTTAAAATGTCTCTCTCGTTTGTAATATCCATCTCTTTCTCTCTCTTTTTTTTTATGAATTTTTTTTTTTTGAAGGCTTTGAAGTTGAAATCAAGTGTATGTCAAATTTTAAAATACATAACTTTACCTAATAGAGAGAAAAAATATGAACAAAATTGAACATCGTCTACTAAATTAGCCCCAAAATATTAGTCTCCTAAGGGCATCCTCAATGGGGGCTCTAAAATATAAATATTTTTATTTTTGGGTATTTTTAGAGTTTTATGGCCCAAAAAATAACACTATTTATGAAAAAAGTACGTGAAGTCCACTACTTTTAATTTAAAAGATATCAAAATGGAGCTCTAAGCTCCATTTTGTTCAACAAGCTTTTTGGGCTATAAGGTTCTAAAAATACCTAAAAATAAAAAAAATTTACATTATAGAACCTCCATTAAAGATACTTTAACTATGGCATACTACGAACCCGAGACTCGTTGTCTCTCCCTCTCCCTCCCTTATATGTGTATTTTTAATAGGATACAACAGCAAGGTTTTAAGGCAAGACCATATGAGGTTTTGGTGCCACGGGCTGGAGAGCCATCTATTAGTTTCTTTTTTTTTTTTTCTTTCCCTAATTCTTTTCTGGGGAATAGGGAAGGATTCTCTCTTCTTTCATTCTCAAGAGGAATAAGAAAGATGATTCAATTTCACCGTTGCGCGTATAAACTATAAAGTTGCGAGTAAAATTATATTCCCCGGCTTTCAATTTTATGTTTAAGGGGTTGATCTATATATAAAGGGAAAAAATTTCAGTCTGATTGAAGTTTGAGGTGAAAAATTCGAGCAATGATATTTACAGAGCATTGGAGCCTAAAGCATAGAGTATTTGAGACATTCCGATTTCAATACAAGTGAAGAATTAATATATTTTAAAAGTAAAATATTATATTCGTCAGTTTACTTTAAATGACATATTTTTTTTGACTATTCGAAAATGGATATTAACTTTTTCTAAAAAAAAAAAATTATATTCACTTTTATTGAAATTGAGAAACATTATTTCGGAATGATTTGAAATAGAACAAAAAGATGCAAGTGAGAAGAAAATAAAAATCTCTTTTTTATATTTAATGATTAATTTTTTAACTTGCATCAACAGATAATCCACTAAGTCACCATTTGACTACTCAGCTTAGACAAAAGCCAAAGGGAACTTTTTGACCATCTTAGTAGTTTGACTTTACACAGACAAAGTGTTATTATGAAACCGAGTAATGTGAAAGTTTGCATAAACCGAGGGTACAGTACATGCATTGTACTGAAACAAAGGGAGACATTATGGCTCTTAAAAACTCGTTGTTGTTATAGTCTCAAGTTTGAAATTATATCGTTACATTACGAATTTGTTAGACTTTTTAACTTATTTGAAATATATGTTGAGATGGTCGGTGAGCCATAAATAATTTTTATTTAGAATAAATTTCTCGTTATGAAAAAAGAATAAGAACAAAGAAAGAAACAAGGATATAAATTAGTATTAACATGCTAGGACGAAGCTAAAGTACAGATAGGACACTGTCCCTTCAAAACGCGAAAGTGTTAAGAGATAATTTGGCCCTTAGCAAACGCTGTGCCCATGTTCAGCCAGCGAGAAAATAGTGTCTTGTCCTAAAGACAAGGATATAATTCATGCTTAAGTATCAAGACTGCATTAATATGCATTCTTCCGCATCCAGAAATTGAGTTCCATGGACTATAATGTATAGACACCTCAGGCACCTTTTCCTGGTGAAAGTTGTTTGTCTATATGGTCACATAGGAAAATTCTAAAAAATGTCTCGTCAAAAAAAATAATAATGAGACTGTATAGGTTCCACATGAGCATGAGGTTGTTTGTCATTTTATTTGGCGGACGTTTTTTAAATTAACTTTCAATAATGAGTAACTGTGCATGAGGTTGTTTGTCATTTTATTTGGCGGACGTTTTTTAAATTAACTTTCAATAATGAGTAACTGTGCAAACGTAAAATATGCGAGTGGTTGATGAGACTTCAAACTAGATTTGACCATTACTTTGATCCGGTCATAAAAAGAGTTTTGTGAATCAAGTTATATGCCGAATTATAGGAGTGACATGTTAGTATAATTCAGACGTATTTTAGTATGCACGATATTTCTCCAAGGGCATTGAGTCTAGTGTAGCCAATCCAAGTAGCAAAACCAGAACTTAATTGCATATGTAAGGGCACAAAGCCCTCCTACTTGGACCTAAACTTAACTTTAGTCAACTTCAACGTAAAGCATTCCTGAGAAATTGCACCTAGCTTGCGTAAATAATTGGATGGTTCATGGACTAATGTTGTTGATGTTGTCATCAATGACATCGAACTCTAACTAAAATGACTTGGGAAGATACTTTTCTTTTTCAATGCAACTATGATAATCCTTTAAGCCCTTAGGGTATAGTCCAACAATAATAGGAGTGAAATTGTTCTATTGCGAGATTGTAAGTTCAACATTTTCTAATATTTTAGAAATCTGCTCTTAATTGACTTGATACATGTGTAAAAACGTCTAGCTGCACCTGAAAGTTTTTAGTTGATAGTCGGACTCCACTGAATAGTCCGATAATTAAATTCCGCCAACTGGTAAACACTGACTAACATATAAATATTAGCCACTCAACCAATGTGTTATCGCTTGGAACACAAATCTTCTTCTTGGTTGCTTTTGCTAAAGTGCAACTTAACCATGTGCACTAAACACGCACCATCGTATTCTTTACACTGAAATGTCACTTTAGAAAAATAATAACTATACATTGGACCAACCTTTTGCTTAGCTTCATGGAACGTAACTCAATATTCTAAAGTCTTGAGTAGTGATAGTAACGAATTCGGATACCTTCTTAACATATAATGTTATGAAAAAGACCAATTATAATGAATTAAGATTTAATTATTTAATCTTCACACTCAATAATTTAAATAATTTCAATATAACGGATCCACTACTAATAACTCTCCATCCAACAACTTAGGGGCTCAAATGTAGGCAAGACTACAAAACAATTCCTGAAAAAAGAGAAAACATAGCATCTCCAATAAAGCTGTCGTGTACAAATTGTCGCACCAATGACATATCCTATTTTTATTTTGTTCATATCGAATCACGATTTTGATGAGTGTTTGACCCTCAAATCCACATTTGCATTTTGGAGGCAAACACAAACTAAGGTTTCTGTTTGGTCCATTTAGTTTAAGATCAGAAAGGCAGCATGTTGAGCTTGTATTCAGTTGATTCAAGGACGTGTCAAGAGGATGACATGGGCAGGCCTGCTGAGTTTGGGGTAGGTCCGTATGAATGTAGGAATTAATCCTAAATTCAGGCCCCGAAAACCATCAAACCCATAAAATTAAGATTTAGGAGTAGTCAAGTGGTAAGTTACTCTCTTTAACAGTTGCAAGACCAGTGTTCGAATCTCATGGGAGTGGGAGGCAGGTGAGGGTGGAGGGTTAAAAGAAAAAGGCATCAAGTTATTTAGATAACTTTGTACAATAGTCGAGACTATAAGATTTTAGATTTAATAACTCCTAAAAAAAAATACTATTAAATTATAAATCGGTAGGTTGTAGTTTTTGACGTGTATGGGTTCCGTCTATTCAATATGGATTATTGTTATAACCTACTCTGTGAGGCTAGGTTTTTCTTTTTGGGTCAATGCTAAAAATCAAAAGATCCCTCAAACTATTATCGAGTCTTCACTCTAACCCATAAACTCCTACTCACTTTGTTCTATAGTTCCAATTAGCTCGATTTAACCACTTGAGCTAAATGAAAATGTTCATTCTACAAATAAAAAATAAAAAATCCAGGTGGGTTGCCTTACTGAATGGGCTTGTGAGATTGTTGGTTGAGTGGGCTCGATCCATTTAGTTGTGTAACATGGTGCTAGCCTTATGAGAAGAGTAATTTAGGTTATTGGTAACACAAAAATCTATAGTGTACACTCTAAAAGTAGATAAACTTGTAACTCAAAAAAAAAAAATTCTTAAAAAAGTTTATAATTTTTACTCACATGAAATGGTTCTCATATGTGTTTAGCCTCCCATGTTTTGTAAGTAAAAGTTTGACTAACCAATTAGTCAGACTTTTTGAAGAGTTTCCTCTCAAAAAAATATGCGAAAGACTATTAAAATTTCATGGTCAATATCTTTTATGTGCACAGCATACTTCTTTAATGTCAATTGTGAATCAAATCAACTTGGTTACTTATATTTTAATTTGATGAAAATTGGCAAAATCGAGAACTATTATCTATAAGAATGGTGCTTCAGTTTTTTTTTTCTTTTTCACCTTATTATTTTATAAATACGTTTACAATTACTATATAAATATGCTATTCTCATACATAAATTAAACCAAATTAAACCCTTGTCTCATTAAGTGAAAATTTTGAACATCATAGAATAAAATTATATTAGGTGCAGACCTATGTAAAGTGGAGGGGGTGCACCCCTCAACTTGAAAAAAAAAATTACTTTACTTTTTTTAAATTTTTTTAAAAAAACTATTATATTAAATACTTTCGTTATATAAATCACACCTTGGTCTCTTTTTTATCACACAAATACACCGTATAAACTTGAATACCGGGTCCTCCACTGAATTATATGACTAGGGTATCATTGATCTAACAAGTAGGTGTCATGTTAAAATGATTTAGCACTTAACATATTTATGTACATGAGTCCATACTCGAAATTGATAAACTTACGAGTATTTTAGATAGCCTTCTTATTCTAAACTAGTTACGTGTTTAAAGGACAAGCCATGAATATGAGTTGAAATTCAAAGCAATAAATGCTTCAATCCCAAAATTGAGTTCTCACTCAACCACCAAGTATCAATAACACGACTAGAAAACAGAAAACAAGTATCATTAAGAAAAATAATGGCACAAATTATTCACCAACCAAGTCATTTTCAAAGCACAACTCAGGATATATTCTTTACTCGTTCCACAAGTCACTTATTAAACTCCCTTTGCTACTTACCCTTCAAGACAATAAAAATTCCACGTAGGCCCCGAATAGTTTACACACAATTGCGTGAAAGTTTAGAACATCTTTGAAGGGGCAGTCACTTTAGTCTTATTTACCAAAATGCCATCCTCTTTGAGTCTAAAGTGGACACTATATGTCCCTTCCAAACAAATATTGTATACACGTGTAACGATCTGTGTAATATTATGTTGCTATAGCATTATGATCAAACAATTAATTATAAAATTTCAATTTTAATCTTTGAGTTATTATGTAATTGATTAAATTTGAATTCTTAAATTTAAATCTAACAATTAATATTTATCACCTCATTATGAGAGATCGTGTGTTATGAAAATTCTTATTTTATATATAAATATAATTACGTATGATTGTGTGTATCCATATAATATATATAATGACCCAAAAAATAAAATTGTATGCATATATGCATATGTATGTATAAGAATATACAAAAATATTCATCTTTTTTTGTATAAGAATATTGTTACCAAAATATTTCTCTATATATATAAGAATATTATTATCGTGAAAGTTTAGAACATTATAGAAGGGTCACGTACTTTTTAATTATTTACCAAACTGCCATACTCTTTGGGTCCAAAAAGGACACCTATATATTCCGTCCCACAAATATCTGTTCTTTTTCCTCTCATTTGACAACACACACGCACAATATACATACATATTTCTCTCGCTCTTTATATATATAAAAATAAAAAAGTACGTATTTTTAGTTGAAAATTTTACAGTAAATTGAGAAATGGCGCGACCTAATCAAGAAGCAATCGAGACATTCATGAGCATAACTGGCGTTTCTGAAGCCACCGCAATTGAGAAACTTGAAGTAATAATCTTCACTTTAATCACCGATCAATTTTTTAATTACGATTTCAATTATTATTTATTTATTTAGCACGTATTTGTACTAATTGTTATATTTTATTATTCATAGTTCATTTTTGATGTTGTAATTAGCTCGTAATTAGGGTTTTTATATAGGAAATAATTATATATTTTTTTCTTAATTATGTATATTTTGTTTCTGATTATGCAATTTCCTTATCGATTGCTGTTTGATATTGCTGATTTTTTAGCTTAATTTTAGTACATTTATTGTGCTCCATGCTTAGACTGAGTAGACTTTTATATTATTAGCTAAGGATAAATATTTTTAATTTTGGCAAAATATTGGTTTAAAATCCAAAAATTTTGCCCAAGAAGAAGAATTTGATAAAAAAGTTACCAATTTTATTGGCAAGCGATTTATCTTGACTTGCGACAAGGTGATTTATGAATGCATCTTTACATTAATTATGTTGGATTTTGATGGAAATAGACTACTGGTGTTGTGTATTTTCACTTGCTCAATTGTCGGTATCTGTTGTTTCCGTGCTTTTTGGTAGTTAATTCTGAACTTTTTGCTTTTCTGGTTTTTTCTTTTGCACTGGTTATAAGGTAATTGAATTAAGAAATTGAAGTAGATTTAGTGGTATAACAACGCTTAGAGTTTAAGTAATCTGTAATCTGAAACTTTTTCTTGTGTAATATGCATAATAATAGCAATCAGCCTGACTATTTTGAGAGTTCAGGGAATTCATCTTGTCGATAATTGGATCAAGCGAAAGAGGTGTAACCCCGTGACACTGTGGTGCCTAGAGAGTGATCTGCTGCTTAAGGGTACAATATCAATTAAACATCAGAGCTAAAAAACGTATCAAGTGGTTTAATTGGTTGATAGCTATATCAAACTTGTCTTCCTGGAGAAATTTAATTTGTCCTGGACCGAGACAAGTCGCCCACTGTGAAGTTTGTCCATCGTACTTACTGCCCATGTGGTGCGCTATTTTGTTGGGAGATGTTAGAAACCCATTTTGTAAGCTAGTCCTATAGTTGACTTATGGACCTCTTTCTGGTCTGATTTAATTAGCTGGCATTGAGACTACAAAGTTTGAGTTGTTGTCAAGACAGGGATGGACTTCAATGGAAATCCGCATTTTCATTTATTTAGAAATTTATCAGATTGTCTGCTGTAGTTTATACTTTGTTTTTACCTATATCCTAATGTAGCATAGGACTTTCAGAATAATTTTTTAGATTAAAGCTATCATGTCCCTATCGTTTGTCCTTGTTATCACTTTTCTCTTCTTGTTATTTTGGTGTTAGCTGCAACTCTTTTTCCTTTTCGTCATTTATCATTAGATCGTGGATTTGACTTGATTGTTGTATATGCTGTGGTGATCAGGAGCATGGTGGCAATCTTAATGAAGCTGTTAATGCACATTTCGGTGAAGAAGAGAGGAACAGGTCAGTGCTTTGTTATGTGTTTTCTTTAATTCTTGAATTTACCTTTTCAATCTTTGATTAAAAACTCTCTCTGACAGAGATAAAACTAATTGAAGTACTAGCTGATCTCCCTATGATTCTCTCCTGGTCCGTTTTAACTTAAACAGTTTGATTCTCTTTCACTTTCCAGAGTGCGTCAAACATCAGTGGCGGCTCCTGTTGATGATGCCATGGACATAGATGATACATATCAAACTGAGAGCCGCAGGCCTCCTTTCTCACTTCCGTCTTCTGCTAGAAATTTGAACCCATTTTCTCTCCTTGATCCTAACTTTACTAGAAGTATACTTGATAGTGGCACTGATTTCACAAGCCGTGAAACTTTTGTTTCGCATCCAAGAGAAGTGAGAGAGATCCCAATTGAGGTGAAAGATGGAACTGAGCATTCAGGTCATTCTGGTAGCGCTCCCACTGTCGAGGATGTGACTGGAAGTGTGGATGCTCAGGGTCCAGAAATTCATGGGACTGTCACAATTGATGATGACGACGATGAAGATGTTTCAGCTGCTCCAGGTGCTCCAGCTGCTCCAGTCACTCATGCTCCAACTGGGCACTCCAGACCAAGTGTTCCTGGCATTGATGATTTGCCTGATTATAGCAATGATATAGAAGAAGAAATGATTCGTGCTGCCATTGAGGCTTCCAAAAGGGATGCTGACATGTCCAAAAAGCAACCTGATGTTCATAGTGTATGCTATGAGTTTCACTATATATTGCCTCTTTCCTCTCAATAATTTTAATCGCTAAATTAATCTATTGATGATGCAGAATCAGAGGGGTTCAGTGTCTCACCCAAGGCAATCTGATTCAGAGGATCCCGAACTGGCACATGCAGTTTCGCTATCCTTGAAGGTTTTCTTATCATTGATTTATTAGTTTTAATATTTTATGTTCATGCTTTCTTCTGTTTAACATGAGGATGTTCCAGACGGCAGAGCAAGAGAAAGCCTTGCGCGAATTGGAAGAAAAAGTTGGAGAACCTGAACTTGAATCTAATAAGCTGGTTGAAGAAGAGGAGAGGAAATTGGTATCGGGGAATGGAAGGTATATCTTTGTCATGTACTGTTAACAGAGTTACTTTCAAGTATTCTTGCTGGATGTCAGTGACCTATATTCTTTTTCCTGAGTGTGTCTTTGCTTGTTGCATGAATGTGAGAGAGAGTACTGAGAGTGAGAGGAAGGGAAGCTGTGAGGTCAATGCATTTGGGTGAGTAAACTGACCCTTTGGATTGTCTATTGAGGGAGAATGCATGGAAGCCACAGAAGCATGCTCGGAGATGTATATTTTTGGACATTGATGCATTCGTGATAACTGTTTAGAATCAGGCTTTGGATCGTATAAATAAGTAGCATGTGCATTCATGTGTTGGGTGTGGTTGCATCAATGCAATTGTTGAATATTAAGTATATGTATCCACTGACAAGATACTTGGCAATCTAGGTTGGAGGTAGGAAGCTCATCTATCCAGGATGAAGCTGAAGATGTAGAAGAGCAACCACTTGTCAGGCACAGGAGAAGACGCATGTCTTCAGGTTCGGTTGAGGCTGGTAAAGATATTGAAGAAGTAATTGTTAGTCCACCTGCAAGTCCTAAGGGGGATAATAATCGTACACCGCAAGATGGGAGGGGCTTCCACTCTGACGAGGTATGTTCTTTCTTCTGTCTAATATCTATGTAATGACTTTGTGGTCGACTGTCTTATGAGTATAATTGTCTTCACATTGGTTTTTTATTTTTTTTATTTTTTGAAGTGGGGTTGCATTTCATCTGAGGAGCATGATGAAGCAGTTATGCTTGAGGCTGCTATGTTTGGTGGGATCCCAGACGGCACTGGGTATCATTTTCCATATGCACCGCACCAATTCATGCAGAATGGTGTTGATGGAACCATGGGCCCTTATTCTCGGAGGACACCTCGCCCCCCATCACCCTCTCTTACTGCGCAACGTTTATTACGAGAGCAGCAGGTTTCTATCTTGAGCTTACAATTGTGACTAGGTTTGGAGGCTGATTATTGATATCAATCATCACCGTTCAATGCCTGCAGGATGATGAATATCTTGCTTCACTGCAAGCTGATAGAGAAAAGGAATTGAGGGCTAAAGAAGAAGCTGAAGCCACCCTTGCAGAGGAGAGGAGAAAGGAGGAGGAGTTGCGTAGAAAAATGGAGGAGGAACAGGTATCAATTTAAATATTTGGGTTCTTTTCCTAAATCTCTCTCCCTTTGGTCTTCCATTCTGTAATAAATGTCGCAAATGCATGGAGATTGTCAGTTGTGAACGACAAGTCTCCATATCAAATGGATACTTGAAGTGCACTTGCAGGATAGGGTCACAAACCGTACTCCTCCGTTACGGCACCATTGGATGCACTTAAGTTTGTCACCTGAGACTGACAGTAGCATTTCTCCATGTTGAGAGGATCTCTTTTTGACCTTGGCAAGATAATCATTCCTCTAAATTCTTAATCTTTTAACGGATTGGTTATGAGTATTAGGTAATTGAGAACCTTCGGGGTACTCTCATTTTTTACTATCTGGAATTCAAGATGGTGCTAGACCGCAGAACTATTTTTGTCTGGAGTTTAATCTTGAAAGTTGTGTTTTTACCTTTGCCCCACGAATGCCTTTAGGCCCTCAACGTTTGCTCTGGTTTCTGAGATGGTCTCTGCTACTTGCTTCTTTTTATTTTATTTCATGCTGCTGATTTTGATGATCATAAGGTCATTCACTGTCCTCTTAGTGGCACCCAGTGTATAAATTTTGGGGTCTTGTGGAGTAGTCGTTAAACTAGTTTCTTGGCTTATAAGAAAATAACCAACTTCCAATGGCTTTGTTATACTCAGAGTTAACTTTGTCATTGTTGCTCAGGAGATTGAGAGGCAACTGGCAGCAAAAGAGGCTTCACTTCCTCAGGAGCCAGCACTAGATGATGAAAATGCTGTAACTCTTCTTGTGAGGATGCCTGATGGAAGCAGGAGAGGTCGGCGATTTCTTAAATCTGACAAACTACAGGTATGTGTGGTGGAGACTCAATTTCTATTGATTTGGAAGAGTCATATCTAAAACGACTTTTCCTATGTCTCTCTTCTTTTTTTTTCAGTATCTTTTTGACTTCATAGATGTTGGCAGAGTTTTCAAGCCTGGGACTTACAGAGTGGTAATTTTCCTTAAACCTTTTGCTCTCTTGTTCATATATATGGGTCTACTATGCATTTGTGTGTTTTTCCTGAGATCATGGTGAAAGTTGGTTCACGGGAAGTGCTTCTCCTGTCCCTTTGGCCCAAACAACCCAGCGCCTCCTGGGTGTTTCTTGTTTTTCTCTTTGTTCTTCAATAGTACCGGATACCAACCCTACCTGTTGGGGGGTGGGGCTGCCTCGCTTAGTAAGAAGAGGAAAAAATGCTAAAAAATGAAAGGAAAATTACAAAATCCATTCCTCTCTCCCTCTCTGTCTTTCTTGGCCAAGACTTCAGCTAGTGGTTACGGTTCTCCTCTGGATGATAACCTCGACTTTGATAGGTAAGGTGAATATTATTGAAATGCCAAGAAGGAATATAGCGATTACAAAATAGCTACATGCTATACACTTTCATCAATGCCTGAGTATATGTCATCTAGAAAGACACCATAAATGGCAAATTAGATAACGATTTTTTGGATCACCCATCTCACCCCAAAAACAGAAAGCATGAATGCTCTAAAGCTGAAATGCTACTTTGCAGTGAAGGAGGAAATGATCAACAATCTCAGCCTCCTTGCACAATTAGCACCAGCGGACATGAATATTACCTCCTCTTCTCAAAATGAGTGTACCCCAGAAACAGTCTTCCCCCTCGGGATGATACCCTGGTTTTGCAAACAGATTTCTTCAAACATTCTATTCATTGATTTTTTCCCGTATAACTTTAAAGTTCCATTCTCTGTGATTTGTGGGAATTCATTTTTATCCTTTTTGCCCCAGTCAAGTTGTATGGTTGCTTGACTGCATCTGTACTCCATAATGTAAATCTTTCGTCTCATGTTGAGATGTATTTGATATTTATATCTTGTGCTTGGAAATTGTATCTCAAAATTGTCTAGAAGTTGTATCGATGGTCAGTTTTCTCATTTCGTGATGCGTATTTTGCATAAATGAATCAAGGGGCATGTTAAAAGTAAAAGACTGTAAAACGCCATGATTTGTGATTTAGTTTGCTGCTTAGTCTGATAATATTGTTCTGTGCAGGTGAGGCCCTATCCTCGGCGTGCTTTTAGTGATGGAGAGTCTGGCTTAACATTGAATGAGCTAGGGCTCACCAGCAAACAAGAAGCCTTGTTCCTCGAGTTGATTTAGTATGTTTATTTTATTTATGAACTTGGGATAAAAATGCAGTCGACAACAGTTAAATAGTTGGAAATATTAGTTTAGTTCTCGGATATATGGTATGGATACACATTGCGCGCGGGATCATTTGTTGAAAGAGCAGACTAGTCATGCTCACATTATCTTTTCCAAATGGTGCAGGGTGGTTGGTATGATTCGACTTTTGAATTTTACTGTTGAGATGTTAATTTGACATGCATTTTGAATTGGTTTGGCAAATTGGTGTTTCAGCTGTGTCGATTCCATATATGCATGGTTGCAAGATGATCACAAGTGACGCAGCTATTTCGTAACACTTGCAACCCCCGTAATGTTATAATGAAGATTCAATAGTTGTGAATGCAATTGCGGTAAAACGATTTGGACTATTCACTACCACTGAATCACTGAATCTCACGTTGTTACGAGGGGATTCAAACTTGAAGCTAAAATATCAGCTATGGTTAGTTAGTAACAACTTATAATAGCTCATAAAACAGATTTGTTCTGGGTATGTTGAATGAATGAATGGTGATGGCTTACGTGCATAATGATGACATGATTCGTCACTAGTCATTGTCACTTTGTTATATGGCGATAATTAAGCACTCGACTTCATGCTTTATAAAATCACGGGGTAAATAAATAGTTGTGAGTCAATCAAATCATATCATAATAATTTCTCAGTGACTATCCTTTCTTGGCTAGCAACTGTTCATTTTTTTCTTTTTTTAACTGGTATCCAGAAATTATTAATATTTTTAACTCTACTTATGGATTCAAATGTGAAAAAGTTGGTATTTAAAGTTGAAAATAAACGACAAAAGTGTTAATTTATGGATTAGAATTTTGTAATTTAAACTTTCTTTTTAATTGACCAATTCATGTATCAAAAAATAACGATCTAATTTTAAAAGAAATTTAATGTAAATTTACTTAAAATAAGTTACTCGTTTCAAAAAATAAAACAATGACATGCTTAGGTAACACTTGCTCAAAATCTAATTGTCAACAAAATCAAAAGGAAATTCGACAATGGAAGTTAGAGATGTGCGGCTAAAAGTTAGAGATATGCTTAATATAATACAACATTGAAAAAGCATCTACACATTAGACGTAAGAACTACACCAATTGATATTATTTTACTAAATACACGCACTCATTAAACTATTTTAGATACTAAACGTGGTGGGCGATACCCATTCCAAGAACACCAATACACATGTCAATCACGTGGCTTAATAGCTCATTCGACAGCTTGGAATAATTATTTCATTAGCCACTTGTCCTGAATATTGAGGGATGGTTACTTAAGTAACTATGATAATTGGTTTTTTTTTTTTTTTTTTCTTGATGTGAGAATTTATTTGACAGAATTTAATAATTTAATTATTTGATAAAATTTAATTATTAATTGATAAATTTTTAAATATATCAATGCGCCTTCACATAATAAAAATTTAAAAAAATAAAAAAAATAAAAAAAAAATTCACCTCTTTATTACTAGACTGTATGCCCGAGGCAGCGACGATAATTGTCATTTCCTAGAAATTTCACACATTAGTACAAAGTAAACAGTCAAAGAAAGTAAACCAACGGTCAATTGAACAGCCATCACGAGACATGCACGTGTGTCCTACGCGTCTTTTACCAGACTTTCCCCACATCCCCAACATGGAAAACCAAAACTCTTAACCAACCACACACAACTCCCCTCAACGGTCATATTCCACCCGACAAGCTTCCAACGGTCATGTTTTTGTCCTTCATTCTCCACCCTTAGATCTACACACAACGATGATCCAACGCTCACAAACTTATATTCTCATCAACTTTCTTGAACAACCCTTTTTACAGTACCATCATATTATTACTATACGTAACAAAAACCCAAAAAAAGAAAAGAAAATTCATCATAATTAAAGTTAATATAGAAAACATAAAAAGGGTCTTGTTTTGTACTTATATAAAAACACAACCGTACATGCTTCAATGGCTTTTTGGCTAGTGGGGTTTTAGAGAATTGAAGGTGTACTTTTACTTTGTTTCTTAAAAAATGGTGACCATTTTTCTTGTTTTCATGCATGCTTGAAAAGGGTTTAAAGATATGGGGATTTTGGGTATTGGGGTTTAGGGGTTGTTTCAAATGTTTGATTCATTATATACTTTAATTAGCTGCATGTTCTTGTTTATGGTCTCATCTGCTTACATGAGTTGTTGCTCATTGTTTCACAAGGTTGTGTCTGCAATAACCATGCATGCTATGAACTTCAACCAGCTCGATAATCAAATCTCTTCAGTATGATTTTTCTGTAAGAGTTTCGGAATCCGATGATCATTTATTGTTTCGGTATGTGTTGATATTATTGTATTGTTAACAATTCTTTGATTCTTTATTTTTTTTGTGTGTGATTAAATTGCTGATTTTTGTTCTTGCACATAAATTTATAGTGTTGATCATATTATCATCATATAGGACACACTTTTAATCTTGTTTTTCTTTGTTTTTGGCATCGGATTCCATTTTTTCTTTCTTTTTGGTTTGGTGGATCTTCACACACTCACACATAGATATATTGTTCTGTTTCTCTTGATTTCTCTTTACGAATTATATGTAATTTTATACATATTCATTTGTTTCTCTTGATTGCTCTTAACAAATATTATATAATTTATACCTATTCATTTGTTTCTTTTAAAAATTTACATGTAAAATTTTTCACACTTGTTCAAAGAATATGCATAAAATTATTGTATATTTTACATAGCTTGAAATTTATAGAAAAAGGAGAGATATTAAGAGAACATAGAAAGAAAGAAAAGGCGGGTGAGTGGAGTTAGGAAAAAAAAGAGAGAGAGGAAGGTTGGAAGGGTGTGAAGAATGTTGGCAGGGTGTTCATCAACATTGTTGTCGCCGAGGCATAGATTGAGGAGTGAAGCGTCTGCACAGTTTCAAGCTTACCATTTCCCTTCAATGAGCACACAGAGATTGGAATTGCCATGTAGTTTCCCTCGAACAGACGCCTCGAGGTCACAGCCTATAAGGCCTGTTGGCCTTTCTGTTGAGAAGCCTATTGAGGCCAAGACTAGCAGTTGCTCACTTAAGCAGAGCATTCGCCTCCGGCCATCTCCAGCAACAGCTCAAACAGCATATAATCAAGGTATAGAAGAGAGCAGATATGAGTTCTGGGAGAAGAGTAAGAGCTTGAAGAAGAGGTATGCAGAGCAGAGTTCATTTGATGATGAGGCTTGCGTGAAAAGAGTTAAGAGGGAAAAGGGTGATGGAATATCTGATGATTTTCCTGAAGAAGGTGAAAATTTGAGTTTAGGCCAGTTGGGGAATGGGAGTTTTTGGTTACAATCAGGTTTCGATGTGCCTCGCTCTGTTCCATTGATTGCAGGCCTTTATCAACCTCAAGTCCCTTTCTCTCTTACATGTTCAGGAGAGGAACAAAGGTTGTGTTTTATGACTGAGACAACAGATTTAGATGATAAGAATGGTGGAGAGACAAGTCAGGGTCCCGTGAGGGAGGCTTCTGGATCAAGTGCCTCGTTGGAGAGTCATGGCTTGGTTCTGAGGCTAAATGAGAACCCCTTGGAGGTCGAAATAGGGAATGGATCGAGGCTGCCTAATCCAGGTGAAACTGTGGAGGTTGTGGCACGCCACAACGACCAGAACCACCATGGTGAAATCGATGGGATTGAGCTTGTCAACTTACTTGTGGCGTGTGCTGGAGCAATCAGCTCGAAAAACCTCCCTGGCATTAGCCATCTTATGGCAAGGCTAGGGGAACTTGCTTCTCCTAGAGGATCCACTATACACCGTGTTACTGCTTATTTTACTGAGGCCTTAGCCCTGCGTGCTGGAAGGCGTTGGCCACATATATTTCACATTATGCCTCCTAGAGAATTTGATCGAATTGATGATGATAGTGGCACTGCACTGAGGCTTTTGAGTCAGGTGAACCCAATTCCAAAGTTCATACATTTCACAGCTAATGAGATTCTGTTGAGAGCTTTTGAAGGAAAGGACAGAGTTCACATTATAGATTTCGACATTAAGCAAGGGCTTCAGTGGCCTAGTTTGTTCCAGAGTCTAGCCTCTAGAACTAATCCTCCCAGCCATGTTAGAATTACTGGCGTAGGTGAATCCAAACAAGACTTAATTGAAACAGGCAATAGACTCTCCGGATTTGCTGAGGCATTGAACCTACCTTTCGAATTCCATCCAGTTGTTGATAGGTTGGAAGATCTGAGGCTCTGGATGCTCCACGTTAAGGAGAATGAAACTGTGGCTGTGAATTGTGTATTTCAGATGCACAAGATTCTTTACGATAGCACTGGAGGAGCACTGAAGGATTTCTTCGGTTTGATTAGAAGCACAAATCCTAGTCTTGTCCTTATGGCAGAGCAAGAAGTTGAGCATAATGATCCCAGCTTGGAAACAAGATTTGTTAATGCACTGAAATATTATTCTGCAGTTTTTGACAGTATTGAATCAAGCCTACCCTTAGACTGCCCAGTTAGGATCAAAATTGAGGAGATGTTTGCACGTGAGATTCGGAACATTATTGCTTGTGAAGGACGAGACAGGTTTGAGAGGCATGAAAGTTTTGCAAAGTGGCAGAAGTTGATGGAGCAAGGAGGTTTCCGGTGCATAGGAATTTCTGAGAGAGAGTTGCTTCAGAGCCAAATGCTGTTAAAGATGTACTCTTGTGAAAACTATCGCGTGGAGAGGCAGGAGCAAGATGGAGCAGCAGAAGCGCTTACACTCAGTTGGTCCGATCAGCATCTTTACACAGTGTCAGCATGGGCATCGGTTGATGTTGCAGGCAGCTCATCATCTTATTATTCTCAGCCAAGTTGATCAATGCTCTTTTGTTTCTCATACATTCATACATACACAGGAAGGATTAACAAACACATACATTGTAGGCAGAAAATCATTCTTTCATTCTTTCTTGATTCATCAGTATAGGCTTTTAGTTGTTCTCAGGAAAAATTCTAGATTTCACTTTGTAGCTTTTCATAGTCAAATTTGTTTGTATTGTTTGATTCTTTATGTAAGCTGGAATTCTTTTTCTATACTGTTATTGCAAGACTTGTATTATTTGTTTTGTATCATTATTGTTGGTATTTTTTATCACCATTTGGTTGTGCTGCTATAATGTGTAACGTGCAGTCTTATTATGATATAAACTCGTACGTTAAACAATCCCCAGTACTTTAGACCAATATTGATTTCCACTTGTACCACTTTTTTAAGATCTATATCATCTTAGCATATGAAAATATTGTATAGTTAATTGACAGCTTGAAATTTGGTTCAATTGGAGTCAAAGGTCTAGCAATTAAACCTGTAATAGAGGGATTCAAACTCAAAAGGCTGATATTTTATACACTGTTAATAAAAAAAAAATCTCCATTCTATCTGACATTTAGTGATGCTTATTTATATAGTGTATGTGAGTTTTAGGATCAAATATATCACATCTTAACAGAACTCCTTATGGAGATTGCCTAACATCCATTGTGTGTTACATGTTAACGTGTCCTTAAAATCCGCCATTGCAATATTAATTGGGGAAAAAAATTGAATTCTTTTTGCCCAAGTTAAAGTCGGTTGTACGCCACTAATTGCCACGAGGGATACAAAGTAAGAAATTGTGGTTAAAGATGTGTAAATACTCTACTTCCTTTTTCTTTTCTTTTTTTGTTTAAGCTTCTGAGTTGAAAGTTTTGATTAATAGGCTCTTAACTTATGTTAGATCAAGATAAAGTTTGAAAATTACTTTTTAAAATTATACAAGTTGTTACATTCAGGTGAAAAAGTGAAAAAAGAGAAAGAGCATACAGGTTTAAACAAAATGTGTACACAGTAGAAGCAGAACACAATGGATGATCAACCTATTTATATATGGTTTAGATATAAAAACGTGAGAGATATCTGCAAATTACAAGAGATTGCAGCTTTATGTGGATCATTTTCTTGCTTAAGGGATGATGAGCAGTAGTGTTACACCAAACCTCTCGTTCATGTCCAGCTCATCAGGTTCTTTTCCTCGCGGAGGTAGGAAGAGTAAGAAGACCTAATGTAGGTACGACCCTTTTCCAGAGGTTTCCTCTTGCACTGAGCTGCAAAATTGAGGTTCTGCGCCAATAGCTCAGACATTTAAAAGTAGATGAGCATCTAGTAATTGTATAATCATCCATCACTTGGCGTACATAAAGCAGGATTTTCTTGAGACACTGGTGATCATATCCAACCGGTTTGCTGAACGCTGATACAAATAATTCTTGGATTTTCATATCCACAGCGTCTGAATGGACTTGATTGTGAGTTGAGGTTCACAATTATCTAGTTGTTAAATTGGGATACAATTATCTTCCTTTGTTTTTGCCACTACATGATTCAATGGCATATTTTGGGCCAGAAGACAAACCATGGAGCTTTATTCTAAAGCTGTTAAAGGATAGAGGAAGTAAAATAAGAAGAAGACTATAGAATCTGCAAAAACAACCCAAGAAGCAGGCACCACTGAAATTACACATGATCGAAAACAAGTAAATAAATAGGGTACATGTATATAACAGTGTCACTATTATTTGATCACATAGAAAGCTTTATCATTAATGGTACACTGGTGAATGGCTAAAGCAGAGAGGTTCTTTTTTGTGGGGCTGAAATATTTTACTGCCATAGTGCCTACACTGAGACGTATACTTAAGGCATGCAGGTCAAACAAGAAAAAGGATCGAAAGCCATTTTCCCAGTGTAGAAACAGAACACAATGGGTGATCGACTGATTTATATCTGGTTTAGATATGAAAAAGTGAGAGAACCTGCAGCTCTCTATAGATCATTTTCTTGCTTGAGGGATGAGGAGCAGTGGATGTTCCTTCTGCAGTGTAGCACCAAAAAGCTCATTCATGTCCAGCTCATCAGGTTTTTTTCCTTGCGGTAGAGACCAGTCAAAGAAATGAATCAGTGAAGCAATGACCAATGGGACATGTCTAGTAGCCAGGGGAAGGCCAGGGCAAATTCTCCTTCCTGCAACAAAGGGTAAGAGTTCGAAATTGTTCCCCTTGAAATCCAAGGGGGAATTGAGAAATCGCTCAGGTTTAAACTTCAGCGGCTCTTCCCAAACGTTTGGATCCCTCCTGATAGCCCATACATTTACAAATACTTAAGAATTTCTGGGAATCGTATAATTCATAACTTGGCAGGTCTCAAGGGTAAAGGGGGGTGCAACCTCAGGGTTTCTTTTAAACAGGCTTGAAGATAGGGAAGATGTATGATGTGGGATTCTTTCATCAGGTCTTGGTTGATTTCTCTATCAAGTTCTTCACGAACATTCTTCATTGCTTCGTGGTTCTTTACCAATTCTGCCATCACCCATTCAACTGTTGAGGTACTAGTGTCTACGCCAGCAGTAAACATCTCCTATAACAACAAAAATGAACAGTATCATATTAAAAACTTTCGCAGAAAACTTTCAATGTCTATATGTGTAATGTTATATGTCTCTAGCAGACTCATCTGATATATTCCTTGTCTATACCTCACTCGAAAAGCATTAATACATACTCTTGAAACTCGCTTTAAGGGCGAAATATGTTGAAATTCACAAGCTAGCCAATGTAAAATTTTATCTAATGCTTGCCATGCCACACTTTATTAAGCAGAAATTACAGAGCATGTATGCTTAAGATTCATGTTGAGCCAATTCTATAGCAACAATTTGCTGCTCATGACTTAAATAGCCGATTCAGCAAATTTTATTTCACTTTGTTCCATTATGAGTTTATCGAAACAACCTTATTTAGATCATGAGTCTAGCTCTAACTTACATTCAAGCTTGAACAGATCATGAACAAGCTTTATTACTTCAATTAAAATAAGCATGGTGCAGGAAAGAGGATTCCACTAGGTTTTGTGATCTAGTGCATATATTTCGTGCATGGGGGATTGACGGTAAAGGGAAGACAGAGCGAGTCAGAGGAGAGAGCAAACCATTAGCAATTCCAGGATTCCATCGTTGCTAAAATCGTGGTAAACAAGAGTGTCCAAGAAATCGTGTTGGCTTGATGAAGCTCCAATTTTCCTCTTCCTTCTTTCTTCAACGATTGGCTCCCATATGGACTAACTTCTTTGCCACAACTTCTTGGCCTTCTTTCGTAAACCTTGAAGATCTAGCTTACTGAAAATTGGATAAAGATCTGACAAATTTGGTGCAGAAATCACTTTTAGAGCTCCTTTTATCAGGTCTTTCATCAAACTATCTGCAATCCCGTCCTGCAGAATGATCAAGTCTCTTGATAACAAAATGTTACTTTACATGTTAAAAGTAGTTGTAAAAGCTAGCTGGCCAATATTCACAACCTTGCCTTCATTTGCCTTCAAAAACTCCACCATTTCCATCACTTTTTTCTCTCTCAAACGTTCTTGAGACTCCAATGCTTTACCTGAGAAAAGCTCATTTCTGCATAATGTTCGTAGATATTTCCATCTATCATCACATTCCTCCCTCCAGCCAATTGATATATGGTTAAGTTCTGATCTCGTATATAGTAACGCATTAGGAACGTGTCTTCCAGATAAAGTACGATCATATGTCTTTAAGATTTCGATGGCAGCATCTGGTGATGATGCAACAACCAGATACTTAGTTCCTAGTTTTAGTGATATGAGAGGGCCATAAATTCAAGCGAAGTTAGTGAGAGAGACATGAGGCATGTTTCCTATATGAGGAATGTTGCCTAAGATTGGCCATGGAGTTGGGCCAGGTGGAAGTGGTGGTGTGCTTGAAGAAAACAATCGCTTGAAGTTCTTTGAGATGATGAAGAGTAAGGGTAAGAGGAGGAGCACAAGCAGGAAATACATATTTTCTGTTTCAAAAGGATGAGCCATATTCTTCATTGATAAATTTCAGTGATCACTACACATTCCTTAAAGGTTGATTCTGGAGTTGTTAGCCCTGAGTTCAGTGTCCAACTTCCTTGATATACTATTTTAAGAGAGAATTATTGAATATTGTACACATTAACGCGCGGGCAGGCAGATATATGGAAAGTGTACAGATGCGGGCGCTTGTGAATCACTAGGTAGGCAGTCATTATTTGAAAAAATCCAGGCTTGACATTGTGATCTTTAACACAGTTATGTGGCATCTGGAGAAACATGCATTACCTCAGATGGAAATGAGCACTCTTTTATTTATATTATTGAACCACCATATTTTTGTCTTCCTCTTAATAGAAGTAAAAGTTCACACATCTTTTATGGACCTAACTTACCTAAAGGAATACAAATCCAGATTCTTCTGTTTAATTGAAGTAACTCCAAGCGCAGGAAGTTGCAGACTTGTCAAAATCAGATTGATCACAAAGCAGCATTTTCAATTTCTTTAAATGAAGTCCTAGCTGGCTTTCTATCATATGTTTTTTTTTTTTTTGCTACTGAGGAGGCTTAAAGCCGTTTACATCAGAACGAATCTAGAAGAAGTGTCTCCCCTCCTATCTTTTTCAATCAAAATCTCCAACTGACCCCGTGCGTTGTCTAACTCTGTTAATCCAATAGGGGTCGCCTCAGGCCGAATTTGGCCAACTAAGTGGCATGTAAGTGAATGGATAGTTGAAGAGTGCACCAAGAAGTAGTGGAAGATATATAGTGAATCACCGTTGTTCTGGTTACAAAATGCTGCAAAAGAACATCTAAGATTTTATTCGATCTATTCAATTACATTATGTTGAAATATTTATCTTGAGCAACGTACTTATATCTTGAGCAACGTGCGTGTCAGAATTAGTCTTGAGCCATGTGTTGCTTAGAGCAGTGTAATGCATCTATTTTATAACTTGTTTGTCGTATTTAAACAACTATTGTATCACCCTCTATGATATGAAATTGTAAGAATGTATTTTTCAATATTTTAGTTTCTATTTGGTATCTAGAGCCACAACACAACAACGTTTCAACCAGAAAAACAAAAAAAAAAACAAAAAACAAAAAAGAGGAAAACTTATCTCAGAGTTGTCGTCGGCGTCGTCGTGCCAGCTCTCGTCTGCGCCGTCGTGCCGGCTCTCGTCGTCATCAGCGTCGTCGGTATCATCATCGTTATCGGCGTCGTCTTCGTCGTCATCCTCTTCTTCGTCGTCGTCGTCATCATCATCGCTGGCCAGCCAACTACAAGCTCTTGTTGCCGGCTGCTTCGCATCTAAATGCTGGCCGTCGGCTGCCATCTAGTCTTCGTCGTCGTCGCTGTCGGCTGCCATTTGTCGTCGTCGCCGTCGGCTGCCATCTAGTCTTCGTCGCCGTCGGATCAGATCTGGTCATCGTCGCCGTCGGTGGCCATCGTGCCTAGTCAGAAGTTTCTTCATTTGTTACTTTTGTCTGCTCAGTCCCTAAGAAGGATGAGAAGTATCATGATGCCACTGATGATAGTAGAAATTCCTAACTAAAGCTCGGATCTATGGTTGTTTCTTGTCTGCTAGGCTAAAAGTGTAGACCAGGTGTTGCAGTCTACAAACTTTGATCGAGTTGTAGCCTTCACAGCCGAGGATCCGGCGTCTTCATCATCAGCCAGCATGCTTCTCTATCCTCATCAGCCAGAGATCTTCTTTATTCTGATAAGTATCATTTTTTTTTTTTTTAATTTCAGTGTCTTATTTGCTTATGTGGAATTGTTGAGTTGTTATTACTATTTTTGAACCAAGTTACATATGTCATTTATGGAATCTGAAAAGGAACAACTCACTCAATCTAAGGGCATAGGAGAAATTAGTCAATCAACTATTACCTCACGTATGGACCTATCTCGTGAACCTAATACACTCACACAGCGAGTCACAAGTGTGTTATTAAATGGAAAAAATTTTCATACTTGGTCTCGTTAGTTCCGACTTTATCTTGGTGAAAAACGTAAAATTGGATGGATTTTAGGTTCGGAGCCTAAGCCGAAAGAAACAGATCCTTCTTTTGCTCAATGACATGCAGATAATTGTGTTATCTTGGGTTGGATGTTTAATTCTATGGAGGACCGAATCTATAATATGTTTATGTATCACGAGACAGTTCATGGTCTGTGGAGTTCTCTGACAAAGATGTATGCCCATAAACATCATGATTCTCGAATCTTCGAGCTTTATCGTGAAATTTCTCATGCTTCTCAGACGACTTTGAGATTCTCTGTTGCGGATTTTTTTGGGTATCTCCAAACTAGATGGGAAGAGCTAGCTCAATATGAGCCTTTGAGTGACTTTCCGAATGATGCTGAGATTGAGACTAAATGTCTAGATCATCGTTGGACTTATCAATTCTTGATGGGTCTCAAGCCTGAGTTCGAGAATCTTCGGACTAAGATTTTAAATACATCTCCTCTACCTTCTCTATATGAGGCATTCGCAATTGTGGATGGTGATGATCGAAGGCATTTTCTTCTTGCACCCGAACCCACTCAGTCTATTCCGGATCAGATGGCATTTGCTGCTCCTTCAGGTTCTCGACATACAGGTATTCGTCCATATTGCCAACATTGTCGGAAACCTGGTCACCTCATTGATCGGTGTTTCACTATTCACCCTGAATTAAAGCAACAATATTCTAGAAACCGTGGTGGTGGACAAAAGAAATGAGGTCCTCGTTTTGGAGCTGTAGCCGAATTGGCATCATCTTCAACCTCAACAGAACTAGTTTCTCCCCAACCAAATTATAATCAACTTCAGGCTCAGATTGCTCAACTTCAACTTCACTTGGGCCTCACTTCATCATCTGGCACCACGGCTACCCTTGCTACGGGTACTCTTACCGCCCTTCATGGTAAGTCAGGTCAACCGTCTTGGATTCTGGATTCCGGGGCCAATAATCATATGACTGGTGAGCTCTCCATTTTTTCTTCTCCTGTCAGTTCCGTAAATCAATCAGTTCAAATTGCCGATGGAACGTCTATTCCTATTCGTTGTCAAGGAGATGCTTGTTTATCCTCAGATATCACTCTTCACTCTGTTTACTATGTCCCCAACTTTGCTTATAATCTATTGTCAGTTAGTCGTCTTGCCAAGAGTCTTCATTATGCTGTTGTCTTCTTACCTAACAGTTGTTTCTTGCAAGACCTGACTTCGAAGAAGATTTTTGGCAGGGGGTATGAGCACGATGGACTTTACTACTTCGGCGAACCTCTAACCTCTATTGTACCTTTGTCCGGTCTACAAACCTCTGTGCCTCCAATTTTTGATACTCCTGTTCGCTCTATTCAAAACTTAGATTT
The DNA here is from genome assembly GCA_037974665.1 of Ehretia macrophylla. NCBI lineage: Eukaryota > Viridiplantae > Streptophyta > Magnoliopsida > Boraginales > Ehretiaceae > Ehretia > Ehretia macrophylla. Next base: position 7,874,953 of record CM075764.1, on the reverse strand, counting down.
GTGGCATGCCCGTTTAGGACATGCAAACTTTCAATATTTATGTTGGTTATTTCCATCTTTTAATAAAGCATGCAAGGATTTTAAGTTCAATTGTGTGACTTGTGAATTGTCAAAGCATACTCGTACTACATATATTCCTCGCATGCATCGGGCTCCATGTGCCTTTGACCTTGTTTACTCTGATATTTAGGGTCCATTTCCTATCACGGCCCTTTCTCACCATCGTTACTATGTTACATTTATAGATGATTATAGTCATTGTACTTGGGTCTACCTGATGAAGAAAAAATCTGAAGTCTTCACTCATTTCACTCACTTTCTTCAAATGGTCAAAATCCAATTCCACACTGTTGTCCGCAATATTCGGTCTGATAATGGTAGAGAATATCTAACCAATGATTTTCGGGCTGAACTTAATAAAAGAGGCATTCTTCAGCAGCTTACTTGTCCTTATACACCTGAACAAAATGGTGTGGCAGAAAGGAAAAATCACCACATTATGTCTACAGTTCGATGTCTTTTATCTGGTATGAATGTACCTCTATATTTTTGGCACCTTGCTGTTCTCACCGCTACATACATTATCAATCGCACCCCTAGTCGTGTCCTCAAAGGTCAACCACCCCTGCTCATTCTCAAGCCAAATACTGTCATATTTCCTATTCTCCCACGAGTCTTTGGTTGTACATGCTTTGTTCAAAATCGCAGCCCTACTCGTACTAAGTTAGATGATAAAGCTATACGTTGTATCTTTCTTGGGTACTCTTCCCTGTCGAAAGGCTATCGGTGCTATGATCCAGTGACTCATCACTTTCACCACTCAATGGATGTTACATTCCTTGAAACTGTGTCTTTCTTCTCTATTCTTTCCCTGCCCTTAGAGCATCTTCCAGCAGTGTCATATGCGGAGGAACCCCCATGTCTTCCTCATCCTATTCCTCTCCCTGATGCATCGCCACCGTCTCCCGTACCCTTGCCGAGCCCCAATGATGTTTTCCCCCTTGTCTCTTCTCCAGCTCCCTTGCAGGTATACTCCCGGCGTCCTCGTGCTCCCGCTCTCCTGCCCGAGTCTTCTTCGAATTCTGGTAACCCTCATTCTCCCTTGGTCCTTGCACTTTCCCGTTATCCCACTCGTGACCGACGCCCCCCTTCCCGTTACTTACTTTCAAGTAGTACTCATCATCCTATTGCCCAGTTTGTGTCATTTTAGGGTCTCTCCGATCAGTATAAATCGTTTGTTAGTCAAGTTGATTCAGTCTCTATCCGTCGCTCAGTTCCGGAGGCCCTACAGAATCCTTTATGGGTGACTACTATGAAAATGGAAATGGATGCCCTCCAGTAAAATCAGACGTGGGAGCTTGTTGATCTTCCGGTTGGTGAAAAGACTGTTGGCTGTAAGTGGGTGTTTAATGTAAAGTATCTTGCTGATGGCACCATTGCTCGATATGAGGCCCGTCTTGTCGCTAAAGGGTTTACTCAGGTACCAGGCAAGGACTTTGGTGCCACATTTTCTCCTGTCGCCAAATTAACTACAGTCAGGCTTATTGTCTCTTTGGCGGCCTCATATTCTTGGCCTTTCCACCAGTTGGATGTCAAAAATGCATTTCTTAATGGTGATCTCTCTGAGACTATCTACATGGATCCTCCACCAGGTTTTTGGGCTCAGGGGGAGTATTCAGGGAAAGTGTGCCGCCTTCGTAAATCTCTTTATGGGCTTAAACAATCCCCTCGTGCTTGGTTCAACCGCTTCAGTGAGGTGGTTCTTACTATGGGGTTTATTAGGTGCAATTCTGATCATACATGCTTTGTTCGACGCCATCCTCAAGGTCGGTGCATTGTTATATCAGTTTACGTGGATGATATTATCATTACTGGAGATGACACTCATGGAATTGTTCAGGTAAAACGTGACCTTGGATGATGTTTGATATTAAAGATTTGGGCAAGCTTCGATATTTTTTGGGTATTGAGGTGGCTCGAAATTGCCATGGTATATCTTTATCCCAGAGAAAATATGCATTGGATCTTCTCCAAGATACAGGCATGCTAGGTTGTCGACCTGCCACGACACCTATGGACCCCAATTTTAAGGTAACAGGGGAATCAGGAGAATTGTTAGCTGAGCCATCAGTATACTAGAGACTTGTGGGACGACTTATCTATTTGACTAACACAAGGCCAGACCTTACATTTGCAGTAAGTATTGTAAGCCAATTCATGCATGCACTTCGTACCTCTCACTTGGATGCTGTCTATCATATCCTTCGGTATCTTAAATCTTCTCCTGGACTTGGAATCTTTTATGCAACCGGTGTACAAAAAGGATTGTCATGTTACACTGATGCGGATTATGCAGGGTCAAAGAGCGATAGGCGTTCTACCTCAGGGATGTGCACCTTCCGTGGCAATCACCTTATCTCATGAAAAAGTAAGAAGCAAGCAGTTGTCTCACGATCTTCTGCGGAAGCTGAGTACCGTGCTATGGCCCAAGGAACATGTGAACTACTTTGGTTACGCTCTCTTCTGTCTGAGTTAGGATTTCCGGTGACCGACTCATCCACCCTGTTCTGTGATAATAAATCTGTCATTATGTTGTCCTCTGACTCAGTCCTTCATGAGAGGACACAACACATTGAGGTTGATATCCATTTTATTCGGGAGAAAGTTCGGTCAGGGGTTATCACACCTTGCTTTGTTACATCATCTGAGCAAGCGGCAGACATGTTTACCAAGTCACTTGGACCATCACCTCTCCAATCAGGTCTTAGCAAACTCGGGCTCGTCAATATCTTCGCCCCAGCTTGAGGGGGAGTGTTGAAATATTTATCTTGAGCAACGTACTTATATCTTGAGCAACGTGCGTGTCAGAATTAGTCTTGAGCCATGTGTTGCCTAGAGCAGTGTAATGCATCTATTTTATAATTTGTTTGTAGTATTTAAACAACTATTGTATCACCCTCTATGATATGAAATTGTAAGAATGTATTTTTCAATATTTTAGTTTCTATTCATTATAGCAAGTGGCTCGAGCTGAGATCTTTGATAGCAAGTAAAGGCATATAGACATGGTGCAGCAACAAATTGTTCGTAATTAAACAAATTTAGACAAAGAACAAGAGAGGATGCAGAAGGAACTGAACCAGCGCTGAAAGTAAATTCATAATTTCTGTGTTTCTTGACAAAATGATCTCTGGATGGATAGCTTCCAGAAAAAGGGTAGATGTCAGTTTAGTCACACACACAATTAAATACTGATGGATTCAGGAGTGCAACTGCTTTCTGATTCCTCAAATCAGAGGTACACAATTTCAGATTCACTTTGTGTTCAGGTTTTTCCTGTTGTCAGAATAAGCGCTCTTTTAGCCCTACTCTTTTTTTTAGCATCCTGCCACTCCTGAATTTGCAGGTTGCTTTATCTCTTCCCTCCCCGTATTCCCATTGGTCAACAAATTTCCAGTGGGCATTAAACTTCAAGAACAGAGAATCTATCATACCCCAGGAGATACAAAACTTACCAGAGGCAGAAGCAGAGGCAGATGTTCATGATGCAGTACTTCTGTAATACCTTTGGGAAATTGAGCCATCTGGAATGACAAAATCAGTAAGACCTAGATTCATAACCCAATGGTTACAGAATGCTGTTGATAGTATCAAGATCAACACTCAATAGGATGGCATGATGTTTAATTAGAAAAGAGCCTAAGTTATAATGGCATGAATGATAGAGTTGAGGAATATGAAGATTGTATTGATTCGTTTAAAGTCTCTTTTGTAAGTCAACTTCTCCTTGTGATCATTACTGAACATCAAAATGCCATTTGAGCTTAAATATGCAGGATGATAGCACTGTAATCAGTAAATCAAGAAAAATTAAGGTGCAATTGAACAAATCTCACTTTACTTGGTTAAAATTTATAATTATGTTGCATAAGACGAAAGTTTGCAGTGTTGCATTGATTATTTTCAGGGTTTAGGAACCAGGAGTGATGGTTGTTCTTTCTGCTGGTCAGACCAAACTTTTATTCTAGTTCATGGGTATCTTTTCCTTGTGGAATAGTACAGTCAAAGAAAGGAGTTGAGCTTCAAAATGTTGTGCCCTCCACCATTTCACTCCGGCACGTGGTTTCATGCACTGGGTGGGGCCCACAGACTGTGCCAAGTACGTTAAATGTCCCAGACGTTTTGAAACCAGAGAAGGCAGGACAAATAGGACATGTTTTGCAGCCATGGAAAGGCCAGGGCATGCAGACTGTCCTTCCTGCCAAGAGTGAGAAGACCCAATGTAGATACGACCCTTCTCCAGAGGCTTCTTTGCACTGGGCTGCAAAATGGAGGTTCTGTCCCAATAGCTCAGACATTTAAAAGTACTTAAGCATCTAGTAATTGTACAATCATCCATCACTTGTCGTACATAAAGGACACAATGAAGAAGCAGCAATAAAGCAGGATTTTGTTGACGCAGTGCTGATCATATCCAACCGGTTTGCTGATACAAATAATATCCACACGTCTGAATGGACTTTATTGTGACTTGAGGTTCACAATATAGTTTTAACTAGTTGTTAAATTGGATACAATCTTCCTCTGTTTTTGAACACTACATGATTCAATGGCATAGTTTGGGCCAGAAGACAAACCATGGAGCTTTATAGCTGTTAAAGGATAGTGGAAGTAAGATAAGAAGAAGACTATAGAATATGCAAAAACAACCCAAGAAGCAAGCACCACTGAAATTACACATGATCGAAAACAAGTAAATAAATAGGGTACATGTATATAACTGTGTCACCATTATTTGATCACATAGAAAGCTTTATCATTAATGGTACACTGGTGAATGGCTAAAGCAGAGAGGTTCTTTTTTGGGGGGCTGAAATATTTTACTGTCATAGTGCCTACACTGAGACGTATACTTGAGGCATGCAGGTCAAACAAGAAAAATGATCGAAAGCCATTTTCCCAGTGTAGAAACAGAACACAATGGGTGATCGACTGATTTATATCTGGTTTAGATATGAAAAAGTGAGAGAACCTGCAGCTCTCTATAGATAATTTTCTTGCTTGCGGGATGAGGAGCAGTGGATGTTCCTTCTGCAGTGTAACACCACCAAAAAGCTCATTCATGTCCAGCTCATCATGCATTTTTCCTCGTGGTAGAGACCAGTCAAAGAAATGAATCAGTGAAGCAATGACCAATGGGACATGTCTAGCAACCATGGGAAGGCCAGGGCAAATTCTTCTTCTTGCACCAAAGGGTAAGAGTTCGAAATTGTTCCCCTTGAAATCCAAGGGGGAATTGAGAAATCGCTCAGGTTTAAACTTCAGCGGCTCTTCCCAAACGTTTGGATCCCTCCCGATAGCCCATACATTTACAAATACTTGAGAATTTCTGGGAATCGTATAATTCATAACTTGGCAGGTCTCAGGAGCACGGCGAGGAATCAGCAATGGTGCAGGAGGGTGCAACCTCAGGATTTCTTTTAGACAGGCTTCCAGATAGGGTAAATGCATGAGGTGAGATTCTTTCAGCAGGCCTTGGTTAATTTCTCTATCAAGTTCTTCACGAACATTCTTCATTGCTTCAGGGTTTTTTATCAATTCTGCCATCATCTATTCAACTGTTGAGGTACTAGTGTCTGAGCCAGCACCAAACAACTCCTGTGACAGCAAAAATGAATACTATCACATTAAAAGTTTGGCGAAAAATACTTACATTTGTATATATGTAATGTTATATGTCTCTAGCAGAAATCACCGAACATATATTCTTAAGATTCATGTTTATTCTGTTATGAGTCTATCAAAACAATCTTATTTAGCGTAAGAATCAAGATCTAACTAATAGTGAGCTTGAACTGAGTATGAACAATCTTGCCTACTGCTATGGGAATAAGCAATGTGCAGTTCTCTCTAGTTAGATTAACGCACAAATCTTTTGTGATCTAGTGCATATATCTCGTGTATGGTTGAGGGGAGGGGGAGGGGGAGGCAGAGAGAGTCAAGAGGAGAGAACAAACCAAAAGTAATTCCTGAATTCCATCGTCTATAAATTCATGATCAACAAGAGCGTCCAAGAAATCACGTTGGCTTGAAGAAGTTCCATTTTTCCGCTTTCTTCTTTCTTCAACAATAGGCTCCCTTATGGACCAAGTTCTTAGCCACAATTTTTTTGCTTTCTTTCGTAAACCTTGAAGATCTAGCTTACTTAAGATTGGATAAAGATCTGACAAATTTGGTGCAGAAAGCACATCAAAAACTTCTCTTATCAGGCCTTTCATCACACTATCTGCAATCTCATCCTGCAGGCTGATCAAGTCCCTTGATAGAAAAACGTTACTTAACATGTTAAAAGTTGTTGCAAAAGCTATTTGGCCAATATTCACAACCTTCCCTTCATTCGCCTTCAAGAACTCCACCATTTCCATAACTTTTTTCTCTCTCAAACATTCTTGAGACTCCAATGCTTTACCTGAGAACAGCTCAGTTCGGCATAGCGTTCGCATATATTTCCATCTATCATCACATACCTCATTCTAGCCAATTGTCATATGGTGAAGTATTGATCTTGTATGTGGGAAGGCACTAAGAACATGTCTTCCAGATAAAATTCGATCATGTGTCTTGAGGATTTCCGTGGCAGCATCTGGTGATGATGCAACAACCAGATACTTAGTTCCCAGTTTTAGTGATATGAGAGGGCCATAAATTCGCGCAAAGTTCGCAAGAGAGACATGAGTTATCTTTCCCATATGAAGGATGTTGCCTAAGATTGGCCATGGAGTTGGACCTGGTGGAAGTGGTGGTGTTTTCGATCGCTTGAAGTTCTTTGAGATGATGAAGACGAAGGGTAAGAGGAGGAGCACAAGCAAGAAATGGATATTTTCTATTTCAAAAGGAAGAGCCATAACTTTCATTGATATGTTTCGGTAAGGGAAACTATTAAAAACGCTAAGACTCAGGTTAGTCAGCAATGAGTCAATAAATGCGTGCCACGTGTACGTAGTGATTGACATTGGAAAGCACTCACTAAAAGTGACTTTATCGAATTACCCTTTGTCTTATAAATGCAGAATTTATGGAATTGTGGTGGGATCTATTGAATTGATTTGGTGTCATTATTAAGATTGCACGTTTTTATTATTTTACCCCAACTAACTATGCGTAATTATTAAAATGAACTGGATACTAATATGCATATAGACAAAATAAGTATCAAAAGACTAAAATAGCCCTCTGCAACATTAAATGCAACCAAAGTCAATTTCCTTCCAACATAAAATAATCCCGCCCAAAGTTTAAGTCTGAAATGGTTAGTAATTTTTTGTATATGTATTATGTTTATCTGTTGTTTAAGTTTCAATATCCGTAGAAAATTATTATAATGCGTAATTGTCCAGTCCAATTAAATTTTAACGTAACTACTACCATTATACAAACATCAAATCAAATTAAATTGTGTCAAATGCAAAAAGAAATTTTAATGCATTATAAATATGAAATGGTTTGTAACGAATAATATATGGGGCATGTTTATCTGTTGCTTAAGTTTTAATATCCGTTGACAAGCATTACAATGCATAATGTCCAATCAAATTAAATTTCAAATATAACTACCACCACTAGATAAACATCACATCAAATTAAATTGCGTTAAATACAAATGAAATTTTTATGCATCTGAAATATGAAATGGTTTGTAAAGAATAATACATGTGGTATGTTTATCTGTTGTTTCAGTTTCGATATCCGTGGACAAATATTACAATGCGTAATTATCCAATTAAATTAAATATCAACGTCACTACCACCATTAGATAAACATCAAGTCAAATTAAATTGTGTTAAATGCAATAAAAAATTTAATGCATCTGAATGTTAATACATCTAACCATTCAATACTTTAAAATTCACGAATTGTAATAGCCAATTTTAGTCAAAGAGAAAGGAAGAAGAAGGAAAGAATATCAGGTTAGTTTTTTAGATAGAAAAAAGTTGTATTTAATTTTTTTTGTAAGTATTAGGAGTTTGTTTATTTGTTTCTTACTTACTATTTGTTAGTATTTAATTTATTTTGTACGTATATGTTGAGAGTTCGTTTACTTCTTTCGTAATATTTATTTTATAGTATCCCATTCTATTTTATTTCGTAAATTAGTTGATAGATTAAAAAAAATTCATATTTAATTTATCATGTAAGTATATAGAGTTTTTTTTTTTCGTAATATTTATAAGTTTTCTATCTGGATCTGATGTTGGTTCTTACTAATATGTAGTTGTAATTGTATGCATTTATGTACGTGCATTAGAAAAATTATTTTGTCCATACATTTACTTATTTGTGTGAGATATAGTCTATTTGATTTTTTTTTTTAGTAATATTATAAATTTGTATAATATATATTCTGTAAACTAATCTTTAGAATATATTTAGAATTTCACCATAATTTATAGTCTAGATTTTTTTTGTTTATAAAGAAGACATTACTAAAATGAATGCTAATTATTGTAGATATACAAGATGGATGGCGATTTTAGCAATGTAGATTTTGGTAAGATGACATTTGGGTCTGTAGAAGAGGCATATGATTTCTACAATAGCTATGCACGTGTGAAAGGATTCAGTATTAGGGAAGACACTATACAAAAACATCCAGTTACAAAAGTAGTAATGAATCGTAAGTTTGTTTGTTCTTGTCAAGGGTTGTGAAGGAAAGAATTCTTGAAAATGCCTGGTAGACAACGGGAACACCGTGCATTGACCAGATGTGAATGTAGTGCAAAACTTCATATAAAGCTTGATAGAGCAACCATGCGTTACATAGTAACTACCTTTGTTGACGAGCACAATCATGAACTTGTACCCAAATATAGTGTTCCCGAGTTACACTCGCATAGGCGCGTTGATGATGGGCATATAAATGCAACACATTCTATGCATCATGCCGGTATAAATCCTAGTAAAGTAATAGATTTCTTTAACTACAATTCCGCCGGATACAAGAACGTGGGTTTCACTAGGCCAGACTTGTACAACAAAATGTATTGGGATCGCCAACAAGAAATCATCGATAGGGATGCTAACATTGCGCTTGCGTACCTATACGGGAAGTCCGAAGGAGATCCAATGTTCTTTTTTGAGTACACAGTTGATGACAATAACCGGCTTGATAAATTGTTTTAGACTGATGGAAGGTCTAGGGAGGAATACGCAGTATTCGGGGATGTATTGATATTTGATGCAACCAATAAGACCAATTCGTACAAGTTTCCTTTAGTCATCTTAGCTGGGGTAAACAATCATCGCAACACATGCATTTTTGGTGTTGCATTGATTAAAAATGAGAGCATACAGTCCTATGTATGGGTGCTCAATACTTTTATGTCTACGATGAACAACAAGATACCATTGTTTGTGGTTACCGACGGAGATAAGTCAATGCAAGCAGCTATCGCCATTGTCTTTCCAAATGCGAAACACAGGCTTTGTCGTTGGCATCTTGGACGTAATGCAACCTCAAATGTGCATATTGATAATTTCGGGGAAACTTTTAGTAAAATGATGTCTCTCAAGTGTTCTATTGAAGAATTTGAATTTGAGTGGAGGAAAATGGTTGTTCATCACGGCATTGAGAATCACAAGTGAATTGTGGATGTGTACGAAATGAGACACATGTGGTCTGAAGCATACATTCAAGGTCAATTTTTTGCACTAGTCAAGAGTACTCAACGTTGCGAGGGTATGAATACATTCTTGAATAAGTTTCTTGTGAGCAATAGGAAGCTGATAGACTTCATCAGAGATTACCACAGAGGATTGGAACGCCTCTGAATTAACAATGTCAAGCAAGAAGTGTTGACAAACTATACGAAGTCGGTGTTGAGAAACTCGTGGGTGGAACTTGAGCATCATGTTGTTAGTGTGTTTACGCGAGCAATTTTCAAGAAGATTAAAAAACAAATTCAGTTGCAATCTATGCTTTGGCACGAACATGTTATCTCTCACGTCAATGGTAGTGATCGCACATATGTGGTAGCCGATTATAATAACAAAGGGTTATTTCGTAAAGTGTTATTTAATTGGGATGGCCTACTCATTAGTTGCGATTGTTTAAGATTTGAATCGTCTGGGATGATATGTAAGCACATTGTATACGTGCTCAAGTGCGAAGGACTGACGCATATCACACCATCTTGCATCAACCCACATTGGACAGCTGTTATTAGTGAGGACTTCCGTGATAAGAATGTGTCATCCGGCATGACTACCGAAATTGAGATGGCCTGACACGGTTACATAATCTCGAGGTGTAATGAAATGGGATACTATGCGAAGATGACACTACAAGGCTATACAGAAGTTGTTGATGGCATCGCAAAACTAACTACTCGTGCAAAGGATTTATGGCTGTTGAAGGATAATACTGATGGAAATAAGGCAGAATCGTCCCAACCTGTGGAATTTGAAGTTTTAGATCCCAAAATTGCCAAACCAAAAAGGACAAGGGATAAAATTAGTCAAAAACAACGTGCACCGAAACGTTGTAGGAAATGCGGGTTGGTGATATTATTTATTGAATTAATAAAGGATGATCAATTTTATTATAATTATTTACGTGATGTGATCTTGTAGGAGTATTGGACACCAAGCAAATACGTGTCGTAAAGAATGCAATCATGCATCAGAGAATACTAATTCAACATACTACGGCTTGAACGATAATCCTACTCAATTCATAATGCCAGATTTGAGGCATAGGAATAGTAGTATTAACTTGTTTGGGTATGGTTACGATAATATATCACTATGATATGGAGATACTGGTAATTTTGTTATGAGCCAATTTTTTACCACGCACGGTGATAATGCTTCATCTAGTTCGTCGTTTCATATGCCAATTTTCCGACCCAATTGATCAATAATCAGGTGATTTATGAAATTTATTCGTAATTATTTTGTTAACGATTTTTGTCTTTGATTTTTGAATTTTTGGCGAGCACGATATGGCCAGATATTTTGCGATTTGGTGCATTGATGAAATGACAGGACATACTCAGTACATTAAATGCTTCTTTCACACAATTACAATATAACCCTTTCACTATCGTGTTGAAATTGAAAAGTAAAGGCTATTTTAGTCTATTTAGAACATATTCTTATCTTCTCTCTCCAATTCCCAACGTACCAGTAGTAGTCTTTTCTTTCTTTCTTGGAAACTTACATCTTTCTGATCTAATTTCTCTCTCCCTCTTCATCCTTTTTTTCTTTCCCTCTCTCTCTTAAAACTTTTTGTCTCAAATTTTTTCTTCTTTGTGCTATCATTGTGGTCCTGATTTAGAGTTTCATTCATTCTCCGTGAAAAGCTTGCTGGTAAAGTGGTTGTGGTTTTCTCGTCTCGGTGAGTGTATATCTTTTTTTTTTTTTTCTTTTTTTTTTTTTTTTTTGTTAAGGCTATCAATTTCTTGGTTGACCTTATGGATTTTCTTTTGCTTATTTATGAATATACTCTACAAATATTGACTTAATAAGTGTTGGGTTTTTTTTTCCAGCTCATTTATCTCATATATCGTATAGATCCAGTTGTTGTAGTTCCATTTCCTTTTATGTTTTTTGTTTACCCATTTTGGTCCAAATGCTCAAACGTGTAGCTCTATAGCTGGATCTTGTCCTTTTTTTTAGAATTTTTTTTCATGATTTTTTAGTGTTGGTTGAGCATGTGTTTTTGTTTGCCTAAAAGAGAATATACCCCATTGATCTTGACCCTAAAACTGGTATTCTTGTTTTTTGATTTCTTGACCTCAAAAAAATCATCAATACCAATTTTTTTAGCCAACATATTGCTAAGGAGATTTGATCATACTAAATAAAAAATAATGTGTGGCTGACCTTTCATTTCTAGTGTTCTTCTTGCACTTGCGTTGGTTATCAATATTTTCATGCATTTTTTAGTGTTCTTTTTAATCAAGATTGGGGTTCAGTTCTTGTATTTATTTTATGTATTTTACAAGTCATTCAAAGGTATGTAATTTTTATTTCTTTGGTAAAACTTGTTTATAAGCTAGAAATCCCGACTGTAAAAGTGTCTAATACACAAAATTTTTTGGTTGACTTTGTAGTTACATGTGTCTTTTGGCTTGTAACATGAATCATGTCAACAATAAGCGGACATAGGAATTCAAGGGGTAGGTATAGGAATTCAAGGGGCCTGTTGATTGATTTGCGATGCACAACCAAAAGATGTCATTTTTGCAGGAGGACAATGGATATCCTTGTTGTGCAGGATGAGAAGAAGGAGTCGATAGGGTAGTTATACTATAAATGCCATCCATGTGACTTTTTTCATTGGTGTGACCTAAAATGTATATCTTGGGGCAGCATTGGAGAGCTTGTTGTTCCTCTGACTGGTGATAGTAGTGCAATGGAGTTAGATGAATGTGATAGTGATAAGATCACATACCCCACTCAACGCAATAGCCAAGATGTTGATTCTATGAAAAACATGCTGAAGTTGCTTAGATTTTATCGTTTTGGTAATATATTTATGTTGATATTACTTATTGTGTTGAACTTGAAATGATAGTGTAGTAGGTTGTAATATTGGTTGTTAATATTTTGCTTAGAATGATGTAACCAAAACGTTGCTTAATGCAAACACATTTTGACCCGGAACTAAAATTATATAATTTTGTGTGTGGATGATGCTCTAGTCAAACAAGTTACAAGGTCGGAAAGGTATCAGCCCTACTAAAAATTTTGCTCTCTCAAAGTTACAAGGTTACAAAATTTCTTATCATGTCTAAATGCTGCAAGCAGCAGTTTCCCATAAGTCAAATATTTTCACAGTTATAACATAAGATATAACTGTGGAAAGCCATTACTAATATAAAATAACTCAACACACCATCCAAACCCAACTCAAATCAATTCCAATTCAGAGAAATTACCCACTTCACATACTAAAAATCAACCCTTTTCATAAATAATATCATATTAGACCTTCAAAATAACCCAAACGAAAAAAACAAAATTTGCAATCTTTACACAATCATTTCAATGGTCAAAAGTGATCATACATGTAAATGAAAAAACTTTACAATAGGGTTGTGCCCACTTGACCTATTTACTTACAATACCAAAAATTGATCGCTATATATCCAAAGATTTGACCAAAAATATGGTCAATTGTCGGTCAATCTCCTACTTCAACATATTTTTTAGATTTTCATAGTTGCAAGGATGTCGCCAAAGCATTAGAGCCAATCGCTCTCTTTCTTTTTCTCCTTCATGTGTCGTCAATAAACACACACTCTCATACGACTCCATAAGCAAGCAAACATACAATCCGCAATCCCAACCATTGTCCTGTCGTGGGATCCATGCAGGTTGTTCATGTCGGAATTTGGTTATACTTGACATCCTGTTATATGTAGGCCCGTACGACTCTTTGAACATTTTGTCCATATATGTAATCTGAAATTTAAAAGTAATGAATTCCAAAAAATCAACACCACAATGTACAGTAAGTAGTACAATAGAAAATAACTTAATCCAAGAAAATTTGCCACACGTCCAACATCATAATCAATCGATTTTTCAGTGCTAAGTTTCGTAAATGTATCACATGTCTTGATGGATTGATTGAGAAAGTCAATGACACACAAATACCAATGACTTTGCCCATGATTAATTGGTATGTAAATCTACAAAAATACATATAAATCACAGTAACATAATAAGTATGTAACTACTTGTAAAAGACATCATTAAAATCAAAAGATGGAATAAAAATAAAAACAAAAATTACCTCCTGGCAATCACATAATGATCCTGCGAATTTCTTGTCGAAAAAATTGCTTTTCATTTTTTCGCAAGTGGGTTGATTTTTAGACAAGATATGTTGCTACAACCAATAATATCTCACCATTAATTAAATTAGTTTATGGTATTATAAGTAAATTTAGTACAACCTTCAAATAAAGCTCACATACTGAGACGAGTGTAGGCAAATACCACTTTGGTAGTTTAAAATCCTTCAAACGTGCATTGTATGTCAAATACCATGCCACCGTGTCTATAATCTAAAAAAAAATGATTACATATGGATAAAATGTCAATAAATATGTCTCGTAAATGTGAAGAGATTAATGAAAAGTAGATAAAAGGTCTCATAAAACACCCACACTTCCAGTTAAAAACTTAATGGGTTCAAGGCCACGGATTTGCTTCCTTGTAAGGTGCCCCATTTTGTCGCTTACAACAACTTCCCTATGACATTAAAGTAAAAAACCATATCATTGCATTGGCTGAAATGTACAAATCACCTAGTAGTATAAAAAAATGTTGTAGTGTATAGAACTTACTCAGGAGGCAAATTGGATGAAAATAAAAATGACAACAACTTTTTATTGTCCTCCATATAATCCAATGCCAACTTCATATGTTTTGGTGCTTCAGTACTTCCTTCTGTCTTACTTCCCACTTCAATTAAAGTAATATTAACATTCTTAGCATCTTTTAACTTGGCATCATTGTTGATTCGAAACAAACACCTACGAAGATTCGGATTGGACTAACTTGCCGCATTACCCATGTTAAAAGGAGAATTGCACGAGGCAGATTCCTCACATTGAGCAGGTTACTTTTTGGCCAATACCACTTCCACTTCAGTCCAACAACCTTGTTGAAATTTATGAGAATCATCGCCAATAGTTGTTACATGAACTTCTCCATTTTTAACAGCTTCATACGCTTTTTCACTATTATCTTTCTCAGCTTTAAACACCAAATCACCCCCTAAATCACCATCCTTGTCAACTCCATCATCATTACCATCATTACAATCATTACCCTGATCACAATCATATTCATCATCAGCATTATTACCATTATCACCATTACCATCATCACCATCAATATCGTCATCACCATAATCACCATCATCCTCGCCAATCTCATCATCCGTATCATCCAACTCATCACTGTGACCCCCATCGTCACCATCATTACCATCATTCTCTACAACAACTACTCCTAACAGAATACGCTTAATGTTTTCAACCTTACTAAAAAAAGCTTTAAACATATTTTTCATTTTTTTCACCTCTTCTGTCAACCCATCAACCTTGTTCTCAACTAATAACAACCTATCTTCTATTCCAACTTCTGTATCACCACTTTCACCCGTTTCAGAAACTAGAGAAATTGATCGATCGCACTCATAGCCTCCATACCTTTCATATTGCTTTAACCTTGTATTTACATTTTTGTTGGTCCAAAAAGCAATAGAAGGGCAGAGATTATGGGGAGAGTGTCTCTCATGAGCAGGATTGAATTTTTCGAAGAAGAAAATCTGCATAACAAAATTGAACAAGTTAATACAAGTAATTACTATCATATTAGTAATTACTTAAATACAAATCAAACTCACGAAATAGTATAATTCTCTTACCACCAAAAGAAATAGACAACCACCAACGTAATTTTGTTCCAAATGTCTTGAATGTTGGATTTCATCTGCCAATGAATCCAACACAAATTTTGACCAATTGAATTGTGAAATTGCATCAACATTTTTCACCGCGTGCAACATCTCCTTTTTCACTGCGAAATTAGTTATCGGGCATAACAAATATCCTAAAGCAAATATACAGTACATTGCTTTAAATTCTGGCCCAGCGCTCTTGCATTCCTTAATCTTACTACTCAACTTGCCCAATGATATAAGTGATTTAAAAACCTCAAACATTTTACATAATTCATCAATCTCATTGTTCGGGCCCTTGCAAACTACAGGTTGTCCTCCACTGGGCAAACCAAATATTCTCCCTACATCGGTGGAGTTAACTTTACTTCATGCTCGTGGATCTCCAACGTACTTGACCCAGGATTAAAATTATCCACTAGCCACCTACATAAGGGATGCTTCAAAACGGTGCATTTCAATTGCAACAAGCCCCCAAACCCAATACTTTCAACAGTAATTTTTTGTTCTTCAGAAAGACTATTGTTTAATTCAACAATCTTTAGCAAGGATAATCGGGTATGTAAATTATCCTACAACACCAGATTATAAGGAACGATATAAATTTCAAATCATCTTTAATAGGAAAAAAACTACGTTGTGATTAATTTCGGATTACCTTTTTGCCATTGTCCATGAGTCGCTTCCTTTTTTTTCGATATTCATCAGAGCTTTTCTTACCCATTTTTTCATATTGAATTTTCTGGTCCGGCTTAAGCTCACGCCATTCCCGACCAATTATTCTCCTTACTTTGTCATCTATCTCCAATGTTGGTACTTCTTCTTTCAGTTCCTTGTATCGCTCCTTCCTACAAAATAATAACAAATCTCAATTAATATTCGCTAACATAGTTCATAAGTAATGTAAACGACATACAACACTTACATATAGAATCCGAAAGCATTTGTTAGCCTCTTTACTATCTTCAAACTAGGCTCAGCTGCTATCTTTCTCTTCTTCTTCGATGAAGATGAATGAGGACCCGTCTCTCCTAAAGATGAACTTCTTCTTGTTATCACCATTGTTGCTAAAATCATAATATTTTTTATGTCATATTACATATATCAAGTTCAAAACAACAAATATAGGATGCACATGTACCGATTTTCATATGTCAACTACATATATTGTCTTCAAAGAGTTTTAAATATTGTTCTTAGTGCCATTCTTTCCAGAACTGAATAATTTCAAGACACATAAATGGTGTAAATGATGAGGTACAAATCAATAATAAAAGATACACATATCTCCCAAACATAAAGATATATACCGAGAGACGCAAGCTTTAAAATAATCAAGATAAATAAGCTTTCTTTTGCATTCTACTTTTGCCATTATGTGAATCGGTTCTATCTCTCAATTATTTTCCAGTCACATTGAACAAACATTTTGGAACCAATCCTAAAATCTATCGTCATCAAACTTCAACAAGAGTATTCAAGCTCAGTGATTGCAAACTAGGAGTGATGCTTAGGAGCCATGGAGGCCATAATTATGTTTGCTGCTTTATCGCCTAGCTTTAAGCATACATATAATCTCTTCCAGTCATTCTGAATGATTCTAAATCGATTCTTAAAATTGTACAATGGAGCATGATGAAGTACGCAACTAAATAAGGGATAAGTCATACAAATTGAATACGATCCATCAATCAAAATCCATTCAAGAATCAACTAAAGAAAAGTGATCTTTTATCACGGAGGTTAGCTACCTTCCAGCGGCCTAATAATCAGAATTGCCCTATGTCAAAAGAAGATCTTCAAGACAAGATCAGAAAAGGTAGTACCATAAATGGAAGAAGCAAAATAACTTGTTTAAGTAAAACAAATTCTTTGTGTTCAGCATCTGGCTTATTGTGAGAAGCCACAAATACTTCCCATTATTACAGAAATAACGCTTGCTACTTTAAAATCAACTCGTATCATAACAGGAGTCTACTTTAACAATAAGGCAAGCTTCTTCATTCAGCTATCCCACAAATTAATGTCGACTCTGTGCAGAAAGATGCACTCATATTTCTTCATTCATATATACTACAAATTAATGTCAATTCTATCAAAAGCATTGCATTGCATTGCTTCTGTCTTTGCAGAACCGCATATAGGACAAAAATGCATATCAAGTAAATGATCACATCAAAAATTGTAGTTCCATGGTACTGTGTTAGAAGATAAAATTGCTGCTTTATCGCCTAGCTTTTAGCATACATATAATCTTTTTTTTTGGCAGGGATGAAGCACGTTCAACCAAAGAAAGATAAAGACGTAGCTACTTTACGATGAGCAGGGTTATAACTTTCACTTAATCTAAAATTTTGTTAAAAATATGTGTATTTTAAAAGTATTTTTATGCAAAAAAATTAATTTAACCCCATAAAAAAAATTATATACATAAATATTAGATCATATGACTTTAACCGTACAATAGAAAGAGACGTAGCGACCAATAGAGAACTCTTTTTGCATCCAGAATATATTTCAAGCACAAAACATTCAATGAAAATTGGTGACAACTTTTGATAGAAAACAAGTACTTTAATCAAGAAAAAGGTTGTTCCTATTCCAAAAGGGAATAGGAATTAGTCATCTCATCGTCGATAATACTGATGTTTATAGCAAACCAAAGCAAACAACAAACAACAAAGATGAAGATGAAAATAAAAAACTTACAAGTGATGGAGATGGCGGCAACGATGATAGAGATCAAATCAAAGACGAAGATCAGCGACCAACCTAGAAGACAAGAGAAGATTATGGATGTTTCTGATCGTTAATGGCAAAGATAAACAGTTGAAAAAACCCTGGAAGATGAGAGAGATGAGAGGTCTTTGTGATAGATTTTTTTTTTCTAAATCGTTTGTGACATAATTGTTGGCAAGGATAAGATGAACAGTGTTTTTTGCAGGTTTGAAAGACGTTGATTTGATTGTTGCTTGAGGCTTTGGTATTGTTCTCGTAAGACATGAAAAGGTCAAGAATGTAATTTTACTTTGAGGGTAAAGTAGACTTTTGTCTGTGCTCATCATCTTTGAATTGAGGGGTTAGTTTAGTCATTATACAATATATATTATATTAAAAAAAAAATTAAGGCCCAGCTGTCCAGACGTTTTGGTTAGTCTTAGCGTTTTTAATAGTTTCCCTTTAGTAAGGAACAATTGTTTGATCACTTCTGAGCTTGTTTGTCACGTCCCCAAAATTTACAGGACCAAACTCAGGGATGTGATGTCGCGAGTCTAATAAAATTTCTCTTCTTAAACCCGTAAGGTTCTAATATCACAATACAGAAAACTGAATTCCACAAAATTCTTTATTAGAGCGACTAAAACTCTTAATTAAATCAAAGAATACTTCTGAATATATATTACAAAAAGACGACATTTTACAACTAATATTCTTTCTAAAACTATTACTGATCTCATAGGGTGGCCTCTAAACCCATGCATCCCGTGCAGCTCATTAACTCCTACCTCTGCATAATTGTAATAAAATAATATAATGAGCGAAACAATGCTCAGTAAGAAGAACACCCGGAGTCAGGCTCTGAGGGTTATCCGAATAAAAAAATGTAATATAGAAATAGGAATTAAATCAAAGACGCGATACAAAGTCAAAGTACAAAAGGGACGAAACTAGCTAACTTACACTAGATTAGAACTGAACCATTATTCGATCAATACAAAACATACGCACAAGCTAATAACTGAAGTATCGTATAGGCTGACTGTATTTTCAAAAAATAAATATCTTACTTTTCAAAATATAAATATCACATTAACATATACCACGTAAATATCACCTAGAGCCGTAATAGTCATAGCTAAATCACAGAATGGCTACCTGCGACCTCCGTAAGGTAGAGCGTTCCCCACCTACGGTACAAAGCTAAGTATACGCGGCAGTTTTACCCGTCGATAGGTGTCACAACTCTAGAGATAACACATAACAATTAATACATTGAGTCATCAAATAATAACATAATTAGTACTTAAACATCACAGTCCCCTACTTCAAATCGAGTACGAAGATTCTGAATGACAAGTGGATCGGATATGAATCAACGAATTTCAGAATATGAGGCATTAAACTGAAACAATAGGGAGAGAACCAAAAGGGATCTAGGTGCAAGAGAGTTGTCCAACTTACCTTAATCAAACCATAAGTTAATTCAACTTTCCTTTCTAAAGTGATAAGCATATTGCTAGCTTGAGCTTGCTGCAAAATAGTAGATATACTCTATAATTTAACATGTATTTAAGAAAATAACTTAAAAGATAACAAGTATACTTTAGCTCATAACTTATGACTACATTTTATTGATTAATCAAAACTTGCCCAAATCCTTCGATACTATCTTATTTTCTGATTGTTGATTGCATACTTAAAGTGAAGTATTTACTAATTAGTCCTCAACGTTAAAATCATTCACGTCAAAATCATCCCCGCCACCTTTCCTTTGCTTGTTCTTATATTGGCTTATCCTTTCATTTTCTTTTACTTTCTTGCTTTATGTTATCTTCCTTTATTTCTTACTAAACGCATGGCTGATATAATATCTAATTAACCCCCACCACTACATCATATCCCTATACATTTATTCATAACACACGCACACAAGCATATATAGAATCTCACACACACAAAGGGGAAACAAAGTAACATGAAATGGGGAAAAAGTAGAGTGAAGTGGAGGAAAAAGTATAGTGGGGGTAATGATGAAAGAAATGGTAATGATGATTTGGACCACAAAAATAATAATAAAAAAATGCATAAGAGTGATTAGATGCCTCATTTTGTTTTGTTGTTACCATTTCCTTCATGCTTCACTCAAACATTTGAAGAATCCTTAGGCAGGAGGTTCATCAGGTGAGGTAAGTGATTTAATTCATAGGCTAGAAAAATTTATCATAAGGTTTGAAATAATTTATAGAATTAATTATTGATGACTTATTTGGTAATAGAAAGTTTGATTTATGTGTTTAGGAGATTGAAGTAGTGACTAAATTTTGCAGTATTGTGATTTGAGAATTTTTGCTTTGGGATCAAAGAATAAGTGAAATTCATCTATCTTTCTCCAAATATTTCATATGCTTATCTAAATTATAGATCCGTGATTTGTTCTCTATCGTGCTATATTGTTTGATTAACATATGTTTAATCCGAAATTAGATTTGATATTTTATTCCGTAAGATCTCTTAATATCAGTCTTTCCTTAAAGGATCAATCTCGACATTTAGTTATTTAGTGATCAAGTTCATATGAAAGTGTTAAATAAGATTATTTTTGTTATTCTATTAAATTGATCGAATTTTAGATATTGTGTTATTGTTAGATTTTGTACTTTTAATTGATGTTTTCATTTATCTTTATATATCCATAAATGAGTTTGATTTTAAAATAAAGTACTAGATCTTTATTTCTCAATTGGCTGAAAAGTCCTGATATTATGTTACTCTTTAATCTACAAGAGAAATGGAAACATTTTGAAATGTTTGAATAAAATAAAAATATATATTGTTAAAGTCACTTACAATGAATTTTCAAAGTCACTGTAAGTGACCTTGTGACTTTTAAAGTCACTTACGTGACTTCTGTTGAAGTCACGTAAGTGACCAGCAAAAGTCTCGTTAGACGATATATATATATAAATGATTTTATTTGTTTTATAAAGAGAATAAAGTAATATTGAAATAAGTTGATTTTTATTTTATATGATACAGTTGTGAGATTCAATTTCTTCAATATGTACTAAAATTTTATTTATTTATTTTTAGTTGTGAACGTAATTTCTTTTAATTAGTTATGTTATGATTGTCCCCAAGTTAAAGAGATATTCTTAGAAATTCTGTGGGTATTGCAATGGTTACCGTCGAATGACTTCTTTGTATTTGTTAATTTTTCACGTAATCTTTTATCTCTGATTATGTATGTTATTTATTCGTACTTGTGTAATTCGAATTGTATCGATACTATTACGGTACTATGATACAAATATTGTTAATGTACCGCTTTAGCGGGTACTGTTACCGCTACAAGTGAGTTGGATCTAAATTTATTATTGAACCGACACTGTACGGGTTAAATGCAGTTACTGAACCGACACTACACGGGTTAAATGCAGCAACAACTATTTCTATATATTTTGTTTATGAGTCGTTTTAGTGACTATTCCCTTACGTTCCACTAAATGTATTAGTCTGTCAATTATTAACCAATTGTTATATGTATAACATCTATTGTGAAATTTGTGAATTCCAATCAGAAATTTCATGACTCAATCCTCAAGTTGTATTTTTATTGTGGATTGAATTCCCTTACTGAGTTTTCGTTCGCTCACTACTTTTGTTTTCGTCTGCTTTCTTTGCAGTTAAAACAGAATAAGCATTACATCTGGGAGCTGGGTAGAGTCACCCGAGCACGTCGATTTAGTGGCATGAAATTTACCTTATTGAATGTTATTGGAATTCGGATAGAAACTTTAATTGTGACATTTGGGTTTGATTGTATTAGTTTTGAGGATATATTCTTTATGACTATTTGGAGATTTGGTTTGTAATCGAATACGTATGATTTGATTGGATGTCTTTAAATATTTGTGATTTAGTGGCTTTGATTTAAGTGTTTAATAGATGTGCGCCTAGCGAGCTTTAGGGATCTTATTCTTTTAGCACGCGGCATGTCACGTGTCGAGACAGTGTACAAGTGTGAAATTTCAGGGCGTGACAGATATGGTATCAGAGCTATAGGTTATGATCATTTGAGGACTTGTGGATTGGGTAGCTAAATTTTTTGTTGCGTATTAAAAGAGTGATTATGATTAAATTTATTATTTTGATTATAAGAGTGTTTAGATTTTTATTTATGATTTTAGAGGTTTGAATTGTCTCTTGCAGGATTAGTATCTAAGAAATTAAGTTTCGAGGACGAAACTTTTTTAAGGAGAGAAGAATGTATTACCCCAATATTTTTTTAGTAGTAAAAAAAAAAAAATGACAAAGGAAGATGAGTTTGTTCACATAATGTTAATTGTTGAAGGATTATTCATAGTGGCTCTCATTTTTTGTTTATTTTTACTTCGAACTAGTATTTGGAGTAAAAATGTAAAATCAGTTAGAAGTGTTGCAAATCGAGTTATGCGCCACAGATCTAAGTCTTATTGTTAGGTATGGGTGTATTTTGGTATATTTCAATCTCGGATGTGTTAAAATTTCAAATATTAGTTTTCTTTTTGGGAAAACAAAATTTGCATTTCAGTCATCCTTAGTATGTATCTCATTAATTGCTCTAAGTTGTAAATTTACCATACGTATTGATATTGTGGTCTATGATTCTGATCAAGACTTTGAGGTTCTGATGATCTCGTAAGTATAATTGATTTTTGGATTCAAGTTCTACAATCAGGATAACCATTGGAAATGAAACAAATGAATTAGAACTTTCAAGATAGTACAACTTGATGACTGCTTGGACGATGATTTTTTTTTAAAAGTATAGTCATTTGAACATTTTAAATTAAGCCAAAACTATCTGTAGCATCAAGTAAGTTCTATATGGAGTGCCTAGGTATGAATGTGTTATTTCCCGGAGTAATATTCATAGTTTTTGTTGTATAGAAGATGAATTTATGATTGGAGTCTTATTTTGTCTTGTTATGATCAAATAAAAGGTTTAGATGCAGGTGAAGTATTATTGGCAAAAAGAATACATGTTTGAGATGGTAAACTATACCCGAATATTTTGATAATAAGTGAGGACCATAGCGAGTGCTAAAATTAATTGTGAAATTCTTTTCAAGTTACCTTATATATCAATTTGGATTTAGTTATCAAATATATAAGTTTGAGTATTATGTGGTAATTGACAAAAAAAATAAAAATTATTACGTATAGGATATTTTGTTATCTAGTTTAAGATTGGATTAGATTTCTGGAGAGTATGGATACGATTTTGCTTATAATTTGGTTCTGATGTTTAGGAATAATAATCATGTGATTGAGGAATTGGCTTTAAATTTTTGTACCAATTACATGTAATGGGAATAAGGAATGAATTCAACATCCTTACTTTTGAGTTAAATAGTTGACTTTTGGGTTCAATTGTTACGGTTCGGATGATTATTAGAAATTGAATATAGCAGTCAAAACCCTCAACTTGATGAAGCTCGGTGTAGCTAAGTGGATAAATCTAGGTGGGATATTTGGACTTCAATATTTTAAGATAAACAAATCTATTTGTGTGATCAAGCTAAGTTCTATACAGTGAACTTAAGTGTGAACGTTCCTACTTATGATGTGATCTTCATAGTCTGTTTGATTGGAAGATGAACAAATGATAAAAGAGTCTTAGTTTTGCCTCATTATGATCAAATGGAAAGTTTAGATGCATTGAAGTAGTATTTGCATAAAGGATGCGAGTAAAGAAATGATAAACTAGATTCGGATATTGAAGGATCAAAGCAAGTAATAAGATGATTTGCAAAACTGTTCAAATTTACCTTTGGTATTATTTTTGGAGTTAGTTGTCATGTGTGAGTTTATAGATTGTGTGGTAATTGTGGATATTGGAGCTAATACACATATTATAGTGGAATTAAGGATACACTGTGGGCATCTAAGGAAATTCTCCAAAGAGAGTTATTATAAATATTATAGTAAATGTTAGAAATACTTCAGAGACTACTATTATTGTGTAATGGATAAGAAAATAGTAGTGAAGTCATTATGGTACTTGTTTTTCCTATAAGGTTTGAGATTGAAAGATTTGGCATTGCTTAGAATTTGACTTGACATATATATAAATTGTTAATGTGTTATCTTTTAATTGTAAGTTAGCCTTGTCTTCCATTATAATTCCATTTTGGAATGTTTTAAATGCTATGTCCATTACTGTGCCGAGAGTTTTGTGTTATATCAGCTATGATTCTGGGATACTATTTTCAACCCAGTTATCAATCATTTTGGAATGTTTTGAATACTATGTTTGTTACTGTACTGAGAGTTTTGTGTTATATCAGCTATGATTCTGGGATATTGTTTTCAACCCAGCTATCAGTTCTGATTCTGAATTGTGATGCCGTTTAGCTATGCTGGAAATTTAATTGTTGTTCTCTCCTATATAACGTTTGAATTTGTCTTATAAGAGATTGAATTAGCAACTTTTAATAGCACTTAATTAATTGTTGTTTGCTAATCTCGTTGTTGCTCATTTGACTATTGAATGGTTGATTCACTTGAATGAACATAACATTACATCAAAATTCTGTGTATATTATGATGTTTGATGAGTGTGAATGATCAGTGATTTAGTAAAGAAGCCTCTGATTTTCGATTAGTGGATAAAACCAAAATGATTATGTCTAATATCAATAATTCCTTTTCTTTTTGGATCAACGACAAATCTTAATTGTTGATTAAGTTAAATCCTATGATGCAGGCTCATACAATTGTGTTGACTTGATAGAATGATCTCTATAGTCTATGTTAGTCCAAAGAATGACACATTATAAGAGCTTTGTTCCAGTTTCATATGATAAAATAAAAAAGTGTTGATGAGTTTATCCACAGTGAAATAGATGACTAACCTTATAGGTTCACATATTTTGTGAAGGCTTTACCTATAGGAAATTGACAAGGTATTTCTGAAAGGATTACAACTTATCAGGGATTCTATATCATTGTTTGCTAAGCTATCTAGTTGTCTTAGTATATTGGAAAGTATTTGTGTATCATTGTACATATATTTTCAAGCTATGAAGTTTGAGGGTTGAGTAGTGGACTACTCCAGGTTAAGTGTATTGACTATTTGAAAAATTATCAACATTATTATCATAATTGGCTTTGGTAGATAAGAATTTGGAATCTTAGTGCGTGGCACAAACTGGTGAACTTATCAGGTTCTACTAATCTCTAAGTGGAAAGATATTGAGATAGAACTTTTGCCAATAATGTTCACTAAGATGATTATCGTACTTGTGGTGTCTTAATATAATTTGGAGCTTTAGTTTGAGAATTTCTCAATTTGAAACATTTTAGTAAAGGGACAAAAAGGAAATGGGATTTTGGATCTTACGGAGCCTGCTCATGTACAATATGATTATGAGGACAAAACCTCTTTTAAGGAATAAGAGGTTTAATGACACTTCTTGGACAAATAGCCAAACCTTTTCGCACTATCGTATGTGATGGTAAATTGGTGGAGCAAATCTTGATAAACAGAAGTTAGTGGAAAATTTTGAAGAAGACATCATTTAGCTTAGTACGACAACACGTATAGCCTTTATAAGTCAAAGATAGACATACTTTATGACCAAGTATGTACGCTACGTTCTTTTTCATGCTCCCTAATGCAAACCACTAAATGATTGGAGTTTTGATAGGAGACGAAAATGGATAAAGTGTCAAGGTATCATATTGTATAGTTCAATGGCATAACTTACATGGGAACTCAAGTATGAAGCAAGAATGAAGTGTTCTTTCTTCTTTACTAATTAAGGTAAGTTTCGAGGACAAAACTTTTATAAGGGAGGAAAGATGTAATAGCCGTGCAAATCAAACAAAAAAAAAGTAGAATAATCAAAAAGGGAAACAAAGTAGCATGAAATAGGGAAAAAGTAGAGTGAAGTGGAGGAAAAAGTATAGTGGGGGTAATGATGATTTGGACCACAAAAATAATAATAATAAAAAATGCATAAGAGAGATCAGACGCCTCATTTTGTTTTGCTGCTACCATTTCCTTCATGCTTCACTCAAACATTTGAAGAATCCTTAGGCAGAAGGTTCATCAGGTGAGGTAAAGGATTTAATACATAGGCTAGAAAAATTTATCATAAGGTTTGAAATAATTTATAGAATTAATTATTTATGGCTTATTTGGTAATAGAAAGTTTGATTTATGTGTTTAGGAGATTGAAGTGGTGACTAAATTTTGCAGTATTGTGATTTGAGAATTTTTGCTTTGGGATCAAAGAGTAAGTAAAATTCATCTATCTTTCTCCAAATATTTCATATGCTCATCTAAATTATAGATCCGTGATTTGTTCTCTATCGTGCTATATTGTTCGATTAACGTATGTTTAATCCGAAATTAGATTTGCTATTTTATTCTGTAAGATCTCTTAATATCAGTCTTCCCTTAAATGATCAATCTCGATATTTAGTTATTTAGTGATCAAGTTCATATGAAAGTGTTAAATAAGATTATTTTTGTTCTTCTATTAAATTGATCGAATTTTAGATATTGTGTTATTGTTAGATTTTGTACTTTTAATTGATGTTTTCATTTATCTTTATATATCCATAAATGAGTTTGATTTTAAAATAAAGTACTAGATCTTTATTTCTCAATTGGCTGAAAAGTCCTGATATTATGTTACTCTTTAATCTACAAGAGAAATGGAAGCATTTTGAAATGTTTGAATAAAATAAAAATATATATTGTTAAAGTCACTGTAAGTGACCTTGTGACTTTTAAAGTTACTTATGTGACTTCTGTTAAAGTCACGTAAGTGACCAACAAAAGTCTTGTTAGACGATATATATATATATAAACAATTTTATTTGTTTTATAAAGAGAATAAAGTAATATTGAAATAAGTTGATTTTTATTTTATATGATACAGTTGTGATATTCAATTTCTTTAATATGTACTAAAATTTTATTTATTTATTTTTAGTTGTGAACGTAATTTCTTTTAATTAGTTATGTTATGATTGTCCCCAAGTTAAAGAGATATTCTTAGAAATTCTGTAGGTATTGCAATGGTTACCGTCGAATGACTTCTTTGTATTTGTTAATTTTTCACGTAATCTTTTATCTCTGATTATGTATATTATTTATTCGTACTTGTGTAATTCGAATTGTATCAATACTGTTACGGTACTACGATACAGATACTGTTAATGTACTGCTTTAGCCGGTACTATTACCGCTACTAGTGAGTTGGGTCTAAATTTATTACTGAACCGACACTGTACGGGTTAAATGCAGTTACTGAACCGACACTGTACGGGTTAAATGCAGTTACTGAACCGACACTGCACGAGTTAAATGCAGTAACAACTATTTCTATATATTTTGTTTATGAGTTGTTTTAGTGACTATTTCCTTCTGTTACACTAAATGTATTAGTCTGTTAATTATTAACCAATTGTTATATGTATAGCATCTGTTGTGAAATTTGTGAATTCCAGTCAGAAATTTCCTGACTCAATCTTCAAGTTGTATTTTTATTGTGGATTGCATTTCCTTACTGAGCTTTCGTTCGCTCACCACTTTTGTTTCCGCTTGCTTTTTTTGCAGTTAAAACAGAATAAGTATTACATCTGGGAGCTGGATAGAGTCACCCGAGCACGTCGATTTAGTGGCATGAAATTTACCTTATTGAATGTTATTGGACTTCGGATAGAAACTTTAATTGTGAGATTTGGATTTGATTGTATTAGTTTTGAGGATATGTTCTTTATGACTATATGGAGATTTAGTTTGTAATCGAATACGTATAATTTGATTGGATGTCTTTAAATATTTGTAATTTAGTGGCTTTGATTTAAGTGTTTAATAGATGTGCGCCTAGCGAGCTTTAAAAATCTTATTCTTTTAACACACGGTATGTCACGTATCAAGACAATGTACAAGTATAAAATTTCTGGGCGTGACACTCTTACTGTTATCTTTTTAACCATTCTCATCACCAAAATGCTTAACGATAACCCACGCAGCAGCTTTGAGATGTTAAGTGTGGTTATGACTAATGTTATATGTGGCTAACTTATAAATTGACGTGTGTGTACTATAGTTGGATGTGGCTGACCGGAACCATGCAAGCATGAGGTGGCATGCAAACATACATCTTTATCTTGCACTCTTTATTGTCTTTAGCATCCTTATTCCTCATTCTCCTAGAGCCAAACACGCGCCATGCAGTAACTTTGGGATGAAGACACCAAGCTGACTCATCTTACTTATGTTTCTTTTCTTTCTTTTATTCTTTGTAAGGGGCGGCTCCTCAAATGGTAAAGAAATTATTTTTTTCCTGAATGTCAAATTATCTCCAAAACTATACTTAATCAAAATAAATCCCACTCAGAGTTGGAATAAATTAGAATTGAGACAAAAGAATATTCAAAACTCGATTTTCTCACCTTGTAAACAGTTCAGACACACTCTATGAAAATAGTCATAATGTTTTTTAGGAACCTCCAATTGATTCACCGTTTGAAGTATTAAAAATTAGACTCGTATAGCTTTCCAACCATATATAGATTATCATTTAATTCATTCTCAATTGCTACATTTTTAATTTCAAATTTAACCCTAAATTGATTCGTAACTTTCAAATATTTCCGTCTTCTTTAATTAATCTTGTAATTAAACTTTAATCACTTCTAAACTTACACGTTAACTCGAATATAATGAAACGTAATATAACAATTATTGTTAATGGGTTTTTTTTCACAATCTCATAACTTATTTTTAACTCGCGTTTGGTTGGAATATTACATTGTTAGCCCCGAGTTCAATGTCCAACTTACTTAAAGAGATATTATACGCGAATTACGTGCAAACAGACAGATATATAGAAAGTCTACAATGAGGGCGCTGGTAATTCACTATGTATCCATTTTTTGTCCACCATTTTTTTGTCCTTTTTTTTCATGAAAGTCAATTTTTACACATTTTTTATGGACCTAACTTGCATAAAGCAATATAAATCCAGATTCTTCCGTTTTATTGAAAGTAACTCCAAGCACAGGAAGCTGCAGGCTTGTCAAGATCAGACTGATTCAATAGCAGCATTTTAAATATCT
This sequence comes from Ehretia macrophylla, assembly GCA_037974665.1. Lineage (NCBI taxonomy): Eukaryota > Viridiplantae > Streptophyta > Magnoliopsida > Boraginales > Ehretiaceae > Ehretia > Ehretia macrophylla. Next base: position 7,845,632 of record CM075764.1, on the reverse strand, counting down.
TCAAAAGAATTCCTAACTAGCTTTCAATGGCCATACTTTTCCAAGGGCCTAGCTTTCTAGGCTATGTAATTGGATTTGAATCCCCTCCTAATATATGGCGTTGCGTTGTGAGGGAGATATCCCAATGGATACAGAATCCTGTTGATGAAGTGACGATCAACAACAGGTGGCATGATCATATTGTGAGGAAAAGTCTTTGTCATGATGAAATAAATGAAATGACAAGAGTGGGGGAACAATAAGATGGTAGAGTTGTTCTCGTCTTCTCCTCTTGCTCATTACTTTCAACATTAAAATGCCCTTGAGTTGAAAATGCAGGAGGATAACAATGTGGTCAATCCAAGAAATCTCAGTATGCTTAGTTAAAATTTATAGTTGTAAATCATATAAGACAATGAGTTCGCAATCATGTGGAACCCACCCACATGTCTTTCGGCTGCCTAGTTGAAAAATTTTCTAATCAAAGAAATGACCAGAGGATAGAGACTGAGCTAGGGGACAAGCTGAGGTTCCATTGAATATGAAGAAGCTAAATTGATTGTTCACCACCAAAAAATGTCTTGTGTCCACAACCAACACCTCCAGCCCAACCCAATAGGGAAACTAAGATTGCATAATGTTTGGCAACATTAATTGGGAAGTGACTTGTAGTTTTAACCAATTGGGAAGCTAATCTTTTTCGGGACACGAAAATTTTTAATTGGTTTTAAACTATAATCCTTGATAAATACATATTCATCTAGTTGATAATTGCTATAACTAATAAAAATAATCAGTAAATTTCATTCGGATTTTTAAAATATTTGTGAACTCGTGCTTTTTATATCATGAGCATGGAATCTTTTTCACGAATTAGTCTCGAAATTCAAAATCAAAGTTTTTATTTGTTTGTTCCTACAATTTTCATGGCAAAGTAAGACATAAGAAATACATTAGAACATTTTTTTCTTCTTCTTTAGATTAGGACATAACTATGCGGACATTAAGATTTTCTATTCAAAGCATCTGGCTTTTTCCTTTCTTGCTCACTTGTATGGTTATTGGAAAGAAATGGGCTATGAATGTGATTGCTTGATCTTTCGCAAACTAGAACCAACTGCTTATAACGGGCTGAATAGCTAGTCCGTTTTGGATCATTAAAATTAAGAATACAAACACAGTATAAACTTACTTGGAATGGCCTGGCCCAGCCCAACGTTAAATAGAGGTACGACCCTTCTCCAGGGGCTTCTTTGCACTGGGCTACAAAATGGAGGTTCTGTCCCAATAGCTTTGACATTTAGAAGTAATTGAGCATCTAGTAATTGTATAATCATCCTTCACTTGTCGTACATAAAGGACACAATGAAGAAGCAGCAACAAAGCAGGATTTTCTTGAAGCAGTGCTGATCATATCCAACCGGTTTGCTGATACAAATAATATCCACACGTTTGAATGGACTTTATTGTGACTTGAGGTTCACAATCTAGTTTTAACTAGTTGTTAAATTGGATACAATCTTCCTCTGTTTTTGAACACTACATGATTCAATGTCATAGTTTGGGCCAGAAGACAAACCATGGAGCTTTATTCTAAAGCTGTTAAAGGATAGTGGAAGTCAGATAAGAAGAAGACTATAGAATCTTCAAAAACAACCCAAGAAGCAAGCACCGCTGAAATTACACATGATCGAAAACAAGTAAATAAATAGGGTACATGTATATAACTGTGTCACTATTATTTGATCACATAGAAAGCTTTATCAATGGCAGACTGGTGAATGGCTAAAGCAGAGTTCAGCAGGCAAGATAGGGGTTGGGGGGCGCGTACTGAGAGGGGTTTTTTTGGGGGGGTTCAGGCAGAGGATGTGAAAATCCAGAAATTTTTTAATTTCCTTTGATTTACATAGTGCCCACACCGAGATGTATACCTAAGGCGTGCAGGTCAAAGAGGAAAAAGGATCAAAAGCCATACAGGTCTAAACAATCTGTACTGTGTAGAAACAGAACACAATGGGTGATCGACTGATTTATATCTGGTTTAGATATGAAAAAGTGAGAGAACCTGCAAAAATAAAGGAGATTGCAGCTCTCTATAAATCATTTTCTTGCTTTAGGGATGAGGAGCAGTGGATGTTCCTTCTGCAGTGTAACACCATAAAGCTTATTCATGTCCAGCTCATCAGGCTTTTTTCCTCGTGGTAGAGACCATTCAAAGAAATGAATCAGTGAAGCAATGACCAATGGGACATGTCTAGCAACCATGGGAAGGCCAGGGCAAATTCTCCTTCCTGCACCAAAGGGTAAGAGTTCGAAATTGTTCCCCTTGAAATCCAAAGGGGAATTGAGAAATCGCTCAGGTTTAAACTTCAGCGGCTCTTCCCAAACGTTTGGATCCCTCCTGATAGCCCATACATTTACAAATACTTGAGAATTTCTGGGAATCGTATAATTCATAACTTGGCAGGTCTCAAGAGCACGGCGAGGAATCAGCAATGGTGCAGGAGGGTGCAACCTCAGGATTTCTTTTAGACAGGCTTCCAGATAGGGTAAATGCATGAGGTAAGATTCTTTCAGCAGGTCTTGGTTAATTTCTCTATCAAGTTCTTCACGAACATTCTTCATTGCTTCAGGGTTTTTATCAATTCTGCCATCATCCATTCAACTGTTGACGTACTAGTGTCTGAGCCAGCACTAAACAATTCCTGTGACAGCAAAAATGAATGGTATCATATTAAAAGTTTGGCGAAAAAATACTAATATGTATATATATGTAATGTTATATGTCTCTTGCAGAAATCACTGAACATATAATCTTAAGGTTCATGTTTATTCTGTTATGAGTCTACCAAAACAATCTTATTTAGCGTAAGAATCAAGATCTAACTAATAGTGAGCTTGAACTGAGTATGAACAATCTTGCCTACTGCTATGAGAATAAGCAATGTGCAGTTCTCTCTAGTTAGATTAACGCACAACTCTTTTGTGATCTAGTGCATATATCTCGTGTATGGTTGAGGGGAGGGGGAGGGGGAGGCAGAGAGAGTCAGAGGAGAGAACAAACCCAAAGTAATTCCTGAATTCCATCGTCCGTAAATTCATGATCAACAAGAGTGTCCAAGAAATCATGTTGGCTTGAAGAAGTTCCATTTTTCCGCTTTCTTCTTTCTTCAACAATAGGCTTCCACATGGACCAAGTTCTTAGCCACAACTTTTTTGCTTTCTTTCGTAAACCTTGAAGATCTAGGTTACTTAAGATTGGATAAAGATCTGACAAATTTGGTGCAGAAAGCACATCAAAAACTTCTCTTAGCAGGCCTTTCATCACACTATCTGCAATCTCATCCTGCAGGCTGATCAAGTCTCTTGATAGAAAAACGTTACTTAACATGTTAAAAGTTGTTGCAAAAGCTATCTGGCCAATATTCACAACCTTCCCTTCATTCGCCTTCAAGAACTCTACCATTTCCATCACTTTTTTCTCTCTCAAACATTCTTGAGACTCCAATGCTTTACCTGAGAACAGCTCCGTTCGGCATAGCGTTCGCATATATTTCCATCTATCATCACATACCTCATTCCAGCCAATTGTTATATGGTTAAGTATTGATCTTGTATATGGAAAGGCACTAGGAACATGTCTTCCAGATAAAATTCGATCATGTGTCTTGAGGATTTCCATGGCAGCATCTGGTGATGATGCAACAACCAGATACTTAGTTCCCAGTTTTAGTGATATCAGAGGGCCATAAATTCGCGCAAAGTTCGCGAGAGAGACATGAGGCATCTTTCCCATATGAAGGATGTTGACTAAGATTGGCCATGGAGTTGGACCTGGTGGCAATGGTGGTGTTTTCGATCGCTTGAAGTTCTTTCAGATGATGAAGATGAAGGGTAAAAGTAGGAGCACGAGCAAGAAATATATATTTTCTATTTCAAAAGGAAGAGCCATAAAATTGTTTGATCACTTCTAGCAATACATTACAACTTGCTTAGTTAAAATTTATAATTGTAAATCAATGAGTTCGCAATCATGTGGGATCCACCCACATGTTTTTTTGAAGAATTTTCTAACACAAGTGACTTTTCCTTACGGAAGAGTACAATCAACAAGGAGGACATATTTTGCAGCCGTGGAAGGAAAATGGCATGCAGATTGTCGTTCCCGCAAAGGATCAGAACATCCAAAGTCGGACTAATCGCTTCGTGGTTTGGACTGTGAAAGGGAAGTAATGAAATGTCTTGTGCCCACAACCAGCACCTCCAGCTTAACCCAATAGGGAAACTAAGATTGCATAATGTTTGGCAACATTAATTGGGAAGTGATATATAACACTTGTAATTTTAACCAATAGGGAAGCTAATCTTTTTTGGGACACTGGAATTTTTAATTGGTTTTAAACTATTATTTTTGGTAAATACATGCTCATCTAGTCGATAATTGCTCAAACTAATAAAAATAACTAGTAAATTTCATTCAGATTTTTAAAATATTCGTAAACTCGTGCTTTCACATAATAAGCATGTAGCCTTTTTCATGAATTAGTCCCGAAATCCAAAATCAATGTTTTTATTTGTATGTTCCTACAATTTTCATGGCAAAGTAAGACATAAGAAAGACATTAGAACATTTTTTTTTTTTTAAGATTAGGACATCACTATGCGGACATTAAGATTTTCTATTCAAAGCATCTGCCTTTTTCCTTTCTTGTTCACTTGTATGGTATTGGAAAGAAATGGGCTATGAATGTGATTGTTTGATTTCGCAAACTAGAGCCAGCTGCTTATAACGGGCTGAATAGCTAGTCCGTTTTGGATCACTTAAATTAAGAATAGAAACACAGTACAAACATACTCGGAAGCGCTTGGCCTGGCCCGGCCCAACTCTAATTGCCATGGTCCTTTAAAATCACCATACCAAGGTCATGTCGAGAAAATATGTCTTAACTTCACCGTGGGAGGAAGAAAGCTGAGAGAATACGCTTTTATTTATTGTTCATAGTGGATTGATATTCTGCTTTCTTTCTTTTGCCAAAGCCCCTCTCTTCCGAATGGTTACAGGACTAGAGCGAGTTGTACAACTGCAGAACTTCCCCTAACATTGGTTCCAAGTCCCTTTGTAATACCCCGAACTCGGCATATAGAGAATAATACCTATTTGCATTTAATTAGGTTTTATTTTAAATGCTAGCATAGAATTATGTGTTTACCTTAACGAATTCATTCATTTTTAGCACTATTTTCATAATTCTTCAAAATATTCAAATAATAGTTAAATTAATTATTTAAAATGAATATTAGCTAACTTATTAATTATAATACTCGGTTTCATTTTATTGACTTTATTTACCTTGTTTTCAACTAAATGAAAAAGCAGCTCCGAACCCCGAGCATGAAAATTTTCTGTTTATTTTTCTGAATTTCATATTTTTTCCTTTAATACTTTTTATTTTAGAGACATACGTTCATTGAGTTTGTGAACATAGCATATCAAAAGTAACGGGGAAAAAAAATTTAGTGAGCTTAATGAATAGTATAAAATTCCAGCATTTTCATTAAACTATTTTTGACCCATTTGCATAAAACTTGAACCATTTAGCATTCTATTTAAACCATTTACTATCTACTTGACCCAAATACCCTATCCATTGACCAACCCATGACCCAAACCCATTGCCTTCTTTTATAACCCAACCCATATAAAAAAAACACACAAAAAAAAAGATACAAAAAAAAGCTCAAGGCTAATCTACCATAAGAAAAAAAAAGGGAAAAAATAGAAAATGCAAGAATTGATCTTTGAGCTTTCTTGGAGTTGATCAAGAGCTTTCCTAGAGCATCATCAACCTTTCTTCTTCTAGCTTTGGTGAGGGAGTTTTCATCCTTATATGTATTTTAATTATTTTATTGTTCTTAAATTATGAAAATTAATAAAATTGCTTGAATTTACGTGCGCTTATTGATTGTTATATTGTGTGCAAGGGTAACCTATTTTGTTGTTTCTCAATTATGTGCTTGTTGGATTATCTTGTCTGTTATCATCTTGAGTTCATTGCATTGTGATTCCGCAACCTCATCGTTCGGGACGGATGCGATGGGCCGTTCTGAGCGGCATCAGGCTTGCCAGTGTTGGTTGCCCTAGCTTTGTACCCTAGTCCCTCACTCGCCTGATATGGAGTATGCCTGGGGGTGTGGGTTGTAGGATCGGGTACCCATTGGTGTTTGGGATGCTGGTATATTGAGATTGAAATCGTGGTTCGTGGTTCGTGATTTGAAGAGTTGGAGTGATAAGGGTTATCGCATTGTATCCTTTTTAAATGTGTGGTATTTCCTAGTTTAATTGCTTCTTAATTGTTTAATTGCTATCTTCTGTGACTAACTGTTGCATTGCACGAAAAAACTTTTCGAAAACCTCCCTGGTTAACTATTTCTCTCCCTCACTGAGTCTACATGCATTGTATGCTCACCCCTCATTTCTAACATTTTTTAGGTAAAGAAGTAATTGGGTCCGTAGAGGAAGTTCAGAAGCTTCATTGTTTGCTTGTAGTTGTGGAGGAGTATTTTGTGTGTTATGATGTAAAGTTTATTGACATTACAAGTTGTATGTATTTGTATTGTCTAAAGGGTTGTAATATGAGTTAAAAGATATGTATAATTAGATAGTTGTGGAGGACATGTAATAATTGTAATGTTTTACTTTATTGTTTAAGTTAAACTTGCATGCTTGTGTGGGATTTAAGGGAAAATGATTAATGACTTAAATTATAAGAAAGCTTAATTGATAATGTTAGAGTGGTATGTTAAGCGGACTAACAAGATAAGATTTCAAGGGTTGTCAAAATGCATGCTTGTGTGTTTACTATGTTGTAACGGCCAGGGAAAAAAAAATTTGTTATAAGAATAAATATAATTATAAATAAGTAAAATAAGTTGGTTCAGTACTATTTTAGTGGGATATGTTTCCCACTCAGACTAAAATAGTGGGCTTATCCTATGAGTGAGGGTTATCAGTTACAACATAAGACCCACATTGAAAAAAAAATATACGTTTAGCGTTTTAGCAGAATCCTAACTCTCTCTCTCTAAACCTCATATCAGACGCTCAAAAAAAAGAAAACTTGGGTGCAAAGTACTATACAGGAGAACAACTTGAAGAGAAACCTTGAGGTTTAATTGGTAAGAACCTAAGCCACATCTTTGTTAATTGTTTATTGTAGGGTTTTCACAATAAAATATGCGTTAGAGTGCGTGACCTATGTTGATGAAAGATTGTAATAGAATATGTTCATGTGTTTTTTAAGGTGAAGAATCTTGTGAAAGGTCGTGTTTATCAAAGTTAGAATTTGTTAGGTTTAATTACTGGACAAGAGGTAAGTAGGAAGACCTCTTTTTCATTACCTAATTCCCTTTAATTTTTGGAGTTATGATTTGTGAGATTTGAAATAATCTTGATTTATGAAGTTACTGAATTATTGTTTCCTCGGATGTATCGAATTTTTGGTTAACAGTAATTTGTTATGATTCTTGAGAAGTTTAAACTGAATACATGAAAGTTATGCCTCTTTTTCTTGTAGTATTATTCTGGTTATATTTTATTAATACCATCTGTCTGCATAACATGATTCTTAAAATTTTTTTTTTTGCAGTGAATAGTACCTATACTATTCACGTAAATAGTGACCTAGTCACTATTCACATGAATAGTGACTAGGTCACTATTCACATGAATAGTGACTAGGTCACTATTTACCTTTTGGTGACCAACAGGTCACTGGAAATCCATTCCAGTGACCAGTGGGTCACGAAAAGGCTAAGCAGGTCACTGACTAGTGACCTGCTGAATATATTGTTCAACGTTAAAAAAAAAAAAAAATTCTTTACACTACTTTCTTCAAACTTAACAAAATTATTTATTTTCAAATAATAGTTTCTTTTATTTCAAAACCAAAGTGTTATTCTGCTTTTAAAACAAAAGAAAAGAAAACTTGGGACCAATTAATGTGTATTTGTATGTGTATTCATGAAGGTTTCAACATTTTTTTTTTAGACTGGATAAGAACTACTTTGAATCACTTGTGCCATATTTTGGGGCTGTGACCTAGCTGGCAGGTATAGCGAAATTTAAACCCTTTCTCAGTGGGGTTTGACATACACTGAGTTTTGGGATTGTGCACAATCTTTTCGTTGGGATCCCCTTTCGCTTGTGATGGTTGAGGGTTGTTTGCCTCTTTGGATATTTCTTTGTAGTTGGATATCTTAGCAAGGGTTTTAGGATATTTTCTTGCGTTTAGATTGTTTTTGTATTGCTATTACTATAGTATTCTTTATGATCTCATTGTCATTGGAGAGTTTATTCGAAGTTTCATGTTGGAGATTAACACATATTATATATTGGTTTAGATGCTCTGCAAGTTATTGTTCCACTTGTGGTTTTCGTCTTATAGTAAGTTTCTTGAGATTTAGAGCCTTGCACACTTAGGAAATATCTTTTTTCTAAGTTCGCGGCGGTCTCGTTCCTAAGATTCACCTAGGTAAAATTTAGGGGCGTGACATATGTCTTGCTTAAGGCTCGGATGGCCTTGAAGCTGGGAGAAGTTATGGAGTTGAAGTTGGAGCATGTTGTTGAGAATGTTGTGGAATGTGATTTGTGGTATAGCTTTTGTTTATAGGTAACCAATTAGGCCTAGAAACAGGAAAAACTCTGTCCGTATTTCCTCATTTTCCGTGACCTTGGGTTTTGGATTGGGGCTCTGGTCTCGTGAAGGATCGGGGTGTTACACCCTTAGCTACTTGGCATGGACCAGACATCAGCGATTATGGACAAAGGGGAAACAAAGTAGCATGAAATGGGAAAAAGTAAAGTGAAGTGGGGAATAAAGTAGAGTGGGGGTAATGATGAAAAGCATGACAATGATGATTTGGACCACAAAAAAAAAAAAAATGCATAAGAGTGATCAGACGCCTCATTTTGTGTTGCTTCTACCATTTTCTCCTTTCTTCACTCCAACCATTGTAGAGATCTTAGACAGAAGGTTCATTAGGTGAGGTAAGTGATTTAATTCATAGGCTAGAAAATTTATCATAAGGTTTGAGATAATTTCTAGAATTAATTATTGATGACTTATTTGGTAATAGAAAGTTTGATTTATGTGTTTAGGAGATTGAAGTGGTGACTAAATTTTGCGATTTTGTGAATTGAGAATTTTGCTTTGGGATCAAAGTGTAAGTGAAATTCATCTATCCTCCTCCAAATATTTCCTATGCTCATCTTAATTGTTATATTCGAGATTTGTTCCTTTTTATGTTATATCGTTTAGTTAGTATAAGTTTAATCCGAAAATGAATTTGATATTTCATTCGTTAAGATCCCTTATTGTTATTTTTTTCCTTTAAGGATTACTTCGGACTTTGAGTTATTTAATGATTAAGTTCATATGGAATTGTTAAAAAAAATTATTATTATTTTGGATTTTGTTCTATTAAATTGACCAAATTTAAGATATTATGTAATTGTTAGACTTTATACTTTTGATTGTCCTTTTTAACTTTCATTATATCTTCAAACATGAATTTGATTGAAACTATTGAAATTAAAAGATAGATTTTTAAACTTTTGAATATAAAAGATTGAAAAAAAAAAAACAAAGAAAAAAAAAATGAAAGTCACTTAGTGACTAACGTCTCTGGTCATTCGGCCAGAGACGTTAATATATTATCGATATAATTTTTTTTATCATTATTAATATATATATATATATATATATATATATATATATATATTTATATATATTTTGGACATTGTATATTTTATTTATTTTATAAAAAAAGTTAAAAGTAGTATTTAAAGAGTTTGTGTTATTATTCTATACATTTTAGTTGTGGAATTAAATTCCATTCATTACGTAAATAAAACTCCTGTTATTTAGTCATATTATGATTTTATCTCCAAGTCCGGATAAACCTTTAAGACCTCTATTGTATTGTTTGATTATCGTCTAAAAGCTCCTCAGTCTTCGTTAACTTCGTACGTGTTATTTTATTTATGATTTTCTATATCATAAAAATTTTCTTATAGTTGTGTTACTTTAGTTGTACCGATACTGTTACGGTACCACGGTACAGGAATTGTAACTGTACCGTTTTAAGCGGGTACTGATACCGCCACTGTATGAATTGGGCCCAAATTTATTACTGAACCGACATTGTACGAGTTAAATGCAGTCACAACTATTTCTATATATTTTGTTTATGAGTCATGTTAATGACTATTCCCTTTTGTTCCACTAAATGTATTGGTCAATTATTAACCAACTGCTATATGTATGACATCTATTGTGAAATTTGTGAATTCCAGTCAGAAATTTTTTGACTCAATCCTCAAGTTGTATTTTTATTGTGGATTGAATTCTCTTACTGAGCTTTCGTTCGCTCATCACTTTTGTTTCCGCCTGCTTTCTTTGCAGTTAGAACAAAATAAACACTGCAACGTGAAGAGGATTGCATCCAAACCAAATAATTCAGTGATGAAATCTTTGTCTTTTTGGAATATGGTTTGATTTGGAGTGAAATCTTTATCTTGTGACACTTGGTTTGGATTGTAATAATTAAGGGATTTATACTTTCCTTTATAGATATTTTTAGAGATTTAGACTGTATTGGAATATTTACGGCTTGATTGAAGATTCTTAAATATTTGGATTTCTAGTTGCTCTGAGTTAATTGTTCACTGGTTGTGCGCCTAGCGGGCTTTTGGGGTTTTACTCCTTTAGCACGCGGCGTGTTACGTGCCGAGATCTTCTGTGCATATGAAATTTCGGGGTGTGACAAATGGGACATGCCTTGCAGCCATGGGAAGGCCAGGGCATGTTTTTCTTCCTCCACCAAAGGGTAAGAATTCAAAAGTGTTCCCCTTGAAATCCAAAGGGGAATTGAGAAATCGCACTGGTTTGAACTTTAGGGGCTCTTCCCAAACTTTTGGGTCCCTCCCAATAGCCCATACATTTACAAGTATTTGAGAATTTCTTGGAATCATATAATTCATAACTTGGCAGGTCTCAAGAGCATGACGAGGAATCAAAGGTAAATGGGGGGTGCAACCTCAGGGTTTATTTTAAACAGGCTTGAAGATAGAGAAGATATATGATGTGGGATTCTTTCATCAGGTCTTGGTTGATTTCTCTATCAAGTTCTTCACGAACATTCTTCATTGCTTCGTGGTTCTTTACCAATTTTGCCATCACCCATTCAACTATTGAGGTTGTGACGCCCCTATTATAAGCGGGTTAAAATAAATAGATAAAGTAAGATTAATTAATGGTAATCATTATACTTTATGTTCAGTTATGTCTGGATTTAAATCAAGTTAGGAACGAATAAATTCATATTTGAATGAAGTTCGGTTAATGGATTTAGTTAAATTGTTCTTTCTTTTATGTAAATGTAACGTTAATTTAAAATTGATAGAAATTTAAATACAATTCAGATAAACTTGGGTCATGAAACTAATATTATATAAGTATAAACTTGTCAATTGGGTTTTATTAAGATCAGCTCGTGGATCCACTGGCAATTCGGTAAATCTCTCATCATGAGATAATAGTCACCGTGGAGAATTAAAATGAATCAGCAGGCCAACTTTTCCCAAGCTACTGCCTGGCAACATTTTGGAGCCTTGGCATGCATGCAGATGAGAGAGATTAAAAAGATGAGAACAAAACAAGATTATAAAAAGGAAAAGAAGGATCTATAAGGGAAAAAGAAAACAAGTGAGATAAATCAGCTAGCCAACAAGTAAAAAGAAATAAGATGAGTCGGCTAGTCATCTTTTAAAGCAGCTACCTGTTAATGTTTTGGTGTTTGGCTGATGAGGAGGACGAGTTGGAGATTAAAGGTAGGAACAAAAGAGAAGTATAAAAAGAATTGAAAAGAAAGACCAGTAAGAAGAAAGAAACTGGGAAAGGAGAAAATAAGAGTACAAAGACTCCTCTGCTCAAATACTGAATTGCATCAAGTAAGACCTGATTCTATTTAGTGTTATCTTGGTCTAACACATATTTTATGAATAAGCATGTAAATGAGATAGCATGAACTCAACTAGTTCTTTTCGACTTGGCAACGGTTAATACATGTGTGAAGTTTAAATTCTAAAACTATGAAGCTTAAATATGTAGAGGAAGATATGAACTCAGTAGGATCTAGATGTGTCGGATACGTGAGTATATATGTACTGTTGCGTGTGTGTGTTGAGTATATGATGTGTGTATATATAAAATATATATGTATATAATAGGAAAAATCTCATATTTAGGTCCTATTATTTACAAAGTGTCTCAGTTTCGTCCTTATTTTTTAAAATATCTCAATTTAGTCCATATTGTTTCTCTAAAAGTTTCAATTTTATGCCTATTGTTTAAAGTTTTCAATTTCGTCCTTATTGTTTCTCAAAAAGTTTTAATTTCGTCCCTATTATTTTTAAAAAGTTTCAAATTCATCCCTATTGTTTCTCAAAAAATTCTAATTTAGTCCTTAGAAATATGAATGAATTTGAAACTTTAAGAAAATAATAGGGATGAAATTAAAACTTTTTAAAAACAATAGGGACGATGTTGAAACTTTTTAAAAAATAATAGGGACTAAATTGTGACATTTTAAACAATAGGGACTAAACTGAGACACTTTGCAAATAATAGGGGTTAAATGTGAAATTATCCCTATATAATATGTGAGCTAGATTGTGGGTGTGAGGTATATGAGTGCACACTGAGCTTTGTATGGTTTTACTGTTGGGTTTGGAAGAATGATAAATAAGGAAGCCAAAGAGATTGAAAGAATTTAACTTCAACTGTAAAGTGTATATGGGTCCAAAAATACTACTATATTTGCATGTATATGTACGTTCTAGGTGTGTGTATGAATGTATGTGTGCATTGTACATGATGTCCGTGTGTGTAGCCTTGGTGGTGAAGATTGGTCGTGGTGGTGCTGTCCTGTTATATGGTTCTGGGTTTAGTTTGTTTATGAATATGAAGGTTTTCATATCTGAGTGAATGTAGATGTGAGAAACAGTTTGTGTTTTAGGAGTGATGTAAATAAACGTGAAGGCTACATAAAGATATGCAAGTGAGTGAGTGTGCGGTGGCGTGGAAATGCAATCAGTAAATAAATAAGCTTTGCTTTAGTTTCAACCTATGCAATATATAGCTGTTATTTCATATGTTCTTCACCAAGAAATCTCTAAGCAAGAAGGTTATATGATCGATAAATGCTATGATGTGAAATTAACTATTACTTGAAACTTGGTTAATGAAACTCTTGATTATTGCAAATAAGAAAATGAAAAACACAAAGAAAGAAAAGAATGAAAAAGTCAAACTTTATATATAATATCAAATAAAGCAAGAAATTGATGCTCCTGATCACGGGTTTGTCACCTAGAATCAATTTTTAAATCATAATATGTGTTTAGTACTTATCTTGTAATGTTTATTATACTTTTCATTGCAGTAATATACTAACCTGAAGTTATAAACTTAGGAAGAATGATTGAATTCATTTAAAGTTGTATCCGAGGTAAATTGGACAACCCTCTTACACTTAGACCCCCTTTGGTTCTTTCCCTATTGTTTCAATTCTATATCTCATATTCTGTAATTCGTTGACTCCGTTCCGGTCCGCTCGTCCTTCAGAATCTTGTGCTTCATTAGTAGTGAAGAGTTGTGGTGCTTAAGTATTGATTATGTTATGATTTGGATAAGTTATTGTATTAAGTGTTATGTGTTATCCCTAGAGCTGTGACACCCATTCGGCGAGTGAAACTGTCGCGTATACTTAGCTTTGTACCATAGGTGGGGGACGCCTTACCTTACCGCAGGTGACCATTCTGTGATTTAGTTATGACTATCACAGCTCTAGGTGATATTTATGTGGTATATGATATTGAGATATTTATATTTTGATAATACAGTTAAGTTTGTATGATACTTCACTACAAATGGGATTGTGAGATAACTGCACAGGTTTTGTGATACCCGGTTACATAATTCTGGTATTAGTTTTGTGTGTATGTTCTGTATTGATCAGGTTATGGTTAAGTTATGGTCTAGTGTGAATTAGCTATTTTCGTCCCTGTTATGCTTTGACTCCGTATCGCGCCTTTGATTTAATTCTGATTTCTATATCGCATCATTTTGTTCGGACAACCCTAAGAGCCTGACTCCGGGTGTCCTTCTTAATGAACATTGTTTCGCTCATTCTATTATTTTATTACAATTATGCAGAGACAGGAGTTAATGAGCAGTTCGGGCTGCATGGGTTTAAAGGCCACCCTATGAGATCAATAATATTTTAGAAAAGTATTATTTATAAAGTGTCGCCTTCTTGTAATATATATATTCGGAAATACTATTTGGTTTAATTAAGAGTTTTAGTCGCTCTGATTAAGGATTTTGTAGAATTTAGTTTTTTGTATTGTAGTATTAGTGCCTTGCGGGTTTAAGAGAAGAAATCTTCTTAGACTCGCGGAATCACGTCCCTGAGTTTAACCTGGTGAATTTTTGGGGGCGTGACAGAGGTACTAGTGTCTATGCCAGCAGTAAACATCTCCTATAACAACAAAAATGAATAGTATCATATTAAAAACTTTCGCAGAAAACTTTCAATGTCTATATGTGTAATGTTATATGTCTCTAGCAGACTCATCTAGTATATTCCTTGTCTATACCTCACCCTAGAAGCATGAATACATACTCTTGAAACTCGCTTTAAGGGCGAAATATGTTGAAATTCAAAATCTAGCCAATGTAAAATTTTATGTAATGCTTGCCATATCATACTTTATTAAGCAGAAATTACAGAGCATGTATGCTTAAGATTTATGTTGATCCAATTCTATAGCAAAAATTTGCTGCTCATGACTTAAATAGCCGATTCAGCAAATTTTATTTCACTTTTTTCCATTATGAGTTTATCGAAACAACCTTATTTAGATCATGAGTCTAGCTCTAACTTATATTCAAGCTTGAACAGATCATGAGCAAGCTTTCTTACTTCAATTAAAATAAGCATGTTGCAGGAAAGAGGATTCCACTAGGTTTTGTGATCTAGTGCATATATCTCGTGCATGGGGGATTGACGGTAAAGGGAAAACAAAGCGAGTCAGAGGAGAGAGCAAACCATTAGCAATTCCAGGATTCCATCATTGCTAAAATCGTGGTAAACAAGAGTGTCCAAGAAATCGTGTTGGCTTGATGAAGTTCCAATTTTCCTCTTCCTTCTTTCTTCAACGATAGGCTCCCATATCCATATGGACCAACTTCTTTGCCACAACTTCTTGGCTTTCTTTCATAAACCTTGAAGATCTAGCTCACTTCTAGAGCTCCTTTTATCAGGTCTTTCATCAAACTATCTGCAATCCCATCCTGCAGACTGATCAAGTCTCTTGATAACAAAATGTCACTTCACATGTTAAAAGTAGTTTCAAAAGCTAGCTGGCCAATATTCACAACCTTGCCTTTGCCTTCAAAAACTCCACCACTTCCATCACTTTTTTCTCTCTCAAACATTCTTGAGACTCCAATGCTTTACCTGAGAAAAGCTTATTTCTGCATAATGTTCGTAGATATTTCCATCTATCATCACATTCCTTCCTCCAGCCAATTGATATATGGTTAAGTTCTGATCTTGTATATGTAACGCAATAGGAACGTGTCTTACAGATAAAGTACGATCATATGTCTTTAGGATTTCCATGGCAGCATCTGGTGATGATGCAACAACAACCAGATACTTAGTTCCTAGTTTTAGTGATACGAGAGGGCCATAAATTCAAGCGAAGTTCGTGAGAGAGACATGAGGCATCTTTCCTATATAAGGAATGTTGCCTAAGATTGGCCATGGAGTTGGGCCGGGTGGAAGTGGTGGTGTGCTTGAAGAAAACGATCGCTTGAAGTTCTTTGAGATGATCAAGAGTAAGGGTACGAAGATGAGCACAAGCAGGAAATACATATTTTTTGTTTCAAAGGGATGAGCCATATTCTTCATTGATAAATTTCAGTGATCACTACACATTCCTTAAAGGATAATTCTGGAGTTGTTAGCCCTGAGTTCAGTGTCCAACTTGCATAATACACTATTTTAAGAGAGAATTATTGAATATTGTACACATAATTACGCGCGGGCAGGCAGATATATGGAAAGTGTACAGATGCGGGCGCTTGTGAATCACTAGGTAGGCAGTCATTATTTGAAAAAATCCAGGCTTGACATTGTGATCTTTAACACAGTTATGTGGCATCTGGAGAAACATGCATTACCTCAGATAGAAATGAGCACTCTTTTATTTATATCATTGAACCACCATATTTTTGTCTTCTTCTTAATAGAAGTCAAAGTTCACACATCTTTTATTGTAATACCCCAATATTATAGTGGTTTATTAATTTATTGACCAAATATATCAAAGTTTATGCTTGCTGATTCAGTGCACTATTTTGAGAATTTCATTTAGATAAAGTAAGTCTTGGTGGTGATTAAAAATTAATATTTGTCAAGTCATGATCTAACTTTGGCTTTAAAAATTCTTAATGGAGATTCCAATAGACTAAAATATTGTTGGTTAGCCATTAGAATATTCATTAGTTCTCTTATAAATAGCATAGCCAACGTGAGAGATTGGCATAAGAGCAAATTAATGAAATCATTCAATCTGCAAGATTTGAGAAATCGACTTCTATAATTTTTGGAATTGGTGACGTTAGCCTTGAAAGCTTTTGGTTAATTTTTGTAAGTAGTTTACCTTTCCTTTTGATTTACCCCATTTGTTGTTCTGCAAATATCGTTCAGTTCGTTATTCTATTATTCGTTCGTGATTCTTGTTCAGTTATCTGTATCGATCCTTCTGATAAATCAAATTTGAGCTTTTGATTCAGGTCCTACGAACTATACAAGTTGTGTATCGAATCCTATACGGCTGGGAGTTAATTAGTCGTCTCTGCTTGTTGTCGAATATTGTTATCGACTATTGTGAATTTTGAATCTGTACGTGTGACCGTGCTACTGTAAAGTAGCCACGGCTTGTTATAGTGTCCCGTAGTTCCTGATATTATTTCGTGATTATTTGGCTATTTTATTGATCTTTGAACTATCGCTTTCTTCGGGGTAAATCTATTTACTGAGCATTGTTCCGCTCATTCCTTTCATTTTCTCTTTGCAGGCAACAAAGTTAGATCGGAGTTTACTGGGCTAGAAATCATGTGACCAGAGCTAAAGATTCGAGTGAATTTGTTGAGATATATGATTATTATTATTTTTGGAGATTTCTAATGTAATTAAAGTTTTAATGCTTATTTTTGGGACTGTAGAAGCTCTGGATTATTTATTTATTAATGGATTATAGCTTGTGTTATTGAGAGATTTGAGCCTTGCGGGCTTAGGAGGACTTGTCTTTCTAGGCGCGCGGCGGTCTCGTCCCGGGTTTACCGCGTTAAATTTCGGGGCATGACAGAATGGTATCAGAGCAATAAGTTTTGATCATTTGAGGACTTGTGGTTTGGGTAGCTAAGTTTTTGTGGCGTATTGAAAGAGTGTTTAGGTTTAAATTCATTATTTTGATTATAAGAGTGTCTAGATTTTTATTTTGGAGGTTTGAACTGTCTCTTGCAGGATCCATATCTAAGAGATTAAGTTTCGAGGACGAAACTTTTCTAAGGGGGGTAGAATGTAATACCCCAATATTATAGTGCTTTATTAATTTATTGACCAAATATATCAAAGTTTATGCTTGCTGATTCAGTGCACTATTTTGAGAATTTCATTTAGTTAAAGTAAGTCTTGATGGTGATTAAAAATTAATATTTGTCAAGTCACGACTTAACTTTGGCTTTAAAAATTCTTAATGGAGATTCCAATAGACTAAAATATTGTTAGTTAGCCATTAGAATATTCATTAGTTCTCTTTTAAATAGCAAAGCCAACGTGAGAGATTGGCATAAGAGCAAATTAATGAAATCATTCAGTCTGCAAGATTTGAGAAATCGACTTCTATTATTTTTGGAATTTTGTAACGTTAGCCTTGAAAGCTTTTGGTTAATTTTTGTAAGTAGTTTACCTATTTCCTTTCGATTTACCCCATTTGTTGTTCTGCAAATATCGTTCAGTTCGTTATTTTGTTATTTGTTCGTGATTCTTGTTCAGTTATCTGTATCGATCCTTCTGATAAATCAAATTTGAGCTTTTGATTCAGGTCCTACGAACTATACAAGTTGTGTATCGAATCCTATACGGCTGGGAGTTAATTAGTCGTCTCTGCTTGTTGTCGAATATTGTTATCGACTATTGTGAATTTTGAATCTGTACGTGTGACCGCGCTACTGTAAAGTAGCCACGGCTTGTTATAGTGTCCCGTAGTTCCTGATATTATTTCGTGATTATTTGGCTATTTTATTGATCTTTGAACTATCGCTTTCTTCGGGGTAAATCTATTTACTGAGCATTGTTCCGCTCATTCCTTTCATTTTCTCTTTGCAGGCAACAAAGTTAGATCGGAGTTTAGTGGGCTAGAAATCATGTGACCAGAGCTAAAGATTCGAGTGAATTTGTTGAGATATATGATTATTATTATTTTTGGAGATTTCTAATGTAATTAAAGTTTTAATGCTTATTTTTTGGGACTATAGAAGCTCTGTATTATTTATTTATTAATGGATTATAGCTTGTGTTATTGAGAGATTTGAGCCTTGCGGGTTTAGGAGAACTTGTCTTTCTAAGCGCGCGGCGGTCTCGTCCCGAGTTTACCGCGTTAAATTTCGGGGCGTGACATTTATGGACCTTACTTACCTAAAGGAATACAAATCCAGATTCTTCTGTTTAATTGAAGTAACTCCAAGCGCAGGAAGTTGTAGACTTGTCAAAATCAGATTGATCACAAAGCTGCATTTTCCATTTCTTTAAAAGAAGTCCTAGCTGGCTTTCTATCGTATGTTTTTTTATTTTTTTTTGGCTACCGAGGAGGCTTAAAGCTGTTTACATCAGAATGAATCTAGAAGAAGTCTATCCCCTCCTGTCTTTTTCAATCAAAATCTCCAACTGACTCCGTGCGTTGTCTAACTCTGTTAATCCAATAGGGGTCGCCTCGGGCCGAATTTGGCCAGCTAAGTGGCATGCAAGTGAATGGATAGTTGAAGAGTGCACCAAGAAGTCGTGAAAGATATATAGTGAATCACCGTTGTTATGGTTACAGAATGCTGCAAAAGAACATCTAAGATTTTGTTTGATCTATTCAATTACATTATAGCAAGTGGCTTAAGCTGAGATATTTGACAGCAAGTAAAGGCAATATAGACATGGTGCAGCAACAAATTGTTCGTAATTAAACAAATTTAGACAAAGAACAAGAGAGGATGCAGAAGGAACTGAACCAGCACTGAAAGTAAATTCGTAATTTTTGTGCTTCTTGACAAAATGATCTCTGGATGGATAGCTTCCAGAAAAAGGTTAGATGTCAGTTTAGATACCCACACAACTAAATACTGATGGATTCAGGAGTGCAACTGCTTTCTGATTCCTCAAATCAGAGGTACACAATTTAGGATTCACTTTGTGTTAAGGTTTTTCCTGTTGTCAGAATAAGCGCTCTTTTAGCCTTCCTCTTTCCTTAGCATCCTGTCCCCGTATTCCCATTAGTCAACAAATTTCCAGTGGGCATTAAACTTCAAAAACAGAGAATCTATCATACCCCAGGGGATACAAAACTTACCAGAGGCCTAGATTCATAACCCAATGGTTACAGAATGTTGTTGATAGTATCAAGATCAACACTCAACAGGGTGGCATGATGTTTAATTAGAAAAGAGCCTAAGTTATAATGGCACGAATGATAGAGTTGAGGAATATGAAGATTGTATTGATTTGTTTAATGTCTCTTTTGTATGTCAACTTCTCCATGTGATCATTACTTAACATCAAAATGCCATTTGAGCTTAAATATGCAGGATGATAGCACTGTAATCAGTAAATCAAGAAAAATTAAGGTGCAATTGAACAAATCTCACTTTACTTGGTTAAAATTTATAATTATGTCGCATAAGACGAAAGTTTGCAGTGTTGCATTGGTTATTTTCAGGGTTTAGGAACCAGGAGTGATGGTTGTTATTTCTGCTGGTCAGACCAAACTTTTATTCTAGTTCATGGGTATCTTTTCCTTGTGGAAGAGTACAGTCAAAGAAAGGAGTTGAGCTTCAAAACGTTTGTGAACCCCAACATTTCACTCCGGCAAGTGGTTTCATGCGCTGGGTGGGGCCCACAGACTGTGCCCAGTACGTTAAATGTCCCAGATGTTTTGAAGCCAATTCTTACCAGAGAAGCCAGGACAAATGGGACATGTTTTGCAGCCATGGAAAGGCTAGGGCATGCAGATTGTCCTTCCTGCCAAAAGTGAGAAGACCCAATGTAGGTACGACCCTTCTCTAGAGGCTTATTGCACTGGGCTGCAACATGGAGGTTCTGTCCCAATAGCTCAGACATTTAAAAGTACTTAAGCATCTAGTAATTGTATAATCATCCATCACTTGTCGTACATAAAGGACACAATGAAGAAGCAGCAATAAAGCAGGATTTTCTTGACGCAGTGCTGATCATATCCAACAGGTTTGCTGATACAAATAATATCCACACGTCTGCATGGACTTTATTGTGACTTGAGGTTCACAATCTAGTTTTAACAAGTTGTTAAATTGGATACAATCTTCCTCTGTTTTTGAACACTACATGGCATAGTTTGGGCCAGAAGACAAACCATGGAGCTTTATTCTAAAGCTAAGTAAGATAAGAAGAAGACTAGAGAATCTGCAAAAACAACCCAAGAAGCAAGCACCACTGAAATTACACAAAGTGTTCATGATCGAAAACAAGTAAAGAAATAGGGTACATGTACATTACTGTGTCACTATTATTTGATCACATAGAAAGCTTTATCATTAATGGTACACTGGTGAATGGCTAAAGCAGAGAGGTTATTTTTTGGGGGGTTCGGGCAGAGGATGTGAAAATCCGGAAATATTTTACTTTCATAGTGCCTACACTGAGACGTATACTTGAGGCAAACAGGTCAAACAAGAAAAAGGATCGAAAGCCATTTTCCCAGTGTAGAAACAGAACACAATGGGTGATCGACTGATTTAGATCTGGTTAAGATATGAAAAAGTGAGAGAAACTGCAGCTCTCTATAGATCATTTTCTTGCTTGAGGGATGAGGAGCAGTGGATGTTCCTTCAGCAGTGTAACACCAAAAAGCTCATTCATGTCCAGCTCATCAGGCTTTTTTCCTCCCGGTAGAGACCAGTCAAAGAAATGAATCAGTGAAGCAATGACCAATGGGACATGTCTAGCAGCCATGGGAAGGCCAGGGCAAATTCTCCTTCCTGCACCAAAGGGTAAGAGTTCAAAATTGTTCCCCTTGAAATCCAAGGGGGAATTGAGAAATCGCTCAGGTTTAAACTTCAGTGGCTCTTCCCAAACGTTTGGATCCCTCCCGATAGCCCATACATTTACAAATACTTGAGAATTTCTGGGAATCGTATAATTCATAATTTGGCAGGTCTCAGGAGCACGGCGAGGAAGCAGCAATGGTGCAGGAGGGTGCAACCTCAGGATTTCTTTTAGACAGGCTTCCAGATAGGGTAAATGCACGAGGTGAGATTCTTTCAGCAA
Organism: Ehretia macrophylla; assembly: GCA_037974665.1. Classification (NCBI taxonomy): domain Eukaryota; kingdom Viridiplantae; phylum Streptophyta; class Magnoliopsida; order Boraginales; family Ehretiaceae; genus Ehretia; species Ehretia macrophylla. The sequence goes on along the minus strand of CM075764.1, from coordinate 7,823,951 downwards.
GTCTTGGTTAATTTCTCTATCAAGTTCTTCACGAACATTCTTCATTGCTTCAGGGTTTTTTATCAATTCTGCCATTATCCATTCAATTGTTGAGGTACTAGTGTCTGAGCCAGCACTTAACAACTCCTGTGACAGCAAAAATGAATAGTATCATATTAAAAGTTTGGCCAAAAATACTTACATGTATATATATGTAATGTTATATGTCTCTAGCAGAAATCACCGAACATATATTCTTAAGATTCATATTTATTCTGTTATGAGTCTACCAAAACAATCTTATTTAGCGTAAGAATCAAGATCTAACTAATAGTGAGCTTGAACAGATTATGAACAAGCTTGTTTACTGCTATGGGAATAAGCAATGTGCAGTTCTCTCTAGTTAGATTAACGCACAAATCTTTTGTGATCTAGTGCATATATCTCGTGTATGGTTGAGGGGAGGGGGAGGGGGAGGGGGAGGCAGAGAGAGTCAGAGGAGAGAACAAACCAAAAGTAATTCCTGAATTCCATCGTCCGTAAATTCATGATCAACAAGAGTGTCCAAGAAATCATGTTGGCTTGAAGAAGATTCATTTTTCCGCTTTCTTCTTTCTTCAATAATAGGCTCCCATATGGACCAAATTCTTAGCCACAAATTTTTTGCTTTCTTTCGTAAACCTTGAAGATCTAGCTTACTTAAGATTGGATAAAGGTCTGATAAATTTGGTGCAGAAAGCACATCTACAACTTCTCTTAGCAGGCCTTTCATCACACTATCTGCAATCTCATCCTGCAGGCTGATCAAGTCCCTTGACAGAAAAACGTTACTTAACATGTTAAAAGTTGTTGCAAAAGCTATCTGGCCAATATTCACAACCTTCCCTTCATTCGCCTTCAAGAACTCCACCATTTCCATAACTTTTTTCTCTCTCAAACATTCTTGAGACTCCAATGCTTTACCTGAGAACAGCTCCGTTCGGCATAGCGTTCGCATATATTTCCATCTATCATCACATACCTCATTCCAACCAATTGTTATATGGTTAAGTATTGATCTTGTATATGGAAAGGCACTAGGAACATGTCTTCCAGATAAAATTCGATCATGTGTCTTGAGGATTTCCATGGCAGCATCTGGTGATGATGCAACAACCAGATACTTAGTTCCCAGTTTTAGTGATATGAGAGGGCCATAAATTCGCGCAAAGTTCGCGAGAGAGACATGAGGCATCTTTCCCATATGAAGGATGTTGCCTAGGATTGGCCATGGAGTTGGACCTGGTGGAAGTGGTGGTGTTTTCGATCGGTTGAAGTTCTTTGAGATGATGAAGAGGAAGGGTAAGAGGAGGAGCACGAGAAAGAAACAGATATTTACTATTTCAAAAGGAAGAGCCATAACTTTCATTGATTAGTTTCAGCAAGGAACAATTGTTTGATCACTTCTGAGCAATACATTACAACTTGCTTGGTTAAAGTTTACAATTGTAAATCGCATAAGACAATGAGTTCGCAATCATGTGGGGCCCACCCACATGTTTTTCAGCGGCCGAGTTAAAGAATTTTCTAACACAAGTTTCTTTTCCTTACGGAAGAGTGCAATCAACAAGGAGGACATATTTTGCAGTTGTGGTAGGAAAAGGGCATGCAGATTGTCGTTCCTGCAAAGGATCAGAACATCCAAAGTCGGACTAATCGCTTCGTGGTTTGGACTGCGAAAGGGAAGTAATGAAATGTCTTGTGTCCACAACCAACACCTCCAGCCCAACCCAAATAAGATTGCATAATGTTTGGCAATATTAATTGGGAAGTGATATATGACACCTGTAATTTAACCAATTGGGAAGCTAATCTTTTTCGGGACACGGGAATTTTTAATTAATTTTAAACTATTATCCTTGATAAATACATACTCATCTAGTCGATAATCGTTCAAACTAAAAAAAAAAGGGGTAAATTTCATTCGAATTTTTAAAATATTTGTAAACTCGTGTTTTCACATCATGAGCATGGAGCCTTTTTCATAAATTTTGTATGTTCCTACAATTTTCATGGCAAAGTAAGACATAAGAAAGACATTAGAACATTTTTTTTCCCCTTTATATTAGGACATCACTATGTGGACATTAAGATTTTCTATTCAAAGCATCTGGCTTTTTCCTTTCTTGTTCACTGTATGGTATTGGAAAGAAATGGGCTATGAATGTGATTGCTTGATCTTTCGCAAACTAGAGCCAGCTTCTTATAACGGGTTGAATAACTAGTCCGTTTTGGATCACTTAAATTAAGAATACAAACACAGTATAAACTTATTTGGAAGCGCCGTGCCTGGCCTGGCCCTGCTTAACGCTAATTGCCATGGTCCTTTAACATCACCATACCAAGGTCATGTCGAGAAAATATGTCTTAACTTCACTATGGGAGGAAGAAGCTAAGAGAAGACACTTTTATTTATTGTTTATAGTGGATTGATATCCTGCTTTCTTTCTTTTGCCAAAGTCCCTCCCTTCTGAATAGTTACGGGACTAGAGTGATTTGTACAACCGCGGAACTTCCCCTAACATTGGTTCCGAGTCCCTTAGCTACTTGGCATGGACCAGACATCAGCGATTATAGACATTGCCTTTAGAAGTTAGTTTTGAAAATGATTGTTCTTAAACACATTGTTATTTTTGTTATCTTTCTTTATCTATTTTCTTTATTCACATTATAATTTCTTTAATAACAATATTGATATTATAGACAACTGTTCTTAACGATTAAAAAAAAAACATTATTTCTTTAGTTAAACGAATATTCTTTGAAATAACATTATGTTATTTTAGTGAAAAATTTAATGCAATGTCCCATACGCATTGATAACAAATTAATGGAGCGATTGAGGCACTGTCAGATGGAATTGGTAGTTAGCTGCCTTGACATGTCTGCGCTACTTGCCAATTTTAGTTTCAGATTAAAGCACGATTATATCATATCATGGGAAACTATATATGATACTACGTAGTACTTTTTGTCTTGAAAGATATTCCAAAATTCATGTGCAAAAACATCGGACTTTGTCAAAAAGTAGCATCATTCCTCTCCGTTTGTACAGATTATGGGCTGCTTAGTCATCTAATCAACAGTCATGTTAACGTTTCAATTCTTAATAAGCTAGATTAGATGTTGTGTTATTTAACCACCCAATAAGTCACTCTGTTCACTGAGACGAGAAATTTTAATAAATTAAAGTAATCTAACCTAGAAGAAAAGGGTCCGACATTACCTTTTATGTGAATCTCAACATAATTATAATATTAAAAATTGGGACATGGTCATCCTTCGTTTGCTGTCAACATTCCTACTCCATGAAAATTAAAAAATTGAAGTTCCATTGACTACTGAATTCAGTGGAAGGATATAATATATCCATATCCAATAGACTTTCATAATATACATCCAATAAAATTATCAATCCAAAAAACAGAGATTAGTTGGATAAGTTACCAATGCACTCCTAAGACGGGTTCTTACACTTGGTTTTTGTGATACATTTTGATTAAACAAATGTATCTGATCTTCTAGCATGCCATATATATGTTCATAATTAGGCATCTTCCTTAAAATATCTTGCTATTTTTAATCTAGAACCTTGTGGAAATGGTCACAATGCATGGATCTGAGCAATACATTACGACTTGGTTGTTGTGACTTGCGTTTGCTGCCAAGTCTATGTCAATCATTCTCTTGTAACTGGTGTTTATGTATATATGGTTTCAGGGGTGGATGTAATAGGGGTCCATGAGAGTTGTAGTTTTTATTGGCTCAGAAAAATGTTAAAAATTTTATGTATTTTTTTTAAAAAAATTAAAATTTATTTGTAGTTTTTGTTAAAAAAATTAATTAATCCCTACTAAAAAATAAATTATATTCATATAATTGAAAAATTATTTATTTTAGCCCCACCAAAAATAACTTTTGAATATGTCCCTATGTGGTTTAATTGTTGTAGAAATTTATCTTCGTAAAAATGCCCATTAAAGGGGGAAGACTTGTTGCGTTCACACTTAGTCTCTATTGTTTACATATTTTTTTTAATATAGTCACTAATGCTACAAAAGATTCATAGTTGTTCTTAATATTTATAAAAATTATTCAAAATGGTCCATGAAAATTGTTCAAACTTAGTCAATTTGGTCCTTATTATTTTTTAAAAAATTCAATTTAGTCCCTATTGTTTTCTAAAAAAATTCATTTCAGTCCTAGCATGTGATCCCTATTTGGAGACTAAATTAAATTTTATGAGAAATAATAAGAATTAAATTGACTAATTTTGAACAATAAGGACTATTTTGAATCACTTTATAAACATTAAAGACTTATATAATTTTTTTGAAATATTACAGACTAACTTTAAAAAAATATATAAACAATAAGAATTAAATGTGAAATTTTCCCTTGCGTAAATTTAAAGAATTGGTTTGTTTTCAATCAGATTAGGCATTCACTATTTTCATTGTTACAGGAAATAAAATGGGCGCGGATGGTTCTACCCTCCCTGTATGGTTTAAAACGATCGACCTTTTTAACTTGTCGGTTCTTAAATTTTTACAAAATTTCTAGACCATCCGACTCATAACCTATTTGATAATTGTGAAAAGAATAAGTTTCGTTTTTCCTATTTTTCCCAAGCTCCACAATGCAAGATCTACTTGTAAGAATTTATTAAGCACTTTATTAAGCATTAATATTCATTAAGCACTTCATTAAATGCTTATCTTAAGAGTTTATTAAATGGTCCAAACTCTTCCTCTTCATATTCTTATTATTAATTAATCTCGTTAGTTACCATTAATTAAACTCATTAGATGGCAATTAATATATTTATGATAAAAGTTCATTAATTGATCCAAACTCTTTATCTTCGTATTCTTGTCATTGATTGAACTCATTAGTTCATTAATTGCCTAAAGAGTGGTAACTCTTCACATTCTTGATGAGAAAATGTCTATATATAGTGGGTTTTGGTCCTTAAGCTCAATCATTCATTTTGGAAATATACACCATCACTCTAGAGTGTTTTGAGAGCTTAGAAGTGCTAAATCTGAAGTGAGAAATCCATAGTCGATCACGTTAGCAGTAGCTAGAGATACGTTTTCAGTTCCTTTCGTTTCCGCATATATGTTTATTGATCTTTGTGTTTCTTTTAATATTAGAAACATGTTATGATCAAATATATTTTAGTTAACATTTGGTATCAGAGCATGCCCTACATTTGTCTGGCTTATTTTCTCCTTGCATGAAACTCTCTGTTTTGGCTCTTTTGATACATGTTCTTTGACGGGCAAGCGAGACACTTTTTTTATTATGCTTTCCTCTGCTTGTGTTTGTGTATAGAATTATTGGATGATTGATTAAGTTCATGGAAGATGACATAAAGGGTTTCATGATTTAGGAGGATGTATATCCTCATAAGTAGAAAGCAACTTACCTCTGTTAATGCTTCCCAATTACAGATATAGAAGTTGAATGCATGTACTCCGCGATAAATGGTTTGCAAGTTTGGCTATTTTGATACATCTATATTATCTGCTATATTCTTCAAAGTTTTTCTTTAAAAATATAGATTCATCCCATAGTCGACAACATGCACCGTAGATGCAGTTAATATGCAAAGTCCTATTATTAACTGTATTAATGTTACTTTTGGTTTATCAACTGTTAGAATCAAATTAGAATTGATCTCTTTTGGTTACTTGGTCAATCAATTTGATGTTCCATGTCATGAAGTCTCTTTTTCTTATCAGAGGATATTATATATCCTCACTTAATTTTTATGCAATTTATTGTTCTCATATTAAATTTTATGTTTAATTATGCAATTTTGGTATAATGCTCATATTATGCATGAATATTATGTTATTAATTTATGTTTTTATAATGAGTTTATTTTATGCATAGAATTAAATTAAGTGCATAATATAATGTTTAATTATTCAATTTTGTGTTTTATTTATGAAAAAATAATTTTACATAATCTAACATATTATTTAGTTTTAGATATTGTTAGATAATGTAAAATTAAGGTTACTCTTATAAAACTTAATTTTATGCACTATATTTTGTAATATCTAAGTGATCCTTATAATCTTAATTAATTAAGGATTAACCACAACATCTTTAATTAATTAAAATTATATATTAAGATTTATTTGGAATCACATAAAGAATTAGACATATTATTGTGATTAATTATACTTAATATAATAAATTTTATCCCATCGGAATTTTTATTATATTTATATAATTAATTAGGATAAAATGTAAGATTATTTTCATAATTTACCCAGATGAATTATGAATTGGTACATAATTTGATAGTTTTATCTTAAAGTAATATTTTTGGATAGAAAATTTAATTATTTTCATAATGTATCCAAAAACTATGAAATTAATATCATCATAAAGATTAAATGGATCTACTTGAATTAAAAATTTACCCCACAAACAATTTTTATGTCACTAGATTCATTTTTGCATGTTTGCATTGGTAATACATGCAATTTAGACTAATAAGCCTCAACTTTTGACATAAGCTTTTGGATTTTATACAGCTTCTCAACCTGTTAATTTCTCTGATATCTGTTGTAACATTCCTGTACTTAGGAGTGATAATCCGACGTCGTTTGTTTGTTATGAATCTAATATGGCTAATGTTAATATTAACACTTGGTGAATTGATTCTAGATCAACAATCCATATTGTAAACTCTTTAGATGGTATGCAACACCTAAGGAAGCCAGTGGGCAGTGAGCAAAACATCATATCAGGCAACAAAATGAGCTCACATGTGGAGGCTATGGGAACTTGCATTTAAGTAGTGGCTTTGTTTTAAAGTTAGAAAAGACCTTTTATGTACACGAAACTTGATTTCTGTCTCCAGACTCATACCATTTGGATATTCATTCACTTTGAAAAATATATCATTAAGTTTATTTTATAATTCTGATTGTGTTGGGAATGGTATTTTGTCTGATGGTCTTTATTATATTTCTTTACAAAATGAGACCACTTATAGTACGATGCATGTTCACACTGGTACTAAGCGGTGTAATATTAACGAGGATTCCTCTATGTTATGGCAACGGAGATTAGGACATATCTCCATAGAGAGAATTAAAAGATTAGTAAAAGATAGGGTCTTTAATACTCTAGATTTTATTGATTTTGAGACTTGTGTGGACTGCATTAAGGGCAAGCAGACCAACATGTCTGATAAAGGTGCTAATAGGAGTTCAGACATATTAGAAATCATTCATACTGATATATGTTGTCCAGACATGGACGCACATGGTCATAAATATTTTTGTCACCTTTATTGATGATCACTCTCGATATATGTATATTTATTTGCTTCATAACAAAAACGAAGCATTGGATGCCTTCAAAGTTTTTAAAGCTGAAGTTGAGAACCAATGCGCAAAACAAATAAAGATTCTCAGATCAGATAGAGGTGGAGAATATTATGGTAGATACACTGAGAATGGACAAACATTTGGTCCCTTTGATAAGTTTCTTCAAGAATCGTTGCCCAATACACTATGCCTGGTTCTCCGAATCAAAATGGAGTTGCAAAAAGAACAAACCAAACATTATTGGACATAGTGCAGAGTATGCTTAGTAACTCCAATCTTCCTAAATCCTTGTGGACTGAAGCACTAAAGATGGCTGTGTATATATTAAACCGAGTTCTAACCAAGGCTGTCTTAAATGGAAAGGTTAAAAACCGAGTTTGCGACATATACGCATTTGGGGATGTCCGTCTGAGGTGAGGATTTATAGCCCAGAAACTAGACTTAATTAAGGACCATTAGTGGGCATTTCGTTGGATATGTCGAACAATCTAAATGTTATAGATTTTATTGTCCATCTCACACTACTAGGATTGTGGAATCAAGAAATGCCAAGTTCCTTGAGAATAACTTGATCAGTGGGAGCGATCGGTTCAGGAACTTAGTTTTTGTACATGATCATACAAAGTCTCAACCTTCCACTTCGGGTCACAAAATGGTTATAATTCATAGTACCCCTCAAGTACAAACTGGTATTGAACAACCAATCATTGAGGTTCCACAGGCTCTTCATTTAGATCAAGTTGTTCAAGAATTACCTGTAGCTTCTGAACAAATTGAACCACAAGCTCCTCAGGGTGATGAGGGTACAACATTAAGAAGATCTATTAGAGAGAAAAGATCAGCAATTCCTAGTGATTATATAGAGTATCTACAAGAGTTTGACTATAGTATAGGAGCCGAAAACGATCTTGAAACCTTTTTACAAGCCATGAGTTGCAAAGAGTCAAATTTATGGCATGATGCCATGAAAGATTAGATGAATTCCATGAAGAGTAACGAAGTCTGGGATCTTGTATAGTTGCCTAATGGGCCAAAGGCCATTGGCTGTAAGTGGATATTTAAGACCAAAAAGGATTCATTAGGCAACATTGAGATATACAAAGCTAGACTCGTTGCTAAGGGATTCACTCAAAAAGAAAGAATTGATTACACGGAGACTTTCTCTCTTGTATCTAAGAAAGATTCACTTCATATTATTTTGGCATTAGTTGCTCATTTTGACCTTGAGTTGCAACAAATGGATATGAAAACAACTTTTCTTAATAGTGATCTAGAGGAAGAGGTTTATATGAAACAGCCTGAAGGTTTCTCTTCTAGTAATAGTGAGCACTTGGTTTGTAAGCTTAAGAAATCCATATACGGATTAAAACAAGCCTTCCGTCAGTGGTATTTTAAATTTCATGGTGTAATTTCTTCATTCGGATTTGTTGAAAATCCCATGGATCAATGTATATACCAGAAGGTCAGTGGGAGCAAAATATATTTTCTTGTTTTATAAGTGATTGATATTTTGCTTGCAACCAACAATAAGGGTTTTTTGCATGAGGTTAAACAATTTTTCTCTCAAATTTTTGATATGAAAGATATGGGTGAGACATCTTATGTCATTAGCATTAAGATCCATAGAGATAGACCTCAAGGTGTTTTAGGTCTATAACAAGAAACCTATATCAATAAGGTTTTAGAGAGATTTCAGATGAAAGATTGTTCACCAAGTGTTGTTCCTATTGTAAAGGGTGATAGGTTCAATTTGAACCATTGTCCCAAGAACGACTTTGAGAGAATCAATGAAAAACATCCCATATGCTTCTGTCGTCAGAAGCCTTATGAATGCTCAGGTTTGTACTAGACCTAATATTGCATTTGCTGTGGGGATGCTAGGGAGATATCAGAGTAACCCAGGTATGGACCACTGGAAAGCTGTATAGAAAGTGATGAGGTATCTTCGAGGAACCAAAAACTACATGCTTATGTATAAACAGACGGACAATCTAGATCTGATCGGCTATTCAGATTCAGACTTTGCTGGCTGTGTTGATTCTCACAAATCAACATTTGGGTACATTTTTATAATGGCTTGTGGAGCTGTTTCTTGAAGAAGTGTTAAGCAGACCTTTACTGCTACTTCTACTATGGAAGCCGAGTTCGTCTCCTGTTTTGAGGCACTTCACATGGTGTATGGTTTAAAAGTTTTATTTCAGGGTTTAGAATCATGAATTCCATTTCTAGGCCAACGAAATTTTTTTGCGATAATTCAGCTGCTGTTTTAATGGCCAAGAAAAACTAAAGTGAGAGTCAATGTAAACACATTGACATTAAGTATTTGGCCATAAGAAAACGTGTAAAAGATAAGAAAGTGGTCATTGAGCATATTAGCACTGAGTTAATGATTGTTGATCCTTTGACTAAGGGCATCCCACCACTAAAATTCAAGAATCATGTAGAGAAAATGGGACTTGGTTCCACTTTGTAATTGTATACATACAATTTCTTAATGAAACTTTTAGATATTGTGATATTTTCTCATATTCATGCACGCCTTAATTTATTTGAGAAAATATTTATATTGGACCAGAATAAGCATAGGGTTTATTCATTAAGTATGGTTACCACATTAAGAAATTTTATTGAGGAACCAAATGTATTGTAATATATGGATGGTAATACTCGTTATTAGAGGACTTATTGTCATGATTCATGTGTTTATTTCTTAAGAAAGATAGTCAATGAAATTAAGTTAAGAATCAGGTTTACGTTTGGACCAAGTGGAAGAATGTAAGAATTCATTAAGCACTTCATTAAGCATTAATATTCATTAAGCACTTCATTAAATACTTATCTTAAGAGTTTATTAAATGGTCCAAACTCTTCCTCTTCATATTCTTATTATTAATTAATCTCATTAGTTACCATTAATTAAACTCATTAGTTGGCAATTAATATATTTATGATAAGAGTTCATTCATTGATCCAAACTCTTCATTTTCATATTCTTGCCATTAATTGAACTCATTAGTTCATTAATTACCTAAAGAGTGATAACTCTTTACATTCTTGATGGGAGAATGCCTATGTATAGTGGATTTTGGTCCCTAAACTCAATCACTCATTTTGAAAATATACACCATCACTTTAGAGTATTTTGAGAGCTTAGAAGTGCTAAAATTGAAGTGAGAAATCCATAGTCGATCACATTAGCAATGACTGAAGGTACGCTTTCAATTTCTTTTGTTTCTTCATATATATTTATTGATCTTTATGTTTCTTTTAATATTAAAAATATGTTATGATCAAATATATTTTAATTAACACTACTTTCTCCCTCTAGGGCCATTTATTATTTTGTAAGATCAAAACACAAAAATATGTGGTCGGTTGAATATGTATTCATGACACTGTTAAATTATTTGTGAAACTTCAATTCCGATCAATCATGTCAGTCTTTATCACTGTTACTTTGACAACTTAATTGTATAAATTAATTTTACACTTAAATGATTGTGGTTTTGAAAAACTTTCTAAGATATAATGGGTATAGTTATTTACTTTTGGACAAATACACATCCGTGAAGAGTGTCATGTTGTCATTCAACAAAAATTAGGACTTGGGTGCATGAAAAGTACTATAAGCAAAAAAAAAAAAAAAAAAGAGAAGCAACGAATAAATATAATAGACGGTTGTATTTCAGCAGACTTTTTTTTTTCTTTACAACAACTCATAATTACAAGAGTCAAAATACACGGTATAAAATTTCAGCAGACTTTCTCCATCAGTGTAGCTGGAACAATTAATTTATGTAAAAGTAACATCCGACAGCAGCAAATGACTTCTCTTAACCATGCCAAAGTACTAAACAGTAAACGACTGGACAGGTTCATCTTCTTTTCCACAAAATTGCCTATTGATATTTTGATCATTCTTACTTCATCGAGGTGTGAAATAATACGATTGTGAAAGTGACATTCTCACTAGTCCTATAAAATCATGTATTTCAATATATAAAATTATTTAATTTTTATTTAACATATGATATAATAAATCTGTCTTTGTTAAAGAGACTGTAAACTATAATGTGTAAATTGTCAGGAGATCTAGTACTCCTTTTCTTTTCTTTATATTTTGCTAATATTGATTAGATGAAGAAGAATTATACGGGGTCCATAACGTACCAAATGAGAGGCATAAAAGTATCCTCATGCCACAGTTCCATAGAATATTTAACATTTGATCTGGGAAAAATTAAGGATCAGATATTTCCTCATATGCTAATCTCAAGATATTTATTAATATTCCATGGCATCGAGGAAACCAAAGTTCCATAGAATACTAAATTCAATGGAAGGATCTAACATATTTATGTGTGGGATGCATCGCAACACTTAAGAGTTTATTAATTGGTGATTGAATTTCGCTAAATAATTTGTTAATTGAGTTCTACCAACTGAATTTTTATGTCATCCAAAAAAAGGTTTATGCTAAAAAGAGTAAAAGGGAAGACAAGTCGATTTTGTGATATATTTGATCCAACAGTACTGTAATTGATCTTCTAGCATGCATATGTTAATTGTATTTTTTTGAAAATTTTCTTCTTCTTATTATAAGGATGCTAGACCCGAAAGTCCTATTCGACTATTAAACATAAATATCTCATCCCGCTTACCCCTATCAAGTAAGCATATGTTAACAAGTAGGCATGTTTCATTAAAATATCATGATACGTTAAATCTAAAACCTTGTGGAATGGTCACAATGCATGGGTCTGAGCAAAACGTTGCAACTTGCGGGTACTGCCATTCATTTGCTGCCAAGTCTATGTCAAACCTTATCTTGTAGCTGGTGTTTAGCTATATGGTTGATTATTGTACCAAAAAAAGAAAAAAGAAAAAAGAAAAAAAAAACAGTAGAAGATGTGTAAACAGATAAAAAAAATTTATAACGACTATCGTTTAGAAAAATTTTCTCTCAATTAATTAATCAGTGACCGCGAAATGCTGCAAGATGTTATGGACCCCTTGTGTTAATTTACTATAGGACAAACCGTGTTTGTGAAGCTGACCTGTGATGTCCTCGTCAATATTCTGTTCATTCAACATAAACTATGAGTGTATGACCTAAGGTGCAAGAGAAGTGTTTTCTTTCTGAAAAGTACTACGAAGAAAAAAAACAAATGAGAAGCAACAAATAACAACAATAGACGGTTCTATTTCGACAGGCTTTCTCCATCAAAACAGCTGGAACAATTTATGTGAAAATAACATCCAATAACAGCAAATGCCTTCTTATCTGCACCGAAAGGAATCAACGCTTATTCAGTGAGCTAATCGACTCATACAGAAGACTAAATTTTTGTTAAGACTAAATTTAACGTTCAACTTAGTGTACAAAATAGAAAATATAAATTTTAATTTTGTAGTATCAACAAATTTATTTGTATAGCTTGGGATATGGACTTAAAAATCCTTTGTTAGGCTGAGCCTTGACCCACATTGTACAAAATTTTTAGTTATTAATATAGTTACTTACTTATTTAGTCAAAAAAATAATAATAATAACAAATGACTTCTTCTCTCAAACAGGAAAATTTGTATCACACATTCGACTATTCAAACTACTCACAAATACGTGAATCTCTCATTTACAAGACCCAATTTTTTTTTTACTCTCATGGTGGAATGACTGAATGCCATATGCAAGAATTTTACCTCAAACGTGTGCCAAAGTACTAATACTCTTACCTCATCGATCAGTACAAGTACAAGAAGAATTGAATAGAATAACTTTCGATCTTGAGCCATGTTGGCATGGTCTCAACCATGTAAAGTGAAAGTTGAAATTTGGTTCCTATTTAACCGTAGGGGACCGCGTCATGCGTATCATGGATCAATTTAACTATTAACAGCCAAAAAAATTTTGTGGTAGTAGAAAAATTACGTACCAAAAATTATTCTTCACAAAATTCTTTAAAATATTTTGTTATTTTTGGTATTCTTAATATGTAAAATTATTTAACTCCGATTAATTATATTGGCAAAATTATATATCTTTTACTAATAAAATATTTTAAATTCATTCCTACCAAAAAAATTTACTTCGGAGGAGCAAACATATATTGATGGCCAGTTGCTGTATTGAATAGGTTTGAATTGATAGTTAATTTTAACGTATAGAGTTGGTCACTTAAGTATGGATAAAATCATTAATAATTTTATCATTAACTTTCAAAACGAGTATTTTGATTCTTTGATTCACTAACATGAGACGTCGTTTGTTCTTGAGACAAATTTCATCCCTTTTTAGTCGTTAATCTCACATGAAATGCACGTGTCACACCAAATTACTTTGCAATTAACAATTGAAAATATATGAAAAATTAGTAAATGGCTAATAGTGACCAATTTTAGTTATTTAAAGGACGAAAATATTTGTTTCTAACATTAGGAAGACTAAATTATTATTTTATCCATAAGAGCAACAAAAATATTTACCATAACATATATTCTTGAGACTTTTTCCTTGCTAATTTGATATAAACAATAAGAATAGCTCAAGAGAAAGTAAACTGTAGTATGTAAATTTTGTTACGGTTATCTAATTCTTTTTCTTTTATTTGGCTTTTTTGGATTATCAATATTGATCAGCTGAAAAATAATATGGTGGCCATAGTGTCCCAAAGGAGAGGCATAGAAGTTTCCTCGTGTCACCTAATATTCGAGTAATAAAGTGGCATATGATGAACTCCTTTTGTCTTTTTCATCTTCGGCCTGACGTGCATAATTATGAATTCATTGTACAAGCCTCCATAAACATTTTGGTTCCATTAAGTACAAAAGATTCTTAAAATACTGCCAAAATCTAACTAAAAAAAATTATCATTATATAATTATTTTTTATACCTATAATTATCAGTGCAGACCTAAAGTTTTAGATTTAGAATGTGACAGAATGATATTATAGCAAATTACTAGCCAGAGGACGTGGTAGAATGATATCAAAACAGATTATTAGTTAGTGCGAAAACTAAGTACTATACATGATAAAATGTTACACCAAGAAAGCAGTAAGAGTCACTCCTTAAACTTTTGTAAAAGCTATTTGTAGAATTCTTCACTATCTCGTTGGTCTTAAGTATGTGTGCCATTAATGAGGACGTCAGATCCTTAATTAGAGATGTGTGTAATATTTTATATTAATGGGAGATTGTATTTTTGAATAGTTTATAAGTACACGAGTGTTCTGAATATAATGAATTATTTAGATTAATCATTTTAAATAAATGAAAAAAAATTTAAGTAATTATTTTTTATATTTATCATATTAATCTCACTTACGGGCACAAAATTTGGTCTTGAAGCATGACACAAGTAAAAGTAGCTTTGTAATAATAATATATACCTACACGTACAAATTAAGTTACAAAGTTTCAAGGTTCAAAATACAAAAAGTAACTAACATATACGCATAATTAAGCTGAAGACCCATCTATAGTTTTGACTGAACATTGGGTTTTGGAGATACATACACAAGAGGTCCCCTATGGTTAAATAGGAACCAAATTCCAAGGCCTGATGATACATGCATCACGACAGATAAGTAAGCCTCCATATCGTGGATTATACAAGTAATATTGATCGATGAACAAAGTGTTAAGATCAAGTTATTATTATCAAACATGCTAAACTTGGATTATTAGTGGCAATTATAAGATCCAAGTGTCATAACAGAAAAAAAGTAATGATCGATGAACAAAGTGTTAAGATCAAGTTGCTATTATAAGACATGCTAAACTTGGATTATTAGTGGCAATTGTAAGATCCAAGTGTTTTTTCAGTTACAAGTGCATGGGAGGCAATACGATTGAAAGATGGCAAAGTTGATTGGCATGAGCTCATTTGGGGAAATAATTACATCCCAAAATGCAGCTTTGTTGTGTGGACTGTACTGCTTGGTAGACTGTCTACTAAGGATAGATTGGTGAAGTGAGACATCACTATTGATTGCACCTGTGTTTTATGTGGCCTTGCTGCTGAAGATAGACACTACTTGTTTTTCCAATGTGGCATTAGCAAACGATTGTGGGAGTTTGGAAGCCGATTGGCCTTTGTCTCACAACTGCCTCCAAGCTGGGAGAGAATTGGGCAATGGTGCCAAAGGGTCTGTAAAGGAAAAGATCTCCACCCTATGATCATTCGGTTATTTTTTTGTGTGTCGATTTATGTCTTATGGAGGGAGCGTAACCATCGTATGTTTAGACAGGAATTTAAAGCAGAGAAACAACTTGTAAATGAGGTATTGACAATTGTTCGCTTGAGAATTTGAGGGGTAAAAAGTTTAGTAGAACTCTTATTAATGTCGCAATTAGTGATAAATGGGGCCTTGGAGATATCTTTGTATAACTTTCACTTTGGTTTCGATAGGATATTGTTTTTGAATTTTTGTTATACTTCAATGAAATACTTTGCTTACTTAAAAAAAAAAAAAAAAAAAAAGTGTCATAACAGCTTTTTCTGTTTTAAAGGGCCAAATTAAAACACGTACGTAATAAAGACATGCATATGCTTTAATTAATTAATACATACAACATGCATAATTAATATTCCTCTAGGCTCTAGCCATGTGACGCGTTTGGAGTTAGGACAATGATGGCTTAACAAAAATATCAGGGTTTTGATTGAGTAATTGATCCAATCCCTATGCGGCAATCTCTATCCGGTCATCCACTTTTTGATAACAGCTTTGATACTTGACAAATTTGTTTACTATTGTATAGTACGGGAATTTCTGATTTATCACAATAAAATAATTGAAACAAAGGCGACCTAACTAAATGAAGACGAGCAATTTCAGTCCCTCTAGTTGTTTCTAAGATTTTTTTTTTTTGTCCAGTAACATATTTTTTAATTAAACAATATAAATATAAAAAAGATTTAGACTTAAATTATACAAGAATCTAGAAAATAAAATAAAAATACAAGCTAAATGCAAATAATGTTTAAATTGTAAATAAAAAATTTGTTCATATTTTAAATTTTAATTAGTCATGAAACTAGTTCAAATGAATTTCATATCCTAGCAATCTAAGTCAAATTCCAGAAAGAATTTTCTGTCATTAAAAAATTAAAAAAAAACTCAGATCTAACTTAGCACTGCTATTAATCTTATCCAATTACAAGGTTACCTCGAGTGTATCTCTATGTTCTACGTGGTACAACATGGCCAAACCACGGTATGTGGTTGACACCTCCTGTGCTGACTCAGACACACGTTGAGTTGGTTGGCACTTTGCCATTAGTTTTCCAGTTTCAAAAGAAAGTACCCTCAACTGCTCAATTATTTTTTTCAAGAATATTCATGTACAAAACACAACCTAGGAACTTGTTGTAATATTATATAATGTCTTTGAGAATGTTGGTAGTGGATATGAATTTGTTTTTTGTTTATACCAACTTGTTGTGCCGAAAGTGCCCAGGAAAGTACAGGAGGAAACCCTAGAAGATGACGAAACGAATCCAACAAAGAGCTGGCAGGTTTATTTCTTAATCTAGACGTTTGAAGCCAAAGCAGAAAAAGGAATAAAAAGAAGAAATAGTAATGAGCATAAAGCGTACTAGGAGGAAAAATAATTTATTGATTAATTAAGTCGAACTTATACGTGAATAAATTTCCCATCAACCCTTTCTTTTGACAAATTTAAATACTACTTGAGTTGATCTTTACATGTCGTCCTTATTTTTTTTTTTTTAATGAAGAGTTATATACAAACCCCATGTATATTCTTACACCCTATGACGATCAACCCTCTATTTCCTTGTAAATGTCAATATTAACTTTAGTGACCTATTTCCACTTAATGACAAAAAAGAAAAAAACCGCCACTAGGGCTTTGGTCGAGTGGTAATGGTATTCGTCGTGTAAGTAAAAAGTTACGAACTCGAATCTCGCTGATTACGTTATACGATTTTAGGCTTTCTTTAAATTAAAAAAAAAAATAACAGAAAAAAAAACCTATTTCCACTAGATGTTTAGGTCTTTTAGAGATAACCTTATTTTATGTGAACTTATTGATTGTCACCAAATGTGTGTTGAAGCTAGTCGCAGACATATGTTTTGACTGAAAATGAAATAATAATCATGTTATTCATTGTGACATAATATTTCGATTATTAATGATAACGTTTTTTGACCATGCAAGAACGCTGCACTCAACCTGTAAAGAATCAGTCAAGAGTATAATAATCGAGGCCTATTATCGAGCAACATTTTAGAAGACTGTGGAATGAAAAAAATGTAAAACAAATTAAAGTCCACCAAAACTAGTATATACCATTATCAATTGTGGATTTCGATCTCGATCTCGTAATATAATGATATAATAATGGTAAAATAATTTAGACTAGTACATACAAAGATCAAATAACTATATATCTGGTACGTGCCCATGAACAAAGCTTTGAATATAGTGTCCACATTCTTGCCAAATGCAAGTTTCTGCTTGTGATTTTGCAATGCTTTTCTGTATGCTTCTGCCTAGGCCAATGCCTACGAACAATGTCAAACCTGGTCCCGAATTTTTCTAATGTTCATTCTTTGGACGCCATTTGTCTTTGCCTTTGTGGTAAAACAAAAAATTTTAAACGGAAAAAAAAAATTTCTAGATAAAACTAATTGAGTCAAAATAAAATTCTAGAGTTCTAAATAGACCATCATGCATGTCAATTGTCATTCATACGAGAGGATTAAGACCACAATATTATAAATTTTGTAATATAATAGTATTGTATTTAAGAATCATGCAATATTTGTAAGGAATGATATAAATTTAAATTCAAAATCTTTGATCAGGTCAAATTTTTATTGAATCACTTTTACCCAACTTTTCTGAGTTTAAATACAGTTTGTTTTTTTCTTCCTCGAGTTGAATACACTTATTTTAGGGGAAATTGGAAAATGCGACTCATTTTCCTATTTTCGGCAATAGCTTAAGATTTTTAGTAAACTGTTGCTGCTTAACACCTGATGTTGACTGTACAAATCGTGCATAAGATGACACCTCATTTGCGTTCAAAATAAACCATTACCAAACATCAAAGTAGTAGCATCTTGTGTGGCAGTTTGCTTTTGATTTGCAGCATCACTGAGGTAACTTATTTTTGATTTGCAGTAGCATAAATAATTTGTGATTAGCAGTAGCTTGCAATGCAAAATGTGAAATGTTTGGACCTTGACCAAAAAGAAAAAAAAATGTTTGGACTAGTAGTCTGGACACATGAAAATGTAAAATTTGTGGGTTATAAATAGGTATTTGTACTATTAAAAATTAACAGCTAGATACACTATGATAAGAGACAACATATATTTAAGAATTTCACGGGACATTTGTTTTAGTTATGTGTTTTTCGCTTTGTATGTGATAAGTTTCAAAATTAATTTTTAATAAATATAATATTTTTTATATATTACATGATATAATATTGATCTAGACATACTTTTAAATATTAATAATACAAAAATCCCCATAACTATCCTTTCCACTGGCGGAGCTATATATAAAAATCGTTAAAATTTCTATGTATTTTTTTTAAAAAAATTAGATATTTAAGCATTTTTAGTTAAAAAAAATTAATTAGCCCCCACTGAAAAATTAAAGTACTAGTATAATTCAAAAATTATGAATTTTAGCCCCCACTGACCCATAAAAACGTTAAAATTTTTATGTATTTTTTGAAAAAAAATTAGATATCTATGTATTTTTAGTTACAAAAAAATTAATTAGCCCCCACTGAAAAATAAAAGTACTCGTACAATTTAAAAATTATGGATTTTAGCCCCCACTGGCCCATAAAAACGTTAAAATTCTATGTATTTTTTGAAAAAAATACTTGTATAGTTCAAAAATTATAAATTTTAGCCCCCACTGACAAAAATTCCTGGCTCCGCCCCTGATCCTTTCCATAAATTCCAACAACATAAATATCTTAATTTCCCACCAAATCCACGTCCGTTTCATTAAATAACAAAAAGAAAACTGATATTGACTTTTAAAACTTGGAGAATTCAAGTAAACTCTCTAAAATAATACCTTAATTTACGGCTAAACTTTTGACTTTTGAAGTAATCTCTTTCCTCTATGTTAATCCCACTTTGATAACATCTTTGTTCTAAAAAATTCAAGAGCCAGCCTTATCTAAATTACTATTCACATAATCAAGGAAAAAATATATCATCTCCCTAATCTCATCTTGATTACCATAATAATAAATATCATAATCTAACAAGATACTATCCTTGAGAAATTTTTGAATTCAAATCTTTACCTAACACATTAAAGACCTATTAAATACCGCCTACAAAAATAAAAGGAAAAACTATCAAGCACTTATCCCTAATAACATACATTATCCATTATTTGAAATGTATTCAATTGGTATTATATTATGTGCTATTATGTTCCACATATCACATTGAATACGCTTTAAGAAAATAAATAATGAACATAAAATAAAAAAATACTAATACTACATAAAAAATAATATATATTAAAAATATATGTATTGACGTATTTATTTTTAAGAAAAAAAAAATAATGCCACGTAACAAGGAACGCGTATCTGTGTACAGGCGTCGACCTATAATTCCATGGATCCAACTGGCTTATGCTTACCTTTGTCCTCTCTCACCCAACTTTCTCTCTCTTTCTCCATTTCTACACCTTTCTCTCTCTATATCTATATACACTCATTGACTATCCATTTTCCGTAAAACAGTCGTCTCTTGGATACATGGGTTCTTCATTTTCATTCTTGCAGAGTGCAACCACTACCACCACGGCGGTGTCTCCGCCGCATATGGGTTTAGGTGACTTGCCGGAGAGCTGTGTGGCGTCGGTTCTGGTGTACATGGACCCACCTGAAATCTGTAGGCTAGCGATGCTTAATAGGGCGTTTAGGGGTGCTTCTTCTGCTGATTTTGTTTGGGAATCGAAATTGCCTTCGAATTATGATGCTTTGATGAAAAGGGTCTTTGATGATGGTGAAGATAATGATGATTTTAAGCATAATTTGTGTAAAAGAGATGTTTATTCCAGGCTTTGCAGACCCAATTTGTTTGATGGTGGCACAAAGGTTCGATCTTTTTGTTGGTGTATTTAAAGTTTTGGAAATAAAATTAGTATCTTTTCTGGAGGTCATGGGACTGAGTCGTTAAAACAGTTTCTTACAAAATTGCAAGCTAAGGCTGCATATAAATAAACCCAAAGATATGATGAGCTAAGCCTTATATAAATTTCATGTTCTGATCTAAAAATTTTGTAAATATATGCCAGAGTTTTTCTATTCTTGATGTGGGTTGGTTTATGATGTAAAATTTTCTAAAAGATAAAAATTGTTATTTTTTGTCTATATATTTTGGATTTTAAAAAGTCTATAAGAAGGCTTATGGAACAATATGTGGGAAGAGACAAGTTCTTAAGTTTAGGGGGATTTGGTGATAAATCTTTTCTGTTTAAATTTTTATGAGTGGTGATGGAAGATAAAATGCTTTAATTTTGTTATTTTTGGTTGGGTTATAGTAATAGATTGATGATGATTACTGATGGGTTGCTGATATTGGATTGTGTTGCAGAAGGCTTGGTTAGATAAGCGTACAGGAAAGCTGTGTATGTCTATAGCCTCAAGTGGATTGGTGATAACAGGCATTGATGATCGAAGATATTGGAGCCGGATACAAACTGAGGAATCAAGGTGAGTACATTGGATCTGGTTTTGTATTTGTGTCTTGATTGCACAAGGAAATGGATATATATCTTTTTGACGTATGTGTTTTTAGATTGGCTGATCAAATCCAAGTTTTCCGGGACTCGATTGAAATCGTCCAAAAATAAGGTTTTCTTTTTCTGTTCACTTTGCAATTGCTTCATGTGTTGTAAAAATGTGACGTGAAGCTTTTTTATGTGCTTTTGTATGGATGTTTTAGGATTAACAATATATTTCACATGGAGGCCTTGTACAATTACAGAATTAAGTGCTAGTATACTGATTTGTCTGTTTAGTTCTCCGCGTCTGCAATGCGGAGATGGGACGACTTAAGTTATTATTTTTATCCAAGCTTGTCATCTGTTTCTTGGGATGCTCAACTTGGGATCAACAAACATCTATGGCATAAAGTTCTTTGTCTTGTAGATGATTGTCGATTCATCACTTTGGTGTTGTGAAGTAGATCTCGATTAAAATCTGTGCCTTCATTGCTAGAAAGAGACTCATGTATTGCAGAATGCAGTTTGACCAAGTTGATTCGCACTTAAAAGGCTTTCATTTCTTCCAATCATAAAAGCTGGTTGATGTAAGAAATAAATGGGGATTAAGGGTCTTTGATAGAGATTTTTAGTGTACTTCTTCAACTAAGAATACCTTGTGGAATTTGAAGAGCTTTAAAATTATGCTTTTGTCCACAGACTACTGTATACTTCACCATTCCTTCGCTCAAGTTTATTTGATTTTTTCAATAAACGCCATTCATGGGATTTTATCTATAAAGACGTTCTTTTGATTTTATACTTCCCATCATTCAATGATTTTGATGATATTCATGGAAGAACTTTAAGCAGTTTCTCTGTTTAAGTAATTTGCTCTTCTCTTGTATGCCTCTTACGATGCCATTTGTTCTTAGCGTAACATACTTGCACTGTTCTTCAATTCTAGATGACACAATGTACCAGCCAAACGACATTATTTAAGATGAATTGTGTAATAATTTTACTTCCGCTTCTTCCTTGTAGATTCTACTCTGTTGCATATCTCCAGCAAATCTGGTGGTTTGAAGTTGATGGAGAGGTTGAGTTTCCATTCCCGGCAGGGTCCTACAGTTTATTTTTCAGGCTGCAATTAGGACGCGCTTCCAAGAGGTTTGGTCGCAGAATATGTAATACTGATCAAGTCCATGGTTGGGATATTAAGCCAGTGCGTTTTCAAGTTTCAACTTCAGATGGTCAGCAAGCAACAAGCCAGTGTTACTTGAATGAACCTGGAAAATGGACTTTCTACCATGCTGGAGATTTCGTTGTTGCCGATCCTAGTACACCAACGAAAGTTAAGTTTTCAATGACCCAAATTGATTGCACTCATACTAAAGGTGGTCTGTGTGTAGACTCTGTGATCATATATCCTAGTGAGTTTAGAGAGAGGTTAAAGCGTTTTTAATTGCATTTAACCTTGTTTGTAGGAAGTAATATGTCATATTTGTAGGACATCTTAAGCCTGATGTTAGGGTCACTTGTATTATAGCAAGAGCATGTGTATATATGTATGTATCGGCTTTTCTTCATGATGCATCTTTATTTCTTCGATGCTCTATCAGAATAGTATCATCTATATATACAAGCCTGTCCACTTTTTTCCTTTGAATTGTTTCATTCTGTTGAATTAACGTTTAATGGTGAAAAAACACACATGCAATCGCACACATATGTTTTGTATGATTTACACCAGATGTGCTGTGGTGAAAACTCACACACACACACACACACACATACACATGTATTATAAATGAAAACAGTGAGTTGTATGACTTAAACAGGACGGTTTCTTGTCCAAGGTCAGGTATGAGTGATGTTCTGTTCTTCTTGGGGACGTGAAATGAGAGGACAAATCGAATGAAAATAAGGGGCATATTACATTTTTCACTTCTTGCGTCATCCCGTCCCATATCTGTTTTATGAGAAATATGTGTTCAGATTGGCAATGTGTTAGTGGGTTAGTTGTTGAATTTTGCTCATAATAGTTATCTGTTGCCCCTCAAACCTCAACCTCAACTCCAACTCCAACTCCAACTCCAACCCGAGAAAACTCCCGAAACATAAAAAAAGAAAAACAAGAGAAGAAAAAGGAGAAGAGGATAAAATCTAAAAGTTTGATAGAATGGTTAATTAATTACTTGTTGTGATCACAAACCACGATTTTAACCTTCATTATACAAAAAAAGAGAAAAAGAAAAATCTAGATGTTACTGAACCAGGAAAGGAATCTTAACAATTACCAAACAAAAATATCAGACCACTGATGACCAAGAGAGGACCACAAATGAAGCCTTACAACTCCAAAATGGAGGTCATTTTCTTACAATCAGAAACCAAGCTAGGACAATGAATCTAACCGGTTGTTCATGATCAAGAACTGCAAGTTGTTGAGGTTCGCTCTGGGAAATTTGCGGCGCAGCAGACACGCTGGTCTGTTCAAAAAATGAAAATCATTGACCAAAAGCCTGCATCTCATTGTCTTCATCTATCAACACCAAAAGATTAGTGCAAAGCTATTCAATTGCTGACTGAGAAGTAAAGGAGCAACTTGTTAATTCAAGCTCACAATGGTCATTAAAACCGAGATGTTATTAGCCATACAAGACTCTTGCGCAATGAGTAATAAAAATATGAACTGATATCAAGAAACAAACTACAATAAATTAAACACTAATTGACAATTAAACTTGAACATTTATTCGAAGTAAATTTGTGTAAACCAGATGACAAAATAATCAAATATTGAACAAATCAAATTTAGATTGACAATCAAGACCAAAGCAAAGAAGAGTAAAAAAAAAAAAAATTAAGATAATAAGGAAGCTGAAAAATAGAAGAAAAAATGGATTATTTAAAAATATTCATCAAGTATGGCAGTTTACATATGCCCTACTTGAGCAGCGCAACCTATAATTGATTTCAGCTCTTAATTAAACTAGAATGAGTGCAAACAGATTTAATAGAAAGATAACAACTTCAACAATAAGTAGAAGTAGAGATAAATCATCGCAAACGTAAAAAATCAAAATATATTGAACCATAATTATACGTAGAAACTTTCCAAGGATTAAACTAGTAGACTGGTCAACCTACTAAGTCTATATTATTTAGGCAATTACAAGTTCAATTGCCAAAACTGAATAAACCTCATCGAGCGGGCCCAACTCTTCAAAGGAATATCACATGTGGCAAAATAACCTGTCATACAGGGAAAAAAAAAAAAAAGAGAAACGATAAAGTAATACAACATAAAGAAGATGGATAACCTATGAACATAACAAAAGTAAGACTTAGAGATAATGTCCAATACTATAAATAACTAATAATAATAGGTAATACAAAAAAGATGGGCAACACTAAATAAGCCTCTACCAGCATAATAGTTATGAGACATCAATTTTATCCATATGTTGGTCTTGTAAAAAGTAAAATGAAGTAAATGAACACATACAAACACTATTGAGCATTGACACGAAGAAAATTCAAGACTTAACCAATTTTGCAGAACAAACACAGGAAAACAATGTAAACTAACTAGTTGAGAAGACGATGATGACAAAAAAGACGCATGAAGAAAATTAATAAAAAGAGTACTTACATCATGTTGGGTGTAATTAAAAAGTAACAAAAAGACGGATTTGAAGAAAACTAGTAAAAGATTACTCACATTGTCAGCAATGTCGTCCCAAAGCTCCCAAATAAGGCTTCTGCGACACTTTCCCATACTAGTTGAGAAGATAATGATGACAAAAAAAGATGCATGAAGAAAACTAGTAAAAGATTACTCATATCCTGTTGTCTGCAATGTGGTCTGAGAGCTCCCAAATATGGCTACTGCCAGACAAGTCAAGACCTTCCCGTACTAGTGAATCGATTCCATAATCTGGAAGTTGTTCCACTTGCAAGTAAAAAATATTTGGCTATTATAGATACAGAACCTCACAAATCTAATCTAATCTATATAAGGCTTATGCAAGACAAGCTCATGAACAGTGTGTAATACAAATATGAACTAATATCAAGAAACAAACTACTATAAATTATACACGATTTAAACAATTAACATCGAATGTTATTCGAAGTAAAGTTGTGTAAACTAGATGACAAAATAATCAAACATTGAACAAGTCAAATTCAGATTGACAATCAAGACCATAGCTAAGAAGAGTAAAAGAATTATTTAAGTTAAAAAGGAAGCTAAAAAATACAAGAGAAAATAGACTACTTAAAAATATTCAATAAGTATAGCATCTTACATATGCCCCACTTGAGCAGCGCAACCTATAATTGAATTCAGCTCCCAATTAAGCTCGAATGAATGCAAACAGATTTAGTAGAAAGATAATAACTTCAACAATAAGTAGAATTAGAGAGAAATAACCACAAAAGTATAAACATATATTAAACAATAATTATTCGTGGATACTTTCAAAGATTAAACTATTACATCTGTCATCCTACTAAATTTATATTATTTAGGCAATTATAAGTTCAATTGCCAAAACGTAATAAACCTAATCGAGCGGGCCCAACTCTTCAAAGGAATATAACGTTTGGCAAAACAACCCGTCATACAGGGGCACAAAGCGCATTCCCTAACTTCTCTCATTATACGAATGCACACCCTGAGTTTGGGTACCTGAGTCCGCCACTGATTATGAGACATCTATTTTATCCATATAGTGGTCTTGTAAAAAGTAAAACTAAACAAGTATAGACATACCAAAACTATTGAGCATCGGCACAATGAAAATTCAAGACTTAAACTAATTTTGCAGAACAAACACAGGAAAACAATATAACTAACTCGTTGAGAAGATGATGATGACCAAAAAGGCGCATGAAGAAAACTAGTAAAAGATTACTCACATCCTGTTGTTTGCAATGTCGTCCCAAGACTCCCAAAATAAGGCTTCTACAAGACAATTCAACAACTTCCCATACTCGTTGAGAAGATAATGATGACAAAGAAAGATGCATGAAGAAAACTAGTAGAAAATTACTCACATCCTGATGTCTGCAATATGGTCCTAGAGCACCCAAAGAAGGCTTTTGCCAAACAAGTCGAGACCTCCCCATACTAGTGAATCAATGTCATAATTTGGAAGTTGTTCACCTTGCAATTAAAACATATTTGGATGTTATAGATCTAGAACCTCACAAATCTAATCTAATCTATAAGCCTTCTGCCAGACAAGGCTCATGCGCAGTGACTAATAAAAATATGAACTAATATGAAGAGAAAAACTACAATAAATTAAACAATAACTAACAATTAAAAACAGAAAAGAAAAGATGCATGAAGAAAATTAGTAAAAGATTACTCACATCTTATCATCTTGTCTGCAATGTAGTACAAAAGCTCCAAATAAGGCTTCTACAACAAGAATCGACACCTTCCATACAAGTTGAGAAGATAATCATAGGCAAAAAAAGACACATGAAAGAAAACGAGTAAAAGATAACAACCATCATGTTGTCTACAATGAGGTCCCAAAGCTCCGAAATATGGCTTATGCCAGACAAGTCGAGACCTTCCCGTACTAATGAATCGATTCCATAATTCAACTGAAGTTGTTCCCCTTGCAAGTAAACCATATTTAGAGAATTGAGTGATAGCCCAGTGGTAAGGGCTATCACCCTGGACTTGGGAGGTCCAGGGTTCAATTCTCGAGGTTTGGGGGAAATGGGGGAGGGGAGAGGCAGCATGGGTAAAAAAATTCACCTTTCAAACAGAAAAAATATTTAGCTGTTATAAATCCAGAACCTCACAAATGAAATCTAATCCAAAGGCTTCGATCAACACTAATTAACAATTAACCTTGAACATGTCATTTGAAGTAAAGTTGTGTAAACTAAGTGATGAAATAATCAAATTTAAATTGAATCAAGATCATAGTTAAGAAGAGTAAAGGAAATATTTAAGATAATAAGGAAGATGAAAAATAGAAGACAAAATGGTTTATTTATAAGTTCAATTGCCAAAAAGAAATAAACCTCATCGAGCGGGTCCAACTCTTCAAAGGAATATCAAATTCGGCAAAAACACCATCATACAAGGCAAAAAAAAAAAGATAAGATAAACAAATATAACAACACAAATAAGATGGATAACCTATAAACATAACAATAGTAAGAATTAGAAATACCGTCCAATACAATAACTATTAATAATAGGTAATACAAAAAAGATGGGTAACCCTAAACAAGCCTATGCCCAGCATAATAGTTATGAGACATTTATTCTATCCACATATTCGTCCGGTAAAAAGTGAAACGAAATAAATATACACATATCAAAACTATTGAACATCGATACAAATAAGAAAATTCAAGATTTAACCAATTTTACATAACACAGGAAAACAATGTAAACTAACTAATTGAGAAGATGATGATGACAAAAAAGTTGCATGAAGAAAACTAGTAAAAGATTACTCACATCCTATCTAGTTGTCTACAATGTCATCTCAAATCTCCCAAATAAGGTTTGTGCAAGACAAGTCGACACCCTATCATACTAGTTAAGAAGATAATGATGTCAAAAGAAGAGGAATGAAGAAAACTAGTAAAAGATTACTCACATCATATTGTCTGCACTGTGTCCTAGACCTCCCTAACATGGCTTCTGTCGGACAAGTCGAGACCTTCCCGTACTAGCGAATTGATTCCATAATTTAGAAATTGTTCCCCTTGCAAGTAAATATATTTGGTTGTTATAGATCCAGAACCTCACAAATCTAATCTAACCTTATATAAGGCTTTCGCTAGACAAAGCTCAATGAGTAGCGAGTAATAAAAATATGAACTGATATGAAGACAAAAACTTCAATAAATTAAACACTAATTAAACAATCAACATTGAGAATGTTATTCGAAGTAAAGTTGTGTAACCCAGATGACAAAATAATCAAACATTGAACAAATCAAATTTAGATTGACAATCAAAACCGTAGCTAAGAAGAGTAAAAGAAATATTTAAGATAATAAGGAAGCTGAAAAATAGGAGATCATTTGAAGGGGAAGAATTACCTCTGCCTTCTTTGAAATGTCATTGGGTTCACTATCTGTGTTCATGGATAAAGGGTTCTTGTAGATTTAGTGTAGATAATATTGAACAATGTATTTTTCTCTTACACTTTTGATGTAAATATTTTTAGCACCTCCTTGGTGCGTTTTTAATAAAATTTATTCATTTCTCAAAAAGGAAGCTGAAAAATAGACGAGAAAATGGATTATTTAAAAACTTTCATTAAGTATGACATCTTAAATATGCCCTGCGTGAGAGCAGTGCAACCTATAATTGATTTCAGCTCTCAATTAAACTAGAACAAAGGCAAACAGATTTAGGAGACAGATAACAACTTCAAGAATCCGTAGAATTAGAGAGAAATGATCGCAAACTTAAAAAATAAAAATATATTGAATCAAGATTATACGTAGATAATTTCCAAGGATTAAACTAGTGCACCAGTCAGCCTACTAAGTCTGTATTATTTAGGTAAGTTCAATTGCCAAAATGGAATAAACCTCATCCACGGGCCCAACTCTTCGAAGGAATGTCACATTTGGCAAAAGAACCCGTCATAGAGGGCAAACAAGAGACAAGATAAAATGGATAACCTATGAACATAACAAAAGTAAGACTTAGAATTAACGTCCAATATCATATGTAACTATTAATAATAGGTCATACAAAAAATATGGGTAACACTAAATAAGCCTATGCACAGCATAATAGTTAGGAGACATCTATTCTACCCACATATTGGTCTAGTAAAAAGTAAACCGAAATAAAATGAACATACACAAATCAAAACTATTGAGCATCAACATAATCAAAATTCAAGATTTAACTAATTTTGCATAACAAACACAGGAAAACAATGTAAACTAACTAGTTGAGAATATGATGATAATGAAAAGAAACATGAAGAAAACTAATAAAAGATAACTCACATCCTGTTGACCGCAATGTCATCCCAAAGCTCCCAAATAAGGCTTATGCCAAACAAGTCGACATTTTCCTATACTAGTTGAGAAGATAATGACAACAAAAAAGGCACATGAAGAAAACTAAAGATTACTCACACCCTGTTGTCTGAAATGTTGTCCCAGAGCTCCTAAGTATAACTTTTGCCAGACAAGTCGAGACCTTCCTGTACTAGTGAATCAATTCCATAATTTGGAAGTTGTTCCCCTTGCAAGTAAAACATATTTGGCTGTTATAAATCCAGAACCTCACTAATCGAATATAATCTATAAGGCTTACGCCAGACAAGGCACATGCGCAGTGAGTAATAAAAATATGAACTGATATCAAGAAACAAACTACAATAAATTAACACTAATTAACAATTAACCTTGAACATTTGTTCAAAGTAAAGTTGTGTAAACTAAATGATAAAATAATCAAACATTGAATAAATCAAATTTAGATTGACAATCAAGACCATAGCTAAGAAGAGTAAAAAAAAATATCAAGATAATAAGGAAGCTGGAAAATAGAAGAAAAAATGGATTATTTAAAAATATTCATCAAGTATGGCAGCTTACATATGCCCTAGTTGAGCAGCGCAACCTATAATTGATTTAAGCTCTCAATTAAACTAGAATGAGTGCAAACAGATTTAATAGAAAGGTAACAACTTCAACAATCAGGAGAAGTAGAGAGAAATCATTGCAAACATACGTAAAAAATCAAAATATATTGAACCATAATTATATGCAGAAACTTTCCAAGGATAAAACTAGTAGACTGGTCATCCTACTAAGTCTATATTATTTAGGCAATTACAAGTTCAATTGCCGAAACGGAATAAACCTTATTGAGCGGGCCCAACTCTTCAAAGGAATATCACATTTGGCAAAATAACCTATCATACACGGAAAAAAAGAGAAGGATAAAATAATAACACATAAATAAGATGGATAACCTATGAACATAACAAAAGACAGACTTAGAAATAACGTCCAATACTATATATATAACTATTAATAATAGGTAATACAAAAAAGATGGGTAACACTAATATCCATATATTGGTCTTGTAAAAAGTAAAATGAAATAAATGTACACATACCAAAACTATTGAACATTGACACAAAGAAAATTCAAGATTTGACCAATTTTGCAAAACAAACACGGGAAAACAATGTAAACGAACTAGTTGAGAAGATGATGATGACAAAAAAGACGCATGAAGAATATTAATAAAAAGATTACTCACATCCTGTTGTCTGTAGTGTCCTCCCAAAGCTCCCAAAATAAGGCTTCTGCAAGACAAGTCGACACTTTGCCATGCTCGTCCAGAAGATAATGATGACAAAAGAAGAAGCATGAAAAAAATCTAGTAAAAGATTACTCACATCTTGTTGTCTGCAATGTGGTCGAAGAGTTCCCAAATATGGCTTCTGTCAGAAAAGTCGAGACCTCCTTATACTAATGAATCGATTCCATAATTTGGAAGTTGTTCTCCTTGCAAGTAAAACATATTTAGTTGTTATAAATCCAGAACCTCACAAATCTAATCTAATCTATAAGGTTTCCACCAGACAAGGCTAGTGAGTAATAGAAATATGAACTGATATCGAGAAACAAACTATAATAAATTAAATACTATCTAACAATTAACAAAAAAGATGCATTTAAGATTACTCACATTGTCTGCAATGTCGTCCCAAAGCACCCAAATAAGGCTTCTGCGACACCTTCCTATTCTAGTTGAGAAGATAATGATGACAAAAAAAGACGCATGAAGAAATCTAGTAAAAGATTACTCATATCTTGTTGTCTGCAATATGGTCTGAGAGCTCCCAAAAATGGCTTCTGCCAAACAAGTCGTTTCCCATAGTAGTGAATCGATTTGATAATCTGGAAGTTGTTCCACTTGCAAGTAAAAAATATTTGGCTGTTATAGATACAGAACCTCACAAATCTAATCTAATCTATATAAGGCTTCTGCCAGACAAGCTCATGAGCAGTGAGTAATAAAAATATGAACTGATATCAAGAAACAAACTACTATAAATTACAAACTAATTAAACAATTAACATCAAGCATGTTATTCGAAGTAAAGTTGTGTAAACTAGATGACAAAATAATCAAACATTGAACAAGTCAAATTTAGATTGACAATCAAGACCACAACTAAGAAGAGTAAAAGAATTATTTAAGTTAATAAGGAAGCTAAAAAATACAAGAGAAAAAAGACTACTTAAAAATATTCAATTAGTATGGCATCTTACATATGCCCTACTTCGGTAGCGCAACCTATAATGATTTCAGCTCCCAATTAAGCTCAAATGAATGCAAACAGATTTAGTAGAAAGATAATAACTTCAACAATAAGTAGAATTAGAGAGAAATAACCGCAAACGTGGATACTTTCAAGGATTAAACTAGTACACCCGTCATCCTACTAAGTTTGTATTATTTAGGCAATTATAAGTTCAATTGCCAAAACGAAATAAACCTCATCGAGCCGGCCCAACTCTTCAAACGGTTTGGCAAAACAACCCATACAGGGGCACAAAAGAGAAAAGATAAACAAATATAACAACCCAAATAAGATGGATTACCTATGAAAATAACAAAATAAAGAAATTAAAAATACCATCCAAAATTATAACGATCAACAAAAGCTAATAGAAAAAGATGGGTAACACTAAATAAGCCTATGCCAAGCATAATAGTTATGAGCAGTGGCAGACCTATGTTTACTTGAGGGGGTGCACCTCAAGTTGAAAAAAACAATTTATTTTTTTTCTTGGTGTTTTTTTTTTTTTTTTTTTTGTAAAAACCATTATATTAGACAATATCGTTGTATGAGCGCACTTTCTAACTTCTCTCACTACACATATGCACACCCTAAGCTTGGGTGCTTGAGTCCACCACTGGTTATGAGACATCTATTTTATCCATATAGTGGTCTTGTCAAAAGTAAAACTAAATACGTATAGACATACCAAAACTATTGAGCATCGACACAATGAAAATTCAAGACTTAACCAATTTTGTTGAGCAAACACAGGAAAATAATATAACTAACTCGTTGAGAAGATGATGACAACCAAAAAGGCGCATGAAGAAAACTAGTAAAAGATTACTCATATCCTGTTGTCTGCAATGTCATCCCAAAGCTCCCAAAATAAGGCTTCTACAAGACAATTTGACACCTTCCCATACTCGTTGAGAAGATAACAATGACAAAGAAAGATGCATGAAGAAAACTAGTAGAAACTTACTCACATCCTGTTGTCTGCAATGTGGTCCCAGAGCTCCCAAAGATGGCTTCTGCTAGACAAGTCGAGAGACCTCCCCAATACTAGTGAATTGATGTCATAATTTGGAAGTTGTTCACCTTGCAATTAAAACATATTTGAATGTTATCGATCCAGAACCTCACAAATCTAATCTAATCTTTCCGCCAGACAAGGCTCATGCCCAGTGAGTAATAAAAATATGAACTAATACCAAGAGAAAAACAACAATAAATTAAACAATAACTAACAATTTAAAAAAATAAAAAATAAAAAAAAGATGCATGAAGAAAATTAGTAAAAGATTACTCACATCCTATCCTGTTGTCTACAATGTCGTACAAAAGCTCTAAATAAGGCTTTTGAAATAAGAATCAACACCTTCCATACTAGTTGAGAAGATAAAGATAGGCAAAAAAAAAAACACATGAAAGAAAACAAGTAAAAGATAACAAATGTCATGTTGTCTACAATGAGGTCCCAAAGCTCATAAATATGGCTTCCGCCAGACAAGTCGAGACTTTCCCATACTAATGAATTAATTCCATAATTCGATAGAAGTTGTTCCCCTTACAAGTAAAACATATTTAGAGAATTGAGTGATAGCCCAGTGGTAAGGGCTGTCACCCCGGACTTGGGAGGCCAAGAGTTCAATTCTCGGGGGTGGGGGGTTGGGGGAAAACAGGGGAAGGGGAAGAAGCAGGGAAAAAGAAAAAGATTCTCCTTTCAAAGAAAAAAAAATATTTAGTTGTTGTAAATCCAGAACCTCACAAATGCAATTTAATCTAAAGGCTTCAATCAACACTAATTAACAATTAACCTTGAACATGTTATTTGAAGTAAAGTTGTGTAAACTAGGTGACGAAATAATCAAACATTGAACAAATCAAATTTAAATTGAATAAGGATCATAGCTAAGAAGAGTAAAAGAAATATTGAAGATAAGGAAGCTGAAAATGAAAGACAAAATGGATTATTTATAAGTTCAATTGCCAAAAGAAATAAACCTCATCGAGCGGGCCTAACTCTTCAAAGGAATATCAAATTCGGCAAAAACACCATCATACAAGGCAAAAAAAAAAAAAAAAAAAATAAACAAATATAACAACACAAATAAGAAGGATAACCTATAAACATAACAAAAGTAAGAATTAGAAATAACGTCCAATACAATAACTATTAATAATAGGTAATACAAAAATGATGGGTAACCCTAAACAAGCCTATGCCCAGCATAATAGTTATGAGACATATATTCTATCCATGTATTCGTCTTGTAAAAAGTAAAACGAAATAAATATACACATATCAAAACTATTGAACATCGATACAATAAGAAAATTCAAGAGTTAACCAATTTTACAGAATAAACATAGGAAAACAATGTAAACTAACTAATTGAGAAGATGATGATGACAAAAAAGTCGCATGAAGAAAACTAGTAAAAGATCTATCTAGTTGTCTACAATGTCATCTCAAATCTCCCAAATAAGGCTTCTGCAAGACAATTTGACACCTTCCCATACTAGTTGACTAGATAATGATGACAAAAGAAGAGGAATGAAGAAAACTAGTAAAAGATTACTCACATCATGTTGTCCGCAATGTGTCCTAGAGCTCCCAAATATGGCTTCTGCCAGACAAGTCGAGACCTTCCCGTACTAGCGAATTGATTCCATAATTTAGAAATTGTTCCCCTTGCAAATAAATATATTTGATTGTTATAGATCCAAAACCTCACAAATCTAATCTAACCTTATATAAGGCTTCTGCCAGACAAGGCTCATGCACAGTGAGTAATAAAAATATGAATTGATATCAAGAAACAAACTACAATAAATTAACACTAATTAACAATTAACCTTGAACATTTGTTCGAAGTAAAGTTGTGTAAACTAGATGACAAAATAATCAAACATTGAATAAATCAAATTTCGATTGACAATCAAGATCATAGCTAAGAAGAGTAAAAAAAAATATTTAAGATAATAAGGAAGCTGAAAAATAGAAGAAAAAATGGATTATTTAAAAATATTCATAAAGTATGGCAGCTTACATATGCCCTACTTGGGCAGCGCAACCTACAAGTGATTTCAGCTCTCAATTAAACTAGAATGAGTACAAACAGATTTAATAGAAACATATAAACTTCAACAATCAGTAGAAGTAGAGAGAAATCATCACAAACGTAAAAAAATAAAAATATATCGAACCATAATTATACGCAAAAACTTTCCAAGGATTAAACTAGTGCACTGGTCATCCTACTAAGTCTATATATTATTTAGGCAATTGCAAGTTCAATTGCCAAAACAAAATAAACCTCATCGAGTAGGCCCAACTCTTCAAAGGAATATTACTTTTGGCAAAAAACCCGGGCAAAAAAGAGAAAAGATAAACAAATAAGATAGATAACCTATGGATACAACAAAAGTAAGAATTAGAAATAATGCCCAATACTATAACTATTAATAAGGTAATATAAAAAAGATGGGTAACACTAAATAAGCCCTATGCCCAGCATAATAGTTATGAGACAGCTATTCTATCTATATATTGGTCTTGTAAAAAGTAAAATGAAATAAATATACACATATCAAAACTACTGAGCATTGACACAATGAAAATCAAGATTTAACCAATTTTGCAGAACAAACACAGGAAAACTAAACTTAACTAGTTGAGGAGATGACGATGACAAAAAAACGCATGAAAAATAGTAAAAGATTATTCACATCCTGTTGTTCTCAACGTCGTCCCAAAGCTCCCAAATAAGGCTTCTGCTAGACAAGTCAACACCTTCCCATACTAGTGAATCAATTCCACAATTTGAAAGTTGTTCTCCTTGCAAATAAACCATATTTGGCTGTTATAAATCCAGAACCTCACAAATCTAATCCAATCTTATAAGGCCTTCCACTAGACAAAGCTCATGCGCAGTGAGTAATAAAAATATGAACTGATATAGAGCAACAAACTAAAATAATAAATTAAACACTAATTAACAATTAATCTTGAACATGCTATTCGAAGTAAAGTTGTGTAAAAGTCTATCATTTTTGTTTTTGAAAGAGAAATAGGAAGAGCAAACTTAACACATGCAAACCTTTTCCAATCTTGAATCACAAAATATGTTGTCCATATCAGATGAATCCTAAAACCTTAAACGCTAAACTATAAAACTCTAAACTCTAAATTCTATACCGTGAATTCGTAAATCTTGCATTCTAAACCTTAAACCCTAAACCATAAGCAATAAATCCTAAGACCTAAAACTCTAAACTAATCTAATCTAAATCTAAAAACCCAAAGAAAGCTATCTAAACTAAAACTAGATCATTTTTTCTTTTTTGAAAGTTATCTAAACAAAATCTAAATCTAAATGTAAACTTTAAACTAAGTCTAAACTAAAACCTAAAATTTAATCTAATCGAAACTGAACTAAACTAAATCTAATCTAAATGTAAACTAAATCTAAAAATTAAACTAAAACTAAACTAAATTTAATCTAATCTAAACTAAACTATATCTAAACTAATATTCTAAAATTAAACTAATCTAATCTAAAACTAAACAAGACTAGACTAAACTAACCTAATCTAATCTAATAAACTAAACTAAACTAATCTAAACTAGACTCTTTGAGACACCCAAAAAAGTTGGGTTAAATGGTCAGATAATGACCCGTTGTAATCAGAGGTTGTAAGTTGAATCACAACGGCTTCGGCCTCCAAACAACCAAAAGCAAAAAAGAAAGGAAAAAAAAAAAAACTAAAACTCTAAACACTAAAACCCTATTGAGTCATAGAATATGCTTGCCATATCTAACAAATTCTAAAACTCTAATCCTAAAATCTGAAATCCTAAACACCAAATTCTGAAACCTAAAATTGAGACCTCCCATGAACAAGAGATATCAATATAAATATAACAAAGAGATATATACATATATCAAAATCCAAAAGATTATATCTTTGTTCCTAGTTTACAATAAGATCAATTTCTAGAAAAATTCAAATTAAGATTACGATTATATTTAAACAAAGGTTCTGAATTACTCACAGTTGAGGCAAAATATAAATCAATACCCTAAAATGGATGTCACAGCTTGTCCATCATGCCTATGGATATGAATCCATGCCCGAAATACATTTCAAAAAATAAAAGAAATTATCATTCAGAAGGAAAAAAAGACCTTTGAAGTCAGATTCTTACTTGAGTAACATGTTATATTGTTAGAATAGATATCAACGTAATATGCCTCTTTGAAGTCTTTATTTCTCTTATTGGCATCAGTAGCAGCGTTTCTCTTTGCTCTCATTTTTTGGAAGCAGGGAGAAGTTTAAATGTTATTCACTATATACACCAGATCCACAACTCATTATTGGGCTATTATAAAACAAAAAATAAAAAACAGTTCTTCTTGTGCACATCGCTAAATTCATTAGGATGAAATATTTAATCGACATTCTTTTATTTTCAAATTGCGATGGACGGCATAGGCGTGTAGAGGGTATCATGGGTGAGTAGCGTGAATACAATGGTGGATATACAAGTAGAAGGTAACTGAATAAAATATGGCAGGAGATTTAACACAAGTAGAAGTTAAAAGGAAAAAGGTAACTGCATACAAACCTTTGCTTCTGACTGACCAAAGCTTACCTGAATCAACAACATAAAATTGTCACGCAACAAGGAAGAGAAAGGGTACAAAGGTGGAAGTAAGAATAGAAAGTGATAGTACCTCTCAATGTTCTTGTTCTTTTTCTTCTACACAAAAGAAGGAAAGATACAAAAAAACACAAAAAGATATAGAAAATATAGAAAAACACATTATTCAAAAAAATATATCAGACAATTACTCGAATAGAGTGATGAAGTTAGATTAAGTTGGATAATAGTCTTGGGATAGAGAAAGAAAGACGAGAAAAAAACCTTTCATACACCTGTCAACCAATACCAACCAAATGAAACAGCATTATGGAGTATCTACTGTCCAACACCATTCCCAACCGCATGTAAAAGTCGGCACCTTAAAAATCTTCACTCTCTGTGTATAGAAGAAAGATAAGGACTGGTCACAAATTTATTACTCTTGTTCTGATGCTAATATGTATCAGTAGCTTAATATCCGAAACCGACATAATAAATCGTTTTAACATTTTAAACTTACCTCAAACTCTTAAAATGCACATGATAACTTCATCATATGAATAATCATCCTTGCCAAAGCTTTTGATTGCTAGATGTTAGAAAGAAGTAAGAGGATCAAAACATTACCTTCACTTGAGAACCTGCTTGCATGGATCTTTTTTAAGGACTCTTGCAAGATTAGTTGATTTGTCCACATAACAAAGGGTTGGACTTGATTTATATACTTAAAAGTGAACATTTATGTGAAAGAAAAACTTCACCATGAAAAATAATTTTTATGTAATTCTATGGTTAGAGGTTGGTATGTGATGCTTGCAATTTTGATTTACTTTGCATAAAAGAAAACACTTGCATTTAGATCTAACTATCATTATCAAAATTATCATCTCATGAGTTAAAGAGGTTTGGATATAGCGTAACCAGTAAACCACCATAGTATGATATTTGTCGTATAAAACAACTGTTGATAAAGGATACTTGAGCTACAATTTTTGTGTCAAAAAATCACCACTTGACATTTTTAAAAAGCCTAATGTTATAGAACAACAATAACTCAGATATAACACTTCAAAGAATATATTAGGTAAAAAAGCTGAAAAGCATTCAATAGGGAAACAAAAAGAACTCTTCCTAACCTTTCAGAAGGAAAGGCTAAAAACAAAAAAGAAAGTAACAAAGTCAAAACTCTGAAAGGATAGATTTAAATTCAAGAACAAATTATATGTTAACACTGAAACATATACGAAGCAATTTGGCGACAAAATATCGGAAAGCATAAAGTACTAACAGGATAGATAGGGTTATAAGGTCGTTAGGACTTAGGAATAAAATCGCACTTATTAGAGCATTGATATTGTTTCTAGGTTACTTGTAATTAAAATCACACCTTGACATTCTAACTTTTCCATAATTTTCTCAATTTCTTTTTTTTTTTTGTCAGGAATTGAAGATAGTTATGGAGAAAGAAAGTTTAATAAGTGAATGAATTCTCTATAGTGCAGCTTATAGCTTATAGCTTGTTTGAGGAGTTCTGTTTATTTTTCTAGATTATTTAGGCTTGCCTCAAACACTTATAGTGCAGCTTATAGCTTCATGACATGCAAACATCATCCATGAATTTCCTTGTCAAATTTGTTGTTCTGCAGATTTTTGCTTCAAAAAAGGGACAAATATATTACATCCAAACAGAAAATAGAACTACTCAAAATACCTTTAGTGGGAGTTGCAGGAAGTTTTTGGCTGTTAGAACTACATTACCTGTGAAGGATCCGCAACCACACTGAGAAAAGGGGTGACGAAACGAGAAAATTAGTCCACTAAGTCTTGAGCGCACCTATATTACAAACCTAAGATGAGCAAGATGAAACAAGTTAATTGCATTGTATCACAAAAACTTAGTTCTCCTTTGATCTTCAAAACTTAGCAAAATTAGTAAGCAGCAAAATGCTTCACAAGATAATGTGAGATTGCCTGATGATTTACTAGAGAAGAAACAATTGAATTTCAAATATGACAAATCGAAATTGAAATAAAAATTTATATCGAAATTGAAATAAAAATTTAGATGTACAAAACAAAATTGATCTTCTATAAGCAGCAAATGCTTCACAAGATGGTACGAGATTGTCTGATGATTTACTATAGAAGAAACAATTGAATTTCAAATATGACAAATCGAAACCGAAATCCAAATTTAAAAATACAAAACAAAGATTAGGAAAAGAACTTTTCCAAACACCAATTCTTAGAGCATCTGCCTATAATTTAAATTTCTCTTACCTAATGGAGAACGTCATAACTACGAATTAAGACTCTTTAGAAGAAAAGCGGGCAATAAGCAATAAATAAAAAATAAAAGAAAAATAAAAAATTGAAATTGAGTGTTCCCCTGCAGATTAGACATCTGAAAAATGAGTCTAATGATGTTTGACATCGTAAAACTCACTAAACTTCTTAAGAATCTGCTGAGTTCTAATAGCTGACTTGCAGAGGTACGGTTTTGGCTAGATGAACTAACCTTTTTGTTAATAAAAAATTATCTTGAGCTCTCTATACATGTATGCTACTCTGGCATTCAGACATTTAACACCTTCCAAAAACAAAACTAGGATCCAGATGATAATGCCATTTTGATTGCACTATATTAACGCTAACACATCAAGATATTATTCCTAATTAGTTCTGACTATAAGGGCGAAAAAATCCTTCTCCCACACAACAAGACCTTAATTTGTAGAATGGATATCAATTGTAGGCCTATTACAGTAAATCAAATCCTATACAAACATTTGGTATTGTTCAAAAGCAGATTCTCAGTTAGTCATGTGTATAAGTTGCTACAAAATGCTGCAAAAGTAAACCAATAAGACCTACTTTAGATTTTTTGTTTTTGACAGGATTGACGATTTAGACAACATTCTACGTATATTGGGAAAGAACAAGTACAATTAGATGTGCAATCACTAGTAACTTTTTTTTTTTAGAAGTAACTAGTAACTATTCCACAAAAAGACCTATCTATATGCTGAAATCATTAGTAAACAAGTCAAGCCATAAGGGAGTGGCGATGCTACCTCATTAGGGACTAAGGATAATTTTAAACCATACCTCAGATGATTGGCATATTTGTCTGCCAAAACCTCCTGATTAGGGACTGAAGATTCTGACAATGTTGATGAATATGTGGGTCCAAAAGCAGTGATTATGGAGGGACCAGCTTCACTAGTTGCAAGAGATGTAGTTGGCACAAGAGCCAAGGAGTTGGCAGTGAATGGGTCAGATAAAGAGAAGCAAATCCATTTTTGCACCACTAGATTTAGTTGCAGCACCACTTGATGTAGTAAGGCCAGCAGTTCATTATCAAACCCCCCAACCCCCCCCCCCCCCGACAACAATCCAAAAAAAAAAAAAATCTTCTAAATATGCTTGTAATACAAGGGTCTTAGAATAAAGCTACAACACAATGTTCTCAGACACCAGAAGGTACAGACCGTTAAAACCCTCAACCCCTCTCTCTGTTCGGGGGCACAAAGGGGAGGGGGGCCGAGATAGAGAAAGCGGGGAAGAGGAAATTAGGAATATGTTTGATATGTATGACAAGAAAATTTTCACAATATAAAACATTGTTGGTTACTGATACATACATTTGTCCACTTTTTATATTCTTTTCATTCTTTTCTTCCAATTGGATTGGGGATGTCAGAGGAAAAATAGGGTGTTATAAACAGAATGAACTTCCATTGTAGGTGCAATTCTACACTGTCGGTTAGGCTTTCACCGACTGTTAAAACCTCTATATCATAACTAATAGTTGGTTCAGCAATAAATATTTTGAACATCAGTTGAAATAGCAATTTCCTAAGAAAATGGTTCATCAAAACATATCACAAGAACCATTAGCATACAGATATTTGAGGCAATTAAGAAGGTAGTTACACTTTACCTGAAAATAATCAGCCTCACTGCTACCCACAGCTGAGCAGACAAAGAAGCAAGAGCAGGTGGTGGAGCAGTTGCGCTGGTTACTTGGTTGGACTGGCACTTGCAGGAGGAGAAGATGATTTAGGAGCAGTTGCTGACTAAGGAGGAGAAAATGGTTTAGGAGCAGTTGCTCAGGAAGTAAATCAATCCCTTATGAGAGTTGAAATTTAGGACAAATTAAAATAAGCAAGCAAAATCAGTTAGAATATGCAAGCACAATCAGTTAAAATAAGCAAACACAATCATATGAAAAATATCATGGGGGAAAATTCTATACCTCTCACTATGACTTGGGTTGCGTGCGCTGCAATAGCCTCTTCATAACTAGGAGCACCAAGGTTTCATTCTGAATATTTCTGGTCAAGCTGCGTCCCAACAAAACTCAAATCAAAAGTAAGGTTTCCCAAAGATACTCCATCCGACACCCCGGCACATGCATGAGGTTAGTTTCTATTCATAGAATAAACATAAAAGTGCAAATGATTACTAAAAGTTCGATGACAAAGCTATTCAAAAATGATATCTTCTTAAGCTTTTGTAGTGGGATTACAGATTATTCCTCTTCTTGTTTCTTCGCAAATTTCTCATTCTTTAAGTAACTTGCTTACATGAAGAAAATAATAATAATAATAATAATAATGATTATATGTATATGCAATATCCATCACACTTATAATATTGTTTCAAGAGTTTAGTTCTGCTTTCTGGAAGAAAAAAAAAAAACAGAAATTAATTAGAACAAAGATAAAAAGTAATAAATAATCAATCGAGTCGAAAATGTTAAGACACACCTTGAAGAATATTGACCATTATCTTCATAAGCACAGTCCCTATCTCTGTGTGTGTTTTTGCTCGATTTTCTCATGTAGCTTCACCAGATCAACATGGCACTGTATGAATAGTAAATGATGACAGTGAGACATGTATAAAAAGAACAAAAGCAACACTGTAGAATAGTAATAACAGCTTTACCTTATTTCCCAAGCTAAGGAATGTTATGAACAAGAGAAAGAATTTGACTCATGTGAAAGCAATGCAAAAGAAAGAAAAGAACAGAGAAAGTCTGCTGCATATTGAAGCCAAACGATGCAGCCTTTGACGCCATGGACAACCGAGCATATGACACCATTAGTACACAAACAGAGTATCACATCTGATCTAAAATTAGGCATATTACCTTGGTAAGGGATCAACGACTCATCATAAGAGTAATCTGCAGCATTTCTTTTATATATGAATTTGCACAGGGATGGAGCATTTTTCACCTTAGGCTCACCAACTTTATAAAGAAAATGAAGACAGTTGGCCTTGAACATAATACAGAAGCAGCATAACTTGCAAAGTACAACAAAGGAGTAGACCAGTAAAAATTTGTGGAACTCAAGTATCATGAAACCCAGTTAAATGTACTTGTGGCAGAACCAATGGCTCCTTTATAACTTGTAGCCATGATTATCAAAACATGAATTCAAGGACTTGTAGCTCTCTAAGTAAGGAAAAGTTGAAGAACTATGAAAAAGTGCATCAACAAACAAATATTAAGAAAATAATCACTTACTTTGACTTAGCCAAGGAAAAAAAAGAAAAAAAGAGGTTACTTTGATTGGTGCCTCCACGAAAAGTAAGAACGATAACCATGTCCTAAAGGTAATACATGATCATACGAACACTACCGATATGATGCTCAAACTACAAAGTAATTGGCCCGTTAAAGCCCAACGAAGAAATCACGGGCATAATCTTCTTCAAATTTTTCATGCCCATTAAGTAAGATAGCCACATAAGAAAGTCTGACAATCATCCTCCAAGAATGTAACACTGTCTAGAAATTTGGCCTGAAATACATTAATAGCTTATACATAAAATAAAAAATAAAAAAATAAAAACATTGTGTACAGAAATAATCAAGAACTGTTGGCTTTGAACAGAATACAGAAGCACCATTACTTGCAGCAAGATTTCAAGTAAATTCATAAAAATTACATGCAACCAAATATAAGGACTCTTTTACCCCTACCAATGGATCAAAATACCCTCTCTTTGAGTACACAACGAAAGAAAATTACAATTGAA
Organism: Ehretia macrophylla; assembly: GCA_037974665.1. Taxonomy (NCBI): domain Eukaryota; kingdom Viridiplantae; phylum Streptophyta; class Magnoliopsida; order Boraginales; family Ehretiaceae; genus Ehretia; species Ehretia macrophylla. The sequence continues at coordinate 7,780,821 of CM075764.1, read as the reverse complement.
AAAAGTTATTGTAAGATTTATTTTCATTGATCTTTCTGAACTACCCCTATGCAATCACATCAATTATATGGACTATCTAAGATTAGAAAATGCAATATTGACATTGACGCAAATAGATGGATCGATATTTTCTTTTTTTGTCATGAACATAATGATTTCATTAAAATAAAACAAGATTACAAGAGATTAACCAATCCCACGGTGGAATACAATTTAGCCTGTTATCACACAAATAAGGTGCTAAATAAAAAATTAATTTAAGTTAATGAAGGAATCAATGCACAAACAGAACTAAAAAAGCATATGAATCATGATTGAAAATTAGAATCAAGTTATTAAATTTGAAGAAAACCATGTGAATCATGATTGAAAACTAGAATCAAGATAAAAATTGCATAGTTGAACTAAAAAAGCGTAGGAAAATTGAAAGGACAAAAAGAAATTTGAGCTAAAATAACAGAATTTTCGGCATATACCTATTCAAAAAGATGTTAAGTTACTATTCGAATAACATATTATATTACCCGAATAGATATCAACAGATAATACACCTCTTTGGAATTTTTCAATAATATATCAGACTATTACTCGAGTAAAATAATATATTACCTGATTAGATATCAACGAAAAATAACTCTTTGGATTTTTTTTCTCCTTTTTGTTTTTCTTGTTGGCATCATCAGCAACAGAGAGACAAGTTAAACTTTTCTGTGTGTTTTTCTGCTCAATTTTCTCACATAGCTTCACCAGATCAACGTCAAATATCGCCTTCATATTTAAGACTCTTCAACACATTGAAAATAATCAACACACAAATCAACACCCACAAATAAAAAGAGAAAAAGTAAAAATATAGCTAGTAAAAACAGATCAAGAAAAAGAGAGCTGAGAGAGGAGTAGGGTGTGATGTGTGAGGAGAGAGGAGATATAGAGAAAGTGGACCGATTGATGAGTAGAGTTACCAAAAAGAGTATCTTATGGTACCATTAGATGTAATTACTTGTCTGGACAAATTTAGGCGGTTTTTCTTGATGGCAAAGCAATTTTGAATAATATGTAATATTATTATTTTTTTATAATATCAAACATAAGATGTCCTTCTTTATTCCATTTTGCGAAACTATAGTGATAAAAAAAAAAGGAAAGGAGGAATGAAAAGCATTAAGATGGTATTTTCAACATGTTTACTTTATTTTTTTTTTTTTTATTTTTTTTGCTCCTTTCTGATGAGGAGAGGAAGAAAAAAATAAATAGAATATACCATTTGGAAAGTCATTTTACATTTTGCTAAAAAATTGTTTTAAACATATAAATCGTAAAAGTTTTTCCAATGCAATATAAACTTCTTATATTGTAAAATATTAAAAGGGAAACTGTTAAGATGATTTTTGAATCAAGTTATTTATGGAAACTGAGGCCCAGTTCATGCCTTTCAAATCTACCAACAGCACCCACATCACCACTCAAATCTATGGAATCACCTTCACATTCCACAAGAGCCTAAAAGTAATAATAGATTAAGACACGATGAAGGAAAAAAAAAAGGTTAAGAAAGAGTAATGTTGGGGAAAACTGTAGAATTGATTTAATCACACATAGACAAATAAGAATGGTTATAATGACTGGAAACAGGAATTACAAAACAGATATAATTAGGCAACAATTACATAAATTGATTATAATGACTCGAAACGATCATTTAGTAGCTTCCCAATAGACACGATATATTATGTAATTGAAAAAAGAGAATAAAAAGAAAATTAACAAGGAAATATATAATTTCAGAATGTTGGTAACTAATTCCTTACCTTTTCTGTCCCTAATAGATGTTAACGTAAAATACCTCTTTGGATTTTTTCTCCTTTTTGCTTTTCTTGTTGGCATCAGCATCAGCAGCAGCAGCTGCAGAGAGAAAAGTTACTTTTCTGTGTGTTTTTTGCTCGATTTTCTCAAGCAGCTTCACCGGATCAACGGCACCAATCACTGTCAACAACCTTTGCAAAGACACTATTAGTGATTTGAGGTCTAGGGATCAATCATCTTAACTTTTCTGAATCTCTGACTTTTGATGAAGGTTTTGTACATCCTAACGACCTCAGCTTCTTGACGGAACCAATTGATTTGTGTATTGGATTACAAATCGAGAGAAATCGAGGATATCTTATAAAAATGCCACATAATTTTCAAGATGGAAGTTATCCTATAGATGTTGTATTCATGCCTGTTCGAAATGCGAATCATAGTATTCATTCTTATGGGAATGGAAATGAAAAACAAGAGATACTTTTTCTCGAAATATGGACAAATGGAAGTTTAACTCCGAAAGAAGCACTTCTCATGAAGCTTCTCGGAATTTGATTGATTTATTTATTCCTTTTTTACATATGGAAGAAGAAAACGTACATTTAGAGGACAATCAACACATGTTATGTTAAGTGAAGAAGTTAGATTAAGTTGGATAATAATCTTGCGGTAGAGAAAGAGAGGAGAGAAAAAAATAAAAAATAAAAATAAAACAAAAACCTTTCATACACCTGTTGGCGAATACCAACCAAATGAAACAGCTAAATGGAGTATCTACTATGCAAGAGCATTCCCAACCACAAGTAAAAGTCGGCACCTCAATAATCTTCACTCTCTCTGTGTATAAGAAAGATAAGGACTTATCACAAAACCGACATAATAAATTGCTTTAACTTTTGAAAACTTACCTCAAACACTTAGAATGCAGTTTATAGCTTCATCACATGCAAATATCATCCTTGCCAAAGCTGTTGATTACTAGTTGTTGGAAAGAAGTAAGAGGATCAAGACATTACCTTAACTTGAGAATAGGTGCCCCTTAAATAGCCCCAGCAAAAAATTGGTCGAGTCTTGGTATGCGGCTTGCATGGATCTCTTTTAACGACTCTTGCAAGATAAGTTGATTTGTCCACATAACAAAGGGTTGGACTTGATTTATATACTTAAAAGTGAACATTTATATTAGAGAAAAAATTCACCATGAAAAAATAATTTTTATGTAATTTTGTGGTTATAGGTTGGTATTTGACACTTGCATTTTGATTTACCTAGCATAAAAAAATAAAACATAAAATAAAAATAAAAATAAAAACATTTGCATTTTGATCTAACTAACATCATCAAATATATCATGTCATAAGTTAAAGAAGTTTGGATATAGTGTAACCAGTAAACCACCATAGTATGATAGTTGTGTTAAAGAACTTTTCCTAACCTTCCAGATGGAAAGGCTAAAAAGAAAAAAGAAAGTAATAGAGTCAAAACTTTGAGAGGATAGATTTAAATTCAAGAACAAATTACATGTTAACACTTAATCATAAAAAGCAATTTGGCCAAAAAATATTGGAAAGCAGAAAATAGTAACAGGATAGATAGGGTTATGAGGTCGTTAGGAATAAAATCTTAGTATAATTGAGTTAGGTTTATTTTTCTAGATCATTTAGGCTTACCTCAAACACTTATAGTGCAGCTTATAGCTTCATGACATGCAATCGTCATCCATGAATTTCTTTGTCAAATTTGTTGTTCTGGACTTCTGCAGGTTTTTGCTTCAAAACAGACAAATATATTCCTTAAAACCACCCGCACCAGCAGTTACAGCCAAACAGAAAATAAAAGCGCTCAAAAGACCTTTAGTGGGAGTAGTCGGAAGTTTTTTTTACAACTACATTACCTGTGAAGAATCCGCAACCACACTGAGAAAAGGGGTGACGAAACGAGAAAATTAGTCCACTTATTCTTGAGCGCACCTATAGTACAAACCTAAGATGAGCAAGATGAAACAAGTTAATTGCATTGTATCACAAAAACTTAGTTCTCCTTTGATCTTCAAAACTTAGCAAAACTAGTAAGCAGCAAAATGCTTCACAAGATAATGCGCGATTGCCTGATGATTTACTATAGAAGAAACAATTGAATTTCAAATATGACAAATCGAAATTGAAATCAAAATTTATATCGAAATTGAAATCAAAATTTAGAAGTACAAAACAAAATTGATCTTCTATAAGCAGCAAATGTGAGGCCCGACCTCAATTTACGTGCGATACCTCGTTTCGTGTGCCCTAACCTAGAATTTCGTGCCTTGACCTAGGTTTAAGAGTCGTGTCTCGTTTTATGTGCCTTGCATTGAATTACGTGCGTTCATTTAGAGTTGCGTGCATTTACTTGGGAAACGTGCATTCGTCTCGTAGTTCGTGTCTTACCTCGTAGTGCGTGCCCTAAACCTAGGAAAGCGTGCCCGAACGCTAATCAAGAAAGCATCTTACACGAAGCACTAGATTATTAATTAATCCTACAAATTCCATTAACTAATATTAAAATGCTAAGTCAATGCACTAGAAGACAAAATTTCACCAAAAGCTAAACATTCTTATTCTTTATTCTTTGTTCTTTTGCATATCCCAAGCATACAATTAAATAATGCTCAAGACATAACAAAAAATTCAGATTTGAGCATGCTTTGGCCGACCACTTCTTGCATTTCAACAAGCTTGTATAATTTAAAAACTTTCCTAGACAAGCCTATGACAAAATCACTCCACACAATGCAAAAAATGAAAACCAAGCATTATTTTATCCTCCACCATGCTCCACATTCTCGACCCACTCAATGCCCATGCTAAGACAATTCAAAACATGCTTTAGATGATACAAAATCAGAAATTTTAGAAGCCAAGGCCGACACATGCTCACAAAAAGCATTTCATTTTTCTTTCTCTCAACTCTCATTCTCTCATTTCTCTCTCTCTCTCTCGGCCAAAGCTGCACCCTCAAGTTCCATAGCTTAAGCTCCTCTCCTAAAGCTCACCAAGACACTCAAGGCCCCTAGGAAGCTCGACCAAGCAAGCTAGAAGCAAGAAATTTGCATGCAAGCTCATAGAACTCTCATTTCGGCCCTAGGTATGTTGATAGCTTCTATTTCACTTCCTTTTGTTCTAGCCACATGCACATACTAAGAACAGGGTAACTAGGCTAGGAATTAGAGAATCTCAAGTTATCTCTCGGCCAAGCAAGGAAAAAATACGATTTTGTGCATCTTCAAGAGCTTTATGCATCTTCATTCATTGCTAAGGTGAGGGCTAAAACTCTTTTAAAAGCTTTCAAAATCCATATGCATGCCTTCATATGTCTATTTTTACCTCTGTACTTGTGGTATATGTGTGTACATGAGCTTTTGTAACCATGCATGGCAAGATATTTAGCTAGAACTTGAAGATAGGTGAAACCGCGAAAATGGCAGATTTCTGACTTGTTAGAGCGAAGTGAATTTGGCTTGGTAAATGATGTTGAAAATGCGTAAAATTTGGTAGGTGACTAGTTTTGCCAGTTCTGAGCATTTTTCGTAGAAATAGGCCAAGGCCAATTTTGACTCTAAGGTCTCCAAAATGGCAAAATATCGAAAGGTGTCTAAATTTGAAAAATCTGGGAAAATAGAACAAGTTTTTGGCAGTTCACTGTCCTTGTAGAACGAAATAGTTTTGACCTAGTAAATGATATCGAAAATGCATGAAATTTGGTAGGTTGCTAGATTTTTCAGTTCTGGACATTTTTGGCAGAAATAGACCAAGGCTAATTATGACTCTAAGAACCTCAAAATTGGCAAAAATCGTAATGTGTCTAAAACTGGACAGTTTTGCGTAGTCTCACGGTTTTGGCCATAACTCCTAAGTCTGAACTCCAAATGAGGTGAGGTTTGTTTCTGGATTTAAATCACTCATTAAGCCTTAATTTGACATTTTGTTCACTGGAATTGGAGATTATTTGCTTGTCTATATGATTGTGGGAAAACAGACCATTGCAGTGAGGTTTTGTTTAGTGATATGCTTTGAAAATGTTGTAACATCTCTTGTGGTATCGAATGCTTGGGATTGTGGCATTTGGATGTTGTGTGGACTGTTTTGGATGATTGAAGATGTTTTAATTAACCGATGCATGGCTTGGGTTAGTTACGTGACAACTTGTGGCTTAAATCGCACGTGTAAGCATGAATTGAAACCCTATTGAATATGAAAACTCGCTAAGTGTTGATCCTATGGTTATTGTGTCCAATTGTATGATTAGTGGGCTGCCTAAGAAATGTTAAGTATGCTTGAAATGTGATTCCCGATGATTACATGTTGATAAGTAGACCTTTCTTGCATCCGATCTCATGTAGACGTCGTTGCATGCTTGTATAAACTTATTATCTGATTACGTGAACCCCGAAATGAGTTATATGATTTAATTTACATGTGTTACATGGCTACCCGTTTAATATTCATATAACTCCATGTTTACAAGTGAAATTACATGTCAAAGCATGCCTCGTGTGTTTACTTGTCAATGTGCGATCTTATGACTGCCCGGAGGCAACCTACTTTGTTGTCCTCCTAATGTGATATATTAAATGTTATAAATATGCATTGCATACAAGGTTGCAACCTTTCATTCTGGTGTGGTAGCGTTTCACGCACACCGGGCGGCATCGGGCTTGCCGGTGCAACCGTGACTACCATTGTCCAATTATCTCTCTCGCTTAGGGGCTAGGCTTCCTCGGGGAGTTGGGTCGTAGGATTTCGGGGTACATTCGGAATACACCCATTTGGCGTGATAAGTGGATGATTTGAAGTCGGCCGCAACAACTGAAACTGGAAATGAATTGAGAACAAAAGCTCACCGTATCCTTTTCACTATGTGTATAAGTATTCTCGCTTGGTTCCTAGAGGACCTCGGGGAGGAAAGACGAGTAATTGTGTTCCTTTACTTTTATATTACATTATGAACTTACTTGTGTTATATGTCATGCTTTCAAAAAGGGTTTTTCATAAGTTGAACTGGAAAAAGAGTTTCAAAACGTATTTCTCGTTCCCCCTCGCTGAGTTCATAAGGACTCACCCTCTTTTATCATCTCAGGTGAAGAAGATCAGGAACATGTACCTGAGGATAACGTGCCTATTGATGACTTCTTGGAGTGATTGCATGCCCTACGTGCCTTACGTGGTTGTGGCTATTTTATGAACGATATGTTGTTTGAAGATCATCTCTTTTGTTGTTTGTCATTGCTATTGTAAATGACCCCCGTTGTAATTTGGGGTCAAATTTTGGTTTGTACTGATCATAACTAGATAGACACTCTTCTAGATGTTTTGCTATCGCTACTGGTTTAGTATCTATCACAGACTTATGAAATATTAGGTAAAGGTAAAATGAATCTATCTAATCTTAAGCGGGTACTCATTGGTAAACTAAGATCAACAGGTACTTTTGTAACAAGGATTGACAAACAAATGAGACATAGTTATCATGCTAGGTTGTTGATCAAATGAGACTTCAAGATAACTAGTAGGCATTTCAATTGGTGATAAATAGTAATCTTAGTTGGAATCGAATTTGAGATTGAAAGGTTTGAGGCGTTTAGAAAATTAGGTCAAACTAAAGAGCCAATTACAGCCGTTATGTTACCGGTTTTCCGAAGAATTTTTGGAGTTTTAGGCTAACGTTAAGCGTTAAACCTTAATGAATGATTAAGGACGTGAAATGATATGAATGTTTAGATCACACCCTAGTCTAACCTTTATAGGTCGGGTTGGGGCGTGACAGCAAATGCTTCACAAGATGGTACGAGACTGTCTGATGATTTATTATAGAAGAAACAGAATTTCAAATATGACAAATCTAAACTGAAATCCAAATTTAAAAATACAAAACAAAGAGTTGCAACTTGCAAGTAGAAAACTTTTCCAAACACTAATACTTAGAGCATCTGCCTATAATTTGGATTTCTGTTACCTAATGGAGAATGTCATAACTAACTACGAATTAAGACTCTTTAGAAGAGAAGCGAGCAATAAGCAATAAAAAAATTTTAAAAAAAACAAAAAAAAAAAAATTGAGTGTTCCTTCCCCTGCAGACGAGACATCCAAAGAATGAGTCTACTGATGTTTGACATCATAAAACTCAGTAAACTTCTTAAGAATTTTTTGAGTTCTAATAACCGACTTGCAGAGCTACGGATTTGTTTAGATGAACTAACCTTTTTGTTAATCAGAAATTATCTTGAGCTTCTGGCATTCAGAATTTAACACCTTCCAAAAACAAAACTAGGAACCAGATGATAATGACATCACAAACCATCCTTGGAAAACCCATCCCTCTGTCCCACCATCTAAATCTAACTAGACAAGGGGTTCCTAAAATCCAATTGGCAATGCCATTTTGATTGCACTACATTAACGCTAACACTTCAAGATATTATTCCTAATTAGTTCCGACTATAAGGGCGAAAAAATCCTTCTCCTCTCACACAAGAAGACCTCAATTTGCAGAGTGGATATCAATTATAGGCCTATTACAGTAAATCAAATCCTATACAACATTTGGTATTTTACAAAAGTAGATTCTCAGCTAGTAATGTGTATAAGTTGCTACAGAATGCCACAAAAGTTAACCAATAAGACCTACTTTGTATTTTTCTTTCTTCACAGGATTGATGATTTATACAACATCCTACATATAATGGGGGAGAATAGAAATGAATTAGAAGTACAATCACTAGTAATTATTCCACAAAAAGACCGATCTATATGCTGAAATCACTAGTAATCAAGTCAAGCCATAAGGGACTGGAAATGCTACCTGATTAGGGACTAAGGATAATTTTGAACCATACCGCAGATAATAGGCATATTTGTCTAACAAAACCCCCTGTTTAGGGACTGAGGATGCTGACATTGTTGCTGTATATGTGGGTCCAAAAGCAGCGATTATGGAGGGATCAGCTTCACTAGTTGCAATGCATGTATAGTTGGCACAAGAGCTGAGGAGTTGGCAGTGAATGGCTCAGATAAAGAGACGAGCAAATCCATTTCTGCACCACTAGATATAGTTGCAGCACCACATGATGTAGTAAGGCCAGCATTTCATTGTGATAAAGATATGAGCAGATGTCATAAGGGTTAAAACTGATAGATTCATGATCAGAAAAACTTATACTAAAAAGTAGTCAAATCTCCCAAGAGGCTGGTTAGTGACCCCCCACAATCCTCTAAATTTTAAATGCCTGTTTACATATAAGGTTCTTAGAATAAAGCATCAACCAAATGTTCTTAGACACCAGAAGTACACTTTGGGGGGGATGAGGGGAGGGAGAGGAAATTAGGAAAATGTTTGGTATATATGACGACAAAATTTTCACAACATAAACAAGCACATCATTGGTTACTGACACATACTTTTTCCCACTTTTTATATTCATTTCATTCTTTCCTGCCAATTGGATTGGGATTGTCAGAGTAAAAATAGGGTGTTATAAATAGAATGAATTTCTATTGTAAGTGCAATTTTCTGTCATCATTAGGCTTTAAAAGTCTTTTGGGAAAATAAGACTTATAGATTGAAGAATAAGACTTTAAAATTTTTTATGAAGCATAAACAGGCCAACTTATAGATTGAAGAATAAGACTTCAAAATCTTTTCGGGAAAATAAGAGTGTATCTTCATCTGAAAATGAGATAAGCAAAAGTAAAAAACCTACTTACGTTGAATTTCTCACAGCAGATTACTCTATCTCCAATCTTTTTTCAAATCCTAATTTCATCATAAACACAAGTGGGCATTGTTACTATTATATGCACCTTAGATGCGAATATCATATTAAAGTAGATAGCAATGGTTATGGCATATAAACAGTGGAAGGCAATGAGACAACAGTAAGCACAGTTTATCCAAGAGAATAGTAAATGATGACAGTGAGACATGTATAAAAAGAAGAAGCGTAACACTATGAAAAGTAATAACAGTTTTACCTTATTTTCCAAGCTAAGGTATATTATGAAGAAGAGAAAGAATCTGACTCATATGAAAGCAATGCAATAGAAAGAAAAGAACAAAGAAAGTCTGCTGTATATTGAAGCCAAATAATGCAGAATATGACGCCATGGATTACCAAGCATATGACACCATTAATACACAAACATCAATCACATCTGATCCAAAATTAGGCTTGTTACCTTGGTAAGGGATCAACAGCTCATCATAAGAGTCTGCAGCATTTCTTTTATATATGAATTTGCACATGAATGGAGCATGTTCTGCCTTAGGCTCCCCGACTTTAAGAAAAAAAAAAAACAATGAAGACTGTTGGCTTTGAACGGAATACAGAAGCAGCATACTTGCAAAGTACAACAAAGGAATAGAGTGTTAAAAATTTGTGGAACTCAAGTATCATGAAGCCCAGATAGAAGTATTTGCTGCAGAACCAATGGCTCCTTTATAACTTGCAGCCATGATTATCAAAACATGAATTTAGGGTCTCTTATGGCTCTCTAAGTAACGAAAAGTCACAGAACTGTGAAAAAATGCATCAACAAACAAATATTAAGAAAATAATCACCTACTTTGACTTGGTCAAGGGAAAACAAAAAAGCCTACTTTGATTGGTGCTTCCATAAAAAGTGAAAACGATAACCATGTCTTAAAGGTAATACATGATCATACGGACGCTATAGAAATGCTGCTCCCACTATAAAGCAATTGGCCGTTAAGCCCAGAGAAGAAATCATGGGCATAATCTTCTTCAAATTTCTCATGCCCATCAAGTAAGGTAACTACATAAGGTTACAAATCTATCAAGAATTTAAAGTCCGACACTCATCCTCCATGAATGTAACATTGTCTAGAAATTTGGCCTGAAATTAACTAATAGCTTATGCATAAAAATAAATAAATAAAAATTCCGATTCACAAGGTGTATAGAAATAATGAAGAATTGTTGGCTTTGAACATAATACAGAAGCACCAAAACTTGCAGCAAGATTTCAAATACATTCATAAGAATTACATACAACCAAATACACAACGAAAGAAAATTACTACTGAAAAGAGTTATTGTAAGATTTATTTTCACTGATCATTCTCAACTACCCCTGTGCAATCACATCAATTCTATGGACTATCTAAGATTAGAAAATGCAAGACTGACAATGATGCAAATAGATGGATCGATATTTTCTTTTTTTGTCGTAAACATAATCATTTCATTAAAATAAAACAAGATTAAAAGAGATTAACCAATCCCATGGCGGAATACAATTTAGCCTGTTATCACACAAATAAGTTGCTAAATAAGAAATTAATTTTACTTAATCAAGGAAATCAATGCACAAATAGAACTAAAAAAGCACGTGAATCATGATTCAAAACTAGAATCAAGTTATTAAATTTGAAGAACACCATGTGAATCATGATTGGAAACTAGAATCAAGATAAAAATTGCATAGTTGAACTAAAAAAGTATAGGCAGATTGAAAGGATAAAAAGAAATTTGAGCTAAAATAACAGAATTTAAAGCATATACCAATTATAGCTCGAGAGATATAAACATTATTCAAAAAGATGTCAAATTATAACTCAAGCAACATATTATATTACCCGAATAGATATCGACAGAAAACACCTCTTTGGAATTTTTCTCCTCTTTTGATTTTAGTATCATCGAAGTCTTTGTTTTTCTTGTTGGCACCAGCAGCAGCGGAGACAAATAAAAACAAAAAACAAAAAAAGAAAGGTAAGAAAGAGTAATGTTAGGGAAAACTGTAGAATTGGTTTAAACACACAGAGACAAATAAGAATGTTTATAATGACTGGAAACAAGAATTACAAAACAGATATAATTAGGCAACAATGACATAAATTGTTTATAATGACTCGAAATAAACATTTATTAGCTTCGCGATAGACACGAGATATTATGTAATTGAAAAAAGAGAATAAAAATAAAATTAACGAGGAAATATATAATTTTCAGAATGTTGGCAACTGATTTCTTACCTATTCTGTCCCAATGTTCAGCACCAGTTTGTAAAGAATGTAAACCAATTTTATATAATACCTCCAAAAGCTTTCAGCTTTAAGAACAACAGAAGTATTTTTTAATCTTCTGTCCTAATGTTCAATGGATGTTCTCGTTCTTCTTCTTTTACACAAAAAAAAAAAAGGAAGATACAAAAACACCCAAAATCATATAGAATATATATCTATATATATAATATATCAGACTATTACTCAAGTAAAATAATTCTACTCTTTGGATTTTTTTCTCCTTTTTGCTTTTCTTGTTGGCATCATCAGCAGCAGAGAGACGAGATAAACTTTTCTGTGTGTTTTTTGCTCTATTTTCTCACGCAGCTTCACCGGATCAACGGCACCAATCTCCGTCAACTTGAAATCATCGCCGTCGTAAATGAAAAAAACAGAGCAACACACAAGGAAGAAAAGGAAAAAAAAAAAAAAACAGTAGAGTTCCTGAGTGGAGTTGCCAAAAAGTGACTCTTATTATACTGTTGATGTTTCGAACCAAAAAATTGTACCGTTGATATTAATTAATTATTACTTGTCATTATTTATAATCTTATTTCTTGATGCCGAAGTAAATTTTATTAATTATTACTTGTCATTATTTATGATCTTATTTCTTGATGTCAAAGTAAATTTAATGTTTTTGAGTGGGGAAAAAGCCATTTAGTTTTTGAGAGTATAACTAAATACTAAATTCATCCTTGTGTTATGAAAAAAATATCAATTTAATCATTTATTAATGTATTGATCGGACAAAAATATCTATTTACCCTTATATTTGAGCAGTTGGAGAGGGAAATTTGATCCCAAAAAAATTATGTACTTATCATTACATTATTATAACAAAAACTAGAAAAACGTTTTTTTTTTTTTTTTGTCAAAATAACAGCTGTTATAAATAGTAAAAAACTACCAAAAACTTATCATTACTTATCGAACAACATTTCCAAAGGGTTTGTATCTAATTAGTATAGATTATACTTTCTCCGAATAAGGCCATATGTCCTAAAATTTGACATCCTAATGTAAGTACTTTTTTCTTCGATAAATAAATTTAAAAAAAAAAATTGATTAGTGGTTTTATTAATTTGCATTTTAGTACATTCAATTAGAATTTAATAAAAAGATTATTCTCATAAGAATAGAATACCTGAATAGAAATTGAGTTGGAAATAAACAAATTAACTGTCGAGGTCGAAAACCTCATAGTTGAAGTTGGGAGCTACTTGCGCCGAGTTGGACTTTTCAGGTCGGCCTCCGAGTTGTACTTTTCGGATCGGCTACCAGACCTGCACAAGGAAAAGAAAGAAAAGGCGGGGTGATGACCCGAATTTTTCTCTCGAGCGTGCGAATGATTAGTATGTCCGAGCTGGCAAGGTAGCTGAGAGCATTTAATAAGGAGTTACCTCCTTAAATGAAGAGGGTGGAGCTCTATTTATACTAAGTTCTGGTCTGACAGCATTTAATGCAGCGCAGCTTTATGTCCCATCAGCGCTTTATGTCACATCAGAACAGCTGGAACTGAGGTCGGGGTATCCGGGGTCGGGCCAGTCATCCTGGTTGGACATTCAGTTCAACGCGCTGGCCTTGGCGCTGATTAGCCCGCTTCGGCTCTGGACGGATTCGTACCTCAGCTCGGGAACTCCTCGTCAATTCTCCCCTCCCAAGTCGAGATCGAGAAGGTGAGATCTAGAATTGACGGTTCCTCCCGAGTTGTCGGTGTCCGACCCCGAGAGAGCAGGGATGGCCATGTCAGCAGTGCATGCCCAACGGATGGCTGACACGTCACTTGGCAGTTCTGACGAGACGCGACGTTTGGGCTTCCCGAGGCAACTTTCAGGGGCGCCTATAAATAGGGCTTTGACATCCGATATTCATTCCACATTTTGCTTTCAATCCCTCAATAATTTTAGGTCGGACACCAGAGTGGTTGGAAGAAATTAGCTCCAAATGAATCTTCTCGGGATTTGTCAGCTCGGAGCCAGCTTGGTCGGTCGCCCTCCGCAGTCAAGAGCAGTAGGTACGTCCCGACTCCCTTTAGTCATTCCTGTTCATTTATATTTAGTCTGTAGACAGGATGGGGAGGTCGGAGTCGGAAGACTCTCAGGCTATGGAAGTAAGGTCCTACGGTGGAGACGAGAGTCCGTCAAGCTCGGAGTCTACCTCGAATAGGGACCATGGTGGAGAGAGGCCAGTTCGTCTTTAGGGTCGACTCGGAAATCCATGCCCCGGGAGAGCGATGATGACTGCCAGGTTATAGGGGTCAGAATGGCGCAAGAAGAGGCCGAGGCAGATCCTTTAGCCGACCTGGGAGACTTGGGGGATGGAGAGGATGACGAGCCATTGAACAAGTTGGAGGGGGTCGAGATACCACATGAGTACCTAGCTGGAGTTTCCGCCTCGGAGCCGACTGCAGCGATCCCGATTAGGGCAGTCCGACCTCGGAGCTCAGCTACAGCCAATGGTTCGTCAGGTCGGGGGAAGAGGATAGAGCAGTTATTCGCTTGTTGCCAGCGCGAGTGTCATTCAACCATCGAGATGGCCAACGCTCGGCTGAGAGACTGGTCGGTGGACCGGCACCACAAATTGAAGGTCCCTGGTCGGAATGACCCTGCCTGTTATCCTCTGCCCGATCACTTTATGATTTACGACCTCGCCTTCGATGTCGTCCGCTTTCCACTTCCCGGCTTCATTACAGGCATTCTGAACTACTTTGAGCTCAGCCCGGGTTAGATGTCACCAAACGGTTGGGCCATAATGGTGGCATTATTTGTGTTCTGCCTCGAGAGGAAGATAGAGCCAACCTTGCGCCGTTTCAGGCATTTTTTAATTTACAAGCCCAACCCGAAGCAACTAGGCTGGTTCCACTTCACGGCTCGGGTCAACAATGCCATATTCACCAAGTGGCACTCCTCTAACAAGGGCTAGCACAACGACTACTATTGGGTCAAGTCAACAGTGAACTCGGGGTGCAGGATGGACTGGAATCTTTCACTGAAAAAGACTTTAAATGACGACCCCAAGCTTTCCAAAGAAGAACTCACCGAGGTCAGTGTGCTAAGGCCCGAGCCAGGTATGCTGATCGATATCGATAGTGTCCTTAGGTGGGACAGGATATGGAAGTCCAAGTTATACGGGAGAGAACCCGACCTGAGCGAAGAGCACCCACACTTGCTTCCCGAGCCTGAAGAAAACGCTCATTCCGACTCAGAAGAGGGTCAGTTCGCAGGATCAATGCCCGACCTCCCCGTCTCCTAGTTTGTCATTGCTCTTCTCGATTGGTAATTGGTCATTTTTCACCTTCTTTTCCTTTGTTTTTGCAGGCATGACAGATACGGTGAAGCTCGCGTACCTCCAGAGAAGGAGAAAGCCCGACGCTAGTGGCGAGGCGTCGGCTCGGTCCGATTTTGGCTCCGTCTCTCAAGAGCAGAGGCAGCGGCTCGGGGGCCATGCACGGGAGGTTGGCGCAGAGGTCTCGTCGGGATCTCCCTTGTCAAAGAAGACGAGCTCGGGTGTGGCGATCCCCGAGCGCTCGGCATCCCGTCCTGACAACAAGAAGCGGCCCCTGTCCGAGTACTCCGGTAGGGGCAAGGCCGCGGAGGTGAGCCCTTCAAATAAGGATTTTGTGGAGGCTGCAAAGGTTGCCCGTGATCCCAAGTTGGGGTCGGTCCCGGCGGAGCAGCTTTCACTTGACCTGAGGACGGCCATAGTTACGGTAAGACATACCCAGACATGCTGTCATGGTTTCTTTTGTTGATTACTTTGACTAACCGCTTTGCTTTCTTCCGCACAGGCTGAGTCCCATATCCTTTCGGCGCCTGGCCTGCTTGCCCGGGCCCAGACTTACTGTGTGGAGCTCGAGCAGCGCTACACAGATTCCAGAGCCGAGTTGGAGTCCTTTAGGACGGATGCGGCCGAGAGGCATAAAGCGGATGAGGTGGAGATCGCCCGGCTAAGGAAGGAGCTCGAGGCTGAGAAGTTCCGGCGCGAGGCAGCCGCCAAGGACGTTGAGCGCTACAAGCAGGAGAAGTGCAAGGTCGAAGCGAAGCATAAGGACCTCTTGGATCAGGTCAGCCCGCGAAGGGAGAAGGCAGTGGAGGCTTTTAAGTCTAGCCAAGAGGCTGTGGACTGGCTAGCCACTGAGGGTGGGGTGATGGCCCGGTACGTCGAGTTGGAGTACTACTTCCGAGGCCAGGTTGCAGCTCGCGAGAGGGCGAAGACCTTTTTCCCTGCCACCAAGAACGATTATATCGAGATCTTGGAGGCCCCGCCCCCAGAATTCTGGGAAATTCCTGAGCTACTAGCCGACCTGACGTCCCAGGCCAAAGAGGTGCTGGCGTTCGTTGAGAAGGGTATAGACCAGGTCGACGACGTAGCCGAGGCCACAACCTCCACCGCTCCTCCCAAATAATAATAATTTCTTTTGTAAAGTCGCCCGGGTCGGGCTTTTGTAATTCTGCCCAGGCCGGGCTTGTGTAATTGATTTCAGTATTAATGAAATATCTATTTTACTTTTGTTTGCATTTTGGTCGAGTTTGTACACGTGTATCTTTCTCTTCGCAAATTTTTCTTAAGTAACTGGGGTTGGACCAATTTAATGGACCATACAAACTTAAGCGTAATGAACCGTGCTAGACGCGACTAGTGAATTAACACCTTAATCCGAGCTGGTTAATCGGGCAACTGTTTAATCGTCGCCGACCTGGACTCGTCAGTCCGATTTAAAACTGGTCAAACTAATGTTGACAAATGTTGAGCTCGAGTTCGGACCCCAAACTAACATACCGACCTGAAGCCGGATTAAACCGAGTTGGAACTTAATCCGAACTGGCAAAACTTAATCAAATTATTATCGATTATACCCTAGCTGGAACTTTGTCCGAGCCGGTTTTATTGATCATTAGCTCGTAATCAAGCGTGGCCATCGCGTTAATCCGAGTTGGTAATAGCTTTATAGTTGAGGCAATTTGGGCCCGGGTCGGGTATGGCGCTGGTTTTGGTGCTTATTCCCAGGTCGGGAATTGTACTTGTATGTAAAGATGCATTGTATTGAGTCTGTACAAGCAATGTCTTGGCCCGGGGCCTTTACAAGATTTCTCGGCTCGGGGCCATTATAAAATATTCCGGCTCGGGGCCGTTTAAAAAAGTATTTCGGCTCGGGGCCGTCTACAAAGTATTTCAGCTCGGGGCCGTCTACAAAGTATTTCGGCTCAGGGCCGATAGACAAAATACCGCTTCAGGTGTTCCGAGTGTCATGCGTTCTTCAATAGTTTTCCGTTTTTGTCGCGAAGGTAGAAGGTCCCGGGTCGGACTTATTTCACGACTTCATAGGGTCCCTCCCAGGTCGGGGAGAGTTTGTTACCGGAGCGCGGCAAAAAGATTGCCTTTCTGAGTACAAGGTCACCAACCTTAATAGGCTTAGGCTTAACCTATTTGGCAAAGGCTCTTTGCATGGCAGCTTTGCTGGCCAGCATTCTGATTTGAGCTTTAGCTCGAAGCTCTTTAGCGAGGTCGAGCTCTTCACGGATCCGTGCTCCGTTTGTTTCTAGATCATGGGAGAGGGTTCTACTGGTCGGAGACCCGATCTCCACCGGCAGCACCGCTTGAGTGCCGAAGGTCAGTTCGAAGGGCGATTCTCCCGTGGCTGAGCTGGTGTTGGTCCGCTGAGCCCACAACACCTCGGGAAGAATTGATGCCCATTGGCCCTCCGCTTCCTCCAGCTTGGTTTTCAGGCCCTGTAAAATGATTTAGTTAGTCCTTTCAACTTGGCCATTACTTTGAGGGTGAGAAATAGATGAGAATCTGAGGTCGATCCCAATCTCAGCACATTTGCCTCGAAAGTATGCACTGTCGAATTGTTTGCTGTGGTCAGTGATGATGACCTTTGGCACCCCAAATCGGCAAATGATATTTTTTCATACGAAATTCCAAGCTGCCTTTTCTGTTATTCTAGCAACACCTTCAGCCTCGGGCCATTTAGTGAAGTAATCTACAGCTACGAAGGCGTGCTTCTTTTGGCTAACACCGGTCGGCAATGGGCCAATGATGTCTAGACCCCACTGATAGAATGGCCATAGGCTTACCATCATTGTGAGGTCCAGAGCAGGCTTTCTCTGTACATTGGCGAACCTCTGGCAGGTGTCGCACTTTTTTACATACTCTTTGGCATCCTGCTCTAAGGTTGGCCAGAAATAGCCTTGCCTTAATGCCTTCCGAGCCAGAGCTTTGCCTCCCAAGTGGTTTCCACATACCCCTTCATGAATCTCCCGGAGTACATAGTTTCCCTCTTTGGGTCCAACACATTTCAAGAGAGGCCAAGTGTAGGCTCTCTTGTAGAGTTGCCCGGCAATTATGACAAACCTTGAGGCCTGTTTCATGAGCTTCCGAGCTGCTTTTTCATCTTCTAGGGTCATACCCTCCTCCAAGTAGTCCACGATTGGTTTGGTCCAATCTGGGCTTAGATTGAGCACGGCTACGGCTTGCACCTCCAACTGAATATTGGGTTTAGATACTTCTTCAACATGGACCAGGGCAGGTCGGCTCTCGCCCAAGGCCAATCTGGACAGGGCATCACCTTCATATTCTCTTCTCTGGAAATCTGCTGTATCGTGAACCTTTTGAGCCCCGAGGTCAAATCCTTGACTCTGTTGAGGTAGGCCAGCATAGCACTGTCCTTGGCTTCAAACTCTCCCGATATCTGACTAAAAACCAGTTGAGAGTCGGTGCTCAGGTCGACTGTTTGTGCCCCGAGCTGAGCTGTAATTTTTAGTCCTGCAATCATTGCTTCATATTCTGCTTCGTTATTGGACGCCGGAAAGGTGAACTTCAGGGAGTATTGGTGCTCATGCCTGGTTGGGTCGAGGATGACTACCCCAACTCCGCTTCCGGACTTCCCTGAGGCCCCATCCACATGGACCTTCCACACGTCCTCCGGGTCATGCTCTGCTCGGCCAGTGCATTCTACTACAAAGTCCGCGATGGCTTGGGCTTTGATGGCTGTTCTGGGCTGGTAGGTGATGTCAAATTGACTTAGCTCAACTGCCCATTTCAGTAGCTTGCCCGATACCTCCGGCTTGTGCATGATGGACTTGAGCCGGGCATCCGTTATGACCTTAACTGGATGAGCGTCAAAGTATGGCTTCAACTTTCTTGCCGCTGTGATGAGCGCGATGGCGAGTTTTTTCAAGGATGAGTATCTCGCCTCGGTCCCTTGCAAGGTTTTGCTGACATAATAGACCGGTTTCTGCTCATTTCCTTCTTCTCGGACTAGTGCCGCCGCCACTGCTGTTCCTGAGCATGCTAAATATAGTACCAGCTCCTCCCCCGCCTCAGGTCGGGACAACAGGGATGGCGAAGCTAGGTATCTTTTCAGCTCTTGGAAGGCGTTCTGGCATTCCTCAGTCCATTCAAAGTTCTTAGGATTCCTCAATATCTTGAACAAAGGAGCACACTTGTCAGCCGACCTGGACATGAATCTGCTCAGCGCTGCGACTTTTCCTGCTAACACCTGGACGTCCTTTACGCAGGTCGGCAGTGCCAGGTCGAGTATCGCCTGGACCTTATCCGGGTTGGCTTCTATTCCGCAGGCTGTGACCATGAAGCCCAAGAATTTGCCTGCCTTGACGCCGAATGCGCACTTTTCCGGGTTCAGCTTTATCCCAAAGTGCTCCATTACGGGGAAGGCTTCAGCCAGGTCGTCTACATGGTCTTCTGCCCTTTTGCTCTTGACCAACATGTCATCTACATAGATTTCCATATTCCGGCCAATCTGATTTTTGAAGACCTTGTTCACCATCCGAGTGTAGGTAGCTCCAGCATTCTTGAGGCCAAAAGGCATGACCTCATAGTAGTAGAGCCCTTTATCGGTAGTGAAGGCGGTCTTCTCTTTGTCTCCGGGAGCCATCCTGATTTGATTATAGCCTTTGAAGGCATCCATGAAAGAGAGTAGCTCGAATCCGAAAGTGGCGTCCACCATCTGATCGATCCGTGGTAGGGGAAAACAGTCTTTAGGGCAGGCTTTGTTGAGGTCGGTAAAGTCAATACATAGTCTCCATCCACCCTAGGACTTAGTCACCAGCACCACATTGGATAACCAGGTTGGGTATTGTATTTCCTTGATGTGGCCGGCGTCCACTAACTTGTCCACTTCTTCTGCTATGATTTGTTGCTTGTCATAATGGAAGTGCTGGCGCTTTTGCTTTACCGGATAGTGATTTGGGTCGACATTCAGGTGATGCTCAATTACGTCCGGGTTAATTCCTGTCATGTCAGAGGCAGACCAGACAAATATATGTTCATTCTTTAAGAGGAATTGGCTTATACCTTTCTTGAGATTGGCAGAGAGGTCACTCTCGATCTTTGCCCTCTTGGTTTCATCAGAGAGCTCCACTTCCTGAAGGTCTTCAGCCGGGCTTCCTCTCTTAGCATCTCTCTTTTCTTCGGGCAGATCTGGTCCCCAGCCGATTTGATACTTGGGCTGGAGTGAGTTTTCATAACATTCCCAAGCTGAGAGCTAGGCTCCGCGAATGGTGGCCACTCCGGCCGGGGTTGGGAATTTCAGGGACTGGTGGTAAGTTGAGGGGACGGCCCTGAAGTGATTGAGTGCCACCCGACCTAAAATCCCATTGTAAGTGGAGTTGCAATCCATTACTATGAAGTTGGCTTGCATCAATACCCATTTATCCCCATCTTCCAGCTTCAGCGGTAGGTTGATGACTCATTCGGCTCGGTGGGACTGCCCGGTAAAACCAGCTAAAGTACCCCTCAATGGCCTGAGTCGGCTCCTGTCCAACCCCATTTGCTCAAAAGCGCTGAGGAATAAGACTTCTGCCGAGCTCCCGGTGTCCACCATCAACCTCTTGATGGTGAAGTTGGCTATTTCAGCGCTGATCACCAGTGGGTCGTCATGAGGCAATATCACCCCCTCCAAGTCTTCTGAGGAGAAGGTGAGCTCCTGCATCCCCGGGGCCGGTCCCCGCATCGGTCCATACTCCCTCCCAGCACGAACATAACCCTTCCTGCCTGCTGAGGTCTCTCCTCCTGACGCCAATCCTCCCGCAATGGTCTCAATCATGGCCAAGCGTCCGCCCCTAGCCTGGTGCTTAGGCGGACTCCTCTCCCTATCCCTTTGGTCGGGATTTCGGGTCGGTTGCGGATCTACATATCTCCGAAGGTGGCCTCGGGCTATCAATGCCTCAATCTCCTGTTTCAAGTCTTTACAATCTTCGGTGGTACGGCCGTAGTCCATGTGGTAGCGGCAATACTTGGTTCTATTGCACTTCTCGGGTCGGCCCTTCATCCTTGGAGCTGGAGGCAAGTGGTTCTAGCGTTGGATCTCCATCAGGATCTGCTCCCTCGAGGTGTTAAGGGGAGTGAACATGGTGAACCGGGGGTTCTGCTTTGGCTATTGAGGCTGCTTGCCTCGGTCATTCTGGACTTTACCCCCAGGTTGGGCTCGAGAGGCCTCTCCCTTCTTGCTGGCTTCCTTCTCCTTGTCATCATCCCTTTTTGCCTGATGGATTTCCTCAGAGTGTATGTACCCTTCTACTCGTATCATCAGCTCGGATACAGTGTCCACGGGGTCGATTGCCAGGGAGGACGTGAGCGGGCCCGACCTCAACCCACTCTGGTAAGCCATCAACGCCATGGAGTCCTCCAGGTTGGGAATTCGGAGGGACTCTTCATTGAATCTGGCCGTGTAGGCCCTCAAGCTTTCCCCTCTATGTTGCTTTACCAGCAGCAATGTAGAAGTATGGCGGGTGGCGCGCCGGCTTCCAGCGAAGCAAGACAGGAAAGCCTCAGCCAGCTGGTGAAAACTTGCAATTGAACCGGGACGAAGTTTCTGGAACCAGTCCAAGGCATTGCCAACCAGGGTGGTCGGGAATGTCTTTGCCTTCATGAGATCTGGCATGTCATGCAGAGTCATGTGGTGATCAAAATTAAGCAGGTAGCTAGCTGGGTCTCCATCTCCATTGTAGACGGCCAGGTTGGGCATACGGTTGCCAGTGGGCAATGGCGTGGCCAGTACCTCGGGGGAGAGTGGGCTTACGCCGAGCTTGTTGATGACCTTGGCTATGGCAGCTGCGGTCTTGGCCTGCTCGGGGTCGGCTTGAGCCGCCCTTTTACCTCTCGCCGCGTCGAATCTCACCACCGGCTCTAGGAAACCCTCCTCGTCCTGCGTCCGTTTTCGCCTTGACTCTGGGATGTGGAATTGCGGATGCGATGGCCGCGGCATAGCTTCTTGTGGAGCTAGGGGCCCTCAGCTAGCCGGGCTACCTGCTCCTTGAGTTCCTCGAACATCCTCAGCATCATCCTTATCTCCGTTGACAGGCTGGAGTTGGGGTCTCCTTCTGCTGTGGGGTTGGTTTGAGTGGCTAAGTGTATACGTTGGCTCGTTCCAACGTCGGCTTGGGTTAGGTTTTGGCTAGGCACCTGCGTGGTTTTGAGGTCCCCTTCCGGGTTGAGTGAATCCTCTACCGGTGTGCTGTGGCTTCTAGTTTGCACCATAATGGTTTCTCAATGAGTGATGAAGAGAGTTATAAAAGAACTCGTCGTTCCCACAGACGGCGCCAAACTGTCGAGGTCGAAAACCTCACAGTTGAAGTTAGGAGCTACTTGCGCCGAGCTGGACTTTTCAGGTCGGCCTCCGAGCTGTACTTTCCGGGTCGGATACCAGACCTGCACAAGGAAAAGAAGGAAAAGGCGGGGTGATGACCCGGATTTTCCCCTCGAGCGTGCGAATGATTAGTATGTCCGAGCTGACAAGGTAGCTGAGAGCATTTAATAACGAGTTACCTCCTTAAATGAAGAGGGTGGAGCTTTATTTATACTAAGTTCTGGTCTGACAGCATTTAATGCAACGCAGCTTTATGTCCCATCAGCGCTTTATGTCCCATCATAACAGCTGGAACTGAGGTCGGGGTATCCGGGGTCGGGCCAGTCATCCTGGTTGGACATTCAGTTCAACGCGCTGGCCTTGGCGCTGATTAGCCCGCTTCGGCTCGGGACGAATTCGTACCTCAGCTCGGGAACCCCTCATCATTAACATTTGAATAAAATTTGATTAATGGTTTCAGCTAAATTATTCTTTGGTATCAATGTGATGGCAATTTAAAATTGATAAATACCAAAATTAAATTATTAAAAAGAATAACTTATTACAATTACAAAAATTTAAATAGTACACCCTTTATAATAAACACATTTCCTTCTCGAGATACTTTATCCAACCTTACTATTACCCCCGTTCTTGACCGAAGGTCCCAACCAAAAAGGGGTATTTTTAAAATTAAATCGAGACACCAGATTAATATATATATATTTTTGGTTTATATGAAGGTCGAAGTCGAGTAATAATAACTAACAAATCAGTGATTTATCGAATAACTCTCGTGTTCCTCTCAGGCAGCTTTATAAGTGAAGTTAGAACGAGCTCAATGATGGAGCTTTTCAATAGCCGAGTCAATCCAAAATTAGACAACTAATATGCACATTTATTAGAGCAGTGTGCCGTAATGCAAAAGGAGAAAATACTAATACCAAGTAAGAAGTAATATATATTAAAAATGTATGTGTCGACCTATTTTTTTTTTTTCAAAAAAAGTAATGCCATGTGGCAAGTAGCAAGTACCTATAATTCCATTGATCCAACTGCTTACATTTGTCAGTATCTAAATTTTGTTGACAACGAGTACCTAGTCTAAAAGTTTAAACTATTAGAAAGGAATTCATTATATTTTTCTATTGTTTTCAATACTAAACGAAATTGAATACATCAAAGGCCCATACAGCAGGAAGAAAATAACCAAAAAGAATGAACAAGAGAAGAAAAGATGAAAAGAAACTGGCAAAACCATGTCTATCGTATGCTTGTATAGACTAAATTTGTCTGTAGATACAATCAGTCTGTAACTTGAGAAAACCTTCATGTGAGTGTCTCATGTCCGCACTGAAGAGCTTCATTGTAACTTTGATGCTTGTGAGGTCATCTATCCACTTTTGAGTGCATACATTAAACTGTGGTTCAGTCCTGTACAAAAAATATAGATATCTGACAAGAAGCAAATGAGTTTGCGAAACTTGTTGCCTCCAGTTGTTTCAAGACGACTACTCGCCTGTGCCGAGGTTCAATCACTTGGAAGTCTGGAAAATATGGTTCTTTCTTGATCGGAACTTTGTTTCCAGAAACTGTTATTACTCACTGATATAGACAGCCTTGGCGATTTCAGCACATCCACGGACATCCCATAAAAGATTTTGCGCATGATGACAACAGTCATACTACTATCAACACCTAACGCACTGGACGTTATACCTGTTCTGGCATTTGCGCTCTGCTACTTTTTGCTCTGCCATTGGCCACCATGTCTTGAAGCAACTTATGAATCAGTTGCTGCCTTCAGAAGATCGCAGACTACCCATTTTACTGAGTGAAGTGTTCTCGATCTGCCCAGAATTAGAGGATTGATGACCCAGAATAGTACATGATTGAATTTCGGCTTGTTTAGTCTATCAGCAAGACTTCTCTTGCTTTATCGTTCTTGCAGTTGAATTAAATCCATTAATCACACAAGAGTCTATCGGTTTGCTGCCAGGACTGAAATTGGTTAACTTACCTTCATTAGCTTGCTGACTCTGAGCCGAACCACACTCCTGCATCTCTTTCTTCTGGATATTTTTCATGGTTGCTTCTTGAGAACAATACTTCAAACTCTCTGCGAAAGCATACGACTAAGTCATAACTTCAAACAATAGAGATCTCTTCACAAACTTATTAATCCCCTGTTTAAAAATTATTATGGGCCACAAACAATCATTAATTAGTTTCATAATTCATCAATGAGATCTCATTTTCCTCTAGTCTCCAACTGTTGGTTGAAACCTCAATCTTGTCCTACTTATACCTTTTCTTCGGTCAAGTATAATTTTTGAAAAAAAGAGAAAATGGGAAGCCCTAAAGTCGCAATAAGTTTACCAAATAATATTTCAGGGTGCAACAAAGCTATTAGTTGTGAATGCATGAAGAGCAAGTGTACTCATGAGAAGATACAGAAAGCATCATATACAAAGGAACACTTAATAACCATGGTTCAGACCTATATGAATTAATAAGTTACACTAGCTCCATCTGCAATTGGACCAAGATTAAATGAAGCAAAACATTGAAATCAATTCTATTAGCATGCACATACCAAGTGGTCCAATTTTGTTACTACTGCTGAAAGCCATGAGATCTTTCATGCTATTGAAAACTTCAGCTATCTGTCAAACAATGCAGTTAAAATTTAAGATTGTGGTGTGAGTAGTAAGTGATCTACTCTCTTGTAATCAGACTCCGAGCCAAACCAAAGAAGATTTCAAAGTTTCACCTGCAAGCACCTAACATATCTTTCAGGGAATCCTATGTCATTCACCATTGGTAACTCCATAGTCCTTGCGAGCTGACATCCAGAAGTTGCAAACCTAAACCAAATGAAGTGATTTCAGTCCGCATTATTAAATTGAATCAGCACTGCATTGTTCATTTGGGGGTCAGCTACAGAGAAATCTTACATCCCCATTTTGCCAATCTTGGCAAGTCTCATTAGTGAACTATAGAATGAGTCTTTCAATGAAACCAAAGCTTGTTTGTAAAAGTTTAGTTTTCTGGCATTATAATCAAAATAAGTTTTCAAGACTTTTAACTTACATATTGCAATTTGATAGGAGATTTTCGGTTGAAACCATATCAGAAGAAATATCAGAGATAGTACTTCGACATTTATGTTCAACCTCCACCAACTGATTAACCTGCAAACATAAAAAGGATGTGAACTTTCAAGGTTCTACTATTCGTTTACCAAACGAGATGTACGAGGACAAATATAGCAACTTTGACCAGATAACAGTACAGTTGCAAAAACAAGCATGGTTTTCTATCCATTTTCCCTTTTTTTCCCCTCTCTAGGTTAAGAGAAAGATGACTTGGTGCTCGTAACCTAATACGAGAATTAGCTTCTTATTTTACTCCCCTTTCTAAAATAAGGATCTAAATTCACTTTGACGATGAAAATCCCAGATATCTTTGACCCATAGGCCATACAATATGAGTAGGCAAAACCATAGGAAGGAGGACTTTGAATCAAATAAAGCAAAGTTTCACTGCCACAAGCCAATGCAAAGGAAGGGGTGTTTATGCATATGTGAACATATACTTGGCAAGTATTACCGCAGATCAGAAGGTGGTACCTGCGGAACAACCTGACGACAGAGTAAAAATTCTTCATGCTGCCGCGAACAAAACTCCCAAAACAATATCTGAGGAAGTTAAGGAGCAACTAGTCAGGTAATAAGATAGAACAAGATAAAATGCCAAAACCTAGTAGTTTATATGTAATTGAATATAACTTACCTTCAAGTCCTGCCTGAAAAGGACACGAAGCTTACCCTCACGAACAACACGACATTGTTCATATACACTTTCGAGAACTGCTTTTCTATATTCCAACATCATTAGTCCAGAAGGGAACCTGTGTTCTTGAGGCAACTCAAGGAATAAAATCTCATCGACCATGCCACTCCCAAAATTGATTTCAAAAAGCCTGGGAAGTGTTTCAAAATGTGCTTCTGCAGAAGAAGAGAAAAGGGTAAGAAACAAAGACTACGGCACAAGGTTGCTTGGTATGAAAACAAAAAAGCAACACCACCATTTGAGGGATATGGATTAGAGGAGGATAATTCCTGTCCCTGCCACTATTCAATCTCCACTAGCAATGCATGAAAAAGAAATATAGGCAAAAGACTCCACTCAACTAGCAAGTATAAGCACAAATATGAACATTGATTACGGTCAAGCAATGCATATAACACTAATATATAACAAGAAGCTACTTAAGAAGATGCAATCATAGAGAAATCATAAGTTCAATGGCAATTACTAAGCAAAGCTAAGAGCATCTAATGAACATAAATGATGACAAATTACAGAATCAGTAACAGAAAAAGAATAAATATCACCGTAATTATGTCGAATATACAGCGAGAAGGAAGATAGTTGCAAAGGCAAACAAACAAATATTTTGATTATCAGAGGATGGGCAAGAAAATTAGACAATGACTTATCTACTAACATCAATGGGAGGACACCATGGTCCAGACACATCATATACAAATTCAAACAATAGAAATACTGTTAATTAGCTTACCAAATCCTTTACCCAATTTCGAACCACAAATATCACACTGCCATGCCTCCTGAAAGAAACAACACTTTCTTGTTATTACCACCATCAGTGACCATCCTATAAGTGAACAAGTACAAAAATGCATATCAGTGAACTATGCAATATGCCAACAGCAGAGATGACCCTTCTCCTTTGAACAAGAATGAGTGACTTCATCATCAGATCCATATACACAACCCTAACATGTAAGTTTCCAGATAACACATAAAGAAAGAAGAATTGCATATTATAGAACATATGCGATATATGCCAACAATGGGGATGACCCTTCTCTCTGAATAAGAATGAATAGCTTCATTAGATTCATATAAACAACCCTGAATATGTAAGTTTCTAGAAAAAACATAAAGAAAGAAGCAAGAGGTAGAGTTTTGCATTACAACTGACCATAGCTGCTTGAGCGAAAACACCAAGAGCATGTTGCCCAATATTTTCATACAAAGACAAACACCACCTTTTCTTAGCAGTAGGTGCATAATACTCTGACACAAATTTCCGCCAGTAGGCAATGTTGTTATCCTGCAGAGACCATCAATGTCAAATATTACAACATCAACGGTTAGTGAACTGAAAAAAACAATATCATTTCAGAACCAAGAAGCTGTCAGCACATTAAAATAATAGGAGAAAGGAAGTCAATTGAAACACACTTGAAGAAAAAGAGAACCGGGAGCATTAATATACACACGTGTAAGCTCCATACCAAACAATTTAAGTACTAAGATCAAAATTGAGGTTCACACGTGTATTAAGACTCACTTTTCATCACGAGTCTTTAGGGTCGCCATTTCAAATTATATTTGAGATCACCAGCCGAATGATTCGAAAATCGAACATTTTGGTCATACTATGTTTGCAATAACTTATAGAGGATTTCGCTTAGCAAAAAACTTAATGAGGATTTCCATGCACGAGAGAAAGATTTGTTGGTGGTCCACAAGTCACAAAAACCCGAATATAAATTGTAGCCAAGTTGTAATTTTTTCGTTTTTTATGTATCACAAGGGGGAATTGATGTCCAATATTAAGAATTCACACGCGAAACTAAGATTTTCGCATGAGAATAGAAAATAATGGCAAATTAATATACATGACCCGAGTCAATATATTGACTTTCTCAGTCAAAAACTGGCTATTTCATGACTATCGGGGCTCACCATAACAAACAAACGTCAAAAAGTAACAAAAAGAATATTAGAAAACAGACCTGAGGTCGGGTTCTGAGATGATACAAATATTGCATTATACGTCGAGAACAAATACCCTCGGGAAGATAGCTTAAAGAAGAAGTTTGATGACTAATCCTCTGCTGCTGTCGTAGATGGTGGCTCATTTGCTTTACTAAGAGTCGCTCATATATTTGCTTCCGCAAAACATCTTCTTGCTTCACGTTTAGTCTTGGCTTTTTCATCATATCCGGACTAAATGATTGAAGTTACGAGACTAAAAATAAACTGATTTTCGTAACCAAAATTAGTGTGGCCACGAATTAAAGTTGGCAAAAAATTTAAATTATTTTGTAGAGTTAATATCGGATATCTCAAAATGTTCATCCCATGTAAGTTTTAATAATTCTGTGTATGTCCTCACCAAAATGAAAAACACCAAACAGTTATGAGGCTTGGTAGCTTTGAACAGCTATGATTTGTGAACAAAAGAATGATCCTTTTCTAGGAAAATGGACAAGTATATTGTAGCGCTCAAGTCAAAGTCAAACTGCTTCGTTTACAGTCTTTGACTACGATACGATGTCATTGTCACTTTTTTGGTGTAAAAGTAAATGAATTCAAATTCGAAAGATTTTGATGTTTGCTTCATATTTCGTATTTGGATTTGGTCAATGCTCGTGTGGATCACATTCCATTTGTTCCTATAGTAAGTTAAACAAGTAGGTAGTACAATCTTTTCATAGCCGTTATGTTAATTCATAATTCATGGCTTGAAAACCCATATTTTAAGAAATAGATCATCTCGTAATATTTAATAATAAATACAACGATAATAAATTAAGAATAAAATAATAACTTCAACAGTGTTCAATAACAATAGATTGAAAATATAATAAAAATAAATTGCCTAATTTTGAACAATCAATTTCATAACCTACTTCATTATTATTACATCATACGATCATTGGCATGATAAAAAACTCATCTTAAGCCAAACCATATTAGAATGCACTAGTACACCTTAACATACAATGCACTAGTACACCTTAACATACACACCAATTTCGTCAAAGGGAAGTTCGAACTTGACACCTTAATCGACAAGCCAACATCGTTTCCATTCTTAGGGCTTTGGCACAATGTTGGTGGGATGGGATTTTATGTAGAATAATATAACGAAATGTCATTTTCTAGAGAATCATCTTTAGATAATTTAGTCTCGGAATAGTGCTCAAATTTACAAAGCTGTGACACTGGAATATATTGAACTAGGCCATAAACAGCTCAGTTTACATGGAGACAACCAAATAATACCCGATTGTCGAGCATGTTAGCCTTTTACAGGAATTGACAGAAAACTTGAAATAGCTACTAAGCCAAAATTGGGTCCATCTACAAAACGCCCATCTGACCATCCGTACACGTGGGCCCCACACTCACGGAAGTTGACAGACATTTTGTAGAAATTTCCAGCAAAATTTTGCTCTCTAACAGGACAAAGGGTTCACCATGTAGTGCACAAGTTACTCTGATGAAAAAGATTGCCCACAGAACAAATTCTTTTAAGCTGGCAGAAAAATTAGTGACCTATTGGTTTGCTTGTTCACTCGAGCGGCGATATGGCATATATCTGTGGTCTTTCGCAGCATTCTTCTTTCTTCTTTTCTCGATATATGATTCAAGCTTGCCAGACGCCTGATATATCACAAGGGAATCAATAAGTTCAGCTTAAGGGAAATATTAATAGTGAAACTAGAAATGGTCAGACCGTATACCTTGAGTTGATTGTATTTCTCCACAAGCTGTTGCTTCCGCATTTCAGCTGTCAGATAAGAAGGGCACATGTTAGTGTTTAAGTTGTCCGTCAATATTATCTAATATCCTCTCTTTGTTTTTTGTGTGTGTGCATGAGGGGGGTGCAAAAGAGGGAGAGAGAGAGAAGAATCACATTTTTTCAGATAGAAAGGTTGTTTCCCTCGCTTCGCGGCTTCTCTTTCTTTCTTCTTGTGCTCAGCCAATATCTCCTTGTCAGTAAGTTTTGGTGCAGCAGACTTCAATTGCCTATCCTGGAAAGTTGAAAATAAAAGAAAATGAATTTGTGACATATACGACAGACGAATGTGCAGAAGGAAACTAAAGGCGTTTTTTATGATGGAAAATTGCCCTGTTTTACATAAAGAAGATATCCACAGAACAAAAATAACTTAAAGAATAGTGTAGCTAGCAGAAAAAGAAACGAAGTTTTCCCAAGAATACAATTCTGAAATGGTTTGAATTAAGAAAACATTTTTATGTCAAATGAAGTTTTTCAAGCAACTTGGAGAATCTGTTTAACTTTATAAAAAACAAGTCTGATTCTTTTTTCCTTCTCCAGTCACTAGACGCCGTTCTCTAAGCAGGTACAACAAATAGTCATAGGAAAACAGAAGTAGAAAACTAAAGTAGGAAATATGAAACATTCTCCAAACTGATGCCCGAAACTGGTATAGAATTTTATTCCGCATAGAGCTATAATTCACACGGTTGAGCACTTACAATCCAAGCTATCCGATTTTTCAATTCACTTATAACTTCTGAGTCAGTTGCTTTCTTCAGCTGTTTCTTCAGGTCCTGTCAAAACCAACAATCAAGATCAACAAATGAAGAAAAAACTTAGTGAAATGAAACAGTCTAAAGGCTGAGTACTAAACAAGGTACCTCCTTTTCAGCAGGAAGATCATTCTCGTAGAGAAAATTATATCTCTTCTTAAACCTACAAGGACCAGGGGAAATTTTGTCACAAATGACGAGAAGGAAGGCATAAGTCCCATGCCACCTGGACGCTAACAAGCTTCACTGATAAAGGTCTTCGGATATAAACAATCACAAGTGCAAAGTTATACTGAAGTGGAAGAAGGATAAACAGCTTTCACAATGAAAACCCAGACAGACCACAGAGGCTCAAAAATGAATCTTAGACCTGCCTAAAATTTGTGCAATGAACATGCAGTTGTGGTCACAATCAACATGGAGACATCTCAAGCTATTCTGTATACCTTGTTGGAAATGGGTTCTCCACAAAATTGTCCAGGTAGCACATAATTCTCATTACTTAAGAGATTTACAATGATGTCAAGTACAGAAGAGAGCACACAAAGCTCTTATGGAAGATAAATCTAACTCTTGTTATATCGTATATAGGTAAAAAAAAAAAAAAAGAGAACATTACATACATGCTAACATAAAAAGCAAGTATTCGGGGCACATTCATTGTGTTCTAAGTGCTGATCATAGCTTAATGTGTAGCATTTACATTTTCCATGTAAAGTGGCACATGACATCAATAACTTCATCACAGGAACATTATACAAGTTCTTGTGAGAATATAGTTAAATAATCATACAAGTAAGAGAATCATAGTGGCACATTTATTATGTTAAAGAGTGCATTGCATGTTCCAGTGTGGAATGCTACTTTTCAACCATACAATAAAGAACAAAAAAGAGAGATATACCTCGTGTAGCATCATATCATCTATTTCTCTATCTTTCCTATTAAATACGCATCGGGGATTATACCATGCCAGAGTTTTCCCTATGTGCTAACCTATATCTCATTGAAATGAAAACCACCTATTTCAGGGGTTGCAGAGATACATGTGCAGATGCACTAGTCCTATTTATAAAGAAAATTACTCAAAAGCTGCACGGAAAGCAGAAAAGGAGAGCTTACCCTTCCTCGTCAAGGTTTCCACACAATGACTCAAATCGAGGATCCCGTACCACCTGAAGGGAGAGAGGGTTGATGATATAAATACATAGATGAAAACCTTGTGGCAAGGGAGAGTTCATTGCAGAGTAAAAATAGATTTGCCAATGCAAAATGTAGAATATGCTAACACCCTCTATAACAACTTAGAACAAAAATGTTTATTCATGATACAAAGTGCAAGATGCTAGCAACAGAACAATTAAGTCAAATTTTACAAGTTTGAACCTTGACATCTCAAGATAGTAGGGAGCGTGTGAAACCTCAATAAAAATATCCAAGCATAGACAAAAATTTAGTTAACCACCTAAAAGTTACAATAAAACGCAACAAACTTGGCAGATTCACCCATATCCCCACTATACTTCAAAAACTTTCACCATTTAATATCAAGATGGAAAAGAAAGCTTTCCAAGGCAACAGCTTATAATCTTTAAGGACATAAAGTATGACCCTAAATCTTATGTCATATTCACATTCTAAAATAACATAACAAGGTAACCATAAACCAATTTGCAATTAAGAACGAGATTGTGCTTAAAATATTCAAACATCAAAACTAACCTAAATTTTATGCAAAACAAATTTATGAGTTGTAAAACATCAATATGTGCAAGATTAAGCGTAGTTGTATACAGTGATAAGTTCCCAAGAACTCTTCAAGTTACTATTACATACAAGCTAATCCTTAAAAAAGGCAAATCGCACGAATACTATAATTTAACATTATTACAGCACAAAAAATTGAAACAAAAAATGATTACCTTTTTGGGTACTTGGATTACTTCTCTAAATCTACTAACTGGCTTCTTCGCACTCATCTCCATTGGCCTTCAGCAAAGAAACCATAATAACCAATAAAAGCACAATTCCAACAAATATTAAGGACCGGGGACGCTAGGGGAGGGAGAGGGGGGTGGAGCTACTTAATTCTACTACCTCTATCCCAACATTTTTTCTTGTTAAAAAACGTCATTCCAACCCATTTTATAATGTAGTTCATTATTATCATAACTATTTCAGTAAAAATTGAATGAATCAGAAAAAATTACTCCAAAAATACTCATTCAACTCAGCAAAAGTGAAGGCCGACATTCAATCTCAATCGAACACAGTAAAAATAATATACGATAATCAAAAATCAATATTTTAAATATAAAACCTATACCTAATGAATAATTTCATTAAAGTTTGAAAAATCAATATGAAACAATTACTCCAGAAAATCATTAATTCGACCCCAAAAAGTCAAAGTTGAAATTCAATTTAAAAAATTTACTAATTCGACCAGAAAAACTCAAAGCAAACATTCAATTTAAACGAACCAGGTAACAATTTTTTTTTTTTTTGGGAGATGTAAATAAATTTTATTAATGTCCACCAAGGGGTGCAGCCCAACTGCTATTTACATCAGCACTGTAAAGTATTTGTACATTCTTGAATACAATTTACATCAATTTACATCGCCCTTACAAGATCATTTAGTCCAAGTAACAATAATATATACAATAATTGACAAAAATAATAATAATAAAATATTAAATACAAAACCTGTTTTTATTAGCTCTGCCACTCTTTTTCTCCTTATTAGGCTTTCTATGGACAATGTCAGTGCCATCAGACCTCGCTTTCTGAAGCTCCTCAAACGTGACCTCTGCAAGCTCCTTCTCTATCTCCTCCTCCTGATAGTCAACAAAACAATTCAATAAATCTAAATACACTTACCCGTAATATAATATAAAGGGAAGCTCAATACACAAAACTTTTACACTCAGAAAAAAAAAAAAAAAAAGGAAACGCGGGACACATACCTCCTCGGAGGACGATTCTGGATCATCATCGAACTTTATTTTGCTTGATGTTGGTAAAGACAAATCGGGTTTTTTCATCTCAATACACTGAAAAGCTTTTTTTATTCTTCTTTTTTGTTCTCCTGATAATAACACTGAGAGCAAGAGTAGTGTCGGGTGTTGAAGAGGTTAGAAGGGTTTGTGTCCTTTTTTTTTTTGATAATTAAAGGGTTTGTGTCCTTTTAACGTTGTTTCTTTTTTTTTTTTGTCTTGTTGACCAAAAAAAAAGGTAGTTTTTGGACTCGGCCCTTTAATGACCAAAAAAAAAGAGACTCGGCCCATTATCCATGGGAAGGCCTATAGTAATTGTTGCCCCATAGAGCTATAATTTACATGGTTGCCTAATGACGTCCCTATGCAGAAAGGATTAGCCCATTCATCGTAGTTATCTAAATAAAGGATGAATAAGCGGTACAATACATATCAAAATATATCGCTTACAAAAATTTATTTTGTAATCTTTTGCATAGTCACACTCATAGCGAGGACTATATGACTAATCCAAAGGGCCGATGGTGGTAAGTGTAGTTTTTGACCAATTATGATTAATAGTGGGTATAATTGAGTAGGTATAGTGCATTTAAAGGTATAAGCGTTTTTAGAGAAATCATTAGTACCTGTCTCATTATCATTCTATACTATACTATGTCAAATCTAAGTAAATAAATTTAAGTATGGTTTTTTGTTCGAATTTTATATACTGACAATAATACGAATATAATTTTGTTGTAATTGTGAAACTCGAGAATTGATAAATAATTTGAAAGGATGATATATATAGTTTATAATAAAATGTAAAGCTAACTGTTATTGTTCTTATAATAACTCCAAAACGAATTTTATCCTTCTATGATAATTATTTTGGGGTTATATTCAACTTATATACAAGCACAGACATATAAATTAAACCTACCAATTTACAACTGTAAAGCTAGAATCATACCTTCATGGATTTGCCACAATCAAGTGGTTGCTTTGCTTAATTCTTCCCAAATCTCCTCAATGGCTGTATTACATTGAATCTTCTATCGACTTCTCTTTTTTTTTTCTTTTTTTTTTTTTTCTTTCTCTCTTCAATCTCTCTCTATCGATGAACCAGCTAGAATGGGGCAAAATAAGCCCAAACTATTATACTATTTTGTTATATTATGAAATTGTCCCCAAAGATTTTAAAATTTACAAACTGACCTAATTAATATTTTTATTCTGCACATTGACCCCAACCAGATTTTTGGGATATTACACCGTAAATATTCCTCTCGGACTGAGAAATCTTTTGTTTTCGTTTAGCCATCTTACCAAAAAAAAAAAACAGTGGACAATTCCATGTCTTTACAGTCAAATTAATATACTTCTAACCGAAAAATAAGGCATGATTATAGAAATAGCCGTAAGCAGATATTTCAACCTGTCATTTTTTATTCCAAAAAAGAATTTGACACTATATTAGTTCATGAATAATAAGAATAATTCTCTCTCTTTAAATCAAATATTTAAAAAAAAAATCAAATTTATTCTTTCTATTTTATTTCGTTCTTAGTCTCTTTAACCAGGGTAGAAAATTAATTCATTCTTTGGAGTACATTAAAGTATAGGCAACAGGATGAATAAATATTAATTTGTCAAAGGTCCACCAATTATGAAGGTTGTTTTTTTTTTGGTCAAACAAATTATATTATAAAAATCTGAAAGAAAGAGGTGGATTAACCAATGCCTAAAGGTTTTAAGTCCTTCCTAAGAAGGTTACAAAAAGCAAAAGGCAGAATAAGCTGTCAGAAAGAAGGTAACTACTACATTTTGCAAACCAATCAGCAGGACCGTTACCATTTCTACGAACAATACTAAAGTGGATTGATGGATAATCTGTAATCAGGTTGAGAAAGTCTTTCACAACAGATAAAACTTACCTATTAGCAGCATAAGTCCTGTTGGTGAATGCCTTGAAGACGACTTCAGAGTGAGTCTCAATGATGATTGGAGAAAAGTTGTACAGCTTGGCAAGGAGACAAGCATTTCTGACAGCAATGACTTCGGCATGTGAAACAGAGTTTGTTATAAGATTCTATACATTAAAAGCCTTCGTGGTTCCTGCATATAACAGCCATAGCTGCTCACCTATCATAGGAAAACACTGCATCACAGTTAATCTTCAGAATGTCACGGGAAGGAGGAAAGTTTGTTGTTGAGTGGAGAGTAAATGAGAAAAGTTTAAATGCACTGCCCAAACAGGCATGCATTCTCAAATGGAGTGCTCAATAGCGAGTACTCTAATAATATTATCCCAACTGTAAACTGATGTGCAACCATGTCTCCAAGGAAAAAAGTTTGGGTCAGATTAGACTCTTTTTTTTTCATAAACATCATTCATTTAAAAGAGAAAGAAATACAATGATCCAACATCACTACATTGAAGGTCAGCATACATCAAGTTTTTTAATTCTAGAAAAATGTTGATATCCCAATCAAGAGGAAGAATACAACTAGTTTTAGATTTGACCACCCAATTCGTCACCTGTTTTGTAGTTCTTCTCATACTCTGAAATCGAATGGAAGGGATCTCAGTCGCAATTAACTTAATATATTCCACAATCGGCCTAATCTTCCAGTTGGAATGGTCTGTGGAGTTGATGGCTTGGAAAACTACAGTTGCATTATTTTCAATTATGATGCTAGTGCTATCAGACTCCTTAGTAAGGAGGCACCCTTTCCAAATAGTTAACGCTTCCGCAACAGTAGCTGACTCTCTATGTCCGGTGAAATTTACATGATGTGAGTTTCATCATGTTACGAGAGTTGTTACCTAACTCAATACTAACTTTGTCTTAAAAAGTAGTTAATGTCCAAATTCAAGTTATGAAAAATGTGAAAGAATTTACAAAATTTGATGGACTCACGTTCAAAATACCAAAGTGATTGAATGTTCCACAGGAATCACGATGTCTTTGGATGTTTCCAACTCCAAATAGCATTTAATTGTGCGACGTGAAAAAATAGATTGCATTCAAAATTATAAATAATATAATAAATTTTTTTTTTCTAACAATTTAAGTATTTACATGATCGGCGGTTATTTAATGGTGGTCACTTAACAGTTTCATTAATCAAATTTGAATAGCTTGATAATAGTCTATACATGTTTTTAAAAATAATAAGTGATTGAGACAAGCTCGAGCTGAGCAGTTTAAATCAATGAATGTAAAACTCTTATTTAAACTTTGTTTAACGACTTCACCGGTGAAACGGCATTATGCATTATCCATGATATCACTTCCCTGTCTCTTTCACTTGGCAATCCTTAATTTCAGCGTGTTCGTAGACTAAGCAAATAGGGCAACAGATTGATTGGAAAAAAGAAGCGATTCACAAACTACTCCAACCTAATAGGATTTCTAATCTTGGAAAATTTGAACGGATGATTTTGTACCAACCAGAATTGGTTGAGTGTTTCTTCATCTAATGAAATGCTCTATTTTACTAGATAATTGTGTATGTTATGTGAGGATTACCCTGTTCAATGTCGATATCTAAACAGTACGTATATCTTTTGACCAATTAAGATTAAAAACTGATACAAATACAATATGTAAGGTTAGTCTTCAAAACGTCCGGATCTACTTATATTTTTCACCTTCTCTCATTTTAGATCCACCACACATTTCACTTTTCTCTTACTTCGGGTCTACCTATACTCCAACCTTCTATTTCTTTCACCTCAATCTCATCAACACATCTCACTTTTCTCTCACCTCGAACTCACTTATCTTAACAAGTGTCAATTTAAAATTAAAATGTTTAAAAATATCTAAAAGTACATGAGGTTTTAAAGAATTTTCTCAATAAGTATAAAGCATTTAAAGGTATGAGACTTCTTTTAGAAAAGTAGTTTCCAATAAATAAATATTTGTTGTAGAAGCAGGTATCTATGATGAGTAGGTTACCCCAAAAAGATATATTAAATTGTCAAATCACTGCGTAATTACAAATAAAAGGCTAAGCAAGTTGAATATAATAGGAAATCATCAGAACCTGTCCTTTTACTATTCTAATACCATATCAAATTTAGATAAATAAATAGAGAAACTCTTCTATCAATTTAAATTGATATTAATATTTTATATATTAATG
Source organism: Ehretia macrophylla (assembly GCA_037974665.1). Classification (NCBI taxonomy): domain Eukaryota; kingdom Viridiplantae; phylum Streptophyta; class Magnoliopsida; order Boraginales; family Ehretiaceae; genus Ehretia; species Ehretia macrophylla. The sequence continues at coordinate 7,742,849 of CM075764.1, read as the reverse complement.
GGACCTATATGTGGAGGTCACATTTAGTAGAAGAGTTTCCCTAAGTATTTTGATTCCATCAAATTATAATGTAAATTTTATTAATTATGTGAAAGAATATTCATCCATCAGTGTATGGTGTTTTGTGTAAATTTCATAATACTATGTCATAATTACATGTCCCATTACCATTCTAATACCAAGTCAAAACTAGATAAATAAATATGATATGGTGTTTTTACAAATTTCATGAATTTACGGTAGTACGAATACATTGTAATTGTACAATTCAAGGTTTGAAAAATGATTTTAAAAAGATGATGTATAGTGACAAAAAAAAATGTAGCATATTTTGTAAAAGGATAAATTATACATATAGTCTCTATTGTTCCCACATTTTTTTAAGTTGGTCCTTAATATTCTAAAAAAATCATACTAATCTCTAATGTATACAAAAGTGATTCAAAATGGTCCATATTATTCAAAACTAGTTAGTTTAGTCTTTATTATTTTTCAAAAATTTTAATTTAGTCCCTAAATAGGGATCACGTGCAGGGACTAAATTAATTTTTTTTAGAAACAATAAAGACCAAATTGACTAATATTGAATAATAGATTTTGAATCACTTTTGTAAACATTGAAAACTACATTAAGAATGATATTAAAAAACTATGTAAATTATAGGGACTAAGTGTGAAATTTAGCCTTTTGTAAAATAATAACACTCATACCACTATACCCGTGAATCATCTTTTCTGCAAGCACAATGTTAATAAATTGATGAACAACGACACCATTCTTCAATAGATGAAGAATTTAATGGAAAATGAACTTTTACTTAGCAGATGATGGAGATGAAGACATGTTCTTGAGATTCGCACTTTATGCAACATCAATGAATACAGGCAAATTCATTCATCCGATCTCTTGTAATAAAAAAACACATGATTTGAGTTTGTTTGGTTCGGTAAAATCTATAGTATTAGAGTCTGATCACTTCACTTATACTATCTTTCATCAACAACTATCTATCAGAATGAGAAAATCAAATTTTTAATTCTCAGAAATCGGGTGTAGCACTTGAGAAGTGCAAAGCTGACCATGCTCTTAAAAATAAAGATAAATCAGTGTGAACTAACTCATTAGCACTAGCCACACACACCACCCCCCCCCCCCCCCCCCCACCCCCACCCAGATACACGGGAGAGTGAGATGAACCATCAGCAATCTTTCAAGTTGTCTGGCAAACATTTGCCAACATTTTTTTGAGCCAACACCATCATCAACAGAGCTCAAATTTCAAATTGTGAGACATCCACTATAGAATATTTCAGATCTGTGGCTTTGTGCAGCATTTGAAAACGTAGAAACCAGAGATTAGTGAGCTGCAGATTAGCGGAGCACAATAGCTAGCGTCTCAGCGGCGCTTGGGATAGAAGCAAGTGTTTTTCCTCTCTCTCACCAAGAATGGAGCAAGATAGGTCTTACACAGGTTGAAAACGTTGCTATTACAGCAGCCAAGTGAATTTAAAGCATCTCAGTGGCGCTCTCCTTTTGAAAGAGCTCTTCAGTTTTATGTGGCTACAAACCCTTTACTACATTAACTTCACTCAACAGATCTATCTTTGGCTCTGACCATGAAGACTACTTTCTTCATTTTCCTATTTCAACCATCTCTAAGTTCAGAGGATGGCTTGGACCAAGGAATAAATCATCATGAGTTCTCTAATGTTTATGAGATTTGTTCACCTCTTCGAGAGGATCTTGACCTTGTGAGGTTTAAGAACCTTATTTTGCTTTCTTGTGACAGATCTGGTGGTTTTAGGCCTATCTTTTCTATTTTTGTGTGTTTTGGTGCTTTGCTTTGGTGTAAGTGGGATTTTGTCCTGTTGCTTGAGTATGTGCAAGATTTTTTCATGTCCATTTTCATCCTCAGTCAAGATAAGGATCATTCCTTGTGTTGCTGGTAGCTTTGTTTTCTTGGTGCTCTTGTTCCTGCATGTGTTTCTGTTCATTGTAGAGGAGATAGGGTGATCTTTGCTATCACTTGTTCAAGCCTGGGGGTCAGAGGGTCCGTTTCGATTCTCGGAATGTCTAGACCATTTGGGTGTTGGAAATCCCTGGCCCATCCTCTATTCAGGTTGATGGGTCCTGTCGAACTCATCTTGGTTACTGGTGTTTGTTTCTTTTGGACTGTTATTTTAACAGACTTTTCAGTGGGATTTGGCGAGCATTTAACCGGGCTAGCAATGAAAGCCGATGGTATGTCTTCAGAGTTGACGGTGATGTGGTGGTCATTTTGGTTTATGATAAGATGGCTCAAGCCCCTGGTGGGACTATTTTGCTTTGGACCAAACTTTTCTGTTCCGATCTTCTTGTTTGTGTTTGTTCTTGTTGTTCTTTTTCTTGTGCTAGGCCATGGCCCTCTCTGTTTGCTCAGTCTATTTTGGACTGAAACTTGTTTGTATGCTTAATTTGTTTATGTCATGTTTTTGACCAAAAAAAAAAAAAAAAACTCATTAGCACTAGCGCATTACGGCTTATGCTACTTCTATGATACTTTTTCGTCTTTTCTTCATTGTATGTTTTTCTTTAATAGTATCTAAATCTTAGTGGTAGATTACATTATATTCTCAAGGTCAAAATTAGAACAAGATATATCAAATCTACATACTAATCTTGCCATATATATGTATTTTTTCCATCATTGTCATGTAATATGTTCCAACAACAAAAATCTCATCATTTCTTACTATATTGATTACAATTATCGGGGAACACAGGACCAATAAAAGCTGAGGATAGATTGTGAATTTAGGTGTTAAGTTGAAAATTCTTCTCAATTCCTAATATGAAGAGCTACTGTGTTTTTATACTCTTTTTTATGCTTTTCAAGTTTGGCGATTGTGGTAATTTTTATTTTTTCCTTATTTTCTAGATTGTGCTTTCTTTTGAAATAGTGATGGAAAAGTTTTCAAGATCTCAACAATAAGCCTGAAATAAATGGATAAATAGGTCTTGAGGGATAATTGAATTTAGAGACTTACAGTGTGTTTGGATTGAGAGGAGAAAATTTAATAAAGGAGATGAGAGGAGAAGATTAAATCATATTTAGATTAGATAATTTGAGGGAAAGGAGAGTATTATAAAGGTGTATGAGTATTTTTTGTTTGGATTTAAAAGAAAATGAAAGGGAGGGATGAATTTTATGTATAAAATGACTTTTAAGCTCTTTTCTTATTTTATATAAAATTTTATCAATTTTAAACATTATCTTGTTTATTCTTTGTTGTTTTTATTTTTTTTCATCTTTTCCTCCATCTTCTACCAGCAGCTTTTGAGCCAAAAAAAAAAAAAACAAAAAGAACAACAAAAACTTGCAGCAGCTTTATGGCCATGTTTTATTTTTATTCTTTACTCATCTTCTTCCTTCCTCACACAAACACAACTGCACACATTACACACACAATTGCACACATAAAAACAAACGGGCACACACCAAAGTAAGCACATAGAAGCTGCACACATGAAAACACAAGCACACATAGTTGCACACATACACACAGTTGCACGTTTTCAGTTGAGAACATGAAAGAGATGAGGAGGTCAAAATTGGTATCAATTTTTTTTTGGCTCCCCTCCCTCCATTTTTTCCCAAATTAGAAGGAAAGAAAAATTGAGTGTATGAGGAGTTGTTTTGACCCCTTCATTCCTCTCCCCTTTAGTAACCTTTCAAAACAAACAAAAGAAAGACTAAACCCCTCATTTACTAAACCTCTCATTTCCCTCATTCCTCTCAATCCAAACACATTCTTAAGAAATACAAAAGGGTTCATTTAGAATTTTACAAATGTTTGGTCCTTATTCCCATTTTCTCTTATTTTCATGGCAGGTACTTCAATTGCACCAGCTGCGGAGCCCAGCCAATGTTCCGTGCCTCTTGTCGTTTTCAGAAAATGCAATAAACCAGCATGTAATTTGTTCTGCGGAAGTATTGAATGTTTTGATGGGGGGAATTGTGTTGACGAAAAGAGATGTTGTTGTCGATGCCGCTAAGAATCATTGCATTTTTATTCATATATTTTTCAGAGATAAATAATAATTTTTTGGTTGATGCTTAATTGTTTGTAATTGTTTCTTTGCTAATTTGAAAATCACAATAAATTAACGAGTGGGTGATCAAAAGTGACCATAAATTTTCATTGTGTGAGGTTTGAGATCACCTCATTTCAGCGGACTAAAAGAATTGTAAACAAACTATATTTTTTTTTTAATTAGACAACTAAGATTAAAACTAGTATTAGTCTAGTTTACGATTAGGTTATAAACGTCCTCCTCAAGTGGGGATAGATTTTAAAGTTTACGGAATTTACTATTTCCTACTTAAATTTCTTACCAAGAGATGTAGTTACCTTCTATATTAATATTGTCAAAATACATACTACCCAAAAATATTGTGGTACAATAAATTGGAGGGTCCTTCTTCCATGCGGCTGCCAATGGCAGTTGCATTGATTTGACCATTTTTTTTTAATTAATACATATTATTTTGTGTACAATTACAAATTTATCTTTAAGTAAATACATAATAATTTAGCCTAATTATAAAATTTTAACTTCAGTGTTTAATTAAAAATATTTTAAACACAAGCCAAACCGGTTAATTTTAGTTTTTAAACTCATGAGAAGTATTTTTGAGTGTCTAAAAGTTAAGCCGAACAAAACTTTAGTCATTTCACATATCTTTTAAGAGGTTAACTTCAGCTTTTAATCTCACAGGCAGGTTAACTTCGACTTTTAAACTTACACAAAGTGTTTGAGTATCTAAAAATTAGGCCAGATAGGGTCTTAATCATTTCGCACATATTTTAAAAATCTATATAATATTATCAATTTTTTTTAAAAAAATTGACCTTCCCGATTTTGACTTTCTAGATCCGACCTTAAATATATTGGCTTCTCTTATTTTTAAGTTATTATATATATTTATATCCATTTTAATAATTAAAATCGCACACTTAAAATCTAATTGTAAGGGTAAATTCGTAAATTTAGTTCATAATTTTCAACCATTAAAATTACATAGCATTAGGAAAAAAGGGGCATGAGCCACGTGTCAACCACATGGCTCATGCCTTGTGTCTGTCGGCTGCGGTAAAATTGCCACAACGGTAGGGAAGAATTTTCCTAAATAAGAATCCCGTAAAGTACAAGTAACAGGGTGAACAAATATATATTTCTATATTAATTAGAATTGATTGAATAGTGAATTAATAATATTAGTTGCCAAAAAGTCTGACAACCATGGAGGCTGTTGAGTGGAGAGTAAATAAGGATGAGTAACGTGCTTCAAGAGGAAAAAGATATTGAATGCACTGTCTGGCATCAAATGCCCAAACAGGCCAGCATTCTCAAATTGAGTGCTCAATAGCAAGTATCTTGATAATATTTGGTTTTTTTTTTTTTTGAGGTATGCGTTAAATTTGTCACAATTATATAAATAAAAAATAATTTAATTAGTTGATAAATGTCAATCATTTGTCATAAATGGAGACATCATAATAATTTATTTAAAATTCTGTAATGTCAAATTAGTAAAAAGAGAAATTTATGACATTCTGATATGATATATCTACACGATTCAAATTAATGTAAATTAGTCTCATGAAATAACAACTTAACATGTAACTGTGACAGATTTGCTACATGCCTCATGGAAGAATTTTCCATAATATTTTCCCAACTGTATGAACTGATCTACAACTATGTCTCGAAATGTTACAGAATTCAAATTCAAGATATGTTGTCCTTCCATCCATTAGAGAATTGAATTAATTTGAAGTGCATTTAAATTGATCTGAAACACTAGCGAACCAATAAAATAGAAAGAAAATAATGGCCCAAAGGGGATGTGAAAATTGCTCCACAACTAACCGAAGGACATTGGGCTTTTCATTATATCTTATATAGACCGGAAAAAAAAAATAATTGAAAGGCAATCAGGGATGATATATTAGTTAATTCAAGAACAACTAATTACTTTTCACATACTTAATTGCGAGTTCCTAAAAATGATAACTATACTAATTTGCTGTCAGTAACTTTCTCAAGATTTTGTCAGAGAAAAAAGAAAGTTCAGATCCAAAAAAAAGAAATAAAATTTCTAAATGTACTAGTTCTATCAGTATTTGGTATTTAAAAAAATAAAATATGTAAAAAGGAATTTCATGAGAAATTTAAACGTTTGTACCTCCCAAATACAATGCAAATAAACCATAGTTTCCGACTTTGCTTTCTTGTTCTTGCAAGAAAGAAATTTAATTTGATTGAGACATGGTTCATTAATAGCATTGAATTGTGCAACGTGATGAATGCTCCAAGCAAAGTAGAAAACTTTGATGAGGGGCATCAAAGGAGTACATCACTATCTAGTCGATAATTACAAGGTACAATTATTTCAATTAAGTACTCCTTAATAAATGAAAAAAAAATTTAAGAGATTTAAAGACGGGAGAAATAATGGAAAAGTAATTACCATGAAGAAATTCTCCTCACAATAATTACCATTCTCTTCCATCATTCTCATGAATTCAACTGTACTTTTTGAGGCTACCGTAACAGCTCAATGTCACGAACTTGAAAACTGCGCATATCCTGACCAAAAAAGAAAAAAGAGAACTGCACATATTAAGAATGAATTTGAATTTTATCGTTTCAAATAATATTATATAAAAGACTTAATTATGGTAAATTATTCAGATAATTTGATATATAAGTGCACAAATAATTTATTACTGTTAAATATCTCTCATTAAAAACGATGCAAAAAATACATTAACTACAACAATCTTAAGTTAACCTTCAAAGATATTAATCAGAAAAGCTAATAATACTATGAATTAAATTCCATATATTTTTTTGATAAGGTAAATTCCATCACAAAGTTATATATAACTTATCGATTTTTGATCGAAATGTTAATATTCCTCGAGACCTACAAAATATCTTGCATTTTGATTTTGCTATCGCTCGTATAGGTTGATATACACCATCTTTCTGAATTTATACACACTAAATTTTTGACCCAAAAGAAAAAAAAAAAAAAAAAAAACTCAACGAATGTTCCATTATACAAAACAAAACAAAAAAAGGAAGAAAATACTAAACTCCAATACCTCTTTTACCACAAACCAACAGTAGGCCTATCCAATTTCAACAACCTGAACCAAACAATCCTCCTCACTTGTGCCCTTCCACCTTTTCTAGCACCACAAAACCTCCCCCTCTCAAATTTCTCCCCATTAATCCTTCTCCTTTTTCCTATTTTTTCCTCACTTTTAACACCAACAATAAAATTCAAATTAATAAAACCAAATCAAGCCCCTACATTATGTTTAAATTGGGTGAAAAAAAAAAGAATTTATCCTTTTTACTCATGGTAATATTAAGAAATGACAGTATAAGTATTTTTATTCTTAAATCCAAACTAAAAAAATCATATATTTCTTCTTTTTCTTCCTTTACTTGGTGTCATGACAAGAATATATGTCTTTTCCATGATTGGATTTCTTTAAACTTCTCTTTTTCATTTCTTACACAAATTTAAACATAATGGTAATTTATATTAAAATCGTGATATTTACTTTTATTAAAAAGAAGTCAAACTTATTAATTCTCTATGCACACGACACCTCGAAGGCTTTCGTCCACCTAATCAAGTCTTCACTCTAGAAACTTCCAAGTTTAAAAAGTCACAAATTCATCCACATATCCACACGCATACAAACATCTCTTTTTCCGCGGCTTAGCTCAGAATTCAGTAAAACTATTAGTTAGCTCAACACATACAACCAAATCGGATCCGAGTCAAACGTAAATCTGACCCGACCCGATTAAAGAGTTCCACTAAAAAAATGGGGTTGCCAGAGATGGAAACGATGGCGTCGGCGATCGGGGTATCGGTGCCGGTGCTGCGCTTCCTTCTCTGCTTCGTGGCCACAATTCCGGTCAGCTTCCTCCACCGGTTCGTCCCCGGCTCCCCCACCGGTCGCCACCTGTACGCCGCCTTAACCGGCGGATTTTTGTCGTACTTGTCTTTCGGGTTCTCTTCGAACCTTCACTTCTTGGTCCCGATGCTGTTGGGATACGCTTCGATGGTTTTGAATAGAAAGCATTGTGGGATCATCACTTTCTTCTTGGCCTTTGGGTATCTCATTGGATGGTAAGATTTTTAAAGCTTTGCTTTTTGATCTGATTTTGATTGAAATTTTGCTAAACCTTGTATTTTTATAATGTTTTTAGTGTTTTTTGGTTAAATATTGGATCTTTTTTTTTTTTTCTGGGTTATGTTCTGTTGGTGGAGGGTGGAAGCAAAATGAATGTTTGAGGATTGAAGCAAAATGAATGTTTTTGATGAAATTTTTATTAAAGTTTGCGTTTTTATTATGTTTTTAGTGTTTTTTTTTTTTTTTTATATTAAAGATTGGATTGTTTTTTCTGCTTTTCGTTAAGTTGGTGATGAAAATTTGGAAAATAGAAGAAAAGTTGAATATTTTTTGATTAATTTTTTTTTAAAGTTTGTATTTTTAGAGTAAAATGTACCATATAACCTTGTGTTTATTGTGTCATAAACCCTGTGTTTTGTTTTAAAAAGTAACGCTACAATTCCTGTGTTTTTTAAAACGTTGTAAATAAAACTCGATCATCAGTTTTTTCGTTATTTTTGGTATAAATAATGAAAAAACGTTGTAAATAAAACTCTGCTGTTAGTTTTTTCGTTATTTTTGATATAAATAATGAAAAAATTAATGGCATGATTTTATTTGTAACGTTTTTAAAAACACAGAGTTTGTAGTACTATTTTTTAATACCAAAAATAACGAAAAAACTGACGACAAGGTTTTATTTGTAACATTTTAAAAAATACTGGGTTTGTAGTGCTACTTTTTATAACATAGGATTTGTGACGTAACTTTTTAAAAATTTTAAAAATACAAAGATATATGATGCATTTTACTCGTATTTTTATAATGTCTTTAGTGGTTTTTCTGGTCAAAGATTGGAGATTTTTTCTGGGTTTCGTTAAGTAGGTGGTGAAAGTTAGGAAAATGGTAGAAAAAAACAATATTTTTGATAAAGTTTGTATTTTTATGGTGGTTTTTCTTCTTTTTTTGGTTAAAGATTGGATTTTTTTCCTGGGTTTGTTAAGTTGGTGCCGCAACCTTGAGAAATGGAAGAAAAATTAAATTTTTTGAGCTTTTGGTTTGTAGTTTGTTTGTTGAGAATAATGAAAGATGCAGAGTTTACTTGGATTTGTTTCAGTTTCTCTCACATTGACTTATATAAACCAAAACAAATCAAGTCTTTTCCCGCTAGCTGAGGTAGGCTATTGCATTTCTATACAATTAAGGCTCTGGGTAAGATAGGATATGGCGCTTAGTTATCTATGTAATTTTTAGTTGATGCTATACAGAAAATTGGAATCAATACTTCCTTTGTCCTAGTTACGCATATTCTTGGAGTGTAGCCATATGTCCATCTGAAAAATGTCTTTTATGCCATGTGCATAGTTAATTCCTTTTAAACGTTAAGGAAGGGAACCTTGGTTAAGGAAAGGAAAAACATAAGCTCGTAAAAGAAAAAAAATTTCTAGGTTCACTGTTGTCAATGGGACTCTTACATATCCTGTTCATCACCTTGATTAGTAAACGTTTCTCGGGATATCTATTTGATTTTATGTTTCTTAATTAAATATAAGCCTTTCTTTTATGTACGAATGTGTGAAACATCAAGCATCTTCATGGATAGCATTATAAACTTTTGACTAGTGGTGTACTTGTGTTTGTATAGTCATGTATACTATATGAGTGGAGATGCATGGAAGGAAGGAGGAATTGATGCGACAGGTATGCATATCTAAATTAAATATGCATGATCTTTACTTTATCCCTTAGCCTAGTCCTGATATTAGTATTTACTCCTCTGAAAACATGAGCACGGGGAGCTTTCGTGATGTTTTGAATTTTGGCTGTGATGATAATGAACAATAATTCAGAGAGAGCCTGCATATGAAGCTTATCAGTACTTAATATTGTAATATAAGTACAGGAAGTTGGGTTGTTCTCTCTTCTTGTATCTTTCTGGGTATGTGCATATTTTCCTGATTCAAAAAGCCAACATTCTTTCCTTTGAATACAACATGAGGAAAATTTTTGGTTGTTCTATCAGAGTGCTAGAAGACTGATAAACAATTAAATTGTATTGAACTTTCTTTTTAATTGTAATTGTGAAGAGATCTGGATATCCTCTGTTCCTCATGTGAAGTTTGGCCTTGTGTTTTTCTGAAAGCTATCTCATTTAGCAACTAATCATTGGCCTAGGTGGTGTCAAGGTGCACTAATGCAAGGACATATCCAAATTTCTAATTTTTCACTTATTCAACTGGTTTCTTTCTCCTCTTTGTTGATCTCTTTGGTGTTTGAATGAAAAGACCCTTTCAGCTTGTCCGGCCTAGTGTTAATTTCTGGTGAAATATTTTTTGACCACCTACAAAACTATTAATATTAGTTGGGCCAGGACCTTCCTCATTAACCAAACCAAATTAAGCCTTATCCCAATAGGTATACTGCCATCATACCCTTTCAAAATCATGACCTTGCAGAGATGTTTCAATATTGTGCATTGAAATGGAAGAATAACAACTATGGTTTTCATCGTATTATCTAAGAGTGATATTTTTTTTTTTTAAGGTATAAAAAGATGTAGCTGGGACCTTTCTCTCTGGACTTTGAGCTCAATATCTCTGTACCAAAACTTATTACCATTATACATAAAATCATGCCAACTGCATATGGAATTCCAGAATTCGATCCTAACTGAAATTAGTTTTCATTATAGAGTATCCTCTTATTAGTATATATTCTATGTGTGTCATGTGACCGTTGTTCTAGGCTGCTGCAACTCACCCTGCTGAGGACAACTGCCTCTACATCATGTACTTCGGAGTAACACTTCCAATCATTTTGTTTTCGCCAAGTCATTAATGCAGGAGGAAGTTAATAAGTTGTCTGTAACAGCTTGGGCTTGCCAGAATGGGGACTTTGTGACTGTATATGATAGATTCAGTTGGTTTGTACATGCAGCGTGTGGAATCCGTTTCGGAAGTGGATTAGCCGACACAATGGTGCACTCGGATCCAAGGCTTACCGTGTTGTCTGGCTAGTCTAAGGGGTTAATAACTTTTCTATATGCCACAGAAGTGGCTAATTCTTGAGAATTGTAGGGCCAAATTTCCAGTTAGTTTTAGGGTAATAATACTAGGTCTTTCTTCATTATGATCGTCACTATCGTCATCGTGGTCATCTTCTTCTCCTCCTCTTCTCCTCATTTTCCTTTGCTTTGCATGGGAGTTTGTGTGGGCATGGGATAGGAACCTACAATTTTTCAGTTATTAGATATGTATCGGCAGATGGCTGTAAATACTTGAGCCATGCAGATACGCATTTTCTTAGAAATATTCTGTGTTCAAAATTCTATGATATGCATATCTGTCTGGAGACACTCTTTGTGTGTATCTATACAGTTTACTTGCATAATAAAATATTTTTTCTTGTTCTACTCTGTAGGAGCTCTAATGGTGATAACCCTCAAAATCATTTCATGCGTGATAAATTATAATGATGGATTATTGAGAGAAGAAAATCTACGTGAGGCACAGAAGAAAAACCGGTTGGTTAAGCTTCCTTCACTAATTGAGTATATTGGTTATTGTCTCTGCTGTGGAAGTCATTTTGCTGGTCCAGTGTATGAAATGAAGGATTATCTTGAATGGACTGAAAGGCAAGGGGTAAGTTGATCCTATATCATATTGTGTTTTGCTAGTCTAACCTCATTTGTGTGTGCCTGTACTCAGCTCTGGTGTTATTTTCTCTAGATCTGGAAGCAATCGGAAAAGGGAGCATCACCATCACCTTTTGGTGCAACCTTCAGAGCCCTTATCCAAGCTGCTTTTTGCATGGGCTTGTATCTATACCTGGTACTCCGTTTTCCACTTTCCCAATTCAGTGAACCAGTGTACCAAGAATGGGGATTCTGGAAGCGGCTTGGTTATCAATACATGGCTGGCTTTACTGCTCGTTGGAAATATTATTTCATCTGGTCAATCTCGGAAGCTTCAATCATTATCTCCGGCCTGGGTTTCAGTGGTTGGACAAATTCTTCGCCGCCTAAACCGCAATGGGACCGTGCAAAAAACGTTGACATATTGGGGGTTGAGTTGGCAAAGAGTTCGGTTCAGTTACCACTTGTGTGGAACATACAAGTCAGCACTTGGCTAAGACATTGTAAGTTAATTTCTCTTTCAAAACTCAGATGATATATAGGTGCTTATACTTTGCTGGCAAGTCGGCTCATAAAATGATGAGTGCATCCATTATGTTGAAGTGATTGGCTTTTTCTTCTAAGCTTGAGAATTTTTAGTTTGGTGCCATTTAGATGAATCTGAATAGGATATAATGATAGAAAGAAACCTTTTGTGCTTCTTTTCTACCATGAAAGGAAGAAAGGATGACTGAAATACCTGAAACTTTGCTACAATATGGTGGGGATGGAGTCAGCATGTGAATGTCATGTCTGGCCACTATTGACAGCTCAAGCATAAAGAGTTTGGAGTCAATTGGGTGGATTAATTCCCATTCTCTATCTACCCCAATGGGCTGCAAAGTGTGACTTTTTACGATGATGGATTCTCTATCTTATATTATTTTTTTAAATTTCTGCAGATGTTTATGAGAGGCTTGTCCCTAATGGTAAAAAACCCGGTTTCTTCCAGTTGCTGGCCACTCAGACTGTTAGTGCTGTATGGCATGTAAGTATATATTCCAGCTTCATATTTCATCTAGATGCATCTTTTAGCTTATTTGTGCATTGCAAAATGTAAGAGCAATTGTTAGTGAGACTATTTTAAAAGTCATTCTGGAATCAGATTGATGCTCAAAATACTACTGCTTCGTTTCTGTAACAGTTGTGTTTCAACCTCTCTAAATTTGTACCTTCAGTGTATGCACGAGATAATCACTTTATCTATTTTTTTCTATTACCTGATGAAGTTGCTTGTTAATTGATATTGGATGTTGTTTCGTCAGCATTCTTATGTGTTCATTTTTTGAAAGATAGGCCTCCCAATTTGCATATTGAGGATCACATTAGCTTCCGTTAAATTATTTACCAGTCGTGGCCCTTCCTAAAAGTATTTGACCCTAGCCTTATGTTGGTGATCTTAGAGGGTGTTTGGCTTAAGCTTATAAACTCTTCTGACTGAAGTTCCTCATCCCTAGTTTGAGCATAGTAAGCTATCTTGACCAACAAACTTCCTAATTACCCTTGGTTTTTCAATATTTTTTCTTTGAGCTTATAAGCTTTAGAGCTGATAAGCAGGTGGTGCTTATGAGATTGCTCATTAACTCTTTATTTATTTATTTTTTGTTTTTTTTTTCCTTGTTAAGCTTACAACTCGTTTGTTCCATGCTGATATTTTCTTCCCATTCCTAATAGGATTGCCTGCCCACATCCCCACCCTCCCCTGCATGTCATTTTTTATGCAACTAGAGCAGCTTGCTTGCCCATTATCCCCTTGTATTGGTGTGAGAATCCAGGTGGATATCAGAAGTAGATGTAATTTTGTTGCTGAAGTTTTGAAGAACAATGCTCTTTTCTCTAAATTTGTTCTTTTACCAATTTCACCTGTCTTCTCCTTTGATAACTTAAGTTAATGCTAGTTAAATTATTAGTCTAAACTATGTGCAAATCTTCCTTCTTTATGGCAGGGATTATATCCAGGATACATCATATTCTTCGTTCAATCTGCTTTAATGATAGCTGGTTCTAGAGGTGAGTGATCAAGCACTTTTGTCTAACCATGCTTAAATGGTTATTAAATCACCACTGTAATTGTTTGCTTGGTTCTAATTTTTATTGTTCTACGAGCAGTTCTTTATAGATGGCAGCAAGCTACGAGTTCAGCTCTGTTTAAGAATCTACTAGTGTTGATGAATTTTGTCTACACACTTGTGGTCCTCAATTACTCGGCTGTCGGTTTCATGGTAAGACCTTTAACCTTTTGAGTTTCTTTTCCCTTTGAATTCTGATTTGCAAGGGAAGAATTGGTTACTGTCGAGCTAAATTGAGGGTTCTATTCCAAAAATTACAGGTGTTAAGCCTTCATGAAACACTAGCCGCTTATGGTAGTGTACATTACATCGGAACCATTCTACCTGTAGTGCTGATCCTTCTTGGTAAAGTTATCAAACCGGCAAAGTCGGCAAGATCTAAAGCTCGGAAAGAAGAGTAATCGAAGATTGAAGCATTGTGACGCACTATGTGCTTGTTTCTTGATAATTTGTAACATCTTTTTTGACCCCTGGAATTTTTTAAGCCTACATGCATTTGAAAACATTGTTCCATTTGTGGTTTTCATCTAATCACCACGGTTCGGTTCGGTTCGGTTCAAAATCCTGTTGTGTAGTTGTATTTGCTCTTGCTGAGCAGCCAGCTTTCTCAAACAATTGGAAAAGGATAAGTCAATGCAGAGTCTCAAGTTTTTTCTCTGTGTTGAAAGATAAATACCCGTATAGGCTTGAGATGGTTTTGCTGAATTAGTTTGTTTTCAACATACTGAAACCAAAGCAGCTTTATCTAACTCAAGAAGTGTACCATGTTATGGCTAGCAATACTATTTTCAGATCCAAGAATTGAGCAGCAAAATTAACACCATCTCTAAAATCTCTTCATTGTTGCTCTGGAATCTTTTTCACTTTGTGCATCATCTTTTCATGCCTAATGTCAATCTGTTCATATAATTTCTCTTCTAATTAGTATAGCTGCAAATTTCCTCATCTGAATTATGACTTTCAGCTCTAGGATTATGCTGCTGTTTTTCTAATACTGCACTACAATATAAGCCAAACTCAGCGTGTCTTATACCTGGCATTGTTAATCCAAGCCTGAATAGAGGAGGCTAGCGTTAGGAGTTGACAGTCAATATAAATATGTCAGATTTTTCATACAGATTTGATACATCATGATGATACCATTGTGTTGGAGAGGACAAAAGAGATTACTTTAAATAGAAATGAATGACGTTGTCAGATTCATATAACGATCTCACCTAGTAAGATATGGGTTGGGTTTGTTTGGTACTACATCATAGGCCCTTTGGCCCCTATATGCTATTGGCTTCTAATTCATGCCTTGAAGAAGGCAGTTGGATGGCTGACTTTGCGGCCATCTCTGTTAACAAATTCCAGAAGGCATGTTATGCTGGACCACCCCTTACAAAGTTATTTGCTTGTGAAAATTATAAGATATAATACTTGTTCCTCAATGGTAGGCAATATCATTTAATTATTTGTTCTTTCATTTCAGTTGATGAACTGGCTTGGAACCCCACCTATCCATAATTCTCACAAAGTAATATGTATAATGAAATACGTTAGGATAAGACTGAAAAAAGGCTGAAAGTGGTGTTTCCTCACCCTTGGCATGTCACACTTCCGGTCCAATTTATGGTTCCCATAAATTTCAAGGTCGAATTTTGATCGGCCTCATAATATTATAACTTATAAGGAAGATTCACTAGTAACATACTATTTAGATCATTTTATCATGATTGTATAAACATTTATTTATTGAACTGGTACTTGGTAATTTGGTCTTTCTTGGTGACTGACTATCCGAAGACTTAAATGAATAGCCATCAATATCAACACTACTTTTCCTTTAGTAGATCGCAACCTTAACAGAATGATAATCGTTTTAATTCAATGTCACCATTAAATCTTTCTCATAATGTTAATCTATTACATGATATAACATAAACACAATGGCATCAAAGAGAGGGCATGCTTAAACATGATCATTTACTTAGCCAGAGGAGACACATGCATTTTGTTTGTTCTACAAAAGATGGCTACTTCACAGAATAAGTCACTTGTTATGTTTGCTTCAAATAGTGACATCACTGTCCTTTTGAACTGACTACTATCTAACTAAAAGGCAGGGACCATGACTTGGGGGCGGATTCTCCCATGGCAGATGGCGTTTTCTTGCTAGTGTCAAGCCAGCCAATTGGCTTAGACAGCCCTATTTTGTCGTTGCTTGTTGATGATGATCTTAGACAGTATATTACTGTTCATGTCTCGAGTTCAGACTTTAACCCCATAGACGACCAATATTATAAGTATAAAAATTTATTACTTGGATCTTAAATTAATTTGATCCAAAATGTTTAACCAAAATTATCGCTTAAACACACAACAACCACTTATAAATTACTTACTTATCAAGTATTCGACCAATGTAGAATATTAGAGTTTGAGTTGTGGGAATAACCCAATAAACTTCAAAGCAACTTCAACACTTTCTTAAATTATCATTGCGTGAATTTCGTGACTCGTAAATTTAGACCATTACCCATATTGCTCACAGGGTCTAAAATCATTGACTGAGCATATATCTCTTAGATAATGTTCATGACATGCGAGCTAAAGTTCTTTCCATACATAAACCATATGCAAACGTTCGACATGCAAAGATGACTTATTTGGTTCTATGCAAGACTTCAGGAAAAGAGAAGAAATAAGACTAGAGTATGAACATACTCTGAAATATTTGCTATCCAAAGTAGGAAAGAATTTGTTCTTCCAAGTTGGAGGGAAAGAGTCTTATCTAACGTAATTTATGCTAAACCTTCTCGGCTGAGAGATGAGATTTAACATCTTTCACGAGGTGATCAATGGCCCAGCATAACGTTGATCAGTATGTATATTGGCTTCTTTGAACCTTAAATAAGAGTGTAAGATGTATGAACAAGAATATTTAGGTTCTCAGCAATATCAATTATTATTAAAAGAGTGCTTGTAAGAGATTCTTCGAAACATACCTTCAAGTACATGAGATATTTCATTTATAGTTTCCGCAGATTCACCTATCTTTTCTATGATATTGATTGAAGTTGTCAGAAAACGCGAACTTGAAAGAGCTTCTTTTGACCAGACTTGATTGTGTGAAGGCGGTTCTTCTGATTCAGCTTTGACTAGTCAGCCGGTGACCTTATTTCCTCATAAATGTTATGGATTAATATCTAATCGATTACTCTTTTATAGATTGTGAGATTATATCAGAAAAATAATATTCGAATAAAAATTTAGATATTTTAAATAAACAATTGTCACCTTAGTCATCAAATTTCATTTGACCTATATTACGATCAGCTAAGAACCACATGTTCATCTTCAATTGAGTGGACTGTATTTTCCTAGTGAGAGATTATTAGCTTAATTCATCATTTTATTTTTTTTCAACAGTTTTACTCCTCATTTAAGATCCCAACTATTTTCCATTCTGCTATCAAAGTGACCACAAATAATTATTCCAATCATTGCAAAGTTGGACTTGTTTATTAACGCTTTTACTATTCGTTCTTCTAATAAAGCATCCCAAAATATTTATGAAGACCACATGAGTGGACACACAATAATTAAGCAATATTAGTCCTTCTTCGCCTCCCATCATTGTGTCCATTTAATCCAAACACAAAAGCCATTTGCTTCTCCAATTATATTCATTTCAATGTTTAATGTGGTACACATTTATCATATATTTCTTAAAAATTTGAGAAAAAGAAAAATGAGATTCTATCTACAGAGAATATAACTTTTCCTTTCCTCTTTTATACACGAGAAATTCACTTTAAATAAGACTATATTATATTTATCTTAAAATTATAAATTTTATAATGTAACCACGTTTAACAAGCTAAACAATAAATTTAATAAAAAAATATAAATTTAACCTTAAATATTTTACGGAATAAGTCACTAATCGACACTCCGCCCCGGGACGAATTTAACTTCTCTCTTTATACTTTGTTTACAAAAGCACATAATCTCTTCCACCCAACCATGTCTGGCCATTCTTTTTGCTTCTTCCCTCTCCTCTTCCCCACCCTTCACTCCTCCCGCTCTTCACCACCCCCCCTCCCCCCCCCCCCCCCCCCCCCCCGCCCCCCCTCCAACCTCAAACCACTATAATTATATGGATATAGATTTTTAATTATAAGTATCATTATCAAATATGTTAGTGAAGCTTCTCTGGAAAACTCTCTGAAACTTCATTCTTTTGACTTGATCACAGACAAAGCTGGTTTCTTGCTTGTTGATTAGTGACAAAGATGTTTTCATATACCTTAACATCTTGTTCTTGTCTGTCATAGTTGGTCAGAACTTGATTCTTTCTTCATCTATTGGTTTGTTCTTATCTTACCAGACAAGTAGTTGAAAACAATTTGATCAACTTTTGAACATTTCTTGTTCTTATAGATTTTCCAAGCTACCATATA
Organism: Ehretia macrophylla; assembly: GCA_037974665.1. Taxonomy (NCBI): domain Eukaryota; kingdom Viridiplantae; phylum Streptophyta; class Magnoliopsida; order Boraginales; family Ehretiaceae; genus Ehretia; species Ehretia macrophylla. The sequence continues at coordinate 7,724,475 of CM075764.1, read as the reverse complement.
TATTGCATTGATCTCAATATCAATTCTATACCATGAACAAAGACATGTCCAGAATGAAGCCTAAGGCTACCGGAAACTTGGCTCCGGCGAAAGGCGGCAGCAGAGGTGGTTCTGAGGCTGCAGGATGGGAAGTTAGGCCAGGAGGCATGTTAGTCCAAAAGAGAAATTCAGATTCGAACCAAAGTTCAAATCCAATTCCAACCATTAAAGTCAGAGTCAAGTATGGATCATCTTATCATGAAGTCAACATCAGTTCTCAAGCAAGCTTTGGTAATTTATATCCCAATAAGACCATAATTTATATTATTTCTAGCACACAATTTATTATGTACATGTATTGTTATGATTGAAGTTGATTTGGGGTACAGGGGACTTGAAAAAAGTGCTGGCAGGGCCAACTGGATTGCATCCTCAGGATCAGAAGCTAATATACAAGGATAAAGAAAGAGATTCAAAAGTGTTTCTTGATGTTGCTGGTGTGAAGAACGGATCAAAACTTGTATTAATTGAGGATGAAACTAGTCGAGAAAAAAGGTGCGTCGAATCGCGAAAAAATGCTAAGGTGGATAAGGCATCAGAAGAGATATCAGCAATTAGAGTTGAAGTTGATAAGCTTGCTAAGCAGGTATAATTTTACAGCATATTTGTAAAATTGTTCTGGCAGATGAATTATTGCTAAGCAGGTAAAATTGTACTTTCTGATATATTTGGCATAGGTTGCAAGTGTTGAGATGGACATCTATGGTGGCAAGAAAGTAATGGAGTCAACTATATTGAATTTAATTGAACTTTTGATGACACAATTGATCAAATTAGATGCAATAGCTGCTGATGGAGATGTGAAGTTGCAAAGGAGAATGCAGGTACATATGATCATTGCATTCATTTAAGCTTTTTATGTCATATTATAGAGTAAAATAACCCGGGATGGCACGTACAAGTAGCTGTCACAAATCGAAGGGGAAAGAAAGAGATAATCTACAAGGAGGGGTGGAAGAAGATGGCTCAGTTCTTAATTCGATCTTTTGTTTTTCTTTGTTGATTCCTCTAAATGAAATTTGCCGTGTTGCGCAATTCTTATTTTACTGGATTTTGAAATCATAACCTGCAGGTGACCAGGGTGCAGAAGTACTTCGAAACTCTTGATATGTTGAAGATGAGAAATTCTACACTTGGCAGCCATGGTGCTAAAGTGCCAACACAGCAGCAACGAAGAATTTTCACTGGTCAGATGACTATGCCTCATCAAGATAAGCCAAACCAGAGGAAGATGGGAAATTGGAGTGATCAGAGTATTCCAGGGCCTGTTGTGGTGACAACAAAATGGGAAACATTTTGATACGAACACAGTCACGCGCTAATCGTTTTCTACTGATACCAAAACGATGTGTATTATACTAAATCTGGTACATAATTGGAGTTCTTTTTAGTAAGTTGTGATGAAATGTTGCAGAATGATGCACTGAATTTTCGGAACCTCATATATTTTTGTTCTTTAATTCTTTTCCATTTTTAGATTACTACCCCTTTGATCTTCCATGTCAGAATATAATGTGTTTGGCCTTCTAATTAAAGTCCATATCTGTATATAGCAAGCTAGTAATGTATTAGGTTTTACTTTGGTATTGTAAAGAGCATCCTTGCACGAAACTCCTGTGACGTACGAAGTGTCGGACTCCTGCATATTGTGTTTGCCGCAGCTAATCCCACCCCCCAACTCCAGCTAGTATTGCATGATATGGGACCATGAAGCAGGCCAACAAATTGAGCTTTTTGGTTCATTTGTGGGATGCTTTCTATTATTTAATTTTGCTAGTGATGGTATAAAATATTTTCTCAAATCTATACAGAAAGATATCTTAATGTTTCTTGTGAGGATGATGATAAATTAAATGACTCGCCAAAAGAATAGTCTTTTGGTGATATATTTAATGAAATAATTACTACAAAAAGAGATGTTTGACTTTCGAGAGCATGATATGTGAATAATGGGGTAGTTTAATCATTTTGATGCCAACTTGCTTTGCAGCTTTATTTATGTTCCTCGAATGTGTCTCTTCAGCAATTGGCAATGGTACATAAAAGAGCCAAAGGAATCTCTCGAGTCAAGGCACTTTACAGGGTTTAGGGAACATTACACCATGATCAAGTTAACGGGAGATTTCAGGTAGATTAGTAGTGACTTATTCTTTTAATAGTTAAAAAATTAGAGTTTAAATTTTATAAGAATGAAGATAATAATAATAAAAAAATTTCACGGGCAAAGCACAAGATTCACGTGTAGATATAGTGAATATTTAACCACAAAATTTATGAAATATACTGGTGGCAAAAGAATGAAGTAAAATGCAAGTCTAGAATAGAGCAAATGCCAAAAGAATGCTAAAGTATATACGAAAGGTATCCAATATCTTATCTTGAAGGGTTAGTTTAGTGATAAAACATTTGAATATAAATGAGAGATTTTCTCAAGTCGGGTTTGAATCAGTTAGAAACTAATTTCTTTGGGGTTAGTCTCTGTTGGTCTTATACTTGACTAACTTGAACTATATTTCATTCAAGTAAGATTATATGTCTCAGAGTGTGATAATTATAATGTGAATTCAAAGGATTTGTCAAATGAATTTTTCCACCTTTTGTTTATTTTAAAGAAAAAAGATATCTAATAACTTGATATCGTTTATCCGCTGAAATAGTTGAAATTAAGATCTCTCATTACCTGCAACCATAAGGAAAGAGAATGTTTGGCAACTAAAAGAGAAAATTCACTTGCTTCTTATTTTGGAGGACAAAGTACTCAATTTCTTGGTAATTGTTATACTTTTTCTTTTTTTATGAAGAGAAAGTATATTTTAAAAAAAAATTCATATATAATTTCATTAAAAAAATACGTATAATTTATATTAGTCAAATATCAAACTTGCTTGTTAAAACTCATAATGGCTACAACATCGGTGCTAACATCAGGAATATGTTTATTGGTTGTTTGATGGTGGAATTGTTGGACAAAAGTGCCACAGGTACAACTGTCTCGATGCTAAAAATGGCATAAAGCTCGTTCCATCCACCATAGGAGAACGTGATCAATCCTTTTGTTTTATAAAGAAAGTACAGGGTTAAGTACTGTTGAATTAACTCGACTACAAATGTTCTCCCCTAAAAAATAAACTTATCATTCAAGAAAGTATTACTCGTTACTTTATTAATCAATTTGGTATAATTGTATGATTCTCGTTTTAGGTGTGAGAAGTTTTGAGATTAAGTCTCAAATGATGTATTATGTCTTAAAAGTAATGTAAAATTGATTTAGACATCTTTTTAAATTAAAAAAAAAACTCATATACTTTATTTCTTACAATGTTTTTTTTTTGTGTGTGTGTGTGTGTGTGAAGACCCACGTTCGAATAATTTGGCATTAGTTAGTAAACTTAATCCACATCGTCTTACAAATCACAATGTGATAGCTAGTAATCAAGATCTGCTAGAGGTGTAAATTGTGATTTTTTCAAGTAACAGAACTTCACCTTAAATTTGTTAATTCGTATTATTAACCGATTTCACCTAATAAGATAAAGTTTGATTTATTAAGTTACACTAGAGCAATGTTGATCATGCATACGAGAATTTCTGGCTGACGTGAGATAAGAGTCGAGAGTTCATTTTCCTTTATTACCAACAAAATCAGATATATTTCATAAAAAAAAGGGTGAAGTGCATCAGACCCCCTTGTACTTTAGCGAAAGTGCACAACACCCCCTTATAGTTTAAAAACCCCCTGAGTTAGTCCTTATAGTTTTTTAAAAGTGCACAACACCCCCCTACCGTTAAAAAATCCGTTAAATTTAACGAAGAGTGTACTTTACACTCGTTAAGTGATATTTTTTTTTGATTTTTAACAAATTTATTCATTAAATAATTATATGAATTGACCAAATTACTTTTTTTTTTTTTGGCCTAAACAAAACAAAAGAAAGAAATGAAAAAAAAAATGAAGGTATTTACGTCTTTTTTACAAAATCCGTTAAATATGACGGATTTTATAACTGGAGGGGGGGGGAGGGCACTTTTAAAAAACATACGGACTAGTTCAGGGAGTTTTTGAACTATAGGGCGGTATTGTGCACTTTCGCTAAAGTATAAGGGAGTTTGGTGCACTTCACCCTAAAAAATATAATATGTGCCTTGTGTGTTCGTTGGAAGCAGATGCTATTGGATAAGATTTTTGCTAGGAATGCTACTGGATAAGATGATGATTCTGAAATGCATCAATTTCGCAATTTTCCAGCCCAACCCAATATTTATAATCTCACCTTTTTGGGACGACAATTCCCAACTAGCGCGTGGACCAAGTCCGCCTAACTAGCTGCAAACAGCATATCAGTTCGTACACTGTGTTGAACTTTGTTTGAAGTCAGGCCCAAGTTCTCTTTGCTCTTTTCGAGCCCAACCCAATATTTATCTCACCTTTTTGGGCCGACAATTCCAACTAGCGTCGTGGACCAAGTCGGCCTAAGGTTATCCTTATCAAGAGTTTAGAATCTCTAAAATTTTTTAAATTTGAAAATTTTTAGAGTCCCAGTCTCTAAAAAATATTATTAATAATTTAAATATACATGGGACCCATAACTTGTCACAACTTTTGAGGCAAAATAGAGACTGATTTGGTCTTCAAATTTAGAGTCCTGGAGCTCTATTTTGATATTTTTTAAGCCAAAAGTGATGGATCCCACTTAATTTTATCATGAATAGTGTTGATTTTAGAGCTCCGAGGCTCTAAAAATACCCAAATTTAGAAAAAAATTTATTTTACAACCCTGGATAAGGATAGCCTCAGTAGCTGCAAACAACATAACAGATCATTCACTGTTTTGAACTTGTTTGAAGTCAAGCCCAAGTTCTCTTGGCTCTTCAGTATTCATTCTTGATTCGGAACACTACCTAATCAATAAATTTATAGAAAAAATGATATACATTACCACTTGCTATTTGGTATAGTAGTTTGTTTTTCGCTTTAGGTACAAGAGTTCTCAAAATTAATTATCGTGTATAGTATTTTAAGTGATATAAAATGACTTAGACCTCTCATGAATTAAAAAAAAAAAAATGGAATGCATTAGCTACTACTGAAAGAACAGCTACATTAGCCGAAGCTGAAAGACATCCAAGTACCATTAATTTTAAAAACATCATAATTGAATATAGAGTTTTCTAACATAAGATAAATGCCAATTCTGTTAAGGCAATTGCTGAAAATATTTTATCAAATGCTTCTATTCTCATGCTTTCGAAGAATGAATTTATTTGTAGCCATAAAACTAAAAGACTTATTCTTTCTTTTTAGAAAATGCCAATATCTTTCATACTACTAATTTGAAAGTTTCTACATTTGAAGAAGTAATTAATGTGGCATATTTTATGAGAAGTACTTTTTTTCTTTACCTAATTTCTAAGTTAAACTTGATGTGGTACGAGTTGAATAGAGTAAAATACTGTAATAATAAAGCCTATAAATTTTGAACAAAATGAGTTTGCTATTTTTATTTCAAACACATGGAGTATAGATTCCCTCCTTTTGCACAATTAATTGGCCCTTTTTATTTAATTTTTGAAATAAATTCCTACAAACACCTTCATTGTGAAAGCTTATGTGTAATAGTTAAGTTGTTTGTATGTCTTTATCAAAGCCTTGTTCAAATGATTGTGTTCGTAAGAAAAAGAGACTGTATATCTAACACGATATATCTTTTCTCTCTTTCTCAAAATTTTTCTATGACAATAAGATAATAATTATTCGAATACATTATATTCGAAAGACCTACATTTTCACAAATTGTATAAGAAACTCTTGACATCTAATTGATTGAGTCAGCACCTTTCTTGATGATCTTTCACCCTTATTTTAATTAAACATTATACATTTTCTAATTTCATAGGGAGGATATTGTATTTCTTAAAATCAAGAGGACCCTTTTTCTTTTTGTGGGGTGGAGAACCTAATGGGAGACTGCCACAATTACCGGGTCTTTGGTCTAGGGGTATGCTATTTGATATCTCGAGATCAATTTTAATCCTAGTATATGTGTTATCAATAAGTCTTTGGTCTAGTGGTATGTTTCCCATTGTAAGTGTGAGTAATTATTGCTAGATTAATTCTCATGTATGACATCTTTAATTTGTATTGTACGGTTTAGGTTACTCTTGAATATAAAAAGGGAAGGGGGAGGGGAGGGGATCTTCGGCAAGTTTTGCAATTTCCCAAATTTACGTTAGTTCTTTCCCGACATTCTTTTTTCGTTTTCATTAAATGATAAAATAAGTCCATCAGCTTTCCATCATTGAGTAGTTAGCATGACAAACAAACGAAATCCCGAGTGTCAAGTCAAACATCAGGATCAAGTATACCAATGGTTTGTCAATAGATCGATTATAAAGATGATAATGACAATTATATATGGTAATGCACTTTCCACTATATTATAAACATAACTAAAGTATTTAATGAAATTTTTTTTTACTAAAGTATTCATCAAAGCTTCCTCATTGAACGTAATACAATGTACATATATCTTTTGTTTCGAGTTGCAATCTAGAATTGTCAATATATGTTGCTTACTTTCTTATTTTAATGCAATTGTGACGATCAGGTTCGTGCATTTTTGTTACAAGATATAACGAAAATGACTTTTGCGAGTATGGTTTACTTTTTATGTAGAGCAAGTCAAATAATTGATTAGTGATTAACAAAAAAAAGTCAAATACTTGATTAACATCATCTGTGAGGTCACTAACAATTTAACAATGTTATGACCAAACAAAAATATAATTTAAAAATGTTAAAATGTGGTGTGATAAGGAAGGATATGGTTGTTAGCGTCAAATACTCCCTTAGTTAAGAATTGTACCGTCTTACCAGCTTTCGATCCATTTATGTGACCTAGAGAACAAATATTAGATTTCCAAATACTACTGTTACTAAGTTGACATATATACGAATCTAGAGGCATGACAAATGTCTGCATCAGTGTGTAATTTATTCACAAATAGGCAGGGTCGACTAAGCAAGCTTCATATTACTTTTGTTCAACTTCGTTTCTGCTAGCTTCTCCACGTGCATGCTTGATAATAACAATGAAATGATGCTCTCTTTAATTTGTTCAAGTTAATTCATGCAATTGAGAAAAAGAACGTGAAACCTTGCACCCATTACGTGTAGGGTACTTGGGAGCATGTTTTGATTTTTCTGATAAAGCAAATATTATTTGCCTTGTAGGGGACAAGTCATACATAGGATGGAACATTTTGAGATAAATATGAATAATTATACGAGTCGTTTATATCTTCATTATTAATTAAAGGGTCGTTTGGGTTCAAAAGCCAGATAATCAAATCGAAATATTAATTGAACATCAAAATTCCATTATATAATAAAAGAGTAAACGACTTAATACCTCCTATGTTTTGTTAAAAGTGCACAATATCTTCTTGTATTTTTATAAATAAGTTGATTACCCCCCGTATTTTAAAAACGTAGATGAATATTCTCTGTATTTTATAAATAAGCTAATTACCTTCTTTGTGTTTTAAAAACGTAACTGAATACCCCTCTATATTTTTAAAAACGTAGCTGAATACCTGCATCCGTTAGAAAAATTATTTATTTTAATATGGGGTATTCAGTTATATTTTTAAAACACATGGAGATATTCAACTACGTTTTTAAAATACATACGAGTATTGTATAATTTTAGCAAAATATAAAGGGTGTTAAGTCGTCAATTGTTGTATCATTGACTAGAAGGTAAAGCGAAAAAAAAGTCCATTGTTTTATTGACTAGGATTTGAGCTTGTAAGCTAATCTTGATATTTGAAAATTTAAATTGTTAGAGAAGAATTTATACTTTTTATATTTTGTCTCTAAAACACATAATTATATTTTTTGTATTGAGTCTTTGTGTTTTTTCACTCATGCGATACTGTTAGATCAATTTCAAGTAAAATTCAATGACTTTGTTCAAAAAAATTGTTTCATCGATTTAGAAGATGTGCACAACACGCAATTGGGAAATAGCGAGGATTGACAAATAAGTAAATGGTACGTATTATTTTGCTCCTCTGAATTATGGGTTTCCCTGAATTATTAATCCCGTTATACTTTTCAAAGACGCAAAGACTAACCCAAAGCCTAAGCGAAAATGGCCACCACACTAAAAAGACTAGGCTCGTAGGCACTATACAAGATGAGAGCTACAACTACGTGCCATGGCCTAGGTATTCAAAATGATTTGTATCGCCATTTATAAATTTAAATTTTTTCATAATATTATAATATTATTAAAAAATAAAATTTAATATGATGATTTACTAATAATAGAGGTATGATAAAATAATTTAGGCATCCCGACCTTTGCATGAATATAAAAACTTCAAAGTTCAAGTATGCTATATCAATAAAGAGAAATGACAAAATTATATATTTTTATCACTCATTTAGTATCTCTTATATATGAATACTTAGTTGATATATTAAAATAATAATTTTTTTTTTGTCGCTCTCTTCTTTTAATTAATATACTAACTAAATATTCATATAAAATATGATAAATAAATAACAAAAATAAGATAATATATAACAATAAAATCGTGACCAAGAAGTCCAGCTAGATGTCAGCATAGTTGCAACCGATGCCTAAGTCATTGAAAGTTCCAATGCAAAAAACTGGGATATGATGGCTTAGTCCTTTACGTAGGCGGCAGTTGTAACTTGTAACGTTTGAACAGACTCAGCCAATTCTTTTGTGTCTCATTCTTCTATCAGGACTTGCCATAACCTATCCTTAACAAAGTAGCGCTTGATGATATTTTCAAACCCCTCCATGGTGCTCAAGAGATATAATTTGGTTTCGTTGATAACGTTATAACATGTTATGAGAGAGATATACTGATAATAAAGTAATAATCTAATTATAATAAAATAATTTAAATTATTAAATATATAAAAACTATATAATTGTGTTATCATTCATTGTCATTGGCTTTCTTCTTAAACGTTGTTATCATTGATCCATGTTAAGAACTGATGAAGGTTATATTGGAATTCGTCTTTGATAACATTGTATAATTAAGTCTTTTCCTAGACAAAGATAACTTTAGTGTGGCATATTCTAATGCTTGTATGCATCCATAAACACAACAAAGAATTGATACTAGACGAATAAATTACACAACAAAATCTTTCATAGTATATATATGTATATTAAAGTAACAATATCAAGGTTTCCGTACACAGACTTACATGTGAACCATGCATGACCTAGAACCAAAAAGCAATTAAACAATCAAAAACAAAAAATAGGGAATGTCAACAATGACCAAACCAGGGCATGGCGGCTATAACACTAATCTTCAAAAATCTCGAAACTTTCACCTCCGGGCTCCTATACACGTAAAAAAAAAGGAAAAAAAAAAAGTGCAAAATCACGATTTCGATTACTATTATATTAAAAAGAATAACAATAATGTGTATAATTGAATGGGAGGGTTAAACGAGCGAATGATCGAGCTTTATATAATCTGAAGAAGATGAATAATCTTTGGTTATATCATCTGTTGGTTTCTCTTCATCTTCATTGTTTTGAGGATCGGCAAGTATACTTCCAGTTAGATCTTTAGCTCTCTGTGCTTGGCGTTCCCAATCGGTTCGGACCAAAACGAACAACATGGTCACAGCACATGAGCCTTGAGCGGCTAATAGTCCCAGCCATAGCCCCTGGAAATCGAAACCGAAAAAGAAGGCCAACCATACTGCTACCGGCGTTCCAACAAGGTAGAAGCAGCCGAGGTTAATGTTAGCACCCATCTTCGGACGAGCCGTTCCTCTTAGTACTCCACACCCTGTGGTTTGCGGGCAGTTGCCTAGCTCGCATATTCCGATTATTGGCAAAACGGTCGATGTTAACGCGATAATCTCCACGTCTTGGGTAAACATGCTAGCCCATGTATGCCTTACGAAAATGGCGAAAATCATTGCTGAAATGCCTAACAAGAAGGCAGAAGACAGGCCAATTATAGCAGCAAGTTTTGCTTTGTTAGGCCTGTTGGCACCTAGTTCATTTCCAACCCTTGTTGACACACCAAAGCTTAAAGAAGATGGGAAAATGTAGATCAAAGCTGTTGTTTGAATTAGAATGCCCATTGACGCAACTGTGGCACGAGGATTTAGTAACAGGCCACAAAGCAAGATCATAATTTCGTACCACCACCATTCCAGGCATACACTGATGCAGCTTGGAATGGCGAGGTTCATTAGAGATTTCCAGCCTTTCAAGCAATCTGAAGAAATTCCAGGCCAGGTTTTCTTGTACACGCCCGTTACCGTAATGTAGGCAATCAATGAGCCTACAAGATTGAAATTAGTCCACACACCACTTAGCGCGACGCCTTTGATGCCAAGCTTGAGCACGATAACAAGCAAATAATTAATTGGAATATGGAGAAGAATAGCTAGAGCAGAACAATATGTTAGAGGCAAAGTTATGGACTGTGAACGAAGGTAAATTCGCAGCGGATGGAGAACAGACAAGGCAAGAAGATCAGGAAAAGAATAAAGAATGTAAGATTGAGCTTCAATTGCAATGTCATGATCTTGACCACAAAGTAGCATAATCTTCTTCATATTGCACCATAAAAACCCAATGGGGATTGAAGTTAAGAGAAGCAAAATCACGGTTCGTTGCAAGGTTAGGCCTAAAAGCTTGACCCTTTGAGCCCCAAAGGCCTGGCCACAAATTGGTTCCATCCCCATAGCAAGGCCAGAGAGAATGGAATAACCGGTGATGTTAGCAAATCCCAGTGCCAGTGAACCCCCGGCTAACGAAAGCTCGCCGAGACGGCCGAGAAAGAGCATGGAGATGAGTGAACGACAGTATAGTATCAGGCCTGTAAAGATCATGGGAAGAGCAATGCTGGCAATGCATTTTGCCTCTGTAACAGCAAGAGAAAGATGTGTTTTGTTGACAATTTGGTCCTTATATGTTGCATTTTCATCAACTAAAGGTGTTGTTAACATGTTTGGTTCTTCTTGCCCTTCAATGGAGCTGGAGACCATATTGGCATGGCATGAATTGCACTTAGTCGAATCTAGCACAGACATTGTTATAGGATTTTGTGACGGGGATATATTGAACCCGCGCGGAAGGTTTGGACTATCAATTGTTGTGAGGGTTTTTATAGGCGATGAGGTTATTGGTGGTGCGCAAGGACATGGTATTTGAATTCTTCGGACGGCCTTGGTTGACTGGTGCACCATTTAGTGCCTTTCAAGTATGCAGTTTAATTTCTTTTAACTGAAAATTTTTCTTCAAAATTAAACTTTTCTAAAATTTCCAATAGAGCCGACCAAAATTTTGTCACTGTTTTGGCCAGCAGCATTAAACTGGCCTTTATAATCTAATATGGTGTCTGTTTTTAAGGTTTGATATTGTTTATTTTTATGTGTTGGCTTGAAGCATGGATAACGTTTTTGTCTGTAAAGAGGGTCAGTTAATGTTATCATCTATGACACATTAAAAAGGGTCTTGGGCGGTTATAATGTGGACGAATTGATGATAAGGATTGACTCAACATATATGCAATTTCAAATATTTAACATGGAGAGTTAAGTGTTCGAGTTAAATTGCTATATCAGTTTTCACATAGTTAATGCAGTCAATAGATCATAATAGATGCATCTCATTTATTGTGAGAATGTCAGGATTTCTTTATTTTGATGATGACAAATTGACTGTATTGGATCCATCTTAAATTTATAAATTTTGTAGTGCAGCTGTGCATTGCAATGCATATTTCAAGTCTGTTAATGTCTAGACAATATTTGTAATGAGACACTAAACTTGAAATTTCATAGTACTGTTGTGCACTCCAACACACTCCATCGAATTTTATTAATAAATTGCTCATGAGATTACTTTTTTCGCAACAATTTTAAATTATAGTTTAATTGCACTATTTTTTTAAACCGTTACTTATTATTTACGAAAAATAATTGCAGTAGATAATTTACAACGTGACCATATATAATATATAATGGTTAAAATCATTTGACCCTTTTTCTCTGTCTTTTTGTGAGAGTTTTAATTATTACAACTGATAAAAGAAAAAGAATCAAATGAAAAAATATATATTCAAACTCAAAATTTTTTATCATAAAAAATTATTACTCTGTTTTGACATGTATGGACATTAAAGAATAGAATGTTCACCTTTGACCAAAACTTCGAAGTAATGAAAAGGATTTGAAGGCCACTACTTAATAGATTTCATATAAAACTACATCATGCTTAGCTTGGAATACATCTAGATTTGCCGTACTAGACAAGTTCTAATTAAGTGCTTCTCAACATGTCATTTTAGTTTTTATGTGCTATACAGTACTTGTGCTACTGTTTGACCAACATATTAAATAGTAATTAGAAAATAATCCTGTATTTATTTCTAAAAAATGCGACACCAAATCTGGTCATCAATATCGAATTTCTTCAAGAACATAATTAGCGAATGAGAAAACAAAAAAAGTCAGCTTGACCTTAAAAAAAAAAAAGAAAAGGAAAACAATAAAGTCAAAATGAAAAGCTTGACTAAAAATAAGGCAATGAACTAATCTAGTCAATATAGCTCACATTTGCCTCACAATGCATTGATGATCACCACTACAATACAATTGAAAGAGATCATTCTTAAAATTGATATTCTAATTGGATGTGTTAAAGATAATAATAAGAATTGTGATATAGGTTTAGCTTCTAAAGCTTTGTCTCATGTAATGTCTAGTCGGCCTGATGATTCATGCAACATTATCAACAGAGACTAAGCAAAAATTAAAGGCGTGCAGAAATTGTCGAAATTGTCTCATTCAAGACTCAGAATCTTTAACCTGTAGGCAAGATTTGTGTTAAAGATTAAGGTATAATTGTTTTGGTCCCCAAATTTACTATTTAAGAATGATTAATATATAATCATGAAACTAACTTATGAACTATACTTTTATTATGTCTCGTGACAATCAACTTTTCATGTTTGTCTTGATTGTCGTCTGGCCTTCAACTTCATCGATGAATTCCAAAAGCATTAAGGGGGAGGAGAATTCAAATGATCCAGCTGCCAATAAACAGTTATAGGTGTTGTTCTATGCGAAATGGGGGATGAACATTTGATCATGTAAACATTTTTTGTTGACAAAAAACAAAAGAGCCAATAAACATTTTCTATGTAAGAGGCTAGTTATCAAAGTCAAGTCGAAGTTTTCTAATACCCCCTAGCAATAGTTTTTATGAAGGGTTCAAGGTCTCACATGGCTGCAAGAAGATAGGCTTTTACTTCGAATGTTGTCAATCTTAGTGCATGAAGCACGTTGGGAGGCTTGATTAGTGTTGCAGAAAATTCTTGGTTTTTTTTTTTTTTTTTTTACCCTACTGACCTCAAACACTTGAAGAAGAAACACTTCGCGAGGATCAAAATTTCAACGTTATAATTATTAATTCTAGAAGTAAAAATCACCCAATCGTAATTAATTACAGTGAAAAATGTCTAAAATTTCAACAATATTGTTCATCAAGTTTTTGAAATTTCAAAGGAGTGACATCCCAGGCAGAGTTAGGACTCCGGAGTTAGCAATTGCATATGTTTTGAGGTTAATGAATGTACTTATACAGTGAAAAATGTCTAAAATAATACTTTTTCTTTACCAAAAAAAGAATTTGGTCATTCGTTTACCTAACACTTCGACTAGAGTGTTAGATCATTCTTTTTTTTTTCCCTTAATTTACTAGAGGTCTAAGTCAATAGTATATCAGATACAAAAAATGTCACATTTATCAAAAATTAATTTTGGAACCTCTTTCACACATAACAACAACAAACTACAAGAATTATTTTCTTTAAATTTAAACCGTTGGTTTAGTATATAATACAAAAATATTCTCTAAAATTATAAAAATTACTCCAAATTTGACACTTGGAACGGTTAGCTACATATGTAGTCAAGAGGGCGGTGGCGCAAATTCGTACCGTCGAATGACGGGGGGTCCTTACGACAAAATCTTCTCTTAGAAAGAAACAATATAAGGGGGTCCTTGTAGAGAAGAGACTAAATAACGTCCTTGATCATCCTTTTCACTCTAACGTATAGTTTTATACGTTAAATTGAGACCCATACGTATTAAAAAATGTTTTGAATAATTTTCCTTATAAATAACAGCCATATCCTAGTCATACTAACGTGTAATGAAAATTCTTTAAGCAGAATTTTCAAGCTTAGCTCAATTCTACTTGACTTGAAATTTGGCATGCACTAGACCAGTAAAAATTATCCCGATTGACTTGGTCAATCTTGCTATTTACTGGATATTTCTTAGATGGCTGATAATTCGTTTACTTGACCGATCATTACAACACCTTTAATTCTTTTTTAACATTCTAATTAAAAGATAAAAAATTACATTTGCAATATGTGTCTTCTTGCAACACATTTTTTTTTACTAATTGTATAAATTAATTTTTTTGATTGTTTTATTTAATTATCTCGGTTAAATTATTTTATCATTTTTTTTAATAATTATTTATGAGGTTATTATTTTTACAATTATTTTAAAATTGTAGTTTAATTGCAACCACTTTCTAAATCATTACTTATTATTTGAAAAAGATTGTTGTAATAGACAAATTTGCGATAATTTTAATCTTTTGTAATGTAAAAACAGATAAAAAAATATGATAGTAACGTGCCACAATCGCAAATATCCGTATAATATCATAACAGAAAAAAATGAAAACCTTTCTAGACAGATAGCAGCGTTGTATTTGGAAGACAATAGTAGTGGACACAAGATTTCCGGGATTTTGGAGAATTTGCACCATTTCAAACAATACAAAAACCGAGACTAATTTCTAACGTAACTTGACCGTTTTGGGTGATGGCTGCTTTGAGTCTTTTAAAGTTTTAAATACCTTCATATTATTTAAAATTATTCAATTTAGTTTCTATTATTTTTAAAAATTTCAAATTTTTTGTGTTTATCGATCAAAATTAATTAATTTTATCTTTATTATTTTGTTAAAAAATTAATTTAGTCCCTATTATTTTAAAAAAAAAATTCAATTTAGCCAATTTAAGTAGGTACTAAAATTAAAATTTTTAAAAAATAATAAGAATTAAATTGACTAATTTTAAATAATATAAATGAATTTAAAATTTCTGAGAAACGAGGAGCATACCACTGATGGTATAGAAACTTTTATGATAAAGAGCATTTGTAGGAAAAAACAAAAACCAACTTAAAATAAGTAAACCGCAAGATATCCAACCTTGAAAAAGATAAATACAAGTTTATGACAACAAAGAAAACGGAAATCCTCCAAATAAGAATGTATCTGATCTACATCAAATTATACTAAACTCAAAATTAATTTAAACCTAGCGTTTTCGATCACTTTATAAAATTAGAAGAGAATTCAAATCGCAGATCACGACAATGCATATAACTTTTCATCATGCCCAAGGTTGTGACCCTTTCTCCGAACCATCCTGCATGCTCATCTCTTTTATTGCACTTGGTGATAAATCACTCGCGGGAACAAACCTTTTCCAAAACCAATGCTTCCTCCATATTTCAATGGGGATACCCTTTGTCTCAGGTAAGAATACATATATGAAAATGGTCATAGCCACCACGAAACAAGCAAAGAATATGAAGAGACCAAATTTAAAGGCACACATCATCTGTAAGAACACTTCAGCTATGAAGAATGTGAAGATCATGTTCACCATCACAGTGATACTTTGGCCAGCTGATCGGACCTCGAGAGGGTAAATCTCACTAGGCACTAACCAACCAAGAGGACCCCAAGACCATGCGAATCCAGCAACGTATATGCATATAAATACTACCACAAGACTTGCATACCACTTGGGTAATACACCAGGGTTGCCATTTGTTCCAAATTTGAGCGCTATTGCCACAGTGATAACCACCTGTAACAGAGATTATTATAATGCTTAGAAAATGTTTAGCCGAATGATAATGAATATGGATTTCCTTGTAACTTCATCACGTTTTGAGGAAGATCAATGATGATAAATTAATGATTTCGTTACTTGATATCTACATTCAATAGTAATAAACTGATAATATTGTTATTTGATCTTAATATACACTCAATGGTTCAGATTATTCCACCATAATTGCATCAAGTACAAAACCAAGGGGTTAGGGTATGAATAGTCAGGGAGTGCAGGGGTTAAGGTGTGTACTCATATAAAGAGAAGAGTGAAGATGTGTGCTCATACAGTGAAAGAAGTCAAAGTGTGCATTCATATATTGAGAGGGGTTAAATATAATAGTTATTTTTTGGGATAAAAAAAAAGAATTTTTTTTTAACCTAATTGAGGGTATGTTTGTACACACTCATGTTAATGTGACTTTGCTACTAATTACCATTAATCTCCCTTGTGATATTATATCATAATATGATTAGACGATCTACATGCAATAATAATAATTACTTGACAAATGAACATTTGTGTTCCACCTTCAAGAAAGAGCTTCCTCCTCCCAATTTTATCTACACTAAATATCGAAACAAAAGTTGACAAACAATTCACCAAACCAGTGATCACCGAAGACATAAGTGAAGCATTGTCACCAAAACCAATGGTCTTGAACAGTACCGGAGCGTAAAACATGATCACATTCATGCCTGTAAGTTGCTGGAAAAATGGAATCATAATGCCAAATGTAAGTTGAGGTCTGTGCTTTCTCTCAAGCATATTCCGCCATGGATGCTTTATCTTCTTGGATTCTTCACTCGCAGCAACCATGTCGTTAAATTCCTCGTCCACATTCTTAACGCCGCGAATTTTTCGAAGCATTGCTTTTGCTTCTTCTTGCTTACCACGCTCGATGAGAGAGTTTGGAGTGTCAGGAAGGAAAACTGAGCCTGCGATGAATATAACGGCTGGTACTGCAGTACAACCCAAGCTCACTCGCCATCCATTACCACTTTTCATCTTTGCAGTGAAGTAGTTTGATAAGTTTGCACCTAGGATACCAATGGTGATTGACATCTGAAACCCCATATTGAGCGCACCACGATACTTGTATGGAGCCATCTCGGAGAGATATACCGGTACGGACTGTGTAAAACCATGAGAAATGATCATAATGATGATGGGGGGCGAATCCAGAAATAAATTTGAAATTAGGGATTAAGATTCAATAAAGAATACTATTTAACAAAAATTTGAATTTGGAGAGCCGATATTTTAATTTTTTAAAATATTACATATATTTTTGTAACCTGACCCCCTCTAGTACCGCCCTGATAATGATCGCACCACTGAAATTCCGATGATACGCAACATCGAAAGAAGGGTTGGATACACTTTGAAGTTTATTATACACAATTGTTTGTGTTGTATTTTGCAAGAGACCTTGACTCGGAAACAAGATTTTATTGAAGATTGTTTATGAACTAGAGAACATATGGACACCTTGGGCAATCGATATAATTAGATGAAAAGGTTTGAGCGTAGAGAATAACTCCCACTAAATCCAGTTTCATAGACATATAGTGTTTTAACTTCGTCACTATCATGCAAGTAATATTATTTACTACTTGTTTGATGCCATAGATTTACATTAATTAATAAATCCAGGAAAAAATTAGTATATCTTTAACTCAAGGGGTAGAGCTGGATCTAAGTGTTGGCTAGATACACATTCGAAAATATAATGACCTGAAATTCCGATATCGTAGCCAAATATCAAGCCGCCCATAGCAGCAACAATGCAAGTCCTGAAAACATTGCAAGTAAGTTTTCCGGGATATGCTTTGCTATTAGACGAACCGATGACTTCTCCACCAGCCTTGTTTGATAAATTGGTCTTTTTCTCTTATTCCTCTGATTAGAGTTTTTTTAAGAGAAGAAAAAAAAAAAGAGGAATCAAACTACGAATGAGTAGATAAGAATAACTAGATACGAATATATAAATCAAAGGAAAAATCTCACATTTAGTCCCAGACGAAGGGATCCTGAACTGAGGTAAGTTGACGACACCGAGCTGAGGTAAGTCAACCCGAGCCAAGGTCGACCCATTCAGCTAATATCCAACCTGGATGCTGATCCGACCTCACCCCGACTCAGGAAAATCTCGACCTCTGCACCAGCTGTTCTGATGGGGCATAAAGCCTTGATGGGACATAAAGCTGCGCCACATTAAATGTTGTCAAATCCAAATTTAGTATAAATAGAACTCCACCCGCACATTTAAAAGGTAACTCGTCATTAAATGCTCTCAGCTATTTCGCCAGCTCGGACATACTAATCATTCGCAAGCCCCAGGGGAAAATCCGGGTCGTCACCCCTCCTTTTCCTTCCTTTTCCTTGTGCAGGTCAAGCATCTGACCCGAAAATCCAGGTTAGGTATCCGACCCAAAAATTGAGCTCGGTAGGAGTGGTCATCCAACTTCAACTACGAGATTCCCGACCTCGACAGTTTGGCGTCGTCTGTGAGAAAGAAGTTCTTTCTATCACTCTTCTTACCACTCATTGAGAAACCATCATGGTACAAACTAGAAGCCACAGCGCACCGATAGATGACTCACCCAACCTGGATGAGGACCTCGAAACCAACCAAGCACCTAGCCAAGGCCCAATCCAAACCGACGTTGGAACGAGCCAACGTATACACTTAGCCTCACAAACCAACCCCTCTGCAGATGGAGACCTCAACTCAAGCCTTTCACCGGAGATGAGGATGATGCTCGGGATGTTTGAGGAACTTAAGGAACAGGTAGCCTGGCTAGCTGCGGATCCCCTGGCTCCGCAAACAGCTGCGCTGCAGCCCATGCGTCCACAGTTCCACATCCCAGCCCCAAGGCGAAAACAGGTGCAAGATGAAGCGGGCTTCCTGGAGCTGGATGCGAGAACCGAAGATGCGAGATGAAAAAGGGCGGCACATGCCGACCCCGAGCAGACTAAGACCGCGGCTGCCATAGCCAAGGTCATTAACCAGCTCGGTGTATGCCCGCTCTCCCATGAGGTACTGGCCACGTTGTTGCCCACCACAATCAGATGTCCAACCTGGCAGTCTATAATGGGGACGGAGACCTAGCCAGCCACCTGCTCAATTTTGATCACCACACGACTCTGCATGATATGACCGACCTCATGAAGACGAAGACATTCCTGACCACTCTAGTTGGCAATGCCTTGGATTGGTTCCAAAAACATCGTCCCGATTCTATTGCAAGTTTTCATCAGCTGGCGGAGTCTTTTCTGTCCCGCTTCGCGGGAAGCCAACGGGCAACTCGTCATACATCATTGCTGCTATCGGTGAAGCAGCACAAATGAGAAAATTTGAGGGTTTATACAGCCCGATTTAATGAAGAGTCCCTCAGAATCCCCAACTTGGAGGACTCCATGGCATTGATGGCTTATCAAAGTGGGCTCAAGTCAGGCCCCCTCACATCCTTATTGGTCATCGACCCTGTGGATACTGTAGCTGAGCTGATGGTACGAGCAGAAGGGTACATACACTCGGAAGAAATCTATCAGGCGAAGAGGGACGATGACAAGAAAAAAGAAGCCGGTAAGAAGGAGGAGGTCTCCCGAGGCCAACCTGGAGGAAAGGCCCAAAACGACCGAGGTAAGCAGCCCCAACAACTGAAGCAGAATCCTTAGTTCACCATGTTCACTCCACTCAACACCTCGAGGGAACAGATCTTGATGGAGATCCAGTACCAGAACTACTTGTCTCTAGCACCCAGGATGAAAGGCCGACTTGAGAAGCGCAATAAGACCAAATATTGTCGTTACCATATGGATTACGGCCACACCACTGAGGAATGCCGACACTTGAAACAGAAGATCGAGGCACTGATAGTCCGAGGTCACCTCCGGAGGTACATAGAACAACAACTAACTTGAAATCGCGACCAAGTAAGGGAGAGAAAAAGGAGTCCGCCCCGGCGCCAGGTCAGGGGCAGGCAATTGGTTGTGATTGAGACTATCCCAGGAGGATTGGCGTCAGGCGGGGAGACCTCGGCTGGAAGGAAGGGTTATGTCCGCGCTGGAAGAGAATATGGGCCGGTGCAGGGGCCAGCCTCGGAGATGGAGGAACTCACTTTCTTCTCAGAAGACTTGGAGGGGGTAATACTGCCCCACGATGACCCGTTGGTGATCAGTGCTGAAATAGTCAATTTCACTATGAAGAGGCTGATGGTGGACACCAGGAGATCGGCAGAAGTCCTATTCTTGAAGGCGTTCAAGCAGATGAGGTTGGACAGGAGCCGACTCAGGCCGTTAAGGGGCACCTTGGCTGGTTTCACAGGCCATGCTCACCGGGCCGAAGGGGTCATTAACCTCCCACTGACGCTGGAGGACGGAGATAAGCGGGTTTCGATGCAGGCCAACTTTATTATAATGGATTGCAACTCCACTTACAATGGGATCCTGGGGCGAGTGTCCCTCAACCATTTTAGAGCCGTCCCTTCTACGTACTACCAGGCCTTGAAATTCCCGACCTCGGGCGGCACAACCACCATCCGAGGAGCTCAGCTCTCTGCTCGTGAATGCTATGAAAGCTCCCTCCGCCCCAAATACCAGGTCGGCTGGGGACCAAATTTTCCTGAAGAAAAGAAGAATGCCAAGAGAGGGAGCCCAGCTGAAGACCTTCAAGAGGTGGAACTTTCCGATGAGGCGATGAAAGCAAAGATCGGGAGCGAGCTCCCTAATGACCTCAAGAAAGGTATAAGCCAATTTCTCTTGAAAAATGAGCATATATTTGCATGGTTTGCTTCTGACATGACAGGTATTGACCCGGGTGTGATTGAGCACCACTTGAATGCCGACCCAAATCACTATCCGGTAAAGCAAAAGCGCCGATATTTCCATTATGATAAACAACAAATAATAGCAGAAGAGGTTGATAAATTGGTAGACGCAGGCCACATAAAAGAATTCCAATACCCGACCTGGTTATCCAACGTGGTATTGGTTGCCAAGTCCTCAGGTGGATGGAGATTGTGTATTGACTTCACTGACCTCAATAAGGCGTGTCCCAAGGACTGCTTTCCCCTACCTCGGATTGATCAGATGCTGGATGCCACCTCCGGGTTTGAGCTACTTTCTTTCATGGATGCCTTTAAAGGCTATAACCCGATCAAGAAGGCTCCCGGAGACAAGGATAAAACTGCATTCACCACCGATAAAGGTCTCTACTACTATGAGATCATGCCTTTTGGCCTCAAGAATGCTGAAGCTACCTATACTCGGATGGTGAACAAGGCCTTCAAAAACAGATTGGCCGAAATATGGAGATTTATGTAGCTGATATGTTGGTCAAGAGCAAGAAGGCGGAAGACCATGTGATCGACCTGGCTGAAGCCTTCGCCATAATAGAGCACTTTGGGATAAAGCTAAACCCGAAAATGTGCACATTCGGCGTCAATGAAGGAAATTTTTTGGGGTTTATAGTCACAACTCGGGGAATAGAAGCCAACCCGAAAAAGGTTCAGGCGATTATAGACTTGACAACGCCGACCTGCGTGAAAGACGTCCAGGTGCTCACGGGCAAGGTTGTGGCATTGACCAGATTCATGTCCAGGTCGGCCGACAAGTGTGCTCCTTTGTTCAAGATATTGCGAAACCCTAAGAATTTTGAATGGACTATGGAATGCCAAAACGCCTTTCAAAAGCTGAAAAAGCATCTAGTTTCGCCATCCCTACTATCCTGACCGGAGGTGGGAAATGAGCTCGTACTATACTTGGTATGCTCAAGGACAGCATTGGCGGCGGCAATGGTCTGGGAAGAAGGAAAAGAGCAGAAACCGGTCTATTATGTCAGCAAAACCTTGCAAGGGGCGGAGGCGAAGTACTTCTCCTTGGAAAAACTCGCACTCGCTCTCATCACGGCTGTAAGAAAGCTAAAGCCATACTTTGATGCCCACTCAATTAAGGTCATGACGGATGCCCCAGTTAAGTCAATCATGCACAAGCCGGAGACGTCGGGTAGGCTATTGAAATGGGCAGTTGAGTTGAGTCAATTTGACATCATTTACCAACCCAGAACAGCCATTAAAGCCCAAGCCATCGCAGACTTTGTGGTGGAATTTACTAGCCGAGCCGAGTGTGATCCCGACGATATATGGAAGGTCCATGTGGATGAAGCCTCGTGGAAGTCTGGAAGCGGAGCTGGAGTGGTCATATCCGACCCGAACGGACATGAGCACCAATACTCCTTCAAATTCGCCTTCCCGGCGTCCAACAATGAGGTTGAGTACGAGGCAGTGATCGCGGGGTTGAAAATTACAGCTCAGCTCGAGGCACAAGCAATCGACCTGAGTACCGACTCTCAATTGGTTGCCAGCCAGATATCAGGAGAATTCGAAGCCAAGGACAATACTATGATGACCTACCTCAACAGAGTTAAGGATTTGACCTCGGGGCTCAAGAGGTTTACAATACAGCAAGTTCCGAGGGAGAAAAATATTAAGGCTGACGCTCTGTCCAGGTTGGCTTTGGGAGAAAACCGACCTGCACTAGTCCATGTGGAAGAAGTCTCTGAACCTAGTATTCAGTTGAGAAAGCAAGCCATAACCGAGCTCAATTTAAGCCCATATTGGACCAAACCAATCGTGGACTACTTAGAGGGGGGAATGCTCCTGGAAGACGAAAAGGTAGCTCGGAAACTCATGAAACAAACCTCAAGGTTTGTCATAATAGTGGGTAACTCTACAAAAGAGCTTATACCTGTTAGAGATATGCCCTAATGCTACATATTTGGATGACATATATTGGGACATTTTGACATTTACTTATGGCATTAGTGTTTATATGTTCGTTTACATATTGACATAATTAGGACATTCATATTCTCCTTCTTTACGTGTATGAATGAGTCCCTAGTATTTTCATTAGAGGAATGTATTCTAAAAGCGTTTAGAATATGTTGGCGTATTTCCTTAATATGATAAATACTTAAGGCATTCATAGTCCTTAGATTATTTGATCGGGACTTCAATAATCTATTATGGACTATCACATGTGTTGTTACCTTTGATCAACATAAGGATGTTGATGATAAAGGATGGTGAGCCACGTGCCATAATAGCATAGTGATGCGACTAACAAACATGTGGGTGACTATTAGTTGAATAGTTCTCTGAATGTGACGTGAATAACAAATTACATGACTTTGGATTAATAATTTGTTATCCGTTGCGATTGTGCATGTAATCCTTAGACTTGAGGCATTACGGCTGTCATATGTATTGGGGTTTGATTCAAGCGTTTGGATAATGCCTGTCTCGACAAACGAGATGAGATACGTCCTTTCGCAGTTTCATTCGTTTAGTATAGTGATTGACAGGTAGTGGTCAAGATAGGATCCATTAACCTCCGTCGTGAGACGATGTCCTATGTGATCTAAGCTTGGTTGTTTAATGAGGAAATCCTTGGCCAAGGTATGAATGATGGAGAAAGGGTTTTCCATGTGTCATCTCTCATTACACCAATTAGATCTATGCATAGTATCGAGTTTATGAACTTAATCGAATCATGGTTCTTGCTCGACGGGACAATTAATGGAAGGATTGGATTGCACGGTAATCGGCGACTATAAATAGGTTCATTACTTGATTCCTTCATTGCCTTATAAATTGTCTTGATATGTTGCTAGACGTCACTCAAGACCTTAAGGGTGTTTCAAGAATTAAAGGAGAAATTCTTGAAACAAATCAAGAACCTGATTGACATTAAAGGTGTTTAATGTTTCCTTAGTGCTATTTGGCTATGAACCTAGAAAGTCACACCATATTAGCAAGGAGATTAAGTCTTGCTTAGACTTGAATCATCTTCTCTAAGAAATTATTAAGAGTTAATAATTATAGTCTCAACCATTAAAAGTTAATGGGGCAAATTTGTAAGCTTGGGAAAGTTTTGGGTGCTTAGTGCAAATAGGTAAAATATGATTTTTCCTATTGGTTGCCATATGTTGATGTGGCAAAATATTAGCCAATAAACACAAAGCACCAAGATCAAAATCCTAGCCATCCATCTATTAATTCAAGGGTTGAAATTGGTCAACAATTGTAGGCTTTATTTAAGAGTTAAATAATAGCAACTTGTCTTGTGATGACAACTTGCAAGACAAATGTATTTGTGTGTGTTGTGTTTCACGGAAAAACCAAAGCAAAAGAAGACAAAGTTATATATTCAAAGTCTTGTGTTTTGCATGAATCAAGGAAAAGAGAAAGACAAGAAAAAGCCTTGTCTCTTGGTCTTGTGTCTTCTCAAGAGAAAGAAGACAAAGACTTCTTCAATCCTTAAGCATATACACGGCCAATTGAAGCAAATATAGAGAGAGAAAATTCTGCTCATTTTCTCATGCTTATACATGGCTAAGTGAGTGAAGTAAAAAAAGGCTTTTGGTCTTCTTCTTGATTCTGAAAAATCAGCAACACATACATACACCATAGATGGTTATAAGAACACAAGTGTTTGTTCTTCATTTAGCTTTGTCATGTTGGATTAAATTGAGACTAAGAAAGATATCTAAACTAAGTGTAGTTTTAAGTAATCTTTCAAGATAAGAGAAGTATTCTTGTTCATGAATCTTCCAAGGAGTTTGCTAGCACTACAACTCAAGGAGGAGGAAAGGCCTCTTCAAATTGCTAGGTGGACAATCTAGGACTTCTACACTTGTGGAAGGTTCAAGGAGTTTTCAAAGCTTCACCAAATGATTCTAACATTTGGTCTTCAAGAGGTATTATTCTCTTCTTGTATTACCTTTGGTTTGAGATGTATATTGCATAAATATCAAGTATTGGGATTGACTACACATATGAATGTTATATATGTTATGAAAAATTGTATTTCATGCTATCTTCCGCTGCAAAATTTTTATTCTATATGTGCAATCCCGGATATCGTTCCTTCAATTGGTATCAGAGCCATGACTTGATATTCATGCAATTACATGTATGTTTTCATTTAGTTTCGTGAGTATTGAGCACTAAAAAGAACTTGGAAAGAGTTTCATAGTCTATGCATGTTTAATGTTTAGATTTGTTAAGCAAATATTCTGCGCAATGAAATTGAAACACTGATTTGACATAGTAAAACTTGTTGTTTGGGGCTGATTTTTGGACACGTTATGCTATAGAGATAGTAGAACGTTTTATCCTCTAATAAGCATCTCCAAATTTCGTGGCTAAGGGTTCGAAATAAATCAATTACAATGAGTTACTGATTCTTGCGCTTTTCTGGACAGATTGTGCAGTGTCTGTTCCGAGGGGCATAACTCAGTCAATTTAAATCCGAATTGAGTTTCGTTTGATTCTAAAACTATCTACACTCGAAGAGCTACGTTTCTACAAAATTTTAGAATTTTTCAAAGACTGTAAATAGGTGAAACAAATCAAAATATTTTGTGCATGTGCAGCAGGTTTGTAATAGTAAGATTACAAGTTGAAAGCCATAACTAATTAATTGGATTTTGGTAAAGCCCAAAGGGCCCAAATATTCATGGGCTTAAATCTGATAGGATTAGATGAATTTTTCTTGGAGAAGATTAATTCAAGCCTAGGAACTCAAATTGAACCACGAAATGGACTAAGAATTTGCATTGGGCCTTATTTAACAAGTAGAGTTCTTTTATTTAACATTAGATATTAAAAGCTCAAGATATGAAACTTATTGCAACCATGCCTTTAATTTCTTTTATGGATATGATTCATAATTATATTATTCATATCTTGGCATGATAGATGGATCATGGACTTATAAATGAATGGTGAATGATTGTAAATTCATTTGATGACGTTGTAATTATATTCTTTCATTCATTTGATTTGTTGAGACATAAGTCTCATTTTTACATATATTGCAAGAGAGCAAATTGTAGTGAGACATATGATGTAATTATTCTACAAATCAAGCTTGCCAAGGAGTTCAAGATCAATCAAGAAATTGATGGACTTGGAGGTGTTGAAGAGTTCAAGGTGCCAAGACCCTTTGAAGACATGAGATGTGCTTGCTTAGGTTTTGTGATTGATCAAATTTATATGGCTCAAATTTGATCAACCACTAAGTCCATGATCCACCATATTTATATTATTGCATATATGTTTATTTAGTTATTTTGTATGAGATGCATGCTAAATGGACTAATGTGCAAAGTGAGACATAAATAAATTCAAAATCTTCCTACGTGTAAACATATTAGATTGTAAAGCGGTAAAAGTGTTTATCGTTGCCCTCCACTATCCTAGGTTATATTTGCTCGATTGGGTATGTCTTGGCTAACCCAAAGGTAGGAAGACATATTCCATAAAAGTATTATATTTACCTAGCAAGCATAGTGATGTTGTGTTGTTCCAATATCACGAGGCCAATAACGCACCAAAGCTGAGGTCTGCGATTCAAATTGTCGCAACACTATGACGGTGGGTGTAATCTAACTAGATCACGTTTCCAATAATGCATCAAAGCTGAGGTTATGGTGATTTAGGGGCAAAATGGCCATATCCTATATAGTGATATAGATAGTAATCGTTGCTAACTCTTTGTATGTATATTCCAATAATGCACCAAAGATGAGGGATATTCATATTAAAGAGAATAATGCTCACCTACTAATAAGTCTTTAATTAGATTCACGATCTCATTTAGGAAGTGTGGGACTCGATAAAATTAGTGGGAGGTATCATTTAATTAAAGGCCAAATTAAATGTTTTAACAAGTTTTATGTCAACTTGCGATCTTATTTTCTGCATACGTTTATGGCTACAACAGTGAACGGCTTCATGGCCAACCTGATCCATGCCCTTTTTGACAAAGTCCATCACCTCTTGGGCTTGGGACTTGAGGTCGGCTGGAAGCTCAGGAACTTCCCAAAATTTTGGCGGTGGAGCTTCCAAAATTTTAATATAATCATTCTTGGAAGCAGGAAGGAAGGTCTTTGCTCTCTCTCGAGCTGTGACTTGGCCTCGGAAGTAGTACTCCAACTCGGCGTACTTGGCCATTATCCCGCCTTCCATTTCTACCCAGTCCACAGCCGCCTCACTGGACTTGAAGGCTTCCACCGCCTTCTCCCTATGGGGCCCGACCCGATCCAGGAGCTCCTGGAGCTTTGCCTCGACATCGCGCCTCTCTAATTTGTAACGCTTCACATCCTTGGCCGCCGTCTGGCGTCGGGCTTTCTCTATCTCGAGCTTCCTATCCTTGGTTGCGAGCTCTGCCTTCAATCTACTGACCTCGTCCGCATCCTCCTTATACCTTTTGGAGGCCTCCTCCCTCTGGGACTCGAGCTTGGCTCGGGCATCAGCACATCACTGCTCGAGCTCGACTCAGTAGGCCTGGGCCTTGGTGAGGAGGCTGGGTACTAAAAGAACATGGGACTCCACCTGCACAAAGGGCAACAGACATGGTCAGCCGAGCCGACAGACCTTACAATACACATAATCGAGTACAACTCACCGTGACGACGGCCGTCCTCAGGTCGAGTGAGATCTGCTCTGTTGGGACCCCTGCCAGCTTGGGGTCGCGGGCCACCTTGGCCGCCTCCATAAAATCCTTGTTCGGGGGGGTCACCTCCGCGGCCTTGCCTTTTTCTTGAATATTCTGCCCGAGGCCACTTCCTATTGTCAGGACAGGTGGCCGACCACTCCTGCATCACTACGCCAGAGCTCGACCTCTTGGGCAGGGAAGACTCCGAGGCCCCTTTGGAAGATACATCGGTGCCGACCTCCCGAACTTGGCCGCTGGACCACTGCCTCTGCTCTTGAGGAACGGCGGGACCAAAATCGGACCGAGCTGAGCCGTCGCCGCTAGCCTCGGCCCCCCTCCTCCTTCTCTAGGCATAAGCGAGCTTTCCAGCCTCAGTCATATCTACAAAAGAAAAGGGAAAAGAAATAAAAGGTGTTCGAGAACTGATTTAAGACGGTAACAAGAGTGAAGATGATGAGGAGGTCGGGCATTGATCTTATGAACTTACCCTCTTCTGAACTGGATTTCGTATCTTTTTCGGGCTCGGGAAGTAAATGGGGATGATTCTTTGAGAGGTCGGGTTCTCTCCCGAATAACCTTGATTCCCAGATCTTGTCCCACCTAAACACGCTATCAATATTTATCAACATTCTCGGCTCGGGTCTCAGCACCCCGACCTCGACAAGCTCCGCGTCTGAAAGCTTGGGGTCGTCGTTCACATTTTTCTTTAAAGTGGGATTCCAATCTACCCTGCACCCCGGATTCACAGCCGACTCCACCCAATAGTAGTCATTGTGTCAACCCTTGTTGGAGGAGTGCCACTTGGTAAATATGGCGTTACTGGCCCTAGCTGCGAAATGGAACTAACCTGGCTGCTTCGGGTTGGGCTTGCACACAAAGAACTGCCTAAACCGGCGCAGGGTCGACTCTACTTCCTTCTCGAGGTAGAATACATAAAACGCCACCACCACGGCCCAACCATTGGGTGACATCTGGCCCGGGCTAAGCTCAAACTAGTTCAAAATACCGGCGATGAAATCAGGAAGTGGGAGCCGGATGACATCGAAGGCGAGGTCGTAGATAGTCAAGTGGTCGGGTGGAGGATAACAGGCGGATTCGTGCCGACCTGGAACCTTCAAGTTTTGGTGTTGGTCTACTGACCAATTCCTTAGCCTGGCGTTGGCCATTGCATAGTAGAATGGCACTCGCGCTTATAACAGGCGAACAGTTGGTCGATCCTTTTCCCCCGAGCCGACAAACCACTGGCCGTAGCCGAGCTCTAGGGTCGGACTGCCTTTACCGGGACTGCCTTAATCGGTTCCGCCGTGGAAGCTCCAGCTAAGTATTCCTGCGGAATCTCGACCCTCACCAACCGGTTTAGAGGTGACCCGTCTTCTTTATCTCCCACTTTTCCCAGGTCGGCCAAAGGATCCTCCTCAGCCTCATTCTGCACTCGCCTGACCCCGATGACTTGGCAATCATCATCACTCTCCCTGGGCTCAGATCGCCGAGCTGACCCTTGAGGTACATTGGTACTATCATCACTTTGACCTCCATCTGAGGTGGACTCCAAGTTCGGCGGACTCTCGTCCCCACCATAAGATCTTCCCTCCATTACTTGGGAATCTTCCGACTCCGACCTCCCCATCCTGTCTACAAATTAAAATATATGTACAGGAATATCTAAAGGGAATCAGTACGTACCTACGGTTCTAGTTGTGGAAGATGACTCGACCTAATTGACTTCGAGCTAGTGGATTCCGAGCTGAATACCCCGAGCAGATTGCTTGCCGAGCTAAGAATGTCCGACCACACTGGTTGCCGACCTAAAGCTCTTGAAGTTTTGTATGCAAAATGTGAAATGAGCTTCGGACATCAGGGCCCTATTTATAGGCAACTACTGCAACCGCCTCAGGAATCCCAAACGTCGCGTCTTGTCATAATTATCAGGTGACATGTCAGCTATCTGAAAGACGTGCCTTGCTGACATGGCTTCCTTTCCTCGATGGGGTCGGGAACACCCAGTTCGGGAATAACTCCCAAATCCAGATCTCACCCTCTCGATCACGACTTAGGGGGGAGGGATTGACGAGGGGGATCTCGAGCTGAGGTAAGCCGACGACACCGAGCTGAGGCAGGCCAACCCGAGCCAAGGCCAGCCCAAGCCAAGGCCAGCCCATTCAACTAACGTCCAATCTGGATGTTGATCCGACCTCATCCCGATCCAGAAAAATCCCGACCTCTGCGCCAATTATTTTGATGGGACATAAGGCCTTGATAAGACATAAAGCTGCACCGCATTAAATGCTGTCAGATCCGAATTTAGTATAAATAGAGCTCCACCCCCACATTTAAGAGGTAACTCGTCATTAAATGCTCTCAGCTACTTCGCCAGCTCGGACATACTAATCATTTGTATGCCTGAAAGGAAAATCCGGGTCGTCACCCCGCCTTTTCCTTCTTTTTCCTTGTGCAGGTCAAGCAACCAACCCGAAAATTCAGGTTAGGTATCTAACCCAGAAATTGAGGTCGGTAGGAGTGGCCATCCAACTTCAACTGCAAAATTCCCGACCTCAACATTCCCTATTGTTTTCAAAGTGTTTCAATTTAGTCGTTATTGTTTAAAATGTCTCAATTTAGTCCCTATTGTTTCCCTAAAAGTTTCAATTTCATCCCTATTGTTTAAAGTTTTTAATTTTGTCTTTATTATTTTTTAAAAAGTTTCAATTTCGTCCCTATTATTTTTAAAAAGTTTCAAATTCATCCCTATTGTTTCTCAAATAATTTTAATTTAGTCCTTGGATAATAGAGACGAATTTGAAACTTTAAAAAAATAATAGGGATGAAATTGAAACTTTTTAAAAAACAATAGGAACTAAATTGAGACATATTAAACAATAGGAATGAAATTGAAACTTTTGATGAAATAATATGGACTAAATTGAGGCATTTTAAACAATAAAGACTATATTAAGACACTTTATAAACAATATGGACTAAATATGAAATTTCCCCTAAATGAAACAAAGCTCTCCTAGTATATGATCTCTTCCTAGAATCTGAAAGATTTTGGTCTCTTTTCCACAATTGTTTTATCTAAAAGAGATTTTTAAATGGATAAGTGTAAAAATTAATGATTCTTTCGTTGCACAATTCTAATAAGTCTAGTAATGTTTTATCTAAAAGATATTTTTTAATGGATAAACGTAAAAAAGTTAATAATTCTTTCGTTGCACAAACTCTAATAATTCTAGTAATGTTTTATCTGAAAGAAATTTTTTAATGGATAAGTGTAGAATATAATAATTCTTTCGTTTCACAAACTCTAATAAGTCTAGTAATGTTTTTATCTAAAAGAGATTTTTTAATATATAAGTGTAAAAATTAATAATTCTTTGGTTGCACAAACTCTAAATAAGTTTTGTACCATGTACAACGCATAGGATTTGCATGTCTTATACCTTCTTGAAGATCACAGAATTAAAACACATTTTGGGATGTTAAAACAATTAAAAATTACAGAATTAAGATTTTGGTAAGATATAAAAGACCACAATCAGAACTCTATACCTACAAAAACGCACATTAAAAGGGCTCTCAATCCTCAACAATCCTATCAAAGTTTGAAACCATTATCTATCCACAGTGTTAGGAGTAGGCAATAACTTTCTGAAAAACAAAATATTGATTGCAAATCAAATAGAGTAAATTAAAGTGGAGAAAAGGAAGAAGAAAAAAAAAAGGCAAAACAGAATAACAAAATGTATTATTGTTCACCTCAAAGTCTTGGACTTGGTTCCTATATAATTTCATTCCCTACAATTCCATAGAATACGTCTCTGGATTAATGTCATGTGTCACTAAATCTCATCTATGTACCACATTAATTTTGCTAACTAGATGTTGAACCATGGTTATAATTAAAGCATTAAATACCAAATCTAAAATACCATATTTAATTAGCAAACAAATATGGAAGCAGATAATTCTATAAATAAATAAAAAAAGAAACAGAAAGCAACACACCTGCTCCAGTACAATGGTTCTAGAAAAAGAAAAGAAAAAAATGCGAGAGAATGATAAATGAAAGAGTCATGTGTAAAGAGAATATATAAGATGTAACAAAACAATACAATATGTTGTATAAACAATATATAAGATATATAGACAAAAAAAGAATCGCAAGAAAATGCCCCATTTGTTTTTTTGTGTTCCAAGAATTACGTTTTCCGAAAATGATATAAAAATTGGACAAAAAAAAAAATGAAGCAATTAGATTTTTTTCCAAGTCATACGATTTTTTTTTCTTTTTAAAAAAAAGAAGCCAAAAAAAAAAATCTTATTGATGATGTAGAGTTAGTAGTTTAATTTATTTGTAATTATCTTAAATTTTAGTGAATTGGGGAGGGAATTTGCAAGTTCTACAAATTACAGTTCGACTACAACTTCATAGAACAACGTCAGAATAGAAATTTGAGAGAGCAAAATACTAGAGATAGTAAAATAATAAACACAGACAATGTCTAATAAATTAAATAGTAAAATATTTTTCATAAAATTTCTTTACATCAATTTCTTTAAATAGTAAAATATTATTTGTACTAGACCAGGTGTGTTTTTTTTTGTTTCTAATTTTTTGGTAGTTTACATTTGATATTTAATACTTTCTAACCATGGTTGAAAATTTAATTTAGCAAAATTAAAGTGGTCCGTAGATGAGATTTAGTGACACGTGACATTAATTAGAAAGAGTATTGTATGAAATTGTAGGAAATAGAATTGTAAATGAGCCAAATCCCAAAGTATTGGTCCAGCAATGGAGTGGTTAGAGCATGAATGAAATACTTCTTTACCTTTCCAATTTGAATCAAACAAAAAGCTAATTTTTTTAGTTCAGTTTTGATAGACTTCAAAATTACGATCTTTCTTTCCCTTGACCAACAGTCATACCTGATCTAACTAAATCATCCCATCTCCAAATGTAGTTCGTATCCCAAAGTTAAATTGCTCCAAACCCTCTTATGGTCTAGCGAAAATGCATAGGACCCCTCTGTGGTCACAAAAGTCCCTCAGACCCCCCTGCGGTCTCTGCCGTATTGCATACAACACCCCTCCGTTAATTATTACGTCACTTTTAACTGAATGTGTAATACACGCGCAGTTATTGCAAATTGGATTAGTTTTCTATAATTTTATCAATAAAATAAGTGTATTTATTGACCAAAATACCCTTTCACAAATAAATAAATAAATCAAAACTAAAACAATGTCATCTTCTCCAAAACACCTACACAAGCCCCCCCCCTCCCCCCAACCCCCCAACCTGTCAGCTCCCTTGCCCCTCCCCACATACCCCATCACCCCCTCCACATCTCCACCCCCATTACTACCCTCTACTTTGCCCACGATTCTCTCCCCACACTATAACAACCTTCAGATTTCTTCATCCCTATCACAGTTCCATCCACATCACCAATCTCCACCACAACTTCAAACAATTGGTTTTCGATTAAATGAAATCATAGACCAATTATTTATGTATATATATGTGTGTGTATGTGTGTTTTTGTGTGAGTTTAACAGCTTTCAAAAGAAAAAAAAAATCAATGTCTTAATATGAATTTAAGCTTCTATATATATACCAATGATTTTATATATATATATATATATATATATATTTGAATCCATATACCAATGATTCATATACCAATCATTGCCAGATTATATGTACGTTTTTGCATAGATCTGTGTAGATATATGTATATGTATACATATGTAGATCTGTATGCATAGATCGTTATAGTATACTGTTGTCTTCTTTCCTTTTTTTTCAAATCTATCTAACATACAATTTGCAAAAGGATTATTTTTTGACTAATTAAAAATAGGGGCATAACAGTCTTTTATCATATTCTGTTACTAATTTTGACAAAAATATGGATTTGGTGTGCGAATGCAATACATGCATGCGACAGAGACCACAAAAGGATCTGAGGGACTTTGGTAACCAGGGGAGTCCTACGCATTTTCGCTAGACCACAAGAGGATTTGGAACAATTTACTCCTTATTGTTAATTTCATTATTGGTCTCCAGCCACATATAATTGGTTTTCTGGCTGTAAGAACAAGGTAAAAAAATCCAAAACTCCTTGTTTTTGTTTCTCTTTTTATGTCATATCTTGTCAATATACATTCCCATGTTGGCAATGCAACGAATCACTATCCAATGAATCATTTTGTTCCTTGTCTCAGCCACCATATAAATAGTGGCGACAAAAAACAACATCCCACATTATAGTTAAGGTTTTGCCGATTAGAAGTGACCCAATAACCACCGCACCAAAATGATCATAGGTGACATCCACCAAGTTTCGTGTCCATTCATGACAGAACGAGCCTTGTTGGCCTAATGAGGTCCATTCACATATTGGCTACTACACAAAAAATATTGTCCACTGTAGCAAAGTTATACATGAGGAGCCACCTTTAGGTTGTGCTCGAATTCTTTTATTTTCAGAGGATATTATTTTAGAATCCTGTTTGAACTCATACTAGAGTTTACATTTTAAAATACAGCCGTCATTTTTTGGTGGCCGCTCCTCTGTTATAAGGTTACTAATTTTTTTAACCTTTTAATATCGAGCATGTGTAAGTCCTTATACATAGTCTTACGGCTGTATAAAGACTTGTAATTTTGGTAAATAGTTGCTCAAACCTAGTCACTGTAACAGTGATTTTGTTGAATAAAATATAATTAAATTAATTAAATATAAAATTTATCATAATTGACTTGTAAATAACTAATTATCTCTTAATTGATTTCAACACGAATTCTCGAATTCTTTGCTTCTTAGAAATCAACTAAACGTAAATATGGGGCCAGGGAATATTAGAAAACTATATAGATGTGTTGTATAGCAAACTATAAACATGTGGTCCGCAGAACATGTCCTTGAAACTCACATCATACTTGGATCAATTAAGTGCATTTAGTTCTGTCGGTCTATGTGATCATAACATTCAATGGACCAAAAGCTAATTTTTGGTAACTATACAATCAAAAGAAAGAAAAACAACTGATCGAGACAAAAACTGTGAAAATATCAACAAACGTGAGATTAAGATTTGAGAACAGTTCACGTAACGAGTAGAGAATTGGAAAACAATAAGATTCTGAAATTCTTTAAGACGATCAGTTGTTTTTGGATAAGTTTATGTAACGAGTAGAGAATTGGAAAACAACTGATCGTCTCGTTTTTTGGATAAATTCATCTAATGTGTAGAGAATTGGAAAACAGGATTGTCAGAGTCTTATTGATAGCATAACAAAAAGGATTAGTCACTGGACTAACAACTGACTCCCATTTGCTGGTCGTCTCTAACTCTTGAAATCTATGTTAAATCATTTTCATCTTTATTGGGCGAGCTCGTTGTTTATCCCTAAAGGGGTTCTGAACATCATTGAGAGGAAATTTATGGCTTTTCTTTGGCGTGACTCGGGACCTAAAATTGCTTGAGATTGTGTTTGTAAACCAATTGAGGAAGGCGGTCTTGGAATTAGAAAGCTTGTTGACATTAGCAAAGTTGTTTTTTTAAAGCTTCTCTGGAGGTTGTACTCCTTCAGAGACACAAGTTGGAGCTTATGGGTTTGGACCAATTATATCAAGAGTAAATATTTCTGGACAATTAAAGTCTCAAGTGATACATGTTGGTCTTGGAGAAAGATAATTAACCTCAGACCTCTTGCTCGTGAATTTATTGTGCATAGAATTGGGAATGACATAAATACTTTCTTTTGGCATGATAATTGGCACCCCACTGGTATCTTTTTTTTCCTCCATAATATCAGAGTTCTCTATCCATATCTTGATAGCAAAGTTGCGGATATCATCGAAGACATGCAATGGGTTTGGCCAATCTACCCGCCTGCTTTGGTTAATCTCAATCCCAGCAACCATAACTTGTTCACGAGGGATGATCAAAATGACAGTTTCGAATGAAAGTTCTCTCATAATGGCTTGTTCTCTTTCGGTAAAACTTGAGATTATATTAGGAGGAAAGCCAACCCTATGGAGTGGTACTAATTCATTTGGTTCCCGCATAATATCCCTAAACACAGCTTCATTTCCTGGCTTGCTAGTCATGACTGCTTGATTACTAGATACCGTATTCTCACATGGGGAGTTGTGGATAGAGCCAACCACACTTTCTGCTACCTCGGTTGTGAGACTAGAGATCACTTTTTTGAATGCAGTTTCACTAAACGGATCTGGAAGGGATGTTTGAGTTTACTTCTTTTTTATCTCTCTTTTTATTCCTTTGATTCAATTATTACGTTTGCACGTTCACTGGAAGGCAACAGGGATCTCAAAAGCTACATGTTTCAGCTCCTGTTTTGTGCTGCTATCTATCATGTTTGGATTGAAAGAAACGAACGAATCTTTCGAAATGAGTTTAGCACTGAAGAGCAGATTATTGAGAAGATTCGAGTTGATATCTTTGCAAGAGTTCATGCGGAACGAAGGTACAACAACTCTAGCATTAATAGACATTTCGCCAATAGAATTCATTTGTCTTTGACTTAGGTAGTTTTTCTCATTATTGAGTCTTATTTGTTGTTTCGGAATGTGATTTTTTTTTTTGTGTCTTGAGATTGCTTGCCTTTGTTTGTCGGTTTGCGAGCATCGCTTTCATTTTTAGCAGTTTTTTGTCTTTGGTCGGTTGACCCCGCCTTTGTACTAGTTCATTTTTAATAATATCCATTTCTCTGACTTAACAAAAAAAAAACCCAGTAGAGAATTGAACTATTACACTTAGAATATCTATATGTGTCACGACCACACAACTTAAAGTTGTCAATTGAATGATTTAATGAATACAAAAAAAAAAAAAAAAGATGGTTAAGACAATCTTCATAATTAGTTCAAATAAGAACCACGCTTGACTGATAAGGCCAAAACTTAATACTGTCATATGGGGACAATGATTTTTACATGTACATAATGTTCAGTCTATAGTGAGAAACGATTTATTAATGACAAATTCCAAGAGGTTAAGCATAGTGGGGCAGCATTTGGTGTCCGTTGAGAGACTTGCTTATGTTTAGGGATCAAAATTAACTTATAAGAAATTAAGGTTTTTTAGGCTAATCTTAATAGGTCTTCCTCCTAATTGAAGTCACGTGTTACAACACCAAGTATATGCTCGAAGTACTATCTGTGCGAGTTCGCCGTCACCATAAAAGAATTTTATTAGTGACTATCTCTCTAAAACCTCCAGCCAAATTAGTCATATTTCAATTAATTCAGCAAACATATTTTTGAGAAGTTGATGACACTAGGAGATCTACAGGTCATACTAGTTTGACACAACAGCTAACATCCAGCTTGTATGCCTAATGCGTGTAGCCCCTTTACCATATCACATATTCAAAAACTCCCCCCACAAAAACCTAAAACCCTAGCGAGCCATCCACGAATTGCCCACGCTTTCACTTTTTTTGTATTTTACATATAACTTCCCTTTATATACCAGACATGAACATTTTCCTAATCCTCCATCTCATCCACTTTCCATTTATGCACACCAATATCTCTACATCTACACATTATAATAAACATATAAATACCTGTGCTTGTATATTCATATGGCTGATCAGGCTGACCCTGACCCTTCACTTTCTAATAACCAATTCAAGATTGATCAATCTCAACACCCAAGCCAAACACCCTTTCACATTATCATTCCTCCCCCTCCCCCGCCCCCGCCACGGTCTTTCGCTAACCCCAAAGGCAAACGTATATCATCTCCACGGAAAGTGCGATCACCAAAGGGTACCACCATGAGCTCCACCTCATCTGGTGGCTCGCCGAACCGGCCAACTAGCGGAACACACCCTGTGTACCGTGGAATAAGGAGCCGAGGCGGCAAGTGGGTGTCGGAGATACGCGAGCCGCGAAAGACTACACGCATATGGCTAGGGACTTACCCTACACCAGAGATGGCAGCTGCTGCATTTGATGTAGCTGCACTGGCCTTAAAAGGTAATGACGCTGTAATAAACTTCCCTGATCATGTTAGTATATATCCTATTCCGGCTTCACCTTCAGCCTCTGATATACGAAGTGCCGCGGCCAGTGCAGCGGCGCTGATGAAGGCGCAACCGGTGGAAGGTACTACAGTTTCAGGTGATCACATCATTAGCATTGATGATTCTTCAGGTTCAATGAAGCCTACACTAACGAGACAGGAGTTTATCGATGAGGAGGCACTGTTTGATTTACCTAATTTGCTAGTGGACATGGCAGGAGGCATGCTAGTTAGCCCACCAAGGCTAGATTCGCCACCGTCGTCGGATGATTCACCTGGAAATTCTCATGCTGAAAGCCTTTGGAACTATTCCTGAAAATGGGTTATTGATCAAGATTCATCATCATACACGCTAGTAATACAATCAATCACATACCATGCCCTGCAAATATATATGTTTGGGGACAAAATATTTTCCACCCTTTTTGATAATCTTCGTGGATGAGACATAAACAAAATATAGACAACATGTCTAGGGTTTAAGAAATGTTGATTTAGTGGAATATGAGTTTTGAAAATTGAAACTGAGGCCCCAGCTTAGATAGTTCATAAGAAATGTCGGGTGAAACGATTAAATACTAACTTGTTATAATCAAGGATTTTAAGTTTGAATTACAGTTTCGACATTGTACCCAAGAAACAAAGAATTGTTGTAATGCAATTAATTAACTAAGGCCTCACGAGTTTGCTCTAGAGCACTCCAAATGACTGTCTGGCCCTTTTTCTATTTTACATTTCGTTGAGTCTTGTATTTTTGGGTTCATGAGCTGATCATGTTCTTCGCTTCTGATCTTTATGGTGAAGTCCTTTATTCTTTCTCCTCATTTGGACAAGGGGGAAAAATCAAGATGAACATGAGAAAGGGATGAGAAAGATGAATATGAATCATTTTATAATATCATAACGTTATGAAAAATCAGCACGAGTTTTACTTAGTGATACTACAAGTTCTAGGTTGAAAATTTTTCCGTATCTTTTTTTTTTTTGGATCTTTTTGCAGTCAAAGCCATATTGGGACCCTTTTAGCAAAATCTAAAATAAATGTCAAATATTTGTTTGCTGAAAGGCAGGAGTAATGCAAATATATCACCATCATGATAAAAGGACTTTCTCTATTCAACAAACGCGGCGCAGGCAATATGGCCAGCTCAGGAAAATCGACTCTAAAAGAATAAGTGAATAATAATTAAAGAAAAAAAAATGTGACATTGCAACCATCACGATCTAGACACTTTCCGGACTCAAAAATCTACCCTAGTTGGATTGATGCATCTGATATAGGGGGAGATTTAAGGATAATAAATTGTGTAATTATAAATAAATAATTTTGACGATTTATAATTGTTAAATTTATTTTATAACGTATGACGGCCAAGATTATCTAAGCATTTAATTTTGCTTACATATATTGTTGCTTGTATAAGTTGTCATTATGAAATAAGTGCTGAGTTAGATAATTTATCTATCTGTTCAGAAGGATCATCTACATATCTAAAATTTTATTTACATATATGAAAATTGCAAGTCCATGCCACATGAAAGTTTTAAAAAACTCTCAAGTGCGAATTGAAGGGAATAAAATGCCGAGTGTGAAAAATAATTGTTAGAAAAGATACCGTAAAGAAAATATCATCAAGTACACTGAGCATGCATGCATACACAGAATATTGCCACTTGAGATCATAAAAATGAAAATTATTTTGCATAAACCACTTAACGATACATAAATTTATGCGCGCGGATGTATTCATAAAAGATCATTATTTTAGGGAGTGTAATCGATCGATATCAGATTTTAGGTAGATCGATAACGCTACTTGAATTATGATTAAGGGAAGGAATTTGGTTTTTAGGTGATTGCCTCCTAAACACTCTCTAACCATATTTTACCTAACACTAATAACTTTTTCTGCCATGGACACTTTACACTTCCAGAAATAAACTATTCTGCAGTTTAATTTATGGACATTCTTTTAATGAAACTCTTAATTATCCTCACACAAGCTAAAAATATTTGTATTTTCTAGGAAAATTACGTCGCGTTTCTGATTAAATTAGTGAAACTTGTCTCATATATAAGTATTACGTACGTATGACTCATTTCGTCTGTTCAATTCAAATAATATACGGATAATTATTAATTACCAAGTCAAAGTCGGCAAGCATAACTTTTGGGGTTAATGTGTGCTTTTTTGCAGGTAGCACAACGGAAACTTGTTTCCTGCACAACTCTCGCTAATACATACACATTGAAAACTAACACCAAAAGAGGGATATCAGCTATCATTAGATAAAAATTGTTTGACTGCCAGCTTTAGCTTTATCCTACAAATTAACTAACATCAGTTTTTGAAACAATAAAAGTGGAAACTAATGAAGATGTTTCTTCCCATTTTAACTTTGACTCAAAAATAGACCAAAATCCCCCTCTCTCACCCTTCCTCTTTCAACAAAACACAAGAGGACATGAATAATATTTTCCTTCAAGATTATTTTACGATATCTAACATGAAAGAAGGTCGATTCAAAATAAGCGTAAGAGGTAAGTGGAGTTTATTTTTCTATAGAGTTGTTAAATTCTCTCACTTCTTGATTACATAGTTATTATCCACGTTTGACTAATATCATATTGGCCTTTGAAATTATTTCATGATTTAATCATGCCAAAAGTTCCTTTCATTTCCATTATAACAATTTGTTTCAATTTTGCTTGCAATTTTTTTCATAATTTGCTCTTTTATTTAGATAATTGCTACATGTCTTATCAACAATTTTTAGCCAATACTTGACGTTAATTATTTTTCATGTCTTCCTTGCTTTAATTTATGCTAGTGCTTGTTGGATAGTCTTAAAATTCTTGTTTATCATTTCTAAATTTCACTAATTCCAATAGAATAAGTTAAGGACATTTGCATAAAAATAATTTTTAATTCCTCTTTTACATGAGTTTCAAACACAAATTTATGACTTAATACTATTTTACAGTTTCAAACAAGAGAATTCATTTGCAAATACAAATTCTTATAAAATTCATTTATAAATCAAATGAATTCCATAAAATTGAATTCTAATGGAACCTTCTACAACGACTATGCCTTCTCCCCCCACCCCCACCCCCACCCCCACCCCCACCCCCAAATAAAAAAGAAAAAAAAATTGAAAAAGAATGCTTATATTTTAAGTGGACATAGAATTATAAAATTTAAAAATTCTTTCAGTCACTAACCAATTGTAGTGATGCCGAGAATATGGAGAGAGAAATTCAAAGATTGCATATGATGAAAATAGTAATTAAAGTGAAGGATGGTTTTACATGTTTAACTTGCGAAACCATTTGAGAGAAACAATTGGAACTTGGAAATGGTAGTGGGTAGAAAGTCGGCCAGACATGGATGTTTAAAAGTTCTTTTGGATTACATGAAATCGAAAAGAAAAGGTTCTTGTCTCTGCTGAGACTATCTAACCTTTGAATGATTTAAGAAAGTTTGACTATCTATACATTTATGGCCGACATGATCAATTACCCCCTTCAACATCTTTTCCTTAATTCTTTCCTATCACCACCCTGGTGGTGATCTCTCTCTCTCCCTATCTGTCTCAAATAATAAGCTTTGGCGAGGAGAAATTTAAATTTTTAGGGTACGATGGCGATGGTGATGGTGGTCCATCTATATATTATTGCATGTATATACTTGTACAACATGTTTATCAACCAAAAAGTGAACAAAAATTTTGTGATATTAGAGACGGGTTCACACCTGGAGTTAATTTCAACCAAATATCTTTCCGATGGATTGGAATTGTTGCCCTCCTATAAACTCACAAAACCAAATTTACTCATAGAAAATCTTCATATTCCCAAAACATATTAATTAAAAACTATGAAAACACATGGAGATTTTCATTCTTTAAAAGATTTCGATGGCATGATAATATCCATTTAAAAAAAAAAAAAAAAAGCACGTTGACATTCATATGGCTACAGAAAGGGAAAAAGATACATGCAGAAGAACATCATACATGGCCGCGACTTGGAAATTTACTATTCAAGCAAGTGGTTTTGCTACAACCAAAATAAGTAGTACTTATCTCTAACGCCATTGAAGCACATCCAAAAGAGTTGAAAGATAATCTTTTAATCTATTTTTAGATTACTTCGAATTAAAAACTAACGACCCGAACCTTTATTCCAAAAATAGACAATTCATGTAGATTAAATTA
The DNA here is from genome assembly GCA_037974665.1 of Ehretia macrophylla. Classification (NCBI taxonomy): domain Eukaryota; kingdom Viridiplantae; phylum Streptophyta; class Magnoliopsida; order Boraginales; family Ehretiaceae; genus Ehretia; species Ehretia macrophylla. The sequence goes on along the minus strand of CM075764.1, from coordinate 7,682,624 downwards.
TTGAAGGAAAAATAATATTGTTCGTAGAATATTTCTATTTCAGGAAGTTAAGAAGATGGACTAACAACCAAAAGAATTATTTAAGCTCAATTAATGCAATAAGAGTGCATGATTATACTTCTCTCTGCCTCATAATTTTTTATAGTATACTTACGATGAGTCTAGCCACTAGTCATAGATGGTCCATAATAATTATGCCCTTATAGTTTAATATGATTTTCCCCCCTTTAATTTCCTTTATTGGATACTAATCATTATTAATCAAAAGGATATTAATCATCAATGTCTGCCAAAACCTAATTTTTAGAAACTTTTTTTTTTTTTATTCAATGGAGGCCTAAGACCTAATTTTTAGCACAACTATAAAGTTTGCTTTACATAGTGTTTGGAATCAATTCACATGTGAAATTCATTTAATTTATAACTGAATTCCATGAGTACTTCATTCTCTTGTTTGGAATTGAAAAATAATATTAAATCAATTCTGTTATTTATAAATTCAAATTGTGTTTGGAACACATGTGAAATTAGAATTAATAGTTGAATTTTACTTAAATGTCCTTCTTTTATTCAATTGAAATTAGGCTATCATATAAGTATTATCTTCTCAATCTATTATTGATTTCTAGTACTATCAAAAAAATTTAAAATAAAAAATAAAAAACAAAGAAATATTTTCAAAAAAGTTAAACACCACAAATCATAATAATTATAAGTTTAACATAATAGTACTATAATAATAACAAAAATAATATATAATAGAAAAGAGATCGCGAATAAATTTACAAAATACCTGAAAGAGAAGTGAATGGAATAAGCTGACTTTTTTCTCTTTTTGCCGTCAATTTGGAAGAAGAGAGAAGAGTGGAGAAGAAGAGTGAAAAAAGAAATTTATTTTTTTCTTTAGCCCGATGGTAGTTTTGTCTTTAAAAGATAATTGCAATTAGTACTTTCTTGTTTTCATTATTAATTAGTAATTAGGATTCCTATTTTGCAATAATATTCTATAATCAAGACAATTGGTTGAATTCCATGAAACTATTTTATAGAAGTGTAAAGAAAATCGACTTGAATGATCCATGCATATTATTTCTACTTTCATTGTAACACAAGAATCCTTCTAGAGTTTATATCCTACATGTTACATCTAAACAATTTACTAGTTTTATGGACAACTCAGAAGCAATTGACAAAATTTAGGAAAACATTATTTTCTCCCCTATAGAAAATCTAACGAGTAGTGTGTTCTAGTATCTCTACTGCAGTCAACTGTTTGTAGGCAAATAAAAGATTCTAGTACCTCTGCAGTGAGCATGAAACTCCTTCCCATTAACATATACAGTTTTTTCCCTTGAGCAAAAGTTCTTGGATCTCTAGTGTGAGTTTTTTTATCTGTCTAACTAGATCATGTCCTTTACAAATAAGATTATGCATCCCAAAATTTGAGACTCTACGCACCAAGTTTGAAAAACTTTTTAAAAGAATTTCTCGTTATGAAAAATCTGGAAGAGAAAATTTTAGTGGTCCATTTTTGATTGATGGTCCACCTAAAATAGAAAATCGGGTCTGCTCGTGGTCTGTGATGTGTGTTCGGAGATAGCCAGCCCAAGCCCACATTACAGCGACACATCCGTAGCCCACATTAAAGGGAAAGACAAGAAGGTCCACATGTTCAACATACTGAGTGGGCCCGTGGCCAATACCTTGGACGGCCCACCTTATTTCTGACGTCATCTTAGAAGGAGAGGACCCATCTCATCTTTGCGAATCTAAATAGAAATCACTAGATAAATTAAGAACGTGTAAGGCGTGTAATTCATGCCACAACTTGCAAACCCACAAACAAGAACAATGGAAAACACTGACATGTCCACTCAATGGATATAAACCCGTGTGCCAATTTGAAGCTGTTTCCCTCAACTATGACAACTTTTTCTAGGAATCTATACATACATATAATATATTTTATATATATATGTATCTCGTCTTAACAACGTATGACAAATGCTAATATGTCACTTTTTTCTTTTCTTTTTGCTTCTAGGGAGCATATTTCACTTTCATATAAGCATCAATATCATTAATTCACACACGTGTTGGACTATTTTTTTTGCCAGTTTAGTCTAGTATGGTCCACATGTTCTTCACACAGCTAAGAAAAAGAGGCAACAATGAAGCTTTGCAAATCCTAACTGGCAACTTTTTAATACCTAGGGGCATGCGTGTCTATATCGTATTCACTTTTACTATCCGAAAACTATATAATAGTCCCTTATGCAAATGTGGCAACACAAAAGTCAAACACTAGTCAAGGCCCACTACAAAAACTTCAAATTTCACAGCCTACTATACTGACTTCATCAGTTCATCAACCTGATCTTTAATGGATGCTTCAAGTTCATGCTCACAATCAAAACCCTTAGGATCGAACTTTTTCGACACACAGAGAGCATCACACTCTGATGAAGAAGTTATCTTAGCATCAAGCAGGCCTAAGAAGAAAGCTGGAAGGAAAAAGTTTAAAGAAACTCGCCACCCTGTGTACAGAGGTGTTAGGAGAAGGAATTTGAATAAATGGGTGTGTGAATTGCGCAAACCGAACGAGCAGAAGAGGATATGGTTAGGGACTTTTCCAACAGCTGAAATGGCTGCAAGAGCTCATGATGTTGCTGCATTGGCACTAAGAGGCCAGTCTGCGTGCTTGAACTTTGCAGACTCAGTTTGGCGCTTGCCCGTGCCTGTTTCGAAGGGTACTGAGGATATAAGGAAAGCAGCCGTTCAAGCAGCAGAAGCGTTTAGGCCGCGGGAGGTTGATGATCATGTTTCTGGAGTTGAGGATATAAGGAAAGCAGCCGTTCAAACAGCAGAAGAGAATGAGAAAGCTTATGGTAATGGAGGTTTTACAAGTGGTGAGAATGCAGAAGATCAAGCAAAGATGATATGTGATGAATTCGTATCGACACATGATGAGAGAGTGGTTGAGCTTGACAAGCCAGGAATGTTTGCAGAAATGGCAGAAGGGCTTTATTCACCACCACCATGCTTTGATTTAGAGGAGAATTTCAATTGGGATGATGACATGGAATATGATATTGAGTTGTCATTATGGAGTCATTCTTTTTGATAGCTAAAGGGAGGCAATTTTTGATTTTCTCGCTTTTTAAAGTGAAAATGCATGTATACTCTTCTGTAGGGTGTGACATATTTTCTTTTTTAAGTAGGGTGTGACTTAAACAGTTTGTGTCCATTAGCCTATAAATATATACATATATGTGTATTGTATCCGACAAGTATGTTGTATATTGACGGTATCATTTGTCTCTTTCCCCTAAAAAATTAGAAGTAAAACCAGAAGAAAGTTGTTTATGAGTTTGTGGAAATGTTTCCCGCACTTCCCATGCAAACAAAATCATGTATAATGCATATGCATATGAAAAATCGTAATGTGAATATGGATTTTAACTTCATCACTATAATGCAAGTAGCCAAGTAAGATATATATTTGTTGGAAAGCAGAGATGATACATTTACAACTCGTTCAGGGCGTAAGGTTTCTCTTACAATTGGATCTCTTCAACATTGTTGCTGTTCCAGATTTTAACATGTTAGTTTCCCTCTCTATTTTTGTCGTCAGTATATATATTATGGCTTTATAATTCTTCTACATTTGTAATAACGTTTTCCGCTTTTGACTGACAGGGGAGCCATCGAAAACAAGAGTCTGAATGTACGCTTCCTGTGAAGCTATTCTAAAAATATATATTTATGTGTGTAGTGTAGTTTCATTAACTGTGATTTTGTAACAAAATGAGTCCAATAATGTAACAATTTAATCTTAAAAGGAGAGTTCATTCCAAAAGGCTAGTTTATTAGGTGAGAGAACCTCTTATATTTAAAAAACACCCATTTTCTGAAGATGAGATTCCAATGTAGGATCATTACATTTCACTCCCTTTAAATTAAGATCTGACGTCCAGTCGGGCTAGTCTATCGACACTGGCCGGACGGTAACCATTTCCTCCTAACGGCTGCACTCGCCTATCAGTATTCAGTGTGACACTTACCTGCACCTTAATTCAGTCTAATTCTTCCCTTTATGGAGTCCACTCTTAATGAAAGTATCAATATTACAACATGAGTCCAAAAATGTAATAACTCAAGCTCAAAAGGAGAGCTCATTCCAAAAGACTAGTCTATTAAGTGGGAGAACCCCTTATACTTAAGAAGCACCCCTTGTGAGGATGAGATTCCAATGTGGGATTATTATAGATTTCCCATTTCATTTCTTCTTGAAAGGTCTGAAGTTTTTTTTTGGCACAGATTTTCAATTCCAAGCTTGTCTTGGCATCTCCAGAAACTGCAACTGATTGAGATTATGCTGTGATTTTAGGTGTGATTGGGAATGAGGTATTTGATTGTTTAGTGAAGAATATTCCTTGAACTTTTCCTCAGTTCAGTGCTTTACCTTATGGGGGAATGATGTTTTACTCATTTTTTGTTAATTCTGCAGTATTTTCACAACTGGGCATGTAACAGGTGAGCTTTTTTTGCTAATTTGGGAAAACATTTCTACTCAACTAGCTTACGAGACATAGACTGGATTAACTACCACTCACTAACATCGGATGAGATATGACGGCATCCCCTCATTGGCCTAACGGATAAATGTGAACCAAACAAATAAACTTATTTTGCTGCAACTTTCTGAATTTGTTCTATCTTTATTTTTCTTTGGTTGTGCTTTAGGTAATGCAATTCTCTGACCTTTTATGTAAGTCCCATTTGTTCTTTATATTTTCAACTTTTGTTGTATGGTCATGTGCTAGACATATCTCATTTTTCAGGTTCTGGTGCTTGCTATTGTATTTGAATTCATTGTTTTTGTTGATATTGGGCGATAATATTTTGGGTGAGTAGCCCCAAACCTCCTTATGGTCAAGCGAAACTAGCTATAACCTCTCTATGGTCCAAAAAATATAGTCGAACCCCCCTATGGTCCACCTGTTGATGCACACCACCCCCCTCTACCAAATTTTCTGTCAACACTAATGGAAAGTGTACCATACGCGCGTAAAATGTGATTTTTATTGGTTTTTAACGTATTTATTAATAAAATAATATTAGTAATTAAAAAATTTTAATTTTTTCTTTTTTCTTTTCATTTTCACATTTTTTTATTTATTACTAAATTAAAAATATATATATATTATTTTATTACTAAATATGTTAAAAATTAATAAAAATCGCATTTTACACGTGTGTGGTACACTTTCCATCAGTTTTGACGAAAAATTTGACGAAGGGGGGTGGTGTGCATCAACGGGTGGACCACAGGGGGGTCCGACTATATTTTTTTAGACCACAGGGGGGTTATAGCTAGTTTCGTTTGACCACAGGAGGGTCCGGAGCTATTCACCCTAATATTTTTAATGAAATATATGTAATAGTCTGTGTATTTCAAGTTACAGCATATAATTGATAATAGTTCTGCATAAGAACAAATCGGCTATCCTTTAGAGCTGAATTTAACTTGTAAATTACTTGCAATTAGACTTCGATTGGGGCGTTTTCCCCCTTAGATTGGCCAGCATTAATTCAGGAGTCTTCTTCTTTTGTCTAGGACGTCCCATCCGCTAGTACTAGGATCTTATTGTTGGAAGTGCACCAGGGATTGAAAACTATACCAATTGTAGCTCGGCATCGAGAATAATTGTCTAAGTGCTCTCCCCTGATGGCTTTCTCTTATTGTCTATCTCGTAATCATTCGGTTCCAACCAAAGCTAACTTACCAAGGCGAAGGAATTTTCGTTTGTTAATGGGTTGATCATTCTCAAACATCTTTTTGAGATACCATAAAGAGAAATTTTCTTAAATGGTCCTCCCTAAGGAAGAGTATGAAATCAACAACGTGTAACTGCGTGCTTGGGCATTGAGTGTTCTGCCGAGGTAGTTTTTTTGTCACGGCCAGCTAAAGCTAAAGTTCAATTAAAGAACATTTTCACCCCCAAGTTAAACCGATGCTTGTTGTTGCACCAGGAAGTAGATGAATTGACATATAGTCAACTCAATATACTGAAAATTAAGTACTATCCAATAAGCAATCATGTTCAACGTCTTGGGATTAACGTGGGATCCTGTCAAGGATTTACTGGTTTAGGTAAATATCTTATGGCTTCTCCCTACTTGAGAGGCCATATTTGGAGGCTTAAGAAGTTGAGAGAAGATATTCTTTCCAATAGATGAGCAAAAAAGAATGATCGTGACTGGTTCCAACTTAGTCTAAAAGAAGGTCGATCTGTCTTTCGCGATCAGGTAGAGTTCTGTTTTACACAACAAGATAATTCAAATATTTTATCAAACAAAAGGGACTAATTTGAATATTTTGTTAAACAATGGGGATGTATATGATATATATATCAAAGGATATGTTGGTAATATTTTTTAATTATTTAAGGGCAATTTAGATATTTCGCACATTTTCTGTTAGATTTGACTAGCTTTTTTACGGCATGGATAAATTAAATTTTTTTGAAAAATAATAGGAATTAAATTGCCTAATTTTAAACAATAGGGACAAATTTAATTTTTTTTTTAAAATAATAGAGATTAAATTGGAAATTTAAAATTTTAGTAAAACAATAAAAACAATTTGTACAAATTTTCCTACATTTTCATATAAAAGTAATTACTTCTCCTCTTTTACCACAAACGAAAAATTCAAACAGACGAGTTTTGTCTTATAAACCTCACTGAAAACCAAATTTTTCTGACATAAACTCGATTTCTCTATAATAACATATTCTTATAGATATTATTTCGTAAACAAACCCCTTTTTTAACCTTTCAAATGAAAATTTCATTTTAACCTTATATACAAATTCTATAGTTTTAAACCATGTTGAAATCTCATTTTTTTCAACATAAACTTCACGTGAAACTCGATTCTCATTATGCCAATTTTATAAAATTCGAACAAAAGAAGCCCATTTTAACTTTCAAATAAAAATTTATGAAACAAACTAATTATTTCTCATAAACCCTTCTAAAATCTTAGTTTTGTCACACAAAATCAACATGCAAATCAATTTTTTTTTTTTTTTTCATCTTCTTACCGATCAAATGGAACAAAAAAACAATGATTAGTTAATGCTACAAACATCTTTGCCGATTTAGCTCCTCTCTTATTTTTATTCTCTTCAATATATTAGTGGGATGATATCATCCACCCATATTATATTGGAATCTAAATTATTAACGATTAGACTAAATGAATGTTAGTCATTAGGTCAAATCAATAAATTAACCTTTATCATCATTTGAAAACTCTAAATTTTTCTTTTTCTTGATGATTCTATATAACGTAAAAAGTTTCTTTTTAGTGTGGCTAAACCTAACAAGCCTATAATATTTTACGTCCTTTCACAATTTGGTTTTGAAATGAAGATTTTAGAATAGTTTGATAATTTTATCTAATATTTTTATATGTTTTGATGATCTAATGCATGGTTAATAATTTAGACTAAAATATGATATGGATGGATCTTATCCCTCCAATATATTGGAGATGATATAAATAGGAGAAGATCTAAATCCTTGCTTATTTAAACATATAAGACTCAAATGCAACATATGTTCTAACCACATTAAATAGACACACGTAGACATATTCACAACAAAACATGTATAACATGCATATTTATAATTTACTAACCTATCAACTTTTTCCTAATGGGATAGTTTAGTAAAGTTAAGAAATGGGATATCACTGTTTTAATCTGCAATTTAAAAACAAATCAGCTATTAGTCTATATACCACCAATATAGAGTTAATGTAAATTACTCTATAATGTATATTTATAGTTTACTAACCAAATATCAACAATATCTTGGGATGCTTTTCCATTAGTTCAAATGTATCAAATTTACAAAACATAAGAAACGTACCACTGCAAATTAAATTGTTGTATTACCAAAGGCGTCCAAGATAAAAGTGTTTTGGTCTCCAAAAAGGTGCATCTGCGACGTTATTCTATTGATGTACCCATTCAACTCTTGCACACTGATTTGTTTTTTAAAAGTAGAATTATGCATATATCATAGATTTCATGCCTTTTGAATAGAAAGAATAGAATTCATTTCATCATAGACTATTGGATTCTTAATTATAAAATACGAGATCCTCCTATCAAAAAATGAGGTTTGTAAAATAAAGAAAAACTAAAACACATATCGAACTTTACACTAATTCCTTGAACCTACCTAACCACCTTTCGAAGTCAATGCATAGTCGCATAAATTAAAAAAATTCTAAACTACTGAAGGGAACTGATACAAGCCAAGTGGTGGTTCAGCAAATATAATGCATGACACAATTTCACGTAAATCTTCTATAGAATATTTAACGTCTTGTATAGTTGCTGCAAAAAAAGAAGTAAAATATAAAAATGGAGATAAAATAAAGAACACACATCAAAAAAGGTTAATATTGTTCTCTATTAATCGCTTCTTTCAAACAATTGGTTTGTCAAATCTCCCATCCACCATGCCTAAGCATGAGTGAGCCTGTTTCTTCAAGCATAAGCATTTGCATGCTTGGCAAAATATAGAGTTGAAATTGAACAAATTATTTGTAAGTCTCGATAGAATCTAGATATAGAGGGAATTTGAGAGAAAATGAATATTCAATTTTATTGCTTTCTGATTTCAACAGTACATGTTACATCTATTTATAGTAGATCTTTTATATTAGCTAGTCATAACATGTTACATCTAGGAAATCTTAAATATTTCCTAGACATAGAAGTAACAAGATCCCAACATAAATATATTCAAAACATTTTGTACCTATATGGTTTTTGTTAAACAAAAAATAGAAACAGTCTGAAAACATATGCGAAAGCAAATAATATGAGCCACCACCAACGGTGGCTCTAAACAAAATGAATAACCAAAACGACTATATTGTATATTATTTGGTATATAGCAAAAGTACAATAGAAGGGCCTATTTATAAGCTATTAGTGAACAAGAATAATAAAGTTGCAAACTTAATCTAATAAAAAACTTATAATTGCATTAATTAAATCCTAAATTAATGCTCTAATCATGTAATTATACCAAAACCTAAATTATTTCAAAGGCTCCTTCAAACTCTAGTAGTCTTACTTGAGTTTGATAATTGAATTGTTGATGCCAATGCCCGAAGGCCCAACAAAAAGAAGACCAACCCTGAAGGCCCAAAGAAAAAAGAACATACCAAATGTCCGAAGACTCAAGTGCCCGAAGGTCCAAAATGCCCGAAGGCCTAAAGGAAAGTGATGAACAAATGTCCAAAGACCATTAGCCTGAAGGCCCAATTGCCCGAAGGCACAACAAACAAAAAGAGACGAAAAACAACTATATCAATCCCAAATTCAAGACTCAGCAAGAACACCCAATAAAAACTTCAAGAGAGTCAAAAATATTAAGAACACCAAATTTGACAAAACGAACTGTAAAGTCATATCCAGCTTATTGAAAAGCTCCAATAACACCAAGAACATCTTATTCATATCATGCCCAGTCTCTAAACCTGGACTCTGATACCATGTTAAACAAAAAATATAAATATACTGAAAATATATGCGAAAGTGAACAATATGGGTCACCACCAACGGTGACTCTAAACAAGAGAAATAATCAAGACGACTAAATTGTATATTATTTGGTATATAAAAAAAGTACAATAGAATGGCCTATTTATAGGTTACAAAACTTGGTGAACAAAAATAATAAAGTCAAATAATATGAAACTTAATCTAATAAGGAAACCTGTAATTACATTAATTAAATTCAAAATTAATGCTCTAATTATGTAATTATACCAAAACTTAAATTATTTCTACAATTTTGATCGGGGTAAACCATTAACTTGAACAAGTCAGGGATTACTTTTAGGCGGAATACTCCCAATAGAGTAAAGAACGATATGGCAGGGCTTCTCAGAGTGAGTACATTAGAGAATCTTGGAAATTAAAATACTTGGAGCGGGGAGATCATATCGAAAGTTCAAGCTGTAATTAAATTGGATTGAGGACAGAGTGCTTTCAAAAATTGAAGGATGGAAGCATATATATTCTCCTCTGGTAAGGTGGCAAAGAGGTACTCATTAAAGTTGTACTTCAATCTATTATATTCCAAAGTCGGAGTGCAAAGTTTTGTGTGCTAGAATTGCTAACTTTTGGTGGGACTTGGGTAACAAGACAAGGATTCACGGGGTAAAATGGAGCTCTATTTCTGCCCCTAAATCAATGGAGGCCTGGGATTTTGAGACTTTGAAATTATGAAATTCGACAAGCTTGGAGAATACCACGTAATCCAAACTCCCTCACAGCAAAAGTTCTACAAGGTATCTATCACCCAACAAGTACATTTTGGACTGCTAAGGAATGTAAAGGCGGAGGAGGCCGGTCGTGGGTGTGGAATTGCATTATGATAGGCAAAGCGTCTTTAAAAATGACATTATATTATATTGACATCTGGAGCAGACTCTTGGCCACCTGGGATAAAAAATATCCATCAGATTGGACTAGAATCAGGCTAAAGACGTTGTTGCTGATCAAAAACCAAGCCTCGCATGCATCTTCGATCCTGAAAGCTACTGTCTCAAGACGTCACAACCCACGAGGCAAAAAAAATTAACAAGGATTTAAATCTTTGTATACTTGTTGCTGGGAAAATTTTCGTATTCTCGTTTATCGACATCTTACCTTTTGCCTTTAGCATGAAACTAAACACCATAATTACATATATAACAATCGTGCGTAAACCTCTCTAACTAGCTAGGGCTCTCCCATTTGAAAATTTCTTACAAAAAATCCATCCTCACCAATTCCTCAAATACTCAAAACCTAAAGTTCGGTAGTCTCTCTTATAGTCTTCAATTGTCACTAATCAGTACGATTCCATAAGTTACAAGATCTTTAGATAACGGTTAATCTTTATATTTAATAATTTTTTAGTTTTTTAAATTGAAAATAAATAGCCGAGTTTAACTTATATAGATAAGTTGATATATATTTGGTTTATTAGGGTTTAATTGAAGTTATTTCGCGATCGTTATTGGTTCGCCTATTAGAAATCAATTAAACAAAATGAGATGGAATTATTCACCAAATTATACAATTAAGATATTACAACAATCAACTAGAAATTTATATATATAATAACACTTATCAGGTTATTTGGTATCAACAAGGATTATGAAGATATTCTACACATTGCATTAATTATGAGATATATGATTACCTCAATCAAGTTCTAGAATTGTTACTATATATGATGGCTTGGTGAGTAGTCAACTAACAATTCAATTCATCGTCAATGGTCAATATATTGGTCAAAATCCAAAAATCTGTTGGATTCACCCACCAAATCTTTGAATTTCTGTAACATTATATTAATCAACAAGGAAGGTAAATAATAACAATCACCATATTTCGTATTAATCATCTAGAATTATCAAAATATTATACAGATTTCACTTATGGGATAGCTACAATAATCGAAATTTGATAACACTATCGCGGTCAATATCATAAACACATACGGGATTAGAATTACACTCCGTTAATTATCAAAATATTATAGAGATTTCAGTGATGAGACAATTACCACAATCATAATCTTGTATTATTACCATGGTCAATAGTCCACAATTCGCATACAAGATTTGAATTACACTAGGTGAGTTACTATGTCAGTGTTAATTCGAGGCAAGAAAATTAAAGAAGTAAAATTTGGATAATATATTATTAGGAAGGTCAACTAGTGGTCAGTTGTAAGTCTAACAGCTGAGATTTGCAAACAAATCTCATACGTACAAATCCTACATTAATTAAATAAGACAGCCATTAAACACATTATTAAACTGACCAAAACCAAGCTTACAAAAATCAAATCCCATTATTTTAAGCAAACTTTAGATTCAAAAAACCATTACAAGAAGCATCCAAGCTGCTTCTTCTTCTATACCCATCAACACTTCAACACTCTCTGTACAAAACCCTCAAAAACTATCTGCTTCTAGTCTTGTCTACTCTGCAGTATCTCACTTGAAAATGCTTCCTTTGCTGTCTGTACCTTGAGATCTTAACCCCCAACCGAAGTTACCTGTCACTTTCACATCTCCCCACCCTCCCAACCCACCCTTTAAAACCATTTACAGTTCACTGTTTCTCTACTCTCATTCTTGCTTGGGTAAAGCTGGCACTGTTCAATTGTCTCAGTCCTTTTTGCAGCTCCATCTTTTACTCATGCACACAGCGTTCGAACTTTAATGCACTTCTGATTCCCATTTTTTCACCAGCTTTTTCCATTATAATCTCAGCACTTTGTCTCTGCAGTGTTCAATCTTTATTGCTAGCCACATTTTTGTTTCAAAATCTTTGTTCCATAACTTCATATTTCGTTTATTTATACAAGACCTATCTAGCTAGCAAGCTTATATTCAATTTTTCTTTACAATGGATTCAAAAGCATTAGTAAAGGCAACGCCGAAGCCATTGCTGCTAAAAGATTATCTTCTTGATGATCTTAACTCGTGCTCCTCTAACGGGTTTCGTACGTACCCACGTCGTCAATGTTGCACCTCGGTGCGATTTGTTCTCGAAGTCGACATGAAAAACAAGCAGGCAATGTACAAGAAAAAGCCACCAAAACTCGTCAAGAATCGAGCAAAATGTCAATCGTCATCAACCATTTCAGCGTTTCAGAAAGCTTCTGAAGCCTTACTTAACGCGGTTAAACATTTCCCTTTTACTGCGGGTAAATCAACGTCGTCCTCGTCGCGCCAAACAACAACAAAACTCGCTATCTTGCCTAGGAGTTTGTCAAGGAAGCTCCTTAAGAAAAGTTTCTGGAAGAAGAATGATTGTAAAGAGATCGAACGGTGGAAACCATCGGCGGCGGAGGAGAAATCTGAGCCGTTTACGATGAGAAAAGACACTACCATCGTGGATTCGAATAGTTTTACCAGTGAGAGCAACAGTAAAAAAAGTGATAGTTGGTCGGATAGTGATTTTACTATTACAACAACATCGGATGATTCGAGCGGTAAATTTAGTTTGAGTGAGAGGAAGAACGATGTTGTTTTGAGTAAAGAGAATGTGGTCAACGGCAAGAGAGTTGACGTAGCTGTCGGTCACGATTGTGATTCCGTGGATGCAACCACCAGCAACAACAGCAGTAGTAGTACCAACTCTATTAACTCCAAGGTAAGGCTTCTTTGTTGCATGTTTGGCAAATACTATATAGTCTTTTATTTGTGTTGCTTCTGTCTGTTTTTGAGCTTTCTAATAATTTAGTTAATTGGCCATGTACCTTGATCTAGAAATCTTAGTTTTTGCTTCATCATGACTCTTGCGAAAGTTTTTGATTGTGATTATATATATCTGAGTTATGGAAAACACTTAAAAACGTTAATTAATTGGTCTGGTTTTAATATGGATTGGGTTTCACATCTTATCTCATGATCGTATTTATTCGACTGGCGTTTTTAAAGTTTTTCTTGATTTATTGTCTCAGTCTTTGGCCGAAAAGAATTTTTGTTTTCCTTGTCAATTCAGTTTTGGTTATGTTAACTCTTTTCTGAATTTTGCATAGTGTGAAAGTTTAGTGTAGCATTTGGTGCTTTTTTTTATCTTTTAGGATAAAGGCTTAGTTAGGTGCGAATGGAATAGATGAAGTGTTTCTAGTGACTTTTTCTGATGAAAGCAGTGAAAAAGTTACCTTACATTTTGAATCAATTCACAGTTTTGAAATATGTTAAAGAATTGAAGTAGTTGAAAAAGTAATTAATGAAAAAATTTAAGGAGGATTTCGATATTAGTGAATCTTCACAGCGGTAAAGATGGAGGATAAATAGCTGGAGCTAATAAGTTCTCTAATTAAGTACGTACACGTGCGGAGTATTTCTCGGGAAGTATAGACTACATCTCAAGTCTATGAGATCGAAATACTGTTGAGTGATCCAACGGCGTAGGTTCCGCTAGGTTTTGTCCATTTGCGGGATCTACGGCGATGGAACTTGAAAGCTGTCTGCTTTGGTGGTCAACGTTGTACCATATCAGCCTTGGTCTTTTGTTACGACTTAAAAGACCCTTGTCCTTTTCTTACACGCTCAAATACAAACAATAGTTGGTGTGTGCAATTGAAATGTTGATATTTAAAAACCTAGCAAAACAAAAAAAAGATATTGACATTTAAAAATCTATTCTTTATTTCTTTTATTTGTTTAGAGACATTGGGAGTAGTTTTCCTCATTTTGAAATTTCTAACTGCATTTTAGTGAGTACGATCATAACAATATTAATACGCAGAATTTCATCAGAAAAACAAAGTTAAGCGTGAAATTGACTCTAAAAGAAATTACATTTGAATTACTTTCAAAAAGAAAAAAAAATGCTTAGGTCTAAACTTTTAATGGATAAGTATAATTTTTTATTTGAGTTTTATTACTATACATTTCTACAAAATGTTTATTCCTTGTATTAGTGAAGATGAAGAATTTTACAAATATGATCACTGCACTATAAAAGTGAGTGAAAGTTATGCAATTTATTTTGTCGGTGACCAGGACCAGGCAGCTCTTGTGTAGAGTATAGTTTAAGATGGTGACTAAGCAGATGTGGCCTAGTTGATCTTTTCTTTATTATTCTTCTCGCGTGTGGATATTAATTAATTACGTTGCAATATGTATAGAAAAGATTTGTGACAGGCGGTTAATTAAATCAAATTAAATTAAATCATGATTTAGTTTATTAAATTAAATTAATTATGTAAATTTTATAATATCATTTACTTTTGATGAGAATCGTTTAAAACTTAATAAGTAATTTATTCAATTATTAATTAATAAATTTTAAATACAACGCTATATTCTAATATATATATATATATATATATATATATAAATATATTTCGAGTTAGCTAAGGGTAATATTAAATAAAGAAGTTGAGACAGATGTTACATACCTTGTCTCCTAGTTGACTTTTAACGCGACTTGAAGTGGCCAGCTAGGGATTTACTTCTCGCGGGCCTTTGTAGTCAGTGCCCATTTTTGCTTGATATAGCAGCATACTGGAGAAGATTAAATTTCTACTTTTCCCTACGAATAAAGCTGACCAAATATTTGGAGCTGGGTAATAATTCCAAGTGAACAAGTCAAAAACTGAATTTTGTAGTCCTATTACTGGCCTACTGTCCCACACATTCACATATGTATATGTGATAAGACTTACATCCGGCAATGTCGGATGTCTAATTCTCAATATAAAATTAGTTTTCATTGAGAATCGAATTATTTGGCTGTCAAAATTTTATGTATATCATCTGGTTTGAGGGGTTGGTGCCAAACTTATGTAGGCCTACCAAATTAATTCTTGACCAACATGACATTTATGAGAGATTGCTTTGTACTGATATAAAACAGTTCAGTTTCGTTTAATTGATGCCCTATGTATGGGTCAGTGTTTACCACGGATGATGATTGAGGGCCATGTCCAGCCATCCAGATATTTATTTTTGTGGTTGCAAGGCTTCCTGCAACAAGACAAATGCTCACAGCAAATAGTGAAAAGAAAACAATTTCTCGTTCAAATAATAGAAATAAAACAGTATCAGTAACTAAATATGTTTATCAATTAATCCGAAAGTTAACTTAGTAATGAAGTACTTAAAGTGTGGGTGAGAAAGTTGCTCTCGTTTCAGATTTTGAATCAGTCTAAAAGTAATTCTCTTTGAGATTAGACCTGATAAGATTTGTCCCTAATTTATTCAGACGATATCTTTCCTGAATAAGGTCACGTATCTCGAAATTTAAACCCTGACGTGAGTCAGGCCTCCATGAGGTGTTCCCATCATCAATAAAAGAAAAGAAAAATACTAATTATCAATCTCAGTGTATTATTTTATAAAACAGGTTCCACATTTTCCTTCATGTCTAATCAAATTATTGTTAAATTATGAGTATATTTGCCAAGAATTTGACACTAGTTAAAAATGTTCTTGGAGATTCATTCGGTGAAAATTCCATTCGAATGCCTTATAATTATATTTTCGTACATTATGTTTAATTTTTTTTCCTTCATCTTGGCTCTTCTAACTTGGACCAACTTAATGCATTATTAATACAGAAAGAATGGACAAATGAGGAGGAGAAGGAACAGTTTAGTCCAGTGTCTGTGTTGGACTGTCCATTTGATGATGAAGATGAGGTCTCTTCTTCACCTTTCAGACACAGACTTGCCCATGTTGAAGGTTAGTCCTCTATCAGTGTTATATATAGCCCGACTGAAACAAAATTCGAGATCCGTCCTTGTCTCAGTCTTTCTCGTAGTATAGACAATTTTTTGGATAAATACTTATCAGAGATAGTAGTGCATGCATTTTATATTGGACCCTTGATGTTAATGCAGTCATTGGAAAATGCCATCTTGAAACCATAAGAGGAATATTTTCTCTTGTGAACAAGATAAAGATCATTGAATTTGCGCTAGTATGAGTCAATTAATCCCTTCTCCAATTTTTTCTCGTGGGGGTGCACACTTCATTTATGAACAAATTTTGCCTCACAAGGGCCAACTTGATCCTCTTTCCCGGGGATCTCAAATGAGGGAACTGTGCGAGTCGCCTTCTTCTAGGCTCTGCTGGACGACAGAAAAGACTGGAATCGTTTCGTGCAACAATAGTACAATACAAGTACTTAGCTGCTCTTACAACTTTTGATTGCAGGAACCACTAAAAAGCTCATGAAAAGGCTTCAGAGGTTTGAGAGCCTCGCTGAATTGGAACCGTTGAATCTTGAAAAGAGAATTGCATTGACAGAATCGGATCACGAATCAGTAGACTGTCCCGAGCACAATGCCACAGAATCCGACCAAGACAACTCTGTGTTGGATGTAGAAGAAGAAGAAGAAGAATACGAGGAGGCAGAAGACAAACCATTGAAGTTACTTCAGCTCGTTAAAGCCACAATGCCATCATATAGCTCGAAACCAGAAGCTGAAAACTTATTGCTGGATTTCTTCAGGGTGAGAATAACTAATGGCTATGGACAAAGAAAAAACTTGATTGGTGATTGCGAAGTTGACAACGAGCTCTTATCTGCAGCAAAAGACTGGATAAATGGACAAAACCACGAACTTTTACTCAAGTGGGAGGTGCAGAAGAACAGACAAACATATATCAGAGACATGGAAAAGACTGGAGAATGGAAGAATTTGGATGAAGAAAATAAGGAAGTGTCTTTGGAGTTAGAAGATGAGATGTTCGCTTCTCTAATGAATGAGCTGTTGGATGACATCCTTCCAACCCTGAAGATCGTTTGAGTTACAAACTTTTATGTAACTGGAGACTAATTAGGCTGGCAAAATATTGTTAAGAAACAGCTCAGGGTTGTTTTAGTCATGCTGTTGCAGGCCTCGATCGGCTGTGTAACATGACTAAATCCACCCTGAAGCTAGGACTAGTAGTTTGTTCTAAGGGGATTCGACTTGTTTATATTTGTTGCCTCAATTTTATTCTTCGTAAGAAAAGCATGGTGAAGCTTTGAGATTTTAGGAGATCACTTGGTGGTCTCCATTTTTACTCAAGTTCTGTACCAGTTAAGATATTCAAAACTTAGTTGATCAACTTTTAGTATACTAATCTTCTTAATCTGGTTTCAATTCTGCAGTTTTAAAAAGCTGATAAGCCTCTAGAAGATAAGTCTAATAATCTGAGTCTATAGGCACCATCAAATCTATGATGTGCATTTAGATCAATCATCCATTCAGCTATCCTGTTAAATGCTCCAGATAATTGTTTTTATTGTAATTGATGTGTTCAGGCTAGAGAAATAGAGCTTGGAAAATTCTACAAAACGGTAGTTGTTTTGAACGGCTTCTCAATATGTTGTAACTTCACATATAGTATCGATTATGATGCAAACGACCAAAGTAAAAGGATAATTTAGATTTTGCACAAACTAAATAAATTGTAAACTTAAATGCCAGTCATTTTGAATATCGACTCCAAAACCTAGTAACTTATTTAAGACTTGGAATTAGTTGGGCTGAGTTTTGACCTTCTGCTTGTAATGGGAAATCAATCTGAAAATTGGGGATTGACAGGTTGAGCATTGAGACAGATTCTCAAGTGGTTCAAAAATTAGTTCAAAATAGCAGAGCAGGCATTAGTCCATTGAAACTTGTTATTGAGGACTGCCAAATAATGCTTCGAAGTCACCAGGGGTTTCAATTTTATTATATATAACGAGAGGCAAAATTCTTGTACTAATTGGCTTGCAAATTTCAGACTTCAATAATTTATTGGATGCCACATGATTACAATCCTTTCAAAAACTCTACTCTCTTTTAGAAAAGATAAAAGGGTGTCACGTCCCCTAAAATGATTGTTCCATAATAAAAAATAACTAGTAAATAAATAAATAACTCGTTATTTTTATCATACCCAACCTGTTTCGCTTTTGCTTCTTTTTTTTTTTCTTTCTTTCTTTTGAGTTGTTTATCGATCCTCAATAGTCAACACTTTTGAATTTCAGCTATTGTTACTAGATTTTCAACAATAATGCATCCGTTATGCCACCATCCATTTGGATCCAAAAGCTACCACAATTGTTATGCTAAGTAAGATCTTATTACGCCTATTTTCTTTTCTCTTTTTGGGGAAATGGCTTGAAGATATTGGCACAAAGACGTCGATTTTCCTTGACTCTATGTACAAGGATTTTTAACATTTAGTTTAGTCACAACATGGAATAAGTCACATTTTGAGTTATAGAGTTTATACTCAACATACATAAGTAAAGTAATAACTTAAACCAGTACTTTAATGTCACTCTCCTTAACAGAAAGATTGTGTGTTCAAAAACCCATACCCCTTCCCATCTTAAGGCATTCAAACCAAAATCTTGAATCCTATTACACATTCTCTGTTTAAATCAAGCAAGTATAATTGCCTATTAAGGGTTGTGTTTTGTATTGTTAGAAGATACAATTTTTATTTTTTATATGCCAGTGTTGTGAAACAGTACATGACATCAACAAGAAGTCAAACTTAAAGTTGGTAAGTGGATACTTCAAAACCTAATTTAATAAAATTTCCCTCATGCCAACTGAGCAGGCTTTATTAAGACCATGACTAACTCAAAGTTTAGAGATTTCTCTTAGAGAATAGTCGTTTTGCTTCGTGCTTCCGAATATATATATATATATATATATATATATATATATAGTCTAAGATAGAAAGCGGGCATATTTTCTAGTTCGAAAAAATTCCCTCTTACCAATAGAAGAGGCAGGCCAACTCGAAAAAGAAGGAGTATCTCTCGAAATAAATCTTGTGTTCAATTCCGCGGTTGAAAGAATGTCTTTCCCTTCTCTTAGCAAAGTAGGAAAAAGTCACACATTTGGCTTGCTACAAATTGGGCTCAGGGATTGTAGTTAGCCGCTTCCTTTGTAGTCGTCAGCAGAAAAACTAATGAGCGAAGCGCTTAGTTGTTAGTTGAAAGAAACTGGGCCTATCACCATAGAAGGAGGATTGCTTATATAATAACCCATACATTGATGAAAGTAGTATTCAAGTATCGGTGGAAGCGCTAAGCGAAAAAAGTGAAAAAACTTTGTAGTAGGCCGACTGCCCTACCTAAACCAATCATTATATCGGTTCCTACGCCCCATTGCTGGAAAGGCTAGGCTTCAAAATCGTATGTGGAGCTTCTGAGCCTTTTCTTCCACCTCTCCTCTCCAATCCTCGATCAAACTTGTGTTACGGAAGCCCTTTGGACGACTGCTCTGTGTTTGTTGGTATCTTTCGTTCTTCCAGTCATGACCAATTCTGTATATATATAAGGGCAAATATCAACCTCTTGAAACATATACAATAGATCTCTTCTTAAACTCCTCTTCTCGTTCTTTTAGAGAAAAACAAACGAAATAAAATATACTTAAAAATAATCATTTAAATATATATATATATATATATATATATATATATATATATATGGATACAAGGAAATTTGTGTTGTAATCATTTATGTGCCGTAACTGAATTTAAACGATTATTTTTTAGGATATTTTATTCCGTTTATTTTTCTCCAAAAGAACAAGAATATGAATTTAAGAAGATATCTATTGTATATGTTTCAAGAGGTTGATATTTGCCCTTATAAATCAATCATTACAGAAACAAGAAAAAGAATTGATATAGCTACAACAATGACTTGAAATAATTTATGTTCAAAGTTTGCAGTTAAAGAAATTACTTTTAATTTCTCAATAAAATTCATGCAATTCGAAAAGTTCAACTCATCAAGCTGGCATTCCATATTGACTTTTTATCAAC
This sequence comes from Ehretia macrophylla, assembly GCA_037974665.1. Lineage (NCBI taxonomy): Eukaryota > Viridiplantae > Streptophyta > Magnoliopsida > Boraginales > Ehretiaceae > Ehretia > Ehretia macrophylla. The sequence goes on along the minus strand of CM075764.1, from coordinate 7,662,241 downwards.
TACTAGTTCTTTGTTTTTCTCTGCAAGTACGTTCCACAAAGAAGTTGTTGATAGCAAAATACTACAATTTTATTAGGAAAACCAATATAAAAAGTTCATAGTGGTGATATATATCTTTTTAACAAATTAATAAAAGTTTAGTTGGCATATGTGATGAAATTAAAAAAGAGTTTTGCTGTCGTATGTGACAAAAATCGAGCTTACTATAGCCATCATGGAGCTACATTCAATCATTAAATTAACAATTTGTAAACCTATTCGATTATGAATTCAGATTAAGAAATCTGAACGATCGAAATACAAAATAATTCAGTTTAGGAACTCCAAATTTGAGTTACATCTATACACTTTTGGCATGTCATTTTCAATAACTTTCCAAATACATTTTTTATAGTACAAAAATGTTATGAAGCTAATAACTCCATTATCTAAATCATATTAATCAATTAGTAGGATGAGATTTGGAAGATACAAAGAAAATAAAATTCAAATTTTGGTGATCTAAAATCTTTTTGCTATTAATGTAAATCTCTTGTCCTTTTTTGACATTTTCCTTTCTTTTTTATTTTTCTTTTGCAGATTTTTAAGAAAAAGACCTAATTAATAGTTACAATTTATAAACTACACGCGGAGATATTTTCCTGAACTTTTTTAAGCAAACCCAACTTGTAACCGACTCAATACAATCCACATATTGCATTGACTACCAAACCACTACTTTGCTCCTTTCCTAATACTCCTCCAAATTCCCACCAATCACCATATGCACCAATCCCTTCATTCATGCCTAGCATTCAATTCTAGTGAAATCAGTTTTCTCTTTTGCTTCTAACAATTTTAATTTTTTTCCCCTTTCTTTTCCTTTTTGACTTTTGTATGTTTCTACAAATTCAAAACACAATATTAAACCTATATGCATATCCATGTACAAAAATTCCGATATGCTTCAAGTCTACAAAAGCTAACGAAATTCAAGATTCATTGAAACTTTCAATCTAGTACAAACTAATCAATCATAGGACTCATGACACGATATATATTAATCACAAGACATATCTAACGTAGATCATAAAAAGATTTGTATTTACTTAAAAAAGATATGTATTATACAAAAAAAAAAAAAGTGATACAAAGAATTTTATATAATCGAATACACTTCTACTATGTAAAAGATTTTTCCTTTCGACAATTTTATACAATAACAGATTTTGCATTATATATTGGTAAATCTAAAGTATGTTACCCGACTTATACGATAACAACTTGGCTATATACATATATATAACAGTGACATAAATTGTCCCCTAACATAATTCAGGGCCTAACTTTTCATCCTTGACAAAGCAGTGACATAAATTGACACATTCACTAAATTTTAAATTCCTTGAATTTGTACATTTGTCACCCGTTTTCTCTCTCTCACTCTTCCACGATACCTCCTGCTTTCAAGGCTCAGTGCCTAACAAAAACAGAGTATCCAAATAGCAAATATAGCAAAACACCTCCCTCCCTGTCTCTCTCTCTCTCTCTCTCTCTCTCTCTCTCTATATATATATATATATATATATATATATATATATATAAATATACATACACAAATATATACACATAGGTGTGTAAACATGCAAAGAAAGAATTGAAGAAAAGGTGGTGGAGAGAGATTGTCAGAGAAGACTTCACAGGTTCAGATACTTTTCTTGTCTACTTATTCTTTTCAGTTCTTTACGCTTCTCTCTATATAAAAATATAAACATATATATATCTTTTTCTTTATACCATGCAAAGGCTATAAAGATTTGATTTTGATTATGTACATGTGTTTGTTTCAGTTACAGTTGAAAAGGGTGTGAAAGAGAGATGAAGAACGAAGATCAAGCAAGGTCTCTGTTTGGAATTTCGTTGACTGATAGACCCAAATGGAAACAATTTCTCATTTGCTCTTCAGGGTTCTTCTTTGGTTATCTTGTTAATGGCATTTGCGAGGTCTCTTCTGTTTCCCCCCTCTCTGTTATCAGCAATCAAAATATATTCATATTTGCTCTTTTATGTGTAAAAAGTGTTTATTTTTCGAAGTTATTTTTTTTGTCAATTTATTTTTAAATCTTGTTATTATGGTTTAATTCCAGCTATGTATGTGTCTATCTTGTTTGTGTGTGTGCGCTTATGGTGTGTGTGGAAAGTGATAATTTTAAGTTCTTTCATTTTTGGGTTAGTGTTGATTTTTTTAAAATGTTGATGTGCTAGTTCTCGCTTGTTACTGCGAGCCCGGTTAGTCGTGATAATAATTGGGTCTTAATATACATGCATAAAGATCGTGAACCAAAAGTTTAAGCCATTGGTTATCGAGTCTGTGTATTAATAGCTCGTTAGTTCACATGGAAAATCCTAACATTGCTTTTTGTTGTTGCTTTTTTTATGTGAATGGATTACTTTGGATGTTGATGTGGCTGGGAAGTACAAAAAGAAGGGGTCTTTAACATTTTGGATTATCTGAAAAAGTTGGGTTTCGATTAGTTTGTAATTAGTATACTTCAAAGACAAGGCCCCCCACGCCTAAAGGCTTAAAGTACCTCAAATTAAGCTATACATTAGCTGTAATTTTTCGGCAATCAAATAAAGCATGAGGCTGATTGTTATGTTCTGCTATGCAGAGATTTTCTCAGAAAGATTTTGGTATGAGGTAATTGTTGTTGTATGTGCAATAATTGTTGAGGGCTCTTTGAAATGAGATTTTCTTGAGCCACTCTTATCTAATGACTTGTTGGCTACTGTTCCATTGGTGTCTTGAAATCACTGATTTAGCTCATTTTGGTTTTCATTTGGCTGGTTGGTGTATTGGAAATATAAACCACGGATTTTATATTTATAATTGCAGGAATATGTATATAATCGGCTGCAGTTCAGGTTGGTTAATGTCATCCTTTCTTGTGATTGACTTCTGGTTGACATGTATTTAGTTTTAATGCATCAGAAATTAACCAATCTCTGTCTGTGATTTTGTTTCCAGTTACGGGTGGTATTTTACCTTTGTACAAGGCTTTGTGTATTTGGTACTTATCTGCTTACAGGGTTTCACTGTCAAACAAATGGTGAACCCATGGAAAACATATGTAAAGCTCTCTGCTGTTCTTATGGGTTCACATGGACTAACCAAGGGCTCCTTGGCTTATCTAAATTATCCGGCACAAATCATGTTCAAGTCCACAAAGGTATACCATAATTCAGAACTTTATCTCTAGATTAAGTCTTTAATATTTTTTGTGTCTCATTATCATAATTGGACTTATTTGTCTTTGAGTGTGATGTACTGGTAGTGGTGTTTGTTCGCCCTATTTGTGTTGTTGTAGAGTCGTAGTCAAAAAGTTGTTACATCAGTATATCTGGTTCTTGCTGGCCGATTGATACTTGTGATTATGCATATGGTTTACAGCGCTTTATATATAGGAGCTTCTATCTCTTAAGAAAATCTATTTTAGTTCAACTACGAGTGAATTTTGTTATTGGATTGCAGGTACTACCTGTAATGGTGATGGGTGCCTTTATTCCTGGCTTGAGAAGGAAATACCCCATTCATGAATATGTCTCTGCTCTACTTTTAGTCGTCGGCTTGATTCTCTTCACCTTAGCAGATGCCAATACTTCTCCGAATTTCAGTGTCATAGGTGTTATGATGATTACTGGTGCTCTAGTCATGGATTCCTTCCTGGGTAATTTGCAGGAAGCAATTTTTACCATGAACCCTGAAACCACTCAGGTATATTAGTGTTTCTTGCTATTGCTTCCGATTAATGCACTATGTGACCACAAGCTATGACACATTGCAAATATCTGTTTCGGTTAATTTTGCATGTTTAATTCTCACAGATGGAGATGCTATTTTGCTCAACAGTGGTTGGGTTGCCTTTCCTAATTCCCCCAATGCTATTAACAGGAGAGCTGTTCAAGGCATGGAATTCTTGTTCTGAGGTCAGAAGAGGAGCCATTTCTCTCTCTCTCTCTCTCTCATTTTGATCCTTTTGCCCATTGTTCGCCACTTTCTTGCAACAGTTTGGTAGTTTATCGTCCACTTAATTAGATTATTCTACATCCCCTCATTTTATCCAATAAGACCATAAGTGGCTCACTAAAGAAAGAACAGAACTTCTCCAGACATCCAGCTAAATTTAGTCGAACTATGCTTCTTGATATTAGTTTTTTCGTAAGTACTGGTTACAGACTAAAGATCAGCATAAGATGCGCAAAACAAAGCATGTGAAACTCATAAATTTTCTCAAGTTCTAACTAATATATATGTATGTTCACATGTTCTGTGCTTTTAGAGTGGCCAAACACAAATCTATTAGCATAGAGGGAGAGGTGAATAATGCTTGCTGCAGATCAGACCCAAACCCGATGTCTTTCTTTTGGACTTATGTCTGTTTTAACTTGTCTTCAATGTTTTCTTCTTCTTTCTATGAGATCTCTAACCTTTGCTGGTGCGTTTGCAGCATCCTTATGTATATGGAGTGTTAATCTTTGAAGCCATGGCTACATTCATTGGCCAAGTCTCTGTGTTGTCGCTTATTGCTATTTTTGGGGCAGCAACAACTGCCATGGTAATATTTGCCTCTTCCCTAGTATCCATATCATGTATTCATATTAGTTGAATTGAGGAAATCTCTTTGATCTTTTTATTTTTAAGGGTTATTAACTTGCTTATTGTGTCCAACTGCTGGTGATATGCAGATTACGACAGCAAGAAAGGCGGTCACTTTGTTGTTATCGTACTTAATTTTTACAAAGCCGTTAACTGAACAACATTGCTCCGGCTTGCTACTCATAGGCATGGGAATCATATTGAAGCTCTTGCCCGATAATAAATCCCTCAATCGGGTTGCAACATCCAATTCCACTGCCAAGCCGGGAAAACCTCATTCCAGAGAAGCTAAGAGGCTGTCAGAAAATAGTGAAGGTGAACAAGAAGAAGAGACAAGGGCATTAGTCTGAACCATTCAAGTCATTTAGCTAGGACAAGAGTTGGTTTTAAACAATTTCTCACAACATGCAATACATGAATAGCAATGTCAGGTTAGAGAAGCGATAGCTGGTATTTGTCTGATCGCGTTAAACAACTTGTTTCATATCTTTTTTACAGATCACAAAATTTTCATCTGGTATGATTTCTTGGATTGCTTTTTACCTGTTATTAATTGGATTTCTAGTCGTGTCCTTTATGCAATTATCAATGAATAGTATCTGCTTGTGGTGAAGCTTTCAAGTGAAATAAAATACATGGGCTAAAAGTGACGTCATATCTTGGGTTTATAATGCCTTCAATGAGCCTTGTATGGATGACATGAAAGATTTTCACTTGATGCCATGCCATACCTTGTATATTAAGTTGGCGGTGAGTCTTGAATGGATGACGTGAAGGATGTTAATTTATAATTTTTTTTTGTTATAATAGAAATTCTATTTTAGATGAATAATTAATATTCATTATTGTTGTCATTCAATACATAAAAATGTTATGTATGTCTAAAATAAAAGTTTATTCAAAGTTTTTTTACAGATCTTGTTCAACTTACAAATTAATTTAATAAGTACATAAAATTTGTTAAATGCATTCTCAATTTAATAATTTACTGACAAATTGAGCATCTCAAATCCTCATCATTCATTAAGGAAAATAAATGAGTCTCTTATCTAATAGTTGGATCAACCTTCATAATCGGTTGGTAGTGAATGGGACCCACTTTCCGTGAAAAATACATAAAATTTATTGAATATATTATCAACTTGATAATTTACTAACAAATTGAGTATTTTAAAAAGTAAACGGGACTCACATTTCACTGAGAAACGGTCCGTCCGGTCATGAAATAGACTTTTCTCAAACAAAAATCCTCGTCCTTGGACAACCTGTTGGAGAGCAGACCTTTTTGTCAGCCCAAATGATACTAACAAAAATATTTCCCAAACCAAATCATCTCATCGGACGGCTGAAATTAAATGTTAGTGTCCCACCTGATCTCAACGACTAGGATACCCACTTCCCTCTCACTAATTAGAAAACTCATGTTCATTCATCTCCTTCCTTCCTTCTTCCTCCAAAATAATAATAATAATCATAACCCTAATTTCACTTGTCCCAAATTACAAACCCTAATTTTCAAACTATTTCAAAAAACACCGCCAAAAAACTTTTGCTCTAACAATTCTCGGTAAATGATGAGAGGAAAGAAGCGGCTCGCCGAGTCGGATTCTAACCCTGTTACGAATGATTCAATTGTGAGTTCAATTTTTAATATATTGCTGTAGATTTTCGATTTTTTTTTTTGATACCTTAACATATGCAGCATGTTCGTTTATGTCATATTGTATGTTTATAATTATAGTTGGGAGAAAAGGTTGGTGCTTTAATTCTTTTTGCTAATAAATTTTGAATTTATAGCTGTAATTAAGTTTATTATTAGTTGTAAACGAAATACAGAAGCTATATATATTGTTCTTCGTACTTGTATGTGTGTGTGTATTAAACGTAGAAAGAGGGGCGTTTCGGTTCTAATATTTGGTTGCTTGATGCATGTTAGTTGAAAATGTCACTGACATTAGGATTTTGATGATTTTTTTGTTTCTTAGCAGAAACTAGTAAAATTGCTTTTGAATTAGCATTAGATATGGAGTGGATGAACATCTGAATAAAAAAGTTCAATTTTTCAGTTGTCCTGCTGCTGCTCACTGCCCTGGGGGAAGGGGTGTTTGTGTTTGCTGTTTCATTTGCATGTGGGCGATATTTAATGGTTGAATGGTGTGTTGTTTTGCCTCCTGTCATGATGCAGATGCAGAGTAAAAGAGTATTGGTGGGATCACCATTTGATACTAATCGGGCAGAACAGTCACAGCAACAACAGGCAATGACTCCACCTTTAGATATGGAGCGTGCTGATTTGTCGAGACAGCATGTTAGAGCTCTCAATACGCAATTTGCAAGGTTAGCCTTTCTTCCTTTTGGTTGAGAAACTCCTGGTTATATTATTTGCATATGACATTTTTTAGCAATACTAATTGATTTAGCTAATAGTAGTTGACCCTTTCACATCTTTTAGTACTGGAATTGGTGCTCTTTACATCATCGTAATTATCTTGATTATTTTGAGATATTTCAGATTTATTTGGTTTGCTTCATTGTTGATATTTCATTTTCAAAATTTTGTAAATTGTTTGACTATAATTTTGTTTTACTCAGTGCCCATTTTGAAATACCATAGTGGACCAGTATTAAACGTTGTTACTGTTTTATTGTTTATTTTTTTATGAGCAGTTGGATCCAAACTCAATTACAGAACCACCCTGATGAACTTTGGGAAGATGGAGTACAAGACTATCTAAATCATGCTTCAAAGATCATGGTAATGGCCAACCGTCATCTATTGGAGTCCCAAGTTATTCTTAGTGCTTGTACATTGTGAAAATGAGTGAAGTCAGTATGTTTACTTATGTTTCTTGTGCAAGCTTTTCAAATGTAACAAGTGTTTTTGCTATGTCATATGATTGTATACGAAGGTCGTGATGGTCAAGTGCTCACATGTTGAATACTTGGTCTGGGGTTCAAGTCTTGGAAAACATCCTCTCTAGCAACAGGGGTAAGGTTGCGTACGCCTACCTTTCCCAGACCTTGCTATTTGCAGGAGTATTAGATCCAGATAAAAGCTAATTTGCAATCTACATGCCAAAATGCGGTTTTATTCTTAATTCGTGAGGGGAGTCGGAGAGGGAGGGGTCTATGTTATTGCAAAACGTTCAGTATTTATCTGATGTTTCTTTTGGCATGTTCTTCCATTATCCATGTTATTTCAGGAGAAATTTAGTGATGTTGTCAATTGGCTGAAAGCAAATGCTGCAAAGGGAGAAAGCTTGCCTGGGCTGGGACTTGGTGCAGCTCAAAAGAATGTTGCGTCTGAAAGTAAGGAAAAAAAAAATAATTCTGTGGTGGACAAACCGGGGATTGCTCCGTCTGGTACAACTTCAATCTTTGGAAGTTCATGGAGTTCAGGGGCTCAAAAGAATCTTCTGTCTGAAAGTAAGGAAATTGATAGTAAATCACCTTCTGGCAAACCTGGGGTTGGTCTGGTTGGTGCAACTGAAAGCTTTGGGAATTCATGGAGCTCAGGAGTTTTCTTTAACAATAAACCACCTTTCTCGTTTGGTAGGTACTTTCCTTGGTAAGCTTCAGGTTATCCACGCTGCACTTGTATAAATCCTCTGTATGTTCAAACATATTAAAAATTCCTGAATATATGCTTCGCATTACTTATTTTATCTTAGAAAGAAGTTAAAATTTTTTGGCATCATATTATAAATTTCTAAATGAACACTGATAATTAATTTGTGTTATCATTGGCCGTATATGCCTAGTGAATTTACTACTCATCTTTTGGAATGGGAAACAAACCAATCGATTTATTTGTATGAATTGAGATTATGCTAATATATCAATCCCAAAAGGAAGCAAGAGAGATTATGCTAATGCATCATGAGTGGAGTGAATGGAATTTCTTAGTGTCTTGTTTTGTAACTTTGCCAGGGAGCCAAACTTCAGTTGCAGCCAGTCCAAATTCGGTGCCCCTGAACCATAATGATTCAAATGAGGAAGATGGTGGTAAGATATAGAGTTCCCTTATCTATTTTGTAATTTTAAGGGTCTTAGTTAACATTGGTTTTCCCGTGTCCTCATGAAGTCATCTAAAAATTTCATTTTACACCTTGATCATCTTACTAGCTAGTTAAGTGAGATCCCTTTCTCTCCAATCTATGTGCTTCTTATGATACAAGCTGGTTAATAATAGACATGTATAATTTTCTATATGTTAAGACCCAGTGGATCACAATGTAATTGTTGTTCTTACTTTCAATGTTTGAATTCTGCTATATTCTATATACTGTAGAAGAATTCTAAAAATCTTTTATCTTTTACTTTCCTTATTCTATAGGTTCTTTGTGGTATCGAAAGAGCTGGGATCTGAAGTATTTATCTTTGTCAAGTGAATATGTGACCATTAAGTAGTGTAGATTAAAAAAATTAAACTATAAAAAAGACAGGACTGGTGTTTTTCCAACTATAGATTTTCATTGTAGGATGGCTTTTCTGAAGTGTTGCAAGACTCACCAGGGACTATGTGATCTTGCTAGCTATACGATGTTAGTTATCAGAGTTTCCTTTACCCTGGAAGTCAAACCTTGCTTGATGAATTCTTCCATGAATATGTGCTGCTGTTTGGGGAAAGGAGGATCCTCTTAATGGCTTGAATTTCTTGTCTCTTATTATTTTTCCCAGAAAGAGAATAGATTCTGCTACATGCTTTTATATGCTTGCATTTCCAAAAAATTTCAAAATCTTTTAGAAAGAAAACAATTCTGGAGAATAATTGGAAATTTGTACCTTACATTGGTCAATCATTAGAACATAGGGCAGTCCACATGTTTCTCACTGTTTATAAAAAGTTCATGCTGTTTTGACCTGTGTGTCTATTGAGAGAAAGGAAAAAAAGAATCAGCAATATTGTTTTTCTCATAAAACAAAATTTGCAGCTCGAACCATTTGATTAATATTGTCATCTGGACCCCTGCCCTGCCTTCTTTTAATCTTTTCAATTTATTGGAAATCAGAGGATGATGTGGAGCAGCCTAGCAGTCCATCTGTGAAAAAGACTGAAGAGAAGGGAATTCTTGTGGTACATGAAGTCAAATGCAAACTTTATGTGAAGGTAATCTTCGTGTGGGAACTTTCTTGTTGTGAAGAACTTGCACAGGAAATTTCAGGATAGCGGACATAAATGTTATCTTTCTGTTCCTTTAGGTTACTGTGCACCTTGCTGATATACTGCATAAGGAATCAATTAGCTCTGTTTTTTATTATTCTATAGCTCTAGAGCTTCCAGATTTACATGGATATCTTTGATACGTTTCCTCTTTAATTTATTTTTATGTCTCTTGTGGGATCTTGATCTGAATACTGAAGGCATGAAAGCTCATCATATGTGGTTTTGTATGCATGTTTGATAGCATATACACTTTCTCAATATGTATATTCGTTTAACGAAGTAGTACTGTGAGGGAAGGGTGAAAATCAATCAGAGAGGCATCATTTATGTGGTAAGGTGAATATTTCATCTCTAGATACTCAGAAGGGGAAATATTGAGCTGCTTCTGAACCTTCTGTTATTGAATCTGTTTATGTTTTACTCCTGGCAACATCGTAGATACCTGTCAACAGGAAAATCTTTCTAGCAGTCATAACTAGTATAGTACATTTTCAATGAAATTTACACCATAATGATTTTTTTTCTTTTTTTGAGAAATGAATAAGTTTTATTGAAATGCTACATCAAGAGCGTAAGAGGAATGTACATTGTTCTATGTTTTCTGTACTAGATCTACAAGAACCTTTAATCCATAAACAAAGATTGTGAACCCATTGACACCATAATGATTCTAGGTAACTGGAAACTACTTGCACTTTATCGTATGAACTTCATGATGAATGGACATTTTATATTGCATGAAGATCTTTTGTCAATTGAATAAGCTTCTGGTTGCTTTGTTCTGATGCTTTTCTTTCCATGGGATAGTCAACTGATCAAGAAGACAAAGATGCATGGAAGGATAAAGGCTCAGGTCAGCTATCCATCAGATGTAAGGAGGGTGTTAGCAAGGGTACCAAAGAATCGAAACCAACTATTGTTGTTCGGAATGATGTAGGTTTTCTTCGTTCACTTGGTGATCCCACAAATCTGACACATCATATAGTGATGATATAATTGCAAGTTTTCAGTGGTTTCTTTTTTCTGTTGCACCCTCTCCACCCTAAAAATGAAAATTTGAAAGGAAAAGAAATTGGAGAACAAGACAAAAGGAACAAATAGATAATCAATCACGAAGTAAAGATGTGAAGGATGGTGATTTGTATTTCTGTTTTAAGATGAGATTTCACTGATGTTTCACTTAGGCGCCATAAAAATTGATCCTCAACATATTATTACGGGATCATTTTTCAGCTTATGTCCTTCCACATCCATTTTCTGCATTACATGAAGCATAATCTAATACAAGTAACTGATGTTACTTTAACCTTAGCAAAAAAAAAATGGCTGATATGGTGTTGAGTATGTTTGGGTACAGCTTCTAAACCCTTGTGCATCTGGACAATATAAATAGTTCAAAGAGGAGCATTTCGTATGTATTATTCCTTTTATCATATATCTGTTCAATCTTTAGCAAGGGGAGAGGGTGGAAGAGGGAAAGAGTCCCTTTTATTATGAAGTCGGTATTTTGTTCCATTAACTAAAATTGCTGAAATTCAAAGGGAGTGAGCCTATTTTTATGTTTAAGGAGAGAATTATGAGATGAGAAGACTATTGTTATGTTTATGGAGAGAATTATGAGGTTATAAATTAACTATCTGCAATTGGAATTCATGAATAGAGAATATGTACTTGTGTGGAAAATTGTGTTGTAGAGAGGTAGTAGGGCACTGCCTTTTGTTGAACACAGGCACTCAAATCACATTGTAACCTTTTCTTGCTTGGTTGGCTTTCTCTTTCTGCAGGTGGGAAAGGTGTTACTTGATGCATTGTTGTACCCAGGCATCAAGATGAATATGCAGAAGAATTCCATAGTTGCAATGTTTCATACCTCGGTATTACATTCGGACAAAACATTTATTTTTCATCTATCTTTTGGCCAACTCCAATCTACTTATCCATTTATGTTCACATGCCAAATGTGTTAACCCCCCCCCCCCCCCCCCCCCCCCCCCCCCAACACACAGACTAACAAAAGAGAAAAAAATAACTAAATAAAAGAGAGAAAACAAAAAATAAAAGAAAGGATGATATGGAAGTGTGAGTTCGACTTTTTGTGCCGACATGGGCTTAGGATACAACTAAATGCAGATGTTGTCATGGAAATAATGCTTCAATGTTCTGCCTTTGTTCACAGTTTCATGATGGGTTATAATTTTCACGCTACATTGCCTCATGTTCTGCTTCCCTTTTTCAATACCGTTTATACTGAATTACAAGTCTTTAATTAGTAAAGAAAAGTAACAAGTTCCTATGGATTCTACCAAGAAGTTTATTTATATGTTGTGATCACTTGAAATCTTGCTCTTTCTGATGGATGCAAATATATTCTCGTAATTAGGGTGATGGCAACAACGGTGATGGTGTTGTGGCGCGGACCTTCTTGATCAGAACTAAGACCGAGGAGGATCACAATAAACTGGCTGCCGTAATTAAGGAATTTGCGCCCGCAGCCTGAACAAAGTAATACTTGGAATTTCAGTCTTGTTGTAACTTGTATTACTAGTTTCAATTCCAGCCAAACACAATGCTGGAATGAAACAATTAAATTTTATTCAGTTTGTTTATGTATGGAGGGAGGTTGACTTAAAACAGGCTAGGGAGGAAGTAGTATTTATGACTTGGAAAGTTGGGGTTATATGCTTGTATCAAACGAGGAGAAAGATATAGCTACATATTTTGCGGGAACAGAGAGAAAAAATTGTTTCACTTTTTATTTTATTTCCCTTTTTTCGTAAGTTATAATGTTTATTATTTAATCCTTTTTTTTTTATAAGTCTCTCGTCAAATTTTCCTTTTTTGTGTAATTTATCCTATTTATGCAATATTCATTCAATTACTTCAGAGTAACGCACATTTTTTTAAGCTCCAACAGTTTAGCCATCTGCTTGTCCATACTTCTCTTTTTTTCTGTCAAGCTATTTCAAGTTTTCAACAAAGCTAAGCTAAAAAATTTACGTTGGAGTAATATGAGAATATTATATAAATAGAAAGATTTAAATCATAATACTTAATAATTAAAATAATTTTACAATTTTGTTATAACTCAAATTAAAATATTGCATAACAAGTAAAATTAATTTTAATCCCTTGACTGGTACAGGGAATCATGGCTTCTTCTCAGGTGTCCAGTGTCCAGTGAATGGAGAGTAAGTTAGAGGCCTAAGCCCAAGGAGCTTCCTCAACCTGTTAGATTGAGCAACCCCAGGATCTGGATGGTTTGTACCATCCTCCTCCTCCTCCTCCTCCTCTCTCTCTTTTTTGCTCTTCTTGGGAGTGATGTTGCGTTTCACGTCAGGAACATCAACAACATCCACAACAAAAGCAGCGGTGAGATAGTAATATGCGCTTGGGCCGATGCACTTCTTCCGTGATGTAATAGAGACCAAAATCTCGTCGGTGTGCTGGATTAGAGTGAAACTTGTACACTGAAATCCCCCAAAGCCTCTTTGGAATATTTCAGTTTCATTGCCTACTTCTTCATCCTCGTTTATTTCTTCTTCTTCTTCTTCTCCTTCTTCATTTTCTGCATCATCGTCTTTGCCGCCGCCTCCTAGTATGTATATACTTTTCTCTCTCCAAATTAAGGCCAGCGAACCACGGCAGAGAGAAACTAACTTAGGGTAGTAGTGACGACAGCCTGGACTAGGCAACACCCCCTGATCAGCCAAGTCAACGGAGAAATACTTGCCCAATTCATAATCGAGCACAACTAAACTTGTCCCAATTTCATCAATCCAAATCAATTTAGTCCCATCCACAACAGCAGGAGGCGAGTCGGTACAATCATCAAGCATTTTGTTATATTCAATCCAACTAGACGACCAAATACAACTACAAACTTCTTCTTTATCTTTATCTTTATCTTTATCTTTACCCTTAGAAGAAGAACACGTATTAAAAATAGGTTTTAAGACTACAAACATCCCAGATTTTGAACCAATTAAAATCCTACCACCTCCATCCTCATCCTCTTCTATTGCTCCACACACGAAATAGTTTAAATCTAGACCCCATTCTCTAGGAGGATTTTCAGTAGCAAACCAAGCATTTTTCTCTTCAACGAAATACTCCACAAAAGGAAAATCTTTATGGTCCTTGGATCTATACCCTCCGATAGCAAACAGTGTGCCGCCAACAACTATCAGCCGAGGATCTTCTCTGGCGGCGTTCATCTCAGGCAAACTCCAGCTAGCACCGGTGAGTGCGTCCCAACAATCTACAGATTTTGTGAAGTTATGGCTCGCATTAAACCTCTCCTCGCAATAAAGGCACTCCTGATAGTTACCGCCAGCGCGATACACTCGAGATCCAAATGAAGTATAACCGGCAAAGAGATGACGGTGGTCAATAGTTTTAAAAGGAGCAGCAATTGACGATGGATCCCGCAATTTCATGACTCGGCTACGCGACTCCAGCCGTCTATCTTTTTCAATATCTTTGATTCGAGTAAACATATCATCGAATACATACAACTCCACACGATCACCCCTCCCATCTTCATTAGTTTTATCTACAGAGAAAACAATGCAACGTTTCGAATTTGACATGGAGCTGCTGCTTGTTTGAAACTCTTAGGGTTTTGTTCTATCGGGATTTTGTTCTATGTATGTTATATCGATTGGAGAGGTCGTTTTGACAAATAAAGAAAGATATATATATATATATATTTTTTGTCAATGAAGGGGAAACGTTTTAAGTGCCCTCTCTATTTATAAAAAGAAAGTAAGAGAGCAAGTTGTATAATAAGGTTAATCCAAAGTTTGCTTGGGCTTGGAAGACCATGCGTAGGACAATACTATTTTGAAAACAAAAGTTATTGTTCAAAACATATTTTGACAAAAAAAAATAATAATAATAACGTTCAAAACATAAGAAGGGTCTATACACAAAAAGCCAGTGTTAGACCTTGAGTTTGTCCTGTGTGACCTTTGAAATCTGACCGAATGGGTGGTTCTATTATTTCAGGGGCATCCAAAATAAAAAATAAAAAATCAAACAATAAAACATTTAAATGCAAATTATAACTTATAACGGGAATGGAATAACTATTTTAAAAAAATTTAAGTGGAACACGTGTAAAAAATACTTTATATTACTTGATTAAATCAGAACAAAGAGTTGAACAAAAATTAATTATACCTGTATTTGTGACTGTCTCGTTTTTTATCATAATCTTTTTTTTATAGTGGACTTCATTCACGATAATAATCCTATTGTAAGGAGAAAAAAATAAAAAGTAAACAACATTAGAAAACTAGGAAGTGAATGCAGTCATCATCTTATCATAGAACAGGATGGAAAATGAACCTTGTCCTTGTCTTCAGCATAATTTGCAAGCTGGTCACTTCTTCCCGATTCCGATAAAATAAGACCATCAATAATAGATCTGAGATGTAACAAATTAAAATAAGTGAGAATCCAGTTGAAGAGAAAGGTAAATCATAAACAAGAAATCAAGATATTCCACGAATCCTCTGTGAAGGGTGAAGAGACAACCTATAAAAACATCATACCAATATAAAGACCCACAACTACTAACCAAACAGTGGACCTAGTTAATTGAAAATTAAGATCTCTTCTTTAGGTTATTTTTATCAGAGTCTCTAAAATAGAGATTCTGGTATCGTACAATTATTAAATAAGGCCCACTTTTGGTGATTTTAATATCTACTTTATGAATTTTTATTTCACCAAATAAACTATATTACGTAATAATTGTACGATACCAGAGTCTCTATTTTAGAGACTCTGGTAAGGACAGTCTTATGCATAGTAATGCAACACCAAGACTGTACATAGCTATTTGTCAGAAGCTCGTGAATAAGTATAACGCTGTTCACATATGGCACCGTGACGCTTGATACAATAAACACGTAAATCACAAAAAGGGAAAATGGTAGCAATGGTCCCCATTATTTCATTTTTGTTCAAAATAGTTCCCATTGTTTAAAATGATTCAAATTAGACCCCATTGTTTTCATAAAAGTTCAAATCAATCAT
The DNA here is from genome assembly GCA_037974665.1 of Ehretia macrophylla. Classification (NCBI taxonomy): domain Eukaryota; kingdom Viridiplantae; phylum Streptophyta; class Magnoliopsida; order Boraginales; family Ehretiaceae; genus Ehretia; species Ehretia macrophylla. Next base: position 7,646,396 of record CM075764.1, on the reverse strand, counting down.
CATTGTTTTCATAAAAGTTCAAATCAGTCTCCAATGTTTAAAAAAAATTCAGTTTAGTCTTCATTATTTCAAAAAATTCAAAAAGGTCCTCAATGTTTTTCAAAAAATTCAGTTTAGTCCTCAATGTTTCCTAAAAGGTTCAAAAAGGTCCCCAATATTTTTCAAAAAACTCAAACTGATCCTCACTGTCAAAACAACCATTAACTTTGATAAAATAGTAGCCACATGTGTGTCACGTGACCAATCTTTGAAGGACAATTTCGGTAAAAAAAATATTTTTAAAAAAAATTTGAATCACGTGACCATTACAAATTATGAATTCTCCTTGAAATTTCGATTCTAACGGACTAAATTTTATGAAATTTGGACAAAAATTGAAGTAGTTATGATTTTTTAAAGATTATGCATAATCTGTAATTTTTTTTCGCATGGCATGAGGAAGAAGATAACCCATACAACGTTATTTTGCATATTAGTAGCGAACCAATTAAATTATGTCATGTGTCAGACTGTATTATGAAAAAGAGTTTGTCAAAGTTAATGGTTGTTTTGACGGTGAGGACCAATTTGAGTATTTTGGGAAGTATTGGGGACCTTTTTGAACCTTTTGAAACAATGAGGACTAACCAAATCTTTTAAAAAATATTGGAGACCTTTTTGAACTTTTTGGAAAATATTGGGGATTTTTTTGAACCTTTTGAAATAATGGGGACTAAACTGAATTTTTTAGAAAATATTTGGAACTTTTTTGAACATTTTAAAACAATGGAGACTAAACTGAATTTTTTGGAAATAATAAAGACTATTCATGCTATTCTCCCATCACAAAAACATATGAAGGCAACCATATATCCTACGGAAATCAAATAAAACCCTTACTTCCATCGGGTAATTTCTACCTCAGCTGGCTCCTGTCAATGTACAAGGGATCCAAGTACCGGTATATGTCCACTCTCGTCCCCGTAAGCCGCAAATAATATGCTCCATGAATCCTAACGTACCTGCTCACCATAGTGAGACGGAACGCACGTTTCAGCACAACAAAATTCACGGTTTAGTCGAAAAATGCCTAAAACGGAAACGATAGTGCGTATGCGAAAATTGCCTAAGGCATTTTAGATCTCACCTAGTTATTTTGGAGCATTCTAAGGGTATCTCTAATGGCAAGAAAAATGGTGCACTATTCACAAAAATTTACCATTTTTTGTAAGTTTTAGATATCCGGGTCTCTATTTTAACTCAGATCTCTAATGGGGCTCACAATTTTTTAGAGATTTACACTAAAATAGAGATCCAATTTACTTTTTTTACACCAAATTTAGAGACCCAAAAAGTAATTGGGTCTCTATTTTGGTGTAAATTTTTAAAAAGTGGTGAGTCTCATTGGAAATTTGAGTTAAAATAGAGATCCTAGTCTCTAAAAATTATCAAAAATAGTAAATTTTTGTGAATAATTGTTACTATTGGAAATACCCTAAGGCTAAAAATCTTCCTCAACAAGCCATGGACGAAATTAGAGGAAAATATCCAAATTTTTTTAGAGAAAAATCGAGAAAATGGCTAAGGAGGAAAATCTGTCTACTTGCTGATGTCAGCATGATGTCAGACTCCACTATCTTCCCAATTCTCTTGAGATTGTTGGCTACGTCTGGAAAATTCAAGATTATATTTGTAAAAATCTTGATCATCGTAATATGATTGTGACAAATGTAAAAATTATAGGGGTGCCACTTGTAAATATCATGTACATTAATCATGGCTTGTAACAACTATAAATATGAGTTGAATGGTGCAATAAAGTTCAGATTTGCATTGCCATTTTCGTGTGCCTCTTTCAACTCAATACTTAGTCAATTTTTTGGCCCTATACGGAGACACAAGAAGGGAGTTGGCTTGCATGTGCCGCAATAGCGGTACTAGAGGGCCGGCAGGGTCTTGACGCTCCCAACGTTTTAAATTTTTAAAAAAAATTATGTAATATCGTTAAAAAAAATTATCGGTCTCCTATTTTTAAAAAATTCTATATAGTATCATTAAAAAAATATTTCTCCCCCCTCCCCTCCGCCCCCGCCCCCGCCCCCGCCCCCGCCCCCTACCCCTAATATTGTTGAATCTCTAGCTTTGCCCTTGATGTGCCACGAGTATAAATGCCACCGAAGTGGTCAAGCTTCATGGCTTTAAGCAGTAATGTCTCGCTAGTGAGACCATAGCATTCTTCTTTCCAATATATGTTGGCTTCTATTAGTGACTGATAAATCTGTATTTTTAGTAACTTTAACTCATTAAATCATGTATATTGCATTATTATTTCAAACTAAATTGTATATTTTACACAAATTTAATGCAATATAGGTTCTGAAGAAGAAATAGCAAAAATGGCCACAAAAGCCAACTTTTGAAGTGAATTTTCGGTGCAATACTGAAGGAGGAAGGAAGAACAACCTTGACACGAGCAAATTGAGATTGAATTTGGCCAAACGGAGAGCGAAAACGGATTCAGAACGCTAAAAAACCCTGAAGTAGCTTTGGTCAACTTTTTGGTCAAAGTCAAAGTCAACGGGTGAATAGTAAAAGTCAACTTTTGGTCAAAGTCAACTTTTGGTCAAAGTCAAAGTCAACTGATGAATAGTAAAAGTCAAAGTCAATGCATGAATAGTAAAGTCAACATGTGAATAGTATATTCGCTGACATCACGCTGACACAATGATGACTTAGGCGAATGACATCACGCTGACACAATGATGACTTAGGCGAATGACATCACGCTGACACAATGATGACCTAGGCAAATGACATCACGCTGACACATTGATGATATCATGGTTTGAATAGTACTTGTGAATAGTGCCAAAATTTCTCTATAAATACTTCATTCCTCATTTCATTTTTCTTGTACCATTTTCTCTTCTTAGCTTAGATTTTGCTCTTGTGTTTGAGTGCTTTAGTTATTATTTTGAGTTGTGTGCAAAGTTTTAATCCCAAAGGGAGGGGCTAGTGAGCCATCATCATACTGAAATCATACCGGTCTACCAAAATCCGTTCAACACGATAAGTATTCTTTTATTTTGGTTTTCATTATGATTTCTTGTACTTTACAGTTTATTATGGCACACTAGACTCGAGATTCGAGGTGGTACGTGTGAGGTTACTCTTGTACATATGTTGTGATTCAGATTTATTAAAGTCTCGTATTTCTATTTTTGAGTATTCTTTGATTAATTATACGTATACTTATAGTTATGTTATATTTAATTGAAAGTACATATACGCCCGGTTTTGTAAACTAGTGGCAATACGAGACTACCTCGGATGGATTCTAGTCTGGTTGTACCGACACCTCCAGGTTACATAAGTGAAAGATTAATTGAGATATTGGAAATTGTTAGGTTGTACCAACACATCCAGTCTTGTTAATTAATTAATCTTATCACTTACGTAATTAAAGGCTCATTTCAGTAGTGGGAGCTTGTAGCCCTATTTCTGAAAGACTTAACTTTTAATCTGAATTAATAACTTTGTACTTGCGTATACCGAGCTATAACCACCCTGAATCATTAACCCTTTCGATTTTTAGTGTTGAGTGTTGTAATTCTTTAATTTAGTATTTTTGATTAATTCACTTTTGGACTTTGTTACTACCGTATCTTTGGACATTTTGTGGACATTTTTTATACTTAATTTTCCATACTTCCGTACTTTTGTACTTTTGGACTTTTGGACTTAATCAAACTTATCAGTGACGGGAGATAGTCAAACAATTCTAAATTAAGGACTTAGCTTAACTTGATAACCCAATCTCCGTGGATCGACCTTCTACTCGCCACAGCTAGAGGTAATTCAAGGTAAACAATATTTTCAATCATTTAACCTTATTATTTTTGAGCGCAAAACGACGCGATCAGTGACTCCAGCCATCTATCTTTTTCAATATCTTTGATCCGAGTACACATATCATCGAATACATACAATTCCATATGATCACCCTTTCCATATTCAATAGTTTTATCTACGGAAAAAACAATGCAACGTTTCGAATATGACATGGGGCTGCTGGTTGTTTCTATAGTTATATTTTGGGAGAGGTCTTGAAAATTCTAGGGTATTCTATATGTTATATTTGGGTTGTTGACTACAGAATGACACAAGTCGGTCTGACCAAAAAAAACTAGAGAGATTTGAAGAAAATAATATGGAAAAAGAGAAAATAATATTCCTTAATAAAATGGAGACATTGTGCTTGTTTGTTTTGGAAGTTTTTTAAGGGAGAAAGGATCTAGAGGGATCAAACCAATTTCTTCTAAGCTTACTTTTTCTTTCTTTCAATTTGAGGTAAAATAGAAGGGAAAGAGACTTTAATAACGATTGATACAATAGAATGAATTTGAATATAAATAAAATTCTTCCAGGGTTTTGTTGTATCGTTATGTTTTGGGGACTGTTGATTGGAGAGGTTGTTTTGATAAATAAAGAAAGAAAACTTCTTAAGAGAAAGTTTTAACTGCTCTCTCTATTTATAAAAACAGAAGTAAGAGAACAAGTTGTATAATAGGTTAACATAGTGTTTGAAAATCTTTGTGGTGTGAAATTTATTTGATTTATAAATGAATTATGCAAAGATTTGTATTTGAAAATGAATTTTCTTATTTGAAACTGAACGACATGAAGTCAATTATAAGATTTATAAATATATTTATTGTTAGTATTCCTTTTATGTCTCTATATTTTGAAAATTTATTTTTGAAACTTTGACTGGAAAATATATTTCATCAATATCATCAATCAGGTTTAAAATTAAATTTGATTAATTAACATTGATGAATAAATAATAAGAATAGATAGATGAATAAATAACACGAATAAATATTTGTGATTTTAGATGTTTAACTAAGTATGTTAAGATTATCTGAAATAGGATGGATGAATAAATAATTTATAATTTGGGCTTTTAATTTGAAAACTAAAAACAAGTCTGGATTAAAAAATATAAAAAATAAATTTATCATGAAGAAACTTGCAAGGAGAATAAGAAAAAATAATTACATAGGAAATGAGTGCAAAAGGCTAAAAGCAATAAAAATGAAATAAAATTTTGAGGGCACTTTAGTATGTAAAAGATGACTGACTAATTTTGTGGCTTAGAATTGCAAATTCCACCTCTTGAGAAAGGATTTGGGTAAAACTTAAGTAAATTCAAGATTTGCAAATCTTGAATTTCTAATTTTTTAAAAATGTGATTCCAAATACAAAAAGTTAGATTTACAAATGAATTCCATGAAATTTTATAAAATTTATTTATTTCAAATGAAGTCCACCTGTTGGACAGGTTCGCCTCTCATACTATTTTTGTAGGAATTTGACAAGAGTTCAAATAATCACATGCGTTGGATTGATACAAGTTCGAATTCGAATAATCATGAATCACATGTGTTGGATAATCATGAATTATTTTAGAATGATTATCCATCTACAATTAATAATTTCATAACAATCCGGGAGATTTTTATTTTTATTTTTATTTCCTTTTAGTCATGAGTCAGAGCATTGCATTGTGATAAATGGAAATACGCAGTGTTAATTAAAGGAGAGGTTTTTGGCTATTTATTTGGATCCACAGGGGTAAATTTCATTAATTTACAATTACTTACTTTTAATTTAGTGATGTAACAAAAATTATGCTATTGGTCTCTGTTAATTGACAATCTTATCTAAAAGTTTAAATTACATTATTTACTAGCTTAAATTATATTATTTATTATCTTCAACACACAGCCTTACACTTACTTTTAATGATTTAATGTATTTTTTTTCTTAAATAGATGAAGGTTAGTTTTGAACCCAAAGCTTTTTAGTACCTAATGTCATGCCCAAATGATGCAGGTGTTATGTAGGCAGCGACTTAGCAATGACAAGAGGCTTACAATGATGCATACATGGCCAGTTTCCTTTCTAGAAGGTTTTTAAACATTCCAAAATACTCTAGATAGGAGAAGATATTTGTGGGATTTGATTGATTCCAATCATCCATGATTAGGGGATGATTGATTTGTAAATCTCCCTTGATTGATGTAAAATATAGTTGCAGTTGTTAGATTGAAACGATCCTAGTCATCCATTAGCCTAGAGGGATCTATAAATAGTTGTGGCATTTCATTTGTAAGGACACACAAGAGAGTTGTAGCATTCACAAGCAATAAACTATACTGTTTTAAACTCTCTTCATCTAAAAATAATATGTATTTCTCCTATTGTTATATAACAGTAATCTAATGATATAACAGTAATCTAATGACGACGGATTCTGTTAATTATATTCTCATATTCATAATTACATAAACAATTTCCCACCATCAAATTTTATGGGGAAACTTTATATAGGAAAAAAAATTATTTAGGAGAGACGGTCATGGTATCAAGATATATGTCATACAACGATGCATCCCTAATTGTGTCCTGACATGATGTAACGCCAACATGGATTGTCGGACCCTTTGGATGTATCTATCCAACTCTGTCAAATCAACTTTATTTTGAAATCTAGCTATCTTCATGTTCCACAAGTTCCAACTCTTTCTGATAAAGATCATGCTTTCAGAATCCATAAAAATTATCGGGTTCTTTGTTATAAAATATGATAAATTTCTTAAGATTAATAATACTTGAACCTACAAAAAAAAAATCGATTCTTAAAGTTTAAACATACCTTGTTAGGTGGATTGTCCAGTACAAACGAGCACAACTCCATAAACTTGGTGAGAACAGTAGGGAGCTTGCTTGGATCACCAATGGTAAGTCCACAAAAACAGTGAGTGCAACTGTATCATGTAGACCCCTAATATCTGACAGGATTTGGTCGATAGATGTTACATTATAAAATCTCAAATTATTAACATAAGTTATTTTGGGTCAATGAGTTAATGAAATTATCAAATCCATAACCGTCAAAGTTACATAGACAATGAATTAATGAAATTATCAAATCCATAAAATCCATAACCGTCAAAGTTACATAGACAATGAATTAATGAAATTATCAAATCCATAACCGTCAAAGTCACATAGACTTTCATTTGCTATTTCTAAAGTCTGTTTCTACCAACTTGTTCATTGGCATGTATAGTGGCTTCTTCATACCATCTTGCATGCAGTATAAGTACTATATTGTTTTTATTAGTGACTGCACTAGATACAATTAGTTATATCATCTAAAAATGAAATATGAAACCTTTCCTCCTTTCAACAGTTTCATTCAAATGGTTCATACTCAATTTCATGCCTCAATCTAATTCCTTAGGACTGACAATGGTATTGAATATGTAAACTACAAATTCAAACTGTTTCTTCAAAATCTAAGGACTTTACATTAAAACTAGTTGTCCACACACTCCTGAGCAAAATAGGAGGGCGGAAAGAGAGCACAAACATCTTATAGAAACCTCCCTAGCTATTTTACACCAATTTCACCTTCCCACAAAATATTGGTTAGAAGCCCTAGCTTTTGCCAATTATCTCATAAATAGACTCTCTACCCCTACTCTGAACAATAAGTCCCCATTTGAAGCTCTCTACAATTACTCTCCAGATTATACTCTGCTCAAAAGCGTTTGGTTGTTTATGTTGTCTATGGCTAAGGCCATACAAGCACAAACAAGAGGTGAGGTCTAAATCTTGCATCTTTTTAGGCTATTATCTTTCTTCTGAAGGATATAAATGTAGACTTCGAGACACAAAGAGTCTATATCTCCAAACATGTCAGATTCACTAAACAAATTTTTCCCTATCCTTCAGTATTTCACCAGTTTTCTCATCAACACCTAATTTCTTCCCTCCAGGACCAAGCAATACATATTCATTTACACCTCTTTTTGCCACTTCTCGTAACCCTTAATCTTCATCTACTTTTGAATCCCCTGTTCTCCATCAAGAGGACAATTACTCTCCCTCAGCGTCATTCCCTATTGCACCTAACTCTACAGCTCAAGATCACTCACCTATCACCAATTTTCACACTAACTCTTCAAGAACTACTTCCAACAACTCTAATTTCGATTTTGAATCTCAATTTACTTCCCTCAACTGTCATTCATAACCTCAGTGTCATTCCCTACTGCACTTAACTCTGCAGCTCAAGATCACTCATCTATCACCAATTCTCACACTAACTCTTCAAGCACTGCTTCCAACAACTCTAATTTCAATTCTGAATCTCAATCTACTTCCCCCAACTGTCATTCACAACTTCAATGTCATTCCCTATTGCACGTAATTTTGTAGCTCAAGATTACTCACCTATCTTCTCACACTGACTCTTCAACTACTGCTTCCAACAACTCTAATTTTCATTCTGAATCTCAATCTACTTCCCCCAACTGTTATTTACAACCTCAATCTCCTAATCCTTCTTTTCACTCCTCTGATACTGTATCAACTAATTCTACAACAATACCACCATTTTACTATGCTTAGCTCTCTCATCCTTACATCTTATGCTCACTAGATCAAAGACAGACTGCTTACCACCTCCCCTATATCAACTAAACTCTTTAATCACCACTCATCCCATGTCTAAACCAACTACATTTATAGAAGCTTCCAAATCCTAATCCTTCTTTTCATTCCTCTGATCCTATATCAGCTAATTCTACAACATCACCACCCATCCCTATGTGTGGGGGGTGTGTTTTTAATATTGTGTTTGTGTGTCTGCTAAATTGTGTATTTGTGTGTCTATGAAATTGGTGTGTGTTTGTAATTTTGTGTCTGTGTATGTAATTGTGTGCCGCATGTATAATTGTGTACTTGTGTGTAATTGTGTGATTGTGTGTATGTTTTCGATGTAGATGATGAAAATGATGGAGATGAAGATGATGAAAATAAAATAAAAAGCAAAAAGAAAAAGAAAAAAGCAAAAAGCAAAAAGCAAAAAAAAAAGACTATTTTACCCCTATATCGAATCCTACATCCCTTAGAATAAATGATTTTTTGGCGACAGGGACTAATTTAAATAAGTTGAAGAAAGTGTGTAGATAATAGGGACCATTAATTTGTGTAATTTACCCTTATTAAAAGCAGAAAGAATTATTACCATAATCAACTCCAACACTAGAAACTGTACTCCCATCATTGTGAACTATAACGCTATTCCCTAATGTCGTATGAGCTCTTCCCTTAACATATAAAATTTGATAAGCCTTTCTGAAAGTGGACAAAAAAGAAAATATATTAGTGCAAAAGATATAATGCAGGGAAGAAATCTTAAATTATCCAATAAAAACAAACGCTAGTTAGCTCATAACATCTTCAAAGTGATCGGACATTCCGATTATCACATTCAATGAGTCATGCATAACCCAAATGGAATTATGACTCGAGTACATCCACTCATATAATGACTGAAAGAGAGAATAGAACAGTTTTTTTTTTAAAAAAGAAGGAAAAAAAAAGTTAAAAACGAAAGGAAGACAATGTATTGCTTTCTAATTATTTTTCGTCCCCACTTTCCTCGCTCTTACCAATACCATATTCCCTACATATGTAAACAACTACTACTATTTGACCCCCAAAAAAAAAAAAAAACAACTACTTTCCATTTCTTGATCCGGGTTCATATTAATTTGCTTGATGCTGATGGATTAAAGATACTCGAGAACTATTGTTGTGTGGTATTTTCGGAGGCGAAAGGGGGAGGGGGAGGGGGAGGAAGTCAAATCATCAGAAAAAACTAAACACCTCAAAACATTTTTCTTCATTTCTCGTACAAATTACATATATTTAATGTACACTAGAAAATCAGGGGATGGAAACAAAAATTGCTTTCGGAAGGGGGCAAAGAGGTGTTGATAAAGGCAGTCCTTCAATCTATTCCAATGTATGCCATGTCTCTTTTTAGCTTCCCAAAGACATTTTGTCAGAAATTGAGCGCCCAGATTGCGCACTTTTGGTGGGGATCGCATTGTAAAAATGGTATCCCATGGCTTAAATGGTCTAATGTTACTACTCCTAAACATATTGGTGGCATGGGGTTCCGCAACCTGGAAGCAATGAACATTGCTCTTATTTCAGCTCAGATTTGGTGCCTCTTTTATCACCCAGATTCATTGGTTGTGCAAGTGCTTAAAAGCATCTATTTTCCTACATGCAATATTTTGCAGGCTCCAACCCCTTGACGAGCTTCCTGGAATTGGCGAAGCCTGTTAAAAGGCGTGGTTTTTCTACGCCAACATGCTATATGGCAAGTTCAAAATGGTTGTTCGATTAATATATGGGATGAAAGTTGGGTGCCGGGTATTCACAATCTCGCCCAACCAGATTTATGCTTGCATACCAAAGTGGCAGACTTGATCAATCCTGCAATTCATAAATGGAAATCCTCAATGGTATGCTCTCTGTTTCCACCTCATGTGGCATGCCTCATTCTCAATATCCCACTTCCGCTGCACCCATCTGTTGACAAATTAGTTTGGCCTAACTCAAGTAATGGGGAGTATCAAGTTAGGCTAGGGTATCGTGTAGCGATGGAGCAGAGATCTTCTGAGTCCTCTGCAATTGCCTCATCTTCATATTTTCCTCCACCTCATCTTTGGCATGATATTTGGAACTCTAATGTTGCGCCGAAAATTAAATGTTTCATGTGGCGTCTTTGCCGAGGAACATTAGCTACAACGGAAAATCTTTTTCGTCAGCACTGTGCTCCTTCGCCTACTTGCAAACTTTGTACAAATGTAGCTGAAACAATGGAACATTTGATTTTAAGGTGCCCTGTGAGTAGTGCTTGCTGGGCTGCATCTCCTCTTCAACTCCGAATTGATGAATGCCATCTTACTAGATTCGACCAATGGTTGATCAAAACTCTGGATGCTGGATGTACACTCTCATATTCGCGTACATATTTGGTCAATCTGATTTCACTTATATGTTGGTGTATTTGGTGTGATCGTAATAAATTTATCTTCGACAATCAGAGGCCTGATCCGCTGAATACAATCAGGACAGCTTTATTCCATCTGTGTGACCTTGAATGTAGGGTTCCAAACTCTCATGGTATAATACCAGAGCAGCTGCAGGTGCAACCTAGTTGGCAGCCCCCTCCCTCCAATGTCGTCAAATATAATTGTGATGCATCCTTTATAACTGCCTCTAAACCTTCAGGTATTGCCACAGTCTGCAGGGACCATACAGGGCATATTATTGGTGGCAGAGCTGCCCAAGTATACAGCAAATTCAAGTGAAGAAGCTGAGGCTTTGGCTTGTGAACTGGCATGCTCTCTCATATCTCATAACCGCATACCACAAGCCATTATTGAGTCAGATGCGACTAAAGTGATTAATGCATTCCAGACTACTCAACATTCTGACTGGAGACTCTCTCCAATTATTCAGAATTCTCTATCTTTCCTATCCACTAATTCTAGTCATACATTCCGGCATGTTCCACGACAGGCCAACCGTGTGGCAGATTGGGTTGCGCGAGTGATTAGGATAGGCACTCTTTCGTTAGACTGGACTTGTAATCTCCCTACTTATCTTACTCTACTTGCTCATGATGATGTAGATGCTACGGGCATCGGATGATTTTGATGTAATATATGACTGTATCTCGTTGAAAAAAAAAAAAAAAATGTACACTAGAAGTTGCAGGGTAATTTGGTTATTTTGAGCAGCATTGACACAGTTTAACATAGTAATAAACACACATCATGCTTAGTTGGTACAAACTTCATCTAATTTATAGAATTTGTAGGAAATTGGTTTAACTAAAAGATTCTGAACAGTTTCTCTTTTCTCTCTTTTTCGATGCAATCCAAATATGTCTTGACCTATTTTACCAAATGATTTCGGCCACATGGATATAACAACGGAGCTCATTTATGTTGAGAGTTCTTGCAAAATCTCGTTTGAATTGTACCTAGTAGGAAATAAAATCTGACAGGGAGGAAGAAGAAATGAGCTTCCATTTCCACTTAGAAAATTCAATGACATTGAAAATTTCCATTACAATATCACTCTTGACAAATAAACTGCCGAGACTATAGTAACCATAAATATGGGACTAATCCAAGTGAACTAATTCAGAAGATTAAGCATGATTTTCTTTCACATCACAAGAACCAAGCTTGGGTGTTGTGCGCGACAAAATTAGGACCAGGTCGCCAAGTTAGGATTAGCCTTCAGTAGAAGAGATTCTTGCTTCCTTATGAAATGCATTCTGAGCTTTATTTCCTAGCAAACAAGAGAGGATCTCAAGGACATCGCACTTGGAATGTGCGTGCAGGATGCCCAACGAATAACTGATTCAGTGGCTATTAGATCAAGCTGATCAAGTTCACCAAGACCAATTGTGTGATTCCTTTTGCTCGACATGATTGAAATCTTCAACCCACTAGTCCCACCTCCCCTGCGAAATTCTGTCCTGTGCTCCACCTCGCCCAGTTTATGTTCGACAGGTTGGAAAGGATCTGGCAACAAGAAGAGCTTTCCCAAAGTTGAGTCTGCATTACCGAACAAAACTCTTGTCAAGGGAAAATTTTCACAGTAAAATGGAAAGAAGACCAGCAGGTGTCAACAGGTACTGACAACTCTTCTTTTAGTATTTTACTAAATGAAGTGTAATCATCCAACATGCATGCCCTTCTTCATGTCACATCGTCCACGTGTGTTAATCGATTTTAGTAACTCCCAAGGACAAGATAGACTACTATTTGTGGAAAAGCAAGTTAACTTTCTTTATGCAGTCTCAATATGTGTACATTATTAAATAATCATTAAAGACCGTAATAGCAATAGCAGCACGTAATGGATGCTTCCTATAATTGTACTTGAAAAACAGAAAACAGGCATACCTTCATCACCGCTTGACGTTCTTGTTTTAAAACCCAATGACTCATTGCTATTTTCAAGTGCAGGTCCTGGACTAAAGAAGGCAAAACTTGGCATTGAGGGAACTGGGGATGAGAACTCTGCTGCATTGGATTCACAACAGCTGCCAAAAGAAAAGCCTCCGGAAATGGAGCAAGGTGTCCCATGGTCAACCATGAAAGAAGAAAAGGATGATCTGCAGGTGAAAACTGGAGAGGTCTCCCCTTTGCCGTCAGCAGTTTCTGGTGATCCATCTGTGAAGCTAAAATCTTGATTTCTCTCAATGGATGGAGTAATGAATGAACAACTGCCCACTTCCATATCTTGAGAATGAAGACTTTCTTGTTTACACTGGTCATGGGCTTCCTCTACAGAGTGCTTCATCCATGAGTGAGCTGTAAAAAAACAGTACCTGTCAAAGCCAAATCTCTAAAAAAGACATCGTTTCAAGGTTTACATTTTTGGGGGATCCAAAATCAGAAAAAATATGAATGCTGTCGTGATATAGAAAGTGGAAGTTCCATTTCTTACAGAATTCTTTTGCTATGCCTCTCCTGAACAACTACAATGTGACATGTTCAGTGCACAAAGCATATTTTTGTATGACACTGGGAACCCGCTGATAAGCGGTCATACAGTTACTCACTTTCTATATTGAGAGGTAGAGGTCATATTTGAAAGAGTTAGTGGAGCATAAAGTCGTCCAAGTTAAATTTATAAATATCAAAGGTGCATGTACTCTAGTTTAAACTATTTTGGCAATCTGATATCACAACTGCCAAATCCTGCAACTCGATTAGGAAAGAACTTATTAAGTGGTTTCCCTAATAAATAAACAAATGAACCAAGCAAACTACTAAAATAAGGATAACAAGGAAAGAGTGACATCATGAGGAATGTTGATCCAGTGCAAAGAGGGTATGTTTGTCACAATCAGAAAAATCACATATCAATTACTTCGCCCAAACAAATAATTGTAAGGATATGATCCTATTCCTCTTTTGATCCCACTTAAGATAATAATTCTGATCGTGATTATAACTTTCTTGATCAGCTATAACATGTCAATTCCTTATATGCCCAAAAAATATTTGAAAGTTACAGAAAAAGAACCACTGGAAACACTAACAAAATGCTTACCGAGAACCTGTGTAGCTGTGAACCTTTGAGAAGGATCAACACACAGCATTCTAGTGATTAAATCCTTGGCAGATGCTGATATGTGATCCCAAAGATCAGGATGAAACTGCAGATCTGCATTGCGGACAGCGTCAAAGATCTTTGATTTGGTTCTTCCCCAAAATGGAGGCATTCCACTAAGCAGAATATAAAGAATGACACCAGCACTCCAGACGTCAGCTGCCTGGTTATAACCTCCCGCCAATACCTCAGGGGCAATATAAAATGGACTCCCAACAGTCCCATGCAATTTCTGACCTGTAAAAGGCAAACAAGTAATCTCAATCATACAATAGTCAACAGCTGTCCGTGAGAACTTGGATGCTTTGCAAGAAAATATATGTTTTAACATTTAGGACAAAACTGAATAAAGAAAATTGTTTTCTTCAATAACAACATTCCACTACGTATGCAAAAGAGCAAAAGATATACCAACAAAAAGAACACGGTCATGACAAGGTTAGGAAATAAAGAAAGACAGAAAACTTAAATACAGAAAGAATAGGATGTAGAGTTTACCAGGCCTGATGTATGTTGCAAGACCAAAATCAGCTAATTTAATTGGTGAAGAAGAAGACCTTGACATTAGGAGGATATTTTCTGGCTTCAAATCTCTGTGGACAATGCCTTTATCATGGCAATACAAAACCACTTCCATCAGCTGCCTAAAGAGTACCCTAGCCTCATACTCAGAGAACCTTCCATGCTTCTCGATCAGATGGAAAAGTTCTCCACCAGCACAAAGCTCCATCAGAAGATGCACATAATCCTCCTCCTCATACACTGCCTTGAGATCCACAACATTCGGGTGACCAGACAATCTAGTCATTATCTCAATCTCAAGCTTGACACTGCGTACATCATCCTCTGTAACCAATCTTTCTTTGGCAATAGACTTGCATGCCAGCACATCACCAGTCAACTTATCCGTGCAGGCCCTGATAATCCCAAATCTCCCCCACCCCAATTGTGCTCTGAGAACATACCGGTCCTTAAAATTTGCAGTCTGGCTTGAGCCCAAGATTGTGTGCTCCAAGTTTGATGCTTTATAACAGTTGCAGAATCTAGTTCCAGTCTCACTCACTTCATCGCTTTCTGCTAAGTCCATAGTAGAAAATCAGAAGCCTATATCATTACCAGCAAACATACTCAAATTATTCAACCGAATCACCTTCTCCACTGACTACATTAAATTCCCGCGCAATTAGTAAAGCCAATTTGCTAGCTGAAATCAGATAATTTCCAAATATAAGTATTCATCTCCAAGTTCAGAATGCGAAACACAGCTGTATCAACCAAGTTAATCACTATTCAATTGAAACTCTCTGCAATACTTCAACTTTTTCTTGTCCCTCCAGAAACCTGCTTCGAATTAACAACAATACAGTTTCAAAATTCATGCTTGCACAATCTCCCTTGTATATACAACCTCTAAACACACAAGCGCACAAACACAAACACATATGATGAATGTATATGTGTTGCATATATAGAAAGAGGGTGAAATATTAGAACAATCTAGAAGCAACCGATTTTCTCAGAAGGTCTAACAGATCCACAGCAGAGTTCAAACAGAAGACAGCTCAAATCGACCACACCACACAAATGAAAATTCCAAGTCAAAGATCAAAACTTTTCATAATTCAAGCCAACCCTTTATTTTTTACACAAGTATTAACCCAAAAGAACTAAAAACAAACAAAAAATTCAAGCTTTTAACAAACACCCACAAGCCAGATTCATGCACCATACAGCATAATTCACATAAAAATTATAAAAGTACAAAACCACAACCTTTTCCACCTTATATTTACATAAAGATTACATAAACCTATATGTATGTATATGTAGAGAGAAAAAAACCTGTTGTGAGAAGAAATCAGTTCAAGTAAGCCGTTGTAAGTAAAAGCTTCAAAAAAGTCCACAGCAGTCTTTCTCTTCTTCAGGTTGTGTTGTGTGAATATTACACCCTTCAAAAATCTTAACCAGCAACCGGGAAAGCCGGTCTTTTTATCCTATAATTATGTGGCTTTTTAGAACTTATACCTCTCTAATCATTAATTGCCACGTGTCAGACGAATAAATCTTTGGAATCTTAAGAAAAGCTCCCATTACCCTAAAATATTTTAATAAATAAATACTTAAATAGTAACAAGAATAACGAAATAGTTGTGTTTTGTGACTTAAAAGTTACAGATTCGATTCGTAAAAATATATTTTTGTACAGTGTAAAATAAGATGGTATGAAATAGACTCTAAATAAACTTGTCACATTTAAAAATTGAGTAAACGAAAATCAATTTTTTACCTTTTCAGATTCTCATAGTGAATAATTTTAGTGAAAGAGAACATGCACGGTTAACAAAAAAAAATAAAAAACAAAAAACATAAAACATGCAAAAGTGTGTACATGGACATAAATGTATCGTGTATACTCTTCGATGGGTGTGACAATGTGACTACTAAATATATCTTTAGGTTTAGTGGACCCCCAAGACAGGGTTTGCAACGTGGGATGATATGAGTGGTTGAAGATTGGCCAACAGATACATTTGGTTGTGAATAAGAACAGGATTTTTAATTTTGTTTAATTTTTGCTTGTGAAAGAATTTATGTTGGTGGGCAAATCGCAGCTGTGATGCACGTTCTACTTAGCTGTACAGTTTTTTTTTACGTGTATATCGGCTTTTGTATTAAAAGTATGGGCAAGTGGATATTAATACAAGGTTCATATGGTACCAGGCGGTTATTTTTTATTTATTAAAATAAAGTTTAAGAAAAAAGAAATGAGTGATAAAAAATATGATGGATACATCGACCTATTTTCATGCCCATGTGGTAGTCATTTTCACGAAATTCCCCTGCGTGTGTTTGATTTTCTTTTACCTGTCAGAAATATGAAATAATTAAATAAGAGTGACTCGTTGAGGGGTCATTCTTTTTTTTTTTTTTTAGATGTGAATGAATTTTTTATCATATTAATAAAAATCTAACTAGAAAATTTTTTGAAAGTAATGGTATCTTTTATTCCATTATGAATGACGCACTTCGCTTGCTCCCTTTCCATGTTCACGCTCGTCTAAAGTAAAGGGAAATTACAACCTTATCCTGCATGGTAGGATGGATATCAGTTGTCATAGGGATCCAGCTAAAAGTCCAAGAACATTGTAAATCTAATCAACAGGAAGCCTACCCCCAATAAGAGTTAATGCCATTTTGCATTATAAGTTCTTCGCAAAGTCTTAAAATCTCTCATGAATTTTTAGATTTATTTATTTCTTCGTGATGAAATTTCCAACTTTAAGTAAACTCGTGGGGCAAAATGGATTTGGGCCTAAAAATTAATGCATCTAGAGTAAGTTAATCAGGTGGATTTTTTTTTTTTTTTTTTTTTAACTCTGCGTACTAATTTGAATATGTCAAGAAATATATTAACACCTAAATAATTAATATATCTTATTGATCACATCATCCCAACAAAGAAGCAGACTTCAATGCCTCTTTACGTACTCCATCAGATTAGTTGTTTCACATCAATTGGATTGATAACAAGTTAATAAATAACAAATAATTAATTCGTGTCACACTTGGGTTTTTTTTTTTCATGAATCATGATAGATCTAGCTACATTAACTACGCCATGACACATTAAATAATGGTTGTAAATTATTTATTGAATGAAAACTTTGTACTAATCTCTATTTGAAAAACAAAGAATGATTCAAAATGTCTTTCTCTAAAATCCTATTTTACCTACTCGATTATTTCTTGAACTTCTGAGGTTTACTAAGGAGTTCAAAAGGTGTCACTTTATCATTTCTTACAAATCTTATATATTCTTGGATATTCCATTTAATATTTATTTGAAATGTCGATTTGCTATAAGTTTTTGATAATTTCTCGTTTCTCATAATTATCAATAGTTCAATGGTGCTAAGTGTTTTTTTATTTTTATTTTTTGTCAAAAATGTTGGCAAGTTGGAGAACATTTGCTTTACACTTGAGCATGTTAGAACGACATAAAAATCTTAGTATAACATTGAAGTTGACATTCAATATCTCTTTTTTTTTTTACTCTTTTGAATGTTTTGACGTTCAACATCTCTTTTCTTTTTGGAGACATTCATAATCTCCTACCTACACTTTTAACTATAATAATTGCTAGTAAGTTTTAAAAATAACGTTCAAGAGATAAGATGTTCAACTCAAGAAAAAGTTTGGAAACGAGCAAAGTAATTTTGTGGGCCTCATTATAGTGACACGTGTTACTCATCAAAATTGTTGTTTTTGAATGTTAATTGTACCAGATTTTCCTTAACTCGAAAGTTTAATTGGCTAATTGTTCGCAAAAGCCCAGATCTGAGATATATATTTTCTGAAGCCCATATTTGGAACTGTAACCCATTAACTTTAGTAGTTTTTTTTTTTCCTTTTTGTCTACCCATTAACTTTAGTTGCTCAGATGAATCCTTTTTTTCTTTTTCGGTTTTTGGTCATCTTCTTTGATCAAATAATTGATAAAATATAGCAATTATTAGTCCCACAGGTTTGAGATGATAAGATTCAGTCAAGGTTTATTCTTTTGACCTCTTGGACTTTCGTTGACTCCTTGGACAAGAGGGTCAGAAAAGGACGGATTAGATTAGAGAAAAAAGTCTCATCAATTAATCTGTCAAATTTTTTTTTTATGAGATTATGTATTTCTGTGGGTTGGATATTTTAAATTTGAGACATGATAATGACAAATTTGCTATTTTTACTATGAGATTAGTTTTTTTTTTTTTTTTAAGATTAGCATGAAAATCAGCGTATAAGAGCCTCGGTAACTTGAGAAATAATCAAACATGACATTGAATTTTGAATAAGATCATAATTCGATTACAGGACTTATGAAATTAAAATTGAACTACCAGTGGCTGATAATGACTGATCCAACCCTAGCATAATGCTTCACTATTATTTTGATAAGATCATTTCAAAGCTCAAGCAATAAGATCCATATATACTCGTCTGCCAATTAGGTTGGTTAATGGCCCTAACGATCACCAAGAGTCATATTGAGCACTCTAAACTTTTAAGTCTAGAAATTGTTTTCAATTATACATGAAAACTTTATATATACCCGTCATGCATGCCTACGGATATGAGTCATTTTTGTTGTATATGGGGCAAAAACCATTTTAGTCCCTGAGGTTTGCTTTAAAAACTAAATTGGTCCCTCAGGTTTGTAAAAAGATCAAAGAGGTCCCTCCAGTTAACTTTTGTTAGTTAAATATTAATATTCAAAGGGTTGACTGAGTTAAAAGACCATTATATCCTTAACCAACATATATTATAAAAGAAAATTACAATAAAAGTCTAAATCAGTCTAAAAAAAATATAATTCGCGTAGGATAAAAAAACAAAAACTAAAAAATATCAGTTCAAACATAAACAAATTAAATTCAGTAATATATCGTTAAAAAATGAACAATCATCATCGATATAATTAACAGCGAGGGTACCGACCAAAAAAGAGGATGAATCATGATTATTTATTTTTTAACGATATATTACTAACTTTAATTTGTTTATGTTTAAACTGATATTTTTTAGTTTTTATTTTTTTTTCTTACGCGAATTATGTTTTTTTTAGACTGATTTAGACTTTTATTGTAATTTTCTTTTATAATATATGTTGACTAAGGATATAATGGTCTTTTAACTCGGTCAACCCTTTGAATATTAATATTTGACTAACAAAAGTTAATTGGAGGGACCTCTTTGGTCTTTTTACAAACTTGAGGGACCAATTTGATCTTTAGAGCAAACTTCAGGGACTAAAATGGTTTTGACCCATTATATATATGGTAAGTTGCTCGTTTAGTCCCTAATTTTTTTTTCCAATTTTCAAATTTGCCCTTGTGATATAATTTGATGCAATTTTGTCGTTTGATTATATAAAGTGTAATCCCATTTCAATTCTAGGTTACTTATAAAATTAAACATGAAATTTGTGGGAACTAAAATATGACTTTGTGTGTTGTTGTAACTAATGAAATGTGTTTTTCTAACCAAAAACACTAAAAAATAAATATGCCTTTGTTATTTATATATAGTTATAGAGGGGTTCGAAGCTTGTGTAATTTGACCAATAATTTTTAATCAAAGGACATTTTTGTCAGACGATAAAGGGTCGAAAGGGTACATAAATTAATTTGGTGTTCAAATATTAGTCTATAATCTCTTACATTCATTTCTATGTGTTAATTGAAAGTAAGTTAATTAGTCCTCAAGTTTTATAAAGTGTACCAAATTGATCCCTCCTTTGAGTTGACTTAAGAAAGCCATAAGTAGTTCACCAACTTAAGACATGTCAAATGCTATTTTTCATGTAAAAACAAAAGACATTGCAAGTATTTCCTTTAATTCACCTGAACCTCCTATTCGTGGTATTCAAATAATATCACAAAATAAAATTTTACAAACACACTCTGTTTGTTGCATATTGATATGATCATAAACGATAGTGTTAGAAAAGGAATAGAAAATAAGAAAACAAATTTGGGGGTTAATATTTTAAATAACACAAGTGGTTTAATAAGACTTTTAAAAATATTATAAGATTTCAAATCTAACTTCGATAAAATATATATATATATAAAAGAGGGTGTTGTGTATTTTATTTCAAAATAAATTTTCTGAAAATATTTTGATCGTTACATATTTAAATGATAGTGTTAGAATGGGAAAGAGAATTAAAACACAAGAAAACAAATGGCCAGGAATGCATGGGGCAGAATATTGCTGATAGCTTATACGAACACACAAGAAAAAAACATTTCAGGCTAATGATTGAGATGTGATGTTGGCTGCCACTAATGAACTCCATGACTGTCATGAGCCAACAAATGGAAGACAAGTTGTCAACGTCAATGGATAAAAACACACAACATGGGATTGGTTAGTGGTGCATGGTTGCACATGTAGGTATATTATGGTGCCGAAGACTTCTAGTATTGTTGAAGTTACATTTGAAGTTCTAGTAGCCTTTGCTTAGATATGGCCTTTTTTTGTCCTTCATGTTTTGACAATAAGTTGAAAGTCGCATGCATATATTCTCGCAGGGTAATAAAAATAAGAAAAATTCTTTTATGAAGTATGTGATAAATTTATTACAGTCATATGTTAAGTTATTATTTCATAAAATTAATTCATATTAGTCTGTATTGTATAAATATATTATATCAAAATGTCTGAAATTTCTCTTTTTACTAATTTGGCCTTACAGAGTTTTAAATAAATTATTATAATGTCTCCACTTATGAGAATTGGTTAACATTTATCAACTAATTGAATCACTTTTTATCTATGTGTATGTGACAAATTTGTCACATGCCTCATAGAAGAAAAACCTTAAAAACAATGATGTTAGAACTGACTTTTATGGTCCAGAGCTCAATGCATAATACTTGAAGAGAGACGATGCCATGATGATTGAATAAGGGGAAAATAATTAAGAATAAAAAGAGTGAGACGTTCTAATAGAACATATATATATTTAAATTCATCTTTAGGTATCACATAGTATTTATAATTTTCTCTTCTTTCAATATAAATGGAAAAGTGATTTATTTAGTTATTTATCACTTTCATTTCATGGGAATTAATCCAAATAATTAATTGTTTAAATCTTTTTATTCTAAATCTCACTTATTATATTATATTGTGAGATAATAAACGTTATCATAATACCGACATCTCAAAAGACTTTGTTTACTTTCATGACAAACTTCACACCACATTATTGCACCAAAATTTCACAATATCTTTCTAAATTAAAAGAGCGATCAACCAAATTAGTTAGTAAAGATTCACCCTGTGAGCCCTAACTCATTTGACTCTCACTTCAAACTTGATTGTTCGTTTTGAAGTTTTTCCTCTTTCTATGATGTTTTCAATTCTAGCAAGGAAAGTACCATGTAAGGATCCAAATGCCGACATGATGAGATGTAGGTGAGTGCAGTGGCCGAGCCACATTAGGGCAAATGGAGGCTGCAGTTTTCACTGATTTAGAATAACGTTAAAAATTTTATGTATTTTTAAAGAAAAAAATTAAAATATTTATGTATTTTTAGTTAAAAAAATTAATTAGCCCCCACTGAAAGAAAAAATGAAGTTATATAGTTGAAAATTTATAAAATTTTATGTATTTTTTAGAAAAAAAAATTAAAATATCTATGTATTTTTAGTTTAAAAAAATAACTAGCCCCTACTGAAAAAAATAAATAAAGTTATATAGTTAAAAAAATTATTTATTTTAACCCTCACTGATAAAATTTTTTGACTCCATCCTTAGTTGTGTGTAGTCATATGGTCGATATCGTTTTCCTAATACTGTTTTTTAAGTAATCCAAAATCTCTAAACGGTCCGTAGCTTCCGTAACACCGGTGTCACAGTTAACTATACTGTACTGTTGCATGTGACCCACAAATTGGATTTTCCTGTTTTGTGACACCATCTCTGCCTCCATGCAAATTTCTTTTTCTATTTTCTTGTCTGATTGTGTTGCATAAAAACGTTGATAATATCTATTGCCATGTGGACGGGCCAAGTAGTTAACTTTTGAGGAATAGATATGTTCATTATGTCATAATATACTTTTGGATGTTAAGATATATCATGGTTTTAATTAAAAATAATAATATAACGAATAAGCTAAGAACAATTATAAACTATTAATACAATTATAATAAGATAAAGTTGAGAATTTATTAATTACTGTTAAATCTCGTTCATAACATTACAGTTAAAATATTATGCGAGTTCAAAATATGTACATTAATATGGGAGTATACTTATCCTCACGTGGTTTTTACTTCTTGAAATACTTATCCTCACGTGGTTTTTACTTCTTGAACTCTTGATGCTAACAAGGGTAAAGGTTGATTCATATAAAATAATAAGATCAAAAAATATATATATCACTCTTTTTTTTTTAATAGTAGAGAAAAATTTTGGAGAAGTATCTCGGATTCAAACTCCTAAACATATAATCTCATTTAAAAGAATTAAATATTATTTAATTTTGTTAGGCACAAGAGTTACCGGTAATGGCTCCACTTTCCTTCTCTCTTTCTCTGCAGTTGATTCACTCTTTCGACAATATATAGGCATCTTATTAGTTCATGGTCTTAGTTTCCGAAAGTCATCCACAACATCTTAACTGTTTGATAAAGCAATTATTTCAATGATGTTCCAAAAAAGGGAGAATTTTTTTATTATAAGCATTTCGATGTGAAAAGTCCTGTTAGCTATACTTTCTTGTTCCTTACCTTGAATTCGTCAGGGGAATCAAGTAACTGTATTTTGCTTACAAATCTTCTCCCAGAATTATTGAGAAAACTAATTAAATCATGCTTTCAGCCAATTTTTTTTGAAAATTCTTTTTGCTATATATGCCGTACAACTGTCTTGTCCTCCACTTATATTCCATCTTTATGCGTGGTCCAAAGATAGATCCTAATTGCTCTCAAGAATTAAATTGAGTGGTCCGGTGATAACTTGTTGACTAATTTTTTATTGATTTGAAGCGTATATTGTGGGGCGTTATTATTGCGGTACAAAATTTAAATTATAGAAATCGATTTAATATAGTCCTTGAGTGAGTTTATCATCATTAAAAACAAAAGTTATATTAATCTATTTAATTATGATCTTTCACATGTCCATGGAAATACTACACACAACTGAGTTACATGACGAATATTTTAATGTTCTACAGTAATCTTGGTGAGGGGCACAGAGTAATAAAATAGGCAAAATTTGAAAGATGAAAGAAATAAACAAGTACATGAAAAATATCCAATGTGACATGTAAGAGTAAGAAACATGGTGCAAGTAACTGCTGAGGTTGACGCTTACGTAACAGCGTTTTATATTGAATTCAACTTCGTGTGTTATTAATTACGTGCGAACTATGTTTTGCATCTCACTAATGTGGCCAACAAAAGCAGATTTTGACAGTTTAAAAGTCGTGAGGCCATACACCAGAGTTTGATGAATGCTCGCCTAATTTTTAAGTATTTAAAAGTATTTTATGTGAATTTAAAAATTAAATTAATTTTTGATCTATTTTTTAAAGTGATTTTAAATAAAAGTTAAAATAAAAAAAAATTAAAAATTAAAAAGTTTTAAGTTGAATTTTTTAAAAAAGGCTTTTGCGAAACTATTTTACATAATACGAGAAGTTTTTTTTTTCTCAAATACATCCTTCTATATTTTTAAAGTTCGATATTACCCTCAAAAATTTTAAAAATTCAATATTATCTAACACAAGCCAAATAGTCAACAACTTTTATTCAACCGTACTTCTAACAAAAGCCCTATCCTAAAAACTTTACAACTCAAATGTTAAAATTTCACAGGTAGGCCAAACAGATCTGAAATAGTCAGTTATTGTGATTAAAATATTTCAAGTTTGAATTACGTGTTGGACTTCTATTGTATTTAAAAAAATAAAAATAAAAAAATCGTAAGGCCTTTAATTTCCGAGACCACAAGGCTTTGCTTTCACTTTCATTGTGTCCAGAATGTTGGTGACGAAAATGATTTGAGAAAGCGCATTCACTCTAAAATATGAAAAATTATAATGAGTACGTCACTGATGGTCGACTAACATTGGTTGTAGTAGAGTTTGGCTTTCATTGATTGAGGGTGGTATGTAAATTAATATATTGAATAAAAAAAACAAAAACTTGAAGAATTGAAGAAGAAAAACGATATACAAGAGAGCAAGTGGGAATTTGAAAATGATTGATGGTTAATTTGGTTCATGAGATTTATTCATCTTGCTTAATGAACCTGGTGCTATTCTCTCCATAGTGAGATTAGTTAATGTATCCTTTTTCTTTTATTTAATGAAGTTTCGAGTTTTATGGCAAAAAAAAAAAAAAAAAATAAATACTTCTGTTCAAAAACTGAATAACATGTTATGAGCCTAGGCTCATATGGGCCCATATGTGAACTCACAACCAATCACTTTAGCATTCAAACTGAATAATTTTCTCCTGCTGATGTGTGAGGATTTTGTTCAAACTTGGATTTAGAGCGGACTTAAAAATTTTATATTGAAGAAATTAAAATATTTTTTTAATAATATTATATAAATTTTTTTTTAAATAAAAAGGACCGATAATTTTTTTACCAAATACCGCCACTGGGAGCAGTACAAGTTTGAATTTGTGCAGAGACACATGTTACAGATTCATGCACGTGTTAAAGAATTGATGGTCCATAATGGCAGTCACATTATGCTCAACTTGCACTGTCCTAGTATCAAGTATCAACTATCTTCATGTATTAATTATTACCCTTGTAAATACTTGGTCTAATAAGTACGAAATACAAATTGGAAAAAAAATAAAAAATATTATCTCTATTCATGCTTGTGAGATCTGATGGTAGATTTGTAATTTACTTGGCCTTGAAAATATTGATCTCAAATTTTATATTTTCTATGAGGGTGAATGACATTCATTCAATTTAAAATGTCAAACAACATATACTTATATTTTTAGGAATAATTATTTTATTACTTGTACTTTAACGAGAATAGCCAAACATACTTGTACTGTATAATTTAACAAAGAGTTGTATGTTACGTTCCGCAATGATGAATTAAAAAAAAAAAATTCTCTCTCAATTGATTAGAGAAAAATATTTCACCTAATAGGCTATTCTCTAGTTCAAAACAAAATGTTTTACCTAAAAAAGATTCTCTCTCAATTGGTAAGATGACCTTTTTATTTTTACATCTATACTTAACCACAAATCTATTATAAAATTTATTTTCAACTTTTAAAAAACCAAAGTCTCGAACTTGGTTTTATCAACAAATTCCTTTTAATTAAAATTACTACTATTTCAACATAACATTAGACTGTAGAGTTGTATTTCAAAATATTAATGTTTTAAAGTTTTTTCCTTAATTTGTAATGTAAGAGTTTTCAGGAAATAAAATTATATTTAAATCTGAGTTTTGAAATTTGCAACTATTTTCATAATAACAACAAAATAATGATGCCCCCACAACAATATGGAAAAATCATGGGTACATCATTTTTTTTTTTTATCTGATCTGATTCTATTATCATTATCACAATTACCACTATTTAGTTTCAGGGTCTAAAAAAAAATAACAAATTAAGCCCAAATCCCAAGCACACTAAAAACGTGAAAGTTAATTACCCACCCCTCAATAAATAAATGATTATTAAGCCTAAAGTGCCCTCCCTATTCAATCAAACACTCTCCCCGTATCTTCACCACCTCCCTGTACCCCCCACTCTCTGCATACACACATATATACACACACTGATGCACACATATATACGTATATAGTGTACAGCACTGCATATATGAAGCTCGGCTGAAATTGAAACAGAGTTGGAAGATCCGAATTGTTTTTCGTGGAGCTGAAAAAGTGATTCGAATCCAAATCTTGAGCCTTTTTTTGAAGCTTTATAGACGAATTCTTGAAGCTTCTTTAAATTTGTTAAGAAAAGTTTTAAAACTTTTTCTCGCCTTTCCTCTGTTTGTTGATGCTCATCTAATAAGCCTCGTTCGATTTTCCGAAGCTTCACAATTCTAAGGTAGCAAATTTCATTTTTGATTATATATATATGTGCGTGTGCGTGTACGCTTGTTAGTGTGCTTGTGTTTTCGTGTACACTTGCATATATATAAATTGTGTAATTTGTAGTTTGTAAGCATATTTGTGGAAATTTACACTCAAAGTAGCTTTTTGATGTGAATATTGTGAAAAAAGTTGCGATTTTGATTAATTTGCAGTGGTTTTTTTTTTTTTAAATGTAATAAGCTTATGAAATGGAGTTGTATTGGAGAGGCCAGAAACTCGAGAAGTGATGAGGATTTTGTTTTGTGATTTCGTGTATATGAACTTTGTTTTGTTGTCAATTAATTTGTTGATATGCTGACAAGTTCTTAACTTTTTTGCTCTGAGCTTTAATGGAATATGGAATATTATAGTGTTTTTATTTGGAAATAAAATGATGTGCCAATAATTTTTTTTTGAGACTTACATGTGTATATAAGTACACATATGTAGACGTGTCTGTCTCTATAGGATTCTTGGACAGGAAGGATATGGAAACTGAGTCAATTAAATTTTGAGAGGGACATGGTCATATTGTGAATCAGTCTGAAAAGAGAATTTGGATCCTTGATTCGATTGTAGGATCGTGAATGGAAAAACGATCAATTTTGTTAATGTAAAGTGACAGTCTTTGATCTTCAAATGGTGGTTAAAAGCTGGGTAATCGTGGTAACCTATGCGTGGTTAGATACTCCACCCCAATCAGCCCTCAAGAAATTGACTACTTCTACTGATCAGACATGAACTCTTGCCTTACCTGAAAGGGTGTTAGAAAATAGTGGCATTCCTTTTGCCAAAAATTGTCAGCTTTGATTTTGTCTGTCAAAGTCGACAGATCTTATGATTTTCTTCTGTTTGAAAATGGGAGAGGTTCTTTTTTTCTTTTTTCTTTTTTCCTGATGTGGCTATCAAATATGAAAAATATCGGGAAGGCATGTCAAATTTTGCCTGTCTGGCTATTAAAACAGCTTGACCGGTTTGTTATATAAATATAATTTTCTATTTCAAATTTATTTTGAATAAGATTGATAATAACTGTTTTTCCTTTCAATTTTTAATCATTTTCAAGTATTGAAGTGATGGCATACCATGTCAACAACATGAGGCTTTAAATGCTGTGCCATTGTGTTTGTGTTATGCACGTCTGTCCTAGATAAATATTGCTATAATCATCACCACAGCTTGCATTCATAAGTAGTAAAATCAGAGCAGGCACCTTCTAAGGTAAATCTTGTGGTAGATTATCCGTGGATAGTCTGATGTTATCACTGTCTTTCAATGTCTAGCAGCTGCACAGATACTAGAATAGTCTAAGTAGTCTAAATAATTGCAGAAGGCATGTTCTCATCATGATGATGATGTTTTGGTATTCAATTGTTATGCAGGATTTCAAACTTTTCAATTGGTGAAAGATGGTTGCTTTTGGAAAGAAGTTAAAGGAGAGACAAATTCAAGAATGGCAAGGGTCAGTTTGCATTTCCTTGGTCACATGTTGCCCATGTAGGAGTAAAATTAAAAATGTATCAACATTATTTTCTTTACTGAGAATGCTTTGTTTTAGTTTTTCACGCTTGTCTTATCATGGAAGAGAATGCATTAATTAATTAATGTTTTTCAGATTATTGTGAATCTGCTATAACTGATAGGTTTTTTTATTTTATTTTTCTGAATAATTGAAGGTTTGAAGCACAAATTCATTTGTGGCTAACTGCTTGTACCTACCCTACTCATCGGAATATATTTAGCCTGAAAAATCAAAGGTTTAGCACTTGTTGTCTAGTGAAGGAAAAAGTAAACATCATTGTTTGCTTATGGGAGAATGGAAAAGATCATCTCATATTATAATAAATGCCCCTCGATAAAAAAGGAGGGAAAACCTACATGAACCTGAAATAGATGATTACACAAAGATATTTATTTAAGAATAGAAAAAGCGATCAACCATGTCAAATTGTAAAGCTAAAGCTTTTGAAGAAATTTTGTTGTTACATATGTGTCCTGTACATGTGATACATATTTGATGCTTTTCAGATACTATATCAATTACAAGTTGATGAAGAAAAAAGTGAGACAGTATGCTAACCAAATTCAAGCTGGAGCACTAGATCGCAGACATGTGCTCAAGGATTTCTCGCGGATGCTGGATAACCAGGTGTGCTAGATATATTCTGTGAAATGATGTACTTATATACTTTATTCATATTATGCCCAAGGCCTAGAACTTTGAGCCTGCGACCAACATTAGCTTATTAATTAGACTCATATCTGTCTGCCACCAATGTGGCAAATTATAATTCAGAATTTTGTCAGAGCTTTTCCTAGGAAGTCTATGACTCTATATCTGAGAGTGTGTTCAGGGTCCTCATTCCTCTTCTTTCTTTAAATCTTCTCTACCCTTTAAAGGTATGAGATATTGAGCTTCACAAATATTTCCACTTAGAGACTATTTTTCCAGTAATTTGAGTATGTTATCTTAATGTCAGAGGAGTCTTCTGTCATAAGATTAAATGGTGAAAAAAGGTAGGTTTTCAGCTTCAAGATTTGGGAAAACATAATCGTTTTTTAGTCTTACATGGATAACAAGGTTATAGATTGTTGAATAAATTCAGATTATCCATTTAGCCTTTTTCCCCCAATGAGTCTGGGTGTGTATTGCAGACAAGGATAAGCCCAAATTTAGGATGCCCTTAAGTGACATACTTCAAGTTTGAAATACAGCAGGCTACTCCAATTTGTCTGTGCCTTTTTATCTGATTTATAAGTTTATTTTCCAGCTATAAGAGCAAACACGTCAAGTGTGGTTTTAATGCTTATCATGGTAATCTAGAGATGCTTCTAATGTGTTGATGGAAACTTTGAGCTGTGAATGATGTAAAACTTTTCGCTATCATGGCAGATTGAGAAGATTGTTCTTTTTCTGTTGGAACAACAAGGACAACTTGCAAGCAGGATAACCCAACTTAATGAACAGCAAGAAGCTCTTCAGGAGGAGCCTGATATAAGAAAACTGTCTGAGCTGCGAGAAGCTTATAGAGAAGTGGGCCGAGATCTTCTAAAGCTTCTTTACTTTGTTGAGATAAATGCCATTGGTCTACGGAAGATCCTTAAGAAGTTTGATAAACGCCTTGGCTATAAATTTACTGATTATTATGTTAAGACTCGTGCAAACCATCCTTATTCCCAGCTTCAGCAGGTGTTCAAGCATGTGGTAAGGAGCTCGACTTGAAGATTTAGCGTTCTATTCCTTCCCTTTTTCTGTTGCCTCCCTGTTTTGTTATTTTCTTTTTTATCTGCATTTAATTAGATATTATGATCTTAACAAATTTCATCTTTAGTTTGTCCCAAAATGTGGTAATTATTATTTGAAGTAATTAGAGCTATAAGCCAACTTTGCAGAATCAACTTTACTACTTTGTTCCATATAAGATTTTTGCTGAAAGCAATGTGGCTGAAAAGAAAGGGCGAAAAGGCCATGATTTAACAACAAATATACTTGCAGGGGTTAGGGGCAGTTGTTGGGGCAATATCACGGAATCTTGCTGATCTTCAGGACCGTCAAGGAAGCTACTTGTCAATCTATGACCAGCCTGCTCTTCCATTACAGGTGTTGCTCCTTTATCCTGTTCAGTTAGTTCAATTAGGTTTCCTATTTTCTCCTATGTTTCACAGTTACTTGGTTATACTCATTTTTGGATTTAACTAGATTCCGGGTTTTCTTATCTGGTGTGATGTTCATATGCAGGATCCAGTTATTGAGTCA
The DNA here is from genome assembly GCA_037974665.1 of Ehretia macrophylla. NCBI lineage: Eukaryota > Viridiplantae > Streptophyta > Magnoliopsida > Boraginales > Ehretiaceae > Ehretia > Ehretia macrophylla. The sequence continues at coordinate 7,615,949 of CM075764.1, read as the reverse complement.
ATAAAAGCAGCCGTTGACAGATTATCCCACTCCACAAACTCCTTAAACTTTTTGGCACAACATGCACTTATTATGCAAGAAGAGTTACCTGCTGTTGAGGAACAAGTCGATGATCAAAGATACCACTTCATGTCACTTCTCTTAAACTTGGCGAATACATTTCTTTATATGGTTAATACATATATCATTGTTCCAACAGCGGATGATTATTCTATGAGCCTTGGTGCTGCTGCAACCGTTTGTGGTATTGTGATTGGGTCAATGGCTGTTGCGCAGGTTTTTTCTTCAGTGTATTTCAGTGCTTGGTCCAACAAATCATACTTCAGACCTCTAGTATTCAGTAGTATAGTTCTCTTTTTGGGAAATGTATTGTATGCATTGGCTTATGATCTCAATTCAATATCAGTTCTTCTAATTGGGCGGCTATTTTGTGGGTGAGTCTCTCTCTATCTTACACACCCTCCCCTCTTTACTCTCTTGGTCTGTGCATCATTCATATAGTTTGAAGGAAAAATGAATATTCAGTTTGCATGCATGATCAGATTTGCAATTTTACAGTTAACACAACAAATTACATTGCAGAATGTTGTTAGTATTATTTGTCCATGTAGGTTGTTGGCTTTGTCTAGAGTGAAGGCTTATTAGTTGTAGTTATAGGTCATATATTCGAAGTCTGGTATCATCTCTCTTATCAACTTAGTTTATACCACCATTATTTGCTCTCTTCGTCAATTAAGACTTTTGGACTCCAACTTATTACAGTTCATGGTCTTACTCGTACTTTGATGCCTGAAATAACATAAAATGTGCTTAAGATCTAGTTTTGTAAATTTCATTTTCTTTTTTTTATAGGCAAGAACAGCATCTAGAGGTGACTGAAAAGCATGTAGTTTATAGCTTTACCTGAAGGAAAATTGCAAAAGCGGATGAAGGCCCAAGTGTATACTGAATTCTTTTCACGTGTTCCTGTTATAGTTCATCTGTTGTAGGCACTTCACTAAAATATTCCTTTCCTTTATTTTCCTCCCAACATTGCCAAAACTCTCTTCACAGAAGGAAGAAAATAAGAAAAGAAACAAAGACCACCCATCTTTCTGCTGATTTGACTCGCAAGCTGATAACGCTTGTTAATTGCATATCAGAGCAGGAACTCCATAGATAGGTAATCATACTAGGGAATTTGATGCAACCAGATGATCCAAGAACTTCAATTTTAGGAACATCCTCGTTATCTGTGTTGTTCACACCTGTTTCACTTTTTTAGTCGTTTATGGATGCACACACATATATATGTGCATGGGTGCATGTTAATACGTACCGACTGCTTTATGGCAGGTCTACATTCCATTCTTTACTGGTGTCAAATTTGAGTACAATGTGACTTCTTCCTTGTATATGTGTGCAGTTTGGGCTCTGCTAGGGCAGTCAATCGACGTTATATCAGTGACTGTGTGCCGCTGAAAATTCGTATGCAGGCATCAGCAGGTTTTGTTAGTGCAAGTGCTCTTGGAATGGCATGTGGACCTGCACTAGCTGGGTTGCTTCAGACCAATTTTAAAATTTACAAGCTCACTTTTAATCAAAACACTTTGCCTGGTTGGCTCATGGCTTTTGCATGGTTAATCTATCTTATCTGGTTGTGGATCTCCTTCCGGGAACCTGCTCTTGAGCCAGAAGTGGACCATGGTGCACAAGAATCTAAGGCTGGTAAGTTTGTCTTATTTTCTTTTAGTTTTGAATGAGATTAAAAAAAGAAATTCTACCTTTCTTATGCTTCTTGTTCTGTTTTGAATAACTAACTTGTCTCCTGTTTTCCGATTATCCTTTGAGAAAGCAAATGTATACTGACAACCATTACAGTGAGAAATAACTTCAGAAAACTTTTGATGGAGAGGAAGATAAAACAAAGAAGTTAATATTCCACCGGACTCTTGACTGTATTAATACGATGTATGACTAGTTGTTAGGACAATATGTACTGATATTGCCAATAAAATCATTATTCAGCATTCAGAGTGGTTCATGGGACATTGTTATGTGACACGGATAATTGGATATGCTAATTGGCCATAATTTACTTCCATGATTTGAGCAGTCTTTGAACTTCTTTTTCACAACCATTGACATATCTGGTGATGCGGAAAATAGACGTGATGACTTTGTCTAACAAATGGAACCCCGCTTTCATTTCTCTATTAGTATAAATATAGGCTAAAGTAACCTTTTAACCACTCTCTTAGTCTCTCTGTTTCTCTCACTCATTCTTTATCTGTATGGAGATGTGTGTATGTTATGATTACTTTGCTAATTTTTTAATTTATTGGCTGACAGTAGAAAATGATAACCTTGAAAAGGGTCTTGCACAGCCATTACTATTAACATCAGAAGAGAATCAACAAGAAGACGAGGGTGACCAAGAAAATGATGAAAGTGAGGAAGCTCCTGAGGATTCTCGTCGAGCAGCCAATTCTTTTGGATCAGCATATAGGTTACTGACGCCATCTGTCAAGGTATTGGTTTGGTTTTAGGCTTCTAGTTGCATTAATAGGTCCAAAATCTCTGATGGAGTATGTTGATTTGGTTATCTCATGGGTGTTTGATTGGTGGGTTGAACAATCTTACATTTATCTAGGTGATGATATTTTATATTCCCAATTCCACTATTTATTCTGTCATTCAAATATGCTAGGATTCAATTTTCTAGAAACAGTAGTTATTGAACTGGAGTGGGAGGAAGTATACAAGGTTTGAACCGCAGGTGTTAGCTGTAGCGCATGCTAGCCACGAGCAGATAATAGAGATTGTAAAACTGATGAGAATTCTCTGGTATTCTCAGGTACAATTATTGATTTACTTCATGCTGAAGTACGCAATGGAGATTTTGCTGTCAGAATCTAGTGTTATTACTACATACTACTTTGGTTGGTCTACAAGCACAGTGGCAATTTTTCTTGCATGTCTTGGCCTGACAGTTCTGCCAGTAAATGTTATTGTTGGAAGCTACATTAGCAACATGTTCGAGGACAGGTAATTCATGTTTTTCACATCATTTTTAGAGAGTTGAAGTGTAATGTTGGATGTCAAAGATGACAGATTTTTTTGAAGAATAGAGGGTTTTGTGTGATGATTTAGTACCAAACAATTTGAGTTTATCACAAGTAGTGTACTTGCCAACTCGTTTAGACATAAGACCGATGCCTTCTTTAAGGTTCAATCGTTATGCCGGGCAAGAAATAAATACTACTGACCATCATTGCCTGCGAATTGCACAATATATGGCTAGTGATAATATGGTAATGCGAAGTAACCATCAGAATGAACTTCTCATGCCTCATCTGTTAAGCAGTATGGTTCACGCATGCAGGGAAGTTTTATACATGAATCTGAATATGTTTCAGAAATGTTTTAATACCATTTTCTGTTGTGGATTGGTTTACGTTTGTTAATCCGCAACTCCCATTCTGCTGGCGCCAGCAAGTTCATCTGATCTCGAAATTCTGTTGATAAATCCTACTGATTGGTTTTTCTCATCTATTTGCAGGCAAATGTTACTGGCATCTGAAATTATGGTTTTCCTGGGTATACTCTTTAGCTTTCACATAGTAATCCCATATTCTGTGCCACAGTATGTCTGCTCAGGGCTCATAATGTTTGTATCCGCTGAGGTATTAGAAGGTAAGATCTTAATTTGAGTCGCAGCTTTCTTGGTGAAATTTCTCATAGTTTCTTAATAACACGTTTTGTCTTTATCATAATACAGGTGTTAATTTGTCACTCCTTTCTCGAGTAATGTCATCAAGGCTTTCTCGTGGAACCTACAATGGCGGACTCTTGTCTACTGAAGCCGGAACAATTGCTCGGGTGATTGCAGATGCGACAATAACCCTTGCTGGATATCTGGGGGAGAGTAGGCTCCTAAATGTCACTCTTCTTCCTTCTCTCTTGATTTGCGTAGCGTCCATTGTTGCGACCTGCTGTACCTATAATTCTCTCTATTGAGGTAGTCTCCTGTATTTAGAAGATTCTTCAACTCGGGCATTGTCATCCCGCATTCTTCCCGTCTGCCTGCTCTTTCTGTAATTTGGTAATTTATTTGTTCTTTTCGTCGTGTGCTTTTCTGTATGCACACTCTATATTCTTAGGCTAAATAATTCATTGGTTCAATAAACTGTCATGTTAGCTCCTACCACCTTAAAGAGAATCGAGCTGCTTTTTCTTTTACTTATTTGTTAGAATGGGAGGAAGAGGAAGAGGGGCAGGGATCTGTTTGTAATATTATGATGTTATAAATGATATTTAACAGGGATGAATTATTGATACAATTATAATGAAATGACGTGAAAAGTTCAAAACCATTAAATTTCGCTTGTACCCGGGCTTAGGAGTATCATCTTAGCAAATCAAGACAACATGTAATCATTGTATCGTTGAAACAGTTGGTTGAACTAGCATTTTTTAGCATAATGAGTGACTTCTCTGTTGTGTCATAAACTCGGCTCTCACATGCTAGGAGCCACCGAGTTGGGGGTGGTTGGCGTACAATGTATCATGTCGTCTAGAGTTTCAAACTCAGAAGGCAAAAAGTGAAACTAATATTATAGACTTAGAAATAACGATCTTATTATATAAATTCATCGGTCTAAACTAATTTACTCAAGTTATTATTCAACATTCACTTATTTGGGACGTAATAATCATACTCTAATAAGGATTTGACATCATTGTTAGGATTAAAATCACATTGGACCAAACATTGCTTTGAATTTTATTGTGTCACGTCTTAGGCTTAACTGAAATAAAGCATAGTGACGTGTAGCTTGAGATTGAGAAACAAAGAGGATTTAACAGGGGATGGGTTACATATCAATCATTATTCCAATCGTAAGAAATGCAGAAGGGAGGTTTAAGAGTCTTAAATGATTAGGGATATTTCCATTAGTGTTTATCGTGCATTGGATGCCAACTAAACTGATTGGACAGTGTTGATACATAATACACCACAGAACCTAAACCAAAGATCAACGTCAATTCTGGTGTTTTGAAATATTTGGGGTTAAGAAGCCTTTTCTTTTCCCATTATCAACAATGTAATGATGTTATAACACTACCAAAATTGAAGGCACGCGCAATCGGATACGAATAGCCATATGACTTCGAGAGAGACGGGGTGCCTTCGCGCAATAACCAAGTCCACGGGGACTGTGTACCGAAAACACAATGCAATTGCCCCTCGGTCGCTCTTTTTTTGATACACGATATTAGTTTTATCGAGATAAGTGAATCAAATTAAACTAAACTAAACCTATGCTAGGGTCGGATTGGTTTTTTCATGATAACCTATACAAAAATAGCAGCATTAGAATCTCTGTACTCGTCAGAAAATCTGTAACAGCTTTTGTCACACAAATCAGTTTTGGCCTTCAGATTATTTTCATTAAAAAAAAAAAAAAAACCCATGTTCTATATCTTTGTTTTCTGCCGCATGCGTAGATAAGTCTCTTCAGTCCAAGTGCAATGGTTTCTCTCTCTCGCGATGTATTGCTCTTCAATAGTTCAATTGTTGGATTAACTGTTCCAACAGAAAGAGTGAAGAATTTTTATCCTTGATTATACTTTTTCCCCTTTCCAATTCGAAATATTGTTATGAATATGGTTAGAGCAACACCATTTTTATTATGAATTCGTTCAACTATGTATACCTTTTCATCAAATGCCAAACCGGTAGAAGATTCTTACTCCAAGCCGTATTATGTGTCCTGAAGTTTGAGTTAAGATCAGAGGGTTTCCTAGGACGGCTTGTCCACCTGCCGTGCACAATAACCACCCGTACACAAAAATATGTTCAAAGTTACTTCATGTCATCACTTCAGTGGGAATTTTTTTGAAGAATTTGCAATTAAGGAAGAGTGTAGTAAAGGTAGATCTAGAATTTCTTTCAGTGGAGATTATAATATGTAACTTACATATTACACGTATATTCTCCATAAAGGAACTAATTTATTTTAAATATTTTAAAAAATATGTATATTTCTTAAAAATCAAGTTAGCCTCTACTAGGGAAAGAAAAAAAAAACACTAATGTATATATGAGAACTAAATTGTGTTTAAGCAAGGGTGTTAGCTTGTTCATTTTTTGTGTATAAATCAACTAGATAGCTAATAGGCCCCAATAAACTAGATCCACAAGGGGTGAGGAACTTTTTGGGACTAATCCCGATAAGTTATGTATTTAATTAACTTAGATCATGCCTTTTCTAAAAAGGATTATATATTCTTCATTTAGGTAACGTTCCCATTAATAGATGATTTGCCTGGTACGAGAAGGATTAGAATTGCGTCTGAGAAAATTGAAGGAAGCTTGAAGAAACCAACAAACCATCTGCAACTGGCATTGCTACTTCTTAAAGGAAACAAAATATGGATGGAGTAAATAAATTAACAACCTTATGTTTGATTTTACTTTCCCCTTTTCCAAGTCGAAATATTTTTAGGTCTAAAATATAAAAATGAATGTGGCTGAGTACATATTAATATATGAACGTCGGTGAAGCAACATTATTTTAATTATAGATTTTTGTTGAAAACAATAAATAGTATAATAAATCTTTCTCTAACCATTTAAATAATTTTAAATAAGGTAATAATTAAATATTGTATAAGAATCCAATCAGGGCCGGCCCAAACCCTGGGCTAAGGGGGCCTGTGCCCAAGGCCCTCTTACTCCAGGGGCCCAATTTAAAGAAATTACTTTTTTTTTTCAAATAAAAGTCTATCCTAAATTAGTATCCTTTAATTGAGACTAAGAGAGCTTTAGAGTCCTAAGGCCTACTCATTAAACGAGTAGACTTTCATTAATAAATTAGTTGTGACTCTAAGGCCCCATTGGCCCCAACTAACAAAATTTTTAATTTTTTTTATAATAATTGGTTGGGACTCTATCTTTTTGTTAACTTGTAATATTATGCTATTTTATAATTCTAATTTTGGTATTTTTTTATTTGTAGTAATAATTTTAGTAGAAAATTTAGAATTTTTTTATTGAGAAAAAACCTAATTAAAGGCTCTCATTTAGATGATCGTCCAAGGTCCTCAAATCATTTGAAACGACTCTGAATCCAATCAAGAAAAGATTCTAGTACAAAAAATATTTGAGGTTGTTGTTACCGGATTCAGATCCTCTCATATTAAATTTATTCTCATAATATTATGAGAGGAAAATCTTAATCATTCATATTATTATAAGACGTCTTAACTATCTATTTAAGTCATTCATTTAAATTAAACTCTTCTCTTTTTTAGGTTAATATTTTTGCAACCTTTTCTTTCTCTCCAATTACCCACAACTAAGATTTATCGGCAATCTCTTCAAGCTTCCTATTTTTCATTAAAAAAAAAAAAACTCATTTTCATCTCTATCTTCTCACTCTACCTACTCTTAGTCATTTTCATCCACTATCAATTTTGCTAATGAGCAAAGGGTTTCAACTAAGAACTTTAGTACTTCACATTTTCTTTTTTTTTTCTTTCATCTCTATATTCTCACTCTATCCACTCTCTTAGACATTTTCATCCACTATCAATTTTGCTGAAGGATAAAGGGTTTCAACTAAGAACTTTGTACTTCACTTTTTTTTTTTCTTTCATCTCTATCTTCTCACTCTGCCCACACTCTTAGTCATTTTCATCCACTATCAATTTTGCTGATAAGCAAAGGGTTTCAACTAAGAACTTTGGTACTTCACTTTTTTTTTTTCTTTCATCTCTATCTTCTCACTCTATCCACTCTCTTAGACATTTTCATCCACTATCAATTTTGCTGAAGAACAAAGGGTTTCAACTAAGAATTTTGGTACTTCACATTTTCTTTTTTTCTTTCATCTCTATCTTCTCACTCTACCCACTCTCTTAGTCATTTTCATCCACTATCAACTTTGTTGAAGAACAAAGGGTTTCAACTAAAAACTTTAGTACTTCACATTTTCCTTTTTTCTTTTTTCAGCTCTAAAATTTTTTTTTTCCTTCAGTTTTTAAGCTTACTGATTCTAAATTTTATTTTATTTTTTCATTGTCATCCTCGTATGTTAGTCTTTTCTAATATATTATCCATTTAAAATTCTAAAATGTAAGATATTAGATTATTAACTATCATAATCGTGCAACTTTTTTTTATTATTTTGGTTGGTAACAATTGCTTTGTAGAAGCTAGCAAAATCAAGAGGACCTGTTGACCCAATAAATCAATGATAAAGAAACATGAAAATTAAAGCAAAATAGAAGAGACCCAAAAAACAAATGAAGTCTTGATGCAACCAAAGAGAATTCTGATCCGTCAATTTAGCCGATGAAAATAAACTAGCAAAATCAATGATATAAAAGATCTATCAGCAAATTTCAAACATCTCATTTAGTGAATAATTAATTAGTGTTTTAATTGTTATTAGTCGTTTAAAAGTCGACAACAACAAATTGACATTACATATTTTTAACCATTAGACTGAATATGAAAACAAAGAAAAAAGCAAATATAAAGTTGAAAAAATGAAAAAGAAAAAAAGAACGTGAAGTATGAAAGTTGTTATTCGTTGAGAGTTTTTGTTCTTTAGCAAAAATAGTGGATGAGAATAATTGAGAGAGTTGGGTAGAGTGAGAAAGATAGAGATGAAAGTTCTTTTTTTGATGAAAAACTGAAAGCGGGAAAGTGAGGGAGAGAGGAGAAAACATATGAGTGATAATGAGAGGGAGAAAATGTTAGAAAAGTATTTTGGAATTAAATCTAAAAAGGGAAATATTAATTTAAATTAATGGTTGAGATGACTTATAATAATATAAATTGTTAAGATTCCTCTCTCACAATATTATGAGAGGGAAGTCAATATGAGAGAATCTAAACCCGTTATTACCCCTTTAAAAAGAATATATTAACGTACAAAATACAATTTAACTTGTGAGAAAGTGTATTTAAGACAACAAATAAATTAAGATTTTTATGACTATAAATTAACTAACAATTTCGTTCAACTGTTTTCACCCCTTCATAAATGCCAAACTAGTAAAAGGTTGATCCAAAAGTTTCTGATGAAACATCTAAAAATGTATTTTTATCTATGTCCTAAATGAACATAATTAGATATAAAAAAAGACTCTAGATGATAATGCAATCATGAAAACAGATACAAAAAGACTCTTGAAAGCCTTGAAATGTTAAACAATGTGCTCGTGGATTCGATCCACTATAGTAGCTCAAGAATGTCCGGGTACAACAATCTTTGTCGCATCTATCTGCGCATGGACCTAAATTCGAAGCACATTGTGGTTTCGGTCTTGAGGGTCCAGACCAGGGTTGTCCACATGCACCTGCCAACCAAAACCCACAGAGAAAGTTATGTTCAAATTTTGTTTTATTCTTTTACGATCGAAAACTCTTTGTAAAAAGTTTTTTAAATTTACACTAAGGACACATGATTTCACCTTAAAGCAGCATAGTCCATGTCTTTTTTTTTTGGCTCAAGACATGATCCATGTTCAAAGTTAATTACTGTTGGTCATCGTTTTAAAGAGAGAAAAAAAATTAAAGAATATGCAATTAAATAAAATGGCATACAATAGGCCATGAATTATTCTTTTTAAAAATTCTTCAAGTAAGTAGGCATTTTCTTAACTTCTCCCTCGAGATTTACAACAATTTTGGAACTTTTCAAAGTGGGAAAGAAATTCTACCTGAAATAAAAATTAGGATAAGTAGGATGCAGATGGTTCGGGAGAGAATTGCCATGTCCTGTGGGTGATATGAGTAATAGATGATGTAATATCGGAGAATATTTAAAGAAAATGAAAGTAATTGAATAAGTTGAAACATAAACTATTGATTTAAAGATGGAGATAGTGAATTTAGTTGCAAATAGTTCACTTAATTGAGGGACGTTATGCATTTCAGTGGCGGGATATTAACAAGTTACTTTCAGTTATTGATTGATAATTTTGGTTCCCAATTAACACGAGTGAACCATTACTGCAACGGACTCACCTGCTCACGTTAGCTCACTAACAAACTCAACTAACTACAACAGCAATCAGAATGAACGAGGCTCACGCACAAAGAAAACCCCAAGCTACCTGGCAGATTATGTGACTCCATGTAACAGAAACCAATATAAGTAGCAGCGAGTAACGAGTGAAAGGCATCTGAGATCCAACAATTGTCTTTTCATTTTGTTAATTTTCTTGGGTAAATAGCACCACAACCCCCTGTGTTTTAGCAAAAGTGCACATGACCCCCCTGTGATTTAAAAAGTGCACTGGACCCCCCTGTGGTTTCAAAAGTGTAGCACTACAGACCCCTCCGTTAAAAAAATCGTTACTTTTAACGGAGGGTGTGTTACACGCGTGTTTGGTGTGATTTTTCATGTTTTTAGGCTTAAATTATTACTTAATTGGACAAAAATGCCCTTATATATTTTTTTTTTCTTTTTTTTTTCTCCCAATGCAATTTTCACCAAAAAAAAAAAAAAAAAAAAAACCATCTTCCTCAAACCACCGCACCCCCCCACCTCTCCCACCCCCCCTCCCCTCCCCTCCCCCCCCCCCCCCCCCCACCCTCACCATCCCCACCCCCACCCACCCCACCATCACACCCACCTCGTCACCCCACACAGACACACATACACACACACACACACAGACACACATACACACACACAGTAAAAAACACACATACACACACACACACAGACGCACACACACATACCTGCAAATCTTTATATATATATATATGTGTGTGTATGTGTGTGCGTGTGTATATTATATATATATGTGTGTGTACGTGTGTATATATATATATGTGTGTGTGTGTGTGTATATGTGTATCTCTGTGTGTGTCTGTATGTGTATGTGTGTGTGTGTGTGTGTGTGTCTGTGTCTGTGTGTGTGTGTGTGTCTGTGTGTGTATGTGTGTGTGTGTGTGTGCGTGTATGTATACGTCTGTGTGTGTGTGTGTGTGTGTAAACAAAAAAGAAAAGAAAAAGAGAAATAAAAAATAAAAAATTGAAGGGCATTTTAGTCTTTTTATACAATTCAGTTAAATTTGTTGACGGAAAATTAGGGAAGGGGTGCGTGTGCACGGTTTGAAAATCATAGGGGGTTCCGGTACACTTTTTAAACCACAGGGGGGTCATGTGCACTTTTGCTAAAGTATAGGAGGTTGTAGTGTTATTTACCCAATTTTCTTTCAGCTTTATGGGGAATAGCTCCACGATAGAGTTCCATGGAGAGAGTTGAGAGAGTTAGCTTCTTTGTTACTTCTCTTGATTTCTCTGAATCATCAATAAAATATTTTTAATCCAATTTCACCTACAACTCTGTTCCAATTGGTGCTTTCATTGCCCTTCTGCCATGGCTGAAACGAGTCACTCCAAAAAGGTCGATGATATCCTCCAGCAACTCACCGCCGCCTCCGCCACCCAATACCAAATCCTTCAACAATTAGCTTCATCTGCCTCTGACAATGACCACCGCCTCAATAGCCACCATGATACCCTCTGCGATTTAGCTCTCAAATTTACCACTCTCGACGGCAAATTCGATCAACTACTTCGTCGATTGGATAAATCCCCTCTTCTTTCAGATCCGCCACCATCCTCTTCCATACCTCCACCACCAATCGTCCCCATAACTCCGCCGCTTAGTTCGATTTCTGTTTCCGCCATTCCTCCTCTTCCCTCCCCATCTAGCTCTACACCACCGTCCTTCACTCCACCACCACCACCTCAACCCATTACTTCCTTCACCCCTCTTCCGATTCCCGATTTTCAAAACTCCAGATCCATGCGCCTTGATTTTCCTCGCTTCGACGGTCTTGATCCTTCGGGTTGGATCTTCAAAGCGGAACGTTTCTTTGTTTTCCATCGCACTCCCGATGATCAACGCCTCCTTATATCCTCTTTTTACATGGATGACAAAGCACTGGCATGGTTCCAATGGATGGAGCGCAACCATCAGTTTCCTTCATGGAACCATTTTACTCGTGCTCTTGAACTCCGTTTCGGACCCACTGAGTTTGAAGACAGTTCCGGTAGCCTTGCTAAGCTTACCCAAACCACCACAGTCAAGGCTTACCAGTCTATGTTTGAAACGTTGGCAAACAGGACTATGGGCCTTCCACCATCTTTTCTTGTAAGCTGTTTTGTTGCAGGCCTTAAGCCCGAAATTGGCCTAGAAGTCCGAGCCTTTCAGCCTACCACTTTAAATCAAGCGATTGGCCTAGCCCGACTTCAAGAGCAAAAACTTCACTCCAAAATCTGTTTGGGCTCGTGACCTGCTTTCCACTCCAACCCATTCCACAGTTCAACCATAACAACTAGTCCCAGTTCCCCATTTCCTCGTCCACCAACTTCAAGCCCATTACAGCCTCATTCATCACCTTCACCGATACATACTATGTCTTCATCTTCTTCTTCCTCTCTTAAACCATCTCCGTTCTCTTCTCCCTTAGTCAAAAAAATTTTGCCAGTTGAAATGCAACTTCGCCGCGAGAAAGGTCTGTGTTACTACTGTGATGAAAAGTGGTCCTCACGACACCATTGTCGTACCCCACCTCAACTTTTTGTCCTCGATTCCATGTCATCCGAGTCCCCCGCATCTGAATCTATACCAGAGGATGATGCCTCCTTGGCCGAACAACTCCAAATCGCCGAAATCACTTCTTCTCCTGATATTTCCCTTCACGTATTCGCCGGTCAACCCTCTCACCATACTCTTCGATTCATGGGCTTTCTAGCAAGTCACGATATCCAAATATTAATCGACGGTGGCAGTACACACAATTTTATTCAATCTCGCGTCGCACATTATCTAGGACTTCCTGTAACCCCGTCTCCACAGTTCTCTGTGTCTGTCGGCAACGGAGCTAAACTCCTCACGGAGGGTTGTATCCGTCACGCTGAAATAACCATTCAAGGTTTTTCCTTCTTTACAGATCTTTTCGTTCTGCCTCTCCAAGCTTCCGACGTTGTTTTAGGCACCGCTTGGTTATCTACCTTAGGTCCCGTAATTCATGATTATCAAAATCTCTTCCTAGAATTCACTCAAAATGGCATTCCCCTCCGTCTCCAAGGTCACATCTCGCCGCCTATTTCTGTTATTCCTTACTCTGGTCTTCGTCGACTTTCACAGGTTAATGGGATTGCCGCCTTATATAGCTTAGATATGTCACTTTCCAACCAACCTGAATCATCCCCCATTCCTCCACCCATTCATGAATTACTCGCACAATTTTCTGCCATTTTCACTTCCCCCAAATCCCTTCCTCCTAGTCGTGAATGGGATCACCATATCCATTTACAACCTCATTCCACTCTCGTCAACGTATGCCCATATCGCTACCCCCACTTCCAAAAGGCCGAAATGGAGAAACTCGTTTCTAAAATGTTGCAGGAGGGCGTGATTCGCCCAAGTACCAGTCCATTTTTCTCCCCAGTCCTCTTGTAAAAAAAAAAGATGGTTCATGGCGTTTTTGCGTTGATTATCGCACCTTAAATGCAATTACCATCAAAGATAGTTTTCTGATTCCTACTGTCGATGAACTGATTGATGAACTTCATAGGGTAGTTTACTTCTCAAAGCTCGACCTCCGTGCCGGGTACCATCAAATTCGAGTCCATTCTTCGGATATTTCCAAAACAGCATTCCGTACACATGAAGGTCATTACGAGTTCCTCGTAATGCCCTTCGGCCTGAACAACGCTCCATCAACTTTCCAGGCGGCTATGAATTCCATTTTTCTAGCTCACTTGCGTCAATTAGTGCTTGTGTTCTTTGATGATATCTTGATTTATAGCAAGACTTTTGATGATCATTTAATGCATTTGAAACAGGTCTTGCAGCTGCTCCTTCAACATCAGTTTGTTGCAAAGTTGTCAAAGTGCACTTTTGGGCAGACCAAGGTTGCTTATCTGGGCCATATTATCTCTGCAGCCGGGGTAGCAATGGACAACGAAAAAATTTATGTTATGTTGCAGTGGCCCCAGCCTTCGAATGTCCGTGAGTTGCGAGCTTTCTTGGGCTTGACGGGATATTACCGTCGTTTTATTCGCAGTTATGCAACCATTGCTGGACCCTTAACAAATCTGCTCCGTAAAGATAATTTTGAGTGGTCTTCTTCAGCCACTAAGGCTTTTGATCAGTTGAAACATGCCATGACGACGGCACCGGTGCTTTCACTACCCGATTTTACGAGCCTTTTTACTGTTGAGACTTGTGCATCCGGGGTCGCTATTGGTGCGGTTTTAACACAAGCAGGCCACCCAATTGCTTACTACAGTAAACAGTTATCACCCCGCATGCAAGGCGCTTCTACCTACCATCGAGAGATGTTCGCCATAACTTTTGCAGTTACAAAATGGCGACATTATCTTCTGGGTCATAAGTTCACTATTATTACTAATCAACAGAGCCTTAAAAATCTCACAGATCAAACAATATAAACCCGTGAACAACAACAATGGTTAACTAAATTGTTGGGGTACCATTTTTAGATCCGATACCAACCCGGTAAACATAATCTCGTGGCTGATGCATTATCTCGACCACCGGCAGTTGCCCTATTTACTATTTCAGCCCCAATTTTGGATATTCTTCAAGATGTTAAGACAGCTAATGATACTGATTCGGAGCTGGTCCAATTACATACCAAACTCAAGGAGGGTCCGACCGCCTATTCACACTACTTTATTCACAATGGTATTCTTTATTACAAGCATCGCTTATTTGTTCCACTTTCTATGCGCACTTTAATCTTACAGGACTTTCATTCATCACCAATGGGAGGGCATACGGGCTACAACCGCACCTTACAACTCCTACAAACAACATTCTATTGGCCCAGTTTGCGCAAGGATGTTAAGACTTATATTCAACACTGTCTTACTTGTCAACAAGCTAAGTACATGAATACATCCCCTGCCGGCTTGTTCCAACCACTGCCTATTCCATCGCAGGTCTGGGAGGACATTGCGATGGACTTTGTCACTGGTTTTCCAACATCTAACGGCAAGACTGAAATTTTAGTGGTTATTGATCGCCTTACCAAATTTGCCCATTTTGTGCCGCTGCCTCATGCTCCTACCAGTGTTATGGTGGCTGAAAAATTTGTATCAGAAGTGGTCCAACTACATGGTTTTCCTCGGACTATTGTCACTGATCGTGACCCTTTATTCCTCAGTTCATTTTGGCAAGAACTCTTTCGGCTGCAGGGTACAAAACTCGCCATGAGCTCAGCATATCATCCCCAATCTGACGGCCAAACCGAAAATCTTAACAAAACATTGGAGCTTTATCTACGCTGTTTTGTAATGGACTCACCCAAGCAATGGGTCAAATATATACCGTGGGTAGAATTCTGGTACAATACCGCCCATCATTCGTCAATTGGCATGACACATTTTCGTGCTCTTTATGGTCGTGATCCTCCATCGTTGCTTCACTATATGCCTCAGTGCACCACTAATGCAGCGATAGATATTGAATTAGCGACACGAGATGATATCTTGAAACAGCTTAAGCTCAATTTATCACTTGCCCAAAATCGAATGAAATCTCAGTCAGATAAGAAGAGGACTGACAAAGAGTTCCATGAGGGTGATTGGGTACTAGTCAAGTTGCAACCTTATCGGCAGCACTCAATCCGAGGATATACCAATCAGAAATTGAGTCTTCGTTATTTTGGTCCCTATAAAATTGTCGCTCGAATTGGCAAAGTTGCTTACAAACTACAGCTTCCCGCCACAACTAAAATACACTCGGTCTTTCACATATCGCTGCTAAAGCAGTTTCATGGTCTGCCTCCAACTTCAGCGCCACAGCAAGAAACTGCACCAGTCCCTACGTTGCCCGAGCTAAAACCTTTCAAAGCCTTGGACTCTCGTGTAATCATTCGGCCACACAAGGCTGTTTCTCAACACATCATATAATGGGATAATCTGCCCATCTCTGAGGCAACATGGGAAGATATAATTCCATTTAATACAGCTTACCCTTCCTGGAACCTTGAGGACAAGGTTGCTCTTCCACAGGGGGGCATTGCAACGGACTCACCTGCTCACGTTAGCTCACCAACAAACTCAACTAACTACAACAGCAATCAGAATGAACGAGGCTCACGCACAAAGAAAACCCCAAGCTACCTGGCAGATTATGTGACTCCATGTAACAGAAACCAATATAAGTAGCAGCGAGTAACGAGTGAAAGGCATATGAGATCCAACAATTGTCTTTTTATTTTGTTAATTTTCTTTCAGCTTTATGGGGAATAGCTCCACGATAGAGTTCCATGGAGAGAGTTGAGAGAGTTAGCTTCTTTGTAACTTCTCTTGATTTCTCTGAATCATCAATAAAATATTTTTAATCCAATTTCACCTACAACTCTGTTCCAATTACTTTAATTCACACCCCCCCCCAAAAAAAAAAAAACTTCGGAGCCATTAATTAAACCAATTAAAATATTTTTGTAATTTAGGTAAAAATCGTTTTCTTGTAGGTTGAATATTGTACTCTCTTGTACGATATACAAAAGATATGTTATAATATCTTGGTAGGCGTAGGAGCAGCCATAGGCGCGAGTTAGATTCAAAACTTTTTATTTGTTCTTGATTTTATGATAGGTGTGCCTACTAATTAAATACAGTGTAACCATGTTATAAGCACAATAATTGCAACAACTTTTGTAATATAAATAATTACAATGGTTAATATCGCACGCTAGGAGCAGGCCAATCCTAGTGTTTTTTTTTTTTTTTTTTTTTTTTCCAATCCTAGTTTATTGTTCTTTAATAGTTCAACAGTTTGATTAGCTGATCCAAAGAATAAAAATAATTTTATTCTAGATTGTACTTTCCCCTTTGTTATTTTAAGATAATGTTACATCTAAATATAAAAGATAATGTGGCTAAACCTATATTAATATAGGAATATTCTGAGCGGAATAACACCATTTATGTCTATAAATTCGTGATGAAAATAATAAATAGTATAACAAAATTGTCGTTTATAAGAAAATAAAAGGAACAAGAACACAAAAATTAAAGCAAAACCAATTCTTATGGTCATCTTCGTAAAGATGCAACAATGAGGAAGCTACTGAATAGCGTAAACTTATACCTAATTAAATCAGATATACATCATCTCTGATTAGTCTCCGACCAAAATAAAAAGATCGTCACTAGTTCATTCTATCCATTAATTCTCTCATCTTACTGATTTTTTATGCAATTTTTTGTTGTTAATTGAAGATCTTTTTTTTTTCTTTTTTCTTTTTGGTCTGTGTTAATTGAAGATCAAAACTACTAAATATGTAGTTTTCAATTAACTCATATCATAATAAAATTTCAACATAAGGGTTTGCTCTTTCTCTAAATTGACTGAGAATGATTACTAACACTGTAAAAGAAGAAATATATGTATATATATATATATATATTATATAAAAGTAAAAGTTTTAGCGAATAGTTTGACTTGTTATTCTAGTATCATGTTGAAGTCCTAGTCCAAAGTCATGGAGTCGTTGTCTTCGGCGTTATGCTAGGGATGGGAAATATATAACTCCAATGTGTAAGTATAAGTTAGTCCAAATCTAACTGCTACGTAAAAAAAATATGTGGATGTGCAAAGTCTAATTTCCTGTATAAAATAGCATGTGAAAATATTAATAAATAAATGAATAATTCGGTCAACTATTTTTACCCCTTCCTCAAATGCCAAACCGGTTAAAGATTAATCCAAAGACTTCTGATGATATATTTAAAATATATTTTTTAGTTATTTGTGTTCTAAATGAAATTAATTACAAATAAAGACGACTCTAGTTCAAGCAATCATGGGTGCAGATACAAAAAGTGTTTTTAAGGCCTTCAAATCTTTCACAATCTGGTTTTGGATCAGCACCACTGTAGTAGCTCAAGCATTTTTTGGCACAACAATCCTTCCCACATTTACCCTCTTCGCATGGACCTAAATTCGAAGTACATTGCGGTTTCGGTCTGGAGGGTTCAGACGGCGGTACTTCAACTCCACCTGCCACAAAAAACCATAGAAAAAGAAAAGTTGTTCGGACTCTCGTTATGAATGTCAATTTTTTTAGAATACGTGATCTCATCCAAAAAACCATAGTGCATGTTCAAAGTTAAATATAAAGTTATTCTTAGATCTTGTTCAAGAGATTGTTCATTAAGCAGAAATAAGATTCAAACCTGCAGGCTTCAAATCATGAGCTTGATGAGTTGAGACTGCAAATATAGGCCATGAATTATTATTGTTTTTTTAAAAAAGAATCTTTAATAATTAAGCTTTTTCTTACCTTAGAACACTGGAGATTTACAATAATAATTTGAAATTGTTTTAGGTGGAAAATAAATTATACCTGAAATGAAAATTAGGACAAGAAGGAAACAAATGGTCCGGGAGAGAAGTGCCATTTTGGTACGAGTAATAGGTGCCAATATCGATTGAAAATGCTAAATCTTCTCGAGTTTGTGAAGACTAGCTACTATCCGATCCTTTATATTGTTTGCAAAAGAAAATCTGAAAGGCCATAAGAGATCTCAAGTATTTGTCAAGATTATTATAATATGAACCAATTTCCTAAAGTGTATTTGATCAAAAAGAAATTACACCAAAAGTGTACAACTTAAATCCATTTGTTGACCCAAAAGATCAACCAACCAATTGAAAAGAAAAAAAAAAAAAAAAAAGAAGAAGAACCCTATCACCAAAAGTGTATTTGACCAAAAAAAATCCAAAATATATTGGAGAAATATGACTAACAAAAATGTGTAATTGGGGAACTTAAGATTATTATAATATAATCACAACCAAATCCCAAAAGTTTATCCAATCTAATTTCTTTGTCATAGGAAATATTATGCCAACATTTTATGTCACTTAAAATGATTTTGGAAATCTAAAAGATATATTACTTCACTTTCCTTTTTTTGGTTCCCTCCTAGTCCTAATCCATTTTACTTGACTTATAAATAGATACAGTGAGATGAATATTTTAGACTTCTTAAGGAACACTACCTGGCCCTCTTTCGAGTATTCCGCAGCTCCCAACAACCAAACAAAAAATAAAGTAGTTGGAAGCCCAAAGGGTTATTATAGCCCTGAAGTAATTGTAGCGTGGGTGAAAAACTTACTCATATTTTGGTTCGAGTCAGTTAAAAAATTAATTTTTTTAGAAGTAAATTTTGTGTTTAACTAGCCGAATCATTCCCTTTAGCTGAGTTCATTATTTTAGAATTAAACACCACCAGTGCAAGCACGTAAAATTATTCAGAAGAAATTTCTTTATTATAAAAGAAAAAAAAAAAAAAACACACACACACACACACACAAAGTATTTGGATAGCCCTTTCTGCAGGCAATGAATTAAACTTGAACATCTATGATTATGACCAATTACTCACCTATGATTTCCATTCTCTTCCAGACTCTTGGATCATGACCTAATATATATCCCCCCTCATAAAACGCCAAATTCTACCTACCATGCAAGCCAGCCGCCATGGTTTACTCCAAAGTTGAGGCAGGCTTGAATAATTTTGCATACACACTGCATTTCTTCTATTTCCTACCAGCTTGGAGCAGTTGTAAGCCATGCCATCATTTGTCAATCAACATCGGTTTGCTGCTTTGGCAGTTTTTCAATTATATCCTTGAAATATTTGGTCTCTTTATTCAATAAAGGACCTACAGGAGAATTGGTATTTCCGTATTGGTTTAATTTATAATAATTACGGAGTCAGGGCTTTAAGGTCAAGTGTGTATTTTATAGTGAGAGGAATCAAAGTATGAATCTAGACAATGAGATGGTACAGTTCAATGTAATAGTTTTTTTAGACCAAAAAAAAAAAAAAATTATAGGTGAGATTGTGTTTGTGCACACTATCATAGACATGATTTATAAAAATATGGCTTTCTCTAATAGGGTCGCTATAATGGTCTTTTAGTCTTTTAAGAAGTCAAATTTCAAAACTTTCGCCAAACAGTTTCCCTATTATGAGCTCCCTGAAATTGGGAGCCCCTATTTTATGTGAGGGTCTTAACAAACATAGAGACATAAAGTGACTCTTTTTTTGTGTGTGTGTGTGTATAGGGAGTGTTGTTGGAGTGAAACGGAAATAAGAAGTTAAAAAATGAATAAAAATAGATAATGGTGTTGGAGTAAAACAAAAATTTAGAATCCCTAAAAATAAAGATCTACCTGTTTGACATTGTATTATAAAAAAAAAAGTAAGAAAGCTGTTCGAATTAGTCTAACACATCAACTCGTGGATCATAACCAAACAATATTGTTTTTAAGTTTTCAAGAGATCCGATCGAGGAAGAAAATTATATTTAACTATTTCCACAATATAAAAGTAGCATCACTCGTTTGCATCTTTGTCAAGATTCACACAAAGGAGATGAAATACTATGCAACTACACTGCACGTGTAATTCTACCATAATTCGCTAATATTCGGCTATTGCAAATTGGTGGATATTTTATTTAACAGATTCAATAAAGACATGTACATTGATGAAAAAATACATATTTTCATCACTTTTTATTATGGTATCATTGAGTGAAAATTTATTATCGTAACTTTCAAGTCGAACCAAGTCTTTTTCCGCTACAAGAGTTGGAGAAAGACCAAAAAAATAAAAAAACTGTTTTTTGTTTGTTCACATAAAATAACGAAATTCTGGGTATATATTAAATATACCAAGTTCTTTTGAGCTAGTCCTAAGCAGATAGGACAACTTCAGGGATCAACAATGCTGTCGGATCCATTCTTGGTATTATCATTGATTCCCAAACTTGTACTTTCCCATTCTCAAATAATTAAGTCGTATCATTTTTAGAGGAGTGTTTCGTCAAAAATTTAATAATAAAGAAAAGGAACAAAATTAATTGTTTTAATGCTGGTAACATTTTTTTTAATATAGCCTAAAAGTTGAAATCGTAATTAGAACTCTGAACAATTTACACGTTAGATGTTACTAGATGTTTTGACTGGTATGGAAGGGTTAAACCACAAACTATCTGCCACTGTACATGTTGCTACTTCTCAAAGGAAACAAAACATGGATTGAGTAAATAAACAAACTACGTAAAGAATGTTTGAAGTTAGCTATATATTCTTCCTTGTGTCTTTGTACATCAAAGAAGTTAACTGCGAGGAAATTCTTAAAATATTGCTTGATATCACCTTCCTAGTGCCTTCACGTGTTCCTCATATTGCAATTTGCATCGGTCCATATCTCAAGATTTTGCCTTATGTTATCATTATGTCACAAGATTACATGAACAAAAAAAAAAGACAATCAAATGTGTTTCGTGTGTGGGCGTCACGAACATGTAGGACTTATATACATATTTAAGTTGAAAAATTAGGTTGAATGGTTGTACAAAAACGACCCAAAAATAAATTATCAGATTGGTAATATGCGTAGGAGCAGCGGTAGGTGAGTTTAATTCAACAATTCATTTATTCTTAGCATACATCGTACTATAGGTGTGCCCCACTAATTAAGCATTAGTACTAATATAACTGTGCAAGCACATCATTTTGACCATGTAGCTCTCTTAGTAGACTCAAAAGTTGGCATCTAATTTAAAGAAATAAATCTCGTGGTATAATATATTGTCTCAATATATATTTTAAGTAGGTTAAGAATTTAAGGATAAAGTTATTCTTAAGACAGCGGGGCTTGCAGTACCTATTAACTCTAAAGTGGAGTTATTAAAGAGTGAGTTAGCATCTAATTTAATATCAAGTGAAAAAAGTCTTTCATTTACAACTATTGTCCTTTATTTACAACTATTAAACTATGTGTTTTTAGCTAAACAATAATATTGAATCTGTCCCTGCAAATGTCAGATATTATTTATAATAAAATAATTTAAATTTAAATTTAAAATTTTTAATTACTCTCGACCGCGTGTTACACATGTATCATTTATTTGTTTACGGTTGAACCTACCTAGTTTTGTGGTCTACTTGATAGTCCGTTATCAGGTTTAAATTCACATTATAACAAGCAATGGCGGCAGTGGTGGTTATACAACTGCTATGTGGCTTTTATGGCTTCTAATTTTGAGATAGTCAAGGCCTAGCTAGATTTTATATTAATTCATATAAAAAAGGAATGTAAGTCTCACTTAAAAAAAAAAAAAAAAAAAAAGAAGTGAAGTTAATTTGCCAATTGGCTGCCCAACATGCTCTTAATTTTATTTTTTTCTGATTGATCCACACGTTTTTTTTTTGGGTTGAAGTCCATATATATACATTGAGCCTGACCACTAACCATGTTATTTCTCTAAAATCATGGATCATAATTTGAACCTATAGATCCTATATCCCCCTTCACGTTTACCATACCATTTTTTTTTGGGTTTTTTGAGTAATAATTAATATTATACTTGATAGTTTAATCGGTGGATCAATTAGTTGTCCTCTTTATATACTAAAAATTGATTTGATGAAATTCAACTACAATCTTGATAATATCATTCGCAATCTATGCCTCTTTAAATTCTTTGAAATCATTGCCTATTTTCCTAAAGAAATAATATAATTATAATATGTATAAAAGATGTTGCACAAAATTGGATCTGATGTTGCATGAAAAAACAAAAGTACATTATTAATCATTCGTAGCAAAGGGTCCAACTGCAACGAGGTGGGGGATATGGGGGTTGGCAGTCAGGCTTATAATTATTTTTGATGGGCGACAGCTAGGTGGATTTGTTACTAACGACAGTTATAGATCTCAAGATGACTTTTCATGTCATAATTAAAAGTGGAGATTTTTTTTATTCTTATTATTTTAGGAGTTGTTATTCAATCAGTCTAAATTGATATTAATTTTTTTATATGAGGTGAACTTCATACACGTATGAGACTCTCTTTTTCTCTTACAAATTAATACTAATTAAAGAATTTTTCTTATTTTAGTTAGGGATCGAAGGTGGGAGATTTTCCAATCAAATAAAGGATCGATGTATGTAGTTATATATCTGTGTAGCTTCTTTTCTTTTTATTTTATCTTCTTACTGTTTATTCCTAATTAAAGAGAATCTTCATGCATACTATTAAATCAAATCAACTCAAATCAAGTTTTATTTTATTAAGTTTGATCGATTATATAGATCTATCGATACTATTTATTTTTGTAGAGAGTTATTTCCTCCATTAATTTCATACAACTGAGATATCGTCTAAGTTTTTTTCTCTAATTCATCTTAGGTCTTATATATGAGTCAATTTTGTACACAAAGATGAGTGTTATAACTGAAATAAATGACTATACTGTATATAAATATTTTCATAAAATTTATAGTTTGGAATGACTTATATAGATAAAGTCAATGAGTTATGCTTTGAGGACTTTTTGTAACAAATTTCTTAATCCTCATTTTGAATTTTATCATAAGAAAATGTTGTCAGCTTGTAATATGCATTGTCCTCAATTTTAAAGATGGCACTGTACATTGATAGAGGCCACACAATGCAAAATCTCTTGATAGATAAACAAATAATTCGCAAACATATTAACTTAGAAGTTTTATCCTAAAGTTGGGCAATGAAGCTTTCTAAGATAAGAATGTTTGGGACTATTATACCTTTATTCCCACCAATATTCATCACATTATTAATCAAACCTAGTTTATCTTCTAAAGAAAATCAATTTATAGTATGTTAGAATCTATGATATAATGATTAGGCTTTTTTCATTTTGCTGTTAATATAATGAACTCTTAAAAGTTGAGTAAAAATATCAAATAATAATATGTTTTAATTATAAATTTTGAATTCGAACTATATCTTTGATTTTCGTAGACCAATTTCTTATCAATAAGTCTTTTTTAAGATAACATATAGCGCTAAATGAATGTTATCTTTGACCACTAATTTATTTGTGACTAGAAAATGAAACGTTTTTTTGGTTTCAATGTTAATACAAGACTTTCAATTATTTGCAAGCAATCACGTTGTCTTCAAAAATTGAACCGGGCAAGTCATATATGATATATCAATATCATAGGTTCTTATTCATCTGCGGGTTGTTTTATGCCTGCTATTATGCGTATACTCCTCCCTGTCTTATTGATCTTTTGGACCATAACTAGGAATAGTTTAGAATCACCAACATAGTTTAAATATAGAATTGATGATAGCAAAATCTTTTAATTAAATAATTACTATAACTTCAATCTGATTAACTCAAAATAATTAATTCAAGTTGTGAATTAAAATCATCAACACCTATTTATCAACTATTTAATACTTCTCCCACTCACGTAGGATATTACACACCTCTCGTTGAAAATCCGATATTCTTATTAGGAGAACACACTCTTAGAACCAATTAAAGAAAGACACTCTTAAGACCAAGATTATAAAAATAATTAGTGATTGGAATCTCAAATTCGCATACAAAATAATTGTTATAAACATAACAAATAATTATTTAAATACCAAATTAACAATTTCTCCATCCGGTACGAGAAATTACACAAACCACTCTTATTATATACTCTTATTCAACTTATTCACGTGATGAGGCCAACCAACTCATGGCCATACTAGCAAAAACCAACGATAAAAAACTCATGAATAAGTCTTTGTTGTGTTTCAAAAAGTAAGATAAAATGGTGGATTTTCTAGTCATGGCACGCGCCTACCAACTATTACTAGAGACTAGTAATTTTTCATTAAATAGTTTGGTCAAATCCAATTTTGTTATTTAATTTTTCATTAAATAATTCTTTGTTGTACTATATATATCCAGCAGAAACATGTGAGGTCCTTCACAACTCAAAGTCTCACCACCTCTCTCTTTTGCTATTTTCCAGGGCTCTCTCTCTTCTTCTTTACAACTACTCATCAAAAGAGAGAGGAGACAACTGTACAATTGCCACTTTTGTTTTTCGATCTCTTCGCTTGTTAATTTGTCTGAAAAATTCATTCATTTGTTGTTTCTTTGAAGCAAAAAAGAGATTGTAGCAAATGGCATCACAAGCAAAGAATGTTGGAATTCTCGCCTTGGAAATCTACTTCCCACCCACTTGCATCCAGCAGGTAAATAACATAGAAACAGTTATATCTTTTCATATCAAAGATTTATTCCTACCATGTCCGGGGTCGGAAGCTGTCAAAGATTTGATTTTTATCAAGACCCACCTTTTTTAAGTGCTTTTTGTTGAGAAAACCACAAATTTTATGTGTGTGGCTTATTTTTCATTTACAATACCTGATCAAGATTCAGATACATTTTTATGGGTAAAGGCGAAAAAGACCCTTTTTGTCGAACTACAAACGTAGCAAAAAGGTTCCCCCTTCAGCAGTTGGTAACGCTTTTAAATTATATCTTATAGAATAGGTTACTCGATTATTACTATATCAGGTCTAACTTGCAATTTAGTAAAATACGGATTTTTACACTTGACCCTATTTTTATTAGTGTATAATCTTTCGTTGAAGATGATTTAAAGCAGTGAAATATGAATTAAATGTATCATCCTTTTGATGATTTTGCTAATAGGAAGTATTGGAGGCTCATGATGGAGCAAGTAAAGGAAAGTACACGATTGGGCTCGGTCAAGATTGCATGGGATTTTGTACTGAGGTGGAAGATGTCATTTCCATGAGGTATTGTGCTCAAGTTTGCATCTTTGATTGCTGTAGCTGGTAATTTACACCAAAAGATATGCTTGAGTAGTTGAATCTTAGTCATAGCACTATGATTTGTGTCAAATTGAGGTTAACAAGAAACTGTGCTTGGCTTGTTTGTATAAATTTTAATGAAGAATTAGTCAATAAGGCACTAGGACTTGATGTCTAACGTATGACTCGGATAATTTGTTCAATTGCTTGTCCTCTACTTAGAGATCTTTGGAATGTTTTTGTAAATTTGGAAATACGTACTTTCGTTTTAGTTACCCGTCTGAACAATGCTTCTGCTAGTTCGATATATGTAAACTGCAGTAGATTGTTTATGTTATGTGAATAAGATTGACATCATGTAAGCCATTTCTTGTATAACTTAAAGGCAAGGTAGGATTAGAACTGCGTCAAAGCATCAGGAGTCTATCTTTCCAGTTCTACTGAATATTGGCCAGGAAAGTGTTAGCTCTCGTTAAATTCGTATGTCACTTGCACCAAGGACTTGAATTGCTGTAAACGTGTATTTGTACTGCTTGTAAATTGACTGAAGCAAAAGTATTGGGAAGTAACGAAGTAGAAGATGGCATTCTGCGTCTTTTTAACAAGGTCTCTTGAAAGAACCTACCAGTCAATTCTTTTTCTTCAGTGATATATTTGAGTACTTTATATAGTACATTTTTCTCTTCTTGACTCTCTCTTATCTTCAGTTTGACAGCTGTTACTTCACTTTTTGAGAAGTATGGAGTTGATGCCAAGCAAATTGGTCGACTGGAAGTTGGAAGTGAGACTGTTTTAGACAAAAGCAAATCAATCAAGACATTCTTGATGCAAATTTTTGAGGTATGGTGCTTAGATCACTTAATACTGCTGGCCTGTTTTTTAATTTCACTTGACACTTTCGTTTGGCTGAAGCAGTGCGCTTATCCGAAAACAAATTATACGTCTTTCTTCATAAAGTAATCTTGCTCTTTCTCGGTGAATTATCAGAAATCAGGAAACACTGACATTGAAGGTGTTGACTCAACCAATGCATGCTATGGAGGAACTGCAGCATTATTCAACTGTGTCAATTGGGGGGAGAGGAGTTCATGGGATGGACGCTATGGACTTGTAGTTTGCACTGACAGTGCGGTATGATTATCATATTTATACATAATATCTTTTTCATCTATATTGTAGTTTATCAATTTGCTGACCCCACCTAGTGGAATAAGGCTTGATTTGGTATCTCTTTCTTCAATCAATTTTCACTTGATAATATTCAGCTTGCAAATTTGTTTGTACTTATGTTACATCTTCCCATGCGAGGCTCTCCTGGCAATTTACTTACGATAAGTTTCATTTGACAGGTCTATGCTGAGGGACCTGCTAGGCCAACTGGAGGTGCTGCGTCTATTGCTATGCTAATAGGCCCTGATGCTCCTATTTCATTCGAAAGCAAATTTAGGGGAAGTCATATGGCACATGTATATGATTTTTATAAGCCCAACCTTGCCAGCGAATACCCGGTAACTCCTCTTTATCCCTTGTCTATTCTGATGTGAAAATAACATCAGCAAAACTCCTTGGTGTTTGTTTCTATCGACCTGGTTCATAGAATCTAGATGTGGCAACTAGGTTCTGCACGTAACAATCTTCAATCTAGGATAATATCATCTGTTCACATTTGTTTGTTCTCATTGTCCATCCACCACTCATATAAGTATGGGAAGAAGTTAAAGACCAATAGTACACACCGAGTTTGTTTGATATAGTCAATATATCTTGTATACCTATTAGGACATTGTTGGTCTTTTAGAACCATAAAAGATGCTTCCCAAGCTTTAATAGAGTCAAAGACTTCCGCACTACTTGTAGAATTGAATACACATAAACAGAGAAGGAATTGTTGATTGCCATATCTTCATATTCTTGTGGTTCTTCTCTATGTTACAATTCTTTCAGGAACTCATATGGGGAAAGTTATTGCTTGTAGGTTGTTGATGGAAAGCTTTCACAGACCTGTTACTTGAAGGCACTCGATTCTTGCTACAAAACCTTCTGTGACAAGTAAATTACTACGAAATACAGTTTACTTTGACTTGTTCAGATGGACTTTGTGTTGATTACCCTAATGTCCTGCATATTTCAGATTCGAAAAATTGGAAGGCAAACAGTTTTCAGTTGCTGATGCTGACTACTATGTATTTCATTCTCCATACAATAAGGTAATTATCCTTTCATTGTTACCTACTCACTTGTCTAATTGGACTAGTGTATAAGAAGCATTTTTCCTGATCATAGTCAATGAAATGCTGCAGCTTGTACAGAAGAGCTTTGCCAGATTGTTGTTCAATGACTTCTCTAGAAATGCCAGGTGGTTACATGCTTTCCATTGTATGGAAGATACTTGTCATGTTGTAAACGGTCATTTGATGGATCTTGTTTCTTTTTTCATTTGCAGTTCCATTGATGAGGCTGCTAAAGAAAAGCTGGTGCCATTTGCATCTTTGACTGGTGATGAAAGTTACCAAAGCCGTGATCTTGAAAAGGTTCATATTCCTCCTAACACACATTTTCTCTTTTTTCTTTGTAAATCCTTAATTTGTATTCTCATTTTTGTTTGTAATGATTCCTATTTTAATACCTATTGCAAATCAATTAAATCCTTGGATAAAATAAACTGCTTTTGACAATTAGATGCAGAGGTAGTTACTGATGAACTGTTGTTGATTCTGCAGGCATCCCAGCAAGTGGCAAAACCATTGTATGATGCAAAGGTGCAACCAAGTACCCTGATCCCGAAGCAAGTTGGCAACATGTACACAGCATCACTTTATGCAGCATTTGCATCCCTCATCCACAACAAACATAGTACACTGGTAAGCATCAAACTTTTTGCACCATGGGGTCTTGTCCTGCTTGATTGTTAGTTAGTGTCTTTGTGTCACATTTTCTGATTTTGCTCTCCTTTCTTTAGGCTGGACAGCGTGTGGTATTGTTTTCCTATGGTAGTGGTTCGACAGCTACAATGTTCTCTCTCCGTCTTCGTGAGGGTCAACATCCTTTTAGCTTGTCAAACATTGCAAGTGTTATGAATGTTGCAGAGAAGTTGAAGGCAAGGCATGAGGTATTATGCTGAATTTCAATTGCTATCTATTTTTGGCTGTGAAACTTAGAATTTGTCTTTAACTTCTCCAAGATGTCATTATAACACTACAAGATTCGTAAACTCTGTAGCCACTTGCATTATACTGGATTAGTAAGAGAGAGCCTAAAAGACGTTATTTTATGCAGTTCCCTCCAGAAAAATTCGTCGAAATCATGCAGCTGATGGAGCATCGATATGGGGCTAAAGATTTTGTGACGAGCAAGGATTGCAGCCTTTTAGCTCCAGGCACCTACTATCTCACTGAAGTCGACTCCATGTATCGCAGATTCTACGCCAAGAAAGAATGTGAAAATGGAACACTGGCCAACGGTCACTGACAATAGTCGGAGCATACTATGATGCCATGAAGTTGGCTGCTGTGGTTTTAGTATTTATCAGCAGATATAGTGATATCTCTGTTGTTTTCAATAGTTGTTTGATATGATAACATGTAGCTTCTTTTGCAGATGAGTGTAATCTTTATTTTAATGGACTCCTTTTCTTCATGGGGGGGTTTTTCATTTGTACGAAGATAATAAAAGATGATCTACCTACCTTAGAAAGTGTAACACTTGTTCCTATTAGACATTGCTCAAGTGAATCTTGGTGTTGCATATATGCATTTCTTGTTTTTTGACATGAGCAACTACAACGGCAACACGTTAGATTTAGTCCGACTGTTGAATCATTTTAATCTATTTTAAGGGTATTTTCAATAGAGTTTTTAAACAGTAATGATTATTATTTTTAGAGATTTTATTGATCAAAATTTATCATTAATGGAGGTCTTTAAAATATTATTTGATAATTTTTGACAAAATCATGACATCATTTAAATTTTGAGTCTTTAAAATAGAACCTAGTTTTTATTTTATTTAACAAATTTGTTGAAGAAAATGGAGATTATACAAGAAGGCAAAAACGGAGTCTTCAAAAAAAGATGTTAGATTGTCTGACATCGTCAGATTTGGAAAAAAAAAAAAGTACAAAAAAATTGAACAAACAACAAAAAAATTACAAAATAATTATTTTTTTTCAACAAACAGCAACAAAAAAAAAAAAGGTAAACATAGAAAAAAAAAAATTCCATGTGGTGGTGGTTTCGCCGGTGGTTGGGGGCGCGCAACGGAGGAGGGGGAGGGGGGCTGGGGGTTTTTATATTTAGGGTTATTATTATTTTTTTAATATATTTATTTAGGTTTTTTTAATTATGATTTTGTAATTATGATTTTTTAATTAAGGTTTTGTATTTAGGGTTTTTTAATTAGATTTTTTTTTAATTATGGTTTTGTATTTTATTTTTTAATTTTAATTTTTTAGTTTAGTTTTTTTGGTTTGGTAAATTTTTTTAGTTTTTATAGTTTTTTATTTTATGTTTTTTTGTTTATGTTTTTTTAGTTTAGGTTATTTTTTAATTGTAATTAAGCTTTTTTTTTTAATTAGTTATTTTCATTCAATTATATAATTAAATATAATTTTAATTTTTTAAATGTTATCTTTGTCGCAATTTATTTATTTTTTGATTGAAATATTCTTTAAAAAAGTTAAGATAATCTAAATAATAATTAATTAAAAAAAATAACACACGAAAAAAAATAACATATAATTAAATTATTATGTAAAATTAAAATTAACACAATATAGAGACTTAATTTTATAAAGACCGTCATTGGGGATATTTTTTTTTATCTTGGTCTCTAAAATAGTTTTTTTGCCTTGATCTTTAAGTGGATCTCTAAAATTGATCTTATTTTTATATGAGTCTCTAAAATGATAGATAGAAGCCCATTATAGAAATTTCATTGAGAATAGCCTAACCACTAAATAATTAGACAGACCATTGGATTTCTTTTTTAAAAAAATTAAATAAATGAATTGTTGGTCTATTTATCAAACTACTTAAAGGAAAACTCCAAGATTTCAAAAATGCCAAGCAAAATAATATAAAACCTCTTTTCTATTTTCCTCCAGACTGACACATTCCTATGACACAAACTGCATACAATTTTCGAACAGAGACCCAAACAGATCCATGTGAGTGAACTTGAACAATATCGGTCTTAACAATCTTAATTACTACAAAAGCATGTCAAAGTGAAAAAGAAACTAAGATTGGAGGATATGGGTGGGCCATGGTTTTTATTTCTTTGTTTTCAGGCAAGTGTTGATCTCCCACCCGACATCTGGCCCCAGGAGCATACACGTGGGGATCTATGTTTTCCACTCTCATAGGCTGAATGGCCAAATATCAAGTGGGAGAATTTTTCTTCAGGCAATTATGCAAACCCAACTTGAAAACGTGAAAAGTTCCAGCTTTAATGCTGACCAGCTTAGGACCTTTGTTTCTTTCAGGAGACAATTAGGCAAGGGAAATGCCAAGGACTCCATTTTCAAGTGGTATCCCTTGATATTTTATTATTAAAAAATCATTTGAACTCATATATACGATTTCCAAAATCATTCCAACGCTGCCTTGTAAAAAAAAATAAAAAAATTCAAGATTCGCTCCTGCCCTTAGGTGTTCTTTTCCAGCCCATCATTGCTGGCGTTAGCATTAGGCTACTAGCGTCTCTCTTTAATGATGTTAGCAACGAGCGAAAATTTTATCATAATATCATATTATTACAAGCAAGATTTAATGAATATAAACTATCTATATTGACGAGGGGGACCCCGAGCTGAGGTATCATGCCCATTTTGAGTTGAGGCGGGCTAATCCGAGCCAAACCCAACACATTCAGCTAATGTCCAACCTGGATGCTGATTCAACCTCACCCCGACCCAAGAAAATCCCGACCTAGGCAAACAGCTGTTCTGATTGGACATAAAACCCTGATGGGACATAAAGTTGCACCGCATTAAATGCTGTCAGGTCCGAATTTAGTATAAATAGAGCTCCACCCCTTCATTTCTGAGGGAACTCGTTATTAAATGCTCTCAGCTACTTCTCCAGCTCAGACATACTAATCATTCGCACACCCGAAAAAAAAATTCAAGGCATTACCCCGCCTTTTCCTTCCTTTTCCTTGTACAGGTTAGGTAACCGACCCGAAAATCCAAGTCAAGAAGCCGACCCAGATTTCCAGCTCGGTAGAAGTAGCTCCCAACATCAACGTCGAGATTCTGACTTCGACAGTTTAGCGCCGTCTGTGGGAAAGAGTTCTTTCTATCACTCTCATCACCACTCATTGAGAAACCATCATGGTACAAATGAGAAGCCACAGTGTACCGGTAGAGGACTTGCCCAACCCAGATGGGGACCTCTAAACCACACAGGTGCCTAGTCAAGACCCAACCCAAACTGACGTTGGAGTGAGCCAACGTATACATTTAGCCACCCAAACCAAACTCCACGACGGATAGAGACCTCAATTCCAGTCTGTCACCGGAGATAAGGATAATGCTGAGGATGTTTGAGGAACTTAAGGAGTAGGTAGCCCAGCTAGCTAGGGACCCCTCGGCTCCGCAAGCAGCTACGCCGCGGCCCGTGCGTCCACAGTTCCGCATCCCAGCCCTAAGGCAAAAACTGACGCAAGACGAAGATGGCATCCTAGAGCCGATGGCGGGACCCGAGGAGGCAAGAGGTAAAAAGGTGGCCCAAGCCTACCCCAAGCAGGCCAAGACCGCGGCTGCCATAGCCAAGGTCATTAACTAGCTCAGCGTAAGCACACTCCCACCTAAGGTATTGGCCATGCCACTGCCCACCGGCAACCGGATGCCCAACCTAGTAGTCTACAATGGGGATGGCGACCCAGCCAGCCACTTGCTCAACTTCGACCACCACATGACTCTACACAATATGTCCGACCTCATGAAGACGAAGACATTCCCGACTACCTTGGTCAGCAATGCCTTGGACTGGTTCCAAAAACTTTATCCCAACTCTATTACAAGTTTTTATCAGTTGGCTGAGGCTTTCCTGTCCCGCTTAGCGGGAAGCCGGCGCACCACCCGCCACACTTCTACATTGCTATTGGCGAAACAACATAGAAGAGAAAGTTTGAGGGCTTACATAGCTAGATTCAACGAAGAGTCCCTCAGAATACCCAACCTGGAGGACTTCATGGCATTGATGGCTTACGAGAGTAGGCTCAGGTCGGACCCCCTCACATCCTCCTTGGCCATTGACCCCGTGGATACTGTAGCCTAGTTGATGGTACGAGCAAAAAGGTACATACACTCGGAAGAAATCTATCAGGCAAAGAGGGATGATAGCAAGGAAAATAAATCCAGTAAGAAGGGAGAGACCTCCCGAGCCCAACCTGGGGGTAAAGTCCAAAACGACCGAGGTAAGTAGCCTTATCAGCCGAAGAAGAACCCCCGGTT
The DNA here is from genome assembly GCA_037974665.1 of Ehretia macrophylla. Classification (NCBI taxonomy): domain Eukaryota; kingdom Viridiplantae; phylum Streptophyta; class Magnoliopsida; order Boraginales; family Ehretiaceae; genus Ehretia; species Ehretia macrophylla. The sequence goes on along the minus strand of CM075764.1, from coordinate 7,582,794 downwards.
CACTATATTCACTCCCCTTAATACCACCAGGGAGCAGATCCTGATGGAGATCCAGCACCAGAACCACCTGCCTCTAGTTCCAAGGATGAAAGGCCGACTTGAGAAGCGCAATAGAACCAAATATTGCCGCTACCATATAGACTACGACTATACCACCGAAGAGTGCAAAGACTTGAAACAGGAGATCGAGGCACTGATAGCCCAAGGTCATCTCCGAAGGTACGTAGATTAGCAGTCGACCTGGAATCAGGATCAAAGAGATAGAGAGATGAGTCCACCCAGGCGCCAGGTTGGGGGCGGATGTTTGGCTGTGATTGAGACCATTGTGGGAGGATTGGCGTCGGGTGGGAAGACCTCGGTAGGTAGGAAGGGTTATGTTCGGGCTGGCAGGAAGTATGGACCGATGCGGGGTCTGACCCCGGAGATGGAGGAGCTCACCTTCTCCTCAAAATACTTGGAGGGGGTGATATTACCTCATGACGACCCACTGGTAATCAGCGCTAAAATAGCCAACTTCACCGTGAAGAGGCTAATGGTGGATACTGGGAGCTCGGCAGAAGTCCTATACTTGAAAGCATTTGAACAAATGGGGTTGGACAGGAGCCAACTCAGGCCATTGAGGGGCACTTTAACTGGTTTAACCGGACAAGCCTACCGAGCTGAAGGGGTCATCAACCTCTTCCTGAAGCTAGAAGATGGAGATAAGCGGGTTTCAATGCAAACCAACTTTATTGTGATAGATTGCAACTCCACTTACAATGGGATCTTAGGTCGGGTGGTACTCAACCATTTCAGGGTCGTCCCTTAAACTTATCACCAGGCCATGAAATTCCCGACCCCGGCCGGCACGGCCACCATCCACGGAGCCTAGCTCTCAGCTCGGGAATGTTATAAAAACTCCATCCGCCCTAAATATCAGGTTGGATGGGGACCAAATTTGCCCGATGTAGTGAGGGATACGAAGAGGGGAAGCCCAACTGAAGACCTTCAAGAGGTGGAGCTTTCCGACGAGACGAAGAGAGCAAAAATCAGAAGTGAACTCTCTGCCGACCTCAATAAAGCCTGCCCTAAGGACTGCTTTCCCCTACCTCAGATTGATCAGATGGTGGATGCCACCTCCGGATTCGAGCTACTCTCTTTCATGGATGCCTTCAAATGCTATAACCAAATCAAGATGGTTTCCGGAGATAAAGAGAAGACTGCCTTCACCACCGACAAAGGTCTCTGCTACTATGAGGTCATGCCTTTTGGCCTTAAGGATGCTGGGGTTACCTACACTCGGATGCTGAACAAGCTTTTCAAAAATCAGATTGGCTGAAATATGGAGATCTATATAGATGACATGTTGGTCAATAACAGAAGGGCGGAAGATCATGTAACCGACTTGGCTGAAGCCTTCGCCGTAATAGAGCACTTTGGGATAAAGCTGATCCCGAAAAAGTGCGCATTCGGCGTCAAGGCAGGAAATTTTATGGGCTTCATGGTCACAGCCCGTAGAATAGAAGCCAACCCGGAGAAGGTTCAAGCGATACTTGACCTGGCACCGCCGACCTGCGTGAAGAACGTCCAGGTGCTCGCGGGCAAGGTCGCGGTGCTTAGCAGATTAATGTCCAGGTCGGCCGACAAGTGTACACCTCTGTTCAAAATATTGAGGAATCCTAAGAACTTTGAATGGACTACGGAATGCTAGAATGCCTTCCAAGAGCTGAAAAGGTATCTAGCTTCGCCATTCCTGCTATCCCAACCTGAGGTGGGGGAGGAACTGGAACTATATTTAGCATGCTCAGGGACAACAGTGGCGGCAACACTAGTCCGCGAAGAAGGAAAGGAGCAGAAACTGGTCTATTATGTCAGCAAAACCTCGCAAGGGGCCGAGGTGAGGTACTCTTCATTGGAAAAACTCGCCCTCGCGTTCATCACGGCCATAAGAAAGCTGAAGCCGTACTTTGATGCTCATCCAATTAAGGTCATGACGGATGCCCCACTCAAATCTATCATGCACAAGCCGAATGCGTCGGGCAGGCTGCTGAAATGGGCAGTTGAGTTGAGTCAATTTGACATCACCTACCAGCCCAGAACAACCATTAAAGCCCAAGTCATCGCGGACTTTGTGGTGGAATGCACTGGCCGAGTTGACCATGATTCGGAGGATGTATGGAAGATCCATGTCGATGGGGCCTTAGGAAAGTCTGGAAGCGGAGCTAGGGTAGTCATCCTCGACCCAACCCGCCATGAGCACCAATACTCCCTCAAGTTCACCTTCCGGCGTCCAATAATGAAGCTGAAAACGAAGCGGTGATTATGGGGCTGAAAATTGCAGCTCAGCTTGGGGCACAAACAGTCGACTTAAGCACCAACTCTCAGTTGGTTTCTAGTCGAATATCGGGAGAATTCGAAACCAAGGATAATGCTATGCTGGCCTACCTCAACAGAGTCAAGGATTTGACCTCAGGGCTCAAAAGGTTCACGATACAGCAAATTCCAAGGGAGGAGAATATGAAGGCTGACGCCCTGTCCAGGTTGGCCTTGGGTGAGAGTTGACCTGCCTTGGTCCATGTGGAAGAAGTCTCTGAACCAAGTATCCAATTAGGGATGCAGGCCGTAGCCGAGCTCAATTTAAACCCAGATTGGACCAAACCAATCATGGACTACTTAGAGAGGGGTATGACCCTAGAGGATGAAAGAGCAGCTCAGAAACTCATGAAATAGACCTTAAGGTTTGTCATAATTGCCGGGCAACTCTACAAGAGAGCCTACACTTGGCCTCTCTTAAAATGTGTTGGGCCCGAGGAGGGAAACTATATACTCCAGGAGATCCATGAAGGAGTATGTGGAAACCACTTGGGTGGCAAGGCCCTAGCTTGGAAGGCATTGAGGCAAGGCTATTTCTGGCCAACCTCAGAACAAGATGCCAAAGAGTATGTAAAAAAGTGCGACACCTGCCAAAGGTTCGCCAATGTACAGAGGAAGCTAGCGGTAGACCTCATAGTGATGATAAGCCCGCGGCCATTCTATCAATAGGGTCTAGATATTATCGACACATTGTCAACTGGTGTTGGCCAAAAGAAGCACGCATTCGTAGCAGTAGACTACTTCACTAAATGGCCTGAGGCCGAAAGTGTTGCTAGAATAACAGAAAAGGCAGCTTGGGATTTTGTGTGAAAAAGCATCATTTCCAGATTTAGGGTGCCAAAGGTCATCGTTACTGACTATGGCAAGCAATTCAACAGTGCATTCTTTCGAGGCAAATATGCTGAGATTGGGATCGACCTCAGATTCTCATCTATTGCTTACCCTCAAAGTAATGGCTAAGTTGAAAGGACTAACCAAATCATTTTACAGGGTCTAAAAACCAAGCTGGATGAAGCAGATGGCTAGTGGGCATCAATTCTTCCCAAGGTATTGTGGGCTTAGCGGACCACCACCAGCTCGGTAACGAGAGAATCAGCCTTCGAGCTGACCTTCGGTACTCAAGCGGTGCCGCCAATGGAGATCAGGTCTCCGACCAGTAGAACCCTCCACCATGATCCACAAATAAACGGAGCATTTATCCGTGAAGAGCTCGACCTCGCCGAAGAGTTCCGAGCTAAAGCTCAAATCAGGATGCTAGCCGGCAAAGCTGCCATGCAAAGAGCCTTCGCCAAACAGGTCAAGCTTAAACCTATTAAGGTTGGTGACCTCGTCCTCAGAAAGGCTATCTTTTTGCCGCGCTCGAGCAATAAGCTCTCCCCGACCTGGGAGGGACCGTACGAAGTCATGAAAGAAATCCGACCTGGGACCTTCTACCTCCGTGACAGATACGGGAAACAATTGAAAAATGCATGGCACGTGGAGCACTTGAAGAGATATTTTGTGTAACGGCCCTCGAGCTGGAATCTCTTGGAAACTTTTGTACAGGCCCCGAACCGAAGTCTTTGCTAAAGGTCCCGAGCCAAAACATTTCTTGTAATCGGCCCCCGAGCCCGAGTACTTCATGTACAATTTCAATACAAACATATTTTGTAAACCAGTGCAATGCCTGACCCGGTCTCAAGTGCCTCAGCTACTAAGCTACTCTCGACTCGAATTAACGTGGTGGCCATGCTTAATTACGAGCCAATAATCCAAGTAAACCAGCTCGGACAAGGTTCCAAGTCAATAATAATTTGATTAATTTTGCCAGTTCGGATTAAGGTCCAACTCGGTATAATCCGACTTCAGGTCGGGACATTAGTTTGGGTCTAAACTCGAACTCAACATTTGTTTGACCAATTTTAAATCGAACTGACGAGTCTAGGTCGGCGATAATTATATAGTTGCCCATTTAACCAGCTCGGATCAGGATGATAATTCATTAATCACTTCTAGCTCAGTTCTTTATATTTAAATTAAGTTTGAAATGTCCATTATATTGGTCCAACCCCACTTACTTAAGAAATTTGCGAAGAGAAAAGTACACATGTACGAACTCGAGTAAAATACAAAACAACCATTTCATTAAATGGAAAATTTAAAATTACAATAGCCCGGCCTGGGCAAGATTACAAGAGCCCGACCTAGGCGGTTACAAAATTTACTTAGGAGCGACAGTGGAGGTAGTGGCATCGGCTTCATCCCCGACCTGATCTATGCCCTTCTTAACAAAATCAATCACCTCATTCGCTTAGGACGTCAGGTCGGCCGGTAGCTCAGGAATCTCCCAAAACTCCTGCGGTGGAGCCTCCAAGATTTCAATGTAATCATTCTTAGTGGCGGGGAAGAAGGTCTTCGCTCTCTCCCGAGCTGCGACTTGGCCCCGGAAGTAGTACTCCAACTCGGCGTACCTGGCCATCGCCCCACCCTCCGTGGCCAACCAGTCCACGGCCTCTTGGCTGGACTTAAAGGCTTTTACCGCCTTCTCCCCCTGTGGGCTGACTCGATCTAACAGATCCTTAAGCTTCACCTTGGCCTCGCGCTTATCCTTCTTGAAGCGCTCGATATCCTTGGTCGCGGCCTCGCGCAGGGACTTCTCCGCGTCGAGCTCCTTTTTCAGCAGCTCGATCTCCGACTCGTTCGCTTTGTACCTCTGGGCGATATCCTCCCTCAAGGACTCTAGCTTGGCTCGAGAGTCGACGAATCACTGCTCGAGTTCTAGGCAGTGAACCTGGGCTTGGGCGAGTAAGCCAGGTGCTGAAAGGATGTGGGACATGGCCTGCACAAAAGAAGACAAAACAATCAGCCGAGCCAAAAAACTTAACCATATCAACACGGTCAAATATGCCTTACCGTGACGATAGCCGTCCTTAGATCGAGCAAAAGCTGCTCCGCTGGGATCGATGCCAGCTTGGGATCACGGGTGACCTTAGCTGCCTCCATCTGTTGGGAGGGCTCACCTGCGTGGCCTTGCCTTTCCCGGAGTACTCGGACCGAGACCGTTTCCTATTGTCAGGGCGGGATGTTGAGCGCTCAGGATCGCCACACTGGAGCTCAATTTTTTGGTCAGGGAAGATGCCGACGTCCCCTTGGAAGATACCTCGGGTCGTTGCCTTTACTCTTGAGGGACAGTGGAGCCCAAGCCAGACCGAGCCGAGACTTCTCCGCTGGCCTCGGTCCTCCTCTTCATTTGAGCATATGCAAGCTTTCTCATATCCGCCATGTCTACAAAAAAACAAAGGAAAGAGAGGTGAGAAATAGCCAAATACAAACTGAAAGAAACAACGGTAGACAAGGAGACGGGGATGTCATGCATTGATCCTGCGAACTGACCCTCTTCTGAGCCAAAATTCGCGTTCTCTTCGAGCTCGGGAAGTAGGTGAGGGTGCTCCTTCCTCAGGTCGGGTTCTCTCCCAAAAAACTTGAATCTCCAAATTTTGTCCCACCTGAGGACACTGTCAATATCTATCAGCATACTCGGCTCGGGTATCAGCACCTTGACCTCGGCAAGTTCCTCTTTTGAGAGTTTGGGGTCATTGTTCACATTCTTCTTTAGAGAGGAATTCCAATCCACCTTGCACCCTGGGTTCACAGCCGGCTCGACCCAATAGTAGTCGTTGTACCAGCCCTTGTTAGAGGAGTGCCACTTGGTGAATATAGCGTTGCCCGCCCAAGCTACGAAATGAAACCACCCTGGCTACTTCGGGTTGGGTTTGCACATAAAAAACTGCCTGAACCGATGCAGGGTCGGCTCTATTTTTCTCTCAAGGCAGAATACATAAAATGCTACCATCACGGCCAAACCATTTGGTGACATCTGACCCGGGCTAAGCTCAAAGTAGTTCAAAATACCCGCGATGAAGTCGGGAAATGGAAGCCGGATGACATCGAAGGTGAGGTCATAGATAGTAAAGTGATCATGTGGAGGATAGCAGGTGGGCTCATTCCGACCTGGAACCTTCAGCTTGTGGTGTTGGTCCACCGACCAATTCCTTAGCCTGGTGTAGGCCATCTTCACCGTGGAATGGCACTCACGTTTGTAACAGACGAACAGTTGCTCGATCCTCTTCACTCGAGCCGACGAACCACTGGCTATAGCTGAGCTCCGAGGTTGGACTGCCCTAACCGGGACTGCTTCAATCGGTTCCGACGTGGAGACTCCAACTACGTACTCTTGAGGTATCTCAACTCCCTCCAGCTGGTTCAATGGCTCATCATCTTCCCTATCATCCAAGTCTCCCAAGTCGGCCAAAGGATCCGCCTTGGCTTCTTCGTGCACTCCCCTGACCTCGATCACTTGGCAATCATCATCGCTCTCCTTAAGCCCAGATTGCCGAGCTGATCCTTGAGATGCACCTTCGCTGTCATCACCGCGGCCTCCATCTGAGGACAATTCCGAGCTCGACGGATTCTCATTTCCTCCGTAAGACCTCACTTCCATTGCTTGGGAATCTTCTGACTCTGACCTCCCTATCCTGTTTACAAATTAAAATATGTACAGGGATAACTAAAGGGAGTTGGGACGTACCTACCACTTTAGTTGTCGAAGATGACCCGATCTAACTGCCTCCGACCTAATTGGCTCCGAGCTAGTGGATTCTGAGTTGAATACCCCGAGAAGATATTTACCGAGCTAAAAGTATCCGACCACTCTGGTTGCCGACCTGAAAGCTCCAAATTTTGTTAGTAAAGTGTGAAATGAATCTCGGATGTTAAGGCCCTATTTATAGGCAACTCTTGTAACCGCATTGGGAATTCCAAACGTCGCATCTTGTCATAACTGTCAGGTGACGTGTTAGCCATCTGAAGGGTATGTACTGTTGACGTGGCCATCCCCACTCTGCCGGGGTCGGGAACCTCCAGCTCAGGATCAACTCCCAAATCTAGATCTCACCCTCTCGATCTCGACTTGGAGGGAGGGATTGACGAGGGGGACCCCGAGCTGAGGTATCATGTTCATTCCGAGCTGAGGTGGGCTAATCCGAGCCAAGCCCAGCACATTCAGCTAATTCTCAACCTGGATGCTGATTCAACCCACCCCGACCCAGAAAAACCCCGACCTCGGCAAACAGCTATTTTGATGGACATAAAGCTGCACTGCATTAAATGCTGTCAGGTCCTAATTTAGTATAAATAGAACTCCACCCCTTCATTTCTAAGGTAACTAGTCATTAAATGCTCACAGCTACTTCTCCAGCTCGGATATACTAATCATTCATACACCCGAGGGGAAAATCCGGGTCATCACCCTACCTTTTCCTTCCTTTTCCTTGTGCAGGTCAGGTAGCTGACCCGAAAATCCAGGTCAAGAAGCCGACCCAGATTTCCAGCTTGGCATGAGTAGCTTCCAACATCAACGTCAAGATTCCAACCTCGACACATATCATTTTATTACAATTGTATCAATAATTTATAACGATAAAATCTCGTTGTGGATCCATGTCCATTGGCAACTGCTCCAGCAATGACCCATCTATCTTCATCAACGTTTGCTCCAAAACCAATAACTCATGCAGCCAAGCAACAACAACAACATTGACAAACAAAGTCTCATTTTCTATTTCTTGTTTTTCTCCTTCTTTCGGCTCTTTGATGTTTAAATGGTAATATCTATGTTTGCAATGTCACTGAACTCATTTATTAATTTCGCAGGATATAAGGACGAAGAGAAAACATATTAGACATCCGCGTTCATGTGCGCGTAATATATATTTAAGAACAAAGAAAGGGATAAAGGATAAAAGGAACAAAATTCCAACTAATTTATTCATTATGAAGTTGATACAAATACAACACTCATAATACACAATAGGCAATCGAGCAGTATCATGTTGGGTGTGGGAAGAGCAACTAGAAAGTGGGGGTGATTGCATCAACAATTCCCATGAGAACTAAAATTAAACAATAGCAGCAACAGAAAAAACAAAATTCCAACATCAAAGTTTTCAAGCTACAGGGGTTTTTCTATTTGGCTTGAACACATACTCTATGAGAGACTCCTTGATGGGCAACATTTCTGGGAATTCCTTCTTCAGTTTGGTGGCATCAAGCTCATTGTTGCTTCTTGGAGCAATTATCACCTTGGCTTGCTCCTCAAGAGTGAAGTTCTTCCATGTGAAGCTTGGGTCGATGTATTCCTTGTACATCTCAAGAATTTCATTGTGGCTGACAACTCCAGGGTTGGTGAAGTTCCATATACCGGTGAGGTTTCTCTTTGCCATTTCAATTGAAATAGGAAGGAGTTCGTCCAAGATTGTCATTGAGTTTGGTATGTCTACCACCTTCTCATATCGAGTAATCTTGGTGATAAAGTTGCGAGGGTTGGAGAGATCAGATGAGATGGGCATTCGGACACGCAATGTGCAGACATTTTCATAGTTTGCAAGCAAATCTTCAACCTGTCAACAACGAGTAACGAGGAATTAATTTTGGAGCAAATAAGTATCTATTACTGTTGACAGTAATCCTACACAGGTCTATTCATCAGCTGGCAAGTACTAGCATCATTCATGTATAAGATGTCACTTTTTCCTTTAGCAAGCTAAGTTACAGACCAAATCTTGCATTTAGAAGATCATTTAGCAATCAGTGATGTCCATTGATCTCTAGATCAGTCAGAAGATTGTGTTAATCACTGCAAACTTGACTAAGCTCTCTAAAGACTAATAATTATATTTACCAATCAGCTCTCTAAACCAAAATTCAGCTTTGGCTAGCTCACAACTTAATAACTATAATAGTGCATTCAGGACACGATTATGATCTCTGAGTGTACAAATCTATCGCAGCCTGTTAGTTAAAACACTGATACATCGTAAGCTTGTTAGTTAAACCAATGATCCATGTCACGGTATCTCTTCCGATCCAAGCATTGTATTGTCTTTCACAACATTGCTTACAACACAAGAACTAAACAGGCAAATCAAGTCAACTCTTCAACCTTTACATGCAACACAACTCAATACAATTATCAAAAGATCCACATCCGAGATCTGAGATCTGAGATCCAACACATTATAAGTCACACGTCACGGCCCATAAGCAAAATTAGTGTTATAGACTTATACACGTTGAGTCAAATGCCTATATCAACATTCACATCTTTACATATCACATGTAAACGTAAGTCTAATAAACTTAATTTCATTACCATCTACACAACCATGCATTATCCCACATCATCATATGCATAACAAATAATTAACCCACAATCGAGATCAACCACATTTCTCCATAGATCTTGCAAAAATATTATCAAAACAATGGACGAAAATGCACAATATACAGTAACACGTGTATTTGTTCGAGGTGCGCGTAAGCTGACTCGCGTCACGAAACAAAATAAAAGAGAAAGAGGGAGACGGGACCTACCATAGCCTTAGTCTTGGAATAGAAGGATCCGATGAAATTGGGCTTATCCTCTTCCTTGAACCCGATACCGGACCCGAGAGGATGACCCGAATCGTACTCAAAAATACAACCCGTAGCATAATTAATCAAGACCAGACCTTTTTCCCTGCAAACGTCAGCAAGCGTCAGCGTGCCGACGACATTGGTCCTGATGGTCTCGACCTTGTGCGATTCGCACCAGTCCACGTTGGGCCGCCCCGTGACGCCGGCGGCGTTAAAGACGTGGGTGGGTTTGACGGAAGCAATATCAGCCTCTAATGAAGCCCGGTTCTCCAACCGGCCCGACCCGTAAACATATTCTATCTTCTGGGCTTCGCAAAGCTTACCTAATAAGCCACCAATCCAGCCGGTTCGACCGTAGATCAGGAACTTAAACGGCTTGTTGGTGGCTTCAGCTGCTGAGCCGTTAGCTGCGAAACCCATTGTTTTTTTAACTTTTTTGTTTGTGAGGAGAGGAGAGGAAATGAATAGATGTGGAAAGAGAAGAGCAAATATGAATCTATACAGTGGGAGAGGGGGGTGTGTCTGTGTGTGTGTCTATTTATAGCATGTGTGAGTTAGATTGGATCTGTGTGTGTTTGTTTTCTTTATTTGTGTGTGTAGATTTAGTTTTTGAGCAAATCACATTTTGCACCTGGAAAGTTTTGAAAGTCCTATTTTGTCTCTAATAATAATAGTTGTAAGAAATTGCTCTCGAGATATCGAACAATTCGAGTTAGATCTATGTGTGTATTGTTTTCTTTATTTGTTGGCAATATTTTTCTTGTCTTTGGGTTAAACTCAACAAACCGAGAAGATGAATTAGATAAAGTTTACGCATAGATGTACTTGAGAGGTTAATTAATTGACAAATCAAGTCAATGAGTGATTTTTTTAGCTTTTTTATATGTGTTTAGTGTTTAAGAATCGATTAATCTCGAAATATGATAGATCAAAATAAATTGCGACAACTAAGATTTCACCTAAATCTCATAAACTATATTTCTTTCTCTATTTACTCAACTATCACCTATATGCACAGATGATTGTATTGTTCTTGAATTAGTATAATTTTATTAATCAATTTGTTGTTAAATCACCAGTGTTGTTAGTAAGCGAAATGAATTTTATATATTAACTCAATCAAAATTTCTTTACAATGAAGTTTTATTTCAATGACCAAAGGATAAATTTGCAAGAAATGTATTTTTGTTGGTGCAAAATGAGGGTTTGAAGTTTTTGTAGGTGGCAAAATGCAATTTGCTTCTTAAGTTGACTTTCTTACAAAATTCGATACTTAAGGTAGGAGCTGAGATGTTTTTTGTTTGGACAAAGAAGGGTTGCTGAGAGAGGAGCACATCTTTTTTGTCATTTTTTTTTTCAAAAATAAATAAATAAATAAATGATGAGGAAATCATATGGGAGGGACACATCTCACCAATGACGCCACAAGCTTTAAGTTGATCTTGTAATAAATTTCGATTTTTATGGTTCTTCTCTTCCATAATTCGAAGATTACAATAAAACTTTTTTTAATAACGTTTGTTGTGTGTGGAATCACTTCCATCTTAGGTATACATATCATCTACAATTGCCATAGCCAAAGCTTTTGGAATTCAATGCTAATTAACTCCTAAATTAATATTTTGTGCTAATTTCCTCTAGGGAGGAAAAGTTGGATTTAGGTTTGGCTAGTGCTAGGTTGCTCAAAAAAAATCATAAATCATACTCGATCAACAAACTTAAAACGGATCAACTAAAAAAATATTAAGTTTTAAATTAGTCGACAGTTACGTTAAAATTTTTTATTTTTGAAATTGCATGGATGGTAATTTACAAAAATACACATACAATTACGTAATGAGAAGACAATTTTTACCTTATTTATCAACGAAAAGAATACAAAAAAATAAACTCTAAAAGCAATTCGATTATCAATTACATAAAACCCACAACAACAACGAAAATGGAGAAGGTATATATTCCTCTCAATATCCCATTCTCAGTTTTCCACTCTTTCTCACTCTCCTTTTCTCTGTGTTCCCTAAATATGAGAAAAATCCTAGCCCTAATTTCTATCAATTTTTAACCAAATTGCTATTAGTAAAAATCTTTTTTTTTTTACCCTTTTGTTCCTCTAACTATAAGCCATTCTCTTTTGCTTCTTTTTTTAAATATGTTTTACTTTTTCTATTTTTCGTTGAAATATCTTCTTTTTTATGATAGATTATAGCATTATAAATCAAATTAAATGTTTTCAACGATTATCCAATTAACCTTATCATCAAACACACAAGGAAAATGAAAATTATAGCATACCACAAGCAGGAAGAGAAAGAATTAGTACATATATAGCGCTACAACTAGCCATAAAGAAAAAAAAAAAACATAGAAATTGTTGCCAAGTATGCATGAGACGAACACAGGTCTGTGGTTCCAAAGTAACATGCCTAGACTATGAAAGAAAGTTGAAAAGGCGAAGAAAGGAGAAAACAAAGGCATGGGGCTAGATTTCTCGAGTAGCTGACAGCTGTACAACACCTATATGAAAGTCGGTACCAAAACAATCATGCCTTAGCTAAATGGTTAGATTCTCTTGAATGGCAACAAATGTGCCTGTTATGTTGCCACCCATGTCTGGAAATGTTTCGTTGCCAGGAAGAGGATTCACTTTTCCTGTTCGATCAACTTCTACTGGATACTTAAGCAGATGACCATCCATTTGAGTTACCTCATCAGCTGCATATTGTTTCCAGTTATGCTCAGCCAGTGATCTCACTCTTCTCGCGCATTCAACGCTCTCTGGTCTCTCGAAACAGCTCTCCAGAAATCCAATGTGCTCCGCCCAGAGTGACATTCTATATCCATAGATCTGCATTCCAAGATTTTTATTCATAATAAAATTTGAGTTGAACGGTTAATATTATCTAGCAACTTGGATTGTAAATAAGACCATTTAGCCTAAACGTTCGCATCATACATATAGCAGCATGATCTGATATATTCATATGCAACTTTATCTAGTAGCACTATCAATAGTTTACATCAAGACAGAAGCACAAAGCATGGTCAAAGGTCACCTCTCCATGAGGACTAGAATGTTTGATTGCCCAAGTATGATGAGGTTGATAAGCACCCATTGCAATTTCAGTGTCCCTAGTGCCTTCCAAGGATCGCTGGTTGATGTTTGCAGATCCCAGTATCACGTACTCATCATCAACTATCATACCTTTTGAATGGACATAGATCATGAAGCGCCCGCTTTTTTGAGTGCGTGCCTGAGTGCATAATATATAATCAGTGACTAAAATATCAAGGATGAAAAAGGAAGATGGAATCTTGGACAAGTAGCTCAAATACTAGTTACGCAGATGGGAGAGAAGCACCTGAGGGTTGTTAGCAGCAACACCTTTGGCATCTGATATGGATCCATTTTGCGGAACCTCACGATTGCCCAGGCAGAAAAAGTTCAAGTAATCTTGTGGTTCGTAGGTATTCTCAAGTCCTACCTCTACCAATGCTTTGTAAATTACTTCATACATCATTTGCATTGTGTTATACTGCAGAAAAGAATGCAGTACCAATGTCAGTGCAATATAACTACAGCTAGTAACTAATTCAAAGCAGAACAACTTATGATTTCGTCAATTCTGAAATGAAATTCTGTCTATTATTTCATCCCATTCTCTTCATTTCCTGAACACTAGTTATCTAGTGTCTAATGTAGTGATGCAGATGAAGTTCTTACAGAAGGATCACAGAAAAATTTAACGCTGAGAACTAATAGAAGTGTGTTTGATTAGCAACAGCCATATTTATGATTGAAGAACTAATTCCCATAACTGAGAATTTGATGGAGTCCAATGACTTGAATGACAAAAGTCAAAGGAATTCATTCTCAAGAAATCCTACAACGGCTCTCATGATAGAGGATCGGGGCTTAATTTAATATGGGAGTTGAATTTACCTGCCAAAAGAGTATTCTCTGAGTAGCTGTACTTGTAGGAACACCCTCTGGCCACATTGGAACTACAATATATGCTGCGAACCTCTCATTTGCTCTGATCTTGTTTGCAATCTTGAGAGCAATCTCCATTGGTATCAAATTGTTTGCTCCTGCAAATAATACCATTTTTTGTTATCTTTATCAGATGATGCTCATTTGTTTGTAATGCAGAATGAGATGAAAAAGAAATCAATATACTCAGCAGTAGAATGGAGCACAAAGTACGGGGAGCATTTTCTTGAAAGGTAATATGAAATTCTGTAGTTCTCACCCAAGGTTTTGTAATTGCTCCAATTGTATGATGATCCAAGAAAATACTGATTCTCTATATAAATGAAATGTTGGGCAGCACGAATGGCCTTAACATAGGCAGTATGTATACTCATGTCAATCAGCACGTTCTTTCCACAAACCAGATTCTGTACAATGAAATGCAGAAAATCTGGTGAACTTTTGCCAGCACAAAGTAGCAATGTTGTTGCGTATTATAACAAAGAAATAGGAAATAAAAGTTGCCTGACCTTGCTTGTAGCCTGTTTCGGGTCTTTTGGGAAACCTTTTACCGAGTTGGAGTCAATTGAACGGAAGATCTATATAAAATTTGAAGTTAGTTTAGAAAATCAAAATCAAGCTAGAGAGGAACATGTAATTAAAGTATACCTGGACATGCCAAGCCTCTGGATGATTTTCCTGTAAAGAGGGGGTGTCTTCAACTCCAAATATATCTGGAATTCTGTCAAGTTTGAGTAAGGAATCATCATGTGATGAAGATTTCATTTTCTTAAGCCCATGAGGCTTTGAAGCCCTCAACCAACGCTCCTCAAAGTTGGTCAGGATATCATAGGCAGCTGGACCATCAATTTGACTATGTAAATCATGCCACGGTTCTCGTGGACAACCAGCGCTAGGCCCCTGTTCAGGTTAAACCAAAATATGTGTTGGATCAAAAACTTCAGAATATCAGTCCTTTCATATATGACAGGAAGCTAGGTCTGTTTAGAGGGCAAGACATTTAGCAGTAACTTTCTTTCAGTTAGTCGAATCACAGCTAGTCCGGGAGGACAAGCATGATAACATAAGGAGAGGAATATTAGATGACAGTGAATAAGATAAACTAGAGCGAAAGAGTAAAAAATTCTATAACATAAGGTCTGAGATGAAAAGCAACAAGAATTTTGTTAAATCCCCAAAGAATTACCGTGAAATTAGGATTATGATAGTCATCGTTGTGGACTGTTTGTAATGTGGTAAAAAGTGGGTGTTTTGGAGTATCATATCTGCCCTTGCACAAGTCAAGGCCTCCAACAAATGCTATGATCCTCCTTTTGTAATTACCTGCATCAGCATCTACTATGACAGTCTTCTGATGATGAGTGTAAATTGTTCCCACTTCCTGATAAAGAAAAACAAATTCAAAGGCTTCAAATGCTAAATTCTGAAATCGATCAAGAGCATCAATTGGGAGACAATATGTGCATAGAAAATTATGTTTATGCAGACATAAGCTCAGTTCCTACTAATTCAAGATTATTAGTTGATCTTGCTCTTCCAAGCTATTTGTATATAAAGTTGAGCATGCCATTTGGGATGTGAAAACGGATGACATTGGTGACCAGCCACAATTATTAATAGAAGGGGCCGACCCTGAGATTCAATCCAGTGCTTTTGAATATATACAGGAGTATATATTCCAAAGTAAATGCACTTCCAATTCCTTAGTGAGAAAAGAAAGATAAATTCGTAAAAGTAATAAACCATGCATATTTAAAGTCGAATCAGTCAAAACACATTCACATTTTTGTGTTGATTTCACATCAAGCAGTAGACACCACGGTTATCTCCTAATGTAACTCAGAACGTACAATATATGCAGGAAATCATTGATCATATTACAACTTCAACCGCAAAGTTACTACTAACGTTTGATGCTGTCTGGTTCTAGTATTTCATAATTTGTCATCACTTATTTGTCATTTATAATTAATTTTACACTAATTTCATATTCCTGATCCAGATCAAACATCTATAAGCATGAATTATGGAGCTTCGGTCTCTGAAGATCAAGTTCATGTCAGGGGCAACTGTTCCTGATTGGCTGCATTTTGCATCCCATATTGAAAAACGAAAGTAACATTGATACAATTATGGTTTTGAGGAGATGATAGCAACGTTTGACAAGGTCATCAGTTTATTGAGGAAAAAAATGATTTTATCCAACCTGTTTTTTGGCCCAACTATGTCCTTTTCCAGCAGAGCGAGGGCAGAGCAGCACTTGAACTGAAGAATGCTTGAAAAAACGACGTGTTTCCTCATCATTTGTTTGCATGATCCCATCCTACATTGCGGACATGGCAAATACCATTACAAACATTTCCATGGAGATTTTAATCATGGAAGAAAGCAGCTTGCGGAAGGATAATTTAAGTAGTGCTGCTGAACAAAAAACCATGTAAAAGATATACATTGCACGCAGAAGAGAAATAGAAACTGGTAACAAAGAACAAACATCTACTTAAAAGGCAACCGATCACAAGAACTACGAATGAGCCTGGTCTGAGGGAAAGGCCAACTGCTTGAAATGGCGGCTGAAAGTTCGAACCTTAAAATCAGATAAACAGAATCGCCAGAGGCGAATCTCTAACTTCAGGCCTAGGTTCACCTGTAATTTCACTGTTGGAGCTTCTGTAAATAAGAGCTAGAGCTTCTAAAAGTTTTAACAATATTAAGATGATACAAGTTAATACAACATTAGATGATATATATAGATACTTATCTATCATAAACTACAGCACATGGCAAACGTTTGATTTAGTTTATATGAGCATTAACAGGATAAAGCAACTTGCTATTGGAAACAATCTATATAGTGAATAAATAGATCAGAAGACACAAAAGAAACACTAAATGTTGATTCTTACAGTTTTATAACCCAGGACGCTTCTTGAAGTAGGATCATCCCACACTAGGAGCAGCACCCTCACACCTTCCTGTGACTTGGTTTTGAGAAGGTCCCCCAAGGTGGTACTTTCATTGCCATCATCACGAACAAGCCTAACCAGATGGTAAACAGACCACCCTGTAATATAAATCAGACGACGTGCCTGACTTATGGCAGCAAAAATATCACGCCAGCACTGTCCATGTTGATATTGCAAACCATTATCCAGCCATATATTCGGCAGGCAGCCATCAGGTACATGAGCATCTTGATAAAGAGTAACTCTTCCTCCTCTCCTCAGGGGAAAATAAGTACCAGGCACCCCATGAAACTCATGACCGGTTCCTACACCGTGATAAAGGAGCACTTGCTCAACTGGTGTATACTGAATTGATAAGCTCAACACAGCTCCCGGCTTACATTGCTTCCCACTTGAATTCAGGATAGGGAAAGTGCCTTCAAATTTCACACCTGAGTAAATTTGCTCCACTGGAATACCAACAGCCCCAATAATCTGAGAGCCTACAACATCACTATCTTTAACCACAAAATGAACCTCTGCAGCATGATGTGCAACAGGAACATAAAAATGCTGCTTCCAAACAGGATTTTCACTATTGCTAATCACAAAAGTCCTACCAATCACAGCATTAGATACTGAAATCGTAACGTAGGGATCACTTGTTATCTTCTTAGACGTGTTCCCTTCAATCTTGCTACTAAGATTTCCTGGCAATTTTCGAAACATGTCACCTAACTTGTTATGAAACATGTCCATGTTTGGCAGATTCTTGGCTTCCATCACCCAAATATCTAAATTTCCATGCAACAAAAACACCCTAAGGGACCCTGTAGAGGTCTTAAATGGCACAGCTTGTACACCCTGCCCGTGTGTGGAGCTCTCAGACATTGAATCAGAGTAAAACAATTGAGCCATGCTGATACCTTGCTAACTATCTCAAATTTTGATATCTTAAAGTTTAAACTACACTAACACCTTAAAACTACGAAGTCAACGGGCAAGAACTTGTACACTAGTTGACAAATCTCAACCAAGTATAATTCAGATAAATAGATTGCTCTATGGAAGCCTTATTTAACCTTAAAAAGATCAAAATTAACTGGTCTGCAATTATGGAACATGTACATATATATATATATATATATATATATATATTTGTATAATTTCCACCAAAATGATTAAGAAGTTCTTCCTAAAAAGGCTGCAAAAATGTCCATAAACTGGCCAATGAAAAACAGAAACTTTAACTGATCAAAGGGTGAAGAACAAACAAGAAAATGCACCAGGGTGAAGCTAAAAAATCCCAGAAAAAAATGATAAAGAAAGCTTTGGTAAGGAAAAATGAAAACTACCCAAGTGAGTGATCTGAATCAAATGTAGCTTTTGAGGATTTGAAGATGTAAAAAGATTGATTTTTCAATTAAAAAAAAAACCTTCTTGAAATGTGAAAAAAAGAGTTGAATGAGCAGAAGTCCTTAAAGATAGAAGGATGGAATATCAAGAGAATGGAAATGTAGAGAGGTGGAAGATGTTGAAAATGAGATGGTGTTGAATGAGCAGTAGTATCCTAGTAGATTTTTCATTAATAAAGAATTCACCAAGTGGACCATTTTTTCTGGAAAAGGTCACAGTTAGCCTCATTAAATTCTTGGATCGTGTTTTCACTTGCTGTGTATTTGTAAATTATACATCTGAAGTTGAAACAGGACTTGTTTAGCCATGTACATATATCTCATATAATGTTCGAAATTTAATAATTATAATAAAATAATTTAAATAATTTATAATTATTAAATCCCGATAATAACCACTAAATCTGTATTTGAACAGGGGGAGAGGGGAAGGAAGATTCTAAGACGCGTGCAGGCCAGAGAGGAAAGATTCTGAAAAGGTTGCTTTAGAATGTGATGTGATGTGTGGCATGACTTGGAAGTTTCTTTGTGTGAAATAGTGAAGAGCAGTATTCTCAGTCAACGAATATCATAGAATTGGGAAAAACCGCCGGCTAGCTACTTATGAAGGGGGCTCATGGTTGGCCAAAGTTTGTTTTAAAAGACTATTGTTAATGGGGTTTTTAAAGTATAAATTTTTTTAAATTTAAATATTTTTAGAGATTTTAGTTTTTAAAAAATATTATTAATAATTTAAATATACATAAAATTTATTATTTTTATTATTTTTTAAGTCAAAATAAAGACTCGATAAAATAATAAAAGCTAAATTAAAACATTTTAAAAAATAGAGATCAAACTAAAAAATTTTATAAACAATAAATGTGGAATTTTTCCGTCAAATTACGAGAAAGATTCAACAATAATTTATGATCTAACATTTAAGGATAATTCTTTACCTGAATTGTGTTGTTTCTTTTTGATTGCGTATATCGTCTGTAGATATAAGTTTATGTGTATTTTTCTGGTGTATTTTTAATTCTTTTGGATACTTTCTAGTGTGCCATCATTAGTTCTAGATAGTCTCTAAATTAACATTAATTAATTGATTTCTTGTGAAGCCAAATTTTGACTAAATCCGCAAACACAAGGTATTTCAACTAAGATGAGCTAACTTTATGAGGAGTTTAATCTTAAATCCAATCTGAAAGTGGCATATGTAGCCAAAACTCTTGACTGAAGTGATTTAGAGAACTAATTAAAATCTTAAACATATTTTGTATGATTAGTTAATATTTTCTTATGAATGATCTAATTTTTCTTATACGTTGTTTGACTAATTGTTAGAGGAAAATCAAGAAAAGTATACTTGAGAATGACATATGGCCTTGAGTCGTCAAAATTAATTTTCAAACAGAAAAATAAAATAAAATTCAATGACCATTAATTGGCTGAATTTGGGATTAATTCCTTAACGTTAAGCATTTTCTAAGTTGGTCTCAATACAATGTTGCAAAGTGATGCAATATCTTATTTTTTGTGATTCTTTTTTTTATTTTTTAGCGTTGTTATATTTAATTAGTAGGCTAATTTAGGCATTTAATGCAGTGATAGCTCAATAAATTGGGGATTAGTCTTCTTTTTGCCTAGGTTGGGTGAAAGGCACTTCTTCCCTCCCTCCCAATATTGTTTACACTCCCTATTTAATAGATAGACTCTATATTTTTTGAATAAATTCTGCACCTAACCATATACATTATTCCATAGTAAATAGCAATTAAACAAATAATACATCAGAGAGAAAACCAGTAATGGAGCTCAAAGATTAATTTCATTTACTTATAGGACGATAAACAATTGTACACAATAAGGGATTGATGTACCTTTGGACGAGTGGAGGTTCTAGTCCCCATTGATCTCAATTTTTATTTTTATTTTATAAAAAATATGGGTAGTTTTAGGGTATTTTAAATATATTTTAGTCCGAAAAATTAATTAATCCCCTATTGTTAAAAAAATGCATATAAGTGATGAACAAAATTTGCCCCTATATACACACTGATTATATACTTTTCCTTGTTAAGGTATGTCAATTTTACTGGCTCAAATTTAGCACGAAAACTAGTTCGTTTTATATCTCAAAGGGGATAAATCACTTTCTTACAGGAAATTGGCATTTTCAAAACCAAAAGTAATAGATGAATTTTGTTAAAAAGCTTTCCCTATGAGGAAGAAAGCTACAACATTCCTTTTTTTTTTTTGTTTTTTGATTACATGGGAGGTTAAAGTCAGTATTAATTGTTTACATATTTACATGATAGATCTCCCTTTTTATCACTCTCAATAAGTGCACATAACCTATTCGGAAAATGATCGAGTACTTGACGTTTCAAAGTTTAATAAAAACCATAGTTAACATCATGTAATAATACATTGTGCATATGGCCTAACCTACGAGTTATGTAACCACCCATGTTTCTCGCGTTTCTAGAAGTGCTGTGCAAGAAGTACTCCATCTGAAATTACCTAATCATTAATTTCCATATTAACATAAGGGCATGTTTGTGACTTCGAAATAGCATTATGCATGTGTCTGATCTCTATCTCTTGCGCTTGGACTTCAAGGATGTTACAGATTGTGTGTTGCTGTGCCAATTGCGCTTCCTTTGGTTGATGAACCAATTGTTGATTTGCTTTAGCTGCAACCCTGTCTCCTCCACAAGCTTTGCCTTGTCATCTTCCTGAAATTATTAGACAATTATATGAACATTTTGAAGCTCACTCTTTTCCTTTTTTTTTTTTTTTTTTTTTTTTTTATAGACCGTTCAGTGCACAAAACTTTCATTATACGTGAAGTTCAAGAAAAGAAAAGGACCCACTTCTATTAATTGAATGATATAGTATTTAGAGAGTAACATAAGTGATAATCTCATACTAGGCACATTTATCCCAAAGTAAACTTTTGTGCTAATTGACTTTCTAATTAATAATTTTAACCTGATTCAATCTCTTGGCTACCATAGTATGTCTATCTTGTGGAGTGAACTCCTCTTGTTGATTGAAAAGGATAGGAGGGGTCTGTCATCCTCTCTATTCGCAATTCTAAACCAAATAAATAAATAAATAATGTTAACAACTTACAGTTGGGTATGGCCACTTTGAGTGTTGTTGCCACCAATTCTTGAGCACACTTGTGGTGTCACCAGGTAATTTCCCAGCCCTTCTTTTTCGTAATATTTCCTCCCTCACATCTTCGATTCTTGACCTAAATCCCTGCATAACATTTCAGTACTAAAAGATGAGTACATAATGTACATCTGTTAGACTTGCTTGGTAAAGCCTATATATTTAATATATTTACACTGAAACGGAAACAGAATTTTCTACTGCTCAAAATATGCATAACGTATATTTTTTGTCACATCTCAGGTTAAGAACTCTAAATCCACGAATAAAACTAATGTCATAAGTTTGAAAATAACCATTTTAAATTTAATATTAACCCGAATTATTACATTAGCTCATAATACTAACTTATAAATTACACTTTTATCATGTCTCCTGTGACATCACAATTTTGGCAACTTCACAAACATTTTAAAAGATCGATCACCTGTTTGAGCTCAAGCTTCAGTTCCTGCCGAACTCTCTCCATTAAACACCTCTCAGATTCTGTGGGAAGCAGTGGACCAAATCCCATCATGTCATGTGCCTCACCTCCTGATTGATCCATACAGAAATCTGTCTGCACTTCATCTTCATCATCTGACATAGTTGCACCCGTTGCTTCACCAAGATTTGCTCCTGAGGACACCAAGTCATTTAATGAAGTAAATAGAATGGGGTTAAGTTTAAAACCGATCAACCGTTTTTTAAAATTTTACACCTGTAAACATAAATGTTATGATAATTTATCAACCACTACCGTTGCCGTTCCAAAATGACAGACGTTTGTAAGAAATTTTTCATAAAATGAGGCCAAGACTTTGTATTTGGGAAAAATGGTAGGTGATCAAAGTGTTGGTGATGAACCATTATTGTGATTCTTTCCTCATAATAAGGTATGTATAAGAAGGAATATACTGCTTATATTCCACAAAAGGTACCAACCAAGTCATTATATTATACGTACCTAGCTAATCTTTGCAGATATTGCATATAATGTCCTCCAATGCCAGGTCCATATTCTCTTATTAGGTGCCTTAGCACTCACAACAGAAACATATGCGAATATTCCTCTTACCACAAAAAGATTAAGAAAATAACACTTTGTACTTTGAGCGTTTAAGCTTCTTAAATCATCAAGTTTGAATAGTCTTATCAGCATTATAACAATTTGAAATATGAACACGTATTGAGTTAATTAATATATGAATGAATACATATATTAAGACACGTGTTATAAGATTTATAACCTTAAAATAAATTTAATATGAACATGTATAATAAAATAACCATTCTATCTTTTTGCAACTACCTAAATCAAAAGGCAGTGATCAATCAGAAGAGAAAGTAATTGTAGAATCCAAACATTCCAAATGCACTTATGTATTGCCCAAAAAAAAAAAAAACCAAATGCACTTGTGCACCCACCATCATCTCCCATCAGCCATCAGTTGGTGTGGTGTTGCTAGATTGTTGTGACGCTTTGTTCTCTTCATCACGCAACGTCCAACTAAACCTTCTTTAGCTATAAGAAATACAACTTCTAAGTAGGTCCCACCATACCCACCTCTAGTTGTACGGCCACACAAACAAACAAGAATTTCAAATTGCTTTCTCATTCTCCTGCCTACCAAACGTATCAAAGCATCCAAACCCTCAAAAATATTCAACCCAATCCTAATTCCTTAAGCAAACAAAAGCATTTGACCAAAAAAAGGAAAAAAAAATCCATATTTTCAGGGAAGACTAAGACCGCATCTTACATATGGGTAACAAGAGGGCACTAAAGCCTAATTTCTACTTCAAGTGCACCTTTATATTGACTGAATCACTTTTTTGATCTAGTTAATAAAATTTGTAAACCACACGAACTACTAAGATAGGCTAAAGTTAAAGCATAGAATTCATCGGTTCGCTAGTAAGATTAATCAAGAACAATCTTGCGACGTGGACCCATTTTTTGTGTGCGCTACTTACTCCTTGATTTTTTTTTATTTTTCTTTTTTCTTTTTGGTCGATTACTCCTTGTTAGGATAGCAACATATCCAAAACTACCCGATGGGACATAAGAATATTTTCTAGAACATGATAAGTGTCAAGTAATCATTCTATATATCTATACTGTACATACCACATGTTATTTAGACTTTGTTTAAGCAAATTCATGTAAAGAAGAGAGAAAAGGGTTATGATTATGTACCAGTTAAAGCTTGTAAGTTGTGCTCAATTTCACGGCAGGCCATGACTGCTTCAACAGCATGGACTCTGACATGTTGCTGAAGCTGTTCTCTAAAGGAACACAAAACTAACAAGTAGTGTGCCTGCATCATAACATGAGTAAAAGCCACAAGATCTTTTAGGTCTTCGAACCACTAAAAAAGTTAACCAAAAATAATAATAATAAGACGACTAAAAGGCAATAATCAAATGAAAAAAGCTGATAATGGGATCTTGGAGATGGAATGAAGATTGTAATTTTTTCTACTTTTTTGAGGTGTAATTGAGAGGCTCCAGAATAAAGAATCGGTGGAAAAGACGGCTAAAGACAATAATCAAATGAACAAATTAAGCATTCAAAATGGGATCTTGCAAAACCCTTTGGGAAAACAAAACCTACCAAGAAGTTGTCAAGCTCTTGCCTTTCATGTGGAGACAAGGGATGAGCATTTTGCTGTTGTGATGAAGCATAAGAGCGCAAAAGATGATGAGATTGTGAAAGTTGAGATTCAATAAGGGGCAGCTGATCAATAGGTGTGGCTACACGTAAACATGCTACATGAGCTGAAAGAAGCTGCTCATACAAAGGGTGAGTAGCGATCTCAGCCTTGACTTTGTGGTGTAGGTGGCCGTCACCGGAAACCGCCATGGAAATATCAGTTAAGCCACCACCACTTGACCCCACCATGCCTAAACTTGGCTCTTGCATCTTCTCTTTATATGAAAACCAAACAAACTAGCAAAAAGAGTAGATAATTAGCAGAAGGGTTTGAAAAGAGATCAGCAAAGGAGAAAGTGAAGATGAAGTGTAGGACCACAAAAGGGTATCTAATAGTACTGTATATATGAAAAGATTTGGATTACGTCTTGTTCAGGCTGTTCAGATAGGCATGAAAATCTATGTATGTATGTTTCAAGATAGAGAGAGAGAGAGAGAGAGGAAAATAAAGCAGACAGTTTTCTTCTTATTGGTGTAAGGAAAACCCCATTTATTGGGATCTGAGACACACAACTTTCTGCACCTAATCTGCAGATTTCAACATAATACAGAGAAAAAGAAAGAAACCAGAGATAGATTGTTTTCTGAACTTTTGATTGCTTTTGTTTTTGAGGCCTTGAAAAAAGAGTTCATAAGCAGAGTGAAAGAGAGAGATGAGGAGAGACTTATTGAATCATTACAATGAAGGAGAAGGATTGAGGAGAGATTTGTCAGGAAAAGAGATTATTGATAAAGCTGCATCTGTGGCCTGACTTTTTGGACAATGACTTTTTAAACTTTTGCTTGTTTAATTTACTAAATTAAAATATTGATCATGATGGATATTATAAAGATCAAAGTAATTTTTAACACAAAGCTTAGGTTTCTGGGAAGGATATTGGTAATTGTATTAATGGATAATTAGAAAAATTGTCTTTTATATATATATATATATATAGTCAACAATCTCTAGAAACTTATAAAGCATTGAGTTGGTCAGTTTAATTAGTTTACTTATGGAGATTTCATTAAGGACATAATTGCTTCTGGCTAACTTGATTTGTTAATTGACCTAATTTTCCTAAAAATTTGTTGAGTTTATGTAGTTAATAGACAAAATTTGACTAGCTAACTTCTCCACAGATCTTAAAATGCTATTTGTTTTCTAACAAGAAAATACTAGTAACAAATAGCAAATATATGTTGAATACTATAAAACAATCGCCCTTTTATTTTGCTTATTAGTTTAATCAGCTAACTCAAAATATTTAAATTTGTGTTAATATTAATAGTGAACTCAAGTTATTATAAACTAAACTTAGATCTCTTATAAAATTAATATGGGACGGGGTGTGAGTTCAAAAGGCAAAGAAATATATATCAAGACCTCATAATGATTCACCATTTAACTCTCGCTTCCATGGTAATCAAAAATTGATCAAGTATAACAAGGTAAAATAAGTGTTACTTTTGAACAAAAACAGAAGAGTATTTTGATGTGAATGGCTTGTCAAGTTTAAGTGCATTTCTTTTTCCTTTTTTCTTTTTAAGATTCAAGAATAGTCTAATAATGAACTACTCTCATTAGAAGTTAAAATATTAAAGTTCGAATCTCATAATAATGAAGGACAAATGGAAATAGTCTGGTAATGAACTACTCTCATTAGAAGTTAAAATATTAAAGTTCGAATCTCATAACAATGAAGACAAATGGGGAATAGGGGTTGGGGGTTGGGGGTTGGGGCGGGGGGTAATTGGAAGAAAAAGTTTAAGTGCATTTTCCTTAGCACGACAAACTAGAGATTAACCATCTCCACTGCATGGTTTGCTTGAATATATTGTCACGTGTATGAGACATTGACAGATCATGATTGTAGATGGTGGATTAATGATTGTGATTATCATATGATAAAAAGAAATTCAATCTTAGTATTGCAGACAGTACAATCCTTTTTATGCAGATTAGCAATTTAACAAAAATTCAACATTTTTTCAAAAAATATGTACAAATCTCTAGTAAGTCACCATTCAACTAATATTAATCTTGTTGTTAATTCAGATTTTGAGCAGTAATAAGTGATCAATTGGGATCGATTCCACTAAATTAAGCAATATATTTACTTTAATATTTTCCTAAACAACTAACCAAATTCTTGTAATTTCTCTTTATATCAAATAACATTGTGATCATCATAAATTGGTAATTAAAAGATAATGGAAAGTTAACAAGTGTATTGGATTTCATATAATAATTAATTTATAATTTATGAAAGTTAGCTGAGGGTTGAGCTGTCAGGCTTCTTTGGCTGGTCGGTGCTTTTCGTTTGAAGCATTTTTTCTACGTTTCGTAAACTTGATCCAACACCAACAGGAGATAATAGTAGTTAGGCCACAAATGACCTCCTACCTACTGCTATAAAATGTCAAGAAATGCTAACTTTATGATGTCATATAGATATTCTACATTTTGTGTTCAATATTTTATGTCAAAAGCATAATGAAATTAGACCTTTGATTCTCCGAAGGAATTATGTAGTGAGATGTTGATGAAATTAATGCATTTTGGTTTGTGAATCAAAGGTCTCGAGTTCAAGTCTCTTTTTTGACTGAATCAGTATATGTATTTGAGGGCACGCTGAAGTACTGAGTTTGTAGTCTTAACGTGAATTCAATATAATTCTGCTCAAAATAAGTTCCTCAATATTATCAAGGGAAAAAAAGGGAAAGAAAGAAATTAGAAACTATGTTATCTTCAGGAAAATGAATCTTTCATTTCCTATCAATATATGGTAATGTGCTTCCATTTTAGCTCATAAAGGGGCATGTGTAGATGTCTAGTTGATTAAGATTATTAATTCATTGTGGAATAATTAGACTCCAATATGAGAACTAAAACAAGAAAAAGGGAACAATAGTGGTTAAAGTCTACATGTGTTGAGGCGTGTCGTTGTACCACAAGATTTTATAGTATTGGAGTGAATCTAATGTGATCTTACCTAAAATGAATTTCTCGTGATTAAAAAAAAAGTGGTTGAAGGTTTTCAATTAAGGAATGAATGAGCCAAAACAAGAAGGAAAAATTTCCTGTCTTTTTTTCTTGTTTCAATTAATGGATATAAAGTTGCGTTGGAAAAAGGCAGAATTTTTCTGTTGGGGCTATGTTAGGTATCAACTAAAAATGCTTCAATTAATTTCTGATTCATAATGCATCCATACAAGCTTGTGGACGCAGTTGCATTATTTATGCATGAATGAGCATATATTATTCCACTTGTGATTTGAGTTTCTTTGACAAATCATAATTTCTTCCATCGATCTTTTTCCTCTTTTGGAAAACTGAAAGCGCCATTATTGGATGTTAAATCAAGCGTGCTTGTACCAAAAATCTCTTTGTTTGGTAAGCCATGGACCATAACGTCATTATTGGCTTATCTTTTCCTTCAATGTGCTAAATCTTTTTTCAACTTTTTGAAAAACTGGGACTACATGCAAGCACCATAATCTCATTATTTATTTTATTATTTCCTATAATGTACTAACAATTAGACCTTAGTTGTTTTGCGCAAGTAGCCCAATAGGGTTATCTTTTAATTTTATTTTTTTGACCTTTACGAAGAAAAAAATAGTAATTTATAATTTGGATTTATTATGTAAATGACATCAGACTCCTGAAAATGTAATATATAAATAAAGAGTAATATTATATATCATCTCATTACCCCATCACCTTTTTTTATAAAGTAAATTCTTTTATCATATATACGAGAGATTTGATGTTTAATACATAGGAGAGGTGATGGGATAACGTAAAATATTACTTATAAATAAATTTGAGAGAGTACAAATTCATGATTTTTTTCTATTAAGATTGCGTAAACGACTTTGTGCTTATTTTGATTGTGTTTTCAACAAGATGGCACAATAGTATAAGTTGATGACAAATAAATAAGGTTAGATTTTTTAACCACCAAAACATATATCTCTCAATTTCAAATTAAATGATCACTTCTGATTTGACATGTTTAATAAGAGTTGAAAAATTATAGAAGTTTGAGGAAAAAAACAAGGTTTATAATAAGGCCATACATTAGTTTTTAAAATTGTTTTTCTTAAACAATTAGTAGTGCAAAAGTTGATCCTAAATAATGATATGTTATATGGTTTATAATATTAAAAAGGTGGCGAAGGTTTTGTATTGGAAAAGTGGACATCTCTTTACGAACATAAAGAAAAAAAAAGGTAAAATTAAAACACCAATATTATATATCATTCCTTTATCTCATCACCATTCTTTTTATAATAAAATTTTTACTATATACACAAAAAATTTAATATTTAATATATAATTTTTTATCATAAAAAAAGGATAAAAATATAAAAAAAATAACATAAAATATTACTCTTTTGAAGAAGTTCTCACAAAGTGGAAGAAAAATCAACAAGTTTCACAGTGATTGTTGGTTGTGGAGATGGTGGGGTCACCGTCATCTCAGAGGTGTAGGAATGTCGTATTCAGAATGGGACATGAAAGGAGTGGTCCCTCATTCAACCATGAGACCAACAAAACCTAGAGAAGTAACGTTTGGAAGAGGGGAGCTTGTACAAGGTGTTGTCCCTTTCAGCTTTTTCTCACACATCCTCAACTTTCCCTTTCTTTTCTCCTCCATCATTTTCAATTCTTTATTGCCTTCTTACACCACCTACATCCACAAAATATGTGATTCTTTTATAATATCTAATACACTAAAAGTAAACAAATACTGGGGATAATATGAATTCGGAAATGGTCTAACGATATTATTCATTCTTAGTTGTAGTTTCGCTATTCGAAACAATTGAGCTCCCATCAATAAAGAAGAAAAAGTGGCATCCAGACAAAAAAATTACACTTTGGAAGACCAAGATCTATGACATGTACCTTATTTACAGAGGAAAAGCTTGATTTTAGACAACATATAAGGTACTACAGTAGGACCAGTAAACAAACATACATTATGAAGACTAGAACCTTTCACATTAATCGCAGGCAGATTTCACATCACGGTACATTTTTCTTTCGATGTTTTCAAGTCCTGCTTGGAAGAGGAAGATGTAGGTTTCGCGGTGTTCCTTGGAACCTGCAAAAAGATATTGGCTCTTTAACACACATATGTAGTTATATACTTTCGTTTTCACTCACAACTCAATCATATCCGTTCATCATTTTCTGAAAACACATTAAAGCAATTCAGAAAAATTCTGCTTCCAAACCTAAACGTAAGACAAACATGAAAACAGAAGCTGCCCTTCCTTTCACTCAATTTAACACCTCTTCCATGACTTATTTAACAGGAGAAATGAAACACATTCTTGAAAATATCTACATCTGAGAGTCTTTCTCTCCTATTAGGATACTGGTCACGGACCAAGAGTAGCTACTGAAAAAATATTAGCAAATGAGAGTGGTAATTCGTACGCTTCAGATTTTCATCCTTATGAATGGAGAAAGAATTCATGTTCCTATCTTTCTGCAGAGCAGAAAGAAACTGCTAATGGTCAAGATGTGTTTTCATGGTCAAACCAAACGACATTTATAACTTCAAAATATTTGATGGTCAAACAAAACGACATTTACAACTTCAAAATATTATCACTCACAGATTTTATGCATAAACACGAGGGATCTTTCTATTTTTTCAGGTTGAGCTTGGATTACCATCGGATGTTGATAGCATGCAAAAGTAGAAACTACCACACATTTGTATACCCTACCTGGGGACCTGTCACTAGCCTTGAAGGGCCACTTGTAGTTTGTTGCTGTACATTGTTATTACGCTGCGCTTGCTGTTGTTCAAATTCTTGTTGTTGAAGAGCAATTGCTAATTGCAAATCAGAACTGCCAAAATATCAGATAATTATTATTCTCCGTGATCACCATGTAGGAATATATTGTCCTTAACTCAGCACTTGTGAAGAGAAAAAAGAGGGCAAAACAAAATTCATGCAAACCAAACATGCGATATATGACTAATATGATACGTGAACTCATGGTATGTTAAGATAGCGAGGAACTTTAGAAAAGGCTAAAGAATTACTTGAAACTTGAATGTTCTTGTGCTGAAGTGTCGATGCTGGCCAGATAGTCCTGAGGAACAAAATGCGGGGTCAGTGTCACAATCCACCATGAATGAAACAAGAACTCTGCCATCAAGCAAATCTACATACAGCAGTGCTTGCCAAGGCATTTTGTTCATCCCATGTGGAGTTAGAATGATTATCCACTTTGAATTCCTTAAAGTTACCAGTCATGTATACCGTATCCCCATTCACCTAGCAAGAATGGAAAAAGACATTATCTGAAACATGTGGATAAAATCCATTTATTTTCTGTAAATAAGACTTTCATAATAAACTTATTGCAAGTTATTCTCATAATAACAATGCAGAGCTTTAAAATAGCATGGTTTTCTTCACATATTACTGTTGCACCAAGGCTTAAATAGGCAGACCTGCACAAAGTTTCTCTCTATAGATGCTAACCCAAATTTTCTGGTTCCATTGCAAGTATCTTACTATAGCAATTTAAGAAGCTTAAGTTGCATGGTCCTTATACATGTATTGTACACAAAGTTTAGCCTCATCTACAAATAATTTCGTAGACTTTATTGGAAGCTTACCTCAGGTTTAATTATGGAAACCCACTTGTACATGGCTGCACCCATTATTGGCGGTTATGGTTAACATCATCTGTGGATAATTTCGTAGACTTTATTATGGAAACCCCACAGGTACATGGCTGCACCCCTTATTGGTGGTTATAGTTAATCTTTTAATTATCATCAGCATAATCATGTAAAGCATAGCTGGCCATCCTACAGCATTAAGTGTTAGAATTATATCATCTGAATTCTCGTGATTTCAATTTTTCACCTCAATAAAATTACATTTAGAAACCATTAAGAACAAGTCCACAAAATTCCAGGTACTTGCACACCACAATATGCCCAAGATTGGAGATTAATGCCACAACATTTCAATTTGCTTGCATTGCCTTTAAACTGATATGTTGGATTTCAAAGAGAAAGTTGAAGCAACTCATTATTTGGAAGAAATAAAAGAACATCATTATGTAGCTTTACTATTTTTTCTCACAGTGTTAATAGTTGCTTCTTTTAGCAAGATATTAGATATATAGTAGTTGAAGCAGCAAAGGTGCCAAACCCCTTATGTTTTTCTTTGCTTCATCAATGATAATGGTTTTTCTAAGCAGTACTTTGAAGAAAAGACAACATATGTTGCCATGCTGCATAATTACCTCATTCAGCTTTTCCCATACCAAATCAGGCTGATTTATGTAACCTTGATCAGTAACCAGAATATACAATTCCCCTTCAAACTGCACATAAGCTCACGTTAAGCACTTTCAGGAAGGAAGTAAAGCATATCACTTTATCAATTCTCCATTTTAGTCAGAGTGTCAGACAACCCTTTATTGAAGAGTTTTTTATAAGTATTCGGAGCCGCCATTATCAATGGGTAGCAGACTTCTGCAGAATTGGCTATCTAGCAACAGCCTGGCGTTTACTAACCTTAAACATAGTGTTGAAGTGGTTATTTCTGAAGAATACGCACAACTCTCTTTCCTTAATGCCATCTCGTAAACAGAACAGGCTGCAGGAGATGCAATCGACTAAAACTAAGAACCTTTGATAATCTACAAACAGATGACTTAAATGCTGAATATTGAGGTGAAATAATGAAAATACATACCCATAAACAGTCAGTTGACTGGCACTGTTCTTCAAAAAATCACGGACCAAATCTCCTAATGAGAATAGGAGAATTACATGGTAAGTACAAAGAACAAAAAGTAAAAGCTGGGAGGAACAGGAGAAGCAAGGGAAGTAATCTTACTAATTAATTCACTGATGGGACTCCTTACCTTGTTCTATATCCATTTCACACCTTGAATTTGTGTCAGAGACAGTACTATCTGTGTCCACTTGCTTGGCAAGGACCACCTCACCCTCATAGATAGGCTCTCGATTTTGATAGGTTGTAAGTTTAGAATCCAATATGCAATCCTCTCCTTCATAAATGGGCTCACTGCCATCAATATTAGAAGTCAAAGCTTCAGCTTCAACAAGGTTACGTGTTCCGCCACTGACTAACTTGGAATCTGCAACTGGCATTGAACAAGAAGTGCCTATTGTATCAGTACCATCTTGCTTATTTTCCACATCATGCGCCTCGGCTGTGGTAGTGGGTTGACTCTGATCTCCATCTGCACCGGATGTATCTCCATAGCTTAGGGATGCAGCAGAAAGATCTTGTTTAGACTCCAACAGTGTACTCTCATCCTTAACTTGTGAATTAAAACCTATTTTCTCAACTAGAACTTCGGATCCTACAGAAGCTGATTGGATGTCGAGGTTCTCAAGATCAGGCTTTCCGGAAGAGCAAACAGTTTCCTCCGACAATATTTCAGAACGTCCTTCATCATTGTTGTTACTGCTCAAGGCTCTGGCGTCATTGATTATGGATGCTTCATGCTCAGAGGTTTTTCCATTTTTACCAGCAATTATCCTTTCTGAGGCCTCTGCAAGAGCACCTGATTCAGAACTTTGACGACATGCGCTCTCTTTTGGACTTAATAATGAATTTGCTTCATCTGTAGATACATCATGTGCTGATGGAGTTACCATTTCAGCCTCTGACAACTCCAAAATTCTCATTATATCTGCTGCTTCTTCAAGATTTCCTTTCCTTGCTTTGTGAGATTCGAAGATGGGGACAGGGGAGTTATGTTCAGGCATGGAGACAGGAGAATCATCAAACGATCTACCTCTTGAAAGGCATGGAGAAGGTACTCCCAACGCAGCTGTTGTAGCTGCAGCAAAATCAACACAATCACCTTCAGAGTTTTTCCGATGCTCACTTTTCATATTCTGTGTTTCAAGAGCAACAAGCTCACTCATGAGCATGTTGTATGACTTCAATCCAATAGCATTTGCTGTTTCATGATCCTAAAAGGCATCAACATATGAATATATCATTTAGCCTATAAGTTTTTGAATGTAAAACAACCTAACTAAATAGTTCAAAAGTGAAAAGAAATAGATAAAGTCAAGCTTAAGTTGCTCACATTTTGAAAATGCCCATCCATCACATGACCCTTTTGTCTAGTAAGACACTGAAATGACTATTTATGCAACATCAGCATCCATCACTCCGAATGGTGACAAAATTACCATATCAGTTACATTTTGCCTAATACCGATGGATTCTAGCAGAGAAAATATCCACTCGAAAACTCCTTAGCTGTCAACCTTTCCTACATGTACTACATTTACTATGGTTGCATCCACAAATTCAAATTAATTAGATTCCAAGTAAGTTTTGATCAAGCAACACTTACACTTTTTTATATGTGAAAAGAAACAATGTACATCTCTCTTATTATTTCCCTTACATAGGTATACCAATTAAATTGAAGAATCTTAAATGCATAATGTTTCTCAAAGAGAAAATACAAGTAACCCATGCTCTGGACCAATGTAGTACTAAAAAAATTGTCAAAGAATTAGAAGTTCATACTTGGGGATCAACTATCCAACCATGATAAAGTGGGATGTCCAATAGATCAAATATTGCACATTCTGGAGTAAACTCGAAATCATCAATTCTGCAAGAAGAGAACATATCTTTGGCATCACAAATAGTAAAGATAAGATAGGCACAACACAAGTTCTACAGTGTACAGCATGATGAACAAAATGGTAATACCTTCTGAATTTTATATTAACATCGATCCCTGTTGTAAGTCTAGGAAGCAAATCAATTGCGTCAGCAATGTTCTGTTGTTGATTTTCAACATATCCTGCATCTTTGTTCTGTATCCAATTGTAAGGGGGGTCAAAATTAAGACTTAAGTAGTGAAACAAAACCACACTTGTCTAATTTGCAGAATCTCAACTTTGATAGTGGAGAGATAGAAGAATACAAAAAAAAAAAAAAATGAAAAAAGAAAGCGACTGTTATACATTCAAGCATTCTCTTTATTATTAAGTCAATCGCTAAAACTAATAAACTTTTGAAAGTGACACAATGACAAACAATTACATTGACATTACTGTTTGAATCAATTAATCTCTCAGCTACAAGTGACAGCAACTTCTCCTGCAAAATTTCTGGAACATCTGGACTCAAATTCAAGCAATTCCTTAATGAAAGAACATTACCTGCCATAAAAATCACATAACTGATCAGCAAAAGGCAATGACGAATCTTTACCATAATATCTTATGTTTTAATACTAATACATCATAATTCCATCACGTCCAACATCAAATACAGATTAAGCCATCCAAGACCTTTCACTCCCTTCCCATAACCTCCCGGGCACCAAACGCTAACAGGAAAACCTAGAAACACTAATAAGTACTTATATCAAAATATAACAAGAATGCCCACAACAGAATTTTCAACAGACAGCATAGCAATTATGCAATTTGAACTTCAAAAAATTATCACACTAATGGCCACCAACAGCTTAATTACATGAAGTGCACTAAAAGAAGAAAATACTCCTTCTCTTTAATTTGAATTAGTGAAACGAAAAGAAATTCCAAAATATGCAAACTTTTACACAATACATTATTACAATGACAGAACCACATTTAAATTATAAAAACCATAGGTAAATTATTGGCATAATTCAATATTCTAAAACACAACTTATACCTAAGATGATCCCGATATCAAACAATCAATAGAGTATAAAATATAAAACAAAATCGCTTAAAAACACAGCTAAATTATCCGCATAAGTCATCATTCTAAAGCTCATTTATACCTATATTTAAAAGTCCAATTAGGGAAGCACGAAGCTCCTGCTATACACGTGCCCCGGGAAGGATTACTCTAGGATCCATAGTACCAGTCTTGCCTTGCATTCTGAATGCAATATACTATTTCCACGACTTAAACCGTGACTTTCAGCTCACACAGATAAATTCAATTGAATAATACAAGAACAAATAATATAAAAGCATATAGAAACTCGCAAACCACATTGTTTGATACTACAACTAACTCATCTGCATATAGTTCAAATCAATATCAAAATTCTAAAGATAAATTCAAAAAGACACAAAAATACAAAACAAAAAATTCTCAAAATTGTAAAACCCTAAGTGAAAATGAAGGGAAGTGAGGTGGTTTACAGATGGCGAGGAGAGGACAAGGCCCATTATCGTTCTGGAGAATGATGGGAGTGGTCCGGCCCAAGAATTGGATGAGCTTCGTCTTGTGCACCGCCGCCTCCTCCTCTAGCTTCCGCTCCTCCGCCGTCGCCGTCTCCGTCTCCGTAGCTGTCGAAGATGCACTCTCAATTTTTTATAATTTTTTAAGTTCTATTCACTAAATTGAGTACATACGTATATGGGTATGTATAGGTTGAGAGAGGGAGTACACGGGCATTTAACGGAGATGTTATGGAAATAGGAAAAGGTATTGACGGCTATATCAAAGCGTTATTTATTCCGTTAATATGAATGTTATAATTATTCTTTTTTCTTTCGGATTTTATTGTAGAACATCTACTCATCTATATTTAGGTGATATTCCTAAAAATAATGATTTTGGGGAAAAACATTAATACATGGTGTTTTTATATCGATAAGAAGTCTATTGTCTTGTATTTATATGTCGACCGTTCAATAAAGTAACAGATTAGATAAATTTTATTATCTTCTAAAAGAGATTATGAAATCATAAATTGATAATGAATATAGATTATAGTAAAACCTCTTTAAATTAATAGTATTGGGACTACTAAATTCTATTAACTTAGCGAGATATTAATTTATTGATAAATTAATAATTATTAATTTATAGATATATTTTTAATTTTTTTTAGATTTATAGTAAACATATTATGATTATGATATCTTTTTTTGAAAAGTGACTTGTATTTTTTCGGTCTAATTTGAAAAGATAAGTAATGAGAATAGAATATAAAATTTAATTTAGTAGGATTTGAATAAAGTTTCTCTAATCTCGTATCCAAGTTCTTGTAGGATTAAGATGATAACTAATTTATATAATCTTGTATCCTAATCCTTGTAAGATTATCTCAATTTTTTCTCTTTAAATAATTAAATATGATACTCAACTAGATTTGAAGTTCAACAAAAGACAAGTTACTCTTGATTCATATTTTAAGAAAATCTCATAGTCAATTTATTGTATACATTTTTAGCTAATTATTAATTTATGAAATATTTGGGTCGGTAAAATACAAATAATTTTTTAAAAATATATTATCTTATAATTTTATCGAATTTATCAACTTTTTACACTGATCCAAAGTCGGGGTCAGACATTTTTATTAACTAAAAGAAATTATTAATTTATCGAATATTAATTTAAAGAGATTATACTATATATAAATATCTACATGAATTGTAATTTTAATAGATAATATTTAATTGAATTTGACAAATAAATATTTGAAAACGGCAACCGTTTTATCTCACAATTTATTATATATTTTAATGAATTGAAATTTGTCAATAATACAGTTTTTTCTTGATTCCATAAACTAAATTAAGGACGTATCTTTTAGTGAGATTTTATTTTATTTTGGGCGAATGGAATAAATGTAAAAGGAGGGGTTCTTTTTTTTTCTTTTTACTTTCTTAGGTGCTTATTTCACAATTATATGATATAAGGTTTTTTTATTATTATTATTGATCGGGAAATGTCATTGTGCACGATGAACCCAAAAAAGAAAAGTTGTGATTAAAATTACAAAATTATACATCAATGATTCATTTCCCGACAGTGATTTATTTTTCTCAAAGTTGCTTACCTTTTTTAACTGAAAACTAGAGTTCATAGCTTATTTGTACGAAGAATTCCATGATGAAATCAAAATATTTCTATGCAATGTTTCACCAAATAAAGAATAGAGGTGACTTTTTGTTATAATATCTGAAATGACATTTGACAACACAAGCAATTAAATATTTATGAAGTATTAAATTATTCATTTTATTCTTTAGTTTTAAATCCTCAATTAAACATGCATTTAAACTTACTAAATGCGTAACCTTGGAATCATGAATTTTAACTCAATAAATGGATAAAATGACTTACTTGAAAGAAGTGCAAAATCTAGTGGGTAATTTGAAAAAAATTGTATAGTAGAAGATAGAAAGTTTGTGAAATGGTTAGTGGTCTCTAATATAATAACCTTAATAAGAAATTATTATACATGGAAAGCAACATTTTTTTTTTGGTTTTTCTCAAAATATAATAATTGGCTGATTTTTATTTACTAAATTATACAAAGCTCACTTGAATTTTTGGAGTTGCCGTAGTTTGTACATAAATAAAAAAAAATTTAAAAAAAAAATCCATCCTTTAAAATAGTCATATGTAACTGAGTCCAAATTCTATTCATTGATTTTGACAAAAAGAAAAAAAAAATTATATCCATTGATTGAAAATCTAGTGGGATTAGTATTTGATAAAGTATAATAGAAGAGTGATGATGACTAAAGCAGTGATTAAGAGCTTGATTTCAAGTTAACTGGACAAGTTTGAAGTCATTTAATAATCGAGAAGACATATGAAATAAGGTATCTCAAGGAGAAATCTTTTAACACAAGGATATCAATAGCGACCAAACTATGACCTTTATAATTGTGCAATAAACTTTTACAATGCTAAATGTATATATACAAAAGAAATATCATGTACATTATGATATTTGTACATTCGTCTACCTTTTTTATTGTATTGTTTGAAACACCTTTCATAGCATTAACGTATTTATTACTTCTCCAAAACATCAGATGAGTATCAATTTTCGTTCCTTTTGGTTTAGTTATTATTATTATTACTATTTGGTCTGGTGATTTGAAGTAAAACTTTGGGTAAAATGCAACAATGGTCCCCGTTGTTTACTCAAAAGTCAATATAGTTCTCATTATTTCAAAATGTTCAAAAAGGTCCCCAATATTTACAAACATGCTCATTGTGATCCCCACCGTTAAAAATCTAACAAAATATGCATAAAATGACTAAATTACCCTAACTGAATCAGAAAATTGCAAATTTATCCTTCCTTTCTTCTTCCTCTTCCACCCCACCTAACTCCACCACCACCCCCACCAAACAAACGCCGCCGGTCAACACCACCACCACCACCTATTGCCAGTCACCACCACGGCCAGCCAACACCCACGCCAACACCACCACCCGCGAACACCACTTCCACTCACGCGAGCACCACCACCAGCCCCCACGAACACCACCTCTACCTACGCCAATCACCACCACGGCCAACCAACACCCACGCGAGCATCACCGCCCGCGAACACCACCTCCACCCACTGCAAACCCTACCCCCACCCCCCGCGAGCACCACCACCAGCCACCACCCATGAGCCCACCGCAACCCAAGACCCACGGACACCACCTCCCACCCCTACCCCCGCGAGTTTGTGTTCTGGTTTTTGGCTTTGTGTGTGTTCGTGTGTGTATAATAGTAATGGGTGTGTTTTTGTGTGTGTGTTCATGTGTGTTTTTGTATATGTTCGTGTGTGTTTTTGTGTGTGTTCGTGTATGTTTTGGTGTGTGTTCATGTGTGTGTGTTTTCAGGTGTATTAGTATGTGTTTTTTGGTGTGTTTATGTGAGATTGTGTGTTTTTGGTATTTTTTGTGTGAAATTTTGTATTTTTTGTAATTTTTTAATTTTGTCCCTGAAATACTATTCACATATGTTAAAACTAACCAATTTTTTAACGGTGTGGACCACAATGAGCATGTTTACAAATATTAAAAACTTTTTTGAGTGTTTTAAAACAATGAAAATTATATTGACTTTTGAATAAACAATAAGGACCATTGCTGCATTTTACCTTCAAACTTTCCACCAAAAGTAAAAAGATTACAAGCAAATGGCGAGACCAACTCGGTCCATGACAGAAAACAGTTCAAAGAAAGGGCCTAACCATAGAGGTGGGCTAGACAAAAGCAAGACCCAAA
Source organism: Ehretia macrophylla (assembly GCA_037974665.1). Classification (NCBI taxonomy): domain Eukaryota; kingdom Viridiplantae; phylum Streptophyta; class Magnoliopsida; order Boraginales; family Ehretiaceae; genus Ehretia; species Ehretia macrophylla. Next base: position 7,543,761 of record CM075764.1, on the reverse strand, counting down.
AACAGTGGGCTCGAGAAACTAGACATTACTGATAAAGTAATTAGGCTGAAGTTCAAATAGATGGGCCGGAAAACAAAACCCAATCACAATAGAGCTACCCAAGGTAGAGGAAACACAACAGACACTTTTTTTTTTTTGCTACGCCACAACAGAACTTTTAGTTATAATGTAGTAAAATATTCCTCTTAGGAAATATAATATTTATATGAAATATCGGATAATTCATTCGATTATGCATCATATTGTTTAGCTAAATATGGAAGAATGAAGCTTGAAGGAGCTTTATGTCCAACTATATATCCCTATATGTATATGTATAGAGAGGGAGGGGGGTGGGTTTTGGTGGGAGGGAATGGACATGTAATGGCATGCTAGATTATGTGGGAAGTTGTAATAATCTACATGTTGACAAAAAGGGAAAATATTACAATTAGTCCGTGTTGCTTATTTATTTTAGACAATTAGTTCTTATTGTTTCAAAAGTCAAGCGGTTAGTTTCTATTATTTGTAAAAGTCTCATCATTAGTCCTTATTATTTTAAAAGTCACGCAGTTAATCCCCATTATTTGTGAAAATCTCACTATTAGTCCCCATTATTTTTAAATATTTCACAATTAGTCTCTATTATTTATAAAAATCTCACCATTAATAGTGAGATATTTGTAAATATTGGGGACTAATAGAGAGACTTTTACAAACAATAAGGACTAAATGAGTAACATTTGAAATAATGGAGACTACTTGTGAGACTTTTATAAATAATAAAGACTAACCGCGTAACTTTTAAAATAATATGGACTATTTATCTAAAAATTTTAAACAATGGAGACTATTAATTCAATTTATCCTGGACAAAAATATCAAACATGATGGCTAGAAATGATCCATGAATATGAATAGGAAGTCAAAAGGAAGCAAAGGAGGTAATAGACATGTAATGGCATGCTAGATTATGTGGGAAGTTGTAATAATCAAATGTAGACAAAAGGGCAAATCTTACAATTAGTTCCTATTGTTTACATATTTTAGATAATTAGTAATTATTATTTTAAAAATCACGTGGTTGGTCTTTATTATTTGTAAAAGTTTTACCATTAATTCTTATTGTTTTAAAAGTCACGCGATTAGTCCTCTATTATTTGCGAAAATCTCACCATTAGTCCTCATTCACCGTTAGTCTCTATTATTTGTAAAAGTCTCATATCTCACTGTTAGTCTTTATTGTTTATAAAAGTCTCACCACTAATGGTGAGATATTTGTAAATATTGAGGACTAATAAAGAGACTTTTATAAATAATAAAAATTAAATAAGTAACTTTTAAAATAATAAAAATTATTTATCTACAAAATTTAAACAATAAGAGCTATTTGTCTAATTTGTCCTGGACAAAAATATCAAACATGATGGCTAGAAATTATCCATGAATATGGATAGGAAGTCAAAAGAACGTGACGGAGGGACTAAACATGTAATGGCATGCTAGATTATGTTGGAAGTTGTAATAATCAAATGTTGAAAAAAGGACAAATCTCACAATTAGTATTTATTGTTCACTTATTTTAGATAATTAGTTTTTATTATTTTAAAAGTTACACTGTTAATTTTTATTGTTTGTAAAAGTCTTACTATTAGTCTTTATTATTTTCAAAGTCATGTAGTTAGTCCTTATTATTTGTAAAAATCTTACTATTAGTCTTCATTATTTTCAAATATCTCACCATTAGTGTCTATTGTTTGTAAAAATCTCACCACTAATGATGAGATATTTACAAATATTGACGACTAATTGAAAGACTTTTATAAATAATAGAGACTAAATGAATAACTTTTGAAAAAATAAGGACTACTGGTGGAATTTTTACAAATAATAGAGACTAATCGCATGACTTTGAAAATAATTAGAATTATTTGTCCAAAAATTATAAACAATAGTGACTATTTATCCAATTTATCCTTGACAAAAATATCAAAAATATGGCTAGAAATGATCTATGAATATGGATAGGAAGTCAACAAGGACCTAACCATACACAACTAGTATAGGAAGGCGTCATTACTTATCTATAGCACGATTTAAATACAAGCGCAAAGTTCTAATTTTTCGAAAGCCCTCTATCAAATCAAGAACCAAGACGTAAATATGAATCCAAATAAAATGAAATTAAGCCACCCAGTTAGGTGGATTCAACTTCAATTCAATTCACGCTATCTTTCGACTAAAAAAAAAAAAGCAGTGATTTTTTTTTTTTTTTATGAGATGTAAATTAAGTTTATTATTGTAAAAAGCGTCAACTGTTGGCAGTTCAAACATACAAATGATGAAAGGTATTGTACAATTCCAAAGGGAATCTAGCATCCAATTTGGATAGAGCAACTATCATCTAGTACTTTTGTGTAGGCACACAAACGTGATAGATACTAACTTCATTCAAGAAAAATGCAATTATCCAACTAAATACCGACTGATCATTCACTATGGGAGGAAAACCCACACTACATGAGAAGGAAGAATCACGAATTTTGCCCCTTATAGCTACAAAATGTTATTCTCGCCACAAAGATGCTCTCCCCCCTCATTGTCCGCTCAATATCTAAGTGTAAAAACTGTTGGGAAAAAGGATACACACATAATCAAATAACGCACAACAAAAATTAATATAAGGAGTTTAACGTGATTCGAATCTCTACTTATACCCACGATCCAAGTAATTGAAAAATTTACTAATCAGTAATAAATTATTACAACATGAAAGATCTTTTTGACGAAAAAATATCCAAACCCTCCCCTCACTCAAACGCTCATAGTTTTAGGAGAAACTATAAAACTCTCACACTCATGACTTTATGAATGAAAAAAGTCTAAACCCTCGCTAAACAACTTTATCTATAGTTAAAGTCTAAACCCTTCTCATATCGATTTTTTTGGATAAAAGTACAAAAAATACTCTTAACACTCGACTCGTCCCTTTCCACACCCTGCCTCTTGTGACAAATAATTACAAATTAGAAAGTCATATTTATATGCAACTAATCTTATTTCCACTAGGATTTGAAAACTTATTTCTCTTTTTAGCGGGCTACTACTTATTTTCAATTCCTAATTGAGTTTGGACTCAAGCCAATAACCCAACAAAAACAAAGCCTTTAACTCATACGTTAGATTCTTTAATTATTTTCTCCATCACAAATTCAACTATTCACTTTTGACTTGGCCTCCTGCATTAGGTGAAATTTCAAAAGGTATATAAGGGTAGTTGAGCAACTAATACTAATTGCATTTCTGAAATTTGAAACTAGATACTCCGACGGGGTGAAAAATGAAATTTTACATGTAAATTACGTTATAAGATTCAAGAAGTTTGACTAATTTTAAGAAACTCTGAGAAGATGAGGACCATCGATCAAAAGAAAAACAACTTCTGTTGACGTGGAATTTTTTTTAATAATATTCAGATAGTGATATTACTCCAGAAGAGAAAAAGAAAATATGAGAAATTAATGAAGTATTCAATCAATGCCCTATACTTGACTCATGTTAGCACCCACCCTTCCTTCTTACGCCGTTGGGAACATGTTCTGTCGTTTATTTTTTTTCTTTCTTTTTTTTTTCGATTTACAGGATGTTAACCGACTATTTTACTATTAAAAAAATCTTATAAATGATCTCATCGTTCAAAATAGTATTATCGTTAGAAACCTGACCCTCTACTATCATCTCTTCTTTGTCGTCTGCTTTAATGACACTTCAATCTGACCTATTCCACATGGCCACTCACGTGAAGGAGACCTTTACCCAGTTGGGCCATGGTGGCAGGCCTAATAGATGTTTTCTCTATCTCAACAAGGGGCTTTGCTTCCGTTTTCCTTCGTTTTCTCTTGCCTAATTCCTTTCACTCTTCCTTGGATCTAAAATTTAATGTAGAGTCTTGGATTAACTATAAAGTTGTGGACATTATATAATATGGAGGTCACGTATTTGAGTCATTAAATTTTTTATTTTTGTAAAAATACAATGTAAAACTTCAAAATGAATTTTGATCCTTATCCAAATTTCAAGCATAACGAGAATTTATACACCAAATTACCTGCATCTATTCTAACAATTGTAGTCCATTTTCTATAGAAAATATACTTTGTTCCCAACAAAATTAGATGGTTTAGAGAAGCAAAAATCTTCTTTTTTTTTTCAACAAAAACGATCAATCTTTTTTTATAAATAGGAAGTCGTGGAGGAATTATTTACACATATGTGTGTGTACATATTATGTATGAGTCGGCTAAAACAGATGATAAGTCCAAGTTAGGTGGTGGTAGAAAATGATCACCTATAACATAGGGAAGTGAATGAAAAATGAAAAAAGGAAAAAAGGAAAAACGTCACATTTAGTCTCTATTATTTTCCTTTAGTTTTAATTTAATTTTTATTGTTTAAAATATTTTAATTTCGTTCTTATTATTTTAAAAAAAAATCTTAATTTCGTTCTTATTATTTTTAAAAAATTTTAATTTCGTCTTTATTATTTTTTAAAAGTTTCAAATTCATCTCTATTGTTTAAAATTAGTCAATTTAATTTCTATTATTTAAAAAAAAAATCAAATTCGTACCTATTGTCTCTCCAAAAATTTTAATTTAGTCCTTAAATGATATGGATGAATTTAAAACTTTAAGAAAAACAATAAGGATGAAATTAAAACTTTAAAAAAAAATATGGACGAAATATAAATTTTGTAAAATAATAGGGACATAATTAAAATTTTTGAGAAAAAATAAGAATGAAATTAAAAAAAAATTAAATAATAGGAATGAAATTAATTTTTTTTTAAATAATAAAAATTAAATTGAGATATTTTAAATAATAATAATTAAATTAAGATTTAAAAAAATAATAATAGGGACTAAATGTGGAATACTATGGTAATGGCGACTGTAACAAGTCAAAAAAAGTAACACCTACGTGTGAGATGGAAATCTGTGGAGCGGATCAACTTCCACCAAGAAGTTTGTGTCTTCAAGCAACCGTATTTGGTCCACACTCCAAATGCACGTTACACTCCAATTCTGATTTTTGTTAACGTGTAATTCGGTTGGAGAATTCAATTATCTATTAAAATTTCGTTTGTTTGTAAGAAAATAATTTGATAGAGAAAATATTTTCAGGGATAATTATTTGTCTAGAATATAGAATTGTTTTTAATATTTAATTGTCATAATGAAAAATAGTTTTTAATATTTGATGATGAAAGTAAAAAAAAACATCTTATAATGAAATATTTTTATAAGCACAAACTCACACTCACCCACAAACACATGTATTTATGGGTATGATGAGTGTGGGTGACTGGAAGAGGGGGGTGGGGGAGGGGAAGTGTGAAATGAAAACTATTTTACCGAGTTTAAACATATGAAATATTCTTCAGTTGACTTATTTTAAGGTGTTATCAAATATCAAAAAATTATAAAAATATTTTACAAGGAAAAAATTTATATGGTGCCTATAAAATGTAATTTTTTGCAAATTACAACATTGTTATTAAAGATCGTAGATTACTTTACTCTACTTATTTAAAATTAATCTTAAGATGGAAATCCTATAACTATTTTACAACTATTGTGTTTTTAAAAATATTTTACAAGGAAAAATTTTATATGGTGCTTAAAAAAATATAATTTTTCGCGATTTACAACACTATTATTGAAGATCGTGGATTACTCTACTTTATTTATGTTAAAATTAATATTAAGATGGAAATTCTATAACTATTTTACAGCTATCGTGTCTTTAGAAAGCTGCCTCCAATCACACGTGACTATTCATTCCCTTGCTACATAATAAGACCATATAAAGTTATTAACTACTCCAATTAATTTTAAAAACCTCATAATTGTTAACAATATTTTCAAACTATAGAAAATCCATATTCTCCAAATGTAAATAGTATATAAAGGTACATTTATCATAAAAACATATTTTTTTGTATAATTCTCAAAACGTGCATTTACCAAAACAAACAAATCATAAGTGAAAGTTTTGCCAACACGCATTACCAAACCTTTCCATCGCTTTCTAGTGTCTTACCCAAGACTCCAACCCCTCCCAGGTACTTGCATGAGAGCCAAAACTTCAAAGTTTCCAAACCATTGAGGCATCTAAGCAAAGCAAAGCAAAGCAAAGCAAAGCAAAGCAAAGCAAAGAGAAGGCAAAAGCAATTGCCTAAAGTAGTAGAGGTGTATTTCTTTCTTCTTGCTATCCCATCATAGCCAAATATCACAGCTGGCCTATACCTAATTAGTCCATTTTTGGAGAGGCCTGAAAACCTTGGAGCTTCAAGAGAGAGAGAAAATTCACTACTAGTCCAAACAAGTCTTGTAAAATTCTCTCTTGCAGATGGGTGCTTTGACTGCCTCCCTTGTGCTCCCTTCAAGACTAAAGCCTTCTTCACTCACTGATAGGCAAGGATCTCTTTTAGCTTATAAAACAAGGAGGAAAACTAAGAAGAACCAATCCATAGTCCCGGTAAGTTAAGAGTTTCGTGTAGCGAGCTATCCGTTTATACACGTAGAATCTCTTATGTTTTTATTTGGAAGCGTTATTTGTTTTACAGGTGGCAAGGCTATTTGGGCCAGCTATATTTGAGGCATCAAAGCTGAAGGTTCTGTTCTTGGGAGTTGATGAAGAAAAGCATCCAGGGAAGCTTCCAAGGACTTATACACTTACACATAGTGATATCACCTCTAAGCTCACCCTGGCTATATCTCAAACCATAAACAATTCTCAGGTAATTTTTTACAAGCAAATCCCCAATAAAAAATTATGCTTGATTCTTTGATCAAATTCTAGTGTGTGAGAAGAATGGTGATCACGATAGGAGATAAAGCGAATGATTCTTTCAACTTATCATATTCATTTAGTGATTTTATAATATATAGGCAGATTACAAGAGAGATTTAAATTTAAAATATACACAAAAATAGGAATTTAATTAAATTTAAAATATACACAAAAGTAAGAAACTAATTAAACAATACAGAATGAAGAACCTAAAATACAGGAATGGACTTGGTATTCATCGATCTTTATTTTGAACTTGGTCTTGATTTCGTCCAACATAGTGTGTTTATCATTTTCTTTTAGCTGCTGTAATCTGAATAAAGAAACAGAGGAAAACAGAGGATCTTTAATTGATTGATTTATAAATTTTTCCTATCATGTAAGATATATTACATGAAAAAAGTTGACTCTGAGCTCTCAATCTTGATCAAAGAAAAAAGATGAAAAGAAAAAGATTTTCTCAAGATGTTTTATACTATCTTGTTTTTTGTTCTGACACGTGAGAATTATGAGTTTATTATAGTATTAGAAGGGTATTTTACGCATTCTCCTAACCCTAGGGGTATTGTACAATTTACCCTTTATTTATTTTCGAGTTTGTTTGTTGGGTTTCTTTAATTCATGTTGATGGACAATTTAATGAAACAGCTCATGGTGCTTTAAAGATCTTAGTAAGGCTATCTTTAATGGGGTTCTAAAATGTAAAATTTTTTATTTTTGGGTATTTTTGTGTATTTTTAGAGTTCCATACCCTAATAGTATTACCTTTTAGGGTATGGGGTTCTAAAAATGCACAAAAATACCTAAAAATAAAAAGTTTTACATTTTAGAACCTCCCATTGAGCTTGCCCTAAGACAGTTAACCTAATTATCATGAGTTATTTTTATGTACTTTTTTGCCTCAAAATTTAAAGAAAGTTAATAACTTGAGGCTTTTCTTGCAGTTACAAGGGTGGTACAATAAGTTACAGAGAGATGAAGTGGTTGCAGAGTGGAAGAAAATTAAGGGAATTATGTCTCTTCATGTTCATTGTCACATAAGTGGTGGTCACTTCCTGCTGGACTTGTGTACTAGGCTCAGATATTACATCTTTTGCAAAGAATTGCCAGTGGTAAAAACTCTAGTACTATTCAAGATAAATCTTTTACTCGTAATGTTTTATATCGTTGGCGAGATATTAATGAGGTGATACATAATAATGCTCGTTTCTTACGAAACGATATTAGCAGGTGTTAAAGGCCTTTGTTCATGGAGATGGAAACTTGCTCAAGAATTATCCAGAATTGCAGGAAGCCCTGGTTTGGGTTTACTTTCACTCCAATATTCCAGAATTCAACAAGGTGGAGTGTTGGGGCCCACTTAAAGAAGCAGATTCACCTTCTAGTGGGGTCAATTGGGCCCACAAAGACAAGAGAAACGTAGTAAGCAACTGGGATTTGCCCCGGCCATGTACAGAGTCGTGCACATGTTGCTTCCCTCCAATGAGTTCAATCCCTTGGTCACAAGATTTTGCGTGTCAAAGTAGTTGTGTCACATCACAAAGCCTGCGCCAGCAAGCCCAAGAAAATCTGGTGGACCTCTGAGGCGGTGGATGTAGTTTCGTCTTATAAACAAACAAAATCAAATTTGATTTTATATTATTAGGTAAAATCGATTATATAATTCAATTATATTATTATAAAAAATTTATTACAGATGTAAATAAATTTTTTTTTTTTTTTTTGCTTTCGATCATAATTAATCAAAATATAAAATTGTGAACGTGATGTATATGTTGAAAAATATTATCGATTGTAAACGACTCTTTATACTAATATAATTTATAAAATATAAGTTATATCATGTTGTGAAAACTGTTAAACTCGTATATTTTGAATTTTTTAAGGATGTGAATCATGAATGGAGCATGGGGGAGTGAGTGGGGGTGCTTATTACCCCCTTAGGAGAAATGTTCTTTTATAGCTACGTGTGTAATTCATAAAGTTACTATTCTACTACTATAGAATATTTGTAGATGCAATTTACATAATCAATAACTTCAACTTTTGTCTAATTATGTTGTGCCCAAAGAGAAACCAAGTTGTGGATAGAATCTTAACATTGATGAGCGCACAAAGAATAATCCGGGATTGGTTGCAGTTACAGGATTATTTAGAATTGAAAAAGAGGATCTAATATAAGTTTTACTAGTGAACTTGAGTACGGCACCACACACCAAAACCAAGCCAAGCTCGAGGAATGGAGGTGTCATGGTTGGAGATCGAAACTGATTCAATAACAATGATAATGCTTATGAGGGGTACCATTTTCACAACCAACTCTTTTAGACCTTTGTTAGAAGAATGCAAAGAGATCATGTGTGGTAACTCAAAGTTATGAGTGAATCATGTGTATCGTAAGGTTAATTATTTTACGGATTGACTTGTAAATTATGGCTAAACATAATAATTAAGTAGTTCTATCATTGATTTGGCACCTACGCAATTGCGAGTGATGTTGAATAAGAATAAATGAGGTTGTATATCCTCTCAAATAGTTATTGAGTAATGTCGAATTTGCCTCCATGTAAACAAAACAAGAAAATGGTAGAATAGTAACTTGGGGTTAACAAATTTTCATTTTATGAGGCTTAATTAATATATGAGGGCACTTTACAATTTCAGCACAACAAAAACAAGGTGTAAACCCTTGAGAATCGACAAATATGTTGTACTTACCTTTTTCAGTATAAAATGATGAAGAAATATCAATATGTTCCTACGTGTGTTTTACTTTGTGTGTTTTCAACATTTGCTAATGGCATCCTTATCTTTTTTAAGTTTACATACTACCCCATATGCTGTTAAAATAAGTTTAACAATGTGAAGAGCCAATATCGAATGGCGATAACATTTTTTTAGGCTCTATTTAACTTAATTTTTAGACATTAAAAAGTATTTTTTTGAGTTTAGAACCTGAAGTTAACGTATTTGTCCATATTTGAAAGTACTTTGAGATAAAAGTTGAAATTGAATAAAATTAAAAAATAACAAGCTCTAAATTAGAGCTTTTTAAAAAGGGATGGGCGGATATATGAGGCTACAAGAACCAGTACATTTGATTCGATTAAGGTCTGAATAATCAAAAATCTAATTTTTTTTTTACCAGGAAAATCCGAACTAAAGAATTTGTGTCTCACCTGATCATTAGTTACTGAGCAGTTAACGGCTTTTGAAAAGCTGTTTTTACATAATGAGATAAGTTGTAGTTTTTTTCTTTCTCAAATATATCCCTTCATATTTTTCAAAATCCAATATTTCTCTCAAAATTTTTCAAAGTTCGACATTGCTAAACATAGACTACACAGTCAATAACTTTTATTTTATAGCACTTTTAACTAAAATTTTACTGCTAAAAATTCTATAAATCAAAAGCTAAAGCTTTAGAACTAGACTAAACACATCCTTAATAAGCTTTAGAACTAGACTAAACATATCCTTAATCATAGTCAAGCTATGTTCCATTATTCCGATCTTTTTGTAATTTTAGTAGCATTTTGGGGCAAATAAAATGATATTGGATGGTGCATTTGATGCACAGGCCTTTTTTGCAAGTTTTCCAAAAAACAAAAGACAACGATGAGCTTCCTTCGAAATACACATGGGAGAAAATGCTATATCTGGACCTTACATCCATCAAGCACGTTCAAAATATGCTACAAAAATTTAATTGAAACAAGCCATGCCCCACTACAGTCGTAAGGTTGATCCATTATCCAGGGACGAGGGCAGGGTACGTATTGAAGTGATTTTTTTGGCTAAATCAATAAGTGAATATCATTCAACAAAAACAAAAGTCAATACAAAAATTCAAAACTATTTAAGTATAACATTAATGTTTCAATAATTACAAAGGGCTCTATTATTAACATTGCTCATGAATTGTCCACTTCCAAGCATCTTCATTCTAACTTTTTTATGAATTTTAGCCACAATTTGATCATCCGTTGCAACCCCGTTACCGAATAGACGACTATTACGCTCCTTCCACAAATGGTACACACAAGCTGGAAAACAAACTTCATCAGAGCAGATTTAACTGTTTTCTTGTTGCAGTTTTTTTTGGTGTGAAATGGAGTGATTTATCCCATTTAACACTGCCTATGCTTGACATCCTAGAGTGGATACATCTCCTCCAAATGTGATTGCCAAAGGTGCATTCGAAAAAAAGATAATCCCGCGTTTCCAATGCCATGTGGCAGAGTTCACAAACACAGTTGACCTGCATCCCCCAACTGATAAGTCTGTCTTTGGTAGGCAAACAGTTGAGAATAGCCAGCCATGTACATATGCAATGTTTCGAGATACAAGGGTTCTTCCAAATCAGAAACTCTCATTTTACTTTATTGAATTTTTCACGGATGTGATTCCATGTAAGAGCAGTAGAGAATTTCCCATTGATACCTGGAACCCAACTAATGGTGTTTGCACAAAGGGTTAATCGCGGAAGAGTGCCATCATCTAGCATGCTTAAAACCCTTGGCCATCGTCAGTTGCCATCTCTAATGATTTCCTCCACCTTACTATGTAAGCTAATTCTAGAGGCAGTAATGATATTTTTGTCCAACAAATTCTTAAGACATCCTCTAGAGTGCCACCAATCCCACCAGAGATAGGTGATTTTTCCATTGTCAATTTTGTGATGAACACGCTGGAAAGCTAAATTACGAATACCCAAAATTTTCTTCCAGGCCCATGACGCATCAGTCAGTATTCCAACACTCCATATGGATTTGTTACGCAACAAGACTTTGTTACTCCAAGCTCCCCACAAAGACTCAGTGTCGGTGTACAAAGTCCAAAAGAGCTTAAGAAGAGACGTAGTGTTGATCTCTTCAAGCTTCTTAAGTCCTAAACCTCCATCCGATGTAGGCCTATAAGCCTCCTTCCACACCACCTTAGGGATAACCTTGCTGTCATCTTTAGCTCCCCATAAGAAATTAAAAAGATGTTGCTTCACAATACGAATAACTTCTTTAGGAAGAACAAACACACTACTCCAAAAGTTGAAGATGTTATACAACACAAATTTCACAAGGAGTAATCTACTTGCAAAGGAGAGCCAAACGTTGGTCCAATTTTTTGTACGAGCCACAATTTTGTTGCAAAGACTTTCACAATCAATCTTCTTGAGCTTACCGGTGATGAGAGGAACTCACAAGTAACGCACAGGGAACTAACCTTCAATAACATTCAACAACTTGCAAATAAGCTATTTATCATAGGCTGTGGTACCACTAATGTAGACTGAGCTTTTGTCAGGGTTAAAAGAAAGACCTGAAATCTTTGCAAAGAGATTAAGACATTCATGAACCACTTTGGCTTATTTGATATTTGCTTTAAAGAACAAGAGTAGGTCATCAGCAAAGCTAAGGTGTGTAGGCTTTAACTTTGAGCATTTGGAGTGGAAGGAGAAGTAATTTTTCTTAGCCAACAACTTGAGAATATTGCTGAGTATGTCCATGGAAATAAAAAAGAGGTAGGCGGATAGGGGGTCCCCCTGTTTGAGGCCATTTGTACCCTTACAAAAACCCTCAAGGTGACCATTAATGGCTATGGTGAACCAATGAGATGTAATACACACTCTAATCCAGTCAACAAACTTCTGCGGATATCTAATGGCAAACATGGCTTTTGTTAGGATTGGTATGCCTAAAATTACCACTATCACTTGCTCATTAGAACATCTGGATGGTTTGCAATAAGATAATTAGTGTCATCATATTCACATGGGCGTATTTCTCTTATTATGTGGATTGACATATATATATATATATATATATATATATATATATGTGTGTGTGTGTGTGTGTGTGTGAATATAAGGTCCTTTATTCAAGGAGTGACTTAAGTGTAGGGTGGTTACGCATAGAAGGTCTAAGTCATGGTCACTTGAATAAGCAAAGTAACTTTGTCTATGACTAAGTAGTAGAGTTGGGTGCTTTACTATGATAGAAGTCATAGTGGAATAAGTTCCCTTTGAAGAAGGGTGATTTGTCTTGATCATAAATTTGTTCCAGACTTATTCCGCTTATGCATGTGTACGTATTGGACGGACCCCGTAGGTATGGACTCTAAATACGTATTATCAAAGAAAGAGTTCACCTAAACCTACAAGCTTCCAAGTAGACCATAACTCTTAATCTTGAGCATATATAGATGAACCGACGACGTTGAGTGCTTCCACTTTGATCCATTATAGGTATGGTCTTAATAGTTAGATCACCTACTATGTGGTTTGGGTGTATAAGAAATGATTAGAAGGGACATGCATATGCAATAAGGAATCTATATATTAATCACTCCCTTAGAATAATCCAAGCTAGATCATCCTAAATTTGTGGTCGTAGTAACACTTGAGGTTTTAAATGTTACACTTAAGGGTAGCTCCCTTAGATAAGTGGATAACTTCAGGATGATGGTTAGATTATGGATCAGAGGTTCTAAGGAGACAATATGTAGTCAAAGAGGTGATAATACACTTCGAGAACTTGTCTTTGGTTATGAGTGAGTATAAAGGGGCATTATGGTCAATATAATACTTAGTTGGTCAAAAAACAGAGCGTCATGTATATCCTTGAGTGCAATTGAAGTCTTTTAGTAGAATAGACTTGGTTGAGATGGTAAAATATTGCTAAGGGACTAGCAAAAATATTTTATTTATTTCCAGAAGAAAGGTTAATTATGTATTTGGTCCCTCTTCTAGCCATCTACCTTGTTAAGTATCTAAACTTAGTAAGATATATTATTTTGAGAGAGGATGTAATTCTTTGACGGTTAGAATCAAAGTAGACTTTGCATTTTGGGAAGAAGTTCTTATTTTGAGAATTGTCAAGATATTGGATTATGTAATTAATTGATTAATTAAAGTCTAGAAGACTGCTAAGATATTTAAGATAATTTTTTTCACTATTGGAAATATATATTATTTTTAAAAAGTAGTTTGGATTTAGATTTTTGGAATTAATCAAGGAGTATTTAATTTATTGGCAATTAGATATTTGAAAATGGACTTTCTATTTTATGGAAGGGGATTTCTATTTTTTAATTATTGTCATGATTAAATTAAATTGGAGCAAGATGGTTGAACCAGAACCATGGCTTACAAGCCAAGGTTGGATGTAGAAGGTGAGACCCACACACCTTAGGAAAATCGGCTATAGGGAAGAAAAGAAGGGAAAATGAGAAAAATAAAAAGTTACTTGTGGAAGAGATTTGGACTTTTCTCTGACCAAATCCCACATCGGAATTTCATGAATTTTTCTCTAGATCTTTTGCCTATAAATAGACCTCTTCTCTAACTCTGAAAGTTGCTCCACACACCATCTCTTATAAGATTTCTCTTCTCTCTCTTGAGTAAGTTTCGCCTTTCTGAATAAACTCAATTCTAGTTTATATCTTTTAGTTTAGCAAAATCTAGTTCCACAACTAGATTATACTTTAGAAAGGTGTTGGTCATAGATGAGAAGATCAAAGTAGAAGAGTGGAAACAATATCGCCCAGGCTTGTAGATCAAGGTGGTTGGTGTTCTTGCATCTTTCTTCGCAAGAGGTATGCCTAGATCCTTGTTTCAATTGGGAATTAAATTGTAAATTGTTTTTTGTTTTACTATTACATGTTTAATCGCAGTAAGATCCTACATGATTATTTATGCCACTAAAATATAAATTTTTTGAATATGGATCATGTAACTTAACCACGTTTTCCTTAAGTGGTATTAGAGTCATTGCGAATTAAACGTGCAAATAGTTAAGAATAGTTAAGAACAATTTGATTCTTGGATGATAGAAACTTATAAATTACATGAACACTAGAAAAGGTTCAGATTTGTGTTTGATTTTCATATTTATTGCAAATTTGGTTTTGGAAGAGGATTAGAAACTTATCCAAAATAAGTTAATTCTCATTAAACCAAACAACACAAAAAAAAATAGGAAGGGGGTCCGCGTACGTGGGGATCCACTCGTGGGCCACGAGCAGCCATGCGTGTGGTGTGATCCCTATTTGTTTTTTTTTTATTATTATTTTCAGTTTTTTAATTATTTGTGTTGTTTTGCATAGTTTAAATATGAAAAGTCTTATCTTTTATTAATGCTATAAATACAATAATGAGAGATTATATTTTCTTGCATAATTTATTATTGTATAAGCATTGTTTTATTCTAATGCCAGAAATACAAATTTGTGAAATTATGTAGTTTAGCATAATTTTTTTGTTCTAATTGTATGACATTATATATTTGAAATACAAGTTTGTGAAATTATATGGCATAACATAATTTTTTGTTTTATTTCAAAAATGTATAATATATATATATATATATATATATATATATATATATATATATATATTATTTGTCTAAAATGCTAGAGAAACAATTTGTAGTAAGTTTTGTTTTGTACATAATTATAAATTGTACTAACATTAAATAATATATATGTGGAAGAATTACAAGCATTTCCATTGTTGTAATTGTTAGAGCTTTTGGTCAAGGTAATTATCAATCTTGGAAATTAGACTAGTAATACTATAGTCTAAAGATTAATTGAAAATTGGTTAAGGAAAAACTACATAGTTATTATTTTTCTTTAGAAACCTAGACTTGACTAAAAGATCCATGAAAGCCAAACCTAGGGTAAATATGACAACCCAGATTAGAACTATGTGATTTAAAGTATACTTAGAGGTGTTTTCAGACAAAATTGGTTATGGAATTTAATCTATAAATTTTAGAAAAATTAGAAATTAAGTATTAGCAAAAATCACATAATTAGAAACCCTTATTTCAAATAATCGAGTGGGAGAGGGAACTAGGAAATCCCATAGCTTTCCATATCCGGATTATGCTAAATGATAGTGTCATTAACCTCCATTTGGAGGGTGACATTGTTTAGATTTAGCAAAATAATCTCAAATTTGGAATTCACATTAAAGATGTTAGTTGAGCAGTTATGCTTCGATGGAGTTCTGAGCTATATCTTATAGATAATAAGGATTGGGGTAACCTCCATTCGGAGGCTATAGTCTAGGTTATCTAGGAAAGTCCCATAAGGAATGATGCTTACACTCGACTCGAGATACGTAGTAACCTCTCTTCGGAGTGCAACTGAAGTCTTGTGAAGAAACTCAATTCTAGTTTATATCTTTTAGTTTAGCAAAATCTAATACCACAACTAGATTATACTTTAGAAAGGTGTTAGTCACAGAGAAGATGATCAAAGTAGAGGAGTGGAAGCAATATCTCCCAGGCTTGTTGATCAAGGTAGTTGGTGTTCTTACATCGTTCTTCGCAAGAGGTATGCCTAGATCCTTGTTTGAATTGGGAATTAAATTGTAAAGTATTTTTGGTTTTACTATTACATGTTTAATTGCAGTAAGATCCTACATGATTGTTTCCGCCATGTTCATAGAAAGTTTTTGAATATGGATCATATAACCTAACCTCGTTTTCCTTCAGCTTTCAGTATGAAGTCTCATTTGACAGTGTCAAATGCTTTTTTAATGTCAACTTTGAGAGTACATTTCTTGTCGGAGTTCTTCCTACCATAACCCTTGACTAGATCTTAAGCAATCAAGATGTTGTCAACCATTCTTCTTCCCTCAACAAAGGCAGTTTGTGAAGGAGAAATAATAGTTGCCAAGCTCCTCTTGAGTCTATTTGCAAGGACTTTAGCCAGACATTTATAAACTGTATTACAACAAGAGAATGTCGAAAATCCCCCACTTTGGTCGAGTTGTCAACTTTGGGCACAAGGGTAATAATAGCATAATTAGTTTCCCCCAAAAGTTTACAGTCATTGAGGGCAGATTTAATGGCTCTACAAACATCAACTCTCACGATATCCCAAGAATGATTGTAAAAAAGGGAAGAAACCCCATCTGGGCCAAGGCTCTTGTCCTTATTGATACTCCACATGCTTGCTTTAATTTTTTCATCAGCAATCGGCTCCTTCAGTTTAAGAGCTTTCTCCAGACTAAGAGTGTTATTCACTAAAGAATGTAAACTGGACACTGATATTTGAGAATTGTGAGACTTCCTGCTACCAAGGAAGTTTTTGAAAGAGTTGACAATTTCATCGGATATCTCCTTTTTCAGAATCAAGAATGGTACCATCATCGAGCATCAGTTTTTTGATAGTGTTGTACGATTTCCAACCCTTTATAACTTGGTGAAAATACTTGGTATTGTAATCCCCTTCTTTCAACCATTTGATTATAGCTTTTTGTCGCAAACATTCTTGTTCTCTGAGATTGATAATTTCCAGCTAGTTGAAGATAAACTTTTCTTTGTCAGTCAATGCTGTCGAAGTGTTGCTATTCAAGATAAGGACCTGAACTTGGTTGAGTTCCTCTTTGATAGCCGCAAATTGCTCAAGAATGTTGCATAAATGAGTTTTATTAAAGTTCTTGAGGGCTTGTTTCAGCTTCTTCTGCTTTTGGTAAAGAGTAAACATTGGAGTACCATTGGTTTGAGTAGCCTAGGATTCAATGAACTACTTGGTCATAATCAACATGTTTAACCCATAGATTATAAAATTTGAAAGGCTTCGGCTTACTTTGGACAGCTGTTGTGGTATTGATTACCATTGGGCAGTAGTCCGAGGAATTAGGTGTTTCACAGCCACTGCCGAGAAGTTAAAATACTTGTGCCAAGCAGGATTCACCAACACCCGATCCAATTTGCTGGTGCTAGGGCCATTACCCTACCCCTTGTTACTCCATGTAAATAAAGGTCCCATGTAGGAGTGTTCAAACAGCCCAAACTCCTCAATACATTTGTTGAATTCAATTGCTCCTTGCGCTAGGCTATTATTTCGCAGCCTTTCATTAGGTTTAAGAATTTCATTGAAGTTTCCAAGCACACACCAAGGGGAAGAACCAGTCGAGGCCTTCCATTCAACAATCTTCTTCCTCAATACATTTGTTGAAGTGATTTTTCAGAAAAAGAAGTGAGATGTAGAGATCTTTTACTTGCTTCAAATCCGTTTCGTTAATATTTCTAATAACAAGATTCAAAGACGGGAAGAAGGGGAATTAGGGTAACCTTTTAAGTAATAGGACGGAATATAGGGATAAATCTCCTTATCCCAACCCCGTCCAATATTATTCCTAATAACAAGATTAAAAAACCAGCTTTCAAGCATATGAACTTGGCTCCGTTTGTTTGCTATAAAATAACTTGTTTGTAAAAAATGTTTTCCTCTCAAAATATTTTTTGAAAAATAAAATATTGTTCTGAGCTTTGTTTTGGAAAGATGAACCATGTGCATAATCAATAGCATTTAATTTTCAAAGAAATATTTCCACCAAGTATATAATAGCAAGCCAACCATATTGCAGTGTTGGCTTATGATTTTTTTGGGGTGAAGTGTATATGACCCTCTGTGGTTTGACATAAGTGTATCGGTACCCCTTGTATTTAAAAAACTAGCATAAGTAGTCCCTGTATTTTGGTAAAAGTGCACACGTGCCCCCTCTGTCCATTTTCCGTCAAAAGAGCTAACAGAATTTGTAAAAAGACATAAATGCCTTTAATTTTTTTCATTTCTCTCTTTTGTCCTTTTTTCTTTTGTTTAAACTAAAAAAATAAAAGAAAAAGAAATATATATATATATATATACATATATATATATATACACATATATACACACACATACATACATATCTATATATATACTAGAAGAGAAAAGGCAACAAGGTAGACAATGATCACGATTGTCTGTGTCATATTCTTTTGTAATCTTGGCCCAGCTGATAGTTGTTGTTGTAAGAGTGTACTGAATTCATGTACCATTCGATTGGGAATGTGATTGTTATCAGAAATTGTAAAATAGTAAGGTATACATAGTTTACATACATTCAACTGAGGTAAATATTCTGTTAAAATTTTTCTTGAATGTCAAAATAATCATTATCTTTCAGTGTGTACAACTTTTATGTGGATCATTGTTATATAATATAGCTTTGAAGACTATAATCAAACTATGCAACATAAAGCTCAGCCTTGCAATCAATGAAAAGGCTCATATATATATATATATATGTGTGTGTGTGTGTGTGTGTGTGTGTATGTATACATATAACGTAAAAAAAATGTATTTATAGGGGTGGGGGTAAGGGGGATAGGGTGGGGCTAACAGGCAAGGGGTAGGGCTGAGGATGGGTAACGGGCTGTTGGGGTGGTGGTGACGGGTTGGGTTGGGGTTGGGGTTGGGGTAGGGGGGGGTGGGGAAGATGACTATTTTCTTTTTCTTTTTTGTTTTTCTTTTTGTTGTGTGTTTTTTTTTTTGAAAGGGCATTTATGTCCAAAAATTTAATTATTTTGCTCACATGTACATTAAAACATTTGTCTATTTGTATCGGAAGCGCGTGCGTATCAATTTTCGTTAGAACTAACGATTTTTTGCACAGTAAGGGGGTCCTGTGTACTTTTACAAAAATACAGGGACTACTTATGCTAGTTTTTGAAACACAGAGGGTATCGATACACTTATATCAAACCGCAAGGGGGTTTGATGTAGTTCACCCTTTTTTATATTATTATTATAAGAAACAAAAAACATATTATATAACAATCAATTTAAAAATCGATTCATCTTTTCTATCTTTCTCCAAATTAAAAAATGTAAAAACAAGAGAGAGATGTTCCGTCACATGGTATCTAAGAGATTATTCTAACGCATAATTGGCAGGCCAGTCCGAACTTGTCCATTGCAATGGTAAAGTTGATAAAGTTGATAGTACTGCTGGCTAAATCTGATCCAAGTAACCAAAACATATTAATTAGCACAATATGATGCATTAATGGATATATGGTCTTTAAGTCCCTTTATATCTCAGTGCTCGGCAAATGATGATAAGTTTTAGATATTTTGTGGGAATGAGGAGGCTGGATACTAGCTAGCAAATCATTTGGTTTCTTCATGATCATCTAGCTTTTTGCAAATTGAGACATTTAAATTCCAATTTCTTGCTAGAAAATATGTACGTTTATATCCTAGCTCTCAAACGTATTTGTATTTTTATTTCATGTTTTCATACGATAGTTACGTTTTCTTGTTTTAGTTTGACAAAAAATAGGTGTTGTAATTCTTGGCTCCTGAGATATGCATTCCACAACTCAGTTGCCCATTCAATTCTATCGTCACGGATGAAGTGCAAATTGCCTGTGTAGTATATCTAGTTTTTAGAGATGAGGGACAAGACAAGTCAATTATACTGTGTCAATAAATTAAAATAAATAAATGTATTCAATTTAAGAAGAATTAACAACAATTCTTATTTGTATTATGAATATGATCATATGTTAGTTAGTACATGACAAGTATAAATTTGATAGCCATATGAGTAATTCTTTAATTGAATTAATTAGTGTTGTGCAAAATCTAACGCAAGTATACGTATCGCAACAAATAATAAAGTAATGAGTAGAGATCGTTACCACGAGGACTGTGATTACTAAGTACCGAAATTAATCTAGCTTTAACTTTATTTGGGATCGTAAATAAAAATTAATAACCAAGAAACTACTAAAACTAACAACTAAGACAATTATGAAATCTATAAAAGAAGATAAGTCAACAATTAAAAGGCTCTAGGATTTATAACTTTACCAAGATTAATCCTACTTAAATATATTGATTTGAATCAATTGATGTTTATTCCTTATGTCGCCAGCAATTTCGCTAATGTGGTTATTAATCTTTCTCAAGTATCAATAACATATTCTAATAAGTAAGCTACCTACATCTCTGTGATAACTGTGAACTTATAGAACTCATTAAGCCCTAGAAATTCAAGTGTTGCACCAAATATCACAAATATCTCTATATTATGATGATTTAATGGTATTTCAAACATGGTCTAATTCGATTATCACTTCTCACTCTCAAACCAAACTACAACTCATGTAATTGTTGATCAGACAATCACAAGCATTAAGTTTAGAATGAAATACTCAACATAGAATTGGAATAGTTCATCAAATCAATTAAAACCAAAAGAATTCAAGCATTCATAATCTGGCTACATCGTAGCCTTAGAAAAATAACTTAGAACATAATGATGAAATTAATCAAAAACATAGTGCAAATCATGATAAGAGAGATAAAGAAAACTACGATTTGGAGAATAATTGCAGCAGAAGTCCGTCTCTGGATTATTCTCCGTCTTCAACTCGCGAATCCCCCAAGTTTCTCTTTCTTTGGAACGTTTCTTGCTTCCCAAATGGCTCTCCCATTTGCTCTAAAACGTTTCTTTTATAAGCTAGGGTTTTTCTTTTGATTGTCTTTTTCCAAAAGTAACCTTGGCTTATTTTTTAAAGATTCGTGCGACGCTGCGCTATGGCTGGACAACTATCAATTCCATGTTCAATACTTCCCAAGCTTCAATGCACGTTTAGTCCTTGGTATTTTTCTCCAATTTTGCTTAAAAAATTAGTCTTGCTCACATAAATTACCTAGACCACAAAACGAATGCCACACCCATAAGATTGCTCAAAATTACTCGAGAACTAATAAATATTAAGTAAAAAGGTGTTGAAATAATATGTAAATTAAACACCCAACAAACACCCCCAAACTTAATCTTTACTTATCCTTAAGCAAATGACAACTAAAATAGAAACAACCTAGAGATTAAAGACTCAACAAAATAGAAACTCATAAATGCAACGCAGTAGGATAGAAAATTTTCACGGCCTTAGTAGCAATATTGCAAAGCTCTACGTCAAAAGGTATTTCCAAAATCATAAGCATGAGAAATCTCAGCATCACATAAATTTTACCTTACTTCAAATCCCACAAGTGAGTGTGTGTATAGCCTCTATCCCAACCAATTGTACCTGGATGAGTTTATCCAAGCTAAGTGAAGTATCAATGTTGAGCTTTTACTCTAATTTATCTAGGACTTCATAGGCTCACTTTTCATGTCACTCTCCACTAATGTAGGCATTAAAAATCAGTAGGACTTTACATTTGGTTGTAATGTATGGCTAGGTTCAAGGTGGGGATAATGGATAAAAATGTACAGCTAAACTACCCGTAAGCACCCGACCATTCTAGGATTTTCAATGGAGCATATGTCAACTCTACTTCTTACACCCAAAAAGTTATTCAACATATCTCTTTAATTTCTTTATTCTTTCTTTTCATATTCTCAACATTCATCCACCACATTTTACACTAACACATAGAACTCACACTTTCCCAATCTTATATTTTTACATTAATTACAAAGGGTGTGACTCTTTTTCCTTTCTTTTCATTCTTTTTTTTCAAGAAAGTTTTTTTTTCCAGCTTTTTGATGTTTTTGTGTTTTTTTTCTTTCATATATTCAACAACAAATTCACTCAATTCTCATCCTTCAATACAAGCATAGCTCCAAATGATCCTCTTAGAATAATCATATACTACAAGTAGGAAGGTCATTATATGGGAAATTAATCTTGAAAGCTAAGGAAGCTATTACCGGCTAAAGAAAGAAAATGATAATTCAAGCTCAAAGGGCACTAGGGATATTCAATTATTACACGGGTTGGCTTGAAAGACTCAAACTGTCCAATGATGGCCTAAATCATTTCTCTAATACCGTGCAACCTAGGATTTCGCCTCAAGTGACAATCAAGCAAGTTCTAAAGTCATATAATTATGTTTCTGCTCACTTAAACTCACATAAACTTTCTATAAGACAACTGACTAGGTGAGTCTAAGTGTGCAAAGTGTGGGGATTCTCAACAAAATGAAACTATGTTTTAGTCAGTCATCCTCACTACTATCATGTCATTCTTATGCTATACATCATCGGCCTAATTGTTTATCCTTTCAGCATCACTTTTCACTTTTTTTTTTTAAAAATAACAAGACACATAAAACAAAACAACCAGATTATTACTAGGTAGAACAAGTCAACAAAGTAAACACAAAGTGACTACCCCCAAACTTTAAACGAGACATTGTGCTCAATGGCAAAAATTAAAGAAAATAAAGCAGAAGACTTCCCTGAGGTTCCATGTTATTCATCATCCGAGAAAAAGTATGTTCTGGCAGGTGGAAATCTTTGAGGTGCTAAACAACTTCTACTAATTGACACCTCCCAACAACACAATTGCGCCCTCAACCAGATACAATCAAACGCCAGTATACACCACCACCACAACATAATTCTACTGGTACAACTCAAGCGCAAAACACATAGTGAACACATAACCACCAATAAACCTGTCACAACTCACTAAGAGCACATTAGTCTTGTGATGCTGTCATTGAAACATTTAAGCAAACGCTTTGCGGGCATGCAATTGTATAACCATATAATACAAATCTCACAATGCAAAATCACCAAGGTTGATTCAATATTCTAAGAGTTCTCAAGTGCTATCCCAAGTTTTTGGACTTGCAGCTTCACGAATGAGGTGTGGATCGTGTATCTCCATCCACTTTCCTCCGCCACAACCACCAGTTACCGCCTGCAAAACCACCTACCGCCACCTCCTTTCCTCTTCACTGAACTCTTTCTATCCGTTGGCATTGGGTTCTCTTGTGGGGTGAGGAAGATTGGTGGGTTGGGAGAGAGAAACATAGACAGGTAGAGCTGTGTTATTTTTCGTGGGTTTAGTAATTTGGGTTCTATAGGTTGTGTGTTGTGGGCTTAGGGTCTTGAGAGAGAGAGAGAGTTTTGTGTTGTGAGTTTGGGTGTTGACGGTGGAAATGAGAGGAGTTAATCTTGATTTTCAATTTTTTTTTTTGTGAACGTCAAACTGAATGACTCCAGCACAGTTGCGCTGCGCCTGCGCTCTTTTCCTTCTAACAACTCCCTTATGAATGTAACTTTTAGACATCGGCAACGCAGCTGCGCCATATTCTAGCACAATAGCGCTACCCTACATCTCTATTTCTTTTTCTTTTCTCTCTAGTGCACGCGTTCTACACAATCCAAACACCATTGTTCACATATTTTCTCTTTGAATTGACCTCTTGTACATTCTCTTCCCGTTTTTCAACCCCCAAACTTGTTCTGAACTTATATCAATTATGAGAATCAAACATTAATAACATGACTAAAAGAGAAACACAATAAAACAACAAAGAAAACTAACTAAAAGAAACAAAATGCTAAAGAAAGAAAATTAAGAACACTCGAGTTGTCTCCCGAAAAATGCTTGTTTTAACGTCAACAGCCTGACGTAGCATCTTTTTATGTCGAGTTGAGGTGGACAACGATCTTTCGTTTATCAAAATCATCATCTCAATAAATCTTCAACCGTTGTCCGTTGACTTTAAATGTCCATTTCTCTGGATAGGGTGACCTTTACAGCATCATAGAGAAACACCTTAGTCACAACAAAAGGCCCTGACCATATTGACTTGCGTTTTTCAAGAATTCGTGGGTTATAAAGAAGTACTTGTTGCCCAGGAGAGAAATCGTTTTCAAAAATGGGTTTGTCATGCCACTCTTTTGTGATCTCCTTGTAACTTTTTTGCATTCTCATTTGTTCCATTACGGAATTCTTATAGCTTATTCCGTCTTCTGATTGTTCTCTATCTTCAACTCGCGAATCCCCTAAGTTTCTATTTCTCTGGAACGTTTCTTGCTTCCCAAAATGGCTCTTCCCTCTGCTCTAAAACATTTCTTTTATAAGCTAGGGTTTTTCTTTTGATTGTCTTTTTCCAAAAGTAACCCTAGCTTATTTTCTTAAAGATTCATGCGACGCAGTGTAGCTGCGCTATGGCTAGACAACTATCAATTCCATGTTCAATACTTCCCAGGCTTCAATACACGTTTAATCCTTGGTATTTCTCTCCAATTTTGCTCAAAAAATTAGTCTTGCTCACATAAATTACCTAGACCACAAAACGAATACAACACCCATAAGATTGCTAAAAAATTACTCAAGAACTAACAAATATTAAGTAAAAAAGTATTAAAATAATATGTAAATTAAATACCCAACAATTAGTTCAAAAGTAAAACTCTCATTTTTTGGTACACTGACACATGTTTTCAATTAAATAATATAAGTTGCTGTATATTTGGCGGAGATACAAGAGTACGGGCAATATTTTGAGATGACATGAGATAAAAGTTGAGCAATCCAAAAGCATTTTTCTTGCTAATAATTAATGAAATAAAGATACATCAATAAATAAGCAATAGACAAACACAAGCAAGGTTGTCATTAAACACGTGATTAATGCTCCTCAATGTAAGATTGAAAATAATTTCTTCCCGCTTATGATCAATTGATAGTCAGTACGTGCATGCAATATATCATTTATTTATTACTTTCGATGTTAATGTTTAATTATCATGCTAAATAATAATTTTTTTTATTTTTTTTTCTATGTTAACATATCAACGACATCAATAAAGATGTGATAAATAAATAATAAAAATAAAGTGAAATATAACATTTTTTATTAAAAATATACATGCCATTATATGGAATATTTGAATTTTTAAGTAGTAAATTCCATCAATAATCAAGAAGTAATTTATTTGGTCTTAAAACTCTTTTTCTTTCGAGAATACATCCTAGTGAGTTGGTACTCTATTTATGACAAAAAAAAAGAGTTTGGTACTATATGAAGCTGAGATCATTCAGAAGAGGGTAACAACCGTAAATAGAAGGAAATGGACGGACTTATGGATCAAATCATCATCTAAGTACTTTTCTACTATCGGGCCCAAAAGCGGGACGCTTTTACAATAAAAAAGAAAAGCAAATTTCATAATTAGTTCATATTGTTTATCCCATTTTAAATAATTAGTTCACATTATTTCACAAGTCACATAATTAATTTTAAATTTTTTTATAATAAACTGAGTAGATTGTTAGTTCTCTATCTACAATTCTGTTATTTACTAGAATAATATAGGATAAATCCTCCAAAAGAATAGAAATTAAAGTACAATTTTGAATGCTTTGCTTTATTTTATTTTATTTTATTTTATAAAAGTCTCATTATTAGTCCCTATTATTTTAAAAGTTACACGATTTATTCCTATTATTTGTGAAAGTCTCACTATTAATTCTTATTATTTTTAAATATCTCACCATTAATTTTTATTATTTGTAAATATTTTATTACTAATAGTAAGATATTTATAAATATTGAGAATTAATAGAGATATTTTTATAAATAATAAGTATTAAATAAGTCGCTTTTAAAATAATAAAAATTATTTGTCAAACTTTTGCAATAACTATGTGAATTGTAAAATAATGAGAATTATTTGTCTAAAACTCATAAACGACTATTAATTTGCCCTAAAAAGAATTAGAAAACCCCCAAAACTAGGGCACAGCTTTATCAACATTTTTCAATCAAAACCCCTTCAAACCAACACACGCTCTCTCTCTCTCTCTCTCTCCGCTTCCAACTCCTCTCTCGCACACACTCGCTCTAAATACGGTACGGGTTCGTGTATATATATATATATATACATATATCACCACATGTATGAAGTTTATTTTATTTTTTTATCCTTTTTTTATTTTCTGAACTTCTTTATGTGTTCAATGTGGATATAGTATGTATAATGTGAGGTTGAACATCATTAAATTTCGAGTAATTGTATCGAATATAAGCTGTTGTTTAGATTTTGCTGTTCAATTTAGAGTAATTACTTGGAGTTGCATTTAATGATACTGCATATGAAGTAATTTTTATTGATTGCAATTTGCTTTTTGGAGGTAGATGTGTTACAGAAGAACTTATCGTAAAGTTATACTACAGTAGAATGTTTAGGGTTCTATGCTCGTTCGTGGAACTTAGTATGTGAGATATATGGGAATTTAGGTGGCTCAGTGTGCATTTTAAGCATGGTGTTTTGGTGATATGGTACGTGCATATAAATGCTCATCTTTATCCGTAAATAAATGAACTTTTATTGGGGTATAGGATAATAATGCAATTGCTGACATGGATGTGAGATCAATAAAGAGACTGAATGCTTAAGTGGGAAATAATCGAGAAAGGGGAATGGCTGAATGGGGTCTTAGGCGCTGGAGGAGGTATGGATTTAGCAAAAGTGGTAATTATCTGATTTGCAGTAAAAATTATGAAGAATTACAGGAAGAAACAACCGAGGATACTGCTTCATTTTGTTTGTAGAGTATTAGTTCAGGTAGTCACAATGCAGGATCAAAACCTTATCTCATTGAATGTGTGCTTGGAAGGCCTGCTAGAGAAGGTATAATAGTGTGCAATATCTGATTAGCAACCATGAGTCTCTATTGAATAGGTTGCTCTTTGGCCTCTTATTAGCTTAATCCGAGTTTGGTGATTGTTGCTTTTGGAACATCTTTAATCTTGTCATGTAAGGGCTACTATCAAGGATAGGCCACATACTCTTCTTTTGACTTTTATTGGCTGCTGCATCAAGACTCAAATTTATGGATAAGGTGTCCTGTAGTTGTATGAGGATTAAAAAGTGGGTATGTGTTATATATTCAACAATCAGCAGTTGTTTGCTGTGGTCTAAGTATACATGTGCGAAGACACATTTTGTTTGTAATTTTTTAGTATGGTAGCTTAATAG
The DNA here is from genome assembly GCA_037974665.1 of Ehretia macrophylla. Lineage (NCBI taxonomy): Eukaryota > Viridiplantae > Streptophyta > Magnoliopsida > Boraginales > Ehretiaceae > Ehretia > Ehretia macrophylla. The sequence goes on along the minus strand of CM075764.1, from coordinate 7,516,348 downwards.
GCTGTTAGATATCTTTAGAGATTAAATTAAGCTATATGTAATTATTGTATAGAGCCAAGGCAGCTCATATTTTTTTTCCGTATGTCTCATATGACTATCTTGTTATTATTATGTTTGCTTTTATCATATGTGCTAGAGATCTGAGGATATAAAACCAAGCCTTGTCCCACTAGGTGAGGTCGGATCTCAGGATATATGAAACTTTGAAATGTCTTGTTTTTAATATGTAAGGTTTTCCTCAATGAGCACATTATTGTCCCCTGTTGTTCTGTATTTTTAAGTTTACCTTCATTATGCTTCCTTTATGATACAGGAGATCAAATTATATCATCTGACACCGAAAAAGAAAATGGATCTGTAGTTGATTCATCATTGACTGAGTGGAAAATTGACAAGGGGAGTATGGAGGATCCAGGTAATAATGTGAGATCTTTCACACCTTAAAATTTTCTCTCTTCAGATACCTACTGACTGTCTGGACATTGGGTGTCTATTCTCATTATAGTGATTTTTGGGTAGTTTCCATGATATTTGATGCTGGTTTATTGTTATTATCTTTTTCACCCTCAAGTATAGTCATCATGATCAATAAACAAGTAGTGGCTTCTTAGATAGGATAGGAAAATCAGTTTTGATTTTTGAGTAGAAAGCAAAGTCAAACTCTTCTTTGAGTATAAAGATATTCGATGATATCGAACTATGCAGATGGGATTCAATTAAGAAGTTGTCAATGCCATTCTGTAGTTGGTCTGTAAAGACATTTGTTTTTGCACTCAACCAAGACAATGCTGATAGTAGTAAATTCTCTGATCTCTGGATGATTTGCTCTCCTTTTTCTATGAAAGAAAAATATATCTTATTAACTCAGGATTAAATGCACGTGATTGCAGTGTAGAGAATTTTGTGAAATAAACTTGTAACACATCATGGCTTAGTTTGTGGTTCACATAGGATGTTGATTAATAATATCTGCTTCTCATTTTTTTGAACAAGAAGCTACTCAAGTGAGTGTTCTCATTCTTTTGAACAACAAGCTACTCAAATGAGTGTTAATATAATGCATTTTGGAATTCTTATTTTCAGAAAGCCCTTGCTATACAGAAAATGAAGATCTATGTCGCTCTGGGGCTGAAGAGTGAAGGCAATCTTTTGATGAGGTGTGAGCTTCAAGTGAATCTAGAAAGATTAAACCATCGACAACAAGATTTTTCATTATTAAGAGTTTGAACCACCAAAATATTGAATTATCAGTTAAAAAGGGAATTTGGGCTACTCAAGTCATGAATGAACCTATTCTGGACAAAGCCGTGTTCTTCTTAGTTTGATATGTATGATTATGAATAGATTTTCCAACCTTATACGTTATATGCCTGTCATGCAGAATTCCAGAAAGGTGATCCTAATATTTAGTGTCAACATGAGTGGATTCTTCCAAGGCTATGCTCAGATGACATCTTCAGTGGGTTGGAGACGAGACAATATCTGGAGCATAGGAAGTGGTTGAACCAACCAATGGGGTCGTAGTTTTAAAATTAAATGGCTGCGGTTAAATGATCTACCATTCGAAAAGATTCTGCATCTTACAAATCCGTTGAATCAGTTCAAGCTGTCAAAATTAGTAGGGACTGTCAGGTGTCAGTTCTATGTTTGTTCTTTTGTTGTTTAGTAATTTTCTTGTTTGTAGTTATATGTGCTGTTTGCCCGGTTGAAGAGGCTAGAAGTATGTGACTCTAGTTCATGCACTTTTATTAGGAGTTGCCTCAGGATATTGGTGAAGTTCTTTGTAAGCTGATTGATGGAAAGAATGATGTGGATGTTAATTTAAACAGGTATATCTGTTTCTTTAAATTTAATATGTTTTGTCTCCAAGGAGATTGGTACCTCTAAGGTGCATGTGGACCAGGATACACCCTCTCAGTATAATGCTTGGGGTGTTTCATCAGAGAGGAGCCCTCTTGCTAGTTCTCTCACGGAAGATGATATTTTGGAAATGGTAGAGGTGTCTTTTTGATTTCACTTATTCTGTGGATTTTGTTCATGTTATTTGGATGATCTGTCTGCTGCAAAGAGAATAAAATGGAATATCTGTTTATTTATTGAATGTGAAACAACTAAAGTTAGCTTGGTGGATTTGTTCTTTTGATATCTGAATGCTGTCCGTTGCAATATCTTGTTTGAAATGCTTCTGTTTCCAAAATCTGTTTTTTTGTGTTTTTATACAACCTTTTGATTTACTGAACTTAGTGCTGAAGTCTCCTGTATTGACTCCTTTGGTGGTTGGTTGTTTGTGGAATAATTAGGCTTATACAGAAATGTCTCTGGTTTGACATTAGATGTTATTTTTCAAAATTTAAAGTGATGCAAAGATGTAGCAGTAGCTATCTTTTGCTAACAACGCTTAAAGTTTGTTTCCAGCTAATGTTTTCTGATTTTGAGTAGTATTCTTTTGTTGCTTTCTATGTAGAAGATTGCTGCTTGATAGTTTGCTTAATGATGTTGTTTCTTGCTAAATGATGTTTTGTGTTAAGCATATTATTGTCTTAATGTTATTGAATCTTTTGCTTTGCGCTTACATGCATCTGCATCCTGCCACGCTAAACACGATGTTTATGAATAAGGGCCACATCCCGGGGAGGCTGGACCCTTGTGCTTCTTTGTGCTGCTTATATTTCAGTCATGCTATATATTTATGTTCCCTAATGATTGCTGTATCTGTTTCTCCTCAATGCAGACATATGAAGAATATCTGGAAGCTCTCGGCAGACATGACAAAAGATTATACCACTGTGTTAGTATTCTTTATGCTGTTAGCATGCTGCTCTTTTCTAATTCGGTCTGTACTGGAATAATGCTTGTGTCCCCATTTGACTATCCTGTATAGCTTGACAGACCACAGTTTTCCTCTCACCACCTCATTTTTTCTCCAAAATTTGTCTTCTTAAAGCTTCTTTTATGTCTAGATCTGTGCTAGAGTGATATTTTGGCTGGGGATCATTCCATCATTTGTCCCATTACTGGATTCTGTGTACTTGGAGTTAAGATGAACGTTCTTGTATCTAATTTTTTGTTTATTCCACATAGCTTGTTTGCCTCAAGAGCTTCTGGTTTTATGTTTTGTTCACTCTTATGTATATTTGCTTACTACACCTAATACAATGTGAGAGACCACTTGATTGGACTGGAATTTGACCTACACGAGGTTGACTGAATTCGACATAACTTTGTAATGGACATTTGATGTCAGAAATCGCTCTCCAAGCTATTTCAATAATCTCTTTAGTATGTGCATTTTACTACCTTCTTGGAAAGTTCTGAGCCCCTCAACGCTTTTCGATATGGTTTGAGAAGTTATCCTTCCACCTTTTTGGTTTATTATGACAAAAGGCTTTTTGTTTTTTACTTTTTCTTCTTTGTAATTTGCCTTTTTTTCTTTTCTTTTCCAGTAATCATGTAATGTTTATGTGATCGATGTCCAGAAAAGAAGGTTACTCTTTTGCAAAGAGGCGAAACTGAATTATCACCTATCTCAAATGATCAGTGTGAAAAATGGGTGATGAGTCAACATACGTATCATCTAAAAGCATAAGATCTCAACATAAAAGCTGATCAGCAGGTTTTGTTGAAAGAATGCATTCTGAAGATCTTCCCAATGTTGTTGCTTTATATTTTGTTTAATCGTGTACAAAAGCAATAAGCAGTACTTTGATGAGATTATGAATTTTGTTGTTCTGTTTTGCGACATCTTGGGGAATATAATCCACAGTTGAATGTTGAATGTAGCAAGACATTCTGTTTTGTGTAAGTTAACAAGGCTATACAAAAGTTTTCTAGGTTAATAAAGAGGCTTGTATGGTGGTATCCTAATGTTGTAAAAGCTTGGGTCCCGGTGCAGCTTCTTTTACTCGCTTGTCAAGTTCATTATTGCACCTTTTGTTTTTCTGGTTTTCTCTTTTTCTTTTCATTTCATCATCTGTTTATTTCAATTTTCCTTCGAGAGGAAGTGGTGGATCAGAAACTGAGTTGTGCAGAATGATTTATTTTTTTGCAGGCTCCCGTAACATCACGTTGTATGCAGAAGTCTTCAGCTAGTATAGAATTAGTGATTGTTGCGAGCTCCAGTGCCGTTTACATGAACTAGCAAACAAGAGGAGAATTTCAGTTACTGGAGCTTCAAAGTTGTTGGCAAACATCTCTACCATTACCGAGGAATGGGTTTGTCTGTTGGGACCATGATAGCTGGCTGGGATGAAAAGGTAATAATAGATGAGTTTTAGCATGATTATCCAACACTTGCTGCGGTGCATAACCCTTTTTGCTTTTCCTCATGTAGGGTCCAGGTCTATATTATGTAGATAGCGAAGGAGGACGACTTAAGGGAACCAGATTTTCTGTTGGGTCTGGTTCACCATATGCTTATGGTGTGCTTGATAATGGGTGTGTGTTCTGCATCCTGTATTTCAATTCAAATGTCCTAGTGGTTAGAATTGTAAACTCCACAGTTCATGATATCTGCTGGGAGTCATTTGCTGAAACAATATTGTCACTTGTGTATATAAGTAAAACTGACCATTTTTGCCGAAGATTTTTATGAAGTGCCTCGTGTCTTCTTCTATCTTATACATTATCTTCTTGCCATTTGTATAGCTATCGCTATGATATGTCTGTTGAAGAAGCTGCAGAACTAGCTAGACGATCTTTTTATCACGCGACATTCAGAGATGGAGCTAGTGGTGGTGTTGCCAGCGGTACAATTCTATATCTTATTCCCCTTTTCCTTTTCCCTTTCTCGTCTGTTATCTGCTCGCCGACCTTCTCTTTTCTCATCTTTTCTTTGTTAATCTTGAAACTTCGTTGGTCAGTTTATCATGTCGGACCAAATGGGTGGAAGAAGCTATCTGGTGATGATGTTGGAGAACTTCACTACATGTACTACCCTGTTGAAGTACCAGCTATTGAACAGGAAATAGCTGAAGCTTCGGTATCTTCTTAGACGGAGAGAGACGAGTGCTTGGTTTCATGTATTGTTCTATCAATTACTTGTCAAGCCTGGATCTTGTTAAGTTTTGAATTTCAGACTATTTTTTCAAGTTATGAGATTTAATTAACCTTCATGATGACTTTTATATATATATATATAAAATTCCTCCGCAGACTCGTGAGGCATCGTTTTTCCTCTTTCAATGACAAGGAACTCTATCTGAGTAGTTGTACATTACATCTCATAATGAAGTGATGCGCTCTATTAAATATACCAAGTTAGTCAAGAAGACATAAAAAAGACCAATCTGTTATTGTGCACAATTTATTTCATAGTTTTTGGCTTTGCGTGCAGTATCATTTATTAAATACAATTAATTACATAATGAACATGTTACCATTAGATATCCTTCAATGAATTTTCGATGTCGATGACAAATGGGAACCTAACATTCCCTTTGGCAAGACTGGCCATGGCAGTGTTCACATAGTCCATTGAAATAACCTCAACGTCCGCTGTTATATTGTTCTGTGCAACAAAGTTAATCATTTCTTCTGTTTCCTTCAAGCCACCAATGCTATGCCACAAGTTAATCATAGTAGAGGCAAGGCCAGCAGCTCGAACGGCTGTTCGGGTGCGCCAAGCATGACAAGAACATCGCAATACTTCAACATGGCTATTAATGGCTTGAGTGGGTGAACACCAGAGGCTGTATCAAGAATACCATCCATGGTTTCGGCAGCAGCGGCCATTTGAGCTTGGTCATGGCTAACCAAGAAGTCATCTGCGCCTAGATATTCAATGGCTTGTGTCTTCTTGCTGGGATTAGTACTAATAACTGTGACTTTTGCACCAAAAGCCTTGGCAAATTTCACTGCTAGATGGCCTAGCCCGCCTAGCCCCACCACACCAACGTGCATACCCGGCTTGTCTAGATCACAATATTTTAGGGGGCTGTAAACTACAATTTCAGCGCACAGGAGAGGCGCGCCAGAATGAAGAGGCAAGCGATCAGGCCAACGAATCGCGAAATGTTCATCAATCACCATGATATCAGAGAATCCTCCATGTGTTGGAGTTTGATCATAGTATGTTCCGTTGTAGGTTGGAATCAAATTAGGACAAAAATTTTCAAAGCCATCAATGCACATATCGCACGAGCGACAAGAACCGACTAAGGATCCTACACCAACTTTATCTCCAACTTTGAACTTCATCACTTTGCTTCCTACCTCTATCACAATGCCTACAATCTCATGCCCTGGAACGAGCGGATAATTCGACACGCCCCATTCATTCTTGATAAAGTGAAGATCTGTGTGAGAAATTCCACAGTAAAATACCTTGAAGGTTACATCATTTTCACCTGTTGCTCTCCTGGAGAACTTGGATGGTGAGAGGACTCCAGATGTGTCCCTAACTGCCCATCCGAAGTCCTTTATTGGATGTTCACTCGGAGCATTGAGCTCTCTGCTCATATCGTATGTCAGTGTCTCGCTGCAATGCATGCTCTTTGTGCATTTTCTCCGAATGCACTCCAAAATTTCAATCAACTTTCCAACGAATGCCATCGCCACTGCATCAATGGATTAGTACTAAACTCTGTTTCATTAACTTTAAAGCTTTTATGATATTTCAAGGTCTGTTGTTTGAGTTTTAAAAATACTATAGTTTACGCCAATTTTGAACAATAGTTTATACCAAGTTTTGTTTAAAACAATGTTCATAGAGAAATGAAGACCATAGATTCACAAGATGGATTACTGGAGGGCCTAGGCAATGGGGAAAATTTGCCTTCCATGGCATTGAACATGGTAATGGATCGACATGCTTGAATCATAGCTCTCTAGTCTTAGAGCTAGTAGCGAATGGTCACTTTTCCGACAAATTCCTTTTTCTTATGCACATAGTTGGACTCGAACCAGCACCTCTGGGTCGAATGAGCCAAGTTAGTTCCCAATAAATATGTATAAAATTCCAGTAGCAATAGTTGGACCAAACTAACCTTATTCCACTAGGTACGATAGACCAGAGAATAATTGTTACATAAAAAAATCAGTTCAAAGTTAAATTGAAAATTCGTCTCTTGTGCAGTTTTGCATAGTGAAATAATGGGCAAAATTTAAAAATGTCAATACACTCCATATTTTTGTTTTTAGCGCATAGACCTCACACGTTAATAAGGTTCACATCAATAGAGATTATTAATGAGAGACGTTAACATTTTGAACTCATTCCTGTGAAATGATACGATAGATATCTATACGCTTCATACATAAATAACAATGACACATGACGGGATGAGTGCACACCCGTTTTCCAGCCAAAAGCTACAGCCTCTGTGGACATGATATCAGCACTGGATTAGTACTGAAATTTAGCAAACAAATTAAATTCATATAATTTAGCAAACTATATGAATTGCATGCCACAACAACATCACACTCACTACTATATTCAAAAGGGTATATAAGTACTGGACATTTGGTTAGTGGTATGGTTTCGAGATCAATTCTTGTGTGTAAGGTGATGTAAAAATGACTTAGACTTCTTTTACATAAATAAAATAAAAAAAAACAAAGTAATATTCCTTACCAAATTGTTGCAGTTGCTTCACGTGTCTTCTGATAAGTTATAAAACAACTATTGGCACAGAGCTCTATTTATAGTATGGTAAGTCCATGCAGTAAGTGAGAAGATAAAACACGTGATTCACGTACAACATATACTTTCCTTATTAGGTAAAAGATTGCGAAATGAGAGATACTCATACTTAGAAGTATTATTCCAAGGAAAGTAGATGCTCAAATAGTAAAATGGTGATTGGATTGCACATTTTAAAGGAAAGGAAGGTGAGGGTTCGGGAATTACTTTATTTGTTTGGATTGATTTTTGTAATGAAGAAAATGTTACGAAAGTATTGAAGACTTCTTTAATAAGAAAATTTTACAATCCTATCAATTTGGAGTTTTATAGAGAAAAAGAAAATGTTAATGAATGAAATATTTTAATTGTTCATAATATTTTTATATGATCTCAATTATATACTTAACGTAACAATACATATAAAATGGGCATTTAAATTACTTTTTATTTAAAATTATTATGTTCTTTCTTTCTTCAATCTAAATAAAAAATTATAAAATCTTTCACTTTCCTTTTCCTTATTTTTTTCTCCAATCCAATCGAGGGAACCAATTTTCTTTATTATTTTTCTCGGCCTTTTTTTTTGTTAGAAGGAGGCAAAACTTAAGATGAATGAACAACCCGATGAGATTTGAAACATGTTTTATCCTTCTCAATCAGAGTCTGGAGAGCATCTGGAGGTTGATATATATTTTTTTTCTTTCCTTTCCTTTCCTTTCCCTTGTGCAATCCAAACATTAGTGACTGTTGAGAGCATTTATAATTTATGCCTTTCCGATGACAATCAGTCTTGATAAGCAAATTCCAGAAAACTGTATCCTTTTCTCCAAGCACAAGCTTTAAGAAGCCATGAAACTTCAAGTACCCCTTTGTGTTTAAGTCAAGCTAAAACCAGATGCAATGGTCTTCTAGATGGTGCTGATATAGATAACATGTACGGCTCCAAGTTTAATTACTAACCTATCAACATATTGAACGTAATTATCAAGTTCAAAATATTTAAACTTGTAATGAATACACATATCTTTTATATAACTAATATAAGACGAGATGCTATAGAAAATACCAAGAAAATAAAAAATTATATTCTAAGATTTGCATCAAAGTAACCGAACATTAGTGGAACAAAGAATTTTCGTAGCTTCATGCATTAGAAGATTGCTTTATTACCTAGAAACATTCTATTCTTTGTTTTAGCAAAACAAACTCTTTGCCCCGTAAACAATTTTATTTTATTTTATTTTATTTTTTAAATGACTAGAAATTCCTCGGGCATGGGCCTTTGGACCCATGCCACCTTCTCAAGGTCACAAATTATGGGACCATATTTTTGTTCAAAAAAGTTATGATTTAATTTAATTAAATACAAAATTTATCAAAAATGATTTTAAAATAAAAAATAATAAAGGTGAAATTGAGCTCGATATGTGAGTAAGTCCATAACCTACATAGTCCAGCATTGGGCCCAAGGGTATTTTTAGAAGTTTATGTTGGCTAACTTTATTTTTTTAAATTGTTGGCCAATTTTATTAACCTCTCCAAGAGCTCGGTAATTTATTACGTCAATCCATATCCCCAAGCAATTTGCCTTTTCTTGTGTTCACTCATTGTTCTTCTTCCTCTTTTTTTTAATATCATTGTAAAGTTTAGTCTCTTTGTTCTTTTAGTAACGCTAGCTTTACAACAAGATTAAGTGGGCATAGAAAAATGAAAACTTCGAAAGAGCATAAAAGAAATCTACCAAAATAACATAACGTTTATAATTTGGATTTATAAATTAGACGAACGTAATTAACCTACTCATAAAACTTATACCATATATTTTTCGAATGTACTTTCTCTAGGAGAATTTGGCAACGAGACCTCGGAATACCAAGTTCAACACCAAGATTATTAAGTGGGAGGAGATTGTGGCTTAGGTTATACAAATTTATAAGAATCAGTCACTTCAAACATACATCTTTAAATTGTTCATTTGCTCTTCAATTTATCATATATGGCATGAACGGAACAATCAAATTTTCAACTATGTTACTTGCACAGAAGACCAAGTTTTCGATAAGATTGCAATGGATATGCGCTTTCAGATTTTTGGCTGTAGGAGTTTTGAAAAATCAATCCTGAACTTGATTATATATAGGTCATGGAGATTATAAAGTCTTTCTCTTTACTAGTGAGAGTTTTTGATTTGATGCGGATTTGTAACTATAACATTTGTATAATTTTTGAAATTACAAGAGTATTTGTTTGCATAGCAAAAAAAACTGAAAATGTTATATTATATATCATATTGAAAATAAATAGTAATATAGAAATTAGAAAAATTAATAATAAGATCGGGTCACCAATTTTGTCAAAGAATTCTAAAACTTCATTAACAGAAATATCAATAATCCTGAAAATAAATTTCTATCAAAGCTGAATATTTATCAAATAACTACAACCTTTTTAGATCCAGTTGATTATAACAAATAGGTGCATAATAATGGTTCCTTCCCTTCCCAAAAAAATGTCTTAAATTTCACAATGAATGTACTAAATACAATAAATATCTCATGTGCACATCTATATATATATATATATATATGTACATTATTAGATAAAATTAACTGTTTATCATACAGTGAGTCTTATTTTCTTTGTCCATAAATAATTGTTAAAAATGAACGAGTCATAAGGATTTACTACAATTCAAAACTTATTCAATTACTAAGAAAAGCTAAATAATCCAAAATATTTTACAATATATATTACAATCAAACCACTTGAAACTTACTTGATCTTAGCATATTTATAAGTATTAAACAAGAGTCAAGTTCGAAAATAATCATGGTTTTGAAACTTTTTAAAACATTAAGTCAAATTTCAAAACCTTTAGAAAAATATTCTATATAAAAAAAAAAGAAACGGGCCGGACAAAACTAACCGACTTTCACACCCGTTAAGATTCGGGTCGTTTAGAGAGTTGAGCTCAAAAAAAAAAAAAATCCCAAGAGCCCTTTCTTCTTCAGCAAAAGCTTCTCACTAACCCTAGATAAATTTTACCTACACATACACCTATACATACATATATATATATACCTTTACTTTAATATTCCACGCCTATTATTATATTGTTGAGCTGAAAGCAATCGAATTTCACTTTGCTCTGCTCTCCAACTCGCTGCTCTTCCTCCAAATTATATGGTAATGTGGTGCAGTTCTGAACTTCTCTCAGTTCCAATTAGGTTTATATATATATATGTGTGTGTGTGTGTGTGTGTGTGTGTGTGTGTAAAGTGCTTCGTCTGTAAGTGGGGTTTGTATAAAAAGCCCTAAAGTTATCTTAATTTTCTCATATGCGTTCATAAAGTTCAATTCTTTTTGTATTTTGATTCATCATCAAGATTTATGCTTTTCTTTTCAATTAATTATCTGGGTATTTATTTTGTGTTTTTATTTTTATTTTTACTATTATTTGTAGAAATAATAGGAAAAGGTGTTTTGGGTTTTTATCAACTTGTTTACTTAAAATCAAATCAGGTAAATTAATTCGTGCCGATGAAAAGGATTGATGGGATGCCTATTTATTTATTTAATTACTGTTTCTAAAAAAGGCGTGAAATTGAAGTAGAACTTAGAAATTGATGGGATTAGAGGGAATGGGGAAAGGAATGGTTGGGGAGGGATTTTACTTCTAATATATTTACAAATCTTGCTAATGTTCATCTTGATTACAGGTTCGAGACTAAAGGTTGTTGTTTGTTGTCCTTATTGAGGCAAAATGGAGGTAAGGGTAATGTGTTCACGGAAATTTTACATACGAAATTATGTTACTGTTGCGGTATTTTCATTATCTTTGTTTCTTTTTTCTGTATGTTGACACTCTCTAATGATCCTTCTCATTCTCAGAAACAAGGAAGTGATGCTGGACTGACTGACATAGACAAGATGACTGTTATGCTAGAACCTGATGCAACCACCGGCGGGGGATTGTTTGTTCCCGGGAAGGATAGGGTGGTCTTCAGACCTCCATAGAGGAGATCAATTTTAGGTACGACATTTTATGCCTTAATAATGATTTCTTTTGAATTCCTTCCAGTTCTCTCCAATCCTTTTTTGAGTTAGTGAGCATGCATTCAAATTAGAGTTATTGTCATGGGTACCAAGGGTCATCTTCACTGGGATTGTTTCGGTTCACAACTGATCATTTGAACTGCCAAAAAAACACCTTCCATTTCTTTAAGTCATCTTAGTTGAATCAGATTATCTGAGTTATGCTTAATCTGCTTGTTTTTCTACAGATGTGTGATTGGGTCATATAAAATGCTTAGGTTAATCTCTATTACCCTATCGGATCAATGCTTGATTCTCTAACCTGATCTTATCTAGTTAAGAATATCTTCATTGACGTTGTAGCTTCACCCATCAAAATTGAATTGAGATTTGTGTGGTGACAGTGTATAAAAAGGCGTGCCTAGGCGCTGAGGCGAGGCGCACCCTCAGCACCTAAAAAGGCTAAGGTGAGGCGATTTGCCTTAGGCGCACCAAGGCGCACGAGGCGATCAAGGCGAGCCTAGGCACGCCTGGCTGCGCCTTTTGTATATTAATTTTATTTTGTCAAATTTTTTTTTTTTTTTTAATTTGATAGTATGTGTGCAAAGTACTAGATTACCCTTGACTTCTAGATATTTATAAGTCAAACCCTAAAAAAAGAAAAGAAGAAATAGAAGAAAAAGAAAACAAAAGAAGAAAGGACAACTCTGAAGTCTGAACTCACAATCACAACATAGCAAAAAGAAAAGAAGATGATTATATTTGAAATAGTATCCTTTGTCTTTTAGTACTTAGTATTACATAGCATGTTAGTAGCCAAGTATGATCGACTTATACTTATTTTTATGTGATGGAAGAGAATCATATAGATATCATGCATTTTTTGTGGATTTTATGATGTTTAGATGATGCTGATGATATATAATGTTATGTGTTTTGATGAATATTTCTATCTTTTAGATGTTTTTTAGTTAAAATATTATTTAGTTAAAGCTTCTATCTTAGTATTTTACATAATTCTTTGATTTCATAGCTTATTTTTCATGATATTAGAAATGCGCCTCACTTCACTAAGGCGCGTGCCTTCGCCTTGCGCCTAGGCACTAGGACCCCCTAGCGCCTTAGTGCGCCTTACGCCTTTTTATACACTGTGTGGTGATTGCATAATTGTATGAAGTAATGCTAGTGAAAACATATTTTCATCTATTTTAAATTCTTTTGATCCCCCAACTTAAGCTTCTAGTTCCAAATTTAATTTAAGTGGTATTACTTGAGAGGACTGGGGCCATGAGTAAGGAGTTTGTACTGCTTTGAATCTACAACACCGTAGCGGGTGCAACAAGGTCTTTATGTTATGATGTATTAATAATGAAAATGTATTTTGAAATGTGAATTATTCCAATTCTTGATAGTGCCCCTTATGTTAGAGCATCCCAAAACTAGAAGTTAGACATTCAGTTGGAACTTACAGAGTAGTGCGATTTTGGTACTTAGGAAGAGAACAGGGAAAATTCTTAGTTTTCAAACTTTGAGTTGGCTGTTTTTTGGGATTATCATGTTTACCTTTGGATTGAGTTTACTCCTTCCTTTTTCCTTTTCTTCGGCTTCTGTGTAAAGGTGCTTTTATGTATTCAAATATATATATTTTTTTGTTTCTGATTGTCCTTTTCAAATCTTTGCTTGTCTGACCAGGTTTAGATGTCCTTGCAAATGCAAAAAGACAAGGGTCAAATGTTGATGGTGCATTTAAAGTTCCAAGAGATAAAGTTGCTTCCGTTGTGTCATCTTTAGATGAAGATGAGGAGAGATCTGCTTCCTCAGGAATCGATGAAGTAGGCAGTGGAGTCTCTAATACTGCACGTGGTCATTCAAGTAGACGATATCGTGAATCTGTTGCCAGTGAAACATCTACTTCTGGTAACTTTTTTTTCTAGACCTTGTGGAATAAATTGCTCCTTTTCTATCAATTGTTGTGTTGCTCTTTGATGGTATAATTACTCCTTTATATCTTTAAGAATTTTCTATTGCATTTTTCATGCAATGCCAGCAGATGCTGTGTGTGTACTCATGTAGATTGAAAGAGAAGCTCACCAAAAGTGAACTTGAGTCATTCCAACTTTCTATGTTGTTAATTGGTCTTTCCTATTTCTGTTATGTCCACTCTTTGATAATTTCTTTCATGCTATTTACAGAAAGTACAGTCACTCAAGAAAGACAAGTTGCAGAGCCACTTTCTAGGCGTCCTTCAAATGAACACAAGCAGGTACTTGGAATTTCCCTTTGGAGTACGTTTGGAATGTTATAAAGGCGAAGCAGTTATGCATTATAAGTGAAAATAAACGAAAACGTTCACTGTATTTATTTGTCAGTCGAAAGTAAGTTGCAAGTTGGCTGTGTCAGCTGCTAATATTCTCTAAACTATGATTTAGATAATAAAGGTCTATCCAATGCTTTTGTTCTCTGATTGGTAAACATCCATAATTGCTTTCTGATAGTGAAAGTCGGAGTGTTAGGGTTACTGGTTGTGGATGAGAGAGAGAGAGAGCGAGAGCGCAAAGGCCATGAATAAGTGATATGGATTACTGAAAAATCTTTGGCTGCCATCAATAGTCTTTTCTATTTCTTGTGATGTTATGAGAAAATCTGGATCTTTATTGATCTCGATCTTTTGTTCATACATTTCCTTCTTGTTTTATCCCTTGATTGATTATTCTGAGAATATAATTCAAAGAATGATGTACGTTCATGTCGGCTGTACAGAATTATTGACCTATAACTTATTTGTTGTTTAATTGAAGATTTCAGCAACATCTACTGGAAGCTCCCGGTCCAGGAGCTCTAGGTATGAAACAACCGATCAGGATAGGAGTAGAAGTGGTACTGTAGATGACTACAGAAGTGATAGGGAGACAAGAAGGAGATACAGTGAGGATGGTGAAGAGAGGAGGCATAGAGAATCATCACGTGGTAGTGAAAAAGAATACCGTGGAGGTTATGATTGGAAACGAAGTAGATATGAAGGTTCCAGGAGGACCCCGGGTATTTAGTAAAATTTCATCTACTATTTTCTGATGTTTCTGGGTTGACATTTATAGAGAATAAAATAGTGGAAAGTGTGTGAAAACCCAGTTTGCAGAGTTGCGCTGATTTGGAAATTTTTTTCCATTGGCTTCTCTATGATTTATCTCTGTTCACATATGCTAGAAATGAATTTTATATTCTGGTTCTATGTATTGGTAGCACTGTAATAGTTGTTTTCTGCATCAATTATAAAAATTTTCTCAGTTGCAGTTACCCAAAACGAAAAAAAGAAACAAAATTAATTCTTGATAATTCATGTACTTATCAAATTTGGACAAGCTGCAGGCAGATCTGACTGGGATGATGGAAGATGGGAATGGGAAGATACACCACGTTGGGAAAGTTACTCTAATAGCAGCAGACGCCGTCAACCTTCACCATCGCCAATGGTTATTGGTGCCTCTCCTGATGCACGACTTGTTTCCCTGTGGTTGGGGGGACAAACTCCTCATTCAGCTGATATGCGAGTAAATTATGTAATGGTCTTCTTATTCTGCGGCTGGATCTTATTAACAGATAATGTGTATCTAAACTTAACCGTACTTTGAGGTCCACAGGTGCTTCTCCTTGGGACAGCGTGGCTCCTTCTCCAACTCTAATACGTGCATCTGGGTCGTCAGTTAGATCTTCAGGTTCTCGATCTGGTGGAAAGTCAAGTTCACTTAGTTTTTCTGCCAACAATACTCATTTATCTGAGGTATATGAGTTTCTTTGGATTTGAGTCTTTGTTTTTTATCAAATATTGCGAAATAGATATATCTCTTTCTGTAGTTACTTGTGGACTTCAAATGCTGTTTCTCTCTTCAGCTGAGCTGATGAAAGTTGTTTCTATCTCTTTCTTTTTTTGTCTTCGGGCTGTAGGATGGAAATGATGATGCATATCGTTCTAAAGATCACAATCATGAGATTTCTGAAAGTATGCGTATGGAGATGGAGTACAATTCGGACTGTGCCTGGTAAATTAATCTGAACTATATTCTGTTCGTCATCTGTAGGCATTAAATGGTCCCTTCTACCAACTCGTATGATGCCCCAAATAGATAAACGGTTCCATTTTATATTAACTTATCTTGAATTTCTATTTAGTCTGTCAGCTTTATAGAATTTTCAACCACTCTTGTTGGATTCGTTGGATTTTTCACCTATGAAGAATAGAGGGTGATAACTATTCGGACTTCTCTCCTAATGCTTTAATGATAACTTTCGGTTTCTCCTAATGTATCTTTGACATTGTTTACCATTACCTGTACACATTATTCATTCACTCAGTAATATCAAAATCTTTCTTTCACTTTCCTCTCTTTCTAGATTTTCTGTTATGGTATCGTAGAGCAGGTTTTGATCCTGACTCCAAAAGAGCCATTTTTTTTTTCGAGAAGCAACCTCCATTGGAGAACACTCTTGAAGCTCCATTCAATTACCTCTCGAAGCATTGCGCATATTAGCAATCTGTAGTGTAACTAGTTGGTTTTTTTGGTTTTTTTTTAACTTTCTTTCTGTTGGCTGTTTCATTGTTGCTTCTAATGCTCAAACTATGATTCTCATTGGGTAGGTATGATAGAGAAGAAGGCAGCACTATGTTTGATGCTGATAGCTCGTCATTTTTCTTTGGAGACGACGCAGCTCTCCAGAAAAAGGAAGCAGAGTTGGCAAAAAAACTGGTATGTTCTTGATAGTTAATGCTCCCTTTGTCTTAACTTAAATGCAGTTTTGGAAAATCTAATACTTTTTCTTCATTGGGAAGGAACAGCTTTAGTCTTCCAGAACTACCCTCTAGATATATTCATTATCGTAAGAAACAACTTACCTTCATATTGAATTTAAATTGTAATAGGCGTATAAATTTGATCTTGTTGAAAGGACTATAATATTTATGTTAGGAAGCCTTGTAACTGGAGGGTAGAGATTGCAGAATCCAGTATAGTATGATATACACTCCTTATGCTACAAAATTGATTGAGCATTTCTATGTCGTGGCCTTTTGCACCAATGTCAGTTTACCCTGTCTCCTCTTCCTTTAATTTTTCGCTTTTTTGGGGCACAAGATGGGTGGAGCGGGTAGGGGAGCGGGCACTAGGTCCTGGAGTTAGCATCATAACACCTCCGGTGACAAAATATAATTGTGTTCCTGTGATGTATTTTGAGGATATAACTTTTTCTTCACAGTTTTCACTATAACCCTAAGGTGGTTGTATTCTTATTTCACAAGTTCAACATCATTTTTATGTTGCATAGATTATACAGCCCTTGTTTTGTAGGACTACCTGCTTTTTTTTGACAGCTTGGTTCCTGAATCACAGGTTTGAAGAGATGGAAGCAAGATGACATTTGCTCAAAGCAAAAAGTTATCACAACTTACTGCAGATAATGCTCAGTGGGAGGACAGGCAACTTCTTAGGTCTGGGGTAGTTAGAAGCACTGAGGTGCAGATCGACTTCGATGACGAGGAGGAACGGAAAGTTATTCTTCTTCTTCATGGTATGAGACCTATGATATCTTTTATTAGCCGAGCAGTTGCGCCCACAATATGCCTTTTTTATGTTTGCTGTTCTTAGCGTTAATATTTTTTCTCATTTCTTCTTAGATACAAAACCCCCTTTTCTTGATGGGAGGACTGTTTTCACTAAACAAGCTGAGCCAATTATGCCATTAAAAGACCCCACATCAGATATGGCGATAATATAACGCAAAGGTTCAGCCCTGGTTCGGGAAATTCGTGAGAAACAAAGCACGAACAAATCATGTCAACGGTTCTGGGAGCTGGCTGGCTCAAAACTTGGTGATATCCTTGGTGTTGAGAAGTCAGCTGAGCAGGTATTATCTCCTAGACCATTGCTTTCTTTTCTAGCAGTACCAGGTTAACAGAAGACACGTAGCTAAAGCTTTTGTTCCATTTAATGCTAGATTGATGCAGATACTGCTGCGGTGGGTGAACATGGCGAAGTTGATTTCAAGGAAGATGCCAAGTTTGCACAACATCTGAAGAAGGGGGAAGCAGTGAGCGACTTTGCAAAGTCAAAAACATTAGCACAACAACGACAGTATTTGCCCATTTTTCAGTTCGAGAAGAATTACTGCAGGTTTGACCCTTTCCCTTTGCCTGTCAGCTAAGCCATCAGTTGTCCTACATTGGTGTGCTAGAGTGGTTCCTTTACCTAATAGAATATTCTAACTATTATCCTTTAGTCTGGTTATTGTTGAATTGTTATTAGAAGCCAATCTCAGATATTTTATCTTACTTCTTTCCCCTACTATTCTCTCCCTAAATTTGTGACATTAAAGGCATTTCTTGGTGGTTGATTTTTGTATCACTTGGAGATTGGTCTGGATGCTGGCTTAGATTTAATTAAAAATTATAGTAAATAGATGAGCTTTCTACCTCCCATGCATTCTATTAGTAATTTACATGCAACAGGAACCTAAGAGCGACTTTAACTCTTTTATGACCATCTAGGTTTAGTCATTGTTAATAGCCAGAGTCTGGTAAGTAACATTGTAGTCTTTGAAGTCTCAAAGTAAAAGTATGCTTCTATTCACCAGTCACTATGTTTGCTTGTCGATGGCATCGTCTCTGTGATGGATTTGCAAGATGACAACACTTGGAAGAGTTAGATTTCTTCAGCTATCTGTATCTGGACCTTTCTCCTAGTTACCCCACATCTGCCCCTCTTTTCTCTCGTTGCCCAACCAAATAAATTAATATGAGGGAGTGTGCTGTTTACTATTGCATTGATTCAGTATAACGTTGCATGGAATAGGTGGTTCGTGAGAATCAGGTAGTGGTAGTTGTTGGAGAAACTAGCTCAGGAAAGACCACACAACTAACCCAGGTATTTTGTAATTTATTGTAGTTTTAGTCACTCACTGTTTCTTGTAATTGTTCAAACGTTGTAGGTGTAGTAACGTATAATACATTGATTGCCTGATGTGTGGAAATTGTTGGCAGTATCTGCACGAAGATGGCTACACAATTAATGGCATTGTTGGGTGCACACAACCAAGGCGTGTAGCAGCGATGAGTGTTGCCAAAAGAGTCAGTGAAGAGATGGAAACCAAACTTGGTGATAAAGCTGGATATGCCATCCGTTTTGAGGATGTTACTGGGAAAAGCACTGTTATTAAGGTAATTGCTCTATATGTTGTTTACTTGCCAGCAATTTTCTTTTTCTTAATTATGGGAAGACTGTGACTTGGGCTTGGTTATTCACTTATGTAACTGTAAGCTATAGATCTTAAATATATGTTTATTGCACACATATGATCGTAGTGGAATGTCGATAGATTGAAGGCGCCGCCTCATTTTCACTTCTTACTGGTGGTATTTCAGTTTCTGAGCAACATAACTCTTCTCGATCCTCAATTCAGATTTTCTCTTTTCCCTTCCTTCCTTCCTTCCTTCCTTCCTTCTTTCTTCGGTTGCCTTGAAGTAAATTTATATTTGCCTTTTCTGTTTACATTATAATTTGTCATTAAAGTGGGTCTTCCATGATTGTCCATTTCGATTTTTCTTAAAGATCATGATTAAAGGGCACCCTGTTTGGAAATTGTAATGTACGTCTGCTTGCAGTTATATCTGATTTGTGATGCAATAGTTTTGTCTTAAGCCCAACATTTATTTCACTTATTTCCACATAGAAATAGGTACACCCACTTGCTTGAGGTTAGCTGTCGATTCAATCATTATCCCTCGTGACATTAGTTTGTAAGTGTCATTTATTCATTTGTTGTTTCATCTGCAGTACATGACAGATGGCATACTTCTCTGTGAGACATTGAAGGATGCTGATCTTGAAAAGTATCGGTATGAATTTACATGCTTGGTTGTTATATGTAACTTACTTTTTAAGTCTGCATTTGATTGTTCAATAACGTGTCTCGTCAGAAAGAACAATGTGTGCTATAATATATATCAATTTTTTGTTGCTTGATTTCATTCTCCAGGCATTTGGGCTCCAGTTCAAAGAAAAGGACTATCCGTTGATACCTGCTGTGTGAATGCCGCTTTATAAAGAAGAAGGGTCTAGTTATTCTATTCATGCCCGCTTATACTGTACTATAATTCGGAGCTGCTATATTTCTCCGAAATTAGCCTTGCTGCAGGGGTTATATATTTATTTTCAATCCTCGGAACTTGGAATTCGTCTTGTCATTTGTACTTAAAATTGTACCATATTATGATCTATTGGCATGTACATTTTGTATGATCTGTTTTACGGGTGCTAACAACTGTACAGAAGAAGATGATGTTTGCCTAGCAATAGCTCTGTGTATAGTCTTTAGTCTCTGGCTTTATTCCATTCTTTCGTAGGTAGTTCCTGAGAACATCGTCCCTCTTGCATAGAAACTGAATATTTCTGTCTTTTGGTTTACAAGGAGGCACAAGCCAGTACTAATTTGATAATCATTTTAGGGATGTTCACCCTCGCGAGAGTATCGTCCCTGTTTTGTATAGAAACTGAATATTAAGACTTGTTTTGCTATTTCTGGAGAAACTCCTGTACCTTCTTAATATCCAAGCTTTTTCAGAACATTATAGATCATCTTTCTCATTGTTTGTGGAATATTTTGAGTAGTTCATTTTCTCTTATTTAATACGAGTTTCAAGTTTTCTTATAATCACCACAAGAGTGGATACTTGATGGATTTTCGCTTCCAGTCTCAGTTATTCCAATTCTTTTTTAGTGGAATGTTTTTCGGTGTAATTGTGAGAGATTACGAGGTTGATTTTCACAAGTGATATTGTTTGATATGTATTGTACGATTTAAATTTTTCTGAAATAATTAAAATAAAGCTCTGGTCATCATGTCATTTAATGAAAGTTGATCAATTCAATTAAGAAAATGATATTATGGTTCGTTTTCTGGACAAAATGAGATACATTCAAACGGAAAGTTACAGATAGGTCATTCAATTCTAGTCGGATGCAAATCATTTTTCACGACATTTTTTTTAATATTCGAGATTAACTTATAATCGGATAGATACGTTTAGAGTATTTCTAATGGTAAGTTGAAAATACAAAATTTATCATTTTTGGTTATTTTAAAAGACCTGAATTTTTAAAAATAATTATTAATGATTTAAATATACATGTGGTTTACCACTTTTATCAACTTTTGAATTAAAATAGAAACTCGAGTCTCTAAAAATCACTATTTGTGGCTTTAAATTTAAAGCTAAAAAAATAAGTTGAGTCTCTATTTTAACTCAAAAATTGATAAAGGTATTGAACCTTATGTATATTTGAATCATTAATAATAAAAAATGATAAATTTTGTATTTTAAATTTACCATTAAAAATACCCTTAGGACTTTATTGTTTTCGAAACTACTTCAGTATTAACTTTCACAATAATGTTATAACAATCAAGTTGTTTAGCAAGAGGAAGGCATTTTGGATTGCAATTACATTTATAGTTGGATGCTCAAGAGCTCCTATTATTCAATCTTTTCTTACTATTTGGACCTAGAAGAAGAACCTAATAAACGAAGGCACATAAAATAATCCGTGAAATAATCCGTAATTCTCCTATCTGTTTTTTTTTCTTTCTCTTTTGTCTTCAAAGTCTTAAAAGTTTTTCAACAAGATCCTTTTTTTGCAATCCAAAGAAGAGAAAGATTTCTTTCCTTTCCTTCTATTTATTTTTGGAAAAATTATCGAAATGGTCTCTTATTATGGGATTCTATAATATTTTTGTCTTTTATCTACCAAATATAATAAATTAGTCATTATTTTTAAATTTGTGACGCATTAGTCATTTAAACAAATTTTGTCAACCTTTTAACGTGGATTGCATGTTTCGTCATATGACCAATTAGTCTCTTACCCCTCCAAAATCTAATTTGAGTTGATCACGTGTCAGACGCATACAATCTGCGTTAAAAATAATCAACTCAAATTGTTTCAAGAACTAACGAGGTCGCAAATTTTATTATAAAGAATTAATTTGTTATGTTTGATAGATAAATAACAAAAATGTCACATTACCCAAAGATAAGGACCATTTCAATAATTTATCCAAAAAAATAAAAATGAGATTATAACCTTCCCTCTAAAAACATTCAAATTCACGGTTATTTTTCCAAATAAAAAATAAAAAATATTACCAATGATTCCTTATCTTTTGAGGGTTGTAACATTTTAATTTTATATCTTTTAAAATGAACCTTGTAATTCTAAATGTATTATAAATTTGACATTATTAATTTAATTTACTTATTTTATTAGTTTGTTAACGTTTTTTAAATATAATTAACACATTTTTTTATGGAACTTATTTTTTACAGTCAAATTGGATAATTTTTATATACATTCATGATACATTAGGTTAAAAAGAAAATAAAGAAATCAAATTTTGTATCAATCATAGATAGGAAATGTTAACAAACAAATAAAATAAACAAGTTAAGTCAATAGTGTTAAATTTGTAATTCACAAGTTTATTTTGAAGATGAAAAAATATAGGGTGAAGTGCACTAGACCTCCTTATACTTTAGCGAAAGTGCACAACACCCCCTTATAGTTCAAAAACTCCCTGAACTAGTCCCTATATTTTTTAAAAGTGCACAACACCCTCTTACAGTTATAAAATCCGTCATATTTAACGGATTTTGTAAAAAAGACGTAAATACCCTCATTTTTTTTCATTTCTCTCTTTTGTTTTGTTTAGGCCAAAAAAAAAAAAAAAGTAATTTGGTCAATTCATATAATTATTTAATGAATAAATTCGTTAAAAATCAAAAAAAATTTCACTTAACGAGTGTGAAGTACACTCTCCGTTAAATTTAACGGATTTTTTAACGGTAGGGGGTGTTATGCACTTTTGAAAAACTATAAAGACTAACTCAGGAAGTTTTTAAATTATAGGGGGTGTTGTGTACTTTTGTTAAAGTATAAGAGGGTTCACCCAAAAATATAAGACTAAAGTTTCACAATCCAAAAATAGGGACCACTAGTTGCATTTTTCAAAAAAAAAAAAAGAAAAAAGAAAACCAAGATTACTCGACTAGTGTTCAAGAACAATGAAATTATTTTTTATTTTCCAAAGTCGGCGGAGCCCCCGACAGTTCAGGCGGAGCCGCCCCACCACCCTCCCACCCCCTACTGCCCCCACCACCCTCCCCACCCCTACTACCCCCACCACCCTCCCCACCACTACTACCCCCACCACAGCCCCCACCCCCCCCCACTCCCCCACCCCCTACTACCCCCACCACAGCCCCCACCCCACCCACTCGCCCACCCCCTACTACCCCCACCACAGCCCCGACGCCCCCCAACCCCCCACCCCCCCCACCTCCCCGACCCCGATTATCAGAAGAACTTCAAAACTGGGCAAATTCAAAGAAGACCATCTGGATTCCACATCCTACTGATTATAGGAAATTCAACTTAAATTCAAGATTTCGAAAGTTTGTGAGGTAAAAATATTTTTGAAGATTCTGTCCACTGCTTAGTGTTTGAATAATCATTCTTTTCTCATATGTATTTTCAGATTCATTTTAAATCAATATTAATTTTAAAGAAAAAAAAAGAAAAAAAAGTATTCATATATAAGTCTTACTGAAGATTCTGTCCACTGCTTAGTGTTTGAATTATCATTCTGTTGTATAGATTTTGCTGTTCAATTTAGAGTAATTACTTGGAGTTGCATTTAATGATACTGCATATGAAGAATTATTCTTTTGTCATATGTATTTTCAGATTCTTTCTGAAGATTCTGTCAACTGCTTAGTGTTTGAATTATCATTCTGTTGTTTAGAGAAAAAAATATTATTTTCTCATATGTAGTTTCAGATTCTTTCTAAAGATTCTGTCCACAGCTTAGTGTTTGAACTATCATTCTGTTGTTTAGATTTTTCTGTTCATTTTAGAGTAATTACTTGGAGTTGCATTTAATGATACTGCATATGAAGTAATTTTTATTGATTGCAATTTGCTTTTGGAGGTAGATGTGTTAGAGAAGAACTTATCGTAAAGTTATACTACAGTAGAATGTTTAGGGTTCTATGCTTGTTCGTGGAACTTAGTATGTGAGATATATGGGAATTTAGGTGGCTTAGTGTGCATTTTAAGCATGGTGTTTTGGTGATATGGTACGTGCATATAAATGCTCTATCTGTAAATAAATGAACTTTTATTGGGGTATAGGATAGACATGGATGTGAGATTAATAAAGAGACTGAATGCTTAAGTGGGAAATAATCAAGAAAGGGGAATGGCCGAATGGGGTCTTAGGTGCTGGAGGAGGTATGGATTTAGCAAAAGTGGTAATTATCTGATTTGCAGTAAAAATTATGAAGAATTACAGGAAGAAACAACCGAGGATACTGCTTCATTTTGTTTGTAGAGTTTTAGTTCAGGTAGTCACAATGCAGGATCAAAACCTTATCTCATTGAATGTGTGCTTGGAAGGCCTGCTAGAGAAGGTATAATAGTGTGCAATATCTGATTAGCAACCATGAGTCTGTATTGAATAGGTTGCTCTTTGGCCTCTAATTAGCTTAATCCGAGTTTGGTGATTGTTGCTGATAAGATAGGTTCTGAAAGACTGCAGTACATTCCTAATTGACTGCAAGTGCACAGCTACTTATTCTATTCAGATGTAATAGATAGGCAGTTAGTTAGTTATAAATCTACAGCTGTCATATAGCTGTCATATAGCTGTCATATAAATATCTACTAGCTGATAAGAGCACGTGTGTGTATCTGGATGATCAAACTGTCATCTATATATATGAGACAGTTATGTACAAATCAGTTCAGATAATGAAAAACTATTTCAGAAAAATATATTCTCTTCTATTCTCTCATTTCTTCATGGTATCAAGAGCATGAAAGATCCTGTGCCGCCATTAAAGCTCACCTAAGAAGCTTCATTTTTTTTCGAAAACAAGTTTTCAACAAGCTGTTTTCTTCCAATTTTGAAGTGCGACACCATTGGCGCAGCAATCTCAAGCTTCACCAGGCAGTAAAATTCACTTCTCTGCTCATCTAAAACCCTAATTCTAATCTAGGGTTCATAATCTTCCCCAATTCTTCTTTCAATTCTCTGCTTTTCCAACCTAGGGTTCATAATCTTCCTCAATTCTTCTTTTCACTATAATTTTTTCTCCACATATAAGCTTCCGCTGAATCATCAATGGCTTCCTCAAGCTCTTCTTCAGCTATGCCTTCCACAGCTGCTACTATGGAGGCTAATACAACTTCTGCTTCAATTGATCTCCCTGAAGGACTCAAAAAATCTGAAGAACAGTCTGAATAATCTCATTCAGATCAAGCTTGATAACACAAATTATGTGTTATGGAAGACACAAGTTCAAACCGCTCTTCAAGCACACCAGGTGTTTGAGTATGTGAATGGCACAATCACAGCACCTAGCCGACTTCTCAATGATGCATCAGGCACACCTGTGCTCAACCCTGCTTATTCCACCTGGTACATCATAGATCAGAACTTAAAATCTTGCCTAAATGCATCTATTTCTATCTCTGTTCTTCCTCATATCTTTCATCTTCCAACTGCCACACAAATATGGACTGCTCTCTCCACACGATTCAGTTCTTTGAGTCGAACTCATATCTATCAACTGAAAAATCAGTTACTCAATATTACAAAAGGTCAAAACACAATGCAGACATATCTAGATCACATTAAGAGCATCACAGATAGTCTAGCTGCAGCAGCGGAATTTGTCAGTGAAGAAGATCTAGTGTTGTATACTCCCAGAGGACTTCATCCTGACTATGAGATCTTTACAGCTTCTATTAGGGTGAGATCTACACCAATCTCACTTCAGGAGCTCACAAGTTTGCTCCTTTCAGAAGAACAGCATCAAAAGACTCTTAAACCTGCCAAAACACTGCCCTCTCTTCCCATTGACATCCACACTGCTCTTTACTCCTACTATAATTAGGCTCCTAAGGGTGGAAAAGGAGGCAGAGGAAGTGCAGGTGGCAAAAATCAAGGCAAAGGGAAGACTCAAGGCAAAGGTGTTCTAGGACCTATGCCTGCCCCATTTTCCCCTTTTCAAACCTCTCAGTTTCAGCCTCAGCATCACTCTCACATTCTACCACAAGCTGCTCAACAATTCCCTTCTGTTCAATCACAGTCTACTAAAGTCTACTGTCAGATATGTGGGAAGCCTAACCACACCGCCCTCGAGTGTTGGTATAGGCTGGATGTTGTCAAATATGCAAATCCCACTCCCAGGCCACAGAAACAGGTTATGGCAGCTCAGGTTACTCAAGCTAACAACACTCAGTCACCTGCCACATATTGGTACTTGGATTCAGGGGCAAATACTCATGTAACTCATGATCCATCTCAGTTACACTACACTTATCCCTACACAGGTTCTGAAACTGTCTCAGTTGGGAATGGTCAAACACTTCCAATCCAAAGCATAGGCACTGGTAACATCATCACTCCCTCCTCTTCATTTTCACTATCTAAAGTTCTATATATTCCACAAATCTCTTCAAATCTTCTGTCTGTACACCAACTTACTAAGGATAATGACTGTTCTATTCTGTTTAATGCTAAGGAGGTGACTATCCTGGACAATTCTACACACCAAGTGAAGTTCAAGGCCCCCTGTAGCCATGGACTCTACACACTACCATCTTCAACTGCTCTGTCCAGTCAACAGCCATCTCCAACCTATCTTTGCAACACTGTTAATAAGGTGCCTTCTACAAATCTACTGTGGCATTATAAGCTAGGACACCCCTCTGCCCTAGCATCTAGAATTCTTGCCAAACAAATAAATGTAAACCTGCCTCCAAGTAATTTAACTTGTTCTACTTGTGCAGTTTCTAAAGCTCATAAACTACCTTTTCAGTTGTCTCAAACTGTGACTAAACATGCTTTTCAACTTGTTCATTATGATGTATGGGGTCCTGCCCCCTTTCCTTCTTGTCAGCAATATAAATACTACATTTCCTTCATTGATGACTATTCTAGATACTGTTGGCTATACCCCTTAAAACTCAAATCTGATGCCTTTAATGTGTTTCAGAGTTTTAACTCTATGGTACAAACTCAGTTCAAGGCCTCAATTCAGATCCTAAGGACTGATAATGGTACTGAGTATGTAAACCATAGATTCCAACTGTTTTTGCAACATCAAGGGACTATACACCAAACCACCTGTCCTTACACACCTGAACAAAATGGTAAGGTGGAAAGAAAACACCTCCATTTAATAGAAACTACTCTCGCATTACTGAATCAAGCTTCTATGCCACAGCAGTACTGGATGGAGGCATTAGCTACTGCTAATTACCTTATTAATAGGCTGCCTACCCCTGTTCTGCTCAACAAAACTCCTTATGAAATTCTTTTCTCTAAATATCCTGACTATAACAGTCTTAGACCTTTTGGGTGCTTATGCTACCCTTGGCTCAAACCATACACTTCTCATAAGTTAGAAAACAGATCTGCACCCTGTGCTTTTCTTGGCTACTGCTCATCTACTAAGGGCTACAGGTGCATTGATATTCAAACCGGCAAAGTCTATATCTCTAGGCATGTGAGGTTCTTAGAGCATATTTTTCCATACACAATTCCACACTTCACAGACTCATATTTAGGACATTCTCTCAATGACACTAACTCTACTACTTATCCTACAGCTTCTGTCTCCTACCCTCCTACTTTTTTAGTTCCTCCTTCTTCCTCTAGAGTCACAGAGAACCTCTCTTCAATCAACACTGTTCCACATTCTCAGTCTCCTCTCTTTCCTAATAATTCTTTTCAAGACCTACCTTCTCCTACTCTCCCACCGAATGATCAGACCTCTGATTTTTCTTCTCCTATACCTGACTCCTCAATTTCAGGTTCTACCCCTACTTCTCTGCCCTCCACAAATTCCTCAGCTCCAACTGCTACTTCCAATCCATCACTTTCACAGTTCGCACCTAATTCATTTCACCCCATGTTAACTAGGTCCAAAACTGGATGTCTCCCTCCCCCTCTTTATCAGTTGAATTCTTTGATTAATACACCTGCTACGACTGAACCTACTACTTATAAAGAGGCTTCCAAGTATAAATGTTGGGTTCAGGCTATGACTGAGGAGTTTCAGGCCCTACACAAACAACATACCTGGGATTTGGTTCCTTTGCCATCAAACAGAGATCCTATAGGGTGCAAATGGGTGTTTAGGATCAAGAGAAATGCTGATGGGACAGTTGCTAGATTCAAGGCCAGATTGGTGGCCAAGGGCTATTTGCAGGCTGAAGGTCTTGACTACACAGAGACCTTCAGTCCTGTTGTCAAAGCCCAAACCATACGGGTGGTCATTAGTTTAGCTTTACACAACAATTGGACCCTTAAGCAATTGGATGTGTCCAATGCTTTTCTGCATGGATACCTTTCTGAAACCATTTTTATGACACAACCACAGGGTTTTCAGGGTAAAACCTTGCCTACTCATGTCTGCAAACTCAGAAAATCTTTGTATGGCTTAAAGCAAGCCCCAAGGGCATGGTTTCAAATGTTAACAACTTTTTTGATCTCTCAAGGCTTTCATGCTAGTTCTGCAGATACATCTCTGTTTATTCACAGAAGCTCTACAGACTTCACTCTCCTGTTGATTTATGTAGATGATCTTATATTAACCGGCAGTTCATCTACTTACATTACTGATTTGATCTCCACTATGAGTACACAATTTGCCATGAAAGACCTAGGCAATCTACATTACTTTCTGGGCATAGAAGTGCAAGCTACATCTCAGGGTTTGCTTCTCAACCAGTCTAAGTATGCTCATGATCTACTGATAAAGGCAGGTCTTGTTGACTGCAACTCTGCAGTCACTCCCACCCAACCTAGATCTACTTCTCCTGCAGTCCTTTACTCTAATCCTACACAATTTAGGAGTCTTGTTGGGGCACTGCAGTACCTCACCATAACCAGACCAGATATTCAATATGCAATCAATACACTGTGCCAACATATGCATTCTCCTACCACTGCAGATTATTCAGCTCTAAAGAGAACACTGAGATATGTCAAGGGCTCTTTATCTCATGCCTTACTGTTTCAATCTGGACCCCTGCAACTGTATGGTTTTTGTGACTCAGATTGGGCTTCTGACCCTATGGATAGGAAGTCTACCTCTGGGTTTTCAGTATTTCTTGGCCCTAACTTAATTTCCTGGTCCTCTAAGAAGCAAGCAACTGTCTCCCGGTCCTCTACAGAATCTGAATACAGGGCACTTGCATACACAGCTGCAGAACTCAAGTGGCTTTCTTACCTACTGAGAGATTTGCATATTCCTATCAAACCACCAGTCCTACACTGTGACAGTGTTTCAGCCATAGCTCTAGCCTCTAATCCAGTATTTCATGCAAGAACTAAGCACATTGAAATCGATTATCATTTTGTTAGAGAGCAGGTGGTCGCTAAAACATTGCAGCTATCTTATGTTCCTACCTCCGAACAGCTTGCAGATATTTTTACCAAGCATCTTAACAAAACAAAGTTTATCTATCTGTGGTCCAAGCTGCCCCTAGTATGTCTACCATGATCAGCTTGAGGGGGGCTGATAAGATAGGTTCTGAAAGACTGCAGTACATTCCTAATTGACTGCTGAAAGACTGCAGTACATTCCTAATTGACTGCAAGTGCACAGCTACTTATTCTATTCAGATGTAATAGATAGGCAGTTAGTTAGTTATAAATCTACAGCTGTCATATAGCTGTCATATAAATATCTACTAGCTGATAAGAGCACGTGTGTGTATCTGGATGATCAAACTGTCATTTATATATATGAGACAGTTATGTACAAATCAGTTCAGATAATGAAAAACTATTTCAGAAAAATATATTCTCTTCTATTCTCTCATTTCTTCAGTTGCTTTAGGAACATCTTTAATCTTGTCATGTAAGGGCTACTATCAAGGATAGGCCACATACTCTTATTTTGACTTGTATTGGCTGCTGCATCAAGACTCAAATTTATGGACAAGGTGTCCTGTAGTTGTATGAGGATTAAAAAAATGGGTATGTGTTATATATTCAACAATCAGCAGTAGTTTGCTGTGGTCTAAGTATACACGTGCGAAGGCTCATTTTGTTTGTAATTTTTTAGTATGGTAGCTTAATAGGCTGTTAGATATCTTTAGAGATTAAACTAAGCTATATGTAATTATTGTATAGAGCCAAGGCAGATCATATTTTTTTCCGTATGTCTCATATGACTATGTTGTTATTATTAGGTTTGAGAGGCAGCTTCTTTGTAGGTGGTAGGTTCTGTAGGAACTGAATCCGTTTTGGCAAGCTTAAGGTTGTATAGAGGAGGAGGAAGGCAGCTAGTTTTCGCCATTTTTGTTCGAAAAGAAGCTTTCTCAAGCTTTTTTCGAACACATTAAGAGGTGCAACTCCATTGAAATCACTTTCTGGAGCTTCGACAACTCAAATTGGAGACTTCTCACCATTGAGCAAGCTAGGGTCTTGACTTTTCTCTACTGTGCAAGCTAGGGTTTTGTCTTCTCATCTCTTCTTCAATTCAATTCAATACGGCAACTCATATCTGCTGTGTATCTCTCTTCTGCTTCCATAGTTTAGTTTTTTTATTGAATATTCTTCTTCACTCAAAATTCTTAATCCTCATTCACCATAGCCATGGCTTTACCCTCAGATCAGGGCCTTCCTTTTGGATTAAAAATGTTACTGCAAAATCTTAACTCTTTAGTGAAACTTCAACTCGAAAACACAAATTATCAAATCCGGAAAGCAAAAATGGAAGCAGTTTTCCAAGCCTATGATGTAATGGAGTATGTTGATAGCACAATACAATGTCCTTCTAAGAGTGTTTCTAATGAAGTTGGAACCTCAACACCTAACCCTGATTTTTCACGGTGGAAAACCATAGACAAACACCTCAAAACCTGCTTGATTGCTTCAATCTCAGTCACTGTCCTACCACGGGTTCTTCATTTGACTTCAGCCTCTAGCATTTGGCAGACTCTAGGGCAAAGGTATAACACTCTTAGTAAGTCTCATGTGCATCACCTTAAACAAAAGCTTCACGGTCTGAGTAAAGGCCAGCAGTTCATGCAATCTTATTTGGATCAAGTAAAGGCTATAGCAGACGGTCTCGCATCTGCTGCTACACCAGTTGCAGATGAGGATCTTATTCTCTACATCCTCAAAGGGCTTCCAATAGAATATGAAAACTTCAGGACTAACATCAAACTCAAAGATAGGGCTGTTTCTCTTCCTGAGCTGACTAGCCTATTACTCACAGAAGAGCTGAATCAACAATTTCTCCACTCAGTCAACATTCATCAGTCCTCCTCAGACCTGCGTACTGCCCTCTATACCAAAACTTCTAGCTCTCAAGACAACTCAAACAGAGACAGAGGAAGGAATAATAGGGGAGGTAGAGGCAAAAATCAGAGAGGCTACAATAACAACAATAACAACAACAAAAATAACAACAACAACAATCAATACAAATCCAACTCCTCTAATGCTTCTGCCTCAACAACTTTGACCTTCCAAATCTGTGGCAAATTCAATCACTCTGCACTAGAGTGTTGGCACAGATTTGATGCAGTGAATTACAGTTGTCTCAAATCAGAAAAGAAGGTTATGGCTGCTACAACTGGTTCTTCTACCACCACTGACAACCACTGGTACTTGGATTCTGGGGCAATTACACATGTCACCCATGATTTGGGCCAGTTACATCATCCTAAACCCTATGAAGGTGCAGAAACTATTACTGTGGGCAATGGTAATATCCTAACTATTCACAATATAGTCATAGGCACTCTATATTTTCCCAATTCCTCTCTCTCCCTTCCTTTTGTCCTCTATATCCCTGAAATTTCCTTTAATCTATTATCTGTATCTAGACTTACAACAGAAAATAATTGCACTCGTATTTTTGACTCTAAGGGTGTCACTATCACTCACTTCAGTTCCCTCATCTTCTAGTACTACACAAGACTCTAATCACTCTTCCTCTAGTTCATCTAGT
Organism: Ehretia macrophylla; assembly: GCA_037974665.1. Classification (NCBI taxonomy): domain Eukaryota; kingdom Viridiplantae; phylum Streptophyta; class Magnoliopsida; order Boraginales; family Ehretiaceae; genus Ehretia; species Ehretia macrophylla. The sequence goes on along the minus strand of CM075764.1, from coordinate 7,484,609 downwards.
TCTGCTCCTTCCTTTACCGACTTAGCTCCACCTTCTCTTCACCCCATGCTTACAAGATCTAAAACAGGTTGCTTACTTCCTCCTATCTACCAGCTTAATTCCCTTATAACCACCCCTCCTACCACTGAACCTGCCACTTATAAGGAGGCAGCCAAGTACAGCTGCTGGGTCCAAGCCATGAAGGAAGAATACCAGGCCCTTATACATCAAAAGACCTGGTCATTAGTCCCTCCCCCTTTAGATAGGACTCCCATTGGCTGCAAATGGGTGTTCAAGATCAAGAAAAACTCAGATGGCTCAGTTTCAAGGTTCGAAGACTTTCATATTCGGAAGGCTAAGTGTATAATTTTATTTTTAGGAAAAGAATTTGATATTATTGAAATAACTTCTCCTATAAGAATATATATATTTTTTCCTTGTATAATTTGATTTGATGCAAGTGTATGGTAGGAACATATGTTACTGAGAGTTTTGTCTCATTCTTTAAAATGTTTTTCCTCGGGAGGAGTATGCTTATGGTTTTGATTGGGCCTTACAAACAATTTTTCCAATTTCAGGCCTATATTTTGCTGCGCTTATAGATGTTTATGTTTAAAGAATCAGGCGCACTTATGCTTAGGCATGGTACGTGTGAAATCTGGAAAGGCAGTTGTACCAAAGAAGCTTGTAAAACATGACGGTATGAACCTTTTCTAAATCTTTGTTTTTGTATTTTATTTCTATCTATTTCTTTATTTTATTTTCATATTTTACTCCTTTTGTGCAGCATCTATACAAGACGTAATGTCTTGTATAGAAGATTTGAGGGACGTGGTCAAGTGCATTGTATATGCGGACCCACCGTTTGGGTTCTATCAATTCCCGTCAGTTGTAAATAAGTTTTTTGACTTATGTGCTTACGCACTGGCTTTGAATGATGATTTGCTGGAGCTTTGGTAGGTTGTGAGACCTAAGCATGAATTTTATGTGCATTTACTTACTTTAATTATTATTTGAAAGTAATATGTGTATTTTAAGTGATTTACTTATTATTGGTAGATAATATGTGAATTTAGATTGCATGTGTTTAGGATTTAAGTGACATTTCATTTAATGTAGCAAACTAGGACATGCTTGTCATTATTGTAATTGTTTTTGTATAAGTAGTCTTTTAACCTTGTTAGATATTTTCCTACTTACCAAATAAGCTTCTAGAAGGTCTTCTTTTGCATTTAAATAAAACAAAACAAATATGCATATACACAAGTTTGTTGCACGATTTCATGCCTTGAGAAGCATAAATGATGGTGTTTTGGTGTAAAAATGGTGGCTGCCCAGAATTTCCAGCAAAGGCGCCAATCTTGTGTATTGCTTGCTAACCTTGCTCCATGCTTGGCTATGTTAATATTGTGCACTTGTATAGCATTATAAGTTGGGTAAGTGTCTTTTAGTTTTCCTTTATTTTAATGACCTCACTTTTTGACAGGCTGATCTCATACTTCATTGTCAAAAATCCCATAGTCTATGACGAAACGGATTCAATTATTTTTATTCTGAAAGCATGGAATTTATGGCACATGGATGCTAACTTTTTTCAGAATAGAATCAAGGTGAAACAGTTGCAGGGCTATATCAATCGGATAACGAAGAAGATGCCTGAATTATATACTGTCTCACGGTTTGGGATGAAAAAGATCAATAAGCAGAATACTAAACCGAATAAAATTTATCTGATTCCTTCTTCTTGTATCCGCTTTGCCATGAACGTTATGAGGCATTTCCAGCAGTATGCGTGTAAAAAGAAAGCAACCTCCTCACAGTATGCTACTCTCGAAGACATTTTCGGAGCGACCAATGATGCCTTATACGACATGGTCCCGACAATGTTTTATGAGATGGCTATAGATTTTCATACACCACAGCAATTCTACCTGGGGCACCTTTGGTAATACAATAATTACATTTCTTATGTTTTTTAAATCTTTTTTATTTTTATTTTATTTTATTTTATTTTAATATTTGACTTGTATGTTTTGCAGGTCTTTTGAGAGATTAATGGAAAAGCATCCCAGGATACTGGTGATCTTTGGTTAGTAAGTTACAAATGTAAATTATAGAGTAATTTACATTATATTGGTGTATTATAGACTAACAGAGTTTATTTGTTTTAAAATTGCAGATTAAAGCAGCATATCCCATTATGGAACGGGGCCGTTCGGGGTTTATTAGTTAGGAACTTTTTTTTTGCTGTTTTTTGTGGGTTTTTTTCTGGCGGTGTGTTAGTTAGGATTTTCTTTTTGGGCTGTTTTTGTGGGTTTGTTTTATACGAATAGAACACTTTGTAAATAACTTGTAGTTTCCAAACATACTGGTTATAGTTGTGGATGCAATTGTTAGCTTGGTCCATCGAAACTGAAAATGAAGTGGTGCTCCTTAAGCTGTTGGAGGTAGTTTTGGAAGGGAAAGACAAGAAAGCTGAGGCGAGAGATGAAAACATTAGTATCTAAATGGTACGAGAAAATTCATCCCATAAGGATTTGAGGAAGGAGTCGTTGTACTCGGCTTGTGTTGGGTGTTTGCAACTGTTTAGCCACTCTTCTATACATGCAGTAGATGCAAACTTGCAGGATGTGAGTTGGATTGTTGGGCAAGCAGATACTTTGCACTGTATTGAATATTTTGATTGATAGACAAATTACTGAAGTTTTTTTGAGACATGGGCTTGGCAGTCTGATTTATATGTGGCACATTCTAAAGTTCCAGCAATACATAGGTATGAAGTCAGCAGAGTTACGCTGTTCTTTGGTATAGGGACATGAATTGCTTCCAAGGATGCCAGGTGCTTGCTGATGCAGACATGGTTAGTGCCATTTTATGAGGATTTTGCTTGGATGACGTAGGCTTTGAAAGGCCTTGACCGGCATTTGATTACTGAGAGTCGCTATTGTGAAATCCATGACCAGTTGTTTTTCTGTCTCGGCATCTGATTGGACATAGAAAAGGCAGAGGGCATTGACTATTTCTCTAGAGTGTAAAGTTTTTAAAACCCTTCTTTCTCATATTGAATTTAGCTAGTCCTTTTTTTTGCTAGATAAGCAAGTGCCTTCATCTGATTGAATTTAGTTAGTTGTTCTTGTCATTTTCTTTTTGCCACAAACTGACCTATACGTTCCTTGGAACTTGATTGGAGCATTATCAATTTCACAATATTGTTATATCCACTTAGATCAATAGATCTATTGGTCCTAATAGTGGCAACATAGTTATTGTGTCAGAGCATAGGACATAAACTGTAGTATATCTCACCAAAGTCCTGGCATATTCATTAGCATATCTCTTTGTCTATATAATGCAAACAGCTGAAAGAAAGAAAACAAAATGAGAACATAAAAATTACTAAATAAAAACTGTAAAAACTCAACATGGTTTGGTTGAAACAGTTACTGTTGTTTTCCTTGGCAGATAGTTCTGTTTGTTTCTTCTAGTGATGCTGTGCAGCCAGGATGGCTCTTGGCATATCTATGAAATGTTAGAGCTGCTCAAATTAGAGAGATGCAGATGAACTTAGCTAAGGTTTGTAAGAATGCCAAGTTCTAGTACCTATAGCATTAGCATCGTAGTATTTTGTTAGTATTTCAATTTTTTGAGGCTATCACTGAGGTTTAAGTTGTGCGTTGTAAAAGTTCCTTGGTTAATTAGTTAGAGTACCATTACCAATTTGATACATGTTATTTTATACTTTTCTGATTTTATGAATGTCTGAGGGTTTCAAATCCCAAAAACAATTTGGATATTGATTTACTGATCACTCTCTTTTTGTCATTCAGTACTCGAGGCATTTCTTGTATTCGAGTCCTGCTCAACCTTTAGGTCCAGAAGACTTGTTTTGGAGAATGGTGTGTTACTCTATCCTTCTGTTAATTGCATACTTATATTTTCTTTCGTATTCAAGTTTCTTTTCACTTAAATTTGTGAATTTATCCCTAAAGGGGATAGCTATTGTTGGCCTTTCGCATAGAGTTATAGCTTTTATTGGGTTTTTTACTTGCTGAATTTCATGACTAGGAGCAGAGAGCTTTTGTCCACTCCTGCCTGCTAGAGAGGGTAGATGCGTCGTTTCTTGAGAGGTTGGCCTTTTTCCAGTTCCTCCTCATGTCAAAGGCATGCCTTTTGTCTTTTATGTCTTCAACAAATCCCCACTCCCAAGGGAAGAAAGCCCCTGCAGTGCTAGGCAATCTTAACTAATCTTAAAAGAGGAGAATATACTACAAGTTGCTACAGAATTTTAGTTAACATTGGTACACGTATCTAAGCTGGGATCAGGACCGCCTCGGATTTGCAATGAGTGGTACTATTGATAAGGAAAATTTGTATTGCCATTTCAATTTGTTATTTTAATGATGATTGTGAGTTACCTATTACGTGGTTCCAAAATTTTCTGTCCAACCATGTGTTTTAAACTGCTATACAAATAAATACTAATGATAAATCATTTGGAAAACAATCTACTGTTTTGGTATAATGAAGGTCGGGCTGCTTGTTTGGTGGGCCACCTGTCTTGTATCACAAGCTGTTTTAGATCAAAGGTGACGACAAAATATACTTGGCATGAAGCTTGAGTAGTTTATTTGTCCCTCTTTTTGTGGTATGAACAGATACCAGGTAAGCTGGTGAACATCAGGCTTCATACCAGGAGGTCACAGCGTATGGTGAAAGAGTCCAGAAGCCTTTGCACCTGTGATTGCAGACGTGCTAATATAACAACCCCAGGCTCTCTGTCTTGGTCATTGATTGCAGTGCTTCTCTGAAGTGTAGCCTCAGCAAGAAAATGTCATTATATACTGTTAGAAGTGTTCATTGATACTGGAGATTTTGTTGAAAGGGAATGAGGACTAGCCCAGGGTGGATCGACGTATGACATTGTGGGGGCTACAACAACATAGTAAAACACAGAAGGTTGTCGGTGTAGATTTTGTTAAAAAGGGAATGGAGGGTAGTTGGGGGCAGATCTACCATGAAGTTATGAGGAGTATGCAGCAGCTTCAAGTTTATTCCCTTCTGTTGGACGGTATTGTTTTCATCTTCAAAGTGGGTGAAGAAAGATGGTCAGTCAATAGGCAGTAATTGTTTAGTTCACCTGGGTTTGTTATCTTTTGCCTGCAGTAGGAACCAAGAAAAATTACAGTCTTAGTAGGGGAAAGGAAGAAGCATAAGGTCTCACTAGCAAGGAGCAAAGTTTGAAGAAGCATATAAAGCCCACACTATTTACTGTTCCTGGTCAATAAGCATTTTATCTGTCAGTCCAAACTTCTTTAACTCTTCTTTGCTATGATGTATTAGTAACCTGTATCTGCATATAGTAGAGGTAATAGTCTGAGAATAATTGTTTAACACCCTAGATAGACAATAAGCAAGCTTGCTGCAAAAACTTGTCAGAGGTGAAATTATAAGTCTGAAAATAGTTAATACTGTTGATGATAATGATTTGAAGTTACATTCAATTTGAGACTCCGGTGAACTAGCTCATCCACTAGCTTAGAACTCCGAAATATTACTTCCATAGAATAGAAGTGCAGAAATCTATATGAGTGCATATCTTGTGTCCCTCGAAATTCAATGTGGATCCTTAGAGAGGGGGGAAAAAAAAAAAAGGTAGACTCGGATCCCCTTTATAATGTCATCTGTTTCAAGGGAGATTTAGTAGTGGTGAAAATGGAGGTGTCTTGTTCCTTAGTGTGCCTGTGAGTTTTTGATTAAGTTTTTCTCATCGTTGCACTTCAGTATGTGTGACAACAATCTCTATGAATGTTTTAGAACTATAGCACCTAGGTGGGGACAACTTGAGAACCTTTGAATGTTCAAAATACTCTTAAGATAACTTATGACCACATTCAAGGCCCCAGATATATGTATACCTGTAACTCTTGTCTAATACATTGTATTTAAATAAAGACAATTAGTTCGGATAGCAGGAATAATTCTTCACTCTTCAGTTAGAAATTAAATGTTAAATGAATTGTGACATTTCTGTAGACTTCAATAGTTTGGTAAGTGACTGCTTTAAATTTCAGCCCCACAGATGGTATCCATGCTCGGTAATTCTTATACTGCTGCTGCTGTGGCGCTTTCTCAAAATCAATTTCAAGCATGGAATGGTCATATACCTTCAATGGCATTGCTAAACGAAATGAATGCTCGTGAGAATGCTACTTTTGATATGGGCGAATTTCCTCAGCTAAATGGCCGCCCTAGTTCTGCTGGTGGTTCCCAGGGATAACTAGGTAACTGTAGCCGTATTCATGCAATTGAATATCTTTTTGAGGCATCTATTCTTTTTCTGTATGTGATTGTGAAGAACCTTTTGGCTCCTTCATTCAGGTTTCATGCGGAAGCAAAATGTGGGTTTAACCCAGCAAAACCAGGAGTTTAGCATTCAAAATGAAGACTTTCCTGCCTTGCCAGGATATAGAGGTATTCTAGCTGTGTACTTGTACTGGATTATTTTGTAAAGGAAACAATATTAGTCATATCAGTTAGTATGACGATGTCTATCTATGTAGTTATCTCAATACTGTTGATGATAATGATTTGAAGTTACATTCAATTTGAGACTCCGGTGAACTAGCTCATCCACTAGCTTAGAACTCTGAAATATTACTTCCATAGAATAGAAGTGCAGAAATCTATATGAGTGCATATCTTGTGTCCCTCGAAATTCAATGTGGATCCTTAGAGGGGAAAAAAAAAAAAAAAGAAGGTAGACTTAGATCCCCTTTATAACGTCATCTGTTACAAGGGAGATTTCATAGTGGTGAAAATGGAGGTGTCTTGTTCCTTAGTGTGCCTGTGAGTTTTTGATTAAGTTTTTCTCATTGTTGCACTTCAGTAGCTATGCAAGAATCCATGATACCTGTTGTTTCTAAAATGGTTGTCATTGATTTGACATATTGAATGAGGCTCTTACTGCTGTAAATAATATAGGAACTATGTGTGACAACAATCTCTATGAATGTTTTAGAACTATAGCACCTAGGTGGGGACAACTTGAGAACCTTTGAATGTTCAACATACTAAGGTAACTTATGACATTCAAGGCCCCAGATATATGTATACCTGTAACTCGTCTAAGACATTGTATTTAAATAAAGACAATTAGTTCGGATAGCAGGAATAATTCTTCACTCTTCAGTTAGAAATTAAATGTTAAATGAATTGTGACATTTCTGTAGACTTCAATAGTTTGGTAAGTGACAGCTGTAAATTTCAGCCCCACAGATGGTATCCATGCTCGGTAATTCTTATTCTGCTGCTGCTGTGGCGCTTTCTCAAAATCAATTTCAAGCATGGAATGGTCATATACCTTCAATGGCATTGCTAAACGAAGTGAATGCTCGTGAGAATGCTGCTTTTGGTATGGGCGAATTTCCTTAGCTAAATGGCCGCCCTAATTCTGCTGGTGGTTCCCAGGGACAACTAGGTAACTGTAGCCATATTCATGCAATTGAATATCTTTTTGAGGCATCTATTCTTTTTCTGTATGTGATTGTGAAGAACCTTTTGGCTCATTCATTCAGGTTTCATGCGGAAGCAAAATGTGGGTTTCACCCAGCAAAACCAGGAGTTTAGCATTCAAAATGAAGACTTTCCTGCCTTGCCAGGATATAGAGGTATTCTAGCTTTGTGTACTTGTACCAGATTATTTTGTAAAGGAAACAATATTAGTCATATCAGGTATTATTTTCTTACTTGATATTGTCATTATTCTTACTGTCCATCTGATGATGGTGCCATGATTTTTATGACATGCAGAAGGAAATGCTTAGGTTTTTTTGACTTCAGCTGCCATGTGCTGTATATCTGTATGAGTTGGATCGTGATGTTTGGTCTATTTTTGGCCATTTTCCCAACAGGTAACTCTGCTTAGTGACTCAGTTATTCTTAGTTATGCAATTGATCTGTCTTGCAGATCGAAAGGATAAAAAGATTGATATTAGATATACACTCTGAATTGCAGTCATTGTATTACTTTGGCTTCTGCATCAGAAAGGAGTATTTGATTCTCTATACGACTGGTGGGAAGATCATCTTTTGACTGGTGAATAGAGATATGGAGAAATTCGGAGGCATGGTATGGATGATAGCCTGTTACGAGTACATCGCAAGAGAAATCATAAGCATGATCTGCGACATCATAAGCATGATCTGCGACATCATAAGCATCATGCTCAGAAAAGACGAAGAAGTGTTCATAAAGATCACAGGCACAACCATTTAATAGGTGAGGCTGATTATCATTATTATCTTCATCATGTCCACAAGGACAAGCACAAACATGGAAGAACCAAGAGTTTAGGCGTCATAGAACCAGTTCAGCTAGGGGATAGTGATTCTGCTGAGCATCATAGACAGATAAAAGAGAGAGGAACTACAAACGCATTATCAGAAGTACGAGGCGCAGTGAAAAGATGCAAGAGAAACGTTTAAAAGATGAGCACCCTCTCTTTGATGATGTACATTATAAGCTACACACCAAGCGAAGAGAATAATGGGAATATTAGTTTGCAACAATCACCAAGGCTTGCGACACGGAGATGTATAATTCCTCTGTTTTATTTTAGGCCTTGACGTCTTTCCTTTGTAACTGCCTCTCCCATAACAAAGCAAAAAAGTCCTTCCCTGCTATAGGTCGGGATGACTACTTTCCCTATAGGACCCCATACAAGAACGGGTCCTCACCCAACTTTTTGCTCTCTATTTTGACACTGAAAGCTGACAGTGGAAAGGAATAGTAATGAAAATTGTTTATATTGTTCATAGTTTGTTACATTCGTAAAGTGTACATTTATGCTACTAAGTTGAAACCTTGGAATCAATGATTCAACATGCACCAAAACTCTATGTACTCTGATCAAAATTTCCTCGGGTTATCTCATGTGAGGAGATCATATCATGGTCACTCTTTTCAGAAGTGCAATCAGACAATTGGCTAGCATCCATCTGCAGCTTTGAGTATATCTGTCTGTGTCGAGAGGTAAGACAACGACGTCTCTAGTTATTTCATCTTTAGCCATTTATATGACTTGCCTATGGGTCACCTCGGGTGGGGTATCGTCGTGCTTCCACCTCTATTTATCTTTTTCAGAGATCTGAATATGTAAACCATTTGGAAATTGTAAACCAGGCGTTCGCAGAATGTCTCCGCCCCTGATTAACTGCCACCTGAAAAAAGAAAAAAAATCAGAAGCAAAATACAGTTAGCCTTTTCTTGTCTTCATTTTCAGATACGGATATTTTATGAATAAGCTTTGATAAGCAATAACTATAGCTCTGCATTATCTCTTTGTTTTGCATTATTTATCTTATTAGTTGGCTGTAAATTATCTCTCGTAACAACCAAGTTTTGTTTCTTTATCTTGTAAACAGTAAGTCTAGGAGTTATCTTACTTGTATACCATATTTTTAAGGGTAATTTTGCCTTAGATCATTCGCACTTTTGATAAATGAGACTTATTATGGCCGAAGTCTTTTAGAATATGAGAGTTAGATCTTTCGATTAATGTGGGTTTATTTATTTTGTCAAAAATATGGGTATTATAATCAATTACAATTTTTTTTTTTGGCACGTAACACGTCATAGCACACATTATTAAAATTAGCAATTAAAATTTATGATGGCGAAATGTAAATCAAAAGACATATCACTATGGTACCTTTTGGAGCATCAGTCTCAAATATTTATAACTAAAATGCAAAGCCGATGCAAACAAATTCTAAGGACGCAGAATAATAAAAAATGAGAAGTAATAACATCACCATCCGAGACCTCTCCATGCACCAAATTAACTATGTTAGTCACCATTGGGACAAAATTGGATTCTATTCTAGTCACTAATGTCTCCTACACACAATCAACCAAGAAGGTATTATTTGCTCAAGCAGAAGAAGATTTCATTGAATAATTTGATCAATTACAATTTGATAATAAAAAATCATTACTGAATAATTTTGACTCAAACTGCTTGACATTTAGTAAATAACACACAATCCCCTTGTACTTGTAGGTATATGAGAGACAAACTCATTTTGATAGGGATCTATTTTCTATTTTTTAGTATAAGATATAAGAACCAAAATGTCAACAGTATCACTATTGTAGAAATGCTTGACCTATGTCGAGAAAATGAAGGAAAATGAAGGAAAATTAAGAAAAAGGAAAAGAAAGAGAGACAATAAAGAAATTATGGGGCTAGTTCAGTTGGGATAAGAGAATTTATTTTCTAATTTTTTTTAAATTTTTTTTTATTGTTATCTCTTTGCAATTATGTATGAAGATGGCATTCAATTGTTAGAAAATAAAAAAAAAAATGTTTTCAAAACACTCTATTCAATAATCTGAATTCTTCTTTTCACCTTATTATTTTAATTAGCTATATTCTAATTTTTAAAAATTAGTGGCAGACAATTGAAAAGGCCATAGTCATTACTTAAAATAAATTCGTATAATTCAAAACTTTTATAAAACAAAATTATCTAAATCCTTCAGATTAAGAATACATGGTTCTCAAAATTCTTTGTACAATGGTGAAAAATTATTTTTTAAATGTTTTTCAATTCAATAAAAATTAACCATTTAAGTATGCTTGACTAGGAATACAAATAGAGAAGAAGAAAAGGATCATGGAAAAAGAAAAAACTAAATGTGATATGATGACATAGACTTGGATAACCTAATTCTTTAAAAAAAAAAAAAATTCAAGGGAGTCCTAAGGAATTATACATAACTTAATTAAGATGTTACACACGAGAATGAATCTTGAGATTTCTTGTATCTAAAACGAGAATCATACCAGTAGACCAAATTTCTAGATAACCTATTTCTTTAACATTGATATGTGACATTTTGTTGTTACTTTTTAGTGGAGAAAAAAAGGGATTCCTATTAGAAGGATCAAGTTCTCATATTTCTCAAAGTGTCGGGGTATGTGCCTCATATACTATAAGTGCAAGGGGCTAAAGTCAAAAGTACCAATAATCATCTTTTATCCTCCCATTAGCATTTTGTAGTTGACCATTCTACCCTTACTTTTTTTTTAGTACTTTATGTGGTATTGATTTCTTTGTTGGTGGTTCTACATTTGCCTTTTGCACAATTTTGAGGGCATTATTACTAGTACAACCTACTTTTTTTTTAAGAGCGTTGAAAAGGGTGATATTTTCCAATTCCCAACTAAACAGACAGGAGCAAAAAACTTGATTGATTCCTTCGAAAAGTTGAAAGCTCGATGGATAGACTCAACGAAACTCGATTTTCAATTCCCCTCCTAGATGGCTCCTAACTTTTCTCTCCGTACAGCCACCCCACCTAACTTTTTCCACCTCAACTCAGCCATAACCTCACCGGAAAGCCACTCAACTCTCCTCTAAAAAAATAAAAAAAAAGCACATCCTCTTTTCTGAATTCATTTACTCTATATCATCAACTACTAATCCACCATAACCCAACCTTAATCTAACACATTTACTCCCTACCACCAAACAAAGTACATCTATCAGCTACCATCATGGCTCCTTCATATAGGAAAAACATAAACTTATTAAAACTAAAACCCCTTACAAAAGATGGTATCAATCAGCTCACAAATCATGATCTCGTTGGCAGACTTCTAACTGACCAACTTGTTTCACTAAGCATTATCAAAAATACCATCAACAAATCATGGGGCCTACAAGAACTTGTTGACTTGATTCCTATCAAGCTCAACACATTTATTCTGGACTTCTAAAACAACAAAGACAAAAGCAAGGCTTGGGGATCTCAGACCCTGGTCCATTCAAGGTTTTCATTTTCTGCTCTAGTCATACGAGCCAAGTCTAAAGGCAGAAGAAATGCCCCTGAACTTCACATCCTTTTGGGTTCAAGTCCATCGACTCCCCTTCAGCTTTATTACTCAAGAGAATGCTCTCAACATTAATGCCATGCTTGGATACCTTGAAGAGCTCGACCCTTTTGAAGAAGGGAAGCTAAGCAGAAACAACACTATTAGAATGAGAATCAAGTGGAACATTGAAGATCCACTCATTCCTGGGTTTCCCTTTCCACGAGATGGCCTACCAGATTTATGGATCAAGTATAAATATGAGAAGCTAAGTAATTTCTGCCACCTTTGTGGCCTTATCACTCATGATACCAAGTCCTGCACTGCACCATTAGAGATAGCTTCATCTTCTACAAGATCCAATCCTCACTCCCTTGGACCAAGGTTGGTTTTTTCTCTAGCCAGAAAAAAGCTTTCCAGACCTACAACAGCTGCTCATCCCCAGGCTAAGGAGGCATGTATCCTGAACACAACATCTGAAGTGCGAGGAAAGGCCTCTGAAATGCGTGGAAAGTCAATTTCCCCAATTGATAAACACCAAAGGAAAAGTCATGAATCCTCAGAAAAAGAACGAGGAAAATTTGCTAAAAGAGGGAAATCTATTTCCCAAAGCTTTGATCACTCTGCAAAAGCACATAGCCCAATTCAAAACTCCCCCCAAATTCAAATGCAGACTCAAATCACTCATCGCCAAACCTAAACAACAAAAATCAGCCTACGCAGCCCAACAAGCCTACTAAAAATCCACCATCAAAACTAAGCCCAACCCAAATCACAAACCAAAACACATATGTCCAAAAAATTAACAATAAAACAACCACACAATCTAACCCAAACAAATCAGCCAACCCTATTAACAATAAGCCCAAACCTACAAATACACCTGAGCATCAAAGCCCAACTACCCCTTCTCAAAATAATTCGTCAGCAACAAACAAACACACTGGCACTACCATGAAAAGAAAAACATCAGTAGGAAGCCAATAAGCAACACCAAAAAGAAGGAAAATTTCTTTGCTAAAAAACTCTCATTCGTCCTCAGAAAAATCAATATCTGGAGGCTTAAAAAGTTTTCTCTTCGATATCCCAATTGAAGAAACAACTCTTAACTCATGGAGCTCTCCCTCCAAGCAAGACCTTTGTCCTGCAAAAACAAAGTTGTACCATTGTTGAGTGGAAATATAAGTGCTCTTCTCTAGCATTCCTTACATTTACAAGCTTACTATATATTCTTGTATTTGGTCACCAAGCAGTGAAGAAAGACTGCCATCTGTACTTTAGTAGAATCTGTTCTTACACAAAATCTCATTCCACCTCCAAAAGCCATGAAATTTCTGGATGCACCATGGATTTCCTTTCCCTGTATGCATCAATTCTTCAATATTAGGGGCATTAAAGTAATCGCGTTAATATTTTTTAACGATGGGTACTCCCATTAGAGTTGACTACAGTGCAGGGATAATAAGTTTTACCAACATCAGAATTTAACCCTAAAATAAATGAATTAGAAGTAAAAACTTCAAGAAGAAATAGTAGAAAATAAAAGTTACCTCCCATCTCCATGGATTGAAGTCAAGAGAATCGTTATATCTGGCGGGGTTCAAAGTGCACAGTTGGAGGACAAGCCATAACCGCCCAATCAGCTGAAATGGTATATTATGCATCATGATATACTTATTAATTTAAGCTTTATTTCTCATACACAAATCTTGAGTAGATTTTCCTATATTTTTTGAAGATTTTACCTTTGAACTTGACATTTCTCAAAGCTTTTCTGAAAATTCCCAGAACTATATTAGCCAGTCTGACTATTTCATTGATAAACTACAACTCCATTGTGTTAGTGACTAAAGATCGTGTATTCAAATCAAACCAAACTACACCTTATCCTACTAGGTAGAATTGTGAGACCCTGTACCGAGGCCGTATAGAGCTCGTGTGCATTTCATAGAATTTCATATATTTTTCATCATTTAATATGCATTTATGTTAATTAATATGCATTTATATTATTTTACGAGCACATGCCTCGTTTAACGTACATTTAAATTCAATTACGTGTCTCAGGGTAATTTAGGTTACGTAGATCATAATTAAATCATTTTACATGTTTTAAATTGATTTATGTGTATTTATCTCGATTTATGTCCATTTCATCATTTAACGTGCATGTGAGTAAATTATATCGTATATCTAGTAATTAGAACTAACTAAGTTCAATAACTAACTAGAGTAACTAAACTAAAACCAAGATAGTTAGAATTAACACTAGAATGACAAACTAGTAATACATAGGTTAGTTGAGAGGTAAGGTGGTCTTTTGGGCCTTTAGATATTTCCCTACCAACTAAAACACATAACACACCACACACACAAAAACACTGCAGCACATACACACACACACACACTCTCTGATTTTTGACCAAAAGGGAAGAGAAAAAAGAAGAGAAAAAGAGAGGAAAGAAGAAGAAGAAGAGAAAAAAGAAGGATTTCAACCATTTTCAAGCATTTCTTTTGCATTTTCTAGCCTCTTCAAGTGTGTAGCTTGTATCTCTACCTTCTAAACTCAAGATCAAAGGTGAGGGAGTTTTTATTCAAAGTTTTGAAGCTCATCCAAGATTTTATGATATAAATATATTGATTAATCTTGCTTATATATTCGTATGGAGCTCATGGTGATGATTGAGGGTACTTTGTGTTGTAGATCTAAGAACTTGTTTGACTTGTGTGGAAGAGTTGGAGGAGTTGAATGAGAGGATAGATGTGGTTCTTGTATAAAAGACAAGCCTATTGGGTTTAGTAGGTGTTCTTGGTGTTCTTAGTGTTCTTGGTGGTTGAATTGATATTTTGCTTGATCTTTGGTTTCATGGGTTGTTGGAGTGCTAAACATGGGTTTTGAAGTCACTTTAAGGTGTTGGAGTGTTGTTAGAGTGAAGTTTGTATGTAGGTTTGTGTGTTGCAAGAAGAAGAAGAGAATTGGTGTGTAGGCAAGATTTTAGATTTTTCCGTCAAACCATTTGGGCGTTACCTTCTTCATTCGGTCGACCGGATGAAGCATGTATCGCCCAGAACAATGCTCACTACCGAGCGTTGTGGCTTCTATCCAGTCGACCGGATAGAGGCTGTATCGCTCGGATGGTTGACAAATTTGCGCAACATTTTTCTAAATACCATATCTTATTCGATTCAACTCCGAATTGCATTCCGTTTGATTCTAGGACTATCTACATTCGATAATATTTTATTCTAGACCAAAATCAGAGGTTTTGGAGTTTCAAAAAGTATGAAAATTAACCTCCTAATTTGGGCTAATGCATAAGCATTGGAGTTGCTTAGTGTATCTAGTGTATGCTATTGGTAGGTGGTGTTGTTTAAGTAGCCACTTGCAAGTCCTCATTATTATGTGCTAATACTAAATGACCTTGTAATCAAAATGTTTATATGAATATTTGTTGTACTATTGGCAATTGCAAATGCATTTGAATCGTTAAAGTGTGTCGGTTGCAACCATTAATAAATGCGATAGTAACGAGAACTCCGGGTAACAACGGGCTCGCAAGTATATCTCGCCTACCGAGGTAGTAACAAGACCTCCAGTCAGAGGTAGGGCTTTCTGGTATATCTCGCCTACCAAATGTTTTCATCTCTTCTCTTTCAAGACTCATTGATCCTCCTACAGGTCGGGACCCAATGATATCTTGGAAGAGTTAGGTTATTTAATGTTATTGAATCTTGATTGTATATCTTGTATTCTCATTTGAATATTCTTGTGTGCATGACATGTTTTATCAAATTGTTTACGAAAAGATAAAACCTTTGCGAAAACCCTTCCTTGTTTACCTTATCGCTGAGCTATATGTGAGGATTTAACTCACCTCTCTTTTCCACCATTACAGGTTATCCGGGGCTGGAGCTTAGCTTAAGAGCAGTTGTCATTTTGGTTAAACTTTTGTTGTAATAGAATGAGCTCGACATGTAATTTATTTGATGTAATGTATTAATCTTGAGGACATTTAACTATACAACTAACTTGATATATTACTCTTTCAAAGCCTAGTTGTAATAGTTGGACCTGAATAAAGTAACTTATTGAATCCAGGTCTTGTAAAATTGTATTCCGTGGTTGTAATACTATCCATTAGTGATGAAGTTTGTATAATGGGTATTATTAGAATTGGTGTAATATATAGTTAAATGTTTTATTTTATGGTTAATAGTGCTCGAGCTATTGTCTTGTGCCTTAACGGACTTATGAGGAGTGATATTCTAAAGCTGTGGCATCACGACCCTAGAACGCTTGAGGAATCGTAAGCTTAAATTTTAATTCTCTATCATTATTATGGTATCAGAGATTGAGTTAAGAATTAAGAAAAATGGGGTCGTGACAGAGTGGTATCAAAGCTTAGTTAGTTAACTAGGCGTAGTCTGGGTTTAGAACCCCTGGTCTCCGGGTAGAAGACCTAGGATAAGAACATGCTTGAAAGTCTAGGTATATTTACGTGAGCTTATGTGTTTGATATTCTTACTTGAAGTTATGTGTTATACGTGCTTGTGTGAATCTTATGTGACTTCCATGCCATAACTGTTTTTTGTCTATATGAAATGTATATGCTAGGTTGTACTTTAGTGACAATGTTGCATCACATAATAATTATGCATTATGTTGCAGTTGTTTTTCATGTAATATAACTACATGTATACATACTTGTTCTTCATGTAACATAATTGCATATGTACATATCATATTGGTGGTGCCTCTTCTTGGTGAAGTAAGAATGGCTGAAAGAATCCTCGGGATCAAGGGAAAACTTTGGAAGAATGAGTTTATAACTTTCAAGCAAGGGGATTTGACTGTTGCGCAGTATGAAGCCCGGTTCAACCAACTGTCACATTATGCTCTGGGAATGGTACAAACTATAGAAAAGAGAATCCGAAGGTTTATTCAAGGGTTGAGGCCAGAAATTCGAGACAACTTGGTCCTTTTATAGTTTTCCACCTACGGTGAGGCCCTTTTTGCAGCAACAATAGCGGAGAAAGGAAAGAAAGAGGAAATGGCAGGGTCGAGTCAACCAAGTAGGGGTCAGAAGAAAGACTGCCTGAAACGGCGGAAAACACAAAGGTTGACTATCAATAAAGGTACTCAGAGTCATGACCAAAGTCAAAAAGGATCAGTTGTTACTAAACCACAACAAGAAGCCCCAACCACCCAGTCAGCTCGTGGTACATTAATAAGTGTGACTAGTTCTTAGATTGTCATGTGTACTCATTGCAACCGAAAAGGGCACACTAAAGCCTAGTGTTGGAAAAAGTCTGGCAGGTGCCTTGGATGTGGGAGTGACCAACACCGATCTAAGGAATGTCCAAGATGGGAGAAGAGTCATGCCCAGACTTTAGGCAACCGCCATGGTTGAAGGTAAACTATAACTATAAAGCTATAAGTTAAAGTGTTGATTGACCTCGGTGTTACCTGTCCCTTTATTATAATTTTTTGAGTGCAACGTGTTGATATGCAAGTAGGAAGTTGTTTACATCATTGAAGTCCCTATGTGCATGACATTAAGTTGGTGATTGAGTAGTATGAGAAATGGGCACATGAGGAATTCAGGTTAAAGGTCAAGAGTTGTTGTTGCCCTCCTTTTACTTTCTGTTACAGATGATACAATTATAGGGGAATGGATTGACTTGTGAAGTGTCTTATGGTATTCATGTTAATCGCGTTATAGAATTGCCACCCTACCGCAAAGCTGTTGACTATTAAGATTCTTATTTGGTACTCTTATTTGGAACCTTCTTATGTCGTATTCTTTTTCGACAATTATAATAGGCACTCTATGTTGGAATTCTTGGTTCATTCTTCTTATTGAGTATTCTTCTCGGTGTGCTTATTCGGAGCCTTTATTTGGCCTCTTTTCTTGGAATTCTTATTGGGTTTTCTCATAAAATCTCTTATTTGACATTCGGTCTTTTATCCGGAGAATTCTCGTCGGTATTCGGTCTTCAGTATTCGACACTCCTATCGGTATTTTCTAGCGCTCATTTGAATTCTTACAAGTGGTGCTGCATTTGTAGTTGGCTAGCTATTTTCACGAAACCAGATTTTTATTTGTTGGTTGGGATTCCAGGATTGCCTTCAGCATACGAGTTGATCCGAGAAGGAAGAAGGAATTATGAGGGTGCAATTCTGTTAAGGAGGGGAGGTTGTGAGACCCCGTACCGAAGCTGTATAGAGCTCATGTGCATTTCATTTATTTTGCATCATTTAATGTGCATTTATGTTAATTAATATGCATTTATATCGTTTTACGAGCACATGCCTCATTTAACGTGCATTTAAATTCAATTATGTGTCTTAGGGTAATTTAGGTAACGTAGATAATAATTAAATCATTTTACATATTTTAAATTGATTTATGTGTATTTATCTCGATTTACGTGTATTTCATCATTTAACGTGCATGTGAGTAAATTATATCGTGTAGCTAGTAATTGGAACCAATTAAGTTCAATAACTAACTATAGTAACTAAACTAAAACCAAGATAGTTAGAATTAACACTAAAATGACAAACTAGTAATACATAGGTTAGTTGAGGGGCAAGGTGGTCTTTTGGGCCTTTAAATATTTCCCTACCAACTAAAACACACAACACACCATACACACACACACAAAAACACCGCAGCACATACCCACACACACACTTTCTCTAATTTTCAACCAAGAAAGAAGAGAAAGAAGAAGAGAAAAAGAGAGGAAGGAAGAAGGAAAAGAGGAAGAAGAAGGATTTCAACAATTTTCAAGTATTGCTCTTGCATTTTCTAGCCTCTTCAAGTGTGTAGCTTGTATCCCTACCTTCTAAACTCAAGATCAAAGGTGAAGGAGTTTTCATTCAATGTTTTAAAGCTCATCCAAGATTTTATGATATAAATATATTGATTAATCTTGCTTATATGTTCGTATGGAGCTAATGGTGATGATTGAGGGTACTTTGTGTTGTAGATCTAAGAACTTGTTTGACTTGTGTGGAAGAGTTGAAGGAGTTGAATGAGAGGATAGATGTGGTTCTTATATAAAAGACAAGCCTATTGGGTTTAGTAGGTGTTCTTGGTGGTTGAATTGATATTTTGCTTGATCTTTGGTCTCATGGGTTGTTGGAGTGCTAAACATGGGTTTTGAAGTCACTTTGAGGTGTTGAAGTGTTGTTAGAGTGAAGTTTGTGTGTAGGTTCGTGTGTTGCAAGAAGAAGAAGAGAATTGGCGTGTAGGCAAAATTTTAGATTTTCCCGTCAAACCATCCGGGCGTTACCTTCTTCATCCGGTCGACCGGATGAAGCATGTATCGCCCAGAACAATGCTCGCTGCCGAGTGTTGTGGCTTCTATCCGGTCGACCGGATAGAGGCTATATCGCCCGGATGGTTGACAAATTTGCACAACATTTTCTAAAGGCCATATCTTATTTGATTCAACTCCGAATTGCATTCCGTTTGATTCTAGGACTATCTACATTCGATAAGCTTTGAATATAGACCAAAATCAGAGGTTTTGGAGTTTGGGAAAGTATGCAAATTAATCTCCTAAGTTGTGCTAATGCAGAAGCATTGGAGTTGCTTAGTGTATCTGGTGTATGCTATTGGTAGGTGTTGTTGTTTAAGTAGCCACTTGAAAGTCCTCATTATTATGTGCTAATACTAAATGACCTTGTAATCAATATGTTTATATGAATATTTGTTGTACTATTGGAAATTGCAAATGCATTTGAATAGTTAAAGTGTGTCAGTTGCAACCATTAATGAATGCGGTAGTAATGAGAACTCTAGGCAGCAACGGGCTCGCAAGTATATCTCGCCTACCGAGGTAGTAACGAGACCTCCAGTTAGAGGTAGGGCTTTCTGGTATATCTCGCCTACCAAATGTTTCCATCCCTTCTCTTTCAAGACTCATTGATCCTCCTACGGGTCGGGATCCAATGATATCTTGGAAGAGTTATGTTGTTTAATGCTATTGAATCTTGATTGTATATCTTGTATTCTCATTATAATATCCTTGTGTGCATGACATGTTTTATCAAATTGTTTACGAAAAGATAAAATCTTTGCAAAAATCTTTCCTTGTTTTCCTCTTCACTGAGCTATATGCGAGGATCTAACGCACCCCTCTTTTCCACTATTACAGGTTATCCGGGACTAGAGCTTACCTTAAGAGCAGCTGTCATTTTGGTTAACCTTTTGTTGTAATAGAATGAGCTAGGTATGTGATTTATTTGATGTAATGTATTAATGTTGAGGACATTTAACTATGTAACTAACTTGATACATTACTCTTTCAAAGCCTAGTTGTAGTAGTTGGACCTGAATGAAGTAACTTATTGAAACCAGGTCTTGTAAAATTGTATTCGGTGGTTGTAATATTATCCATTAGTGATAAAGTTTGTATAATGGGTGTTATTAGAATTGGTGTAATACATAGTTGGATATTTTATTTTATAGTTAATAGTGTTTGGGCTATTGTCTTGTGCCTTAACAGACTTAGGAGGAATGATCTTCTTAAGCCTGTGGCATCACGACCCCAGAACGTTTGAAGATTCGTAAGCTTAAATTTTATTTCTCTGTCATTATTATGGTATCAGAGACCGATTTAAGAATCAAGAAAAATGGGGTCGTGACAAGAATAACTTCGTGCATATAGAATGTTTATGAATCTTGTTTGAACTTTTCGATAGAAACATAAGCCTTATTGAACTACCTGAAATGTAAATGTCATTGACTTGTACTCATTCCATGTAAGGCCAGAATCATGATTGTCTCGTCTCCTAATTATCGCGTCATGTTCTTCCTATATCAAAGTATAGAAAGCGTATTAGTTGAGGCCTTAAAGTGATCGATTTATGTTTTGATGAAGGTAAAAATACTTTCATTCACCGTTAATTCTTTCAACACCAAAGGATGGTCTACGAGAAATTTTAAGGCTAAAGTTATTGCAAGAGATATGGTCTCAAAGCTGGCAAAGAGTAGCACAAACATTAAATCCAAAACAATCGCTTCTGTCAGGATTGTGTCTTCCCTTTGAAGTTCCTGCATAACGTAATCAAAGAAATCTGTTTGCTATTTTCTTGGGTTTTCGCGTCTTTCTTGGAGTAGATTCTTCAGCATCTTCATCGCCTTTTTTTTTCCCTGACCAAATTCAAAATAGTTGATTTACCATGTTTTTCAATAGATGATCCACATTGATATAATGGGTTGTGATAAACCTGTAAATACTTGTTGTAAGCCGTTCCAGGAATATCTAGAGGGAAGGATATTAATCCCAGTATGAAAGCTACAAAATTTTCTCTTAGATTCTCTGAGGACTTCTCTGAATCATATCTGATCAGCTTCTTCGCGGTGATATCAAATATCATCTGCAGGATCACCAAAACATTAGTAGAGCAAGATGTTAAAAAAAAAGTATTGATAAGAAGTAAACATTCGTCTTACTGTTGCAGTTGCTTCTTTCATTTTAACAGTTTCCTGAACTGACCACCTTTTCAAGTTTCTATCTGCAGCCTCTTCAACCTTTGGAAGCATCTTCTTCAGACTCTCTCTCAATCAATGCCCCAATAATGAAATTGAAAGAAAATGTGATATTAAAGTTATAAGGAAATTCACAAGATCCCTTATGCGTCAGTTATAGGGAATCTTAAGATAATTCAAGTATGTACGTGTCTATATTGTGCGTATATAATAAGAATGTTAAGCAACAATAACTAAGGAACCCTATAATAGATCATAAAGAAATTTGGATACAAATGGGTTATAAAGAATTGATAGAGAACATAAGGTTACATGCTCACCTATTAGAATTCAGATCAGTTGGAGATCATTAGGTATTCTAATTTTTATTTTTTGGGATTCCGAAACATTGAGAGATCCATCAAGTGTTTAGGTATTTAAGGAGCGAGTTCAAAGTAAGATAGTGTCAATTGAACACATAGAAACAAACTCCATGCTTGCGCATCCGCTTTTTAAAGGTTTGCCACCCAAGGTCTTTAATGAGCATATTGCTTATATGAGCGTTGTTTTATTTGATGGTATGCAGTTTTAGTGGGAGTCTGTGTATGTATTCAGTTATTTTCTTTGACACTATGTATATTCAGTTTTCTGCAGAATAAAGTTGATGGTTTTATTTTCATTTATTATTCTGAATATGTTATCTTTCAATTTTGGTTTAACATAAAGTTTGAAAGACTAAGGTTTGGTCTTACTACAAAATAAAGTTAGAATCAATTGGAAATAGACATGTTTGAGATCACATTGCATGTAATTTCTGAGCCACACATCCATGATCTATGTCGTTGAATATATTTGACATGATGATCATTGATGGGTCCCTTTACGGTGTAATTTAACGAAGGGCGCTTTGGTCTCATCCTGGTATAGGAGATGGACCAAATTGATTCGGAAGATATTTTAAGAATAAATAGCAATTTTGTGCGCACCTATGGTTTTTGAATATAATTATTTTCGGTATTAATTTGTAGTCCAAGTGGGAGATTGTTGGGTTATTTTAATAATAACCTGTTGTGGGTTTACAAATTATTCACAGTTATATTTGGGCTTCTATTCTAATTAGGATAATTAAGTGATCAATTTTGTTAGATACTAATAAGACATCTATTTTGGTATGGACTCTGTAATATGTGGTATCCAATAACAACTTAATTTAGGATTAGTGAGATTCTAATCAGGTTGTCTATATAAAGAGGGTCTTGATCTCAAGCTAATCATTATATTATTTCGTTATCAATTCCTCATCTCTTTAAAGACATCCATTGAAATAATTTTTTGATTAGTCCTCTCACCCCAATTCGTCATTCGTCCCAATTCTCCAAGAGGTGATTTCGTCTTCTCACAAGTTAGTATCATGGAATCAGGTACGCCATTCTTATAATTTTAAATCTGTAAATTATGAACGAAGTGTATGGTTTATGTGTATATATTAAAATTATCTTGTTACAATTCTTGAGGTACTTGTACATGAATCCGTGCAACGAGCCTACATTCTGCCGTCCAAAGATTTCAGTGAAGGTATCTGGATACCAGCTCTGGAACAATTGTCCTTCTTGCTGGAAGATGAAATAGTTGAGGTCTGAATATGTAGATACTATAACTGGCTGCCCCACCAAACTGGTTCGGAGTATTGGCCCATACCTGAAAGGCAATAGCGAAAACGCTTTATATATGATCGGTTGGAACAAGAGGATGTTAATGGTAAGTTAAGAGTAATCTTACTTTTTCCATCCTCTCCTTGACGAAGGGAGGTATATCAGAGGTCGTATTGGTGGCGAAGAATTGAAGAGTCTCTCCCAGGAGCAGCCACCCCATTGAACCTGGTGGAAGCTTCCCATTGCATTTCGGATTCCTCCAGTTGTAAATCCAATGCGCGATGCATATAACAACAATCGCGCCAATGCACAAAGCTAGTGACAACATCTTACAAGAAAATGTGAAGAATAGTTCTGCAAAATAAAATGGAATTGTTCAAGTTTGTGCGGGAAAGAAACTGGAGGAGTCAAGGTTGGATATATGGTATGGGAGAAGACAAGAATGAGAAGAATTTGTTGGCATTTTTTTCAACATCGCCACTTAAATAGGCAAAGTCAAGAATTTGCAAACTGGTTAAAATAATATTTATTAAAGTTGGCTCTGTTTGTTTTCTGAAGTTTTGGTGTTGCTTAAAATGTTTACAAGTAATTGGAGATAACAATAGAATAACAAGAAATAATTTTCATTAAACAATACCCACTTTAACCTTCGTCAACGGCATTAAAAAAAACAAATTGTTCCTAGCCCAACATGACGATAAAGCTTGCAGGATGCTTCCTCTGTGTGTGTGTGCGCGTGTATTTCATCTGACTAGTAAATTCTTTCTTGGATTTTATAAGTTACAGTTTCTAATTAAGTATGAACAAATCCTCAGTGGATCATTAATAGTAGAATCTAGTGAAATTTTCAGTTACTTCACAAATCTTCTCTATATCATTGCTAAATACTTTGTTATTTGCGTAATGTTTTTGCCTCCTCTTGTTTTTTATTTTTATGGGTAAATAGCACCACAAACCCTTATACTTTAGCAAAAGTGCACATTACCCCTCTGTGATTTAAAAAGAGCACCGAAACCCCCTCTAAATTCAAAAGTGTGGACCGTAACCCCCTGTGGTTTTAAAAGTGTAGCACCACAGCCCCCTACATTAAAAAAATCGTTACTTTTAACGGAGAGTGCGTTACACGCGTGTTCGGTGCGATTTTTTATATTTTTAGGCTTAAATTATTACTTAATTGGACAAAAATGCCCTTATATATGTTTTTTTTTCTCCCAATTCAATTTTCACAAAAAATAAAAAAATAAAAATAAAAACCCATATTCCTCAAACCACCGCCCCCCCCCCCCCCCCCCCCCCCTCTCACCGTCCCCACCGCCACCGTCAACCCCCCACCCCCACCCACCCCACCCCACCATCACACCCACCCCGTGTGTGTGTGCGTGTGTATATTATATATATATATTTGTGTGCGTGTGTATATATATATGTGTGTGTGTGTGTGTGTGTATATATATATGTGTGTGTGTGTGTGTGTGTGTGTGTGTGTGTGTGTGTGCGCGTCTCTATGTGTGTGTGTGCGTCTGTGTGTGTGTGTGTGTGTCTGTGTGTGCGTCTGTGTGTGTGTGTGTGTGTGTAAACAAAAAAGAAAAGAAAAAGAGAAATAAAAAATAAAAAATTAAAGGGCATTTTAGTCTTTTTATACAATTTAGTTAAATTTGTTG
Organism: Ehretia macrophylla; assembly: GCA_037974665.1. Lineage (NCBI taxonomy): Eukaryota > Viridiplantae > Streptophyta > Magnoliopsida > Boraginales > Ehretiaceae > Ehretia > Ehretia macrophylla. The sequence goes on along the minus strand of CM075764.1, from coordinate 7,459,956 downwards.
ACAAAAAATTAGGAAGGAGGTGCGTGTGCACAGTTTGAAAACCATAGGGGGTTCCGGTGCACTTTTTAAACCACAGGGGGGTCATGTGCATTTTTGCTAAACCATAGGGGGTTGTGGTGCTATTTACCCTATTTTTATTTCCAGAATTAGATCTCATCCTAGATCTTTTGTAGTCGTACTAATCATCAATTGTCAGATCCTAAATCTTCATAAATTTTGTCGGGATAATTCATTATTGTTGAATTTTTCTCGTAATGGTATATGATATAAAAGATCACGATCCAATCTTCATTGCATCACTACTGTGGAGTATTCAAGATATGCAGCAACCACTGTATCCTCTATTAATTGTACCTAATTGTCTTTGTTGAAACCTTTTTGTACCATTATAGATTATGTAAAAGCTAGCTGAACAATATACATAATTGTAAATTGTAGAGCTTGGTGTACATCTTAGCTTAGCTTTTTTTTGTGAGGGTTTGTTGATCACTCTTTCATAATTGTAAATTTTTTTGATGTGAATAATATATATACTTGCTTGTCTTGTAAAAAAAAAAAAAAAAAAAAGAAGTTAGCTGAACTTGACTCAATTCAAAACATAGAACACCGCCCCTCCTGCCCTAGAGCCACGGGCTAAATCTCATTCAATAACTAAGTATAGGTAGGCCACTGTGTGTCTGTGTACGCTATAATTTTACCTTACACGTTAGTCAAATAAAAAAGTGCCACTTATAAAAAGTAGTAGACAAATGAGAAAATTAAATTAGTGATCTTTTCAAAAGATTATGTACAGTTGAAAAAAAAAGATCAATAATTGTTGACTTTTAGGCCACGATTTTAAAACAAAACATAATTGTTGATTTTCAGGGCACGATATCAAAACAAAACATAAAACACCTCCCTTCCTGCCCTTTGAGCCACGGGCTAAAACTCATTCAACAACTATGTATAGGTAGGTGACTGTGTGTCATGACCAACCATTATATGCAGTCCTGTGTGTTTCTTTTGGAGTTAGAAATTTTCATAAGCTATTTTCTTAATTATAATATTGCAAGAAGATTCACTTATAGACGTGAGAGAATGGGATTATGGCATTTTTTAGGCCTTAAAAAGTAGGAGCACAGGGATCCAAAAACTTGTCTGTTTTGTGATTTTCAGAAGAACTCGTGTGCAGACTAAACATTTGAAGTCAAAAGAGGACATAAGGAACAGTAAGAAGCTCTAAAGACTATGCCATCACTTTTAGTTCTTATGAGTTTTTAAATAAAACCACATTGGATCGGATTTAGATTCTTTAACTCGAATAACAAAATAACGTAATGATGTTAAAGTGATGAGACTATTTATAATAAAATGATATAGATGGTTGGGTGGGAAAAGAAAGAATTGTATTATTACTTTACTACTATTGATCTTTCTAATAACATTATTATATTATTAATGGATCTAAATCTGGATCTATATGTAGCAACGAGTTCTAATACATGTTTTAGAAATCAGTTAAGGGCTAGGTAATCTTTATAACGAAAGGGCATAAATTCAAATTTAAGATCTTTAACCATAACAAGTTGTTATTCGATCGTTCTATCCAACCATTCTAAACAGCTTCTCGAATCCTTTATTTGAATATCATAGATAAAGTTGTTGTACTAGTAATCTAGGAATTGAGATGTAACTGCGTTTTTGTTATTTTATATATATTTGAGAATTCGTCAATACATAGAATCCTTAAGACTAATTAATTAGGCTTTTCTTTCGGTGATTTTCCTTGAAATTTTCAATTCTAAAAGTTCATATTGGTAGAGAAAAGTTCAAGCTTTGCTTAATTCTAAAAGTTCAAGCATTTTCAAATCAATACACAGATTGTTTAACTGCTTTTCTCCATAGCTTCTTCTTGGAAAGGTCTTCCATTAATAGAGGTGCAAAACAATGACAACTCAATTATCAAACCAGTTTAGGACTACAATAAATAAATGAATCTTTTAAGATAAAGTGGTGTAATTTAAGTCCACTTTTCACTCCCCGAACCCAAGACCTACAGAGATTAAGGTCAGAGTGTGATGAGTCAACAATTTAAGACCAATAAAATCATCATTTCATAACCTAAACATCCATTATCAATCACAAGTCGCTTCAAAAAAATGCTCGAGGCACTTAATCATTAAAGGTCACACCATCTTGTTACATAATTAGAAGACTTAGATTCACTGTTTGTACTTGACACGTGACCAAATAAAGACATCTAGGCCTCAAAAGAATAATAGTTAGACTTAATTACAACCCCAAGTATCCAAAAGAATAGTACAAGTCATGAAGTATCCAAATGAAATCATCATAATCTTTCCTTTAGTTCAAAAGTTACATCTTCAAACCCAAGCATGAAGATCATAAGAGACAGAAATCGGTCTCATCAAGTAAAGCAGCTTCACCCTCAACTTATACAATTTGCTTGGGCTCAGTTTCTCCTGTAATTGTCAAGAAAATGGGTGAGCTATACTTAGCTCAGCGAGGGATAAGGGGGACTGGGATTTTTCACAATCGTTTTCATAATTTCGCAAACCTTTTGAAACACCATGCTATGCATATACAACACCTAATCAAGAATAACAAGAATGAAATAGTCATAATAACACTCAAGCAACTCTACTCTCCGAGGACCTTGAGGGACCAAGCGAGAGTAGGAACTATATAGTAAAAAGATACAATTTCACAAACTTTGTTGGAGATGTCCAGTCTCGAGCTTCCGTATCCGAATCTTTCCCCAAACGCCAAACAAGAGGGCACTCCGGAGGCAACCTAACTATAGTAGCCGAAACATCCTGACAAGCTCGATGCCACCCAGGCGGGGTCGGAACTTCTACCATGGGGTTTACTATACTGCATGAATCATTTATTTTTTGAACAAGTACGTCCCAACTCTCCAAGAAAACACATCAAACGAGATAGGACACTAACAAATACGAATATATTTGGAGGGCAACAAAGTAGGTTGCCTCTGTCAAGCAAACATATTAACATATGACGAGATCAAGCAAGCGCGTAGTAGATTCAATACATAATTAACTATCCTTACACAAATGCGGCATATTTACGCTTAGATATAACCCCAAGATGAACAAGTTAACCATCACAATATACATGTCTCACTAGCATATAAATGCACGTATGCAACACATCCTCAAGGAAAGCATAATACCCAAACTTACTCATGCACGGGGCACGAAAATGGGAATCCGGACGACCCATCCGGACAACCTACTCGTTCGGATCTGATCGACCAGATCCATGGCAGAGAAGATCCGGACGACCGTTCGTCCGGATTCGGTCATGGTAGAGAGTATCCAATCGACTGATCAGGTCGACTAGACTTGGATCCGATCGACCGGATCCTTCAGCAAAACACACAAATTTTCCTTTTCTTGTATCCATTTGTTATGCCACTTAAAGCCAACTCCTAGCCATTTCACCAAACACAAATTTCACTACAACCACAACTCCAAAACCACAACTTAGCAAGCTATAAACATCATCCAAATACAATTCATCAAGAATCAAATAAATCACACAACTCCATATTCACAACATAAACACATATGGATGATTTCTACAAATTATTACCTATTTTTGCTTAGCCTATTATCCACACCATAAATCTTGTATAATATACACATATAAACACCACTCAAATTTATATAGGCAAGGTCAAGCTAAACATAACACTACAACAAAATATTGAAACCCTAAACCAACAATCCAGGTTCAAATCTACAAAATAAGCATATATGTACCTTAATCATGCTCAATAACAACTTAGAACTCATAAACATGTATCATATGACCTTCAAAATGCTTGTAGAAAATTCCCATCACCTTTGCAAGAGTTAGAAATAGAAGAAAAATGTTGTAGGATGCAAGAGAAAGCTTAAGAATTGCTTGAAGATGCTTGGAATGGCTTAAACTTCTTCTTTTTTTTTTTTCTTATTCTTTTTCCTTAGCTTGATCGTGTAGTATGTGTTTGTGTGTGTATGCAGATTGTGTGTGTGTGTGTAGTGTATGTATGTGTTTGTTTTGTTTGGAAAACAAAGAAGTATGTAGGATATTTTTATATTTTAACCAAATGACCAAATTGCCCCTCTAACTAAATGTTATTTATTGCTTGCCATTCTAGTTGTGTTTTAACTAACTTAGTTGCTAGTCTTGACTTGGTAGTAATTAATTAATTCCTACAATATCTAAAATACCTAAATGCACGTAATCGAACATAATGCACGTAAAATGATGCAAATACACATAAATTGATGCAAACACCTATTAAATGATATGATATGCATATAGAGTTTTGTGTAGGGCTTCACATTCTCCGCCCTTAAAAGAATTGCGTCCTCGCAATTTTCTTCTTACCTTTCAAACAAAGCCGAGTATTATTACTCCATTTGATCACGTATCTCCCACGTTGCTTATTCAACTTCATGATTATTCCAAAGTATCTTTAGCATAGGAATACTCTTGTTGTGCAACTCCCGATCTTGTTTATCTGAAATTCATACGGGTTTTTCCTCATAGGACAAGTTTTCCCGAAGTTGTAGCGGTTCTGGCTCTAGGACGTGAGATGGATCCGGATGATACTTCCGTACATCGAAACATGGAACATGTTATGGATGTTGGAGAGGTGTTGGGGTAGATCCAACTGGTATGTTAACTTGCCAACTCTTCCTACAATTTCAAATGGTCCCACGTACCTTGGACTTAACTTTTAACCCTTGTCATGCCTAATCAGTCCCTTCCGAGGTGACAACTTCAAGAACACCCGATCACTAACTTCAAACTCCAAATCTCGTCTCCGCTTGTCCGCATAGCTTTTATACGTGCTTTGGGCTGTGAGCATTCTTTTCCGAATCAAGTTCACATTTTCAATCTTCTCTATCAACTCCGACAATAGTGTGGGGTCTATTGTTTTTATCTCACTAACCTCATCCCAATACAAGGGTGATCTACATTTTCTACCATATAAAACCTCGTATGGTGCCATGCCAATTGTTGCCTGGTAGCTGTTGTTATAAGCAAACTCTGCCAGAGGCAAATGCTTTTCCCAACTACTTCTGAAGTCCAACACACATGCCCTCAACATGTCCTCCAAGATCTGGATAGTCCTTTCAGATTGCATGTCTGTTTGAGGGTGATACGCAGTGCTAAAACTCAATTTCTTCCCCATGGCTCCTTGTAACTTCTCCTAAAATCGAGATATAAAATGAAGATCTTGATTCGATACAATGCTAGATGGTATACCATGCAATCTTACAATGTTAGCCACATACAATTCGACCAATTTCCCTAAATCATCTTTCTTATTCATTGCCATGAAGTGAACGGTCTTTGTCAACTAGTCTACAAAAACCCGAACCGCATCACATCCTCGAGGTGACCTTGGCAACTCCATTACAAAATCCATTGTTACATGTTCTACTTCTATTGTGGAATCACCAAAGGTTGTAGAAGCCCTGCGGGTCTTTGATGTCCTGCTTTCACCCGTTGGCATGTCAAACACGAAGATACGAACTTTGCAATCTGCCGCTTCATATTTTTCCACCAATAGTATTGTTTTAAATCCTGATACATCTTTGTATTTCCTAGGTGGATCGCATATTTGGAGTTGTGAACTTTCTCAAGTATCTTTCTCTTCAATTCTAGATCGCTTGGCACACAAATTCGGCTTCTAAATCTCCATAACCCATCTTCATGTAATTTAAAATCCGGATTGCCATCTTTACTCTTATGGAATTGAGGATCTAGCTGTTGAGCTTCTCGAATTTGAGATAGCAATGTAGGTTGCACTAACAGATGAGCAGTAAATGATACACCATTACTTGTCAATTCTGGCCTCTATTGGCTTGCTTCCTCAAACATTTCCTATTCTTTTACCTCCAAACTTGCCAAACTTGCCTTTCGGCTCAAAGCATCCGCTACAATATGCATTTTCCTGGGCACATAGTTGATTGTGCAGTTGTAGTCATTTAAAAGCTTCATTCATCTCATTTGTCTCATATTCAGCTCCTTTTGGGAAAACAAGTACTTCAAGCTCTTGTGATCGGTGAATATCTCGAATTTACTTCCCCATAGATAATGTCTCAACTTCTTTAATGTAAAGACAATTGTTGCAAGCTCCAAGTCATGTGTTGGGTAATTCACCTCATAAGGCTTCAACTTCCGTGATGCATAGGCAATGACTTGGTTGTTCTGCATCAACACGTATCCCAATCTTTCTTTAGAGGCATCGCTGTAAATAATAAACCATTAACTCCTCTTGGACAAAGCTAGAATAAGAGCAGTTGTCAATCTTTTCTTCAATTCTTGGAAATTGTGCTCACATTTGTCATCCCATATAAAGCTAATCTTCTTTTGTGTGAGATTCGTGAGTGGCCCGACAATTTTGGAGAAGTCTTTCATGAACCTCTGGTAGTATCCTGCTAAGCCGAGAAAACTTCGCACCTCGGTAACATTCTCCGGCTTCTTCCATAATTGCCCTACATCAGCCTTCGATGGATCCACTGCAATCCTTTCTTGAGATATTACATGTCCCAAGAATGCTACCTGCTTGAGCCAGAACTCACACTTATTAAACTTAGCATATAACTAGTGCTCCCTTAATCTTTGCAACACCAAATGCAAATACCGCTCGTGCTCTTCCTCAGTCTTGGAATACACCAAAAGATCATCTATAAAGATGACCACAAACTAATCTAAGTATGGCTGGAACACCTTGTGCATCAGATCCATAAAAGCGGTAGAAATATTCGTTAGTTTAAATGATATCACCACAAATTCATAATGCTCGTACCATGACCTGAAAGCTGACTTAGGCACATCCTCATTCTTGATATGGAATTGGTAATAGCCTTGCCTCAAGTCAAATTTTGAATAGACCTTGGCTCTTTGAAGTTGATCAGACAACTCATCGATCAATGGCAATGGATATTTGTTCTTAATGGTTATCTGGTTCAACCCTCTATAGTCGATGCACAACCTCAAGGTCCCGTCCTTCTTCTTCACAAATAGAACTAGTATACGCCATGAAGATGAACTAGGCTATATGAATCCCTTCTCCAATAAACCTTGTAGTTGAATCTTTAATTCTTGCAATTCGGTCGGAGCCATGCGGTATAGAGCCTTAGAAATAGGTTGTGTACCCAGAAGAGTTTGAATCACGAATTCATTTTCCTTCTCGGGTGGAAAACTCGACAATTCCTCGAGAAACACATCAATATACTCAACCACCGGCACCCTTATTAACTTATTTTGATCCATTGACTTGTTGATCAAATAAACCAAATACCCATTTCATCCAACTGAGCATAATCCCTAGCTAACCAATTCATCTATAAGATCACATCATATTTTTAGAAAGGGAATACAACAAAGTCGACCACGAAGTCCCGATCCTTTATCCGAATTTTGCAAGCCTTGCACCCAAACCTAGAAACATACTTGGTACCCATAGGAGTATTAACTTGTACATGACATGGCAATGGCTCAACTTGTAATTTTATGCGATGCACACATTGTGGGGTAATTAATCAATGTGTGGCTCCAAAATCAATAAGCACCTTAACCAATTGATTTAAGATGAGAAAGACACCTTCAACCACAACTGCATCATTTGGGAATTCATCTTGATTCATGGCAAAAACTCGGTCTTGAACCCTCTGCACCGGTACACTTCTTGCAGGCTGATTTTGGGCATCTTTGTTCTACCACTTCGGATAATCCTTAACTAGGTGTTGATCACTCCTACACTTGATACACTTACCATTCTTTCTCCAACATTGGGCTTCATAGTTCCTCTTCTTGTTACAGTAGTTACACGTGACATACCGGGATGCAGCTGTACTCCCTGATGAAGCACAGGTAGACGGAGCAGCTGAGGCACTTGGATGTTGTAACACCACGATCCCTCACGAGACCGGAGCCCCGATTCCAATCCCAAGGTCATGAAAAATGAGGGAAAACAGATAAAGTTTCTCTTGTTTCTAGGACTAACCACATACCTACACTCAAAAAAAATAACCACAATAACAGTATACAACATTCATTTCATAACTTTCCAAGACTATAAGGCCATTCTATCAAGTCCCACAACTTGATCAATACTTGATCTAAGATTTGGGATATAAGGAAAGATCCGAGTTGAGGAGTAGAAACTTAATCCAGGGGTATGGAGTTCCTTAGCAAGAAGTGAAGTTTTCTTTTCATTGTTCTTCACGATCAAGGTATTCCTGAAAACTTTATTTGCTTTTATAATTAAACTATGAACTGTTTAGATGTTCAAGTAGGTATTTCATACTTTATTTATTTTAAAGATCCATGCTTGAATGTTTTCACCTTATTCTTGTAATTATAGATTTGATACATTTGATATATCGTTTCCCTTCAGAACAGTTGTAAGGCCCCACACGAAACCCTATATGTATTTATGCCATTTAATGCGTATTAATAATGTTTAGTGAACAATTACATGTTAGAGATATGCCTTAATGCTATATAGTTAGATGACCTATATAGGGCATTTTGGTATAAATTTGATTGACATATTAAATGGACGTTCATATTCTCCATTCAATTATATGAATGTGTCTTTGATGCTTTTTCAAAGAAGAAATATATTCTTAAAGAGTTGAGAATACAACGACATATTTCTTCGATATGATAAAACATTTAAAAGCATTCATAACCCTTAGATTATTTGACTGGGACTAGAATAATCAAGTATGGGTTATCATATGTAGTTACATTTGATTAACATGGAGATGTTAATGATAAAAGGATAGCGAACCTTGTGCTATAACAGCATAGGGATGCGATTAACTTATATATGAATGATCGTTAGTGGAACAGATCGTTGAATGTGCCCAGGATAATAAAATACATGACTTGGGATTAATAGTTTATTATCAGTTGCAAATTGTGCAAATTAATCTTTTGACTTGAGATATTACGGCTATCAGATATATCAGGGACTTAATTTAGCGTTTGGACAAAACTTGCCTTAATCTAGGTGGGGAATGACCTCTCATAGTTCAGTCTTGTGATATAGAGATCGGCAGGTAATTGTCAAGATATGATCTGTTAACCTCCGACGTGAGACGTTGTCTTATGCGATCTAGTATTGGTTGTTTGAAATGAGAAATCCTCGGACGGGGTAGTTGAATAATGAAAAAGTATTTTTTCAATAGGTGTTATCTCTCATTCCACCGAATTAATTCTATGCATAGAATCAAATTAGTAGACTTAATCGAATCATGATCTTCATTCTATTGGGACACTTTTAATAGAAGGATCAGACTGTACGCTAATTTGTGACTATAATTAGGTTCGTAAGAGTCGGACTTTATTACTATATATATTGCCATGATACGTTCATTGCTAGCGCGTCACTCATGAACATAAGGGTATTCCGGTAAATAACAAAAATATTTTCAGAATAGATTAAAAGTGTTTAATGATCCCTTATCACTATACGATCGTGAACCTAGAAAGTCACACACGAAAATGTATCATGAATAAAGCAAATTATGAGCTTGGTATTGAGTTAGAAACGCTTTAAAGTGTTAACGGTGTCATTTTGGTCCTTAATAGTTAAGTAGGCCAAAAGTATAATTTTGAAAAGTTTTTGGGGCCAAAGTATAAATAAGAAAAGTTCATATTTATAATTAATTATTCTTATCGGGTTAAGAATAAATAATGGAAAGATGTGCATATTAGACACATGGCACAATCTTGGAAAGACCAAAGATGACACTTGGCAAAAAGGAAGATATTATAAAGATAAGATTCTTCTCTTTCTTGTCACTTGTCACATATGCAAAATAAAGGAAAATTGTCTTCATAATTTTGCACACTTGGCAGCCTATTGTATAAAGCCAAGGGGCACTTGGCTTCATCTTGTTTTGACAAGATTTGATCATTAGACATTTGGAAAGTGAAAGACATTATATATATATATATATATATATATATATATATATATATATATATATATATATAGATACTTCTCTTTCTTGCCACTTGTCACACATGCAAAAGAAAGAAGATATGTCTTGCTTTTACAAGGACACTTGGTCGTCCCATGCAAGAAGAAGAACACTTGGTAAACATCTTTATAAAGATAAGCTTAGATCTTTGCCACTTGTCACATGATGAATGAAGTTTTCCATCTATAAATAAAAGACTTCATTTCTTCTTTTTGGCTTGCTCTTGGCCGACACATACACACACTTGAAGCAAAATATTCTCTCTTTTTCTCTTGTACATTCGGCCAAGGCTAGAAACAATAGAATAATTTTGCTTCTTGTTAAATTAACTCATACACTAAAGCTCTTGGACATTAACTAAGCTAGCACTTTAATTAGTTAGTAGTTTAATTGCTTTTGGTTACCCGTGGACTGACTAGGTCATTTGCACGTGCGGAAGAGGTTTGTTAGAGCCAAGATCTTTCTTTTGGTGCATTTCCGTATTCTCCTCGAGAGGTACATAATGTATACCTTTTGTATCATGTATATGTATATATTTGTATATAATTTCCTTTTTGTTTTAAATGTACAAGTTTATGGACTTATTCTCGATTGATATGTAAATACAATTGTCTATTGTGCAAAATTTTAAAAGTTTATAGTTTCCATTGTGCATGTACAAATTTTTATTTTCACGTATCTTGAGATGATCCAGTTGCGCTCCTGCTCTCTCTTTCAAGTGGTATCAGAGCCACGGTTTCAAAGTCCATAATATATACATTTAAAGTTGGATATAATCTTTAAGTAGCTTTTGACACATACTCATGAAAGATATGAGTTGATTCCATCCCGCATGGAAAAATTGACTTTGATTGGAACGAGCCAAAAGTTTTTTATGACATGGTCAATTGGTCCCTTTATGGAGATCTCGGTTTACATGTCGTATTAAGATTATTTGGCTTGTGAAGTCGGTTGGTCTTGAAATACTTGGTAGATGTATGAGTCAATTCTCTTTCATGAATATTGTCGAAGCATTGTTTAAAGATTATACGGTCTTGATATATATGTTTTTATATATATATGGTATCTTTTGTATATGATACGTAAAGATGATTGTTAGATGGTTCCCTTTGCTAGCATTATTTATATGATATGTTTAATCTAGCTACTTCCTCCATACATGGTGAATTTGATCATGGACTAAATGGATACTCAGTTTGTACTTGAGACATAAGTCTCATTTTATTTTCTTGCCTTTGAGAGAAATTTCGTAGTAAGGACTATTTTGTAAATTCTTAAGAAGACATGCAAGAAGGTTACTGAATGAGTTCAAAAGGAGTTGAAGATCTTGAAGACATTAGATGTGTTTTAAGATAGTTTCTTCTTTTATTCTTATTCCAAGTCCATGATCCACCATCTATGCCCATTGCATGCATTATATTTTATATGCTTGTTGCTTATATTCAGTAATATATGCATGATGAGATCTCAAACTAAACTCCTAATGTGCAAACCAATATTAGATCCGTAAATATGTTTTACTAAAGTCCTATTCCATCCTAGGGTTTAATGAAACTTGAAATGAATACAATCCAACATAGCCACAAAGGTTTGAGGAAATGTTTCATGATAAGTTGATTAAAATCGTTAGTATGAACATAGAGATGTAGTTATCTTCCAAAATCTAATGACTAACATAGCCACAAAGGTTTAAGGTCAATAGATTCAATTTGTCGGATAACTAAGAGATGGCGGGTATGATCTAACTAAATCACTTAATCAACATAGCTACAAAGGTTTGAGACCAAAGTGATTTAGGGACTGAAAATGACCATGGCCTATTTTGTGAAATAGGCAACAAAGTGTTGTTGGCTCTTAATGATTATATTTCAACATAGCCACAAAGGTTTGAGGTATACAAATTATGAAGAGAATTTGGTCACCCACTAATGAATATTTACAAATTCACGCTTCTCATTCTGGGAGTATAAGATTCGATAAAGTTAGTGGGAGATACTATGCTTAAATAGTTATGCATTTTTACATAAACTAGCAGTATTACTTTATGTATTACTTATTTCCTGTAGTCTTTATATAATGTCATCTATTTCAAACCCCATTGCTCTTATCTTAGATAAAAATGCTTTAATTAGACCAAACTTCCTTGATTGGTACCGCAATCTTAAAATTGTTTTAAGCTTGGAAAAGATAGAATATATTCTGGATAAGGCCCCTTCTACTTCCCCTTTCAGAAACTGCAACTGAGGATGAGCAAGAGACATATCAGCTCTGGATAAAACATGAATTGAGAGCAAAAACTTATATCATTGCTTCAATGTCAAATGAACTGCAAAAGCAACATGAGAAGATGTCTCATGCTGCTAGCATGATTCTGAACTTGAAAGAGCTGTATGATAAGCAAAGTGATGTTGCCAGATATGAACTATCCAAGGAGTTGTTCAGAGCTAGATTAGAAGAGCGTGGTGATGTCAGCAAGCATGTTCTCAGGATGATTAATCTGATTACTCAACTTGAGATGCTTGAGTTTGACATGGATTGTAAGCTGTACACGGATCTTATTCTGTAGTCTCTCCTATATTCCGTCAACCAGTTCATTGTGAACTTTCAAATGAACAAACTCTCTATTTCTTTGCCTGAGCTGGCCAATATGTTGACCACTGCGCAGTCATAGTTTAAAGGAAATAGAAATGAGATTATCCTCATTACTGCCTCTTCTTATGGGTCTAGACCCAAGAATAAAATAAGGAGGAAGAACAACAAGAAAAAGAAGGATATTGCTCCTAAGCCCACAGGAGGTATAAGAAAGAAGAAGGGAGCCGTCCCAAAAGGGCAGTGTTACCACTGCAAGGTTGATGGCCATTGGAAAAAGGAATTGTCCCCTGTACCTTTAAGAGTTGAAAGAGAAACAGGCTACTGCCACTTTGTGAGGTACAATTTCTTTTAAATCTGTGAATAAGGCTAATTTTTCAATTAGTCCGGCTTATACATCTTGGATTTTAAATTATGGTGTTACAACTCATGTTTATATGTCCTCTCAGAATCTAAATGACAAGATTGCGCTTCGACTTCGAAAGTGTGAGGTTATTTTGAAGGTTGGTAATGGAACAAGTGTTGTAGCCCTAGCCAAATGGAATGTTGATGTTTGTTTGCCTGCTGGTTATGTTTTACGTCTTTCAGATGTTTTGTTTGTGAAACCCCAGATTTCGTCTTTATCTAGAATTTCGTGATTTGACCTGTTTATGTGTTATGTGAGTTAGAATGTGCTAAATCTGTGATTTATATTCCTAATACATGCTATGTGTGCATTCATGAAATTTTTATAAAAACAGCATCAGAAATTTTATCGTCGGTTTTTGTGAATAGTATTTTTGAAACACATCCTATAATTTTGAAACTAGTCTTTTTAATCCTTGAAAACCTAGTTCTCGGATATTAATAGACATGTGTTTGATTAAAACGGATTTTGAATCGGCTTAGGAATTTAAAAGGGTTTCTATACAATCTTTTGTAAAAATCGAGTTTCTAACCGAGTCTGGTGTAAATGTTCGAATGTGAAACTTGTTGTCAACTAAAAATATACTACTTAAAATAGTCTAAGTGTTAAATTCATGTTTGCGAGCCAAATAGACTAAAAATACACATTAAAAGACTAGAAAATTAACTTAAATCAACTTTGACCATTTTTATTTGTTTGACTTTTGCTTATATTATATCAACACACAATGAAATAGCACAAAGACACCTTATTTTTCACACATATGGCCGAGAGCCATTAGAGAGAAAAAGAGAGTTTTTCTTTAAGTGTTTCAAAGCAAAGTTTCATTAAAAAACTTAGCTTTTGTCTGTAGTTTTGTGAATCGAGCTAGATTCTGCTTGTTGGGCACGCATTGCACGTATTCCAAGGCTTGATTCAGATCAAAGGTGAGAGAAAAATTTTAGATCTCAAAGTGCTATTTTTATGTCATTTCATATAACTGTTTATTTAGCCGGTAAAATGCTAAACTGTCTTTAGATTATTGCTCAGTAGATGCTAAGGATCATTTATATAGGTTTATAGTTGTTTTGAACCGTGGTAGCACGTATTTCTATTTTTTGGGTATTAAAGTTGAGAATTTGGCTAAATGTTGAATAATTGTTGTTGTAGAGGTTGGAATTGAATGTTGTTAGCTTCTAAAAGTTTGTTAAATATATGGTAGTAATGTTGTAATGCCGAATTTTTGATTGGAGTGTTGTAGCAAAATCCCAAAAAATTTAGCCAAGTGTATTGTCAAAACTAGGGTTATTGGGCTTGTTTTAGATAGATTTTGGTTGGTTTCCGATGGGGTAAATGTATATGCATGTGTGGGTGAGTGATTGGAAGTGGTTTGGAGGTCATCGAGTTAGTAGATTGTGAGTTATGAAGTTTAGAAGTTTGTGTAGTTTTTCTTTGAAATGTTGAAATGTTGTCTTTGAATGTTGGGTAGTGTTTGAGTAGTTGATTCTTGGATTATTGTTGATTGAGATCCGGATTGAATGTTGGTTAAATGCATGTTAAGTTAGATGGCCTACTTTGTCATCTAACTTAATTGTTTCATAATTGAATAGTTGTTGATTGTTTAATATTGTTTAATTGATTGTTGAAATATGGTTTAATTGATTATTGATTATTGATTATTGTTACAACCATGAGGAGCACGCTCGGGGTTAATCCGGGGTGTAGCCAAAGCGGACATTACTTTCTTAGTAGCGCGCTCGGAGTTAATATAGGGCGTTACATTGTTAATTGAATGATGATTATTGAGTACGGGAATCGGGCACTTTCGTTGCTGATCTCCCGGTTTATTTATATTGAGTCTCATTGTTGTGAGCTTTGATAATGTTGTGTTACCTCGGGAGACATCTTGGGCTGTGGGCACAGTTATCATGGGTACTCCCCATCTCGCATGGGCGGAGAGGCCATGGGGTGTTGGTCTAGGTCAAGGTACCTCAAGAATGTGTCATTGGGTTTGGAGGAGTTAGTGAGCATTGAAATGGTGTATGGAGCTTCATCAACAAGTGTATCGTATCCTTATTGTGTGTTTACTGTTGTTGTTATATTTGTATTGTTATCAGTATTAATTGCGTGTTGTTGCTCGTGGGTAATTTTCAATGTGGTAAAGTATATGTATTCAAAAGATCTACAGAATTCCTCACTGGACTTGTTTTATATAAGCTAACTCCCATTCGTTGTCTGCAATCAGGTGTTACTGAACAGGATTTCGGGTACGTGCCTCAGGAAGCCGAGAATGTGCTATATGTGGACAAGTCTTATGTGCCAAAGTCTTATCAGTGATGTCTGAGCTGTAGTTCTCTTTTTGTTATCTTGAATATTAAAACTAATTGGTTTGTATTTACTTAGAAGATATGTTGTATAAGATGATTTAAAGATAGTGATTTAAATATTGCTAGCTTAGCAGTCTTATTTTGGAACACAAATAGATTGCAAGACTAGCTTTATATCTATTATGCTTGTAAATGGTTGGCCTATGGTTGATGTTGGAACAGAGGCGTATAACTTGTGAATGAACTGTTGAATGGTTGTTTAATATATGGAAATGGTTGTGTTGTATGTTGTTGCAAAAGTTGTAGAGTTGTTATTGATCTTTGGAGTTGGATGTATGGAGTTAAAAAGGTTGGTTTAGAGCCCTGATTTCCGTGTTACTGTTGTTATACTGCCAAAATTCTGTTGCGTCCTGACTGATCGTAGGTGGGGTCGAGTTGGGGAGTGACATTGTTTGTTCCGAGTGCTGTTAGGAATATTGTTTCTATTCCTAAACTTGTTTGTGAAAATTATGAATTTTCTTTCAAGAACAAGAGCTGTAATATTTATTCTAGTAATTAATATATCAGCTCAGCTACTTTGTTGAACAGAGTTTACCATTTAGATCTGAATGAATGTATGCATGTCACCCCACCTTTCACTTCAAAAGAAAAACAACCTAGAGATATTGAAACTAATGTGAAACAATTATGGCACTTAAGACTCGGTCATATTAATGAGAAAAGATTAACATGGATGGCTCAAAATGAACGTATTGGGATGTGAACCAAGGCCTACATGTGAGTCTTGTATTCTCGGGAAGATGACTAAGTCGCCTTTTGTTGGAAAGAGGATACGGGCCATTGAATTGTTAGCATTAATACACAGTGATGTATGCGGACCCTTTAGAGAAATGGCTCGCGGTGGTTATATCTACTTTATAACCTTTACTGATGACTATTCTCGGTATGACTATGTGTACTCAATGAAGTACAAATCTGAGCCTTTTGATAAATTCAAGGAATTTAAAGTTGAAGCAGAAAACCAAACGGGAAAGAGAATTAAGACTTTGCAATCATATTGTGGAGGAGAATACTTGAGTACCGAATTTCTAGAATATCTCAAACAAGCCGGAATAACTTCACAGACTACTCCACTTGTTACACCATAATTAAATGGAGTATATGTACATAGGAATCATACATTGATGGATATGGTACGATTCATGATCAGTTACACCGATCTTTCAATTTTATTGTGGAGTTATGCACTTCTTACGGCTATTTATGTCACGCCCCAACCCGACCTATAAAGGTTAGACTAGGGTGTGATCTAAACAATCAAGTCCTTTCACATTCTTAATCATTCTAGGAGGTTTAACACTTAACGTTTTATTCTAGACTCCAAAACTTTCCGGAAATTTGGCAGCATGACGGCTGTAATTGAGCTCTTTGTTTTGACCTAAATTTTCTAACAGCCTCAAAATTTACCATTTCAAATTCAATTCCAGCTAAGATTACTATTATTCCATCAATTGAATTGCCTATTGGTTAACTCGACGTCCCGTTTTATTTATAACCTAACATGATACTATGTCTCGTTTGTTCATTTATCCTCATTTCAAAATATACCTGTTGATCTTAGCTTATTAGCGAGTACCTGCTGAGATTGGATAAGTTCATTAACCTATTTCTTAACTAAGCATCATATCCTGTGATAGATACTAGCGGTAGTAAAAGCAAAACGATCATAGTAGTGTCATGTCTAGTATCAGTCTACTTAAAATAACTACAACCCAAAATTAGACCCCAAATTACAGCGGGGGTCTTTTACATCACAAACAACAACAACATGAGGGAAATAGTCTATAAGTAACAAAAGTTCACAAGAAGTCACGTTCAAGCAAAACAACGATAACAAGCAATCATTCCAGAGGTTCATCATTAGGTACATTGAGCTCGGGTTCCTGTGCCTGTTCTTCTTCACCTGAAATGATGAAAGAGGGTGAGTCCTTATGAACTCAGCGAGGGGGAACGAGAAATAAGTTTGAAACTCATTTTCCGGTTAAACTTATGAAAATCCCTTTTCAAACATGAATACAACAGAAGTACAAGTACAGAAATACAAATACAGAAACAGGAATACCAGTCTTTCCTCCCCGAGGTTCTCTAGGATCCAAGCGGGAGTACTTACACATATAATAAAAAGGATACGGTGAGCTTTTGCTCTCAGATCAGATCCAGGATCAACTATTGCGGCCGACTTCAAATCATTCCCCAAACACACCATGTGGGTGTACTCCGGATGTACCCCAAAATCCTACGACCCAACTCTCTGAGGAAGTCTAGCCCCCAAGCGAGAGAGGGAATGGGACCATGGTGGTCACGGTATCACCGGCAAGCCCGATGCCGCCCGGCGTACGTGATCACTACCATGCCAACAGGAAAGGTTGCAACCTTGTATGCAATGCACATTTATGACAGGTAATATATATCACAGAAGGAGGACAACAAAGTAGGTTGCCTCCGGACAGTCATAAGATTGCACATTGACAGATAAACAGGCAGGACAAGATAGGACAGGAAATTTCACTTGAAAGGCATATAGAGTTATATGGAAATTAAACGGGCAACCATGTAACACATGTAAAACAGGCCATATAACTCATTAAAAGTCCACGCAATCAAGTGATAAGATTACTCAACATGTAGTGATATCAACAAGGGTTCAAATGCGAGAAAAGCTTATTTGTCAACATGCAATGGTCAAGATCACTTTTAAAGTTATAAAACATTTACGGGCAGCCCACGCAACGTACAGTTTCCTCACAATATCCAATGGTTAACACTTAGCAAGAATATTTAATCATTAGGGTTTCCATTTCATGCATAATCGTGCGATCAAACCCTAAGTCAACTTAACATCATTCCCAAGTCATACATCATTCAATTCATACATCCTCAAGTGCTTAAAACAGTCCACATAATATTCCAACACCACAATTCCAAGCAACTAGTGCCACAAAAGAGGTTACAATAGTTTTCCAAGCACATAGCTAAGTGGAACACTTACTGCAATAGGCTGTTTTCTCATGATCAATGGGATAATCAAACAATCTCCAAATTCAGTGAATAAGATGTCAAATTAAAGCTTAAGAAGTTATCTAAAATCAGAAACAAGCCTTGCATCAATTGGAGTTCAGAATCATTAGTTATAACCGAAACAGTGAGGTAACACAAAACTGTCCAGATTTGCACACTTTTCAGAAAATGACGTTTTTGAGGTCCTTAGAGTCGTTTTTAGCTTTGGTCTATTTCTGACAAAGTTGTCCAGAACTGAAAATTCTAGCCGCAAACCAATTTTCATGCATTTTGGACAACATTTACTAAGTCAAATATGGTTCGTTCCACAAGGTCAGTGCATCTGCCAAAACCTGATTCATTTTTCCAGATTTCCAGATTTGGTCACATTTTAATGATTTGCCATTTTTAGGACCTTAGAGTCAAAATTTGCTTCGACCTATTTCTGGGAAAAATGTTCAAAACTGCCCAAACTAGTCACCTACCAATTTTGAAGCATTTTCAACACCATTTTCTTAGCTAAACTTACCTCGAACAGACTGGTCAGAGAGCTGTCACATAAATTCGACTTCACCTAGCATCATTTTCAAGCCAAGTTCTTGCCATGCATGGTTGTTTAAGCTCATGGACGACCACATAACTCAAGTACAGAAGCAAACATACTCATTTGTGAACATGCATGTGAAATTTCAAAGAGTTTTCAAAAGCTTTTAACCCTCACCTTTGCAATCAACCAAACTATGTTCAAAAACCCGGTTGAAGCTCAAATCTGTTCTTCTCCTTGCTTGGCTGAGATTTCAACTTGGTTTTCTCTATTTTTCCTAGCCTAGTGATCAACCTCTTAGTGCATGCATGTAGTCAAAACATGAAGAAAAGAAATGAATGTCAAGAAGCTTACCTAAAGCCGAAATGAAGCTTCAAATGCGCATGCAAGAAAAATTTTCGAACTCTAGCTTGATTGCTTGGTTTTCTTGATGGTTTGCTTGCCTTGTTCGACCAAGGTGTGATGAAGATGAACAAAGATGATGAGATTTCAGCCAAGGACCGAAATGGAGAGAGAAGAATGAGAGGAGAGAGAGTTTGTGAGAGGAAATGAGAGAAATGACAAAGAAATGATGGTCTTGGCATTTTTTGAGGTGTATGTCGGCATTGGGCTTCAAAATTCTGCAATTTGTGTCTCCAATGTGATATTTTGAAATTGTTAGGATGGGCAAGGATGAAGTGGCCGAAAATTTGTGCAAGTGGAAGGATTTTGAGCAATTTTTTAATGGCTTTGTGTCATAAGTTGTCTTGGCATGCATTAGAATAAAGAATTTTTTGCTCAAACCTTGTGCAAGACCATGGTATGGTCGGCCAAGGCTAATAAAATGGCTGAATTTGTGTCATCTTTTGGGTGTTGATTGTTGTGTGTTGAATTTGCAAAAAAAACAAAGAATAAAGAATAAGGAATGTCTAGTGTTTGGTGCCCTTTTGTCTTCTAGTGAATGGAATTTTGATTATTATATTGTTAGTGGATTTTGTAGAATTGTTTAATAGTCTAGTGTTTCGTGAAAGATGCTTTCTTGATTAGTGTGTAGGCACGCTTTTCTAGGTTTAGGGCACGCACTTCGAGGTAGGACACGAACTACGAGACGAACGCACGTTTTTCAAGTAAACGCTCGTAACCCTATATGAATGCACGAAATTCAATGCAAGGCACACAACTAAATACAATTCTCAAACCTAGGTCATGGCACGCACATCTGGGTTAGGGCACGCAAAACGAGATATCGCACGCAATTCGGGGTCGGGCTTCACATCCTCCCCTCCTTAAAAGAATTTCGTCCCGAAATTCAATATTTACCTTGAAATAAAGCTGGATATTGCTGCTCCATCTGGTCTCGCCTTTCCCACGTTGCTTCTTCAACTCCATGATGATCCCACAGCACTTTCACCATCGGTATGGTTCTGTTGCGCAACTCCCGATCCTGCTGGTCTAGGATCCGAATGGGCTTCTCCTCGTAAGACAAGTTTTCCTGAAGCTGCAACGGCTCTGGCTTATTGGGAACACAAACCCGGTTCCTAAACCTCCAAACACCATCGTCGTGAAACTTGAAATCTGCATTGCTTTCCTTAATCTTTTGAAATTGTTGGTCCTTCTGTTGAGCCTCTCGTAATTCAGATAACAAAGTCGATTGAACTTGGGTAGTGGAAAAAAGTAACCCCTTCTGAGTTAATTGTGGTTTCCATAGAAACGCTTCCTCCAACAACTCCTGCACTTTGACTTCCAGTTTCGCCATGCTTGCTTTTCTGCTTAAGGCATCTGCAACTACGTTCGCCTTACCGGGCACATAATTAATTGAGCAGTTATAATCATCCAAAAGCTCCATCCACCGCCTTTGCCTCATATTCAATTCC
The DNA here is from genome assembly GCA_037974665.1 of Ehretia macrophylla. Classification (NCBI taxonomy): domain Eukaryota; kingdom Viridiplantae; phylum Streptophyta; class Magnoliopsida; order Boraginales; family Ehretiaceae; genus Ehretia; species Ehretia macrophylla. The sequence goes on along the minus strand of CM075764.1, from coordinate 7,439,176 downwards.
TTTTGAGAAAACAAGTATTTCAAGCTCTTATGATCGGTAAATACCTCAAACTTGTTACCCCACAGATAATGCCTCCATTTCTTGAGTGCAAACACAATGGCCGCTAACTCCAAGTCATGCGTCGGGTAATTCGTCTCATACGGTTTTGGTTTCCTAGAAGCATATGCAATAACTCTTCCATTTTGCATCAATACACATCCCAATCCTTCTTTCGAAGCATCACTATAGATTACGAAACCTTGACTCCCTTCAGGCAATGCAAGAACTGGTGCAGTAGTCAATCTCTTCTTCAACTCTTGGAAGCTGTTCTCACACTTATCATCCCACACGAACTTGGTTTTCTTTTGAGTGAGCTTTGTAAGTGGTCCTGCAATCTTAGAGAAATCCTTCACGAACCTCCGATACTAGCAGGCTAGACCAAGAAAACTCCGGACTTCCGTAACATTTTCCGGCTTCTTCCAAGACATCACTGCATCGATCTTTGCTGGATCTACCGCTATTCCCTCTTGGGATATGATATGCCCCAAAAATGCAATCTGCTGCAACCAGAATTCACACTTGCTAAACTTTGCATACAATTGATGCTCTCGAAGTTTCTGCAGTACCAACCGCAGATGTTGTTCATGCTCCGCCTCCGATTTCGAGTATACCAAAATATCATCAATGAAGATCACCACAAATTGGTCCAAGTAGGGTTGAAACACCCTATGCATCAAATCCATAAAGGCTGCAGGGGCATTAGTTAGTCCAAAAGGCATCACTACATACTCATAGTGCCCATATCTCGTCCTGAAAGCCGTTTTAGGCACATCTTCCTTCTTGATCCGCAACTGATAATACCCTTGCCTCAAGTCGAGTTTCGAATACACTTTGGCTCCTTGCAGTTGATCAAATAACTCGTCAATCAGGGGAAGTGGGTATTTATTCTTGACAGTCACTTGGTTCAATCCTCGGTAGTCAATGCATAGCCTCAACGTTCCGTCTTTCTTCTTAACAAATAACACGGGCGCACCCCACGGTGAAGAGCTCGGTTGTACAAATCCCTTCTTCAGCAATCCTTGCAATTGGTCCTTCAATTCTTGTAGCTCGGCCGGTGCCATACGATAGGGAGCTCTCGATATCGGCTGGGCGTCAGGCAGCAACTCTATAACAAACTCGATCTCCCGATTTGGGGGTAAACCGGGTAACTCTTCAGGGAACACATCTGCATAATCTTTGATTACAGGCATCTCCTCCAACTTAGCTTTATCCGACGGCTTGTTGATAAGGTAAGCCAAGTATCCGCTGCATCCTTTCCTCAAGGACTTCACTGCTTTTGTAGATGAAATGATGGAACTCCCGGTGAAATCTCTTCGACCCATAATCTCCAGTATCGGTTGATCAGGTACCCGGAACGTTATGATCTTCGCCCGGCAATCCAGTTGGACATGATGTTTTGCCAGCCAGTCCATCCCTAAAATGACCTCGTAGTCTCGAAAAGGTAATACAATAAGATTGGCCGAGAATTCCCTATCCTTAATTTGGATTTTACATGCTTTACAAGCTGAACTAGTTACAAGCTTAGAACCCATTGGAGTACCAACTTCTACTTCAAATGGCAAACATACAACTTTCAATTTCACACGTTCCACACATAATGGAGTAATAAATGAATGAGTAGCACCCGGATCAATTAACACCTTAACAGGTTGATTCAGTATGAAGAATGTACCTTCAACAACAGCGGTCTCATCTGGGATCTCCTCGCACTCGATAGCATAGGCTCGGGCCTGGACCCTGGGAACTGGAGTCTTACCTCTACCGGCTGGTTTACCCTGATTCTGCCCTGCCTGACGTTTAGGGCAATCCTTGATCTGGTGCTGATCACTGCCGCACCTCATACATCGTCCCAACTTTCTCCAACACTGGGCCTCGGTATGCCCCTTCCTGTCACAATATGAGCAGCTGACGGACTGAGTAGCAGGTGAACTACCTGTGGATCCGCGGGTGGAAGAGGCTGATGGCGCTTTAGTCGGGCCACGGTTATTCCCTGGTCTGTTCTGGCTCTGGCCCTGACTGCGACTCTGACTCTGAAACTTCCTCTGCTGACCTGGAGGCTGGTAAGGTTTCTTGCTCGGCTGACTCGAATCGGCTCCATCTAGTTTCCTCTTCTCAACTCGAGAGGCAGCAGCAAAGAGAGCAGAATAAGTATCGAAGTCATGAGAAGCTAACTGGTCTTGAATCTCTGGCCTCAAACCAGTAGTAAATTTCTACATTTTTGCCTCCGGAGTACAAACCATATACTGAGCATAACGGGACAGTCAATCAAAACGAGCCTCGTACTGGGCCACCGTCATATTACCCTGGGTCAAGTGCATGAACTCCTCGATCCGCCTCTGCCTAGAAACTGCAGGTACATATTTTTCCTTAAATGCCTTAACAAAACTACCCCACAAGCGAGGTGTCCGATCAGTCTCCCATAGTGCCTCTACAGTGTGCCACCAATGCTCGGCATCCCCGTGCAACAGAAATACAGCAAACTCCAATTTCTCTTCATCTGTATAATCAAGTGGCCTAAAAATCTTCTCGATCTCGGACAGCCAAGCCTCTGCTTTCTCATCATCAGCTTCCCCGTAGAATTTAGACGGGCGAAAGTCAAGGAATTCCCTCATTCTGCTGTGTCTCCCATGGTTACCCTCATTCTGTTGTTGATGTTGTTGTTGGCGTCACGAGCATCCTGACGCTCCATCACTCGTGACGCGCGATCCATGGCAGTTCACATCATGTTAATCATAGCTATACCGGGATTAGTCTGATAAGCATCCCCGGTCTCTTGAGGTTCACCACTCCTATTAGTAGTACGGGTACTAGGGCCAGCCATCTATAGGCACAATTTATTGAAATATGATAATTAAGAATCTAATGCATAAGATATGCAACATATTATAGATACAATTCTAAAAACATTTAAGGCATATAAGTCACTTAAGCACATAAAGCATAGACGGTACATTTAACACATAAACAAGTCATCCTAATTATCTTAGGGCTCAACCCATGGTCCGAGAGTTAAACCCGGCTTAAGCAATCTAAGCTCTGATACCATTCTTCTAAGGTGTCACGCCCCAACCCGGCCTATAAAGGTTAGACTAGGGTGTGATCTAAACAATCAAGTCCTTTCACATTCTTAATCATTCTAGGAGGTTTAACACTTAACGTTTTATTCTAGACTCCAAAACTTTCCGGAAATTTGGCAGCATGACGGCTGTAATTGAGCTCTTTGTTTTGACCTAAATTTTCTAACAGCCTCAAAATTTACCATTTCAAATTCAATTCCAGCTAAGATTACTATTATTCCATCAATTGAATTGCCTATTGGTTAACTCGACGTCCCGTTTTATTTATAACCTAACATGATACTATGTCTCGTTTGTTCATTTATCCTCATTTCAAAATATACCTGTTGATCTTAGCTTATTAGCGAGTACCTGCTGAGATTGGATAAGTTCATTAACCTATTTCTTAACTAAGCATCATATCCTGTGATAGATACTAGCGGTAGTAAAAGCAAAACGATCATAGTAGTGTCATGTCTAGTATCAGTCTACTTAAAATAAGTACAACCCAAAATTAGACCCCAAATTACAGCGGGGGTCTTTTACATCACAAACAACAACAACATGAGGGAAATAGTCTATAAGTAACAAAAGTTCACAAGAAGTCACGTTCAAGCAAAACAACGATAACAAGCAATCATTCCAGAGGTTCATCATTAGGTACATTGAGCTCGGGTTCCTGTGCCTGTTCTTCTTCACCTGAAATGATGAAAGAGGGTGAGTCCTTATGAACTCAGCGAGGGGGAACGAGAAATAAGTTTGAAACTCATTTTCCGGTTAAACTTATGAAATCCCTTTTCAAACATGAATACAACAGAAGTACAAGTACAGAAATACAAATACAGAAACAGGAATACCAGTCTTTCCTCCCCGAGGTTCTCTAGGATCCAAGCGGGAGTACTTACACATATAATAAAAAGGATACGGTGAGCTTTTGCTCTCAGATCAGATCCAGGATCAACTGTTGCGGCCGACTTCAAATCATTCCCCAAACACACCAGGTGGGTGTACTCCGGATGTACCCCAAAATCCTACGACCCAACTCTCCGAGGAAGTCTAGCCCCCAAGCGAGAGAGGGAATGGGACCATGGTGGTCACGGTATCACCGGCAAGCCCGATGCCGCCCGGCGTACGTGATCACTACCATGCCAACAGGAAAGGTTGCAACCTTGTATGCAATGCACATTTATGACAGGTAATATATATCACAGAAGGAGGACAACAAAGTAGGTTGCCTCCGGACAGTCATAAGATTGCACATTGACAGATAAACAGGCAGGACAAGATAGGACAGGAAATTTCACTTGAAAGGCATATAGAGTTATATGGAAATTAAACGAGAAACCATGTAACACATGTAAAACATGCCATATAACTCATTAAAAGTCCACGCAATCAAGTGATAAGATTACTCAACATGTAGTGATATCAACAAGGGTTCAAATGCGAGAAAAGCTTATTTGTCAACATGCAATGGTCAAGATCACTTTTAAAGTTATAAAACATTTACGGGCAGCCCACGCAACGTACAGTTTCCTCACAATATCCAATGGTTAACACTTAGCAAGAATATTTAATCATTAGGGTTTCCATTTCATGCATAATCGTGCGATCAAACCCTAAGTCAACTTAACATCATTCCCAAGTCATACATCATTCAATTCATACATCCTCAAGTGCTTAAAACAGTCCACATAATATTCCAACACCACAATTCCAAGCAACTAGTGCCACAAAAGAGGTTACAATAGTTTTCCAAGCACATAGCTAAGTGGAACACTTACTGCAATAGGCTGTTTTCTCATGATCAATGGGATAATCAAACAATCTCCAAATTCCGTGAATAAGATGTCAAATTAAAGCTTAAGAAGTTATCTAAAATCCGAAACAAGCCTTGCATCAATTGGAGTTCAGAATCATTAGTTATAACCGAAACAGTGAGGTAACACAAAACTGTCCAGATTTGCACACTTTTCAGAAAATGACGATTTTGAGGTCCTTAGAGTCATTTTTAGCTTTGGTCTATTTCTGACAAAGTTGTCCAGAACTGAAAAATATAGAAGTAAACCAATTTTCATGCTTTTTGGACAATATTTACTAAGTCAAATATGGTTCGTTCCACAAGGTCAGTGCATCTGCCAAAACCTGATTCATTTTTCCAGATTTCCAGATTTGGTCACATTTTAATGATTTGCCATTTTTAGGACCTTAGAGTCAAAATTTGCTTCGACCTATTTCTGGGAAAAATGTTCAAAACTGCCCAAACTAGTCACCTACCAATTTTGAAGCATTTTCAACACCATTTTCTTAGCTAAACTTACCTCGAACAGACTGGTCAGAGAGCTGTCACATAAATTCGACTTCACCTAGCATCATTTTCAAGCCAAGTTCTTGCCATGCATGGTTGTTTAAGCTCATGGACGACCACATAACTCAAGTACAGAAGCAAACATACTCATTTGTGAACATGCATGTGAAATTTCAAAGAGTTTTCAAAAGCTTTTAACCCTCACCTTTGCAATCAACCAAACTATGTTCAAAAACCCGGTTGAAGCTCAAATCTGTTCTTCTCCTTGCTTGGCTGAGATTTCAACTTGGTTTTCTCTATTTTTCCTAGCCTAGTGATCAACCTCTTAGTGCATGCATGTAGTCAAAACATGAAGAAAAGAAATGAATGTCAAGAAGCTTACCTAAAGCCGAAATGAAGCTTCAAATGCGCATGCAAGAAAAATTTTCGAACTCTAGCTTGATTGCTTGGTTTTCTTGATGGTTTGCTTGCCTTGTTCGACCAAGGTGTGATGAAGATGAACAAAGATGATGAGATTTCAGCCAAGGACCGAAATGGAGAGAGAAGAATGAGAGGAGAGAGAGTTTGTGAGAGGAAATGAGAGAAATGACAAAGAAATGATGGTCTTGGCATTTTTTGAGGTGTATGTCGGCATTGGGCTTCAAAATTCTGCAATTTGTGTCTCCAATGTGATATTTTGAAATTGTTAGGATGGGCAAGGATGAAGTGGCCGAAAATTTGTGCAAGTGGAAGGATTTTGAGCAATTTTTTAATGGCTTTGTGTCATAAGTTGTCTTGGCATGCATTAGAATAAAGAATTTTTTGCTCAAACCTTGTGCAAGACCATGGTATGGTCGGCCAAGGCTAATAAAATGGCTGAATTTGTGTCATCTTTTGGGTGTTGATTGTTGTGTGTTGAATTTGCAAAAAGAACAAAGAATAAAGAATAAGGAATGTCTAGTGTTTGGTGCCTTTTTGTCTTCTAGTGAATGGAATTTTGATTATTATATTGTTAGTGGATTTTGTAGAATTGTTTAATAGTCTAGTGTTTCGTGAAAGATGCTTTCTTGATTAGTGTGTAGGCACGCTTTTCTAGGTTTAGGGCACGCACTTCGAGGTAGGACACGAACTACGAGATGAACGCACGTTTTTTAAGTAAACGCTCGTAACCCTATATGAATGCACGAAATTCAATGCAAGGCACACAACTAAATACAATTCTCAAACCTAGGTCATGGCACGCACATCTAGGTTAGGGCACGCAAAACGAGGTATCACACGCAATTCGGGGTCGGGCTTCACAATTTACTTGTTGAACAGGGTTCCAACTAAAGTTGTTCCTACTACACCATATGAGTTATGGTTTGATAGGAACTAAGTCTTAATCACATTAGGATTTGGGGTTGTCCCGCTTATATTAACAAACTTAAGACGGACAAGTTGGAAGTTAAATCTGACATAGGAAGATTTGTAGGATATTCTAAGGAGACTGAAGGATATTATTTTTATTTTTCCGATGATCAAAGAATTACGATCAATCTAGATGTTGTCTTTCTTGAAAAGAAGTTCATTCAAGAAGGAGGCAGTGGGAGGAAAATAAGAATTGAAGAAGAGTCTTTTGAACCACAAGCTGACCTAAATCATGATCTTGAACCAATTCAACAAAATCCAGAACCAATCATCACACAAGAATCTCGTAGATCTAGTAGGGTATCCCATCATCCAGAAAGATATGATTATCTTCTTGAGGAGACACAAAGTTTATTTGTAATAAGGGATAATGATCAAGTGGATGATCCTACTAGTTATGAGGAAGCAATACGAGATATTGATTCTGAGAAATGGGCTAGCTATGCAAGCAAAAATAGATTCCATGTACTCAAACGATGTTTGGACCTTAGTTGACCTACTTGAAGATATTGTACCTATAGGTTGCAAATGGGTCTTCGAAAGGAAACTTGGAATTGATGGAAATGTATAGACATGTAAGGCAATGCTGGTTGTGAAAGGTTATCGTTAAAAACAAGGAATTGATTATGACGAAACTTTTTCACTAGTTGTCATGCTTAAATCCATTTGAATCATGCTTACTATTGCAGCACACTATGATTATGAGATCTGGAAAATGGATGTTAAACTGCGTTCCTAAATGGATATCTTGAGGAAGATATCTATATGGAACAACCCGAAGGTTTTAAATCCAATAATAATCAAGTGTGCGCAAGCTTAAAAGATCAATTTATGGTTTAAATCAAGTTTCTCGTTCTTGGAACATTAGATTTAATAATAAGATCAAAAATATTATTTTCATTGGAAATAATGATAAACTTTATGTATACAAGAAGATTAGTGGGAGCTTAACCACTTTTTTGATTTTGTATGTTGATGATATTTTAATCATGGGAAATGATTTTGGACAGATGATGTCCACTAAAATCTGGTTAAACAACAAGTTCTTCATGAAAAACTTAGGATAAACCTCTTATATATTAGAGATTCGTGTCTATAGAGCTAGAACGAATAAGTTGATTGGCTTGTCTCAAAGCCTATACATAGATCAAATCTTGAAGAAATTTAAGATGAATTCTAAGAATGGACTTTTGCCTATCAGGCATAGAATACATCTTTCGAAGAATTTGTCTTCTAAATCCGAAGAGGAAAGACAACGAATGGATTGTATGCCTTATGCTTCAGCTGTTGGCAATCTCATGTATTCCATGTTATGTACACAACCTGATATAGCATATGTTGTAAGTCTTGTAAGCAGATATTAGTCCGATCCAAAAGAAGAGTACTAGATGGCAGTAAAGCATATCCTCAAGTACTTGCGAATGACTAAGGATCTTGCGCTGATTTATAGAGGAGGAGAACTCCGGGTAGATGGATACACTGACTCAGATTTTCAATATGATGTGGATGATAGAAAGTCTACATCCGATTTTATGTTTGTTTGTAATGGATGAGCAGTAAGTTGAAAAAGTTCCAAACAACCAGTAACTACAGACTCCACTACAGAAGCCAAGTATATTATTGCATCTAATGCAGCAAATGAAGCAGTTTGGATGAGAAAGTTCTTGTTAGAGCTAGAAGTGGGTCCATCCATCGAGTTGTCGATGCCGTTATATTGTGACAACAATGGGGCTATTGCACAAGCTAAGAAACTTAGATCTCATAAAAAATCCAAACACATTGAAAGGCGTTTTCATATCATTCGAGAGATGATCTATATAGGGCATTGATGGGTGCTTAGCTTAGGGTACAAATTAAGATTAATTCTAAGCCAAGTTTTAAGTGCAAGAGTGATTATACTGTAGTGTGCTAGGGCGAGGTTGAATCCACAGGGAGACAATTCAAAAGTTCGTGGAAAAGTATAGGTAAAGTGCCTAAATGATTAAATTAAATTAAATTGTGAATTTGGTATTTTGAACTAAAGCTAACTAAAATAAAATAAATACATAAATAAAAAGTAAAATTAAATATGAAGACTGAAATTGAATGTGAGAGCTAAAAGTAAGGTTTGATCACAATTGGAAGAGGTTTAAGGATCGGAATCCTGTGCGAAGTTTGAATTCTAGGCTCGAACTTAGGATTTCCTATTTTGATGCAAAATTAGACTACAAGTCTAATTAATTAATTAATCACCTAAAGTTAACTAATTAACGAGTCAAACATAGTTTAGAGGTGCAACGCTATCTCCAAGTCCTTTATCTAGCCAGAGTATAGATTTGTCCTAAAATCCTAGGCTCACTAGTTAATTAATTAAGCGTGAAAAACTACGGTACAACCTATAGCTTTTGCAATGAAGCCCAATTTATATATTTGATCTATCGTATGAATTCTTATTAATCACTAGCTACAAGCATAATAAAATAATAGGATAAATAATCAAACATGTAAATCAAATATATAAAATAGCATCAAAATATTCAAACCAAGTTCGAGACCATAAAATTACACTATTACATAGTAATCCTACCCTAAATAATAATTTAATTGCTCATGTTCAACGAATTTAAATCAAAATTATAAAAATAGAGTAAATTAAACTTCTTCATAAATTGATTTGAATCTGTTGAAAATAATATTTAAAGCACAAACTAAATCTCAATTGCAAAACAAATCCTCAACTCGAAACCTGAACAGTGGAGAATTGACAAAAGGAATCAAACAAAGCTCGCTACAATTTTTTCTTTCTCCGCCGTCAAGCTTCTTTTTTTCTGTTGCTAAATGCTCTGCTTCTCTATTTTTTCCGCCACAACGCTCTCTATTTCTTTTTATTATTCTTGCGCCATCATTCTCCTAAGCTTTACTCTTTTTTCTTACTACTTTGTTGCTTTTTATAAGATATGCCACCGCCTTTTAACACAAAGATCCTATCGCCCTAACAATATCCTAGGCTTGATCACATTGGCCGAAAGAATTATTTGAAGCGGATCAATGTTCCACTTTCGCTTCCAAGTCCAACGTGGACTTGTTGTTTTAAGATTTGATTATGGCCTTTTTAGTTGGGCTTGGGTTAACCATCCGTGTTGACCATCGGTCTTTTTCTGCCTAAATTTTTCAGATTTTGCTCCAATTGCTCCTTCACCATTTTATTCCTTTCTGCACAATAACACAGTTAAAATGATCAAACTCTTTAATAAATATGAATAATTAATGATAAAATACAAAGAAATAGGTTTAAAATTATGAATACATTAACACCCCCAAACCTACCTCTTGTTTGTCCCTAAGCAACATTAGGATCTAAGCAAATCTTCAAGTTCTCAAGAGGTTACTCTAATGAATCAATCAACTATAATAAAAGGACAAGGTTTGGGGAATGATTGATCTTATGGTGTAGTAGTAAAGCGAACTCATTCGGATCTCTCTCTTTAAAGACAAAACATGTTTACTACAAGATTACACCAAATACTATCAAGTCTCCACGTAACTAAGCAGCAAGACACTTCAATACAATTAGATCATAATACTTGCACCCCCATTGCCTTTATAATCCTCCATACATGCCTTTTACCCCTTTTATTCATCCTAAAACATAAAAGTAAACATAAGTCATCTCTTTTTATTTGGTGCTTGGTCCTTGACAATCAACTTAACACCCCATGTAACGAGTTTTCGAGGTCATCAATCCCAACCATTTAAGGCCTAGGTTGATAGGCTTTGAAAGGCCCCATGCGTACCGTACTTGCTCGAAGTGTTGAACACCGAAACACCGCACACCTTAAGCACATATCCCTAAAGATAGACAATGAAAACAAGGATAGTGGTGTAAGAGATAGAAGTAAAGAATTTTTTTCTCTTTTCTTTTTCTTTTTTTTTGTTTTGTTTTTGTTTTTTATTTATTTTTTATTTTTCACTATAAGGGCTCAGGCACGCAAACAATACTACTCAAGCGAGGGCACTCATATCACAATCACATTATATCTCATCATCTCATAGCCAAGCCATGGTACCATAATAGCCTAGCATAATCTCACAGTCCCCACGCCTCAGCTTTATCAAAATCAATCCTAAAATTCAAGACTACCTCATAAAATCAAGAACCACTTACTCTACTCAATCACTTCATAGAGCTAATCAAAACGCCATCACAATTCATCGAGTACCAGAAATCCACTATAAATCCACACAAAAAAAACATAAAGATCGAAAAAAATTCACAAATTTTCATAGTTCTGAAATTTCTCCCCAAATCAACAATAGACACAATTAAATACTCGCACCCCCAAACCTAAAGTTTATTTGTTCTCAAGCAAATAGGATTAAAACGTGCTAGGGGTATGCGAAGGGGAAAAATATCATATAATGAGAACCTAATAGTGAAAGTACATGAAAATAAAACAATTAAGAGAAATAGAGGGAGTAGATGGACATACTTGGAGAGAGCAATAGTGAGCAAAAATGTAGCACTTCAAATCTACGACTTTGAATTAAGCTTAAGAGGAAATAAAAAACAACCAAAGGCAAGGAAATAGAGAAACACTGAAAAAACAATAAAAATAAATAAAAATACATTTTTTTTCATTTTTTGATTTTTTTGTTGGCCGACCCTATTTACATCCCCAAACAAAGGCTCCAAACTCTGGGAGACACTAAAGCCGACTCACTAAAATAATAAGCATAATGAAACAATTTAAATAAGGAAAGATAGAATTCAAATACCTGGATCCATTTAATGTCAGCCAGTAAGACAAATCTTGTGAAACTTCAAAAATGGAGTTAACTATATACATTAAAAATGCGGAGGAGAGACCATTAATTTCAAACCACCAATGTACTCAAACCCCATACATTTTCCCATACTTATGAGGGAAAGCCAGGCATTATGCTTTCAGCCAATGGTTTTACTTTCATAGTATCCATCTTAGTTAGCCCCAAGACTTCCATCACACAAGATAATCCATTTTTGAGAAAATGGTAAAACCCACTATAACCCAGTGGAGGTCCAACCGAAAAGTTAGAAATGGAATTAAGGAAGGCAAAATAAAGTAATTATTCTTTGGGTGCTTCCTAGAAATGCTACATTTAATGCCGACAGCCAGGAGAAGATCATTGCTCATGTAAGGTCATAAAGGTCTCGTAGCTCTATAGATTCAACTTCATGAGGGATCGAGCTCGGATCAAGGGCATGTTTCAAATGCTGACCATTAACTGTAGGGACTCACCCATCTTTGAGGTGCTTAATTTTAATAGCTCCTGAAGGATATACCTTAAGCACCTAGTAGGGTCCATCCCATCTAGTCCTCAATTTTCCTGGAAAGTACTTCAATTTAGAGTTAAACAATCAAACCTTATCTAAAGGGGATAAGTTTTTGCGCAAAATAGATTTATCGTGGATTCTCTTCATCTTTCTTTATAAAGTTTGGCATTCTTATAGGCTTCATAACGAAGCTCCTCTAACTTACTCAGGGCCAATTTTCTACTCTCACCCGCTTGCTGCATATCAAAGTCCAGGGCTTTAATAACCCAATAAAATTTATGCTCTAGCTTAACAAGGAGGTGGCAAGTCTTACCGTAGACTAATCTATATGGAGACATGCTTATGGGAGTCTAAAAAGATGTGCGATAGGCCCATATCGCATCGTATAAACGACATGACCAATCCTTGTGATCGGGCCTAACTGTTTTTTGTAAAATTGATTTTATCTCCCTATTTGACACATCTACTTACCCACTCATTTGAGGATGATAAGGTGTCGTAATCTTATATCGAATTGAATATTTTCTCAATAACGCCTCAAGTGTCCTATGGCAAAAATACTGTCCTCCATCACTCAAAAGTACCTGTGGCACCCCAAACCTAGAAAAGATATGATCTTTAATGAACTTGACCACAACTTTGTGGTCATTGGTTGGAGTTGCCACTGCCTCCACTCATTTGGACACATAGTCTACAACCACAAAAATATAAGTATACCCATACGAAGGGGGAAAATGACCCATGAAGTCAATACCCCACACATCAAATATCTCACAAACTAAAATGAGTGATAAGGGCATCATGTATCTCCTAGAGATAGACCCAAACTGTTGACAGCGAAAGCATTTCTTACAAAATTGTTGGACATCTCTGAATAAAGTGGGCCAGAAGAACCCACACTAGAGGACTTTAGTAGTTGTTCTCTTACCTCTGAAGTGGCCACCACAGTCCTCCCCGTGACAAAAACTAAGGATGCTATCAAACTCCTCTTTTAGCACACACTGTCAGATTACCTGATCAGCATACACCTTGAAGAGATAGGGATCCTCCCAAATAAAGTGTTTCACTTCAGCCATGAAATGATCCTTCCCTTCCCGCCCCCAATGAGCAGGCAACTCTCTAGCTACCAAATAATTAACAAAATGGGCATACCAGGGGATCCTGTGTGAGACAATAAATAGTTGCTCATCAGGGAAGATATCATTAAAAGGAAATGAGTCGGTAGGAGATTCAAGGACTAAACACGACAAATGGTCAGCAACAGAATTTTTACTTCCCTTTTTATCTCTGATGTCTAAGTAGAATTCCTAAAGTAATAGTAACCACCAGATTCGAGGGGGCTTAGCATCGTGTTTAGTAAGTAGGTAACGCAAGACAGCATGATCCGTATAGACTATCACCTTCGACCCTAGGATGTATGGTCTAAACTTATCAAGGGAGAAGACTACAACTAGTAATTCTTTTTCTGTGGTGGTGTAATTCTTTTGAGCATCATCTAAGGTCTTGCTAGCGTAGTAGTATCACATATGGCAACTTATCCCTACGCTATCCCAAAATAGCCCCCATTGTGTAGTCAAATGCATCATACATAATTTCAAAGGGGAGGCGATAATCAGGAGGCTGGATGATAGGCGCAGAAGAGAGTAAGGACTTCAGCTTCTCAAATGCCTTAACACATTCGTCATCGAAATTAAATGGAGTATCATGTGCTATGAGACTAGAGAGGGGTTGAGCAATGTGGCTAAAATCCTTGATGAAACGCCGGTAGAAACCAGCATGACCAAAGAATGATTTAACGTCACACACCGTTTTTGGTGCTGGGAATTTCTCTATCAACTCGACCTTGGTTGGGTCCACATGGATACCATTCTAAGATATAACATGACCAAGTACTATCTCTCGCCTAACCATGAAGTGACTTTTCTTCCAACTAAGCACTAAATTCATCTTAACACAATGCTCTAGGACTAAGGAAATGTGTGTAAGACACTCATCAAATGTAGCTCCAAAAATTGAGAAATCATCCATAAAGACCTTTAAAAACTTCTTAATCATATCAAAAAATATGGCCATCATACACCTTTGAAAGGTCCCTGGTACATTGCATAAATCGAATGGCACACGATGATAGGCAACGGTCCCATATGGACAAGTGAATGTGGTCTTTTCTTGGTTCTCTGGGAAGACTGGGATCTGATTATACCTGGAATACCCATCTAAGAAGCAATAGTAGCCATGTTCGGCTACTCTATCTAGTATCTGGTCAAGAAAAGGTAAAAAGAAATGGTTTTTTTGGGTCTTAGCACTGAGCTTTCTATAGTCAATACAGACGTGCCAACCAGTAGTGGTGCGTGTAGAAATAAGTTCACCCTTATCATTAGGGACTATCGGGATCCCAAACTTCTTTAGTACCACCTATACCGGACTGACCCATGAACTATCAGAAATCGGGTAAATGATACCCGCATCAAGAAGTTTAATGACTTCCTCATAAACAACCTCACTCATGTTAGGGTTCAACATCATTTGCATCTTACGGGAGGAAGTAATGCCCTCCTCCAAGTGAATTCGATGCATACATAATGAAGGCTCTATACCTCGTAAATCAAAAATGGTCCACCCTATAGCCTTCTTATGATCACGAAGGACACCTAACAATCTTTCCTCATGCTCTATGGTCAAGTCTGAAGCGATAATCACTGGGAGAGTATCATCAGGTCCTAAATAAGCATATTTAAGATGCGTAGGCAAAGGTTTAAGGTCTAAAACTAGAAAAGACTTAATCGAATGGGGATCAGAACAAATTTTTGGAAGGGAGCTAAAAATATCATTATCCTTATCAGGGCTTGAATTAGACACAACAGAAGTAGAAGGTACTAGCTCTTTCACAAATGAATCAGAGTCAAATTGAGTCAAGATCGTCTCAAGCTCTGCGAGCTCGTCTTCGACAGTCAACATTGAATGGGCATGTTCCTAACGCAAGGGTCGATGATATCAACCATGAAGCACTCATCCTCCGAATGTCTACTTACTCGATTAGCTGCCTCTGCGACCCTCACTTTAATTCTCATATTCCCAAAAGTCAACTCAATCATCCCTGTCCTACAATATATCACATCATCAGTTGTGGCCATAAAAGGTCTCCCTAAAAGAACTGGTATCGCATGCCTAGTGTTTGGTCCTATGTCCATGTCTAAGACAATAAAGTCAACGAGGAAAAGAAACTCACCAATTCTAACTAAGATATCATCAATTATCCCTCTAGGTTGTCTCTCAGATCGATCTGCCAACTGAAGTGTAACATTCGTGGGAGTCAACTCCCCCAAACCTAAACGCTCATATACAAAAATGAAATAAGATTGACACTAGCCCCTACGTCAAGGAGGGCATGGCCCACCTTTTGATCTTGAATGATACAATAAATGGTGAAGGCTCCAGGGTCATTAGACTTGGGTGGGAGGCCCCTAGTGCATATACTACTCATTTTCTCTATGAGCATCACCTTCTTCGGAATGTGGGTAGATTACATCTTCCTAATGCACAAGTCCTTAAAGAATTTGGCATATTCCGGTATCTGCTGGATAACTTCAATAAGAGGCAGGTTTATCTTAATGTCCTTCAAGTGGTCTAATATCCGAGACTGTTTATCATCTTTCCTAGGTCGCTCTAAAGCAACATGATAAGACATCCTAGAAGGACTATCATCACTGTGATTTACAACTTGTTTCTCATCTCTCTGTGAAGGAATGGTGTCTTCCCTACTATCATCTATCTCATCTCCTGACTTACTTTCTATTCTCTCACCCTTATCCTCAACCACTTTTGTATTCCTACTCTTGTCACTCACTTCTTTGTTCCACTAGACTCACCTACCTAATTATCTAACTTGTGACCACTCCGAAGGGTGATAACAGCTTTGGCTTGCTCATGAATGGTCTCATTGTGGACATTGCAACACTGGCCATGCAGATTCTCCACGGCCTGAACAGGGAGCTTACCCTCATCCATCCTAGTCATTTGTTGGGCTAGTTGCCCAAGTTGAGTTTCTAGCTTAGCAATAGACTGCTATTGGGCATGAACTACTTGAAGTAACTTATCATCAGAATTGGCAGGAGGGGGATGAGGGCTAGGCTGAAATTGATTTCCGGATTGAGGTTTAAAGTGAGGCCCATTAGACACATGATAGTATCTAGGAGGATTGGATTGAGGTTTTTGCACTTGAGCCTATGAAAATGAAGGGTCAAGAGTTCCTTGACGCCATGAGAAAGCTGGATGATCTCACCAGCCAGGATTATATATGTTCAAGTATAGATTGTAATTACGAGAATTACCCTAGGCAGCACAAACCTGTTCCTGAATGAATTCAGGAAACTGAAGGGCCAGAGGATACCCTTGTGGGGTGGTCCACTGCAGAACATAAGGCACAACATTGAACATTTAGTGGGGTAGGTGAAGAAGTAGACCCTAAAGATATAAACTGATCAAATTTCTTGGTCAAAGCTGCCACTTGTGAGCTTAAGTCCTCATTTGAGCTCACCTCATATAATGTCCTCCTAGAAGTAGGCTTAGCCATTCTATCCATTGTCGAATCTTGAAATGAGTCCTTGGCGATACTGTCAAGTCAGGCCTATGCCTCATTTGGGGTAAGGTTATAAAACCCTCTATTGCTTAGTGAATTCACCATCGTTTTCTGTTGTGGTGTCAACCTTCTATAGAAATATTGAAACAACCTGGGTCTATCGAACCCATGGTGGGAGCATTGACGAATAAGTCCATTAAACCTATCCCAAGTTTCATGAAATAACTCTAGATCGGACTGAGAAAAAGTCATGATGTTCTCTTGAAGATATGAGGTCTGGGCCATCATAAAAAATCTAAACATAAATTGAGTCAACAATTCTTCCCAAGAAGTAATGGCTCACTCTTCAAGGGAATGAAGTCATTCTTTAGCTTTGTCCTTAAGGGAAAGTGGGAAAATATGCAATCAAATATTTTTTTGAGTAACATTTGGAACATGCACAGTGGTACATATCTCAAGAAAATCACAAATATGCACATGAGGATTTTTATTGCTCTTCCCATAAAATGATGGAAGTATTGCTATCGTACCGTGTTTTATGTCAAAGTCCACATTGTGGAAGACAGGTGGTCGGATAGCAATATTCGGCTGATATGTGGTCAGGATGAAATACTACTTAAGAGGTATATCATCAAGATCAGGATTATTGGGGACAATGGGAAGTTGAGGAACTCGAGGATCATTAGTAATTTGTGGCATATTAAGATTTTCTTCAAGGTTAGCCATGATTGTATTTGGGACCCTTTGATTCCTACGGTGTGGGATTCTTTGTGGCTTGGGGTCAAAGGGTTCTAAAGGCAATCCTAAATAACAACATCCAAGCATACACAAGAAGTCAAGCTAAGGGAAAACTAACTAAATTGAAATAAAAACTTAGAACTAGAAATAAACTAATTAGGAAAAATAATCAACTAGGAAACTAAATAGATAAATAATGAAAAATAAAATTAACAAAATACTAAATGAATAGAAAACAATAAAATCACTAAAATGATAAACAAAGCAAATAAAGAATTCAAGATAATTATTTAAACTAAATCAACTAATAAGATAATCTAAAAAAATAGTAAAGCAAAACAAGATAAACAATTTTTTTTTTTTTTTTGCAAAAGTAAACAATTAATTAAAAACAAACACTTAAATAAAATACTACACTAGTCTAAAAACAATATCGTGTCTCCCCGGCAACGGCGCCAAAAACTTGATGAGTGCTTAGCTTAGGGTATAAATTAATATTAATTCTAAGCCAAGTTTTAACTCTCAAGTGCACGAGTGATTGTAGTATAATGTGCTAGTGTGAGGTCTAATTCACAAGGAGGTAATTCGAAAGTTCGTGGAAAAGTGTAGGTAAAGCTCCTAAGTGATTAAATTAAATTAAATTGTGAATTTGGTATTTTGAACTAAAGGTAACTAAAATAAAATAAATAAATAAATAAATAAGTACAATTAAATATGAAGACTGAAATTGAATGTGAGAGCTAAAAGTGAGGTTTGATCACAATTGGAACAAGTTTAGGGATCGGAATCCTATGTAAAGTTTGAATTCTAGGCTCGAACTTAAGATTTCCTATTTTGATGCAAAATTAGACTATAAGTCTAATTAATTAATTAATCAACTAAAGTTCACTAATTAACGAGTCAGACCTAGTTTAGAAGTGCAACGCTATCTCTAAGTCTTTTATCTAGCCATAGTATATATTTGTCTTAAAATCTTAGGCTCATTAGTTAATTAATTAAGTGTGAAAAACTACGGTACAACCTATAGATTTTGCAATGAAGCCCAATTTATATATTTGATCTATCGTATGAATTCCTATTAATCACTAGTTACAAGCATAATAAAATAATAGGATAAATAATAAAACATATAAATCAAATATATAAAATAGTATCAAAATATTCAAACCAAGTTCCAGACCATAAAATTAAACTAATACATAGTAATCCTACCCTAAACAATAATTTAATTACTCATATTCAATGAATTTAAATCAAAATTATAAAAAGAGAGTAAATTAAACTTCTTCATAAATTGATTCAAATCTGTTAAAAATAATATTTAAAGCACAAACTAAATCTCAATGGCAAAACAAATCCTCAACTCAAAACCTAAACAGTAGAGAATTGACGAAAAGAATCAAACAAAGCTCGCTGCAATTTTTTTCCTTCTCCGCCGTTAAGTTTCTTTTTTTCTGCTACTGAACGTTCTGTTTCTCTATTTTTTCCGCCACAACACTCTCTATTTCTTTTTATTATTCTCACGTCGTCACTCTCCTAAGCTCTGCTCTTGCTTCTCACTACTTCGTTGCTTTTTATAAGATATGCCACTGCCTTTTAACACAAAGATTCCATCGCCCTAACAATATCCTGTGCTTGATCACATTGGCCGAAAGAATTATTTAAAGTGGATTAATGTTCCACTTTTGCTTCCAAGTCCAGCGTGGACTTGTTGTTTTAAGATCTGATTATGGCCTTTTTTGTTTGTTTGCAAAGTCCATGTTGGACTTGGGTTGACCATCGGCCAAGGCCTAAATGTTTTTTTTGTTCTTGGTCATTCAACTTTTCAATAAATCTTCCCCAAGAAAAACAATGTTATTTTCTGTCTAAATTTTTCAAATTTTGCTCCAATTGCTTCTTCACCATTTTATTCCTTTATGCACAAAAACATAATTAAAGTGATCAAACTCTTTAATAAATATGAATAATTAATGATAAAATTCAAAGAAATAGGTTTAAAACTATGAATACATCAGGCATGTTGGTGTAAATCTGATTGACATATTAAATGGACGTTTATATTCTCTATTCAATTATATAAATGTGTCCTTGATGTTTTTTCAGAGAATAAATATATTCTTAAAGTGTTGAGAATACAACAACATATTTCTTCAATATGATAAAACATTTAAAAGCATTCATAACCCTTAGATTATTTGACCAAGACTACAATAATCAAGTATGGGTTATCATATGTAGTTACATTTGATTAACATGAAGATGTTAATGGTAAAAGAATAGTCAGCCTTGTACTATAACGGCATAGGGATACGATTAACTTACATATGAATGATTGTTAGTGGAACAGATCATTGAATGTGACCAGGATAATAAACTACATGACTTGGGATTAATAGTTTATTATCAGTTGCAAATTGTGCAAATTAATCATTTGACTTGAGAAATTACGGTTGTCGGATATATCAGGGGCTGAATTTAGCGTTTGGAAAAAAATCACCTTAATCCAGGTAGGGAGCAACCTCTCTGTCATGACCCCATTTCCTTAATTTCTATAATGGTCTCTAATACCGCAATAACGACCTAATCCTTTATGAGTAAAGAGTTCATCCTAAGCATCACATTCATCTAACTCCATTGACATTCAAGTCGATCCCTCCAGCCTTCCATAATCTTAAGAGATTACCCATGGGTCAGGACATGGATCCAGATCATGTAGAACAAAATACTAACATCAATGCACATTGGTTACACATAAGGCACATTGAGCATATTTACACATAGCACGTAAGCACATAGATCAAATACGACTATCCTTTCACTTATAGACTTCAACCCAAGGACCAGGGGTTCTAGACCCAAATTATACCTAGCCAACAAGCTAAGCTCTAATACCACCTGTCACGACCCCATTTCCTTAATTTCTATAGTGGTCTCTAATACTACAATAACGACACAGACGGGATTAAACTTAATTTACGAAAACTTCAAAATCTGGGATTGAGATGCCACAGGCAAAAGAAGATCACTCATCTTAGGTCCGCTAAGGCACATTATACTAGCCCGAGCTCTAATTTTCACGAACCAAACATCCAAGTTGTTAATCATCACAATTACACTACCTGTTAATAACTTAATTCTAATAAACACATTATATAAACTTCATCACTAATAATTAAAATTACAACCATCGGATACATATTCACAAGACCTAGATCTTCCAAGTTACATCATATAGATTCAACTATTACACCTAGGCTTCAAAAGAATAATAACTACTTATCTACAACCCGCAAATCCAAAAGAATAATTACAATCCCTCAATCTATCTAAATTCACATAACTTAGAAGTAATATACAAGATAATACATCACGATCAATAGTAGAAAATCCAATTCAACACATTGTTGGGGTTTCCATCCTAATCGGGCTCAATTAACCTAAAATGGTTAAGAAAAAGGGGTAAGCTAAACCAACACTTAGCTTAGTGAGGACTACAGGGAACAGGGAATTTCGCAAGCATTTTTTTTAACATTTGAAAAGCCCTTTTCGAAAACATGTCATGTCATGCATGAGTTGCAAGTAAGTACAAGAATTAATGAAAGTAATAACATATAGCTCTACCCTCCTAGGACCCAACGAAGGTAGATTTATCATAAACCAAAGGATATTGTTTTCCTTGCAATTGCTGGAGACGGTCGGCTTTGATTCAGTCTTCATCCCTTTATTCAAACTCCAAACCCCTAGGTGATATCCGGATATCCACCGGGGACCATGGTAGTCGAGACCGACTAGTAGCCCGATGTTACCCAGAGGAAAAAAACGCTACCATTCCCATAGTTGTGGTTGCAACCGTCGCACCCGTAATTGTTACCGTATAAGCACAAGATATAAAACAACATTTATAGGAGGACAATAAAGTAGGTTGCCCTCATTCAAGTACAGTAAACATCTATGTCAAGATCTCAATCATATCAATTTAACTCATAAACTAGTATGTGATAATCAACCAAGAAGGTTATTCACAATAAACATGTATAAGTATGTAGTATTAAGTAATCCACTTTAGCTCGATGTTCATGATCGGTACTAATTTCATGTATACAAAATATTCACATGTATGGACATTTGTAGTACCTCCATTAACTGGCATACTAAACAGGCATAGAATCATATTTTATATATAACACTTATGACATTATACAAGGATTAGCCATCCTATTTTGCCTACATTCATTAGTCTCCCAAACATCATATAAGAATTGGCAACAATATAGCACTCAACCTATTGTATAAATCCACAATTTAATTCTACTATGATAAACTAGGGTTCGATACGGTTCTAATGCTTCCAACCGTGCCCCAATCTGACCTCTGTAGCTCCCGGAATCACTAAATCTTTTGATCGAACCGGTAGACCCTAGAGCAACCGGTCGACTGTTGCAAATAGGGTCTTCCGTCCGGAGCTTCCCCAGTGGAAGAGGGGTCTTCTACCGGTCGACCAGTCGAACAGGGGTCCCCTGGTCGTGCCCAGCTACAAAATTTTAGCTACGCATTTTTACCTCTTTTTAACTCCAATTCAACCCATAGACTTAAATTTCACCCTAAAGCTTTCATACATGAATAAGACCATTAACAAGCATTGTAAACCATGAATCAAGCAAGTATACTCAATTTCATGCCTAAACTCAAGATACCCATTTCATTAAATCCATCAACAACCCTCAAAATAAGATCCAAGTTCAATAACCAACATTAATGCTAAAATATTTTCCCAAATCATGATCCACCTCACATTCAAACAACTTAGAAGCTTTGTTGAGAAATTTAGGGCATGAACTTACATAAGCAAGCTAGGGCACACAATAACACCCATACAAGCACTATATCCCCAATTCAAGCTCCATAACTTCAATTGAACCATTATCTGCAGCAAATCAAGCTTAAAACACATACATAAACATGAATCATGCTCATACAAGCTTTAAAAAAAATCCTTTGAAAATACAACCCTCACCTTTGCAAGAGTTTAATGTGCAATAATGATGTTGGTAGAAGCAAGATAAAGTTTAAAAATGCTTGTTAATGGCTTAGGATCACTCTTGTTTCCTTCATTTTTCTTCTTTTCTTCTTTTCTCTCTTCTCTTCTTCTTCTCTTTTTCAAATCGTGTAGTGTAGTGTAGTGTGTATGTGCTGTGTTTTTGTGTGTGTGTAGGGTGTATTGTGTGTGTTTTTGTTTGTGTTGGTAGGTAGAGGATATTTTGAAAGGCTAAAAGACCAAGTTGCCCCTCAACTAAATGACTATCTTCTAGTTTGCTCATTTAGTTGTTTCCTAACTTTTTAGTTAGCTATTGTAGTGTAGTGTAATTTATTTGTCGCCTATGACATCTAAATCACATAAATACATGTTAAACCATTCAAATGCACGTAAAATGATGTAAATGCACCTAAAACCATTCAAATGCATGTAAATCGATATAAATACATATTGGATTATATGTTATGCATATAATGTTTCGTGCGGGGCTTCACATCTTCCCTCCCTTAACAGAATTGCGCCATCGTAATTCCTTCATTATGGTCCTTCTTTGTCATGTACACCTACACTAAACCCGTTATTCATTTACAAAATTCTTAATAAATCCTACTTTTTACTCCGGCTCAAGACATCAAGTTCAAACCCATATGTACATTATGATCTCAACCAATTTTTTCCCAAGGTCCTTTACTTATAAGAGGTAAACAGCCTACCATAGAATGTAATGAGTTAGGTGGAAAGATATCAAGAACTAGTACAAAGGATTAATAATTCAAGATGAAGAACAAATAGTAGATCTCGAAGCAATTGTAGGGGAAACAGGTGTAAATGTACTGGATTAGAATCAATAACAATATGTGTAAGGTCCATAAATTTGCACAATAGGTTTTCAACCTGAAGAGGGGACAATGAGCTATAAAGAAATCCAAATTGTTCTTCAAGAGGTACCAAAGTATTGGAGGGCATTATAAATGTCAATAGGATCAGTCACCTAAATGAGGCAATAGTTTTGGGAGAGATAACATTCCAATAACAATAACGAAGTGATTATCAACGGAAGACTAAGATGTCAAGCCCACATGCTTCAAACTCGGATTTTGGATTATATGCTCTACATTCCTCAAACAAGATAGTCATTACTATTATAAATGGAGTCAACGATAGGCATCTTCTAACTCAACTAACCACCTTATATAGCCTCCAAGGTAAATTGATTAGTCCCCAAAATCTTTGTTCAGCTCCAAGATGACTTTCATTTACGAATCATCCTCAAATAACAACGATGAATATATAGTGAGAAACTGTTCAGTTCTTAAAAAAACCTTAATTCTCTTCAATCGTCTCTTACTCATTATCTTATAACACATCCCAATTCATCTATACAACAAGTACAATCATTTTATCCAACTAGGGACCTCAACCTTCCTTGGCATACATAACTCTAAGTCTAAATCCATCAGGTTGTAACTTGTAATTTTAGTTTAAGTCCCTAGTGGTTCAGTCAAAATTTTATCCTTGAGTAATATAATTTCTTCAGCCAAATAACCCTGTTACACTACAAGATCTTGTAAGTCTTAATTGGTGGTCTTAGATAATCCATACGAACATTAAAAGGTCTAATCTTCAAATATCATCTTTTTCCAAATTCTTTCCTTTCTTTCTTGATCAACTATCTTCTAAGTTAACCTATTTTAATATCTACCAAGAGGAAATTACTTGTATACCATTGTCTCATTTCTATAAGTCGTCCCTTAATAAAAGGTTCAATTCTTACTCTAATATTGTCTCAAAGGCGCAGTTAAACAAGTAGGGGGTTTACAATTCTAGTTCGTCATAATCTAGCTACTCAAGCCTTCACACTTAAAATCTGTGCACTTTGACAAGATAACAAGGATCAAGTTAGATCACACTTAACCTTCAAGACATATAGCACATCCTTAACCATATAGTAGTAACTCAATTCTTATAGATTCGACAACATCCGATTGCCTTTAAGATTTTATACTTAATTATGGGTTTGAAATTTCATCATCCACTTAGTAGTATCAAGACCCAATGTCATGTATCATATTAATACAATCAAGTTCTAATTTTCAACTATTAGATGGTGAGTCTTACCATTCAAAAGGTGAAACTGACAACTACAATCACATGCTAAAGGAATAAGAATCAATTAATATAGCAAATGAATAAGGGCCAAGGATTTCAGAGGAATCCTGGAAGTATACAAAGCAGGAGGGAAAATTCATTGCTTACGGTCAAAGATAACAAATGAAACAAAGCAGTATTCAGAAGCTGTCAAGTCCAAGATTCAACAATAAAGGGGTACTCAATAACTGATATACGAAACAAAAGAATTTCAAAGAATCATATGGAATCAATAAGGGCTAACACATCAACAAATAGAGATTTGGAATATCAAGGAATGGTATACTAGAGGGTCCAACTTACCTCATAGCTTCAACACCTCATGATCTTAAATCAAAAATCCATAACACACATACAATCATAACAAGGTTTAGCTTTTAATCAAACTATTGTATAACCATAGAATCTCAACTGATTTACATCCGGTGTTAACTTCATAACCTATAAATGAATTTACCGGTGACTGCCAGAGATAGAATGATTCCAAGGTGTATCAACCTTCAAGCTCTCATTTAACATCCATGGAGATCTAATCCTTTATGAGTAAAGAGTTCATCCTAAGCATCACCTTCATCTAACTCCA
The DNA here is from genome assembly GCA_037974665.1 of Ehretia macrophylla. Classification (NCBI taxonomy): domain Eukaryota; kingdom Viridiplantae; phylum Streptophyta; class Magnoliopsida; order Boraginales; family Ehretiaceae; genus Ehretia; species Ehretia macrophylla. The sequence continues at coordinate 7,414,008 of CM075764.1, read as the reverse complement.
TTGACCTTCAAGTCGATCCCTCCAGCCTTCCATAATCTTAAGAGATTACCCATGGGTCAGGACATAGTTCCAGATCATGTAGAACAAAATACTAACATCAATGCACATTGGTTACACATAAGGCACATTGAGCATATTTACACATAGCACGTAAGCACATATATAAAATAAGACTATCCTTTCACTTATAGACTTAGACTCACGGACCAGGGGTTCTAGACCCAACTTATACCAGTCCAACAAGCTAAGCTCTAATATCACATATCACGACCCCATTTCCTTAATTTCTATAGTGGTCTCTAATAACGCAATAACGACACAAACAGGATTAAACTTAATTTACGAAGACTTCAAAATCTAGGATTGAGATGTCATAGGCTAAAGAAAATCACTCCTCTTAGGTCCGCTAAGGCACATTATACTAGCCCGAGCTCTAATTTCCACGAACCAAACATCTAAGTTGTTAATCATCACAATTACACCACATGTTAATAACTTAATTCTAATAAACATATTATACAAACTTCATCACTAATAATTAAAATTACAACCATCGGATACATATCACAAGACCTAGATCTTTCAAGTTACATCATATAGATTCAACTATTACACCTAGGCTTCAAAAGAATAATAATTACTTATCTACAACCCACGAATCCAAAAGAATAATTATAATCCCTCAATCTATCTAAATTCACATAACTTATAAGTAATATACAAGAGAATACATCACGATCAATGGTAGAAAATCCAATTCAACACATTGCTTGGGTTTCCATCCCTAGCGGGCTCAATTAACCTAAAATGGTCAAGAAAGAGGGGTAAGCTAAACCAACACTTAGCTCAGTGAGAACTACAGGGAACGGGGAATTTTGCGAGCATTTTTTTTAACATTTGAAAAGCCCTTTTTGAAAACATATCATGTCATGCATGAGCTGCAAGTAAGTACAAGAATTAATGAACAAGTTATAACATATAGTTTTACCCTCCTAGGACCTCAAAGGACCCAGCGAATGTAGATTTATCATAAACCAAAGGATACTGTTTTCCTTGCAATTGCTAGAGACAACTGGTCTTGATTCAGTCTTCACCCCTTTATTCAAACTCTAAACCCCTATGTGATATCCGGATATCCACTGAGGACCATGGTAGTCGAGACCGACTGGTAGCCCGATGCTACCTAGAGGAAACGAATGCTACCATGCCCATAGTTGTGGTTAAAACCGTCGCGCCCGTAATTGTTACCATATAAGCACAGGATATGAAACAATATTTATAGAAGGGCAACAAAGTAGGTTGCCCTTGTTCAAGTACAGCAAACATCCATGTAAAAATCTCAATCATATCAATTGAACTCATAAACTAGTATGTAATAATCAACCAAGAAGGTTATTCACAATAAACATGTATAAGCATGTAGTATTAAGTAATCCATTTTAGCTCGGTGTTTATGATTGGTACTAATTTCATGTATACAAAATATTCACATGTATGAGAATTTGTAATACCTCCATTAACTGGCATACTAAACAGGCACAAAATCATCTTTCATGTATAATATTTATGACACTATGCAAGGATTAACCATCCTATGTTGCCTACATTCATTAGTCTCCCAAACATCATATAGGAATTGGCAACAGTATAGAACTCAACCTCAAATCCACAATTTAATTCTATTATGATAAACTAGGGTTCGATACGGTTCTAACACTTCCGACCGTGCCCCAATCTGACCTCTGTAACTCCTGAAATCACTAAATCTTTTGATCGAACTGGTAGACCCTAGAGTAACCGGTCGACCAATGCAAATAGGGTCTTCCGCCTAGAGCCTCCCCAGTGGAAAAAGAGTCCTCTACTGGTCGACTGGTAGAACAGGGATCCCCCAATCATGCCCAGCTACGAAATTTCAACTACGTATTTTCACCTCTTTTCAAGTCCAATTCAACCAATAGACTCAAACTTCACCCCAAAGCTTACATACATGAACAAAACCATTAAACATGCATTGTAAACCATGAATCAAACAAGTATACTCAATTTCATGCCTAAACTCAAGATACCCATTTCATTAAATCCATCAACAACCCTCAAAATAATATCCAAGTTCAATAACCAACATTAATGCTAAAACATTTCCCCAAATCATGATCCACCTCACATTCAAACAACTTAGAAGCTTTGTTGAGCAATTTAGGGCATGAATTTACATAAGCAAGCTAAGGCACACAATAATACACATCAAGCTCCATAACTTCAATTGAACCATTATCTGCAACAAATCAAGCTTAAAACACATACATAAACATGAATCATGCTCTTGCAAGCTTAAAAAAAATCCTTTGAAAAAACAACCCTCAAATTTGCAAGAGTTTAATGTGCAATAATGATGTTGGTAGAAGCAAGATGGAGTTTAAAAATTCTTGCTAATGGCTTAGGATCACTCTTCTTTCCTTCCTTCTTATTTCTTTCTTCTTTTCTCTCTTCTCTTCTTCTTCTTCTCCACTTCAAATTGTGTAGTGTAGTGTGTGTGTGTGTGTGTGTGTTGCATTTTTTTGTGTGTGTAAGGTGTGTTTTTGATTGTGTTGGTAGATAGAGGATATTTTAAAAGGCCAAAAGACCAAGCTGCCCATCAACTAAATGACTATCTTCCAGTTTGTCCTTTTAGTTGTTTCCTAAATAATTAGTTAGATATTGTAGTGTAGTGTAATTTATTTGTCGCGTATAACGTCTAAATCACATAAATGCACGTTAAGCAATGTAAATACACGTAGAACAATATAAATGCACCTAAAACCATTCAAATGCACGTAAATCAATATAAACACATATTGGATGATATGTTATGCATATGATGTTTCGTGCGTGGCTTCACACTCTCGTAGTTCAGTCTTATGATATAAAGATCAGCAGGTTATTGTCAAGATAGGATCTGTTAACCTCCGATGTGAGGCGTTATCTTATGCGATCTAATATCGGTTGTCTGAAATGAAAAATCTTCGGTCGGGGTAGTTAAATGATGAAAATGTGTTTTTTCCATAGTTGTCATCTCTCATTCCACCGAATTAGATCTATGCATAGAATCGAATTAGTGGACTTAATCGAATCATGATCCTGATTCGATTGGGACACTTTTAATAGAAGAATCGGATTGCACGCTAATTTACGACTATAAATAGGTTCGTAAGAGTTGGACTTCATTACTGTATATATTGTCATGATACGTTCATTGCTAGTGCGTCACTCATGAACATGAAGTTATTCCGGTAAATGATGGAGACATTTTTGGAATAGATTATAAGTGTTTAATGATCCCTCATCACTATACGATCATGAACCTAAAAAGTCGCACACAAAAGGCTATCATGAAAAAGCAAATTATGAGCTTGGTATTGAGTCAGAAATGTTGTAAAGTATTAACGGTGTCATTTTGATCATTAATAGTAAAGTGGGCCAAAAGTATAATTTTGGAAAGTTTTTGGGGCCAAAGTATAAATAAGAAAAGTTCAAATTTATAATTAATTATTCTTAAGGGGTTAAGAATAAATAATAGAAAGATGTGCATGTTAGACACATGGCGCAATCTTGGAAAGATCAAAGATGACACTTGGCAAAAATGAAGATATTATAAAGATAAGATTATTCTCTCTCTTGCCATTTGTCACACATGCAAAATAAAGAAAAATTGTCTTCTTATTTTTGTACACTTGGCCGCCTATTGCATAAAGCCAAGGGACACTTAGCTTCATCTTGTTTTGACAAGATTTGATCATTGGACACTTGGCGAGTGAAAAGCATTATATATATAGATATTTCTCTTTCTTGCCACTTGTCACACATACAAAAGAAAGAAGACATGTCTGGCTTTTACAAGGACACTTGGTCGTCCCATGCAAGAAGAAGAACACTTGGCAAACATCTTTAAAAAGATAAGCTTAGATCTTTGCCACTTGTCACATGATGAGTGAAGTCTTCCATCTATAAATAGAAGACTTCATTTCTTCTTCTTGGCTTGCTTTTGGCCGACACATACACACACATTGAAGCAAAATATTCTCTCTTTTTCTCTTGTAGTTTCGACCAAGGCTAGAAACAATAGAAGAATTTTGCTTCTTGTTAAATTAACTCATACACTAAAGCTCTTGGACATTAACTAAGCTAGTACTTTAATTAGTTAGTAGTCTTGTTATTTTTGGATACCCGTGGACTGACTAGAACCTTTGCACGTACGGAGGAGGTTTGTTAGAGCCAAGATCTTCCTTTTGGTTCATTTCCGTGTTCTCCACGAGAGGTACATAATGTATACCTTTTGAATCATGTATATGCACATATTTGTATATACTTTCCTTTTGTTTTAAATATACAAGTTTATGGACTTAATCTCGATTGATATGTAAATACAATTGTCTATTGTGCAAAATTTTAAAAGTCTATAGTTTCCGCTACACATGTACAAATTATTATTTTCACGTATCTCGAGACGATCTCGTTGCACTCCCACTCTCTCTTTCATTACATCATTTTACGTGCATGAGGATTTCAAGAGACTAAGACTTAAGTGATATTTCAATTTTGACATAATTAAAGTACTGTATTAATAGTCATTTAGCATTTTAGGTATGATTGTCGATTAAACCTCTTAAGACTAGCTAATTAAGGATTGACCGAGTTGTAACCGAACAAAATAAAATAGAAAAAAAAAAGAGAGAGGAATAGCCGAGGTAAACAATGAGAAAGAGAAAAGGAAAGAAAATGGTAGGATACTTAGATATGAAAAGCTTTTACGTGCATTTGCCTCGTTTAGCGTGTATTTGTGTGTATTTGGGTATTTTAGGGTTCGTACAAAATAATCAAACATTACCAATTAACAATTTAAGTAACTAGATTAGTTAGTAGGCAACTAGAATGGCAAACTAGAAATAAGCTTGTAGTTAAGAGGGTAAGTTGGTTATTTGGCAATAAAACTAAATACCCTACCTAACTTATCATTTAAAAACAAAACAAACACACTCAATGTCACGCCCTAACACGACCCAACTTATGATCAGTCAGGACTCGGCAGAATTTCGGTATTATAACATCTGTAATATGGACAACAAAATCATACACTGGTTCACTTCAAACACCTCACATCCAACAACAACTCCAACAACACACAACACAACCAACAACATCTCATAAACCAACCAACCAACATTAAAACAACAAGATACAATGCCTCCGTCTCAACCATATACATCAAACCATAATAGACATATCAAAATAGACATCAAGCTAGCCTAACAACATATTCATAACCAAAAGAAAGATTACTAGGCTTAGTATCATACAATCCACTAACTTGAAAGTAAGTTATACAATACAAACTTTAAGACTTAATACAATACAACATAACAAAAGTTTGAGGACAATATATGAAACATGAAACACTCCAGCAAAGACTCATAGATGGGACTCTGACACATAGGACTCATCAACATAAGCTCACTCTCAGCTTCCTGAGGTACAAACCCTGGGTCCTGCTCAATCTCACTTGAAAGGTCAGCAAAAAGGGTGAGCTTATATATAACAAAGCTCGGCGAGGGTTCAATAGGAGATTTTAAAAACACTTTCATGGTAGCCTTTTGGAAAACACGCTAGGAACAAGGAACACACAATAAACATCAACAACAATACAAGTAGAGCATTAAAAGTAACCAAACAATAAGGATACGATACACTAGTTGATGTAGTTCCATACGCCATCACGAACTCAACCGACTTCTTATAACATCCACTGATACATTTCAGAAGTACCCAATCTAGACCCACATTCCATGATCATGCTCCGACCACACGAGATAGGGGATAACATATGATAGTTATGTCAATGCAACCCAGCAAGCCCAATACCGTCCGATGTGACACAACACTATCATGACTCACAACAGATATCACTTAACACTTAATATTCAGAGAGAACAACAAAGTAGGTTGTCTTCCGGTACTTCAACAATCAACAACCAACTAAACAACACTTCAACAACTCAACATTTACAAAACAACTAAGACACTTAAGTTAGATGGCAAAGTAGGCCATCCAAACTCAACACACACTTCAACACACATTCAACCCAAGCCTACTTAACACCAACCCAAGTATCAACCACACAAACAATACCAAACAACTAAAGACAACACTTAGCCAATTCAAAGAAAGACAACCGAAACTTCTAAACAACATAACTTACAATCTAACAATCAAACAACCCTCGAACCTTCTCCTATCACCCAACCACTAAAGCAAGTACCTAAACCCCCTAAGAAACCACCCAAAAGCCATCTAAAACGAGCCTAACAAGTCCAAAATTGTAATGCACACTAGGCTAAAATTTTGGACTTCTAAACCAACATTCAAATCAACATTTTGGCATTACAGCATTACTACTCAATATTTAACAAGTCTATACAAGTAACTACAACCTAAAAACAACTACTACATCAAGAATAAAACCAAATAATAGCTAAATTATCAAAATAAAACATGAAAAATAAAAATACAACATTCAATCATTTTAATTGGCTATAATTACACTAAATTAGTCTACAACACCTAACTAACAACAATCTAAAGACAATTTACCTAAACAACAACTATATAAGCAATAATAAATTCTTGGCATAAACTTTGAAAATACAAGCTAGTTTTTCCCTCACCTTGATGTAAACTAAGACTAGAAATAGGTAGAACACAAGTTGACGAAGCAAAATCAAGCTTTGAATAGAAGGATTTGGCCTTGAATTGAGTTTTTTTCTTCAAAAATGGTTGAAAACCCTTGAAAAATACTATTCTTCTTTCTTCCTCCAAGGCTCACATTTTTGTGTGTGTTTTTATGGTGTTTTGGTTGATTTTGGTGTATATATTAAGTTAAAAACAAATTCAAAGCAAGAATTGAAGTCAAAGTTTACTAAAAAATAAGTTTAAATGGCAAAAGACTAAGTTATCTTTAGTTTTTGTTCTATTTTTCAAACATGTCATTCTAGGATTATTTAAGATGATAAAATATGTATTTATAATATATACTAGGTCAACAAAAGTCAATGCAAGAGTCGATTTTAGCATAAATCACTGTTTTGCTTAAAAACATTACTTTTTCGTCCGCAAAAGTATATTTTAAATTCCTAATTTGTTTCAGAATCAATTTTTATTAAATCATAGGTCAATTAATAACGGAGTAGTTTTTAAAACGTTTCAAATTTAGCGAAAATGTCCTCAAATGCTATTTAAAGACACTTTAAATGAAATTTTCTCTAAAAATCTTTATGTAAGTTTTATGAATGCACATATATCATGTAAAAGGAGTAGTAATCACATAAATGCATATATATTAATTCAAATAACATATAAACAAGTGAAAATACGTAATTGCACATAAGGGCAAATTCGAGGTCTCACACTCAACACACACACACACACACAAGTCATCCAACACACACACACACACACATACACGGCTGATCAAGAGAGGAGGAGAAGAAGAAGGAGAAAGATAAGGAAGAAGGAAGAAAAAGAAGAAATAAGGGAGAGAAATGAAGATATACTCGGAGTTTAGCTTGTTCTTGTTCCATCTTGCTAAACCACAACTTGTTCTTCTATCCAAACATCATCAAGGTGAGATGTTAAAAATTTTCTCAAAGTATTTCAAAGATTAAAGCATGATACTAGATGATAATGCTATGAATATGCTTGAATATTCTTGTGAAATATGATTCTATGCAGTCACTATTTTGTGGTTATTTAAGGGAGAAAATGTTGATAAAATTATCTTATTTTGGAGTATGTTATACTAGACTTATATTGGAACAAAGTTTGTGTTGGGCGTTTGTTGAGATTAAGTGATTATGATGCTCATTTTAACTCATTTCCATGAGGCTACAGTATATAAGCAAAACTGGAACTTATTTATGTGCACTGTTAGTTCATGATAGATTTGAGGAGCCAAATGATGTTGTTTAGGTCTGATTTTTGTATATGATGTACACAACTTATAGAGGTACCACTTTTATGTTTAGGGTTTGTTCAGATTTTGAAGTTAAAATGCTCATTTAATACCATTTCAGTGAGGTATAGTTGGTCTTGCTGGTACAGGGTAAATTTGCGCAATAATGTTCTAGAAGTCATAACTTTGTGAATTTAGCTCGGAATTAAGCTCTATTTGATTCTATCATTATCTATACTCGATGAACTATGTTTTGGAGAAGTTTCAGAATTTTTGAAGTTTTAAGATAGGCTAAATTAACTAAGATCAGTGGGAATATGTAATAGGTTGTGTTTGACATGAACTTTGTACCATGGCTTGGTCGAATTGTTTTTAATATGGTCCAAAAGGGGTTGTAGTGTTACCTCTTGGTTTGATCTTGTTCGTGTATGCTTGAATGATGTTTAAATAAGAGTTTTGCACATGATTTGAAGTATGGGTAGTAGAGTATGTAACTATGGGTGAAAAGCTTTGGGATTGACTATTATATATATTACAAATGTCAAGCTTGTATCCTATATTTGATTTAAAGTTAGAATTGTACTTGAATGATGTTCTAACCATGCTAAAAGCTGTGTCTTGGAGTTGTAGTTGATGAAGAAGATTGTATATATGTTTACGAGTTTTAAAGAAGACAAAAAAATGGTGTTTGAACTAAAAGATTGAAGTTGAACTTGTTTGGATTGATAGTTTTCGGTCCCTCGCATGGCTCCTCTCTTTCGACACCTTCTTGACAAGTTGGACGAAGGAGCTGAGCGAGTCACTCGCCCGACTCCCTTGTCTCTTTTTGTGTATTTAACCTATATACATTAGTTTAAGGTATGGTTTGGATGCATTGATGCTAAATTGTTTCATGGGCATTATAGAGGTTATTTGTGGCATGATAAAGGTGTATATAAGCGAGGTACTTGTATTGCTCATAAAGTCACATGTGAATGAGAATCGGTTGTTAAATATTGAACCTTCTATGTGCTTGCATGACATCATTACATGTTATGTGCTTGCTTGACAGAGGCAACCTACTTTGTTGCCCTCTATTTTGTGTTCTACACATCCTATACGCAAATGTGATTGAATTGTATACACGACAAGGTTGCAACCTTTTGATGGGGTAGTGTCGAAAAACTCCAGGCGGCGTCGGGCTTGACGGTATTGCTTGGCTGCCATGGTACTATTCTCTCTTGCACCGGGATCCATTAATACCCCGGGAGAACCTTCTCCCTGAGATCCAATGATACCCCAGAAGAGTTGGGCTACATATTGCTATCATGTTTAATTACGTTTCTTATTAAATGTTCGTATGTACATGGCATACTCTCGCTTGGGCCCTAGATCCTCGGGGAGTATGATTGATTACTCATTATTATTTCACATATTATCTAAATGCTCATTAATATGTAAAGTACATGACTTACTTGTAAATTTTATGTGCACGACATAATTTTTTCCAAATGTTTTCAACATGATAAAATGTTTTCGAAAATCCTTCCTGATTTCCCTCTCACTGAGCTAGGTGTAGCTCACCCCTTTTCTATATCATTACAGGTTGTTCAAGATAGAAGCTTAGACATAGACGTTTGCAAGTGGATTTTGTATTTGATGGTTGTATGCGATGAAATATGTTTGTAACATTAGTCTTTAGTGATGAAGTTTGTATATTGTGTATTATTGGAATTGATGTAATATTTAGGATATGTAGTTAAGCTATTTTGGAATCGATGGACATAATGTAATAGTTAGGATATGTAGTTAAGCTATTTTGTAATTTAGGTTTTAGCATTGCGGTAATTTTAAGATGTATGGTCCCATTGATGGATGTTTAGGTTGTTAGTTGATGATCTTACAAGCGTTAATCGATATGACATATCACATTCGGCCTTAGCCTAGAGATGGATCGCAATCATGGTTGGGTCATGACACCTTTAGGTGGTATCAGAGCATATCTAGTTAGCTAGGCGTAAGCTGGGATTGGGTCCTCGATCTATGGGTAGATGTCTATAAATGATAGGATGGTTATACTTGTTCAGTGTGCTTACGTGTTACATGTAAACTTGTTCAATGTGTCTTACATGTTATATGTGAACTATATGTAACCAATGTGCATCTGTTTTTTGTGCCTTGTTCTATGTGACATGAATTGCATGTGTGATTTGACCCGTAGACAACCTTCTAAGGTCATAAATGGCTAGAACAATAAGTTTAATGATTAATAGGACTAGGTAAATGTGATACTTGAGATGCTCATGTAACAAAGGGAGTAGATAATTTAATATGTCGAGTTATTTATTTTGGGTAATGGAAAAGATTACGAGTATGAATTTAATATTATGTAGATTGTAAGTCACTATCTTAGAGTACTTATAATAACTATTAATGTTGATATGCATTTGGAGTTATTCTATCTTTAATGGTCACTGATGGATTTATCTAAGGATTATAAGGCTTAGATTCGACTAAGTGGCTTTAAACATTGTGGATCCTTGAGGAATTAATAAAATATTGACAAGATTAAGTTCTTACCCACTTGTACCTAGGTGTTGATTGCACTATTTAGATGTATGAACCCTCGAACTAAGATTTATAAATCTTGGTGACTGCTAATTTACTTGATGCATTAGTGTAACGCAAAGGTTAAGTGAGGGTTTGATTATATTGTACTGTAATTGCTTATTGATTATGATATATGTGTTATTGAAGATGCCTTTGATTTATGTGATGATGTAAGCTAGTGTTTGACATCTAGACGCTATTTGGTGAATTATGGTGTTATATTGTGTTAAAGAGTTGAGGTTCCTAGTTAGATAAGGTGTCTTACTTGCTGTATATATAAATTAGGATGTGTGACAAAATAAGGATAAGAATTCAAAGTCACTTGGTGTTAGATAGTATCTTGATGAACCTTGTGTGGTACTTGTTAGTTTCAAGAGACCCTTCGCTTAGTTTTAAAAATGGTTAGAAATGTTATGTTTAATGAGAATGTGATGCTTGATTTCTTAAGGATAGAAGTAAGGAAGCACAACAAAGGAGTAAAATTTAATGGGATGATAACCAAGTGATGTTAAATTGAGAAGGAATGATGCTTTGGTGACTAGACTCTTAACATTTGTATGGATCATTAGAGTTCAACGATTTTGACTCATAAGTAAGACTTTGATTAAACTATCTCTGAACTTGAATTATAGCTGCTAATTACAATTTGATGAATTCAGACTTGGAATATTTAGTGACAACTAGACTACCCGTTAGAAGGATTGTGGTAATTAAGAGTTGAAACTGCTTTCTTACTATAAGTCTACTGTTAATAATTGAGGATGATTCATGATTAAAAGTTATCTTGAAGTTAAGTAAAGGTTTTGGAAATTGATCAATCCATCTTCGAGGATATTAAGGGTAATTTAAAACATTGATTTCAATCTTACTATAATAATGACTATCATGTTTGAGACATATAATATATTCTAAAGTTAGAGTTTGAGGAATGTATGTTTAACATCATTAATATAAGTTTTATTACATTTTGGTGGTCAACCTCTTTGTTACCATTAGAATGAAGAAATTGGGAGGACACAATTATGTTAAGGGGGTAGGATGTAAGGCTCCGCACAAAACCCTATATGTATTTATGCCATTTAATGCATATTTATAACATTTAGTGAGTAATTACATCGTTTTACGTGCATAAGGATTTCAAGAGACTAAGACTTAAGTGATACTTCAATTCTGACATAATTAAAGTACTCGTATCAGTAGTCATTTAGCATTTTAGGTATGATTTTCGATTAAACCTTTTAAGACTAGCTAATTAAGGATCGACCGAATTGTAACTGAACAAAATAAAATAAAAAAATAAAGAAAAAGAGAGAGGGAGAGAGAGAGGAATAGCCGAGGTAAACAATGAGGAAAAAAAAAGGTAAGATAATTAAATATGAAAAGCTTTTACGTGCATTTGCCTCGTTTAGCGTGTATTTATATGTATTTAGGTGTTTTAGGTATCGTACAAAATAATTAAACATTATCAATTAACAATTAAGTAACTAGATTAGTTAGTAGAAAACTAGAATGGCAAACTAGAAATAAGCTTGTAGTTAAGAGGGTAAGTTGGTCATTTGGCAATAAAACTAAATATCCTACATAACTTATCATTTAAAAACAAAACAAACACACTTAACACATACACACAAGTCGTCCAACACACACACACACACACATGGCTAATCAAGAGAGGAGAAGAAGAAGAAGGAGAAAGAAGAAGAAGAAAGAAGAGGAAGAAGGAAGAAGGAAGAAGAAGAAGAAATAGGGGAGAGAAAGAAAGACATGCTCGGATATTAGCTTGTTCTTATTCCATCTTGCTAAACCACAACTTGTTCTGCTATCCAAACATCATCAAGGTGAAGGGTTAAACATTTTCTCAAAATATTTCAAATATTAAAGCATGATACTACATGATAATGCTATGAATATGCTTGAATGTTCTTGTGAAAGTTGATTCTATGCAGTCACTGTTTTGTGGTTATTTAAGGGAGCAAACATTGATAAAATTATCTGATTTTGGAGTATGTTATACTAGACTTATAGTGGAACAAAGTTTGTGTTAGGAGTTTGTTGAAATTAAGTGATTATGATGCTCATTTTAACTCATTTCCGTGAGGCTACAATAAATAAGCAAAGCTGGAACTCATTTATGTGCACTGTTAGTTCGTGATAGATTTGAGGGGCCAAAGGATGTTGTTTGGGTCTAATTTTTGGATTTGATGTGTACAACTTATAGAGGTACAACTTTTGTGTTTAGGGTTGTTTAGATTTTGAAATTAAAATGCTCAATTAATGCCATTCCAGTGAGGTATAGTTGGTCTCGCTAGTACAAGGCAGATTTGCACAATAATGTTTTAGAAGTCGTAACTTTGTGAATTTAGCTCGGAATTAAGCTCTGTTTGATTCTATTAGAATTTTTGGAGGTTTTTAGATAGGCTAAATTAACTAAGAACAGTGGGTATATGTAGCAGGATGTGTTTGACATGAACTTAGTATCATGGCTTGGTTGAATTGCTTTTAATATGGTCCAAAAGGGTTGTAGTATTACCTCTTGGTTTGATCTTGTTCATGTATGCTTGAATGATGTTTAAATGAGTGTTTAACACATGATTTGAAGTATGGGAAGTAGAGTATGCAACTATGGGTGAAAAGCTTTGGGATTGACTATATATATGTTACAAATGTCAAGTTTGTATCCTATACTTGATTTAAAGTTAGAATTGCACTTGAATGATGTTCTAACCATGCAAAAAGGTGTGTTTTGGAGTTGTAGTTGATGAAGAAGATTGTATATATGTTTACGAGTTTTAAAGATGACAAGAAATGGTGTTTGAACTAGAAGATTGAAGTTGAACTTGTTTGGATTGATAGTTGTCGGTTGAGGGAGCCGGGAAAGGGAATTGCCCGACTCACTTCTTCCGACACCTTCTGGACAAGCCGAATGAAGGAGCCAGGTGAGTCACTCGCCCGACTCCCCTGTCTTGTTTTGTGTATTTAGCCTATATGCATTAGTTTAAGGTATGGTTTGGATGCATTGATGCTCAATTGTTTCATGGGCATTATAGAGGTTATTTGGGGCATGATAAAGGTGTATATAAGTATGGTACTTGCATTGCTTATAAATTCACATGCGAATGAGAATCAATTGATGAGTATCAAACCTTCTATGTGTTTACATGACATCATTACGTGTTATATGCTTGCTTGACGGAGGCAACCTATTTTGTTACCCTGCATTTTGTGTTCTACATATCCTATACACAAATGTGATTGAATTGTATACACGACAAGGTTACAACCTTTTGACGAGGTAGTATCGAGAAACTCCTGGCGGTGTCGGGCTTATCGGTATTGCTCGGCTACTATGGTACCAATTCTTTCTCTCGTTGGGATCCATTCTTACCCTGGGAGAACCTTCTCACTGGGATCCAATGATACCCCGGGAGAGTTGGGTTACATGTTGCTATCATGTTTAATTTCGTTTCTTATTAAATGTTCATATGCACATGGCATACTCTCGCTTGGGCCTTAGATCCTTAGAGAGTATGATTGATTGCTCGTTAATGTTTCACATGTTATCTAAGCACTCATTAATATGCAAAGTACATGACTTGTTTGTAAATTTTATGTGCACGACATGATTTTCTCCAAATGTTTTTAACATGGTAAAATATTTGCGAAAACCCATCTCGATTTCCCTCTCACTGAGCTAGGTGTAACTCACCCCTTTTCTCTATCATTACAGGTTGTTCGAGATAGAAGCTTAGACGTAGACATTTGCAAGTGGATTGTGTATTTGATGGTTGTATGCGAGGAAATATGTTTGTAACATTAGTCTTTGGTGATAAAGTTTGTATATTGTGTATTATTAGAATTGATATAATAGTTAGATGATGTAGTTAGGCTATTTTAGAATCAGTGGACATAATGTAAATGCAATTTTGTAATCTGGGTTTTAGCATTAAGGTAATTTTAGGATGTGTGGTCTCATTGATGGATGTTTAGGTTGTTAGTTGATGATCTTACAAGCGTTAATCAATATGACACATCACATCCGGCCTTAGCCTAGAGATGGGCAGGGTCAGGGCGTGACAACAGTCCCCTCGGAAATACCAACCATCGCGTCCTGTTAGAAGCATGGGTGACGTGTAGCCAATTTCAAAATTTTGGCAGGTCGGTCCATAAGGCTCTATTTCCAGGCCTCCATTGAGCCCTGAACTTGGGGGAAGGGAAATGATATGGGGTATTAACCCGACCCGAACCTTCATAGGACATGAATCGACCCGTATCCGACCCACGTACTGTCACCCTACCTTAACATTAAATGCTCGATGGGACATAAAGGTGCTAATCATTGGGTAATAACTTCATTCATTGAGTAATGAGCTTGGGCAGGCATTAATAGTGCCTCGCCAAATTGAGCATTTAATATTGTCCGTCTTAATTATTAGTATAAATACCTAATTCAATACTCACATTCAAGATAATTCAACTCTCATTAATTGCTCTCTCTTTACTGCAATTATTTGATTTTGGGCATACTAACTTACTCTCGCGTCGTAGGAAAAATACAGGTCATAACCCCCGCAATTTCTTCCTTTCTTATGCATATACTCACTAAGTTCGAGCTGAAGCAAATTTCAACCCTTATCAGTAATGAATAATTGGAATGAAAAGTTAGAAAGTTAAGACAGGATCCTAATTTAAGTAATTAATAGTGAAATTACTATGTGGATTGGATAAACAGTATTTTGGTCGAATAATGTTAAAATGTTGTGTCGCTTTTACTAATTTTATAAATTTTCATACACGATTTTGTGGACCTTGAGCAGGAAATAGCGAATATTCCTGACAATAACAAAGTACAGTGTTATTCTATCTCTTTTCTTTTTTTTAAAGAAAACAGGTGTTAATACCGAGTTTTAAATGGATCAAACTTAAGTTTTGAGCCCGGCCCAAAAAAAAGGGTTCTGGAGAAGCAGCTATATAGGTGACTGCAGATCGGGCTAACGCGACCAATTGAAACATAATCAACAAGTCAACTAGGAACCGAAAAACAAACCTAGTCAGGAGAGTCTGAATCAAAAGAAACCTTGTATCGAAGAAGATGGGCGGCGACGTTGAAGAATCAAAAAAGATGACGATCGATGTTCCAGATTCAAAACAGTGTGTGTTGTTCAGAGTTCAAATTAGGGATAGGGAAATTAAAAGGATGTGGGGATTTAAGTGTGTGAACTTCTATGGCTTTGACAGTTTATTTAGTCCTGTGAAAGAAGAAGATTCCAGCGAGCCGGACAAGGATTCATACACCGTCAATCTCGAGGATAAGTTGGCAATCGCTAACCCTTTAATTACTCTCGATCGCTATTCTGAATATGGGACTTATGCATGCCGGAAGAATCGAATTTATCGTGTCGGTGGAACCGAATACTCCGACGACGAGGACGAAGAATTAGAGAAGTGGGAAGATCCTGATCGTCGCCTCCAATACCTTCTCGGAAAACGAGTGCTGTCTAAATTCTCGAAAGATGTGGAGTATTGGAATCCGCTCCGTCCTGGAAGTAGATGGAAGATTCATTCGAAGATGAATCAGGCCAGGAAGACACCTCACGTACTGGTTCTGGGATCCTGTATGTATGTTGCTGGTGGTTATACATTCGAAAAAAACTTTATATTTATGGAGATGCTTGAATCGAGAAAAAGTGGAGGTGGTTGGGTTGGTCTTGATAATCCTCCAGCGAGTGTGGCTTTCAATAGATTAATGTTCGTATCTGCAGCATGGCAGGATGAGGGTAAGTTACTCTTTGGTTCAATGGCGTGTCCTTACTTCTATGCCTATACACCGGCTTCTTCTTCTTGGGCGCGTTGTGATCACCTTCCCTTCGACTCCTCGATGCTCTGTAATAGTACCAAATTACCTGGTGTCGTGGTCCGAGGAAATTCTCTTTGGCTCAATTATGACACTTATGGAACACTATTAATTGGGCTTGATCTGTCTAAAGGCAAATATTTCTCATTTGACTTGGCTGTTGAGGGGGTTGTGCCTAGCCCACGATGCCGCCATTATATGCCTAGGTTACTTCATCTAGGCGAAAATAACTTCTCTCTTCTTTGGAAAGGCAAGATTAGGTATAAACTACAAGGAGGAGGAGAAGAAGGAGGAGAAGAAGAAGAAGAAAGCTGCAGCTGCAGCGAAGAAGAAGAAAGCAGTAGCGAAGAAGAAGAAAGCAGTAGCGAAGAAGAAGAAAGCAGTAGCGAAGAAGAAGGCAGCAGCGAAGAAGAAATAGACGATGAAGCAATGGAGGAAAAAGGATTAGCCAACATATTTGGAGGTTACCACTGTCTTGATTTTTCTATTGATTTTGCTATAGCACACAAAAAGGGTTCCGTCTCTAGAGCCCGTAAAAGGGCCCGTAAAAGGGGTTATTGGTATACAATCAGAACAAAAGCTACTGGTTGTTTGACTGTAACTACACGAAGAAAGCTTATTGCTCCATGTCACTCGCACGATCTTTCGCATGCTTTTGTGATGTAAATTTCCCTCTCTTTTCTTTTTTTTTTTTTGTTTTTTTTTTTTTTTTCTCTTTTGCCTGACACGTTATTGTAGTGTACTACTTGATGAATCCAATCTCTGTGTTTCTTCATAATAGGAATGTCGCAGTTCCTAAACATACCGGCGCTGGCAACTCTTTGTCGGGTTCTGAATTGGGCAGCAGGGAGGTGCCACGAGACTGTAAGCGCACAATGAGCAAAGTGGTCTTCCAGGCTTGCAAGAAAAGAAGAAGTTAGATTGTCTGCTTTTCCTCAAAACATTTTTCGTTTCTGCTTTTTCGTGGTTCGTACTTTTATTTTTCCATTTTTTTTTTTCCTTCATTTCTTTATGAGACATTTGTTTGGAGCTAAAATGACTCAGTATCTGGCTAATGTTTGTGATTTCGTTTTGCTGATGCTTTCATTAAGCAATATCGTATTTTAAAATACTAATTGATAGGCCTTCTCTTTGGGGCAGTTATGTTTTAAATTTAACTGCTGTTTTAAACATTTTTCGTTGTTCATGGTTCATGGTTTGTGCCATTGACAATGCAGTTAGTTATGAAGGAAGGAAGTAAGCAAGTGAAATGACTTCTCTTCTTTTTTTTTTGGCACCAATAAAAAGTTTTAATCCATTTCATTTAGTACGTGGGATCAACGAATGTTTAGACATCACCATGCTTATTTTGTTTTGATGCACCATCACAAGGTTTTATGTGCAACCTCGGTAAAACATATGCAAGTATTGTTTGTTTTACTCCTTTTTGTCGTGTATTTTCATCCCTCTTTTCTGAGGCATCTGCACCTCCCACCCTATTACTCTTTATCTTAGTGATGATAAATGTTGCGCTAGACATGAGATGGACATGCTTGACTTACATCAGGCGAATAAAACTTCAACTTTTTACATGCCTACACCTCGATTTCAAGAACCGGAAAAGAGAAATAAAAAGAGCTAAAACGCGGAAAAGCAATAAATAAAAAAAAAAAAAAAAAAGAAAGAAACTAGGGCGGAAAAGAAAAATGCAGTCATTGTTTACTCCTATGAACTGTTGCAACCATTACAAATTAAACTGCGCAAGGGCAGCCATGACCTAATCTAGAGGACCTTTGCTTCTCTTAGCTGTCTCTCCTGTAACTGTCTGAATTAAGTTAGTCATTCTGTAGATGATCTCAAGATGAATGTCAGACATTAGAGGAGAAGATGGTACCTAAGCCAACAGCCGTGGATGATGGAGGAAACTCGGGGATCAAGGTTTCCTGGGATGTCCAGTCTGCGGTCCATGAAGCCAACAACCGCAACAATCTTAATAGCAAACAAAACAGGGTTACTAAAAACTAAAGTTGTCTGCTAAGCTACAAAAGAATTCTTATTCTTGAATTACTTGATACATATTCAACTAAAGGTAGTTACCTGCAAGGGATTCAGATCGTTCCATGGAACAGATTCAGTCATATGTTCTCACAAAATGACACCAAAATTGAAGACGTCTGACTTGTGCCACAAACGCAAGTTCAAGTTTAAAACATCATGCATAGAATAATATAGGTAATGCCGCTTTAATATTTCAGATCCATATCTGAGTACTCTACTCAATTGATTCAAGAACTTATGCCTTCATCAAACTGGATTTCTGACATAGGGTTCAAGATATGCTGAAAGATGTTATTATCACTCAATGTAGAGGAAGAACAAAATTATTTTAAACTATGACCAGGAATATTTAGTTAGATATGTGGTCCAGCTAGCATCGAAGCATTCTACATTTTTTGTTACCAAACCAAAGTAAAAGATGACTAGTGCTCTGTGCATGAACTTCTAGAGAGTCAGATTACTTTCTCTGTTGAACGTTTACTTCGAAGGACTTCAGGATCCATCCACGGAGACTGCAGCAATCACAATAGCTTAATCAGGAATGTAAATAGTTAACAAACATTCAGAATATTTAACACATGGAGCTATGACAGAGAGAAAATATTTTGGAATGGAAACGAGAATAGAAATTTTTACAGTTCCTCTTCCCGATTTTGCTGATAAGAGAGTTGCCATTTTAAACTTTGATAGGCCAAAATCTCCAACCTGACGGGAGCAATATAATTAGTCTAATTGGATGCATATACCAATACAGTGAAGGCAAGACTCAATTTTTCATGAGATACCTTGACAGTCCAACTTTTGTCAACAAGGAGGTTTGAGGATTTCAAGTCTCTATGCACAATAGGTGGATTTCTGCGATGCAAATAATTCATCCCTCTTGCCTGCAGTTGGAAAAGAAAGAAATGCTGAAACCTAATAAACAAAGCTTTAAAGACCATGAAACAATAAAAAGAAAACGCACCACATCCAGAGCCATCCGCAACAGTCGTTTGATGTCTAAAGGCTGATTACTTTTGTGCAGTGTTTTGAAGAGACTTCCCCTGGTTACAGAAAACAATATTACCTATGACGATAACTTAAGCAACATATCTCCACTACTTTTAGGTATGTGAAATGAGGATCTGGCCATATGGTATGATGGAAATTTTTTCAATCAGAATGCATTCTATTACCTGGGCATATACTCTGTGACCACCAAGTTTTTCTTGCGAATAAACTGCCCCCATAAACAATTACACATTTGGATGTCTAAATCGTCTCATTATATCGATCTGAAGTACACTTCAGAATTTGAGAAACCCTGCTTCAATGTTTTCATAATAACAACTTCAAACATTTAACTTTTATTGACAGTAAAAGTACCTCCTTTTTGTAGTCGAGAAAAGTCTCGTCACTGCATTGATTTCCATAATTCCCAGTGTAAACCTTTACTGCAACTTCCTACGACAAAAAAAAATTAAAAAAATAATAATGCCGCCAGTAATATCGTAAACCATTAACTTTAGAGTAAGAACATGTATTGTGACGTCAACATACCGATCCATTCCAGATTCCACGATAAACAATGCCATATGAAACTAAAAGAAGAAAACACGTTAATGCCAATGGTAAACTTGGTAGAATATAACGCTTGTCCAATATTGGAAAATCACAAAAGATTGTGCTCTTAGCAAATGTGTTATTTCATCACAGCATGTAAACTGCTCATCTCTTTCATGGAAAAAGATACACTTACAATCTCTTTTCTACAGTCGAGATTTGGATGAGGTCTTTTCAAAGGTATTTCTCGTCATAAAAAGAAATATACTTACAAGGTAAAGAGAAAAGAAGACAAAAGGAGAACTCCAGAGATGAAGAAGTGAAAAGATAAATACAGCATAAATAAAAAGCCTTGAGGCTTATAACAAAGCAAAAAGGATGGATTTTTAGTAGTCTTGTACATTAATGGAAGTTGACTTTGGCTTGGTAAGTCATTCCCATATGCCAATTTGAAGGAGCAACATTCGATGCTATGACAGTCTCATGGTTAGTGTATGAAGTTAGCTTGAAAGAAAGAGATTGGCCTCTCAATGTTGCAAATGCTTGGTATGAAGCTCCCCAGTTATGGCTCATGCTAATCCAGTTTGTTTTGCTTCCCTTCACCCACATGCTTGCAATGTCACCACCTCCTGCTACATTCATCACATATACCAACAACCAGTACCCATTTCCTTGGAAGGTGAATCTTATTCCTCCTTTCCTCGCACATGGAACCCTGCAATAATACGCGTGAGTTTAGCAATACGAGTTTAAGCATTTAAGGCCGATTGATTAATTAGGTTCAAACCATTTTAGTAATACAAGTTAAAATATGTCAGGATGGTTGGTAAGGTTCAAA
This sequence comes from Ehretia macrophylla, assembly GCA_037974665.1. Lineage (NCBI taxonomy): Eukaryota > Viridiplantae > Streptophyta > Magnoliopsida > Boraginales > Ehretiaceae > Ehretia > Ehretia macrophylla. The sequence continues at coordinate 7,393,169 of CM075764.1, read as the reverse complement.
CTTTCGCCATACAAATTTGATTAGATTCAACGTCTTGACAGGCTGGTGATGGGATTAGAGTGGTTATAGTCTTAGTCTAATTAAGCATGGATAGATTCTGGGGTTTTAGGAATATTACTGAAAATTTTCGATTGGGTCAGTCTAGATCGATTTGATAGTCCTTACATGGTTAGTGGGACCCATAATAAGTGAAAAACTGAAATCAGTCCGGATTGATGAAATAGTTTCCCGAATATTACAATACCTGCGGTACGAAACAGGGACGATTCCAGCCTTCCACTGAGCAATTTTCATGAATGCAGGCTTGGACATGTCAAAGTGTTCACGAGGTGGATTGCACCAGCCACCATTGTTGGAGTCTTGAGCCCAATTAGGAGGGCAAAGGTTTGTAGCAGTTATGGTTATTGCTGGTGAACCTTTGTAGCACCATTTTGAATTAACACAACGAATTTGAAGGCATTGCCCACATGCATATCCGTTCTTGAATAGAACTGAACTCAATGCTGCTGTTGCTGTTCCATAACCATTGCTGTACAAGTTTCCATATCCACAAGCTCCTCCTGCAATGGAAATAGTGAGTACAATAATTGAAAAATACTATCTAGAATGAAAATTAAATATTACATGCATTAAGTGATGGCACAAAAATACGTAATAGAATATAAGTTTTTTTTCTGAGGTTAAAAATACACATAGATACCCATTGTTTCGGAGGCAGTCTCGTCTCCATAAAATGTGGCGTAGGCATTCTTGAAAGCACCAGCTTTAAAAACCGGTGTAGGCGCATAATAAGCCGCCGTCGCCAGCTTGAAGATTGCCGATAAGAGTCCGATGAGAAAGAAGCTCAAGAATCTCCAAGATTGACGTGAAGAAGCCATGGCTATTAAGCTCTTCTTGAGGTGTATTACAACTTGCTTGCTATGAAAAATTGACTTGCACATTTAGGCTTTTATATAGTATTTTGCATGTAGAATTTAGAAACAATGCCTTAGTGATCCTCACGAACATGTTGTTTTTCCAAGTCAACTATTTAATTTAAGTCTCTCTATTCCTCTTTATCTTGTACCACGTAGCTATAAAAAGTTGTTAGAGAGCATGAAAACGTGCAGGCAGGTTACATTCCATGGCCGTACTGTTTTCTAAATGCATTACTGACCAAAATATTCAATGAATACGGCGAAGATAAATTAAGTCTGACCCATCAATTTCACGAGGAAAATATATATATTCAATATTGATGGACAATCCGACCCAAAAAGAAAAGAACATTGATGTACAAAAGTAAAAATATTTGGTTCGGTGAAATCAATAACGAAATTAATTTTTTGTCCATATAAATATTGTATCTAACTAATCTATACAATGCTTCCTTTTGTTAGAATTGTGTTATGAAGTTTGAAACTTCTATATTTTTTTTATTTTTTTTAAGAGATTACATCACTTAGAATCTACATTTTGAGAATTGATCTCAAAATATCTTGCATTTAAAGTGAAAATTAATCTTAGAACTTCTAGTTTAACTTTGAAATACTTCTCTTGTGAAGTTTCTATCTTAAAAAAGTACAAAATAAAAAAATAAAATAAAATGTATATATGCATATGATATTGCATTGAAAGCTAAACCTATATTAAATGTCACCCGTATCTCCTTATCTATTTTTCTGAAGAGAAATTTAATTTTAAACCTTCGTTCGAATAGGATGAATTTGCTATGCTAATGTAACTTGCATGATTCGCATCTCATGATCATATGCTGATAAGCACATTGAACTATTCATATGGTTGAGAGCCAAAGTCAAGACAATTATAGTTTGCCATTAAGGATTGAAGTAACACCACCATGAAAATGGTTGTTTTCCTCTTTTACTATCTTTAGAAAGAAAAAGTTGGAGAGAATATTGTATCGATGTGTGTATGCAATGCACCCCACACATGCATACCCTACTCTTTTTAAAGGACAAATTACATGAAAATTTTAAAATAAAATTGACAGAACACTCAATCCTAGGACCCTTATGTGAAATCTATAATTGAGGAAGCTCGAAATGTTACATAAGAAATGTTTGTAGTTCAATGAAGAGATTTGATCAAACAAGTGCGGCACTCGATCTTGTAGTGGGCAAGGCCTGTATAAGGTATACATATATGAACATAAGAGTATGCTACATCTACATATTATCAGTAATTTACAAACATTTTTGAGCAAATCCTCATTTCAATAAGGGGCGATCTTTTCTGCTACCACAGAATCGCGCAAAAATACATTATATGATCTCTTTCGGCAGATAATTTGCACCACTGCTGGTCAGGATCAGGCAGATGAATGCAAATAAATTCTTCCTGCAGAGATAACGATCTACTAAATTCATTGAGTTGCTCCAAAAGATCCACAAGTTCTTTATCTAAGAGGCAGATAAAACGGTCAAAACAAGTTTAAAGCTTTGGAGTGGTTCCAAGACCCCCATCTGGCAAATATATGCCTTAACAACTTAACCAACAAGTTCTTCGTTCAAATGCTAGTGTTTTAACGGATGATTTAGGTTTCTTGTTATCATTTTTATAGGGGAATCGAGGATAGAGATTGTATGCACCTGTATTCATGCTTCAGGCAGTGTGATCAGGCGTGTATTTGAGTCATACACCATCTCCGTTGTACAACTGAAAAAGAATTTTGCAATGGTCAAAACTATGGGAGAAGTGACCTTTCCTGCTATAATCGAATAAGCACAGAGAACGACACAAGAGTCCCAATATAAATGTTGACGTTGTTAACTTACTTTGAGCATTTGACTCTGTTGGTAGAACCACCACTGGATACTGATAGAATAGTCCCGAAGAAGGAAAGGTTCTCCGTACCACAATTTGGGCAGGGGCCCTAAGAGAATACGATACATCAAGTTATTTACAGGTACATGCAAAAAATTGCACAATCATTGAGTAGAAACTGGGATTCTGGTGTCAAGAAAGAGATCTTACCTTTAATATGACAAAGTCTTGCAAAATGAGCTTTGTAATTGAAAAGGATAACCATAATATGAAGGGCAAAGCCGCAAACCATGTGAATATGAAACTGAATGGCTCTGGCAGCTGAAAATTCATGTATATCCAATTAAATGTATACCAAGGACACTGAAATATCATCTGGCGGAATAGAAGGAAGAAAAAACAACTCTCGCATCCAGAAATAATGAGATTATCTTTTAGAGATGGATAAGTTAGATTATCAAATGAACTCCTCCATTCTAAAATAATTATAAAATCTGATCCGACCCTTAATTTTCTCCACCCTGGGATGGCTAAATAATTTTGAGGAATTGCAGATTATAATGGTGCATAATGTAGTTTATATCTATTTACTGCAGTAAAAATAGATTAAAAAGATCATATTTCATTACCTCCAACAGATATGAGATTTCAAATCCAGTCAGATCATCGAGGAAGAAAAACCTAAAATGACAGATTCAAAATGAAACAAATTTCAATAGCATGTTAATCAAACATAATTGGAATACGATTGACAAAAATTTTCAGATTTGACTTGAATATATAAGTTGCCCCAGGAAAGTAATCAAATAATGAGTAGACATTAGCAGAAACTATATTTATTTATATAGATTCTGAACATTTGCTAACAAAAAAAGGCAGTATCACTCACAATCCCAATGCAACAACAGCGGCAGGGACGTTCAATAGGAACATCTTCAGATAATCAACATAAAGGTCACTATAAACCTGTAGGAGGAAAAATTATTCAGCACCAGCAAACACATGCCAATCTTTAGAGACGATGAGTGCAGCACTGACAAGATTTAAGCGAAGGGAGAATAAATATGATAGTTTTGCAAGTTCATGCAGATTACTTGATGCTGCCAATGACTAAGACATGGCAACAATGGAACAAGTTAATCTTGCAGATACACACACACTCGCACACACAAAAACACATACATATGCACCAGGTTTTAGCTTAAGAAAGAACATAATCATATAGAACTGAATAAATAAAAAACGTGGTCCTACTGACGAACCTATAACTGGAAAAGCTTCCTTGAATATAAGCATATATTGCAGTTGACTCTGCACAGAAAAAATGAATCGATGCATATAATTATGGGAACACACTCACACACGCGGAAGGATAGAAGGAGATACAAAGAGTTTCAGTATAATGCAAGAATTACTACTGCGCAATATTGCAATCACTAACTAATGTGATTCTATATGATTAAATTTATAAAGGAACAGAATCACAGATAATGTGGTGCAGCTATACATGTAATTTAAACCAACGTTGAAAGTATGCATTCATGTAGTGTGGTGACACAGATAAAAAAGAAAATGGATAAGAGGATGCATATGAGGAAAGAAAAGAAACACGAACCTTCTTACTACGCAGACTGCATCTTGGACCCTCAACCACAATATCACTCCCATCCATCTAGGAGATAATAATATGTGAGAAAAATCACAAACAGCAAGCAACAGAAAGAAACAAATAAAGGGGACTGTAGCAGAACAATATTTGAGAAATTAGATAATATGGAAAGATAAACAATCAATGACATAGCATCAGTTGCAAAGAGAAATTGAGGTTCCTTCTAGTTGGATATTAGCTAGTGACTACGCAAATGATGTCACCAGCATCAAAGTTAGAGTTCTACACATCAGAAATTACATTTTTCTTTTTTTCTTTCTACAACATGAGTATGATTCTGCATTATACCTTAAGTTGCAGTTTCAGTTTGTCAAACTCTTTATCTGTCATTATTGGGTTTCCAGATACATAAGCCATTGAAGCTTCCAAAAACCTCTGTTCATCGGCACCTGCATGGTAAGATAAGAAATCGCTGATATAACACATTTGATATGTAAATCCATAAACTAAATCAAGAAGATAAGTATCATAAATGTAGAATGAGGTTCAATTGGATAAAAATTGGACATACTTAGCATGACAACGCTGCTTCCTTCCCACATCAGTTCTTCCTTAAGGTTGTCAAATTCCTCATTCGACATTATAGCCTTTCCTTCATAATAGAATGCCTATAACATACATCAGCCAAGAAAACACATCTATATATTAGTAAAAAGGGGAAAAAAGGCAAAATAGTTTATACAGCAGAACAAAATATATGAAACTAAAAGACTTAAATCAATTGTCTAGATAATGACCAAGCACTAGAGATCAACAAATAAATAAGGAGAACAAAACGTAAATAATAAGGTCTGAATAAAAGAGTAATGAAACATCCTGCTTTGAGACCTGCAGTGCTTGGAGAAATTCCTGTTCCATTTCTCCAAGAGACTTCTTCTCTTTGTTGTCTATGCTACAGTAAGGCAAAACATTACTGTCAACTTCCTCTTCTTTGACTGGACCTGAAAGGAAAGCAGGGTTAAAGAATGGCATCAAGATCACAGTGAGCGTTCTCCAAAAGAAATTAAGAAGCATAAATTTAATAGGTTGGATCAAGGGAAGAAAGTGTTCAGTTATTCCATTGAGTCACAATATTATATAACAGAAGGTCACGCTTCATATACCAGTCTCTTACATGATGTCTTTACTCCATATGTTTTTATCTCAGTCACTTTATACCTCTCAAAAGCATAAAGATACGCGATCATATAGAAAGAAGCTCAGGTATTAGTCTTGTTTGGCGTAAAAGGGTAGTGTGGTATGGCTGTCTTCACCCTGAGACTTTTAGGTTTATCTTGTTTGTATTGTAATACAGGGTAAGGCCTGAAGTTCCCCCCGTCTTCTACTTTCTTTTGAAGTTTCACCATTTCAAGGTGGCTTTTGTTAAATTGAAAAACGCAGAAACAAGCTGCACTTGAATGCCTAAGGGAAGAAATTCAAAACACATGGTGAAGATTTTGTAGAACAAAAGGTTGGAAAGCACAGTCAAGAATACCACATGACTCTATTGGTAAAAGAAAACAATTGAGAAATATTTATGCTTTTCCAACATGTATTTATCATTTCCAGAAAAAAGATTTCAGACTCATAACGATACTAGTTAAAACACTCGCATCAATATATGTACACACAAGCACATATACATGTACATATTTCGTGCAGTAGATTATGAAAACCAGAAAGAATTACATGCTAATTCAAACCAACTAGTTAACTTAGACACTTTGAGCATATGCACACTTGCTCGAAAATTCTACAATACTTTCAGTTAACTTAGATACTTTGAGCATATGCAGACTTGCTCGAAAATTCTACAACTTTGATTGGCTTATAAGACCTTTCCTTCCGGTCAAACACAATCAATCCCTAGCAACAAAATTTCAACCTTTCAATATACCTTCAGAATAAAGGAAATTAATGCTTCACACTAAATCACAACTAGAGTTTTCCTAAAAACATAAAGTATTGGACTGGACCAGTTTTCAATCTATAGATGATTTCATGATCATTTATTCAAACATAAGAATCAGCAAATGGAATTATCACATCTATTTTTCCCAAATTATCACAAACTATATGAAGAGGGAAACAAGATACTTCACCTAAAAATTCTACCAAGAACTGCAACAACACCAAATATCATTACTGATATTCTTTTTTTCTGAAAATATACACAATGCTAACACATATTTGCTTCCTAATTAAGTAGAAAACATACTCAAGAAAAGAAAGAAAATTATCAAAAACATTTGTCCTCAATGATCAGTAAACTGAATTTGGATCCCCGTAACGTTACAAACGGGATATAATCATGTCATCGTAGTTACATAAACAGTTCATCATCGTTGGATTCCGAGTCCCAGTGAACTAACCTGGTTGATCAGTAGTAGCCTTGGGGGCAAGAAACAACAGCCTACGTCTAATAGGTAAGAGTCTGCTCAGCCTTGAACCAGAAGGGGTTGACAAGGGTGGCAAATATGGTGAAGAAGAAGATGCAGAAATGAAGGGTTTTCGAAATGGTGCAGTATAGAAACGTGGAGTTGTTATGGTGAAGCCAATTTTGGTGGCCATTTTTGGTGGTGGAAGTGAAATGGTGGCCATGGAAGACTACTAAAGAATGGGTGCATTATGAATTTTAATTTTTTTGGGCATGGGGATTTTGATGTTCAACACAAAGATAAGGCGAGTAAAGAATGTGTGGAGGGAAATTACAAGTGATTGTGAAGAGTTTGTCTTGTTTTTAAGAAAAAAAAAAATCAGTTGGTTCCTCTCATGTTTGTGATGTTACAGGGTCTGCCATGTCAGCATGTTGGTTCTGTGGAGAATCTAGGATCCGGAATTTGATGACACGTGGGTTGATGTGAGTGCCCGACTGTGGCACGTGGGTTGAACGTGACCTGTACAATTGTTTGGGAGTTGGGACCGGACGTCTTTTTGATGAAGGTGCGAATATTGGTAAGAATTTTGTATTCAACGTATAACATAATTAATGAAATCCAACCCAGTGAGTAATATTATTATTAGATTAAAGTTTAATAGCTATATTATAAGAATTATTTAGGTGTAATTGTATTTATATAGAACTAATAAAGGATATGACTTTCACAAAAAATAAATAATATCAACAGATATATATAATTAATATCATCCAATGAAGAGACTTAATTTCATTTAATTTGGTTTAATTTGATAATTTTTTGTTTGAAATTCTTAAAGCAAGATTGGGCTAGTTCTATATCTCAAAGACGTAGAAGTGGACTACTGGAGTCTACTCTACTAGAATCCAGGGACAAAGTCAAGGCCTTATAATCAGTGATGCACCATCCTGTGAGAGGGTCTAATATAATAATTTTTTATATAAAATATATTATACTTTTCTGTGTTTTTATAAAGTTACATCATAAATTATGTGTTTTAAAAAGTCACGTTATAAACTCTGTGTTATGAAAAACGTTGCATATAACTCCCTGCCGTCTATTTTTCTATCAATTTTAACGTGAGTGTAATACACACGCTTGAAATACAAGTATAACATTTATCAAGCTTTAAAACACATGTAGGAGGACGAACATACCCTTTTTAACATCAGTTGCTAATTGTCCCTTGTGTTTTCGATAAGGTTGTAAATGACCCCTTGTGTTTTCAATAAGGTTGTAAATTGCCGCTTGTATTTTTTATAAGGTTTCTAATTGCCCCTATGTTTTTTTATAAAGATGTAAATTGTCTCTTCAAAGATGAAAAAATAAAAATAAAAATTGACAATCCTAGAGAGAAAAACTATTTCAAAGTGAATTTCCTTCGATTTGAAGTTGATTTTGCACTAATTTAAAAATTTTAATCTACTTGTAGAAGAATGTGATTCAAAGTGAAGATACGATTATTACTAGTTGTAATATGACTTTGAACTTCAAGCATAAGATTTATATTTTTTATGGTGGACATTAATGTTCTGTTATATAAGCCATACGTTTTTTTATTCTTTTAATTAAATGATATTTATTAGTTTAAGGTTGTAGATCTCCTTAGAAGGTAGACTAGCACATGATTCTGATATTGCAAAATGAAAAATGTTGTAAATACCTCCCTCTAATATTAAAAAGTAATAAATACCCCATTATGATATCAAAAAAGTTGTAAATACCCCCTTTAACGGATTTATCTTTAAATGAGGACAATTTTGTCTTTGCTAACTAACAGAGTTAAACAAAATTTGAGTTTGGGGCGTATATGCAACGTTTTCTATAACGCAGGGTTTATAACGTGGCTTTTTAAAACACAGAATTTATGATGTAACTTTGTGAAAACACAGGGGGTATGATGCATTTTACTCAAATTTTTTATATAAAAACAATTTTTACTCAAAACATCTGGCTCCCTCACTGCTGAGACTACTGAAAAAATTACGAAATTTCGTTAATTAGGTGGAAATTGTGATTTACTCATAATATTTATAAGGAATTTCGCATTAAACTAGGAGGGCTTCAAATTAAGTATAATAAATATGAGCCTGTGGATTGCTTGGTTCTGCTGGGCTTGGTTTGGGCCCCTAGTTTGTGGTTGAAGCTTCTGTCCGTAATTTTCGATTTTTGGGCTCGGGTCTTGTTTTTCGGCTTAGTCCAGTTGTATGTTAGTTTGCTTTATTGTGCTTTGTTGCACTGGGCTGAGCCCAAAAATGATATGAGTGTACGTCACTTAACTTTTTTTTTTTTGTTTGTTTTTTACTATTTAAGATTTTAAACCATTTTTAGATTACACAAGAAATGGGAAAAAAAAAATAAAAAAAGCAAGAAGAAAGAGACAATGATGTCAAGCTTAACTTTACTTGAACTCAGCCGAAGTACGGAAATTTAGGAGAGAGCTCAAGCTTAAGGCTATCGAAGACGGCTAAGCTGCATGACAAACTTTTCCACCATAACTAAGAAATAATAAAAAATAAAATTTCATGGTTTAAGTGGAGTAGTTGGATAACAATTTGTTATGGTTTAAAATTTTAAATTTAAACTTATATTTTTTTATAACAAATATTACATGAACTTTAACTTACCTAGAGTATGTATTGGAATTCATCATTAGACTACAAAATATAGAACCTCTGGATTGATTTTATTTGGTAATGTCTAATAAAAGTCTTTGTCGTTAAAAAAAAGGGAAATACCAAAAAAAAGCACTAAGTGCATGGCAATTGATATAGTTTTTCTACCGCATTGCTATAACGAGGTATAAGCTAATCAATGAATCATTTTCGAGCATGAAGAGTGAAAGATTGAAGTTGCTTCTCATTAAGTACTTAGTTATACTTACCAGGCTAGAAGGCTAGGCATGGCTTACCAATCACGTGCATCCATGGTTGGTAGACTTACCTGAAGAGCTTGGATATTTGGTGGGATTAGGGTATCTCCAATAATATGTACTATTTACAAAAATTTATTATTTTTAACAATTTTTAGAGACCCTCATTATTAATGATTTAAATATACATAAAACTTATTACTTTTTAGAGATTTGAGTTAAAATAGAGACTCAATTTATTTTTTTAGCTCTAAATTTAGAGATCCAAAAAGTGATTAGATCTCTATTTTAATGTAAAAGTTGATAAAAGTGGTGGGCCCCATGTATATTTAAATTATTAATAACTGAAATGTTTCATGTAAATTTAAAAATTGAAATTAACTTGCTTGACCGATTTTTTTTAATTTTTTTTTGTAAAATTAAAGTTAAGAAAAAAGCTCTAAATTAAAACTTTTCAAAAAAGACTTTCAAAAAACTATTTAATTTTACATCATGGAAATTTTTTTTTTTTTCTCTAAAAAATATTCATCCATAATAAAATTTTACAGTTAAACTAAACAGATCTTGAGTCATTTCAAAGATTGAAACTAGTAGTATTATGGGTATTAAAAAAATGTTCAAACAAAAAATATCAAAGTAATTAATTGATACGTTAAAAGAATTTTGTGGAATTAGCAAGACCATAACTTCAAATGTTACTGACTAAACTAACAATGACGAGTGACGACGGTTGGGATTCCTCGTGTTTCTACTCACCAGTCCATCATCCTACCATTTTTTTTTTTTGGGGTCAAACATCAACCCACCATTCGCTATCTATCTGGCGAGTGAACTAGCTCAATACATTAATAACTCGTACGTGTAACCTCAACCTTGAGAGAAAACTAGACCTTGTATCACATGTACTTTTGTGTCAAGGGGCACGTTTCTATATAAGTAACACTTCGAGAAGCTCCGTATCAAGATTACTATCAATATCGTCACTAGCATCAATATCCACAATGGTGACAACAGTGGTTCCAAGAGTTGAAAGCTTGGCCAACAGTGGAGTACAGTCGATACCAAAAGAGTATGTAAGGTCCCAAGAGGAGATACAAACCATTGGAAACATCTTTGAGGAAGAGAAAAACAACGAAGGCCCTCAGGTACCAACAATTGATTTAAAGGAAATCGATTCAGAGGACAAACAAGTTCGAGAGAGATGTCGAGACGAGTTGAAGAAAGCTGCCATGGAGTGGGGTGTGATGCACCTTGTGAACCATGACATATCTGATGAGCTTATCAATCGTGTGAAGGCTGCTGGAGAGGCCTTCTTCGATCAGCCTATTGAGGAAAAGGAGAAGTATGCTAATGATCAGGCCTCTGGCAACATCCAGGGCTATGGCAGCAAACTAGCCAACACTGCAAGTGGTCATCTGGAATGGGAGGATTATTTCTTCCATTGTATCTTCCCTGAGGACAAGCGTGACTTGAACATTTGGCCCAAGACCCCAAGTGACTACATGTAAGTCTTCCTTCAATTAAATCAGATTTCGTTCCTGGTTGTTAATGGCCTGTTTAGCAGAACTGTATATCTAAGAAATAATAGGGTAAATACTCTACTTAGTCTCTGAATCTTTATTGTGTATAATAAAAATGTCTATTTCTTTAAAAGTTTCGTTTAAATTTATAACTTATGATTGCGCTAGTCCATTTGAAATTTTCCATTAGAAAAGTAACAATAAAGTGAAGGAAAAAAATAAAGTAATGTGAAAACTTATTTGGGGGGAGTGGGAGCTACATGCAGCCCCATTGACCCCGATACTCTCTTATATACTGATAGTTTAAAGATATTTTGAGGGTATTTTTAACTTGAAAAATCGATTAATCTACTTTAAATAAATAGATGTATATATAAGTGTGTCAAATTTTGTGCTAGAGTCCACTGAAATGAAATCATATAGATTCGTTCTGGATGTGATATATAAATTCGAAGGCGAAAGACCTTGCTACCTTTGTGAAGATTTCCCTTCGTTGCTTTTTTTGTTTGAAATATGACCGGACATGGTATAATACGGTTGTAAAGATTTTCTTTCTAGAGAAGAATATAAATCATAAATCTCAAGTTCACCATTTAAGATCTTGAACTACTTTTCCTATTATCAATTGATTTTAAAATGAAACACATGATTCTGAATACAGTATCAGATCTGAGTTACGTTCTTTATTTAATCATATCTATTCACATGTAACCTATTATTATTTCACTCCGGCTGACTCATTTTACCTCAATGTAGCTCTCGTTTCTCGTTTCTTTTAACATTTATGATTGATTGGGTGACTTGATGTTTCTTTCTTTGTATGGTTAAATAAAATATGTATATATATCAGTCCTACAACAAGCGAGTATGCGAAGCAACTGAAAGGCCTGACCACTAAGATACTCTCTGCGCTGTCTCTTGGTTTGGGACTCGAGGAAGGTAGGCTAGAAAAAGAAGTTGGTGGCATGGAAGAGCTTCTTCTTCAAATGAAGATCAATTACTACCCCAAGTGTCCACAACCAGAACTAACTCTTGGCGTGGAAGCTCACACAGATGTGAGTGCACTCACCTTCATCCTCCACAACATGGTGCCTGGCCTGCAACTCTATCAAGAAGGCAAGTGGATCACGGCTAAATGTGTGCCTGATTCTATCATCATGCACATTGGAGACACCGTTGAGATTCTAAGCAATGGAAAGTACAAGAGCATTCTTCACAGAGGGGTTGTGAATAAAGAGAAGGTGAGAATTTCATGGGCTGTTTTCTGTGAGCCGCCGAAGGAGAAGATCATCTTGAAGCCACTGCCTGAGATCGTGCCTGAAAATGAGCCTCCTCGCTATCCGCCTCGCACCTTTGCTCAGCATCTCCAGCACAAGCTCTTCAGGAAGACCGAAGAAGCTCTTGATAGCAATGTGGAGACCAAATAATTTTATCATGATTAATTTTTAAGATCCTACACGTTAGTAAAAGTTTTGTGGATTGAACTACCTTTACGTACTTTTGTTAAGCTACTTTGTTACTCTTTATATTGGCATTTCTACATATTGTGTTTGAGCAATAATCATGGAGGTAGTGTATCAACTAAACCTATTTATGCGTGATAATTTTTCATTTTGTTTATGCCCAATCCATACCTAATGCCTTGAAGAACCTTGTCCTCTTCATAATCTATGTTTTGTATGGTCGAAAACTTTTATATATCAATTTAATTAAATTTATCATTGTACTAATTGTTTGATCTCAAAGATTAATTAAAGTGTTAAAGATCGGTGTATATTTAATAAATTTAATATATCTTACATGCCTCTCTTCATGTATAAACAAAAATTTTGAACTATATATACAATAAACGAAATGACAGTAAATTTATGTCTCCAACATATCTGAATAATCCAAGTATAGATTTATGTAAAGAAAACATGCACATCGCCTATAATAAAGATAAATAAATAAAACACTCACATCCATTGAAGTGGGTGTCCTTTACACAAATTGGATTGAAATATTGTAGATCACGGCTTAGCCTTCTACTACCACATGAAAATAGAAACCGACAATATTTAGCCATTAGTTTTATGGAGAAATTTGACTACAATAGTTGGTCAAAGTCAATATATATATGTAACAAGAAATGTCCCTCCATGCTTTTTGAATGAAAAAAAAATCCAAAATCTAAAAGTACTACAATTTAACAACTAAAGGGGTACAAATTAATTAAAGAATTAAACTAATGAGATTCAATTAAAAGTTTAAGAGTATTAATCTAATACGCTGATGCAATTACTTTTAATCACTGTTAATCCTTCTCTAAACTGACACAAGGAAATCGAGGAATTGGTGGTTCACATTGTATCATTATTTAGTATATATATATATATATATTTCCGGGTCAAGGGCTGCATAGCATCATAGTTTTTCCCAATTACGATGAGAAATACAAATTAGACAGGATTACATTGAATTCATTAATATTATACATCTTGTAATGTAGTGGCGCATCTTAGTGCATGATTCAGATCAATTAAGGGTCAAACAATTTTCGTTATGAAAATATTTGAGATATTAATCATAATAAATTATTACTCGACAACTCCACCTAACCATTAAGAGAGAGGATCTTATTTAGTTATACTATCCACATCGACCATTTATAGCAAAGCATGCAAAACGTAAATTGGCTCGTTGTTTCCCGAGAATCTCATGCAAATTACCAGAAATAACTAACTATTCAAAGAAACAGAAACTTGTTCTTGGAGACAATTATAAAGCACGATTATATTAGACTGTTAAATAGGATCCTGCAGTGTATTCCCTGCTATTTAACAGATGCTTTAGAATACGCATAAGTTAGCGACTTACAGCCTTTGTCATTCTTTACAATAATTGTCAGACATAAAATTGTTGTTGCACATCAATAATTGCGTGGAAATCAGACCTTAATTATCAAGAAATTAAATAATAAGGAATCATGTCAATTTTCCTCGTAAAGAGTGCACTCTTTCATTTGTCTATTTTCTTATATGCGTGGGTTGGATGATTAATTATATATTACACCGACTATTGGAACGTATAATTGTCACCTAACAATCGGCTCTTTTGCTTGTACGGTTGAAAAAGGACAAACAGAAAAAATCTTCCTCCATAATGATTTTTTTTTTTTTAGGGAGGAGGGGGAGGGGGGACTGGAATTATTATTGACTTGTAATGACTATAGTCTCATCGTGTTTCATAAAAAAAAAAAAAGTTTATTGGCTAATGATGTTAACTATCAACTTGTCCTAAATTATATCCCAAGACTGAAGCCTCACAAGCACCTTATTTTAGCAAGACTAAGTGACATACTATATATAAACAGAAAAAGGAAAGAAATAATATCAGCTAAGAGCGTCCCTTCCAGTTTGCCAATTATCTATTGCAGTAGTAAGACAACTTTTGTTGTAACTCAGCTGAATCAATGCTCCTCCCCTCATGAACCTGTACATGAAATTGCTAATGAGATTAATTTTTCTGCAAGAATTATATCAACATTTCGTTCACTGCGTGCATAACTCAAAAATCTCACACATAAAACAACTGTGTTAAGTTACATATGTCAAAGTAATTAAATATACACTTTCTAATAACTTAAACATCTACAAAAAGTAGTGGCAATACCTCAGACTCAATAGTTGTGAGTAGCCTTCCATCTACTTTGGTGGAAATGCAGCTAAGTATGGACAACCCTTCTTCGATTAGAATATTAAGCACACCAGAAAGCTTCAACTCGCCTGTGAAGGCAGTGTTCACAGCAACCTCTACTCCTTCCATGGTAGTTTTAACTGTCACATTTGTGTCGCTGCAACTTCGCGAGCATTCTGTTGCAGCAGAGACAGAGCGAGGCTGCATCATCTTCTGCAAGTTATTTCTTTTTTCATTGAGGTCCTCTATCCTCTTCTGCAGTTTTCTTATATAGCCTACTGTCTCGTGTAGATGATCAGCTACAGATCGTTTCCCCTGTAAGTACTAGGAAGTAGGAATTATGAAAAATCAGAATACAAAAATCGAACCAAATCAAACCAAATCACCGAATTTATCTTACTAAGTAACGTCGGCTATATCAAAAAGTTCGAAAAGAATTACAAATGCATGCAAAACTTAACCTTGAGACACTCAATGGGGAGTAGTGATCGTAGGGATCGGTGGAGGCTAGACATGTCTTGCCTTCTTTGTCTCTCAACAGTAATCTTCTTCTTATGCTCTACTCCATCATCACTAACATTACTTTCAAAAGCCATAGAAGATTTCCTCTTTTTGCTTTTTACTGGCTCGGTAACACTTGTATCTTGAGGAGGAGAAACCATCACAAGATCATTATGTGGGATCACATCATGCTGGAAAGGAGAAGGAGACAACTCTAAGAGTTCATAGATTTGGTCAAATGAAAACTCCATGACTTCAGATTGATCAAGCTACCTAATTTCCTCTCTTTAGTATTATATATATATATATATATATACATATTGGATCATGCGTCTTCTATCTCATGTCCGAATGGAAGAATTTTTTATATAAGGTGGTCCAAAATGCATTAGGTGTAGTCTCCATGGTATGGTAACCTTGTTCTTGTCAAAACCTTGCTATTAATTTACAAGTGCCGTAGATTTGATAGCTTAAAGTTTATTATGTAAGAAAGCAATGTCTTCATTCTCAAATATATATACAATTCAATCATTGCTCATTGAGGCGGCTAAAATATTACCTAATTCTTATAATATATATATATATAATTTGGTAGAGCCTTGATATGCTGAGATCAAGACTATCACGTTTCAAACGTGTACTTGCAACACTCTATTGATAAATAAAATCCCAATTGAGATTTCTCATGGTGAACAAAGGGGGAAAGTAAGAATATTTAATTTGTTCCATATTAGAACATTAGGGAAAGAATTAGTACTTATAAATATAATTGTACAGTGTCAATACTCAATAGCTTAAATAAGTTAGCTGTTAACTATTGAGTCTAGATCCTACACAACTGTATTAATAGCTCAAGGGTGGATGCATTAGGTGATGAGAGAGGACTTCCCTCACTCATACCAATTTTTTGTTGAAAATGTTTGTATATTTTAATGTATTTTTAGTATAAACACAATTAACTTAACTCTGGTTGAAAAAATTACTTGTATATGAATGTTAAATTGGATGTTGTGATCCCACATAATTTTAAAATTCTGTATCCAACCTTGTAATAACTCATTATTTTCATAATATCTTCTAATTTTAAATAAATTTAATTTCCTTTATATATGTCTCTTTAGTTCACCATGAAAAATCTCGACAAATCTCTTTCCTTTTTATATATGAACTCTTTATATTAGCTCTCATCTCCTTGTTGATCCATGATCATTACAATCTAATAACTTAATTTGGTGCACCCAAATCACCAATATTGAAGCACTACGAACTTACTCTTTGTCCAAGCTTGCTTGGGACCCCAACAATTCCTAACTTTCCTTTTAAGGCACTACTAGGGCTAAAAGTTACTGGAAAAGTTTCATCACTGCAATCATCACACTGAAAACAAAGTCTTATTTTAAGCAAAAACGTTGGTGCATGCGTTAGAGTACACGTAAAAGGCAGAATATATAGAAGAACGTGAGTATTTCAAGCATTAATTATCACCAATTGGAAAACGAGTTGAATATGAGCAATAATCATAAGAATATAATAGGATATCTTGCTATTTTCTGTCGTCTTTAACTAATTGCTTTTTGAAGAGACTTACACGCGAAGGTTTATTGTAATAGTGATTATTATCTCAGGGTATTAAGGATCAAGTCACAAACTTGTCTCCTCATTCGAACAGTGAAAAGAAATAAAAATTTTGGAAAGATGAACCATGTGCATAATCAATGGCATTTTTCAAATAAATATTTCCACCAAGCATATGATAGCAAGCCAACCATATTGCAGTGTTGGCTTATGAATTTTTTTTTTAAATTATTATTATAAGAAACAAAAAATAGATTACATAAACAATCAATTTAAGAATCGATTCGTCTTTTTTATTTTTCTTCAAAAGACGTAAAAATAAGAGAAGGAAATGTTCCGCCACATAATATCTAAGAGATTATTATAACGCGTAATTCGCGAGCCACTCCGAACTTGTCCATTGCAATGGTAAAGTTGATAGTGCTTGCTAAATCTGATCCAAGTAACCAAAACTCATGAGCACAATATATATTATAGATTAATGCATATATGGTCTTTGAGTCCCTTTATATCTCAGTGCTCGGCAAATGATAAGTTTTAGATATATTGTGGGAATTTGAGGAGGCTCGATGCTAGCTAGCAAATCTTTTGGTTTCCTCATGATCATCTGGCTTTTTGAAAATTGAGACATTTAAATTCCAATGTCCTGCTAGAAAACATACGTTTAGATCCTCTCAAACGTATTTGTTCTTTTATTTCATGTTTTCATACGATAGTTAACGTTTTCTTGTTTTAGTTTGACAAAAAAGAAGGGTGTTGTAATTCTTGGCTCCTGAGATATCCATTCCACAACTCAGTTGGCTATTTAATTCTATCGTCACGGATGAAGTGCAAATCGCCCGTGTAATATGTCTAGTCAAGTTAACTATATTGTGTCAATAAATTAAAATAATCAATTCAAGAAGAATTAACAACAATATTTATATGCATTATGAATATGATCATATGTTCATACACGACAAATATAAATTTAATAGCCACATGAGTAATTCTTTTACTGAATTAATTAGTTAAGCAGAATCCACAAAAGTGAAACTCTCGTTTTTTGGCATCACGCGCATGTTTTCAATTAAATAATATAGGTTGCTGTATATTTGGCTGGGATACGAGGATGAGATGACCTGATCGATATAAAAGTTAGCCAACCCAAAAGCATTTTTCTTGCTAATAATTAATGAAATAAAGACACATCAATAAATAAGCAATTGACAAACACAAGCATCATTAAACACGTGATTAATGCTCCTCAATGTTTAGTATGTAGAAACATGTGACTTAGTTAAAAAACTACTCCGCAGGATTTATTAATTAATCCTCGTCCTGATTTTGAAGCTTGTGATGTCGTAGTAGCAACCTCCTTACCAGTACAAATTAAGTTAAAAATAAAATCATTGATTACGCTATTAGTGGTAGAGATAGAAACTAATTTCTTCCCACTTATGATCAATTTATAGTATGTAGATGCATGCATGCAGTTCTTATCCTTTTTGCTTTACAAACTATGAGTGTTGCTATTTATATCATTTCAATTTTATCATTTATTTATCACTTCCGATATGGATACTTAGTTGTTATATTAAATAATAATTTTTTTAAAATTTTTTCTCTCTATATTAGTATACGAACTGCATCCATAAAGAATGTAATAAATGAGTAATAAAAATGAATTAAAATCTAACATTTCTCATTAAAAATATACATGCCATTATATGGAATATTTGAATTTTTAAATAGGAAATTCAATCATTATAAACAAAAAAAGTCAAAATATAATCAAGAAGTAATTTATTTGGTCCTAAAACTCTTGTACTTTCGGGAATACATCCTAGTGAGTTGGTACTATATTTATGACAAAAAAAAAAGAGTTTGGTACCATATGAAGTTGAGATAATTCAGAAGAGGGTAACAACCGTAAATAGAAGAAAGTGGAGGGACTTATGGATCAAATCATCATCTAAGTACTTTTTAACTATTGGGCCCAAAAGTGGGACGCTTTTACAATTAAAAAGAATTAGAAAAAACCCAAAACTAGGGCACAGCTTTATCAACATTTTTCAATCAAAACCCCTTCAAACCAACACTCTCTCTCTCTCTCTCTCCCCGCTTCCAACTCCTCTCTCACACACACTCGCTCTAAATACGGTACGGGTTCGTATATATATATATATATATATATATTTACATAGATATCCACATGTATATAGTAAGTTTATTTTATTTTTTTATCCTTTTTTTTGCTGAACTTTTTAAGTTTAAGTGGATGGTTTTGAATTATGTTATTGTAATGTGTAATAATAAATAATGGAAACTTTCTGTATTCAATGTGGATATAGTATGTATAATGTGAGGTTGAACATCATTAAATTTCGAGTAATTGTATCGAATATAAGCTGCTGTTTAGATTTTGCTGTTCAATTTAGAGTAATTACTTGGAGTTGCATTTAATGATGCTGCATATGAAGTAATTTTTATTGATTGCAATTTGCTTTTTGGAAGTAGATGTGTTAGAGAAGAACTTATCGTAAAGTTATACTACAGTAGAATGTTTAGGGTTCTATGCTCGGTCGTGGAACTTAATATGTGAGATATATGGGAATTTAGGTGGCTTAGTGTGCATTTTAAGAATGGTGTTTTGTTGATATGGTACGTGCATATAAATGCTCATCTTTAGCCGTAAATAAATGAACTTTTATTGGGGTATAGGATAGTAATGCAATTGCTGACATGGATGTGAGATTAATAAAGAGACTGAATGCTTAAGTGGGAAATAATCGAGAAAGGGGAGTGGCCGAATGGGGTCTTAGGTGCTGGAGGAGGCATGGATTTAGCAAAAGTGGTAATTATCGGATTTTCAGTAAAAATTATGAAGAATTACAGGAAGAAACAACCGAGGATACTGCTTCATTTTGTTTGTAGAGTTGTAGTTCAGGTAGTCACAATGCAGGATCAAAACCTTATCTCATTGAATGTGTGCTTGAAAGGCCTGCTAGAGAAGGGATAATAGTGTGCAATATCTGATTAGCAACCATGAGTCTGTATTGACTAGGTTGCTCCTTGGCCTCTTATTAGCTTAATCCAAGTTTGGTGATTGTTGCTTTAGGAACATCTTTAATCTTGTCATGTAAGGGCTACTATCAAGGATAGGCCACATACTCTTCTTTTGACTTTTATTGGCTGCTGCATCAAGACTCAAATTTATGGACAAGGTGTCCTGTAGTTGTATATTCAACAATCAGTAGTAGTTTGCTGTGGTCTAAGTATACATGTGCAAAGGCACATTTTGTTTGTAATTTTTTAGCGATCTCATCCACCCTCTCTGTCTTTGTCAGTGAAGTAAATCACCCCAATGCTAAGCGATCCGCAGTCTTCAATGGTAGCTTAATAGGCTGTTAGATATCTTTAGAGACTGAATTAAGCTATATGTAATTATTGTATAGAGCCAAGGCAGCTCATATTTTTTTCCGTATGTCTCATATGACTATCTTGTTATTATTATGTTTGCTTTTATCATATGTGCTAGAGATCTTAGGACAAATAAAACCAAGCCTTGTCCCACTAGGTGAGGTCAGATCTTGGGATATATGAAACTTTGAAATGTCTTACTTGTTTTTAATATGTAAGGTTTTCCTCAACGAGCACATTACTGTCCCCTGTTCTGTATTTTTAAGTTTACCTTCATTATGCTTCCTTTATGATTCAGGAGATCAAATTATGTCATCTGACACCGCAAAAGAAAATGCATCTGTAGTTGATTCATCATTGACTGAGTGGAAAATTGACAAGGGGAGCATGGAGGATCCAGGTAATAATGCGAGATCTTTCACACCCTAAAATTTTCTCTCTTCAGATACCTACTGAGTGTCTGGACATTGGGTGTCTATTCTCATTATAGTGATTTTTGGGTAGTTGCCATGATATTTGATGCTGGTTTATTGTTATTATCTTTTTCACCCTCAAGTATAGTCATCATGATCAATAAACAAGTAGTGGCTTCTCAGATAGGAAAATCAGTTTTGATTTTTGAGTAAAAGCGAAGTCAAACTCTTCTTTGAGTATAAATATATTTGATGATATCGAACTATGCAGATGAGATTCAATTAAGAAGTTGTCAATGCCATTCTTTAGTGTGTCTGTAAAGACATTTGTTTTTGCACTCAACCAAGACAATGCTGATTGTAGTAAATTCTCTGATCTCTTGATGATTTGCTCTCCTTTTTCTATGTGAGAAAAGATATCTCTTATTAACTGAGGATTAAATGCTCGTGATTGCAGTATAGACAATTTTGTGAAATAAACTCTTAACACATCTTGCACAATTGATGGCTTAGTTTGTGATTCACCTAGGATGTTGATTAATAATATCTGCTTCTCATTTTTTTTTTTGAACAAGAAGCTTCTCAAGTGAGTGTTCTCATCCTTTCGAACAACAAGCTACTCAAGTGAGTGTTAATATATTATAATGCATTTTGGAATTCTTATTTTCAGATAGCCCTTGCTATACAGAAAATGAAGATCTATGTCGCTCTGGGGCTGAAGAGCGTAGGCAATCTTTTGATGAGGTGGGAGCTTCAAGTGAATCTAGAAAGATTAAACCATCGAAAACAAGATTTTTCATTATTAAGAGTTTGAACCACCAAAATATTGAATTATCAGTTAGAAAAGGAATTTGGGCTACTCAAGTCATGAATGAACCTATTCTGGACGAAGCCTTTCATGTAAGTGTTCTTCTTAGTTTGATATGTATGATCGTGGATAGATTTTCGAACCTTATACGTTATATGCCTGTCATGCAGAATTCCAGAAAGGTGATCCTAATATTTAGTGTCAACATGAGTGGATTCTTCCAAGGCTATGCTCAAATGACATCTTCTCTGGGTTGGAGACGAGACAATATCTGGAGCCAAGGAAGTGGTGGAACCAACCGATGGGGTCGCAGTTTTAAAATTAAATGGCTGTGGTTAAATGATCTACCGTTCGAAAAGACTCTGCATCTTAAAAATCCATTGAATCAGTACAAGCCTGTCAAAATTAGTAGGGACTGTCAGGTGTCAGTTCTATGTTTGTTCTTTTGTTGTTTAGTAATTTTCTTGTTTGTGGTTATATGTGCTGCTTGCCCAGTTGAAGAGGCTAGAAGTATGTGACTCTAGTTCATGCACTTTTATTAGGAGTTGCCTCAGGATATTGGTGAAGCTCTTTGTAAGCTGATTGACGGAAAGAATGATGTGGATGTAAATTTAAACAGGTATATCCGTTTCTTTATATGCAATCTGTTTTGTCTGCAAGTCAAATATTAAATATGCTTTTTAATTCGACTCTGACAGAGTTGAACCTCCTTCCAGAGGGAATTGTATAGAGCCTTCAAGTTCTTTAAGAGATGACGATTTAAATATGCCTTCAGCTCATATGTTACCTATGCTTTATCCATCGTTGTACCAACATCAAGCAGAAGCAAGTAGATTTCATCTAGCACACCAGAGAGCCAGTGGTATGTATCTTCCTGAGAATTTGACCATCACTCCTGGGTTGCCAAAAACAAAACGGTCAAAACATTCTCAAGGAGATCGGTACCTCTTTAAGGTGCATGTGGACCAGGATACACCCTCTCAGTATAATGCTTGGGGTGTTTCATCAGAGAGGAGCCCTCTTGCTAGTTCTCTCACTGAAGATGATATTTTGGAAATGGTACAGGTGTCTTTTCAATTTTACTTATTCTGTGGATTTTGTTCATGTTATTTGGAAGATCTGTCTGCTGCAAAGAGAATAAAATAGAATATCTGTTTATATGTTGAATGTGGAACAACTAAAGTTAGCTTTGTGGATTTGTTCATTTGGCTATCTGAATGCTGTCCATTGCGTTATCTTGTTTGAAATGCTTCTGTTTCCAAACTCTGTTTTTTGTTTTATTATACAACCTTTTGATTTATTGAACTTAGTGCTGAAGTCTCCTGTTTTCCAGATTGCGTATTGACTCCTTTGCTGGTTGGTTGTTTGTGGAGTAATTAGGCGTATACAGAAATGTCTCTCTGGTTTGACAATAGACATTATTTTTCAAAATTTAAAGTGATACAAAGATGTAGCAGTAGCTGTCTTTTGCAAACAACACCTAAAGTTTGGTTCCAGCTAATGTTTTCTGATTTTGAATAGTATTCTTTTGTTGCTTTCTATGTAAGATAATTTTCTGGTTATGCCTTTTGGACTCACCAATGCCCCTGCCACGTTCTGCACCCTCCACAACCCGTACTTAGACAACTGGTGGTATACTTTGATCGTGGGCTATAGCCATTCGTGATTACTGCTTGATAGTTTGCTTAATGATGTTTTTTTTTGCTAAATGATGTTTTGTGGTAAGTATATTATTGTAAGTATATTATTGTCTAAATGTTATTGAATTTTTTGCTTTGCTCTTACATGCATCTGCATCCTGTCACCCTAAACACCATGTTTACGAGTAAGGGCCACATCCCGGGGAGGCTGGACCCTTGTGTTTCTTTGTGCTGCTTATATTTCAGTCATGCTCTATATTTGTGATCCCTAATGATTGCTTTATCTGTTTCTCCTCAATGCAGACATATGAAGAATATCTGGAAGCTCACGGCAGACATGACAAAAGATTATACCACTCTGTTAGTATTCTTTATGCTGTTAGCATGCTGCTCTTTTTTGATTCGGTCTGCAATGGAATGATGCTTGTGTCCACATTTGACTGGCCTGTATAGCTCGACAGACCACAGTTTTCCTCTCACCACCTCATTTTTTGTCCAAAATTTATTAAAGCTTCCTTGATGTCTAGATCTGTGCTAGAGTGATATTTAGTCTGGGGATCATTCCATCATTTGTCCCATTACTGGTCTGTGTACTTGGAGTTAAGAGGAACGTTCTTGTATCTAATTTTTTGTTTATTCCACATGGCTTGTTTGCCTCAAGCGCTTGCGGTGTTATGTTTTGTTCACTCTTATGTATATTTGCTTACTACACCTAATACAATGTGAGAGATTAGTTGATTGGACTGGAATTTGACCTACACGAGGTTATCTCAAATGATCACTATGAAGAATGGATGATGAGTCAATATACGTATCAATCTAAAAGCATAAGATCTCAACATAAAAGCTGATCAGCAGGTTTTGTTGAAAGAATGCATTCTGAAGATCTTCCCAATGTTGCTTTATATTTTGTTTAATCGTGTAGAGAAGCAAATAAGCAGTACTTTGATGGGATTATGAATTTGTTTTTCTGTTTTGCAACATGTTGGGGAAATATAATCCACAGTTGTATGTTGAAACTTGAATGTGGCAAGACATTCTGTTTTGTGCAAGTTTACAAGGCTATACAAAAGTTTTCTAGGTTAATAAAGAGGCTTGTATGGTGGTATCCTAATGTTGTAAAAGCTTGGGTCCTGGTGCAGCTTCTTTTACCTCCTCGCTCGTCAAGTTCATTATTGCAACTTTTGTTTTTCCGGTTTTCTCCTTTTTATTTTCATTTCTTCATCTGTTTATTTCAATTTTCCTTAAAGAGGACATGGTGGATTAGAAACTGAGTTGTGCAGAATGATGTATTCTTTTGCAGGCTCCCGGAACATCACGTTGTATGCAGAAGTCTTCAGCTAGTATAGAATCTCGTGATGATTTGTAAGTCTCCATCTTTTGTCAGAAAGAACAATTTGCATTGTAATATAAATCAGTTTTTTGTTGCTTGATTTCATTTTCCAGGCGTTTGGGCTCCAGTTCAAAGAAAAGGACTATCCATTGATCCCTGCTGTATGAATGCCGCTTTCTAAAAGGGAAGGGTCTAGTTATTCTATTCATGCTGCTTATACTGTACTATAATTCGGAGCTGCTATATTTCTCCGAAATTGGCCTTGCTGCAGGAGTTATATATTTATTATCAATCCTCCGAACTTGGAATTCGTCTCGTCGTTTGTACTTAAAATTGTACCATATTATGATCTATTGGCATGTACATTTTGTATGATCTGTTTTATGGGTGCTAACAACTGTACAGAAGAAGATGATGTTTGCCTTGCAATAGCTCTGTATATAGTCTTTAGTCTCTGGCTTTATTCCATTCTTTCGTAGGTAGTTCCTGAGAACGTCGTCCCTCTTGCATAGAAACTGAATACTTTTATCTTTTGGTTTACAAAGAGGCACAAGCCGGTACTGATTCGATAATTATTTTAGGGATGTTTTACCCTCTCGAGAATATCGTCCCTGTTTTGCATAGAAACTGGATGTTAAGACTTGTTTTGCTATTTTTGGAGAAACTCCTGTACCCTCTTAATGTCCTAGCTAGAACATCTGATGTGTTGTTTATGTCAAATGTTTGATTTCTCGGATTTTCGGAACATTATAAATCATCTTTCTCGTTGTTTGTGGAATATTTTGAGTAGTTC
This sequence comes from Ehretia macrophylla, assembly GCA_037974665.1. Lineage (NCBI taxonomy): Eukaryota > Viridiplantae > Streptophyta > Magnoliopsida > Boraginales > Ehretiaceae > Ehretia > Ehretia macrophylla. Next base: position 7,367,803 of record CM075764.1, on the reverse strand, counting down.
ATTTTTTCTTGCTTCATATGAGTTTCAAGTCTTCTTATAAATCATAACTTAATTACTTCTTTCTTTATCTTTTATTTTTAACTATTAATGATTTTGTTCTAACAAAAATTATAATATTAATATAATTTAAGTTGTTTAATGGTATCATTATTATTATTTGTTCATTACTTACTGTTTTTGACTAAAAATAAAATTAGTTGATATTTTATTACTTCCACTTGATGCAAGCGTATGTCAAAATCCCTTCCTAATAAATAAATTTTTAAACGTTGCTGTACATGTTGAAAGAAGTTATACTCGGTGTTTTGTTGAAAGAGCTTGACAAAAAAAAAAAGAAAAAAATGCAGCAAACGGATTCACTCGTTGCTTGTAGCGAGTAAATGGAAGCAGTTGGGGAGGTCTCCAATTTGGCGGGATCTAATGGCTAGACTGTCGGAGCTTTAAAATGGGGTTTGATTCTGTACTTTGACTAAAAAGTCAGATTAACAACCTTTGTTAGAGTTGTTCTTAGCATTTGGCGAGGTCTCCAATTTTTGTCCATTTACTTTTGAGATCATACAACAATGGCTTGCCATTAAACTCTAATAAAATATGCTCTGAATTCTGCAAATGCATATGATTTATAGTAATGCAATCACCAAATTTTGAACTCGTTTGAATTATCTGATCAGTGTGACTCACTCTACATTTCATGTTGCATTTGGCTCTGTGGTCTTTTAGGACCCAAATCTCGACACTACGCCTACCACTTCTAACATAGTAAATTTTTCCCTCAGACTGTGATGAATGCACGTTTCCTTTTGCTTCCAACAATTCCCTAGCTACTGCCTCTAAAAATTCAAGGCCTTGTTCTGATTCAACAACGTCTTTAATCTCGTCTAGTCCAAGTCCTGAACTACTTTTCTCAAATTTCTCGCCTCTCTGTCGTGTGCCGTGCTTCACACTCAATTCTAATTCAACATCAACATCAACATCTAATGCACTGGAGCCTATTGTCCCTTCTCGTCGGCCGTTTGTGTCAGCTGCCAATTCTGCTAATGAAGATTTCCTCGATTGTTTGTCCTAGTCAAAATCCATCTGCTCCTCACAATTCTTCTTCTGCCCCATCTGCTATGTCCCATGTGCCATCCTCCTTAGCTACCTCGGCTGAGTCATCTCCAGTGGACCCCACTCCTCCCCATACTCATGTGTCTAATATTCATCCCATGGTCACAACTCACAAGGGATAGAGGTAACAATGAGTACTCGTTCTATTTAAAATTGAGTTAAAAATTCAATAACAAAAAGTTATGGAGAATACATTCAGTTTGGAGTTTTATAAGTGATAATTGATATATAAATTGATAATTTTTTATTTTAAATGTTAACATAAAAAATAAAAAATTAAAATTCAAAACTCAATTATTAATTTATTATTTAAATTTGATAATCATTTTAAGGATGTTTCACCCTCTCAAAAATATCGTAAAAAAGAATATTAAGACTTGTTTTGCTATTTCCGGAGAAACTCCTGTACCATTTTAATGTCCAAGCTGGACCAACTGATGTGTTTTTTTTATATATTCTTACTAAATAAATAAAATATATTTATTAAGTTCAATGAACACATACAAAAAGAAAAAAGAACCAATCACATTAGTCCCTTTCCTTTAGTGAATTAAGGGCATTAAGGTCCTTTAACATCATACGATTACGTGCTTAAACATGTAAGCTCCCTCAATGATCGACGTAATCAAACGAGTTTGGAGCTGACAAAATATGACATTCATGTGGTTCGAACTCGACCCACAAAAAAGATTTACCACATTTGAATCATACGAGTTTGAAGCTGACAATGAATAAATTATTCAAAACACAACAATAAATATACACAAAAAACTTACTATGAGGGTGCCATAAATTCATTTAGAACACAAAAGTTAATTTAATGCTTCCTTAAATTTGCAAGTTAAATCATAATTTAAAACTTATTATGAGGGTGCCATAAATTCAGACTTGACTCTTTTACAATTCTCTTCTATACAATTTCGTCCAATATACACACACTGATTAAATCGTTGTGTCATTAACCAAAATCAATGGACTAGCTAGATTGCTAGTTCATTACTGGATTTCTAACCATGATAAGGAAACATTTAATATTGAAATATCAACTAAATCAAATCTTTTCAATGAACTAAACTATACACACAAAGGAAAGAGTCATATATAGCAAATCATAACTCTTTAATATTATCATATAGATTCCAACTCAAATCATTATCTTGATAGGTTCCATTCCACGTTATAAAAGTATAAAAAGAAAAGCTAGCAATTCTAGGCAAAAGAGATACACAATTTAGTGGCTGTTTTCATCTAGCTGTTTGATGTAGTGAACTAATAATCATAGGTACCAAGGGTAGTGGATCAATAATACACTTATTTACAGAGAAAAGGTATACCATCTTCACAAGCAACTCGTAAAATAACATGTCGTTAACGTATCAAACTGATTTTTATTACGTTGGACGCTGCTTTCTCTCCCAAAATTTACTTTGCTTTGATACGTTGGTATGAATATCATTCAGTGAATATTGGAATACAAATTCATCATAATCTATTGAACTAGATTACATTCTAGTTGGTTGACAAAAAAATACCAAGTAAAAAAAATTAAGGTAGGTATCCATTTCCATGTATAGAACAAATCTCATGTCCAAAACAGATCATCATAAAGTGACCTTTCTAATGTGAAGAAAATCTTTCTAATGTGATTTTTCTGTAATGATGAACCAAAAACATTTTCACACTTATCAATATTTCTTGTACAAGTGGATTGCTTAAGATAGTTTAAGCCGAACTCTGTTCCATTTCTACCTTTACTCCATTCCAATATGTCAATCTCATTCTCTAACCAGTTTAAAATTGAGTGTTTGTTATTCATAAACCAACATGTAAGGAATAACAATATTTCTTAGGATTGATTGATAAACAAGTAGATCAATCTTTGATTTTTAGTTCTATTATGTTTTAATTGTCAAAGAACTACAAATTTCTTACATCAAAGGAAGTCTTCTTTGGTGGAATTTGTCAACTTATGATGCCAAAATGAGCTAATTAAAACGATGCATATGAACATTCAATGAACCATTAACTTGAACCATTTTTTGCATTATGCTAGCAAACTATTAGAGCAAGTTAAACAAATATTACGACCTTATAATTTAAACCTTACTTAGATATCCAATTAAAATTTTACAACTAATACTATGACCGATGACCCATCTTCTTCACACGGTGGAAATACTAACATTTTACCGTAACAAGCCAAATTCGAAGATTGGGCATGGTCAGTCGCATCTAAAGGGGGTGGCGTTAATATAGGTGCTATTATGAGATGCATTAATGAGCTTTTGACAACGGATTTGATAATTATTCGTGCTTTTCAATCTCTTTTTTTCTCTTTTGTATCCAAGATTTTTCGACTTCATTTCAAACGATTTTGAACCAAGGACATCGATCGCATGCATTCCATTTTTCTCATTACTTTACTACACATTACTAACAAAAATTAAATAATCAAATCCCTAAAAAGATTGAAAAAAGAACGATCACAAAATGGCAGGAAGATGGTTTTTGAAACACCAAAATAAAATAAAATACAGAATTAGCAAGATCCGGTACCTAATTTAGTTAGTTGCAAAATTGATATTTTTACTTCATTATTCATTAATCATCGGCTTTACAAATTTCATCAATAATCAAGTACTGATCAAATTTTAAATTTAAGTTCCCGCCATAGCATAATAAATCAATATTGTAGATCCCATTTGTACAGCTTCGAAATACAAAATAAAAGTTTAATATCCCGCTAAAACGAATTTCATATCATCATGAAAATTTAAATTTTCCACTCTAACGAAAATGAAGCGGAAACGAAAATATTCAATTTCAAGCCTTATAAAATTTTTACTAAATTCATTGCAGAATAAATCAAAATTGAAGATCTCGCATGTACAATGATCAAATAAATTTGAATTTTGAATTTTCACTAAAATAAATTTCTAATGCTAATGCAAAATTAATTTGTCGCCTTGACGAGAATGAAACGAAAATGAAAAATATTCAAATTCATAACATAGCGAAATTGAACATTTTTAGTATTTTATCATAAATAGAATTTATTCTAATATTACATCATAACCACTCATTTGAAATTCAAATTTCGAAAATTGGAGAGAACATGATTGTGTTGCGTAAATAATTGAGTAAAATGCGCTGTAAAAAATTTAAGCCAAACAATAGTGAAACACATTTTGATGATGTGACTTATCCCTACGAAGGCACGTGTAGGATTTTGCATATAGGTTAAGTTGCATTTAGTAAGAAAGGAAATATCACTACTTTCCATTAATACTAGCCAATGCATTAATTGAGCTGAATTTTTTTATTATATTTATTATAAGTAAGTTGCATATTATGTAAGTAGTATTTTATTATAGGTAATAATCGCATTTGTAAATTTTATGGTTCAAGTTGTTGATGATGTTACAGTAGTATTAAGGGGTATAAGAACTAAATATATTGCAAATTTATTTTGAACTGAAGAGGATGAACCATTATTTATAAAAACACATAAGAAATTAAAAATGCGTAAAATCGCATGTTCATTGCTTCCAACATTTTTTTTGGTCAAATTGCTTCAAACATTGACAAATGTTAAGTTCCTGCTTTAACCAAATGCAAGTCAATTTAATAATTCAAATTCTTGATATAGAAAAATTTAAGCCAACAACATTCAAATGCCCGCAATTGCAAATTCTAAGTATTACTTGCAGTTTTGAGAATAAAAAACTAAATAAACTAGTAGTAGTAAGTATAGAATAATATAATATATAAAATCGATAAGCTAGCCATAAAATTTATGAACACAATTTTTAATTTTTAAATGAGTTTCCTATTATGCGAAAATAACTAACTAGTATATATATATACCGGCGATTGGTACACAGTGTACCGTACACTGAACTTTTATTGCAAACGTATATAGAATTACATAAGGAATGGAATGTGACATATACATATATTCGTTTGTGGGTGGTGGGTGGTGGGTGGTGTGTGCTGGGGTAAGAGTGGGTGACCATGAATGTATAAAGAAATGAGAAAAATCAATTTAGTCCCTGAGATTTAGCATAAAGACCAAATAGGTCTCTGTAAAGTCATTTTTTTCAAAGCAATAGGGACTTGTTTGGTCTTTATACTAAATATCAGGGACTAAATTGACTTAATCCCGAAAAACGAAAAATGAAAAACAGAAAATGAAAAAAAAAACTGAAAAAATTAAAAAATAGAAAAAATACCAATTATTAAAAAACCGAAAATATAATGTGCAAAAATTTTCGATTGACTTTGTTAGCCTTCGTTATATATCAGACTTAGTCCCTTTGCTTCAGTGAATTAAGGGCATTAAGGTCCTTTAACATCACATGATTACGTGCTAAATATGTAAGGGCATCCTCAATAGAATTTTTAAATGCAAAATTTTCTTAATTTTAGTATTTTTAGAGATTTCAGTCTCTAAATATAATACTATTCATGACAAAAGTATATGGAGTCTACTACTTTTGACTTAAAAATGTCAAAATAGAGACTCAGTTTCTATTTTTTTCTATAAATTTATTGAAAAAAATAAAGATTGAGTCTCTATATTAGCATTTTTTAAGTCAAAAATAATAAACTCCACATACTTTTACCATAAATAATATTACTTTAAAAAATTAAAATTTCTAAAAATACCTAAATTAAAAAATATATATATTTTAAAAACTCTATTAAAAATAATATAACCTCCCTTAGTAATCGACGTAATCAATGCACAAGTGCGATTTCAAACACTGCGAGTTTTTAAGCCAGGGGTTCCACTGAATCTAACTTTATTTACATCTTCTAGTCCAAGTCCCAAGTCAACTAAATAGATACTTTTTTTTTGGGAAAAGGACATTTAGGTCCCTGTCTTTTGTCCCTTTTTCCACTTAGGTCCCTGAGTATTTGAAAATACCTTTCTAGGTCCTTCAAATCTAATGTCGTTAGTGGATGTGGATGAAAAAGTATCTTTAAATATGAAAGGACAAATTCACCCTTGAATAAAGCAAAAAGAAAAATAAAACCAGAAAATCCAACCCACCCACACGCAGTCACACACCAGTACTACAGCGCCTCCCCTACCAACCCCGTAGCACCTAAATCAGCATGCCAACCCCTCCGGTGAGATCTCACTCAATTCCCTACGGAGCAACCATGGTCACATGAAAAACCATTATGAGTGTCTAGGTTGAAAGTCTCACAGTTGAATTCGAGAGCTGCTTTGGCCGAGCTGGACTTCTCTGGTCCGCCTCCGAGCTAGACTTTCTTGGTCGGCTGTAGGTCCTGCACAAAGAAAGCAAAGAAAATGCGGGGTGATGATCCGGATTTTTCTCTCAGGCGTGCGAATGATTAGTATGTCCGAGCTGGTAAAGTAGTTGAGAGCAATTAATCACGAGATCCCCCAAATGAAGAGGGTTGAGCTCTATTTATATTAAGTTTGGGTATGACAGCATTTAATGCGACGCAGCTTTATGTCCAATCAGTGCTTTATGTCCCATCGGAACAGCTGGAACTGAGGTCGGGGTTAACGGGGTTAGGCCAGCCATCTAGGTTGGACATTGAGCTGAACGAGCTGCCGACGGAGCGCAGATTAGCCCATCTCTGCTCAGAAGGTCGGCTCATTTAGCTCAGCTCGAGAACCCCTCGTCAATGAGAGATCAGGTGTAAAACCTCGCTTTGCTTTTCTTGAAGGCAACTCTTCGTTGTCGATTGTCTCAGTCGATGTGGCTGGAAAACGCCACGAACAGACTGATACAAGTGATGCAGAAAAAGGGTTAGCTTTGGATCAATCAAACACCTTTCTTAGCTGGGCCAAAACTGGTAAGAGAGGAAGGAGAGATAAAGGCCCTATACAGAGTTTGTCCCATGATGCAGTCAACCATCAATTGGCCCTTGCTAATGTTGAGCCTTACCAAGAGGCAAGTCTTCCACCAAAGAAAAGAAAGTCAAGTTTTTTTTTTTTGAATAAAGAAAATCAAGTTTTTCATCAGCCATTAATGGAGATATATGAACAATTCTTCTCCAAAAAGCTCAAAAGTACTGAAAGCTATATTCTAAGTCAAAGAATCAATTCCCATAAAGTTTCAGAAAATGATAAAAGTGCAAAGGAAAAGGAAAAGGAAAAGGTTTGGCATTTATGGTAAGTGATGAATTGATGATGATGATGATAATGCAGTTGCTCGTCATAGCTGATTACACAATTTTTTCCATTGTACAAGTCCTCTGATGAAATGCAATTGCTTTTTCCAGATTCTAAATTTTCTGGATCTTGATCATATAAGTCATATGTGAATGAAATAGCCATATATATTTATACGTATGTATATATAAATTCAACAGTGAGTTGGTCTAAGTTGTTGATTGTTCCATGCTCGAACCATCATCATCGAATTTGCAGAACTTACCACAAGTTTCACGATCAGTACACTTACCATAAGCAATGTCACTGTTTGTCTGTGATGTGTGGAGGACGTGAGATCTGAGCTGACAGAGAGAGTGCACGAGGGGGGTGGGTGGTATGTGTTGAGTTTAAAAAAAAAACAAGGAAGAAAAGAAAAGAAAAAGATGGTATGAGTTTCAGCCTGCAGAGAGTTCGAGAGAGTGGGGGAGAGAGATGGAGAGGGAGAAAATGAGTGTTTACTGTTTAGGATGTCAAACGTCTGTTTTACCCCTCGAGTATTACCAAGTATTAACGCTGTTAAATTTGAAGGACTTGAGAAGGTATTTCCAAGTACTCAGGGACCTAAGTGAGAAAAGAAGAAAAAGACAGGGACCTGGATGTCCTTTTCCCCTTTTTTTTTTGGTAAAGAATACTTGGAGATAGATGCAATTGACTAGGTTACACTTTTCAATATCCTCTTCCTTCCCGTAAATAAGGCCATTAAGGTCATTTGCCCAAGGCCTACTCCGACAATGTCAAGAGGACACTATCCCTTGTGCTGTAAGTTTCATACTTAATTCCAAATTATTTAGGGTATTTTTAATAGAGTCTTTAAACAATAATTATTATTATTTTAGAGACTTTATTGATCAAAATTTATCATTAATAAAGGTCTCTAAAATACTATTTGACAATTTTTAGCAAAATAATAACATCACTCAAGTTTTGAGTCTCCAAAATAGCACCTATTCTCTATTTTCTTTAACAAATTTGTTAAAAAAATGGAAACTATACAAAAAGACAAAAATGAGTCTCCAAAAACAACAAATGTCAGATCTGAAAAAAAAAATACAAAAAAACGAGGACAAATAGCAAAAAAAAAAATTTAACAAACAGCAAAAAAATTATTAAAAAATTGTTTACTCAACAAACAGCAACAAAAAAAAGTAAACACAGAAAAAAAAAAAAAAAGCCTATGTGGTGGTGGTTTCGCCTGTGGTGGGGGGGCAGCGGAGAAGAGGGTAAGGGGTGGGATGCAGCGGGCAAGCAAAAAAAAAAAATTACAGTTGACAACAAATATAATGTCAAATCTAATGATTTTAGATCATCAGATCTGAAACCTTAAAAAAAAAAAAAAAAAATTAAACAAAAAAATTGTTAAATGCCAGATCTGACCAAAAAAAAAAAATTAAACAGCAGTGACTGTGTGCATTGGGAAAGGGAAAGGGAAAGGGAAAGGGGTGGGGTGTTGGGGGGGGGGGGGGGGGGGGGGTGTGCAGCTGGAAAATGGAATGTTTGGTGGGTGGGGGGCAGGGGCAGCAGTGATGAGGAAGGGGGATTTTTATAGTTAGGTTTATTTATTTATTTTAATTAAATTTTTTTATATATTTATTTATGGTTTGTTAAAAGGGATTTTGTAATTAAATTTTTTTAATTAGATTTTTTAATTAAGGTTTTGTATTTAGGGTTTTTTAATTAGAATTTTTTTTTAATTATAGTTTTGTATTTTATTTTATTTTATTTTTTAAAATTTTTTAGTTTAGTTTTTTTAGTTTGGTAAACTTTTTTATTTGCTTGTTTTTTTTTTGAACCGATATTGCTGCTTGTTGAAAAAATAAACTTTTCTACTTTATTTTTAGTTTAGGTTATTTTATTAATTAATTGAATAGAATAAAGAAGAAAAAACAAATATAAACGTAACACACGATAAAAAAATTAATTAATGGATAAATTTAATTAAATTTTGTTTTACATATGAAATTTTTTAATTAGAGATTTGTAATTAGTTTTTTTCATTCAATTATGTAATTAAACGTAATCTTAATTTTTTAAATGTTATGTTTGTCGCAATTTATTTATTTTTTGGTTGAAATATTCATTAAAGAAGTTGAAATAATCTAAATAACAATTAATTAGAAAAAAGTAACAAACGAAAAAAACAAATAATTAAATTATTATGTAAAACTAAAATTAACACAATATAAATACTCAATTTTATAGAAATCGTCACTGGAGATATATTTTTTTTTATCTAAATGGGTCTTTAAAATAATTTTTTTGCGTTGGCCTCTAAGTGGGTCTTTAAAATTGATTTTAGTCTTTATATGAGTCTCTAAAATAATAGATAGAGACCCATTATAAAAACTTAATTAAAAATAACCTTAGGATTGATTCTAGAAAATATGGGTGAAATTAGGACATGGGTCAAATGAAAACTAATCTTATGATGTTCGGAACCAGAGATTAAAGAGTTACGAAATGTGTATGAAGTTGGAGTGATTTTCTTTTTACAATACTCTAGTTTATTTTAAAGATTTATGCAAATATAGAGTTATAAATCTATTTTTGAATATGAACGAATCGTTATAATTCATAATTTGATATAATTTATAATTTAAAAAAATAATATTTCGATTCATAATTTAACAACTATGTACTGTACTATAAATTCGGAGCTGCTATATTTCTCCGAAATTGGCCTTGCTGCAGGAGTTATATATTTACTTTCAATCCTCGAAACTTGGAGTTCGTCTTGTCATTTGTACTTAAAATTGTACCATATTATGATGATATCAACAATGGAAGCCTGTACTTAGCAAAAAAAAAACAATGGAAGCCTGAAATTGTTCTATCTTTGCTTCCCCATATATGACCTTTTTTATTTAATTTTTAATCCCTCATCTTCAATCACTTATTACTCTGTTGCTTAATCTATATGAATTAGCATTTCTACGCGAGCTTGTTTTAGTGCCTGTAGGTGAGCATTGCTACTTTTGGACTTTTCTAATTAGTAACATCCTTGTTCCAATTTTCAGCACTTTATGGATGTCTCAAAGATACAAAACATTTCTACATCAAAAGAAATAATTTTAAAAAAAGATATAAACGTTTTTTTTAACTCTTTCAAAGCCACAAGTAGTTGAAGGAGATATAAACTATGCGCGACAGTCAGGTTGCTCGCGATCACACTTCTTCGTATTCGATTCCTCTTGAAAACCCTCTTGAGAATATCAACTGAATATTATAATATAATATAATATAATATTAGTCACGCATGCTAATAAATGAAGAGATCCAAAAAGCAGCAGAAATATGGGTAAGCTCCCAACTCTTAGTCACGCATGCTAACAGATGAAGAGACCTAAAAAGCAGCAGAAATGAAACAAAGATCAAGAGAAAAACGACAAGCAACAAGAGAAGCACGATGGGCTGAACAACAATACAAAACTAACAGTAGTGAGAAAGAAGAAAAAGGCTCCAATTCTAGTGACATGGAAAGTTATGGTCCTGTGGAGGACGAAAAAAATAACGTGGGGGAGTCTGAAGATTCTGAGGAGGACAAAAAAGATGATGGTTATTTTAATATGAAAGAACTAATATACCATTTTAAAGATAAATTTTTATCTACCCATGTTGGCAATAATTTGCTTATTGAGCTGTGTTATTCTACTAAGGACGGCTTTGTTGGGAGAATTGGACATTGGAAGATTTTGACGTTTTTAAAGCAATGATGGTGGAAATTAAGGAGTACTGTTGCTGTTTGTCTTCGTTATGCATGCTGGTAATACTGTTGCTGTTTGTGTACCTTACGCGACATGCTGGATCATTAGTTCTGTGTTCCTTTCTTTTATCTGACTGTTTATTTACATTATGCATCCTGGGTCATTAGTTTGTCACCCTGGTTCTTGGTCCTGCCTCCACTCTTCTCTTGGTGACTCCGGATGCAATTCAAGTCACCAACAAAAATCTGAGGAACCGTTGACTGGTGAACGGATTTAGCAATAAAATTCCACACTTTTCTTTTTTCTGCCTTGCTAGGATGAGCATAAATAAGGATAAGCTCCCAACTCTTAGTCGACAACGGATTGATCACAAAACTGACAAAAAAATGATCAACCTCCACAAGTAGAATATAATAAATAAATAAAAAAACACACAAACCGAACAAGGTGGTGTAAAAGATGTTCTCCCCGCCATCTCCCCCTCACTCACCGGAGAGCTATTCTCTTCACCAACGGATAATCAACCATCTGCGAGATAACCTTCCTCCTACATCTTAATAGTTATCCCTAACTTAAATTTTCTTGCCCTGTTTCTTTGACCTAATGACCCAGCATGATGCATAATATATACAAACAACCGACAGAAGAAATGAACACAGAACTAACGATCCAACATGACACATAAGGTACACAAACAACAACAGTACTACCAGCGCATAACGAAGACAAACAGCAACAGTACTCCCTTAACCCCATGTATTAAACGTGGATCTAGCATTGATTTCCATCACCATTGCTTTGAAAATGTCATAATCTTCCGATGCCCAATGTTTTCCAACAAAGTCGTTCTTAGGACATCTTTAATAGAGTTTTTAAATACAAAATTTTCTTAATTTAAATGTTTTTAGAGACGTCAGTTTTTAAAAATAACATTATTCATGACAAAAATACGTAAAATTTATCACTTTCAACTTAAAAAATGCCAAAATAAAAATCTAATCTCCTTTTTCTTTCACAAATTTATTAAAAAAAATGAAAACTGTGTCTCTATTTTAGTATTTTTTAAGTAAAAAATAATGAACGCCACGTAAATTTATCATGAATAATGTTATTTTTAAAAACTCTAATCTTTAAAAATACCCAAATTAAAAAAAATTTATATTTTAAAAACTCTATTGAAAATAACTTAGTAGAATAACACAGCTCAATTAGCAAATTATTGCCAACATAGTTAGATGACAATTCGTCCTTAGAATGATACGTTAGTTCTTCCATGTTAAAATAATCATCATCTTCTTTGTCCTCCTCAAAATCTTCAGACTCCGCCACGTCGTCTTCTTCGTCCTCCACAGGACCATACACCTCCATGTCACTAGAATTGGTGCTTTTTCTTCTTCCTTACTACTGTTATTGCCGCTTGTCGTTTTTCTCTTGATCTTTGTTTGATTTCTGCTGCTTTTTGGATCTCTTCATCTGTTAGCATGCGTGGTTGTTCAGCAGGTAAAACAACCATCACTTCTGTGATGATCTTGCCTGTTGCTATATTATTAGCAAGGTCATCCCAGTTGGTGAATCTTTGCAAACTAAATCGAGTTTCTCTCCACTCGCCCCCAGGAACGTTATGGTATAGGCGCACCATTGTTTTCTCCTCTCTCTTCTCTCTCTCTCTCTTTTTCTTTTTTGTTGTGTTGTTTCTGAGCAATGCATGAAGCTCATATATAATCCGTGGTAGGACAACGACATGAGATATGATCATCTTAAGGTCTGCAGCTACTTCCACTCTACCATGGCCATGATACTCGGAAAATGAAATTCAACTACCCAGCATGATATAAAATCTGTCTGGCAGACATGAGATATGATCATCTTAAGGTCTGCAGCTAGTTCCACTCTACCATGGCCATGATACTCGAAAAATGAAATTTAACCACCCAGCATGATATAAAATCTGTCTAGCTAATTCTAACAAGGGTTGCTATTATGGGTGTCACAGCCAACATGTATAGCAACGTTTAAAAATTTATTAATACGAGTAAGGGATTTCGACATACACTAATATTAAGTGAAGGTAATGAAATATCAACTAATTTTATTTTTAGTTGAGAACTGTAAGTATTGAAAAAATAATACAATTTAACAACTTGTATTATATAATTAATATTGCAATTTCTGTTGACGGAATCGTTAATAATTAAAAATAAGAAATAAACAAAAAAGAAGTAATTAAGTTATGATTTAGATAAAATATAAAAAGTTATTAGGGTGAAATTAAAAAGAGAGCATGAAATAGGAATATTGTTGGAATAGATAATTTGTAAAAATAGAATATAACTAATTTAACTTTATATTATGGAGAAAAATAAAGGAAACTTTGTAACAAATGATAAGTTGATAATACCTTAGCTTAATTTAGCTTAATTTTGCCATCTTTGTACTTGTTGTTTTTCTTTTTTCTTTCAAAAAGTCCAACCACAAGTTTGGTTACGATCAAGACCAACATCTTTTTATTGAACCAAAAAATCTAATGAATGGTTTAAATAGGTTAGTGTTAAATTTCAATAATACTGAATTAATCACTATTTATTAATATTGGATGAGAATATATCAATTTTTCTTATCTAACTCAATGAATGAATGTAAATTAAAACACTGAAAGTATAACAATTTTTTTTTTTTGGGTCAAAAGAAAAGTATAACAATTTGACCTAAGGCTTTGTATATAGCACAAATTGCGTTGTCAATTCAATGGCATCAATGTGGTTCATCATAGCCATCACTGTAGGGTCATCATTACCCACTGTTTTCCTTATCGTTCATAAAGATAGAGATGTCAAACCAACTTCAATTCAATGGCATCTATAGGGTTCATCATAGCCATCATTGTAGGGATATCATTACCCACTATTCTGCTTTATAAGAATAGAAAGCATGGAAAGAAGTAGCATCAAAATCTTAACCTTCTTTTTTTGGGGCAAACTTACCCTTCTCTTGTTGCATTGTTAAAAAATTACATCAGAATGTTTCAACACAAACGGCTTTAATCATGACCTCCATAACTCTGATCATAAAACCGGAAAGTAAATTGACTTAATTTGAAAAGAGTAATAAAATTTAATCTGTAACAACTCAAAAAATGAAGTCATTTTATTTTTTGATATGGAAAAACTCACTTCAGCACTTGTTATATTCCTTCAAATTTATTGCAAAATTTTCATTTACCAGTTCTGATAGTTATGTTGGAGAAACAAAGTTTGCTACTATCATGTTTTGCCTTTTCCTGCTTTTTGTTGTGCTCATGCATCCATTCAACCTTTTAATAATCATCTCATTTTATCTCTTTAGTATGAGGCGGGACACGAGCATGGTTAATGGTTTATTTCAGTTTTTTTCTAAATTTTTTAATGAGTAAATTAATAATACAGTACTAGCATAAATTTTTATTGACATGTTTTAACGTGCTACAGTGTCCAACATCAATATTAAGAAGGCCTTCTACAATGGGCATCAAGAAGCAAGAGGAGAAGGCAGTATTCAGCTCCCTTTTCTCAGTCTCACAGTCATATATTTCTGAATTTGTTTTCCAGTCACATGTTCAACGACCATTTAGCTCCACCATCACCATGAAGAGGTTCTGATCACATCCACATGTAATTCATGACACTCGACTATATATGGTAAAACGTGTACCCATGTCCATTTCATTTGGGAACGTAAGCTAGCTAGCTAGCTGTATAGCCAAAAAAAATAGGCAAAATTAAAACCTCGGCAGAGGCAAACATGCGTGCTATCAATTAACTACTTAAACATGCCTCCCCTAACCTGGTCATCTCATTATACATCCTCAGACTATCTCATTCATTGCAGTGGCATTTCGAGCTACCTATTACACTGATCGAAATGGTATATATATATAAATAAATATGTCAACCACTTACATATCTTGAATTTCAGTATATTTCTCAATGTCATAATAGCCAAAACAAATGCACCGCCACAAAATTGAATAGGGGAAGTTTAACTATAAATGTTTCTGACAATACTCGCATAGTACACATAAAATACGGTGTTAAAAAATACCAATTACTGCATTCACATAAATAAGTTATTGTGTCTTTTTTTTCTTAGTTACTGTTAAAAAGATCGTACATATAGATACATTGATAATACAATATTATTTTAACGTGGTTCGACATAGCTTACGTCCACATAATACTATTCTTTATTACTCATAAAAATTACTACAATAATCACTCCAATATACCCACCTAGAGGTATATGTGCTCTAACTCTAATATAATTTAATATGGTACACCCACCTTGTGGTGTGTGACTACTAAAATCAACCTAAGTAGCCCTATTTATGGATAATAATTGCTAATCCTTTTAGGATTAGGATTTCTATACTCTATACTAAAACTTATTTAATAGAATCCTAATCACTAATAAAATCTTAATCAAGTTTAATTACTAACATCCCCCCTTAAACTTGATTTGATTTGCTAGCAACCACGAACCACCACGATGTGATCCACTGCCATCTTCTCCAATGGTTTCTTCCCTTCATTGACGACAATTTGGTCAAGGGAGACATGCAGCAGCGGTACCATTATCAGTTTCTCTTTCCAGCAAATCTAATTGTTTGCAGATCATGATTTCAAGCTCCAATGGGTTGTCAAGCCACCAAAACCTATAGTTGCTTCTTCATTAACGAAACAACTTCGTCTTTGGCCTCGTTTTGAGTAGCGGCATATTTCTCTTTGCCGTTGCAATTCTAACATTTTTTATTTTTTATTTTTTCCTTTTATATATTTTTTTGTCTTTTTTGTTTTTTCCCCTTTTTTTCTTTTTTTTTGTTGATTTTTGATTTTTTGGTTGTGTTCTCTCTTAACTTGTAACTTTTTCTTCGCTGATCGTTTCCATCTCTTTCTTCAATAGTAGTGCTCGTTGATTTTCTTCCAGACAATCACAGTTGTCTGTCTTATTCAGCGCACTTGGGGACGCCATCTCATTTATGGTGCAACAGCGATGATGCGTAGCCATCCCTTCTCTGTTGGTCATGTTGTTATCTCTGAACTTGGAGTTGCTATTGGAACTCCATTGCTCCGGTAAGCCATTAATCTGCTAAATGGGTCGCGGCAGCAATCGTCAACAATGAGCACTACACCATGTCTCGACACAAGCTTCTTGGTTGCTTCAACGTCTTCTTTTTTGTAGTCTTCTACTTCAGTAGCGAAATACACTTCTCTTGGCGACGATAATAACCAACATGTCTATATGCAGTCTCAGGCTTTGATACCACTTTGTTGGAAGAATCGTGCACATAGATACGTTAAAAACACAATACTATTTTTACGTGGTTCGGTATAGTCTACTTCTATAGAATATTATTTTTTATTACTCGTAGAAACTTCTACAATAATGACTCTAATATACCTACCTAGAGGTATATGTATTCTAACTCTAATATAATCTAATATGGTACACCCACCTTGTGGCGTGTAACCACTAAAATCAACCTAGGTAGCTCTGTTTGTGAATAATAATTACTAATCCTTTTAGGAATAAGATTCCTATACTCTATACTAAAACTTATTTAATAGAATCCTAATCACTATTAGAATCCTAATCAAGTTTAATTACTAACATACTTTGTTGGAATATGGAAGATGCTATTTCATCGTAGAGAGAAATAAGACGGAAAAATAATATGGAGATTCTAAACAAAAACTTTATTGCTCTAATATTTGGTATGTATTTGGTATATCTACAATTGAAAGGATTGACCCCTATTTATAGATTCACAAAAATCATATGCCAATTAGGATATGATTGTAGGAAATCATTACCCACTAGAAAAAACTATCTAGTTAAAAACTAATTTAAATCTAACTAAAACTTATTTAATAGAGTTCTAATCCAAATCAAGTTTATCTTTTAACATCCCCCCTTAAACTTGATTTGACTCTCGTAATTCCGAGCAAAGCTCTAAGCTTTATGAACACGTCACTCTTGAGTGGCTTTGTAAGAATGTCTGCAACTTGATATTGAGACTTCACATACTCTATCTTCACTTCCTTTCTTGTGATGCATTCTCTGATGAAATGGTAACGTGTGTCAATGTGCTTGCTTCTTTCATGAAATACTGGATTATTGGCTAAGGCAATTGCAGACTTGTGATCAACATAGATCTCTACTGGCTTTTCTTGAGGCATCTTAAGTTCTTTCATCAAATTCCTTAACCATAGAACATGACAAACACATGAAGTAGCACCTACAGATTCACCTTCACATGTAGAAAGTGTGACAATTGGTTGCTTCTTGGAACTCCAAGTGAATGTTGTATCTCCCATGAAGAAAAGATATCCACTAGTACTCTTTCGATCATCAAAATCACCAGCCCAATCGCTGTCACTATACCCCCACAAGTTTGAAATCCTCTGAGTGGAAGTATAAAAGTCCATAATCAACAGTTCCTTTGATGTAGCGAAGTATTCTTTTGGCAGTCTTCAGATGTGTATTAGTAGGGGCCTCCATAAAGCGACTCACAAGTCCAACACCAAAAAGAATATCTGGTCTTATGCAGGTCAAGTATCTCAAGCTTCCAACCAGTTTCTTTTTCAGCGAGAGCTTTAAATTTCTTGAACTTGTAAAAAACTTCAGATTTTTCTTTTAAAAAATAAACCCAAGTCCTGCGGCTATAATCATCAATAAAAAGGATAAAATATTTATTTTTACCGTAGGAGCAAGGATTAATTGGCCCACAAATATCAGTATGGACAAGTTCTAGTGGTCTCGTTGCTCTTGATGTAGCCTCATTTGGAAAACTTTTTATAGCTTGTTTTCCAAAAAGACATCCCTCACAAATCTATTCCGGATGATTGATGGAAGGCAATCCATGCACCATATTTTTTCTTGATATTAAAGAAAGATTTTCAAAATTTATGTGCACAAATTTTAAGTGCCATAACCAAGAAACTTCTTTTACACAAACTTTAAGACATTTTACAACATCATTTTGAATATTTAATAAAAACAATCAATTTCTTGTCATAGGCACTTTTGTTATCAAAAAATTATTTTCATCTTTTATTACACAATATTTATCTTCCAATAAAATTGTGTTATTTTTCTCAAGGAGTTGACCAAGACTCAAAATATTAGTTTTTAATTTTTGCACATAATAAACTTCAGAAATAAAACGATGCCTTCCATCTTTCAAACTGATTAAAATTTTACCTTTTTCTTCCACTGAGACCATAGAGACACCTCCAAATTTAACATTGCGGTTGACAGTTTCATCGAGTTCTGCGAATATACTCCTTTGTCCAGTCATGTGATTACTTGCACCTGTATCAAGATGTCATGAAGTATCTCCTCAATCTTGTTCGTCATGATGAGTCATCAACAAGGTAATCTCTTCTTCACCTTCTTGTCTTTCAGCAAAATTCATTTTTTCGTCCACAATTTTAGGATTACTTCTACATTCATTAGCATAATGACCATATTTTTGACAATTATAACATTGAACTTGCAATTTGTCATACTTTTGTCCTGAATAATTGCCTCTTCCACGCCTAGGTTTATGCGAATTTTAATTTTTCTCTTCTTGATTAAATCCTCCTCTTCCACCATGTCCTCGTCCTCGTCCTTGGTTTTGGTCTCGGCCTCTACCACGTCCATGTACACGACCACGTCCTTTTTGGCTTCCATCATTGCCAAAGTTTTCTTCTTTCTTCAAAGCGAGATTACTTTGAAGAACTTTTTCCAAGACTTCTTGGTTCTTCTTTTTGTGTCTTTCTTTATGAGCTTATAACGAGCCCATGAGTTCATCAATAGACATGTCATCTAAATCTTTTGATTCCTCAATCGCTACAACAATATATTCATATTTTGGATGCAAAGAACGAAGGATATTTTCTACAATACGAGTATCTTTTAAATATTCTCCATATTTTTTTAGTTGGTTAGAAACCACCAAAACTCTCGAAATATAATCTGAAATAGATTCACCATTATTCATATGGAGAGATTCAAACTCACCTCTTAAAGTTTGTAAAGAACCTTTTTCACCTTGTCTACCCTTTTTGTGATTTTTGGAGAGTTTCCCATGTTTGTTTGACAGTAGTCGCGCATGAGATTTTCTCGACCATAGTTTCATCCAAACATAGGTGGATGATAGAGAGAGCTTGTTGATCCTTCTTGCAATTTTTCACCAATGCGTCTTTTTGATTTTGACTCAAAACTTCATCTTCGTTAGGTTCTACGTTGCCTTTCTCTACAATCTCCCAAACATCTTGTGAGCTAAGGAGAGTCTTCACACGAATAGACCAATTATCATAATCGTCCTTAGTGAGGCGAGGAAATTGAAAATGAAACATACTATTCCCTATCATCTTTACCTAGCTCTGATACCACTTTGTTGGAATATGGAAGATGCTATTTTATCGTAGAGAAAAATAAGACGGAAAAATAATATAGAGATTCTAAACAAAAACTTTATTGCACTAATACTTGGTATGTATTTGGTATATCTACAATTGAAATGATTAACCCCTATTTATAGATTCTCAAAAATCATATGCTAATTAAGATATAATTGTAGGAAACTATTACCCATTAAAAAAAATTATTTAATCAAAAACTAATTTAAATCTAACTAGAATTTATTTAATAAAATCCTAATCCAAATTAAATTTATCTTCTAACAGTGACATACATCTGCAGTAAAATACTCTAGCTCTAGTTGCAATTAATGAAAATCATTGTTAGATCAAATTTAAAACTTTTACAGCCACGACAGAACTGTGTACCAATAAATGGCCTGAATTTTACGTATTTTGCTGAAGGACATGAGATATGATCACCTCAATGGTCTGCTGTTAGTTCCACAGTAAATTAAGTCAGTTTAGCTGGCTACCATGGCTGTGATGCTCTGAAAATGAAAGTTAACCACCCAGCATGATATAATTTAGGTCATTTTCAAATAGTTGCGACTGCTGCGTGGTTAAGTTCATGCATAAGAACCATGAGGTTATGGGTTCAATTCTATATAACGTGAACTGATTTATTATATTTTGGTTGCTTACCTCGTTAGAAGGTAAATTTATACTTTTATTCCAAGTTCTAAGATAGCTTAGTGGGTTTAATGACTAAGTAGAAAGGCGAAGGCGCAGGTTCGAGTCTTTGTAGGCAAATTAGGTGTATTAAATTAAGTTTGCCTACACTTGTAAAAATATATTAAAAATAATAAATAATACGACAAACATCTCTCTAACAACTCTATTACAAACATATATATGTCAATAATAATTATTTTTTATATTTTTATTCTAACGTACCAACTAAATAACCACAAAAATTATGACAAATACGTGATAAATGAGGTGAGATTTAATATTTCTCATAAAGTATATATACGTTGTTAGTGGACTATTCAAATTTTTATGTAGTAATTGATTAGCAAAAACTAATTTTTTTAATGATATACCATATCGTAGAAGGAAATCATTTTTCCTGAAAGTATAAACCGGTCAAAAATTTTTCATGAGTGCTAAAGGAACAAATCAATTGTATTATTGTATATTAACAATGACAACTAACGGGTAGACCTCCGACAAAACGAAAAAAAAAATGGGGTCAAAATCTTCTATTTTTCCCATCGCATTATCTCAAATTGACTTTATCATTCCATCCTCTCACTATTTTTCAACTTCTCAGTAGGATCAATCCGATGAATTAACTGAAATCTGAATGCTCTTGTAATGCATGTCAAAATGGTTTTCTGAAAATTAATGGGGCAAAACATGTCCAACTAATTAGTCATATGTGGCTTCCCCTACATGCTATTTGATAGCTAGGGACTATGTTAAAACGACTTGGATAATCCTCTCATGTCAAAAATTAAACATTATGAGAAACTTTCAATAGCGGTGAATTATTTATATATTATTTTAGTATAATTGCATATAAATATATGAATAATTCACAATTATTAGATTTTCTCTCTCTCTTAATATTATTTGATACGAGAGGATTTCAATTGAAGGTTTAACATAACTAATAATTTAAATTTCAAAAACTATTCACTTACCTATTGATGTTTTATTTGTACTGCGTTTGCACCATTAGCTATATTCCATATTCAATATATATCATAGGAAGATGGAAGATCGTAGTATTCAAGCCTTTTGTTATATCATAATTTGAAGCCCAAGTTTGACCATTAGATAGACCAGTGACTCATTGGTAGAAGTAAGTTGACTAAAGTTTTTTTTTTTTGCTAAGGTAAGCAAAGCTAATTAGCAAAATAAAACTCGAATAAAATGTACAATCAGTAATATTTGGGCCTGTGGATTGCATGGTTAGCCTGGGTTGATTTTGGCCACTAATTTTGTGTTTGGCGGTATCTGTCCATAGCACTCAGTTTGTAGGCTTGGGTCTTTCTTCCTTGGGCTTAGTGGGGTTTGTATTATTTGGGTTATTGGGTTGTGTTGTGTTGGGCTAAACCTTACAAAGATATAAGGTTACATCACTAGACTTTTCTACACACACATTACTCACACATCCATACATATGTATATACGTACACAGAAGCACACACAAACCTTACACACGCATAAATATAGCCAATCTAAACACACATCCACACATATATATACAGACGCACACACTTACTCTGATGAGAAAAATAAAATAAAATGAAAGAGCTTAGGGGCGAGACGGGTGTTGGAAATACTTTTTAGGTAACGGGATGGAACATGGGGATAAGCCTCCTCGTCCCATTGCTATCCCTACATCTAATATTCTTCATCTGGATGAAATTGGGTACGTATAACTTATAAGTAGGAGGAAGAAAACATAAATGAAGCCACTTAGACTAACTTAGGACGTAGGTACTTATAAGCACACTATAATTGTTGACTCTTTTAAAATGCTTAAAAGCTTTGAATTAGTTGTGTAGTCTAGCTACGTATAGATGATAGAAATAGTTCCTTAAATATATTAAATGTCTGATTTTGGTATTGAAAAACTAGCTCTTCTTTTGCAGTTCATTTTTTTTTTTTTTTTGTTTCTTTTGCAACTTTTAGTCCATAACAATCGAAGCTGCTTTACGTAATCTTTTAACAAATTTGGTCCTATCGATCAATATTACTTCTATGCAAGACATGGTGATGATGCAACACTTTTGATATAAGTTTTAAAACTGAAACGCAAAAAATATTTATGGAGTAAACTTGAAATTTTACTATAGTTGAGGGACTATTCTTTTTTTTTCTTTTTTGGCTAAGGTAAACAAGTGATTTATTAATAGACAAAAACGAAAATACACTCAAACAAAAACAACATATCCATCAAGATGAGATCTTTTTATCTCTATTCCAACTCCTATATATGGATCTGTTCAAAATAGTATTTTTAAACTTTTTACATATATAAAGTCTATTCCTAACATCAAAACAAATACGTTGAAGTAATTGTTCTTCTGTATATACTTCTTCTTGGTGTGTCCTTTGATTCCTTTCACCCCAAATATGATAAACAATAGCTCCCATAAACAATTTGATTATGGTCGTTTGAAGGGAGGTACTATCACAATTCTGGGTGACCCAAGAAGTAAAGTGATCCCAGCTATGGAAGTAAAAAGGAGTTTTGGACCATTGCATCTCTTTTTTCCATATCTTTCTACTAAAGCAATAGTCAAATAAAAGATGGTCTCTACTCTCAATACATTGACGACAAAAAATACATAATGGGTCAACTTGTAATCCCCATTCAATTAGTCTGCTCTTCGTTGGATTCTTATCCTGCCAGAATAACCAAAAGACAAAAAACATGCTTTGGAATTGCATGCTTGAACCAAATAGAATAATGCCAACAAACAGTGTCATCCCTATTGCGCAAGAGTTCCCACGCAAAGACTGCAAAGTGCACTGAGAAACCATTTGGATCTCCAAGCCAAGTACAGTGGTCTGATTGGGAGCAAATAGGTTGGACAGAATCAATGGTGTTAACAATGATTCTATTGGCCAATTCCAGTAATTATTATCAATAAAGTCAGCCACTTTTGCATAAATTGAGCACCCAGTATTGACAATTGCATCTACTCCAAAAACATCAATAAGTATGCCGAGGGGATGCCAATTATCCAGCCAAAAATAGATCTCCAACCCATTGCCAATTCTAAAGAAAGTAAGCTGTTACAAGCTCTCTCTAACCTTTAACATTTTCTGCCAATACCATGCAGTATCTTTAGAAGTTTTAATCTCCCATAACCCATTCCTTTGAAGATGGTACACAAAAATTCAACGTACCCAAATCGAGTCATATTTAACTCTAATCTGCTAGAGAAGTTTCATAACTGCTGCAAAATTGGTAACAGTAAGATCTTTAATGCCTAAATCCCCTTCTTTCTTGGGAAGACAGACTCTTTTCCAAGCCACACGAGCCCTTATTGTTGGAAAATATACATGACAATTAAAATAATTGCGCAGCGGAAATAAATCATGTATCCGTTCATGTTTAATTATACAAATTTAAATCAGATAATAATTTAATCTAATTAAACTAAATCTGTAATAGTTCTAGGATTACTTTTTGAAGCGTAGTTCGATATAGAATCTGAATCAAGCTCCCACGTGTGAAGCCTCCAAGATTGATCCACACAGAATCTGCACTTGTTAATTGAATTTCTACCCCCACTAGGTTTCTAGAGAAATCCTATATATTTTCTGACTGATAAATTGTGCTAGCTATTGTCTGTTAGAATGCTGCAATATATAGGAGACACGTCATGACCTAGGGTCATATGTGGACTGGACTAAAATAACCAATCTTGAGTTCTATAATAATCAGATCACCATTTAATTACTACGAGCTCAATTAAATTAATATTTAGAACAATCTTAAATTTAATTTAATCTTTTCTCTAATCCAATTAATCTGCAAATTCCATTTGTGTGTGACCTCTCGGGTTCATAATTAATCGGCAGCGAATAATTAATTCCTCTAATTAATTAAATTAAAACTATTTCTAATTAATTCACAAATCGTGAGTGACACGTAACAATGTAACATGATTACCCAATTAAAGATGAAGTGCAAGTATGCGAATCCAAATAGTAATTTATCTGCAATCAAATCCTACTGTCTCAATTATCCCGATCGAGCCAGAGTCATGGATTGCATCGTCAAACTCTCTTACTCGACCATATGCCAAAATCCAATTAATTAGTGACTAATGAATAATTAGTGAAACGACTTCCACTATTCTACCTTGGCCAATGATTTCAAGTCACTCAATTAATCAGATTGCATAGGACACCCAATTGACAATTTCCGTATCTACACATACATTTCTGCATGACGGAATAAATCACAACCACTGAATACATTGTCTAATCTATGATTAGGATTAGCTTATTTGCACCAGCAAATCATGACATTCGTAATAATGAGATAATCGTAGTGTCTCAGGTCTGAAGATTAATCGCATAATTACATGATACAACGAATTATTGACAATCCATGTAATTCGTTGTATCGGTGGTCAAGTCCAGTTATTTATTCACAATAAGTACTTATACATCCACTAAAACGATATGAAACAAATCGCGCAAACCAATATCTCATATAATTTGGTTAGTAGACTGTAATCCAATCTATCCGGATAAACTAACGCCCAATTAGTTTATCCTATGATCGGGGATAACTTTTAGAATATATTAGTAATATAGATTCCGTCACTCATATCCTTACTCTTAAGGATGGAATCTATAAATAGTATTCTAAGGATTTTATTTATTTAATCAAAATATTTATAATAAATAAATAAACTACTCATATTAAATTAATTAATAAATTAAATAACACATTATCCATAATTCTAAAATATAATTTATTAGCTTTTGGGCATTATCCCTAACACTTCTACCATTCCCTTCGCAACCTGACCATAAGAACGCCGAGAGTTTCCTCTCAATTTCTTTCACAACAGTACTAGGCAGCACAAGAATTCTAGCCCAGTAGGGTTGAATGTTTGTCAAAACAGAATCAATAAGTTGTTTTCTCCCTGCATAGGAAAGCCATTTCAATGCCCAACATTCAATTCTACACATGATTTTCTCAATGAGACACCTGCAATCATTGATATGTAGCTGACTTGTAAGGGACTACTCTTATACCTTACCTTGTTTATTAATTATGTTTGTTAATCAACTTCAAATATTATAGAAAGAGTAATGCTAGATGTTATTTTTTTTTATCACCTAATTGTCACATCCTATTTAGCATGTCAGCTAGATAGATTTATTAGTATTCTCTCTCCAATCTTATTAACTTTATTTAATTTTTCTCTCTTATTTTTTCTTTTTTCTTTCCTTAATCAAAGTTTTCTTTCTTCTTTTATTTTTCTTTCCTTAATGACGTGTTGATGTAATGTAAAAGGAAATAGAAGAAGACCGCAACAATAAAATTTTATACGGGACAACAACAATACCACAAAATAGCAAATTAATAATACGTAACAACTTTGAGAATCTCAATTTTTTGTATGTTTTTCTCTATTAGTTGCATAATATTACATATTGTCAGGGTTCGAAATAGTTTTTAATGGTTACAAATGAATCATAAGAGATCCATCCAAGATTAAAATTTTCCTTCTATTCCAACTGCCAAGGGCCACGCTTCTTTACTTTTCCAGGAAAAAAAATAATTTGCTTTCAACTCACAAATGCAGAAATAAAAAAAGTGTAAACAAAACTTTTTATAAATAACAAAAATATTAAAGATGATTCAAGTTGTGCCACTGCGAGTTTCTTGTCTTGCTATACGTAAGTGTACGCATGTATGTTGAAAAAAAAAATGGAGTAAACCTGTAAGGTTAAACAAAAGAGAGAGAAGAGAGGAAAGGAAATTGATTAAGGAAAGAAAAAAAGAAAAACAAGAGAGAGAGAGAGAGATATGAAAAAAATTAATAAAAGGATAGATAAAAATTAAATGAAAATAATAAGAATGAGGAGAGAATAAAAATAAATCTATCTAGTTGGCA
This sequence comes from Ehretia macrophylla, assembly GCA_037974665.1. Lineage (NCBI taxonomy): Eukaryota > Viridiplantae > Streptophyta > Magnoliopsida > Boraginales > Ehretiaceae > Ehretia > Ehretia macrophylla. Next base: position 7,341,753 of record CM075764.1, on the reverse strand, counting down.
TGATAACTAAGTATGCCAATTAGAAAGTAACAATTGAATAATAAAAAAAAGACAACGTCTACCATTACTCTTCTAGAAAGCATATTCATGTACAACTAGCTAGTCCAACAAATATATGACAAGTTTTATAAGTTTCTTTTGACTTCGAAGAAAAGTAAATTTATTTTTGTATGACGATATAGGAGGAGAGAAGGTAAATAGAAGGCAACGTATGTTTGCCCTTTTTAAAGAGAAAAAAAAGTAATAAAATTGGGTTTGTGCTGTTAATGCTTGAAACAATGGTAACCCAACAAGGCAACGTATGTTGTCCTATGCTCTCTTCCTCTAAATAAGATCCTGAATTGTAAACCCTAACCCATATCTGACCCCTAGTCAAACATTCATCTACAACTATTATGATGTTCAACATTAGTGTAAAATATAATATAATAATAATTTATAAGTTATTTTTGTGTGTCTAAATAATAACTCAGATTATTTATTTTGAATCAATAAATTTAAAATTCAAAATAATTACTTAATTTTTTAGTTTATAATATCAATCTTGTTTATACACTCAAAATTTTGACTCCAAAACACAACTGTTATTTTTCAATGGTTGCAATCCTTTGCAAAGAGCTTGAATCTTAACTATTTGTTCCTTTGATAAGCACACTAGAAAGAACACTAGGTGAAGGTATGCTACATCAGTAAACCTTTAAGAAATATTTCGTCCCTCTTATAATTTTTCAAAATAGTGAGGAAGTAAAAGTACTTTTTTTTCCAAAAAATTGACTCAATAAAAAACTTGTGATTCAATCTGTATACTTATTAATTAAGTAATATATACGTGATACTCTGAATATTATTGCAATAGATGCTTGCAGTACCCGATCCATGGCCTAAAGGGGCTGTCAGGTAAAATCATTTTTTTGTATATACTAACTAACAATTGCATCAGAAGTTTTTCTTCTTCTCCCCATAACCAAGGACCACAGTATGTCCCCAAAAAAAGAAAAAGAAAAAAAGACCACAGTAACATTGCTCTCGACCACTCTATCAAAATATGCATTGCCATATGGTCAAAAGTCAAAATGCCTCCGCAAAAGCCCATCACCACCAGGCCCAACAAGACAATCAATCACACACAACTCACTTGATCAAACCCACAATCACAAAAGGCTTAAACTTTCATAGTACAACCTGTCACGCTAGAAATTTCTCTGCAATTTTCCAAACCTTTCTGACCCCAAAAAGAAAGAAAAAAAAAAAAAAAAATCCAGCTAAGTTCTTACCACTCTTAGCATAATTATATATATATAACCAGAATCACACCCAATGTCCTAATTCACACACAACGGATGGAAAACGGAGGCGGTGTAAGGCACGGGAAGATCAGCGCGGAGGATGTGATATCAAAGCTTAAGGACGACGGCGATTTCGATAGGCTCCGTCTCAAGATTATCCGCAAGCTTAAAGAAAACGTCTGTTGCTCATACGAATTTAATTATATACTTTCCTAGGGTTTTTACTTAACACGAAACGCACACACGCACACACATATGAAACTAGAAGAAAAATTTGTTATTTTTATGATTTTTGCTTCTATGTGTGATTTCGAAAATACTTGCATATACGTGGTTTATGGCATAATATTTGCAACTTTTTTTTTTTGGTAATTCATGACAATGTGGAGCTTTTTCTTTGCTATGAGATAAGTGTAATTCAAGTTTGAATTACTTTATTTAGGTTCATAACATTCCTTCTGTAGCTTTAGAAAATGAGCACTGCTAGAATTGAGTATGCTAGGTAACTTTGAAATTGAGCATTGAAAAACTTTTATGCAACTTGTTTATTAGTAATTCGAAAAAATGAGAAGGATATATTAATAAAGAGAATGTAAAGATAAGTAGCGAAAATTTATAAGCGCACAAGTGTCTGCATACAAATATAAGTGAATCTGTTAGTTTGTGAGATGAGATTGCTTTTGTGGAGTAAAGATGTAATTAGTACATCCGAAAGCGGCTGTAGATGACAAATGAAGCATTAAAGACGTTACTGAAAATAATATTGATCTGCAAGTTTAAGTGATATGGAATTGATGATAAAGTGAATGATAACATAAAAATAAGTAGCGAATATGTATACTCATAGTTTCTGCATTCGGGTACGAGCGATAATTAGTTAGTTTGCAAGATAAGGATATTTGTATGGAATAAAGGTCTAATTACATAAGAAAAAAGTAGCTGTAGACAACGTAATGAATGATTAAAAAAGGTTGATCTGGGGTGTTTTCCTCTTCTTCAAGTTATGAAATATAACTTAATATAGGCTGTATTATTTTTTCTGTATTTTCTTTTTTTCTTTTCTTGACCTCTTTTGCTAGGATTTACAATGCAGGCAGAGAAGGAAGGTTTAAACTTAAATTAGGGATGAAAAATGAGTATGCAGGTCGCTCTGCAACCGTAAAGAAACTTTGATATGAAAAGAAAACTGCCTTCCGAAATTGCTAGAAGTTAGTTTTGGTGAAGGAATGCGGTATCTATTGACTTATGCTGTCCCTTTCCTCCCTTCAAATATGTATATAGAGGATGAAGAAGGATAACGATATTGGAAATGTATGTCATGTTTATGGCATAAACAAGGGTTCCTCAGGGAAGATTTATGATGATACAATACTTTGCATGATTTAGAATAAATCTTCATAAAGGTTGATCTTCTTTATGTGCCATATCTTTTTGGAATTGGACTTTTGGATCTGTTTTATTAGTAAAAGCACCATTCAACATGCACATTTTATATATGCTATTTCTGAATGTTTATGTTGTGATCTTCAGATAATTTAAAGTAAATTCTCATCCATTTTTTCCAAATATGGAATATATTGCAGGAAGAGTTGCGGAAAAACATTATATCGAAAGTGAAGCAATCTGCTGTACTTAATCGTCCAGGTGTTGAAAATATGAAACCCCGGCAGCTTTCTGATGCCATACATCAAGAAGTTGGGTAGGTCATTTTTTAAGCATTGGAGTTTTACTTATTGTATAATAAATTACATACGGTTGCATACTAGACATAAATGTGGTTATTCATATTTGCACTACAGTGATGAAATGTCATGACAATGGGACACAAGTTACTTTTGCACACCATTTGTGGGACAAATCATATTTTACATTTTAAACTAACCAAATTGTTTTTATGAGTTAATCTCAGGGAAAAAGTCACGAGCCAAATTTCTGATAGCATCTGGGATATCATACGATCTGGTGATGGCATGAAAAGTGAAATAACAGAAACTGTACAATCAGTTTACAATAAGTTATTAAACCCAAAGGGAAATGAAGGTGGTGAATCCTCCTCTTTTGCAGACTTCATGCCAGTTCAGAGAGCACTTGAAACTAATGGATCTATTGCTGCTCCAGCAACTGAAATTGATGGCACATCTTCTGATAATGAACCAAATGAACCACCTGGCTTTGCTCTATCTGAGCTACGTCAAAATGACAATAGCAACCGTGGGGAGCAACTGAAGGAGCAGGTAGGAATTCTTGTGCCGCAAGATGGTAAAGTACAGGAAGATCACAAAGGAGAGATTCACTTTGCACCTGATACGTCGAAGCTTGACGATGTTGAGATAAGTGCACCACCTAAGTTTTCTGGAGTTATTGAGCATAAGCAGCCATATGATGAAAACGATGAAGATCCTGATGTGCCTCCTGGATTTGGTTGATGAGTAGTCATGCAGTTCTCTATAGGTCCTTCACAAATTCTTGGTGACTGACCACATGCAGATAATGAAGAACCATAAGATTGAATTACCTAAGATGTCTGTGCCGATAAGAAATCGTGGAGCCACCCATTAATAGTAATAGAACTTTGCGCAAAGTTTCCTCCCGTGATATGAGTTACTACCCCTTGATCGCTTATACTGCCCCAATGACTGCATTTTCCAACTGAAATAATATTACTACCGAAATTGCATTGTATATCCAGAATAGTCCTAATAAGACGTGATCCCAAGCCGATACTTGACACGTACCGGGGCCACAATTTTTACTCTGCGACATAGCTGGAGCATATCGTTTCAGCTTTAAAGGCCCATGCTTAACTTTGGCAGTCCAAACAGGAGTTCACATCTTCTATGATCTAAGGTTAGATGAAATGGTGTTTGCTGACACCTTTTGCCTAGATCATTTGTTTATTGGAATGTTGTACTGATATGCTATCAAAATATTATGCCTACAAATCTGATACCTTCTTCTCTTTAGAAACTTTGCCTTCTATTGGATTTATGCCATAATATCAAAATTTCGCACCATTACTTCAATTGTAATTCACTTCTATTTACTTATCTGCTCTTTTCACTTCCTTGTTTAAGTTGCATTTATGTAATTTCTTCTTTTCTGGTGTCAGAACTCAGTAGCCTCTATTTACAGTCCTAGTCTTGCTGAGTTGAGCTCCTTTTGAGAGTTTTAGCCAGCTCCCCCATTTCGGTGCAATCGTAGAATTCATTTGTGTCTACTACAAAATTGCCAATAGTTATGTCTTCATGATTTTTATGCTTAAAGGATGGGATCCTTTTATTTGTAGGGTGAAAATGTATCATTCTTTGAAGCAACTGTGAGAAAGGAGGCTTCATGAGAAAGGTGAAGTGATAAAAGGATCATTTGTTCTGCTCATTGGCTTTTATCCTTCCTAAAAATCTAAATATCTTAACACGAGTAATAACTATTGACTTGTTCATTTTGATATACATCATTGTACCATTGCTTCATAACTTGGTGTGGATGTCCACTCTCCTTCCTTTTTGTTTTTTTGTTAGTGGAAATAAACTTTGATGATCAAATAAGGAAGAACACTGATGTATAAGGTTTGAACAGGACGCTTAAATGATTCATTGTATAATGTAAATTTTTATTTTGGAAGCCTTGATAAAAGAAATAACTGATTTGATGTATTGAGGTGTAGAACGTGGAAAACGATAACATAACTCTTTCAATAATGCCTCATTCTTGTTTTGTTTGGGCTGACAACAGTAATTATAAATGATGGTCAAGTAATAGATGGATAAATACATAACTAAATAGATAACATATTGATGATTAAATAGATAACTACATAATTTTTTTTTTTTGAAAGGTGAATCTTTCCCCCCCATACCCCCTCCCCCGCCCCCCACCTCGCCCTTTGCCCCCCAACTCCCCACCCCCCGAATTGAACCTTGGACTTTCCAAGTCCTGGGTGATAGCCCTTACCACTGGGCTATCACTCAATTCTCTAGATAACTACATAAATGAGTAGCAGTAGTAATTGAAAATGCTAAGCATAGCGTAGCAGAACATGCAACTCTTAACTGAGCTCAGCCTGTTAGGTTTACCAATCTCCATTTGTAACAGCTTTTTCTTTTTTGCTTTTTGTCTGTACCATGGAAGAGAAGATCAGATAGGTGGTCTGAGTTAAGTCTAGAGCATGTATTAAAATAAGCCAATTTTCTTTTAAGGGTAGATTAAAAGTACACTAGAGCTACGACTTGTGTGGTACGAAAGAACGATTCCACTTGCCAACTAAGCCTAGATTTCTGCGTTAGTTGAATTTAACAGCTATTACACTCCTAACAACATGTTTAGTGGAAACCCATTCCAAGTACCCTTGAGAGAACTTGCTGGTTGTCTCATTGTTGCGACTGAATTGCACATAATATGTTATTTTCTGGTTTACCTTCGAGAAATAAAGCTTATCAGGCTTGACACTAATATCTACTCCTTGTGGTGCGACACTCCTGAGAGCATAAGATGATGATGGGTTGCCAACATTTGTGACTATCCTTGAAAATGTTTGAGCTGGTCCGAGGATGATAGAGAATGAAGGATAGTTCAATTCGCCTTCACGTTTTGTCGATGCTTTTGAGCAGTTAATTGACCTGTGGGCAATAATCCCCACTTCCTCATCTGTGTAGCCCAAGCCGCACAAGTATGGGATGTAATCATCGGGTTGGATGTCATAAATAAGTCCAGGATCATTTGCCTTTGATGGATTGACATGGCCAGCACCAGTTGCAAAAACATCTGCTGGATGAAGTGTTTGATCAACAATTGGCGTACCTTTGACATTCAATAAATCAGCTGTGGTCATTATTGCGGATTTGATGGCAGCCGGAGACCATGAAGGGTGAGAACTTTTAAGCAAAGCTGCAACTCCAGCGAGGTGAGGGCATGACATTGATGTGCCAGACATTACATTAAATGTCAATTTATTGTTGATGTTGTCGTCTAGAGGGAATGGCCATGCTGCTAGAATATTTACTCCAGGTCCGATAATGTCTGGTTTCAAGATCCCTGGGCTTGCTAGGTTGGGTCCTCTCGAGGAAAAGGAAGTAATTACAGGTGCCAATGGATCCCCAATACTGTCCCTTGAAATAAGATTGCTGCTTGAGGGATTTTTGTTGAATTGATGTAGGCCTTGATTTTCAGTCCACTGGCATAGCTTACATGTATTGCTGGGAGGACATGAGCATCAGCTATAATGCTAAAGGCTTCAGTTTCTTGGTTCATAAGTATCATTGCTGCACCTCCGGCATTTTTCACTTCCTGTCCTTTAGCAATCCTTGCAATCCCTCCTCCTCGCTCACACAAAACCACCTTTCCTTTGACATCTGTACCATTCAAGGACCCCTCAGCACACAATGAAGAGTTTGGTTTGCCATTAGAACCTGCATAAATCAGAGGCATCAGTGTCGGAGGGAAATCTTTTGGCTGGAACAGGGTTTCACCATCAAATTCCTCTCCATTTCCATTTTTTGCTGTGGCTTTGATGCTTCTATCTATTGTGCTGGCTCCAACAGTCAGAATCCAGGGGGCTTCATTTGATATAGTTTCATAAGCAGGGCCGAAATTTCCTGCTGAACAATTTACAAGTATTCCTTTCTGAATGGCTGAAAATGAGCTTATTGCAATATTGTCTTTATAGAATGGAACTGATTCTTCTCCAAGGGAGATGGATAGTACGTCAACACCATCTTCAACAGCGGCATCAAGTCCTGCTAATATATCACTTTCGGGGCAATCCGGTCCAAAGCAAACTTTATACATAGCTACATGAGCATCAGGTGCAAGTCCAACTGCTGTGCCATAAGCATTTCCCAGTGCACTGGCATTTCTTACAAAACCACCAGCTGCAGTACTTGCTGTATGTGTCCCATGCCCATCATCATCCAATGGCGGTTCTGTTTTCAATCCTTTTGCTGTGGCTGCCATGTTGAATGACCTTGCACCAATGAGTTTGTTGTTACAGTCTGATGCATTGAATTCGCACTTCCCTTTCCATTTAGCAGGAGGAGGTGACATCCCTTTATCACTAAATGAAGGGTGGCTAGGTAATACTCCAGTATCCAGTACTCCAATAATGACGCCCTTCCCGAAATTTGATAGTTTCCAGAATCCTGTTTCGGGATGTAATCCCAAGAAGAGGGGGGAATGAGTTGTTTGTGGATGCAATATCCTTTCTGGATGTGCCGAAATAAAGCCATTCTTCTCTTTCATAGCTTGCACTTCGTCTTCAGTGAGTCTTGCTGCAAAGCCGCTGATGATATTTTGGTACTGAGTAAAGGAATTGTTGCTCTTCGTTAGAAGCTGCAGTCGTAATAGGTAAGAACGATCGATGATAGCTCTTTGTATCGTCAGATTGGGAGGAAAGACGCCCCTCTTGTTGCTTTACATGAACAATGTATGTTTTCAACTCGCTATCTCGAGTTTTCTCAATCAAAGACGGATTTTCAGCTCCTGTAGCAAGTTGAGTAAAACAGTAAAGGAGGGTGGCTAGAATACAAAATGTAAGAGTATTCATATTTGGATTGAAATTTGAAAGTTTTGTGTTCTGCAATAGATTGTTGCAGCAATGTATATACTGGGCTGCTAAGAAGGAAAAGCCGGCAATGACTGAAAGCTTTGCTAGTCTTTTGGCAAAAATTACATGTTATTTTGTCTTGCCGTGCCTTTTGGCTTTTGGTGCTTCAACTTGCAACTATGGTGATACATATTTTTCAATATTATATGTAACCATTTTGTGCTTGCTGACACCACCCATGGTCGCCTCTAGATTCTCTTTCAGGTTTGTGACAATGGGAAGCTAACCTTATATTTTTGTGTAGAAGGTATAATACGTTAAATAATGACGGAACTTTATAAAAAAAAAAAATCTGGAACACTAAAAACATTTCTCCCGATCGTACCCATGCAAGAATTTAATGTTTATGTGGTCTCTCAGGCCTGCTTTGCAACTTGCTTTGAGCTCGTAAAGTTTGACCAATGTGATAATAGCATCAGAATGAGTAAGAGTTGTTAAAAAGCTATAAAAATATGAATGTTAGACTTGGTCAGTAGAGCATGAGACGACATGCAATTTCACTATCTTGTTCCATGTTTGATGCTAATCAATGAATTGTCACATTTGTTGCTCAGAAGGAATTTTTTAATGAGGCCCCCTAGTTGCTGCTTCACTAGTGCAAGTGCTACGCATTTCTTTCTTTACGAGTTTTAAGTAATCAACAATATAAATATCTTTTTTATAACGAAGAATACTACTTAAAATCCTTTGAACTCACATTAGAGTTCAAATATCAGAATTCATGATCTCGTTTAAAAGATGTATGATCTAAGTTTGTTATGCACAAAACTTACTGGGATGGACTCTAAAAGAATTACTTCTTGACTCATTCAAAGTTGGAATTACAGAGAGAAATCGGATTCCCTGGTCTTGGTATGTCCTAGGAATGTATTTCTATCACATGTATTTCATTTTTCCTTTCTTTTTAAATATTGGTTTCCAATTATTAACCTTTTTTTTGGTCGGAGATTATTAGCCATTTCATCACGATGACATAGATACCTTCCTGCTCGATTTCCTGACCTTCCAAATAGAAGTTGATGGAATAGTTGCAACAAATTAAAAGAATTAATTTTCCAGTTAAATGCAATTCCAGACTGCACTATAAATTCTCTGAAACGATGGAAGAGAGTCTACTATACTTTGAAGTGCATAGAAACAAGCTGCCGAATGTTTGCCTGATCTTGATTGGTCTTTTAATGTACTTTACTGCTCTACCTAAAGTTCTCGATATCCATCCTAAATAAACTCTGTGATATATATCTCTTGTTTATCTTAATATAATTTATCTTTTCTAAACGATAAATAAATAAAAAATTAAGACTTGTCTTCTAGAGTTCTTATTCTAAAAACTATAAAAATCTTATTGATGACATTTTTTGATATGTACATGGACCCCTCTTGAATCAAAAAAAAAAAGTAGACGAGAGGTTCATTAGTTATACTATTGTCCGTGTAACTTGCAGAATTTTGGAATGTGAAAAAACTTCTTCCATAAGCATAGACCAGTTCTCTCTATAAATCATCCTCTCATTCTCAATAATGCTATATATATTTAAGGCGTCAAATATATATCAAGTTTATTTTGTTCTATATGTTAATTAGTCAATGGGTAAAAATTATTTTAGTCCCTGAGGTTTGGTATAAAATTCAAACTAGTCTTTGAGGTTTGTAAAAAGACCAAATAGGTCCCTCCAATTATTTATGACTTAATAGTCAAATATTTGACCAAGTAAAAAGACTTAAATGCCCTTGCTTTAGTGGTTGGAGATTTGGAGGGAAGGAAAAAAAAAATTAAGACCATGCAACAAGTACAACTATTTAAGCACCCAAGTCATTTTTTTTGCCATTTGAAAATAAAAAAGAAAAAATAATAATAGATGAAAAAAATACAAATATTAAATGTGAAAAAATAATTTACATGTAACGAATTCCTCGTCTATTATTATTTTTTCTTTTTTGTTTTCAAATGACGAGGAATTCATTACATGTGAATTATAGTGAATTTATTACAAGGTTATACATTCTATTGTCTAATATTGCACCTCAATACATTTTTCAAGTTAGTTAAAAGTCAAACAACATTTGTAGTTGGAAGACATATCCAAAATTTAAGACGTTAAAAGCCACAATTAGTGGCTACCGGATACTAAATTCAACATTTGTTGTCGTTGTTCTTTTTTTTTTTTTTTTTTTTTTGGGGTGAGAAAGAGCATGAATTGAAAGTGAGAAAAGAAAAAAAAATAGTTTGAGTGCTTAAATAGTTGTGCCTGCTACATGGTCCCAATCTTTTTTTTTTTCTTTCCCTCCAAATCTCCAACCACTAAAGCAAGGGCATTTAAGTCTTTTCATTTAATCAAATCTTTGACTATTAAGTCATAGATAATGGGAGGGACCTATTTGATCTTTTTACAAACTTCAGGGATTAATTTGGGTTTTATATCAAATCTCAGAGACCAAAATGATTTTTGCCCATTAGTTCAGTATTTGGTTATTCTTTGTTAATCCAGTCATAAAGTGCTGGAAATTTTTTTGAGATAAACTATGCCACTTAACTATAAGATTCTGTAGCTTTTTAGTTTTACATGACTTATCGCTTTTTCAAGAATTTTTCATGGTGAACTAAGGAAACAAAAAACTGGCATTGTTCTAACCTTTATCCCGGCCAACCTCTATTTTATCGACCGAAGAAAGAAAGTCAAATATAAATGGAGGAAGTAGTATCTTTTTAGGATCTACTCGAATATATAGAAATTGGTTAATAATTAATTTTGACCTTGTCTCCACGAACTTCTCACATTGTGTCAAGATTGAGTTCTACAGGTGTTAGGTCCATGTGTTCTTGGGCTCCCTCGACTCGCCATAACATGTTTTCTTTATTTGTTCTCCATTTACAAAAGCGGAAAATATGTGCATTTGTTTTGCAAGTTTTCACACATTAATAATTCATATACTAGTAAAATGATCGAAAAATTTAATGAATGCATGAAATGTCCAAAAATAATAAATTCAACGTGAAGATTCGCTAATTTCAAATAACACACAAGATCAGAATTTGGTACAAAAACCTGTAAAATAAAACTAAATTGCACACTTCATTAAGAGTGATCAGTATATAACAAATTACAGATATTAAATAAAATATAGAAAGAATATTGCCTATACAAATTTCTTGTCCAGAAAGTCAAGGCATGAAGGTATTCTTGGTGAAGAGCCAATAATTATTGCATGCTTAATTATTCTGAAGAGAAAAATCTTAATATAACTGCTATCGGACTCCTGACTGAGTATTTAGTAAAAGTCCATTTTAGATAGCCTTGAGAAAGGGTGAGGTTCTCTGCAAGAATTGATGGACTAAATGTCACCTGATAAGTCAACTTTTGATTAAGTTCTGAGAAGACAAGCGTAGTAGGCTCAATCATCACATCAACACCTGCTGGTGGAACAACTTCAACAGTGTATGTGGAAACAGGATCACCTAGAATTGTAACTGTTCTTGTGTATGTTTGAGGAATTGTTCCATTTCTAATAGAAAATGAAGGATAGTTCAGCTGTGCTTCTGGTGTGCTCGATTCTTCTAAGCAATTTACCATGCGTTGTAAGATGATGCTAACCTGTTGATCCGTGTAGTTCAATCCACACAGATAAGGTACGTAATCTTCTGAACTAATATCATAAATCAGACCTGGATTATTTGCTCTTGATGGGTTGACAAGACCAGAACCAATTGAAAAGATATTTGCTTGCTGAAGTTGCCATTGGTCCTCGATGGGCTGGTCGCCAAGTTTCACTTGATCAGCAGTGGTCATGATTGCCGACTTAATGGCAGCCGGTGACCAATCAGGATGTGCACTTTTGAGCAATGCTGCAACGCCTCTTAGGTGGGGGCAAGACATTGACGTGCCGGAGAGTATGTTGAAGTTGGCCTTTGTGTTACTGTTTTTTTCAAGAGGGAAAGGCCAAGCAGCAAGAATATTCACACCAGGGCCAATAATATCTGGTTTCAGAATTCCAGGGCTATTCAAGCTGGGGCCTCTAGAAGAAAATGAAGATACAGATGGAGCATGAACATCTCCAATTGTGGTTCCTCTATATATGATTGTAGCAATAGGTATTGTCGTTGAATTCATAGTTGAATTTATGTAGGCCTTGATCTTTTGTCCATCTTCATAATTGACATGTATGGCTGGAAGAACATGAGCCTCTGCAAGTGTAGTACTGCCCACGTTTCGAGTATTAATGAGAATCATGGCAGCACCACCGGCATCCCTCACAGCTTCTCCTTTTGCGATTCTTGTTAGGCCACCGCCTACCTCACACAACACGATCTTGCCTCTTACATCAGTGTTATTCAAAGAACTTGGGAAGCAAAACGAGGCATTGAAGTCACTTGCATTCATTCCAGGATAAACAAGAGGGAACATCGTTGAAGAGAAAATATTGTTAGGCTGAAACGCTGACTTGCCATCAAGTAGCTCGTTATTTCCCAACATGGCAGTTGCCTTTAGTTTTCTACAAAAATTCCTCTTTCCATTGCACTATATGCACCTAGTGTAATATAGTCATCGTAGAAAGCCCTAGAAGATCCACCAACGGAGATTGAGATCACATCAACACCATCTTCAATAGCAGTCTCCATTGCAGCTATTATAGCACTCTAAGAACAAACGAAGTCGCAAACTTTGTAAATGGCCAAGTGAGCTAGAGGTGCCACGCCAACTGCAGTGCCATTAGCCAATCCAAACACATTTGCACCTTCGACGAAATTTCCAGCAGCAGTGCTTGCAATATGTGTTCCATGGCCGTTTTCATCTAGTAGCGACCCATTTCCACTTAGGAAAGATCTTGCTCCAATTAGTTTGTTGTTGCAGGCTATAAAATTGAATTCACATCTTCCCTTCCATTTAGCAGGCGGAGGAGGCATTCCAGCATCGCTAAAAGAGGGGTGGTCTGAGAATATACCGGTGTCTATGACTCCTATAATAACTCCTTTACCTAAATTTGAGTCTTTCCAGAAGCCCATATTCTGGTGCAACCCCAAGAAGTGAGGGGTATGTGTTATGTGCAAAGGCAATACTTCTTCAGGGCTTGCAGAGACGAACCCTTCCTTCTTTTCCATCTCTTTAACTTCATCTGGTGATAGTTTAGAAGCAAAACCCTTAATCCCATTGCGGTATGAATAAATTATGCGAGATTCCTCGCTTGAGCCTGCTGGGTTTGAGGGCAAAAAGGAACTATACCAGCTGTCTAAATCTTCTGAATTTGTAAAGATTTGAGTCTCAGGTGGTTCGACATGAACGATATAGGTCTTTAAGGTGGTGTACACAAAGGAATCACTTGCGAATGTTATGGACAAATGAAAGCTAAGTATTCAAAGGAGGGTAAGCATATAATAAAAATCCATGTTTTTCAAGAACTAGACTTGTTTCATACTGCGGGTGCTGAAGGTAAGAAAATTTTTGAGTCAGCAGAGGTTTGCAGTGGGGTTTGGGCAAGGAAAATTTTTAAAGGCTTTTATGAACCTTTGAAGAAGTTGAAAGATTCAGCAAATACAAAGGATGAAAAGGCCAATCTACACTGGCCAAAAAAAGAAAAAAGAAAAAAGAAAAAAGACTACACGCCTAAAGTTTCCGTGTTCAATGGCTGACTGTATTTTAATGCACACTTCTGATATAAAAGTGAGAATCGAGCTCTGTCAACACCAAAAGAAATAAATTTGATTGGTATTTTTTACTTGTTCTTCGATGCGCCTGGTTTGGAGCTTGTTGAAGAAAAAGTCAGTAAGTGAAAAGGATTAACTAGGTCATCCACGTGCCTAAATTTCTATATATAGTCGATGGCGGAGTTTCTGGTGAATGCATGATATAGAGTGAGATTTTTATCACCTTAATATTCATTTCAATGTAACTCCAAGACGATGTACAATTTTAATCATCTTTATAAAAATTAATTTATAAAAAAGTTTGTCGTATTATATTATAGTTTATTTTATAAACATATATATATATTTCTTACCATGCTTAGTATTATTTATCTTCAAAATTTTCATGTCTAAGGATAAAGGTTATTAAATCATTTTTATAAATGACGGTTATATTTTCTAAAATAAATATAGTTATTTTTTTAAAGAAATAAACCGTACAACTTAAGGAGGAGTTAAATACATAACACATACATCGAAATGATTAAAGCTTGATGCCAAACATTGTCTAAGAAGAGTAAGGAACAACACCAATACAGAGGTATAAGAAATGATATAAAACATAGGTACATAGTAATAAGTTTAGGAACGAATTATTTAGAACAACTTATCCTAATCATTTATTTGGTAATGTAATAATTCCGTGAGTCAAAAGAGTGAGCGGAATATATAAACATGCAAAGTTGAATTGACGTATTCAAGAAAAATTCAGCAGAAATAAAAAGAATGGAAATCGGGTAAGGTGAGTGATCATGGAATTAACCAGTGATAGTCTTGAACCAATATGTCAACTAAAGAATATCATAAAAATGAAGGAAGGGGTCTTATTCATGATGAAAGCTTGATGCCAAGCATATTTATATGTATACATAAAAATCTAGGTCAACGATCGCATACCAATATATATGTATATATATGTGTATATAAAATTATAAATCTAAGTCAACCGAATTATTCGCCTAGAAAAAAAAAATTCAAAGTCAACCGCATACCAAAAGCAAATGACGGAATGTTCGGAATAAATTATACTAGGATATTGCATGTATAAGTATTAAATAGCAGTAGTACGTAACAATATTTGAATCGTGAAAGGTGAGATGAGATGAGCAGACTAACTAGTTAAAAAAGCTGTAATAGTACGCAAGTGCAAGAAGCAACAGTAAGGTGACTCAATTTTTACTAACGTGATATACAAACATTAATGAATTAAGCAAGTCGAGAAAATTTCACATTTAGTCCTTATTGTTTACAAAAAATTTTAGTTTGGTTCTTATTATTTAAAATGTCTCAATTTAGTCCATATTGTTTTCCCAAAAGTTTCAATTTCATCTCTATTGTTTAAAGTTTTTCAATTTCATCCTTAATGTTTGCCAAAAGTTTCAGTTTCGTCCTTATTATTTTCAAAAAAAATTAAATTCTTCCCTATAATTTCTCAGAAAATTTAAATTTAGTCCTTGAATAATAGGGACGAATTTGAAACTTTAAAAAAATAATAGGGACGAAATTAGAACTTTTTAAAAACAATAAGGACAAAATTGAAACTTTTTGAGAACAATAAGGACGAAATTGAGAAATTTTAAACAATAGGGACGAAATTGTGATTTTTTTGCAAACAATAAGGACTAAATTGAGACAAATAAAATAATAGGGACTAAACTGAGACAATTAGGTAACAATAGGGACTATTTGTGAATTTACCCTAAGCAAGTCTGCAGCAAAGGTATAGTGAAATGAGGACTATAGGCATTAGAATGCAAAATCTCCTGTAATACGAATATGATATTGATGCAATTTTACGATCCAAATCAGTTTTTTTTAGAAAGAAAAGACAAAGAAAATTATGTTTGAAAATAGGCTTTGAAGCGAAATACACATAGTTTGGAAGAATTGTCAAATGACGTTAACGACATGAAGGAATTCAAACGCACACGATACCACATTCAGAAAAAAGAAATAAAAATCTTAACCATAAAGAAGATTAGGAGCTAGCTCTCAGACGGATTCACTTTAATGGTTGTAGGCAAGTAAAAGAGGGAAATTAACAACAATAGAGTGCACAATATGTGATACACAAATTTCAAGAGAGGAGAAAGGAATGAGAAAAATAATGGAACACCCCCACTTACTTAAGTTAGCAAGCTTTTCAAATCAAATCATTCTGAAAATCTTCTAAGATTGAAATCCTACAATATTCCGGTAAAGGTTTTTTCTCTATTAACCTCAAATAATCATAATCAACAATAGATAAATGTAACATGAACCTAATATTAAGTCATTCTATATTCCTTACTAATTACCGCAATAAGTAGTCTTTCGGTTGCCTTTAAGCTTTCCTTTCAAAGAGAGAGTGTATATGCATTCACATAATGTGATAATAAATTAGTGATAAAAATGTGTAGCAAAAAAAAAAAAAATTAGTGATAAAAATGGGGTGATCATATCTAGCAAAATTTGGGGTTAAAATAGTTTTCAAAACCAAATTAGTGAATATGTGGGAATATAATTAAGTGAGGACAAAATAGTTTACAATTTAAAATATTAAGGAATTTTTAAGTATTTTGTGAGATTATTGGGACTACAATCTCCACAATCAGAAGAATAAACCAGCCTACTTGGGAATTAGAGCTCATACATAAAGAGCTAAACAACTTTTATTGTCCTATTGGGTAGATTTACTCAGCTTTTGCTGATCTAGCTATTCAGAAAAAAAAAAATTCTTAAATTGCTATTTTTGAAGCATGTCCGACATTTTTCCAATTTGCAGGCACTAAATTCTATGTGCATGCGAAACAAAAAAAAAAAAAGAGATACAATGCGATCCCACAACCCACAAACACAAAGTTATGTTATGATATAACGTGTATCTTTAGGCGTATTTCAGTTATGGAATAGATGAAATGAATTTAAAAATAATTTTTTGTTCAAAAATGAGATTTTTTTAGAATTGTCCATATTTAGTTCATTCTTTAAAATCATATCACATCCCGAATCTAATAAAATAGAATGAATTGAGATAAATACGTAATTATATTGGATATGTTAATCATTTTTTATTTTCTGATCGCCTGAAAGGATGAAAATGATTAATTGAAAGGCAATCTTCTAGAGGAAACCAGCAGGAAAAGTTTTATAGAATAACGGTCTAAAAAGTTACAACATGTGTGGTTGTGTGTGAAAAGTCAAAAGTACAAAACCACAATGGCCTGTCTAACCATTACTTCGTGTACTATTCATGGCCTGATGGCCTCCTAAGAATAAGGTTATTAAAGAGTTAAAGTTGCATATTTAAAAAATATTTTTAGTTAAAAAAATTAATTCAACCTCTGATTAAAAATTATTATTCATATATGAGTGCTAAATTGTGTAATTTTAACCTGAACAAAATTAAATCTTAAATAGAGCCGCTCCTCTACATCTGACTTGTGTCAATATTGTTGCTTATCACAAATGAAGAACTTGTCAAAATCCAAGAATTACAAAGGTTCCTTGGATGACCATTTCTTTGGTATTGCCATCACTTACAAAAAGGTAATTTCCCCGATGAAGTCGCAATCAAAGGATTATTGAATTCCAGAACAACACAATATCCAATCATATAGATCATTTTTTTTTTTCTCTTTTTTTATTTTTGGATATACATGGGGTAACTATTCAATTATGATTCAAGGGGATGTCTTACCCCTCTATCTTTTTTCATTAGCATCTTCAACAACAAAAGAACTTGTTCAATTGTGGCACCCTCAAAATTTTATGTAGTCCAAAATTTGATAACCCAATTCGTATATTAATTTGTTTCACAGCAGACATCATTAACTCTAGTAGACGCAGGTAAGAGCAAATCATCCCTTCTAAAATGAAACCTTATCATCAGTTTTTTTTTTTGTATTAGTGTTCTCTTGCAACGATAATGATGAAATGTTGGTGACTTTTCATTAAACAATTTGTACATTTCGGTCATCAAGTAAATTTTGGCTCAGCTTTTCTGATTTTTCACAGATTCCAGATCAAAATCTTGGCTTAATTTCCAATTATTAAATTAGGCAGCAAATGGTTATATGTTTCAGTGTTTGACTAGTTCGAATTTAATGATTATCATGGAAGGATATCTCTGTCCAATGTGAGTTGCTTGCTTATTTACGCTTACCATATACTAATGGAAAAGGGCCATTTCTATTATTTTGTCGTAGATAATATCCATCAAAATTCCTGGGAGATGGAGTTATAGAAGGATTTGAATCCCTTTAAGTATTATTGAAAGATCAATTGTATTGAATTGTTAATGTACTTATAAATAATTTGGATTGTAATACTTATAAATTATAACTATATAATTTACACTTAAAAGATTGTATCATTGCTTTATCATTAATTATTGACAAACTATATATCTACCAGTGTGCACTAGTGAACGTATAAGAGAGTAATTTCAAAGAATTGCAGGACCGCTAAGAGTTAGAACTTTAATTTTATTGCCCCAGCAACAAAGCACCAAGTTTCAGAGAAAATAATTAGAAAGAGAAAGGAGGAACATTGTAGAAAGCCCTAAAATTTCTTAAATGGGAGAAATAAGTTACATCAATTGGTGTTCTTTTTTCACGAAAGGCATATATATATATACATATATATATATACATATATATATATATATATATATATATATATATATATATATGTATATATATATATATGAGACAAGAAATTCAGTATTATTCTTTTTGTTTGTATAATCTCCTATTATGGAGTAAATGGGTATAGTTTATGAATTAATCATGCCTTTTCATTAATAAATGGTGTAAGCATTACCATTTAATGTTTAGCCATGTCCTTTGACAAAGACAAAACTCATATTGGCACATTTTCCACTTTAAATGTGTATATTCATTGGGGTAAATAACACTAGAGGTCACTAAATATTTACGAAGTTCAATCTTACCTACCAAGTATTTTTTTTTTATTTAAAATTATCTACAAAATTTTGCATTTGTTCCAAGTAAATCATTGTGGCTAATTGATACATTTAACCTCTTTATCGTTAGTCTTAACCTTGATATTTGACATAATGACTTATGTAAAATAAATGCAAAATCTAGTATATGCGCGATTTCAAACAAAAAAGTATTTCATAGGCAATTTGAAATTTTGTAAGTATTTTTTGGCCTTTGGAGTAATTTATCATTTTCATTTATAGGTTTATTTATTTGGACCCTTACTTAACAATGATCTCTACCATTAATAGACATAACTCTAAGACAATGATTGGTATGTGAGAATGAGTTGGGAATGAAATGACATTCTCAATTCTATTTTAATTCTCATGTTTGGTATGAGAGAATGAACTTGAGAATCTCATTCCCAAATGAATCCCATTCCCACATACATAAAAATAATCATTTCAGACAAAAAATATGGGAATAGTCCATTCTCATTGTTTGAGAATAAAATTGACTATCATACCCCTATATAACATAACTTTTATAAATAATTTATTTTACAATAATAATAATAATAATTAAAAATAATAATAATTATTATTAAAAAAATGATAATTATTTTTATTATTATTATGAAAAAAAAAATAAAAGCAAAATAATAAAATAATAATAAAAACAAAATTAAAAAATAATAATAGTGGTTAAATAATAATAATAATAATAATAATAATAATATAATAATATTATTATGAAAATAATAATAATTATTATAAAAATAAAAATAAAAATGATAATTATTATTATAAAAAAAAAAAAAATAATAATAATAAATAAATAAATAAATAAATAAATAAATTAGTATTTTCGTCATTCTTCAAGTATTTTACAACTTGATAAATGTCATACTTGCATTTTAGGCGTGTGTATTATATTCACGTTAAAATTGACAGAAAAATAGATGGCGGGGGGCATATACAACGTTTTTTAATACACAGGGTTTATAACGTGACTTTTTAAAAAATAAGGTTTATAATATATCTTTGAAAAAATATAGGGGAGTATGATGCATTTTATTCGTCTATAGATTTAGTCCATAGATTATATTTAAGTCTAGTGAGAGCTTTACCAGACTTAAACATCCAAAATTAGATAGAAAAAAAAAATAGTGTTGTCAATAGCTGATTCAAATGAATCGACTCCCTTGTTCACCCATGTCAGAACATAATTAATATATTCACATAAACCATACACTTCATTCAGAATATCAAAATTGCACAGTAAAATAATCAGAATGACGTACCTGAATCCATAATGCTAATTTATGAGAAGACAGAATCACCTCTTGGAGAATTGGGGCGATATATTTCACAGACTAATCAAATTCTCTCAATGGGTGTCTCTCAAGAGATGGAGAATTGAGAACGAAAGAATAGAATGAATAGCCTTGGGGATCAAGACCCTCTTTATATAGACAACCTGATTAGAATCCCACTAATCCTAAATCAAATTGCTATTAGATACCATACATTACAGAGTCCATATTGAATAAGATGTCTTATTATGATCTTTATTAGAATTAGATCACTTAATTATCCTAATTAGAATAGTAGCCCAAATATAATGCACAAAATTGCTACATACTCTTAAAATATCTTCTGAAACAATCCGGTCCATCTCCTATACCAACATGAGACCAAAGCGGCCTTCATTACATTACACCGTATCGGGACCCATCAATGATCACCATACCAAATATATTCAATGACATAGATCAAATATGGATGTGTGGCTCAGAAATTACATGCAATGTGATCTCAAACATGCCTATTTCCAATTGATCCGAACTTTATTCCGCAGTGAAATCAAATCTTAGTCTTTCAAACCTTATGTTAAACCACAATTGAAAGATAACACATTCAGAGTAATAACTGAAAATAAAACCATCAACTTTATTATGCAGAAAATTGAATATACATAGTATCAAAGAAAAAAACTGAAGACATATACAGACTCCCACTAAAACTGCATACCATTAAATAAAATAACACCCATATGAGCAATATGCTCATGAAAGACCTTGGGTGACAAACCTTTAGTAAGCGAATCTGCAAGTATGAAGTCTGCTCCTATGTGTTCAATTGACACTATCTTACTCTGAATTCTTTCCTTAAGTACCTAGACACTTGATGAATCTTTTAGTGTCTTGGAATCCCAAAGAATCGAAATCAGAATACCTAATGATCTCTAACTAATCTGAATTTCGATAGGTGAGCGTGTAACCTTATGTTCTCTATCAATTCTTTATAACCCATTTGTGTCCTAATTTCTTTATTATGCATTACAGGGTTTCTTAGTTACTGCCTAACATCCTTATTATGTACGCACAATACAGACACTTACTTACTTGAATTCTCTTAAGATTCCCTACAATTGAAGCATAAGGGATCTTGTGAATTTCATTAACTTTAACATCACATTTTCTTTCAATTTCATCACTGGGACACTTATTGAGACTAGGAAAATAAATTTACTCCCACTGAACTTAGGATATACACAGTCATCAACTGTATTACCTCAAAACCATACGAGATAATGACTTGATGAAACGTGTGATACCATTGACGAGAAGCTTGCTTGAGACCATAGATGGACTTCTTGAGTTTGCAAACCATAGACTTCGAGTGGATCGCCTAAGTGACACTTCTTCTTGAGGTTGTTGGGTTTGCTCTTTTGGAGCAACATCTTGATTTTGAATGGGAAGGTCCATAAGGAAATCCTCATTGTTGTCTTGGACAATGTCAGCAGCTTGATTATTGTCAATAATAACTGAAGGGAGAGGAATAGATACCTCTTCAAAGACAACATCTCTAACGTTATATTCCCCCTCAAATTCAACATCCTCAAGAAATCTCGTGTTTCCCATCTCGAAAAGGAACCTATTTAAGGGATCATAAAACTTAAAACCCCTCGGCCGTTCAGCATACCCAACAAAATAGCAACTAATTGTTCTTGAGTCCA
The DNA here is from genome assembly GCA_037974665.1 of Ehretia macrophylla. Classification (NCBI taxonomy): domain Eukaryota; kingdom Viridiplantae; phylum Streptophyta; class Magnoliopsida; order Boraginales; family Ehretiaceae; genus Ehretia; species Ehretia macrophylla. The sequence continues at coordinate 7,320,240 of CM075764.1, read as the reverse complement.
GTTTCATTTCATGCCTATAAGGCCACGCCTCAACTGAACAACCCCAAATGTGTAAGTGCTTAATACTAGGCTTCTTGCCTAACCATAGTTCATAAGGGCTTTTAGCTACCACTTTACTAGGAATTCTGTTCAGTATATATGCTGTAGTCTTCAGTGCCTCTCCCCAGAGTGATTAGGGTAAGGAAGAATGACTAATCATACTTCTTACTATATTTTTAAGCGTCTTGTTTCGTCTCGCAACAGCACCATTCATGCTAGGTGACCCCGGCATTGTGTACTGGGGAATGATTCCACATTCCTCTAGGAATTTGGCAAAAGGCCCTGGACGTTGTTTACCTGATCCATCATATGTACGATAGTACTGACGACAAGGCTCAGATTTGAGACCTTTAATGTTGTTACGCAGTTGATTCTTAAGGTGAGTTTTAAACGGTTTAAAAAGGTCGAACGATTGTGGCTTGTGATGAATTAAGTATAAGTACCTATAACGAGAATAGTCATCTATGAATGTAATAAAATATTGTTGTCCATTCCATGAAGCTATAGGGAATGAACCACATATATCAGTATGTATCAACTGTAAGACGTCAGAACTTCTCTTGGCACTTAACTTCCTAATGTTTGTTTGTTTTCCTTTGATACACTCAACGCACACCTTATGGTCTGTGTAATCAAAGGGTTCAAGCATTCCATCAGACACAAGTCTCTGAATTCTCCTTTTAGAGATGTGACCTAAATGCTTGTGCCAGAGAGTGGCAGAATGCTCATTTGTTAATTTACGCTTTATACCTCTAGAAGTTGTTTGCAAAGATTCATTAAATGAAACAATGGTATTTAACTTATATAGCTTATCAATCAAGGAACCAGTCGCAACAAGAGTAGAGTTAAGAAAAAAAACTAACTTTATTGTTTCCAAATGAACAAGAATAACCATATTTGTCCAAAGTAGAAACATAAATCAAATTATGCCTAAATGACGGTACAATATAAGTCTCTCTTAACTCAATAAAATGACCAGTATTGAAAGATGATCTAAATGTCCCAATTGCTTCAACTGGAACTGCTTTGCCATCGCCCACATAGATGAAACTTTCAGCATCACTTGGTGGTCGGCTCCACAGCCATCCCTGCAAAGACATACTTGTGTGAGTAGTAGCACCAGAATATACCCACCAAGTATCAACAGGTACAGAAGCTAAATTAACTTCAGAACAAACCAAAGTGAGAAGTGCACATTTCTTCGCGCGCCATGCTACGTACTTAGAACAATCATTCTTTATTTCGGTAAGGAAACCCTTAGCAGTTACCTCATCGGACATACCGCCCTTGAATGCTTCTGGAATGCTTTTCTTTAGCATTATTAGACTAAGGCAATTAGAACGATCCCACTTCTCAAAGTTGACTTTATCCTAAGATGAATTTTTATCCGTAAAAGGAGTGGGTTGTTCTTTCCTTAATGCATAGTCTAAATCCATGCAACCGAGAACTAACAGAACGTTCTCTTTCTAGCTCTTGAAGTTTGTACTATTAAGCACAATAATCGAATTTATGTTGGCAGCGACACTAGATCAGGTTGGTATCTTGTTATTATAACGCTACTGCATATTATAATATAGGTCGAATGCACTGAACCCATAAAAAAAAAATGCAACTTCACAAAATCCCATTTTTGATTAAACATGTGATCAAGATTAATGACAAATCTAATCTACATATAATCGTAACAAATCCTAAAACCATAGGGACTTTAAAAAAGTAATTATGGGTATGGACAAATACAAAAAAAAACATTAATCGAAATCACATAATTCAATCCTAATAATCTAACACGAAGAGTGCTTTGATACCAGTTGTCAGAACATAATTAATATATTCACATAAACCATACACTTCGTTCACAATATCAGGATTGCACAGTAAAATAATTAGAATGGCGTACCTAAATCTATAATGCTAATTTATGAGAAGACAGAATCACCTCTTGGAGAATTGGGGCAAGATCTTCCACAGCCTAATCAAATTATCTCAATAGGTGTCTCTCAAGAGATGGGGAATTGAGGATGAAATAATAGAATGAATAGCCTTGGAGATCAAGACCCTCTTTATATAGATAACCTGATTAGAATCCCACTAATCCTAAACCAAGTCGCTATTGGATACCATATATTACAGAGTTCATATTGAATAAGATGTCTTATTAGGATCTTTATTAGAATTAGATCACTTAATTAAAATAGTAGCCCAAATATAATTGTTAATTACGTGTAATCCCATAATAGATTATTGAAAATAATCCCAACAACCCAATCTACTTCAAATCTCAAGCCAGAGGATCATCCACAACATGATGAATCCATTGAAGAGATAATTGAACCTTATCTTAAAGGCTTGACAGGGCGTCAAGTCTTGCAAGCCATGCTTGGCTTTTTGCTTTCATTCTTCGCAGCACTGCAGACATTTATTTCCATATTCACTGATTCTAAACTAGCATGACATTGCACAGAACTTGGAATCGCAATTTGCAGTGTAGATTCCAACATTTACGAGCTTTCACAGAGTGCATGGAGCTGGGATAAGCCTGCATACACATCCATCATATCTGAATGGTTACTTGACTATGCTAGCAATTCAATCATCGAAAGCTTACTAGCCTCATCTCTCTTCATAGGTTGCCTAATTGCTGGATTTCCTTTCTTCTTCATTGGCGATACATTTGGACGCAAGAAAATGTTATTTGTTTCATGTCTTATAATGTCTGTTGCTTCATTGTTGACTGCATTCTCAAAGAATGTGTGGATTTGCACTGCCTTGAGATTTGTTAGCAGGATCAATCGTGCAATGGGGATATGCGCGCTTGCTCTATCAACGGAGAACGTTGAGAAGAAATGGCAAGGCAAAATAACATCTGTTGGGTTAGTGCTTTCACTTTAAGGCTTTTGGTGTTGCCTGCTATGGCTTATCTGTTAGAAACTATTTATGGAGGGTTTTGTATATCTTGAAATCAATTCTTGGGATCATATTTTGCATCCTATTTCAATAATTCGTGTATGAGTCGCCAAAATGGCTTCTTGCACAGGGGCAAGAAGAAGAAGCTCTTGCAGTACTGAAGGCATTTGCAGGACCAGATTGCAAAGACTTGACTTGGAACTTCCCTCCAGCCTCCTCAAATCAAAATCATATGCTAAAGGGCAATAATAATAAGTTGTCATTCTTCAGAATTTTGATGGAGAGCAGAGCGCTCTGTCGACATTTGTTGTTATTAATAACCATTGCATTTGGTATTGGACTTGTCTACTATAGTGTATCATTAGGGGTTGGTAATTTGGGTCTAGACATCAATTGGGGTGCTGCATTCAACGTGTTGCTTCAGGCCGTAACCTTCGTGGTAGTCTATTTTAGTTTAATCAAATTGAAGAGAAGAATTTTGATCATAGGATTGAACGTTATAAGTGAGGTGTGTTGCATACTCGTGGTTTGCAAACTCAAACAATTAGAATTTGGGTTCGAGTTACTCTCCTTCTTTTGTGCTTCTACTTCACTTCCCTTATCAATGATATACACAACAGAGTTGTTCCCGACCTGTGCTAGAAACTCAATCGTGGCAATGGTATGGCTGGCCTTGATCCTTGGAGGCGTGGTAAGTCCTATTTTAACTGCTGCAGGAGGAGACAATAATTTTTTGATGTATGGAATTTTTGGCATTTCGACTATAGCTACTGGATTATTGATCTTGTTTTTGCCGGAAACAGTTGGTGTTGGAAACCTTGCTGATAAAAAACAGGCAACTGGAGCATGAGAAATAGTAAATTCAAGTTTAATTATAATCTTATGTAAATTTTCGTGGTATTGATCTTGAGTCCTTGTTGTTTCCAGTCTTGAATTTGTGTTGTGCCGTAGAATATCCTCTGTTTGAAGTTGTTGATGTCTTCTGATTTGCTGCTTATTACAAGTGAATGTAGTGGAATTCATGTTTTGTATATTCGCCAACATAAGTTCGAACGGCATTGAGAACCCTTATATATATATATATATATATATATATATGATACTTCAGATTTACCTGTCTTTTTAAGTGTTTGGTAATTGGGAGGTCACAAGAAGGTCAAGGGCTAGGCCTCAATTAATTTGGGAACCCTTTAGATTAAGTTGCATTTTTCTTGTACGAGATTTCTTACTCTCTCCTTGTACATCTATTGATATATAACTATTCAAAGATCCACAACGTTAATTGGTAAAAAAGTTAAAGCCTCGAGGCCTAAACTTTACCTAGAAGGTTAAGTACTTATCGATCACTTAGTTTGACTTTTTAACATACCATGTTTTGTGATAAATTTTTTGATATATGAATATGAATATAATGACTTATACAATTACACTAAAACCTTTTTAAATTAATACTTAAGAAATTAATAATCTCGATAAAATTAATTATTAGATAATAAATTTAAAATATTATTTTTGTATTCTATAGATCCAAATATTTTATAAACTAATAATTTACTAAAAAATACATAATAAATTGACTATGAGATTTTGTCAAAATATGAATCATCAGTAGATTGTCTTTTGTTAAACTTCATATCTAGCTTAATCATCTTTAATTGTGTACAATATGTCTAAAATTTCTTTGACCTAAATCTAAGTGGTATCACCCACTCTACCCTACAACCTATAGGTGATCGTTCGTCCTACAACTACTCGAAAAGGAACTGGTATTGCTTTCTTATACTGCAACTAAAAGTTTTGAAATGTCATTGTATGACACTGATTCCAAATATTGTGTATCATCATTAACTTCAACTTGATCTTGAGAATGCTCTAACACGTTATCAATGATCTCATCTACGCCCAAAAGTTTTGTATTGATGCCATTTTCACCAAGAAAATTCAAGAGGTCGTTTGACGGTACCCAAACTCATTGAGTACAACCCCAAAAAGAAAGGAAGGGTGTAATGGTCTTTTTAAATGTTTTAAGAGGAAATAACTCTCTTCTACTCGAAACATTTTTTATATTCTTGTTTTTATAAAGTATTTTTTAAAATTGTTCTGCAAAACAAAAAAAAAAGAATACTTCCAAAACAAATTCTAAATGTTTTATTATTATTATTTTTTTTGGGGTTAGCATCACATCTGTTTTAAATCAGGGCTTTCTTTAGTGTTTTATACTAGGTAATTCGAACTACTTTTGTCATTTTAAGGATGTCAATGCTAATTTACAAACTTAGCAAATATATGTTCAACATTATGATAAGTCCGAGTACCGTTATTTTGTTCAAGGAGAAGTATTAGTTTGGATGCTTGTGCTCTCGCTTCCTAGGTTGACGACAAGAAGACTATCTTAGAATCTAAGGATGCTTGTGCTCTCGCTTCCAAGGTTGACGACAAGAAGACTATCTTGGAATCTAAGGATCCGTTTGTTTGTCATAAAATAATTTGTTCGAAAAAAATATTTTTTTGGAAAATAAAATATTTTTTTGGACTCCGTTTGTTTGTCGTAAAATAATTTATTAAAGAAAATATTTTTTGATTTTTAGATGTATAGTGAGTTTCGTAAAATATTTTCTTCTCCCAAAAGACATAAAAATATTTTTTCAAATTTTGTACTAACCGCATTAGTTGACTGAAAAATATTTTTCAGTTGCTTAATTTTCCGGTGTTACCAAACACTGAAAAATTAAGTAAAATCAACCGCAATTATTGACTGAAAAATATTTTTCAGTTAATTAATTTTTCAGTGTTATCAAATATTAAAAATTAAAAAAATATTTTTCAGAAAAATATTTTAAGCAAAAACAGCCGCAATAGTTTAAGAATGTTATCATGGTCACTAAAAATTTTTGAAAATAAGTTAAGCACCTTTTGAACAGCTTAACTAATTTAGTCTCTATTATTTTTAAAAAAAAATTAATTTAGTCATAATTTTTTTAAAATATTGAAGACTAATTTGAATTTTATATATATGAAAATAATAGGGACTAAATTAAATTTTTTTAAAAATAATATAAATAAATTGATTAATTTTAAATAATAGAGACGAATTTAAAATTTTTATTATGATAAACTACAATAGTGGTACAATTGACGTTAACAGGAACATGAATTTAGAGGTACAAAAGTGTAGCAAATGGTTACCATACAAAATTAAACATTTGTCAAATTCTGATGTGGTACACATGACTCTAATTGAAGATGCGAGGCACGTTATGAAGAAAAATGCTTCATCTGTCTGGACGGATTTCAATTAGTGGGTCTCTCCATGTCCGTCACGTCACTTAATTTTTTTTTCATTTCTCGTCTTATCCCTGCATTTTATATCCTGTTCCCGTCCTCAAATTTTTGTGGAAAATGAGAATTATCTGTGAGATTTTTATTATTCTTTTTAAATATTAAAAATTAAAATTAATTTAAATCATACAACTTCAAAATATAAATTAAAGTTATACTAATGATAAATATAAATATAAATCTTAAATAAAATCTAATATTAATTATTTTTGTAGTTAAATAGTAAAAATAATATTATAGTAATTGAGTCTCAAATATTTAAAATAAATTTTGACTTAACCATTATGTATGAGAACTTTAATTGAAAAAGAATATTTCTTTGTACTAGTGAGATAGAATTGATTATTATAATTTTTTTTATTGTTGCATGTCACATATATTATTAGTTGCAATTCTTTAAAATTCATCTTTAATTATGTTATTTGAAGCTTTTTGAAGTACAACTAAAATAACTAACAAATCTCTTAATTCACTATGAACAATAGTAAAATAAAGGTATTTATGTCAAATGATAGCAAATCTCAAATTATGGCATGCAGTGGTTTTAAGAATAATTATAAAATTCTTTCAAATAATCTAATTTTTCTTCTTCATTTTATAATACTTTGTTTAATATTTTTTTAATACTTTTATATGTATAATTTTAATACATATATAATACTAAAATAATAAAAATAACTATCTAAATAGAAATAGAAATTTTCTAAATAGAAGAGTTATTGGAATAAAACTAAAAATATAATTATATAAAATAAGTGATTAAATAAAAATAGGGAATTGTTGGAGTGAAATTAAAATAAAAAATTTATAAAAATAAAAAAAAATATTTTAAATTCTCTAAATATAAAAAAAAAAATTGTTGGAGTTGATCTAAGTCTACCCCTGTAAGAGGCGTATCAATCTTTGAACGGATTGAATAATTTTTCCATAATGAATGGTCATGCATGAGATTCTTGGAATATGTGGAGATAGTGATTTGAAGTTTTTTTTTTTTGCTGAAAGAAGGTGATTTGAAGTTGACAAGAGGGTAGTTGTATTACTACTTCACCAATCTCCTTTGCCACCTACCGTCCTTCCCCCTTTGTTTTCTTTTGGCCATCACGACACCTAACCCCTCTGATACTTTTTACAAAAACATTACAAAAATTAATGAGGATAAGAACGTGCGCCTAAGAAAAATTTATTGCTGGAAAATTTAATTATTTTAAGTAAATAGATCATAATTTCTAAAACTAGTTTATAAATATTGAATCATGTTGTTTTTACCAATTAATCTCCTAAATAAATTAGGGCTATTAAAACTACACCGTCAAATACTAATTACTAATTAATAAGTTAAAAGCTTGAAAGCCAACTTGAAAGAGTTTAGTGGCTGCTAAAGTCCTTGTCCATGCTTGGCTTTTTGCCTTCATTCTTCGCAGCACAGCAGACATTTATTTCCATCTTCACTGACATAGTGTTTGGATTGCACAAAAGAATGGAAAGGAAAGTAAAGTGGAGGAAAAAAATAAACGAAAGGAAATGAAGTGAATTATTTTATTTGATTACAAAATAATAATAATTGAAAGTAAAGGAAAGGAAGTGTACTTTAATTTTTGTACTATTTTCAATTATTATTATACAATTTTATCAATATTTACAAAAAGTGATTTTAAATATCAAAAAACTACAAAGGCCTTGATCCTGTGGTAAATATCTTGCTCTGTATGCAAAAAATTATAAGTTTGATTCTCGCTGATTACAACATGTGTTGTTCGACCTTATACCTTTTTTATATTAAAAATAATATCTAAAAATTAGGCGAAACAGACCCTAAGTCTAAAACTAACTATGAGATACATGGGATAAATTCGACTAGACATGCAATCAAGAAGATATCAATCAATTTAAACCAAAAAAAAAAAATATATATATCAATCAATTTACAAGCAAATCATATCCGTGGACTGTGGAGAGGAAATGGTTAGAAGATCATGCCGATGAGACAACGCCAATCTCCTCGAATATATTAAGTGAAATATTCAGCTATTTTACTCGTGATCCATACAATAATTAAAGAATCAGTTAATTTATAAATTTAATAAAACAAGTTAAAAACTTGAAAGCAAACTTGAAATAGTTGGTGGATGCTAAAGTCCTTGGTGCAATAATCAAGGAGTCATGTCATTAATTATTTAATGAATAAGTTGATACTTTTCATTTGTGTTTTGAGTCAGGTTACACTGTGCTCATATTTGTAATAGTTTATTTCTAATGTTACATCATTTTCATGAAAAAAGAAAGAAAAAAAAAGGCCAGTGACAATATTTTCTAACTGATTCCAGGGACTACTGCAACTAATGCAGCCCTTTCTCTTCGTTAATCTTGAAATTGAAACTTACAAATATCAGATCTAATTTCGAATTAATTTTTCACTACATTTCAAACTCTATATTATTGCAACAAATTGTTTAATCATGCTTTTTCTTTATTATTTTTTTAAATTTGTTAGATAAAAAGGTTGTTCTGTTTTAACTTGATATTTTGATATTTAATGAGTACAAGACTAGTAATGTAAACAATTAACTTAGTCCATATATTATATTTAATAATATGTGGCATAATTATGCACTATACTTCTCTGTATTTTTATAAAATTACATCATAAACCATGTGTTTTAAAAAATCACGTTATAAACCTTGTGTTATGAAAAACGTTGTATACATGCCCCAACCTCAAATTCTATTTAACTCTATTAGTTAGCATTGTAAAAAGACAAAATTATTCTCGTTTAAAGATCAATCAGTCAGAGAGTTATTTTTAACTTTTTTAATATCTTAAGGGGGTATTTGCCACTTTTTTTAATATCACAGAGAGATATTTATAACATTCTTCATTTTTTAATATCAGAACCATATGTACTAGTTTATCTCGTGAGGAGATCTACAATTTTAAACTAATAAATATCATTTAATTAAAAAAATAAAAAAATATGAAGCTTATATAACAGAACTTTGATATCCACCATAAAAAAATGTAATGCTTATACTTGAAGTTCAAGGCCTGTGAAGAGACCTACAATGAAACATTAATGTCCATCATCAAAACATTTTTCAACTACAAGCTTATGCATAAGAAAAACATACATTGCTATGTACTTTGAAATAGAAGAAAAAAATAGGCCAAAAAAGAAAGAAATCAAAATTGACAAAGTCATATTATGATTAAACAATAATCGTACCTTCACTTGGAACCACGTTCTTCTACAAGCACATTATACCTTTAAATCGATGCAAAATACGCTTCAAATCAAAGGAAAATAACTTTGAAAGAGTTTCTCTCTAGGTTTTCATTTTTTTTTTAATATTTAGAGGAGACAATTTACAACCTTATCTAAATACAGGGGCCATTAGCAATTGATGTTAGAAAATGGGTATTTTTTTCCTTCTTCAAGTGTTTTACAACTTGATAAATGTTATACTTGCATTTTAGGTATGTATATTACACTCACGTTAAAATTGACAGAAAAATAGATGGTGGGGGGTCATATACAACGTTTTTCAATACACAGAGTTTATAAAGCGATTTTTTAAAACATAGGGTTTATAATACAACTTTGTGAAAATATACAGGAGTATGGTGCATTTTACTCGTCTCTAGATTTAGTCCATAGATTATATTTAAGTTTAGTGAGAGCTTTATTAGACTTAAGCATCCAAAATTAGATATAAAAAAAATTAGTGTTGTCAATGGCTAATTCAAATGAATCGACTCCCCTACTCACCCAATCTACTTCAAATCTCAAGCCAGAGGATCATCCACAACATGATGAATCCATTTAAGAGATAATTGAACCTTATCTTAGAGGCTTGACATGGCGTCAAGTCTTGCAACCCATGCTTGGCTTTTTGCCATCATTCTTCGCAGCACTATAGACATTTATTTCCATCTTCACTGATTCTAAACCAACATGGCATTGCACAGAACTTGGAATCGCAATTTGCAGTGCAGATTCCAACATTTGCGAGCTTCCCAAAATGTATGAAGCTTGGATAAGCATGCATACACATCCATCATATCTGAATGGTTACTCGACTGTGCTAGCAATTCAATCATCGAAAGCTTACCAGCTTCATCTTACTTCATGGGTTGCCTAATTGCTAGATTTCCTCCCTTCTTCATTGGTGATACATCTGGCCGCAAGAAAATGCTATTTGTTTCATGTCTTATAATGTCTGTTGCTTTATTGTTGATTGCATTCTCAAACAATATGTGGATTAACTCTGCCTTGAGATTTGTTAGCGGGATCGGTCGTGCAATGGGGGCATGCACGCTTGTGCTATAAACAGAGAGCGTTGAGAAGAAATGGCAAGGCAAAATAGGATCTGTTGGGTTCGTGCTTTTCACTTTAGGGTTTTTGGTGTTGCTTGCTATGGCTTATTCTATCAGAAACTATTCCTGGAGGGTTTTGTATATCTTGATATCAATTCCCGGGATCATATTTTGCAACCTATTTCAATTATTCGCGTATGAGTCGCCAAAATGGCTTCTTGGACAAGTCGAGAAGAAGAAGCTCTTGCAGTACTGAAGGGATTTGCATGACCAGATTGCAAAGACTTGACTTGGAACTTCTATGTAGCCCCCTCAAATCAAAATCATATGCTGAAGGGCAATAATAATAAGCTGTCATTCTTCAGAATTTTGATGGAGAGCAGAGCGCTCTGTCGACATTTGTTGTTATTAATAACCATTGCATTTGGCATTGGACTTATCTACTACGGTGTATGATTAGAGGCTGGCAATTTGGGTCTAGACATCAATTGGGGTGCTGCATTCAACGTGTTGCTGCAGGCCGTATCCTTCGTGGTACTCTATTTCAGTGTAACCAAATTGAAGAGAAGAATTTCGATCCTAGGATTGAACGTTATAAGCGAGGTATGTTGCATACTCGTGGTTTGCAAACTCAAACAATTAGAATTTGGGTTGGAGTTACTCTCCTTCTTTTGTGCTTCTACTGCATTTCCCTTGTCAATGATATACACCGCAGAGTTCTTCCCAACCTTGCTAAGTGGCAGAAAATTTTATAATACCTCGTACAATAGGAGTATCATTTCAGCATAGCACATTGACCACTCGACTCTTGAATGATTTTCTCTCCTAAAACCGACTTTGTAATTATGTGGATAAATCATCATGTACTTAATGAATCACTTGCTTTTTAACAAAAAAAATGATTATTTTCTGGTGCCCTTTCCTTTAAATAAATGTTCAAGGAATAAGATGATCACAATTATAATGCTTGTTACATGTTTACAACAATAAAGTTCAACTTCTCATCCGACCCAAAAGGGAAAAGAAAAAGAAAGAAAAATTCAACTTTTGAGACAAAAAATAAAACATTATGATAAGTCTCAATAGTGGTACAATTGTCAAAAATAGAAACAAATCTGGAGGGACACAAATGTAGTAATAAATGGTTACCATACAAAATTAAACATTTGTCAAATTCTCATATGGTACACGACTCTAATTGAATATCTGCCTTATATTTGGATCCCATTGACAAAAAAAAAAGTATTTGGATCTCATACGAGGTATGGTCATGCACGAGATTCAATAGTATCTATAGTTGCTTTCTTATCTTACATTCTTAAGTGATTTCATAAATTTTAGGAAATTTTTAAATTCATTTTTAATATCTTTATATGTGAAAAAGAACACATAATTCCCCATTATATCTTTTAAAATCTTCCAATGGTTAAAAGAACAAAATTTATGAAATTTAGAGTGAAATTGAAATAACGGGTCTCCCTTTTTTTTTTTTTGTTCTGCATGACACCTACCCCCTTTAAGACTTCCCACATAAATATTTAAAAAAATAATGGGAAGATACCCAATGATAACATGTTGTAAATGAAAATTATTAGATTTATTGGTAGAGAATTCAATTTTGTCATGTAGATAAATTATGACTTTTAAGTTCAGCATATAAAATATCAGGTTATTGCACCTAACCTAATATCAATCAAACACATTAATAAATCAAAACTTTTAAGATCAACCTATAAGATTTTGGACTATTTTATCTAATATTAATTAATTTTAAAATAAAAACTCAAATTTCTTATAACTTACAACCTCGAAAAATAATGATACAATGTGAATTGAATACTTATATTTGACTTCAGAAGATATAATGATGTAACTCTTAATAATTTGTAATGTTAAAATGTATAGAGTTCCCTTCTAAATTATTTAGTTTTAGTGAAATAATTTAAAATCTGATACGGATAAGTTAGTTTGTAACGAAAGAGTTCCCTTTGTAATGTTAAAAAGTATAGAGTTCCCTTCAGAAGATATAATGATGTAACTCTTAATAATGAAAGACTTTTAGTTCGCAATCAAAGAGTCCTATCATTTATGTGTTTATATTGAATAAGTTAAAAACTTGAAAGCGAACTTGGAAGAGTTGGTGGCTGCTAAAGTCATTATCCATGAATAGCTTTTTATTTTTTATTTTTTCTAAAAAGTTTTTTAAAAAATAATCAAATAAGATAACTTTAACTTCTAAATTTACTATGATATTTTAATGTAAATAATTATGAGTATTTATATATGTTTTAATTTTTGAAATATGAAGAGATTATGTATTATCTTTGTATTCATGAATGTATTAATTTTAGAACATGAAGAGTTTCTTGTATTTAGGGAGATTTTAAATTTATGTCTTTTTATTTGTATGTAATTAATTTGGGAGATTGTTTTAGGAGCGTATAAATAAGTCTCTCTTTTTTCCTTTCTTGAGATATTTTTGTAACATTGTGAGAATAAGTTTGAAAGTTTTTTCAGTCAAAAAAGAAATATGTTCTTATGAGGAGCTTGTGTTTAACCTTTTAGTGCAGAGTTGGTTCAAGCTTTACGGCAACAAGTCGGGTTGTTGTATCCTAAAGGGGACAAGACATATCAAGATTGCTGCATCGGTTCTTTCCACCACAAGAAGCTTGAATCTCCTTAAAGATAGCGAGATTCCCACGCCTCACTTGGATCAAGTTGTCTCTAACAAAAGTGTTTGTACTTTAATTTTTACACTATTTTCAATTATTATAGTACAATTTCACCAACATTTACAAAAAGTTGTTTTAAATATCTAAAAACTACAAGGGCCTTGATCTTGTGGTATGTATCTTGCTCGGTATGCGAGAGGATACAAGTTCGATTCTTGTTGATTACAATATGTGTTGTACGATTTTAAACCTCTTTTATATTAAAAATAATATTTAAAAATTAGGCGAAACAGACCCTAAACCTAAAACTAACTACGAGATACATGAGATAAATTCGACTAGACATGCAATCAAGAAGATATCAATCAATTTAAACCATAAAAACAAAAAAAGATATCAATCAATTTACAAGCAAATCATATCCGTGGACTGTGGAGAGGAAATGGTTAGAAGATCATGCCGATGAGACAACGCCAATCTCCTCGAATATATTAAGTGAAATATTCAACTATTATACTCGTGATCCATACAATAATTAAAGAATCAGTTAATTTTTAAATTTAATAAAATAAGTAAAAAACTTGAAAGCAAACTTGAAACAGTTGGTGGATGCTAAAGTCCTTGGTGCACTAATCAAGGAGTCACGTCATTAATTATTTAATGAATAAGTTAATACTTTTCATTTGTGTTTTGAGTCAGGTTACGCTCTGCTCATATTTGTAATAGTTTATTTCTAATGTTCCCTCATTTTAATGAAAAAAGAAAAAAAAAAAAGCCAGTGACAATATTTTCTAACTGATTTCAGGGGCTACTGCAACTAATGCAGCCCTCTCTCTGCGTTAATCTTGAAATTGAAACTTACAAATATCAGATCTAATTTCGAATTAATTTTTCACTACATTTCAAACTCTATATTATTGTAACAAATTGTTTAATCATGCTTTTGCTTTATTATTTTTTTGAATTTGTTAGATAAAACGGTTGTTCTGTTTTAAATTGATATTTTGATATTTAATGAGTACAAGACTAGTAGTGTAAACAATTAACTTAGTCCATATATTATATTTAATAATATGTGGCATGATTATGCACCATACTCTTCTGTATTTTTACAAAATTGCATCATAAAAAATGTATTTTAAAAAGTTACGTCATAAACCTTGTGTTATGAAAAACGTTGTACACATACCTCAAACTCAAATTTTATTTAACTCTATTAGTTAGCCTTTTTAAAAGACAAAATTATCCTTGTTTAAAGATCAATCAGTCAGATGGGGTATTTGTAACTTTTTAAAAATCTTAAGGCGGTATTTGCCACTTTTTTTAATATCATAAAGATATATTTACAACATTCTTCATTTTTTTAATATCAGAACCATATGTACTAGTTTACCTAGTGAGAAGATCTACAACCTTAAACTAATAAATATCATTTAATTAAAAGAATAAAAATAATATGCAGCTTATATAACAAAACTTTGATGTCCACCATAAAAAAATATAAAGCTTATGCTTGTAGTTCAACGCTCGTGAAGAGATCTACAATAAAACATTGATGTCCACCATCAAAACGTTTTTCAACTACAAGCTTATGCATAAGAAAAACATACATTGCTATGTACTTTGAAATAAAAGAAAAAAATAGACCAAAAAAGCAAGAAATCAAAATTGACAAAGTGATATTGCGATTAAACAATAATCATACCTTCACTTAGAATCACGTTCTTCTACAAGCATATTACACCTTTAAATCGATGCAAAATCAGCTTCAAAACAAAGAAAAATAGCTTTGAAAGAGTTTCTCTCTAGGTTTTCATTTTTTCTAATATTTAGAGGAGACAATTTACAATCTTATCAAAAAACAGGGGCCATTAGCAATTGATGTTAGAAAATGGGTATTTTCATCATTCTTCAAGTGTTTTACAACTTGATAAATGTCATACTTGCATTTTAGGTATGTGTACTACACTTACGTTAAAATTGATAGAAAAATAAATGGCGGGGGGTCATATACAACGTTTTCCAATACACAGGGTTTATAACGCGATTTTTTAAAATACATGATTTATAATACAATTTTTTGAAAATATAGAGGAGTATGGTGCATTTTACTCGTCTATAGATTTAGTCCATAGATTATATTTAAGTCTAGTGAGAGCTTTACTAGACCTAAGCATCCAAAATCAGATAGAAAAAAAAATTAGTGTTGTCAATGGCTGATTCAAATGAATCGACTCCCTTGCTCACCCAATCTACTTCAAATCTCATGCCAGAGGATCATCCACAACATGATGAATCCATTGAAGAGATAATTGAACCTTATCTTAGAGGCTTGACATGGCGTCAAGTCTTACAAGCCACGCTTGGCTTTTTGCCTTCATTCTTCGCAGCACTGCAAACATTTATTTCCATCTTCACTGATTCTAAACCAGCATGGCATTGCACAAAACTTGGAATTGCAATTTGCAGTGCAGATTCCAACATTTGCGAGCTTCCACAGAGTGCATGGAGTTGGGATAAGCCTGCATACACATCCATCATATCTGAATGGTTACTCGACTGTGCTAGCAATTCAATCATCGAAAGCTTACCAGCCTCATCTCACTTCATGGGTTGCCTAATTGCTGGATTTTCTCTTTTCTTCATTGGCGACACATTTGGCCGCAAGAAAATGCTATTTATTTCATGTCTTATAATGTCTGTTGCTTCATTGTTGACTGCATTCTCAAACAATGTGTGGATTTACTCTGCCTTGAGATTTGTTAGCGGGATCGGTCGTGCAATGGGGACATGTGCACTTGTGCTAGCGACAGAGAGCGTTGAGAAGAAATGGCAAGGCAAAATAGGATCTGGTGGGTTCGTGTTTTTCACTTTAGGGTTTTTGGTGTTGCCTGCTATGGCTTATTCTGTCAGAAACTATTCCTGGAGGGTTTTGTATATCTTGATATCAATTCCTGGGATCATATTTTGCATCCTATTTCAATTATTCGCATATGAGTCACCAAAATGGCTTCTTACACAAGGGCGAGAAGAAGAAGCTCTTGCAGTACTGAAGGCATTTGTAGGACCAGATTGTAAAGACTTGACTTGGAACTTCCCTGCAGCCTCCTCAAATCAAAATCATATGCTGAAGGGCAATAATAATAAGTTGTCATTCTTCAGAATTTTGATGGAGAGCAGAGTGCTCTGTCGACATTTGTTGTTATTAATAACCATTGCATTTGGTATTGGACTCGTCTACTACGGTGTGTCATTAGGGGTTGACAATTTGGGTCTAGACATCTATTGGGGTGCTGCATTCAACGCGTTGCTGCAGGCTGTAACCTTCGTGGTACTCTATTACAGTGTAACCAAATTGAAGAGAAGAATTTCAATCCTAGGATTGAACGTTATAAGCGGGATATGTTGCATACTCGTGGTTTGCAAACTCAAACAATTAGAATTTGCGTTGGAGTTACTCTCCTTCTTTTGTGCTTCTACTGCATTTCCCTTGTCAATGATATACACAGCAGAGTTGTTCCCAACTTGTGTTAGAAACTCGGCCGTGGCAACGGTATGGTTGGCCTGGATCCTTGGAGGCGTCGTAAGTCCAGTTTTAATTGCTGCAGGAGGAAACAACAATGTTTTGATGTATGGAATTTTTTTCGTTTCGGCTATAGCTACTGGATTATTGATCTTGTTTTTGCCGGAAACAGTTGGTGTTAGAAACCCTGCTGATAAAAAACAGACAACTGGAGCATGAGAACTAGTAAATTCAAGTTTAATTATAATCTTATGCAAATTTCCGTGGTATTGATATTGAGTACTTGTTGTTTCCAGTCTTGAATTTGTGTTGTGTCGTAGAATATCCTATGTTTGAAGTTGTTGATGTCATGTGATTTGCTGCTTATTACAAGTGAATGTAGTAGAATTTATGTTTTGTATATTCGCCAATATAAGTTTGAACGGCATTGAGAACCCTTATATATATATATATTTATCATACTTCAGTTTTACCTGTCTTTTTAAGTGTTTGGTAGTTGGGAGGTCACAAGAAGGTCAAGGGCTATGCCTCAATTAATTTGGGAACACTTTAGATGAAGTTGCATTTTTCTTGTACGAGATTTCTTACTCTCTCCTTGTGCATCTATTGTTATATAACTATTCAAAGATCCACAACGTTAATTGGTAAAAAAGTTAAACCCTCGAGGCCTAAACTTTACCTAGAAGGTTAAGTACTTATCGACCACTTAGTTTGACTTTTTAACATACCATGTTTTGTGATAATTTTTTTGATATATGAATATAATGACATACACAATTATACTAAAATCTTTTTAAATTAATACTAAGTTATTAATAATCTCGATAAAATTAATTATAAGATAATAAATTTAAAATATTATTTTTGTATTCTATAGAACCAAATATTTTATAAACTAATAATTTACTAAAAAATATATAATAAATTGACTATGAGATTTTGTCAAAATATGAATCATCAGTAGATTGTCTTTTGTTAAACTTCAGATCTAGCTTAATCATCTTTAATTGTGTGCAATATACCTAAAATTTCTTTGGCCTAAATCTAAGTGGTATCACCCATTCTATCCTACAACCTATAGGCGATCGTTTGTCCTACAGCTACCCGAAAAGGAACTGGTATTGCTTTCTTATATTGCAACTAAAAGTTTTGAAGTGTCATTGTATGACACTGATTGCAAAGATTGTGTATCATCACCAACTTCAACTTGATCTTGAAAATGCCCTAGCACGTTATCAATGATCTCATCTACGCTCAAAAATTCTGTATTGATGTCATTTTCACCAAGAAAATTCAAGAAGTGGTTTGATGGTACCCCAACTCATTGAGTACAACCCCCAAAAAGAAAGGAAGGGTGCAATGGTCTTTTTAAATGTTTTAAGAGGAAATAACTCTCTTCTACTCGAAACATTTTTTATATTCTTGTTTTTATAAAGTATTTTTTAAAATTGTTCTGCAAAACAAAAAAAATAGGAATACTTCCAAACGAATCCTAAATGTTTTTTTTTTTTTTGGGTTAGCATCACATCTGTTTTGAACCAGGCTTTCTTTAGTGTTTTATACTAGGTAATTCGAAGTACTTTTGTCATTCTAAGGATGTCAATGCTAATTTACAAACTTAGCAAATATATGTTCAACATTATGATAAGTCCGAGTACCGTTATTTTGTTCAAGGAGAAGTATTAGTTTGGATGCTTGTGCATTCGCTTCCTAGGTTGACGACAAGAATAGTATTCTAGAATTTATGGATTTGTTTGTTTATCGTAAAATAATTTGTTTATAAAAAATATTTTATAAACAAATATTTTTTTTAAAAAAAAATTATTTTTTAATATTTGGGTTCTATTTATTTGCCGTAAAATAACTTGTTAAGGAAAAATGTTTTTTTGAAAAATAAAATATTAAAAAATATTTTTTAATGTTTGGATGTACAATAAGTTCCATAAAATGTTTTTTTTTCTCCTAAAGGAGATGAAAATATTTTTCCAAACATTTTACTAGTTGCAATTATTAATCGAAAAATATTTTTCAATTGATTAATTTTTCAGAGTTACCAAACATCGGAAACTTAAGTAAAAGCAGTCGCAATTGTTGACTAAAAAATAATTTATAGTTAAACAATTTTTCAGTGTTACCAAACACTAAAAAATCAAAAAAATATTTGTCGGAAAAATATTTTACACAAAAGCAGCGGCAATAGTTTAAGATTGTTATCATGGTCACTAAAAAATATGAACATCTGTTAAGCACCTTTTGAAAAGCTTTGATCAGGTGAAAATTAACTAATTTAGTCTATATTATTTAAAAAAAAAAATTAATTTAGTCATAATTTTTTTAAATATTGAAGACTAATTTGAATTTTATATATATGAAAATAATAGAGACTAAATTGAATTTTTTTGAAAAATAATATAAATTAAATTAGTTAATTTTGAATAACAAAAACAAATTTAAAATTTTTATAAAATAATAAAAATTAAAGTAATTAATTTTAAATAATATAAACGAATTTAAAATTTAAAAAAAATAATAAACACTATTTGTGCCATTTCTTCAAAAATAAATTATTATGATAAGCTACAATTGTGGTCCAATTGACGTTAACAGGAACATGAATTTAGAGGTACAAAACTGTAGCAAATGGTTATAATACAAAATTAAACATTTGTCAAATTCTGATGTGGTACACATGACTCTAAATTGAAGATGTGAGGCACGTAATGAAGAAAAATGCTTTATCTGTCTGGACGGATTTCAGTTAGTGGGGTAGGTTCTACATGTGTTTGGTTCATCAACCGACAGAATAATTTTTCCATAATGAATGGTCATGCACGAGATTCTTGGAAAATGTGAAGAAAGTGATGTGAAATTGACACCAAAAAGAGGGTACTATCACTACTTCACCAATCTCTTTTGGAGTCAGTTTACTGTACAAAAATCGTACAGTAAAACTATGAAATATACAAATGAACTCCATTTATATGGAGTTTACATCCTATTTTACATTCGTAATTGTACAGTTTTTGCACAGCGACAAATTCCTTTCCTTTGCCACCTACCTTCCTTCCCCCTTTGTTTTCTTTTGGCCACCACGACACCTACCCCCTCTAATACTTTCTACAAAAACATTAAAAAAATAATGGGGATAAGAACGTGCGCCTAAGAAAAACTCATTGCTGTAAAATTTAATTATTTTAAGTAAATAAATCATAATTTCTAAAACTAATTTATAAATATTGAATCATGTTGTTTTTACCAATTAATCTCCTAAATAAATTAGGACTATTAAAACTACACCGTCTAATACTAATTACTAATTAATAAGTTGAAAGCTTGAAAGCCAACTTGGTGCAATAATCAAGGAGTCATATCATTTTGCATTTAATGAATAAGTTAAAAGCTTGAAAGAGTTTAGTGGCTCAGTCCTTGTCCATGAAGAGCTTTCTGTTGATATATTACTAGTGGGAACTTTACCAAACTAAATGCATCCGAGAAAAGATAGCAAAAAAATAAAAAAAGAAAAAAGTGTTGTCAATGACTGATTCAAATGAATCAACTCCTTGCTCACCAAATCTGCTTCAAAACGCAAGCCAGAGGATCGTCCACAGCATGATGAATCCATTGAAGCGATAATTGAACTTTATCTTAGAGGCTTGACATGGCGTGAAGTCTTGCAAGGCAAGCTTGGCTTTTTGCCTTCATTCTTCGCAGCATAGCAGACATTTATTTCCATCTTTACTGACATAGTGTTTGGGTTGCACAAAGGAATGGAAAGGAAAGTAAAGTGGAGGAAAAAAAAAAAATAAAGTGAATTATCTTGTTTGGATTGCAAAAAATAATAATAATAGAAAGAAAGTGAAAGGATTTTATGATTTTTTGTTTGGATTGGATAAGGAAAGGAAAGAAAAATGATAATTTTAAATGCAAAATTACTTAAGTACCTTTTTTGATTTTTATAACTATGAGATATGTAGGGATAAAAAAAACATTTTGTGTTGAAACCTTTTCTTTACCCTCCAAACACCCCAAATCGAAAAGTTTAAAAAACTCATCCAATTAAAAGAAATGAAAAAATTTTCGTACCCCTCCATATCAATTACTTATTTCAAAATTGTAATCCAAATAAAAAAAAAAATTCTTTATCTCCTTCCCTTCCTTTACTTTCCTTTAAAAATCCTAAACCAACATGGCATTGCAAAGAGCTAGGAAACACCATTTGCAGTGCAGATTCCAACATCTGTGAGCTTCCTCAGTGCGTGGAGCTGGGATAAGCCTGCACACACATCCATCATATCTGAGTGGTTACTCGACTGTGCTAGCAATTCAATCATATTATCATAGGTCCATACATTTTATTTTTTTCGAAGTTTATATTTGGTAAATAAATCCAAAAAAAGGGGAAAGGTTTTCAATAAATTTCTCTCGCAAATTACTAGTTGAATCTTGAACTAACTATGGCGGAATATTTCTGAGATATTAATGAACAAGACATTTATTTGATAATATCTTCCGTTTCGTTTAAGCAGAATTTGAAGTATCAGCCTTATTGGGTAGATTCCTTGCTCTACTTATCAATTAACAAAATCTCAGCAGACGTGGGCATTACAAAAACCATAATCATTCTAGTATTCCCCTAATTGCTTGAAGTTTTTTGACCAAAAATAAAATTGCTTAATGTTTCAAAATGAGGCGTCATTTACGAACATTATTCTGAAGGCTTTCGAAAATAAGGAAACATAAACCACTGAGACTTTGGTTTAGTGGTATGCTTTTTATTATGAGTATGAGAGGTTGAGAGATCAATTTTTTTTAAAGACACATTTTAATATATATTTTACGGATTAAGTATTTTTTGAATAAAATAAAATAAAAAATAAAGAAACATATATAACTATTTAATTATTCTTTTGATTAGTAAAAAAATTTCAATATATTATTTTTGGTAACTACATAATGCTTCTTTTAATTCTCAGAATCTCACTGCTCTTATTTAAAAATAAAAGACAATGAAACGCTCACAAGAACACCAAACACTCTCCAAATTACCCTATGTATTTAAACTGCAATTCTATGTTGCTATTTATGTTGTTCGGTGTGAGAGGAACGAATGACAAACTCTACAGATTTGTGCTTCTACCGAAGATCAATTTTTTAGTAAAATTTAGGATTTTATTAGATATAAGGTGTTAAGGGGCAGAAAATTTTATAATACCTCGCTCAATAGGAGTATCATTTCAGCATAGCACATTGATCACTCGGCTCTTGAATGATTTTCTCTCCTAAAACCGACTTTGTAATTATGTGAACAGATCATTCTGTACTTAATGAATCACTTGCTTTTTAACAAAAAAAAATGATTATCTTCCGGTACCCTTTCCTTTAAATAAATGTTCAAGGAATGAGATGATCACAATTATAATGCTTGTTACATGTTTACAATAATAAAGTTCAACTTCTCATCCGACCCAAAAGGGAAAAGAAAAAAAAAGAAAAATTCAAAATTTGAGACAAAAAATAAAACATTATGATAAGTCTCAATAGTGGTACAATTGCCAAAAATAGAAACAAATCAGGAGGGACAAAAATGCAGTAATAAATGGTTACCATACAAAATTAAACATTTGTCAAATTCTCATATGGTACATGACTCTAATTGAATATCTGCCTTATATTTGAATCCCATTGACCAAAAAAAGTATTTGGATCTCACACGATGTATGGTCATGCACGAGATTCAATAGTATTTATATTTGCTTTCTTATCTTACATGTAGGGAAGAGAATGAAATAAATGAGCTCTAACATTCTTAAGTGATCTCTTAAATTTTAAGAAATCTTTAAACTCATTTTCAATATCTTTATATGTGAAGAAGAACACATAATTTCCCATCATATCTCCTAAAATCTTCCAATGGTTAAAAGAGCAAGATTTATGAAATTTAAAGTGAAACAAAAATAACGGATACCCTTTGTTTGCTTTTGTTCTGCATGACATCTACCCCCTTTAAGATTTCCCACATTAATATTTTAAAAAAATAATGGGAAGATACCCAATGATAACATGTTGTAAATGAAAATTATTAGATTTATCGGTAGAGAATTCAATTTTGTCATGTAGATAAATTATGATTTTTAAGTTCAGCATATAAAATATCAGGTTATTGCACCTAACTTAATATCAATCAAACACATTAATAAATCAAGACTTTTAAGATTAATATATAAGATTTTGAACTATTTTATCTAATACTAATTAATTTTAAGATAAAAACTCAAATTTCTTATCACTTACAACCTCGAAAAATAATGATACAATGTGAATTGAATACTATATTTGACTTCAGAAGATATAACGATGTAATTTGTAATAATTTTTATGTTAAAAAGTATAGAGTTCCCTTTTAAATTATTTAGTTTAAGTGAAATAATTTAAATCTGATACGGATAAGTTAGTTCGTAACGAAAGAGTTCCCTTTGTAATGTTAAAAAGTATAGAGTTCCCTTCCGAAGATATAATGATGTAACTCTTAATAATGAAAGACTTTTCGCTCGTAATCAAAGAGTCCTATCATTTATGTGTTTATATTGAATAAGTTAAAAACTTGAAAGCGAACTTGGAAGAGTTGGTGGCTGCTAAAGTCATTATCCATGAATAGCTTTTTATTTTTTATTTTTGGTTTTCACTAATTTTTTTTTAAAAAAATGAATCAAATAAGTTAACTTTAGCTTCTAAATTTACTATTGTGATATTTTAATATTAATAATTATGAGTATTTATGTATGTTTTAAATTTTGAAATATGAAGAGATTATGTATTAACTTTGTATTCATAAATGTATTAATTTTAGAACATGAAGAGTTTCTTGTATTTAGGGAGGTTTTAAATTTATATCTTTTCATTTGTATATAATTAATTAGGGAGCTTGTTTTAGGAGCATATAAATAGGTCTCTCATTCTTCCTTTCTTGAGATATTTTTGTAACATTGTGAGAATAAATTAGAGAATTTTTTCAGCCAAAAGAGAAATGTGTTCTTGTGAGGAGCTTGTGCGCAACCTTCTAGTGCAGAGTTGATTTGAGTTTTACAGCAACTAGTTGGGTTGTTGTATTCTGAAGGGACAAGTCATATCAAAACTGCTGCATCGGTTCTTTCGACCGCAGAGGGCTTGAATCTCTTTAAAGCTAGCGAGATTCCTGCACCTCACTTCGATCGAGTTGTCTCCAACAAAAGTATTTGTACTTTAATTTTTGTACTATTTTCAATTATTATTGTATAATTTTACCAATATTTACAAAAAGTGATTTTAAATATCTAAAAACTACAAGAGTGTTGATCATGTGGTATGTATCTTGCTCTGTATGCGAGAGATCGTAAGTTCGATTCTCATTGATTATAACATGTGCTGTACGATGTTAGACCTTTTTTATATTAAAAAATATATATCTAAAAATTAGGCAAAACAGACCCTAAGCCTAAAACTAAGTGAAATATTCAACTATTATATTCATGATCCATACAATAATTAAAGAATCGGTTAATTTATGAATTTAATAAAATAAGTTAAAAACTTGAAATAGTTGGTGGATGCTAAAGTCCTTGGTGCAATAATCAAGGAGTCATGTCATTAATTATTTAATGAATAAGTTGATACTTTTCATTTGTGTTTTGAGTCAGGTTACGCTGTGCTCATATTTGTAATAGTTTATTTCTAATGTTACCTCATTTTAATGAAAAAAGAGAAAAAAAAGCCAGTGACAATATTTTCTAACTGATTTCAGGGACTACTGCAACTAATGCAGCCCTTTCTCTGCGTTAATCTTGAAATTGAAACTTACAAATATCAGATCTAATTTCGAATTATTTTTTCACTACATTTCAAACTCTATATTATTGCAACAAATTGTTTAATCATGCTTTTACTTTATTTTTTTTTGAATTTGTTAGATAAAAAGCTTGTTCTATTTTAACTTGATATTTTGATATTTAATGAGTATAAGACTAGCAGTGTAAACGATTAACTTAGTCCGTATATTATATTTAATAATACTTGGCATGTTTATGCACCATACTCCTCTGTATTTTTACAAAATTGCATCATAAACTATGTGTTTTAAAAAGTCATGTCATAAACCTTGTGTTATGAAAAACGTTGCACACACGCCCCAAACTCAAATTCTGTTTAACTCTATTAATTAGCCTTGTAAAAAAATAAAATTATCATTGTTTAAAGATCAATCACTCAGAGGGGGTATTTGTAACTTTTTTAATATCTGAAGAGAGTATTTGTCACTTTTTTTAATATCATAGAGAGATATTTACAACATTCTTCATTTTTTAATATCATAACCATTTGTACTAGTTTACCTTGTGAGAAGATCTATAACCTTAAACTAATAAATATAATTTAATTAAAAGAATAAAAAAAATATGAAGCTTATATAACAGAACTTTGATGTCCACCATAAAAAAAAAAATGTAAAGCTTATGCTTGAAGTTCAAGGCCCGTGAAGAGATCTATAATAAAACATTGATGTCCACCATCAAAACGTTTTTCAACTACAAGCTTATGCATAAGAAAAACATACATTGCTGTGTACTTTGAAATAGAAGAAAAAAATAGGCAAAAAATGCAAGAAATCAAAATTGGCAAAGTCATATTGCGATTAAACAATAATCGTACCTTCACTTGAAACTACGTTCTTCTACAAGCATATTACACCTTTAAATCAATGCAAAATCAGCTTCAAATCGAAGGAAAATAACTTTGAAAGAGTTTATCTCTAGGTTTCATTTTTTTTAATATTTAGAAGAGACACTTTACAACCTTATCAAAAAATAGGGGCTATTAGCAATTGATGTTAGAAAATGGGTATTTTCGTCAGTCTTCAACTATTTTATAATTTGATAAATGTCATATTTGTATTTTAGGTGTGTATATTACACTCACGTTAAAATTGACAGAAAAATAGATGGCGGGAGATCATATACAACGTTTTTTAATACACTGGGTTTATAACACAATTTTTTAAAACACATGGTCTATAATACAATTTTGTAAAAATATAGGGGAGTACAGTACATTTTACTCGTCTATAGATTTAGTCCATAGATTATATTTAAGTATAGTGAGAGCTTTACCAGACTTAAGCATCCAAGTGAGAATCAAACTTGCAACATCTCACATACAGAGCAAAATACATACCACAGGATCAAGGCCCTTGTAGTTTTTCGATATTTAAAACCACTTTTTGTAAATGTTGGTGAAATTGTATAATAATAATTGAAAATAGTACAAAAATTAAAATACAAACACTTTTGTTGGAGACAACTCGATCAGAGTGAGAAGTGAGAATCTTATTATCTTTATGGAGATTTAATCCCCCTACGGTGGAAAGAACCGATGCAGCAATCTTGATATAGCTTATCCCCTTCAAGATATAATAGCCCGACTTGTTGCCGTAAAGCTCGAACCAACTCTGTACTAGAAAGTTGAGCACAAGCTTTTCACAAGAACATCTTTCTCTTTTGGCTGAAAAAACTCTATAACTTATTCTCACAATGTTACAAAAATATCTCAAGAAAGGAAAAAATGATAGACCTATTTATAAGCTCATAAAACACCCCCCCTAATTAATTACATCCAAATGAAAAGACATGAATTTAAAATCTCCCTAAATACACGAAACTCTTCATGTTCTAAAATTAATACATTCATGAATACAAAGTTAATACATAATCTCTTCATATTCCAAATTTTAAAACATACATAAATACTCATAATTATTAATATTAACATATCACAACATTCCCCCACTTATTTTAATATTAACTTAAGATCATAAGAAATATATTTTAGCCAAAAGGGATCATTATGTTTAATAAAGGTATGCTATGCATTGAACCTTTACTTAGCGAAACAGTAACCTCTACTTCAGAGTCAGTAGTGGTCTCCGACTTGAACTATGACTGCTTAAGGGAAATAAAGAGTCACTGCTCACACATAATGTTCCAAGTGTAAGAAAATGAGCTTAAAATCTTAGCACATTACAGCCATGTGCTTTCCTGGTTTTCATAAGTGTTTATATGAGAATTAGCTAAAAACTCATATGAAGCGGCCACAACTTCCACACTTATATAGGTGAAATCTGTCAAATGTGCTCTTGTAATTCTGACACCCCATTCAAAAAAGCTACAAATTTTATTAAGAGTTTGAACTCAACCTCCAAAACATTACAAGATGAATACAATCACATCATAGGGAGGGAAAATATTTAGTGTATTCCTTTCGTCCACCTTGTGATTCATTTTTCCCATTGAACCCAATATTAACTACAAGAAAATAGCGCTCGGGCGATAGATTTAGGAGAAGGATTTTTTTCGTAGCCAATTGGCTACTACCAGGCTACGAAATTGCTATGGACAACTAATTCCGTAGCCCATCCGTAGCCAACTTAGGTCCTGTTGAAATGACAACAAAAAATTGCTACGGATTGGCACGGAAATAATTTTAATTATAAAAAAATATATATATATTTCGTCGCCATGCGGTGGAAAAATAGCCACGGAAAGACGTTTTAATACATTGTTCCTACCTATTAACAAATTAGAAGATATACTATTAGTGGTCCGTAGCCCATCAATAGCCAACAGTCACGGATGGGCAATGGACTTTCATAAAAAAATGAGGTTTATCAGTTTTAATTTGAATTATGGAATTGTGATTACACCTACAACGTAGTAAACTTTACTTGAGTTGCAAGCTTTCCCAATAAAAATAAATTTGATTCGTATTTCATTAGTATGCGTATTTTTATAGAGAAATCTCATAGGAAATCAATAGCTGTTTAAATCGGATTTAACATATTTTCACTTAACATTGCGTTAATGTTAATTAACCTCCAATCTAGTTGTCTTAAAACTCTCACATTGTGTTTGAACTTCACAAATTAAACAAAAATGAAGATATTAACACATTTTAATACATTGTTCCTATTTATTAACAAGTTAGAATATATACTATTAGTGGTCCGTAACCCATCCGTAGCCCCTAGCCACAAATGGGCTACAAACTTCTATAAAAAGAAAAAGAAAATACAAAATTAAAATAAATTGATAAAATAATTCAAAAAATAAAATAATAAATAATAAAATAAAATAAAAAATAAGAAAATAAAAAATAAGAAAATAAGAAAATAAGAAAATAAAATAAATAAATAAATAAATAAAAATAAGATAAAATTAAAAATAAAAAAATAGAAAAAAATAATAAAATCAAAATAAATCAAAATAAAATTAAATAAAAATAAGATAAAATAAAAAAAAATAAAAAATGAAAAAAAAATAAAATAAAATGAAAATAAAATAAAATAAAATGAATAAAATAAAATAAACTAAAAAAAAATAAAAAATAAATGATAAAATAGAATAAAATTGCATGAAACAAAATTCTCATAATAAATAATTAAAAAAAAGTTATTTGGGTCGAACTAGGACAAGGGCTGGCCATTGCCGTTGTCCGGCTCGGTTAATAGAATTGCATGTTTACAAAAGCGGAAAATATGTGCATATCAGTTTTTGTTTTGCAAGTTTTCAAACATTAATAATTCATATACTAGTAAAATGATAGACAAATTTAATGAATGCATGAAATGTACAAAAATAATAAATTCAACGTGAAGATTCGCTAATTTCAAATAACACAGAAGATTAGAATTTGGTACAAAAACCAGTAAAATCAAACTAAATTGCACACTTCATTAAGAGTGATCAGTATATAACAAATTACAAATATTAAATAAAATATGGAAATAATATTGCTAATACAAATTTCTTGTCCAGAAAGTCAAGGCATGAAGGTATTCTTGGTGAAGACCCAATAATTATTACATGCTTAATTATTCTAAAGAGAAAAATCTTAATATAACTGCTATCGGACTTTTGACAGTATTTAGCAGAAGTCCATTTTAGATAGCCTTGAGAAAAGGTGAGGTTCTCTGCAAGAATTGATGGACTAAATGTCACCTGATAAGTCAACTTTTGATTTAGTTCTGAGAAGACAAGCGTAGTAGGCTCAACCCTCACATCAACACCTACTGGTGGAACAACTTCAACATTGTATGTGGAAACAGGATCACCTAGAATTGTAACTGTTATTGTGTATGTTTGAGGAATTGTTCCATTTCTAATAGTAAATGTGTAGGAAAGTAAACTTAAATTTGGGTTAAGGATTGGACATCAAGAATTTGGGCTAAAAATTAATGAATGAGTATTTGGGCTAAGCATTAATACTAAAGCATTTGGGCTAGCTAAAATATTTACTCAATTGGCCCAAAAGAATAAGACCATTGCCCAATTGTAAGCCCAAACCCTACATCTAGAGAAATCTTGAAGTTGAGATATGTTCTAGGAAGCATCTAGGAAACATCTAGGGAGAAATATTTTATTTGGCTAGCTAGAAAAATCTAGGTATATTATCTGGCATATTCAAAGAATCTTCAAAATATATTGTGTGTAGAATGCTCCTTAAACACCTATAAATAGGGGACAACTTCAACATTTGTAACCAAGCCAAAATCAAAATCTTCTTTTCAATACAAGTTCTCTAGTTCCTCAAAATTCTCCTCTTCCACTTCTTAAATATTTCCTACATAAGTTCTAGTTCTCCAAAGTAGTCTAGGCTTATCACACCACAGTAGTATCAAGAGTTAGGTTATGGCGACATCAAGTGTAGCATTCCCATTTCTAAGGCTCTCCAATGATAACTATAGAAGGTGGAGCATCCAAATGAAGACATATCTTGGCGGCCAAGATATATGAGATGCTGTTGAAGAAGGTTATGAAGTACCCGAAGATGAGGCCACTCTTACACAAGCACAAAAGAAGGCTTTGAAGGAGTCTAAGATGAAAGATCAAAAGGCTCTTTCAATCATCCAACAAGCTGTAGATGATGCCACGTTCCTAAGCTTCAACAACTAAGAAAGCATGGGAGATTCTTGAGAAAGTATACCAAGGAGTTGATAAGGTAAGAAAAGTCCGTCTTCAAGCTCCTAGAGTTGAGTTTGAAAATTTACAAATAAAAGAAACCGAATCAATCTTCGATTATGTTTCAAGAGTTCAATCCATAGTTAATCAACTACAAACAAATGGTGAAAGCATGGATGATGTTCGGGTCATTGAAAAAATTCTCCTATCATTAGATTCAAAATTTGACCATATATTAGTAGCAATTGAAGAATCTAATGATCTAGAGAAAATGACCATTGATGAACTCACTGGTAAGCTTCAAATACATGAAGAGAAGATCAAGAGAAAGAATAAGGAATCACTAGACCAAGTCTTACAAGCCAAACTCAACCTCAATCGAAGAGATCGAGACTTTGGCGATGGAATAAGCCAAAGGGGACAAGGACAAGGACAAGAACGTGGACGTGGACACAGTCGTGGTCGTGGCCGAGGAAGAGGTGGATACAACACACCCAACAATATAGAGGAGGATAACAATAGATCATCAAGTAGATATGGAAGAGGAGGAGCTCAAAGACCAAGGTGTGAAAAGTTCGAAGTTGAATGTTATAATTGCCACAAATTCAGTCACTATGCCTCAAAATGTTGAAGTTCTACCAAGAATGTAGAAGAGAAAACCAATTGTACTTAGCAAAAGAATGATGAGGTAGACTCCACCCTCTTGCTCATATACAAGGGATACGGAGATAGAGAACAACATACTTGGTACCTCGACACAAGTAGAAGTAACCACATGTGCGGTAATAGAACATGTTCATCGAGCTTGATGAATCAGTGAATGGAAATGTCATGTTTGGAGACCTATCTAAGACTCCAGTCAAAGGCAAAGGTAAAATACTACTTCGCCTAAAAGATGGTAGACACCAATTCATCTTCAATGTATACTACGTGCCCAACATGAAGGCCAATATCTTGAGCATGGGACAACTCTTAGAAAAGGGCTATGATATCCATATGAAAAATCATAGTCTCTTCCTAAGAGATCATGGAGGAAACTTAATTGCCCAAGTGCCCATGACCAACAATAGAATATTTCTATTGAACATTCAAAATAATAGCCTCGAATGTTTGAAAGCATGCTTGGAAGACACTTCTTGGCTATGGCACTTGAGGTTGGGTCATCTCAATTTTGGAGGACTAAAGCTACTATCAAAGAAGCATATGGTCAAGGGGCTACCTTCCATCGATCACTTCGATCAACTATGTGAAGGATGTTTACTTGGTAAGCAATTTCGAAAAATCTTCCCACAAGAGGCATCGTCAAGAGCAAGGAGGCCATTGAAGTTAATTCACACCGATGTCTGCGGCCCAATTAACCCAGCATCATTTGGCAAAAAAAGTACTGCCTTCTCTTCATTGATGATTTCAGCAGAAAAACATGGGTGTATTTCCTAAAAGAAAAATCAGAGATTTTCAATGCCTTCAAGAAATTCAAGGCACTTGTGGAGAAACAAAGTGGACATACAATAAAAACGATGAGATCCGATAGAGGAGGGGGAGGGGGAGGGGGGGGGGGGGGGGAGGGGGAATTCAACTCACAACAGTTCAAGGCATATTGTGAAGAAAATGGAATCAAACCTCCACTCACTCTTTCTTACTTACCACAAAAAAATGGAATCACAGAGAGGAAGAACAGATCCATCCTCGACATGGCAAAAAGCATGCTCAAGAGTAAGATGCTGACAAAGGAAGTCTGGGCTGAAGTTGTGGATTGTGCTGTGTATCTATCAAATCGTTCTCCCACAAGGAGCGTGTGGAACAAAACACCCCAAGAAGCATGAAGCGGGTACAAGCCAAGTGTTGCACACCTACGAGTATTTGGAAGCATAGCCTATGTACATGTTCTGGATCAAAGAAGAACAAAGCTTGATGATAAAAGCGAGAAGTACATCCTCATCGGCTATGACCAAAACTCAAAAGGATACAAGTTATACAATCCAAGTATAAGGAAGTCCACTATAAACAGAGACGTGAAGTTTGATTAGAAAAACTCGTGGGATTGGAGTAAAGAAGAAAAGAAGCAGTACCAGTTCTTCCCAATGCACGAAGAAGAACCACTAAGAATTGAAGAAGCAACTAATTATGAGACTCTGCCTTCATCACCAACAAACACAAGAAGCAACATCATCATCAATGGAAAGCTCGAATGAAAGGCCTCATTAAATAAGGACTCTACAAGAAATTTATGAGGTAATAGAGAATCAGAATGACCTCACTTTATTTTGTCTCTTTGCTGATTGCGAGCCCCTCAACTATGAAGAAGTAACAAAAAACAAAGAATGGAGTAAAACTATGGATGAAGAGATTAAAGCAATCAAGAAGAATGACACATGGGAGTTGGCAACCTTACCAAAAGGGCACAAGGCAATTGGAGTAAAATGGGTCTACAAAGGTAAGAAGAATGCCAAAGGAGAAATTGAAAGATACAAAGCAAGATTGGTGGGCAAAGGATACAAACAAAGAGCTGGTATTGACTATCATGAAATCTTCACTCCAGTTGCTCGGTTAGAAACAATAAGATTGCTGATTTCAATAGCAGTTCAGAAGAAATGGAAAATCTATCAAATGGATGTTAAATCAGCATTCCTGAATGGATTTCTCGAAGAATAAGTGTACCTTGAGCAACTCGAAGGCTACATAGTTCGAGGCAATGAAGACAAAGTCTTGAAGTTAAAAAAGGCTTTGTACGGGTTGAAACAAGTTCCTCGGGCATGAAACACTAGAATTGACAAGTATTTTGAAGAAAATAATTTCAAGAAATGTCCTCACGAGCATGCATTATATACAAAAGTGGATAAAAAAGAGGATATCATGATTGTCAGTCTGTACGTGGATGACTTGATCTTCACTGGAGGCAATCCCAAAATGTTCGAAGACTTCAAGAAGGCAATGACACAAGAATTTGAAATGACGGATATCGGGCTCATGACATATTATCTCGGAAGTGAAATGAAGCAGAGGGATACTGAAATCTTTATATCTCAAGAAGGATATGCAAAGGAAATTCTCAAGAAGTTCAATATGAACAACTGCAAACCGATAAGCACCCCAGTAGAATGTGGAATAAAGCTGTCAAGATATGACGAAGCTGAGAAGGTGGATCCAACATTATACAAGAGCCTAGTCGGGAGTCTACGATATTTGACATGCACAAGACCAAACATCCTATTTGGAGTAGGACTCATCAGCAGGTTCATGGAGACTCCAACAACTCATCACTTCAAGGTCGCAAAAAGAATCCTTCGATATTTAAAAGGCGCTATTGATTACGGTATCTTCTATCCCTCTACAAGCAACTTCAAGCTAGTGGGATACATTGATAGTGATTGAGCTAGATACATGGATGATCGAAAAAGTACAACAGGGTTCGTGTTCTACTTTGGAGACACAACATCCACATGGACTTCGAAGAAACAACTAATAGTCACATTATCAACATGTGAAGCTGAATATGTAGCCGCTACTACAGGGGTGTGTCATGCGCTATGCTACAGAATTTTCTTAAGGAGCTTAACTGTTCGCAAGACGAAGTAACAAAAATATTCGTGGACAACAAGTCAGCAATTGCGTTGGCAAAGAATCCTGTCTTCCATGATAGAAGCAAGCACATTGATACCAGATATCACTTCATCGGAGAATGTGTGACAAAGAAGAATGTCCAGATAAAGTACGTGAAGTCACAGGACTAGGTAGCGGATATCTTCACCAAACCTATCCCGACTGAAGTTTTTCTCAAGCTGAGATCTCGTCTTGGAATGACAAATTCAAGTTTAAGAGGGGGTGTTGGAAAGTAAACTTAAATTTGGGTTAAAAATTAATGAATGAGTATTTGGGTTAAGTATTAATACTAAAACATTTGGGCTAGCTAAAATATTTACTCACTTGGCCCAAAAGAATAAGAGCATTGCCTAATTGTAAGCGCAAGCCCTACATCTAGAGAAATCTTGAAGTTGATATATTTTTTAGGAGGCATCTAGGAAACATTTAGGGAGAAATATTTTATTTGGCTAGCTAGAAAAATCTAGGAATATTATCTAGCATATTCCAAGAATCTTCAAAATATCTTGTGTGTAGAATGCTCCTTAAATACCTATAAATAGGGGAAAAGTCCAAGCATTTGTAACCAAGTCAAAATCAAAACCTTCTCTTCAATACAAGATCTCTAGTTCCTCCAAAATTCTCCTCATCCACTTCCTAAATATTTCCTACATAAATTCTAGTTCTCCAAAGTAGTTTAGGCCTATCACAACAAAATGAGGGATAGTTCAGCTGTGCCTCTGGTATGCTTGATTCTTCTAAGCAATTTACCATGCGTTGTAAGATGATGCCAACTTGTTGATCTGTATAGTTCAATCCACACAGATAAGGCACGTAATCTTTTGAATTAATATCATAAATCAGGCCTGGATTATTTGCTCTTGGTGGCTTGACATGACCAGCACCAATTGCAAAGATATTTGCTTGCTTAAGTTGCCCTTGGTCCTCAATGGGCCGGTTGCCAAGGTTCACTTGATCAGCAGTGGTCATGATTGCCGCCTTAATGGCAGCTGGTGACCAATCAGGATATGCACTTTTGAGCAATGCTGCAACGCTGCTTAGGTGGAGGCAAGACATTGACGTGCCGGAGAATATGTTGAAGTTGGCATTTGTGTTACTGTTTTTTTCAAGAGGGAAAGGCCAAGCAGCAAGAATATTCACACCAGGGCCAATAATATCTGGTTTCAGAATTCTATGGTTATTCAAGCTGGGGCCTCTAGAAGAAAATGAAGATACAGATGGAGCATGAACATTTCCAATTATGGTTCATCTATATATGATTGTAGCAATAGGAATTGTCATTGAATTCATTGTTGAATTTATGTAGGCCTTGATCTTTTGTCCATCTTCATAATTGACATGTATGGCTGGAAGAACATGAGCCTTTGCAAGTGTCGTACTGCCCACGTTTCAAGTATAATGAGAATCATGGCAGCACTACCGGTATCCCTCACAATTTCTCCTTTTGCGATTCTTGTTAGGCCATCGCCTACTTCACACAACACGATCTTACCTCTTACATCAGTGTTATTCAAAGAACTTGGGAAGCAAAACGAGGCATTGAAGTCACTTGCATTCATTCCAGGATAAACAAGAGGGAACATCGTTGAAGAAAAAATATTGTTAGGCTGAAATGCTAACTCGCCATCAAGTAGCTCGTTATTTCCCAACATGGAAGTTGCCTTTAGTTTTCTATCCGTAGTGCTTGCGCTAGCCGTCAAAATCCAGGGGGCTTCGTTGGATAAAGACCGGTTGGATGGACCAGTGTTGCCAGCTGAGCAACTCACAAAAATTCCTCCTTCCATTGCACTATATGCACCTAATGTAATTCAGTCATCGTAGAAAGCCCTAGAAGATCCACCAACGGAGATTGAGATCACATCAACACCATATTCAATAGCAGTTTCCATTGCAGCTATTATAGCACTCTAAAAACAAACGAAGTCGCAAACTTTGTAAATGGCCAAGTGAGCTAGAGGTGCCACACCAACTGCAGTGCCATTAACCAATCCAAACACATTTGCACCTTCGACGAAATTTTCAGCAGCAGTGATTGCAATATGTGTTCCATGGCCCTTTTCATCTAGCGGTGACCCATTTCCACTTAGGAAAGATCTTGCTCCAATTAGTTTGTTGTTGCAGGCTGTAAAATTGAATTCACATATTCCCTTCCATTTAGCAGGTGGATGAGGCATTCCAGCATCGCTAAAAGAGGGGTGGTCCCCCCATTAGCTAACAATGTGCAACAGAGGGACATTCCAATAGAGAAAGCCCCTGAGTATGATGCCTTCGATAGGGAACCGCCAGACATTGACATACAGAAGACGAATATGATTGTTGATGCTAAACCTGTTTCAGACCAGTCAGACATCGACATACATAATACGGATATAATTGTTGATGTTAAATCTATTTCAGACTCGGGTGTTCAGTCACCCCATTCACTTTATTGATCATGGATAGTAATCTCTTATCTTCTTCTCCCTTTATTGGGACCTCCAGTCTTTTTTATGAATCTTAAAATTCTTTTGTGGAACTTTCGTGGGGCAACCAATAACCGTTTTCGTCAAGAGTTACGAGAGTTGGCTAAAGTCCACCATCCATATATTATTGTCATTATGGAACCTCGAGTTAGTGGTGATAAAGGTAATAAGATTATTTCTTCCCTCCGTATGAGTAACTCGTTAAGGGTTGAAGATGAAGGTTTCTCTGGTGGAATTTGGTTGTTATGGGATGATAGTACAATGCATGTTGAATTGCTTTCTGCAGGTTCTCAAGTTATCAACACCAAGATCATTTATGGTTGAAATGATTGGATTTTCTCTGCTGTCTATGCAAGCCTTATGGATTCGATGAGAGCGTCTTTGTGGGAGGCTTTTCATGATGCTTCTACTAATATGGATCTCCCTTGGCTTATTGCAGGTGACTTTAATCAAGTGGGCAACGTTGAGGATAAAAGAGGTGGATGTTCGAGAATTACAAGGAAAATGGTTCAATTTGAAAATTGGCGTAATGATTGTAATCTTATTGATCTGAGATTTGTTGGACCAAGGTATACTTGGTCGAATTCGTGGGACACAAGTCAAAGGATTTTGGAGAGACTCGATAGAGCTTATACCAATCCCGAGTGGAGTTTTCTTTTTCCTCACAACTCAGTCCAATACCTTCCCAGAATCTCTTCGGACCACTTGTCTATCCTCACTAATACTGATAGGCGAGGTGGGCTCGCCACCTCTAGGCCCTTTCGCTTTGAGCTTTCTTGGTGTACTCATCCTAATTTCACTGCATTTCTTGATTCGAATTGGCTGAATCAAGGAGGAAATATCAGCGTGTCAACTGAAGAGATTGCTCTCACGCTCAATCGGTGGAATTCTAATATTTTTGGAAATATTTTTGCTCGCAAACGTAGACTGCTTGCCCGTATCCAAGGCATCCAGAAATCCCTCCAAAGTAACTATAATTCTTCTTTGCTACGTCTTGAACAAAAGGTAAGGAAAGATTATGAGGAGACTTTAAACCAAGAGGAAGTTCATTGGTTCCAAAGGTCGCAAAAGTTGTGGCTTAACTCTGGGGACCATAACACGAAGTATTATTACCTCTCTACTCTCAATCGCAGAAGGAAGAACAATATCATGAGTCTTAAAAATGGGGAGGGTGTCTGGGTATATGACACCCCTCCCTTGCAACAGATTGCCATTAACCATTTTAAGGGTATTTATTCTTGTTCTGAATTGCCTCCTAATAATTTCTCTGATGCTTTATTTCCTTTATTTGCAGATGTTGACATGGAACATCTTAATCTACCTGTCTCGGAAGAGGAAGTTCGGTTAGCTCTTTGTCAAATGTTGGCCTCCAAAGCTCCAGGCCCTGATGGCTTACCTGTAGTCTTCTTCCAAAAATGTTGGGCTGTGGTGCAAAGCGCTGTGGTTGATTTGGTCCAAAAAGCTTTTTAGACAGGCATTTTTTTTTCGAGTGACATTATCAAGGCTTGGATTACCCACATTCCTAAAGTCAAGACTCCTGAGCTTATTAATCAATTTCGCCCCCATCAGTTTGATCAATGTACTTGCTAAATTGATTGCAAAAGTTCTGGTCAATAGATTACGACCTCTCTTGGTAGATTGGATTTCACCCAGTCAAAGTAGTTTTCTTCCGGGTGCTTCTGACAATACCATTCTTCTCCAAGAGATTGTCCACCACATGAAACGTATTAAGGGCAAAAAAAGAGTTATGGCTATTAAAGTTGATCTTGAAAAAGCTTATGATTGTCTTAGTTGGGCCTTCATCGAAGACACTCTTCGACAAGCGAAATTGCCAAGCAAAATTGTTTCTCTGATCATGTCTTCTTTTTATTCAGCTTCAACGTGCATTCTTTGGAATGGAACTCCATCTTCCCCCTTTTCCCCAAGTAAGGGAATTCGTCAGGGAGATCCTATCTTTCCTTATATTTTTATTTTGTGTATTTAACGATTATCTCGTAGAATTTTTTGTGAAGTTGAAAATCAAAGTTGGAAACCTATTAAAATTTGTAGGAATGGTACTCCTATATCCCATTTCCTTTTCGCTGATGATTTGTTATTCTTTGCAGAGGCTTCAACTGACCAAATGGACAATATGCAAAAGGTGTGGCAAGAGTTTTGTGATGAGGCTAGTCAATCCATCAATACTGCAAAGTCCCATTTATTTGTGTCCCGTAACACTTCTTCTGAGGTTGCTCAGGGGCTCTTTAGAAGCAGTGGTATCCCAATCACCATGGACCTAGGTTTCTATCTTGGAATTCCTGTGATAGGTTTGTCATGGCACATACAAATGCATTCTTCAGAAAATTCAGACAAAGTTGGCCGGCTGGAAAAAACATGTGTTATCTTTTGCTAGACGAGTCACTTTGGCCAAGTCTACCATAGCTGCCATTCCTTCATATTATATGCAGACTGCCAAACTCCCAATTCAGACGTGTAAAGAAATTGATAAAATCTAGCAACGATTCATTTAGGTCTCAGATGGAGAACGGAGGAAACTCCATTGGGTTTCTTGGGCCAATGTGTGCAAGAATAAAAAGTTTGGAGGTCTTGGCCTGCAAGAAACAACTATCATTAACGAGGCGTTTATGGCGAAACTCAGGTGGAAGGTTCTCACAGAACCTAATCTGTTATGGGTCAAAATTCTTAGAAAGATATTTTCGTGATGGCCTTTTTTCTTATACTCTTAAGTCTTCAGACTCAATCATTTGTCGTGGGATTTTGAAAGGGAAAGATCTTCTTAATGAGGGTCTTCAATGGGTTGTTTACAATGGAAAAAATAAATGTTTCTGGCTTGACAGATGGGTTGGAAATTCGGAGCTTCTACCTCATGCTATTCTCCGTGTCTCTGATAATGAGAAGGATTTGCTTATTGAGGATTATATTGAAGACGATGGCTCATGGAGTTGGGAAAAGTTTTAACATTATTTTACGCCCACTATTATGCTCCAAATTGCTAGCATACGAGTGACTATTGATGATGCTAAACAATACTTTGTGGTTGGAATGAGGATACTAAGGGTGCTTTCAGTCTTGCCTCTGCTTGTGCTCTGGGACAACATAATGTGGGACCAAATACTGATATCAAATGGGACCTCTTGTGGAAGCTCAAATGTCAACAACGTATTAAAATTTTCCTTTGGCAGGCTGCACTACAAAGAATCCCAACATGCGACCAGCTTGCTCATAGAGGTATTCTTGACATTGCTGACTGTCCTCGATGTGGTGCTATTATTGAAGACACCAATCACGTCCTTCGTCAATGTATTATGGCTCATCATATGTGGAATTTGATCTTACCACCCAGCTTCAAGGTCTATTTCTTCAACCTTTCGTGGTCTGATTGGTTTAACGCGAACCTGAAGTGCACTAAAAATCATCGAGGGATAGCTTGGAACATCTTCTTTTCTACTGCCGTCTGGTGGATTTGGAAATGGAGGAACGAGAAGTGCTTTAAGAATACACCCCATAATAACTTCTATGCTTTATCTAATTTCACCCAAGGTCAAGCTTTGAGTATGATTGATGCATGGCACAGTCCAGAAGGTTACCTACATCCCATTAATCACCAAGTCTTGGTTGGTTGGAGAAAGCCGGTCCAGGGATGGAAACTAAATACTGATGGTTGCTCTAAAGGTAATCTTGGTTTGGCAGGAGCTGGGGATATTTTCCATGATGAAAATGATTTCTGGATTTTTGGCTTTGCTATAAATTTGGGGATCGCTTCCAACAATAAGGGGGAATTATTGGCGGTTTGGGAAGGACTCAGAAGAGCTGTTGACATGGGCATCACTCATATATCTTACTATTGACTCTAATTCACTGATAACTTTTCAATTGTTAAAGGTAGAAGTACCTCCGAAGAGTCATTTCAGGTTCCTCATCGAAGATTGTGAAAAGATTTTAGCGAACCATGAAGGATACCAATTTTAATATGTTTTCGTGAGGTCAATCAATGTGTTGATTGGATTACAAACTATAGTCTTCAACTACCCTTGGGTTGTACCTCCTTTGAGGCTCCGTCGACTCAGCTTATGACAAATATTAAAATGGATAAACAAGGGGTAACATTCTCTAGGAACGTTGTTCGATAATTTGGCTTTGTCTCCCCTTTCATCAAAAAAAAAAAGAGGGTTGGTCTGAGAATATACCAGTGTCTATGACTCCAACAATACCTCCTTTACCTAAATTTGAGCCTTTCCAGAAGCCCATATTCTGGTGCAACCGCAAGAAGTGAGGGGTATGTGTTGTGTGCAAAGGCAATACTTCTTCAGGGCTTGCAGAGTCGAACCCTTCCTTCTTTTCCATCTCTTTAACTTCATCTGCTAATAGTTTAGCAGCAAAACCCTTAATCCCATTGCGGTATGAATAAATTATGCGAGCTTCCTCGCTTGAGCCTGGTCGGTTTGAGGGCAAAAAAGAACTATACCAGTTGTCTAAATCTTCTGAATTTGTAAAGATTTGAGTCTCAGGTGGTTCGACATGAATGATATAGGTCTTTAAGGTGGTGTCCACAAAGGAATCACTTGCGAATGTTATGGACAAATGAAAGCTAAGTATACAAAGGAGGGAAAGCATATAATAAAAATCCATGTTTTTCAAGAACTAGACTTGTTTCATACTGCGGGTGCTGAAGGTAAGAAAAATTTTGAGTTAACAGAGGTTTGCAGTGGGGTTTGGACAAGGAAAATTTTTAAAGGCTTTTATGAACCTTTGAAGCAGTTGATAGATTCAGCAAATACAAAGGATGAAAAGGCCAATCTACACTGGCCAAAAAAAGAAAAAAGAAAAAAGAAAAAAGAATTAGGTTACACGCCTAAAGTTTCCGTGTTCAATGGCTTACTGTATTTTAATGCACACTTCTGATATAAAAGTGAGAATCGAGCTCTGTCAACACCAAAAGAAATAAATTTGATTCGTATTTTTTACTTGTTTTTCGATGCGCCTGCTTTGGAGCTTGTTGAAGAAAAAGTCAGTAAGTGAAAAGGATTAACTAGGTCATCTATGTGCCTAAATTTCTATATGTAGTCGATGGCGGAGTTTCTGGTGAATGCATGATATAGGGTGAGATTTTTATCACCTTAATATTCATTTAAATGTAACTCCAAACCGATGTACAATTTTAATCATCTTTATAAAAATTAATTTATAAAAAAGTTTGTCATATGATATTATAGTTTATTTTATATACGTACATATATATTTCTAACCACGCTTAGTATTATTTATCTTCAAAAATTTCATGTCAAGGATAAAGGTTATTAAATCAATTTTATAAATGACGGTTATATTTTCTAAAATAAATATAGTTCTTTTTTTAAAGAAATAAACCGTACAACTTAAGGAGGAGTTAAATACATAACACATACATCGAAATGATTAAAGCTTGATGCCAAACATTGTCTAAGAAGAGTAAGGAACAACACCAATACAGAGGTATAAGAAATGATATAAAACATAGGTACATAGTAATAAGTTTAGGAACGAATTATTTAGAACAACTTATCCTAATCATTTATTTGGTAATGTAATAATTCCGTGAGTCAAAAGAGTGAGCGGAATATATAAACATGCAAAGTTGAATTGACGTATTCAAGAAAAATTCAGCAGAAATAAAAAGAATGGAAATCGGGTAAGGTGAGTGATCATGGAATTAACCAGTGATAGTCTTGAACCAATATGTCAACTAAAGAATATCATAAAAATGAAGGAAGGGGTCTTATTCATGATGAAAGCTTGATGCCAAGCATATATATATGTATACATAAAAATCTAGGTCAACGATCGCATACCAATGTATATGTATATATATGTGTATACTAGTTTAGTCTGCCCGTGCATACATGTTTATTAAGAAAATATTGCAAATAAAACTATTATATGATTACATAAGTTTCAAAATGTAGAGTCACGAAAATTCAAGTAATTAAAATGAAGAGCTAAAAAAAAAAAAAGCAAAGTGACAGTACCACACTAATACAATCAAATAAGGAATATTGCTAAAACAAGAAGGACTCATACGTCTAAAATGAGCAAAGAATATTGTTGCAACAAAAAGGAACATAGACTTTTAAATATAGACTTAACTAGTAGATTAAATTTACAAGTAATTTCTTATTCTTTTTTCCTTTTTTATGAGAATGTAAAACTTACGATAGACACAATTATATTAGACTCATTGTAAATTTATAAGTCGCGTGGTTTAGCAGTTACCAATCCAATCGAAGAGAAAGATCAAAATCGAAATCTTGAATTAAATAGCAACATTTTTATCATTTATTTGTATTTTTTAAGCTAAAAGAGAAAGAGAGCCCACTCTCATGAAAGTTTTATATTCTTATTTTTCCTGATAACAAGGTAATACTTTTATTGCTTATTCTCATCCAAAATCTTTAATCAACAAGCTAATATTTTAATTGCTTATTTCTCATTTTTTAAGCTAAAAACAAAGAGAGTCCACCATTACAAAAGTTACATCATTTACACACACATCTTATGTTAGTATTGTGAGATAAGGCGTAAATTGAGTCGCCCCTAGGCTATTTTTCTCTATCATCATCATCTTGTGAAGCCTTCAAGCTAGCACAAGTAAGGTGAGTGTTTTATGAATAACACTACAACAAGCATGAACAAATATGTGTGTGTATCCACTTTGAGCTGGTACAATGAATTGTGCACACTTAACTCCACACTTTACTTCAAAATGAATTGTTGACACGAAAATTCAATCACCAAACATGCAATTATTCAACATATTACTAATCTTCACATCTGTGACTACTATAAACTTCTCTTTCTTCTAACTGTGAGATGAATGCTAGTTCTAGGGATTGCAAACCTATCGACTAAAATTCAACCTTGCCTCTATTTAAAAAAAAAAAAAAAAAACTTGATTGACATGGAAGGTTCCAAATATGAGACTCCATTAAATTTCCATTCTTATGTGTAAAGTGTTGTTTTTTCCCCTGAAAAATTGTAACAGCAAGAAAAGACCCCAAGCAAACTTCACAAATTTACAATGTATAAAGAGCCCTACCGTAAAATCCCAACGATGTCTCTCAGCAAATTCTTTTGCAGCTTCTTCACTGTCAAAACTCAATGTTGAATCACCAACATTAGCATATGTGTTGCCTGTGGATGTCCAACCCATTAATGGATTTTCCCATCTACAACAATGATAATAATTTTAATAACATGATTGTAAAAGTATAGTACACTGGAACTCATAATTAAAAAATGAGTCAAGGAAATGCTAGTAGAACAAAAACCCATCAACATCTAATAATTGATATATAGAAACATTGTAAAAATGAACTGAGATAGGAAAGGAAATGACTGAGGCTACATTATCGCTAAGTAGAAGTGAAGCGAAGAAACTTTCTCTCATTTAAGTTCCAGGCTGTGAAAAATTTGCACCGTTGTCCACCAAACCATTTTCAACTTGATAGCATTAAAATTTTACAAATTAAAATGACCTCCTTGCTAACAAATCAGTCTTCTTTTATGAAAGTCTTCAATTACAAAATGTTAAACACGAATACGCTTTCATATATACCAAAATCTAGATCTCATGGTGCTGGTAACTTCTAATGTACTAAGAAGGCAAAGATATCCATAAGGACAATGACCAACATATTCTAGGACCAGCAGAAAAATGAGGTATTATTCA
The DNA here is from genome assembly GCA_037974665.1 of Ehretia macrophylla. Taxonomy (NCBI): domain Eukaryota; kingdom Viridiplantae; phylum Streptophyta; class Magnoliopsida; order Boraginales; family Ehretiaceae; genus Ehretia; species Ehretia macrophylla. Next base: position 7,276,701 of record CM075764.1, on the reverse strand, counting down.
ACTTCCAAATTATACCCAAAACGTAAAGATAAAAATCCAAAATGAGCCAAATTTACGTTGGTCCATTTACTTTATTTTTTCACAATGAGAAAATAAATCCCCAATATTATTAGAAAACGACATGCTTATAAGCTACCGCATCACCTAAGAAAATGAATTTAAGTTTACACAATGCAGCATTATAATGTTTCGTTAGAATTACCCTTAAGCAATCGAAAACACTAAAAAAATAAAACATACTTGTGTGTTGAAAGAAAATTGATTTTCCATCTTTCAACTTTTCCCGATCCTTGTTGTGTCACGGGCAAAAAAATCACGACCTAAATTTTCATTGTTTCACCAGATTCTATTAAAATAAAATCAACAAACTCTGCACTTAATTAATACCAAAGTAATACAAAATAAACCAGCTTTGCCGACTCTACTCATTGAATTCTATAAAAATAAGGAATTAAACAAATAAATCTTTGACTTTAAAGGAAATAGCAACTCAATTCAACTTCCAAACCCTAATTGTATAAATTCACTCATCACATACACACACACACATATATATGTACGTTAGATACAATATACATATAATATATAATTTAAATCAAAGTAAATAAAAATTGAAGTTTTGAGAAAATTCAAATCCACCTCCAAAGCCTAATTCTGCAAGAGAAACTTTTTAGTTACGAATTGGGTATGGAACCAATATACACACACACGCAATATATATAATTTAACTAAAATCAAATAAAAATGGAAATTTTGATTAATTTTACCTTTTGGCAAAGATGTTCTTGGAGAATACCGGAGACCAATGACACCAACCAGTGTTCACAAAATAAATCACCAACAAAAACACTTAAATTCAGAAACAGAAAAGAAAATGAAAAAAAGACACAAATTTTCTTTTAAAAAGCTAAAACTTCAAAGCTACAAACTTAATTATATCAAAGCAAAGAACCCAACGATTCAAGCAACAGACCCACGGAATCATTTGCAAAGGTGTGTTTCTCAGTTTGTGTGTAACCTTAATAAAGCAAAGCAAAACAGAGATTGGAGAAGAATGGGGAGAAAGCTTCAAAATATTATTCAAATAAACCTAATACATCAAAGATATTAGAAATATAGTTGAAAAACACACATCGAGATAATAGCATAATCAGAACTTCTTGAAGAAGAGGAAAAAAAAAAAACACACATACACACACAAACAAACACAAAAGAAAAAAAAACAAAACAAAAGCCCTTACTCAGTTGAAGCATAGAAAGTGAAAACTAACGAGGTTTTGGAGGTGAGAGAGGAAAAAAAAAACGATGAAGTTTTGGAGGTGAGAGATGAAAAAAAAAACCGATGAAGTTCAACAGAAAGTTTAGAAATTATAGTGGAAACATGTCAGATTCTATTAAGGGTGTTTTCGTCATATAAAAAAGGTACAAAATTATTAGCACATGGTACAAGTACTTTTATGCATTAATGACCTACAAATATTCCAACTTAGACAATTTTGTCCAAGAACGTCATGGTCATAGAATATGTAGCGTACAACATTGGCAGCATATGATACAATGCGTTTAATGCAGTGACAAGCAAAACTTTTATTGAGTAGATAATTTTAACCCTTCATATTTTTTTAGTATATAATAGAGATAAAAATATAAATCTAAGTGAACCGAATTATTCACCTAGAAAAAAAAAAAAATCAAAGTCAACCGCATACCAAAAGCAAATGACAGAATGTTTGGAATAAATTATACTAGGATATTGCATAAGTATTAACTAGCAGTAGTAACAATATATGAATCGTGAAAGGTGAGATGAGATGAGCAGACTAACTAGTCAACAAAGCTGTAATAGTACGCAAGTGCAAGAAGCAACAGTAAGCTGACTCAATTTTTACTAAAGTGATACAAACATTAATGAACTAAGCAAATGTGCAGCAAAGGTTTAGTGAAATGAGGAATATAGGCATTAGAATACAAAATCTCCAGTAATACGAATATGATATTGATGCAATTTTACAATCCAAATCAGTGTTTTTAGAAAGTAAAGGCAAAGAAAATTATGTTTGAAAACAGACTTTGAAGTAAAATACACATAGTTTGAAAGAATTGTCAAAAGGACGTTAACGACATGAAGAAATTCAAGCGCACACGATACCACGTTCAGAAAAAAGAAATAAAAATCTTACCCATAAACAAGATTAGGAGCTCTCAGACGGATTCACTTTAATGGTTGTAGGCAAGTAAAAGAGGGAGATTAACAACAATAGAGTGCACAATATGTGACACACAAATTTCAAGAGAGGAGAAAGGAATGAGAAAAATAATGGAATAACCCCACTTACTTAAGTTAGCAAGCTTTTCAAATCAAATCATTCTGAAAATCTTATAGGATTGAAATCCTACAATATTCCGGAAAAGGTTTTTTCTCTATTAACCTCAAATAATCATAATCAACAATATATAAATGTAACATGAACCTAATATTAAGTCATTCTATATTCCTTCTGTAACTACTAATTACAGCAATAAGTAGTCTCTCGGTTGCCTTTAAGCTTTTCTTTCAAAGAGACAGTGTATATGCATTCACATAATGTGATAATCAATTGGTGATAAAAATGGGGTGATCATATTTAGCAAAATTTGGGATTAAAATAGTTTTCGAAACAAATTAGTGAATATGTGGGAATATAATTAAGTAAGGACAAAATAATTTTATAATTTAAAATATTAAAGAATTTTAAAGTATTTTATAAGATTATTGGGACTACAATCTCCACAATGAGAAGAATAAACCAGCCTACTTGGGAATTAGAGCTCATACATAAAGAGCTAAACAACTTTTATTGTCTTATTGGGTAGATTTACTCAGCTTTTGCTGATCTAGCTATTCAGAAAAAAAAAAAAAAAAATTCTTAAACTGCTATTTTTGAAGCATGTCTGACATTTTTCCAATTTGCAGGCACTAAATTCTATGTGCATGCGAAACAAAAAAAAAAAAAAAATTGAGATACAATGCGATCCCACAACCCACAAACACAAAGTTATGTTATGGTGTAATGTGTACCCTTCCGCGTATTTCTATCATAGAATAAATGAAATGAACTCAAAAATAAATTTTTGTTAAAAAATGAGATCTTTTTGGAACTGTCCATATTCAGTTCATCCTTTAAATAATAAAATAGAATGAATTGAGGTAAATACATAATTATATTGGATATATTAACCATTTTTTATTTTCTGATCGCCTGAAAGGATGAAAATGATTAATTCAAAGGCAATCTTCTAGAGGAAACCAGCAGGAAAAGTTTTATAGAATAACGGTCTAAAAACTTGTATATTTTAAAAATATTTTTAGTTTGAAAAATTAATTAAACCTTTGATTAAAAATTATTATTCATATATAAGTACAAAATTGTATAATTTTAACTTTTACTAAACAGAATTAAATCTTAGCTAGATCCGCTCCTCTACATATGACTTGTGTCAATATTGCTGCTTATCACAAATGAAGAACTTGTCAAAATCCAAGAATTACAAAGGTTCCTCGGATGACCATTTCTTTGGTACTGCCGGCACTTACAAAAAGGTAATTTCTCCGATGACGTCGCAATCCAAAGGATTATTGAATTCCAGAACAACACAATATCCCCTCTATCTTTTTTCGTTAACATCTTTAACAACAAAAGAACTTGTTCAATTGTGGCACCCTCAAAAATTTATGTAGTCCAAAATTTGATAACCCAATTCGTATATTAATTTGTTTCACAGCAGACATCATTAACTCTAGTAGACGCAGATAAGAGCAAATCATCCCTTCTAGAATGAAACCTTATCATCAGTTATGTCTTAAATGCCAATTTTATGACATAATAATTATATTCTATATTTATTGTGGGCAGTTTATTTAAATATCATTAATGCGATTAACTATTTAAATAAAAATCATTGAAATAATATTTATAGATTATATCCTTAAGAATAAGGATATGAGTGACATAATCTATATTCATAAATATATTCTAAAATAGTCTCCGATCGTAGGATAAATTAATTGGGCGTTAATTTATCCGGAAAGATTGAATTGCAGTCTACTATCCAAATAATATGAGATATTGATTTGGGCGATTAATCTCATATCGTAAGGGTAGATGTATAAGTGTTTGTTGAAAACAAGTGACTGGACATAACCGCTAGTACAACGAATTATATGGAATTGTCAATAATTCGTTGTACAGTGTAATGGTGCAATTAGTTCTTAGACCTGAGACACCACGATTATCTTGCGTTAGGAATAACATAATTTGCTGGTGCAATAAAGCTAGTCCTCATCAAATATTGAATAATATACTTAGTGGTTACGATTTATTCTGGCATAGAGATAGGTGTGTGTAGATATGGAATCTGTCAATTAGGGATCTTATGTGATCTATTAATCGAGTAACTAAAAATCCTTGGCCGAGGTAGAACAGTAGAAGTCGTTCCACGTATTATTCATAAGTTACTGATTAAATAGATTTGGACATATGATTGAGTAATAGAGTTTGATGACCCTATCTGTGACTTTGGCTAAATCGGGATAATTTAGACAGAATGAATTGATTGCATGATTCTTACTAAGGGTTCGTAGAATTTACACTTCATCATTAGTTAGGTAGCCGTGATATACTGCTAGGTATCACTTATGACTTGCGAGAATTAAATTAGAAGAGTTCTAATTAAATATTAATTGAATTAATATTATTTCGCTGTCAATTAATTATGAACCCGAAAGGTCACACACGAAAGATATTTGAAATTAATCAGTGAGAAATATAAATTAAATATTAGAAGAGTCTAATATTTAATTGGACTTAAGACTAATTAGATTGGAATATTAGTCCAATCATTTAATCAGTCCAAGTCCAGTAATTAGGAGTGGTCCAAAAGCTAGCCCTAATATGTCCAAAGTTTCCTATAAATAGGAAACTATGACAGACAGAAAAGCTAGCACAAATCCTGTCTTTCATAGCAAATATATTTTTCTCTGAAACTCATAGTAGGGGTTTTTGCTGATTGATGACTCGGATTTTGTGTGGAGACTTTCAGAGACTTCACATTTGAGGAGCTTTGGATCGTTCAAATCCTACAACAGATTCATCATCATGGATAGGTAATCCTGAAATCCTTTAATGCGTAATTAATGTCGATTATTATGCATGTATGTAATCTGCGTAAATAGTCATAAACAGATGTATGAGTATTTATTATTTCCACTGTATTTATTGAATTATAAAATTTTAAATACCATACACATTTTCCAACAGTGGTATCAGAGCCACCATTCATATCTTTTACGTGGTTATTCGACTTTAGCACAAAAAATTTATAGTCCAATTAATAGTGTCAATTTAAATAATTTGTGAAATTGTTGGATTAATAGATTTTGAATCTGTTAATTAGTATGCCCAAAGAATTTAATTAGGATTAAATTCTAGCCCTAAGCTTCTTCCCAAAAGAACTGATTTTATGACAAAAGTTGTTTTCTAATAAATCAGGTTATGTTTTATTTTTCTAAAATTGTTTTAGTTTTTATTTTGAAAAAGGGGTTGTTTATGAAACTATTTTAAAATTAGATTTTAAAATCTGTTTTGTAAACCGATATTAAAAAAAAAAGGTTTGAAAATACTTTTTTGAATTTTACCGGACGCTGCCTCTCCTTTGAGTCATGGCAGTGGTGCACCTATGGTGTACCGTTGTCCCCACCGACACAAGGCAACAGGGCTGCCTCATGGGCAGTGGCAGAAAGACGAGGAGCAGCCATGGCTCACCTCGCTGCAGTCATGGCTGCACGGTAGCCATGGATGCTCCTTGCAATGGGCGGCACGAGGAATAGTCATCGCGCCGTGCCGCTTCTAGTTCATGGCGATAGCAGCGCCGGTGCCTGCTGCTGTCACCGTGACAGCAATAAAAGGCCACTTCCATGGCAGCATACTAGATCTGTCATAGCTGCTATGGTAATAACTATGGCTGCACAAAAGGGATATAGGGGAAAGGGGCGGCGCTGGGTAGGAAAAAAAAATGTTTTTTCTGATTCGGGTAGGGTTTTTTAACCCGACCCGAATCCTAAATGGGTTGGATCCGTGGATGAATCCAAACCCAAACCCGAACCCAAGGTGGTGGGTGTTGGGTTATATCTTTGTTTAATCTTTTGGGCTGCTGGGCTCATAGTTTGGACTACTTTAAATCCGAATTTAATAAGATAAGTGGGACTTATTTTATTGTTTGGGTTGGGCTAGCAATTAAAAGATTGAGTTTTATTTTCTTTTCTATTTAGGGTTGTATTGGGCATATATATATATTTTTTGTTTTGGGTTGACTTGGGCTAAATCAATTTCAGATTAGAATAAAATAAATGAGACTCATTTTATTGTTTGAAATTGGGCCTATCTTTAATTTGGGCTTGAATATGAATAGTGTGGACTATCTTTAATGTCCAAATTGGGCTATTTGTTTTCTTGGACTTGGACTGAAACAAAATAAGATTTGGACTTTTATTTTTCTGTTTTGGACTAAGTTTTAGTTATATTGTTTGACAAATAATTAAAAGAGCCCAAACTAAAACTTGACACTTTATATTAATAAATAGTTTATTAATTATTAAATATAATTTGGTTATATTTAATTTTGTAAAAATGAGATATTTATGGAGTAAATTTAATAAAGAGTTTATTAAATAAAATAAATTTAATAAAGAGTTTATTAAATTAAAAAATCTAATGTAAAGAGTTTATATTAGTTCATTAATTGTGTTATACTTGTAATTAATTAATAAATTATTTATTAATTAATTACTATAAATATAATGAGATTATATTTATTTAAATATGAGATATTTAAGGATCCAAATTAATAAAGGTGTTTATTAATTGGATTAACCTAATATAATGAGATTAGATTAGTAGACTGATTGTGCTATATTCGTGGATTACTTTTCTTTATTATTTGATATGTTTGTCGATAATCATGGACTAGTATTGTATAAATGAATAGATGAATGAATGAATTGATGAATGTCATTATTTAATTTATTTACCCATTTTGGATTTTATGTAATATTTTAAAATGGGATTTGTATGCCTTTTATCCCCGTTTTGAAAATTTAAAACTCCATTCCCATTTATGTATCCCTACTAGATTAGGAATCTATATACATAAATGTAATGGAAGATCAAGATGAAGACATCAAGAGTTGGTGGACCCAGTTCGCGAAATGAGTTTTGTGAAGCCGAGGAGGAGCAGCCCATGAACCTATCTTGTGGGCCCTTTATTTGATTTAGGTATTCAACCCAGTGGCTCGGGTTGATAGTGCTCCTAGTCCATGATCATCCCATTTTATTTTATGTATTTATTTATTAATGCGATAAATATGTGATAAATGCATGTATGCTTCCATATTATTTATGCGATGAATTGAAATTAGAAGCATGTGAAAAGTGAGACCTAAATTAAAGACTAGTAAATCTTTCCAAACCAAATATTAAGTTAATAATGGTGTAGTCTTGAAAATATTATATCATTGCCTTCCGTTATCGTAGATTGGTTTATGTGTTGGTCAAGTAAGTAGTTGGCTATGGACACATAGTGTTATTTATTTGTATCAACATATGAACTAAGTCTATATAAGTATGAGATGTGGAAATTTTAGATTCTTACTGGCAACCAAAAATCTATTATGTGAGGTGTCGGTATTACATTGATCCAAATTTCCAGGATAATGGGTTTAACTTAAACAATCTTGGAGACCAAAAATCTATAATGTGAAGTCGAAAGGATTGGAGACAAGAATAATTGGAATTTGTATGAGATACATTGAATAAGATGTTATTCAACTATTTGTTTTAACTTCACTAAAAATCTAAAATGTGAGGTGAGTTAAAGTGAATGGGCCCCCAATTCTACTAAGAAAAACACCTTATTGTTTTTTCGTTTTCCACTAGGGAAGTGTGAGATTCAAAAAATTTAGTGGGGGTTACTGTTTGATTTAAAGACCCAAATTAAATAATTAATAATATAATTATCTAACATCCTTAGAAATTACTGCATATATATAATATCGGATGTGAATCCCAACCTTCTATTTTTGACTAGACCAAACTTCAATGACTAGCTCAATATTTTGAGAATTGTTCTCAAATCTGAGAAAGTCATACATGTTCTAGATGCCAGAATAAGTTGTCAAGAAGATGCAAGAGAGCATGGATAATGTATCCATCATTAATTACTTACAAGAGTTGTGAAGTAAGCAAGATAGGATAACTAGGTATGAGATATCTAGTGGTAGGTATGAGATATCTAGAAAATTGTTCTAAATAAAGAATAACTCTCAGGATAAGTATCTTGAGTCCATGAGTTTATTCATGGTTTATCATATGCACACAAATATAATCCTCAAAGTCAATTCTTAGTTCTCTCTTGTTATTCATAATGAATTTTTCCGTGTGAATACATTTGACATAACCTTTGGACATGAGAGTCATGTATCAAGGGTAGATTTGGAAGAGTGGAACATAATTGGTAAAAGGAAATTATTTCCACTGCAAGAAAATGAAAACTACTAGGAGAAGAAAATCCAAAGGACTTCAAAGAGTTTGGAGAGAAATGAATGTCCTCTATAAATACATCTCGTCTTCTCGTTTACCCATCTGGGTGTTCATTAGTTTTGGAATAATTGTTATTCATGTGTTTCATTTATTTGGGAAATAAATGAATTGACACGGGTAAATTAATGAACAAGTTTTATATGGATGATGTAAAACGTGATAAACAAATAATATGAGAGATCAAGAGATACGGGTAACTCTAAAATTATTGTGGTGCTTATAATTAGGTCATAGAGGAGAAACAATAATCACTCAATTGGTGAAAGAAGGACTGGTAAGCCCTTAAGGCCCCGGGACATTCCCAACACGTGGATCTTGTGTTCTTAAAATGATCAAATCGCCCTTTGTGGGACAAAGTTAAAGGACCAAAAATATTTAGGATTTATACATAGAGATGTATATGGGCCTTGTGGCGAAATAGCTCAATAAGGATTTAGCTACCTTACATATATTTATGATTGTCATAAGTATGAATCTGAATCGTTTGAAGTGTTCGAGGAATTCATAGCTAAAGTAGTAAATCAAACTAGAAATGAGAAGTAAGTCTCAATGATGAGATCATGGAGAATTCTTAACCTCAATTTCTAATAGTATCTCAAAGGAAAATAACATAGTTACTTCATTAATTCCTTTTAGTATTCCAATGCTTGATGAAGTGTTGGAGAGAATGGGTTGGACCTTGTTGGACATGGTCTGTAATTGATAAACTATGTTGATTTATAATTTAGCCTGTGAGGCTATATTCTCCTTATAGCAGTCCATCTCTTGGATAAGGTCACTTCCAAATTAATCTTAAGTACTTCATATATGATATGAGAGAACAAAATACCTAGTCTTAAGGTGTTAAGAATGAGGGTTATTATGTTTTCAATCAAAGACTTTAGATTGATAAATTAGAAATGAGATTGGACAAGGTTAACTGATTATCCCAAGGATTTGATGGGATATAACTTTTATTCCCTTCCTAACTAGAGAGTCTGTTAGCAAGTACAACTTCTTCTTGGAAGAATAGTTCATCTGAGAAGATAGTGTGGGAAGAAAAGTATGACTCAGTAGGAGTTACTGAGCAATCAGCTCAAATCTAGGATTTGATTCAAGAAAACCCAATCCAAGAGCAATTAATTAATTCACAGTTTTCCCAAATTAGTAAGATGATAATAATCATGTTAATGATTTTTGTCAGTTATGAAAAAGTTATGTTTAACATAAGTTTAAATGGCTTGAAGCTATAAAATCTTAAATGGACAAAGGTGGAGACCTTTAAGACAAATGGTAAAAGATTATTGTCATAGTCAAGGAGTTGACTATGAGGAAATCTTTTCACCAATTATTGAAATTCATTATGATTTATTGGCCATAGTTGCACACTACTATTATGAGATATGATAGATGGATGTCAAAATGGCATTCCATAATGACTTCATTAATGAAGATATTAATATGGAATTGCCAATACGTTTTGAGTCCAGTGATGAATCATAAAGAGTGCAAGTTAAAAGGATCCATTTATGGACTTAACCAAGCCTAAACAATCTAGAACATTTGATTTGACTTCATTGAGAATGAAGATAAACCTTGACTACACAAGTAGGTCTAAGTCATTCAAATAAATTCTCTAAATAAATTTTGGGATAATTTGCCTAAATTCTTGGAAGTCAATCTATAGCGATAGATCAAAAGGATTAATAGGTTTTTCCCAAGAATGTGTTAAAAGTGTTTAACATGTACATAGATTTTAAAAATAAATTGTTCTCTTTTAAGACATGACATTTATCTATCTAGAGCTGTGAGTCCTAAGACTGCTAAAGAAAAAGAGACTGGACACATAAGGTTCTAAGTGCTGCAGCAATTAAGAATCTTATATACGTCATGTTGTATGCATAGACATGATATCATAAATGATATAAGTGTTATGAGCAGATATCTGTCTGATCTAGGTTAAGAATGGTGGAAAGCAATCAAGAACATTCTTAAGTACTTGAGAAGCACTGAAGAAATATTCTTGGTATATGGAGAATGTGAAACTTAAAGTTTTACGAATTCAGGCTAAGAGTCTGAAGTGGATTATTAGAAATTCACATATGGGTTCATACTCACCTGTAATGGAAGAACAATTATTTGGAAATGTTCCAAATATTGGTACAATTGTAAATTCCAGAGATTGAGTGTATCGTTGCATCAGATGTGACAAGAAGAAGCGATTTGGATCTAGGAGTTCGTAAGTGAACTCAGGATGGTTCTTTCCATTAAGTCTACGGGTAGTACTGTGACGACAGTGGAGTTGTAGCGCAAGCTAAAGAACCTAGGTCTCATTAGAGGTCCAAGTGCGTTAAAGAGGCATTACCACATCGATCAAAATTGTGGGAAGGATGATATTATGCAATAAATAACGTCAACAGTTAACGATGTTAGTCCACGGACTAAGGTAATGATTCAGCAGTCATTTGATTACCATCTTGAGAAGATAAGTATGAGATACCAGAGTAATTGGCTTTAGTGCAAGTGGGGGATTGTTGAATTATATGCCCTAAATGTCAATTTTAGGACATAATAATTATATTATATATTTATTGTGGGCAGTTTATTTAAATATTATTAATGCGATTAACTATTTAAATAAAAGTCATTGGAATAATATTTATAGATTTTATCCTTAAGAGTAAGGATATGAGTGACAGAATCTATATTCATAAATATATTCTAAAATAGTCCCCGATCGTAGGATAAATTATTTGGGTATTAATTTATCCGAAAAGATCGTATTGCAGTCTACTATCCAAATAATATGAGATATTGATTTGAGCGATTAGTCTCATATTGTAATGGTAGATGTATAAGTACTTGTTGAGAACAAGTGACTGGACATGACTGCTAGTACAACGGATTACATGGAATGGTCAATAATTCGTTGTAAAGTGTAATGGTGCAATTAGTCCTTAGACCTGAGACACCATGGTTATCTTGTGTTAGGAATAACGTAATTTGCTATTGCAATAAAGCTAGTCCTCATCAAGGATTGAATAATGTACTTAGTGGTTACGATCTATTCTGGCATGGAGATAGGTGTGTGTAGATATGGAATCTGTCAATTAGGGATCCTATGCGATCTATTAATCGAGTAACTAGAAATCCTTGACCGAGGTAGAATAGTGGAAGTCGTTTCACGTATTATTCATAAGTTACTGATTAAATAGATTTGGACATATGATTGAATAATAGAGTTTGGTGACCCTATCCATGACTTTGGCTCAATCGGGATAATTTAGACAGAAGGAATTGATTGCATGATTCTTACTAAGGGTTCGTAGAATTTACACTTTATCATTAGTTGAATAGTCGTGATATACTGTTAGGTATCACTCACGACTTGCGAGAATTAAATTAGAAGAGTTGTAATTAAATATTAATTGGATTAATATTATTTCGCTGCCAATTAATAATGAACCCGAAATGTCACACACGAAAGAGATTCAGAATTAATAAGCGAGAAATATAAATTAAATATTAGAAGAGTCTAATATTTAATTGGACTTAAGACTGATTAGATTGAAATATTAGTCCAGTCATTTAATCAGTCTAAGTCCAGTAATTAGGACTGACCCAAAAGTTAGCCCTAATATGTCCAGGGTTTCCTATAAATAGGAAACTATGACAAATAGAAAATCTAGCACAAATTCTGTCTTTCATAACAAATATAGTTTTTGCTGATTGATGGCTCGAATTTCGTGTGGATACTTCCAGAGGATTCACAATTGGAGAGATTTGGATCGTTCAAATCCTACAACAGATTTGTCATCGTAGAAAGGTAATCCTAAAATCCTTTAATGCGTAATTAATGTCGATTATTATGCATGTATGTAATCTACGTAAATAGCCGTGAACAGATGCATGTGTATTATTTGTTTCCGTTGCGTTTATTTAATTGTAAAATATTAAATATAATGCATAATTCCCAACATTCTCTCGCAACTATAATGATGAATGTTGGTGATTTTTCATTAAACAAATTGTACATTTCCGTCATCAAATAAATTTTGGCTCAGCTTTTCTGATTTTTGACAGATTCCAGATCACAATCCTGGCTTAATTTTCCAATTATTAAATTAGGCAGCAAATTGTTATGTTTAAGTGTTTGACTACTCCCTGTAACGAAAGACAAAAAAAAATTCTTCCATAAGCAATCAGTGGTAAGGTTACTTGTTGTATGCGAGAGGTTGTGAGTTTTGTTGGTTACGTTATATGACCTTAGATCTCTCCAAAATAAAAAAATAAAAAATAAGTTCTCTCTTCAAGTCTATCATTATATAAATGGATATATGTCAAGGCATCCAATTATACTTTGTTCTATATGTTAAATTACCACCCTATCTATAGTTTAGTATTTGGGTTATTCTTTGTTAATGGCCATTCACTAGGTGCCGGAAATTTTTTTGAGTAAACGATGTCAACAAACTATAAGCTTTTTAGATTTACATGACTCATCTCTTCTTCAAGATTTTTTCATGCTGAACCAAGAAAACAAAAGAATAACATTGTCCCTACATTGTCCCTTGACTCGCCATAACATGTTTTCTTTATTTGTTCTCTATTTACAAAAGCGGAAAATATGTGCATATCAGTTTTTGTTTTGGAAGTTTTCACATATTAATAATTCATACAGTGAAATGTAGACAAATTTAAAGAATGCATAAAATGTACAAAAATAAATAATTCAACACTAAGTTTCAGTAATTTCAAACAACACATAAGATAAGAATTTGGTACAAAAACCTATATAATCAAACTAAATTGCACATAGTGTTAATGGCGTGACCAGTATATAATTGCAAACTACAGATATTAAATAAAATATAGAGATAACTGCCTATACAAATTTCTTTGTCCAGAAAGTCAAGGCATGAAGGTATACTTCCTGAAGACCCAATAATTATTACATACTTATTCTTAAAAGAAAATTCTGAATATAACTGAGATTGGACTCCTAACAGAGTAGTTGGCAGAAGACCATTTTAGATATCCTTGAGAAAAGGTAAGGTTCTCTTCAAGGGTTGATGGACTAAATGTCACCTGATAAATCAACTTCTGATTCAGCTCTGAGAAGACAAGCGTAGTAGGCTCAACCCTCACATCAACACCTGTTGGTGGAACAATTTCAACAGTATATGTCGAAATAGGATCACCAACGTTTGTAACTGTTCTTGTGTATGTTTGAGGAATTGATCCATTTCTAATTGAAAAGGAAGGATAGTTTAGTTGTGCTTCTGCTATGGTTGATTCTTCAGAGCAATTTACCGTGCGTTGTAAGATTATGCCAACCTGTCGATTTGTGTAATTCAATCCACACAGATAAGGCACGTAATCTTCTGGATTAACATCATAAATCAGGCCTGGATTATTTGCTCTTGATGGGTTGACATGACCAGAACCAATGGCAAAGATGTTTGCTGACTGAAGTTGCCATTGGTCTTCAATGGGCTGGTTTCCAAGGTTCACTTGATCAGCAGTGGTCATGATTGCCGACTTAATGGCAGCCGGTGACCAATCAGGATGTGCACTTTTGAGCAGTGCTGCAACTCCACTTAGGTGGGGGCAAGACATTGAGGTACCGGAGAGGGTGTTGAAGTTGGCCTTTGTATTGGGGTTGTTTTCAACAGAAAGAGGCCAAGCAGCAAGAATGTTCTCACCAGGGCCAATGATATCTGGTTTTAGAATTCCAGGACTTGCAGAGCTGGGGCCTCTAGAAGAAAATGAAGATACAGCTGGAGCATGAAAATCACCAATTATAGTTCCTTTATATATGATTGTAGCTGTAGGTGGCGTCGTCAACGTTGAATTCAGCGTCGAGTTTATATAGGCCTTGATATTTTGTCCATCTTCAAAACTGACATGTATGGCTGGAAGAACATGAGCTTCTGCAAATGTAGTGTAGCCCAAGGACCGAGTGTTCATGAGAATCATGGCAGCACCACCGGCATCCCTCACAGATTCTCCTATTTCGATGTTGCTTAGGCCACTACCTATTTCACACAACACGATCTTGCCTCTTACATCACTGTAATTTAAAGAACTTTGGGAGCAAAAAGGGGCACTGAAGTCACTTGCATTAATACCAGGATAAACAAGAGGCAACATTGTTGAAGAGAAATTCGTAGGCTGAAAGGCTGACTCGCCGTCGAGTTGCACATTATTTCCCAACAAGGCAGTTGCCTTTAATTTTCTATCTATGGTGCTTGCGCCAACAGTCAAAATCCAGGGGGCTTCATTTGATAAAGACTCATTGGATGGGCCACTGTTGCTGGCTGAGCAGCTCACAAAAATTCCCCTTTGCATTGCACTATATGCACCAAGTGCAATATTGTCACGGTAGAAGGGTCTAGAAGATCCACCAAGGGAGAGTGAGAGCACGTCAACGCCATCTTCAATAGCAGTATCCATTGCGGCTATTATAGCACTCTCAGAACAAAATGATCCGCAGACTTTGTAAATGGCCAAGTGAGCAAGAGGTGCCACGCCAACAGCAGTGCCATTAGCCAATCCAAACACATTTGCACCTTGGACGAAATTTCCAGCGGCAGTACTTGCAGTATGGGTTCCATGGCCTTGTTCGTCTAGAGGCGTCCCATTTACACCTAGGAAAGATCTTGCCCCAATTAGTTTGTTATTGCATGCTGTAAAATTGAATTCACATCTTCCCTTCCATTTAGGAGGAGGAGGAGGCATTCCAGCATCACTAAAGGAGGGGTGGTCTGGGAATATACCGGTGTCTATGAGTCCAATAATAACTCCTTTACCGAAATTTGAATCTTTCCAGAAGCCCATATTCTGGTGCAAGCCCAAGAAATCAGGAGTATGTGTTGTGTGCAAAGGCAATACTTCTTCAGGGCTTGCAGAGACGAACCCTTCCTTCTTTTCCATCTCTTTTACTTCTTCTGGTGATAGTTTAGCAGCAAAACCCTTAATCGCATTGTGGTACAAATAAATCATGCGAGGTTCCTCATTTGAGCTTGCTGTGGTTGACGGCAAAAAGGAACTATACCAGTTGTCCAAATCTTCCGAATTTGTAAAGATTTGAGTCTCAGGTGGTTCGACATGAACGATATAGGTTTTTATGGAGCTGTCCTTGGGGGAATCATTTGCGAATGTTGTGGACAAATGAAAGCTAAGAATGCAAAGGAGGGTAAGCATACAATAAAAACCCATGTTTAGTAAGTAACTAGATCTGTATATGTGGGTGCTGAAAACAGTGATTGCTTACTTTGAGTTATTAGCTATAGGACAGAAAGAATGTATAGCCGAGATTTCTAGTGCGGGTTTGGATATGGGAAGCTGCTAATTATATAGTGCAAGCTTCTTATAATTTAGATTTTAAAGTCTCTTTCATGAACCTGTAAAGCTTCTTATACTTTTAGATTTTATCTTTGTCATATACGAAAATTTCCAGGTTCAATGGCTGAATATTCAGTATTGTATCTTATGCACACTTCAGATTTGAAGTTGAGAATTGTTCTCTGCACACACCAAAATAAATATATTTTTTCATTCATATATATTTGTCTTACTTCCTCTTCTGTATGCCTGGTCTGGAGCTTATTGAAGAAAAATTCAGCGAGTAAAATTGATTAACTAGGTCATTTACGCGCCTAAGTTTCCATATTCGATGCCGGAATTTCAGTTGAATGACAATACATTCTAATGCACACTTCAATTTGAAGGTTTCAATCTTTTCTTTTTTGGTCATTAAGGTTTCAATCTTGCTAAAAAAGTCTAGTGCTTAGTTTTCTAATTAATGTGCAGGGATCTAAAATTTTCGTTAAATGGGAACTAAAATACTCAATTTAACACTAATATATGCATAACTTTTTTAGTTGGGATAAATTAATTTTTCATGTTAAAAATACAAATATTTTCAAAAAAAAACTTGGAAACAGTTGGGGCTGCAGCCCCCACTCACGGTAGATTGGCTCCGCACTACTGCGGAGTTCTTGAACTAGATCTATGTGCCTGCTAAACATTAGTTATAATATCCAAATTCTTAATAAGATTAAATGACTGTTTACCAAGGATTAATTCGCAGGTGATCTTCCAGAGGAAGCCGGCCGGAGAATTTTAATTAGCACAAGGCTGAAAAATTTAGAGTCGAGACAAAAGCACCATGTGGCCTGTTTTTACTATCACTTAATATAAAATCTTATATCGTCTGTATTTCGCTTTTTTTTTTTTGGTTTGTCTTATGGCAACATAACAAATGTATGACAACATGACTGTACAATGACTTGTCTTTGGTGTTATACTTTAGCCATTTGGAGTGACAAAAGAACTTGTCAAAACCTGAAAATGCCCAGCAATTACAGAGGCAATTTTCTTCGGTGTTAGTCGCAATCCCTCACAAAATACAGACCTTATCAACATCTGTTTTGTTCCTTCAATTAGTTCTCTTTTAGGTATTGTTTGGATTGAGGGATTTGAGGGGAAGTGATAGGTTTTGGGGTGATTTTTAAATCATTGCCCTTGTTTGAATTGGGGAGGTTGAAGAGAGAAATGAATTGGGAAGAAAAGCAAAATCCCTCCTTGTATTGAATTTGAAATCACCCGAAATTGGAGTCAAAGCAGGGGAGAGGAAAAATTGAATCAACTAAGGCTCCGTTTGTTTGCCGTAAAATATTTTGCCATAAAATAGTTTTCCAGAAAATATTTTTCTAATTTTTCCGTGTTTACTAATAACGGAAAATTAGTCAACTGAAAAATATTTTTCATTCAACAATTGCGGCTGCTTTGCTTAATTTTTTGGTGTTACCACAATTGCGGCTGCTTTTGATTAATTTTTTGGTGTTTGGTAACATCGAAAAATTGGTCAACTGAAAAATATTTTTCGATTAACAATTGTGGCTAGTACAAAATTTGAAAAAATATTTTCCTCCAATAAGTTATTTTACGGCAAACAAACAGGGCCCATAAAAATATTTTATTGTCCAAAAAAATATTTTCCACAAACAAGTTATTTTATGGGAAACAAACGAAGCCTAAATGACAATGTTACCCTTAGCCATTTTAGAAAATCACAATGCTGCCACTCCTACAATTTTTCTCTTCCTTTCTCTGTTTTTTTTTTTTTTTCATTTCTCTTCCTCTTTCATTACGGGTTCAGACCATTAAAAAAACAAACAAGAAAATGAATCAAATCTTAAAAAATAAATAAATAAATAAAGCTACCATTTGAGGACACATTTGTCAATGTGGTTATAAATTTTATTCCCCTCTTTTATTTTCTCTCCAATCCAAACAAAAAATACAAATAATTTTTTATAAATCTTCCTTTACAATTTTGCTCAATTCAAATAAGAGTTAATCATCCCCTTCCCTTTTAAAAAAAAAAAAAAAAAAATCATCTCCTTTCCTTTATTAGTTTTTTCCCCCCGAATCCGAACACTACCTTAATGATAGGATGAAAAACCATTGAGTTTTACTAAACAATTCACACAGCTTGGTCATCAAATGAACTATGGCTTAGCCTTTCTGATTGTTGACAGATTCATAATCAAAATCTTGGCTTTCTCAAATTATAGCCAGCACATTGCTGTGTTTCAGCGTTTGACTATATCTAGTATAATGATCAGTATCATGGAAGGAATGTTTGTCCACAAATGTGAGTTACTTACTCATATACTATCCAGTAACCATGCACCTCATCTAAAGGTCTAAAGAATTAAATAATAGTTTACTGTATTTATTCAAAATAGTATTGAAGTCCAAATTACCCAATAGTCTAAGATCAAGTCTTGCAATAACCCATTAAAAAATTAAAAACTATTTACGTGCAAGACTCAAAATGAATTGTGTATGCATATGAGAGGGCATATTTCAATAACCATGCACCTCATCTAAAGGTCTAAAGAATTAAATAATAATTTATTGTATTTATTCAAAATAGTATTGAAGTCCAGATTACCCAATAGTCTAAGATCAAGTCTTGCAATAACCCATTAAAAAAATTAAAATCTATATACGTAAAAGACTCAAAATGAATCTTGTATACATATGAGAGGACAAATTCAAAACGTACAATTATATATATAATAAACCCCTTCTAACTATTTAAACTTTTAAAGTATATACATTCACCATAAAGGAAAACTTATTTGATAATCTATTACTTTTAATAACAACATGATCATCCTTATTTATATACTTCTTCTTTTTTTGACTAAAGTCTTTTCTTTCTTTTCCTGGCTAGCTCTAACACTAATATAGGTCCAAATAGACTATTCTATAAGGGCAGCATCCAAGGACTTGCGAGACCGCTGGTCTAACTTAAGCACTCCACGTCCCAGATATGTGATAGCAATAAGAAGGGGTAAGCATAAGGTCAACAATCACTTATTATTGTTATTATTATTGTTATTATTATTATTATTATTATTATTATTATTTGTCACGCTCCGAGTCCAGAACTCTGGACTCGCGGGCGAGATTAATGTTGTAGGAATAAGAAACAACTACTTGAGTCTTTTTTATACTGGCCCAAAATAGTTAACCAAAGTTATCTCTTATATCTACAATACCAACTTATAAACCACACAATCACACTATTTTTCACTGATGTGGGATGTCACATACACTCCCCGTTAAGGACCTGACGTCCTCGTCAATGATACATATACCCAGGACCAACCAGGTGGTAAAAGATTCTAGAGGTGGCTCCTATGGGTTTAAGAACTGGTGGCTCTTACCAGCCTTCTAGGTGTAGCAATTTGCCCCGCATAGTACTTAGCTCGCACATTGGCTAGTGACCTGCTCTGAATACCGTTATGTCACGCCCCGAGTCCAGACCCCGAGGCTCGCAGGCGAGACTAGTATTGTAGGTATAAGAAATTAACTACTTGAACCCTCTATCTACTGGCCCAATATGGTTAATCCAAGTTATCTCTTATACTCATAACACCTACATATAAACCACACGTACAATTAAACTATCTCCCACTGATGTGGGATGTCACATTATTATTGTTATTATTATTATTATTTTATTATTTACATGATTTATGGATCTTATTTATTATAAGGATATTAATAATACAAAAATACCCTTTCAAAACATAACATGTTGAATAACAAAAGGAGAATCCTTACCATCCTTATTATTATCATAAGGGGTATCGTCTTTAGAAATATTGTTTGCATTAGTTTGCTTGATTTATGTTCTTGGTGTAAACTCTTCCAAAACATCATTTCTCAAATGTGTTTTAATATTATTTCCTCAAATCTTTGAAAAATATTTTGGTATTTAAAATGCTTGCAAACTTTTTTGAAGCAATGATCCTTATCAATTTTTTCTCTTATCTTCAAAAGAAAAGATTTTTAAACTGTTCGGGCCTTATTGGGTGATTGAACCAACTTTGTCGTGGCTTACTAGGGAAGTCAGTCAAAATTGACTACCAAAAAAGCCACCGCTTAGCCGGTCAACCGATAGGGACAGTAAAATTGTCCTTCTACCGATTGAGTCACCAGTCAGTCGACAGTGGCTGATCGGCAAGGCCAAAGAGTTGGCTTTTTGACAGGACGAGATACTGGCTAATCAGTGCCTCTTCCAGCGATGCTATCAAAGAATTTTTGAGAAATAGCAGTTTAATGTTAGATTGGTTGGGGCTCTTCTTTAAAACTACAACCACTCCCATCTTTACAAAAAAAAAAAAAACACACACACACACACATACCTCTTCAAGAAACAAGCATTCGATTCTAAGCTTTCAAAGTCTTATGTATCATGTATTACACAAATCTTGAGTTAACACTTACATATGTATGAGCATTCAAGATCTTTAATTGTATTTTAGAAGTTATTGCTTTGTACCTATCATTATTACACTATCTTTGTTACTTTACATTCTTGTACCTAGATTGTGAGAATCATTGTATTGAGAATTAATTAAGAGTGTTGTAAATTTTTTGTGGACTCAAAGGAAGTGAGGTCGTAGGTTTCAACTTTACCTACATTTGAAAAAACTTTTTCTCTTGTGGATTCAAGAGGGTTTGTAAAGTTGGGTTTTGCACCAATATTTGAAAAAGAATCTTAGTGGAGGTTTGGTAAATCGTAAGGAGGAAAGTCTTTAGGTGGTGGATTAGATATTTGGGAGTGAAAACCACCAAAAAATCAATGCGTTTGATCTTTCTAACTCTACTCTTTTTACTTACAAGTTCTTATTTGTGTAGTGTTTAGTATATTGCTTACGAGAACCTTATTGTATTGTTGAAAATCTTAAAAGCAGTAAATTGTCATCTTAATCTTAATTCACTCCTCTAACTCTACTCTCTTTACTTACAAGTTCTTACTTGTGTAGTGTTTAGTATATTGCTTAAGAGAACCTTATTGTATTGTTGAAAATCTTAAAAGCAGTAAATTGTCATCTTAATCTTAATTCACTCCTCCTCCCTCCCTTAGGATTTTTTGCTACAACAATAATTTATGTAAAATAAATGCAAAATAAAGTATACGATTTCGAACAAAAATGTATTTCACAGGCACTCTGAAATTTCGTAAGTATTTTTTGGCCTTTGAAGTAATTTATCATCTTCATTTATAGGTTTATTTGGACCCTTACGTAACAATGATCATCTATGTTCTTAATAGTAATAACTCTAAATTAATGACCACCTTCATATTATATTTTTATCAATTCATGAGAAATCATCACACCGAACGATGGATACATGGTCATGTGAGAAAAGTCACATCAACTGCAAGAGAATTAACCTTTTCCGTTTATATTTAAATTACAAAGACCAAATCCAGAGAATTATTTTGTATATTTATGTGGAGAAGATACGACACAAATAGTTATCAGCTTCGAATAGTCCCAATTTGCCGATCAATCTCAAACATGAAGTTAGTAGAGGGATCATGAAAATTAGGGTAATTAATTTGTGCTATTGACCATGAAACTTGCAGAAATTGGAAAGGTGAAAAAACTTCTTCCATAAGCATAGATCAGTTCTCTATAAGTCATCCTCTCATTATATCAATAATGGCATATATAAAATATATATCAAGTTTATTTTGTTTTATATGTTAATTAGTTCAGTATTTGGTTACTCTTTGTTAATCCAGTCATAAGGTGCTGGAATTTTTTTGGAGATAAAACTATGCCACCAATCTACAAGATTCTGGTAACTTTTTAGATTTACATGACTGGTGCTTTTAAAAAAAAAAATCATGGTGAACTAAGGAAACAAAAACTAGGATTGTCCCACATTTAAGAATGAGATATTAAGATTGGGTTCTACACGTGTTAGGTCCATGTATTCTTGGGCTCCCTCAACTCTGCATAACATGTTTTTTTTTATTATTATTATTTGATCTCCATTTAGTACATATCAGTTTTTGTTTTTCTAAGTGTTCACATATTAATACTTCATATATAAACCAGTGAAATGATTGACAAATTTAACGAATGCATGAAATGTACAAAAATAATAAATTCATCTTGAAAATTTGCTAATTACAAACAACACGCAAGATGAGAATTTGGTACAACTATCCGTACAATTATTTGCAACACTTTATTAAGAGTAATCAGTATATAACAAATTACAGATATTAAATAAAATATAGAGAAAACATTGCCTATACCCTTGCCCGGAAAGTCAAGGCATGAAGGTATTATTCTTGGTGTGAAGACACAATAATTATTACATGCTTATTCTTAAAAGAACCTGAATATAACTGCAATTGGATTCCTGACAAAGTAGTTGGCAGAAGTCCATTTTAGATATCCTTGAGAAAATGTGAGGTTCGCTGCAAGGGTTGATGGACTAAAAGTGACCTGATAAGTCAACTTCTGATTCATCTCCGAGAAGACAAGAGTAGGAGGCTCAACACTCACATCCACACCTGCTGGTGGAACAACTTCAACAGTGTATGTGGAAATAGGATCACCAACGTTAGTAACTGTTCTTGTGTATGTCTGAGGATTTGATCCATTTCTAATTGAAAAGGAAGGATAGTTTAGTTGTGCTTCTGGTATGATTGGCTCTTCAGAGCAATTTATCCTGCGTTGTAAGATGACGCCAACTTGTCGATTTGTGTAATTCAATCCACACAAATAAGGCACGTAATCTTCTGGATTAACATCATAAATCAAGCCTGGATTATTTGCTCTTGATGGGTTGACATGACCAGCACCAATGGCAAAGATGTTTGCTGGCTGAAGGTTCCATTCGTCCTCAATGGGCTGGTTGCCAAGGTTCACTTGATCAGCAGTGGTCATGATTGCCGACTTAATGGCAGCAGGTGACCAATCAGGATGTGCACTTTTGAGCAATGCTGCAACGCCGCTTAGATGGGGGCAAGACATTGAGGTACCAGAGAGGGTGTTGAAGTTGGCCTTTGTATTGGTGTTGTTTTCCACAGAAAAAGGCCAAGCAGCAAGAATGCTCACACCAGGGCCAATGATATCTGGTTTAAGAATTCCAGGACTTGCAAAGCTGGGGCCTCTAGAAGAAAATGAAGATACAGCTGGAGCATGAACATCTCCAATTACAGTTCCTTTATACATGATTGAAGCTGTGGGTGGAGTCGTTGAATTTATTGTTGAATTTATATAGGCCTTGATCTTTTGTCCAGCTTCAAAACTGACGTGTATAGCTGGAAGAACATGTGCTTCCGCGGCTGTGGTATAGCCCCTGGACTCAGTATTCATGATAATCATGGCAGCACCACCAGCATCCCTCACATTTTCTCCCTTTTCGATTCTTGTCAGGCCACCGCCTATCTCACACAACACGATCTTGCCTCTTACATCAGTGTTATTCAAAGAACTTGGGAAGCAAAACGGGGCATCGAAGTCACTTGCATTCATTCCAGGATAAACAAGAGGCAACATTGTCGAAGAGAAATTTGTAGGCTGAAAGGCTGACTCGCCGTCGAGTTGCACATTATTTCCCAACAAGGCAGTTGCCTTCAATTTTCTATCTATGGTGCTTGCGCCAACAGTCAAAATCCAGGGGGCTTCATTAGATAAAGACTCATTGAATGGACCACTGTTTCCGGCTGAGCAGCTCACAAAAATTCCCTTTTCCATTGCACTATATGCACCAAGTGCAATATTGTCACTGTAGAAAGCTCTAGAAGACCCACCAAGGGAGAGTGAGAGCACATCAACGCCATCTTCAATAGCAGTATCCATTGCAGCCAATATGTCACTCGAAGAACAAAAGAAGTCGCAGACTTTATAAATTGCCAAGTGAGCTAGAGGTGCGATGCCAACTGCAGTGCCATTTGCCAATCCAAACACATTCGCACCTTCAACAAAATTTCCAGCAGCAGTGCTTGCAGTATGGGTTCCATGGCCATTATCATCTAGTGGCGTCCCATTTCCATCTCGGAAAGATCTTGCTCCAATTAGTTTGTTATTGCATGCTGTAAAATTGAATTCACATCTTCCTTTCCATTTAGCAGGCGGAGGAGGCATTCCAGCATCGCTAAATGAGGGGTGGGCTGGGAATATTCCAGTGTCTACGATACCAATAATAACTCCTTTACCAAAATTTGAATCTTTCCAGAAGCCCAAGTTCTGGTTCAACCCCAAGAAATCAGGAGTGTGGGTTGTGTGCAAAGGCAATGTTTCGTCAGGGCTTGCAGAGATGAACCCTTCCTTCTTTTCCATCTCTTTAACTTGATCTGGTGATAGTTTAGCAGCAAAACCCTTAATCACATTGTGGTAGGAATAAATTATGCGAGGTTCCTCGCTTGAGCTTGCTGTGGTTGACGGCAAAAAGGAACTATACCATTTGTCTAAATCATCTGAATTTGTGAAGATTTGAGTCTCAGGTGGTTGGACATGAACGATATAGGTTTTTATGGTGCTGTCCTCGGGGGAATTATTTGCGAATGTTGTGGACAAATGAAAGCTAAGTATGCAAAGGAGGGTAAGCATATAACAAAAATCCATGTCTAGTAAGAACTAGACCTGTACCTGTAGGTGCTGAAGATAGAGATTTTTAACTTTGAGTTACTAGGTAGGGCAAAAAGAACGTATAGCTGAGGTTTGCAGTGGAATTTGGATGTGGGAAGCTGCTAATTATATAGTGCATGTTTCTTATTATTTTATTTTAGATTTTAAAGTCTCTTTCATGAACCTGTGAAGCTATTGAAATGTTCAGCAAGTAGGAAAAAAATTAATATATATCTTGGTCATATACGAAAGTTTCCAGGTACAGTGGCTGAATTTTCTGAACTATATCCTTATGCAAACTTCAGATTTGAAGGTGAGAATCGTTCTCTGCAAAAACCAAAAGAAGTATTTTTTTTCATTCATATTTGTTTTACTTGTTCTTCTATATGCCTGGTCTGGAGCTTATTGAAGAAAAATTCAGTGAGCAAAATTGATTAACTAGGTCATTTACGTGCCTAAGTTTCTATATTCGTAATTAAATATCACAAATAGTCCCTATTGTTTACAAATTTTTGACAAATAGTCTTTATTGTTTTAAAAATCATGCAATTAGTCCTTATTGTTTGCAAAAGTTTCACCAATAGTCCCCATTGTTTCAAATTAGTCCCTACTGTTTGTAAAAATCTCTCTATTAGTCCTCATTGTTTGTAAAAGTCTTTCTATTAGTCCCCAATATTTGCAAATGCATTTGCAAACATTGAAGACTAATAGAGAGACTTTTACAAATAATATGGACTAACTAAGTGACTTTTGAAATAATAGAGACTATTGGTGGGACTTTTACAAACAATGAGGATTATTGGTAGAACTTTTACAAACAATGGGGACTAACCGCGTGACTGCTAAAATAGTAGGGATTATTTGTCCGAAATTTATAAATAATAGGGACTATTTGTCCAATTTGCTCTTCATAATTTGATGCCGAAATTTCGGTTGAATGATAATACATTGTAATGAACACTTTAATTTGAAGGTTTTAATTTTTTTAGGTCACTAAGATTTCAATCTTGCTATGTAATAATAAGTGTTTAGTTTTCTACTGAGTTCTTCAAACAAATTTTAATGTGCCATTGGGTGGATACACTCAGCTTTTGCTTATCTATCTCAGACACTAAACTCTGTATGCTGAAAATGAACTTTAGATTAAATGGGAGTTTATAATCTGAAAAAAGAGTCGAGATAAAAGCATCATGTGGCCTGTTTTTACGCCATCACTTCATATAAAATCTTATATAGTGTGTGCTTCGCTAGCTGTTTCTGGGTTCTCTTAGGGCAACAGAATAAATGTATAACATATGAGTATACACTGACTTGTCTTGGTATTATACTTTAGCTATTTGGAGGTGTACAAAACCATACATAGGTGTATAAAATTGTACAAAACCGTACAAAAGTGTGAGTCGCAATCCAATAGTGATTGACTTTTTTAAAAAACACTTAATAGCCAATCATATGACTTACTTTATAGTACACGCAAGAAAGAACTCACCATATGCGCATGCCTCACAAATTACAGACCTTATCAACATCTGCTTTGTTCTTTCAATTAGTTTTCTTGTAATGATAGGATGAAATGTCATTGACTTTTCACTTAACAATTCATACGGCTTGGTCATCAAATTAATGAAGTTTGGCTTAGCCTTTCAGATTGTTGACAGATTCATAATCAAAATCTTGGCTTTTTCCAAATTATTAAATTAGCCAGCACATTTCTGTGTTTCAGTGTTTGACTATATCGAGTTTAATGAGTATCATCATAACTAGTAGGAAATTGATCCCACAATCTTTCGTAAATAAACGAATAATTTTACCAACAGACCAAAGTATATACACTTATCATAAAAAGAAACATATTTGATTATCTATTACTTTAATTCAATAACAAAAGGACAATAATTATCATCATCATCATCATCATCATCGTCATCATTATTATTTACTAATAACAATATTAATAATGACGAAAATACCTTTTTAAAACACAACATGTATAAAATAACAAAAGGATAATCCCTACCACTATTATTATTATAATCGTGAGGATAATCCGCCTTGATAAGGCTGCTCTTCCCTACTTTAAGTTCTAGCCTTTAGTTTAATATGTGCACGTTTTGTAAATTTCTTGTGTTCCTTTTGGTCAGAAATTCTTAAGTTAATATATTCTTTCCTGAGAGGTTCTATTTACCATTTTCTGCAGAATTATGACTTTTGGTTCTCTTATTTCTTAGAAATTTGGGCAAGATGGAGAAACTATATGTCACATCTTGAGCCTAGGACCTCGGATCCGCAAGCGAGACTTGTATTGTAGGTATAAGAAAATAATTATTTGGGCCCTCTTTTCTATTAGCCCAAAATAGTTAACTTAAGTTATCTTTTATACCCACAACACTCACTTATAAACTATACAAACATAAAGGCATGCGCGTTCAAAATAATTTTATTTGTTGAACTAGCACAAGTCCAAGTTGAATAGTTCTATAAAGTCTTCTACTTAATTCGAATTGTAATACTGCAACTTGAATCAAAAGAAAAGCAAATTAATTAAGTCTTTCTTAAACTTCATGGAAAATCTAAAATTAAGAGCTATGGCTTGGCCTTCATTTTGCAAATGTTAAGGCGCGGCTTAGACTTGTTGGAATAAAAGAGATGTCGAAGAGGAGAATATGTCGAGACAAAACATTGCCTCAATAAGCGGACTTAGGTGGCTTTCCTTAATACGATATTAACTTCATTAATCACTTGAATTAATACGCACTACACTAAGTTGGCTTCCCTTAATACCATATTTCTCTTAAAAGGGAGAAATAAGTCTTTTGCTCTCTCTAGGATGGAATAAATGGCCTTGGCCTGCTTGTATTCTTCAAGGCAACTTGGTGTCCTCTGAAAAATTTGAATCTCTTTTGTTTGTGAATATTAAATCACTCATTTTTCATTTATAAATGGTGTAGACACTGTTTAATTTTTAGCTATGTCATTTGACAAAGCAACTCATATTGGCATCATATATAAACATGTCTATTGATTGGGGTGAATTATACCATATATAGACCATTACATGTTTATGAAGTTCCAACTTGTCCACCGAATACTTTTTCTCGGTTTCAAATGTACACTAAAACATTAATGTGCTTACTTGCCGAATTAGGATTAATGGTTTCATAATTTGCCCTTCAGAGTGTTTAATGCATAATGTTGATATGTTTAATGGTTAGACCTTCAAATTTGACATTGTAATTTATTGGAAATGTAAAGTTTATTATAAGATTTCAAACAAAAAATGTATTTCATCGTTTGAAATTTCGTACGTAAATATATTTGGCCCCTAATGTAATTTACCCTGTTCATTAATAGGTGTATTTGTTGGACCTTTACGCACCAATGATCACTATCATTAATAGACGTAACTCTTGAAGTAAATGGTAATATCCATTCATATATAAGTATATCCATTCATGAGAAGTCATCATGCGAAGAGACATATATATACATGGCTATATGTGAAATATCACATCACTTACAAGAGAATTTAACTTTATACAATTATGTTTAATTACATTACAAAAACCAAATCGAGAAATTTATTTTGTAGATTTCCAGCAATATTCCTCCAAACTTTCAAAATAAGAACAATCTTGGCCAATTTTGGAAACACGTGTAAATGGATGTCTCTCACAAGTTGAACGTTCTCTTAATTAGTGAAACGCGTTAAGGTTACTCAAAATACAAAATAGATGTGTATTTGAACTAGTAATGTTTGTGAATAATCAGAATAATATTGTTTTGCTTCGTCAAACTTTAAATTTTCCTTTCAAGTTTTTCAAAATTATTATTATTTGAATAAATAGCTGACTAAGGGGCCTAATATTAGACGATCGAGATGTTTATTAATTTCTTATAGTGGAAGTTTTTACAAACAAGGTGTCATAGATTAGGTGGAAACTAATTGTGGGGAAGTTGATGAGGCAAAAAGTGAGCTTTTGGTTCCCAATAATTTGCTGATCAGTCTCAAACACGAAGTTAGGAGGGGAAACTTGGAGGTTGGCCTGGCGACTTTTCGGTAAAATCTCTCCAAGTCCTCTAATAGTCAAGAGTATACTTTGGTAGCAGTGAATTATTTCATCAAATGGGTGGAAGCCCAATCTATATCTATAAGACGCAACTTCTCGTACCGAGCTAATTTCTTTCTCTTAACATTCAATTCTGGCCTTCTATTGTCTCTTAGGATCTTTCTTTTCTTACATTCTTCGTCTGTGACTTTCCCTTCCAAAATAGGAAATGAATTGCAAAAAGAAACTAGCAGTTTTAACAATTAGGGTATTTTTATGTTATTCAGTACTACTAAATTTACATAAAATTAATTTCAAATCACATGCATATTGAACATTTTCTCATTCAAATTGTCTACTAACCTTTGTGTTAAATAAGTCACTTCATCAAATTTTGAGCTTCAAATTAACGGATTGTTTATTATTTTAGCAAATAAAAAACTTAACAAATTAAATTACCATTTTTGCCCTTTGAATTAATAGTTTTATCCATCGAATTAGACGGAATAGTTTATTTAAAACAGATGCCAAGTTTCACAAGCGATTCGATTTTTTTTTTTTTTTAAATGTTTACTGGATAATTTAAAAATTCATACAAATTTAATAATATGTGGTTCAAATCTCCCCCGATAATTAGTTACCTCAATGTCAGATACATTCTTTAATCTTTATTCAATCATTTGTTCGGCGATATGGTAATTCAATCAATAAATCAAAGCATCAAATTTCGTCCAGATTTTAGGGGAATTAATATCTTTTATTGACTCAAAGCAAATCATTAGCGATTTTCGAGGGTACATGCATGTGAATGGACGTTTTATATCCTCCTTTGTTAGTTTTACAGGAGATATTGACTGTCAAGAGCCTGCTCATCTAGCCAGGAGGATATATTAGGGTCCTTCAACTACAAATGGAGGAAAAAATTTAGCAAAGTTTGTATTTGATCATCGCTCCGAACGTGACCTTACAAATAGCATAATTTGAGAAAAATAGAATTTGGTTGTCTTACCCTTTTTGCGACGGAGGTTATTTTTAAAAATTTGAACTCAAAATCAAATAAGCACTTGATCATCACACCTAACACGACCTTCCGCACTGAAAAAATTCTAACATAAGCACGTAACTGACACAAGATGTAAAGTGATTCTATCATAAAATTCCAAAAGACAAAGGAAACACAGTAAATGATTTTGTTAATACTAGCAAAAAACAATGGAATATAGCAATTAACTGAGACAAGAATCACACAATGATCACTTCAAGATTGATAGTGGAACTACATAAATATTTATAGTTCAACAAGTTCATGTAGTACTGTTATAGACTTCGCGACCGGCTAATCATTCAAAGATAACTGCTATTGGGCTCCGAACAGTGTGCTTGGCAGAAATCCAGCTCAGATGTCCTTGAACAAAAGTGACGTTCAGGTCAAGATTTAAGGGAATAATTGTAACTCTATATGTCATCTTCTGGTTCAGCTCTGAGAAGACAAGTACATTAGGTTCAACAAGCACATGAACACCAAGCGGGTGAACAATCTCCACAATGTATGATAAAATGGTTTCACCAACATTAGTAACTGTCCTTGTATATGTCTGAGCAGTTGATCCGAGTTTGATAGAAAATGAAGGATAATTTAGTTGAGCTTCAGGTATGCTTTCAGTGCAGTTCACTTTACGTTGCAGAATGACTCCAATTTGGCGATTCGTGTAATTTAACCCACACAAATAGGGTACATAGTCTTCGGGTTGAATGTCATAAATTAGTCCTGGATTAGCTGCTCTTGATGGATTGACATGGCCTGCACCAATCGCGAATATGTCTGCTGGGACGAGCCTTTGATCCTCAATTGGCCTGTTTCCAAGGTTTACAAGATCAGCAGTAGTCATAATTGCAGACTTAATAGCAGCCGGTGACCAGTCAGGATGTGCGCTTTTGAGCAATGCTGCGATGCCACTGAGATGAGGACAGGACATTGAGGTACCAGAAATCATGTTAAAGGTTGATTTTGTTCCAGTGATGTTCTCCATTGAGACAGGCCAGGCTGCAAGGATATTGACACCAGGACCAATAATATCGGGTTTCAGGATTCCAGGGCTTGCTCGGCTTGGTCCCGTGGAAGAGAAGAAAGAAACTGCTGGGGCATTATCGTCACCAATTATGGTTCCATTGAATAGGATTGTAGCTCTAGGTGTCAATGTTGAATTTAAATAGGCTTTAATCTTTAACCCATCAACATAACTGATATGTGTTGCAGGTAGAACATGAGCTTCTGCCAATGTTGTGTAACCCTGACGCTCCTGGTTGATGAGAATCATGGCAGCACCACCAGCGGCCTTCACTGCTTGTCCTTTGGCTACTCTTGTTAGCCCACCACCAATTTCACATAATACGATCTTCCCTCTGACATCAGAATTGTTCAATGAACTAGGGTGGCAAAATGGAGCATCGAGATCACTGGAATTTTTTGCGCCAGGGTATACAAGAGGCAATAATGCTGGAGGGAAATTCATGGGCTGAAAAGCTGACTCACCATGGAATATCTCCTGGTTCCCAAGCATTGCAGATGCCTGTATTTTTCTGTCAATGGTGCTTGCACCAACGGTGAGAATCCACGGTGCCTCATTTGACAGAGATCCAAAAGTTGGCCCGCTGTTGCCAGCTGAGCAGCTCACAAAAATGCCCCTTTCCATGGCACTATATGCGCCAAGTGCAATAGGATCATTGTAGAATGGAGTAGAAATTCCACCCAGGGAGAGTGAAAGCACGTCCACACCGTCCTCAATAGCAGTGTCCATTGCAGCCAGGATATCACTTTCAGAACAAGAAGGGGAACATACTTTGTAAATGGCCAGATGTGCTAAAGGGGCCATTCCAACTGCAGTTCCATTAGCATTGCCGAAGATATTGGCACCTTCCACAAAGTTACCAGCAGCTGTGCTAGCAGTATGAGAGCCATGACCATTCTCATCTAATGGCGTTCCATTTCCATTTCGAAAATGTCTTGCTCCAATGAGCTTGTTGTTACATGCTGTAAAATTAAATTCGCATTTTCCCTTCCATTTAGCGGGTGGAGGCGGCATGCCTGCATCGCTAAATGAAGGGTGCTCTGGCAATATACCAGTATCCAAGACTCCTATAATTACACCTTTACCTAAATTCGAGTCTTTCCAGAACCCGAAATTCTGATGCAAGCCCAGGAAATCAGGAGTATGGGTTGTGTGTAAATCCAATACCTTTTGCGGTCTTGCAGATACGAAACCTGTACTCTTCTCCATAGCTTTCACATCCTTTCGCGATAACCTGGCCGCGAACCCTTTGAGTACATGGCGATAGTAATAGATCATGCGTGGCGCGTCAGGCGAGTTTTCTCTGGTTGCTGGTAAAAAAGATTGATACCAGCTTTCCAGATTTTCATACTGAGAGAAATGTTTGCCATCAGGAAACTCACATTGGACGATATATGTTTCAACATTGCTCTTCTTTGGATCTCTTGCGTTAGCTCCTGATGATTGAAAACCGAGTATGCAAATGAGAGTTAGAATGGAGAAAAAAGCCATGTTGTGGCAAGTGGCTATAGCACTACTTGTTTATAGACTTCAATATCTAAAGAATTTTATTATGGTTAGTTATTCCTACACCAAACAAGAATGTGTTTGTGTTTGGTAAGGAAGGATTGACGCAGAATTCAGATTTTGGAACAGCTAATATACTGCTACATATCCATCTATTTTATATTCGCAGTCTCTATCATGCACAATTGCAATTTCATAAAAAATTTATAACTGGATTGGATTGGATTGGATAAACTAGGTCATGTTTGACCCAAGAAAAAACAGATAAAAAAAAAGAAGAAGACAGAGTCATCTACGTGCTAAACCACCTACAACTTCTTCAATGGCCGACATTTACCATAAGCAAGTTTTGGGTTGACTTTTTTTTGGTAATGAATGACGAAATTGTGATTCAAATTCAAAATTTATAATCACAATTTCAAAATTTATGATTATAACACGTGACTAACCAATCATTCTACTAGTGTTGGGGTTGACTTTTCTTGCTAAAGGGTATTTTGATTTCCTTTTTCTTCGTAGGTAGATGGTGATGTTGCCAAAGGCCTAAAAAATGTTTTGATACAGCATAAAGAGGCCCCCGACCCAATTTTACCTTGACAATATCATCGTTTTCACCACGATCCAAAAAAAGTTAAATAGAGATCTAGAGATATTTAGATGAGATCTTGTCCGTATATAAAGATTACAAAAAATAAAGAAATGGTTCTCAATAAAAATGTATGATATTATTAAATTTATATAATTGAGTACTAGTCAGTAATGTAAAAACTTGGTTTAATTTAATTTGATTTATATCATCGTTTTTGCATCAACACCTTCGCAAACTAGCCAAAATATAGGTCCATTGAAGTTGAATCCACTTGGAATGTTTGACATTGGGTGTAATTTCAGTGTCAAGTTGTGAATAAAAGAAGATCAATGACCTGATTTTATCTATTACTTTATGAAACTGACATTATCTATTACATGTTAAGATTCCCCAGGAATAAAATAAGAGATGGAGCAACTTGTCTATGTTTGACTTCGCATAATATATGCTTGACAAGCTGAGTAGTTGTGAGACATTTTCTCTATGAAATTGCCGACTATATCAAATTGGAATTCTGCAGCAATAAATTTTTCATGGTTTTAATTAATTAATATCCATATTCGATATTCTTATATATCAAATTGTTTATAATACCTCTGAGTCGTGTTGTTATATGATTATATATCAAAAATTGCTACGAGTGCTATTGACAGCATAAGCTAAATATTTCAAGCCTCTGTTGGCATTTTCAAGTGCTAACTTTTTCTTTTCTTTTCTTTTTTTGGTACAATAGAGATCGAAATTGTAATTTAAAATTAGAATTTTTTATTACAACAGATCACTAACTTACCATTCTTTTCAACTTTGAAAAATACTTAATGCGTCTAAATTGATTGTTAAATTTAGTTTTGGGGTGTCATTCATGTTTTTGAAGTTCCTTGTCAATCAGTCGACTCTGATGAAATTCTAAATTACATTATTGTGAATTCTTCAGTTAAATGTTCTTGAAATAAAGTCAGATTCATCACTCTTTCATGTATTGTATGATTATTGTAACTCCTCTCGTTCCTTTATATGATGTTTGGCTCAGTCATTGAACGAGCTTTTTTGTATTTATTTTCTTTGAAGGGACAATCTAATGTATATGACAGCTTCAACATGTGTATTTATATTTTTTTTCTTCTTTCTTCTTCCGGATTGTTAAGAATTGAGTTTTGTAAAATGATTTGTTATTTTTTTTTGGTCGAGAATGATTAGTTATTTGAAAATATAGATTAGGAGTTTTTACTTTAAAATGAAGCAAGAAAAGCAACATTTTTGCGTAATAAATAAACAATTACGGTTATTGAAATTATCACTTCATCTTGTCTAAAAGTTTAAGCTATTAATAAAGGAATTTTTTTTGTTTATTTACTTTTTATTTGTAACGCATTTTCTTACATGCGGGGATCGGAGGATTTTTTTTAATTGAATCTAACATGTGAAAATATTCTTAAAGGGATGGTAATGAAATTTAGGCTTGCGAGAAGTTTAGGCTTGTGGCTTTTGGAATATATAATTGAAACTATATCAAAAAACCATCATATCTTAAACATTAAGTTGTTAGAGATGTATTTTAATTATTTAGTTTTTGTTTTCAAAAATGATACACACAAAAACAAAAAAGAGTTTTATTAATATAACATAAAATTATTTGATAACTACTGCTTGCACAATCACATGGTAATAGTAGACCTTAACTATAACTTTTAAAACTCAATTAGAAGTGTTGGGGTCTTGAGTTTTTTGATCGATTTTGGTAAATCATGTAGGTTGGTTGGGATTGGTTGTGTTTTTGCAAAACCTTATGGTCTTAAATTACCATATATATGCTGGTTCCTATTTGAGTTACAAGAAAGCATATAATGGCATCTTACCATATTAAGGTTGCGCTGGCTATGGTATAACATTAATTGCATATGGCATATCATTAATTGCTTATTGTTTAGGAATGTCTTGAGGCCTAAGGCGGTTGGCGGTGCATCAGTCAAATATATAT
Source organism: Ehretia macrophylla (assembly GCA_037974665.1). Taxonomy (NCBI): domain Eukaryota; kingdom Viridiplantae; phylum Streptophyta; class Magnoliopsida; order Boraginales; family Ehretiaceae; genus Ehretia; species Ehretia macrophylla. The sequence goes on along the minus strand of CM075764.1, from coordinate 7,241,933 downwards.
TTGTAGCCCAAGCGCACAGAAGATGACCGAAGAAAAAAGAGTGAATTCAGACACGCTGCAAGAGAGCACATCAGAGTTCTATGTTTTGTTGCAACATGACATGCTTATTGGTTGCTTAGATGTTAAGTGTTGTGACTCTATGATATGTAACAGTGAGTAATGAGTGACTTGTGTATGTTCTGAATATTTTACATCACTGTTTTGTTTAATCATTTTTCGGGAGAAGAAAGAGTTGTTCTTGGGAGAGAACGTTGTAAGTCGAGGGGAGTTCGCCAAACCAAAGTTCGTTAAGGAGTCTCTCACCATCAAGGTGTCAAAGGTTAAGAGGGAGTATTTACTTGTGTAAGTCCATTGGTGTGTATAATTGATACTATTTCTTAATGAGCAGGTTTGTTGGACCAGGGGAGGTTGAAACAGAATGGACTAAGGATGAAGACCTTTCGGCAAGTTGGAACTCTAAGGCGTTGAATACAATATTTAATGTTGTCGACTTGAATCAATTCAAGTTAGTCTCGACATGTGAATCTGCGAAGGAAGCTTGGGAGATATTACAAACTGCATATGAAGGTACAACGTCAGTCAGAAGATCAAAGTTGCTGATGCTTACTACCAGATTTGAGGAATTAAGGATGTTGGAGGATGAAACCATTGCGGATTTTAATGCCAAACTGTGAGATATTGCGAATGAATCTTTTGCTTTGGGAGAAAAATATTATGATGCTAAGCTTGTGAGAAAAATATTGCGCTTTCTCCCAGACAGATTTGGAATCAAGGTGGCTATCATAGAAGAATCAAAAAATGTGCATGAAATCAAAATTGATGAACTACTAGGGTCCCTTCAAACTTTTGAAATGAAGTTTAAGCAAAAAAAGAAAGAAAAAGGCATTGTTCTAAAGACTGATGTTAAAAGGAATGAAACGTATAGCTCTTCTGATGATGAGGAATCTGAAATCTCTGAATCCTTAGCTTTGCTCACCAAAAATTTCAATAGAGTTCTGAAAAAATGGGATAAGCAAATAAAGGGGTTTAGACAATCAAATTTTGATAAGAAGCCTCATGTTGCAACAACAGCTGATTTTTTTAAGAAGCAAAACTTGAAATTAGTTGATGAGAAGAAAAAGAGAAAAGGCATTTAATGTCACGAATGCGAGGGTTTTGGTCAGCTGAATGTGCAAACACTTTGAAAAAGAATAAAAAGGCTATGAAGGTTACCTGGAGTAATGTAGAATCAGAAGACTCTTCAGAAAGTGAAAGAGAGCATATTGGGAACTTTGTAGTGTTCACTGTTGCAACAGCACCAAGCAAGATCAGTGTGGATGAGGGAGCAGGTACTGCTGTTACAACAACAGATGATCAATATGGGGAGTTAAGTGAATCTGACTGTGGTGAATCAAATAGTGATGGTGATTTGGATGATGAAGAAATCATGAAAACATACAAGAACATGTATGAAAAATGGGTATTCATGTGCAAGAAAAATCAAGGACTAGAACTAAAGATTGTGGAATTGGAAAAACAAAAAGCAGAACTAGAAAAACTGGCTGAAGAAAGACTGTTGGAAGTACATATGCGGCAACATGATTTAAAGCAGATGCAGCAAAATATAAAAATGCTAGATTCTGGAACTGAAAAATTGGATCACATGTTATCCATTCAAAAATTGAGTAGAGATCATAGTGGACTCGGTTTTTATGAAGGAGAATCTTCTGGTACAACTATCTTTGTCAAAAGTTCAAATCATCCAGAATCTGAGTATGAAGATGCAACTGCTCAGAACAGTAGTAAAAGTGTCATGGTATCTGATGTTCCGACAACACCAACAACATTGCAGAGGCAATATCGGAAAAAGAAAAATAGGTTCATTCCTACACTACTGTTTTGCACCTGGACACATCAGACCTCATTGTTTCAGACTTCAAAGAATGCAAGAGAAAGGTAAGTCTCATAGTAAGCAAAAAAGATCCTCACACATGTTTTTGAAACATAAGGTAAGACAATTATGGGTAAAGAAAACAGAGTTAACCTGTTGTGTTGCTTATACTTCTATGCAATCTTGTACTGTTAACTCTTGGTATTTTGATAGTGGGTGTTCTAGACATATGACAGGTATGCGAGAAGCCTTGAACAGCTACAAGGAGCGAGATGAAGGACAAGTTACGTTTGGTGATGGTGTTAAAGGAAAAATACTTGGGAAAGAAACTTTGGATATTAAAGGTTTTCCAAAACTCAAAAAAGTACTGCACGTGGATGGTTTAAAAGCTAATCTTATTAGTATTAGTCAATTGTGCGATCAAGGTATACATGTGAAATTTACTAAAGATGGTTGTCATGTGTTAGACACTTCTAACAATTGTGTGCTTTCAGGAAAAAGGTCATTTGACAACTGTTATATGCTTACACCATCACAGGAACGACCAGTGACATGTTACAATAGCACCTGTGACAATGCTGAGATTTGGCACCAAAGACTGGGACATTTAAATTATGACTTGCTGACCAAACTTGTGAATGTAGGTGCAATCCGATGAGTGCCAAAGTTGAAAAACAGGCAGTCAAGTGTGTGTGGTTCCTGTCAGACTGATAAACAGGTAAGAGCATCTCACAAGGTGTTGCAACATGTGTCAACCAAGAATATCTTGGAGCTGTTGCACATGGATCTTATGGGTCCAATGTAAATCGAAAGCATCGGAGATAAGCGATATGTGTTTGTGTGTGTGGATGACTTTTCCAGATATACATTTGTAGACTTTCTTAGAGAAAAATCTGACACTTTTGATGTGTTTAAGAAATTGTGTTTAAAATTGAAAAATGAGAAAAGGTACAACATTTAAAAAATCATTAGAATAAAAAGTGACATGGTCGAGAATTTGAGAACCATTCATTCACTGAATTTTGCAACACGCATGGAATAACACATGAATTCTCTGCTCCAAATACCCCACAACAGATAGGTGTGGTTAAACGAAAGAATAGAACCATCAAGAAATTGCTCGAGTAATGTTGAATGATAAAAATCTCTCCTACAGGTTTTGGGCAGAAGCAGTTAACACTGCGTGTTACACCATAAATCGAGTTTTCTTGCGACTAGGTACTTCTAAAACTCCCTATGAAATTTGGAAAGGTAAGAAAGCCTTATTGGGTTATTTTCATGTGTTTGGAAGTATATGTTACATTTTGAATGATAGAGAACAAAGAGGGAAATTTGATGCTAAAAGTGACAAGGGCATTTTTCTTGGTTATGCTACAAACAGCTGGGCTTTTCAAGTTTTTAATTTAACTACCAGAACTATAATGGAATCTGTTAATGTGGTGGTTGACGAAGTGCAAAAATTTGCAGGAGAACAACGGGAGAAATCAGTAGCAGCAAAGCAAAGACCAATGAGTCAGGTGATGTTGTAACATTGAAGGAAGAAGGAATGTCAAAACCCAGTGTGACTGAGACAGATGAAACATCAGGAAGAATAGCTGAGCAGTCGGATAATGTTTCACCAGATGTTACAACATGTGACATAACTACAGAGGATGTTAGTGAATGAACTCAAGCGGAACTGCCACATGTCCACAGAAATCATGCCCCAACCGATGTTATAGGTTCAATACATGATGGAATCCAAACCAGAGGTAAACCCAAGAGGAACTACAGAGATATGGTAAGATTTGTGTATTTCACAACAACTCTTGAACCAAAAAATGTGACTGAAGCTTTAAAATATGAAGTTTGGATAAACGCCATGCAAGATGAGTTGAGTCAGTTTATGAGGAATGATGTTTGGATTTTAGTTCCTAGGCCAAAAAATGTCAATATAATTGGAACAAAGTGGATCTTTAAAAATAAGACTGATGAAAGTGATAATGTCACTAAAAATAAGGCAAGACTTATAGCTCAGGGATATACACAAGTAGAAGGTGTGGATTTTGATAAGACTTTTGCTCCTGTTGCTAGGCTTGAATCTATTAGATTGTTAATATCCATTGCATGTGTATTAAAGGTTAAATTTTTTTCAAATGGATGTAAAAAGTGCATTCTTGAATGGCATTCTAAATGAAGAAGCATATGTTGAGCAACCAAAAGGCTTTGAGGGTCCTCACTATCCTACTTATGTGTATAAATTGAAAAAGGCCTTGTATGGGTTGAAACAAGCTCCACGAGCTTGGTATGACAAATTGACGAAGTTCTTGCTGGATAAAGGCTACCAGAGAGGGGGAGTAGACAAAACCTTGTTCATCAAAAGGTCTGGTTCAGGTATTCTCATTACTCAAATTTATGTTGATGACATTGTATTTGGTGTAACATCTGAGAATAAGGTTGATGAATTTGTTAGACATATGAAACATGAGTTTGAAATGAGCATGGTTGGAGAATTAACATACTTCTTAGGATTCAGGTTAAGCAATGTAAAGATGAGATCTTTATATTTCAAGAGAAGTATGCCAGGAATCTAGTTAAAAGATTTGGGTTAGAATCTGCTAAGTCTTCAAGGACTCCTATGAGTGTGAACACTAGACTGACTAGGAGTGAAGATGAAGAATATGTTGATCCTAGTTTATATAGAAGTATGATATGAAGTTTGTTGTATCTTACAACAATTAGACCTGATATATATTTCAGTGTTGGAGTGTGTGCAAGATATCAAGCAAATCCAAAAGAATCTCACTTACTTGCAGTAAAAAGGATAATCAAATATGTGAGTGGTACAGTAAGTCTTGGAATATGGTTTACTAATGACATTAACATTAATCTTGTTGGTTTTAGTGATGCTGATTGGACAAGAAATGTAGATGATAGAAAGAGTACAATAGGTGGATGTTTTTACATTGGAAACAACATGGTGTCCTAGTACAGTAAGAAGCAAAGCTCAATCTCCTTGTCAACAGCAGAAGCAGAATACATAGATGCAGGAAGTTGTTTTGCACAACTTCTTTGGATGAAACAAATGCTGGATGATTATGGAATTGAAAATCAGATTTTGACTGTTTATTGCGATAACATGAGTGCCATTAACATATCCAAGAATCCTATTCAACATTCTCGCATTAAACATATTGACATAAGATATCACTTCATACGTGAACTTGTGGAAACAAAAGTCATTGTCTTGGAATATGTTGCAACAGAAAAACAATTGGCAGATATTTTTACCAAAGCTTTAGATCCTCTAAGATTTGAGACCCTAAGAAAAGCTATAGGAATTTGTAGTATATAATGTTGCAACATGTTGTACATCAGGAACTTGAAATAAACTTGAGAAAACTGAAAGTTTGATATTTAATTCAGCTAGTGTTTTTATTTATGAACTATATATCCTTGTGCACCTTGAAGTCTAGGTTGAGGAAGCTAATCTGGATAGTCTGCTAGTACAAGAGTTTGATCTATCTGATGACTAGGGATATAGGGAGAAGTCTCTCTGAATCAATTCATGTATTCTATTCATCTTTGAAAAAAAAAGGAAAGAATGTGAGTTTCATGCACTGAAAAGAGCTACCTGATCCAAAATAAAAGAGATTGGAGTGAAAGCTATTAGTTGCAGCATGGACTGAAGGAAAAAAAAAAGGCAGAAGAAAAAATATGTGTAGTCATAACATGGGCTGGAACAAAAGAGAAGAAAAAATGTGTTTTTTTTGTGAGATGACTAAGATGATCAGGTATGTTTGAGCTGATAAGGAGAGCACCACCTTGCAGATTTGAAAGTAACGACTTTTTAAAAAACTCTACTTCTCAAACACACACATTGTTCATTAATTAAATCCTTGTCTAAAATAAGTATTGATGAGTAAACCGTCTTGAATGATTTCATGCTGACTGAATTTATTTAGCATTCTTTTATTTTATTTAGAAAAAAAAAAAGGAGAAAATCCTGGCGGATCTAAGAATTGCGAAATATACTGCTAGCTTGTGTGAGGTTGCAACAAGGATTTACTAAATCAATCATCATGATAATGTTGTGCTAACTTGTGTCAAAAATATTTCAACTTTCGTATAACACATGGAGGAATATTTTGAGCAAGAAACTTGGATATCCTTGATTGGTAGTTAATTTACTTTTGCAGTTTTAATTTTTGAACTTCCCAAGATCGTAGGATTGGCAAAACTGATGGGCAGTTACCCACGATTAGGGCACAGTTGCACAGTTTAAGTAAGAAATTTTCGCCCTTTCATATCTCCATTACTCTGCTATTGTTGCTCATTTAACTTGTCTCGCTTTCTGGTTTCTCTGTCTCTCATCTTCTCTGTGGCTTTTCGAGTTCTTTGTTGTCTACCCACTTGCAGAACAACCATGGTGAAGACGAGATCTGTAATACCCGAGCCTGGAATGTGGAATTTTCTTGATTATCTTTCTAGAAATTATATTTCTTAAATTCTTTGAGAATTAATTGTTACTTCTTTGTTGTTGCAAAGTGCATTTCATTTCGGGAGCGATAGCTAGAGAGTGTTTTCTAGTCCTCAGCAAATAGTGAAACTAGTATTTAGATGACTTAAATTTTATATTTTAATTGTTGTTAGCTAAGATTAACATTTTCTTAGTTGTTTTAGCCTAAAAATGCATAAAAATAAGTCATTTGACCAACTTAAGCTATATTGACCAAGTGCTTGACCCTTTGACCAAAGACTTAACACCTTAATAAGCTAAAACAAAGCAAAATAGAAATAAAAACCAGCTAAAAACAGAACAAGCAGGCCGTGGCTTTGAGGAGAAAAAAAATATATTTTCAACTTTTAAAACTTCCAATCTTCGCGTGAGCTCGTGCGGGGTCGTTACCGAGCCATCCAGCGTTGTTTTCCTAGCGACTAGGAGTGCCTAAGGTGAGGGAAGCACGTTATTTGCGCATTTAAATGTTATGTATGTCAACTTTGTGATTTTTTAGATTTATCCGTAGATTGTTGTTTAAAGCGTTTTGATGCTTCTAGAATGTTCCTTGGCAATTGTAGAACGTGTATTTATAGCTTTTTAATATTTTCTGCGGTTAAATGTTGAGATTGTAATTTAAAATGTCAATTGAATAGTGTTTTATGAATAGTAAACCCTTGAAACGATGAAGTTACGCTGTTGTGCTATCCGTTGAGGTAGAAATGTGCTAGGTATGCTAGAATGCCTAAATGCATAGTTTGTTTGGGTCGCGTAATGAAAAAAATGAGAAATATGCCTTGGTGAAAGTCGGGGTCGTTTAGGTCGAGTTTGGCATTTTCTCGTTTTGCATGTTGGCATTGTTTCGGGAGGCCATGGAAACACTTTTGGTGCGATTATGGCGTTGGTTGGGTGTTTGGTTGGTATAGTTGTAGTTCAAACGAGCAAAGGGGAAAATCGGGACTTTGCATGAATTCTAGGGTTAAGTAGGATTTCGGGGTCTTTAGACATGCCTTATGGTGACCTAGCAGGATTGGCGAAGTCGGTCTCCAGAACTCGTGGCTCGTTTGAAAATGGTAGTGTTTTGATAGTTGGGGCCGATTTGTGATTTTGCTTGTTTTCTTGATATTATGCCTATAGAATGCTTAGGGTTGCTTGATATACTTGTTTGAATTGATTCTGATTGAAATGCTTATCAACTGTTGCTATTGTGTGCGAGAGTAACCTACTTTGTTATTCTCCTACGTATGGCTTTATTGCTCGTTTATCGCCTTGTATCGAGTCTTGCATTGCATAGTGTCCAGCGCGTGAGTGATGGGCCTCTCTGGGTAGCCTCGGGTTGCCAGTGTTGGTTGCTCTAGCTCCGGGGCTATTCCCTCTTCTTGCTTGGGTTGCCTCCTAGGGAGATTTGGGTCGTAGATTGATGGATACTTCCAGGGTATTCTAAACTGGTGTTATAAGGTGGTTTAGGCCGGCGCGTCGTCATCGAATTCGTGATTGAAAGTTGCTCGTGAAAAGAGTACCGTATCCTTTGAATGAGTGTTTATAGTTTTAATGCTTGCTTTGCTTTATTGATGGCTTTGTTGTACCTTGATATGATATTTGTATGAATTTTTTGATTAATTGCATTGCATACTCCTCTCTTCTCCGTCCTTGAGACCAATTGCCCTCGCTGAGCAATAGTTTTGCTCATTCCTTTCTATACTATATTTTTACAGGAGTAGTTGAAGCAGACCCTATTGAGGTAATAGAGGAGGAGGAGCAGGTGGAGGTGTTTCCGTGATAGCACTTCTTTGCTTTGCTGGTGGTTGGTTGCCAGACTTTTGTGCGAGCCATGTTTGATGTGTTTAATGCGTGGTTGTCGTTTTATTTTGAGGCTTGTAGCCTTGTATTTAGTATCTATTTTGAGGCCTAGATGGTCTTATGTTGTAAAGGATTAAAGGTTGTAATGTTGTAAATATATACTCATGTGACTAGTAAGGAAATGCATGCTAATGGTTAAATGTTTAGTGGCATAAATACTTGTGTAGTATGCATGGCATTTTGGTTTGGAAAGTTGGTTTATAAGAAATGTACGTTTTTAAAAGAAAGTCGACTTGTTTTAATTGTTTTTATGGCTTTCGCAAGTATTATGTTGATTTTAGGGTTTTCGGATCGTCCGCGGTACAGAGGAGACTTCGTCCGTGTATCGGGTCCGGGCTTGGCCTTTTGCGGGGTCGGGTCGGGGCGTGACATCTTTAGGTGGTATCAGAGCATGATAGTCTTGCATGAGCCGGGATATGTTTCTCGGTCTGTGGGGTAAAGGTCCAAAATGCTAAAGTGTTATTGTATGATTGTTAAGTGGAAAGAAAATGTTATAGCATGACTTTGTGAACTTAGAGTGCTTATGTGTTTAAAGTGAATTAGTTTGGCATGTCAATCTTGTGTTATGTGAATTGTGTGTTAGAATGTTTGATTGTTATTAACTTGAGTGTTATCTAATCTTATGTGCTATATTTCTGTCTATAAACTGCTTTTATATGCTGCCAGCTATTGTGAATTGCTTCTATGCCGCCACGTTGTGGTACTCAAGGTATAGGGTCAGATGAAGAGGCAGCAGAACAGGGTCAGCAACCGTTGCCTGAACAGTTTATGGCTACTATGACTACTGCGGTTGACCGAATTACACAGGTACTGCATGAGCAGAGGCAGGACAGGAATAATCCCTAGGGAAATCAAGCTAATCCTGGTGGACAGGGGTATAGAGTTGAGAATAATCAGTTGGAGAAATTTCTGAGGCACGAGCCGGGTAAGTTCTTCGGAGAGCTGGATGATGAGGCAGCCGAGAGATGGATTAATCGTGTTGAGAAAATTTTTACCGCTTTGAGGTTCACTGATGAGGCAAGAATAGATTATGCGTCATTCCTGTTTGAGGATGATACAGAGCAGTGGTGGAATACTGTCAGGAGGTGGTGGGACTGTGAGGATGTACCACATTTGTGGGATGATTTTGTAAGTGAGTTTCGGGACAAGTATATTCCCGAGATGGCTATGAAAATGCGGGAAGATGAGTTTGTGGCCCTGAAGCAGGGAAACATGACTATTGCACAGTATGAGGCTAGGTTTGTTAGCCTGTCGAGGTATATGCCCGAGTTGGTACGGCCAGCTAGGAAGATGATTCATAGGTTTGTTCATGGGCTGCGAATGGATATTCAGTTGCATTTGACTGGGCAGACCTACACTACTTTTCCCGAGGCATTCCAGGCAGCCTCGAAGTTTGAGAAACGGAAGGCTGAGATGTTAGCTGAGAGCAGTCAGCCGAGTAAGAAACAGTATTTTGGCCAGAGCAGCCAGAGTCAGCCGAGGCAGTATCAGACTTCTGCGCAGGTTCCTCAACAACGTCCGTATCAGTCTCAGCATCAGATTCAGGGGAGGCCAGCTGTGACTAGACCCCAGCAGGAAGGTACAGTTCCTACTACTACCAGAGCCCCAGTACCTACGGGAAACACTGTTGTAAGGCAAAATCAGCAGTGTAACTATTGTAATCGATCGGGGCATGTTGAGGCAAATTGTTGGAGAAATAGTGGTAAATGTACTGGTTGTGGGAGTGATGACCATAGGGTGAGAGATTGCCCTAAGTATAGGAATGTTCAGGGTCATATTGGAGGCCAGGGTGTTCAGAATAGGGCTGCAGGTGCAGGTCCAGCACAGAGGGTTCATGCTAGGGTCTTTGCACTTGATGCAGAGGAGTTACCCGATACTACAGCTATAGTGGAAGGTACATTTCTTCTCAAGACTCAGCCAGTTAAAGTTTTGATTGATCCCGGAGCTACACATTCGTTTATAACTCCCGCATGTGCACGATCTGTGAATGTTTGCATTGATAAACTGCCGCATGAAGTTGAAGTTAGTACGCCTTTGGGTGCAAAATTTGTTACTGAGTTTATTTGCAAATTTTGTGATATATGCATTGAGAACCGTAAATTTCCTGCTAATTTAATTATACTGCCATTCCTTGACTTTGAAATCATTTTGGGAATGGACTGGTTGGGGAAATATTATGCTCAGCTGGATTGTAGAACAAAGATTGTTTATCTTCAGGTTCCTGACCTACCGGTACTGGAGATTGTTGGGAACTGCAGGGCTGCCCGAATCATCTTTTATCAGCGATCAAAACTTCTAAGTTGTTGAATAAGGGTTGTGAAGCTTATTTAGCTTATTTGATCAATCAGCCTACTGATAAGTTGAATTTGAATGAAGTTTCGATTGTTAGAGACTTCCCTGGTGTATTTCCCGAGGAATTACCGGGTTTACCACCAGATAGGGAGATTGAGTTCGTGATTGATCTTGTGCCAGGCTCTGCGCCAATTTCTAGGAGTCCTTATAGAATGGCATCGGCTGAACTTCAGGAATTGAAAATTCAGCTTCAGAACTTGCTTGAGAAAGGGTTTATACAACCTAGTTCTTCGCCGTGGGGTGCGCCTGTGTTGTTTGTGAGAAAGAAAGATGGCACGCTACGGTTATGTATTGATTACAGGGGACTTAATCAAGTCACGATTAAGAACAAATACCCCTTGCCGTTGATTGAAGAATTGTTTGACCAGTTGCAGGGTGCGAGTGTTTACTCCAAATTTGACTTGAGGCAGGGTTACTTTCAACTCAGAATTCGGAGTGACGACATATCAAAGACGGCATTCAGGACTAGATATGGCCTCTATGAATTTGTTGTATTGCCGTTTGGTTTGACGAATGCACCAGCCGCATTCATGGACTTGATGCAGAGGGTTTTTCGGCCCTATCTTGATCAGTTTGTCGTAATCTTTATTGACGACATTTTAGTGTATTCGAAGAATGAGGCTGAACATGAACAACATTTGAGGATTGTGCTACAGACTTTGCAAGAAAACAAGCTTTTTGCAAAATTCAACAAGTGTGAATTCTGGTTGAATCAGATATATTTTCTAGGCCATATCATTTCAGATCAAGGGATTTCAGTGGACCCAGCTAAGATTGAAGTTGTTTCATCTTGGAAGAGACTTGAGATGGTGTCAGAGATTCGGAGTTTTCTTGGGTTGGCAGGTTACTACTGGAGGTTTGTTAAAGACTTTTCCAAAATTTCTGGACCTTTGAGCCAATTGACTCGAAAGAAAATTACTTACAACTGGGATGCCAAATGTGAATCCAGTTTCCAAGAATTGAAGAAGAGACTAACTACAGCTCCTATACTAGCTTTACCCGAGGGAACAGAAAACTTTGTTGTCTACAGTGATGCATCTAAAGAAGGTTTGGGGTGTGTTTTAATGCAGAATGGTAAGGTGATTGCCTATGCTTCTAGGAAGTTGAAACCATATGAAGTCAATTACCCTACACATGAACTTGAGTTAGCTGCAGTTGTGTTTGCTTTGAAGAAGTGGTGTCATTACTTGTGGGGTAGCAGATTTGAAATTTTTACTGACCACAAGAGTCTCAAGTATTTGTTTTGACATAAGGATCTGAATATGAGGCAGCGGAGATGGCTAGAGCTATTAAGTGGCTACAATTGCTCTATAAACTACGTACCAGGTAAGGTAAATGTTGTTGCTGATTCTTTGAGCCGAAAGGCTACTGTTGCAAGCTTAATTATCAAGGATTGGGAGACTTTGGAAGAAATTTGTTCTTGGAAGCCAGAAGCTACTGAGGTAGGGATTCGATTTGCTAGTTTGCAGATTCAGTCAGGGTTGCTAGCACAAATCAGAGAGGCTCAGAAGACTGATCCTTACATCTTGAAAATCCAAGAAAAATCAAAAGCGGGAGAGTTGGAGTTTAAATTACATCCAGATGGTATTTTCAGATTCAGGGACAGAGTATGTGTTCCTGGTGATCCGATTTTAAAGAATGAGATTCTGTCCGAGGCACATAATTCGAGGTATACGATTCACCCAGGCAGTACTAAAATGTATAGAGATTTGAAACAACACTTCTGGTGGAACAATATGAAGAGGGAGATTGCTGGGTATGTATCCAGGTGTTTGACTTGTCAGAGGGTTAAAGTTGACCATCAAAGGCCAGTCGGGCTTCTGCAGTCGTTGTCGATTCCGCAATGGAAGTGGGTGCATATAACAATGGACCTTGTGACCGATCTTCCTAGATCTCTGAGAGGATGTGATTCTGTTTGGGTTGTAGTGGACCGCTTGACTAAAGTTACACATTTTATTTCCGTGAACAAACAGGACATCCTTGATAAACTAGTTGTCTTTATGTTGCTAATATTGTGAGACTTCATAGTGTGCCATAGAGTACAGTGTCAGATAGAGATCCCAGATTCAGATCTCATTTTTGGCAGAAGTTGTAAGAGGCTATGGGAACTAAATTGAGCTTCAGTACTGCATATCATCCACAAACTAATGGCCAATCTGAGAGAACTATTAGGATCTTGGAAGACACGCTTCGGGCATGTGTGCTAGACTTTGGGAAGAACTTGGAGAAGTTTTTTCCTTTAGCGGAGTTCGCCTACAATAATAGTTATCAATCTACTATAGGTATGGCTCCCTACGAGGCATTGTATGGTCGTAAATGCAGATCCCCATTGTATTGGGAAGAGGTTGGAGAAATGAGAACAGTTGATCCGACTGTGTTACCTGAGATGATTAATATGGTGGATAATGTTCACCTTATTCGCCAGCGTATGCTTACAGCTCAGAGTTGTCAGAAGAGTTATGCGGATAAGCACCGTCGGGACCTTGAGTTTGATTTGGGAGATTGGGTGTTTCTTAAGATTTCTCCTCGTAAGGAATTGATTCGGCACAGTAAGAGCGAAAAACTTAGTCCCAGGTATGTGGGTCCGTATGAGATCACTGAAAATGTAGGTCCTTTAGCTTACCGGTTAGTTTTACCTCCGAGCTTGTCGAGACTGCACGATGTGTTCCACATGTCGATGTTAAAGAAATACCATCCAGATCCTTCACATGTACTTGAACCAGAGCCTTTGCAGTTTGAGGAGAAGTTATCTTATGAAGAGAAACCGATTCGAATTGTGGATCAGAAAATTCAGGAGCTTCGCAAAAAGAGTATCCCGTTAGTAAAGGTTCTGTGGAATCATCATGGGTTTGAGGAAGCGACTTAGGAAAGAGAGGACCAAGTTCGGGATCAGTATCCGGAGTTGTTTGTTGACCAGGTAAGAATTGCGTGGGCGCAATTGTTTTAAGGGGGAAAGGGTGCAATACCCGAGCCCGAAATGGGGAATTTTCTTGATTATCTTTCTAGAAATTATATTTCTTAAATTCTTTGAGAATTAATTGTTACTTCTTTGTTGTTGCAAAGTGCATTGCATTTCGGGAGCGATAGCTAGAGAGTGTTTTCTAGTCCTCAGCAAATAGTGAAACTAGTATTTAGATGACTTAAATTTTATATTTTAATTGTTGTTAGCTAAGATTAACATTTTCTTAGTTGTTTTAGCCTAAAAATGCATAAAAATAAGTCATTTGACCAACTTAAGCTATATTGACCAAGTGCTTGACCCTTTGACCAAAGACTTAACACCTTAATAAGCTAAAACAAAGCAAAATAGAAATAAAAACCAGCTAAAAACAGAACAAGCAGGCCGTGGCTTTGAGGAGAAAAAAAATATATTTTCAACTTTTAAAACTTCCAATCTTCGCGTGAGCTCGTGCGGGGTCGTTACCGAGCCATCCAGCGTTGTTTTCCTAGCGACTAGGAGTGCCTAAGGTGAGGGAAGCACGTTATTTGTGCATTTAAATGTTATGTATGTCAACTTTGTGATTTTTGGGATTTATCCGTAGATTGTTGTTTAAAGCGTTTTGATGCTTCTAGAATGTTCCTTGGCAATTGTAGAACGTGTATTTATAGCTTTTTAATATTTTCTGCGGTTAAATGTTGAGATTGTAATTTAAAATGTCAATTGAATAGTGTTTTATGAATAGTAAACCCTTGAAACGATGAAGTTACGCTGTTGTGCTATCCGTTGAGGTAGAAATGTGCTAGGTATGCTAGAATGCCTAAATGCATAGTTTGTTTGGGTCGCGTAATGAAAAAAATGAGAAATATGCCTTGGTGAAAGTCGGGGTCGTTTAGGTCGAGTTTGGCATTTTCTCGTTTTGCATGTTGGCATTGTTTCGGGAGGCCATGGAAACACTTTTGGTGCGATTATGGCGTTGGTTGGGTGTTTGGTTGGTATAGTTGTAGTTCAAACGAGCAAAGGGGAAAATCGGGACTTTGCATGAATTCTAGGGTTAAGTAGGGTTTCGGGGTCTTTAGACGTGCCTTATGGTGACCTAGCAGGATTGGCGAAGTCGGTCTCCAGAACTCGTGGCTCGTTTGAAAATGGTAGTGTTTTGATAGTTGGGGCCGATTTGTGATTTTGCTTGTTTTCTTGATATTATGCCTATAGAATGCTTAGGGTTGCTTGATATACTTGTTTGAATTGATTCTGATTGAAATGCTTATCAACTGTTGCTATTGTGTGCGAGAGTAACCTACTTTGTTATTCTCCCATGTGTGGCTTTATTGCTCGTTTATCGCCTTGTATCGAGTCTTGCATTGCATAGTGTCCAGCGCGTGAGTGATGGGCCTCTCTGGGTAGCCTCGGGTTGCCAGTGTTGGTTGCTCTAGCTCCGGGGCTATTCCCTCTTCTTGCTTGGGTTGCCTCCTAGGGAGATTTGGGTCGTAGATTGATGGATACTTCCAGGGTATTCTAAACTGGTGTTATAAGGTGGTTTAGGCCGGCGCGTCGTCATCGAATTCGTGATTGAAAGTTGCTCGTGAAAAGAGTACCGTATCCTTTGAATGAGTGTTTATAGTTTTAATGCTTGCTTTGCTTTATTGATGGCTTTGTTGTACCTTGATATGATATTTGTATGAATTGCTTTTTTAATTGCATTGCATACTCCTCTTATCTCCGTCCTTGAGACCAATTGCCCTCGCTGAGCAATAGTTTTGCTCATTCCTTTCTATACTATATTTTTACAGGAGTAGTTGAAGCAGACCCTATTGAGGTAATAGAGGAGGGGGAGCAGGTGGAGGTGTTTCCGTGATAGCACTTCTTTGCTTTGCTGGTGGTTGGTTGCTAGACTTTTGTGCGAGCCATTCTTGATGTGTTTAATGCGTGGTTGTCGTTTTATTTTGAGGCTTGTAGCCTTGTATTTAGTATCTATTTTGAGGCCTAGATGGTCTTATGTTGTAAAGGATTAAAGGTTGTAATGTTGTAAATATATACTCATGTGACTAGTAAGGAAATGCATGCTAATGGTTAAATGTTTAGTGGCATAAATACTTGTGTAGTATGCATGGCATTTTGGTTTGGAAAGTTGGTTTATAAGAAATGTATGTTTTTAAAAGAAAGTCGACTTGTTTTAATTGTTTTTATGGCTTTCGCAAGTATTATGTTGATTTTAGGGTTTTCAGATCGTTCGCGGTACAGAGGAGACTCCGTCCGTGTGTCGGGTCCGGGCTTGGCCTTTTGCGGGGTCAGGTCGGGGCGTAACAAGATCAGGCGGTAGACGTTGGGGAACCCCCAAATCTGGAGCACCTGGGGGGTTTCGTTATAACCTATCACCATTGATGAACCATCTCTTCCACCAGTGGCTGAAGGCCGTGATGCAACATTATCGAGTGACACAGGCACTAGTGGGTCGCTTCGACCACGAACAACCAAACCTAGGGCTAAAGGACCATTCATAGACCCTCTGTGGTCACCAACAAGCATGGATGTGGTCTTTCACACCAAAACACCTCATCACCACAATAAGGAAACACAATCATCAGACTCTGAGGCTATGCCTAAGGTCGTAACTGCTGTCCCTATTGCAACATCATCTCCCATCATGGCACCGTCTGAGAAGAGTGGACCAAGTCAAACTACTACAGAATCGCTTAGTGCACAATCAAAGGGCACTCCTGTCAATGTCTTAGATAATGTTGCAGTGTCGCGTGCACCATCCGAAACTGAAGTCACACCTGCAGAGGATGGTTTACAATCCAAGACCAAAAGGAAGAAACACATTGGCAGTTTCAAACACAAAGGGGCAAAACTTGCAGATTCTGCACGCTCCAAGGCAGCAAAGCGATCATGTCCAGGGTATGATCCTTCCATTGCTTATTCTTCACAATTTTTTTTTCCGAATCAAAAGAAAAGTTTAAAATCGTGTCTCAGTAGAAGTTTGTTACGGAGAAACCGCTGAATGAGAAATCATATCAGGGAACAGGGATACTTGCCTTACTGAGGGAAATGAATCTGTTAGGCACATTTGCGTTGATAAAATCATTTTCTAGCAATCTGGTTTATGAGTTTTACTCAAATTTGCACATCAATATCAGTGATGCAACATCAAAATATTATCATCAAATTTTTGTGCGCGGCCATGTTTTTGAGTTTTCTCCTACTACTTTAAATAAGTTCTTAGGACATACACCAGTTACAGAGATTATTCCAGATGTTTCTCTGCCTACTATTGCTATAGAACTGATAGGTGAGTCATTTGAATGGAAATCTGAGTCCAGACTACCTGGGAATAGACTCACTACTAAGTATGCTGCTCTGCATAATATGGCCATGGCAAATTGGTATCCTACTAAGCACTCTACTACCCTCAGTAGTGAGATGGGCTGTTTGTTTTACTCTATAGGCACTGGGGTAAATTTTGATCTGGGACGGGTTTTCTTTGCACGCATCATTGAGGAAGCTGCTAAAAACTTTTCTAGTCAGTACTTGCCATATCCTTCTCTCATATGCGCATTTCTCTTATCACAACACAAGGTTCTGGATCTTGATGAAGTGTTGCACAAACTAGGCTCTTCACTGTTATTTTTCAAAAAAAAATTGCGGGGGGCTCACAAAGATGATACGAAGGGGGAGAATGTTGGTAGTACACCAGCCCCTAGTGTTGATAATGCCAGTTCATCTGCTGATCAGTCTGCCATGTTGCAGCAATTTCAGCAACTTCATGAGGCCATTGAAGAACGCCGAGATGAGTAGGGGAATATTCAGGCTAATCAGGATCAGCTTAATCAGACTTTGGTTGAACTGCTCAAAGGACAGAATGCTCTGATGGTGCATTTGATGGGATTTTCTTCTAATTAATGTTGTTCATTTTCTGGCTTCTTATCTTTGCCTTTGGTTTGGCAAAAAAAGGGAGACAGCCTTTGCTATAATTGCTATAACTGTTTGTTATTATGTTTTTGTTACAATACTGATTCTAATATCTTTTCGGTTTCCCTTTTGTGCTATACTTGCTTCGGTTTCTAATCTTTCTTCTGTGCTATACTTGTTTTTTATAATGTTTAACATTATCACGGTTATTGCCAAAACAAAGCCAAAGGGGGAGATTGTTGGGGTCTTGAGTCTTTTGATCGATTTTGGTAAATCATACAGGCCGGCTTGGATTGGCTGTGTTTTTGCAAAACCTCATGGTCTTAAATTACCATATATATGCTGGTTCATGTTTGAGTTACAAGAAAGCATATTATGGCATCTTATCATATTAAGGTTGCGCTGGCTATGGTATAACATTAATTGCATATGGCATATCATTAATTGCTTATTGTTTAGGAATGTCTTCTGAGGCCTAAGGCGGTAGGCGGTGCATCAGTCAAATATATATTTGTAGCCCAGGCGCACAGAAGATGACCGAAGAAAAAAAAGTGAATTCAGACAAGCTGCAAGAGAGCACATCAGAGTTCTGTGTTTTGTTGCAACATGACATGCTCGTTGTTTGCTTAGATGTTGAGTGTTGTGACTCTATGATATGTAGCAGTGAGTTATGAGTGACTTGTGTATGTTCTGAATATTTTAGATCACTATTTTGTTTAATCATTCTTCGAGAGAAGAAGGAGTTATTCTCGAGAGAGAACGTTGTAAGCCGATGGGAGCTAGCCAAACCAAAGTTCGTTAAGGAGTCTCTCACCATCAAGGTGTCAAAGGTTAAAAGGGAGTCTTTACTTGTGTAAGTCCATTGGTGTGTGTAATTGATATTATTTCTTAATGAACAGGTTTGTTGGACTAGGAAAAATCCCGTGGACGTAGATCGGATGGTTGAACCACGTTAAATCTTGGTGTTCTTTATTTCTGTTATAGTTTTATTATTTCTGATGCTGTTTGATGTTTACTGTTACTACTCTTGTTGAAACATTAAGTGGAATAAACTAATCAAGCAATTAGAGAAACAGATTGTTAATGATCTATGATAGAACTAATAGTCTAGTTAATGTTGCAATATCGCTTGTAACAGAGTGGTAACATAATCGGTTTATACCAAGTTATTGCATCTTGTTTTTAGTTTTGATCACAGAGCTTCATCGATTAAGCATATTAATCGTCTTGCTGTTAAATTAATCTATACATATACTGTACAACTTCTAACAAGAAGAAACTAAAACTGAGATAAATTTTTATTAAAGCATGAACTGACAAAAGCATACCCTTGCAAGGCCAAAATAATATTCAATTACCAGTTTTCTTCCTCTTTTTTTAATTTTTTTCTTATTCATAGTTGGCTCACCCTAACTCCTTACTAATTATGTTGACATATAGCAGTTAATATCATCTTTGGACACAACCACTAATCCTATGTTTCAAAGTTGTGTTCTCAAACTAAACGAGAATTCTTAAAAAAAAAAATTGCTACTCATCTAAGAAAAATACACAGATGATATCATCATATCATCATTCGGAGAAATTGTTTAAAAAAAAAAAACAAATAGAATCTGTTGACCAATTATTGAAGAGTGTCAACAGAAAGAATCACATAACAATGACACCCAAGTATTAATATATGAAGTCTATGATCCTTATCTAAGTTTCCGAGCTCTGAGAACCTCGGTTCCCAATTCTTGAAGCAAATAAAACTGCTATGGGACTCCTGACAGAGTACTTAGTTGAAGTCCACTTGAGAAATCCTTGGGCGCCATTAGCATTCGTATTCGTGGATGATCGGCTAAATGTTACTTGATATGTCATCTTCTGATTTACCTCTGAGAAGTTGAGTGTATCAGGCTCAACTTTAATACGCACACCTGGAGGTGCAGCAATTTCAATAGCGTAGGATGACTTAGCCTCACCAACATTGGTCACTGTCCTCGAAAATGTTTGAGCTGCTGATCCAAGTATGACGGAAAATGAAGGATAGTTTAGTTGTGCTTCGGGTATGCTTGATTCTCCTGAACAGTTAAATTTTCGTTTCACAATGATTGATATCTGTCCGCTTGTGTAGTTTAGACCACACAAATAAGGTATGTAATCTTCAGGTTTGATGTCATAGATAAGTCCAGGATCATTTGATCTTGATGGGTTAACGTGACCTGCTCCAATAGCAAATATATCAGCTGGAAGGAATCTTTCGTCTGCAATGGGCTTCTTGGCGAGGTTGACAACATCAGCACTAGTCATCATTGCGGATTTTATGGCCGCTGGAGACCATTCTGGATGTGCACTTTTGAGCAATGCTGCAACACCGCTGAGGTGAGGGCAAGACATTGAGGTTCCAGATAATACGTTGAATGTAGATTTTGTGTTTGTGTTGTTCTCCACAGAGAAAGGCCAAGCTGCAACGATGTTCTCTCCAGGACCAATTATATCAGGCTTCAAAATGCCCGGACTTGCCAGACTAGGGCCTCTAGATGAGAATGCAGCAACCACAGGAGCATGATCATCACCAATTATAGTTCCTTTGAACACAAATGTAGCGGTTGGTGTTGAAGTTGAATTGATATAATCTATTATCTCTAATCCGTCTGCAAAGGTGACATGGGCTGCAGGAAGAACATGAGCCTCTGCAAATGTGGTGTTAACATAACGCGGTGAGTTCATAAGAATCATCGCGGCACCACCAGCATTCTTTACTGCTCGTGCTTTGCCAGTTCTTGATGATCCTCCACCTTCCATACACAACACTGTCTTTCCCTTGACATCAGTGTTGTTGAGTGATGATGAGAGACAATATGGTGCACCAAAATCACTAGTGTTCAACCCAGGGAATACAAGAGGCAACTGCCTTGGGACGAAATCTTTAGGCTGAAAGACTGACTCGCCATTGAATTCTTCCTTGTTTCCGAGGACTACAGTTGATCTTATTTTTCTATCAAGAGTGCTCGCGCCCACAGTGAGAATCCATGGAGCCTCATTTGACAAACTGAGATGGGATGGACCACTATTGCCAGCTGAACAGCTTACAAATATGCCCTTCTCCATTGCAGCATATGCACCAAGTGCAATATTGTCGTCATAAAAAGCCCTGGACCGTCCACCAAGAGAGAGGGAAAGCACATCTACTCCGTCATCAATTGCAGTATCCATTGCAGCCAATATGTCACTTTCAGAACAACCAACTACGCAGACTTTGTAAATTGCCAAGTGAGCAAGAGGGGCTACACCAACAGCAGTGCCATTCGCATTGCCAAAAACATTGGCACCTTTCACAAAATTTCCAGCAGCTGTGCCTGCAGTGTGAGTGCCATGTCCATCTTCATCGAATGGTGTTCCATTTCCAATTCGAAAAGATCTTGCTCCGATGAGCTTGTTGTTACAAGCTGTAAAATTGAATTCACACTTTCCGTTCCATTTAGCAGGCGGAGGAGGCATTCCTTCGTCGCCAAATGAAGGGTGATCAGGCATGATTCCAGTATCCAGGACTCCAATAATCACACCTTTACCATAATTTGAGTTCTTCCAGAACCCCATATTTTGGTGCAACCCGAGGAAGTCAGGACTATGGGTTGTATGCATAGTGAACACACTTTGCGGCCTTGCAGACAAAAACCCCTCCATCTTTTCCATAGCTTTCACTTCATCTGGTGATAATCTGGCTGCAAAACCTTTAAAAACATTGTGATAAGAATAAACCATGCGCGGTTCTTCATTCGAGCTAGCCGTTGTCGTCGGCAGAAATGACTGATACCAACTCTCTAGATTTTCTGAAAGCGTGAAAAGTTGATCACCAGGCATGTCAACATGAACTATATAAGTCTCAAGATTGCTTTGACCAGAGGCATCATTTGCAGCTATTTGGTTTATATGGAAACTAACTATGAATATCAAAGCATAAATGGATATGAAACCCATTGGCAATGGCTATACCAGATAATAATCGCTCGTTCTCTAAACAATGTTAAAGAAAACGAAAATGTTCTTCAGTTTCTACTTTCTACACAAATCAGAACGTGTTTAGCTGAGATTGCTGTGAGAGTTTCAATTTCGCAACCACCATATATACTGCAACTTTTCCTAATTATTTATTGGTGCGGTCTTTTTCATGCATTATTTGAAGTTATTGAACAATTAATGTTTCTTGGAAGATATTACCAAGTCTAGCTTCTATGTGGCAACCATCTCCACGCGCTAAAATTCCATACATATTGACCATGTCCAATACAATTATCCAATAATTTCTCTGCAAAGAGTGTTTTCTTATTCAACCTTGTGACCAAGCCTTTTTGGTTTCCATAACTCGCTTTTGGGGACCTTGAACATGACAATGCATACAGATCTCTGATTTTTCTTAGCATGGACCCAATTTTATGTGGTAATGAATCAATTGCATGAATTAATATATTGTTTTCCGGAAAGTATAGTCTGTCCCCACTTGAAGACTTTTCTTGTCTTCTTTAACTTCTTGGAATTTATTTCGTATCTTTGATGAGTTAGAGGTTCATCATACCGCGTAAGTAGTGTCAACTTGGAAGTAGTTATCTTCAATATGCAAATCAATCAAAGGTATTAGGGTAAAGTAGATCGAGACTAAACCTTATGAATATTCAGACTAATAAATGGTTATACGATTTCAAAAGATAGATTCAAATTTGAGTCATTCACATTTATAGAAAGTGGTATGTGAAAATGCAAATCGATTTACTGTAAGCTATTGTTGAATTGATTTACTATATATAAGCTATTGTTGATTTATTATCGATTCTAGTGGGCAGTTGTATAGCCAACTAACTGATGGCGCTATTAAAATACAGGAGACGTTGCCTGCTTTCTGACACTCATTAAAATACTCGACGATGCCACAGGCGAGTAATCCATCCTTTTTTGCATTTATATTGCTGCATTATATGACCGCCATTATACGGCAAGTTAGGAAAATGAATAAACATAGTTAAGAATCATTGAGTTCTAATTTAAAATAAATCCGCATTGAATGGAATAATATACGATCTTATATATTCTGATCTTAGTAGTCATGATTTTGTCAATACGAGACGATTAGGTCGTTCTAAATTGACCTATTAGTTTCTCATATTATTGAAGAGACTCACACGTCTAAATACCATTAATATGTGAGAGACTGATCTCAGTTTTGACTCACCGTATAGTTTCTCCTATAACAGATGTCTGTTTGTTGACACTCTGCTTTTCATCCATTCAATGAGGTATTAAAGTTAGCTTCTCCAGTTTCCAAATATGATTAGAACCGTGAACTACCATCATACTCAAAACATATACGAGGTACAGTGGAACTTGTCAACCTAGCTAGCAGCAGTTGAAGAGTCTTTTCTGTTTCTCTTTTGGTCTAAGCGGTTGAATATTCGTAAAGCAATTGAATTTTGAGAAATAAGGATTGATAGGTTGATTTTTGGCTGTTTATTTGTGTTCTTCAGCAATAAGTAGAAATTTATGTGGCATTCAAAACTAACTTTATTAGGTCTTGTTATTCTCTTTCAATCTACATGTGACATTTGTTAGAAAATTTAAATGTTCTATTTAGATCAGGACATTCAAAACTTTGTAAATAAAATTTTGAGCTATATTACTTAACACCAATTGGTGTTAGGATGATATATTAAGTTAACTTATAGATTAATTTATCTAAGAGCACACAAGGTCAACTATGTTAAATCTTGAGTACTCCATCTAACACCAATTAATTTTAAGATAGAATCTCAAGCTATTAAACAACATCAATGTTACCTTAATTAGTTGAACCTTCCATGAAATTAGGATATACACCCCCTCAAGTAATCGCTCTACTTCCTCCCATTTTTACCATAAATAGAGACATCAAGTTCTCACGTTGTGTATATTTTCTAGGGTAATAGGAATCTTTTGTTTGACAAAAAAAAGATTAAGGTAGTGATTGGTATGTAGGAATGAGTTGGGAATGGAATGACATTTCTAATTCTATTTTAATTCCCATGTTTGGTATGAGAGAATGAACTTGGGAATTTCATTCCCAAGGGAATCCCATTCTCATATACATGGGAATAGCGATTTCATACCAAATACATGGGAATAGCTCATTCCCATGTATTTGAGAATGAATTTGACTACTATACCCCTATATAACATAACTTTTACAAATAACTTATTTTACAAAAATAATAATAATAATTAAAAATAAAATAATTATTATTATAAAAATAAAAATAATTATTATTATGAAAATAAAAATAAAAACAAAAACAAAATTAAAATAATAATAATAATAATTAAAAAATATAATAATAATAATTATTATGAAAATAATAATGAAAATAAAAAAAAATAAAAAATAATAATAGTGATTAAATGATAATAATAATTAAAAAATATAATAATATTATTATGAAAATAATAATAATAATAATAAATAAATAAAAATAAAAATAATAACAAAAATAAAAAATAATAATAGTGATTAAAATAATAATAATAATAATAAAATACTACTAATAATAATAAAGTAAAATAATAATGATAAAAATAAAAACAAAAATAAAAATAAAAATAATAAAAATAATTGTTGTTATTATTATTTATTATTTTGTTAATAATAATAATAATAATAATTGTTATTATTATTATTATTATTTATTGTTATTGTTATTATTATTATTTATTATTTATTATTTATTATTATCATTATTATTATTATTATTTATTGTTGTTGTTATTATTATTATTATTTATATTATTTACAGTTATGTTTATATTTATTCTTATTTTTAATACTATAACAATAAAAAGGTAATACTATCATATTATACAAGTCATTCACATTACTACTCTTAATTCCTAGAGCATACTAAACATGTCATTCTCATTCCCAAGTTCATTCCATTCTCAGTTTCATTTCATTCATTGACTCATTCAATTCATGCCCAAATTCATTCCAGTATACAAATCGCTACCTAAGGGTTCTGTTTTGCCTAACTTTTAGATACTCAAAAACGGTTTCTATTAATTTAGAAGATGAATCTAACCTGTTTGGCCTATTTTTTAAAGTATTTTTAAGTAAAATATGAAGTTGAAAAAGACTAAAAAACAACAAGCTTCAAATTTGAACTTTTCATAAAAAGCTTTTACGAAACTGTTTTTACATAATGCGAGAAGTTTTTTTTTTTAATTTCTTAAATATACCCTTCCATATTTTTGAAAGTCCAGCATTATCCAATATAGGCCAAACAGTTGACAACTTTTGTTCAACAACATTTCTAACCAAAACTTTATTGCTAAAAGTTCTATAATTTAAAAGTTAAAATTTTACAATGAGAACAAATAGAGCCTAACTCAGGATTAATTGACCAAAAAAAAAAACTAACACCAAATTTTGCCGTGATGTACTGCTTGCCTCGGTGTTAGACTAACTTCAACAGCCTCCTTATTTTAATTTTACTACAACAACCTCTCTATTTTTAGAGTCTCTTATTTTAGTTTCATTACGACAGGACTATCTATTTCATAGACTCTATATTTCATTTCACTCTAATATCACTTTTTATTTTAACTAACAAATTATTTTATTATTTTTTAGTTATTAATAATTATGTTCCAATAATAAGTGATAATATTAATATTGTTAATGTTATTTTTTATTTAATTTTTTAAAATTTAAAGCTTTTTCAATAATTTTATCATATTTTGGAATTTTCTAAATAATATTTTTAATTTATTTTATTCTTTTAATTATACTTTTTTTTATTTATTTAAAACATTTAGTATGAATAAGGAGCCAAATATGGCTCTTTACATTTAGGGTTTGTTTAGATTGAGGGATTTGGGGGGGAAGGGATTGGTTTTGGAGTGATTTTTAAATCAGGTCCCTTGTTTGGATTGGGGAGGTTTATGAGAGAAACGATTTGAAAAGAAAAGAAAAATTAGTCATTGTGTTAAATTTGAAATCACCCCAAATCGAGGTCAAAGCAGGGGAAAGGAAAAAATTGAATCAACCAAATGATAATATAACCCTTTAGCTCTTTTGAAAATTACACTGCTTCTACCCGTGAACTAGTCTTTTCGTTTTTTTGTTTTTTTTGTGATTTTCCTTCATATCTCATTGATCAGACCTTTTTAAAAAAAAAAAAAAAGATCAAATCTTAAAATAAAAAAATAAAAAAAGTCAGCTCTATGGACATCAAAAGAGGGTATATTTGTCAATGTGGTTATAAAATTTATTCCTCTCTTTTATTTTCTCTCCAATCCAAATAAAAAATACACATAATCCTTTATGAAATTTTTTTTTATAATTTTATCCAATCTAAACAAGAGTTAATCATCTCCTTTTCTTTATTATTTTTTTCCCTTTGAATCCAAACAATACCATAGAGAGACAAAGCAAAAATTTATAGAGAGTCC
The DNA here is from genome assembly GCA_037974665.1 of Ehretia macrophylla. NCBI lineage: Eukaryota > Viridiplantae > Streptophyta > Magnoliopsida > Boraginales > Ehretiaceae > Ehretia > Ehretia macrophylla. The sequence goes on along the minus strand of CM075764.1, from coordinate 7,216,070 downwards.
CTTGTAAGAAACCTGTTGGAGTCAAAAAAAAAAAGAAAAAATAATGTTTTCACTCCCTATACTGGCTAAGGAGCCCAAATAAAGAATCTCTTGGAAATAGGCTTAGTCCACGTCCGGTAGCTTTTGCTTCCCCATTTTGGCTTGGTAGAAAGCATTTGTTATTTCTGGATTAGGATTCTATTATGGGCCCTTTCTTTTGCGTTCAGCCCAATTTGTGTTCTCCTTTTGTTGGCAATTGTGTTTTGGGCCTTATTATGGGATTTGGCCCATGTTTGTTTGTAATGTTTATATCATCCACCATATTGGTTTGGGCCGAACTCTTTTGTAATTTTCTTATTTTAATTAGAGTGTAATTTTTTGACCAAAAAAAGAAAAAAATTATCATCAAATTCCAAGTGAACTATTTGTACAAACAGAGAAATATGTTAGCAAATTAGTTAGTCAATTATGGTCTGAATTAGCTTTTCGTGAGTTTTATTGTAGATCATGTTCCGCAAGCTCTAATCCTGTCATTAGAAAAAGATAAATTAGGTGAAATATTTCTAAGATGATCATTACTTAACCTCTCTAAGATTTTTTTTTGTTGTTTTCAGATTTTGCCTCATTTTTAACAGAAAAAGAAAAAAGAAAAAAAAACTGGGAATACTTTACAAGAAAATGCAAACAAAAAAAATGTTAACAAAGTCACACGGCGATATTGTAAGGTGTAAAACAAAGTTTGTAGTGCCAATATCTTCCCATGCCATTCTCATACATAATAAGCTGCTCTTTTTATAAATCTTTGATTTATCTTTCACATAACGATACTTGTGATTAAGGTTGCTACTCATGTATGAACAATATACATATGAAATATTATCATTTGTAGACTCGGAGAAAATTGGTAAAAAAAACAAACAGTATCTACTATCCATTTATTGAAGAGTGTCTATGGTAAGTATCACATAATATTGACACCCAATTATTAGCATATGAAATCTGTGAGCTCTCTTATTTATTTATTTGAAGCAAATGTCGACACCCAAGTGTCTACGAGCTCTTAGAACCTACGTTTTTACTATTTGAAGCAAATATAATAGCTATGGGGCTTCTAACAGAGTACTTGGAAGAAGTCCATTTTAAAAATCCTTGAGTGAAATTACCACTCACATAAGTGGATGATCGGCTAAATGTTACTTGATATGTCATCTTCTGATTCACCTCTGAGAAGTTAAGTGTGTCAGGTTCAACTTGTATATCCACACCTGGAGGTGCAGCAATTTCAACAGTGTAAGATGACTTGGCCTCACCAACATTTGTCACTGTCCTTGAATATGTTTGAGAAGCTGATCCAAGTATGATGGAAAATGATGGATAATTTAGTTGTGCTTCAGGTATGCTTGATTCTGCTGAGCAAGTAAAGTTGCGCTTCAAAATGATTGAGATCTGCTGGGTTGTGTAGTTTAGACCACACAAATAAGGTATGTAATCTTCAGGTTTGATGTCATAGATAAGTCCAGGGTCATTTGATCTTGAGGGGTTAACATGCCCTGCTCCAATTGCAAATATATCAGCTGGAAGGAATCTTTCATCTTCAATGGGGTTCTTGGCGAGGTTGACAACTTCAGCAGTAGTCATCATTGCAGATTTTATGGCCGCTGGAGACCATTCAGGATGTGCACTTTTGAGCAACGCTGCAACACCACTGAGGTGGGGGCAAGACATTGAGGTCCCAGATAATACATTAAATGTGGATTTGGTGTTTGTGTTGTTATCCACAGAGAAAGGCCAAGCTGAAATGATGTTTTCTCCTGGACCAATTATGTCAGGCTTCAAAATACCAGGGCTTGCCACACTTGGGCCTCTGGAAGAAAATGCAGCGACCACTGGAGCACGATCATCGCCAATTATAGTTCCTTTAAACACAATTGTAGCCGTAGGTTTTGATGTTGAATTTATATAATCAATTATCTTTAATCCATCTGCATAGCTAACATGGGATGCAGGAAGAACATGAGGTACTGCAAATGTGGTGTTTGCATAAGCCGCTTGGTTCATAAGAATCATCCCGGCACCACTAGCGTTCTTTACTGCTCGTCCTATCTCAATTGTTTCTATATTTGAACCCACACAAAACACTATCTTTCCCTTGACATCAATGTTGTTCAGTGATGATGAAAAACAGAATTGTGCATTAGAATCACTAGTGTTCAGTAATCCAGGAAATACAAGAGGCAATTGTGTTGGAGAGAAATCTTTAGGCTGAAAGAATGACTCGCCATTGAGTTCTTCCTTGTTTCCAAGGACTGCAGTTGTTCTTATTTTCCTGTCAAGAGTGCTTGCGCCAACAGTGAGAATCCATGGTGCGTCATTTATCAAAGTGTTAGGCAGTGGACCACCATTACCAGCTACACAGCTCACAAATATGCCTTTCTCCATTGCAGCATAGGCGCCAACAGCAACATTGTCAGAATAGAAATCCGTGAAGAACCTTGTACCAATAGAGAGGGAGAGCACATCTACTCCATCATCAATTGCGGTATCCAATGCAGCCAATATGTCACTTTCAGAACATTGTTCAGTTATGCAGACTTTGTACATGGCCAAGTGAGCAAGAGGGGCTACACCAACTGCAGTGCCGTTTGCATTGCCATAAACATTTGCACCTTTCACGAAATTTCCAGCAGCTGTGCTTGCAGTGTGGGTGCCATGTCCATCTTCATCCAGGGGTGTCCCATTTCCAATTGAAAAAGACCTTGCTCCGATGAGCTTGTTGTTACAAGCCGTAAAATTGAATTCACACCTTCCCTTCCATTTTGCAGGCGGAGGAGGCATACCTTCATCGCTAAATGAAGGGTGATTGGGCATGATTCCATAGTCCAGGAGTCCGATAATCACACCTTTACCATAATTTGAGTCCTTCCAGAAGCCCATGTTTTGATGCAACCCGAGGAAGTCAGGACTATGGGTTGTACGCTTAGAGAAAACATTTTGCGGTCTTGCCGACAAAAACCCCTCCATCTTTTCCATAGCTTTCACTTCATCTGCTGATAATCTGGCTGCAAAACCTTTAAAAACATTGTGGTAAGAATAAATCACGCGCGGTTCTTCATTTGAGCTAGCTGTTGTCGTGGGTAGAAATGATTGATACCAGCTCTCTAGATTTTATGAATCCGAGAAAAGTTGATCACCAGGCATGTGAACATGAACTATATAAGTCTCAATATTGCTTTGAGCTGTGGCATCATTTGCCGCTATTTGGTGTATATGGAAACTAAGTGTGCACATGATCAGAGTGTAAATGGATATGAAACCCATGGGCTATGGCTGCACCAGATAATAATAGCTCGTTTCTACAGAAATCAGAATGTGTTTAGCTGATGAGATTGCTCTGGAGTTTCAATTTCGCAACCGCTACATATAGTGCAACTCTTCCAAAATCCTAATTAGTATTTTTTGCTGCCTCTTTCTTGAATTGTTACAAGTTATTGGGTCGTCTACCAATCGCTTCGTCTACATATGTTTCAACCATCACCACGCGCGTGCTCAAAGTCCACACATTTTTCAATTCATTGACTATGGAATTTTACAAAAATTAGGAACGAAATGGTACAAGTTATCTTTAAAATATCTGAATAATTTATAACGATAAACTCACTTAAAAAATATCATAAATTTTTTTTAAGATTAGAATTATGTGGTTCAAAGGTACACCTCACATGTACCAATTTATCAAATGAAAGTTCAAACTCCGAACCTTTCATCCCCGAGTCATATACCATTTGTTCCGATACCGGAGAGTTAAGACTTTAAATTGTTTGGTGTCAAATACAATAATAATTGTTTGAACTCTATTTCGAGTGATAATAATCGCGTAATGTAATTATAGCACTTGACCATTTACTTCAAATAGTGCTTGTCCCTTTTCAAGTTTTTTACTAAAATTATTATTCGTACTCAGAACACTTTCAATTTTCATAAATCTCTTTCAGAACCTTGAACAAGACAACTTAAACACGTCTCTGATTTTTCACAGGACGGATCCAATATCGAACACTTGTAAATCTAGCTAGCAGCAGTGGAATGGTCTTTTCTTAACTTTTTGTCTTAGCTGTTGAATAGTCTGAAAGCGATTAACATTGGAAAATAGCGTTTGATAGATTGATTTTTGGCAATTGATTTGTGGTCTTTTCTTAACTTTTTGTCTTAGCTGTTGAATAGTCTGTAAGCGATTAACATTGAAAAATAGTGTTTGATAGATTGATTTTTGGGTCCATTTATTAGGTCCATTTTATCCCCTTTCAAGCTATACGTGACATTAATATCCCCATATTCCAAGCAAATCGCTTGTACAAAGAATATATATGTGCACCAATTAGTTAGTTAATCATGGTCAGAATTGGTCTTCGAAAAATTCTTTCATAAATCAGGTTCTATATGCATGTTTTAATACTACCGTTGGAGGAAGATACATTAAGCAAAAACTCAAGATAGTTATTACTTAGTTCTTAGGCTCCAATATGAACAATATACGTGTGATATAGGCTCTGTTTGTTTGTCGTAAAAGAACTTGTTGGTAAATAATATTTTTAAGAGAAATATTTTTAAAAAAATAAATATATTTTTTATTATTTATTGTCACACTAAAAAATATTTTTTTTCTGGTGTTTAAATATAATAGTAAAAACTGATTAGAATAATTATTTTATTATTTTTTTAAGCTATTCATAAATAATCACTATTAATTATTAATTTATTAATAAAAATATAAAATAAGTTAAAAATAATTAATTAATAAATTTTTTTAATAAATAAATAAATAAATAAATTTTGAGTGATGCATAATAAATAAATTAGTTACTTTGTTGATGATCAAAACTAGTCGGGTGCCTCCCGAGCTAAACTATTAAGGTCAAAATTTAGCTCCGAACTTCTTGAGCTTATCGCTTCACTCCAGAGGTGATTAACCTAAGTCCACTGAGGGTGTGGCTCGAGGGACCCCTCCCACAAGCCTCCTAAAGCAATTATACTCTTGATAAGGGTACAATTTTTTTTTTCTTTTCTCAAGCTTTTCCATACTTCTTGCATCAAAAGGGCTTCACTGACCATCTTAAAAGAATTTTTTGGTTTGGAAATGCTCATTATGAGTCGATCTTTAACAATAAAAATGATATGAAGGTTCGAAGATTTTTTTTTCCAAGATGGTCATCACCTCTCTAAGATTTTTTTTTTCGTTGTTTCCAAATTTTGCCTCATTTTTAACAGAAAAAGAAAAAAGAAAAAAAAAAACTGGGAATACCTTAGAAGAAAATGCAAACAAAAAGAAGTTAACAAAGTCACACGGCGATATTGTAAGGTGTAAAACAAAGTTTGTAGTGCCAATATCTTCCCATGCCATTCTCATACATAATAAGCTGCTCTTTTTATAAATCTTTGATTTATCTTTCACATAACGATACTTGTGATTAAGGTTGCTACTCATGTTTGAACAATATACATATGAGATATTATCATTTGTAGACTCGGAGAAAATTAGTAAAAAAAACAAACAGTATCTACTAACCATTTATTGAAGAGTGTCTATGGTAAGTATCACATAATATTGACACCCAATTATTAGCATATGAAATCTGTGAGCTCTCTTATTTATTTATTTGAAGCAAATGTCGACACCCAAGTGTCTACGAGCTCTTAGAACCTATGTTTTTACTATTTGAAGCAAATATAATAGCTATGGGGCTCCTAACAGAGTACTTGGAAGAAGTCCATTTTAAAAATCCTTGAGTGAAATTACCACTCTTATAAGTGGATGATCGGCTAAATGTCACTTGATATGTCATCTTCTGATTCACCTCTGAGAAGTTAAGTGTGTCAGGCTCAACTTGTATATCCACACCTGGAGGTGCAGCAATTTCAACAGTGTAAGATGAGTTAGCCTCACCAACATTACTCACTGTCCTTGAATACGTTTGAGAAGCTGATCCAAGTATGATGGAAAACGAAGGATAGTTTAGTTGTGCTTCAGGTATGCTTGATTCTGCTGAGCAAGTAAAGTTGCGCCTCAGAATAATCGATACTTGTCGGTCTGTGTAGCCTAGACCACCCAAATAAGGTATGTAGTCTTCAGGTTCAAGGTCGTAGATGAGTCCAGGGTCATCTGATCTTGAGGGGTTAACGTGCCCTGCTCCAATAGCGAATATATCAGCTGGAAGGAATCTTTCGTCTTCAATGGGGTTCTTTGCGAGGTTGACAACATCAGCAGTAGTCATTATTGCAGATTTTATGGCCGCTGGAGACCATTCAGGATGTGCACTTTTGAGCAACGCTGCAACACCACTGAGGTGGGGGCAAGACATTGAGGTACCAGATAATACCTGGAATGTAGATGTGGTGTTTGTGTTGTTATCCACAGAAAAAGGCCAAGCTGCAATGATGTTTTCCCCTGGACCAATTATGTCAGGCTTCAAAATACCAGAGCTTGCCACACTTGGGCCTCTAGAAGAAAATGCAGCAACCACTGGAGCACGATCATCGCCAATTATAGTTCCTTTAAACACAATTGTAGCCGTAGGTGTTGATGTTGAATTTATATAATCAATTATCTTTAATCCATCTGCATAGCTAACATGGGATGCAGGAAGAACATGAGGTACTGCAAATGTGGTGTTAGCATAAGCCGCTTGGTTCATAAGAATCATCCCGGCACCACTAGCGTTCTTTACTGCTCGTCCTATCTCAATTGTTTCTATATTTGAACCCACACAAAACACTATCTTTCCCTTGACATCAATGTTGTTCAGTGATGATGAAAAACAGAATTTTGCATTAGAATCACGTAGTGTTCAGTAATCCAGGAAATACAAGAGGCAATTGTGTTGGCGAGAAATCTTTTGGCTGAAAGAATGACTCGCCATTGAATTCTTCCTTGTTTCCAAGGACTGCAGTTGTTCTTATTTTCCTGTCAAGAGTGCTTGCGCCAACCGTGAGAATCCATGGAGCTTCATGTGTCAGATTTCCAGGGAGTGGACCACTATTGCCGGCCGAACAGCTCACAAATATGCCATTATCCACTGCAGCATATGCACTAATGGCAACAGTGTCAGTAAAGAAATCCGTGAAGAACCTTAAAGTCAATGAGAGGGAGAGAACATCTACACCATCATCAATTGCGGTATCAATTGCAGCCACGATGTCACTTTCATAACATTCAGATCCGCAGACTTTGTAAGTGGCCAAGTGAGCATGAGGGGCTACACCAGCAGCAGTGCCATTTGCGTTGCCATAAATATTGGCACCTTTCACAAAATTTCCAGCAGCTATGCCTGCAGTGTGGGTGCCATGTCCATATTCATTCACTGGTGTTCCATTTCCATTTAGGAAATACCTTGCTCCGATGAGCTTGTTGTTACAAGCCGTAAAATTGAAATCACAGCTTCCCTTCCATTTAGCAGGCGGAGGAGGCATACCTTCATCGCTAAACGAAGGGTGATCGGGCGTGATTCCAGTGTCCAGGAGTCCAATAATCACGCCTTTTCCATAATTTGAGTCCTTCCAGAAGCCCATGTTTTGATGCAACCCGAGGAAGTCAGGACTATGTGTTGTATCCAGAGAGAATACACTTTGCGGTTTTGCAGACAAAAAACCCTCCATCTTCTCCATAGCTTTCACTTCATCTGGTGATAATCTGGCTGCAAAACCTTTGAAAACATTGCGATAAGAATAAATCATGCGTGGTTCTTCATTTGAGCTAGCTGTTGTTGTAGGCAAAAATGATCTATACCAGCTCTCCAGATTTTCTGAGTGTGTGAAAAATTGATCACCAGGCATGTCAACATGAACTATGTAAGTTTCAAGATTGCTTTGAGTGGTGGTGTCATTTGTCGCTATTTGATGTATATGGAAACTAAGCATGCATATCAGGGTGTAAATGCATATAAAACCCATTGTGAAAGAAATTTAAAATGTTCTTTGCTTTCTTCTTGCACAATTCTAAATGTGTTTAGCTGAGGATTAATGAGTTCAATTTCGCAACCACTATATATAGTGCCACTCTTCCTAGTTATGAGTTTTCTATATTTTGCTAGCTGTCTCTTTCTTGCATTGTTAGAACTGATTGAACATTTAAGTATATCTGGAAGAAAATAACTGGGTCGATCGTCACAAATATGTCAAACATCTTACGTGCTCAATTTCTATACATTTTTCAATTTATTGACTATAGACTTTTACATATATTAGAAACGAAATAGTACAAGTTATATCCGAATGACCAATTCCAATTCAATGATCCATTAATATCTTAGCCAACCATCCCTTAAAGACCTTAATGTAATAGGTGGTAGTTTAACATGATACTAGAATATAAGTATCAAAAAGTTTTGAGTTTAAAATTTACTGGTACTCATTTAAACTGTCCAAATACAAAGTTTAAAAAAACTAACTCTCCCTGTATTTGTAAAATCGTATTAAAAATAATAAATAATATAATAATACAAACTTTTAGACAAGCTGATTATTTAACACTTGTATTATTATTTTTACTGGGAAAGCAAAGTATTCATTAAGCTCATCCAAAAGATTACAAAAACAATCAACAGTCAACAAAATCACCTAAGGATGTTCTCAATATTCTTAGTATTCTATTTTTGATACTAACTTTAAACTTTTTACATGTATAAAGTTTAAATCTAATCGACTAAAACAAACTAGCAATAATGGCATCCTCTTAGTTGAAAGTATTACAATAAATCTTGTTATTCCACTCCTTTCAAACTACATATACAACACCATAGAAAAGAAGCCTAACAATCGTCTCCTGGAGATCTTTCCCTTTGCAATATCCAAGACACCAACTATCCACATTATCCCAAGATAAAATCCTTTCTTCCACCATCGAGGTCTCCAAACCGCGAGCCCAAATCCTCCTACTAATGCCACACCAACACTCACATTATTAGTCTTCGAGCCGCCAACGTTGACAGCCCCCACACGCTAAACCTCCATGCAATTAGTCTTTCTGAAACTCGACGACAAAGGTTAGAAAATGAAATGGTAATTTATTTATTTATTTTTCTGAACAAAGTGGTATAATATAGGGTTAATACCACATTTAGTCCTTTATATTTGTCCTCATTGACACTTTAGTCTCTTATCTTTAAAAGTGATACTTTTCAGACCCTTATTTTATAAATTTGGGACACCGTTAGTCCAATTTGCTAAATCGGTTAATTTTTGGACAAGAATAGCACGTGCGTGGCACATGATAGTAAGATATCTCTACTGTTAGGGATAAAAGCATCTTTTGCTTATTTTTCTTTTTTAGCTTTTCTTTTCTTCATCTTCTTCATCTATCCTCCACCATTGAACCTCCATTACACCCACCTCGAATCCACACATCCAAATATAAACAAGACCACCTTTACTAACTCAAAAATTCATTGTCTGCATATTCTCAAACCCTAAATACGAATTAATTAATTCCATGTTCTTTTTTCCTTCTCTTTCTATGCTTATGTATTATGCATCATTCACAGAGAATTTCCAGATCAATGTCTAGGTCTTTACGATCCAAGACTACTCTTACATATTGCAGGGATTTGGAAAGGTAAAGGAAAAGAAGAAAATATCACAAATATTCTCAAAACGAATTGATAAAAAAAAAAAAAAACTAATTAAAAATTCAAATCTTGTAAATCACAATCAGAAAATAATTAAACATAAACATAACAAAGCATAAATTAAAACCAATTTTAATTCCCAAACGGCAAAAGGAAAATGCATAATGCATCAATATGTTCTACAATCCCTAAATTTAAAACCCGATTCCCCAATTCTTTCACTTTACCACACACCTTCAACAACTCAAGCTCCAGCTACCATTTTGCTTGCATATTCTCAAATCCCAACAAAAATCTTTACTACTGCCATTGTTCTTCTGAAGACAAAAAAAAAAAAAAAAATGAAGTCTCAAAAAACAAAGGCCCAACAGTGGTTAGATATGAAGCAAAAACATTTAAAGAGATTTGTGGAGTTAGCTTCAATGCTCGCTTCACTTGCTTAGAGAAATGTAAAAAAGAAACATTAACATAAACCATACAACCTGATTAACAAGCAATAATATAGGGACACTGATTGTTGCGGTTATGGCGGTGGTGGTGGTCATGGTGGAGTGTGAACTGGTGGTAGGGGGAAGAAAGAAAAGAAGAAAAGTGAGAAAATAGAATTGAAAAGAGGCGTTTGGTTGTAGGGATATTTTTACCCCTGGAATTTGGAAAAAATCTTATTCATGTGCCAAGCACATGTATCTACTGTTAAATTTTTTACGAAAATGTGACAAAGGACTAACGGTGTCACTCAAACAAAAGATAAAAAACTGAAAATTATCACTTTTGAAGATAAGAAATCAAAGTGTCAACGAAGACAAAGATAAGAGACTAAAAGTGGTATTAACCCTATAATATATTAGCTAACCATCCATTACAGACCTAAGCTTTATCAGGATGATATAACGGTGCAATATTAACTAATAGTATAATCAAAGGTTTTCAATTCAAATTTATATCTTCACATTATAAATATTATTTGATTCTTGACTAACTGAAGTATGCATTGAGACATACTATTACATAATGGGATTTATAATTCTACAATGAATCTATAATCTTGCTTGAAGTAAGTTCACCGTCATCAAATAAAAATAAATAGACAAAAAAGAAGAAAAAGAACATAATAGTGCAATTAGCGCTTGACCGTTTACTTCAAACAAACAGTGCTCGTCCCTCTCCGTTTTGTGACAAAACGTTTTTTGTTTCCATAACTCGCTTTCGGGACTTTGAAAAGGACAACTAATTAATAGACATGGCTGATTTTTCTTAGCATGGACCGATTTATGTGGAAAAGAATCTATTGCATGCAATAATTATTTTTCGAAAAGTATAGTCTGGCCCTGTATGACGACTAGTATTTCTCTTAACTTCTGTAATCGTTAGGGGTCGAAAATAAGTAAACTCTCAACTTTAATATGCAAATTATCTACAGGTCTTAAGTTAAGGAGATCGAGATTGAACCTTGCGAGTATTCACACTGCGAATTAAGTGACTTTAACGGAGCAAATTTAACATAAATGAGCTAATAGACTAACGGTGTCCCTTATGTAAAACATTTAGGACTAAAGTGTTCAATTTAAAATGTTTAGAACTAAAATGTCAAAACAAACAAACGTTTAAAACTAGTTCAGTCATTTTCTCATATAAATATAGAACAACTCTTCCTAATTAGATATTTTTTAGTCGTTTACATATGTGCCAACCAGAATTTTACAAATATTAGAAACGAAGTGGTACAAGTTATATCAGATTGACCAGGTCCAATTCAATTATCCGTTTATATCTAAGCAAACCATCTCTTGTCAGATTTCCCAAGATTAAATTTGTTGATTTATCCATGTGGGACATGAATTGGATTCTCCAACACCCTCTTTCATGAGTAATTCATAATTAATTAATTGATAGGGTTGAAAGAGCTGCGAATTCGGAAGAGCTGTACAGAGTCAATTGTTGAATGTTGAAGACGCAATTAATAAATAAAAGCTGAAAGCACAAAGTATATATATATATATATATTTTTTTTTTGCTCGGTAAGTAATCGTTTCATTCAACTGTCAAAAAAACATGTGTATACATGCTACATCAGTCAAAAGCAAAGCAAAAATGATTCTACATAAGCCTATCAGTGATATTCCATATTGTACATAGATGCCTATTCATTGTACTATCCGCATATTTACTTTGAAGAGTAATCATATGTCTAACGTCCAAGAGAATTTTCTCCATTAACTGCTCTTCTGTATTGGCTCCTGATCCATGGACTCTGCAATTCCTCTCTTGCCAAAGTTGGTAAACACTTGAACTGAAAGTTGCCTTAGCTAGATGAGTTCTTAAGCTCCTTCAATAGTTGAAGGCTAAAGACGTAATTAATGACCATGACATGGTACAATCCGCGTAGAGCCTACATGGATGGATAATTTAGTACTAAAACCCAACTCTGTTACTATAATGTTTTTATTCTTAAATCAATTTGTGTTAAATTAAATAACCCCAACTTTTAATATACTAATATTGAATTTCTTAATTTATTCATATAAAATAATTAAATTTTTTAACAAATACATGCACCAATTTAATTAAACATAATCTCAAACTCAAAACTTCTGCACCACGGGCCAATAACATGTTTTCTGTCTGTTTCTATCCTAAAGAGCTAGACTTTTACGATTATAATGACGCAACGGATCTAGCGCTCGACCATTTATTTCAAACAGTGCTTGACCTTTCAACTTTTGTGAATGTTCACGCCAAAATTGGGTTTGAACCCGTGGTCTAACCACAACGGTCACTTGATCCTAATTGACACAAAATTTAGGCCAAGGCTCACCTACCACACCACGGATTGCGGCCTACCCTTGTAGTAGGTCGCTAAAGGCGTAAGGCCCTTGGAGCCCGCCCGCATGGCTACGTCGTCCTATACTAGGAAAGGGGATCGACTATTCGCCGCATCTAGCAATACTCTCTCTCGCCCCTTCTACATATCCACAACCTACATATCTACAATCTAGATATCTACGGCCAACACTTTCTACAGATGCCGACACTACGGTAGACTCCTCTATTATTTCTATATTTTCCTCTCATTCTTATCTTTTCGATAAACTATACTGAGTATCGGAGTGTTTTCGACCGGTACCACACCGGTGTCCCAAGATTTACGCTACTCTTCTGTCTTCTATCCTTACAGGTTATTAATGTCCCGAAATTCGTAATTATGAATTTTAACGTCTACAGTGAACAATCCTTTTTCGATTCTCAGAGATCTCTTTCGAGACCTTGAACAAGACAACTTATACACGTCTCTGATTTTTCTTAGGATGGACCCATTTTTGTGGAAAAATATGAATCAATTGATGCAAATTGCAAGGATAGTCTGTCCCTACATGAAGGCACGTCCTCTCTTGTTAATTTGTCTTCTTGAGTGGTTGAAAGATGACTTAAGAATTAAGTTTCTTCTCATTCACTGAGTCTTTCATACCAGGTAAGCAATGTCCTGTGGCAACTTTTACAATTTTTGTTTTTTTGGTTTTTGTTTGCACAACAATTTATTTGATTTGTCAATACAAGAAAATTAAATTCTTGAACAAACACGTAATTAGGTTCCCTTTTATGTTGTTGATACTGCTTTTCATCCATCAATGAGCTAGTATTTTGTCATTTCCTTTTTCTTTTTTTGTTGTCAAACACTTGTAAATCTAGCTAGCAGCATTGGAATAGTCTTTTTTTTTTTTCTTTTTTCTTTTTTAACTTCTTGTCTTAGCTGTTGAATAGTCTGAAAGCGAAGTTGTAAGCTCGGAGACAAAATAGGGGTTGATAGATTGATATTTGGCAGTTGATTTTTGGTCTTCACATCAATTCCAGAATCAATTTATTTCGCATTCAAAACAACGTTTATTAGGTCCATTTTATTCCCTTTAAAGCTACTCGTGACATTAATGTCCTCTTCAAGATCATCATATATTCTAAACTAACACCATATTCCAAGTAAATCGATTGTACAAAGAAAAATATATGTGCACCGATTAGTTAATTAATCATGATCTGAATTAGTCTTTGAAAAATTCTTACATAAATCATGTTTTAATCCTATTGTTGGAGGAAGATATATTAGGCAAAAAACTCCAGGATAGTTATTACTTAGTTCCTAAGCTCGACTATGAACAATATACACGTGATATCAATTATCATTTGTAGACTTAGAGAAGGTAAAAAACAAAGAGTCTGTGCTAACCATTTATTGAAGAGTGTCTATGTAAAGAATCATATGAAAATGACAGCCAAGCATTAGCATATGAAATCTCTTATTTATTTCTCTACTTTTGTTACATATGAGATCTCTTATTAAGTCTATGAGCTCTCAGTCCCACCTCTTCAAGCAAATTTAACTGCTATAGGGCTCCTGACTGAGTAGTTAGTAGAAGTCCACTTTAGAAATCCTTGAGTGAAATTACCATTCACATTAGTGGATGATCGGCTAAATGTCACTCGATATGTCATCTTCTGATTCAGCTTCGAAAAGTTGAGTTTGTCAGGCTCAACTTTTATATCCACACCTGGAGGTGCAGCAATTTCAACAGTGTAAGATGAGTTAGCCTCACCAACATTACTCACTGTCCTTGAATATGTTTGAGCAGCTGATCCAAGTATGATGGAAAATGAAGGATAGTTTAGTTGTGCTTCAGGTATGCTTGATTCTGCTGAGCAGTTAAAGTTGCGCTTCAGAATGACCGATACTTGTCGGTCTGTGTAGCCTAGACCACACAAATAAGGTATGTAGTCTTCAGGTTCAAGGTCGTAGATGAGTCCAGGGTCATCTGATCTTGAGGGGGTAACATGCCCTGCTCCAATGGCGAATATATCAGCTGGAAGGAATCTTTCGTCTTCAATGGGGTTCTTGGCGAGGTTGACAACATCAGCAGTAGTCATTATTGCGGATTTTATGGCCGCTGGAGACCATTCAGGATGTGCACTCTTGAGCAATGCTGCAACCCCACTGAGGTGAGGGCAAGACATTGAGGTCCCAGATATTACCTGGAATGTAGATGTGGTGTTTGTGTTGTTATCCACAGAGAAAGGCCAAGCTGCAATGATGTTCATTCCAGGACCAATTATGTCAGGCTTCAAAATACCAGGGCTTGCCACACTTGGGCCTCTAGAAGAAAATGCAGCGACCACTGGAGCACGACGATCACCAATTATAGTTCCTTTAAACACAATTGTAGCTGTAGGTGTCGATGTTGTATTTATATAATCTATTATCTTTGATCCATCTGCAAAGCTAACATGGGATACAGGAAGAACATGAGCGTATGCATATGTGGTGTTAGCAAGAGGCGCTTGGTTCATAAGAATCATCCCTGCACCGCCAGCGTTCTTTACTGCTTGTCCTTGCTGAATTGCATCTAAATTGCCACCCACACACAACACTATCTTTCCCTTGACATCAATGTTGTTTAGTGATGATGAAGAGCAGAATGGTGCATTAGAATCACTTGTGGTCAATAATCCAGGAAATACAAGAGGCAATTGCGTTTGAGAGAAATTTTTTGGCTGATAGACTGACTCGCCATTGAGTTCTTCCTTGTTTCCAAGGACTGCAGTTGCTCTTATTTTTCTGTCAATAGTGCTCGCACCGACAGTGAGAATCCATGGAGCTTCATGTATCAGACTTCCATGGAGTGGACCAGCATTACCAGCTGAACAGCTCACAACTATGCCATTCTCCACTGCAGCATATGCGCTAATGGCAATAGTGTCAGTAAAGAAATCCGTATAGAACCTTAAACCCAAAGAGAGGGAAAGCACATCTACACCATCATCAATTGCGGTATCAAATGCAGCCACGATGTCACTTTCAAAGCATTCAGCTAAGCAGACTTTGTAAGTGGCCAAGTGAGCATGAGGGGCTACACCAGCAGCAGTGCCATTTGCGTTGCCATAAACATTGGCACCTTTTACAAAATTTCCAGCAGCTATGCCTGCAGTGTGGGTGCCATGTCCATATTCATCCACTGGTGATCCATTTCCATTTAGGAAATACCTTGCTCCGATGAGCTTGTTGTTACAAGCCGTAAAATTGAATTCACACCTTCCCTTCCATTTAGCAGGCGGAGGAGGCATACCTTCGTCGCTAAACGAAGGGTGATCGGGCGTGATTCCAGTGTCCAGGACTCCTATAATCGCACCTTTTCCATAATTTGAGTCCTTCCAGAAGCCCATGTTTTGATGCAACCCGAGGAAGTCAGGACTATGTGTTGTATGCAGAGAGAATACACTTTGCGGTCTTGCAGACAAAAACCCCTCCATCTTCTCCATAGCTTTCACTTCATCTGGTGATAATCTGGCTGCAAAACCTTTGAAAACATTGCGATAAGAATAAATCATGCGTGGTTCTTCATTTGAGCTAGCTGTTGTTGTAGGAAAAAATGATCTATACCAGCTCTCCAGATTTTCTGAGTGTGTGAAAAATTGATCACCAGGCATGTCAACATGAACTATGTAAGTTTCAAGGTTGCTTTGAGTGATGGCATCATTTGCCGCTATTTGGTGTATATGGAAACTAAGCATGCATATCTGAGTGTAAATGGATATAAAACCCATTGGCAATGGCTATGACAGATAAATAATTGTTCGTTTTCTAAAGATGCGAAAGAAATTTAAAATGTTCTTTGCCTTCTTCTTGCACAATTCTAAATGTGTTTAGGTGAGGATTAATGAGTTCAATTTCGCAACCACTATATATATATAATGCCACTCTTCCTACATATCTATATTTTGCTAGCGGTCTCTTTCTTGCATTGTTAGAACTGATTGAACATTTAAGCATAGCTGGAAGAAAATAACTGGGTCGTCACAAATATGTCAAACATCTCACGTGCTCAATTTCTATACATTTTTCAATTTATTGACTATAGACTTTTACAGAGATTAGAAACGAAGTAGTATAATAAGTTATATTCAAATGACCAAATCCAATTCAATAATCCATTAATATCTTAGCAGATTATCCCTTAGAGACCTGAATAATTTATTATAGGAAACTCACTAAAGCAAGATCACGTCGGATTAATCTTTTAAAATCAAAATTTATTATATAACGATACACTGCAATACATACATCGATATAGCGAAGCAGAAGTTCAAATTCAAAATTTATTATCTATAAACTAACATTTTTACGGTTTGAGCTAGACTTCAAATGGTTTGATCTCAAATACAATAATTGTTTTTTGAGCTTTATCTTGAGTGATTATAATGGTGGAACGAAACTAGCGCTTGACCGTTTACTCTAACTTTTGTGATGAAACCTTTTCGGTTTTCATAAATCTCTTTCGAGAGCTTGAACAAGACAACTTATACATGTATCTGATTTTTCTTAGGAAGGACCCATTCTTGTGGAAAAAGATGAATCAATTGCAGGCATGGAATTAGGATTGTTTTCGGATAAGATAGTCCTGTCACTGCATGAAGACACGTCCTCTCTTCTTAATTTGTCTTCTTTAGGGGTTGAAAGATACTTAAAAGAATTAAGATTCTTCTCTTAACAACTTATTTGATGTCTTTGATGCATTATTGTTTCATCTTATCCATCGTTTTTGCTATTTGTGTTGTTGCATTCTGTAACCACTCGTATAGTAGGACATGTTGGACAAATTAAAATGAGAGAAGTGCTGTAAATATAAATACAAGATGTGCAATAAAGATTAAAATAACAGAATATAAAATTAACAATATTAAAATTTAAGGATGTAAAAATAAACCAAATACAGATGATATCGAGGCTCGAGTTAAACTCGATGTCCTTAAGACTTTAACGTCCCGCTACGGTGCTTTCGGTTGATTAACGCAAGTCTCCCAGGATACAACGATATTTTCTTCGTAGTAGGAGCACACCAAACTACGAAACTATTGAACTGAATATAACAAACTCTTTCTATTGGACACAATGATAAAATGAAATTATTTGTTCTGCTTGTTCAATTTTTCGTTCTTGTTCTTCTTTGTTTCAGTTAACATACACAACTATTTATAGCCAATTCTTAATGGGAGTTATCATTGCCAAAATATTATGATAGAATAAAATATAATAAACTAGCTCAAACATTCACACAACCATGTTACTCAAATTTGATAAAGTCTGCAGCACATGGATAAGGAATATATTGCACAGAAAAATATACAATCATGCCCAAACAAAGTTGTTCCACTAATCTTTAATTAATAATTTCCATTCACAAAGCACTAAAAAAAAATCTTACAATCCCCCACATGAATGGAAATTAACAATACATAGACACTAGAGAGAGTTTGAAAGATTGATACTGCTTCCGGATAGGTAGCTTTTGGCCTTGAACCTTCCGTAGTGAGAACTATCGAATTTACTTACTAACCAGTGAACGCGATGTCTTGAACTGTTCAGCTTTTGTGTAAACCAAGACAATAGAACTCACACAACATCCTCTTAACCATACTTCAGTTCTCACGGTTGTGTTCATTTTGGCCCTGAACAACTCCTAGTTTCATGAGTACTCTAGAGAATTCAGCCTTAGAGATTCTCGTAGGAGCGGCCCACTCCCTACTCACATAGGTGATCACTTATTAAGAATAATCCTGTAATAGCCCACTTGGATTTTCCAAGATATAAGTATCATTAAAAGCATAGCTTATCCTAAACCACATGCAGGCAGCACTGTCTGCTTATCATAGGAATAGGTGGGAGTATTACCCCTACAGTGCTCTCGATGAATCATTCATAGCTCAGTTTTTCCCTTTGAACCTACTTCCAGGGATCTCCTGTCACGTAGGTAGGGTTTTCCACTATGATGACTCTTTAGTCATAGGCTTTAGACCCATTCCCCTCGACGATTTGTAAACTTGCTCTCTGTTCAAACCTTTAGTAAGCGGATCCGCAATGTTATCTTTTGACTTTACGTAGTCAATTGAGATAACCCCATTAGAGAGCAATTGTTTGACGGTATTATGTCTACGACGTATATGTCTAGACTTACCGTTGTACATGCTACTCTGTGCCCTTCCAATAGCAGATTGACTATCGCAGTGTATGCAGATAGCTGACACAGGTTTGGGCCAGTTTGGAATATCCTCTAAGAACTGTCGAAGCCATTCGGCTTCCTCTGCAGCTTTATCCAAAGCTATAAACTCAGATTCCATCGTGGATCTGGCTATACATGTTTGCTTAGTGGATTTCCAAGAGACGGCTGCTCCTCCTAAAGTAAAAATGTATCCACTCGTGGATTTGGAGTCATTAGTATCCGATATCCAGTTGGCATCACTGTATCCCTCTAGTACAGCTGGATATCGGGTATAGTGCAGCCCAAAGTTCAATGTATATTTCAGATACCTTAGAACTCTTATTATAGCTACCCATTGGTCTTTTCTTGGATTGCTCGTATACCTGCTCAATTTGCTCACAGTTAATGCTATATCGGGCCTCGTGCAATTCATAATGTACATCAAACTACCAATAATCCTTGAATACTCTAATTGAGATATTCCTTCACCAGTATTTTTGGTAAGATGTACATTTGCATCTATAGGTGTCTTTGCAAGACTAGCATCATTTTTATTAAACTTGTCTAGTACTTTCTCTATATAATGGGACTGAGACAAGATTAGTCCGTCAGATGTTCTAGTAATTTTAATACCCAGAATCACATCTGCCATACCCATATCCTTCATATCAAAGTTACTGGATAACATCTTCTTGGTAGACTTAATGACACTATCATTGTTCCCGATAATAAGCATATCGTCTACATAGAGACAAACAATGACATATTCTTGACCCGTGCCTTTTACATAGACACACTTGTCACATTCATTAATCCTAAAGCCATTTGACAACATGACTTTATCAAATTTCTCATGCCATTGTTTAGGCGCCTGTTTTAGTCCATAAAGGGATTTTACAAGCTTACAAACCTTTTTCCCTTTCTCAGGAACTACAAACCCTTCAGGTTGTTCCATGTAGATCTCTTCATCTAGATCTCCATTTAAGAATGCTGTTTTTACATCCATTTGATGTATCTCAAGATTATTGATAGCTGCGATAGCTATCAACATCCGTATGGATGTAATTCTCGTGACTAGTGAATATGTATCAAAATAATCAAGACCTTCTTTTTGTCTATATCCCTTAATGACAAGTCTGGCCTTGTATTTTTCTATTGATCCATCAGCCTTCAACTTCCTCTTAAAAATTCATTTACACCCTAAAGGTTTATTTCCAGGAGGAAGATCTACCAGTTCCCATGTATGATTTTGCATGATGGATTCAATTTCACTGTTTACTGCCTCTCTCCATAAAGGAGCTTCAGGAGTAGACATTGCCTCATTAAAAGTGTGAGGCTCATTTTCTAACAAATATGTTAGAAAATCTGGACCGAAAGACTTAGATGTTGTAGCCCTCTTGCTACGTCTTGGTTCATCTTCAATATCTTTAGATATAGCCTCATCATCTATATCTAATTTTTGACTCTCATCATATGTTCTTTTCGTAGAACTTGATTCTTGCGTATTTTTACAAGGAAATTTTTCTTCAAAAAATTCTGCATTCCTTGATTCAATAACTGTATTCACATGTATATAAGTTATTTCTGACTTATACACAAGAAACCTGTATGCAGCACTGTTGTGTGCATATCCAATGAAGATACAATCCACAGTCTTTGGTCCTATTTTGACCATTTTAGGAGCTGGAACTCCTACCTTAGCTAGACACCCCCACACTCTTAAGTAATTATAGGAAGGTGGTCGAACTTTCCACAACTCATAAGGTGTCTTGCTTAATTTCTTGTGGGGTACCTTATTAAGAATATGGTTCGCAGTTAACACTGCCTCCCCCCACAAGTTCTGAGGTAAACCCGAATTAATCAACAAAGCATTCATCATCTCTTTAAGAGTTCGGTTTTTGCGTTCAGCAATGCCATTCTGTTGAGGAGAGTAAGGAGCCGTCGTTTGATGAACAATTCCATGTTCAGCACAGTATTCCTCAAAGGGATATACATATTCTCCTCCTCTATCGCTTCTCAACATCTTAATCTTTTTGCCGAGTTGATTTTCTACCTCATTTTTGTATAGTTTAAATACTTCCAGAGCCTCATCTTTGCCTCTGAGTAGATAAACATAACAATATCTTGTGCAATCATCAATAAAAGTAATAAAATACTTTTTCCCACCTCTAGTTTGTACAAATTTTAAATCACAAATATCACTGTGAATTAAATCCAGAGGTTCTGAACTCCTTTCTACTGATTTAAAGGAAGTTCTCGTTAATTTTGATTCTACGCATACTTCACATTTTTTATTTATGTTCCAATCAGCTTTAGGTATTAGACCTAAATTGATTAATTTTTGCAAAGAATCAAAATTCACATGTCCTAATCTATCATGCCATAAATTAGGAGAATCCAAGACATAAGCAACAGACTTATTCTTATTCATACCAAATTTAGTAGGCTCATTAGCCTTTACAACAGTTGGGGCAATAGTCATTACATTGAGTTTAAATAAGCCATCACACTCATAACCTTTGCCTACAAACATTCCAAATTTGGTTAACACAAATTGACCAGACTCAAACACCAAATTGAATATGTTCTTACTTAACAAGGATCCAGAAACCAAATTCTTCCGGATGTCTAGGACATGCAGCACATTGTTGAGTGTCAACTCTTTTCCAGAGGTAAACTTCAAGATTACCTTCCCAGTTCTTTCCACCTTTGAAGTTACGGAGTTACCCATGTAAAGGGTTTCAGAAACATTTTGATAGGTAGTGAACATTTTTCTATCAGAGCAAACATGCTTAGTGGCCCCAGTGTCCACCCACCATTGCTTTAGATTCCCCACTAGATTGACTTCTGACACAACAGCTGACAGATTGATGTCAGAGAGATCATTGCCCAAGTCTTCCACAGCATTTGCCTGAGCTTTCTTTTTCTTCGGATTGCCCTGGTTCTTGCGGTGCCTGCAGTCTTTTGCCTTGTCCCCCGGCTTGTCATAAACAAAGCAGTTCCCACCGAACTGCTGCTTCTTCTGTTCTCCCCCTTTTTGACTTTGGTTGGAGAACTTTCTCTTTTTGTTGCTCGGACCATGCTCAACCACATTAACCTTTGATTCCAAAGGCGAAAAACCAACTATTTTCTCAGATTTGCGGTTGTCTGCTTCAATCCTCAATCTCAAAACTAGATCTTCAAGAGTCATCTCCTTTCGCTTATGCCTTAAATAACTCTTGAAGTCTTTCCAGTTGGGAGGCAACTTCTCAATAAGTGCACCAGATTCAAAACGTTCTCCCATATTTATACCTTCTGCATGACACTCATGAATGAGTACCTGATACTCATCTACTTGCGGCATCAGAGGCTTGGAATCTACCATTTTGAAGTCAATGAATCTGGCCACAATGAATTTCTTTGTGCCCGCATCCTCCGTTTTATACTTCTTCTCTAAATATTCCCATAGTGCTTTAGTAGTTGTCATTGGGCTGTAGACGTTATACAATGCATTGTCCAACCCATTGAGGATATAGTTTTTGCAAAGGAAGTCTGCATGCTTCCAAGCATCAACAACAGCAACAGTTTGCATATTAAGATCGTCACCCAACTGTGGTGCATCCTCTTTAAAAAATCGAGCAAGATTCAAGGTGGTCAAGTAGAACAACATTTTCTGTTGCCACCTCTTAAAATCCCTCCCATTGAACTTTTCTGGCCTCTCGCCATATCCAACAGGAGTTGACGCCACAAATGGCACAGTCGAAGCAATAGTCACTGATGGCCTAGCCAAATGTACATTCTCATTTCCTGCAGATCCACCGGTTGATCCACTTCCAGTCAAGGGCACGTTTGAGTTGTTAGGTCCAAATGATTGTCCATAATTCAAATTTCCAGTTTCGCTATTCATGATTAATATTATTTATATTAAGTCCAAATATTTGTTTATACATGCTGCACTACACAAAAATCAAGTTAGTCGCAAAATAACTTAATACTAAAATTAATTTTAAATCAACAATTAAGGAAATAATACTTCTAATACAAAAATAAAAGAAATATTAAAATCACACAGTCTACTATATGTATATATATATTTATATTAGACAGTCAAGTAAATAATCCAAACAAAATAAGTAAAACAGTTACACAAATTAGCTTTTCTCGAATCAGTTAGAGAACAGTGTACTAATAAATTATTTTGTCACTTAAGAACCAAGAAGTAACATTTGGTTCGGTGGTAGACTCTTCTCATTAGTAACCTTGAGGTCTTGGGATCAAACCTATGTAGCAGCAAGAACAATTAAAATTTTGCTTCTCAAATGAACAATATATTATAATACTACTGCATCAAAAGCTACAATGACTAATATAATATATCACTAAAATAATATAAAGCTACTGCAACTAATATAATATATATATATATATAATGCTACTGCATCAAAAGCTATATATATTATAATGCAAAGTTGTCTTTCAGCAATAACTTAATATAATATACAATTAATATAATAATATATATTAGTTAATATACAAATAGTATATATTATAATATAGTCACTGCAGTTAATATAATATATATATATTATAATGCAAGATTCCTCTTTCAGCAAACGTACTGCGTACGCAGTAATAGCAAGAAAACGATAACAAAGAAACGTGCAATCGGTATTAAACAGTTCAAGATTAAGTCCTTAAAAAATTTATATCTTTCTCATTTTAAGTCCAAATTTGATGAAAATTTCACCATTAACTTCAGAAAATTAAGAGGTATATGAAAATGTAATTTATTTTCCAGTTTGTTATACTTCACAGAATCATATTAAAGGAATTATACTTTTAAAAGTCTTAAGATTGTTGGACAAATTAAAATGAGAGAAGTGCTGTAAATATAAATACAAGATGTGCAATATTGATTAAAATAACAGAATATAAAATTAATAATATTAAAATTTAAGGATGTAGAAATAAACCAAATACAGATGATATCGAGGCTCGAGTTAGACTCGATGTCCTTAAGACTTTAACGTCCCGCTACGGTGCTTTCGGTTGATTAACGCAAGTCTCCCAGGATACAACGATATTTTCTTCGTAGTAGGACCACACCAAACTATGAAACTATTGAACTGAATATAACAAACTCTCTCTATTGGACACAATGATAAAATAAAATTATTTGTTCTGCTTGTTCAATTTTTCGTTCTTGTTCTTCTCAATTTCAGCTAACATACACAACTATTTGTAGCCAATTCTTAATGGAAGTTATCATTGCCAAAATATTCTGATAGAATAAAATATTATAAACTAGCTCAAACATTCACACAACCATGTTACTCAAATTTGATAAATTTTGCAGCACATGGACAAGGAATATATTGCACAGAAAAATATACAAGCATGCCCAAACAAAATTGTTCCACTAATCTTTAATTAATAATTTCCATTCACAAAGCACTAAAAAAAAATCTTACAGGACAATGATAGGAAATGAATAAACATTGTTTAAGAATAACGGGTTTAATTTATAGTTATATCCTTGAAAAAGCACGCAATTAGATTCCCTTTTATGTTCTTGACGCTACATTTCATCTCTCAAATGAGCTATATATTAAAGTTAGTCTCTCGAGCTTCCAAAGAAATTCGACCCAAAAAAAAAGAATTATTAACAAAAAAAAATTTAAAAAGAATTAGAACTGTGAACTGTCAATCATACTGAAAACTCAAATCAGGTACAGTAGCACTTGTCATTTCCCTTCATTTTTATTCGAACACTTGTAAATTTAGCAAGCATCAGTGGAATTGTCTGATCTTTGTAACTTTTTGTCTTAGTTGTTGAATAGTCTAAAAGCGATTTACCTTGAAAAATAGGGTTTGATAGATTAATTTGGCAGTTGATTTGTGGTCTTTGCAACAATTCCACATTCAATCCATTTGGCATTCAAAACAACCTTAATTAGGTCCATTTTATTCCCTAGCTTGCTACATGTGACATTACTTTCATGGTAAGCATATACTCCAACTAATATTGAACTCTCAAGTAAATTGTGTGTACAAAGAGAAAAATATGTGTACAAATTAATTAATCAATTATTATCTGAATCATATTTTGTTGCATGCTTTGATCTTGTTGTTGGAGGAAGTTATATTAGGCAAACACCCGAGGATAGCCATTACTTAGCTTCTCTAGTTAGGGCTCCTGCCTTTCGCTCATTGTTATTTGACTTTGCTCTTTTTGGAATTAAAGTCCTATTTTTCCCAAATAAATAAACACTTAAAAAAAAGAAAAGTATAAACACCTTGCAAAAAAATTGAGAACAAAAAAATAAAAATAACAAAAGGCGCATGGTGACTTGTAAGGTATAAAACATAGGCAGTCTTTTTCTAAAAAGAGTTACTATTGATGTGATCTTAATTATTGGCATATTTAGTTAGCATATCCAAAGAAAAAAATGAAAAAAAAAAAAATTGAACGTTAAGTTTGTAGGGTCACTCTTAGGTCCGTCTAGACAGACCCCAACTCTCACAGACGGAGTTCCATCGGACGAATCTAGTACTTTTTCAAATTTGAAAGTCAACTAGATTGATGGGTTAAATATGATAAAAAATGACTAAAATCTAACACTTCTTTTTTCTAAGTCCTTCATTTATCTTTTAATGGGAATGTACGTGTTTTCCTTTTGTTTGACGTATCAAGAAGGGAAAATAAAATAATTACCTTATAGAGGCTATTCTAGAAGGAAAGCCAGGAAAGCTAGTACTATCCTTTATTTTTGTTTTTTTTTTAATAGTAAACTACTAAAATATCCCTAGAGAAAATCCAGTGTAGGCACGGGCTTACGCTCAGCTCCATATTGATAGAAACAATAAAATCTGATGTAAAAGTTGTACACACTAACATTAGGAAGCAGAGGACATACTTTTTTGCATATTTCATTGATAAACAAACAACCTATAAATAAGCTAATACATAACTGAAAGCAACATGAAAATAGGCACTATCCCACATTAAAAACAAACTCATATCAGGTAAACAAACTCACTAAAAACTAAGACAATCCACGTGCAAATTATTAAATTTCATCAACAATCCCTCCCTTAAACTGATGTTCTAGACATAACATTCAGTTTAATAAGAGTTCAACTTTGAAGCTCCATATGCAAACACCAAGTAGCTTCCTAAGCTTATGAAATACAGAAAACTTGAGAGGCTTGGTTAGAATGTCAGCGATCTGGTCCTCACTTCTGCAGTAAATAAGAAATGAAATTTCACATCTATATGTTTGCTTCGACCATGTAAAACTAAATTTTTTGAAAGCTTTATTGCTGAACTGTTGTCACAATAAATCTGAGTAGGTCCATCCTTCTTGAGATGCAGCTCTTTAAGGATTTTCTTTAGCCAAATAGCTTGACAAGTACAAGTTGTTGTAGCAACAAATTCAGTTTCAGTGGATGATAATGTGACAATAGGTTGCTTCTTTGATGACCATGAAACAACTCCTGTCCCCATCACAAAAACATACCCAGATGTGCTTTTTCGATCATCTAAATCTCCTGCATAATCACTATTTGTAAGGCCAAAAAGATCTAACTTTTCTCCATTCTTGTAGAGCAGCCCAAACTCCTTAGTACCTTGCAGGTACCGAAAAATTCTTTTTGCAGGCAAGAGATGAATCTCTGTAGGATATTCCATGTACCTGCTAATCACACGTACAACATGCATTATATCAGGTCTTGTTGCTGTCAAATACATTAAACTCCCCACTATTTGTTTGTAAAGAGTGTCGATTGCACCACCAATGCCAAGAAAGTAATGCATCATACCAAGATCAGACATCTCAAATTCAGCCCTCATAGATTTCTTAAAACTTCCAAACATGGCTGTATTATTTCCAGTGTAGATTAAATCATCTACATATAAGCAAACAATGAGCATACCAAGCTTGTGGAGCTTGTTTTAATCCATATAGAGATTTCTTTAACTTATACACTTTATGCTCATTGCCAAGTTTCATATAACCAGGAGGTTGATCAATAAATACGTCTTCTTCCAAATCTCCATGGAGGAATGCTGATTTCACATATAACTGAAAGATAGGCCATGAGTTTTGAGCTGCCATCGCAATCACCAATCTGATTGTGTCATACCTTGCAACCGGAGCAGAGACTTCTTTATAATCAACACCTAACTCCTGCTTGTATCCCTTAGCTACTAAGTGTGCCTTATGCTTGTCAACCTCACCATTTTCCTTCAGCTTTGTCTTGTAAACCCACTTTACACCAATTGTCTTCTGCCCTTTTGGAAGATCACATAGCTCTCATGTATCATTTCTTTCGATGGCTATAATTTTAGCATCCATAGCCTTTCTCTATCTTGTTTCTTTGACAGCCACTTCAAAAATGGTAGGATCACAATATGAAAACAGAGCAAAATGTGTAAGTGGGTCATCACTTTGGTCAACTCCAGTTACCTCATAATTAGTCATCTATGCTGGTCTTCTTCGAACACGTTGAGGCCTTTGTGATTCAGCTGCAAGAGGGCTTTGATCAGCTATTGGAACATTTTAAGTGACTTTCTCTTCTTGCTTATTCTCCATAGGCTGCTGCCCTTTCTCATCATCAACAAAATCTGCTGGAATATTTTCTTTAATACCATTTTGATTCCGTGACCAAGTGCCTTTTTCATCAAATATCACATCACGGCTTATAACAATTAACTGCTTCATGCCATAAATTTTTTGGAATGCCACTTCTTGTCAAAAGGCTTCGCACCATATTCATAATAGTGCGGTTCTTCTTCTCGCATACATCATTCTGTTGGGGTGTATAAGCTGCTATAAGTTGTCTCTTGATTCCATAGTTCTCACAAAAAATTGCAAATTCATGTGAGTTATATTCTCCACCGTGATCTGCGCGAAGAACTTTTATTGGGTTGCCAACTTCTTTCTCAACAAGCGCTTTATAGCTTTTAAAAGCTAAAAAGACTTTAGATTTTTCTTGCAAAAAGTGAACCCATATCTTACGACTATAATCATTAATAAAGGTAATTATATATCTTTTACTTCCATTAAAATGTGGTGTTATTGGCCCGCAAATGTTGGAATGAACAAGCTCCAATGCTGCCTTCGCTCGCCAAGATTTTCCTTGTGGGAATCGATTACGGTATAATTTGCTAATAACATATTCTTCACAAACTTGAGAAGGAGCTCCAATTTGAGGAAGACTTGTCACCATGTTCTTTTGTTGTAGTGTTTTCAATCCGCCAAAATTCAAATGCCCATAGCAAAAGTGCCATAGTTATGCCTCATCTTTCAATTTTGCTGAGAAGCATGAATGACCTGTATTGTGGAGATAAAGTAGTAACATACGATTTGCCGTCATGTTAACTTGAGTAATTAAACCCAACTTTTCATCTTGAATCTGACATACTCCATCTTTGATAAAAATCTTGTTTCCTTTTTCTTGTAACTGACCCACACAAAGCAAGTTGGTCTTTAAATTTGGCACAAAAAGAACATTAGCGATAGTGTGGGTGAAATTTCCTTTTGTTTGGATTGTTACATTTCCTTTTCCCATAACAGAAATTTTGGAGTTGTCACCAAACTTAACAGAGCTGCGAAAGAATTCATCTAAGTTAGAGAGTGCCTCATCCTCTCCACACATGTGGCTGGTGCAGCCAGTGTCTAAATACCACATGTTTTGTTGAGTTTCTTCCTTCACGTGATACACCATCAAAAGAGACACTCTTCTTCCTTTTCTACAAAGTTAGTTTGGTCTCCACTTTGTTTATTCAAATCAGTTTGACATTTTGATTTATAATGGTCATACCTATGACATCTGTAACATTCAACGTTGGACTTGTCTGCTGACTTTGATCTATAAGTTGTTGAGTGGTGGCCTCCACGTCCTCTGCCTCTTCCTTGAAATTGACTCTCTTGATGATGATGATTTTGTTGTTGGTTCCCATGATCATTGTTGTTTCTGCCTTCTCTACCTCGACGTATGCCTCTTCCTCGTCCTCTATCAACTCTACTGGGTATAGAGTGCTTTTCTGATAAGGCCTTCAATGCTTGTTCCTCTTTATCTTGCTGGACAATTTTTTGCTCATGAACCAGCAAAGAACTCTGCAACTCATCAATTGAAAGTGCATCAACATCATTAGCTTCTTCTATAGAACAGACAACAAAATTAAATTTTGGTGTCAAGGATCGAAGAATCTTCTCAACAATGAGAACATCCTCTGTCTTGTCGCCATGTGTGAGGCCCGACCTAGATTTGCATGCCTTGACCTAGGTTTAAGAATCGTGTTTTATTTTGTGTGCCTTGCATTGAATTACGTGCATTTATTTAGGGTTGCGTGCATTTATTTAGAAAACGTGCATTCGTCTCGTAGTTCGTGCCTTGTCTCGTTGTATGTGTCCTAAATCTAAAAAAGCGTGCCCTCACGCTAATCAAGAAGCATCTTACACGAAGCACTAGGTCATTAATTAATCCTACAAATCCCACTAACTAATATTAAATTACTAATTCAACCCACTAGAAGACAAAATCTCACAAAAAGTTAGACATTCTTTATTCTTTATTCTTTATTTTTTGCATATCCCAAATACACAATAAAATAAGCCTTGAACAAGGCAAAAAATTCAGATTCTTGCAATGCCTTGGCCGACCACCTTGTGTGCATATGTGCTTGCTTGCATAATTCAAATTGAACCCAAACATTCTATGACAATTCTATGACACAAAGCAATAAAAAAATTTAGCTCAAAACCCTCCTCAAAGCTCCAAATCTCGACACAAGCTCCTTGCCCATGCTAGACATTTCAAATGATGCTTCTTGAAGACACAAATTTAGATTTTTGCATGCCCTAGGCCGACAAGCACCTTTGCCCAACAAAGCTTTTCATTTTTTTTCATTTTCCTTCATTTCCTCTCATTTCTCTCTCATTTTTCTCTCTCTCTTGGCCTTGGCTGAGTTTCTACACTCCATAGCTTATCTTCATCACTTCATGGTTCATCAAGACATGCAAGAAGCTAGGGAGCTCGACTAAGCAAGCTAGGTTGCAAGAAATGCACATATAAGCCTTTAGCACTTCCATTTCGGTTTAGGTGAGTTTGCTAGCTTCCATTTCTTTTCTTCTTGTTCTAACCACATGCACCTACTAAGAACTAGGTTAATAAGCTAGGAAATTTGAGAAAATCGAGTGGTGTCTCGGCTAAGCAAGGAAAAGAATTAATCTTGTGCAACCATCAAGAGTCTTGTGCATCTTCTTGTTGTTTTGCTAAGGTGAGGGCTAAAACTTCTTGAAAATCCTTCAAAAACCACATGCATGCCCTTAAATGACTATCTTTACTTCTGTACTTGAGATATATGTGTGTTCATGAGCTTTTATAAACATGCATGACAAGATTTTGGGCTAGAATGTGATGATAGATGAAATCGTGCATGTGACAGCTTTCTGTCTTGTTGGTGCGAGGTGATTTTGGCTAGGTAAATGATGTTTAAAATGCGTGAAAATTGTTACATAACTATTTTTTTCAGTTATGAACATTTTTCACAGAAATAGGCCAAACCTAATTGTGACTCTAAGGTCCTCAAAATGGCAAATTATTAAAATGTTTCCAAATCTGGAAAGTCTGGAAAAATGAAGCAGGTTTTGGCAGATTCACTGACCTTGTAGAACGAACCAGTTTTGACTTAGTAAAGGACATCAAAAATGCATGAGATTTGGTATGCTGCTAGATGTTTCAGTTATGGACATTTTTGTCAGAAATGGACTAAGGCTAAATCTGACCCTAAGGCCCTCAAAAACGACAGGTATTGAAATGTGTGCAAATCTGGACAGTTTTGTGTAGTCTCACTGTTTTGGCTATAACTCTTGAACCCGAACTCCAAATGATGCGAGGTTTGTTTCTGAATTTAGTTCACTCCTTAAGCTTTAATTTGACATCTTGTTAACTGGAATTGGAGATTTTTTTCTTGTCTTAATAATTGTGAGAAAATAGTCCATTGCAGTGAGGGTTTCACCTATTGATATGCTTAGAAAAATTAATGTAGCTTCCCTTGTTGTATTAAATGCTTGGGATTGTGGCATTTGGATGTTGTGTGGACTGTTTTGAATGCTTGAGGGTGTTGGAATTAATCAATGCATGTCTTGAGCTTAATTACGAGATGACTTGGGGTTTAATCGCACGGGCAAGCACAAATTGAAACCCTAGTAACTAGGTAAACTCGCTAAATGTTGATCCTTTGGATATTGTGTTTGATTATGTGTTTAGTAGGCTGCCCGTAGTTTCTTTCATAGCCCTAAATATGATTTCGATGATTACATGTTAATAAGTAGGCTTTTCTTGCACCCGGTCCCACGAAGATGTCGTTGCATGTTGAATAATCTTATTATTTGATTACATGAACTTCAAAATGAGTTATATGACTTAATTTACATGCGTTACATGGCTGCCCGTTTAATATTCATATAACTCCATGTGCTTTTCAAGTGAATTTACTTGTCATATCGTGCCTCGCTTGTTTACTTGTCAATGTGCAATCTTATGACTGCTCGGAGGCAACCTACTTTGTTGACCTCCAAATGTGATATATTAAATGTCATAA
The DNA here is from genome assembly GCA_037974665.1 of Ehretia macrophylla. Taxonomy (NCBI): domain Eukaryota; kingdom Viridiplantae; phylum Streptophyta; class Magnoliopsida; order Boraginales; family Ehretiaceae; genus Ehretia; species Ehretia macrophylla. The sequence goes on along the minus strand of CM075764.1, from coordinate 7,184,865 downwards.
ATGTGTATTGCATACAAGGTTGCAACCTTTCATTCTGGCGTGGTAACGTTCACGCACACCGGGAGGCATCAGGCTTGCCGGTGCAACCGTGACTACCATTGTCCAATTCCCTCACTCGCTTGGGGGATAGACTTCTTCGGAGAGTTGGGTCGTAGGATTTTGGGGTACATCTGGAGTATACCCATTTGGCGTGATAAGGGGATGATTTGAAGTCGGCCGCAACAACTGATACTGGAAACGAACCAAGAGCAAAAGCTCACCGTATCCTTTTCACTATGTGTATAAGTACTCTCGCTTGGTTCCTAGAGGACCTCGAGGATGAAAGATGGGTAATTGTGTTCCTTTACTTTTATATTATGTTATGTACTTACTTGTGATATATTCATGCTTGCAAAAAGGGTTTTCATAAGTTGAACCGGAAAATGAGTTTCAAAACTTATTTCTTGTTCCCCCTCGCTGAGTTCATAAGGACTCACCCTCTTTTATCATCTCAGGTGAAGAAGACCAAGAACAGGTACCCGAAGACGACGTGCCTAATGATGATTCATTGGAATGATTGCTTGTCCTACGTGCCTTGCTTGACTATGGCCATTTTGTGAACAATATGTTGCTTGAAGACTATTTCATTTCTTATGATGCTTGCTATTGTAATGTAAAAGACCCCCATTGTAATTTGGGGTCTAATTTTGGCTTGTACTGATGATAACTAGATAGACACTACTATGGTCGTTTTTGCTATCGTTATTAACTAGTATCTATCATAGGATTATGAAGTAACAGGTAAGGATTAAGTAAAATGAACTTATCCAATCTTAAGCAGGTACTCATTGATAAGCTAAGATCAACAGGTACGTTTGTAACAAGGATTAACAAACAAACGAGACATAGTATCACGCTAGGTTATTAATCAAACAAGACTTCGAGATAATTGGTAGGCGTTTCAATTGATGGTAAGTAGTAATCTTAGTTGAAAATGAAATTGAGATTGGAAATTTTGAGGCGTTTAGAGAATTAGGTCAAACCAAAGAGCCCAATTACAGCCGTTATGCTGCCGGTTTTCCGAAAAATTGTGGAGTTTAGGCTAAAACGTTAAGTGTTAAACTTTAATGAACGATTAAGTACAAGATATGACTTGAATGTTTAGATCACACCCTAGTCTAACCTTTATAAGCCGGGTTAGGGCGTGACACCATGGATCCGCATCTTGTTAATGATTGTCATCGTTCTTGAAAAATAGTCTGTAACTGACTCTCCTGACTTCATTCGAAGCATTTCGAACTGCAAACTAAGTGCTTGAAGCTGCTGCCTCTTAGCCCTTGCTGTCCCTTGGTACTTCTTCTTCGTGGAATCCCAAATATGCTTGGCGGTGTCCTTGCAAAGAATGGTTTCCAAGATTGAGCGATCAAAAGCTTGGAAGAGATAATTATTTGTTTTAAGATCCTTTAACTTCAGCCCTTCAAGCTCCATCTTTTGCGCATCTGTCAGCACAATACCTTCTGCTGGTTCTACTACTCCAGGAACAACAACCGTCCAATATTCTTTGGACCTCAAGAAGTTCTCCATGACCATGCTCCAATGGTCATAGTGACCATCAAAGCGTGGAATGGCTAGTTGTACAAAACTTTCAGAAACCATCAATTTCACTTTTACTCTCCTCGGAACCTGGTCTGGTACCACTGATAGAAACAATAAAATCTTATGTAAAAGTTGTACACACTAATAGTAGGAAGCAGAGGATATACTTTTTTGCATATTTCATTGATAAACAAACAACCTATAAATAAGCTAATGCCTGAAAGCAACATGAAAATAGGCGCTATCCCACGTTAAAAACAAACTCCTATCACTAGGTAAACAAACTCACTAAAAACTAGGACAACCCACATGCAAATTATTAAATTTCATCAACACATATGGCTCCGCCTATGATTATTACATTCTTATTCTTCAATGATAAATAAAACTGCAATTGGACTCCTGACATAGTAGTTGGCGGTAGAAGTCCATTTCAGATATCCTTGAGAAAAGTTGAGGTTCTCTGCAAGGGATGATGGACTAAATGTCACCTGATAAGTCAACTTCTGATTCAGCTTTGAGAAGACAAGAGTAGTAGGCTTAACCCTCACATCGACACCTTCTGGTGGAACAACTTCAACAGTGTATGTGGAAATAGGATCACCAACGTTAGTAACTGTTCTTGTGTATGTCTGAGGAATTGATCCATTTCTAATAGAAAAGGAAGGATAATTTAGTTGTGCTTCTGGTATGCTTGTTTCTTCAGAGCAATTTACCCTGCGTTGTAAGAATACGCCAACTTGTCGATTTGTGTAATTCAATCCACACAAATAAGGCACGTAATCTTTTGGATCAACATCATAAATCAAGCCTGGATTATTTGCTCTTGATGGGTTGACATGACCAGCACCAATGGCAAAGATGTTTGCTGGCTGAAGTTTCCATTCGTCCTTAATGGGCTTGTTCCCAAGGTTCACTTGATCAGCAGTGGTCATGATTGCCGACTTAATGGCAGCAGGTGACCAATCAGGATGTGCACTTTTGAGCAATGCTGCAACGCCACTTAAGTGGGGGCAAGACATTGAGGTACCGGAGAGGGTGTTGAAGTTGGCCTTTGTATTGGTGTTGTTTTCCACAGAAAAAGGCCAAGCAGCAAGAATGCTCACACCAGGGCCAATGATATCTGGTTTCAGAATTCCAGGACTTGCAAAGCTGGGGCCTCTAGAAGAAAATGAAGATACAGCTGGAGCATGAACATCTCCAATTATAGTTCCTTTATATATGATTGTAGCTGTGGGTGGAGTCGTTGAATTTATTGTTGAATTTATATAGGCCATGATCTTTTGTCCATCTTCAAAACTGACATGTATAGCTGGAAGAACATGTGCATCCGCGGCTGTGGTATAGCCCCTGGACTCAGTATTCATGATAATCATGGCAGCACCACCAGCATCCCTCACATTTTCTCCTTTTTCGATTGTTGTCAGGCCACCGCCTATCTCACACAACACGATCTTGCCTCTTACATCAGTGTTATTTAAAGAACTTTGTAAGCAAAAAGGGGCTCTGATGTCACTTTCATTGATACCAGGATAAACCAGAGGCAATATTGTTGAAGAGAAATTCATAGGCTGAAAAGCTGACTCGCCGTCGAGTTGCACATTATTTCCCAACAAGGCAGTTGCCTTTAATTTTCTATCTATGGTGCTTGCGCCAACAGTTAAAATCCACGGGGCTTCATTAGATATAGTCACATTGAATGGGCCATTGTTGCCGGCTGAGCAGCTCACAAAAATTCCCCTTTCCACTGCACTGTATGCACCAAGTGCAATATTGTCACTGTAGAAATTTTCAGAAAGTACACCAAGGGAAAGCGAGAGCACGTCAACACCATCTTCAATAGCAGTATCCATTGCAGCTATTATAGCACTCTCGGAACAAAAGATGTCGCAGACTTTGTAAATGGCCAAGTGAGCTAGAGGTGCCACGCCAACTGCAGTGCCATTAGCCAATCCAAACACATTTGCACCTTCAACGAAATTTCCAGCTGCAGTGCTTGCAACATGTGTTCCATGGCCGTCTTCATCTAGTGGCGGACTCCGATTTCCACTTAGAAAAGATCTTGCTCCAATTAGTTTGTTGTTGCATGCAGTGAAATTGAATTCACATCTTCCCTTCCATTTTGCAGGCGGAGGCGGCATTCCAGTATCGCTAAATGAGGGATGGTCTGGGAATATTCCAGAGTCTATGACACCAATAATAACACCTTTACCGAAATTTGAATCTTTCCAGAAGCCAGAGTTCTGGTGCAACCCCAAGAAGTGAGGAGTATGGGTTGTGTGCAAAGGTAATACTTGTTCGGGGCTAGCAGACACGAACCCTTCCTTCTTTTCCAGCTCTTTAACTTCATCTGGTGATAGTTTAGCAGCAAAACCTTTAATCACATTGTGGTAGGAATAAATCATGCGAGGTTCCTCGCTTGAGCTTGCTGTGGATGACGGCAAAAAGGAACTATACCAATTGTCTAAATCTTCTGAATTTCTGAAGATTTGAGTCTCATGTGGTTCGACATGAACGATATAGGTTTTTATGGTGCTGTCCTCACTTGCGAATGTTGTGGACAAATAAAAGCTAAGAATGCATATGAAAGTGTAAATGGATATCATGAAATCCATTGGCAACGTAACGGCTATAGCAGTTAAATAATTGATTCGTTCTCTATATAGATAAAGAACGTAGACAAGGAAATGCTCTTTGGTTTCTACTTTCTACACAACATATAGAAAGAAATTGTTTAGCTGAGGACTGCTGTGGAGTTTCAACTTTGCAAGCGCTGTATATATATAGTGCAAGGCTGCAGCTGTTCCTAATAATCTTTTTTTTCTGTCACTTTCTCGCTATTGAAAATAATAAATATATAATAAACTCCTTTAACACCTAGGTATTAAAAGGTTTTGAGCTTAAAATTCATCTCTACCATTTAAACTCTTCAAGTACAAAGTTCAAAAAAACTCTTCCACCAGGAAGTTATTGAAAATAATAAATAATATAATAATATAAACTTTTAGACAAACTGATTATTTTTGAAAAATTCTTGAAAATATCCAAGAATTTATACGTTTCCAGAACGTTTGGCATGCATTGGACGTGCATGGATGCCAAAGACTCAATTGCATTGTTTTTTTTATTGGAAGATTAGACAAACTGATTGTTAACACACGCTAAACGTTGACAGTCCCACATGCTAAACCTCCATGCAATTAGTCTTTCTGAAACTCGACAATAGAAAATTCTTCAAAAAGTCTAAACTGACCGGTCAGTCAGGAATTTTACTCATATGAATGGTCCCCACATGTGTGTCTCTATGTTTTGTGAGAAAAAATCTGACTGACCGGTTAGTCTAGATTTTTTGAAGAGTTTTTCCTCGACAACAAAGACTAGAAAATAAAATGGTAATTTATTTTTTTATTTTTCTGGTTAAAGTGGTATAATATATTAGCAAACCATCCATTATAGACCTGAGCTTCATCAGGATGATATAATGGTGCAATATTAACTAGTGGTATAGTCAAATATTTTAAGTTCAAATTTATATATTTATAAGTGTGGATTGAGACGTGCCGTTACATAATAAGATTTATAACTCTACAATGAATTGTTTGAATTGCTTGAAGTAAGTTCATTGTAATCAAATAAAAATAAAATAAAAAATAAAAATAAAAAGAGAACATAATGGCGCAACTATCGTTTACTTCAAAAGTGCTCGTCCCTTCCCATTTTGTGACAAAACGTTTTTTGTTTCCATAACTCGTTTTCGGCGTTTAATTTGAAAAAGACAACTAATTAATAACATGGCTGATTTTTCTTAGCATGGACCAGTTCACGTGGAAAAGAATCTATTGCATGGAATAATTGTTTTTTGAAAAGTATAGTCTGGCCCTATATGAATTAGGGGTCGAAAATAAGTAAACTTGTATCTTTAATATTCAAATTATCTACAGTTCTTAAGTTTAAGTAGATTGAGATTGAACCTTGCGAGTATTCACACTGATAAATTGTTTTTTGATTTCAGAAGATGATCCAGATCTAGGTCAATCACATTCATGGAAGTTGTATGTCAAAATGCAAATTGATTTACTATAAGATCTTGTTCAATTCATTATCAATCCTGGTGTGCACTTGTATAGCCAACAATAATACGAGATATGTTGCTCTCTTTCTGAAATTCAGTTTATTGCAGCCATTTGGTCTTCTTCAACATCTGTATTTACTCTTATTATTACTCAAGGGCGAGTAATTAGATCGTCATTTTTTCATCATCTATTTATCACTATTATATGTATATGTAGTTGGCATATAAAAAAAATAAAAAAAATAAAACATAAAGATAGAAGGTGATAAATAGGTGAGAAAAATAAGGCAACATCTAGCAATACTCTTTTGCTATTTTATAATTTTGCAACATGCATCGGCCGTAAGAGGTTATAAACATTGTTTAGAAGCAACGAGTTCCATCTTAAAGTTAATTGGCATAAAATAGAATAATTTAGAGTTGTTGTGGCAAGCCCTAAAATTCAAGAAGAAATTGGCCTTAATATACATATGTAGAACTCAATAATTGACCCAAAACTTTAAGCTATTGGGTTTTAAGACTACACTTATTTATTAATAATTCATTCTTCTCTTAATCTTTCTATGTGAAAAAACAAAAATAAAAAATCATTCTCTTTTGCTCTTTAGTTCACAATGTAAAACTTTTAAAAAATCTCTCCATTTTCACATGTGAACTCTCCACATTCAACCTCAACTCCTCCTTGATCCCTATTCATTGTCGATGGATTTATCTTCACCACTCTCACAAGTTTTTAGATCCCTTATGCACCTTCCCTACCCTGAGAAATCGCGATCTTACTCTCGTATGAGCCTGCTAGGGATCCAAATAACCAAGCTTTGCTACATCGCGTTACCGTCATCTCATACAACTTCAAGAGTATAACTCGAGAATTATGTTTATCGTGACCTTACTTCATAGTCCGAGCCCTACTGCTTAGCTCCACCAAGAGTCCATTACGATAGTGTGACCACTATAATTCTTCGAGAGTACATACCAAGATCTACAAACCATCAGCTCTGATACCAATTTGTGGTGGCGAGCCTTAAGAATCTGAGAAGAAATAAGTCTTAACCCACGTGTGAAGAACTCAACCATTGACCCAAAAGTTTAAACTATTGAGTTTTGAGTTTGCGCATGTTTATTACTAACTCATTCATCTCTTAATCTTTTTATGTGAGATAAATCTTTCTCTTTTATTTTTTAGTTCATTATGTAAAACTCCTAATTAGAGTCTTGTATAGTAACCTTAAAAATCATGATTTGTTAATATAATATAATTATATTCTTAAACAAGCACGTAATCAGATTGCATTATATGTTGTTAACGCTGCTTTTCATCCGTCAAATGAGCTAGTAATTCAAGTTTGCCTTCCGAGCTTCGAAGCCCAGAAACACAACTTCCAAAGATGAATAGAGTTGTTAACTGCATATACTCGAAACACAAAACGTTACCATGGGGAACAATAGAATATTAGTGGGGATGTGGAGTCAATTTTCTTTTTCTTTTCTTGTTTTTTTTCTTGGTCGAGCCATTGCCAATCTAGCTAGCAACAATGAAATAGTTTTTTTTGTCCTTTTTGGGTCTTGGCTTTTGAATAGTCCGAAAGCAATGACAAAAAAAAAAACAGATAAAAAAACGAAAACAAAAAAAAAGGTCTGAAAGCGAGTAAATTTGGAAGTATGGGGATTGATAGAATGACATTTGGCAATTGACTTGTGGTCTTAGGCAATAATTCCAGATTCAATTAATTGGCATTCATAACAACCTTTACTAGGTCCAGTAATTCCCTTTCATGCTACATGTCACAGATCTTACATTAAGGTTGTCATTGTCGAACCAACAAAATTAATTAAGATATATACACTATGGCAAACTTAATTCACTTTTTGAAGTGTCAAAGAGACTCAACACCTTTTCTTAAAAGTAAAAATAAAAATTTGATAAAATTAAAGTACACATAGTCACATTGTGAGGTGTAACACAAAGTTAGAATGCACCATAAACCCTTGTTGTTTGTCAAATATGTTAATTTTTTCTCTTGTGTTATCAGATTGACCTCATAGAGCACTTATATTTTTCCTAAATGTTCCATAGACCCCCTACTGTTAAATATTTAATCCATCCTGGTTAATAGTTTGTGACTTTGGGTCATCGGCATACCCAATTATAAAGATCTGATTGTTTACTGTTGTTTATTAAATGAACTAAAATAAAAGAGTTGCCAGCAAGATATGTGTAGAAATAAAAATTTTATAACAACTTATTAAAGAGTGTCTACGGTAAAAATCACAAAATAATGACACCCAAGAATTAATATACGAAATCAATGAGATTTCTTATTTATTTAATTATTTATTTTTGTCAGATATGATAGTCTCTTATTAAGTCAACCAAATATAACGACTATGGAGCTCCTGACTGAGTACTTGATAGAAGTCCACTTTAGAAATCTTTGAATGATCGGCTAAATGTCACTTGATATGTCATCTTCTCATTCACCTAGGTGCAGAAATTTCAACAGTGTAAGATGACTTAGCCTCACCAACATTGGTTACTGTCCTGGAATATGTTTGAGTAGTTGATCCAAGTATGATGGAAAATGAAGGATAGTCTAGTTGTGCTTCAGGTATGCTTGATTCTGCTGTGCAGTTAAAATTGCGCTTCACAATCGTTGAGATTTGTCGATCTGTGTAGCCTAAACCACACAAATAAGGTATGTAGTCTGGATATTTTATAGGTTCACTCTTGACTCTAAATTCTTTAGTCTCAAAAACAAAAATAGTTTTCTGAGCGTTATTAGGATGATCATAATAATGGCGCAATAATAGTGACAATATCTGAATCGTACATTAAGGCGTACCGCTGCACAACAAATTTATAACTCTCAGATGGATCAATACGATCTTGTTTGGAGTAAATTTGTTGTCATCAAATAAAAATTAAAAGAATATCATGGTGTAACTAGCGTTTGACCGATTACTTCAAACCATGTGTTAACGTATATATTGTAAATTACTTTATTATTCTAGGTGTACCATATTTAGGTTTACCATATTTAGCCTAACTTGGGAGTAAGTAATCTAACTCCTATTTATTGAGCCACCTATTGTAATTGTTGTATCACTTTTCTCTCAATATCAATACATACAGTTTTTATAAACATGTCTCTCTTCTCATTCGACATGGTATCAGAGTTACTATCTTGGTAGCCTGTGCCACTGTCATCGTGTCTTCTCTCTTGTCGCAAATTTTTGCAATCAAACATCGTAAAAATCATATTCAGTTGGTCTGTTTCGGGTCTTTTCGATATTTTATTTTCACTACCTCGGGCCACGCGCCATATCATATCGTAGTTCTCGTCGTAAGGAGTCCAACAATCCAAAAATCACCACAAACGGACACCGGACGCGCCCTCACGCCTCTCCCGAAGTTCCATCATCGCTGTTTTTTGATTTTCTATTTTTTGTCTGTCAAACAGCCCCTTGCTGACATCAGCTGACATCAACCTTGCACACATCAGCCATCCAGTCAGCGCTGACATCATCTGTTTGCGTCCAGTCATCCGCCAGCTTAGCCTTCCGCCACGTCAGCGGACTTAAAAAAAAAAAAAAAAAAAACTACCAGACCCTTCCCCACGTTTTTCGACGTCCTGAGTTCGTTTTTGCAGTCCGTTTCTCCAAATTCTCACTCTAAATATCACTTTTGGCCATCATAATGGAACGATTAGATGTTTCACAACCTATCTCTTTGCTTCTTGATGGTGGAAATTATATACCATGGGCTCAGGCCATGACTAGCTTTCTTAAGGGTCGAAAATTATGGCGGATCATAACAGGGGATGTCAAGGAACCAACGAAAAAATTCGATGAATCCAATGCAAAATTTTCCGAACGCCTTGAGGATTGGGATAGCAAGAATCATCAAATCATCACTTGGCTGCGAAACACATCTGTTACCTCTATCAGTCTACAATTTGGGCATTTTGATACAGCGAAACAAGTTTGGGACTTTCTAGCACAGAGATACACCGCTGCTGATGGAGCACATCAATATCAGCTTGCCACTGCTCTTCATTACATGCGTCAAGAAGCCGGTCAATCAATTACCACCTTTCTATCTTAGATGTATGCAGTTTGGGATCAACTCACGACTTCTGAGCCTGCCTGGGATTGTGCTGCAGATGCTAACAAATTCAATACTTGGCGTGACCGTGGACGTCTTGTCCAGTTTCTCATGGCCCTTCATGATGATTTTGAGCCTGTTCGTGCCTCTCTCCTTCATCGTAGTCCATTTCCTACACTTGAACAAGCAGTCCAAGAGCTTATTTCAGAAGTGACCCATCTTCAATCTCGAAGATCTCGCTCAACTGATGTAGTACTTGCAACTCCCAACGTTACATCCAAGAAAAATTCAGCCTCCTCAATTGAATGCAAGTATTGTCATCTTCCTGGTCATCTTCTCTTACACTGCCCCTCTCGGATATGTTCCTTTTGCAAGAAAACAGGTCCTGGTCATTATCAACAAGAGTGCTATCGCAACCCCAACAGGAATTCTCAGGGTAATCGGCCCAAGGGTGGTTCTTCCAAGGCCCACAATTCGTCAATACCGCTATCACATTCTGCTGCCACAACTGAAGGTTCCTCTGCTTCTCTCAATGATCCATCTACCTTCCCTATCTCTGTTGCCGACCTTCAAGATATTCCTAAACAGGTTTTAGCCCAGTCTGGCTCTCCTTCTTCCACTGCTTTCTCAGTCACTTCCGGTAAGTCCTCATGGTTTTTTTATTCTGCTTGTTCGAATCACATAACCTATAACTCCCATAGCTTGACCTATAAAGTTGTCAATTCATCTGCATCTGCCATTTACGACTGATGGTACATCCATGCCCGTCAGTCATATCGGCACTGTATCCACATCTCATGCCTCGTTTCCTGATACTTATCTTGTTCAAAAACTTACTTTTAGCCTTATCTCTGTTGGTCAACTATGTGACCTTGGTCTGACTGTCATTTTTTTTTCTTCTAGTTGTCGTGTACAGGACCCTCAGACGGGACAGCTTCTTGGGATCGGCCGTAAGGTTGGGCATTTGTTCGAGCTTGTCAGCCTGCATCTTCTCTCTTATCTCTTTACTGTCGCTTCCGCTACCACTTTATCAGGCTCTACCTCTCTTCACCTATGGCATTCTCGTTTAGGTCATGCTTCTTTAGGCAAATTACAATCTTTAGTTTCTAGAGGCTCGTTAGGAAAACTTGTTGTCCACAACTTTGAATGTTTATCTTGTCAACTTGGAAAACAGTCTGCTTTGCCATTTAATAAAAGTGATTCCTTATCCTTTGCATGTTTTGATTTAGTTCACTCTGATATTTAGGGCCCTTTCCCTACTCCTACCATGGGGGGATCTCGATACTTTGTCATTTTTGTGAACGACCATTCTCGTTTTACATGGATATATCTTATGCATCATCGATCTGACTTGCCACGCATATATTCTGAATTCACTGCTATGATTCACACTCATTTCAATCAGCGCATAAAGATCCTTCGTGCTGACAATGCCATGGAGTATCAAGAGTCCACTATACTTGCTCTTTTGCGTCAACATGGCACTGTCTCACATCGCTTTTGCCCTTACACTTCACAACAAAACGGGCGTGCTGAACGAAAACATAGACACATTCTTGATACTACTCGTACATTCCTTATCTCTTTATCGTGTCCTGAGCGCTTCTGGGGCGAAGCTGCTCTCACTGTTGTACATGTTATTAACCGTTTACCCTTTTCCACTATTGATAATCTCACTCCTTTCGAACGATTGTATGGCTATTCCCCAGAGTATGATCATCTTAAGGTCTTTGGTTGTGCATGCTTTGTCTCCCTTCCCCAATATGAACGTACAAAGCTTGAGCCTCGAGCTCGGTTATATTGCTTCTTAGGTTACGGTATTGAGCATAAGGGTTTTCGGTGTTAGGATCCTCTTTCTAAACGTCTCTGTATATCTCATCACGTGATCTTTTGGGAAAATAAAATGTTCTCATCACTCTCGTCATTCTCTCTTTCTCATGCTGTCTCTACCCCGTACTTCACAGATCCCTCTCTTCCTTTATTTCCTGCTGATGACAGTGGCACAGGTTCCAGGACAAGCACTATCGCTTCCCCTGTCGTGGCCCAGCCTGGAGAGACTGGACCATCTGATGGTCCTGTGCATGATGCTGAGCCCCATGACGCTCCTGATCCCTCACTCCGACGGTCTACACGTGTAAGAGCTATCCCTCATCACCTTCTTGATCATCATTGTTTTTCTACCATTCTCTCTCTCCATGAACCTCAAACTTATCGTGAGGCTAGCTCTGACCCTCTTTGGCAGCAAGCTATGCAAGATGAATTACAGGCCTTGGAAGCTAAACACACTTGGGATTTGGTTGATCTACCCTCGGGAAAGAATGTCATGGGTTGCAAATGGGTATACAAGGTCAAGACTCACTCTGATGGCTCTATAGAGCGCTATAAGGCTCGATTAGTGGCTAAGGGCTTTACTCAGGAGTATGGGATTGATTATGAGGAGACATTTGCCCCGGTTGCTCATCTCACCTCTGTTCGGATATTAGTTGCTGTTGCTGCTACCAGACAGTGGAAGTTGTTCCAGATGGATGTTAAAAATGCTTTCCTCAATGGTGACCTTACTGAAGAAGTTTTTATGAAGCCTCCTCCAGGCTACTCTCATCCTCCTCATAAGGTGTGTCGTTTATGTCGTGCTCTGTATGGTCTCAAGCAAGCTCCACGTGCCTGGTTTTCTAAATTCAGTTATGTTATTACTGACTTCGGCTTCACTCCGAGTAATCATGATTCTGCATTATTTATTCGACGTTCTGAGTCTGGTATTATTCTGTTGATCTTATATGTGGATGATATGATTATCACTGGGGATGACTTGGCTGGTATTTCTGATCTCAAGCAGTTTCTCAGTCACCACTTTGAGATGAAAGATCTTGGTCCTTTAAGTTACTTTCTAAGAATTGAAGTCTCATCTGATTCAGCTGGCTACTATCTCTCTCAGGCCAAATATTCTTCTGATCTTCTGGCTCGTGTAGGTCTTACTGATAGCAAGACTGCATCCACTCCTCTTGATGCTACTGTCCACCTTACCCCCCTGGATGAGACACCACTTCTAGATGCATCTTTATATCGCCAACTGGTTGGTAGTCTTATCTATCTTACTATGACTCGACCTGACATTGCCTATGCTGTTCACCTAGTCAGCCAATTCATGTCTGCTACTCGTACCCCACACTACGCTGCAGTTCTCCGGATCCTTCGCTATATCAAGGGCACCTTGTTTCATGGCTTTTTTTTCTCTACCAGTTCATCGTTAACTTTGCGTGGTTACACAGATGCAGATTGGGCTAGTAATCCTACTGATCGACGTTCTGTTACTGGATACTGTTTTCTCCTTGGTGATTCTCTTCTTTGTTGACGTAGCAAGAAACAGACTGTTGTTGCTCGTTCAAGTACTGAAGCTGAGTATCGTGCCCTTGCTGATGCTACTCAAGAGGTAATCTTGCTTCATTGGCTTCTTGCTGATATGGGTGTTTCTCAACCTCCGGGTACTATTCTTCATTGTGACAATCAGAGTGCTATTCAGATTGCGCATAATGATGTTTTTCATGAGCGCACTCGGCATATAGAGTGTGACTGTCATTTCATTCGTCAACATGTTGTTTGTGGCACACTCAAACTTCAGTACACTCCCTCTACTGATCAACTTGCAAATCTCTTCACTAAAGCACATCCTCTCAACCGTCTTCAAGATCTGATTTGCAAACTCAAGCTAGTGTTATTTGCACCACCTTGAGTTTGGGGAGGGGGGGGTGTTAACGTATATATTATAAATTACTTTATTATTCTAGGTGTACCATATTTAGATTTACCATATTTAGCCTAGCTTGGGGATCAAGTAGTCTAACCCCTATTTATTGAGCCACCTATTGTAATTGTTGTATCACTTTTCTCTCAATATCAATACATACAGTTTTTGTAAACATGTCTCTCTTCTCGTTCGACACCATGCTTGTCCCGTTCCATTTTGGTTTCCATAACTCGCTTTCGGGACTTTGAACAAGACAACTAATTCACATGGCTGATTTTTCTTAGCATGGACCAATTTATGTGGAAAAGAATCTATTGCATGCAAGGATTGTTGAAGACCACCCGTCTTTCACTTATTAATTTGTCTTCGTTTGGGGACGAAAGATGACTTGAACATTAAGATTCTTCTCATTCTCTATGTTTTAATTTCATACTAGGTAAACATGACCAGAAAAAAAAAAAAAAAAAAAAGTATGCAATGTCCCGTGGCATCTTTTACAATCTTTGTGTTTTTCTTGGTAATAATTATCTTTAATATGCAAATTATCTTATAAAATGTTTGTGTTTTTCTAGATCAATAACATTCATGGAAGTGGTAGGTTAAAATGCAAATTGATTTACTGTAATTAAACTCTTGTTCAATTCATTAGCAATCCTAGTGTGCAGTTGTATAGCCAACAACTAATGGAACTATTAAGTACGAGAGATATTGCTTTCTTTCTGAAATTCAGTTTATTGTAGTCATTTGGTCTCCTTCAATATCTGTATTTGCTATTATTATTACTCGAAGAGTAATTCATCATTTTTTTATGACTCTTATATATATGTTTAGTTGGTATACTAAACGAAAAGAAAAAATAAAGTATAAATATAAGATGTGATAAATAAGTGAGAAAAATAAGGTGAAATCAAGTAATACTCTTCTACTATTTATAATTTTGCAACATTTACCCAGCTGTAAGAGATTATAAACATTGTTTAAAAATAAAGAATTTTATTTAAAAATCAATTAGTATAAGATTCAGAAATTTGAATTAGCCTCTCGAGCTTTCAAAGATGAATAGAATTGTGAACTGTCATCATACTCGAAACACAAATCAGGTACAATAGAAATTGTCAACTTTTTTTTTTTTTTGGTCGAAGAGCCCATGTCAATCTAGCTAGCGCCAATCAATAGTCTTTTTCTCCTTTTTGGGTCTTAGCTTTTGAATAGTCCGAAAGCAAAGACCCAAAAAAAAAAAAAAAAGGTCTGAAAGCGAATAAATTTGGAAATATGGGAATTGATTGATTGACTTTTGAAAATTGATTTGTGGTCTTAGGCAATAACTTCAGATTCAATTAATTGGCATTCATAACAACTTTTACTAGTTTCAGTAATTCCCTTTCATGCTACATGTTACATGTTACTTAATTTACTTTTTGGAAGTGTCAACGACTCAACAGCGTCGTCGACGGGGCAAACCTAATTTCCTATTCCAAAAATGCATGTATTATCTAAACCAGATAATCTGAGAGTAAAAGTTGTGTTATACATGTGGTTAAGGATTCATACTGTGATAAGTTATATATATTTTTGAAAGCTTTATTGCTGAACTGTTGTCATAATAAATCTGAGTAGGTCCATCCTCCTTGAAATGCAGCTCTTTAAGGATTTTCTTTAGCCAAATAGTTTGACAAGCACAAGCTGTTGCAGCAACAAATTTAGTTTCAGTGGATGATAATGTGACAATAGGTTGTTTCTTTGATGACCATGAAACAACTCCTATCCCATCATGAAAGCATACCCAGATGTGCTTTTTCGATCATCTGAATCTCTTGCATAATCACTGTAACGCCCCGAACCCAATCCTACGATATAGGTCAAGTCCGGACCCGTCACTGAAACAGAGTCTCCTCTGTACCGTGGACTAAACTGTTACCTGCAAATAGCCACATATAATCTTTGATTCACAAACAACAACACATACAACCTATCCTTCAAGATATTCATAGTCAAGCCAAGATCTCAAAGTCATCCGAGTCTTGGAGCAACAAAAACCTACTTATAGCATACAAGCATGCAAGACAATGCTAACTTTAACTTTAAGTAGTTGGGTACAACTATAACCAAGTTCTACTACCAAGTTATTAACACATAAGCATGCAATAAGAGAAGTAAACTAGAATCCATTATTACATGTCATCTAACTTTGCTATCCGACATACAAGTTACAAGTTGTTTCAACTACCAAATATATACAAGACCCCTAAGGTCACAAAAAGACAACAAACAACAACTCCATGCAAGCTTCACATTTTAATCAACCTTATCACACAGGAATCACGGAATCTGATCTACTTGCACTTCTTCTTCTTCCTCTACTGCTACTAGCTGAGGATTCACCTCAACTTCTCCTGAAACATGTTAAATGATGAATGAGCAACAATGTTGCCCAGTGAGGGAGTTGATGCAGCATACTGGGGCGTGCAATATGATATGCAATCACAGAAAGCTATAATTATAACATAAAGCAACAAGATCAAATAGTCAAGTAATTAACCACATTTAAAAAGGATACGGTTCCACTTCAAGTCTTCAATCTCGTACCACGAGCCACGAACTTCACGCAAGTATCGGCAAACCCTTACTCCTCCAAATTGGGATACTCCGGATGTATTCCGATCCTACGACCCTTTCTCCTGAGATAGGTCCATATGCCCAACAGGTGAACCACGCCTCTGGGGTAGTGGAGTATACTCAACAAGAAAGGGAATAGGCACCATAGTAGTCGAGGGAGCACGGCAAGCCCGACGCCTCCCATGTTTCTCAGCGTTACCATATCCGAAAAGGTTACGCAACCCCGAAACCAAACCACAAGATTCAAGAACAACGAATAACAAGTAAGAGGGTCAATAAAGTAGGCCGCCCTCACATTTAATTGCAATATAAGCCAACATATACACGAGATAGCGTTATAGTCTCAAAAGAGGCAAACAACATAACTTTTCCCACAATCTACTCAAATAGGTCAACTACACTTTAGATAATCATATAAGTACATGATAACATATCTACAAGCACTAGACGCATCAAAATAGCCAAATACTACTTTTTCCCTTTCTTTAGCCAAGCTTTTCTTCTCCTATGCACATTTCAAAGTTACAAAACCACATCCCAATAATACTACATTCCTAATTTAGCCAAAAGACACCTATCGAGATCATGAAAACCCGTTTTAGAAGCAAAAGCTCGGAAAGGCTCCGAGCGGGTTTTAACTACAACTACCCTATCTAAACCCCAATTTCACACAACGAAAGCACCAAAAGTGCTTTCATGCCCCAAGGATACCTAATCTAAAGTCCAAACGAACCCGAATTATCTCTCGTGGAAAACCCCTTTTTTAAAGATAGCAAATTTTGCATTTTAACTAATTTTCGAGCAATCTAACTACGTGTAAGGGTTTAACTAGTTCCAATAAAGTCTAAAGCACCTAAAGGAGGGATCAATTCGATCTAATTAGCAAAATTTATCAAAACCCTAACTTGAGGCACTATTCATCATCTTCTTCGGGTGATTCAAGCTACTAGCCATGGAACGTGTTATTTAGCAACAAAAAGATAGTTCTGTAGGCTCTAATGATCATATAACAAGCATCCAAGACAAGCTATATAGCTATACTCAACAATATAGGAATTCAACATATATACAATCAACTTGAAACTCAAGAAAATATGCAACTCTCTCACATGTATGAAGATTTGAAGGCTTGAAATGCTTAGAACCACTTGAAATTAGTTGTAGAGTGCTTGAGCAAGACCAATTCACCAAGATTGAAAGCAAAGTCCTTTCTCTTCCTTGCTTAGGGCTGACGGGTAAGGGGTGTTTTTGCAATTTTTCATATGTTTTTCTTGAGTAATATGCATATATGGTGTTGTATTGTGTAAATATATGTATAAATTATGTTTTATTAAGTCAAATGCTAACAAAAGTCTTGGTCAAATGGCCTTAATTCCAATTGTAATTTAGCTGATGCAAAACTATTATTTTTACATACGTAACACTATTCAAACGAAGCAAAAACTATTTTTTAAATGCGCACTTCCGACCCCTAAAGCTCAAAACTACCATAACCTGACTCCTTTTGTATGCCATGTGATCTAGGAAAAATATTAAATCAAACATTTGAAACAGTCCAATTTCTTATAAATAGTACCTAATAGTAACACAATTAAAGAAGACAAGAAATGCACATAAAATGCACGAGTAATTATGCAACAGTTATTTCAAAATGTGTGATGAAATTCTCAGGCGTCACACCCTCTCCCCCTTAAACTAATTGCGACATCGCAATTCTTACATGATTAGGCAAACAGCTCCGGGTATTTCTCTCTAATCTGATCTTCTCATTTCCAAGTGGTATCCTCAACTCCGTGGTGATCCTAAAGGACTTTCACCATAGGGATACTCTTGGTTCGAAGTTCCTGAATCTTTCTGTCAACCACTTGAAGAGGTTTCTCAACATATGCCAAAGACTCATCAATCTCCAACGGTTCCGTCTCTATAATGTGTGAAAGATCAGGATTATACTTCCTCAACAATTGTACATGAGATACATCATGAATCCTGTCCAAACTCGGAGGTAATGTCAATCTATAAGCCAAATCACCAACCTTCTCAATGATTTCAAACGGCCCCACGTATCTAGGACTGAGTTTACCTCCATTTCCGTGTAGAATTAAACCATTACGCGGAGAGACTTTCAAGAACACATGATCACCTACTGAAAATACCAAGTCTTGTTGGCGTCTATCAGCATAATTCTTCTATCGACTCTATGCTGTAAGCATTCTCTTCTTTATAAGTTTTACATTATCCATCATCTTGATCATCTCAGGTAAGACAGTTGGGTCAACAGTTTTCATTCCACCTACCTCATCCTAATACAATGGAGATCTACATTTTCGCCCATAAAGTTCCTGATAACTGTTATTATAAGCAAACTCTGCAACAGGCAAATACTTCTCCCAACTCTTACCGAAATCCAAAATGCAGGCTCGCAACATGTCTTCTAAAATTCTGATAGTCCTCTCTGATTGACCATCCGTCTGCGGGTGATATGCAGTACCAAAACTCATATTAGTCCCCAAAGCCTTTTGTAGTTTCTGCCAGAACTGTGATGTAAACCTGGAATCCCTATCCGACACTATCTGAGATAGAACTCTATGCAATCTCACAATATTTTCAACATAAAGCTCCGCGAATTTATCAAGGGAATCTGTCTTCTTTGCAGCAATAAAATGAGAAGTCTTTGTCAATCTATCAACTACAACCCATTTAGAATCATTACCTCGCAGTGATCTCGGCAAATCAGATACAAGATCCATAGTCACCTGGTCCCATTTTCATACCAAAATCTCTAATGGTTGCAACAATCCTGCCAATCTTTGATGCTCCGCTTTAACCTTTTGACAAGTCAAACATTTAGCCACATACTTAGCTATCTCCCTTTTCATGTTGTTCCACCATAAACTTTGCTTTAAGTCCCTGTACATCTTAGTGCTACCAGGATGAATCGTGTATTTAGTGCTATGAGCCTCAGCAAGTATCTCATCTTTTACAATTGAACCACTAGGAATGCAGATTCTATTCTTGTATCTGAATAGTCTATCATCATGCAACTTGAAGTCGGACTCTCTCTCTTTTGACTTCTCTAGCATCTTCAACAACTTAGGGTCTGACTGTTGGGCTTCTCTGATTCTGGATAACAACAGAGATTGGATTTGTAAGCTAGCAAATTGGATACCCGTTCTAGAAACCTTCGGTTTCCACAAGCACAACTCCTCCACAGACTCCCAATCCTTGATTATCAAACTAGCCATAGTAGTTTTTCGACTCAATGCATCTGCAACAGTGTTAGCTTTTCCCGGCAAGTAGATAATGGTACAATTATAATCATTTAACAACTCTAGCCAATGTCTTTGCCTCATATTCAAATCATTTTGAGAAATATATATTTTAGACTTTTATGATCAGTAAATATCTCAAATTTATTACTAAATAAATAATGACGCCATTTTTTCAAAGCAAAGACAACAGCAACAAGCTCAAGATCATGAGTAGGGTAATTAAGTTCATAGGGTTTCAATTTCCTAGAGGCATAAGCTATCACCTTATCATTTTGCATAAGAACATAGCCCAAACCTTCTTTCGAAGTATCGCTGTAAATTACCAAATTATCAGTCCCTCAGGCAATGCAAGGATAGGAAAAGCGGTAAGTCTCTTTTTCAATTCCTAGAAATTGGTTTCGCATTTATCATCCCAATTGAACACAATTTTCTTCTGAGTTAAGGAAGTTAATGGCCCTATAATTTTTGAAAAGTCCTTAACAAACCGCCTATAATAACCAGCCAATCCCAAGAAACTACGAATTTCCGTGACAGTCTCGGGTCTTTTCCAAGTCATAACTACCTCAATTTTCGCAGGATCTACAGATATTCCTTCATGGGAAATAATATGGCCTAGAAAGGCTACCTGTTTCAACCAGAATTCACACTTGCTAAATTTGGCGAACAATTTATGCTCTTGCATGTTCGCAGCATAATTCTTAAGTGTTCTTCATGCTCTGCCTCAGATTTAGAGTACACCAATATATCATCAATGAAAATTATAACAAACTGATCCAGGTATGGTCTGAACACTCTTTGCATCAAATCCATAAAGGCGGCTGGAACATTTGTCAACCCAAATGGTAATACAACAAACTCATAGTGGCCATACCTGATTCTGAAAGTAGTCTTGGGTATATCCTCTTTTCGAATTCTGAGCTGATAATAACCCTGTCTCAAATCAAATTTAGAAAATATGATAGCACCCTACAGCTGATCAAACAATTCCTCAATCAAAGGTAAATGATATTTGTTTTTCACCGTCACCTGATTAAGACCCCGATAATCAATGCACAATCGCAAAGTTTCGTCTTTCTTCTTTACAAATAATACAGGAGCACCCCAAGGTGACGAACTAGGCTGAATAAAACCCTTTTCAAGTAGGCCCTATAGCTGAATTTTTAACTTCTGCAACTCAGAGGGAGCCATTCTATATGGGGTTCTAGAAATAGGATTAGGCCCTGGCAACAAGTCAATCATAAACTCTATTTCCAGATCAGGTGGTAACCCTGACAACTTCTCAGGAAATACCCCTGAAAAATATTTTATAACAGGTACCTCATTCATTTTCAATTTATCTCCAGGCTGATTAATTAGATAAGCTAAATATGCATCACAACCTTTACTCAACATTTTAGTAGCTTTAATAGAAGATATGATACGAGTCCCAGTAGATTTTTGACTCCCAGTAATCTTAATAACAGGTTGTTCAGGTACCTCTAAAGTTACAATTTTCCTTCTACAATCCAAATATGCATAATACTGCCCCAACCAGTCAATCCCCAGAATAACTTCAAAGTCCCGAAATGACATGATTATCAAATTAATAGGATACATATGTCCCTCAATGCAAATACTACAATCTTTGCACACAGACTCCGTAACAAATTTGGTACCCATAGGATTACCTACTTCAATCACATATGGCAGTTTATCAACTTTTAAAGCAGTAGATTGTGCACATGCAGGAGTAATAAATGAATGTGTAGCCCCGGTGTCTATCAAAACTACTACTGGTTGACTATTAATAAGAAAAGTACATTCCACTACCACTGTCGTGTCTAGAAGCTCCTTCAGATCGAGTGCAAATACCCGTGCCTGGCCTCGTGGAATAGTAGTTGCTCCTGAAGCTCTAGTTTGAGCACTCTGGCCGGAAGTCTGACCCTGTCCCTATTTAAACCTGGGACAATCTCTAGCTCTATGCTGATCACTGCCACAACCTACGCATCGGCCCAATTTCCTCCAACACTCTGCCTCCGTGTGACCTTTGCGATTGCAATGACTACACTGCTGATTTTTCTTGGCAGCAGCACCTCCCGTAGGAGCCCTGAAAGTAGATGTAGCAGAACTGCCCTGTTGAGATCTAATGGTCACTGGTCGGGTCTGTGACTGTCCCTGTGGCTGGCTCTGAGCTGGTCTCGGCTGTGACTGTGCCTGAACTGGTCCTGGGTAGCTCTGGGTCTGTCTTGGTTGCTGAGTCTAAATAGATTGCTGATACTTTATCTGGTAGCCCTGACTCTGGGACTGATACTGACGTTTACTTGAATGACCAGACTCGGCCAATACATATGCCTTACGTTTCTTATACCTCGACGCGGCCCTGACTACTGCAACATAACTTGAATAATCCTGCGAAGACAAATTAAGCATAATATCACTCCTTAACCCTGTGATAAACCTCTGAATCTCCATGTCCTCTGGCTTCACTAAAGCTGGCACGTATCGAGAAAGTCTAGTGAAAGCAGCCTCATACTGATTCACAGTTATGTTTCCCTGCCTCAAAGCTATGAATTCCTCTTGATGTCTCTCGCGAGCTACCACAGACACATACTTGTCCCTGAACTCTCGAACAAAGTTAGCCCACAAATGTTGTACCCTATCAGCATCCCATTTATCGCTAACAGTACGCCACCACTCTTCAGCATCACCCTCCAATAAGAATGCAACGTAAGTAATCTTTCTCTCATCATTGCACTCGAGTATCGCAGCGACTTTCTCAAACTTGGTAGACCACATCTCAGCTTTCATGTCATCTGGCTCACCATAGAAACTATACGCCCCGTGGTACAAGAATTTGTCATACAAATTACCCCCAGCAGTACCACTACCCTAGGCTCTAGCTTCCTGATTACCTCTGCCAACCCCTGCTTGACCCCGCTGAGTCACAAATTGTGCCATAGTATTCATAGCGGCAGCCATAGTAGCCAAAATGTGTGCATTGCTCGGTTCTTGACCCTGCGGTAAATTCCCTGCTACCCCTGCACCTTGCCCAGGTATATCCTGTCTAGGAGCCTCTGCCGGGTCCCTTCTCGGTCTTTTCCTTTTCCTCATCTCGATGCTAGATGAATATAATATTATAATAGGCAAATAAATAATACAAAGGTAGCATGTATGTTCCAAAACATCTTATACACAGAAGACAACATGTGGAGCACTTAACAAGCATTAAACACTAAACTTTTCATAATCTTATCATATCATGCTTTACCATTCCTTTTTACATGCTAGCATGTCCTTTACTCAACTCTTAGGCAATTAAACAGTCACGTAGTTAAACTTTCACATATGAACCTTTACCTAAATGCCGAGGAAATTAACCCGGCTTCATGCATTCAAGTCACTCTGATACCACCTAAATGTAATGCCCTGAATCCAACCCCACACTATAGGTCAAGTCCGGACCCGTCACTGAAACAGAGTCTCCTCTGTACCATGGACTAAACTGTTACCTGCAAATAGCCACATATAATCTTTGATTCACAAACAACAACACATATAACCTATCCTTCAAGATATTCATAGTCAAGTCAAGATCTCAAGGCCATCTGAGCCTTGGAGCAACAAAAACCTACTTATAGCACACAAGCATGCAAAGCAATGCTAACTTTAACTTTAAGTAGTTGGGTACAACTATAACCAAGTTCTACTACCAAATTATTAACACACAAGCATGCAATAAGAGAAGTAAACTAGAATCCATTATTATATGCCATCTAACTTTGATATCCGACATATAAGTTACAAGTTGTTTCAACTACCAAATATATACAAGACCCCCAAGGTCACAAAAAGACAACAAACAACAACTCCATGCAAGCTTCACATTTTAATCAACCTTATCATACAAGAATCATGGAATCTGATCTACTTGCACTTCTTCTTCTTCCTCTACTGCTACTAGCTGGGGATTCACCTCAGCTTCTCTTAAAACATGTTAAATGAGGAGTGAGCAACAATGTTGCCCAGCGAGGGAGATGATGCAGCATACCGGGGAATGCAATATGATATGCAATCACAGAAAGCCATAATTATAACATAAAATAACAAGATCAAATAGTCAAGTAATTAACCACATTTAAAAAGGATACGGTTCCACTTTAAGTCTTCAATCTCGTACCACGAGCCATGAACTTCACGTAAGTGCCGGCAAACCCTTACTCCTCCAAATTGAGATATTCCAGATGTATCCCGATCCTATGACCCTTTCTCCTGAGGTAGGTCCATATGTCCAGCAGATGAACCACGCCTCTGGGGTAGTGGAGTATATTCATTTAGAAAGGGAATAGGCACCATAGTAGTCGAGGGAGCACGGCAAGCACGACGCCGCCCTTGTTTCTCGACGCTACCATGTTCGAAAAGGTTGCGCAACCCCGAAACCAAACCACAAGATTCAAGAACAACGAATAACAAGTAAGAGGGTCAACAAAGTAAGCTGTCCTCGCATTTAATTGTAATATAAGCCAACATATACACGAGATAGCGTTATAGTCTCAAAAGAGGCGAACAGCATAACTTTCCCACAATCAACTCAAATAGTTCAATTACACTTTAGATAATCATATAAGTACATGATAACATATCTACAAGCACTAGAAGCATCAAAATAGCCAAATACTATTTTGTCCATTTCTTTAGCCAAGCTTTTCTTCTCCTATGCACATTTCAAAGTTACAAAATCACATCCCAATAATACTACATTCCTAATTTAGCCAAAAGACACCTATCAAGATCATGAAAACCCGTTTTAGAAGTAAAAGCTCGGGAAGGCCCCGAGTGGGTTTTAACTACAACTACCCTATCTGAACCCCAATTTCACGCAACGAAAGCACCAAAGGTGCTTTATGCCCCAAGGATACCTAATCCAAAGTCCAAACGAGCCCGAATTATCTCTCGTGGAAAACCCCCTTTTTTAAAGATAGCAATTTTTGCATTTTAACTCATTTTCGAGCAATCTAACTACGTGTAAGGTTTTAACTAGTTCCAATAAAGTTTAAAGCACCTAAATGAGGGATCAATTCGATCTAATTAGCAAAATTTATCAAAACCCTAAGTTGAGGCACTATTCATCATCTTCTTCAGGTGATTCAAGCTTCTAGCCATGAAAGATGTTATCTAGCAACAAAAGATAGTTCTATAGTCTCTAATGATCATATAACAAGCATCCAAGACAAGCTATATAGCTATATTCAACAATATAAGAATTCAACATATATACAATCAACTTGAAACTCAAGAAAATATGCAACTCCCTCACATGTATGAAGATTTGAAGGCTTGAAGTGCTTAGAACCACTTGAAATTAGTTGTAGAGTGCTTGAGCAAGACCAATTCACCAAGATTGAAAGCAAAGTCCTTTATCTTCCTTGCTTAGGGCTGACGGGTAGGGGGTATTTTTGCAATTTTTCATATGTTTTTCTTGAGTAATATGCATATATGGTGTTGTATTGTGTAAATATATGTATAAATTATGTTTTATTAAGTCAAATGTTAACAAAAGTCTTGGTCAAATGGCCTTAATTCCAATTGTAATTTAGCTTATGCAAAACTATTATTTTTACATACGTAACACTATTCAAACGAAGCAAAAACTATTTTTCAAACGTGCACTCCCGACTCCTAAAGCTCGAAACTACCATAACCTAACTCCTTTTATATGCCATGTGACCTAGGAAAAATATTAAATCGAACATTTGAAACAATCCAATTTCTTATGAATAGTGCCTAATAGTAACACAATAAAAAAGACAAGAAATGCACATAAAATGCACGAGTAATTATGCAATAGTTATTTCAAAATGTGTGATGAAATTCTCGGGCGTCACAATCACTATCTGTAAGGCCAAACAGATCTGACTTTTGTCCATTCTTGTAGAGCAGCCCAAACTCCTTAGTACCTTCCAAGTACTGGAAAATCTTTTTTGCAGGCAAGAGATGAATCTCTGTAGGATATTCCATGTACCTCCTAATCACACTTACAACATGCATTATATCAAGTCTTGTTGTTGTCAAATACATTAAACTCCCCACTATTTGTTTGTAAAGAGTGTCGTCAACCTTCTTTCTTCCATTATCTTTGTTTAGTTTCACACCAAACTCAGATGAAGTATTTACAGGATTACAATCCTTCATCTGAAACCTGTCCAAGATTTCTCGCACATACTTCTTTTGAGAAATAAAAATTCCAACAGAGGACTGCACCACTTCAATGCCAAAAGTAATACATCATACCAAGATCAGACATCTCAAATTCAGCCATCATGGATTTCTTAAAACTTCCAAACATGGTTGTATTATTTCCAGTGTAGATTAATCATCCACGTATAAGCAAACAATGAGCATTTTCCCTTCATCTTCAATCTTTATGAAAAATGTATGTTCATAAGGACATTTTTTAAATCCTTCCTTCCAAAAATAAGTTTTTATATGATTATATTAAGCTCATGAAGCTTGTTTTAATCCATATAGAGCTTTCTTTAACTTAGATACTTTATGCTCATTGCCAAGTTTCACATACCTAGGAGGTTGATCGATAAATACCTCTTCTTTTAAATCTCCATGGAAGAATGTTGATTTCACATCTAACTGGAAGATAGGCCATAAGTTTTGAGCTGCCATAACAATCACCAATCTGATTGTGTCATACCTTGCAACCGGAGCAAAGACGTTTTTATAATCAACACCAAACTCATGCTTGTAGCCCTTAGCCACCAAGCGTGTCTTATGCTTGTCAACCTCACCATTTTCCTTCAGCTTTGTCTTGTAAACCCACTTTACACCAATTGTCGTCTGCCCTTTTGGAAGATCGCATAGCTCTCATGTATCATTTCTTTCAATGGCTATAATTTCAGCATCCATAGCCTTTCTCCATTTTGTTTCTTTGACAGCCACTTCAAAAATGGTAGGATCACAATCTGAAAACATAGCAAAATGTGTAAGTGGGTCATCACCTTGGTCAACTCCAGTTACCTCATAATTAGTCATCCATGTTGGTCTTCTTCGAACACGTTGAGGCCTTTGTGATTCAGCTGCAAGTGGGCTTTGATCAGCTATTGGAATATTTTGAGTGACTTTCTCTTCTTGCTTATTCTCCATAGGCTGTTTCCCTTTCTCATCATTATCAAAATCTGCCATAATATTTTCTTTAACACCATTTTGATTCCATGACCAAGTGTCTTTTTCATCAAATATCACATCACGACTAATAACAATTTTCATGGTACTAGGATTGTATAGCTTATAAGCTTTTGACTTATGAGTAACAGCTAAAAAAATACATTTTTTCCCTTGGTTATCTAGCTTCCTCCTCTTCTCATCTGGAATATGGGCATAGGCAATATACCCAAAAATTCAAAAATGATCTACAATAGGTTCCATTCCGCTCCATGCTTCATTTGGTGTCATATTTTAAACAAGTGTGGGACTCTTGTTCAACATATGAATGTTCGAATTAACTGCTTCAGGCCAGAAATTTTTTGGAATGCCACTTCTTGTCAAAAGGCTTCGCACCATATTCATAATAGTGTGGTTATTCCTCTCACATACATCATTCAATTGGGGTGTATAAGTTGTTATAAGTTGTCTCTTGATTCCATGGTTCTTACAAAAAATTACAAATTAATGTGAGTTATATTCTCCATCGCGATCCGTGCAAAGAACCTTTATTGGGTTGCCAATTTCTTTGTCAACAAGCGCTTTATAGCTTTTAGAAGCTACAGTGGCTTCAGATTTTTCTTGCAAAGAGTAAACCCATATCTTACGACTATAATCATCAATGAAGGTAATTATATATCTTTTACTTCCATTAGAATGTGGTGTTATTGGCCCGCAAATGTCGGAATGAACAAGCTCCAATGCTGTCTTCGCTCTCCAAGATTTTCTTTGTGGGAATTGATTACGGTGTTGTTTGCTAACAACACATTCTTCACAAACTTGAGAAGGAGCTCCAATTTGAGGAAGACCTGTCACCATGTTCTTCTGTTGTAGTGTTTTCAATCCGCCAAAATTCAGATGCCCATAACGAAAGTGCCATAGCCACGCCTTATCTTTCAATTTTGCTGAGAAGCATGAATGAGCTGTATTGTGGATATAAAGTGTGAAGCCCCGCACGAAATATCATATGCATATCATATCATTAAATATGTGTTTATATTGCTTTACGTGCATTTGAGTAATTTTATACGCATTTGCATCGTTTTATGCATACTAGTATCATTTTACGTGTATTTGCGTTGTTTGACGTGCATTTACGTGACTTAATTGTAATAATTAAAATTTTACTACACTACAATAGCTAACCAAATTAGTTAGAAACTAGCAAGGTGGCAAACTAGTAGAATGCATTTAGTTAAATGGGCAACTTGGTCATTTGGCCCTTCTAAATATCTCCCACATACCCCAATTAAAACAAAAACACACACAACACAACACCATACACACATATACACGACTCAAACACACACACACACACACATCAGATTACACACACAACACACACTAAACCATACGACCCAAGAAGAGAAAGAAGAAAAAGAAGAAAAAAGAAGGAATGATGAGAAGAATCAAAGTATTTTCAAGCCTTGTTCTTGCTCTTACAAGCTTTGTCTTTCATTTGTTGTTTCGTTAGAGGTGATGGATTTTCTCCAAAGTTTTCTTAAAGCTCATCCAAGGTTATACAATGTATATTCGTTGGTTCTTCTTGCTTGTGATGCATTAACTAAGAGTTTGATGTACAATTTGTGTATATTAAGTTGTTGAGCTAAGGTGTTATCTTGTTCATTAGCATTTGATGATTTTGATGAGTTGAAGAAGTTGAAACATGAGTTAAATGGTGTTTTATACATGTGTTTGATGGATTAAGTTGCTTATAATGAATAAAAATGGGAAGTTAAGAACATTAGGGCTTCGATAGTATCTTGAGTGTTATTTGATCTATTGGTTGATTCATGAGTAATATAGCATGATTCTTGAGTTTGTTTATGTGCTTAGCAATGCCATTTGATTGTATAACATATTTGGCTAATGTTTGGAACAAAACTACAAGTTTAAGAGCAAAAATGCCATGTTGTTGTTTGTTCTCAGACCTCCATCCGGAAGAGTTGATCCGGTCAAGTTACTCGTCCGGATGCTCACTGCCACTCATCCGAAAAAGTAGATCCGATCATGTTACTCGACCGGATTTTTGACAGATTTGGGCAATGATTTTTCGGAGGCCATATCTCATTCGTTTCAACTCCGAATTGAGATCCGTTTGATTCTAGAACTATCTACATTCGATAAGCTTCGATTCTATACCAAAATCAGGTTATTTGGAGCTCGGAAAAATAAAGAAATTAATTGTATAAGTTAGGCTAATGCGGAAACATTGAAGTTGTTTGGTCGTATCCAATGGTTGTTAGTGGTAGAAGTTATTGTTTAAATGACCAACTTGCAAATTCTTGTTATTATGTGCTAATACTAAAGGAGCTTACATGAAAGATATTATAATTGTTTACATGTTTATACATTGGAATATATTCAAGGTTATGTATTTGCACATGAATGCATGATATTTTATATGATCAAATATTTGAAATGCTTGTATATGATTATATGAACGGAGGCAACCTACTTTGTTGCCCTCCAAATGTGTTGTGTTGATATCCGCTTCTTGTTATCGCGCGTTGCCATATGATACCATTCTTGCTTGGGCCTTATCCTTGGGAAGTTTGGGTTGTATGCTTATCTACGCGTGTGTTATTACATTCCGTATAGTTGGTTTCCACGTGTTATTCAAATGCTTGTTATTACATGAAACTCTTGTTTGCTATGAACTTGTGTGCACGACATGGTTTTTCAAATGATTTCGAAATGGTAAATTGCTTGCGAAAATTCCCGTTCCCATTATCCCTCGCTGAGCTAGTTGTAGCTCACCCTTTTTCATAACATCTCAGGTACCGTTGAGCCTGCTTGTTGATGGAAGCCCCGTTAACGTGGTGATTTGGATTTTCTACCTTCGTGCTCTACTTGCTCGCTCATGGAGAATATTTTGTATATTTCACAATCTTGTTATCTTGTTTATCCTTTTGGATTAGAATTTGTATAGTTAATTGATTTATGACTCTTGGGGACTTAGTTGTACTAGAGGGATTTCAAGTTGTAATTTAATGGATACGGGTTTGTAATTATGTATTTGGAGTATGATTTTAACTTTTAATGGTGAAGTTTGTATAACAAGTATTGTTGAATTTATATAACTTTTATACCTTGAATTTTAGTATTGGGTTCTTTTGTATAAGGTTGAATTCTTTTATGGCTATTAGTGCCCGAGCTACTATCTTGTGTCTTAGCGGACTTAGGCGGAGTGATCTTCCTAAGCTCATGGCATCACGATCCCAAGATGTTGAGGTAAATACAAGTTTGAACTTTATTCCACTTTCGTGGTGTTAGGGTACATACATTAGCGTTTGAAAATTAGGGTCGTGACATAAAGTAGGAACATACGATTTGCCATCATGTTAACTTGAGCAAGTAAGCCTAACTTTGCATCTTGAATTTGGCGTACTCCATCTTTGATAAAAATCTTGTATCCTTTTTCTTGTAACTGACCTACACTAATCAAGTTGGTCTTTAAATTTGGCATAAAAAGAACATTAGCGATAGTGTGGGTGGAATTTCCTTTCGTTTGGATTGTTACATTTCCTTTTCCCATAATAGAAATTTTGGAGTTGTCACTAAACTTAACAGAGCTGCGAAAGGATTCATCCAAGACAGAGAATGCTTTCTCCTCTCCACACATGTGGCTAGTGCAGCCTATAACGCCCCAAGCAATACAACACCACAAAACATGGGCCCGGGCGTGCAGACACGAGGTACAGCGCTACTATGCATGTATTGTCCGCGTTGTGGAACTCCACTCACGGTTTTGTCACTTCCCAGCCTTTGACTGAAAAACGCGTGTGCACGAAAATTAGAGAACCCTCTATATATTCAATAGCCCAGCATCCAGGCCTTCCGATGTGGGATATTACATCCGCCCCCCCTTGGGGACCTAGCGTCCTCGTTGGCACAACAAAAGGTAGGCTCGGAAACTACTTTATAACGCCCCAAGCAATACAACACCCCGGAACATGGGTCCGGGCGTGCAAACACGAGGTACAGCGCTACTATGCACGTATTGTCCGCTTTGTGGAACCCCACTCACGGTTTTGTCGCTTCCCA
This sequence comes from Ehretia macrophylla, assembly GCA_037974665.1. Lineage (NCBI taxonomy): Eukaryota > Viridiplantae > Streptophyta > Magnoliopsida > Boraginales > Ehretiaceae > Ehretia > Ehretia macrophylla. The sequence goes on along the minus strand of CM075764.1, from coordinate 7,154,251 downwards.
GCCTTTGACTGAAAAACGCGCGTGCACGAATATTAGAGAACCCTCTATATATTCAATAGCCCAGCATCCAGGCCTTTCGATGTGGGATATTACACAGCCAGTGTCTAAATACCATATGTTTTGTTGAGTTTCTTCCTGTTAGAGTTTATGCAGTATAAGTATAGATTAATTTCAAAGCAATATGACTAATTTGCTCAATCGACAGAGTCATGTGGTGAATATGAAAAACTAATACAATTACTTGGTGTAAAGTGAATTTGTTACAAGTGATGTTACAATATTAACTAAAACATTGCTTCTTTCACAGTTCACTAACAGTTTGTTTCTCTAATTAACGAGTTGCTTCACTTAATGTTCCAACATGATCAGAGACAGTAAACAGCAACGGAAATAATAAAGTTATAACAAAAAATAAGAACACCAAGATTTAACGTGGTTCAACTGTGTAGTCTACGTTCAGGGGACCAACTCCTGGTCCAACAAACCAATGCATTAAGAAATAACAAGTTACAATATCAATGGACTTACACAAGTAAAGACTCCGTCTTGACCTTTGACGCATTGATGAAGAACTCCTTAATGAACTTCAGTTTGGCGAGCTCCCATCGACTTGCAACGTTCTCTCCCGAGAACTACACTTTCTTCTTCCAAAGAATGAACAAAAACAACGACAGTGAATAACTCTTTCAATGCCTAAAACAACTCACTCATGTCTCACTATCAAACATAAAGTTGCAACACTAGAACAATTAAGAACTTGAACACAGATCGTGTTGCAACATGACACGGAACAATAGATAGTAATCTCTCTTATTTTGCTGCAGCTCAGTTTCGTTTATTCATTTGCTGAGACCTCCACATCTACATATACTTGATTACTGTGGTCACCATCGCTTGGGTTCCAAGAAATCCTATTGTTCCTTTCCTTAAGAGTGGACAATTAATGCAATTTCTTAATCATCACAAAGCTCCTTCTTTTATGGTAAGTTTACCATAATATGTTTCCTACACAATTCAAAATGTAAAAACACAAGTATGGCAATAACATAAGTTTTGTAAAAACATAGCCAATCAATTTCCAATCAAATTAATTGTCTTAACAATCTCCAATCAACTTAATTGTCTTAACAATCTCCAATTAATTTAATTGCCTTAACAATCTCCCCATTTGGCTTTGTTTTGGCAAAACCCTGATATCACAGTCAATATAACCTCCTACTGCCCAAGTGCAAAAAGGCAGGTGCAACAAATGCAGATTATGTTGCAACATTCAATAGAACAGTAGTATTAGAGCAACACAAATAGGAGAGTATCAGAGCAATGATCAACTTGTTGCAACATGCAGTGGAACACAGATAGAAATGTATCAGAGTAGAAAAAATAGTGCTCCTGCAAAAGATAGCAATCATGTTGCAACAGATACTAAAACACACAAGCAAATCAGTAGCAGTACAACATACTCTCCCTTTTTGCCAAACCAAAGGCAAAGAAGCAGAGGCAAAGTATCACAGCAATAAAGCTAGCAAAATAAAGTGATCAGTAACAGTAGCAGAGTAGTAGAGACATAAAAAAGAAATTATTCAGCAACACATATAAGGTTGTATCAGAGCAAAGATGGTCATGTTGCAACAGCCAGTATAGCATTATGGAAATACAGATAAGAAAGTATCAGAGCAACAAAGATAATGACCTTGCAAAATATAGTAACCCAAAGATGATAACCCTATTGTAACAATCAGTAAAACATCACATACAACAATCAAACTTAATAGCAGCAACAATCTAAGCAACAATCAAACTTAATACCACAAAAATTGATAGCAGCAACAGACATTACAAGTAGCAATAGTAAAAAATTAGTAAACATTAAAACCAACAAAGTTTAAAAGCAACAGAGTAATTCTCCCCCTAAATGTTGACCTTGTGGGAGCCCTAAAGAAATGTCTTAGAGAAAAACAAGAGAAAGAAACAGAATAAGAATGAAAAGACAAACAAAAATTGCTAAAAAATTGTGTCCTAATTGCCATCATGAGTCAACTTGGGCAACTATCAATCCCACGATCTTGGGAATTTCAAAACCTACACAAATAGAGTAATTGTCAATTTGAGAATATCCAAAATTCTCGCTCAAACACTTGCCTTTCTAACCATTGATGTATTGCACAATGAAGTTGTAACATATTGATATAGGATATAAATAGTTATCCAAAAATAATTTAGAATCGATGTTGCAATAATCTTTTCCACAGTACCTCCAATTTGTTCAAAATCCCAGAGATTTCACCCTTCTTTTTTTGTTGTTTTTTTTAAAAAAAAATTAAAACAGATTTAAAATGCATGATATGTTTAGGAAGCATGAAGTCACTCAAGAAAGTTATTCATTAATACTCAATTCAGTCAGGGATTTAATTAATGAACCATTTGTGTGTGTGTACAAAATTGAATTCGGAAACAGATAGCTTTCACCATCAAACCTGCAAGGTGTAGGGACTCTCCTAATCAGCTCAAACATACCTGATCGTCTATTCATCTCGCAAGAAAAACATAAATTTCTTCTTGTTTTAGCTCATGTTGTAACTGGGCTCTTGTACACAATATTTCTTTTCACATGTATTTTTTTCTTTGCTGTTTCAGCTCATGTTACAACTGGTAGCTTTTACACTAATTCTTTTTATTTTGGATTAGGTAGCTTTTTCCAATGCTTGACAACAACATCATTTCCTGCCTATTTTTTTATCTCAAGGATGAATAGAATACAGGAATGGATTTAGAGAGACTTCTCCCTTTATCTCTAGTCATCAAAAAGTTCAAGCTCCTGCACTTGCAGACCATCAAGATTAGTTTTCTCAATTCAGTATTCAAAGTGTACAAAGAGATATGGTTCACAAATTAAATCATCAGTTGAATTGACTATCAGACTTTCAGATTTCTCAAGCTTCTTTCAAGCTCATGTTCCTCTCCGTGATGCAACATTATAGACTACAAATTCCTAAAGTTTTTCTCAAGGTTTCAAATCTCAAAGGATCTAGAGCTGTAATGAAGATATCTGCCGATTGTCTTTCTGTTGAAACATGTTCTAAAACAATGGTTCTGGTTTCAACAAGTTCATGAATAAACTGATTTAATTCCTTATGCACGACATTTATCCAAAATTCATCCTCTAATGCATCTTTCACATTTTTGGGTTCTAAGGGAGAAGTGTATCACATATACCTTACCATGCCCTTACAGTTCAGCTTGGGTTTACCTCTAGTTCGGATTTCATCATGTATTGATCCAATCACATCCTCTGCAACATGATTTCAGTAAACTTGAGGCATTTCAGCTTGAATTTTCTTAGGGCTAACTTCTGTTGTTTTACTGCTTGTTGTAACATCGCATGAACCAATGTCTTTCTGCTCAGTTTCTGTTTCTGGCGTTGCAACAGTATCTGTCATAGCAAATCTCTTCGTTTGTTCTTCATTCGGTGTTGCAACACCGTCTGCAACATCAGTATTCATCTTATTGGTGTTTCTTTCTTCTACCGATTCTCCAAATGTAACTTGCCCTTCATCACATTTTTTGAAGTTGCTTACAACTTCACGCATACATGTCATGTGTTTAAAGCATCCACTATCAATATACCAAGAGTTAGCAGCACAGACCTGTGTAGAAGTATAAGCACCAAAACAAGTTAAATTAGATTTCTTCACCCAAAGATGTCTCACTTGGTGTTGCAACAGTGCCTGAGATGATATATCCAGGGAATTAAGAAACTTACATTTTCTTAGCATATTATGATACTTGAAACACCTAGGTCTGATGTGTCCAGGTGTGTAGCAGTAATAACAAATAGGAACAAACATGTTTCTTCTCTTTCTTTGTTTCTTCTGTGCTGTTGCAGTATGTGTTGCAACATTTGTGACTGAGATTTTTCTTCTGTCATTCTGTAATGTTTTAGCATCATGCTCCAATTTAGGTTCTCTTGAACTTTTGACAAAGACGGTCTTTCCAGATGATTCACCTCCATAGTAACCAAGTCTCGCATGGTCACTGCTTGGTTTCTAAATGGATAACATATGGTAAAGTTTTTTAGCCTTGGAGTTTAGCATTTTCACATTACAATGCATCTGTTTCAATTCATGTTGCAGCATCTGAACTTCCTGCAGTTTTTTGTCAGCAAGCTTTTCTAGTTCTGATTTTTGTTTTTCCAATTCCAGAATCCTCAATTCCAATCCTTAGTTTTTCTTGCATACGATCACCCATTTTTCATTCATATCTTTGTATGTTTTCATGATTTCTTGGTCATCCAAGTCACCATTACTTTCTGACTCAGTACAATCAGTTTCACTCAATTCATCCTCTGTTTCACTTATTATTGCAACAGCTGCAACACTTTCTACTTTGTTTAGTCTGGTTTCCTGCTGGACTGTTGCAACATTGAATGCAACAAAGTTACTGATGACTCTTCATCAATTTACGTCCATTCTTCTGACTCCTCATTACTCCAGGCAATATTTTTCTTTTTCTTTTTCTTCAAGGTGTTTGCACATTCAGATTGAATATGACCAAATCCCTCACATTCTCGACATTGTACACCTTTACCTTTTTTGTATTCATTAGTGGGTTTAAAGCTTTGTTTCTTGAATGAGTCAGACCATGTTACAACTTGAGACTTCTTTTCAAAGTTTGATTGTCTAAAGCCACTTCTTCGTTTGTCCCACTTCTTTAAAACTTTGTTGAAATTTTCAGTAAGCATGACTAAGGATTCAGAGATTTCAGTACCCTCATCCTTCGAAGAATTTGAAGCCCCTAACCTTTTAGCACGCAGAGCAATGCCTTTTTCCTTATTCTTCTGCTTAAATTTCATCTTGAAAGTTTGAAGTGACCCCATCAATTCATCAATCTTGAGTTCATCAATATTCTTGGATTCTTCTATGGCGGCAACTTTGATTCCAAATATGTCCAAAGGGGAGCGCAGGGTTTTCCTTACAAGCTTAGAGTCAGGATATTTTTCTCCTAAGGGAAATGCCTTATTAGCAATGTCACACAACTTGGCATTGAAATCTGCAATTGTTTCATCCTTATGCATCCTCAGTTCTTCAAATCTGGTAGCAAGCATTTGCAATTTGGATCTCCTCACTGATGATGTACCTTCATATGCAGTTTGCAATATATCCCAAGCTTCCTTAACAGATTCACAGGTCGAGATTAACTTGAATTGATTCAAGTCAACAACATTGAATATTGTGTTCAATGCCTTCAAGTTCTAGTTTGCCAACTGATCTTCATCCTTGGTTCATGTTGTTTCAAGTTTTGTTGTAACATTGCCCTGAGCATCCGTAGTGGTAGGGGTTGTCTAACCTGTTAAAATCACTTTCCAAGCCTTTTCATCAATTGACTTGATGAATGCCCTCTAATATGAATAATTTGCACTATCCAACAGCGGTGGTTTAGTGATTGAGCCTCCATCACACAAAGTGTCCATACCTATTTCTGCAAGACAACAACACAAAATTCCCAAGGATCTAACCGAATTAGTTCGTAACCTGCTCTCTGATACCACTTGTTAGAGTTTATGCAATATAAGTATGGATTAATTTCAAAGCAATATGACTAATTTGTTCAATCGACGGAGTTCTGTGGTGAATATGAAAAACTGATGCATTACTTGGTGTAAAATGAATCTGTTAAAAGTGATGTTGTAACACTAACTGAAACATTGTTTCTTTCACAGTTCATTAACAATCTGTTTTTCTAATAAACGAGTTGTTTCACTTAATGTTTCAACATGATCAGAGACAGTAAACAACAGTGAAAATAATAAAGTTGTAACAGAAAATAAGAATACCAAGATTTAACGTAGTTCAACCATGCGGTCTACGTCCACAGGACCAACCCCTGGTCCAACAAACCAATTCATTAAGAAATAACAAGTTACAACATCAATGGACTTACACAAATAAAGACTTCCCTTGACCTTTGACGCCTTTGTAACGGCCCCAACTACCTAACCCTTCTCAGGTTCAGGTGGAAGATCTGAGTAAGCAAAACTATTAGCATAAGACATGTAAACTAAGATGTTATTTATATTATAAAGCTTTTCTTGATACAACTAGGGCTACATCCTTCTGACTTCCAGACCTTACAAACGGAAAAATGAGTCTAGAAATCCATCATACCTACTCATATTTATAATCGTAGTACATAGCATAGATAGTCATACACGGGCCAAAGCCTATATCTATTAATACATTGTTAACTATCACATCATAGACTAAGTGATGAGGAACATCAAGATCCACAGAATCTTTGTCAAAGAGGTAGTGGCGATGTACTATAACGTCAACACTCCTAGGTATAAGGTGGTCCAGGTTGCCTAACAAACAAATCAGACACATCTTCGCTAGCTGGTACTATGGTCTCCTCAGTTTTACTTGTAATGGGGGGAAGAAAAGGGTTGTGAGCTCAAAAGAACTCAGTGCGGAGAAGTCACCGGGGTGGTTTTGAAAACATTTTCGAGCTTTTGAAAACCATGATGCAATACATTAAGTATAACAATAAATGAGTAACAATTACAAATCACGTTGCAAATGATTCAATTTGACTTCTTTTCTTGAGGTGGCCAGCCGAGTCATGATCACAATTTCTCATCTCTCCCAATAGAGTACTCCGGATTGTACCAGAAATCTACGACCCAACTCTCTGAGGGTGGATTGGCAAGCGAGATAGAGAATATGACTATGATAGACACGGGAGCACTGGCAAGCCCTATGCCGCCCGACGTTCGTGCAAGCTATTGTGCCTGAGGTTGCAACCCCCAATTTTAAGAGCACACAAGCATGCACAAATAGTCATAGAACACACAATAGATGGTATGGGGATCAACAAAAGAGGTTGTCCCGGACAAGTAATAATCATTTTCTGGCAATTTGTAAAGTAGATCGTCTAATTATACTCATTGTTGTCAATTAAAATGTCTAGATACATATACTATCTTTGTAACGTCGATATTACATTTCAACTCATTGTTGTCACTAAAATGTTTAATTATTTCTGTAACTATTTGAGGCAAGTAGATAGTTTAAACAAAGTAGAAAATCTTAAAACCCTAGTCATTCAGTTATTTGAGTATCCTTAAAGATAAGTGCGACATGAAACTACAACTGGCAGTCCTAGTTTGTGAAGTGGAATAATAGTCCTACCAGGTCTTTAGGTATAGTTGTTCTTTACTTGGTTAAGTCAAAGGTTTAATGATAGTTGAAAATAGTTGCAGCTATTGTTAAGTTATTTTAACCTATAATTATGTCTTATAAACCTTATATTTAAATCCCTTAGATGTAGTCATCTTTTAAAATAAAGTTGATTCTATGGCAGTTAAGTGGTAAACCTATTTGTTGGTAGTAATGGATGTTCTAACAGTACCTGGATACAACATTAATTCCTACTTTGTTTATTTAACCTGTTAAAAATTTACATGGCAAGTGTTTATATAACAAGCAACTCATTATGAAATTTATATATATGAACAAAATCTTACTTATTTCTCATGTAAAACTAATGTCCAAGATATATAACAAATATACATCTTAAATATATACTACTCATGCACAAAACGAACCAGCAATGCTTTTCGAAAGAAAACAGACACTTTCACACAATTATTTCTACACATAAAGTTATATAATAAAAGAGCTACCATGCATTTTAAAATTGAAACCCGCACTTCACTTAACTTGCACAACTAAGCCCTACTTGCCATTGATTCATTTATGCAGCTTACGAAATAAAAGATTATCAGTACATTTAAAGAGGAACCCGTACGTTCTCCTCATGTCACGCCTGTTTCTCATCTAAGCTAACTTAATCTAGGCATAATTATAGTAAAAGAAGTCAGCCATGCAATTAAGAAAAAAAAACCCACATACCCATGTACTTGAGGCAATTAGGCAGGTTCATGTTATATGCTAAGCAAAGGACATTAGTCATGCATTTAAAAGAAAAGAAAAGAAAACCCGCACCTGTCTAGTGTTGATCGCGGCCTGCTCTTAAGATTAAAAAAATGTGAAAGCTTATAAGATTTTGTTGATTGGTGTGTGTTAAAACCAGATTCTTGGCAGCCCTTTTATAGGTGTCTCAATTCAATTTAATTGGCTCTGTAGATAGTGATTACAACTATGATGATAGCCTTACTGCGTGCCTTATTGTTAATGAGATAATTTCATGCAAGCTCTCAAATTTGGATAGCTACAAACCGCGAGAGCTGCCTGCATACACTCGTTGAGGAGCTGATTCCTAGTTTGTTTCATTTGCTGCTTGACAACAATAGTAATCTAACTATAGGTGATCATTAGCAATCCTAGGTAGCTTTGGTGATTCAATGCCTTCGCGCCCGACGATGAAGCATTGCTTTTAATTTAATCTGTTGCGTGTTACCTATAGAAGATTACTAGCATGCAAGACTACATGTGTTTATTTTGAGTAAAGCTAAGCTGCTCACTAGACAATGTTATCTTAACTATTTAATTTAGGTAATGATTGCAGCTACTAAACTTGGTATGCGGTGGAACTTTGGTTTTACCTAACAGGCTGGTCATTTTAGAAGCTTAGTTATGCAGCTCATTAGTCACGCATCACGATCCCTGGTGCAGCCACTGGTCGCGATGGTAAAGTCAATTGATTCGGGTGGTGCAAGTTTACTTATAATCCCTATTGCTCATGTTATTACAGCAACCAATCAAAGCTAATTAAGTCTAAACGACAGAGAATATGAGCAGCTATGTAGCGTGGGGTGGTGATAAAGACTAATATAAGTGTAGTTGTGCAATCAAATTAAATGGCTAAGTTTAATTAAACTTATTTAGCAAAATTTCCTTGGTTCAAGGCTGATCAGAACTAATTAAAACAATAAATCTTCCACTCAAGCTACGTCTACTTCATTATTTGTAATAACATTTTATTTTAATTAGTCTAGTTCTACTATTTATAATAACGAATCTTAAATTATTTCATTTAACAAAAGGTAAAAAAGCGTCCCTAGTTTATTTGAAATCTTTTAATGTACCTAGTCTGGATCTTCTAGTATTAATCCTAATATTCCTATTAGTTTCCACCGTGAAGTAGATAGACTAAATTTCCTATCCCATGAATTAACACCACTATTAAGCAGTTCAACCAAATTCCTATCTCATAGTAACTTAATAAAAGGTAACAAAGTGCTAGTTAATTAATCCTATAATACATCCACGTGCCCTAATCATTTCCTATAGGGTTAAGCCATTCAGCTAGCATCCTAATTTTCCTTTTCTTATCTCCCAAGCTAACTTAGGATAATTCTCACTATTTATATTCTAACATACCCTATCCACGCTTAACTACAAGGTTTCAGACCAATTAAATTTAACTAAGACCAGTTGAACTGTATAAGTCATTAATTTAAGTAGTAGGTAAGGTCTCAATTAAATAAATTAACAAACCCTAACTAAGTTCAATCAACTATAAGAATCGTTAAATCCCAACAGTAGGTATCATAAGATATGCGATTTACCACTAGTTTCCTTTAAATTGAAACGAATGTTTAGCTTGAAATGCTAATTTAATACATATTCTTAATAAAAACACTAAGCACATAAATAATACTTATTTCATATACTGGAATTCGGGTACGGGTCCTTACACCTTGATGAAGAACTCCTTAATGAATTTCGATTTGGCAACCTCCCCTTGACTTGCAACGTTCTCTCCCAAGAACTACACCTTCTTCTCCCGAAGAATGAACAAAAACAACGACAATGAATAACTTTTTCAATGCCTAAAACAACTCACTCATGTCTTACTGACAAACATAAAGTTGCAACACTAGAACAATTAAGAACTTGAACACAGATCGTGTTGCAACATGACACGGAACAATAGATAGTAATCTCTTTTATTTTGTTACATCTCAGTTCCGTTCACCCCTTTGCTGTGACCTCCACATCTATATATACTTGATTGTTATAGGTTATGGCTTGGGTTCCAAGAAATTCTATTGTTCATTTCCTTAAGAGTGGACAATTAATGCAATTCCTTAATCATTACAAAGCTCCTTCTTTTATGGTAAGTTACCATAATATGTTTCCTACACAATTCAAAAGGTAAAAACAAAAGTATGGCAATAACATAAGTTTTGCAAAAACATATCCAATCAATTTCCAATCAAATTAATTGCCTTAAAAATCTCCAATCAATTTAATTGTCTTAACTATCTCCAATTAATTTAATTGCCTTAACACTTCCTTCACATGACACACCATCAAAAGAGACACATCTTCTTCCTTTTCTGCAAAGTTAGTTTGGTCTCCACTTTGTTTATTCAAATTAGTTTGACATTCTAATTTATAATGGCCATACCTATGACATTTGTAACATTCAACGTTGGACTTGTCTGTTGACTTTGATCTATAAGTTGTTAAGTGGTGTTCTCCACGTCCTCTGCCTCTTCCTTGAAATTGACTATCTTGATAATGATGATTTTGTTGTTGGTTCCCATGATCATGATCATTGTTGTTTCTGCGTCCTCTACCTCGACGTATGCCTCTTCCTCATCCTCTATCAACTCTACTGGGTGTAGAGTGATTTTTTTATAAGGCCTTCAATGCTCGTTCCTCTTTATCTTGCTAGACAATTTTTTGCTCATGAACCAGCAAAGAACTCTACAACTCATCAATTGAAAGTGCTGTTGGAAAAATGATGTTTTGACATGCACATTCGACTTAATTTTAAGAGGGTACCACTTGTCTAAACAAGTGGGACTTGGTATGTGCGCATTTGTCTTTCCGAGAAGATAAATGTAGGATATTTACATGTCAAAAAATAAAAGGTGAAAGAGAAATTAGAGAAGAAAGTTTTGAGGATCTTTCTTATTTCTCTATGAGTTAAGCATACTTATTGCAAAAAAATATGTCAAGCTTTAAAAGCCAGGATTCAAATTGCATCAGGTGGTGTTGAATGCAATTATTATGGCATTTGAAGGCAGTGAACGTTTTTTGCATTGAAGCTGATGAATATTGGCATTGAAGGTGGCGAACGTTTCTTTTTCCTCAATTTATGAAGGATTTATGCAGCCAATAAATCTTTGCTAGGATTACATCTATACATAGAGAAGCTTAGCACAGAAGGAAATATAAGTCATTTGGCATAGCATTTCACTTTCATCATCATGTTGCAAATCATTGAGAGAGAATTATCACTGTCAAGTTCGTAAGCTTTCGTGTTTTGGAGTACTACCTACATGAAAGGTCAATCGTTGTATCCTGGGAGGTTTTCGTAACAAGCAAACGTTAGCACTTTTACATAGCGATAAAAACCTTAAGGACATCGAGCCAAGCTCAAACCTCGATTTTATTCGATTTGATATTCTGTTTCTATTTCACTTATTCTTATTTCCATCATAGTTTGATCAAGTTTTATTATCTTGTAATTTATTTTTCCTCATAAGTCTGTATTGGAATTAAATAATAATAGTATTATTTGTTATCAATGCGATGCTATTGATATATAGTTATTCATGCATGCACAACAGTTGAATAATAAAGGTTCAATTTCCATTCTTGAACGATTCGCGAATCTGCCTATCTTATAAGTGCATCAACATCATTAGCTTCTTCTATAGAACAAACAACAAAATTAAATTTTGGTGTCAAGGATCGAAGAATCTTCTCAACAATGAGAACATCCTCTGTCATGTCACCATGGATCTACATCTTGTTAATGATTGCCATCGTTCTTGAAAACTAGTCTGTAACTGACTCTTCTGACTTCATTCGAAGCATTTCGAACTCCGAACGAAGGGCTTGAAGCTACTGCCTCTTAGCCCTTGTTGTCCCTTGGTACTTCTTCTTCATGGAATCCTAAATATGCTTGGCGGTGTCCTTGCAAAGAACGGTTTCCAAGATTGACCGATCAATAGCTTGGAAGATATAATTCTTTGCTTTAAGATCCTTTAACTTTAGTCCTGCAAGCTCCGTCTTTTGCGCATCTATCAGCACAACACCTTCTGCTAGTTCTGCTTCTCCAAAAACAACAACCGTCCAATATTCTTTGGACCTCAAGAAGTTCTCCATGAGCGTACTCCAATAGTCATAGCGACCATCAAAGCGTGGAATAGTTGGTTGTACAAAACTTTCAAAAGCCATCAATTTCACTTTTACTCTCCTCGAAACCTGGTCTAGTACCACTGATAGAAACAATAAAATTTGATGTAAAAGTTGTACACATTAACAGTAGGAAGTAGAGGATATACTTTTCTGCATATTTCATTGATAAACGAACAACCTATAAATAAGGTAATACATAACTGAAAGCAGCATGAAAATATGCACTATCCCACTTTAAAAACAAACTCCTATCACTAGGTAAACAAACTCGCTAAAAACTAAGACAACCCACATGCAAATTATTAACTTTCATCAACACATATGGCTCCGCCTATGATTATTACATTCTTATTCTTCAATGATAAATATAACTGCAATTGGACTCCTAACATAGTAGTTGGCGGCAGAAGTCCATTTCACATATCCTTGAGAAAAGGTGAGGTTCTCTACAAGGGATGATGGACTAAATGTCACCTGATAAGTCAACTTCTGATTCAGCTTTGAGAAGACAAGAGTAGTAGGCTTAACCCTCACATCGACACCTTCTGGTGGAACAACTTCAACAATGTATGTGGAAATAGGATCACTAACATTAGTAATTATTCTTGTGTATGTCTGAGGAATTGATCCATTTCTAATAGAAAATGAAGGATAATTTAGTTATGCTTCTGGCATGCTTGTTTCTTCATAGCAATTTACCCTGCATTGTAAGAATATGCCAACTTGTCGATTTGTGTAATTCAATCCACACAAATAAGGCACGTAATCTTCTGGATTAACATCATAAATCAAGCCTGGATTATTTGTTCTTGATGGGTTGACATGACTAGCACCAATGGCAAAGATATTTGCCGGCTCAAGTTTCCATTCATCCTTAATGGGCTTGTTCCTAAGGTTCACTTGATCAGCAGTGGTCATGATTGCCGACTTAATGGCAGCAGGTGACCAATCAAGATGTGCACTTTTGAGCAATGCTACAACGCCACTTAAGTGGGGGCAAGACATTGAGGTACCGGAAAGGGTGTTGAAGTTGGCCTTTATATTGGTGTTGTTTTCCATAGAAAAAGGCCAAGCAACAAGAATGTTCACACCAAGGCCAATGATATCTGGTTTCAGAATTCCAGGACTTGTGTTAGAGTTTGTGACCCGAATTCTATTTGGCCCAACCCGAAAAGTTCGCAGTGCGACCCATTTGGTGAAAACTTATTTTTGGAGAAAAATTAGGGGTCTGTGGTGGTAGCGAAAGTCGAGGGCCGATAATGTATTTAGGTTTGTCAAGTAGGTTTTGGTAGCCAACTCTATTTGCTCACCTCTTGTACCAATTTTCGATATAGTGAATTTGCTCCTCCTCTGCCCGTGGTTTTTTCCGTCAAGGGTTTTCCACGTAAAATATGTGTGTCTCTTATTTTTCTTTTCGTTTTCTGTTGCTATTGTTTGTCATCTTTGATAACAAGTGGTATCAAGAGCATCCAGGTTTTGGTTTGCTCACTACAATGGCAACTATGAAGTATGATATTCCGCTGCTGGATCGCGACACTAGATTTTCGCTATGGCAGGTTAAGATGCGGGCTGTTCTTGCGCAGATGGAATTAGATGATGCGTTGTTGGGGTTTAATAAGATGCCCTCGTCTTGGACGCAGGAGGAAAAACAACGTAAGGATCGTAAAGCCTTATCTCATATTCAGCTTCATTTATCGAATCAAATTCTGCAGGATGTTATGAAGGAGAAAACTGCCGCTGCGTTATGGTTGAAATTGGAGCAATTGTGCATGACAAAAAGTCTAACTAGCAAATTGCATCTAAAGCAGCGACTATATTCTCATCGTATGTCTGAAGGTACGTCTTTGGCTGATCATTTAACTGTTTTTAAAGAAATCGTTGCTGATTTAGAAGCCATGGAGGTTAAGTATGATGAAGAGGATTTAGGGTTGATTTTATTATGTTCTATGCCTTCCTCATATTCTACTTTTAGAGATACAATTTTGTATAGTCGTGATACTCTTACTCTGGATGAGGTTTATGGTGCTTTGCTTTCTAAGGAGAAGATGAAACATCTTGTAGTCGGATCTGATACTCAAGCAGAAGGCCTTGTTGTTCGAGGTAGGTCACAGGAGAGAAATTATGGTGGTGATTGGAGCGGCAGATCAAAATCTAATAACAAGGACAAAGTATGTAAGTACTGCAAGAAGAAGGGACACATTAAATCTGAGTGTTATAAGTTACAAAATAAGAATAAGAGGGCTGCTGTTAATCAAAAGGGAAAACAACCAGAAAATTTCGGTCAGGCCAGTGTTGCAGAAGACAATTACAGTGATGGAGAGCTCCTTGTTATCTCTGAAAATGACTCTAAACCTGGTGAGGAGTGGATTCTAGATTCTGGTTGTACGTTTCATATATGTCCCAATCGGGACTGGTTTTCAACATATGAAACTATGTCTAAAGGCGTTGTGTTGATGGGTAATATTTCATCTTGTAAGATTGTAGGGATCGGAACAGTCAAAATTAAGATGTTTGATGGAGTTATCAGGACACTAGGGGATGTTAGACACGTCCCAGGTCTAAAGAGGAATCTTATCTCATTGAGTACCCTTGATTCGAAAAGGTACAAGTACACTACTGAAGGTGGAGTTCTGAAGGCTAGTAAAGATGCTCTCATTGTGATGAAAGGGCAGAGAAATTTTGCCAAGCTGTATGTCTTGCAGGGTTCTACTGTTACTGGTGATGCGACTGTTGCTACACCTTTTCTATCAGATGGTGATGTTACTAGACTCTGGCATATGCGTCTTGGTCATATGAGTGAAAATGGCATGGCTGAATTGAGCAGAAGATGACTTCTTGATGGTCAGAGTATTAGTAAATTGAAGTTTTGTGAGCATTGTATTTTTGGGAAGCAGAAGCGAGTCAGATTCACTAAAGGCATTCACAACACCAAGGGGATACTTGATTATATACATTCTGATCTCTGGGGAGCATCTAGAGTGCTTTCTAAAGGAGGTGCTAGTTATATGTTGAGTATTATTGATGATTTTTCCAGGAGACTTTGGGTATTCTTCTTGAAACAGAAGAGTGACGTCTTCACTACGTTCAAGGAGTGGAAAACTATGATTGAGAAACAAACCGGGAAGCAGATAAAACATATTCGCACCGATAATGGCTTGGAGTTTTGTTCTAACGAGTTTAATGCTCTATGTAAATCAGAAGGAATTGTGAGACATTTTACAGTTCGTCATACTCCGCAGCAAAATGGTGTAGCAGAGCGAATGAATAGAACTATAATGGAGAAAGTACGGTGTATGCTTTCTAATGCCAGTTTACCAAAGTCGTTCTGGGCTGAAGCGACTTCTACAGCTTGTTTTCTTATTAATCGGTCTCCCTCAACTGCTATTGACAAAAAGACTCCTCTAGAGGTATGGTCTAGTACTCCTGGTAATTACTCTGATTTGAAAATTTTTGGATGTCCTGTGTATGCTCATGTTGACAATGGAAAGCTAGAACCCAGATCTGTTAAGTGTGTTTTTCTAGGATATAAGTCTGGTGTTAAGGGATATAAGTTATGGTGTCCGGAAACCAGTAAGATCGTAATTAGTAGAGATGTTATGTTTGATGAAACTGCAATGCTGCGAGATTTGGCTATTAGTGACCCTTGTAATACAAATCAACAGAAATCAAGCACACAAGTAGAATTTCAGATTGGGTCAGGATCTCCATCAGAGTCTACATCTCAGTCTAGCTCAGAAATACATGATGATGCTATAACCAGATCACCACCTCCAGCACCGTAGTATTCTATTGCTAAAGATAGGCCCATAAGAGATATTAGACCTCCACAGAGGTATGCTGAGGCTAATTTGGTTGCTTATTCCTTAAATGTAGCAGAAGGTATTATTTCAAGTGAAGAACCTTCTACTTATTCAGAGGCAGTTAGTTGTGACGATTCTGGCAGGTGGATGATTGCTATGCAGGAAGAGATAGAGTCCCTTTATAAGAATGGCACATGGGAATTAGTGAGACTACCTAAGGGTAAGAAATCCGTTCGTTGCAAATGGGTGTTCAAAAGAAAGGAAGGAATACCAGGAGTTGAAGATGCCAGGTATAAGGCAAGACTTGTTGCCAAGGGTTATAGTCAAGTTCCAGGTGTTGACTTCACAGATGTGTTTTCTCCAGTTGTAAAGCATAGTTCAATTAGAGTTTTTCTTGGTATTGTGGCCATGTATGATTTTGAGCTTGAGCAGTTGGATGTGAAGACAGCATTTTTACATGGAGAACTTGAGGAGGACATCTACATGCAACAGCCAGAGGGTTTTGTAGTTTCAGGTAAAGAGGACTATGTGTGCCTGTTGAAGAAATCCCTTTATGGCCTCAAACAATCTCCCAGGCAGTGGTACAAGAGATTCGACTCATTTATGATCTCTCACAGTTTTAAGAGATGCAGTTATGATAGTTGTGTCTATTTTAGGAGGAGTGATGACGAGTCGTTTGTCTACTTACTCTTGTATATGGATGACATGTTGATAGCAGCCAAGGATAAGGGAGAAATAAGAAAGGTCAAAGCCCAGCTTACTAAAGAGTTTGAGATGATAGATTTAGGAGCAGCAAAGAAGATTCTTGGAATGGAGATTCTTAGAGATAGACAGGCAGGAAAATTGTACCTAAGTCAAAAAGGGTACATTGAGAAAGTTCTTTATAGATTCAATATGCAGAATGCCAAACCTGTTAGTACTCCACTAGTAGCCCATTTCAGGCTTTCGTCTGCTTTATCTCCTCAATCAGATGATGAGACTGAGTATATGTCTCGAGTGCCATATTCTAGTGCAGTGGGATCTCTCATGTATGCTATGGTTTGTTCACGTCCAGATTTATCATATGCTGTGAGTGCAGTTAGTAGATACATGGCGAACCCTGGTAAAGAACATTGGAAAGCAGTTCAGTGGATTTTCAGATACTTGCGCGGGTCTTCTAATGTTTGTTTGCAGTTTGGCAGAACTAGAGATGGAGTCATTGGTTATGTTGATTCTGATTTTGCTGGAGACCTAGATAAAAGAAGATCTCTCACGGGGTATGTGTTTACTATTGGTGGTTGTGCTGTCAGTTGGAAAGCTACATTGCAGACCACAGTTGCGTTGTCTACTACTGAGGCAGAGTACATGGCTATAACAGAGGCTTGTAAGGAAGCTATTTGGTTGAAAGGACTATTGGGTGAGCTTAATGATGGTTTGCAGATTACCACAATCTTTTGTGACAGTCAGAGTGCAATCTTCCTCACAAAAGATCAGATGTTTCACGAGAGAACAAAGCATATTGATGTACGGTATCATTTTGTGCGTGATGTCATTGCTCGTGGTGATGTTGTTGTCAGCAAAGTCAATACGCATGATAATCCAACTGATATGATGACAAAGTCACTTCCGATAGCCAAGTTTGAGCATTGCTTGGACTTGGTTAGTGTTTGTTGTTGAGTTATGCCCTTAGGGGCTTTTGTGGAAGAGGATGAGAGTTTTTTGTTGAAGATTGGAGTTTGTGTTTCATTCCTTGTATGGAATTCGTGTCAAGGTGGAGATTGTTAGAGTTTGTGACCCGAATTCTATTTGGCCCAACCCGAAAAGTTCGCGGTGCGACCCATTTGGTGAAAACTTATTTTTGGAGAAAAATTAGGGGTCTGTGGTGGTAGCGAAGGTCGAGGGCCGATAGGCCCGAGACCGAAGCCCACCACTGACCCCATTGGGGGTGTGGGGGCGGAGCCCCCGCGGTATGGATTTTTTGGGTTAA
Source organism: Ehretia macrophylla (assembly GCA_037974665.1). Taxonomy (NCBI): domain Eukaryota; kingdom Viridiplantae; phylum Streptophyta; class Magnoliopsida; order Boraginales; family Ehretiaceae; genus Ehretia; species Ehretia macrophylla. The sequence continues at coordinate 7,136,369 of CM075764.1, read as the reverse complement.
GGGTTTTATGTGTATGAGCCTATATATAGTAATGTATTTAGGTTTGCCAAGTAAGTTTTGGTAGCCAACTCTATTTGCTCACCTCTTGTACCAATTTTCGATATAGTGAATTTGCTCCTCCTCTGCCCGTGGTTTTTCCCGTCAAGGGTTTTTCACGTAAAATCTGTGTGTCTCTTATTTTTCTTTTCGTTTTCTGTTGCTATTGTTTGTCATCTTTGATAACAACTTGCAAAGCTGGGGCCTCTAGAAGAAAATAAAGATACAGCTGGAGCATGAACCTCTCCAATTACAGTTCCTTTATATATGATTGTAGCTATGGGTGGAGTCGTTGAATTTATTGTTGAATTTATATAGGCCACGATCTTTTGTCCATCTTCAAAACTGACATGTATAGCTGGAAGAACATGTGTTTCCGCGGCTGTGGTATAGCCCCTGGACTTAGTATTCATGATAATCATAGCAGCACCACCAGCATCCCTTACATTTTCTCCTTTTTCAATTTTTGTCAGGCCACCGCCTATCTCACACAACACGATCTTGCCTCTTACATCAGTGTTATTTAAAGAACTTTGTAAGCAAAAAGGGGCACTGATGTCACTTTCATTGATACCAGGATAAACCAGAAGCAACATTGTAGAAGATAAATTCGTATGCTGAAAGGCTGACTCGCCGTCGAGTTGCACATTATTTTTCCACAAGGCAGTTGCCTTTAATTTTCTATCTATGGTGCTTGCGCCAATAGTTAAAATCCAGGGGGCTTCATTAGATATAAATTCATTGAATGGGCCATAGTTGCTAGCAGAGTAGCTCACAAAAATTCCCCTTTCCACTGCACTATATGCACCAAGTGCAATATTGTCACTGTAAAAATTTTCAGAAAGTCCACCAAGGGAAAGCGAGAGCACGTCAACACCATCTTTAATAGCAGTATCCATTACAACTATTATAGCACTCTCAGAACAAAAGATGTCGCAGACTTTGTAAATGGCCAAGTGAGCTAGAGGTGCCACGCCAACTATAGTGCCATTAGCCAATCCAAACACATTTGTACCTTCAACGAAATTTTTAGCCGCAGTGCTTGCAATATGTGTTCCATGGCCGTCTTCATCTAGTGGCGTTCCATTTCCACTTAAAAAAGATCTTGCTTCAATTAGTTTGTTGTTGCATGCAGTAAAATTGAATTCACATATTCCCTTCCATTTTGCAAGCAGATGAGGCATTCTAGCATCGCTAAATAAGGGATGGTCTGAGAATATTCCAATGTCTATGACACCAATAATAACACCTTTACCGAAATTTGAATCTTTTCAGAAGCTAGAGTTCTGGTGCAACCCCAAGTAGTGAGGAGTATGGGTTGTGTGCAAAGGTAATACACTACAAGAAATTTCAGAAACGAAGACGGCTAATTTCTGTCTCCTTTTTGTCTTCAATGTAGAAAGAATATATAAATGAGACAAAAATGTGTCGTTGCCTTTCGAATTGTCTCCAATTTTAAATTTTGTCTCCATTTCGTTTCAAATGGAGATGAAATTCAAGATCGTCCCCATTTCATCGCAAATTATATTCGTCTTCATTCCATCTCCATAATAATCATCTCCGAGTCATCTCCAATTCAGTTCGTCTCCAATTCGTCTCCGATTCGTCTACGTGTCCAAATCGTCTACCCTATTGTGTCGTCTCCTTTTCGTCTTAGTTTTCACGTCGTCTGCTTTTCCACGTCATCTCCTTTTCGTCTCCGTTTCCACTTCGTCTCCTTTTCATCTCCGTGTCCATGTCGTCTCCGTTTCGTCTCCTTTTCCATGTCGTCTCATTTTTGTCTCATTTTTGACATCGTCTCCTTTTACACGTCGTCTCCATTTTGTCTCCTTTTCCACGTCGTCTTTTTTTGTCTCCTTTTCCATGTCGTCTCCTTTCCGTCTCTTTTTTGGATTTTTACAAGTCATCTCATTTCCATCGCTGTTTATGAATTTTTTTGAATTTCTTTTTTTTACAAAAATTTCAAAATCAACATGTTATACATTCCCAAATTTTTTCTGGCTTGACATACTAATTAAACAAAAATTAAATTAGCGTAATTAGATTGTTATGTCCACATTTTATGTTCGGAAGTTAAAGTACATACATCATAAAACATACTTTATGTTACATAATACGTTAATATAAAGTTTGGACAATTATCAGTCGGGTTGATCATTTATTCGATCACCAAGATTAGGTTGTCGTTGTGGAGGAGTATTGAACTGTTTCACGAGTTGCGCAATTTGGTCTTCAAGTCGTCAGAGATGTACATTATTGTCTTCCCTAAGTTTACGTATCTCCTCTACCTGGTCTTCTTTTAGTTTACGCACCACCTCGTCTGTCGCTTTGGCAACAGCTGCTTGGATATCTATATCTGTGATATGGCGTCTTGAAGACGGGACGCTGTGTGCGGATTCCACTGAAGCTTAAGAGCCTATCTCGTATACGTGGCCTTTGCTGCTCTTACAACAGCCTGGAGAAATAGGGCATCATGATCAACAGGCGTGCCCGTTGAACCTTCTTCTGACGCCTACTTTGCCTGCTCTACCAGCTCATTATACCTAGCCTGCAGTTTATCACAAAAAGGGAAAAAACATCAATTGTTTTGATAAGATTTAGAGGAATAAGGCAATGTGAAGCCCCAACTCGACCCCTCCTATAATCAAGTTAATACGCGACAGAATTTCAGCATTATAAAGGCTGTAATATGGTGACGCCCAAAAAAATTAAACCTGCACAACACTGCAAATATCCATATACAACCAAATCATCATTCAAAAACCAACCAACCACAACCAAAGCAACCACAGTTTAATCCGTCCGCCATAATACAACAACATTCTTGAAAATTTTTATACGCATAATCTAAAGGAATTCATAAGCCTAACCAACTATACAAAGCAAAAAGGCTTATGATATTTCATGGCAAGACAACTAACTTCAACAAAAAACTTAAATTTGATATATTTACATAAAAATCACCCAAAAGGCTTCAAAATCCAATGCCGAATAAAATTCCAGCCAACACTAACTGCTAAATTAAGCATTCCAATTACAATTCTAAGCCACTATGTGATGGTAGCATGACATAATAATGATGATGAACATCTTAGTTGACCTAGGATACAAGGTTTTCCATAATTTCAACCAAATAAGCCTTTAAACAACCTAAAATAGTCAGTATTCATGTAACGAAAGTTTCATCTCTTGTTGGTAGGCTATAAGTTCACCCTGTTTATTACCACGTGTTGATGGCTTGAATCTGTGATGACTACAATGGGGACAATTCTCCAAGCGACTTCTGTCTTTGTAGAATAACGTACATCCATTTATACAGACATCTATATTCTTATATCCCAACCCTAAAGGTTTTATTACCTTCTTGAATTGGTGCAAATTTTTCGGCATCTTATTGGTATTTGGCAACGTATCCCTGACTTCAGCAATGAGTCTATTGAAGCATTTTTTACTTATATTCTCTTCAAATTTGATATTCATATAACGACACACGGTAGATAACACAGTGCAATGTTCACATCCATCCCATAATGGCTCGTTAGCAGCCTCAACCAGATCAAAAAACTTTTGTGCATCAGCATTCGGTGCTTCACATGTTTTGTTATTATCCATGAAGAACTCCGGTCCAGCAACGTCAATTACCATTCTCATATAATTATTTAGTTCTGTCACCCCTGGACAATTCTCATCTATAACATTATGTTGAGACGGACCATGATAATTAGACACATGTTTCTCGTGTGCAATCCATTCATAATAATCTGGCATAAACCCCTTCTTAGAAAGATGGATCTTAACATCATCAGGTAGTCCAAATTTGTGATTTTTGCATTTGGCACATAGGCATCTTATTTTTTGACCATCCATGCAATACCTTTAACTACATGCGAACGCAACAAATCCACTTACATCGTTGATAAATTCATCTTTAAGCTGTCTATCGGGTGTTAGTATGTGGTCCATCCATGCATGAGATGACTCCATTTTATATTTTACTATAGTGAACCTAAGTTTTGGATAAGATTTTGGAGAATTGAAGGTGAAACAATATTAGGGTATTATTAGGTCACAATAGAATGATGCCAATGGACAATCAAATTAATAATGAACCATATTACAATATGAGCTTGGACTTGGGACTCCGTCAATGACAATCAAATTCCATTTAAAACAAGAATTGTGAAGTATCTTTACAAGAACGGGCAAATTATCTTGACCAAGAACTTCCTATGTAATAAAATGAATATTGTTGATATAAATAAATATATGTTCTATCAAAGTTAGAGGTTTGGCAAAGTTATAGACTTCCTTGACGAGCCTATTAATAGTTAGGACGTATTTGCCTTACACGGTACTTTCGTATTGATAATTCATATCCTTTCTCGTATCCTCTATAATATATTTGTTAGAATATCATTACTTCTTTAATTAATGGCACATGTCACCAACATAATACACAACACTAATAATAATTTGTATATTTAATTAGACTAGTCTTGTAACCTTTTTTATAAAACATTAAATATCAAAATATCAACATATCAACTAACTCAAATTTTCCAATTATTAAAATCAAACCATATTAAGGAAACTAAACAATTATAAAAAGGAAGTGTCATAAATGAAAACATATTCCCAAACATAATATTAACATCATTTATATAGAATAAGTAGCGTCATAATGTTATTAAACACATTAGAATACTAACATGAGACATATTACGGTTTGTCCAATAGCGAATTCCTCAAATTAATAAATATTAAAATAATTAATAAACAAACAAAACTTACACTTGAAAACAACATACAAAACTAAAATGCAATATATCACAACAACAAACAATGAAAAAAATAAAAAATAAAAAACTAAAAAAATAAATAAACGCAATCATCAATAAAGAACTAAAAATTATACAAAAAAAAAACAAAAAATAAAGAAATAAATAAAAACAGGAAAAAAATTAAATACTAAAATGCATAGTATGACAATAACAAATAATGAAAAAAGAAAAAATAACAAATAAAAATAAAAACAAACTAAAACTTCAATAAAAAAAATACAAACTATATAAATAACGAAAAATTGAAAAAAATCAAAATAAAACAGAAAAAAGAAATAAACTAAAACATCAAAAATAAAAAAATAAAAAAATATATTAAACAAAAAATTACAAAAAAATGAAAAATAAAGAAAAAAATAAAAACTGAGAAAAATATACAAAAACCCCATCAATAAAAAAACAAAAAAAAAAAACAAACTCATGTCTACCAACAAAATATAGAAGTATATATACACATACACATATGCATATACATATATATCTATATCTATATCTACATATACATCTATATAAACATATACATCTACATATATCTATACATTTAATATACATATATATAACCTTAATGTGGTTTGACAAATGGAGGGGTTGGGCGTGGAGAATGAAATTTTAGAGGTAGGAGGTGGTTTTGAGGGGTAGGGGTAGGGTATTATGGCCTGGGGTAGGGTGTTGGAGGGAGGGGGGGCAACGAGCTGGGTTTTAAAAAAAACACACACACAGATTTAAGTGATGAGGCCGTTCTGCCCTCAGCACTTAAATCTGGTATAGAGACGGACAAATGGGTTCGTCTTGCCCTCAGCACTTAAATCTGGTATGGAGACAGTCCCTTGGCCTTTAAAAAAAAAAAAAAGCACAGCACGGGTCCATCTCCCTTGGGCTTTAAAAAAATATATATATTCGAAGATAGACCCATTGGTTTGTCTCCTTTTGGGCTTTAAAAAAAAAAACACAGCTGGCCCTTTTGGGAGACAGACCCAATGGGTCCGTCACCCTTGGGTTTTAAAAAATAAAATTTGGGGTCCGTCTCCTTTTGGGAGACGGACCAATAGGTCCATCTCCCTTGGTTGGGCTTTAAAAAAAAGCATAGTACTTAAAATGATGTGTTGGCCCTTTTAGGAGACGGACCCAATCCCTTAGGTTTTTAAAAAAAAAATTGGAGACGGACTCCGTCTCCCATAGGTGTAGAGACGAACCCATTCCTTTTTGGAGACAGACTCATTAGGCCCATCTCCTTTTCAAAGACGGACCCATTAGGTTCGTCAACGAAAGGAGTGGAGACGGACCCAATGGATCCGTCTCCAAAAAGAGACGGACCAATCGGTCCGTCTCCCAAAGGAGTGGAGACAGACCAATTGTGTCCATCCTCTTTAGCCATGCTTGTTATTTTTTTATATTTAAAAAAAATTATGTTCCTTTTTTTAAAAAAGAAAGTAGTAAGATAATATTTTAAAAATTTATGGGAGAATTAAAGTAATTTAGATAACTAGTCATTTAGTTTTTTTAATCTCATATTTACTATTTAATTAGTACTTTGATTACAAGTTCATCAACAAAGTGGAAATAATAATTTAATTATTAATATTAACTTAAATTCTAGGTACAAATAATTTATTTAGCAAGTAAATATACCTTGAAGCATATAGGCTCCTTTTCGTCTCTTATCGGAGACAAATTGGAGACAAAAAAGAGACAAAAAACAAAAGGTTTAGCCCTCACACTGACAAAAACTCGTGTGCATGCCATCCCCAACTGGTTGGACAAATCGATAGACCATTTGGAGACGAATTGGAGACAACAATTATGTTCCGTCACCGATTCGTCTCCGATTAGAGACAAAACGGAGACGGAAAACGAAAAATTCTTAGCCCCTCACACACAAGAGCTGGCATGCATGCCATCTACAACTGATTAGACAAATCCATAAACCATTTGGAGACGACAATCATGTTCCGTCACCAAATCATCTCCGATTAGAGATGAAAAGAAGACAAAAAATGAAACCTTGTCAACACCTTACACTGACAAGAATATGCGTGCACATCATTTCCAACTAATTAGACAAATTGATAGACCATTTGGAGATGACATCCTTTTTTCTCCGATTCGTCTCCAATGGGAGACGAAAAGGAGATAGAAAACTAAAGGTTGCCAATGTGTTGCTCTCTAGATAAAGAGCTTTCATTTGGGTTAAAGGACTCGCATTCCATCTTGTAGCTATCAACCTTTTTTTATCAATCATGAGTGAGGAGAAACAAAAACAGTCACAGTATCTTTGTCTTATAGAAGAAAAGGACAACATGAAAGAAAAAACTGAACGAACTTTGAAGAAAGGTGTGAAACGGAATATTGATCTTAATGCTCCACCAAAAGAAGGCGGCTATATTTCAGAAGCTTAAGTTCGTCAACTTGTTTTTGATGATATGCTGAAGATTAATTTCTCCAAGGTCTTTCCCTAATATTTTTGTTAAGTTTAGCTTATTAAGGTTAGGAATATGAATTTAGTTTTTGTTAACTAGATGATGCGGTCTGTTCATTAATGTGAGAATACCAATTGTTGGGTATTCTTCATGTGTGATTATGTACGTTGTTAGGTGTTATGTACTTGGTATGACGTATTTTGTTACGGCTCAGATGTAATCCTTAATTATCAATATATGGATCTAAAGTTAATATTGTCTTTTCCAAACTCATTTATAATCCTCCTTTAATAGGGTGTTATTTATTTTTTTGATTTTTTTGAACGACCAATTGTTTATATTTTCATTAAGTAATTAGATACTATACGTTAGACGTTTTGGATGATTTAATTTCTTGAATTTTTAATGTAATATATAGTGTTTTTAGGTAATGAAAAAGGTGTGAATAATATGTTTTAGCCAATAGGACTGGGGTTGGGGATGACATAGATAATCGTCTCCAAACCGTCTCCAATTGGCGACTATTTGAGGACGAATTGTGAAATCGTCTCCAAATCGTCACAATTAGGAAATAGTTTGGAGACGATATAGATAAAGCATCTCAAAACCATCTCCAGTTGGTGACGGTTTGGAGACGACTTGTAAAACCATCTCCTAATAGTCGCCTTTGGAGACGACATACCTAAGTCATCTCCAAACCGTCTAAAAATGGTCACTATTCATGTAACGAAAGTTTCGTCTCTTTTTTATCCTTTTTTTTTGCGACAAAAAAGAGACGGACCGTCACTTTTGACAATTTTTCTTGTAGTAATAGTTGTTCGGGGCTAGCAGACACGAGCCCTTCCTTCTTTTCACCTCTTTAACTTCATCTGGTGATAGTCTAGCAGCAAAACCTTTAATCACATTGTGGTAGGAATAAATCATGCGAGGTTCCTCGCTTGAGCTTGTTGTGGATGACGGCAAAAAGGAACTATACCAGTTGTCTAAATCTTCTGAATTTGTGAAGATTTGAGTCTCATGTGGTTCGACATGAACGATATAGGTTTTTATGGTGCTGTCCTCACTTGCGAATGTTGTGAACAAATAAAAGCTAAGAATGCATATGAGAGTGTAAATGGATATCATGAAATCCATTGGCAACGGCTATAGCAGATAAATTATTGTTTCGTTCTCTATACAGATAAAGAACGTAGACAAGGAAATGCTCTTTGGTTTCTACTTTCTACACAACATAGAAAGAAATTGTTTAGCTGAGGACTGCTGTGGAGTTTCAACTTTGCAACCGCTGTATATATATAGTGCAAGGCTGCATCTGTTCCTAATAATCTTTTTTTCTGTCACTTTCTCGCTATTGAAAATAATAAATATATAATAAACTCCTTTAATATTTCTACCATTTAAACTCTTTAAGTACGAAGTTCAAAAAAACTTTCCCTACACTTGTAGAAAGTTGTTAAAATAATAAATAATATAATAATATAAACTTTTTAACAAATGGATTATCTTTTGAAAATTTTTTGGAAACGTACAAGAATTTAAACGTTTCCTAAAACGTTTGGGATGCACTGGACGTGCATTGATGCCAACAACTCAATTGCATTGGTTTTTTTTTGGATGATTAGACAAATTGATTGTTTCTTGGAAAATTCTTGGCAACGTCTAAATTCTTAGACGTTTCCAAAGCATTTAGAATGCATTGGACGTGCATTAATGCCAACGACTCAATTGCATTGGTTTTTTTTGAATGATTAGACAAACTGATTGTTAGCACTTGCATTATTAGTCGCATTATTAGCTCAGGTCTTCGAGCCGCCAACATTGACAGTCCCCACACGCGAAACCTCCATGCAATTAGTCTTTCTGAAACTCGACAACAAAGGCTAAAAAATAAAATGGTAATTTATTTATTTATTTTTCTGGTTAAAGTGGTATAATATATTAGCAAACCATCCATTATAGACCTGAGCTTTATCAGGATGATATAATGGTGCAATATTAATTAGTGGTATAGTTAAAAGTTTTAAATTCAAATTTATATTTTTATAAGTGTGAATTAAGACGTGTCATTACATAATAAAATTTATAACTTTACAATGAATTTATGATCTTGTTTCAAGTAAGTTCATTAATGTCATCAAATAAAAGTAAATAAACAAAACAAAAACAAAAAAATAACATAATGGTACAACTACCGCTTGACCGTGTACTTCAAAAGTGCTCGTCCCTTTCCATTTTGTGACAAAACGTTTTTTGCTTCCGTGACTCGCTTTCGGCACTTAATTTGAAAAAGACAACTAATCAATAACATGGCTGATTTTTCTTAGCATGGACCAGTTCATGTGGAAAAGAATCTATTGCATGGAAGAACTGTTTTTCGAAAAGTATAGTCTGGCCCTATATGAAGACTAGAAGTCTTTCTCTTCTTAATTTGTATTCGTTAGGGGTCGAAAATAAGTAAACTCGTACCTTTAATATTCAAATTATCTACAGTTCTTAAGTTTAAGTAGATCGAGATTGAACCTTGCGAGTATTCACACTGAGAAATTGCTTTTTTATTTCAGAAGATGATCCAGATCTAGGTCAATCACATTCATGGAAGTTGTATGTCAAAATGCAAATTGATTTACTATAAGATCTTGTTCAATTCATTATCAATCCTGGTGTGTACTTGTATAGCCAACAATAATACGAGATATGTTGCTCTCTTTCTGAAATTCAGTTTATTGCATCCATTTGGTCTTCTTCAACATCTGTATTTACTCTTATTATTACTCAAGGGCGAGTAATTAGATCGTCGTTTTTTCATCATCTATTTATCACTATTATATGTATATTTAGTTGGCATATAAAAAAAATAAAAAAAATAAAACATAAAGATAGAAGGTGATAAATAGGTGAGAAAAATAAGGCAACATCTAGCAATACTCTTTTGCTATTTTATAATTTTGCAACATGCATCGGCCGTAAGAGGCTATAAACATTGTTTAGAAGCAACGAGTTCCATCTTAAAGTTAATTGGTATAAAATAGAATAATTTAGAGTTGTTGTGGCAAGCCCTAAAATTCAAGAAGAAATTGGCCTTCATATACATATATAGAACTCAACAATTGACCCAAAAGTTTAAGCTATTGGGTTTTAAGACTACACTTATTTATTAATAATTCATTCTTCTCTTAATCTTTCTATGTGAAAAAAAAAAAAAAAAAACATTCTCTTTTGCTCTTTAGTTCACAATGTAAAACTTTTAAAAAATCTCCCCATTTTCACATGTGAACTCTCCACATTCAACCTCAACTCCTCCTTGATCCATATTCATTGTCGATGGATTTATCTTCATCACTCCATAGTTGTCGAATCGTGAATCGTATCGTGAATTGAAATATCATTTTTTTGAATCGTGAATCGAATCGAATCGTAAATCGTACCGATTCGGTCACAAATTTAAAACTAGTTGATATTTAACATATTATGTTTCTATTAATAGTTTTTAGTTGAGATTCTTTATTTAAATTAATATTAATATATGTTTTTGTTACTTTTCTAGATTGTTCACTACTTCACTTGTTCCTAGTAGCCTAAATAATTTCTGCATCACAATATCACACTATTTTTTTTGGTTGGAATAATATCACATTTCACAAGTGCCCAAACTAGTGCTCAAAAGCTGCTGTAAACACAAGTGGTCCAATCAGTTACGAGTTTTGTCTCCCTTTTTTACTAAAGTGGGCTTATTTTGTTATCTACTTTGAAATATTTTAGGCTTTTAAAAAAAAAAAAAATGACCCAAATCGTGAACGATTCAGTGAATCGTTTGATTCACACGATTCGCTACGATTCGGTACCGATTCACTTACGATTCACGTCGATTAACGATTCTCCTATCCGATTCGCATCATTTTTCTAGTGAATCGTATTGAATCGTACAATTCGCATCACGAATCGTACGATTCCGATTACATTGCACCACTCTCACAAGCTTTTAGATCCCTTATGTACCTTCCCTACCCTGAGGAATTGCAATCTTAATTACTCTTGTATGAGCTTACTAGGGATCGAAATAACCAAGCCTTGCTACATCGTGTTACCTTCATCTCATACAACTTCGAGAGTATAGTCCAAGAATTATGTTTATCGTGACATTACTCCATAATCCGAGGCTAGCCCTACTGCTTAGCTCCACCAAGAGTCCATCACGATAGCGTGACCACTATAATTCTTCGAGAGTCCAGACCAAGATCTACAAACCATCAACTCTGATATCAATTTGTGGTAACGAGCCTTAAGAATCCGAGAAGAAATAAGTTTTAACACACATATGTAGAACTCAAACTATTGATCCAAAAGTTTAAACTATTGAGTTTTGAGTCTACATATGTTTATTACTAACTCATTCTTCTTTTAATCTTTTAATGTGAGATAAATTATTCTCTTTTACTTTTTAATTCATTATATGAAACTCCTAATTGGAGTCTTGTATAGTAACCTTAAAAATCATGATTTGTTAATATAATATAATTATATTCTTGAACAAGCACGTAATCAGATTGCTTTATATGTTGTTAACGCTGCTTTTCATCTGTCAAATGAGCTAGTAATTCAAGTTTGCCTTTCAAGCCTAGAAACACAACTTCCAAAGATGAATTGAATTGTGAACTGCATATACTCGAAACACAAAACGTTACCATGGGGAACAATAGAATATTTGTGGGGAACTTTGTAGATTGTGGAGTCAATTTTCTTTTTCTTTTCTTGGTCGAGCCATTGTCAATCTAGCTAGCAGCAATGAAATAATCTTTTTTCTCCTTTTTGGGTCTTGGCTTTTGAATAGTCCGAAAGCAATGACCAAAAAAAAAGACAAAAAAACGAAAACAAAAAAAAGGTTTGAAAGCGAGTAAATTTGGAAGTATGGGGATTGATAGAATGACTTTTGGCAATTGACTTGTGATCTTAGGCAATAATTCCAGATTCAATTAATTGGCATTCATAACAACCTTTACTAGGTCCAGTAATTCCCTTTCATGCTACATATATGTCACATATCTTACATTAAGGTTGTCATTGTCGAACCAACAAAATTAACTAAGATATATACACTATGGCAAACTTAATTCACTTTTTGAAGTGTCAAAGAGACACAACACCTTTTCTTAAAAGTAAAAATAAAAATTTGATAAAATTAAAGTACACATAGTGACATTGTGAGGTGTAACACAAAGTTAGAATGCACCATAAACCCTTGTTGTTTGGCAAATATGTTAATTTTTTCTCTTGTGATATGAGATTGACCTCATAGAGCACTTATATTTTTTCGAATGTTCCATAGACCCCCTACTGTTAAATATTTGGTCCATCCTAGTTAATAAGTTTGTGACTTTGGGTCATCGGCATACGCAACTATAAAAATCTGATTGTCTACTGTTGTTTATTAACTGAACTAATTAAAATAAAAGAGTTGCGAGCAAGATATGTGTAGAAATCAAAATTTGATAACAACTTATTAATTAAGAGTACTGTCTACGGTAAGAATCACAAAATAATGCACGACACCCAAGAATTAATATACGAAATCAATGAGATCTCTAATTTATTTAATTATTTATTTTGGTTGGATAAAACCTCCCGGAACCAGTGTTCCTACTTTCTTCAAGCAAATATAACGACTATGGGGCTTCTGACTGAATACTTGATAGAAGTCCACTTTAGAAATCCTTGAGAGAAATTAGCGTTCACATTAGTGGATGATCGGCTAAATGTCACTTGATATGTCATTTTCTCATTCACCTCCGAAAAGTTGAGTGTGTTAGGCTCAACTTTTATCTCCACACCAGGAGGTGCAGCAATTTCAACAGTGTAAGATGACTTAGCCTCACCAACATTGGTCACTGTCCTGGAATATGTTTGAGTGGTTGATTCAAGTATGATGGAAAATGAAGGATAGTTTAGTTGTGCTTCAGGTATGCTTGATTCTGCTGAGCAGTTAAAGTTGCGCTTCACAATCGTTAAGATTTGTCGATCCGTGTAGCCTAAACCACACAAATAGGGTATGTAGTCTTCAGGTTTAATGTCATAGATAAGTCCAGGGTCATTTGATCTTGAGGGGTTAACATGACCTGCTCCAGTAGCAAACATATTAGCTGGGAGGAATCTCTCGTCTTCAATGGGCTTGCTGGCGAGGTTGACGATGTCAGCAGTAGTCATCATTGCAGATTTTATGGCCGCTGGAGACCATTCAGGATGTGCACTTTTGAGCAATGCTGCAACACCACTGAGGTGAGGGCAAGACATTGAGGTCCCAGATATTACGTTGAATGTAGATTTGGTGTTTGTGTTGTTCTCCACAGAGAAAGGCCAAGCTGCAACGATGTTTTCTCCAGGACCAATTATATCAGGCTTCAAAATGCCAGGGCTAGCCAGACTAGGGCCTCTAGATGAGAATGCAGCAACCACAGGAGCATGATCATCACCAATTATAGTTCCTTTGAACACAAATGTAGCGGTTGGTGTTGAAGTTGAATTGATATAATCTATTATCTTTAATCCATCTGCAAAGGTGACATGGGCTGCAGGAAGAACATGAGCCTCTGCAAATGTGGTGTTAGCATAGGGCGCTGGGTTCATTAGAATCATCCCGGCACCACCAGCATTCTTTACTGTTCGTCCTTTGTCAATTCTTGATGATCCACCTTCCACACACAACACTATCTTTCCCCTGACATCAACGTTGTTCAGTGATGATGGGAGACAAAACAGTGTGTTAACGTTGAATATTCCAGGGAATACAAGAGGCAACTGCGTTTGAGAGAAATCTTTAGGCTGAAAGACTGACTCGCCATTGAATTCTTCCTTGTTTCCAAGGACTGCAGTTGCTCTTATTTTTCTATCAAGAGTGCTTGCGCCAACAGTGAGAATCCAGGGAGCCGCATTTGACAAACTGACAAGAGAGGGACCGGCATTGCCAGCTGAACAGCTCACAAATATGCCCTTCTCCATTGCAGCATATGCGCCAATAGCAACATTATCATTGTAGAAAGCGTCGCGCTTTACACCAAGAGAGAGGGAGAGCACATCTACTCCATCATCAATTGCAGTATCCATTGCAGCCAATATGTCACTTTCAGAACATTGAGTTCGGCAGACTTTGTAAATGGCCAAGTGAGCAAGAGGGGCTACACCAACTGCAGTGCCGTTTGCATTGCCAAAAACATTGGCGCCTTTCACGAAATTTCCAGCAGCTGTGCTTGCAGTGTGGGTGCCATGTCCATCTTCATCCAGGGGTGTCCCATTTCCAATTGAAAAAGATCTTGTTCCAATGAGCTTGTTGTTACAAGCTGTTTCACATCTTCCCTTCCATTTAGCAGGCGGAGGAGGCATACCTTCATCGCTAAATGAAGGGTGATCAGGCGTGATTCCACTGTCCAGGACACCAATAATCACACCTTTCCCATAACTTGAGTCCTTCCAGAAGCCCATGTTTTGATGCAACCCGAGGAAGTCAGGGCTATGGGTTGTATGCAAAGGGAATACACGTTGTGGTGTTGCAGACAAAAACCCCTCCATCTTTTCCATAGCTTTCACTTCATCTGCTGATAATCTGGCAGCGAAACCCTTAAAAACGTTGCGATAAGAATAAATCATGCGTGGTTCTTCGTTTGAGCTAGCTGTTGTTGTCGGCAGAAATGAATTATACCAGCTCTCTAAATTTTCTGTGTGTGTGGAGAATTGGTCATCAGGCATGTTGACATGAACTATATAAGTCTCAAGCTTGCTTTGATCAGTAGCATCATTTGCAGCAATTTGGTGTATAGGGAAACTAAGTATGCATATCAGAGTGTAAATGGATATGAAATCCATTGGCAAAGGCTATAGCAAATAGAAAGTGTTCAGCTGAGAATTGCTGTGGAGTTTCAAACTTCCCAACCGCTATATATATATAGGGTGAAAGGGTGCAACTTTTCCTAATAATCTATTTTTCTGTCACTTTCTTGCATTATTAGTCTTTTTTTTTTTGCTTAGAGCCCCCGTCATCCGGAACCACATTGGGCCCGACTAATTCAGAGTTTAATTTGAGAGTGCAGCAGAGTTTGACTCTTACTCAGTGTTAAAAACCTGGCCCAGAGTTTTTTTATCATGACGCTTCAGGAAAGGTTCGAACCTTCGACCTTTGCTAGGCATTAGCAAACCACTAACCACTTGCCCCAAGCTACAGGGTTGCATTATTAGTCTTTCTGGGGGAAATGACTAAGTCTTCTAGGCGGTCTCCACACGCTAAACCTCCATGCAATTAGTCTTTCTGAAACTTGACAAAGATTACAAAATGAAATGGTGAATTTTTTTTTTTTCTTTGTCTGGATATTTTATAGGTTCACTCTTGACTCTAAATTCTTTAGTCTCAAAAACAATAATAGTTTTCTGAGCGTTATCAGGATGATTATATAATAATGGTGCAATAGTGATAATACCTGAAGCGTGCATTGAGACGTACCGCTACACAATAAATTTATAACTTTCAGATAAATTTAATACGATCTTGTTTGGAGTAAGTTGTCGTCATCAAATAAAAATTAAAAGAACATAATGGTGCAACTAGCGTTTGACCGATTACTTCAAACAGTACTTGTCCTGTTCCATTTTGGTTTCCATAACTCGCTTTCGGGACTTTGAACAAGACAACTAATTCACATGGCTGATTTTTCTTAGCATGGACCAATTTATGTGGAAAAGAATCTATTGCATGCAAGGATTGTTGAAGACCACCCGTGTTTCACTTCTTAATTTGTCTTCGTTTGGGGACGAAAGATGACTTGAGCATTAAGATTCTTCACATAGAGAAAAAAGAAAAAAAAAAAAAAAGGTATGCAATGTCCCGTGGCATCTTTTACAATCTTTGTGTTTTTCTTGGTAATAATTATCTTTAATATGTAAATTATCTTATAAAATCTGTGTTTTTCTAGGTCAATAACATTCATGGAAGTGGTAGGTTAAAATGCAAATTGATTTACTATAAATTAAACTCTTGTTCAATTCATTAGCAATCCTAGTGTGCAGTTGTATAGCCAACAACTAATGGAACTATTAAGTGCGAGAGATGTTGCTTTCTTTATGAAATTCAGTTTATTGCAGCCATTTGGTCTCCTTCAAGATCTGTATTTGGTCTTATTATTACTCGAGGGTGAGTAATTCGTCATTTTTTCATCATATATTTATCACTCTTATATGTATATTTAGTTTGTATACTAAAAAAAGGGAGAAAATAAAACATAAACATAGGAAATGATAAATAAATAAATAAAAATAAGGTGAAATCCAGTAATACTCTTCTACTATTTATAATTTTGCATTATGTAACTCGCCGTAAGAAATTATAAACATTATTTAAAAATAATAAGTTTCATTTTAAAATTAATTAGCCTCTCGATGTTCCAAAAATGAATAGAATTGTAAACTGCAATCATACTGGAAACACAAATCAGGTACAGTAGCAATTGTCAATTTTTTATTTTTTATTTTTTATTTTTGTCGAGGAGCCCTTGTCTTAGGCACCAATCAACAGTCTGAAAGCGAGTAAATTTGGAAATATAGGGATTGATTGATTGACTTTTGGCAATTGATTTGTGGTCTTAGGCAATAATTCCAGATTAAATTAATCAAGGTCGAAGTTGGCCCTTGTTTTGATTGTAATTTTAAAAGACTAACGTCGTCAGTTACTAAGCGCTAGTTTTATTCAGGCTAAACAACCACAGCAAAGACCTCTTCTTGAAGAGCGAATCTCCGGTAGTCTACCTTATTATAAGAAATGCGAGAAAGGACTTGGCTTGTTGTAACATTATCTTGTTAATTTTTATCAGTCAGCTTGTTTGCTTATGTAAAATATTTTCAGTGAAAAATATTTTTTTAGAAAATAAAATATTTTTTTTAGCTCTATTTGTTTGCCGTAAAATAACTTGTTAAGAAAAAATATTTTCCTAAAAAATAAAATACTAAAAAATATTTTATGGTGTTTAAATATACAGTAAATTCTATAAAATATTTTCTTCACTCAAAGGACATGAAAATATTTTCCAGAATTTTATACTAGTCGCAATTGTTGACCGAAAAATATTTTACAGTTGATCAATTTTTTGGTGTTACCAAACACTATAAAATTAAGCAAAAGCAGCCGTAATTGTTGACTGAAAAATATTTTTCAATTGACTAATTTTCCGGTGTCATCAAACATTGAAAAATTTGAAAAATATTTTCCGAAAAAATATTTTATGGCAAACAAACGGAGCCTAAGAGAAAAAGGAAATGTATTACAAGGTAGTACATTTTTTAAGATATTCGTTGAACTGTAATAATTTAGTGCACAAAAACTCAAAGAAAATATTTTATTACATATAAACTTAAGCTTACAAGAAGAAAGAAGAGTGTTGTTAGTCTAGAAATGTTACTCATAGATGATGTAATGCAGAAAATGTCCACAATATTGTTAGGTTTTTCTTTTTCTAAATCCTTGATTGTTGATTCATCTCTCACATCAGAATACTTCTGCTTAATACCCTATCAAAGAGGGAAAGGAAAATGATTATCTTATATCTATCCTAGAAGGAAAATTAAGGTTTCATTACTTAATCATCGAATCATGTGATGATTCCCGAACTAAATTAAACCATTTTCAACAACTACTTGATTCCGCTTACCTATTCGCTTAAACATCTGTAGAATGTCGTAACTCCTACACTTATTATCTTTATTTTCCATCAACTTCAATATGTTTATTTTACAAGAACCAAATTGAAGTACACTAAAATTAGACTAAATAAAGAAAAAAAAAATTCCACAAAGTCTAACCTTTGCTATTCCTGCTGGCTTTGCCTTCACTCAATCATCTTCTTCACATTTCCTGAGAACATCTAAACCATTAAATTTCAGCTCAGTTTCCACAATTCTTTAGGCCTGATAAATTAACAGGTGCGAGAAATCTAGTAAATTCTCCTCCTTCCGCTCCCCAAATGGACATGCCTTCATTGGATCACAAACCCTCACTTTAGGTATTAGACAGCTGCATCCACATAAAACTCTGGTTCATAAGCATGTCTCTGAATTTCCAGGTGCTTTTTCAATGTGCATCTATTTTTATCATAATTCACCAGTAATCTGAAATTTTAGAGAACTCTGTAAATTTCGAGACAAAAATTCATTAATTGACATACCATATCCAATTTCGGTGACACAAAAGCAATTTAGTGGACATTAACAGAACTGAAGCTGATCACAAGATCATACCTTAATGCCTCAAAGTCTTGCATTGATTCTATTCAAGCTTAGAGAGCTCATACTATTATCAGAAGCAGTGTGTACTTCACGCTCCACCCTTTTGGAAATTCTCTTGCCTGTATCTCGTGAACAAAGGTAAGACAGTGATTGCACCCAGGAAACCAGTGTTGGCTTCCGTGTAACATCATCAGATTCTGCAACCTGTTGGTATAACTCATTGAGGACCATGTTCTGGCCATCTGCGGGTAGTTGGACAACCAGCTCAGCCAATTGCTTCATCAGACTTGGTAGAACCTAGAGAAATACATTGACAACAATATAATTGACGATAACAATATGACTGTAGACGCGCCTCCTTGAACCACAGAACAGTGAAGCAAAGGCTTAAAACGCTTGCTCAAAGTATTTTAAGTAAACACTAAGTTTTTGCTTGGGTTGGAAGCATATTTCTGTCGGTTCTTGAAATCTCTACTTGTATTTCATTAAATGGTTTTTTTGCATTAATTACATCAGTTTGAAACATATTTTCAAGCGTGTGAAAAATGTGATATAAAGGAAGTAATGAGCCAATGTACTCCTAAAAGATCTGCGCAGCTCATTTTCTTTCCCAACAAGAAGAAAAATAAGAAGGAAAATGTTGCTCGCACTTACCTGAATGTCAACAAGGGAAAGGAGGGGTAAAAGCAACTCCAGCAATTTCTTAGAAGGCTGCAACTCTCCTTCCCAGCTCTTCCACAAATCAGCTTCCCGAGAGTCGACTAAACTGCATAGGGTTTTAGCTTTTGTAACAAGGCTGTGGATGCAATAAAATATTGATGGACTTCCTGCAGGAAGTTGCCTAACAAGTGCAGCAACTCCAGAAGCCAATCCCTTGAAAGGCGTAAGTCCAGGATATCCCTGCATCACCAACAAATATGAGAAAATGGCAATTCCTATATATTTTAAGCAACATAGACTTTCACAAGTAGGTATATTTCAGTGGTTCCAAGTACCTCTAAAGATCTCTGCATGTAATAGAAAACAAGTTGCTCCTTTAGCTGAACTCTATCATCCTGATCGGTATCCTTCCCAGAAGATACAAAAGCAACAAACATTGAATGCGATGCTCTGCAAACCTTTCCATTTGGATGCCCCATATATCTAATTAACATGTATTAAGGACCAGTTATTCACTAAAAATCAGTTGATGTAAAAAATGTACAGTAGTGCCCAAGTGCACCAAGTTTGATGAAAAATGTACAGCAGTGCCCAAGTTTGATGAAGGATACAAGAACATGATAGGAGCCACTATCTTCCTAAATACAGCGGCTGGTAAACGTTCAATGCAGGTTGGAATAACCCGCAGATAAAATAAAATCCTAGCAGTCTGCACTTCATCAGTGTACCACAGATACTCCTTTGTTAGCAACTTGGTAGAATCTGCAATGCATGAGTTGGATTTTTTGTATAAAAATTCATACATATTAATGACTAAATAATGCAAAAAGAAAAGGATAAATACCATTATTGCTCATCAAATCATTATAAGAAGGCATGGATTCTACAAATGAGATACACGCTGATTCATTCTCCTGAATACTCACAACAACTGCCCTAATGGTATCCATATATTCTGGCACGCGCATCCGTCGAAAATATTCCATACAAGAAAATGAAATCAGAATCCTTACTGAAAGTTCCTGTTGAATTTCTTGAGTGACTCCCGGATTTAACCTATGTTTCGTGACAGACAATGCGAAAACTACAACCATAAGGAAAGCAGATTCAGCAATCTTCTCCAAATCCCCGAGTAACACATGCTCCCGGCCTCGAAGCTTCAAAGCTACTTGCCGATGCATTACATAGAAATCCTGACAGTACTGCCATATCGTATTTTCTATTACATGCTGATTTTCTTCATCAGCGGATGCATACAAATTGCAGAAGACCCTAGTCACAGCCCCAGCTTCCTTAAAAATAATACTGCTGAGATGTTCATTGAGCCTCAGTTCAATCAAGTCGCTTTGGGGGAATCTCATAATCTTATTATATATTCTCTGTAAAGGAAAGATTTCAGTCAATAATGCTGAAGTAAGGCATACAAGTAGAGGAGACCGGTAAGAAACAGAACCAGCTCTTGCCAGAGCTAATGATATACAATGCAGAAGAAAAGAGTCTCCAGGTTCAATACCAGAACTCCTAATATCCTTAGTTCTAGAAATCAAATCCTTTGCAACAATCTCTATCCGTTCCTCAGCAGAAGTCCTAAGTTCGGTGAAGTTACTTGATCCCAATCTACCAAGGTACCTCAGTACTCCAGCTGCTGCCATGAGTGCAGAAAAGGATGCGTGAGCTGGCTTAATGTTTTGAAAGACCTCTCTCCTGAGAAGATCAATTTTATAGGATGACTGTGCATTGATGAAGTTTGACAGAATCCACTCAGACAAATGCAGTATCATGAGCCCGTGAGAGACATTACCAGAAGGACCACCTTCCTTATTCCATATACCAAATAGAGAATCCAGGATTCTAACAAAATAAGTCTGCACGGAAGAGGACAGGCCATACCCAATCCCTGCAAGAACACTTGGTAATTGATAGTCGAACGAACCAATCAATCCAAATTCTTCTTCTAATAGCCTACAAAGCAACTCCAAGCATGCAGTTTTAGATTTTTCGGGTGCAGAAGGTACTAAAGAAATGGCACCAAGAAGAAGAACTCCTTCAGACAGGAAATCAGAGCTTTTATTTGAGTGAAATTTCCCAGAGAAAAGGTGCAAGAGGACCTCAATGACCGAACCAAGTATCAAAGAAGAATGTTTGGACGATTTTCTCACCCAAATATACAGAAGCCTGAGAAACAAAGGATAAGATTCCGGTGGCAGAGAAAGGTTTGGAGAAGATAGAATAGAAACTATCAGCTTTGCTTGTGGTTCTGCAACATAAAGGGAGATTTGAGAGTTAACAAGGGTCTTCAAAGCTTGAAGATGATTAGGATGGAAAGCCTGATGCTGAAGTGACTCCCTAAGGTCTGCCCATGCTTGAATGATGCTTTGGGCTGACGATGCAGGGTGCTTTGAACTGATGTTGCTAACTTCACTATTAGCCCGTAACCATTCTTCTAAGAAGATGGTTGGAGATTGTTTTGCCATCTTTATGACTCCCAACTGCAAAATCAATTGTGCAAAAGTTGCTTGCTCAATTAACTGAAAAGAAAAAAGCTATTAAAGACTAAATCTGGATTGCAGACATTTTATGCTCTAGGAGAGATTTCTAAACTGAAGTTCAAATTATAATGCTCAATGGCAAAACTTTACTATAGCACTCGGCAAAGGACTTCCCCTGGCTCGGTGCGAACCATCTAACAGTTATATCAGAGATTCTCCTAAATATTAAATATCCAAAATAGGTGAAAATAGCACTAAAATCACAAGTACACTAGTATATGAAAATGGAAAAGAAAAAATCGTCGAAATAAGTTCTTTCTTATCACAATTGAAGAGGCTCCATTATATATAATAAAAACTATATACCCACAGATGCCTATATGTATTTCCTAGTCATCGAAAAGGTATTAAAAAAAGAAAGAGTCATCTTTGGACTTGATTTTACACTTTGTCCCCATTTCCTTTCCTCCATAATCCAAACATACCATTAGAAGTATTACAGTTGCAATAGCAACATCAATCGCATCATCATCGTCATCATCATTAACAACAACAACAACAAGAATAGACATATATATATAGAGAGAGAGACAGAGAGACAGAGAGAGAGAAGCACATACACAGTGTGCGAGAAAGAGAAGGGCTGTTGGTTCATAATAAAAAATGAAATCACAGGCTTTGCAGAGAGAGAGGCAACCACCCTTTCACACAAAATTCCAATCTCTCTGCTGCCTCATTCTTGCGCTCAAAATTGCAAGCGAGGTCCCTTCCTCATCTTTGAACTCGATTTTAAGTAAAATAAAATTGTTAACCACATAGTAGTATTTCGCACCTTGTTATTAACCGAAATTTACATTAATGGATACACTCATCAATCGAACAACAACTTATAACACAAAGAACCATGATTTTTATGTTACCACGTAAGTGGCATTACCGTTGTTCACCTCTTATGTGCAAATTTCACATCATTTATTCTTTTCAAGTAAATGAGTCTCGTTTACATGTGTTATTTTGGCCACGTTAGGTTCCAATTAAGATAACCACAACACCAAGGTTCGAATTTTACAAATACGGAATTAAAATTAAAAAAAAAATACCAATTAAGAAGTAAAGTTCGACATATACCGTGACTGTAACACATTGCGTAAAATTAATGACAAGTAAATATTCCGACCCCGAAAATGCTTATGCCAGCACATATCAAAGCAGAAATAAGTAAAAACAAACAAAAAAGTGAAAAGATCAAATAAATTTACCTCTTCAAGAACCTTGACTAAGTGCTTATCCGCTGTCTCATTTTGCTAAGAGAATTCTAGCGTTTTCAGCTAAACGCTGGGATAAAAAGAGCAAAAATAATTAGATTTTGAATACATAAATCTTCTGTAACTTGAAAGCAGATGCTATAAATAGCTGATGCTAAGGCCAAGAAATAGCAGAAACTGAAAAGGATAGAGCTGTCTAATATGGGCTGGACTGGGGGCCTATATCTTGCGCTTCTGAATGAAGGAATTAGCTGGGCTGTACTGGGCCTCTTTTTTCATTTCTCAATTTACGAATTGAATTAAGTTTTGCCCAACCCATTAGAGTTTTCCCTTGTCTATGCCACAAGTTTTTATTTTCACTATCCAATAGAAATCGACATGACTTAAATGACGGTGTAATATCTCATATTAGCGGAGATATGATAACTCCACGTTTTATAAATAAGTGTTATAAATTTAAGTAATTACTTGAATTAATTAATTTTGTACTACTTAGATTCAAAATGATTATTCTTATATTTTATAATACTAATTTGCTTGTAGACAAGAATTTTAAACATGAGGCATGACAAGAAGTCCATTAACTAAATAGGGAATCATTTTTAACAAGTAAAGATCATCTAATGATATTATAACGTTAGAAACAAGAATCAAAAGTTATAAATTACATGAATCATTTTATCATAATTATCTTTAATATTTCACAACCGTAAAATCTTCAATTCTCCATTTTTTACTACAAAATTTAGACTTAAGATTCCTTCTCAAATATATCAAGCCATCCACGGGCCTGTGCCATGTCTTCATCTAACTGGTACGAAGATGGTCACACGGCCCCTCCATCCAGCCATGTTTCTGCTAACAATTCTGACATATTCAGAAGACTTTCAGCCTTTATGTTTTTGTACGTTTTTGTAGTCTTGTTGGACTCAGAGAAGACAACTCGTACATGCACTGATGTTGGAGAATGAATAGACTACTTGAGGGACCAAATGCAATACCTACAACACCCTCACAAGGCCAGAGCCTTCATTTCAAAACTGCCAAAAGTTAAAGAAAGATACTTTGAGCTTTTAATCTTTATAGTTGTTCAGCTATTGCGTTACAGGTATAAAGATGGGTTCAAATGGATGGATTAATGGTGGAGGATCAATGCAAATTGGAGTTGGTCTTTGTCTTGAGCTTGGTGAAGGCCATGGAAATCAACTTAGCTCATCAAGATCATCCAATGGGTTCACTTTCCTACAGTTACAAGAACTTGAGCAGCAAACACTCATCTACAAGTGCATGGAAGCAGGACTTCCAGTCCCATCTCATCTTATCTTTCCAATTTGGAAGAGTGTTGTCAGCTCTTTAAGCGGTCTCGGGGGTAGAATTCACCCAAATCACTACAATTGTAAGTTGCAGCATCTTGTGATTTTCTTTCTCCCCTGACCTTTGTATAGCAGGAGTTTCATATACCGTCTGATTAAATTTCATTGATTGTAACATGATTAAATTCATTGAAACAATAGCTAGACAAATCTGACCATATATCGCTTCCTTTATATGGGCTATTTATGTGTGGTGGAAACAGTGGTGAATTACGGTCCTTGGTGGTGCTGTGACAACACTTATAGCATTGATCCTGAACCGGGGCGATGTAGAAGAACAGATGGCAAGAAATGGAGGTGCAGCAGAGATGTTGTTCCTGGTCGCAAGTACTGTGAAAGGCACATGCACAGGGGTCGTCAGCGTTCAAGAAAGCATGTGGAAGCTTCTCAATTGCCTAATTATGTTACCAGCATCACCAGAAAACTGGATTCTCCCAAGTCAGATACTGGTCTGACAATCTCTCTCCCATCAAGCAGCAATGCTAGCAATGTCTCTCCAAGATAAGAGCTTTTTATAATTTATTCAATGCTATCATTGGCATATCAAGTCAAAACCATTTTCCTTGTGCTTTTTAGTCCTTTCTTTGAGTGTGTCATAATGGTCCAAGTGTCGGAAAGCAAATTAAACTAGATGTTCATAGTTGGAAGAATTTTTTTAAAATGACAACCGTTTAAATTGGGGACGTGTATGGAAAAATTATATTTTGGGATTAAAATAGCATTCCTGATAGTTAATCTTTCGTTAGATTGCTGGAATTGAGACTAAAAATTAATCTTTTGTAATAGGCGCTTGAATGGTAGAAGGATGATTTTTTTTTTTTTTTTTTTGTCGAAGTAGAAGAATAATAGACCCAAGTATCCTCGGGGGCTGTTATAAATGTGTCTGATCCCTAACATTCAAGCAGTGAATCTATTAGTAGGACCAAGCCAGACAATCTTTCTCTCGTTGTAATGTGGCACAAGCTGAGGAGACAAATACAGTGTAAGAATGGTTGTTGTAAGACATTGTATATTTTGGATGCTCATTGATGATTTAGTCAGAATTCACAAGTTGCACATGAGTTGATATTTATTACAGATCCAGCTTCGTGATTCCATAAGTCATATATTTTTTCAAATCTGCAGCCATTTAGTATTGGATCTCTGTTCATATTGAAAATCTCTGTAATTGAAAAACAAGTGGAATATAATTCGTGTCCTTTCTATTAGTCAATAAAAAACAGAATTTTATAAATTGGAAACATGTACATAACCAATTCCTGTAGCAAGTTAATCATTAGGCTAAAATGGCAAAAAGCTCAGTAGGAATTGAAAGAAAGTTGTATTTGAATTTTTTGGCTACTCAATTAGCTAACACTATTGTACGTTCTTTTAAACACTACAAAAAAACTGGATTTTGCGATATATAAACAATATATGTCTACAATATAATTTCTTACATTCGATAAAAGATATACATTTTCCAAAACTTGCTTTTGATGCCCAAATAATTAAAATGTAGCGTTGTATTTAAACTTTTAAAGACTACTAAAATGAGTACTTAGAAATAATTTATGTCTTTTTTTTTTTACTAAATAAGCAAGTCATTTATTGATTCCAAAACCAGTACAAGAAACAAATAAATCAATAAAGCAGTGATTTGTATGTGGGAATGCGTTGGGAATGGAATGAGATTCTCAATTCTATTTTAATTCTCATGTTTGGTATGAGGGAATGAATTTGGGAATCTCATTCCCACATACATGAGAATAACCATTCCAGACCAAATACATGAGAATTGTTCATTCCCATGTGTTTGGGAATATACTTGACTACTATACCCCTATTATATAACATAACTTTTATAAATAATTACAATAATAATAATAATAATAATAATAATAATAACGAAAAAATATAATAATTATTATTATGAAAATAAAAATAATAATAAAAGCAAAAAAATAGTGATTAAATAAGAATAATAATTAAAAAAGTATAAGAATAAGATTATTAAAATAATAATAATAATAATTATTATTATTATTATTATTATTATAATAAAAACAAAAACAAAAATAAAAATGACAATAATAATAATAATAATAATAAATAATAAATAATAAAAAATAATAATATTGATTAAAATAATAATAATAAATACGAATAATAAAAAATAATAATAATGACAAAAATAAAAACAAAAATAAAAATAAAAATAATACCAATAAATAATGATAATAATAATAATTATTATTATTATTTATTGTTGTTGTTATTATTATTATTATTATTATTATTATTATTATTTATGTTTATATTATTTACCAGTTTTTTTTTTATATTCTTATTTTTAATACTATAATAATAAAAGGACAATCCTGTCATATTATACAAATCATTCATATTATTACTCTTAATTTTTAGAACATACCAAACATGTTATTCTCATTTCCAAATTCATTCATTTTTCAGTTTCATTCAATTCCTTTGCTCATTTCATTCCTACTTAAATTCATTCTAATGTACTAATCGCTATTTAAAAAAACCTCAACCTACTCCACTATATGAGTATGACATCATCGATGTTCCATGCTAGGCAAATAGCTAAATTTAAGGTACTAGAGGTGTATTTTTTAACCAGTATATAATTTCCATTAATATCATCTTTAATACTAGTGGTCTCGAACGATCACTAACCACATTTGCCACCATCATAATTCATATATAAAGCATTCACTGTCATTATCACAAAGTTGTGCTTCCATTTGCTTTATATCCACCACCGTTAGGAAAATATATTTTTTCCTTTTGTTAGGAAAATGGTAAAAATTAATTAGTGTACTTTTTATTATAAGCATAAATGACAATGGTTATCATATTACTTGTTTTATTTTTTACCATGTTCAGATAAGTAGTTTTAGAATATTACTTTTCAAAATTAGTCAATTAACAAGCCAAACTATTATAAAACAAAGTACACTTTGACCTTGAAAAAGTATAATAGGTTTCATGTTTGACTAACTTGACTTATATTTTTTTTTAACAGGATTTAACACTTCTGGCATGAATCAAAAAAAAAAAATTATATATAATCATTGAATATTTAGATGATGTGCTTTGAGCACAAACATATCTTAACTTAGAAGAGAATTAAACAGGAAACAAGAGTTGTGTCAAGTCACTTTTTATACCAAATTGGAGTAGCAATAACGAAATTGAACAATGTTTGGAAATATCCAAAACATATATACCACCCTGAGATCTCGTCACCCAAATAAATTACCTCCCAAAAAAAAAAAAAAAATCGCATAGAATCAGCTTGTTTGGATTGGCAATATTAAAGGAAATGAAAGGTTAGAGAGGGATTTTTTAATAATTTCTCTTGTTTGGATTGCAATTTTAGAGAAAGGAAAGATTATAGAGGGGTTTTAAAATCCCTTCATTTCCTTTAATGAGAAGGAGTTTACAATCCCTCTAATTTGGAAATTTTTGGAAGGAAAGGAAAATAAAATTATAAAAAATTTATTTTGTCCTTACATATTTCATTGTTAAAAAAATAAAAAAATAGTACTTAAGTAATTTTTTTATTTAAAATTAACCTTTCATTTCCTTTCCTTTCCTTCTTCAATTCAAACAAAAAATCATAAAATATTTTTCCTTCCTTTTTATTATTATTTTTTTATAATTCAAATAAAATAATTCATTTTCTTATAATTCAAATAAAATAATTCATTTTCTTTTATTTCCTTTATTTTTTTTACTTCACTTTCGTTTCGTTTCCTTTCCTTTCCCTCTTGCAATCCAAACAGGGGCTTAGGGAATGTAAAAGAAACCCTCCCATTGGTCCGTGTTCAGACCTTATAACAAACACCATCCCTTTTCTTTTTCCTTTGACATAAACAGCACGTGGCCAGAGCACCCACCATTACCACTTCACCAAATGGGCAAAAGGGCCAAAATCTGTGTAAGAATCTAAAAAAAACTACTGCTGCCATATGACATTGTTAGATTAACACACAGTACACACACTAGACTACCCTGTACCGACACTTTTTTGACTCTTCCAATAAAGAACCATTAATTTCTTAACAATTATTTTATTTCCCTTTTCTCTAATCCAATGGTCCCCATCTCACTTCCCTCCTCAAATCTAGATCCTTACCATTGAAACCGATCCAACCCCCTATACCCCCAACCCCGTCCCCTACACCAGCTCCCAACCCCACCTCTCTATCTTATCCCCCACTCTTCACATCCTCATTCCCCCAGATCTAAACTCAAAACACAAACACACACACACACACACAAGATACATACATTCTAGTAAAAAAGCATATTGTGATGGTGGAGGCGCAGTCATGGACAAACAGGAGGGGGAGCAACCCAAGACTAGAAACAAACGACCAAGTGGTGGACATACCAGTAACACCAACCGCTGAAGTGAGGCAGCAACACTACTCAAGCATAATATCACCCAACTTCTTCACAGCTTTCATCATTGCATCATGGTATTTTTCAAACATCGGTGTCCTCTTACTCAACAAATACCTCCTCAGCATTTATGGTTATCGCTACCCTATTTTCTTAACCATGTTGCACATGATTTCATGCGCTACATATAGTTTCATAGCCATCAAATGGCTCGAAGTCGTCCCCTTTCAGCAAATACATAGTCGAAAACAGTTCTTCAAGATTCTTGCACTGAGTATCATCTTTTGTTTCTCAGTTGTGTGTGGTAACACTTCTTTAAGGTACATTCCTGTGTCGTTTAACCAAGCTATTGGTGCGACTACACCATTTTTTACTGCTATCTTCGCGTTTATTATAACATGTAAGAAAGAATCTGCTGAGGTTTATTTAGCACTTGTCCCTGTTGTGCTTGGCATTGTTTTGGCTAGTAATAGTGAGCCATTGTTTCATTCATTTGGATTCATAATGTGCATAGGCTCAACAGCAGGTCGAGCCTTGAAATCTGTGGTGCAAGGCTTGTTATTAACATCTGAAGGAGAGAAATTGCATTCAATGAATCTTTTGCTATACATGGCTCCAATGGCGACACTCATTTTGCTGCCATTTACTTTATACATTGAGGGGAATGTTGCTGCCATCACGATTGAGAAAGCAAAAGGGGATGGATTTATGGTGTTTTTGTTGATTGGCAATGCCACAGTGGCCTATTTGGTGAACTTGACTAATTTCTTGGTGACAAAGCACACTAGTGCCTTGACACTGCAGGTCTTGGGCAATGCTAAGGCTGCAGTGGCTGCAACTGTATCCGTCTTGATATTCAGGAATCCGGTAACAGTGATGGGGATGACTGGTTTCGCGGTGACAGTAATGGGGGTGGTGCTTTACAGCGAGGCGAAGAAACGGGCTAAAGTAACAGCACATTGACAGCAATTATTAGATCAAGATGATGGTGCTGGAGAAATAAATCCGCGGGTGCGGCTCTTTTGCTTTGCTATATATCACCCCTTCTTTTTTTTTTTTTTGTCGCGTTGACAATAATTATTGTGGGATTACAGTAAGGGAATTTGTATAGGGAGAGGGGGTGGGGAAAAGGGGTTCCTGTTTTTGCATTCTTTTTTGCTTTTGATATAGTGGTTCTTGATTGTGGGATGGTATAAGAGAATAAAGATGTCTCTTTTACTTTACCCCTTTGTGTAATCTTTATATTTTGATTCCACGAAATTGGAATACAGGACTCATTCTTTACCATATTGATTTTTGATATTGTAATTTGTGGGGATAAATAATTTCCACTTCATTTTGTCAAGTGTATTTCTCTTTCACCTATTCTGCTACAATTTTGATCTGCTTGATATGCACTTTTTGTTTGTGTGATTAGCATTCTCTGTTTTCATTGTGGTGAACAGAACATGTTGTTGGACTTAGATTACATGTAGCACCAGCAAAAGCAAAAAGAAGCCCAGAATCTTGTTTAGCCACTCTGCCCATAAAGCTGTTCAAGATTCTTAGCTTCTTTTTGAAGATTACAGGTTGAAACTGATCAGTTTTTTTTTTTTTTTAGAACTGTGAAAATAAGATTTTGCTCAATTAATCCCACGGCCCTTAAAGTTAAGGGCAAAACTTATTTGCTCTGTTATCTTTTATCACCAAAAATGTCTATGCTGGTAGTTTCAGGATTAAAGTGGATCTTATAAACAAAAATAAAAAATAAAAGGAGAAAAGTGGAACTCTATTGCAATCAATTGACCAATTGAATGGACTAAATAGAACATGACTCTGCTCCTACTTGGATCTGCTAAAATTGGAAATTGATCAACTTTTCAGTATCAATGTATGCATTCTTTAAGAATCGATACTTTAGTATTTTGTTTCTTAAAGAAGCACTTCTCTAATTCTTTACTGAATCCTAATGTTGATTATGTAATTGTTGTTGGCATAAGATCTATTTGAAAATTCCAATTCCCGATGATTGGAGGATGTAATAAAATTAGCATTCTAATCGCGATCTATTCTGTGAAAGAATGTAAATGGTTTTTTAGTTATGCGTTCGCTCTCATATTAGTCTGTTTGGTTATTCTACCGATCCTAATGAAGATGGAATTCTTAAATCATGAAACTTTCTATTGATGGGTGAGACATAAAAATATAAAACATTCTTTACTGTAAAGTTGGTTTTACATTTGGCTGCCGGATGAACCTTTCATAACATATTGAATGTGGGATCTACTTGCATCCTCACAGCCACAACCCAATGTAATAATTTTCCTTTATTGTAATTTCCCGTTGTCATTTCAATATGTTATCGGCGTAACAATTCAACTGATCATGATACTAGCTCAATTTTAATTTTTTTTTATAAAATTATAACTTTAATGTTACCGGAATATTTAAATCCGTATATAAACTTACGACCTCTTTAGAAACTTTCCCCATGAGTAATTGAAGTACCAACTAATCGTATCTTTCTTGAAAACAACCATGACAGTCTCTTTTTGGCGTAAACTAAAGTGTAGGTTACGCCATCCACGTTAAGAAAGTGATGCAGCGTCAGGTTCAATTAATCTTTTACTATCTGTTACCATTAGACGCGTAACAACATCATTAGCTTTGCTCATATGATTTTGCTTACGTTTTGTACAAGATCCACTTGTGATGTGGTAGAGTATTTACAATATTCATATTCATTCTGTTAGGCGTTGGACGTCGTCCACATGGAGGAAAAGCAACTTGCTCTCAATTTTTTTTGTGGGTATGTTGAGATTTGCTTGTCAGTTGTCAGCTGTCAGCATACCATAGTTCAATTTAATGATTTGATGGAGGAGAAATGGATACGTTTTGAGGTGCAAAATTTCAAAAAAATATTTTTTTTTTTAAGAATTAGGTTTGGAATTAAGGTTAATCAAGAAATAATAACTTAATAACTCTATGTAGAGTGTTTGAAACACTAATGAGAGATTCATTCATATTTCGAGTTCAAATTATTTAATAGAGTACTCATCATGGGATATAAAATCTTAGACTTGCTTGGCTATGTTTGCAGTCCCCCACCCCTTACTCGTATCCAAAACAATAGGATAGCGATGACCATAATATTCAATCAACTGTTCTCCATTCAATATACTCAGTGGGTCTCTGTGGGCAACCCGGCCATGTGCTTCAACGACCCCATTAAAGTGCAATTAATCCTCCACAAAAATATTCAACCTTTACGTTAACTATAGTAATGTTAGTATCAGAAAAATCCTTAAATTATGATAGATAGTCCGCTCAAGGGTCATACTGAATATTATTAAAAGGTAAAAAAAATTTTAAAATATTAAAAAATAACGAATACTTATTATAAACCCAATTAAATTAAATTATGTCTTATCCTATTAGGTGGAATCGGCTAAAATTAAACTCGGAAAAAATAATCAGGCTACTAGGTTATCAAGCCATGATCTATTAATAAATTGTGAACAAAGCTAACGCTGCAATCAGCCATGCAAAAGATTTCGAGGAGACAATGCCACTGGCTGCTGAAGTTGGGGGTGTGTTAGGAGAAGGTGGAGATGCAGGAGATCCAACTTGAGGCAGAACAGTGATGACGACCTTCATTTTTCCGGTTGCACAATGACTACCAACCCCGCAAATATACCATTTTCGACCAGGAGTTGCGAGGGTAATCACGTCATTTCCACTAGTCAGAGCTTGACTTTCAAGTGGTGGTGCACATTGCTGAAAAGCAGTTCCGTTTACTCTATGCACATTGTGAATTCCCTCTTTGTAATTGAAAACTGCATTGAGAAAATTTAATGAGGCATCGAAAAACTTGATCTGCTATCCCAGTGTATGCAATACGAAGGTATAATATATAACACTATGCTAGATTTCACGGGTGGAACAAAAAATTTAATATTTGGGAGCTAATATTTAAGTTGGGTCGACCATTGGCAGAAAAATAATACATAGCTTTTTTAAAAAAGAGTTGGAGACTTAGAGGGTCCGAATGCTGTCACTGCTAGATTCAAAAAGAATATCCATCCAATGATCGACATGCATGCATTATGTAACACAAGTTGGTGTTACAGTCGCAAACACTGATATTAATTGTAGTGTCTCGTATTGGTCTAAAATACAATATGACATTTATTTATAAAATAATTTTGTGAATTCAAGTAATAATTTAGGTTAATTCTTTTTTTGGTTCATGAATATGAAATTCAAGAGTGTTATCCTTAAGTTTACATCATTACTATCGTTAGCAGATTTGGAGTTACGGCCAAGAGTTGTGACAAATATTACTGATATATCTTGTCATCAAGGCCATTTGCTCCAATAGATTTAAATCTCTCATATTACACAATGTTATGAGAGAGATTCAATGCCGATAAAATATTCAAATCATTTTATCATGACTACATGAATATAAGATCACCATTGAATCTCTCTCATATTCAGACAGACAAATGTAACTAAAAACCGAATAAATAGTTGCAAATAAATTGTCACAAGGGTATAAAGAAATAATCAAAATGAAAGTGAAAGATTGCATGAGAAATTCACGTACTTAGTTTATCCCAAACATAAAATGTTTTGCCTTGAGCCCATGCTTGATAATCAAAATTTAGTTTCCAGCCATTCTCATCGCCAACTATAAATTCCGTTGCCAAAGCTGGTGCAACAACTATTGCAGCAAATATTGCTAGTGCAACGAAGAAAGCTTTCGAGGCCATTTAGAACTCACTAGCTTGCTTAGCAGGGATGCTTCAAGATGGTGTTCACAAAGGTAGATTTATAAGGTTTAAGACTAGCCAATCAGCCGGCTAGCAGCGGCATTTTTGGCCAAGCCATACAACGCAGGCGATAGTGTCATCATACTATACTATCCAACAATGTTAAATCTTTAAAAACATGTACTTTTGGATTTGAGCTGGATTGAGACTAATATGATGACTAGGTCCAATTAGTGGCCAACAAGCCAAATGGCACAATATATATGTTTTTTTTTAATCTCCACCCTTATGAGATTCGAATAATAATCTCTCAACTGTTAAAAAAAAGTAACTCACCCCTAAGCTTTGTACTATTAATTCTTTTCTTTTTTCAACTAATGGATAATTTGATGTACGAAATTATCGCCATTTGTAAAGTTTAGAAAAGAGTCAAATGCACTTTAAAATTTCTTGTACGCATTTTATAAAAGGTTATTTCCCAGCCAAACAAGAAAAAGAATAACACACTATACTATGTGTGCTGTATTGTGTAATGAGGAATATGATTAACACTACAAGAAAAACTGTCAATAGCGACAGCCCGTCACCTTTTCGAGAACTTGATCAATTAGCAACTAGATTAATTACATTAAAGACGAATGCTTCCATATATAGTTTTTCCCCATTTAGCTAAGTTTCGAGAACTTGTGACGCAATGTTATGTACTTGTTAAAGTGATTAATAAATTCCCACTTCTTTTTTTAAGAAATAGAAATTGGCTCATCTACAATTCTATTTTCTACAATTTCACGCAATATTTTTCTCGATTAATGCCAAATGTCACTATATTTCATCTACAACCTACCTAATTGTTGTTAAACTAGCTTTCCAACTATGGTTAGAAAGTATTAAATGCTAAAATCTAACTACCATATTTAATTAGCAAAACAAATATAAACCATATTTAGCTTACAAACCCATACATTTTTTGTAGTCCAAGAAATATTACATGACCACTTTTTATGGCAAGTGGTTTAGTGTCAACCAATGGCCTTTAAAGTCTTGCGAAAATGATTTTTATTCCTTTAATTGTTGGCTTAACCAAGTATGCACAAAGTGTCTAGTGTGAAAAATCAATAATCTTTAAAGTCTCCAGAAAGTGATATAGAAGTTGGATAAAAAAAAATGAAGCCATTAGATTTTTGCTCCAAGAAGTCATACAATTTCGTTTTTATATATAAAGAAGCCATATGATATTTGTTTGAGCTAACTCGTGTTGATGTTGTAGAGTTAGTAACTTTATTTGTGATTATTTTAAATTTTAGTGAATTGGGGTGGAAATTTGCAAGTCTTGCAAATTAATTACAATTCGGCTACAACCTCAGAGAAAAATATCATAGTAAAATTTGAAAGAACAAAATATTAAGCGTAGTAAACAAAAACACAATATCTAAAAAATTAAATAGTAAAATATTATTAATAAAATTTCTCTACATAAATGATAAGTTCAGAACCATCCTTTGCAAAGATGTACTGGAAGTTTCTCCAAAATTTATTATGCAATCATAATAGATGAAATTTATATATCGAAATAAGTAGAGCCATTATAAGGTGTAAAATAATAAAGCAAGCCATAAATTGATAGAAGCAAAGCAAAAAGGTGAACCTGGTTAACACTTGCTTTTCTTGTTTGTCCAAAAAAAAACCCTTGTTTTTAAGCTTCACTGGTGAAATTGGAGCAAAATCGTAGGTCGTGTGTGTGTGTGTGTGTGTGTTTTTTTTTTGCAATATGGGTTTTTTTTTTAATCATATGCTTCTATATTTGTTTATTAATTAAATATAGTAGTTAAATTTCAGCATTTAATGCTTTCTAACCATAGTTGGAAAGCTAGTTTAGCAAAATTTATGTAGTCTGTAGATGAAATATAGTGACACGTGGTATTAATCGGAAGAAGTATTGTGTGAAATTGTATAAAATAGAATTGTAGAAGAGCTAGCCAATTCCGATTATATTTAGATTAGAGTTGGCCAACAATTTTAGTTGCCATGATATTTGGATTTCTACCATCAAATTTGTGAGTAAAAGATTTTCCACCTGTAAAGTCTGGAATTTCTCTTAATTTCGTAGTACTAGACATTAACTTATTCAAAACATTCCATGGAGATAAAATTATTAGTTTCTTCTATTTTTCTAGCCATTTGAAATGCTTTATAGGGGAGACTTTTCCAATTGATCTTGCTTTTCTTTTTCATAAAAGGAAAAGCAAAAGTTCAAAACTAGCTAGTTCACTTCTCAATTATTTGTTCTATTTTGCCCGTCTGAAACAGAAAGATAAAGCGATAGTTTAGTGGGTCTGATTCTTTATAATATCTTCAAATTCAAAATAAATCTATTTGTTCTCATTCTATTTTGAATTTTATTAATAAATCAAAGGGTTTAGGGTTTAGTGAAAGTTTGAATTTAAAAAAACTAAAAATATTTTTCCTTTATAATTCAAAATAAAATGAGAAAAATATTTTTAAAAAACTCAATTAAATTTAAGTTAATGTACATGAATATTAAATTTAAGGTAATATACATGAATATTTTGATAGGCTATTTATTCTTTTGAATGTTCTCAATAACAGTGATAAGAAGCTAGACAAATCATAAATTTGATATTTCAAGCTTTTATGAACTATAGCAGACATAATTTTGATATTTCGAGCTTTAAAGTAATTTAATTATACGGCTTATCTTTGAATAACATGTTTTTCTGCTATGTGCTGCTTCATGAAGCCATAATCTTCTATTTTTGACTCTAGAGTAATTAAAATATAAAAATATAAAAATTATGCTTGTATGTTATTTTATAGGGTTACTACTTTAATATCATCAAATGTTATTGCTAAGAGTAAATCACAAGAAAATAACCAAGGACACTAAAGGTATGTATTTGGTTCTAATGTGCATAGAGTATGGAATTCTTTTATGTTTGAGAAATATTATTTTTCATAAAGGGGCAACATTTTTGGTTTACTTTCATTGAGTGGTCTAATATGTAAGTGCATTTATTTAGTGATGTTCTTTTACTAAGCTGAAAACTCAAACATGGAGAAAATTAAAATATGGAATAGATGGAGTATTTTATATAATATTAATTAAACTGCATTATTATTACAGTATCAAAGTCAAAAGAATTGGAATTTCTTCCGTACAAACAATACAACTCAACTTTAAAGAATTTTATAGAAAGATATATATTCGTGAATACAACACAAAAATCAAACCAGATTAAATCTTATCCCACTAAACGGAGACGGCAAACGAATATAACACAAAGAAATATAAATCAATAATATCACCAACTGCTGTCCTTAGACCAAGAACACCATGAATGCAGCAATCATCAATGCAAATGTTGTAGGAATAATTCCATGGGCTGCAGAAGTCGGGTTAGAACCAGGTGTAGATGGAGCAGGAGCAGTTGCAGGTGATCCAAGTTGAGGCAAAACAGTGATGACCAGCTTCATCTTTCCAGTCTCACAATGGCTGCCAACTCCACATATGTACCACTTTCTTCCAGGAGTGGCAAGTGTAATCACATCATTTCCACTAGTCAGAGGCTCACTCAAGCTGGCTGTTGTTGCACATTGTTGGAATGCAGTCCCATTCACTCTGTAAACATTGTGTACTCCTTGCTTGTATTTGAATACTACATTTAACAAATCTTACTGTTAGAGAACAAATATTTAGCTCCATCATGTACATATTTTACGTTCTCTGTGACCAATTTAATAAAAGAAAATCCTTGAAAACGTTTAAACGTAAATCTGATGTGAGTGTGGAATGTGGGCTACATGCACTTATTTTACGAGTCACACTCAATGAAAACGTTTCAAAGATTGGTCCTTTAATAAAGTTTATTTTGTCCAAAAATATATTTTACCCTGACATGAATAAAGGATATATGTACTATGAAAATTGTTCTCGCAATTATGCAAGGAACAACAAGATAATTATTTCACCAAAGAATGTGTAAACAAGATGTAAAAAGGGAAATGAGAATGTATATTTCTGATCAATAAATTAACATACTAAGTTTGTCGCCAACGTAGAATGTTTTTCCTTGAGCCCATGCTTGGTAATCAAAGTTCAATGTCCAGCCTTGTTCATCTCCAACCATAAATTCTGTTGCCAATGTAGGAGCAACGATTGCTGCAACAATGGCTACTACAATGAACAAATGCATGAAAGCCATTTTGGTGTACGTAGTGTTGGAAAATCTTTCTCAAATTGGATTGCTAATGATGTTTTCTCCGCTTGAATGGCTTCTTAGTTGAGGTGTGAGGATATGTTTACATGTGGTGGGTTTATATAGAAGTTTTAGAAGGCTGAAAGAGCCGGCTTATAGCGGCATTACGCGTTCGTTATGGCCAATGTATGACAGCG
This sequence comes from Ehretia macrophylla, assembly GCA_037974665.1. NCBI lineage: Eukaryota > Viridiplantae > Streptophyta > Magnoliopsida > Boraginales > Ehretiaceae > Ehretia > Ehretia macrophylla. The sequence goes on along the minus strand of CM075764.1, from coordinate 7,098,457 downwards.
AAGTTGGAACACTGACAAAAAGATATTGGAGGAGTTCATCTAGGCTGTTCATATGACCAGGTCTTTTACAAGTAAAAGAAAGACAAATATATGTGCAAATTTAGTCAATCATAGCCTGAGTTAACTTTTGGAGAGTTATTCGCAACAATTGAATGGAATAATCAAGTAGTAACTTGCTATAATCAATATTTTTAGTTCGAATATTGGTTACGACTTCCGTTGTACCAATTTTTTTTTTCTTTTTCTTTTTTTAAAAAAAAAAGGAATCCTGTTGTAGGTTAAATTACACATTTACTCTTATTACAGGGTAAAACATCCCTTAAGACGGATGTCGCTTTTCTTTTGCCCCTTGAATCAATCTGCTTCATGAACAGGGATCTCATTGATTGGGAAGAAAAGGAGGATTTTGATCTATTGTAATTCGGTTTCTAGACGAAATGGGCCTGTTTCTGCACGAGTCTTTGACATAAGTGCAGCGATGGCCACCAGTCTGTTCCATGGAGAATTACTTTTGCAATGGCCCTCTGGTAGATTTGGAAGTGGCGGAACGTCGCGACATCTGTAACCAATGAGAATAAAACAATCGAGAAGAAAGTACAGTTCATATGCAAATATGCGCGAGAAATAGCTGAGGCATGAAGTAAGACTAGGACGGATAGTAGTTGTGTTTTGATGGTTGCTCAAAGGGAAAACCGAGATTGGCAGCTGCAAAGGTCTATTTCGAGATGAATAAGGCAATTGAAAATCTGGATTTGTGATTAATTTGGACATTACCTCTAATAATGTTGCAGGCCTAGTAGCATTAAACGAAGGATTGAAACAGGTGCAATCCATAGAGATTAATAAAATGGAGATTGAATTTGACTCCCAAATACTTGTACAATTTGTCCGACGTCCAGTTCACAATACACTTAAATCAAATTTGAAGGATTGTCAAAATATTTTAAGCAATAATGGAGACTACTTGTTGAAGCATGTCTTTCGAGAAACTAACAAGTGTGCAAATTGACTTACAACAAACATTGAAAGTTCGGACGTTCAACCACTCTCCGAATAATCTACATCTTTTGTTAAATTATGATAAACAAGGTGAAATATCCCCTAAATTCGTATCTTTTTAATCCCCAACGTTACCCTCCCTTATAACAAAAAAAAAAGCCTTTTAGGTTAAACTTCAACCCTCTATATGTGGATCAAGAAAAAAAGTATTAAGCAAGAAGCTACAATGGACCAAGAAAAAAGTATTAAGTAAGAGGCTACAAAAGTTCCTTCTTGTGTACACAAAACTTTTAACGTAATGCTATAACACATCAACTTCTAAGTAACATCATCTATCGTAACTCTTTATGTACAACAATGTCACAAATTATTTATTGTCTGTGAGATTAATAGAAAAGTGGCATAGTCATCAACAGAAACCATGCTTATGTTTCTCTTCCTGCTGGTAAATAGAAGTGGAAGAAACTTCTATCCATGGAATGAGGAGCCCTAGCAACTGCACAACGTTGGCCTGCGACATTTTATTGACAAATTACAAGAGGGTTACGCTATTCTACAGTTTAGAAAGACTTCCAAATTTTGGACTGTAAAGAATGACTCGTGCCCAATTAGGAATCCTACATATCCATGCGAAAGAGCCTAAGATTTTCTCATAATTGATATGAACTTTTATATCCAGTGACCTGCCAACTTCGTGAAATGGCATATAGTCAAAGCCTGTGGCCCAACGATGCTCGAGTTTGCCCCATTTTGCTCTCAGCGAATGCCTAGGCTCCTACTGTGATCCAATCTTTCAAATTAACAAGAGTTTCAAGCACAGAATAACCAAAGAATGCATAAATCACTCACATGCTAATACCAACGGCCGGACCTAGTTCATTCATCCTGCCATTACTGCTACACTGATGCTGCTTGTCTCCAACCCAAGGTAGTTTTTCTTTGGCTATACGTTTTATCTACAGGAGATATTTATGCTTGTAAGACAAAAGTACGAGATGGTAGTTATTGCACGAAAGCATATGGAGATATTAATAAGGACCCATATGATCTTTCCATGCTTACCCCACATTCTTCTGGCAAATAACCCCATCTGTTCTCTTTTGAGCCCTTGTACGAAAAACAGTTGCCTCAATAAGAATCTCAAAGATAACAAAAATAACTTCCATGAAGCACCACAACGTGTTGAAAGAAAGAAGGAGAATCTGGAACCTTTCCTGGTAAACCGGTAGACCACGGTGGCTTTAACTGAGGTCCAGCACTAGGTTGGGGCTCAGAAGCCAGAGAGAGCTGGTATTAAACAAAAGTAGGTGTGTCAGTAAAAGCAAGTTCATAGGAAACATGTTCATGACTATTAGCGTCATTTGAAGAACTAGTAGCCGAAGAAGTATTAACTACTACATGACCAACGGTTTAAAATGGAACGCACTTCAAGAATGTGTCCATAAACTTGATTCAAACAAAAGTTAGAAGAACTAAAAAGATTAGTACTTAACCAAACATGTATATATATCATAAGATTTACCTTGTTAAACAGTTCTATCGGTGGGTTATGATGACCTCTATTATCTGTCTGGAAATAAAACTCCTGTAGTGCAGGCAAACCAACTTCATTGAATAACTAAAACAATAATGATGCTTAAAAGAATAGGTATCGGATGATTATATGTGAACAAACCATTGGCACAGTGGTCTCCCTTTTGGTATTTCGGAAAACTCCAAGGCCTCCTTTACTTGTGAAAATCTGCATTTTACACGTCACAAATTAACTTCACTAAAATGACAAAAAAAAAAAAAAGATACTAGAGTTTCATTCTGCCAGAGTGCAACCTTCTTGTTGAGAGGGAGAGCTTTGAAGTTGCGAGAGACATCCAAACCCTCTTGTTTCAATGTATCCAAGAGATTGGGTCTGAGAAACACATTGACATTACTATGGTGTTAGTTATTTAAGTGGTTGAAGCAGATTCCTACTTCATGCTTACAGACACCTTTAATATATGAATAGAGGTTAAGACTGAAACAGATTATTGGTACTAAAAGAAGCAATCCAATCGAGAGATAACAACAAAAATGATAGGAAAGAAGAACTAATTTCAAATACAGCAAACGGCTTTACTAATTGAGGAAAAACCCAGAATTGAAAGTTATATAAACATAAGTAGAAAAATGACTATATAGACACAAGTAGAAAAATGACATGAATATTGTGCAATAACAAATAGAAACAGTCAAGAAAGATTCTCTTAAGCAACGATAGCTAGCTGCGTTAAAGTCGAATCTACATCATGAAATACTACCATAAAGTTTCCCTTTTTCTATGAATGACAGAAGAACGTGAAACCTCCTCACAAAGTTCAGAAAGATGCAAACAAGAGTAAGACTGGTGACATGAACAGAAGTATATAGCCACCAGTCGAAGGACATCACAGTAATTGCACAACAGATAAATCATTGAATTATAAATTGTACTAAGTATCTCAAGTATGACCTTCTAGATTCTTTCTTCCCACATTCTATAGTTGAGGTAGTGCTCGATTTGGACACCTGCATCAACGGAATTCAAAATGGCAACAACAAAATGTAATTGCATAACAACGAGAAAAACAAATCTATTGTCCCATAACCACCACTAGGGAGTAGGGGCGATCAATATATTAATCAGTTACCAGGGAAAAGGAGGCAAAAAAACATTTTGCTATGCTTTCTGCCATTACACCGATCCCTTCCCTCTTCAGGATGGTTTGCAACCTCTAAATATAAAGCAAAAATTCCTAATTATGGCAACAAGTGACAGAACTTTATAATACATCTTCCGCCAGATGTATGTGATGAATAACCTTGTCACAATTACTGCGAGGTACTGTAGATGTTGAAGTTGCTGAAGTGTTTTGTCTAGCCCTCTCTAACGTCCTCAAGTGAAATTCCTGAAATTCAATATGACAACATTAATTTAGCCACAAAAACATCAAACCATGCACTTTGCAGCTTCTCTTGAGAAACAATGCGACAAAAGATTTTTAGCCAGGAGATATGAGATTGACTAAATCTTTGTAGGACATGTTCAAAATTTATATTGCTCATTTGAGCAGAGGGAGAAGCAAGCAGCAAAAGTAAAAATCCCTTACTTGAAACTCAGCTAATCGGGGGGTGCTTCTCTTTCGAAGCAACAAAGATGGGGCTTCAAGAATCTGCAAACATATAGAAATCTTAATAGATATCACGAACACTAAACTAATGATCATTTCACAAGTGACTAGTCCTACCTTACTATTTAATGGACGAGCCTTGAATCTAGGAATGGCGGATATCAAACTATCAGCTTTTTTAATAGTTTTTGACCTGGAATTCAGAAGTTGTCTATTAGAGGAGACCAACTACTTTTGGCAATATAAGATGATAACTGTATCCGATCAAACTAGCCTCATTCTTTGTGCCCTATGAGCTGTCTCAAGATTAGGTTCTCGAGGAATAGTGATCCTCAGCTTCCCTTGCATACTGTTGATATCACCAGTTGCATCCTGCAACTTGAAGATAAAACATAAAATATACATTAGATTATCCTCTCCCAATATCTGTTATATAATGGCTGTGTTGCTGCTGGCCTCTATGCAATTGCTCAAAAACACTGAGGACTTGGCTGAAAGCTCATTGAAGTTAAAGACTAACTAGAGGTATCTAGTATCTATCAATTTCAGGAGACATGCCCACACAAGCTCCTAACCTTACATACATGTCATAGTACAGATTATAACATAGAAATGCTAAGCATGGTTCCAAACATACGGGGGAAATGGCTCCCATCTGTGTGTCGATGACATGGATTGGACAAATGTCATAATCCGTTTCTAGCATGGATGTTATAAGCTATTCCATAATGAGATTTCCCTAGGAGGGTAATCCATGGCTTATAAAGTACCTTAACTTTAATAACTATTTAGCAAAAATAAATAAATTTAGCAAAAAACTTTAATAACTAAAACCACCTAAGTCCTCCAGTAATTAATAACACCAATAATGCAATTGGAGAATTGGAGATGAGGAACTTAGAAAAAGCCGTGTTCAGTACACAAGATCCTGCAAATTTGTCAAATATATGAGCCAAATAATCCAATTCACAGATAACATGGAAGTACAAATTAAAGTAAGTTTGCCCTTCCAGAAGTAACTAATGTACCTTCTTGGGCTCCTTGTGGACAAAGTTAAGTGGCTGATTTGTCTCACCAACCTGCCAAGTAGAACAAACAGATGTTTTAGCCAATTGCTGAGATTGTACATCCAAGACTTGTCCAAAAGGAAGTTGAGAATGTGTAGTAGCATCACTTTGGAAAATCTAAATGAAAATCCAAGTTTTATGTAATAGCAGATTATATTTGCAAGCTCTTTCGCATCCACATATTGGACGAGCTATCAAAAGTTCTGACTACTTAGCATCCAAAGAATCTCTTGGGAAAAAAGAAATATCATATCAGCTTGATAAAAATTCTTGCAGTCTCAACGAGCCATTTGGAGTATAATTGTGAAAGCTTTATATAGTAAAAGCAGTCAGAGCACGTCTATCAGATCGAAAGAAACATAAATGGAAAATAAAATGACTAACAACAATAAGAAGAAATCATGAAAATACTGCAATTTCTAGCATAAACTCAGTTACAGAAAGTCAGTAAATAAGATATATGCCCTCTTTGATTAAATTATCAAAGGCAAGCTTCAAAGATAGCTATACATTGAGTTGTCGATTGTACTCTAAGGGGTATTGATTGTATGAATTGATGAATTAATTAGAGAAATATTTTTTTCCAAAGGAATGAGCAAGAGAGCAAACATGGACCTTGCGTAGGTGACCTCCCTCGAGCTTTTGCCTCTTCGAAGCCTGAACCTCGACCACACAGTGATTACCAGAGCCATTTTTATTTTTGTTAGCCAATGACTTCTGAAACCTAGCATTTAATAAAAAAATATATTAGAAATAGGCACCAATACAAATAATAATGAGGTACATGAAGCGATTTAATCAATGAATTAGAAATAGGCAATACATTTTTTCTCTCTTAAGTCAGTCCAGGTTACATACATTCCGGAACCAAATAGCTATAAGTAGAAGAAAATGTGATAGAAGTGTTAAAGAATACAATTGTCCCACCGTGATAAAACGTAGATTTCACGACTACTATATAAGATCTTGGGCTATTTAATCTGATGACAATTGATTTTAAGATGGACATGTTCTTTAACAATAAGAATATCATAATTCATCTTAGTTGTGGCACCAATAGCATTAGTTTTATACGGCCCATCAATGTCATTCATAAGGGGAGAAGAAAGGAGCTCCTACAAATTTCATAGTTTTTTTTTGCTCGTTCTACAAATTTCATAGTTGGTAGTTAGTTGTCTTCAAGTCCCTTGTGATTGAATAAAAATGCGAAGTACAGTCAAATGAAAAAAAGAATAAGAACCAAATTTGATCAATTTAGGTATACAAGTTCATGAAGGAACTAAAAGCCAATAGCCAAATGAATTTTTAAAGACTCGCCTCGAGCCATCCATTGGCTGAGGCATGTGTTGCTTAGCCAATTGACTTGCTGTCGGTTTCATTAGTGTCGAACCACGGGGAAGAGATGGCTTCTGTGTAGATTTCGTTTTAGTTCTGAAATTATCTTTAATCATGTGATTGTAAAAAGTCAACCCTGCAAATATATGGAAATACAAGAAGACGGAGATACAGTCAGAAAGAGTAGCAAGGAAATTTAACTTATAAGCCAGAAGTACAGGTTAGGAGATTGTGTAAAGTCTCAGTTTTAAGTTTATTCATGAAGCACATTTTCTTTGAAATAGACTTCAAAAAATAGAGAACACAAGCTTTCTGGACTAGATTACAAACTGGGATTAGTACCTTCTAAAGAAAAGTTGCATAAAACATAATTTCACAATACCTGACTGTATATTCTGGATTTGATTCTGAAATTTCTGTATGCAGCCGGCATGTACATTGATGGAAGTTTCTCTATCCTTCTCTAAATCTGTAAGGTCATATCCAAAACAGAATCCAAATATCAGTCCAATACTCATGTATCACTAAATGATGCAGTGAACTTAAGCCAATATGCTTGAACACCTGATATATATATATATAATTTCTGCTTCTCCGTGCATTAAACATGACAATAAATATTGCCATTGTAAACTTCCTGACTCAATTGCCTATTAAGTTCACAAGGACTACAGAGGTGATCCTAGAAAATGCTTCAGCTCATCATAGAAGTGTACTTAAGTAGTCAAATGTGCTTGAAGCGACTTGCCACCAATGGGGTCAATCAAATGATAAGATATGTAGATGCAAATGTTCTGGCATTTAATTGCAAATATGCAAATGTTATGTATTCTGTGATCATTATGAAACGAAATCAGAAGTAAAAATAAAATGCATAAAATTAGATAGTGTGCTTGACCATACAGCTACATTTCATATCTGCAACAGAAACCCCTTCATCTACATCTACATCTCCATCACCATCAGATTCACTTTCTGACATACTCATGTCATCCGCATCTCTTTGTTTTGGAGAGGCATTCACATTCTCCAGCAAGAGGTCCACTCTAGGAGCTAGTTTCACAACGAAAGCTGAAAAGTAACACGAAACACATAAGGCCATTTTTAACCCAAAAGAAAACCTAAAAAGATTAAAAAAAAATATTCCAATTCCAGTACAACAAAACTTCCGATTTCACGCTCAAATTAAACAAAGATGCATAAAAAAATGTCAGATAAATTTTATATTTTTCGCCTCATGTAAAAAAGATTAATCTCATCTAAAGCTCAGAATTTGCGAAGCTTAATAGGGCACTCCCAAATATATACATACATATATATACACACACATATATATACCTATTTATTTACATATATATGCAACCGTTTATTACAAAATGCACACGCGCGTACATACTCATGCATTATGTCTACAAAAATGTACTTTAAGAGTTTAGAATATAGTAAACCTAGAGTTGAACGGAGGAAATAAAATTAGTAATTTAGCTGCATTTGTTATTATTTGAGCGTAAAAACACAAAAAATAGTTCTCTTTTTCGGTGATACTTTTAGCAAATTCTTTTATTGTTCTAAAAAGAGAGCAGTTAGCAAAGCCACAGCTTATTGCATGCTTAATCAGCTCAAGAAACACAAGAAGTTTAGTAATTTCGAAAAATTTAGCCAACACAAAGCTCATCAACAGCTCAAGAGCATGAAGAAAATCACAATCTTTAACGAAAACATAAATATTAAACAAAATTAGAAAAGGAAGAAGCAACTATACAAGAAGGTGGATAGCTGGCGGAAGATTCGAACCACCGTTCGGCCTCACGCGCCTCAGCGGGAGTTTCTTCACGGCTGAAGTCGAAGTAACGCGCCGCGTCAAACTCGTATTCATGATTATTCTCTTCCGTCGTCAATTTATAGTCATATGTCTACGTATTCTGCAGTTTTTCGTCCATTTTTAACGCAATGCAATGCGTGATGAGCTGAAGCCCTAGTGTAGTATTTCTTTGATTCTTGAAGTGATCTGCAGATACAATTTCTTTGTATGTATATATAAGGAGAGTACGAAATTTTGAAAAGATGGGGAAGGTGGGAGATATATAACGTTCCAGTTTCTAATGCTTTTATCTGACGAATGTACCCTCTCTATTTTTTAATTTAGGAGTAATTTTCAATTGCGAAATTATAATTTTAAAACGCACTATGATTACTTAGGCCCCCCCAAAAAAATGCAATATGATTTTATCATTTTCAACTCTTCATGTTTAACTTTATATTTCGAACTCTTTAATTTTCCTTTTTTTTATGGAAATGTATATCTTTGTATTCATACACCTATTTCGTAATAGATTGAAATATAAGTTGTCTTATAATTTATGTGTCAAGTATTTTCTCATTTGCAGTTGTGTTATTTTAATGATAATCTCTATTGTATTCGATTTTTTTTTTTTTTTTTTGATGAAGATGGGTGCCAAATTTTTGACAACTTAATTCATATTTATTTTGGTATCTACTAGGACTTGTTTTAGAAGCAAAATCTCAACCCTATCATTTTTTTTTATCAAATTGATGGATCTTTAAATCCATGCGTTTTAATGGCAATGGTTTTACAAGAAGATACCCTTCTTTTCCAAATGTGGAATTCACATATTTGAATGCACTTATGACTCCATTGAAAACCAATTATTAACAATATGGAAGTATTGGTCCAAAAGCATCAAACATGAATCAATCGAGAGTAAATTTAGAAGGGTAATGAAGTGTCAAAATTGGATGAGCTAGGGAGAATTTATTGATGTATAGTCATTTCCTCAAATAAAATAAAAAAATGTAATTTAATTTTTAAAAATCGCTTGTTCTTTATAACCAAATTCTTAACTGGTTCTAACAATCTTTTGACTCCATATTATAGCAGAGAGAGAGACTATCATAGATGCATGAATCGTCTGAGAAAAGGATGACAATCATTATGAATGCTTCTATCATTTTCACACATAAATTTTCAAATTATTATTTTTTTTATTCAAGAGAGACATAAAGCCATATAATATAACTAACGAAATTGAAATTTGCAACATCTCATATACACAATAAATAACATTACCACTAAAATAAAATCGTAGTGAAAATTCTAAATTAAGGTCTATTTTTATATTTGTATTGGATTTTGAAATTTGAATATGGGGATGTCATTGTCATTTTGTGTGGGAAGAGGATAATTCCTTTGTCTTTGTCCTAAGGGGCATTGGTCATCGTGGTTTGAGCTTTTGCTTCGTGCAGCTCAAACCTGTCGCGGACTCTGAGATTTCGGCGCGGGACGATCTTTGCCCATGTCTTTTCACAGAACCACGGCGTTGTCACCAACAAGATTCAATTTATTTGTCATGGTGATGAAACTGGGAAAAGTTTTACATTTCCATATATTTGATAGGTAATAGTTGAGAAGTAGAGAAATAGTTTTGAATTTGGAGTAGTTATGTGACGAAGAACAATCATAAAAGCAGCGCATTACGGGTTGAGGACATATTATATGTACGACAATACATTTTTAGGGAGAAAATTAACTAATTACAACAGATCTAAATTATAATAATTCAATATAATCAGTTTTGATTTTCAGTGTGAATTAACACTTAACAATAACACTCATTTATGTTATGGATCTCAATTCTCACATATTAATATGCATTATATAATAAGTATAAATATATTTTATGTAATTAAAGACCTCCTAATTAAGTACCGTCTAATTTTTTTATATTTTCTGAGGTCTCATCACCTTGCATGCAATTGATTTGCTGATGCTCAACTTGTCAGACAGGAATGGAATCTTCCACTTCTTTTGGGTAAGAAAAGTTAACGTGGTCCTTGCATGCGGTAATTTGTCATAGTCATATAAATAAAAAATATTTTAATTAATTGATAAATATTAATTAATTGTTATAAATGGAGATATTATAATAATTTATTTAAAATTCTATAAGATCAAATTAGTAAAAAGAGAAATTTTTAATATTTTGACATAGCATATCTATTTGATACAGACTAATGTAAATTAATCTCATAAAATAATAATATAATATATAACTATGATAAATTTATCATATATTTCATAAAAAAATTTTTCGAAAAGTTAATATGCAAGCTCGTCATTCTAAACCCACAAGGAAAGGAAAGCAAAAGAGAACATCAATAAGTGTGCGATTTTCGTATAGAAAGTGAACCAAGCAAAAAAGATATAGGAGATTTTACACGCATTAATGAGATGTTATCCTAGCATGCATGGTCCAATCCAACATCACTGGCAAAAGCCCCTTTTCCATTTAATGCATACCCCTCAATTGTTCAATCAGGAGCGTTTAAAACCCAAGTATCTTAGCCTGTTGCTCCTAACGGGGAAGGAAACGTCTACATTTTCACGTCACTCTTTGGTGAATTTGAGTCTACTATTGATATATGATATTATGTAAAAATTCAATAATTATGAATTTTTAAAATTATTTTATTATTAATGAAGATGAAAAATATACGTTTAATCGAGCTCAATACTTTTGACTTGAACGGTTCAACTTGCAAAATAAATAAAGGAATTGCGAGAGTTGCAGCTTGCATTTCCCTTCGAGTGTGAGAGTGATTAATATGTTCGAATTGAATGGTAGATAGTTAAGAGCAATAAATATGTGCGAGTTACCTTGTAATAGTGGGTGAAATGACTATTTATACTAGTACCGATTCGGGACAACAATTAATGCTCGAGTCTGCCTAACACTATTTGCGTCTGTTCAGATTTATTGTCGAGCAATGTTAACATCTACTTTATGTCATATCGGAAGTGACCTACTATAATAAGAAAAATGGACGGGTCGGTAGTCGGGCAAGTAACACTCCCAGGTCGGACAGACTTGCTTGGTTCGATTTATACTTTCATTAATTATAAATTTTTTTCACAACATTATATAACAGGATCCAAATCTCAAGGCATGCATTGGCTCTCCAGCCGTGAACTAAGCTGAAGAAAAGAGTACCATCGCAATTCAGCAGTACAGTACATGTAAAAGTAGATATTTATTGATCTGTCCGCTGAAATTCGAGCAGTTTTATTACATGCATTTATTCTTTTGTGGGTATGGTAGAGTTGCTTTCATTGAATATGGTGACCACAGATTGCATAGGATGCCTTGCCTCTTACCTTTTTTTTTTTGGTCGAACCTTGCCTCTTACCTCAGAAGATTTAAATCTCTTCGCATTGGAGCTTCCCAATAAATTTCGTGTCTGTAAGCAGTAAAATTATGTGTACTGCTTCTTCGAAGCTGTTGCGTTAATCAAATTTTATATCAGGAACTGTCACTATCAGACCAGTTATTTTCATTTCAGAATAAATTTCTAGCGTTTGACTTCAAGGTAAACCAAATATTATTGTCCGGGTTGGAAACCTTTAGCTCTTATCGAGTTATCACTAATATTTGACTTAAAAAATATATTATTACACTATAAAATTTATAACATTAAACTCAAAATACCCTATTTCATATAAGTTTTTTGTCATAAATGATAAGAAAAACGGAAAACAGCCAAATTATTCGTGGCTACCAGCCAACCTAATCTGGCCTTGTTACTGTTTTTTTTTTTTAATTCAAAAAAATCTTAAGTCATATAACACATATCAAATAATATTTATTACGATAATTAATATTACATTTTTTATATTCATAACGAATAATGTACCACTTGGCCAAAGGCCTGTTGGAAGATGACGCCGAACAATTTATCTTCACGGGCTATATTCGATAGCTGATCCATCACATTTTGGGTTTCTTTAAGTGGAAGCTAACAATTCGATGTCAATGAACTTTGCAACTATAAGCGAGCAGAAAATTAGTTGGCCCGGACAAATTGTTTTGCCCACCAAAAATGCTGTGTATCGTAGGCCCGTAAATGTAGCGGGCCAAGGATTAATATTTTCGTGCACTCATGCTTCCGTCAAGCGACAACAACATTAAGGCTCCATTTGTTTGCTGTAAAATAATTTATTGGGGAAAAATATTTTTCAAGAAAATAGAATACTATAAAATATTTTCTGGTATTTAGATATACCGTGAACTCCGTAAAATATTTTATTCTCCCAAATGAATTGAAAACATTTTCTAGAATTTTGTACTAGCCGTAATTATTAACAGAAAAATATTTTACCGTTGACCAATTTTCTGGTGTTACCAAACACCGTAAAATTAAAAAAAAGCAGCCTCAATTGTTGACATAAAAACATTTTACAGTTGACCAATTTTTCGGTGTTATCAAATATCATAAAATCCAAAAATATTTTCTAGAAAAATATTTTATGGCAAACAAACGGAGCCTAAGAAACAAATATGTGAAACTTTATAAGCCCAATGAGACCCTCTCCATTACTTGATTGGTTAGAACACATGAAGTTAGAGCACATGAGGTGTATTTCGAGGTTACACGTTTAAATTCTACTTTCTTTGATGTTAATGTCTTTGGGTGTGCTCGGAAGCTAAGACTAAATAAATAAATCGATCGTTCAATAATTTTAAATTGCATGACAAAAATAACCTGAGACGTACATATGAAATATATGGATACAAATATGATGAAATTATATTAGATTAGATAAAATATGAATGAATAGATATTACAGATGATGAATCAATTTTCCTTTATAATACCTTTCTTATTTCAATTGATATTTTGACATATCCCCTTATGTTACAAAACTGAAAACTTGGGTAAGTCAATAGACATGTTTAAAAAAAATATTAGTTTAAAGTACACGCAAAGTGACTCAAATTACCTCTTAACCAACAAATTTTCCTATTTCTTGTTGAGTTCCTGCCAAATGTACGGCCAGAAAATTAGGTCTGCATTAGGCCGAGGTCCACATTGAACTACTTCCATCCAAAATCCAGGTGCACATTTTCTTCCCCAAAAGTTGTAGAGCCATACACGACAAAATTTCAAGCAACACAGTGATGGCAAATTATATTGGATTTTTCCAACATTTCATACAAAATACAGAAGGGGTTTAATTAATTTATAGCCAAACAAGTCAATAGTTGGCATGATGTCTAATTAGACCCACATCGTGGTGTCACTTGGTCTTAGTTGCAATTATACGCAATCAACTTTACTTCTAAGCCCCAAACATCACCATCGACCTAATCTGTATGTAACTTTGTCACCATTTAGATTTACTGATGTTGCCTTCATTGATAATATCTTCCATGCACTAAAAGTCTCTTCAGCCTCTATTCTAGAAAACGAGCTAGACATAATAGTGACTTGCTACTGTGAAAAGCCATTCATAAGGCCTAAAGATCTACCAAGTGGGAGATGTGAGCGGCCTTGGGTCTCCTGCCAGGTGTCTCCTTTTCGTGATAGTAAATAAATTTGTTAAAAGAATAAAACAGTGCACAAAACTTTTGTTATATATGAAATTTGAATAAATCGTAATTGTATTTATTACTCAAACAACTTTTTTGGCAAATGTTGCTTACTTGCATTTCACATTTGTAAACCCTCGAATCTGATTATGGGTCTAGAGATTTGCAATTCTTTATTCGGGTGGACATCAATAACTAGCTTTGTTCAAGAGATTCGGAGGATGGTTATTCGAGGATTAGAGAGTTTCTTGATGACTTGGTTATAGGGGTGAGTGTCTAGACTAAATCGGTCAAGCATGAGTTTGATCAAATTTTATGAGCTGAATTTAATTAGATTCTGTCTATCTCATTCAACACAAGATAAGAGAGGAATTTTGGCTACTACAATATTTCTCTCATAGCGAGAGATATCACTCGTGGATCCCATCGTTCTATATATACTGAGGTTATGCTCAATAGTTGAATTCGAAGTTGCTCTATTGAGAAGTTTTTAGTAGAAAAATACGCAGCCACTTTAAAAAGGCCAAATAATAGTGTTCAAAAATATTATTCTTTACACTTTATACTAGTATATTGTCTTACACTGAAAGAAAAGAAAAGAAAAGAAAAGAAAAGAAAAGAGTTTCTTCAATTGTCAACCACAAGCAGATCTTAAGAAGCTCGCCCATGCAGGTGCGTGCTTTAAAGAAAAGAAGAACAATTGGGCCATTATGTTACTTTGTCAGCTTCATTTATACATGTTCTAGTCATTTTCCAAACCTTTTTGCAGTTATGAAGAGCTTTTGATTTTGAGCAATTAGTTATTTGCTTTATTTTGCATGAGCTTTCCAATCTCTGAGTCCACAAGGCACAATATAGTAGTCTTCTCCAAAATTTAAATGTCCGTATTTTATTTTATTTTTATTCGGAATGAAGAAGAATTTATTTTTGACAGAATCACATTAAATAAATTCCAAATTTATAATTTTCATAGTGTAGTGATAGTACGTTTCAATCTATACTTTATATTAATCAAATAACATTCAATATTTGGGATAAAAAAACATATGTACAAACTTAATATCTTTAATCACAACAAGTGTTTACTTGTCAATTCCATTCAACACTTGGAGGCGAATATACATGATATTGCTTAGCATATTCAATCATATTGTCAACTCCATTCAACACTTGGAGGCGAATATACATGATATTGCTTAGCATATTCAATCATATATTAATATGTTGTCCCGTGCTTGATTATAATACTTTTTGCCGTAGATCACCAAAAGACTATTTCTTACAAGTGTGCGTGTGTCTTCAACGAAGAATTATAGTGTTAGGATATTCTATGGTCCTGACTTGAAACACAGACAAATGACAAAAAAAATGGACTACGACTTGAGATCCAAAATGACCAGACACACAAGTTTAGGCTGGCCTTTCCTTGTGGTTGACGATTGAAGGGCACAACTGAAAATTTGTCTCTACAAAAGCATTTTTTGATAGCCAAATGATAGGCTGCTAAAGATTCCTTTGGGATTTCAAAAGCCTATTGACGCTCCGTTTATTTGTGTAAAATAACTTACTTGTAAAAAATATTTTTAGTGAAAAATATTTTTTTTTAAAATAAAATATTGTTTTGGACTCCGTTTGTTTGTCGTAAAATAATTTGTTAGGAGAAAATATTTCTCTAAAAAATAAAATATTGAAAAATATTTTCTGGTATTTAGATATACAGTAAGTTCCTTAAAATATTTAATTCTCCCAAAATACATGAAAATATTTTTCTAAATTTTGTATTAGCCACAATTGTTAATTGGAAAATATTTTCTAATTGACCAATTTTCCGGTGTTACCAAATACTAAAAAATTAAATAAAAGCACTCGCAATTATTGATTAGAAAATATTTTTCAATTAATTCATTTTTTAATATGACCAAATACTGAAAAATTATAAAAATATTTTCGATATTTTACGGCAAACAAACGGAGCCTGAATCGTATCTTGAGAATGGATTCAAAGGCTGCTAAAGATTCCTTTGGGATTTCAAAAGGCTAAACAATGTATTTTAATGATATATCAAGAGATGGATCACTTTTAGGTAGTAATAGTAACAACGGGATTAATTTTTTTTTCTCAATATACAAGAGATTTGATATTTAATACATAAATTCTATTATACAAAAAGATTACTTTTTTGACTAAAACTGAATCGGGGTCTTTGAAATAGTGAGTAATCTTTTGTTGGTTTAAGAAAAAATAAAAAGAGATAGGATCCAAATTATTGAGTTAACATCTTAGTTAGTGTTTGATATTTATCGTGTTTGACAAACAGGTCACCTATATTCAAAGTACTACTTTTAAATCCCTTAACTTTGTAATTTGTAACACCGTTAGTCCTTTTATTTTTTT
The DNA here is from genome assembly GCA_037974665.1 of Ehretia macrophylla. Classification (NCBI taxonomy): domain Eukaryota; kingdom Viridiplantae; phylum Streptophyta; class Magnoliopsida; order Boraginales; family Ehretiaceae; genus Ehretia; species Ehretia macrophylla. Next base: position 7,082,133 of record CM075764.1, on the reverse strand, counting down.
TTTCTTTTTTATGGATAATGTAAAATGGCTAAAGATGTCACAAGTTATGAAATTAAATAATTTAAATATAATGTAGTAGTTTTGAAGATAGAGTAGTTGCTTATCAAATACCGTAAAAAATTAGCGACTAATTAGAGTATTAACTTGAGATTATTTAAGCAGAGACATTTGTACCATTGTACTACTCTAGCCCAACTGCATGTATATAATTTTGAGGCTGGTTGTTTGGTCATTGAATTTCGATAGTGAAGTTATTAATCAAAACAGCAATAGATATAGCCATCACCAGATTCATAAGTCTCATTCATTGTACATTAATCTAGAAGAAAAAAAAAGTATAGATATGTAAGTTTGACCAATAATGTCCCTTGAATTCTTATTATGGTTTCCTTTATATCATTTCCCAAATTTAACACATAACAAATTAGAACAACCATGATTTGATATGATAACTCATACTTGCCCATGACATTTAGGTAATAAAGTCTGGTTTAATTTCTTCTCAAGTTCTAAAATCATATTCTGAGTGTGGCTTATAGACTTTAGGAATCACTCTCTACTTGAATTAAGCTTCGATTGGTGATTATTTTGAATTATTTTTATTGGAAGAATACATAATTAAGTTGAGTTTTGAACATATAGTGTTTATATTAATAAAACAACTAAAAACTACATTCAATTTTGATTCAAAAATTCCATAGGCAAACCTCAATCTTTGAAGAATTACAAGTAACTTGATTCATTTTACAACTATAAAACATTTATTAATCAACTACTCAACATTTACATGTATCGATAATATTACTTGGGCTTACCATAAAAATGAATAATAAAATTCTTTGAAAAATAAAGTGCAAATCAATTTGTTTCTCAACAAGCTATTTGTAAGTGATCCCAAGGTATGATTTTTTTCTTTTTTTGTTGGAACCCAAAGTATGAAAATAAAACTCCTAGTTTGGCGAAGGACATATAAGTAATTCAGTATGGGCCTCTAGAAAAGATCACAACAAACTAGATTCATCTCCTCCCCAAAAAGCCAAAACGAGGAAAAACCAACCGCGCAAAATCATCTCTCTCAAATTATCGCCACAACAGACCAAAAGACAAAAAACAAAAATAAGAATTATCGCCATAAGATTAGAAATATATAGTAATTTAATTAAGAATAAACGACTTAACACCTGTATTTTGTTAAAATGCATAATATTTTATATATTTTAAAATAAAATTGATTATCACCCTTTATTTTATAAAAATAACTGAATACCCTATATATTTTAAAATATAATTATTTATAAAAATAATTAAATACCTTCTATATTTTTAATACTCCGCTTCCGTTATTAAAATCATTTATTTTAACAAAAAGTATTTAACTACAATTTCAAAAATATATAAAGATAATTAACTACTTTTATATAACACAAGGAATTACCAATTACATTTTAAAATATAAAGATATTCAATTATTTTTATAAAATATAAAAAATAATTAATTACATTTTAAAATATAAAAATATTATACATTTTTAATCAAATACAGGGTGTTAAGCGATTTAACCGTTAATTAATTTCTTCACAGTACTACTATACTATACTCCTCTATGCATACATATCAAAAACAAATATTATAGAGAGGAAAAAATACTAAAATCTTAGAGCACTCGCCTCTCCACTCCATTCTTCGTACTATCCGCCACTTCTCCCGCCACCTGACAACCGCCGCGTGACGTCATATTCCGGCCACACACCACCATGTCACAGCAATGAAAGACAACACAAAAAACTCCACCAACACCAGCAGAAAACAAACCATCACAACAACTGGCGGCGGAGGCACGACGGCGATGAGGGTGATAGTACCCTTACAGGGCCTAGTACAAGGCGGAGGAGGCTTGGTTCTCGGCTCAGTGATACCTTGCGCTCTCTTCTACTTCTTGCAACTCTACTTAAAGCGCAACCGTTCGAGTGGCGCCACCAGCTCACCGCCGCCTCCGGCGAGGTCAACTTCGGAGACGCATTTGGCGGAAGTGGGGTCTGGGCCGAGTTTGCAGAGAGTTCACTCTCGTTCTTTGTTATCTCCAAGAGGGTCCAGTGGGCCAGCCCATTTATCATCGAGGGCTAATGGAATAGTTAAGCAAGTTGATGGGCCTTATTATTTGGGCTTGAAGAGAGTTTCTGAAGACCCTTATGATGAGTCAAGCAATCCAAATGGTGTTATTCAGCTTGGATTAGCTGAAAATAGAGTAAGTATTTAGGTATCTGTATGTATATATGTATTTACATATAAAGTGCCATTTGGTGTACAAAACTACTGTAACGTACAGGGGTAGGCTCGGACCCATATATATGTGGTGTGTGCTTTTATTATAAAGTTATGTATATGTGATTATAAAGTTTGTGTCGTTGTACTTGCATGTTAATAATTGATTTCTTAACTTTATGTTTTTAGTGATATTAAGGTGGTCTAGTTATATGTGTGCTCTGTGTGTGTGTCCGAGTGTGTGAAATTGTATATGTATGATACGAAATGTATTATCTGTGGTTATAAAGGTTGTGTCCTTTTATAGTGGTTGAATGTTTGTATTTGTATATGTTGACGAGTGAGTTTGTAAGTTTTGGTTCTGTTTTTGATGAATTTAAGTTTGTGTAAATATAGACGTTTTGCATCTTTTGTTAAAAGGTTGAGTGTTTGTATTCGTATGTCGATGAGTGTACTTTGCAAGTTCTGATTATGTTTTCTCAATTGTGTATTGAGGTTGACTGTTTTGATAATATATGTGGGTGTTTCTCGCGAATGTAGTTGTCATTGGATTTGGTTCAAGAATGGCTGGAGGAGCACGGGAAGAAAGCGATTCTGGGCCGGGATTTGAGTATTAGAGGGATTGCTACTTATCAGCCATTTGATGGATTGATGGAGTTGAAAGTGGTTAGTGTTTCTATCAGTATATTTGCTACTCATTACTTAATGATGGATTTCTTAGAGAATTCACGTTTTATCTGCACGCATAGAATGTTCTTCGCAGATGAGTATAAAGCTCAAACTGGATTCTGTTTTTATAAAATAATGAAATTTATATATATAATGAAATAATTAACATATATTATAGTATTATCATTAGGTAATTCCTATGCTTACTTGAATGACATAATTCTGGGTAATCTCATTAGGTGGCTCCAGTTCTCGATTACAGTACATTAAATTTATAATTGGTAGTGAAAAATGAAGAGAGGACAACACACATCCCAGTACTGGGCTTGAAGTTTCATTCAAAATCTTCCTCTAGCTAAATTATATGTAAAATGTGACCTGTCAACAACATGGTTGAAATACATCCCCGTATTGCAATATGATTTCACTTTTTTCAATGTTGCAGAGTTGAGAACTCCTTGAAATAACTGAATGGAGTTCATTAGGATTAGTAAAACATAAATGCATTAATTGCTGTTGCTTGTGTTAAAGTCAACCTCTCACAGAAGAATTGGTGGGATGCTGCAAGTACTATTTGAAAGGAATTTACTCCATGAAAAGTGGATCATGATGCCAAGATGTGTTACATTGTGTTTAAAGCACAGTTGTGAATCTCACTTCCTCCAAAGAACAAAGTAATGTAAGAAAATTGAATATTAAAATAAGATTTCCAAAATTCTTGAATTTAACAAATTTAAATGCAGAATCTAATTTATATGTTATTCTGCCAGACTGTAGTACTATTCGAATTTTGAAGCACACTTTGCCCACGGAGCTGAAACAACTTGGAAGAAGTGACTGTAAATAAGTTTGCTTTCTAATTTGTGCTTTAATAGCTTTAGACTGCTTCATCTACAAAAGATGTCATCTCATACATGAAGTTAAATTTGTCCATTTATCTTTTCAGAATTGATTATAGTCTTTTTGCTTGTATTCTAATTTTACCAGTACTGTAGGCTGTGGCGGGATTCATGTCTCAAGTCATGGAGAGATCAGTTTCCTTTAACCCATCACAATTAATCTTGACTGCTGGTGCAACCCCTGCCATTGAGATACTCAGCTTCTGTCTGGCTGATCATGGAAATGCATTTCTTGTTCCCTCTCCGTATTATCCAGAGTAAGATCTGGTTGCTTCTGTTGCTATCCTTAAATTTTGGCCATTATTTATCTGGGCTGGATATTGAACCAAAAAAAACATTTGCAGTCTTGACAGGGATGTCAAATGGCGAACTGGAGTAGAGATAATACCTGTTCCTTGCCGCAGTGCAGACAACTTCAATTTGAGTATCAACGCTCTTGAGCGAGCATACAATCAGGCCAAGAAACGTGGTCTCAAAGTTCGTGGGATTATAATATCAAACCCTTCAAATCCTGTGGGGAATTTGATCAGCAGGGATACACTTTATGACCTTTTGGACTTCGCTACAGAGAAGAATATTCACATTATCTCTAATGAAATATTTGCTGGATCAACTCATGGAAGTAATGAGTTTGTTAGCATGGCAGAAGTGATCGATTCAGAAAATTTCGACCGCAATAGGGTGCATATAGTTTATGGTCTATCAAAGGACCTCTCACTTCCAGGATTCAGGGCTGGGGTCATTTACTCTTTCAATGAGAATCTCTTGGGTGCTGCTAAAAAGTTGGCAAGATTTTCATCTGTTTCAGCCCCAACCCAGCGCTTGCTTATCGCTATGCTATCAGATGCAAGATTCATTCAGCAGTTTCTGAAGATCAATCGAGAAAGGCTTCGGAAGATGTATGATGGGTTCGTGGCTGAGTTGAAGCAGTTGGGTATTGAATGCACAAGGAGTAACGGAGGCTTTTACTGTTGGGCTGACATGAGTGGGTTATTACGTTCATACAGTGAAAAAGGAGAGCTTGAGCTCTGGGATAAATTGTTAAATGTGTCCAAGGTCAATGCAACTCCAGGATCTTCCTGTCACTGTATTGAACCTGGGTGGTTCCGGATATGTTTTAGCACATTAAGTGAAAAGGATATTCCTGTAGTGATGGAGCGTATTCGGAAAGTCTCTGAAACCTGTAAATCTCGCAGCTAAGTGTTATTCATTCATTATATTACAAGGTCAGGCATCTATTATACAAAAGTAGTTTGATAGGATTAGCTCTCCTAGGATCTTCATTGATATAGGTTAGGTTAGAAAGTGGAGATTACTATTCTTTTGGTTCATGCATTCACTTTTTCACCAGAAGTAAGTAAGCAGAAACAGCGAGCGATGCGTAAGTTGATTGAAATATGTGAAGCATTCATGTTCTAGAAAGGTCATCCGTACAGCTGATGAGTCTTCTTACCTCTGCAAACTGTGAATTCTGATTGCCTTAAACTGCAGGTCATTCATAGAACATTATCTTTGATGGAAATCAAGTATATAGGGTTTCTTCTACTAAATTAAGCTTCATGTACAGAGCTCTATTGATGATGTGATTCTTTCCTCAGCTGTTGCTTCATCTAATGTTATTGGTCTGAATTGCTTCTTATTGGAAATGTAATGGTATTATCTCCTCCCGGATAGGAAATTCAGGTGGATTTAGAATATTTTATTAGTAGGAGCTGAGTGGGGGATCTAGTGAGTTTGGTGACAAAATTAGTGAGATTAGATGGTTTTATATCAACACACCGAGAATATCAAGAGATTTTGTTAAACAATCTTGTGGGTTCAGTTCGGGTTGCAGCTTCCACAATTGTATATATAGATGAGCCCCTTAGAAAACCCAAATTTCCGTGTTGTCCCTCATAGAACATTTGTTTTCAGGCTGATGATACTTCTGCAAGTCGAACCGCATATATAATTCTGCATAGGACAAGCAGCCATTCTGGATGTGTGGTGACATGCAATTTTCAATTTCTGAAAATATAATATATTCCTTTGGTAATTAATGCACAATAAATAATCGGAGATGGCATGTGACGAATTTTTCAGCCCTTTGTCCTAAGCATTCTAGATACAGATTTTTTCAGTAAGTTACAAAAATAGAGAATGATTCTACTGCAGATCTAGGATGAAAAATTGATGGTGGTGATTTTTAAAATGACTACAAAAGAATCTTTTGTTCATCTGTAATCGAAAGAATTTCGATGCCACCTAAGGTTACAGTGTTTTTTTTCCAGCATGGGCAATGCAAGCTCAGCATCGTTGTCCTCACCTTTTTTTGGGTTCACTTGCTATGATTTTCTTATGGATTCAAGAACCTGGACAACCTCAGACATGCTTGGTCATTGTGAAGGAATTTCAGAAGTTGAAATCAAATCCGACTTCAGAACTAGTGAAACAACTCATTTTCTGCAAAGCACCCACAATCATCTGTGAAACCTGTCCGAAGCCGAAACCCTAAGATAGGGAAAGACTTTGGTTCGACTATTGAATCATTCGGTTAAATAGTCAAATCGGAGGTAGTAGGCAAGGCCTCGGGTTGTTTCTACGGCTACTTGAAGTCTCCTTAAATGTAACTTAGGGTTACCAGCATTTGTGCTTGTGCCTGGACAATTATATTCATGCAAATTATCATACAAATTTCCTTCCTGAAAATTTCAGACAATCAACAACTATAACTTATGTCAATCCTTTGAAATATGGTATGCTACAAAAGAATATTTGTGACAAGAAAGGAATCCTAATTTTAGAATGATTGACCCTTTTAATCATATAATGTCTTTCTCAGGAGCTAGAGGAAATGTATCGGATCAAAATTATAAAAAACAATTCGCGTACATCTCCCAGGGACTATAAGCACATATGATACTGGGTTCAAAGAAGATGAGATTCCTGCAGATTGTATTCAACAATCATCAGCTATAATTAAAGCCTATAAATTAAATAAATAAAAAAAGATTCAATTACGTACAGTTATGGTCGACAGCAGAACCAGGAGAAAGAAAAGAATATATGACTTTTTTCTACTTAAAAAAATACTATACAGATTTGAGATGGATGTCTAATGTCTTCATGTTAGCTGTTTGTTTGACTCCCTCTCTTCGGCTTCATTCTTTGCAGCTGAAGTACCATATAATTGTCAGAAAATCTCCCAAGGATAAAGTAATCAATAAACACAACCCCATCCAATGGTGAATTCTTGTCATCTGAGGAAGTCCTCGCTCCAGGCAATTAGTTCCCCTCTTAATCATACAAGAGAGTAACAAAAGCTTACTGCAGCAATAACTCTTCTTCCCTCTGCAGCTCCTTAAGCCGCTTTTTTGCATAAACTGTGATTATAACTGTGGTAGCCACAGTGAAACAGAAACCAAGAACATTGAAAATGATCTGTGGAGCTGAGAGGGAGCGATGATCATGTGAAGCATCAGCCAGAGTTTTAATTAGGATACCACTGCAAAAAAATGAGTAGTTGGAAAAGTATTGATTAGAAAGGAAAAGTAATTCTACATATGAAAAACGTATGGAACACAATTACTCATCCTACTTAGAAACACACTATCAAATGCAGCAAACAAATGAGACGATCATGTATTTGGTGACCATTTCCTAACAGTTCTTCATCCAAAACATTCAGAGAAAAGCACAATCAGCTATTGAAAAATAACAGCCACTCTGCCACAAGGTTAATATAACTTTCGCTTTAATTTGGTTTTAGTGTCTTGAAGTAGGAAATAACAATCTCTCAGGTTAGTACAATACATTGATGCAATAATGCAAGGAAGGTAAAGTTACTCCATTAACAGGTCGCCTTAGGAAGCAATGCCTAACAGAGCAATTATTACTTTCGGTGAATATTTTCTTGTGGTGAAAAAAGAGAGAGGAGAAGAGGTTAGAGAACTCTTACGTGTATATTGCAACAAATATTTCTGGCACCATTCCAAGCAGTGAACCCAGCAAGTAAGGGAAATACTTAACATCCGTCGCAACAGCACAGTAATTATATATTACATATGGAAAAGGAGAAATCCTAATCAATGTAACGGCCCGGAACTGATTAAACCAATTTCCTCCGCCAGCTAATTTGATGATGGAAGCTCTCTTTGGATGTCTTTCCAACCACCCCTAAAAGCAAAGAAGAAACACTAACACGTTCAGCGCAGATATGCAAGCTAAACCACATGAAAGAAAGCTGAAGGGCAACAGATATGATAAAGGATTAGAAAGTATGAAGTTTCTTACTTGAAGTTTATGATGAAAAAGAGAACCTAGGAAATAAGGAACTGATACACCAATTGCCACTCCTCCAATGATTAATAGAAATCCATATCCATAGCCAAAAGTCATCCCTGCCACCCACATGGAAGGTGTAGAAGGTAGAAGTAGGGCAGGAAACAATGCCACGGAAGCAAACACCAGAATTGCCAGCACTGGTTCGCTGAATGTTTCTCTCTCCCAATTTATAACAGGGATAATCTCCTGGAAAGAGGGCAAATCAATTGTCAAAATATGCATAAATTCATATCATTTACAGTTCAAAATGATCAGGTTGAGCCCAGGTTTCTTGCTGAAACAGTCGAAGAGGAAAAAGAGAAAGGAAAAGAAAAACCATATCTCAACGGCAGAATTTTTATTGTAAACATCAATAGGTTGCACTTTTTCCAAACAGATGACGCTATTACCTATAAGTAATCAGATTCCTCCACTTTCTTTTGACTATTTTTAGCATCATTCAGGACACCTACTCAGGAGTCCCCATGACATCAGTACTTCAAAAAAATTTCGGCATCAGCCACAATATCTGAGCTAACTATTTTCTACAACTGACTAAGGAAAAACACAAAATTCCCCTGCCACCACCAACAGCAAATATGTTTCACTCATCATGGTGACAAACTTGCACACGAGCGAAACCAGAGAGTGAAGGGGAAAAATAAAACTCTGTGCTATTGTTAACATGCTTACAGATAACATCACATCATTGTTAAAGAAACAACACTAAACTCTCCAATTCTCTAGAAAAATCAAGATACTTGGCAGATTATTTTGGTCTCTTCTTGAAGCCTCTGCCAACTTGCAAGAATATCTCACCAACCCAACTTTTGTAATAGCTCTAGAATTCTCACCAATCTTCAATGTAAAAATCTGGAGAAAGATAGTATAAAATAATGCAAGATGCTGCCTTCTAGATTGCACCATAACCGACTTTGCTCAAGTATAAATAAAGGCTTTGTGTTTCGTTGTAGTGTGTGGAGTCAAGTGGTGAGTGATAAGCAGAGTAGTAAACTAAAGGAGAAGAGTAGGTCCTAGGTGCTAGTGTGTGTCGTGAGTAGTGCTGAAGTGAAAGAGTTTGTTGCATTATAATAGTCATAGTCTTGCAAGTGTGCTAATAAAATATAATTAGTTCATTTGTAGTTTCATACGATGAACTTATCCAGATGTAACAAGAATTTGTCTTGGTTTGTGGTTCTGAAAGTCCCTTTTAAGAAGCTAATCACATAAATTAAATATTACTTGCTTGCTGTTTGTTATGGTTGTTGGCTGATGGCTAATTGATTGTTAAATAATAAAATAAGAAGACAACACAATGATAACTAAAATAATATTATAATCCTTGCAATTTGCACCTACAGGGAGCGCATCAATATATTGCTATATATGCCTATACATTATGCACAGTTGCACACGTAGTTGCAACATTCTAAAATTCGGACTCTACACAATACTGATGATACTGAGCACATATATGAACACATCCATCATTTATGACAAAGACATTAGAAAAGCAGTAATGTAGTAACTATCAAACTGTAACATAAACACAACACAAACCACAACAAATGAACACCTCAATAAACATGTAAACACCTGAACATGCATTCAAATTTATGCCTAACGAAAAAAGATAAAATCAATTCTTTGTTCATAAAAAAATATATATATATATATATTTTTCACGAAAAATCAAAGCTTTTATACAAATAATCAAAACTTCTACAACAAAAATCTTTCAATACGAAAAAATCAAAACTTTTACACTTAATTTACCTTATCCATGAAAAAGGGGCCAACCCATTTTAAAAAACCAGCAGGTAAGACACCGAGAAAGATGAGCAAAAGCAGCAGCTTTGCCCACCACCACAATGACCACCACCACCCCTCGCTACTACTACACCCTAACCCAGATGATGAAGCAGACCCCACTTCTCCAACCCCTATGAGGGGCCGCCCACCACCTCCATCACCGCCACCCCTGCCCTCCGCCGCTTCACCCCTCAATTTTACATAATCCCCTTTTGGATCCTCCACCACCACCACCGCCACCCCCTCCTCCTCATCATACCTCATCACAACACCCAATCAATACCCAAAAAACACAATTCAATCACAACCTTAAAAAATAACCTTCAAACATAGGCATCATCTTTTTTGTTTTTTTGTTAATCTTTTGAGTGAAATGCAAGTGAACCCTTAATGAGTTTTTATGCAAAATGGAAGCGTGAATTAAGGAGGAAGAAAATGAAGCTTTGAAGAACGGTTTTACATACAGATATAGATACACACATATATATACACGCATATATATATATGTATGTATATGAAAAACGCAATGTTATGAGATACGTTTTGTATGTTGGTTGTTTAGGGGAGGCAATTAATTTGGTAAAGTGTTTGATTAACGTAAGCAAAAAAGATATTGAAGAAATGTTTGTGACAAAAAAAAAGAAATTGAAATAGGAAAAGTAGATAAAATATTTGGATATTTTGGACGGTGATATGAGCACCCAGCTAATGGCTTTTGACAGAAAAATGAGTTTTATTTGGTTTATCAAGGGGTTGAATTGACCTTCCAAATTATTTGACATGGGACACCCCTTATTTAAGTGCTACAACTATGTCATATTTGAAGAATAAATTCAAGATTAGAGGTCAAAGCAAAAAAGTAAAAATGATTATTAGAGAAATATTACATTTCAACTAGGATTAGGAGTTTACTTAAACTTATTGGTTGTTGGTTTTATATGTATACCATTCGTGTGCAAATATATTATGATTTGTATGTATCTTTTAAAATTCAAATATTTCTAGCAATTTTATTTTATCAATAGTCTTTGTCTATATATATTTTATTAGTCTATCTTAAATAAGCATTAAGAATAAATTGTTTAAAACAAATTAAGTATATTATGTTACATTGTTATTATTTATTTTTTTATTTTTATTGTGAATCAAATATAATTTGTGACGAACATCAAACGAAACAAATGATGTTTTAATCTTGGTAATTTAACTAAGATAACGATTTTCCCTTAACTTTGCGAAACTCGTTACCTAACCTGATGGGGACTAAAGTTCTGTTTGGCCTAGCTATCAAATTTTAGCTTTTGAGCTGTAGAGATTTGGTTAGAAGTGCTGTTGAACAAAAGTCGTTGACTGTTTGACCTATATTGGGCAATATTGAATTTTAAAAAAATTTGAGGACAATATTGTGTTTTAAAAAATATTAAAGGGTATATTTGAGAAAGAAAAAGAAAATATTTTTCCGCATTATATAAAAATAGCTTCGCAAAAGTCTATTTTAAAAAACTTCAATTTGAAGCTTCTTGTTTTTCAACTTTTTTCAACTTCATCTTTTACCTAAAAGTACGAAATGGGTCAAATATGTGAGATCAACTTCTAAACTTACAAAAATTACTTTTTAATATCAAAACCCTAGACTAAACAGACTCTAAACATATGATAGTGAAAAAGTGGAATGTGCAATACTGCACACCCACTATGAGGACTAAATACATGATAGCGAAAAAGTGGAGTATGCAATACTGCACTTGAAAAAAGACTCTTTAGGCCATTTAGTTTAGTGACATGGCACTTACATTAAGTATAAGATGTCTTGAGATTAATTTTTATTTGAGATGTTAAAAATTATAAGATTTTATTCTAAAATTAATGATAAGAGGTGGAGAAGTTTAAAATATTATATGATAGATTTAAAATTGATAAGTTTTTGATGTGAAAAAAATATAACGAAATAGATGAAAGACACGTAGATAAATACAACTGAACTAATAGTAAAACTCTGATACCTTATTAAAAATTATGAAATTTTAACCTGAAACTAATTAATACCATGTGTAATAAGTAGTACAAAATGTTATATGGTCGATATGAGACTGATTATTTTTTGATATGAAAGGAGTAAAAAAGAAAGGAGGAAAGAAGACTCTTATGATGTAGATGACGGCCAATACTGCTATATCTGGACTTAGCCAAATGACGTTGACCATGGAGGTGGAGCATAAAAAGTAAATTTTGTAGTGGGGCCAAAGAGCAAATATCAGCAACACACCCATAAGATTTTCAGATGTTCAATTCCCAATGCAACGGTTATGTGGTACAATGGGGAGCTCGTTAGTGGACACGCAAGCAATCTCATGGACTTTGCGCCTGGTAATGTGGGCCAGCCTTGAAACGGAAAATTTAGCTTTTGGAAGGTCCCTTTTTTGACGTCACTTCACCGGCACGCATGGAATTTCGTGGGGGGGTTTCTTTGCTTTGTGAGAGGTAAGTGAGGCTCAATGGGCCTGGAGGTGCACTTTTTATTTTCGGTTAGATTTCAGACTCATTTTAAAAAAAAACAACTAGTGTATTAGATTTAAGGACTTAATAAAAGTCAAATTACTATTTAAATTTAGAATATTTATTTATAAATTGCTCACATATAATATCTCCCTTAATATAGGAGCTCATGAAATCATCAGGCTCATGAAATCATCGAGCAATAATTGCATATGATTTAGGAGTTTGTTAATTTTTTATACTCTACTTTAAGATAATTATATTACTTTAACTATATTCGTGTTAGATTTCATAAAAGATATGATTAATTTATTAAGTTAATCATAAGCAAAGTGATAATGTTGTGAACGTTGCTTTGAATGAGGTAGGAGAATGATTATTGGAGCAATTGAAGCATAAGAGTCTAATCATTTGACTAATCGAATAACCTTTTCCTTTTAGCTAAGATGAATAAATTAAATAATGAAGTTTTTTATTTCCAAATGCAAATAATTGATTGCTAGCTGACACATGATAGAGTAAGAAGAAAAAAAAAAGAGAGAGAGAGATGAGAAATTGTTTCTTTTTTCTTTTGATCTACTTGACACCATTTTTCCACCATGATTTATAATCTTTTTGACACTAGTTGTTCTTCCAGCTTGGGTAAGTTTCGCTCTACTTATTTCAGAAGAATTGACACCTTGCGACACGATATAAAATTATCATTGTATTTAAAACACTACAAGAGAACAGCGTACAGGCGATGAATTTAGGCGACGAATTTTTTCTGTAGTAAATTAACTACGGATGGGCTACCGAATTGCTACGCGCAACTAAATCCATAGCCAACTTAGGCCACATTGAAATTGCGACAAAAAATGGCTACGGATTGACTACAGACAATAATTTTAATTATAAAAACAAATATTCTGTATCCTAGCCATGACAAATTTCCTATGGACTACCTACGAATTATTTAATAAATTCGGCAACAAAATTCATAACAAATTCAGTAGTCATGTGGTAGCCAAATAGCCACGGATTGACTACAGACTATATATTATTCCAAAAAATATCCATAGAAAATAAACGACCGGAGAGAAAAATAAAAATAACAAACTTCGTAGCGCATTCGTGGCAACTGGCTACGGATAGGCTACGGAAAAATGGAAATCCGTACCCCATCCGTAGCCAATTGCCACGGATGGGCTATGGACTTTTAGGAAAAAAAAATGCAATTTATCGGTTTTAATTTAAATTATAGAATTTTGATTACACATATAACGTAGTAAACTTCACTTGAGATGCTAGTTTTTCATATAAAAATAAACTTGGTCCGTATTATATTATCGTGCGTATTTAAATAGAAAAATCTCATACGAAGTCATTAGGTGTTTAAATTGAAATTATCATGTCATCACTTAACATTGCGTTAATGTTAATAAACGTTCAATATAGGGGTCAAAAAACTCTCATATTGTGTCTAAATTTCATAAATATAAAAATTATAAAGATATAAACACGCTTTAATACGTTGTTCCTACCTAATAACAAGTTAAAATTCATATTATTAGGGGTGCGTACCCATCCGTGTCAATTGGCTACGGACTTTCAGAAGAAAAAAAAAATGTTGTTTATCGTATTTAATTTAAATTATGGAATTTTGATTACACATACAACGCAGTAAACTTCACTTGAGATGCTAGTTTTCCATATAAAAATAAACTCAGTTCGTATTATATTATCGTGCGTATTAAATAGAAAAATCTCATACGAAGTCATTAGGCGTTTAAATCGAAGTTATCATGTTCTCACTTAATATTGCGTTAATGTTAATAAACGTTCAATATAGGGGTCCAAAAACTCTCACATTGTGTCTAAACTTCATAAATATGAAAAATATAAAGATATAAACACGCTTTAATACGTTGTTCCTACATAATAACAAGTTAAAATTCATATTATTAGGGTTCCGTAGCCCATCCGTGGTAATTGGCTACGGATGGGCTACGGAATTTAACTTTTCCGTAGCCCATCCGTAGTCACAATTGCCACGGATGGGCTACGGACTTACAGAAAAAAAAAATACGGTTTATCAGTTTTAATTTAAATTATAGAATTTTGATTACACATACAACGCAGTAAACTTCACTTGAGATGCTAGTTTTCTATATAAAAAAAACTTGGTCCGTATTATATTATCGTGCGTATTTAAATAAAAAAATCTCATACGAAGTCATTAGGTGTTTAAATCGAAGTTATCATGTCCTCACTTAACATTGCGTTAATATTAATAAACGTTCAATATAGGGGTTCAAAAACTCTCACATTGTGTCTAAACTTCATAAATATAAAAAATATAAAGATATAAACACGCTTCAATACGTTGTTCCTACTTAATAACAAGTTAAAATTCATATTAATAGTGGTCTGTAGCCCATCCGTGGCAATTGGCTACAGAATTTAACTTTTCCGTAGCTCATCTGTAGCCAATTGCCACGGATGGGCTACGGACTTTCAAAAGAAAGAAAATACAGTTTATCGGTTTTAATTTAAATTATGGAATTTTGATTACACATACAACGTAGTAAACTTCACTTGAGATGCTAGTTTTCCATATAAAAATAAACTTGGTCCGTATTATATTATCGTGCGTATTTAAATAGAAAAATCTCGTACGAAGTCATTAGGCGTTTAAATCGAAGTTATTATGTCCTCACTTAACATTGCGTTAATATTAATAAACGTTCAATATAGGGGTCCAAAAACTCTCACATTGTGTCTAAACTTCATAAATATAAAAAATATAAAGATATAAACACGTTTTAATACATTGTTCTTACATAACAATAAGTTAAAATTCATATTATTAGGGGTCCGTAGCCCACCTGTGGCAATTGGCTATGGATGGGCTACGGAATTTAACTTTTCCATGACTTTCAGAAAAAAAAGCGGTTTATCGATTTTAATTTAAATTATGGAATTTTAATTACACATACAATGTAATAAACTTCATTTAAGATGCTAGTTTTCCATATAAAAATAAACTTGGTCTGTATTATATTATCGTGCGTATTTAAATAGAAAAATCTCATACGAAGTCATTAAGCATTTAAATCGAAGTTATCATGTCCTCACTTAACATTGCGTTAATGTTAATAAACGTTCAATATAGGGGTCCAAAAACTCTCACATTGTGTCTAAACTTCATAAATATGAAAAATATAAAGATATAAACACGCTTTAATAAGTTGTTCCTAACTATTAACAAGTTAAATTTCATATTATTAAGGGTCCGTAGCCAATCCGTGGCAATTGGCTACGGATTATTGGCTACGGATAGGCTACAGAATTTAACTTTTCCATAGCCTATCCGTAGTCAATTGCCATGGATGGGCTACGGACTTTCAGAAAAAAAAATGTTGTTTATTAGTTTTAATTTAAATTATGGAATTTTGATTATACATACAACACAGTAAACTTCACTTGAGATGTTAGTTTTCTATATAAAAATAAACTTGGTCCGTATTATATTATCGTGCATATTTAAATAGAAAAATCTCATACGAAGTCATTAGGTGTTTAAATCGAAGTTATCATGTCCTCACTTAATATTGCATTAATGTTAATAAACGTTTAATGTAGGGGTTCAAAAACTCTCACATTGTGTCTAAACTTCATAAATATGAAAAATGTAAAGATATAAACACGCTTCAATACGTTATTCCTACCTAATAACAAATTAAAATTTATATTAATAGTGATCCGTAGCCCATCCGTGGCAATTGGTTACGGATGGGCTACGGAATTTAACTTTTTCATAGCCCATCCGTAGCTAATTGCCACGGATGGGCTACAGACTTTCAAAAAAAAAAAAAATGCGGTTTATCGGTTTTAATTTAAATTATGGAATTTTGATTACATATACAATGTAGTAAACTTCACTTGAGATGTTAGTTTTTCATATAAAAATAAACTTGGTCCGTATTATATTATTGTGCGTATTTAAATAGAAAAATCTCATATGAAGTCATTAGGCGTTTAAATCAAAATTATCATGTCCTCACTTAACATTGTGTTAATATTAATAAACGTTCAATATAGGGGTCCAAAAACTCTCATATTGTGTCTAAACTTCATAAATATGAAAAATATAAAGATATAAACACGCTTTAGTACGTTGTTCCTACTTATTAACAATTTAAAATTCATATTATTAGGTGTCTGTAGCCAATTGCCACGGATGGGCTACGGACTTTCAGAAAAAAAAATGCGGTTTATCAGTTTTAATTTAAATTATGGAATTTTGATTATAATACAACGTAGTAAACTTCACTTGAGATGCTAGTTTTCCATATAAAAATAAACTTGGTCCGTATTATATTATCATGCGTATTTAAATAGAAAAATCTCATACGAAGTCATTAGGCGTTTAAATCGAAGTTATCATGTCCTCACTTAATATTGCGTTAATGTTAATAAATGTTCAATATAAGGGTCCAAAAACTCTCACATTGTGTCTAAACTTCATAAATATGAAAAATATAAAGATATAAACACGCTTTAATACGTTGTTCCTAACTATTAACAAGTTAAATTTCATATTATTAGGGGTCTGTAGCCCATCCGTAGCAATTGGCTACGGATGGGCTACGGAATTTAACTTTTCCGTAGCTCATTCATAGCCAATTGCCACAGATGGGCTACGAACTTTCAGAAAAAAAAATGTTGTTTATCGGTTTTAATTTAAATTATGGAATTTTGATTACACATACAACGCAGTAAACTTCACTTGAGATGTTAGTTTTCCATATAAAAATAAACTTGGTCCGTATTATATTATCATGTGTATTTAAATAGAAAAATCTCATACGAAGTCATTAGGCATTTAAATCGAAGTTATCATGTTCTCACTTAACATTGCGTTAATGTTAATAAACGTTTAATATCGGAGTCCAAAAACTCTCACATTGTGTCTAAGCTTCATAAATATGAAAAATATAAAGATATAAACATGCTTTAATACGTTGTTCCTACTTATTAACAAGTTAAAATTCATATTATTAGGGGTTCGTAGCCCATCCGTGGCAATTAGCTACGGATGGGCTACGAAATTTAAGTTTTCTGTAACCCATCCGCACTTTCAGAAAAAAAAGGCGATTTATTGATTTTAATTTAAATTATGGAATTTTGATTACATATACAACATAGTAAACTTCACTTGAGATGCTAATTTTCCATATAAAAATAAACTTGGTCCGTATTATATTATCGTGCGTATTTTAATAGAAAAATCTCACACAAAGTCATTAGGCTTTTAAATAGAAGTTATCATATCATCACTTAACATTGCGTTAATGTTAATAACCGTTCAATATAGGGGTCCAAAAACTCTCACATTGTGTCTAAATTTCATAGATATGAAAAATATAAAGATTGCGTTAATGTTAATAACCGTTCAATATAGGGGTCCAAAAACTCTCACATTGTGTCTAAATTTCATATAAACATGCTTTAATACGTTGTTCCTACTTATTAACAAGTTAAAATTCATATTATTAGGGGTTCGTAGCCCATCCGTGGCAATTAGCTACGGATGGGCTACGAAATTTAAGTTTTCTGTAACCCATCCGCACTTTCAGAAAAAAAAGGCGATTTATTGATTTTAATTTAAATTATGGAATTTTGATTACATATACAACATAGTAAACTTCACTTGAGATGCTAATTTTCCATATAAAAATAAACTTGGTCCGTATTATATTATCGTGCGTATTTTAATAGAAAAATCTCACACAAAGTCATTAGGCTTTTAAATAGAAGTTATCATATCATCACTTAACATTGCGTTAATGTTAATAACCGTTCAATATAGGGGTCCAAAAACTCTCACATTGTGTCTAAATTTCATAGATATGAAAAATATAAAGATATAAATACGCTTTAATACGTTGTTCCTACCTATTAACAAATTAGAATTCATATTATTAGAGGTCCGTAGCCCATCTGTGGCAATTGGCTACGAATGGGCTACGAAATTTAACTTTTCTGTAGCCTATCCGTAGCCAATTGCCACGGATGGGCTACGGGCAATTGGCTACGGACTTTCAGAAAAAAATTAAAATTTATATTTTAGTGATGTGGCTATGGACGGGCTACAGACGCATAGATGTCCGTAGCCCATCCGTAGCCAAGTCATTAAACAAAAAAAAAAAACTAAGGATGTATAAAATATATATACCATAATTTGTCAAGCATAGATGTCTATAATAACTAACATAAGAATTATAAGTCTGTACAAGCGTACATAAATGGTAAATCAGATATCTAGTTTCAAATGCAATTTTAATTATAAAAAAACTAACAACAAGTTGCCCAAAATAAAACTATTGTCTCGGTCCACAACCACGACATCCACGTTGACCTTTATGACTCCGATTGTATGTAAACCCATGGTCTTGTCCAGCTTCCTCACCACGAAAGTCATCAGCCATGAGTAGAAGCCGACCTTGTATATCCTAAAATTGATTTTCAAAATATTGTAGATCTTCTGCTCTACGTTGTTGCAGACTCTGAAATTGAGTTTCAAATTATTGACGATCTTCCGCTCTATGTTCTTCCAAAGTCTGAAATTGAGCTTCAAAATATTGACGATCTGCCGCTCTACGCTCTTCCATTGTTTGAAGTTGAGTTTGCAAATGGTTGAGAGTTCTATCATTGTTGCCCATAGAAGTAGAAATATCATTTAGTTTTTCCAAAATTAGATCAAATGACGAACTAGAAGCACGACTAGAACTAGCACCTCTCCTCCTTCCTTGCTCATCTATTTGTGACATTTTCTTTGCATGAATATACTCCTCCGGAATATTGGTTTCCATAGGCGTTTCACGATATAAGTTTTTTTCCATCTCAACATTACCAATATAACTCAAATTCTGAACAAAGGTTCTGTTCTTGGTAGTATTAGTTCTAATGAATGATTTGGTTTCCTCTGGTAGTCTATTAAATTCTTCTTGGTTTATATAACGATCTTGATACCAATAAGCTTGTTGCCTATTCAGAGATATCATATTAAGATACCAAGAAGGGTGGAATTTTTTACTTTCAACCCCATCAAATGAAACCCTGAAGTACTCAAAAATTCGTGTAAGGGCTACTCCATATGACAAGGATTTGTTGTTCTTAGCCGCATAAATCATGTGACGAACAATCATATACAGTAAGTTCACTTGTCTACCACTAACCAACAAATATACAATATAAACATCTCCTTGAAGTGTCCTTTCATCATTAATGTTTCTATGTATAAGACAAGAGCCTACAAAGTTTACCCAAATTTTCTTTAGTATGGGCAACTCTCTCTTATTTGGTGCATTTCCTCTATGAGCAGTTCTATCATACCTTTCCGCTCAGAAAAATCTCAAACAATTATCTTTGTCTTCGGGCTCCATTCTACTTTCTGGCCAACCAGTGATGTCATAAGCTTTTACCCCTTCGTTTCTCATATTAAAGATTGTAGCTATAATATCCAGGGTTAACTCAATATCAACACCTCTAACTTTAGTTTTTACAACAACAATTTTATCACTTTCCATATTAGCATAAAATTCACGGATTAAAAGCAGATAAACAAGACAATGAATATGTAGGAAGTCATACCAACCTTGTTGTTGCACGAATTCAGAAATTCTAGTACCTTGTATGTCCTCGTCTATCAAACACTTTCCATACAATATCGGCTTGACAACCTCGTTGTTTGCACGTGGGGGAGGAGGATCCCTATCCGGACTTGGAAGCATTGTAGAGGCTCTTGTATTGGTTTTCTTAGGAAGATTTTTTTTTCCAATTTTTCTTGCATCCACCATGATAAAATATAGAGATTTTGAGCTTTTGGGAAGTGGATAATGTGACTATGGAACAAAACTTGAGATTTAATGGCTAAATTTTGAGTTTAAGACAACTTTACCTATATTTTGGCTTAGAGCTTGAAAAGCTTGGGGTTTGGAAAAACTCTTTGTAGATTTGGAGGTTTTTCCAAGTGGGTAATGTGATTGTGGAAGAAATTTTGAGGTTTAATGGCTAGATTTTGAGAATTTGAGAAAAAGTTTTTGAGTTTTTCTTGCAATGATGTTGAAAAAATTGGTGTTTTGAAACACTATTTGGAGATTTTGATGGTTTGTTGGATGTGTAATGTGATTGTGGAAGAAATTTTGAGATTTAATGGTTAGTTTTTAATGATTTTAGAGAGATTTTGAGAGAGTTTTAGAAAAGAAAAAAAGAAAGGTGAAGAGATGTGAAGTTGGGGAAGAAGATGGGATTTGGGGATGGGTTTGCTGATTTTTAGTAGTTAAAATAAAAAAATATTAAAAAAAAAATTCAAGAAGGTCACGGCCAGCTGGCCGGCCGGCGGGCCACCCGCCTTGGGGACTCGCGGCTACCCCGCTGGCCGGCACGGCTGCCCCGCTGGCCGGCACCTCGTCCGGCACTAGCGGCCTACCAAGAGACTGGCCGCCAGGTTTGTACGACGGCACCTCGTCCGGCGAGGACAGCGGGCAAGGCTATCCCCGCTTCCCCAAGGAGGGTGGCCCGCCGGCCGGCGGGTAGTGTCTTACTCCCTACATAATTTTTTTAATTTTTTTTTTTATGATTTGTGCTGAATGTTTAAAACATTTTTCCCAAAATTCACTTCATTCTTTCTTTCTCTTACAAAAAAACCTGTCTCTCTTAACTCCACCACCATTCCACCACCATCACTACCACCACTACCACCACCACTACCATTATCACCATCAACACCACTGCCATCACTATCAAGACTACCACCACCACCAACAAAGACTTCATCAACACCATAAAGTCCTCCATCACCACCATGTAAGGCACCATCACCTTCACCATTACCACCACCACTACTACCATCACTACCACCACCACCATCATCATCAATACCACTACCATCACCATCAAGAGCACCACCAAAGGTACTATTATCACCATCAACAAAGGCTTCATCACCACCACAAGGTCCTCCATCACCACCATGTAGGCCACCATTACCATCACCACCATCTAGGGCACCATCACCACCTCCAACTTCACCACCATTACTACCAAAGACACTACTACTATCTTTCTCTCTATTTTTTACTAGTAAGTATTTTATTATATACATTTTTCCTTAATTTTTTTTGTCTAGTATAGACATATTTATATGTGTATAATATGTATCTGGGTAATGTGTAATTTTTCTTATTTTCATTTGTCGAATTTATTATTTTTGTATTTAATGTTATGTTTAATTCTAATTGTTTTAAGTGAGGTTTTTACATAAATATTTGGTAGTGATATTCGTTGTGACTTCTTTGATATCAATGTTATATTGTAGTGATATTTGTTTTCATTAATTAACAATAGATTAACTAGTGGGTCATAAATTGTGTTTAAATAATTTCACCACCAAGCACATTACTTTACCATATCTTGTACTATTAATTTCTTTAATGGAATGAACATATATTATGATACAGAAGTTGAGAAAATGGAAACACGCCAACAACAATAGATGAACGATCGATTAACATCTAAAGAAGTATCAAATCCTAAGTTCGTTCATGGAGTAGATGAAGAATTCATTCATTTTGTGTGTAGACAACGAAAGTACATGAATGGAGATAAAATTAGATGTCCTTGTGCGAAATGTAAGAATTGTGACTTTAAGGATCTTTATACTTGTAGACATCATCTCTACTCATGGGGGTTCATGAGGCATTACTATGTTTGGGCTTCACACGGGGAGCATGATGACCTCAATCAGGATAACAACCATAATGTTGGTGATCATTATGGATATGATAAAGGAAATAGTTATAGGACAATGGTGTTTGATGCATTTGGCCCATCAAATGTACCACCAACTCCTTATCAACCAATTGAAGAAGAGCCTAATATGGAGTCAAAATATTTTTATGATCTATTAAAAAGTGCAGATGAGCCTTTGTGGAGTGGATGTGAGGTCACTCATTTGTCAGCGATGTCTTTGTTGTTGAATATCAAGTCAGAGGATAATATGTCTGAACATTGTTTTAATCGAATTATTGAAGTTATTCGAAGAATGGTGCTTAAGGATAACACTTTGCCTGAGAACTACTATAGGTTTAAGAGTGAAAAGAGTCATCTAGGTTTGAGTTGCATGAAGATTGATGCGTGTGTAAATGGATGTACGTTATATTACAAAGATAGAGATCAACTCAAATCTTGTCGAAGGTGTGGTCACCCACAATTTAAACCTACAGAAGTTGGGAAAAATGTGGTAGACCAATTGCCTTCAAACGATTGAGGTATCTACCATTAACGCCCAAGTTGACCAGATTATACATGTCTCCCGCAACAGCTAAACATATGCAATGGCATTTTAGACACAAAGTTGAGAATGGAAAAGTTTGTCATCCATCCTATGCTGAGGCTGCTAGAAATCCGTGAGACTATCTCTTGGAATTCCACTAGGATCAACTCGTTATACATAATAATAGGCAATTTTAAATCAGAGAATTAGGATTACCTCTTCGAATGATTCATGGTAGTGTTATGGAATTATAAAAAAAAAGCGTCTAGATCCTCCTACTTCGCACGCGAACAAAGATAAAAGAGGAGGAGGCTATAATTTTCAGAGATAGGGTTTTTTTTTTTTCTTGTTCCTACGTTTTCAGAAAAATGATATATGTCAATATCTCACTACTTTAAAAACCCTACATGGCCCTTCTTATAAACACCATGTGGGCTAGGCTCTTCAAAAGGCCAACTCCCAAAATAGTTAAAAAAAAAACCCAATCTTTAAATGTGGGTTTCCATAAAGCCCACAACGATTCAAATTAAATCACTATTTAATTTAAATCAATCAGCCTATGATTTAATTAATGAATCATAAATCTAGTGCTAGCTAGAAATTGTCAAATAATTAAATCCACGACCTAATAATAATAATTAGATAATATTTAATTCTCAATTAAATATTAATCATAAATAATATTTAATTCTCAATTAAATATTGATTATAATTAGGTCGTCTCTCCAATTAAATCACTTATTCTTTTGCGTGACTCCATAGGTTCAAACTTAAGCCGGTAGCATAAAGACTATCCTTACACTAATCGAAGATACCATCTAGCAATGGTTCCCAACGACCGAATAAGTTGAATAAGTGCAAGGCAATATTCAACGAATCTCGGTACAATGGTGAATTCCCTATGACCCTCGGTGTTCCGAAATATCCCTAGGGACATGGTTAACTGTCAAATCCCTAATTAGTTACTTCATGTCGAATTTCAATCCTGTCATGACACATCATGACTTACCCTCGTGACTCATCACAAGATGTGCTTTGGCCAAAGACTTTCTCAATTGAAATTAAGCGAAACACCATTCTTCAAATACCCGGAGCGGTCAATCCCATCTTGACTCACACATTGACTTCTCCGGCATTTTCCTATACCTAGTAACCTTCTGTTACCATATTATAAATCTGGATAGTCCGGCACTTAAGCATGAGGAGTAATCCATAAGTCTCCATGGTAGTCTCAGGTCAGAAGGAACATGTCTACCACATGTACCACGAGCTATCCTTAGACAGTAGGGTACATACCATAGGACGCTCGTAAAAAGAGTCATGTTCAGTGAACATGTCTCCACATGTCACCTGTTTATCGCACAGGTATCCCAACACCCATTGGTCATGAGAATAACCAACCAATGCAACAAACAATAACCTATACTCGATGAAATTGACATCCCAATACCAATTTCATCATTTGGTTACAAACAAAGTTTAAGAATGGCAAAAATCAACCCTCATTCATATGATTCCATAAAGTCATTCTAAGGACTACATCATGATCAATCAAAGGTAAAAGAAGATGGACGATATGATGTAATGGTCAAATATTATTAATAGAACAATAATCCACATACAAATTAATTTGTCAGCTACACCCGATGGCTGACTTTAGGACACAATTCCTAACAATTTTCCACTTGACCTAAAGCTAGTCGGATATGTATCCTATACCCATCTTTTCTCGGTGTGCATCGAACTCTTTGATCCTAAGAGCTTTGGTTAAGGGGTCAGCTAAATTCTCTTTACTATCAATCTTTTGCAGAGTGACGTCACGTCTAGCAATGATCTCTCTAATTAGGTGGTAACGTCTCAGTACATGTTTGGCTTTCTAATGAGATCAGGGTTCCTTAGCTTGTGCAATGGCTCCAGTACTATCACTGAAGATCGTGACTGGACCATTCAGATCAAGAAGAACTCCGACCTCCGTGATGAATTTTTTAAGCCAAACTGCCTCATTCGTTGTATCAAATACTGCTATATATTCTGCCTCACAGATAGAATCGACTACAGCCTGCTGTTTGGAACTTTTCCAACTAATGGTTCCACCATTTAGGGTGAACACAAAATCGGATACGCTCTTACTATCATCTCTGTCTGATTGAAAACTTGAATTGGTATAACCAACTAGGTTCATATCAGAATCTCCATAAACGAGCCATTGGTCATTTGTATTTCTTAAATACTTTAGGATGGTCTTAACCACTTGCCAATGTTTCTCGCCAGGATCAGATTGGTATCTGCTTACTATTTCAAGGGAATAAGCCACGTCAGGTCTCGTACAAGATACATCGTACATAATAGAACGTACTGCCGAGGCATATGGGATTCTACTCATGCGCTCTCTTTCTTGAGGAATTGTCGGACAATCCTTTTTAGAAAGAGTAATTCTATGACCTATCGGGAGATAGCCTTTCTTGGAATTTTCCATGCTGAACTTTTTCAGCACAGTGTCTATGTACGTAGACTGGGACAATCCTAACAATCTTCTTGATCTATCCCTATAGATCCTGATCCCAAAGATATAGGAAGCTTCTCCTAAATCCTTCATGGAAAATTGGGATGACAACCACAATTTCACACTCTACAATGCAGATATGTCATTCCCTATAAGGAGAATATCATCTACATATAGTACCAAGAACATGACTACATGACCATTTGCCCATTTATAGATGCAAGGCTCTTCTTCATTCTTAACAAAGCCATACGTTTTGACAACCTTGTAATCTAGGTACGCGGCTATTGCAAGGCTCTTCTTCATTTGTCCATTTATAGATGCAAGGCTTGCTTGAGTCCATAAATGAATCTCTGTAGCTTGCATACTTTAGATTCATTTGTGGATGTGAACCCTTCAGGCTGTGTCATGTACACCTCCTCTTCCAGCTTACCATTAAGGAAAGTTGTCTTGACATTCATTTGCCAAATTTCATAATCTAGGTACGCAGCTATAGCAAGCATAATGCGAACCGATTTGAGCATTTCTACGAGAGAAAATGTCTCATCATAGTCAATACCATAACGTTCACGAAATCCCTTAGCAACCAAACGGGCTTTGTAGGTCTCTACCTTCCCATCTACTCCCATTTTCCTTTTTAAAACCCATTTACACCCTATGGTCTCTCCCTTTCGGGTGGGTCTACTAATGTCCAAACATTGTTGACATGCATGGATTCTATCTTGGATCGCATGGCTTTAAGCCATTCTTCGGAAGCAAGTCTCTGCATTGCATCCAAATAACTGATCAGATCCTCATCATTCTCATCAAGTTCGATAGGATCACTGCCACGGACTTGGAATCTATATCTGTCCGGTTGATGGGGTACTCTACCAGATTTTCTTATTGATGTGTCTACAGCGGGTTGAGGATTTGGTTCACTAACCTTATCATGTTCTGTATGTTCTTCTGCTAATGTTTGTTCTTGTTCTAGTTGAACTTCTCCAAGTCCAATATTAGAGGCATTGTTTTCCTTCTCGAGAAACTCTTTTTCTAGGAAAACAGCTTTAAAGGCAACGAACACTTTTTGTTCGCTGGTATTGTAGAATTGGTATCCTTTAGACTCTCTAGGGTACCCTACGAACAAACATTTATCAGATTTTGTTTCTAACTTGTCAGCTTGAAGACGCTTGACATATGCTGGATACCCCCAAACCTTAAGGTGTGTGCGTGTTGGTTTACGCCAAAACCACATCTGTTGGTTTACGCCAAACCCACATCTCATATGGTGTCTTACCTACTGACTTGCTAGGAACCCTATTCAGCATGTGAGCAGCAGTTTCAAGGGTATATCCCCAAAATGATATGGGTAGATCTGCATGTCCCATCATGGATCGTACCATGTCTAACAAGGTTCGATTTCTCCTCTCAGTTACACCATTATGCTGCGATATAGCAGGAGGAGTCCATTGTGAAAGAATCCCATTCTCCTCAAGGTAACCCAGAAACTCATTGGAAAGATACTCACCTCCACGATCAGATCGTAGAATCTTGATATCTTTCCCAATTCGTTTCTCTACTTCATTACGATATCTTTTCAACATTTCAAAAGATTCTGACTTATTTCTCATCAAATAGATATACCCATACCTAGATAGATCATCAGTAAAGGTAATAAAGTAGGAGTATCCTCCTCTAGCACTTGTGCTCATAGGCCCACATACATCTGTATGCACGAGGCCCAAGAGCTCTGCAGCCCGATCACCTTTTCTAATAAAAAGGGATTTGGTCATTTTGCCCAATAGACAAGACTCACAAGTAGGTAGTGATGCTGGATCACTAATATCAAGCAACCCTTCCTTGATTAACTTGTTAATCCTGTTTTCATTTATATGACCTAACCTGCAGTGCCAAAGGTAGGCACCTGAGTTTATTCCTTGCTTTGGACGCTTATTGCTAACATACATTATGTTTACAGGCTGTGTTATAACATAAATTCCATGTTTCAGTTGTCCTTTAATGACAGTAGTGTTATTCAAAATAACATCAACATCATTATTTATAATAGTAAAGGAATAACCATCCTGGGCTAAAAGCCCCCAACTGAGATAATGTTCAAAACAAAATCCGGACAATAGAAAATATTATTAAGACTAAAGTTTCCTGAGTTTGTAGCTAAAGATAAACACCCTAACGCTAATACTGGAACTTGATTTCCATTTCCAACACTGAGGTGTCGCTCACCAACTCTGAACTTCCTACTGACCTCCAGCCCCTGCAATGAATTGCAAATATGATAAGGACTGCCTATATCTAACACATAGGTAGCAAAGTCTATAACACTGAAGTTGCAAGGTGTTATCATATACATACCTTGCTGAACAACTCCTTGTTGTCTCTTTGGCCTGTTTGGATCTAACGACGCCAGATACTGAGGACAATTCCTCTTCCAGTGTCCCTTCTTCTTACAGAAGAAACATTCTGCTTGACTTTGGTCAGCTTTCTACTTGCGAACATGTGGTTGCTGCTAAGTGGGTTTCTTAACCCCGCTTTGAGTTGCATATGCATTTTTGTTCTTTTTCTTGCCACGTCGTGAAAAATTCTTGCGTTTTGAGGAACTAGCACCTCCAACCACATTAACCGTCTTTCTGAGGAGCTGATTATCTTTCTCAAAGGTTTGCAGCAACCCCAGAAGTGCATGGTAGTTAACAACTAGCTTGTTCATCTTGAACTGGTTCAAGAAAGGGAGGTAGGATGGAGGAAGAGAGTTGAGGATGACATCCTTGCCAAGCTGCTCATGGAGCGGATAACTTAACTTAGCCAACTTCTCAATCTGCTCAGTCATGTACAATACATGATCAGTGACAGAAGTCCCTTTTCTCATTCTAGTGCTGAAGATGGCACAAGAGGTCCTATGTCTTTCTGCGTCATTAGATGTATCGAAAGATTCCTTCACCGCTTGAATGATGTCCTCAGGTTGTGTTTCCTCAAATCTGCGATTGAATTCATCATTCATTGCAGCCCTCATGATACAGCGAACTGTTATTCTATCATCAACCCATTTCTGATATCGCCTACGATCGACAACAGTCGTTTAGGCAGCAGGTTCAGCAGGTGCTGGATCAGACAGAACATACAAGATACGTTCATGTTCAAGCACAATGCACAATTTACGATACCACCTATCATAATTTGGCCTGGTCAATTTTTCACTATCCAATAGTGATCTCAAAGACAACGTGTTAGCCATTAAATCTGCAAATAATTGAAGTAAAAGAAATAAATTAGCTAAAATATATGAATTATCTAATCACATTAGACATAGGCCAGTGTCTAAAGGATTCTCCTACTATTTTGTTCAGATTGATAGCCTCTACCTTCAATCTGAAGGAATTTCTTATCCAAATTCCCTTAGTGGGTACTAAGATCTAAATAATTGTACATAAGTCCGATGGAGGCCGGCCCACCTATGCATATTTATCTGGTAGGTTCATAACCAGTTATTTCTCCAAATAACTCTCAGTGATCTCAATTCTGCCCCAAGCACCCCTTCAGCAGGACGGAGTTTCTCCACTGAAAGGCCTAGTTAGGTCAAACCATTAACATGATATCTCATAGTCCCTCTCTAAGCTTAATGAGTAGGCTTGACGGAGGCCAGCCTACCTACTCACCATCTCAAAGAGATTTTATGGAATTCATACAATGAATAATAATCCCAACACCTTGATAAAAGCCAGGCCGAAGGGCCTCCAACGTTTATTAAGATGTTGGGCCCATTATTATTCACTTTAATGGGAGGCAGTGAGTTGTACATCCAATGTTCAACCCACTTAAAGGACCTAATAATTTAGAGGATTTTAATTATAGTATAATGATTGGTTTTATTTGCCTTATTATTAATTAATCAAATTAATTGATCACGAGATATATATATAAATAAGACATGCATAATAATAAATTGAGCATAAATAATAGGTGGTTATGGACTTTCCTAATGTGGTCTACTAGAGCCATCATGGACCACTCTAGTCATGCAAATAAAGATTATTACATTTAATTGGGTTAACCTGGACAGGCCCAGGCCATCTAGAAATCTTCAGCACCTTGATCCATGCTCCAAAGCCCTATCTCTATTAATTACATAAACATGATAGAGAACTCCTTCTAAAATGAGGGGATACATTACTTGGGGTAGGGATTTACAACTAGAAAAATAGAAGGCTAGACTCGCAGGCCCAATTTAACCCAAATAAATAATTATAACAATTTATAATAATAAAATGCAATAATCATCATGATATGCAAGCCCATAACCTCCTTTAAATCCATGTCAAACATCATTCACACAAATAGGTATACACATAGATATTCTACATAATTTTCAAGACATTAAATCAATTTAATCAAATTAAATAGATATTTTCAATTAATTAAACTAATTTTAAATTAATTGGATATCCTACAACAATATTCAAAATAAATAGTGTTAAAAAGACACAAATTAATAAACAATTTATTAATATTAGCAAAATTAACAATTAAGTTTAATATTTTTCCAATTAATTAAACTAACTTTCAATTAATTGGATATCCTAAATTAATTCACCAAATTAATTTAGTTAAATAAATACAACTAATAAACTATTTACTAATTGCTATCTAAATTAACAATTAATTTAAATTTAATTAAACTCAATTGCAATACTATGTTTTTTTTTTGTTTTAATAATATGGTCCTAGTGCAATTCTATGAAACTATTTCATATACCAAAACAATTAATAAACTGATCCAAAATAAAATTTAATCCATATTGAATTAACACTATCAACTAATTAATATTAATTTGGACTTAGTTTAAATTAATTTAATAGTTGAGCCTAATGTTTTCAAACTATTTTAGAAATAGACATTTAATTATCATATAAGCCCAACATAAAAAAAAAAAGTGAATAAATTAAGGCCTAATAGAATTAATATATCCTAAGGCCTAAAGAATTAGAATTAACTTGAGCCCAACAAGAAATAAAATAAATATAAGCAAGATTTGGCTGAACTGATCCAAATTGGGTCAAGCCCAATCGGATCAGGCAGCCCATTAGGGTTCAGATCCCTTTTTTTTCGCTACAGTACTCTCTACAGTAATCACTACAGTACTCGCTACAGTAATCGATACAATACCATCTATAGTAACGTCGTAGAGTATGCCTTTTTTTTGATTATGCTACAGTAACAGTATGAAAAAAAACAAATATATCAACCATATCATATAGGAAACGTATAATCTTGTATCAAATACGTAAAATAAATACACTAAACGAGGTTGCTCTGATACCACTGCTAGAAATCTATGAGACTATCTCTTGGAATTCCACCAGGATTAACTCATTATACATAATAATAGGCAATTTTAAATCAGAGAATTAGGATTACCTCTTCGAACGATTCGTGGTAGTGTTATGGAATTGCCCAACGAAAGTGTCTAGCTCCTCCTACTTCGCACACGAACAAGGATGAAAGAGGAGGAGGCTATAATTTTCAGAGAGAAGGTTTTTTTTTTTTTTTTTTTTCTTGTTCCTACATTTTCAGAAAAACGATATATGTCAATATCTCACTACTTTGAAAACCCTACATGACCCTTCTTATAAACACCATGTGGGCTAGGCTCTTCAAAAGGCCAACTCCCAAAATAGTTAAAAAAAAACCCAATCTTTTAATGTGGGTTTCCATAAAGCCCACAACGATTCAAATTAAATCACTATTTAATTTAAATCAATCAGTCTAGGATTTAATTAATGAATAATAAATCTAGTGCTAGCTAGAAATTTTTAAATAATTAAATCCACAACCTAATAATAATAATTAGATAATATTTAATTCTTAATTAAATATTAATCACAAATAATATTTAATTCTCAATTAAATATTGATTATAATTAGGCCGTCTCTCCAATTAAATCACTTATTCTTTTGCGTGACTCCATAGGTTCAAACTTAAATCGGTAGCATAAAGACTATCCTTACACTAATCGAAGATGCTATCTAGCAATCGTTCACGACGATTGAATAAGCTGAATAAGTGCAAGACAACATTCAACGAATCTCAGTACAATGGTGAATTCCCTATGACCCTTGGTGTTCCGAAATAACCCTAGGGACATGGTTAACTATCAAATCCCTAATTAGTTACTTCAGGTCAAATTTCAATCCTGTCATGACACATCATGACTTACCCTCGTGACTCATCACGAGATGTGCTTTGGCCAAAGACTTTCTCAATTGAAATTAAGCGAAACACCATTCTCCAAATACCCAGAGCGGTCAATCCCATCTTGACTCACACATTGGATTCTCTGGCACTTGCCCATACCCAGTAACCTTTTGTTACTAGATTAGGAATCTGGATAGTTCGGCACCTAAGCATGAGGAGTAATCCGTAAGTCTCCATGGCAGTCTCAGGTCAGAGGGAACATGTCTACCACATGTACCACGAGCTATCTTTAGACAGTAGAGTACATACCATAGGACGCTCGTAAAGAGAGTCATGTTCAGTGAACATGTCTCCACATGTCACTTGTTTATCGCACTGGTGTCCCAACATCCATTGGTCATGAGGATAACCAACCGATGCAACAAACAATAACCTATACTCGATGAAATTGACTTCTCAATACCAATTTCATCATTTGGTTACGAACAAAGTTTAAGAATGACCAAAATCAATCCTTATTCATATGATTCCATAAAGTCATTCTAAGGACTACATCATGATCAATCAAAGGTAAAAGAAGATGGACGATATGATATAATGGCCAAATATTATTAATAGAACAATAATCCACATACAAATTAATTTGCCAGCTACACTCGATGACTGACTTTAGGCCACAATTCCTAACAGAGGCATGGAAACACTTTGATAGAACGTATCCAAACTTTGCTTCTGAACCGAGAAATGTACGTCTTGAATTTTCTTCTGATGGTTTTAACCCATTCAACTCTTCTTCTCAACCTTATTCTTGTTGGCCTGTGATAATCACATCGTACAATCTTCCACCATGGATGTGTATGAAGGATCCTGTAATGTTCTTGACCCTTCTTATTCCTAGGCCAAAGAATCTGGGAAAGAGTATAGATATATACCTTGAACCTCTGATTGAATAGTTGATTAAATTATGGGAAGTAGGGGTACCTTGTTATGATATGTCGTCCAAGTCCAATTTCCAATTGATCGCAGTTTTAATGTGGACAATTAATGATTTCCCAGTATATGGCATGTTATCTGGCTGGAGTACGCATAACAAATTGTCATGTCCGTATTGTATGGGATCTTCTCAGGCATTTCAATTGACTGCAGGGAGAAAAAATTGTTTATTTGACTACCATCGACAGTTCTTACCAAGAAATTATCCCTTTCGACGAGACAATAAGAACTTTCAAAAAAATCTGATGGAGAGATCAGACCCTCCGCCGAGATTGAGTGTTGATAATATGTGAGAAAAAGCTTGATATCTTCCTACCATAAATGAATTGGGTAAAGATAAAATAGATGGTTTTGGAAGAAAGCATAACTGGACAAAAAAAAACATCTTTTGGGATTTGCCTTATTAGCTGTCATAGCTTGTGCGTCATAATCTAGACGTCAAGCATATAGAGAAGAATGTTTTTGATAATGTCTTTAACACTATAATGAACGTGAATGGGAAGACAAAGGATACAAAAAATTCAAGGACTGATATTGAGAGAATTTGTGATCGTCCTGAATTATGCATTAGAGATGGCGTTATGAAAAAGGCCATGCATACTCTCCCGATTCCATCTAGGAAAACAATTTTGGAGTGGGTCAAAGAGTTAAAATTTCTTGATGGATATGCATCAAATATAGCAAAGTGTATTGACATGAACGATTTAAAGTTGTCATATATCAAGAGCCATGATTGCCATATATTTATAGAGAGATTGCTTCTTATAGCCTTACGAGAGTTATTGCCAAATAGTGTAAGGGAACCTTTTACCGAACTAAGCTTGTTTTTTAGAAACATTTGTTGCTCGTCTCTTGAAATAATTGACCTTGAAAGAATGCAACAAAATATTGTGATCACCCTTTGTAAGTTGGAAAAGATCTTACCTCCAGCCTTCTTTAACTCAATGGAGCATTTTCCAGTACACTTGGTTCATGAAGCAATTTGCGGCGGCCCTGTACAATATCGGTGGATGTACCATTTTGAGAGGTTTTTGCATGTTTTGAAGAGAAATATGAAGAATAAAGCACGTATTGAGGGATCTATATGTGAAGCATATCTAATCCTTGAAATAGTGACATTTTGTTCATATTATTTTGAACCGCCTGTGCAATCAAAAACAAGAAACATCAGTCGAAATGAAGAGTTTGTGGATGCAGATTACCCTGAAGGGTGTTTACCCATATTCAAGTATCCAGGTCGTTCGATGGGGAAGATGATCTCTAAAGATTTAGACGATCGAGATTTCAATGCTGCTCACTTGTGTGTTTTGATGAACTGCGAAGAAGTGTCCCCATATATTAAATAAGTTCATGACTCAACTCTTTAGTTCTATTAAAGGTCTTATATATATAACCACTAATTAATACTATACAGGACATTTGAGGATGATATTCGAATGGAGAATCCATCATTTACTGATTCACAAATCAATAACAACATTGAGAAATTTTTCCCGGCTTGGTTACGTTACCATGTTAGTATTACTACTTTTTAACGTCCCTAATAATATATTCGATTCATTCCAACCTTGACGTTTGTTATTGTCCCTAATTTACCCCTTTCAGTTTGCCCACAATAACATTTTGGATAATCGCGTGAAATATCTTTCAATGGGTCCAAGTAAGGTGGTCAATACATGGCTAAGTACTTGGTGAATGGGTACAAATTTCACACTTTGGAGTATGGATCTTCAAAGACAACAATGAACAGTGGAGTTACCATGAAAGGGACAACGCCTGATAATGAAGAGAGTGATTATTATGGTCTATTGACTGATATTATTGAGTTAGAATACCGTAATGGAACTTTGAAGCACACAAGAGTTGTCATTTTTAAGTGTGAGTGGTTTGATTCTCACAATGATAAGGGATTAAAGGTTCATCCAAAATATCGCTTGATTGATATAAATGTGAAGAAAAAATACCCAAAGTATGACCCATTTGTCTTAGCCGAGCATGCACGTCAAGCATATTACGTCAGATATCCTGGTGCTAAGAGAGAACAGGCAGCTTGGTCAGCTGTGTGCAAAATCAGATCAAGGAACCAATTTGATAAGGAGTCAAACAATTATGATAATGATAAAGATGAACAGTTGGCTTTTCAATCCGATGAGATGAACATGACATTGGTACAATCAGATGATCATGATGATGTCGTATTACGTTGTCTTGAATCAAGTGAATGCATTGCTATGGTTGGAGATGTAGAAGAAGAGCACGAGGACAATGCCCAAAATGATGATGAAGATCATGAAAGTGACTCTAATAATGACATAGAATCTGAATACAATAAATTATCTGATTGAGATTTTGTACTTATTCATTCAATATTTTATATGTTAACTGAATGTGAATTGTATGATTGATAATTGAAAAATATAATGAAAAGTAGTTATAGTATCTCTTCATTTATAGAATATATTGTACATCTCTTTGTATCTTATGATTTTTTTTGTAGCAATCATGGTTAGAATTGGTAAATCGCAAGCAGATAAGACACGATCTGGCATGCCATCAACTTCGTCCTCTGCAGCCCGTGGTGAAGCAGATTGTGAGTCCCCTACTGCTGCAGGGTTGTCAGTTCGTTCCATCGGACTATCTGCCCCTTTGTGTGACATCAGAGTGACTAATAAGGATCGTCATGATAATACCATGCCCACGCCTAGCATCCAGCAGGAAACGGAACATCCAGAATCATCATCACATGCAGCTGGCACAACAAATTGACAGGCTATAAGATTCAAGTCACTCGAGCAGTACGCCACATGGTTGGAGGATAGACGTACTCACGTTCGATTATATAATAACGGGTAAAATTACAATTAAATTAAATGATAAAGCAATTACTTTGATTGTTTGTTATTAGTTCGTGAAGTTATAATAAGGTAATGCAAGTGACACTAACTTATATAATTGATATACTTGTTAACAGATTTGTACCTACTTCAGTAGTAAGAGATTTTAAGTCAATATTTGCAGGTGGATTCACAGAACCTTGGATTACTTATGGAGAAATTCCGGACGATGTTAAAGACCGATGGTTTTGCTCTTTTGAGGTTTTTATAAACATTAATGCAGTCAATATCTATTATATTATACACTTGTACATTTATATGTGCGTATTCAATTAACACATGTTCGCATTTACCTATATTTGTTGTTGCAGAGAGATTATAAATGGCACCCATGTGACAGGACACACATCAAGCATTGCTTCCATTATAAGGTGGCGGAGAGAATGAAAGACCAATTGGCTAAGGCTCGTAAATTTGACAAGCCTCCTAAGTGGATGACATTAAATAATTGGGAGCAAATGCAAGTAAGATGGCGTGAACCAAAATGGATAGATAAATCAAATGCGGCCAAGAAAAATAGAGAGAAAAATCAATCGGTACACTACACGGGTGCCACCCCCTTTCATGAGGTTATGAGAAGGATGATATGTAACTTAAATTTAATAGCCGTTTAAATTTGTCTATCTTAATATTCTAGTTTTTGAGTAATTACTACTTATGAAGTTAATAACGTAGGCGGACACAGTAAACGCCTCTGTCTATAAAGCTGATGTTTTCAAAGTCGCTCATAGTAAAGGGGATGATGATAGTATACAATTCTCTGATCCAAAGGCTGCTCAGACAATAGTAAATATTTATACAGTGTATTACTTTTACTGTCGATTAATTTTCTTAAATTTATATAATTTTATATTAAGTTTAAGTTGCTACTTTTAGTTTAAAAGGTTATAAAAATTGAATTTTATAAATCTCTTTTGTAATGTGTAGGTTGTTAGACTTATGTATTTCATTATGAGAATTGTATCTATATGATTATGTTGAAGTGGTTGTCACATACGACATATCCTTTGGTTGTTTGTTGGAGGCCCAGAATTGTAAATTTAGCATATTTGCGGTTGTGTGTTGGCTGTTGTGGCTATATGAATTATTATGCAGGTTATAATTTTGTGTTTGGGTCCATATTATAAACGTTATAATGCCAAAATTTCGTCGCATCCCGACTTGATTTTAGGTGAGGTCGAGTTGGGGCGTGACATTGAGTGGTATAAGAATATTAAAAATTTATAAATGTTGTTTTTGTAGTCATGATATGAGGAGATGCTCGAGCAACGTCAACTTGTGACGCAAGAAGACCCTACGACGCCGCCCGTTAATCCCGATGAGATATTCTACCAAGCTGTTGGTGGGACGAAAAAAGGGCGTATCTATGGACTCGGCTCGCAAGAAGTCCGCATTGGTAGGGAAGCACCCCCTATTCCAACCATGAACACTAGAGTTGGACTCTCGAAACAAGAAATCGATAGACGAGTCCATGAAGCAACGGAGTCCATGAGGCAACAACTTCATGACCAAGGAAATACACAGCAAGAGACGCATCGACAAGTGAACGAAGCCATGCAACTCGTGAGGGAATTGCAACAGGAGATTAATCGACTCAAACACTCACGACAGTAGCTCGATCAACATGATCAATGGTACATTTAGGATTTAGTCTTTTGGACAATTTTATAAACTAATTTTGAACAATATGTTAATATTTTTATGAATTTGAAAGATGCGTTATGTAAATATTATTTTGGATATTTAATTTTACGTTTTGTTGTGTAAATTTGTTTTATTTTTAAATTTTTACATTTCATACTATTTTTCGTAATAATTTAGCCACATAAAATTAGCCACCGTTTTTCGACGGACAAATAACTACGAAATTCAGCAACAGATTAGCCACCGATATATGTCGACAAATGGCTACGAATTGGCTACGGACAGTTTTCGACAATGGCCTACGGATTGGCTACTGGTTTGCTACGGACGTTAATAATTAATAATAAAATCAAAATTTTAGTTAGCTACGGATGGGCTACGGATTGGCTACGGAAATGTGGCTACCGATATTCTATGGATACCAATCTGTAGTCGTGGACTACGGACGATTTTCGACCGAAACGGCTACGGATTTGCTACGGACATTAATAATTAATAAAAAAAAAATTAGTTGGCTACGGATGAGCTACGGATTGGATGCAGACAAGTGGCTACTGATATTCTACGGATATAAATCCGTAGTCGTGGGCTACGGACGATTTACGACTGAAACGGCTACGAATTTGCTACGGACATTAATAATTAATAAATAATAAAAAAAAATTAGTTGGCTACGGATGGGTTACGGCTATTTTGCTACGAAAGTTATAAAAAATAAATACAAATTAATTTACAAAATTGGCTACGGAATATCAATTTGGCGATGAGCCTTTTTACTAGCAGTCGCCCATTCTAATTTGGCTACTACTAGGCTATGGATTTTGACCGTCAGCTCAGCCGTTTTTTCTTATAGTGAAAGTATAAATTATTAGAAATAAATTTATTTTATGTATATACTGTTTTCAATCCATTTCCTCGCGTGTTTATAAAACGGGTGTTATAGTAATCATGTTGCTAACGGGCTTTTTCAATTTTAATGCTGAGAGCTAAGAGGAAAGATATTTGCATCAATTGAACCCATTATAATGAATTCTGGGAAAGTTTGACCACAAAAATTAAGCAGTATATTTCTTCTCATGGCTGAAGCACAATATATATCAGAGC
Source organism: Ehretia macrophylla (assembly GCA_037974665.1). NCBI lineage: Eukaryota > Viridiplantae > Streptophyta > Magnoliopsida > Boraginales > Ehretiaceae > Ehretia > Ehretia macrophylla. The sequence goes on along the minus strand of CM075764.1, from coordinate 7,044,045 downwards.
ATGGTTTGACACTGAAGATGAGAAATGTGATACATATAACGAATGCTTGGGAAACTTTGAGCACAAAGTTTTTTTTTGTTTTTTTTTGTTTCTTTTTAAAGCTTGAAGGGAGATCTAATTAAGCGATGTCACTGATCAGCAAATAGTACAGCCCGAGCAAGATCTTGTTTATCGCTTTCTAGCGAAATTGATGGTTAATTACTTTAGAATCTTAACTGCTCAAATAAGTAGATGTCTGTTAATACATCAAATATTCTAAGAATGTGACGATTATAAGCAATCACAACCATTCTCACTGCTATTTGCAGAATAAGAAAATGTTAGGATATGATAATTTATTCTTCCAGAACCACTAGTTGTAAATTAACTAGACAAAAATATGGAAGACTAATAATATCTATTAAATTGGATTACGGGTTTAGTCTCTACTTTCCATACATGACTATGGGTTATTACTCGAATGACATAAAATATTACACTTTCAAAATATAGTGTAATTGACTAAAAGTAGCAGTTTTTCTTAACCTTTTATTCTTACGTTGGTGTTTTCATAGTTTTACGTACTAAGAGCTCCCTTTTAATCATATAAACAAGCTGAAAGTACATCCATACGTACAGAGACAAAGCAATTAGCCTCAAATTCTTTTCAAAGGCAGCGCAAAGCCACTACAATTAATCCATTACTAAAGAAGGCTTAACTCGCCCAATTTAAAAAAAGAAAAAGAAAAAATCCATTACTATCTTTGCTATATTAAAATTTATATTAAATTAATAATAGTTTAAACACTATATGTAATTTCAAAAGAGCCGTTAACCCTTTTAAGTTCTTCCGCTTTTGACCATTAAACTTCAAAAAATCGCCTTAACGATGGTTACACATTAAAATTGTTGCTGATTCAACTGAAGAAACTTCATGGAGAGAAGAAGAAGTACCAGAGGAAATAGACGCCAAAATGAAGGTAATAAGCTAATTATATTTCTAATTCTTTGTTGTTTATCGAGCAGCGAATTAATTAAGGGTGGTTTGAGACACAACCAAGCTGCGAAGATTTCTTTTGCAACTCAGTCATCAATGCAAGGTTCTCTTGGTGAAGAAGGCTTGCTTTCTTTCTCAACTTTTCATTCTCTTGTAATATACTCAAGTTTTCCATGTAGAGCTTCAAGTTCTTCAATTCCATATCAGTTTCAATATTTTCTTCACATCTCTTCCTCCTGCTAAAACAAACATACATGCATTAGGATCTTTCTGAAGAAACATGCTATGATATTATTATATATATATATATATATATATATATATATATATATATATATATATATGGAATGCATTTAAACTTACCTTAGCCTGGGAATGCGAACCCAATGTCGTCTTGATCGTAGTTTTTGCATAGAAAATGAAAGGATATCCGATGGCGTCCATTTTGTGGCACTCATGCACATATTTACCTAAATGATTTGTAATAGCTTTAGTGCAAGAAGAAGAAGAAGTTGAGAAGAATTAAATGAGTGGAAAATAGGTGAATTATGTGGGTATATATAGATGGAATATTTATTGTTTTCTGACCCAAGAAAAAAAATGGATTGATTTATTTTTATTTCTTGATCAATAGTTTATTTATTTATTTTTTATTTTACAATAGAGATTAAAATCGTGATTCAAATATGTAATTTTTTATCATAATAGTTCACTACCCAAGAATTTATTATTTTCAATGTGTAATTATATGTGCCCATGTGGTGCCTTGGTTGCTATGTAACTTGGGGTGAGAAAGAGAGTAAAATTTTTCAAGTGTGGCAATGATGAATATAGGATTCATGATTACAAATAGCAGCAAAATGCTATCAATATTCATGAAGAAATTATAAGCCTAAGAAGAAAAAAACGTCTCCGCCTTCAATATCTTCCTTTCCTTCACACATCTTTAATTTGGGCTTTAGCAGACTTGGAAATATTTTCATTGTCTTGTTTTTCGTTATTATCGAAAGACTGCCGCCGAAAAACGTTTACTTCAAACGCGTAAAAGAATCTCTCTTCTTACTATGCTCATACTAAACATGCAATTTTTAAGGTAAGGATGTTCTGCTAATTCATCTCAGATATCCGTGTAATATTTGATCACTATATAGGTTCCATTCTTGCAGTACTTTAACGATTTCGGATGTAAGAACTTGCTCTAAACAGAGTTTTATTAGTTTACTTCAAAATTATAAATTTTAAAATATATCGGTGCATTTCAATATGTACATTCACATCAATTAAAAGTTGGGTTACAATATTTATAATAGAAAAACACAAGTACACTTCTAAATATTTTTATACAACATTGAAGATCTCTGTTGCGAGCTTTGATGCTATGTTAGGACCATTGAAATTTTATGGGGATGTGGCATTTATTATTCCACACGATCCCTTTAACATTCTCCAACTCAATAACCATCATGATACTTGGCTTGAACACATATATCAAAGAGTCAAATTCCATGTTGAGGGCTTATTTTAACCTTTCTCCATAAGTCTACCTGCATTTGATGGCACATTATGATTACCAACCATTACATGTGATCGAGAACGAAAAACTCATCAAGGGATCTTCACGATTGAGATCCACACGCACAACACACACAAATATATATATATATATATATATATATATATATATATATATACACACATATATACTTGCCCTCCAACATGTTAAATGGTGCATGCATATATATGGAACTAATAATGGCAATTTGAAGCCTACAGGGGCCACTCAGACTATTACTTATTTCTTCCTTGACTACTGCAACCACTACTGTATGCATACATGAACATCGAGCACGATTGAATTAGTCAAGAAGGTAATGAATTTTTCTTGCTATGTTCTTTAATTGCTAGTTTGAAGTGTCCTGCTATAACATTATTTTGTCTATTTGGTTAGTTTTTTCACCAGCAATATGGCGTAATTTGAATGCCTCAAAGGTGGAATGGAGCAGTTAGGTAGTGAAACATCGTGGTTAAAGGGTTTAAATATTAATATATGTTCTCTCTTCAAGAAGTATTATTTGTCTCTCGATTGACCACGAAGATATATACATTGTGCTTGTCCCTATACTAAGAATTTTGTAATTTTTGGTATAAATTCATTTATTATCTTACCTAGAGTGTGTTACTTATTATAAAAGAGAGAAAAAGAAAGAAAAAATTTACGGCATAGTTCACAACTTCATATTGCATCAATCATGATATGTAATGCACCACATTATGGGTCCTGAGGTCTGTATCATATCACCCCTTTGTCCATTTATGTACCTATCCATTTTTCAACTTGGCGCAGAGCAATCCAACACTGCCTGTATTCAACATGAAAATTATGATGTAGAATAATGGTTGGCCATACGTACACTAGCAAGAGATGTACATAAATACGAGTCTTGTTTGTCTTTTCTATCTTCAAGTCTTGTTGGTCACCTACTCCACTTTTGTATAACTCATAATTATTCTTTTTGAATATAATGAAAATTTACACCGTGGTTATCTAATCATTAATTCATCAAAATCTTGGGTATAAACGACTCGTAATCTTCACCACTTAACATTTCCACTAGATGGTATGGATCTTAGAAATAACGTAACCTAAATTGTTGTGCGATCTTCATCGAGTCCTGCCACCAGGAAAAGATCCGACACGGCACCTCAAATCTGAAACAATTAAGATAAGCCCACTATAAAAGCCTACGAACAGGCCCAAATCTTACCTTGTAACTGCAATGAGATTAGTGGGCTAGGCCCACATAAGAACCGAAAGCTTTGCTGCTAACCAAACCTCAACGTTGCTAACCAGCCAATGTATAAACATCAAACTCGCATATATTGTTCCTTCTGATGCTTTAAAGAAAAATTATTGAGGTTCACATGTTGACCATTTGATCATCTTATGCTCACACCGGAAGTTCCATAAACAATGCTTGTTTAACGCCGAAAACATCAGTTTAAGATTCAACAATGTCATTATTTATAACAATATTGTCAGATTGCTACATTTGCAATTTTTCTAAAAGTAATAAGCTTATAATTAAGTCATTTATTGCGGATAATGTTCAAATATTTCTCACATTATTTTGGTTCTTGATATTAAAACTGTTTCATTGGGAACCTTTGAAATTTTTTTTTTTCCTGTCAATATAATCCTGTATTAAATATACGCCTACATAAGAATGTACAAAACCAAATGCATCGTCTATTCACCTTTTAATCGAAGGATGACAACATTGTGGGTCCTACATTCTCGTTATGATGGACGTCTGCTTTCGTTTATACTCTTTTCAGTTATTGTAAAATTATTGTTGATTGTCCAAAACAAAATAAAAATAAAATTATTGTTGGAAATTGACGTTAGGATGCCCAATATAAATTCACTCGACCCGATTTTACCTAGTAAGATAATTATGAAAGTATTGATATGTTTAGTTCTAAATTGAGAAACATACACAAGACAAACAACAAAAGTTTCTGAAATCTCTCTCAAACTTTTATCTTCTTTCATAATCACATGGAATTTAAGTTGTGAAAACATAGTTTAAAATCTAGTATTTTTTACTTTAGTTCCCAATAGTTAAACAATGAAATAATCTTACAAATCCTGAAGAATTTAATCGTCAGAATAACAAAATTAACACTGTCTTGTTCATGATTTTTGGAAACATCAAATTATGTCTTAAAAGTATTCAATTACCGTCTAATCGCTATTTGAATTATCTACAAATGTTTATTGTCACACGATGTGACCAGAAGATGTAAATAATTGGGCTTTTATCAGGTGATTCATAGGGATTGCCCACTGATAAGTGTGAAACTAGAATAACCGTAAAATCTGAGTTAGAAATTCTTTTCTATCATTAGAGAAACTCTTTTTTATCATTAGAGATTTATTTTAACTTATCTGATACATATTTTGGGTCAAGTTAATGTATTTCGAAAGTTTGGGCTCATATTGAATCGTTAGGCCAACAAAGGAATACAGAGGTGTCCCATCCGATGTGTGTAGATGGTGGTTAATTTGATCTATATCTTATAAGTAAGTTGAATGGAGATGTTTCTTCAAATTAACCAAAAACAAAAAAAAATGTGGCTTTTGATCGACGGAGATAACATGACGATCATTAAAAACTTGAGATGTATTGTACCAAAATTTGAAGCCACATGCTATCACTGTGTGCCGCCGTTACGCCAGTGCAAAACCATAGGTGCCGTAGAAATAATAACAAATAATTCTGGGGGTAGCCGCAGCTTTATTTATCGTTTACGTTTTCCTTTTCTTTTTGGGGGCAATCAGACACTACAGTTCGAGATTCTTCGAGAAGAGCCCTGACAGTACTTTGCATATTTATCATCGAACTAGGCTTTGTCTTGTATCTCATGTCATGACCAAATTGCCCTTCCCCTTCTCCACAACTTTGACTTTTATCCGTGACCAACAGACCATCTTTCTATTAATAATTTCTTTTCGGTAATTTGCAAATAAATTACTTATTTTGATTATACTATTTAATACCATAATAATTTGATAATCAATTATATTTACTGTAAGAATAAAGTCCACTACGCGTGTGTTTAGTAAAGACGGAAAATATATTTTTTTCATTCTTAAATACTATTAGAATTATAAATTTATTTTACCGTTTGTTTAATATTCCATTTTAAACTATTTGAGATTGATATTAATTTTTTATATATTAGTAAAATTCATATGTGTAAATTACGTTAATTATTAGAGACCGATAGATTAATCTAAATTGACTGAAAAAATTTCAGAGTTCAATATGTAATTTCATAAAAGCGTGGGATATTTTTTTTCTTTTGCGTTGTTTTGGGGTATTTTTGTTTTGTCTCCGAAAAGTGCACCGAGTAAACGAATTGTCATCCTTAGCTAATTTCTTTGGATAAATATCACTCCGTCTCCCTGTGTTATATGAAATTATCACACTATCTCCTTGTGTTTACAAAACTATCACAAACCCCCCTATATTAGAAAAACCTCACATTACCCCCTTTATGACATTTTTACCCTTTTATAATATATATATATATATATATATATATATATATATATATATATATATATATATATATTTTTTTTTTTTTTTCCTTTTTTACTCTTCATTTTTAATTTTTTTTTATTTTTTTCTAAATAAAAAATTAAAAAAAATTATTCATCTTCTCCAACTCTACCTCCCACACTACCCCCACACCCCACCCATGCCACCCTACCCACCCCTACCCACGCACCCCAACCCATATCTTGCTGCTGCTGCCGTCAAAGTAGGAGGGTGCGTGGGTGGGGCGGGGGGGGCGGGGGCGGGGGTGGGGTGTGGGGGGTGGGGTTTGTGAAAATAAAGAAAAGAATAAAATATATATATATAAATTATAAAAGGGTAAAAATGTCATAAAAAGGGATAGTATGAGATTTTTTTAAAAATACAGGAGGGTTTGTGATAGTTTTATAAACACAAAAAATAGTATAATAATTTTGTATAATACGGGAGTGGAGTGATATTTATCTAATTACTTTTATCCCACCAAGCAAAAGAAAAGAATGTGTCAAGCAAGTGCACTTTTGATATATCCCAATAGTACCCCTATTTAGCAATACCACTCCAATTGCTACTATTACAAAACCGAGGCTGACTTGGTAATTTAATCCAAACCCACCGTCAGTAGACACGTTTTTCACCACAAAAAAACTCTATATATTCACGCCACCTCGTGAAACATTAGCGTTAAAAACACGTCTTTTATTTGACTTCCCCTCTGTCTCTCTCTCTCTCTCTCAATCCTTCAACCTCGAAACCTTAAGAACACCAATTTCTCTTTCGATAATTATTTTGAAGATTCTCAGATATGGGTACTGAAGGCAACAAGGTTGTTAACGATGGCACAAGCTTTCAACCATCGGAGCCAACTTTGTGTGCGAACGGCTGCGGCTTTTTCGGCTCGGCTTCGACGATGAACCTTTGTTCCAAGTGTTATAGAGATCTTCGTATCGAAGAAGAACAAAAAGCTTCGGCTAAAGCCGCCATGGATAAGGTCATGTACCAAAATCATAGTCAAAGTCAACCACAGTTTGATGCCCATATCGGTGTGGGTTCATCATCAGCAGCAGCAGCGCCGTCGGAAAGTTATTCAGCGGCCGCGGCGGCGGCGAGTAGCAGTAGTAATAGGTGTTTCAGTTGTAGAAAGAAGGTTGGTGTGATGGGGTTCAAGTGCAGATGTGGTAGTACCTTTTGTGGGACCCACAGGTACCCGGAGAAGCACGATTGTACGTTTGACTTCAGGAGTCAAGGAAGAGAGGCTAGTGCTAAGGCCAATCCTGTTGTGTAAGCTGATAGGATGGGAGGGAGGATTTGAATTGTAGTGAAAAATTCAATCTAGTTTGGTTTTGGGCATTTTCGTTTCTTTTCTTCTTTTTTTGGTTTCGGAGTTCTTTTTCTTTTCTTTTTTAATTTTCCCCATTAATTTTTGGGGGTGGTAGTAGTTTGGATAAGGGATGTTGGCATGTCTTGGAGGACAGCCTGGTTTCGGGGCTTTATTTCCATAATAAAGTGGAACAGTTATTATTATTTTGACTTGGTAATTACTTTATAATATTCTTTTTATATGCTTTTTGGTTATTATATGTGAATCTTTTGTTTATGATGTGTGTCATAAAAACTTCCAATTATTAATGCATTAAATAATTTGGTGATATTGCTTCCCATGTGCGTGCTTCTGCTATGAGGGAGAAGCTCTCGACAAACAAAAGAAGTAAAAAAAAAAAAAAAGTGACGAAGAAAAAGTTAGCTTTGTAGAATAATTTGGAGGACACGTAATCTTGCCAAAAAGCTTACTTGGCCCTACAAGAAGGTTACACGTAATCTAGAAAAATGAGTGCTTCAAATTAAATTATAAATTTTTACGTAAAAGTATGATGGTAATACGGGTTAATTTTTTATACATTAATAATTTTTTACGTATTAATATAATTTTCACTGTATAGCCAATCTCTACATCTGCACTGTGTGTGTGCTGCGTCTATTAGAGTGCGCTTCCGAATTAATGTAGTCACTGAGAAAAATTAAATTAGTTAAAAAGGATTAGTTGGAACGCGAAATAATGTTCTGTTTGAGGATAAGAGCGCGTGCAATACGAGGGGCAAACTGACCGATTGATTGGATTGACCTGTGAGGTTAGCTTGCTAATTGGCTCTAGGTGTTACTTTGACAACCATAAACGACATTGTCGCTTGGTAGTTTTCGTGTAAGCATGTGATAAAGTATTTAATTAATCCCATCGTTTGTGTTGATTGAGAGTGTCATTATAAGTTTCATCAAAACTTGGAGTTATTTTGAAAGAAACAGTTTCGTGCATATGGAGAAAAGAAACTAACACCTTGCCAAGATATAAAATTGATAAGGTTGATCTCAAATCAAAATATATGAATGCGGATGACGAACATGCCAATAACATTAACTTAATTATTTATCAATCAAAGAAAAAGTGATTTATAATTCTCATTAGCTTTATATCAATCAATTGGACAATTTTCAAAATAGAGATTATATGAATTTTTTCTTTTTTCAGTAGATATGATTTAAATACTTTAATTTCACTAACATAAGATCTCGTTTCAGTATTTCTATTAACTCTTCTTGAAATTTCTCTCCGCCTTACAGTGTACTCTACATCAAGTAAGAAGAGCTATGTGGCGTAATCTTCCTTAAACCAGATTTGAGGACCACTTGCAAAGTGTGAACTTTATACTGAAATGTCCAAGTCAAAACTGAAATGACGGAGGAAAAAATTAAGTAATGAAAGAGATAAGAGCTGCGTGAGGGATCTTTTACGTCTTAAAGTGCCTTTAGACCATGATTTTTCAACTCTGTCTACATCAAATTGGTACTCTTCTGTAGCTTCTCCAAGACTTTCCATATTTTCAAGCGAAAAAAGATGAGAAGTCGGAACTATTTTTATGCCGCCTTGGAAATCGCCATCACTCTAAAAAAGTTGATATGAAGACATCAACTAATTAATGATAGAGTAAAGATCAGTATTGGTGATGCAACTCAACTGGCATCTACAGAGCCATCTTTTGGCATTCAACATCACGGTACGCTCAGCTTAGAAAAAAAAAAAAAACACGGTACACTTGGCTTATCTTATTATGAGTTTTTCGTCATTTGAATTCATCAATGTGTTCAGTCTTGCTCTCATTGCTGTTCACAGAATCTATGAGAATTAACCATTGTCAAATGTATGGAACTGTGATATTTAGAAAAATAATTTTTTTTGATAAACTCTTATTATTTCTGACGAGGGGGACTCCGAGCTAAAGTATGATATCCACTCTGAACTGAAGCAGGCTAATCCGAGCCAAGCCCAACATATTTCAGCTAATGCCCTACCTGGATGCTGATCCGACCTCACCCCGACCCTGGAAAACCCCGACCTCAGTGCCAGCTGCCCTGATGGGACATAAAGCTGCACCGCATTAAATGCTGTCAGGTTCGAATTTAGTATAAATAGAGCTCCACCCCTTCATTTCTGGGTAACTCGTCATTATTGCACTCAGCTACCTTGCCAGCTCGGACATACTAATCATTCGCATGCTCGAGGGGAAAATCCAGGTCATCACCCTGCCTTTTCCTTTCCATTCCTTGTGCAGGTTTAACGGTCGACCAGAAAGTTCAACTCGGAGGCCGACCTGAAAGTTTAGCTCGGAGGCCAACCTGAAAGTTCAGCTCGGCAAGTGTAGTAGTCCATCCTCAACTGTGAGATTCCCAACCTCGACAATTTCAAAAATGAAATTCTGAATGTAGATCAAGAGCAAGTGAATCACGTTAAATATTTTATGTTATGTATTTGCACTTGTAAATAATTTGTTTTAATTTAGTCTAAATGTTTCTTTTAGCGGCTTCCACCATGCAAAGATTGGAGTCACTTTTTATGCTACTAAGATATTTTAAATTTTTATTCACTTTTTGGGCTCAGAGTTAATTTTTACACTAACTTCAAAATAATTGACAATTTTAACAAATAAACAAGCTTTCGTCTGTACATAAGCTTCAAGTACTTGTTCAACAACAAATATTCAATGTGTTGTATACTTCGCTTCAAATTTAAATTGGAGAGCTCTCTACTAGGGATAGCAATTCGAAATTGATAAAACCTAATTTAGCAAATTAAGGCGAGAATCAATGATATGACCTTCATCGTACAAGGTCTCGGAAGTAATTGTCCAATCTCATCAGGGTCATTTAAGTCATTACAACAAAAGTCAAAAAATGAACGCACAAGTAGAGGAAGCTCAAGAGTCAATGCACGACTCACCACCACATCACTGACCACACCCAACGGCAGATGATCCCTCTATAATGAACCCAGATTACTCAAGCCAGAGCCAAGCCTCCATATCTGATTGAACAGGTCTCCTATTGGCTACAACCATATTCTGTTAAATATTAGCTTATATAAGTGTGAGAATAGGATGAGAAGAGACAAGCAAGAACTATCTTTTATTTTGTCATTTTATTTTTTGTATTTTCCTTTCAATTGCATTTTTCAATACAAATCTTTCTTTCTGTACTTTTAAATTTTGTCGATAAATCTCTTCCTAAAATCTTAAGTCGTTATATTAATGTTTTCGTTGAGTCCATGGCCGAAGGTATCGAATCACACGCCATGGATGCTACAGTGATGCACGTAGCTCGCTGTTCAACATCATTTTTAAAGCTGATCATCATCTTGACAAAAAATTCATTGTTTTTGGAAAACTTGTCCATAGCCACGAAGTCTTGAAGAAGATTGAAAATGCGGGTAGGTTATTTAGGATAGGTGAGTTGGGATTAGCTAGGAAATTGTTTGATGACTTAGTAAATTTTTTGTGGTGGATCCCGTGGAGTGATTTGGGCGTTCAAGTTGTGAAGAATTTTAGCCATGGGATTCATGGGGAAGTTGTTTATGTGATGTTTGAAGGTGGTGGTAGGAGGGAGAGTCCGAGCGTGAAGAATGTTGAAGATAAGAAGTTTGTTGATCTTCAAGCCATTGTGGTGAATCAGTTATCTCAACTCCTAAACAACCCAGAGGGTGGTTATAGTGATAGTGGTGGTGGTTATTTAGTTGATGGCGTGGACATGTCCCCCTTTGATTACTTCGTGGTTGCGGTTGATGGGATTTCCGTGGTTTTGGACTACTGTTCGTTTGCACTGGCTGCCCTTACCGATGCTGCTAGTGAAATTGGAGGCAAAGCTATTGAACTCAGAAGTTATATAGACCTAACCAAAGACACTGATTTATCACTACACACTCAGTTATGGATAGATCCCACTGAAGAGTTTGTGTTATATACTCACACTAGAGATCCTGTAGATGTGACATTTGGAGTGAAGGAATTAAAGACATTTCTTTCTTTCTGTGAGGGATGTGAAGTTGACATTCGTTTCTATTTTGAGAAAGCTAGTGAACCAATTCTAATGGCACCAAAATTTGGTCTAGAGGATGATTCGTGTTCAAACTTTGATGCTACCCTAGTACTTGCAACGATGCTTACCTCACAACTCAATGATGCAAGTTCAGCCGAAGCTCCACCAATGGCTGCCACTTCCTATGGCAGATGAGCCCAAGCACTAGACGGATCAAGAGGGAACGTGTCGGAGCATCCATCTAATCACACCAGGATTTGGTCTGAACTTTCAGGAAGTGCAACAAGAAGTGCAAATGGTGCTAAAGAAAGGCAAACTGGAGGGGAAAGAATACAAAATAACAATGAGTAGAGGGATATTCAAAGGATTAGCGCAATTCATATATCTAAAGCGGGAACTAGCACAGGAATTGAGCCTGATGCCCCTAACAACTTTCATAATTTGGAGAAAGATCACATGGAAGAACCTCGGGATAAACCAGGAATTAATGGTGATGCTTCTCAACACCATCCTAGTAATTAGGTGAATTCTTTTGCTATATTGCTGGAGGCGTTGAAAAAGAAGGAAATGTGGCTAAAGCGAAGAATATTTGTGGGGAAAACAATGCTTATTATGGAACTGATTAACCACGTTGCAAAGGCCCATGGTGGTTTCTCAGTGTTTGTTGGTGTAGGTGAACGAACTAGAGAAGGTAATGGATTTGCACAGGGAAATGATTGAGAATAGTGTCATTAAGCTAGGTGACAAGCAAAGTGAAAGCAAATGTGCTCTTGTGTACGGTCAAGTGAATGAGCCCCCTGGTGCTCGTGCGCGTGTTGGACTTATTGGATTGACTGTTCCTCAACACTTCAGAGATGCAGAAGGGCAACATGTGCTTCTTTTCATTGATAACATTTTCAGATTTACCCAGGCAAACTCAGAAGTATCTGCTTTGCTTGGTCGTATCCCATCTGCCGTCAGTTATCAACCAACTTTGGCAACAAATCTTGGAGGCTTTCAAGAACGTATCACTACAACTAAAATGGGATCCATTATATCTGTCCAAGCAATTTATGTGCCTGCTGATGACTTGACAGATCCTGATCCTACTACCATTTTTGCTCACTTGGATGCTACCACTGTGTTGTCTCGACAGATCTCTGGGCTTGGTAACTATCCCGCTGTCCATCCACTTGATTCTACATCTCGTATGCTCTCCCCACACATTTTGGGAGAGGACCACTACAACACTGCCCGTGGTGTTCAGAAAGTTCTTCAGAACTACAAGAATCTTCAGGATATTATTGTCATTCTTGGAATGGATGAGCTCAGTGAAGATGACAAGTTGACTGTTGCTCATGCTATGGAGCCGGAATTTGTTGGATGTATCTGTGGCTGAACCTTGAGGACAAGGTTCTTTTCGATCTGGTTGGTAGTGTAACGAACCTAGATTACTCAAGCCAGAGCCAAGCCTCCATATCTGATTGAACACGTCTCCTATTGGCTACAACCATATTCTGTTAAATATTAGCTTATATAAGTGTGAGAATAGACTAAGGAGAGGCAAACAAGAACTATCTTTTATTTTGTCATCTTATTTTTTGTATTTTCCTTTCAGCTGCATTTTTCAATACAAATCTGTCCTTCTATTCCTTTAAATTTTGCCGATAATCTCTTCCTAAAATCCCAAGTCATTACACCCTCCCCTCACCCCACCACTCTTACTACTGAAAAAAACTATCTAACTGAACAATCACAACGAGCACTGCTTCCCTATATAAACCAAAAACCAAAAAAGAAAAAGGGAAAAAAATGTGGCCGAGTTTGACTTTTCATTCAATGGTGAGGATGTGAAATGGCCAGCAGACAGAATCGGCGGCAGAAGTGCATTGAGTGGTGGAGCGATGAAAGCGGAGAGGTCATTGTCGAGCTCACTCAACTCAATTTCCAATTCTTCTTTTTTCATGTCCTCCGCTGGCGTCGGAGCAGCACCGGCTTAGTCTCGTCCTCCGCCGGAGGTAACTGCAAGTGAAAATGTAGCCGAGTTTGACTTTTTGACTTCCAAATGTGGTAGCCATATGCTTCTCTTTCTGGTTAATTATGTGAAATTTGAGTTCACATTACATGCATGCGTGTTTGAATATACGCACGTGTCTCAATATGATATGTTTTTATCTATTTCTGTGTATATTTAGTCTCCATTAATATCTTCTTCTTTTTTGGTCCATCAGACTCCATTAATTGATCATATACATATATTCATTTTTTTTCTCTCTTTTTCTTTCCCTATATTTTTCCTCCTAAAATGGTTTGTAATCAGTTTTTCTTACGTCGTTTATTTAAATTTTCTATTTCAATTATACTACTATTTTATTAGCTTCCAAATGTATCTTGATCAATTGCTTACTTAAAAAAAATCTAGATCAATGTTTTATTTATACCTTAATCATTAATACACATGTCACAACAATATCAATTATAGTTCATCAATAAAAATACTTGCTTATCTAGCCAAAAAAAATATAAAATTATACCTTTGTCAAAATAGTAATTGTTAACTGTTAATACGCATGTGACAAACGATATCAATTATAGCTTTATTCAAAATAGTAATCTTTAATTGTTAATGCTTAATACGCACGTGACAAACGATATCGATCAATTATAGCTTTGTTCAAAATAGTAATCCTCTATAGCTTTCTTCAAAATAGTAATGCTTTAATAATATGACTAAAATGATGACTAAATAGTAATGCTTTAATAATATGACTCTCTTAACTATAGTCCTAAAACTCCAACCAAAAAGAAAAGAAAAAAACTCTAGTCCTAAAATGATGACTAAATATTCTCAACTTAAAATACTGCGTATTTGTATTTATTTATTCTATTTAAATAAAATTTTCAGGGTGGAATTTTTAAGTTGAAAGTCAAGACAATAGATCGATGCTATTCAAATTATTTTTCGGAGAATTATCAATGAGATGGTAGCTGTTTTAAGTTGCCCATAAATTTGTAATATTGATTGAAGGAACATTTATGAACAAATTTTCGACCCTCATTACACTATCTTTTAGCTGTGAAGAATTAACTAATTTTAAGTTGCCCATAAATTTGCAATATTGTCAGATTTTTTTTTTTTTTGTGTTTCCATGTCTTGAGACTCTCCTATTATACTTCTCTCCTATAATACTAAAATTCTATTTTCCTCTAAAGATACCAAGTTCAACATTTCCATATTTTTTGTTTTTAATTTTTTTTTTTAGCACTACCTCTAGAAATAGAGATGATGAGTTTTAGGGCAACTCCGACAGACTCTCTATTTTTTCTCTATAATAGAGAGTGAAATTGGTGACTCTCTACTTTTATAAACTTCTTATTTCATTTTACTCCAACAACACTCTCTATTTCAAACTCTCTATTTAATTTTTCTCTAATAACTTTTCATATTTTAACTATACTCATCACTTAATAACCTTTTTTTTTATCTTTGATTTTTATTATTTAAAGTTTATGTCGTAACAAAAATTGTAATACTAATATAATTTAAATTGTTAAATGTTATTATTATTATTATTAATTATTTTTTCAACACTTACTATTCTTGACTATAAATAAAATTAATTAATATTTCATTACCTCCACTTGATGCTTGCTTGAGAAAAAAAAGGGAAATTGCACCTATTACTCTCAACTCATATCAAATCTTGCTGCTTGACAAATTAAAAAGGAACAAAAAGCATGTAGGAAAAAAAAAGAGTATGACTATAAAAGAAAAGCATCGGGTGTGCGTTTTTGAGCTTGATCAAAAAAGAATTGCTTTCGGCGAGCTTCATTCGCTTGTTGGTCATGGCGAGCAAACAGGAGAAATTGGCGAGGTAGCTATTTTGGCGAGAGAAAGTTTGATTATAAGAGTCGGATTTAGCATACTGTTGATAGTATTGCTGATACGGAGAAGCCACAACATCACTAGTAACACCATAATATTGCGGATAATATGGCTGATATTGTGGAGGATAATATGGCTGATATTGTGGAGAATCCACGGCGTGTAGTTCGATACCTTCTGCCATGGACTTAATAAAAGCACCAATGTAACGAACTAGGATTCTGAAACAGAATTGAAAGACATAAAAGAAAGAGAAATTGCAGAGAAACTAAGAAGAAGAACAAAATAGAATAAGTTGAAGTTTTGTTGCTTAGCTATTACAAAGTGCTCTCTATGCTATATATATATATGTATATCTCTCAGCACACGTTTTGCTTTGGCAACAAGCCTTGTGTAACAGAATTAGTTATGCCTTTCTAGATGCTCATGCCACATACTCCTTTAGATACTTGGGTGCTATCCTTGCTCGTTGGCTTCATCTAGGCTTAATAAATGGATCAACACTGTTAACTTCACAAAGGCTGCAGTCTTCATCAAATAGTTGGGCATGGTTGGAGTGCTTTTCTTGAAATTGGCTTTCTACTTTGGCTAAAAAGCTCAAGTAGAGAGTAACTCCCACCATTGTTGGAGTTGCTCTTAGCACAATTGCCATATGCATTTCTTTTTGCTTTCAATTTCTTTTCTTTAAAGTTTAAATCCTCCTACGGTTTTTAGTGAGTTTCTATAAGAAATTTTACCTATTGTGTATTTCTTTAAAATAGTGTTGCAACTCTTTTTAGTGGCAATATGTGTGCTTTGCATTTTCTTATGAATGTGACACCACTACTACTACTATTTTGGATTGTTATATTGTAATTTGATTTTTTAAAGAATTGTAACAGTTGTATTGGTTTCATAAAGTTCAAGTAGTTCTTGGGCAAATTCGAGTTACAATTAGTTGGTTGCGACCGAAAACCTTATCACTGTGCGGCCTTAGCCAACGCTGTGGCTGACTAAATTTCGCCTGTAAGTAGTGTGGCTAGATTTAGCAACACGTTTTAGAGTGTTAGAGGTTGGGCAGACTCCGACAATTAGTTAATTTAGATACTCAATACTGCAAACTTGCGTTTGAGTGAAGTATAGCACAATAACAATCTAAATTAAAGGGGCTAGAGCTTGGAGAATGTAAAAAAATTGGCTAAGTATAGAGCTTAATTGTATGCACGAGGATGGCTAAGTGTATTCTGATTTTCATAGCCATACAATGCCATATTTATAGTGTTCATATATAATGCTTGATCAATGGTAGTGATGTTTACATTTGGCACCACCTGATTTTACCACTAGAAATGATCAAGGGTGTTTATCTAAGATATTTACAGCAATTAGAAGATTAATGTGGCAGAATTCTCTAGATTACTCTAACAAATCAGCCCACTTAAGAGAATCTTTGCAGCTTATGTCATACTTACATCAATAGCTAGGCAGATTTTGTTCTTCAGCATTTCTTGATTTTTCGTCATGAACAATCTGACCCTTTCCTTCCAAATTTTATGCTTATCTTGCTAATGAAGATTTCCAGCTCAAGTATGCATCACAATGTGTTGGTGAGGGTTTGAAAATGCCTTACGTAGATTTTTGCATATGGCACATAGGCTCCATTTTCAGCATGTTTCGGCAAAGCCATGGGTTTCATTAGGCCGAAACATGCATTCTATCTCACCCTCCCCCAGCTAAGTCGGCATCGTCTCTGACACCTTGGCACGTTTGAACTCCTCAATCTGCTTCTTGAACTGCCACAATAATTCCTTGTGCTCCCAGCTGTTCTCACTTTCGGGTGCACCTTTCCATTTCACCAAGTACTTGGTCCACCTAGGCACACCACGTCTTCCCACCATTAGCTAGACTTTTCTAATAGTAGAAGTTTTCTCTAGCAAAGTTGTCATAGAATTCTTTTGCTAGCTCCCTAGTTAAGGGGTCCTGACATATTCACTAGGTTGTTATTGTTTCTTCATGTTGGGTTTTCATTCAGTTTAACTCAGCTGGAAGTGAGGGCCATACACTAGAGGAAGCAAATTCCGTTATTCTTTCTTTGAATACATTGGGAAAGTGTATTAATGCATTGGCAGAACAATTTCCCATGTTCCAGTTCGTAATTTTAAGCTGACAAGACTGCTTTGAGATTCATTTGCAGGTGATGTATTCAAAATACGTAAACCATATTTTTTTTCCCTCTATTTTCAAACTGATGTTCTTGGAAGAAAGATTTAGTAAGAAGCTATTGAGCTATTGATGGGAGGGATTTTTGACACATTTTGCTATACATAATACTTATAGCTTCATGAGATAGCGAAGCCATGAGATCTACCTAGTGGACTAAAAAGTTAATTTCTTGTGTGGAGGTTGGGCAAGACTTTGCATCCCTAGTTTCTACTTTTTATACAGATTACCGTCATTAAGATTCTGATTCTGCTTCACGATGTTGTCTAATGCCTCAGGCACAGTGAGAAAATCATTAGTTATTGCCATTAAGGCCATCTCCGCACCATCTAGTAGAAACAGAAAGTACCTTAATATTTGGACAAAGGGTGATTTCAACAACATTTTCTTCCTGTCAGTAAGTGATCATGAAGTTGAACTCTTATTGTCTCTCTTTCTGCAGTTTTCTCTTTACATATTTTTGCCATCTATTAGTTCATTGCTGTTTCCTCTTGACATAGTTCTGTAATCGATTGTCATTCCTATTGGAATTCTTGACTTGTTATAATGCAGGTTAGAACATTTGGTGTTTAAAATTTCTTACATGGAGGCTCATAATGTTATCTATTAACCAGAGTTTTGCTAATGGCGGGTAAAAATCTTTGTTTTTACAGGCCAGGAAGGTGGAGAATATGCTAAAATTAAAGAAGAATTTGATTACAAAAATTTATCGAGGCTTGATATACAATTTAGAAACTAAACTCCGAAAATGAGAGGCAGCAAAAGGCATTTCAGGATGAGATTGCAAGGATAGCCTTAGAAGCAATGAAGCGTATTGCTGAGGTTGAAAGAAATCACGTCAATGCATTAGAGGTAAACCCATGCATTTGCAATTATCACATGAGTGTTGAACCCATTTGATATGGTTATATATACATATGAACTATCTTCATTTAAGAGTTGATGAGATGAATATTGTATGAGTAATGATCGGACAGGGTGTAATACCCACCATTACTCTTAATTGTAGTATAGTTGTTACATATGCGTGCCTACTTTTGCAGCTGCACTTTTGGCTTTAATCTGTCTTGTTTTTAACAGTACTGTGTGAATTCTAAGCTATTGGCAACAATTTTGTTATTAAATCTGAATCTCTTGCACTTTTGTGGTTTTATAGTGGATTATAAGAGATTTCGCTTATATTAGGTTTTTACATTTTTGAATTGGTTCCGTCATCTGGCTCTACTCCCTATCTTCATGTTAATAAATTTGACCTCTTCCTTTCATAGAAGGAGAAACTGAAGTTTCAAGAAGACTAGAGATTCGACAAAGGAGCTTGAGGAGTAATGGCTGATGAATCATGAAAAACATGGGGCAATAAATGGAAGAGACAAAGTTGACAGGAAATCAAGCGAAGAGGTAGTTAGTTCTCAAGTTATCTATCTCACCTTTTAATTAATCCTAAATCAGCCACTGATGGTGTGTTGGTTTTACTGACTCTCTTATGTTCCCCAGTGAACATTCGAGCATTTTAAGATCAGGTAGTCTAGATTTCCAAATGCTCCTTCACACATCTCTCTGCAAAACATACCATGTTGCACTTATTCAATCGCGTTTCTCATTTCTTTGGATATTCATAGGCGATTGGTCACGTAAAATTCAGTCTTGATCCCTTATGGTTTGTAGTCTCAAGTGCTGTCCGTCTCTGAGGAGCTTGCTGAAGTTAAAAGGCTACTTCGGATTGAAATTTAGTTACAGATAGCTCCAGAACAAGAGCTTACTAATCTTGAAAACCAATTGGCATGCACAGTGGAAAAGGTCAGAGGTTGGGATAATCATTTAGTCAAAATATCTTTATGTCATCATGCATGTCCTCTTTTCCACTTGTTATGTGACGCTGCTAATTGGATATTTTTGTGTTGTAGGGTGATTGAAATTCTGAGATCTTGAAGTTCAGAAAAATGCTGGGAGAGGGAGCACAGCAGAAGGGAAAAGCTTGAAGAAGATATTACTGTATTACAGAGTCAACTTTGATAAATAAGTTTTGAAGCTAATGAGGTAGGCTGTTTGTGGAGTTCAGAAATATATGATCCTTTGTAATTTTGTCATTAGAAATGAAGCTTATTAAAGATCAGAGGAAATTAAAAATCATTTAGGCCAATTAATGTAGTAGCCTAAATTGGCCTACTAGACTTATTTAAAAATATGGATTCACGAAAACTGGATGGTATTGAAGAGGAGCTTCAGATTCAAACCTTTGAGGGTCATCTAGATTAATTGCTTTCATGATGTTATTATATATATTTAATATCAATTGTAGAAATTCATAGAGATTGTTGGTCAACATTCCTGTTGCATCAATGACGTTGTTGGTTATACTGTGAGCCAAGGTCAATCATTTTTATTAAGTTGCTTAATATCACTACTTTCTCAAGTAACAGTGGATGATATGTACATTTGATCTAATTTTTCAGAGTCGAATCGAGAGAAAATTGTTCAAGCTGTTAGTCGTACATCTTTGATTAGGCTTCTTAAAAACTCCATTAGTGAGACCATTCTCAGAGTTGCAGCTGGTGCAGTTGCAAATCTTTCATGCATGGTAATATCTCTTCATTACATTCAAGACTAGATTAAAATACTACATTCCAAATCAGAAAGTTGTTTGTGCAATTGTTATAATACACTTTTAATTACCTAATGAAGTTATCATATAATTGATGTAGTACCCAAACAGGAGCTTATAATGTCTCAAGAAGTCACAAGTACTTCATTGTCAGTGACGTCAGCTAATTCTCAGGATCCTCAAAACCCTTTTCATGGTAGCTGGGGCCACAGCGCGCTAACCTTTGTGGCAATGGTAATTTCTTCATACTCTAAATGTTGAGCGTGCCAAGTTTGTTTGTATAGGGTCAACACTACTGAAAAAGGTTCGATCATATATATGTTCAAGTATGAAAATTTTAAGGAAATGCATGTTTATGCGCTTTGCTGTTTGTCCTAGGAAAAAATATATATATATAGCAATCACTTGTATGCACCTTTGGTGGGAGATATGGTGCTGCAATTTCATTCTACTTTATCTTGATTATAGTAGAGCAAGGATATTATAAATGTTCCACCTGTCACCTTATGCAGATGTTGCTTGGTCTACAGATAATTCTTTTTATTTTCCCTGTAATTATTTTATTTTTCGTTGACAATTCTGTAGTACATGAAAATGTGAGAATTTGCTATGTCCAGCCCAATCAATCCAAAAATAGGGCCTATTGCAAATGAGAATGTTCAGCCACTGGTCCGCAAAAGCCAGGGCATCAAAGAGCCCACGAAAGCCCTTGCTGATTATGTGACAACTTGACAGTTGAAGATGCTAACGGTTTGGTGATTAAAAAGGAATGGGATGAGCAGTGAGGAGCATGCCAAATTTGAAGAATTATTCTCTCAGCTTCTCTCTCCTTACCTCATCTCTCTATTCTCTTCTTCTCCACCTCTCTTATCTCTCTGTACTCCCTTCCCTCTTCTCCTTCTTTAATATACTGTAATTCTCACAGTTTGGGTTTCCCCCAGCTGCTTGTAATAAACGAATCATCAATAAAAGGAGTTGAGTCTTTCATTGGTGCTTTCATTTCAACCATGGCGAATGGCACACGTTTGCA
Organism: Ehretia macrophylla; assembly: GCA_037974665.1. NCBI lineage: Eukaryota > Viridiplantae > Streptophyta > Magnoliopsida > Boraginales > Ehretiaceae > Ehretia > Ehretia macrophylla. The sequence goes on along the minus strand of CM075764.1, from coordinate 7,022,910 downwards.
AACTATGGATGCCGCAATGTGCAAGCTCCAAGAATCGTCGGCAACCCAAGACTCTTCGTTGAGCTCCCTTCAATCCTCTTCCAACAGGCCCTTTCAGACATGACTGTCAAACTCACCACCATTGATGGTCGTTTGCAACAATCTCTTAAGCTCAAAGAGTCAGAACCACCTTCCAATAGCTCCGTTCCACCTCCACAAAATCCTACCTCCACTCCATCCTCCAATTCCACTTCCAATCCTAATTCCAGTCCACACTCCACTGCTTCTCAACAATCCAACATCTTCTGCCGTGTCCCTGTTGACTTCCCTCGCTTTGATGGAGTCGACCCACTTGGCTAGATCTTCAAAGCCGAGTGCTTCTTTTCCTTTCACTCCGTCACCGATGACCAAAAATTGGACCTCGTATCTCTTCACATGGATGAAGATGCATTGCAATGGTTCCAATGGATGAACAATACTAGCCCCTTTCGTACTTGGGCTCAGTTCATCCGTCATTTAGAAATTCGTTTCGGGCCAAATGAGTTTGATGATCACCAGGGTGCTCTATTCAAATTACTTCATACTACCTCTGTTCGTGATTACCAAACCCAATTCAAAGCTCTTGCAAACCGTACCCAAGGTCTTTCCGAGTCCGCTTTAGTTAGTTGTTTCGTTTTGGGCCTCAAACCCGATCTCTGAAACGAAGTCAAAGCATTCAAGCCCATATCCATATCACAGGCTATCGCTTTAGCCCGGTTGCATGAGGCCAAATTCTGTGATTTACGTCGTGGGCCCTTGCGAACGGACTATCGTCGGACTGATGACAAGCCCGTAGGCCGAGGCCCATTACTTCCCACCCCACCTGGTCCAATACTCTCTCATACACATAACCCACCACTCCTTCCCTTACCGCATAGCCAAACACCATCCGCCCACACCAACTCACCACACCACACCCATCAAGCTCCAAATACTATCACTCCACTTCCCATCCGCAAGCTCAACTCCCACGATATGCAACGGCATCGCAGCTTGGGTCTCTGCTACAACTGTGATGATAAATGGACGCCTAGCCACCGTTGCCAAACACCTTAACGCCTCTACCTCTTTGATCCCGATTCCCTTGGTGAGAGTCCTGACTCCTCTGATGAAACTCTTGCTGAACAGTTGCAACTGGATGAATTGTAACCCGTAACCGAAGCTTCTTTTCATGCTCTCGGTAACTCTTTGTCCCCTACTACTATCCGATTGCATGCTATAATTGCTGGCTCTGCTGTCCAAGTTCTTGTTGATGGTGGCTCAACTAAAATTTTTATTCAAAGCCGAATTGCAAGACATTTGAGACTCCCAATTGAACTATCTTCTAGATTTGGAGTTGTCGTTGGAAATGGTGGTACGTTGACCTATGAAGGATGTATTTGTGACATGGAGCTGCGAGTGCAAGGTCTCACTTTCAAAGTGGACCTCTTCGTGCTCCCTCTTCACGGCGCCGATGTCGTTTTGGGCGTACCTTGGATTGCTTCTTTGGGTAAAGTATTACATGATTATAATGCTCTAACTCTTACTTTTCAGCATGAGAACCAAGAGGTTTCTCTTCAGGGCATTCGTGACTTTATTGGCCGACCATCGGAACTTCATTATTTTCGTCGATTATCAGAAACAGATGCTATTGAGTCCTATTTTCAGCTGTATTTCTTACACTCAGTTGAGATACCTCATCCGCCATCTAATGATTAGTTATCTCAACTTCTTACAAAGTATGAAACTATTTTTTTGAAGCCCAAAGGATTGCTCCCTTCCCGGCCAGAAGATCACGCAATTCATTTGGTTCTGGGAACTTTACCTATTAATGTGCGCCCGTATCGATATCCTCATTATCAGAACGTAGAGATTGAAAGACTTGTTTCAGAAATGTTATCGGATAGTATAATTCAGCCCAGTAGCAGTCCGTTCTCTTCGCCCGTATTATTGGTGCGCAAAAAAGATGGCACATGGCGATTTTGCACCAATTACCGGGATCTCAATGCTGCCACAGTGAAAGACCGTTTTCCCATACCAACGGTCGATGAATTACTTGACAAACTTCATGGTGCTCGGGTCTTTTCCAAATTGGACCTTTTATCGGGATATCATCAGATTCGTGTGCGACCGGAGGATGTCTCAAAAACAGCGTTCCGTACACATGATAGAAATTATGAATATCTCGTCATGCCATTCGGCTTGACCAATGCACCTTCCACATTTCAATCTATTATGAACAACATTTTTCGGCCATTTCTACGACAATTTGTATTGGTTTTCTTTGACGACATACTCGTCTATAGTCCATATTGGGATACTTATTTGCAGCATCTTGAAACTGTTTTGCAGGTCTTACTTGCTAATCACTTTGTTGCCAAGCATTCGAAGTGTGTTTTTGGCCAAAAGCAGATTGATTATTTGGGCCATGTGGTGACAGAATCGGGTGTAAAGATGGACCCCTCCAAAGTCCAAGCGGTTACGGATTGGCCTACTCCATCTAATGTTCGGGCTCTCCGTGGTTTTCTTGGGCTCACCGGGTATTATCGGAGATTTATTCAGAGTTATGCCACCATTGCCGCACCCCTTACGGATCTGTTGCACAAGAATGCATTTTGTTGGAACGACAAGGCTTAAGAGGCTTTTTCTCGGCTTAAACAGGCCCTTATTTCAGCCCAATCTTGATTCTCCCAGACTTCTCCAAATAGTTTGTGATTAAGACTGACGCTTCGGCAATTGGTATAGGGGCGGTACTCAGCCAAGGTGGCCATCCCGTTGCTTTCTTTAGCGCAAAATTGGTACCCCGGATGCAGGCGGCATCGGCTTACCATCGGGCAATGTATGCGATTACAGCGGCTGTCTCCAAATGGAGGCAATACCTTCTTGGCCGAAAATTCCTCATAAAAACGGACCAACGCAGTTTGAAGGAGCTCAATTCTCAAACCATACAAACTCCTGAACAACAACGTTGGCTCTCCAAATTAATTGGGTATGTTTTTGAAATTTCGTACAAACTTGGCAAAGAAAATATTGTGGCTGACGCTTTGTTTGAGTACCTATTGAGTTTTCAGGGTTCTTTGCTTTTACCGTGCCTCAATTTGATTTCATTCATGAGATTCGACAAGCTAACCAACAGCATCTAGAGTTTATTTCTCTGCATCAACAATTCTCCGCTAATCCAAATCAGTTTCCTCACTACTCCGTCAAAGATGGGTTACTCTTTTATGATCATCGGCTAATCATTCCTTCAGATTCTCCTATTCGTATCAAATTGTTGGAAAAGTTTCACTGCTCAACCTTGGGTGGACACGCCGGCCAACTACGTACTTATAAAAGATTGGCTGCCAATTTCTATTGGCCAAAAATGCGTAAGGATGCATATGATTTTGTTACTGCTTGCCTTATTTGCCAATGTATGAAAGCTTCTCAATCTTCACCGGCTTGCTTACTTCAACCCCTCCCAATTCCGGAGCAAGTATGGGAAGATATTTCTTTGGATTTTATCACGGGCTTGCCTACTTCATGTGGTAAAAATTCGATTTTGGTTGTGGTGGATCGCTTGACAAAGTATGGGCATTTTTGTGCGCTTCCGGGCAGTTTTACAAGTGCTACTGTGGCGTTGGTTTTCATTCGGGAGGTTATTTGTTTACATGGCATGCCACGTTGGATTGTGAGTGATCGTGATCCTTTATTCTTAAGCTCATTTTGGAAGGAACTTCTTCGACTTCAGGGTACTACTTTGGCAATGAGTAGTGCTTATCACACACAAACAGATGGGCAAACTGAGGTCCTCAATAAATGTCTTGAGATGTATTTACGCTGCTTCGTTCATGACCAGCCACAACAATGGGTCAAATTCCTTCCTTGGGCCGAATTTTGGTATAATACAGCTTTTCATACTGCTGCAGGCATGCCACCTTTTCAAGCATTGTATGGTCGACCTCTCCTTATAATTCAGCGTTATATAGTTCATACCTCGGATGATGAAGCTGTGTCTCAAACATTGGTGCAACGTGATGAAATTTTGAAACAATTAAAAGACAACCTCAGGAGAGCTCAGGTTCGGATGAAAAATCAGGCGGACAAACATCGAAGGGATCTTACGTTCGAGGTCGGTGATTGGGTCTTAGTTAAACTACATCCCTACAGACAACTTTCTGTACGTTTGCAAAAGCATCATAAACTTGTATCTCATTATTTTGGGCCATTTTGAGTGTTACAGAAAATCGGAACAGTAGCATACAAGTTGGAACTTCCTGAAACAGCTCGCATTCATCTTGTTTTCCATATTTCTGTGCTCAAGAAATGTGTTGGAAAACCAATGTCTCAAACTATTCCACTGCCTCTGTTGTCCACTCCAACGACTCCTATCTTGCAGCCCACCGACACCTTGGCTTGTCGACAAGTTAGCAGGCAAGGGAAATTGGTGCCGCAAGTCTTAGTTCAATGGGAGGGTTTATTACCCGAAAATGCTACTTGGGAAGATCCTTCTACTCTCAACTTTCCTCTGAACCTTGAGGACAAGGTTCTTGGTGATGGGGAGGGCAATGCTATATCTAGCCCAATCAATCCAAAAATAGGGCCTATTGCAAATAAGAATGTTCAGCCACTGGTTCGCAAAAGCCAGCGCATCAAAGAGCCCACGAGAGCCCTTGCTGATTATGTGACAACTTGACAGTTGAAGATGCTAACGGTTTGGTGATTAAAAGGGAATGGAATGAGCAGTGAGGAGCATGCCAAATCTGAAGAATTATTCTCTCAGCTTCTCTCTCCTTACCTCATCTCTCTATTCTCTTCTTCTCCACCTCTCTTATCTCTCTGAACTCCCTTCCCTCTTCTTCTTCTTTAATATACTGTAATTCTCACAGTTTGGGTTTCCCCCAGCTGCTTGTAATAAACGAATCATCAGTAAAAGGAGTTGAGTCTTTTAGAATTGCAACTCGTAGGCTTAGTTTTTGGTTCCTATGTGACACCATTTGTAAATTTTCCTTTTCTTAACGTAACCATTAACCTCGCGATATATTTTGTCGTTGAAGTGATGAGACCATGCTATAGATTATGCTATCTATAGAAAGGACCAAATGTTTTCCCGCACGCCAATAGCAGCAGCTAGCAGAATTAGCATTCATGCTTCTTGATGCTTCAATTCCACCAATGCGACACCAAATGCTTCTTTAAAAACAAGCATTGGATCAGATTTAAAACATGAATATCCAGTGGCATGGCAGAGCCAGCTACGGGTCAGTGGAGGTTGAAAATTCAATCAATCCTGACCAAAAAAGATATAATTTATATAATTATCAAATTACGTGTTATATACTCCACTGAAATAAATTCCTAACTTCATCCTAGTATATCCATCCTCTCTTGTCGTCAGCTTGAGATCGAGGGCTTCGTCGTCGTGCAGCGAATGCGGCTTGGAGTACTCTTTGGTTATTATTACTGGAAATAATTAGGTGCCATCATTGATGGACCACTATATAGAAACATTAGAAATGGGCAGCCACTCTCCCTCGTCTCTCTAATCTCTATCTACCTTAAATTTCACACATGTATTGGCACCCCACTCTTTAAACCCCAACCACAAAACAAAAGGCAAGAGAAAGATATATATATCCTAGAACCTTAACATCACGAACGTCGACTAAAAGATATAATAAGAAATTTCCAAAAATGTACCACGTAAAACCAATGGTCGCTGAAATAGACATATGAATGTAAGATGTTTTAAGTCCTCTAGAACCCCCATGTCAGATCCCTCTGCAGTCTCCATATTTCAGATAAAGCTCAGAGTTCATATTTGTCTTTAAAGTTGTCAAGCATTACACGTAACTGATCATCTCCACCGTTTATCACAAGTACAGACAGAAGAGATCAATGGTATTTTAAAATTTGTGTTTTGACGAGAAACTCATCAAGATCATGTTAGATTTATTTTAAGGTTATAAATTCTACGATATACCGGCACACCTCAATATATCAGGCAAAGGGTTAAAAGAGGGAAAGTAAAGATTTTAAACCCGAGATCTTAGTCATGACAAACTGTTGACTTAACATTTTGTCCAGATAGGAAAGAATAAACCTCACTATTTTTCCCATAACAATTAAATGCAATGTAAATCAGAAGGGATGGCTAAATCAATCCTAGCAAAACATAGGGATATATAGCTAAATCAATCCTAGCAAAATCTGGCTTTGCCAAAAAAATTCCTAGCAAAACGGAGAGAGAAAGAGAGAGAAGCATGCTAGCTAGAATGCAATATTTGTTCCAAGAAAATTCCCCCTAGTATATTGTTACCAGTTGAATGAGTAAAAGAGAGGAGGATGGAAGGTAAAAGGAGAAGGAAAGAGTAGAGAATGATCATTTCGAGAAACAAAGCAAAAGCAAGATGTCGAATAAGTGTCTCCAGGTAATGGATAAGCTTATGACTCTTGCATGTGATCTTGCACGAAAAGCAAGCAATGTTTTGCTTCAGTTCAAAGAATCTTAGCTGGATTCTCTAGTTTTAAACTTTGAGCTCTTATCTTTTACCTTGCCCAAACCTCAAATTCAAGAATCACACACACACAAACTCATACAGAAAGAGAGAGAGAGAGAGTACATTTACTACTTAGAGGTTGGACTATGTAATGCTTAAAGCCTTCTTCTCTCTCTCATGGTCCTTGCCTTTTCATGTAAGCATTGCTTTGCCTCGAAAAGGAGCTTCTTCAGAAGACTGTGCACGTGTAAGCCAGTACAATCCAGCTAAAAACTCATGTCCCTGCATAGAAGAACCCTAAAAACCCTAAAATTAAGGAGAAAAAAGATGGTTGGGAAATGCAAATACATTGCCCCATACCTCTCTTTTCTTCTTGTAAATAGTAGACACTACTTATCCATTGAATCTTTCAATATGGCTTTAATGAATTGCTCCTTAATTAAATGTAGTAGCATCACAGTAATTAGTCTCACCAAAAACATGATAATGATGGTATAATTATGACATAATTAATTAACTGTTCCTCTTTGCTCAACAAAAACACATACAATCATTAGTCTTTGGACGAAATGTACTAAAAACCTTGAATATAGATTTTGACTGATGATAGAAGAACAAAGTTATTCAAGCTTTTTTTTTTCAAAGAAGTCTCGCCCTGATGGCCCGATGAACAAATGTAACTTGATTTTTAGTACTTGAACACATTAACCATGACAGAAACATTAAAACAAAGATTAGTGTCTCTTTTCTCAACCTTATTTATCAATTTAGATTCTAGCTGCTGATGATCAGCATCTCTCCTTATCGGTTGAAAATATAATACTAACATCATTGTGTTTACCTCACCAAGAAACCAAGACTAATTTTCAAAGTCCTTCAATTGAATTACAAAAGCATGCATGCCAAATGATCATCAAACTCAAACAAAAACCTAGCTGAAAACAAAAAGGAAAGAATTATCCTGAAATGCAACAACACAAATTCTGCTACCTACTAGAAAATCATGTTGAGCTAAAGGTAATAAATTAAGCATGCGAATAATCAGAAGAATCACTCTTCTATAACTTTGAGTTAAGCTAGAATGGGGGCCTCCCAGTAGCCCAATAGGCCTCACCAGGCATCTGAATTGAATTGAGTAGATTTGGTGGCATACCATGATATAGAGATGGATCTGCTAACATTTGTTGCTGTTGTTGCTGCTGCTGTTGCCCTCCAATGGCTCCTGGCGATCCAAGTGAACCACCACCACCACCTTGCATAGGTAATGGATTTTCATCTTCTTCAAGTGGAAGCCTCTCATATGCAGCATTACTAAATGAAGCTGCCATAATTACCACAGGTCCTGCTGCCAAAAGCGACCCTACCACACTACCCCCAACCACTTGCCCTTGTCCACCAGCTAAGTATATAGTCAACGTCGACGCGGCAGGCGGAGCCGGTGGTGGCAAGAACGATCCGGCAAGCGATAAGATCTCGAATCGACCGTGTAGTGTCACGACTGCACCCGGTGAGGCTGGTTGCCTTAGGGTAACATTAGTCACAGTGCCAGTTCCACTCATGATGCACACACCTCTCTGGCGTCTTCTCGCGAAATTCGCAACACTCTCCATGATATCGCAACCATCAGCAATTTCCATCACATGGGTACGTAGTGCGTTGGGGCTATCACGAGTGATAATGATCGGTGGCTTAGGCTTGTTTTTGGATCCAGCAGGCCTTCCCCTTGGTCTTCTTGAGATCTCTCCTTCACCAGTACTACCACTACCACCTTCTTTACCTTCACCAGGGTTCATATTGTTATCATTTTTGCCTTCATCTCGCTCGCGCTTTAGGCCACTGGTTCCACTTTGCTCATCTTCTGAATTTTGGTGAAATTGATGCTGCTGGTGCTGCTGAAGATTGAAATCTCTAGTATGAAAAGGTGGGGGAAGTGAATGGCCGTGAGCTGATGCAGTTACTGGATCCATCCTTTGACTTAAACTCTACTGCTTCTTTGGATACAGAAAGCCTAGAACTAGTTTGTGTAAATCGAAGAAACGAAAGTACAAGTAAAGGTTGTAGTTATTCAAAAAGATAGTGTTGTACTATTATAGTGGAAGCAAAAAAAGCAAAGAAAGGAGAGGACTTTGGGTATTTCTTTCTCTCTTTCTTGCTTTCTTGGGCTTTACTTTTGGCTAGTTTAATGAATCAAAGTGAGGCTAATCTTAATCAAAAAGAGAAAAACAAGTGGAATTTTGGTGTCACCCACCAAAGATTGAGCTGAATTAACCATCTCTCTACCCTTAAAACACTCTAGCTCTCTCAAGAATGTTTTAGGTTAAAAACTTTGTTGTTGGTTTTATATATATTGGGTATTTACATAGTGATAAAGATGAGAGTTGAGGGTGTTGGTTTAGGGTAATACTGGGAGAGATCGGCGATGGGTTTGGAGTTTGGAGTTTGGTGATGAGACTGCGTGTGAGGTGGGGGTGGATTGGGTCCTCGATCTTCCGTTGGTTTAGGGTTATATGTGCCAAAATCTAAGCAAAGTCATTTTTTATCCAAGTCTTATAATATATGTATATGTCATTCCAAAACCCTCTCCACAAATTCAACCTTCTCTTTGTCCATTTCTCCCCCTGGTCCCAATCTAATAGCCTTTTTTGCCCCCTGTTCCTTTATTGCTTTTATTGTACTAAGATGCCGAACGCGATTGGTTAAGGTTTCTCTTATTTATCAATGTGCTATATGTTATCACTTCTTCCATAGATTGGGTGGATTTGCATTGTACCTAATTTCCTTATGTATGAAGTGAAATCTATGTTGACGACTGAAGTAGGGAAGTACTGATTGGTCAGTGTAGATTTTTTAAAAAGTTTTTCATGGCCAATAACCAACAAAAACTCGTAGAATGGCCTAAGTTCCCTTTCCTGTCGATTGTTCTAGTTTTTTCTTTTTACAAAAATTTGCCACAGCAATTGCACAAAATAAAAATTAAGGTTTCACGTGTATAGAGCACAAAATCTACTATCAAGACGACAGAAGACAAGATCAATGATCATAACAAAATGGGCACTAGCTAGCAACCTATAAGTCTAGAGGGAAAAAAAAAGTAGAATGGATTTTTGACGGCATTGTGCTAGTTAAAGACACTTTAATACCCAAATCAATGATTAGAAAGGGTGATATGAGTGAAAGGTAGGAAAATATGTAGAGAAAAATTAAATCGTAAAGTGGTTAGAGCTTTTATAGAGGTAGTGGAAGATGATAGCTATAAGAGAATAGAGAAAATAAGGCAAAAGTTTGTGTGTGGGTAGTCTTGAATACATGATTGGGCAAGCTCAAGAGGTGGTATGACCTCAAAATCGGGCATCACAAGTTTCGATCGAATTAGCTAAGGTGAGACAGGGTCAACTCGACTAGGGTAGTGTTATGTTGAGTGGGGTCAAGCATAATAGATGTTTGTCAAGCCAAACGAGATAGACTCGTGCTATGATGTCTTGATAAACACAATTTGGGTCAAACCATATATCTATACATTCACACACATGATCACCGGTGATTAAAATCACGAGATGATTAGTACCGGTGATTAAAATCACGAGAGATACTTATGTGTCAAATTAGTTAGGCACTGAGAAGTAACTAATTACTTGATTAAGTTGTGACTCCTTCTGCTTGAATAGAACAGCAATACAAGAAAAGACAATTGAGTAATTAATGTGCTAAAAAATAAAAGTTTCAACAACAATAGCTTGCAATTCGCAATTTGATCCTACAGTTTTGTGGTTTCAAGACAATAGCCTGCAATTTTCCATTTGATCCTACAGATTTATCTCTGGTTTCGCAAATTATTGAATACTTCTAAACCGAAAATCTATGACCATTAATTCATATGGTGTAAAATTACCAGATGGGTTTAATTTGGAATTAATAGATAACCCAGTTGAAGATCGAAATGTATATATATATAATTTAGTTAGTAGTAAATTGCGGATAAATTGATCCCTAAGCTAGCTAGATAAGGAACTTTGCTGATCACAATCAGTTAGAATTCACAGAAGAAGGGATTTTGAGGTATAGCACTAATTACAGGTTTATTGTGAATAAGATTTTGAGGGCATTGCTCCGAGATTAACATAGCTAAATGCCATGGATCCAGTCTAGATCGCTAGTGCAGTGCACGATTCCCTAAAATTAAGGATGGATCAGTCGATCACATTGGATCAAAAGTAAATGTTTTAGAATATTTTATTCTTTTTAAGACTTATCGTTTTGAATCCCGCTGTTCTACAATTTTATAAATCATATATAATATGCCAATATAATCCATGCATGATGGATCCATATGGAGTATTCACATATATCATATTTAGTAGATAACTAGTATAATTAATTACATCTTATACGGCTTAAAACTTCTTAATTAAATCTAAGATATAAAAAAACTATGATCCATGACATAAAACTACACATGCACACACCTTGTTGCCAGGTCCATATACCCTCAACGCGCGCAGCAACACAAATCGACGAAAACATAACTGAAGGGAGTCTTAGTGTAATAAAGAGAGACATGGGTGTGAAGGTCAAATGTGACTGTCACTGAAGAAGATAAAACAAATCGTGTGTGGTAGAGAGGTTCAATTTTTCCAAGAACCACATGCACCAATATGATGATGATCATCATCATCATCAATCTGCAGCTAGTATCTTTAACCCTCAGTTGTTAACGTTAGGGGTCCACGTGCTTCTGCTCTTGACACGTGTCTACTCCCCCGCAACCTTTGGGTCTGTTCTTTGGTCTTCATCATCTTCTTCTTGGTCCTCACCGCGACTTAATTAATTAATTTTGTTTATTTTTATATTAATGGGGTCCCTTATGGCTTATGTATTTGGCAGTGATAATTGTTTAATATATATATAGCTTGGATTCTCCAAATATGATCCCTTGTTCTTCTCTGCCATTTCTTTTTATTTCATGTCCAAACTCGTTTTATTTGATCTTGTGAGTGTCATTTTTGTAGACAAATTAAATTATTGAAGTAAATTAATCAAGAAAATATAACTATAGGAAACGATTGTATGCTTTACAGTCCTTGCTGATTCCATAAAATGTTCTAAAATATTTTTAAAATCCTTTATATTATTACAATCTCATTAATTTTATTCTCCAAAAATATTTAGCTACTAGTAATAAAATATTTTAGATTCATCCTTCATGAGAAATTAAAGTTCCGAACTAAAGGGAGCTGTTGACTTTAATAATGATTTTGAATGAAACAGTGAATCTCAAATACAACGTAACAGTTACCATTTGGAAATCGTAAATATCGATCGTTACTATCATCTAAAAGTTTTGTCAGATGAAACTGAACACGGGCTTTCATCAGCTAAGAGTTTGGTGAAAAGAATTCATTGACTTTGAAAGCTAATAATGTCTATATTTTCCTCTTTTTGGTACAAAGGAGGGCTTAATTAACAGCTTTTATTGTCTTAAAGAATTAAAACAACATCGCATGCATCTGTCTTCATTAAATAGGGTGTGATCACTCCATCATAAGATGATAGAAAATGTGTCCAAGATTAGTCATGATGATATTAAAGTCCATTCAACGATAAACAAGGTGGTGTTTGAATTAAATATCATTTTTCAAAGAGAGAGATCTCGTTCCTCGAAAAAAAGAAAGGAATAAAACATTCAAGTCCTCAATATTTTAGCATTGGGACATTTAAGTCCCTCAGTTTTTAAAAATCTCTTGGAAGGTTCTTTACTAAAGGATAATATGATCTTCTTTTAAAATAATTGAATAAAAAAATAAAATAATTTTAAACTATAATTATAAATTTAATATATCATACACCCATCTAAAAATAATAATAAATTACAAACTCACCCTATTATCACCATTTACACCACCACCACCACCACCACTACCATTCTATACATACCCACAACTTCACCATTAATATCACCAACTCCACCACACACCACACTCCACCATTAACATCACCACCACCACCACTCCACACACCACACTCCACCAATAACATCACCACCACCACCACTACATACATTTAAATTTTAACATACTTATATATGAACTCCAATCCAACCATACTTCTCTGTTTGTACATGAAAGAAAATTTTTATTTCCTTCTCTTACATTGAGTACAGTCAGGTGATATACATATATTCATACAAATATTAATCATATCCATCTAAAGACAAAGTTTTCACAATGTGAAACCTGAGCCATATATATCGTGGAATTTTGAGAAGACGGAGGTGCTTGAAGCTGCAACACACTGATCTTACACTAGTCTGAGTGTCAAAAACCAGCACGTAGATGATCCCGTACACCTTCATTCACCTACATTTTCTGTCCACAGGACCCGGCATTTTCCTTCGTTAACCTTCACGTGATTAATGGTGGAGTGTGGTGTGTGGAGTCGTGGTGGTGGTGATGTTAATGGTAGAGTGTGGTGTGTGGTGGAGTAGGTGGTATTAATGGTGAAGTTGTGGGTTTGTAGGTGGTGGTGGTGGTGGGGTGAGTTTGTAATTTGTTATTTTTTTTAGATAGATGTATAATATATTAATTTTATGAAATTAGTTTTAAATTATTTTATTTTTTTTATTTAGTTATTTTAGAAGAAGACTATATTACCCTTTAGTGAAGGACCTCCTAAGAGGTTTTTAAAAACTGAGGATTTAAGTGTCCCAATACTAAAATATTGAGGACTTGAATGTCTTATTCCCAAAAAAAAATGAACTCTCTTCGTTATTATGTTTTGGGTGCATTTGAAATTGATAACTGATTTTAATAATAATAAACTATTGATGAATTTGGAATCATAATTCGAACGTTATCATTGCACCAACTTTTAGAGGCTGTATTATTAAAACACCAGATTCTAAAACAGATAGGAAAAATTTTCATGTTTCGCTTGTTTCCTTTGTACTTGCGACTTGCCTCTTCTATGCTAGCTAGATTTTTTTTTTTTTTTCTCCCTTTCGGGTGCTAGCTAGTTTTCAGCTTCATTGTTTATTTCAACTTTCTTTATGCAGATTTATGCAACTTCAATTCAGAAGTCAACCAACTTTTTTTTGTCAAAATAAATAACTAAAAAGCTTTGCAAGATTGAGTTTGCAATTATGAGATGCTAAATAATTACAACTTGGGTTGAAATTCCAATGGATTATGTTATCCTATACCTGGTTGGCGGGCTGAAGCTTAAAATAAGGAATAATATAACATGAACGATAAAGAAACATATGATGGAGAAAGAAAATATTATAATAGCTAGTTTAATGACATTAATGAATATGAAAATTAATAGAAATAATCTCCAAGTGTATAACATGGATAAAATGGCCCATCTGTTTCAAAAGAAAAATAGGGATGCACAATGAGCATACATGTTCAACATGCAACTACGGAAAATGGAAAAGAGAAGAAAAATATATTCAGAATCTTTTGGAGGAGCGAATATCAAATATTTTTATGAATATTATGATTTTTTTTGTGAGATTATGTATCTCAAGATTTAATACTTTTAATGTGAGTTTAATAAACTTCACTAAGAGTTCCGATCATTAAAAAAAAAAAATACGTTTCTTAAGTTGGTGGCAGGGTGGCGTGGTTTGACCGCATAATTGAGGGCAGAGTGGTTGTGGGAGGGCGTGTGGGGGTTGAGAAAAAAGACGCATGGGCGGCGCTGACACAATAAGGGGGAGCACAGCACGAGCTCTAACAAGGATTGGTAAACAACAGCCCGTTAGCTAACTGTTTGTTAGGATTCTCTTTCTCTTTCTCGTCTCTTTCCTCTCTCTCTCTCATTTCTTTTATGGTCCTGAAACTCATACAACTATCGCATGCACACCCTTAGGGCGAAAACCCATGTAATAAAGATACTCTCTGTCGGCTCTGTGTGTTGGTGGTGTGTGTGTGTGTGAAGTTTGTCGGCTTTCTCTCAATCTGAGGGTGTGTGAAGTTGGTCCCAACATTAGTACTTAGTAGAATTAGCATCTGCATGGCATGGATCAAAGCAATCCTTCATGTAATCGAAACACAAGTTTATGATGCAACAGTGACCAGTTTGCCTAGTGGTATGATTCTCGCAATAATTAAATAAAGAATGCGTTGTGTTTAGGCAATACTAAATAATGATTTAATTATTTTTTTTATTTTTTATCATGGGAGTTCTAAATTATTTTACATCACTTAATTAAATGTAAAACACATGAATTAATCTCGAAACTTCTCACACTTAAAGGAAGAATCATACCACTAAACCAAATGATTAGTGGTATTATGACTTAAATTTTCAAATTACAATTGAATTTCATATATGTGTATTAATGCCTAAAAATCCTTGGGACTCCCATAGCTTTCCTAAACCAAAGGAAACCAAATTTCTTGCACATATATGATAACACTCTAGAGTACAAACATACTCAAGTTCAAAGTGTTATTCTCAATTTTCCCTCTGAACTACTTTTGTTGATTTTTTCCTAAGTTTACCAATATAATTTCACTAATTTATCACAAAAGATATCTAATATAGTTGATTCAGAAAGATTAATTTTTTGAAAAGTGCATGTCAATTAAATCTGCAAGTAATCATTTCATTCTACATTAAAACAATAGTTTAGTTCAAGGACTGATTACAATACTCAAAATCTAGCATCTAATTCAAATGTGGTGTAACTATCATACAAACATACTAAAGTTCAGAATGTTATTCTCCATTCATAGGGTTATTTCTGTACTTTTTTCCTACGTCTCGTTTCATCCTAGCAACTACAATAATCTTGCACAAAAATTGCTCTGTATTTCATGGTTGATCTTTGTGCAATCTTCAATTTCTCTCCTGCCATAAGTTGTAAATGCATGAGGAAAATATAAGATTAAGTATGCAAGCTTGTAGCTGATTTCCTTTACTAGCTTGGATTATCCATCGCCATGTACAATCCAAGGTGGTGTCTCAAGCTCTAATTTTAGCCTCGTTCATACATTCAATCCAGATTCTCTTACTGGACTTGCACCCGAAAAACAAGTGGTCCTTAGAGCTTTTGGATGCAGTTATATTTGAATAAATATGATATTAATTGCAGGTTAGATTTCGAGATCTCAACATAATAGTTGGATATTTTTTCAAATAAAATATATCCCAATTTTGCTACAATTTAAAATTATGTCAAGATCTAGGTATATATTATGTTCACGCATGGATGTGCTTAGTTCAAGTCATCAAGAAAGACAAAATTGCAAGGACATTAGAGAGGTTGGAGGGTAGTATTTTCCAAACAATTGGTTACATGTTCCATTTCTAAGGGAAGCGAAATTTAAAATTTGTAAGGATAAAGAGTTTTGTCGTCATATAAGATTAAAAAAAAAAAAAACGACGATATTGGAAAGACGACATTTTAAAGAAATTTCAACGGCTTTAATCACAATGAATCGATTATATTAGTACTAATCTCTATCTAAGACAAGTCATTTTTGTTAAAGAAAATGACACATTACCAGCCATATGTGACCAAAACCATGGATGGATGGACAAGTTGGACATGAGAAAGAACAAAAGACTAGGAGTAATTTAATTCCCATGTGATAGACACTTGTAGCATGGAATCAGGCATGATGTTTAATGTTTCTGCTTTCCCACAAGACCAACCTTAATAAATTATTTTCCACAAAAGATAGTTATTATTTTTGAAATACGAGTTAATTTATTGAAAGAGATTAAAATTAAGAAGAGGGACCACTTCAAATCTAAGCAAACGACAAAGAAATGAGTTATGCATGTGATTGATAGTTATCCATTTGGAATCATGGAATCTTAACTTAATTAATCATCTCTTGGATGCAATAATTAATATCTAGGCAGTATGTCAACGGTGTCCTTCAAGTCCAGAAAAATTATGATAGACCCGGAGTAGGATCGGAGATTGGAGAACCAATGGTGTCAATGGAGTAAGAAGAGAAAACATGTATTATAACCTAGGTGGTGGAGGGTTTTAATGAAGTCAAAAATACTTAGTTGTATTACTCCATATTACTATCATATTTTTTTATTTTTTTATTGTAATGTTTGAAATTGTTATAAAAGGTTAAAACTTGTTAAAAATAACTTTATGCAATGGTGGTGGCAAATACCCTACTGCAATATTTTGTTATAAATAATAAATGGTAGTTTAAATAACCGTTAGAATTAAACTATAATAATTGTGTTCTGAAAAAGTGATTTGATTTACAATAATTAACAAAAAAATGATAAATAATTGATTGTTACAATTGAATAAAACTCTTGCAAAAATATTTTAGTTTTTTAAAAGGTTAAAAAATCCATTATAGTAAAACACTTAATGTAATAATTTTTCATTTTTTTATTGTACTGTTGCAAAAC
This sequence comes from Ehretia macrophylla, assembly GCA_037974665.1. NCBI lineage: Eukaryota > Viridiplantae > Streptophyta > Magnoliopsida > Boraginales > Ehretiaceae > Ehretia > Ehretia macrophylla. Next base: position 7,006,042 of record CM075764.1, on the reverse strand, counting down.
ATTAAAATGTTGCAGTGTATTTAATATATTCTTGAGCTTTACAGTCTAATAAGTGGATTCATGCCATCTCTTGCTATTGTCAATGAACTTCTTGTTTTATATATATATATATATATATATATATATATATATATAAATATATATATATATATATATATATATTGATTTAATTCTAGTGAATAATCTTGATCATTTTATTATGATTGTATGAACAATTTATTACAATTAGATAGCGATTGGTACATTGGAATGGATTTGAGTAGGAATGGAATGAACTAAGGAATGAAATGAAACTGAGAATGGAATGTATTTGGGAATAAGAATGACATGTTTGGTATGCTCTAGGAATTAAGAGTAGTCATGTGAATGACTTGTATAATATGACATGATTGCCCTTTTGTTATTATAGTATTAAAAATAAGAATAAATATAAACATAACTATAAATAATATAAACCTAAATAATAATAATAATGTTATTATTATTATTATTATTATTATTATTATTATTATTTTAATCAATATTTTTTTTAATTATTTATTATTATTATTATCATTATTATTATTATTATTATTGTTATTATTATTATTATTATTATTATACTTTTTAAATTATTTTTATTTTTATTATTATTATTATTATTTAATCACTATTTTTTTGTTATTATTATTATTATTATTATTATTATAAAACAAATTATTTATAAAAGTTATGTTATATAATAGGGGTATAATAGTTAAGTCTATTCCCAAACACATGAGAATGATTCATTTTCATGTATTTAATTTGGAATGACTATTCCCATGTATGTAAAAATGAGATTCTCAAATTTATTCTTCCATACCAAAATAAAAATTAAAATAGAAATAAAAATCTCATTATATTCCTTACTCATTTTTACATATTAATTACTGCCTTAAATCTTTTCCACAACGTTACAGGAAAAATCCAAGTCTGGAGGGGGCTGGCGAACCTGTCGTCATTTAAAGGGTCTTGATTTTTTTTTAATTTAAAAAGAGGTCTTGAATATCTTTACCGATGGAAATTCCATAGACCGAGTACATAAAGCTTGGCATCATCCTTATTGATATACGAACCAAAAATAATTTATATATGTTATTGCACTTCCTAAGATAATGTCTGGATTGATTGACCATATACGCTATTACATTATGATTACTGATGTGACAGAAAAATAAACATTCATTGTACTTTGCTAAGACAATGTATCCTCCTCCATTGTACGGAGGCGTACTTATTGAAATTTTTTATCTCCAAGACATGATTAAAGTTTTTTATCTAGCTGCAAGATATTGTGATCTCTGCTGTATCAAAAACTTTAGATCACAATCTAATAAACAAACCTCCAAGTCAGGATTGTCTAAATTGCTACTAATACTGAATTAACATAGGTTATATATAGCCGAATAGATCAATGTAGTTATATACAAGTTGGGGCTAGCTTGTTTGTGTGTGAAGCAACTAAATGGTGCTCAACATTTGTGATCTAAAATGCTGGTATTATCTTCATAATTTCTGAAATTTGACTTCAAAGATTAAGAAACGAAAATATTCGAAAGCATAGATTCACCCTTTTTTTTTTTTTTTTCATCGATGTATACAAGTAATTCATTACGTCATTCAAAATAAACCTAGTTACTTAAGAAAAAAAAATTCTAATCTTGATAAGACAACAAATACAAGCTATATATGTATCTCATCATTTGCTTGCTATTGCATATAATATCCTATAAATTAGCGAGTCAAAAAGAGTTATTTTGGTGCACCCAATAATTTACTAAAACTTTCTTTTTTCCATTTTCTTGCTTGAATTTTTTCTGAAATTCTTTTTATGATTTTGAACGATCTACACAGACGAGTTTTCTCTTTCTCGTTTATTCTTTTTACAATTATATCTTCTACTTACTTTGTTTTCCTTTCGTAATTTCTAATTGCTAAGACAATTCTAAGCTTGTTGATAACACGCGACGGGCCTGTTCTCCTTTGAGCGTAACATGGAACTGAAGACACAACATGGGCCTAGCCAGGACTAGGCCCAATTCGTAGGAACAAAGACGGGCAAACATATCTCCTTGACATTCATTAGTGCATGGAAATATATAGTTTCTGAAAGTTTATTTTTCAATGATAGAAAGGTTTGTTGTAATTTCAAATGCAGTTGCAGGCTTAAAAGTGAACTTTAAATTAGTTCTTAAATAATGTAGTGTTGATGTTATTGATATATTTATAACTTTATAAGTTAGTTCAAGTGTTATCTAACTTTATAACTTTATAAGTTAGTTCAAGCGCTATTTTGTAGTGCTTATACACGAATATCTTATTGTAGATTACTTTTAAATGAAATATACCTATATTCGCATATGAGAAAGAAATGTGATTACATACAACAAATGCCATTAACTATGACATGATCCTTGTCAATAAGTGGAGTTAGGAACTTTTCAAATAGAAATGAACGATATTCTTTAAACGCACATTTGAAACTAAATTAAATTTATCATAAAGAAAAAAATATAATAGAATTACTTATAAAAGTATAATTCAAATACCACAAATATATACCAGAATGTATAATGTGGATATTTCTTGAATAAGTGAAAGAATAATTTTTAAAAATTTTCTTTCAAGGGAAATTTTGTGTTATCTTGAGATTAAACTTTTAAGAGGAAGTGAAAGAAACAGATTAATTCCTAAAGAAGTAGATTTACTTGAACATACCATATACCTATCTTGAAATACCATTTGCCATAACATGATAGCTATTCAATAAGTGGTGAAAAACAGTTATCTTGGATAAAAATATAAGTGCATCTCTTAAAGGCATTGTTAAATCAATACTCATTGTGAATTGTATACATGCTCTCTTTCAACTTTTAAGTAAGTTTATTTGACCCATAGGTTATATTTGTATGTCGAATATATATACCATAAAGTATGATATAGCCGTTATCCACTCTAGAAAATATATAGTTTGTAGAACTCTTTGACGATATTAATCTTAATTATAACGAAGATGTTTGTGTTATGGAAATTCTCAATAAACAAAATATAGGCGAGGGAGTTTATTTTCAAAAATTAATAGGAAGATGAATGATACACACACATATACATATAAATGTATATATAATATTATTGAGAGAGAATACATATATATATAATGGCTAATCACTGAGAAGATTAGTGTAATTTGTCGTGCCGTTTAGGCAACAATTTCTCATTGTGATGGAGATGTTTAAGTGCGGACTGGTCTCCTCGACTACGCTTCCCAACTCCGATTCAGATTCCACTATGGAACCATGATTGATCATTTGAAGCTAAGTGCTTCTACTTTTTCATAAAAGATAACATTTAATTTTCATTTGAACATCCTTTTTTGGTGCAAACTGCAAGTTGATATATTGTTTAAGACAATGAAAATGGAGCTCAATTATAAATCACTATCATCCATAAAATTACTTTTACAGATTTCGACCCATGAAAATACAAAACACCAAACTCAAATCAAATGTTATTTCACTATATTGTAGGTTGGCTATATGAATTTTATAATAGTATTCATTTCTTCGTGAATCATGTCCATTGTTGCCTCCATACACCCTTGCGTCTTCTAACAATAGTTTATGCGGGTCGTCTATAAATATGTCTAAGTTATTTCAAATAATTCCCTATCATTTTAGAGTTAACTTTTGCTTTAAAAATTGCTAGTAGAAGCCAAAGTAGGTATATTAATCCAGCAGAATCAATGCTGAATCATGTTATACTTATCCATTAATCTTACATCATCAATTCCTACAAACAGCATTAACTATAGAATATCATGGTACCTCTTTTTACTTGGAGTAAATTAAATTAATCAAAGAGTACCAATGAAAATGGACGAGGACCATTAAGCACTCATCATTGACTCTGTTGTTCTTGCACTTAAAAGAATTATAGCCACAAATCCAGATTATTTCGTGCTATATCTCACAACCATGACGTTTTTAACTCTATCTCTTCTTTATGTTCAACATGTCACTTTCATGGTAATGCTATATATGATTAATCATAGAGGAATCATAAAATCAAGGACTATGCTACTGGGACTTAAACAGATTTACAGGCTTTATAAATGGGGTACAAGTGGAATGCAATGTGGCCATGATGAAGAAAGTATGATGAATGATTGAGCATCCGTGATTGTCTTTCCTAAGAAAAATAAAAAGCATTTTGAATTAATGGTAGGACCCTTATTTCTTTTTCTGTCATCTCTAATAGCTTCTCTATTTTTTTTTTTTTACGTGTAGAAAATTTTGGTCATTTCTCTATATTTAGAGATTCAATATTTTAGTTTCACTCCAACAGCTTTCCTACATTTAGTAAATCCCTTATTTCAAGGAATCCCTATTTCAATTTCACTCCAACAGCTTTCCTATTTTAAAAACTCTCTACTTTTATTTACTCCACATGTGGAGATGTAGAGATAAGTTTAGGAATTTGTTATTGTATCTCCACATGTAGAGATAGTATGACTTGAATGTAGAATTTCTCTACATATAGGGATAATTGTAGGGAAGCTGTTAGAGGCCGAAATCTCCAATACTATCCCTACATGTAGAGAATATAGTGATTTAGGACACCTATTGGAGATAGCCTTAGTTTTTTTGCTTTCCTCTTCGTTTCTTTATTAGGGCAAAACAAGCAGACCATAAATTTCATGATTTAATATCCATTGTCATCGTCCTCACGGAGGTCTGCATTTGGACATTGCATCATTTAGCTAATATAAAGTTTCAGTAGTTGTCGCATACTACGTTATTTATTTATTTTTTACAATGGAGACTAAATCGTGATTTGAATTGATAACATATAATTATAATAGACTTACTACCTGAATGTTACACCTAACACTTGGTTAAATACTAAGTTATTGATAAATCACAATAGACGTTGTTATGATCTCATTAATTGTTTGAACTGTTGTTTTTTCCAGTCATAGGACTTGCCTAGGTGCTGAATACTGTGAGACACAAAAGCTGTGAATTTTCACTTTCTAATTTTTCACCTTTGTGGTATTTTAATCCTCTTATTGGACTAAGGACGGTTCTACTTTTTCGTTGTAGGGTTGTAGCCTCAGTTAACTCGACAAAAATGCTTTAAAATATTTTTTAAATTTTTAGTGAGCAAATCATTTTGCTCTTAGCCTTAACATCTCCATTAGTTTGATATAAAAAACTACTTAATTAACCTTATTTATAAAATATTCTAAATTGCTCCCGCCCTGCATGAGATAATAAATCCATATATCATGAAGATAGTAATATGAAAAGATTGGCTTTCCGGTTTATAATCCACACTAAACGACTGATCAAAATGATGTCTTTATATAAAGTGTTGGCCATTTTTACTAAATCTAGTATTTTCCTAATCAGCTGAAATACTCTAAACAAAAAACACTTAAATATATAACCAGCTATCCATAATAAAATCAGTTTGGAGTCGTTTTTAAACTTTCTTCTTTTTTACTTTTCCTTGAATAATTAATTTTTGAACGCATTTCCAGATGAGGACCTAACCTAAAAGGAATAGGAGGAAAACAACTTCCAAAACTTCAATCAATTTTTCTTTTTTTATATTATATATATATAGTAACCACCACAAAGTTATTGTTTCTCCATAAAGTGAAATTTCTTGCTACAATATAAAATATTTTTACGTTGAGCTATAATATCTGACAGTCAAACTAAAGACAAACCCTTGACTGAAAGGTGATATTAATGGGTCCATACATAGCATTATAGCTTTCAAGGTCAGATTATCTTTTTTGGTCTTTTAATCCTTCAAAAATCTTTCCAGGTGATCTTCATTTTTCTTTTTTTTTTTTGGGGTGGTTTTACGGGTGCTCTTCAAGCAAAAATCTAATTATAGACCTTCTTGACATCACCAATCAATAAATTCGAAAAAGCTAAAAAGTAGAAAAGAGAGAACCAAAAGCAAAAGAAACAAAGGGGAAAACTAATAATGGACGAGTACATTTTTGTAAATTCTGCTTTCCTATGCTATGTTCTTTGCATGCTGGCACAGTTCCAAACTTCAGATTCTGAAATTTAATGTGGGAAATACAACTTATTAGTCTTGAGGTAGTAAGTAATAACAAGGATTATTATAGCTGTTTTTTATAGTGCTTTCTGTACACAATGGAATATTGACAAGAGTCGTCTTGTAAAACTCACAAATTTATAAAGTTACTTTTGTCAATTGTGCGTACAGATTTAGGTTTTCTGTTCAAACGGCTAAAATTCACAATTTAACACTTTGATGTAATCCTTTTTTAATTTACAATGGGGGCTAAATTAATTTTTTAGACAAAATAACTTTAAAATACACATTTAATTTTTCAGAGCCCCTACTCATCATTGAATCACTCTGCTGCTGCTATTGTGGCATTCTAACATGTAATATCTTGAAAATTTGTTCTTGCGGCAGAATGAAATGAGTACTTGTTAACGTTATGATTAAGGGTATTTCACTCGACAAATTACGTTAAGGTAAGGGGGAAAAAAGGAAAGAAAAAAAAAATGATACATATGATTAGTTTTCATGCGGAAGATAGTTCTTTTGGTCACAGAGAATAGTGAACAGGAATTTTTGTCCGGATGGGATCTTTCAGCAAAGACTTTGCTTTTGCATTATCATCGCGCACTATAAAATCCATTACCAAACTCCCCATCCCCTTCAATGGCCGTTACAAAAGCCACTCGTGGTATCATACTTAGGAAAATCCAACACCTTCACGAAATCCATGCAATCAATACATTATCATTCTTCCCATCTTTCTAACAAGACGCTCGACCAGAACAACTGCCAATAAAGATCGTAATTACGTAGATAATTGTTATTTTCCTTCTTTGTCTTTAAAGCTTTAAGGCGAACCATATATATAATAAACTCATAAGCAAAACTTGGTTACCTAAGTATGTCTATAGCATCAAGATTGGAAGAAAACTCACCTGAGAAAATTCACGATCCTGTGCGTTCAGCTGATCAAGATTTAACGGAGAAATGGGCTTCCAGCATCATGGACATGACACTATCAGAGCTAAAACTGCAGAGAGGAATAATAATACCATTGGTGGCAATGAACTTTACATGGTTTGCAAAGCTAGCCATTACAACTGCATTTCTTGGCCGGCTTGGAGAGCTTTCATTGGCTGGCGGCGCGCTTGGTTTCACCTTCGCCAATGTGACCGGTTTTTCAGTCTTGAATGGGCTATGTGGTGCCATGGAACCAATCTGTGGCCAGGCCTTTGGAGCCAAAAACTTCAAGCTCCTTCACAAGACTCTTGTCATGGCTACTTGTTTACTGCTCGCAACATCCGTCCCCATTGCTTTCTTGTGGCTAAATGTTGACAAGATTCTCATTCACTTTGGCCAACAAGAAGATATCTCAATTGTGGCAAAGAAGTATCTATTCTATCTTCTACCTGATTTGGCCATCACTTCATTTTTATGTCCTCTAAAAGCTTATCTGAGTACACAAAACATAACGGTTCCCATTATGTTGAGCTCAGCTATTGCAGCCGCCTTTCATGTGCCAATCAATCTTGTACTTTCCAAAGCCAAGGGTGTAGAGGGAGTCTCCATGGCTGTGTGGGTAAGTGATTTGATAGTAGTTCTTCTGCTTGCCTTGTATGTGCTGATTACAGAAACAAGAAAGGGTGGAAATTGGAAAGAAGGCGGGTGGTGGGAACAAGAAGTTGTCGACTGGATGAAAATGCTCAAGCTCTCTGGACCATGTTGCCTCACCACCTGCCTGGAATGGTGGTGCTATGAGATCTTAGTCTTGCTAACAGGCCATTTGGCAAATGCGAAGCAAGCACTTGGAGTGTTAGCAATTGTGCTCAATTTTGATTACTTGCTGTTCTCAGTTATGCTCTCTCTATCCACCTGTGCATCGATTCGTGTCTCGAACGAGCTCGGAGCTAACCACGGCGGCCCTGCCTCTCAGGCGGCATATGTTTCTCTTGGGGTGGCTATGCTTTGTGGCTTTCTTGGTGCTTCAACAATGGTAGCAGCCAGAGGTGCATGGGGCCATTTGTTTAGCCATGACAAGGGGATCATAAGAGGTGTGAAGAAGATGATGCTGCTAATGGCATTGTTGGAAGTGGTTAATTTCCCGTTAACAGTTTGTGGAGGAATCGTGCGTGGAACAGCTAGACCATGGCTAGGCATTTACGCCAATATTAGTGGATTCTACTTCCTGGCCTTGCCGATAGGGGTGGTTCTAGCTTTCAGGTTCCATCTTGGTCTTGGCGGCCTGTTGACAGGCTTCCTGGTCGGAGCCGCGGTTTGCTTGGTGGTGGTGCTGGTTTTCATCTCCGGTATTTGTTGGGATAAAGAGGCTGCCAAGGCACAAATATACGCCTGCCGCCCAGACGACGACGTTGAAAACACTGATGAAGATCATAAGAGTTCCATAAATGGTAAGAACATTGAATCATGACAACAGAGAGATTTTTGTGAGGGAAGAAGGCAAAACATTGATTGTAGTACCAATCTTTACACACATGTTCATACTTCCTTCATTCTTCTCACAGAAAATATCCACTAAATGGATAACTTGAGACAATCGAATTACATTAAATTGCTTCAAACACTACATATTCAAGTATCTAGGTTTCTCTAAACTGGAGGCAAAAAGCATGATAAATTCTTACTAGACTACATCTATCTAGTTTGTAAGTGCGGCAAAAATGCTCAATCAGTAATTTTTTTGCTAAATAAGCTCAATCAGTACATGAACAGTTGCAGACAAGACCAGTGGAGAAATAAGTAAAACCAAGAGAAACTAATGAATTGATACAATACTATTACAATCTTGATATATCTGTAAAAAGCCATGAACAGTCAACCCAATGTTGGTTGAAAATTTTATACTTATGGCGAATTGAGTGACGAGAACCATTAGTCCTCGGCAAATCCTGGTTCAGAAATTGAAGATACAAGTTCTTTAACCTTTTCATTATTCAAGCCTAAGGTAGCCAATATCTTGTGACCTGGCGACTCTTCTTGAGCCCACACTCCAAGCAGCAGATGTGCAGTTGTAATTTCCCCCGTGTTACCTGTATTTTACATATATATTTTAACAGGAGAGTGAATAAACCGGATTTCTATCAGTCAAACAACAAAGTTGAATTGGAATACGAAAACACGTTATTTCATGCGTCGGTTTCCTCAAGCAGTAAGAAATAGTAGACCAACATAAGTGATCAGCAGTGGCAAAACTTGGCCAGATTTCATACTAATCTTTTTCTGCAACATCTTAATGTAGATCACCTTCCATTCAAACTGGTGCAACTGGTTTTATTTACATCAAATAGATTGAATTGGAAATAGGAAACAATTTCATTGTCGGGAAAAGAAAATGAGGTCTCCTCCTTCCAAAAAATTAATGGCATGAGCAGAAGGTCCAAAAGAGTGAACATTTAAATCGCCAAATTGAGTATACAGATACAAAAATATGCAGTTGATCCCTCTGTGGCAAAAGCTTTCCATCAACAAAGAAGATATAGCACTAAATTAAACAAACTTAATTCTTTGGCCCAATGGTAGAGAGGTTTAAGATTAGGTTTCTAGAACAAAATAGGTCCTAGGTTCAACTCATACTAGATGTGTGGTCATTCATCTAGTTATATATTGATGGTACACCCACCTAATGTGGGCTCTCTTGTAAGTTTTAAGCAGAACACGAAAAATGATATAAGAAAAAACTTTCTTATATTTTAAAAAGAAAACCTAACAGTTGGAGCCAGGTAATTGTCTTTGTCCTCTAGAGACTGCTTGGCATGTTCTAGCCAATAAAAAATTCGACATGAGTGAATAACACCCTATGATGAGGTTGCAAGATCGAGGAGTGCTCCACTCCCCTTCCAATTCCCAAAAGAAAAAATATAAAATAAAACCAAAAGATAAAGAAACGGACTGAAGTAAAGAGAAAACAAAAAGTATACAAAAGTTGAAAGTTATGCAAAGTTTTTATATGTTTTGCCTCGATCGCATGATTATGAGAAGATCTAGACCGGTTGCTTCAAGATTCTTATTAAAGAGCTGACATTTTAACAGCATAATTATAAACAGACTGTACCATGTGACCAACTGGCGAAGAGTTATCTTGTTCAACCAAAGTAAGTCTGCAGCAGGTTGATACAAGATTTTCAACAGAAAACATATATGCTCTAGCAGGATGTATATGAAAGATATCCAATCATAGACAAACTGTAAAAGCAAAATTAGAAGCTTACCAGATTTGAGCTTTTCATCAAAAGCCCAATCAAGGGCCCTTTGTGCATCTTCAGTTAAAGGAGGATGCTCAGGACTGAAATAGAACAAGTCAGCTTTACCAAGTAGTTTGACCGTTTCTTCACGAACCTTCAAAAGGGTAATTCCATTTGCCCGCAAAAACTTTGAAGCAAAATTTGTTCCTGCAAGGAAAGAGAATTAAGGTATGCCTCTGTGAATAACTACTCATTCACATTAAAGTAGGTTCATTGAGTTCGGGATACAAACATAGTCACGGTGTTTGTTTAATTGAATAATACAAATGAGTGTATCCAATAGAATTTCCACAGCATTTTCGATGATACAGATGGATGTGTGTAATTTCTTATCTTCTGCAAATGAAATTCCCAATTATGTAAGATGGAATTACTTTTGCTACACAAGACAATGGATGGTGATACTACTTTAACCAACTCCTCCGAACAAATAGGTTTAATGGCAGGAAAAGTAGATTTTAACAATTCATATGTGGAATTTCTTTCTTTTCCGATTGTTTATTTTTTTAGTCAAGTTTGCTGGATGTATTTCCAAAGATGTGTCAATGCGCTGAGATTGGTCTTCCCTACATGAGTAATCAAAAGGTATGAATACTAGGCGTCCTCTGTTTGAACCATCACAACTACATTGCCCAAGATATTGTGATTAGGTCCTGAATGACTTACGAGAGTTCTCTGATTTCCAAAACTTAATCGTCAATCATCAGAGCTAAATTTTACTTGATAATTAGGAATTAGCAAAAGGTACCATTCTTGTCTGTTTATGCATCAGAGGTACGCAAGACTTTACACAGCATAACATCAGGGAATCAAGACGTGAGTCCTTCACATGCACTCCAAAACTTGTGTAAGTCGTGACGATTGCACCTTCTAGAGAGATAGCCTTTGTCTAGGATGAAAAGCCCAAGTCTTTTCCCCAACATAATTTCAAATTCCATTATCCAATAGTCGGCAAGAGTGCATAACTTTGAGTCAGTCCAAGTCACAAGGTGAATTGCATAACGAGTGGGAAAATTGAAAGCATCATTTACCCAAAGAAGAAATATGCATATTTTACATAATAGTTCACTTGTTTGCACCGCTGATATATATTTACATGTAGTATTAATTTACACATTATCACCCGAACATCTCAATGTGCAATTAATGAGGATGGGTACATCACTTTGAGTCAATTCAAGTCACAAGGTGGTTGCTATTGCCAATGGAAAATTTGAAAGCATCACACTGACTCAAGTAAGGAACAACGCTAAATACAAATATAAATCTCAATGATTGTTTCCTCCTCAAAACTTTAGATCATCACAACAAATTGTTACAACATTAAGAACGAGGGGAGTAAATTCCTTTATTCTGAGGATCTTTATAGGATAATATTAATTTGGTGTAATTCAAAAGCAAAGATAACTTTGATGATTAACTTCTAAAACTGTTGACTGAACATTAGTTGCACAGTGCATAAGAAGAAATGAATTACATAAAACCAAATAACTTACTAACCCTCAATTAAGATCCCCATGATAAGAGCTTCTGTGCCCGTAGTTGGGTACTTGAGCTTCCTTGCTTCCAATTCAGCCATTGCAAAAGACTTTATTGCCTTCGACGACCATCTAAAAGTTTAACTCAACCCATTTCAAAATACCTCAATTACAACACATTCAATCACCAAACACGCCAATCGAACAACAGAACACAACACAACACAACACAAATAACAAAATCAATCTCTAAACAAAACATACTCACTTGGGAACTTTCTCAGCAGAAGCAACCCTCTCAGGATTTCTACAACAACAACAACAATTCAAATAAGATTAAATAAAATACAATCTTCACATCAATATCCCAATTTTAACACATATATGTGCCCAAAGATCAAACTTTACACCATAACACGCCAAAAACTAAATAATAAGACATAATTATACATTTTAAACATAATTTGCCAAAAGACCAACTTTACGCCAAAGACTAAGCACTAAGACATAAATATGCCAATAAGAATCAAACTTCATCACAACAAGCTAATCTTTCACACCCAAAAGATTAAAACTTTATATACCAAATAACAATATTTTCCCACATCTTGTTGCCAAAAGATGGTAACTTAATGCAAAAATGCATCAAAATGTGGAGAAGACTAAAACTTTAAATACCAAACAACTATATTTTCCAACAAATTATAGCCAAAAGATTATAACTTTATGCTAAAACAAAATGGATCAAAGTATGGTGAAAGATTAAACTTTACAGACCGAACAACAATATTTCCACACAAATTATTGACAAAATATTAAAACTTTATGATAAAAGTGCATCAAAAACTGGAGAAAATTAAAGGGTGCTTACGCAGTTGGGAGGCTGAACGATACAGTGGCTTTAACAGGTGGGTTTTTTGGGATAAAGGGTCTGATACTAGAGGTGTCAAGTGAAAGTTTAGCTATGGAGCCTAGCCATAAGGTGTTCAAATTGTGGGGTCCGAGAGACTTTCGGGTTGGACCAAATGTGTTGTATTCGGGTTGGGAAACTCGGGTCGGGTTTGCGGAGGGTGTGGAGAGTGTGTGAGCAGCCATTTTAGTTGGTAAAGAAAAAAGCTTCGTTTTTGGGTGAGAAAGTGAGCTGAACTTCTATGGATAGGGAGACGAGAGTGTACCAAATAAAACGACACCGTAGCATGCTGTACTGAGAGCTTTAAGCTGGGCTTACATATATATAACACGACTTTGATAGAAAGTTGAAACCTTTGAGCTCACATGCACAAACAAGTTGAACGTGGGCAGGCCCATTCAAGCTATTGGGCCTACATTTTTAAAATTTGAAATGGTGGTTGATTCACAAAACTTCTGGCCCAATAAGTAGTTTAGCGTTATAAGGTATATGTATCCTTACATCTAGTAAGCCCATTCGTTTTAGTAATAGCTGCCTACTTAATATTTTCTCCTCTGTTTGTTTGGAGACTGCTTTTAAAAATGATGATTCTGGCCTTATTTTTTGGTTCAACTGACAAGGCTACTGAGAAGACATATCAGTGAAGAAAACACTTAAATACTCTCGACCGAGTGAACTGGAGCAAGATGGTGACATTTGTTCATTTTTAATAGGATGCACAAACTTTTTCTGGGTTCCACCGTCCATTTTTATTATTTGTTAGCACGACTTCTTAGGGAAAAGGAAATTAAGAAATTAAGTATCTCAGAATTATGACTAGTAAATATTTTTTTTTTTTTGACCCCGACTAGCAAAAATTGTTTGAGAGAGAATATGTTCTTAACTATTTAATGTTAACATTATAATAAATCATCGAAAGTGGAAATTGTGAGAAGGGATTATCCTTTTTGTTAACTTAAAACGGAAAGATCCTAATGAAAGGAGTCTATATAGACAATTTATAAATTCCAAGTGAAAACCAATTGCATCAAAGGTATAAATGGTTAACTGGGAGCCATAATTATTGGACCACAGAATGAGTTTGCACTTTGATCCCAGAAGACAAGTGTTCTGGGCTTCTGAAGTCGGCCATCACGCACCCACAAGTGTTCTGGACCTCTCTAAAGTTGGGTCATCAAGTCATATTAGTTTGAAAAAGCCTTGATCAGTATAATACTAATAGAATATTAATGTGATCAAGCAACCTTACTAAACGAAGAAAACTCTTCGAGCGTCCTTCACAGAATCCTTTTGTTCTTTTTGGTTAAATGGAAACAGAAGTTGTGGTTTAACAGGTTACCCCTTTTATGGACTTGACTGGTCCATAAATTTTTAACGTGCAACAATGTCCAACATCAATATCAAGAAGGCCTTCTACAAGGTGCATCAACAAGCAAGAGGAGAAGGCAGTGCATGAGATTGCTCTTCAGTTTGTTTGTCGAACTATGCGGCAATAACTATACGACGCCCTTTTTTTTACAGTCACACATTTCGACTGACGGACTAAATTTATTTTCCAGTCACATGTTCAACCATTTAGCTCCACCGTGAAGAGGTTCTGATCACATCCACATGTAATTCATGACACTAGACTATGGTAAAACGTGTACCGGCCATGTCCATTTCATTTGGGAACGTACGGTATATAGCCAAAAAAAATGGGCAAAAGCCTCGGCAGAGGCAAACATGCATGTGTGCAATCAATTAACTACTCTAACATGCAAAGTCATGAATGCAGTCGCTTCCCACACACCCCTAACGTGATCGTCTCATTATACATCCTCAGACTATCTCATTCATTGCAATGGCATTTTGAGCTACCTATTACACTAATCGAAATGGTAAATAAAAGTTGGAAAAATCCATCTCAGCTTAAAGTGTTAAATGCAATTAGCTTTCATGCACATGTTTCTAAAGTTGGGACCAAATAATAAAAGTGTTAACTCGTTTATTGAAATATCGAATTCATGCCTTTCTCTTAGTTGATATGATACATATGGTGGATTGTTTTCTCGTATAACAAAGTTTGTTGCTTTACGATTAATTTAATGTAATTCTACCTACCGCGACTTTATTATAAAAAATAAAAAAAATAAAAACTAAATGCTAGTACTTTTCCCATTTGTACGTAGCAATAAAGGAGCCACGTTATTATTAGGAATATGCACTTGAGGTTACATCCTTGACGTAAATGACACATATAATGACTCCAGCGCTTACATTTACGTGGTACTTTGATACCAACACCAAATTCGACCGTATTATACGGATTAGTTTAAGGCACTTTCATTGTTGCAAACTTGGATGCTCAAAATCCACGTATTTCTGTAGTTAATGCTGGAATAGCGCCAGTTAATGCTACATATTGATATCATGTAGCCCAATGAAGATTTTCTTGAACTAATGTGCAAAATGAGCAATCAATTTTCCTTTCAGTAGAAGTTGAGTCGGTTGAAACTGCTACCATTCATTCTTCAATGCTTTTCATGTATATATATGCGTTTATTTTGTACCCTTGACACAACAATATGAAGTTGTCGTTATATATGTGACTGGATTGAGTCGTGAAAATAGTTTCATACAAAAATAAAAAGTAAATTTATTAACAATAAGCGAGAATTTCGTGGAGCAGCCCTTTTATATACATTTACTTTTGCAATATTCTTTGAAGCTTTTTGAGCTTTGAGAAAACTTAACATTTTAGTCAGAAATTCATGCGGATGGTGAAAGGGCAACTTCTCCGTGGAATGAAAGCATAACATATACACGAGTTACACATGCATTAGGAGATGATCAGTCAATTAGTGCATCGTAACTTTCATAAAGGCTACGCAAAGTATAAATGCTCCAGATTTTCATTCATTCATGGATGTTAACGTCCTACTGACTAGCTTTTTTGCTTTTTTGCCAACTTAAATGAAATTTATTAAAGGAATCAACTATAGAGCGCCATAGCTATAGCTTGTTGGTTAGTTACTCTCACTTTGTTAAAAATAATAAATAAATATAATAAATTTTTCTTTAATAATTTTAACTTTTTGATTAGGAGATGATGTAATATATGGTATTGGAACCTAGATTACCAAGATGTTCATAAGCTCAACACCTACACCTACAAATTGGGTGGTGAAAATAATAAATACATATAATAAACTTCCTCTAACAATTTAAGTTTTTGGATGATTATTAATTAATAATACACTGGCATAAATTATTTTTTTTCTGCGCACTCATTAATAGACCATGTACAAATACTTGCGGCTGCCTCTGAATGTGCCGAAACAAAATCTAAGAGAATGATAATGAAATGGTCCTTTAGGTTGGTTTGATGGTGTTCAACCACACCAAACAAGACTGTGTTTTTACGAAAACCTGCAGACCTAATTAAGTGTTTCGGAGTTGTGGGTAATTTACAACCATCCAATGGTGTTGAATCGTATTGGAGGCAGTTACAATGGCACATACACTCCATTAATAATTATAAAATAAAATTAGAGATTGGTGTCTACCCGAAATGAAAATAAAATCGCATTAATGGTGCAATTTGTTTTGACCCAATGCCCCTAGTTAGTTAGTTCAAACATAAGTCTTCTCATTACGAATATTAATTGACCATTGATTAACGTAGGATATGTGTCATGTAGCGTCACTATACCAGAAGGTTTATAACTTTGCAATTAACCAATATGATCTTACATATAATTTCCTCATTATAAAAAATAAAAATAAATAAAAATTGCAAAGGGGGATGAATCTATTTAATGTAGCATCACATGCAATTCTCACAAGCTCATGGATGTCGAGTCGCAACTAATGCATCCACACCGGGCATATCAGTTAGGCAGGAGCGCATGGCTTCTGGGACATGTGTATTGATTCGTATTTAGAGGCAAAAACTATGAGTTTCACTGCCTCCATGTGACCAAAATGTACTTGTTATAAATATGTCAACCACTTACATATATTGAATTTCAGTATATTACTCAATTTCATAATAGCCAAAACAAATGCACCTTACTTTGCGAAGCCACAAAATTGAATAGGGAAAGTTTGAACTATAAATGGATCCTTTGTGTTCGGGTGCCAATATTTTAGATATGAATTGAAGCTTAGAAAAAGCTCCATTGAAAGATTGAGTAAATTGCTAATTAAAAAGTCCATTTTCTTTAAGAGAAAAAGTTATTGTGAAAGATTGAGTAAATCCTTCGGAAAAGCCGTCTTCTTTAAGACTTTGCAGTTTGTTAACGATTAATTTAAGTAACATGATTAGCAAATGAAATTGCAGTGACATATTTCGTCTGTTCTTTTACATTCTTTTCAATTTCTCTGAAGTAGTAATGGTGATTGTGTTTTTGAATTTAGTGCGTACATTTTCCTAGCAAATTATTAAAAAAAAAAAAAGAACAATGAAAGGTTGTAAATGTTGCTTTTAGTTTTTCCTATGTCAATAAGTCACTATATGTAGACATTTTAACAATTTCCCTTTTTTTGCTTCGGTCTGGTTATTATTTTGGGTCGGATCTATATATTTACTTGTGGAGGTTGAATCCTTCATGACCCTCACAAAATTATTTAAAAATCTATTAGTTTTTTTTTTTTTTTAGTCACAAAATTTCTTAATCTCTACCAAGTTTATCACTAAACCCACTTAATTTTCATTTAACTCCCTGTGTTAAAATATTTTAAATCTGCCCCTACTACTATTCTCTAATTGCACAAGTTAATTAGATCATGCTATAATTACACCACTTATTTATGGTACATTAACAACCCACGTTTGATGCAAAGAAGTATATGTGAAGACAAAAATGTGGATCAAGCAAGAATTAAAGCAAAGAAAATTGTCAAATAAGAAGGGAAGAAAATTGTAGAGTTGAATTAGAAAAACATTCTTTTCAATCCAGATGAAATTGGGTGAAAAAATGCCTTTGTACTGCACATGTTAAAAGATATAGAAAACGTGGAGCCGTGGAGGTCACCATCTCCAAAGCCGCTTCAATCTGCGGCACAATAAAATGGTTACTCGGTTGTTGACGCAGTGTTTTCCTTCACCAACTTTTTTCAACATTCCAGCTGTTAAACCAAGACACATCCGGCTATTATGTGTGTGAATCTCACGTGCAAGTGTGTTCACATTCATTCTTTCACACAGTATTCGACCTTTTCAATACGATCTTTTTCCATATACTAGGCTCCTCTTAAGTGATACTATTTTGCTTGGCCTCTTAGGTGCAGTCAGCATTTACTATGCTCCCCTCTTACAACTCGCCATTTCTGTGGAAATCTTGTGCTGGGGCCTGTGGCTGGCTGTGGGTTATTAAATTCTCGTTACAAAGTAACTTAGTATCCAGTAACCATTAATGAATTCTTGCCTTCAATTCCAACCAACACGAACCAGCTAAAGAAAATCCAGTTAAGAAAAACAAGGCCAATCTTAGCTCGACCTAGCTCTCATAACTAGCTCCAAGTTTTTCCAATTTTCGCTTCGTAAGTATGTAAAACTAAATTCAAAGGGTTAAGCCTAATGCTAGAGTGTTCAGAACGTGTGTAGGACTTTGCTTTCACCCAGGAGTATCAAACCTTGGAAGGTAGTCCTTACTAATTCACATAGGATTCTATGTGCCTCATGATACTTGGGTCAAAGCGTAAGGTGAAAGACTTAATTACTCATGTCACGAGTTTGAATAACTAATGAACTAATTTCCTTAAGTACAGTCTCGACAAATCTTGTATCTAATAAACTTAAACCATGTCTTCTCTAACTGGGGTTATGTGCCCTTAAATTTCGCACCCCTAGTATAAATTCGAAAGACATTCTAATGATAGTGCCCACCATTAAAATATATATATATATATATATATATATATATATATATGAAAACCTAATGACCATATAGTCTCTATAAAACTTGTACATACAATTCTTGGAGAATACTCTATGAACAAATTAAGAAGTTTACTCAACTTGTGATTTCACTAGCTTACCCATCATTTTACATTGGAATGTGAATGATATCCATCGTCTGAATATTACTTTCAAAGCTTTCTATTCTAATGCATAATTTTGGGAATCTCTTGTGCCCATTAAGAATTTACAAAAATGGGACGTTTAATCCAAAAAAAGTGACTGATATTTTCAAGGAGTCAATTCTATTACTAGCTTGCATGGCATGTCCATAAATGAGCACTTATAAACAAATTAAACTTACACGGCAAGCCATACCAACAAAAGTACCTTTGCCTTCTGCTTACGTTTTCTTAGCCACTCATTAAATTTCGAATCACCTAAAGGTTTGCCCGAGAATGGAAAATTGTAGCCACGTGATTGTGATCGGACGATCAGGGTCCACAATTGGAGCTCATCACTATGTGAACTTGAATTTTAGAATCTTCTTAAGAACAAAAGAATATTCTTGTCGTACTCTAATCTTTTTTTTTTTTGGTCGGAGTACTCTAATCATCTCTTAACGAAATTAAGAAGATTAAAGTTTTTATTGCTTTGGAGAAAATCGCGTGGAATGCTAAGCTTATGTGTCCACGTACTTTGACCACCTTGTTTTGACATAAGAAACTTCATATGGTACGTACTGTGGCCAAGATTATTTAGACAAGATTTGTATAGAGATCTTAAAATCTTCAAAGGTAGGACCCACATAGAACATGCCTAATCATGCACTATCTTCACATTAGGGAACAAGATTAAGTTAACGTACATCAAGTGAGATTTACATTCAAAATCTCTTTTGTTAGTCATGTTAGTATGAAGACATTACCTCAATATCTTAAGAGAGATATACTGCTGTTATTATTTCGTACAACGGTCTAAAAACATTATCAATAAATTAGTACATTCTTTTTTCAAAAGTAGAGAATGTTTTGTGCAAGGTACAAGTAAACTTGAAATTTTTTTAAATAAATTTAGACTTATTTACTAGCCTCTCACAAAGATAGTAAAATATGTATGAATTATTCTAATATATAATATACTAATATCAATACAAAATAATCGAATAATTTCCAGTAAAACGTAACAATCACATAGACATAAATAATTAATGCACTACATTAACATGCAAACGTATTGTCAAATATGCATGATTTTGCAAGGAATTTAAATCACCCGCGCCAAAATTTAAATGGTCAAAAAGCAAAATAGCGGGTCTTTGGAAAGAAAAAACTCTAAGTGACATGCGACTAAAGTCTGTGCTGTCAAGACACGTGTTCACAGGCCTTTGAGCTTCATCCATCGTAAAAGCCAAAGCCACTGTTTTTTTCTTTTTAAGTTTTTCTCCCTTCTCGAATTTCCCGCCTTTAACATGCGGGTCATTGTCGACATGATCGAAGATGATGGCAACGCCCCCACCGTCGGCTTTGGCGGGAAGATCATCGATGGTTCAATCCCATTCCCGCCACTACAAACGAGAAGCAAAGTCAACTGTCCTAACTGTTGTCTTTACGGTCACAGCGCGCCGTCAAAGAGGTGCTTAGTTACTGCGGTGCACGTTTAAAGATGTTTGGATGTAATTTAAATTGTGTAAGGGTATTTTTAATAAGGTTTATTATTTATAAAAAAATTCTTATTTTTTGTAATTTTTAGAGATTTAAATTTTTATTTTAACTTAAATCTTTAATAGGGTTTATTACTTTTTAGAAATTTAAGTTAAAATATATATTTAATTACTTTTTGGATTTTTAAATTTATTTTTAAAAAAATAAATTGGGTCTCTATTTTAACTCAAATTTCTAAAAAGTGATAGGTTTCATTGGAGATTTGAGTTAAAATAAAGACTCGGATCTTTAAAATTATAAAAAATAATAAATTTTTGTGAATAATAAACCACATTGGAGATACTATAAGACGTGGCAAAATCATGGGGACTTTTTTTTTACTTTTATCGTAAATCATGAGGACTTATGGCAATGATCTTGCAAAGAGTATATATGATTCATGTATTGCTCTTTTATAAGTTAAGCCAGTGATTTATTAATTTTATAATTTACGTATTTTTTATGTTGCCTCTAGGCACCTAACAAGGGCCATATAAGTTGATTAAAGCACTAGAGTGAACGTACATTATTTGGGTCGGGTGTTATAGTTTTTATTGATTTAATAAAAATATAGTTATATTTTTTATCTAAAAAATTATTTAATTTTTATAATTCTACTCATTGTAATTTTTTAAAAACATAGTTGCCCCTATTAGTATATCGCATTTTGGATCCCCTCATACCTAACATATTAATGGAGTTTATGATCATCTGAAAACAAAATGTGAATTCTATGTTCAGTTTTATCTTTTTGCTGTTCAATAATATAATTTTACTATTGTTCAAAATTTGTCAAATGACAAATTCATTTGTCAATAAAAGAATCACAAAAAGAAAAGATTCAAACCCTTCTAAATTAGTCAAAGATCTTTAAAATCTTTTACATGCAATTAAAAAAGCCAATGTTTGTAAGAAAATGAACGAAAAAAATAATACTATGTAACCGAAATGCTGAATATTTTTATTCACGTCGTTGGCCAACCGGAGAACGTGTTTTCTGAGGGGCATGCACGTGATTGTCAGGACAAGAGGGCCAGCTCTTAGGGACCCATGTTTTGAGCGTGTTTTGTGACAATATACAGGGGTTTCGATTTTTTTTATGACGAAAAATTAATTTTAAATAAAGTTATATCAGATTTATTATAAAATTAAAAATTTTGTAGTATAATTGTGCAACACATGCTAAAAGTAAGGATCATATAGTATTATTATGTGACGCAAGATCATAAATTTTAATTTAAAATCTTTAATCACAATAAATTATTATTCAATCATTCCAACACTTTAAGACATTGCTATTACTCGTGCCTTTTTGTTACACCATACTCCTTTTAGTTTAATGTTAACTAGCATGGCATAACAGTGAGTGCGAAAGCGTGCTTCCACGACTAGTTCAAGTTATGTTAGCGTAGTTGTATGCCATTACCAAATTAAAAAAGAAATACCACCTTCGGGCATGCATTGTACAATGGCTTGCATAACTAAATGTTCCTCGCGTCACGTGATTCTAGTCAGCGCAATGAATTTGGTCTTTGAAGAAGGATAATATACTCAATTTTCCTTCTTTGCTTGTGGGAGAAACAGGCGTGGATCATGGTTGTAATGTAGAAGATAAGGAAATCTATCGAGGTCCATGGGAGTTTAGATATAGTTTTCATGCATCTCTGTATCGGATGATTTATTCATTTCTTTCTTCAGTAGTATATTACTAGTATTTTTTTATTGGTTTATGGATTAAGTATTTAAGTGAATTTGGATATAAGTTTGGTGCAATATTAACCACATGCGTTCGTGTGCCCAACGGAATCCAAAAGGACACAACACAGAAGAATTCAACTAATTAAAAATGAACTCTCTTTAATGGTTGGTGTGTGGACAACAAAAGATTTGTGAAAATATTAACTCTAAATTAGTTAGTAAGTTAATTTATTTGGAACTAATCTGGATATGAATTGTGAGTGATTAGTTTGTGTTGTGGCAAGCTCATAAAATTTGAGAACAAATGGGTTTGAATCCACATGTGTAGAACCTCACTATAGATCCAAAGGTTTAAACTATTAAGTTTTGAGCCTACACATGTTTATTAATAACTCATTATTCTCCTAATCTTTCTATGTGGGAGAAATCATCCATTCTCCTAATCTTTCTATGTGGGAGAAATCATTTTCTTTACTCTTTAATTCACTATGTGAAACTCCTAACAGTTTGGACTACACCTATTCTAAATAGATAATGTGTTTTAGAGTTTAACATTTCAAAAAAAAACTTGACATGTTTTAAGTAAAGTTTCTTGTCATTGAGAAATTTATAAATGCATTTTCGGTTTTAGTTGGTGAAATATGATTAGCTATATGATCCTTTTTAAAATTAGACACCAATGGTTTGAGGTCATTTGCACTAACACAACATTACTTCACATGGCAGGGTAAATTAAATGTGACCATTATCCCAATAATCTGAAAAAAGAAAAAGGAAATAATCTAAACACTTTGATTACAGCATGGGCGGGTTACAACAAATAGTACGTTATGAGTGAGTGGAATGATTGGTGTATTCGATTAAGCACATAAGATATTATAATAAACCAAAAAACCGGCCATGAACCATAGACAGCAAATAAGCCGAACCGAGTGGCATGTTGTCACGTGTGGATGTCATTATATAGATCGGCAGATCTCAACTTAATTCACAAGCCACATCAAGTACCCAACAATTATCAATCCCCACTAATTACTTGATATATCACCTCATATCTAATGTTGTGTAGCAATTGCAAATCTCGACAGAGAAAAAAAAAAAAGGAGCAAGTGTAAATCTATAATTATCAAGCTATTAGTTCATCGTCCTTTAGTTATAGTTTACTAGTGAAAAAGTTAATCTTGAATAAGTTGAAAAGGTATGAGTCTTTGTATAAGAAAGATTAACTGTTCAAATAAAAATTAATTATACATAATACAAAAATATACGTGTCACCAATGAAAAGAACAATAATAGGAATAATTTGTAAATTGGGTGTTTTAAGATTTTACCTTTCTTGTCATTTGGTGACTTTTTAATCGTGAGAAGCAACTCTCCGTGGTAATGATCTTCTGCTCGTTATGATATCAACTCATAAAGATGCTATATAAACCCATGGATCACGATTGCAAATGTGATTTTGTGATTCTTACAATGGTCCTAAGTTTATTAATTTTCTTAAAAATTATCGCAAAATCTAAAGACTAACTCAAATATGGAAGTATCGCAAATATAGGGACGGATCTATATAGTGTGAGAGGGGGCCCAACATTTTAAATTTTTAAAAAAATATCTATGTAGTATCGTTAAAAAAAATTATCAACTTCCCTAATTTTTAAAAAATTTTATATAGTATCATTAAAAAAATATTAAATTCATAGATCTGCCCCTGAGCATATACCCTTGGGTTGTCATTGACCCCTTTGCCCTTATACGTCTGAAGTATTTTTTTTACAATCTTATATGACCCGTAAACAATTAAGAGAAATGCTTTGAAAAAATTCTCT
This sequence comes from Ehretia macrophylla, assembly GCA_037974665.1. Classification (NCBI taxonomy): domain Eukaryota; kingdom Viridiplantae; phylum Streptophyta; class Magnoliopsida; order Boraginales; family Ehretiaceae; genus Ehretia; species Ehretia macrophylla. Next base: position 6,982,209 of record CM075764.1, on the reverse strand, counting down.
TTATAAACAATCAGGATTTAATGACAAAAAAAAAAAAAAAAAAACAATCAAGATTTAATATTTGGGAGCGAAACCTTTTACAATGAATGATACATACTCTTGATCATTTTGAAACCTAATCCTCTCTCTTTAGCTAAATCAAGTACTCGTACACCTTGTCAAACCGAATATTCTATAATCGCTGGAAAAAAAAAGAAAAAATTATCATCAATAGTTTGCCTTTTCCGAAATTTAAAGTTAAGATTCATGATATAGCTTTGAATTACACCAAAATTTAACCGTCCCATAGTGACACGTGGCTTACCCCCCTGTACGCTAGCAAACCAATAGTATCCATGTCCACTTTACTTTGAGTCGATCGCAAGCAAAGCACAATTCCACCGGTCCTGCGTGGCATCCCAGGTGGCAAATTCCACCGCCTGACCCTACACTAGCTTCAATACTTCACAAACACGTGGCAGGACCGTTATTGACCTGGACAGATATTAGGTCAGTCCCGGTCAGGCCGGGCAGTTTGTGAAGAATATTAAACAACAATTAATGCGGAAAAATACATAAATAAGGGGAGGGTGCTGAAAGTAAGCAAATAGAACAAAGCACGCTTTGCGCTAGAGAGAGAAAGTAATAGTACGAAACGCTCTATATAGAGAGAGAAAGTAGATAACACAAGTGTAGCAGTGAGATACAAGAAAGAGCTCTCTCTATACATGGCGATTAAGATGAAAGCTTTTGAGGTTTGAATGAAAAAAGGCTCACTGAAGCAGTGAAATACTTTGTATTTTCGGAGAAGTCTTAATTTTGGTTAGAAGCTGTAATTTTCAAGTGAGAAGAACAGAAGAAGAATATGGAGTGGCCTGCAGTTTTGGATGAGTACGAGAAGCTTGTTTTTCGAATGAGTACACCAAGGTGAAAAATTCTCTCTTTGTTCGCTTTTTTTCTTGTTTGGAGTTTTAGCTGCGTCCTCTTTTTAATGTTTTCTGGTCTTATTTTCCAAATTTTCATGGAAAAGCAGTGTTTTTTTTTCCAGGTAGATGTGATGTTATTTGTCAAAATACAATTTTTTCTGTTTTTGTGCTCCTCTTCCTTGGAAATTAGGAAAATTTTCTGAAGAATTTTCTTTCTTTTCTGTTTGTTTTCCATGTGATTTGTCTCCAAATTAGCTTTGATTTGCTTTCCTGTTTTAGTTTCCTCATATTTTTAACTGTTTTAGTGGACTCTGTTCTGTGTTTTTATTTTATTTTGCTCCTTTTCTAATTGTGCATCTCTAATATTTTGGAAAGTTTTCATTTTTTCCCCAAAATTTGCTCTTATTTCCTTTCTAAATTCGATGTGGTTTTTTTTTTTTTTTCCGAATTTCGCTTATTTTGTTTGGAAGATTTTTCTCCCAAAAAAAAAAAAAAAAAGGTTTTGCTGACGTTTCTCGTCACGCTGTCGCAGGGTGATGATCGACAATGCTGGCTGTGCTAATGCAACCCGTGTTATGGTGAGTGTTCGCATTAATATGACATCAGATTTCTCACAATTTTTTGACTTTACAAAATAACTCATTTGACTTTTCTCAATTATTTTTTATAATTTATTTTCTAGATTGATAGCGCGAGAAAGCATGGAATACTTCTGGAAGCGGTGCAAGTCTTGACGGATCTCAACCTTTCGATTAAGAAAGCCTACATATCATCTGATGGTCGGTGGTTTATGGACGGTAAGCGTAATTTTCGCTACTTTTTTCCTAACGCGTGCCACACCTTTTGCGCTTATGTTAGCAATTTTGTTTATTACATTGTTTAAGTGCGCGGCGCATGTTAGCTCTTTTAGTTTTTATTTATTTATTTATTATTACTGCATTATTGAAGGTTTTTAATTTGTTGTTGAAACTTAACTAATTTCTGGTGTTTCGTTTTCTTTATTCAAATCTGCAGTTTTTCATGTGACTGATTTAAATGGGAACAAATTAACGGACGAGAGCGTCATCAATTACATTGAACAGGTATATTAATTTTACCATATTATATTTATAAATGGAAGGGTTATTATATTATTACGATAATGTTTACAAAATACGAAGGGATCTTTTGTAATTTACCGTTTCATTCTTATTGGATGCTTTAATGAAGGCTTTATTTTAATCATTGTAGTTGATTAATTAATTCGAGGTCTTTTTGCTGAATTAAACAGTCACTTGGATCAATTCATTACGTGAGATCAAAGCGTATTGAAGGGTTAACAGCATTAGAGTTAACAGGAACGGATCGAATTGGCCTTTTGTCTGAGGTTTTCGCGGTGCTAGCTGAGTTGCAATGCGATGTAGTAGAATCTAAAGTGTGGACACATAATGGTCGAATTGCCTCCCTTATATACGTTAAGGATTGCGATTCGGGGTCACTGATTGAGGATTCTCAGAAAATTGACAGAATCGAAGCTCGTTTAAGGAATCTACTTAAGGGTGATAATGACATCAGGAGTGCCAAAACATCAGTGTCCATGGTTGGTACCCATACTGAAAGAAGGCTTCACCAAATGATGTTTGCGGACCGTGATTATGAGAGGAAGCCGATAATTACGGCGTGTAGTGTTTCTCCAATTGTTTCGGTTCAGAATTGTATGGACAGGGGCTACTCTGTTGTAAATATTCAGTGCAAGGATAGAACGAAGCTTCTGTTTGATGTTGTTTGCACATTGACAGATATACAATATGGCGTGATTCATGCTACTATTAACACAACAGCTGACAGAGCGTCCTTGGTACATATATATATATATATATATATATATATATATTCCTTAATCCTTTAGATTCTTTAACTTCATTCTAGTGTTACAATTTTAATTGCAAAACAAGTTGCTGAACCCGGTTTCTTTTCCGTTTCAGGAATTTTTCATGAAGCATACAGACGGCACACCAATTAGTTCAGAAGCCGAAAAGCAACGAGTGATTCTATGCCTACAAGCTGCAATTGAAAGAAGAGCATCTGAGGTATTGACATTTTTTTAGCTATTGGAATTATGACAATGTGAAATGAATCACGGATCAATCCCTCCCTTTTTATTGTGCTTCCAACTTTTTTAAGCCTGATGATAAATTGTTCCCTTTTGTTACAGGGTGTAAGGTTAGAGTTGTGTACAAGTGATAGGCAGGGTCTATTAGCTGACGTGACACGAACCTTCCGAGAAAATGGCCTAAATGTGACAAGGGCTGAGATATCCACAACAAAGGATACGGCTCTAAATGTATTCTATGTAACAGATGCTTCTGGGAATCCAGCTGATTCAAAGATCATTGACGCTGTAAGACAAAAAATCGGTACAAGTTACTTGAAAGTGAAGGAGTTGCCGTTAATCTATCATCAAAAGCCAGAAAGGGATGATGAGCCCCCAGTGGGTGTCGGCGGGGCCATGTTGTTATCACTTGGTAGCCTAGTGAGGAGGAATCTATACTATTTGGGGTTAATCAAATCATGTTCTTAATCAAGATTCAAGGACAAGAACACCCTAAAGCCAATTTGTTCGGAGAATTTAAAATTTTTTCATAACGTTGCAAGTTAGAGGGAGAAGTTACAAGTTACGAAAGAAAAATAATAAATGGGTGAACTGTCCTGTCATTTTATTGTAAATATTAGAAAGTATTAGTAAGGAAGGGGTTTGGTGATATTAGTTGGATACAGTTGGGTATGGTTGGTTGAATAGGTAGACACATACATTAGAAGGTGGATGAAATGGGGGCCCCCTCCCCACCATTGAAATGGCCCCCATTGAAATTGTATGTAGGTAAAGAAAAGATTTGAATTTGAAACAAGTGGAAAAAGTACGACGTAGTGTTGGTGGGAGAGTTGTGGTTATCCATTTGTTGGTTGCTGGCTGGAAGATAAGAGTAGAAGAAGAGTAGGTAGATTAAGAAATTGGTTTTATACAGCATTATTTGTACATAGCTACTTTCTTAAAGCATTAGTTCTATTGTTTGACTTATTTGTTTCGATTTTTTCTTTGTCCCTTGATTTTTTTCTTTTTTCTTTTTGTGTTTCTTTGGTATGGTTGAAAGGAAGCATCTAGGATTGGAATAAATTTAATATCTTATTAAATTAATTGTAATTGACTTTAGTACTAGTTCTTGTTTCTTGAACCTACCGTGATTTTCAACATTCAAAGATTTCCAAGTTGTCTAAGCATTCTCACTCTGTCCCTTGGAAAACAAGAAGCTTTATTTTAGAATATCCTTTGAGGGAGTTGTTAAAAAATTGTATTTTTTGCAACTTTGAAAATACTAGCTCAATTTTTTACTAAATCTTCTTATTGTTAATGTCTGCCCTTATGTTTTTTAAATGTCCATGTAAAAAGAGTCACACCTAGTATAGTCCCCTTAAATTTGAATGTTCAAAATTTTCAACCATTAACAACTTGTCATTTTCATATGTTTTAGAGGTTTAATGGCCAAGTGTATTCAAAATTCTCAACCAAAAAAAAAAAAAAAATCACACAAAAGAGTCGAATGAAATTGTTAGATAATAACATGTTGTAATAAAAAATTTTGTGTTAATTCTTATCCGAATTTCCACTTTCATTATAACAAAAAAAAAAAAAAAAGTAACCCAAATTATGAACACGATTTACCTAATTCAGCTCTCTCTTATGGAAGGTGGTCTATACATCAAATGCAATTAAATGTGTGATTAATAAGGAATAATGGAAAATAATGAAGCCCTTATTTGCATATGATGAGACATTTATATTTCGTTAAAATATTACCATAAATCACTCATTTATTTATTTTTTTATATATATAAAAAAGTTTTATCATTCAATATGTAATTTCTTATTATATAAAAAAAAAATAAAAAAGTAATATAAAACATTATGATGTCACCCTTACTCCTTTCGGTGGGATATAAAATCACCTTTACTTAACTTGGTCCCTGAGGTCTTTAAGCAGATTAAGTTATTCTTAGGTCACTAGCTTTTGGACACTTGCGTAGAAAGATCTGAATGGCAATATGTTTGTGCAACTTCCCCAAGACGCTTGGGTTTCAGCTTAAAGATTCCCAACTATCGCTAAGAGTCCAAAGCTGAAATTTTGTAGTATATAGCACAATCTATTTAATACGGTCAACTAGATGCAGGAGAGACGGCTAGGTGACTTTCCTCTGTTTTTACAACACAAAAAGAACAAAACGCCACCACCTTAACTTTGGATTTATCTACCACCTTACTCCTTAAGTAATCGATATCTCTTATCTATAACTTTTTGTTTTCAATTTTCACAAATTGACTTGGAATATATTTGATTCTTTGCCAATGACAAAATATATATATATATATATATACATATACATATATTTGATTCTTTGCCATATAACATACGTTACCAAGTACACGATTTTATTAACCTAAAAAGTTGGATGTAGCATTAAGATAATAAAACACTGTGTTGAGAGTCATCAGGCCAAAAAATTCTATTCTTTATACTTTTTAACTGAACTGAAATATACTTTGACATTTATTGATGCACCACACGAGTTTAAATCTTCATAACAGGGCTATAGGGCTACCATAAGATCACGGCGCAACTGAGAATCCCTCTAGAAGATTGAAGGCTATAAGCGTATTGTATGCTTTTTTTTTTTTTTGGGTTAGAATATGATATGCTCTTGAGGGTATCAGTATCTTACCACAATTAGACGGCTGGAAGATGAAGTCGCTAGTTGACTTCTGCTGATGCACATGCAAGGGTTATGGAACAAATGCCAAATGTCGAGCGCCAGCAATATTCTGTACATCAATTCCTCAGTCACCTAACTGTTAAATTGGATTCAATTAAGTGGTATAATTTTTATTTTAGATGTGAAAATTTTTTAGATTAATTTTTGTGTATAACAATTTAAATGATATAAAATAGTTTAGTGTTTATTTTCAATAAAAAAAAGGAAAAAAAATCCTCTTAAATTGGATTAGGACCCAGTAAGAAATTCACATCCGTTGGAAATAATTTGCTACCTCTTTTAATTTTCCCATCCAAAAATAAGAAATTTTAAATGGAAGGAAATAGTTCTCGTCAGAAGAAAAAAAACAAAAAGTTTGTAAATTAAGAGTCAGTGATAAAGAATTTTCTAAGTGTTAAATTTGTACTCCCCTCTAATAAAATGCGAATATCAACGTAATCTTTCAAGTCCTAGCTACTATTAAATTGTCTATACATTAAGTTTGATCAACTAATTTAAAATATATAATTTCACGTTGATAATAGTACAAAACTCAAAATATCGTAAATTGGAGAAATCCTTTATAAAATCCTTGTAGGACAAGATGTAACTACTAACTCTCTGCTAAGAAAATAAAGAATCTAAGGGCTACGATATTTTTACTCCTCTGATTACGTACAACATGATGTAAGAAGAAACTTTATTGGGAGTAAGAATTAAAGTTACTACTTTTTTTTTTTGTCAATAAACTTACTACATCACTCTTCGAGATCAGCTTATACAACTTAGAAAATTCGCATGATTCGCGAATTAATCACAAATCCTACGACTGAATGATTCCTTTTTTGTTTCTTTTTGTCCTTTTAAACGATTCCAAGTTCATTAATAAGATAAAAATTGTCATCCTCTACAAGAGTGTTATCCAATCGATAAAACTAAAATCTTTTTCTTTCTCTTTTTCAACTTTTTTTTTTTTATATTTTTAAAATCATCTTCGAGGAGTAAAGGTGAGCTGGAATCTCCAATTAAAGACAAAAAGTAGATTTTGAGTCTTGCCTCGATCAATTGAAATGAGAGTACAACACGACCATCTTGGGAAAGCCTCGAGACTAACGTGCAATGTGATCTTTAAACCCTAATTTTTAAAAATTAGGAATTATTGATATAATTATAATAAAATGATAAGAATAATTTGTGAGGTTACAAGAAATCCTTACAAGCCTTCATGTGCTTGCTGGCTATGAAAAGCAGAGCCAATAACGGAAAAAGCAATGGTGAGACTCACGATATAATCTTGTCACTGCATGCTAAAACCACTGCTGCTAAGCGATGTTACCACGCCGATTCCAGCTCACCCACCACGCCTTACTTGGCGCACTTGCCGGCACGTTATACATTGTTTTGACCTCCAAAGCGTTTCATGCGTAGATATCTTTTTCTCTTTATGTGGTTCTCGAGTTTCATGCATGCATGCATGTCTTGTATTAGATAATGAATTTTGTATATAAAAAAGTTAATCAAAACCCAAATAAAGCTAATATTAAATTTTTTAGACAGGCTTTGTTGCGAATATTGAGCTGTATGTGGTAGCGTTACAGCAATTGGAACGACATATTCGACCAAATATTCCCGTGATAACATTGTCTATGTGATCATAACCTAGTGCTCAAACATCAAAAAAGAAAAAGAAACGAAGACAAGCATTGGTAGGAAATAGTAAGGTTTCTGTTATTAAACTTTCGAATTTTTTATTTTTTTATTTATGATGAAGAAGAGTCTTGGGATTCTTCTTACTCACACCAAAATTTAAACTCGAGGTATATGATTCTGCCTTGTAAAGTTGAGTTCTCATACATATTATGGAGACCTTAATTTGAATCTGCCTAGTTAAATTTCTTTTGACAATTACATATTGAAAGAATTAAAGCTAACCCGTGTAATTTATTTGTTTATTTATCAAGTTTTGTTAGTTTTTAAATAGATTTCAAAGTAATATGATATTATATATATCCTCAAACTTATAATTAGGTGACTTAAGTTTCAAGTTTATTGTGCCTAGCTATTTGTAGCTTTGTAATGGGCGAATTGAAATGTGGTTTCAATGGGTATATATACAAAGCAAAACAGACATTCTGAAACCACCACTAGTGTTTGACCAAAACAACAATTGAAGCTGCTTCTGTGTGCCCCTCTTCGTAATGGAATCTTGACAACACTTGTTTTGGACTTTTCCCTTTGTAATTATATGTTTATGCTAACTAATTATATATATACTTCAAAGCATACTATACTCATCAAATATCGTTGTCATATTCCAAAAGCGAACCTTTGTCTTGTGTAGGTGCTTGGTGAAGAAAGAATCTTATGCAACTGTCTAATAGACCATATTCCAAATTTCTGTTTTTTCTATTGTTCAAATACGGCACATGTACATCACCTCCTTCTTATCTATTAATTATTTTCTGAGTCATAATATAATGCTGTAATATTCTGCAAGAAAGCTTCTGTAACATATAGTGTATAACACAGATGCTTCCATCATTTATATATAGGACTAATTACAAACTATATATCTGAAGTGGAGACGAGGCCTTTTAGGGATGAAACAAATCAAATCAAATTTGATTTTAGTAGCTTGAGTCAATTATATGATTATGAAGAAATCACCTATTTCGGTTAAAAACTTTTTCTTTTGTTAATTTTATGCTTGACATATCTCGTATAAGTGACTCCATTTAACTTATTTTAAATCTTTTTCTACCTTTCTTATGAATTGACAAACAACCTCTACATCTTTAAAACTTCTAATATGTGTCTCCACCCGATTATTTTCTAACATGTAGAAAACTATCTCAAACAGTTCTTTATCAAAGTGAATCAAACAAATCTTACAATTAAGAGACAAATCGATCACTTTTGCAGCCAGAAAAGGAGAAAAAAAAAAAAAAAAAGAACCTATAAAGCTTAATTAGAGTATTCAACTTTTCCATGTGCGATAACACATGTAAATTATGGAATTGGGGAAAGCAAATGAATAACATCCAGCCAAATTTTCCAAGTCATTAGTAGCCCTTATACTTAATTTCATACTAACATAGATTATCCATGAACACACAAGATTATTCACAAGAAGGGCACGCTAGAGCTGAATGAAGCAAAAGAACAACCTTTTCATAATTAATGGACAGCTGTTTAATCTTATTTTGTAATAGAATCTTGGCTAATCCACATGTTATGATATATTAATCAAATTATGAATGAATTGGAAATAATCTACTTATTATTATACTGAGAATATGAAGCTTTTGGATGATTTTTGTTCGTATACGTACTGTAGGCACATAGAGGGAATATAATCTTGCTCGTGGTTCTAGCCTTTTTGTGTAAAGTTTGCAGCTTAATCTAATCTAAATCATGTGCTTGAAAGTACCTACTAATCTTCCTCTTTTTCTTTCTAATTTATATGGTTGTGTATCCACTTGGGTGAATATTCCAAAGTACAATATAGTACAAGCCGGTGCCTAAGGAATTAAATGTGGTAAACATAATTCCTACGAGATTTGGCAATTTATCATTCATTCTTCTTCATATTTATATGTATATATATGCAAATTCACCTTCATTTGATTGAATCATTAGTTGAAAAGAGATTGTTCCGATATAATTATTGTCAGTGTGGAGATAATTAGACGAGATTTTACGTATATAAAACTAATAGATAAGATAGTTAACTCTGAATAAGAATAAATGGCGGTTATTAATTTCATATCACTGCTCTCAACCAGTGGGAAAACGCCTAGTTGATTTTGTTTACCACTCCGAAGCTAGTCATTGGATAGTTCATTATTTTGATGAAGGTTTTGACTTTTGAATTAAACGAAGAATTTCTTGCAGGCCATGCACATTTGCAGTGTTGGTCCCTCAAAAGACATTGACTTTGGCATACGTGTTCCACACTGCGCAATAAGCTTTGATGGGCGTAGACTAATGTTACTAATAGTCCTAATGTAAATAATATGTATATTGGTTGCTGGCTTTTGTCCATTTGCAGAAAGGTATCAACGGGACCTTGCTACCTAACAGGGAGCAAAACATGGTTGTAATATTTGGACAGTTATATATAATCTTCTCGTTAATTCTAATGTTATTACATTTAAATCATCACACAGGCAGCTTTGATTGGTCAAACTACCACGCTGGCTTGGACGGGCTTTGCAAAAGCTTGTTTGGAACAAAACACTCTAGTTAAAGAACACATCGAGATTATCCCTCCTGACTCCTACTCTTTTGGTGTGTAAAACAATGTTAAGTTTCAGGCAGAAGAATAACGATGGTAGTTTTGTTTTGTTTTTTTGTTTTTTGTTTTTTGGAGGTATAATGAACGTCATTGTTTGAATTTAGAATCTCTTATTATGAAAAGTTACTACCTGACCATTCCACCTAAATTTTGGACGTTAACAATGATAGAATTTAATCTGTAACAGAAAGGACAGTCTAACATACAAAATTTTCGTTCTGTATAAGATTTGAGAAAAAGTCATACTAATACAAATAAAGTAAAAGAAAAATTGCGGTAGGAGAATAAAATATTTGCAGAATTTGGTTTCATAGCTATTAGGGTTTGACCAAGTAACAGGCACAGAGGCTTGCAAATTCATTAATTTTGGCTGTTTAGTGTTTGGTTTTACCTCTTGATGGAATCTTAATTTGGAGCTTTGCAGTTGTGGCACATGGACGTTACATTAAAATGGTGCTTTGAAGCATGGGCCAAAGAGAGAAAAAGTTGCAGAGCTGATTGGGCTTTCCTGGGCCCAAATGAAAGAAATTGGTCTATATGTTGCCTAGGCTTTGTGTGTTTCTTTCTAGGCAATTTTTTTCATTAGCTGTATCTTGAAAGCCCATAGTAATGCTTCCGCCCATGTGGTAGGATAGGACTTTAAGTAACCTCTTGAGACCTTTCTGAGGCTCTTTGAAATTAATTATTCAACATATTTTTTCCTAAATTAATTATTGAACATGTAATAAAGGACAGTGTATTCTAAATATCTGATTCGTTAAAAAATATGGACAACAATTTTTATGTCTTCATGTAAACAGCCTAGAGGAACATTGTCTACGACTCTAGGAGGAACATTGTCTAAATTATTATGTGCTATCTTTATAAAGTGTCACGTATATATATATTCTAAAAAAAATTGTGAATCGTAATCACTCTATTATGACTTTAACTAGCCTAGGAAGATGTTGATGATAGTAAAGTAGATTTTAGAACTTCAGGTTCATGCATTTGATCACATTAAAGTTGAATATGCCGTGAAGTTCATCCATATAATATTGCAACCTCTAGATATTAAATAGTACTTCATTGATATATGTTAAACTTCTTAAATTATAATGATGTTATTCTTAGCACCAAATGCAAATAAAGCATAAGAAAAAGGTAACGATTGTACCAAAGCATGAGGTTATATGATATTAGTGACAAGAGATGGATAAGTTATAATATACTTCCCCTTCCAGAAAATGAATTATTTTATGAAACAGCACTTAGACGGCAAACTATAGTTAAGCTTTCTTATTTCGAATTTTTAACTCAAAGTGAAATGAGAAAGAAGGCATGCAATAGTTACTTTCTTTGACATATTGATTACTTCCTTCCCGACCCACCTGTTGTAAATCTAGAATCACTCTGCTTATTGATTGGGTTTCTTATATCTCGACCCATCTTTTATATCTTTTTGTCTCTTGACTTTTATTTTATTGATATAGGATGATTTGTATGTACTTTTTATTTGTTATATGAATTTCAATTTGCCCCCCAGACAAAGACATATTATTGATCACTGAGGTACCTATTAGTTTATTATATTTATTGTTTTTAATACACCCTCGTACGTATAGACAAAGTTCATTTTTCAATTGTGTGGGATCAAGACTTGAATTCAGAATCATTTCATATTAGACTCTAATGTTTTATTAGATTATCACCTAATTTAAAAGTACAAACTATTAGAAAGAAGTTTATTTTATTTATTATTTTTAACAAATGGAGTAAATAAATAATAGAAATAAAAAAGTCAGATTACTACAAAGTGGATATTTTTATTTGTGAAATTTACAAATTATACTCCATTACTGAGCTGGTATCCATGGATGACAAGTGGTCAATTATATAATCATATTACTTAAATCTTAAGCTCCATCAAATATGTATTTATTATGCTTCCACTTGCAATCTTGACGTTCGAATAAGGATATGCCAGATTTTAGTTGCCGATATGATAAAATAAAAAAATAAAAAAAATGAAAGAAGAAATAATAGGCATTATAGCTACATGTAAAAAATATATACTAGAGAAAAGTTATTGAAAGGTTACAAGTGATGATCGAACAATGACTTATTATGATCAAATATTTTAAATATAAATTATGATTTCAGTCTTTATGATAATAATAATAATAATAAACAGCTTAAAAATATCAACATAAAAGACAACTTGATCGATCTTATCCAAACTCCTTTCTAATTTATTACAATTTAGTTTGTTTTCGTCCGTGACTTTTGTGATTATGTCTTCAGTGGAATCTTTTATTTTTTATAGCTTTATTATGTTTGCATTCCCTTTGCTTTGTCTGAACAAACATGCCTGTCTATATTTTAGAATCGCAATAAATGTGGTCCTAAGAGGCCTCAATTATATTTTTCTTTGAATAGTCAACTATTATGATGTCGGATATGCCGAAAATAAATTTAATTAATGTTTTAATATTCATATTTTTCATGTAAAACAAACCAAAAAAAGCCAAGTTTGGCTAATCTTTCATAGAAGTTGTAGACATGAAATAACCGGACAATGAATAAGCGAGATAAATACAACAAACCAAGCGCCAGAGTGTGAAAGAATAAAATGATTATTAACAATCCTTGAAGAGTAACAACTTTAGTATTTAAATTATTTGATAACGTTAGCATTCATTGTTTGATTAGACGGTGATAAAATAATAATTATTCTTTTATTATCATCACTTCAGTACTGTTAAATCAATTAATAATCAAAATATGTCCAAATCTGTCTCATAATGTTATGAGAGAGTCAGGTATACGAACATGATTCTATTTAATCTCTTTTATAGACTTGAATTCTTAGAGATACATTTTTCAAAATATCTGTCTCTATCTAGTGCGTGAATTTCACGTGCAACCAGAGCCCCCATCACTATCGCAGTGCTGTTCCAAAACGGTGAATGCTTTGGAGAAATTTCTTTCACCATGCTATAACAATATTCTTAGTCAGGCAACTTACCTATGATAAATTTGTGGCACAGGTCATGGACAAGGTGTATAAAAGATATGTGATTTTGATGTTTTTCTTTTTTGGTACAGAGGGATGTGTTTTTATCATCAGCATAAAGCAGGTGTACTTCAACAGTAAACATCTTGTCACAAAACATGCCAAAGAAAGAAAAACAAATCAAATTTGTTGATCACATTTCCTTTTTTTTTTTTTTTTTAAGTTGAGGGTCTATATATCTTGATCTTGTTTTACCTCAGGTGAAAATCATTTCAGTGAAAACATTTGTGTATGATTCTATACATTTTCCCACTTAAGACAAATTAAAATGGTTCTTTTTCTTTTGGGAAAATTAAAGAGCAAAATGTAAGATTATCTACTTAGATTATGTGAAGCTAGTTAATAGAAAGTAACATGGTATCTAAGATTGTTGACAGCTTTACATAACAAGGAGATGAATGTTACTTTACTCTTTTCCAATGTACGAAAAACAACAATGTTCAACTCTGGTTTACTAAAAACCAAGGCACACACTTTTTCTCTTGCCTAATCTTTGACATGGGGAAGAATCTGTTGTCAAATTTCAAATGCAAACTTCAAGTAAAAGAAAGACCTCAAAGCTGAGGTGAAATGCACTCACTCTCTTTCTTTGCATTCAAATGCAAACCAAGCCACGCGTTTGTATTTCATTATTCTCTTTTGATTTACTAATTATTTCTCTTTTATTTTGAATGAAGTTGAAACAATAAATACTTTTTAAAAAAAAAAAAAAAAAAATTAAGAACAATACAAAAACCGATGTGATTCTAACTAACCATTCTGTGGTAATCTCTCATTTTTTGTCTTTTTTCAAAGAAGTTGTAATTGATCAAATATGTGATAAAAAATTGGGATGTCAACAAAAAATTGAATCCCAAAGTTAACCAGTAAAATAATACAAAATTTGAGATAAGAAATATTTTAGTCCGAAATATATGATCGTACTTGAATGAAACATATTTCAATTTACTTTCACACAAAATTGTTTTACCAAGAAAAAAGAAAAAGAAAAGAAAACAAAAAATGTTTCCTTAGCTTAAGTAAACAAAATGGGGGTTGTTATATATACACCAAAAAATAAGGCAATAATTTGTGATACATAACTGATGTATAATTTATATTTATTGCCTATAGTACTCTTTGAATGAGTTAAAGTGAATAAAATAAAAAAGTAATTTGTCCATATTTTCTATTTTTCTTCTATCTCTTTTTTTTTTTTTTTTTTGTCTGTATTTGGTACCCCAATGGCCTTTTAATAAATGTTTTTTTTTTGTCGGAGCCTTTTAATAATTGTCACACACATCTAATCTAATGTTTTTTCTTTTTCTTTTTTTTGGGCATACTAATCTAACGTATAGGTGCATTGTACGTACTACTCAACTTTTTTTATTTTTAAGAAAAGATAAGTGATAGTTGTCTTCATTCCTTGGCAACCTAATTTTCACTTTTCCCAACTACAATTAATTTATTAATTTTTCTTTTTCCCACCGGACTCCAACCATTTTCTTAACCAAAATACATAATTTTCCACTCTTTCAAAAATATTTATGACCCCCCTACTACTTAATATTTTATTTTTCACACATTATCATTTTTTCTTTTTCGTTTTAATTACATTTCAGACAAATCTGAGGAAAGTTAGCACCCCAATTTAACTTTTTTACCCCCCCAAAACCTCATTTCTCTCATTTTCTCTATACCCACCAAAGGCATAAAAATCCAGTCTTTCTCTTCTCAAATCTCACTTTTTCTTCCCAGAAAATATATTATTTTCCTAATTAATTCTTGATCATTTTCCAAAAAAAATTATCTTCCTCTTTCTTCACTTCTCTCTTTTCTTAAAAAAAAAAAAAAATTCTCAAAAAATTAGCAAAAATGAAAAATATTTGCTTTACACTAATTTGATCTTGCTCTACTGTTATCAGCTGTTTTTAGACTTAAAATAGCTTCTTGGCCTATAAAGTTGGAATTTTTTTCCTTTTTCTTTTGTGGGTTTTGGGTTTTGAAGGCTTGTGATTTTTTTCTGATTTTTTGACTTTTTTTTCCTAGAGATTTTGTGGGATTTTTAGGTGTTTGATGGCCATGAAAATGGTGGGTTTTTGAAGAAAAGTAGGCTGAGATTTTTGTTACTCTTGGTGGCTTTTGGTGGGTATGGAAGGAGTGAATAGTAGCACTACTACTACTACTACTGCTGGAGTTACTGGGGTGGGATCAGATGCCCCATCAGACTATCATGTAGCTCCAAGAACCAATGAAAATCCTAGTCAAGTGAGTGGATCAATACCTGCTGTGGCCCCACAAATAGTTGTTTCTCAGCCGCCGGCCACCGTGGCCGGAGTGGTGGCTGGCAGTGGCAGTCCTATGAAGAAGAAGAGGGGAAGGCCTAGGAAGTATGCACCAGATGGTTCAGCCACTGGGGCTCTCTCTCCTAAGCCTATATCCTCATCTGTGCCGTCTCCGTTGATCGACTTCTCGGCTGAGAAAAGAGGGAAGGTCCGGCCACCAGCTTCAGTTGCCAAGCAGTATCAGCCAAGAATGGAGACAGACAGCTTGGGTAATGATAATTCTGCACTTTGTTTTCACTTTTTTCTCTAATCATGCTTAAAAAGTTAATATCTTTTGCATGCATGTCTTTGGAAACGTGTTTCATGTGATCTGTTTTGTAATGGAGTAGTTGGTTTTGTTTGGTTGTGCCACATTTTTAGTGTGTTGGTGTTGAGAGAGTCAGGAGTGATGTTGGATTGTAGTCTTGTAGATGTGGGACCTGTAAATAGATGCTTCAACAAAGATCTTGATGTAATAGGTAGTTCTGAAGGTTGGATGAGGTTTTTGGTTGGTTATGGAAAGAGAGAATCTTAAACTTATGGCTGTTATTTGACAATTCTCACTTTTTTGGAACAATTAGTCCAACTTTGGAAGCTGTCTTCATGGATGACCGAGTATAGTCCATTGAAGACGGCTATTTTCTTGGATTACCTTAGTATAGTCTATTAAACACTTCAGTAATGGGAGTCCTGTACTTGCCTTCCTGAACTACAAAGGTTGCTATTTACCATGTTAAGTATTCCTATATAGCTTGATTTTGTTGGGATGACACTTCCCGTGCCACAGCCTTTTTCTAATTCCTTGGAACAATATGTTCTTTTTTTCTGATCTAGTTACCTTGGCCGTAACCTGTCCCGGAAAGTTACAGGGAAGTTTTGGGCTTCACATTTCCTCCCTTATTCCATTTGGTGGCTTTAGCTATTATTCTGAAGCTTTATGATAGTGAAGTCATCCAATTGCTAATCATAATTGATCAATGTTCCTCCTGTTGCAAAGTAAATACATTCAAAAGTCTGGTTGACAAGGTAATTGTTATCAGTGATAAGATTTTAGTACCATAGGCAAATATTCTTGAAATTTATAAAGTGCAAAATGATGCGTAAAACCTATGATGACAATGAACAATTCTTCTAGTCCTGTTTAAGAGTTCTGTCTGAATTAATTGCTGATTATAAAGGTGTCTATACCTAATTATATGTCCTTGACATACAGTTCCTGCAGGTGAATGGGTTTCATGCTCTGTAGGTGCAAATTTTACACCCCACATTATCACTGTCAATGCTGGAGAGGTAATAGGGAAATGAATAAGTTATTGGATTTGGTCAAACTATGTCAAATTGCATTCAATGGATAAAACAATTTCCATATTTGCTCAGTCATGGGATGAAATTTGTAAGAAGCAGAGATAATTTCGATCTTAAGTGGAGTAATTACAAGTCGCACTTCATACCTTTGATACTTCTATATGTCATTGTTTTAGGATGTCACTATGAAGGTCATATCGTTCTCTCAACAAGGGCCGCGAGCAATATGTATTCTCTCTGCTAATGGTGTAATTTCAAGTGTCACACTTCGTCAACCTGATTCTTCTGGTGGAACATTGACATATGAGGTGCTGCAACAAAACACTTCTCAGTTTTCATCATCTTCTGGACTCATTTTGTTCAATGGAATGTTTAGAAATCCTTTCTTTTCTGCACTTATGTAGTTAATGATATTATTATCCTATGTTGAGTTTTTTTTTTTTTTTTTCCTCTTCGAGGGAGGCAAAAGCTGTGTTTAACAACGAACCATCCTAGGGGATGTCTCTTCCCTTTTGTCACTCTCTCTTTATGATAGAATACAGCCAGGAGGCTGCTGTAACGTATCTTTTCCCACCGATTTGCTTAGTGCAAAGTTTGCCAAACAGTCTGCACATTTATTGGCTTCACGATAAATATGTTGTATCTTAAATCCCTCATGATTCGCCAACATGTTACGACAACACTCCACGATGGGTCTGACAGGGCTATTAGCCGGGCTCCCTTTACTCATGAAGTTAACAACCAGCTGCGAATCAGATTCAATGCATAGAGAGTTAATTCCAAGTTCCTCAGCTTGCTTCAGGCCTTCATATAAAGCAATCAATTCTGCAACATTATTAGATGCAATCCCAAGATTTACCACATAACCTGCAACCCAGCTGCCCTCTTTATTTCGAAAGATCCCTCCAACTCCAGCCAAACCCGGGTTCCCTTTAGAACAACCATGTTGAGTTCTTTTTCCCATATCATATATATGCAGGAACTAACTAGTCCTTTTATTTTTGCCAAATGTAGTTAAATTGTTGAACCAAATATTTGTAGGACTCTAGGCTATACTAATCTCTAAAAGGCCTTGTAGTTGTGAGCGTCGTTGCTTCCTATTTCTTTTGGAATAGCTGTATTTGGTGAAAACTCAGTCGATAGGGCATTGAACTAGGGTCATCTCATTATCTGATATCTTAAGGAAAGTTTCGTCTATGGAAAGAAAAACTGCAGTATGCTTTTTCTTTCATCATTCCAGACTATTAATTGGGGACTCCTAATTGGGGCAACCATGACTGATACATCTATCTAGAACTTGTAAGGGCTGTCATTATTGTTTCATGGGGTAGAAATAGTGAGCATGGCTGTTGCATTCTGATCAGATACCATCTCAGAAGGTAGAGACTAGACAACTTGTTTATTTACTATAGTATATACATAATAGTGGAACCAACATCCAGAAATGTGTTATATTCAAGATTTCTTGCACTTTTTAAGTTTGTTTTCTTTAGATAACTTTCTTTCTTGTTGTCACCCCTCTTACTTGAACCATGCAAGGTTTATTAGCACCTTTTAAGTCCATATTGTCTAGATTCTTTACTTTTTGTTGCCCCTTTTACTAGAACCATGTCTATTGTCTGTGAATGGCTTAGCGGTCAGTATAGTTTCTGTCATCTATCAGCTACTGGTGTTTCAATAATTGGGTCGTCAAATGAAATGAAAAGGGACACTTGTATTGGCAAGAGCTAGACCGGAAAAGAAAAAAGAAAGAATTGGCAAGATAAGCAAAATTTTTTAGGGTTAGTTACCAAACTTCTTGTGTGGTAGTAGTTGATGATATTTTGGCTATATAAAGAATTTCTGTTTTAGTGGAACACATATGTAACCCCTTGCCCCTTGGGACTTCTCCAGGGTCGTTTTGAGATACTGTCATTAACTGGATCATTTATGCCTTCCGAGACTGGTGGAATTAGGAACAGATCAGGTGGTATGAGTGTTTCTTTAGCAAGCCCAGATGGACGTGTTGTTGGGGGTGGAGTTGCTGGATCATTGGTAGCAGCTAGTCCTGTGCAGGTATTGCATAGTTCCTCTTTAATCCCCTGTAATTGTTCTTTCATTTTGCAGATTATAACGTACTCTTCTGAGAACCTACAGAGAAGTTTTTCTAAAGATGATCATGTTTAATTCTTTCTTGCTGAGGCATGACCAACTGTTGCTGATAATTCTTCCCTTGTTTATATGTATTAGATTGTTGTGGGCAGTTTCTTAGCAGGGAACCAACTTGAGCAAAAGACCAAGAAACATAAGTCTGACTCAATAACTGTCACGCACGCTTCAGCTCTCCCTATTTCTAGTCCAGACATGGATGACCCTCATCGGAGTTCCACAAATTGGTCTTCATTGCCCCCAGATTCAAGGAATAGGCCGACTGACATCAATATAACTCTGCCTGGGCAGTAAGCCTCAAAGACTGGTACTAAGGCTTACTACTGACTGCATTTTCACCGTACTTCAGTTAATGAATCTTACTTATACCTTAGTATCGGGTTGTTCATCTGTAATCCTACTATCGGCATGTTTATTTCCAGTGAGTCTTGTGTAGTAATTTTACTAGGTAGGCGCTTTAGATCAGCTTCATGCTCTGCCTTTTATGTTTTAGAATATTTAGATTTGTAATTAATGGATGAAGTTCACTCCATCTAAATTGATGCTGCATGGTCTATATGAATTCTAGTTCCCATTTGACCCATGAAAAAGATTAGAAATTATTCTGGTTTCCGTTGAGCATCCTGATGTTCTACTGTCGACTTTGCTTCACGATGTTTTATGCTGAGTCTTAAACAACTCTCGACAAGAATGTATGTTGTCGTTAAATTTATGTAACGGACCTCACCTAGTGGGGTAAGATTTGGTCTGATTTAGTTTGTGGCTTAGTCTTTATTCGTATTTGGAATGATCCACTGGATTTTCAAGCTGTCCCTTTTCATGCTCTTTAAACGCTAATGAGCTATGGGATGTTGGATGTCCCATGTCGGGCTTTTTAAATGGTAAATCAGCATCTCTCTGCTTTAGAGATTTGTGCAAGACAATCTGCTTTGCTGCTCATTTTGGAGCATCAGTAATCTCAGAAAAATGCAAGAGACAGCCATACGTGAAATATTTAACATCTAATGTTCGTTGAGCAATATTCATGATCCCTTTACGTGCTCCGGGACAAAAAATGATATATTCTATTAAAAAGAGCCATTTGCATAAATTGCTTTGAATGATTACATCAATCATCTGTCTTTCGAGGATCTAAGGTTAATGCTCTTATACCTACTAATTGATGCACTTGAGGTGTTTCCTCGGCTTCCCGAAAAAAGATATCATATGAAAGGCTCGGAAATTCTAAAATTAGGATTCATTTTTTATTGCAAATATATAATTGTAGTATACCATATTTAAAAGGATTGACATGACATAATTTTTCTATAGCATGATGGTGATCTTTGCATCGCCCACAACCAATGTCAATTCCGTAGAACGTTAGTTGAAAATGGGTACGAGCCAGGAAATTGTCAACTATGCATTTTCAACTTGAGAAGTTTCATGGAAATAGTTGAATAGTTATAAAAGACTACTAACAAGACTAATAATTAGATGATAACACTATGGATCCGAGTACTACATAACCTAAAGCGCCAAAGAAAACCATTGGACAGAAACAGTCGGACAAGATCAAGCGAGACAATGTTAAGAACCTAGTAAGGATGGAAATTTCCTGGGTTATACCTGGAAGCTAAAAATAATTCTATGACAGTAATTCTCAGTCGTTTTGGTAGACAACAATGGAATTGTTAGAGCCGATGTTCCTGGATTAGCAAATCTATAAGAGCAACAAACATCTCTACTTCCATGAACATAATATCTCTAAACTTTCTTCAACTACACATGAAAATTATCTTGGAAGAAGTCTCTCCCTCGATAATACTGTCTGTGGCACTCTTATTGGCATTTCTCCATTATTCTTATGAAGATCTCTACAAAGTTTCTTCTAACAGAATCTCTCTGTGTTTACAATCTTTAACATAATTGTGTATGGCATTCTTGTTAGAAGTGTTAGAGCATCAGCAGATGACTTTGATGAGTTTTCTCTTTTCGCTTATTCTGTCGACAAAGAGGAAAAGTAACCTGAAACAAGAGATGGTTCGGATGAAGATCAAACCAACCTCAGCAGCAGCAGCAGTGACAGCGACGTATATGGCTTTGATTCGGATGGTTACTATGAAGATTCTGATGATAGCAGTAATACTGATGATATTGACTGAGATGAAGATGAAATATATGATGATAATTTAAAGAGCAAAATTGAAGATTTCATAGCAAAGGTCGTTAGAGGGTGGAAGGAAGAACAGTTGGCAGAGAAGCTTAACAGCAAACTAGCACAGTGACAAGGGTTTATTTTAAATCTCTATGGCTATGATATACTTCTCCGAACCACATCATTACAACTTTTCTTTTTCTTTTTGGTATTATTTTTTCTCTTTCTAAAACTTCCTAATTTAAACTTTCTAATCTAAAACCTCCTATCCTAACTCAAATTTTGTGATCTAAAGCCTCCTAGTTTTTCTCTAGGGAGATATTAGTCCAAAAGGGCTTCTCTATAGACTTGGCTACTTTTAGGGGCAGCATCTTGTATTGCATCACAGCTGGCTAAATAAAAGACAGAGAGCAAGAGATATAACCCCGAAATATAGGGGTACTTTTATCAAAGCGAGCTTCTGGTGAAGAAAGGAACTTTCAACAATATACAAGATAAACACACAAACACTAATTTTGAAAAGGTGATCATAACAAACATAAGGACCAATTCTGGATAGATAACTCATTGATATTGAGAACAACTGAATTCCAGCATTTTTAGTTGGTATAATAGCAATCTGCCATTTTCTTCACAAGCAATAGCTAGACTAACCAAGACCTTCTGTAGAATCCTTCCTTGGTGCATCTGGCTTAATGCGGGGAGGCCTAATTAACCATATTCAAGAGCTTCCTGAGCAGTGAAGCGCTTCAACCGACTTAAGTCTTTGTGAATCTGCATATTTGAATTCAAGATATACTACTAATTAACTGAAAGATGTGATGAATTAAGGTTAGTATCATGGTGATGAAAGGACCAAAATCACTAGAATTCCTGACCACATTCTTGTTCCCGTATTTTCATAACTTTCAAACAGTCAAAAATGAGAGATTATTATTCTCGCTTTCTAATGCTATTCTTTAAAATTATTAGTCATGCTAAATCAACTGCTAATGTTAAACATAGATAAAAAGGAACTAGTGATATATACCTTATCAACTGGTTGGCCAGTCTTGTCAGCCAACTCCTTGAAAAGGTAGTCTCTGATTCTAAGAAGCTCATCCGCTTCATTGCGAATGTCGTCAGCCTATCAAACAATGCTCTGTCATAATCACACTTGATGAAGAGATCTAATACAATATCTTGGAGATAATGATATAGAGTCAAACCTGACCACGAGCAGCCCCAGCTGGCGACTGTAATGCGATTCTTGAAAGTGGCATTGCAAACCGATTACCCTTCATAACGTTCAAAATGTCAAAAGAGCAACAAGAGAGCACGCAATCTTACTTCTGTTGCCATATTTAGTCTGACATCTATGATTTAGAGAATGTTACATGGGCAAAGGAGAGAATGACAAAAAAGAGCAGTCTCTTAAAGTTGAAAGTGTCCTAACACATTACTGATACTATGCAATCCTATTAGAAGTCTGTCTAATTCTAGCTTGCATACTTAGATTTTCACTAGGCATGGTCCTTTTCCTCCGTATGTGGTATGGCACTACAAAAGATATGCAGGCAGGTACTGTATCGGTATATCAAACTCAAAGAGCTAGTGGACCAGAATTTGTTTTATGATTGTCCTTGAGAAATTCCTACCCTCAACTACGGCTTCAGGTTTATGATATGAAAATGCTACCTTTTCTCCAGCAGCAAGAAGAAAGCCTGCCAGGTTATAGGCATAGCCTACACAATGGGTAGCAACAGGACTCTTTAAACTTTGTGTCATAAATAGCCATACTTGGAGTTAGCTGCAAAAAGGATCATGACACGGTAAACAAGCAGCAATAAAATAAAAACTTAGAAGAAGAAAATAGAAGAATAACCTTCTGCTTGAGCTAATTAATACAATAACTCACATCACCACCAGGGCCATTAATGTACATGTATAGCTTCCTTGAATCATCAATACTATCAAGATAGAGCATTGTTGCCAGTATCTGGTTGCTAAATTCTTCATCTATATTTTGCCCAATGAAGATAACACGCTCTCGATACTGCAATTAGAAATTTACTGAATTTATTTTCGAAAAGAGTATTAGAAAAAATTAAAAGAGAAGCATCTGTGGGCATGCACACTCAAACACACAAACAAGAAACGTTTTTAAAGGGTCATTAGTCTGCATATAGATATTAATATTGGAATGGAAGGATGACAGAATCTACCGTTCACTGAGATTCACAAAAAAAAATTGATAGACAACAAAGTTTGGCAGGCTTCCCCTAAATAATTATGGCTAGCCAGAACCATACAATCCAGACAGGTAGAGTCAAAGGCAATGTCATGATAACAAAATCAGAGGATACATTACCCTATTCTCTCATCATATCAGTTCTCTAGGCTAGCTGTAAAAGGAGGATGCACTGACTTACAAGAGCATTCCACAAGTCAACCCACTGCCAAGTGCCTTCGGTAGGATTTCTATATGGCACTCTTGGCGTCCCAATTGGCATCATTGAGATACGTGCTCTTGCTCTTGCGGGTTTACGGTCTCAAGTTCTGCATATGGAAAGGTAAGTGAACAAAAATACTTGAGCAATCTCTAAAAAAACTTTCAAGCCTAAGCTAACCTTCCAAGATAAACAAAACTGCACAAGTAAAGGTCACACTTCTGCAAAATGAAAGGTACTTCAATGCTATTCTTCAGGCAGCTTTACAAATGAAGATAGATTAAGGAGAGGAGACATGACTAGTTTCAGAGGCCAACGCTGGCCTTGCATGCAAATATATGAAAAAGGACAGCGTGAAAGATTCATTCAACAGTAAAGGCAACCAGCTTAAGGGTGTGTTTGGATTGAGGGGGAGGAAGTTTAATAAAAGAGAGGAAGGGAGAGTATTATAAAGAAAATGAGTTGAGGGATCAAATCATGTTTGGATTGTATAATTTTATAAAGGATGATGAGTGTTCTTTGTTTGGATTAGAAGGAAAATGGAGGGGAGGAAATTTTTTTTTTGTATAAAATGACTTTTATAGCCTTTTTTTAAATTATATAAACTTCATATAGTTGGCTTTAATGTAATTTATATAATGATGAAGGGTAATATAGTCTTCATATAAAATAAAATTTTTCTCTCCTCTCATTTTACTCCAAATTGGAGGGATGATATTTAAAGGTAATGGAGGGGCCAACACTCTTCCTTCTCTACCCTCACCACCCATCAACTTCCAAACCAAACAGCTGAAAGGACCATTACCTCCCCTCCATTACCACTCCTTTCCTCCCATTTCCCCCAATCCAAACACACTGTAAGGGTTAAGTACTGAGAGAACGGCAAACTTGGTAAATAAACAGAGAACCCAAAAGAAATAAAGGAAAGGAAAACAGAGAGGACATATCAGGTGTCCCTGATAACCATTAATTAAAAATGGTAACAAAATATGGTGCCTGGTTGGCCAAACATTTTCTTCAATATTGCTCAACTCTTTTCTGCTTCTCCATTTCATTGATAGGGGCAAAGGGAGTGGAACTGTGGAAGCAGCAATCTTTTTTTCTTGTCGGGTTGGAAGCAGCAATCTGTCACGTCCCAACCCGGTCTATAAAGGTTAGACTACAGTGTGATCTAAACATTCAAGTCATATCACGTACTTAATCGTTCAAGAGGGTTTAACACTTAACGTTTTAGCCTAACTCCACAAATTCTACAGAAAACCGGCAGCATAACGACTGTAATTGGGCTCTTTAGTTTGACATAATTCTCTAAACGCTTCAAAATTTCTAATCTCAATTTCATTTCCAACTACGATTACTATTTACCATCAATTGAAATGCCTACTAGTTATCTCGAAGTCTCGTTTGATTAATAACCTAGCATGATACTATGTCTCGTTGTTTGTTAAACCTCGTTACAAAAGTACCTGTTGACCTTAACTTAACAATGAGTACCTGCTTAAGATTGGATAGGTTCATTTTACTTAATCCTTACCTGATACTTCATAATCCTATGATAGGTACTACCCAATAACGATAGCAAAGACGACCATAGTAGTGTCTATCTAGTTATTATCAGTACAAGCCAAAATTAGACCCCAAATTACAATGGGGATCGTTTACAATACGACAACAAGCAAAATAAGAAATAGTCTTTAAGCAACATATTGTTCACGAAATGGCCATAGTCAAGCAAGGCACATAGGACAAGCAATCATTCCAAGGAATCATCATTAGGCACGTCATCCTCGGGTACCTGTTCCTGGTCTTCTTCACCTGAGATGATAAAAGAGGGTGAGTCCTTATGAACTCAGCAAGGGGGAAACGAGAAATAAGTTTTGAAACTCATTTTTCGGTTCAACTTATGAAAACCCTTTTGCAAGCATGACATGTATCACAAGCAAGTACATAATGTAATATAATAGTAAAAGAACGCAATTACCCATCTTTCCTCTCCGAGGTCCTCTAGGAACCAAGCGAGAGTACTTATACACATAGTGAAAAGGATACGGTGAGCCTTTGCTCTTAGTTCAATTCTAGAATCAGGTGTTGCGGCCGACTTCAATTCATCCATTTATCATGCCAAATGGGTGTACCATAGGTGAGAAACTGAAAAGGAGCCAAGCTATTTGGAATCTCGGATCTCAGTCCTTGAATAAATCTATGGATCTTTTTCTCAGTAGTCTATACCATTTCAGGAGCATACTGGGACAGTTGATTCAATCGGGTTTCGTACTGTGCAACCGTCAAATCCCCTTGTTTGAAGGTCACGAACTCATTCCTTTGAAGTCTCCCTTTACTTCCAAGAACTCTTCCAATCATTCTAAAAGAGGTAGCCCCACGATATGACATGTATTTATATATATACGATTATGTTACACGAGATGCAAATGTGTACTTATATAATCATACCACATAAGAGCAACTATATCTTAATGCATAGGATTGTACAATAAAACATTAACAGCTAGTGTGCAGCCTAGCATACAAGAAACCATTGTAACATAATAAACACTTAAAGCATACGGTGCACTTGAATTACATAGACATGTTGAGCAAGTAAAACATATTGTTCACATTGGTTCATAAAAGCACATAATATTCAATGCTCAAAGCAATTAAAGCACATTAGCACACATTAACACATATAAACAAGACATCAAAATTACCTTAGGGCTTCTACCTACGGTCCGAGAGTTGAACCCGACTAATTCCTAGTTACCAAACTAAGCTCTGATACCATTTCACTAAGGTGTCACGCCCCAACCAGGCCTATAAAGGTTAGACTAGGGTGTGATCTAAACATTCAAGTCATATCACGTACTTAATCGTTCAAGAGGGTTTAACACTTAACGTTTTAGCCTAACTCCACGAATTCTTCGAAAAATCGGCAACATAACAACTGTAATTAGGCTCCTTAGTTTGACCTAGTTCTCTAAATGCCTCAGAATTTCCAATCTCAATTTCATTTGCAACTAAGATTACTATTTTACCATCAATTGAAACGCCTACTTGTTATCTCGAAGTCTCGTTTGATTAATAACCTAGCATAATACTATGTCTCGTTTATTTGTTAATCCTCATTACAAAAGTACATGTTGGCCTTAGCTTAACAATGAGTACCTGCTTAAGATTGGATAGGTTCATTTTACTTAGTCCTTACCTAATACTTCATAATCCTATGATAGATACTAGCCAATAACGATAGCAAAAACGACCATAGTAGTGTCTATCTAGTTATTATCAGTACAAGGCAAAATTAAACCCCAAATTACAACAGAGATCGTTTACAATACGACAACAAGCAAAATAAGAAATAGTCTTCAAGCAACATATTGTTCACGAAATGGTCATAGTCAAGCAAGGCACATAAAACAAGCAATCATTCCAAGAAATCATCATTAGGCACGTCGTCCTCGGGTACCTGTTCCTGGTCTTCTTCACCTGAGATGATAAAAGAGGGTGAGTCCTTATGAACTCAGCGAGGGGGGAACGAGAAATAAGTTTTGAAACTCATTTTCCGTTTCAACTTATGAAAACCCTTTTTGCAAGCATGACATGTATCACAAGTAAGTACATAATGTAATGTAATAGTAAAAGAACTCAATTACCCGTCTTTCCTCCCCGAGGTCCTCTAGGAACTAAGCGAGAGTACTTATACACATAGCGAAAAGGATATGGGGGGCTTTTGCTCTGAGGTCATTTCCAGTATCAGTTGTTGCGGCCGACTTCAATTCATCCATTTATCACGCCAAATGGGTGTACTCCGGATGTATTCCGAAATCCTACAACCCAACTCTCCGAGGAAGTCTGGCCCTCAAGCGACAGAGGGAGTTGGATACTGGTGGTCACGGTTGCACCCGCAAGCCCGATACAGCTCGGTGTACGTGAACGCTACCACGCCAGAATGAAAGGTTGCAACCTTGTATGCAATGCACGTTTATGAAATTTAATATATCACATCAGGAGGACAACAAAGTAGGTTGCCTCCGAGCAGTCATAAGATTGCACATTGACAAGTAAACAAGCGAGGCATGATAAAACAAGTAATTTCACTTGAAAGGCACATGAAGTTATATGAACATTAAACGGGCAGTCATGTAACGCATGTAAATCAAGTCATATAACTTATTTCAAAATTCACGTAATCAAATAATCAGATTATTCAACCTGCAACGATAATCTACATGGGTTCGGGTGCAAAAAAACCTACTTGTCAACATGTAATCATCAAGATCGCATTTAGGGCTACAATGGCAACTACGGGTAGCCTACTAAACGTATAATTAAGCACGATATTCATAGGATCAACATTTAGTGAATTTACCTAGTCACTAGAGTTTCCATTTCGTGTTTACCCGTGTGATTGAGCCCCAAGTCAACTCAAAATCAATCTCAAGCATGCATCGATTAGTTCAATCATCCTCAAGTATTCAAAACAGTCCACACAACATACCAATGCCACAATCCCAAGCATTTAATTCAACAAGAGAAGTTACAACAATTTTTCTAAGCACATCACTAAGTAAAACCCTCACTGCAATGGGCTGTATTCTCACAATCATTAAGACAAGAAAACAATCTCCAATTCCATTGAATAAGATGTCAAATTAAATCTTAAGAAATGAACTAAATTCAGAAACAAACCTTGCATCATTTGGAGTTCGGGTTCAATAGTTATAGCCAAAACAGTGGGATTGCACAAAACTGTCTAGATTTGCACACATTTCAATACGTGTCGTTTTTTGAGGTCCTTAGGGTCATATTTAGCTTTAGTCCATTTCTGACAAAAATTTCCAGAACTGAAAAACCTAGCAGCACACCAAATTTCATAAATTTTAGATATCATTTACTAAGTCAAAACTGGTTCGTTATACAAGGTCAGTGAATCTGCCAAAACCTGCTTCATTTTTCCAGATTTTCCAAATTTGGACACATTTTAATGATTTGCTATTTTGAGGACCTTAGAGTCAAAATTAGCTTTGGCTTATTTCTGGGAAAAATTTTCAGAACTGGAAAAACGAGTTACCTACCAATTTTCACGCATTTTCAACATCATTTTCCTAGACAACATCATCTCGCACCAACAAGACAGAAAGCTGTCACAAACCCGATTTCATCTATCATCACCTTCTAGCCCAAAATCTTGCCATGCATGGCTATAAAAGCTTATAAACACACATATATCTCAAGTACAGAAGCAAAGACAAACATTTAAGAGCATGCATGTGGTTTTTTGAAGGATTTTCAAGAAGTTTTAGCCCTCACCTTAGCAAAACAACAAGAAGATGCACATGATTTTGATGAAGCACAAGGTTGACTCTTTTCCTTGCTTAGCCGAGACACCACTCGATTTCTCTTTAGTTTCCTAGCTTAGTAACCAAGTTCTTAGTAGGTGCATGTGGTTAGAACAAGAAGAAAAGAAATAGAAGCTAGCAAACTCACCTAACCCGAAATAGAAGTTCAATAAGCTTGCATGTGAGCTTTCTTGCAACTTAGCTTGCTTAGTCGAGCTTCTTAGCTTCTAGCTTGCCTTGATGAACCATGGAATGATGAAGATGAGCAATGGAATGTATGAACTAAGCCAAGGCCTAGAGAGAGAGAAGAATGAGAGGGAGAGAGAGAAATGTGAGGAAATGAGAGAAATGAAGAAAAAAATGAAGGCTTTTGCAAATGTTGATGCATATGTCGGCCTTGAGCTTTGCAATTCAGATTTTTGTGTCTTCAAGAAGCATTTTGAAATTCATAGCATGGGCAAGGAGCTTATGTCGAGATTGGTGGGGCTTTGGGGAGGGTTTTGAGCTAGTTTTTTGTGCATTTGTGTCATAGAATTGTCATAGATTATCTAGGAATTAAATTGAATTAAGCAAAGCAATCACAAAGCCCAACAAGTGGTCGGCCAAGGCATGTAGAAATCTGATTTTTTTTGTCATCTTTTGGGCATTAATTAATTGTGTGTTGAAAGTGCAAAAGAATAAGGAATAAAGAATAAGGAATGTCTAGCTTTTTGTGAGATTTTGTCTTTTGAATTAGTAATTTAATATTAGTTAGTGGGATTTGTAGGATTAATATTGATCTAGTGCTTCGTGTAAGATGCTTTCTTATTTTCCTAGGTCTAGGGCACGCTTTCCTAGGTCTAGGGCACGCACTACGAGGTAGGACACGAACTACGAGACGAATGCCCTTTTCTAAGTAAATGCACGCAACCCTAAATGAATGCACGTAATTCAATGCAAGACACACAAAAAGAAACACAATTCTTAAACATAAGTCAAGGCACGCAAATCTAGGTTAAGGCACATGAAATGAGATATCACACGTGAATCGATGTCGGGTCTCACACAATCAATCTCAAGTTCTCAACATCAATCTGTACTAGGACTTTTCACGATAGTTCCACCAGTATATCACAAAAATTTAGCATATATTGCTTTCATCACTCACATAAACGTTTGTCATCTAAATGGCTAAAAATAGAGTCTCTCTATTGTAACAGCATTATACACCATTATGGACTACTATATAAATTGCATTGAAAATGTGTATAAATTACACATATGGAATGCATAGAGATCATACACAGAGAAAGGTACAGCCTAGTATGCGTAGCGCCTGCTATGCGCCAAGTGCTGGCCATGTAAAACAACGCATACATAATGCGCGTACATTACTCAGCTGTAATGTATTCTGGGTTCGCACTGTTAACCAAAGGCAATACATCACCATTCATATTAAAGCTGTTTAAATTAACGGTGTCCCAATTTTCACCTCAAAAACTAAATCTCGTTTTGATAACATAATTGGTCAAAAATGGAAACCCAGAAACCAATATACATGAAATTACCTGGATTCAATGCTCTTGTAAACTTTATTGTGAAATTCAACATTAATGTTAGGTTTCACAATTCCAAAAGAATCTGTCACCAAAAAATAACAAAAAAAACTAAAAAACTATACTTTTAGTAGCTAAAGATAAGCCAAGCAAAAAGGAAGAAAATTTTAAAATAAATATGACAGAGTTGATAGCTAAAGCGACAGACTTGGAGATTGAACTCTTAACCCAACAAAAACTTTGTTACTGCAGCTGCAAAAAAGTGAAGATGTTCACATTTAAAATGAAAAAAAAAAGTTAAAAAAAAACTTTAACTATATATAAAGTAAAGTGAAGATACAAGAAGAAGGAACCTTAGAGAAGAAGTGCTTGGAAGCAGAGACACTGTCATTGTCGGATGACGAGACAGAGAGAGCTGTTTTCTTGTATTTTATTAACATACTTGTTAGATTTTTGGTTAAATCCACTTTGTAACCATATTATTTGCATAAAGTAACATTTATTACCCTTTACCTTTAAAAAAACCCACTTAGTAACCTTTGACTTTGGTCAATTTTAATAGAATTAGATTTCTGTTAATAACAATAGCACAATTACTTAATTACCCTTGTGAATTTTTTGTAAAGACAAATTAACCCCTTAACAAGAAAATCATAAACCAACCCGTTGCCCCACTCCACGGCTGACCACTACCCCAAACCCTAGATTTGTGCCCCGAATTCCCCCGTCATCCCTTACAACACTAACCCCCAACCCCCAACCCCCTTACAACGCTGAGCCCTACCCTAAAACCTAAATCTACTACAGTGGCACCTGTAAAACCACCAAACCCCTCAATATAATAGCCTCGTTGTAGGGTGTACCAAGAATTATAATAGTCACAAGTCACATTTTGCAGTTTCATTTGTGCTGCAAATGTACCTGCATCACCACATATATCTAATGCAAGCCTAAGAACACCCTTTGCTCATATAGGCAGCAACAAAAGTTGAGTTATAGGCAAGTCAAGATCTGATTTGTAATGTAAAAATCTCATATTTTTGAATTTGAAGTCAAATCCCATCTCATGCTTCAACTTTGCTAAATAGTGTAATGGCTCCATTAAACAGTATTTTCAAGTAAGAGAGCAAAAAGATATGTGGACAGTTAGCTGTTAGTGGTGGTGGTTGTTGTTCTTGAAAAGCAGTGGCGGCGAGGGAGGAGGTGGCAACCACGGAGGATGAGGAACTGTGCGTGTGTGTTTAGTGTTTGGCATCGATGACCGATGCATGCATTTATGATCGTGTGTGAAGGGGGTATGATGATTTTTTTTTTTTTTTTTTTGTCGAAGTGGGTTGATGATGAAGAAGGGGTGTTGTCAGCGGTGGTATTTTTGTCCAAAGAATATCAGCAGTAATGAATTCCGTTAATTGTTAACATAATGTTGACATAAGGGTTATTAAGTGGGTTTTTTTAAAGGTGAGTTTGCATAGGGTTACAAAGTGGATTTAACCCTAAATTTTTAGATATTGATAATAATTTGTTTTCAGGGTCTTTGGACTTGGGCTGCCAAATCTTGGATCATTTTTCATGGATCGATATTTGTCACGAGTTTCCAAGATGGTCATTTAATTTAAATATATAAATATGTCCCGATTAAAAAATATTAGAACAATATTACTTTTTTACCTCCTCAAAATTTAAATATTTGTCACGATTAAAAAATTAAACTTGCAAGTAATATTAATGTCATTAATTTAAATATTATGTTTAAAACGCTTAAATAATTAATTTTATTATTATTTTAAACTCATAACATTAATTTATAAATTGTACGTAAATTACACTCGTATGAGAAGGGTAGGCAATGGATTTAATCTCACAGGCCTTTGGTTCGTAATCGTAGGATTTGTCACCAAACTGTTTCTTTAAAGCTAGTCAAGCACGGTTAGATAAATTTATAATGCATAATAAGTATTGAAGAGAATTATTCACTTGAGTTTATACACACGATAAGCTTTGTATTAGATTGTTTTGCTAATGAAAAAGTGATACTGAAGTTCGTTGAGAAGTGAAGTCAAACTTGAACAATTTCCTCTTTTTATTACGTTCTTCTTTTCAGTACACTGGAAACAAAAACCGTAATTACCAAAAAAGTTATCCTCTGTGGCCTGGTACCGAAGGCATATTGAAATTTCATGGTGAAATATGAACTTAAGACCAATCAAGATGATGAAAACCTGTAGTTACACAAAGATGAACAAGATCAAATTGCAATTAGAAAATAATGAGCCAAGAATCAACATCATATCGATAATCAACGCTATGCTTGTGAAGCTACTTCTAAACCCTGAACAATCCATAGAGGTTACAAGTGAAAACCGCAACTCAAACAAGCCAGTGATGATCATATCACAACGGTATTATCAATTCATCATCATTAGATTTTTCTCGTATAACATTATGAGAGAATCCAATTCCTTAGCAGCAACCATGGCAATAACTAAACCATTAATGACTGCTCATCTGCTTCCAATGTACTATAAATCATCCTGCACCAGATACAACGAGTATAAATGTAACAGTATCCTTTTAGAGGCTTCAGAAAGCAGCACCAATTGTCAAACTCGAAGGGGTTTTGCTTACCAGAATAAGGAGACGAAAATGAGTAGTATGATATAGCCGAGTTTGAAAAGTCGTTGCTTTTTTTCCCAATTCAGCAAGTTAAAAATCTCTGTTACGTCTATGAGATGCTGCTTCCGCGTGTACCTAATCCAAGCAAAGCGCAATTCAACTTAAGTGGTCGAGAAAAGACGAAAGAAAGAAAAAAGCTGGCAACACACCAACATGGTAGTTACATTTTGATCGAGAACAGCCTTACTAATCCAGCAGATCATAACCACTTGAACACATTGTAACTACTGGAAAAAGCTGGCAATTAATGCATGCTTTCAGATGATATCTCAAATACATGACTTAAGAGGAGGATAGAGTAAGCTGCCAGTTCCCAAACTAGAGGTCCATCCATAACAGGATCTCTCAGTTTATATCATTTAATTAGCAGAAGAAAGGGAAAAGAATCCAACGTTAGGAAAGACAAATTCGACAAAAGATCCATATTACATAACATGCTAGTGAGAAAATGGCCAATAAAAGTGTCACCTCAAAGGATCTCGTATAAGAATATCAGAAGTCAACTTTATGTATTCAATTACTCAAGAACCAACCCTTTATGTATTGTTCTAATCAGAAAGTTCACAAGCCCAAAAATCCCTTTCCCCCAAACTAGCAGACGATGTTTGCCCCTTACAATAAAATTAAGACTCCAGAAAGTTTAACATATAGATATATCTACATCAGCATAGGTTTTCTATATGGCTGCACATATATACATCAGCGTAGCTTTTATATATGGCTGCAGATATAGAAACAGTTCAATGCAGATGAATCGAATCAAAACCTCAAAAAGACAAGTATAATAATGTATGGAAGGAGAAGGTTAGAAGTAAAGATGTATTTTAAGCCATTAGTGTAGCCACTCATTCAAACGACAGATGTACAGCAAAAGATATACATATACACTCACATGCAGAGAGTGAACCTCAAAGACATTCATAACAATATGAATGAAAAAATTGTTGTTGGAGTCATTGCACATTACACACAAAAAGAAACTAGTAAGTGAAGACAGCCCCTGAACTCTTCATCCTGTAAATCTCCTAACTGAAACATGTAGATGTACTGCCAAATACCATTACCCTTTAGAATATAAATAAAAGGAAATTAGCATCTTATGATGTCCATTTCATACAAAGATGAATCGAGCATTGATCATCTGATGATATGCGTTATTCATAAGCAATAAACTGATGACATGTAGAGTTTCAGCCAAGCAATATTATAACTTGCAAGTAGGCACATAGTCAAGAAGAGGTGCAGGCAAGGATCAGTAAATTCCAAACTAGCAATGGACGGAAGTGATTAGGTCAGAACTATAGCACAAAATACATGCATCGCATAGTGGAAGAAAAAGGAAAGAGAAACCTGGCATTCATATTAATGACTGAAGCAACAATTTAAAAGGACAAAAATCAAATTTTATTTATTTGGTTGACATTAATCTTGCTTACAAGGCAACTATCAAGCACAATAGCATTGCACTAAGAATCTCAAAAGGCTGTACGATCTTTTCTTTAGAGTTTGAACAAAGTAATGCTTGCTACTTGCTAGTACTGAATGGGCTACATATGGATGCCATGACAATTGAAGCAAACATCATCTTTGCCGAAATTATGCAAAAGCTTGCATATGGACGGACAACTAACACATATCAATCAAACTCGCATGTAAGCCAGCAAAAGTGTGCTCATGCATACTTGCAAACAGCTACTAAATTAAATAAAAACCTGAAATTATTTGAAGTTAATGAAAACTTACAATCTCACATTGTAGTATAGATACTGAAGACTAAAAAGCCACATAACCCAATTGCCTGTAATTAGATAGAGGAAGCACAAAAGTGCTTGCGTGAAAAATTGGGGCAAAACAATTTTATTTATCCGCGATGCAGAATCATAAGGATTAATATAATCAAACTCTAGATCCGCCAGGCACATTAGCTGCAAGAATATTAAATAAAAAAATGTCAAAATTCAATCTTTGAGCACAATTATCAAAAAAATGCTTCCTTTATCACAAAGCTTCAATCTTTATCGCATATAATAAAAATGAAATGCTGCCTTTATAACAAAGCTTCAATCTCTATTACATGAAATAAAGATTAAAAAATGCTTCAGAACTTAATAAAGTTCAATCTTGAGCTTCAAATTCTTCAAAGAGTAATAAATATGACTAATTACTCAACTGGGTTGGGTAAATTTACATTAGTTTAGCTTTATTCTTAGCTAACTCAACACAATTGCAATAAAGACTCGATTTTTATTTTCATTACAATAATATACGTGAATAATAAATTAAAGTTAGTTCATCAATTAAACTAAAACCAGCAAAAAAACCCAGATTAAAAAAATTAATACAACAGCAGTTTATAGTGTCAATAACAAATTTGAGTGGAAAAAAATACGTCTTTGTCGAAATTACGACAAACAATTAATATATATATTAAATAAAAAATATGATATATAGTTGATGGAAATTGGGAAATTAGCTTACCTGGTAAACGACCATGATGAGGAGGCCAACGAGTGTGAAGAAGAATAACAGCCATGCCAATAAATCTCCCATCTTTTATTTTATTTTTTAATTTATAGAAATTATCTGTTGAAATTTTATTAAACGAATAAGAGGCGCAAGATAGCAAGCGAGAAATAATGAAGAACTTCAATCGACAAAAAGGATAGAGGGGAAGACTAATGATAGAGTGCGCCAGTAGAACTTCAATCGACAAAAAGGATAGAGGGGAAGACTGATGATAGAGTGCGCCAGTTGCGTATTGCGCCCCCAGGTTCTTCTTTTCAGCAGCGAATATAAAGTAAAGGGTCGTGATGACGGCAATATATATGACCGGAGTTTCGAACTTCAAAAAAGTAATCGATGAGGAAAAGTGAAAGAATTTATAGGGAAAGATATTATAAACTAGGGAAAATCGCTCAATTAGCTTGTTTTGATATTTTGGTATTAAATGTTCTAAATAAGATATTTTAATTTTAAATATTTTGTATAAAGGATACCGTTAATTTATTAAGTTATTTTTGTTAAATTTGTTTTATTAAAATTACGTAATTTGTACATTGCGTATAAAAAAATGAAGCATATAAAGTTAAATTGATCATTTAACTTACAAATTATTTAGCTTAAATTGGTCACTATGATATAAATAACCAATTTAAGCACTGGCGGAGCTATATTGGGGCCAGCAGAGGTTGCAGTCCCCACTGACCCATAAAAATCGTTAAAATTTTTATGTATTTTTTTAAAAAAAATTAGATATTTATACATTTTTAGTTAAAAAAAATTAATTAGCCCCCACTGAAAAATAAAAGTACTAGTATAATTCAAAAATTATGAATTTTAGCCCCACTGACCCATAAAAATGTTGAAATTTTTATGTATTTTTTGAAAAAAAATTAAATATATATGTATTTTTAGTTAAAAAAAATTAATTAGCCTCCACTGAAAAATAAAAGTACTTATACAATTCAAAAATTATAGATTTTAGTCCCTACTGGCCCATAAAAACGTTAAAATTTTATGTATTTTTTGAAAAAAATACTTGTATAGTTCAAAAATTATAAATTTTAGCCCCCACTGACAAAAATTCCTGGCTCCGCCCTTGAATTTAAGTATGTTTTTTTTTTATACTTGGTGTACGAATCACGTGACTTTAACGAAGTAAATTTAATATAAATGAACTAATGAACTAATGGTGTCTCTTATGTAAAACGTTTAGAAATAAAGTGTCTAATTTAAAATATTTAAAACCAAAATATCAAAATAAACAAACGTTTAAAATTAATTGAGTCATTTTCTCTATAAACTATGTGGTGTACCAAAATTGTCTAACTTGCTTTTGATTGTTTTATTTTATTTATAGTTCCCTTGCATTATAATTACTAGTAGTTTACTTAGCCAAAAAAAATGACTAGTAGTTTCCATACCGAACTCTAACTCTAAACTTGTGAGCTTGCACTTATGGACAACAATAATACTAGTGTAAAAACCTCAATTATGTAGTCATTTTCAACTAAATAATCGAGATATATAAATTGCGATATACTTCATTGGCTCTTTAACAATCAAAGTTTCTTTTTGTATTTTAGCCATCGTTAATGACCAAAATATAATGGTCAAGTCTTAATTCTCTTTTGAGCCAAAAAAAAAAAAAAGTCTTAATTCTCTTATTATAATATAATACATATATTGCATGTGACTTACAAAATGATATATATTAAACAATCAAAATCTATATAATCAAGTTCATACTTTGGAGATCTTTTAAGATATTATTCTCATATTAGTTGGGCAATTTTTTGGTATAATTATCGTTCCATTATGTATTTCATTTTTGTATTTACATTATAGTTATTATTATATTCTCTTGTTCTTTGCGCAATTTTACAAAAGTACACTTGTCTTGTTATCTATGTTTTAATTTTATATCGGTGGCTTCACGCTCATGTACATCGTAATTATGTGCATAATTCTAAGTTCAAATAGATTTAAATTTGTTTGATGAAAAAAAAGATTTAAATTTGGAACAATTGTGTAATTTGCATAATATTCCCCGAGAAAGAATACCAACTAGCGTAGTAAGATATCTCCTGTGAGCTTATGAATTGGATTCCCAGCATTTATGATTGCCTAATACATTCCCTTCGCAATTAGTCTATTTTATACATTTCCAATAAAAAAAACTTTCAGTTCAATACATCAGCGACCCTCTCCGGTTGTGACTATGAGGATGGGCCCCATATAATGTGAGATTCATTTCATGTAAAAAAATCGAACTGGACCGATAATGTATGGAAGAATTTATCTATTACAATTATATAGTTCTAAAATATTGAGTAATAATTAGGCTGACAGTGACCAGAAGCAGAAGCTTCATTTGATTGGCATGGCTTAATAACATCTAGCTATCTACACAATTACTTCAAGCCTAATACGAGAAATAAAAATACTTGGCTCTACAAATGAAGATTTGGTGGCCCCTGGGACAACATAAATAGAGTTTGGAGACTGTTGAGGTTATAGCAAGAAATCCATCAACTTAATCAATGGAATTGAAGATTGAACCACTCCTCCCTTCACTTCATCAGCTGCTGCATTACTAGATTTTGGGCATAAAAAGAAATTTCGTGACCCCAAATTCATCAATTTTTCATCCTTTTTCAAGCCTGCACCAAAACAAAATCAAAATGCTAGAAACATGCAGGGACTATTCGCATAAGCAAATCCAACCACATCTTTCTCTTCAAAAATAAGATATGAATCACGGTTAATTTCGACCTCCATTGTATTAAAAAAGAAAAAATTGTATAAAATATATATTTTGAATAAAATGAGACCTTTAAAGTGTTAAAGTGTATTTAAAAGAGTTATACATATACAAAGATACTCTCTCATTTTTCTATTGCCTGTTGAACTTAAAATAACTTAATTTAGTTTATGCTATATTGTTGGAAAAAAATCAGCATTTTTTCATTCGTCTGATTATTCTTAAAAACAAAATGAGAAACAACAAATATGGTCACAAGATATGAAGCTCTTTTTATTTATTTATTTATTTTCATAATCTCGACAACATGAAAAAAAAAAAAAAAAAAAAGGTCTTCTTGTAGTATTTCTTGTCTGAAAAAAAAAAGAATAATTTCACGCAGGAAAATATGGAAATTAAACAAAGTTTGGGGGGTCCATATGTAATACCAGAACAAGGAAACCATAAAGGCACAATGAATCAAAAGAGGGACAACTTACTCTGTAGACTAAACTGCGAGTAATGAAGCTCGAAGCACCTCGGATCAGCACAAGCTAACAACGGCCTTCGTTTCTCCTTCACGTAAACATCTATCGCCGCCTTAATCAAATCCCCCACGGTGTTTTCCGGCAACATCACCACCTGCACCGGCCCTAAACTATTCTGTATATTCACATTTAACAACAACTTTGTCAGCTTCTTCTGTTGCTTTTGTTCATTACAGCCACTCATCAACTTCAGCTTCCTTGGCACATCCAACAGCCCACCACGTGTCCGCACCAGCTCTTGCTTTGTGTGCATGTCAAGACTCTTATGTGCACCTCGTCGTCCATGTCTCGTCATTGTAATATTGTGGCGTTTCGATGGATCTGGAAATGGAGAGTTCATTTTTGAAGGGTTTAGGAATTGCATGGTGAGAAATCTGAAAGATTCTTTAAATAAATGGGAGAGGTTTAAGCATGCACGTTTTCGTATGATTTTTTTAGGTATCTAATATGTAGTGTTTCACATTTGTGGAAAAAAAGTGTTAATTGTGTGATTTTGAGCTCGAGATATGACACAGCATATCATAAACTGTGTTTAGTCAATGTTACATTACGTAGGGGGTTTTGTTAGGGAAGATTTTAATGAAATTTTGGCAGATATGCCAAATGAAATCATTCTTGTTTTTTATGGTTTCTACATAAAGAGAGAACGCGAAGTTTCTTCGAAGGTGTCAACTTTGGCATATGCCCCCTGGATTTTCATGTATTGCAATCTTACCATCTTATCGAGGATGCAAGTAGATGTCAACTTGTTGGCAGGCAGTCTTGATCTGCTAGGAAATTTTGTTCATATGCTTCAGTTATAACATCACTGACTCTATAAATTGAGTTAGCAACTGGTGCAAGGTATAACTGAAAGGGGAGGATGTTGCCATCTCATCTATGGGGGGTATCGGTATGTAGGCGTTAAAGATAAAAATGGCGAAACATATTTTAAAATAATCAACAAATAGTCTTATTAAGTCCCACTTGCTATGTTTTGTTCACTGATTTTGTTTTTAGTTAGGATAAAAAGAAACAATTCACGGGTCGGTTGCGCTGTGTTTTGGATAAATGCATGGAGAGAGAGATACAGACCAAGGAATGCTAGCCTTTTTATTTTTTATTTTTTGGTGAAAGAAATAAAATATCATAAATAAAATGATATACGTTAATCAGTTTCATCCAATGTTTGTAGAATGGAAATACTTGATAAGAAGATCATAAAAAGAAGATGGAACATTTGACGTCCAATACTAGGGTAAAAACATTCCCGATATTTCATTCTATCAACTTATAAATCACAAGTTTTGTTAGCAGTCCTTCTAACGTGTTAAAGTCTCAAACTTAGAACTTTAGCAATAATCTTTCTTAATGTCCTCCAGAACATGTCTTAATCTCCAGTCGACACTAATTGCCTTCCGAATCACTTCTGCATCACTTTTCAAAGGATTGCTAGTCCATTACCATAATTTTATCAATCAATTATTGATTGTTTGATAGCTTCTTAAGCAGTATTAGAGTGCGAACTTTAAAATATTCGTAATTTTAAAGTGTATCTAACATGATCACGTTTAAAATATATTCTTTATCGTTTAAAAAAAAATACCTCCTCGCTCAAATTTGTGCAGAGGATGAGATGTAATCAAGATGTTTGACCACTTAGAAACTTTCAAATGGACCACGAGCATTGCCATATTTAACACGTTAGGTCGCATATTTGGAATTGAAAAAGCTGGTCCACCATTATAGTTTTTAGTGTTTTCAAAAAAAAAAAAAAAAAAAAATCTACTCTAAGTAGATAATTGAGTAAGCATCGTAGCTTGCTTGCGCAGGGAAGTTCTCTTTCTTTTATTTTTTTTTTTTGAGCTAAGTGAGCAAGATGTGATATTTGAGTATCGTTAAAGAGTGCAATTTATTGTTCACCATGTTTCCAATGTTATTTATATACTTACTTCTCTTTAGTCGAAATCTTAATAGTCCCCTAGCTATGATAAAAGAAATATTTGTAATTATCTTTTTATTGATAGGATAAAAAAGAGTGAAACAGGTGAACATAAAATCTAAAATGGAAGACGTGTCAAAAAATAATGTTGGATATTAGATTGAATTTCAAGTCCAAAATCTATATTGAAGTCAAGTAAAACTTCAATAAGAATGGAGATTTTTTACTAATCATGGTAGAAATAGTAATGGCCTCCTATAAAAAAGACTTTATGAATTGTGGTTAATTATCACATACCAAGGTGTTGGGTACTTGGGTGGGAGTTAGTTCTCTATAATTTTTTGTCGATTCAAAAATATATAACTACTTGGGAAAGATTTTGACTTTTTGGTGTTTAGCCTCGAGCTATGTTATTAATAAATCTTATTCTATAAATAGTAGATTGTTCTAAATTTGAGACTAACAGCTTTGTTTGGATTGGCAATATTAAAGAAAAGGAAAGGTTAGAGAGGAATTTTTCAATTATTTTTCTTGTTTGAATTGTAATTTTAGAGGAATGAAATGTTATAAAAGGGTTTCAAAATTCTTCCATTTCTTTTAATGAGAAAGATTTTACAATCCTTCTAATTTGAAATTTTTTGAAAGAAAATGAAAGTAAAGTTATAAAAAGTCTCTTTTATCTTTATATATCTCATTATTAAAAAAATAAAAAAGAGTACTTAAGTAATTTTTCATTTAAAATTAACATTTCTTTTCCTTTCCTTTTCTTCTCCAATTCAAATAAAAAATCATAAAATCGTTTTTCTTTTTTTTCATTATTATTGTTTTACAATCCAAACAAAATAATTCATTTCCTTTCCTCCCCTTTACTTGTCTTCCTTCACTTTGCTTTCCTTTCATTTCCCTCTTTGCAATCCAAACAGGGGCTAAAACCCAAAAACGTAAAGTAGAGTGACCGAATCATGTTACAGCTTCAGCTCTACACGTGGGTATCTGTCCTATCAAATAATGTGTCAGTGAAACCAAACCATTTCTTACTCACGGAAATTTTTTTTATGACGTATGTGATAAATTTATTACAGTTATAATCACATATCAAATTATTATTTTATGAGTTTAATTTATTTTAATCTGTATCATGCAAATATATCATGTAAAAATATTTTTTTTACTAATTTGGTCTTACAAAATTTTAAATAAATTACTATAATATTCTCACTTATAATAATTAATTAATATTTATTAACTAATTAAAATATTTTTTATTTATATAACTGTGATAAATTTAACACATATTTCATAAAAGAAGAATCCCTTACTCACGCGTGGATGAAACTAATAGACAGATTACGAAATTTCCGCATAGCTTCGTGAAAAAGTGAAAGCAAATGTTTGACAAGACATGGACAACATGGAAAGAGACATCACCTAGATGCCCCCACGTCCTTAATGTTTTCTACTTGGCCTGACGAATGCAATCCCGTTAATACCACCTCATCCAAAAATAAAACAATTGAAAAAATATTATTAATATTTATTTATTATATCTTTTTGCCGTCCAAAATTATCAGCATACTTTGGTTACCGGGAAGGCCATTTTCACGAGGTAATTTATATTTATTGATTAGAATCTCAATACACCCCAGGCGTAATTACAGATTTTATTTGTCTCTAGCGATATAATTTAATATATATATAAATTATAAATATACACAGAGAAAATTGACAAAGTAACATAAAAAATCATGTTACTCTTACGTGTTCTATGCTACTCAGGTCAGACCATAAACAAATGATCCTTTCAACTACTAGACTTTTGCCACTTAGGATGCAACATTCGGGTAGTTATCTTAGAATGGTGCGACTATCCACTACCTTGAAGACAACCCAAAATTTTCCAGAGCTTGCGCGTTCTTCTTATAATCTTATTGATATTCCCAGCAACGAAACCTGGAAGAATGACTAGAGGCGGCGAAACAGGCAGACCAGTATTGGA
Organism: Ehretia macrophylla; assembly: GCA_037974665.1. NCBI lineage: Eukaryota > Viridiplantae > Streptophyta > Magnoliopsida > Boraginales > Ehretiaceae > Ehretia > Ehretia macrophylla. The sequence continues at coordinate 6,939,594 of CM075764.1, read as the reverse complement.
ATTAACTGAAATTGAGTCTAGAGTTAGTGAGGCGGATTCCAGTTCCCCTCTGCTACTACTCTTCCGCAGATAAAAGTTTCTGCTACCAATGTTTCCAATCACATCAGACTTGTTCAAGCCTGTAGAAACAAATTGAAAACAAACATATTAAACATGTATAACAAGTGAAAAATATATTAATATATTAACTCGTAGCTTTTGTTTTCTTGTCCCTTCTCCCCGTGCGCGCAGTTGGGGAGAAGGGGGCGGGGGAGGGTGATGTCTTCGTATTGACTTTAGACGGAAGCATCAGAACTCATGGTGCAACATCAGTTTCACTTGCAGTAATATGGAGCTGTCCAGGGTGCACGACTTGTGCAGCCAACATTTGACAATTTTAGACAGGTTCAACCATGAAAGTCAATGATTACCAACCATTAATCTTAATCTAAGCGCATTAAAATCAAAGTATTAAGCACGAATAATTGAAACATTCTTAGATGGAAAACTATTATATTAATAGGAAGAAAATTATTAGGTCATTAAAATGAAGAGTTGTATAGAAATTAATTACTTTCAAGACTGAAGTAAGAGTTGTGTAACTCGAACGTTGAAGCAGCATCCATTCCGAGTTGAGGAGTGCGACCTTCTTCATTATACTTTGTTACGACAAGCCTTATTGTCTCATCTACACTGCAACCCAATTTGATCATCGTACGAATAGGTCCAGGACTTCCCTCAACGGTCACACTAACCACCACCTTGGCATCCTTGTTGAAGCCCTGAAATCCACATATCTCATAGAATTAAAGCATGACTGCAAGATTTTGCCCTGCAATGTAATGTCCACGCTCTGCAAATGTTAATGGCTCCAATAATCCACTTTCTGTCACACTTAGCACAAAACATGGAAATAAAGCATGACTTCAAGATATAATTACTCAAATAAACATCATATGATTATTACCTTTGTTAGTGAGAAAAGCACGTTTAAGCTTGGGTTGGTAACTTATTAGTTAATTAAACATGTAGACATTATTGATTATGGATCAATAATTTATCCTAACCGCCACCTTTAACCATACCAATCAATTTCCGCTATAAAAACTTAGTATTTTACTAGACTTCAAATCAATTAAATTATTAAAATGACCAAAACAAGCTGAGAAAACAAAAGGACGAGTAATAAAGCTGTTGCTACCTCAAAGTTTGAAACGCAGATGGCAAACATGAGATTCTTTCTTCGCTTACTTCGATGTTAATGCTAAAATTGTTTCATCAAAACAACAACACCACCTTTTTAACATAATTAACACTAATAAATTTAGTCTGCATAAAGAAAAGAAAAAATATACACACACACACACACATACATTTTTATATAAATAAACGTGTATTTTCAACTGATGAGAATTTAATAAAATTAAAAAATAAGAAAAGCAGAAAGTAATTATACCATGAAGCATTTATGCGGAGACAGGGGCAGCGAATAATCCGAAGACAAGAATATGTCCGTACAGGTCTTCGGCCGGAACAGCACTCCCCCCCCCGCCTGCGGCGCCGGCCTCATGCTGCGATGATCATCTCCACCTCTCAATAAAGCAGGCTCCGAGTGGCATCTTTTTAGCACTAAAATCTTCACCGGCCTCGATGATCGCCGCCGCACAGGCGTCCTTCTCCGACGAATCAACGGCGACGGCGACGGCGGAGATGGTGACGGATGTTGTGCCCTCCTTTGTATCCGGTTCACCGGAATTCTTCTCCCATATTCTCTCTCTGACATATATTATATGCGCGTTCGTGTGTGTGTGTGTGTGTGTGTGAAGGTGTAAATGATGATACTAAGTTTATGTATGTATAGGTTGATATATAGATATAGAAGATACAGGTGAGTGTATGTATAGGTGTTTGAGTTTTGGGGGATATGAAAGGAACAAATGAAGTTGATGTTGCTTCGTGGGAGAGGTTGGTTGGTTGGTTGCGTGAGAGGTCTTTTTTATATTTTTTTTGTTATTAATATTGTTGCATGCACTTAACAGTCTCGTTTCCTATATTTTGACTTTTTTTTTCTGTCCGAACATATCAGTGAAGAGCAGTTTGAGATTTGTCGTCATTCAACGAAAAGGTACAAGAAAAGATTAAGGTGGTACAATCACCTATTCTGTTTTTCCTTTTTTTTTTTCTTTTCATTGAGATGAGAAAAAAATTATCTTCGACCTATAAAATAATTATTACCTATCATACGAATTTCTAACTTAACTTCTTTTATAGACCACTCTGCTATATTGATTATACTAAGGGCAATGGCGAATATAAACAGGGACAAGTGGGAAAGAGATTTTAAAAGCCTTGACAAATATTAAAGGCTCAATCAATAAGCAAAATATGGCATTTAATATTGGAGGCAATTTAATCTGCATGCTTCTTAACTTCTCTTCCAATATTGCCGTGTTTCTTTTGAAATATACACAATGATAAATCCGTCATAAATGTATTTTTTCCCTTTCCATATGGTACCGGTACGTGACATGATCTGGAATGGTACTTCATTATAAAGAAAATTGTGAGAAATCTGCAAAAGTCAAAATTATTCACATTAAAATATTTGCATTATCATAATCTTATTATGTTTGTAGTTATATGTATTTACTTGATTTGAACATTGAATAAAATTAATCCCACATTTCAATTCTACATGTATAACATAATAAGATTTGAACATTGTATTCAGTTATTTGCATTATGATAATCTTATAATTTTATTTCAATACTCTGACTCTCACCCCTATAATGTTAATTACTTGTATTGATGTACTTGTAAGGCTCAAGTGGACTTCCTTCATTGTTAGAGGTCTGAATTTTTGTTCCGCCATCTGGAGTATCTAGTCGTTTTTGTATGTTGGAGTCGCGCGTCTCCTTTTCATGTGTTATCTCGTGGCTCGCTTTGGTAGACTGCTTGTTGTTTGTGTGATTGTTTCGATGGGTGTTTGGTGGTTAGTTGTAGGCTAAAAATATAATTCATCATGTTGGCTTTGTTTAAAGTTTTTAATTTGCCTTTAGTTTTTATATATGATTTGTGGTTATATCTTATACTTTTATATTGTTCTCTGATTGCTATATAATTTGACTCAGGTCTCCTTTATCTTTAAATTTGTTTATAGAAAATGTGTGGTAGTCTTGATTAGAAAAGTTGACCAACCTCTAATTTGCAAATGGCGGTCTCACCATCTAAGAGTGAACTTATGCATGCCGAAACTTAGTTATCAAATTATAAAAATAAAAAAATAAAAAAAATGAATAGCAATAACTGATTGCTCAATATTTTTATTCTACTTGTAATTTATTTGGGTCCATTCTCTTGTAAATGACAACTTATCCTCAATTTGTGAAAATGCCCATTTTTTATTGTTTGAAAATTATAACCTCAACCTCACACTGGGCTCCGAAAAAAAAAAAACAAAAACAAAAACAAAAACCCTCACACTAGGCAAGTGAAAATTTCAACAATTGAGACATGACGTATTTCACATAACAGTCCAAACATCATAGACTTGTATTTTGGTAGTATGATACAAGGAACATTACTTTTTTTTCTTTCCCTTTTGGATATAAGCAATGATTTTTAATTTCGACTTGTCAATATTAGTCATGGCCCTTGGGCCTTGATGCTGAGAAATATCTAAAAATATCAAGCGAGGGTAGAAGTGATAATCAAGTGTACGCAAAAATTAGTTTGGAGTCATTTCACTATTGCTATATGTTCATTTTTATTTGTGAAGATGGGGACCTTATCATAAGTAAGATCTCATTAAATTGATCCTAAAATTATAAAATTTTGTGATGTAGTGGCGTGTTCGCATGCTCCAGATCAACTAAGAGCCAAACAATATTTATAATGGAAAAGTGTACATATAAATTTGAGACTATTAATCATAACAAATTACTATCTTACCACTCTACTTAATTTTTGAGGGCGTTATTTGTTGATTCTAGTTTTCTTGCCTATTATATTAGGGCATTTTGACCATGTCAAAAGTTTGCTCAACTATTACTGGGCTTCACTCATTAGTCCAATTATTGCCTAGATGGGCTGCTGAGTGTTAAAGATAACAAACAATGAATATAGAAGATCCAGTTAAAATGAGGCAATTTTCTCCCCTTCAACAATATTAGTTTAATCAATTTCTGGGCTTCAAGACATAGTGTCCAAGGCACTCTCCATTCAAAAGGCCCAAGAAGAAACCAGATGCCTCGGTTAGAGTTGTAAACGTGTTTCGGTAAGCTTTGATTTTTCCATTATCAATATTTTCGTTTTTCCGTCAAAAACTTGAATACACTACCCAACCCCAGACGATAAGGAGCCCCTTTGGGAGGATTTTTCAAAGCTCAAAGGGATATTAGACGTCTTTTTGACGTTCAAGGAGATATTAGATGTCCAGTCTAAGAATAAAGTGAAACAACGAGCAATCTGAGAAAGTCAATTATCATCTAATTGGCAACCCTACTGGCATGTGCTACAAAGATATTATAGGGGCTGATAAATTGACCACCAACTTTGAGTGAAGATATCCCCCACCATTGCATGCCTTTCATTCTCTTATGTAAAAGTAAAACCATGACAATGAACAAGAAAAGGTTAATGGTGATTCTTTTTTGCCATAGTCTACAATCAAAATCATTGGCATACATCACATCATCATCACGAGCAAGACAACTCAGATCATGCATGTATATATTGGAGTCTTTCACTTCTTCAAAAGTTTACTGGGTTTGGTCCACAACATGATTAATTAGAGATTTTGATTCGTATATATCCTGTTATGTTTTAACCTTTTTAGTCATTGGGAAAAAAAAAGTAGTCTGTATGTGCGTGCTGCAAACTTGAAAGATTAAAGATGCTTCTCTCAAAGTCTCTCCCTATCCTTTTATGCTTTTGTGCTGTAACTTTTTATCATTGGATCACAGTGAATTTCATCAATCTAATTCCTTTTTGCTAATGTAAGATTTTAATAAATGTTACCGGGTATTCAAGTGCCGTTGGAATATTTGATTTATTTAAGCCACGCGAATCATCTTACAAAATTAACAAACTTAGGGAGCCAAGTCTAACCCTCCGATCCTAGTTAGATAATCAGCTATTTCATTTAATTTGTCCTTTTGACAAATGTGACTTGCGCTAATATCCCGACCTAAAGAAGAATAGTCGACAACCCAACTCAGTGCTTTTTATTTTGTCTTTGAAAATACTGGTGTACATTGAACTCGTTTTGAATATTAATAGACATATTTATTTTGACTAAAAAGAAAAAACAAAAAGAGGTACAAAATTACTTCGTTAAAGTTAGAGCCACTTATATATAATTCACTCTTGAACGCACAACATTTTTCTGAATCACCACTCATGCTCATTGCTCCAACTTCAAGCTCTCCGTCAAGGGAAGTGCGTCCGGCGATCCGGATGTGCAGCTAACTACTAATTATGTGTGAACAGTTTGCTTCGAATTTGCTAGCTAGATGAACAAACACCAGCGCTGAACTCTACATGATTTTGGAATTAATTTGTAGGGAAGATTTTTCCTCTTGAGCACTTTGCATGCCTTGTGTTACAATCATAACAACAAATGCTTACGTCAAAATAGAGTACGATCTGGAATCAATATGCTTTGGCAACATGACACTTCATGAAACTCCCACTAGTGCTTTAGTGATAAGATGGTCTTGAGATTGAGATAGAATTGACAGTTTTTTCACGACTGATGATATTGTTTCAATATATCTTGACCCAGAACAAATTATTCATGTTCCTGTATAAACATTGTGGGACTTGCCTTAACATAAATCCCCATTCAAAAATGTCATAATTATGTTTCACAGTGCAGTCAATGAAAGCTGCGAAGAGGAATTGGTAGGTCTGCTTTTTTTTTTTTCCTTTTTTTCTTTTTGTGTCAATGTTATATCCTCTCATTCTTGGTATATGCTAAGTTGCTACCATTTACTTGCTCTCTTCTGTTGACACCTAGTCCAAAACCTAATAAATAACGGGAATAAATTTGTTGATAATGTTAAAATATTATAAAAAAGAGTTGTGAATTAATTATTGATACAATTAAGAAAACAAATAATGTGTACGATTTAAAAAGTTGTACTAAACTCATAATTTTGTAATATTATGAAAAAATACTTACTCATAAACTACTCTCCGTCTCTACCCAAAAAGAAAAGATAATAGAAAAGACAACATAAACAAAGAAATCCAAATCAATATTCATTTCTGCTTTGCTCAGTAACTTTTTTAAGAATCAGCTAAGATGATTCTCATTGACCAAAAACAAGAAACTAAAATGATTCTCAGTAAAGCAGCTGCTTAGCTAAAAGATTTTGGTCATCAAACACCTACGACTCAATATTAAGCCTATACGTCTAGTATAAATTAAATTGATTAGATTTTCATATCATTAGTTTTACAGATTCGCACAATTGAATAGATTCTAACTGCAGGACAAGTGGTCAAAATTCAAAAGTTCGGGAATTTTCAAAATATAGGCAATTTCAGTGGAGACTATTTAAGATAATTTGATTAGAAAAATTGTTTTCTCCATGGTTATGTTAAAATTCAGTTTTGAACACTTGCATCCCCTGCTAAGACAATTAACAATATCTAAGGAACAAAATATGTAAATTAGCAGCACATTGATTGAGAGAAAATTCTTTAATTCAGTCGTAAGTTAGTTCGATTACAAAAATATATTTTTTTGGTCGGTGTAAAAACACATGTGAACCTCACCACGTCTCACAGCTGGGTTGTTCGGCTGTCGTCCTGTACCTTTTTTCTTCATTGACATAAACATATAGAGTCCAATCATAGAAGGTCAAAATACTCTAAAAGGAGGGGGAAAAAAAAAACAGGAGAAGGTTAGTCTCAGTACAGAAATTAATAAGTAGGCGGGATTTCATTTTGAAGAAGATGACTTAAAAGTGATTCCCATGCATGCATGCTAAGCATAAACACTCTCAAATTAATTAAAGGGTACTTTTCGAGTCCGGGTTAATTATTATTAGCAACATCACAGCCTCTTGAGTCTAATCCTGCTGTGAAAAGATTTTGTAAAGATGAATGTATTATGGATAAGGGCATTATCTAAAACGATCATCAATGTGTTTTCAAGCATGGATATTTTGGACTTAGTCATAATGAATGACAATTTCTTTCTAAGTCCTTTCAATTAAAGATGATAAGTTAGACATCATACCCTCTCTAATGCATTCTTTTTCATGTGAGATTAAGGAGTAGTCTAGTGGTGAATTACTCTCTTAATAATTGAAAGATTAAGTTCGAATCTCATGGGGTGGGGACATGTGGTATGGGGGAAGTGGGGGTGGGGGCTAAAAAGAAAAATATATGATTGAAATGTTAGGCAGCGTCAATGACAATAACAGCTAGAATGATAATGTTCATTAACAGTTGAATTCAAAATTATTGAAACGATTGTATCTGACCCCATATGGTGTCCTTTCCCAATTTAGCGCATGAATAATCGAAAAAATGATATACACACTACCTTTTTTTTTTTTTTTTTTATGATATAAAACTTCTCCTAAAAAGTCTTTTAAGTTCGAGGTGTCAAATTTCTTCTTTTTTTTTTGGTTGACCAAAACTTACCTTAGGCATGATCACGTTGATCTACTCCAAGGCTTATAACCTTGTGGTATATCGGCGCATTTCAATGCATATTCCAAATTAGCTAACAGTTATATAATATCTGTGATAAGGGCATTTGATTGAACTTTGAGGTATCAAATTTTGAAATATACGTATGACATTTTATAAAGAAAGTATGATTCAAATTAATCAAATAAAAAATTTATCAAAATTGCTCAAAAGATTAATTTTCTACTGATCCGAACCCGATAACACACTCTAGAGTTGAAATGGTGTGTAAAGCTTCAAAGAAAAAGCATAAAAATACAAGAAAAAGGAAAAGTAGATCGGACCTTTATAAGCCACAATATTTGTTATGTCGGATAATATTGGGGATAAAAAACTGAAAAGGTGTATAGATTTGCATGATGCAATGCATCAATGAGCATATTAATCAAATTGAATTGGCAAATAGTGAAAATGCTTACGAAAAAGTAAGTAAATCAATATTATTAATAGTTAAACGTGGGAATGTACGACTCTACATATTCAGCATGCTCGGCTTCGAAGCATTATGAAAGGACATTACAGTATTATCATAGCAGTGATTAGTACTTGTAGTATGGTGTAGAATATTCTTATTCAATTGTCATCAAAATAGTTATTAAGGTTAGTATTCATTTATTATCGGCATAATTTTTATCGATCTACTAATTCATCTAGCTTACGCTCATAAATGCATTAATTCTGAAAATTAGCTGCACTTTTTTCATCATATTATACAGAAATAGTTTATTTAGAAACTATGAGTAAGCTGGCCTAACATTTTAGGAGTTAAAAGGTACTTTTGGACTCTAAAAAGTAATTTTAAGGAGTATTTGGCCTCTAATACTTTATTTGAGCTTTGGCTTGAAAAAAAGGACCAAATGTTATTGTATAGCGTAGATTGGTTAGACAACGATTTATTGTAATAATAAATTTTGAGTTTAAATTTATTATATCTCATTACAAATATTATTTGTTAACTAATTTGATGTATACGTTGGGGCGCACCTGTATATCATGAAATTTATCGCCTCAAGGTGGATTGTCTTATCTAGTTTTATTGGAGCTAATTCAATAGATCTTATGCTTAACTAATTTAGATCATACAATTTTTTGACAAATCATGTATCCCAAAATTTTATACATGTTAAGGGCGAAACTTCAACAGTTGAGGTCGGACCTCTAGACCCGGTCCGTGCTGTTCCTTCTAATCGAGGGCCCTGACCTGCACAAGTAAAGAGAAGGAAAGGGCGGGGTGACGACCCGTATTTTTTCTTCGGGTGCCAGAATGATTAGCTTGCTCGAGCTGAATGTGTTGGTTGGAAGTATTTAATGTACGAGTTACTTTCATAAATGTGGAGTGGAACTCTATTTATACTAATCTGGATTCGGACAACAATTAATATTTAATGCTGCCCTACACGCCACCAATTACCTGCGCCATAAAACCGATAGATAAGGCTATTACGCAATGGATAAAGTCGTTGTCCGCTGGTCCAAGTTGTGCGCCTTCCTTTATGTCCCATCGAATTGGCTGGCTTAACCGTTAGAGTTTACTCAAGTCTGGTTTGGGTCGGATCAAGAATTTTAGATCGGAACGTGACCCGAATGAGTCATCTTCAACTCGAGTCCTCCCTTGTCAATACATTTACTATGAATTTAAAGAATTTATTGAAAAAAATTATCCGTTAAAAAAAAGAAGAAAAAACTATCAAATCATAATTGAGTTGAATAAAAAGAAGAAGAAAAAAAATCAAATGGCCTTTTGTGATTCCATGGATGCTGATGTTGTCTCCTCGATGATTCAGTTTGTGGGATAAAAACATATGTACAACCAAGGGAATGTACAATTGGCACAAGCGCCATGTTTTGCTGGTTTCCAATTAAGACTAGACAGTAGGTTAGCACTTTGGAGTATTTAATTTGATACCTGGGCATCTCTGCTGCTTCTACGTGGCGTCAAATAGCATCCTAAGTGGACCGCTGTCTTTGAGGTTGTCCTCTTGCGTTTGATGCTTTGCAATGCTACACCAAATGAATGACTTGTTTTAAAGCTAAAATTGGTCAAAGTGTTGTGCCATGGAACTTCACCAAATGAATCTGTGCTGCTCTCTCCTGCCAACTTGTTTGGCTGACTTGACAGCGTATGATTTTAAGATTTTTTAATGATAAAAAAAATGTTTAGACAGTTAAATAATCTGATTGTAATTATAATGTGAGCCTCACAAATATAAATCCTACATTTTATGTGTTATAGTCAAATAATTCAGTTGTCGAATATAAATTTAACTCTAATAATAAATCTTAAGATAGATCTGATCATTTAATTTTTTAAATGTCGCATATTATAAGAGTTTTGTGTCAGATGGACGAACTTTTAAACACGAGAGGCAATCAGTCAAGCCAAGGGATTGGGATCTTAGGAAATTGGATATGATAGGCATCAATTATGAGGATACTTACGAGGCGTGATTGAAGTTTCCAAATAAACAACTGGATGCCAATTCACTCTCATCACCCTTCACAAAGACCATTCAAATTAGGAAAATTATTTCATCAGATAACAATCATCCGATCATTGCACAACAAATGAACTTTATATATAATAAAATCTATTTGAATGTGAGTGTACGTGTATTAGATAACTGGATATCTTAATAGGAGAATTTTCATTATTATCACAATTACATCTTAAATAAAAGTAAATGATAATAAAAATCTATTTTTTCCTTGTGATTACATGAGCATCACTAAAATTTTCTTGGCAATGGTAGCCAAAAGGCCCCCATTGTCATAAAACATTGTCTATGTGTCTTCCAGCGCATTCTTTTGTCTGTTTATCTAAAATGGCCTCAAATACTATTTTCCTTTTCTTTTTTTTTTTCCCCTTAATACGTACGTGGTCCCTAATATTTTATTCTCTTAGAATGCTTGGTTACACTAGTATACATAATTCATCTATAAAATTCTAGAACTGAAAAGATTGAATATAAAGCCATAAAGGTGCACCCTACAAGGGAGATGATCAAATGTCAAGATCTATGACTAAGATTTTGAAAATCAACCTATGTTGATCTAAAGAGATATATGATTTAATTCGATCTAATTTAAATTTATTTTGGATCTACCAAAAAAAATATTATGTTCGAAGTTGAGAAAAGTATAACACAATTAGAGATTAGTTACCTACTAACATATTATTTGGAATAAATAAACTCTTTAAAAGTTTGCAAAATTCATTTGCAAATCCAATTACTTGTGTTCATAACCACTTTTTTTTTTTAAAAAAATTTGAAATTCAAGATTCACAAATCTTTGATTTCTTCAAGATTGATCCAAATCCTTGCTTAAGAGGTGAAATTTGCAATATTAAATCCACCAAATTGGTTACTCATCGTTTGGAATAAAATTGCTCTCTAGTCATTGTTCTTCCACCCTTGTGACTCTATTCTCTCTTGCTATTATTCCATTTGTAGTTATTTGTTGTTCTTCTTCTTTTTGCAATCTCCTTTACCGGTGAATTTTTCTCCATATTTTTCAATCTAAACTTTTTCTTCATCTTCGAAATGAAAATCCAAGGTTATTCTTAAGAGAGAACGAAAAAAAAACAAGCTATTAAGCTCTGGTGTGCATCATTCACTAACTGTTGTTTTGTTTTTATGCTCATTAACTTTTTAAATAACTTTTGTTTTCTGACTAAAAATTTAAAGAAACCATTAACTATTATAAAGCTAACTAATTTGCTACCCCTCCAATGAGGTATAGATATAACATGTTATTTTTCAATTAGGCATAAATCACAAATGACATAAAAGAAAACTCTAAACCATTGGGAGCGATATTAGGTATATATAATATAATCTTTCGTAATTTATTAGAATTTGTGAAATTATAAAACCTATATACTATAAAAGTTGCAGAAGAACATATAAGAAGAATTGGATAGCGAAATTCAGACTAAATCTCATACGAGATGTCAAGGAATAATTGACAGGAATTGGATAAAAATATTTATACGAGATAATTTTCAATGACAACAAATGATGTCATCAAATTATATAACCAACATTACTTAGACTTAAAAAAAAAAATTAAATGGACATAGTTGGAATGAAATATTAAATTTATATAATCGATGCCGCATAATAATATATTTAATTCGGTTTGGGGTTAAATGTCACTCTGACTACGTTTTCTCAGTCACACAGCTCGCAAGACTTGCCTACCATCATCCCACTATCACGTGTTTTGAATATTTATTCATTCACTTCCACTTCCCCAACGCCACCCTGTACACTTCCCGCATATTTTAACAGCCAAACAAAAACCAGCCAAGACAAATCCAACACCACCAATGTTGCCGTACACAACCGTCCAAGAGGCGGAAGCCGCCCTAGGCAGAACCCTAACCAACTTAGAAACCTTATGGCTAAAATACTCCGCCACCAAATCGGATTACTTCCTCTACTGCCACAACATTCTATTCCTCTTCATCATCTTCTCTTGTGTCCCTCTTTACTACCTCTTTCTCGAACTCTTCTTCAAAAACTCCATTCACTCGTACAAAATCCAACCCAAAGTCAACCTCTCGCTCTTTGATACCTTTAATTGCTACAAATCTGTAATGCGCATGTTCATCCTCATCGTCGGCCCACTCCAGCTCGTCTCCTTTCCTTCCATTAAGGTATTTACAATACTTGTATTTTTTGGGTCATTGTTCTTAAAAATGTCTCGATTGCCCGGTGTATGAAACTTCTTGCTATGATATGCGTGGGTCTAGAGAAGGGTCGGATTTATTTTAAGATATACACAATACTAAAATTGAGTCTATTAAGTACTACTACAGCTCTAATATTACCATAACTACCACAATTTGTTACCCTTTTTACTTAAAAAGGCTTGTCCACTCGGTGCATGAAGTTTGAGCTATGTGTGTCAAAAGCTCGGGGACGGATCAGATCCGTTTTCGATTTTTACTATTTTACTTAAAGGCCCGCTTATGTGGTGCATGAAACTCTAGCTATGTGCGGAGTCTAGTCGAATTAGTTTTTGTAATTTACTGAATCCTAAAATCGTTTGTGTGTGTGTGTGACAATGTAGATGATTGGGATAAGGACGAGCTTGCCATTGCCGTCGATGTGGGAAATCGTGGCACAATTGGTGGTGTATTTCCTTGTGGAGGACTATACGAATTACTGGATCCATAGGTGGTTGCATTGCAAGTGGGGATACGAAAAGATTCACAGTGTTCACCATGAGTACACAGCTCCGATTGGGTTTGCGGCGCCGTATGCTCACTGGATGGAGATTTTGATCCTTGGGATCCCTGCGTTTCTTGGGCCCGCCATGGTCCCTGGGCACATGATTACTTTTTGGCTGTGGATTGGCTTGAGGCAGATTGAGGCTATTGAGACTCACAGTGGGTAAGTAATGCAATTCAATGCAAGCATGCCATGCTTTTTGACAATTCATAATTGATGATTGATAAACACTTATCTTAATTGCTAGTTACTGAGGTGGCCCTTTTGGTTTTTAATTCATCTTTGGTTGATTTATGCGTCGTTAAATTTGACCAAATGATGTGTTATTACTTTCTTTTTACTATTTGCTTTAAGGGTTTCTAATATATTTGTATAAAGTGATGGGACGAACTGGTAGGATCATCAACACTAAACCAAACCAAGTCTAGGTGGGATCAGATTTACTCGTTACTATTACAATGCTGTTACTGTTGAGAGCCATTGCCTGATGTCTCAAATAAACAAGAATGGAAGGATCAAAAGGGTGCCTTCCATAGTCCGTTTTATTCTTTTACAACGAATATAAGATAATCTACAATTGGGGAAAGTGTAATGGAACAATTAGAAAACTAAATGAGTGATGTAAACTTAACAAAGACCAAAGGATTTCTGTCTTAGTTCGTTACGTGGATATCTGCCACTTGATTCAATTTTTCTCTTGTTATCTTTGATACGTCATCTGATGGTGCTACTGTATTTATGCATTCTACGAAATGAAATGAATTGTTGCATGCATCTTCATTTCCCTCAGCTGATCATCTTTGTCAGTGGGAACAAGATTTTTCTGAAAACGTTATGATCTAATGCGACGATCTCAATTTTAATTTCTGATGAGGAATTAAAAGGGTGTTGATATGCCACTGTTGGAGAGATGGATTTTAGGTTTATACTTTTAGTTGCTCAATTTTATTGCTCTTTTTCTGGTATGGCTATATGTGCATTTAAGTTTGACTACATCTGATTATGTTGATGTTCCAGCTAATTTCCGTCATTTCTTCTCTCTTATTTATTGGTTCCTTCCTTCTTCTCCTTCATTTCTCCCCCTCTTTTCTCATTCTCTTTTGGCACTGACAGTGAATCATTAATTCCAAATGCATATGTAGTAATACATTGACAAATAGCCTAAATATGAAATGAACATAAAGTAGAGTAAAAGTCTCTGTGTGTTATTGTATCATGTGTCTCATAGTAAATGTGGAATAATTGACTGATACATTCCCTTCCAATTGTCTCTGTCATTCTGAAATACCTTTAAACCAATGTGACAGAGCACATGTTTCACCAAAATAAGATATGCAGATCTTTCCCCAACACCTTCTGTTGACTCACTCTATGAAATTTTGTTCTAATCAAAATCTGATTGCCCAATAGGGCTGAAGGCAGTGGTTTTCATGGTTGTTGAAAGGACCTTAGGATTACGTGGTGGAAATGTCTCCGAGAAAGATAAGTTGATAAAGACAATATGTGAAAGATAAGTTATTATGAAGATTGTCCTACACTTGACTATCCCAACTGAGATGCAGGAGAGTCAAATCTGACTTGCAAAAGCTACTATCAGTATTTGACCAGTGTTATAACAATATACAATATGGATAAAAAGGCTCAATGTAGGTTAAGTTAGGAGTATCAATTGCTGGTCTTGGCTGCTTGGGCATCATCAGGGGCGGAGCCAGGCACCGGCACTCAGTGTAGGCACTCGGTGCTTGGCCAATAATCCGGTATTTGAATTATATGTCATCTTATTTTTGTTCAGCTGCTGAAAAGGAAAAGGAGGAGGAAAAAAATTGCATTTGTTTCACTGTTACTATTTAAAAAATACAGCTGTTGAAAAGTAAAAGAAAGAAAAGAAGAAGGGAAGAAAATAAAATGAATATGCTTCTACTAGGAATTGAACTTGCAACCTCCTACTTCTCTTATAAGTTCTTAACCAATTAAGCTAGCCTACCTCTTAAAATATGACAAAAACTTTAAAAATAAATGAGATACACCTGTAGGAAAGAAAGAAAAAGAAGCGGAAAAACACAATAATGCGCGCTGCTGCCAAGAATGGAACCTGCAACCTTTTACTTCTCCAACAAGCACTTAACCAATTAAGCTAGACTATCTATTAGTGCAAGCATACTAAACTTAAAAATAAATAAGTCAATGTACGCCTGTGCGTACATTCCTCTCCATGTGGCTCCGCCATTGGGCATCATGATGGATGGGATTTGGTTCTAGCCTTTTCTTCTAATTTTTATTTTATCAATAGAAATAATTTTTATATACGAGGAAGGTTAAGCTTTGTGAATCTAGTTGAAAGCTTTGATGAGAGATCAATATGTATTATTGGATTAGCTGATTGCTTCCTACCTAAGGTGAGAACAATTTGTCTAACTAAAATATTCCCATAGCACATGTATACCCATAAGGGTCCTTGTTGGTAAATTTTTGTAGTATCTGGTTTCTTCGAAATTGATAACACAAGATTTTGGCTTCCAACTGTGCTTGCATGCAAAGTTTTTCTTTTTAGTTATTTAGATCCGCAAATGCTCCAGGAATATATCTTAAAGTGTAGTTATATATTCACCACTTACTATACAGGTATGATCTTCCATGGACTCCCACAAAATATATACCTTTCTATGGTGGTCCAGATTACCATGACTACCATCATTATGTTGGTGGTCAAAGCCAGAGCAACTTTGCCTCGGTGTTCACCTATTGTGATTATATTTATGGAACTGATAAGGTGAGGAAGTTTTTAAGGTATCAGCTATATACTGTTTTGAGCCAAAGTGAGTGTATGCTAATGCAAATTGCTTTATGTCACAGGGTTACCGCTACCAAAAGAAAGTCCTTCAACAGGTAATATTATTGCTTCTGGTTCATAGAGTCCTATTGCTTGGTTAATCCATCTTCCACATATTGCAAACCATCGGGTTGAGATGAATAAAAAAGAATAGATTTTATTGAAATCTTACAAGCTTGGAGATTCACTATGAGTGTAATCACTCTGGAAATTGTTCTCTATCTGGAACTCATTTCCATGCTGAGATTTCACTTTTAGGCTGATAACACGTATGAATAAATGAAAATAGCTTATGCCTGACGTATGTCTATTAATTTTTTGTTATGTAATTTGCATCCTCATTTATTGTCTTTGTTCTGATACAGTTGCGAGAGGGGCTGAAGAGCAATGGTGAACAGAATGGATTCTCGCACAACATGTCTGCGCAAGATCTTAAAGTTGACTAGTTCTGGCCTTCACATAGGTGACATCTCTCATAAATCTTAGGTTTCAAGTAGACCTCGTCCGTTGCTGTTACTATGGTGGATTAGAAAGTTTAACTGGTTTTGGTGGGGGGGTTAAATCCATTAGTATTATGGTGCCTAAGTGATTTGGGGCGCGTTTTAGATCTTTAGTGCTAAGGTTTGGGAGCTTAACTCTATTAATTAAGCAGTATGTCCAAATGACAAATCGTGTAAATCAGCTTCGTGGCTTGTGATTATGAAATGAATTTTGGCCTTTAGCCTGAGTTGATAATTCGAAAAATGCAGTTCTTTTGCTTATGTTCGTCGTTGCGTATTCTCTTGTTGCCCAAAGGCAAAACCTCAAAGTTACTCTTTAGTGAAAGGGCACAATAATATTCATATAAGATTTCTTATGGTTCAAGTGAGGGGAAAGTTGTGAAAATATGAGAGAAACTTGAGATGACATTTCACGCATTTCTCATCCCCAGCTCTTGCTATGCTATCCCTCAAATCTCCTTCTGCTTAGTACGTAAGATAGGAAATAAGGCCGCTGATCGAGTAACAAAGAATTGTATGACTAGCTCAAGTGGTGGGTTGGTGGCTACCCAGTCGAGAGGAATACAATTAATCCTAACCTGATGAGCAAACCAGTTGGCTGCTTGGTTAGAATTCCTGCTGATATGCCTTACAGTACAACCTGGTGGAAGTGGCCTGGTACAAAGATTTTACATCATAAAGAATGCAATCAATCATCCAATATGAGAAGGTTTTTTTTTTTTGTCATATAGAAGTTTTATTATTGATATAAAATAGACATCCCACGACTAGAAAAGTCAGTAGACAAAAGGCTATCCGATGAAAGAGGGATATTTGGAATTCAATCCATCGTTGATTGAATTATAGAATCAAACATAATCTAGCTGGGAAATAGATAGAATAGAACTAAACGAAGAGAGACATTAACAAGCCCGTCTAGCTCAGTCGGTAGAGCGCAAGGCTCTTAACCTTGTGGTCGTGGGTTCGAGCCCCACGGTGGGCGTATCGCATTATTGCCTTAAACTTTTTCTTATCTGGTTGGAGCACTATAAAGCACCAAATATTATTGGGCCTCTCCAATATAGTATGTCTTCCATGCCTATCAATATCATCCTCCTAACTTAAGCCCTAATCCTTTCCCTCAAAGGCTTTTACAAGAATCTGCAGTCTATATTCCAGTTGTTCTCGATTTGACCATTCCTCCGTGTATAATGAAAACTCTGTATATTACGTTCAATTCATTGAATCATGTATAACGAAAATTTTGTATATTAGATTGTTTTTTTTATATTTAAACTCGTCTACAATCAGGTAAGCTTTTATAGCTTTGATCTTAGCTTGTTTGTGCTGCTTAATTACTTACTTGCCCTTTGTTTGATGAATGAATCCTTTTCTTCTTGGAATCAATGAATTGTTGTAGGTCACTAAAATTCCTCAAATGAAAACCACTAACTTTTGACAAAAAAAAAAACAAAACCACTAACTTTCCTACTTATCTATAATTT
This sequence comes from Ehretia macrophylla, assembly GCA_037974665.1. Taxonomy (NCBI): domain Eukaryota; kingdom Viridiplantae; phylum Streptophyta; class Magnoliopsida; order Boraginales; family Ehretiaceae; genus Ehretia; species Ehretia macrophylla. Next base: position 6,921,856 of record CM075764.1, on the reverse strand, counting down.
TTCTTTCATCCTCTATGAGCCTATGGCTATTTTGTTGAAAAATAATTAGACTACGATGGGTTGGATAATGGCTTCAATTACTGGAAAAAAAGACAAACAGTGACTTCGACTAGCATTAACTTTTTACTAAAAGTACAAGCATGGGCTAGTGTAATTGAATGTCTCCTTATCACAAGCATTCTTTTAACTAGCGTACTATAAATGCATACAGCTAATAAAAGGAACAGACCATCTGTGGTCCAAATTTGTTTTGAGGGTTGTTGCATTTTGAAGTTCAAACCCCTGTCACTTTCTCAAGCCTACCAATGAACATATCTGATTAATCCATCAATACTCTAGTTAGAGGTGGTATTTAGGTCAGGCTGATACAGGCTTAATTCAGTTTAACATATGAAAATTCGGGCTTAGCTCAACTCGAATGAAAGTAGATTCGACTCAATTCAGCCCACCACATATAGGTAAGCCGAGTTGGGTCATATATTTTTGGACCCAACTCATTTGTGTCCAAGCCTATTTGTGCCCAAGCCCATCCCAACGCAGCTCATAAACTCAGTCCAACCTAGCTCGAACCTAGTTCAGGCTCAATTCGAGCCCAGATAAAAGCCATCTTGAGATTATAATTTGTACATGTAATTTTTCTTATAAATAGTTAGTGTATTCAACTTCATTTTACTACAAAACTATATATTTATTTTACTACCTATTGTCTCTTTATTTTACTACAAGAGAATACACAATATCTATGACTATGTGAGAAGAAAATATTTCACAACGATTATGTTCAAATGTTTGGAATCATTTTGCTTACTTTGAAGAACATGGGTATGTAATTTATAACTATTTTGAGTGTAAATATATATTTTGTTGTCAATTTGGAACTGGAATGCTTGTAAGACATCTTGTATCTCAACACTCAAATATTCCAAACTATTTTAATCCTCAACCACCGCCACCACTACTACCAACAGACCCAGCACTCGCACAAAGAACATAATAAAATGGAGAACTTCTCCACTAACTTTTTTCAAGCATTTATGTAATGTTCTTTTTTTATGTTTATTAGTAACGTATCCATGTCTTGTGAATTTGTGGTTTGTTAAGTAATATTTTATCGTTTATATTAATATTATCAATCAACTTATGTCTTGTTAATTGTTAAATTAATTTTTTCGTAAAAAAAGTTAAGTTTAAGTTTTTTTCGTTATTAATTCAACTATCAAAATTCATAACACACTAATAAAAAATAAATATAAAAAGATGGGCTGGCCCAGCCCAGCTCAGCCAAGCTCGCGACTCGTGGTAGCGGGCTCATGGGCCGAGTTGGGTCTTATATTTCAAGAATTGAGTCCAACCCAATTCAGTCCACTAAACATATGTGCTGAGTCGGGCTCATTTTTTTTAACCCACGATTCGGTCGGGCCTTGTTGGGCCGTGCCAGGCTGGCCCATTTGCCAACTCTAACTCTAGTAAACACCTCGGCTTGAACAGCCATTTCAATTAAGAGAAGAAATGATTTTTAATAAAAATTTATAACGTTGTTAGATCCATATAATTAATATCATTAATGGTCTGTTTGACTTAGTTTTGAACATTTAGCGGTTGAATTATTGAGTTTTCAGCAATAGAGCTTTGATTAGTAGACTAGTAGTGCTGTTGAATAGAAGTTGTAGACTCTTTGGCGTTGTCATGCCAGAAGTACCATTGAAGATAATGTTAGATTTTCAAAAATATGAAGGGAAATTTTTTATAGGTGCTTTTGAGGAAAATAAAAATAAAAATAAAAATAAAAGTAGTTTCCCGCATGATGTAAAAATAGTATCACAAATGCTTTTTTTCCGAAAGTTTCGATTGGGAACTTCTTATTTTTTAATTTTTCAAAACTTTGACTTTTACTTAAATATTCTTTCGAAAATGGATCAAACATGTTAATTTCAGTTTTAGCTTCTAAATTCCTAAAAAATATTTTTTAAATGTTTAAAAATTAAGTCAAACAAGCTCTTAAGTAAAATAAAGATTTGATTTGATTTGGTTTATCTATTTTCTGGGTTGACTTTCTTTCTAATCTTTTTGTTGAGCAGTTTTGGCGGTATGGTTGATGACCTTTGAAATGTAATGCTCAATAATTTTCTAATCTACTTTCTCTTTATCACCTAAACAAATTTAGAAGGTCATTTTAGTTATGGTGCGGCAGATTTTATAGCAAAGGAAAAGAAAGAAATATATAAGAGTTTATGACAGATGGATCATAGCATGCCCATGCTGTACTTTTGTAAACTGCTAATTTTAACTTCACAGCTCTGTTTGTCTTTTTCGAGTAATGGGTGTGAATAAATTATTTTAGAGCAATTTGTTTTCAAGTTAGGACTTACGAAGTTAATAGCAGTTGAGAGTAAAATCAGGGCAGGATTTACTGTCACTCCTAAATTCTACCAGAATCACATAACCGTCAAAGTAAGGTCGGGATCTAAAAGATCGAATAAAACAATTTAAGAAAGAGATTGAATTTCAAAAAATAGTGCATAATCTTCAAGTGAAGATTTAGTATGGCACTTAATTTTGTAGCTTGTGGTATCAACAGAATATATGTGTACTCCCACTTAGAAAAATGTGACCCGCAAATTCTTGAAAGGAAAGAATTGCAAGTGAGCTTTTCTTATTATTTCTTGAGACTTTATACCTCAAAATGACATAAGGATTTCAATGGCTTGACAAAGTCATTTCTACACCCTCACACAAATTCAAGCATATCTGATATACCTATCTAATTGCTGATTTCTTAGTTCACACATCTCTACACGCACCTATAAATCTTCACTGTAAGATAGTTGACATACAAATATTTCTTTTTTTTTTTTTTTTTTTGGTCAAGTCAAACAAGTATATTGAACATTAAAAATAATCCTTGTTGACTATAGTTACCCGCACATTCTTCCTTGTGATCTCCGAAAATCAAGAGCAGAAAAAGACAGAAAAATCTGGAAGAATCTAGGGGGTGTCCACAAGAAGCTAAAATGTGTCATTTAAACCTCTTTTTCACTTTTTTAATTGCCTCTTAAAACATGACAAATGACTGTTGATTACACATATCTGGCTAATGAAAAATTGTAATCTGAATGTTATGATATCATTATTGACTAATATGTATCATCTACCTGAATTTGTCATACATCAATGCCGCAAATACCGATTTTAAGAAGACTATTTAGCTCAAACACCTTTGCTTTTCTTCTAAGTTTGCTGATTGCCATCTTAGCTCACTACATACAATTTTTCAAAATTTTCTCCACACCCGCAAACAAAGCTGATTTTGACGGTTTTAGAACCCTTCTTTTTTTTTTTTCCTTGTCGCATTGTCTAAAAATCTAATAATCACGAAATGTATCAGATACTCTCGGTAATTAATATCCAAAATGAAGAAAAGTGAGCATGGTTAAATTCCAGTGGTGACATGATACAACTGATTTTTTAAGAAGAACTCTCGACGTGAGGTCCATCCCCATATTTATTGGAGAATCTGTATTTAGTAGGAATCACTAAATGTTGCACTATCTAACAGTGTCATAAAGAAGTAATTTCTGATTTCTTATAAGACCGATAAGTTGCATGAAATATTCTAATTATTTTGTTTGGCTAAATATTTCAATTTTCTAAGCTTTTAGTTTTTGGTACAATTTTTCAGAGCTTCTAGTAATCATATGGAACCCGGGGTGGTGAGATTTTAATTTATTTGACACAATCGATGGTTTCTCGTGGCTTGATCATGTTGCCTAATTGCCACTCACGTGTGCATTGTTAAAGAGCAAAGTAACTTGTCATTACTGGTTGATAAAATATATGTGTCAATATATCACCAACTTCTTTAGCTTTTTGTGAAAATTCAGGGGCTATTAGATTTTTAGTCTAGTGGTAAATTACTCATTTTGTATGTAAAAATTTATGAGCTCGATTTTTACAAGTTATTTATATATATATATATATATATAGTCTTTCAGTTTTTCTTCAAAAAAGAAAAGAAAAATTCAGGGGCTGATATGCAAATAAATTTGGTGAACTTTTTGCAGGTTTTTCTTATGTCTGACTTGGTCAACACTGTCCCCCAAAATAAAACAACTGCTGGTGGTGGTGGAATGCGTTAAATTTCTCGTTTGCCCTTGATGTTCTCAATTGTTTAACAAGCACACGAAGGACAAGGAATGAAACCTATATATATTATTATGATAGAAAATTCTCCTACTATGAATAAAATATTGACTTAAAAAAAAGGAAAAAAATTCAGCAGAATGGAATTAGAATGAAACAAACAAACAATAAAAATGACTTCCCTTGCCTACAAGGACCTTCCCTGCAATGGCACATCAAAGAGAAACACTAAAACATTGATAGACATGTGGGAAAAACTGATTCTCTTGTGACACGTTTTTTTATCAATGGTGCCTCATCGGCCTCCAACCTGTTTAGTTCCTTTGACTGAAAATTGCAAATAAATACTTTTGTGTTATGAAATATTGATTGGTGGATATTCACTATTAATATAAGTAGCTTACAAGTAGTAGCGTAAGCAACTTGCAGTCACCTTACACTGTAGTCATCAGCGACTTACAAGTAGCAATGTAAGCAACTTGCAGTTATCAGTTATAACTTCTGAAACTCTATAAATAGAGAAATATAATTGAAATGTAAATCATTTAGAAATCAATAACAGTTTCAGTTTTCTCTCTATACTATTATTGTCTTTTGCAGTTAGTTTATAACACATTATCAGCACGAGTCTCTACCATTGGGTTACTTAGTAGAAAGTTATGGTGGGAATCAAATCTTACTCTTTGAATATGAAAAGGAAAAACTTACCACATTTTTTAAGCTATTTCAGATGAAGGTATGAATATTATACCCTATGTATATCATTTATAGAAAAGTATTTTTCTTTTATTATCTTATCATTTGAATGATTGAAATTCACATTGTTATAGTGAAAACTCCACTGGAATTTATAGAAAGCTATTTTTTTTAGTTGGCTTAATTCCATTCTCTGAAGTGAATGAAATTAAAATTTTATGATGTGAATTGAAATTAGATTCCCCGAAGTAAATCAAAAATTACATTCCCTGAAATGGATGAAATATAAATTCTCTGAAGGAATATAGTTGAAAATTCCCCAAAGTGAGTGAAATTAAATTCTCTGAACTTAATGGATTTGAAATCCCCTTAAGTGGATAATATTTATTTTCCTGAAGAAAATAAAATTACATTCCCTACAGCGAATGAAACTACATTCCCCGGAGTGAATGATATTGTACTTCTTGTACTAACTGTGATATCTACATATTAAATTGGTCATAGTCATAACCGTGGTTGAGATAATATGTCCAGTTGTGATCCAAGTAATACTAAAATTGATAATCTTCACCCCAGAAGTGGAATAATGAGGAAAAACATGAGAAAACATAAACAACTATGACATTGACATTTGTGGTATGAATACACATTTAGTGTACTTGTTGTACGCTTGGCCCAAGGCACATCTACTAACTATTTAGTTTTACCAATCTAACTTGCTCCAGCAGAGCTAATATAACATAATCTTGTGGCCCATAATTTCGAATCGTGGATTCATTATAGTTTTGCAAGTCCCAAAAATATGTGCTAACATTAAAGATATTTGTCGAAACGAATATCTTACTGAGACCACAAATGAAGGTGATAAAGAATATCTTTGCATTTTCTTTTGAATCCATGCCAGAAGCATGTATTTCAAAATTTTTGTTTTTTCTTATGAGTTGTATCATACAATCATATGAGTAATTGAATCACCTCTTGTGCAAAAAGCAAAGATATCATAATTCAATTGTTCTCATAGTTTGACATAATCAACTTGGCTACCTAGGGGCAATATTCATATCTTGAACCCCTAGTTGATGATCATGTTAAAGCATGCTTTGGTGCTTTCTATTTAATGAGGACTTCTTCCCTTCATTAAAGGAACATAAAATCGCTACTTGAAGTTAGCGTGAGATATTTGAGAGGAACCTGAAGTTCCCTGTGATACATCTTTGATATCTCAATATAATATATGTTGGAGGACAATATTATTATCTCATTTGGATATAAGGAATTAGCAATGTGAAATTGAAGTTCAAATAATTATTTATTTGCACAGTATTGCAAATAATTTACCTGATGCAAAGAATATTGTGAAATCACAAATATTTGCTATGAATGTGTCGACACAAATTGTTGTCCTAGAATGACATATAGTAGGCGTCATAGCATATGCATCTGAGACACACTAGAAGCGTAGTGTATCTATCGGTGCAAAAGATATTATACCTTTGACAAGGGAGAACACATGAAAACAAATATAGGAATTATAAATCCTGCAGATTCTATATCTTTAAGGAGCACGACAGAACTAGCAAAACCAACCGACGTTGGTAAATGCGCAATCCCTGAAGAGATTGCAGAATAGTTGGTCCCCGGAGAGGCCAAACGCTTGGAATAAAGCGATTAGGATCCTGAACCACAAAGTGTGGATGAATGTCGACAAAGACCTGATCGGTCAAAGAGAGGGAAGCAATATAGTGAAAACTCAGCTTATATGACAAATGTGAAATTCTTGTTTGTGGGATTAAGGGGAAGTATTGTGAAGCAAACCCTATGTCATTTTCAATCCCACAATGCTTGGATACTTGCAAGTACTGTACCATATAGGTATCTATACCTTAAACTGCTTAAAGCTTCATAGGAAATGGGTTAGTATGCTATATGAGTACGTTTTGGCTTATATCCCCATATGGTAACTGTAATACAATTGTTAATGAGTTTCTATACTTCTTATAGAAATGGCAACAACTTGCCAATATAAATCATGTGATATTGATATTGAAGTTTCTGAATAACTTATTATGCCTGAAGCATATGATATTGAAGTTCTTGAAGAACTTACTATGCCTGAAGCATATGACTCGAAATCCCGGGAAATGTAATCGATTACAAATATCTTTGTACAAATGAAAACATTCTGGAAGAATATTGTATAACCTTCTTAGTATATGTTGATATTTTGTTGGTCATATATCTTATTAAGAAGTATTATCTCCTTGTAGATCTCTATTTGCTATCAATTGTTTATTGTTTTATAATTTAAATTTGTCAATTATTGCTGAAATATATGCTGATAATTCTTGAATGTCATAAACGCTCCTGAAAAGCTTATACAGTTGAGAGTTTATCGACCTGAAGATCGAGTATTCACTGACAAAATAATATTCTATGGAAAGCATTAGAATGATATGATTATTGTCCTAATCTTCAAAAGGACGCTTGGGATGATAATGAGATAACTATTAGTCCTGAAGTACCATGTCTCAGTCCTATTGATCCACTAATGTATCTTGCTAATAATAGAAGGCTAGAAAATTGTCTTCCATTAATTTGTTAGCGAAATATAGGGTAGTTCCAACCTGAAGGTATTGGAATGAAAATAAGCACTTGTCGTGCTATCTATGTGGAACATCAAATATGGTCTTATATTATCTAAGAATGTTGATCTTATCATAGTCAGCCCTGCAAATGCTGACCAGTTACCTGACCCCCACAAAGAAAAATCACAGACATTTCATGTATTTACTTTTAATATGGCTCCATGAAACAGAACATAAGTGCTACTCTTTCAAATCATGATGAGATTGTGAAAATTCATGAGACTAGTTGAGAATGTATATGATTAAGATTTGTCATACAATACATTCAGGAATCATACGGTTTACCTTTTGAAAGAGCTACTCTCATTAAAGGTGGCTATGGCGACATGATAAAACATATTTCATCAAAATATTTCTACACACATGACTTTCAAAAGAATGGTATTGTTGATATTCAACAAGTACACTCACGTGAAAATCTAGCAGATTTATTCACCGAAACTTTACCAACAGAGATCACAAAGTACATACTCAGAAGTGTAGAATGCATCGCCTGAAATATCTATCACCATGACTCATGTTGCAATGAGGGGGAAAATATATTGATGCACTGTACTCTTTTTCCTTCACCAAAGTTTTTCTCCCACTGGGTTTTTCCTGGTAAGGTTTTCACGAGGCAGGGTAAATATATTTGATATGATAGAAATATGTCAAGCCAAAGTTTTCTTTCATGGATGAACTCCAAGTGGAAGTAAAACAAATATTCATTGAAGATTGATTTTTGTCAACTCAAAGAATACTCTTGTTATGCTCAGATGAGGGGGAGACAAATACACATTGTACTTTTTTTTCCTTCGCCTAGGTTTTATCTTATTGGGTTTTCCTAGCAAGGTTTTTAATGAGACAATGGTTGAGTTTATAATAAGACTTTATAGGGATAAAGCTCATCCACTAACAACCCCGATGGTTGTTAGGCCACTTAATGTGACAAAAAATCATTTTTTGTCCTTGAGAATATGGAGAAAAGTTACTTGGTCCTGAAGCACCATATCTGAGTGTCATTGGCGCATTAATGTACCTAGCTAATAATACAAGACCAGATATTATTTTTTATGTTAACTTATTAGCCAGGTATAGTGCGGGTCCAACTTGCAGGCATTGGGAGGGAATTAAACACATATTTCTCTATTTGCGTAGAACTCCAGATATGGGTTTCTTCTATTCGAGACAATCAAGATCTTCATTAGTTGGTCATGCTGATGCTAGTTATCTATCAGACCCTCATAAGGCAATATCACAAACATGATACGTCTTTCATTTTGGTGATACTGCTATATCATGGAGGTCTATGAAGCAAACAATGACTGCTACTTCTTCAAATCATGCTAGAATTTTAGTCATTCATGAAGCTAGCCGAGAATGTGTTTGGTTGAAATCTGTCATCCAACATATTCAAGAATCATGTGGATTACCCTCCGACAAAGACCGACCAACCTCACTATATGAAGATAACACAGCATGTATCACACAAATCAAAGGTGGCTATATCAAAAGTGATAGAACAAAGCATATATCACTTAAATTCTTCTACACACATGAGCTCCAAACAAGAAGAATAGTTGATATTCAGCAAGTACGGTTGAGTCAAAATTTAACAAATTTATTCACTAAAGCATTACAGCCAACGATCTTCAAATCACATGTACAAAGATGTAGAATACGTCGCTTGAAAGATTTGTCATCATGAGGGGGATAGACTATTTGTGCATTGTACTCTTTTTTCTTCACCAATGTTTTTATCCCAACTGAATTTTTCCTGGTAAGGTTTTAACAAGGCAAGTCAAATGCAATAGTATTCTTCATAAAGATAATGTACTCCTTTTCCTTAGTCAAAATTTTATCCCATTGGGTTTTTTTGACGAGGTTTTAATGAGACATATTTTTATAATAAATATCCAAGGGGGAGTGTTATGAAATATTGATTGATGGATATTCACTATCAATATAAGCAGCTTACAAGCAGCAGCGTAAGCAACTTGCAGTCACCAGTAACTAAGCAGCTTACAAGTAGCAGCGTAAGTAGCTTGCAGTTACCAGCTACTAAGCAGTTTACGAGTAACAGTGTAAACAGCTTGCAGTTATCAGCTACTAGCTTCTGAAACTCTATAAATAGAGAAGTATAATTGAAATGTAAATCATTCAGAAATCAATAACAGTTTCAGTTTTCTCTCTATACTATTGTTGTCTTTTGCAGTTAGTTTATAACATTTTGCGGATATCAGAATATAAACTCAAATTTATAGTGAAACAAATTATTAAACTTTGGTAGGTAAATATTAGACTGTTTGGCCACTTGTCGTCTTCATTATTGATACTCTCTTGAGACGGTTGATGGTGCTCTTGAAAAAAGATAAAAGTGGTGAAATATTTTCCAAAATGATTATAATGTTACCAATATTTACCTCCCTTGAAGCAAGCGAAAAGGAGAAAAAAAAAAAAAAAAAGGAGGGAGAATGAGAAAAAGAGCCAACACTATAAAAGCAGAAGAAAAGTCGAAGAAATGTCAAAGAACATCAAGGATATCTCTCCAAGATCGCGTGGGCTTCATTATGAGGATGTGCTATTTTCTAGATAAGAAAGTAACATGCCCTATTTCTAATTTATAAATCTATTAGGTAGGAAAAAAGACTACGGGCTTCATAATTGAGCACTTATGAGCTCCTACTCGTAAATTGGATTCCTTTGAAGCTTCATGCAAGAAAACATGTGTGGGATTTAAGTCTCAAATCATTTTCGGCATTTACACCTCTTAAAACAAATATTCAACGACAACAATGAAAAAGAATTTGTATTAAGAGAAAATTGTACATAAATTGAAAATTGCAAGGGTAATATGAGAATACTCAAAATAAATTATGGTACATCGAGATTGTCCCATATACTACATAAGATCTTTTGAGATTATTGGTGAATTGTGTAGACTCTTTTTTTCCATTACCTTTGTATAAGGTATTTTAAAATGTCGGACAATTGTGGGGAGTTAAATGTTGTTTAAGCTTTTATTCCTATATGATAGTTAATTAATTGATGTTAGATGAAATAATTTAAGACTTTATATTAATCTTGATTGTTCTTATTTGTCTTGATACTTCATATTGAAGTTAACATGAAATCAACATGAACGGCTGCATGTGGATACATAAGATATGATCAAAACCCGCCATTATTGATAATATAAAATTTTATTTTAAAATTAATTAATACTAAGTGGTGTAGTTTAAGAAATATCATAATTTATTTATGGAGAATAAATAAATTATTCAAATGAGTATGATGCATGTAAAGCAAATAAGAGCTTAATTAAAGATAAGCTAAATGTGGCCCAAAATTATAATAGATGTGTTAAGCTTTTGAATTAAAGTTTTCGAAAGTTTGTTGTAATCAAGAGATGCTATATGTCGCATTTCATGTGGCATTAGCTCTCAAATGTTATTATAACGGCAAATGTCCAAGTAATAACAACATTCGTCTGTTTATTAACAGTAATAATTGTCATTATATTTCTCCACCTTAAAAATCCACCTCAATCCATGTTCCATCTTTTCTCTCTCTCTCTGTGTTAACATTGACTCCTCGTCCCCCTCTGTCTCTTTCTCTCTCTGTATCTCACTCATTCTTGATTCCAAAACACAGCTGAAAAAGTAAAAACAACCCACCATTACTAGTAGTCTATTACTACTGTACTACAATCTACTACCACCACCACCACCGCAAGATCGCCGGAGTCCTCCATGGACGACCCCCTAAAATGCCACTTCTGCAAATAAAAACCCAAAAACAAAAAAAACAAAAAAATGATAAAATTACCACATGTAGCATCAAATTTCATCCCATAAAATAATAAACAAGCATACCCAAAAAAAACATGGCTGCTACACCAAATACTAATGCTATTACTACTCATCAAGCTGTTGAGTCCGCGGAAGAGTTAGCAGCCAAAGCAGTACACAAGAGATATGAAGGCCTAGTGATGGTACGGACCAAAGCAATAAAAGGCAAAGGAGCTTGGTATTGGCAACACTTTGAGCCTATACTTGTTCACAACACTGATACTGGCTTGCCTAAGGCTGTCAAACTTCGTTGCTCTTTATGCGACGCCGTTTTCTCCGCCTCTAACCCGTCAAGAACCGCTTCTGAGCATCTTAAGCGTGCCACTTGTCCCAATTTTAACTCCTCTGTTGCTGCTAAGCCCATCTCTGCTGTTCCTGTGGGTAGTTTGGCACCCTCTTCGCCCACGCAGAACCATCATAGAAAGCGTGTTGCTAGTGGTAGTGCCCGCGCTGCCACTAGTACTATTGGTGGTGGTGGTGACATTAGTGGCGTAGCTGTCGTTGACAGGACTAGCACTAGTGGCCGTCCTGCCACTAGTAATAGTGGTGATGGCATTATCGTGGAAAATTCAAGATTTGCGACTGTTAGTACTAGTGGTCGTGCTGCCTCTAGTTCTATTGGGGGTTGTGGTGTTAGTGGCGTAGCGACTGTTGACAATTCAAGATTTGCGGTATCACTTGCTGCTGCCACTAGTGTTGTTGTTGCAGCAGCAGCTGCTCGTGGTACAAGTACTAGTGGTGTTGGTAGTACTAGTGGTGTTTTGTATGCTCGACAATTACAGCAGCAACAACATCAACAACATCATCATCACCATCATCATCATCATGTGATGTTATCTGGTGGGAAAGAGGACTTAGGGGCATTAGCAATGTTGGAAGATAGTGTGAAGAAGCTAAAGAGTCCCAAAGCATCAATTGGTCCAACATTGGGGAAGGCTCAAATTGGTGCTGCAACGGATTGTTTGGCCGATTGTGTGTATGAATGTTGTGGGTCGGGCTCATTTTCGAGTCTTGAGCATCCTAAGTTCAAGGCATTTCTTGATCAGGTTGGTTTGCCCGGAATTTCAAGAAGAGAGGTTTTAGGGTCTAGATTAGATGCTAAGTACGAGGAAGTTAAGGCTGCGTCTGAGGCAAAAATTCGAGATGCTATGTTTTTTCAGGTTGCATCTGATGGTTGGAAGGCGAAATTTTTTGGGAATGTTGATATTGGTGAAGAGAATTTAGTGAATTTGGCTGTGAATCTTCCTAATGGGACCAGTTTGTATAGGAGGGCTGTGTTTGCTAGTGGCCATGTGCCCGATAAGTACGCAGAGGAAGTGTTATGGGACACTATAATTGATATTTGTGGCAATAATAGTGTGCAACAATGTGTTGGTATAGTTGCTGACAAGTTTAAGGCTACGGCATTGAGGAATTTGGAAAATCAACATCATTGGATGGTTAATCTTTCTTGTCAGCATCAAGGATTCATTTGTTTGATTAAGGACTTTGGCAAGGATCTTTCTTTATTCAAGAATGTAACTGAAAATTGTTTAAAACTTGCAAATTTTGTCAATAACAAGTCAGTAGTTCGGCATAGTTTTTTTAAGTATCAGTTGCAGGAGTACGGGCATGCTGGATTGCTGAGAGTACCTTCATGTGATTATGAGAGGTCAGATTATGGAGCTGTGTTTAATATGGTGGAGGACATATTGAGCTCAGCGAGGGCGCTTCAATTACTAATGCTGGATGAATCGTATAAGATAGTGTCAATGGAGGAACTGCTAGCTAGAGAAATTGAGGAGATGATGAGGAATCCACATTTCTGGAATGAATTAGAAGCCTTGCATTCGCTTGCGAAACTGATCAAGGCAATGGCTCAGGAAATCGAGGCAGAGAAACCCCGAGTTGGGCAATGCCTTCCTCTTTGGGAGGAACTAAAGGTGAAGGTGAAGGAGTGTTGTTCGAAATTCCACATTGCTGAAGGTCCTATCGAAAAGGTGATTGAAAGGAGGTTCAAAAAAAATTATCATCCGGCTTGGGCTGCTGCATTTATACTTGATCCTCTGTATTTGATTAGGGACGCTAGTGGGAAGGACCTCCCGCCGTTCAAATGCTTGACCCCAGACCAGGAAAAGGATGTTGACAAGCTCATAACGAGGCTTGTATCGAGGGAGGAGGCTCCTGTCGCACTGATGGAGCTAATGAAGTGGAGAACAGAGGGGCTCGATCCGGTATATGCTCAAGCTGTGCAGCTGAAGCAGAGGGATCCTACCACTGGAAAGATGAAAATTGCTAATCCCCAAAGTAGTCGGCTTGTATGGGAAACGTACCTTACCGAGTTCAAGTCATTGGGGAAGGTTGCTGTTAGGCTTATATTCCTTCATGCCACTTCATGTGGATTCAAATGCAACTGGTCTTTATTGAAATGGGTTAGTGCTCAATCCCATTCAAGGGCAAGTAAGGACAGGGCTCAGAAATTAATATTCATTGCTGCTCATTCGAAGCTTGAAAGACGAGATTACACCAGCGATGAAGATAAGGATGCAGAGCTCTTTGCATTGGCAAACGGTGAGGATGATGTGCTGAATGAGGTTTTTGTTGATACATCCCCTGTGTAGTGTTCTTTATTTCTGTTCTTTTTCCCCTTTGTAGCATTCTAAATTTGTAGGACTCTTATTCTTTATAAGGAAAAGGAATTTATTCCTTTCATTATTGAATTTCTCTTTTATTGTGCTTAAGAAAACTGAGGCTCTCTTCCCTCTAGGTGTTAGCTAGGTTTTCCAGAATAGCTTCTTTCCTGTAAAGAAAAAGCCAATGAAAAAAAAATTGCAGGATAGTGGAGATTGTTCTTACAAATTTTTGTTTTGATTTTAATTAGATTGAATTACTAATGTTTATATGAGGGGAGGCTATTGTTTGTCCCCTTGGTGTGTTAGTTTGATGAGGTTAAATTTTTTTACTGATTCAATAGGTGTGAAATATCACTTAATTTTACTCTTCAGCTTTGCTTGAGCTTTTCCCCCTACTTTATTTTGAATGTTTTAAACAATGCTCATGGTTGCTTATTATCATAGCACCCGCAATTTCAGCTTGAAATCTGCAATATGTTTATGTTACTTCAATAGCTGAACTAGTAGTAGAATACTTGCCGGCGGGTGTTGTGTCGATGGAATGCCAAAATAACCTCCAACTAATTCAGCAGCCACCTGCATTCTTACATCATAGGAAATACATTTTTCTGTGCAATGGGAACGAGTAATTCCTTTTGTCAGCTAACTTTCCATATAATGATTGATGGACGAGATAGGTCGGTCATCTCAAACTTCTTGCTCTTATGTTCTGAAGGTTATATTTGTTCTTGAATTCCTTCTTCAATATGAAAGATCCTCTAATAAGTGTGATGGTTTGTGTAGTCCATCAATGTGGCATATGGTTTTTGAGGTCAGCTAACTTTTAGACGAGGGTTTGGATATAAGTTCTGTGCCTGCACTAGACACACACTAATACATTCCCGATACTAAATATCTCCTAGTTTGTTTGCAACTAGTACGAATGTAGGTTAAAAAAATATCGACCTCAACCTCATTCCCTTATCTTTGAAAAATTACAAAACTGAGATACATACTTGTCCTTTTGAAGAATTACGGCTTTCAATCTTGGAGAGCTGTCTGCTAGTTGATAGCCAAAAGGATATTGAGAGTATACTCATCAATATTTGTCTATGTTAAAGCTTCGTGCACCATAGGAATCATATTTCTTTGCTTTTGACAACTCTGGTTGGAAACAAGAGTAGTACATACAAGGATTACAATGCTAATTCATTTTCAATGATGGCAGAAATATTTGATAGGGACGTTGTCAAACTGGCAAGACCACCTTAAGATTGATTGGTCGGTGATAGAAACTGTGAGATCGTGAACTGTAAAAGCTTTTGCAGAAAGATCCAAGTGAGAACATGATCTAAAATTTTATGGTTCCTTCCGCGGAAAATCTGAGGCTGCTGAAACAGAGGTCGGCAGCAACCCCAACATATGATCAACCTTTCTAGCTGGAGAAGCACTTACAACTGCTGTCGTCTCATCTCTCTATTTTACTGGTTTGTGGCTTTGAAGAGTGGAGCCCCACCATGAAACATGTGGAATTCTATTTCCGAATTTTGGTTGTTATGGAGAGAGGAAAGGGCCCTTAAGTTATATCATCTTTGGGTAACTTCTTTTTAAAACATTTTAAAGCTTGTGATGTTCATGCAGAGTCATTGGATGATGCTGCCCATCATTGTAAAAAAAGTTGCAAGAGGACCCCAAAGCAGAAGAATACTGTCGGCATGAAGCAACACAAAAGATGCCTGATAGTGATTTGGCGACGAAGATTGACTGTTTTTCCTCATTACAGATACCTTAGAGAAGTGAAAGACTGTCGTTACCCGGTAATACTCAATAGTTATATTCACATTTATCCTGTATCATTTCATTTTTCAATAAAATGTTCGTTGAAGTATTGTATAGTTAATTTAGCTTAGTATTATTTTCCGTCTTGTTCCTCTTATCTACTGATGAAGTTCTCAATGCTTCTCAGAAAAAGAGAACGCAACAAAAGGGAGAAAAGAAAGTGAAAAGTGAAGACTTTTCGAGTGAGGTTGAGGGGGAAGGGAAAAGCAAGGCTTGTTGGCCGGAGGCTTGTAGTGAACTGTAAATTAAGAGACAAATCAAGATTATTTTTGTTCATATCTTGATATAATGTCCACAATATTTGTTAAAGCCTTTTCAGTCGACGTGTATTTACTTTCTTCCTCTGATTTGGGAACTGAAAACTCCACTGAGTTTTACACTATGAAGTTCTCCATACTTGACATCAATGCTGCTATATGTGCATACTTTGCCAGATAAGATATTGCATACATGCACCATATATTACTAAGGGGAATGGTTCTGCTCATCACGTTTAAATGTATGTTATGATATTATGGGAATATCCGTACTCATCATAAAGGCAGTTAATTACTTCCTTGACTAACAGTGAAAGGTGAAAAATTCCTTCACTTTTTAGTGAGTGAAATGAGTAGAAAGTAGAATAATGAATGGTAATGCATATAGTATTATGCTACCTGCTAGCTTTTTAGCTCACCTAATTACACATTTAGTGGGCAGACAGAAACACTTGTCGGTAGCTATTTAGCTATACTTTGTGCATAATAAAAAGGCTAAGTAAACACTGACTGCTCACCAACTACAATTAAAAGACAGTGTGGTGATCTGTAAACTTACTGTAGAGGTTGAACAACAATGTACCATGACTGTGCTCCACCATTCTACTTTGATGGTAAAAAGGAAAAGGGGGAATATCATGATTAATGTAGGACGATAACTCTTTTTGCAAGAATCTTTCCCCCCCTCCAATGTTCCTCATTATCAACTTTCTTTTTTTTTTAGTATGTCCGTTAAATGAACCTCCAGCCTTTTTTTTTTTTTTTGTTAAGTAATCACTTTTTCTAAAATTAAAATGGTCCAAACAAAATCTTACACATTGACAGGGTTAGTGAAACGTATTCATTATTAGTGACGTATGAATTTCACGTTTATTTGAAGCTCATACTTCATACTCGCATGAGATTAAATATTTCATCGTTTTTAAGTTTTTTCCTACATTGGCATCCAAAGATCTCAAATTCTTTGAGAAATTAAATTCTAAATCCCAGAGGATAATTTATGAAAGTAGTAGATTTATCAGTCACGTGTCTTTATTGTAATTGTGGTCCAAATGTATCATGAACTATTTAGATTGTCCATGGAAATGGCAATTAAACGAGGGCTTCATTTCAAACTAAACAAATCAATATAGTCATGTAGTATACCCCTTTTTTAAGGAAAAAGAAAGATACGGCCTGCTTTAAATACTACTGTTGTATCACATGGTGGTACACAAATTTATGCCCGTATTATCTTATTGTAACAATTCAGTACCACATGCTGCCTAAAAGAAAGAGAGTTTTTGTGTTGTTTATTTTATTATGTATTAAGGTAAAAGCGACGAATAACTAAATTCATTTAATAGATTTTGCTCGGTGAGATAAAGACTTGAATTGATTGGTTCGTATTGTTTATTTTGTTCTCAAAATATGTATAAAAATTCAAGAAATAGATTTTCACTTCCTTTTCCATCTGTCCATATTCTTTCAAATTACGTGGAAGTTTTTTTTTTTTTTTTCTTTAAATTTAATTAATTAGGTAGTTAGAAAACTAGTTTTAGCTAAATTAGGTGGAAGCTTGTTCGTCTTTAGTTTCATAATTGGTTAACTTTGTATTCAATAGTAGTGCAATTAAAATCTCAAACTTTAGTGGAGAAGTGCTAGAATCAGAAAAACTCTTAAAAACGTCGATTTCTGTGATAATGTGACTGTGTGAAGTGTGTAGGCCTCACACCGTGTTAGAAAGACGAACGTTTGGTGGAAAGAGTTTGTCAAGAGCTACACGGTCCACATTCAACCTGGGAAAAATAAATGAATGAAACTCGGAAGTGTGACAATGCAACAGTCGAAAGCATTAGCACCTTGGAACATTATTTCAAGTCGTACAAATTGGCCCCATTACTGGCTAATAATTACTACACCATAAGATTGTATGATGGCCTTAAAATATTAGATCTACTTTTTTGTTTTGTTTTTTTGTTTCTTTGGCTAAGAAAATATTTGATCTAGCTATGTAGTGGTTATAGTGGACGTAGGCCAAATTCTTTACATGGATATATGCAGGCTTTTCAGTGAAGTTGACTGATTAGTATATCTTCACTTTAGGAGAGCAAAACTACATGGAGAAACGACTTTTTTTACCATAAGTGAAGATACAATAATTAAGGGGTGAAACATGCTGGAGATTGCATTTGGTATACTTCATCCATTGTTTGTTAAGGAGAGTTGAGGGTCACTAAATTGCATTTATTGATTGGCATTAATCTTAGATTCTCGTCTCGAGAAATGAATGTCAAAATTAAAATCTAAGTTAGGATCCTACTATCAACATTTCAGGCTCTACATATATTTCTGTTCAAGTTATAGTTCCTAAACTTTGTACCAAAAATAATTTTGTTCTTTATATAAAAAAGAATTCTAGTCAAAATTAGTGCACAAAACTTTCATTGTGCATGGAGTTTAAAAAAAAAAATTGCTCTATTTTTAAAATCTATTATACACAATTTTAAAGTTTATTTATGTGAGGATTTGTTTTCCAAAAAAGACTAGACAACACTCTACTTTCCAAGTCAGTGCAGCAGAAGAGAATTGTGCTTCGAGCTTAATAGTTTTTATTTACCGATTATAGTACCAAGTCACACGCTCCTTCCAATAATTCATGGGATAGAATCTCCGTTTGGTCAAACGTTGACGTCCGTACGCCTAACGTAATAAATCTCCATCTACAATGATGTCACTTTGAAATTTTACTAACCAAAAGAACAAAAAAAAAAAAAAAACTTTGAAATTTTTATCTTCTGCGAAAAAAATAAAAATTATAAAAGCTTCTGGAGTACTTAATTAACAATAGTAGGCTGTGCTTTCCATTTGGTGGGAAGAGATAAAATATATAAATAAATAAAAACTTAGTTTTTGTCAACTGTATTTTGCCACATACATGGGTTTGATCCTCCATACATTTTTTTTGAAATACGAAAGAAGACATATTATAAGTACAATATGGACCTCAAAATTGAAATGTCTTTTAGATTTCATCTTCCCATGATACAAGATTGGTGCTTTTATTCAAAGATGAAACATTAAATATAGAAGGGCAAGACATATATAAAAGGAAAAGATAAGTACAAGAAGGTGAATTGAGTCATATATTATTATTAACAAAATCTTTTTTTGCATATTTAATTAGTTCAATAAATAATGAGGTATACTTTTGTAAAGACCATGTTGAGTATGCTATCTTTTAATACCAGTAACATTTAATCATACCCACAATATGATATTGTGTGGGTATATTAATTTCTAATATTGCATAAAATGTTTTATAGAAAGATAGCCCTCATCTCATGATTTTCTTATGAAATGTGACATTGAGGTTTCAAAAGTATCTCTTCTGTTCTACTCATAACTTATGTGGATGTCACAAAGTCTGTCTCAAAAGTTGTTTAGTTATAACTTAGCTGTCAAAGACACCGAATCAAATGATTGTTCCATTCTTTTTTTTTTTTGTTTTTTCTTCTAATTTCATCTAATTAACTATCATTAATGTAATTAATAGTCTTTAATCCTCTCCCAATTGTTTGTAGTTGTACATAGGAGGACCACAGGTACTAGATTAAACAAAACTTATATTTCGAACTGATTGCATAGCCAAACCTTGTTGCCTTCTGGTTCCCACAATGATGGTGCTTAACCATTCAAATATACTTGGTAGTTTGTCACATGTGTAGGTCTATGATTAGTTTATTCAGCTAGCTTGATAATTAGTACTTGCTTTTCTTTTTTCGGGTGGGGGGGGGGGTGGGGGTGGGGGTGGGGGTAGGGGGCGGGACCGTTGGTTTTTTGTGAACTCCAATAAGCATTATTACTAAATAAAGCACAATTATTTACCTCCTCCCCTCCCACTTTCCTGGTGAATCATTCTTAATTTTTCGGGTAAATTTTACATTTAATCCCTATAATTTATATATTTTTTCAATATTATTTCTAATATTTTAAAAAATTTATGGTAGTTCCTATTGTTTATAAAATTTATTTAAAATGATCTCTATTGTTTAAAATTAACCAATTTAGTTTTTATTATTTTAAAAAAATTCAATTTAGTCTCTATTATTTTTTAAAAAAATTCAATTCAGTCTCTGCACGTGACCTCTATTCGGAGAATAAATTAAATTTTATGAGAAATAATAGGGACTAAATTTGCTAGTTTTAAATAATAAGGACCATTTTCACTCACTTTTCTAAACATTAAAGACTAGTATGATTTTTTTTGAAATATTAAGGACCAACTTAAAAAAACTTGTAAACAATAGAGACTATATACATAATTTATCCTAATTTTTATTGATAAAGGCGAATATTTTTTAAAAGTTTTTTAAATTTACATTAGGTTTTAATTTTTGAAATACACGATTTATCCAAAAGAGTCATAGTCTAAGGTTAATTAGCACAAGACCTATCAAGATTGGTTTTCAAAAAAAGAAAAAAAAAACCTTAACTGATTTAAACCCAAAAAATAAATAAGAAATCAATCATACTATTGCTTAGCTTATATTTTTGCCTATTAATGTATGTATAGATGCATAGGTATACACGTAATATAACAAAATGAGACCTATATATGATTTTGCCAGGCCTCGGCATTGTTTACCAACACCTTGTAATGTTATTATCTACCACAAGAATTGGGAAGGAGATAATTGGCAATATTGTAATGAGATAAAATAAAATATTAGATTTTAGTGCTCATTTAATTTCAACTCTATTAGGTTGCTTACCACAAAAGACATTCATTGAAGTAGGTCCTCAGTGATTCACTGAGCTGCCTAGCTACTCGGCTATGGCGATTTTCATGTGTGAAGATGCGAAGACATAATTACCACAAACAAGGAGAAGATACGGGGTCAATAGCGATAAACTAAGTGTATTAACATATTAGCTATAAATTATTGTTTAACGACATTGGTCATAATGAATTTTAAAGAATTAACTTATAACTATGTTTGTCCCGGATATCATTATAGGGTTCATAACTACTCATCTTACTTAATAAGAATAATTGTTGTTTTAAAAGAGAGGAAGAGTACGAAGTTCATTGCCTCCTTATGAAGTATGAGTAGTTTATCAGGTAATTTTGGTACAATAAGAGTGGAATAGCATATTCGACAAAGTATAGGGAGGTTTTGTGCATTTTATCGCTTTTTTTTTTACCACAAAGAAGAAATAATTAGCAAAGCACAGAAAAATGCTTGATGAACTGATAATTTTTAGCATCTTTGAATTTCATATGTGCCAGTAATAATTGCCTAGAAGTGCAAGTGTTGAGGGAGAAAAAGAAACAAATCTAATTTGAAACTAATGCGGACTATGAAGATTATGATAGTATTTTTTTCTTTCTTTCTTTCTTTCTTTTTTTTTTTTTTAAAAAGAGTCAATGTTTAGAAAACAAGAAACAAATAAGAGATTCAAATAGGCTAAACAACAACTATTTTAGAAGATGTTACACCCATGCATCTATTTGGCCTCCCTTGAACATTAAGAGAAGAGCTATGAAATCTAATGTACAATAGAGTTTCCCTAATACTGGTTTAGAATAGAACACAGCCATGATTGGCCATCATACTCCTGCTTCTGCTAAGATGCTGATTAGGGGCACATCATAGTCTAGCTTAATTTAGGTATATTGGTAGGATTAATTGGGAATAGAGTTGCTAATTGACTTGTTAGAAAAACTCGATATAATACTCTTTTGTTAGATTGGATTGTTAATATTTCTGATGATTTGTATTACGTTGGATGATGTAATTATCTTTTATTAATGAAATCCGCTTCTTTGATTGAAAAAAGAAAAAAAAAAGAAGACTAGGAATACAACTAACTTCTTGAAAATTAAAATTCTTCTATTTTCCTTTTCCTATTTATTGGGTAAGGTAGATTAATGAATATATTGAGAAAGAAGACAAATATGAATGCAAAGTTGCTGGTAAGGTGGCATATATCATTGTGGTCTGCAAGAATTATGGATTGATTGAGGCAAGATTGGGGGGCTTGGCTTTAATAATGAATGTATAATGGTTGTTTGCGCTCGAAGAAAGGCAATAAAGAATGAATACTTTTGATGTTATTATAATTTGAGATTATGAGACTTTTGGTTTATATGTGTTTTCATTATATGAACTTGGAGGTCAGAATGAATCTCATCATGCCCAACTTCTCGAGTCTAGGCAGTAGGCACCAATGCGGTCATGGCATGCGGCTTTTGACTATTTTACTGCATTTTAACAAAAGTTATGTTTGGAGAGATATCATGTTTCTTTGATCAAAAAAAAAAAAAGATATCATGTTTCTGGTGCTAGACTTCTATTGTGGTCTAGAAAACTTCGTTGCATTTTACGAATTTTCTCATAATATTATGATAAAAATTGATAGTAATTACTGTAATAATTCAGTATGATTGAATAATAATGCTAATTATCACATAAATTACTTTTATTCTATAGTAAATTATTGCTAGATCATTCTCATAACGTTAGCTCATCTTGTATTCTCTCTCTCGAACTAAGCGGTTCGCATTGGCATAGTCTTTTCAGTCGCTTGTCGTAAACTAAGCCTCCACCTTAGAAACACCAAGTGAACACAGAATATTAGAACAGCCAGCTCAAACATGGTGCTATTGACACTTACCATGATGATGACAACAAGGATTTTTTGTTTTTTTCTTTAAGCATTGAGTTCAAAATTGTGGCTCAAACTCAAAACTTTTTATTATAATAGGTCGTTACCCGATTATTGCACCCCAATTTTAATACAACAACGAGAAACTCGAAAAGCTCTACAATAATTGGTTTAATCAATCGGTCTAGGGCCTGTGTTTTAAATGGGGGCAGGCTACTCGAAACAAAGAAGACATTCAAAGACCAAGTACCTGCATGAATAGGAGTCTGTGTATTTGGACCTTAGCCCAGAAGAATTTCATTTCTCTTATTATGGCGGGCTTCTGACCCAAAAACAAGAAACGATCATGGCGGACTTTTGACTCAAAAACAGGAAAAGTTTATTGCGGGCTTTGTTGGACCTACCGGCTACCGGTCCAATTTGGCAAACAACATACAATCAGAGTCGTGTTCATACTGTACATAAGTGTGCACCCGTTTTAGGTTCTCCTCTCTTAAGAAAGCGTGTTGAATTTCAGAATTTTATTGTAGTACGTGTATAATCATCAACCAATCAAATTTGTCTATGTGTCCCATTCAAAACCACAACTACCAACCGCTTCATTTCCCTCCATTTCCTCTTCCCCCACCCCCTCATTTCTTGATCGGCGCACACACACTGACCATCTTCGTCTTCCTCTAATGGCCTCTTCTTCTATCGCAGCCGTTCAACCAGGTAGGATAAGAATCCTGAAGCAAGCATCATCATCCAAGCCGTCCGCTGTTGCTGGACCGGTGGTGTACTGGATGTTCAGAGATCAACGGCTGAGAGACAACTGGGCTTTGATCCACGCCGTACATCAAGCCAATCAATCTAACGTCCCCGTCGCGATAGCCTTCAATCTATTTGACCAGTTCTTGGGTGCTAAAGCTAGGCAGCTAGGGTTTATGCTTAGAGGCCTCGAAGAACTTCATCTTCATCTTCAACATCTCCACATTCCATTCTTCTTGTTTCAGGCAAGCATACATATACATTTATTTGTATCTGTATTTACGAATGTATTTGAGCTAAGTGACAAAGGAAATGAGTCTCGACGCAGACTTGTGTGTTCGTCATGTGCATGGATACACACCTAGACATATCAATGTATCGAGCTAACAAAAGAGATGGTTCAAAATGAGTGTTATTGTCACATGCATATAACGGACTCCACCTAGTTTGATTTGATTTATGTATGAATGCACTACATGTGTTTATAATTATCTATCTCTTGTTCCTTTTTTTATGTAGTTATGTGTATGTCAATATGTGTGTTATTTATGTAGTTATGCATATGTTTATATGTGCGTTCGTTGTATTTATATCAAGTTTAGTAGTAAGTTAGGAAACAAGAAAATTAGAACTTTATTGTTAAGTATAAATAATAGGCATATGAGATAAATTAAATCAATGCTAGTTAATTTTTTAGGACTTAGGAGAGATTAATGTTTTCGAGTTACTCACCGTGTGCGCAAGCTTAGCCATAGCAATTACATAGCAGGTGAATGTAATTGAAAGTGGACCTTGGTTTATCTTGCTTCTTAGGCATGTTCTGTTCAGAAAAGGGCAAGAATTTCTATCTTGTCGTACTTATTGGTTTTTGGATTTTTTTTTTTTTGTTCAACTAGGGTGAAGCTGTGGACACGATCCCCAATTTTCTGAAGGAATGCGGGGCTTCTGTTTTGGTAACAGATTTCTCACCTTTACGAGAGGTTAGGAGTTGGAAAGACAAAATCTGTGAACGGGTGAGTGAAAAAGTTTCGGTTCATGAGGTAGATGCACACAATGTGGTGCCAGTTTGGGTGGCATCTAACAAATTGGAATATGCTGCTAAGACGATAAGGAGTAAAATAAATAAGTTGTTGCCTGAGTATCTGATTGATTTCCCAACATTAGGAATACCAAAGAGAAATTGGCCTGCCCCAAGTTCTTCTATAGATTGGGGAAAACTTATTGCTGAAGTTGTGAGGTGAGATACTTGTAGTAACATGAATTATATATTTTCCGTGGTCTGGGATTAGATGTTGCTGTAAACATGACTCTATTACCAGGAAAGGAGCAGAAGTTCCTGAACTTGAATGGTGTGAACCAGGTGAAGATGCAGCAATGGAGGTTTTGATGGGGAGTAAAAATGGGTTCTTGACAAAAAGATTGAAGAACTATCACACAGATCGCAACAACCCATTGAAACCCAAAGCACTTTCTGGTCTCTCTCCTTATTTACATTTTGGGCAGATATCAGCGCAGAGGTGTGCCCTGGAGGCACGCAAAGTTCGATCACTTGCTCCTCAGGTTTGCCCTTTTTGAACTTGATTTCTAGCGTCATAGGTTTATTATTTAAACAACTTATTGTTAAGTTTTTTCTTTGGATTTGTAATGTTGATTAATAAACGAACTTTGTGAGTTATGCTTTGATATCCACATTTATTTGGCTTCTTCATGAGCAGTACCATAAGATTACAACTAAATTTGCATTTGATGTCTATGATTAATATTTTGGCATGAAGCTTATTAAGATGTCCTGCTTCTTTGAAGTCAGTTGATGCATTCTTAGAGGAATTGATCGTGCGCAGAGAACTTGCTGATAACTTTTGCTTCTACCAGCCTCGGTATGATTCCCTACAGGGTGCTTGGGAATGGGCACGTAAAACATTGATGGACCATGCTTCTGATAAGCGTGAACATATATACACGTGAGTCTTAGGACCTATTTAGCTGCTAATATAAGGTTTGGTGTACTGTGTGAAGGGAATTATCTCTAGTAATCATGGTTTTTTTTTTTTTTTTTTTTTGCAGAAGAGAGCAATTGGAGAAGGCACAAACTGCAGACCCTGTAAGCTATTCACATTATGTTAAAAAACTCTTCTAATTTGTTACTTCAGAGAAGTTCTGATAAGTTCCAGTCAGGCTTGTTTATGAGTTGGAATACCGTAATATGTCACTGATCTCTCATGGTTTTAGGAAAATATATCATTCTAGTCCTCCTGTATCCCAATTTTCTTTTGTGCTATTTTTGTGAATGCTTTATTCATTCTTATCTTACATTCAGCTCTGGAATGCTTCTCAATTAGAGATGGTTCACTATGGGAAGATGCATGGTTTTATGAGGCAAGGAACCTTCTATTTGTAATTCCTCAAACAAAGATGTTGTTTAATTGAAAAGGGAATAATCCGGTCAATCTTAATATGTGAAAATCATATTCAGGATGTATTGGGCAAAAAAGATCCTCGAATGGACAAGTGGACCAGAAGAAGCTCTTGCAATATCTATATATTTGAATGACAAGGTAATCAGCTGCACCTGAATGCCTTCAATTTTGTTTCAGGGTATTTAGTCAGCTGCATTTGATAGAAGTCTATATTCTATTAATGCTCCCCACTCAAGTTGGCTTTGCTTGCAGTACCACATAGATGGGAGGGATCCAAATGGTTATGTTGGTTGTATGTGGTCAATTTGTGGTGTTCACGACCAGGTCCGGCTACATATCCTTTTCCATCTCTTAAAGTATTGCTGCAATGATCGTCAGCATCTTCGTTATACCATTATGTTCTCAGTGTTACCACTTTCCTGTTGCGTGCACAAGCCACTTTCTGCTGCTTTTGTATGTTTCGATGTAAAAAATGCATGAGCTTAGTGC
Organism: Ehretia macrophylla; assembly: GCA_037974665.1. Lineage (NCBI taxonomy): Eukaryota > Viridiplantae > Streptophyta > Magnoliopsida > Boraginales > Ehretiaceae > Ehretia > Ehretia macrophylla. Next base: position 6,895,551 of record CM075764.1, on the reverse strand, counting down.
AGGCATTCGTGCTTGTTGTCTTTGCATTCTATTTCTTAGCATTTCAATTGCAGAGAAGACTGATCTGCAAAGCATTATATGCCAGATCTGCAAAGCATTAGATGCCAAAGGCAGGTTATTGATAGGAGAAGCGAGTGGTTCATGTTGCTTGTACTATGAAATGATACTAAAAAGTTTTCTTGGTTGCTCAACAGGGTTGGAAAGAGCGTCCGATATTCGGGAAGATACGTTATATGAACTACGCTGGCTGCAAGAGAAAGTTTGACGTCGATGGATACATTGCATACGTGAAGAGACTAGTAGGTGAAAGTAAGAAGAGGAAAGCAGAAATTATGCTCAATAACAAGGCAAAGGAACTCCGGAGTTAGCACATCGGCCGGAGTGATTTTATATGATAATTGTAGAGTAGAAGACTCGGAATAGCAAAAACTTCCGGACCGAATAGCATAGTTCTGGACGTTTACAAAGTTTAGAGATCTGAACATCCAAGCTAAGTTTAATTTACTCTCTGAGATTTGGATTCTTAATTTGAGCGGTGTTGCCAATTCTTTCATATCTCATGGCCGGATGATCAGTTCTATGCCCGAGTAAAGAAAGAACTTATGTGTATAAAACTAACAAATGAGATAATTTTTAATGAAGATAAAGATTGTCGTTAAATCAATATAGTTAAGCCCACGAACTAAGATAATGTTTCATTTGTTTTGGTTCTTCAAGTGAGGTGGTCTCGTCTACACCATGAGTAACAACATATCAAAGGATCAAATCATCCAAGTAGGAACTAGAAAATTTAAAGACATAACATGTTTAGATTGTTATGTTGAGAATATTCAACCACCACATGTAGGGACAGAACTACGGAACAAGATTTATCTATCACACAATTAAACACTCACACATAGATAATTTTTTAACCCAAAAATACTTTAAAAATACACACATTTTGAATAAAATTTGAGTTCAATGTGAGAGTTACAACCCCCACACATCCAAGAGTGGCTCCACCACTAATGCCAAGAAAGGTCAATTCCTCCCCTCTACTTTTTGTTAGTTAAGAGAGACGGAGATGAGCTGACCCAGAAGGAATGCTAGGTAAACCTGCTTCAATTTTTGTCAGCCAAATCGGCTAAAAAAAATGACGAAAAATGGGGAAAGAATTAACCATTAAAGGCACAGAGTATCGCCATTAAAATTTTAACAACTGGCATTCATTTATGGTGATTGGATTTTTACCAAATCGATTGATATTATACACATCGAGGATTGCTCGACAGCCTCGAACCGTATCATCAGGCTACAACACAAAGCCAACAAGGAAGAGACTGAGCAGGGAAGGACGCCTGAGGCTATGCCAAGTTCATATAGGAGCAACGGCCGCCGAACAAAAAGACCTAAGAGATTATTGTGGCCTACCATGCAGTCAGATAATTTACATAAAATGTGAAAAAAAAAAATGGGAGGGTGGAACTCTATGGATCTATCGTTATAACTCGAAAGCAGGCCCGAGAAAATATGCACATCCAGCTTCACCTAAAATTCATATCTATATTTGAAGATCATCCAGTGACAGCTCATGTGTTTCATTCAACAGCTTCAATTTCTGCAATACAACATGAATGATCGGCCATCAGAAAAAGAGATGAATATGTCAATGCCTCCGTGTACAGCGGGTCTGTCCAAGAACTTCGCGATAAATCATTTTGGAATTGTACTGTCTTTAACAAAAGTCTAATGGGAAAAGATCCTAACTTTCACAATTTCTTTTTTCGAGAAATAAAATTTTAAGTAAATAGGATCCTAACCTTCACAACTAAAAACTAATTCATGTTATAATAAATGAATACTTTAGGTAAATTACTATCCATGGATGTAGGTTATAACTTATAAGCATCTTAAAACTAATTCACCAGAAAAAAAGACGGGAAAACAAAATTAGAACAATCTCATCAGCTGCAATCATATTCATACAAGACCATTTATTTTCTTGGAGAAAAACTGCAAAGTTGGAGGAAAGCATCCTACCAAACAATACCCATTCCAAAAGAAAAAAAATGAGAAAAGGGTAAAATTTGAAGATATTAGTATGCTTCATAATAATTTAAACTGTAGAAGTGGAAGAAGAAAGAAACATACCGTTATAAATTGCGGAGGATCATCAAGGCTAGAAGAGCCTAGAATAATTTCCCTATTCAGCTTCGTGGTTAACTTATGACACACCCGCAACTGATGAAAAAGACAGCGAGGCAAACAATATTACAACTCTGTGCCCTCTCTCGGCAAAAGCTCCCCATGAGAAGGAGAACAAGAAAAAAGCACGCATATGCGAATATATAATACCTCTGATCGAGTTGCACCACCAACTATAAATACAAATATACGTTGACCCATCTTCTTCAAGTCACTGGATGCATGCCTCAGAATTGAATCACTACAGGAAGCAGCAACGGAGTAAAGACTACTAGTACAACAGTATTATGGAGGTCAAGCGTGAAGGAGAAGGGACTGAGAATGGACCACTAAGCTAAGTTCGTAATTTCCTACATCGAATAGTATAATTGATACTTGAAGTAAAACCATTAGTAAGCTTAACATCGCAAGGAATAAAACAAAAATGCACGAAAAAGAAGCATTTGAGAGTAAAAACAGAGATAGATTAGTTAATAAAACTAGATCGGTCGTCGAAGTCTACGGTTGACCTATTCATGGTGTAGATTCAACAGCAACACCAATGAATAAAAAAGCAGTAACAAAAAATACCTAGAATACCCATCATCGGAATTTCGGGGCCGGGCCCATGTTGCTCTTTGTCTGGATCTCACTGAATGTGGGGTAGGAATTTCACTCATTAGAGCTGATGCAGTCTGTGTGATGCCACGGAAAGATGGACTTGGATCATTCATGCATGCGTACTCGTTCTTTGGAAGTTCGCCTTTAGCAAGTTTCTCAACTATTTCCTGCAAGTTGACAAGAGCATAGAATCAGGAATTCCATTTATTTGGGGCGAAAGTATTATCTACTCACAAATATCTAAGTCTACTTTCTGAAGCTAATATCTCAAGCACAAAAATCGGGCTTAACATATAACATGACACATTGATTACATTAATATTTCCAAATCATCAATAAAATCTCAACGGGTAGCAAGAAGTATAGCAAATATAAGGAAGCCCACTTGTCAGATTCTCCTGCCTAAGCTTATACATATGGGAATTTCTACTATGGATTAAAACACATCAAGTTTGGATATAGAAATGTCAAGGACAAAATAGATTTTCCACACCTAGCAGAAAAAAAAGAAAAAAAAAGATTTTCCATGTAAAACTACTTCATATCAGGGATGTGACCCAAACCGTAGGAAATTGAAGACAATAGCATCAAATATTGACATAAATATAGACCCAAGGCACAAGTGTCTTTCCACGTGTGCATGGCACCATGACAAAATAAGTCTAATGTTCAGCACACCTCTATCATAGGGTAAAAGCGTGATAGTTGCCATCTAACTTCTCCATCTGTACGGTCTTTCCTAGCAGCATGTCTCTTCTGAAATTAGATAAAGCAGTAAATCATGATATTATGTGATAATAGGGTTCATAAAATTCAGAATTTGTTTTATTTTGAGCATCACATACCTTGTGGACATCAAACTTAAAAGAAAATGGAATACTTGAGCTTTTTTTGGTGGCGGATGATCCGTCCAGGAATCTCATACTGTACACAGCATTCATATCTTCCTGTGGCAATCTTGCCAGCTAAAGAACAACATAGACATGATAATGAAGAATATTAAGATTGTCAAATTTTGCAAAAGAAAAATTGCAGTAGAATTCTTATCGGCATTAGAAAGGAAAGGGTAACTCACAAAAGAAGCTATGTATTACTGATAGTAACAATTTACAACACAAATATTCATGTCAGACAAGTATCACTGGAATATGACCAAAAAATGAGGGCCACAAATTGCAATGAAAGAGCAACATTATTTCCCCACCTTTTCTATCATAATCCTGATATTTTTCTTTATATCATTCCTTCTCTTATACCTCCCTCGCCTCTCTCCCCCTCCTCTCTCTCACTTTCTGTTTTTGGATAGGTTCAGAGAGGGACGGAAGAGGAATCAGTGATCATTCTTCTCTGCTGATAATTTTGTGCCTGCTTTTTAGAAGCCAACCTCACCAACGATAGACCAATAACTATTGAAAACAAGTCTAAGCAAGACAACATACGAGAGAGAGAGAGAGACAAGGGAAATTAATGGATTCATAGGCTTACTAGGTTCCTTAGGACATACTAATTGCCATACAAAATATGAGATTCTTATATAAATATATAACTAAATTGCCTCACAATATCAAACTGATATTACCAATATAATTCATGTGTATACAAAATACAAGATTCTTATATAAATATATAACTAAATTTCCTCACAATATCAAACTGATATTACCAATATAATTCATGTGCAACAAGTACTGATGGACGAAAATCTGATTTGCGAGATGGTAGGATATTAAACTAACCTCCATTAACTTGGCAATTTTATCACCCTCAAACTTCTTGGGGTTAATTGCCACATAGATCATCAATAACCGCAATTTGCTTTCACGTGTTACATCCTGCAGACAGAAGAACATCATTTAGCAGACATAAAAGATCTAGTGAAAACAACCACTAAAAATCTTACCGGTTTTGTTCTAAAAAAATTGATAATATCCTTAGTTCCTGCATCTCCAAAAACAAGGTCCTGCTCTAGTTGCCCAACTTCTTTAAGCCCCAGCTCCCTAATAATCTTATTGATCTTCCCAGCAATCTGTAAATGGTGCATCAAGGTAAGCATATAGCAGACATGAAATTTCCCATATTTCAATCTTCTAAAGAATTTATATCTTTACCCCACTGACTGAATTGTAACTTAGCTATTGAGAACCAAGTAGACATTTCACATCCTGTGTGTCTCTTAATTATAGACACAGACCAATAGGACTTCATTCCTAGTGCTGGCCACAAACAGGATATCTTGAACATGAAGTGGAAGCAATGTTACCAGAATTTCACTAATGAATCAGGTAACCAATACCAAATAACAGTACATCATTTTCTATAATTAAAAATTGACTTCACAAAAAAGGTGTCAAAACTGTCTTCAGTAGTCAAAAACGTGAAAACTATGACCCAGACCCAATTAGCAAATGACTCTAAAATTCAAATATAATAATAAATTCCTATCAGAGGTAAAATCTTAAGATAATTACTTGATCCTTATTGTCCAACATCTAAAAAGCTCCTAAACGCCATAAAAAATCTGCCGAACAAGCCAGAGATTTAAGTAATCGGGTATACCAGGTTAGTCAGTCAAATCCCCATAAAGCACCTTTACACAGTGGGCTGAGGACTCCTGATTATGTTTATTTCTTGACATAAAACCGAATGCTTTCAAAGTTACCACAGAAATTTGTGAAACCTAATGTTCCACAAGTGGATAGTTCAGCTAGTTCTCAACAATTCAACACACGTCGACAAAATTCTCTATCATAACCAGAATTAGCCCATAGATACTGAAATAGAAAAGATTGGCCTTGACAAGATATATTAATAGCACATCCATAAGAAACAAAAGTTTCACCTGTGGATGTGCCAACTAAAAACAAGATGACCAAAAGTTGAGTAATTGAAGCATGTAATTCCACATTTCATTGAATAGCAATTGTTTCACTGGACAAGAGAATTAATCAGCAATTACATATGCAGTAGACTCACATCTACATGAAGCGAAAGCTTTTCAATTTGTTCACTGTACTGAGGCAAAGCTTGAACCATCTTTTGCAACTCCTTATTAGACAATTCACCAGCCTCTCTGCATGATTCAGGGTCAGGAAAGGATTTCAGAATGTAGATATTTCAAATTAAATTGACAACCATATCAATTACCTTCAAATCAAATATAAGTCCTAATTTCTGGATCTGGCCTTTCTCGGCATACTTATATCTAAATGTAAAAACACTTGATTGGCCAGGAAGTCAATGAATCGAATGTTTTTGGTCAAGTGGCTAATGCAAATGACTGAGAATTTTCAATCTTACGAGTCAAAATATTGAACAGGATTCAGAATAACAGAGGCCTCATTGTCAAAGCAATGAAGAATGAAAAATCTATTCATTGCAGGTCTGAGGATAAGTATACAGGATTAAATTTAGAGGTAGCAAGAATCAACTTTTTATTTGACTTATTGCATTGCATCATAAGAGCAATCTCAATCTATATTTTATAAAGAGGCAATGGGAAAAATATGTTGTTGACAATCATCATGAATGAGTCATGGAAAAAAAGCCTTCAAGAGACAAAACAAAACCAACCTTGAACCATGATGGATTTGTGCGACTTTATTTTTCGTTACGAAGTTTGTCATTTTCTCATGCAACCGTTCACTTGCCTGAGAAAGCAACGATTTTATCAAAACAAAATTCATGATACTTCTGTTCAAGGTTGAAGTATCTAGCACGCAATAATACATACATCTGCTATATGTGCATGGCGGAGCTCAAGCCAGATAGGATCATGATCCTCCAAAAGGACCTCCTTCTTCTCAGGAAGACCACCTGTTTTGCTCGGAACCTGAGCAGTAAAATTGCAAGTGCTAGTGCATCTAAGGCAGACTTAACCATAAATTCCAAAACAACTGAACTCAAAAGTGCTGGCTTACCTCATATACATATTTATTTCCCTCCATACTTAGTAAGTCATGGCACATGGCATCATATGTCCATTCATGTATAATAGGAGCAATCTAAGTGAAAAAAGAGAGTATCAGATGCAACCAAAATAGAATCACATGCAATAAGACAGATTATGACCAATGCATGAAGGAAAAAACCTGGTCTACTGATCTATCCAAAATGAGCAACTCGCAAGTCTCTGTCTGAGGAAAATTAGGAAGGGTAGATTTATATTTCATGAGATGATTCCAGACACCAGCAGCAAGCTTAGTCGGAATCAGATCGCGAAATGTTGTCATTGTAGTCGAATCAAGGGATCTGGCAGCACGGTAACGCACGACAGGGAACTCCTGTAGAAAGTCAAGGCTATACAGGCTCTAAATACAATAACAAGCACAGGAGATCAGGTGTCAAGAATCATTAATTACATACCCGCAATGAAGCGAAGACTGTAGCAATGCAAGTTGCCATCACATTCAAACATGCATCACCTTTGTGAGAACTTTCTTCATCCCCAAAAAGTTCCTCCAATGCCCTCTCATTAGTAGTAATAAAACCCTATCATAGTACGTATTTAGCTAACCAGATGCAATCATAGTATTCTAATAAAGAGAATTAGGAAAAATTTGCAAGAAAGAGGGCACCCGGTAATGATAGATCCATAGATTGTATTTACCACATTAGAGGCGAAAGAAGGGTAGGAGGTAGAGCGCATGCTGAAAATGAAGTTCATCTCATTTTCAGCCCTACTTTGTGTATGTGCCTTTTCTTCTTTCAACTGGATATTCTAAGGAGCACGGGCTAAGAAGTTCCAAAATGTTGCTTAGAACAAAGTTATTCTTCAGTGAAGAAAAGTCAAGTTTTCTACGGAATAGGGTGATTATCCTAAATGATGCGCCACATATCTTTTTTTCAGGGAGAAGGGGGAGGCAGGAGCGGGAGAGAAACTTTGGTAAGGTCGAGAATCTTATATTGGTAATTGCAAATGATCACTGGTCTAATTTCCAAGAGATAACAAATTACATACAACTGTCAACCCGATATCATAGATTTCTTATAGTCCCAAATCAGATTACATGGATAATAGCGGTTGAAGAAAGGAAAAACAGTAGTCTCTACCATGGATAGAGGACGTTAATAATATAATGGCAATGAGATCTAGGCCAAATGGCTGGTTCACAAGTATTGTCCCCACAGGTGTACTACATAATAAGTTCATTCTGCTTCCAGATATAAACAGTGAGACAGACCAAGTGCTGTAATGAGATTAGTCTTCTTAAGGGTCTCGTTATCTAAGACAATTCCAAGATGACTTCTATGTGAACAGAAAAGGAATTATGAAAACAATATTGGAGAATATCATCCATACTAAAGAGGATGTTAGAACTTGGACCTGGGAATTACAGATATAACAACATACTCAAAGAAGCATTTCCTTGTTATTGAGCAAAGCATGCCAAGTATAGTAATCAGAATACCTTCGACCAAATTTAACAAGAATATAAATACATGCAAGAAATAGGATCAATTCATGAGTTACATTAAGAGTTATACAGCATAAAGTACCTGGCTATCTATAGCAAAATACTCCAAATTCATCTGCAGGTTTCACACCAAAAATGAGCACCCAAACAAAACGTGGATCAAACATAAAAACTAGCAGACACAGAAGAAACATGAAGAAAGCCACATTAACCTCACTCAAGGCACCAATACGAGGTAAAACGGTTGCATTCCTCTTTATGTGATTAACCAGTTCTCTAGGAACAGGTGAACTGAAGAAGACGAATGCCCTGGAAAAACAAGAGAGAGAGAGAGAGAGAGAGAAAGGGGGGGCAGAGAGACAGACCAAGAGATTAAAGTTATAAACAATCATAAGTAAGACTTCCAAACGATTCTTTTCTCTTGCTTCTCTTTCACCTATTCCCTTTCCTATTTCCCTGGGGGTGGTACATAAGACTTTAAGAGCAACCGACTAGAAATAAATGATAACAAAAATAAGAATACCCTGACATACTTTCTGTATAACGGCGATTTTCCACCCATGTCAGAGAGGAAGATAGTAACACTGCATAAAACAGGAAAAGAGCTTATAAAACATATAGATAGATAGATAGAAGAAAAAAGAAAGAGAGAAAGACAGACAGACAGGTCAATAAATACATATCTTTGTGTGTGTGGTATGTGTGTGTGTGTAGAGAGAGGAGTGAAGACATCATATGTTTGAACAAAGAAGAGTGAAGCCTATGTAGCCATAGTCATAATATATATCTAAGAATCTCAATCACACCGTTGATTAGAAAATGCAAAAAAGATGTAATTGGAGAATTCAAACGAGCCTGTGAACAGTGATAATTAGTCAAGGTGATAATGATATAACCAAGAAAGTTCCATATGCAAGTTTATATCTGTATATCCAAAAAAGCCAATCTCTCAGAGTATCAACAGGCTTTCACGCCTATGCCATATATAATCAGCACACATAAACCAAACCCAACAGCAAAAAGGAAATTGAGTGCAGGGGGTTGTCAAACAGAAGAAGTCGTTTTCCCCTTTTTGTTTCCAACCAGAAGTTAGAAAAAGAAAAAACTCTTTACTTGTCTTTTGTTGGCTGGATGAAATATATGGCATCCATGGTGGGTAGTGGCTGTCTTCGCCTATGTATATCTTCCACCACTGCAGTCACAATTCAAGAATATATTCTTAAAATCAATAATTAGCTATTACAGTTGAGTAACGATAATGTGCTAATACTGATATCAATCCATTTAATAGCTCATGGCAAAATGCTAATGCTGATCAACGTCCATCAAGGCATAACATAAAAAACATAGTAAAGTAAGACTTCAACAAGCTAATTGGCCCGACATCATAGTTTGGTAATCCCAAAGAAAGAAAGGAGAAAGGAAACGACCATTAGAGGACAGTTCTACCCAATACTCATACAAGCCTTTTCAAATATTACAATATGGAAAAGTAGAATAAAAAGATAAGAGTTTACAAAATTGATATAGATTCTTGTCTCTTAAGAAAATTGTTGTAAAAGCACTTATTCCTTCTATGAGAATGTAACTTTTCTTAGAAATGCAAGAGATTTGTAAATACTTGTCTTTTCCATTTTCTTCATGGCTCGTGTTGCTAGAAAAGAATGTAAGAAGAAGAATTCTTATTGTGCCCTTCAGAGCAACTCTATATTTTTTTAGACTACTAAAATCTAAAATTGTTTTCCAAGCTTTATCCAACAAGTTCTCAAGCGAGGAAGAGAGGTCAATGGAACAGTGAAAAATAAGTAGTGTATGTCATGCAATATCCGAATCATTAACAGAGCCATCATACTTCATAATGCACTTATATGATGCCTTTGATGACATTTCATTGAAGAATTTCACCAAATATTTTACTGAGACATGGACGAAGTAAAGCAAAAGCAAAGTGTACATCCATCTATCGAAAAGTTGGTGAAAAATACTATTTAGCAACATATGCACTGTATACCAATACTATTATATTATTCTCAAAGCAACATATATCTCAAGGGAAAAAGTGAAAAAAATTCTTGGAAACTAGCCTTATATATCTTACATGAAATTCCTTCCTCTGTTATATCTGCCATCTTGCAAGAATATGACATTACTTTAACCGTAACTTTATCCATGACGAGTACCTACAAGTAAGAGCGTCAAAACTGGCACGTCTAGGGGACAAAGTATAGAGTAAATGATGAGAGCAAAGGAAAGTAAGAAGTACAATGGAGAAGAGAGAGAGTTCTTCATATCCATGTCAAAATGCAATTGGAAACAGAAACACCATGAGATTTCTACACAGCAAGTGAAGACACAATTGCAAAAGAGAAAATCACATTCATATACTTGATTCATTGATACAAAAATCACCGTAACACATTAAAGTCAGGCCCTTCTTTGTTAACAAATTCAACAAGGTCCAAACGTCCAAACATTTTTTATAATAATCAGAAAGTAATATATTTAAAAGCAGGAAAAGTGAGGTGGGAGGAGAAAGATGGCTAGATAGTAGGCGAAAATAAGAGTATACATTTAAAAGAAAACAAAATAAGTCCCTCATACCTTCCAACTGGATTTTGAGTCATTCTTTTTGGCTGATCGAAGCATTTCATATAATAATCCTGCAACACATACATGAAAGTATTTTGAAAAATGTCAAAACACAAACCTATATTGCAAAATTATAAGGACGAAGGAGGTATTATGGCTATGAGCACACAAGCCATATAGTCAAATAATAAAAGAAAAACGGATTCAAGATAAATGAACATCAATAACTACTGCTTCACAGATATAATGAGATTCTGACTACCTAACCCCAAAACTATTGAGCACGAAGCTTGTAACGCATACCAATAAGAGAGTGAAACTGATTGAATAGGTGTTACTCACACATGAGGATTTCAATAAGCAAGGAATCTTCTCTGAATGGGAGAAAAAGGTTACTCCACAAGTTTATTTGGGCCATGAGAGAGCTTATATTCCAGGTTGACTATAATAAGGCAATAGGTATTTCGCATGCGATTTACAATCTCGGGAACAATATCTAATTCCTCACTTTGATTGAAAACTTATCTTCTCATTGTTCGCTTTTCGCCTTATACGTATGATTACTCACCTCAGCTCAAGCAATAAAGGATAATAGAACAAATACCATTATCTGTCCAACAAGTAATTCCAAAGTAGCATCACATCATGTAGCAAGATGACGACCAATTTCCAGACTAGCATTCTCTGGTTAACGTTCACCTACATTCATGACAAGATTCTTGTTGACTGTCCCTCCGCCTATGAGATAATGGCATCCTTTTTCATTTACATCCTCTCCCTACGTATCTGAATTTCAATTTTTCCATATCTCAACTCTTAGCTTAGAATTACTCAATCACAGTATTCCGACAGTCAAGCACAATATTCGATACCATCACACATAGTTAAGAGAGACTTCATTTTAGCTTAATGATGATCCTTTCTTTATGCGATAACCGCTTTTAACTAGCACAAGAAGAACTTAAAGCATCACAAATTGAATATAAGTACAATTCTCGCAACTCCTATGTTTTGTCAAAATTAATCCTTAAAAATTAATAATTCGGTATAGTTGTTCAAAATGTGAAAAAGGTCACGTTCTTATAAGCCACATTCTTATAAATTATGAGATTATTATTTGATTAATATGATAACACGAGGTTTAAATTTGCAACCAAAACAAAATTTCTCACGTTAGTTAATAGTAAAGCCAAGGAAGCTTTACAAAGCATAATTTACACACAGAATGAATCATATAAAATTGGATTAAATTTTAAACAAAACTATTTCTGATCATATAAAATACTTAATAATTAATTAAGTAAAATCAATTTAAATGAATAAAAAGAGCATGATTAAAAATTTAACATACTTTCGCGGGTAATTTGGCGGAAGTGTTTGTAATCGCTGCCGCCCTGCGACGACGTATCGGAATCAGAAATCGACATGATGATTTGATTATTTGATTATTCTGTTGTGCAATTGGATGTGATCAAACTGGAGTAATTTGAATTGATCGAATTGCAGAGAGAAACAAAAAAAAATTGGTGAAGTGATTTTTTTATTTTTATAATTTGAAAGGAGGGGGGATTTGGGGTTTAATTTAACGTTGACTGTTCAAGCCTCTGACGTTGAACAATCTGACCCGGAAAGTTTCTATTTCATTTTCGTTATGTGTTTTCTTGTATTTCACTCAGTTTTGGATTTGAACGTGACAAAAAGGAAAATTAGTTGTTGATTTGAACGAGTCGGACGGATATGTAGTCGTTGTTAATATCCAAATGGAATCACAATTACGCTGCGCAGGCTCAAAATCTGGCTCTCATTATCTTTCTGCATTATAATATTTTGTATTTTGGCTATAACGAAGCTTATAGTCGTGATTCCAATTAATAAAATAGCTACCTTACCACGTATAGAATTTTGTTATGTATAATATTTTATTTTCATCATTTTAGTTGGTGCATGTTTTGACATCGTTATATTCCACGTCATAAGTTATTTGACAAAAACTAATGTTATTACTTAAAAACATTGTATTTGGCGTTACAATTATTATTTATAATAACTAACTCAAATTATTAGTTAAATTTAAAGTAACTAATTTACAAATTAGTCATACTCGTGTAATGTTTCAAAAATGAAAAAAAAATATTTATTCCGTCATAAGGAAAATATATTCACAAAACAAATGCTTGCTTAAATACGTAATATATGATTGTCAATGATTTCACTAAGCAACCAACTATATTTATGTCATTAACAACATATCATTACCTATTTAAGCAAACACTTGCTTTGTGATTGTGTTTTTCTTTCCTTCATTGTAAGTTTGTGATCTACGCTTTTTTTTTTTTTTTTTTTTTGTCTTGCAATATTTTTTATCATATAAATTTGGATGGAAACTCAATGACAAAATTTTTATATTTTCTGCTTTACTTTATTGTAATCATAGATTTTATTTTTATTCCTTAATTTAGCTTGGTTGATTGGTTTTTTAATTACTAAGAGAAGCTTCATATGCGTTGACAAGGTGCCGTGGGAGGTAGTTAACACGGCTAAGTTTTGATCTTTATAAGAAAACTCAGAAATGTTGTGCCAGCATCAAGGAAAAGAAAAAAAGCTTATTTTTAGAACATGTTTTAGATGTTGGGAATTTATTTGACAAAACTAAAACCTTTTAGGAGGAACTTACGCAAGAAATCCAAAAAAATATCATGAGACTAATCCAGATCGATTACCAGTAACATTATCACTATAAAAATAAAATAAAAAAAGAATAAAACGTGAATCGAAATTATGAGTCATACATAACCATAGATCAAGTTCAGCTTCAAGCAAATTTTCGGGTAGATAAGCCAGCCCAAAGCAGACATCGTTTTTTTTTTTTTTGATCAAAAGGTGGCCAAAAACAAGTTATACTATCACATTCCTAAGGGTTGTTTCTCCTCCTGACTCTCTCTCAATTTGCACCCTGAGGTGTCCTGGAAGATCCGCGATGTACGATGAACCAAGTGGTTGCTGCGTCTCATAATTTGCCAAAAAATCAACATAGTGGTTGGCCTCGCGAAAAATATGCGATATTCTGAACTCAGCATGGCGCGACAAGATAGACTTGCACTCATCAATAATAGGTTGATACGGGCTAAGTGGACAATCAGTACCCTTCACAAGATTGAGGACAATAGATGGTTAACAAAGTCTTAACGCTTTGTTTGGCCTAATTTTTAGACATTTACGAACACTTTTTGTGAGTTTATAAAACTAAAGTTAACTTGTTCGGCCATCTCTGAAAAAGTTTTTAGGTAAAAATTAAAACTAACAAATACAAAGTTTCAAATTAGAACTTTTAAAAAAAGACTTTTGCAAAACTGTTTTTACACAATACTTGCATGATACTATTTTTGTTTTCTTAAATACACCCCTCCACATTTTTGAAACCCTAATATTACCCTCATAATTTCTAAAAGTTTAATAGTGTCTAATATACACCAAGTAATCTCAACGGTTTTTGTTTAATAGCATTTCTAATTAACATTTTATAGTTTAAAAGCTATAATTTCATAATTGGAGTGAAGTTATCCTAAATATGGTCTCGGTCTAAAGAAGTAGAATTGTCCAATTACTGATATCTCTAGCGACGAAGAAGTGAAACCCAACAAAACCAAAAGAATTACTCTAGTTGTGGCTAAACCATAAAAAGACAATTGCCTGACCCTCAATGCTGCAGTTTGAAATGTTAGTCTATGCCACAAAGAAAAGCAGTCAACAATAAAAAAAAACTTCACGAGCAAAAAAACAAAGATTACTCTCTTGCATTGACAAAGAAGACAATGATATAAGTAGAAGCTCCAAAAAAATATACACAACTCACAAGAATGCCATCCAATCGAGTATGTGCATCTTACGAAATTCCATTGAAAAACCTTTGTCTTCTCCAAATATCTAGAATCCAATCCTCAACTAGAGAGAGACACTAGTTTATCCCAACGTTGACCAATTGCAAAGATGATAACAACAACAACTAACGGTTAAAATCTCACTTTGACTGGAAGATGCACAAAATCTAGTGTTTTGCATTCGAACATTGTCCAATCGACACCCATTTGATTAATATAATTGACAAAACAAAGATGAAAATATTCACTTTACGTTGCTATGGGGACAGTTCAGTAGATGGATTTGTTTCATACCGTTATAACGTTACAAAGGAATTCAAATTATTACTACGTGAGAGATAGGGTTAAACCATTTTGATTAGTATCAGTATTGGTGTAGATATTGCTGTTGTAGTACCTGCAGAGGACCTTGCACTTGACCACATTGTCATAGACATAGAATCCAGGTGTGACCATGATCCGAACCACAGTTGGTACCAATTTTCGAGCCTTGTCTCCACCCATGTCCTCCATGTAAACAGATTCAAACCTCACACCCTTGTCCACTCTAAAGATTGGTAAGCCAGGGTGCACAGAATTAGCCAGAAGGTGCACCAACCACACAGCCTTAGACGCACCAAAGAAGGTCTGCAATAGCTGCTCAGGCCAGGCACGGTTCCACCCAAGCATAGCCACAATCTCACTCATCTTCCTATCACAAAACTTGCTAAAATCTTCACTGAAATGTCTGGTGCCTTTATTCAAAACCTCCTCCCATGTCAGCAATTGTAAACAATTAAACGACGCGACATTCGCCTCACAACGATCAATTGGATTCAAGATCTGATTAGGACCACTCTTTTGGAACCCAATAGATTCAAAATCTTCAAAAAAGGCCTTGTTTAACAAAGCTTCAAGATAGAAAAGCAAACCTCTAGGATTTCTTGATACAGAAATCTTGATATCATAAGGCTGCAAAAGCAATGCTATACGATCATAGACTTTACCACCAATTTGCCTTAGCTGAAGAGTCAATGATCGACTCAAAAGCCTAATTGATGATCTAGCCTCAGAGACTGCAACCAAGAAATGCTCAATCACTTTCTCTTCATCACCAACTTTTATACACGTGTAATCCAAGTGAAGAGCCTTTTTGTTTTGCTGCTGTGAACTACTACTACTAGTACTGCACACTTCAAGATTAGACTTTAGATTCTGGCAATAAATTTCAAGCTTGTTAAGCTTCTTTTCAAGCTCAGCCATGGAGTATTTCAATCTTGAAACTTCAAGAACAGCTTCATCTCTTTTCCTTGTAGCTTGTATGAGCTTATGTGAAAGCTCACCCACAGCAACCTTCCACTGCTCTTCTCTAGACATAGTTGATGATGAATCATCTGTTGACCTTGGAGATCTCTTGATCAAAGAAGAGAAAATGGATTTGAATATACCATTTGGGCTGGCTATAGATAGTCTGTTAACTCCATTGTTGTCTAAAGGCACAACTGAAATCTTCTCCCTATTGCTTGGCCTGCACTTGTTGCATGAAACTCCTCCATCATCTGCAGCAACCGCTTCACTTTCTGACCTCTTTCTCGTTGACCCTTTGGCTCTGGTTTCATAACCATGTTCATGGAGTGGTGTTGGACGGTGCCTGTAATCAACTACTTCTTTCATGTCTGCATAGTCACTTGGGGTTGTTCCTCTGTAACTGCTACGCCCTTGAGAGCATTCCTCATCTTCATTGCCTTCTTCAATCTATTCAGCCCACAACAACAAAATCAAATTAAAACATAACATGCACAACCTACATATATATATATATATGTATATATGTGTGCGTGTGTGTGAGTGTGAAGACGGATTGGGATACTTACAGGAGTGAAATGAGAGAGATGGTGAGGGGAGAGGGAGGATTTGGAGGAAGAGGTGGCCATGGGGCATAGACTTTTTCAATATCTCATAATTTTGGCATTACACAAGGCAAATGACAAGAAAATGAAGAGATCCTTTTTATCTTTATGTTTGCATGGGGATTTTCGTTCTCTTTTCACTGTCAATCATTTTCTCTACGGTGGTTTTTTCGTCGACTTATAATCATGGTTTTGAATGAATTCACAGGTTTTTTGCAGGGGGGTCTGAAGCCATAATAGTAGAGAGTATCATGTTTCATCTACCCAAAAGGCCAACGCAGAGAATTACAAACGTACACCCAAAATGGGATAAAATGATTAAATAACGACTTATTATAATAAAAAGTTTTGAATTTGAATTATGATTTTAACCTCCATTATATCATAAGTTTTGGATAAAATAATCAAATAACGACTTATTATAATTAAAAATTTTAAATTTAAATTATAATTTCAATCTCCATTATATCATAAGAAGATAACAAATGCATCGGGTCAAGAGCTTATTCCCACGCGGCTGTGAGACAACTTCAACGTTTGTTTTATTCGTAGGTGAGTGTTCATTGGCTCGTGAGATCAATGGCAAAGGTTTGAGAGTGCGTGTTTAATTTTTTTTTTTTGGTCGTATTGAAAGTGCGTAAATGGTGTTCTTACGTTTCAGAATATTACTTTTAAGGAATTCTTATTTATTTGCCACTATATTTGTCAAATAACCGCAAATGCAAACATACCTCAAAAAAGAAGTTGGTCCACACTACAACTCATCGTTGTACCTCTCAATTCTTTGCTGAAGTATTTATCCAATTGAATGCAGACATTAATGTGAATTAAGGAGAAAATGAGATAAGCATTCTTAATAAGTAAAGAATATATGGAGAAGAAAAGAAAAAGGAAATCTCTTAATTTAGCACATATATCTAAATTGATATCTGTATAGAACTAATAGATAAAATAACCATCGACAAGAATGAATAGCATTATTATATTCATATAATTACCAAACTCACTCTTACTAGTGGGATAAAATTTAATTTGAGATTAGTTTGGTTTGGTTTGATAATAGGAAGCTCTTCTTAGAAAACTCGTTGGTCTCACCCCATGGTACCAACCTTCGGAACACTAGACCCCGCCGAATTGAGTATAATTTAAATTAATTAAGTACAATATTTATCGGAATTAATTGGCCTAAAGAAATTAATTTATTATCTAATTTAAAACTCATAAAACAAGTAAATCTCTTGTATATGTTTCAAATATTCTACCACTAAAATAATTACATATCAAATTAAATGTTTGGTATATCCTAAAACGAATTTATTGTCGTAAAATTGACCAAAACAACCCCCAAGCATGGGGTTAAAAATATAAATTTTGGATTGTCATTGGACAGATGTGCATTATTTGGTCTGCCCGGTCAATGAAGTTAACTTATTAGCACAATTTCATCAACTTGCAGTCCCGAGGAGACCATGTATTCAATTTCGGAACAATTATTTGCATAAGCAGGAAGATATGGACAAGAAGTCCATATGTCATGTGTCCAGATTGTTCATATATGAACAAACGGAGACGCATCTAGTTTCAGATTTCTTTACCCTTATTGCACGTAAAAATATCTCGGATAATTGCTTCTGCTCACTTTTCATGCATGTCAGAAATGATAATGACTCTACTCTCACAAAGAAATTATTAGATTCTAATTAATTAAAGAAATTACAATGATGCCTCTCTTAACGAATAAAGAGAAGTGTTTCAAAAATGAAATAGAGATGTATACCAAAAATAATTTGTTAAAAATGAAATATAACCGATACTGATTTGATTCAGACCGACAAAATAATAAAGTTATTGTCTTTGTAATTTGAAAGAAATGCGATTGAGTTGTAAAAATAATTTTTTAATTTGTAGCATACAATATAAAGTTACGTATAATAATTTTTAAAGTAAATTGACCGTTTACAAAAATACGCAAATAGCAAGAGATTCATACTGACATTAATTATCCTTTATTAATGTCTCTAGGGGATTTTCTAGAATAAGACCTTGTATATTGTCGAGTAAACACACATTTAGTCGCAAAGAGAATTTTGTGAACTCCTATATTAATTACAATGCCTGTGGTTCACGGCACAGAAGCGTTACAACATCCTTCATAAATCCTAATCAAGCCGTAGCTATAGAATGTTAATATCATGCATTAACGATTCATTTCCAAATGGGAAAAGAATTTTTCTGGGGACGCTACTATAATAGTAATGTGAATGCAAAAGAAAACAAATCTGAGAATGACAATAAAAGTTGCAATAACTTTTGACACGGTAAGACATTTACCCTCAAAGGGCTAATCTAGGATATGTCAGATGTTTTACGGGCTGTTAAATTATATGTTTTTAGTCACCATTAAATAAAAAATAGATCTGCCCTTGGTCTATTGGTGGAAGGCTTGAAAGTATTAGCGGAATACTTGTTCACATTTTGTATTATAATCAAGCAAGAAGTTACTTTTCTTAATCATAGTATTTATATTTTATATGTAATTAACTTGCGTTATATCTCTTTTATTACGGAATTATATGTGAGATTGAATTTTAGTGTGAGTACGAAACTTGCAAGGACAGTTTCCTGTTATCACAAAAAGGGAACACTGAAACATTTATGGACCTAGAGTCATAGATGTGTGAATGTAGCAATGTGGTTTACTCAATATCATAGAAAAAGTAAAAAGTGGAAGGCATTTGTCATTCTCAGCAGTAATGAAGCTGTTGGTAGAGAGAGTGCATTAGCATTTATTTCCCCATGTCGAAGCCTCAACAACCGAAATTAATAGCACAGAACAGATGGTGATCAGCTCTTTAAAGTGGAAATGACAAAACCTCTACCTGCAAGATAAGAGAGATTGCTATGCATGTGAAGCTCATAAATGTGACAAATGGGGGCGCACAAGAGGCGTTGTGATTTGTGCAATGCTGATGAACATGAACCAACTACCAAGCCAGCAAAAATTTAGGTGCTGACTGGTGTGTGTCATCGTTTAATGTCTAGGATCACATGCCGTGACGACCACTTTTTAGTTTCTTTTGACATAGTCTTCGATCGGTCTGAAGATACCATTTAAATTTAAATTCTCTCCTAACGGTGTATAATATTATGAGACGGAAAAAATCAAATAATGTGAAATTATTTAAATTATTTAATTTTTAGTTCAATATTATTGAATTTTTCTCATATAACACTTGTTTCTTGATCAATATGTGATCTAACTAGATATAACCAAGAGCAAATATTGTCGTAGCTTGCATACAATGATTGATGATTTGGGCTCTATTTAATTTAACTGTGAAATTTTAATTTTTGAGTTAATTTTTGTTAAAAGAGCTATTAAACAAAAGCAGTTAATTTTTTGGCTTACGTTGCCCAAAATTTGGCTTTTCAAAAATTTTAAGGGTAATATCGAGATTTTAATAATATAGAGAAATATATTTCAAAAATAAAAAAGAAAACAATTTCTCGCATTATATAAAAACAGTTTTACAATAACTCTTTTGAAAATTTCCAATTTTGAACTTCTTATTTTTCAATTTTTTTAGCTTCAAAACTCTTTCCGAAATGAACCAAACATATTAGTTTCATCTTTTAAACTCACAGAAAACGTTTTTAAGTATATAAAATTTAGACCAAACAAAGTCTTAATCTATCTAGAGGACTCGAGAGCTTATTATGTCACATGTGGTATGTGAAAGCTTGGAGGACTCACGACAGCCACCAACTCCATACCAGGAGGGATATCATGATTGGATGGGAAAAGCCGGACATGGATTATAAGTTGAATATTGATGGTTGTTCGAAGGGCAATTCTGGAGTTGCTGGGGCGGGTGGTCTCTTCCGCGATGCAGAGGGAAGATGGATGTCGGGTTTTGACTTCAACCTGGGCATTGCAAGCAACAATAAAGTGGAGTTGTTGGCATTAGAGGAAGGTCTTCACAGGGCGAAGCACCTTGGGCTTCATCATTTTTTCATTGAGACTAACTCTCGTTTTATCTGTAACTTGCTTAAAAAAGGACCTAACTATAATAGCCCGTTCAAGATTACAGTGGAGAAATGTGTAGAATTCTGGATAGACACGGTGGTTATCGGGTTGGCCATATTTTTTGTAAAACTAATGGATACACTAACTGGATTGCTAACTACAGTTTCCATCAACTTCTTGGATCGTTTTTTATTGGATTAACTTCCAGATACTCTCTGGACTCTGATTGAAAATGATAGGATGGGTTTCAAATCCCGTCGGGTTATTCATTCGTCTTAAGCTTTGCTTCCTTCCAACCAAAAAAAAAATAAAAACTCCATACCTGCAAATGAGATTACTCTTATAAATAGAAGTTGTATTATAGATTTGAGAAATAATAAACTTGGATCGATTTCAACAAGATCTGAAATGATAAAATTTAACGAAGTCCTTTTTGCTAAGCAAAGTCCAAAATGTTCAAATCAAATAGTTGTGAAACTCTTTCACGCACCTCACCTACAAATCCTTTTCCCTTGTAACATTTTTTTTGCTAGGAATTCCCTTGTAACATAATACTTTTCAGTTTGAGTGTGGTTTTATTTCTTCAACGCATAATAATTGTAAAGGCTCGAGCATGGAATTATTTCATCAACCCTTTTCCATACTTACAGAAAAAAAAAAAAAAAACCCTTTTCCATACTTATATTCCTTTTTTTCACAACTTCAAAATTATTGCTTGAAGTGAATCAATATCCAAGTAAGTGAAGTAACTCTAAAAATTTACACAGTTAAAATGTCGAGATTCGAAGAAAAACTGGTAATAAAATCTTGCAGGATCTTCATAAGGTGTATAAGATAGCAAACATATTGCATGTAAATACATTTTTTTAGGATGAATCATACTCAAAGTTGTGATTATCACGTTCCCAAATTCACTTAAGTAAATATCAGGAATGTGATATTTCATAAATATTATTTTTTTCTCTCTCACTCTCTCATATTTTTGGATTATAATAACAATATTATTTTTTTCTCTCTCACTCTCTCATATTTTTGGATTATAATAACTGTACTTCCGTTAGTGAAACAAAAGCAATTACATCAATCAATGCATGTTACAATGAAATTAGAGCAGATAATATTCTAAAAATCAGGAGAAATGGTGGGTGGGCAATCACGATATTGACCTTGGACTTTCTAGCAATCCTATTATTAGTAGCTCAAATTTTTTTTTTTGTCAACATCAGTGGCTCAATTGACCTCCTCATATTAATAATGTAATTCAAACTAAAGAACTTTGGAGAAACCCTCTTGACATCCAAACGAGATTTCACATGAATGAAATTTATAAAAAAGATAATTCTCGATAGAAATTGGTGCTTAGCAATATAACCAATTCTACATAATGAAATAAAACTTAGTTTGATTTTTATAAAATAAAAAATAAATTATACAAAAACCTCATTACAAAAATCCCATAAGAATTAGCAAAAAAAAAACCCATACATAGTTGGTCCATGGGCCTTTGTTAGTAATTCAGATAGTAATCCTAAACTGCCACTGGGCTCGATTATGCTCTAAAAGCCCATTACAAATTGTCCACTGCCACACGTGTCTGATCAACAGGATTAATCCAGTGCGTACTAGAACATTCCAATATTCCTGTTCTCTCTTTCCTCAACAAAAACAATAAACAAGGTAAAAATATCCCAAAAGATCAGTAAAAACTCATTTTTTCTCTTTCCTCAATCAACAAACTTGCCAAACTTATTAGGGTTTCATTTTTTCTCTTCCCCTCGATTTTTCCCCTTTCATTTTTTCAATTTCTCGTTCTCCTCAGGTAATATTTTTTGTTTTTTATGCATATTATTGATTTGATTCGGAATAATTGTGTCTATTCGAGGCCTAGCTGACCTTTTGTATCGAATTTTTGAGCTTTTTTTTTTTTTTTTCCTTGCGGTGTTGAAAATAATTAACAGCATAATATGACGTCAGAATATATATATTTTTTCCTGGAAAAACAATACGTAATTCGTCAGACAATCGTGCTGTTCGATGAATAGATTCTTTATGATTTACTGTGAGCATGGTTGTATTGTCGTCGACGATTACAGTTGTTTGATGAATTGCTTGGGTAGAGTTATTGATGCGTTGAAATGCTTATGTTTATTGATAACGATCATTTTGTTTCGTGATTTCGTGAACCAATACGATGCGCGTTCCTATGGTGCTGCTCGTGATGCAGGTTGTTTATGATTGATTTGCTGTCTGAGGATGCATATGTTGTTGAATTTAGTGCAGATTTTTGTGGATCAGTTTGCTATTTAGAAGATATGTTAAGCTACAATGTCATGCCTTCTTGTGGAATGTACTTTTGCACGATTATTTATTTTAGGCAGAGTGATGGTGGAGGGTCTTTCTGTTATGCGGTTTAGGGGGAAAAAATTGCCGGTGGCTAGCTGTGTTATATGATTTCTTGGAAATTAATGGAATGACAAGAGAGGGAGGAATGTTCATAGTGTTTTCTGGGGCTAATTTAACACTAGTTAATTAGTTACTTCATTAGGGAAAATGAAACAATCTTAGTACTTGTATTGACCCACAAATAAGTGATATGGCATCTGGACCAAAAATGAGACTTGAAACGAATGAAAGACGAGACCTATGGATCAAGGGGAAACAATTTCTTCCGAGTACTGAGGTAAATCGTTACTAGTCCTGGTAAGACTTGTTGGAGATTTTTAAAACATACCAGACTTAAATTCGTAGGTGCTCGGTCCCATGTCCTGGCAGGTGACTTTGTAAATGTGTTGATCAGGCATATTACATACCAAAAGAGCTGAATTTGAATTGGAATGGAAAATACTGGTCATAACCTGGGATGGAAATATTCTAAACCATGATGAATTTGGTTTCTTTGCCTCGGTTGTATTGACAGTTTAGGGTTCAGCCTGTTTGTTTTTCATAATAATGGCTTGAGTATGTATTTGCTGCTTCCCTTGATGATGGATCTCATTGTCTATTGCCTAATTTCAATATCTCTTCTCATTGTGAATGTACATGTTTAAGATTTCTCTATAATTTTGCATTCTGCATGCAATCTTTTTAGGTTGCCTATTTATTGTTTAGAGTACGAATATGCTACTGTTGAGCTGTCTGATACCCATCATTATGTGAGGCTACTGAATACTAATATCTTTTTTACAGTGGAAGCGATTCGAAAATGCAAGGAGGAAGGGACCCTTTCTCTGGTTTTGGCGATCCATTTGCTGGTTTTGGTAGTTTTGGAGGCTTTGGAGGTCCTAGAAGTTTAATGTCTAGCTTCTTTGGAGGTAGGGATCCATTTGATGACCCCTTCTTTACACGCCCAATTGGAGGTCTGTTTGAGTCCAGTTTCTTTGGGCCTAGTGGAAATCCATTCGTGAATGCACATGCATCTGGTTTTCTTGAACATCAACCATCCCAACCCCCTAGGTCTAGGAGGGGTCCGGTCATCGAGGAGGTGAACTCAGATGATGAGAAAGAAGAGAATGAATGTAAAAGTGAGAAGAAAGAGAATCCCAGAAAGCATGGCAGGTCAGGCCAAGAGCCATTTGTTGAGGATCCAGATGATGAAGCTGAAGGTGAATATAGTTATTTTTCTTCTTATTTGTTTGCCAAGAGTCTTCTCTCCATATAGGTACTGATTGTTATGCTGGTGTTGCAGAGAGGAGGAGTAAGCTGAGACACTTTCAAAGTGATTTCAATCGGCCTACTGAGATGGCATCACAGCCTCGAGGTCATAGTTATACTTTTCAAAGTAAAACTGTTTCTTATGGCAGTGCAAATGGTGCATATTATACCTCGTCTAATATGAGGAGGACTGGGAGTGATGGAGTAAGTGATCTTTATTCAGATATGGGGAGCTTGTCTTCGTTTTGTCTTTATCGTTCTCTTATATCATATTTTCCAATTCCCAGTTGACTTTTGAAGAAAGTAAAGAAGCCAATTCTGCTACTCGTGAAGCTTCTCATAGAGTCTTGAGGGGTATTCATGATAAGGTATCAGTTTGATTTTATTTTCTCAAGTCTTGGGTGTATATCATGTGAGATTTGCTCATGCTTTTATTTATGTGCATATAGAATTTCACTGGTGTTTAATATTTCTACTGTAGGGTCATTCTGTCTCGCGGAAGCTGAAGTCAGATGGCAGGGTTGACACGATGCAAACACTGCACAATCTTAACGAAGGTAGTTTTAGAAGATTTATCTTATGTTTCTTGGTTCATCTTGTGAAATTCTTCCGCTAAACTGGGTTAGGTAAGTTTTTTCAGATGAACTTTCTGGTTTTGAAGAGACTTGGAAAGGAAGTGCCAGAAAGCATCTGCCTGGATTGAGTGAGGGGCACGGTGTAATGGGTAAGTTATACCTGGATTTTGGTTCCCAGTCATTGTGTTCATATTCGTACTGTAGCTTTGCTTTGCTGTTTTCCGAGTTGATGCCAGAAGTGCTAAAATTTCCTCGAACTCATATATTGCAATCAAATGCCATATTAGATTTGTGAAGAATATATGTGCTGCACTTGCTTCTGATGGAAGAGATCCTTGTAGATGAAATGCTGCCAGATGAAATTATAGCGGTACTGGCTGTAAAGCAGCAAGAAAAAGTAGAAGCTGATAGCTGACAGCAATCGCTCTTTATATGTGTTTTGCCTTTGTGCTCTATAATTACTTCAAAGTCTTCAACATCTCTCTCTATGTTGTTGTGTGATGACATCTAATAATCCTCAAAAACGGTTTTAACTTAAGCTGTTAAATGTTATCTTCTTGATTTTCGTCTTTGTTTATGATTCATAGTCTTTCAACTGATATGCTATTCTAATGGGATCTCATGTAAAATGTTTGCTTTAGGATCAGGAAGTGGTGCTCAGGCTGGCCCAAGCAGAGGTGGTGGTTGGGCGCTTCCTTCCACGGAGAGGTCACATCATTCAGGAAGTGTAAGACCAGGCATGAGAGAAGTCGCTGGTCCTTCTCATCCACAAAACTCAGGAAATTTGCAAACGCATGTTGGGGATGGTGCCGGTTTTTCTCGTGTTAGATCATCAAGAGCAGCTGGTACGAATAGTGCATATCAGCCTAGGAGGCGTTAGGAATGCAAGACAGCCCTTCGACTCTTCGTTCCTCTGATATGTTGTTTCTTGTTTGGCCGGCGTGTGCTGTCTGGTTATAATTCTATGATATGTAGGCTAAAAATTTGATAACAGATTTATTTGGAAGCTAATACTGTAATATGTGATTTTTGTGCTATATTATGGATATATTTTGGGCTGAGCCTTCTCCAAAATGCTGGAGATAATGCTACACTAAAGTTCAATCAATAACTAGGAGTGACCAAATATAGTCGATGTCGCATGGTGGGATAATTGCCAAATTGTTCTCTCTCTCGGAATAAAGGTTGCAACCCTCAAACCCTTCCACCCGGCGGGCCTTCAGTCTCGAATCAACTTCGGGCCCACACCATGAAAGCTCTCGTGTTTTTATACATCTGTTTGGACCTCCAGTTGTCTGCTGCGTCTTCCCTTGATTCTGTCTTATTTATCATATTCCCAGTCGTACACGCAACATTTAATAAAAGAGGAGGCCCTCTAGTATACGTATAATTGGAGTTATAATCAAATCCATAGCTAGGTAGCAAATCGAAGATATAGTGATTTTTCAAGAACTAAAGTGTGACAAGTCTGTCTTACAAAAAGAAATTTGGGCAAACGAACTCAATCGTCCGTTAGGCCAATGGCTATTTAACCCATATTTAAGTGAATTTTTATATTATGTGGAATTTACTGTTTTATTTTATGATTTGGTAACCGTTTGGTTTGATCATTGATGTAAATATCACTACATACATATATATTATCAATTATGCTTGATTCCTTTTTTCTTTGTCTGAAATAATGCTCATGTCAATGATCGCTATTAGGGTCAACTATAATTTCAACAATTACACAAGTTTATTTGTATAAATCATGAACTTCCTTTAATACACGATCTTAATTAACACAAATTCTTGGTGACGAGGGGTTCCCGAGCTGAGCTAAATGAGCCGACCTTCTGAGCAGAGATGGGTTAATCCGCGCTCCGTCAGCAGCTCGTTCAGCTCAATGTCCAACCTAGATGACTGGCCCGACCCCGTTAACCTCGACCTCAGTTCCAGCTGTTCCGATGGGACATAAAGCACTGATGGGACATAAAGCTGCGTCGCATTAAATGCTGTCAGACCCAAACTTAGTATAAATAGAGCTCAACCCTCCTCATTGGGGGATCTCGTTATTAATTGCTCTCAACTACTTTACCAACTCGGACATACTAATCGTTCGCACGCCTGAGGGGAAAATCCGGGTCGTCACCCCGCCTTTTCCTTGCTTTCCTTGTGCAGGACCTACAGCCGACCAAGAAAGTCTAGCTCGGAGGCGGACCAGAGAAGTCCAGCTCGGCCAAAGCAGCTCCTGAATCCAACTGTGAGACTTTCAACCTCGACAGTTTGGCGCCGTCTGTGGGAAACGACTAGTTCTTTTATAACTCTCTTCGCCACTCATTGAGAAACCATCATGGTACAAACGAGAAGTCACAACATACCGGTAGAGGATTCGCCCAACCTGGAAGGGGACCTCGAAACCGTGCAGGCGCCCAGCCAGAACCTAACCCAAGCCGACGTTGGAACGAGCCAACGTATACACTTAGCCACTCAAACCAACCCCGCAGCGGAAGGAGACCCCAACTCCAGCCTATCACCGGAGATAAGGATGATGCTGAGGATGTTCGAGGAACTTAAGAAGCAGGTAGCCCGGCTGGCTGAGGGCCCCCTGGCACCGCAAGAGGCCGCGCCGCGGCCATCGCGCCCCCAGTTCCACATCCCGGAGTCTAGACGAAAACGGACGCAGGAAGAGGAGGGCTTCTTCGAGCCGACACCAAGATCCGACCCGGCGAGAGGTAAAAGGGCGGTTCAAGCCGACCCCGAGCAAGCAAAGACCGCGGCTGCCATAGCTAAGGTCATCAACCAACTCGGTGTAAGCCCACTATCTCCCGAGGTACTGGCCACGCCCCTACCCACTGGCAATCGAATGCCCAACCTGGCCGTCTATAATGGAGACGGAGACCCTGCCAGCTACCTGCTCAATTTTGATCACCACATGACTCTGCACGACATGCCAGATCTCATGAAGGCGAAGACATTCCCGACCACCCTGGTTGGCAATGCTTTGGACTGGTTCCAAAAACTTCGTCCTGGATCAATTGCAAGCTTCCACCAGCTGGCGGAGGCTTTCCTATCCCGCTTCGCAGGAAGCCGCCGCGCCACCCGCCATACTTCTACATTGCTGTTGGTGAAGCAGCATAGAGGGAAAACTTTGAGGGCTTACACGGCTAGGTTCAATGAAGAGTCCCTCCGAATTCCTAACTTGGAGGACTCCATGGCTCTGATGGCTTACCAGAGCGGGCTCAGGTCGGGCCCCCTCACATCTTCTTTGGCGATCGACCCTGTGGATACTGTGTCTGAGCTGATGGTGCGAGCAGAAGGGTACATACACTCGGAGGAGATCCATCAGGCAAAAAGGGACGATGACAAGGAGAAAGAGGCTGGGAAGAAAGGAGAGGCCTCCCGAGCCCAACCCGGGGCCAAAGCCCAGAACGACCGAGGCAAGCAGCCACAACAGCCGAAGCCGAACCCCCGGTTCACTATGTTCACTCCCCTTAACACCTCGAGGGAGCAGATTTTGAAGGAGATCCAGCACCAGAACCACCTGCCTCCAGCTCCGAGAATGAAAGGCCGGCCTGATAAGCGCAATAAGACCAAATATTGCCGCTACCACATGGACTATGGCCATACCACCGAAGAGTGTAAAGACTTGAAGTAGGAGATCGAGGCACTGATAGCCCGAGGCCACCTCTGGAGGTATGTAGATCAACAGCCGACCCGGAATTCGGAACAAAGGGATATGGAGAGAAGTCCGCCCAAGCGCCAGGCTGGGGGCGGACGTTTGGCCGTGATTGAAACCATAGCGGGAGGATTAGCGTCAGGAGGCGAGACCTCAGCAGGCAGAAAGGGTTATGTTCGTGCAGGGAGGGAATATGGACCAGTGAGGGGACCGGCCCCGTAGGTGCAAGAGCTCACCTTCTCTTCAGAAGACTTGGAAGGGGTCATATTGCCTCATGACGACCCCCTGGTGATCAGCGCAGAGATAGCCAACTTCACCGTCAAAAGGCTGATGGTGGACACCGGGAGCTCGGCAGAAGTCTTATTCCTCAGTGCTTTTAAGCAGATGGGGTTGGACAGGAGCCGACTCAGGCCATTGCGTGGTACTTTAACAGGTTTCACCGGGCAGTCCCACCGAGCCGAGGGAGTTATCAATCTCCCGCTGAAGTTGGAGGATGGGGATAAGTGGGTGTCGATGCAGGCCAACTTCATTGTAATGAATTGTAACTCCACCTACAACGGGATCTTAGGTTGGGTGGCGCTTAATCATTTCAGGGCCGTCCCCTCAACGTACCACTAGGCCCTGAAGTTCCCGACCCCGTCTGGGGTAGCCACCATTCGCAGAGCCCAGCTCTCAGCTCGGGAGTGTTATGAAAACTCACTCCGACCCAAATATCAAATCGGCTGGGGACCGGATCTGCCCGAAGAAAATAGAGATGCTAAGAGAGGAAGCCCGGCTGAGGACCTTCAGGAGGTGGAGCTCTCCGATGAAACAAAGAGAGCAAAGATTGGGAGTGAACTATCTGCCAATCTTAAGAAAGGTATAAGCCGATTTCTTTTAAAGAATGAGCATGTATTTGCCTGGTTTGCTTCTGACATGACAGGAATTGATCCGAATGTGATTGAGCATCACCTGAATGCCGACCCGAATCATTATCCAGTAAAACAAAAGCGCCGGCACTTTCATTATGATAAGCAACAAATCATAGCGGAAGAAGTGGACAAGTTGGTGGACGCCGGCCACATAAAGGAAATACAGTACCCAACCTGGCTGTCCAATGTGGTGCTGGTGACGAAGTCCTCGGGTGGATGGAGACTATGTATTGATTTCACCGACCTCAACAAAGCTTGCCCCAAGGACTGCTTCCCCCTACCACGGATTGACCAAATGGTGGACGCCACCTCCGAATTCGAGCTACTCTCCTTCATGGATGCCTTCAAAGGTTATAATCAAATCAAGATGGCTCCCGGGGACAAGGAGAAGACCGCCTTCACCACCGATAAAGGACTCTACTACTATGAGGTCATGCCCTTTGGCCTTAAGAATGCTGGAGCCATATACACTCGGATGGTGAACAAGGTCTTCAAGAACCAGATTGGCCGGAATATGAAAATCTATGTAGACGACATGTTGGTCAAGAGCAGGAGGGCGGAAGACCATGTAACCGACATGGCTAAGGCCTTTGCCGTAATGGAGCACTTTGGGATAAAATTGAACTCAAAAAAGTGCGCATTCGGCGTCAAGGCAGGCAAGTTCCTGGGTTTCATGGTCACAGCCCGCGGAATAGAGGCCAACCCGGAGAAAGTCCAGGCGATACTAGACCTGGCACCCCCGACCTGCGTGAAGGACGTCCAGGTGTTGGCAGGCAAAGTCGCAGCACTAAGCAGATTCATGTCCAGGTCGGCTGATAAGTGCGCTTCCCTATTCAAAATATTGAGGAACCCTAAGAACTTTGAATGGACTGAGGAATGCCAAAACGCCTTCCAAGAGCTGAAAAGGTACATAGCCTCGCCACCTCTGTTATCCCGACCTGAGGTGGGAGAGGAGCTAGTAGTACACTTGGCATGCTCAGGAACAGCGGTGGCGGCGGCGCTATCCGAGAAGAAGGTAAGGAACAGAAGCCGGTCTACTATGTTAGTAAACCTTGCAGGGAGCCGAGGCGAGATACTCCTCCTTGGAAAAACTCGCCCTCGCGCTCATCACGGCGGCTAAAAAGTTGAAGCCATACTTCGATGCTCATCCGATTAAAGTCATGACTGATGCTCCGCTCAAATCCATCATGCACAAGCCAGAGGCATCGGGCAGGCTACTGAAATGGGCTGTTGAGCTGAGTCAATTCGACATCACCTACCAGCCCAGGACAGCCATCAAAGCTCAAGCCATTGCTGACTTTGTCGTAGAATGCACTGGCCGAGCAGAGTATGACCCGGAGGACGTGTGGAAGGTCCATGTGGATGGGGCCTCAGGGAAGTCTGGGAGCGGAGCTGGGGTGGTCATCCTCGACCCAAACCGGCATGAGCACCAGTACTCCCTCAAGTTCACCTTCTTGGCGTCCAACAATGAAGCAGAATATGAAGCGGTGAATGCAGGGCTAAAAATTGCTGCTCAGCTCGGGGCACAGACAATCAACCTAAGCACCGATTCTCAGTTGGTTTCTAGTCAGATATCAGGGGAGTTCGAAGCCAAGGACAGTGCTATGATAGCCTACCTCAACAGAGTCAAGGATTTGACTTCAACACTCAGAAGGTTCACGATACAACAGATTCTTAGGGAAGAGAATATGAAGGCTGACGCCCTATCCAGGCTGACCTTGGGCGAAAGCCGACCTGCCCTTGTCCACGTGGAAGAAGTATCTGAACCTAGTATCCAGTTGGGGGTACAAGCTGTAGCCGAGCTCAACTTAAATCCAGATTGGACCAAACCAATCATGGACTACTTGGAAGGGGGTACGACCCCAGAGGATGAAAAAGCTACTCGGAAACTCGTGAAGCAGGCCTCAAGGTTTGTCATAATCGCCGGGCAGCTTTACAAAAGGGCTTACACCTGGCCTCTTTTGAAATGTGTTGGACCCGAAGAAGGAAACTATGTACTCCGGGAGATTCATGAAGGGGTGTGCGGAAACCACTTAGGGGGTAAAGCTCTGGCTCGGAAGGCATTAAGGCAAGGCTATTTCTGGCCAACCTTAGAACAAGATGCCAAAGAGTATGTAAAAAAGTGCGACACCTGCCAGAGGTTCACCAACGTACAGCAGAAGCCTGCTGTGGACCTCACAGTGATGGTAAGCCCTTGGCCATTCTATCAGTGGGGTCTAGATATCATCGGCCCATTGCCGACCGGTGTCGGCCAAAAGAAACACGCCTTCGTAGCTGTAGACTACTTCACTAAATGGCCCGAGGCTGAAGGTGTTGCTAGAATAACAGAAAATGCAGCTTGGGATTTCGTATGGAAAAACATCATTTGTCGATTTGGGGTGCCAAAGGTCATCGTCACATACCACGGCAAGCAATTCGACAGTGCATACTTTCGAGGCAAATGTGCTGAGATTGGGATCGACCTCAGATTCTCATCTGTTGCTCACCCTCAAAGTAATGGCCAAGTTGAAAGGACTAACCAAATCATTTTGCAAGGTCTGAAAACCAAGCTGGAGGAAGCAGAGGGCCAATGGGCATCAGTTCTCCCAGAACTGATGTGGCCTTAGCGGACCAAGATCAGCTCGGCAACGAGAGAATCGCCCTTCGAACTGACCTTCGGCACTCAAGCGGTACTGCCAGTGGAGATCGGATCTCCAACCAGTAGAACCCACCACCATGACCCAGAAATAAACGGAGCACGAATCCGTGAAGAGCTCGACCTCGCCGAAGAGCTTCGAGCTAAAGCTCAAATCAGAATGCTGGCCAGCAAAGCTGCAATGAAAAGAGCATTTTCCAAACAGGTCAAGCCTAAGCCTATTAAGGTCGGCGACCTCGTACTCAGGAAGGCCATGTTTTTGCCGCGCTCCACTAACAAGCTTTCCCCGACCTGGGAGGGACCCTACGAAGTCATGAAAGAAGTCCGGCCCGGGACCTTCTACCTTCGAGACAAGAACGGAAAACTGTTAAAAAATGCATGGCATTCAGAACATTTGAAGCGGTATTTTGTCTAAAAACGGCCCCGAGCCGGAATATTCTGTCCACGGCCACGAGCCGTAATATTTTGTAAACGGCCCCGAGCCAAAGTATTTTGCAAAGGCCCCGGGCCGAAACATTACTTGTACGAATTCAATACAATGCGATTTTGTAAACTAATGCAATTCCCGACTTGGGAATAAGTACACAAACCAGCGCAATACCCGACCCGGGCGTAAATGCTGCAACTGTGAAATGACTCGAACTCGGATTAACGCGGTGGCCACGCTTAATCACGAGCAAACGACAAAGTAAACCAGCTCGGACTAAGCTCCAGCTCGGGCATAATTGATAACAATTTGATTAGTTTTGCCAGTTCGGATTAAGTTCCAACTCGGTGCATTCCGGCCTCAGGTCGGTATATTAGCTTGGGTCTAAACTCGAGCTCAATACTTGTCAACATTAGTTTGACCAATTTTATAACGGACTGACGAGTTCGAATTGGTAACCATTATGAGTTGCCCTTATTATACCAGCTCGGATTAGGATGTTAAATCATTAGTCGCGTCCAGCTCGGATTATTACGCCTAAGTTTGTATGGTCCATTAAAATTGGTCCGACCCCACTAACTTGAGGAAAATTTGCGAAGAGAAAAGTACACGTGTACGAACTCAATTAAAACGCAAATAAAGCCAAAACAAATATTTCATTAAAACTGGAAAGTGATTACAAAGGCCCAGCTCGGGCAAAATTACAATAGCCCTACTAGGGAAACATTGCTAAATCTATTTTGGCGCGGCAGCGGAGGTGGTGGCCTCAGCTTCATCCCCAACCTGGTCCAGGCCCTTCTGGACAAACTCAGTAACCTCCTTGGCCTGGGATATCAGGTCGGACGGAAGCTCGGGGATTTCCCAGAATTCTGGCGGCGGGACCTCCAAGATCTCGATGTAGTCGTTCTTGGAGGTTGGAAAGAAAGTCTTCGCTCTTTCCTGAGCCGCAACTTGACCTCGGAAGTAGAACTCCATTTCTGCGTACTTCGCCATGGCCCCGCCTCCCGTGGCCAACCAGTCCCCCGCCGCGTCGCTGGACTTGAAGGCCTCCACTGCCTTCTCCCCCTGCACGCCGACCTGCTCCGCCAGTTCCTTAAACTTACCCTCTGCCTCCCGCTTCTCTCACTTGTAACGATCGACGTCCTTGGCCGCGGCTTCGCATCGGCCCTTCTCTAGGTCCAGCTCATTCCTTAAGCGCTCGACCTCCGCCGTATCAGCCCTCTGCCTCTGAGCGGCCTCCTCTCTCACTGTTTCAAGCTCGGCTCGGGCATCCACGGACCGTTGCTCGAGCTCAACGCAGTGAGTTTGGGCCTTGATTAAGAAGCTGGGGGCAGAGAGGATGTGAGACTCGGCCTGTTCAGCAGAAGGTAAAGCAATTAGCCGAGCTAAGAATGCGACCTTAACATAAGATGGTTAAGGACTTACCGTAACTATGGCCGTCCTCAAGTCCAGCGAGAGTTGCTCAGCTGGGACCGTCGCTAGCTTGGGGTCACGATCCACCTTGGACGCCTCCATGAAGTGCTGGTCGGGAGGGCTCACCTCCGTGGCCTTGCCCTTCCCAGAGTGCTCGGGCCGAGGTCGCTTTCTGCTCTCGGGTCGGGAGGAAGAGCGCTCCGGGATCGCTAGGCCCGACCCCGATTTCTTCGGCAAAGGGGACCCCGAAGCCCCTTTTGAAGAGACCTCGGGACCGACCTCACGCCCTTGGCCGCTGGGGCGCTGCCTTTGGCCTTGTCCAGTGCCGCCCGGTCCTGACCGAGCAGAAGCATCGCCACTGACTTCACCCTTCATCCGCACCTGGGCGTACGCAAGCTTCCTCATATCCGCCATATCTGCAAAAAGCAGAGCAAAGGGGTTAAAAGTGAGTCGAAGACCCAACTAAAAAAGCGAAGCTAATAAACGGGACAGGAGGTCGGACGCCAATCCTGCAAACTGACCCTCTTCCGAGCCAGTCCCGTCATCTCCTTCCGGGTCAGGAATCAGGTGGGGATGATCCTTCGAGAGGTCGGGCTCCCGACCAAACAACTTGGAATCCCAGATTCGCTCCCATTTCAGCACGCTGTCAATGTCTATCAGCATCCCGAGCACGGGCTTGAGCACTGCAACTTCTCTAAGCTCCTCCTTTGAGAGTTTAGGGTCATCGTTGACGGTTTTCCTCAGGCTCGAGAGCCAGTCCAGCCTACATCCAGGATTCACAGACGACTCCACCCAATAGTAATCATTATGTCAGCCCTTGTTAGAGGAGTGCCACTTGGTGAATACGGAGTGGCCGAACCGAGCTGCGAAGTGGAACCACCCTGGCTGCTTCGGGTTGGGCTTACACACGAAGAAATGCCTGAATCGGCGCAAGGTTGGCTCCACTCCCTTCTCCAAACAGAACACGTAGAAAGCCACCATTATGGCCCAACCATTCGGTGACATCTGACCCGGGCTGGGCTCGAAATGGTTCAGGATTCCAACGGTGAAGCCAGGGAGGGGGAGCGGGGTGACGTGGAAGGCCAGATCGTATATGGTGGAGGGGGTGGCTGGGGGGTAACACGCCGATTCTTGCCGACCTGGAACCTTCAACTTGTGATGCCGGTCAACTGACCAGTTCCTCAGCCTTGCGTTCGCCATCTGCATTGTAGAATGGCACTCACGCTTGCAGCAGGCAAACAACTGCTCAATCCGCTTCCCTCGAATTGAAGAAGCGCTGGCTGAAGCTGAGCTCCGAGGTCGAACAGCACTGACTGGGACAGCCTCGATCGGCTCGGTGGCAGATACCCCGGCTAAGAACTCTTGTGGTATCTCGATGCCCTCCAGTCGATTCAGTGGCTCCTTATCCTCCCCGACATCGAATTCTCCCACGTCGGCCAAAGGGTCCTCTTCTGCCTCCTCTCGCACCAGTCTGACCCCAATAACTTGGCAGTCGTCGTCGCTCTCCTCGCGGTTAGATTTCCGAGCCGGCCCTGAGGACGAGCTGGTGCTCTCTCCGCAGCGGATCCTATTCGAGGTGGATGCCGAGCTCGGCGGACTTTCATCTCCACCATAAGACCTTACTTCCATTGCCTGAGAATCTTCTGATTCCGACCTCCCCATCCTATCTACAGTAAATACAAATGTACAGGAATGACTAAAGGGAGTCGGGACGTACCTAATGCTCTTAACTGCGGAGTGTGGCCGACTAATCTGGTCCAAGCTGAAGAATCCAGAGAATATTCTTTTCGAGCTAGTTGCGTCCGACCACTCTTGCGTCCGACCTGAATTCCTTGAGAAATAGAAAGTGAAGTATGCAGTGAATCTCGGAGGAGGTGGCCCTATTTATAGGCGCCCGTGAAATTTGCCTCGGGAAGGCCAAACGTCGCGTCTCGTCAGAACCACCAGGTGACGTGGCAGCCATCCGTTGGGCATGCACCGCTGACGTGGCCATTCCTACCCTATCGGGGTCGGGCACCTACAGCTCGGGATTAACTCCTGTCTCTAGATCTCGCCCACTCGATCTCGACTCGGGGGGGGGGGGAATTGACGAGG
This sequence comes from Ehretia macrophylla, assembly GCA_037974665.1. Lineage (NCBI taxonomy): Eukaryota > Viridiplantae > Streptophyta > Magnoliopsida > Boraginales > Ehretiaceae > Ehretia > Ehretia macrophylla. The sequence continues at coordinate 6,859,600 of CM075764.1, read as the reverse complement.
GGTTCCCGAGCTGAGCTAAATGAGCCGACCTTCTGAGCAGAGATGGGCTAATCCGTGCTCCATCAGCAGCTCGTTCAGCTCAATGTCCAACCTAGATGACTGGCCCGACCCCGTTAACCCCGACCTCAGTTCCAGCTGTTCCGATGGGACATAAAGCACTGATGGGACATAAAGCTGCGTCGCATTAAATGCTGTCAGACCCAAACTTAGTATAAATAGAGCTCAACCCTCCTCATTTGGGGGATCTCATTATTAATTGCTCTCAACTACTTTACCAGCTTGGACATACTAATCGTTCGCACGCCTGAGGGGAAAATCCGGGTCGTCACCCCGCCTTTTCCTTGCTTTCCTTGTGCAGGACCTACAGCCGACCAAGAAAGTCTAGTTCGGAGGCGGACCAGAGAAGTCCAGCTCGGCCAAAGCAGCTCCCGAATCTAACTGTGAGACTTTCAACCTCGACACTTAGTTTTACATTTTGCCTCGTGTTTGGTGACGATAAACTTGCGAAGGGACTGCAATAGAGATGAAGCCTCAAGAAGTCACGTGGCTAAAACTCATATATTTCACTACAATCTTTTTTTCGCCAATGAAAATAGAAGAAAACCAAAATCACAAAAAAAACCGCCTCCACCAACTTTTTGCTTACCACGGCCATTTAAATTACAAAATTTCAAAAAAGACCCAAATCTATATGACCATAAAAAAACCAGCACTCAATCTTTCGATAGGGTTTGCTTACGCTTGAAATCAAAATATGGCAGCACTAAGAAGCACGACGAAGTTAATAGCTAGAGAGTTTTTTCGTCCTTCATTGTCGTTTTCATTTGCAAGCGTGAGATTATTGCGCTTGCCGTTACCGGCGAGCAGCTTTGCTGGACTTCATCTGCGCGTTGAGTCACGCTCCATCAGTTGTACTCCAGTGCGATGCGCAGCTGCAGAGAATGAGAAGAAGAAGGCTCCGGCGCGGCTAGCTCAAGTTCAGCAGCTGTTGCTCGCGGCTGAGGAGCGAGCTAAGGAAGGCGCTAATGAACCTATTCCTAAAATCACTATCGGTAATTGAAAAAAAAAAAAAAGCTTAATTACACTTTGTTTACTTTTGTTGACTAAGTTTTTTTTTTTTTGTTTGATAATTATGAAATGAGAATGAGATAGTGTTGATAGATGTAATGATAATAGTAGTCATTAGCTAATGCTTAAATAGATATATAATTGTGGAAATAAATGTGATGATTTTCGTTAATAACGATCAAAAGTAGTTTGATATTATGAACTGTTAATTTGCTTTACTGATGTATTCACAGTTGAACTTGAAATTCTTAATTTGATTTACAGAAATATTTGGTAAAATGATTAAAAAAGAAAAATGCTGAAGATTTTGGTTCTAAATAGTGCGTATGATTGTTGATCACCCTTAGTTTTGATGGCTTCCTTTGGGTTTTTGTGGTCTGCCAACTATCGTTTGTAAGTAGCAGAGCAATGCTAGGGCGAGTGACTTGTTTACTTCGGCCAAATTATACTCCTCACATTAAAAAGGAAATAAGAAGAAGGATCCTCCAGGAAGCGGAACGTCTGAACATCTTTTCCCTTTTAATCTAGCTTATTCTTGTTCGGGCACTATTATAGTTGTTTACTATGAGAAATTCAGAGTTTGGTCAATTGAGTAACTTAAGGACTTGCACCTCAATAAATAACTCTTCACTTGTTCTGTCGTGAGTCTTCCATGGTAGATTCACTTCTCTTGTAGATGCCTTAATCTTTGTGGGTCGTATATCCCAACCCCCTCTTTTATCTTTGTATTTTTCTATCTAGTGGCTCAGTAAAGCATTATATCATATGGTTAGATGTTAAATAGGCATTTGGCAATCCTTGTTAAATTGTTCTCTTTCTACTCTCAGATCATGTTACTGTGAACTTTGCAAGAAGCGGTGGACCTGGTGGTCAAAATGTCAACAAAGGTCTGGCAAGTGGTTTAATTTGCATGAGAAATGCAATTCTCTCTCCCTCCAATTTTTATTTTTTCTTTTGGGTTTTTGTTAAAAGCTTTTACATTATTTCTTGCATTACATATTCTTTTCTCTTTACTTTTCCCTAATGATCAAGTTTTTCTTATCTGCAGTGAATACCAAGGTGGATATGCGTTTTAATGTGAAGAATGCACATTGGTTAAGCGAGAGGGTCAGAGAGAGGATTATGCAAATGGTTAGCTACTGCCTTTTCTTTATTGAATATATTCTGTTGCATGAGTCTAACAGATGGCTTACTGGGTGGTCTAAAGAATTTTCACAATAGCAACAAGCAATTTACTATTTTTGTCATTGATATCTTTTAGGAGCATTCATTAATAGTGTCAGTATATGTTATCTACATGCATGTGGCAGGTGATTGTTTTCCGAACAAACAGCATACAATGCCTTTAATATTACTGTATTATTTTCTTCCTAAATTCTTCTTGTTATGATACTTAAAGATGATAAGTGCAGCCAGACAAATAAATTACTAGTCATGTTTGCTCTCCAGCTGTCCCAGAATCATATTTCCTGTTAAAGTTCTTTGCTTTCTTGTATGTCAACAGGAGAAAAATCGGATAAACAGAGATGGAGAGCTTGTGATATCTTCCACAAGGACACGAACTCAGAAGTTAAATTGTTCCTGCTACTTTCTGAATTCTTATTTTCTCACTTGTTAGAGAATCAGTCACTTACGTGATATTACTATTCTCCAGGGGTAACATTGAAGATGCTCTCGAAAAATTACAGGTACTGATGAGGACTTTAACATTACCTTAGCTATTACTGAATATGTTCTTTTGCAAGTATGATATATCAGCTCTCCCCACTTGGTGAAATGGGAAAAGCTATCCTCAAGTGTTGCTGATGTGCTGGTGAGTAGAAGGGTTTTTACTTTTTCTATTTGTGCCAAGATTTACTTTCAGAAATGAATAATGCAGGCTATCATTGACACTGCTTCGTATGTTCCCCCACCTCCATCAGAAGAGCAAGTAAAGAAAATTGCCAAGCTGTAAGAGCTAACCATTCCAATATATTCTACTTTTGCAATTTCTTTCATGTTTACTGCATATTGCTAACCTGATCACAATCCACAAGTTTGGGCTGACCACTCTCTCTCTCTCTCTCTCTCTCTCTCTCTCTCTCTCATGGATCAAAGGGCTGCAATTGGGGAAAAGAAGCGGCTGGACAATAAGAAAGCCCATTCACATAAGAAGGCATTGAGAAGGAGCCGAGACAGTTGGGACTGATTTATAAGTAACCGTTTAATTTTCTCCTCATAGACATGTGAGTTTGCAGTCATTCACCTGAATCTGATTAATTATTCCCATTTTTATAACAATGTTGTAAAGTTCGTCCTGAAAGTTTCTGATCTCGGTCCATGTTGCAGCCATTTGATATGACACTGTAATAGACAGATCAAAGACGCGTTACAGGAATATATCAACAGGTTGCTATGGGACGAAAAATGCCATCTTTCAACAAATGGAGGATCTGCCAATGTTGTGATGGATGTGATTTTTGCGAATTGTAGGATGAATGGTGCCAACCCACTTAGTGGAATAAGGATCGGTTTGGTTGGTAGCCCAAATAGTGAAGGAGTACAAATTTTGATGAGTTGTATATAATACTCATTGTTTCACTGCTTAGAGTTACATAGTTATATATTTTAGTGAGATACTTTTGTTTTATTTCCCTTTGTATATCTGTGCTTGATGTACTTATCATAGTTTGGCATAGGATTGATAACACTTCGAATAACTGTGTAAAATAATAAAATTGTAGCCAAAATCGTTTAGCAAATAAATAATTATAATCGTAATTAAAATTTAACGGTTTTTAAAGCCAGTAATCGTAACCGTAATTGTTCAGGATTTAAAAAATTGTGGTTAACCGTAACTGTTTAACTAAAAAATAATTAGTTTAAATAAAAAAAATGTAAGAAAAATTAGTTTAAATGCAAAGAAATCAAAAATAAAAGAATTCAAGTCAATGATAAAATTTGAAATAAATTACATAATAATTTTATGAGCAAAAATTAAAATTAATAAGTTATGCAAAAAGAAATTTATTATTAAGTGTTGAGCTAAAAATGTTTATTCTTTCATTTTGACAAGTAAATATAACAATTTTAAGAGTATAAGTATTAGTTTAATAGATTTAATTCATCTCTTTTAATTGAGCTTAGTTCACTTTTTTTAATTGAGTTTAGTTCAAATTTTTATCATTTTAATTATCAATTTTAATTAGTCTTCTATTATTTTAAATGTATATATATATATGTTAGATTTTGTATTAAATTAATAATTGAGTCTTGGTTTTTTTTTTTTTTTTTTTTTTTACGTCAAAAACCAAAACCTATTAATTTACTCATAAATTTTCATTTATAAAATCCAAACTCTAATAAATTTTCTATTATTTTTTATTATTAAATTTTTATCTAGCGATTATCCTTCGTTGTCATCCCTAGTTTAGCAACTTTGTAAAAGCAGATTTGTGTGCTGATTGGAAAGTGAAAAAATGAAAGGGTAGGAACTCGAGGTAGAACAAAAATTCACATGATACAAGTGCTTTAAGTAACCAAATGTTGATAACTAATATATGGTGAAGACTAATGCTAGTTAGAAAATCTTTTTTCTTTTTTGAAATTCGTGGGTATTCGTTATTTATCCGATTAATCTCATTAGATCTTGAGGTTAATGGCCAGACAAACTTCTAGCGATTTTGAGGGGATTCAAATTAGCGACCTTTATGTACCTTACGTTTAGTTATCAAAATGTTACAAGATTTTAAAAAATGTGAAGTTTAAAATATAACATTATTATATTTGGCTAGCAGAATAAAAAAAATATTCTTGGAAATGCAATATTATCATAATTTGATCAATTTTTATTTTTATGTGAAGGGGTAGGAATCTCACATTCCCGAGTCATGAGAATAACTTTGAGAAAATAAAAGATTTAAATACTCATCTTAGAAAATACAAAATTAAAATTAATACAATAATATAATTCAAAAAATAAAATAAAAAATAAGAAAATAATAATAGAAAAATAAATAAAAAATAAAACAAGATAAAATAAAATAATGTAAAAAATAAAATTAAATAAAAAATAATAATATTAAATAAAACAAAATAAATAAAATAAGATAAAAATAAATAAATTTAAAATTAATATAGAAAAAATAAAATTAAATAAATTATAATAAAATAAAATTAAAAAAACTTAAATAAAATGAAAATTAAATTAAATAAAAAAGTAAATGATAAAATAGAATAAGAAAATAAAATAAATTAAATTAAATTAGTAATAATAAAATAAAATAAAATAAAACCACACAAAATAAAATATTAGCAAAAGTATGCAAAATGTATCATTATTTGTACAGTTTGTTTGATATTCTTATTTTTTTTTGAATTAGGGTTATTATTGAAAATTTGCTCAACATTTTTAGAAATATTGAGTATAAACCAAACATAATAAATAATATTCCTAAGAATTTGACAAAATATTCTCAATAATATTTTTAACAAACCAAACACTTTTAACTACATTTTTGAGAATGAAAAATTTATCCGTGAACTAAACGCACTTAATAGTTTTGCTAGTTAGAAAATCTTGTAAGTTTATCATGTTCATCATATTCAATTTTCAGGGTTCCATTTTAAGCAGCCAAATGTTGCTCAGATATGCATCATAATCATTTTTCTTGAGATATTATCTGTACAACTGACTCAAATGAAGTACAACCCAGAGGAGGGGAAAATCTAAACAATCAGATTATTGATCCTCACTAACTATATACAGAAACATGAAAGGAAAAAAAAAAAAATAATAATAGTATCAAATTCTGCCAGTGAGTCTGCAATCTAGCCAGTTGAGCATTAACCAAGATGCCTGATCTTTTTTTCTTTTTGGTATAATTAAGGCCAAAGCCATGAGATGCCTGATCTTTTCTTATTTAGAATTCATCTCCGGATGACAAATTCCTCGCCTGATTGATGATCATAACGTTTGATCCATCGGCTCTCACCCTTTCCTGAACCCGAACTTCCATTGCTCGAGCCAACGTGCGCGATGTCCAATCCCTTCCCCACCGGCAAAAACACAGATCGCACAATTTGCGACTTCCCATCAAGAACACTACGCCATCTAAAATCCGAGGCAGCTCGTGAGCTCGCGTTCTTGCATATCAGAACAGCACCCCTGTTGCCTAATTTAGCCACCCCGAATATTCTTGCAAAATCATTGCGTCTGCAGTCCACCACCAGGAAATCTATGCCTGTTAAGCCCTCCATAGCTTCATCTGGAACGCCAACGATAACTTCTCCTGGAGACATACCAGCGTTTTCCATGGCTCCAATGTATTCTAACCTCGATTCTTCATCAGGGACTACACAAACATGTCTTCCACCAGTATGATGGCTGGCAATCGCAAGGCCAATACTTGTCTCAATAACCCCCCCTTGTGACCATGTTTCTACAATTAACTGTGCATTCCACCCTGCCGCCATGGCTGATACAAGCTCTGCCACGCTTGATTCTCTATAATTAAGTTCACACTGCAAACGTAAAAACAATAAAACGATCATGATTCTGATCTAGTTCATGGCCTATTAGTAGAAGGCGCTCGCGTCGGATCTTTATCGTAAAACAACATTAATAATTCATTACACAGAACGATTCAAAAACCATGTTGGTGAATGAATTCAGGTGATGACTTACTGATTTTACGGTATCAAGATAAGCCTTTAATGCTGTTTCTGGGGACCAAACGAGCTTCATTTTCCCTTGTGTTGTCGTGATCTTTTTTAGCTATTGTGCTCCTTTTTGTTGTACCCTTTTCTTGCTCCCTAAGTTGTGCTTTCCTTTGGTGCAAAAGTTGAAATGCCAAAAATGATGATTCTGAGGAATTTATGTCAAGATTGGCTTTTTAAATGAGGCAGACAGGGACCTAAGAAAAGGTCATGTCATGCCGTTGACATTATTCCAGCCAAATCCAACGTGGGGATTGGGATTACAGTGGATTATTCACACATTGTTTTATGTAACTGACCAACCTGTTTGCCAGAAAATTCTTAATTATTATTATTATTTTTTAATGTTTTGTTGACACTTGACACTTGACACTTCAAGATTAGTCTATTCGGTGCCCATGTCTTACAAGCAAATTATGAGATTAGTACTAAGGTGTGTTCCTCGTCATCAGAGAGAATGAAATTACGAGATTAGTACTAAGCATATCTTCTTTTGCATGTACAATTAATTAGGCCGCGTAAAGAACACAAACTTTTGTTCTATGTACCAAGTCTGGCGAGGATTCTTAGCATGTAATCCCTGATCTCTTTTGCCCGTACGATTCTCATATGAAAATAGATTCCTCCAGCTACCTTGCACTAATTGCATTTTCACACTAGGCCACAATACGCTGTTTAACATAACGTTATTATGGAAATCAACGATAGTTAATTAATAATCCATTTATTTAATCTGTACACTTAATATAGTTTAAATTATTTCATTATAATTACATCATTATTTTACTATTGTTGGTATCTCTAATAATGTTATTTTGTTAGTGTTTCATCTCTTTTAATACTTTTGTACTAAACTATCGTGCAACGGATACACATGATACTACTTTTACCGGAAGGGATTTTCGAATTCTAACAAGATCTAAGTTCAAGCAATCTTGGACATTATGATGAATATCTATGTTCAAAATCTTACATGATTATGCAAACAAATCGGATAAATTAGTCTTGCCTGGACTCATTTTTGTTCAATAATTAATATATAACTCTCTTAGGTAGAATTATATTGGATCTCAAGATTACACGTCTTGTGTAACAATATGCTTCAATACTTACACTAGTTAAGAGATACGAATTTGCGACCTTTAACCCATAAATTAATACCTTTACCGTTACTTCTTAAACATTTGTGGCATGCCTTTACTCATTTTAATTCCGGGAAAATATAACTTCTCAACAGTGGAAGGAAATTTCTGCTTTATTCCTAAGATAAACGGTAAGATTGTAATCGAAGCCTAAGTTGGTGGTCATATGTAATATGTTGTTGAAATATTATTATATGTATCCAGTGTTTAACGGTCGAAGATGTGGGAAGCGTCCCGCGTCCAAAAGAGACGAAATGGTCTATAAAAATGGGAACTTATGTCACCGCGTCCGTAAGGCTCTAATTAGGACAGTACAAACAAACCAGAACTATTATATATTTCCAGAAATCTAAGACGAGTTTGAGACGCCAATTAAGTTGACTTCAAACCTTATCTGCTCATTATCATTGGTGGGTATGTTTTCCACGTCACAATATGAATTTTATATAAGGACCAAGTCATACTATTGGCTGGTCTACATGTACGGCCAGGTGAAAGTACACAAAAGTGAACATTCCGCGCTCCTACTCCAACTCTCTCAACACACACAAGCGCACCCGTCAGCAATTTGTGCCAATGGTCAGCCACAAAAGTCTTTAACTTGAATTTTCTTCAAGATCTTGTTTAGGGTAACTACCAGTGAAATTAACGCGGGCGAAGATGCCATTTACGGATCTGACGTTCACGTGTTTTAAATTCGGTTAATTCTTGACGTGTAGGTTTTTCTTTGTTTAAAAGAGGGTGGTTGGTCTTGCAAAATAGAAGATAGGAAATTGTCATGGGCTTTCAAGAAATTTTTTTATGCTCAAGTCATATATAATTCAAAGAAAAAGTGTATAATAATTTGGGCAAATGAAAGTATCCCCCCACCATATAGTGGGAGTGTTTCGATTTAATAGGCTCCCTATATCTAAATTTTTAAAAACTTGTATGAAACATGTGACAAAGTAGTAATTCGTTTTTGGGAGTTAGAGAAATAATTTGTTAAACCGTCACATTTTATTAATTTATGACCGATCGAATTACTTATCATATTTTGTATTGCCAGGGTGATTCTTTTAATGTACTAGATTGATTCCAGGTAACAAAACGACGTGATAATCCTTATATATTTTAGATAGGGAGACTTGCTAATGTTAAAGTTCAAGAATTATTGAGAGGTTGATTTTTTTTGTATATATAAAATTATAGCTGTACTTGCAAAATTTGAGTACTTGAGAGGCTTTGTATAAGATCAAATTGTTGCATATTAAAGAAATTAACACTTGTGGATGATAAGAGGTGATGATTGCCGTCTACAAATTAAAAATGAACAACTTGTTAACTTGCAATACTATTAATCATTAGGATATTGCTGGTCGTCACACTTGGTAGCATGACCAGTGAATATGACCTCCGGCTCTATCTTTTCTTTTTTGCCGTCAGTTTTCAAATCTAATAATCATTAGTATATATAATCCTGTACGCTTAAACAATCAATTGGAAGAAGATGACATTGAGTGCAAATGCGACTAAGCTAGCAGCAAAATATAATCTTTAAGATTTCGAATCCTGATACCAACACAAGGTTTTTGAGAGCGTGAGACCATAGAGAAAGATAAGGAGACAGAGACAAAGAGTGTTTATGTTGATTTTGATCCCCGTAACGTTGTGAGATAAATATAATATAATAATTTATCACTATTTAATATTATATTATGAGAGAATTTAAATTCGTATTAATTAACGTAAAATAATGAGTCTCGGTTGTCCAGAAAACTAGGAAATGGAAAACGATAAGGGTTGGGGCAAAATAGAGACGTACGGTTTTAGACCAACATGGTTGAAGCAAGTGCATGCATGTCAAAATAGGGTACATGTTATTCAATGCCGCAGGTTCCAAAGTTCCAATTTCTCTATTTGAATTCTCAAATGCGGTACTCAAGCAATCCTGACGTTCTTAAGAGTTTAGTTTCTTAATTCCTCGTCTAGAGGCCCAATTTACTTTAATTAGAAAAAAACTGTAAATTGTATCGCTAATTCTGTAAGTGTTCTTATTGTTTGTTAGCTTTGCTAGTAAATTGAATGTTGAACATCCTTATGGAAATAGTTTAGATCTCGACTGGATCATCTTCTGGAAATAGATTTCTCTAATTATCAGATTAGTTAGCTTGTGTCTTTTCCTCTTCAATATATGTTTAGTTGACAAAAAAATTATTTTACAGTATTTTCCCCAAAGATAACAATTTGTGAAATTCAATTACTTTGTCCAGTTTAGTCTATATTGATCATTTGACTGATTTTGAAGTTTTTGTGAGCACCCTTAGCTTTTTCTCGACTTTATGTTAGAAATCGATGGAAAATAATTATTGCTCCATAAATTCTAAACTAATTAAAAGGAGTGTTAAACGCACCCCTCTCAATGTCATGCATAACATTTATCAGCGTGCGTAAATAAATGTTTCCAATAGTAAAAGGAAATCGAGTATATCTTGGCACAAAATCTATTTTAAACTAGATAGCTTTTTCGAGATTTTTTGTATACCGAAATAATATTCTCTTTTCTCTTTTATTTATGATGTATATTTTGAGAATTTGTTGTAAAATACGAGTTTTTCTTATTTTTTTTAATTAAAAATATTAAATTTATCGATAGGCCATAAATTGAAATCTAAAAATTATTAAAATCAAAGCCCGGTAAACATACAATGACCGATCCATGTAAATCTGGCCCAGATAGCAGCCAAGAGTCCACTCACTGTGACCAAATCAATGGCTTAAAATGTGGTTGACCCATTCAAAGACAATCTTAACCAACCCAACAAGCATACGCCTAAGAGCTCAGAAATCCTAGGAATAGCTCCCACTAACATCGTGGGTTAGCCTCAAGACCCCACAATGGTAATATGCACCTAAGTGAGCCTATAGAAGGCTTGGACAAACATCCAAAGGGAGTAACAAATTCTCACTAGAGTAATTTGCTTAGCTTATTACCTATTGATACAGCTATATCCGAGCTTCATCTTTTCTCCGTTATTGATTATCACACTGGAGGGGGAACACGAGCAATAACACCTGCAGTCCATTTCGTTGTTTCAAGAATTTTTTAATTTTTAGGCACTGAAGAGGTGTCTAAACCCAAATTTTATGATTTATCTTTATTCCAATCTTAACATTTACCATTTTTATAAATGACATATGAGTGGAAATACATGCACGTACGTAATACGCACCGTATGATGTACGCAATGCATATACCGAACCATACATTTAGAATTACTCTAATTATCAAATGTAGAAGCAAACTCGTGCCTTGGGACAAAATCTCAAAATCCAGATTATGAAAACAGAATACGACTCCGATATACAGGTATCCTGAAAAGGGACATCTTTGTCCAAAGATTTATATCTCCTTCTAAGACAACAGTGAACGGCCCTCCTAGTACCATCGAAACATTTCATCAAACACTTGACCCACGTGTCACGAAGCTAGAACGTCTACAAAACCCACGTGGCATAAACCCTGTTAACCTTTTATGCCACCACACTAACCTCCATAACCGCCACCATCAACCACCTGCACCACCACCACTAAAAAAATGCACCGCTTGAAAACCACTCCCCTTCACTTCCTCAAGCCCGCACCTTACACTTACTTCACCAAACACCTCTTCTCCTCTCTCGAAAATGCGGGCCCCATGGCATGTCTACTAAAAACCCGATCTGTGATCCGGTTCAGCGGGCTGGACACAGTCAAATTCCTTCAGGGATTAGTGACCAACGACGTGAGACAGCTCGGTGAACCACCGAGTGAGAATAAGGCTTCTCCGGTGGCCACGCCGAATGCTCCGGTGGTCTCTTATCCTCCGGTTTACACCGCGATGCTGACGGCACAAGGGAGGTTTTTGTATGATATGTTCCTCTACAGGCCGCCCCGGCCCGATGAGAAGCTCGATAGGACCGGGTCCGGGCCTGGTCCAGTGCCCGCTGAGCTCGAGCTGTTTGCTGATGTTGATGGGTTTGTGTTGGATGAGCTCTTGCAGACATTAAAGAAGTAAAGCTTTTCTCTTATGAACTAAAAATGTGTTATGCGTTCTTGTTTGCTTTTGTTTTTGTTTTTTATTGGTTATATGTATATGATGACACTGTTAATTTCTGTTAATACTTATCTCCTCTATTAGTTCAACGCATGCTTGAGCTTTTTTTTTTTAAAAAAAAAAAAATTATATTAGTAACTAGCAAGTGAAATGGTTTCTTTTATACTATTTTCTGGGTTAATTTGAGGCAATAAATAAGTTAATATTATTTCAGGTTTATTATTTTGATAGCAATTCTGCAAAAGCTACATATCATGTTATACATTGTATGAATTGCCTACGCTAGAAGATTCATTTTGGACAGACATTGTAGCTCTTCGGCATAATGATTCTATTATATAGTAATACTCTTCTTTTCTTGTAACATTTTTGACTCGTCACTTACCCTGGTGTAACAGATACCGTTTGAGGTCTAAGGTTGATATCGAATCTGTGGCAGAAGAATTTTCTTGTTGGCAAAGGTTGGGTCAGCACCTCACAGACAAGTCCTCATCTCTAGATGAACCTGAAGCTGCTGGTATTGGCTGGGGTGGTGATGTTCATCGGGCAGGTGTATTGTCTTCACGAAGTAACAAATATGGATGGCGGTGGTATAAGGATCCAAGGTTAGATTGCCTTGGATTCAGGGGCATCTTTCCATCCAACACAACACGTAAGTTTTGGTAGCTTACTTTCTACTCAATCTCCCTGTTTCCATAGTTTCAGTTGGGTTTAGGAATGTATTTAATATCTCATCACGCTTCTCGTTAATTGTGAATTCTGCAACTTCACTTTAGGAGTAGTAGATTTATCACACAGACTCAAAGACTCGAGCTTGCATGAAAAGTATGGTAGCACCTGATGTGAAAGGCTTATTGAAAATTTGATTTTCTTCCCTGATTTTTGAGTTGATCAACATATATGTGCTTATTTTATTGCAGCACCACTTGTTGAGGTAGACAAGGAAACTAGCGAAGAAAATTATCTTCTTTGGAGATTGGAGAAGGGAGTAGCAGAAGGATCACTAGAGATCCCCAAAGGTTTATCTTTACTCCTTTTACCATTTATTGTTAGTTCTTCATTGTTCGATTAATTTTTTCACTTTACAAAGCCTATTTTTATGATTTATAGTTCAGTTTGACACTTTAAAAAACGATTTTGAGCTTCCTGATCTCTCTCTTTTCGCTCTCTAATGTTTTTATCCTCTTCTTTTTTTTTTTTTTGGATATCTGCCTCATGTTGTTCTTTGATGTTTTCTTAGTTATGTCTGCAACTGTGATGAGCGCATTTCTCCGGAAGTTTTTGTTTTAAATTGCTAATATTGTTCTATTCTGCCTTAGGTGAGGCAATTCCGCTGGAATACAATCTTGATGGCTTAAATGCTATCAGCTTTGACAAAGGGTGTTATGTGGGCCAAGAACTAATTGCTCGTACACATCACCGTGGGGTTATCCGAAAACGATTGCTTCCTCTAAGGTTTTTGGATGATAGCGGGAAAGGTAAATTTTCTCCAATATTGCTGTTTCCTTACGAATTCATGGGTTTATCTTGGATTTTGCCAAGTCATTTTTGATTATCAGATGTGGAAGAGAAAGTTGCTCCCAAATCTGAAGTTTTCGATGCTTCATCTAAGAAGAAGGTTGGGACTGTCAGTACCGCTCTCGGATCTCGTGGTCTGGGGCTTCTACGCCTAGAGGAAGCTTTCAAAGCTTCAGGCTCTTTGACCATACAAGGCCAAGAAGATATCAAGGTTGAGGCGATTAGACCAAATTGGTGGCCAGCTGAGTGGTTCCTAGATCATCAACAGGCTGCTGCTTCTTAGCATGTCCAATTATGAGATTTTACCTAAATTCTGTGAGTATGCAGTTATTGGCTCTTTTTGCCCCTTGAAAATAAAAATAGTAACTCCTGGCTCATAAAGTGATCAAGAATGAGATGCATTCTTATGAGTGATATACTTCTGTAGCAGTGATCAAGAACTTTAGTTGTACAAAGCCTGTTGTAGACTTTTCTCGTCGGGCAGTTACTGTACCAATGCTTCTTCTTGGGTAGAGTTACATGCTGATCTTGATTTTTGAGTTGATTAAAACACTTGAATACTATTTCGTGTGGATGGAATTAACAGAAAAAAAATGCGTTCAACAGAAATGATCGAGCGAAATTTCATACATAAGAAAGAGTGATATCGTTAGGTTCATATATGCAAGTCACCTAGTTTGGTTTGGAATAGCATTGGGGAAGGTATCATACACTTCTAGCAGTATTGAATATTCCATGGTAACACAGGGCAAAAACCATTCTTTCATTTGTATTTTAAACATTCTTTGAGCTTCAAATTCATAGCCTCCGCAGGACTAGACTTTATTACAAGCCTTCCAGGAAGGCTGGTTCTCTCAACTTTTTTGCTCTGTACCTCATGATTTACAAGGGACCAACATTGATATACATTGCTTCAAAGAGCTTTGGCCTTGGGAGAGTACAAGCTGTAAAAGCAGTATCAGGAAAGTTTGAGTATGGTGATATCTCTGTTTCTTCACGATCAGCATTAACTCAGATGACATGATGGTTAACTCCCGCCGGGAATGCTCAGATCCTTGACGACCGAAGCCATGGTTGATCTGTTGTCAGGATGTTCTTGGGTACAATCTAATGCAAGTTTTGTCAGCTTCGTTGCTTCAGTATCAGAGAAGTTGCCTCTGAGATGTGGATCAATGAACTCTTCAAACTTGCAAGATTCAGCTGCTGAACGCATTGTGTGGGTAACTAGTGTTTTGCCAGAGAGTATTTGAAGGATGATCATTCCAAATGCATAGACGTCACTCTTCTCTGTGAAACGACCGGTGGTTATGTATTCTGGGGCCATGCATCCGAGGGCAGCACTAACCTTGAGAGCTGAGTATACAACATCATCAGCAAGGAGCTTTAGAAGACCACTATCTGATATCAATGGAGTGAACTGTTGGTCAAGGAGAACTTTCTCCACGGATATGTTCCGGTGAACGACTGAAGGCTTGTTTCCTTCGGTGCTATGTAGGTACCCTATACCTGCAGGAAGATGGAACTAATCATACTGATGCACCTGTAGAAGATGTCACGTCCTAGGACCAGAATTCCAAATTCACAAGCAATATCTCACTTTCAGTCTCGCTTGCGGGACAGGATTCTGTGCCCGAGGTGTGACATAAGCTCTATGAACTAAGGACTGCAATCACTACTACATGAAAAGGGGAAAGAGAAAAACTGTGATTCCTCAACAGAAGGGCCAGCACCCAACTTTTCAGTACACAAACTGTACCATAACCTCCTGAAAACTAGATCTAGTAACATGTTTGAAAATATAAACAGGTCAAGTTTGGGATGTTCCATTTCTCTGAGACTGAACAGAACCTGGCATAGTTTCATTGTTGAGACATAATGATGCCGAACAAGAGTCAGCAGATTCTACTTGAAGTAAGAGGACTATGTAGTTTGCAGAAGATAACAGATAGAAATTCGATAATCATCACCAATTAATAAATCAAGCTACTTGTAAGTAAATGGCGTTGATTAAAGTAAAAGCAAGGACAAGGTGAATGACATAGGTCTTTATGCAGGAGGTTAATAAACCGAACTAAACCAAATCCAATCTTATCTATTTAAGTGGGGTCGACTTCATGCAGGAGGGTAACGAAGATATATTTTGCGACAAGAATTTCTAATGTAGACTGGAAATTTAGCTCAAATTGAATTTCCACAGACAGCTCACTGCAATTCCAATTTTTTGGCTTTGCTTCATTTTGGCATATTTGGCCGATTAGGAAGCTTCTCCTCATTTTGGCCCAAGCAATGACTGCAACTGTTTCTGGTCTCTTGTTCAAGAGACAGCAATAACTGCTTTGTCTTAAACAGACATAATATACATTTTTCTCAAGAATTAAAAGAAAAACTTGAAATGATGCATTAGTCAAAACTTAATTTAATGAATTGATAGTTGGAGGACCAGTATTCATGTCAATACAACTACTGGTTAATACTGTAGCCTAACCTCTTAAAGACAACATCCTTAGTTTCTTTTGATGGTATCATATTGGCAAAGATGGAACAAGAAAACTAGAGAACACTTCAAAATCTTCGCTTTCCTCCTTTTTCAATTCGAATGGAGGTCTAAATTAATTTTATATCACTTAATATTGCACACTCCGAGAATCAATCTCGGAACATCTCGCATCTAATCTTTGCAGTCCTTTGGGCATGAATATACATATACAACTTAATGTAGCCCATTTGTATTTCATTTAATGAGTTCAAAACTGCAGTCAAAGTGGTAGCAATAAATCTGTAAGAGAAAAAGCAAAATTCAAATTTATGATAAGCTAGAATAGATGAAACCAACCTTTTGCAATTCCTCTAATGATAGAAATCCTTGTGGACCAGTCAAGAAGACGGCTGCTATCACCTTCCACATCAAGATACTGTGACAAATTGCCTTTAGAAGCAAAATCATATATCAGAAAGCACTCACCCCTGCCCTTTGAGCAGCAGAAACCTTTCAATCCAACAAGGTTATCATGTTTCAGAGATGTCAACAGTCTCAACCCTTTCATAAATTCGGCTTCGTCCGACTTGCAACTGATCACATTTATACTTTTGATGGCTACGAGTGAGCCATCTTTCAGAATTCCTTTGTAGACAGTAGAGAATTTGCCCTTTCCTAATATATTCACCTCCGAGAAATGCTGAGTTGCTGATTCAACCTCTTCCAAATTAAACTTCGAGCCCTGGAAAACATCACACACAACATTGCCGTCTTGGTCAGCAACCATTTGGTTCCAACGGTTAGAGTACTCTAGAGTCACCAGTGGCGAAGGACTTCTCGTGGAGAATTCCTTCATCGCGTCGGTGCTAAGCATCGCATCAGAAGTATCAGATGTGTTCCCAACTTTCTGTTTACGCCTGCGGTTCCAGATAATGCTGATGAATACAACAATCATCGAAGTGACTACAACTGCAGTTATCCCAGCCACAATGCCTATTTGTCGAAGCCTCGATGAACTTCTGCAATGAGTCTGGTTGCAATGAATTGAGAAATTTCCAGATTGGGGAATGTTTGTTGAGGCAGTGTTATTCACAATTGGTGCAAAGGGTTCGACTTGATTCGTGTTCGTATTGTCCCAGGCAGTGCAAACTCTCAATGAAGAAAATCCAACCCCACATAAACCAGGGTTATTCTCAAAATAAAATCCTTCATTCAGTCTCCTCAAACCTTCACATCAGATCCACAAAGATTAGATGATTTTCCTAAACCCCATAAATACTGTTATGAAATTATAGATAATATCAACCCACCTGAGAGTTGAGAGGAACGGTCAAATAGTGACAGACCTCCATTGTTACCAAAAATAAAATAAAATTATAGATAGTATCGGAAAAGCAACTAACCAGGAGGGACAACTCCAGAGAGTGAATTGTTCTGCACATCAAGAATCTTCAATTGGGGAAGCTTAGCTAACCCTACTGGAATTGGACCAGATAAGTGATTGAAACTCAAATTGACTCTCTCTACCATTTCCAGAGTTCCTAATCTTGGAGGAACCGGACCGGTCAGTGTGTTATGGTCTAATCCAAGTACAATCAATTTCCTTAGCAATCCAACCTCTATAGGTATGTTCCCTGTGAAGTTGTTACAGCACAGCTGCAACACTGAAGAACAACAAATATCCACCTGTAAGCGCATTATCAAAGTCCTACTTAACCAAAAAATGATTAATGCGTAAAAGTTAAAGAAAATTAAGTTCTTTTAAACAGATCAAGGCTTTAGCATTAACCAAGAAGCTCAAAGAATATGAGTAAAAATTTATGCAAAAAACTGATCAAGCATTTGTCAGACTTCAAATCCAAGCCATCGATCGGCTTTGTGTATGCAGAGTGAATCGGTCCCTATGAAACCCCCAAAACGGCTGGAAACCATCACAAATACGGCCGACCTATATCTCAAAGAAAATGCCGCGGCCTTAAGGAGGTTTGAGAGTGTGGCCAGAGGCCCACTTGCTTCTAGCGTTTCTGCACAGCTTCTTTCTAGTGCCAGAGCCACATCTTCCACAAAGTGAAATTCTATATTTTCTCCACCATATCCAGCAGTTTCAGTTTCAGTTTCAGCTTAGATTTTAAAGGGAAAAAAGTAAAAGAAATATAAAAGGCAAAGAGAATTTTCTGAGTCGTATAACTACCAATTCATATTGTCAATTAACGAGTACTTCATGAAAAGCAAGCTATGAAAATAAAAAATTTGATTAAATCCACTTACCCAAAAAATAACCAAACAAAATGTTCTTTGAAATCAGAAACTAACCTTGAAGACTAGCCATCCCTCCAATCTGAGGTGGTAAACTCCCAGAAAGATTATTCTCGTTAAGATAAAGATCAGTCAACTCAGTTAAATTACCAATCTCTTTGGGTATCTCTCCAGTCAAAGAATTATAATGCAAGAACAAACCCGACAAGCACTTGAGCTCAGCCACCGCCGGCGACAGTTTTCCGGTGAGCCTTTTAGCTACTAATGATATATTATCCACTTTTCTATGCTCATTACAAGCCACACCTTCAAATGAACCACTGCATGGATCACCATCACTTGTCCATGATGAAAGGTACTTGTTTTCTGGGTCCAAAGATGATTTTATTTCCATTAATGCTCTTAGCTCTGCGTTTCCATAAACAGGCTTTACAGAGAAATATGCAAGAATAAAGACAAGGATGAAAAGAGAACTACTAGTCATTTTTTTTGTATTTGGCTTTGAAACACTGACTTTTTACGTGGGTGTTTAAGGGGTTTGTTTAAATTCTGCTTGCAGTGGAATTGAATTCTGCAAAGTTTTCTTGGAGTAAGAGATGGAGTTAATGTGTGTGTGTGTGTGTGTGTGTGAGAGAGAGAAAGAGATGAGAGAGAGAGAGAGAGAGAGAGAGAGGACGTATGATGTATGTTTTGTTTGTCAATGGGAAAAGGATGTAAAATGGTACGACTTGTGAGCGTACTTCAGTTTTTCGTTTCAAATCTTGAAGATGGTCTGGACTTTCCGACAAAAAAGAAAATAAATAAAAAAGAAGAAGATGGTCTTGTCTTTCTAAATTCTAAGCGTACTTTTACACATGCATGCACATTCTACGCGTATGTCAAAAAGTGGACAATGATTTACCGTTAGATTATGGAATATATTGCTTCAAATGAAATAAAAATCCAATTTTTTTTTTTTTTTTTACTTGTTCAAATTGTTAGGCCAAACTCAAATCACTTGTAAAGAGTATTTGAGTTCATTGATTTCTAATTAAAAGATATATTGTATGTTGCATGCTTTTGTTCTGGCAAATTTAAAGTGAAGTAGTCAAAGAGATAATGAAAATAAGAAAGATAAAATACCATAAAAAGTATGTAGAATAAAAAATAAGCAATTAGATCTAGTATATATACCTTACTCATTGCATTTCTTGAAATTCATGTGGACTATAGATCAACATCCACTAGACATGTAGTGGGCACTTATAGTTATGGGACCAAATGAGGCAGAAATTGAGAGTGATCTATCATTTTCATTCACTAATCGTTAAGGTCTTCCTATCCCACTTACTTCGTATTTTTTAGGGCTACATAACATTCACACTTTTAGTTTAATTCATTATTCTTTTTTTCCCTTTTTATCTTCTCTTATATATACTACAATATTATACTTTTCAACTCATTATTGTGTATGAATTTGAACAATCACTCAATGCAAAGACAATACATGAAGAGAATAAAAGTTCAGATCCAAAGCACGCATTTAGACTGTCTGTATTGAGTAGGAATGAATTCAGAATATTTCTCATAAACTATAATACATGATTTCATAATTATATAAATATATATTTTTTTATGAAGATTAATTATTTTTTGGACTAAAAATAGATAAATACTTTTAAAAATTTTATGAGCCGAGTTAGTAGGATTTGCAACTCACTACCAGGAATCATTTCATATATATTTATATATATATGCCCAGTTCTATTTTCTGATCTTGCTTTGCAATTTTTTAACCAATAAAACAAATTGACATATATACCAATTGTATTATACTAATCCTCCTAAGCATATACCCTTACTGACAATTATTCTTTATCATGAGTTTGAGAAACTCAAAAGTCTAAACAACTAAGAACCTAACTTTGGCTTAACCAGCTTGGCCAACCTCATGTTGTTGACTATGTTTTGAGTTTCGCTGGAGTTCTAGATCAACTTAATCATGGAATTTGCTTCCAGGGACATGGTCCAGTAATAGTAGGAATGAAATTTCTCTTACAAGATTGCGGGTTTCCTTAATTTTAATTGATTTGGCGCATGTATAGGGGTGTAACGCTGCACCTGAAAGTTTACCAGTTGGTGACCAGGTTTCACCAAATAATCGGATGATCGAATTTCGCTAGTTGAATTTTCACGTCATCCGAAAAAAAAATAATAATAATCATGGAATTTTGAAGTCTTGGACAGGAAAGAGAGAAAATTGTAGGTTGATCTAATTGGGTTTTTTGTCCACATTGATAGATTTACATTACCAACCTTTTATTTTTTTTTATACAATAATTAGGATATATTTAACATGCTCCGACATCTAATTTTTTTGTCTTCTTGACATGACAATTTGTTTAGTATATGTTTACAATTGGACAAAAAATAATCATGTTATTTTCCTCGGATTCGAAAGATTAATCATTTGTTCGATCATCCGACGGCAAATCACAAAAAAAAAAAAAAAAAAAAAAAAAAAAAAATCTCGTTTTATATTACTGGATATCTTTATGGTTTATGTTGAGGAAGTATCGAGCAAACTACTTATAACATTTAAAGTATATTTGGAGGAGACATGATGTTTGTGTATTTTCAAAATTTTAGTTAAATACATGTAAGATTGAAGGATGTAATTGTAGGGTTTAACTCTAATTTGGTGATCACTATTTGTTTATCGTGAGTCGATTGTGTGAGAATATTTTTTTAAATTATTAGAAAAAACAAGGTATGTTAATTCATGTATTTAGTTCACCGTGAGTTGCAAAGAGTATCTGTGCATAGCAATAGCTCATGAAATATGACTTTCATCATCATGATCCGCAAGAAAGTAGATTACCAAGTTTATTGGGAGAGACAAATTTTCCATAGACATCATTGTCAATGCTCCAAAGCTGTACCATCATCCAACAAATCAAAAAGGTTATAATAAATTATTAGAATAGAGCGGAAACCTAAATGAGTCATCACGAAAGAAATTTTTTCTATGAAGCTTCTGACATTTTCCCACCATTCACGACATGATTGTGCTCGAAATGGAGTAATCAAGTCATGAATGGTTTAGATATTGACTTTAAACCACAAAAAATCCAGTGATAGAAATAAGAAGTATACAAAAGAGACACATATCATAGACTTAGCCTGGTCACAGTTGGGCATGCATGATAATGTTCTCACCTACCCTTATATTATACCAGTATTTTATTATTATTAATTTATTTCATAACTGTTTAACGTATTTATACGTGACATCTTTTGCTTAAAAAAGAAAAAAAAATTATTATTACGTTGATCATCGATTAAAAATTTCTAAATATCAAATTAAAAGCTTAGCACTAATTCATTTTCTTTTAAGTTTTCATAAAGGTAATCCACATATTAATTGCAAGATCGCGTTAATTTTACTTTTTTTTATTTATTTATGAAAATATAGGTATGCCTCCCAGCTTAGAAGGGATGTAATTATGTAGACACAATAATACTTGATGCTTTTTCTTTTTGGTACATTAATGGAGGGCTGTAACGCTCACACTAAAGCTAAAAGACAATATATATATAACTGGACACAAGTTAGAATATATATGTCCATGTCAAGTGTGATTTCATGTAGAAACAACAGATCTAGCTTTATTGTTTCTTGAACCAATTGATGTATCTATCATTATTTTTGAATAAGAGGTTACGCCTGTAATATATATATATATATATATAAAGAAAGAAGGGGTCCTTCTCTTCCACTGTATAATTGTGTTAGCTGGTACTATTAGGCAAAAAGAAAGACAAATGAGGCATTCATTTTTACAGAGAACCGGTTTGAGATGAGAAAGGAGTACCATAGAGCGCCATAAAAGAATAAGAAATTGACAGCAGAAGATTGACCTTTCTCACACATATTCAGTCATATCGACATGACTCCATTGATTTATTTTCTATATATAATTAAGAAGGGTAAAGGCAAGCCAACCAGAATCAAAATATTTAAAAAATTTGTTAGTGGGGCTTGATGCTAGCAAATTGCTCAAAACGAAGCATTCTTATGATTGTTATGAGTTACAAACAAATTTAACCCTTATTTTTTTCACTTGATTCTTGTTAAATAGTTCTATTTAATTAACGATCATGGTGCACCTAGACACAAGGAAATTTATACAAAGAGTAACTCAATTATAGTCATTCAAGAAATCGCTTTTAAGTTCAAAGTTATATTACATTAGACGTATACATATATAATTGAAAAAAAAATACTTATAAAAGAAGTAAATTTCAATTAGTGGTAGTTAATTTTGAACTACATCCATTTTGAAGAAAATCTCATAATTATAAAAGGATACAGTTTATAACAATGCAGTCTCTTTCAAGTGTTCTACATGATTGCCTCTTATTTTTAGAGTTCGAATAAAATTTGAAAGAAAGATTAACAATACAGGCTCATGGCAGAAGATCCATGTACCTGAACAAGAGGAAAACACGGTCACATGAAGTTGCTTCCATCCCTTTCATGGTATCTTCTTTTTAGGATTTTTCATAAAGTGCGAAAGAAAGTACCTCTCTGGGATTCACTTTTTTTTAAATAAGAAATCATACCTTGTACTGGTGTGTCATGGACACTCATTGCAGAAAGTTACTTTTATTACCCCGATCCCAAGATGGAAAAATCCACTACCATGTAAAATTATTCCAAGTACAACACCCAAGTCTATGAGGCTGTAAGACCAGCAACGAACATTCTGATCACTGCACTTAGAATAACGGTACGAGAGAAATTGAATAATGGTAAAATTTATATGTAATTATATTAAAATAATCTAGATAATTTACTATCTTAAGCATTGCAAAATTGAATAATGATAAAATATTTATTCAGTTATACTAAAATAATCTAGACAATTCACTACTTTAAGCATCGCACGGAACATCCTCCAAACCCTCACATTCTAGAGGCTGTTTACTTGAAGATTCCATCCTCGTCGAACTCTTTAACTCCATCCAGTATAATCGGGTTACAGATATATCATTTGTCATTGAATGCCTAAACAATTAAACATGATAATATTGAACGTATAGTTGCTATTAGAGCATAAACAGACAATATTGATGCAAAGAAGCCATAAAGTGTTCTCGTCTTCTCCAAAAAGCGTAAACAATTTCCGGGCAGTTCAAATAGTCAATTCACATGTAGTGCTATGTATTCAAACTTTTACAAACGTTAATGTACACTAATATCCTTTAAATTGTGTCTAAATTTCCAATGGTACTCCGAGTTAATGTACAATGTACTCGAGCAATGAGGTAAATAGTTAAGAACAATAGTGTCGCACATCGAATGCAGTACTTCAGAGGCCACGACATATCGTTCTTTCTCAGAGAGGACAAGCGGTAGATGACGTGCAAGGCATTCAGCACTGGTATTCAAGACCTTTGCATTGTTGAGGAGCTGGTTTTCCAAATTAGGAGTATCGGTACTTTCTGGGAGCAGAGGCGGATCACTTGTAGTTGAAGAAGTCTCTGCATCCCTCTTATCCTCCTTCGGAGCATCATCAGAATCTCCTCTTCCATCATTTTGTTCACTAGAACTTCCACTACTACCATCCTTTGGTGCATTGTGTACAAGATCAGGGCGAGCTTCAACACCAACTCTTCTCAAATGTAGCTGCTCCATTCGACACACATTAATCAATCAATTCAAATTTTCCAGCTTTTTAACAGTACAGAGTAGGAAATATTAAAAGCATTATAAAATAAGACCAGTATACTAAGTTCTTCAGGAGACTTTTCTAATATGAGAAATGATAATAAGTTAACAAAGGTATTAATAATGAAACCTTTAATACCTGAAGATGAAGATTTACTTCATCCGGCCGTGAAAGAAATGGAAAGTCACCACCAGTTTTCAAATATGCCCGTCTGCCGCCAGGATACCTTTCACTAACTTGATCTTTGAGTTGCTGAGGGATTGCACAGTAATCATTCGTCTTCAAGCAGCAGTAATTGTACCACAAAAAGTAATCAAACTATCAGCAAATATATTTTGTCACTGTTTAAGCTATAAATAGTTCAGCATGGTTATGACATTGGAAAAACAGCAAATCAAACTCTGAGCACAAACTGCTGTCAAAAAGAGCCAGCAAGAACCGATTCACAATTTATTATGACACATCTTTTAAGGTCACCCAACTGTTTTACCTGCTATGGGTTTTCTAACACTAGCGATAAGAATGTGTGATCTAAAACTTTTAGAGTTTGTCAAATTCCACTAGTTTTGACCCTAGACCTGTAAAACCGTTCCATGAATTTAATTATTTCTGAAAGAATAACACAAAACTGCAGGCTTAACATATGTAAATCTCAGCTACTTGTTTTGGATTCGCCATCAGAATAATTGAAGAAAATGCATTCTGCATCTTGCATTAAGCCATAAAGACATCAAATGGAAGCTCAAGTATCATACATCCATCAGAGTGATAAGAGAATCTGAAAGCTGAAGAGGTCCAACAGATGCAGCATCAGCAGTCAAAGTCAACCTGGAGGCCAAGTCATCTCTTGAGAGTTTTTCGACCTGCATGAAAGTTTAATTTCACAGCTTGAGAAAAACCAGAACGAAGCCCAATTGATCATGAACCAAGATCCAACTTGAAAGTGTGACGGTCCTATCTAAAATGATAGATTTCAAACACAGAGGAAAGAGTCATGTCCCAATGGGTGATGGAATTGCAATATGAGTATCGCATAGATCAATAATAGTACTGAAAAGAATACAGATAGACCCTCACACAGGAACTGTAAAACTTCTACATACAAGACAATGGGTGTGCTGGCAGGACATAATAAATCAGTCAGCCAAAAGAACAAAAAGCAGGAGATGCAAACGCTGAAAGAGCAATTCTACACAAGAAGCTACATGACTTGAAGATATTCATATTTAGTTAAGCTATGCATCATTCTTATCTTTTACTCGACTCTCGTACATCACTATGTCCCAATTTATGAAATACATCAGAATAGTGATTGATTCTGTAGGTATTCACTCATGCAGCTTTCTTGATTGCCTCTACATCGGGAAAATTTGGTTAATTTTTTTTTAATGTCTTGGATCTGTGATTTAGTAAAATTCTTAGACAGGATATTTCTTCTGAAATTAGAAGCTAGCAGGTCCTGCAAAGAAGGCAATCTATTATCTATTAACAACCTAAGACAGATTTCTTTCTAGTGTAACTACTAAAACCGAATCCGCAGCAGACAATCAAAACTTTACCTGAGAAACAACGAAATCAACAGAATCTGCAATAAAAGGTTCATGAGGACCATCACGAATACCGGTCAGGACATAACGCTTCAGTAGGAATGAAGGTGTCCAACCAACACTGCGACATAAAAACCAACAGTGGAATAGGTCACATTATAAAGTATGATTTGTTCACAAGAATAAATATGAAATACCTTTCAAACATGGACAAATCAAGGGCAATACAATGCATAGCTTAAAGAATATCCTAAATATCTGGAACTGCACACAGGACAGCTGGCTGTTACTGTTGTCTCGGCATGCAGTGGCTTCAATACTGTAGAACATATTTTCAGCATAGTGAGGGAACACATGCAAAAGAGGTCGGGTATCTTCAGCAAATCCCCTCCCCCCCAAAACAACGAACAGAATCAAATGAAAGGATATGATTCTCCAGAGAGCGAGTTCCCGATCGCTAGGAAGTAAGTAATAATTTCTCTTTTGTGTGATTAATCTATTCATTGGCATCCAAAGTTGTGGGTCGACCAAACAAGAAACTAAGGTCATACTTCTTCTACCCTAAAACATGAAGTCCTTATTTCATCTTGGGAAGTCCCAGACTTGAGTCCAAACTCACATACTACCAGAAAAATACTTGACATTTCCAACTTGAACTCCACTTTACAAATTTTATGTCAATCCATTTGAGTCCTAACAAAATTGCAGGGACAATTTGGTAAACTCAATATTTAGTAAGACGATTATTAGGAAGTTGGATTCTGGAACGGATTAAGTTTAGGTTTGGGGGAGTGGAATAGTTCAGTGTATGGTGTCAGCAACGAGGAAATGTCCTAAGCTCAAGCAGGCATGCATCATAACATTAATACGTACACAGGAGCCCAAGGCATGGAAGCTGTGAAACTACTTGTCTCCAAAAATGTGTTTGAAAGTATCAATGATTTGACCCGCCGTGGACGATGCTGTGCAAAAAGTTGAGCTAAGAACCCTCCAAGGGATGTACCATAAAGATGTACCTGATAAACATTGATATAAATAGTTCAGCACTCCGATTTATCATTAAGTAATCTTATGAGATATTATGAAGGCTAAGTGCTTATAAAACATGTATCAAGCATCCATCTATTCAACTGATAAAAAAGGATATACATTCTCCAAGATATTTGGAAAGGAAGACTGATAAAATATGGTTCTTTCCAAGGATGCTAATTCACCAAAATACCCCTTGAATTGGAGTTATATTCTGCACAGAGAATGCAGAGAAAATTCGCTATAAATTTGCGGACTTGAAATTTGTGGAGCGTGAAGTGTTACAATTCAATTCACGAATTTAACTTTTTGACAAAATTTTGGACTTCTTCATTGTAAATAATAGGGCATATCAAATAAAAGCCCACCGACTATAAGAGAATGACTCAACTTGTGGCCAAGTGTTGCTGTAATGCAAAATAAAAATGAAATATCTACATGTAGGATAAATTTTGATGGAGTAAACTTCAAATACACTGATGTGAGATGAATGCATCTAAGAAGTTGATGTGCCATAGGTTGAATCACCGATTCAAATTATGTAACATAAGTTGCATTTGCATGTCTTGGAAAGGCCAATTCAGGTAGTTTAGTTCACTATACATATCATTCTACTAGTTTTTCAAGCCACTCAAATAATTAACACAAAGATGTACATCAAAATTGTGATATAGATCAGATAGCAATCTTACATGATGAACATCAATCGCATCCAGAAACTTCTCAAATGCTTGAATCCATTCGTGATGGTTCCATACACGCGGAATATCAACAGAGATCACACGATAACCCTGAAAAAACAAACCATCATATTGTCTAGGCTAAGTATGTCCCCCAGTCTCTTATAGAAGAAATTCAGCCTCTAGACAGAATATGTGAAAAGAAATAAAGAGATAGAAATCATTAAAAAGTAAATAAAAAAAAAGAAGATCATATCTCCACAATGACTACCTTGCGCAAACAAACTATGAAAAGAAAAAAACGTATAATATCATCTGAATCTACAAAGTAAGAAAAGGTCAAGACTTCAAAGGTTCAGACTTTCTACCTTCATGGATAATGACATGATCTGTTTGTAGTATACATCGGCAGTTCCTGCTGTACCTGGAAGACAAATGAGTGGAGGCACCACTTTTGGACCAAAGTCATAATATCGCCACAATTTCAAGCCAATCTACAAGAGATGTTAGAAGCATTTGGATACTGTCATTAATTGAGAATGAAACATCAAAAGAACTTGACACTTTGGCCTTCTAAAACAGTGGCAAAGAAAACCTAAAGTGGGATAGTTAGCAAAATTTTGGTCAATGCAAAGCATAGCCCTGGATAAAATTTAATGTCAAAATACTGTTAAGCACGTTATTAATAGCCTAACGGGTGGAATAGAAGACAGGCTGCCTACAGGCACATAGAAAGAAATATGAGAACCAGACGAGATAACATGAATGACACCAGATCCTAAAGGCTCGGATGGATCTTAACGTGCCATGCTGCCCCTGCCGCCCTTTCCAGTCAGTTAAGAGATATATCAGCCTATTTTCCCACCAAAATATCTAGCCTGGCTGAGTGGATTTTGTAAGTTTACTCCTTCCTTAACTCCAAATTAACTAGTCCAAGAAAATAGAAAGATCCAAAAAGAAACACATTATCTGTACGCTCCTTACGCTTCCTGGTAATAATGTACAGACGCCAAGTAATACCATTCTCAATAAAAGTTTTAGAGAATTGAACGGGGAGAGGTAGATTGATCCAATGATCTAGAGACACAGCAAGCTAAGCTAAATCTCAACCCTCCTCATATTGAGAAAAAGCAAGTGATCCTTTTGCATCCACTCAAATTCCAGCAACTCTATAATTTGTAGTATGAAGTTGGCTTCACAGCATCAAGAAACTCCTAAAGTATACCCACAGCCAAGTGCCAATCTACTTATTCCAATTTCTATCTAAATGTAGAAACCAATTTTGAACAAAATCTTTGAGCTTCTTCTTCACAACATTAAATTTGAGCAGTATCATTCCACAAAGTGGGTCCGACCCTTCCTGCACCCCGCACATAGCTGAAGTTCATGCACCTGCCAGCCCCTTTTTATCTTTCCACAAAGATTCCATCTTTATCCCAATTTCTATCAAAATATAGAAAATTAATTACAGTACAGACTCTAACTTAAAGCTTCTACAGCACGAACTGATCTCAACTTTTGCTCGTCTCTTTCAAAGATCAAATGCAAGACAACAGCAAACCAAGCAAATGAAACTAACAACAGCTTCAGAAACCAAGCCATACCCCATCATAGATAGCACCAAAACCCCATAAAGTCATGATTTTTATGGCACTTTATATCAAAATTTTGATAGTAATCACATAATAAACTGAATCAACCCATTTAATGATTAAAGAGATTATAATTAACAAAATTAAACCCCCCAAAAAAATGCATACCCAGATAATAAAAAAAGCTAAAAACACAACCCAGGATCAAAATTCAATACTAAAGAAAAAAAAGTTAATAACTTTGAGGGGAAAAAAATAAAAAAAAAAATGAAAAATAAAAAACGCTTACAGGGATCTTGTGAAGAGCGACCTGAGACTTGAAGTAAACATAATCACCTGGCGCCGAGAAGACGCCTTTCATTGCTAATCTTGAAGCTGTCTATGCAGACCCATCACCAATGTGTGCATACATATTCATATAATTGATTGGTTGTACACAGTATTCAATTCTTTTTCTTTTTTAATTATTATTATTATTTTGGTAATGTTTTCTCTCTCTCTCTTCTTTGGCTGTTTTGTTTATATATAATTATTAAAAGATTTTAGAAGGGTGTGAGCTGTTTTATTACGGGATTGACTAGGTGTTGAATGAAGATGTACCACGTGGATGGGTCCCTTCTGGTTTTATCTCTCACCTTTGTCTCAACGCACCTTCAACTCCATGTCTTTCTTTCTCAAAATTATCAATTGGGTAATTTATGTGTATTTTGAATAATTCATATTATATTTTTTTTCTTATAACTTACTTGAAAAATACGAGACAACGATTATAATTTTACATTTTCTACTCAGGTCATGTGTCTAAAAAATATACAACAATTATAATTTATTTGAACTGATAATTTTCATACATATGTTATATTCTCTTTTTTCGAACAATTCAATATTATAGAGTTATACATATTGTAAAGCAATATATTTTTTCAATTATTTCTTCAAGTTATGTTAAGTTTTATGAATTCTTTAGAAAATCTTTCTTAATTGCATTTTGCATTTGATATTTCCTTCTCTTTTCCACATTCATCCTTGTATGAATACAAATCTTGTAAGAACATATCCATCTATTTTGAGTGCTTGACTCAACTAATATTATAATTTTGTTATAACAATTAGATAGTTGGACCATTGGTAATTATCATATTAGAACTCCACGGTTTTGTTCATAAAGTTTTTGGGACCAAATCATTCAATTTTTTTTTTTATTATTATTAATTAGAGACAACTAATGCAAGTAAAATTTTGAAAATGATGAATATTTCTACTAAAGGTGGAATTTGTGTAAAGATCATCTTTTGCTTAAATAATTTTTCATTGATAATTATTATTATTTTTCAGTATACATTCTGATACCTATGGATCCTTCTCTACCTGTTTTTTTTTTTTTTTTTGCTCAATCAGCAAGTATTTTATATTTCACAACTCAAAACAAAGGCAAAAGCCTATTACAAATGTGTCATTTTACAAAAACAAAACCTTGAAACCTCAGCATATTAGCTCATCTAAATTCCACAAATCACATAGCTCCCTATTATGTCTATTATCCGCAAATTTCCCCTTAGCTAGCATCTTTGATCGAACATCCATGGTGATTCTTTGGATAATTTGCTCCTCACTAGCAAATTCCTGTTTGAAGATTCGCCCATTCCTCTCATTCCAAATCTAGTACACAGTCGCGCCAAAACAAAGCTTTGTTAACTTAGCCTGCATTGATTTCTTTCTATCAAGTTGGCAACAACCCATAAGAACTCTTTCCCATTGGATCCCCATAGACTCAATCTTGAGTTCTTCATAATCTGTCTCCAAATCTTTCGGCTAAAATTGCATTCAAAGAGCATGTGGTCCTGGGTTTCCATATTCATATGGCATAAGCTACATCGGCAATCCACTTGCATATCCCAACTTAGCATACGATCGTTGGGAGACGATTTCTAATGCCAAGCCAAGCGCAGGCACTATGCTTAGGAACATAAGCACCTTTCCAGATTAATTTCCACCATTCTACCTTTTCATAAGATGCGTGAATATTCTCCCAGGTAGTGGCAGTCACAAATTGACCATTGGCTCCAATTTTCCACCGAATAATGTCAGGTTCTCAAAAGCCAACAGGAGCTTCACTAAAGACCTCTTGAAGGTGCCTTAAATTCCTCGGCAAATGCCAGAAACTATCACGAAGGATCTCAGACACTTTGCATTGCGCTCCCAGTCTCGATGCAGTAATAAGATTATTCTGAATCCAGTCCACAAGTCTCCCTCTTGGATGCCAATTATCCCACCAGAGGAAAGTGTTACGCCTATCTCCCACCCTATGTTCAATAAACTTTTTCGTCTCATCTCTCAACTTGAGAAGTTTCTTCCAAACCCAAGAGCAATCAGATGGTATACCAATACTCCATATACTATTCTCTTTTAGTAGAACTCTCGACACCCAGATCCCCCATAAAGAATTTTTATCAGTGTACATGTACCAAAATTGTTTTAACGTGGCCACTTTGTTTGAAACCTCAAGGGGGTTTAATTCCAAGACCACCTTCTTCCCATGGTTTGTATATGTCAGCCCATGACACTTTTGCATTACATGGATCATCAACTTGCCTACTCCAGAGAAATCTAGAAAGTATTTGTTGCACTTTTTTGATCACTCCTTTTGGAAGGAAGAAAACTCCTCCCCAAAAATTGCACATGCTAATCAAAACATGTTTCACAAGTTGGAGTCTCCCTGCAAAGGACAACCATCTTGCAGTCCAATTTTGAACTTTGCCTGTGATCCTGCTGCAAAGGCTATTACGAATCGTGCCGATCCTTCTCTACCTGTTACGTATACTAGCTGCTAACCATTGCCATTTCTCTACCTATTACATGTATAATAGTTGCTAACCACTGCCTTCTATCTATCTTCCGAAAATCAGGAGCTATGAGATATTCGCTTCGAACTAAAACTTACGTATTCTCCATTATATTACAATAAGGCGCAAGTCATTAATAAACTCACACCGTAAATTTTTGTCAAGTAAGCCGGATTTAAATTTTTTTTTTTTTTAAACAAAAATTACAATACTTACATACTGTTATATACATCGGTCATAAAATATTATTAATCAATGAATCACATCAATCGCATATTATAAGACCTACATATATAAATTTCATGTACCTAGAAGCTTTTGCATCGGTCACTGGTAAGATATAATTTCATTTCCCAATGCCTTGACAACAATTGTATGGTCCAAACAAATCAGATGGATAAAATATCGTTAGCTAACTGTTGTAGTCTTTGTAACGTAAAAGCTGACGTAAATAATTGCTACAAAGTCCAACAGGCATGGCATTTTTTTTTTTTTTAATCGGTCAAGAAGAGGCAGTTGATCAGTCCATATCTTTTGTTCCAGTCGGCCGGCTTTTGATAAAAGGATGTGCTCATTCAGCTCTTGAAATCGTCTTCCGCCACTTTCCTAAAGCTGAAAGAGGACATGGAGATCACTCCACCTTTTCGTCTTTCTTTCATCGTTTTTCTACTCCTTTTCATACTCACTATTGCATGGTCACCTCTCAGCAAACCAGGTGATGATCTCCACACCACAAGAACAAAGTTTGGTTCAGTTTTAGAAACTGATCCTGTTTTCAAGCCTGATCAGAAACTGTCATCTAAAACTGCATCACACCCCCTAGATCCATTGACCATTGAAGAACTCAATAGGGCGAAAACTATCTTATCATCTTATGAGCCTTTCTTCAAGTCCTTCCCATCAATCCATTATCTATCTCTTGATGAACCTGAAAAATCTCAGGTCTTGAAGTGGAGAAATGGTGACCTTCTCCCACCAAGAAAAGCTTTTGTGATTGCGTTATTGGATGGCCAAACACATTTGCTCATTGTAGACTTGGACTTGGCCCAAGTTACTAGCCATGTCCAAAATCCAGGGATGGGTTACCCAATGGTGTCAATGGAGGATATTGAAGTTGCTGTACAAGTCACACTGTCCAATAAGGAATTCAATAAGTCCATCATGGCACGCGGGGTTGCATTCCCGGATTTGTCTTGTATTACGCCTTCTCCTGGGTGGTTTGGGCCTAACGAGGAAGGGAAGAGGATCATTAAGGTCCAGTGTTTTTCTAGCCAAGGCACACCCAACTTCTACATGAGGCCCATCGAGGGGCTTGTTGTAACAGTGGATATTGATAGAAAAGAAGTGGTGAGAATCTCAGATACGGGCCCTGGAATTCCAATACCAGACGCGAAAAACACAGATTATCGATACGTTCAACAGGACAAAGACAAACCTCCAGAAGTGGAACCACTCAATCCAATTTCCATAGAACAGCCCAAAGGCCCAAGTTTTATGATCGAAGATGGACATATGGTGAAATGGGCCAACTGGGTGTTCCACTTGAAGGGAGACTATCGGGCCGGTATGGTAATCTCTAGGGCCCAAGTTCGAGACTCAGAGACTGGTGATCTAAGAAGTGTAATGTACAAAGGCTTTGCTTCAGAAATATTTGTGCCATACATGGACCTTGATGAAGGTTGGTACTTCAAGACATATATGGATGCTGGTGAATATGGTTTAGGGGTAACAGCCATGTCACTTGTGCCACTCAATGATTGTCCAAGGTACTCATACTATATGGATGGACATTTTGTTACTAGTGATGGTAGCCCATATATTCAGCCCAATATGATTTGTGTTTTCGAGAGATATGCTGGTGATATAGGTTGGCGCCATTCTGAAATCCCTGTCAATGGTTTTGAGGTATGAGAAGGATTTTTTCCAAGATAAATTCATTTGAGGTATGGTAATGATTTTTCTTTTTATCTATGATGGGAAATGCTTCCTGGAAAACTCAGACCAGGATTGTCACCCTAAAATGCATGATCCTGTCTTGAAAGAGGCATGGTACAGATTAGTTAGGCTCGGGACCTAAAAATCATCATTAAATTTGGCAAACATTTCAGTTGTTGATTTCGGATCATAACTTGGTTCTGGAATTGGGAACAGATAAGAGAATCAAGACCAAAGGTGACCCTGGTGGCAAGAATGGTAGCATCAGTTGGAAACTATGACTACATTTTTGATTGGGAGTTTCAAACTGATGGTCTGATTCGCGTCAAGGTTTGCTCAATACTTTCTACTTTTCCTAATGTTTTTGGATAAAATGGTGTTAGATTGGTTTTTTTTTGTTTTTTGTTTTACAAGCAGCAGGTAATGTTGATTAGCTTAGCCGTTTTATATTGCAACAGGTAGGACTATCTGGAATGCTGATGGTGAAAGGAACATCGTATGAAAACACATATCAAGTGCCTAATGAAGATGACATCTCCGGTACACTAGTATCAGAAAATGTTATCGGCGTAGTTCATGATCACTTCATGACCTTCCATCTTGACATGGACGTAGATGGTGCTAATAATTCATTTTCCAAGCTTCATTTCGTGAAGGAAAGGAGTTTGCCTGGACAATCACCTAGAAAAAGCTACTTGAAAGCTAAGAGGGAAGTTGCTAAGACAGAAGAAGACGCAAGGATTAAGCTTAAGCTTTATGATCCCTCAGAATTTCATATCATCAATCCTTCAAAGCGATCAAGATTGGGTAATCCATCTGGCTACAAAATTGTTCCTGGTGCCACTGCTGCTAGTCTGCTTGATCTTGATGATCCTCCTCAGATAAGGAGTGCTTTCACAAACAATCAGGTAGAAGTAATTACTAATTAAGATGTTTCACATGATAGTGTATAACGGAAGTTTCATGCACTAAATTGCCGTATAATTATCTATTCCTCACTTTTCATTTTTCGATTAAATAGATTTGGGTGACTCCATATAACCGATCTGAAAAATGGGCTGGTGGACTCCTTGTGTACCAGAGCCAGGGAGATGACACTCTTGCTGTTTGGTCTGATAGGTATGAAATAAATTTTTTTTGGACAAATAACACCATGATTTGTCTAAAATGCATAACATTCGTGTGCTTTTAAAAGTGTACTGAAATATCTTGTGGTTTGAAAAAGTAACACACGTACCTCTTTTGTCCTTTTTCTGTCAAGTTTCTTAACAGAAATTGTTAAAAAATATAAATACTCTTTTTTTTTTTCTTTTCTCTCTTTTCTCCTTTTTCCTTTTGTTTATATATACATATATTTGACTCGGCTCAATGGGGCGGGGCACGACGGGTGGAACGGATTGGTTTTCCTTTTTTTTTTAAAAAAAATTATTTTCTTTAATCTTTCTTTTCTTTTGATGAAAAGAATGCATGGAGAAAAAAAGTAAAGGAAAAAAAAATATATATATATATATAAGGATATTTTTGTCCAAGCAGATAATATTTTAAGCCCAAAAATATAAACAATTGCACTTGACGCATACAACACACTCTTTGTTAAAAGTAATGATTTTTTTACAAAAGAGGTTATGGTGCTACGTTTTTCAAACTATAGAAAAATACTGTGCACTTTCAGCAAATCATAAGAGGTTATGGTGCCATTTACCCATTTCTTTTTAAACAGGACAGGTAATGCATACTTAAAATCATGTTAAACACTCGCATATTTACAATATAGTTGCATTATTTATTCACTTTTTTACTCTGATGATGAACAGGAATCGCCCAATTGAGAACGAGGACATTGTTTTATGGTACACTTTGGGATTTCATCATATACCATGCCAGGAGGATTTTCCAGTGATGCCAACAGTTTCTTCTAGTTTTGATCTGAAGCCTTTCAACTTCTTCGAAAGCAATCCTATACTTCACGCCATGCCTAATTTTGAAAAGGACTTGCCTGTTTGCCGGCCAAGCAGCTCCTACTGATCACCTAATCCTCTGTCCCGATTCTCTGCCCTGAAACTGAGGAATGCACAAAACTGGAACATTGTCGTCCCTTAAACTTCAGATAACACAACCATGGAAAAATATCCAAAACGGTTGTTGTTCAAATGACAACTATTGAAATATTACCACGTATTATTGAAATGACATGTGCTATATTGTTGTTATCACGAGTTGTTGATTTTTAATTACGTGTCATTGGCCTCAGGACACTAGAGTGCACAAGACATTGGCCTTAAAAGCACTCTATTTGTAGCAAATTCTCGTTGGCTTTAGTAAGATTTTCTAATTTAGCATTTTATTTTGCTTAATTATCACAATCACATTTCTTAGTTATAAATAAAGTAAATGCAAATTCTATGATGAAGCAAGTTTTTTTTTTTTTTTTTTTGTGGGGTAGGGGGGGGGGGGGGGGGGGGGGGGGGTTCAAAATTTTGAAGTAAGTTCACTTGAGACTTAAATATAATCTATATCACTTTTACCTTGCAATTGACAAACATCAAATTATCTCGCAATTTTTTCTCAATGTTTTGTCCTCATGGGTCATTTACATAAACTTTTTTCTTACCTAGAGTAATTTAAAAAATGAGCTTTAACCCAGAAACGAAACATTTGACATATTCATTATTAAAAGGTTATAAATGAAAGCAAACGGAGCTTTTTGTTGAGAAAAACATAAACGTCTCTTTGATCATAGTGTGTAGAACGTAAAAGGAAAAAAATTGTTACTTCAGAAAGCTATTGCCAAAAGTTAACAAGATGTAGACAGTTTCTATTACTAAAGATTATAATTATTACATGTTATAATCAGAAATTTTAAAATTAAATTATGATCTTAATTTTTATTATAAAAAAATATAAGGACTAGAAAACCAAAATTGGCCTTCTTTAGTCATATTTGATGTTGGACTGAACATTTATGCAATAATAACTACTTCATATTAAATTATTACACATGTTAAAAATTGATCTCAAAACTTCTCCAACAAACACCGACAACCAGAGCAAATGCTTTGTAGTCTTAATAATTTTGCCAGCTATGTTGCTTCGCATTCACATATTTTAATGGGGCACGCATCCAAAAGGGTCGGTTCTTGATACTCGGCCCCATTTGGAATCTTGTCACTAAACCTAAGGAAGATTCCAATATACAAGGGGACAACCTTGAAAATCACAAGCAAAGAGGATTTTTTTCTGCTACTTTTGTGGAGTGATATTTGAATTTCTTAATGCATCTCTCTCTCTCTCTTTTTTTTTCGGTCGAATCTTATTGCATCTCTCTGACTTTATATTTCGTCGGTTTTGAGTAGGCTATATACTAGAAAGCTTGCAGGTTAATTTAAATCCTCTTATAGGCACAATATTAAGAATGAATAATCATTAAATGAACAATTCAATAAGAGAGTTTGAAGTACCTCCTGAAGTCACAGGAAGAACACACAATAATTCAAAATAATAGGTTAAAATATCTATGTGATAAAGGTGTTGAAATACCTCTCCAAAGTTCTTTGAATTAGAATAAATTTGACAATGAATTACAAAATTTTGGTGATATTCTCAATTTAATGAATTGGCAGGGAGTTTTCATTATGGTTTGTTTAGATTCACAAGGGGAAAAATTCAATCATAAGGGAAAGAGAGGCAGATAATTAATTTTGTCTGGCCGAAGGTTTATCATAGATAAATAGGAGTAGATTTAAGTTACTAACGCAATTGGATTGGTTAAAATTACAAAGTAAAATTTAATAGAAAAGAAAATGAAAGGAAGTCATGGATTTTATAACCAAATTTACGTCTTTACCATCTTCTAATAGTACATGTATGATATTTATAGATGGTATGTGTGTTATTTAGTATAAAATCACCCAAATAAAGGATTAATAGAATCCCAATATTTATAGGTTGCAATGTAATAATCATGTATTGGAGATATTATGAGTCACCAATGAAAAATTTGCGCAAGTAAAATATATAACCCTTCACATCTGTCGAGGTTGGAAATTTCACAGTTGAGGTTGGGAGCTACTCGCGCCGAGTTAAACTTCTCAGGTCGGCCTCCGAGCTGTATTTTCCTGGTCGGCTACCAGACCTGCACAAGGAATAGAAGGAAAAGGCGGGGTGATGACCCGGATTTTCCCCTCGAGCGAGAATGATTAGTATGTCCCAGCTGGCGAAGTAGCTGAGAGCATTTGATGAGCAGTTACCTTCTAAGTGAAGAGGGTGGGGCTCTATTTATACTAAATTCGGGTCTGACAGCATTTAATGCAATGCAGCTTTATGTCCCATCAGTACTTTATGTCCCATCAGTACTTTATGTCCCATCGGAACAGTTAGCATTGAGGTCGGGGTTTTTCGGGGTCGGGTCAGCATCTCGGCTGGGCATTTAGCTATGTGCTGGCCTCGGCTCAGATTGGCCCGTCTCAGGTCGGCATGGGTAACTCACCCCATCTAGGTTACCCCTCGTCAATCCCCATCCCCCCCCCCTAAAGTCAAGATTGAGGGGGTGAGATCTAGAGTTGGGTTTTTTCCCGAGCTGGAGGTGCCCGATCCCGACAAAGTAGGGATGGCCACGTCAGCGGTGCACGCCCTTTAGATGGCTGGCACGTCACCTGGCGGTTCTAACAAGACGCGATATTTGGGCTTCTCGAGGTGATTTTCAGAAGCGCCTATAAATAGGGCCTTGACATCCGAGATTCATTTCACATTTCGCTTTCATCATTCAAGAGCTTTAGGTCGGACACCAGAGTGGTCGGACGCATTTAGCTCGGAAAGAACCTTCTCGGGATTTTCAACTCAGAGCCAGCTTGGTCGGTCGCACTCCGCAGTCAAGAGCAGTAGGTACATCCCGACTCCCTTTAGTCATTCTTGTACATTTATATTCAGTCTGTAGACAGGATGGGGAGGTCGGAGTCGGAAGATTCCCAGGCTATGGAAGTAAGGTCCTACGGTGGAGATGAGAGTCCGTCAAGCTCAGAATCTACCTCAAATAGGGACCATGGTGGAAAGAGCACCAGTTCATCTTCAGGGTCGGCTCAGAAATCTGGGCCCCGGGAGAGCGATGATGATTGCCAGGTTATTGGGGTCAGATTGGCGTAAGAGGAGGCCGAGGCGGATCCTTTGGCCGACCTGGAAGACTTGGGAGATAAGGAGGATAACGAGCCATTGAACCAATTGGAGGGGGTCGAGATACCTCATGAGTACCTTGTTGGAGTTTCCGTATCGGAGCCGACTGAAGCTGTCCTGATTAGGGCAGTCCGACCCCGGAGCTCAGCTACAGCCAGTAGTTCGTCAGTTCGGGGGAAGATGATAGAGCAGTTATTCGCTTGTTGCAAACGCAAGTGTCATTCTACCATCGAGATGGCTAACGCTCGGCTGAGAGACTGGTCGGTGGATCGACACCACAAACTGAAGGTCCCAGGTCGGAATGAATCTGCCTGCTATCCTCCGCCCGATCATTTTACTATTTATGACCTCGCCTTCGATGTCGTCCGCCTTCCACTTCCCAGCTTCATTACAGGCATTTTGAATTACTTTGAGCTTAGCCCGGGTCAGATGTCACCAAACGATTGGGCCATAATGGTGGCATTCTACGTGTTCTGCCTTGAGAGGAAGGTAGAGCCGACCTTGCGCCGGTTCAGGCATTTTTTTGTTTGCAAGCCCAACCCGAAACAGCCAGGCTAGTTCCACTTCGCAGCTCGGGTCAACAACGCCATATTCACCAAGTGACACTCCTCTAACAAGGGCTGGCACAACAACTATTATTAGGTCGGGTCGGCCGTGAACCCGGGGTGCAGGATGGATTGGAATCTTTCCTTAAAAAAAGACTTTGAATGACGACCCCAAGCTTTCAAAAGAGGAACTTGCCGAGGTCAGGGTGCTGAGGCCCGAGCCGGGTATATTGATTGACATCGATAGTGTCCTCAGGTGGGACAGGATCTGGAAATCCAAGTTATTCGGGAGAGAACCCGACCTGAGCGAGGAGCACCCCCACTTACTTCCCGAGCCTGAAGAGAATGCTCATTCCAACTCAGAAGAGGGTCAGTTCGCAGGAATAATGCCCGACCTCCCCGTCTCCCTGTTTGTCGTTGCTCTTCTCGATTGGTAATTGGCCATTTTTCACCTTTCTTTTCCTTTGTTTTTGCAGGCATGGCAGATACGGTAAAGCTCGCGTACCTCCAGAGAAGGAGAAAGCCCGACGCCAGTGGCGAAGCCTCGGCTCGGTCTGGCTTGGGCTCCGTCCCTCAGGAGCAGAGGCAGCGGTTCGGGGGCCATGCGCGGGAGGTTGGCACTGAGGTCTCGTCGGGGTCTCCTTTGACAAAGAGAGCGAGCTCGGGCATAGCGATCCCCGAGCGCTCAGCATCCCGCCCCGACAACAAGAAGCGGCCCCGGCCCGAGTACTCCGGGAAGGGCAAGGCCACGGAGGTGAGCCCTTCTAATAAGGATTTTGTGGAGGCTGCAAAGGTCGCCCGTGATCCTAAGTTGGTGTCGGTCCCCGCGAAGCAGCTTTCCCTTGACCTGAGGACGGCCATAGTTACGGTAAGGCATATCTAGACGTGCCGTCATGGTCCCTTTTGTTGATTACTTTGACTGACCACTTTGCTATCTTCCGCGCAGGCTGAGTCTCACATCCTTACAGCACCTGGCCTACTTGTCCGGGCCCAGACTTACTGTGTGGAGCTCGAGCAGCGCTACACAGATTCCTGAGCCGAGCTGGAGACCTTTAGGGCTGACGCGGTCTAGAGGCAAAGAGCGGATGAGACGGAGATCGCCCGGCTAAAGAAGGAGCTCGAAGTTGAGAAGTCCCGGCGCGAGGCCACGACCAAGGATGTTGAGCACTATAAGCGGGAGAAGCGTGAGGCCGAGGCGAAGCTTAAGGACCTCTTGGATCAGGTCGGCCCGCGAGGGAAGAAGGCAGTGGAAGCCTTTAAGTCCAGCCAAGAGGCTGTGGACTGGCTAGCCACTGAGGGTGGGATGATGGCCCAGTACGTCGAGTTGGAGTACTATTTCCGAGGCCAAGTTGTAGCTCGCGAGAGAGCGAAGACCTTTCTCCCTGCCACCAAGAACGATTATATCGAGATCTTGGAGCCCGTGTCACGCCCCAACTCGACCCCTCCTACAATCAGTCAGGACGCAACGGAATTTCGGCAGTATAACGACAGTAAATAGGACACCGAGGCTCTATACCAACCTCAATAGAACATCATACATCAACTTCACAAACCATACAACAAACAACTCCTCAATAAAATAATAACATACATCATAACCATATTATACAATAAACAGTCCTCGTTATATGCCTCCGTTCCAACATAATACATTAACCCTTAATATACAATACAAAAACACATTGAGCCAATCTAGCAACCTAATCATAAACAAAAGAAAAGCTACTAAGACAACATCAACTAATTCATTAACTTATCAACATCTTATACATTATAAACTACAAAGCAGATAAAAGTCTACTAAGTTAATTTACAAGATAATAAAACATGTACGACATCATGGATAAGACTCTAGAACATAGGACTCATCCACGTAAGGCACGTTTTCCACATTCTCCTCTTCAGGAGGCACGTACCCGTAATCCTGCAAAAGTACACCTGTAAACATGCAATAATAGAGAGTGAGCTTATATAAAATAAGCCCGGCGAGGATCCGATAGATCTCGAGCAAGGTCTACTAAACTCCTTGGAATAATCCTTTGAGTCAGTAAACACACAATAACAATAGTATTATCATCACTTAACTATATAACCATTCAATAAAGGATACTCTAGTTGGTGTAGCTCCAAACGCCATCACGATCTCAACCATTCTTCTTGTAACTCCCCATTACACACGCACCCGAGGTACCTCACTAGCCCCTCCCTCCATGACACCTCCGTCATGCGAGCTGGGGACAGTCTCTGGCAGTCATGCCGTTTTCAACCCGACAGCCCAACGCTGCCCGAGAGGTGGCACACACATACCAAGACTCCATAACAATCATCAATAATCAATCAATCATCAATCAATAATCTGGGAGATCAGCAATAAAAGTGCCCGATTCCCGTACTCAATAATCAATCAATAATCTGGGAGATCAGCAACAAAAGTGCCCGATTCCCATACTCAATAATAATCAATATAACATCAATATAACATCAATATTTAATTAAACAACAAACAACTAAGTTAGATGACAAAGTAGGCCATCTAACCGAACATGCATTAAACACACAATCAAACCCTAGTTTACCCATCATCAACTCACAATTCAATCACTCAAACCACACCCAATCAGCTAAGGCTCAATTCAACAATTTAAATAAAGATAACCTAAACTTCAATAAGTCATATCTTACATTCTACTAATCCAAACAACTCCAAATCAGTTTCAAACACTCACCCATTCAACCATCTACATTAGCCCCCTCGAAAAACCACCATAACACCTCCAAATCATGCCCGATAACTCTAAAATCCTAAGGTGTCAAGGCTGAATTTTCTGGATTTCACCCAAACATCATAATCGAAAATTCGGCATTACAACAGCGCTACCACGTAATTATCAAACATTTAGAAATCGACGACAATCGATTTCGATCAACACAACTCAATTAAATCAACATTGAACAATTTAATCAAATTTAAATACCCGAAAAATAAAAATTATGCTACAACTGATAAAAACTTGTAGTATTACAGCTAAATGATCCCTAGCATGCAAGGAGCAATAATCTATCATCAGATTAGAATTCTAACGGTTCGATTTTCAATTCTACGCAAAAACACAAAAGTTGAGTTTTGAAATCCAGAATTTTTCTCTCACCTTTGATGCGATATATGCCTAGGAATGCGTGCAATGCGTGCCCAACAAGCGGAATCCAAGTCGGCACGAAATTCTACGGACAAAAACTAGGTTTTTCTTTGAAATTTTATGTTGAAAACCTTGAAGAAAAGCTTGGCTATTCTCTCATGAACCTCTCGGCCATATGTGTGAAAATGAAGGTGTTTTTGTGCTTTGCTTGTGTGTGTAGGTGATATAAGCTTCAAAGTCAACATTTTAAATAAAGTCAAAGTTAGTTTAAATTAGTATTTTTGTGTTTTCTTGACTTTAAATGCATTTTCTTGATCACCAAAGTTCAAAACATTTATTCAACACCCAAGCTAGCTCAAGTAAATTATTTTTAGGTGATAAGAAG
The DNA here is from genome assembly GCA_037974665.1 of Ehretia macrophylla. Lineage (NCBI taxonomy): Eukaryota > Viridiplantae > Streptophyta > Magnoliopsida > Boraginales > Ehretiaceae > Ehretia > Ehretia macrophylla. The sequence goes on along the minus strand of CM075764.1, from coordinate 6,816,794 downwards.
TTTTACAATCAAACACTTTCACTTGAGTCGGCTTATAACTCGATTTTCGCAAAAGTCTGTGTAACAATCCTAATAAATTCTTAAGCCGATTTTAAAACCGTTTTAATCAAACACAGGTCTATTAAAGTCCGTAGTCTAGGTCTAGAAGGGTTAAAAGACCAGTTTCAAATTTTAGCGGACGTGTTTCGAAAATACTATTCACTAAAAATCGACGATAAAATTTTTGATCCCCTTTTTTTATGAAAATTTCATGAATGCACATTTAGCACGTATTAGGAGTATTGACATCAAAATTATAACATTCTAGGTCATATAGCACATAAACAGGTCAAATGCACGCAAAACGAGATAAAACTCGTAAATCGAGTTAAAGCAGAAAAGTGGGATTTCACATTCTCCCCTCCTTAAAACAATTGCGTCCGCGTAATTCTCGAATGGACAGACAATTAAATCCTCAATCGTTACACTTAATAATACTTCTCTTAGTTCTCATTTATCTCTTAGGATGAAAACAAACCAAAGACCTCAAAAAAACAACCTCTGTTGACTGCAAGTTGATTATCATAGTTCCAAGACAATCTTCAATTCATAATTCTCTCCTACCTAATATCATATTGCATATGAAAGAAATCGCAACTCCAAAGTCTTAGCATGACACCACTAATTATCAATCATCTCATACTACACAAAAGAGCTATATGAACACCCCGAGGGTTTAAAAACTCATTTACGATAACATGAATGATTATTGATCAAGGGAATGTCTCAAAAGTGACATTGGTCAGAATATGGCTCTTATGAAATTTGCAAGGAAATAAGGATATGGAAAGTCATATTCGAGCCAACAATCAAGGGAACAAGAGGTCAAACAGGTTAGAGAATCAAGAGGTTAATAGTTTAATAAGGAAGCATGATAACTAAGATAAGAAATGTCTCAGCACCTATCAGTTAAATAAGTACGAACAAAGGATGATGACGGATCAAAACAGTGCTGAGTATGATGAACAAACATTCCTGAACAAGTAAACATTTCAATTCTTGATGATTGTTCAAAGGACCAACAAGTAAGTTGTACTTGAAGTGAAATGAAATTAAGAGATAAGAGATGATTAATTCAATAGAAAATATGAGTGTCAAGATAATGAGTATCTCAACACGCAATACCAAAGAAGTACGAATAAGAAATGATAACAATAGGACAGTGCCGAGTACTTTGAGTGAGCAATTACAAGCAAAGTAATAGCTCATAATTTAATAATAAAATAATAGGATTAACAAAGATCAACAAGAATGACAATGATGTACTTAGGTAAGAAGTACATCAAACAAGTTAAATCGAATAAGTAAAATGGTATACCAAAGGTGAAATTACTTCCAAATAAATAGTAATAGAATGAAATGAAATATTGAAACCAATGGCTGGAGATATAAAATGAAATATAGAAGTCTCAAACCTTAACTCCAATAAGCGACATTGCTATAAGAAGCAAATATGAATGTTAAGAATAGAAGCAATGTCAAATGAGTATAGGATCCATTAATCCAATAAGCAAAACTTTCAAGAAACAATTGATATGCTATAAAAGTGTAACTCTCTCTCAAATAAGTGAGAATAGAGTAGAAAAGAATAATAAGACCGATAGAATTATGAAGCACAAGAAGGGTGTCCCACTTACACACTTAAACACCAACAAGTCAAATCCTACAATCTATCTTCCTCCAAAACAAGACACTAAGGAGACCTAGAGAACCTAAGAAGTCATAACAATCACCAAACAAGATAAATTACTCCAAAATTTATATTCCGTACCAGACCAATCACTAAACAAGATAAATCACTAATTACCCAACAAGATTAACTAATGAAGACTCCAAAATCTGATAACACAATACAGATTCATACTAACCCATAATAACACAAGAGAATCCACAATCAACAATTTAGAAAGTCACACCACCTAGAACTCAAAAGCATGATATAGGCAAGTAAATGTTCAGTCACCAAAATGCATTCTTATTTCCTCAAATAATTTTATCTCCCAACAATTACATCTCCGAATAAAATAACTTTAGTTAGGAATTACTCCAATTGTCTCCAAGGTTTAAAGATCAAAACTCCAAAATATCCATTAATAATATAGCAATCCCAAATAGTAGACATATTCACATGTTATACCACAGTTCATTCCATTCACAAATATACATCACTAATTCCTCAAATAAATTCATTCTAAAATAACCTCAAGGCAGTATAGTCTGAGTTGAGACTCCAAAAGTGTCCAATGATAACCTCACGTAAACCTCAACTTATGATTCATCTCCAAGTAATAATAAGTTAAACATGGCAACAAAAGTAATTATAATCATCAAGATACATTGTTATTTCCTCGAACAACTTCATTCTTGCTAAAGGAACATCAAGATCAATTCACTAAGCCGAAACTAAAATCCATAAACATAACAATTAAAATCTAACTGATAAACTTCTAGAATAATAATATTTCAAAATCATGGCCTACCACTATTTCCGAAAACTCTTGCAGTCATCCTTACTTCACCTAAAAGAATCACCCACAGTTATAGAATATATACAATTACATCACATGAAAACAAGTACAACGTAATGCATGATTATCATATAATATAACATTATCACATAACACACAATTCAGCATATAAGAAGCCAACATCACATAAACAGGTTAAATCACAGAAGTAAGTTATAAACAATTAAAGTCACATAAGCAACAAACTTCACATAACACAAGTTCATCACGTAACTCAAATTGGTCACTTAAAGTACATTGAACACCTAAAGCACGTTGTTTCACATAAGCTAGTTATAAACAATTAAAACCATATAAACAACGAACTTCACACAAGGCACTTTGATCACATGAAAGACAATTGTCACATAATACACATTAATCACATAATGCACATTAATCACATAATGCACATTAATTACAACACATTGAGTACGTAAGGCACGTTGTCACATAAAACATATTGACCACATTAGTTCACTTAACACACAAGGCATATTGGTCACATAGAAAGTTAGACACATAAGTAAATTAATCACATAAACATATTAACATATGTTTCACTTCTCTTTCACTTAATACATACTTGCATGCTTAGACCACTACCCACATTCCGAGGATACCCCGGCTGACAGCTAACCTGGCTCTGATACCACTTAAATGTCACACCCCAACTCGACCTCTCCTACAATCAGTCAGGACGCAACGGAATTTCGGCAGTATAACGACAGTAAATAGGACACCGAGGCTCTAAACCAACCTCAATAGAACATCATACATCAACTTCACAAACCATACAACAAACAACTCCTCAATAAAATAACAACATACATCATAACCATATTATACAATAAACAGTCCTCGTTATATGCCTCCGTTCCAACATAATACATTAACCCTTAATATACAATACAAAAACACATTGAGCCAATCTAGCAACCTAATCATAAACAAAAGAAAAGCTACTAAGACAACATCAACTAATTCATTAACTTATCAACATCTTATACATTATAAACTACAAAGCAGATAAAAGTCTACTAAGTTAATTTACAAGATAATAAAACATGTACGACATCATGGATAAGACTCTGGAACATAGGACTCATCCACGTAAGGCACGTTTTTCACATTTTCCTCTTCAGAAGGCACGTACCCGTAATCCTACAAAAGTATACCTGTAAACATGCAATAATAGAGAGTGAGCTTATATAAAATAAGCCCAGCGAGGATCCGATAGATCTCGAGCAAGGTCTACTAAACTCCTTGGAATAATCCTTTGAGTCAGTAAACACACAATAACAATAATATTATCATCACTTAACTATATAACCATTCAATAAAGGATACTCTAGTTGGTGTAGCTCCAAACGCCATCACGATCTCAACCATTCTTCTTGTAACTCCCCATTACACACGCACCCGAGGTACCTCACTAGCCCCTCCCTCCATGACACCTCCGTCATGCGAGCTGGGGACAGTCTCTGGCAGTCATGCCGTTTTCAACCCGACAGCCCAACGCTGCCCGAGAGGTGGCATACACATACCAAGACTCCATAACAATCATCAATAATCAATCAATCATCAATCAATAATCTGGGAGATCAGCAACAAAAGTGCCCGATTCCCATACTCAATAATCAATCAATAATTTGGGAGATCAGCAACAAAAGTGCCCGATTCCCGTACTCAATAATAATCAATATAACATCAATATAACACCAATATTTAATTAAACAACAAACAACTAAGTTAGATGACAAAGTAGGCCATCTAACCGAACATGCATTAAACACACAATCAAACCCTATTTTACCCATCATCAACTCACAATTCAATCACTCAAACCACACCCAATCAACTAAGGCTCAATTCAACAAATTAAAGAAAGATAACCTAAACTTCAATAAGTCATATCTTACATTCTACTAATTCAAACAACTCCAAATCAGTTTCAAACACTCACCCATTCAACCATCTACATTAGCCCCCTCGGAAAACCACCATAACACCTCTAAATCATGCCCGATAACTCTAAAACCCTAAGGTGTCAAGGCTGAATTTTTCGGATTTCACCCAAACATCATAATCGAAAATTCGGCATTACAATGGCGCTACCACGTAATTATCAAACATTTAAAAATCGATGGCAATCGATTCTGATCAACACAACTCAATTAAATCAACATTGAACAATTTAATCAAATTTAAATACCCGAAAAATAAAAATTATGCTACAACCGATCAAAACTCGTAGTATTACAGCTAAATGATCCCTAGCATGCAAGGAGCAATAATCTATCATCAGATTAGAATTCTAACGGTTCGATTTTCAATTCTACGCAAAAAACACAAAAGTTGAGTTTTGAGATCCAAAATTTTTCTCCCACCTTTGATGCGATAAAAGCCTAGGAATGCGTGCCCAACAAGCGGAATCCAAGTCGGTACGAAATTCTACGGACAAAAACTAGGTTTTTCTTTGAAATTTTGTGTTGAAAACCTTGAAGAAAAGCTTGGCTATTCTCTCATGAACCTCTCGGCCATCTGTGTGAAAATGAAGGTGTTTTTGTGCTTTGCTTGTGTGTGTAGGTGATATAAGCTTCAAAGTCAACATTTTAAATAAAGTCAAAGTTAGTTTAAATTAGTATTTTTGTGTTTTCTAGACTTTAAATGTATTTTCTTGATCACCAAAGTTCAAAACATTTATTCAACACCCAAGCTAGCTCAAGTAAATTATTTTTAGGTGACAAGAAGTTTTACAATCAAACACTTTCACCCGAGTCGGCTTATAACTCGATTTTCGCAAAAGTCGGTGTAAAAACCCTAATAAATTCTTAAGTCAATTTTAAAACCGTTTTAATCAAACACGGGTCTATTAAAGTCCGTGGTATAGGTCTAGAAGGGTTAAAAAGACCAGTTTCAAAATTTTAGCGGACGTGTTTTGAAAATACTATTCACTAAAAATCGACGATAAAATTTCTGATCCCGTTTTTGATGAAAATTTTATGAATGCACATTTAGCACGTATTAGGAGTATTGACATCAAAATTATAACATTCTAGGTCATATAGCACATAAATAGGTCAAATGCACGCAAAACGAGATAAAACATGTAAATCGAGTTAAAGCAGAAAAGTGGGGTTTCACACCCCGCCCCAGGAATTCTGGGAGATTCCTGAGCTACCGGCCGACCTGACGTCCCAGGCCAAGGAGGTACTGGAATTTGTCCAAAAGGGTATGGACCAGATCGGCGACGTAGCCGAGGCCACCACCTCCACCGCTGCTCCTAAGTAATTTTGTAAAGTCGCCCTGCTCGGGCTTTTGTAATTCTGCCCAGGTTGGGCTTGTGTAATCGTTTTTCAATTTAATGAAATGTCTATTTTATTTTTACTTGCGTTTTGGTCGAGTTTGTACAGGTGTACTTTTCTCTTCGCAAATTTTTCTTAAGTAAGTGGGGTCGGGCCAATTTAATGGACCATTCAAACTTAAGCGTAATGAACCAAGCTGGACGCGATTAATGAATTATCATCCTAATCCAAGCTGGTTAATTGGGCAACTGTATAATCATCGCCGACCTGGACTCGTCAGTCCGATTAAACTTGGTCAAACTAATGTTGACAAATGTTGAGCTCGTTCGGACCCCAAACTAACATACCGACCTGAAGCCGGATTATACCGAGTTGAAACTCAATCCAAACTGGCAAAACTTAAAACAAATTATTATCGATTATACCCGAGCTGGAACATTGTCCGAGCTGGTTTTCTTGACCAGTAGCTCGTGATTAAGCGTGGCCACCGCGTTAATCCGAGTTGGTAGTAGCTTTGTAACTGAGGCAATTTGGGCCCGGGTCGGGAATTGCACTGGTTTTGTTGCTTGTTCCCAGGTCGGGCATTGCACTTGTTTGTAAAAATGCATTGTATTGAGTTTGTACAAGCAATGTCTTGGCCCGGGGCCTTTACAAGATTCTTCGGCTCGGGGCCATTACAAAACATTCCGGCTTGGGGCTGTTACAAAATATTCCGGCTCGGGGCCGTTACAAAATATTTTGGCTCGGGGCCTCTTAGACAAAATATCGCTTCAGGTGTTCTGAGTGCCATGCGTTTTTCAACAGTTTTTCGTTCTTGTCGCAGAGGTAGAAGGTCCCGGGTCGGACTTCTTTCACGACTTCGTAGGGTCCCTCCCAAGTCGGGGAGAGCTTGTTACTGGAGCGCGGCGAAAAGATGGCATTTCTGAGCACGAGGTCGCCAATCTTAATAGGCTTAGGCTTAACCTGTTTGGCAAAGGCCCTTTGCATGGCAGCTTTGCTGGCCAGCATTCTCATTTGAGCTTTAGCTCGAAGCTCTTCAGCGAGGTCGAGCTCTTCACGGATCCATGCTCCGTTTATTTCTGGATCATTGTGGAGGGTTCTACTGGTCGAAGACCCGATCTCCACTGGTAGCACTGCTTGAGTGCCGAAGGTCAGTTCGAAGGGCGATTCTCCCGTTACCGAGCTGGTGTTGGTTCGTTGAGCCCACAACACCTCGGGAAGAATTGATGCCCATTGGCCCTCCGCTTCCTCCAGCTTGGTTTTCAGGCCCTGCAAAATGATTTGGTTAGTCCTTTCAACTTGGCCATTACTTTTAGGGTGAGCAATAGATGAGAATCTGAGGTCGATCCCAATCTCGGCACATTTGCCTCGAAAGTATGCACTGTCGAATTGCTTGCCCTGGTCAGTGATGATAACCTTCGGTACCTTAAATCGGCAAATGATATTTTTCCATACGAAATCCCAGGCTGCCTTTTCTGTTATTCTAGCAACACCTTCAGCCTCGGGCCATTTGGTAAAGTAGTCTACAGCTACGAAGGCGTGCTTCTTTTGGCCGACACCGGTCGACAATGGGCCGATGATGTCTAGACCCCACTGATAGAATGGCCATGGGCTTATCATCACTGTGAGGTCCACCGCAGGCTTCCTCTGTACATTGGCGAACCTCTAGCAGGTGTCGCACTTTTTTACATACTCTTTAGCATCTTGCTCTAAGGTTGGCCAGAAATAGCCTTGCCTTAATGCCTTCCGAGCCAGAGCTTTGCCTCCCAAGTGGTTTCCACATACCCCTTCATGAATCTCCCGGAGTACATAGTTTCCCTCTTCGGGTTCAACACATTTCAAGAGAGGCCAAGTGTAGGCTCTCTTATAGAGTTGCCCGGCAATTATGACAAACCTTGAGGCCTGTTTCATGAGTTTCCGAGCTGTTTTTTCATCTTCTGGGGTCATACCCCCCTCCAAGTAGTCCACGATTGGTTTGGTCCAATCTGGGCTTAGATTGAGCTCAGCTACGGCTTGCACCCCCAACTGAATACTGGGTTCGGATACTTTTTCCACATGGACCAGGGCAGGTCGGCTCTCGCCCAAGGCCAACCTAGACAGGGCATCAGCCTTCATATTCTCTTCCCTAGGAATCTGCTGTATCGTGAACCTTCTGAGTGCTGAGATCAAATCCTTGACTCTGTTGAGGTAGGCCAGTATAGTATTGTCCTTGGCTTCGAACTCTCCCGATATCTGACTATAAACCAATTGAGAGTCGGTGCTCAGGTCGACTGTCTGTGCCCTGAGCTGAGCTGCAATTTTCAGCCTCGCAATTACCGCTTCGTATTCAGCTTCATTGTTGGACGCCGAAAATGTGAACTTAAGGGAGTATTGGTGCTTATGCCGGGTTGGGTCGAGGATGACCACCGTAGCTCTGCTTTCAGACTTCCCTGAGGCCCCATCCACATGGACTTTCCACACGTCCTCCGGGTCATGCTCTGCTCGGCCAGTGTATTCTACAACAAAGTTCGCGATGGCTTGGGCTTTGATGGCTATCCTGGGCTGGTAGGTGATGTCGAATTGACTCAGCTCAACTGCCCATTTCAGTAGCCTGCCCGACGCCTCTGGCTTGTGCATGATGGACTTGAGCGGGGCATCCATCATGACCTTAACTAGATGAGCATCAAAGTATGGCTTCAACTTTCTTGCCGCCGTGATGAGCGCGAGGACGAGTTTTTCCAAGGAGGAGCATCTCACCTCGGCCCCTTGCAAGGTTTTGCTAACATAATAGACCGACTTTTGCTCATTTCCTTCTTCTCGGACTAGTGCCGCCGCCACTGCTGTCCCCGAGCATGCTAAGTATAGTACCAGCTCCTCCCCTACCTCAGGTCGGGATAACAGGGGTGGCGAAGTTAGATACCTTTTCAGCTCTTGGAAGGCGTTCTGGCATTCCGCAGTCCATTCAAAGTTTTTAGGATTCCTTAATATTTTGAATAGAGGAGCACACTTGTCAGCCGACCTGGACATGAATCTGCTCAGTGCTGCAACCTTGCCTGCTAACACCTGGACGTCCTTCACGCAGGTCGGCGACACCAGGTCAAGTATCGCCTGTACCTTCTCCGGGTTGGCTCCTATTCCGCGGGCTGTGACCATGAAGCCCAGAAATTTGCCTGCTTTGACGCCGAATGCGCACTTTTTCGGGTTCAGTTTTATCCCAAAGTGCTCCATTACGGCGAAGGCTTCAGCTAGGTCGGCTACATGGTCTTCCGCCCTTCTGCTCTTGACTAACATGTCATCTACATAGATTTTCATATTCCGGCCAATCTGATTTTTGAAGACCTTGTTCACCATCCGAGTGTAGGTAGCTCCAGCATTCTTGAGGCCAAAAGGTATGACCTCATAGTAGTAGAGTCCTTTATCGGTGGTGAAAGCAGTATTCTCTTTGTCTCCGAGAGCCATCTTGATTTAATTATAGCCTTTGAAGGCATCCATGAAAGAGAGTAGCTCGAATCCAGATGTGGCGTCCACCATCTGATCGATTCGTGGTAGGGGAAAGCAGTCCTTAGGGCAGGCTTTGTTGAGGTCGGTGAAGTCTATACACAGTCTCCATCCACCCGAGGACTTAGTCACCAGCACCACATTGGACAACCAGGTTGGGTACTGTATTTCCTTTATGTGGCCGGCGTCCACTAACTTGTCCACCTCTTCTACTATGATTTGTTGTTTATCATAATGGAAGTGCCTGCGCTTTTGCTTTACCGGATAGTGATTTGGGTCGGCATTCAGGTGATGCTCAATCACACCTGGTTCAATACCTGTCATGTCAGAGGCAGACAAGGCAAATATATGTTCATTCTTTAGAATAAATTGGCTTATACCTTTCTTGAGGTTGGTAGAGAGTTCACTCCCGATCCTTGCTCTCTTGGTTTCATCAGAGAGCTCCACCTCCTGAAGGTCTTCAGCCGGGCTTCCTCTCTTAGCATCTCTCTTTTCTTCGGGCAGATCTGGTCCCCAGCCGATCTGATACTTGGGCCGGAGTGAGTTTTCATAACATTCCCGGGCTGAGAAATGGGCTCCGCGAATGGTGGCCATGCCGGCCGGGGTCGAGAATTTCAGGGCCTGGTGGTAAGTTGAGGGGACGACCCTGAAATGATTGAGTGCCACCCGACCTAAGATCCCATTGTAAGTGGAGTTACAGTCCATCACAATGAAGTTGGCTTGCATCGACACCCACTTATCCCCATCTGCCAGCTTCAGCGGGAGGTTGATGACCCCTTCGGCTCGGTGGGACTGCCCGGTGAAACCCGCTAAAGTACCCTTCAATGGCCTGAGTCGGCTCCTGTCCAACCCCATTTGCTCAAAAGCGCTGAGAAATAAGACTTCTACCGAGCTCCCGGTGTCCACTATCAACCTCTTGACTGTGAAGTTGGCTATTTCAGTGCTGATCACCAGTGGGTCGTCATGAGGCAATATCACCCCCTCCAAGTCTTCTGAGGAGAAGGTGAGCTCCTGCATCTCCGGGGCCGGTCCCCGCATTGGTCCATACTCCCTCCCAGCACGAACATAACCCTTCCTGCCTGCTGAGGTCTCTCCTCCTGACGCCAGTCCTCCCGCAATGGTCTCAATCACAGCCAAGCATCCGCCCCCAGCCTAACGCCTGGGTAGACTCATCTCCCTATCCCTTTGGTCGGGATTCCGGGTCGGCTGCGGATCTACATATCTTCGGAGGTGGCCTCGTGCTATCAGTGCCTCAATCTCCTATTTCAAGTCTTTACACTCTTCGGTGGTATGGCCGTAGTTCGTATAGTAGCGGAAATACTTGGTTCTATTGCTCTTCTCGGGTTGGCATTTCATCCTCGGAGCTGGAGGCAGGTGGTTCTGGTGTTGGATTTCCATCAGGATCTGGTCCCTCGAGGTGTTAAGGGGAGTGAACATAGTGAACCAGGGGTTCTGCTTTGGCTGTTGATGCTGCTTGCCTCGGTCATTATGGACTTTACCCCCAATTTGGGCTCGGGAGGGCTCTCCCTTCTTGCTGGCTTCCTTCTCCTTGTCATCATCCCTCTGCGCCTGATGGATTTCTTCCGAGTGTATGTACCCTTCTGCTCGTACCATCAGCTCAGATACAGTGTACACGGGGTCGATTGCCAGTGAGGATGTGAGGGGGCCCGACCTGAGCCCACTCTGGTAAGCTATCAACGCCATGGAGTCCTCCATGTTGGGAATTCGGAGGGACTCTTCATTGAATCTGGCCGTGTAAGCCCTTAAACTTTCCCCTCTATGTTGCTTCACCAGCAGCAAGGTAGAAGTATGGCGGGTGGCGCGCCGGCTTCTCGCAAAGTGGGACAGGAAAGCCTCAGCCAGCTGGTGAAAACTTGCGATTGAACCGGGACGAAGTTTTTGGAACCAATCCAAGGCGTTTCCAACCAGGGTGGTCGGGAAAGTCTTCGCCTTCATGAGATCTAGCATGTCATGCAGAGTCATGTGGTGATCAAAATTGAGCAGGTGGCTGGCTGGGTCTCCATCTCCGTTGTAGACGGCCAGGTTGGGCATACGGTTACCGGTGGGCAGTGGCGTGGCCAGTACCTCTGGGGAAAGTGGGCTTACGCCGAGCTGGTTGATGACCTTGGCTATGGCAGCAGCGGTCTTGGCCTGCTCGGGGTCGGCTTGAGCCGCCTTTTTACCTCTCGTCGCTTTGGATCTCGCCATCGGCTCTAGGAAGCCCTCATCATCCTGCATCCGTTTTCCCTTTGACTCTGGGATGTGGAATTGTGGACGCGATGGCTGCGGCATAGCCTCTTGCGGAGCCAGGGGGCCCTCAGCTAGCCGGGCTACCTGCCCTTAAGTTCCTCGAACATCCTCAGCATCATCCCTATCTCCGGTGATAGGCTGAAGTTGGGGTCTCCTTCTGCTGTGGGGTTGGTTTGAGTGGCTAAGTGTATACATTGGCTCGTTCCAACGTCGGCTTTTGGCTAGGCACCTGCGTGGTTTCGAGGTCCCCTTCCGGGTTGGGCGAATCCTCTACCGGTGTACTGTGGCTTCTAGTTTGCACCATAATGGTTTCTTAATGAGTGGTGAAGAGAGTGATAAAAGTACTCGTCAAATTCCCACAGACGGCGCCAAACTGTCGAGGTTGGAAATCTCACAGTTGAGGTTGGGAGCTACTCGCGCCGAGCTAAACTTCTCAGGTCGGCCTCCGAGCTGTATTTTCCTGGTCGGCTACCAGACCTGCACAAGGAAGAGAAGGAAATGGCGGGGTGATGACCCGAATTTTCCCCTCGGGCGCGCGAATGATTAGTATGTCCGAGTTGGCGAAGTAGTTAAGAGCATTTAATGAGCAGTTACCTTCTAAGTGAAGAGGGTAGGGCTCTATTTATACTAAATTCGGGTCTGACAACATTTAATGCAATGCAGCTTTATGTCCCATCAGTACTTTATGTCCCATCGGAACAGCTAGCATTGAGGTCGGGGTTTTCTGGGGTCAGGTCAGCATCTCGGCTGGGCATTTAGCTATGTGCTGGCCTCGGCTCAGATTGGCCCGTCTCAAGTCGGCATGGATAACTCACTCCAGCTCGGTTACCCCTCGTCAACATCAGATGTCTTTCCGCCAAAAAAAAATAAAAAAAAATCGGATGTCTCAAAATTAATGAGGCCAAAGCAACTTTAGTGCATGTTTACCTCAGAATTTTTATAATACGAAAAAAGTATCTTATATTGTGTGTTGATATACACACACATAAATATATGTTATATAACTCTCTCGAATTTTTCATCATATTGATTTTGTGTGGTGGGATTAGATCACTAGATCATATGAAACCTTAGTATTCTTATATAATATACGTAGAATATATTGAACAACTAGTCTGTCTTATCAGTTTATACAACTTGTAGTCTAGATTGAATTTCTCACATAATTCTCAATTGTTTATCTTTTTTATTTTTATTTTTTTTGGTAATTTCAATTATTTATCTTAAGAAATAGAGACCGACTCTGAAATTCATAACTGAGCTCGTGACCACTAAATCCATAAAATGACTTGCACCAAAGAGATCAGTAGAAGAAAAAAAGCATGCCAATATGTTATCTTTGCAGTGAAATTTCGAATTTTAATTTTAATTTTTTTTAATATTACAAATAAGATCACAATTAAATTGGAAGAAAAAGAAAAAAAAAATCTCAATTATACGTTACGATAAAAATCTGATGGTCGTAACTTACCTCCCTGCTATCTTTTCTGCAATAGCATGGAACGTCTGACGAAAGCTTGCCTCACCTAGTCAATATAACGTCAAGTGAAGACATTGTATCTTTGTTGTCTATTTTTGCATGATTATCTATTTATTTAAAAAATAAAAAATATATATATTTATTTGAAAATTCTTCAACCGACCGAATCTTTCATCACCCATCAGTTCAAAAAAATATAATTTGAAAGGTTGGGTGAATTAAAAAAGTCTAACTTATTTATTTCCATTTTAATTATGGCCTTCACACATGTTATACGAAAGCAATATTTATATATATGCGATCCTTTCTGCTCAACTGGTTAGCATATCAACCCTTCAGCTTCATTAAACACACTAAACAAGCGCTCGATATGGAAGGGAAAAATCTCCTTCGCTCTATGTGCTTTCTCTTCAGCATAGTCTTGCTCGTAGTCTTTGCTTTGTTTAACTTGCCTTATGCACCAATATCTAACACGGCTGAGCTACAAGACTGCGCTACCTATTCACCGTGGTGCACCTCCAAGAATCGTATCCAATCCAAAAGGCCACAAGTTCTCCAAAATCCCACGCGCCACCACCACTCCGCCGAGGTCCCCCACCACCCTCTTGACCCTTTAACCATACAAGAATTCAACAAAGTACGTGGCATCATCCAATCCCACGCGCTGTTCAAGAACTCAGCTTATGCACTTCACTCAGTTGTGCTTGAAGAGCCTGACAAGTCGATTGTTTTAGCATGGCAAAGGGGTGATCCCTTGCCACCTAGGAAGGCTTCGGTGATTGCACGTGCGAGTGGTGTCTCGCACGTGCTGGTCGTGGATATTGGCACAGGTGAAGTAACCCGGCAAGAAACGGGTCAGTTTTCCGGGTACCCGGTCATGACCGTGGAGGATATGACCTCATCCACGTGGGCCCCACTCGCTAATGCTGATTTCAATCGTACGATTATTGAACGCGGGGTGGATTTAGCGGACCTTGCATGCTTGCCTATCTCATCTGGATGGTTTGGTAAGCTCTCTTTGTTTAGTTTAAATTTGGTTGATTACTTGACTACTTGTGCTACTTCCATTTTTTTGCTAAAGAATGAAATATAAATAAAGTACTTTACTAAATAGATAGATGCAGAAGTTCCTTCCTCTTTGCTGATATGGAAATTAAATCAATAGTATAAATTACTTTTTTATACAGTGGTTTGTGACTCTTTTCTTTTCTTGTCTATTTTAGGTAAGAGGGAAGAGGGGAGGAGGTTGATTAAAGTACAGTGTTATAGCATGAAAGATACTGCAAACTTCTACATGAGGCCAATTGAAGGTCTAACAGTGGTTCTTGACATGGACACCAAAGAAGTGTTGGAAATTTCTGATAAGGGAAGCAACATACCAATACCAAAGGCTGCCAACACAGACTATCGATACTCAGCTCAAAATGCCCCTCAATTTAAGCTAGTGAATCCAATCTCACTTGAGCAACCAAATGGTCCAAGTTATACAATCGAAGATGAACATTTAGTGAAATGGGCAAATTGGGAATTTCACCTGAAACCCGACCCGAGAGCTGGAGTGATCATCTCCAGGGCCATGGTTCTGGACCCGGAAACCGGGAAGCTGAGGAATGTGATGCACAAAGGGTTCACATCAGAGTTGTTCGTGCCATATATGGACCCTGCTGATGCATGGTACTTTAAGACGTATATGGATGCGGGTGAATACGGGTTCGGGCTCCAAGCCATGCCCCTTGACCCGCTTAATGATTGTCCACGCAATGCTTATTATATGGATGGTGTGTTTGCAGCAGCTGATGGAACGCCTTATGTTAGATCAAACATGGTGTGTGTTTTTGAAAGCTATGCGGGCGATATTGGATGGAGACATTCAGAGAGTCCAATCACTGGCATGGGGGTAAAATTACTAACTACTCAAAGTTTATATGTTACGTACGATATTAATCGAAGTGGATTTATACCCACACGGTGATAGTCAAGTTAAATTATAGATTGTTAGTTAATGCTCTTACGCTTAAAATTGGGTAGAATGATCAGTTAATAACTTGTTATATTTAAAAATTTTGAGTTTAAATCAGGTTTCGATTTTCATTGTATGAAAAAAAAAAAAAACTATTATTATAATTTACAAGTATATATGATAATTGTCAACTTTTGTTTTCGCCCGTTAAATCATATAAGAGTTTAAACGTACATTATGTAGATATTTGTTGGCTTCATCGTAGATTTTTTTGGTATGGATTTGCGTCAGCCCAGCATAGTGGACTTGTCACCATCTAGTTTTGCTTGTCAATTGGTTACTTGAAATTTTGGCAGATTCGAGAGGTAAGGCCCAAGGTGACTTTAGTGGTGAGGATGGCAGCATCAGTAGCCAACTACGATTACATTGTGGATTGGGAGTTCCAAACTGATGGACTTATCAGAGTCAAGGTTAGTGCCTATCACTCGTAGTTTGTGACTTTTTCTTGAAGCGTGATTTGCTTTTAAGATCCAAATTCATAATACTGCATCACCACCTTGCAGAGTCGTTGTTTTTTCTTTAGCAATCGCTCTCAATGGGGATAATCTAATGGAATCTTGATATGATAACTGTTAGTGACAATAAGTAAATTGTAGTGTAGTGGATGAATTTTTGTGACTTTTTCTTGATGTGCAATTTGCTTTTACGACCAAATTCATGACACTGAATCATCACCTCACGTGTCATTGTTATTTCTTTAACAATTATTACCAATGGGATGATGGAAAGTATCTCTTTTGTGATAAGCTAATGGAATCTTCAAGTGGATACCATAAAGATTAATCTTCACTAATATAATATTACTCGTTGGTGCTTTATTATATTTACAGGTTGGATTAAGTGGCATATTGATGGTGAAAGGCACTTCTTACATCAACATGAACCAAGTGAACCAACAAGACAACCTCTACGGCACGCTCTTGTCCGAGAATGTGATCGGCGTAATCCACGACCACTATGTCACATTTCACCTAGACATGGACGTTGATGGCTCTCATAATTCATTTGTAAAAGTGAATCTGAAAAAGGAACATCCTTCACCACATCAGGAATCACCTAGGAGGAGTTACTTGAAAGCTGTAAGAAATGTGGCCAAGACTGAAAAAGACGCCCAAATTAAGCTCAAGCTCTATGATCCATCTGAATTTCATGTGATTAACCCATCCAAGCTGACAAGGGTAGGCAACCCTGTTGGGTATAAAGTGGTTCCTGGTGGCACAGCAGCTAGTTTGCTTGATTTAGATGATCCACCACAAAAGAGGGGCGCTTTTACGAATAATCAAATTTGGGTTACTCCATATAACAAGACCGAGCAATGGGCGGGAGGCTTGTTTACGTACCAAAGTCATGGCGACGACACTCTTGCAGTATGGTCCGACAGGTATTTCACCTTTGTCATATGGCACTAATTATAGGTTCAAAATCTTGAGTCTCCAAATGAGACTAGTTTCATAAATTTGGAAAAAAAAGTATTTTCGATCTCAAGTCCTAGGTTCAAAATCTTGAATCCAAGAGCGAGACTTTTAGAAATTTGAAAATAAACTGTTTTAGACCTCAAATATACAAGCAAAAAATAGTTAATTGAATTATTACTTAATTCTATCACATTAATTTATAAATTATACTTATATTATATCTCACACTGATATTTTGTAGCTTAATAGTTTCGAATAGGGTCGGCCCAAGCTATGGGCTGCTTGGGCCTGTGCCCAAGGCCTTCTTAGCCCAGGGGCCCCAATTTAAAGAAATTATTATTATTTTTTTAAAGATAAAGATCTATCTTAAACTAGTGTCTTTTAATTGGGGCTAAGAAGTAAGAAAAATAAATTTTATATAGGTCTATCTTTTTGTTAACTTGTAATATTATATAATTTTATAATTCTAATTTTGATGTTTTATTTTTATTTGTAGTGACTATTTTAGCAGAAAATTTAGAGTTTTTTTACTGAGAAAAGCCTAATTATTAAGGCCCCCATTTAGATGATCGCCAAAGATCCTCAAATTATTTGAGACGGCTCTAGTATCGAATTTCATTAATATCTCAAAGGGACAAACAATGTTGGATTCTTGTTATAATTGAAAATGTCATAATCGTTCCTACCAAAAGATTCTCATTATCCAACAACTAAAGAAAAAAAATAATAAAAGAGCAAATATAAAAAAAGTAGCCTATTACTTCCACTACACTTAGATGGTTAGTAAAGTATCCAAAAATTAGTACAAACCCCAATCACTTCATAGATTGAATATAAGCTGATAGGTCACAGGTTCCTTTCATGATAGGAACATGATTTGAATTCACAGTAATTTGAACTGGTATTAAGTTAATACCTCATTTAAAAATTTAAATTGTCAAAAAAAAATTTATTATATTTATTTATTATTTTTAACACGTCTCAATACGTACAAATGCAATTTGTTTTTTAGCTTGACTCTGAAAGTTGTTAACAAGAGTTTATTACGTATATTTATTGTACCTTTTTTTGTTGCAGAGACCGGGCAATCGAGAACAAGGACATTGTTGTGTGGTATACATTAGGGTTCCACCACATCCCATGCCAAGAGGACTTCCCCATCATGCCAACAGTATCGTCCAGCTTTGATCTAAAGCCTGTCAATTTCTTTGAGAGCAATCCTATTCTCGGGATCCCACCTAATCTCGAAAAGGACCTTCCAATTTGCAAAGCTGCTGCTTCAGCTTGATGATTAATGTAGGATCTTTTAGTCAATTGTGTATACGCAGAAATTGGAACTCTCTCTCTCTTTCTCTCTCTTTCTGTGGTGTCCAATCCCAAACTTCATTATTAATCATAAGCGACTATGGAATGGAACTTACAATTTCACATTTCTTTAGACTCTAAGTAGCCAAGCAAGGAGAAAACTGAACTTCTAGTTTCTTGACATCTTTAGTAAAAAGCGTTAGACAATCTACAAGACCAGTATATAAGATTTCGGGTTACCATACCGAATATCAGTTGATTTAGGTCGAACTTCATGTATCTTATCAAAAAGTGAACAACGAGTGAACGAGAAATTAACCTGTTTAAGTGTATTATGAGATTAACATATGAAGAGAACAAGCTGTCACGAACAGCAATTATGCAGATGAAACGAAAAAGCAATACTGACGAAACGAATCATTTTTCGATTTTGAAAGAAGTACATTCAATCTGCATTGTTAATTAGACAAAGTATTTTGCAGACAGATGATATCGTCGTCTCTACTGATATAATCTTGGATCAGATAACCGTAGAGCTGGGATCGCAACAAGAGGCAGCTTCTTCTTTAGTACAATTCCAAATTTCTCTGAGAGGTCTAGTTTCTCCCCCACAGGCAATTTCCAATCAAAAGAATGTAGATGTGAAGCAAGTGAATACAACACCATACTTTCAGCCATGGCTACTCCGGCACAAATCCTTCGGCCTGAGCCGTATGGAAGGTAAGTGAAGTCGTCTCCACTGTAGTCACCATCACCACTCAAGAATCTTTCAGGAAGAAACTCTGATGGACGTTTCCAAATTGAAGGGTCTCTATGTATACCCCAGACATTTACAAAAACACGAGCACCTTTGGGAATTGTATAGCCACCTACAATGCATGACTTGCTGGGGCAGTGAGGAACCATAAGTGGGAGTACAGGGTGTAAGCGAAGGACTTCTTTCATTATCGCGTGTAGATAAGATAGTTTAGGAATGTGAGACTCTTCAACTATGTTGTTTTTGCCAACTACTGTATCCAATTCTTGCTGTGCTCTCGTCATGATCTCTGGCTTGTTCATCAATTCAGCTATGGCAAACTCGACCGTGCTGGATGTTGTGTCAGTCCCACCCACAACCATATCCTGTCCAGTGTCCACAGGTTAGATTGTTTTAAGATTAATGAAAACAATATCCATTACACATTAATCATTAAGCACATTGTGTAGAATTACTTTTAAATCTATATTCTTCTTAGTATCTTGATCCTTATATAAAGTATTATTCGACAATTCCAGACTGATACATTCAAAACGGAACAATAGGTGTAACTTGATAGTGAAAAGGGAAAGTTTGCAACAGCTCAATGTTATCCAGCCAAGCTTTGAAGGTGGTAGAGAAACGTACCAAAAGCAAGGCCTTGACATGGTTCATTGTTAAAGATGTGTTTGCATTCCCTTCATTTTTCAACTGTAGCAAAACCTGCAAAAAGTCTTTGTCCTCTGTGGAACTATTTGCTGTTCTGGTTCCATTCTGTCCATCCATTTTTATCCGCTGGGCAATTATTTTTTCAAATATTTGATCAAATTTCTGTGTGACTATCTTCATTTGCTTCTTCATTCCTTGTAAATCCAACCAGGCCAGTCCCGGAAAGAAATCGGATACATTAGGCTTCCCCATCAGCTGAGTCATCTCAGCTACAGCTTGCCTGAACTCTGCTCCAATTCGCGCCCGCTCTTCCCCTTGAATGGTATCGCCCCACAACATACTTGTAATCACATTGAGCACGGTCAAGAACATTTGCTCGCCTACATTGACAGGAGATCCCTTTTGACTATGAATGTATTGAATAGTATTCCGCATCTGTCGCCTTCTGTGCTGGTAGGATGCATCAAGAGTGGCATGGCCAAGCATGTTGCGTACGCAGACCTTCCTTAACATCCGCCATTCAGGTCCATACGGTGTAAAGACTACATCATGGCCACCATATTCCATTGCCGATACCACCACCGGAACATCCCTGTTGGCAAATATAGCATCATGCTCTTGAAGCACCTCGCGCGCCATGGCAGGTGAACTGATCACAACACTAATCTTCTTACCTAGCCTGAGTGTTAGTATAGGACCATAGTTCTTAGCCAAGCTTGCAAAGTAAGAGTGGAGTTGAGGATCAAGAAACGGGAGGTTTCCGACCACGGGCAGCCCGATTGGCCCGGGTGGCAGTCGGTAACTGTTTGAGTTCTTGACAAGCATCCATGTACACCATGATGCCATGAGGATGAAAATGAACGTGGAAAGCAAAAACACGCAATCATCATTCGCATTGCTAGTCTCCCACCACCACGACCAGACATCGTAGGACAAGGTACTTAGTTTCTGAATGATCTGGGAGATGAGGATCATTGTCTGAAACGAGACAAAACAAAGAAACAATAAGAAACTGTTGATGATATACTAGAAACCAAAAGATAACCTATATATATTAGAGTCAAGACGGACGAATGTGCTGGCCTTTGACAATATGCGAGCAGCATCTTCTGCTGCTTTGCAATTTTGTGATGCTTCAAAGGTGCTTTTTGTCCTCATGTACCAAGCCAAGTCTTGTCCGCTATATGTGTCTGGGAACTCCATTCCCTTGTGCAGAGCAGTTTCCTCTATCAACTCCTTTTTACGTTCATTAACTATAGTTTAATTTAAATTTAATTAATTTGATTATTGGTTACCTTTCAGAATTAATCTGCCTCGTTTAATCTAAAGATCAACTTTAAGACCTATGATTTAGTTATAGTTTTTCGATCATATGACTGATCAATTGATCAATAGAACGCACTTTACTATTATAATTCGTCAAGATTACACAAAGTAGATACACCCATGACGTAAATTTTTTGATAAAATAAAAAATAAAAAAGAAACTCATTCATGAGCAAGGACTAGCTTTATCTATATTCAAGGGGTAGATTGTCTAAACATGAATCATCCGGAAGAGGAGGTGAAGCCTCAGATTCAGTAGGCCACTCAGAAATGACATCAATTTCATCAAAATTTATGGGTTTACATTTTGCATCTCTACTTTTATCAATGGCTTGTAGCCACAGATTGCAATGCACAAAAACCAGATCATTAAATTTCTCAAGCTCCATTCTATTTCGCCTCTTGTTGTGTGTGCTCTCAAAAGTGCTCCAGTTCCATCTACACCAGTGAGAGCTGCATGGTTGACTTAGTATCCGAATTGCGTATTTCTGAAGTGTTGGGATTTCATATCCATATCCTGCCCACCAATCACCTAAGGAAGTATCGAAAGAGAAAGTTAAGTGTGATAATTTACACGCAGAAAACTTTGCACGATAAACTACGGGCACAGAAGATGATGTAGCAATAACCAAACTCTCCAAAAGAAGACATCTCCAGGGTCTATATATGATCACTAACAACGTAATCAAATCCATGATTACCCGGTAAATTACTAGCAAAAGATTATAATGGTGTGAATCGAAAGAACACTTGGTTAAATATTTTTTTCTCATATTCTTCATACGAATAATTAGGAAGTCAAGTCTTTTGATGGTGCGAGTTCTGGGATTAAATAGATTTGTGCTACTTCCCATCTTCCAAATTCAAGATAAACTTAGATGTCATAATCTATAAAAAGCCAGATCAGGAGAAGTAGTTTACTTTATAACATACCTGGGGGGTTCAGCGTCCTTCCTTTTATTGCAAATTCGGTCCCCAAGGCACCTTGAGCATTTATGTACATAGGATGCTCTTTAGTAATTTCTATCTTATCTATATCTTCAGTAGCCATTTTGATCATTGCTTCTTGAAACCCATTTCTAATCCTTGCATCAGCCTTAAAGCTGAGGCTATAGAAAATGGAAGGGTTAAGGAATGCTGCAGCTGCATGCAACGGTGAATGAAGAAGCATGTTCCATCTCCTGTCAATGATCTCCAATATTGGCACAGATTTCTCTTCAATCCCCTTATAATATGCCTTAATTGTGATCTTTGCCCTCTCTATTCCCTCGTAAATGTAGCCCATAGCAGGCACGTCCCCATCTACAATTCTAAGTATTTTAATTAGAGGTTCAGATACACTCACAGCTTCCTGTGCAGACTTCCAGAATCTATCCGAATATAACAAAGACTTAATGGCTTGAGCCTCTGGTCGTCTGCCATAATTGGATGATAACCACTCGGCATGAGAAAACATGTGCTTCAAATTGTCCTCTTGAAGAACAAGTGACTGTAGGGATAGGAAATTAGAGACAAATCTTTCAATTTTAGGCCTAATCAACTCCCTTCCACCAGTGAATTTTTTCATCGTTTTGAGAGTCCAGTCATTGCTGTATATGAACCTTATGATGTTGTTAGCCTCTTCCAAGACAGCATTTACCCACTCTTGTTTGCTAAGATCCTCCAACATCTTATTGATACAATGTGAAACACATGGAGACCAGAACAGTGTAGGGTACTTGTCCATTAGAAGCCTTCCTGCATAAACGCAGGCAGGAGCACTATCTGTTATCACTTGAACAAGACTTTCTACACCTATTTCCTGAATGACTGATTCAAGCAACGCAAACATATAATGAGCATCCTCTTCATGGCCAGAGATATCAACAGACCTAAGATATAACGTCCCTTTGGAACATGTAACGGAAAATACAACGAGTGACCTTGTTCTACCATCAGACCAACTATCACACAAGATTGTGCAACCTGTTTCTTTCCATTCATCTCTTAACTTTTGATGATGATCAATTATGTCACATTTCACTTTTTGCAAGAGGTTACATCTCAACTTATCATAATTTGGTGCTTTGTAACCCACGCCACACTCTGCTATAGCATCCACCATTTCCTGGTAACACATCGATTTGGCAGCACTAAAAGGCACAGAATTTTGAAAGAAAAATGCTGCAATCTTCATATCAGCAGTATCATGCTTTTGCTTTTGAGAATCATCTACTGCTGCCTGGGCACTTGCAGAAGGGTGCGGGAAGAGCAGTGACGGAGAAGTGCTACCATTTTGCCCACTGGATCCATGATGAGGATGGATACCACCACTAGCCGAAGAGCTATTTTGTTGTCCATTGGCCGCCTGATCCAACTTCATTTTCTTAGGAGTTTTCTGTCTTTTGGGAGTGCTTAATATGCTTAGTATCTGATCCCTCACGCTGTTTGGCACTTCAGCACAGGGAATGATGTCCTTGTTTCTAATCTGAGCCAAATGGAATTTCATCCTATAAACCCCTCCGCTAAATTCCCGGTGACAATAATTGCACCTCACCTTCTGTCTAGTTGCATCAACAAGAACACAGTGTTCCCAACAGGCATCTCTTGCTCGGACCATTCTCCTTGTATAGTTAAGAGTTTAATTGAAATTCTTTTCTTTCCTCCAGTCTACAAAATAACGGAACAATCTTGTAAGCAACTATAAAGCCAAATTTCGATCATTGATAATCTAAGAATTACATATTGATCGTATAATAAGCTAAAATCACAAGAGACGGTTCGTGGAGTATAACGAAGGTGACATGGTGATGGTGAAGTTGATTCCTACACAATTCAAGTCCCTTCGTTCGGTGCATAAAGGATTTCAACAATTCTGATGACGTTATAGCACTAAACACTAGACTGACCTGAAAAAAGAAAAATGCTAATGGAAAACTAGCATATGAGTAACGAGCTCACATTTAGCATAATATATATAATTTTGGCCCTGAAAAATAAATATTTGTAAGAGAAAGTTCAAAATGTCAAAAAAAAAAAAAAAACATTTAAATTCATAAAAGTAATCTCAGAAATTCGAAATACAACTTATACGAGGAGAAAATTTATTCCTAATCGAAAATGAAAGTTTAAAAAATTGTGTCTTTCTCAATTCATTTAAATATTGTGAAATATATTCAAAGCAGTTCTGTATTTCAAGCTCATTTTTTATAATTTTTTTGGTCACGAAACAAAATTAATACACTAAATTCATAGTAATACACAAATGCTTCAAAGAATAAACGAGATTTGCCTAGTTAATCCAAAACTAAACAGAACTCATCAGCATGATAATAGGCTATCCACATTTAACTTCACTATCTACATGCATATGCAATAATTGAATTTTTTACTTTTTATTTGCTTAAAGAGATACATATACATGTATATAACTATATAAATGTTATAAAAGAGATAGAAATCTTAACTGAGTGGTCGACGATGGCTCGATCAAAAAATCGGCGTTGCGATCCGAGGAAATGGAAAACCACGGCGATGAATTCGATGTCCTCGCCGAAGACGATTAAACAAAGAGGCGAGGAGTATTGCGTGGATTTCGCTACTGTCCTTCCACGTGCTCTGCACGTGTTTCATGGTTTTCTTTTTTTCTTTTTCCATCCGCATTTTCTTTCTGGATTTCTTTTCTCTTTTATTTTATTGTTTCCCTTTTTATTTTATCACTTTATCAAATTTTGTAGCGCTTAAAAACAAGCTTCAAGAATACCCATTTATCACCTCTGGTGTGAAAACTTAAATATTGAATAAGTTGCTCAATAATTGTTTTATATGAATATTGATTGGCTTAATTTTATTTTTGGAGATTATAGAATTGGGATTCGTTTAGCTTAAAGTTTTTCATTTGTTGAGATACAAAAAATTTGAATCCAATATGTTAATAACATTGTTTATTCTTCAATGAAATTTAGAGAAAAACTAATAGGTCATTATTAGGTTTTAGAACAATTTAAGTGTTTTTATAAAGTAATGATCCCAAAGCACACGAGATCTCATATTTCGAATTCAAAAAGAATATAAGCTTTGAGAACGTTATATCAAACGACACCAAACGACAAACACGATTTCCTATATATAAAGGAAATACCATAACCTACGTAACCTCTGAAAACAAAATTATCTTAAAAATCCTAACTAAATGATACCCAAATTTCACGTATCCATTTTACATCAAGAATAGTGTTTTGTATGCCTGGAAAGGCCACTCTGAGAATTATTCAGGAGGCTAGCTTTTTTACATATAATCACCAAAAATTGCAAGGAAACAAGCAAGAGTGCTAGGAACTCAAAAAGCCTTTGATTCTTCATAAGTTTGTATCATAAAGAGTGTCGTCAAGACGTGCAGTTTAATAATATGACAGGATATTCGTATCGCCAAGTCTCGCCGGGCATAAACCATGCTAACCTCATCATGTCCACAATCTGGAAGAGTGTTTCACAAATGCTTTAAGCAAAAACATCTACAAAATCATAGTGAGTAGAAGAAAACAGCCTTCAGCCCCCGTAAGGGGAAACAATCAAAAGTTCGCATTATTTGCACCACAAAAACTGGGTCACCCAGAAACCTAGGACTAGTTATGGTGTACGAAACTAGAAACATGGTTTCCCAGTAGCCTACTTATCTGCCGTGCCAACTTGCTGCCTGACTCTGCGTGCACAATCAGCAAAGTCTTTAACCAAATTAGCACATTTAAGAGGGTCCTGTAGATTTTCCTTGTAACACTTTACACAAGCATCTTTCTCCTCTAAACAAGGCATTGGTTTCTGTTCTGGAAGTTTAAATTCCTTATCGTGGAGATCCTTAGCTCTCTGAGTCACTTCCTGCAACATGGTCTCCTCCTGCTTCTGCAGCCTCTCAAGAACCTTTTTGCTATCTTCAAGAACAGATCTAATGGCATATAACTCTGCATTTTCAGGTTGCTGAGAAGGGGGTACTGGCAAGAAAAGTGGAGGCTGTAGTGGCCATCCTGAAGCAGCATGTCCTTTTAACATCTCAGAATCATCAGGCACTAGCTTCTGAGTGACTTTAGGCGGAGACTGTTTGGGTTCTCGTGGTATCTTTGCCTTGGGTTTTTTTGTTTTCTTCTTCAACTTCTCACCATCATTAGCAAGCTGGTTAACTAAGTTGGTGCTAATCTGAATTGTAAAGTTTTCCCCCATTATGTCAGCAGCTTGAGTGAAATTACCTGAAATACCAATAGAGAAGATTGCTAGTTTTAGATCAGAAGCCATCTGAAGCGAGATGCAAGAATGCACCTCATGATAGAACAAGCAGACTGACATCTTGTGATTCCAGTCAGCATACGAGTGTATAAGTCGAATCCTAACTCTTCTCCCCTACTTCCTATTTCCTACTTGTTTGTCACCTACTTGCACTTTCAAGGGTTCTTATTTCATTTTATTGTCAATACTACCTGCATCAGCACAATTCAGGTAGTTCACTAAAACAGGATCCTAAACAGACAAATGGCTACTCATGACAAGGAAGGTCCATGGCATACAGACTAGGCCTTTTTAACTTCCAAGTTCTATATCACTACCATGTCGAGCCACTTTCAAGTGATGCCAATCAGAAGCAATTAATAATGGGATACAAGGAAAAGGTACCATGAAGGATGAGTACCCTATGCAGACCAAATTATGGGTGATAAGAAGTCATTCTACATATTCTAAAAGCTCCTTTCCTTAACTCTTGTTAGCCAGCAGCTGGACAGGCCAATACTCAGATGCGCCATATTTAAGATAGTAGTTTAGAATCTACAGAGCTTTAGCAGATGAACGGCATACTCGAGTGGGCAAATACAATAGACTAAACATGCAACATCAACAGAAGTAAGAAGAAGCTATATGAGCTACATTGGCTTTGCCTTAGATTGAATCTACCTCTAATTGCATCAGTACAAAAGCATTAGTTGTTCCCCTTGCTTCGATCAAGCTAATACTCCATTACGCTTATATAGCATTTTCCTCAATCTTATAAATTACAACAACTTCCCAAGGAAGCCAATGCATTGGTGTCATAGAGAAATGGTTCATCACCTTAACTTCGATAACTAGAAAGTGTTTCATGACAAAGAAAACATGGAAAGCAATTTGCTGAGTCTTATTGTTGTCATTTAAACAACGTCTACACCAATGGTCTAATTTTACTAAGGCAATTATTTGTCATATACAGACTTCATATTGGAGTACTTTACAGAAAACTACACCAAGCAGACCTAAGCTAGCTAACATCATAAAAAGCCGAAATCGTATATAACCCTAATTAAGAAACACAAATAGTCATTGCCAATAATCACTGGTCCCACGTATAAATCCGAAATTCTAAGCTCGATCATTTCAACTACATATAACATTCCCATTGTAGATTACATATCAATTAACGAAAAATCATTTCATAAATCCCCCAATTTAATATACTTAAAACCATTTATACACATTACAATATATATATATATTTTTTCTGGTGAATACAAATTAGAAGCTCAATTAACTTCTTTTCTTCAATTATAATTTCCCTTTTCTTTTCCATTTTCTAAGCCAAACTTAGCACAATAAAATTCTACTAACATTATGCAGCAGAATGATGTACTCTAAAATTCACCATACTAATCAACAAAATGGAAGAAATATATAATAAAACATACGTAATGATAAACATTTTTTTGCATAAAAATGAAATAATAAGTGCATATTGGGGTAAATAGAGCTTATTTTGCTTACTTTTGAAAATTAAAGATTCGATCGGTGTTAGTATGGAGTCGCCGTCGCCAGCGTTGGCGTATGAGATCGATGGCTGGGATTATTAAAGAAACAATGTAGGTAGATAGGCCAGAAGGCCCATTTCATTTTTGGATAAAGCCCGTGTTATATTTCTTTGGAAGCCCAAATGAAATCCTCATTTGGATGACAAGAAAGTTGTGGAATGAACTAGACAATTATTCGGTTTATATCAAGAAAGAAAAAAGTAATAATCTAAACAATGAGTTATTAAATAGTATATGTACACTTTGTACTCAGTATTTTTTATTTTTTATTTTTTTTTCGTTTAGTGTTTCTTTTCTTTTTTCTTTTTTTTTGGAGTCAAATAGTGTTTCTCATTAGACATCATTTGGATGAAAAGCAAGTTGTGGTTAAATGTTTTTCGAGAAAGATAAAGATTATAAAATAATTTTGATGTACATATTTGAAAAATTGGAGAAACAAAATGGAGAATATAAGAAAAGTGGATGGTTCGTAAGAAAGAAAATTGTCTCAAATTTTTTTGTAATAAAAAAGATTGTAACTTTCTCCCTAAACAAACACAAAAGAAAAAATTACTATCTACCTTGGCACTTCATCATGTGTATATTCTTTCTTCTTTAGGGAAAAACTTACCAAAGTGATGTATACATCAAATCAGATATTGACTAATATGATATTGTAGACAAACCTATTTTCATTCAATAATAAATTTTCAAGGTTTAGAAATAACAATTAGTCGGATGCTTGTAAAAAAATAAGATATTAGATACCAAAATCATTAGCATAACTATGTACCAAAACCGAACTAAAATTTGATGAATTCGAAAATTGCTTACCAAAAGTGAACACGATAAGCATTAGAAAATAAGTGGTACCCAAATCAAAAACCGATATTAAAAAAAGAAAGAAGAAAAAAAGAAGGAGAAGTTGATTTAACTAGCAAAACAGCTAAACAAATATAGAAAAATTCAATTTAGATGTAATAATACCCCAAAAGTTATTTTGGAATAATATAAAAAATAACTTTTTACTTTTGTCAAGGCATCGACTACAATCTTTTGCAAGTGCCAGAGAATTAAAAGTACACATTGAACAACTTGTAGCCAGACCTTCTTTTCACACTATTGCATATATCTATCTTGCTCCAAACATTAACATTGTGTTTGGATTGCACAAAAGAATGGAAAGGACAGTAAACTAAAGGAAGAAAAATAAAAGAAAGGAAAGTAAATGAATTACCTTGTTTGTATTGTAAAAAAATAATAATGAAAAGGAAATGAAAAGTTTTTATAATTATTTGTTTGAATTAAAGAAGGAAAGGAAAGGAAATGATAATTTTAAATAGTAAATTATTTAAATGTCATTTTTCATAGTCAAAGTAGGTTAAAAGAGTAGTAAGGGTAATCATGAAAATAAAAAAAAAACTAGGGCAAAATAGTATTTTTTTTATTGAAACCATTCCTTTCTTTCCCAAACACCCCAAATTGAAAGGATTGAAAAATTCATTCAATTAAAAGAAATGGAGGGAATATTGTACCCCTCCATTTCCTTTATTGCTTTCAAATTTGCAATCCAAACAAGGGGAGGGGTTCCTTATTCCCTCCCTTTCCTCTACTTTCCATTAAAAAATTGAATCCAAACAAGCTGTAAGAGAGCAAGTCCACGAGTCTCAAGACATTGGTAAAAGTTTACCCAGTTATCATAGTTCCAGCCCCTTCATCTGTAAGAATTTCAAGAAGTAACGAGTGTTCGAGCCTTCCATCAATAATACTGGCTGTCCGCACCCCTTGGGCCAAGGACCTGACACAGCAATTCACTTTCGGGTTCATCCCGCCTGCCACTATCCCATCCTCAATCATCTTCTTCACCCCCTTGATATCGATCTCTTTCACCAAACTACGCGGGTTATCCCTGTCCTCTAAAATTCCTGCAACATCTGTGAGCAAAATCAATTTCTCAGCCCCCAATGCTGCTGCAAGCTCACCAGCTGCAGTGTCTGCATTGATGTTATACGCTTGACCTGTGGTGTCAGCTGCCACAGAAGCTATCACAGGGATATGATAATTGTCAATGAGAGGACGGAGCACAGTTGGGTCAACACTAGCAATATCCCCAACAAAACCCAACTGAGCAGAGTTAGGAGAAGGGCGAGCAGTTAGAAGCCGTCCATCAAGTCCTGATAACCCAACAGCTGTTGCTCCTGCCTTGTTGATCAATGCTACAAGATGTTTGTTGACTTTGCCTACTAAAACCATTGAGACTATCTCCATAGTGGAGGCATCAGTGACACGAAGACCATTTAGAAAGTTGGGCTTAAGACCCAACCGACCAAGCCACTGGTTGATTTCGGGACCACCACCATGGACAAAGACAATGCGAAGTCCAACACAAGAGAGTAGAACAAGGTCAGCAATCACTGATGCTTGGAGGGCCTCAGATTTCATGGCTGCTCCCCCATACTTTACCACAATCGTCATACCACGAAACCTTTGAATAAAAGGTAGTGCTTCTGAAAGAATCTTTACCCTGGTTTGCGCTGGGGTTGTCAACTGGGTATCTTCAGGTACTGGTGCAGCAACTGACCTGATGTGAAAACAACGGTTGTTGGTTGAGTCAATTTTGCTATTGGTTTTTGAGGAAGAGACGAATCGTGTAAAGGTAAGATTCAAATCAGGAGATCTGGAAGCTTTCAGAATAAGAGAAGGAGATGAAAGAGGGAGGATTTTAGCAGCCAACATTTTCTTCTCTCTATTTTTTCTCAACAGTGGGTGGAAGAAGAAGGGGCGGGGAAGAGAAATCAAATGCAAGTTTCTAAAAGAAAGGGGCGCACAAATTTTCACAACTAAACTCCGAAACAAACCTGCAATAAAAAAGAAACGAAAGTGAAACTTAAAGTTAGAATTGACCAATAACAAATTCTATACGAGTAGAAGCCAAATAGCTCCATGAGTTT
The DNA here is from genome assembly GCA_037974665.1 of Ehretia macrophylla. Lineage (NCBI taxonomy): Eukaryota > Viridiplantae > Streptophyta > Magnoliopsida > Boraginales > Ehretiaceae > Ehretia > Ehretia macrophylla. The sequence goes on along the minus strand of CM075764.1, from coordinate 6,786,532 downwards.
TTGGCTATATCACAAATAACCATTTTTCGAGGCTCTGCTCTCCCCTGCCTTTATTATTAATCAAATTCTAAAGGTTAATGAGGTTGTCTATGATTTCCCTATAAACTTGTGAGGCATTTTGTATAAACTTGTGAGACATTTTGACTTTAACCCAATTCTGCAGCATCAAAATATATTCTAAGATAATAAAAGTTTTCAGTCCCAGAAACTAACACATTTCACATCATAAAGCCAGTTATCATTTGTAGATTAGCTATGTATTAGCTAACCCTCCATATATATATGAAGGACAAAATTGAATGAGCAAATACAATATACTTAACTTGTGCAATCAATAGGAGAAGAGGCAATATCAGCTACATTAGTTTTGCCTTAAATTGAATCAACCTTCAATTGCATCAGTAAGAAAGAATGATATACTGACAACATCGAGTCAGCAGCAGAGGTCAACATAAAAGAACTCATATCAAGAAGTAAAAGGAGATTTTGTAATTCCATGGAGAAGAAGAGACCAAGATACTGCGAATGACTAATATATGTGTAGCCAACAGGAAAATGTTCTATCAATTTGAATGGGTCACTCTAGAGCTCATTTCTCTTTTCTCTTTTCATTTTTTGCAGCACTAAGCAAGCTTCCAGCCAAGTTTCATGTTACCAATTTATTGGACATCAAATTTCATCATGCCTTCATTCCTATTTTAAGTTTGCAAGAGTACCCACTTATTTAAACTGACAAAGTTAGAATCTTAACTTTCATAGCTTACCATATTTCAGGCTCCAGTTCTTCCATCACAAACTAGCAATTGAAACATACATGATCTATTCTCTCCCTCATCTCCCCATTCTGTCACTTACTCTCTCCTTGATTTGATCCTTATTGTTGTTAAAAGAGCATATATGAAAAAATCAACACAAAACAATAGGAAATCCTTAATCATGCATGCCTCAGGGCACCATGACTAAGCCTTCAAATGAACCAAACCATTCCTCGAACTGCCCCCATTAAATCCTAGTAAAGATTCCTCAAGCTTAACGTGAAGGCTTGATCCCAAACTGCAGAAATAAGCAAGCGCAACCTTCTTAAAAATTTCTCACAAATTAAAGATATTATCAATAAATGCAGTACTACGTTGGTGCAGGTACTCATTAATCTACTGAAATCAGATTGCATAAATCCAGGTGTGCCCTAACATCACGCTAAAGGACACGTGACGAGGTTACCACATTCACCTACAAGTTTTCACCATTTTATTCAAGCAATAGATATTATGTCAATTCTAGATAATCTCTAACAATCCAGGATACTAAAAAATTTGAGTAAAATCCATTTTGCCCCCATGAGTTGTTAACAAAATCCCAAAGTTCCCCATGAACTTTAGCATTTACCCAGATTCTCCCATCAAGCTCAACTTTGTTAATGTCTTTTTAACAGTCAACCCATTGACTGCATAGTTTTACCATTTTGCCCATGGCAAAATTCCTGCAATAGTTTTACCATTTCCAACAAAAACACCATATTCTCCCATTCCAACAACATTTAACTTCCATACAGCCCAAATTCTCAACCCACAACTCCACTATAATCTGCACACAATGTCCCTTATAACAACTACATGGAAGGAAAAATAATAATAATAAAACTGCACCTTTCTTCCAAAACAAAACCAGTCCTTACAAAATAATCACATAAAACAACCAAAAAAAGAATACCATTTGCACCTCTCTTTACAAAATAGAGCAGCTCTAATATCATATAATGTGGCTTATAACAATCACATAAAACAACATAAAAAACAAACAAAATCTGCACATCTATTTTCGAAACAAAAAAGCTCCAACATTATATAATTTTCCTCTAAAACAGTCCAAAAAAATCTCAAGCAACAGACTATTCTACCCTTACAAACTAATGTAATGTTAATGCTGTTAACTTAGATGGGAGAATCTGGGTAATTCAATGACTTCATGCGGGACTTTGAGACTTAACCATAAACTTATGGGGGAAAATAGGATTTACTCCTAAAAATTTAAGCTTATCATGACGTAAAAATCATAAGATGACAAGCGATGAGAAGCTAACAAATGGTCAATTATTGCATTAGTTACAGTCACGATTGATTTGCAGAGTTATGGAATAGAAACAAAGCTGTTCCCCTTGCTTCAGTCAAGCTACACAACTCAAATACACTTAATAAGCATTTTCCTCCCAATCTAAACCAAACTTAGCGCAATAAAATTCTACTACAATTTATCAATTCAATTAATCTACTATAATCTTATAGAAAATACGACTACTAATTATGTTATTAAACCATAAAATAGAAGAAATGTATAACAAAAAGCAGACGAAAAAACAAAAACAAAAAAAATTATGCATAAAAATGGAATAATAAATGTAAATTAGGGTAAATAGAGCTTTGTTTTGCTTACTTCGTACAACTTGGGGCTTAGTCAACGTTAGTATGGAGTCGCCGTCTCCGATGGAGTTGCCGCAGTGTTGGTGCCGGACGGTGGCTGAGATTATCAAACAAAGAGTTTATGTAAATAGGCCAGAAGGCCCATATTATTTTGCATGAAGCCCACATTTATATTTCCCATGGAAGCCCAAATCCCATGAAGTCCTCACGTTTCAAGAGACATATTTGCATTCTTTATTCTAGACATATTTCATTTGCCATTTAACATTCTTTTTTATTCAACTTTGTTTGGATAACGAGAAAGTTATGCACAGAAACGTTATTTCAGAGAAAATAAAGATAAGAAATTAAATTTATTCTACTTGTTTGGTTGATAGGAAAAAAATATATATATACATAACAGAAGATAATTAAATGGTTGTAATTGTTTTGCCTATTCTTATGCATTTTGTATGAAAAAAGATGAAGAAAAGTTGTTTCAGAATTTTCTCATAAGTTTCTTGCAAAAAAAAAGTAACTTTCTTATAAACCAAACACAAGGATAAAAATAACATTCTCATAACGGAAGATAATTAAATAATTGTAATTTTTTAAAATTTTAATAACGAGAAAATCACTTTAAACATGATCACTTCAGATTCACTCTTAAATTATAATTTCATGGTGCAATGAGAAACTCCAACATATATTCAAAATTAATTAAGAGTCAAATAATATTTAAATTAGAATGACATAATTTAACAACCTTTCTTCTTAGCTTGTGTTTGGCTCTTGGAACCAAAAGTTAATTTCACTTTTATTAGGAAACATGAAACGACATTCCAAGATGCAGAAGAGTTGATTGCAAGGACAACAATGGTCCAGTTGAATCCAAGACCACAAAGTGTCAAATGATTTAGCATCGCACTTCACTACAATCCTTTCACAAGTGCCAAATTGGGCCACCAACAGCAATGGGATATTGAGAACCTTTCCTTTAAATTTTTCATCACACCCTCTTTTCAAAACAACTAATCTATTAAAAATTTCAGTACAATGTATCAAAAATAATAATTTTTTTATTAATTCAAATTTAAGATGTACGAGCAAGTATTTCGCTAACACCCTATACTGTTTTCACATGTGCTTTCTCTTGGTCGCCTTGGTGGGCAACACATTTTGGGTGTCATCTTGATTTAGCAGCAATTGTATTCTATTTCCAGCTTTTTTTGCACCCCATGATTAAGCTTCTAGCTTGTCTACATTTCCTTTATGCTCCCACTAATGAACAGTTGATATTAAAATGATAATTTATGTATATTTGATTGAGGATAAAAATATGGCAATGATAATATTAATTTCACAAAGTGGTTTAGTGCAGCCAGCCGATGCATGTGATTGTTATTATAAGTACTCACCTAACAATAAATCGATTAAATGAGATTTTAGGTAAATTTTAACCTTAAAAAAAGGTTTTTAATAAACCAAACATCATTTGAGATATACATTTGTCAGTCTGCACTGGTACTATTTCAATTATTTAAGATAAAAGTGCTGCCATAGGACAATAGCAAACATATGAAATATATAATTGAGCCAATTACAGTATATCACTTGCTAATGGCCAATATATATATATACTTCTTGTTTTTTCTGAGTACGTTTTAATGCAAGTTGTCCAATTTGAAATTTCGTACAGGGGCCCCTAAAATAGGAAATGGCTTTCCTCTGTTAGGGCAAGCTCAATGAGGGTTCTAAAATGTAAAAGTGGAGCTCTATTTTGGCACCTTTTAAGTCAAAAGTGGTGAATTTCACGTACTTTTTCCATAAATAGTGCTGTTTTTTAAGGTATGGGGCTCTAAAAATACTCAAAAATAAAAAGTTGTATATTTTAGAGCCCCCATTGAATATAGTCTTAATATTCAGCGTGCGGAGTTCACGAGCCAAAAACAAATATATAGAACTCATTGACGTTTTTAAATTTTGTCTCCTGAAATATATACTTTTAAGTACATTGTTTATCACTTGAAGTGGCGTTATGCTCACTGCTTTACAATATGTTTCCGTTTTAACATTTTGATGATAAACTTATAACATTGTTTAATTAAGTGATTGCTTTTTGATCATGTGGATTGCTTAAACATAAAAGAAATACGATAATAGCATTAATTCTCCTTATGGTAGTGCCACGAGGCCATGACTAATTAAAGTGCGTTTATAGTCCTATGGTGCATACAGAATTCTCGAGCCATTTAGCGTTTCTCGATTGATGTTAAAAATATTTCGTAGAATTTTACTTTAAAGTCTCAAAATTTGAATCATCCCATACGTTAAACATTAATGTGATAATAAAGCATTTAAGAATTTTGAGGGTATGATGTGTCATCATGAGCTGTTTTAGAAGCTCCACAGATCAATGTTGTAACAATATATATAGATTTGGTTTTCTGATGATGTTAGTCTTAGAGATATATGTATATGAAAAAACAATTATTTTATTTATTTATAATATAAGTACAGACGTAATTTACAGAATGTTTATATTCACATAAACCGTCTAAATCCTAACGTACTTCTAAGTTTTGAGAGTAGCACAATTTTTACTGTTTTGTACCACCTTTTTAAACAACTTTATGTTGCTCTCTAATTTGGTTGGTGAGGAAACCTCTCAAGATTCTATAAGGTCTCACTTCAACCCACCAAGAACCATCTAGAACATGAAATACAAAAATCAACTCTAAGCATCTAAATTGAGGCAGACATGATATTTGATTTGGATTCCCTCGTAATATTGATTATAATGTTATAAAAAAAATCAATGGTGGTGAAATGATAATGCAGTTACTTTGTTTTTACACTCGTCAAAACTGCATCATCATTTTACTACCATTAATCTCTTTCATAGTGTTACAACATTACGAGAAAATCCAAATCCAATACTTTGTAACATCATGCGCACTGGTGAAGCTGATCATAACTTTTCTACTAGTTTCAACTTGGCAAATATGTTACTGTTTGTTTTCCATCTGTAAGGTGCTGAAGATGTTCATATCCACATCGAAGCAATCGAAACCAAAATCATGGATGCCAAAGTCTTGACAATCTAATAGCCAGGTGCTATTTTCATCCCATGATGGCATGGCCATATTATCAGCATTTTGTGCAGCAGCTGCAGGAAATTCCCATGAAGCATCAACAAGAGGTGGCTCATCATTAAGTAAGCAGCTCAGCATTAATGGATCATTGTCACTGATCATAGTATCAAGCAAATTGGATTCATCAGTCGAACAATTGTCAGTGAAAGAACATGAGTTTTCCTCTGAGCTTGAGGTTCCATTAGCTTCTGGTAATTGCAGTTGATGTTTTTCAGATTCTGCAGGCATCTTATCGTCATTTGTTGATGGTTCATCAGATGATGCCATAGGTTCCTTATTGAGGGGTTCATGTGTAACAGGATCAATTCCCATCTTAAGGAGTTTTTTCTTGATGTGTGTATTCCAACAATTCTTGATCTCATTGTCTGTTCTTCCTGGCAATCTTGCTGCAATCTTAGACCACCTAATAGAGAAAAAAGTAATATTTAGTCACTACTCAAAAAATACGAGTCTTGTTATATATCAATCTGGTAATACTTCACATTTTTTTATATAATACGAGCTCTTACTATATAAAGAGAGATTTGACATTTAATACATAAATTCTTACCGTAAAAAAAAGGGATAAAATATTAACTCAAGTGACATAAAAGAAAAAATAGGCAAAGAAGAGTGTATACAATAAGTTTCCTTGCTTTAAAAAAATATATATATATATACTCCTTGCATCCTATAATTGGTCTCTCACTATTGTTCCAAATTATTAAATTAGGCATGCAATGTCTCTCACTTTATCGACCATTATGTGCTAATTAAACAAATGAGAATGATAAGCTAGTAATCAATGGTGCCAAATTTTGAAAATTCAAATTTAAAAGCATAATTTGAAAAATCAGTACACATGTGGATCTTTACATGTGATATTAAGGCTCCATTTGTTTGCCGTAAAATATTTTTCCGGAAAATATTTTCCGAATTTTACTGTGTTTGGTAACACTGAAAAATTGGTCAACCGTAAAATGTTTTTCTGTCAAAAATTGCGGCTGCTTTTTCTTAATTTTACGGTGTTTGGTAACACCGGAAAATTGGTCAACTGTAAAATATTTTCCGGTCAACAATTACGGCTAGTACAAAATTATGTAAAATGTTTTCATGTCCTTTGGGAGAAGAAAACATTTTACAAAACTTACGACACATCCAAACACTAGAAAATATTTTTCAGTATTCTATTTTCCAGTAAAATATTTTCCTCCAATAAGTTATTTTACGGCAAACAAACAGAGCCCTGTAAAATATTTTATTTTCTAGAAAAACACTTTTCACGGAAAATATTTTACACAAACAAATTATTTTACGATAAACAAACGGAGCCTAAAAAATGAAAAGTGTAACATTGAGAATACGATAGATAGTACGAAAAAATTAGTTAAAAATTGAGTAGTCATTTTACTAAGTACTGTATATGAGTGATCAAAACCATCTACGGGCCAATGTGAAAAAAATTGCTCAGAAATGGAAAAAAAAAAAAAAAAATCTGACTTCTAATTTCATCGCCTTTTCCACTATACGTCTAAACACCATTATTGTGCCCAAGACAGAAGGAACATGAAAGAGCTTATTTCACGTGGTTTGTTCACTATCACATGAAACATATGCAACTAGGGGCGGAACAAAAAAATTTTATTAGTGGAAGTTAAAATAAATAATTTTTTAATTATATGATTTCATTTTTTCTTTCAATGGGATTTAGTTAATTTTTTTAACTAAAAATATATAAATATTTTAATTTTTTTTCCTAAAAAATACATAAAATTTTTAACATTATTCTAAGTCAGTGGGAATTGCAGCCCCCATTTGTCCTAGTGTGGTTCCGCCATTGTCTGTAATAAAGTTTAATGCAAACAAACTACATAAAGATTTAATATAATCTTAATTAGAATGAGTTATTCGTCATAAAAATAAAATAAAAAAGGTATAAAGATGCAACTCTTAAAAGGCAAAGCCACTAATCATTTGTTAGTTTTCATACTACACTAAGCATATTAATAGTGTTTGTATAATATATATATATATAATACCTATTGCCAAGACGAGCGTGAAGATCAATAACCAACTGTTCCTCGGCTTCACTAAGAAGGCCTCGTTTGAGGTCAGGGCGAAGGTAATTAGTCCAACGAAGCCTACAGCTCTTGCCGCAGCGCCTTAATCCGGCAAGCTTAGGAACAGCGCGCCAACAACATTGTCCATTTGTAAGAATAAAAGTGATAAGCTTGTTGTCTTCCTCAGCTGTCCATGGCCCTTTCTTGACGCCAAGCTTGTCACAGCAAGGTTGTCTACCCATCACTAGCAACACCAATATATATCACCAATATAAACACTGTGTGTGTTAATTAAAACAAGTCTTAAAGTACTCTCCCTACCCACCTATATATACCACCAACTTTGTCCCTGTAAAGGTCTCGTACGCCTTTCTAGCTCCGGGTCCGCCTAAGAATTGTTTACACATATATATAGTGAAATAGGGTGTGAAATTTATGAGGTCCCCACCATGGGTTTGTGAAAATAACTTGTGAACAACAACAATCTTGTTCTGGTGTTATTGAGTCCACAAGGTGGTGAAAGTGAATGATGTGTGACCCCCATGGGACAAAAAAAAAAAACTACATCATATCTAAGCATCCATGCCAAAACTTTCTCCCAATTTCATACACAATTAATATTCCCACTCTCCGTGATTGCAATCTTACTCAACCATTCCATCACCTATTTCGTCATCACCACGTTTACGTATTCGTATCAAATGTTGGTATATATAATCATGCACTACAATAGTACTGATCCATGGAGCTTTTTCTTCTCTAGTAAAATTAGAAGCCATTAATGATCACCTGAAAATTTCTGAGACTGAGCTAATTATTATAAGTTGTTTAAGAGTATTAATTAAAATGGAACAACTAATCAGGTTACCTATGGAATTCTTTTTCTTTTTTTTTTCACTCATTATACGTACAATTTTTCCATTAATTTACAATATCGTACTGTTTTAAAGGCCAAACCTCAGCAAGCCTTTGTTTTCTACCTGCTTATCTTCATTTCCGGTCGCGCCAGGTGGTTTAGTGTGAAGAATGTGACCCAAGAAGTTAGTTTATGGGTGAAGCGTTTGGAGAGTAAGCGGAAGACTTGTTTAAATCTCGAATTCTAATTAACTAAGAAATTAATTTTGTGACGCCAATCCTAACATGAACCTAATTGCCTGCTACAGGTGAGTCATGAACCTAAAATGTTACTTCATTAGTGGTAATACACTAATTTTTTTTTTTTTTTTTTGAGTGAGGCCTAATTTTATTTTTTATAAATAAAAAAATACACATTTTTTGAAATCTTAGTGATAAATACACATATTTTGTAAAAATCAGTGGGGTTGCATGCAGTCCTCATTAACTTTTATATAAATCCGCCTTTGGTCTATGGGGTTTGGCACCCATAGTATAAGCTCAAAATGCTTTTAGAGAAGTTCCCTTTATTATAAATAAATAAAAAATAATAATAAATAAATAAAAACCATTTTGTGTGGCAATATTTATGATAGAGCATCAAGAACCATATATATAGCTGTACTAGTATGTAATTAACTTGCAATATAGTGAAAAAGTATGATATTTCACCCTTCTTTTCCAATCGTGTAGGGATGCTTCACTAGCTAGACACTCAAAAGCAAGCGGAAGAGGCGCCATAAATTCCTACATCTAATCCAAGACTTACACGGTCAGCGTATTCGAAAAAGAAAGACTATGCATGTATTTAATGTATAAAACGGAAAAAATGCCGAGGATCCCTAATTAAACCAAATCAATTTTGCTTTTATATACAGTAGAACCTCTTTAAATTAATAGCGTTGAGTCAACTAAATTCTATTAATTTAGCGAGATATTAATTTATCGATAAATTAATAACTATTAATTTATAGAGATATTTTTAATTTTTTTGGCTTTATAGTAAATATATTATGATTATGATGTCTTTTTTTGAAAAGTGACTTGTATTTTTTTTTATCCAATTTAAAAAGATAAGTAATGAGAATAGAATATAAAATTTAATTTAGTAGGATTAGAACAAAGTTTCTGTAATCTCGTATTCAAGTTCTTGTAGGATTTTAATCTTGTATCTTAATCCTTGTAGGATTATTTCAATTTTTTTTTCTTTAAATAATTAAATATGAGATTCAACTAGATTTAACGTTGAACAAAAGACAAGCAACTTTTGATTTATATTTTAAGACTAATCTCATAGTCAATTTATTATGTACTTTTTAGTTAATTATTAATTTATGAAATATTTGGGTCAATAAAATACAAAAAAATCTTTTTAAATGTATTATCTTATAATTTTATCGAATTTATCAACTTTTTACACTGGTTCCAAGTCGGGACCAGACATTTTTATTAATTAAAAGAGATTATTAATTTATCGAGTATTAATTTAAAGAGATTCTACTGTATATTAATATATTATTGCCTCCTTAATTAACACACAGTACTTGTCAGTCCACACTGACATCACGATACTTAAATCACAAATTCATAAATTCATAAATATAGAGATGGATTAAAAAAAAAATTCTCTGTAAAAACTATAAAAGATATATAAATTTTTAACATTACGAAAATATTTTTTTTCAACGAGAAATAACTAATTATTCCGACTATGTATCCTTGCATGTCTAAAATGGTATAAAGTGTATCCGGTGCCCTTGCATATGTATCTGTAAATATTGTCTAAAATGGATTACTATCTTTGACACGCAAAGTTTCCGTCAATGTTGTTAATTCAGGATCTTAATCATAGAGCTTCTTGAAAATTAGTACGTGTCTTGCAGTGGAGATTTCTTTTCTCAATTTAATTCTCTTAGTTATAATTATTGATGTACAAAGTATCATCTAAGACCACAAGGTTAAGGCAGGTAATAGTCCAAATGCTTGGTCTTTGAGTTTAAGGTGGTAGTGAAGGTACCGATCTTTCGTAATTAGCGGTTAGGTTTTTTTTTTTGAAAAATCTAACACTGATTTGAAAATCATACAAATAATATTTTATTTTCATTATAAATTAATTAATTTTTTATACTAAAAATATACATAAAATACGTGAGTATTCTATAGTGTCCGTGTGCTGCAACAACCCCCCTCCCCCTAGGGCCTATACTGAATCCGGCCCGGACCATCTTTGAGCTAAGAATTCTATTGTCCTCAAGTAAGAAATAAGGGCAAATTGGAAAAATAGTCCCTATTGTTTATAAGTTTTGGACAAATAGTCCTTATTGTTTTAGAAGTCATTCGGTTAGTCCCCATTGTTTATAAAAGTCTCACAAATAGTCCTCATTGTTTGTAAAAATCTCACAAATAGTCCTCATTGTTTGTAAAAGTCTCACAAATAGTCCCTATTATTTTAAAAGTCACTCAATTAGTCCATATTATTTGTAAAAGTCTCTTCATTAGTCCCCAATGTTTGCAAATGCATTTGCAAACATTGGGGACTAATGAAGAGACTTTTACAAACAATGAGGACTAAAGAGAGACTTTTGCAAACAATGATGACTAATAGAGAGACTTTTACAAATAATAGGGACTAATTGAATGACTTGTGAAACAATAGGGACTAACTATGTGATTTTTAAAATAATAAGGACTATTTATCAAAAATTTATAAACAATAGGGACTATTTGTAAGATTTGCCCTAAGAATAACCTTAGATCTTGCTAATCAAAACGAAATAATAGAATCTGGAAACTACTAGTACTGAACTAATTGTCAAAACATATTCTTTCAAGTTATTGCTATTCCCTTAATCCACTTCTTACCATTAATCAAGACGAAATTACTTCTCACAACTCAACAAGGCAATATAACCCGCCAGATGTTCAACTTGCAAGACTTCATGATTTTAGGGCAACCAGATGTACCAGAATGAATTGAGACATGATCAGATCATGACTTGCGAGACACCAAACTTAATTAGAAATAATCTTACTTGTGCACGTACTATAATTTGATACCTTTTTTTTTTTTTTTTGGGTCAAAATTTGATACCTATTTTCTTGTACATTGTACATGAATCTTGCAAATACTTTCCCCATAAGGAAAGTTAACTCATGCATTATTTTATTTGTGTTTTAATGTGTATCCTGGTGCTGCATACAAGCTTGTTTGAGATTTTCCAACAAGCAGTTGAGTCCATGATCAACCACGTATGAATTATCAGTCTTTTAACAATTACTAATATAATTCAAGATCTAGCCACGTTTGAGCAAATAGAAAAACATTAGATATATCATCGATCAAAGTAGATGTTTCACCTAACAGTATATGCATCTTTTTTAACATTTAATTACAAGCAATGCTATGGACCTGAAACACCTCGTTTGTTGAGGAAGTTAAGGAAGCAATTGCTTGCAACATTGAAGCTGTCGGGTTTAAGTTCAGCACAGCAGTTGTGATTTTATGATCAGCTCCTCAACAACCACGAACGTCCAAATTATCTTGTTCGCATTTCACCGTTCCTTCAGCCTTGGAATTCCTAGCTCTTCTCATGTGGTTTATACATCTCTTACTGTGATATGCACACATAATTAGAATGTGTAATTCTTAAAAAGTAAGACGAATAAGTTGGCAACTATAAACTCTATTAGTTTTATGGTGGAGCTAGCTAGCGTTTAGAATGTGGGTGGAAAATATAGTTACATCTAGGTTCGAATCAGTCAAGAAACTATGCTCCTCAAGATTAAATTTGTGCCTAATTAATGTAGACCATACCCTCTTTCAGGATGAGGTCATGCATGTGTTCTGAGATTTAAATTCTAGTGTAAGCACAGTGTATTTCTTAGGGGTGTTCGTCGTCATAAACAAGATATATGAATAGAGTTGGCAACGTCTAACATATATAAAGTCACAGATCATGGACCGCTATAGGATGTACTCATTACCCCTAATTGATTGTGAGATTATCTATTGAAATAAGCTTAAGTTGGGAAGATGAGCACTTATAAGACTGAAATTCTTGTTATATATGCTAAATATAGCCAAGGAACAACTTAAAAGGAAAATGAATGGGCTATTCGTGTATGTTTTTTTGTAAAAAATGAGTATTTCCATATTCGTAAGAATGAGATTACCGAGAGAATGAGATTTACAAATTCATTCCCTTATACCAAGCGTCATTCCATTTTCACATATTAATCCCCATCTAAAAGAATGAATATGACAATTATTGAACAGTTTTCATTAATAATATCGCCAGCCCTTCGCTCTACCAGCTAATGTAACATTTTACGCATTAAACGCTTGTTATTAACTTAATTGGTAATCAAAAGAAATGACTCATTGTCCACTCTTAGTGACTAAGGGAACCAAATAATTTTGTCTTAAGCACCATCAAGTACCTCTAAAAGCGACTTCCCAGCTAATAAATCAAAGGTATATATATAAATGTCGGCATAACCTATTTTTCTACAAATCTTGGATATTAATTAATCCATTGCTATATATAACTAAAGAAAAATTAGCGACGTTAGACACTTAATGATGTCATTTCCACGCAATGTAATCGTCATTAAATCATAAATCTTGAAAAGTTGAGACAAAAATGAACTTTAGACTTATGATCAGGGTGTATGAGTTTCAATGGAATTAATCCAACTAGTTATTATCTCTTGCCATCTCTATTCTTTAAATATGCAAATACCTTTTGCATATCCTATCATAATCTTCTACTTTTTTTCTCTTGTGCAAACATGCCATGGTAGGCCCACAATAAGACCTTGTGTTCATTGGTGTAAATTTGAGATAAGAGTCGCGTTAGGAGATGAAAAGGTAGTGGAATAATGTACCTCGATCGTAATCAATGGTTCAATGAAGAGACATGAGAAGATAGAAAATGTTGGTAGATTAGATGTAAGTATGGATATTGTCGTTTTTGTCCGAGAAGACACTGAAAAGTGAAAGGTTGGTGAAGAGATGAAACAATGTCTAAAATATGGCTTAAATACATTCTGATACGGAGAGTAAATTAACTAGTAAACATACATTATAACAAGATTCAAGAGATTAATATTCATGATATAAAGCGGAGAAAATTCTAGTACGGATGTCACGGTACATTCATGAAAGTAGAACTTACTACTCAATAAATACCATTTTTCATTAAATGTTAAAAGTTTTCATTTCCTGTTATATGAGAGTCTTACCATATATAACAATAAAACCCACTACTCGATAGGTATTATTCTCCACTAAATGTGCCAAGTAAAATCCACTATTGTTTAAAGATTTTCAACCCACTATCATATGAAAATCTTACCGTACATAACAAATCTATAACGGAGCTTATTATACAAAATCAAATGGATAGAGCTCGCTACACAAAAAACAAACTCATTTTGGTAAAAAAAATTAGTGACCCTACCACCAAGCCTTTAGTCTATTGGTATATTTCTCGATGTAATTGCGAAAAATTATTAGATCAATTCTTGTAAGTAACATCATTATACGATTTAAACCTCCTTTAAACAATAATAAATAAATAAATAAATAAAGACTAGTGACCCTCTCATTTAGTTGCCAGACGAGCATAATTATTGAGTACGACATAAACTAGCAAATGAAGTACGTTCAGAAATTTATGTTTCTTGCTTTAAGAAGCTAACGACTTCATACTTCGTTTTATGAATTAACAAAGTACATATGAATTTGTCTCGAACTATAATTAAATTCTTTCAAACTCTTAATTCTAACCCTCACATACAGATATAACAATCATAAACTTTTTTACTTTGGGCCAGCAAATTTACTCATCATTTTTGCAATTATAGGAGCCACTTTGGGATTTGATTGATGCTTCGCTAGATTTGCAGGGTTCTTCATCACTGCACAACCATCAAACATCATACCAATAAGATAAAAAGAGAGAAAAAGTTAGGCAAGATCAGAAAAAGAAATGAATGGAAAATTTTGGAAAAACATAAGAATTATAGCAGATAAACATATGTTAAATCCGTCAAGAAGTCAACAACAACTAATAGCTAATAACCTCTAGATTTGAGATACTCGTCCCCAGCTACAAGAACAAAACTTTAATTTCATAAAACTAATATCTAATTATCACAAATGAAAATGGATATCAACCCACTTATAACTTCACAAATAAATGATCAAGACACAATATGACTATAGACTTTAAATATAATTACATAAGTTGACTCAAATTCTAATATAGTTTTCACATGTAATTGCATTTTCACAAATTAACAAGATAATTCCACACTACTCCAAGGTCATTCCACCACCGACATTACTGCCAAAGCAACTTAATAATCAAACAATAGCAACCCTTAGAACAGACAAACAGGGAATATAAGCAGATAACATTTACCATCTTGTAAAGCAGCCATGACTTCTGGATCCTTGAATGCTGCCATTAGTTCAGGATCCTGCTCCAGTCAAAATAGAGCACAAGAATGTCAATAATGTCTAAATCAAAACATGGAAAATGGAGAAAGCAAGTTTGACAAAGGAAATAGACCAATATTATCATGCTTACGTTCAATATTTTGCTGTAATCGATGTTGCCAGGCATCCCTCCAGGCATGCCCCCAGGGAACCCTCCAGGCATGCCCCCAGGGAAACCTTCAGGCATGCCCCCAGGGAACCCTCCAGGCATGCCCCCAGGGAAACCTTCAGGCATGCCCCCAGCAAACCCTCCAGGCATGCCACCAGGAAACCCCCCCGGCATCCCACCTGGCATTCCACCAGGGAATCCACCTGGCATCCCACCTGGGAATCCACCTGGCATGCCTCCAGGGAATCCACCTGGCATGCCTCCAGGTCGTCTACTTGATGATGACTGCTCCTCCTTCTTAGCCTTCTCATATGCAGCCTAGGACAGATTGCACCACAGAAGATCAGCCACATAAATACAGAATAATTCACTAAATCTGCAAAGAAATAAAGCTTACCTGTGCTTCAGCCCGACGACGTTGTCTCTCACGCTCAATTCTTTTGTCTTCTCTTTCTTTGCGTAGTCGATCATACTTCCTACGGTGTTCCTCAATCTTGTGTGCATTAGGCTCAACCTGCATTGGGAAGTCAAAGCTAATCAAGATGAGTCCAAGCAAAAACAAGAGCACACCACAGCAAGTTTTGGGGGCCACATATAGCACCACCTACACTATAGAGACACCATTATGAACAAAGGAGGTAGGCTGCAAAACTATAACTAAGTATAAAAACGGCCAGATATATGATAAGATGATACCACAGCTAACCTTCTTAAGGACAGCACTGATTTCCTCATCATAGTCCAGCTTTGAAGCCAAGTGGAGATCTTTAGCAGCATCTTCCCATTGGCCAAGCATGGCTCTTGCTATGCCACGAGATTTGTACCCTTTGGCTGAATCAGGATTGATCTGCAAGAGCATCATGGCATATGTGAGATTTTTTGAAGACAATGATTATAGTGTGAATTTGATTTCAAGTCTAAACCAAATCAACAAGAAACAAAAGAATTAAAGAAAATAATATGAAAATAATTGGATATTTTATCATAGAGATATAAGCTTGGTGCATTAAAGTTCAGGGTAATAAAATACATGCCGGAAATGCAGTCCCACACAAAAGGACCACAATTTACTTGCCTGATCTTTAGATATTACAATAGAATTCCTCCTTAGAGAATGCAATCAAATAACTAGGTAACAAACATGATTGTCAACATTCAATATACAATTGCATGGAAATCTTCATTCTGTCCAAGTACACTCGCCCATCATTCAAAGGGAGGTCTGAGCCCATACACATATACAGATGTAGCCAGCGAGACTCGAACTCACAACCTCTTGTAAACACTACGAGTGTCATACTGTTAGATCAAAGGGTCTTTAGCATTATTCAGTTGACCTTGGCTCTTAAAGAAAGTGACATTTTATGCACATCAAGGTTCTATATAGGCGCTACAGTAGGTGTGCCTATCTTCAAGTACATATATCAAAATGCAAACAAATGATTTATGTTCACTGGCAAAGAATGGGAAAACAAGGATCACCTCTAGAGCCGCATTGGCATCCCGAATAGCAGCGTTGGGTTTTTTCATTTTAATGTACACGCCAGCTGCAAGACAATAAAACCATCACAAGTTACAGATCAAACAGGAAGTAGAAACCACCTTATACCACCAAATCTGGTATGGGTTAGAGACATTATGAAGAAGATTAGACTTACCTCTACTGGCATACATTATTGCTGATGTAGGGTTGAGCATAATTGCCTTTGTGAGATGCTCAATTGCTTCTTCAAGCTTACCTGATTATTAAAAAGCTATTACACCATGTACATGGAAACTTTAAACAAACTAGTATTCGGAGATACAGATATATTCAAGTGAAACAGATATTACCTTCAGAAATTGCTTCCATTGCTTGACTTTTTGCCTCTTGAGAAGCATCACGATTTTCTTCAGTAAGCTCTACAGAAGGATCTCCCATCTACAAAATTCCAAGCAATCAATACATTATACTGCGAGAAAACATCAGAACTATAAATCATGCTCAATGAAGCAACACAATGGGATTTAATAAGACCTGCTGTGGTGGATCATTGTCAGGGTCAACGACTTCACTCTCGTCAAGCTCAATATCTGATTCGAAGATCTCAGGCTCCTCTTCTTCCTCAACATTATGAGCCTTGCCACCAATATCCTCCATCTCATCATCGCTTTCATCCACCACTTGAGACTTCTGCAAACAAATTCCTGACCAAAATTAATGCTTTTCCACATAAATCAACACAAACAAAAAGGCCAAACTTTTTCTTGTTTTCTCATCAACCCTCTTTTCCATTTGTAATAATTTGAAAGCTGCATATTACAAATATGAAATGATAGATCTTGATACTATCATCTCTCTATTTCAACCAACAACTTAAAAGTTATCACAACTGAAAGTATTAAAACATCAATTGAAAAATGGATCAAAACATTAAGAAGGTTCACTAAAAATTACCGCTTTGTGTTCTCCAGGTTCGAATGCAGATTGAGGTAGCTTCCCACCCAGACTGTAACAAAACCAACACAACAACACAATACCAGTTTATAACCAACCAAATTTAAATAAATCCAAACAAAGCCCCTCAACGAGGCCAAATGACCCTTTGTTTTACCGGAGCCATACTTAGAGCCTCTGGTACTGTAACACTTCTTGCAATTTAATGTGGCTCATTTCTGGCGCGGAAAAAAGAGTTCTTTTGACACATTCTTATAATCCAGATTATTAAATAAGGATTTGGATCCTCTTCAATTAGAAAGTAATTGGAATCTCCTCAATTATGCTTTTAGAAAAGTGATACATCACATTTGTACCACTTCAATGATTCAAGAAAAGCATATATCCCACCCAGGTAATACCAAGGATTAAATTTGCACACCTTCGTAAGTTCTTACCAGGGAATAAAACATCATGTATGAAATGACTTAAAAAGTTTCAACCTTTGACATCAAATTTTTAGAAATTAATTAACTTAAGCATGGTTATGAAGATGTAGCACAAGTTGGATGTTTTATTTTAAGTGGATTTGATGTGCCACTCTCCAGAAAAGAAATTAAACCCCTAATTACAGAGGATCTAAATCAATTAAAAATTATCTGACAAGCCACTTAACATGACAACAATCTTACACTAACACATAAATATACAATGAGCATCAGCAAATATTAATACAAAGCCATTGACTTTTTTTTCTTTCTTTTTTTTTGCGAAAAAACAGACCTTTCGATGTATTCACAGAAGAATCGGAGATTAGGATCGGAGAGAATAGAGGGGTCGGACTGACACTGCTCGATGAATTCCTTCAGTTGGTTTATCTTCGACGCGTCCATCGTCGTTTTATTGATGCTTCGATTTGTACTTTTGTTACCTATTATTTTTCAACTATGTTGAACTTGTGTTGGTTCGTGTGTTGGGGTGTTATGCTGTACTGGAGCTGACTAGGTGCTTCTAGTAGCTTCCATTTTGGATAAGCATCTTAATTAGAGTCTAGAGTCGTTTACCTTTTCTTTTCGTTTTCTTCTCTTTTTCTTTTCCTCTTTTTCTCTTTGATTTCGAGAGCATTGTTTTCCCATATTTTTTATTTTTTACAATGTGACAAATCTTTTATTATTAAGTGTGATCGGATTTTTAGACCTAAAGATAAAATTAAAATTTTCTCTATTAATTTTATACATACAAGAATTCATTGAATTATCTCAATCTAATATCTAATTTTTTTTGTTATATCACTATTGATATTAAGTTTTTGCTTGTTATATTTTTTTCTACCTCTATTTCTTATGGTGGCTAAAGAAAGCTCTTGTAATGGTATTTTCTCGTTAGATGTTGGTATGATAAGCATATAAAATAGTGAGTAAACTAAAATAGGCGTTATTTAATATTGGACCTAAAGTTGGTTAAGGGACTGGTACAGAAATGACAGATGGATCTTGTTATTGAACATCAAAGAATGATGTCCAAAAATACAAGCTTTCGTTAATATCAAACGAGGACCAAAAGGATATGCTCAAACTGATTAGGCCCAAAGATTAAGCCTAAACTACACGAGCCCAAAAAAATTAATAATCATGGCTTGAAGCACCATCTTGTACACAAAATCAAGAACAAAAAAGGTGAAAATCGCATATAAGCCTTATCCAAATAAAGCCCAATGTTATCAACACAAAACTCACATGCCTGCTTTGAAGTTCAAACATTTGATATTTATATTATTAGCTTTGGAACGTTAATACAACGAGAAAACAAAACTACACAAAACTCACGTCTGTTTCAAACATGTGACGTTTATACTATTAACTTTGGAATGTTTAACTAATACAACGAGAAAATAAAACTGCGAACTGTACAACCGAACTCTAGCAGAAAGTTGTAGGTCAACAAGCCATTGTCAAGTCTTTTTTTTTTTTTTTTTGAATGTGAGAAAGGTTTATAAACTAATATTACATCACTTAGAATGTTAACTTTAATAATTGATCTCGAGACCTCTCACACTTAAACCGAGAATCATACCACTCGCTGTCAAGTCAATATTAGTGCAAAACTGAAAAGATGTCCCAAATACTAGAACTTACTGCAATGACCATCTACTTGAATACAATGTTTGGATTGCACGAGGGAAGGAAAAAAAAAAGGAAAGGAGTTCCTTCGTGGAAAAAACTGATAAGAGAAAGGAAACAAATTGATTTTAGATTATTTGTTTTAATTGGAGAAGGAAAAGAAAGGGAAAGATAATATTAAATGGAAACTTACTCAAATATCTTTTCATATTCATTGTTTAGTCAGTGATACAATTAAAATTATGTAAAATTACTATAGACAATTAAAACGTTTCACTTATTAATCTTTTATTTCCTTATCTAAAATTCTAAATTAAAAGGATTACAAAAAAATATACTCTCATTAAAGTATTTCATTCATTCTATAATCTTTTCCCCTTCAAAAAGTTAATCAAACAGAGGGAAAAATTCCCTAACCCTTTCCTTTCTTATAAAACATACCAAACACCATTGGAAAAGTCATGAGAGAGGGGAAGGGGGAGGGGAGAATTATTTATCAAAGAGCAAGGGGAAAAAATTATTTATGAGCAATAAAGAGAGAGAGAGACAAAAAAAAACAGAAAAAGAAGAAGAAGAAGAAGAAGAAGAAGAAAGAAAAAAAATATGAGATCGATGAAAAAGCCATGGTATCAAAGAACCGAGTAATATTAAATATATCTGATATCTAAAAGCAGTCAAGGAAAGATTCTATATGGTTGACAAGAAATACCATTTTAGCATACATAAGACAATAATATGATTTTAACATAAATATATGAAGAAGAAGAGCAAATACAACCCAACTAAGATACACAATCAAACAATGAAGCCTACGGGGTCGAGTTTGCTTGTATTTATTCGAATGACAAACTATAGAATCTCAAAATTAAATCAACGATCACTGAAATGGCTCCATCACCATCTCAAAATGTCGAATTAAATATCTAAGAAAGCATCATGGAAGCCAAAATCAAAAGCACACTTGACATTCCAGTCCATGAAATCTTGCCCACGCCATTGCCATCACCTCCACCAGGTACCGCTGTACAATTTTACCAACATCACAACAGTTAGGTAACTGATAATCAGCTTTTCTTTTTTTGTTTTTCGGTTAATAAGATGTTGTGACCAACGTGTCCAGTGAAAAAAGAGTTGAGTTGGTTTCGTTAATAAGACACGGTGACTTGTACAATAATGGACCGGCAAATGATAAGCAGCTCTAGTAACAAGAAATAGACAATTATTTTGTAAGAGTTGGAAAACAATGACATTTTCCAGGTAGGTATTGACACAAGTGGTCCTTCATCACATCACTTCAAAAGTGATGTACAAGTGGTCCTGAATGCTATTATTTTATCTGTTGATAGTGTCCCTTAAGCTATTAAAACTATTGTTGATGACATCAAGTTAATTGAAGATGAAATCGACCAGGTTAGATTTTAATTTGTTAAAAAAACAGTAAATCGTACAGTTGATTGGGTTGCCAAACATTCCCTGTCGGACAAGTTAACTATTGATTGAATAGTTGTTATTCCTCCCACTCTTGTTGATATTTTTGTTAATGACAATGTACGTACATGTGTAAAATAATATCTTGTATTTTTAAGTTTTATTTTAATGAAATTCTTATTCTCCGTAAAAAAAAAAGTGTAGGTATTGACACAATTCTTTAGTTTAGATGTTTTAACAAATTAAGTTAGTAAAATTATAACAAAAGCCAAACTAGATTTAGTTACCTGGAGGAGGTGGCACGGATGAGGGACCTGGTGCCGTGGGTGAGGGACCTGGTGCTGCGAACAGAATAAAATAAATAAACAACTAATATAAAGAAATTAAATAAGAAAGAGTTTAACTATAACTACTGTGTGATGTAAATATCTTGCCCATCCACCAAACCTACCCAACAGTCAAAATAAATAATTTTTTTTTAAATAGAGAAAATAATTCTCGCAAAAATTCCTAATTAATATTCCTGAAACACGGGATGAAACAAGAATAGTGTAAGTATAAAAATCAAGCCGAAATTCAGTCCAAGGGATAAGCCGGAAATTTCTTCAAAATTGTTCACTCATAACACGATGGAAGTGTTTGATTAAGTTTATTGAAGCTAAAAAATGCCACCAGCAAATCTTAAAAGCTAATTGACCTGAATCCTATTAGTTTCCAAGAACCACCCATTAGCCATATATTATCATTTCAGAGTTTAAGCAAAAGAAATTGAAAAACAAATTTTAGGAAAAGCAAATGAGATTATAGTCTTTTTCAATTTTTTCATTTTGGTTTCATAAGAGTAACACTATAAAGTACCATGAATTACTAATTAGAATTGAAGCCTATATGGTCATATAGGAAGTAGCTAATTTCAGTCGTACAAATAATCTTCCGTAAAAATGTAAATTCCATATTATAAATTTTAAAATAAATTTGATCCTTCTTGAGTTTTACGTATATAAAAGTTGTATGTCTCAATCTAAATAATAGAAGTAAAAGGAAATCGAGAGAAAAGAGGTAGCAAGTGATTATACCATTGCAGGCACTGAGATCAGCATTGATATTACAGTACCGAGGAAGCATAAGGACCTGAGTAACATTAATTCCAATAGAAGGCAAAAGGTTAGGGTCGTTGTAGAGGCTACATAGGCATGGAAGTTCATTGGTTATGGTTTCTCTTATTGGATCACAGCAAGAGGCAGGTGGGTTGGTAGAATTCAAGTAGTTAAGACATGGGGTGAGTTTTGAAGCACACGATGGTATTGATTGCGCCTCTGCCATGGCCATCATCGTTGCCACCAGCGCCACCAACATCAAAGCAGACATCTTGGAGGAAATCATCGTTGGTTTCTTTTCCTAGGATGGATAATGGATTGATTGGTTGTTCTTCTGCCGTACAGAGAAAAAACCAGCCAAGAGTTTGTACTTTTTGCTTTGCAGATAAGTGAATTTATATGTGGTCTTAGGCGAAGTTTACTACGTAACTACCCCGCGGCTGTAGTAGGAAAGTGGAATTTTTTCTTTTTTCTCTATCTCCGGCTTTATCCTTAAAATTCGAACCCTTCTCACAGACAAATCAGGGCAATTAATCCACCAGCTAAGCTACCTTAAAATCATAGGATAAATTAACTGTAAGAGTGTTGCTATATGTGTATTACCTTATCTTTATTGTTAATTTATCATCTTTTATGTGATTTTTAGTTGATATGCTAGAAAGAAATTAGAAAAAAAAAACAAAAAAAATCATTATTTTTATATACTAACTAAACATCCACAAATGAGATAATAAAAATCGGGTAGTATCTAACATTTGTTTAATTGTAAATATAAAATTCTAATTGGAAGTACTTAGGTAGCAATTGGTACATTGAAATAGATTTGGACAATAATGAAATGGGCAAAGGAATAAAATGAAACTGCAAATGTAATGAATTTGAAAATGAGAATGACATACTTGGTATCCTTTAGGAATAAATAGTAGTAATAAGAATAATTTGTATAATGTGATATAATTGTCATTTTATTATTATAATATTAAAAATAAGAATAAACATGAATATAACTGTAAACAACATAAATAATAATAATAATAATAATAATAATAACAACAACAATAATAATAATAAATACAAACTAAATAAAAATAATAATAACAATACTAATAACTACAATAACAATTATTATTATCATTATTACTATTATTATTATATTTATATTGTTATTATTATGATTTTAATCGTTATTATTATTGTTATTTTAATTTTTATAATTATTATTGTTATTATTATTTTTACTTTTCTTGTTATTTTTATTATAATAATAATTATTATTACTATATTTTTAATTACTATTATTATTATTTTTTATTTATTTATTTTTGTTATTGCTATTATTATTATTATTATTATTGTAAAATAAAATATATATAAAAGTTATATTTTATGGGATATGTTAGTTATTTGAGAAATAAATTATTTCAAACATATGGGAATGGACTAATCCCATGTATTTGTTTTGAAATGACTAATCTCATGTACGTGGAATTCTCAACTTCATTTCAATGTACGAATCAATACCTTAAGTAATTAGGTTATGTAGTAGTGGCAGTAGTATTTAACCATTATTTATGCTAGTGTTTTTTGTTTATTTGATTTGCTCCCAATATTTTGCAGATAATTTTACAAAAACTAGGTCAAACGATTATTCTTTGATCAACTATAGATGATTCTCTAAGTAATAAATGTAGTGAAAGTCCTTTTCCGTTATTCAACTAATTGCTTACCTTTTCAAACCAAAATAAAAAAAATAAAAAATTTGGTTGTTAACTTAAAAAATGAACAGCTGATTTTTTAATCCTTCATTGTTTGACCAAAGGGGTTTTGATAGTGATGTACAAAGCTAAGAAATATGTAGTATGCAACAAATTAGAATTGACCGAATTTTTTAAAGATATTTGTGTATTAATACGAAGTCTTTCTCTTTCATTGAAATATACCCCAAAAGATGACATCTGCATTTACTAAGGTGGACGGATATGATTTAAATTACATTTATATTTCAGAATCACAAGATAAGTGTACATTTTCTTGGAGAAAGTCTATGATTTATGTCTTTTCTGAACATATTAGTTGTTTCCAACGAAGCAAGATTGGAAAATATGATGTTTGCAAAAGGTAAACAAGAAAAGAAAATAGCAGAAAAACACGTAGAATCACAAAAATATTGCAAAGATTTTAGCAAATTTAATTTATCTGGGTATTTTTTTATTTATTTTTGTATAAACTTAGATTATGACCTCATTTGTGGTATTACAAAATTAAAATTAATTATTGATAAAACAAATTTGATTAAAACACAGGGGATTATTCAGTTACTTTTATAAAATACATGGGGTAGTCAGTTATGTTTTAAAATACAAAAGGTATTATGAATTTTTAACAAAACACAAGAAGTGTTATCGTTAACTCTTTTTTGATGTGTGGCTCGGAGTCATCAAAATGCATGTGAGTGCTATTTAATGCATCTGATCACTCGTCAAATCATAATAAAATCTAAGAGTTTGAAAAAATAATCAAATAACAATTTGTTGTAATTAGAAATTTTTAATTAAATTACAACTTTAATCTTTATTTTATATATATATATATTTAAAAAAAAAAAATCATCAGTCAATGGAGGCACGGCTGGTCATTCAAAGCAAACGACCAACTACTTAACTTTCTAGAGTCTCAACACAAATATCTAATTGGCTTTTGATGTCAAAAAAAGAAGAATACAGAGGGAGTCAACAAAAATGTTCACATGGGTCGTTAATAGAATTAACGCGTCATTAAACTTGCCCTTGAGAATGTGTACGATGACAACTCATAATGATTAAAAATTTTAAATTTAAATTAATGTTCATTTAGTCATTGATTAATTTAGATCACCATATTGCATATTGTTACATCATGAACTTTGTAGTATTTGTGTAGATCCAATATACTTTCGTCTAAAATAAATTCCTTATCATTTAAAAAAATAAAAATACATCGGGGAATTTAATTATTCAGACCAACTTATTTAAGAGATTACTATACATGTCTTTGTGCCATACATAAAATAATTGTGTTTTTATTTACTTTAGCAACAATTTCATTACACATTTGTTCATTTTCTGAATCACCACTAGATGAATATTATTTTTATAACAAGCATGACCTCCATTATTGAAAACGACATATAATTGCTAATGACAGGGAGGATAGGCCATTAGTTTTGCTTAAAATATGTTAAGACAGCTTCCTTCTTCTTTCTTCTTTCTTTCTGTTATAGTCAATTCTTTTGACAATTTCTTTTCGCAATTTAAGATAAAACAACGTCGATAGCATTCGATTCATCAAATACCAAACTTTGCTAATAAATTAGGAAAAGTATTAAAACAGAAATGTTAAATATTTATCGCTTTCGCATCACCATTCTACAACTAATGTATCACAATAGAATATGTTTAGTTGGTTATATGTCAATAAAACATATATATAACGAATGATACACGAGTGATGAAATAATAATAATAATAATATATAACAATCCTCATTTTAAAGAAAAACAACTCAAAGAACACCAGGCAATGCAAAGCTATTAGAAATCGAGCGATTTGAAACCAGCTGGAAAAGATCAAGAGTCGCAATCAGACTTTTCAATCTGAAAATTCAACAATTTTTGTCGTTGTTTATTTGGAAGTAAGGAATGTTCAATGCGGAAACATATGAAAAGACTGTGTGAACATGTGGACTTTGAAAATATCAATATGTAGGTTGCGGATTGATGCTGAATTCTTCACAGAAAAGGGACGTGAGAACTAAAAGTATTTCCACAAGTTTTGTTTTTCTTCATTAAAAGCACGGGTTTTGCCTAAAATTTTCTATTTTACTTATTTTATTTAGGGTAAATAGCACCACAACCCCCTGTGTTTTAGTAATAATGCACATGACCCCCTATAGTTTAAAAAGTGCACCGGAACCCCCTATGATTTTCAAACCGTGCACACGCACCCCCTCCCTAATTTTTCGTCAACAAATTTAACTGAATTGTATAAAAAGACTAAAATGCCCTTCAATTTTTTATTTTTTATTTCTCTTTTTCTTTTCTTTTTTGTTTACACACACACACACACACAGAGATGCACACACACACACACACACACACACACACACACACACACACACACACACACACATACACACACAGACACACAGACACAGACACACATACACAGACACACACACACACACATATATATATACACACGCACACGCATATATATATATAATATACACACGCACTCACACACATATATGTTTTTATAAAGATTTGCAGGTGTGTGTGTGTGCGCGTGTGTGTGTGCGTCTGTGCGTCTGTGTGTGTGTGTGCGCGTCTGTGTGTGTGTGTGTGTATGTGTGTCTGTGTGTGTGTGTGTGTGTGTATGTGTGTCTGTGTGGGTGTGATGGTGGGGTGGGGATGGTGAGGGTGGGGGGGGGCGCGGTGGTTTGAGGAAGATGGGTTTGTTTTTTTTTTTTTGTTTTTTTTTTTGGTGAAAATTGCATTGGGAGAAAAAAAAAAAAAAAAAAAATATATATGTAAGGGCATTTTTGTCCACTTAAGTAATAATTTAAGCTTAAAAATATGAAAAATCGCATCAAATGCGCGTGTAACACACTCTCCGTTAAAAGTAACGGTTTTTTTAACGGAGGGGTCTGTGGTGCTACACTTTTGAAACCACAGGGGGGTCCGGTGCACTTTTTAAACCACATGGGGGTCATGTGCATTTTTGCTAAAGCACAGGGGATTGTGGTGCTATTTACCCTTTTATTTATGAAAAAATAGTCGAATAACGACATACGCATTCCTCTTGTATAAATATTATGTAAAAATTTATAACCTTCGACTTGCAAAAAAAATAAATACAAATTGCGGAATTTTTTTAGAAGAAATAGATCTCCCCACCCGTTTAGAAACATCATTGCATAAACAATGCAAACACGAAAGGGCTTTCATAGTTGGGCCAAAATTGGGCTTATCTTAATTAACTAGAACCCATAATAGTTGGGCTTAAGCCTATCCTACAACAAACTGGAATCCATGTCATCATCCTTAAATAGTAAAAATGGGATGTGAAAGGCCAACAGCATTTGTGGGGTGCGCATTTCAAAGGGATAAAACAAACATTAACGACCAGACACTGCTGAACGCTCAGGCTCAGCAACGGCCACTCATGGCCTCAGGTTTCACTCTAAGCCTCGGCTGCAACACCTCCTTCACTTCCTTGTACAAAACGAAGCTTACAAAACGAAACAACTTCGCTACTAAAATTCGCTGCATAGGATGGGTACGTATGTACATATATGTTACATAATCTTTGTAAGATGTTTGAGCTATATATATTACATGTATGATATATATATATATATATATATGTTATTAAATTTAAAGAATGGAAACTGATGAGTTTGAGGATGATATTGTGACGGAAGGACCCAGAAGGCGTGTTGGGGCCACCTCAAGCAGGGCATATATCAAGACTTGAGTTTAGAAGAAAACTTGAGAAAGATTCAGAGGCTAGAGAAGCATTTGAGCGCCAAGTACGTGAAGAGAAAGAGAGGCGTCGTGCTCTTCGAGAGGTAATTTAATTATGAGCATTTGAATTTTCATGCTCCGTGCTCAGAATTTCCAACTTGCAATTGAATTTAGACTTGTGGCTCAAATTTTTCAGTTATTACTTAAATTTATAATACCAATTTATAAAGTGTCACAACAACGTGCGACACCAGATAATTAAGCGAATAAGCATTCGTCGATTGTATTTGTTTATGTTACATATAGTTACATGCACACTTAAATGTAGGGTGATCACATATGTTTTGTACATGTGATTATATATTTATTTTTATTCTTTGGGTTCTTTCTTTTTTTTTTGATTTTTTCCCTTGATGATGGTAGTCTCGGGTAATACCGGATACGGTGGCGGAGTTGGTGGAGTATTTTCTTGATACGGAGGCTCGAGAACTCGAATATGAGATTGCAAGATTGAGGCCTCGGTTAGTTCCTTAATTAATCTCATATTACATGCATGTCATGCTTTTTATAAACGCATTGTACTCGTGGTGTATATAATTGCTATGGTGAGCTCAGGGAGTCACGAGAACAATTGAGTCTTAGTACACACATAAACCAACATTTGATTGTTGAGCGGCCTCATGTATATTATCTGTTCTCCTATTTGATTTGGAATTACAATTGACAAACTCATTGTTCTTTTAGTTCACGTGGAAAATCCTAACAATAGTTAAGGATCGTCGTTGATTTCTTGAATTGCGGTATTATATGGTTGTCCAAGATCATTTTGTTGATGTTTTCCCACTGTAAAGTAAGTTTACCTGCCAAAGAAGTTTAAATATGAGGATCAACATACATACCAAAAGTTGGTTGAATTGTTTGGACAAACATGCTAAGAGATAGTTAACTTCTGTGATAAACGGTTAATTTAGAATTTATTAGTTTTCATGTCCTGGATTTTAGACGAATGGTGTTTTCACTACCTACTCAATTTGCTGCTGAAATCGTCTAAGAGTAAGCTACTTTGCAGATTAAATGAGGAATTTTTCTCACACCTGAAACTTGAGCTGGGAAATCTGAGGTTTGCTGTGTCGAGAACTCAGGTTTGTTATACAATGCAGTAGAATTTGATACCGTTTTATGAACAAGAAGAAAAAAAAAATTGGTTATTTTCTTTGTAGGATATGGAAGACAGATTGGTAGAGCTGGAGGCACTGGAAAAAGCTCTGCAGGAAGGAACAGGTTCAACAATATCACTAATTAGTTGTGCTAAAGGATTTATGTTGTCACTTCCCGTTTACTTATTTCCAACATATGTGTCCAATTGTTCTTCTGCAGAAGCCTATGACAAAATGCAAGAGGAACTTATAACAGCAAAGATGAACTTAATGAAAATTTTGGCATCGAAGGATGTAAAGGCCACTGTATGTACTGCTTTTCTCACTTAGACCTCCTCATGAGCGAACTAGTAGTAATAATTTTGAATTTCGTATCACCCAACTGAGGTAACTCTGCTGTTATGCAGCTATTAGAGCTGGTTGGACAAAATGAGTTGAACAGATCCTTATTAATTCTTCTGGATGAAAACATCGCAAATGCACATCAAAGTAACCAGGTAATGAAACTGAGAAGGAAGTTCTTTTTTATCTCACAGACAGAAGTTCACTTGCAGTATTTAAGCACATATATTGCATCAACAAGTTATTAGATCAACTGATCTAATTTGAAAACTCAGTGCATTCTGAATTAATTGAAAGGACAATAATCTTGCGTGGAACTAAAGCCCCTATAGGCTTTATATACAGAGAGAATGTTTGGATATTCAGTTGTTTCAAGGATGTAATTTTCATTTATGTCTCTTTCCAAATCACCTGGTACAGAAGTTGGGCATCATTTGCATCTCGTTCTAATCACCCGGCACAGAAGTTGTGTAGGATTATTCCATTTAGCTCCTTGAAGTTAATTAGATCGGTACAGCTTTTTACTCAAGTCAGTCACAAGTTTTCTTACATGGGCGGTTGTTAAGTAGGATTGGGTACTAATTTGAGCTTAAAAACAACCTCTGTTCTTTGATAACAGTGGCAAGCAGCCTAAAAGGTTCAAACCCACTACCTCAATTTTCCATGTAGTGATCATCCGACTTGTGTCTTCTAGAAGTTACTTCTCCCCTTCCTCCCACACAGACAAAATTATCTGTTTGCAATGTTAAGTTATTTTTAAAAAATGTCAATATCAGCTAAATTATTATTTAAATATCGAAAATGAAAACACAATCAATTTAGTCTTTACGCATCACGGTGTATTGAAAATTTTATTGCATATGTACGTGGTCATTCATTCATTGGCTAAATCGATGATTTGTACACGAGACTCTGCAGTTTACAAATTTATGCAACAAACTGTTTTGGAGGTTTTACTAATTCTGTTACTTGTTTGAGATGCATAACTGTGTGGCATGCAAAGAGAGACAAAAATTTTAAAGGGCCCTATTTTTAAGCTTCTCAAACTCTTTACTTGAAGAAGGAGAATTATATTTGTTTTACTAGGACTCCTACTCTGCATCAACTCGATGCACATCATTTATGTAGTGAATGGTCCCCTCCTCACAAGCCTTCCAGAAGTACTCAAGGAATAATCTGTTTCAAAATAATGAAATTCCTAGTTTCTATATTCTTACAGTCAAAATCACTGGTCAGTGGTCATTTGATTTGCTGGTTTCCCGAAAAACTATTAACCTGGACTGCTATCAAACTGCTGGTGCAGAAAGAAGCAGCAAACTACATGGAAAAGATTCGCGGGGCTATGCTGAAGTACATAACAGTATAGTAACCAGTAGTAAACAACGACTGCTGGTTTAATTCTGTGTATGTGATGGTCATCTGTTGAGATTATCGAGCCGACTGCGTCATGCTTTCTCAGATAAGTTTTGGTTGGTATGTTTATCTAGTAAATTTACTACCAAGCAGAGATATGTTGTTACATAGGAAGGCAAAATTCAATATGTTACTCACAGCACTACACCTTGTCATTCCAACTTAAGATTTAAGCTGCTGTTACCATTTGCTGTAGGAGTAGTTTTCTTTTGCTTTGAACTCATTTCTGATGCTTATTATGCCCTGAAGCAATGAAACGAAAATGTTGAAACTTGTGAAGAAAGTAGAAAGTACGAGAGAAATTGACTTGTAATTGCAGACTTAGATCATCGCACTTTATGATTGCTTTTCCCTCACTAAATTATCATCACAGAAGCATTTTAATCTTGCACTAATTTGCGATACATTTATATACAAGTGATTTGGTAACATATTTACAATCAGGAAAGTTACGCGACTGATTCTGGAAAGTTGCTTTTCTTGATTTTTTTCTTTCTTGCCGTAGTTAACGTTAGAAGTATTAGATGTTATCTCAATGCACTTGTCTTAGAAACAATACTTCCAAACTGATTTACAACAACTACAACGATTATGTCTGAAAGTGCAAGCGATAGTGTGTAGCAGTACATCTCTACTAAGTTGGTAAGTTTGTTTTACTCTTCCATTTGTAATCTGCGTCTTCATTTTGAATTGAGGTGTCAAAACTTGTTACCAATACAAAGATGAGATAAAGCAATATGTGCTGATAGTGTCTTGCTAAAACATGATATATTCTTTGAATGATTTTGATTGATCTATATAATTTGTAGCGATCC
Organism: Ehretia macrophylla; assembly: GCA_037974665.1. Taxonomy (NCBI): domain Eukaryota; kingdom Viridiplantae; phylum Streptophyta; class Magnoliopsida; order Boraginales; family Ehretiaceae; genus Ehretia; species Ehretia macrophylla. The sequence continues at coordinate 6,755,143 of CM075764.1, read as the reverse complement.
AGGATGTATTTCAGTCTCTGATGAGTAAATTTAAGCCAACACAGTCTGACCTCAAAGCAACTTAGGGAACACAATCAAATCAAACTAACGGTAATATCATGATATTTCAAATTTATATAAAGAATACGACATGTTTAGACTGACAATAAGTTATTTGAAGTCACTCTCTTTTTATCCAGACTTCCAATCACAAATGCCAAGAATAAAACCCGTTATAGAGGCAGAGTGAACTTTTAAAAAAAAACACACACACAATTGCTATAGAAATGGATTTGCCATTATGGTCATTTATACTTGCAACACAGTATAATATGTCAAAACATACAATAATTTTTGGGTATGCATATTTTAGTTCATATAGAAAGCTTCTATTTGATTAACAAGCAATTCCTTCTTGGAGTTTTTGTGACAACAAATCTGGCTTCCTTCCCTCGGCACTCTTAAGAAGCATTAGTAGACACCCATGCATTTAATGGAATGGCCGGATAGCACCTTGTTACAACTAAAAATTCTGAGTTCAAATAACGGCTTCAACCTCTACCTTACCAAAAAAAAGAGAAATTAGCAGAGAACTGATACTATTAATGTCATCATTTTCATGGCTTTCCAAACCTCTGAAGTGAACCACAAGAGAAGGCAAAGCAGCAGCTTGGGTCGAGTGCAATGGTCGATCTTCTCAGTTCATCTTCACTATCTCCAATTCTCCTCCTTCCTTCATAACATTCTTGAGTGAAACAGAACTCGTTACAAAAGGGATCATTGTATGAATCCGGTCTTGATTAGAGTAAACTTTGGCATTGATTTTCTTCTCTTTCAGATTATAAGAAAACGGACCTTTTTCATGACGAACATTCACCAAAATCTCTCCATCTCTCCATATTGCAATGGGATCATATATACCAGCTGAACCTGACATGCAACTTCCTGTGTCAATTATAATTTATTTAGTCCATGACTCCACAACTCCATATTTTTTCATGGACCATATAACAAGATCAGAATATGAATATTCAGGGTGGTAAAGGCGTGAGAATACACACAGACAATTTCTGAAAACCCCCAAAATGTTATAAATATTCTTGTGATCTACATTATGATCAATTGGAGTTGGAATGGAACGTATTTTTTCTTCTTCGATGTCAAATGAGTATATAAGATCGGGATTCTCAAAGCCCTTCGTGTCTGTATTAATTTCTAACCGCACTGGAACATGTATTAACCAATGAAGTGCTCCATTAAGATGAATTTTGCAAAATCCTCCATATGGGTATGGAAGTGGTGCATCCCCTACATTTCTCCAAGTATGATCAACCCCCAATATGAAAACCGAAGCTTTAGATTTCAAGTGATCACTCTTTGAAATAATCCTCAAGACCTTATATTGGCCAGTCGTAGGGTGATAGCCAAATACAAACCCTTTGTTGGGTATCGGCGCAGCGGAATGGTCGGGGACAAGCAGTATCACGCAGCTAAAATATGAATGAGAACAGAGAAAGTAGAGACACAAGATTTACGTGGAAAACCCTCAAATGAATCGAGGGAAAAACCACGGGCAAATAATGGAGGATTTCATTATGATGTGGAGTATTTTACAATAACCTTCTCTCTAATATAAGGAGAGAACAATATCACTCTCTCAAATAATAGGAGAAACTAACTCTCACTCATAAATATAGAACAACAAAAGAGGAAGAAAAATACTCAAGAGAAAGCTTATGTTTTCTCTCTAACTTGGGATGTTTTGGTGATGCTCAAATGGTGAAGAATGAGCCTCTATTTATAGGCTCATCTTGCACCAAAAGTCTTCCCACATGTAGTGTGAAATCAACCCAAAATTGTGTGTGCCTAACTTTGCAACCAAAGATTTTTCTTCATTTCCCATTGCTTTTTGTCTTCTTTTGACTTGCACCAAAATTTTATTGCTCACATTCTCCCACTTAAAATTTTGGTGACACTTCAAATCTCTCCATACTTGCCAATTCCATGTTGCTTATGTCTTTGCTAGGCCAAAGGAGGATCTACTCCAAACAAACTTGTCAACGTTGATTGGCTTTGTCATGACATCTGCTAGGTTCTCATTGGTGTGAATCTTCTGCATATCCACACTCCTTTCCTCCACTACTTCTCGAACAAAGTGATATTGAATACCTATGTGTTTCATCCTGGAATGAAATGCTGGATTCCTTGCAATGTGCAAGGCACTCTGACTGTCACAAAATAAGGGAATTTTCTCTTGTTTGTGCCCGAGCTCTTCCATTAACCGTTTAATCCAAATTGCTTCTTTACAAGCTTGTGTAGCTGCCATGTATTCAGCCTCTGTTGTAGATAGGGTCACAACAGTCTGTAATTTAGATATTCAGCTTACCACGCCCCCTGCAACTGTAAACACATAGCCTGTAGTGGACTTCCGTTTATCGGTATCACCTACAACATCAGAATCAACAAAACCCTTGACAGTAAATTCTGATCCTTCAAAACATAATGCAACATTCGAGGTCCCTTTGATGTATCTTAGGATCCTCTTAACAATATTTCAATGCTCTCTACCAGGATTCGCTATGAACCGATTGACCGCACCAACTGCTTGAGCAATATCTGGTCTCGTACATATCATAGCAAACATGAGACTTCCCACTGCTAATGCATACGGTACTCGAGACATTTTTATCCTCTCCGCTTTAGTGCTAGGGCACATACTTGAGGATAATTTGTAATTGATAGGAAGCGGGGTCGAGATTTCCTTACAATCTTGCATATTGAAGTGTCGCAAGATTTTCTTCAAGTAATTCTTCTGGGAAATCCATACCTTCCTGCCTTTTCTGTCTAGGTGAATTTGCATCCCTAAAATCTTGTTTGCTAGTCCCAAATCCTTCATATCAAACTCCCCAGCCAACTGTGCCTTCAGTTCTTGGACCCGATCTTTACTGGGACCTACTACCAGCATGTCGTCCACATACAATAGCAAAATGATAAAATCATCATCGCCAAACCTCTTGTAGTACGTACAATGGTCTGAATTGAGTCTGTTGTACCCGAGGTTAATCACGAAGGAATCAAATCTCTTGTACCAACACCTTGGTGCCTGCTTTAAACCGTACAGAGATTTGGTCAACCTGCAAACCAAGTTTTCTTTTTCTTTCTCAACAAAACTTTCTGGTTGAAGCATGTAAATCTCTTCTTCAAGCTCTCCATGAAGAAAAGTCGTCTTTACATCTAATTGTTCTAGATGTAAGTCTAACACAACACACATGGCCAAGACTACTCTGATAGTTGTAAGTCTTACCACAGGATAAAATATCTCGTTGAAGTCAATTCCTTCTTTCTGAGCATATCATTTTACCACCAGTCTTGTACGATATCACTCCACTTGGTCATTACCATCTCGCTTGATCTTGTAGACCCATTTGTTACCAATGGCTTTCCGTCCAGGTGGTAGTGGAACAAGCTCCCACGTCTTGTTTTTATGTGGTGCTTCAATTTCTTCCTGCATTACTGTCATCCATAGGGCAACATCGGGGCTTTTTATAGCCTCGTGAAAGGTAGATGGCTCTCCATTCTCCGTTAGAAGACAGTATGCAGCATTGCTCGCCATGACAAAATCTGAATGCCAAGTTGGTCTTGTTGTCTGACGCAATGAACATCGGACTTCTATAACCTCAGCATCATCTGGTTCTTGTTCCTCGTGCTCCGGTGCAGCTTCAGAAGAAGCATCTCCTTGTTCTGACTTATCTTTAATTTGTATTGTAGTAGTCTCCTTTGAAGTGTTGCTGTCGTCTTCACTGTGTAGTTTATCTTCTGCAAATATCACATCTCTGCTGATGACAACCTTGTGGGCAGTGGAATCCCACAGGCGATACCCCTTAACACCATCAGCATTTCCCAAAAATACACATTTCTTGGATTTTGGATCCAGCTTTGTTCTTTCTTGGGAACCATACATTACATATGCCGGACACCCAAATATGTGCAAGGTAGAATAATCTGCGAATTTTCCGGTCCACATTTCCATTGGTGTCTTCAACCCAATTGCAGTTGACGGTGACCGGTTTATCACGTAACAGGCAGTTCTAGCTGCTTCTGCCCAAAATGATTTGGCTAGACCTGCAGTTTCCAACATAGCTCTCATTCTTTCAAGAAGAGTTCTATTTATCCGCTCTGCTACACCATTTTGCTGAGGTGTATGTGCAACAGTAAATTGCCTCTGAATACCCTCTTGCTTGCAAAATGCCAAGAAGCTCCCGTCAGTGTATTCTCCTCTATTGTCTGTCCTTAAACACTTGATCCTTTTCCCGGATTCAAGTTCCACTAGCGCTTTGAAAGTTTTGAATATTGGAAACACATCTGACTTGTTCTTGATTGGATACACCCACAGTCTCCTAGAGTAATCATCAATAAATGATACAAAGTATTTGGCTCCTCCTAGGGACAAAACCGGTGATTCACAAATGTCTAAATGGATCAAGTCTAGAATGTGTTTGTTTCTGGCAGTAGATCTCCCAAATTTCAATCTATGTTGCTTACTGGTAACACAGTGCTCACAAAAAGGTAGGTTTACCGTCTTGAGCCCGGGTAGGAGATTACGTTCAGCAAGAATCTTCAAGCCTCGTTCTGTCATGTGGCCCAATCTGCGATACCACATTATAGTTGATTCTTCTTGACCGGTTGATGCAACTGATACATCTGCCTCCTGCAACGTATCTCCCAAAAGCATGTATAGATTTACCCCGATCTTTTCTGCCTTGATCACCACAAGCGCTTCTTTGACAACCTTTATGATCCCATCCTCGATATGGGTCTTGCAGCCAAGGTTATCCAATTATCCAATGGACAATAGGTTCTTCTTTAAGCCCTTCACGTGTCGTACCCCTTGAATGGTGCGAATGGTACCATCATACATTTTAATTTTGACGATACCGATGCCAGCAATCTCCAAGGCATGATCATTACCCATGTACACAGATCCTCCAGAGACAAGTTCATAGGTGTGGAACCATTCTCTACGAGAGGTCATATGTCATGTTGCTCCTGAATCCATTATCCAAGCATCAGTGAGCTCCTTTCTGCCTTTTGATACAGTTGCTGCTTCGCTGTATAAAATATCTCCATCATCTGGTGCAGTCACCACACATCCCTGAGAATTTGTCACATCGGGATTCTTTTTGTTGTTCCAACAATCCTTCTTGAAGTGCCCTTTCTTGCCACAGTTGTAGCATTTGAAATTTTTTCTACTCCTTGATTTTGATCTACCATGGTTGTTGCTCCCACTAGAGTCACGTTCCGTTGATCTACCTCTCACCATTGATAATGCTTCTGCTTGTTGTGAACTTTCGATTCTGTCTTCCTTACTTTTGCGCCTAGATTCCTCTTCCAGAACAGCAGCTGCAACATCATCAAAAATAACAAAATCTGAAAGAACATTGTTAGTGTAACTAATGATGAGTTGATCATACGAATCAGGTATACTTTGAAGTAGAATTTCTGCACGTTCAAGCTCCGCTATTTTATGCCCAATTGCAGTCAATTGAGAGAATAGTGTATTTAAGGTATTGATGTGATCCGTCACTGATGTGGACTCACTCATCCGAAGGGTGTAGAGTCTTCTCTTCAAGAAAATCTTGTTGTGAAGTGACTTGACCTCATACAGTTTGGTCAGCGCATCCCAAATTTCTTTTGCTGACTTCTTTTCCTCAACGCTTGACAATACCGAATCTGCCAATGCCAGGTGCAGATTAGCCATAGCGTTGTCATCCATCTCTTTCCACTTGTCGTCCGTCACCTCTGCTGGTCTGTCTCCAATTGCTGCCAAGCAATTCTCCTTTCTCAAGATTGCCTTCATCTTCAATTTCCATAGGGAAAATTTTCTCCCGTTGAACTTCTCGATTTCAAATTTTGCCGCCATAGTATTAACGACGATCTGCTTCGTAACTTGAACCGGCTCCCACTATTTCACTGTGAATAGTACTATTTACGTGAATAGTACCGTATACGTGAATAACACCAAAACCGTATACGAAAATAGTTTCGATACTGCATAGGTGAATAGTACTATACCGTATGTATGAATAGTAATTGTAAATAGTAACCCCGTATGTATACCAGTGACCCGTAACCGGTGGCTCTGATACCACTGTTGGGTATCGGCGCAGCAGAACGGTCGGGGACAAGCAGTATCACGCAGCTAAAATATGAATTAGAACAGAGAAAGTAAAGACACAAGATTTACGTGGAAAACCTTCAAATGAATCGAGGGAAAAATCACGGGCAAATAATGGAGGATTTCACTATGATGTGGAGTATTTTACAATAACCTTCTCTCTAATATAAAGAGAGAATAATATCACTCTCTCAAATAATAGAAGAAACTAACTCTCACTCATAAATATAGAACAACAAAAGAAGAAGAAAAATACTCAAGAGAAAGCTTATGTTTTCTCTCTAACTTGGGATGTTTTGGTGATGCTCAAATGGTGAAGAATGAGTCTCTATTTATAGGCTCATCTTGCACCAAAAGTCTTCCCACATGTAGTGTGAAATCAACCCAAAATTGTGTGTGCCTAACTTTGCAACCAAAGATTTTTCTTCATTTCTCATTGCTTTTTGTCTTCTTTTGACTTGCACCAAAATTTTATTGCTCACACCCTTGCCTGCTATCTGAAGCTTCACATATTCTTCTAGTAATGGGTTGCAAATATAAACATGGTGATTCGTGTAAAGGTCTGAGTCAACATGAGATAAACATATGAAGCCATTACAACAACCCAAGAATAATACTTCATGTTTAGGTAATTTAACTGGTGTTTTTAGAAACTTTGTCCTGTCAATTTGAGAGGAATTATAATCCCAATTAAGTTCAAGCAATTGAAAATATCGGCGAAAGTAATAACTTTTACTAGATTGGAAGAGCAGGAGACTAATATATGGCGGTCTTTTGCGATAGACAGTAGCAAAACAAGGGTCTGATAATAGATCATACCATGCTTTACAAACGTAGATACAGTCAGAGACGGAGTTGACTGGTAGCCTCGACAGAATGTATACCATAATGCATGTTGGAAGGTCCAGAATGGAAGAAAGTTTGTGAATCTTTTTGCTGGAGCTTTGCATCTTCGAAATTGCACTCTGATTGATTAACCCTAACTTCAGTTTGAGGAAGCTGATGTTTTCTGTTAATCTTCAAGTATGAGTTTCATGATTTAAATCTTGAATTCCGAGTTTCATTAGGATTGTAACTTCAACTATAGCTAGAAACAGTCCTACAAACACAAAACACAAAAAACTCTAGACTAGCATGCATCTCTTGACTGACCTATATATTATGTATGTATATATACATCTTTATGTGTGCGTCTCTTAACTGGTGGGCCTTAGAAACTGAAGTCACGGAGTATAATTCTGAATTTGACATCGATACAATATCATTTTAAAAGGGTTTCCGAACGAATAAACCGAGGGCTGGGTGCCCATAACACAAAATCTTTCTTTAATCAAGAATTTTTATTGTTAGTCGAATCGCGGTGGATCCATTTTATTCGTGTTTTAATATTAAAAAAAAAACCCTAAAAATGAGGAAGAATCACTAAGACAAGAGTTCAGTAAACAAGAAAGGTTTGACAATTGATGTTATAAGATATACAAAAAGTATATAACCATTTTATGTATTAAAATTAATTCGACTTATATATACTCGGCTCAATTTCTAATTGTAAGCCCATTTGTAAGTAGACTTTAAGTGGGCTTCAATAATACATGTTTTTCAATTTAAATTCATTATTGTATTTCTTTTTTAAATTGTTTGTTTGGGTTTAGGGATCCGTTGGTATTTTATCGTGTATCCAATTTGCTTGGCTAAAAGACTTTAGATGGTGATTGGTATGTGAGAATATATTGCGAATGGAATGATATTTCTAGTTCTATTCCAATTCCTCCGCTTGGTATAAAGGAATGAACTTAAATCTCATCCTCTCGATAATCCTATCTCTCGGACATGGGAATAACCAATTCCCGTGTGCTTTGAAATGAACTTATTACTCAAGTGACAATAATACTCTTTGAAACATGTTACACACTATTCTAATAACATTATTATTAATGTAGTTATTAGTATGATTATAATCATTATTATTAATATAGAAAATAATAATATAAAATTATATAATAATAACAATATAGGAATTATAAAATAAAACAAAAATAAAAAACAACAATATAAATATCAATATATAAGAATAAATAAATAAATAATATATTATAAAAAAATATTATAAGGCTCCGTTTGTTTGCTGTAAAATATTTTACCGGAAAACATTTTCCGGATTTTACGGTGTTTGGTAATAGTGGAAAATTGGTCAACCGTAAAATGTTTTCCAGTCAAAAATTGCGGCTGCTTTTTCTTAATTTTACGGTATTTGGTAACACCGGAAAATTGGTCAACCGTAAAATATTTTCCGGTCAATAATTGCGGCTAGTACAAAATTATGTAAAATGTTTTCATGTCATTTGGGATAAGAAAACATTTTACCGAACTTACGGTACATCCAAACACTAGAAAATATTTTTCAGTATTTTATTTTCCAGTAAAATATTTTACATCAATAAGTTATTTTACGGCAAACAAATAGAGCCATGTAAAATATTTTATTTTCTAGGAAAATACTTTCCACGGAAAACATTTTACACAAGTAAGTTATTTTACAGCAAACAAACGGAGCCTTAATAACTACAAACTTTCTCGTATGGTTAACAACTTAATTAGCATGTTGCAAGTGAATGGTAGAAAAATTAATGATGCTCATGACTCCTTTCCTCTTATTATTATGATCCTTTCCTTTCAATTTTTTTTATTAGCTTTCATATTGAAATGTTCCATATTTTAAATTTGTCTCAATTGTTTAAAATTAGTCAATTTAGCCCATATTACTTTCTAAAAAAATTAAATTCATCCATATTGGTTGTATGTATGGTGCATGTCCATTTCTTGATGAGAAATTGAGAATTTCCCCCAGTTTTTATAAAATTATTCCTGAATATTCCAAAAGCCTCATAGATAGTCTCTAATGTTATTGTAATTATTTTATTGCTTTTTTTTTTTTTCTTTTCCTTTTTCCTCTTTTTCTTTTTCTTTTCTTTTCCCCATTTGTCCTTCCTCTCCCCCTTCCTCACCTCCCATCAATCTCTGACGCACCTAACGCACACAAGCACACACTCGGAACAAACAACACACATGATACAGACAATCCCCACACAGTTCCACTATATCTTTCTCTTTTTTTTCCCTTCTTCATTCTCTTTCACTTACCCAAACACCAACTCAAATACCATAAATGTTTGCGCGTGTGCCACATTTGTGTTATGTATGTGATTGTGTATGCGACTGTGTGGAGGTTGGTGCGTAAGAGACTTATAGATGTTAAGGAAGAGGAGGAAAAAGAAGAAGTGTGAAAAAATGAAAAAGAAGAAAATGGAAAAGAAAACAGGAAAAAAAAAAAGAGAGGACATATGCCACTTTCAAAACATTGGTGACTACCTATGCCATTTAAGGAACATTGGGGACTATAATTCAAAGTCTGGGGAATAAAAGTAAATTTAAACTTTTTCATCCACATTTAATGAAAAAAAAAAACAGAAAAAACCTTTTTGATGACTTCTGTAAAAATATTAAAAACTACCTATATAACTTTTAAACATTTAAAACTGACTTGAAAATCCATATAACTATTGAAGAGTACTACACTAAAGTAATTTTGTAATTTTTCATCCAAATTTAACGGAACGATAATGGAAGGCACCAACTTAACTACTTTATAGGACATTACAAACTTAACAATTTAAGTAAATATTGAAAATTACTATTAAGATTTGCCTTTTCAAAAACATATGGCACGATAATTTGAATCCTAGTTTATATCTTGTACAAGTTTGCAATGGTTCTTACTTATCCTCCACGAGCCACTAGTTTCCCTGTATGGCAACAAGGACAGTTTTATCAGTTTCCATTAAAGCCATGAAAAACCAAAATTTTCTCATTCTAAAATGCAGATTTCATATCAACTATTAATTAGTCTCTGTAGAGCATAGCAAATTATATAATTTCTCGAATGATTGCCACATTGAAAGATACAAAAAGCATAAGCACTACTAATCTTGAACGTATTGGATTCTTTTTGTTGGAGACATCAAATTAATTGAATATACATTATCGGTTTAACCTTTTTAGATCAAGTGATCATTTAAAATAGTATGAAAGCCCAATTACCAAAATAATTCTAGGTTCAAGTTTCACCACTATCAATGTTGGAACGTAAGTGTTGCCACTATAATTCCATTTATCACGTGCAGAGCTCAAATCTTGATTGCACGTGAGAGGACATTAGGAGACATAAGTCTCTTGCTGCTATAAATCCTGTTTAAAACGAGTATAGCTCAACAACCTTAATTGCACGTGGGAGGGTGTTATAGAGATATCAAAGTAATCAAGTTACACTACACTATCTAACAACTTAAACTTTTAAATCAAGTGGTTGTCACTTAAAAGATTTTTCCTTTCTTTGCCTAAAAAATCCTGAGTTTGTTGCTTGCTCAAAAATATAACGCAAGTTGTAACGTTCCTTAATGCTACATATGTGATCTAAACCTGGATTATCAATCCTACTTACCAACACAAAAGAACAAAGCCTAAGCTTCTTGAATAGCTTTACTAAGCACAAAATGTAGGATGAAAACCATACCAAAACGCAAAACACGTATGCAACAAATACATTCACGTACGTGTCTCTATATTTGGCTGCGAGCATCTTGTCATAAATGAACTCAAGCAGGTAACTCCAGCTTCCTGTTGTTCTTCCAGCTGCAAGCATTGCAACAAAAAGCATTAGAGAAAGTTTCACATATAGATCGATTAAGTGTAAATGAAGTGATGGAAATGCTCAAAGTTTTACCTCTGGAAGTAATAATAGAAGAAATCTGCATAAAGCAATGTTTGAACAAGTCCTGATATCCAAGCTGCAAAACCGAAATCAATACATGAATCATATTCATCTTACCACAAAGATGAGACTATATTGCTGACTTCTATGTAAGCGCATACTCAGACATGCATAGGGATATTTACAGATACGTATGCACACACATAATCGCTTTATAGATATAAACACTGATTGATGAGATAAGGAAAGGGCCGGATGGAGAAGGTCATACGAATCCAGTGGACATAGTGTGGCTCGGTGAAGTATCGATAGATCCAGTTCAGAATGTAGAGTGCGCGGTATGCTCTGCAGAGAAAGAAGAATAGTTTTAACCCATAGACCATGGCTTTTCAAAAGTAATTTCATCTATTCATAATACAAAAAGAATAAATAAGCCTAAAAAAATTGGTAGCTCAAAAGTTTTTTTGAATTAGTTATTATTGATATCTTATCCGAGAAACTTAGCTCACCTGGAAATTATGTCCCAGAATCCCCACCCCACCCCCGCACCCCAGGGGGGCCCCTTAACATACTGATAATAACAAGAGAAAAAAGAATGTTTCCCTCAAGGGTTTGCCGGGTCTCCAAGTTTCTGTCTACATTGTTCTTTTATTTTGGCTTTTTCTTTCAGAGAAGCAGCATAAAACAATAACTCATAGAAGTTGGGAAATGTGATAAATAAACCGTCTTTAAACTGTCTCCCGTTGACGATTATTTGGAAACGACTTGTAAAATTGGAGACATACATGTTTTTCTGTCTCTAATTTAGAGACGGATAATGCAACATGTCCGTTTCCAATTTTTTAAATATAATTTTATTTTTAAAAAATTATATTAAAATACAAAATTAAATTAGATTTAAACATTTTAGTAAAAAATATTTTCAATAAAAACATTCGTCACCAATTTGGTGACGGAAAAACTTTTTTCCGTCACCAATTTTGGTGATAGGATAGCTAATCCGTCACCAGATTGGAGACTGATATGCTTTTCCGTCTCTAATTTGGAGACGGATAATGCAGCATGTCCGTCTCCAATTTTTTAAATTTATTTTAATTTTTTAAAAATTATCTTAAAATACAAAATTAAATTAGATTTAAACATTTTAGGAAAAAATATTATTAAAAATATTTTCAATAAAAACATTCGTCACCAAGTCGTCACCAATTTGGTAACGGATAAACTTTGTCCGTCACCCTTTTGGAGACGGAATTGAGACGAAGAACATATATCAGAGACGAATTGGAGACGACAATCATGTTCTGTCTCCAAATCGTCTCCATTGGGAGACGGTTTGGAGACAACATGACTAAATCGTCTTCAAATCGTCTCAAAATTGTCACTATTCATGTATGCAAATTTTCGTCTCATTTTCGTCACTTTTTTAGCGACAAAAAAGAGACAGACCATCGCTAAAAGTAATTTTTCTTGAAGTGATTCTACCTATGCCAAGCTCAAAGATGGGTCTATTGCGGAGATTAACATTAAGTACTTTTGGAAGCCACCTCGGTGCACACACTGTAAAGTTGTTGGTCACACTCTTGCAAATTGTGTTCGGGAACAAGAACAACCTATTAAGCCACCTTCCGAATGGAAAGATATCTCCAAAAACGTTTCTGTTGCAAACTCTAAAAGTCCACAACCGCAAATTGGTTCTCCACCTCAAGTTGCTCATTCTCCACCACAAGTTGGCTCTCTACCACAATTTGGTTCTACACCGAATATGAATGTTACTAACAATAATGCAAGTGTTGTTGGTAATGCCTCATCCTCAAAGGATTCTCAACCACAAGTTGTTCACTCAAAGAATAGGTTTGAAGCCCTCAATTTTTTAAATTCTATTGATGTTGTTGAAGAACAAGGATTGGTGCCTCCCCAAGGATCTTTATCTCAAGATATCCATGCTTTTATGAATACCTCTTCCCACTCCATAGCTACAAATAATCCCTCGCATGCCACAGACTATTTGGGATCTAAGGAGCCATCAGATTCTCGGCCTTCATGATGATTCACATTTGCGGATTTGTTGCTCCCTTTTGGTTGGATTGTTGTCTCCTTCATGATGATTCACTAGTTTTCTTGCATTGATGCTAGCCTAGTTTGGTGTAAGTTGCCGTTGCAGGAGTGGTTTCCTTGTATCTTTTAGGTTTAGCACTTCTATTTTTATGTTTTTCTAGCTCGGGCTTCATGGATATATTCTTTTTTTTTGGCCAAGTTTGCATTTGCTTTCTTTGTTGTATTGGTCATTTCCACCCACCTATGTGCTTTTCTTTTATGAAAAAAAAAACGCTTAATTTGCCAAAAAAAAAAAAAATAGTGTTTAAAGTGATATGTATGATAGTTTGTACTACTTTCATAGAGAATGTGTGGTTCAAAGTATAGCCTACCATACTATTCCAATTTGTTGTAATGAAGTTTCATTAAATAACGGATCAAATCGCAAGATACCTTTATTTATGTCTGTTGTTTTCAGATTTGATGAGGACCGGTAATCTCTCAATTTTAAAAAATCGCTAAGGATTATTGAAACATTCTTAAAATTCTAAAAAGGTGTAATTGAAACAACACAACTTTTGAAGGATCTTTCAAATCCAAGAGTCATAACTTCCCCATATTTTTGGTCCTATTTAAAGTCGTTTTTTTACTGCAGGAAAAAAAACTAACTTTAAACTTTTCAGATCTGACAAAAGAAACCTAACATATTACTCTAGGCTAGTTTTTTCTCAAGTGCAAAGACACAAAATAAACTTCATTGTATCGGTGAAATAATATATTGGGGGTGAAATATTCCTTTGGAAAAGTATCATTTGCTACACGTCTTGAAGTCGGTGAAATATTTTCTTGGTTCTAACACCAGGCCACTCAATCAGTTGATAACCAACTGAAGCAATATAATTGATGTCCTCTAACATGATTCTCACTGATAGATTTTACTTACATGACTCGTGCCCGATTTAGTGTGGGCATTGTCTTTTTCTACGAGATTCATCATCCTTTTTGTGCAAAAAAACAGCATTAGCATGGAGAATTTTTGGCAGAACATATTTCAATGACGAATTCTGCATTTTCCAATTCGAACAAAATTGATAGTTAACACATTCCAAAACACCTATTCTTCTCCAACCAATTTTAGTTTATAATTTGCTAACAAATGCATACAAAATTCACAAGGAAAACAAATGTCCTTGGCTTTCACAACTATGTAAATGATATACGCACTAGCTGTGCTTAAGAATCATTAGCAGACACCCATGCATTTAATGGAATGGCCGGATAGCACCTTGTTACAACTAAAAATTCTGAGTTCAAATAACGGCTTCAACCTCTACCTTACCAAAAAAAAGAAAAGAAAAAAAGAGAAATTAGCAGAGAACTGATACTATTAATGTCATCATTTTCATGGCGTTCCAAACCTCTGAAGTGAACCACAAGAGAAGGCAAAGCAGCAGCTTGGGTCGAGTGCAATGGTCGATCTTCTCAGTTCATCTTCACTACCTCCAATTCTCCTCCTTCCTTCATAACATTCTTGAGTGAAACAGAACTCGTTACAAAAGGGATCATTGTATGAATCCGGTCTTGATTAGAGTAAACTTTGGCATTGATTTTCTTCTCTTTCAGATTATAAGAAGACGGACCCTTTTCATGACGAACAGTCACCAAAATCTCTCCATCTCTCCATATTGCAATGGGATCATATATACCAGCTGAACCTGACATGCAACTTCTTGTGTCAATTATAATATCTTTAGTCCATGACTCCACAACTCAATTTTTTTTCATGGACCATATAACAAGATCAGAATATGAATATTCAGGGTGGTAAAGGCGTGAGAATACACACAGACAATTTCTGAAAACCCCCAAAATGTTATAAATATTCTTGTGATCTACATTATGATCAATTGGAGTTGGAATGGAACGTATTTTTTCTTCTTCGATGTCAAATGAGTATATAAGATCGGGATTCTCAAAGCCCTTCGCGTCTGTATTAATTTCTGACCGCCCTGGAACATGTATTAACCAATGAAGTGCTCCATTAAGATGAATTTTGCAAAATCCTCCATATGGGTATGGAAGTGGTGCATCCCCTACATTTCTCCAAGTATGATCAACCCCCAATGTGAAAACCGAAGCTTTAGATTTCAAGTGATCACCCTTTGAAATAATCCTCAGGACCTTATATTGGCCAGTCGTAGGGTGATAGCCAAATACAAACCCTTTGTTGGGTATCGGCGCAGCGGAATGGTCGGGGACAAGCAGTATCACGCAGCTAAAATATGAATGAGAACAGAGAAAGTAGAGACACAAGATTTACGTGGAAAACCCTCAAATGAATCGAGGGAAAAACCACGGGCAAATAATGGAGGATTTCACTATGATGTGGAGTATTTTACAATAACCTTCTCTCTAATATAAGGAGAGAACAATATCACTCTCTCAAATAATAGGAGAAACTAACTCTCATTCATAAATATAGAACAACAAAAGAGGAAGAAAAATACTCAAGAGAAAGCTTATGTTTTCTCTCTAACTTGGAATGTTTTGGTGATGCTCAAATGGTGAAGAATGAGCCTCTATTTATAGGCTCATCTTGCACCAAAAGTCTTCCCACATGTAGTGTGAAATCAACCCAAAATTGTGTGTGCCTAACTTTGCAACAAAAGATTTTTCTTCATTTCCCATTGCTTTTTGTCTTCTTTTGACTTGCACCAAAATTTTATTGCTCACATTCTCCCACTTAAAATTTTGGTGACACTTCAAATCTCTCCATACTTGCCAATTCCATGTTACTTACGTCTTTGCTAGGCCAAAGGAGGATCTACTCCAAACAAACTTGTCAACGTTTATTGGCTTTGTCATGACATCTGTTAGGTTCTCGTTGGTGTGAATCTTCTGCATATCCACATTCCCTTCCTCCACTACTTCTCGAACAAAGTGATATTGAATACCTATGTGTTTCATCCTGGAATGAAATGCTGGATTCCTTGCAATGTGCAAGGCACTCTGACTGTCACAAAACAAGGGAATTTTCTCTTGTTTGTGCCCGAGCTCCTCCATTAACCGTTTAATCCAGATTGCTTTTTTACAAGCTTGTGTAGCTGCCATGTATTCAGCCTCTGTTGTAGATAGGGCCACAACAGTCTGTAATTTAGATATCCAGCTTACCACGCCCCCTGCAAATGTAAACACATAGCCTGTAGTGGACTTCCGTTTATCGGTATCACCTGCAACATCAGAATCAACAAAACCCTTGACAGTAAATTCTGATCCTTCAAAACATAATGCAACATTCGAGGTCCCTTTGATGTATCTTAGGATCCTCTTAACAACATTCCAATGCTCTCTACCAGGATTCGCCATGAACCGACTGACCGCACCAACTACTTGAGCAATATCTGGTCTCGTACATATCATAGCAAACATGAGACTTCCCACTGCTAATGCATACGGTACTCGAGACATTTCTATCCTCTCCGCTTTAGTGCTAGGGCACATACTTGAGGATAATTTGTAATTGACAGGAAGCGGGGTCGAGATTTCCTTACAATCTTGCATATTGAAGCGCCGCAAGATTTTCTTCAAGTAATTCTTCTGGGAAATCCATACCTTCCTGCCTTTTCTGTCTCGGTGAATTTGCATCCCTATAATATTGTTTGCTGGTCCCAAATCCTTCATATCAAACTCCCCAGCCAACTGTGCCTTCAGTTCTTGGACCCGATCTTTACTGGGACCTGCTACCAGCATGTCGTCAACGTACAACAGCAAAATGATAAAATCATCATCGCCAAATCTCTTGTAGTACGTACAATGGTCTGAATTGAGTCTGTTGTACCCGAGGCTAATCACGAAGGAATCAAATCTCTTGTACCAACACCTTGGTGCCTGCTTTAAACCGTACAGAGATTTGGTCAACCTGCAAACCAAGTTTTCTTTTTCTTTCTCAACAAAACCTTTTGGTTGAAGCATGTAAATCTCTTCTTCAAGCTCTCCATGAAGAAAAGCCGACTTTATATCTAATTGTTCTAGATATAAGTCTAACACAGCACACATGGCCAAGACTACTCTGATAGTTGTAAGTCTTACCACAGGAGAAAATATCTCGTTGAAGTCAATTCCTTCTTTCTGAGTATATCCTTTTACCACCAGTCTTGCACGATATCGCTCCACTTGGTCATTACCATATCGCTTGATCTTGTTGACCCATTTGTTACCAATGGCTTTCCGTCCAGGTGGTAGTGGAACAAGCTCCCACGTCTTGTTTTTATGTGGTGCTTCAATTTCTTCCTGTATTACTGTCATCCATAGGGCAACATCGGGGCTTTTTATAGCCTCGTGAAAGGTAGATGGCTCTCCATCCTCCGTTAGAAGACAGTATGCAGCATTGCTCGCCATGACAAAATCTGAATGCCAAGTTGGTCTTGTTGTCTGACGCAATGAACATCGGACTTCTATAACCTCAGCATCATCTGGTTCTTGTTCCTCGTGCTCCGGTGCAGCTTCAGAAGAAGCATCTCCTTGTTCTGACTTATCTTCAATTTGTATTGTAGTAGTCTCCTTTGAAGTGTTGCTGTCGTCTTCACTCTGTAGTTTATCTTCTGCAAATATCACATCTCTGCTAATGACAACCTTGTTGGCAGTGGAATCCCACAGGCGATACCCCTTAACACCATCAGCATTTCTAAAAAATACACATTTCTTGGATTTTGGATCCAGCTTTAATCTTTCTTGGGAACCATACATCACATATGCCAGACACCCAAATATGTGCAAGGTAGAATAATCTGCGGATTTTCCAGTCCACATTTCCATTGGTGTCTTCAACCCAATTGCAGTTGATGGTGACCAGTTTATCACGTAACAGGCAGTTCTAGCTGCTTCTGCCCAAAATGATTTGGCTAGACCTGCAGTTTCCAACATAGCTCTCATTCTTTCAAGAAGAGTTCTGTTTATCCGCTCTGCTAAACCATTTTGCTGAGGTGTATGTGCAACAATAAATTGCCTCTGAATACCCTATTGCTTGCAAAATGCCAAGAAGCTCCCGTCAGTGTATTCTCCTCCATTGTCCGTCCTTAAACACTTGATCCTTTTCCCGGATTCAAGTTCCACTAGCGCTTTGAAAGTTTTGAATATTAGAAACACATCTGACTTGTTCTTGATTGGATACACCCACAGTCTCCTAGAGTAATCATCAATAAATGATACAAAGTATTTGGCTCCTCCTAGGGACAAAACCGGTGATTCACAAACGTCTAAATGGATCAAGTCTAGAATGTGTTTGCTTCTGGTAGTAGATCTCCCAAATTTCAATCTATGTTGCTTACAGGTAACACAGTGCTCACAAAAAGGTAGGTTTACCGTCTTGAGCCCGGGTAGGAGATTACGTTCAGCAAGAATCTTCAAGCCTCGTTCTGTCATGTGGCCCAATCTGCGATGCCACATTATAGTTGATTCTTCTTGACCGGCTGATGCAACTGATACATCTCCCTCCTGCAACGTATCTCCCAAAAGCATGTATAGATTTACCCCGATCTTTTCTGCCTTGATCACCACAAGCGCTCCTTTGACAACCTTTATGATCCGATCCTCGATATGGGTCTTGCAGCCAAGGTCATCCAATTATCCAATGGACAATAGATTCTTCTTTAAGCCCTTCACGTGTCGTATCCCTTGAATGGTACGAATGGTACCATCATACATTTTAATTTTGACGATACCGATGCCAGCAATCTCCAAGGCATGATCATTACCCATGTACACAGATCCTCCAGAGACAGGTTCATATGTGTGAAACCATTCTCTACGAGAGGTCATATGCCATGTTGCTCCCGAATCCATTATCCAAGCATCAGTGAGCTCCTTTCTGCCTTTTGATACAGTTGCTGCTTCGCTGTATAAAATATCTCCATCATCTGGTGCAGTCACCACACATCCCTGAGAATTTGTCACCTCGGGATTCTTTTTGTTGCTCCAACAATCCTTCTTGAAGTGCCCTTTCTTGCCACAGTTGTAGCATTTGAAATTTTTTCTACTCCTTGATTTTGATCTACCATGGTTGTTGCTCCCACTAGAGTCACGTTCCGTTGATCTACCTCTCACCATTGATAATGCTTCTGCTTGTTGTGAACTTTCGATTCTGTCTTCCTTACTATTGCGCCTAGATTCCTCTTCCAGAACAGCGGCTGCAACATCATCAAAAATAACAAAATCTGAAAGAACATTGTTAGTGTAACTAATGATGAGTTGATCATACGAATCAGGTATACTTTGAAGTAGAATTTCTGCACGTTCAAGCTCCGCTATTTTATGCCCAATTGCAGTCAATTGAGAGAATAGCGTATTTAAGGTATTGATGTGATCCATCACTGATGTGGACTCACTCATCCGAAGGGTGTAGAGTCTTCTCTTCAAGAAAATCTTGTTGTGAAGTGACTTGACCTCATATAGTTTGGTCAGCGCATCCCAAATTTCTTTTCTTGACTTATTTTCCTCAACGCTTGACAATACCGAATCTGCCAATGCCAGGTGCAGATTAGCCATAGCGTTGTCATCCATCTCTTTCCACTTGTCGTCAATCACCTCTGCTGGTTTGTCTCCAATTGCTGCCAAGCAATTCTTCTTTCTCAAGATTGCCTTCATCTTTAATTTCCATAGGGAAAAATTTCTCCCGTTAAACTTCTCGATTTCAAATTTTGCCGCTATAGTATTAACGACGATCTGTTTCGTAACTTGAACCGGCTCCCACTATTTCACTATGAATAGTACTATTTACGTGAATAGTACCGTATACGTGAATAGCACCAAAACCGTATACAAAAATAGTTTCGATACTACATAGGTGAATAGTACTACACCGTATGTGTGAATAGTAACTGTGAATAGTAACCCCGTATGTATATCAATGACCCGTAACCGGTGGCTCTTATACCACTGTTGGGTATCGGCGCAGCGGAATGGTCGGGGACAAGCAGTATCACGCAGCTAAAATATGAATGAGAACAAAGAAAGTAAAGACACAAGATTTACGTGGAAAACCCTCAAATGAATCGAGGGAAAAATCACGGGCAAATAATGGAGGATTTTACTATGATGTGGAGTATTTTACAATAACCTTCTCTCTAATATAAGGAGAGAACAATATCACTCTCTCAAATAATAGGAGAAACTAACTCTCACTCATAAATATAGAACAACAAAAGAAGAAGAAAAATACTCAAGAGAAAGCTTATGTTTTCTCTCTAACTTGGGATGTTTTGGTGATGCTCAAATGGTGAAGAATGAGCCTCTATTTATAGGCTCATCTTGCACCAAAAGTCTTCCCACATGTAGTGTGAAATCAACCCAAAATTGTGTGTGCCTAACTTTGCAA
The DNA here is from genome assembly GCA_037974665.1 of Ehretia macrophylla. NCBI lineage: Eukaryota > Viridiplantae > Streptophyta > Magnoliopsida > Boraginales > Ehretiaceae > Ehretia > Ehretia macrophylla. The sequence goes on along the minus strand of CM075764.1, from coordinate 6,734,815 downwards.
CCAAAGATTCTTCTTCATTTCCCATTGCTTTTTGTCTTCTTTTGACTTGCACCAAAATTTTATTGCTCACACCCTTGCCTGCTATCTGAAGCTTCACATATTCTTCTAGTAATGGGTTGCAAATATAAACATGGTGATTCGTGTAAAGGTCTGAGTCAACATGAGATAAACATATGAAGCCATTACAACAACCCAAGAATAATACTTCATGTTTAGGTAATTTAACTGGTGTTTTTAGAAACTTTGTCCTGTCAATTTGAGAGGAATTATAATCCCAATTAAGTTCAAGCAATTGAAAATATCGGCGAAAGTAATAACTTTTACTAGATTGGAAGAGCAGGAGACTAATATATGGCGGTCTTTTGCGATAGACAGTAGCAAAACAAGGGTCTGATAATAGATCATACCATGCTTTACAAACGTAGATGCAGTCAGAGACGGAGTTGACTGGTAGCCTCGACAGAATGTATACCATAATGCATGTTGGAAGGTCCAGAATGGAAGAAAGTTTGTGAATCTTTTTGCTGGAGCTTTGCATCTTCGAAATTGCACTCTGATTGATTAACCCTAACTTCAGTTTGAGGAAGCTGATGTTTTCTGTTAATCTTCAAGTATGAGTTTCATGATTTAAATCTTGAATTCCGAGTTTCATTAGGATTGTAACTTCAACTATAGCTAGAAACAGTCCTACAAACACAAAACACAAAAAACTCTAGACTAGCATGCATCTCTTGACTGACCTATATATTATGTATGTATATATACATCTTTATGTGTGCGTCTCTTAACTGGTGGGCCTTAGAAACTGAAGTCACGGAGTATAATTCTGAATTTGACATCGATACAATATCATTTTAAAAGGGTTTCCGAACGAATAAACCGAGGGTTGGGTGCCCATAACACAAAATCTTTCTTTAATCAAGAATTTTTATTGTTAGTCGAATCGCGGTGGATCCATTTTATTCGTGTTTTAATATTAAAAAAAACCCTAAAAATGAGGAAGAATCACTAAGACAAGAGTTCGGTAAACCAGAAAGGTTTGACAATTGATGTTATATGATATACAAAAAGTATATAACCATTTTATGTATTAAAATTAATTCGACTTATATATACTCGGCTCAATTTCTAATTATAAGCCCATTTGTAAGTAGACTTTAAGTGGGCTTCAATAATACATGTTTTTCAATTTAAATTCATTATTGTATTTCTTTTTTAAATTGTTTGTTTGGGTTTAGGGATCCGTTGGTATTTTATCGTGTATCCAATTTGCTTGGCTAAAAGACTTTAGATGGTGATTGGTATGTGAGAATATATTGCGAATGGAATGATATTTCTAGTTCTATTCCAATTCCTCCGCTTGGTATAAAGGAATGAACTTAAATCTCATCCTCTCGATAATCCTATCTCTCGGACATGGGAATAGCCAATTCCCGTGTGCTTTGAAATGAACTTATTACTCAAGTGACAATAATACTCTTTGAAACATGTTACACACTATTCTAATAACATTATTATTAATGTAGTTATTATTATGATTATAATCATTATTATTAATATAGAAAATAATAATATAAAATTATATAATAATAACAATATAGGAATTATAAAATAAAACAAAAATCAAAAACAACAATATAAATATCAATAAAATATAAGAATAAATAAATAAATAATATATTATAAAAAAATAATAGTACAAAGTACATATTTATAGTAAAACTTAATAATACTACTAATAATAATAATAAGAACAATAACAATAACAATAAAAGTAACAATAATAAAATAAGATAAATAGTAATAAATAAAAAATAAAAGATAATAATAATAATTATATAATAATAACAATATAAAAATTATAAAATAAAACAAAAATAAACAACAACGGTATAAATATCAATAAAATTTAAGAATAAATAAATAAATAAATTCGATAATAATATATTATAAAAAAATAATAGTATAAAGTACATATTTATAGTGAAACTTAATAATACTACTACTAATAATAATAATAAGAACAATAACAATAACAATAAAAGTAACAATAATAAAATAAGATAAATAGTAATAAATATAGATAAATGATACTAATGATAATAATAATAAAAATACACAGTCTAATAATAATAATAACAATGATAAATAACATATGTAAAGGGACAAAATGAATATATTAATAATATAAGATAAAAATATATGATATAGTATGAGTATAAATAGAAAATAACATATAGTAATAATATTATTAAAAATAGTATTAAATAATGTATATAAAATAGATAATATTATATCATAATAAAAAATAATAAGTAATAAATAAATATAATAATAATGATAATAATATGCCTTATACTAACCATTAGTTTTATTCTGATGCTTATTTTTATTGTTAAGACAATAATATATCTATAGCAACAAAAGGGCATTCTTGTCATTTTATGTAAGTCATTCCAATTACTGTTTTGTTGTACTAGCTACCAAACATAGGATTGGAATCAACATATCTATTCTTGTCTTCAATCCAAGAGCATATCAAGCATGACGTATCCTTCTCCTAGGTTCATTACATTTCTAGGGTTGTTCCATCCTCTAACTTGTTCCATTTTCGTTCAAAATACTCCAGGATACACCAATCGCCAACTTAATCTATCAAGTTTCAAATTTGAACTAGTAAATAAAAATGTAATTGGACTTGTTTTGAATAAGCATATAGTTTCACGGGCCTTTAGCCTATTTCCAAAGTTGTATGTGTGTGTACCATAGTTCGCGAATCGTGAATCAAAATCTCATTTTTTTTGAATCGTGAATCGTATCGAATCGTGAATCGTACCGATTCGGACACAAATTTAAAACTAGGTGATATTTGATATATTACATTTTCATAATAGTTTTTAGTCGAAATTCTTAATTTGAATGGATATAAATATATGTTTTTTGTTAACCATACTTTAATGGTAAATGTCAAAGTCCTGAGTGTTAAAGACAAAATAATAGAAAATAATCAAATAATAATAGTGGCCAATTAAAGTGTTATCACCAATAAAGTCTTTGATTTAATAATGCAAAGTTGTTGTCTTGACTCTTGACCATAGAAAAGCAACAACTGAAAAGGCAAGGCTTTTAAGCATCAGCCACTGATCATCTCAATAAAAACAAACACTAAGCAATGACAATAGTTTCCCAATACTACTTTTTTTTTTTGTTGGTGAAGACCAAGGTCTAAGACCATTAAATGCAAGCCACTCAATAAAGACAAGTAAACAAAGATAAAATGCAAAGTTCCAAAAACAAAAGAAAGAGCAAGATCAGTGAGCACACTGAGCAGTAAAGAAGGAGTTCGACCAAAAAAAAAAAGCAGTAAAAAAATAGCAAGATCAAATGCAAAGTTCCAAAAAGTAAAGAAAGAGCAAGATCAGTGAGCAGTAAAGAAAGAGAAGATCAACAACTCACTTACAATTGATGAAGCTATTTGATCGGCGAAGCAAGTTGATCGGCGAAGCAATTTCATCGGCGAAGCTATTTGATCGATGAAGCCTTTGATCATGAAGAAGATGAGTACATTTCTCTCTCTCTCTCTCTCTGTTTTAGGGCTTTTAATTGAATGATTTTTAAGTGTTTTGATTTTATAATTATAGTTAAAAAGTTGATGTTTTTAACATAAATGGGATTTTTTTTGTTTGTTGTTTGTTTATGTTTGTAAAAAATGGACCAATTGTATGTTGATTGAAAAAATCTAAAGTGGGCTCTTTCCTTTTTTTTTTTTGGATTTTTTGGGCTTTTGGTTTTTTTTACCCGAATCGTGCCGATTCGTCGGATAGCACGATTTGCTCCGATTCGCTTACCGATTCACCTTAATTAACGATTCACCAACTGATTCATATCGTTTTTCACCTGAATCAAATCGAATCGTACGATTCGTATCGCGAATCGTACGATTACGATAACCGTAGAATGTGTACATGTAAAAGCACATAGGAACAGTATATACCTAAATATTGCTCTTTCTTTTACTTACCAAAAAATCCTTATATATTGCTAAATATTTATAAATTTTATTAACTTCAGAATCAAATTTTGAGTTTAAGTAATGCGTTTTTGTTCAAAGTGAAACAACTTTTCTTTGAACTATCTGGCTAGATTTTTCTTTTTTTCTTTAAGTTGCCTATAAAGGGAGCATTGATATGAAATGCGTGATCGTGAGACATTGGGAATGGTCCTTGCATGTTAAGAAAGAGGACCACTTCAATTTTATATGGTTTAATTAAGCAGCACATACCAAGATATGTATTCTGCACTTGGGTGGCATGGTTGGACAAATTATAAACACTGCATTAAGGGAAGATATCACTTATTTTTTGAGTGTTCTTTCTCTAATCGTGTATGAAAGAAAGTACTAAAGCTTGCTAGGTTCTCAATGAACTAGACTAGACGGGAGCAGGTTTTTGGCAAAATTGATTTTGACATCAAACATGAATTGTATGTTGGAAAGAAGTTAGAAACAATCGGTCAAATAGAGATTTTTGGGAAGCCTAGAACATATACCAAAGCACTACTTGATACTACGATTATAGGAATTATGAAATATACCTTATTTTAAGACCAAGAGATGAAGTGAGAGGTAAATTGCTCAAACATGCTAATATTCTATGAATATTCAAAGCTCATTAGGTGAATGCAATTTTTTTAATCAATGTAATTGTCCTAGAAAATTTTCAAGTGTACAGTTTATTTTAACCCAAGTTAATTAAGTTTTTGAAGGTTTCTGTTGGACTTACCCAAACTTTTTTGCATAAACTGAAGGTGAGAATCAAGCTAAGAAGCTTATATAAACTATAAAATTTTATGAATGAAAAAGAGGCCCAACCCTAATATATTGTAGTGTGTGCGTCCATCAAATGATTTTAAGCTATAAAAAAGCATTACACCTTGCATACTATACCAAGAACAAAAAGTTGTACTTACACCACCATAAATTATGTAATGGATTTTACAAATTTATTTCAACCCAGTTTCCAAAATAATAAAGAGGTAATTTTGTCTCATACAGGTTACAATTTTTGGCAAATGAGGGTAAAACTTATACTTTTTGAAATATGAGAGTTTGTACCTTTCTCTAAACTTTTTTGTTAATGATAGTAGAATTGTAAGTCTTAAAGTGATAATAAACTAAAAAAGTTGAAAAAATACATCACTATATTGGTAGCTTTGACTAAGGCTCTTTCTAGGTTTTAATAAAAGTAGATAAAAACCCCAAACATTAATAAATATTAGGAACACGCCCTTTCTTTTAAAGGTTCATTTTTCTATTAGAAGTAAATATTGGTTTTTCATCTTCATTATAAAAAATAAAATAAAAATTCATACCTAACCTATAATCACCAATGTCATTATTAAAGATTGGATTATACATACAAGTACATAAATGATTCAAAAAACAAGAAATTAAAAACTCTTAGTGGTTATTAGACAAGAAAAAAAAAACATAAAAGTCTTTGCAGCTTTTTCCCCTAAATAATTACTCATAACTGTTTTTACTTTTGTTAAGGGGTAAAACTGGTGAGGCTATTTTTGGAAAGCAGACTCGAACTGACTTCCGTAAACCTGCGAAGCAGAAAGCACTACGATACTTAAGTTAGCTGGGTGCCTAAAGAAGAAGAGTGTAGATAATTTCAATGATAATGAATTAGTTACCTCTCTGAAGGATGTTGGGGTGCATTTTATACCCTCCAGATGAGAGAGAAGACGACAAGTACAGATGACATGTTCTATCATGTATAGATTTTGTCAGGTGTGTTGTCATCTGGATAAGATTTTGGGATGTCATCGGGAGGTCTGACTTGGGATGTCATTGGGAGATATGAGGTGTGGAGGTCGGCCTTTTTGGGCGTGCCCACTTTTCCTGCTACGGATGAGTTGTTTCAAGGGCATGTTGGTCCTTTTGTCGAGGGCGGTATTTTTTACCCTCATCAATGTTATTTTATGTACTTCATGATAAATCGTTGCAATAAAAAGGTCTATAATCAATAGAAAACCATACAAAGTTTAATGTAAAAGAATAAGGTAAAACATAAAAGCAACTTATTATACAAAATTCACATTATACGTGAGATTAGCTAAAAAATTAGATTCAATTTAAAATCTATCTTTTTTACATATATATATATAATTATACACATATTTTTTTACAATGAGTTAAACTTTAGAAACGTGAAAAAGGAAAAGATAAAAAATAGCTTATTGGACAAAATTCGTGTTATGCTTGAGTTTAGGGGAGAAAAATCCGATCAACTTTAAAATCTTTTTATTCTATACATGCAACTCAAATGAAATTTGAACTTTTTTTCTAACCAAACTACCTCTTTGCAACAAGCTAATGTTTTGAAAATTAAAAAGAATAAAAAGATTAAAGGCACTAAAATAAAATTAAGGGTAAACATCACTCCGACCCTGTGAAACTCATATATATCAACCCACCCTTTATGTTAGTAAAACTATCAAACACCTTCCTATACTTTTTGAAACCCGACATACCGCCTCATCTCCTTCTCTTTTAAACTAACGTTGTTAAAAAAATTATTAAAATTACAATTTTACCCTTATGTTATACATTTTTTTTCCTTTCTTTATTCTATCTCTTCCCATTTTTTTACCAAAATTTTTTTTTAAAAAAAATTTCATCATTTTCCTCACCTCACCCATCCCCTTCACTCCCCCTGCCCCCTTCAGCACCCTCTAGCCCCTACCTACCCATCCCTTGTCAGTACCTCTCACCCCTACTCCACGTCAGCTTCTTAGCCCCTCGCCCTACCCACATCCCGTCTCTAGCTCCCCATCCCTAGCACCCTTCTCTCTACCCCCTGTCATCCCCTTAACCCCCCATACCAGCCCTGTCGTCATATCCTTCCCCCCTAACAGCCCCCTACCCCCTCCTCTAGCTGCTTCAACTTTTTTTTTTGTATATATATATATATATATATATATATATATATATACATATAGATATATATGTATATGTATATGTGTACATATACATATATATATATATATATATATATATATGTGTGTGTACATTTATATACATACACATATATTCTTGGTCTTATACACATATAAAGGTGGGGGTAGAGGTGAGGTAGGGCTAGGGCTGGGGAGAGGGAGGGGGTAGGTGGAGAAGATGGTTTTATGTTCTTTTTATTTATATTTTTTACTTTTTTTGGGTAAAGATAGGTGCAAGGGCTTTTAGGTCAATTACCTAGCTCATATAAAGAAAAAAAATACTCCTACCTACGAAAATTGCGCATGAGATGCACTTTGGACAGTAAAAGAGACAGACAGTAAATGGAGGAAGGCGGTGTATCAGTTTTTAAAAATCATAGGGGAGTTTTTGATAATTTTGCTATCAAAGAAGGGCAGGTTGAGTTTCACAGGGAGCAGAGTGATATTTACCCTAAAATTAAATAGTTCAACAAGAAAACAAAAAGACCAAAATGTATGTAGACCTTAAAGCTTTATTTGATATAAAGCGATTTTATAGGATCGGAGAGTGTGGACCAAACTAAAACCTCGTGAATGGTTGGAAATTTGAGTTAAAACTCATTCATTTTGTTGTAAGTAAAGTAAAGTTTATCATGTAGTTTTTGCTAATTATGAATGAGACTAAGGGTTTGAACTTTGAAGTAACTCTACCTCTTTGTACATATAATTGCTAACAAAACGATGATGACATGTACATATAATTGCTAACAAATGCATATAAAATTCACTGGGAAAACAAATGTCCTTGGCTTTCTTTCTTCTTCTTCTTTTTTTTTTATTTGGTCAGAACATTAGAAATTTTATTATTAAAACTGAAAGATTAACCCTAGAATGGAACTGATATGGAATATTAGAAGCCAAATCTACTAGCAACGACTGATTACATCTCGCCATTTTTATGATGCAATCCTCGGCTTTCTCACAACTATGTAAATAATATAGCCCAATAAGCGTGCTTAAAAAAACTGATACTGTGCATTGGTTGATCTGCTCAGTTCATCTTCATTACCTCCAACTGCCTTTCCTTCATAACATCCTTGAGTGAAACACAACTCATCACAAATGGGATTACGTTAAGAATCAGGTCTCTTTTGAAGCAAACATAGGATTTAGTTTTCTTCTCTTTCGGATTATAAGAAAGCAGAGGGTTGTTATAACCATCATGCATCAAAATCTCTCCATCTCTCCATGTTGCAATTGGTTGATAGAAAAAAGTATCTGACAGGCATCTTCTTCTATCAATGATAATCTCTTTAGTCCACAACTCCATATCTTCTCATGGACCATATAACAAGATCAGATTTTTCAGGGGAGTAAATGTGTAAGAATACACACAGACAATTCCTGAACCCCCCTCCCCCCAAAACATTGCAAATAATCCTTTTACCTTATCAATACGAGTTGAAATCGATCGTAATTTTTCTTCTTTGATGTCAAATGAATATATCAAATCAGGGTCTTCTTCATTATCTTCTACCAGCCAATGAAATGCTCCATGAAGAGGAATCGGCTTGCGAAAACCTCCACGACGTGGAAATGGTGCATCCCCTACATTTTTCCAAGTATGATCAACCCCCAACGTGAAAACCTCTGCTTCAGATTTGAACTTATCATCCTGCACTTTCTTTGCAGTAATCCTCAGGACCTTATATTCTGCAGTGGTAGGATGACACCCAAATCCAAACGCTTGCTTATAATTTGAAGCTTCGATTTTTGGTTTTGGAAGCTTTACGTATTCTTCTAGTATTGGGTTGCAAATATAAATATGGTTTTGCTCTCTGGAAGTGTCTCCGTCAGATAAGCAAATCAACCCATTACAACAACCCAGGAACTGTATTTGATCTTTAGGTGGATTAGCTGGGATTTTCAGAAGCTTCGTCCTGTCAATTTGACAGAAATTATAGTCCCATTTGAGTTCATGCAATTGAAAATATCGGCGAAAGTAATCACGTTTACTAGATTGGAAGAACAGGAGACTAATATATGGTGGTCTTTTGCTATAGACAGTAGCAAAACAAGGGTCTGATATTAGATCATACCATGATTTACAAACGTAGATGCAGTCAGAGATGAAGTTGATTGGGAGTCTCGACAGAATATCTACTCATAATGCATGTTGGAAGGTCCAGAATGGAAGAAAGTTTGTGAATATGTTTTCTGGAGCTTTGCATCTTCGAAATTGCACTCTGATTGATTAACCCTAGCTTCAGTCTGAGGAAGCTGATGTTTTCTGTTAGTCTTCAAGTATAGCTAGAGTCCTACAAGCAGAGAACACAAAAAACCCTAGACTAGCATCTCTTGACCTATATATTATGTATGTATATATACGTCTTTATGTGTGTGTCTCTTAACTGGTGGGCCTTAAACACTGAAGTCATGGATATCTGAACTGAGTATAATTCTGAATCTAAAATTGATACAATATCATTAACATTTTCTTTTTCAAAAAAGGGTTTTCGATCGAATAAACCATGGGCTTGGTGCCCTTAACATAAAATCTTTCTCTAGTCAAGAATTTCATTATTATTTCGATTCGAGTGGATCCATTTCATTAATAAATGAAAATTTTATCATTTGAACATTTAAAAAAAAAAAAAACCTAGAAAAAAGAAAAAGAAAAAAAGAGTCACTATGGCAAGAGTTCGGTAAGCAAGGAAGGTTTGATAGTTGATCTTATAAGATATACAAAAAGTATATAACCATTTTATGTATTAAAATTAATTCGATTTATATATTACTCAGCCCAATAACTAATTAGAAGTCCATTTGTTAAGTAGGCTTTAAGTGGGGCTTCGATAATACATGTTTAAACCATTGTTTGGGCATTTACTCTCATCTCCTTTATGATTCTCTCCTTTTCTCTCATTTAATAATTTTCCCCTTCAATCCAAACACACTGTTAAGGAAAGCGGAGATAAATTTTATGTGTAAAATGACTTTCATAAAGAAAACTTACTCTCCCTCCCCTTCATTTTACCTCAAATTGGGGGGAAAGAAAAAGTGAGCTTGAGAGAAGTTACTTTGACCCCTCCACTTTTTTCCCCCTTGAAAAACTTCCAAAACAAACAAGGGAGATAACTTTCTAATCTCTCCCCTTACCTCCCCTTCTCCCCATTCCCTTCAATCCAAACAGACCCTAATGGAATTTAGATGACAATTGATATGTGGGAATATATTGGGAATGAAATAGTATTCCCAGATCTATTCTAATTCTCGCGCTGGGTAAAAAGAAATGAACTTAAATCCTATTCCCTCGGTAATATATCCCACGAATATGTGAGTTCCTATCCATGACAAAACACATGGAAATAGCCAATTTTTATGTGCTTTGGAATGAACTTATTACTCAAGTGACCGTAATACCCTTAAAAAACATATTGCACACTATACTAATAACATTATTCTTAATATAATTCTGATTATTATTTCATACATTACTATTATTTATTATTGTTTATGATATATTTTTTAACTTATAAAAAATAATAACATAAAAATATATAATAATAATAATATATGAATAATCCAATAAAACAAAAATAAACAACAAGAATAATAAATATGAAAATATAATAATAATGATAGTAGTAGTAATAATAATAATAATACTAAAATAAGCTATATAATAATAGATATAAATAAAGATACAATGATAATAATAATACACAATCTAATAATAATAATAACAATCATAAATAATATATATATAAAGTAACAAAATACATATAATAATAACATAAGATAAAAAAATATATTATAAATATAAATATAAATACAAAATAAAAATAATATTATTATTAAAAATAGTAACAAATAATATAAATATAATAAAAAATATTTAATCATAATAAAAAATAAATAATAAAAAGTCATAACCAATAAAAATACAATAATAATAATAATATGCCTTAAACTAACAACTAATTCATTGTATGAAAATTCAGTCTATAAATTCATAGTGAAGCTTATTATTGTCAAGACAATAATATATCTATAGCAACAAAATAGATTTATTGTCATTTTATATAAGTCATTTTGATTATTGTTTTTTTATACTGACTATCAAACATGGACTTGAAATCAACATATTCACTCTTATCTTCAATCCTAGAACATACCAAACATGACATATCATTTCCCAAGTTCCTTAAATTTTCAGGATTATTCCATCCGTTCGCTCATCCATTCTTGTCAAATATCATTTCACAATACCAGTCACTACCTTAATCTATCGAGTTTAAAATTTGAACTAGTAAATAAAAATATAATAGGACTTGGTTTGAATAAGCATATAGTTTCACGGGCCTTTAACCTATTTCCAAACTTATATATGTGTACATGTAAAATCACATAGAAACGCAATATACCTAAATATTGCTCTTTCTTTGACTTACCAAAAAATTCATATTATGTATATATACATATTACTAATCATAGATATAGTTGAAATGAATTCATTGGACATCCTGGAGTAAAGTTTGTTTCCCTGTGGAAGAAGGAGATCTCTTGTTGATCTGAGTAAAGCTATGAATTATAAAATATGGTAGAGATTCAGAACAACCTCTAATATCTGGTCCTCCATGAAAGAAACCTATTATGCTGGCCATCATCCTTGCTTGGTCAACATCAAATCTTATGACCCTCCACTGTAGAAGAGAATGAAAGCTGCAGGACACAATTGTGAACAATTCATTAAATGGAAAATTGGTGATGCCTATATATCCTTTTGGCATGATACTTGGGTTAGAGAAAGTCTGCTAAGCAATTTTATTTCTTTTGAAGCCTCTTCTTCAGCCCAAGTTGGCCATTTCACCCATAATGGTAACTGGACCAAAGAGAAGCTTGTCTTTGTCCTTCCTGCTAGTAATATTCAAGACATTATCAAAATTCCAATTGATGAAAATCAGAAGGACACAACTATTTAGAGCTTAACTGCAGATGGGAAGTTCAACCGGGGGAGTGCTTGGAACTGCACCAGACTAAAATGAAACAAACAACTGATATTTTAATATATCTGATACAATTCCATTCCCCCTTAAAATCTTTTTTTTCATTTGGAGATTACTTCACAATTGGATACCTATTGAAAGTAGAATGCAGGATAAGTGTATAATTCTTGCCTCTTGTTGTCAATGTTGCAAAGATGTTAAATCTATTACATATTGCTTCCTTTCTAGTGTTGCAGCTAATAAAGTTTGGGAACATTTTTCCCATCTTTTTGGAATTAAAATACCATCCTCAGGTTCTCTCAAACATTGGTTTTCAGCTTGGATTTTTTCAAGCGACTATGTGAGAAAGGCCACATTAGAATCCTCATCCCCATATTTTGTTTTTAGTTTATGTGGGTTAAGAGAAATTAAGCTAAACACATAAACTTGGGGTTCTATCCTGTGAGGGTGATTTGGCGTATACTAGCAGGCTTGTTGCGCAACTATTTCAGGCAGGTCTTTAAAGAGATGACATTGGAAATGAGACTTATCCATTGCCCTTCTCTTTTATTGTCAATATGACAAGCCCCCCATTAATTTGCCTAAATTGGTGAGTTGTAAAAAACCTATGGAAGGATGTTTTAAGCTTAATATTGATGGCAGTGTGCATGGGTTTGAAGGTGTTACAGGTGGAGGAGGCATCCTTCGTCATTCTAAAGGAAACATAATATTTGGTTTCTTCTTTAATGTGGGAAGATAAAATCCTTTCAAAACTGAATTATTAGCTCTTATTAAAGGCCTTCAGTTGTGTAAAGATAAGGGCTTCTATAACTTATGGGTGGAGATGGATGCACTTGGTGTTGTCAACCTCTTGAAACAAGATACTCATGGTTCCTGGAAAACATGTTAAGAAGTACAAGCTGCTAGAAAATTGTTAAGAGATTGCAAAGCCTTTATTTCTCATTATTTTAGAGAGGGCAATCAACTCGCAGATTACCTTGCCAATTTGGGTGTTCAAGCAAATAAACTTCAAGTCATTGATATCGCTCACAATCTAAGCAAGTTACGAGGTATGTTACGCCTTGACAAAGCAGGTCTTCCGCAATTCAGATTTTAATTGAGCTTTCTATGGCTGGTTTGATCATTATCCTTATTTTAGGTTCCTTTAAATCTTACATTAGAGCTAATAGGATATGTTTTTCTTTTTTTTCTTATGGTTTTGCTTTTGATCTTAGTAAAGTTGTTTCCTGGAAGTTGGTCTTTTTCCCAATTTTCCACCTAACGACTTTTCAAAGGCTCATTTCAAGATCATTGTAAGAAATGATGCCCCGTATCTCTTCTAGTTTAGCTGGATGATGGAGTAGGTAAGTCTCCCATCCTCCTGTGAAGGTTTAGGCTTGAATGTCCCTCTCCTACACTCTTTTTGTGATTAATATATTTTCAGAGGGAAGTACCCCACCTTTCACCAAATAAAAAATAGATATAGTTGAAAAGATTTATATTGTTTTTAAGTAATACGCTTTTGTTCAATGTAAAACAACTTTTCTTTGAGCTATTTGGCTAGATTTTCCTTTTTCTTTTCTCAAAGTTTTTGAATTGCTTATAATGATACATTTAGATATGATGCATGATCATGAGGCATAGGAAATGGTCCTTGCATGTTAAGAAAGAGGACCACTACCAATTTTATATGGTTTAAGCTGCACGTACCAACATATGCATTTTGCACTTGTGTGGCATGATTGGATAGATTACCCACCACTGCATTAAGAGAAGATATCACTTATTTTTTTAGTGTTCTTTCTCTAGATATAGAAACTTTTTTTTAGTGTTCTTTCTCTAGGTATAGGGACTTATTTTTTGAGTGTTCTTTCCCTAGGTATAGGAATGGCAATGGGGTGGGTTTTGTGGGTACCCACCCTGCCCCCGTTCCATTAGGGTAGAAAATGGGGAATGGGGAATGGGAAATGGGGTGGGGGTAGGGATTAACTTTTAATCCCCACGTCAGGGCGGAGTGGGATGCGGGGATTAGCATTTCTAGCCCCATATAACCTACCATGCATGCATACACGAATAGTTATTTTTATATATTTAGTTTTATATATATACTGAAATTTAGAATTAAAACTATAAAAGAGTATATAGAAAAATGACAATAGATAAGTTAATACAAAAATGGAGAAGAAAAAATAGATTACTCAAAAGAATTTTAAAATTATTCTTTTAATTAAGATAGTACATGTCATTACTTGACATTTGCAATTCTTTAATATAAATTCAAAGCTATTTGTTAGTTGTTTTTCAAAATAGTTTCAAATAACATAATTAAGGGTTATGTATTAAATAGACATTTGATTACAAACAAAAAAAAAGAAATTACGTGGGTTCAATAACAGAAAATGAGAATTCTTTTTCCACATATAATTCTTATACACAATAATCTTAGTTGGAATTTATTTTGAATGCTTAAGACTCAATTACTATAATACTATTTTTACTATGTAAATGGAAGCATAAGACTCAATATATAATTAATATCTGATCTTTTCTTAAGACCTATATTTATATTTATCGTTATTATAATTTTTAATTTATATTCAAAATTAGGTGGTTCAGATTAAATTTATATTTTGAAGTTTCAGTTAAATTAAATTTAATATCGTAAGATTTAAGATAATAATATAAAATATGCGAGTAAACCCTATGCCCCACGGGGATTTGGGGACGGGGCAAGAGCAGTGGTTGGGGGTGTCGAATGCACTGGTGGGGAGGGGTTAGTGTTGGGATGAGTTTTTAAGTGACGAGACGGGATGTGGGGATAGGTGCTCCTGCTCTAGACACACCTCATTGCCATTCCTATCTAGGAATGTATGAAAGAAAGTACTTAAGCTTGCTAGATGCTCAATGAACTGGACTATATGGGAATAGGTCTCGGTAAAATTGATTCTTTTTTTTTATATAAAGAAAGGAAGGGCGGCACCCTCCATAATTTTATTAACTCAAAAAGAAAATATACAACAAGTGGAGGGGACATTGAACCTTACCTCTATAGGAGGACGGGAGACTTACCTGCTCCGTCGTCCAATAATTCTAGAAGAGGCAAAATTGAATTTGACATCAAACATTAATTGTATATTGGAAAGAAGTTGGAAACAATCGATTAAATAGAGATTTCTGGGAATCCTAGAACATAGACCAAAGAACTACTTGATACTTTTCATTGTCAATATCTTTGATTCAATAAAAATCTTTGTTTATCCAGAATAATAATAACAAAAAAAAAAATTGTATCATTATAGGAATTACAAAATACCTTATTTCAAGACAATTAGTGAGAGGTAAATTGCCCAAACATCCCAATATTCTATTAATATTCAAAGCTCATTAGGTGAATGCAATTTTTATTAAGGCTAAATAGTATATTACCCCCTATGTTTTGCTAAAAATGCACAATACCTCCCTGTGTTTTAAAAATTAGCTGATTACCCCCTTATGTTTTGTTAAAAGTGTACAATACCCCCATATATTTTAAAAATTAGCTTATTACCCCTTGTATTTTATAAAAGTAGCTAATTACCCCCTGTGCTTTTTAAAAATTAGCGCTTTGTTAAAAAATATAAGGTGGTAATCAGCTACTTTTAGCAAAACACAGGGGAGTAATCAGCTAATTTTTAAAACACAGGAGGGTATTGTACATTTTTAGCAAAACACAGGGGGGTAATCAGCTAATTTTTAAAACATAGGGGGTATTGTGCATTTTTAACAAAACACAGGGGGTAATATGCTATTTACCCTTTTATTAATCAATGAAGTTGTCCTATAAAATTTCTAAGTGTAATTTACTTTAACCCAAGTTAAGTTTCTAAGGTTTTTGTTTGACTTACCCAAACTTGCTTAAGTTTATGAAGGTTTTTGTTAGACTTACCCAAACTTGTTTGCAAAAACTCAAGGTGAGAATCAAGCTAAAGAGCTTACTTTAAATTTTGACTTCACCATTGGTGTATTTGCGAAGAACATTCGAGTTTTTCTGCTTCTATATTTCTTATGGCTGAAGTTTCTTATTTATATGACTCTGAAAAGGGATTAGGATCCCTTAGTAATATAATAACATTATTGAAAAAATGAGTAAATGACTTAACACCCCTTGTATTTTTTTTTTAAGTGTACAATACCTCTTCATATTGCATAAATAAGCTAATTACTTTTTGTGTTTTAAAAAAGTAGTTGAATGCTCATCCGTTTTATAAATAAGCTGATTACCCCATGTATAAATAATTATATCAATAATATGCGCGCACTAGCTGTGCCTAAGAAACATTAGCAGACACTCACGAATTGGATGAAATGGTCAAATAATGATCTGTTATAACTAAAACTTCTGATTTCGAATAACGGCTTCAACCTCTACCCAAAAAAAAAAAAAAGAGAAATGAGCATAGATCTATACTAATAATGTCATCATTTTCATGGCTTTCCAAACCTCTGAACCACAAGAGAAGGCAAAGCAGCAGATTGGGACAAGTGCAATGGTCGATCTTCTCAGTTCATCTTCACTACCTCCAATTCTCCTCCTTCCTTCATAACATTCTTGAGTGAAACAGAACTTTTTTTTTTTTTTGGGAGTGAAACAGAACTTGTTACAAAAGGGATCATTGTCTGAATCCGGTCTTGTTTAGAGTAAACTTTGGTATTAATTTTCTTCACTTTCGGATTATAAGAAATCGGACCCTTTTTATGACGAGTACACATCAAAATCTCTCCATCTCTCCATGTTGCAATGGGATGATATGTAGGAGAACGTGACATGCCTCTTCTTGTGTCAATTATAATTTCTTTAGTCCATGACTCCACATCTCCATATTTTTTCATGGACCATATAAAAAGCTCAGTATTTTCAGGGGGGTAAATATGTGAGAATAAACAGAGACAATTTCTCAAAACCCCCAAAATGTTACAAATATACCTTTGATCTACGTTATCATCAATTGGAGTTGGAATCGAACGTATTTTTTCTTCTTGGAGGTCAAATGAATATATAAGATCGGAATTTTCAAAGCTTTTTGACCACGATAGAACGTACCAATGCAGTGCTTCATTAAGAGGAATCTTGCAAAATCCTCCATGATGTGGAAACAAAAGCTTTAGGTTTCGAGTGATCACCATGCAATCCTTTTATAATCCTCAGGATCTTATATTGGCCGGTGGTAGGGTAATAGCCAAATCCAAACGCTTGCTTACAATCTGAAGCTTCCATGTTTGTTAGTGGAAGCTTCACATATTCTTCTAGTAATGGGTTGCAAATATAAACATGGTGATTCGTGTAAGGTATGAGTCGATATGAGATAAACATATGAAGCCATTACAACAACCCAAGAATAATACTTCATGTGTAGGTAATTTAATAGGGGTTTTTAGAAACTTTGTCTTGTCAATTTGAGAGCAATTATAATCCCAATTAAGTTCGAAAATATTGGCGAAAGTAATCACGCTTACTAGTTTGGAAGAGCAGGAGACTAATATATGGTGATCTTTCACGATAGACAGTAGCAAAATAAGGGTCTGATAGTAGATCATACCATGCTCTACAAACGTAGCTGCAGTCAAAGATGGAGTTGATTGGGAGTCTCGACAGAATATCTACCATAATGCATGTTGGAAGGTCCAGAATGGAAGAAATTTTGTGAATCTGTTTCTGGGTTGTGCTTTGCATCTTCAAAATTGTACTCTGATTGATTACCCTAGCTTCAGTTTCTTTCTTTCTTTTTTATATCGTAACCCTAGCTTCAGTTTGAGGAAGCTGATGTTTTCTGTCAATCTTCAAGTATGAGTTTTTGGGATTTAAATATTGAATTCGAGTTTCATTAGGATTGTAACTTCAATTATAGCTAGAGTCCTACAAGCACAAAACACAAAAGGCCCTAGACTAGCATCTTTTGACCTTTTTTTATCCTTTTAACATTAACAAAAAGAACCTAGAAAAGTGGGGAAAAAAACCTAAAAAAGAGAAAGAGTCACTTGACAAGAGTTCGGCAAGCAAGAAAGGTTTGATAATTGATCTTATAAGATATACAAAAAGTATATATAACCATTTATGTATAAAATTGATTTGATAATTGATCTTATAAGATATACAAAAAGTATATATAACCATTTATGTATAAAATTGATTCGAATTATATATTACTCAGCCCAATAACTAACTCTAAGCCCATTTGTTATTTAGACTTTAAGTGGGAGTTGATAGTACATGTTTTCAATTTAAATTAATTTTTGTATTTATTTTTTAAACCATTCGTTTGGGTTCAGGGATCCATAGGTATTTTATTATGTATCTGATTGGCTTTGCTAAAAGGAATTTAGGTGGCGATTAATATGTGGGAATATGTTGGGAATGAAATGGTACGGTATTCCCAATTATATTCTAATTATCACGCTTGGTATAAAGGAATGAACTTGAATCTCATTCTCTCGTTAATCCTATCCCACGGAAATGGAAGTACATATTCCTGACAAAACACATGAGAATAACTCATTCCCATATACTTTAGAATGAACTAATTACTCAAGTGACCATAATACCCTTAAAAAACATATTACACCCTATACTAATAACATTATTGTTAATATAATTATTATTTTTTTAATAATATTTTGTTTATTATTATTACATTATTATTAATATATAAATATATAGTAATATTAATATAAGAATAGTATAATAAAAAAAAAAAAAACAATAATACTAATAAATATCAATTTAAATATAACATAATAAAATAAATATAATATTATAATAATATAAAAGATGAAAATAATATAGGGTATATATTTATAGTAAAACTTAATAACAATAACAACAGCAATAATAATATCAATAATAATAATAAATATAAATATAAATATAAAAATAAATAAAAATAACAATAATACACAATCTAATAATAATAATAAATAATATCTATAACGTAACAAAATAAATATAATGATAGTATAAGCTAAAAATATATGATATAAATATGAATATAAATACAATATAACAAATAGTATTACCATTATTAGAAAAAGTAATAAATAATGTAAATATAATAGAAAATCTTACATCATAATATACAATAAAAAAATAAAAAATAATAAGTATTAAATGAATATCATAATAATATTCCTCAAACTAACTATTATTTTTAATATGATGTTTAATTTTATTGTTAAGACAATAATATATCTATAGTAACGAAAGAGTATTCTTGTCATTTTTTATATGTCATTTCAATTACTGCTTTGTTATAGTGACTACCAAACATGGGATTGGAATCAACATATTCATTTTTATCTTATTCATAGAGTATACCAAGAATGACATATTATTTCCCAAGTTCATTCCATTTTCAGGGTTATCCCATCCCTTAACTCGTTAATTCCATCCTATCCAAAATCATTCAAAGATACCAATTGCTACCTTAATCTATTGAGTTTCAAATTTGAACTTGATGAGGGGGTAACTTTATACCATTTGGCTAGATTTTTCTTTTTCTTTTCTCAAAGTTTTTGAGTTTCCTATAAAGGTGCATTGATATGAAATGCATGATTATGAGACATATGAAATGGTCATTGAAACAGCTTTTCTTTGAGCTATTTGGCTAGATTTTCCTTTTTCTTTTTTCAAAGTTTTTGAGTTGCGTATAAAGATGCATTGAGATGTGATGCATGATCATGAGGCATAAGAAATGGTCCTTGCATGTTAAGAAAGAGGACCACTACCAATTTTATATGGTATAATCTGCACATACCAACATATGCATTCTGCACTTGGGTGGCAAGGTTGGAGAGATTACCCACCACTGCATTAAGAGAAGATATCACTTATTTTTTGAGTGTTCTTTCTCTAGGTATGTATGAAAGAAAGTACTTAAGCTTGCTGGATGCTCAATGAACTGGACTATATCGGAGTAGGTTTCTGGCAATATTTGTTTATTTATTTATCATTTTTGTTTTTTTAGAAAGGAGGGGCGGCACCCTCTATAATTTTATTAACTCAAAAAGAAAATATACAACAAGTGGAGGGTACATTGAACCTTACCTCGATAGAAGGACGGGGGCCTTACCTGCCCCGTCTTCCAACTACTCTAGAATAGCCAAAATTGAATTTGACATCAAACATTAATTCTATATTGGAAAGAAGTTAGAAATAATCGATTAAAGAGAGATTTCTGGGAATCCTGGAACATAGACCAAAGCACTACTTGATACTTTTCTTTGTCAATATCTTTGATTCAATAAAAATCTTTGTTTATCCAGAATAATAATAACAAAAAAATATCTTATCATTATAGGAAATACGAAAATACCTTATTTTAAGACGAGATTTAGTGAGAGGTAAATTGCCCAAACATCCCAATATTCTATGAATATTCAAAGCTCATTAGGTGAATGCAATTTTTATTAATCAATGAAGTTGTCCTAGAAAATTTCCAAATGTAATTTACTTTAACCCAAGTTAAGCTTCTAAGGTTTTTGTTAGACTTACCCAAAATTGTTTGCAAAAACTCAAGGTGAGAATCAAGCTAAAGAGCTTACTTTAAAATTTAAATTTTGACATCACCATTGGTCTATTTGCGAAGAACATTCGAGTTCTTCATCTTCTATATTTCTTTTGGCTGAAGTTTCTTATTTATATGACTCTGAAAATGGATTAGGATTCCCTAGTGATATAATAACATTATTAAAAAAATGAGTAAATGACTTAACATTCCATGTGTTTTTTTAAAATTGTACAATACCTCCTTATATTTCATAAATAAGCTAATTATCTTTTGTGTTTTGAAAGGTATTTGAATACTCCTATATTTTATAAATAAAGCTGATTACCCTTGTGTAAATAATTATATCAATAATATGCGCATTAGCTTTGCTTAAGAAAAATTAGCAGACACTCACGAATTGAATAGAATGGTCGGATAGTGATCTGTTATAACTAAAAATTCTGAGTTCGAATAACGGCTTCAACCTCTACCAAAAAAATAAAAAAGAAGAAAAAGATAAATTAACAGAGAACTGATACCAATAATGTCATCGTTTTCATGGCTTTCCAAACCCCTGAACCACAAGAGAGGGCATAGCAACAGCTTGGGACGAATGCAGTGGTCGATCTTCTCAGTTCATCTTCACTACCTCCAATTCTCCTCTTTCCTTCATAACATTCTTGAGTGAAACAGAACTCGTTTCAAAAGGGATCACTGTATGGATCCGGTCTTGTTTAGAGTAAACTTTGGAATTAATTTTCTTCTCTTTCGGATTATAAAAAATCAGCCCCTTTTCATGAGTAGCATTCATCAAAATCTCTCTCTATCCATGTTGTAATGGGATGATATATCCAAGAAGCTGACATGCATCTTCTTCTGTCAATGATAATTTCTTTAGGCCATGACTCCACAACTCCATATTTTTTCATGGACCATATAACAAGATCAGTATTTTCAGAGGTGTTAATGTGTGAGAATATACACAGACAATTTCTCAAAACCTCCAAAACATTACAAATAATATTCTAGTGATCTACGTACATAATTAATTAGACCAATTGGAGTTGGAATTGAACGTATTATTTCTTCTTTCAAGTCAAATGAATATATAAGATCGTGATTTTCAAAGCCCTTTGTGTCTGTATTAATTTTTGACCACCCTGGAACATGTCTTAACCAATGAAGTGCTCCATTAAGAGGAATCTTGCAAAATCCTTAAGGTTGTGGAAATGGTGCATCCCCTACATTTCTCCAAGTATGATCAACCCCCAATGTGAAAACTGAAGCTTTAGATTTCTAGAGATCACCCAGCAACTTTGAAATAATCCTCAGGACCTTATATTGGCTAGTGGTGAGGTGATAGCCAAATCCAAACGCTTGCATCCAATCTGAAGCTTTTGTGTTTATTTGTGGAAGCTTCACATATTCTTCTAGTAAAGGGTTGCAAACATAAACATTTTGATTCTTGTAAGAGTATATACTCTTACAAGATAAGCATTTTGATATGTTTATTATATTCGTCGACGTGAGATAAACATATCAAGCCATTACAACAACCCAAGAATTTTACTCCATGTGTAGGTAAATTAACTGGGGTTTTCAGAAACTTTGTCTTGTCAATTTGACCGGAATTATAATCCCAATTAATTTCAAGGAATTGAAAATAACTACGAAACCAATCACCTTCTCTAGATTGGAAGACCAGGAGACTAATACAGGGTTGTCTTTTATGATACACAGTAACAAAATAAGAATCTGATAGTAGATCATACCATGCTTTACAAACGTAGATGCAGTCAGAGATGGAGTTGACCAGCAGCCTCGACAGAATTCCTACCAAAATGCATGTTGGAAGGTCCAGAATGGAAGAAATTCTATGAATCTTTTTCTGGGGTGGGGAGGATTGCATCTTTGAGATTGCAATTTCATCGGTTTGAAGAAGCTGATTTATCATGCAAGTTTGGTTGCAGTATTTAAAGCACATCTTACCAAATAAATTAATTGGCCATAATATCCTCGATTATAAAATTTTGAATTCGAGTTTCATTAAATTCTAACTTCAACTTTATATATTAGTTATCTAAGATTTAAATTTGGAATTTGTGTTTTATTAGGATTCTAACTTCAACTTATCTAGAGTCCTACAATCACCAAAAAAAAAAAAAAAACTAGGACTAAATACTAAAGTGATGGACATACTGATTATAATTCTGAATTCAAAACCAATTAATATAATAACGCGTCATGGTTTGGTTTTTCTTAATGGGTTTCCGATGAACAATCTAATAAGGTTTGGTGGTCGATCTTAAACATACAAGAAGTATATAGTAACAGTTTTATGTATTTGAATTAATTTGACTTTTATATTACTCAACCTGATAATTAACCTTAGTTTTATGCCTTAAAATATGCTCATTTATTAAGTAGACTTAAGTGGGTTTGAATTAACACGTGTTTTTATTTAAATTGATTGATTGATTTATTTTTTTACACTATCGGTTATAGTTTAGTAATTCACAGATATTGTAATATGTACTCGATTCCCTAGGTAGACATGATTAGGATAAGCAAAACGCATAAAGATAGAATTAATTTTTCTAATATCTTTCATTCTCATTCGTATTAGGCTTGAATGAAATATCTATGGGTAAGTTTGTGGATCATATCGTCTTTTAGAATCATATGACTACCATATTTGTTTTGTTAAATATGGTAGTTTAGATTTGACATTAAATGTTTTCTAATCAGGGTTGAAAGGCTAGTTTTAGTACGATAAATGTAGTTTATAGATAATATTTGGTAACAAGTAACATTAATTCGGATGAACATTATGTGAAATTGTAGATAACGAAATTGTAGGGGAACCAAATTCCAAAACACAAGAATATGTGAAATTGCTCTTTCTTTTACTTACGAAAACAATTCCAAAGTCTATGTAGATTATTAACTATAAATATATTAAAAATATTAATGAACTTTATTATAAGTTTTATTTAAATTCAAAATTTTGTTATATAAGTAATGCACTTCTTATCAAATTCTTTTTTTGCTAAATAAACTTCTTATCAAATTAAAACAACTCCTATTTGAGCTATTCGCCTTGATCTTTTTTCTTTTTCTTAAAGTTTTTTTGGGGTCATATAATCTAAAAGTTGTTGAGTTTTCTGCTAAATGTCTTGATATGAGATGCATCATCGTGTTCCGTATTAAATGGTCTTTGGCTCT
Source organism: Ehretia macrophylla (assembly GCA_037974665.1). Taxonomy (NCBI): domain Eukaryota; kingdom Viridiplantae; phylum Streptophyta; class Magnoliopsida; order Boraginales; family Ehretiaceae; genus Ehretia; species Ehretia macrophylla. The sequence goes on along the minus strand of CM075764.1, from coordinate 6,711,102 downwards.
TTGCTGTTAAGAAAGAAACATTTTGGTAAATATCCTTAAAATATAAGGTATATTCTTACTGCCACTTGTCTCATTAGTGCAGGTGTTTGTCAACAATGAAAGCTGCTGAACTTAAGATTCGAGTTGAGAAAGAGGGCTAAGCCCCTGGGAGGGTTTTCAGAGAATGGAGAAGATGAATGAATTATAGAGCTTTTTTTATCACAAGCATTCATCAAAATCTCTCCATCTCCCCATGTTGCAATGGGATGACATGTAGGAGAACGTGACATGCCTCTTCTTGTGTCAATTATAATTTCTTTAGTCCATGACTCCACAACTCCATATTTTTTCATGGACCATATAACAAGATCAGTGATCAGTATTTTTAGAGGTGCTAATGTGTGAGAATATACACAGACAATTTCTCAAAACCTCCAAAACTTTCCAAATAATATTCCAGTGATCTACATAATTAATTAAACCAATTGGAGTTGGAATCGAACGTATTATTTCTTCTTTCATGTCAAATGAATATATAAGATCGCGATTTTCAAAGCCCTTTGTGTTTGTATCAATTTTTGACCACGGTGGAACATGTCTTAACCAATGAAGTGCTCCATTAAGTGGAATCTTGCAAAATCCTTCAGGTTGTGGAAATGGTGCATCCTCTACATTTCTCCAAGTATGATCAACCCCCAATGTGAAAATTGAAGCTTTAGATTTCAAGAGACTACCCTGCAACTTTGAAATAATCCTCAGGACAAGACCTTATATTGGCCAGTGGTGAGGTGATAGCCAAATCCAAACGCTTGCATCCGATCTGAAGCTTTCATGTTTGTTTGTGGAAGCTTCACATATTCTTCTAGTAATGGGTTGCAAACATAAACTTTTGATTCTTGCAAGAGTTATAGTTGACGTGAGATAAACATATCAAGCCATTACAACAACCCAAGAAATTTACTCTATGTGTATGTAAATTAACTGGGGTTTTCAGAAACTTTATCCCGTCAATTTGACAGGAATTATAATCCCAGTTAAGGTCAAGCAATTGAAAATAACTATGAAGCGGAGCACCTTCTTTAGATTGGAAGAGCAGGAGACTAATACGATACACAGTAGCTAAATAAGGGCCTGATAGTAGATCATACCATGCTTTACAAACGTAGATGCAGTCATAGATGGAGTTGATTGGTAGCCTCGACATGATATTTTCCATAATGCATGTTGGAAGGTCCAGAATGGAAGAAATTTTACAAATTTGTTTCTGGGTTGTGCATTGCATCTTCGAAATTGCACTCTGATTGATTACCATAGCTTCGGTGTTTTTTTTTTTGGTCGTAACCCTGGCTTCATTTTGAGGAAGCTGATATTTCTGTCAAAACACAAAAAACCCTAGACTAAGGTCTCTTGACCTATATATTATGTATATATATACGTCTTTGTGTGTGTGTCTCGAACTGGTGGGCCTTAGTGATGAATAAACCTAGGGCTGGGCATCTATGTCATAAAAAAATCTTTCTTTTGACAAGAATTTCATTGGTAATCGAATCGAGGCGGATTCATTTAATTAACAAAGGAAAAATTTATCGTTTTAACATTTAGAAACAAAAATCTAGAAAAGAGGAAGAGTCACTAAAATATGTGGATTCTCAACTTGTTTGCCCCTTCCAACCCTCAAGACAAGTTATCTCAAGATGTTTAAGTCTTCTTGAACCCCCTAAATCCAAAGGTTCTTCCAACTCCAAAAAGAAAAAAGGAGAAGATAAACAAGACTCTCCTCTCCTGAGTTTGAGCCTTTTGGGTTCTCTTGATAGCAGGGTCGGCCCAAGCTAAGGGCGGCTTAGGCCTGTGCCCAAGGCTCCCTTAGCCCAGGGGCCCCAATTTAAAGACATTTTTTTTTAAGATAAAGTTCTATCTTATACTAATGTTATTTAATTAGGGCCAAGAGGGCCTTAGAGTTCCAAGGTTTACTCATTAAACGAGCAGGCCTTCATCAATAAATTGGTTAGGACTCTAAAGCCATATTAGCCCCAATTAAAAGAACTTTTAATTTTTTTTTAATAAAGGCCAAACAGCCAGCAACCTTGATAAGGTAATAGTCTGGGACCGTTATACAACAGTATCCTCTTTTTAAAAAAAAAATATAATAAAGTAAAGCTCTAGTATATATATCATTTCTTTCCTCATTTTTTACACACTTCACTCTTATGCTCTTTGTATTTTTTTATACTCTAAAGTCTCTTATTGTTTATTGCAATATTAATTTTGCATATAATATAAGAAAGAAGACAAAAGAAAGAAAGCATAGAGGTACACATTCAACTCTTCTTATAGAATATTGTTAACAATTACAGTTTCAGTTGCATCTGCAGAAAGAAGTTTTTCAAAATTAAAATTAATAAAAACTTATTTAAGATCATCTATGTCCCAAGAAAGATTAAATGGATTAGCTATGTTGTCTATTGAAAAAAATTTGTTAGATAAACTTGATTATGACGATTTAATAAATAATTTTGCATCTCAAAAGCTAAGAAAAATAAATTTTATATAGGTCTATCTTTTTGTTAACTTGTAATATTATGTTATTTTAGAATTCTAATTTTTGGTTTTTTTTTTATTTGCAGTGATTATTTTAGTAAAAAATTTAGAGTTTTTTTATTGAGAAAAAACCTAATTATTAAGACCCTCATTTAGATGATCGTCTAAGGCCCCCAAATTGTTTGAAACACCTATACTTGATAGCACACCTGATCCGCCGGATATTGAAGGTTATCTTGAGCATGAAGCTTCTTGAAGACCTCTCTTTGCTCCTTGGTTCGGTTCTTCTTGATTGCCTCTATGTGTTCGGTTCCTCAACTTGTGTCCTTGTTGTTTCTTGTTGTATATATTTTTTTTTTTTTGTATTTCTAGCTTTACTTCTTGTTGTTAACAGCTTGCTTTCATCTAGTTAGGTTTAGCATCCCTTTTATTTAGTTAGCTAGTCCGTGCTCTATTGTAATATATTTTTTAGGCTAGTTCTTTGTTTCTTTTTTTCTTACTTGGTGTAATTGGTCTTGAACCCCCTATGTACTTTTCTTGATTGAAATATAAAATACTTACTTAGCGAAACAAAAACAAAAAAAAAAAGTCAGTAAGACAAGAGTTAGTTAAGCAATATTTGGTATATTAGAGGCATTGCTGGCTCTATAGGCCTACGTCGACTCAAGAAGCTTGCCCAAATACACTTTCCTAAATTTATCTCTTTTCTTGATCTTTCTTTTCTCGACAATTTGGTTTTTCTTTTTGCTATGCAAATTGCTCAAATAAAATTTGGCTTTTTTGGAAAGAAGATATGCAATGTTCTATTATTAGTGATCATATTAAGAGTCTCACAGTTTATATACGCCATAAACTACAAATCTGAAAGAATCAGCCTTTGGGAAGAGCTAAGGCATATTTCTCAGATTAATTATTCAAGGGCCATGGATAGTGGGTGGAGATTTTAACATTATTCTTTCACTTCATGAAAGGAAGAGAGGAGTTGCTCTTAATAGAAGTGCTATGGAAGACTTCTCTAGCTGTCTTTTCGATTGTGGCTTAATCTGATGTTGGATTTGTTGGCTCCCAATTCACATGGACAAACAAAGCCATGTATCAAAGGCTTAATTGATAGAATTTGCATCAACTATGATTGAGAGCTTATGTTTTCTCAGACTAAAGTCCAACATCTTGCAAGAACGGGTTCATGATTTCCTTCCTTTTGTAAGGAATAGTGACAGCCAGGCGCCCGTTTCCTCCAAGTGGAAAATCTTCCTTTACACAATACTTCTCTTGGAGAGTTATACCAAAATCCGCTTGTTGCCCTTGAAAAGCTATGCAACCATCAAAAGTTCTTGAGGCAATTGGAAGAGCAAGGAAAACTTTTAGTAGGCTCCTATGCACTCTCATGGGGTTCTTAAATTCTGGTTGAAGCAACAAAGATTAAAAGCTGAGTGAAAACCAGTTTTCAGTTTCGTGTTCGATTGTGCGTTTAAATAATTAAACACGTTGCAGGTAGAACATAGTAATAAGTTAATCAACTACAGTGATACGACTTATTCATACAGTGAAACAAATGAAAAAAATAATAAGTAGAGTACCCACAATATTTTAACATGAAAATCTAACTGGAAAAAAAATCACGTGACCAATCCCTGGTCGAAATAGGCAATGCACTAGATACTTTATCGGTTACAATAGTCAATGGACTTATGTGATTGACAACTCTCTTGTAACCTTCACCGCCTATACCATCTAACCCACCTAAGGATTTACAACCTAACGAGATCCTCTCGACTTAGCGTATTCTCCTGAATACTTACCTCCTTCTCTCGAAGGATGTTTAATGAGACAAATGAATCGAGTATTTACAAACAAAACCTACTCAGCGCACCCAAAGTTCCTAAGTAAACTCTCACCACAGTGTTTATATAGACAGAATTGAAAAACACATTATAGCCCTTATAATATCTAGACATTGCTCTCTATCTTCTATAAACCTTGATTCGTGCGAGATCATCTGTATATATAGGTGTGAGTGCTGCAATCTTGGGCTCCAAGAATTCGTGAGCATTATTGACATTTGTAGGAGTCTTTACCCAAATCAATCTAGCTCCAAAGATCTGCTCAATCAAATCTTCTTTGCCTTATCAAAATCGTCTCAACATAATTACAGTTACAACAAATTGATCTTTTTTCATATAAGATTAGGCCTGTACAATCTTTACCAAACCAAGATCTGTGTTGCCAAAAATAAAGGCAATTACCCTTATCTCGAGCTAAATTTAGAGGCGGCTAACAAGCTCTCCCTTTGGCTTTGTTTTTGGCAAAACCAGGTTAAGTACCTGCAATACCTTCAACTATAAGAATGAAACTGCAGACTAAGAAATTCATGATCCAGTTGAATAAATCACAGTAGACAACTAGTAAACAATACGTTCGTAAATCAATCAACCCAAACTAACTTCACTCTGATAACTGCACATAGATTCAACTAAGATACCAACGAGTTCTTTCCCCTTTTTTGCCACAAATCAAGGCCAAAGGGGCTCGAAGGCCCAACATAAGTGAGCTTGCAGCCATAGTCCAAACTTGCAAAAAGAATGAGCAGATAACATACCCTACACTGACGATCAAAGCATATATCAGGAGAGGCAATTTATAGCAAAAACAACTAGAAAACGGGTATTAGCACCATAGACCCTCTAAGGCAACAACAACAAAACAAACTGTATCATGGGCACACAGACCATAAAGACAATGTCAACAATCGTCATGAGAAGGAGGCAGATGAGTCAGAACTTCGTTAAACATTGTAGTAATGGCACTTTGGCCATCAAGAACATCCTTTGATTATGCTATTGTGAGAGATAACTGAACAAACCTGTCACAGTACTCAATTGTGAGACACATGTCATACCTAAATTCAAGCAAACAAAGTGTGAATAACCCATAGGGCCCCACAAGAAGATCTGATACAAAGACATAATAGTCATTACACAAAAATTTTAACAAATATGAACAGGGAGTGTGTGAACTGTGATTGGGCTTTGCCGTACAGTGAACTGCAAAATCAAGTGACACATCAGCTGCAACAGTTGTTCAAACTACCCGCTTGACTAATCAACTTACTATATACCTCGTTCATCCTGTTAACTTTCACTCTTGTGCATTTCTATGTAGCACGTGCAACATTGCATTAAAAAAAAAAAAAAAAAAAAAAGTACTTCGCCACATACCAATTCAAATTAGAAAGGGTATAGCCACTCAATTGAATACCTCTTTGGATTATAGAATGATATGGTATGCAAAGTTTGCCTCTTCTCATCTCCTCAAAACTAAAAGCCTTTTAAAATTAATCTTCACAGTCTTCGTTTTGCTGTCTTAAAAGCTCAATTTCCTCTCTTCGCCTCGTAGAATTTTATTTATTTGTGCCTTCTCTGGTACGATGGGCTTACTAATTCATAGCCTTGCTGATTGGGTTCCTGCTGAAGTAAGCAAACAATTTCCATCACCGGTCAAACACCCACTTCCTGACAGTGGTACTCCTACGACTAAGCCATAATGTGGCAACTGACGAGGAAGTGTGTTGCACTGGAAGAGGAAATTTGGTATGCTTACTGAGAGTGAGTTGGGTTTTCTTTTACACTAGTAATAGAGATACACTTTAATATGTGCAAATGCGTATAGATATAAACACATATGATATATATTGTTTTGGGGTGGGGTGAGGCATGTGGGTTACTTCTTAATATGAGAGTAGTTTTGCCCTGCTAGTGCTAGCTAGAGAAATTGAAACATAAAAACTGCAGGATGATCTTATTAATGTGCTATACTGCTTGTAAGTTGTACCCTACTCCAGCATTATCATATACTCTTCACTTTTGTGATTCCTAGGTCTGAGTTCGACAACTGAAAAACTTTGTTTCTTGTTATTTGTGTTGATTTCAGCTATCAAGAAAGGTTATAAATATGGGAGAACTGCGTAGGCTAGCATCACAAGGTATACCAGATGGAGGAGGCATTCGTGCTACAGTTTGGAAGGTAGGAAAAACTCTATTTATCCTTGCTTGGAAATGGCATATTCCCAACGAAACACACGAAGGAAAATCAACTTTTATTGTCTGCATATGTGATTTAATTTCAGTGTGCTAAATGTCTTGCAGTTGCTGTTGGGGTATGTGCCATGTGATCGATTGCTTTGGTCATCTGAGTTGTCCAAAAAGAGATCTCAATACAAGCTTTTCAAGGAGGATCTTTTGATGAATCCAGTAAGTTCTGGCTTAAACTATTCAAATTCTTCTTTTAATTATGACGTCCTAGTTTTATTAATAAGACTGCAGATTCAGAACAACTACATAAGCATTAAAGCAAAACGTGGCTTTCACGTCCTAGTTTTATTAATAAGACTGCAGATCCAGAACAACTACATAAGCATTAAAGCAATACTTGGCTTTCAATATGTTTGAAATTACAAACCAATTCATGGGCTTAATAGGCTAGACTATCTTGTTATTTCTTTACATGAAATCTTTACTTTTCAAAAAAAGAAAAAAAAGGTTAGACTATCTTGATTGTTGACTTTATCATTCAATGATTTATTACTTATTGCATAACTTGATTAAATGTGCACGAGTATGCACATTTCTGATTTATGTCACTTTTTGTTTGTGAATGAGTGTGTGACTGAATCTTTTCAAAGCATTGATTTTGGCTTGGGGCTACGGGGCTGGGTGAGCCATACGGTCCATGCCCCTCTCCTCTACTTTTGGTGATTCTGTTAAGCATTTATGTTTCTCATATACTTTTCACATTGAGTGCAATAGAAAATTGGTTCCCCACCTCAGTTTCAGAAAGTTTCTATTATAGAGCAAGTATTTTAATTTGTTTAATTGAGTATGTGGATATTTTGTTTTTCTGCTGCTTGAATTCCATTCACTACCTCATGCTTGTTATCTTTGTACTAGTATATAAACTTTTGCCCTCCAAAATATTGTTTCAACAACCACCCTTTTTTCGCATTATTGGGGATTAAGTGGCATTGGCACTTGACAGAATGAGGGTGTCAACCAGCCTTTCTTTCTCTGTTGTAATAGATCATGGAACCTTCACTTGATTGTCCCTGTTTATTACTTACTAAACTGTGAGTGGTTTTTTTTATTCAGCAGCAGTTTTTTAAGGTACTTACAATTAATTTGTAAGATCTCAGCTTGGATAATCAGATTGGCATTTAGGTTGTCTCTCAGCATATGTAGTTTAAGTTTCGGTTATAGGATTGCATAGACACTACAGTTTGCTATCATTTGAATTTTGGAAACAAGGAAGAGTCATCCAAGTAGACGAATGTTATCTCTAAATAAAATTGTATTTTGATTCGATGGAGATTGAATTTGTTTCCAAGTTACATCATTTCAAGTATATGTGGTTCCTGAATTTTTCTGTGGCTAGTCAGTCAGAGATCACAAGGAAGTTGGAGAACACCTTGAGTTTTGAGAACGATGAATCAAATGATGAAGGGAAGGGTTTTCTATCGAGATCAGAAATCACTCATGGGGAGCATCCTTTGAGTCTTGGGAAAACCAGCATTTGGAATCAGTTTTTTCAGGTACCTTGTAGATCCCCTTTCCTTTCTTGCTTGATGTCAACTTATTGACTTCTTTTTCTTGGGAAGTAAGAAAAGATCATGTGATATGCTCTTCGTGCTGGGACACAATTGAATCCACATGCACTTGTCAATTCTAAAAGAAATTGCGTTGAAGGTAACTGGGGGTCAGGGTTTTCTTTTAACATTGAGTATTAGCTCCGAGGACTTTGCGACCAACTACTTTTGAGAAGATCTTGATTGATGTTCTCTATTCACCATGGGGAGTAGTGGAATACGCTGTGCACTTGCATCAGCTTTTCCTTGGTACTTGGCTGCCATATTTACATTAACAAGAATTTGATATTATGAATATCTTCATTTAAAGTTCGTTTAACTGATATGTAGCTTGCTTTTGCATGTCCTTATGCACATGGAAATATATCTTTTTGTATTTTCTTGTGAGAACAAAACCGGACCTATTGCGCTCTTGATAGATGTGTAGTTTGAATATATGGAACATTTGAATTCGTTTCACATTATAGGCTCTACTCCTATATTTTGTAGGATACAGAGATCATAGAACAGATTGATAGAGATGTTAAGCGCACACATCCAGATATGAATTTTTTCTCAGGAGACACGCCATTTGTGAGATCGAATCAGGTGAGCCTGTATCTTTAATATGAGAGTGGATTCATACTTATGGCCCTTGTGTCGATCAGGTCTATCTTATTTGCTGGATGTTCCAAATATTATCTATCTTTATGTGTAACTTTGTCCTTCTCTAATTTTCAGGATGCTCTGAGGTGCATACTAATTGTGTTTGCAAAGTTGAATCCTGGTATAAGATACGTGCAAGGAATGAACGAAATCTTGGCACCATTGTACTATGTATTTAAGAATGACCCGAATGAGGAGAATACGGTATGTAATATATCTCTGTTTCTCATATGTGTCGTTAGTATATGATCAAAAGCATTCTATGTTAGTATTCACTCATGGGCAAGCTATATATGATTAAGGTATGGTTACCTGAATAATGTCCAACCAATTTGCCACTGCTCCCTCTTCTGCAATTAGTTAATTTCAACAGGCAGTTGATGAGAGTTGTAAGGAATGGTTTTCTGGCAGTATGACAAGTAGCTGCTAATCTTGTTCTATTTGGTTCACTGGTTCTATACTATTCAAGGTTAACGAAATGAAAACATCTCAAATTGACTTGTTTTCCCTGTAGAAGCAGATTGTAAGAGAAACACTCACATCCATTCTGATTTTATCTTTTTTTCCTTGCTTGATTTTAGCTTGTTTATCCTCAATTTGCCGAAATGTATGGGTTTGGTTGCAACAAAACAAACATAAGATGTATTTTTCTGCTAGTTTTCATTGCTTGCTTGTGAAGTTAAAAATTTGAATCAAGATCTCAACTAAATTGAAGTGAAAAACCGGCCCTTTGGAGAAATTCTCAAGAAATCTGAAATCGTTGTAGTAGAGTAACTGGATGAGCTTTGGAAATTTATTGTTCTGGGGTTGAATTCTATTAGAAGATTTCCAAAGAAGCGTAAATTTATTTGGCCTTGTGTGAATCTGTGTAGCCTAATGCTATTTTGATGAAAGTAATTAAGAATAGAACTCCTGCTTTGATGAATTTTCCTTTGATCAGTTTTATGGACCCTTGCTCGTCTTGAAGTTGCATAATCACAGTGGTTGCCATATTTTGATATATTTTCTAGCCATCAATCTCTTTTCAAACTTTTCTTGCAGCAATTTGGAATCAATGTTAGTGTTTGGGAATCACTATAAACAGTCATGGATTTGGTATGTCGTAGTTAATCTATAACTGGAAGATAGTTGCCCCATCCTATATGTCCTATTAATGATTTTTATGTTTTCAGCAGCTAAAAGGTTGCTTTTGGAAAGAAATTTAATCACTCTTAGTTAGTCGTGGACTTGTGATTATGTCAATATTTTAGTAGTTCACATCTTGATTTTTATTAAACCTCTGTAACTATGGATGTCTTGTTTGTCCAAATCTTTGAAAACTAAAGAGGGCTTCTCAATATATGAAATTGTTGAAGATAATCATAACTATTTATGAGATATTGTTACTACGTTATATAACACTTCAAATGTTACTTTAATGATAGCGCGATCCTTTGAGTATCCTCTGTTGCCTCTTTCATGCTCTGGATGAATGCAAAGGCGTATGGGCATAAGATTATTCTATAAGCTTCACAACCATTTTGAACTGAATTCTAATTTTTGAGTTGCCTACTTTAATTAGGATTTTAAATTCCTGAACCTCTCATGCTCTTACTCCACTCTTGAACTTTGTCTTACTTGGCTGGTCACCTGGATAGGCCCATGCTTATCAAGCTCCAACCCAGTCTTTCTGTTATACCATTGTTCGTTTATTCTGTAAATGTTATTCTTGGAAAACTCTTGGATAGTCCCTCCTAAATTTCTGATATTCTCAACTCACCCTCTCATAAATATATTAGATACAGCATTACTTTCAGTTGGTCCCTTCTCTGAAATTGATGGATATAGAACAATATATACTTTACAACTACCACATTGGAATGCCTTTGATATTGTTAGCTGTTGGGACATTTTTTATGCATGGTATATGCTGGAAAGTCATACCATGAAGTACCACATTGCAATCTTCACCACGTAGAATCCGTACAATGGGAGTTTCTTGGTGAGATATCCCTGTACAAAGAGTCAGCTAGAAAAAGATTTGTATGAGAAAGTGTAATTGGTATGTGAAAAAGAATAAAGTCTTAGACAAGATGTGGATAAATAATTTTAATATTCTTTCCAGCCATTGTGATATGATGCAATTTGCAAATAAATGGTTTCAATTGAGGATTGTCCAGGACAGGTTAATGCAATTTTGAAGATCAATGCTACTGAAATGTATGAAGACTGAATAAAGTTAATAAGACACCCTATTCAGGATGACAATGAAACCTAGCCAGTTAACAAGCTTATATAAATAAGTGGATCAAGATGAAGGCCACGACAAAGCTAACATGCCAGATATGGTCGAGCAAGTCTGTCTTATTTGTTGATCAAGGAACTGATGGGTGAATAATAATTAATATAACTAGAGAGATAAACTATCAAATTTGTTGGTTTATCTCATATTAAATGCTATAATAGATATGAAATATTATTCCCTTTTTTGTTTCTATGCCTCTGTTTATCATCAGATATCTGCAATCCACACAGGCCTTTGTAGAAGCAGACACTTTCTTCTGTTTTGTGGAGTTGATAAGTGGATTTCGGGACCATTTTTGTCAGCAACTTGATAACAGTGTTGTAGGAATTTGTTCCACAATTTCCAGGTTATCACGGCTTTTGAAAGAGCATGACGAAGAGCTCTGGCAGCATCTTAAGGTCACAACCAAGGTATGTTTATCAATGTTTACCCATGTGTTGCCTTTTCATTTTTCTAACCTCAGCTTGAAACTTCTTTATATATTCTTTCATGAGTAAATTTCTCCTCAAGATGTATGCAATATACTTCTAAGAGAAACCTTTTCTGTTAATACCAAGGACACAGTATTTAAGTTCTTCAACTATTAAGTAAAGAAAATGAAAGACGGTCATAGACTTACGAATTGCAAATGCACTTATATTTTAGTTTTTCATAATCCAGGTTTGTGTGGCGTCATTCACACTTGAATGTGATTCATGAAATTGTGGTTTCTGACTTTTAAGGTGCACGAGACTTCTGTCTATGTTTGACACCTCTCTGTGGGTGACAAAGTGGTCAATCAAGTTTGTGCAAAACCTGTATTAATTGGCAGCATAGCTAGTAACAAAAGGGTATTTGCTCTCTGTGATGCTGCAGTATCATAGATGTTCACCCTAAAACAGTCTATGAATCTTGCTCTTGTCCTCCCTTTTTTAGTTCTGAACCACTTTCTACCTCAAAGATTCTGAAGCCCAATATTTTACTTCTTTCTTATAGCTAAACCTTATCCAAACTGTGCTACATCACATATGGAGGTCATTTGTGTGCTCCTAATAATGCAGTTGGAAAGGATGGGATCATTACTTTTTTGCATTGGTCTGTCTATGCCATATTTAACTCCTTATGAACATGTCCATCAGATGGAGATTATTTCTTGCCTTATTGATTAGATTTTCTAGTCTGTGAAGCACCTTTGCCTGATGCTGAGTAGCACCACCCTTATGTGCCTTTGATGTGATCCATTGTTTTCAATCTCTCTGATCTTTTCTTCTCGTGTTGAGCAGGTTAATCCCCAATTTTATGCATTCAGATGGATTACCCTGCTTTTGACCCAAGAATTTAATTTCGCGGACAGTCTGCTCATTTGGGACACACTTCTTAGTGATCCTGAAGGTCCTCAAGTGAGTCAATGTCTATTTCTTAACTTAAATCTCAAATTCTCTGGTATAGAACAACTAATTCCCCTTCTTGGAACTCTCCTGTGTACAAAGTCGTCAAGGAATGAGACAGAGGAAGGTTAAAACAGAATACCACTTTTTCTGCAGATTAGATGAGACTGATATTAAGGAGTAGAAAAGTAAACTATAATGACAAAATATTGATCAGAACAATTGTTGGCGCTACTTGCAAGGTGCATCAAAATTTTGCTTCTTGTTAGCCATCAAAATTGACTCGACTCTAGTGTTATCCACAGCATAACATTTTTTACTAGCAAAGATTTATATCTTCATTTAATAAGAAAAGAATAGGGGCACTAAAGGTATCTAGTCTGTGGCAATGCATATCACCATGCACCAAAAAGATCCATCCTATTTGCACTTGATGAGAATTGCAGAAACATGCTTTTGGACTGTCACTATGGTCTTAGCAATGCACCAAAGGTCTATCCTAAAAGCAAATCTAATGGGAATTGCAGAAAAATAACTATATAGCTAACAAAACGCTCTATAGCTCATTCCTAAGAAAAGGGTCTGTCACTCGTTTTATGGGTTAAAAATGTCTCTGCTTGTTTGTTGCTTTAATGAGTACGCCAGTGTTTTATTTCATACTTCATAATGTATATTGTTCAATGTGTCAAAACTCTGCCTAACTCGAGTACTACTTGGACTTGAAAAAAAAAAAAGGAGGTAATTGGAGAAAGTGTTTGCTAGGAGTCATGTCTGCCCCACAACTTTTTTAATGGTTGATGGAGTTATATAATTACAAAAAAATTGGCAATAACGTTTTAGGAACTAGGTTGGCATTTGATCAGGGATTCACATGGTTGAACAAAGTTGTGCAGGTCAGCACTGATAGACTCACTTCATTGTGCTTGCCTATATATACACGTAATTATTTCTGTAATCTCTTGCGGTTAGTGTCAGGAAGTCGGAGAACGTATTTGTGGTTTCTTGATTTTAAACTGAAGGTGCTCATAATTATGAGTATAGTTAGATATATGGTCACACATGTTGAGCTAGATGAAGATGAAATTTATCGAAATTAAGAGATAAAACTTTATTTCCGTAATTTAATCTAGGTCTGTCTTTGGTTAGTGCTGGTGCATTGGATGTCTGTCTACGTGATTGATAGGGAGGGTGCCCTTTGTGCCATTCGGCTTGTAGCTCAAAATACCTGGTGAAGCTTACATTTTCTGTTTGCTGTATTACTTCTGTTTTCCTAATATCATGATACCTTTTGGGGCTAGTTAGTTGGGGAGTCAGGTGAGCAAGTAGTCTGAGCTCTTTGCACCTCAATCATTAAGGCTTGGAGCATAAAAAACACTAGGTTGTCACTAATATATTTTCTGATTACTACGCGTGCATAGATCGTTTAGCATTCTTCCCCACACCAGATTAACATATGCTCTTCAATTTGCAGGAGACACTACTGCGGATTTGCTGTGCAATGCTTCTTATTGTCCGAAAGCGTTTACTTGCTGGTGATTTTACCTCTAATCTGAAACTACTTCAGAATTATCCGTCCACAAACATCAGCCATCTGCTCTATGTAGCCAACAAACTACGTCTTCAGTCAGCCAGCTAATCCCCGTTTTCAAAATTCGAATTGGTTTTCACTGGTTTTACCTAGTTCTTGATTGGTTTTCGATATTTTGTTATGTAGTACAGGATGTAAATTCTGTTGATGAGTTGATAGGGAGGTTTTTTAATTTGACATTTGTACTCACACCTTATGTGGAATAGCCATTATTTCTCTGATTTTGTAGTTTGATGAGATGAAAAGATTCTCACTTTGTGTCGTTTTTCTCACATCATGTTGCTTCTCTGACTTGTTCTATCTCATTATGTTGTAATTCTGGGACATTTACGTATGTGAATTCAAACGTGTTCTTCAGTAGTTTGATTCATTATGCATTGTGATCCAAGAGTTGTCAGTTTTTTTGCTCAAACCAACCTAAAGAATAAAAGTCTGAAATTATGAACCAAATTAAGAATTATTCCATTAGGTGGGGGTTGGGTTTACAAATTTGACAATTCTATTCATTTTTATGTTGAGACGTATCATTTATTAGCTTTATATCCTTGAGATAAATAAGACCAAAGAAAATTGATTGGGAATGGTGAGCTTACAAGAAGGAGATATAAAGGTATGCTCAAAAGATCTAAAAAACGTGTAGCAGGTATGAGAAATTTTTATACAAAGAGCATTAATAAGAAGGCCTAATGTTTGTGAAATAAATTGACCCGAAAATAAATATTGGAACCCAAGTGATTGTGCTTTTGGTTAAGCGCTTCAATTAGTTGTGGACCTAAATATGTCAAAAGTGAGGCTTCAGACTTTCGCTTAAAAACGTTATGAGTTTTACATGTTTTATTTCTAGCGTATGAGTGATCAAATAGTGACAGTGGTAACACGAGAAACATTAAGAATGAGATCAATTGTAACATAAAAATAGAGAAATTCTTATACCTCAAAAGTTTTCAGATGTAAATAAAACTAAAAGAATTTCATATTCACAAACATAGGAAATATTACAAGAAGTCGTCTAACTAACTTTGATCTAATATCATAAAATTCACATTGATTGTGATTTCATCACCAAGACATTAGATTTATCCAATACTTAAATCACACAAGAATTTATAATTTGAACCATGTGTGTGTGTGTGAAACCTATATAAAGACCTTTCTTGAAATTCCTCAGAATCAGGATTTGCAAGACAGAGAATTTAAAACAACCTGTTCAAACAACCTGATCGTCTAATCACATTGTATGGATATTGAACTTGGTAGCTTTCACTCTAGAACCTTCAATCTGGTCTAGGTAGCTTTTTCCAGTCTCCACTCACTTTTTTTTTTTTAATGAATATTGAATTTGGTAGCTTTCACTCTAGAACCTTCAATCTGGTCTAGGTAGCTTTTTCCAGTCTCCACTCATTTTTTTTTTTTAAATGAATATTGAACTTGGTAGCTTTCACTCTAGAACCTTCAATCTGGTCTAGGTAGCTTTTTCCAGTCTCCACTCACTTTTTTTTTTTAATGAATATTGAACTTGGTAGCTTTCACTCTGTAACCTTCAATCTGGTGTAGGTAGCTTTTTTCAGTCTCCATATCTTTTTCCGGTGAATAGAGTACAGGAATGGATATTTCTTTTTATATCCAGAGTCACTAGGAAGTTCAAATTCCTGCACTTGTAAACCATTAAAATCAGTTTTTCAATCAGATCTAAATATAGAGTGCACAAAAAGTATGGTTCAAATAATAAATCTCAAGTTGATTTAATTATTAAACTCTCACATCTCTTGAGATTAATCACTTTCATGTTTCAAACATAGAAAATATTACGACAAGTCTTTTAACTAACTTTGATCTAATATCATACCTGAGCTCTGCAAATAGGGCAAGATCTGTTTCTTGACAACCATGTTTTTATACACTCAACATGGTACTCATGGCCGCACTGCAGAGTCGCAATAGTCTCATTGTTCTCATATACTTCTTGGCACACAACACACATATCCGCATTCCCTTCTAACTCATCATGCGCATACGTCCGTGTCTTCAAATTCTGGAATACATCCTCCATACACTCAATTCTCACATCTTCTTCATCTGGCGAAATTAATCTGTTAAAGTTTACGAGTTCTCCATCCTCGTCAAGCAGCAATATTTCTTCCAACAATTGTTGTTGTTGTTGTTGTTGTTGGTAAAGAATAGACAATGTTTCAGCAACACCCACCATCGGCACGTAGAGTTGTGGCTGATAATTATAATAATGGAGATAAGGGTGAGCATGATAGGCATGCGAGAGTTGTGGCTGATAATTATAATAATGGAGATAAGGGTGAGCATGATAGGCATGTTGTGGCTGATAATTATAATAATGGAGATAAGGGTGAGCATGATAGGCATGCGAGGCATATACCATTGATGAGCCATAAGGGAGTAGTAATTGCGTTTCTTGAAATCTTGGAGCAGTGGCGTAATGGCTGCCATGGCTGCCATGGGCTTGGTGCTGAGGCTGAATATGATTAGGCATAGTGTGTGTGTGTCTGATGCTATTGTGTGATCTTTGTAATGGCAGTATGTATGTGTTTATAGAGTTTTGTTGGATCCTAGGAAACTACTAGGTTTCTTCAAGCTCCAATTATATTGAGTTTTGTTGGATCCTAGGAAATTACTAGGTTTCTTCAAGCTCCAATTATATTATTGTCAGTTTCTTGCTTGTCAAGTAATTAACTAACGAATTGATTTAAAGAAACCTATCCTAGTTCAACTACTTGTACAGAAGGGCTGACCCGATCGAATAACACTATTAACCTTGCTAGGTTTATGACAACATAGCTTCAAAGGTACGTTAGAATTACCACCAAACAATTTCACCCAACTCTCTTTAGGAGTAACTGCTTGTTCAGAAATTTCAGCGCCAATCTGGACATCAAATTTTGAAAAAAGGTCCTCTCGGATTAAATCACAAACATTCTCAAGTCTACCAAAAAATGGAAGAAAAGCCTTCTCATCCACTGGAATTGGAGGCTAAGAAGAAAAAGGCTGATTCAGGGTGCTAGGGTTCAATGCAAGAGCCGTTGTCTCATATTAATCCTTGTGAAAATGAACCTTGACTGGTCCTCAAGGAGAAAGGGAAACATTCCTCTTCTGAGGAGAAGGAAGAGAGGAGGATCTTCCCAGGGAAGAAGGAGAATAGTCCTCAAGGTCTTTGTAAAAATCCTTCAAGATATTCTATATATTTTTATTTTTATTTATTCATTTTTCATTAAAAAATATTCTGTTTCTATTAATATTAATATTCTATATTATGAGTCTATGTATAAAAAAATTCAAGACCCTAAGTGTAATTAAAAAAATAAGATTACACTAAACTACAATTACTTAACCATAGTTTATAATATATATAAACCTATAGCTAAAACAAATATAGGGGATTGGATAGGGGATTCATCAACTCTCCCAAATTTGGGGGAACTTAAAATACTGTTGGAGAAGGCCTAATAGATTTTTTACCAAGTATACAAGAAATGTATACAATATTGATTAGACAACTTTTATAAATATATATGTAATAAGATAATCTCTATCAACTGCAAAAATAAGAACTTCTTCCCTCTCTTTTATCTTAGTCGCAAGGATCTCATTCGTCCTTTTAAAATTACACCACCCTATCTTATATTGAAATATTCATTTTTTCAACTTTCACAAGAAACAATGACCACCCATCCTTTTCACAAAACCGTATAAATTTTCATAGGTTTACTTGACAAATTAAAGTGTCAATAGATGAAAATAGGGATGACAATATCTATCCAACCTGTGGTCTTCCTTCTCAATTGCTCAAATCGACATGGACACCTTACGCATTTTTATGGTGTTAGAAGCTGTGGACATGGTAAATTAAGAAATAATATACACGTCAATTTTGCTTTTTAACTTTTAAATTAAGAAATAATATATAAATCTTCTTTTAATTAATTATTTGATTAAGCTTTTTAACTTTTAGAGTTTAAAATAATTATTTTGAAATAATTCTCTCTAATGATCACGAATGTTATCGAAACCACAAAGTCACAATATATTAATTTCTTCTACTTAGGTGTCTAAATTTTATATCGATCCCAAAAAAATTCAAATTAATAATTATTTCACTTCATATGTAATCTTAAAATAGTTATGTTTTTTTTTTCAAATATTTAAGGTGTTCTTTCTTTTTTGTTACGGAGAGCAGTTAGAGTTAATATATGTAGATGCTTAGAGGGGAATATTTTCAAGGACAAAGGTTCAAAATTGACTGAATGGACCATCCTATTCCAAACTGAACGAGTTGCTGGCTGTTGTGAGTGCCTATTTGGTAATAAATCATAACAAGATTTATTTTTTAGTTTATCAATTTTTTTGGTTTTAATAACAAAATAAAATCTTAACAAATATATACTATATCATATGAGCAATGATAAAGAAAAAAGAAAACATAGAAAATTCTTTGGGAAAGCAAGTTGATTCTTTTTAAGATTATGGGTATTATACGATGCGAGAGGAAGTGAGAAAGAGACAATCAATTATGTAATCTTAGCAAATTCTATATTATATAAGACTAGCTTGGCATTAGAGAAATCTAAAAATATATATTCTAATTAATTTGGCATTTTTATTGTTACATCACAAAGAATTGTCTACAACAAGAATAGTAGAGAGAGTTAATTATTTGTGCCCAACTTCTATCCCATAAAGGATTAACCAAGAGAATAGATTGTTTTTGTATTTGAGTGTTTGAACAAGTTAATTAATTGTAGTTTTAAGAAGGATAGAATAGATTGATTCTTTTAAATGAGTTCTAGCACAAGATATTTGTAGCCTTAAAAAATAGGCTTAACAAGTAAGTTGATCCAGTCTGGCCTAGTAGCCTACCTTTCACGTTAATCTTTCAACTATGTTTTGGTTCTCTTCATATTTATATTGGTAATTAAATCATAATTATTGTAATTTCCATTATTTCTCTTGGTTTATTGCAAAAATTGTCGCTTTTATCCTCCCAAAAAATAAAAGAGAAGAAAGGCTCAACTAGGAAAGTTGAAGGAGAAAGTAAACTCTTAGATATATAATTTGATATTCTTTTTTAACATCAATATATAATTAGAAGCAATGACAATTTAGAGAGAAAATTCCAAATACGCCAAACACTATTGTGCAAAGAGATTAATTTTGCAATTGGTTGATATTTATTGAACTGCATGCTCCAATATCATTGAAACGTGCTTCCGCAATAACTTTGTTTACGTCAACTGTGGTATGAGCGGCAGAAAAAAAAAAAAAATACACGATTGAGGATTTTGACATGGTGGTATTTTTTTTTGGAGAAAATATCATATAACCCCCTTGTGATATGTGAAACTATTACCCTCTCTTTCTATGTTTCTAAAACTTTAAGAAGGTTCTATATGCTATTAGAAAGTCATCAAACTACCCTCTTTATGTCTTTTTTAAACTATTAAATGTCAGTTTTGCTCTTTATAATACATATAATTTTTTTCTTTTTTTTTTCTTTCATTTTTAACTATTTACAACTAAATAAAAAAAAATAAAAAATATAAAAAAAATTTATCTTTCCCACCACCACCCCTCCCCCCCCCCCCCAACTCCCTACCCCCACCCCCCCCCCCCCCCCTGTTGTTGCTCCCACGAGCAGTAGCAATCGCGTTGCTGCTCGTCGGAGGCTGCTGCAACTGCTCCGATGAGCAGAAGCCACGTTGCTCCGACGGAGCAGCAGTATGGCTCTCGCTCCTGCTTCGACGAGCAGCAGAGGCCACCCTGCGGCTCCTGGGAACAGCAGTAGGGTGTAGGATGGGGGGTCGCCGGGGTGGGGGGGTGAGGAAGATGATTTTTTTTAAAAAAAATTTTATTTAGTGGTAAATAATTAAAAATAACATAAAAAAATATATGTATTATAAAAGGTCAAAACTGATATTTAATAGTTTAAAAAAGACATGAAAGGGGTAGTGTGATGACTTTTTTAATAACACATGAGGTATTCTTGAAGTTTTATGAACACATGAGAATAGGGTGATAGTTTTATATATCATAGGGGGTTTACGTGATATTTTATTTTTTGGTAAAAAACATGGTGATACATTTGGTGTACATTGCATATCTTTTCCAATAGTACAACATGAATTCACTGAAATTGAAATCCCCAGAACCAAATTGATTAACTTTGATATGTACATTAATTGTAGGGAAAATGGCGCAATTAGTCTTTATTATTTTTTTAAAATTTCAAATTCCTCCTTATTATTTAAAATTAACTAATTTAATTCTTATTATTTTAAAAAAAAATTAAATTCATCCTTATTATTCAAAATTAGTCAGTTTATTCCCATTATTTTCTAAAGTTTTAATTTAGTCCCTATTATTTTCATATAAAATTTAAATTAGTCCTTAATGATTAAGAACATTAAATTAATTGTGACTAAATTAAATTTTTTTTGGAAAACCTATGATAGTTTAGATGGCTATGTAGGAGTGAGGAAATCTGTGGAGCGTGCGTTCGAAACCCATTGCACTAAGGAATTTCACATTGTAATCAATTGAAATCAAACTTTTGACTGAACTAGTGTAAGTATTAGAACGTATGCTATATATGGAGGTTTAACCATTGGTGGTTAGGCTCCATTGGAAAATCCTTAGTTGGCTCCGCTAGGGTGTTCCAACGTCGCCCTTCCCCCACCCCAAAAAAAGAGACTTTTAAAACACTTCTATATTGAATGGAGAAAATCTGGATTGAAATATTAATTGGATACTCTCTTTACATTGCTGGCATTCTAGAGGTGTGTGGTACCTTTTTTTTTTCATTGCAGTAATCGTAGATTATATATTTACTTATGGTGTCATGATATAATTTTTCTTGACTTGGGGGGTTATTCCACTACAACTTATAAGAATTGCAACTTGTGGTTCTAGAGTTTACAGGGCATCCATCAATGCTGAAGCTTTGGAAATGAGCCTTGAATGGTGCATGAGACTAGTTGATTTTTGTCCAGCCACCATGAGTTGCCAAATCTGCATTCCATATTGTTGCCTCTATTTGCATTGGTTGTGTAGGATAGCTGACTCCACTATTTGCATTGTTCTTGAATACCCGGATGGGAATTTTGTCAATAAAGAACCCACAGTAAGCTCAACATTAGCAAAATAAATGAGTTAGTAGTGACAATTTAAATTTGAGAAATGTTAGATACTAATTTTCATCACCTATTTATTACAATATACGTGAGTGCTTAGTTGACATGCTAAAAGAAAAAAACATAAATAGAAGTTTGTTATGTTACCAATTAAGCACGTAGATTGGAAGTAATAAATGAGTGATGAAAATTAGATTACATTTAAAAACGCTCTTTAAATTATCTCTTATACTTGTTTTGATATAAAATGATTTTATCGAGAATCTTAAACTAGCTGGAATGAATAATTTGACTATTGGTAGACTCCACTTTTGAAATGTAGGCATTATTGTTGCCTTGGAGACATTAAACTAATTATACAGTATCTAACAACTTTAACTTTTAAAACAAATTATCTTTTAATTAACATGGTGTCAAGCCTCTTACCAAACAGAACCTGACTCAAAGTATCACTGCTATTACTCGTTTACCATGTGCATATCTTAAATATTATGGGACATTTACGTATGTGAATTCAAACATGTTCTTCAGTAGTTTGATTCATTATGCATTGTGTTTTTGCTCAAACAAACCTAAAGAGTAAAGGTCTGAAATTATGAACCATATCAAGAATTATCCCACTAAGTAGGGTTGAGTATTTTACAATTGTGTTCATTTTTTTGTCGAGCTGCATCATTTATTAGCTCTATACCCGTGACATTGTTTTCAAAATTGTACAATTCGATATGATTCAGTTAAAAAATTATGCTTATCGAATGGGAGAATCGTTAATCAACGTGAATCGGAGGTGAATCGTATACAAATTATAATGAATCGGTAAGAATCGTACGATTCACTGAATCGCGATGATTCAGGCCATACTTTAAAAAGCCCAAAAATTTCAAAATCAGGAAAAAAAAAAGAAGCCTATTTCAATATTTTTTCTTTAGCCCAATTTTAACAAACATGAACAAATAAAATCCAAAAAGTAGGCCCATTAACATTATCATTTATCAATATCAAATTCTCAAATTAATTTCGATTACAAAATCAAAAGATGCAAAAATTAAAAGCCCTAATTACTAAAAGAGAGAGAGACGTACGTAGTTGACTTCTGCTCCAGAGTTGATCACGTTGGTCGTGTGAAGAATTGGGCGGTCATTTCCACTGGTGGGGTTCCCATGTCGCCCAAAAAGAAAAAAGAAAAAAAAATTAAGACACTTCTCTATTGAAAGGAGAAGATCTGGATTAAATATTAATTGGATACTCTCTTTACATTACTGGCATTCTAGAGGTGTGTGGTATCTCTTTTTTTCATTGCAGTAATCGTAGATTATATATTTACTTAAGATGTCATGATATAATTTTTCTTGACTTGGGGTTAGTCTCCAATATTTCACGTTATTAAGTAAACACTTAACAGTTTAAACTTTTAGATGAAGTAATCTGTAATCGTTTAACAATTAGGTGTCAGATATTCAAAGATTTTAGACTTACACTATTTGATGAGAGTTCCAAAGGATTGAGTAGTAATGAAAGTCTACAGTTGGATCAAACCATAGATGAATTATTTCATCTCTGTTTCCTACACCATTTGCAAAGACATTTGTCTGGACTATTTGTGGTTTTCCCTTCCTGTTTCCAAGGAACTCAAAGTCCACTTCGTCATGGTTGTTCGTGTGTGATGTTAGCTGCAAATTATTAAGTGTCGAGGTCGGATTCTCGCAGTTGAGTTGGTCGGCTACGCTTGCCAAGTTGAACTTTCAGGTTGGCCTTCGAGTTGAACGTTTCAGGTCGGCTACCTGACCTGCACAAGGAAAAAGAAGGAAAAAGCGAGGTGATGACCCAAATTTTTCCCTCGAGCATGCAAATGATTAGTATGCCCGAGCTGACAAAGTAGCTGAGAGCATTTAATGACGAGTTACCTTTGAAATGAAGGGGGTGGAGCTCTATTTATACTAAATTCAGATTTGACAGCATTTAATGCGGTGCAACTTTATGTCCCATCAATGCTTTATATCCCATTGGAATAGCTGGCATTGAGGTCGGGGTCTTCCGGGGTCGGATCAGCATATAGGTTGGGAATTTAGCTGAATGCGCTGGGCTTGGCTTTGATTAACCCATCTCAGCTCAGCGTGGGTAACTCACCTCAGCTCGGGGACCCTTCGTCAATCCCCCCTTCTCCCCCCCTCCCAAGGTCGAGATCGAGGGGGTGAGATCTAGAATTAGGAATTTCTCCCGAGCTGGAGGTGCCCGACCCCAGCAGAGTAGGGATGGCCACGTCAGTGGTGCATGCCCTTCAGATGGCTGACACATCACCTGGCGATTCTGACAAGACGCCACGTTTGGGTTCCCTGAGGTGATTTTCAGAAGTGCCTATAAATAGGGCCTTGACATCCGAGATTCATTTCACACTTCGCTTTCAACTTTCAAGAGTTTTAGGTCGGATACCAGAGTGGTCGGATGCATTTAGCTCGGAAAGAATCTTCTCGGGACTTTCAGCTCGGAGCCAGCTAGGTCGGGTCACATTCCGCAGCCAAGAGCAGTAGGTACGTCCCGACTCCCTATAGTCATTCATGTACATTTATATTCAGTCTGTAGGTAGGATGGGGAGGTCGGAGTCGGAAGATTCCCAGGCAATAGAGGTGAGATGGTGGGGATGAGAGTCCGTCGAGCTCAGAGTCTACCTCAAATAGAGACCAAAGTGGAGAGAGCACCAGTGCGTCTCTAGGATAAGCTCGGAAATCTGGGCCCGGGGAAATCGATGATGATTGCCAAGTTATTGAGGTTAGACTGGCGCAAGAGGAAGCCGAGGCGGATCCTTTGGCCGACTCGGGAGACTTGGAAGATAGGGGGGATGAGAAGCCGCTGAATCAATTGAAGGGTGTTGAGATGCCACAAGAGTACCTAGCTGGAGTTTTTACCGCCGAGCCGATTAAAGCAGTCCTGGTTAGTGCTGTTCGACCTCGAAGCACGGTCACAGCCAGCGCTTCTTCAACTAAAGGGAAGAGGATTGAGCAGTTGTTCACCTGTTGCAAGCGTGAGTGCCATTCCACGGTGCAAATGGCTAACGCCAGGCTGAGGAACTGGTCAGTGGATCGTTATTACAAGTTGAAGGTTCCAGGTCAGCACGAATCGACTTGCTATCCTCCGGTCGACCATTTCACCATATACGATCTTGCATTCGACGTTATCCAGCTCCCCCTCCCCAGTTTTGTTGTCAACATCTTGAACTACTTCGAGCTCAGCCCAGGTCAGATGTCGCTGAATGGTTGGGCCGTGATGGTGGCCTTCTACGTGTTCTGCCTCGAGAAGAAAGTGGAGCCGACCTTGCATAGGTTCAGGCATTTCTTTGTGTGCAAACCCAACCCGAAGCAGCCAGGGTGGTTCCACTTCACAGCTCGGGTCGGCAACTCCATATTCACCAAGTGGCACTCTTCTAACAAGGGCTGGCATAATGACTATTATTGGGTGCAGCCGGCTGTGAACTCTGGGTGCAGGTTGGACTGGATTCCAAGTTTGAGGAAGATCGTCAATGATGACCCCAAGCTTTCAGATGAGGAACTTGAGGAAGTCGCGGTGCTCAGGCCCGCGCCTGGGATACTGATTGATATTGACAGTGTGCTCAAATGGGAGCGGATCTGGGATTCCAAGTTGTTTGGTAGGGAACTCGACCTCTCGAGGGATCATCCTAACCTGCTTCCCGAGCCTGAAGGAGACGCAAGGTCTAGCTCAGAAGAGGGTCAGTTTGCAGGATCGGCGTTCGACCTCCCCATTATTCTATCTACCAGTCTTTTTAGGTTAGCCTTCGGCTCTTTTTCATTTCTTTTCTCTACCTTTTGCAGATATGGCGGACATGAGAAAACTCGCGTATGCCTAGGTGCGAAAGAAGAACGAGGCCAGCGGCGAGGCTTCAGCTCGGTCTGGCTTGGGAGGTGCTGCTCAGGGTCAGAGACAGCGGCCCAGCGGCCAAGTGCGGGAGGTTGGCTTTGAGGTCTCTTCCAAGGGGACGTCGAAGTCTCCCCTGCCTAAGAGGTCGAGCTCTGGAGTAGCGATCCCGGAGCTCTCTGCGTCCCTTCCTGAAAGTAAAAAGCGGCCTCGGGCCGAGTATTCTAGGAAAGGTAAGGCCGCTGAGGTGAGCCCTCCCAACAAGGACTTCATGGAAGTGGCCAAGGTGGCCCGCGACCCCAAGCTGGCGATGGTCTTGGCAGAGCAGCTCTCACTCGACCTGAGAACGGCCATAGTCACGGTGAGTCTTATCCGACTTTTGGTACGGTTGTGTTTTTTAGCTCGGCTGATCGTTTTGCTCTCGTTTACGCAGGTCGAGTCCCACATCCTTTCAGCTCCCAGCTTCCTTGTCAGGGCCCAGACTCATTGCGTTGAGCTGGAGCAGCGATACATTGATGCCCGGGCCGAGCTTGAGACTCTAAGGGAGGAGGCCGCCTAGAGGCGCAAGGCGGACACGACGGAGATCGACCGTCTAAAGAAGGAGCTTGATGAGGAAAAGTCCTGGCGCGAAGACGCGGCCAAGGACGTCGAGAACTACAAGTTGGAGAAGCGTGAGACCGAAGTGAAGCTCCGAGATCTGGTGGACCGGGTCGGCGCTGAATGAGAGAAGGCAGTGGAAGCCTTCAAGTCCAGTGATGCGGCCGTGGACTGGTTGGCCACGGAAGGCGGGGCCATGGCCAAGTATGCCGAGCTGGAATTCTACTTTCATGGCCAAGTCGCAGCTCGGGAGAGAGCGAAGCCCTTTTTCCCAGCCACCAAGAACAATTATATAGAGATCTTGGAGGCTCCGCCGCCGGAGTTCTGGGAGATTCCTGAGCTTCCAGCCGACCTGACGTCCCAGGCTAAAGAGGTGATCAAGTTTGTCCAGAATGGTATGGACCAGGTCAGGGATGAAGCCGACGCCACCATCTTTGCCGCTGCGCCGAAATAAATCTTGTAAAATTGCCCGGGTCGGGCTTTTGTAATTTCGCCCAGGTTGGGCTCTTTGTAATTGTATTTCAATTTAATGAAATGAATATTTTGCGTTTTATCCGAGTTCGTACTTGTGTACTTTTCTTTTCGCAAATTTTTCTTAAGTAAGCGGGGTCGGACCAATAAGATGGGCCTTTCAAAATTAAGTTGAATATAAGGAACCGAGCTGGACGCGATTAATGATTTATCATCCTAATCCAAGCTAGTTAATTGGGCAACTGTATAATCGTCTCCAACCTTGACTCATCAGTCCAATTTAAAATTGGCCAAACTAATGTTGACAAATGTTGACCTCGAGTTTAGACCCAAACTAACATGCCGACTTGAGGCCGGATTATACCGAGTTGGACTTTAATCCGAACTGGCAAACTAATCAAATTGTTGTTGATTATTCCCGAGCTGGAACATAGTCCGAGCTGGTTTACTTGATCATTAGCTCGTGATTAAGCGTGGCCACCGCGTTTATCCTAGTTGGTAGTAGCTTTGTAGCTGAGGCACTTGGGCCCGGGTCGAGCATTGTACTGATTTTTAAAATGTATTGTATTGAATTTGTATACGAAATACTTAGGCTCGGGATCCGATTACAAGTAATGTTTTGGCTCGGGGCCTTAACAAGAGATTTTGGCTGGGGGCTGTAACAAAATATTTCGGCTCGGTGCCGTAACAAGAGATTTCAGCTCGGGGCTGTTACAAAATATTTTAGCTCGGGGTCGTTACAAAAAATTTCGGCTCGGGACCATTTAGACAAAATACCACTTCAGGTGTTCTGAGTGCCATGCGTTCTTCAATAGTTTTCCGTTCTTGTCGCGGAGGTAGAAGGTCCCAGGTCGGACTTCTTTCACGACTTCATACGGTCCCTCCTAGGTCGGGAAGAGCTTGTTACCCGAGCGCGGCAAAAAGATGGCCTTTCTAAGTATGAGGTCGCCAATCTTAATAGGCTTAGGATTGACCTATTTGGCAAAGGCTCTTTGCATGGCAGCTTTGCTGGCCAGCATTCTAATTTGAGCTTTAGCTCGGAGCTCTTCGGCGAGGTCGAGCTCTTCACGGATCCGTGTTCTGTTTATTTCTGGATCATGGTGGAGGGTTCTACTAGTTGGAGACCCGATCTCCACTGGCAGCACCGCTTGAGTACCGAAGGTCAGTTCGAAGGGCGATTCTCCCGTTGCCGAGCTAGTGGTGGTCTGTTGAGCCCACAACACCTCGGGAAGAATCGATACCCACTGGCCCTCTGCTTCTTCTAGCTTGGTTTTCAGGCCCTGTAAAATAATTTGGTTAGTCCTTTCAACTTGGCCATTCCTTTGAGGATAAGCAATAAATGAGAATCTAAGGTCGATCCCAATCTCAGCACATTTGCCTCGAAAGTATGCACTGTTGAATTATTTGCCGTGGTCAGTAATGATGACCTTTGGCACCCCCGACCGGCAAATGATATTTTTCCACACAAAATCCCAAGCTGCCTTTTCTGTTATTCTAGCAACACCTTCAGCCTCAGGCTATTTGGTGAAGTAGTCTACCGCTACGAATGCATACTTCTTTTGACCAACACTGGTTGACAATGGGCCGATGATATCTAGACCCGATTGATAGAATGGCCAAGGGCTTATCATTACCATGAGGTCTACCGCTAGCTTCCTCTGTATATTGGCGAACCTTTGGCAGGTGTCGCACTTTTTTACATATTCTTTGGCGTCTTGTTCTAAGGTTAGCCAGAAATAGCCTTGCCTCAATGCCTTTCGAGCCAGAGCTTTGCCTCCCAAGTGGTTTTCACATACCCCTTCATGGATCTCTCGGAGTACATAGTTTCCCTCCTCGAGTCCAACACATTTTAAGAGAGGCCAAGTGTAGGCTCTCTTATAGAGTTTCCTGGCAATTATGACAAATCTTGAGGCCTATTTCATGAGTTTTTGAGCTGCTTTTTCATCCTCTGGGGTTAGATTGGCTCTCGCCCAAGGCTAACCTGGACAGGGCATCAGCCTTCATATTCTCTTCCTTCGGAATCTGCTGTATCATGAACCTTCTGAGCCCTGAGGTCAAATCCTTGACTTTGTTGAAGTAGGCCAGCATAGTACTGTCCTTGGCTTCTAACTCTCCCAATATCTGACTATAAACCAATTGAGAGTCGGTGCTCAGGTCGACTGTCTGTGCCCCGAGCTGAGCTGCAATTTTCAGCCCCGCGATCACCGCTTCATTGTTGGACGCCGAAAAGGTGAACTTGAGGGAGTATTGGTGCTCATGCCGGGTCGGGTCGAGGATGACCACCCCAGCTCCGCTGCTAGACTTCCCTGAGGCTCCATCCACATGGACCTTCCACACGTTCTCCGGGTCATGCTAGGCTCGGCCAGTGCATTCTACCACAAAGTCCGCGATAGCTTGGGCTTTGATGGTCGTTCTGGGCTGGTAGGTGATGTCAAATTGACTCAGCTCAACTGCCCATTTCAACAGCCTGCCCGACACCTCCAGCTTGTGCATGATGGACTTGAGTGGGGCATTCGTCATGACCTTAATCGGATGAGCGTCAAAATATGGCTTCAACTTTTTTGCCGCTGTGATGAGCGCGAGGGCAAGTTTTTCCGAGGAGGAGTACCTCACCTCGGCCTCTTATAGGGTTTTGCTGACATAATAGACTGGCTTCTGTTCCTTCTCTTCTTCTCGGACTAGCGCCGCTACCACTGCTGTCCCCGAGCATACTAGGTATAGTACTAGTTCCTCCCCCACATCAGGTCGGGATAGCAGGGGTGGCGAAGCTAGATACCATTTCAGCTCTTGGAAGGCATTCTGACATTCCGTAGTTCATTCAAAGTTCTTAGGATTCCTCAATATTTTAAACAAGGAAGCACACTTGTCAGCCGACCTGGACATGAATCTGCTGAGTGCCGCGACCTTGTGTACCAATACTTGGACGTCTTTCACGCAGGTCGGAGGCACCAGGTCAAGTATCATCTGAACCTTCTCTGGGTTGGCTTCTATTCCACGGGATGTGACCATAAAGCCCAGAAACTTTCCTGCCTTGACGCCGAATGCGCACTTTTTCGGGTTCAATTTTAGCCCAAAGTGCCCCATTACGGCGAAGTCTTCGGTCAGGTCGGCTACATGATATTCCGCCCTTCTGCTCTTGACCAGTATGTCATCTATATAGATCTCCATATTTCAGTCAATCTGATTTTTGAAAACCTTGTTCACCAACCGAGTGTAGGTAGCTCCAGCATTCTTGAGGCCAAATGGCATGACCTCATAGTAGTAGAGACATTTATTAGTGTTGAAGGCAGTCTTCTCTTTGTCTTCGGGAGCCATCTTGATTTGGTTGTAGCCTTTGAAGGCATCCATGAAAGAGAGTAGCTCGAATCCGGAGGTGGCATCCACCATCTGATCAATTTGAGGTAGGAGAAAGCAGTCATTGGGGCAAGCTTTGTTGAGGTCAGTGAAGTCAATACATAGTCTCCATCCACCTGAGGACTTGGTCACCAGGACCACGTTGGATAACCAGGTTGGGTACTAGATTTCCTTTATGTAGCCGGCGTCTACCAATTTGTCCACCTCTTCTGCTATGATTTGTTGCTTATCATAATGGAAGTGCCTGCGCTTTTACTTTATCGGATAGTGATTCAGGTCGGCATTCAGGTGATGCTCAATCACTCCCGGGTCGATACCTGTTATGTCAGAGGCAGATCATGCAAATATGTGTTCATTCTTTAAAAGAAATTGGCTTATACCTTTCTTGAGGTTGTCAGAGAGTTCACTCCCAAGCTTTGTTCTCTTTGTTTCATCGGAGAGTTCTACCTCCTGAAGGTCATCAGCCGGGCTGCCTCTCTTAGCATCCCTCTTCTCTTCGGGCAAATCTGGTCCCCAGCCAACCTGATATTTGGGTCGGAGGGAGTTTTCATAACACTCTCGGGCTGAGAGATGGGCTCCGCGAATGGTGGCCGTGCCGGCCGGGGTCGAGAATTTTAGGGCCTAGTGGTAGGTAGAAGGGATGGCCCTAACCTAAAATTTTGTTATAAGTGGAGTTGCAATCCATCACAATGAAGTTGACTTGCATTGAAACCCACTTATCTCCGTCTTCCAGCTTCAGCGGAAGGTTAATGACCCCTTCAGCTCGGTGGGCTTACCCGGTGAAACAAGCTAAAGTGCCCCTCAATGGCCTGAGTCGGCTCTTGTCCAACCCCATTTGCTCAAAAGCGCTAAAGAATAAGACTTCCGCCGAGCTCCCGGTGTCCACCATCAGCCTCTTTACGGTGAAGTTAGCTA
Organism: Ehretia macrophylla; assembly: GCA_037974665.1. Classification (NCBI taxonomy): domain Eukaryota; kingdom Viridiplantae; phylum Streptophyta; class Magnoliopsida; order Boraginales; family Ehretiaceae; genus Ehretia; species Ehretia macrophylla. The sequence goes on along the minus strand of CM075764.1, from coordinate 6,680,705 downwards.
TTTCAGCGCTGATCACCAATGGGTCATCGTGGGGCAATATTACCCCTTCCAAGTCTTCTGAGGAAAAGGTGAGCTCCTCCACCCCTGGGGCCGGACCCCGCACTAGTCCATACTTCCTCCCAGCCAGAACATAACCCTTCTTGCCTGCCGAGGTCTCCCCTCCCGAAGCCAGTCCTCTTGAAATGGTTTCAATCACAACCAAACGTCCGCCCCCAGCCTGGCGCCTGGGTGGACTCCTCTCTCTATCTCTTTGATCATGATGCCGGGTCGACTGCGGGTCCACATACCTTCGGAGGTGACCTCAGGCTATCAGTGCCTCGATCTCCTATTTCAAGTCTTTGCACTCCTCGATGGTATGGCCGTAATCCATGTGGTAGCGACAATACTTGGTTCTATTGCTCTTTTCAGGTCGGCCTTTCATCTTTGGAGCTGGAGGCAAGTGGTTCTGGTGCTGGATCTCCATCAGGATCTACTTCCTTGTGGTGTTGAGGGGAGTGAACATAGTGAACCGGGGGTTCTGCTTTGACTGTTGGGGCTGCTTGCCTCGGTCGTTTTGGACTTTACCCCCAGGTTGGGCTTGGGAGGTCTCTTCCTTCCTGCTAGCTTCCTTCTCCTTGTCATAATCCCTCTTTGCCTGATGGATTTCTTCCGAGTGTATGTACTCTTCTGCTCGTACCATCAGCTCGGATACAGTATCCACAGGGTCGATTGCCAATGAGGATGTAAGGGGGCCCTACCTGAGCCTACTCTGGTAAGCCATCAATGCCATGGAGTCCTCCAGGTTGGGGATTCGGATGGACTCTTCATTGAATCTGGCTGTATAAGCCCTCAAACTTTTCCCTCTATGTTGCTTCACCAGCAGTAATGTAGAAGTGTAGCGGGTGGCGCGCCGGCTCCCTGCGAAGCGGGAGAGGAAAGCCTCAACCAACTGATAGAAACTTGCAATTGAACCGGAACGAAGTTTCTGGAACCAATCCAAAGCATTGCCAACCAGGGTGGTCGGGAATGTCTTCGCTTTCATGAGGTCAGACATGTCATGCAGAGTCATGTGGTGATCAAAGTTGAGCAGGTGGCTGGCTGGGTCTCCATCTCCATTATAGACGGCTAGGTTGGGCATCCAGTTGTCGGTGGGTAGTGGCGTGGCTAGTACCTTGGGTGAGAGTGGGCTTACGCTGAGCTGGTTGATGACCTTGGCTATGGTGGCCGCGGTCTTGGCCTGCTCGGGGTAGGCTTGAGCCGCCCTTTGACCTCTCGCCTCACCGGGTCTCGCCACCGGCTCCAGGAAGCCTTCTTTGTCCTGCGTCCGCTTCGGCCTTGGGTCTGGGATGCGGAATTGTGGACGCGAGGGTCGCGGCGTAACTTTTTGCGGAGCCAGGGAGCCCTTAGCTAGCCGAGCTACCTGCTCCTTAAGTTCTTCAAACATCCTCAGCATCATCCTTATCTCTGGTGACAGGCTGGAGTTGAGGTCTCCATCCACCGCGGGGTTGGTTTGAGTGGCTAAGTGTATACGTTAGGTCGTCCCAACGTCGGCTGGGATCGGGTTTTGGCTAGGCACCTGCGTGGTTTCGAGGTCCCCATCCGGGTTAGGCGAATCCTCTATCGGTACGCTGTAGCTTCTCGTTTGTACCATAATGGTTTCTCAGTGAGTGGTGAAAGAGAGTGATATAAAAAAAACTCATTTTCCACAGACGGTGCCAAACTATCGAGGTCGAATTCTCGCAGTTGAGTTGGTCAACTACGCTTGCCAAGCTAAACTTTCAGGTTGGCCTCCGAGTTAAACGTTTCAGGTCAGCTACCTGACCTGCACAAGGAAAAGGAAGGAAAAGGCGGGGTGATGACCCGGATTTTCCCCTCAGGCGTGCGAATGATTAGTATGTCTGAGCTAGTAAGGTAGCTGAGAGCATTTAATGACGAGTTACCTTTGAAATGAAGGGGGTGAAACTCTATTTATACTAAATTCAGGTCTGACAGCATTTAATGCGGTGCAGCTTTATGTCCCATCAATACTTTATGTCCCATCGGAACAGCTGGCACTGAGGTCGGGGTCTTCCGGGGTCGGATCAGCATCCAGGTTGGGCATTTAGCTGAATGCACTGGGCCCGGCTCTGATTAGCCTATCTCAGCTCGGCGTGGGTAACTCACCTCAGCTCGGGGACCCCTCATCATTAAGGATTCTTATAATCATTAATAATTCTTTATATTAACCTATTGATCATGATTTTACCAATCTGAGTTACATTTTTAACTTACATAAAATGTTGTTACTGCTCCTGCAAAGTCATTGTTTGGTAGTTTTATTCTCATGTGGAAGAACCTTAAGCAGTAGAATGATTTGGATATGAACCCTGACCCTGTTCATCAAAAAATCCCAAAAAATATAAGAAAGAAAGGGTTAGGAACTTAATCAATCAAGTGTTATCATGCTTTCAGTTATATATATTTATGTTGTTTTCCATGAGGAGTAATCAAGAAAAAGTGCACCTTCAACCTGGTGTTTGGGCTGTTGTGGCACTTCAGTTAACCAATTAATGTAATAAGCTTTTTCATCTTATTTGCTTTTGATAATGGGGACTCAATGGTGGCAAATCTCGAGACACATGCTTTGGTCCAAAGGTGAATTCATGAATTTTTCTTAATAGAGGCTAAAACACATAATTTCTAACTATATGAGTATTTTTTTTCAGTGAGGGCCAATTAATTTTTTAACTAAAAATACATATATATTTAATTTTTTCTTGTGAAAAGTACATAAAATGTTTAACATTTTTCTAGGTGAGAGCCCCCACTGGCTCGATAATAGATTTGCCATTGCCTTGGAAAATTAGTTCATTGTCTCATTCAAACTCAAGATGTAAATATTACTTTTACCTAGGTTCAAAGTACTTCATCATTAAATTAACTCTAAATGGTACAATATAATATAAACTTCTCACTACTACATTTTAGGCTTTTTACAACGTTTTAATTAAACTAATAATAAAATCGTTGCGATAGTTAACCTTTTGCAACAATTTTTTTATCGATTGCTTAAACTTTATATCTCTTGCAACAAGTTTTTTTTCTTCTAATTGTTGCAATAAGTATATTGGGTAACTTTTTATTAAGTAATGATTATAAACTTTTACTTTTTGTAACAGTTTATCAAAATATAAATTAATTATAATAAATCCCAGACTAATACTTAACAAATTTTTTTTAAAAAAACGTTTATAAACTATAGCCAACAAGAAACAAAAATTTCATAATTCTTTTTCTCAAAAACAAACCTCATACGTTCAAACCTTCTCTTTCACAGACTGCTCTCGTTCCCTCCATTAACGAAGCACTCGAAGGTCACTAAATACTAAACCTCCATTAACAGAAGCTCTCGAAGCTTGAAATATTTCTTTCTGTTTCTCTAATTCATCAAAAGCTTGTACATGTGAACAACTCTAAGATTCAAGGGTTTCATTACAACAAGAGTTAGGACTCAAACTTCAAATTTACGTCCAGATTTCACAATTTCGGTACAATTTCCTAATTCTTAGGTTTACAAACCCTAGAATTTGAATATTTGGGTCCAAATTCCTGTATATTGCATATATTTATGGAAATTAATGTATAATTTCAAATAATTTGGTGTATTTTGTTTGGATATATAGATATTCTCCATATTCATCTTCTTTTCAAAGTTTGATCAGCTCTTTCAAGAATAGAAAAGTTTCATCAGCTGATTCAATTAAATTCTAATTTTTATGTGGTTTTTTGGTTGTTAATCGATTCGTTTTGCTCTTTCTAGCTACGACGATTTCACCATTTGAGTTTCGCGTAATTTGATTTGATTTCTTTGATTTTAGTCATCAAATAAGGTAAAATTGTAATTTTTTATTTCGCGAAATCCATTCGTTTTGTTCTTTCTTGCAGCGGTCTATTCATCTGTGGAATTTTGCGTGATTCGATCTGATTTCCTTGATTTCAATAATCAAATAAGATAAAAATTGGTCTTTTTGTTTAGAGTTGTGATTTTTACATGTTTCCTTGACTGATCGGTTATTGTGTGTTCTTAGGATTTTTGGATGTGGATTGAATTGGAGTTTGAGATGCATGTGTTTGGTTCTAAAAAAAAATTGGGGATTTTTGTAGATTAGTTGAATAAAAGGTATAAAACTTCTTGAGATTGAATTGATTATAGCATGTGCATCTTTTGTTGAATTGAAACGTTTTCATGCATTGAAAATTTTGGATTTATGTTCATTGATTAAATAAAAGATATAAAATTTGTTGATATGAATTTTTTGGCATGCACATCTTGGATTGAATCGAATCTTTTTGATTCCAAAAATTTGGGAATTTTTATTGAAGGGTGATTAAAAGGTAGAAATCAAAGTTAAATCATTCTCCATAAGAGTTGCTGCAACATTCAATTGACAATGTTAACTCTAATGTAAATATGGTCCTCTGATTGTGCTCTAGCATGCTGTTTGGGTTACCTCAGAATGCAACTGAAGCCGCTGATTCTAGCAGTAGTTGTTTCTATAGCATCCTGTGTGAGTGATACTGAAAAATTATGCAAAGTAATTTTCCATTTAGTACTTTAAATTTACAGGTAGTTTTATCAGGTCTTGGTTGTCCCATGTTTGATGGTTCATCTGCTATTATTTCAGTTGCTTGTGAAAGCATACAAATGGGGAAATATAGAGCACTTCTGAATCTGCCTGATCAATATGATCATTGAACTATAGGTTCTGTATGTAAATGAAAAGAGGAATATGCTCAGCCATTGGTGCGTATCTGATGATTAAAGTGCTGAAACTTTAAACCACTTATTGTGGTTGATGAGGCTGCAACAGGAATATGTCCTCTGCTGTTCAGTATCTTATCTCTTGTGCTTGAAGAACTATTTCCCTTTCAATGCTACTTCAAATTCTTCTTTACCTTGTGAATGTCAAAATGTTGTGTTGCTTCTTCTAGTATCTGTAATCTTCTTTTCCAAAGAAGTATTTGCTCTGTACTAAATCACAGTTATTCTACTATCCTATTTTGAATGTGTCATGTAACTTTGCTATTCTACTTTTCTTTCAATCCGAATCAATGTCATCTGTTCTAGCTCCTAAATTCATGCTTTAGGAAGTGAAGAAGTTGCAAGCAGAGCAGTTTAAACCTATGGAACAGGTAACCCTTGAACCCTTTGAGCGTGACCATGCCTGTGTAGTTGGTGCTTACCATGTGCCAAAGAAGCAGAAAACTGATGCTTAAGCTGTGATTCAGAAAAGTTTCCTTTTTACTGCAAACTTCTGCCTAGGAAAATCTAGAAAACATAATTATTGTTCAAAGGTTGTGGATTGGCATCCTGTAACCTATACTACTCGATTCTGATTACATTTTCCATGCTTCGTTTTAGAGGCACGAGTCTCTGAGTTGTCCCTGACTCTGGCAGAGTATTGTTTGTAGGAGATATGGTAGAATACACTCTGCTTGAGGCTCTCAGCTCCTCCTATTGTAACCTAGAAATGGGTCCTCTAAATTAAAAGTCAACTAGTTTCTTCTTGGTGTTTATTCTTTAAGTGACCTGACAAAAATTAGTTTTCTTGTAAAAATTAGTTTTATGTCTTTTTTGAACTTTTTACAGCTCGTGTAAAAATTGTAAAGTGTAACTATTTGTTACATCTAAACTAGTTACATGTAAAGTGTTTTCTTGTAAATATTGCAGAATATAGTTTCATTTTTTATGCTTTTTCTTAATTTACAAAATGAGATACTGGAGAGATGTTGAGATAAAGGATGAACTTCTTTTATCATGGCTGATCTCTTTCAAATAGTTGTTTGACAAATTAGGATACAGGGATAGCCAAATGCAATAAGGATGTGTGAATGGACCGATGTAATTTTGTTTCTCATTTTCTGTAATTTTTTATGTCAAATTTCCTCAAGTCTCTGTCACCCTCACTCATACTCTTTATGTTAGCATTGCAGACTGCAAATTCGGATGGCGAAACAAATCTAAAGATCAAAAAAGCATTAGAAAAGACTTGGGACTATGTGACTCCTGAAAAAGCCTCTGCGTTCAAAGGTTTTGGATTTCTCTATTATAATTCGATTAGAATATAATGGAGATGAGTTATCTTCTCGATTATACAAATCTTTAAATTGGATTGGTTGTTCTTTCTCATGTAAGTGGAAACTTGGTTGTGGAACAGTCTTTTTGCTAGTAATTAACGCTTTGATAAAAACTTGTATCATTCAGTCCCGGCTAATATGTTGCAAATGTAATTCAGGGATGTAAGGTTGACTGCACCTAATTTCTGGTTATTCTGGCTAAGAAGCAATCGATGATGTTATGTAGCTGCCATTGACACCTATCTCGTGGATGTTTTCTTTCCATCAAGTGTTACATGTCAACTGTCTTGGAGACACTACGACTTGCAAGGGTGACTATACTGCTAGAATTTTCAGTGGTTATGGAGCAATCCTTAGGGTGACTTTTTGTATTGTTAGCTATCAATTACCTAGTATAGATTGTAGAAAAGTGATTGTTGACAGAGCAACAAAAAGGTGAAAGCTTATTCAATTGTAGAATGATTTATATTCAATCTAGTTGATATTAAAAGTGAGTAGTTGGATCTGAATCTGAGAAGATTTTGAAGAGTGGATTCTAATATTTAGCACTTTTCTTCTTGTTTTAATTGATTGCAATTGGATTCTATGATTAATTGCAACAGTTTTTAATTGTTGCTATTTATTTGGAAAAAACCGTTGCAAAAAATATTTATTGCAACGGTTTTTATTTGTCACTAGTTATTTGTAAAAAAATCGTTGCAATAGGAATTCTCAACAAAGGTTAAAACAACGGTTAAAAAATTGTTACATAAAGTCTTTTGCAACGGTTTTTAAATGTTGCAAAATATAAAAAATGTTGTAGTGTCTTATGAATACAAAGTTGAACTAATTAAAGCATGGCCATGGGACTAATTAAAGTGCTTAGCCATGTATAAAGATTAGATAGATTTTTCCATATATATATATATCTTCAAATAATAAATGAAATGTGAACGGCAAATAAAGTAACATGGGATTACCAGATGATTTATCGAGGGAGAGTTGAAGTTCTTTGCCTTTATTCAAAGACTCGATGTTATTTTGTCCATATGAAATCCTATAGTTTGTGTCAAAGCTTGGAAAGTATATTTCCCTTGTGGAAACTTCTTCAGTGAACAACACCATAAAGACACTTAGTAGATAGAACCCCATTGAGATGAAGCTATATTAATATTAGAGTAATGCTAAGATTTATCTATTTTCTGTTTTTGCTAGAAAATTTTAAGGGATGCTTATATAACATGATTAATAAATTGTCATAATACAACTTATAAATAGGGTTTTAAGTCGTTTAATAGTGTTCATACTTCTAGCGTAACAGGTTATTCAATGTGAAATTTCAATGTTAGTTAATTTTGTTAATATTTGTAATAATTTTCTTTTTTCTTCCCCACCCTCTCTCTCTTTCCATGAATTTTTTTCCTTCTTTTCTCTTTAATTCACAAAATTGAACCCTCCCCTTCAATTTTTGCAAGATGGGAAAGGATAAAAAACGTAAAAAAGAAAATAAAGTTTGGACGAAAGACAAATAGATATATATATATATAGAGAGAGAGAGAGAGAGAGATTTAGATTGAGAGAGAGAAAAAAAAAAAAAGAGTTTTTTGCTTTTATTTAGACTGAAAAGTGTATCATCTATGATTTTGATGTTGGTATACTAGGAGGAGAAAAAGATTTAACTGCATAATGCTTGAGATTTGGCATGTTTTTGATTATTTTTTTTTGGTAAGTCTAGTTTTAAAGGTTGTTATGCTGGGATTTAAATATAAAATACCATAATGTTATAAGCAATGTTTATAGAGCGTTGTAAATAATTTTAATTTGACAAATCATTGCGAAAAGTAAACTAGAGATAATTCTCTTCAATTATTCCTGAGATGGGATAGAGGAGGTCTTGCTTCAGATTTGTTAATGTACTTAACCAAATGGGTACTCAATATACATACTCCACGATTAGATAAAAACGTTGCAAAAAATATATGTTTTAGACAGGATTTGGATCCTCTCCTAACTTGAAGTTTATTCTAACTTTCTAACAATGCATCTTAACCATTTACTCACTTAACAAAACCACTTTCCCTCCAATTTTTGTAATTTAAATTCCAAATGAAGGGTTATGATGTAATATTAGAATGTTAGAATAAATTTTAGTTAGAAGAGGATCTTAAGCGGAAGGGTAAAATGTGATAGTGTCTGCATTCCAAACTCGGGGACTAGTTAATTATTTATTGATGCTAGCAAGAAGCATTTTTCGAAAAAAAGGTTCTAATGCTTTTGCTTAACTTGCTTATTCAATAATCCAATCATTCTCATTTGGATACTTTTTTTTGGATGATAAGTAGCTTAACTTAGGTAGGACCAATTGAATCAATATCAAGATTATGAAACTCGTGGTGTAATGGTGCGCAACAACATATGTTCTAAGTCAATTAAGAGCGAAACAATATTTATTATGGAAGGACATAGATTTAAATTTAGGACCTCAGACCACAACAAATCGCTACCCAACTAATTTATACCCAACCCCTGACGGCCTCTTCAGATACTTCTCTAGCGTGGCTCACAATTGTCAATTAAATCAAATGGAATCACATACAAATGTATGACGAGATCAAGATACATATATATATTCTACTATATCATTGATCTATGTTATATATTGAATGTATAAATGAATTACCGTTTCTTATCTTTCTAAAGTAGATAAAAATACACTTTACATAATTAATAATACACTTCACATAATTCTTAAACAAAATAAATATTTTTACATTACCTTTTTTGCACCATTTCCGATGACTTTCAATGATACAACATTTCCAGAAGGAGAGATGTGGCAAGAGTCTGGGCTGTTGCACCATGTTTGCATGTCTAATATACTACATAGATTTTATACATGAAAAATCTAGGTTGAAGAATAAAGTTTATAACACGACAATATTATTCTATTACTCAAAGTGAGTCGAGTCTTTGTTTTGTCTTTAGGGTGGAAACTCATTTAAACTTGTTGAAGATGATAAATAATAAAATAAACTCATTTCTAACCGCTTAAGCTTTTAGATAAGGTGATAATTTAACATGCTATCAGAGCCTAGGTGCCAAAAGGTCTTAAGCTTTTAGATGAGGTGGTAACTTAACAAAACTTGATACATTCATATAGACGACCACATAATAAAATATCATAGAGAATTAAATATAAAATATGTTGATTGAATTCACTCTTATTACAATCTCTCTAAGGTTGAAGTTAAAAGACAAAAATGTAAACATCAAAAGATAAAAATTGACTGATTCGGCTTGACCTACTTGACTCAGCAATTCAAGTATCACTTTCATACGGCGAGAGGCATTGGTTCCACTTTCGTTAATGAATATTCGACATATCAAAAGATGTTTGTGCAGACATCCTTAAGGTTAATTTGCTCATGTCAACATGAACATTCTAAAGGAGGCATTTGGTATTTCACTTCGTCAGTGCAGTAGTCATACATCATATATTCTCGTCTGACATTTTCATACAATTTTTCTTGGTGGGTATTTAATCTCCATTGTTGCTCTTTGTTCCACCAATATTCCAAAGAATAACAAGATTTTTCCTTATTATTACAAGGGCATCCCTCAATACCAAAGCTTCGAAAGCTAGCTTTGAAAGGTGCATGATCCCAATTGATACTACTTGAAGTAAAATTGATCTTCTCACAATTGATGAAAGCATTTCCCTTCCATATGGATGCCCCAATCCTCATTGGTTGTGTTGGGAAGCCAATGCCTGTTTCTGAGTTATTTCTGAAAACCCTGATGGGAACTTCATCGACAAAGAACCTACAAAGCCAATACCGATAAGTAAGTGATTTATAAGTATAGTGAAGTTAAACAATAAAAATAGTTAACTATTTTAGACCCGTGAATATAAAATTGAAGTACTCATTCTGAATTTTTTGAATTTTATGCATTTGATAGCACAAATTTCCCATTTTGCTGGCATAATTGACGGTTGAGTTGGTGGTGAATATAGGTCAGGGTAGATCTATTTTTTGGATTGTAGGGGTTGTAATTTCGACTATTCTCACAAAATACTTTTATATTTTGAGCCTATACAATACAATTTTTCCTAACCTAGCCTTCATATATCTCCACTAATTTTATCACATTTGTTTTCATCATCCTTTTATTATTTTCTATGAATAAGCCTAGTTTTCATGCTAAAAAGGTAGGATTAAAATTAAGACAGAGAAAAAAAAAAGAGTTCATTAAATTGTTATACAAACTAAGTATACACATGAAGTGATAAAGAGATGACATATAATAGTAATTCTCTTTTAATTTTCAAAATTACTTAGTCTCTACTCATAAAATATTCTAGATCAGCCCGTGATCTAGGTGAATGGGACTAAGCTTTTAAACTGCTTACAAGGTTATTGGTTGTTGTTGAAGATCATAAATAATATAATAAACTCCTCTCTAATAGTTTGAGCTTTTAGATGAGATTGTCATTTAACATAGTATCAGAACTTAAGTATCAAAAGGGTCCTGGTGGTTCAAGACTACAACCACCCATTTAAAATATTAAAATTGTCCAAGTGGTTATAGTCTTACACAATCTGATGTGCATTCCAGAGGATTTTGTAGTTGTAGAAGCTTGTTGCAGGATCAAACCATAGTCGAATCATCTGTGGCCTCTCACCTATACCAATCTCATACACACTTGTTCGCACCACGTATTGCTTTGTATCACTCAAGAAAATTGCAAATTCCACCTTGTTAGCAGAGACAAAGCCTGTAAAAGATTCAATCTGAAGGAAAATTATTGCATCAATCCGAACTGAATGATCGGTCTCTCACATAGTTAGTGGGACCTACACGTGTCAGTTCTACTAATATGTAAGAGACTAACATCAATTCGATTTGATTGAAGAGTTTTCCCAATCTAAATAAAAAGTTCCAGAATTTGCTCTATTTTGATACAATCAAATCTTGATCTATCTATTTCAACACGCTCTTGTTTTACCTTGAAAACGATTACAACTCCAGACGAGTCATGTTCCGGAAGCTTTATGTTCATACCGAACCAGCCGGAGCAATAACTCATCTTTGATAATATTCCAGCCCCTATTTACCATAAAATAAAACATACATCATTTACATAAAATTAAAAAAAAAAAATCTCTTTCTTCCGGCCAACATATCAATTTGTACAAGATAATCATATGATTTTTTACATATTTACCAAATCATTTAAAAAAGTTTAATTTTTAATTTTTCTAAATTTCGACGTGAACTAGTTCATTCATGTCAAAAAAAAAAAATCTTTAAAACATCAAATGCATTACAAAAATAAAATAATGTATTAAAGTAATATTTACTAAAGAATGGAACGATGCCCCTTGTTAGAGAAATGACCTGATGATGAGCTATCGAGGTAGAGATTAATTTCTTGGCCTTGTTGTGAAGTCTTAAATTGATCTTTCCCCCACGCGACTACGTAGTTTTGGTCGAAACTTGGGATTTCATGGTCGCTTGCAAAACTTACCCTGATGCTAAATAAAATTAGAGTAATTATTATGTTGGAGCACATTTTTGGACAATATATAGATGCTATTTGTTTCTGTGTTGCGTATTTCAATCACATTCATAGAGGGTTTAAGACAAAGAAAGACGAGAAAAGAAAGAGAAACTTTTAATTTTTGTTCAACTTGTTTTATTTATGTTTTTGTTAATGATTCTTCACTAAGTGTAATATTTAAAACGGTTTTGTTCTCTACATTAAAGTCAGAAATTGGAGTTACAACTTTAATGATAATGAAAAATGTTCTATGCACTACTTTAAGTCAAAAGCTAGAGTTACATTTTGAATAAAAACTAGGATCGTGTATATCATCTTTTAACATCCTTTTAAACCAAAGAAATCTTGTGAACATGGTCTAAATTGGAGAGGAAGTGTTGGTGCATTTGTTATTCCAAAACAAATAGACAAAAATGGAATATGGATGTTAAGGAGAAAATGTGGTGTATAGTGATTATAATGAAATTGCAATAATAACATTCAAATTACAAAGATTAATTAGCCTTTTTTTCTCAAATTGAATGGGCTATTTATACAATTGTACAAATACTTTTTATAATTTGGTAGGATTTTGTCTAGTGCTAGTTGTCCCTTATACGTTGGACCGCTCTATTATGATCTCGCTGGTCTCGGGTGTCCTTCTGAGGCCTATGGACTCGGGTCAAAGCTTCAGAGTCTCAGATCGGTCTTGAACCTTGGACCGCTCTATTAGCTCGAAAACTTCGTTATTGGGCCTGGCACATCTCAACTCCAAGAATTCTAAGTGGGACTTCGGCTCGGATCTCACCACATCAATGCATTACATCAATTAAGTCATGAGACATCATACATTTAGAAGAACACTGACAAATCCGAGAGATTCATGTATGCACTTCCAAAGATTGTTATTGTCGAGGTCGGAAATCTCGCAGTTGAGGTTGGGAGCTACTTGAGCCGAGTTGAATCCTTCAGGTTGGGCTCCGAGCTGTTCTTTTCTGGTCGGCTACCGGACCTGCACAAGGAAAAGAAGGAAAAGAAGGAAAATGCGGGGTGATGACCCGGATTTTCCCCTCGAGCGTGCGAATGATTAGTATGTCCGAGCTGGCAAGGTAGCTGAGAGCATTTAATAACGAGTTACCTTTAAATGAAGAGGGTGGAGCTCTATTTATACTAAATTCAGGTCTGACAGCATTTAATGCGGTGCAGCTTTATGTCCCATCAGTGCTTTATGTCCCATCGGAACAGCTGGAACTGAGGTCGGGGTTTCCGGGGTTGGGCCAGTCATCTTGGTTGGATATTAAGTTGAACGCGCTGGCCTTGGCGCTGATTAGCCCGCCTCAGCTCGGAATGGAAGTCTCACCTCAGCTCGGGACCCCTCGTTAATTTTCTCCCCCCCCCCAAGTCGAGCTCGAGAGGGTGAGATCTAGAATTGGGAGTTCCTCCCGGGCTGTAGGTGTCTGACCCCGAAAGAGTAGGGATGGCCATGTCAGCGGTGCATGCCCAATGGATGGCTGCCACGTCACCTGACAGTTCTGACGAGACGCGACGTTTGGGCTACCCGAGGCAACTTTCAAGGGCGCCTATAAATAGGGCCTTAACATCCGAGATTCATTTCACACTTTGCTTTCAATCCCTCAAGAATTTTAGGTCAGACAACAGAGTGGTCGGACGCAAATTAGCTCGGAAGGAACCTTCTCGGGACTTGTCAGCTCGGAGCCAGCTTAGTTGGTCGCACTCCGCAGTCAAGAGAAGTAGGTACGTCCTGACTCCCTTTAGTCATTCCTGTACATTTATATTTAGTCTGTAGACAGGATGGGGAGGTCGGAGTCGGAAGATTCTCAAGTTATGGAAGTAAGGTCCTACGGTGGAGATGAGAGTCCATCGAGCTCGGAATCTACCTCAAATAGGGACCAGGGTGGAGAGAGCACCAGTTCTTCTTCAGGGCCGGCTCGGAAGTTTGGGCCCGGGGAGAGCGATGATGACTGCCAAGTCATTAGGGTCAGACTGGTGCAAGAGGAGGCAGTGGCGGATCCTTTGGCCGACCTGGAAGACTTGGGAGATAGAGAGGATGACGAGCCATTGAACCAGCTGGAGAGGGTCGAGATACCTCATGAGTACCTAGCTGGAGTTTCCGCGTCGGAGCCGACTGAAGCTGTCCTAATTAGGGCAGTCCAACCCTGGAGTTCAGCTATAGCCAGTGGTTCGTCGGTTCGAGGGAAGAGGGTAGAGCAGTTATTCGCTTGCTGGAAGCGCGAGGGCCATTCTACCATTAAGATGGCTAACGCTCGGCTGAGAGACTGGTCGGTGGACCGACACCACAAACTGAAGGTCCTAGGTCGGAATGAAGCTGCCTGCTATCCTCCGTCCGATCACTTTACTATTTACGACCTCGCCTTCGACGTCGTTCGGCTTCCACTTCCCAGCTTAATTGTCAACATTTTGAATTACTTTGAGCTTAGCCCGGGCCAGATGTCACCAAACGATTGGGCCATAATGGTGGCATTCTACGTGTTCTGCCTTGAGAGGAGAATAGAGCCGACCTTGCGCCGGTTCAGGCATTTTTTCGTTTGCAAGCCCAACCCGAAGCAGCCAGGCTGGTTTCACTTCGCAGCTCGGGTCAACAACGCCGTATTCACCAAGCGGCATTCCTCTAACAAGGGCTAGCACAATGACTACTATTGGGTCAGGTCGGCCGTGGACCCGGGGTGCAGGATGGACTGGAATCTTTCCCTGAAAAAGACTTTGAATGACGACCCCAAGCTTTCGAAAGAGGAACTTGCCGAGGTCAGTGTGCTGAGGCCCGATCCGGGTATGCTTATCGATATCGATAGTGTCCTCAAGTGGGACAAGATCTAGAAGTCCAAGTTATTCGGGAGAGAACTCGACCTGAGCGAAGAGCACCCACACTTACTTCCCGAGCCTGAAGAGAACGCTCATTCCGACTCAGAAGAGGGTCAGTTCGCAGGATCAATGCCTGACCTCCCCATCTCCTTGTTTGTTGTTGCTCTTCTCGATTGGTAATTGGCCATTTTTCACATTTCTTTTCCCTTGTTTTTGCAGGCATGGCAGATACGGTAAAGCTCGCGTACCTTCAGAGAAGGAGAAAGCCCGACGCCAGTGGCGAAGCCTCAACTCGGTCCGACTTGGGTTTCGTCCCTCAAGAGCAGAGGCAGCGGTCTGGGGGCCATGCGTGGGAGGTTGATGCTGAGGTCTCGTCGGGATCTCCTTTGCCAAAGAGAGCGAGCTCGGGTGTGGCGATCCCCGAGCGCTCGGCATCCCGTCCTAACAACAGGAAGCAGCCCCGGTTCGAGTACTCCGGGAAGGGCAAGGCCACGGAGGTGAGCTCTCCCAATAAGGATTTTGTGGAGGCTGCAAAGGTCGCCCGCGATCCCAAGTTGGTGTCGGTCCCGGCGGAGCAGCTTTCCCTTGACCTGAGGATGACCATAGTTACGGTAAGGCATATCCAGACGTGCCGTCATGGCTTTTTTTGTTGATTACTTTGACTGACTACTTTGCTATCTTCCGCGCAGGCTGAGTCCCACATCCTTACAGCGCCTGGCCTACTTGCCCTGGCCCAAACTTACTGTATGGAGCTCGAGCAGCGCTACACAGATTCCCGAGCCGAACTGGAGGCATTTAGGATGGATGCGGCCCAGAGGCATAAAGCGGATAAGACGGAGATCGCCCGGCTAAAGAAGGAGCTCAAGACTGAGAAGTCCCGGCGAGAGGCCGCGGCCAAGGACGTTGAGCGCTATAAGCGGGAGAAGCGCGAGGCTGAAGCAAAGTTTAAGGACCTCTTGGATCAGGTCGGCCCGCGAGGGGAAAAGGCAGTGAAAGCCTTTAAGTCCAACCAAGAGGCTGTGGACTGGCTAGCCACTGAGGGTGGGGTGATGGCCCGATACGCCGAGCTGGAATACTACTTCAGGGACCAAGTTGCAGCTCGCGAGAGAGCGAAGACCTTTCTCCCTGCCACCAAGAACGATTATATCGAGATCTTGGAGGCCCCGCCCCAGGAATTTTGGGAGATTCCCGAGCTACCGGCCGACCTGACGTCCCAGGCCAAGGAGGTACTGGAATTCGTCCAGAAGGGCATGGACCAGATCAGTGACGTAGCCGAGGCCACCACCTCCACCGCTGCTCTTAAGTAATTTTGTGAAGTCGCCCGGGCCAGGCTTTGTAATTCTGCCCATGTTGGGCTTGTGTAACCGTTTTTCAATTTTAATGAAATGTCCATTTTATTTTTATTTGCGTTTTTGGTTGAGTTTGCACACGTGTACTTTTCTCTTCGCAAATTTTTCTTTAAGTAAGTAGGGTCGGACCAATTTAATGGACCATTCAAAGTTAATCATAATGAACAGAGTTGGACGCGATTAATGAATTATCATCCTAATCCGAGCTGGTAAATTAGGCAACTGTATAATCGTCGTCGACTTGGACTCGTCAGTCCGATTTAAAATTAGTCAAACTAATGTTGATAAATGTTGAGCTCAAGTTCGGACCCCAAACTAACATACCGACCTGAAGCCGGATAATATTGAGTTAGAACTTAATCCGAACTAGCAAGACTTAAAAATGAATTATTATCGATTATACCCTAACTGGAACTTTGTCCGAGCTGGTTTTCTTGACCATTTGCTCATGATTAAGCGTGGCCACCGCGTTAATCTGAGTTTGTAGTAGCTTTGCAGCTGAGGTAATTTCGGCCCGGGTCGGGAATTACGCTGGTTTTGTTGCTTGTTCCCAGGTCGGGCGTTGCACTTGTTTGTAAAATGCATTGTATTGAATTTGTACAAGCAATGTCTTGGCTCGGGGCCTTTACAAGATTTTTCGGCTCGGGGCCGTTGCAAAATATTCCGGCTCGGGGCCGTTACAAAATATTTCGGCTCGGGGCCGTTACAAAGTATTTCAGCTCGGGGCCGCTTATACAAAATACCGCTTCAGGTGTTCTGAGTGCCATGCGTTCTTCAATAGTTTTCCATTCTTGTCGCGGAGGTAGAAGGTCCCGGGTCGGACTTCTTTCACTACTTCGTAGGGTCCCTCCCAGGTCGGGGAAAGCTTGTTACCGGAGCACGGCAAAAAGATTGCCTTTCTGAGTACGAGGTCGCCAACCTTAATAGGTTTAGGCTTGACCTGTTTGGCAAAGGCTCTTTGCATGGAAGCTTTGCTGGCCAGCATTCTGATTTAAGCTTTAGCTCGAAGCTCTTCAGCGAGGTCGAGCTCTTCACGGATCCGTGCTCCGTTTATTTCTGGATCATGGTGGAGGGTTCTACTGGTCGGAGACCCGATCTCCACTAGCAGCACCGCTTGAGTGCCGAAGGTCAGTTCGAAGGGCGATTCTCCCGTTGCCGAGCTGGTGTTGGTCCGCTGAGCCCACAATACCTCGGGAAGAATTGATGCCCATTGGCCCTCCGCTTCCTCTAGTTTGGTTTTCAGGCCCTGCAAAATGATTTGGTTAGTCCTTTCAACTTGGCCATTACTTTGAGGGTGAGCAATAGATGAGAATCTGAGGTCAATCTCAATCTCAGCACATTTGCCTCGAAAGTATGCACTGTCGAATTGTTTGCCGTGGTCAGTGATGATGACCTTTGGCACCCCAAATCGGCAAATGATGTTTTTCCATACGAAATCCCAAGCTGCATTTTCTGTTATTCTAGCAACACCTTCAACCTTAGGCCATTTGGTGAAGTACTCTACAGCTACGAATGCGTGCTTCTTTTGGCCGACACCGGTCGGCAATGGGCCGATGATGTCTAGACCCCACTGATAGAATGACCAAGGGCTTATCATTACTGTGAGGTCTACCGCAGGCTTCCTCTGTACATTGGCGAACCTCTGGCAGGTGTCGCACTTTTTTACATACTCTTTGGCATCTTGCTTTAAGGTTGGCCAGAAGTAGCCTTGCCTTAATGCCTTCCGAGCCAGAGCTTTGCCTCCCAAGTGGTTTCCACATACCCCTTCATGAATCTCCCGGAGTACATAGTTTCCCTTTTCGGGTCCAACATATTTCAAGAGAGGCCAAGTGTAGGCTCTCTTATAGAGTTGCCCGGCAATTATGACAAACCTTGAGGCCTGTTTCATGAGTTTTTGAGCTGCTTTTTCATCTTCTGGGGTCATACCCCCTCCAAGTAGTCCACGATTGGTTTGGTCCAATCTGGGCTTAGATTGAGCTCGGCTACGGCTTGCACCCCTAACTGAATACTGGGTTTGGATACTTCTTCCACATGGACCAGGGCAGGTCGGCTCTTTCCCAAGGCCAACCTGGACAGGGCATCAGCCTTCATATTCTCTTCCCTAGGAATCTGCTGTATCGTGAACCTTCTGAGCTCTGAGGTCAAATCCTTGACTCTGTTGAGGTAGGCCAATATAGTACTGTCCTTGGTTTCAAACTCTCCCGATATCTGATTAGAAACCAATTGAGAGTCGGTGCTCAGGTCTACTGTCTGTGCCCCAAGCTGAGCTGCAATTTTCAGTCCTGCGATCACCGCTTCGTACTCTGCTTCATTGTTGGACGCCGGAAAGGTGAACTTGAGGGAGTATTGGTGCTCATGACGGGTTGGGTCGAGTATGACCACCCCAGCTCCGCTTCCGGACTTCCCTAAGGCCCGATCCACATGGATTTTCCACACGTCCTCTGGGTCATTCTCTGCTCGGCCAGTACATTCTACAACAAAGTATGCGATGGCTTGGGCTTTGATGGCTGTCCTGGGCTGGTAGGTGATATCGAATTGACTCAACTCAACCGCCCATTTCAGTAGCCTGCCCGACGCCTCTGGCTTATGCATGATGGACTTGAGCGGGACATCCGTCATGACCTTAACTGGATGAGCATCAAAGTATGGCTTCAACTTTCTTGCCGCTGTGATGAGCGCGAGGGCGAGTTTTTCCAAGGAAGAGTATCTCACCTTAGCCCCTTGCAAGGTTTTGCTAACATAATAGACCGGCTTCTGCTCCTTTCCTTCCTCTCGGACTAATGTCGCCGCCACTGCTGTTCCCGAGCACGCTAAGTATAGTACCAGCTCCTCCCCCACCTCAGGTCGGGATAATAGGGGTGGCGAAGTTAGATACCTTTTTAGCTCTTGGAATGCGTTCTGGCATTCCGCTGTCCATTCAAAGTTCTTAGGATTCCTTAATATTTTAAACAGAGGAGCACACTTGTCAGCCGACCTGGACATAAATCTGCTCAGCGCTGCAACCTTGCATGCTAACACCTGGACGTCTTTTACGCAGGTCGGCGGCTCCAAGTCAAGTATCGCATGTACCTTCTCCGGATTGGCTTCCATTCCGCGGGCTGTGACCATGAAGCCCAGAAATTTGCCTGCCTTGACGCTGAATGCGTACTTTTTTGGGTTTAGTTTTATCCCGAAGTGCTCCATTACAGTGAAGGCTTCAGCCAGGTCGGCTACGTGGTCTTCCGCCCTTCTGCTCTTGACCAACATGTCATCTACATAGATTTCCATATTCCGGCCAATCTGATTTTTTAAGACCTTGTTCACCATCTGAGTGTAGGTAGCTCCAGCATTCTTGAGGCCAAAAGGCATGACCTCATAGTAGTAGAGTCCTTTATCGGTGGTGAAGGCGGTCTTCTCCTTGTCTCCGGGAGCTATCTTGATTTGATTATAGCCTTTGAAGGCATCCATGAAAGAAAGTAGCTTGAATCCGGAAGTAGCATCCACCATCTGATCGATTCGTGGCAGGGGAAAGCAGTCCTTTGGGCAGGCTTTGTTGAGGTCGGTGAAGTCTATACACAGCCTCCATCCACCTGAGGACTTAGTCACCAGCACCACATTGGACAACCAGGTTGGGTACTGTATTTCCTTTATGTGGCCGGCGTCCACTAACTTGTCCACCTCTTCTGCTATGATTTGTTGTTTATCATAATGGAAGTGTCTGCGCTTTTGCTTTACTGGATAGTGATTTAGGTCGGCATTCAGGTGATGTTCATTCATACCCGGGTCAATACCTGTCATGTCAGAGGAAGACCAAGCAAATATATGTTCATTCTTTAACAGAAATTGGCTTATACCTTTCTTGAGGTTGGCAGAAAGTTCACTCCCGATCCTTGCTCTCTTGGTTTTATCAGAGAGCTCCACCTCCTGGAGGTCTTCAGCTGGGGTTCCTCTCTTAGCATATCTTTTTTCTTCGGGCAGATCCGGTCCCCAGCCGACCTGATATTTGGGTCGGAGTGAATTTTCATAACATTCCCGAGTTGAGAGCTGGGCTCCGCGAATGGTGGCTACTCTGGTAGGGGTTGAAAATTTCAGGGCCTGGTGGTAAGTTGAAGGGACGGCCCTAAAGTGATTGAGTGCCACCCGACCTAAGATCCCATTGTAAGTAGAGTTGCAATCCATAACAATGAAGTTGGCTTGCATCGATACCCACTTATCTCCATCTTCCAGCTTCAGCGGGAGGTTGATGACCCCTTCGGCTTGGTGGGATTGCCCGGTGAAACCTGCTAAAGTACCCCTCAAAGGCCTGAGTCGGCTCCTGTCTAACCCCATTTGCTCAAAAGTGTTGAGGAATAAGACTTCTGCCGAACTCCCGGTGTCCACCATCAACCTTTTGACGGTGAAGTTGGCTATTTCAGCGCTGATCACCAGTGGGTCATCATGAGGCAATATCACCCCCTCCAAGTCTTCTAAGGAGAAGGTGAGCTCCTGCATCTCCGGGGTCGGTCCCCGCTTTGGTCCATATTCCCTCCCAACACGAACATAACCTTTCCTGCCCGCCGAGGTCTCCCCTCCTGACGCCAATCCTCCTGCAATGGTCTCAATCACAGCCAAGCGTTCGCCCCCAGCCTGGCGCCTGGGTGGGCTCCTCTCCTTATCTCTTTGGTCGGGATTCCGGGTCGGCTGCGAATCTATGTACCTCCGGAGGTGGCCTCGGGCTATCAGTGCCTCAATCTCCTGTTTTAAGTCTTTGCACTCTTCGGTGGTATGGCTGTAGTCCATATGGTAGCGGCAATACTTGGTTCTATTGCGCTTCTTGGGTCGGCCTTTTATCCTCGGAGCTGGAGGTAGGTGGTTCTGGTGTTGGATCTCTATCAAGATCTGCTCCCTCGTGGTGTTAAAGGGAGTGAACATAGTGAACCGAGGGTTCTGCTTTGGCTATTGAGGCTTCTTGCCTCGGTCGTTTTGGACTTTTTCCCCAAGTTGGGCTCGGGAGATCTCTCCCTTCTTGCTGGCTTCCTTCTCCTTGTCATCATCCCTCTTCACCTGATGGATTTCTTCCGAGTGTATGTACCCTTCTGCTCGTACCATAAGCTCGGATACAGTGTCCACGGGGTCGATTGCCAGGGAGGATGTAAATGGGCCCACCTGAGCCCACTCTGGTAAGCCATCAACGCCATGGAGTCCTCTAGGTTGGGAATTCGGAGGGAATCTTCATTGAATCTGGCCGTGTAGGCCCTCAAACTTTCCCCTCTATGCTGCTTCACCAGCAGCAATGTAGAAGTATGGCGGGTAGCACGCTGGCTTCCCACGAAGCGGGACAGGAAGGCCTCAGCCAGTTGGTGAAAGCTTGCAATTGAATCGGGACGAAGTTTCTGGAACCAATCCAAGGCATTGCTAACCAGGGTGGTCGGGAATGTCTTCGCTTTCATGAGATCTGGCATGTCATGCAGAGTCATGTGGTGATCAAAATTGAGCATGTGGCTGGCTGGGTCTCCATCTCCGTTGTAGACAGCCAGGTTGGGCATATGCTTGCCGGTGGGCAGTGGCGTGGCCAGTACCTCGGGGGAGAGTGGGCTTACGCCGATCTAGTTGATGACCTTGGCTATGGCAGCTGCGGTCTTGGCCTGCTCGGGGTCGGCTTAAGCCGTCCTTTTACCTCTCGCAGCGTCGGATCTCGCTATCGGCTCTAAGAAGCCCTCCTCGTCCTGTGTCCGTCTTCGCCTTGGCTCTGGGATGTGGAATTGCGGACGCGATGGCCGCGGCATAGCCTCTTGCAGAGCTAGAGGGCCCTCAGCTAGCCGGGCTACCTGCTCCTTAAGTTCCTCGAACATCCTCAGCATCATCCTTATCTCTGGTTATAGGTTGGAGTTGGGTTCTCCTTCCGCTGTGGGGTTGGTTTGAGTGGCTAAGTGTATACGTTGGCTCGTTCCAACGTCGACTTGGGTTAGGTTTTGGCTAGGCACCTGCGTGGTTTCGAGGTCCCCTTCCGGGTTGGGCGAACCCTCTACCGGTGTGCTGTGGCTTCTAGTTTGCACCATAATGGTTTCTCAATGAGTGGTGAAGAGAGTGATAAAAGAACTCGTCGCTTCCCACAGACGGCGCCAAACTGTCGAGGTCGAAAATCTTGCAGTTGAGGTTGGGAGCTACTTGAGCCGAGCTGAATCCTTCAGGTTGGGCTCCGAGCTGTTCTTTTCTGGTCGGCTACCGGACCTGCACAAGGAAAAGAAGGAAAAGGCGGGGTGATGACCCGGATTTTCCCCTCGAGCGTGCGAATGATTAGTATGTCCGAGCTGGCAAGGTAGCTAAGAGCATTTAATAACGAGTTACCTTTAAATGAAGAGGGTGGAGCTCTATTTATACTAAATTAAGGTCTAACAGCATTTAATGCGGTGCAGCTTTATGTCCCATCAGTACTTTATGTCCCATCGGAACAGTTGGAACTGAGGTCGGAGTTTTCGGGGTCGGGCCAGTCATCCTGGTTGGACATTCAGTTGAACGCGCTGGCCTTGGCGCTGATTAGCCCGCCTCAGCTCGGAATGGAAATCTCACCTCAGCTCGGGACCCCTCGTCAGTTATAGAGATGGATGTTAAGAATTTTGTGAAATATATATATATATATATATATATATATATATATATATATATATATATATTTTTTTTTTTTTTTTTTTCTTTTTTTTGCGTCCAAATATCTAATAAGAAAGAGATAATAAGATACCATAGTTATCCTTTTTTATTTTCTTTTCTTTTCTTTTT
Organism: Ehretia macrophylla; assembly: GCA_037974665.1. Lineage (NCBI taxonomy): Eukaryota > Viridiplantae > Streptophyta > Magnoliopsida > Boraginales > Ehretiaceae > Ehretia > Ehretia macrophylla. The sequence goes on along the minus strand of CM075764.1, from coordinate 6,658,163 downwards.
TCTCCCAATAGCATAATGCAAAGTAATGTTACATGAAACAAAGTTAAATGTTATGCAAATGTTGTGGTCATGTTACTTCCTGAAGGTATTAAGAAAATCTTTGGATTTATTGACAAGTACTCAAGATTTGCTAAAGAAGAAGAAAAAAGTATGAACTTAATTAACATGGGAAAAGGTAAAATTCAAGACATTCCTCAGGTACTAAGTTGTTAAAAGAAAGTAGTTTAAGGTATGAATTGGATCAGTGTATCTCTTAAGCATCTGAAAAAGAGAATACCATCATTTAAGGAAGCAATGAAAAAATAGGATAATAGATAAGATGAGGGGAAAGTAATTAGATTAATTTAAATGTAGGGATCAAAGAAAGAAAGAAAAAAGAAATGAAAGAAGATGGTAAATTTAACAAATAGTGAATTTTCAATTTACCATCTAAAGTATTAAAATAAATGTAATTTGCAACTTAAATTGTAGCCTTTTTAGTTTTTAATATACATTTTAGAAATTGGTTCAGATTTCTCATCTCCATTGGCACCCATCAAAAATCAAACAAAACGAGCATTGCTTATAAATCAAATGTTAGATACATGACTTAGACATAAACATTTAACTTAGGCTCCGTTTGTTTACCATAAAATAACTTGTTTGTGAAAAATATTTTTTTAGAAAATAAAATATTTTTTTGGACTCCGTTTGTTTGCCGTAAAATAATTTGTTAGGGAAAAATGGGGTGAAGTGCATCAGACTCCCTTGTACTTTAGCGAAAGTGCACAACACCCCCCTATAGTTTAAAAACTCCCTGAGTTAGTCCTTGTAGTTTTTTAAAAGTGCACAACACCCTCCTACCATTAAAAAATCCATTAAATATAACGGAGAGTGTACTTCACACGCGTTAAGTGAGATTTTTTTTTTTATTTTTAACGAATTTATTCATTAAATAATTATATGAATTGACCAAATTACTATTTTTTTTTTGCCTAAACAAAAGAGGAAATGACAAAAGAGAGAAATGAAAAAAAATGAGGGTATTTACGTCTTTTTTACAAAATCCATTAAATATGACGGATTTTATAACTGTAGGGGGTGTTGTGCACTTTTAAAAAACATAGGGACTAGTTCAGGAAATTTTTGAACTATAGGGGGGTGTTGTGCACTAGCAAAAGCCTAGAGCAAATAATGGAGAATGTATATAATCATATCGTTATAATAAACAAAATTTAATAATTATAAATTATTAATATAATTATAAAAAATTTGATATAAATTCTTCCGTTTAATTCCACTCTCGTATACTATCCGAAAATCTTTATTCCAAATAATGTGTTAGTCGTTGCCGTACCACACGTGGCTCTACCTTATAATAATAAGTTGCTTGGTGTCTCCCAAGGTCAAGTAACAAGTTGTGTAGTCCATTCAATTCAACAACTATCGAGAACCATCCACGAAACCATGACGATAAAGTTGACTCCTAGCAGCAATCACTCTCCAACGTCTCCATTATTTTTCATCCATCTTGTAGAGTATTCTACTGGAGACCGGTCGTATTCTTTGCTTGCAGAAGAACTGACATATTTGTCTTAAATGTCACTTGTGCTTATCCCTCCACAGGAACAATTCCATTTGACATCTATTTTAAATGTAGCTAGAACATTTTATCTTTGTTTTTTTTTTTTTTCTCTTTTTCTGATCGATAATTTCATTTAAAAAGATCGTTAGTTCATTTTAACTTTCACCATATTTTCTTATGGTTAAACAAAAGTGTACAGGATCTTCCTGTGTTTTCAAAAGTGCACCAGAACTCTCTATAGTTTTAAAAATATAGCACCACAACTCACTTTGTCAAAAAAACCGTTATTTTTAATGAAGAGTGCGTTGCACGTGCGTTTAGTGCATTTTTTCATATTTTTTAACTTAAATTATTACTTAGTTGGACAAAAATACCCCCCCATCCCCACCCCCCAAACCCCACCCCGTCAGCCCCCTTACCCCCGTAAGCCCCACCTCCCCAAACCCCACCCCCGTAAGCCCCCCTTTACCCCCCACCCCTACCCCTACCCCTACCCCTACCTCGTCAACAACCCCTCCCCCCTCCCAAAAAAAAAAAAAAAAACCCTGCAATTCTTTTTTTTATATATAAACATGTATAAATTATAAATATACATGCATATATATATACATATATGTGTGTATATATATGTACAGACACGTGCGTGTATAGTATATATATATATATATATATATATATATATATTTGGACTAAATATGTATAAACAAAAAAGAAAAGGAAAGGAGAAAAAAAAAGAATTGAGGGGCATTTAAGTCTTTTTTCATAATTCAGTTAAATTTGTTGACGGAAAGTTAGAGAGGGAGTGCATGCGTGTGCACGTGTTTAAAACTACAAGGGGTTTCAGTGTACTTTTAAAAATACAGGAGGGTCCTGTGCACTTTTGTTTAACCATAGGGGATTGTGATACTATTTACCCTAATCTAAATTAGTGAAGTACAAGACTTACAGGAAAATTTCAAAAATATTAAATTCATGACTAATTTAAACTTAAGAAATGAATAAATCTTTAACTCACGCTAAAAATTAAACTATGTCTCTATTTTTTTCCTATCACATATGTCTCTAGATTTGACTAGCATTTGCATTTAGTATGGCATGGTAGGATGATTCTCACTTCTTTAGCTCTCTTTGTCCGAAAGCCAGTAATATTTCATTTTGATGTCGTAAATGTGAAGTGTACACCTTTGCATAAAATAAGGTTAGGCATCTCTGACAGTATCAAAAATGTCCATATCTATCTCATTGCTGATTAGGATGGTGGTGAAAGAGAAGCTTTATCAGGAGACAGGAAGATAGTTTATGCCCCCTTGAAAGTTGCAACTTGCAAGAAAGGGAGCTAAAGGCAGATATTTATTGGTTATAAAGAGTAGAGCTAGCAAAGATAGAAAAAGCCACAGCAAAGCATGTGCAACCATAAATCAATGTCAAAACAATACAATTTTTATTCCGAGTGTATGATGTAACATAGTAGTAGCACTAAGTTGCAAAATCTTAAAACCCCCTCCCCCTCTTCGCAAAAGAAAAAAAAAAATAAAAAAAAAGAAGTAAAGGAAAGAATCACAAATTAAAGAACTAATCAAACAATATATGAATTACATGTGGATGAATATGATTTGATTAAGATCTAGTTATGATATAATATTAAGAATTACGAGTTCTTTCTTAAAATTAAATGATAATAGATGAAGTAGGTTTAAGATTTTATAAATTGGTTTTTAAATTTATAATTTTTTATGTAAAAATAACGTGTATTTCGACATGGATATAGCAATAGGGCTCTATATAAAGCCCTCTAGCTCTTATGATTAACTTCGTTGAAAGACAGTCAACTCACACATCACAAACCACTCTAACCATTCACAGACATGAGAAACCTTGGCGTATACTTGCTACTATTAGTCTTCTCTTTCAACTACCTAGCTAGCATTGCAAACTCTTCCTTGCCCTCAGACCCTAATGCTACAAGTTTCATCAAAGCCTCTTGCAGAGCCACTAGATACCCTGCCTTGTGTGTACAATGCCTCTCTGCTTATGCCAACAATATCCAACAAAGCGAGCAACAACTGGTTCAAGCTGCCTTAGAAGTCAGCTTAGCCAAGGCTCGTTCGGCCACCATGTTTGTTTCCAAGTTGGCCAAAGCTAGAGGCATAAAACCAAGAGAGTTCCAAGCTGTGAAAGACTGCACAGACAACATGGGTGATACTGTGGATCAGCTTAACCGATCCATCTCAGAAATGAGCCGTGTTGGCCGTCGAGTGGCGGAGCAAGACTTCATGTGGCGGATGAGCAATGTGCAGACATGGGTTAGTGCTGCTCTTACCGACGAGAACACTTGTCTTGATGGCTTTTCTGGACCTGCTATGGATGGCCATGTCAAGGCTGCGATTAGGAGAAGGGTTGTTTATGTTGCACAGGTTACTAGTAATGCACTTGCGTTGATTAATCGTTTTGCTGCAAGACACCGTGCTGCTGCTACCCCCTGAAAAATTGTCTCATAACTCTTACCTTGTTTTGTATCTTTCCTTTTTTTCTTGTAAATGTGAGTAGTTTTTGCTTTTAAATACGTGCCTATATGCATCAAGTTCTATTTTGTGTTTGGTACTTGGATCAAATTTTGCTTAGAATGGTCTCAGCATATTTGCGTTCAAATTAAGTCTTCGAGTAGTAATACTACTCGTTAGGAAGCTCAAATTTGTCTCTCTTCTTCTTCTCTCTCTCATGTGTAAAGGGTAGCCGGTCCGGCAAATCAAGTACCGTTATGCATGGAATCTTTAAAAGTGTCGTATTTATTTTTGAAATTTAGGCTCCGTTTGTTTGCCGTAAAATAACTTGCTTGTGTAAAATGTTTTCTGTAGAAAGTATTTTCTTGGAAAATAAAATATTTTACATGGCTCTGTTTGTTTGCCGTAAAATAACTTATTGAGGGAAAATATTTTACTGAAAAATAGAATATTGAAAAATATTTTCTGGTGTTTAGATGTACGGTAAGTTCGGTAAAATGTTTTCTTATCCCAAAGGACATGAAAACATTTTACATAATTTTGTACTAGCCCCAATTGTTGATCGGAAAATATTTTACGTTTGATTAATTTTCCGGTGTTACCAAACACCGTAAAATTAAAAAAAAGCAGCCGCAATTTTTGACTGAAAAATATTTTACAGTTGATCAATTTTTCAGTGTTATCAAACACCGTAAAATTCGAAAAATATTTTTCGATAAAATATTTTACAGCAAACAAACGGAGCCTTATTATAAACCGCTGTATGTTGCATTTTTACAAAAGATTATTTTTATAATTTAAATTCGTAATCTATCTAATGTTGAGGTAAAACAAATCACAAAAGTTTAGACAAAATCGAAAGCGCTCAGATGATGTTACTTCTATTACAAATATTACGAACCCTGCCAATTTACTCAATGTGATTTGAGAGTTCTTCTAGTAATGAAGCTCTATGAAATTAGTGCTCTGCACGTGTGCTCTATTTTTTAATTGCATTTACATGGACAAAATTTGAAAAAAAAAATAAAATAGTAAGGTCATCATCAGTCAAAATGAAATAACTAACCACTACTCTACCTAGTTTTTTGATTAAGCATGGGACGTATGGGTCGATGTTTCCGCCGTTGTCTCCGATGGATGGCAAAAGAAAATTTCAACAAATTGTCATTTTCAAATCTAATTATTACTGTCAAGTGCGGATATCTATGTGCAATCTTAAACATAGGATAATGACTTTTATTAATAAATTGTCATCAAAAGAGCTGGATATTAAATTTGTATTGTCGATAAGCTTTGGTGTCAGTGAAGAGCCAGCTACTTTTTTCGCTTTTTGATGACCATAATCTCATTTAAGTACAATCCCGTGAAAATTTACTTAAAATTATATATTTTATTATATAATTACGCATCTCAATATATGAAGAGTTGGCCATTTTGAATTACTTGACTTTTTTTTTTTTTTTTTTCGTAGCCCTTCATAAGGGTTGAGCTTAACAAAATGGTTTTTTTAGCTCTTGAAATTTTGTTGAATTTTGTAAGTTTTTCCTAACACTTTTGTTAAAATTTTGATAACTGCTCAATTAGTTATTGGATTTGCTCGAATAACTTTTCACCTAGGGCCTAATTGTAAAAATCAAATAAAGGTTAATAGGGATCAAAGTGCAATTATGTAGAGTGGGACTAATCGTTAGAGAACGATTTTATCGTTTCTCAAGCATTTTCCGCTTAATAATGCTAATTACTGCTTAGGACATTTCAGAGAAGAAAAAAAAAAAAAAACAGGTAGTTTTTGTTGTGAAGACTGTCACAAAATATAAAAATAAATTAATGGAATAAGAATCTCATTTCTCAAAAATATATTAGTTATTAAGTCTTTTTGCAGTTGTCATCCTATAGTTTCCAGGTGGGACAAGAGAGAAATTATTCATACAATTTAGGGAGCGTATATTGGGTGAGATCATGAACAAACTCAAGACCCTTATTCTTGAAGTAAATTGATAGACATAAGACGAGCTTATGCAGTTGGACTTAGGATGCTTCTCGGCATGATCAATGAAGGAATAAATTATGAAAGGAATCATTAGTGATGATCGTATGTAGAATGCTTTTCAAGAAATTAATTATGAGAAGAATTAATAGTGATAATCTTGTAATATAATGACATAATTTACTCACATTATAATCCCATTTTGAGCCGACGAGGTAAGTAATACGAAGGGAAGTTGATGCGAGTTTGCACCAAACATAGAGATAAACTGATTTGGAGGAACGGAGTATAATAGGGCCCACAGCGTGACCTATGACCACGTGAAGCCCAACTGTCCATAAAATTATTGGGCCGTACAGGGGGGCCGAAGGAGAGATCACGTGGACACGTATGATTCTCCTAGTATAGGTGTCGTTGCTGGTTCCAATGACGTTCTGCCACATGTCAGAAGAAGGAAGACAGCAATCTATATGTCTGGTAATCCAAAAGAAGAATTCATTTCGATTTAATGGTATGTTTTTCATTATAACTACAAAAAATTATGAAATTTATTTTTGTAGATAACATTTTTTAGTATGTATTATATGATTTAAGTCTTTATTGAAATAAAAGAAGAAAAAAATTAGTGTATCTACACAAGGACAGAGTTACATGAGGGCTGACAAGGACTGTAATCACCTCCCCCGACCCAAAAGAACTTTAAAAATGTTATATATTTTTTAGAAAAGATTTTTGCCTTTCTTTTGACTTTTTTTTTTTTTTTGAGTGGCTAAAAACAGTTTTCAAGATTGTTGCATTTGCAGAGGACTAATAGCTAGCTCTTGTTCTTATTGCTAACCGGCGGATTGAAGTGGAATTGATCTATACTTTGGAATTAGTATAGTTGTTTATTCATAGATACAGGATTAAAATTTTTCCCTAGTGAAGGTTATAATATAATTTAAAAATACACAAATTTCATACGTTTAAAATTTTTTATGGGCTCTTGCGGGGTCAATAAGGATTAGAATCCCAACTGACATCTACATGTATACGCTACGGTATTTGTGTGTGTAATAAGCCTAGATCTTCAATGCGGAGCAAGATGCCTTAACCATCTTAATAATCTTAGAATTTCCATGGCTCAGTCTGACTGGTTGGCCCAAACTAAGGGTAATTTGAGCTTGTGTCTAAAGCCTCCTTAATTAAGGGGTCCTAATTTAAATAAATTGTTTATATATTTTTAAGATAAATGTCTATTATAAATTAATATTCTTTAATTAAAATCAAGAGGACCTTAGAGTTTTAAGACCTGCTCATTAAACGAACAGGTTTTCATCAATAAATTGGTTAAAAAATAAATTTTATATAGGTCAATCTTTTTGTTAATTTATAGTATTATGCTATTTTATAATTCTAATTTTAATTTTTTTTATTTGTAATGATTATTTTAATAAAAAAATTATAATTTTTTTTATTAAAAAAAAAATTAATTATTAAGATCTCAATTTAAATAATTATCTAAAATTCTTAAATTACTTGAAATGTCTCTGAGAAATACGATAAAGGGAGCCTGCCGCTGAGCTCACATGCAGGTCCCATTGATGCCATAAGTGATCGATAAGACAATAGTTTACGCGCAAGCCTTGTTTTTTTTTCATGCAGTAGCATTCAGATGTGACACATATATTCTTGTTCGATTACACTACTTTTCAAATTCCCATTTATGAATGATGTCCATTTAGACATAGTGCTTCATTGAATTAAAGCCCATTAAGTTATAATATCAGCCAAACATGTCATTAACATGACACAACACATCAAAATTAGGTGTAAGTGAGGTGCCATTGATGTCACAATACAATAGACGTACAAGGTTTTATCATTTCGATTACAGTGGCATTCAGATGTGATGTAATCTTGTTCCGATTGATCACTATTTTCAATTATGCTATATGATTTGATGATTGACGATGACTTCTACTTCCAAACTAAAACATTAACTTGTATCTGCCAACTTGCTACTGCTAACTTGTATGATACAAGACATGAAAATGAAATCAGGTATATAATTGAAATGAAGAATATCGTTATAACTTTAGGCCTTTCATGAAATAAAAAAAGAATATCATTACGTTTCGTCTCTTGAAATGTTAGATTGTATCTTTCCTATGTTTTTTTCTCCAAGTTAATTAAAAAATCGTACTTATTTAACTAATAACTACGAGTTAGATCAGTAGAAATTTTCGTAATTTATTATTAAGATCACGTGATTTTTAACTTACATGATAATCCCTTTTTTGTTGACACTAACAACCTACTAGACTTAGAAAAGGTAGATGGTCAAAGGAGGATGGAGAAATTATTTGATAGTAGCATTGTGGGTAGGAGTGTACATGGGTCGGTTTAGGTGGTTTAAAACATATTTTTTGACCCGAACCAACACATTCAGTTTGAAAAAATTAAAATCATAGCCAACTTATACGCCTCTCAGAACCACCCAAACTAAACCAATACATTTGAAAAAATCAAACCACCCAAACCAAGCCAAATCATACACTCGGTTTAACTTATAGTTGCATTTTAACAAAATAATTATATTGTAGAAATCTAAAATATAGAGTTACTCATGGTGTCTTTTAATTTTTTCAATAAAATAAGAGATAGATTGAAAAATATGGAGGAAAGTAAAAGGTTATATATATATATACGGATCGATTTGGGTTTATGGTTTTGATAGTCAAAACCACAAACCAAACCATGTGGTCGGTTTCTATAAAAATTTAAACCATAACCAACCAAATTTTTAAGAAACCGCAAAAAATAGGTTAATTTGGGTTGGATTAGGCGGTTTGGGCGGGTTGGCGTTTTCGCTGCACACCTCTAATTGTGGGTAGAAAATATTTGAAATGACAGTGTTAAAATCATGCGTTTGTATATCATTAGATTCCCTTAATAAGGCTAATGGAGAGTTACTTATGGGGATTTGTTGCCTTGTGGCTCGAGTCGGGCTTATTGCTAGCTATATGAGCTCAAATTAACCCAATATCAATTCCAATCCACTCTCTAAAAAAAGGGGCCTAAGTCTTGACAAAATTTAGACCACTACAATTAGTGAATCGAACTACAGTAGAACTTATTTAAATTAATAGTATTTGGACTACCAAATTCTATTAATTTAGTGAGATATTAATTTATTGATAAATTAATAACTATTAATTTAGAGAGATATTTATAATTTTTTTGGCTTTATAGTAAAAATATTATGATTATGATGTTTTTTAAAAAAATTGACTTGTATTTTTTCGGCCCAATTTGAAAAGATAAGTAATGAGAATAGAAGATAAAATTTAATTTAGTAGGATTAGAACAAAGTTTCTCTAATCTCGTATCCAAGTTCTTATAGAATTAGGATGAGAACTAATTTCTTTAATTTTATATCCTAATCATTGTAGGATTATCTCAATTTTTTTTTTAAATAATTAAATATGAGATTCAACTAGATTTGAAATTCAACAAAAGACAAACTACTCTTGATTCATATTTTAAGAAAATCTCATAGTCAATTTATTATGTACTTTTTAGCTAATTATTAATTCATGAAATATTTAGGTCAATAAAATACAAAGAAAAATTTTTAAATGTATTATTTTATAATTTTATCTAATTTATCAACTTTCTATACTGGTTCCAAGTCGGAACCGGATATTTTTATTAATTAAAAGAGATTATTAATTTATCGAGTATTAATTTAAAGAGATTTTACTATAATTCTAATTTTGCAACTAATGTAAAGTATTTTCACATAGTGAACTAAAGAACAAAAGAGAATGATTTATTCTATAGTAGAGCCTCCTTAAATTAATAGCGTTGGGACCACCAAATTCTATTAATTTAGCGAGATATTAATTTATCAATAAATTAATAACTATTAATTAATATAGATATTTTTCATTTTTTAGCCTTATAGTAAACATATTATGATTATGATGTCTTTTTTTGAAAAGTGACTTGTATTTTTTTGGTCCAATTCGAAAAGATAAGTAATGAAAATAGAAGACAAAATTTAATTTAGTAAGTTTTTATAATCTCGTATCTAAGTCCTTGTACGATTAGGATGAAAACTAATTTCTCTAATCTTGTATCATAATCCTTGTAGGATTATCTCAATTTTTTCTCTTTAAATAATTAAATATGAGATTTAACTAGATTTGAAGTTTAACAAAAGACAAGCTACTCTTGATTAATATTTTAAGAAAATCTCATAGTCAATTTATTATGTACTTTTTAGCTAATTATTAATTTATGAAATATTTAAATCAATAAAATACAAATGAATTTTTTTTAAATGTATTATCTTATAATTTTATCGAATTTATCAACTTTTTATACTGGTCCCAAGTCGAGACTGGATATTTTTATTAATTAAAAGAGATTATTAATTTATCGAGTATTAATTTAAAGAGATTCTATTGTATATAGAAAGATTAGGAGAAAAATGAGTTATTAATAAACATGTGTAAACTCGTGTAAACTCAAAATCTAATACTTTAATTTTTTAAATCAATAATTAAATTCTACACATATATATTAAAACTCATTTATTTTTTGATTCTCTAAACTTATCACAACAGTAACTCATGAGATACCGTGTAATTTCTTTTTTGTCAAAATAAAAAATATTACCGACTCTCCATAGTGGTTACATTTAGAGTACAAGAACCAACCACGTACACTCATAAATAATGATAAGACTCGCAACTTTTTTTTTTTGGTCAAAGACTCGCAACTTGAGATATCATCTAAGTTGTCCATTTATTATCCATAATATATAGTTACACCGCCTTCCATCTAGTAATATATTTTTTTATTGTAATTACAATAAATTATGAGATTTTTTTTTTTTAGATAACTCAAATGATAATTTCATATCGGCAATGAGCTTAGAATAAACAGTTTGTTCGATCCTTGGATTGATATTTTTCAGATGCTTGTCCTCCAATAAGTAGTGACTCTCTCGTGTTACCCCTTCCATCCTAAATCTCCTGAAGAGAGAGAGAGAGAGAGAGAGAGAGAGAAAAAAAGGTGTACGAGAGAGGTGAAGCATAAAGAGATGGGAGTATCTCTAAAGCATGCTCTAAATACTCTCTTCTTCATTATTCTTTCATTCACAACCAACATCCCCTCATGCTTAGCTTCCACTCCTATGCACAGACGACACACACACAGTAATAAATTTATAAAAAAATCCTGTGGTGCAACGATGTACCCCAGATTTTGTTACGCATCACTCTCGCACTATGCGATGCGTAACAAAATCGGAACCAGCCACAAAGGCTTAGCCATCGCTGCCCTCTCTGAGACCTTTTCAGCTACGCGTTCAACTTTAGTGATGATGAAGAACTTGACAAAAACTCATGGCTTAAAGCCAAGAGAGTCTGCAGCCCTTCACGACTGTATTGAGCAGATTGGTGACTCAGTGTACGAGCTTCGGAAGTCCATGAAGGAATTGAGGGTTTCTGGTGGCTCAAGCTTTGAGCTGCAGATGAATGATATCAAGACATGGGTAAGTGCTGCTTTGACAGATGATGATACGTGCATGGATGGCTTTGAAGAGGTAAATAGGAGTGGACATGTTAAAGTTTTTGTCCGGAGGCTTGTTTTGAATATTGCACATTTGACTAGTAATGCTTTAGCTTTCATCAACCTATATGCCGACACCTAAATGTTTCTTGAAATTCTAGCCGACAAATTTCAGGAACAACTAGGATGATGTACACTCAAAATTTGAGTTAAGTAATTGAGTAATAATTTATTATAATTATAGATTTGAAGTTTGGAGAAAATTTCGATCTTTATTGTATCGAAAAGAAAATTTGAGTATTAATTTTTTATCTTTATTTTTTTTAAAAGAAATATATATAGGTAGTTTGTTTAGGATACCAAGTGTATAATATGGTTTCAAAGTATAAAGATGATTTGAGTATAGAGATGCATGTGAAGTTGTACTTCATTTACGGCATACTAAAAGCAGGTGAGAAATGTTCCAACTATATTAATAATGCTGTTAAAGATGAAGGATGTTCATACGTGTTAGGCATGGCCAGTGACTAATCATTTAAGAAATCAATTTTCAAGATTTTTGCCTTTCTTTTAACATTTGCTTTTCTTTTGTTTTTTGTGGCTAAAAACAGTTTTCAAGATTGTTGCATTTGCAGAGGACTAATAAGCTAGCTCTTGTTTCGTATTGCTAACCGGCGGATTGAAGTGGAATTGGTCTCTACTTTGGAATTACTATATATATATATATAATCTTGTTCGATTAAATACTTTTCAAATTCCCATTATCTTGTTCGATTAAATACTTTTCAAATTCCCATTTATGTCAGTGCTACATTGAATCAAAACCCATTAAGTTGTTATATCAGCCGCCAAACATGTCACTAACATGACACAAGACATCAGACATCAAAATTAGGTTGTAACTGAAAAGGAGCATATATATATATATATATATATATGGTGGAGGTGGCATTGATGCCACAATACTAGAGATGTACAAGGTTTTATCATTTCGATTACTGTCGCATTCAGATGTGATGTAATCTTACATGCATGTTCATGACTATATTCAACTATGCCATATGATTTAATTGATGAATATTGACAATGCAGGTTTCTAGTTCCAAATTACAAACCATATATTAACTTGTACCTCCCAACTTGTCACTTATATAATACAAGACATATATGAAATGATCCGGTATATAAATCATGAAATGAACAATATCATTACGTTACTCCACTTCACATGCTAGATATGTTTTCTCTCTTCAAGTTAATTAAAAACTCCTAGTTATTAATTACTATGAGTTATTAGATTAGTGTAAAACTTTAGAATATATAATTAAAATCTTGTAATTTACTATGAGAAAAACCTAGACGGTCAAAGAAGGGGGAAGATATCGTTGATAGTAATGCTGTGGGTAGAGAAGAGTTGAGATAACAATAATGAAGGATGCATTTGTATGTGATTAATTCCCTTAACAAGGCTAATAGAAGGCTGCTACTCATAGAGATTTGTTGACTTTTAGCTCCAGTCAGGCTTATTACTATATGAGCTTAAATTAACCCAACACCAAATTCACCATCCCGAAAAGGAGGCCCAGGTCTTGACAACATTTACACCACTACAATTAGTGAATCGAACTAATTCTAATTTAGCACGTCATGGCCTATAAAGTACCAACTAGATAGTTCTCCATAATAGTTACAATTTTTTTTTTGGCTAAGCCAGAGAAATAATTTCATTAAAGAAAAACAAATACAAGATCAGGATTGTCAAACCAAAACAGGAAATACTGATTTCAAAGCTAAAGCGGCAAAGAGAGCAGGAAACAAGTAAGAAGGATTTCAAGGCCAAAGTGGCCAAGAAATCGGAACACAAATCCTCCCATCCTGACAAACAAACAAAACAAAGTAACCAAGTCATAGAATGAGCGGAAGAAAGCAAGTAAAAATTAAGTCAAGTTTAATTGAACTCTATTGGCGAAGTGTCTATTGATGTTAGTAGTGAAGAATCGTCGCTTAGCATAGGTCCTCGCAAAAATGTCCGCTTGAATCCTCCCAACAATCTGCTCTTTAGTACTTGCATCACCCCTGAAGATGTGCCTATTCCTTTCAATCCAAATGTGATAGATAATCGCACAAAAAAAAAGCCTAAACATATAGCTTTTAAGATCATTATTTTCTATAAGAGAACTTGAAAATGTAAGAATTGACTCAAGAGAAATACATGGTTAGTCAATAAGCAGTAAATTCAAACCTCCTTCCATAATAGTTACATTTAGACCAACCACGTACACACATAAATAATGATAAGACTTCCAACTCGAGTTACCATCAAATTGTCCATTTCTTATCCATAATAGTGACCCGGCTTTTGATCCATCGCATGGTATATTTCTCGATGTAATTGTGATAAGTTATAAGATTAAATTTTATAATTGATATGTGTTGTACGACTTAAATTTTTTTTTTTAAATAAAACAATAATTTCATATCGGTAACTAGCTTAGAATAGACACTTTGTTCGATCCTTGGAATAATAATGTTCACGTGCTTGTCCTCCAATAAATAGCTAGGGACTCTCTTGTCTTACCATTCCATCCTAAATCTCCCTACGAGAGAGAGAGAGAGAGAGAGAGATGGGAGTATCTCTAAAGCATGCTCTAACTACTCTCTTCATTATTCTTTCACTCACAACCGACATGCCTTCATGCTTAGCTTCCACTCCTATGCACAGCCGACGACACTCACACAATAACAAATTTATAAAAAAATCCTGTAGTATAACGATGTACCCCAGATTTTGTTACGCATCGCTCTCACGCTATGCGATGCGTAACAAAATTGGAACCAGCCACAAAGGCTTAGCCATCGCTGCCCTCTCTGTGACCTTTTCAGCCACACGTTCAACTTTAGTGATAATGAAGAACTTGACAAAAACTCATGGCTTAAAGCCAAGAGAGTCTGCAGCCCTTCACGACTGTGTTGAGCAGATTGGTGACTCAGTGTACGAGCTTCGGAAGTCCATGAAGGAGTTGAAGGTTTCTGGTGGCTCAAGCTTTGAGCTGCAGATGAATGATATCCAGACATGGGTAAGTGCTGCTTTGACAGATGATGATACGTGCATGGATGGCTTTGAAGAGGTAAATAGGAGTGGACGCGTTAAAGTTTTTGTCCGGAGGCTTGTTTTGAATATTGCACATTTGACTAGTAATGCTTTAGTTTTCATCAACCTATATGCCGACACCTAATTGTTTCTTGAGATTCTAGCCGACAAATTTCAGGAACAACTATGATGATGTACACTCAAAATTTGGGATGAATAATTCAATAATAATTTATTATAATTGTGGATTTTAAGTTTGGAGAAAATTTTGATATCTGTTGTACCGAAAAGAAAAACTGAGTATTAATTTTTTATCTTTATTTTTAAAAAAAAAATGTATATATAGGTAGTTTGTTTAGGATACCAAGTGTATAATATGGTTTCAAAGTATAAAGATGATTTGAGTATAGAGATGCATGTGAAGTTGTTCTTCATTTACGACATACTAAAAGCAGGTGAGAAATGTTCCAACTATCTTAAATCGATGCCAACATGCATTACAGAATTCTTTTTATCTTTCAGAAATTTTGGCTTATGAAATCTCGAAGCCAAGTAGCGCAATCCAAGTCCTCAAGCCTATGAAGAATATTGTCACTGGGGGCAAATTGAGTAATGAATTAACGGGACTGTAGCCTCTACTAAGTCTCAAAAAAAATTTAAAACATAAGTTTACTATTAATGTTTGTTGATGCTCTTACAACATTGCTATGATCAGATGAATGAAAGCAAGCTGTCATCTGTGGCTGTCAAATTATTTGCACCACCAATAAGAAGATATTATGTCATTATTTCATATATATGAGTCGTAGGTAGCAATAAATAACTGTACCAAAAAATATGATCATCCATGAAAGTGACGCGTAAACGAATTTGGACCATCTAGGAATAAATTTGTTCCATTACAAGTCGGTATAATTATGATTAATTAATTGTCGTTATTAACTCCAAACCATTCAGGTGGAGAACAAACAGTACCAAGGACCATTGGAAGTCACTTTCAAATGTTTATAATATGCATCACGTGAGCAATTTTTTCTTTTATTTTATGAATCGTTACAACTAATTTTTGACTTGCATACTCTTGTGTGTGAAAAAAAGGGGTAATAATTCATTTAATAATAAATATGGATATTGATAACAGTTTAAAATAGACAACATTAGGCCACTCTACAGAGCAATTATAAACATCAGTCGCCAAAACTAGATAATTAATTTTTTTCAAACAGCGCAGTTGTCATATAAACTGTACAAGATTTGTTTTCTTGTTTCAAACAGAAAAGTGAAATCAGGCCAAACCTATCGGGGGTCAATGAAAACATTGTTCACCCACAAAACATTGTTCATGCCAATTATTGTATGGTTTTATTTCTTTATTATTATTTTTTTGCTTAGAGATAAACTTGTTGCCGCGTGTTTTGAAAGTTACGAATTTGTCGTAAAGATAATCTTTTATAAAATGTAAGATAAAATAACATACAAAAAATTCTGTAATCGATCTGACACTTTCAAAATTTCGCATATGGCTAAGCTCCACATATCGGGCTTCTTTTTTAGATAAGGTTATAATTTATTTCGTCTAATTTCTTGGGATTATTTTGTTGCACACTGAACGATATGATGATTTTTTAAGGTAAAGCCAGTGCCACGATGCAGAACAGACAGAACTGGGTCCAAGGGGCCGTCAGGAGATGGCTACCATTAACTCTTATCAGGATTTAGATCCAGAACCATGTGGTCATATAAAAGCCTTCACCTCAAGCCAAGACTTGGGCCAAATATTTTCTCTTGATTGCTTGGGCTAACAAATGGTTAAATTCTTTCTTTGCTAAGTTAATAAATGGTTAAATTTGTTTTAAAAAGAGAGCAATTTTCTTTGGAAGGATTTTGCATGCATAAAACGTGCACTACACGAGAAATCCTATTTCTATGCTTCACGTGAGCAATTTTATTAATAGATGTTCTCTGCTAAAACTGTTTTTGAGAGCTTAACAAATTGCTCGACTCCTTGAGAAATGAAAATTCGAGAAATAATTATATATGGGCGAATTTGTTTCCAAAGAAAATGATTAAAAAGTGTCCTATAAAATCGAGATCAGCAAAATTCTGATTACACATAATAAATATTTTATTTATCTAAAACATAACCAAAATTCCGTTAATCAAATAGCGATAACGGCTTCTCATACTTGTTTTTGAATATTTTTGTATTATGTTGTATTTATCTTATCTTAACAATGTGTGTTTATCATGTTTATCTGATGTACTATATATTAACATACTGTACATATTTTTTTCATCAATGAAATACAAAATACATCACAGCCTTAATTTCTTCATGGTATCTGCAATCAATCTCGACTATCATCTTCCACACAACCAACAACATCTTCTTGCTTTCCTTCTCTGTTCTCTTCTTCCATCATGGCCGCCACCACTTCTGCTTCCTCCTCCACCACTGCTCCGTCCAATACTGCTTCCTCCCCTATCTTCTCTCTTCCCTCCGCTAATGTCAAAACTTATGTTACTGTTCTTCTCGACAACTCCAATTATTTGACATGGCAAACCCAAATGCTCAATTTTCTGACTTTTAACAAACTCCTGGGCTACATTAATGGCTCAATCCTCAAACCTACTTCTTCTGCATCTGACACCGCTGACGATCGTACGGCTCATGCGTCTGCCTTGGACAATTGGTTGTGCTACGATCGCTTTGTTACCTCCTGTATCACAGCTACACTATCTGAGTCCTTGGTCCACCAGGCGACGGGTTTCGAGTCTGCTTATTCTCTTTGGCAGTCTCTTCATGAATCCTATCAGCAACAATCATTGGCTCGAAAATCCCTCTTGCGTCCCCAGCTTCGCACTCTTAAGAAAGACACTCTCTCTGCCGCTGAGTATCTTCACCACATTCATACTGTCTCCACTGCTCTCATTGCTGTTGGGGATACCCTCACTGGCTCAGATATGGTTCTTGCAACACTGGATGGTCTCCCCAAGGAGTATAGTCCGTTTGTTACTTCCGTCAATCAGTTGGCGCAAACTCCGTCATTTTCCCAAATTCGTGCTAAACTTCTAATGTATGAATAGCGTCTACTCCTTGATGATCCTCGTCAGTCGCATGAGTCATCTAATCCAACCGTGGCTTTAATGACTCAACTTCAAATCCACAACTATTTCTCCTGGAGCACATATTACCGTGCACAAGAACACTAATTATGTTTCGCAACTACACCCTAACTCATCCAAGTCGACTCAGTCTTCTCGTTCTAACTTCAACTTCTCTTGCACTAAGTGTAAAATATGTCGAAAGAATGGTCACTCAGCGGCTTGGTGTAGGTATCGTTACTCTCAGTCGAAAAACAGTGGGTCAAACAATTCCTATGCAGGTTATCATTTTCAGCAGCCTCCTATGTTCTCTGCTTCTCCTCCATCTGGTTCCATTCAATCTTGGATCCCTGACTCTGGGGCGTCTTCGCATATGACGTCTGACTCGTCACTTTTGCAGCATATTCAACCTTACATTGGAAATGATCAGGTCGTTGTCGGAGATGGTAAGTCCATTCCCATTTCTCGTACAGATTCATCTGCATTCTCTACTTCCCGTACTTTTTCACTTCCAAAAATTTTGCGTGTTCCACATATTAATCGTAATCTCCTTTCCGTTTCTCAGTTTATTAATGCCAACAATGTTTCTCTCGAATTTACACCCTCTTGTTGTATTGTGAAGGACCTCCACACCGGGACCCCCTTCTCACCGGTCGCGCTGAATCTAATCTCTATTCACTTCCACTGCCGATTGTGTCCAAGTCTTCCAGTCCTGTTGCTTTTGCTGCTTCTGATCGTGTGCCTCTTGAAGTCTGGCACAACAGATTGGGTCACCCAGCGCACTCTGTTGTGTCCTCTCTTAGGGTGTGTTTGGATTGAGGGGAGGAAGTTTAATGAAGGAGTGAAAGGGAGAGTATTATAAAGAAAATGAGTGGAGATGCTCAAGTCATGTTTGGATTGTATAATTTTATAAAGAAGAGTATTATAAAGGCTGATGAGTGTTCTTTGTTTGGATTAGAAGGAAAATGAAGGGGATAAAATTTTTTTTTTGTATAAAATGACTTTTATAGCCTTTTTTTAAATTATATAAACTTCATATAGTTGGCTTTAATGTAATTTATATAATGATGAAGGGTAATATAGTCTTCATATAAAATAAAATTTTTCTCTCCTCTCATTTTACTCCAAATTGGAGGGATGATATTTAAAGGTAATGGAGGGGCCAACACTCTTCCTTCTCTACCCTCACCACCCATCAACTTCCAAACCAAACAGCTGAAAGGACCATTACCTCCCCTCCATTACCACTCCCTTTCTCCCATTTCCCCCAATCCAAACACACTGTTAGTTCTAAAAAGTTTTTTGATGTCTCTGGTACTTTCAAGTTGAATAAGCTCTGTAATTCTTGTATGCAAGGCAAAAGCCACAAACTTCCGTTTCAGAGTTCAAATAAATGTACCAGTTTTCCTCTAGAATTAGTGCATTATGATATCTGGGGTCCAGCTCCTGTTTTATCCTTTTCTGGTTTTCGTTATTTTATTTTATTTATTGATGATTATAGTAGATTTACATGAATGTATCCATTGAAGTCCAAAAATGATTGTGTTGATTATTTTCTACATTTCAAACGACTGGCTAAAAATCATTTTAGCTCCACTATTAAATCTTTTCAATGCGATGGGGCTAGGGAACTAACACAAGGTCGTTTTAAATCTTTTATTGATTCCTCGGGCATACAATACCGTATCTCCTGTCCTTACACACCTGAGCAAAACGAACTTGCGGAACGCAAAATAAGACATGTCACAGAAATAGGAGCTACAATCTTATTTCATGCCTTGTTGCCTAAATAGTTTTGGCTTGAGGCTTTTACCACTGTTGTTTTTCTCATAAAACGCCTCTCAACTCCTGTCTTGTCCCAGCAATCTCCCTTTGAAATGCCCTATTGTTCCTCGCCCTCCTACTCTAATCTATGTGTGTTCGGGTGTCTATGTTACCCTCATCTTGGTCCTGTTTGACATTTTCCTTTTCAACACTCTAGTGCCTCTGTCGTGTCTTCTAGTGGCCTACTCTCTGCCCTCCCTGCATTTCCTATTCCACTGTTGTCATCTTATCCACACGTTCTCTCTTCACAATCTCACAAACAGGATTCTTCACCTTTACTACTGTTTCCTGTGACTAGTCCTTCACCTTCTGCGTCCCCTGGTTCTTGTTTTCCACAGTCCCCTACCATAGCCCATAGTACTCTTTCTATGCGTTCACATGCTGTGTCTCCCTCACCCTTATCGACATTTTGTGCTCCTACTTCTCAGGGTTCTTTTATCTCTTCTCTTTCGGGTTTGTCCCATCACGACATGAGCTCCCCTACTCCTATCTCTGCATCTTCTTCTCCCGTATCGTCTTCATTCATGCCATACGCTGATAGTTCTACATCTTATTCTCTTACACAAGTCGCTACACCTAGGCATCCCATGGTCACGAGGATGCGCGATCATACTCGAATTCCAAAATCCTTTCCAGATCATATTACCTTCACTGCCACCTCTTTCAACTTTCTTGACACTGAACCTACATTCTATTCTCAAGCGTCCAAGTATTCCCATTGGTGGGCCGCCATGGATGCGGAGTATAACTCTTTGTTTCGGAATGGCACTTGGGTTCTTGTTCCCCCTCCATCCTCTGTGAATTTAGTTGGCTGCAAGTGGGTCTTCCATATAAAACGCAAGTCTGATGGTTCTCTTGAACGTTACAAGGCACGATTAGTAGCCAAAGGATACAATCAGGAGGAAGGCCTCGATTACACAGAGACCTTCAGTCCGGTTGTTAAACCTACCACGATTTGTGTCGTGTTATCACTTGCCATCTCTCGAAACTGGATTACTAAACAGCTTGATGTTAATAATGCGTTTCTACATGGGATTTTACAGGAATATGTTTGCATGGCTTAACCCCCGGGTTTTGTATATTCGTCATATCCGTCTCATGTGTGCAAGCTTCATAAGGCGATTTACGGTCTTAAACATGCACCCAGAACCGGATTTTCACGGCTAAGCAACTTCTTACTCAAGCTTGGTTTTACTTCTTCTGTGTCGGATAACTCATTTTTTATTCGGCATTCTCCTCAAGATACAGTATTTGTGCTTGTTTATGTAGATGACATTCTTGTTACTAGCCATTCTTCTGAAGTTGTTCAATCTGTACTTGCTACCCTTGATCGACAATTCTCCATCAGGGATCTCGGGAACATTTATTATTTTTAGGGCATCCAAGCTGACCGTGATTGTAAGGGTTTGTTTTTGAGCCAGACCAAGTATGCATCTGATCTGATTTGTCGTGCAGGTCTCCAAGTAGCCAAGCCTGTGTCCACACCTTTAGCCATTTCGCCTATCCTTTCTCAGCATGAGGGTGTACCACTCTTCGATCCTAAACTCTATCGAAGCGTGGTGGGTGCCTTACAATATTTGACTATTACTCGACCAGATCTTGCGTATGCGGTTAATAAAGTGTGTCAATTTATGCACTCTCCCACAAAAGTACATTGGACAGCAGTTAAAAGAATTATGCGATATGTTAAAGGCACAATAGGTTTTGGTCTTTCAATTGAGGGTGCTTCGGATACTCAACTGCATACTTATTCAAATGCAGACTAGGCTGGTTGTCCGGATGATCGCAGAAGCACGCATGGCTACTTGTTTTCTTGGGCCCTAATCTTGTTTCATGGGCTGCCAAGAAACAAACCACTACCTCAAGATCGAGTTTTGAGGCTGAGTACAGGGCTGTTGCTTTTGCCACTGCAGAGGTGTGTTGGATACAATCTCTTCTTGTTAAGCTACACAGTCTTTTGCAGTAGAAACTAGTTCTCTGGTATGATAATATAGGGGTGACGTATTTAACAGCAAATCCGCTCTTCCATGCACGCACAAAACATATTGAGATAGATGTGCACTTCGTAAGGGAGAAAGTTGCCTCTGGTTCCTTACTTGTGCAGTTTATCTCTACTACTGATCAGTTGGCTGGCATTATGACCAAACCCCTACCCCGAGCACGATTCGCTACACTCCGACACAAGCTCGCCGTTCGAGAGCTGACTTCGCTTGAGGGGGCGTGATAATGACATCTCATATTTGTTTTTGAATATTTTTGTATTCTGTTGTATTTATCTTATCTTAACAACGCGTGCTTATCATGTTTACCTGATGTACTATATATTAATATAGTGTACACATTTTTTTCATCAATGAAATACGAAATACATCACAACCTTAATTCCTTCGAATAGCGCTAGAAGATTATAATAATATGATGCTCTTTTTGTTTATTCATATTCTTCGAAAAGAATAAAGTGCGAAAGATCATTTGTGTATTGTTAAAATTAAACATTACACCCTATAAATCGTAACAATTTAATATCTTTTTTAATTTAGAAGAATATGCTCCTGTATTCTACAAGGACAAGTATTATTTTTTTGTGTTTCATAACAAAGAGAAATTTTTTGAAGCATTTTATAAATAATAAAACTTAATAAAATTATATACTTTGACAAATAACTTGAATTTATTTTCCTTTTTGCCTTTTTACGATTTACTAATAAAAACCTTTTGGTCGCTCAGGTTTTGGGAAAGTAACTTTTTGGTTTTTTAATTTTTAAAAAGTGACTATTTGGTCCATTTTTAATGGTAAGTTAATGAAAAATGTTAACTTTTTGTGATTTTTCTATTTTACTCTTGGACCCATTTTCTTTCTCCTGCATGGCATTAAAAACACGTTTTGAAAGCTGATGAATCTCTCATTCTTTTACCATTGCTATCAATGGTAAAAAGAGATAGAGCAACGACTACTATGATTCTTATTTAAGCACCATTTTGACAGTAATGGTATATCACCAAAAATAAAATAAAAAAATTATCAAAAAATCCATAAAATATACCTGTCCAAACCAAAATAAAAAAATATATTTTTTACAAAATATCTTCAATATCACCATTCACCACACTTAGAGAAGAAATAAATGAAATAATTGTCAAGTTAAAAAATAAGAGATGTTATTATGGGTCAAAAGTAACTATTAGCATATCTGAATTAAGAGATAATTCATACAAGCTTTATTTTTATTGCGTAAGATTACGATACTCATTCTATATTTTGAATACTCGACAAACAAGAAGTTTTTATAAAACAATTTTCAAACTTATTAAGAGAAAACTAAAACTTTTTTCGGGATTTGAACAACCCACTAAGGTGATTTTAGTGGAGCAGACGTGGCTCTATTAAGACCATTTTTTTTTTTTGATTTTAAAATGATACAAAATCTCTAAAATATCCCCTCATCTAATAATTTTTTGTTAATTTATCCTAAAAAATAAACTAAATAATTACTTTTTAAAAGTTAAAAAATTAGAAGATTACTTTCTCAAAATTTGAGTGACGAAAAGATTTTTATCTCTTTACTAAATTCGAAGCCACACAAAAGTCCCCGGTCCACCAAGACCCTCCAGAGCTCAAATACTTCGCAACCTTTCGTTATCCCAACCAGAAAACACATCTAGACCAAAAAAAAAAAAAAAAAAACCCAGAAAACACACACCTCCATAGACACTCGCACGCAGAACCACACACAGTGAGTGGGTTTCTGCTTGGAAGCCCCCAAACCGAAAACCATGGCAGCTGAGTCATTGATAAGAGTGTCATCATCAACAGCCTCAAATGCTTCTTCACTCTGCAACTTTAATGGCTCAACAAGAATCACCAACACCAAGCCATTGCCTTTCCCTCAGAGCTTCAATTATGATCAACGACGCCGTAACAGTAGACTTGTTCGATCTCTCGCTTCTTCTTCTTCCTTCTTTGGCAATTCTCGTCTCAGCTCAACCTCAAAGCTCTCGGCTTTGCAGCCCAAACAGAGGAAAAACAACTTCTCTGTCTTTGCTATTGCCACTGATGGTATATAGTTATATTGTATTGATTTTTTAGAGATGTTTTTAATATGCTGAATTTTCTTGTCTTAATATGGGTTTTGGATACCCTTTGGTCTGATAATTAAGGATATTGAATAAAGTTCGTTTCTTTATGTGGGTATATGCATATATTTTCTATTGGTTTGTAGAGATTTTAGTGGACATGTGATGAATTTGCTGTGTTAGTATGTTTTTTGGATACCTTTGGGCTAATAATTGAGGAAATTGAATAGAGTTTATTTCTTTATACGGGTTTATGTGTATATATGTACAATTATTGTTATGTCTTTCATTGCATTTACAGGTTTTTGTGAATATGTAACAAATTGTTATGCTAGAATAGTTGTTGGATACCCTCTAAGCTGATAATCGAGGAAATTAATTTTGTATCTTTACATGATTGTGCAATCTAATGGTGTTGTGAATTTTGGCAAATTTTGAGTGTAAGTCTGATTAAATTTTGATAGTTCAATAGCTTCATATGGACGTTGAAGTTTAAATTTTTTGAAGTAGTTGCCACGGTCTATATGTAGCTTAAAGGTGTGAAATTTATATAAGGTTGGACGTATTGTGTTCTGGTAACAAAATTGGTCATTAGCTTGTGCTTAGCTTTTTCATCATTTTGTCATTAGTTTTTGGTCATGCTTTGGCTGTTTTTGGATGTGGTTTATCTGTTGCAGAAGTGTTAAAATCAGATGATTATGTTTCTTAGTCTTCATGGTATGGAGTAGACTTAGTGGCCAAATAAAATAAACACAGTAGTAAGAAACATTGAACAAGTACATTAGAAAGATTGCACAAATACAGCTTGCATGCTCACACACTTCCTGCAAGAAATTTGACCTATACCATACCTGAAACATGGAGCACATAGGAAAAAAGAAGACCAAAGTTCATTCCCTTTTCTTTATTAGGAAATTCGAACTGTTGACATGTCAATAAATTTGTTTTAGGAATGCGTAAAGATCATGTATCAGCGAATTGTGGATTGTTGACTACAAAGATGAATAGAAACTCTAGATCTAGATTATGGAGTTTTGTAGGATATTCATAATGTTCTTGCCAAACCTTTTACTTGTTATCATGGCTGAAATTGTGATGTTGCATGTGGTTTGTTGTGGCTACTAGAGCTATAGTACATATATCCTTGATAAAATAATTAATGGATTTATCTTACTCTCATTGCAGAAGGAAAGAGAACAGTACCATTGAAAGACTATCGTAATATTGGAATTATGGCTCACATAGATGCAGGAAAGACAACAACAACAGAGCGCATTCTGTACTACACTGGTAAAAATTACAAAATTGGTGAGGTGCATGAGGGAACAGCAACAATGGACTGGATGGAGCAAGAGCAAGAAAGAGGGATTACCATCACTTCTGCTGCCACAACTGCAGTCTGGAACAAGCATCGAATTAACATAATTGATACTCCTGGCCATGTTGACTTCACTCTTGAAGTGGAGCGTGCCCTCAGAGTTTTGGATGGTGCTATATGCTTGTTTGACAGTGTTGCTGGTGTGGAGCCTCAATCTGAAACTGTCTGGAGACAAGCTGACAAATATGGGGTTCCTAGAATATGTTTTGTTAACAAAATGGATCGTCTTGGGGCAAATTTCTTCAGAACTAGAGACATGATAGTCACAAACTTGGGTGCGAAACCACTTGTGATTCAAGTTCCTGTTGGTGCAGAGGATAGTTTCCAAGGTGTTGTTGATCTTGTGAAGATGAAAGCTGTGATTTGGTCAGGGGAAGAGTTGGGTGCCAAATTTGCATACGAAGATATTCCAAGTGACCTGGAAGAGTTGGCTCAGGACTACCGGGCACAGATGATTGAGACCATAGTCGAGTTGGATGATGAAGCTATGGAGAAATACCTTGAAGGAGTGGAGCCTGATGAGGAAACGATTAAGAAATTGATTAGAAAGGGAACAATTTCTGGCAGTTTTGTTCCTGTTTTATGTGGCTCTGCATTTAAGAACAAGGGGGTTCAACCGCTGCTAGATGCAGTTGTGGATTATTTGCCTTCTCCTCTTGATTTGCCGCCAATGAAGGGAAGCGATCCTGATAACCCAGAAGTGACCCTTGAAAGGGCAGCCAGTGATGAGGAATCATTTGCTGGCCTAGCTTTTAAGATCATGAGTGATCCTTTTGTGGGGTCCCTCACATTTGTCAGGGTATATGCAGGGAAGCTAAATGCAGGATCTTATGTACTGAATGCAAACAAAGGAAAAAAAGAGAGGATTGGTAGACTTCTGGAAATGCATGCTAACAGCAGAGAGGATGTAAGAGTAGCATTAGCTGGTGATATTGTTGCTCTTGCAGGTCTAAAAGATACAATTACTGGAGAAACTTTGTGTGATCATGAGAAGCCCATTGTGCTTGAACGGATGGATTTCCCTGATCCTGTTATAAAGGTAGCAATTGAACCCAAGACCAAGGCTGATATTGATAAAATGGCTACTGGACTGATCAAGCTTGCTCAGGAAGATCCATCTTTTCACTTCTCACGAGATGAAGAAACAAATCAAACAGTTATTGAAGGAATGGGAGAATTACATCTTGAAATCATTGTTGACCGGCTTAAGAGGGAATTCAAGGTTTGCTTCTGCCATCCTGTGAATCTAGTTCTCAAATAATCTGAGTACTTTTTGGGCTTACACCTTGCCTTCACTCCTTGCACACAACACATAATTGGATGTCGCTCACCTGATTCGGTTTTCAGTCTCTACCAATTTTATCTGTTCTGCAGATCCAATTCTACATGCAAAGTTCCAAATTTTGATTATCTCCATCTTTCTTTCTGCAAATCCATGAAAAGTGCTTTCTGCTTTTAAACTACATTTCAAATTTTATATTTCTCATCAATTTCATGTCTCTCGGAGGAAAAAGTGAGATGTAATGTCTTAACTGTGTTGTCACGGACAGGTGGAAGCCAATGTTGGTGCTCCTCAAGTAAATTACAGGGAAAGCATTTCTAAGGTCTCGGAGGTGAAGTATATCCACAAGAAACAGTCAGGTGGACAAGGGCAGTTTGCTGATATCACCGTAAGATTTGAACCCCTGGAACCAGGTAGTGGATACGAGTTCAAGAGTGAAATTAAGGGAGGCGCTGTTCCGAAAGAATACATTCCAGGTGTGATGAAAGGATTGGAAGAGTGCATGAGCAATGGAGTGTTGGCAGGATTTCCTGTTGTTGATGTTCGTGCTGTATTAGTGGATGGTTCTTACCATGAAGTTGATTCAAGTGTCTTGGCATTCCAGTTGGCTGCCAGAGGAGCTTTTAGGGAAGGGATCAGAAAAGCTGGTCCAAAGATGCTCGAACCTATTATGAAGGTTGAAGTTGTTACCCCCGAGGAACATTTGGGAGATGTCATTGGTGATCTCAACTCAAGAAGAGGCCAGATTAATAGCTTTGGTGACAAACCTGGTGGTCTCAAGGTATGTTAAATCCCGGATTTACTTTCACCTTGTTTTCATGCTAAGAGCTATACCCTTTACCGCTGCATTTCTGAATAACAAGAGCTTTGTATTTCTAAATTTTTTTGAGATGTCAATCCATACTATCTCATGGTCTATAATTAGGGAAATATAGAGCTAAACAAGAAAATATTCATTGGGGCTGCGTATATCTCAAGGAAAGTCGGGGATCATGGAACTGTAATGATTTCCATCTTCCTACCTTGTCCTGGAACTACTCAACATTAGTCGTCAGTCTTTCAATTTATAAACTGCTTTGCTCATTTCAATAAAGTTCTCTGCTTTGTTGAATAAAGGCAAGAACTTTCTCAAAGAAACGATGAAGTGGAACTAATGTGCACAATTGAAAGATGGCAATCAGTCAAATGTTTCTTTTTCAATCCTGGCATCTTACAAGAGACTTGTTCTACTCTCTGCAGGTGGTTGATGCCTTAGTTCCACTGGCAGAGATGTTCCAGTATGTCAGTACGTTGAGAGGGATGACAAAAGGTCGCGCTTCTTACACCATGCAATTAGCCAAATTTGATGTCGTCCCTCAACACATCCAAAACCAGCTTTCTTCCAAGGAGGAAGCAGTGGCTGCTTGATCCAGTTCCCATGGTCTGGATTGCTGCTAAATACGGGTACGACTCGTTGAAGTACGATGTCAAATTGTATTCATTTTTGTATTAAGTGATTCGCGAGTGAAGTACATTTCATAGTAGTAGAACTATGGAATAGATGACTCACTGATGCTGAGATTCAGTACAGGTGGAAGTGGTAGGGTAGGGTAGGGTAGGGTAGGGTGGGTGATATCAAATCGCTCTGATTGCGGCCAATCTTCCCAGCCGCACGTGAGCATCTAATAGGCTCTTGAATTTGACAAAAAAAAAAAAAAAAAAAAACCTGATCCTTTGGAGTTGCTCCACGGTTAAAAAGTTTCAGTTTCGTTCGTTCCAAATGAACTGCACAAAACTGCAGTCGGAATGAAAAATTTTCTACAATTTTGTATTCCCCAACTCACAGCTCTGTCCCACTGATAAAGTGTGGAATCAACTCACGTATACCTCAAAACTTCTAATTCAAATACGCTTAGCAAAACCACAAATGGGGAAAATTCGTCTGTAGAGATTTATACCGATTCAATTGAATTTGTGATTTTCCCCTATTGGTTTTAGAACAAAGATAAGTTGATCTATATAATTCAGTTTTTCCAGTTATTGAGGAGCACTCAAAAACTATAAAAATACCTATTCCGATATCTCTTGAAAGCTCAATCTACCTGATCGGTTTAGTTTTATAAATAAAAGTCACAAGTACGTTTGATTTGATAGTTTCTAGCGTTTAATTTGTATAGATGATACACACATCTTTAGCTCGAGGCAAGATAAACAGCAAAAGTAGCATCCAGTGGAACAATTAAGAAAGAAAGAATATGCTTCACATGTTATCATTCCAATTCTCCAGTTAAGTCACTGAAAACCCACTAAAAGCAGAAGAGCATCCAGAAGATAACATGTTAAAATAAATTATCAAAATGAAAAAACTAGTTTTGATCAAAGAAAATACACATTGAAGTGAGAAAAAATGAAAATGCTCATGCTTTACTTCTATACGGTGCTCTCAATTTATCTGACTTGAACAATTCCTGCGCTGACCAGTTTCTGGATCTTGTTCATCACAAGAGGATTCTTCATGTGTTCTTGTGCAGCTTTCGGATTCTCTTGGAAGTCAATCAGCACCTACAGAAAATGAACAACCAGAGTGAGCAGATCAGATATATAACAAGAAGCCAAGTATATTCGTGTATATGCGCTCGACTTGTAAAAATTCGGGGATTCTCTGACCAACCTGTCTCATGACTGGATCTGAGAGAATATTCTGAATCTCTGGATCTTGCATAGCCTTAGCCTGCAGCAGAAGTTTAGAGGGTCAAAATCATCTCGTGCAGGCCACAATAAGATGAATCTTTGTGAAAAATAACTGAGTATAAAGAATGAGGAAAAATAATCAAACCTGTCTCTCCTTCAGCTCCTCAGGGGTTAAATCTCCTCGGCTCGCCTTGTTAATTTGTTCTACGCACCTACAAAATCATTCCAAAAATTTCATCATTATGATGCTCGAATATCACACAGAGTTTCATAGATCAATTTACTAACAACAAATTCAATCCACTTAACCCCCCACAAACCCCAGCCCCCCAATAAAAAAGTCAAAACTAAATCAAACCAAAAAGAATAACGATCTGCAAAAAGGAAAAATTATGGTCTATGCATACCTCCTGATACCGTCGTGCAATTCCTGGTTGTTAGGATCATGCTTCAGTCCCTCCTGATATGTTTCCAAAGCTTTCTCGTACTCTTTCATGAGGTACTGGACTGCACCTTTTCTGGTATACCCCTTTGAAAAAGTTGGGTTGAGCTCAATGCACTTTTCAGCATCTTTGAGTCCCTCAGGCAATGCCCCAAGTTTTGTGTAGCAAGCAGCCCTGTTGCTATAAGCCTAAGAACAGCAAACAGGCATGATGTAGGTCACACTTGAACAAATCCTTACTAACCTGAGAACAATTTAATGTATATTAGGCCTATATGCAAACTCTACCTTCGGATCTTTAGGGTTCCTCTTGATGGCTTCTGTGTAATGCTTGATTGCCTCTGGGTACTTCTGCTCTTTGAAAAACTGGTTACCTATAGATTGAGAATACGAAGGTCAATTTCTCCTCCCAACAAGTGAAGAAGATCAAAACCCTTTAAACATGATCAGATGTACCTTTTTCACGTTCCTCATCAGCTATTTGTGGATTGAAATATTCTTGTTGCTCTAGATCTTTCTTTGCCTTCTCTGCATCATTTAGCTTCTTCAATGTATCAGGGTTGCGATGCTCTGTTAGAGCTTTCTGGAAAGTCTCAATAGCAGGTTCAAAATCCTTTGCACATTTGGCCATCTTCACCAGGGCAGTTCCTTTTCTTGTCAGAGCCCTTGCGATCATCTTGAAGTCAGACCTAAGCTCTCTTCCTCTTTCTACCGCTTTATCACAATCCTTAATGCAATCCTCAGACTGCACCCATTGTTAACAAATCAAGTGAGAATTGCAGGCACTGAAATTGATGGAAAACATCAGCAAACCACATCAACAAATATAATGCATCCACATTTACCATTGGAGGATGATATCGACACAAGTGCTTCTATGTCTGATTCACACAATACAAAAGAAGATAATAATAATAATAAAAACCCATACAATCTGGAATGGTCTTTCCAAAGTTTAGGAAAGCCCATAACTCCTTCAAAGATGGCAACAAAATTAACTATAAGAGATAGCACCTCGTCTCTTGATAAACATTATTAAATGACCAAATTTCACCAACTGCTTCATTTGGTCACCATCGGAGGAAGAGTATATTATTAGACCCATAAGTTTCAAATAACTTCATTAGCCTCTAAAATGAAGACCAAACAGAGTCATTTGTACTGTGTGTTAGTACATGAACACGAAGGAATGCTCAAGACTTGGCTCCATTACCGCTGACAACAAAAAAAAAAATTCTGGACACAGCTATGCTTCTACATGATCAACTAACACCCCCAACACTTACTATGTCAAGCCACATAAGCTCTTACCACCACTAGTTCAGACTAAAAAACTGAATGCAACGGATCACACACCAAGCTAGTTACCGTAAACAGCCCTTCACTCAGATACAAAAAACTAGTAGGTAGCTAAACACCATGATTACCCGAGCCGTACTTCCTACTATCTATACCTTAATTAAAGTCTACTTTCAACTTTCATGATCTAGCTAAAAATTAACGCCTACCTCGCAAACATATAAAGGAATCAACTTTCTACTTTCTATATCTTTATTAAATCCATACCAACTAGTTCAAGCAGAATCAGCTATAATTCGTTCACACATTATTTAATCAAAAAGCACAAAACAACACATCGTGAGATAGTAGGAAGTAGAACAACTAGTAAGCAGCTATCAAATATTAACATCAATCAAACAGCGTAGGAAGTAGAACAACTAGTAAGCAGCTATTAAATATTAACATCAATCAAACTGCACATATAAACAATAATAAGAACAAAAAGATTCAAGATTTGAAAAATTACCCTGCCCATTTCCAAGTAAACCGCAGCGCGATTTGTGAGGAAAGAGATATCCTCATCATCAAGCTCAAAGGCTTTGGTGTAATGCTGAATAGCGGTCTCAAAATCCTTCTTCTTATAGGCTGCATTCCCTGCTTCCTTCTCCTTTACCGCCTGAGCTTTTCGCTCATTCTTCTCCTTCTCCTCCCCTGATATCTCCATTGGCTCCGGCTCAGGCTGTGGTGGTTCAGGCTCAGGCCGTTTCTCCTCCTTCACAGGTTCTGTTTCTGCAGGCCTCTTCCTCTCCGGCGAGCTCGATTCCGGCATCTCCACATCCTCATCTCTCGAATTCAGCTTCACGCCCAACAAAACCCCCAAAGCTTGCATCACTCTCTGATCCTTCAGGTACAAATTCAAACTATTCGGATTCTTCTGAATTTCCTGCATGATTTTAACAAAATCGGGCTGGTCTAAGTAGGCCCGGGTCGAAGGATCAGCCGTCAATCTGGCCCACAATTCCGGCCCGGAAAATATATCCCCAAACGGACTCTGACCCTGCCCCGAATTAAAACCTCGGGGCTTGGGCCGGGACAGGGCGGCTTGTGCATCGGCCAGTCCAGATTTGAGGCCTTCGTTATTGGGGTCAATCTCTAAACCTTTTTTATAAGCCGAAACGGCGTCGTCGTAACGGTGGAGGCCCAAATAAGCGGCACCGAGACGAGAATACCCTTTGGACCAATCCGGTTTGAGGTCAACGGTCTTTTGGGCATCGGTCAATGCTTCAGAGAATTTGCTTAAGGAAGCGTAAGCGGCGGATCGGTTGGAGTAGAGGACGTGGTTGGTGGGTGATAAATTGATCGCTTCCGTGAAGTGGCGGATGGCTTCGTCGTATTTGCCGGCTGAGAATGCCGCGTTGCCTTTGGCTTTGGCTTCTTCGGCCATATCTGTAATGTGTGTGTTTGTGTGTTTGTGTGCCCGCGCGCGTGTTAACAATTTATGTGTTATGGTTGCTTAAGGGGGTGGTTATAAGAAGAGAGTTCGTGACCAGAGAGTTCTAGCTGTAACAGAGGTTCTGGAAAGTTCTCGGGGGAGGGGAAGAGGGGTAAAATAGACATTTTTATTAAAGTTATAATATGGAAGATTAATAATAATATTATAATATTACAAAAAATGTACTAATAAAATAATTTATATTATTAAATATAAAAATTAAATAATAATATTATTATTTTTGAAAATGTAAGCCAAACTGGGATTCAATGCTGTTTGCCAAACTGAATTTCGATCTTAAAATGAGGCTTTACTCACTTATACTTAAGAATGACAGTGGACAGGATTTAAAAATTAAAATGGAAGTATCTGACAAATAATAAACTAAAACATTAAAACTATTGACTAGTATATTTTGATTTTATAATAAATAATCGATGAATAATATGATAGGTATTGATATTAAATATTAAAAAAATTAAAATTTGAAAAAATTATTATATATATATATATATATATATATATATATATATACACTTTTTATTAGTTTCATAGAATAATACTTTAAATTATTTTTGTCTACGTTTACTAACCAAAAATGAAATGGGCTAAGCCCAAAATACTATTCCTCTTAGGCCTAAGTCACACATTTTCTTTTCGGGTATTTTTGAGTTAGACCCCTTCAAAATTTATAAAAGAAGACTTGGACCTCATGTTTTTTATTAAAGGAGACACAGACCCTTCTGCCAGGGGTCTGTTAGATTTTCTGTCAAAATCATTTGAAATTCCATTTATGCACTCTATAACACACACCATCACATAGAGAACATACCCACAAGATCAAACTTCTTTCCCCATTCTTCTTCTTCTTCTTCTGTTACTTCCTTCTCTAATTCTTCCTCTAACACCCAACATCATCTGTAGAAAAAAAAAAAAAAACACACACACACAACACACGGCTTACTCATCACACACACAAACACAAACCCACCCAAAATCACACACACAAACACAAACTTTCAGCAATTCTACATCTACTATTATCTAATGACACTGCATAAATTATGCCCGAAAATACAAGTAGAGGGGAATCCATAATGCTTATGTATATATGTGTATTCAAATGATTTCAATAATATATATGCATCAACTAATAAAAAATTATTCCAAGAGCCCCGTGACCCATATTAAAAATAGCTTAACAAATTGAAGATCGTTCTTCTTTTGGCCATCCTTGTGCGCCTTCTCACTGATCTGCTTCAATGCGGACAGTACTCCTTTCACATCAACCCCATCTTCTTCTTCTCTTCCAAACCACCACCAGACCAAAAAAAAACACCATATTCTTCTTCTCTTCCAAAAAATATTAATTAACAAAAAATATGTATAAATTATTATATCAAACTTTCGCCAGCGTCGTAAACCGACACGGCGAGCTGCGATGCCACCGCCATTGCATTCTTCTCGTCAGCGCGAACCTTCTCGCACCATGCATGCGCCGTTTTGTCACCAAAATCTCCTCCAATCATCACGATCCATTGTCGGAAAGGCTTCATCTTCTCCAGCGACGGTAGCGGCTTCTCCGATTTGTGTTTTGGGTGTGTGATTTTGGATGGGTTTGTGTTTGTGTTATTTTGTGTGGGTTTGTGATTGTGTTTGTGTGTGTGATATGTAAGCCGTATGATTGTTTCTTTTCACTGATTTCCCTTTTCTTTTTTTTTTTTTTGGCCTGAGTTTTGTCGATGTGATGGTGTGTAAGAAGAAGAAAAAAAAGAATGAGGTATAAGTGTTTGATCTTAGTGCGTGTGTTTTTTGGTGATGGTGTGTGTTACAGAGGGCATAAATGGAATTTCAGATGATTTTGACAGAAAATTTAACAGAACCCTGACAGAAGGGGTCTGTGTCTCTTTTAATAAAAAACATGGGGTCTAAGTTTCTTTTTATAAATTTTGAAGGGGTCTAGCTCAAAAATACCCTTTTCTTTTCTTTCCTTTTTTAATAAAAAATCATAAGTTACCTACGGGGTTAAACCTAAAACAAGTCATACAGTTTTATTATTGTTCTTAACTCTCTCTTTCTACATTTGTTGGATACTTTATTTATCAATTTTTATTTTCTTATTGTGGATGAACAAATATTTTATCAATTTTAATTTCATTGGGATTGAGAATTTTTTTATGGCCAAATAGCAATGATTATATATTTTATTTCAAATTTTATCATCTAATTGCTTACGGGTTATTATTCATTTTATCTTTGTACTTTTTGACATTTAAATTATTATTTTTAACTCTTTTTTAGGTTAGAACTAATTTGTTATTCTTTTCCAAAGTAAATATTTAGTCTTATGCTAAATAATTTTAATTACAGTTATCTCATATTTTACAGTTAACTGACCTGCTACCGTCCCTACTCAATTGCCCTTACATACTTAATGGAATTATTTGTGCAATGAATGGTAAGATTTTTCTAATACTAAAATAATTAGACGTTTTTATATCATCATTGAATTGAACTCTTTCAAAAAAAAAAATGATAACATCTATATTTTGCAATATGTAGATGTACATCCAATTGCAATAAACAGGTATTGGGTGCTACCTCCAGCAGGAGTTTGGGTCTTGTTTCGAGTCTGCTGTGACTAATCATCCTTTGGACTTACTTACTGATAATTGAAGGGCGAATTTTTAGCCATAGTGAACGTGACAGCCCGGAGTCTTTAGGCAGTCTTGTAGAAATGATAGAAGGGGCTTCTTGTAAATCAAAAAGGAAAAAGCAAAAAGAAAAAAGATAGAAAAACTCTCACAATCCCAGTCAGCTGCCACACTTGGAAATCTAAACCAACTTTAACTGATCATTTCTCCAGATTTTAAGCCTTTAACTGCTATGCCCATGTCCCATACGCAAGCTTATCCATTGTAATCTGCAGATATTTAGAGCTATCCCTTGTCGATATTTATGCCTCAAAATCTGCTTATATTATGTTACACAGTTCTCTCTTTTCATTTCCTTCACAAAAACGGACGTCAACAAAAGCTTTCTTTACAGCATTTATAACTAAAGAAAGAAGCTAAAGCCAAGGGTCAAAGAACATAACCGTTACCATTAGTCAGGCAGTGATGATTTATTGTAGTCAATGTTCAAAATTTGAACTATAATTTTAATCTTATTGTAAAATGAAAAAAAACAAACCAGTTCACATTACGAACAAGTAGTGTAATCTTTCACAGCTAAGGAAGCCAAAATGTCAAACCATAAACCCCCACCTGGTTTATAAACATCAGTTGTGGGCCCACCAGCCTCAACTTTGTGGCACAGGTGTCACCACCTTGTTTTGCATGGCGAACCACACCGCTCTATATATTAACCTTACATGCAACACAGTCTAGACAACATCAGCTAACATATTTCTGTGTCTTTGCTTTCTTCTTCTCTTTGTTCTCTTCTTATTTGCATATCTTGCGGGGTCTATTGTGGCCGGTTAATTTCATATGGGGGCTTATGGGTTTGTGTTTTATGTCACGTCCTGGGTGCTGTTTTTGGTGGTGGCTACTGAATGCAGAACCATAACCGGCCGGTTCAGCCACTGGGATCCTTTGATTCGATCACCTGTGGAGGAACATGACCGGGAAGAAGATAGCGAAGGCACGAGGTGGGCGGTTCTTGTGGCCGGTTCAAACGGGTATGGAAATTACCGGCATCAGGTGCGTTCTTTACCACAAGCTCTTGAATAACATCATATGCAAATTAAGTATATAGTACTTTAATGTTCTACATGTAACTCCTATCCCTTTGTGATTCTGAACCATAAAATTTGGTTGTGTTAGGCGGATGTTTGTCATGCATACCAGATACTGAAAAAAGGAGGAGTAAAGGATGAGAACATAGTTGTTTTCATGTATGATGATATTGCAAAGAATGAGTTGAATCCAAGGCCAGGTGTTATAATCAATCATCCTAAAGGTGATGACGTGTATGCTGGAGTGCCAAAGGTTAAATTTCATCTTCTAATGTATAATGTAGTAACAGTTAATTCCGGAGTGTTAAGTGATCACTTCTTTAAAAAGTTTAAGTTTGTTATATTTTATTTATTGTGTTTAATATGTCCGTCACCTTTAGGCTAGATAGTTTTTATATAGAGTATTACATGTAGATGTAATTTTACAAATGGATGACGATTAATTTTGAACCCAGACAGTTGATGTATATATCATGTTAAGTCCCCACTTTATTTTGGTAGATACCATATAAGATTTTCACCCATCTACCCATCTGAGAGCTTGCTTAAGCTTTGCTGGGGCTTGTTATATTTATTTATTGTGTATTATCATTAGTATGGCATAGACTTCCAAAAATCTAGTTGAATATATATCCCGAGTCAATGTTATATATTCTTAAGCTTTTCTTTAATTAAATTAATTAGTAATTCATTAATTTGTTAGTGCTAAGATTACGTTCTTGTGCTGATAAGATAGGATATTAAAAATAAATAGATTTACCACTAGGGATTTGATCCAATGGTACGTAACTCGTTATGTATGCGAGCGAGGCCTCTCCTGAATAAAAAAAAAAAAAAAAAGGATTTAACAATATTTTTTGTTCAAGTAATTAAAATGGATCGGAGCCTTTAATTTTGCATGCCTAATTTACTTTGGAATTTTGGTCGTTATTGGAGCTTTCGGCAAAACTAGAAGATAAATGTTGGAATATATATTCTTCCCACATCGAAAAATCACTAACTTCAAGTTTATTATATAAGATCTTAAGCCACTCCACTTGGCACCAATTGGTTTTAAGCACCAATTAGTTTTAAGAAAGAACCCATAATTCTTAACATGGTATCAGAGTTGGATCTTGGTCAATCATTTCATTATCGCTGACTCATTTCTCTTGTTTCCAGGTTCTCTCAGGCTCATATGGTCCTAAGAGTCTGACTTGGTTAAACATACTGCTGCTATTGTAAACATGTATATATATTAAATGGGCGATTAAGTCAGATTATGGAATCCGTTATGTGTTCTGGCTCCCGACCAAAAACCAGAAAAAAAGAAGTAACAATAAAAATGAGAAAGTGGAGAAGGAAAGTGGACCTATGATACGTGTTTGTTCATGTTATTTTACTAGTTCTTGATCTGTATATGACTGTGATCAAGGACAGAGCTAAATAGATTTTAATTGGAGGGCCAAGATTGATCAAGGACAGAGCTAAGATAGATTTTAAAATTGGAGGGACAAGATTCAAATAAAAATATTCAGGACAAAAAAAATAAATAAATAAGAGGGTCATTAACTTATTTTTAACGATACTACATATATTTTTTTAACTGACAATAACTTTTTTTTAACTATAATACTTAGGCTTTATTTTTTTTTTAAAAAATATTGGGTTATCTTGTGGAGACACTTATTGGCTAATGGGCGTGATGGAAGTGCTTGAGTGTTTCAGAACGACACTCGTCAATTTTTATGTATCATCAGCTACTCATTTTGATGAAAATATTTTCTTAGGACTACTCTGGGGAGAATGTAACTGCAGAAAACTTCTACGCGGTGCTACTTGGTGACAAAGCTGCTGTTAAAGGTGGAAGTGGAAAAGTTGTCAGCAGTAAACCTAATGACAGAATATTCATATACTATTCTGATCATGGTGGTCCAGGAGTTCTAGGTGAGTAAATTCATTCTTGCATATCTGCTATTTCTCAAGTATAATGGACGTTCTGGTTGTAATGAATCAATTTATTCTTTCCTCAAAGAAGATTTTTTGTAGTCTATATTAACTAATTTGGTATTGATGGAGACTCAATTTTGTTTCAGGAATGCCAAATATGCCTTTCCTTTATGCTAAAGATTTTATTGAATTTTTGAAAAAGAAACATGCATCAGGGACTTACAAAGAGATGGTAAGGGTTCCGTCCTGGCTTCGGAGGATATTTCCAAGTCCATCCGAGACATTTACGGTGATGATTAATTGAATGCTTCTCTAACTCTGGTCATGTTTATGTAGGTCATATACGTTGAGGCATGCGAGAGTGGGAGTATATTTGAAGGTATGATGCCTGAAAATCTAAATGTCTATGTCACCACTGCATCAAATGCAGAAGAGAGTAGCTGGGGAACGTATTGTCCTGGAATGGAGCCTGCCCCGCCCTCAGAATACATAACATGTCTGGGAGACCTGTATAGTGTTGCTTGGATGGAGGACAGGTTTGTGGCTTTCTTAATCCTGTAAATCAGGTTTATTGATGTAGCACGATTGCAGAATTGTTTGCATAAAGAAATGTAAAATAAGAAAAAGGAAAGAGGAGACTAACGATGGCAGGCTAGCAACCAGAGATCAACTTTAAATGAAGATGCTGTATTTTATGGTTATGTCAATTATGAGATAAATATTTTAATTTTTGAGTTTAATCGACCGGTGTTTGCGACTTCTGCTTGATTTAATTTGACATCCAACAGCAATTAAGAATGATCTATGGTGTTTGGAGTGCTGTCACTGATTGCTTTTGCTGTAATTTTGTTCATTATTAGAGTTAGTAAATACTAATTTATCAACTTATTTTCACGTTATGTGCAGCGAGTCGCACAACCTGAAGAGAGAAACGATTAAACAGCAGTATGAGAATGTAAGAACTGCTACGTGTAAACATGTGATTGAAATGTCTAGGTGGTGTGATAACAGAGTGTTTAACTGAATAACTTCATGCAGGTGAAAGAGAGAACTTCGAATTACAACACCTATAATGCTGGATCTCATGTGATGGAATAT
Organism: Ehretia macrophylla; assembly: GCA_037974665.1. Taxonomy (NCBI): domain Eukaryota; kingdom Viridiplantae; phylum Streptophyta; class Magnoliopsida; order Boraginales; family Ehretiaceae; genus Ehretia; species Ehretia macrophylla. The sequence continues at coordinate 6,619,144 of CM075764.1, read as the reverse complement.
GGTAACAAGACCATCAAAGCTGAGAAGCTTTATCTGTATCAAGGTTTTGATCCTGAGACCAAAAACTTTCCTCCAAACAGGATTGGTTTATCCCACATGGAAGTTGTAAATCAGAGGGATGCAGAGCTTCTCTTCTTATGGGAAAGGGTAAAGTTTATACGTTGTTTAGCCTTTCAAGAATTTCATTAACATGTATTCAAGTAAGTTTTGGTATAAGCTATCCTTAAGAAACAGGAGGAGAAAATCGTATTTATTCCTAAAAACTTGATGGCACAAAGGCATTGATTTCAGGACGGACTAAAGACTCTTTCCTTAGGGGGATATCTTTTTCGCTAAAACATGTACTGTCCGGACCAGGGCCTTAAAATGGATGGATGGCAAGACAAATAGTTCAGCATAGTCTTTCGTGTTTTGTAGCTTTGATCTGTCATAAAACTAATATGGCCGTTTAGCAATTGTTACGATGCTAATTGGAATGCCGATATCTCAACAGTTCAAGAGAATGGAAGATGGTTCAGAAAACAAGGGAGAGGTCCTAAAGCAGATTACTGAGACAATGCTGCAGAGGATACACTTGGACGGGAGTATGGAGATGATCGGAGTGTTTCTGTTTGGTCCGGAAAAAGGCACTTCCTTGCTTCAATTTGTTAGGCAATCTGGTTCACCAATTGTTGATGATTGGGATTGCTTAAAATCAATGGTAAGCACTTCTTTAGTTGAATTCGCAGTTCTACCATCTCAACTAGTGCTATTTTTTTTTTTTTTTTTGGGTATAACGCGGTTTGAATTTAGAATCTTTAAAAACAATAGATCATTATTTTGACCATTCCATCTAATTCTTGGGTGTTCAACTAGCGCTCATTAGTATTAAATGTTTCACTTTGTGCTCAGGTTCGATTGTTTGAGACCCATTGTGGCTCGTTAACCCAGTATGGGATGAAACATATGCGGTCGTTTGCAAACATTTGCAACAATGGAGTGTCGCAGGCTGCAATGGAGGAAGCTTGTATGGCTGCATGTGGTGGACATGACTTTGGGCTGTGGAGTCCTTCAAACCGAGGTTTCAGTGCTTGATCTTGTCCAACAGCGAACAGTAACATTGTAAATTGAAGGATGCTTTTATAATAAAAACTACGTATTTTAGCGTTACTTTCTGTGTGTCCTGGTTCCTATGAAAAGTCTGAGAATGCAAATATGTACATTACTTTAAGAAACAAAACAAGTGTTTGCTGTTTGCCAAATACTACTCCTGCGCTCCTGAACCTGTATTCTTGTTTAGATGCATATAAGTATATGAAAGTGTGTTCTGCAATTGATACTTAGTGCGTGTTTTGGCAATTGAAAATTCTTCAGTTATTAGGCCGTGTAATAAAAAAGTGAGACCCGGGACCGAATGAGCTATAGCTGAAAAGGAGACTTACCCTTTGGCAATATATGTTGTCAGCTTAGTGCAGAATATGAATCAATGCAGGACGTATATATCACGAAGCCTCTGGCATTGTAGTTGCCACGTTATTGGTTTATTTTCCGCCGCTAGTGGTCCATCTTCACGCTTGACGTTGTTCTGCATATTCGACAGCTGAGATAAGAGGACCATGTGCTTCCATTTCGCCCCCATGCCAATATATAAGATGCCTAAGTCATTTACATTATTTAATTAGATGTTATACATTAGAAAATTAATCTCGAGATTTTTTATATGTAAAACGAGAATTATATTATTAGACTAAATGATCAGTAATTATGCGGACTTTTGAAAACGGATTCTAAATAATATATTTATTTTTCAGGAAAGAGACTAAGTTAGCCAATTGAAAAAATATATATTTGTAAAAATAAGAAATTTCGTGTTGAGATCCACCATTATACCTTGTGACTGTACGGGTTTCATATGAGATGTCGGAAGGTTCCCCTGGCCCGGGGGATGGGGGTGTGTGTGCTTGAAAGAGAAAAAAAATAAATAAATGTTATCAGGTGGGAACTATGTGTAGATCTCATCAAATCGAAGAGCCAAGTTTAACCTGAAAGCTAATGGCTGTGCCAACCAATCTTGGATCCAACACCTTTTCAGCTGGCACGTACAACTGCAAAGCTTGTCTGTCTTATCTATCTTCCTATGTGGTTTATTAAAGATTACTGAGTGCGAGTGTGGAGCCAATTTTTTAATTTTTAGAACCGAATGGTGTACCTGTAAGGTTGTAGTTCTCATTGATTTTAAAATTTAGCTAAATATAAATATATTGTAAGATATTTTTAATTTAAAAATCTCAACTATTTTTATAATTTTTAAATTGTGTAATATAATTTGTATTAAAAAAATATTGAATCCGTCTTTTGATCCCCTCGAAGTTTGATAGGTACATATTAAAGGCAATGAAAATCTCACATTTAGTCTTTATTGTTAAAAAAAAATTTCAGTTTAGTCCTTATTGTTTAAAATATCTCAATTTAGTCTTTATTGTTTTTCTAAAAGTTTCAATTTCGTTCCTATTGTTTAAAATTTTTCAATTTCATCATTGTTTTTCAAAAATTTCAATTTTATCCCTATTATTTTTAAAAAGTTTCAAATTCGTCCCTATTATTTCTCAAAAAATTTTAATGTATTCTTTGAATAATAGGGACAAATTTGAAATTTTAAGAAAATAATAGAGACGAAATTAAATTTTTAAAAAATAATATGTACTAAATTGAGATATTTTAAATAATAGAAACTAAATTGAAACATTTTATAAATAATAGAAACTAAATGTGAAATTTTCCCTTAAAGGCACATGAAATGTTTCAAAGACTTCTCTGGTTACATTCGCTTGTCAACATGCACGTAACCATGAGTATGGCCAAGAACGAGGATATAACTACATTTCTCGAGATGTGGAATAAATACAAAGCATTCCCAAAGAAAATAATTAACACAAAAAGGAATAATGGGCAAGAGGCAGAAGTGCAACAAGCATACAACATGATTTGTATTTCACTAAAATGTAGCTTCGTGATCGCAACACACAGTACACAAATAATATATAGGGCTACATTATCTTTCCTTGATTTACACTTTATTTCAAAAGGTGAATCTAAATTTGTCTTTCTCAGTAGAGATTATGATATAATATAATTTAACGTTTGTAGGATAGGTTACAAACGATAAGCTTTTTGCATAAAATCAAACTTGTTATTGAATTTGTTTTTGGTAATAGTTATTTTTTTTAGGTACATTAATGGAGGCGAACTCAAAATCTTTTATTATAATAAGTCATTCGTTACTTGACTATTCAATCCAACTCTTCCTTTTGGTAATAGTTATTTGCATGTCAATCAATACTCACTCCAACGATCAAAAGATATAGCGCTACTCACTAGTACACCAATATTTTTCTCAAGGCAATATTACATATATCAATTACTTGTTCCAGTCATCTATGGAGTTTCTTGATCAAGTCAATTAGAGAAAGACGGATTTAAAAGGAAAAATGTACCAATTTGAAATTGAAGAACTCGGATGCTGCGATGCTATTCTGTTGATACTCTCCGATAGATGTCCATACTCTTTCATTGACCTTTAATTAAAAGAGCATTGATATATATATATATATAGCCATATAGGGTGTTGTAAAACATTGCTCATCATACATAATCAACACACATAAACTTTTGCATCCCTATTGCCAGCAGAGTGACATGGTGGAAGATTGCAAACTGATCCTTCAGCGCCACCCTCGTTTCATTCTAAAGTATGTTTAATGAGATGCAAATCAAAACGAGGACTAGCTTGCAAGTTTCGACTTACTCCAACATTTGGGAAGTGTGACTATGGATGTAGCACTTAATGACCTCTTCCCTTTACTCGAGAAAGATAAAATGGGTGAAATATCACTCAATTTGGTGGTCGAATAGCTGGGTGAAGCTATTTGTTTGCTGAATCTCATACTAGAGATCGCCTAGATCACCTTTCAAAATAAATAAAAAATAAAAAAAATCACACACACGCATAAACTTTTGTCAGATGTAAGTCATAAAACTAGAGTTATAATTAGGATATGGCAGATCAGACTCCACAGCGGCATAGTAAATTTTGTAGATGTTAGCTTTTGTCAAAATCTTATCTATTATTTCTCAAAGTCATCATTTGCAACATTCGATATACATTTGAGTTGATATACATAATACATGTCAATCTTCACTTACTTCATTACCTCATATTCTTGTAAATACTACTCTTGAGACAGATTAACATTAATAAACGGAAAGTTTTACAAAGCTTGAAATTATTTTGAAAGGTGATCTGATAGGTGCAAAAGTTTAAAAAAATATGCACTGATTTATATGTGATCTATGATTTATAATGTTGGATGATACGATGGACCTTATTAACAGAATAAAACAAAACAAAAAACTTAAGAATAACCAACGGAGGAGAATTTTGCATTTATCCTTGTGGTTTTCTAAACTTTAGAGTGACAGTTGGAGATTGCTGTATATCTTTTTAATTTTAATTTAAAAAAATAATTAAGTATATCTTATTCACCTTTATATAAATCTTTATTCCCAAAAATTTATCGTATCAACATGCAAGAAATAGAATATTACTTATCCGTACACTCGTACAAGTCATTTTTCCTGCTTTACAGCTTTGAATGTAACTATAGGAAATGCTTCCGCAAGTAAATTTAAGGGCAAATTGGATAATAATTTCTATTGTTTATAAGTTTTGGATAAATAACTTTTATTGTTTTAGAAGTCACACGATTAAACCTATCAGTTGTTTTAAAAATCACTCATTTAGTTCCTATTGTTTGCAAAAGTTTCTCCATTAGTCTCTAATGTTTACAAATGCATTTGCAAACATTGAAGACTAATAGAGAGACTTTTACAAATAATGAGGATTAATAGAGAGACTTTTGCAAATAATAGAGACTAACTGAATGACTTGTGAAATAATGGGGACTATTGGCAAATTTTTTACAAACAATAAAGACTAACTGCGTAACTTTTAAAATAAAAAAGACTATTTATTAAAAATTTATAAACAATAAAGATGTTATGAAATATCGATTGGTGAATATTCACTATCAATCTAAGCAGTTTACAAGTAGCAGCGTAAGCAGCTTATAGTCACCAGCTACTAAGCAGCTTGTAGTCACCAGCTACTAAGCAGCTTACAAGCAGCAGCGTAAGCAGCTTGCAGTCACCAGCTACCAAACGCAGCTTGCAGTCACCAGCTACCAAACAACTTACAAGCAGCAGCGTAAGCAGCTTGCAGTCATCAGCAGCTTACAAACAGCAGTGTAAGCAGCTTGCAGTCATCAGCTACTAGCTTTTGAAACTCTATAAATAGAGAAGTATAATTGAAATGTAAATTATTCAAAAATCAACAACAGTTTCAGTTCTCTCTCTATACTATTGTTGTCTTTTGCAGTTAATTTACAACACGTTATCAACATGAGCCTCTACATACTTTGGTTTGGTAAGGTACAAATAATCTTTCTGTATTTCAAATTATATTTTGATATGGAAAACATTGCAAAACGTGAATTTGATGTCCTTGATATCTCTGAAAAAAATTTATATCTTGGGTTATTGATGCCGAGATGCATCTTGATGCAAAAAATCTTGGGGAAACAATTAAAGAAAATAATAGCGCATCCCAGCAGGATTGTCCAAAATCTTTGATATTCCTTCGTCGTCACATCCATGAAGGATTGAAGACTGAATATCTTACTATAAAAAATCCCTTTACACTTTAGAAGAATCTGAATGCAAGGTATGATCACCAAAAAACTGTGATTCTTCCAAGAGCTAGTTATGATTGGATGCACCTGAGGTTGCAAGATTATAGATCTATCAGTGAGTATAACTCTGTGCTGTTCAAAATCAGTTATCAACTAAAATTATACAGAGAAACTATCACTGAACAAGACATGTTAGAAAAGACATTTTCTACGTTTCATGCCACGAATATGCTCCTGCAGCAGCAATATCGTGAACGTAGATTTGCAAAATATTCTGAGTTGATATCATGTCTTCTTGTTGCCGAACAAAATAATGAGCTTTTGATGCAGAATCATCAATTGCGTCCAGTTGGCATGGCCCCACTCCCAGAAGTGAATGGAGTTGCAGTCCCAGAAGTGAATGCAACATATGAACACAGTAATCGACGGGGTCGTAGCCGTGGCCGAGGACAAAGACGTTGTCGTGGTCGTGGTCGAAATAATACTTGATTTCGGGATGATCCAAATATTATTAAGAAAGACAAACCTCACCACCAAAAGTGGAATAATGAGGAAAAACGTGACAAAGAGAAGACCACTGAATACAAGTCACCCCATAACAATGACATATGTTACAGATATGGAGGGACTGGTCATTGGTCACGTATCTGTCGTGCACAAAAATATTTGGTTGATCTTTAAAGCATCAAGAAAAGGAAATGAGAAAATAGTTGAGACAAATTGTATTGATTATAATGAACCAGAGGTTTCTACATATTTAGATGTCAGTGATTTTTTCACTGACCCTAATGGCAACATAAAACATTTAATCGGGGATAGAAATGTCTGAACCGATTAAAAGTACTATTAGTTATGTTTTTGTTTTAAGTTAAGTTGTTTAAAAGGGCTGTTTGTTATGTTATCATTTTAAGATTAAGTCGTTGTTTTTGATTTTCACCTTATGTAAAATTTATATTTGATAATAAATATGTTTGTTGCACATTACAAGTTTTTAAAGACATAATTTTTGTTTATAATATCGTTAGATCTCAAGATGAAAGGCGAAGATATATGTCTGACAGATAGTGCAACAACACATACTATACTACGTGATAAAACGTATTTTGTCACTTTACTAGATACCTCAACTAAATTATTTACCATTTCTAGTTCTACCAATCTGATAGAGGACTCTGGAAGAGCTCATTTCATGTTACCTAATGACACAAAATTTGACATTGTTAGTGCACTGTATTCAAGCAAATTCGGAAGAAATTTGCTAAGTTTTAAAGATATTCGTCGGAATGGATATCATATTGAAACTGCAAATGAATGTGATAAAGAGTATCTTTATATAACTTCTTTGAATTCATGCCAGAAGCATATATTAAAAAAGTTTCTTGCCCTTTGTTCTGGATTATACCAAACAACTATACGAGCAGTTGAAGCACATGTAGTGCAAAAGCAAATGTATAATGATCCTAATACTTTCATGCTTTGGCATGATCGCCTTGGTCATCCAGGGACAACAGTGATGCGTCGAATAATTGAGAACTAGCTTCGGCATTCTTTAAAAACCAGGAAATTCTTTTGCCAAGTAATTATCCATATGTCGCATGTTCTCAAGGCAAATTAATTGTGATACTATCTCCAACCAAAGTTGCTTTTGAGGCTCCTAAATTCTTGGATTGAATTCAAGGAGATATTTGTGGACCTATTCATCCACCCTGTGGACCATTTTATTATTTCATGGGTCTTATAGATGTATCAACTAGATGGTCACATGTTTGTCTACTTTCTTCTAGAAATCATGCATTTGCTAGACTTCTCGCTTTGATAATCTGATTGAGATCACAATTTCCTGACCATTCTATTAAAATAATTCGCCTTGATAATGCTGGAGAGTTTTCATCTAAAGCATTTGATGATTATTGCATGTCTATTGGAGTTGAAATTGAACATCCTGTCCCTCATGTGCATACTCAAAATGGCTTAGTTGAATCATTTATCAAGCGACTTCAATTAATTGCAAAACTTTTACTTATGAGATCTAAACTCCCTATATTAGCTTGGGGCCATGCCATTCTACATGCTGATGCATTGATTCGTATAAGACCTGTATCATATCATAAATATTCTCCTTTACAACTTGTGCATGATCATCCACCGAATATTTCTCATTTACGTGTTTTTGGTTGTGCGGCATTAGTTCCAGTAGTACCAACACAACATAGTAAAATGGGACCACAAAGGCAACTTAGAATTTATGTTGGATTTGATTCTCCATCTATTATTCGATATATTGAACCCCTTACAGGTGATCTATTTAGAGCACGCTTTGCAGATTGTCACTTTAATGAGACTCTCTTCCCATCATTAGGGGGAGAAAAATTGCAACTAGAAATACAGCGTGACATATCTTGGAATGCGTTATCATTGTCGCATTTGGATCCAAGAACTAAACAATGTGAACTTGAAGTTCAAAGGATCGTTCATTTGCAGAATATTACAAATAATCTACCAGATGTATTTACCAACACAAAGAATATTGTAAAATCACATATACCTGCCGTGAATGTGCCGGCACGAATTGGTGTCCCAGTAGGACATATTGTAAACACAACAGCAAATATACCTAAGACACGCCAGAAGCGTGGTCGACCTATCGGTGCAAAAGATTCTGTACCCCGGAAAAGGAGGACACATGGGGAGGATACAGGGCGAATGAATCTGGAAGATTCTATACTATCGAGATGCACGACAGAAATGGTAGAACCAACAGATGTTGGTAAATGCACAATCCCTAAAGAGATTGAAACACAATTGGTTCCTGAAGAGACTGAGGTACATGGAAATGAAGAAATTTTCATAAATTATGTAACTACCGGAAAGACGTGGAATCGAATGGAAACTATTCTGAATGATAGTTTCGCTTTTACGGTAGCACTTGAAATAAATGATAATGATCTTGAACCATAGAGTGTGGAAGAATGTCGACAAAGAAATGATTGGGCACAATGGAAAGAAGCTATACGAGCAGAGCTCAGCTCGTTAAAAAAGCGCAAGGTGTTTGGACTTGTAGTCCAAACACCCGCAGATACAAAACCTGTTGGATACAAATGGGTATTTGTATGCAAGCGAAATGCAGTAAATGAAATTGTGAGATATAAAGCTCGACTTGTAGCTCAAGATTTCTCACAAATACCTGTCATTGATTATGAGGAAACATATTTGCTTGTAATTGATGCAATCACATTTCGCTTCCTAATTAGTCTTGCTGCTCAGACAAAATTGGAAATGCGCTTAATGGATGTTGTTACAACATATTTATATGGATCACTTGACAGTGACATATATATGAAAATCCCTGAAGGATTTCATTTGCCAGAAGCAAATAAAGTGAAACCCCATCATATGTATTCACTTAAACTATAACGATCCTTGTATGGATTAAAACAATCTGGTCGTATGTGGTACAATCGTTTAAGTAATTAATTATCTGGAAAAGGCTATATCAATAATGTCGCTTGTCCATGTATTTTCATTAAAAAATCAACAACGGGATTTGCAATTATTGCAGTATATATTGATGATCTTAACCTTGTTGGAACTCCTGAAGAGCTCAACAAAACTGCTGCATATCTAAAGAAAGAATTTGAAATGAAAGATCTAGGACAAACGAAGTTTTGGCTTGGTTTTCAAATTGAGCATTTTTCAGAAGGAATTTTTCTCCATCAATCGACTTATACGAATAAAATTCTTAAAAGATTTTACATGGATAAAGCTCACTCACTAACGACCTTGATAGTTGTTAGGTCACTTAATGTGACAAAAGATCCTTTTCGCCATCGAGAAGATGGAGAAAAGTTACTTGGTCCTGAAGCACCATATCTTAGTGCCATTGGCGCATTAATGTACCTAGCTAATAATATAAGGCCAGATATTGTTTTTTCTGTTAACTTATTAGCTAGGTATAGTGCGGCTCCAACTAGCAGGCATTGGAAGGGAATTAAACACATATTTCGCTATTTGCGTGGAACACCAGATATAGGTTTATTCTATTTAAGACAATCAAGATCTTCATTAGTTGGTCATGCTAATGCTAGTTATCTATCAGATCCTCATAAGGCAAGATCACAAACAGGATACGTTTTCCATTTTGGTGATACTGCTATATCATGGCGGTCCATGAAGCAAACAATGACTGCTACTTCTTCAAATCATACCGAAATTTTTGCTATTCATGAAGCTAGCCGAGAATGTGTTTGTTTGAAATCGGTCATCCAACATATTCAAGAATCATGTAGATTACCCTCCGACAAAGACCAACCAACCACACTAGATGAAGATAACACAGCATGTATCACACAAATCAAAGGTGGTTATATAAAAAATGATAGAACAAAACATATATCACCGAAATTCTTCTACACATATGAGCTCCAAACAAGCGGAATAGTTGATATTCAACAAGTAATGTCAGATCAAAATCCAGCAGATTATTCACTAAAGCATTACCGCCAACGATCTTCAAATCACATGTACAAAGATGTGGAATGCGTCGCCTGAAAGATTTGTCATCATGAGGGGGAGAGGCTATTTGTACATTGTACTCTTTTTCCTTCACCAATGTTTTTATCCCAACTGAATTTTTCCTGGTAAGATTTTAACGAGGCAAGCCAAATGCAATAGTATTCTTCAAAAAGATAATGTACTCTTTTTCCTTAAGTCAATTTTTTATCCCACTAGATTTTCTTGACGAGGTTTTAATGAGACATATTTTTATAATGAATATCCAAGGAAGAGTGTTATGAAATATCTATTGGTGGATATTCACTATCAATCTAAGCATCTTACAAGTAGCAGCGTAAGCAGCTTGTAGTCACCAGCTACTAAGAAGCTTACAAATAGCAGCGTAAGCAGCTTGCAGTCACCAGCTACCAAGCAACTTACAAGCAGCAGCGTAAGCAGCTTGTAGTCATCAGCAGTGTAAGCAGCTTGCAGTTATCAACTACTAGCTTCTGAAACTCTATAAATAGAGAAGTATAATTGAAATATAAATTATTCGAAAATCAATAAATGTTTCAATTCTCTCTCTATACTATTATTGTCTTTTACAGTTAATTTACAACAAAAGACTATTTGTGAAATTTGTCCTAAATTTAATATTACAGGATCAAATTGCCGTGAAGATTGCGAAAAGCAACAAGTACATTAACTATCTTCCACTATGTAAAAAAGTTGCAATTTATAATTTACTTTTTTCAGAATAGAGAAAATTTGTAATTTTTTTACGAGTAGTACTTTATATTATTTTTTTAATACTTTATATCATCTCTTTATTTTATCACTTCTTTTTCATATAATAAAAATGAATGTATTAAATATTAAAATTTTTGTATATATAATAAAAATTCAATTATATAACAAAAATAAAAAGATCGACATATAAAAATGCTATTTCTTGTTTAATCACCGTTTAACCTTTTGATATGTCGTCACATCCACATGGCTTTCAAACACTAGTTGTCCACTAGCTCTAAATCATCTGATATTTTATTTTGCATGCATTGACTCTCGCTTTTTTTATCGCAGCCAAAAAAAAAAGTTTCCGTTTTACAGTGGACTTTGAAAATTAAGCGCTATTGAGCAATTTTGTTACTCCTTGGCCTACATTGAAGTGGAAAAAGATTAAAAAATATATATATATATATTATATGTGTTCGCAAAATTTCCATAACAAATAGAAAATTGAAAAGGAAAAGAGATAAGGTAGCGCAATCGAAAATCATAATTAACTAAAACTCCATTTGAGTCGGGGAAAAAAAAAAGAGAAGAATTTGTACAAGTTAATCTTCGACAAGAAGTCAAAGAAAAAAAAAAGAAAAGAGAAAAAAAGAAACCAAGATGACCCAATAGTGTGTCCACCCTAGGGATTGGTCCAAAATGTTGTCATTTCCACCACCATAAAAAATTATGCCTTGATCCAGCCCCACCTTCAATGGCACCGTCCACCACCAGTTGCGGCGGCGATCCTGATTTTAATACGTTCAAATTGAGATTTCTGACAAGGAATCTGGATCCCTCCTTGATGATTGAAACCATACACCTTCTCAGCCTCCCTTAACAAGTCCGCAAACAATGGGTGATTAAAATAAATCACAGGCACCAAGACTCTACACGTGTCATCCTCTTGATCTCCCACGTACACAGCCAGATGCCCCTTTGGTACACTCACTGGCTTTGCCTCAGCCGGCTCTTGCCCGACCCGGATGTAACCCCTTTGTCTTTTCGCAAAACACAAGCCTTTTGCTCCATGCTTTAATGAACGGCCCCAGTTACAAATCTTTGACATGGCTCTAGAAGTGCAGCTTGATTGGTTCAACTGCTTGTAGGTGGCTGTAGACCTCGGTTTGCGATGGATGAACAATTTGAACACCTTGGCTAGCCTACGACCTAGCCTAAAGCCTCTTGCTCTTTTCATACTTCTCTTGATGAAGAAAAATGAAGCTCTCAAGAGGGTTTGTATCTAAAGAAGTAATTTCAAAGGAATTGACCCACGATTAGTCGGTTAACAGCCAACTGCTATATCACTGAAATACTGATTACAAATTCTTCCAAGGATCAGTAATTGACATCAATTGGCTAGTTGGCTATATGTATATATATATGTTGCGTAATTTGATGTATTGGTGTGTTCTCATAAATGTTGTTTGTTGAGATGTTTTGGCTTTTTATAGGAAAGTATAGTAAGGTGATAAATGGCTAGTGATGGGTAGTGGAGGTAGTGAGAGATTCTTGGGATTGAACAACGAACAAGAAGAATGAGGTTCTTTTGAAGATATGGGAAGCCTTTTATAGTTAAAAGAGTTTTTGAAAGGTCGAAATAAATTATGAAAGAATATAGAAACCTAAGAAGTAGGGAAAAAAAAAAATGGTCGGCACACGGACAAGGATATGTGAGAGAGTTCAGCAAAATCGACGCTAGGATCCTTCGCGGCTGTATGGAAACTAAGGGGTCAGTAAAACAAAGAAAAAAAATATAATAATTGGTACTTGTATAATGCCGTTTGGTGTTAAAATGTAATTAAAAAAAAGATCATATTGTTAATTAATGTTTTTATTATTTTTTATGGTGGATCTTTATGGAGTATGCAAGATTTTTTAATGGAGTCCTTGTCTTGGACATTGACCTATTTGTATGCTAACAAAAAAAAAAATTTAAAAAAATTCTTGATTTAATAGACAATATGGGGAAAAAAAAAATAATGATCGACTCTTTTATTCTTTTTGGTTGCTTGTCCATATATTGCCAAGTGAAAACAAGCCACATGAAGATTAAGATGGTTCCATCACTTGAGTACATGTAGTGTTACGGATTTTGTCATCATTGATCCAAATTATATGGGTTCCAATCGGCTAATAATATATGTAGCTACGATGAGCCCGTGAGGTATAACCTTGTTTTTTACGAAAAGAATTAATAGCTGCATTTAATTTTCCAAATATGTATATATAAGTATTTCATTTGTTTCTGATCATTAAACATTGGTAAAGAATCAAAGTTGTTCTGCACTCATGCAATTGTGTATGTTAGGACTCGGTCATAATTTAGGAACTACTAATATTGGTTACTTGTCAATTTAGAAAGAAGATGTATATTAACTCAAGTTAGAACAAAATAATTAAGCAAGAGGGATTAACATTACCACATTTTTTATCTGTTGCAATATTCAAAACTATTGTACAAAGGTAAAAAATCATTACAAATGACTTTATGCATGCGGCTCATTAAAAATTTTCTACTGCAAGATTTTTTTTGGTAAATAATAAACCATGGTTTTAAAATTCGTTGTAGTTAAATCATAATTCCAAAAGTATTGCAAAAAAATAATTTTATGAGTAATAATTAACAAAAAGTAATTAAAAAAATTCAACCGTTGCAATTGAATAAAATCGTTACAAAAAGTTTTACATACTGTTTGGACCAAATGAATTTCATAAAATTTTGTAAATTCATTTGCAAATCCAGTTTTTTGTGTTTGGAAGCACCTCTTTAAAAAATTAAAAATTCAAGATTTGCAAATTCTGGATTTACTCAATCTTTACCCAAATACTTACTCAAGAGGTGGAATTTGTAATTTCAAGTCACAAAATTAGTTAGTCATCTTTTAAAGACTAAACTGTCCTCTGAATTTTATTTTCATATTTCTTAATCTAAACTTCTTTTTGGCCTTCAAATTATAAGTTATTTATTCATTCATCCTTAATTTTAGGTAATCTTACCATACTTAATTTTTTTGTCATCTAAAATCACAAATTATTTATTTATGTTATTTATTCATCTATCTATTCATGTTATTTATTCATCAATATTAATTAATTAAATTTAATTCTAAAATCGATTAGTGATATTGATGAAATATATTTTCTTGTCAAAATTTTAAAAATAAAGTTTCAAAATATAGGGACACAAAAGGAATACCTAGAATAAATATATTTACAAATCTTAGAATTGACTTAATATTGATTTTTAATTCCAAATAAGGGAATTTATTTTTAAATACAAATTCTAAAGGAATTTATTTATAAATCAAATAAATTGTCCACCACAAAGGTCTCCAAAGACTCTCTTACTTGATTTACACAACGGTTAGTAAAATCATTGCAATAAGATATATATTGTAACAATTTTTTATTTTTTAATTGAACTGTTACAAAAGAACTAAAGTATTAGAGGTATAATCACAAAAGATTTAAAATATTTAAGCGCGAATTTAGATACTTAGTGTCTATATGGGTCGAAAATATATTTCATAGAAATTTTTGAGACAGTTAAAAATTGGACATTTAGATATTTTTCAGAAAAAAAGTTTTAACGCTCAAACTCAAAACATCATATAAGAAAAAATACAATTGCCTACAAAAACAATATTACACGTAACGTGAACATAAAAATCATCTGTCTAGCTAGAAGTTTCTGCTGTCAAGTTTCTTTGGGTTCTTAGCATCGAGGGTTGGACCATGAAAGATTTGGAATCTCCAAAAGAGGTTGGACCTCTTCGAAAAACCACACCCGTGGTCCTTCAATACCACCCAAAACATTTATCTCGTTTTCGCACATGTGCAGTGGGTCCCAAGCTCGACCCTCTATGTCCCCCACAAAAAAGTAAAAATAAAATAAAAAAGTGGGACATACTTTATTCTTTTTATGTAAGATCGTAATTGATGACCCTTTAATGGAGGATAGGATCATATAGAGCAATTTCTCGTTGCAAATATAATCCGAAGGGAGTATTGCAGAGAGAATAGGAAGAGGGAAAGGGCAAAAATTTGGACGATATGGTAGAAAGATTTTGAGTTTGAAATACGATTTTGATTTTTATTGGGTCAAAAATAAAAATAAAAATTTGGACGAGCAAGAGAATAAAAAACACGAGTCTCTAAAAAATACTGCAAAATGAACTTAAAATTGTACATTATAAAGTTATGAGAAGAATTAATAATAATGAAATGAGTTGTGTTTTTAATTAAATGATTTGAATCATTGAGTGTAAAAATAAAAAAAAAGTGCATTATCAACATATTATTATTGATCATTCTCATAATATTAAGATAGTATAAAAGATGTTTTACGGTTCATTTACAAATTCATATTCCTAATCATTGTATAGTCATCCAATAATTGTACGACATAGGTAATTAACACGTTTCGACGAATGAAAAAAAAGGTGGTGGGTCAAGTTTAGATCAGCCTAGTCATTTATAGAATGCTTATCGCATAATACTATCTTTATGTATTTATGGCAATAATTCGTAGACCTTATCCTGTATAAAATTTTCTAGTCAACTATTTGAGATGCAAACTTTAACAAAGCAATATTTGACTTTATTGTAAGAAGGATTTAGTTGACTCAAACTTGTGGAGTTACTTTGTCGCAGTGTTTGTTTATCACTGACTTATTATCATATATCCTACTTATTTTATTGGGTAACGAATAAATAAAAAGGAAACTAATAATTGCAATTGAATATATTTAATTGTGTGCTAATTCTCATACGCACCTAAGGAAATGACAAGAAAGTCTTTGGATTTTAAATAGATGTGTTTTTCTAATAATCACACGGAAATAAAGTAATCATCTTTCAAAAAGTTCATTCTTCAAACTCCAACTAGTGTAGTGATATAATAAATCTCTTCTATGATTTCAGAATTGTATCTTTACTTAATCACTTTGCTCTTATCTTTACACTTTTCTAAACAATAATATACGTTACTTTTTAGAGTACCAGGAAACTGAATTTTTACGAAGAAAGATAATATACGTAGAAATGGACGTGAAATCATCGCGATTACTTGCCCAATCGGAATCTGCATAAGCTGTAAGAGACAAGTGTGGTGATCTGCGAAGCAAAATACCAAACGAGGCTGTATGCTTTAGCTTATTCCTCGCATATGCCACATCTGGACGGGTCAAGGCTGTGTACGGGAGTGATTTCTTGGACTTTATTGCCGAGTTGTAGTTTTGCGATATTATTAATTTGAAAATTATAGGAAAATTAGTATAATCATGAAGAGTAAAATGCACCATACTCTCCTGTGTTTTCACAAAATTACATCATAAATCCTGTGTTTTAAAAAGTCGCGTTATAAACCCTGTGTTATGGAAAAACGTCGCATATAACCCCCCGCCATTTATTTTTCTATCAATTTTAACGTGAGTGTAATACACACGCTTGAAATGCAAATATGATATTTATCAAGCTTTAAAACACATGTAGAATGACGAAAATACCCTTTTTAACATCAGTTGCTAATTGCCCCTTGTGTTTTCAATAAGGTTGTAAATGGCCCCTTGTGTTTTCGATAAGGTTGTAAATTGCCCCTTGTGTTTTTTGTAAGGTTTCTAATTGCCCCTATGTTTTTTTATAAAGATGTAAATTGCCCCTTCAAATATAAAAAAATAAAAAAAATTGACAATCCTAGAGAGAAAAACTATTTCAAAGTGATTTTCCTTCGATTTGAAGTTGATTTTGTACTGATTTAAAGATTTTAATTTACTTGTAGAAGAACGTGATTCCAAGTGAAAGTACGATTATTGCTAGTTGCAATATGACTTTGAACTTCAAGCATAAGATTTATATTTTTTATGGTGGACATCAATGTTCTGTTATATAAGTTATATGTTTTTTTATTCTTTTAATTAAATAATATTTATTAGTTTAAGGTTGTAGATCTTCTTAGAAGGTAGACTAACACATGGTTCTGATATTACAAAATGAAAAATGTTGTAAATATCTCCCTCTAAATTAAAAAAGTGATAAATACCCCATTTTGATATCAAAAATGTTGCAGATACCCCCTTTGACAGATTTATCTTTAAACGAGGACAATTTTGTCTTTTTACAAGGCTAACTAACAGAATTAAATAGAATTTGAGTTTGGGGCGTGTATACAACGTTTTCCATAACACAGAGTTTATAACGCGATTTTTTAAAACACAAGATTTGTGATGCAACTTTGTAAAAATATAGAGGGTATAGTGTATTTTACTCTAATCATGAATGAGAGAAAAGTTACAAGTGAAGTGTATACCGGAACGGATTTGGAATAGATTTACAAAAAATAAGCATGACATTCTTCTACTCCCTTTCTTTAGAGATCGTATGATATAATATTACTTGATTATACTTAAAATGGTATGAAAATTTTTCGCATGACTTTTCAACAAATACCACCCGAACTTGGAGCTGTTAAAGAGAATAATTTTTTTTTAATAAGTTAAATTTTTAAATGAAATGATTATTTAATAAGAGTTTATTTGTATTTTCATCTTCAAGTCTGTAGACTATAATATGTATGAAATTTGTCATAAAATATGGAGGTGTGTGTACTGAAATTTGTGTCGAGAATTTCTATAATGATAACCCTCTTGTCCTCCAACTTATAACAATGAATTCACTGTATATTAAGCTACATAGTAGAGCAATGCTATTTGCAAAACAAATGATTAATTATTTAAAGATTATAGATGAGACAAATTACTTAAGAAATGAGCTTTCAGATAATACACAGGGACAAGTTGGGTGGATAGAGTTTGTCTATGAAATGTTGGATAGAGACAGACGGACTTCCATATATTCTGCCAATTTGTTTTCTCTCCACCAAGCAGGGATCTAAAACTACTCCATTTCACCACACGGGTGCATAATAATCAATTCACAATGTTAGATCTCTCACTTTAATTACATGACAGACGATTATATATATAGCTTCATTGTCTTCTGGCTTCCACGAAACTGACCTGTTAACCCAAGGAGTCTTAAAGTGTTATCCAACATATTTATAGTACTAAATACTAATGAAGACCCAAGAATCAAGAACGCGATTGAACAAAACTTCCCAGCCGTGCATACTTTTGGTTTCTGCCTAGATTTGGAAAAGACATGCATAAGCCAACCTGTTGTTTCAATTCATCACCAGATGATTATATATGTAATTGAAATCTATTCTAGTAGTATACAATTTGGATCAAATCAAATTAGAATGACACCAAGGATAGTTGCCAACAGCGGATAGACTACAAAGAGAAAAGAAAGGTTTTCGTACGTAATAGAATTTTCATCAAAATGAAAATCGTTTGCTAGTCTCTTTGCCGATTAATTATTAAATTGTTCTCTAAACTTTTTGTCATGTTCTCCCTAGGATTAAGTCCACGTCTGTTTTTGTTTGCAAGTTTTCCAGTCAGCGAAGTTCAAATTTAGTCCATTCCAGTTTTTACCTTAACACTTTATTCAAAAATCTTTCAACCTGAATCATTATATTATATTGGTACCACAATGACTGCGATTCAATCTCGTCTTGAAAAGACAAATTGAACTCCCTTAGTACTTACGTTTCACTTATCATGTCGGATTACAATTTTGATTTATCTCGGAATTGATAAAATGTTGCTTCTATCTACATAGACAAACAGACAATCGATGTTTTCCATCTTGCCTGTTTGTCTACGCCCCACTCCTCAATCCTCAATATAGAACTCAGAATTGTAGGAATGTTCAGCTTCAACACTAGCATCATCACATATTTCTTAAAGTTAGTAATATTACATTGTCTACCCACATACAAACAATTAATAAAATGGACTCAAAAGATTAGGGGAACCTAGTCACCTTTGGTGGACTTGCATCCTTGAATTGTATGTGTTCATCCGTACAATCTTTGCGATAATCAAAAACCTCGGACAAGAGCAAAAGTCATGATATGATATATGCCCAGACGTGATTGAATGAACCTAGTCAGCTGATGATTTTGGTAAAAAAGCAACACAGTGTTATAGGGAGAGTCATCAGCACGTCGTTCATTTGTCTCTCAAATTTTCGAGTAAGAATTCTATTATAATAATATCATAATGTCATGAGTAGAATTTAATAATTATGTATTATTTATACTATTTAATTATAATTATATCAATAATTCATAACTGTTGGATCTTACTTATAATATCAAAATGTTATGAGCAGATCCATACACTCTTATTTTCTTTAGAGGAAAACAAATCACGTCCTCCTTGTAACTTTCATGATAGAAGTCAGTCAAATTACTGCAGTGTGCAATCACAAGTCCTAGGGGCGGATCTAGAAAGTTTTTCCAATGAGGTTAAAACATATAATTTTTTAACTATATAAATATATATTTTTTTCCAATAAAGGCTAATTAATTTTTTTAACTAAAAACACATATATATATTTAATTTTTTTTATAAAAAAATTATAGACTTTTTATATTTTTTTAGACCAGTAAAAGCTATAATCCCGTTGACCCTAAGATACATCTGCCTCTTAGCAAGTCTAGTCTGCCATGCCCAAGAAACATGCATATCTATATCTATATATCTCTATATCTCTATATCTGAATCTATATCAATATATATTTATATGATTTATACAAACTGATCTTTATACAATTGGTACATCGACATTCGACGGTAAAGCGGTAGCTGCACGTACTTGCTTTCAGTTGTAAACTGGATAACAATAATGATATAGTAATGTTTTTCTAATGTCGAAAAATTTACCATAAATAAGACTAGTTGAATGTCATGCTGCCTAAAACTTGTACGATGCTTGTCAATTTTTACTTGTCGAATCTTCCTCGTGGTTTGTATGTTTTCGTCGTGATTATTTGCATATTTAGCATTCACGAGCTCGTAGTCGTAATGACTTATTCTGATTGACCTAAATTTTAAAAATTTAAAAGTTTTTTTTGTAAATTTAGAAATTGAACTAACTTATTTGACATATTTTTTAAAGTATTTTTAGATAAAAATTGAAACTGAAAAAAGCTAAAAAAATGAGAAACTCAAAATTAGAGTTTTTCAAAAAAGATTTTTGCGAAACTGTTTTACAAAATGCGGGAAGCTGCTTTTTTTTTTTTTTCAAATATACTCTCAATATTTTTTAAAATCTGATAGCACCCTCAAAATTTTTACAAGCTTAACGTGGCTTAACACAGACTAAATAGTCAACGATTTTTATTCAATATCACTTCTAATAAAAAATCTACTTTAAAAATTTTACAGTTTAAAAGTTAAAATTTCACAGTTAGAGAAAATAGAGAATTAGTTACTTATCATAAATACATCTCTAAGAATACGAGCCAATTCGACTTATACCATTATAGTTTTAGGCCCATAGGTCCTTGGGCCTATTCCGTCTTGTCCAACCCAATGACCACTTGAGTTATTTTACTGTAACCTCATGATACGAGCCAATTCGACTTACAAATCTCTTAGTTTTGGACTACGTTCGAGCAGGCTTAAACCAGCGCTCAATCATCTTTTTCATTTTTCATTTAAATTTACATGCATTTTTTTAGAAATAGATTATCATATGGTAGTCCAAGTTTTCTTTCTTTTTCTTTTTTATGCCAAATTAAACTTTCAAGTAGTAAATATCCTAAGTAGAGAATGATAATTTTCTTTGGGTGATAAATTTCTTCGGCTTATACTTTTATGCATTAGCTGCACATATTCAAAGATATATCTAACTAGCAATATATATAATTAAATATAAGTAAAACTAAAAGATCGATGGAAAAAGTACTACACGTTGAATATACTACCATAAATTGGTGGAGGACACATATGTGATTGGTGATTTTGATTTCTTGATCTTTGGCCCCCGTGTAATGAGTATATGTATATAGACCAATCTATCTTGTTTAACTTTTCATTTTAAGGCTTTTCATGCCTGAAATTTTCTATTCCAATAATGGGATAACAAGAAAATTAAAAAGAACTCTTCTTGCAAACATTTCAACAAAACTTGTTTTGTAGTATTATTAATAAGAAAGTATATGATGATATAGTATGGATCTAGAATTTTATTTCAGTGCGAGCGATAACACATAATTTAATATTCATACATAATTTTTTTTTTAAGCGAAGACTAATTAATTTTTTAAACTAGAAATTACTTAAAAATACCCATATATTTTTTTTTAAAAATTAAGAATCGGTACGAATTGCAGCCCCACTACTCAAAAACTAAATCCGGCTTTGGGATGATTCCTCTATTCTAATTAATGCAAACCAATTTGAGAATATAAGAATCCGTGGAATTAAGGACCGAAGTTGGCCAAATACCTTTCGACGTTGAGAAGAAAGCTGGTAAACAGTCATTTTATTGATGTATATATACCATTGTTATTTATACAAATAAAACCAATATATAGTATTTGTCATGAAACGTGTGATCTACTTGTATTGAGGTTGCCTAAGCTTTACTCCATACCTTGCAGGTAACTAACAAACCCTAGAAAAAGGTCACGATCGATGACTTGAATTTTCAACTTATTATCAAATATAATAGTGTGTTCTACTATATTACAAGATAGAATTAATATATGTTAAAATAAACAACTGGCCAGGTGCGTTTCTTTACCGCTTTTTCACTTCTTTGTCAAGTTTCATGAATGGATAAATTGAACTTCTTTTTTTTTTTTTTTTGAAGTGCTAGGTGACCAATGGGAACTCAACAATGGGACTGGCCCCATTTACATCATGTAATTTTTATGAGTAATATTATATATCACATTTTTTTTCATTACCCTTTTATCACCTCTTATGTAGCGTCTCACATGCCAATGCTAATTAGACAATATCTTTTTTTTTCTTTATTCTCTCCCTTGTTATTTTTGTTCTCTCTCTCAATTAATGTTTGCCAAATCTTTTCCTTCTTTATCTTTAATCATATATATCAGATCTAACACCAAAATTAGACTTTTCTTATCATACATTCCTGGTTCCTAGCTTTATCAACGCTTCATTTTCTTTCCCATATGCGTCTCTGGTCAAATATAAAATCAATGAGAAAACAAAAGAACTCTTCGAAATTTTGGTGTGATGCTTGTGTTAACAATTGCCATTCCACTTTTATTTGCCCATTTTTTTCTCTCTCCCTTTTAATGTTTAGGTTCATGGTCCTTGCTTTTAACCAAAACAAATGAACAGAACTGGTTCTGGTACCCATATGTGATGCATGATCAAAATTTACCACTACTATCAGTCAATCTATAAAAAAAAATGAACATGAATCCTAACAATAGTACAAAATAATGGTCATAACTCACAAGCACGTCAATCCGCAATGACTCTTAAAAAAAAATCAACTCAAAAGAAAACATAAGACCAATGGAGGGTATAATTGAATATTCAATTTCAAATTAGATATATGCACCGCATAGGCGCATACATATGTCATTCTCTCTTTATTTTCTTTTTTATGGGGAAAAATTAAGATAAACCACCTCTTATCAACAAGAATGATGATTTCAAGACAAGATATGCACATTGCATAGGAGCATAAATATATGGTTAAAGATAAAAAAAGGAAATGATTTGGATAATATTAATTAAGAGAGAGAAAAAAATTAAGAAGGGAGAGAAAAAAGAAAAAAGATAAGAAGAAAGATAAAAAAAATATATTGTCTAGTTAGCATGTTATGTAGGACACCACATAGGAGGTGATAAAAATGTGATTAAAAAAAGGGTGATATATAACATTACTCAATTTTTATTACATCGGACAAGATAGTTAAACCTTTCTTATGATAAGATGAAAACATTAGATAATTGTACGGCTTTATTGGTGGAGTCGTATATCTTCAAATTTGACACTTTTGATGTTAGTTTGAAGGATTTCAAAAAAAGAGTTTCTAACAATCAAAAGAATAAAGAAAAGAAAAGAAGCATTAAATAAGCCTTTCTCATATATATATATATTTTTTCCTTCTTGGTCATAAAAACGTCATCTTAAATTGTACAGAAACATTATACATCTAGTTTAGCCAATTCCAATTGGTTCGCAACAGCATTTATAAGTAGATTAATACATAGTATTTGGGGTGGATTTACAATCCAATGTACATTAAGTCTTTCACTTTGTAATGTCAAAGTGAGTAAACTTGAAGCATGAAATTAATGAAGGCCTTTCGCAAAGTTACAACTCGTCTTTTTGCAGCTTGTAGAGATCTACTAGGTGGTTGGCTCTGTAGGAGTACTTGCCCAACCTATTTTAGTTGAAACGTGGGGAACCAAAGCAATTATGAGTCTCTATCAACAATGATTAAAGTTGGCTCCACCTATAAGCAGGGGCGGAGCTAAAAATTCTTGTCAGTGGAGGTTAAAATTTATAATTTTTGAATTATATGAGTAATTTTTTTTTAGTGGAGGCTAATTAATTTTTTTTAACTAAAAATACATAGATATCTATTTTTTTTTTTAAATACATAGAAATTTTAACGTTTCTATGGGCCAGTGGGGTTAAAATCTATAATTTTTGAACTATACTAATACTTTTATTTTTCAGTAGGGCTAATTAATTTTTATTAACTAAAAATACATAGATATCTAATTTTCTTTTTTAAAAATACATAAATTTTTTAACGTTTTTATGAGTCAATAGGAACTGCAGCTCCCACTGGTCCTTACATGCCTCCGCCGGTGCCTATAGGGTAAAATTTCAGCCAATCAAAGAATTTACTCAGCCTTCATGAGAATCATGGAATATGCGAGTCTCGTTTGGCTACTTGTTTGTTATCAGCCTTGTTTTGACATAATCATTTATTGCACCCCTGTAGGTTTATAGTAGGGGTTTTCCTCTCTATTCCTCCATTTCGTATCAGCCCTAACAACACCTTCCAAGCAAATGTTTTTGTATATACTAAGTACATTTGTGATCCTAGGTTGATTGATCACCGTAACAACTAAGTTTTACCTCATTTGATGGAATTGACTATATGAATAAAGTTTTTGATACTGAAGTTTTTCTTTTTCGCATTACTAGTCCCGAGTCCGATAAAGAAGAAGGAATAGATAATTGATAACTGGTATAAATATCATAAAATTCTTCTTTAATATGAATTTGAGACATCATTATCGTAATTGATCATTGAAAAAGGAAAAAGAGAAAGAAAAATTCAATTAGGCTATCATAATAACATCAAAGGACCAAAGAAACGAAGCTTTCCTGTCTTTGGCTTTTCCCAAAGCTAAAGAGTGAAAACGTGCATATTATTTCTTGGTGCATACATGGCTACGTATTGACAAATAGTAGAAAAAATGATTAAAGGCTTCCACAAATCATTGTTTCTAACAATCATTCATCAACTCCCACTGCATGTAAATGATCAAAATGCAGGTTGCTATTAATACTTTCTTACCAAATTTCAATTATGTTTCATAATTTTTTAACTTTATTTATCATGAGTTACAGTCATATACTCAAAATACAATTCTAGAACTTCACCTTGGAATCTATTGTTAGGAACGGATTTAAAATTTTTATTTATTAAGAGCTAAAAATATACAAATTAAGTAATCCTATACAAATATTTTTTGTTTTGGGGCCTTAATATATTTTTTAGCCTAAAAATATCATAAAAATATACGTATCAATTAAAAACAAATTTGAATGAATGAAGTTGCAACTCCCGAATAGCTCTGCCGTTGTCTGTTTTTTTTGGATGGCATGAGAACGTAACTGACAAAATCTGACTACCAACTGGTAAACCTTAAGTGTAGCAGTGCTCTACACATATGCACAAGATTAACAAAAAATAAAATTCTAAAATAATAAAAAATGTCAAACTCACAATTTGCCATTACTACCGTTTGACCATATTCCAGAGGATTCTGCCGTTGTCTGTTGCCAAGTAAGAATTGTTGGTGGGCCAAAGATGACACTTGTATAACGTCTGTGGCTTTTGCTTTACTTTTGTACTACCTGTGGAATGTAACTAAGCATAAAAGTATGCATATATTTAAGCTTTTTGTCTCACTTTTTTCCTCGACCCCAGGCAAAAAACAGGCCCTGCACAGAGGTAAAGTGAAGGGTTGGATTAACTTATCTGCACGCACAAGCAGATGGTTTTAAGTTTAAAAAAATTTGCACACGTGGCATCCATAAAGCCCATACTACACATGTAGGGCCCTTAAGAAAATACAGAGGATAATGTGTGGGTCCCGAGCTCCACAATTGGCCCTGCTTGTGAACTTCATGATCAAGGGCTAGCCCACGCCGGACCATTAGCCGCCACGTTCTGTTGGCCCAAACAGACACATCATTTCGTTTATCTGGGCCCACATTCCACCATTGGAATCAAAATCTTACTTTCAACTGTATTAGTTAGTTAATGTCAAAAAAACAAATTGTATTAATTAGTTTGATATTGTAAAGGAAAAATATCACATATAGTCTTTATTGTTTCTTGAAATTTTTAATTTCCTTTATATTTGTTTAAATTTAGTCTTTATTATTTCTTTAAAAGTTTTAAATTCGTTCTTACTATTCAAAATTAGTCAATTTAATCATTATTATTTTCAAACAAATTCAATTTAGTCCTTATTATTTTTTTAAAAGTTTCAATTTAATCAATTCAGGCAAAGATTAAATTGATTTTTTTAAAAATAATAGGGACTAAATTGATTTTTTTTTGAAAAATAATAATGATTAAATTGACTACTTTTGAATAATAAGGACGAATTTGAAAGTTTTTAGAAAATAGTAGGGACTAAATTGACTAATTTTGAATAAAAGAGATGAATTTAAAATTTTACTAAAATAATGGAGACCATTTGCGCAAATTTTCCTATTGCAAACAACGAGATCTTTTTATGCCATGTACTAGCTAAATAGAATGGTAGCCACGAAATTTGAACTAAAATTATTTTTAGTAACAGGAATTTAGTATCATGTAAAAATGATTACTTATTTAAAAAATTTGATCCATAAAAATGTATTCCTAATTTATTTAATGATAGCGGCTTAGCCAAGAGCCTTGATCTCTTTCGGTTAATATAATTCTCTAATTTTTCCCAATAGAATATTTTTGTTATCTTCTTTTTCCTCCAAGCAAAAACTAGATAAGGAAAAAGTGTGTATTTGGAGAGGGGTCTCTGTCATTGTTGATTTGGTCGGTCCGTAGTATATAGGGTCTTGAGCTCCTGGGAGGGAATATATAAAATTGCAAGCCTGACCAACCAGTGCCATCTATTGTTGGTGTTAAGGTAAGAAATTGGATTTGAAAAGTGGCCTGAAAATAGTTTACAGAACTTGTAAAATGAGAAATAACTGCAGGGGTGGTGTCCTGCGTAAATACTTTGATGTCTAAGTTAGTAGGGTGTTTTATGAAGAAGGAAAAATGTATATAATTTCACTAGAATGAATTAGGTACTTCCCCTGAAGAGTGTGTTGGTCCCTTCATACCTTTGGGGTAGGAGTGAATTTGGCATCTTCAGAATTTCCGAGATGAGCTGGCATTCTGTTATTTTGTTAGAATATCTCGATTTCATTGGGACGTTGTCGGGTCGAGATGTAATTTAGGACAATATCGGGTCGAGTCTCATAGAACGTCATCGGGTCGAGGTCCGCTGGTCGAGCTCTGTAAGGGAGACCCAACCTACCCTCTTATCTGCGCACCTACTTGTGAGCAGGCTTATCATTTAGCTCGATATCAGTATTTCTTCCCTTATTAGTTGATAATGAGGACCTCCAATTATATTTTATTGAATTGATTACCCTCAACTCCACAGTTTCGAAGAAAGCATTTTAATTTTTAAAGGAGACAAAGTCGGGAAACAAAAACAAAAAAGGTGGAAAGCTCGCTTAACATGGTTACTTAATGACCATTTTAAGAGATGTCGTACTCTTTAAATCTTTCTTCGATTTGGAAAAATATATTTACTAATTAAGATGGACCCCGTACAAAGACTGAGAAGTAGTTGAGTTGTAACTGGAGCTTCTTAGATATTTTATAGCTATCCAACCGCTTTTCTAATCATGAAAATGTAATTTTTTTTTTCTTTTTGTACTCTTGCAATAAAAGAACCAAGCAAACGTAATTTTTGATCGTTTTAAGTATTTGACAGTTGATGATAAATAGAGAACAATCAACGTCGATAGTGAGAGCAATCCAAATCGTTTTTCCTTATACTACTAGAAAAATACAAACGGGTGACGGAATTTAGCGACGGTAATTACCCAAAATTGCTATTTCACTTTGGGCAAGTTTGAATTCATGAAATGTCGCATATATGATTGGTTTGAATCATAATATGTTGTTAAATAAAATGCCTTCTGCATGTACTATAAAATTAAATGAATTAAGGTCCAATTTAGCTTCTAGTATATATATATCAACACTGTTTTTTATATGTATTGGATATATAGAAGGAATTAGATACTGTAAAGTTTATTTAATAATCAATATCATTCTTTAAAAAAAAACCAAGATTAGTCGTATTATAAAACATATTTTGGGCAAATCTGTTGCCATAATACTTATAAATATATTGATAAAATTTAATTCGGGTAGTTGATTAGTTAACTTTCTCATATGATTAGGTCTAATATATAGACCAAGTGACATTGTCTCGACGGAAGATTACTTTTAATTCTTAGTAATTATTTTGCTGATTCAATAAGCAACTCGCCAAATGCTATTTCAGTGACCAGAAAAGTATTTGAATGGTTTTTTTTTTTTTTTTTTAAAAGGACCTTAATGAACTTGATCATTTGTATCTTTTGAAAGAGAGGAAACTATTTTAATGTGGTTAAGTGTACATTGGATTTGCAATCCCCCACCTTACCACTCGGCCTCTTCACAACTTATCAATGAAGATAACCCTATATGATCTACTATTATCTTTTGTTACTGCATGGGCGATTTAGCAAAGACTTCTACAAGATATTTTATTTTTCCATAGAAATATTCAAGAAGTGCAATCCAATTCAATGCTTCTCTCTCTATCTCAGAGTATGATACAAGTAAAACGAAAACCTAGGTCGGGGAAAAGCTTTACTAAATATTGCACAAGAGGAAATAGAATTAGGGTGTGGTTTGGCTCAACATTTTGGGAATGGATAGTATGATCCCACTTATCCACATGATAATTAACTTCAAGAAAAGCTATGCTCTCTAACACGAGAGTCCAAAGTGGAAAAATATTATATGTTCCAAAAATTAAAAATAACAGGTTTTGTCAAAAAAATATTTTTTTCTATGGGATTCTAATTACACGCATTTATCAAAATGTTAAACCAAATAGATACTTAATTCAAGTACGTACTATCAGAAGAGTCTTGTTATTTTATTCCAGCTATAAATGAAAGACGGAATATTTTATGTCACCTCTTTATTTTTTTTTGTATAATAAAAATTCATATATTAATATTAAATTTTTTGTATATATGATAAAAATTCTATTATATAAAGAAAGATAGTATGTGATATATAGTATTACTATTAAATAATTAACCTTGCTTTTTGTCGGGTGTGCGGGCTTTAAAAAGGCCTATGAAACATGCCCTCTGTTTCTGTCTTCATCTTTCTCTCTTCTCTCTTCTCTCTTCTCTCTAGCTTCTCTCATATATATACTTGCCAACCCCAGCCAGAGCAGGAGCATTACCATTTGGGTCTCAATCAGTTGCTGGTTGGAGGCGGTGGAGTACTTCACCGCTTCCCTTTTCACCGCCTCCCTTTATTCACAACGAAGCTTTTCCAACAATCTATATAGCTTCCTAGTCAAGAGATAAGGTGATGAATGCTTTTGTAAAAAGACAAATTATATGCACATTTAGAGAGAGGTGTTAGCATGAGATAAACAATACAATTTACGTGTGTGTCTATGTTCATTCAATCTGCCGTCTTTGCTTTTTCATTTAACCCTATCCATTCTCTCTTTCTCTTTTCCTCTAAACCTAATTACCTTTCCTTTTTGGGCAACCTTTCCTGATTTATATCCTCCAGATCTGATCATTCTTGACAACTAAGAGACAATTTTTTCAGGGTTGTGTTGAATTCCCGAGGAAAACTTCTTTCCAACATTCTTTCTTATTTTGATCTTCTTGTCTGCTGCAGTGGGCTTAAAAGTTGCAGAAGCGTGATAAGACAGCTGCAAAAAGGTTAATCTTCTATTTCTTACACGGATAGGTTTTAAGGTAAAGTTGTATTGAATTGGATGTAGTGAAACGATCCAAACTTAAATTGATTAAGCTTTTACAAGATCATCAAGGTTATCTTGCTATCCTTATAAATACCTCTTTTTCCTTCTCCTCCTTGTGTGCTGTTTTTTCACCTTTTTTTTTTTTATCTTTTCTCTTTCTTTTGTTGTATTGTGTTTCTCTAATTCTGAAAAATACCTGAAATGTTTCTAAGAGAAGTGTTTTTCACCAATCATTATTTATAATTCAACCATCTTTAAGATTTACATGAGTCACTATATAATGTGATGATGATCTATAATTCTAGTCCTATAATATCATCTCCTTCACTTTCATCCCCTCTTTTTCTCTTTAGTCTCTTGTAGAAATTGCTTCCATCCGCTAGTTAGTGGGGGTATAGGTCTTACTGCCGAAAGGGAGTCCTTCCCGTCCTATGTTCACTTCTTGAGGTGGATATTTTACAGCTTTTTCTTGTTCGATTTGATTACTATGATCAAAAGGAAAAGAGGGGAACATCTACATTTTTGTCTTTTGATATTTCTCTTGATTTCAGTGTTTTTCTAGTCAGGTAACCCTAGAAATATTCCAAGATTTAGACATTTTAAGATGTCAGTAAATGTTTCCTAGTTCATTGATCGGCTTCTAATGATATAGGTCTGTCCTCTTTACTTTGTATATGAGAAAAGTTAAGTTGTTCAATTTTGATTGTGTATGATTCCCATCCACCATTACTTTTATGAGTGGAGCGAACAGCTTTTGTATGTATATCTAATTTCTCATTCAAGTTTCATTCCTCAAGCAAAAGCAATCTTGAGTAGTTTTGCTGACTTCTTCAACAAGTCTTATAGGCTGCTTGATTTCTCCCACATATATAACTTGTCTATTACTTATCTATACGACTTATTTTTCTTTTAGTTAGAAGCGCATTTCATCATACTTCTTCATTAATTACAACTGTAGAGTGACTCCCGTATAGTTCTCGTTAAGTTGAGTTCCTCATTATTAAAAAATAATGTTTCATCTTAATTTTTGCAAACCTCAAACTTGTTTTTATTTGTAGCTTTTAATGTATATGTAGAGATGAACAGAGCTTTACTGTTTTTCTCTTTCCTGTATATGAGGATACCATGCGTGGGGTTAACTTGCATTGGGCTGATTATGTAATGCCTCTAAGGGCACATCATCATCTTGAAGAATTGTCATATTTTGTATGAAGTTTCACAGAAATTATCTACCTATAAATGCAAGGCAATGCTCTATGTTGTGATTTTCTGATTTATTTACTTTTGAATAATGCTAGATGTTACCCTATTTTTATTACCCAAAATTAGCTTTTACATGTATGCTTAGTTGGCATGTTAACTCAAGAAACTTTTTTAATTCTATATGTTCTTTTAACAAGCCAACTAGGTTTACACATAGCAAGTGATATTTGGTGATAAACATAGGGTAACATCTATTATTACTCTTTGCTTTTACCTTTCGGATTCTTATTTGTGCTTCTCTTTCGTATTCAAGGGAGATATATATGTGTAGGGTTTTCATTAAGCACTTTGTTTTTTGGATGAACATTAAGCGATTTGATCAGCATTTTTTATTACAGTTTCTCAAGCCTGGGTCAGTAGATTGAAGCACGTTAAAGTTCAAATTTCAAGAAATGCATGAGAAACCTTAGATGCTTGTTATCACATCTTGCAGTCACAAACGGATCCCAAAATTTTTGTTCAGTAAGGATTAAAAACACAAAATTTAAGACTCATAAATAAATAATTTTATTCAGTGGGGGTTAAATTGAACTTTTAAACTAAAAAGACCTTTAAAATACACTAATCTTTCTTAAATAATTTGGGGTTAGTGGCCCCTTGCCCCCAATCCCCACTATTTTGTAAATCTCAGATGTTCTAGATCATGAATAAATAATTTGGGGTTAGATTTATCTTGAAGTTGGATTAATCATGAATAAATATTTGATCGCTTAGCTTGTTTATGAATTTAATTGTTATAAACCTAAATTCTTGTTTTACTTTGCATGGTAAACCTCAAACAATTGAGATCCTTTGTTTACTCAATGCAGGTCCAGAGATAAATCATACTCGAGCTGCATTTGAGAAAACATGAACAATTTTTCAGATGTTCCTCCAGGATTTAGATTTCATCCCACAGATGAAGAATTAGTTGATTACTATCTTCGCAAGAAGGTTGCTTCCAAGGGAATTGACTTGAATGTTATTAAAGATGTTGATCTTTATAAAATCGAGCCATGGGATCTTCAAGGTATCACTTGTGATTCATATAAATGGATCGTTCATAAAGCCTCGAGATCGATCTAATATGATTTATCATTTGTTTTCATGTCTTTGAACAGAAATTTGCAATTTAGGAACTGAGGAGCAAAGTGACTGGTACTTCTTCAGCTATAAAGATAAGAAATATCCAACTGGAACACGAACAAATAGAGCAACAAGAGCAGGATTCTGGAAAGCAACAGGGAGAGATAAGGCTATTTACTCTAAGAATTGTTTGGTTGGGATGAGAAAGACCTTGGTTTTTTATAAAGGTCGAGCTCCAAATGGACTGAAATCTGACTGGATAATGCACGAGTATAGACTTGAAACAAATGAAAATGGAACCCCTCAGGCGAGTACTTACATTAAAAAAACAATTTGTCATTTTGATTGGCTTATACGATGAATTGTCTAAATTCCAACCAATAAATATTAGTATGGTTCCTATTTCCTATGCATGATTTTCAATGTTTGATTAATTTCCTAGAATTGTTATATGTTACTCATTCACGTCTTTACTTATTCTATATCATAGAGGGTTTACTTCATATATCTATTGAAGAGATTTGACATTTGATACATAAATTTTTACTATAAAAATGAGAGGTGAAGGGGTAGCATGAAACAAAACTATTAATTCACATAATGCATAATTGGTTTTTTCCTTATTCTCCAAGCATCCATGTTGTGCACTAAGGGCATTCGGAATAATTGGAATCGTATGATGATAGTGAATCATGTCGTCTAACAAAACTCTATAATTAAAAATTACTAGGATATGAAGCTTGTCATATATTATGGAGGAGACAACTAACCGCAGCAATATTCTTTAACAAGAAGTAATCATGCATGTTTACAATGAAAAATACTTTTTTTCCTAAAACATTTTTTTCTTTTTTCTTTTTTTCATTATGTATTTGGACATGTTTAGATTGTAAAATTCCAATGACCAAAAAAACTGAAAAATGTCATACTGGCCTAACTGATCATTTGCTCTTCCCGATTAGTGAGCTACCTATTATATATTCAGGAATTAAAATTAGTAAATCATGCATGGTTCACTTTATTGTATACAGATTTGCACAATTTTTCTAGAAATGAATATATTGATTTAGCT
Source organism: Ehretia macrophylla (assembly GCA_037974665.1). Classification (NCBI taxonomy): domain Eukaryota; kingdom Viridiplantae; phylum Streptophyta; class Magnoliopsida; order Boraginales; family Ehretiaceae; genus Ehretia; species Ehretia macrophylla. The sequence goes on along the minus strand of CM075764.1, from coordinate 6,586,532 downwards.
TAACTAGTTTGCATTATTTCCCCTTGATTATTTTATGTCTGAAAGTTTTAGGTCCAATAAACACCTGAACAAATTTTTCCCTCGACATTTCTGTTTCCTGTCTGTTTCTTGATTACAAATAAATACAGACTAGAAAAAAAAAAAAAAAAAAAAAACTTTTTAGATTAGTTAGATATATAATTAGTAAAACTTCCAACTGAATATTTTGTATTTGGTATCTGTCACTGATCAACTTCAGATATTCGCAGCTGCTTCATTTTTTGGGGGTAATTTCACAATATTTGATTTAACCCTCAAGTATTGCTACATGCCTTTTCTGAAGTGTCCTTGTCTACCCATTTATGTTTTATAACCTAAAGTCTTAGTTTTACATTGTTCATTTATTTGATTATTTAAATGAACATTACCTTTCTAGATTTGAAATAAACAATAATGCCACTAGCCATTTGGTCTAGTGAATGTGCAAGAAATCCCGAGATCTATTTTATTTTTGGAGTATATAATACTCCACGACAAAGATGAAAAATTGGTTAGGCCTCCAGAAAAGAGAAAAGAATGCCCCTAATTCGAAAAAGAAATTCTTTTGCCTAATATGTTATTTTGCAAATTGCTCCAGGAAGAAGGATGGGTAGTGTGCAGGGCATTCAAGAAGAGAATAACAGCAATTAGGCGAGAGGGGGAGCATGAAGCACTATTTTGGTACGATGATCAAGTTTCTTTCATGCCAGATTTTGATTCACCGAGGCGTTTATGTCAACCTTATACTTCTCACCATCCTCGTAATTATTCCTGCAAACAAGAGCTTGAACATTTGCAGTATAACATGCCCCATGATGCATTCCTTCAGCTTCCTCAATTAGAAAGTCCAAAAGTTCCACAACCCACCACCACTGCAAGCTGCAGCTCAGGGATACCATATGGTCTTGATCACCAGAACAACAATGGAAGTATTTTGCAATCTTCAACACTTGCATTAGATGATCATCAACCTCTGCAACAAGGCAACCAACTAGTGGATCAAGTGACCACTGATTGGCGAGTGCTTGACAAATTTGTTGCATCTCAGCTCAGTCAAGATCATAATGCTAGCAAGGAAAGTACTGCCTATTCAAAAGGGTCTTCTCTTCAAGTGTCTGAAGATTTGAATCTGCTTATGAATGATTCAAAGACTCAAGAAATGACATCAGAACTTGCCTCGGTTACAACCTCAAGCTCCCCAATGGATATGTGGAAATGAGAGCATGTTACAATTATATATATATATATGTATATGTGTACATGTGTGTACATATATATATATATACGTATATATGTATATATGTATATGTGTATATGTGTATATATATATATATATGTGTGTGTGTGTGTGTATGTATACTAATTACAGGAATACAACGCTTTCTGTAAATAGTAAAGGACATAATTAATTAACTAAACCTGTTGAATATCTGTGTACTGATAAATATACAGGGCAAAATGATAACTAAAGAGGTCCCGTAATAAGTATTAGAGGTGGTTTGTACGGCGACGTGCTGGTGGCATGCATGCACTAACCCTGGCAGTGTTGAGTGTATTTCCTTCAATTCAAGGTCTACATATATACATATAAAGCGAATTTGTTTGTTTGTAAAATTTTCTTTGCTTAGAGAAAGCCTAACAACAGAAGGTTTGGAGATGTTAGAAAATGACTTGTTAAGGCGTCTGTTAATATGATATCAGAGTTGGACTAAATTTTTAAGATGAAAATTCATGATTCTTAACATGGTATCAGAGTTGGGTCTTTGGTTTAGTTTAATTTATTCGTGTGTGACCTATCTCAAATCAGGTCATATGTGAGGAGGGTATTAAAATATACACTTGTCTCACATCGAAAAATCAGAAACTCTAAGACTAACTTATAAGATCCTTAGCTACTCCACTTGACACCAATTAGTTTTAGGATAAAACCTCAGAATTCTTAACAAAAGGTGCGAAAGTTTAGAAATAGCACACTAGAAGAGAGATAGAGGAAGACCTAAGATGACTTGGAATGAGACACTTAGTCGAGACCTCTCTAATGTCAACTTATAAGATCTTGAGGTACTCCACTTAATACCAATTGGTTTTAGAATGGAACCTCAGACTTCTTAATATGATATCAGAGCTTGGTCCTTAGTCCAGTTTTATTCATCCACGTGTGACTCATATTGAATTAGGTCCACTTGTGTTCAATATTCCACGTGTGTCATGTTCACGCATCTTCAATCTTCCATGCGTGTCCACATGTATTCAATCTTCCATGTGTGTTAATTTACCATGTATATTCAATCTTTCAAGTGTAACCTGTTTCAAAATTAGGTTCACGCATGTTCAATCTTCTACGAAATCAAGTCACATGTAAGGAGGAATGTTAGAATATAATATTTGTCAATATCGAAAAATTAGAAACTCTAAAGCCACATTATAAGATATTGAGTTATTTCACTTAACACCAATTGCTTTTAAGATGGAACCTCAAGCTTTATTTAGAAGTCAAAAAGGCAATCTACTTTAAATATATCACTTCTTGCAAATATATATATATATATATATATATATATATATATATATTCTAATTATTAAAATTTATACTTCATTTAAATTCTGATTTTCTTATCGTCCGACGCGACATGTTCTAATCTAAATCACAAGTTTTGTCATACAAGTTTTGTTAAGTTGCAATTCGCCCAATCAAAAAACTTTTGCTGTGGCGAATCACCAACGCAATGCCTACGCATTGATCGTTGAGTTGTTGGCATTATTTTACTTAGCCGAAGGTGATGCAAATTTGCTAATTAACTTGCTAAGTGAATTAATATGACAAGAAGATCATATATACTGTAAATAGGTTGCCATAAAGAAACGTGTGTGCAGATAAGAGCCAAAGATGATCAAAAAGCACACGATGAAAATTAACTTGATATTTAGTTCAGCCCAAATTTAAATTAGAAATACCTGCATATAATTTGAATGGAGCTAGAGGCCATTTCTGAATTTTTGCGAAGCCATTCACCAAATATTAGCGACGACAAAGCCGTAGAAAGGCGAAGAATTCAACTTACTAAATATAGCTTGCCTATTTCATAGTCTTGAATCTCATATGAGAAGTTGACAATGAAACGCTTCATTCCTATAAGTGTAATATATTAATCTTCAGCATCTGCAATGGCGCCGTCCTAGCTAGGTTGAGGTCGAAAGGTTGGGAATTTTAAGGCCGCCTAAAAAGAAAGCCTTTACGTTTTTTCTCCATAATTATGCTATCAAAATGAGAAACAAGAATTAAAGTGCTACTTTTACACCAATATCAGCCTTCCATTTGATTTTACTTGGGTTGAATTCAAAGCAAAGACATTTTAACGGTGGACACAATTATTGAGAGTGCTGGTCCATGGCTTCATAAGTCCCGACACTCACACACAGAGATCACAGGCTGATGCTCCAAGTTTAATGTGTATATATTGCTTTGTACGTGTCGAATCTCGCTTTAGATGGAAGAGATTTCAAGATATATTTTCGTGTGTAACATTTTAAATAATATAAATTGACTTAAATCTCCCTTAAATCAATATATATATATATATATATATATAAACATAATAGATGAAAGTAATAATATTTTCTTTAGCAGTTTAAACCTTTAAAATGAGATATATTCAACACTTGAGGCCTCTACAAATTCAGAACAAGCTGGTCATGCGCACTGATGAAGTGTTTGTATTATTAATTAGGTTAACAGTTAACTCATTAAGTTGTTTTTTGCTAAATAACTCATTAAGTTGTTTCTAGACTAAATAAGCTCATAACATTTACCAGATGCTGCTCCTGTATGTGACAAGCCATCATTTCTGTTTACTTGGTAAACCTTTCATTGTAATGTTTGTTGATGTTGAATGAAATATCTTATTAGCTCAGTCAAAAAGACATCATAATTTATGTTCTTCTTTACTCCACACATCCCAAATTCGCTTGTCCCCCAATTTTTGGTACTTGCAATTCAATTTTCTTTTTTTCTTTTTAAAGAATTGAGGGATGTGGCACGTACTCTTGGGTTGTACTCTTTAGTGTTGAATTTTTCAATTTATTTAAAGTTTAAAGAATTTCATAATTTTTTTGATGTCTTTGGCATGCATGCATGTACCCTCATATGTACAGTCGAAATTCCTTTTGTCAATTTTCAATTGAGCCTAACAAGTGAAAATATTTTACCTACCTTTATTATTCTGATATCATATTGGATGGTCATATTATTTAAAAATTTAAATTATTAAAGATAAATTTAATTTATTTATTTATTTATTGCGTTTAACGGTATCTACTAAACTCTTACATCTCAGGGATCAACTACTAATTCATATGTATGTATATCTCGCCGATAGTGCATATAATAAGTAATTATTAAATGTCATAATAATACAATATTCAATCCCTAAATTATGTGTGCTTACGAAACATTTTAATGGTTTGGACATTGCAATCTTCCTCGCTTAAAATCCATTCTCCCATTACTTTTTATGATTTTCGTCTAATTATATGTAACAGAGTACATCTGCATTATTATAATTAAAGAGTCTTAAGTGAAAGTACAGAAGACCAAAGAATTATTATTGGAACAAATTTTGGACAAAAAAAAATTAGATATTCAAAACCAGAGATGGGCAATTCAAAGAGAAATATTTCTAGATATATACTTACTAAAGAGTGCGATATTATGTGCATTCAGTTGCATAAAAAAACTGGTGTAAGAAGTGAACCTATTTATGCATTTACGAACTTATTCAATGCGTAATTTCAACTTGGTTTTCCATGGGATTGAACTCAAGCGACCTGTCTAGTTTGAGTTGTGGGAGCTAAAGTCCTACCGACTCTACAAATAGTTTTAAATTATCCTTATACTTTTAGTTTACAAATTAAATTATTTTATTTTAATTTAGCCTCTGCTTCTCTATTAATTATAATTTTTGAAATTATTTAACACTCATTGATAAAATATTCAAGATCTGCTCCTTAGTGAAAGCATAGAAAAAGGAGCTCCAAATTGAAGAACAAGGGAAAAAACAGTATGAGTTTCAGACGGAGGGAAAATAGAGAAAGCAATCAAGTTTCTAAGATAGCTTGTTAAGCTCTTTACATAAGCTTAACTCAGTGGACCCCTTACTGGGCTTTCTCTTAATGGGCCATTGAAATTTGAGAGCAGGCTAATAGGTCGCAGGTGATTACTGTAAACAGTAACTACAAGGACTGTGTTCAGCTAGTACCATGTCCTATAAACAGTGTGAATTTGGGCCGCGCTTTTAAGCGTCATCTTTTTCTTATTTTTTCTTTTCACTTTTTCCCAAGAGATAATCGTGTTTCCTATTTACATCTACTAGTTCAGAGGCGGAGTCAAAAAATCAATGTTGGGGGGACTGAATTTTTTTTTTTTTTTGTATCGTGCTCTTTGTCTAGTATTTTTGTTAGTATAAAAGAGTGTACATATATACCTTTTTTTTGTTTTTGGAACATAACATATGTACCTTTTAACCTGAGATTTGCAAGAAGATGCTGTATAATAAAGTTAGAGATTTGCAAAAAACAAAATTTAAAAAAAAGATGAAGATATCGTTTTGTTTTTTAGAAAAAAAATTAAAAATAGTGGAACATACTTCCACAGAGCTTTTAAGCTCCGTTTCCCGCCAAGGCACAAGGCAATTGGCATAGGATTTCCTAGCCTTTTCTTCTTTTTTTTTTTTCTTTCACCAACTTACACAAAGAGTCTAGCAAAAAAAATGAAGCATATGTGTTTGTGAAGATTCGAACTCGCACCAGCCAAGTAAATACCCTCATGACAAACCACCAAGCAAAACCATATGTTGTGAACTTTAACAAATTTTATAATATTTATTGGAGGGGCCAAATCTATTTTTCAAACCCTCCCCCCCCACCCTCTCCGCCCTTGTACTAGTTTGAGTTATAAGATGGGTAAACAGCACGGGACCTCCTTGTACTTTTATTCATGTGCTAGTTTTCTCTATATATTTTATAAAGTACAAATTATCTTCTTATAATTTTAAAACATGTGCAAACGTCCCCATCCGTCAGTCAGACGTTAATTTTTTTAACAGTTTTGTTCATTTGACAATTATGCCCCCCCTTTAGATAAGTGAACAAAATAAGAAAAATAAATCTAAAATCCCCAAATCAAACATAATTCTCTCGCTCATTCACGACTGAACAAAAACCTAAACCTGAAAATCATTCGTTCAAAATTAGGGCTCGCTCACGTTTGTAGTTGATGAAAAATTAGGTCGCTAATTGCTGCTGTTGGAAGTTCTTCAACCAACAGATCAAGGTTGCCAACAATTGACCAAGTGCTGGAAAATATTAAAAGCCGTGAAAGAAGATGGAAATCATGAACAAAAATTTAACCCTTGTTAATGCTTTTTGTTATGCCAACATTAATTTGTAGTATTTTTTGGCTGTGCCAATAGTGCACTTGTATTTAAGTTTGGATGGTAATGCTTTTTGAAGTAGTATTATTACTGTGAACTTGGAAAAATAATGATTGTGGGTTCAATAGATGTTTGTGGAACTGTTATTATTAACTTGAATTACATTTTGATTGTTACTGATACAATTATATTGAAACTACTTTTTGATGTAAATCAATAGATATTTGTAGTGTTTGGTGTTTAATTTACTAGTTTTATGAGATGTTAATAGATGATTGTACTGCAAATTCGTTCAGGTTGCTAACATATTAATATGTGTTATTATTGCTGTAAATGCATGAAACCACATGGGTGTATTTTGCATCATTCATAAAAACACAAGGGGGAATCATGCATAATTTACAAAACAGAGGGGTGTATTTTGCACCATTCACAAAACACAAGGAGGATTCATGCACCATTAACAAAACACAGGGGTAGTTTATGCACTATTAATAAAAAAAATAATAGAGAGTCGTTTACAATAGCAACATTTGCACTAATAACAACATAGGATAGACATACACCTAACACCATATCTAATCCTATTTCAAAGCCATCATAACAATAAGCACAAACAGCAAAATACAAAAAAAAAACACCAACACGAATGGCTTTCTTAACCAGCTCAACATAGTGAGAATGCTCCATTTTAATTGTTGCAGGGCCTATTACTTCCTCTTCATTATGCCCAAAATCAGCTACCACAAAAGCACAACACTGGCCCAAAAAACAAAAGACTGAATAAAGTCAGATTTGCCCATGAAAAAAAATTAAGCTAAAAACCAAAAATATGTTGGATGCGGCACATAAACGAAAAAATAAAAAATTAAGCTAAAAAGCCAAAAAAAAAAAAAGCCTGCAACAAGGATGTTAGGGTATTGCAAACGAAAAATAAACTACACCTGCAAAATGATAAAGAGGATGGGAGGGCTTTTTTGTCTAAAAAAAGCTTTGTGCTGGTAATGCAATTGAACATTGCATCATAGAGAGGATGGGAGGGCTTTTTTGTCTAAAAAAATGTACCCTTGGATCCCATCAAAATATGGTCAAATCCTCACAAGTGTCGCATGTGACTTACACTTGCGGTTAAGTTTAACAATTTTTGTGACGGAGGGAGGACTTGTGCACACGTTTAAAAATCATAAAGGGGTAATTTGCACTTTATAAAGTACAGGGGGAAAGCTTACACATGAGTAAAAGCACAGGGGGGTCCCGTGTCGTTTACCCTTAGAAGATTAAAATAAACAAGCTATTTACAACCTAGGGTGAGATGTCATGCATGGCTCTTTATATTTTATTTGTGGGTATTTACTTAGCTATATGGATCCTAGTCTAATTAATAAGTAAGAGATGCCTACCATATAGGTAGAAAATGGAATATTTCAATGGCTATAAAAAAAAATTAGCTTAATTTATTTGCCAATCATGCATGTTACAAAAAGTCTCACTTTTACCATTAATAATTTTAAGCGAGTGCCAACTAACACCTTCTATCTTGTCACGTCCCGAGCCCAAAAATCCGGACCCGTAGGTGAGACTAGTGTTGTAGACATAAGAAAATACAGTAGAACCTCTTTAAATTAATAGCGTTGGGACCATCAAATCCTATTAATTTAGCGAGATATTAATTTATCGATAAATTATTAACTATTAATTAATAGAAATATTTTTCATTTTTTGGCTCTATAGTAAACATATTATGATTATGATGTCTTTTTTTGGTCCAATTTGAAAAGATAAGTAATGATAATAGAAGATAAAATTTAATTTAGTGAGATTAGAAAAAAGTTTTTCTAATCTCGTATCCAAGTCCTTGTAGGATTAGGATGATAACTAATTTCTCTAATCTTGTATCTTAATCCTTGTAGGATTATCTCAATTTTTTCTCTTTAAATAATTAAATATGAGATTCAACTAGATTTGAAGTTCAACAAAAGACAAGCTACTCTTGATTCATATATTAAGAAAATCTCATAGTCAATTTATTATGTACTTTTTAGCTAATTATTAATTTATGAAATATTTGAATCAATAAAATACAAAGGAAATTTTTTTAAATGTATTATCTTATAATTTTATCGAATTTATCAACTTTTTACACTGGTCCCAAGTCGGGACCGGACATTTTTATTAATTAAAATAGATTATTAATTTATCGAGTATTAATTTAAACAGGTTCTACTGTACCTAGTTGGACCTTTTTTCTACTGGCCCAAATTGATTAACCCAAATTATCCCTTATACCCACAACAACTACTTATAAACTACTCACAATTATTATATTCCACCTATGTGGGATATTGCACACTCCCCGTTAAGGAACTGACGAGTCTTCATCAGGGGCACACACACGCATGACCAATTAAGCGGTGAAGGATTCTAGAGGTAACTCATACGGATTTAAAAGATAGCTCCCACCATCTCCTTGGTGTAACATTTTGTCCTACATAGCACTTAGTTCCCGCACCAACTAGTGACCTACTCCGATACCATTTGTCATGCCCCGAGCCCAAAACTTCGGACCCGCAGGCGAGACTGGTGTTGTAAGCATAAGAAAATAACTACTTGAGCCTCTTTTCTACTGGCTCAAAATTGTTAACCCAAGTTATCCTTTATACTCACAACACTCACTTATAAACCACTTACAATCACTATATTCCACCGATGTGGGATATTACACATCTAATTTTGTCAAAAACTTTTGCTAAAAATTGGTCATGTGCATTTCACATGAGCGGGCAAAAAAGGCCGGATGTGTAAGGGAGGGGGGAAGAGGGACAAGATTTGAAGCCTTATGACGTAGTAGATTCAGGATTTTTATTTAATAAGAACTAATTAGAATATACAATTTAATACTTAGATATAAATTACTTTTTTGAGGGAGTAAATTGAGTTTTCAATCTAAATATACCTCAAAAGTACATATACTTTTAGTGAAAAATTGAGACGATTGTAGGCCCCATTCATTAAGACATGGCTCCGCCCATATTTGTGCGTTCATATGGCATTGTTAGATGCCAAGCTTATAGAAAACATCATGCACCTTATCTATTCAATTGTTTCCGTTTCATTTCGTTCCAAACAAGGAAATTTCTTCCCTGCGGATATGACAAATGTGCTGCAAGTTGACATGTGTGCATGGGGCCTGCCAGTTACCAATAGAGTCGGTTCATATAATTAGCAAAACGTCTATACTACCTTTTTTGTTGATCAAATAATACCCTTGATTTCAAATTTTAAAAGGAAAAATTTCACAATTAGTCCCTATTGTTACCCATTTGTCTCAGTTTAGTCCCTATTATTTTATTTGTCTCAATTTAGTCCCTATTGTTTGCAAAAAAAATCTCAATTTTGTCCTTGCCATCAAATAAGGGGTTAAATCTAACAGAAAGTTGGTCACGTGTACCGCACGTGACCACGGTTTCAGGGGCATTTTTGGAATATAACAATAAAAGTTCAATTTGATCCCTATTGTTTTAATAAAGTTTTAAATAAATCCTCAATGTTTTGAAACAGTTTCAAGTAAGTCCTCAATGATTTAAAATAGTTTCAAATAAATCATCAATGTTTTGAAAAAGTTTCATTTAAGTCTTTAATGTTTTAAAAAAGTTTCATATATGTCCTCAATGTTTTAACAGAATTTCAAATAAGTCCTCAATGTTATAAAAAGTTTCAAATAAGTCCCCAATGTTTTAAAAATATTTAAAATAAATTCTCAATGTAATGACTTTAACCATATTTAATGACTTTTTTTTATGACATATTATGGGATTATGACAGGCTTTTATGGCTGATGGCTTTGATGATATTATTGTTATGCTTTTTTTGGATTAAGGATGAAGAAACATCATTTTAGATGAGTGTTGAGGTGTTTATGATTGTTTTCATAACAGGTATTTAAATGAAAAATGCTAAAGGTCTATAGTTGGTAATGTATATTGTGTTCTTATTCTGCCTCTTTGTTTACGTATTGTGACTTCCCTAATTTTGGTTTTGACAAATTCGAATTTGGTTTCGCGGACGCTATCTTAGTTATCTATCACTGATTAGTCAAAAACTAATTCGACTAAATTTTTTGGGCTACATCCATCGAGACAAGTCTATTTTCTCCTTATTTGAAACTATTTTAAATCATTGACGACTTACTTGAAACTGTTTCAAAACATTGATGATTTATTTAAAACTTTTTTAAAACAATAGGGATCAAATTGAACTTTTATTGTTGTATTCCAAAAATGCCCCCGAAACTGTGGTCACGTGTGGTGTACATGACCAACTTTCTGTTAGATTTAACCTTTTATTTGACGACATGGACAAAATTGGAATTTGTTTTGTAAATAATATGGACTAAATTGAGACAAATGGAACAATAGGGACTAAACTGAGACAAATAGGTAACAATAGGGACTATTTGTGAAATTTTCCCTATATCAAACTTTATAGAATAGTGAGGACTTAATTGAAACATTTTCAAAATATTGAGGATTTATTTTAAATATTTTTAAAACATTGAAGACTTATTTGAAAAATTTTATAACATTGAGGACTTATTTGAAATTATGTTAAAACATTGAGGACATATATGAAACTTTTTTAAAATATTAAGGACTTAAATGAAACTTTTTCAAAATATTGAGAATTTATTTGAAACTAAATAATTGAGGACTTACTTAAAACTATTTCAAAACATTGAGGATTTATTAAAAAAAAATTTAAAACAATAAGGATCAAATTGAACTTTTATTGTTATAATTCTAAAAATGCCCCCAAAATCGTTAGATTTAACCCCTTATTTGATGGCAGGGATGAAATTGAGATTTTTTTGCAAACAATCCCAATTTACGTGTAGATTAATGTGAAGCCCCGCACAAAACCTCATATGCATATCATGTCATTAAATATGCGTTTTCGATGATTTAAGTGCATTTATATGATTTTTGGTACATTTTTATGTTTTTATGTATATTTGCCTTGATTTACGTGCATTTACCTCATTTTACGTTCATTTGCCTCGTATAATATGCATTTGTGTGATGTAGATATCGTAGGAATTAAATAAATTACATTACACTACACTAGCTAACTAAATAAGTTTAAATAGAACTAAATGGCAAACTAGTAAATATGGCTTTAGTTGAAGGGCAAGGTGGTCATTATGGCCTTTAGATATTTCCTACCAACTAAAACACACTCAACACATACAAAAATTCTGCAACACACACACACACACATCATATTACACACACTGCACACACTACACTACTCGACCAAAGAGAGAAAGAAAAAGGGAAGAAAATAGAGGAAATGAAATAGGAAGAAGAAGGCAAGGGTTCTAGAGCATTTTCAAGCTTCATCTTTGCATCATCACCACCAAGCTTGCATTCAAACATTTATTGAGGTGAGGGTTGTTTTCTTAAAGTTTTTCAAAGCCATGTTGAGCATGATTGTGATTGTATATATGTATTAATATTGCTATAGCTTGCATATCTAAGCTTGGATGAGGAGATTGAGTATTTGTGTGTTGTAGATCTAGGAATTGAAATTTCATGTTGGGTGATGGTTGATTGTTGTGTGAGGTGGTTTTGGTTGAGTTTGAACTCTTGTATGATGCCTAATAGTCACCTTGAACTTGTTTGAATGTTGGTAAGAGGATGAGATGTTATATAGATGATTTGGGTGGAAGTTATGTGTTTCCCGTCTAGCTATCCGGGCGTTATAGCCTTTATCTGGTCGCCTGGGTAGAAGTCACAACGCCCAGCAGAAAACTCTCATCCGGGCGTTACCTGCTTCATCCGGGCGACCAGATAAAGGTTATAACACCCGGATATTTGACAGATTTGCTCAGTGATTTTTCGGATACCATATCTCATTCGTTCCAACTCCGAATTGCATTCCGTTTGATTCTAAAACTATCTACATTAGATAAGCTTCGATTCTAGACCAAAATCAGATTAATTGGAGTTTGTAAAAATAGGAAAATTTACCTCCAAAGTTAGGCTAATGCAGAAGCGTTGACCAAAATGCAATGATCTTGTTTTAGAGATTCTGGAAGCTACCGATGTCGGATTGAGGCACAGTCGGATGCGTTAGAACCGTATCAAATCCTAGATTATTAAGGTGGAATTTAATTGTGGTTTTATTGTATTTTCTTGATGTCATATGTCTAGCATGATCAATAATTATTTAAAAGCATTAATTGTGGTACTATGAATGTTTATAAATGCGAGGTGTTCACATGTTTGCTTACTAAGCCATATGATATAAACTTGAACATGCTTGAATCATGTAATTTCTTAGTATGCTTGAATAAATTTGGCTTATGTATAAGTTTGAATGTGCTTGGATTATGTTCAAATCATGAATATGCTTGAATAAGCTTGAATTATATATATATGCTCGAATATACTTGCTTTTTATGTGGGTCGAAGCAACCTACTTTGTTCCCCCTCCCCCCTCTATGTTATTATTCATGTTATGGTTACAATGTTAACCCGAATATCACATAGGGGTTTGGGGATATTGATGGAGATTGATTCAAGGCTGGCCGACTACAGCAACTACAAGAACAACTGTATCCTTTTGAAATTATGTGATACACTCCCGTAGGAGCCTTTGCCCCGAGAGTTGGGTTAATTGTTACTATTTGTTCATTAATTCTTGTACTTAATTGAAACTCATACATAACATGTTTTCCAAAAAGGGCTTTCTAAATGGAAAATGTTTACGAAAACCACCCGTGACCTTTAACCCTCGTTGAGCTAGTTGTAGCTCATTCCTCTTTCTTTACTATTTCAGGTATAGTTTTGCCAGTCATGGAATGGAAAGCTCCAGTTCCTTATTGAGTTGGATATTTTGCCTTTTGTGATCCTACGTGATGCCATGGTGTACTCCCTTATGTTATGTCATTGTGTGATGTAAATTGGAATACTTGAAAGATTGTAATTATTCTTTTGGATATGCGGATTGTAAATAATTAGTTTATTGTTCTTGTGAGGTTTAGATGAAGTAGCTGAACCTAGATGATGTAATCTGAAGGATCTAGGTCTTGTAGATAAATATTCGTTAGTTGTAATTCTAATTATTAGTGATGAAGTTTGTATAATGTATTGATTTAAGGAAATCTTGTAATAGGTAATGTAACTGTAGTATTAGCAACTTGGATGTTTAGTTCATGGAAATTAGAGCTCGGGCTAGTATATTTTGCCTTAGCAGAGTTAAGAAGAGTGATCTTCTTAAACCCGTGGCATCACGATCCCGGATTTTGAAATTTACGTAGGTTGAATGTAATTCTTCTTGTTTTATTAATGCGGTATCAGAGACTATTTCATTAATAAGGAAAATGGGATCGTGACAACTTAGGCTCTATTGGGCCTAATTTTTAGACACTCAAAACACTCCCTATGATGTTAGAAGTCGAAGTTCACCTGTCTGTAAGTTTAGAAACTGGAGTTAACATGTTAAAAGATGTGTGAAATGAACAAAGTTTTGTTTGGTTTAATTTTTAGACACTCAAAAACACATTCTGTGAGTCTAAAAATTAAAGCCCACTAGTTTTTATTCAGGGGCGGACCCAAAAAATAAAAATCAGGAAGGCCAATTTTTTATTTTTTGAAAATTGTATATGGATTTTTTTTTAAATAAGAGGAACCGATAGTTTTTTTTAACGATACTGGATGGATTTTCTAAAAAATAAAAAACTTGGGGAGCTGGAGGCTCCACCGGCACCAACCTAATTCCAACCCTGTGTTTATTTAAAGTGATGATTCTTTTAAAATATTATAACGAATATTTTTAGACATTTTTTATATATCAAAAAAAAAAATAAAATGTGCGTACTGTAAAATAATTAATATGTGACTTTTTACCAAAAGGAGAAAAAAAAAAAAGAAGAAATGAGGCATCTTTGTAAAAGGTTTCATAGTAATCTAAAACCGAACAAGCATAAAAGATTTTATACTGTGTAAGGACAGGTTTATAATTGAACAATGAAACGATACTTTTAATTTAAAAAATTGGGATGAATGTTAGCGGTTGATGTTCATTCCAACACATCAACGACTGATGTTATTTGATTTGACATGTGCCTAACAAAAATTTTGCCGCACTGAAGACAAACCCATTTAATGCTCATGAATAATTTATATTATTTATTTAAGCCAGTCACAATTACATTTTGCCAACTATCTTTTTCTAATTAAGACTTAACTAGCATTGTTCGACAAAAAAAAAAAAAAAAAAGACTTAGGTTTGTAGCTCGTTCAAATCGGGAAGAAATATTGTGGAAGTTTGTGGAGGTGGTGATAGCTAGGATGCAGCTAAACTGGCTAACATAAGCCAAAGGTAAAATGGAAATATAGTATAGGACAAAGGTGGTAAAGTGATAAGTTGTCTAGCTGTCCACTCTGAGGTGGTCTTACTGACCTAAATACTTTTATGTATGTGCAAGAAAACAAAGAATGAAATGTCAAATCAATAAAAGCATCTTTTACTTACACCTATATATATTTATATATTATTATATACATATATGTAGGAGTAATTATATGCTCATGATGACCGATGGTTGTAGAAACCCTAATGAGGCGGAGTCGGAAGCGGAGGACGAAGGCTTATTGTCCGGAGGGTACAAGAGATGGCTATGGGTAGTAAAAGCTAGACAAAAGCCTTTTTTCTTGCAATGCGAGCTATGCAGAAGCAGAACCATTCACTCATCTTAACTTGGAAAGCAACAAGTGAATGAGTGAAAGCTATACCACTCCATGCAAACGTCCCTTTCCAGCTCCTCTCCCCCATATCTGCCGCCTGCCCCCAGCTCTCTTATTTCTCTCTGACCCACAGGCCACAGCCACATTCACATACACACATACATTGGGAATGCCAACCACACATGTTCTTTTCATTTGTGTATAATTATGTGCTTTTTTGTTAAATACGTGCATGCATTGCATTCTTGTGCATGTTATATACACTAATACCAGTTTTAATTTATGGAATGTTAAATACGTGCATGAATTTACATTTTAGTCCAGCAAAATTCCTTTGACCTAAAGTCATTCTCCAAATTTGAATGGGACTATATATGGGCGAATTTGAAAATTCCACAAATACCAGTTTTTATGGAATGTTGAATTTCCAAAGAATTAAAAGATTAGGACAGAAACAGGCCCTGCAATTACTAACTACTAGCATGTAGCATGTAGGTCCAAGAGAGTTCATGAGATAGCCATCCGTCGTAGCATTTACCAGAGGGGCACTCGGTATTAATTTTTTAAGCAATGCATAATTTTTTAAGCAATGCATGGTGAAGTTGTCCGCCCCCGCTGCCGCCCCCCCCCCCCCCCCCCCCCCCCCCCCCCCCCCACAAAAAAAAAAAAAAAATGATTCGATGGAGTTTTAAAAAAAAAAATAGATTTGGCCTCCCAATAAATAACTAAAAAGTGATAAAATCTCTAAAAAATATGAAGTTGGTTTGGTGGTTAGTTGCAAATAGCATTATATTGATGGTTGGGGGTTCAAGTCACCACTATTGCATTTATTTTTGTAGTTTTAGTTATGGATGAAAAAAGAATTAATATATAAAGAACATGACCTATAATTAGAATCGAACTCATAACATCTGATTTAATGTCTAACCACTAACCTAGAACTATTATTTATTGCATCAAGCTAGATCGTTTAGTATTTATTGAATAAATAGACTGTTTAATTTATACTATGAACAAGAACTATTAAATATGCAATGTAATAGTTAAATATGTAATTTATAATTATTATAATATTTTGATCCATCTAAAGTGTACATATTTTTGTACATAGTTGATATTTAAAAATATGTTCGGAATGATTATTTTGCTTACCAAATTTTTTAAAGTACTGTAACATGAAACCATAACCAAATTTTCTTTAATAAAACTATTAACAAAATTAAAACTGAAAAATTGAATCCCTTTTTTACTAGACTAAAAAATATTGTAAAAAAAAAAATTCGACCCTTTCAACGTTAGATTTCTGGCTTTGTCCCAAGTTGTTATCCTATTACTAAAAAATCACCCGTTCGAGTCGTGAAAGTAAAATCTTGCAAAATATAGAAGAATGACCAATTTTTTAACTTTGTACATAAAGTTAGTTTCATGCACCGAGGTACTTTTAAAAAATTCATTTTCCTGATTTTGTTGTACATACCATACTTTGTGTAGAATCTAGCTAAATCGTTGGATGCACTCCTCTCTAAGATCTTGGGTGTAATAATTGAATAGCCCCTGTTATAATCAATAATTTCAAATTTAAATTACAATTTCAATCTCTATTTTATGAAAAATAAAAAATAAGACCAAGATGTTGGAAAAAAAAAAAAGAAGAAATATAAATGAGCTAGTTTCCCTTTTGGCTGCTTTAGCACTCCCACCATATCTACTGCACCAAAGAGGGACCCCTCCTTTCTCACATCTGTCTGGCTTGCCTCTTTCTTCTTCTTACTCGCTACTTGATCCTTTAGCTAATAATCAACAAAGGAAAGATCCAAGTTCAGTTGTTAATCTGTCAAGCCATCAATCAATCACTCGATCAATCACAGCAGCCAATAAATTAATCTCAACACAAAAGGGAATAATCATAATGTCCTCCTCTTCTGCTTTGTCATTGGACCACCATCACCTCCTTCCTTCCGAGCAGCTCTGTTATGTGCATTGCAACATCTGTGACACTGTCCTCGCGGTATTTCGTTACTATATTTGTTACTTTCTTCCCCTTTTTGCTTGCGTTTTTGTCCCCAAATTTGCATATAATCATCAATTAGGTAACTTAGGGTTTTCACTGGTCCTCCTATCTTGTTCAGCATTTTTTTTTTTTTCTTTTTCTACTTACATGGAGGCCGCAGCCAAGGTTCTATTTTGCCTAAGATTTAACTTCGGCGTCTCGATTGTTTGATATCACAGGTGAGTGTTCCATGTACAAGTTTGTTCAACACTGTCACGGTTCGATGCGGTCATTGCACTAACCTTCTGCCTATAAACATGCGAGGATTGCTTCTGCCATCGGCTAATCAGCTTCACTTTGGTCACTCTTTCTTCTCCCCACATAATCATCTGGTAGATATATATACTGTTTCATGTATACATATGAGTTTAAGCCTTGAGTTCTTTCTCATTTGTTTCACTAAAATCATTAAATGCATCGTAGGAAGGAGTTTCAAATTCAACAACAAACTTCCTCATGGATCAGGCAACTTCAAATGACTTCTTACTTGCTCGAGCGGGACAAAATGAGTTGCCCAGGCCGCCGATTATTAACAGACGTGAGATTAGTCATTCTTCGGAAAATCTAAAGTTTCAATCTTTTCCGTTTTCTTTTTCCCTATTTGACTTGAATTTCATGATTTCGTATACTTGCAATCTTACAACAATGTTTCTTCTTTTGGTAAGAGTTATCCGGCGCCTGATCTTGGCCAAAAAGCCTTGTAATTAAGCCTATAGTGTTATCTTCCCTGTTGAAGAGAAGTATCTACAAGAGTTGAGAAGAAACTTGTTGTAATGAGGGGTTCTGAAGTTGAAGCAGGGTTTTAGCCTCCATTGTCTTAAAAAAATATATAAAAAAAATGAGAAGTATCAGAAAACGAGACACCATCCTTTTCTTTTCTTGGAGATCTAATTTAGTTTTTTCCTGCTAGAAGCTTGATCCCTTAAACTCCCATTCTGCAGATTTATATTCAAATCGCTTGCCACAAATGCCTTTTGATACCCTTTTCTCTAGTATTTTTTGTGATCAATCAAAGTTTTTAATCACCAAAAATAAGATTTAACATCTGCGCGCAGCAATTGTAACATCATGTTATAGTTTGTCTTTCTATTGATGCTTGAAATTCATTTGTAGAGTTACTATAAGCGCTCAACGAAGTCTCATATTTCCTAGCACTAGCTTTTCTTCCCTCAGAAAAAAAAATTGAAAAAAATGAAAAATACTCTATCTTCAGTACTTAGATTAGAGAAAATCTGAGGAGAGAAATGATGATGAAACAACACTAGAAGGGAACATAAAAAGTCAGCAAAATGATGTTGATATGCTTGCTTGTGTCTATGTGCATGTGTTCAGCTCCAGAGAAGAAACAAAGAGTTCCCTCTGCCTACAATCGCTTCATCAAGTAAGTAACCATGGAGATGAAAATGGAGTATTACTGGATCTCTCTCTACTTTCTCTCTCTCTCTCTCCCTCTCTCTTTTGTGTGTGTGTGTGTGAGTGCAAACAGTGCAAAATCTTGTAATGTATGAAGCTAACTTATTAGTGGTCTTAAAATTTTACAGGGAAGAGATCCAACGTATCAAAGCAGTTAATCCAGATATAAGCCACAGAGAGGCCTTCAGTGCTGCTGCTAAGAATGTACTATTCAAAAGTTCCTTTAATATTCTTTAGTATACCCTTTCCCTCTTTTCTTCTTCTTCTTCTTTTTTCTTTTTGGATAGGGGATTAGGGTTATAAATATAGATCTTCATGGAAGATTAGGGTTTTCAATCTTGCAATTTTACTCGCACACTAATTTGGTCTTCTCGGTCTCAGTGGGCCCACTTTCCACACATTCAATTTGGTCTCATGCCTGATCAGACTGTCAAGAAGACTAATATGTGCCATCAGGTAATGCACTTTTGCAACCCCTTTTGGAGGCTGTATATGCAGCATCATTATCTGGGGAATAGATTATAATGTTATATAAGTAAGATTTAATAATTTTTTGAATTATTTATACAGTTATGAAAATACGATATGAATAATTTATGACTGAACAATCTCGCTCATAGACATTATGAGTGAGATCCTCAGTCCATTGACTAAAGCTATGATCATTAATTTTGTCCTGCTAAATACTCTGATTTTTGTAGGATGGAGAGGGCGTTCTTATGAAGGATGGATACTTTGCTTCGGCTAATGTAGGAGTTTCTCCTTACTAAGTTAATTAAGGGTGATATGCAACCCAAGTTTAACCCTGATCTGATTTCTAGCTATCAGCCAATGGAAGTACCCTAGTTGTGATCATATGTGGATTAGCATGTACTGGTAGAACTTTTATGTGTACTTCTATTTTGTAGACTTGACTTTGCTCTAAATGCTTCTCAATTTTTCATCTTTAATACTCGACTAATGTTATATGTCGCTCTATCACTTCATCACCCTACTTTAAATATTATAACATTTACCATATATACAAAAGATTTAATATTTAATACATGAATTTTTACCATACAATGGAAGGGTAAAGGAGTGATGGAATAATATAAAATATTACTCTTAATATTCCATTCGTCTCCAATTTTTAGCCGATTAGTAATTAAATCGTACTACCAACCCATTTTCTAAAACGACTTCTGGCATCACCTCAAGGATCGAAACCACATTCGTAGGCCGACAATTTTTCTGGACAGGTCAAACCATTGGAAGCAAATGCAAAAGGAACACCGAGTGAGATCAAAGAAAATAGCGCATTGATCACCAAATAGATACAAATAAGTACAAATTCTGATATCACCACAGATCACTTTGTTCTTTCGCTCCTTGCTTGTGCAGCGGCATACCAAAAAAAAGAATTTGGTAACTTTAAAGGAATTGAACAGCGGTCACAGTAATCAGCTGCATTTTCTACAAACAAGTGAAACAAAAGATAATTCCCTATCTGCAAAAAATGAGTTATGGAAATTATCGCATTCTAGATTGCCTCTTAATTATATCTTATTAAAAGATCAACTGTTTAGCTTTAATCTATTTTGTGTTAAAGTTTTCTTGCTTTCTTTCAAATGTTTATTATCATTTGCCTCACAATTACAATATTTAATAGTAGTCAAAATTATTTGAAATTAAAAAAGAAAAAGTAGGGTTCCATGCATTTAATAATAACTTTACAAGTATCCCAGATTTGACTCCTTTAATAACAAAAGTTCAAATTAAGCAATGAAATCACAAAAGCCAAATGGCAATGAATTTCCATATACTTGTGAAGAGAGTCTATTCAAATTCTTTGAGAATTGAGAATGTGGCTCCATTGCTGATTTCTCTCTAACCAAGAAGGTTCAAAACACTAGATATTAAGTGCACTTAAGAAATGGCATTTTTCATATAATTGGCAATCATTTCGACAATATTAATACTTTAATTAGCCACTTAATACATATATTTCACGTATTTTGATTCATGGTTTCTCTTGGCTATATGGTTCATCCAGGCTCGTTAATCACACATCCATTGCTTTAGGATAGATGACACCTTTACTCCCTTATTTTTAGCCAATTTTATTTGTGCTTCTTCTATTAATTAATATGCTTGTATTCAAAACATTTTTTTTACTCCTTGATGAACAATCCTAATTGGGGAATCTGAACAAAAGCACAAAGATATAGATCAGTATTTATTAGATAAAACTTCCAATTTAATGACAAATATAGGACCCATTTGGTTTAGATTCTTTTGCATGCTTAAATAAGCTCTTTTTATTCAATCAATCATAAACTTTTAGTTTGTGTTTAGTGAAATGATTCATTCATAACCACTTATTCTAAAATTGATAATTGAATAAATATATAAACCAAAAATAAAAAATAAATAAGCCTCTTTCGTATTAGCATAAAATCTTCTACACCTAATTGAAGAACAATACTCTCTTTCTTTTTCTTTTCTTTTTTTTAAAAAAAAGAATATTTTCCTCTCCCTTCTGGCTAAATGGCCTTTACTTTTTTTTCCAGGGTCTGACTCCGTTGCATTATGATGCCATATAGTTATTCACATATATAATAACTTCGGATTCATGGAAAAGAATAAGAGAATAGAAGAAATTTATTTTAACGTTTGCTCTTAGCAAGGAAAAAGTTAACTGGAATGTTTCAATCCAAGATAAGGGTGTCAAATTATAAGTTTAAAATAAGAATATGTTGTACAACTAAATTTATTTATTGCATTAATTTGTCTTCGCATGAAACATCTTTACCAATATATAAGAATGACTTAAATTTTACTGATTCACTATTTTTCTCCCTTGATAAATTCCATAAACATCGAGGCCCATTTCTCCTCGATCCACATAGACAAAATATAGGTCTGCAGTAAAAGTTTGTTTTTGTTTGAGAAAGACCCCGAAAGCAATCGAGGGGCAGCAGAAACAATAAGAGGATTTCAATTGATCCTTTCCAAAAAATTACATGGTCTTCCTGAATATTGTTTTATCGTCTTTATAATATTGGCTTTTTACTGTATTTATTTTAAGTTAAGCTTAGCTAACATAAGGTGCTTGATAGTTTACCATAAAAATTCTTGTAAGAAGCGTCTTCCATTGCATCATACCACTTACTTGCATAAAAAATTTGTTTAAAAATACAATGTGCATATATAGTACGAATTGATTTTATTCTGCCTTTCATTTCAGAATTTGCTGATTAAAACTTCTAAAGAAATCTCAGCATTGTGAGTGGCTGCTACGTATAAGAATTTTGAACTGTATTGATAATTGATGACTTGTCATCGTCATTACACAACATATAGATACTAAAAGAATGATGAGTCTCCATGAATAAAAGAAAGATCCCGGGAGCATTCCGGAAGAAAAAATTATGTTCAAATGATAAAAGGTTAATAGTATCAACAGGACTTAAATTACATGCCTAAATCTCACAACACACAACCCTCGCTGCTAAGCAAAGCCGAGCTCCGCATGCAAATATAAAACAGGCATCACAGGGTAGAATGCTACTGGGAGATGTAAATTAGCGCAGATATCATCAGCGACAGTGTGAGAAGCAGGATGGACCCATTGCTCTTGATTGGTGTTGCAAACGATATATCTTGAGGCCTGTAAAGAGTAAAAAGGATGAAATTAGATTAGGTCCTCAATGGTGATAGAAAGCAGGTGTGTTTGACAAACATGGTTCAGATGCATACTTTTGCAATTTGCTGAGGGCACCACAGAAAAGGGCATTATCTGGCATGGGAAACTCTGTTTTGTTATTGGGCTCTGGATTAACAACCCTGACATATGTCTCTTGACCGAGGTACCATGAGTCGAGATTCTCTGTTCTTATGTTCCAGACTCCAACATTGTCAAGGGAAACCAGTATCGCTGTCCATGCTCCAGGATAAACCTAAATAGATCCTTAGAAGCTCATGCTTTATATGCAAGAATCTGTACTTAATGACTTACAAAAAGCACACTTTGAATGGGTTTTCAAAGTAAAGAAAGAATAATCCATGCAGCCAAATCTTATATGTCACCTGGGCTGTAGTGCGAGCAATTCCATCCCACTTGTTGTAAGTGCCCCTGCTGTTATCCGTCCACTCACCATAGTCCATCCTGCAAAAAAATTTGAACAGAGTTCCATCGTTAGAAGCAAGCTGAGTCAAAACATATTGTCAATGAGAGTTTTCAATAATATTGAATATTAAAGAAAACAGCCAGCTTACCCAACCACAAAAAAGGCATATCCGCTCATGTGATATGTATGCACCTTGGTGTCATTGTTTTGCAGAATTAGTTCCATGAATCCCCTATAAGTACCATTGATGACAGATGTTTCGGTCTGGGGTTGCCCTGTTAGTGGTCTAGTGGGAAAATCGAGCTTATACACTCCTTTCAACTTATATTGGTCAGCAAGCCTGATTGGTGTCTTAGGATTGACAAATGAAATCCCACTAAGCGTAGTTCTCCTTTTCCCACTAACTTTCTCCGGTGGCTTGTTTCTGAGCACATATACTTCTGTCACATTGATTGAGCCATACTTGAACGACCCTTGAGGATTTGGACGAGCACCACTAGCAGTCACGTTCCACCTGAATGGTACAAAACAAGATAAACTCCAAAAAGTGAGGCAAAAGATAAACCTGCTGATCCAGAGACAAAAAGAAAAACAAAAAAGAAATCAAAATCAAAATCATCTATTATCAGATTTCCAGACTTGTTTCCGATGGTACCCACAACATTTGATGAAAGTGAGGATAACACCTGGAACTCAAAGACAATCTTCTCTAATTCCTGGAACATTTGTGGTTTCAGTACCACAATGTCACAGAGCAACCAAAAGAAGCACTTCCTAACTTTTATCAAAAGATTGAGAGGAAAAGATTTCTTTTTTTTTTTTTTTTTTTGAAAATGCAGGACCTAAACCACGTGTTTTCACTGTGCCAATGGCTTTTGAGGGTTTATCACTAAAATTGAGAAGACAGGTTTGAAGGACAAACAGACCTAATAGACCTCGCCTGGTTCATTGAGAAGGTTTTGTCAAAGTCATCTTGTGGTGGATCAGGAAGAGGACCAGATGCCTTTCCTTTCGAGTTTGTATAGTGCAAGACCGCCACACCAGTGACTCTTTGCCATCGTGATGTATTCACGAACCTGGAGCTGGCAACGATGTAGTAGTCAGAACTTGCATTCTGATCCATTGTTACCAAAAAGGAGTATGTTTGTCCAACATGTATATCCAAGCTAGTGTAGTTTTGTTGAACTGTGTAGGATCCCTCTGTTTCTGCTAAAAGCAGGTTATGATTTTGTATTCTGAAATTCAAGCTAGTTGAAACTCCGACATTGCTTACACGAAGCCGGTAAGTTTTTCCTGCATATCACCATAACATTAGCCACATAAATCGGCAAAAGGAGGTGATTGTTCAAATTTTGACTTGTCTCAGGGCAGCGGAAGAATAATAATGATTTGGAATTCATCATTGTTAAGCAGCAATATCAAATGTGAGTGTGGTTTATGCAAATATAATTCAAATATAGCTTTTATGTTTCTTTCCAAGTTGTCTTAAATAATACAGAAGAGAACATTTAGATAATCAAAAATTAGCAAAACATGCATGTATACTTCCTGAATAGTAAGCATAAAATTTATCTAGCTGATTGATAATGAAGGATATTGTAACAGCTTTGAGTATGGCCTCAATGGAGAAAGTCAAAAGCTTCAGATCTGATCCTTGGACCAAAAGATCTGTGGACCAAAAATCAGTGAACATAATGGGCTTTTTCTATAGTTATAAAGTTAAAAGGCAGTAGAGAGCATGTTACTTCAATTGAAAGTGCAGTAACAACAAGCATAATTTCAAAAAGGTGAAGCAAAAGCAGTTAAACTAACACTCAACATATTTAGCGATGCACAAATCCCCCTAACTAATAGGTGAGTCATAAAAACCATCTGCGACAGTAAAGAAAACTTTTTATTATGTTATATTACACTTCTGTTCTCTATGAAACTCACCTGGGTGGACAGTAATTGTTTCATGGTCGATGCCATCAGGAACAAGAGTATCGTTATATCTATAAGGTCCTTTTCCATTTATCAGAACACCATCTGGCATCCCAAGATCTTTCCCGTCATCAAGCGCTTTCCTCAAAGCCTGCAGTCAAATAAGTAAACAACCATCAGACACCCAAAACTTTATATATCGACAAAAAGTTATTTGTGCAAAAACTTGTATTGCATAATACTCACTGTGTGGTTTCGTGTGTACCAGTCACCAATCAAGATTGTAATATCTCCATAAGGAGTATCAAAAGGAATTGGGATGACAGGCCTGTTGTTGATTATAAAGCTACCAAAACCACCCGAGGCACGCTGCATATTGAGTGATGGGAAGTAAAAGAAGCTTCCGATCTGATCCTTCACCTGAAATTGGTAAGTCCAGTTCCACTTTGAAGGAATTGGACAATTCGTGCCGAGCAAACCATCCTGCCAAGCAGTTCTCCTCTGCTGTATACCAGACCTGTCTCACACATTATATCCTAAATCTTTATTGACACTTCAAAAAGCAAAATTCTAAACCAACATTTCTAAAAGCAGAGTGAAGAATGTTACCAATGCATAAGCAGCTCCTCATCTAATTTGTTCCTCACATTGACAACAACATTGTTGTTTGTGGTCACATTAATGGTAGGCCCTGGAAATTTTCCATTTATGGCAATAACCTGCAATTTCAAAGCAGTATAGTCTAAAAATCTTAAACCCAATACACCATAAACCTCAAACCATGATAGTACACTCGAAAAGTTACAAACTTTAACACTCAATATCTTAGATCTGAAGCTAAAGATTCAATCTTTATATGAATCTAGACAAATTTCACTACTTTTTAACTAGAAATAAAGCATACCCACATCACACAATGGGAAAAAGTACTAAATGACACTAACTTTACAAAGTATACATCTGTACAGAGAAATTAAAGATCAAATCTAACAAAACCCATCATTTCCAACTACAAATAAAGCTCACCCGCATTAAGAAATGGGGCGAAA
Source organism: Ehretia macrophylla (assembly GCA_037974665.1). NCBI lineage: Eukaryota > Viridiplantae > Streptophyta > Magnoliopsida > Boraginales > Ehretiaceae > Ehretia > Ehretia macrophylla. The sequence continues at coordinate 6,560,792 of CM075764.1, read as the reverse complement.
TTCAATAAAATTTACACAAAAATACATTAAAAATAAAGGGAAATACAGAGGGAGAAAAAAAAAAAGGAAAGAGAGATCTAACAGACCTGTTGAGGAACACCAAGAGGAGAAGCAGTAATGTAAGAGACCTCAAAGTTGTAGAAAGCAAAGGGGTCTTCAGCAAAGCATAGTGGTGCTAACAAGGCAATGTGGACAAAGAACAGTGAGAGAATGCTACTTGTAGCCATGTGTATGAACTTCTTTTGGGATTATACACTTGTGCTTCAGAGTTATATAGCCAATTTGCTTTGCTCTGATATGTTTACATTATCGGAAAGTGAGGTGCTAGAAGAAGCAGAAGAGAGCAAAGCAAAGGAAACTGTAATGTGTCAATGCGTGCGAGTATAGTGTGTGTGTGTGAAGAGAGAGATTTTGAAAACAGACCGTTCCTTTTTCTTTTTTTTTCTTTTTTTTTTGTGGTCAAAGAAAACAGACCGTTCCTTCCCGTTCACGTTAACAGTGCTAGGTTATCAGCCACGTCAGTTTGTTTAGAGGTATGTCTATATAAATAAGCGACAAACCTATAACCTCATATCTTAGTTTTTTTATTTGTTCGAATTCGAAATAAGATCGGTTCTAACAAAATTAGCTTCTTAATTGTTTTGAAATTAAAATGTGAGTTTTCATCATTAGATTAATTTTGATAATTTCAATAACTTTATTTTATTATGTACTTTTTGAGATTATAATATTTTAATTTTCTTTTACTTACATCACTCTCGATCTCAAGATTTTTTCATATTTGATCCTAAATCAAATGTTTAGTCTAAACTTTGTAATTGAAATAATGTCTAAATTAAAAGTATTCCAAATAGTAATAGCGTCTTCAGCGCAATTCTTTACTAGCATTATAATTTCTTCACGAATGAATGAATCAAATTCTAATTTGAAAGATCATTATTATGAGTTAGAAAAGATAAATCAGACGTTCAATTTGATAGATGTAATAAAAAATAGTAATTATTTTATAATACCAAAATATAAGAAAAACAATATAATTCCTTCTTTTTGTTTTTGGTTCACATTGACATTGTGGTTACGGTTGAAAGTATGTGATGTGAGAAGAGACAGAGAGGACATGATGGGTTGGAGTAACGAGTTTCAACTTCTGTTGGTCCCAAATAGGCCCATAAGTCATCATTCAGTTGAGCAATGAGAATATACACGAGATGAGACAGACTGAAAAAGTGTGTATTCGATTGAAAAAATGAGAGAAAAAGAGCAAACAATTCAGAAGAAATTTGCGACTTGTTATGATTAAATATCATGAAAGATATAGAAAGACAGTTTTTTTTTTTTTTTTTTGTGAGGGAGAGAGAGCGCAAGGAGAGTGGGGTGTGCCAGTCAATAGCCAGTTCAGACTTTGATATACTAATATATATAAGCTTGGTACACATGTAGTCTATATATTCTGTCGAGGTCGGAATCTCGTCGTCGAGGTTGGGAAGCTACTCCTGCCGAGATAGATTTCTGGGTTGGCTCCTCGACCTAGATTTTCGGGTCGGCTAGCTGACTTGCACAAGGAAAAGGCGGGGTGACGACTCGGATTTTTCCCTCGGTCGTGCGAATAATTAGTATGTCCGAGCTGGCGAAGTAGCTGAGAGCATTTAATAAGAAGTTACCTCCGAAATGAAGGGGTGAAGCTCTATTTATACTAAATTCGGACCTGACAACATTTAATGCGGTGCAGCTTTATGTCCCATCAAGGCTTTATGTCCCATCAGAGTAGCTAGCACTGAAGTCGGGGTTTTTCTAGGTCGGGGTGAGGTCAGATCAGCATTCAGGTTGGGCATTAACTGAATAATCTGGCCTTGGCTCGAGTTGGCCTGCCTCAGCTCGATGCGGGCATCTTACCCCAGCTCGGGATGGGCATCATACCTCAGCTCGAGGGTCCCCGCCCGGTCAATCTCCCCCTCCCAAGTCGAGATCGAGAGGGTGAGATCTGGATTTAGGAGTTTTTCCCGAGCTGGAGGTGCCCAACCCCGGCAAAGTGGGGGTGGCCACGTCAGCGGTGCATGCCCTTCATATAGCTGACACTTCACCTGGCAGTTATGACAAGATGCGACGTTTAAGATTCCCGATGCAGTTACAAGAGTTGCCTATAAATAGGGCCTTGACATCCGAGATTCATTTCACACTTTACTTACGAAATTTGGAGCTTTCAGGTCGGCAACCAGAGTGGTCGGACTCTTTTTGCTCGGCAAATATCTTCTCGGGGTATTCAGCTCGGAATCCATTAGCTCGGAGACAATTAGGTCAGAGGTAATTAGATCGGGTCATCTTCGACAACTAGTACGGTAGGTACGTCCCAACTCTCTTTAGTTATTCCTGCACATATTTTAATTTGTAAACAGGATGGGGAGGTCGGAGTCGGAAGATTTCCAAGCAATGGAGATAAGGTCCTATGGAGGGGATGAGAATCCGTCGAGCTCGGAATCTACCTCAGATAGAGGCCGCGGTGATGACAGCGAATGTGCATCTCAAGGATCAGCTTGGCAATCGGGGCTTAGGGAGAGTGACGATGATTGCCAAGTAATCGAGGTCAGGCAAGTGCAAGAAGAAGCCGAGGCGGACCCTTTGGCCGACCTGGGAGACTTGGGAGATAGGGAGGATGAGGAGCCATTGAACCAGTTGGAGGGAGTTGAGATACCACAGGAGTACTTAGCTGGAGCCTCCGTGTCGGAGCTGATTGAAGCGGTCCCGGTTAGGGCGGTCCGACCTCGGAGCTCTGCTACAACCAGTGGTTCGTCGGTTCGGGAGAAGATGATAGAGCAGCTATTCGCCTGTTATAAATGCGAGTGCTATTCTTCCGTCCAGATGGCTAACGCTAGGCTAAGGGATTGGTCGGTAGACCAACACCACAAGCTAAAAGTTCTACGTCGGAATGAGTCCGCCTGTTATCCTCTACCCGATCACTTCACTATCTATGACCTCGCATTTGATGTCATCCGGCTTCTACTTCCCGACTTCATCGCCAACATTTTGAATTACTTTGAGCTTAGCCCGGGTCAGATGTCACCAAATGGTTGGGTCGTAATGGTGGCATTTTATGTATTCTGCCTTGAGAGGAAAATATAGCCAACCCTGCGTCAGTTCAGGCAGTTCTTTGTGTGCAAGCCCAACCCGAAGCAGCCAGGGTGGTTTCATTTAGTAGCTCGGACCGGCAATGCCATATTCACCAAGTGACACTCCTCCAACAAGGGCTGGCACAACGACTACTATTGGGTCGAGCCGGTTGTGAACCTGGGGTGCAGGGTGGATCGGAATCCCTCCCTAAAGAAGAATGTAAACAACGACCCCAAGCTCTCAAAAGGGGAACTACCCGAGGTCAGGGTATTGAGACCCGAGCCGGGTATGCACATTGACATTGACAGCGTCCTCAGGTGGGACAAAATCTGGAAATCAAAGTTATTCGAAATAGAACCCGACCTGAGAAAGGAGTACCCTCATCTACTTCTCGAGCCCGAAGGGAATGCGGATTCCGGCTCAGAAGAGGGTCAGTTCGCAGGATCAATGCCCGACCTCCCCGCCTTCTGGTCTACCGTTGTTCTCTTCAGTTTGCATTTGGTTATTTCTCACCTCTCTTTTCTTTGTTTTTTACAGATATGGCGGACACGAAGAAACTCGCGTATGTCCAGATGAAGAAAAAGACCGAGGCCAGTGGTGAAGCCTCAGCTCGATCCGGGTTGGGCTCCGTCCCTCAAGGGTAGAGGCAGCGGTCTGGTAGCCAACTGCGGGAGGTCGGCGCCGATGTCTCCTCTAAATGGACATCGGGGTCTCCCCTGCCTAAAAGATCGAGTTCAGGGGTAGCGATCCCGGAGCGCTCAGCGTCCCGCCCTGAGAGTAAGAAACGGCATCCGGCCAAATACTCTGGGAAAGGCAAGGCCACGGAGGTGAGCCCTTCAAGCAAGAATTTTGTGGAGGCAGCTAAGGTCGCCCGCGACCCCAAGATGGCAATGGTCCCAGCAGAGCAGCTCTCGCTCGACCTGAGGACGGCCATAGTCACGATGAGGCATCTTTGACTGTGTTGATATGGTTATGTTTTTCAGCTTGGCTGGTCATTTTGCTATCTTTTTTGCAGGCCGAGTCCCACATCCTTTTGGCACCCAACTTTCTTGCCAGGACCCAGTCTCATTGCGTCGAGCTCGAGCAGCGATATATCGACGCTCGAGCTAAGCTTGAGGCCCTGAGGGAGGAGGCCGCCCAGAGGCACAAAGTGGACACAACGGAAATTGACCGGCTGACAAAGGAGCTTGAGGCAGAGAAGTCCCGTTGTGAGGTCGCGGCCAAGGACGTCGAGCGATACAAGCTGGAGAGGCGTGAAGCCGAGACGAAGCTCCGGGAGCTGACAGATCGAGTCGGCCTTCAAGGGAAGAAGGCGGTGGAAGAATTTAAGTCCAGCCAAGCGGCCGTGTATTGGTTGGCCTCGGAAGGTGGGGCGATGGCCAGGTACGCCAAGTTGGATTACTACTTCCGGGGCCAGGTCGCAACTCGGGAGAGAGCGAAAACCTTCTTTCCTGCCACCAAGAATGATTACACCAAAATCTTGGAGGCTCTGCCGCCGGAGTTCTGGGAGATTCCTGAACTCTCGGCCGACCTGACGTCCTAAGCTAAGGAGGTGATTGAATTTGTCCAGAAGGGCATGGATCAGGTCGGGGATGAAGCCGATGCTACCACCTCCACCGCCGCTCCTAAATAAATTTTGTACTCGCCCGGGTCGGGCTTTAGTAGATTCGCCCAGGTCAGGCTCTTTGTAATTGTATTTTTTCACTTTTAATGAAATCGATGTTTTTATTTTATTTGCGTTTCATTCGAGTTCATACATGTGTACTTTTCCCTTCACAAATTTTCTTAAGTAAGCGGGGTCGGACCAATATAATGGACCTTCCAAACTTAATTTAAATGTAAAGAACCGAGCTGGACGTGATTAATGAATTTTCATCATAATCCGAGCTGGTTAATTAGACAACTATAATCGTTGCTGACTTGGACTCGTCAGTCCGATTTAAAATTGGTCAAACTAATGTTGACAGATGTTGAGCTCGAGTTTAGACCCAAACTAACATTCCGACCTGAAGTCGAATTTTACCGAGTTAGAAATTGATCCGAACTGACAAATCTAATCAAATTATTATTGATTCTACCCGAGCTGGAACCTAATTCGAGCTGGTTTACTTGATCATTAGCTCGTAATTAAGCGTGGCCACCGCATTAATTCGAGTTGGCAGTAGCTTAGTAGCTGAGGCGCTTGGGACCGGGTCGGGCATTGCATTGGTTTACAAAATGCATTGTATTGAATTTGTACATGTACTTGCGCTGGGGAGACGATCGTAAGTAACGTTTTGGCTCGGGGCCTTACAAAAGATTTCAGCTCAGTGGCTGTTACAAAATATCCGGCCCGAGGCCTTTACGAGAGATTTTTGGCTCAGGGCTGTTATATTGTATTTCGGCTCGGGGGCCATTACAAGAAATTTCAGCTCGGGGGCCTTAACAAGAGATTTTGGCTCGAGGGCCGTCACATTGTATTTCAGCTTGGGGGCCGTTACAAGAAATTTTGGCTCGGGGGCCTTAGACAAAATACCACTTCAGGTGTTCTGAGTGCCATGCATTCTTCAATAGTTTTTCGTACTTGTCGCAGAGGTAGAAGGTTCTGGGTCAGACTTCTTTCACGACTTCGTACGGTCTCTCCCAGGTCGGGGAGAGCTTGTTATTCGAGCGTGGCAAAAAGATGGCCTTTCTGAGTACGAGGTTGCCAACCTTAATAGGCTTAGGCTTGGCCTGCTTGGCAAAGGCTCTTTGCATGGCAGCTTTGCTGGCCAGCATCTTGATTTGAGCTTTAACTCGGAGCTCTTCAGTGAGGTCGAGCTCTTCACGAATCAGTGGTCCGTTTATTTCTGGATCATAGTGGAGGGTTCTACTGGGCGGAGACCCAATCCTTATTGGCAGCACCACTTGAGTATCGAAGGTCAGCTCGAAGGGCGATTCTCCCGTTGCCGAGCTGGTGGTGGTCCGCTGAGCCGATATCACCTCGGGAAGAATCGATGCCCACTGGCCCTCTACTTCCTCCAACTTGGTTTTTAGGCCCTGCAAAATGATTTGGTTAGTCCTTTCAACTTGGTCATTACTTTGAGGATGAGCAATAAATGAGAATTTGAGGTCGATCCCAATCTCAGCACATTTGCCTCGAAAGTATGCACTGTCGAATTGCTTGCCGTTGTCAGTAATGATGACCTTTGGCACCCCAAATCAGCAGATGATATTTTTTCATACAAAATCCCAAGCTGCATTTTCTGTTATTCTAGTAACACCTTCAGCCTCAGGGCATTTGGTGAAGTAGTCTACAGCTACGAAGCCGTGCTTCTTTTGGCCAACACTAGTTGGCAATGGGCCGATGATATCTAGACCCCACTGATAGAATGACCACAGGCTTATCATCATCCTGAGGTCTACCGCTATCTCCCTCTGTATATTGGCGAACCTTTGGCAGGTGTCACACTTTTTTATATACTCTTTGGCATCTTGTTCGAAGGTTGGCCAAAAATATCCTTGCCTCAATGCCTTCCGAGCAAAGCCTTGCCTCCCAAGTGGTTTCCACATACCCCTTCATGGATCTCCCAGAGTACATAGTTTCCCTCCTCGGGCCCAATACACTTTAAGAGAGGCCAAGTGTAGGCTCTCTTGTAGAGTTGCCCGGCAATTATGACAAACCTTAAGGCTTGTTTCATGAGTTTCTGAGCTGCTTTTTCATCCTCCGGGGTCATACCCCCTCCAAGTAGTCCACGATTGGTTTGGTCCAATCTGGGCTTAAATTGAGCTTGGCTACGGCTTGCATCCCCAACTGGATACTTGGTTCGGACACTTCTTCCACATGGACCAGTGCAGGTCGGCTCTTACACAAGGCCAACCTGGACAGGGCATCAGCCTTCATATTCTCCTCCCTCGAAATCTGTTGTATCGTGAATCTTTTGAGTCCTGAGGTCAAATCCTTAACTATGTTGAGGTAGGCCAGCATAGCATTGTATTTGGCTTCGAACTCTCCCGATATTTGACTAGAAACCAATTTAGTGTCGGTGCTCAGGTCGACTGCCTGCGCCCCGAGCTGAGCTGCAATTTTCAGTCCCGTGATCACTGCTTCGTACTAAGCTTCATTGTTGGACACCGGAAAGGCAAAATTGAGGAAGTATTAGTGCTCATGCCAGGTCGGGTCAAGGATGACCACTCCGGCTCCGCTTCCAGACTTCCCTAATGCCCTATCCACATGGACCTTCCACATATCCTCCGAGTCATGTTCGGCTCAGCTAGTACATTCCACCACAAAGTCTGCAATGGCTTGGGCCTTGATGGCTATTCTGGGTTGGTAGGTGATGTCCAATTGACTCAGCTCAACTACCGATTTTAGTAGCCTACCCGATGCCTCTGGCTTGTGCATGATGGACTTGAGTGGAGCATCCGTCACGATCTTGATTGGATGAGCATCAAAGTATGGCTTCAGCTTTCTTGCCGTCGTGATGAGCGTGAAGGCGAGTTTTTCCAAAGAGGAATACTTCACCTCGGCCCCTTGCAAGGTTTTACTGACATAATAGATCGGCTTCTGCTCCTTCCCTTCTTCGTGAAGTAGTGCTGCTGCCACTGCTGTCCCTGAATATGCCAAGTATAGTATCAGCTCCTCTCTCACCTCAGGTCGGGATAGCAGGGGTGGCGAAGCTAGATACCTTTTCAGCTCCTGCAAGGCATCCTGACATTCCGTAGTCCATTCGAAATTCTTAGGATTCCTCAATATTTTGAACAGAGGAGCACACTTGTCGGCCGACCTGGACATGAATTTGCTTAGCGCCGCGACCTTGCCCGCAAGCACCTGGACGTCTTTCACGCAGGCCGGCGGTGCCAGGTCAAGTATCGCTCGAACCTTCTTCGGGTTGGCTTCTATTCCACGGGCTGTGACCATGAAACCCAGAAACTTTCCTACCTTGACGCCGAATGGGCACTTTTTCGGGTTCAGTTTTATCCGAAAGTGCTCCATTACGGCAAAGGCTTCAGCCAGGTCGGCTACATGGTCTTCTGCCCTTCTGCTCTTGACCAACATGTCATCTACATAGATCTCCATATTTCAGCCAATCTGATTTTTGAAAGCCTTATTCACCATCCGAGTGTAGGTAGCTCCAGCATTCTTAAGGCCAAAAGGCATGACCTCATAGTAGTAGAGACCTTTATCGGTGGTGAAGACAGTCTTTTCTTTATCTCCGGGAGCCATCTTGATCTGGTTATAGCCTTTGAAGGCATCCATGAAAGAGAGTAGCTTGAACCCGGAGGTGGCATCCACCATCTGATCAATCCGAGGTAGGGGAAAGTAGTCCTTAGGGCAGGCTTTATTGAGGTCGATGAAGTCAATACACATCCTCTATCTTCCTAAGGACTTGGTTACCAGCACCACGTTGGATAACCAGGTTGGTTATTGGATTTTCCTTATGTGGCCGGCGTCTACCAACTTGTCCACTTCTTCTGCTATGATTTGTTGCTTATCATAATGGAAGTGTCTGCGCTTTTACTTTACCGGATAGTGATTTAGGTCGGCATTTAGGTAATGCTCAATCACTCCTGGGTCAATACTTGTCATGTCAGAGGTAGACCATGCAAATATGTGTTCATCTTTCAAGAGAAATTGGCTTATATCTTTCTTGAGGTCGGTAGAGAGTTCACTTCTGATTTTTGCTCTCTTCGTCTCGTCGGAGAGCTCCACCTCTTGAAGGTCTTCAGCCTGGCTCCCTCTCTTGGCATCCCTTTCTCCTCGGGCAAATCTGGTCCTCAACCAACCTGATATTTGGGACGGAGGGAGTTTTCATAACATTCCCGAGCTGAGAGCTGGGCACCGCGAATAGTGGCCGTGCAGGCTAGGGTCGGAAATTTCTGGGCCTGGTGGTAAGTTGAAGGGACGACCCTGAAATGGTTGAGTATCACCCGACCTAAGATCCCAGTGTAAGTGGAGATGCAATCCATCACAATGAAGTTGGCTTGCATTGAAACTCGTTTGTCTCCGTCTTCCAGCTTCAGCGGGAGGTTGATAACCCCTTCGGCTCAGTGGGCTTGCCCAGTGAAACCAGTTAAAATGCCCCTCAATGGCCTGAGTCGGCTCCTGTCCAACCCCATCTGCTCAAAAGCTCTGAGAAATAAGACTTATGCCGAGCTCTCGGTGTCTACCATCAACCTCTTCACGGTGAAGTTGGCTATTTCAGCGCTGATCACCAGTGGGTCATCATGGGGCAATATCACACCCTCCAAGTCTTCTGATGAGAAAGTGAGCTCCTCTATCTCCGGGATCTGACCCCGCGCTGGCCTATACTCCCTTCCAGCTCGAACATAACCCTTCCTACCAGCCGAGGTCTCTCCACCGGACGCCAATCCCCCTGCAATGGTCTCAATCACAGCCAAACGTCTGTCCCCAGCCTGTCGCCTGGGTGGACTTCTCTTTTTATCTCTCTGATCGTGATTCGGCTGTTGATCTACGTACCTTCAGAGATGAACTCGGGCTATCAGTGCTTCAATCTCCTGTTTCAAGTCTTTGCACTCCTCGGTGGTATGGCCGTAGTCCATATGGTAGTGGCAATACTTGGTCCTATTGCGCTTCTCAAATCGGCCTTTCATCCTTGGGGCTGGAGGCATATGGTTCTGGTGCTGGATCTCCATCAGGATCTGCTCCCTCGTAGTGTTAAGGGGAGTGAACATAGTGAACTGGGGGTTATGCTTCGGTTGCTGAGGCTGCTTGCCTCGATCATTTTGGATCTTACTCCCAGGTTGGGCTCGAGAGGTCTCTCCCTTCTTGCTGGCTTCTTTCTCCTTATTATCATCCCTCTTCGCCTGATGGATTTCTTCTGAGTGTATGTACCCTTTTGCTCGTACCATCAGCTCGGCTACGTATCCATGGGGTCGATGGCTAAGGAAGATGTAAGGGGGCCCGACCTGAGTCCACTTTGATAGGCCATTAATGCCATGGAGTCCTCCAGGTTGGGTATTCCGAGGGACTCCTCGTTGAATCAGGCCGTATAAGCCCTTAGACTTTCTCCTCTATGCTGCTTCACCGACAGTATTGATGAAGTGTGACAGGTTGCACGTCGGCTTCCCGCGAAGCGGGACAAGAAAGCCTCAGCTAGCTGGTAAAAACTTGCAATTTAGCCGGGACGGAGTTTTTAGAACCAGTCCAAGGCATTGCCAACCAGGGTGGTCGGGAATGTCTTCATCTTCATCAGGTCCGTCATATCATGCAGAGTCATATGGTGATCAAAGTTGAGCAGGTGACTGGCTGGGTCTCCATCCCCGTTGTAGACGTCCAGGTTGGGCATCCGGTTGTCTGTGGGCAATGGCGTCGCCAGTACCTCGGGTGAGAGTGGGCTTACGCCGAGCTGGTTAATGACCTTGGCTACGATAACCGCGGTCTTGGCCTGCTCGGGGTCGGCATGGGCCGCCCTTTTGCCTCTCACCTCCACGGGTCTCGCCACTGGCTCCAGGAAGCCTTCTTCGTCTTGAGCTCAGGTTCGTCCCGTGGCTGGAATGTGAAACTGTGGACGTGGGGGCCGCGGCGTAACTGCTTTCAGAACTGGGTGTTCTGCAGCTAGCCGGGCTACTTGCTCCTTTAGTTCGTCAAACATTCCGAGCATCATCCTCATCTCTGGTGATAGGCTGGAGTTGGGGTCTCCATCTGCGGAAGGGTTAATTTCTGAGGCTAAGTGTATACGTTGGCTCGCTCCAACGTCAATTTTGGTAGGGTCTTGGCTAAGCACCTGTGTGGTTTTGAGATCCCCATCCGGGTTGGGCGAGTCCTCTACCGGTGCGTTGTGGCTTCTCGTTTGTACCATGATGATTTCTCAATGAATAATGAAAAAAATGATAGAAAGAACTCTTTCCCACAGATGGCGCCAAACTGTCGAGGGCGGAACCTTGACGTTGAGGTTGAAAAGCTACTCCTGCCGAGCTGGATTTATGGGTCGGCTCCTCGACCTAGATTTTCGGGTCGGCTACCTGACCTGTACAAGGAAAAAGAAGGAAAAGGCAAAGTGACGACCCGTATTTTTCCCTCGGACGTGCGAATGATTAGTATGTCCGAGTTGACAAAGTAGCTGAGAGCATTTAATGAGCAGTTACCTCAGAAATGAAGGGTTAGAGCTCTATTTATACTAAATTCGGACCTGACAGCATTTAATGAGGTGCAAATTTATATCCCATCAAGACTTTATGTCCCATCAGGGCAGCTGGCACTGAGGTCGGGGTTTTCCTGGGTCGGGGTGAGGTCGGATCAACATCCAGGTTAGGCATTAGCTGAATACGCTGGCCTTAACTCGGATTGGCCGGCCTCAGCTCGATGTAGGCATCTTACCCTAATTCGGAGTAAGCATCATACCTCAGCTCGGTTGTCCCTCCGTCATATTCAATTTTTAGCTAATGTTGTCATCTGTCAACTATACATATATATATACACACATTATTATGGTTAAAAAGTTGAAATATGAGGAACGTATTTTTGGTTAAAAAACATGCATTAATTAATGTTACACTTGAATTTTTATCATGAATTATTTTGGGCTAAAAAGGGGGAAATTTTGACCTCGGCGTGTATTACGCACGGCTCAAAAGTAAAGCAACGTTGGAAGATAATTGAAATCACCAGTTTACTTGTAGATTTTGTCTTCCATATTCCAACGCATCCCCTTTGACGAATTATCTATATATTTGTGCATGAACCTTTTCCAGGACTAGCGTTTTCCATATATTTATTACATATCTCTTACCCTTTGTTTGGATTGCACGAGGTAAACGAAAGTAAGCTAGAAGGAAAAATAAAATAAAGAAAAGGAAAGGAAAGGAAAATAAGTTAGAGGGAAAAAAATAAAGGAAAGAAAAGGAAATTAAAGAGATTTTTTGTTTGTATTGTAAAAGAATAATTAAAAAAGCGAATAAATAATTTTATGATTTTTTTGTTTTGATTAGAGAAGGCAACTAAAGGAAATGATAATTTTAAATGAAATATTACTTGTGTAGTTTTATTACATTCATAGCCATGAGTTAGTTAAAGACAAAAAATGACATTTAACATGTAAATTGTTTCTTTTAATTACCCTAAAACACCTTAAACTAGAAGAATTATAGCATCCTCCCAATTAAAGGATATGAAGTGACTAAGCTCTCTACTCCCTCCATATCTTTTTCTTTCTTTCAAAATACAATCCAAATAAAGGAAGAGATTCCCTAATCCTTCCCTTTTTTATCTTTAATTCCTTTAAAAATTGCAATTTGAATGAATGGTCAGAGAATGTTTTGCTATAAAGAGTTAAGATAGTTTTAGAAGTTAAAAGTAATAGAAATCCATGTGATTTTGGAGTTCAAATTAGTGAAAATTATAAAGGTTAATTAGTTTTTTTTTTTTGTTAAATAAACAAAGTATATTCATTAAAATCAACTCAAAAGCATAAAGACTAATTAGTTTTATAAACTAAAAATATTAAAATATTTCATATAAATGAAGGTGCAACCCTGCCGTACAATAACATAGATATGCCCCTTCGTCTCCACAATTGGTAAAATCTTCTTTTCAAGCAAGTTAGCATAGAATCATCAAGAAAAGACACAAAGAAAGCTAATTAAACAAGTGTTCGACTTTACATACACTATTAGTTGTTAGGCCAAAATCTTCCATTACGAAAAAAAAGAGGAGCTATACAAAAACTAGTTGTACACGCCATTCGAATATTAGGTGCTAAGCAATCTATAAAAAGTGATTGAAGAAAGAAATATACTTAAAACATTATTAACAAAATATTAAGTGTAATTGTCTAGCATGAAATGTAAATTCCCTCATCAATTGTATGTTTTCTCCACGTAGATGTGATGACCTTTCTGGAAGTTCCACATGATTGCCAGCCTTTTTCGTGTACAAATTAAATGTGGGTCCCATTTGGTGGATTTTCCATTTTTTTTCTTTTTAACCGCATCCAAGAAATCCACTACACGAACAACCTAATCCCCATTGAAGCCATGTGAGAATATCATTTGGTCTGAGAAAGAAGATGCCCTGGCACTAGGTTTTGGTCCAACGCCTCCATTGGTATGTAATTTATTATATATGTATGTTACAAGCTATGAGTTTGAGTTTCGTTAATTACGTTATACAATTTTAAATATCTTTTGAATAAAAATAAAAAAATGGCGAAACGTTTGAAGCCATGAATGAATGTTTTGTTAAGACCAATGTTGCAATTTATTATTACAGCTCCCATTTGAGCTCTGAGCCTCATTCATTGGCCGTTGGTCAAAGTCAACAAAATAACGGTTCTTGGAAGTTGGAACATGGCTCTTGCTTTTCTGTCATCGAGATGCCAAATTTTATACACAATGTTATAATATACATGTGTACGTATATTAGTTTCAGGGGCAGGGCTGTTTGTAAATGCTCGAAAGTCGAGTATATTAGCTGGTGGTCCAGCCGAAAAAAACTTGTTATTTTGTCATTTTCGAGTGTTCTTTTGCATAAAATCGTTCTTTCTGTCTCGAATCTACTTTTACTAGAAAAAAATAAAATACAATCTCAAATCCAGGCCCTTCAATGTTTTCCCACAGGATTCAGATTTAATAACATGCATGGAAAATAGGATTTAGATTTGTATTCCCTATATTATTACAAAAAAAATTAATAGTGATAAAATAACGATATAATTATAATAAAATAATATGAACTATCGAATATGAAAATCAAATAACTTTATCATCAATTTAACACTATTAACTTTCTCACTAACTCTTGGCATTGTAACAGGGGACAAATTAATTGGTTTGTATATTTAGCCCTTAGGTCGAAATGAGTAAGGATTCATTTCTTGCTTTTAATTTTAAGAACAGAAACCTTGAAGAGAGGGAAGAGCAGGCGAAGAATATCTAGGTCTTCTTGATCATGTTTAGAAGAAGACTGAGCTTTCCAATTCATACTAATGATTCAGGAATCACAAAACATATGATCTTAAGAATGTCTAAAATAATATAAAACTTATGAAACTATTCAACACATTAAGCTGAAATCAATGGATTAGTTACACTAATTTATTTACGAAGAAAAAAATAACCCTATCTATATTTTTCTTGTAAGTGTTATCGAGCAACGCATTTGCCAAGAAGAAAAAAAAAGGAACTTCATAAAGTAAAGCTTTTCCAGAGCAACTTCTCAACTTTGTATAGCATGGTGGTAAATTTGAAATACCGGAGCAGATCAACATTAGAAATTAGGATGTAGCTACATGATTGACGACCTGAAAGCAGAAATGATAAATTAAAATAACAACTCAGAGAGCCTAAATATTATTAAAGATATGCTTTCTCATTATTAAATCGCATCATGCCTGTTTTTCTAATTTTAATTACATACTGATAATTAATTTAAAATAATAAAAATGGTAGTTTCGATAGCCCGACTTCACCTATTAAAATAAGATCTAGTTTAATTTGGTTTAAGAATAATAGTTTTGACTAAACTAGCTAGCTTCTATGGCGCGTAGAATTTGAAAGTTGGGCAAAGGAAAATTGAAAGCAAATAAATATATTGTGGTAGCTACGAACAGGTAATAAATACAAACAATTGTCTTACGTTGTGGGGTTGGAGTGAAACATGACACCTACCAATACCATAAGCTTGATATAAAGATTGGCCAAGGTTGTTGTATATGATTATTTGGCTGTATAATTAATGCCAGAAAGCTCAACTATAAATGATTGTGCAAGGGAAATACGAAACCAATACCTTAATCCATATATAAATTAAGTGTGATTACCCAATCATCGTAAATGATTTTAGTTGTGATATTTAGATCAGTTTAACAGAAATGAACTAATTAAATCCTCATATTTAAAAATGTTACACATACCCAATGACTTATAGTCGCAAAATTAGCATATGCACGCATCATGTATAACTTGAACGGATCAACGTAACTAACGATAGGGGGTATTGGCAATATTCTGAAAAATATAAGTGGTTTATGAGATAATTGCGATACTATAGGATTAAAGTACTATTTCATCAAATCACGGGGAAATATGATGTATTTGACCCTAAAATTGTGTTAGAATGTTGACACATACACACATGGTGTGACAACTTTGAATTCGAAGCACAATCCAACAAATAGTATTTGTGAAAGGTTCAATAGGTCATGTACGGTACCCTTCTATTTTAAGGAATTGAATAGGTTATTGAGTTTTTTTGCTTATTGCCTACAAGTTTTTGCATTGGCACTCAAAATATTTTGGCTTTTATTAAATCCATAGTGGTAGTATGGGACTTCAACACACAGCCCTCTTTAAAGTTTAAACCATCGCATAAACTTACAAGGTAATAACAGGGTGGAACAAGCTTATTAATCTTCACTAAGAAGTCTCAATAGACTATCTTGATTTGGTTTCAAGTTTGTAGGAATGGAAGAAGTATACGAAATGGACAAACTATTTTCTTGGGGGTGGTTTTAACTTGTTGAAATCATTTCTCTTAATAATAAAGATTCGTGCTATTGAAATTATCTGCTAATGTAGATTTCAAAATTTGGTAAAATATTTGAGTAACAACTCGTTTTAATAATTTTTTTTTAAATTTAAATAACAATTTTTACCTCTATTATATATATAAAAAAAAAATGTCTCAAAGTGATTATATAGAAAAAGTCGGAGACCCCATCCATTAACTCAGAGCCGTGAAGACAACGTTTTGCAAAGAAATAGTAAGCGGCCAAGTCGACACGGTGCAATCATCAACTCCACAATAGCAACGTGATCCGACCAACTAACCAAATGATGGCAGTGTTAACTATCTAGGCCCAAGTGATGGAAGTGTTCAACAATACTAATGTGACATTCTACATTGAAAGAATATATTGTATTTGTGTAGTTTATTAGTGAGTATTGTAGTCTAAAGAATAATATGGGTTAGCCATTTTGAACCAGTAGAAAAGAGGGTTCAAGTAGTTATTTCTTATACTTACAACACTAGTTTTACCTGCAGGTCCGGGGTTCTGGGCTCGGGACGTGACAAAATGGTATTCAAAACCGGTCACTAGCCAGTGTAGGAGCTAGGTGCTATGCGGGACAAAATGCTATACCTAGAAGGCTAATAGGAGCCACCTCTTGAATCTATAAGAACCACCTCTAGAATCCTACACTGCCTGGTAGGTCCTGGGTATATGTGTCCCTGATGAAGACGTTAGGTCCTTAACGGGGGGTGTGTGTGACATCCCACATCGAAAAAATATAGTATATTTGTGTAGTTTATAAGTAGGTGTTGTGGGTATAAGGAATAACTTGAGTTAACTATTTTGGACCAATAACAAAGAAGGTCCAAGTAGTTGTTCCTTATGCCTACAATACTAGTCTCGCCTGCGAGTCCAAAATTCTGATCTCGGAGCGTGACAACTAAAGTACACAGTTTGTAAAAAAAACTCTATGATGCCATACAAAAACTTCCCAATTCAACTTTACATCACACATGTATCTCAGATAGAATTTTCATTGGGTCTGAGCCTCACAATCTCCTTTCCAATTCATAACTGATACCCTTTTTTTGAGAAATCAGGCTCGGAAAAAATTAACAGGACTGGCGAAATAATTTAGTGATCTTCAAATTCATTTACTCTTTTTCCTGTTGCAACTCTTGTTAGGACCCTTGAGAGAATAACAGGACATATTTTTTGGTTAACTGAGAGAATAACAGGACAAGATCCAATGGACAATGTTGATTTTGTCTCAAGTCAGGGGGAGACGAGATAAAAAAATTCAAACTATTTTTTTCTTCTTCTTTTAGCCAATACAAGTTCCAGTAAGAGGTTTGTTCACCTATTATTAGCTCTCAGGCTGAGCTGGTTCACCAATTGGGCCGAACTGGTTCATGAAGTGTCGGGTCCGAGCCTATATTGAACCGGCCCAGACCACAGATATGGGCCGTTATTTAACTGACCCACTATTGTAGAAAGTAGGCTGGGCCGGTTTGAATACTAATCTGAGTTGGGTCTGAAAGTTAACAAGTTTTTTTTTTTGGTTTTTTTCTTATTTTTTTAAGGGAGTTGTTATGCATTTTATATCATTTAAAATGTTACACACAAAAATAAATCTCAAAATCTTCTATATTTTAATCAAGATTTATACCACTAGAACAAATGGCCAGTGGTAGTTAACAAGTTAACTTGACCCAGTTGACATGTTGAGTATATGCTTCCTATCATAGCATGGGAAAAAATTTTCAAGTGCTCGAAAAAGGACAAGTTTCAAAAAGGGATTATCGATGAGAATGTAATTTGCAAAATGAGATAATCTTGGCTTAGAATTAAGTAAATTCAAGTGAAAAAACTACAGGATCACCCAAACATTCAAATCTTGAGAGGTTTCAAGAGATGCAAAAGTTAAACGTCAGATGACTCTCTCATATGAATTTCAAAATAGTATGTTAATTATCACAAGAGTACGTTAAAAACTAAGTATCGGTAAGGTCTAACATTAAGTAAATGTGTGATTGCAAGATCTTATTCTTGAAGTACGTACGTACCTTAATGAATGTACAAGCCTCGTTGATAAAAAGACAACACAATACACAAAATTACGACTATGCATGGAATTTGGGAAGGGTTGAAACCCATTTTGGTGTCTAATTGAATAAAATCAGTTCAATGCAAGACCTAAAATATTATGAAAAGTATAGCATGCACATGAATGAGTCGATCAAAACCAGATAGAGGGAAAAAGAGAAGACTATTCTAATATAACTCTTCTTATTGGAATATTCGGGAAAATTAAGGTCCCAAATATTACATACAAAAGAATGGTGGATGGAAATGACTTTGAAACATCTCAGGGCAAAGGGTGTGATTATTATTCAACATTTTTAAATTCTCGGCTCTATGGATTATAACTGTGTTATTTGTGAGGAACTCATTTGCCAAATCTTGAGGGAGGCTATTATGCTGGCGTTCTTGGCATTGTTGAACAAAAATAGCTTAGCATCTTCATGGATCGCCTTCGTTGGATATACACGTGTAGTGATGCACGACCTTCCACGTTGAGCAAAGCTCTCTACAATCGAATGATCAACCTACAAAATAATCCAATTTTTTTTTTTTTCCATTTAAGTATAGTATATATAAAAAAATAAAAAGAAATTTATTTTTATGTGGCAAAAATAAATGTCAAGAGAAATGAAAAAGGGGTACGTATTCAGTATTTACCAGTATCCTCATAGTTAGTTTTTCATCTTTTAGCACAGGTACAGTGCTGCCATAAATATCCTTCACGACATCATTCGCATTAGATGACCTAGAAGAAACAACATGCCTGTTAATTATTGAGTCACGTAGTATGCTATACATTCAATAAAGTACTAAACTAACCTAAAATGTGGTTAGATTTTGTCATATATAGTTTTAATACTTTAAGGTGCAGGGTTTTGATTTGAGACCAAACAAACACTTTTGGGATAAAATCTGATTTTCTCCAGTAACGATTATAAACACAGAATATATATAATTTTTTTTTTTTCTTTAGGGGGGTCTTTTAAAATATTTTGAGTTCAGCTGGCAGTGGCGAAGCCAGGTACCGGGTATTAGGGTATGCACTACAATATCAAAGTCAGTAACCGGGATTGCAGGACAATTATTTATGCATAAATTTTTATATAAACTATAAAAAAATGATGGTTTTATGTCTAAAATCATATTTTTATACTATAACTAAACCAATACTTAATTTAAACACTTTATAATACAAATATAAGGGTGTTCCACTGCAAAAATGTTGTTTTCATGAAAAGAGAAAAAAAAAAAAAGACTACATACCCAAAATTTTAGGGTGTTCCATTGCACACCCAATACCAAAGGTGGCTCCGCCCCTGTCAGCTGGTATTGTAACCCCGACTATATATTTTACATGCATGTACGTCTATTCCTGAATTTGGATGATGAAGAAGGGGAATTAGAAGCAATTACCTGGATTGATCAGCACAGAAATGTGTGTTGAAATTGCCATGAGTGGTTTTTGTAAGGTAGAAGTAGACTGGAGTTTTCTCGGTGAGGTCCTTATCTGAAACAAGTAATAAACCAAAGGGTCCCAATGCACCACGTTCAGCAGCTCCACCACTGCCGCTGCAACTGTATGCTACATCACTTCCTTCGATTCTCTCCAAGGTTTCTTTATCTATTTCAAATTCTGCTTCTATATCCAACTGCATGCGAAATTCAATTATATATGAAAACTTTATAAGCCGATAATTAATAATTATCATCAACCTTAAACAACACGTCACTAATTAAGCCAACAAAAAACACGAACCTGAGTGGCTAAACCAACATCAAGTGGCACAACTGACCCTGATTTCACCTCAACCTTGTCAAATTCCGTGCACCCAAGCCTCAATTTCTCTACCTCCTCCACTGGCCACTGTATCAAGTTGGTACCTGTTTTTTTATCCAACCCTACTGTCCTTGGAATATTCTGGCCACATCAAACATTTTCATGAACAAATCATCAATTAATGTTTAATAAATCAATAATAAATATAATAAACACGTCTCTTATAGCTTAATCTTTTAGATGGAGTGGTAGTTTAATAAATCAGATGTGTATATATAGTCAATTAATTAGCTAGATTAAACTATCACAAGTGAAACTAATGTGCATTAACATACCATAACAGATGCCCAGCCCTTCGAGATGTCAGCAGCTTCACTATCAATCTCTTTGATCCAACCCCATAAGATTCTTCTCTTCTTTTCTTGATCATAGAATGTTTTGGATGCATAGAATATTCCATAGTCATATCTTAGTCCAATGCCAACATCTATGGCA
Source organism: Ehretia macrophylla (assembly GCA_037974665.1). Lineage (NCBI taxonomy): Eukaryota > Viridiplantae > Streptophyta > Magnoliopsida > Boraginales > Ehretiaceae > Ehretia > Ehretia macrophylla. The sequence continues at coordinate 6,540,902 of CM075764.1, read as the reverse complement.
GGAATATCAGGGGTCCATGTACCTTTAGCTTCATCGTATGTACCAAGAGCATAGTAATCATTTCTATCATCATCAAGGCTAGCCTTTACAACATGTTTGACACCAGGGCCATTATTTGATGTGTCCAGCCCATTTTCTTCAGCTTTTGAGACCGGGTAAAAGTCCACACACTCCCACATACCCGTACCCGGAACAGCATGGAGCACTCCATTTAGAAGCTCATAGTTTTTAAAGTCTTTAGTGTCATAGACCAATGATATGCCTGTTTTGTTGAGCTTAGAACCAATGGTGATGCGCCACTTGCCCTCTGACGTCAGCCAGGCCGTGGTTGGGTCACGGAAATCCTTAATATCAATGCCGGGTGGAGGGACTAGGACCGGGTTGCGCGGATACTTGACCCAATTAATGAGGAAGCGATCTGATGGATCAGCAGGATATGCTAGATTTTGCACCTGGACTGATTGGTTGGTTGATCCGGTGTAGAGCATGATTAATTGACCATCAGGGAGAACGGTCGCGGACCCGGTCCAGACACCGTTGGCGTCGTACCATTGGTCGGCTACCATGGCAAGGGGGAGGTGGCGCCAGTGGAGTAGGTCCTTGGATACTGCATGGCCCCATACGATGTTGCCCCATACTGCACCCTCAGGATTGTATTGGTAGAACAAGTGATACCAACCCTTGTAAAGCACTGGACCTGCAACATTTCGTAAATTGATGTCAAATAATTTTAATTTTGTGTAAATACCAAAATAATTATGGTTTGATGGTGTAAAGAAATTAATTTTCATGTCATTAAGTTTATGCCAAGCCAATTGTTGTCGAGATTAATTAGGTGACTATGGATTAATCCTCTTTGAGTAGGATAATTATGCATGCATACTTCATTTGCTGTTCAATAAAATTCCATTGTTACTGAACGCGAAAAAATAAAAAATAAATCCTTTGTTGCCGACCACGAAATTATATTAATTTTGGAGATAATCAGAAATGTATAGGAGTTTATATTATGTTCTTAGTAAATAATTAAACAGCTTCAACCGTAACCTAGCCATCTATGTTTCTATGGGGAAGAAAAACAAGAACTCCATTTACACAGAGAGAATTTTTTTGATTAGTTCCAACTAAATAAATAATTTTCATTAAAGAGGATCATAGGTACATTATAAATTAGTCAGCTACAGCTCATTCTAGATTTGCTTGTATGGGCCATTTAGAGTAAGATATATTAATAAATTATTTATGACGTACACCTGTAGATTATGAACATAGTGTGTCTAACTAGGTCCAACTATTCGCATGTGGGTGACATTCGTGGCCTTTTTTAAGGTTTTCTGAATGGTCGATAGTAGGCCACACAAAAAACATAAACAAAGCAGCATGCAATTTAATATTGGGCAAATCTCACAAAATAGTCCTTATTATTTATAAATATTTGACAAATAGTCCTCATTATTTTAAAAGTTACACAGTTAATCCTTATTGTTTGTAAAGTTTCACCAGTAGTCCTCATAGTTTCACAAGTCATTCTCTTAGTCCATATTGTTTGCAAAAGTCTCTCTATTAGTCCTCATTGTTTGCAAAAGTCTCTCTATTAGTCCTCAATGTTTGCAAATGCATTTGCAAACATTGGGGACTAATGAATAGACTTTTACAAACAATAAGGACTAACTGAGTGACTTTTGAAATAATTTGGACTATTGGTGGCACTTTTACAAACAATGAGAACTAACCGAGTGATTTCTAAAACAATAGGGACTATTTATCCAAAATTTATAAACAATAGGGACTATTTGTCCAATTTGCCCTTTGATATTCCAAAACATATAAAACAGTGGAAGGTTAAGAAATGAGAGAGAGAAATAAAGAAATAAAGGTACCGTTAGGATCTGAAGCAGATTTCGCCGTCGAAACAATGCCATCCAGAAATTGGAAGGAAAAAGATTAGTGTTTACTAAGAATAAATATGAAAAAAATGGAATTAAAATCAGAATCAATTAATTTGAAGAGTATGATTCATTCATAAAATTTGGTAATATTTCAAAGAAGAAAGAAAACATAATATATGAAGAAGAACTCACCATTAATCCAATTATTTTTTGGCTGAAAATGAAAAGCAGTCCTTTGCCACCCTAGCATTATGTTGGTCCATGTATTTGAAGACACTCCCAACAATGGGGCATTTGATTTGGCGGATACCCCCTCGGCTACGCCGCGTACCACCGGATTCGCAGCCTTGACACCGTCCGGGTCGACCGGCCTTGTTGTCTCCGATGATGCAGCAAGTGGTTCATCATTGGGCATTGAAGTTGAAACATCTCCTTTGAAACATATGATCAATGCCACAACTAATAGCCCAGTAACTAATAGAAGGATGGATTTGGTGGCGTTTTGGACATTGGATTGTGGCCGCCTATCGAGTAGTGTAGCCTTCTCTCCCAGCATTGGAGTATGAGGATGAGAGTTTTGAAAAGCCATTTTTGCATAGACAAGTACTATTGAGCTAAGGTTGATGAAACACACCCTATATATAGGAAATTAAGAAATGAGAGCGAGGTGTAAAGATGGAGAGTGATCAAGAGCTAAATTTCACTATGAATTGACAGATGTCTCTGTACATTAGATTTGGATGAACTAGTAGCATATTACACATCTGTATCAGTTTATCAGGCGCACATTGTTAATAGGTTGGCTGGTTTCTTACATGGATGGATGAGAGAGAAAAGTAGTCTAGCGAAGTCTTGCGAGGTTTATGCATGGAATGATGCAAGATTTACCAATCGGGGGGCTGTTTCTACACGTTACTCCTTCACTCTTTCTTATAAAAATATATGTAAATAAATGAATTATGCTTGAATTACTACTTGACCTTTGAAATTTTATTTTTGGAAACTATGAGATCGAAAGTGCAATAGATATTTTTTCTTTAGGCATTTGAAAGTTGGAAGAATCACCAGGGATGTATGCAGGGGTAGATCCAGGTTTTTTGTTGAGTGGAGGTTAAAAACACACAATAAAACACTCATACATATATAGTTTTTTTTGGTAGGGGCCAGATTAATTTTTTAGCCTAAAAATACCTTTAAAAATTATATATTTTTAATAATAGAACTTCATCTTACTTGTTAATAGCTCCACTCTTGGTCAATATGTATATAAAGGCCCAGGATGGATGATTAATTAGTGCTCAAAATAATTCTCTTAAGAAGATGAAAAGTGTCTTTTCCTTGAACATTTTTTTTTTCTTTTTTGGGGGAATTTAGAAGTTAGATGAAAATAACTACCACAAAACTAGATAGGTGTAATTATCCGAAACAAGTAACTTAATGTAGAAGAAAGATATAAAAAAACATACCACTACTGTTATATATACACGAAATAAATTAAATCAAAAAGTCACTAAAAAGTCACAAGTAATAGTTTGAGACTTCTTCTCTTCTTTTCTCTTTGAGATTTTATTATTGATCATGAGATTGATGATCTGATTATCACATCAATAAGAAAATTACTCTATGACTATCTTGACATGTTGATTTGTCATTAACATTTTACGTGATTTGGATACCAATAGCTACCATTTGAAATGCATATTCATTTATTTACCATTTAAAAAAATATATTAAAATATCTTTAGAATATTCAAAATCATCGTGTACATTTTAGTCATTATACGCAGTTTACAAGTTTCAGTACCAACCTAGCTAGATATATATCATTTAATTTTAATATATTTAGAATCTAATTTTGGATATATATTTCTATATAAGAACGCTAAACAAAGACGAGGTTTAAGGGGGGTAAAAAGGACTTAAAAACAAAGCAAGGAGAAAGGAGTCAAAAGCATTATACAATTGTTCTGTAAATTTTTCCATTATTTGATGATCCAACATTATACAATTAGACAATTAGACAATTTACTATGCAGAGATGTAGCATCCACCAAAGGATGCGCAGAAATCAGGAAAAAGCATGTGCAATTTCACATGCAATAGATGGAAACAGGTGTTGCTTTCCCCAGTTTTAGTGCCTAATACAAAGCAAGGTCTTATCTGCTGGTCCCTTTTTTTTTTGTCATATACCATTACCAACACCTAGACAAAAAGACGATGATCACAAATAAAGAAAATTAGACACCAATAATATATATGATCATAATTGGTGCTTCCACATGAATGGAGACTGCAATATGACCCAAGTACCATATGCTCATGTTCATGATAACCTTCCACATGCATTTACTGTAAGTGATTAAATGGGTCGCCGACCAGGTTCCTGGGAACAATTGTGGGGGATTCTATATTTAAATCAACTTCTCTATTGAATTACTATATATTTTATACACAAGATTAAGATATTTCATGTGTTTAAAAATATTTAATATTTTATTTTTTATATATTTTTAAAAGGGATGCTGATCTTGTTTTGATCCTAGGAAATGTTTGAACCCAGACCCAAAATCATATATTTGGGTAAAATTCGGTTTTCTTTTTTGCCCATTTTACCTCTGGTTTGTCAATGAAACCCTAATTTAGCAGTTAAATTAACAATTATAAATCGCTAGCTCTAATTATTGCCCAGTTATACATAGCCATGCGCTTGGAAGTTGGAACCACAAAGTTAAGACTAGGCTTGACTTCGTGGACTCTGCTTTAATTCTGCATCATATAAATAACAAGGGAAAAAGTAGCCACTATTAACTCCAACGGTTTTGTGTTATTTAGAGGGTTAATGCATGATTTAAGATGAGTACAATGAAAATATTCAAGCAAGATTCCGCGTGCGTAAACTAACAGAAAAAATAAATCTTAATGTATTTACATGGCTTCGTCAGATTCATATACACCCACACCGCATAGTATCATAATGTTTAGATTGATCAAATTGAGGATTGTTTGTGCTCAGCTAATCTGTTTAGGAAAAGCGTTTGTGCAAATTGAGGAGTGAATTGCTTGTCGTCTCCTTGTATTTTGCTGTAAATACTCATTTATCCTCTATTTTTTTAAAATAGGCTCATTACCTCTTTGTAATTTTTAGAGTGTAACTGACCGCCCCCCTTTGTTAAAAAAATCATCTAATTTAATAGTAATTACAATACACACGCTTAAAATGTAATTTTTTTATGCTTTTGGTTTAAATAAATTCATTATTGGACAAAAATACACTTTTAATAAATTGCTTGTCGCCCCTTATATTTTGCTAATAATAATTGCAACACACGCGCTTAAAATATAATTTTTTTATACTTTTGGTTTAAATAAATTCGTTGCTGGACAAAAATACCCTTTTAATAAATTGCTTGTCGTCCCTTGTATTTTGCTCTAAATACTCATTCACCTCCTGTAATTTTAAAATAGGCTCATTACCTCCTTATATTTTTTCGATTTTAACTTTATATAAGGATATAATGATCAATTAATTAATTTGGTAACGTTTGTTAACGAAATAAGAGATTTTAAGTGCGTCAGCTATAATCGAAAAAATATAGGGAGGTAATGAGCCTATTTTAAAATTACAGAGAGTGAATGAGTATTTCGAACAAAATATAGGAGGGTAGCAAGCAATTTACTCGCAAATTGAGCTATACTTTCCCCGAACAATACTGAAAATCATCTTCGAGTTGTTCGTGATCAAGCTTGTATTCAAAAAATAAACCAACTCAGAGAGAGAGAGAATATATATAAAGACACAGCGTGAGAGACACAATTTTGCAAAATAACAGATACATGGAGCTGTTATAGGTTTCGTTATTCTAATTAACTCACAGCAAGTAGCAAGATCTCATAGCAAAGTCTTAAACAGATTTACACGTTTGGGGGCGGCCATATCTTCCCAAAGAATTCCTCAAGTCGCTTGGTTTGATTAACATAGCCTTCCATTCCATTAGCAAGAAGCTCAACAGCAGCAGGTCCCATGGCCGAGGAAAAGCTATACTGATCCCACTTTACGAGCTGAAAACAAATAGAAAAAAGAATGAGAATTTTGCTCATTTTGATAGTCACTCCTATTTATTTTCAAATTCCATATAGAAAATTAAACCACCATATATCCTAATTCGTTTGTCATGAGTTGTTCTCAATTTTGTCTGAACTAATCTCTTAGAATTTTGTATGATAGCTGACCTCTTCATTGCTGAAATTGTAGACAGCAGCAGATTGTGGCGATAACCTTCTCATCAGAGAAAACTTCTCATCTGGAGGTGTCACGGATTCCTTAAGAGACTCTAATATCTTTAAAGGGGTGATGATATAATCAACCCTGAAAAGGATAAAAACAAAGATTCAGTATCAGCATATGACTGCATCAGGGTTTGCCTAGAAACAAAATACATGGAATCATGTTTACCCAAGAAGATTGAATATATCCTGCTTGTTTCGAATTGCTGCAGCCATCAGCTTTGATTTATACCCATGCTTATGAATGTAATTATAAGCTTTTGTTACCTGCAATATCATGGGACATAAGGTCACAATACAATTGTCAGTCACTGTTTTAACCTCATCAACATCACACATACCAAATACAGTTTAGATCTTCAGGTTCAGGAAACTTTGACTACATCTATTTTACTAATAAACTTCACATAGCAGCACCTAAGAAGTTAAAATTAAGCAAACGTTTTCAGATTGGAATATAAGGTAGCAGTAGCAGGGCAAAAGTATTAGCGAGGGCAGCACAAAATAGGAAGAAAATAATGTAGCTCTCTTTATTCTTGAGGTCTATAAATAAAGAAATAGCTGCATAATTAAACAGCTTATGATATTTCCCAGGCTTGACTATCGTGCACATTCAGAAAGTAGCTACAGACATCTCCGTACAAATATATTCATGTTTATAAGTAACAGCATCTTTGTAAGTAAGACTGGTGCACGAAAAGTGAAACTTTGAATAATGAATAATAAGAACAAGCCTTCCCACGTCATTTATGTAATAATATATTTAAGAGATAACAACAGGTGGTAACACTGACCAAGGCCAACCCAGGGTCTTCTCCTCTTCTCAAAGCAGTTTCTATTTCTGGGTCACCAGTGTGGTTGCGTGCCCAATCCTGACAAACGTGACATCTTATTACTGCTGAACAAGTAAAAATTTCAAGGAGGACGTCATATAGAGGGGTGGCATTACCCTAAGACGGCCAACAAAAATCTGAATGACAGAAGCACCTGCTTGAGCTGCAGCTGCAGCTTGACAAAAGCTGCAGATGTTTGATGTCAGTCAACCGTTTTATATGCTTGAGCATTAAGTCAAAACCATAAGAAAGTTCCAGTTGAGTATTCACAAAATGGACATGAAACGTTGTGACGCAGAAGTGACAAACTACACAAGCAAAAAATTTGAATACGAGTAAGCCAACAATGAGCAGAGGTCGTGCATCCACATTGTGGCTTTTATTCTTCAAGACGATGCCACTTTTAGACATGCACTAAATTACCAAAGCAAATGGAAAGCAAGTTTGACAAAGATAGAAAGAAACCCAAGCAAATGAGTGAGGTAGAGTATTGCCAAAAGAAATGCTGAATTTATGGCAATTTTTGGAAAAAAAATTCCCTCAAACTTCTGTTTCATAAAGCTGGACATCAAGCCTCAATTTTATCTTCAATACTTTACCAAGGGAGCCTGAGTGGGAAGCATAAAATCAGGACAAAGGTACATTGGTAGTGAAATCATTTGCAACATAAACCCCACATAATATAAAGAATTTTTCAAATTGAAACTGCATTTTCTAAAATCCTTGAGGCCAACCTGGCTACATAATTATATTGTTATACTCGACAGATAACAAGGACATTGAGTATTGCAGTGGAGGCAGCAATTGTATACCTGTAAACAAAAGTCATGTGAGTCTGTATTCCTTCAGCTTCTAGCAATCTAGATGCCTCAATTCCCTACATGAAGTTCAAGAGATTAAAGCACGAATGCATAGGTAAAGCACCAAAATGATTTGCGTAGTCCCCCATACTTACTTGCCAAGTTGAAGGTATTTTGAACAACAGACGTTCAGCAGGGACGTCAATTCCATTATACAATTTCAAAAGGTCATGTACCTGAACAAAAATCAAAACACATAATGCATGAACGTATTGAGTTATCATTTAACAGTTGATCCAAATTAAGTGAATCTTCTGAAGCAATTATATGGTTTTTACATTTATTAAGAGATACTCAGTCACCAGTACAACCCAAATGATTTACAGCTCAACAGGAACAAACAGTAATTTAGCAAACATAAGATGACGAACAAAACATGGGAGTTTCAAGAGAAATAATCACCTTCCTTATTATGCCATGGGTGTCATAAGCCAGACGAGCATCTACTTCTGTAGAAACCCGGCCAGGAACTAGCTTTGCTAGCTCACCACCAACATTCACTAAAGCCTGTCAAAAGATCTGTTGTCAATCCAACAATGAATTAAAAGATCCTCATGCATTCCCCCGTATTAATAATAAGCCAAACCTTGTTAAGGAAGCATGACATCCGAGCATCCAAGTCCTCTAAAGCATAACACTCTGAATCCGCAAGAGCAGTATCCACAGAACTCTATGCCCAAAGTACATCCATATTAAGAAAGCAGTCACCTTATAATCCACATAAGACTAACTCATGCTCCACATTTTAATTTTAATACTGTCTTTATGCAAATTCTTTATTTTTAGCAAATTTAACCATGTCACATTTCAAAGCATGGCTAACTCAAGCTCAAACATTTTATATGTCTCGATTAAAATTAAACATGCATACTCGTGTGTACCAAAAGCACGCTAAACCAAGATATACTTGTAGAATTTGTTCCGATGATCCAATAACCTACCTTAAACTTGGAATCAGGTAAGCTGCTGATACCTAAAAGCAGAGAGGAGCTAACAGTACCAGCAGTCGGAGGAAACCTATAAATATTGACAAATTTAGAAACTTTTAGTGTATATGAGATATATCTTTTATCTTTGATATATATTAGACAAAAACATACTAAAACTTGAACCTATTTTTTTAGCAGGCCCAAAACAAAAATATTAAATCACACAAAAAAAATAAAACATAAAATCAAATAAAACACTAAGATTTGTAATATTACAAATTTAAATTAAAAATGAATAAATAAATAAAATTATAACCTCTCGAAATCATCGAAGATGACTGTATCAGGAACGATCTCACTGTAACTTGTCACAGCATCTAACTCAGTACTCGGAACTATCACCATTAATTACCGCAAGAAACAAATTATTAATTCAAAAAACACAAATAGAAAATAAAATTTCGAATCATACACAAATATATAATGGTGATATATATATATAAAATACCGATGTCAAGGGAAGAAGAGAAGTCAGTGGCAGCTCGGATGAGAGAAAGAGCCCGTTGCGGCTTCAAGATGAGAGCCGGCTTAACCGATTTTACTGCAAATCTATGTTTTTTCTCCTATACCATCAGCGAAAATCATCAAATCTATAGATACATATACATATACATTTTACATATACATACATATACACATGCACACAAATATATAAGTGTGTGTACCTGAAGAGGTGAAGAGGAGAGAGCAGGAGAGAGCGGAGATTGCAAAGTAGCTGCTGACATTTTCAATTGAGTGTGTGTGAGAGATTGTGAGTTCAGCTGGAGAGCGGATCGAGTGTGTGTATTTATTTATAGAAGGCGAAGGAACAAGTATTCAAGCAGAAGATACAAGTGAAACATCCCCCATATCTACTTATTATCTCTGATCGGATAAAGCTAAAAATGGATTTACTTTTTTTTCTCGAAAGAAATAAAATGATTCGCGTTTTAGATGCTACGATTGCTAGCTGCCACGTCATAAATAGCAGAGATTCATATACAGTTTAAAGACTCGATAAATTAATAATTTTTTTTAATTAATACAAATATCTGATCTCGATTTGGACCAGTGTAAAAAATAAATAAATTTGATAAAATTATAAGATAATACATTAAAAAAAATTTCTATATATTTTATTAATTTAAATATTTCATAAATTAATAATTAACTAAAAAGTACATAATAAATTGACTATAAGATTTTCTTAAAATATGAATCAAAAATAGTTTGTGTTTTGTTAAACTTCAAATCTAATTAAATCTCATATTTAATTATTTAAAGAAAAATATTTAGATAATTCTACAAGGATTAGAATACAAGGTTAGAGAAATTAGTTTTCATCCTAATCCTACAAGAACTTAGATACAAGATTAGAGAAACTTTGCTCTAATCATACTAAATTAAATTTTATCTTTTATTCTCATTACTTATCTTTTCAAATTGAATCGAAAAAATACAAGTCATTTTTTAAAAAAAGACATCATAATCATAATATGTTTATTATAAAGTTAAAAAAATTAAAAATATCTCTATAAATTAATATCTCGCTAAATTAATTAAATTTAGTAGTCTCAATACTATTAATTTAAAGAGGTTTTACTGTACTTAAATACAGTAAAAAGAAGGGTTAATATCATATTAAATTCCTTATCTTTTTTGTTATTATTTAGTTAGTAATTTATTTTTCAAACAATCATATGTCAGTCCTCCATCTTTTAAACTTGTGCTACCATCAGTTCTTCTGTCAAAAATCTAACGATTTAGTCATATACACGACACGTGATGATTTTTAGCAAGGACAATAACGTCTTTTGAGGACAAAATTATCTTTTACAAGCAATTGACTACACAATACTAAAATTTCCAAATATATTATCAAACCCAATAAGCCTAGCATGTTAATGGTGAAAATTTCTTCTCGTTGCAACTCTACACGCCGGCAAAATCATCTTCTCGCTGCAAAATCGTGATGGTAACAAGTAAGTGGCTGCAACTTTACTCTGCTTTATGTATATATAATAGCACCAGTCGAATTTCCCATTCACCATAATATAGTATTAACTTTATACTAATCAATATGGTTAATTGCCAATATGTACCATACAACTTATCTTAAAAATGTTGTGGCTACTCTCCGGCACATGATACAATAAACCTTCATGTTGATATATATATATCTCTAGTTTATAGTTAGAATAAAATTATAATTTAAAAAAAAGACTGAAAATAGATCATAATATGACTCATAAAATAACCTGTAAGTCGCCTTATACGGAATGCAAAATTGCTATGATACTAGATTGCGGTTAAAGAAGAAATAATAGATAATTGGTGGAGTGATCTCAGTTCTCTTCTCTCGAAGATGGAAACACAGAGAAGTAAAAGAAAAAGGAAAAACACATAGCTTATGTAAGAACAATTATATTAAACCTTTTAAACGTATTCATAGCAAACCTGCATCCCGAGCAATTAGCTTAGTATGATCTATGTCTATAAACTGGGATCTGAAGTTAAGGAAAATCCATATGCCCTTTTCGAGATGCGCAATTCATTCTTCATAGGCATAGTGCATATAAAACATATATACATATGTAAGGAAGGACGATGCATCAGATCATCAGCACTGCAGGCACCCAATATGACTTTGGTCTATTTTCATAGGCATAGTGCACATCTGAACAAATCAGGTTAATTAATATCAAAATAACTTAGTGTGGTAAAAATTATGCTTGTGCAGAACACTATTCATGCGGCATCTCATCGGTGACGACGGGAATGGTGAGTCGTCGACGGGAATGCAAGAGCAAGCGACGACCGAATGTGGAGAAGGAGTTGGGGATTTGGGAGATTTGGATTTTAGGGATTTAGGAATTTGGGGGATTTGGATTTCAAATCGTTATTAGCTACTATAAAAAGAAAATATGCTAATTACGGTAAAAAGACGTTAATGCCCTTGTTAAAAATCGTCGTGTGCCGTGCATGTGATTAAACCGTTAGATTTTTGACGAAAGAACTGACGAAGACACAAATTTAAAAAATAAAAAATTGACATATGGTAGTTTAAAAGATGAAGAACTAACTAGATAAGCGAAAATAATAAAGGACCTAATAGATCATAAACCCTAAAAAGAATTAAAAGACAGTATATACTCCTTTTTTTGCCAATAAGGTAAAATATTGAGCAAAAAAAAAAAAAGTAAGGGAAGATAAAATAAACTAAAGCTGCAAAATTATGTACAAAATTTTTAGTCATTTATTAACTTTTATTCTTTTAAATCGCTCATTCAACGTATTTTTTTTATTTCTTCGACCCATTTCATAGTGTTGGTGATAAATAAAATATTGTATATTGTATAGAAAAAAATATAAAAAAATATCAAACGTTGTATTGAAAGGAGTAAAATGCATAATACCTTGTCGAATTATATACAAAAACTTGTATTTTAAAAAGTCACATAAAATTTATTGTGATGTTTCGAATGTTGTGTGAAATGGACAGTGCATAAAGTAACGTATAAGCACAATAAATGTGATAATCAAGGTAAAATTTGAGTTTGATGGAGTTTATGTATTTTCTCTCTCTAAAAGTTTTATTTCTCTGTCTAGACAAAGATAAAAGATATTTTAAGAAATTGTGAAAATTATGAAATTGGAGTTCTTACTTACTTTCATATAAGGTTATTTTTGTTTTTTGCTAACTCAAGTTAACGAAATTAAAAAAAATAAAATAAAATAAGAGGAGTGTATAACATTCATTCGGACATCATATAGGGATTTTACATGACTTCTTTAAATAATTTTGATAAATACAAGAGAGTGTTAGCTCTCCTTGCAATCTCCGCCAGATTTTCATTTTATGCGATTGGACATTTATTAGGTGCTAAGTAAGTGAGACGGCTAACGCTTAAAACAAAAAGTGAGACCACGAATTGAATTTATCACAACTGGTTCTACAAAATTTAGTATGAATCAAACCTTTGTGATTAATCGAAAAAAAAAAAAAAAAACCATTGTGATCAGGTCAAAACATGAAAATTTCCAAGAGCAAAAGTAATCGATATATACTAAATCTTTTTAGAGATTGATAATATGACAGTAACAGTGTGTTTGGATTGGGGGAAATGGGAGGAAGGAGAGGGGTTGAGTCTTTACTCTGTTTGGTTTGGGAGGAAATGGGAGAAAGGAGTATAGAGGGGATGAAGCTCACCTCTCTATACTCCCAAAATATAGTCCTTCCAAGTTGGGAGGAAATGGAAGGAGAGGAAAATATTATTTGTTATAATGACATTGTTGCTTCTTTTTTTTTCTCATCAAATTATAAAAATTTAATATAAAATAAAAAAAATATAAAAATTATTATACACATAAAATTTATCCCTCTTTTAATTTTATTTCTAATACAAACAAAACATACTCATAATTCTTTATAATTTATAAAAATTTTCAATCCAAACATGATTTGATCATTTCCACTCATTTCCTTTATGATACTTCCTCTCCTTTACTAAACCTCCACCCCTCAATCCAAACACACCCTAAAAGATTTACACTCCGTCCTTGCATTTGGTCAATCTTGCAATAGCTTAGTAGCCCGTTACAGCAACATAGATACAATTTTCACATTTTCTTCCTCAAAATGAATCCATCACTTTCGTAAACCAAAAAGGATTAATGTCAGATCCTGGAGTTTTATATACCGAACTTCTTTTATATATACTTTTTCATGAAATCTTATCATTTAAGAGAAGACGGTGATAAATTACATTCAACCTATAGAACTTGCACAACAAAATCCACTTTTGTTGATAAAATTAACCGGAAGGACAATTTATTGGGATGGTGGGGTCAACATTACTGGACCCCCATGGAAAACTCAATCAAAACTTTACTACATGCCCAGAGCAATTGTTTGACAAAAACAAATAATATGATGAACAAAAAACGATAATTTGCTCATACCAAAGGCTACAAAAACCTAATGTGAGGTATCTGTACTCTGCGCAGATCACTCACTATGCTCCTCTTTATTTACTTGTATCACCAACCGGTTCCTTCACTCTATTGGTTGGATCACTCTAAACTTTAAACTCTCTTATTGATTATAAAGCTTCCTGATCTTTCATTCTTACAAGGGACTTCAGGAATTGATTTACCTGCGCATAAATAGTAACAATCTTTTTATGTATATGAATCCAAAGGGACAAGTGAAATTGCAACAATCAGAGAAAAATTTTATGAAGGCAACGCGAGTATGATTCACACCTCTGAAGGATCCCTGAGAGAAAAGACAGCATTGCTTTCTTTAGGATTTGTCGTTACCATAATCCCGAAACCTCTATTTTGATCACGCAAGACCTGAAGAAGATGCATAAAAGTTGGGACTTAGTAAACTGAATTTTTACGAGAGTATAAAACTTAATGAGATCCACCAGTGAATAGAAGTATGGATGTCCATAATCCATATATGAACCTTAAATGCATCTTCATCAGTTCGGTCATCTCCAATATAGATCGGAAGCACTTCTTGACAATTACCAAACGCTACACAATATAGTATGTGTATTTGGTTTATTGATCAGATGACAACTTGTAATTCTAAACTTTAAATGATGAAACTTAAAATCAAAAGAAATTATGGTTTGAATTAAGTAGAATAAATAACTCACCTACTGAGTCAAACACAAATTCAATTGATTTTCCTTTATTCCAGTCAATTTTAAGACGAACCTCGAAAACCTAAGCAGAAGGGGAACAATAAGAAAGAAACCATTAGAAATGGAAGTAGCAGATTATTTGAAGCAAGTCTAGATACAATAATTGCATCAAGGTATATCATTACTATACCAAAAGGCAGCTGAATAAGTAGGTACCTTTCGTCCATGAGTTAGTCGTAAATGAGGGTAATCTTTCAAGATATCATGAACACACTGGGCAATCACAGGCCAACTCTGTCGTTCAAATTCAAACAAAAGCTCAAGTGATGAACCAAAAAGAAAGCAATTTATGATGAATGCTAGATGTTATACACATTGCTGCATAATGAGGAAATACTGACCTTCTCATCTACGTTACGGTAATGTACAGAGGCGCAAAATTTATGGTTCTCAACTTTTGCGCCCTTTATATCCTTAGTATTCTCAACAAGGGTTCTAAAAACCTGAAAGATTGCCAAATAACCAAGGGTAACATT
The DNA here is from genome assembly GCA_037974665.1 of Ehretia macrophylla. NCBI lineage: Eukaryota > Viridiplantae > Streptophyta > Magnoliopsida > Boraginales > Ehretiaceae > Ehretia > Ehretia macrophylla. The sequence goes on along the minus strand of CM075764.1, from coordinate 6,525,875 downwards.
TTTTATATGTCAAAGTGAGTTGTACTTCATCATAGGTTATAAATTGAGTGAAATAATACCACAACACACCTTGTTGATCATAGGTAAAAATCTGCGGGCAGGCTGGAAAAGATTTATGTCCTTACCCTACACATACAAAATGGAATTAGTAATAAGAAATAATTCAACAAGATTGAAAAGAACTTTAAGATCATACCTGCTGGTCAGTAGATATAATACAATCTGAATGGTTAATTGACATCGTGTCTCTGACTGGGAACATGATGTCCATACCATGACTACCGGCGTAATAGAGTTCAGTTAGTCCTACTAACTCAAAAACCTGAAACAGGGATAAGGAGGGAGAACCCAAAAAAACAACGAAACAAAATAACTCCGATCAACAGCGAGAGAAAAATTTTATATTCATATTGAGAATTGACAAAAAGCAAACGTTACCAATCAATCTCTTAAGGCTGGAATATTGTTATCAGGAAATTAGTCTACCTACCTTATCACGGCTCCTCCCACTGATGATGGCTGTTGGGAAGTATTTTGCAACGTTCTTAACAGCGGAGCGCATCTGAGAAATTTCTTTCATTGTTAGCACAAACTAGAGAAAGTGGGATGCAAATTATTTCACACTCCAGGAATGGCATGGTTACTTACATCCGCAGACATAAAAGCACGATCAGGGTCATCTACAATGGGGGATAGAGTTCCATCATAATCTAAAAACATCACTATCTTCCTATCTTTCACACGATTAACGATTTGTTCAAATGAGCTAAGGGCAGATGGATATTTAATCTGCAGACAGAGAGGGAGAAAGAGAGAGAGAGAGAGAGGAAAAAAAAGAAAAAAAAGAAGAAAGTTGAGAAGATGACAGAATATCATAATGACTAAGCAATTTCGATAGTTCTAAACGGAAAAAGTAATTTAACAATCTGCCTCTATCCCTATCCCATAGGTAGTACAGTCTTGATAGGAATAATAACAGTATTCTTAGGAGCTACTTTAGCTCTTGCTCAAAAGAGAAGAAAAGAAATACCATCCAAGAATGATAAGCAATATCATCATCGGAAGCAAATTCAACAATGAAATCCTTGAGTATCTTCTTGCGAGGAGGAGAAGATGCTTTCATTGCGTCAAGCCAACCGTTGGAGCGCACATCGTCAAGCTTTCCTGGCTTCTTTTTTGGAATTGTAAGCACACTAGTAGAAAAAGAGGACCCTGATTGCGAACAGGTCAAAAGACTAGAATGGATCCCCAGCCTAGATTTGTTTATAGGTGCAGGATCAGTGAGAACAGGGGAAGCGTTTGTCGACTTCAAATCCATTAATACTTGCACAAAGTTGTAACTACAAATAGATCCTTTATCCTTGACCACTGATAATCAGCTGAGAGATTGATGAAACTATCAAGAAAAACCTTTAACCAACCCTTTTGTCAATGAAAAACCACCTCTTTAATGTCTTCTTGTCGCTGCTGCTTGGTGCGCAGTCCATCAAGCACAAGCTTCCTGAAATCTGATGAGGGAGAGCCATATCAATAGCCTTCATGATGATAAAATTAGTAAGGATATTATCCCAATCAAAGAAGAACTCAAAATATATAATACCTCATCTCCAAAACCACACTGCATTTAGTATACTAGAAAGGTTTACATCATTCTCCACAACCTTCTAATGCAGTGTAGCCTCAACCACGGCAGTATGGTTCTCGTTCAAACCTGAAATGAAAAGGGAGAGTATAATCTAGTTTTTGCATTTTACTACTGAAGACAACTGCAACAAATAAGTTTGTAGTGATATATCATGCATCATTAATAGCAAAAATATCTTTATGCAAGTGCAGTATAAACAGAGATATCACTTCACATAGTTAGATTCTATCAAAACAGAGACTTTTCACCATTTAATTGATGAAAACAAAAATAGGGTGAACAGAAAAGGATTTCCATCTTATAAATTAGACAATTGGCAAATAGCAAGAACAATAAAGATAACAAGAGGAAAAAATGCTCCATATGCATGGATGACTTTGAGTAATTCTATGCCACAAGTAGTTATCTGAAAATTTAAAGCAAGATTGAATAAGAAAAAATTATTGATCATTTTAATCGAGCTAAACTATGATATAGGATCTAAAATAAATTAAATTTCCAACTGATCAATGATCAAACAGCTTTCAAACCACATATAGCCATATATATCACACGTCTTGGCTACAACATAACATACATTAACTAGAAATCCTCAACCATTTGTTCCTAAATGCAACATCCTGAACCTAAAATTTGACACCTAGACACAACAATTTTTACACAAAGATGGATCTTTTAACCGAAATAAAGCTCCAACATTAAAAAAAATAAAAAAATGGCAACGCTTACAGAAATCGAAAAACCTCCAAAGAACAGCATTATAATGCATAAATTACTTTATATGTCCCAAAAGTAGGTAAGATTCGGCATGAAAACTATATGCCAACATCTCTAATTGGCCTAAAAGCCCTCCAAAAAATTGACAGGACAAAAGAAAAAAAAAAAAAAATCTAAAGAAGATGTATATATTGCTATCTGAAGGGCGTTAATAACAACATAAAGCATCTGCTGACTTTATAATATCGGATTAATTCCTTCTTCTATTGTTAACCACGAACACTGATTGAGACACATAATCAATATCTCAACATCTTACCGCACCCGACAAAATATTCTATCTACAATTAAGGGACAAATATGAACTAAACAATTGTGCTGTCAAATCATAGTGAATATATAACCACAAACCAAGAATATAATACAAGTAAATTCGTGCATTAATATTATACAAAACTTAGCTTCTTACTCATCAAACTAGACTCCAAATTAAAACCAATAATTTGCAGAAAAAGTCACAAACTCTCCACGACCATTTATATATCTATGTGTATATATATACATAAAAAAAATGAAAAACAGGAAAAAGAAAAACCCATAATGTAAATTGAAGGCCATACCTTTGCATGTTTTACAAACAAAACAAAAACCTCGTATGCAAAAGGAATAAAAATATCAATCAAAAGGTGAAAAAGAAAGCTTTCGAGGCTCAAAATGTGCTTCGGAAAGAGAGTTTTCAGCTTAATTCTTTCACAATGCATGATCAGAATTCGTTTCGATTACTTAAAAAGAAAGAAAAAGAAGCTGCAAAATGCATATAAGACCTGATTTAACAGCTTTTCAAGAACGTTAAACTACTTATAGAAAAATCTTGAAATCGTGTAATAAATAGTATTCAGATTGAGCACCTAAAAGGGGTTCATGTAAATATATGTAAATCGGGTCTTATATAATCTAACCTTATGGTGAGAAAGAGAGACTCTAATGGCAAGAATAACGGCAGAATGTGAATGAAGAGACAGAGAGAGAGAGAGAGAGGGGAGAAAAGGAAGAAGGAATTGGAGTGCCATTGAGTTGGGTATTTATAGAGTTTTTTTCGTAAGGCCAAACAAACTAAAAAGACGTGCCAAACAAGGTAACCTGTCCTTCTAGTTGTTGAATTTTGAAACAAAACTTACACTCCTTCAAAATCTCTTTTTTTTTTTTTCTCTCTTTCTTAAAAAAGCTAAGCCAAATTATACTGAAATATAACGTAAAACAATCATACTCCTCTTATCCTTTCTCAAAAGTACTAATAATTGATGGGAAGAGTAGTTCACAGTATATGAGCCTATAGGTAATGATTGATTAATCGTCCTAAATTTGACATGTAAAGTACAATAGTTTTAGAAGTACACGGACAAAAAAAAGTAAAGTACATGCATTTCAATTATCACATTCCCTTAGGCTGTCCTTAGTAGAGTCTCTAAAATAGAGACTCTACTATCGTATAATTATTACGTAATAATTATACGATAGTAGAGTCTCTAAAATAGAGACTCTACTAAGGACAGCCTTATGACCAAAAAAAAAAAGTTATCACATCTCTTAAAATTTATTTTCAGTAAGTCATTTGGTAAAAATAATTTTAATTGTTTCAAAGAATAAGATAGAATGATTGGGTGACAATCTATGCATTATAATCAAATTATTTTAAGTTTAAATTATAACTTCGACATCTATTGTATTAAAAAAAATAATCTTAAATAGTATGATCTATCTTAATATATCTCTTTTTGGCAAAGTAAAAAAATAAAATTGGTCTAATAAAGTTATCTAACGATTACTTTGGGATATATTTGACCTTTTTTTTAATCTTTCTTCAACATAAAGAGATATGTGACTGAGATCTGATTCAATGACAAAATTTTAATTTAATTACCCTGACAAAAAAGAGAAAAAATTAATTGCCAAATCTTTTAGCAGATTGCAGTCCAAAAATTAAAATTTAGAAGATTATTTAGGGGTATGACAAATTAAAAAATTAGGGTGATTATAGTAATTTTCTTCTCTTTTTTTTTTTTGGGTCTACGATTATGGTAATTTAGGCCCATTATAGGAATAGGACATACGTCAATGTATGCGCATGTGTTACGGCATCTGTGGCCCATAGCAGCAAGTATTGTTCACGTGTCAAGCGTTTACAATATGTGGGGCGCTGGTGACGTGACAACGTGGCGGATCCTGGAGCTACGGCGACACGTGGAACGTGACTGCAGTCCGTGTAACTTTTTGGACGTTTCCTTTTGGCCTTTTTTAGTCACTGATCTTCTTTTGGAGGTTAGTCACCTTTTCTTATCTTTTTTTTTTTGGTCAAAGAGGTTAGTCACGTCTAAAGTGATTTCGTCTTTAATTGCCTCTTTTAAATTCACAACTAGAGTATAATTTTTTTAAATTAATAGTATTTGAATCACTAAATTTTATTAATTTAATAAAATATTAATTTATCAATAAATTAATAACTATTAATTTATAGATATATTTTTAATTTTTTTAATTTTATAGTAAACATATTATGATTATGCTGTCTTTTTTAGAAAAGTGACTTGTATTTTTTCAGTCTAATTTAAAAAGATAAATAATGAGAATAGAAGATAAAATTTAATTTAGTAGAATTAGAATAAAATTTTTCTAATCTCGTATCTAAGTTCTTGTAGAATTAGGATGATAACTAATTTCTCTAATCTTGTATCCTAATCCTGGATTATCTCAATTTTTTCTTTTTAAATAATTAAATATGAGATTCAACTAGATTTAAAGTTCAACAAAAGACAAACAACTTTTGATTCATATTTTAAGAAAAATTTCATAGTCAATTTATTATGTACTTTTTAGTTAATTATTAATTTATGAAATATTTGGGTCAATAAAATACAAAGAAATATTTTTTAAATGTATTATCTTATAATTTTATTTAATTTATCAACTTTTTACACTGGTCTTAAGTCGGGACTAGACATTTTTATTAATTAAAAGAGATTATTAATTTATCGAGTATTAATTTAAAGAGGTTATACTGTACTTGGCTCTAATAAAGTGGTGAAAATTCGAACCAAAAAAGAAAGAAGTAAAGTGATCAAAAGGAAATTATTCAAAAGACTGCATAATTAGCTCGGGTTAAATTTTTTGACAAAAAAAAAAACTTGGATTAAATTTCTTTAGGGTGAGATTATGTATTTTGGTGTTTGGACCTCTATGTGAGTCTAAAAAATGTTTTAAGAGTATTTCCCTTTACTAAGAAAAAAGAAATTTTCCAAAAGAATAGTAAAAAAAGAAATTATCCAAAAGAATAGTAATAGCTCCATTTTGACAAAATTAACAAAAGGAAAATAATATTTTAAAATGGAAATTTGGATTTAACTTCGTTTTGAATTAATTTTTAGTCTTAATATCATATTTAAGGTCGGGATCTCGTAATGTAGTAATGGTTACACTTAAAATGTTACTGAATTATGAAGGGTCTAATATAACTGTATCATAACCTTATTTTTTCAATTAATCTAATTATAAAAAATATCAAAAGTAAAATGAGAAGAAAAAATTAGTAGTCTATATTCCTTTTGTTTTCTTAAACAATTGCTAATTTAAAATTTCTATTCTTATAAGGGGTCTGAGAGATTTTCATTCAACCAATCATCTCGCTGTACCGTTCTTTCAAACCTCGTGGCGCTTCATCGTTATTAAAAAATTCTGATTTGACGTCGGCCAACCTTAATTATCATAACACAATTAAACCGTGAAGGAACCTAATTACTATCCCATGATATATGATTGGACAAAAACTACCGAACCATGTGAGAGAGATAGAGATATTGCATATTCGAGTTTCTACTGCTTTGGTCAAACAATTGACAAAGTGTAATTAGGCAGGTCCCCTCTCTGGGATTAGCAAATCCTCCAAGAACGATTAAAGTTATGAAAATATGGTAAAGATTTAGGTAGCGCGTGATTGGTATATTAGAATAAAATTTGGAATAAAATGACATTTTTAATTCTTTTTTATTCTCATATTTGATATGAAGGAATGAATTTTATTTCCGCGTATATAAAAATAGACATTCCAAAGTAAATACATAAGAATTGGTCATTTCCATGTGTCTGAAAATGAATTTGATTTTCATACCCCCATATTTCATTAACAATAATAATAATAATAATAACAAAAATAATAATAAAGAAATATAATATTAATTATTATTAAAAATAATAATACTAATTATTATAAAAATAAAAATAAAAGCAAAAACTAAAATAAAAGTGATAATAATAATAATAATAATAATAATAAATAAAATTAAAATAACAAAATAATTATAAAAAATAATAATATTGATTGAAATAATAATAATAATAAAAATAAAAATAAAAATAAAAATTATTATTATTATTATCATAATTATTAATAATAAATGTAATAATAATAATAAAGTAAAATAATAATGATAAAAATAAAAATAATAATAATAATAATACCAAATATAATAATTATTATTATTATAATTATAATAATAATTATTATATTTGGTATTATTATTATTATTATTTTTATTATTGTTTATTGTTGTTGTTGTTGTTATTATTATTATCATTATTATTTATTATTTTTATGTTGTTTATGGTTATTTTTTCATGTTTATTTTTATTTTTAATACTATAATTATAAAAGGACAATCCTGTCATATTATACAAGGTATTCCTATTACTATTCTTCATTTATAAAACATATCAAGTATGTCATTCGCATTCTCAAGTTCATTATATTCTCAGTTTCATTTCATTCATTGACTTATTTTATTCTTATCCAAATTCATTCTAATATATCAATCGTTACTTTAACACTTACGTGAGGACTAAGTCACAAATTTGTGTTTGATTAGCTACTGGACCACGCTAGCTAAAATGTCACAATTAGAAACTTTGAAAAAAGGAAATGTTTTCCTTTGTTGACTAACACGAATTTTTCATGCTTGAGCAATGTGCAATCATGTGGTGGTCCAAGCTTGAATACACTATTATGTCCGGTGTAATTTTTGTGAAGAATTGAACTGATCTTTCCATTATGTAAAAAATTTATGTCAAAATTCAAATAAGAATATTTATAACAAGGAAAAAAAAAGGGAAGATCATTAATTTATTTTTAACGATACTATATAAATTTTTTTAACGATAATAACTTTTAAAAAAAAAAATATTAGGAGGTCGACGCTCCTGCCGGTCCCAACCTCATTCCGCCCCTGGTTACAACTATGTAGTTTAGTTAAGGGACTCCACAGTCTTTTGTGCGGCTAATATTTCGATGTTAGGTGGTAAGTTTGACTTCAGTAGGAGATTTGAGGATAGAGGATTTTTTTTTTTTTTGGTCGAAGAGGATAGAGGAGTGAAACATTATCTTGCATCGTCGTAGTCATTACTTTAATTAAGTACTTATTGAAGATATGACTCGGCAATCATTAGCGATGACACGCCACAAAGAGTTATGCCCTATTTCATGTTTAGCAATCTACGTACCTCGAAATTTCGATTTACATATTTGTAAAGTTTTTCAGATAAAAATTAGTTTATTTGGAGTTATGTAATAGAACTAGCGAATACTTAGAGAGTTTATGAAAAGTCTCTAACTCGAACTTTTCGTCATAAAACTGAGATTAGATAAATCAATTTTCAAGAATTTATGAAACTAAACATTGATAGTTGCTCCAAAAGGAACCAGGTCTTACGATAGTGATGGTATCTTTCGAAATGAAGATGGGGATTTTTTTTTTTTTTGAACTGGAAGAAGGGGATTGAGTGTTAGGTTTTGTAATTAACCTTGGCATTAGCTCTATGTGAAGGCATGCATACGGCTAAGGCCATGGCTATCCGCGGCTTCAGATTAGGACGGATTCAATAGTCATAGTGCATTTAGTGAAGGGCACCATGTATCAATATTGAATGTAAAAGGATTTTGGACTGTGAGAAGGGATTTGAGGTAAAATGTGTTCTGCATGAAGTTAACAAGTACACAGATTAGTTAGTAAACTTTGATTTATTTCAACTTATTGGGACTCGTAGTCTGGAGGACCTCCCGGTTTCACTTCATGTGTAAATTGATAAGGACAAAAGGAGTGAGATATCTCCTCTATTCATACCTCTCCAATTAGACTTTATATCCTTGTAATTAATATAAACAAAAAGGTTTTTCAAATAAATAATTGAGTCTTACCATAATATATACTAATAAAATTACTTCTTCTATTTTGTTTCAGAGCTAGTACTTCACATGTTATGCTTGGTTGAGATGCTTTTTTTCAAACTATAATGTGTCAAGTTGTTATAGGTTTTGTGACATTAAAATATACTTTATTGAGGAGCCCCTTTGGCTTAAAACTCTTCCAATCACCAAAGTATTGTTCTCTTTGGAGCCGCCTATATATGCTATAATATTAATTAACTTTTCGTCTTTTTCAATGATAATAAAGATTTCATTCATGCACCATAACTGTGTACCATGTTGTACAATAATTATACGGTTAATTATATTTATGCAACTCAATCAACAATAATGGTTCCTCTCCACAGCAAAATAACCCTCGTGGCTATTAAGAAATCTTCCTCACTACTCAAAACTGAAGACTGCAACTGCTTTAAAAATTGTTAGCCACCTCGGATACACGAGGCAAACGTTGTCTTTGTTGGCGAAGACAACCACAAATGGTTAAAAATGGCCCAACAAACACTTGATCAAACGACGACGTGGTTGTTCAGAAATGTCTTGATGTCGACTTACAGCAAAGAGCTCCTCAGTTTAGTCTTTAGATACTTTTAACATGGGCCCCACTGATGGGCATGCAAGAACGTGAGATGATAGTGGCGTGGCGTTGACGTGACCGCCGAAACTTGACTCGGAGCTGATGTGGACGCGACGTGGCAAAGCCGAGAGTCAAGGGAAAAAAGGCCATTAGCGCGTGGGAGAAGAGGATGACAGATGCTTTGCGGCCTTGGGTACTTCATACTTGGAGTAGAAGGTATCTTGAAAGAGCATTTATGTCGGATGAAGAATCTTCTCAGTTCTCCCGCGCGTGCATTCCATGAAGCGTTGTATTCCAGATTTATTGAGACGTGGAAGCTGCTAGTTTCTACGTTTAGCGGAAGGCGGCACCTTTAGTGGAAGGCGGCACCTTTTCTCGTGTAATTTGACTTTAGATAATTGTGGAAGGCCATTTTCGTGTCAACCAAAATAAATAGAAATTCTTCTTCCTCTATGGTTTTTCTTTTCTTTTCTTTCTCCCTTAGAGTAATTTTAAGCTACACATAGAAATTCTTCTTCCTCTATGATTTTTCTTTTATTTTATTTTATTTTTCCCTTACATAGTGTTTGGATTGCACAAAGGAATGGAAAGGAAAGTGGAGTGGAGGAAAAAAAATGAAGGAAAGGAAAGGAAATGAATTACCTTATTTGAATTGTAAAAAAATAATAATGGAAAAGAAAGGAAATTATTTTATCATCTTTTATTTGGATTGGAGAAGGAAAGGAAAGGAAAATAATAATTTTATGTTCAAACATTTCCTTTCCCCTCCAAACACCCCAAATTGAAAGGATTGTAAAATCCATCAAATTAAATGAAATGGAGGGGTTTCCCCTCCATTTCCTTTACTTGGTTTTAAATTGCAATCCAAAGAAGGGGAGGATTCTTTATTCCCTCCCCATCCTTTCATTTCCTTTAAAATTGTGAATCCAAACAAGTTGTTAGAGTAATTTTAAGCTACACACACTCAAGAGTTGATGATCAGTAAAACAGTAGAGTAGTGACATGTTATATTTATTAGTTTCAAGTTTGATTTATAGTTTTGGCCTTCACTATACAAAAAAAAAAAAAAAAAAAATTAATTGAAACTATGAATGATTTAAAACTTATAATTTTTTTTTTTTTTTGGTCAATTAGAAGAAACTTGCATTCCAATTTATTCCATGGTTTATTTAGGTGGCGTATCTAAAACTAACGAACATTAGATGTATAGATCCTTTCTTCGCAAGAATGTCTCTTAACATTAATGAGGTGAAATTCTATTCATTCACCTCAAATTGAATGGTTGAAATTAAAAGGAAAAAAATGCTCTAGGATCTTAAAATGCCCGATTCTTTTCCCGACATGGTGTTGTTCAATTAGAAGGTTTATCTATCTATCTAACTTTAGCAAACAAAGAAAAAAAGAAAAAAGAAAAGAAATTTTTTTACAGCTATGTATTTTTCATTTGGTCAAAATTTACACCTATATATCTACACCGAATCAGAACCGTAGTAGCTGTTATATGATTTCTTTCACAAATTTCAATGAGAAAAGTAAGATCCTTTTGAATAGACTAGCTCCGATCGAGAAATTAAGAAATAGAAAAGAGACCGTTTGACTAGCTATGAGCAAGGGCGGGCTGAAAATGCAGCTACATTCATTCATGCATCATCCATTATCTCATTAGGAAGTTCTTGCAAGCAAAGCTGGTTATTTCCTACCACGACAAGAAACAATATAATTAACAGTCTTGTATGATTCTATTGTCTAGAGTGTATTGCCCTAGCTAGCAAGAAAGTTTTAATTTTTGGTCTTAAGAATCTAGAATCTATGAATTGGTCGGTGCCCAACATTTCGGTAAATGGACTTTTGCTGTGGTTGACCACACAATTGGTTGATTGAGTTGGTTTGATTTCTTCAGCTTCTAACCAAATTAGGTTAGCATTTTATACATTTTCATAATTAAGCATCCCATGAACAGCGTAGAAATAGACTACTGGTTTGTAAATTAATGTCAGTAAAGAATTCAAGAATGTGACATTTCTTTTACCTTAATAATAAGAAAGCGGCATTCATGGCTGTCCATGGATGCCACATCGTTTTTACGTACGTTGGATCACAACATTGAAATATTGCCAAAAATGTGTTTAGGTAAGAGTCAACCTCATTACCTGAATAATCATATATACTATATTAATTCTGTTCTTTTCAGTTTCTTTTTGTGTTAAATATTCATATTCCAAGGAATAGATCTCCAAATTTGAACTTCTCATCTCGTAAAAAAATTTCTATTATTTTGGATTTCGTTTTTCCTTCTTCACAACAGCCACCAATGATAATAATTTACTTTTCAAGGAATTGTAGTAAGAGAGAATTTTTCCGTACAAAAATGGCTTTCTCATTTTCCAATATTAATTTAGCCCAAGCAAATCACTGATGTACCATCCGAATCAGTGTTCTTTTAGTTATTGACGGATTCAGACACCTAACCTGAGGATGTGCACTCGTACTTATAGTGAAAGAGGTTAGGGTGCCCCCACTCATACAACGAAGTGTCCAATATAATATTTAAAAAAAAAAACAAAATTTTTTTTTTTCAAGTTAAAGATGTGCTTCTTTACAACATATATAGATCCACCACTGCTTTTAGACGTTGATGTTATCATTTTTGCTTATTGTTGTAACTATTTCCACTAGAAATTTCTTGTTTTTGTTAATTGTATTGCATATTTGGGAAAACACAATTATAATGCTTTTGTATGAAGTGCACCAATATCTTGTATATATTAAAATGTCGTCCAATAGGGTCCATTTTAAGCATCGTATTGCCGCAAGAGAAGTTTCACAGTACGTAGCCATTTCTTATTCCTCGCACGTTGTAAGGCAGAAACAGGTCCCCAACTAGGATATAAACATCTAATTTTTCGCATCAATTTACTCTGCATCTGTTAGTTAGTGATAGAAACTAACGTCGTGAATTTCTGACAGCTACTAATTAAATTTATTTTTGTGATTATAATATTAATTAGTATTTTAAAGGCGACAGGTAGCTAATAGCTTGTTATTGACAAATGTCGAGTTTTTTAATTTTTAAAATCTCCTTGTCGGCCACATTGCAACTTGTCAAACAATCATGTGAGTATATAAAATGACATTAAGAATTATTAATTTTTCTTCCAATATACTAATATAAGCCTCTCGTTGAACACGCATTGATTTTGTATAAGATCCTGGAAAAGAAGAAAGATTAGGTATGTAATAGTGTTGATTAGTTATAGCGTCTTAACCGCATTAGCCTAATTGAATGAATAGCACTAATTAGTTCCTTAATATAATGTTGGCTTCTAGCTCTAAAATATATCATCATCTAGGCTCGTTTGTTTGCCATAAAATATTTTACTGAAAAATATTTTACACATCTTTTGGTATTTGGTAGGATGTAAAATTTGATCAAACGTAAAATATTTTCCAGTCAACAATTGCAGCTGCTTTTTCTTAATTTTATAGTGTTTGGTAACACCGAAAAATTGGTCAATCGTAAAATGTTTTCTAGTCAACAATTGCAGCTAGTACAAAATTTTGTAAAATATTTTCATTTCCTTTAGGAGAAGAAAATATTTTACGAAACTCACGGTACATCCAAACACCAAAAAATATTTTCCAGTATTCTATTTTTCAGGAAAACATTTTCTTCCAACAAGTTATTTTACGGCAAACAAACAGAGCCAAAAAAAAAAATTATTTTCCTATAAAATATTTTCAGAGTTATTTTATGGCAAACAAACGGAGCCCTAATGCAAGAACATTTTCTGCATCCACGGAGGAGGAGAGATCACAATTTGGGTCTTCTTATAACGTTATAATGTTACGAGAAAAATTAATAATATTAAAATAATATTGTAATTATGATGAAATCACCTGAAATAATATTATCACCGATAAACGATCATAATGAAAAGATTCAACTTGCATGGTAAAACGATAACATAAAAAAAGACATATTTCGGACTCTCATCAGACATGGGGAATTTAGTACTCCAGAAAAATTGATCAACGATGGGCAAGTTGCAATAAAGATGAGACAAATTGTAGGAGGATAACGTATAAAAGCAAGACAACAAGCCAACTTGTGAGCTCTTTACATTAGATATGGAAAAAGAAGGGGTAATGACTATGAAGAACACAAGCTTTCTTGATGCTCGATGTGGATGGTAACATACAACTGCAATATTTCGGTTGGTTTATTAACATGGTGGGAAAAACATATAACTGCAATATTTCGGTTGGTTTATTCACATGGTGGGAATCTAATTGAGTCACTCATGCGTTTTGGATGGGCTAAGATAGTTACTCTTATCATTATAGATTGAAATTATGTGGGTACGGTTCTATCTGCAAAATTTTATATGCTATAAGAGGTTCAAATTGGCATGCAGACCAAAAGTTGCATGTCCAGTCACCTCATTGATTGAACTGGTGCATCTATTGAGGCGCACCACTGCATAAAAACACAAATTAGCCAAATAACCAATAGTTAGACAACAAACATCAATGTGTCAGAGACGAGGCATCGACGAAAGAGGAAAGTGACATTGAGAGTTCAATGTTAGAGACGAGTCATTGATGGGGTTCTATCGATCATGCACATATTTTTTGCCATTAAGCTTTAGAGACAAGAGATCATATCTTTTTCGAATGTTACTTCACTAGGAGAATTTGGAAGGGAAGTTTAATGTTCATCCTTATAAATGCTTCTATCTTTTATTTTGATGGTATTATTGAGCTTGGCTCTTCTCTCACAGGTAGGAACAACATTAAAGAGTGCCTCTTTGTAACGATTGAGCTCGAAATCGTATAGCTACTGTGTGAATGTGTGTTTATTTTCAGTAAATGTTCAAAGAGAACTTGAAGGAAAAGTAAATGCATAAACAGAAAATAACAATTCAGATATTCCTTGCCCTCCTCATACCTTTGATACTGTTTATAACTAACTCTCACCCACTCATCACTTAGCCACGTAATTAGACAAATACAATGGGCTGGACTTAGGTCTCACACTACGCCTAACAGTTGCGACTGACTCCAATGGTGCTTGGCCTGATGCATTAGATTGGGCTGTGGTCTCTGTGTCCGTAAATTACCCCCTGCTGCAGAAAGAACCATGTCCTCAAGGTTCCTAAATGAGTGTTCCACTGGTTATTTCAATCCCTGCTTCAACACTCTTTTGCTTCTTTAAGTCATCAATAATGTTTCGTAACCTGTCTCCTTCCTCCGTAACAGATGAAAGCATCGATTCCATTCTCTTGACCTCTGATGCTGACAGTTTTGCCTGCTCTTTTGCCGGTGTAGCCTCAGTCTCTACCTTTTGTTGAGCAAGCTTTGCAACATCCAGATCTACCTCCATTTGTTTCAAGTGTGATTGAGCCTCTCCCACCTTCATCATGTTATCAACTACCTCTTTCTTTAAAGATGCAAATTTAAGAGGTATATCATCAACACATGACACACCAGGAATATCTCTCATCATCCTGTTCCAAACAGATAACTCATTGATAACATCAGTACCAAAAATGATAGTAGGTACATCACTGACTAAGGGTATGCGCCTAGATAATAGGGCATCAACAAGCACAGTGTTCATTCCCCCAACTTTCACATTGATCTTCAACGCCACCTTTTCAAGATATTGTTTGCTCATCCTAAAGACACCAGCAAAATTGTAACCATGAATATAGTAACCATCTCGCAGAGTTGAAGTAACAATGAGAGCACCTTGAGCATGTAGTGTTAGAACTGCCAATATCTGAATGAAGACACTAACAAAATTGTATTTTTCAAACATGATCTCAACCATCTTTTTGTGATTCGTGGATGGATTCAGAGGTGGGTCACTGAGCAGAATTTTACACTCTGTTGGATTTATCTTCAGTTCACTATAAAATGCGTGGTCCCACACATGGCCCATATCATCCCAGTTTGGGACTATGCCATTGTTGACTGGATAAGAAATATCCAACTGGTGCCGCTATTGTAGACAAGCATTACCAACAATAATATCATAGAGCTCATGTTCCATAAGAGACTCTTCATAAATATCCGACTTAGCAGAACTCCTTTTCGCCTGCAACTGCTCAAGTGTCTTTGAAAGATAAGTAAAGATGCACAAGATAAAAAATGCATTAGGAAGAACGAGAAATACTCTTGCTTGTCCTGCTTTATCATTTATGGTTCACACGTACTCCGTTATATTTAGCAATTCAGTTGTGATGAAATATGTTATTCCAAGAAGCAAAACCTTTGTGGTAAAACCACCAAGAGTAGAGCGGACAACACCATAGTCCCTTGAAACAGAAAGAATAAGCAGGTGTGAAAAAGTTCTCCTTATGGCTCCAATTGTTACAACCAGTGTTGTAATTCCTGCAGGCCTTATACCAGTGTTGTTGAAATATGCATAATCAATATACAAAAATATTATGTCAAATACCCCAAGAGCGATAACAACAACAATACAGTGTTGAAGTAGCAGAACATCCTCGCAATGTCGAACATACTGAACAAACCAAGTGACACTAAGGATTGCATAGGTTATAGACATTATCACATAAAAATTAATCAAAGGGGCCATTCTACCTGGTAAATAACCATTAGCTTCTTTCACCTTTCGTGCAAATGGACGAGCCTTTAGGTCCATGTTTTCAAGTACCTCTTTGATCAGTCCATTGGTACTAACAACCCAAAATTGACTCCGTGCACTTTCAAAAGCAATTTCAGTATCCCATAACATCCTTGCCATCGGTTTTCTAATAGCATTAAGAACCCTTAGTCCTGCACTTCCAGCACCAGCAACAACAATTTTCATCTTAGGGAAGTCGATCATTGACATTCCTTGTGCTTTTACGGCTCCTAAAAGACCAGCAATTGCAATCCCAGCAGTTCCCTGGACATCATCATTAAACATTCTATAGGAATTCCTATAGTGCTGCAATAGCTTAGAGGCCCGCTTGCTTTGAAAATCTTCAAACTGCATAATGGCATTTGGCCATCGAGTAAACACAGCTTCCATGAATTCAGCAATGACTGCAAGATACTCATCCCCATCAGTTACAACAATCATATCCACCTGATCAGCTTCAGGCTTCATCCTCCGACAGGCTTCAGATACAATGGTTTCCTCATGAATGGTTAGTGCCTTTGACAACCTCAACTTTTGCACTGATTTCTCCTCTAACCAAATGTTAGTCATCTCAATAACCCTCTTATTCAAATACACACTCCATGGAATCCACCACAGAAGATTTACTGACTTATCAAATAGCTCGTTAGCAACAACAAAACCTCTACACTTGACATACCCACCATAATGTGCGGTCCACGACACTGAATTCCCCTCTGTCATTTCCTCAAACACCTTCCTCGCAGACTCCATGTCACCAATCTTGCCAAACATATCAACCAAAGAATACGTCACGTATTAATTTGACGAAAATGCATCAATTAGATGCTAAGCAGCGGTGGTCGTGCGAAAACCCAACCAGGCATCAACCTTCAGTTGCTGCTTTCTAGTCTCCTCGTCCTTAATGAGCTAGAAATTGAGGTTCAAGTGCTTGAAGTTGCTGACCAGCTTGCCACATGGACCCTTTACCTCGATCACTTTGGCGTTCACCTTGATTTTGACAAAGTTTGGTATGTCGAATGTCTCTGGTGAAATAATAGGCATCATCCTCTCACTCTCCCTCTCTCTGTGTTGTGCGTGTGAGAAGAGTGGTAATACAGCCATTGAGAAATCAACACATTCAGCATCAATTGGTTTCGAGAGCTCCTCCTTGGTCAATAAACCATCTTCCATGAGTTCTTCAAGAGATACCAACTGGGTATTACCACAATTTGTGTCCTCGTCATCTACGTCGTCGAATAGAACTTCGGTCCGTTCCACTGCTGGAGGTGGAAGAGCCCCAAACTTTTCAGTTAAGTGCGCGATATATTGGTCAAATTTGGCGTCAAGAGTCGTGAGCATAGAATTGAGAGTGCCAAGAGTTTGTTGATGGTCATCGAGCCATTGAGAGTGCTCGTCTGCAGTTTGCTCGAGCTTCTTCATCGTCTCCTTCATAGCATCGAGTGTTGTTCCGTCCGCCATATTCGACTCTCAACAAGAGCACCAATGTAACGATTGAGCTCGAAATCGTATAGCTACTGTGTGAATATGTGTTTATTTTCAGTAAATGTTCAAAGAGAACTTGAAGGAAAAGTAAATGCATAAACAGAAAATAACAATTCAGATACTCCTTGCCCTCCTCATACCTTTGATACTGTTTATAACTAACTCTCACCCACTCATCACTTAGCCACGTAATCAGACAAATACAATGGGCTGGACTTAGGTCTCACACTGCGCCTAACAGTTGCGACTGAGTCCAATGGTGCCTGGCCTGAAGCATTAGATTGGGCTGTGGTCTCTGTGTCTGTAACACTCTTTCGGAGAGGAGATTCTCATGTGCATTTGTGAAAAGGTAACATTGAGAGTTCAAGTCGAAAGACCCTTCAATAAGTATTCCATTAACAGTTACTTTTTGATTAGAGCAAATATTGACGCACAATTAATTTAACTTTGGTTGGCTTTGAGTGATTTGTCTTTGTTATGACATTGAGTGATTGTTGTGGCTCTGTCTTTGTTCCTGGCCATATCTTTGAGTAGTTTAACTGTCTTGATCATTAGGAAACTCATGAATATATGGCACTGTTTTGTACTTTTCTTTGTTTGTTTTCTCATTAATAAAATCATCCTGCTGATTCAGCAACAAAAAAATTGATGCGTATATTTTACTCCAAAATATTGATATTTATGTTAAAATGGGTCGCTACCCGATGCGCGTATACGCCTTAATCAGTGCAGCATAAACATACACGAGGGGTTGCAGATTCAAATCGTAAGATTTTAAAGACCAAGTTGAACTGCAGATGTCTAGCAACTTATTGAATATTGACTATTGAGACGACTGGCTTAAGGTAACAGAACACACGTCGTTCTCATTCTACTTGCCTGAGCTGGAATTCGAGTTTTTCTTACATGTTTTGCCTAACATGACGTTCTAGCATGTTATCAAGCAGGAATTTATTAGGTATATATCCAATTTCATTAGGAAACCATTCATACTCTGCGCACCATAAACATCCCCGCAGGTTCTTCCAATTATATGTGCCCATCAAAAATCAACATTTATTATTGTCTCTAATATTTATTTATTATTTTTAACACGCTCCCTTAATTGCATATAACATTTATTTTTTAACCATGCAAATAGCAAGTTTAATGTTTTTAGTGGGTGACTGGAGCTGGTTAAAAGACAAATCTTTTATACTTATTTATTATATTCAACACGTATCTCATTTTTCAAAAGTTAGAGAGAAGATATCAACGAGCCACATTAGGTCAAAAAGCTAAAATAAATCAATATAATTAGTTTAGTATGAATGGGCTGCAATACTAGCCTGTATTATGAACATCACATTTATTACACAATATGCATAAGTGCGTCCTATGTATTTTAAGCCTCCCAACTAGGAGCCCGAATATAAGAGGATGGAAATTGTGACATACTTTCCCCCACCCTGTCCCCAGTGTAGACGTGTTTATTCCGACACTCAATGAGCTCACTTCCACATTACTGGCCACAATGTCTCCCTCGCAACCAAGTACAAGTTATGTGGCACTTGAGTTTCGCAGTTCGCACAATAAGCAAGGGATGTAGTTACTACACTTTCCACCATTGTACCCTCACACAACACCAGAGATCTAGGTCGCCCCTACATAAATACTTGTCAACCATACTTGAAGCTAACACGATTCGTCCTGCCAAAACCAACTCCAGGAATATCTAATGCGAGCCAACGTCATTGACAAACAGCTCCTCACGCATAGCCCTCCCTACTAAGTGAAAAGTTGTCCTCAACAACATTGGTGTTGGGAGGAAACCCGATATCAAAACACAAACAACAAATGCACAGCGGAAATAACACCCTCCCACCTTGTATAAACCTGTTAGGAAGCAACAAATAGAGCCAACAACAATATGCACAAATCTGAAAATTTCAGAAAATAGAGCAACACCAAGATTTTAACGTGGAAAACCTCCCCAACGTGGAGAGTAAAAACCACGGGACCGTAGTCCACCCAAAAACTTCCACTATCAACAAATAATGGGTACAAGAGAGTCTTCTCTAGCTACAACTAGAGGCATACACAATACATTCACGAAGAATAACATATTCTTGCAAATATAATCAACACAAGAGAGATTAAACCAAGAATATGACAGAAATCACCAAAAACGTTGCTACTGTTCACACAGCAAAAACGGAACTTTGAGAGCTCCGATCTAAAATCGGACCATACAAATTGAAACCCATGAGTTGTGAACGTGCACACAAAATTTTAGCTCGATCGGACCACAAATGACCCTCCGATCGTCGGTTTGATGAAGATTGCGCAGGATGAAATTTCTGCTTTCTTCTTCTTCTTTCTCTCTCTGTTTCTCTCTCTCTCTCTCTCTCGTTCACCCACTCTCTCTTTCTTGAAAACAAGTGACAGACCAGCTGGTCTATCCATTCCATTCATTTTGTTTTGTTTATTGTTTTTCTCTTTTTTTTTTTTTTGTTTTCTTTTGGTCAAAAAGCAAAAGCAAAAGCAAAAAATCATTACCAACCCACATGGGTTGGTTTACACAACAAACTCCCCCACCAACTCATGTGGGTGGGTCAATCAACCCGGCAACCAAACGACATATCTCAAGCTTCTCTCTTGGCAACGCCTTCGTCAACATATTGGAGCCATTATCATCTGCGTGAACTTTTTCAAGTTTCAATAACTTTGAATTCAAAACATCCCTGATCCAATGGTACCTCACATCAATATGTTTCGATCTTGGATGAAATGAAGAATTCTTACCAAGATGTATTGCATTCTGATTGTCGCAATACAAGACATATTCATTTTGCTCAAACCCAAGTTCCTCCATAAACTTTTTCATCCAAAGCAATTCCTTGCATGCTTCAGTTGCTGCAATGAACTCCGCTTCAGTGGTGGAAAGGGAAACACACTTTTGCAATCTCGATTGCCATGCCACAGCTCCCCCTGCAAAGGTAATCAAATAACCCGAAGTAGACTTACGAGTATCAACATCTCCAGCCATATCAGCATCTGTATAACCCACAAGCATAGGCTTCTCACATCCAAAGCAAAGTCTTAGTTTGGATGTGCCTCGAATATATCTCATAATCCACTTCATTGCATTCTAGTGTTCTCTCCCAGGATTTGAGAGAAAACGACTCACCGTACCAACTACATGTGCTATGTCTGGCCGTGTACACACCATAGCATACATCAAACTTCCCACTGCTGAAGAATATGGAACATTCTGCATATATTTCTTTTCTTCATCTGTAGAAGGACATTGTTGAGCACTTAGCTTAAAGTGAGTAGCAAGAGGAGCACTAACCACTTTAGCTTTATCCATGTTGAACTTTTGAAGTACTTTCTCGATGTACTTCTCCTGTGACAAATACACCTTTTTGCCATTTCTGTCTCGATTGATTCTCATGCCAAGAATCTGCTTTGCCGGTCCTAAGTCTTTCATAGCAAAAGACTTATTCAATTGTTTCTTCAACTTGTCAATTCTTGAAGAATTCCTGCCAATAATTAACATATCATCAACGTATAGCAACAAGATAATAAAATCATCATCAGAGAATTTTTGAGAAAAGATACAATGATTCGAAGAAGTTTTCTTGTAGCCTTGCTCCCCCATAACAGATTCAAACTTCTTATACCATTATCGAGGTGCTTGTTTCAAGCCATAAAGACTTTTCTTCAGTTTACACACATAATCCTCTTTTCCTTTTTCTTTGAACCTCTCCGGTTGCTCCATATAAATTTCTTCCTCCAAATCACCGTGAAGAAAAGTAGTTTTTACATCCATCTGCTCAATCTCCAAATCAAGGCTAGCAGCCAAACCCAGAACAACTCGAATGGATGACATTTTCACAACTGGAGAGAAAATCTCATCAAAGTCAACACCTTTTCTCTGACTGAACCCTTTCACAACCAGTCTTGCTTTGTATCGTGGTTGTGAAGTATTTTCTTGTTGCTTTAACCTGTAAACCCGTCTGTTTTTCAAAGCTCTTTTGCCTTTAGGCAACTTCACCAACTCAAATGTGCAATTTTCATGCAAAGATTTCATCTCATCTTGCATAGCTTCCATCCACTCATTTTTATGTTTATCATCCATAACTTCTTCAAAGCTTTCAGGCTCACCTCCATCTGTCAATAAAACATACTCATCAGAAGAGTATTTTGTGGAAGGCTGTCTATCTCTAACGGACCTCCTGAGTGGAATTGTTGGTGGAGTCTCAAGCTGACTATCATCATCACCTACCTCAACCTGTGTAGGACTTTCTGCTTGATCATCATTAGGAAAGTTACCTTGATCATCATCCTCAACCTGCTTTGTTGTTGGTGGAGTTGAAGGTACTATATCAAGATCAGCCAATTCATCTAACTGTGGGGGTAACTCTTTCTCTGCTTTGCCAATGTCCTGAATTGTTTGATCCTCCACAAATACAACATCTCTGCTCCTAACAATTTTCTTCTCAACTGGATCATATAGCCTGTAACCAAATTCATCAAGGCCATAACTGACAAATATACATTGTCGTGTCTTCACATCAAGTTTGGATCTTTCATCCTTTGGAATATGTACAAACGCCTTGCATCCAAAGACTCGCAAATGATCATAAGAAACATCTTTCCCTGTCCAAACTCTATTAGGAACATCAAGCTTTAATGGAATACATGGTGAGAGATTCAACAAATGAACAACTGTATTCAAAGTCTCACCCCAGAATGAATGTGGTAGATTTGCATGTGAAAGCAAACATCTTACCTTTTCAATCAAAGTTCTATTCATTCTCTCAGCAAACACCATTTAACCGTGGTGTCTTTGGCGGTGTCTCTTGATGTCTGATACCTTGCTCTTTGCAATACATGTCAAATGGACCACAATATTCACCTCCATTATTTGTACGGATGCATTTCAACTTTCTTCCTGTTTCTCTTTCAATAGATGCCTGAAACTGCTTGAATACATCCAACACTTGATCTTTCGACTTCAAGGTGTAAGCCCAAGCCTTCCTAGAATGGTCATCAATAAACGTCACAAAGTAAAGAGAACCACCAAGTGTTTTAATTTTCATTGGACCACATACATCCGAATGTACCAACTCAAGTACATTTTCCTTCTTGGAAAGTGGATGACTCTGGAAAGAAACCCTGTTCTGCTTTCCTGCAAAGCAATGATCACATTTTCTCATATGTGGATCTGTTAGTCCCGATAAAATTTTCTTTTTAGATAAAACTGAAATTCCCTTCTCACTCATGAAACCCAATCGCTTGTGCCACAACTCTGTTGCATCTTCATTTTCCACTGCATTGACAATGCTCCTAGAAACCTTTGAATTCATCAAATACAAAGTTGAGCATTTCTTACCTTTGGCTATAACCATAGAGCCCCTTGTAAGTTTCCATTGACCATTACCGAAGGTATTAAGAAAACCTTCATCATCAAGTTTACCTGCAGAGATCAAATTCAATCTAATGTCAGGAACATGCTTCACATCTTTAAGAATTAATTTGCTGCCATTTTCAGTCTCCAAGCAAACATCTCCTGTACCGACAACTTTGGCGACACCATCATTACCCATTTTTACAACCCCAAAATCACCAGTTGTATAAGACATAAAAAAGTCATTTCGAGAAGTAGCATGAATAGAAGCACCACTGTCAATCACCCAACATGTATCATGACATGCAAGATTAATAACATCACTGTCATATACAATGAAAAACTCCTGTGTAGTGGTAGCAACTCGATCTTTACCACTATCATCATCTTTCTTTTTATCATTATCTTTGTTTTTATTTTCATTTTGCAATATTCTGCAAAATCTCTTGATATGACCCATTTTTCCACAGTGATGACATTTGACATTACTATACTTTCATCTTGACTTGCTTCTACTACTTCCTCTATTTCCCGAACCCTTTTGCTTATTCCTCCCCCTAGATTCAGTAACCAAAGCATCTGACTCTGAAGAGGAATTTTGTGACTTTCTTCTAGCTTCTTCATTTAAAAGTCTACTTTTAGCTAGATTCAAAGTGATTTCACCATCTGGGGTTGAATTACACAATGACATTCTAAATGTCTCCCATGAGTCCGGTAAAGTACCAAGAAGCAATAACTCCTTAAGTTCATCATCCAATTTAATTCCAGTGGCAGCTAACTGATTTATAATCTCAAGATATTCATTTACATGATCAGTTATAGGGGTTTTATCTCGGTATCTCAAACCTATCAATTGTTTTATCAAAAACAACTTGTTGCTCCCACACTTTTGTGCATACAATTCTTCAAGTTTGTTCCATAATGTGCGCGCATGTGTTTCTTCACTAATGTGGTTCATCACATTATCATCTACCCATGTCCTGATATAACCACACACTTGTTTGTGAAATAATTCCCATTCTTCATCAGTTTTATTTTCGGGTTTTTCAGTAGTAAACACTGGTAGATAATAATCTTTCACATACAACAAGTCTTCCATTTTTCTTTTCCACATAGCATAATTCAAACCATTCAAAAATATCATTCTACTTGTATTAACTTCCATTGTTTATACAAAACAATAATTCAACAACCAAGCTCTGAGGCCACTTTGTTGGGAGGAAACCCGATATCAAAACACAAACAACAAATGCACGGCGGAAATAACACCCTCCCACCTTGTATAAACCTGTTAGGAAGCAACAAATAGAGCCAACAACAATATGCACAAATCTAAAAATTCTAGAAAATAGAGCAACACCAAGATTTTAAAGTGGAAAACCTCCCCAACGTGGAGAGTAAAAACCACGGGACCGTAGTCCACCCAAAAACTTCTACTATCAACAAATAATGGGTACAAAAGAGTCTTCTCTAGCTACAACTAGAGGCATACACAATACATTCACGAAGAATAACATATTCTTGCAAATATAATCAACACAAGAGAGATTAAACCAAGAATAGGAGAGAAATCACCAAAAATGTTACTACTATTCACGCAGCAAAAAGGGCACTTTGAGAGCTCCGATCTAAAATCTGACAGTACAGATTGAAGACCCACGAGTTGTGAACGTGCACACAAAATTTCAGCTCCATCGGACCACAAATGACCCTCCGATCGTCGATTTGATGAAGATTGCGCAGGCTAAAATTTTTGCTCTCTTCTTCTTCTTTCTCTCTCTCTCGTTCACTCACTCTCTTTTTCTTGAAAACAAGTGACAGACCAGCTGGTCTGTCCATTCCATTCCTTTTTTTTTGTTTATTGTTTTTCTCTTTTTTTTTTTTTTTCTTTTGGTCAAAAAGCAAAAGCAAAAGCAAAAAATTATTACCGACCCACATGAGTTGGTTTACACAACAATTGGTCCTCCAAAAGTTGTTGTCCCTGCTTTTGCTAATGAGCTAGTGAGCAGGTTCTAATACCATTGGCCAAGGGATGAGTGGAAACCGACTATGTAGTGGCCAACCCTCACGGGATGGGGACGGGTTCAGTCAGCCACACTGGTTGACAAGTCCAAATATATTAATACAACGTGTTTTGGCTGAGTTGGCAACAATACTCATTTGTATATTAAATATAACATGCATATTAGTAAACAATAGATATAAGTATATACATCTCGTATGACTTGAATTCTTCTAACTAGGTGCCTAGGTGCCTAGGTGCAATGAGAGCTGCGATTGGTGACATGCCGCTCCCAGTAACATCCAAATGGAAATGAAACGTAGGCAAAATTGCAAATACATGTTGTGTTTCCTGAAATGAGCTTACACCAAATGAGTATACAAATTAAGAATCCTTAAGAATCCTCATGCAGTGTAAGTCGTCTAGTTAAGATATTCTGATTTTCTTTTACAAAAAAAAAAAGCCACTATTTCAAACAGGTGCAATTAAGTCTTAAACTTATCTACTCTCAAGCGGTTATTGACTTATTGTATTAATGTTTTGTCTTTATCCATTTATCGATTTCCCTTCGCCATTTTCCTCAGGTATCAACGAAGCGGAATCCTAAGTTTGCCGGATTGACGAGAATGTGCTCAACCGCCATCAGGTTGATCTGACTACTTCTTAATTCTAACATTTTCAGCTGGCAAGTACAATTTGTGGAGTAAATTTGCATACTTTTTTTACATAGGCTCATTAAATCTAGTACTTTAAGTTGTAGAATATTTACTGTTATTCTAATAGATTCCTTTGCGGATAAAGAATGATAATTTTACTTCTAGATTTGTACTTTCAAAGCCAAGCCTCCATTATGGATAAGGACTTCAGAAAGACAGCATCAACTATAATTGTTAGTTGAGAAATATAATACTGACCGGGGGCGTCAAGTGGGATTTTTTTTTTTTTTAACTGATTGTGCATCCGAAGTAGCACATCTAAAACTTGCATTATCCTCTATTTTTCTTTAATATATGTATATGCATATTTGTCTACACGATGAGTTCGGAGAAGACACTTAAACATGACTTTATTTATATAAAGGTAATAGAGAACATGTCTCTTGACATGAATAAGTAGTGTAAATAAATCCTATCACCCACTCCCTTTAGTGGAAAAATATTTGATTCAGTTTGGTTTGATTTGGACAATATGCATGATGAATCATCCTTTTAAGTGCAATTCTGCCATTAATTATCTCTTAAGTGTCCAAGCTTAATTTTTCAATGCTTTTCCAGATTGCGACATATCAAATCAAGAACTAAATCAGGGTGATGTGATAGGTTTTTTGGTTTGATAATTTTCAGTCTTAAATAAACTTGGGCTATTTTTTTTTTGATATAAAATTTTTTGATTTGATAAATATAGTTTGATCTAGATAATTGGAAGATATTCATTTGATATTTGGTATTTAATACTCCCTAATGATGGTTACAAAGTTAGTTTAGAAGGATTAGTTTAGTCCACAAACTATATCTGATTACACGTGACATCAATTGAAATGCATAGTACGTAAAATTATAGACAAAAGTATTGTCAAAAATCCAAATCCACAGTTCAGTACCCTTTGAACTTATAATCTCATATTTATTATTATTATTATTATTATTACTTGTAAATGTAAATTTCAAGGCTTGAGTATATAGAAAGATGAAAATAAAAAACAAAAATGATAAACAAAATCTCCTATTGATGATTTGTTATTGTCTTTTTTTATTAATACAAGATATTTGCTTATCGAGTAAAAAAAATGTTTTAGTTATCGCTGTTGCTATTTGCAACTTTGAAAAGAATTATATATAGCTTCTTCGTTTTAGAATAAAACTCTATATATTTTATTAATTTTAAAATAGTATTCTATTTCTTTTCCAAAAAAAGAACGAAAATGAAGTCCCAACAAGAGAGCCAAGACGAACTAATTAGAAAAAATTCCTATGATCAATCAAATACCAATGTCATTTGTGCAATATAAAGGTCGAATTAAAGATTTAGTTAATGCTTCACCAATATTATTAATGTCCTAAATTAGTGGGAGATAGTGTAAATAAGTTATTTATAAATGGATATTGTAGGTAGGGTATATAAGAGATAGCTTGGATCAAACATTTTAGACTAATAAAAAAGAAGTTAAAGTAATTAATTTTTATAACTATATATATATTAGTCTCACGTGCAGAGCCTAACATGCACTAAGTTAATATTGGTGAAGCATTAACTAAATATCCATATAACATGCACTAAGTTATTAACTTAATGTCCATTTGATTATCATAACCATGTTATATAAAGCCATGAGGAAGAGCATGCAGGTGGCTCTCTTTTACCATTAATGTATCTAGACAGAGCTTCAAGGTAAGAAGTTCCAACATCATGGGCCCAACTAAACCAATGGCTGGGCTGTCCGATCATGATTGATGGACCTTAGAGAGTAGCCTTGAAGTGGGCTTTGGAACAAAGTGATCCAAGCCCATCATGGCATTCTCTCCTCCAATTTTAGCTGGGCAATGTCGACATTAATTGTCACCGTAGGATGTCATCATTTATTTAATCCTGATTTTACTTCTTCAATTGGTTTTTCTATTTTCGTTTTGCTTTCTAACATAAAGAAGAAAAGTTGGCATAATGTATTCGGAATTTGAAACTTACATTGATTTGTACTTGAAGATAAAAGTTATACAGCGTTTACATCTGCAATCACAAGCACAATTATTATAACTCGCTATGGAAAAAGCTCTTGACGATTTGAATGAAACATTTGAAAATTGACATAATTTACACACATATGAATTGTTACGTCTACAATTAAGGAAACGCTATATCACGGCTTAAAGTTGATTGAGAGTATAATTTTTATTTCATTAGCCCTAATAACTCAAGCCAAATGGAGCCAAAAGACTTTTAGTAGCCTAACAGCTGTTATATGGTTGTTTCTTGACTACATAGTGCATTTCAGAAAAATCTAAATTAATCCATCAATCTCTTACATTATTGGTAAAATCTATCTGCATTAGTCCTACTACTATGTAAGACATTAATTTTAGTCTCAACTTATTGAAGAGTTTCTTGTGTCTCTCATCCCTTTTGTTACTTCTTTGATGTCAAGGTTACTTGGTGACGACAAATTATTTGTTTTTGTATGGATCTCACTATTATATGAAAGATCGACCACAATCTAAGCTGACCTAACAGTTTTCCTTATATCTCTTTTTTTTTTTTTGTTTCCTCTGATGTGAGGGTTACTTGTAGGGATGACAATAGGGCAAGGAACCTATCCCCACGCCCTACCATGTCATCTAAGAAGTCCTCCCAACACCCGCCCCGTCCCTGCGTTCTATACTCCCATCCCTCGCCCCCGCCCCATCCCCCAATCCCCATGGGGAATGAAGATTACTTGCGAATTTTTATTATTCTTTTAATCCTTAAGATATTAAATTTAATTTGAACACGTAATTTCAAAATATAAATTAAAAATTTTAATAATGATGAATGTAAATATAAGTCTTAAATAAATGTTAAATATTAATTATATATTACGTATTATACTTATAATTAAATAGTAAAACTAATATTATAGTAATTGAGTACTCTTAAGCATTTAAAATAAATTTCAACTAAAATTATTGTGTATGAAAATTGTATGTAGAAAAAGAATACTTGTTTGTGTTATTGAAGTCGCACTAATTACTATAATTAATTTTGTTATCGCGTGTCCCCGTATAATAGTGATTGTAAATCTTTAAAATATCACTCTTAACTATATTGTTTGAAACTATTTTGAATAACAACTAGGAACAACTAACAAAATTGGGATGAAATTTTGAAAAAATTAATTCCAAATGTCAAGTACTGGCATGCAGTGCTTTGATTAAAAGAACGAACATAAAATTCTTTTGAGTAATTTATTTTTCTTTTCCATGTTAGTGATACTTTGTTTAATGTCATTTTTCTATACTTATATATTTATAATTTTAAAATTTCAATACATATACAAAACTAAACATATAAAAATAATTATATATGTATGTGTAATGAATTATGTGGGGTGGAAAATACTTATCCCCGCGCTCTGTCCTGCCCCCACACAGGGATTAAAAGTTAATCCTCACCTTTACCACCATAATCCCTATCTCAATTTAAAGTGAGGACGAAATATATACCTATAAAAATCGTCCCAATTATCATTCCTACGTGGTAACAATAAATTATTTTGTCCTCGGATGCTATTAGAATTCTTAGCAGATATGGGACTTGAATTTTAGCCGACATTGTTTGAGCCTCACTTGTCATTATATTCTAGATGGAATCATTATTTTGCAATGATCAAAGCTCATTTTGTATCTCTGAAATAATATGCTTGAATGGTCTGCAAATGATAGGTCACTCTCGGATTCACGATCGATCAATATGGCCAACTTTGGTACAGTCCAAATTTATCTTTATAATAATGTATTAATTTACTCTATCTTTTCTTTTCTTTCGTAGTCAATTTATGTTTCAAATTAGTTTACATGTACTATATTCTAATATATAGGTCCTCGTTCGTAAAATCGTTTGAGTTGACATTTATAACAATAACACAAAAGACTCGGTTATCAAATAAACCAAATCCAATGGCAAATTGTCTTGCTATCTTCTTAATAGGCATTGCCGCATTGGATAAGACTCCGAAGAACTTATATGGTCCAAGCACCATGTCTTCTGCTAAGAAAATGGCATCTACAGTCATGGTAGTTAACTAATTGTTCGAATAGGGACAGCCCATAAGGCAACGTTTTATGAGAAGAGCGTTTGAAATCTAATTCTTAATTTAGCAGGTGCTAGGAATTGAATTTTCATGAGAGCGTTTGAAATCTAATTTTTGATTTATCAGGTACTATGATCCAAGATCGTAGAACTCTGGGATTTTGATGATATATTATTGATAGTCTATTGTGTAAAAAATTTAATATGGGGTTCGTGATAAATTCACTTGTAGTTTTAACACAGTATTTATCAGTATCTAATGTTTAATTGTTAAGGGTATTTCTGGTACAGAAAAAACATTTGGCGTAAGGTGGCTATACCAAGAAATAATTGTATGGTGCGGCTGCGTTCTATGCACCATAAGAAACATAAAAGTGGACCCCACATAAGTAGGGAGCAGTGGTGTAGGCACACGGAAGAACTCCTCTGTACCATGTAGATTCAAATGATTTTTCTGCTTCTATCAAGAAAAGAAAGGAAAGGAAAAAGAAAATAGAAACTACATTCAAATTAAGTAGGGGCCGGGGGAAGAAAAAGCATTGGAAAGTGTCGGTGCTGTTCAATAGGCTTTCAAAATTACAGAAACAAATTGTAGCCTCACCCTCAAACTTCGACTCTCCATGCCACAACACGGTTATTAAATTATCATCTTACTTAAAAATTTAAGTTAACTCAAATTATTATAGAAAAATTTATTATATTTATTTATTCTATTTTACATGTTCTTGTACATGTATGTGATATTCATTTTTACACCTTACAAATAAATAATTTTAATATTTTTTAAATAAGTGACTGCAAAACTTTTAAATTTAAAACTGTTTAATAATTTGAATTTTAATATAATATTAAATTATTACCTCATGAAAACGATTAACCTATCTTAAATTATTAGATATATTGTCCATAAAACATTCCTTAACAGATCTAGCAGTTGACCAGAAAACAACCTGATGGTTGATTAGCGGGAAAAAAAAAAAAAAAAAAAAACCTGATGGTCCACTGCACCGTACCCATAAAAATATTCATCTCCGCTTAGCCAAAAAAGATGTTCATCTCTGGCTAAAACCAGTACGAAAGGGCGTAGAAGCTACCTGTGGATTGAATCGATGAGTGTAAATGTTGGAAGAAATGGATACGCAAATGGGGACAAGAAGATCTTTGGCCTGTCTGCCGAGAAAGATACCCGCTTAATATTTAAGTACATACCCACCAAACAGCAACATCTATGTATACCTGTCTCCCTCTTGGCTTAAGGGTACCTACTCTACCCTGTCCTGTGAGTACCTATAGTCCAGGCCCCCATTTGCTAGGCATTTTATTGAATGGAAATTTCTTTAAAATGCTCAAACTAAAATGTGGTTCCTACCCCTAACGCATAAAGTGAAATGTGGGGACTAAGACTATATTTAATAGAGTCTCTATAATGAGTCTATATCCATTATTTTAAAGATTTATATAAAGACTGTGATCAATTATAGAGACTCACTTAGAGACCAAGGTAAAAAAACTATTTTAAAGACCCATTTAGATAAAAAAAAAAAAACATCCTCAGTGACAGTCTCTATAAAATTGAGTTTTTATATTATGTTAATTTTAATTTTACATAATAATTTGATTACGTGTTATTTTTTTCATATGTTACTTTTTTTTAATTAATTGTTATTTAGATTATTTCAACTTTTTAAACGAATATTTCAACCAAAAAATAAATAAATTGCGACAAACATAACATTTAAAAAATTAAGATTACGTTTAATTATATAATTGAATGAAAAAACTAATTACAAATCTCTAATTAAAAAAAAACCATACGTAAAAAAAAATCTTAATTAAATTTATCCATTAATTAATTTTTTCTCGTGTGTTACGTTTATATTTGTTTTTTCTTCTTTATTTTATTCAATTAATTAATAAAATAACCTAAACTAAAAATAAAATAGAAAAAATTATTTTTTCAACAAGGAGCAATAAGGACCTTTTAAAGACTAACTCTTATTTTATTCTTCTGGAGGATTGGATATAAGCTGATCATGAAAAAAGCAGCAAGCCAGCAAGTGTTTTTTGTGTTTTGGCTTTCATGCAATCCTACACTTTAATTTCGTGTTTGTTCCTTTTTTATTGACTAAGAGGGTGTTTGGCTAACTTACAATTTTGTTTTAATCAAAAGTAATTCTGAGATATTTTTCACTTCATAAGCCTTCTTGATCAGGTGTTTATTTTATCCGACTCACATTTTTACTGAAAATATTATAATCCATAAAGTTTGTGTCTCATAAAGTAAATGTTTAAGAATCAAATGGATTAGCATAAGGATTATTCCCCAAAAAAGGGTTGATTATCAAACCAATAAACATATAGGGAATCGAGGTAGTAAACAAAGTTGCTCTTGCTTTTACACCTGAGCAAGAGATTACATTTTATTTTGGAAGTTATATTCCAATGTTGGTAGTACTAGCTCTATTATGGTAAAAAAAAAATCCTTAGCCAATATATTTGGCTATAGAAATTGACTTAATTGAAGACAAATTATTAAAAGTCCTAGAGATCTCCACTAATATAGCGCTTTAAATAATTAATTAGAGCATTTTGTGCATCCCAATTTCAATTTATTCAAGAGTTAATGCCAGCAGGGTTGGCATTTCTTAATGGTGGAGAATAATCAGCACAATAGGGAGGATAATGTTTAGTTTCAAATTTTATCATGTAATTATTTTCCCTTCTATAAAATTTAGATAATAAAATTTCTTTGTGTTAAAACTTTACCATTTTGTAATTGCTCAAGCATGCTCCAATAATTGATTGATTATACATGTGCCTTTATATTAATTTTACCATTTTGTAGTTGCAAGAAAAAAAGAAGATGAAAAAGAAATATTGACCATTTTGTAATTGCACAAGCATGCTCAGATGACTGATTAGTTATACATGCCGATTTATATATATTTCTGGTAGAGAAAAAATTTCTAAACTTTTGTAATTCTCAGCCATGCTCCAATCATTTATTTGATTTTAAAACATACGAGGGACTATTCTAATTTCAGAAATCTTCATATCATATGGGTGACTATTTTAATGCATACAATGGGCAACACTTTGGAATCACAACTATTATTAATATAGGTTTACTCATTTAATTATGAGGAGTACTTTATTATTGTATTTGGCTACAAAGCTATCTTTAGATACCTTTTCGTCCTGCCAAATTATTAAGGCATAATTGACTCTTTTATTTTAGAAAAAGAAAATGATATTTAGGTAGTATGAAAAAAAAAGTATAAAAAAGCTTCCAACAGCACTACAAAAATTACTGGATTTTGCGAGAGACAGTTCCCCTCATCGTGTCGTCACCAACCTGGAATTTGTGACGGCACGGTGAAAGGAATTGCCGTCAGACACGAGGTTGTCGCCAAAATGGTTCCCCCCACCAAACCATCATGAAATTGGCGTCGTCTCCTAACCTATCTCCATTCCGTCTTCAATTCCTCCGTCACCAAGCCGTCTCCATTGTTGCCCGTCTCCAAGCCATCACTATAGTTTGCCGGCACCGAGCCCTCACCAACTGGAGCCGTCCCAAAACTGTCACCACATTCCCCATCGCCAAGCACTCGCCAATCTTTCCCCTTACCAGCCCGTCACCAAATATTGCTGTCATCAAGCACTCGCCAAATCGTTTCCCTCACCAAGCCGTCACCAAAATTGTCGTCGCCAAGCCCTCGCCTTTTTCCCCTCGCCAATCCGTCACTAACCCAAACCTTCACCAAGCCCTCACTAAGCCCTCACAAACTTAACCATTCCGTCTAATGTAACAAGTCACAATTCCTTCAACATTTTTTGAAAAGAATCCCAAATTGAACCTGTTTTTTTTGTGAAATTCATTTCATATAATGCCACAAATCAGATATGCAATATTTAATTAAAATACATACTGCTATTTTAAACTGTTACAAAAAGACATGTCTTGTATATGGTACTGTTTTAAACATCAAATTACTGGTTTAACATTATAACAAATTATTCTCCATTATTATCACTATGTGAAGATGAAGAATGTTTGCTCATCAGGTTGACCATAAACTTTTGCTACAAGGACTTCCAACTCTTCGTTTTGCTTCTTTAATTGTTGCTGAAGTTGATTGATTATCTCCCCCTGACTTGCCACTGTTTCGTTCAATGTCAATGTGGCTCTTGTAACGAAGTGTGCCAGTTGTTCCTCTGTGATAACACGCCTAGGCTGAGTTGTACTGTTCGTGACAGATTCAACTGAAACCTGAGAACCTACTCCATAGATCCGATCTTTACGTGGTGGTCTTACAGCCTGTAAAAATACTGCGTTATGATCCACAGGCATCGGGTTGGAGTCTGATTCCGATGCATTCCTCGCCGTTTGGAGCATATCGTCATAACGAGCCTGCAAAAACGGGATTAACATGTTAGTATTACTACCTATGGTTTGTTGCACAAACATTCATTTCGATGGCAGGACACAAAATTAATATTCAACCACACAATATTAAGGTATTACAAGGAAATTAGAATACATTTACATCTCAATAAAAAAACGGGCAGAGTTTCTCCTATATTTCAGACTTTTTCCAAAAACCTGTTATGGAATAAAGCCAACATAATCCACATGTGTTCAAACTTATTCATTACCACACTTATCCGAAACATATTAATCAAGTGCTACTATAAGTCATAGGAGAAATTTTCAAACATTGTACAACACATATGGGTACAACAAGTAACCATGTTCCATTTGTGAATTGTTTGTTAAAATCATAGCTACATTTGTGATCGCATATCACTAAAGTTATGTTTTCCCTTTGAAATATTCGCTTTAACATTTTAAAATACTTTGCAAAATCAAAACATCTTTTTTCTCATTAATCATAAATCCCTCTTTGTTTTCAATATAACCTCTATACATTGCTAACTTCACCATAAATTACATGAATAATACATACCATAGTCTGCTCGGCCCGAGAATCTGTGTACGGTCCCTCTGCCCCCTTGCGATGAGCCTTCTGGAAAACCTCCGCATAAGTCACTGTCCTCCCTAGTTCTTCTTCCTACAATAGCAATTCCCCAAATCAACCTACAACCGAATGTGTATTTCACATATATATTTAAAAGGTTGCATATCATATAAAATTAACCAATATTGTATTTATAAATCAATACTATTCTTCTAGCAGTCTCATGGGTTGGTATTGAACCCAGATGGTGAGTAGACGGATTGGCCTTTCGGTTGTTTGAATTTCTCTTCGATATTTCTTGCCACTCTGGTCTTTGCCAAAGCTCCAGCATTTCGTCCCATACAACAAGTGGTATGAAATCTGACTTTTTCGTTCTTGTCCGTCCTTTGTTTGTCAAATCTGAAATTCGGCGCCTTGCAGTAAATTCAAACTTGCGCCAAACAGTAGCTTCATCAATTGGAAGCCACTTGTACTCCCTCTGAAAACATTAATATTATGATCCTTATAATTCAACATTTATTGTGCTCATTGGACAATATATATTGCGTTAACATTTCATACCCTGAAATATTTAAACCATAATCTTCTTGTATCACTTGGGACATGTCTGTATGTCAACCACGGCTCTACATATCCGGCATGTAGAGCTCTTGCAACCCCTTTAATAGCATTATATGGATCCCATCTATACAACATTACATAATCACAATATGTTATATCTTGGAAAAAAAGTATAAGATTTATTAAATGGATGATTTAAAGTAATACATACCTGTTTTCTACGACCTTCACACATCGTCGCTTGTCATTTTGCCATACCGTATTCTCGGCTAGAGACTGGAATCCATAAAATTGCCAATCTTCGATTCCTGTAGCCCGTCGCTCAACAACATGCGAAGACTCGGGCATATTAAAAAATGATACACCACCTGGCATTGAAGTGCCATTCGCATCTACGCATAAATCCTCTAATTCCTCTGGCTATCCACCTGATGAAAAATGTTGTTCATTTTGATTGGTTGACGGACCCTGTACATATGGCTGCTCTGGTTGGGGATATGCATCGTCTGGGCTCCGATGCTGCGTTCCCACTTATGAATTAGACGAACCATGACCAATGACCAATGGGACATTGTCAGCTCCACAAACAGCAGTTGTATGTGCCGATGTGGATCCACGACCACTAATATGTTGTGTACCTGTTGCTCCATGACCACCTAATGTCCGATTATCATTATAGCCGGTCGGAGAGAATTGCTGGGTCTCTGGCACCGTGGCCGGTGTATGAGTAGTGGGCCTCATTTTTCCAAACAAGCTGTTTTGCTTCAGTTGTTTTTTCCCCTTTCGATTTGGATCTTCACCGCTTCCCATTGCCTATTTCAACACACTACTATTAGTATGAATAAATAAAAATATATAGATGAACAAATGTACCTATGCATACTTCTACGAAAACTGTCATACATAACAAACATTTTATGTATTCACTGAACAATAATTAGGAAAAAAAATCATGAACATTCTTCGAGATTGAAAAGATTGAAGAGCAAAATCTCTTCTTTCATTCTCCTATGGCCATCGGATTTGGGGGGAACAAAATGGGAATTAATTCAATTGGTTTTGAGCTCTATTGCATGTATATGTGATGTATTATGTATATGGTATAAGTTGGGGTCAAATGCTTGCAAAATGTAGTCAAATGTAAGTCAAAATTCTAATTAAAAGACTAACTAATTTAAACAACATAAATAACTATTATGACACTCCTTAATTCATGAATCTTGTATTCGTTCTCAAACATCTCATTAAGCACATATGGGGTTCTAAAGCATTTAACTTCGCTAGGAGCATTATTTACCGTCATTAAACCAAGATTACCAAGCTAAACCATCCAAAGCACTAAAATCACTTAACTTAGTTTACAAGACTTGACCACATTCAATTGAGCATTCACACATAACCACCATTAAGCTTCCTACTACCTAAAATTGTTCAATATTCACTAGAACCAACCATCAAGGCATCTTAAACCTGTAGCAAGATAAGTTGAAATTCTAGTCTACATTGGCTTGACTTTGCTGCTTCGGTTACTAGCCTAATTATTATCCAAAAACTCTGAAACTCCACATAAATATAGTTCATCGAATGTAGATGGGTTTAGCATCAAACGGATCTCAATTCGGAGTTATATTCAATGAGATATGAAATTTACAAAAGTATCGCGCAATCTGCCATGCACCAGCACGAGAATCCAAACATATTTCGGAAATGGCTAAATCAGAGGCCTAAAACGTTAGAATTTTCCTTAGCTTTAGAAATCAACATTTGTTCAAGACTTCCTAATCTAGCGACTACGTAAATTTCGTTAATTTTTGAGCACGTTTACTAGGTCAAAAGAGCTTTGAAAGACAGAGGCAGTGAGCTGTCCAGATTTGCATTTTTTACACTATTTCACTTTTAGCCATTTCCTTGCACCTTGAGCTAGTTCTAGACTTTGTTTTAGCACATACACCTCATTGTGAACTTATATCAAACATCTAGTCTTCATACAAGAATACCAACTAGCATAGCAACAATACCATTAACAATACCCACAACACATCACAAGTAAGCAAAAGAGAACTCACATAACACCAAGCAAGCTAAAAATCAACTTCTCATGCACATACAACTCAAACCTACTTCCAAATAAAAATTATAACAAAAAAAAAGAAAAAAAAAACGAAAAAAAATTCATAATTATAAAAAAAAAAACAATAAATACAATAAAAAAAATCCGAAAATTTAAAACATTAACAAATAACCTAAATATGTTAAAAAAATTACTTCCCAATAAAAATTATAACAAAAAAAGTATAGAAAAAAACAATGAACAAAAAATCATACTAAAGAAAAAATTCAGTTAATACAATTAAAAAAAATTCGAAAATACCAAAAAAAAAAACAACTACATTAACATATTTAGGTTAGGTGCATTATTAATTAACATATTCATCACAACAAATAAATACATAATATATACATTTATATACCTACATTTACATATGTATATATAAATAATCTCACAAAAAATATATATTTACATATGTATGTATACCTACAATCATAGAGAGTGGAGGTTATAGCTAGATCTATACATACATAACCATATATTTACATATACATATATATATATATATCTATAAATATATATATATATATAACATATATAAATAGCCAAAAAAAATAAAATATTACCTTAACAAGATGGTGTCGAAGGTAAGCAGTAGCAAAGTTGCAGGTCGATTTGATCTAAATGAACCACCAAAAGAAGATGGTTACATTTCGATGGCTCAACACCGTCAAAGGAATATGGATCGAATCTATCGCATCCTTCTGCCGAAGTTGTTCGAGTGAAAAATTATGTAACGGACTAGTAGTTAAGGTTAAAAAATATGTAATATTATGAAGGGCGTGAGGGGTGGGGTGGGGAGTGGGGTTTTTTTCTGTTACTATAATTCAATTGGGCGACGGCCCAGTGTGAACCAGGGCCGTCGCCCAATTACAAGAGGCCTGCAACCCGTCTCAAAATTAGAGACGGGCTGCTGCCTGTCTCCAATATAAGAGGCCCACGATGTGGGCCTCTTTCTTGGAGATGGGCAGGTCGTCTCCAAAATGGAGACAGGTAGCAGCCCATCTCAAAATGGAGACGAGCTGATGCCCATCTCAAAATGGAGACGAGCTGATGTCCACCTCAAAATGGAGACGGGCATCCCGTCTCCAAAATGTAGACGGGCAGCCCGTCTCCAAAATGAAGACGGGCATCCCGTTTCCAAAATGGAGACGGACAGCCCGTCGCCAAAATTGAGACAAGAAAATGTATCCGTCCATAATGGAGACGGGCATAGTTTCCCGTCTCTAATTTAGGAAATTGTTGAATGCTCCAATAATTTGATAATTAGGCCCTCACTGTGCCTTCATCGAGCCCTCACCGTGCCTTCACTAAGCCCTCACCATATCATCGTCAATGTTTAGGCAACTACCACATGTACTTGGTACCAATAATTTAGAGAAGACCCCTCACCATGCCATCGCCAAATGTTCACGACTTTAAGTTCTATATAAATCATCAACAATCCCGCTTGTTGTCTTACATCTTTACATAAGATTCCATCTCGGTGAATGAACGTCTTATAAACGATGAGTAAGGAAGTTCAAGGTGAGTGAGTTACCATTAAAAAGGAGGAACACACAATGAAATATGATATGTCGAAGGTAAGCAGTAGCAAAGTTGCAGGTCGATTTGATCTAAATGAACCACCAAAAGAAGATGGTTACATTTCGATGGCTCAACACCGTCAAAGGAATATGGATCGAATCTATCGCATCCTTCTGCCGAAGTTGTTCGAGTGAAAAATTATGTAACGAACTAGTAGTTAAGGTTAAAAAATATGTAATATTATGATATGGATATGTGTGTGTATCTTGTTATGAACTTTTGTATGGTGATGACTAAAATTAACCGTCTGTTAATCTAATCCCTAGTTATCGAATGCTATGAAATAAAATCTTGTTGATTGCAAATTATATTATCAAATCAAGATTAGTATTGTAGTAAATACCTACACAAACATAGTATTTTATTACTACATCAAATAATGTTATTACTTGAAGTGAACAATACATAATACATTAGTAACTGGAATTGCTTCTATAAAATTTTAACATATCATTGTTACTCAGTCTTTGAAAACCTTATTCGTTTAAAAAAAAATGGAAATTGAGTCGGCCTAACTAATTTGCGACGGCACGGTGATGGACTGTCACCATACCGTCGCCGTACCATCTCTACATGTCGGAACGGGAAAAACTTGTCACTGAGCCGTCAAAAAAATTTAGTGACGGTCGTAGTTTGGCCGTCACTGAATTGGAGACGGCTCACAAAACCGTCACTGTTAGTGAGGGCTTGGTGACGGGTGTTTTTGTCCCTCACCAAACTGTTACTATTCCATCAAAAAATTGACGTCAACCTTCTCTTTCACTGTGCCGTCGCCATATCTGTGACGGTTTGGCGATGGTCCGTCACAGAATCCAAGATTTTTTGTAGTGCAGAGTCCATATAGGTAGATGAATATGTACATTGTTCTAACACATTTGTAATTATTTTTGTCATTAATAGAACATCTTGCTTATTATTATTTTTTTTTTTAAAGAAAAAGAATGATAAATGGGATTCATAATAAACCTCGCCAAACAAGAAAATGGAAAAAAAGATGGCAGACCAAATCGTGGCCCCATTCAGCAATATGGCCCCGTGAACAAATGGAATGGGATATATAGAAGATGTAATCTTCAAAGGTAACTGATAATATTTTTGTGAAAAGGGCGTGTATTTATCACAGACCATGATTTATATGATTTGGACTTCTTCATCACGATATAAATTTATAAAAAAATTAATGATAGTAAAATGATATATAATAGAGTTATTTAATCTATCTCGATATTTAATAGTTTAGATTATTTTATCTTCACACCTAATATTCCACACTAAATGGTCTATAAAGCCTTTGCTTAGGTTTAGGGTTGTTTTTGTGTAGCTTTCCAATGACTTTGAACTTCCGATCGACTTCGATTCCACAAAGATGATCTTTTGCGTAAGGATTTTTTTTTTTATTTTTAAAACCAGATTTTGCGTAAGTTGACATACAAACAACCTTCTTTATCAATCGCCATCAAGCATAGATCGCGTCAATATAACGGTTATTTATTATCTATTAGATTTGACTGATTATGGTCCAAAAATAAAATCTTTGCTTTCACGAGAAGATTGATATATTCCATATCTCTTTCAACTTTGTGCATCATGAGTTATATTTGACTTATTATGGTGCAAAATTATATCTTTATTACGTATAAGAAATTGTTAAGATCTGATTTGACTTATTATGGTCCAAAATTATATCTTTATTACGTATAAGACATTGTTAAGATTTGATTTTAATTATTTTTTTTATTGACTATGTTTTAGCAAAAATTATGGATATTATTATGTGGATGTTGCGTGTAGAGTTTTGTTATTGAAGGTAAGTTGCTATGAAGTATTTAAGTGCAAGGGAAATTCGAGTTTTGAGGAGTTCTAGTGCAAGTAGTATTTAAGCCATGAAGAGTCCAAATTCAAATAGAGTTTATGCTATGAAGATTTCCTACATTTTAGGTGATAAGGTTCAAGCTAACAAGAACTCTTGTGCTAAAGAGATAATCTTGAAGACGTTCCTATATATACTCAACATCTGCACCAAACTCCATAAATAGGCGTGTCAATTCTCAATTGAAGAGAGCAAGCAATGAGAAAAGAATAAGCTGCATTGTGTTGCAACAGTTTGTGTAACAGAATGTACTGGATGTTCTAGTTAGTGTTGCAACGCAGTCTGTTTTAGACAAATGAATTTATCGATCTATCTAAAGTATTATGACTCTTTAGTTGAATTTATCGATCTATCTAGAGTATTATGACTCTTTAGTTTAGGTTTTAGTATACATTTTTCGGAAGAAGAAGGTGTGTTCTCGGGGGAGAACTTTTTAAGTCGAGGGGAGCTTGCCAAACTAGATAATTTACTAAGGGAGTCTTACACCTAGGCGCAAAGGGTTAAGAGGGAGTCTTTAATTGCGTAAGTTTCATTGGTGTGTGTAATCTCTTAAAACTTAGTGGATTGGTTTGTTAGGTCAGGGAGTGGCCTAGTGGATGTACACCTGGTTGGTCGATCCATGTTAAAATTTATGTGTCCTTACATTTGTTACGACAAATTTACTTTGTTAATTTGTTTAATTATCAAATTGATTAAGGGCCAGAAATTTACATAAATCATTTGCAACAGTTCTCAAAGCTTTCCTGTATACTGCCACATGAATAGTCCAAACGAATTTGTTTTGTTAATCACTTAATATATATCAATTTGATTTTTCATACTTTTAACAATTGTGGCCAGTTTTAAGCTCAAATTAGTTTGTGATGCCGAATTTTTATACTCTCGTGAAGAGGAAAAAAATAGTTTCTCAATCTTATTCACAAGCTTGTACACCAAAATATGAAAACAACCGGTAATAAACCGCTTCTGAAATGGCCCCCTCCCTCTCCCTCTGAGGCTGTCTCATTATTTTATTGTTAGGTAACGCATTCTAATTTATCGATTTGTTGGTTAGAGACCAACGTTGAAAGAGAAATATTTTAACATCTAATCCTATATTCCTAATTCATAAAAAGGAAAGAGAACATCTACAATTAAAAGAATATGGCAAACCAAAGATACGACTAACTGTGAGGGAAACATATGACTAGACAAGCACAAATTAATCTATTAAGTGCATTAATGTTCCTATACTTCTGCTGACAATATAATAGAGTTTAATTTATAAAAGATATTGCTTTTGAATTTTATTAAACACCTGATCTACGTTGTCAAGCATGCATGTAGATGGTTCCATTTATCTTCTGTGAATTTGGAACTAGACCAATAAGCAACCATAGATGTTCAAATAACTACTACATGCCTACATTTTCACAATAGTTGATCAAGATTACCACGATATAGTTAATATGGAATGGTACTAATTGATTTTATGGAATGCTTCAAGCCTCAACGATATAATAGGCAAATTCAATCTTCTCATCTTTTCTTCTGGTGTTTCTCTATGATGAAAAGCCATTCCACCAACCTAGATAGGAAAAAGGTCATGTCCTACATGACTAAAAGTAGGGGAAAAATTTTATGCCGAGATATACTTGCTTGATTCAAAATAGAAGTTAGGCCAAACCTAACCTACCCTGCCAGATTTTAAATGAAAAGAAACAAACAGGGTCATGATAGCCTTTTCCTTCAGGACTTTCGGATTAATTATAACAAGGATAGAAAAGGATCATCACCAAATTTGTTAATTGCAGGGCATA
The DNA here is from genome assembly GCA_037974665.1 of Ehretia macrophylla. Taxonomy (NCBI): domain Eukaryota; kingdom Viridiplantae; phylum Streptophyta; class Magnoliopsida; order Boraginales; family Ehretiaceae; genus Ehretia; species Ehretia macrophylla. Next base: position 6,483,467 of record CM075764.1, on the reverse strand, counting down.
CGAAAGTCAAAAACTTCAGCTAGATTTTTTAATACACACCTGCTACGAGCTTTGATACAAGGAGAATGCTTTTTTTAATCAGTCAACACATTAAAACTTGCAACAGAATCTTACCATGTTACGTCAGGGGCTAGGATTCAACTTCTTTTTTCTATTGAACTTACCTACATATTCAGTTCAACCTCGCGCCTTTGTATTCCTCAATAATCGATAGCGTACAATTATCGTGAGGGAAAGTTGAAAAGTCTTTCTTTTGGTGAATATTTGGACATCCTAAAGTTACAAGGAACTTGCTTGCTCAAAATTCCATCATAGAGAACGATCGCCCTATTTTGTCAACATAGCCTCCAATTTATATATGAGGGGGCCTACTATCGCTAGTAACCTTTTTCTTTTCTTGGACAGTACCTAGTGCTTGGAGTTCACTTACTCAAAATTGCAGAACATATCGAATTCCTTGAATTAGTAAGATGGGAGTGGAGGTTGAATTTGGGTAATGACTCATCTTAGGTCCATAGATTATTGTTGCATGCAGTCTATGTTAGAAAAGACATTTCTATAGGAGGGAGCAAAGCGCAGATAGCAGCCCACAAGAATATTGCCCGAGATATCCGAAAGCAACTAATGATGCATGAAGAAAGAGATGGGCACGTTGTTGAAACGCACATGGTCCTCCACCTACAGTAATTGTGTTAAAGGATACTTATATCTATAGCTATTAATGCCAATTCCAAAATGCCATTGGATCATTAAAATTGTTAGACATCGATGTTATCCATCACATCGGTGCCCATATAATTACCCCATGACAGGTATATATAGGAGAAAGTAACTAAAATTCGATCCACTTCTTTTTTTTTTCTTTCTTTTTTATCATCGTATGAAAAGAATGGTTGAAATATAGGAGAGTGGCTAACATTTTATCTAGTATTCTTTCCAGCTTATCTTTGAAAAATTTCATGCAAAAAGATCTAGTACTGCATGTTACTCATTTTTTAATGGTTTGCCGCTAATTAATAGCTAGTTAATATGGGTGGACCGACTCTTTAGATTATGAGGTTGCAACTTATATTGACCCGATAAATTATTTTAAAATACAAACTTATATTTTAAGTTTGTATTAAAGTCATTTTGCTTCTGTTTAGTTTTTATATTTTCACTAATTTTAATTTGTAGAAGTGTTTACTCCCCACTAACAAAAAAATATTATAGATACGTTCATGTTCGTTAAGATAATTAATGCAATATAATCATGAGGAGAGGACCAATGACATTGCAATAGAAAAGTCATCACAAAGAATATAAGAAGGAAAACTAAATTAAAAAGAAAGAGAGGAAGATGAAATTTAAAATAAAAGGAAACATAAATCTTAGTAAATTCACTATCATTACTTGACTAGAAAATTCATTCTCTTGTTTTCTAATGGAATCACTTCAATAGTGATGTCCAATTAAGCAAACAGTGATATGGATTCGTGATTACCTGTCGAATTGCACACACCATATTAGCCATATAATATCAGTCTAATGAGTAATTATGGCTTCTTTAAGTGTTATAATGGCTAAAAGAAAACTCGTGGGAGGTGGAAAAGAAAATCCTCATGATCAAAAGATAATAATTTGATTCCACAATCAAGTCTCGAGGAATGTAATGACTCGTCTCTTGGCCGGCCAGACTTGCAATGCATGATTTCTAGCCACACGTCTTACCTCAAGAGAATTATAACCACAACCAATATTTTTTCAAGATTTATCATAGATCTATTGAAGAAAATAAATAATACAATAAATCATTCTTTAACGACTTAAACTCGTGTGGAAAATAATAAATAATATAATAAACTCATTTTTAATAGTTTAAACTTTTAGATGATGTGTGGTCACTCAACAATATCATCATACACTCCACAATTTAAATTATCATGACAAATAACTTCACCTCACAACAATAGGCCTTCAATCTTGGCTATTGAGGGATCATTGAATTACTGTAAAGAAAAAAGGGATCATTGAATTACTTTTAGAATCTCCTTTTATCGTTAAATTGTTTTTAAATTTTAAAGGTCATAAATTATTAAAATAAATTAAATATTGGCGTCCAAAAATTAATAACTAATGGAGCTGGATTTGCATAGGTCTCATAGCTAATGGTTTTATCTTCTAAAGAATTTCTATTAACTATGAGGAGTATAAAACAATGATGGAAATTGCTAGGTATAATAATTTGATAATGTTTGTACTTATCATCAACAATGACCATCTACCTTATTACTGTAAAAAAAATGTCACCATGTCTTAATTCTTTTTTCTTTCAACATCCTATAGCTTAAGGTTATTAAAATTATTATTTTTATAGATGAACTTCGATAAACACCAAAGTAACAATTATCTTTTTCCCCTTCAACCTTTTTTTTTATGCTAAGAATTCATGTATCGAATGTCAAATATCTCATATATATGGTAAAAATTCTATTATATAGAAAGAGTAAAAGGATGATATAATATTTCAATAGATGGGGACTTTGAATTCCATATTATTTATATGAAACTAGTGCGCTTGTGTGAAAGTGGTACAAAATAACCTTAAACCTCAGGTTAATAATTATCTTGGACTAGCCTTTCATATATATAATTTTTGACAATGACAGGATAAAAATCTTGATATTATGATATGATTTTTGCTAGTTGTTCATGCAGATTGTAGCTTTCAATCTTATGCAAGGAGAACATCAATGTAGCTTTCACATAAGAAAACAGCAGTAGAGACGCCTAACACCACAAACTACACAAACTACAATTTTGAAATTCTTTAGATCAAGCTCACTGTACATGATCAACCTGGCATCAATAATTAATATCTCATCATTTTTCTACCACTTAATGAAACCAACAAATGAGAAAGAATTTGCTGAAATCACAACATGATATTCGTTTTTTTGCTTTATTCTAATAAATCATGCAACGTTTGGTCTTGGCCCCCTTTTACACATTTGAAATTGTTTAATTTCTACATTGAATATAATTAGTGAACAATATTAATGGCAGTTGTTTTTTTTTTTTTAATTATTCAAATGAGGACTAAAGTCGTACAACACATATTAAAATGTAATTAGCGAGAATTGAACTTGCAACCTCTTGCACTCAAAGCGAGTAACATACCACCTATCTGAAGTGTTGGGGGTAATGGCATTTAGTTTTGAAGGAACATTTGTTAATATTAGTTTAAAGGTGAATACGTCAACAAGCCATGTAGGCTGACAAAAGAGCTGAAGAGATTAATACAAACGATTTAAGGTAGGTGTACCAACTATAATCATAGCTTCTAAATCCGTTAAAATTGGAATAATATGAATTTAGAAAGTGGGCAAAACTTAAGCTTAGCGTTTATCGGGATTACAATATATGAATTAAGGATCATATGAATAATAACTTTTTGCAATAGAGATTTTTTTTTTTGGAATAAAAATATTTATGAATTTAAATATTTTATAAAATTAGTAGGATTCGGTGGAGTTATGGCCCTCATTAACAACCTAATAAATCTGTCGGACGGCATCAAAGGGGGCTTAAAAAATATTTTTGTAGTATCGTTAAAAAAATTATCTCTCTCTATTTTTTTTAATGTAAAAAAACACTATGTAGTATCATTAAAAAAATATTTTGCCACACCCTCCCACCCCCCTTCCCTCCAATATTAAATTTCTAGCTCCGCCCCTACTGCCCTGTAAGCATTAATGTTTGCCTGACGATCTATAAATTCTCTTAAATTGTTAAGCACCTATTAATGAATAAGCTGATCACTCATCGATCGCACGAATTAAACTTACTGAAGAAGTATGATGCATGTCAATGCAATATGCTTACTCAAGAGTCAAGTGGATGAGAAAGAAGCAGCGCTGTGAAGATCACTTGCACTTAAAATCTATGCAAGTTAATGCATACACTGCACTGCAAGTGCAGCTATAGGAAACTACCACAATGAAGAACTCGATCGAACCATATAACATGTGGTGCAAACTGAAAAGACATTTTATTTTTGCAAAGCTGTCATGTTGCAAGCATTTTAAGTGTTGTTAGAAAAACTTAAAATTGAAACATCAAAATAATCAGTTCATCTAAATATTTTTATGACAAAAAACTCACATAACGCAATACTACATTAAATTTATCTTAAAATTATAAATTTTATGACACAGTAACACGTTCTAATACATACTTTATATTCACCCACGACCAAACAATATTTATAACGCATTTAGTTTCAAAACTTTGTTTTTTAATATAATCAGCATTCTCCGTATGTCACGGAGTGTTGTGAGAAATTTGAATGACAAGGGACCAGGGTCTTGAAATAGTTAATTGATTAATTGGAGAATACTCCAAAAATTAATAAATTCTGCAATGCATCAAGACTAGAAAAGCTGTCAATGACAAGTGGGAATTAGATAACGAATAGTGATAGATAAAGCATCGCAATACAGTGTACTCTCGACAACCGATAAGCGGGCAAAACCCAATATGGTCAAATGTCAACCTAATTAATAAGAAAGAAAAACAAGAAAAAAAGGAAAGATATAGAGGCTGATAAGGTTCTTTTTAGTCTAATTATAAAATTTATATTTTTAATTTGTAAAATTTTTGTTAGAAGTACTGTTGAACAAAAGTTGTTATTTGACATGTGTTAGATAATATTGACTTTTTAAAAATTTTGAGAGTAATATTAAACTTTAAAAAATATGAAAGAGTATATTTAAAAAAAAAAGAAAAATAGCTTCCAATATTATGTAAAACAGATTCGCAAAAATTTTTTTTGAAAAACTTCAATTTAGAGCTTCTCAATTTTTTTTTTTTTTTTTAATTTCAGCTTTTACCTAAGCACTTTAAAAAATGAGCCAAATAAATTAGTTTAGTTTTTAAACTTACAAAAATACTTTTAAATATTTAAAAATTAGACCAATTAGGACCTCGTGACATACTTTTTTTTTATAAGTAATTGGGAATTTTCATTTATTCCAATTATTTACCTCTCCTAACATGTTTAGTTGTGTACCATTATCTTGTTGCTTACGAAGTAGACTTTGCGTACTCCTCGTGCAGAGAGCCCCTTGCAAAACCAATTAACAACCCGCCACGCCAAATGGGTTAAATAATAAGGTAAATCATGCATATAGTTTCTATTAATTACATATTTTTTAAGTTAGTATTTAATATTTTAAAAAAATTATAATAATCTCTCATATTTATAAAAGTAATTTAAAATAATTTTTATTGTTTAAAATCAGGCCAATTTGGTCTTTATTATTTTTTAAATAATTTAATTTAGTCTTTATTATTTTTTTAAAAAACTTCAATTTAGTTCATGCATGTGATCCCTATATGGAGACTAAATTAAAATTTTTTGAGAAACAATAACAATTAAATTGGTTAGTTTTGAATAATAGAGACTATTTTGAATCACTTTTATAAATATTAAGGACTAGTTTGTTCTTTTTAAAACATTAAAGACCAACTTAAAAATGTGTAAACAATAAGGACTATATGTATAATTTACCCTAAATAATATAAAGTTAACACATTGACCCAAAAAAAAAATAGAGTTAACACATCATTTGTCGAATACATGATTTTTTAGTTTAAATCATCAATATTATGGATTATCTGCATCACATCAGACTGTATTCATATTTTCTAGTGGGAGAATTGCAGCATTAGTCCCATATGTTGTATTCAAAATTCAATTTAGTCTTATATATTTTAAAAGTTTCAAATTAGTCCTATATGTTTACCTAAAAGTCTTAGATTAGTCATAATCATTAAAATTGAGGTTATGTTTAACGGAACCATGGGGTAAAATAGGAAAAGAACACGTGTGAAATAAAAAAAGCTCAATTAGGCCCTAAATGTTTGTAGAAATATTCAAGTTGGTTCTTAATGTTCGTAAATAAGTTCAAATAGATCCCTAATATTTCAAAAAGTTATACTAGGTCCTTAATGTTTGCAGAAAAGTTCTGTTTGGTCCTTAATATTTGCAAATAAGTTTAAATAAGTCCCTAATGTTTGCAAAAAAATTCTAACAAGTACTCCTTAATATCTGCAAAAAAGTTCTAATAGGTTTCTAATATTTGTGAAAAAGTTGAAATAAATCCTTATTATTTGTAGATGGTATATTGGCTTATGAAAGATTTAAGTTTGATATGCAATTTTTTTCTGGGTGTTCCAATTGTTTTCTATTTTTTGTTGATTTTTTTTCCTTTCTTAAGCATAATTCTAATACACAGGGGACTATGTATAATGATGGTTGCATAAATCTGATATGCACCTCTTTTTTTTAAAAAAAAAAACCATAAATTTGATATACTAGTGATCTAAAAACAAAAAACACTGATATACAAGGTACCTATTTGAATATTTGTGCAAATATAAGGGACCTATTTCAATTTTTTTTACAAGTATTATGAACCTAGTTTGACTTATTTGCAAATAGCAAGGATCTATGTATTTGCACAAATCAGATTTATATATGCTTTCAGAAAAAGAAGAAAAAAAAACTACATATAAGATTTATGCAACCACCATTATACACAGTCCCCTGTGTATCAGATTTATACTGAAGAAAAGGAAAAAAAAAAAAAAACAAAAAGTAGAAAACAATTGAAAAAAAAAAAAACTACTTATCAAACTGAAATCTCTTTCATAAGGTATGCCAATATACGATTTATAAACAATACTGATCTATTTAATTTTTTGGGTAAATTCCACAGTTAGTCTTTATTGTTTATATTTTTTTATAGTTGGTCCTTAATGTTTAAAAAAAATTATATTAGTCCCTAATGTTTACAAAATGATTCAAAATGGTCCATATTATTCAAAATTAAAGAATTTAGTCACTATTGTTTCTCATAAATTTAATTTAGTTCCCAAATAAGGTCATATGCAGGGACTGAATTGAATTTTTTTAAGAAACAATAGGGACTAAATTATTTTTTTTGAAAAACAATGAGAATCAAATTGGCTAAGATTGAATAATAAGGACCATTTTAAATAAAAATTGTAAACATTTGGGACCACTATGAATATTTTAAAATGTTAGGAACTACATTGAAAAAACATGTGAACAATAAGGACTAAGTGTGAAATTTATCCTAATTTTTTTGCAGGTAAATTTTACATTTAGTCCCTTTAGTTTACATATTTTTTAATATCGTCCATAATATTCTAAAAGATTCATAATAGTCCCTAATATTTACAAAAGTGATTCAAAATGCTCCAAATTATTCAAAAATAGTCAATTTTTTCTTTATTATTTAAAAAAAAAATTAATTTAGTCCCCAAATAAGGATCACATACAGGGACTAAATTTAATTATTTTAGAAAATAATAGGGACTAAATTAATTTTTTTTATAAATAATATAGACTAAATTAGCTAGTTTTGAATAATAGGGACCATTTTAAATCACTTTTGTAAACATTAAGCACTAATATCATTTTTTTGAAACATTAAGGACCAACTTAAAAAAAATGTATAAATAATAGGGACGATATGCATAATTTACCCTCTTTTTGCAAATATTAGAGACCTATTAGAACTTTTTCGCAAACATTAGGGATTTATCAGAATTTTTTTGCAAACATTAAGGATCCAATAGAACTTTTCGCAAATATATATTAGTGACCTATTTAAATTTATTTGCGAACATTAAGGACCAATTTGAACGTTTTTGTAAACATTCAGGACATAATTGAACTTTTCTACTTCACATATATTCTTTTCCAATTTTACCCCTGCTTCCGTTAAACATAAACACATTTTAGCGGTTAAGACTAATTTGAGACTTTTAGGTAAACATATAGGATTAATCTAAGACTTTTGAAACATATAAGACTAAATTAAATTTTGGGTACAACATATGAGACTAATGCTACAATTCTCCCTTTTCTAGTGGAGAAACATTTATAAATGTAAGTCGGTCGGTCTGACTCTAACATAAATTTTATGGTTAGACCCATTCGATTAACGTTTGTAAAAGCTTTCCTATCTAATGTTGTGTGTTTCAGAATAAAATGGTGCTTTGAGAGGCTTAAAGACTACGTCGGATGACTAAAGAATATATGTAGTTGATGATGAGAAGAAAGATAAGGAATGAAAAGGAGTATATATAGTCATCTGGGATATAATTATCATGTTTGATTAAGCATGGAAAAGAATGTCACTGTCACTTGAGAATAATGACCCTTAAATTGTTGCTAGCATTAAAAAATGATGATTGGATTCAATGAGTTGATCGTGAGTAATATACAAGGAAATAATAGGAAACAATGGGGAAAGAAAAAATCACACAATAATAAATTCTTTAAAAAGTCAGAAAATCTTCACAGCATAAATGAATGATCTCAATCTAAATGAGCAATGTTTCCTCTTCAAGAAAAAAGAAGTCCTAGAAGCTAGAGGACAATGTTTGGAAATATGATTCGTTTAAAAAATTATTTCAATCCTCCCTCTCATTCTTCTTTCTCTATGACATGTATCTAAAAAAGAAATTGGTATATGCTTCTCTCATTTCTTTGATCTAAACGCACTAGACAGTTTTCAAAAAGAAAGAAGACACCCCTCTTGATATCATCAATGTAAAAACACTAAACATAGTAATTACGATTTGTGCACACTTAATAATTTAGCCACTAGTGATATTCACCATTCATCGTTCAAATTTCACTCTTTAATATTTTATGTGTCAAGTGTATAGCTACATCTAGTGATACACTAATTTTAAATTTAAACGTCAAAATAAATTGTATCCAGGGTTGAATGGTATGGTTCAATTGTTGCTTATTATAATAAAATATCTCAAGTATATATTTTTATTATAAATATTAATTGACCTTTGACTAAGGTTTATGGATCTTGAAAATTTAATCTAATTTTGTTTAGAATGAATTTATAGTAAAAAATAAAAAATAAAAAAAGAACATAAAAGTCCGTGGCAAATCTTACTGTTTTGAGTCATCGTGGGTATAAAAAGTGAATACAAAGTACAAGTCCCAACAAACACACCCTCAAAACCTCAACTATCTACTGCAAACTCTCCCCTATAAAATCCACCCACTAGCTTCTCTCCTTCCCTCCTTCTGCTGTTTCCTTGTCTTCCTTCACCATCATTCGTCTCTACAGAAAGCCAGTTACACCTAGAAAAACAGAGAGAGAAAACAAAGTTGTTATAGTTTCTCTCTCTAGATATACAAACATATTGAACGATGTCAGCTTGTAGTGACAACGATCCTCGTATCAATGCTATCCAGTCAAGAATCCGTGTCGTTCCCAACTTCCCTAAACCAGGTATGCCAAGACACAAACACACACACACACACACACACAAAAACTCATTTCTCTAACACTATATATAAACATGTCTATACACTGTATATGTATGTATATTTACTTATGCTTCTTCATTTTTATCTCTTATTTTTTCATCAGGGATTATGTTTCAAGATATAACTACGCTCTTGCTCGACCCAAAGGCCTTTAAAGATACTATAGATTTGTTTGTTGAGCGCTACAAAGACAAAAACATCTCTGTTGTTGCTGGTATATACATAGACACTTCTTTATCCACTTCACTCCCATAATTATTTCTTTTCTTTTTTTCTTTTTTCTTTTTTCTTCAGTACATATTTTTACTGTCGCCCCCACCAAACAAAAGATAAACTAAAAATAAAAACAAAAATAATCCAAAGATGAATAATAAAAAAGAAAAAATTAGGAGTTGTAATATATATATATATATGGTTTTCAACAGATACTGTGTTACTATATGTCTATGTTGATTATGTTTATGTTAGTTAGATTTATATATTCTTTCTTTTTTTTGGCTTTTGAGGTTGGGGAGAGGTGCAATGTGGTAGTAACTAGGAACTCTGTGTGTGTGTGTGTTTTGTGATGGTTTTAGGAGTTGACTATTAGGGTTTGGTCTTTTGGGTAGAATTGAAGTACTTTTTTGGTGGGGTGTGTCATTGATGGCTACTTTGTAAGAAGAAATGGATATGAATGGTTCAGAGTGTTGAATGGAGGCATGTGCTCAAATCTCATTTGGATTATGGTGGCAAAAGGTGGTGGTGTAAATAGTAATGGTAATGGTGGTGGTTGTTGTTGGTCAATGGTGATGGATACCCACATTGTTTGAAACACGGCAAAGGACCCACCTGGGTGTGATATGATGATGCCTTTGTTTTTATTCTATATATATATATATATATATATATATTTGTTGTTGTTTTTGGAACTCTCATTTTCTTTGGGGACACTATAATGTGGGTGTCAATATTCACTCTTTTTTTTTTGGTCAAAATATTCACTGTTGGATGAGTTGAATCTGAGCCTTAATTCATTCCTTTTTTTATATATATATTTTGCATGGGATGAGACATTGTGCTTTTTCCCTTTTTTTCGTAAAATAATTATTATGGTTTATGAATATACTATATGAGTGGCATTCAATTTTCCATATGAATGATGACCATCAATTATTGCTTGAAAGATTGTTTATGGAGGTCCAGAGTCTCCACTATGATTAGTAGTTTCTTTGTCCTCTTTCACTGTCATAGCTGAACGCTCTATTTTGGTTCTGTTATACTATGCCATGCTTCTTTAACCTTCATCCATTTTCTGAGACTGAGAATGAGGTGCTGCTCATAAGCGACAATTTGGCTCAATGTGTGATGAGTTAAATCCTGAAAGTTAAATCACACATCTAAGTGAAAACTGAGTTAGTCCTTGACTATTTGTTCCTTACTCGGCCGTTGTTTGGCTATAATTATGAATTGAGTTCTATTATCTATTTTGTGCGAAATTGCATGCTCGATTGTACTTTCTCTCTTCCTTTTTTTTCACCTCTTTGGAGAGATAGCATGTTAATTGATATGTTTTTGGAAAATTCTTTAAGTTTTAGCTAAACTTTTAGAAAGCTCATGGGACATACCTTGTATGTGCTTTCTGTTGGTTGGGGCCTAAAAAATGATTGGAAACAGGCTGGTTAAATACATATTAATTTACTTGTAACATTGTCTTTATGTGTCCAATCAAAATCGTCTACTAGTGTGCTCGCGAGGAAGCATTTGTTGTCTTGTGTTTATAGAACTTTTTGCACTTGTTTAAAATCACCGGTTGCTGAATAGTCTTTTAAATAAGTAAAATACCAGAGTTTTGTTGATTGATGGGGTAGCATGAATTTAATGGCTCTAATTGTAGGGTGATGATAATGTTATGAGGGGATACACCAACTATAAACTGTACATTATATCATTTCACCATAATTATATTAATAGTTCACAACGTTGGATCTCGCTCATAAAATTATAGCATTATGAGCAGATCCATTCCCTTAATTGTAATAGTAGAGCAGTCCAGAGGCAGAATTTGGTTTAACAGTAAAAGGCAGCTTGCAGCTCACTGCCATGACCAGTGACATGTTCATTGTGGTCTTACTTTACATGAACATTCCATTACTGTATGAATTTTTTGCTGTTTTCTTATAAATTACCATATTACCTGAAGAATGTTATTTGGTTGTAGATGGGGAAAAATGACTTCATTTTAAGGATAAATTCAATAGTAACTGATTCTTTTTGTTAAGACACAAGTTCTGGCTGCTCCATTAATTCATGTATATTTGCATGTGTATTTTACCTTCCATATGTTTTGTTATGTTTTCTCAGCACTAATATGTTTTAAAAGAGTATAACATTTTCAAGCAAGAAGAACAGTATACTCGCTGTGATCCATTCCTCATTTTAAGGTTCCTCTTTGTCTTTTCTACTTCAATGTTTGTTCCTTTTCAAATGTTATCAGGTTTAATTTGTTAAGTACCACAAATCAACTACTCTCACGAAATTAGATTTACTGTAACATATTATTGAATTGCAATTAGAATGTCTTCTCCAAAATACAATGAAATAAAGACCGATAACTGTGTTATAATCTTCTTGTTAATTCCTTGTAGTGAGCTATCATGTTAGCAAAATTTGACAAGCTTTTCCGTGCTTCTGTTTTAACAGGAATAGAAGCTCGAGGATTCATATTTGGTCCTCCCATTGCATTGGCAATAGGGGCGAAGTTCGTTCCCTTGAGAAAACCACGGAAACTGCCAGGTACATTTACCTCCTCTATGGGATCCTGTGGACGGCCACATGATTATATGTTTTTCAGTATCTTCGTGAATTGTATACAAAATCAAAAGAGCCTTCCTGTCCTGCAACCTATTACTCTTCAATGTTTTAGATACTGTCTTTGGTACGAGGAAAATTTAGACCACAACTAGAAGGGTATGGGAAGTAAAGAGGAAAGCAATTCCTCCAAATCCTCTTTCTTCAACCCTCATTTCGTGGTAGATTTGGACCATTATGGTGGTTTCTTACTTTCGTTTGCATATTTACTTTTGGAATCAATTTCTTTCTTTTTAGTGAATTTTGAGTTTCTTATAATCAGAACCGTACGGAGGTTAGTTGTGTCCATGCTCATGCATTTGCATTCATATGCAGTTACATATATATGTATGAATTAATTAGTTTTCTCCCTGCCAGCAGACTGATGAATTTATTCATCATTGTGTTCTGGTAATCAACTCTGATTAAAATTGTTTCGAGTTTTCATCAATCCATTTAGTGGTTTGTATGTTTTGATTAAGTTTATTTGATTGCAGGTGAAGTTTTTAAGCAAGAATATGACTTGGAATATGGAAGCGATTGTCTTGAGATGCATGTAGGAGCAGTGGAACCTGGTGAACGTGCTTTGGTAGTTGATGATCTGATTGCTACTGGTGGCACCCTCTGTGCCGCTATGAATTTATTGGGTATACATTTTTCAGTCTCATATTTATTCTTGGAGATCTAACATTATTCTGCTACTCTCATACTTTGAGTTACTTATGAAGATATATATATTAATGCAAAAAGTTTGTTATGTCTATGCATGACTACATACATACTCCAGAGAAATGTAAATCAAAGTAGATACCAGCATATTAATTTGGCATCTAGTAAGAAGATGTGCCGGTGTGGGACATATATATGATAATCAAGATACCCTACTAATGTTGACTCTTACTTTCTGCAACTGATCCCCATCAGATTCTGTTGAAATTCACAAAATCAGGAGTAAAATGAAGAGAAACTTCCTAAGTATGAGTTTATCATGCTAAGGTTAGATTTAGCTGAGGTTGATGAGAAGTCAAATACACATTATGCCTCAATGTTTATCTAACATTAAGCATCTGATTTTTCACCTATTGTTTGCAAGGCCCACCCCCCCCCCCCCCCCAAAAAAAAAAAAAAAAGGTCTACTTCCAATAAACTCGTTTGCTACAGACACAAGGATGTATTGAAGTGTCAAGTTTTTGGCAGTATTCATAAGTGAATTGCATGACACAACCATCTGAAAAAAGTTAATTTATCTAAACACTATACCCTCCTCATGTCTTTTCGATCTAAGAGAAATTGCTATAGTACGTCAAATTCCTATACACGTTGGAACAGGCGTAACTTCCGGAATCGATTGATCTTTGGCATACCTGTCTTACATTGAGACCATGTATTGTGTTTCATAATGTTGCCTTTGAGAATATGATGCAATAATTATTCTCTCTATTGAGTTTAAGTTGTTTTTCCACAGAACGTGCTGAAGCTGAAGTTGTTGAATGTGCATGTGTGATTGAAATACCAGATCTAAAGGTGAGGTTTGATATTGGTTTTTACACCTTTTATCTGTCTGTTTATTCTATTGTCTACTTCTTTTATGGTTGCCTTTGGTTCTAAAAGAATTTGGCTCTTGGGAGAGTGAATATTTTTGCAATGTAGCAATGCAAGTACTCTCCTCTTCTTCTCCAGTCAATGTGTCGCAGTCCAGTGTCCTAGTCATTCTTTAAGGCACTATATATTGGTGCTATTAGCCATGAGAGCGATACAAAGCTATTATATTTTTCATTATATGGCACACTGGTTACTCTAAATTGCAATATATTTTCCTGAGAATTTTACCAAAGACTAATAGAATATTCTGATCAGGATAAACGTCACTACCCTTTGATCGCTTTCTTCTGATCCTTCAGATTAGAAATGGTAGACTGAACTTTTTTGATTTCATCCCATTGCTAAGTAATAGCTACTAAGCTTCCTTGTGGCCATATGACTACTAAATCTGAAATGTGTAATTTTTAGCTTCATTTGCTTGCCTAATTCCACAAGGCTTTTTGTGGTTGCTTTAGTGGAAATGAAGCATTTTTTTTTACGTAAAATGCACCATACCCCTCTCTGTTTTCACAAAGTTGCATCATAACCCCATGTTTTTAAAAGTCGCGTTATAAACTCTGTGTTATGGAAAACGTTGCATGTAACCCCCGCCGTCTATTTTTCTATCAATTTTAACGTGCGTGTAATACACACGCTAGAAATGTAAATATGACATTTATCAAGCTGTAAAACACATGAAAATGAAGAAAATACCATTTTTAACATTAGTTGTTAATCGCCCCTTGTATTTTAGATAAGGTTGTAAATTGCCCCTTGTATTTTTGATAAAGTTTCTAATTATCCTTGTGTTTTTTTAAAGTTGTAAATTGCTCCTTCAAAAATAAAAAATTGAAAATTCTAGAGAAAGAAACTATTTTAAAGTGATTTTTCTTTTATTTGAAGTTGATTTTGCACCGATTTAAAAGTTTTAATCTGCTTGTAAAAGAACGTGATTCTAAGTAAATATACGATTATTGCTAGTTGTAATATGACTTTAGATCAATTCCGATTTCTTGATTTTTTGGCCTATTTTTTTTGTTCTATTTCAAAGTACAAAGCAATGTCTGTTTTTCTTATGCATAAGCTTGTAGTTGATGAACATTTTGATTGTGGACATCAATGCTATGTTGTAGATCTCTTCACGAGTCTTGAACTTCAAGCATAAGATTTATATTTTTTATGGTGGACATCAATGTTCTGTTATATAAGCTTTACGCGTTTTTTATTCTTTTAATTAAATGCTATTTATTAGTTTAAGGTTGTAGACCTCCTCACAAGGTAGACTAGCATATGGTTCTGATATTGCAAAGTGAAAAATGTTGTAAATACCTTCATCTAATATTTAAAAAGTGATAAATATCCCCTTCTGATGTCAAAAAAGTTGTAAATACTCATTTGACGGATTTATCTTTAAACGAGGACGATTTTGTTTTTCTATAAGGTTAACTAACAGAGTTAAACGGAATTTGAATTTGGGGTGTGTATGCAACATTTTTCATAACACAAGATTTATAACTCGACTTTTTAAAACACAAGGTTTAAGATGCACTTTTATGAAAACACAGGGGGGTATGATGCATTTTACTACTTTTCTTTTCATTATCCTCACCAAATATCTTGGCAGCAGACAGATTGAGAAACTATCTGTTTCCTTTTTCCATTCAAGGCTTCTGGGTTGAGTTTTCTTTTCCCTTCTTCGTAGTATATTAAGATATATACATGCTTTTTGTAATCTCTCTTTCTCTCCCTCATATCTTCTTTTCTGGATGCTGTAGGGTCGGGACCGGTTGAATGGCAAGCCATTGTTTGTTCTTGTGGAGTCTCACTAGTGGTGGCAGATTATGCTGTGTGATTTCTACTGACTTGCTGCAGCATCACAAACTGTACATTAGAGAACTATTATTGGCTGCCTCATTTGGAAATTTCTTCCATTTGTTCCTCCATTTAAAATTGACTATTCCATTTGGATTGACCTTGATGATTCGAACATTTATTTTTCCGCATTAGAGTAGGAAGGAAATTGAATTTATGCAGAATGTCTAGTTAAGAAAGGCTCCTAGAGATCTCTCATTAATCTTTTGCAGATATTTGGTATGAACACCTCTGGTTCTTTTAGTTTGGAGGCCCAGCGGGTGGGTTTTGGTATGATTTTGACACCTAATTGAAAGTGGGTCCTTGGGCTCTTTGTTCTGCACTCATCTTGATTCTCTGGGCGAATTGTCATGCGGCATTCACATATTAATGTGAACCCCATTAATATATGAGAGTCAAATTAAAATAACCACCTAAACCCAATAATTTTCTTGAAGAACCATGTTTGTGAAGAATGTCGCCGTACGTCTATCAATCTATGCTGAACACCAACACCTGCATTGGTCGTTGACCTTGAGATTATAGTCATATAGTAATTAATCCAATTGAATTGAATTCAACATTCTTATTGACTTGAGGTCAAATTTTCTTAGAAAAACATAAAATTAATCAAATAGCATTATCAAATATCACTCGAATGATGCTATAAAAAGAAAAGACTAAATATCACTTGGTGATATAAAACAATAGTCGCGATCAAATATGACCCCGCAGCAAAAAGCAGTCAGTAGTCACCGAGGCACATGTGACTAATTGTACATGAGGGTATGCATCATTCAAAACGACTATACACTAGCTGGTACCAACCATATGTTCTTGCCTAATACAAGAATGCACGACTTGCGCCGTACTTTTCCCTTAACTAAAGACTCAATCAGCAAACATCCTCTTTAAGAAGATAGATTATCACAATGAAACGCAATGTTTTTGATTTTAAATGCGAGAGGTTCTAAATCGATTCTTGAAGTGTGTGATATCTTTTAAAAGTGATGTAAAATTGATTTAAGTCCCTTTAAATTAAAAGAAAAAAGAAACACATATTTCTTTTGTTGCTTCAAGTGGTCTAGACAAACAATTATTCTGAGTTGGTGAAAGTGCCAACTGATCATATTTGTTAACAATTATATAAAACAGTGAAACAATTGTTATGCAAAGTTCAAAGTGCATTTCAGAAGCTTAGCCGGTTGAAGCTTATAATATGAAGTCGACAGTTTAAGGCAAGACCAACTGCTCAGAAGCAATCATATTGAATAATCATATTCTTTTGGTTGGAACAACATAACATGGTCATAGAATTATGGTTACATTTCCATTTTCTTTTTGATAATAAAAAATTCACTCTAAATAAAATCAAATTGAATCTATTCAATAGTTAAAATTTCATGGTGCAATGATGTCCACAATGCATGCTCAAAGTTATTCAAGGGCTAGATAATATCTATAATGAATAGCATAAGTTTAAACTTAAACTTTTAATCATAATAGAGTGATATTTAACCATTCCACCCAACCCTTACATTTATATGTTTCTATACCAATGGTAAAGGCAATGTCAGTAGTCAGGAAAATAACATGGCATCCATCAAGCACTCATACTCTACCTAAAAGTTAAATGGGATCGAATTATTAAGGGAATGATGGTACCTGAAAGTGGATCAACCACACTAAAACACATTGACTCCACTGATCCATATAGTTCAATAAGATACAACTGAGTAGTGCCAAATTGGACTTGTCTAAGTCCTTATAATTAGTCGTGCTTATCTACCTAACTAATCATGTCTGCCATATTAAGGAGCTGCATGATAGCTTTTGATAATATTCATGATCATTGAATCTGCAATATCTCTTAGCTGCGTGTTTACTTCTGTAAATGGAAATATTATTCACTTACAGGTCCATGATTTTCAATCAATGTTAGATATATAGTACTTCAATTGTCAAGCTATATATCTAAATACGACATCCTTGTCAGTTTCTTTTTTTCCTCAGCACTTTCCATAGTATATATACCATGTATTTTACCACCACAATAGAGCATCTTTGTTATTGTTACGATAAAAATTAAAATTGTAGTTTGAACTCATAACCTCTATTACATATTACAACCATTCCATCAAATTGATGTCACTACTTGACTAAAATAGAACATCTTTTGACTTTATTAAGTAAAAAAAGTTCCATTTTTGTTAATTAGGCTTTGATTTAAGCTAAATAAGATTGCTGCTAACAAAAAATGCGCCTTTGCCCTACAAATTTATCCTTAAACGCTGACGAAGAAGACGATGTTTCGTAAAGAGAGATCAATGAATAATTTCATGGAGAGTAATCATTGTTTAATATGTAAATGAATAATTTCATGGAGAGTTATCATTGTTTAATATGTATAGTTTTTTTTTAAGGCAAGTAAGGTTTCATTTCCACTTCAAAAACAAGTCGAGGACAAGTATAGTTGTGATCAAATCAACATATATGTATGGATAATTAGATACATGATACTCTCTGCATAATATTGATAAACTTCACAAGATAAAAGAGAAATTTAGAACCGTTAATTTATTGGTATTCTATATTACCCAAAAAGATAATAATGAGAAAAGGTTTTTTTACTGAATGCTGGACCACCAACAACTACTATTAATTTCAAAATAATATTTTTTGCGGACAACAAATTCTGGTCCAAACAATAGACCTCTCTAGGCTCTAGTGATGAAGATGGTTGCAATGTCCACTTGCACAATATTATGACTAATTAATTATAATTGACCTTACGATGCTAAAAAACCATATGCATGTGAAATTAAACATAAAAATCCTGAAAATTGCCGTTTGCGGTCCCGTCTAATTAATTAGAAATTAGAAAGTTCTCGAAAAATATAGAATAATAGTTAATCAAGAAAACGAAATACAGGAAAAAATAGTTGCACCATGAAAATGTATAGTCGAGCTCGCTTATTGAAATGCACTTTTTACAATTTGTAGATAATAAGAAAGCATGGCAAAACCGCACGTGAATCAAATACTAGCAACTCGCCGTTGTCTCGCTTTACCGAGTCATATTCAACTCGTTCTTCAAGCAACGAGTTATATCCGAGTTGCTTACAAACCCGGCCCGCTATGACCCGACATACCAGCATTGCCCTCCTTCCCCTCCCACCACCTGCGCTCTCATGAGCCACTCCACTACCTGGAAATGTACATAAAACTGCCCCTTTGCCACCGTGAAAAACCCACGCTCCACCACCTGCGTCATACGCGCTGCCATTTGTAGGTCCCAGGCAGTAAAACCTCATAACTTCATTTCCATCCGCAACACACCGCGCGTGGTCGACACCGCCTCCGCCAGAACCCGCTCTAGACTTCACTATCTCCCTATATTCCTCGAACCGAGTCAATGTCCGGGTCAAATTCTGCACTTTGAGGACCATTTCGATCCGACCCGAAAAATCTTTCGGTGTCCAACTAGTGTGAAAGATTATCTCCACCACGTTACGTGACGGGTGGCCTGCCGGAAGCTCAGCGAGGGCGGGTAAGAAGCTTTCTACGGCGCGTGGCCGGCGCGTCACTGCATTAGACTGCACACGAGCTGATGGCTCACGAAAAGCGGGTTCAGGTTTTCTTGAAACGGGTCGTTTCGATGGTGGCGTTTGCGGTGATTCTCGTGGCTTCGGCTTTTTGGGTTTCTTGCCTTTCGTCGTTTCAACCACATCTTTGAGGCTTTGAACACTTTTTCTGCAGCTTGCTGAATCGGGTATGAGGTTCAGGTGATGATAATGATAGTGCTTAGAGCTTGCATGGTGGCTTACGACGTCGTCCAACGCTCTTGACTTGCATTGTAGTGACTTTACCCACCCAGTAGGCATTCTACACGACAATGCACATGCACTCTTCAAATTCAAATATACTCAGTGTCTAATAATTTATATTTATATCTCTCTATATATACATATAAATGCATACGTGAGTGTGTGAGTGTGTGTGTGTGTGTGTTTGGAGTCTTAATGCTTGTTTACCTTGTATGGTGTTTTGTGGTGGTGAGGAGGGTGTTTGGGGGGTGGAGGGTTGAGCTGGAAGAGAATGGAATACGAGGGACATGGTGCGATATTAAATGAGAGTATTTGCATGGGGAGACGAAATGGCAGGAATGCCCTTAACTGGAGACGTGAATTACCCACGTGGACTATGTATGTATGTATATTTACCTGACGGTTCACCAAATGCTTGCTTATCTGTATATGTATGTTGTCCCCATACAAGGAGACGTTCGGAAAAAGAAAAAAAAAAAAAGAAGAAATAAGATACATGGAGAAGAGAGAAACAACTAATAAATGATTATGTAGGGCAATACAACAAAACTTCATCAATGGTTCTGAATACTGAAAGGGAGAGAGGGATCTGAGATTTGATATACAGTATCTTTTTATGGTCCTACTGTTTGTATTTTTGGTGTTGAGCATCATTTCATTAATTTTTTCTTGGTCTGATTATGATTGTTTTGATCTATATCGCATATGATCATTTTCTTTTCCCTTTTCTTCACTTTTCTATCTTTTTTTTTCCTTTTCTCACGAATTTTTCTAGAATTATTAACTCTAACTAATCACCTTCATTTTGAAATATCATCTTCATAACTTCAATCAATCAAAAATTATTTGCTAATTAAATGTGCAAAATACCATGTTTGATATTCCTTAAAATCGTTTTCGCACTTAATATTCTTAAACGATTAATTAACTGATTACTTTCCAGGTGAGAAAAATCGTTTTAACGTAAATTAGAGCCATATCCAAACTGATAATAATAATCAAATCGGGACACTACCAGCTAAGCTTGACACAGAAGGTTTTTTTCAGCACTTCATATTTTGCCTAAAATTATTGTCCAGTGAACATTGTACAATGAGATTTGATTATTAAACATGTTGTCATGCCCGAGCCTAAACCCCCGAACTTGCAAACACGACTAGTATTGTAGGTATAAAAAATAATTATTTGGGCTTCTTTTCTAATGACCCAAAATAGTTAACTCAAATGATTCCTTATACTCACAACACTTACTTATAAACCGCATAAACACACTATCCCCCACCGATCTGGGCCCCTTTAAGGACTTGACATCCTTGTCAAGGTCCAGATACCGAAGACCAACTAAGCGGTGAAAAATTCTAAAGGTGGCTCCTACGGTTAATCCTTATATCCACAATACTCACTTATAAACTACACAAATATACTATCTCCCATCAATGTGGGATGTCACATATACCCCTCGTTAAGGACCTGACGTCCTCATCAGGGGTCCACTTACCCAATACCAACTAGGCGGTGAAGAATTCTAGAGGTGGCTCCTACAGGTAAAGGATTCTAGAGGTGCCCCGCAAAGTACTTAGTTCCCACACTGGATAGTGATCTGCTCTAATACCATTCTGTCACGCCCCAAACCTAAACCCTTTGGACCCGCAGGCGTAATTGGTATTATAGACATAAGAAATAATTACTTGAGCCTCTTTTCTACTGGTTCAAAATAATTTTAACCTAAGTTATTTGTTATATCCACAATACTCACTTATAAACCATACAAACATACTATGTTTCATCAATGTAAGATGTCACACATGTGATCGTATCAAATGTGGACTTTGATTAGGCGTATGATCAACTACCAATATCATTAATTAAGTACAATCATTTGAAAGAAGAAAATATGGTCCTTTTCTTCCCCTCAAAAGAAGAAAAAGAAAAAAAGGAAAAGGAGAGCATATATATATATATATATATATATATATGAGAGAGATGCCCTTATTAATTCTTTATCATATTCTTTTCTTTTCAAATAATTTAATTGTTTTGACATAAGGCTATGAATTTAAAGCATGGCCGTACTCAATGCTGCGATTTCTACTATTGGCAGTAAGCATTGACTTTGACCTTATTCAATTTTGGTGTAACAAAATCAGAAAAGAGAACATTTTATTTCTCGTCAGCCACCTTTGTTAACTAAATAGTGAAAAAAAAAAAAAAAAATCATCTGCATTAAAGTTCTCTAAATGTGCGGTTGGTGAATTCTTATTTAATTAAGTCGTATGGTAATAATAAAAGCTCGTTTCCATTCTAACTAACTTAAATGCACCAAACCTTTTGCTTGCTTAGAAAAGAATCAAATCCGTGTTACAGTGTTCTTGGTAAGACTGAGGTTTCAATTGAAAAGGAAAATTTGGAGAAACATTTGTTCTTCCTCAACTATTTGGAGATCTGGGCTTATGCATGAAATTGTCGTACGTACTTGCGTCTTTTGTAATATTTACCTATTTTTCTCTAATTACTGTTTTTGATCAATTTTAGTAACTGGAATTTTGAGATTAATGAAGTAATATCTTACCCTTTTTTTGGTGACGAAAGCATTTTTAAAAACACTGTTTTTTCCAGAGTTAATTTGACTCGAGCATTATGATTAATTAAAGGTTAATTGATCTTAAGCATAGAAAAAGGCCTTTGGCACCTGAGGTAGGATCGATAGCGTAGCCAAGTGCAGCCTCCGCTATATGTTTTCCAACAATGGGTCAAGTGAGAGCTGACAAGTCGCTGGCAATCTTTTCTGGCCAGTGCCCACACATGCATTGTTCGATTGCTTTCACTCTTCTGCTTAAAAATGATGGATTATTTTTGGCAGTTCAGAAGGGCAGTTCGTTTCGTTTTTAGTCAATTATAAATTCTGTGTATATCGTACAGGAGAGTATAACTTCTAATCTAAAAATAACTATTAATTACCAAAGAAAAAATGGCTTTCTCCTAAAGATTTTGAATCATGGGCGTGCTACATTCTTAACACACTTGCCATATGATTAATTATCCTTACAGAAAGTGAAGAAGGAATCGAAGTGGAATCTTTTATGGGAGTTTGAAATCATATAGGGGGAGAATAGAAGAATGGAAGCTGGCAAAGAAAGCATCTCAAAGCACTGAAATTTAAATAACTATTTTGTGATAGTAGAAAAGAAGTAAAACGACAATTTCTCTTGCAGCTTTTTCTTTATCTTATCGAGTAGACCATTACCACTAACACACACATCGGGTAGCAACTCACTATCCATAAAGTTTGGTGTGTAATGGGACAATGGCCTATAGTATCCACTTGAAGGCGACAAAAACATTGAGATGTGCGATGCTTATCAATGCTCGCATTATATAATTTTAACTAGAAAACTCTGAATGAAACCCGCAAGTATAGGCTCAAAACATGAAAATTCGTGACTGATCTCATATAGGCAATTAATCTTCACTTTGGGTAGTAGAATAAATTCAAATTTCATTAAGGGTAGACTCATTCCATATGATGAAAGTCTTTTCCCAAGAACATCAATTTTTCTAGCATGTCCCAAAAATATAAAATTATTAAAATTTTACGAGTTAAATGATTTAACAACCAATAGATAAAAAAATCAGGGATCTTCACTCTACTTGTTAACGTATATTTACTGTATAATATAATTACTTATGTTATGGCAAAAGTTTAGACTTGGTTGAAAGAGAGTTACCATAAATTAGTTTTCACCTTTTCTTATTAGACTCATTTTCAAATTTCTTTATTGTATAGGTCAATTTCTTATTAGTCTAGTTTTATATTTTCCTTGGTCATCAAATTATTAGATCTATAAATAGGGTATTTTATTATATTTTACTAACATACCAGATTTCAGTATGTAATATTCATCTCTCTCTACTAGAACTACTGTTAATAATAACTTCTATTATCTTTCAATATATTGATATACATATATTTCCTCTCTGTATTTTCACTTCTTTTTTTTTTTCAGTACTAGTCTACAACGTTCGACCAGACACTAATTTCGAATATACCCCTATACTTCATTATAAAATTTTTAAAGGCCAAAAATGTTGTGTTAGTGGGTTCAAACTTTGGCCAGCTTTTGGCCTCACGCATGACCCCTTATTTAATTTGAGTTTCCTAGAACGGTGTCAAGTGTATCTTGGCGTGCATCATTTTCGACCCCCCATATTTTTCACTTTTTACCTTTTATGGCCTTTAATATTTCACCTTATTTTTTCTTTTTGGCTCAACATTTATCATTTTACTCCAATGAACAATGCATCCCAAACATTGGTTTTGGAAACCCCAGGAGTTGCTGAGGGGAATTCAAATCTGGTAATGTCCTGAGTTGGAGAAAAAAAGTAGCAATTGAGCACGTAACTAGATCATTCCTATACAACTTCTATGTTCATAAAAGTAAGAAATTATTCTTTTGCATAGTGATGCGAGACGCGGCAGTAATTACTTTAATTGCAAGTGCTAAGTATAGAACGTAAGTTCAAATTTAATTATATTAAAGAAAGGGTAACCCACGATCGAAGAAATAAACAAATCCATGCATGCAACCCTTGTCAGAAGCCTTTAATTCGGCTTCGATTGCTATTTTTTCATCAATTTTTTCTTTGTTCTTTTGCTCGTGTTCATCATCGGGTTACTTTGAAATTCTACTAATAAAACTCTATAATTACGAGGAAAGAATTAAGCAAAAGAATTAATGTAGAAAAGGACAGAGATCATAAATCTGTCGTTTCTAACACTTATATTTGAGAAAGAATGTTTATATATTTCTTTGGGCAAAAAAGGACTTTGCTTCCTTTTCCCTTTCCTTTTTTCTTTCTTTTTTTTTTGTTTTTTTGTTTTTTTGTTTTTGCTGCTCTGAGGTCGAGGCCAAGCTATATGGGAATCATTATGGGGCATATCCCCCTAATTACTGTCTTTTTCTAACCAATGATTCATTAATAGATCAGGTCCTGTTGAAGTAACGAGACACCAAGAATTTGTTGTAGAGTATAATTTGTTAATTTATTCGCACAATAATTATACACATAAATCATTTAAAAATATTGACTTGATATAATAAAATATTTTAAATTAATCCCTAACCCTGTACAGATGAGCCTTGTACAAATAAGGTGCTTAAAGAAGCACAATCATGAGGAAATGTTTACGAAATAATAAGTGCTTATGGCATGTGTATTTGAAAGTAGCGCATCATAGATGAAGATGTACTAGTCAATGCATGGGTTGGATATCACTAGTAAGAAAGCCACATTGATGCTAGCAGTAGATAGTAGTCATCATTTTTGTTGCTGCATGGCAGTATAGTATTCACATGTGAACTTTGCGAAGCCCTTGTACATGCAGAGAATAGACTAAACAACCATTTCAATTTTTGTGTAGATTCATAGATGAAGAACGTCGCATTAATTCCCTTTTGTTTTTTCGCCCCACCCACTATTGATTCACTAAATTGTTTCCTTCTCAAGTTTTTCATCAATAGGCTGATACCAATCAAGTGTTGATTGGCAGCAATAAAAAAAATTGGCAGCAGCAATTATTGTGGTCCCACAAACTCGATCAACCTGATTATTCAAAGGAAAGGTGAAATTGTCGGTTAGTAACTTATTATAATTAGGAGTTTTGAATTTAAAACACAATTTCGACATTTATTGTACTAAAAAAAAAAGAAGGCTCACTCGGATTTTCACAATCTTCGTCTTCTATTTAGCTTTCCGGTCAAACTTAATTAGTGATGGAAATGTGCGAAATCGCAGTTGTAGCTTCTTTTGGTAAATGGGTACATCTTAAAAAATAATGCATCAAGTTTCATTTCATATATATTGTCCCATCCCTTTCCAGATTAAACTTAATTTAATAATGGATCATTTTCATTTATGCCTAGCTAGCATACTTGAAACGAGTGGTGGGGCGTGGTGTGAAGTAGCCAAATGGGCAACTTTTGACGGGTATGGTTTTATAATTATTTTAAGGAGCTTGCGGTATCCCTAGAGGAAGACAACCTTAGATGCACGGAGTCCTTAATTTATTTCACGAGCTGAAATTCAAATTTGACATAAATTTATAGCCTCCCAACTCAGTCTCATAAATGCTTGAATTTTATTAATGCTCCCGTATTAATATTATCGACTAGGGTTTGCATATAGTTTGAAGGAAAGTTCCTATGTTAGTCGATCTCATCTGTTGTGGTTTGATCGTGCGTTATCACCGGGGACATATTAAGTTGTGAGAATTATAACTTCACTGATCGTTCAAAGTATTTTAAATATTATACTTAACTTTTATAACACTATTAATTTTAATCTTTAAAATTATTTAATCCCCATCAATAATATATTCTAAATTTGTTCCTAATTATCAGGAATAAAAAATCCCACGAATTCCCAACTTTTGCATCAGTGTTTTTAATAGCCTAAACTATTGGTGCCATGTTCAAAGAAGAATTGATGACACCAACCCAGTTATTATAACTAAAAAATTCTACGCATTGTTGGGTGAGTCTGGAAGATCTGTTGGGACCTCTCATTTTGCCATGATGAGAAACAAATTTGTTTGTTCAGAATGTTCTTTATTTCAGGCTTAACGATTTGCTTGGTTGTTAAGGGGCATGACCAAATATTTTCACTTTATAAAGTTAAAACATAATTGATGCCATGTGTTGTTTCGTTGGTCAACACATAATTATTGTTAGTCTTTAATTTTTTTGTGCTAGTGGTATTTTTTTTTTAAAAACACTTAAAAGGGAAAATTATATTAATTTTATCATTTTCAAATTAAAGATGTTACACGCTCCAAAAATCGGTATCAGAACCTCTCACTCCTAAAGCGTGAAAGTTGGTTGTTTCCTTCACATAGACAATCAACTAAAATCGTTGAAGCTATGACAAATAGACAACACTCATGGATATATATGTTTCCAGACTATACATGCAATTATTTGGGCGATGACCAGTAGGAAATGTTGCAATCAAACACATTCTATAATTAGTAGAATCAAATTTCCTTTTTAATATATTAATAATAATTTTATCATCTATCTGAAATCATAAGCGAAAAGTACAGTGGAAGCGAATTTGTTATGATATATAGCTGCAAGGTCTCTCGTTCATTTTCACAAATGTTGTCTTCTATATTTAGATCCTTTCTATTTCTCTCTTATGTGCTGTCTCTCTCATTTTATCTATTGTAGATCATACAATATGTCGATCTTTCAACAACATTTATATACTCAAAATTTCAATGAAAATGCATTATTGTCCTCTCTTATTTTAGCATTTTTGACATATTTTTATAATTATGTATATTTCCATATCCGAGAAATTCTACGAATTGGTCTTGAGGTGTAAAATCATTGAGTAAAAATAAATTTTGGCATGATTGAGATAGTCACAAACAATGTACGCTCCAAATTATGTAATTAAAGACGATTAGTCGGCTCCATTTATTCTCTTTTTCAGAATGATCTCATGAATTTTAAGGGTATAATAAATAACATTCCTTTCTTGAGATAAGATATCCACGTACACGTTGCACTATTCAATTAAGCGAATATGTAATGTAATTTTATAGCACAAACACAATTAAAAAAAAAGTACGTAGATAGTAGACGGAGGGTATATTTTTATTTATTTATTTAAGAAAGACTAACAAATCAATATTACATTACTTAGAATGTTAAATTCGAAAATTGATTTTAGAATTTATTACACTTAAAGTGAGAATCATACCATTAGACCAAATGCCTCGCGCTTAACGGAGAGTACATTAAAGACAGAGAATTTTTGCGCCGGAAAGTGAGATCGTCAGACTCGGCTTGACAGAATTTTCTTCTATAATTCATCGTTAGTGAGGTCCTAAGCAGACAATTGAAGAGGTTTGATACAGCTGCTGTCAGTGCAAAGACAAGCTAAGGCCCAAATGGATATTGGTCCTGCATTGGGCTCGTTTAAGTAATATTAAAACTATTAAGAATACAGAGAGTTTTCCTGGATCACTTTTGGTGCCTATTGGGTCAGCCCACATGATCATGGTCAAAGACTAAAAGAAAAATAGTTTGGAAAAGGTAAATTCTTCACAAAATTAATTGCGCCATCGATGCTTAAGATGAACATAAATAAATTACATGTTAACAAAGTAGTAAATAAAAGGAAATCAAGTCATTGATAATCCACTAATTCGAAAATGGTTATTAATAGGAGTAAATGTGCAAACTGGTTTGCGCAAAAGGAAATTATCAGAATGTTAACTTTTACTTTGATGAAATTAATTTCTGAGGAGTCATTGAATTTTTCTACCAACCCCATCCCTCATGTTTGATTATGCTCACTAACTTTGTAGGCCAAATATTTGAAATATGTGTCCGAATACATTTTCATAATTAGAAGCACCATATTTGTTTAGGTAGAATATATCTAAGCTCACTTCATTTTACTGAAAACCATATATCATTAATCCAGAAAAAAAACAGAACAAAAATTACAAGGTTAATCCATATCATTAAGCTCAAAATCAAATGGAATCAAGCTAGCTAATTAAGCTAGGAGTTAGATTGGAAGACTGATATATCAAGAGCGAAGCCAGAAGTTTGAAGTTGGGAGACCAAGATTCAATCAAAAAGATGGCCGGGGTGTGGGGGGGTGGAGGGTATTTTAATTTTTTTAAATATTACATATATTTTTTTAAACAAAAAAAAATGTTAAATATGTTTTTATTCGCGGCACCCCCTGCCCTCCCTAGTACCAACCTTGTGATATATCAAGTTTTTACTAACCAATCAGCGACTCTATTTTCTTTCGTACGAACTATATTTAAAAGTTGATATTAGCATGGATTACAATTTAACATATATTGAAGAGAACAAGAAATCAATCATGTCCTGATATTGGTATTAGCGTGGATGACAAGTTCAAGGTCTAAATCTACTTTATGTTTCCTGTTTTCCTAACTATGGCAAAACATTACAACATTTCTTGGCCTTACATGGTTCCTTTTATAAAATGATTGAATTTCATTTTCAAACTAAAGCGTAAACCATGTGACTTCAAACATGTATTTTGATACTTGGCAATCCCATCAGAAATCAATCAAATACTGATAAGGTTTATCTGATAAGTGTTCTCTTCCTTGATTTGATTGATTGCCGCGTTTAAATTGACGACTAAGCAAAAATAATTCTGTTTGATTTTGCTTGGAGCGTGATTGTCTATCATTTTCCAAGGACCTTTTGCTTACTATTTTGGCCATTAGGAAGAACATGAAACACACTACAGAAAAGTGTTGTGTTCTAGTTTCTTTTTTATCAATATTGGAATGAATTGACCTGTCGGGCTTTAATCTTCTAGCGTGAAGGGAACCGAAAGGACTTCTAATTTTCAACCCTCATGTCGCTATATAAGGAATCATTTTAAACTCCTTTATCAAAATGTACTTCAATGGACCATATGATTATATTATTTTTAATTAATTTTTGTTACTGTGCCAAAGATGTATATGTATCATATTGTATGCAACATCATTTATTTTTGTTTGTATTTACTGTGCGGAATTTATTGGTATCACGTTGTTTTGCAGAATCAAAGATGGTCCTGTCTCCTCTTCCAGTTTTAATGATAACTTTCTTGATAAGCAACAAGTACTACTTCATGGGTCACAACAGTATTGCAATCGTTGGTAGCCAGATGTTCAACACTCAAAACTGTATATGATAGTGCTGTTCGTGAGTAGAGCTATCGAGCCCTTATTTTGCTATGCCGTTACTAGTCAAAATTGTATGCCAGCACAGCTTTCGTTATTAGATTATTGCATGTATGTCTTCATATGGATTTTTCTGAAGCAACTCGGCTGCCATTATCAGTTCCAAGGCCTCATAATGCAGGAGGATGATGTTAGGTATTCGACAAACACGTTAAATTTTTTATATGAATTTCAAATATTATAATATTATTATCTTTAAAATGTTGCTAACCAGTAAAAGGAGATGAAACTTGACAAGAATAACATATATATTTATGGATTTATATCGCTTATCCTATCTAGTAGGATAAGATTTGATTTGATATTATTACTTAATCAATATTTATTTATAAATTACTCACTTATCATATATTCACCGTGAGAGACGTTATAGACATGACTACAAGAAGATTAATTATGTTAATTTCTGATAAATCAAAAACTCGCTGGAGATATTTTTTTACGTTGATGCTACTACGTGTTTCTTCATCTGAACTGCATGCAGGGCAGAATCATCAGTAAGAAACAAAAGTAGAAGTTATCGAAGAATTCCAAAGCATATGACAATCCTTTTTTTTGGGTTTAAAATTTTTGAACCGTAAATAAAAAAAACGAAAAAGAAACATAAATCAGAAAGAAACAAAAGTAGACTAAAAAATTGAAAGAAGCTTATGAAGTGAGGCTCAGATCAAGCTTTCTGCAACACACAATAGGTGGGGTAAATGGCCAGAGCTTCAAGTGGTGAATCTTTCTCCGTTTATTCAATTTTTGCCCAACACATCCCTTTCGACCATGTCAGGCTAATTCAGCTCCACTGAATCTATTTCTGCCCATGTTATATGTATGGCATGGTGTAAAATTGGAAAGTTTCGGTAAAATTTAATTACTCAGGTAAATATATATATCTTTTTCCTCTTCTGACCAAAGTTTTGGTACAGTATGTTCTTTTGCTTTCAAGAAAAGTAGCCAGTTGGATCTGAATAGATCAGCTAGAGTATGCCCAAGATTCATCTCTATATTGTCATGCATCGCTGTGAGCTGAAACAACAAAAATATACATTTTGTACGTACAAACTCGATCGTGTAGCTTCACATGTTTGCAGAGGTGTGAGATTGAGTGCAGCATTCCATCTTGGTTTGTTCTGCGTAAAAGGTCGTTATCATAAAAGCTATCAAGTTTGACCAAGATTTTGAATGCCTGTCTTGTTTTTTTATCAGATTAGTTTCTTAGCCCTAGCTAGCTAAAGCACCACGAATGCAGCTAAATCTTGATATATACCAGCAAGTGTCTAGTCAATTGTTTAGCAAAGTTATTTTTGATTTTCTTGATGCTACGCTTTAAGATATTCGCAATGGTTTAGACACAATATTCTTAATAAGCATAATTATTTTCTTTTTTATAAGTGAATACCGTGTATTTGGAGAGTTCCGTATATTTGACAAACGAATATAAACAATTTTGATCTTTCACATTATATTAGCCAACTTAAAATATTTACATACAAAGTGATAAATTAATAACAAACATAAAATTGTATCTAATTTTTCCCTTAAAGTTCAATCCTTGGCTCGTAAGAGTTTTTTTTTTTTTTTTTTTTTTCTGTCAGATGGCTCGTAAGATGTGACGTGTTCATTATGCCACAAAAGCAATACAGTAAAACATGTACACTACGTCGACTAAAAAGGAGGTGAGGGAGAGAATTATAGATATATATGTCGACCGTGGTTGACTTTTATAAATGGTAAAGACCGAGTTTATTTCAGGTGGATGATCAACATCATCGTCAGGAGAAGTTTGGACTCAAAAACGGAAATAGAAAATATTTAAGGTTGGTTTTTTTGAGTTTTGGGTATATCATTCTTTTTGTTCGCAAGGATAGTGTTTTTCGACCTTTTAGGCTCGTTTGTTTGCCGTAAATTTTTTTATTTAAAATATTTTTCTGATTTTTTGGTGTTTTGCAATACGTTAAAATATAGTTAACTGAAAAAATATTTTTAATAAATGTAAAAAATCTAATTATAAGAAGTGAAAAATGTTTTATCACCTAAAGCACAGTGAAATATTTTTTATTCTACATTTCACTCCCTGTGACCCTCAACCCGTCACCCACAAGATCACCCCCACCTCTAAATACATGTGTGTGTATACGTCTATACGTGCACGTTTATGTGTTTACAATATATATATATATATATATATATGTGTGTGTGTGTGTGTGTGTTTGTGCAGAGGCGGAGCTAGCCCATTTAGGGGGCGGGGGGGGGGGGGGGCGGCCCCCAAGCTTAAAAAAAATAAGAAAAAATATATGTAATTTTTAAAAAAAAAATGCTAGGCCCCTGTTAATTTTTCATATTTATTTATCGTAAATCTTCTTAATTGAACCATTCCTCTCTTTGTGTGTGTGTGTGTGATTGTGTATTGATGTTTATGAAAATGTCTCACATTTTTTCACTGTGGTAGTAAAACACCAAAAAAATAATTTTCTAGTGTAACAAGCAAATACCATAATTTTTTTTTTATTTTTTTGATAAATATTTTTCGCTATCAAGTTATTTTTCTACAAACAAACAAAGCCTTAATTTCGTAAGTAAAACTTAAGAAAAGGGAACCTACATGTGGAGAGATCTTGTAATTACATTTCTCCACACTAAGTCGTCAAATAGACTCTCTCCAAGAGCAAGGCTAAAGGCTAAATGATATTTAAAATTATCATAGTTATGCTAAAAAACTAATAATATGTAACAACTATATGGTTAAATTAAAATAGAAGATAATTTACATAGTTTGCCATCAGTGATTATTGAAGAGATAATACACAAGGCAATGCTATGCTTTTGGCGCGAAAGTGGATGCACGAAACTAGTAGTCAGTAATGCGATGACAGATGAATTAGGGTGCATTAATTAACCAAATTGCTTAAAGGAGAAGAAAAGTATTTCTAAAAGTTCCCACGTTAATCACATTGTGTCTCACAACAAAGAAATATTTAAGCAGTTCATCTGATTTCAAGGCAACTTGAACCTACACTAGTAAATTGAAAAAAGAAAAAAATAATTAAGGTTGTCCTTAGTAGAGTTTTTAAAATAGAGATTCTACTATCGTATAATTATTACGTAATATAGTTTATTTGGTGAAATAAAAATTTATAAAGTAGAGAAATCACCAAAAGTGGGCCCGGGTCTTTAAAAAGTACAGAATCTCTAAAAATGTTAACAAATTTGTTGCTTATAATATTTGTAACGACTGGTCTATTAGGCCAATTATTATAATCCTGTTTTAAATAGATGAAATAAGGATAAATTGAAAATACAAAATATTCAATAGGATAAAAGAGTAAAACAAAAGAAATAAAATAAAAATATGAGATAACTGCTAGTAACTTCCTTAAAAAAATTGGAGGATTAAAAAAAAAAAGAGAAAAGAGGAAAACACGTTCAGTTTTCTCAGGCTGAGGAGATTGCAACAAGAACAAAAAAAATGGAAAAAAGAAAAAAAAAATGGCAATGGCTATGGTCTTCAGAAATTCACACAAGAAGGTAGCAATATCATTTGCCGCATATGACAAATGGCTGCAATTTGAGAATCAGATAAGTATTAATTCTTTGAGTGCATAGTTCTTATGTCTTTATCATATATGTTATTTTATTATTATTTGTTTTATTTACCTATAAAGAAGTAATTGAGACCTGATTACTATTAAACGGACATGGCTGAAAATTGTAACAGTGTGTCTTTCTTCGTGATCTTAATATGAGAGAGTTGGTCTAAGGAGATCTAGTGTTTGTTGTATATGCTAGTTAAAAGTAGTTTTATACTTTTGCTTGCTAAAATATTGATGTGGATTCATTCTATTTTTGTACATAAAGTAAATGTGTACATATATTAATCCGAATGATAGGACTTTAAATGCTATCATTGAATTGGTGATTTGAGATAAAATATGTATATGGAATACATGATTATGATATGAAATGATATAAGGTCGGATGGGGGTAGTTTATACTCATTATTGATAAAATATAATGTGAAATGATGTGAGGCTGGATGGGGGCAGCTTATACCCATTAGTGAAAACATATAATAAGAAATTATATGAGGCCAGATAGGGGCAGCTTATACCCATTAGTGATAATATGTAATATGAAATGATATGAGAAAGTTGTTTGTAGGTGAACTGTTTGAAAAAAATATCAAATGATTGAAGATGAAATTTGTGAAAAGAATATGAAACCAGAGAAATGATCAACTGAGTAAATGAAATTAAAGATGTGCATGATGGGTCTTCCAAATAGAAGTATCATTTTATATTCTCAAAATCTCTACAATTACAACTATGGGTCTCTATGTGTCTTTTATTATATATGATTTACGAACTTTACGGATGACATTTATTTAAGAAATAATGCATGGACTCATGGGATATGTTAAGATAAAAGTGTGCATCTTCTGCCAAACGTGTTTTCGGGATGGTTTAATTTGTTTTACGTTTGCGGGTTTCAAAGACTTGTCTTCTTAAGTTCGCGACAGTTATATTCCTAAATTTGTTGGGACAAATTTGGAGGTGTGACAATATTATAATATTATAAAAAAATAATAATAATAATAATAAACTATTTAAATTATTATGTTATTAATCTATCATTATTGGATGATTTCAAATCCGTTTGAATAAGATACCCGCCGTCCAAAGATAGAGAGACAAAATAATGCAATACTTAGGCCTACAAGGTACGGGATTGTCAAAATTTGTAGGCAAAGGACGTGGGTTGATCTTTCCAATCCATTGGGAGAAAAATGATAAACAGTACTTATTTATTTAGTTTTCCATTGAGTTAATAGATTCAATATGAAGGGACATTAGATCGTAACATGCTAAGCCCCACTAGCGAAAAATGAAGACGGCCCTGTTGTAAGTATCAAAATGCTACTCAACATTAGAGACAAATATGCATAACCAATTTGATTCTAGAATATTATGATTTTTATTTGTGGCTTATCCAGTTAGTCAATTTCATTAGGACTTTCAATACAATCAAGGGAGGTTGAGAAAACCATTTTGACTGGAATGTCAATAATCGATTGGTACGCATCCAATGTGCCCCCTGCCCCATTGCTTCAAAAACATGTCTAGAACCCCCGGATCAACCGTGATGTCCCATATTTTGATAAGACATAATGCATAAGTATTGCTTTATAAATTAATGATAAGTACTAAATGTACTAAATAATAACTTGTATTAATTATTTTAAATTAGTGAATTAAAGATTTTAAATAAGTATTTTTAAATTTATGATACTAGTCTCGCTTGTAAACCTAAAGTTATGAATCTGAGACATGATAGTATGACATTCATTGCTAGTTTCGATCTTGAGTGCCCGTGCCCTAACAAGGACATACGATGCGTGATTGTAGTTTTTCACATTAGTGTGAGACGAAATCGTTTCTTGAGATAATTTTGATATTCCATATTAGTGTAGACATACATGGTTTAATTTTATTAGGCTAATAAATTTGAGTTTTAAAACTATTATTTTAATCATAAATTCTGGGGCATGACATCAACTAATTCTAAAGTGTGCATGATGACATTTTATGCATAGAAAAATCAAACATCCATATATCAACATGAAAGTATGAAAGATGGTGGGTGGAAACAGCGTCTAGCTCTTCAAGTAAGCTAAAAGAGAGTGATCGTATGGGCATCACATGTTATGCCGGAGGGGACACAAACTGAAATGATATAAACTTGATATGATAGAAAAGCCTACGATAAAGTGCTTCAAGAATACAAGAAAATGAAAACTATTGGGGCCTGTTGTTAGTGCTCCATTGAGTTGGTTTCCAACTGGAAGTTGGCGTTTGGGGCAAGAGGGAATAGTTTCCACATATTGTTAAGAACATCTCTAACATGGAATTGATAGCCTGTTGTTGGTTTCTTTCCGACCTTCGATCGACTTACCTTCTTGATTATGGCACGTTTTCAGTCATTATTTTCCTCTAGAATCTCACCTTTTTGTTTAAAGTTTTATGTACGTACCTCCATATAGAAAAGTTGAATAAAATCTGAGGCCACCATCCGTATCCGGTGTCCTACCCTTTTTATAGATACAATACAAACGAAACCATGATCTAAACTTAAAAATTTGTAAGTAAAATAGGTAACTATCATTTCACCAAATTAAATATATTATATCATGCTGGGTGGTTAACTTTCATTTTCCGAGTATCACGGCCATGGTAGCCAGCTAAACTGACTTAACAGTGGAACTAGCAGCAGACCTTTGAGGTGATCATATCTCATGTCTAGCAAAATACGTAAAATTAAGGCCATTTATTGGTACACAGCTTCATCGTAGCTGTAAAAGCTAAATTTTATCTAACAATGAAATCATTCAACTAGAGCTAGAGTATTTTATTGCGGAACTAGGGAGAAATAGAATGCATCGCGATTCTCAAAAGCAGACGAGATCCTTAAGGCACTCGGCATCAAAAATATAAATTTTGACTGGGATTTTTGGTGTGAGGTGAAATAGTAAAAAAAGACTTGTGACTTATTTATGTGCACTGATTGATATTTTTTAACATCATCTTTTATGTGTGTACGAGAATTATTTAAAACTAGAATGAGGCGAATATGAAAATGAATAATTGCCCCAACACTAGTAATATATCAAAAGTCTTAAAATTTTATACTAAAATTAATTAATATTAAATAAAGTAATTCAAAAATTATTTATACAATTGGTATTCTCCTGACAGTGACAAACCATCATTAGATTGACTAGTAATAGTGCAGAGATATATGTAGACTTCATTTAAGAGATTATCTATAAGTCAGACAAAGGCTTAATAATGACTTTTCCCACCAACTTTTCCCAAAGATCAGAATAAAATTATGAAAAGATTTTCCTTCATAAATTTACAGTTCATTTGGGTGTCTAATTGTTCTATATGTAGTTGGCACAACGTGGAAGAGTCTCGTTGAATGAGAATTTTCAAACTCCTGCAGATAATTTAGGGGAAAGAAGTGAAGTCACGATCTTAGCATGCATTGTTCTCTGTCCTATCATTAATTAGACGAGTCAATATATTTTTTGTCTGACCAATCATTGGACTAATCTTAGTTTCTAGTTTATGTCATCCGATATTGGTTTCCTAACAGCAATGCCACAAGCTAACCTTAAATGATTAGCAGTTTTATTTAACAAAAAGAAGAAAAGCCAAGCAACATAAAATGATTATCAATATCGATCCTTAATTTCTTTGCCTAAGATTATATTTATTTAATAATATCAAAATCCTAATTCTAAATTAATTTCACCTGCGAAAATGCATATATATTTCGAATAACTTTTTGTCCTTGTAGAAGGGAACAAGGTAAAGACAGATGGACTTATTGAACGAATAAGAATTCTTAATGTAGTTTCAAATAATTAATCACTACCATGTAATCCCAGCTTGTGAACAAAACTTTTGTAATTTAGGAATGAAGGACCCAAATTTGTCTGTACTCTTTTTTTTGTTTTTTGACAATTTTCAAATACATGATGCATTTATGCCGTCAATGATCTTGTATTAATTATCTCTGCCATAATTCATCTATCCAATTGCCGGTAGATCACGTTCCTCTTAATTTCCAGATAGTAGTTTGTCCTGCTAACCATGTAAACGCATAACTTCGTTTTTGAGATACAAACAAAAATAGGAAGAGATTGAGAGTGCTATAAACAAATATATAATTATACTAAGTATTTTTATTGCTAAGCAATCAAGTGATTTATTAAGTTCAAAAACCTGTACACATAATTAAAAAAAATTATATCGGTTTCAAGCCAAAAACATTAATTGGGAACAAGATAATCAATGTTCCAACCAGAACATATGGACCTATTAAGCACGTTATTATCATATTTCTTGCCACTCAACACCCAAAATCTAATGTCATTCTAAATTTTGTCAAAGATTTGATCTTCAGTGGATATGCACAATTGTTGTGGATCCTACATTTTTTTCGCGCCAAATGAAATAAACAGCATAAAAAAAAATTTAATTTTTATTGTGTGTATATGTCAGGATCGAGCAAGAATCTCAGGTCAAGGTGTGCAATTATATAATAAAAACTACTTTTTTTTTACCAAAATTTTCTTTTTTGAGTTGCGAGGCAAATATACCTTCATGTTAATGTGATTCAACCACTAACTATATATATATATATATTTTTTTTTTATGTGTGTAGTGTGTGTGAGAGAAATTCATCTTCTTGGTGACATCAAATCAAATTATGGCTTATATATATATTAAGGCATCGTCCACTTTAACACATGACCATGTGGATGCCCACCACCATCAACTTCAATACCCAACATAAACCTTCACTTTTATTGAATTAAATATCTACTTGTCTTGTTGATCTATGAAAACAAACATTGTGCCCATCCCAATCAGTGCAACTAGGTCCTTATATAGAAGGATGAATAGATGCTTTAAATTATTGAGTGGTTTGATAGAAAGAAAGAAAGAGAGTGAGATTTTATTTCTTCATTGATGATGCTTTAGAAGAGACTTGTGATTTGGACTAAGTGAAGCTTTGTATGGCTGCAAAATTAAGGATCTAAAACAACTTTCTGCGAACACGTGGCTTGAGGATGACACAGCTAATTGTGGTCTCGCAAAGGCCGGCATGATTAATCTTTTGAGAGAGTTTCTGATCCAATCGCATTTAGCAGGATCTTAGAGACCGAAATGCCGCTTTTATCTTTTATCCTTTATCCTTTCCTCTTTTCCTTTTTCCTTTCTTTTGTCGCATTTTTATTCAGTGAAAAATATCTTTTCATAACAATATAATGTTAAGAGAAAAATTTGATAATAGTAAACTTATGATACCATTATGATAAATTGATTAGACAGTTTATAATTATTAAATATTTCCCTTATATTGTAATTTGTTATGAGGGATCTAAATTCAAAGAATTATCGTAGTCCATTACTAATTACTACCATATTGTGCAAATGAAGTACAAAGGATTTTGTATGCATTGAAAATATATATAGATAGATAGATAGATAGATGTGTTGAATGGGATTATCCACTTTACCTTTTAACGATGTTGAAGCCCAAAAGTTATAGTATCGTTGGATCATGTTTGGAAAAATTAAAATGAAGGGAAAACGGAGACGATAATCATTTTACATTTAGTTCTCTATTTATAACTTCAACTTAGAAAATTCCTAGGCTTAGGAAGGTTTTCCCAAGTGGTCAATCTCAATTTGATGTGTACGAAAGGGTTAGTTATAGGTTGTTGCCAAGCCATGCGTCTTGACAAATTGTATGAATATTTAAGAATTATTATATAAGATTTCATCTTAAAATTAATTAATATTAAAATAAATAATTCATGATTTTATATGACAGTCTCAGAATTTATGATTTACAATTATAAAATCTTAGCATTCACCTTACATGTACTTCAGTTTAAAGAAGCAGTTTTTGAGTATAAGACTATACTTTGAGATAAGCAAACAATATTGAAGTAAACAAGTCAGCGACAATGATGGACAAACTAGTTTTGCCGACAGGTTATCATATATGAATGGACAAAACTAGACGAAAGTCCAACTTTGATATCATGTTAATAATTATAAAATGGCTAGTAAAAATAACCAAAAACTTAGGCAGTGATTGGTATGTGAGAATGAGTTGGGAATAAAATGGGATTCCCAATTCTATTTTAATTCTCATGTTTGATATGAGGGAATGAATTTGAAAATCTCATTCCCAAAGGAATCCCATTCCAAGATACATGGCAATAGCCATTCCTGACCAAATACATGAGAATGACTACATGGCAATAGCCATTCCTGACCAAATACATGAGAATGACTCATTCTCATGTGTTTGGAAATAAACTTGACTACTATACCTCTATTATATAACATAACTTTTATAAATAATTACAATACTAATAATAATAATAACAAAAAAATATAATTTTTATTATTAAGAAAATAAAAATAAAAATAATAAAAATAATAAAATAATAATAAAAACAAAAAAATAGTGAATAAATAATAATAATAATAATAATAATAATAAAAATAAATAAAAAAGTATAAAAATAATATTATTAAAATAATAATAATAATTATAATAATAATAATAATAATAATAATAATAACAACAATAAATAATAATAATAATAAAATAAAAACAAAAATAAAAATAATAATAATACCAATAAATAATGATAATAATAATAATAATATATTATTATTATTATTTATTGTTGTTGTTGTTATTATTATTATTATTATTATTTATTATCTATTATTTTAATTTTATTATTATTATTATTATTTATTGTTGTTATTATTGTTATTATTATTTATGTTTATATTATTTACAATTTTTTTATATATTCTTATTTTTAATATTATAATAATAAAAAAAAAATCATGTCATATTATACAAGTTATTCATATTACTACCTTTCATTCATAGAACATACCAAACATGTCATTCTCATTTCCAAGTTCATTCCATTTCCAGTTTCATTCCATTCCTTGGCTCATTCCATTCCTACTTAAATTTATTCCAATATATCAATCGCTACCTTATATGATGGTTTTGAAGTTAATGATTATTTCCTATGGACAATTGTATAATTATTCTAACATGCGCAATGAAATTACTTTCCAGAATAACTATACTAGTATTTTCTAAAGAAAAAAGGCCTGAGAACTACCCTCGAGAATAAACCTAATGGATGACATTTCCTTGGTTACGTAAAGATTGACGGCATCTCATATATATCCTCTCTTCTTTTTTTATTTTATTCTATTTTCATTTTTTTTTTTGAGATTTAGATATTTTCATATGGCTATAATGTTATAAAAGGAATATATTACAATGATATGTTCATGTAGTGAATTAAATGACCTAGATATATCATCACTATTAGATACTTTTTCATGACATTATATAATACAAGGTAGCAATTGATATATTGGAATAAGGTTGAGAATGAAATAACATTCCCAACTCTTTTCGATTTTCATGCTTGATATGAAAGAATGAACTTGAGAATTTACATTCTTGCGTATATATGAATAACCATTATAGAGCAAACACACGGGATTAGCCAATTCCTATGTATTTGAAAATAAACTTAACTACCATACCCTATATAACATAACTTTTATATATAGTTTGTTTTACAATAATAATAATAATTAAAAAATATGATAATAATAATAATAATACCAATTTAAATATGATAATAATAATAATAATAACATTAATAATAACAACAACAATTATTA
Organism: Ehretia macrophylla; assembly: GCA_037974665.1. NCBI lineage: Eukaryota > Viridiplantae > Streptophyta > Magnoliopsida > Boraginales > Ehretiaceae > Ehretia > Ehretia macrophylla. The sequence continues at coordinate 6,442,919 of CM075764.1, read as the reverse complement.
TTATTGTTGCTATTTTTTTAATTTAATTTTATTTATTATTGTTAATATTATTATTATTATTATCATTATTATATTGATATTATTATTATTTTATTTTTCTTTATTGTTGTTATTATTATTATTATTTTAATCAATATTATTATTATTTTTATTGTTATTGTTATTATTATTTTCTTTTTATTATTATTATTATATTATTATTATTATTATTGTTATATTATTTATTATTGTTGTTGTCATTATTATTATCAATACTATTTATTATGTTTATGTTGTTTACGATTTTATACATGTTTATTCTTATTTTTAATATTATAATAAAATGACAATCTTGTCATATTATACAAAGACATTCTCATTACTATTCTTTATTTTTAAAGCATACTAACCATGTCATTATCATTCTCAGTTTTGTTCTATTATTTAACTCATTTTATTTTTATCCAAATTTATTCTAATATATTAATCGCTACCAAGAAAATTTAAATCCGACTGCGGGAGGAGGGGAGGGGGGTAAAATTTTGTACTGATCTACTAGTGTAGACTGTTCTGAGAACTTTGAATGTAACTAGTACACTTTATACAAAGGCAGTGCAGTTATGGATTCAACACCTACCAGGAGTGGTCCAAAATGGCGCGGTCATAGGAGAAGGATAAATTCATTTTTCAGTCAACATGACATGCCTGCATTTATCTGAGACGCGTATCATCGTTTAAATGGTCCATGGCTGAACTCAGGCCTGGATTATTTGTAGACAAAGACAACTCTGTCTATTATGAAGGGTGTTGCGCCAGAACACGTTTTTCCAACACTTGCAACCCTATCAAGTCATCCCATGCTCACTTTTTAAAACCCATTAATGGTCAATACTCTATTTTTGGCCTTATCATCCTTCCAAAAACTAAACATACTTCAAACACATAACTAAGAATCAGACTATCCATCCACATTCCACAAAATACTGGTTTAACAAGCTCATAAATAAACTTTCGCATGCAAAACGTAGCCATAGAAGCAGAGTATGTGGTCTTGATAACTCTTGATTCAACGGTAAAAATGATCAAGTTTTAAGTCATGGGCATATGAAATGTCGGGAAAAAATAGATTTGATCAGTTTAAAATTTGAATATACGTAGTTTTTTAAGTAATTTTTTAACCTTTTGACTTAGACGTGTAAATTTGTAAGACGATGATTGAAACTTAAATCTTGTATTTCGAAAATATGGTATCTTAGCCAATCATCTAACCTTTTGAGCTTCAAAATCTAGATTCTAGATATTGTGAAAATTGAAATATTGATCCACTTTTAGGAGCACTTGTTTAAGCTTAAAGCTTGGTCCAAGCCAGGCTCGAAAATCTTCGTCCTCGTATAGAGAAGAAAGTGGCGTAATTGTACAACATAAAATAAAATAGGAAAAAAAAGGTAAAAAGGTTAAAAACTTGTACAAAGAAGAATGGATACGCTTTTCTTGAGTCGTGAGGTGTACGCATAGCTTCGGACCTTCAAGTTACGAGTAGGCATGGTACTCCTGGGGATGGGGGAGCAAAAGGATCTAAGAAGCGTGGGTACTGGATTATCGTGCCACATGTGCGCACAAAAGCATTGGGTCAATGACTGACACGTGTCAGAACAAATCTGAACTCTTCTCTTTCATCCCCGCGATTCCGTTTAAATTCTTTTTATAATTTTGCCATTTTTCTTTTCTGATTCTATTTGTTCTTCATCATCTCCTTTCTTCCCAGATATTTTCGCAGAAAATTGTTGAGGATTTTATATTGATAATCAAGTATTTTTAGTCCAGGAATGGAAAAACATGGTAACATAGTAAATAGAAGAGGCAAACGAAATTGCGCATTAGACTGTCTAGCATATATGAAGATAGATCTCTATCATTTTTTTTTTTTTTTTATAATGGGAATGAATTAGTCATTTATATTGAAAATATACATGTATTTTGAAAAAAAAAAAAAGAAGCTCTACACCAAAAGTAGATTTCTTGATTATAATGACGGTTGTTATGCTGTTTTTGAGAGATAGTAGCTGGGTTTTGCTCCTCCATGGTCCTTGAGAGAATAAAAATTGAAGTGTATATATATATATATGTACTTAATTTTATGATGATACCGGCTAAAAAAAATAACAAAATCTTACTATGGTAATAAAATGGAAGTTAATGTAGTGTTTTTGAGATACATCTCTTTCTCTTGCTCAATCTAGTTAGATTCAATCTTCATGTTCCTAAAATCACGCATCTTTGAAATAACACAAAGATAAATACTTGCAACAAATGAATTATGAATAATGTTAGACAACAAAGCCTTCCTTAAAAAAAATGAAAAAAGAAGACTAGTATAATAATTTTGGGAATTTCATCACGTTAATCTTGCCTTACTATTTTAAATTAAGCTTGGTGGTTTGCACTTGATACTGCAACTATATATTTCGGTAGGTACGTGTGTGCTTTATTTTTCTTTGTACAACAGTTTTAATCCTTATATAGTTCCTGTTTTAGTTACTTTTGGCCTAAAATAGTTGAGACCAAATCCTAATGCTTATCATTTTAGTAGATTTTATATGCATGCTTGTAGGATTCATGTTGTATAAAATCTAGAACATTGTCACGCAATTAATTTGGTTTTCCTTTTAATTTCAATTATTTGTTCATGTTGTACAAGTCATTTTGAAAACTGACACTTTTTAGAATTTGTTAAAGGAAACTTCCTTCATCTTCAATTTTCTTGTAATTATTTGTTGCGGTAATAATTAACACATTTAGTCATGAATTTGATTAAAGATTTAATAACTATACAATTAAGCTTTTGCAAATAATAAATGATGGCGGACAATTATGAAGATACAACTGGCCATGCATTAATTAGAAACAAAAAGCAACCTCCAAAATTAGAAGAAGTTTTTTGCTCTTATTTTGCCCTCCTAATAGCTGTTTTACACCTAAAAGTATGTATGTGAAAATATTAATTCAATTGTAAATTTTCAAATTGCATTTATTATGTAAATGTGGGTTATGGCACCAAGGAGCTTTCTATTGGCTATTTTATATATCTATATATATATATATATATATATATATATATGTGGTTATAATGCCCGTTCAAGTTATCTTCTTGATAGAATAAAAAAATATATATACGCGCAAGCTAAAGATAAAAAGAAAAACCATTCACTTACATTTAAACGTAAAATTTTGAATTTTAGTATGATCATCTAACTTTAGTTTCATATTGAATAGGAGTACTTTGTACATATAATGGACTTCATTAGCCCTCTATCTTCAACTTGAAAAAATTTATTCCAAACTTTTGAAGTCCTCTTTTTCCTCAAAAAAAGTAAATCAAATCAAACTAAATTAAGCTTTATCCCACTAGGTGAGGTTGGCAATATGAATCATGCAATGTCATTTGTTAATGTCGAGAGCCATCTCCTCTATAAGCTCCATACATGCAAAGTTTCGTCTATTTGTTTTCGTTCAAGTCATCTTAAGTTTACCTCTATCTCTCTTTTGGTGTATTTTTCTCTCAAGAAAGTGAATTTATAAAATTATGATGATGTTGGTTTTGCTAAAGATTTTAATATGATTCTTTAAAAAGATCAGCAAAAGAAACCGTAAAATTGAGTGAAAATTTTTAATTGATAAAACACAATTCCGATCCAGAGAAGATGAAGCATTCCGGTCAAGCGCGATGATAAACATGGTGGGTCAATTAAATGATTTTTGTACCATAAAAAAATGTAAGAAGCAGAGGAAAATGGCGGACCATGAAAAATCACTCCCTTTGCACAATCAAAATATACCCATACTGGCGTATGGTCCTGACCCAATAAACTAGATACATAGAAAAGAAAATTAATAGTATAAATTTTGTTTCATTCTTTTATTTTTTCCACTAACCATGGAAAGAACAAAAGAATATTTAATCTATTGATTCTTTCTCTCCCCTCTTTTGGTATAAGGTGCATGAAACAAACATAAAATGAATCAAATTCGAGAATATCAATGAACTTACCTCCACCTTTCATTTTCTTCATCCAATAAAACAAAGTCATAAAGACTAGTAACAAAGTTGTCTCATTTTTTTTTTTTTTAATATTTATAGCACTAGCATTTAGCAGTATACAATTTTTTTTGAAAATAGAATAAAAGGTTAAAAAAAAAACTAGAGAAATAAAGAGAGGCAGATAAATTGATAATTGGTAGCATTGGCAACGGATCAAGCATTGCGAAAAAATGGGTATCAAAATTTATATAGTATTTTTCTTTATCATATCCAAATCTGAAATATGAGGACCAAATTCAATGAATATCATATTATATATCCATGTGTTTTTCACTTGAAATCGATTTAGTAAAAGATTGAAATAGTTAATTTTAATAGAAATATTGGAAAGAAAGTTTTGGACATGATGAAACCAAGGTAAATACACATTTAAATAAGAAAAATAAAATTTAAAGTACTATAATATGGAACCGAAATCACCAAACAACAATATATATATATATATATATATATATATATATATGATAAATCTAATAAACGCCAAAGCTTAAATTTATGGGTATCAACTATGACTAGTGATTCAACAAGTTGATAAACCCTTAGAAAATCAAACCATAAAGAATTTTTTATCGGCTTAAAAGTTTTAAATTATAATTGACTAGAATTTCATAAATATCGGATTAAAACTTATCATCTTGATCGTTGACTCACAAGACTCTACAGTTATCACTCATAATCTGCCGGGTTCAAATATCTGCACCCAATGGCCAAAATAAAAAATAAAAATCTACCCACATGTCACAATGACCATTTTGCCACCACATTCAGAAGTCAGAACCATCACACCTTATATAAACTCCCCCACTATTTTCTCATTTTTTATGCACTAAAAACCATAAACACTAAACCCATCAGAACACAGCTACTCATCATTTTTACTCTCTCCCTCTCTCCCTCTCTCCCTCTCTCCCTCGCAGGTCTCTCCACCCCCCTTCCCTCCATACAGTTACGCATCCATGAAATTATATACATTAAAAAAAAACATAACAATTTAATTTGAGATTATTGGTTATGTGAAATTCTAAGATCTGAACAATGTTCGTGTTTCTTCAATGGATTTGATTTGAATCGATTCGATTATTAATGTGCTATGTGCAAAAGTATCCATTTTTATTAAAAATAAATACGTGATCAAAAAATGCGCGTAAAGGAAATGCATCCGCTGTGCTGTATTTCCTTGGAAGGCAACTGTGGAGGTGGTGGTACGCAGGTGATCGGCGACGACTCGCCGGAGCCGAAGCTGTTGCGGACGGGTTCGGCGGTGGTGACTTCTTTATACAGCGGATCTGATATCAATGCGGCGATGGCGGGCGACGGCGGTGGAGGGAGTGGCGTGGCTGGGATTCTATACAAGTGGACAAATTACGGCAAGGGATGGAGATCTAGGTGGTTCACGCTCCGAAATGGTGTGATTTCTTACTCCAAGACTCGCCGGCCGCAGAATCTGCCCGGCGATGACGTCAGGCTCATCGGTGATCTCTCGTCCGATAAGCTCTCCTCCCGCCGCAGCAATAAGCCTGGCAAGCCCGTTGGCATTGTCCATCTCAAGGTATATATACATAGATATACGTATACACATGTACACATGACAACAAGCTCATAAATTACCATGCAAATGCATAGTGTTTGTACTGTGTGAGAGAGTAAAACGAAAATTAATTTAAAAAATATACAGTAAAAAGGATTTTGGTAAGGTTAAGTGGGTAAAGATACGTTGCGATATGTCAAATTTTTTGTTGATTTTAGATGTCTTTTCGGTGGTATTACAAAGGAGACTTTCCATAAAAGGAAAGGGGATGACGTGCAAAATTTGCTCAGATGGTTACAGTTTTTATGTAAAAAAAAGTGTTTTTTCTTAGATATCTGAGCTCTTTTGATATTTTTTCATGGGTTTTATTTCTATTGACCAATGGTTTTTTCCACTGATTATACGTATGTTGCTGTTTACTCATAGTTTGTGCAAAAAAGTTTTGTTGTGTTTTTTCCAATTTTTATACAAGTATTTTTAACTGGGTGTTAATCTGCAGTGGGTCACGTCAACAGGTGGATAGGCTAAAGTAGGCCTAGGCTTAGTGTATAGTTTTTTTAAGTCTCTCGTCACATCAAAAAAGTTTTTCTTTTTTCTTTTTTTTTTTGAAAATATTTTTGGATCCGCTTTTTTAGCTTTATTGCATATGTGAGCTGCCATTTGAGTTTTCTCAATAGCTGACAAAAAAAAATAAAAAAATAGTTGCTTTCTTTGAACAACACTTGGAAATTGTTCTATATTGTTTTTAAATTAACATGGTGGGTGTTACCTTTTCTTTTCTTTTTGGTTTTTCCATTATGGGTGTGAAGATTTGAGTGTTCTTTTTGACTTTTTACTGTTTATCTTATGACGGGTAGTTAAATGGGGTTGTGACCTTTGAGATCTAAGTTTTAACTATTAGGTTAAAAGTGATAAATGAAAGAACAAAGTGAAACCTGAAGAAAGGATATTCTTCTTCCATTGGAGGTGCTTTTCTTGGTGAGGTCGAAAGCTTAGTCAAATAACTATGTTGCCTCCCCTTGGTTTTTGTAATCTTAAACAACATTTCTTTCAGGTCACTTTCATTTTCTTTGAGGATAAGATTAATTAGTCAACTATCTTTTGGTGATGGGATTTTTTAGATTAATGGTTTATAATTCTAGCTAATTTGTATCTGCTGCAGGTTTCGTAACTGAATATTTCTTCCATTTTTAAAAATTTTTGTTCTGTGTTTATATCTGTGTAAGTGAACACTTGATTTAAGAGTTTAAATTATTAGAGAGGCGATATTTAATTAGTTTGACGTCTCAAATAATATCAGTTACTTTTCTTAACTCTGACATTCAAGTTGGTAATCTTTGTTTTTTCAGTTTTTACTTGTGAATTTAGCATGGATAATTAGTGCATTCAGTGTAATTGTTTGTTTACGAATGCTACGATTTGGTAATTTGCTATAAACTTTTGTATCTTTACTTGCAGATCTCATCATTTCGTGAGAGCAGGTCAGATGATAGGAGGTTTTACATATTTACAGCTACAAAGACACTTCATTTAAGGACTAATTCAAAGAAAGAAAGAGTAGCCTGGATAGAAGCTTTGACCTCAACAAGGAGTCTCTTTGCTCTGAGACCATTCAACGATACTCTCTCCCTTGTACCAAATAATATATCTATATCAACAGAAAGACTTAAGAAACGCTTGGTTGAAGAGGGAATCAACGAGGGACTCGTCGAAGAATGTGAGCAGATCATGCTGTCTGAGTTTTCTGAAGTGCAAGGACAATATAAAGTTCTTTGCGAGGAACGTTCCAATTTGTTGGATACAATAAGACAATTAGAGGTAACTTAAACTTCTTAGTTGATTAATTAAATTCTGGATATGTGAGGAACAAATTATTGCTGTACATGACATCTGAAATCAATTCATAGCTGTTTATGCTTGCATATGCGCTTTTGGAGTACTTTTTTCTCTTTTCTTTCATGAAGCTTAAAATATTGAATTCTAGCAACTATATTGGGTCGAAAGGTGAGTGTTTATGTGTCTCCTGTTTTGGAACTACTAATAATAGCTTCCTCAGGAAATGGGATAAACTACTGTGGGTGATGGGATGTAATTGCTGTTTTTGGATCTGTGTGGAGCCGTTGCCTCTGATATAATTTGATCTATGTAAATACTCATTGTTGTTTTGTCCTGTACAATTTATTGACGTACTATTGTTTTAATTGCATTGTCTGTGATCTGTGCAATTCTAAACTTGTGCATATGTTTTTTTTTCATTCCAGTTTATTATACAGGATACATTTTGAGCTTCTCTTTTATATACTAGAACGAATTAACAAAACTGTTTTAACTACTGCAATTTGGGAGCATTGCAAGTACATAATTGACATTTAAAGTTAATGCATGATATCCTTCTATATGAGGCTCAAGGTACTGTCAATTGCTATATAGTTTGGAAAATAAAGAATGTCAAACCAAGTAGTATCCATAGAAACTCCCCCTCCTCCTCTTGTATTATTTTTAATTTTTTCTAAATGAGTTTGCAGCTCCTTAATGATCACCTTTGTTCGAGTAACACCTAAAAACATCTAGCATGTCAAATTCTATTAGTCTTTCCTGAAGTGCAGACTTTATTTGACCCTATGTTTCTAGATATGACAGACTGATTTATATCATGTATTCATCCACACTGTCTCCAACTATGGTCACTAGGATTTAATGATAGTATGTTCGCATTGAGCATAACATAGTGAAATGTACTACTCTTGGATATACATGTGTTGCTCTAAAGCACACAAGAAGCTAACTCTAGGGCATTCAGCGCCAAGCACATTGAGTTCTTAGATGATACTTGTCGTTTAAATTTCTCTTGGATATTGTTATTTTCTGTTTATTTTTTCTTGTAATATAGCTTGGCATTCTAGTGAAATACTCTTGTCACTAAGAAAGCTTATAATTATAATGAAATGGGGCCAGCCTCATATGAAGACCCTTTTGATGTATCCACTTAGTATATTTGGCTGTTTTAGTCTTCTTTGAGCATTTTTAAGCATTTTGTTTTCTGTTTGCAGGCAGCTAATGTTGAAGCTGAATCTTCTGGAATTCATGATGGCGAATACCAGTTAATGAAGAATGATTATTCGAATCTCGGGCGTGGAAAATACAGCGGTAGATAATATATTCAAATCCCCAAATCATTATTTATATTCATCCTGAATCTTAGAGACGAGCATGCTGACGCGGAGGGGAAAGTATAAAGACCAAAACTGTTGGCCTATAAGTTTCTTATTTTGGTTATTAATGTTCTAGGATACAATGTATTAATTATGTTCTTAAGGGATACCACCAAATAAAGCAGCTAAGGCATGATCTTTTGGTTCCACCAAATAACCATCTCATTCTGCAGATTAGAGTAGATCGAAGTTTCTAGTGATATATTTGAAATTTAGACGAACAGAAAGTTGCAAAATATTGATTTTCTTGGCCAATTGGTCATATATATCTGAAACACAAGAAGATATAACATTATGGAGAATAGTCATTATTCCATTGAAGTGCATGCAATATGCACTCCTCAGGAAATTAAATAAATAAAATCAGTCTAAGCAATTTTCTAATGTAAAAGTACCATACTTTTATGCACCTTGTTCATAGTTTAGTATCTGGGCATTTTTACTGTTTATATTTTCTATATGTAGCAACTTTCCATGGCCAACGTGCTCGCGAACTCTTTTAAGTGTTCTAGATAATTGGTTGATTGAAAAATGATTTTCTTTACGCCTTTCTTTGGTATTCAGAATGGAGCACTACTGAATCATCTGAAGATGTTGAGAAACATGAACTTGAGGATGCATCAGATGAAGAGGAAATTAATTTCTTTGACACATCTGAATGTTTTTCTGAACCAGCTACAAGTCCAAAGTCAATAGATGCGGACCAAATGGACAAAGGTGTTCAATCACAAAATCAAACTGATGATTTGAAGGTGGTCAATACTGGGAAAGAGACATCCAATTCTAGATCCCCACTGATAGAAAGGCGGAAGAAACTGCCTGATCCAGTTGAGAAAGAGAAAGGAGTCAGTCTTTGGTCTATGATCAAAGACAATGTGGGAAAGGATCTGACACGAGTTTGTCTACCTGTGTACTTCAATGAGCCAATATCATCTTTGCAGAAATGTTTTGAGGACTTGGAGTACTCGTATCTTTTGGACAGGGCATATGAGCATGGCAAAGCGGTATGATCCTCCTGCCTTAACTATAGGGGCATAGGTGATATTCTTTGATGGGGGGTTTATATAATGCCCTTTCTACCTTCTCTTACATTATGTTATTTTTCTTCTGATTTTTTGTTATGAGCCTTTTAGTTGGTTCTGTGCAGAAAGATTATGATGATTACTATCTTCCATACGATCTCTTGTTTCTTTTCTGACTCCAGTTCACTCCAATAGATTTTTTCCTTCCATGGTTGCTTTTGGGCATCACAAGAGAATTTGAATAACTTGATTTATTCATTTCATTTTCAGATTTACCTAATTCAGATTTTCTTAAAAAATGTAGATTTGTATCAGTAAGGTAATCGTTTAAGCTTCCATTTGCTAAAATAGACAAATGTAAAATATGACTTTGTAAAATCTTTGAACGCATGAGAAAGCCTTCCAGCAATATATTATTTTCTTTCATTGCTAGTTCATCCTTAAACTTTTCAAGGTCCTTTAATACTGATAATTAAGCTTTATATATACTAGTGATACTGTATGTGTAGCCTTAGAAAAACAGTATTTTCTGGAGAAGCATCAACTTGCTTATTCTAGAGGCTTACGGTAGCAACTATGATTACTTACCGTTTAATTTCAGTGTTTGACTACGATTTCTGGCTTACAATATTAATCAACTCAGATGTTGTACTATTATCTCTTTATTCACTGATAAGTAATCTATGGTCTTTAGGGTAATAGTCTCCTGAGAATTTTAAACGTTGCTGCTTTTGCTGTTTCTGGATATGCTTCATCCGAGGGCAGGCACTGTAAACCCTTCAATCCTTTATTGGGAGAGACTTATGAAGCTGATTTTCCTGAGAAAGGGATTCGCTTCTTCTCTGAAAAGGTACCAATCCAAAATCACTTATGCTTTTAGAGAAAGTCAAGTTTTTTATCTACTGGCTAGTGACTACTGCAAAATTCAGAGTTTAAATGCCAGTTTCCAGCCTTCATGAATTTGATGATAGCTTTTTCTAGCGATGGCTTTTACGTAATGTTGGCCTAAGAGATTCTTCTGTTGCTATCATTAACAAAGATAGATTTTGATTGCTTATTACTGGCCTGTAACTCTTTGAACCAATTTTAAAGGGCTGCTATGGTTACATCTGTCTCTGCATTGGCAGATGAGCAGTATGCATCTTTGTTCGGTCATCTCCATGGATAGAGGTGTCTTTAGAACCAAAAATAATGTTGTACTTTGTTTGGTATGTAGTTCCTCAAAAGCTGGCTGCTGTCATTGGACCTTCACATTGTACTACATGTCTGCATCGACAAACACCAACTTGGCTGTGTCTTACATTTCACCAGTTCTGTGTAATCTTAGTTTAAACGGCCTTGTATTTCACCAGTTCTTGTGTAATCTTAGTTTAGTCATGGCCTAAGAATGCTTATCCTCATTCTGAAAATTTTAATTGGTTTGTGTGCTTAGTAGCAGACAATCTCTTAGCTAATAGACTGCAATATATTCTTATGCATTGACCAATTTCATAATTTTGAAATGAATACTTTGAGGTTCACATGGTCTATAAATTTGTCATAGGGGGTGGAAGCTTTGTTCTTTACCAATTCATTTGCTTGTTTTTTACTTAGATGACTTAGATCCTATTCAATCTTGGGCCAATTGTTGAAACAGGTTAGCCACCACCCCACAGTCATTGCTTGTCACTGCAACGGTAAGGGGTGGAAGTTCTGGGGTGACAGTAACCTTAAATCAAAATTTTGGGGGAGATCCATTCAGCTTGATCCTGTAGGAACTCTCACTTTAGAATTTGATGACGGGGAGATTTTCCAGTGGAGCAAGGTGCGCAGGACTATAAATTTTTACTTTACATATATTATTGCCTAGATGATTTTGGTTTAATAGGTCTAAAACTTTGTACATATCTTGAAGTATGATGGATGGCATTCATCTCATTTTCAGGTCACAACAAGCATTTATAATCTTATTCTAGGTAAAATCTATTGTGACCACCATGGAACAATGCATATACAGAGTAATCGACAGTATTCATGCAACCTCAAATTCAAAGAGCAATCTATACTTGAGCGCAATCCTCGTCAGGTAAACACGGAGAACTTTTGGTTTCTAAACTTCACTTTTGTAGAGCCTTAGAAACAGAGGGACAACTAAGTTATGATTTGAAAAGAATATGTTGACATCTCATTTTCAACTAAGTGTTTTACATGGTTCATGCGGTTTAGTATTTAGGTTCAATTACTGGCACTTAGGTAGGGGGAAATATGGAAAAATATATCATTGCATCATAATGATCAATAGAGCCTCTTTATGACAAAATCAAGAAGCTAAAAATAAAGGTAGAAAATTGTACACTGAATGTGATGATATATTCCAAACAAATTTGAATTCATCAGAAGTTTCTGAGGACATTTAAAATCGTTGTGAATGATAGGTTACTAATGCTGCGCTGAAGTCACGCTTTTCCGTTCACTCTTTAACTTTCTTTCAAGTAGCTGATGTCTCACTAGTTCTTTCATATGAGAATTAGTTGTGCATTATTTTGAGTTGTGAAACTACATTTTTAACATTAATTGGAACTAATATTCTGCTGCAAGCTTGTCTATGCTCTCTTTGGTGTTTCAAGAGTGTGTCAAAATATGGGATTCTGGGGTAGCCTAGTTGGTGGGCCACCTCTTCTGGCCTGTAGGTGGCCAGGGTTCGAATCCATGGTGGTGTTGGGGGGGGGGGGGGGGGGGGGTTGAATAAATAAATAGTTATAATAAAAAAACTGAATAAATAAATAGTTATAATAAAAAAACGTCACGTTTCCCAAAAAAAAGTGTCAGAATATATAGTAATAATGTCCCAACTGTAGCTGAGTGAGGAAATATACTCTGACATCCACATGTATTTTACAATCTATGTGCATCTTGGCGAAGTTTGCAGACTTCTTAGTGGACATTTTGATTATTTCTCTGCATATGAGACTCTGATTCCTGCATGAATTATTATGTTGAATGCTATCACCTAATAATCTTTAAATTCAAACTAACTATACAGGTTCATGGGTTTATTGAAGATGTCTTGGGGAAAAAAGTTGCTACTTTATTTGGAAAGTGGGATGACAGCATGTATTTTGTAAATGGAGAATGGACTAGTAGGCCAAAAGATATGTCTGATGCATGTTTATTGTGGAAAAGAGAGAAGCCTCCTCTGAATCTCACTCGTTATAACTTGACTTCTTTTGCAATCACACTAAATGAGTTAACACCAGGACTGAAGGTATATGGCTTTTCATTTTCATTTTATGCATAGCTGATTGTCTTTTCTAGCCGTCTGATTCTGGGTGTTTAATCACGGATATAGGAGAAACTCCCACCAACAGATTCAAGACTTAGGCCGGACCAGAGGCATCTGGAGAATGGAGAATATGACAAAGCAAATGCAGAGAAATTACGATTGGAGACGCGGCAGAGGATGGTATGTGCCACTTTCTTTTCATATTTGACAGTGATTACTGTATGTCTAGGCAAAATTTTGGAAATTATTCCCTTATTTCCTTGTCTTCCAGATACTTTATCGAGTACTTGGGCTTTGTCTTCTCTTTATAATAATTCCAGCTTGGCCCGTGAAAGCGCTGGCAACACTAATAGCAAAGCAATTTTATAATTTCTTGAATCATCTTATAACATCATTCTGGTTTCATTGTGTAGCTCGCACATGGTCGACTTGTTAATTCGCTGCAATAGTTGACTGTTCTACATGTCTGATGCACTTTTCTGTTATTGATTGAACATGCCCACATTAAATATGATCCAACTCTCCTGTTTATTCCTCATATTGGGGCAGTCTTGGGCCCGTCTATGATTTGTAGCTGCTCAGAATGGGCTCCAGTATGGTTTCTCATGTTTACCTTCCAAATGATCTGAACGGGAAGATAATGTTTGACTGCTGCACAGGGATATTTGCAACAACACGTTGCTTGCTCAACTCATTTAAGAAATAATTTAGCTCCAATATGGCCGTCTGTCAATCCATTATTTCCTAAAGAGTCTGAAATTATAGGCTTTTGGGTTAGATTGAAATAATTGGAGTATGTTTTGCATGTGCAAATTACTGAATCTTTGACAAGCTACTGTTTTTGGTTATTAACTCATTGTAAATTGAATCTGTAGTGAAGAACAAGATGTTTCTGTTGTCCAATAAGCAATTGGGTTGAATAGTTAAACTCTAATAGGATTTGGTTGAACAACTTAGCTGAAGTGTTTATAGATGAATCTCTATTGTGCAAGTGCTCACAGATGATAACCAATTATGATTTACTCTCAATTTTTAAATTGACAAACTCTAATGAGCTAATACTTTTATTTGATCATCATACATGAATGCTATTGTTTCTTTCACCTTCACTTCCTCCATGTAAAGTTATTTAGTGGTAGATACTCAGCATTCAAGAGTGGCCAATGCAGAGCTCTACTGAGATTGAACTTTCTCTTGCTGTTATTTGATTAACATTCATTTCCTCGTTAATGTTTCCTTTCTTGGCATAAACCTAAGTTTTAGAGGTCATTCTCTGCTTCTATGAGGCAGATAACTCTCTGAGCACTGTTTAGAGCGTCTGGTCATTTGGCTCAAAGAGGGAAAAGAAACGGTACAAATAAAGAATGGATGCTGAATATGGGTGTTGTAACTAAGGTTTTCTTTGGAGGCATGTTAGAATTTCCCAGCACCATGGACCACTAAAACCTCGGGTTCTATGCCGGAAGTTATCTGATTTGTTGATATTATTTTTTTCACGTCTCTGTCTGCATGCATATATATGACAGGCAAGTTACATATCAGAAATTGATGAGTCACATTTGTTTATGTTTCCGCTACAGTCAAGGAAGTTACAGGAAAATGGTTGGAAGCCTAGATGGTTCCAGAAAGAGGGGGAGGATGGAACCTTCTGTTACACGGATGGATATTGGGAAGCACGGGAACAAGGGAAGTGGGATGGATGCCCGAATATATTTGGTGAGATTAATGAAGAGCTCCTCGATACTTTTGATGGATCCTGACCTTGAAGAGGTAATAAATCTACAGCAACCTTTTGATCAAATCATTTCTTTTCTTTTGGTGTGACAACTTCTGCAAATGATCATTCAATATTCAATTGATAACGTCCTCCCCCATCCGCAGTAAAGATGGAAGAGCTTCTGGTCTCACCTTCTTTCCCTCCCCCCCCATACGCACACGCACAAAAAAGAAAAAAAAAGAGAGAAAAGAAAGGCTGTCCATCTCAATGTATAATATTGTGCTTTCGGGCCTGCAATACTGCTTGTTTTAGTACTAAAATGTTCATTGTTCTTTAGGAGGTCAAGCGACGGCGAGCTATGCAGCTTGATGCGGCACAAAGACTTAGAGAATTATTACAGAGGTCAAACATACACTGCGGAAATTGTCTCTGACTTGTGTCAGTTTTCTGGAGATAATTGTCCATGTTCGACAAACTCTATCCTCAAGGATGTGAAATTGAGAGTCAAATATTTAGATCTGTCCTGGTGGTTAGATCATGGTGGAAACACCTTGTTGATCTCATTTTCAGTCTCCCCCTATAGCTTCTTATATAATCTCTCTCCCCATTCATTATATTTGCTAGCTGATTGGCTCAGCATTTATGTAGGTAATATTTGTATTTCCTTTTATGAAAATATAAACAAAAGAGATGTATTACAAGCAAGCATCAGTAGTTTCTGAAAGGAGAAGAGATAAAGTGAAAATGGCAAATCATCTTATTATCATACTTACTTTAAAGATCTAATGAAATACTACTGTTTGCCTTTACTTTCCCATCGTCATCACGACGACAATTATTCAAATATAGCACAACCCTAGTCTACGCATTCCTGCATCAACATATTTATGCAATGTGGCTAGACGTACTGCCGCCTCCACCTGCTAGCATTTCTTCGTACAAGGTTCAAATTTTTATTTGCATGTGAAGGGACGTGTCGTATATTGGTAACTATAATATTAAATTGTTTAAGATAAAACCTCTATATTTTTCATTAACGGAAACCGGCCCCAAAAGGTTGTCCAGCCGCGACATTGTATCCTTCCACCATTTATGCCATTCACAGCAGCATGCCCACCTTTTGCCTTATAGATTCTTAACTTTTTTTGTTAAATTTTTTCCTATTTTAAATGTAATTTATGACGACTTAAAAAGGTAGACACGTTGTATTATTTGGTAAGTGGTATAAAAAGTGGTGGAGAAAATAAGGAGTGGCGAAATGCCCAAACGCACATGGTAAATAAAATGCATTTCAAGCATTTCACATTTGACCAACTAGCTATCATATCATCTATCTTTGAGAACCGCTTTGATCGCTTTTGAATTTGCTCAAGCTTTTCATTATTGTCAAACTCAATACGCTTTTTCAGCATAGAAATGATGATCAATTTTCACGTTTGCTTTGCTTATTCCGAATGATTTCGGAGACTTTTCTGGTTAATGGTTTTTGGTTGTTTCTTTTTTGATGTGACACCCTCTAATTAGTGGGTTTTGTTTATAATATTGAGAGAGAATAGCCCCAAATATATACATATTTGACTTTATATAGAGACATATTATGTCGATAAGACTATAATTCTTTTTCACTTTACAAAATATTTTAAAACATTCTTATATTTTTGGTCTCTAAAATTATTTTGCCCCAATTTAATTTTTAATTACATTTGTATTAATTTTTATTTTTAAAATTATTTAATCTTTAATAATAAAATATTTTAAATCCAACCTGCTTAAAAAGTATCGCCTATCTTATGTTGGTTAAAAAAATGTTTTTGGTATCCATGGCCTTAAAAAGGGGCAGCAAAGGGCTTTAGACAACAAAAAGTGCTACCTCCCAAATTGTGGGACGAGAGTCATACGAAAGTGACAGAGATTCTCTTCTGTTAGTGGTCCAAAGGAAGTCAAATATGAAAAATAATATATGAAATTGAAAAGCGATTATAGTGGCCCTCATATGGTAATGGGTAGCTGATATTAGATATCTTTTCATGATGAATCCACACACAGCTAGGCTGAAAAGAAAGAAACCAGAATCTAATCCAAAGCTTTGTCTTTTGTGATCAAAAGTTGGAATTAATATACTTATTATTTTCTTTTTATTATAAAGAAATCGAAGCGAATGTCGTAATTTTTGATTTCATTACTTTTTTATTTATTTATCTAATAATGGACTAACAATATTGAAATATCCTTAACAATACGACATTTCAATCAATTCTTTGTTGGCTTATCAATCACTTTATTAATTTACTTTACAATAAACGTGTTCAATCTAAAATTGCAAATTCTCATTGAAAATCCCCCTACACTCTTCAACTTGTTTTCGGAAAGGACTAGTCAGCGGGACACCCTACTTAATAAGCATTAATAAGATACTTGTTTTACCATCAAATGTGTGAATCTTGCTTTTTTGTTTGTCAAGATTCCATCGCCCGTGCACCATGAAAAAGGTCGAGGTCAGCCATCTTTTTGCTGCCAAGTCGCACCTAGCACAAGCTTAACCGTCCAAAGTGTTTAAATCTAGAAAAGACTTATGGTACACATGGTTCATTAGTTCTTGCAAATTTCTAAAGTGGAAATAGAGTAACACCAAAAGAATGTAAAGAGAAGAGGAAGAAAAGTTAAGTTACTGGCATTTTAGAGTTGGGTGAAATGATTAAGTAATGATTTATCGTAGTAAAAAAATTTGAGTTTGAATAATAATTTTTCCTTCTATTGTACAAAAAAAGTTAGGTTATTAGCAGCTATGTGTATCAATTACATGTTTCTTTTTTTTGGTCAAATGTAGTAGAAAAGATGAAAGAACACCAATTTTTTTTTAGTTTCTAATTATAGTGCAAAGTTGGCACATGAATCTTAATGGCGATAAGAAGATGATCCCTTTGACAAAAATTGCACTCCTTCCAAATAATGAAGGGGCGGAAACGAAAATTTGGTGGATGTCCTAATCGTTCCCCCTTAGGTATATCGTTATATTGTATACCCATGCAGTGTTTGTCAATGGAGATAATGCTGCTTTTGGCTTTTTTTTTTTTTTTTCTTGGTTATGTACTGCATCAATAGTTCATATTTAAAGTATAATGGATGCCTTAATATGCCTCCTAAGATGGAGGTCCATTTTGCAAGAAAAAAAACGGTACAAATAAAGAATGGATGCTGAATAAATAAATAGTTATAATAAAAAAACTGAATAAATAAATAGTTATAATAAAAAAACGTCACGTTTCCCAAAAAAAAGTGTCAGAATATATAGTAATAATGTCCCAACTGTAGCTGAGTGAGGAAATATACTCTGACATCCACATGTATTTTACAATCTATGTGCATCTTGGCGAAGTTTGCAGACTTCTTAGTGGACATTTTGATTATTTCTCTGCATATGAGACTCTGATTCCTGCATGAATTATTATGTTGAATGCTATCACCTAATAATCTTTAAATTCAAACTAACTATACAGGTTCATGGGTTTATTGAAGATGTCTTGGGGAAAAAAGTTGCTACTTTATTTGGAAAGTGGGATGACAGCATGTATTTTGTAAATGGAGAATGGACTAGTAGGCCAAAAGATATGTCTGATGCATGTTTATTGTGGAAAAGAGAGAAGCCTCCTCTGAATCTCACTCGTTATAACTTGACTTCTTTTGCAATCACACTAAATGAGTTAACACCAGGACTGAAGGTATATGGCTTTTCATTTTCATTTTATGCATAGCTGATTGTCTTTTCTAGCCGTCTGATTCTGGGTGTTTAATCACGGATATAGGAGAAACTCCCACCAACAGATTCAAGACTTAGGCCGGACCAGAGGCATCTGGAGAATGGAGAATATGACAAAGCAAATGCAGAGAAATTACGATTGGAGACGCGGCAGAGGATGGTATGTGCCACTTTCTTTTCATATTTGACAGTGATTACTGTATGTCTAGGCAAAATTTTGGAAATTATTCCCTTATTTCCTTGTCTTCCAGATACTTTATCGAGTACTTGGGCTTTGTCTTCTCTTTATAATAATTCCAGCTTGGCCCGTGAAAGCGCTGGCAACACTAATAGCAAAGCAATTTTATAATTTCTTGAATCATCTTATAACATCATTCTGGTTTCATTGTGTAGCTCGCACATGGTCGACTTGTTAATTCGCTGCAATAGTTGACTGTTCTACATGTCTGATGCACTTTTCTGTTATTGATTGAACATGCCCACATTAAATATGATCCAACTCTCCTGTTTATTCCTCATATTGGGGCAGTCTTGGGCCCGTCTATGATTTGTAGCTGCTCAGAATGGGCTCCAGTATGGTTTCTCATGTTTACCTTCCAAATGATCTGAACGGGAAGATAATGTTTGACTGCTGCACAGGGATATTTGCAACAACACGTTGCTTGCTCAACTCATTTAAGAAATAATTTAGCTCCAATATGGCCGTCTGTCAATCCATTATTTCCTAAAGAGTCTGAAATTATAGGCTTTTGGGTTAGATTGAAATAATTGGAGTATGTTTTGCATGTGCAAATTACTGAATCTTTGACAAGCTACTGTTTTTGGTTATTAACTCATTGTAAATTGAATCTGTAGTGAAGAACAAGATGTTTCTGTTGTCCAATAAGCAATTGGGTTGAATAGTTAAACTCTAATAGGATTTGGTTGAACAACTTAGCTGAAGTGTTTATAGATGAATCTCTATTGTGCAAGTGCTCACAGATGATAACCAATTATGATTTACTCTCAATTTTTAAATTGACAAACTCTAATGAGCTAATACTTTTATTTGATCATCATACATGAATGCTATTGTTTCTTTCACCTTCACTTCCTCCATGTAAAGTTATTTAGTGGTAGATACTCAGCATTCAAGAGTGGCCAATGCAGAGCTCTACTGAGATTGAACTTTCTCTTGCTGTTATTTGATTAACATTCATTTCCTCGTTAATGTTTCCTTTCTTGGCATAAACCTAAGTTTTAGAGGTCATTCTCTGCTTCTATGAGGCAGATAACTCTCTGAGCACTGTTTAGAGCGTCTGGTCATTTGGCTCAAAGAGGGAAAAGAAACGGTACAAATAAAGAATGGATGCTGAATATGGGTGTTGTAACTAAGGTTTTCTTTGGAGGCATGTTAGAATTTCCCAGCACCATGGACCACTAAAACCTCGGGTTCTATGCCGGAAGTTATCTGATTTGTTGATATTATTTTTTTCACGTCTCTGTCTGCATGCATATATATGACAGGCAAGTTACATATCAGAAATTGATGAGTCACATTTGTTTATGTTTCCGCTACAGTCAAGGAAGTTACAGGAAAATGGTTGGAAGCCTAGATGGTTCCAGAAAGAGGGGGAGGATGGAACCTTCTGTTACACGGATGGATATTGGGAAGCACGGGAACAAGGGAAGTGGGATGGATGCCCGAATATATTTGGTGAGATTAATGAAGAGCTCCTCGATACTTTTGATGGATCCTGACCTTGAAGAGGTAATAAATCTACAGCAACCTTTTGATCAAATCATTTCTTTTCTTTTGGTGTGACAACTTCTGCAAATGATCATTCAATATTCAATTGATAACGTCCTCCCCCATCCGCAGTAAAGATGGAAGAGCTTCTGGTCTCACCTTCTTTCCCTCCCCCCCCATACGCACACGCACAAAAAAGAAAAAAAAAGAGAGAAAAGAAAGGCTGTCCATCTCAATGTATAATATTGTGCTTTCGGGCCTGCAATACTGCTTGTTTTAGTACTAAAATGTTCATTGTTCTTTAGGAGGTCAAGCGACGGCGAGCTATGCAGCTTGATGCGGCACAAAGACTTAGAGAATTATTACAGAGGTCAAACATACACTGCGGAAATTGTCTCTGACTTGTGTCAGTTTTCTGGAGATAATTGTCCATGTTCGACAAACTCTATCCTCAAGGATGTGAAATTGAGAGTCAAATATTTAGATCTGTCCTGGTGGTTAGATCATGGTGGAAACACCTTGTTGATCTCATTTTCAGTCTCCCCCTATAGCTTCTTATATAATCTCTCTCCCCATTCATTATATTTGCTAGCTGATTGGCTCAGCATTTATGTAGGTAATATTTGTATTTCCTTTTATGAAAATATAAACAAAAGAGATGTATTACAAGCAAGCATCAGTAGTTTCTGAAAGGAGAAGAGATAAAGTGAAAATGGCAAATCATCTTATTATCATACTTACTTTAAAGATCTAATGAAATACTACTGTTTGCCTTTACTTTCCCATCGTCATCACGACGACAATTATTCAAATATAGCACAACCCTAGTCTACGCATTCCTGCATCAACATATTTATGCAATGTGGCTAGACGTACTGCCGCCTCCACCTGCTAGCATTTCTTCGTACAAGGTTCAAATTTTTATTTGCATGTGAAGGGACGTGTCGTATATTGGTAACTATAATATTAAATTGTTTAAGATAAAACCTCTATATTTTTCATTAACGGAAACCGGCCCCAAAAGGTTGTCCAGCCGCGACATTGTATCCTTCCACCATTTATGCCATTCACAGCAGCATGCCCACCTTTTGCCTTATAGATTCTTAACTTTTTTTGTTAAATTTTTTCCTATTTTAAATGTAATTTATGACGACTTAAAAAGGTAGACACGTTGTATTATTTGGTAAGTGGTATAAAAAGTGGTGGAGAAAATAAGGAGTGGCGAAATGCCCAAACGCACATGGTAAATAAAATGCATTTCAAGCATTTCACATTTGACCAACTAGCTATCATATCATCTATCTTTGAGAACCGCTTTGATCGCTTTTGAATTTGCTCAAGCTTTTCATTTTTGTCAAACTCAATACGCTTTTTCAGCATAGAAATGATGATCAATTTTCACGTTTGCTTTGCTTATTCCGAATGATTTCGGAGACTTTTCTGGTTAATGGTTTTTGGTTGTTTCTTTTTTGATGTGACACCCTCTAATTAGTGGGTTTTGTTTATAATATTGAGAGAGAATAGCCCCAAATATATACATATTTGACTTTATATAAAGACATATTATGTCGATAAGACTATAATTCTTTTTCACTTTACAAAATATTTTAAAACATTCTTATATTTTTGGTCTCTAAAATTATTTTGCCCCAATTTAATTTTTAATTACATTTGTATTAATTTTTATTTTTAAAATTATTTAATCTTTAATAATAAAATATTTTAAATCCAACCTGCTTAAAAAGTATCGCCTATCTTATGTTGGTTAAAAAAATGTTTTTGGTATCCATGGCCTTAAAAAGGGGCAGCAAAGGGCTTTAGACAACAAAAAGTGCTACCTCCCAAATTGTGGGACGAGAGTCATACGAAAGTGACAGAGATTCTCTTCTGTTAGTGGTCCAAAGGAAGTCAAATATGAAAAATAATATATGAAATTGAAAAGCGATTATAGTGGCCCTCATATGGTAATGGGTAGCTGATATTAGATATCTTTTCATGATGAATCCACACACAGCTAGGCTGAAAAGAAAGAAACCAGAATCTAATCCAAAGCTTTGTCTTTTGTGATCAAAAGTTGGAATTAATATACTTATTATTTTCTTTTTATTATAAAGAAATCGAAGCGAATGTCGTAATTTTTGATTTCATTACTTTTTTATTTATTTATCTAATAATGGACTAACAATATTGAAATATCCTTAACAATACGACATTTCAATCAATTCTTTGTTGGCTTATCAATCACTTTATTAATTTACTTTACAATAAACGTGTTCAATCTAAAATTGCAAATTCTCATTGAAAATCCCCCTACACTCTTCAACTTGTTTTCGGAAAGGACTAGTCAGCGGGACACCCTACTTAATAAGCATTAATAAGATACTTGTTTTACCATCAAATGTGTGAATCTTGCTTTTTTGTTTGTCAAGATTCCATCGCCCGTGCACCATGAAAAAGGTCGAGGTCAGCCATCTTTTTGCTGCCAAGTCGCACCTAGCACAAGCTTAACCGTCCAAAGTGTTTAAATCTAGAAAAGACTTATGGTACACATGGTTCATTAGTTCTTGCAAATTTCTAAAGTGGAAATAGAGTAACACCAAAAGAATGTAAAGAGAAGAGGAAGAAAAGTTAAGTTACTGGCATTTTAGAGTTGGGTGAAATGATTAAGTAATGATTTATCGTAGTAAAAAAATTTGAGTTTGAATAATAATTTTTCCTTCTATTGTACAAAAAAAGTTAGGTTATTAGCAGCTATGTGTATCAATTACATGTTTCTTTTTTTTGGTCAAATGTAGTAGAAAAGATGAAAGAACACCAATTTTTTTTTAGTTTCTAATTATAGTGCAAAGTTGGCACATGAATCTTAATGGCGATAAGAAGATGATCCCTTTGACAAAAATTGCACTCCTTCCAAATAATGAAGGGGCGGAAACGAAAATTTGGTGGATGTCCTAATCGTTCCCCCTTAGGTATATCGTTATATTGTATACCCATGCAGTGTTTGTCAATGGAGATAATGCTGCTTTTGGCTTTTTTTTTTTTTTTTCTTGGTTATGTACTGCATCAATAGTTCATATTTAAAGTATAATGGATGCCTTAATATGCCTCCTAAGATGGAGGTCCATTTTGCAAGAAAAGTTACATTCTTTGTGGAATTTATGTAGCTTAATTATGGTTTTCGAATTTACCTAGCATTTTTGGCATATGAGCTACATTGTGCATCTATTATATATGGTCAAGGAAAATTATAAATTCCATAAGAAAACTAGGAAAAAGTAAAGTTCCATTCCTCGATGAACCATATGATAGGATTATACAATATAATTTAGAGACCAAAGAAGAGTAAAATGAAACTTCATTGATCCAAGCTTGGCTTTCAGAATAATTAAAGGACGCTTAATGCAATTCTTCCACTTTTGATTTAATTTTCTCTATCTAATGTTGATGCCATCAAGTGGTGGATCGGAGTAGGTTAAGTTAGCACACAAGAATAGTATATGATCATAGAATTTTGATTTTCTAGGTTTAACTTTAATTTGATTACCTGTACGTCTACTTACTCAAGCTAAAGTTTAAATCTTAATGGGATATTATTCTCCTAACTAGCTTATTAAGTAGATTGCTATACTAAACATTCACTTTACTCGAGGATTTATAATAACATTTAATTTGCGTGCAATTACCTCAAGAATTTTTATAAAGATATATAGTTACAAGGTATATGGCTATTTGTAATTGGGCTGTCTTGTAAGTTTTTCCTGTCATATTATATACAATGCAAATAATAAATTAAATTGACGGCCACATAATGGATGAGTACTTTGATCTTAAGAATATTAATAATTTTTTGAGACGTGTTTTTCATATTCATTCATTTTTTTAAAAATACGAAACTAATTAATGGTGTTTGGAAATAGTAATAAGTGGAACCATTTAGTTAAAAAGTTCATATAATGCTATGTGAAATATTGTTTCATCAAAAAGAAAAAAAAATTATCTAGAAATCATAAAGTTATTGGTGTTCATAGCAGAAATCATAAAGTAGTTCAAAACAAGAAGTGGGTGAAAAGATCTTCTAGGTAACTTTGTTGCCAATAACTTTTGGCCACACTTTGTCATTATTCAAATTTGGCTATGTTACATGAAACAAAAAAGACACTGAAAAATGAAGGAAAAGGACCAATCTTTTTTTCTTGTGGACCTTTTTCCATTCTTTTGTATACAAGAAACATTAATTCCTAGACCTATATATAAAGCAAGCAATCACCAAAGTTTACAAAAAATAAAAAAAGGCAGTTGCTATCAAATTAAAGTCCCACATGCATTTATCAATGGAAAGTAGGCTCATCAACCTCCTCCATCTCAATTCCCTCAGCAGCAAGCCTCTTATCTTTGTAGACGTACCATTTGGCACAAACCAAGAACATCATTAAGTTGAAAACACATAAAATTGCCACGAGCCAGTAGAAATTGTATAGCTTCCCTTGGTTGAGATTATCAGCCAACCATGGATTTTTGGTTGTAAGCTTGTTCACAATGGTAACCAAGACAGAGCTAAAGAAAAATCCTAATGAGAGGGTGCTCAAAAATAATCCTGTGCTTATAGTCTTCATTCCCTTTGGACATTCTCTTAGGAAGAAATCAAGCTGTCCGATATAGGTAAACGCTTCGCCCGCACCTACCAAAAAGAACTGTGGGATCAAATAGAACACACTAATTGGAACCATTGTTGTTGGATGATCTCTTAATCCATGTTCATGAGCAACGTGTAATCTCTTGATTTCAGTTAGCGCGGCCGCGGCCATGGATAATATTCCTAAGACTAGGCCAACGCCAATACGTTGCAGAGGGGTGAGTCCATGTGGATTCTTTAGCAACCTTCTGCAAATTGGCACAATAATTCTGTCATAGACAGGGACAACGAGGAGAATTGTCCCGACGAAGAAAACAGTCATGGCTGCTGGTGGAATTTCGAATGATTTTCCCATGTGACGGTCCATAGTTTCCGATTGTGTCACTGAAAATGTGGTCATTTGTGCGTGGACGGTCCAGAACATTATTGATGTTGCCCAAATTGGCAACATTCTAATTACCATTTTCACTTCTTCAACGTCTGTTAAAGTTGAAAGGCACCATTTGTTTACAGGCATTTCAGGGTCTTTAATTGCTGCCTTGTCTAAGAAACTGCAAAGAAAAAGAAAGCAAACAGTATGAGAATCAGTGGCCAAAACTTATAAGATTTGTGGAATTTTGGAATCTTCGCACAAGGGGTAGCTACTGGGACCAGACGACCACTATGAGTTTTTTTTTTTTTTTTTGTTGTTGTTGCTAATATGGGGAAACATCCCCACTATAACCAACCCACGAAAGCATAGACTGGATTAGTCACCACTCACTAATATCGGATGGGAACACGCCAGCGTGACCCCGCCTGACCTAACGGTTACGTGTGAACCAAAACTTTCGGGATGCAGCGACCCGACCCAAGGCATGCACCAAGTAAGTTAAGGTAAAGGCTCAACGAAAACTGAAGGAATTCGAACCCAGGGTAACTCGTTGGACGCCTCCACCTCAAACCAATTGAGCTGACCCTTGGGGTCACAGATTAAGAGATAATAAGCATGACGACCACTATGAGTTATCTTTACTTTAATGTCCTCTTTTTCTAGACATGCCGTATTTTCTTTAAACTTCACCCTGTTTTGCTGGTTAATAGGCCAAACAAACTAACATAAATTGGACATGTATAGTACAATAACGCACAAGTTTTATATGGGGAAGGTGGAAATTGGGAATGCACTAGTCAAGCGGGGCGTGAAGTTTTAAACTTCACCCTGTTTTGCTGGTCAATAGGTGGCTGGCTCGACCCTGGAATTTTTAGATTTTTGGATCACACTAATTCAAATAATGGCGAAATCTTGCCCCCAGGGCAAGACTCAAATAGTAAGGGTGGGGAGTGATCCTATGGTTGACGCATATTCAATTTTTCTCACCTGTCTCTGAGGTTTCGTTCTTAACTCATTTGGTACATCTTTGAAACAAGGCTTTGCACCCAAAGTTTTGATTTACACTCAATCTATTAGGCCAAACGATGCGCTACTTACCCACAAATTGAGTTAAGTAATCCTATCTATTCTCTTGTGGACTGGATTTAATGGGGACGTTTCCCATGTTATATAAAAAAATAATAATGGCAAAATCTAATCAAATTACATTAATAATCTAGGGAATTCATTAAGGAGTATTTTCAATAAATATGGTTGTTCTTGCATATATACCACGACAAGTTTTTCAACCCTAGAATGTACGAATCTCCGTCGATCGTCTAATGTGGAGAACAAGGCAGACCTTGTTTGAACCATGAACATGTGAAATTTAAGAAGTGCACGCATGTTAGTGGGCTGTCCCATAAAAATTATAAGCTTCTGACCCTATCAAACAAATTAGAAGCTAAATAATCGTCGGGAGGTAATATCTGGGGCCACACATTTTGGCATCTTAAAGACTAAACAATACTAAGTAAAATATTCTGGTATCTTATAAGCTATCCAAATATTCTAGTATATTTGATCAATTATCCCAAAGTTTGATTGCATAATACTAGATAATCAATTTATGTGTTCATTTAGTTTAAAAGTTTAAACGATTAAATATTATATTTTTAATTAGTTTAAACATCCTCCTCAGGTTAGCTACGTAAATATGTCCCACGAGGAAGAAATTAAGTCACTGCAGGTTGGCGCCAGACCTACTTGTAGGTACAATTAGCATGTATGCGAAGAATCCAAATAATGCACTATGTGGATCCAACTTACTCCTGGTATCAGCCAATGTTCAATAGTTCATTCGCGTGATGTGGGCACTACATGTTACATTTAATGTTTGGTAGTATCTAGATTTGAAATGAATTTAAAATATTAATAATAATTCAGAAGTTAGCAAAAAATTAATGTGATATTACTTAAGGTAATTTTTTTGTTATAAAAAAGAAAAAAAGTTTTATAGTACAAGTAATAAGGGCTATTTATAAAGATTACTTAGAGACCACTTACCGGAATTCCTTGCTGTGGGGCAACTTCTGCTTCTTCTTCTTCTTGGGGTTTTCAGTGGCAACATCATCAACATTAAAGAGAAGAGTTGAATCAGATGGAAGCTCCATATGCCTCTTCCTCCAAGCAGCCACAAACACAGAGGCAATCTGCGTTAATGGACTCCCCAAAAGTTTCTTAAACCGATACCTTCTTGTGCCTGCTAAGAACACCACTAAGGCAATCACAATAGCACAAGCACATATTCCATAACCCCATTGTCTTCCAATGTTGTCTTGTACATCGACTAGTACAGACACAGCCAAAAGCGATCCGATGCTAATGAAGAAGAAGAACCAGCTGAAGAATTTTATCATTCGATTCTTTTCTTTCTTGTCGGTGTCATCAAACTGGTCGGAGCCAAAACCAGAAACACTAGATTTAAGGCCGCCGGTTCCGAGTGCAGTGAGATATAAAGCTATGTTGAGGACTAGTAATTGTGTTCCACTTGCAGGGACACATGATGGGCTGCCAGGGGCACATTTTGGGGGTCGTAGGCTGGGAATTATGGTTGATATTGTCAAGATCGTCACACCCTAATCATCAAAACAACCGCAAGAAATTAGTAATTCTATCTAATCAAGAAGATTGGATAGTATTATATATGTTCTTCAATCATATTTCAATGGCTCGATTTTCCTCATCACATTTTAACATCGTTGTTATCGTAAGAGATTAATTTAATTTCAAGTAGGAAGAGAAAATGGAAAGTCTATATTGTATTGTATCTTTTTCGAATTTCCTCTTCACATTCAACCATTGTAACAATCACAAGATTTTAGAAACATTCAACTCCCAAGAAGATTGGAAAGTAGTTTTATTAATTATAGCTTTCTCAGTTCTCCTCTTCACATTCTATGAAATCATCAGAACAATGACAAGAAATTTCTAAATTCGAACATGTGATACTGAAACTTGGAACATTTTATATTCTTTCTCTTACTTATGTTTCTTCATCTGAAATCACTTTTCCCATTTTCCTCTTCACAAGTCATACAGATGAATCTAGTTGGGTTAAAAAAAACTCTATACCATATTATATATTCTTTCTTACTTCATTCTACTACACTATTTCGATTTTCCTCTTTACAAGTCATATAAATTCATAAGATTCCTAGTCTTATCTGTAGTTTTCTCCTGACACTTTTCACGTACACACAATTGCAAAAGGCCCATTAGCATGAGATCATCTAAAAAGTGCAAGTGCATAATCAGAAATATTGATTGGCCCATCAATTGGAATAATATTACTATACTTACCATGGCCTGAACGGTGGCAAAGATTGCGATTGTTAGATACCTGTGAAAGGTTCGTATACAAGAACAAAATAATTGTTAAAATTCAACATGAACATGCATGGAATTTCCATTGAAGATATATATATATTGAAAGCAAAACTAGGAAAAGGATACAAACCTCCCCAGAAATGTGTCGGCTATGAAGCCACCAAGCAGACACAGCATGAATGATGTGCCAAGAAAGTTTGTGACCGTATTGGCCGAGCTAGCACTGCCCAAATGCATGGTTCCAGTCAAGTAAGTAACCAAGTTAACGGCAATGCCAAGAGTTGTCAGCCTCTCAGTAGCTTCAATTCCTGATCACAAGAACAGACGACCCATGGGTAAGCAAACATGTGATATAAGAGATTAATTTGATCAATAACATTAATATAGAAAAAGATAAAAATTAAAAAAGCTACCAAGAATCATGGCAGAACTGGCCCAGCCACCAGTGGTGGTTTTCAGGGCAGGGCGGCCTTTGTAGTCCCATGCATCTGGGAGAGTTTTAGCATCATTTTGCGTTTCTGGTAGTGCCATATGTTACCAATGAGCCAGCTGATACTAAAAAGACTTTTGTTATAATTATTTCGCAATAAAAGATGGGAGAGAATAGAGATTGTGACTCAAGTGTGTGGCAGATTCAGAGTTCCATGTCCCTTTTATAGCCGTGGCCTTGGAACTCTATTACTTCTTTGTCATTTTAAAACCTTTTTTAATATTCCAAAAATGTTTCATTTTCATGGGTGGGCCGACACACTTCTTGAAATTCAATTTTTTTTTTTTTTTTGCAAAGTTCGTAGCAGATGCATCAGATATTAATCTACTCCTATAAATAATTGCTAGTCATCTTCTGTCCCATACTAAATCTAAAGAAAAACGAAAAACAAAAGACAATATTTACTCTGTAAATGAAAATCACCAAACAAACCAAAAATTTGGTTTGTTTTTCGGATTGTGATGGGTAGCTATCCTCTTGAATAGTTGATTGTATCGGCCAACTAGACCTCCCTTTTAACTCAAAAGTAAAAAAGAAAATACCACCAAAAGAGCTAAAAGCGGCCTATGCTACATGAGTGTTGGTAAAAACTTGAGATTAATTGGAAATGTGTCTGTGGTACTTGCCTTATGCAGAGGGAAAATAATTTGGCGAAACCATCACGAAAAGCTAATCTTGAAATCTTGTATACTTCGCGAGGATCTCGTGAATTTAACTTAACATGCTCTTTATATATACACAAACCTAAGTTTCTGGCCATGAAGGTTACAACATATATAGTTGTTCTTTAATTTGTTTCTTATATCAAATATATAATCGCCAGAAGTTCACTTCATGTAATTGCATTGGATAACCATTCAGCTTCTGTGTGGTTGGAATCAATGGCTAAGATAATATCAAGACAAAGAGATGATGAATCTAACTGGTGCAATTTGTTCCCTCCTCGTTGCTTAGGAAATAATCTTTCTAATTAATTAACAATTATCATTATACTCGCATCTTCACCGCTTTTGCAACAATAATTAGCTTGTGAATCAAAGATTAAAATTATGATTGTAATTCTCATAATGCATATACAAATCTCTAAAAATAGGTGTTCAAGATAGATTGTGATAGATGAATATTGCAGCCGTATTTAATTTTGTCAGAAAAAAAAGAAGCATTTGTTCTCTTCTTAATTTCTTTAAAACATAAGTAATAGAACAATAAGCCGTCAATATTGACGCTTTGATCTCCAAATATTAAGTTATATCTTTGGAAGTTTAATACGCATACTTTTTCCTCCCTTTTCATTTTGACATTATGCGTTGACTTAATATTGTTCGTTTAAAGCATTGAGATAAAAACAAGTTTTATGATGGAGCATAAGTACATTTACCAGAAGCAAAAAATTTGACTAGATTATAAGTGAGGACATTGTGATACATTACTTGTGTGAAGTATTAGTCTATAAGCTGTCAAGGGATGTATTATATATATATTTTTTGTTAAAATATAACATTTGTCTCATATTGAATAATTTCATAATAAGAGTGGAATAGTACTCTTTATTGGGGTCAGGCAACCAGATAGTAGTATCATTCTTAAGGAGTTGGGGAAGACATTACCAATGGAATTAGATATGCCTTCAAAGTCGCGAAGGTCGGGTCAGTCAGAGGTGGATATACTTGGGTCAATGGGGATTGTAGTCCCTATTGACCCACAAAAATATAAAAAAAAAAATTGATTGGGCCTTCTTTTCACACTATTTCGAATATGAAAATAATGGTTAAAATTGGATTACCAATGGAATTAGAAATGTCTTCAAAGACGCGAAGGTCGGGTCAGTCAGAGGTGGATACACTTGGGTCAATGGGGACTGCAGTCCCTATTGACCCACAAAAATATAAAAAAAAAATTGATTTTTTTTTTTAAAAAAAGAATAGATATCTATATATTTTTAGTTAAAAATAATAATTAGTCCCCAATAGAAAAAAAAATGTATTCATATAGTTAAAAAATTAATCCATACTGACAAGAATTTTTGAATCCACCCTAGGGCAGTTCTATCTAGGGATGGCAACGGGTATCCGCTTTATCCGAAACCGACGGGCAACTGCCCGATAAAAACTTGATAACAAAAATCGATGGGCAATCCGTTAGGATTTGAGTTTTATAAAGGAAAATTGATTGGTAAACCGATAGGTTTTGATTTTTGACGTTAAAAAAAGGGAAACCGAAACTCGATTATTAATTTAATAAAAAAATCTAACATATATATATATATACACTTAAAATAATAGAAGACTAACTAAAATTGTTAGTTAAAATGATAAAAAATTGAATTAAACTCAATTAAAAAAAAAAGGTGAACTAAGTTCAATTAAAAGAGATGAGTTAAGCCTATTATTAGACCAATACTTATACTCGTAAAATTGTCATCTATACTTGCCGAAACAAAAGAAGATTTGTTTTTTGCTCGGCGCTTAAGAACGAATTTTTTTTTGTATAAGTTTTTTATTTTGATTTTTGCTCATAAAATTATTATGTAATTTATTTCAAATTTTATCATTGGTTTGGATTCTTTTATTTTTAGTTTCTTTACATTTAAAATAACTTTTCTTACATTTCTTTAGATTTTTTTATTTAAACTAATTATTTTTTAGTTAAACGGTTATGGTTATGGTTAACTGCGATTTTTTAAATTCTTAACGGTTATGGTTATAATTACTGGTTTTAAAAACTGTTAAATTTTAATTACAGTTATAATTATTAATTTGTTAAATAATTTTAGTTATAATTTTATTATTTTTTATAATTATTCGAACCGTTACCATTTTTAGACTTCTACCCCGTATCAGTAATAAAATTAATCCTTGACTTTGCAGTTCAAATTAACGACCAATATGTGCTAAATAGTCAGCTCCAAAGTGATTCTTGAGAATCCCCAAAGGGTACGGTCAACCCAGAAGAAGGGTTGTACTATGTTACGTCCCAAAAATTGAAAAAGAGACCTCGACGGACATGTACCCACAGTAGGAGACTAGTATTTCGAGCGTTGACTTTTATAGGGGTAAATTATTAAGGAGACTAAAATTATAAATTCAGACCCAAGAGTTACCTGCCATTAAATAAGAACTTATTATAATTAGAAATTTGAAATTTAAATCACGAATTCAATTTTTTTCACACTAAAAAAAAAAACCTATAGAAATCAAAGTTAGTCATTTGCAGTAAATGCAAAACTCAGCTTTCCGATCCTGGGTTGATCCTTGGCCTTTCAGTTTTTGAAGTTGTCATTGCTTGAATGATGAAAACGGTACAAAAATAAGGTTATTCAGCTTATCAGCTGGAACTCTCCTGTGATTACATGTACGTTGAACATCAAACATAACCAAGCTGTGTTTATAAGTTAGTTGTGTAATCCCGACTTTGCCTCCATTGAAAAAATAAAAATAAAAATAGCAAGTGGTGCCAGCCCAGAATATCCCACAACGCAAACATGCATGTCGAAAGGTTTGTATCTTCGTGGATTCCTCAAATTAAGGATAAAACCTACATTATTAGTTGTTCTTAAGTCTAAACAGCCAGCCTATGGGGCATTATTCTTAGTTGTTTCACGAGACACGTGCTCTTTTAGATCGTGCCTAAAAGTAAATAAAGAACATCTTTGCATTATGCCGATGTATAAGGATACTCTCATTTTTCAGATAAAATGTATTATAAATTGTTAAATTTAGTTATTTTCAATATAGTCATTAGATTGGAGATATAAACTAATTATCTATAAAAAAAAGTTAAAAAAAACTTTGAAGCAAACGACTGAGTTTTAAAAGGATCAAATATAATGACTCGTAATATATCTTATTTAAAAATAAAAAAATAAATAAAGGAGATAATCCAACTCTATGCGGAGACCACGTCTCTCCCAATTCTGGGTATTTATTTCTTGGTTTCTTTTTGATTGTTTTCAAAAAAAATTCTTTTCGGGTAACCCAAAAAAACATTTCTTTTTCGCGGGGGTGCGGGAGTTGTTTTGGGATAAAAAAAAAAATTTAAAAAAAAAGACTCAAACTACCAAGCAAATCCCGCACATAATTCAGGATAATGAAACCTGTCTTGCAGCTCACATAATGATCAGGAAAAATCTCCAGTTCAAAAACAAAAAGATAACAATAAGATTCCGTAAAAAAAAAATAAAAAAAAATACAGCGTTCTATGTAGCTATTTGTAAACAATTAATTCTTTCTGGAGGATAAAGCGTTCTATGTAGCTATTTGTAAACAATTAATTCTTTGTGGAGGACAAATCTTTCGCCTCATTGATGATGTGGTCCGTTATCTTTAAAAATGATATATTTTAATTCTTTATTTTTTTAAGTTAGGACACCGTTAGTCCTTTTATATAACTCCATTAAAAATCTAATGTCATTCTTATTTTTCGTAAAAGACACACTTGATGGACATGTGCGTTTGCCGTCAAATTTTTAATGGATATACAAAAAATGACTAACGGTGTCCGAACTTGAAAGATAAAAGACTGAAATATATCACTTTTGAATATAAAAGACCACATCATTAATGAGGTTAAAAATAAGAGACCAAAAGTGGTATTAACCCATATATAAAATAATAATTGAAAAAAGAAGATTATTAGAAAACAAAAAATAATAAAACATAAAAAGAGAGATATAAAATATTGACAAGTGTAATATACTTCGTATGTAATGTAATATTGACTTAAACCTTCATTTAATTAAAAAAAAATAAAGAACCTAGAGCACTCCCCCAATTTGGGAGAGAGTTCCTGAAAAGGAAAACTTGTTCGTACGTGAATGTTTTCTTCCATTAGACTTGGAGGCAAGATAATGGATCCGAGCGCAGCTGTTGTTATTGCAAAATCAATCTTGTGAACATCCAAGAGTTGGATGAAAAGATGAGATAGTGATTGTAGATGCCAAAATCTACAATTACAAATTCGGAGCCACTAGCAACCTGCAAGGACAGAAAGCGAGGAAAGCGGTGTGAGTCTTGGGACAACGGTATGGTGCCGGCCAAAGACACTCCGTCGCTCAAGTCAGTAGGTTATCAGGTAGAACTGAAAATCAAGAAAGTAAGTTAAGTAGGGCAGAGACTACCGTAATTCGGGCGTCATTTTTGGGAGTGTAGGCCGTAAAGATGTGGTGGGGAAAGGTGAAGTAAGGCTATTGAGGCTAGTCCTCGATGCCCTCTCCTTGTGTAGGTGTGACCTACTTATAGGTGCGGTCAAGCCGAGAGTGACGGACCTTCAGGACTTGTACTCTCAGTAGACTACCTGATCGCTTATCGCTCATGATTGAGGTAGTCTTTATCTCGAATCCTCTATCGATTATTCGTTTCTTGTGGGCTAGGCGATCTAGGTCGGGAGTCGCTTATCCCCTAGGATTTGCAATCTTGAGCAAACTACTTCGAAGAAGCAATTACTTATCCCGTAAGATATGCCTCTGTCCGAACTTGTCGGTCATCATTCGCTTATTGTAGTCTAGTCCCTTAAGGTACCCTTCGCGGTCGCTTATCCGCTACGGTAGAGTAGTCCTTTAGGACTTTTCCTTGGTCGTTTATCCGCTAATACTTGTCAAGGCCAGGGATCGCGCCCGAGTCCATCGTCAATTGCCCATACGAGGTAACCCGATGTTTGGGCTTAGCATAGAGCTAGGGGCCTCCGCATGGGCTCCTTTGGTAGTAGGCTGCAATTTAAGGTGCTATATGTGGGCCTTGGCCCAAGCATTAAGGTCGTCTGGGCCTAAGCAAACCATCGTGGTTGGACCGAAGGTCCAAGCCCATTTTTTGCATTAACAATGATATGTTTTAATTAGAAGTTCAGTGTTGGAACTTGGAACCATGATTTTGACCTCTTTTGTTAAAAAAAAAAAAAGAAAAAAAAAGGAAAATCAATCTCGTGAAGGAGCAAGCTAGCTGGAGCACTGAAAATTACTTTGTTCCAGAGATTAGACTAAACAGTTTAATTAACCTATGAAAATTTCCAATTGCAAAGTCATCTCCATCATGTGTTATTGAAAAATCGATAATCCAGCAAAAGCAATCGCCAGAAAAAAAAAAAAAATTTGTTACATTCGTTGGACTCGGTATGACATCAAAAAAAATGATGACGAGCGAGCTTACGGCACAAAATTAACCTCTTTATGAACACAAGTAAAGTTTAACATGAAATCAAATACTAAAGTTCAGAAAATTTGACACGTTAATCACAAGACATTGTCATGCACTATGAGACTTAATTTCTGCCACAAAGCTTCTGTCCCAAGTGAGCCTCAGCTTTTATATATTTTATGCTTAGGTATTGACTTAAAAATCTTTAAACCGAAAAAAAATTCATGAATTAAAACAATCAAACATATAAATACAAAGAAAAATTTATCGGTCGGTTCCTACAGCGACCCAAATCCACGTCCGATTCATCCACCCGTCGCATATTCTCATGGTCAGCCCATTGCAATTTAGTTTTTTCATCATAAATATCTAACATCGTACTGGAAATTCTCAAGAGAAAAAATATTTCGAAGAGGACTAATATTATTTTACTTCTATGAAGGACGGCTCCAAATTTAAACTGCATATAATTATTTTTTAATATCATAACTTGATTATATATTTAAACTAGAGTTGCCATTGGATAGGGTATCGAAGAGGATCACAATTAAAAAATAATTTCTCGTATTCCTTCACGAGATCCAAAAGCCAGTCTCTAAGAGACGTTTTGACAAGTGGCTAAATTTTAACGAGTTAAAAAGATTCAAAATGTAGTAGGTTTGAAGTCTTTAGCAAAATAATGTGGCCTCTTGGTTCACTTAAAGAACGGTCTATAGACTATAATGGAAGAGAGAGACGAGCAAATTCCATGTGGAAGATGATGATTGGCCGGAAGGTCCATGTAGAATGTAAAAAAAAAAAAAAAAATTGCATTGTTCATGTGTTATCCACAAAATACATTGTATGGCCCTAAATTTCTGATTCAAAGAGTATTATGTGACGGAATCAGTCCCTGTTTTTTGTGTTAGATTATTGTATGATCTCATCTGATAAGAACCTCGAAAATGTCATTACTTGAAGGACTTGAACTTTTTATTGTCGTCGTCGATTAACAGTCAGTTAGTATTTATATATTCGCAAAGGGTCGTTATGTTAGTTATATATTAGTAGAAT
Source organism: Ehretia macrophylla (assembly GCA_037974665.1). Lineage (NCBI taxonomy): Eukaryota > Viridiplantae > Streptophyta > Magnoliopsida > Boraginales > Ehretiaceae > Ehretia > Ehretia macrophylla. The sequence continues at coordinate 6,406,568 of CM075764.1, read as the reverse complement.
ATGAAGAGCTGCCTATGCCATTATAGGCCCCTTGTAACAATAAGTCGGGAAAAAGAAAAAGAAAATGAGAGACTTATGTCATCAGTGTGGAGAGTTAGAGATGGTGCTTATCGTATACGAAGTCTCAATTATTCTAACAATGTAGGCTGCTGAGCTCACTGATGTAATGGTCATATATGATCTGGTTATATATTATTGACTACCATAGTTTGTTATTTCTCAAAATTTTCATGATAATAGTGAAAATATTGTAATTTTATATCTTGATTTGATCATTTGTCACCGTTTCACGATAGTATTTATATTCATCGCCTACAATCAAAGAAAACACTTAGTGAATTTAGTAAATTAGCATCTTTCCTGGCCCTCCTTAGAACTATAATGCTAAAACACATAGGCGAGAGTGCCTTTCACTTAATTGACACACCGTATGCTCTCTCGAGAACTTTCGTAAATAGGAACCAAGTAAAATAAAAAATTAAAAGTCTTTTTTGGAATTGCTCGATTGGAAATTTTCTTATAAGTATCTTTCCCCCCTTTCCACAACTACAACTACAAAGAGAAAAATGAAGGAATACAAATTCATTCTTTATCCTTTTTTAGCAAGCAATGAAAGTTGATATTTTATGGAACTTGGAATCTGGGAAACATTCTGAGAATGGGTAAGGCATGAAATATAGCTGATTGCGGGAAGCGTTATCTGGCGCAGGTGATCACAATAATTGGAGTACACTGCGCAACTTGTCTACTTTTAGCATAGTCATACAGCCCAGGGGAGTTGGAATGTGGTAGTCAACTTCATTATTATTTCTCAAATACTCTAGTAGTAATTAATTATTGTGTAATTTTGCAGGGTTGGGATCGGATAGGTTTTTTTCAGCGATCATGGAAAAGTAGATTATCATTTTTTCTTTAATGCAATAAGGTCAAAATTGTAGTTTAAATTTAAAATCTCTAATTACAACAAGTCGCTATTCGATCATTCTACCTGACTCTTGATATAGATTATCATTTTTACCTAGGCCTGCAGTTGTTGTTGTTGACTCGCGAATTGAACTCCAACTCAAACGTGTTTATATTCTAATCCCTCTTTTTCTACACCTTTTGCTCTTAAATAATGTTATATAATTCAGGAGAGGTAAAGGACTTGAGTAACTTTTACCAAAAAGTAAGTAGGAATTATTGTTCTGTATATAGAATCGTTTGAAATGAACAGTGAAAATTATTCACAGAATTAATTTAACACCCAAAAAGAATTGAGATTTTCTTTTCATTATTATATTTAATAATCTGATGATGTTATTACAACTAGATCTGCTTGTGGGAAAAGAACATCACTAGCTAATTAAGGGCCTTAAAAATCTAAATATTGTAGTGCTGTTTACTTATTGAACATCGTCACTGGATTCTAATTAGGTCACGTTCTTTTGTCGAGTTGAAATTATAGATCATAATTGATCCAAAATATATATTTATGACCCTTTTTCTATTTTGGCTGACTCACGAAAGAGGTTGACTTTTGTTTTTCTATAATGCATTGTCATAGTCTGTTGTCTGCTAATGACAATTGGCAGCTAGCCGTGTGTTGAGTGAGCATTTTTTATTTTAAATATGAGGGTCTGATGGAGAGAGAGGCCAGGAAACTTTGAAAACAAATTAGGAATATGTGATGCCATTCAATTAGAGAGTAGAAAATAATACTTTGAAATAATTCCAAGGGATTAGTTTAGTAAAGAAGACTTCAAATGTGAATGAAAGATTTGCTAATAGTTGGATTTGAATCAGTTAAGAAGTAATTTTTTTGAGGTTAAATTCAATAGGTCTTATGCCTAATAAAATTGGATAATACTTATTCCGAATAGGATCGTATATTCTGAGATTTGAAATCAATTAAGTGTGGATCCAAAGAGCTTCTTAAAAGTGTTATTGTCATAAACACAAAATTAATATTTTGATATAAATTATTCATATTATTGAATCTTAGCATATACCTTTTTTAATTGCAACATTTTTAAGTCCACTGCAAAAGTTTTCTTGGAAAAATTGCAATGTTATTTTAAAGTGGGACACATTGTATCAAAAACCATTTGTCCTTATAGTAAAGCTTTATAAAAATGAGACGAACATGGTGGACAGTGGGTTTGATAGGTGGGCTTGGATGGTGGTCTTTCGATCTTCAGTCTTTGTTATTCACTAGCATAGTAAGAACAGTGAAAGGCTTTACATTTCATTTTGGCCCAAGATCAAGAATTAAAAACACATTTACTATAGTCATCTTAGGGCTCCACCCGAAATCTTTAATCCTCAGCGAATAAATCTGGTTTGAATTTGAGGTTTATTCAATTTTACTCGACACTTATTTGATAAAGCCTTAAAAATCAAGATAGATAGTCATTGTAAAGTATAAGATTTGAATCCATGACCATATTCTCTACTAATATTTATACAGGAAAAGGAAAACTAAATATTGAGGAAGAAGTTTCTTTTTTTCAGGTCATTTTTTTTTTGTTGAAAAAGTTCAGTTAAGGTACAAACAACACATAGTAAGCTAAGAGGAAAATAAAAAATAAAATGTCTTATTTTCTTTTGTGAGAGTCTATTATCATGTCATACCAGCAACATCTATTTAAAGTTGACATACGAATGATATTTTTAGACCATCCAACGTATGATATTGGAAAAATATTTCACACATATGCAATATAGGTACCTGGTAAAATAGAGGAGCCTTACTTTTGTATCAAGTACTCTTTTGTGAGAATTTTCATTGGCTGAAAATAAATATTAAGAGACTCCCGCCTGAGATCCGTCTGATCCTTGTAAAGCTTATAGCAAAGTTATCCCCCATCACAATCGTCTGGATCGGCATATCAAAACTCATCGTGGCTCCAAAAAAGAACCCAACAACGTTGATATAGTATTGCCGCCATCCAGAGCCCATTTAGACCTTGCATTGAAGATTGTCAAACCATTTTGCGGCATAACAAGGAGTATAGTTTGAAACATGTTTTCAGGGAGGCGAACAGGTGTGCGGATTGGTTGGCCAATTTTGGTCTTCGTCAAGCCTTGGGGGTTCAAGTTTTGGATCATCCGCCTGATGGGCTCAACACGCTTTTGGAGTATGATAGAAGGGGTGGAATATCCCATAGATTCGTGATCAACTAATTCCGGCTTTTGCCTCCTCTTCCAATCAAAAAAAAAAAACGTTGATATAGTATTTATGCACACGAGCAATACTAGATGTCACCCTATTTTTATCACTAAAATATCATCCCCTACGTATATGTCTAGTTGGCATGCTAAATTACCTTTCAATGATTTGGAATCGGATCAATATCATGAATTCGGTTGGAGTATATATATTGTTTAATTAAGAGAATCGTAGTTCTTATTTTTGGTTTCCTCGGTGGGGAAGGGCTATAATTCCGTTCTGTCCTAAGGCTTGTTGACCCTTTCGCACAAGTTGCTTTGGTTTTGGTTTTGTTTCACTCGAAGACCTGTCTATATTATTGAGAATTTTGGTGCGACAAGGCATAACAAGTTGCCTTAAAAAAAAATTCTAATTCACAAGAAAGCTATAATAAGGGACAAAAAGTTTCACATGTATGGAAAACGTAATAAGCAAAAAATTATTCTCTAAAACAAAGAGAATTCACGGGTGAGATAAGGTAAGAGACCAGAATGAGACAGGTTTAGACCTGTAGAGCCAACAGAGAATGAAAGCGGTCTTTGGAAAGTGGTTTCAGCCTTTTATTTTTCAGTTTCCTCGATCTTTCGTCCTATTCAGTATGTTCGATGTGTTGGCTTGTATAGTAGCTGACTATATAGTGGGTGAAAAATAGACATCAGTTGTGGGATTGGGAGATGATAAATGTATTCATACCACGTAATCATCAGTGGAGGAAGATGATTGTATTTATACTAATCTAGCCTTGAATCTATGATAGTTTTTAATAAAATATGTCATTCTTTGTCGAAATACAAAAAAGAAACTATGTTATTCTCGGCCGACAAAGATGGAAGGAAATTACGTTGATTTGGTCCGGAAGAAACTAATAACATTGTTATGTTATTAGGGGATCTAAATTTATTTGGCCTATGTAATTCATCACTCTCCTATAATAGATAATTGCAGGATCCAAATTCATAAAATTTTATAGAGGAAAGGGAAAAAATATAAGATATCATCATTTTCACAAATTGGTGGTTTGTGATGCTAATGGACATTGCTTACTTGCCCTATAAAGTAAGTTGTTGCTGCAATATTTAATCCCTTATTTTGAGAGTCAATTACTCTTCTTATGCTTTCAATTTGATAAATTACAATAGTTTTGAGACTCTTCAGAGATCGAAAGGGTTTCGCCATTTTCAGCTTTCTTCTTCTTCTTTTTTTTCTTTTTTCTTTTTCGTTTCTATGTTCAAACTGATGACGTGAAGATGAGCTTTTGTATCTAAATTTGCTAAGAACTATGAGAGTGACTTCAACCATGTGAATTTGATAGTTTTTTGGAAGATTTGTGGTGATAAAAAATAAAAAAAAAAGGGTGAATAGCCCCGGACCCCCTGTGGTTAAACGAAACTAGTTATAACCCCCCTGTGGTCTAATAAATATAGCCGGACCTCCCTGTGGTCTATCCGTTGATGCACATCACCCCCCTCCGTCAAATTTTCCGTCATTTTTTACGGAAAGTGTGACAAACGCACTTAAAATGTGATTTTTATTAGTTTTTAACGTATTTAATAATAAAATAATATTAGTAATTAAAAAAAATTATTTTTTTCTTTTTTCTTTTCATTTTCACCTATTTTTTTTATTTATTACTAAATTAAAAAAAAATTAAAAAAACCATCTAGTTGAATACGTTAAAAACCAATAAAAATCGTATTTTATTTGCGTGTGGTATATATTCCGTCAGTTTTGACAGAAAATTTAACAGACTGGAGCGGTGTACATCAACGGGTGGACTATAGGGGGTTCGACTATATTTGTTAGACCACAGGGAAATTATAACTAGTTTTGCTTGACCATAGGAGGGTCCGAAACTATTCACCCAAAAAAAAAAGCTACTTTTTGTGCGGAAGAACTTTTTACAATATGAATTTGCATTAATAGCGTTGGCATATTAAATTACATACCGTTTTTTGTACCATTGTTTTATTCTCTCTCTCTCTCTCTCTCTCTCTCATTTTTATGAAATACAAACTACTTAATTAGCCCAAAAAAAGAAGGAAAAACTTGGTTACAAGCACTGGCGGAGGCACATATGGGCCAGTAGGGGCTGCAGCCCTCACTGACCCATAAAAATGTTAAAATTTTTATGTATTTTTTTTTTAAAAAATTAGATATTTATGTATTTTTAGTTAAAAAAAAATTAATTAGCCTCCACTTAAAAAATAAAAGTACTCGTATAGTTTAAAAATTATGGATTTTAGCCCCCACTGGCTCATAAAAATGTTAAAATGTCTATGTATTTTTTAAAAAAAAATTAGATATCTATGTATTTTTAGTTAAAAAAATTAATTAGTCCCCACTGAAAAAAAAAGTACTCGTATAGTTTAAAAATTATGAATTTTAGCCCCCACTGACAAAAATTTCTAGTTTCGCCCCTAGTTACAAGTTAATGTTGTAGTCTTAATTGCGCGCAGTTTATCTATGTTTATGCTGTTAATTAGTTTTAAGGGTCAGTCACCTTTGTTTCGTCTTCGTCCTCTGTGTACAAGCCATCACCATGGCTCTTTGATGGTGTCATGGTTTTGATATTTATTGAAATGAATTACATGTTTTTGAGCTCTAACAATTTGTGATATTATAGAGAAGAATACTCGAAAGTTATGCAAAATGGACCTTTTAGGGAAGTTAGAGAAACCTAGTTAGATAATTTCTTACATGAAGAGTATTATTTTTTATTGAACATCTCTTTGTTTTTCTAAAAAGATGACGTTGGTAATTTGATTCTTGTAAAAAACTCCATGCTAGCATTATTAATTTGAGTAATTAATTTTTGGGTGAGCTTGATTCACAAATATCGTACTTTTTAGATGATCAGCATTTACAACACATGAGATGCCATTGCATGTGCCTCTCAAGCTTATCAAGTAGTATGGTGACGAGTAACACTCAAGTAACTTTTTTTTTTTCATTATCTCTTTATAAGATCCCATTACAAATCACATCCAGAAATATTAACTAACAAGACACCAAATAGTCAAGGTGAGAATTATGCACTAGATTTACATCTTTATAATCATATTATAGTTTGTGAGGCTCCGGTCCCCCTTTTATTAGCTATCCTCACCATTTGTATTTTTGGGGTTCTTTTTTTTTTCGCTTCCTTTTAATAGGATTATATATATATATGTATTGTTTTGCTCCATTTTTATTACACCTTGAGTTTTCCTTCCATGATTCTCAGTTCGAGTGTTTCGACAAAAAGAAAAAGTTGGAGTGCCCCCTTTATCTTTTTTAGCATATTGGATTTACGATCCAGAATGAAAAAAACAATATAAGAGTACGTACCCATCTCGTAAATATATATATATATATATATAAGAGTACGTACTCATCTCGTAATTCACTGTCGTTTTCGCATCCTATCGTGCATGCATGGCTCCTGGTCCAGTACTAAAAAATTTTCTTATTCTTTAAGTAAATTGCTCAAAATGTAAATATGGGCTAAAACATTATGGCATTCATAATGAACTGTTTAACTAATACTAACTACTACTCTGATCTGATCTAGAGTGATGCAAGTAAGAAAAGAAAAAAATAAACTAAGAACTTCTAATTATCAAAGATGCAGGAAGCTTGGTTTCTTCCTGCACGTAACACATTTTTAATCTATTATAACTTTTAATAATATTTACGACTATTATAAAAAGGCTAAAAAGTATTACAAATAAATTTATTTAATAGTTGAACTAAATAAATTGTAAACTGCTGCAACAAGCCACCCTTGCAACAGTTTTTTATTTATTTATAATTTTAGCTACGATTTTTTTTCATTTTTAAATTATAGTGTTGCAAAAAAGGTAAAATGTTATATTGAATTTTGTTCCACAATTCTATATATTGAAGCATGCATAACAGTTGATTAACTACAAAAGCTAAATATTTTTGGATCACTTGCTTAATTACCCAAAAGAAAATAAAAACTACAATGGCTAATTATTAATTAATATATGCTAGTTTCGACGAAATGTAAATAAAACACATCAATCAATTAAAAGTAGTGAATCATACACAAGCACCTGAACTGAAAGTTACAATGAGAAGGATTATCTCAATGTAAGAATATCTGATGCCACTCTCCAAACAACGGAAAAACAGAATACGGAAAATACAAGGAAATGTCAAAAGGATGCTACTAAAACACAGCATTAAGAAATTACATTTAGGCACAGATGAAGTCAGATGGAAGTTTCTTTCCACAAGTGTTAACGAGCAAGCTCAGTGAAATGGGGATGTTGAGATTGATGCCAAGAATGTTAGCTTTCAAAGCTGTACAAAGGCAAAGAGCAGCTTCAAGATCCAAAAGTCCTCCGAGTACAGAGCAACAAGGAGTATCTGGAGGGTTTCCAATCACAGCACCAACGCTCCCATTAAGCAATTTGGCACATACGCCCAATTTAAGAGCATCTCGAGGGCAGTGGCCCTTAGAAGGGCTAGGGTTAGGGGTAGGGTTAGGGATAGGATTAGGGTTAGGCTTCGGGGTTGGTAGATTGCAAACATAGCAGCCACTCGCGAGAACAAAGAAGAGAAGATTAATGGACAAGAAAAGAGCAGCTGATGAGGATTTCCTTGAATCCATTGCTTATCTTACAATGGAGCACAGTGCTGAACTTTGTAGTATTTGCTTTATGCTCTGATGGTTCAAGATAGATATTGTGGGTATATATATAGTGCTAATTAGACATTTTTAAGTACCAATTGGATGAGTGCGACCAATAGGTTGGATAAAAATTAAGCAGTCATGTGAAGCAAAGCAAGGCTGGCCTGGAATTTTGTTGGCAATGCAAGATATTCTTTTCGGATTCAGAAACTCATTTTTCCTACATTGTTTAAGTTTATATTTATTGATCTTTGGATCACAAGACCGACCAATTGGCACATAAGACACCTCCCGTGATTGGTATAGAAGTTTGTGTCGTTCTTGCTGAAATGGGTGCCAATAGATGAAGTTCTGACTTCAAGTGCAGCAAGTGGTCTTAGCTATCATTGTACATCAAGAAGTTTGCTCTCGTGAACATAAGATTCAAAATCGTGAGACAGTAAAGATTACATTGAAATTAGTCAAATTATAATATAGACGAGCTCTGATGCAAGCGAAGCAGAAGAGAAATGCAATCCACCAATTACAAGATCACTACCTTTGTGTTTTTCTAGTTAACAGTGTAAATAATATATATAATAAACTCTTCTCTAATAGTTTAAATTTTTAAATGAGATAGTAATTTAACATGTTATCAAAGTTTAAGTACCAAAAGATCCTGATCAGTTTAAAACTCACCGCCACTCATTTAAAATATTTAAAATGTTCAAGTGTAAGACTAAAAAACTAACTCCGCCTGCATTTGTGAGGGCATATAAATAATATAATAAACCTCTCTGTAACAGTTTAAATTTTTAAATAAGGTGATCACTTAACAAATAGTGGTAATTAACTCTTGTTGGGATTATTTTCAATAATCTATTATGGGCTTACACGTAATTAACAATTATATTTGGGTTACTATTCTAATTAGGATAATTAAGTGATCTAATTCTAATAAAGATCCTAACAAGACATTTTATCTAATGTGGACTTTGTAATGTGTGGTATCCAATAGCGATTTGGTTTAGGATTAGTGGGATTCTAATCAGGTTGTCTATATAAAGAGGGTCTTGATCCCCAAGGTTATTCATTCTATTATTTCGTCCTCAATTCCCCATCTCTTGAGAGACACCTATTGAGAGAATTTGATTAGCCTGTGGAAGATCTCGCCCCAATTCTCGAAGAGGTGATCCCATCTTCGCCATTCTAATTATTTTATTGTGCGATCTTGATATTCTGAACGAAGTGTATGGTTTATGTGAATATATTAATTATGTTCTAACAAGTGGTATCAGAGCCACTCTTCGTGTTAGATTATTATGATTGATTATATATGATTTTGATCAATGAATATTTTGTGTCTATTTCGATAATACACATAATTAATTTTTTGAAATCCATATGATTTTAGGATTTGTTATAGAATTATGTGTAGATTAGATTTTTCATTAATCTTGATCACATGTTTAGTCAAGAATGGGTTTTGTTAATGAATCCATGAATTTTTTGGGAATTTGTGAACTTGTATGTCTTTTTATGGTTCAGCGCATTATGTTCTAGAGGTCATGAGTTCGAATCTTTTAGGGCACCTGCAAGTTGTGTTTTTGTTTTATCAAAGAAGCTGACACAAGTATATAGAATTTAGTTTTTTTTCTATTAACATTAGCAGTTTAGCATTGCTAGTTGAAGTGCTTTATAGTGTTAACTAAGGTCATGAGTTCAATTCATGGCAGTTATTTGTATTTAATTTTCTTTTACATTCCAAAGATTTTTTTAAAAAAAACCCGACAGAGCTGCCTCTGTCAAGATTTGAACCTGCTACCTCATGCTAAAGATTAGTAATCTCCTAACCAGTAACACTATGACATTGGTTGTGTCAAATTGGGACTCTTAAATCCTATATAGCTGTTGGGTTAGGTTTCATGCAAGTTTGTCTTTTGTGGAAGTTAATTGTGTTAATATTGGACTGTTGCACATACATTAATATATGTACGTCATCAAGCTTCTGATTATATGTCTTTTAGATATATTACATATAATTAAATGGTTGAATTATGTATATTGTTAAGGATAATTTGAATATATATACATAAGATTACGAAAGTTTGTTCCTTTTTAAAGATATATATGCAAATCTATTTGTTATCAAGTTTCGATTAATACATATCTTTAGTGTACATATATATATAGTCCGTTTTGGGTATGTTTGATTTGAATTAAGGAAAGCAAAAATCCCAATTTCAAATTTTCGTTTGGGATTTCTTCGTATAAGGAACAAATATAGATAACTTTGATTTTGATGGGCGTTGCAGCGCTACCCATTGGCGTTGTAGTGCCATTCAGGCGCAGAATAATATATATATATATATATATATTGAAAATTTTAAGGTTTTAGATTTTAAATTTTATTTTGCATTTATGTCTTTTATCTTGAAATAGATTGATTGAAACTTAACGTTGCCAAAGTAACTTCTTTTGTGTAGATTAGTTTATTTTGAGATAATAAGATGTGTGTGTTTGTTATTTATGCAATTAATGATCAGCCCAAAGGAAGGTCATTGGTTGGCCAAATAGGAATTCCTGTGGAGTCGACCGCCAAGTGATGCTGAAAGATTCATTTATGTGGGCGATTGTAAAGCAGTTCCAATTGAAGCAATTGGGACATTTAGATTATCTTTCAATACTAGTTGTTTTATTGAATTAAGAGAGACATATGTTGTACCGTCACTTAGACGGAATTTGGTTTCTGTTTCTGCTTTGGACAAATTTGGTTATTCTTGTTCTTTTAGAAACAATAAAGTTAGTCTTTATCTTAATTCTTCTCTTGTTGCGATTGGTTCTTTGATTGATAACCTTGCAAACAACTTCTAGAGGTACAAAGCGTAAATTAACAAATGAGCATTCTGCCACTCTATGGCACAAGCGTTTAGGTTATATCTCCGAAAGGAGAATTCAGAGACTTGTATCAGATGAAATACTCGAACCCCTTGATTACACAGACCATAAGGTGTAATCACTATGGGGAGAGGCATTAAAGACTGCAACATATATATTGAACCGAGTACCTAGTAAAGCGGTAGCTAAAACCCTTTATGAACTATGGTTAGACAAGAAGCCTAGTATCAAGTACTTACACATTTTGGGTTGTCCAACTGAGGTGAGGCCTTATAGGCCACATGAAAGGAAACTGGACTCAAGAACAATTAGTTGCTATTTTGTTAGGTATGCTGAACGGTCGAGGGGTTATAAGTTTTATGATCCCTTAACTAGGTCCTTTTTCGAGACAAGAAAAATGAGATTTCTTGAGGATGTTGAGTTTGAGGGGGAAGATAAGGTTAGGGATGTTGTCTTTGAAGATGAATTTATTCCTCTCCCTTAAGTTATTATTGACAATAATCAGCCTGCTAACATTGTCTAAGACAACAATGAGGATTTTCCTATGGACCTTCGCACTTAAAATCAGGATGTTGCTCCAGAAGAGCAAACCCAACAACCTCAAGAAGAAGTGCCACTTAGGCGATCCACTAGAGAAAGGAGAAGTGCAATTTTCAGTGATTACATTGTATTTCTTTCTGTTAATGATATCACAAGTTTCATCAAGCCATTATCTCGTATGATTTTGAGGTAAATACAGTTGATGATTATGTATATTACAAGTTCTGTGAGAGTAAATTTATCTTCCTAGTCTCAATTAGTGCCCTAAGGATGAAATTGAAAGAAAATGTGATGTTAAAGTTAAGGAAATTTACAAGATCCCTTATGCATCAGTTGTAGGGAATCTTACGAGAATTCAAGTATGTACGTGTCTGCATTGTGCATACATAATAAAGATGTTAGGCAGTAACTAAGGAACCCTGTAATGGATCATAAAAAAAAAAATTAGGACATAAATGGGTTATAAAAAATTGATAGAGAACATAAGGTTACATGCTCACTTATCGGAAGTCAGATCAGTTGGAGATCATTAGGTATTTTGATTCTGATTTTGAGATTCTAAGACATTGAGAGATCCATCAAGTGTCTAGGTACTTAAGGAAAGAGTTCAGAGTTAGATAGTGTCAATTGAACATATAAGAACAGACTCTATGCTTGCGGATCCGCTTACTAAAGGTTTGCCACCCAAGGTCTTTCATGAGCATACTGCTCTTTTGAGTGTTGTTTTATTTGATGATATGCAGTTTTAGTGAGAGCATGTGTATGTCTTTAGTTCTTTTATTTGACACTATGTATATTCAGTTTTTTACAGAATAAAGTTGATGGTTTTATTTTCAGTTATTACTCTGAATGTGTTATCTTTCAATTGTGGTTTAACATAAGGTTTGAAAGACTAAGGTTTAATCTCACTACGGAATAAAGTTAGGATCAATTGAAAATAAGCATGTTTGAGATCACATTGCATGTAATTTCTGAGCCATACATCCATATTTGATCTATGTTATTGAATATATTTGGTATAGGAGATGGACCAGATTGTTTCAGAAGATGTTTTAAGAGTATGTAGCAATTTTGTGCACATAAGGTTATCAAATATAATTGTCTTTGGTATTACTGTGTAGCCCAAGTGGGAGATTGTTGGGATTATTTTCAATAATCTATTATGGGCTTACACGTAATTAACAATTATATTTGGGCTACTATTCTAATTAGGATAATTATGTGATCTAATTCTAATAAAGATCCTAATAAGACATCTTATCCAATGTGGACTCTGTAATATGTGGTATCCAATAGTGACTTGGTTTAGAATTAGTGAGATTCTAATCAGATTATCTATATAAAGAGGGTCTTGATCCCTAAGGCTATTCATTCTATTCTTTCGTCCTCAATTCCCTATCTCTTGAAAGATACCTATTGAGAGAATTTGATTAGCCTGTGGAAGATCTCGCCCCAATTCTCGAAAAGGTGATCCCGTCTTCTCATTAATTAGCATTATGGATTCAGGTACGCCATTTTAATTATTTTATTATGCGATCCTAATATTCTAAACGAAATATATAATTTATGTAAATATATTAATTATGTTCTAACAACTCTAAGAAGTTCGAGACCACTTTCACATTTTCAGTTATTTAGGGGAAAAATTACTATCTAGTGGTCCAAGAACGACTAATAATCCTCCTTGTGTCTGTGTGTGTATGTGTGCGCGTGGACTTTCGTTCTTTTGCTTTTTCCTAAGGAAAAAAGGGTGTCATACTTCACTGTTTGATTTGAAGTTTTTAACATCAAAGACAAGATCCTTTGAAGAAAAAGGCGAGTTAACAATAATATCCGATTTTCTATTAAAGGATTTTTTTTTATATTATTCAATTATTCAAATAATATAAATTATCAAACTTCAAGTTGGCACTATTGGTATTCCATTTTTGGCTTTAGGCACTCCACCAATAAATCAATAATTCCATCATCAAATCTATTAAACATCAGTTGGAAAACAGACGCCAAAATAAGAGTGCTTTTCTAGCCAAAAAAAAAAAAATAAAGCAAAAGTTGCCATCCAATCATTTGTACAAGGCAATGAGTCAATATAGGTACATTACAAATTTACTGATTTAATGGTCTTTCAACAAAAATTAGGCATGCGAAAATATTTAGGTATGAACAACTGTCCAACAGAATAGAGTGAAGTCCAAATGACCAATTCAGCATAAGTCCAACAAATTAGTGCCATCATTAATCAGACTTAGGCCCATCTAGTCACTATATAAATCCAAAAAAATAAATCACTCAAGCACAGGTGAATAAAACAAACTGCAATGACTACCATTCTTGAAAAGAAAAAAAACTTTCTCATTATAGTTTGCATCATAAAATTCGTCTTCTTTTTAAGCTACAAGCTAGGCATATGCTGATCAATTATTTCGACACACCTATTTGTCTTATTTTTTAGCTAGCATTGCGCTTCATCGATTATTCTTTAGAAAGCTAGCTTTTGTTTTTTGTCTTCATCTTTGTTGTATTATTTAATGAAATACAAAACACTAACTTAGCCAAAGAAAAAAAAAAAGGCTCAATTATTTTTAGCTCTAAATACTGCTTTTTCGTTCCTTCTTGATCAGTACTACAAATAAACAAACACGCCTTGCCAGTGTAATTGAAGGAAAGGGTTACATCGACAACATTAATTTGTAGGGGGAAATTGTTAAAGCCATCCTAAAATGGTATTTTTAGAGTTTATCCACATCTGTTATAGTTCAAATACATTAGTAAAATGCATTAGGAAAACATCATGTATACTTCACTTTTCAAGACTCCTATCTGTTATATGATTACTCAATTGTAAACTATCAATAGAAAAGCTCGTCGAGGAAGTGCGGACAAAATATGATCTTCGGGCCCAATACAGATTCTGGTGGACCCCATGGTAGGTTATGTAAAAGCCCGTGACACTCCTACCAATTAGTTTGTGTTGTAACTCAGTTTCTATCTAAAGTAAATTGTTAAATAGGGTAATTTACTAAAATTGTCTTATATCTTTATCTTTTTTTATATTTCAGTTTTATATTTTTTATTTTAGATAAAATAGTTATTCATCTTTTATTTTTGTGACAATCGTTAGTTTTTAGAGTAAAATTCGTCAAAAAAATAACATTAATGAGTATATAGATGATACGTGGATGCAAAATTCATAAAACTTCAGGGATAAAATTATCATGCGATAAAATATAAACATCCTAAAGTTTATGTATTTTGCGGTCAAGTGTCATTCACGTACTTACTAATGTTATTTTTGGACAAATTTTACTCCAAAGACTAATAGTTATCACCAAAATAAAAGATGAATGATCATTTTATTCAAAATAAAAAATAAAAAAATTAAATATAAAAAAAAACAAAAATATAAGATCATTTCAATAAATTACCCTTGTTAGATACGATGCCCTTCCACTGATATTCATTTGACAAATTGGAGGCAAAGAATCGGATAAATGTAAAGTATTGCGCAGGCTAGTGGTTAAAGTATTACAACCACTGCATTTTATATATATCCGAAAGAGGAAGGAATAATCAAAGTCAACAAAAGAGGTGCTATTATTTTTCTGGAAAAATGAACTCTGTAAAAAAAAAACAGGTCTTATAGATCGATCTAAAACATATAATATATAGGTAATATATCCTTGATCTGGAACGTGGGGAAACACATATTCGCTCTTCAAATGCTTAATTAATTTCTTGCCACAATATACGCTTTAGGAATTTCCAGCTAATTAAAATACATGGGCACATGGGTGCAAAAAGTCGTCTATTCGTTCGATTAGCTTTGAGAAGTTACTATTTATGCACATTACAAAAGAACAACCCTACTGACAATCTCCAATATCACAAAAACCTTATTTATTTATTTATTTTTTCTTTCTCCACTCCCATGAGATTCGAACTCTAACCCTCCAACTGCCAGAAAAGTAACCTACTACTAGGTTATTCTTGAATCTTCACAATCACAAAAACGTTTATTTTCCGTCTCTAGACGGATTAGGTTTTGCCATTATACTTGCAAAGAAACCAGAAGTCAGTTATAAATTCATAATATGAAAGATGGCTTCTAATTAAAAGCACTAACACCATTATTGTTCTACTTCTGGCAACGAATCTTCTCTCTTTCAGCTTGGTTAGCGATTGTGGCACTTGCCCCAATCCTAAGCCAGTATCAAAGCCTAAGCCTAGTCCAAAGCCAAGCAAAAGCACCTTGAGGTAGTAGTCTCATTCATGACTTTATGGAGACCGCTACCGAAGCAAGGATTTAATTTAGAGAAATAGCATCTAGGTCCCTGACTTAAAACTATTAACCCAAGTGAATACCCCCGTGTTTTTGTAAATCTTGGGACTTAGCATCGGTTAATTTATTTTGGCGGTCAAAGCTTTGACCTAGGTAAATGTCTAAAATACCCATAAACGTGGTTTTGATAGTGCATAACTAGAGAAAACTAGATGTCGAATTTATGACTTTTAGGAACTATGCAATTGAAATAAAATTGAAAAAAATAGAAAAATGAAAACAACTTAAGCAATTGATAACAACAATATGGAGTTCTGCAACTAATTTATTTGATTAGTATTAGATGAAATGAGATAATATTAAAATGAGAAATTGACACAAACTAGTACTGAAATCTGTGATCAAATAAAATTAAAACAACGTGAAATGTAAAATCAAATGAAATTAAAACACAAAGCAGTAAAATAAAATTAAAAAAATGTAATATTTGTAATCAAATAAAATTAAAGCAGAAAAAAAGACACAAATAAATATAAACATGTAAGTTTTTATATATATGTATTCATTTGTTTTCGGACCCAAACCCTTGGCCCAAAAATATCCTACCACGTGACACCAAATTTGGGAATTGCTTTTGTTTTTATTTTTGTTTTAAGATTTTTTAAAGCTGCGAAATGAGTTTTAACGTTATTCTGGACCTTTGGCATGGTAAAATCTTTGACCATTAAATAAATTAACAGATGTCAAAGTTCAAAGGATCCCCAAGAGATTTCTAAAGACCCAAGGACCTAGTTGAAATGATACGCATAAGTTTGGGAGCTAAACAACTTTTTCCCAAACATTTTAAGCATCAAGTTTAACTTGCCAGTCACTCTCAGTGTCCGTGACAAGAAGGCCCCCAAGGGTTTTGAATGTGCCTGAACAGCCTTTAGTTTGAATCTGTTCTTTGTTGCCTTTGTTCCTGTGTTGTGTTTCTATTTGCTCATTGATTTGAGACAAAAGTAATATTATGGAATCTATTTAAATTAATACTCAATAAATTAGTAATTATTTTTAAATAATAAAATTGCCTGGTATCGACTTGAGACCAATGTGTTAAATTAATAATCTCTATAAAATTATAAGATAATACATTTCAATTTTTTTTTTTTTTTTTTTGTATTTTATAGGTCGCAAATATTGGATAAATCAATAATTCGGTGAAAAGTATGTACAATTTTTTCCTTGATTGTATGCAAGAAAATCAATATTTTCTCTTTACCATATTTTACACATAATTCCTTTTAAATTTTTAGAACCTTCTCCTGCTAAACTTTTAGTAAGGAATATGCTTACCATTATATCCTTCCCAGGGATCATCCCCCCTTCATCCATCACTTTCAGAAAACAATTACGGGTGAATTTTGTTTAACATTTTAAAATCGGAATAATCGAACACTTTTGATAATTTACTAAAGAAAAATAATAAAAAGAATTCTCAAATGATAAAAACAAACACTTATGAATTAATGAAGCGATCAGTCCGTGTGATTGCTGTGACCATGCATAAATGGAGAAATAACTTTTATTATTTCAAACAAGATAACAGATGATGCTTGATTGTTAACATTGCACAAGGCAACATAAAGAGACAAGGTGGGAATTGATCGGTAATTATTACAGAACGAAAAGTTTAAAAGAAAATTAAACCATTAAATCACACAATGTTTTGGAGTAGAAATCATCTGTTGGACAACGAGCAATAGCATGAAGCATGGAAAACAAGCTTGTTTAGGCACATTGATAGCCTGATGGTACCTTCCTTCCACATGCATTAAGAATCAAGCTAAGAGAAATAGGAACATTGAGGTTAATTCCTAGAATATTGGCTCTGATGGCAGTGCAAAGGCAAACAGCAGCCTCAAGATCTACAAGACCTTGAAGAAGACTGCAGCAAGGTAGTGTTGGTGGGCTACCAATGACAACATTAACCAAATTAAGCACGTTGGCACATACACCCAACTTTAGTGCATCTCTCGGGCAAGTGGCTGTGGAAGAGTTTGGACTTGAGCTAGTGCCACGCACACCTTCAAGAGAAAAGAAGAGAATGTTTAGAACAAGAAAGAGAGCAATTGAAGTAGTGTTCTTAGAAGCCATCTCCCAAAACCTAATAATTCTTTGAGAATGTGGTTATTATCACTTAAGAGAGGAGGGTTTTTGTGGTGACAAGATATGTACAAGGGGCTTGCCTTTTATACGAAGCAGAGAAGGGGATCATGAGGGTTTCATTGATGCATAAAATATTAGTAATAAAATAGAGTAAGCTATTTTTGCTGGCAATGTGAGCGGGGATGAGGCTAATACAAATGCATGTGAGGCATGGTTATATTTTTATTATATTGTGGTTATTGAAGGTCCTCAAAATACGCGTGGTTAGTTTTTTAAATATAGTTGACTTTCAAAATACACGGACACGGAATAATTTTTTTGTCTTAAAAGAGAATATGATGGACGTTCAAGCTCTACTGCTTCGGTATTCAAATTAAGGAGGCATTAATTTTAGATTCTTTACTACACCCCCCACTTATCATTCCAGGACGGAGCCCATATTAAATTCTGATTGTTCCGGTCAACTCTTGGTTCAGAAGCAACGAGTAATCATGTTCTTCCAATTTAGTTAATGGGCCCTTTCATAATAATAAACCAGTCAATAAACAATTCTGGTCTAGAAGTTTGTGATCACGGATTTGTCTAAACATATTAAGTCAAGTTAAACATGGAAAGGAAAAATATTATAGCACGATTTTACATTACCTAACATGTTTTATATGAAGAAGATTTCCATTATTGCGTTCCAAGCATGGGATCAAATTAGACTTCTAGCTCGTCCTCCTCTCCTTTTTTGTTCTTTCTTCAAAACCTAACAAATACAAATATTGCTTATTATCAGTGAAATGGTGGTTATTAATGTCAGTGAAAAATTTGTACTCCTTTAATTAAGTGAAAAGGTTATACTCCTTTTTATTCTTTACATTGTCGAATATCCTTGTTTAATAAACCAAGCAATCTCACACCCCTATTTCCAAAAGGAAAAATCTAAAAAGAAGAAAATCATCTAGATTTCTTACTTTAACCTATTTTTGAAATTAGCTCCCTCTATTTTGAAAATTTTCTTGGTGGGTCTTTGGACATTATATCCATTGGTTTATTTTTAAGGTTCAAAGTTTTGATTGTGCCAAATGTCAAAAATACCGGTTAAAATAATTTCAATTGAGTTTTTAGCAATTCCATCAATTTTTCTATTAAAATAGGTACTAATTGTTAAGGGTAAAATTATAAAATCAATTAGACAAATTATATTTTTAGAGTCTCTTTTTCATAGATTTTTAATTAAATGTGGTAGATTTGCAAATAAATAAGTTTCATTTGGTGGCAAAAATATAACTAGTTCAATTGATTTTACGTTTTTTTTTTCTTTAACAATTAGTTTATTTTAATAAAAAATTTGACGAAATAACCAAAATGAAACTTAATTGATAGTTTGAATGATCAAAATAAGACTAAAAATAGTTGAATGACTAAAATAAGATTGAGAAAATAGCTTAGTGATCATAAAAGTATTTTACCCTTTTCGATATTTGACATGGTCAAAATTTTGACTGTTGAACAACACACAGATTTTAAGTCCAAAAACCCTCAAGAGGTTTGTTGAAAATACAGGAACCAACCTTCAATTGGCATAGCTCAGGTACTTAAATGGTTTATTTTTCCTAATTGTGATATTAGCACTTCATTGTTTTCATTCTACGAATTCCCCATGGAACAATTAATCATTGCAAAGTTTGCCATACAAACTTTGATGTACTTGACTGTTACATCACAGAATTTATACATTTACAGTGAATTTAATATGATGCTACCTAACGAGAATTTCTTTCATAAGCAAGAAAAATAAAAATAAAATACATCATAAGCTCCTTTACAGAAATGCGTTATACTATAAACAACTGTTCAACAGAATGGTCCAGGACAAGTCCATCAAATTAGTCCCATCATATAGGCTTAATCAGACTTCACCCATATCTTAGGTCAAACTACACACTATATATGCCCAAGTAAACAAATCACACAAGGCCTTGTGAATAATTTTTTTTTTTTTTTTTTTTTAAAACAAAATCTAAAACTTTTGCATGCTTTGACATCAATTAGCAAACAAAAAAAAAAGTATGCATTTTGGCTTCCGGCATCTATTTTAGCTTCAACATATATGCCCATCTATTTTCTAGCACTAATATACTCGCATTTTTGGCTTCTTAATTAGTATAATCAAGCATGATCTTATTAGATAAGCATGCACATACACGCCTCTTTGGCATGAATTGAGGAAATTAAAGGTTTCCATCAAACAACATTTGATTAGGGGATCTTCGGGCTACAATAGAAATTCTGGTGAAGCCCGTGGTGTGTTATGTAAAGCCCGTGACACTCCTACAAAACAACAGTAAATAAGCTAGTGAAAGAGGATTTGTCATATATAGAAGAATTAGATGTTTAATAGTCGAAGAAATATTTTCAAGAAACACCAAAGCACGTTAGTTTAATAGTGTGTTAACTCTCTTCTATCTGAAACAAATTAGTAAATTAGGATGCCCTTCCATTGACGTCCATTTGAAAAGGGAAACGTACTTATATATTGCTGCGGAAATAGGGCTTAATATACGAATGATATTAAATTAGGTACAAAAGTATTATACTAGATGTAACCATATGTAGAGAAATAACTTTTATCACTTGTTAGTTCAAACAAAATGACAGATGATACTTGATTATTCATACTGCACAAGGCTACATAAAGAGACAAGTAGGAGCTGATCAATATTGTTACAGAAAGAAAATTTTAACTGAAAATTACACCATTAAATCACACAATGCGTTGAAGTAGAAAATCACCACCATAAACAACGAGCAGGAGTATAAACCGTGGGAAAACAAGCTTGTTTAGGCACACTGGTAGCCTGATGGTACTTGCCTTCCACATGCATTAAGAATCAAGCTGAGAGAAAGAGGAACATTAACGTTAATAACTCACAAGACATTGGCTTTGATGGCAGTGCAAAGGCAAACAGCAGGTCGGCAGCCTCAAGGTCTACAAGGCCCCGAAGAAGACTGCAGCATGGTAGTGTTGGTGGGCTACCAACGACAACATTAATCAAATTAAGCACGTTGGCACATACACCCAAATTTAGTGCATCTCTTGGGCAAGTGGTTGCGTGTGAAGTGATCATCTCATCTAAAAGTTTAAGTTGTTAGGGACGAGTTTATTATATTATTTATTATTATTTCTTATATTGAACACGCCCCCGCAAGTGCAGACAAAGTTAGTTTTTAAGTCTTTCATTTGAACAATTTTAATATTTTTAAATAAGTAATGGTGAGTTTTGTTAGTACCTAGACGACTCCGATACCATGCATGTTAAGCGATTATCTCATCTAAAAGTTTAAGTTGTTAGATGTGAGTTTATTATATTATTTGTTACATTCAACACTATTGAAAAGTTGGGACTTGAGCTAGTTCCACTTGTTGGAGAATGCAAACCAAACCCGAATTAACTCTTGGGAAAATGGATAGGCAAAGCATTTGGTACACATAAAGAAGTTTAATTGCAGATTCATTGTCTTGTGTCTTTTGGTATTTCTAGGTTCATATTTAATAATGTGTCTCTTAGCTTTCCTAGGTGCATTTAGTATGCGACTCTTTGTATTGCTAGCTACTAGTATAAATAGGTGTATTGGCTTTGTGTTTTGAAACAAGAACAGAATAAAAAGAGTGAAAAGAAGTGAAACACAAAAGAGAGAGTGAGAAAAACTATTTATAATATTTTGTGAGTTTAATATAAACAAAGCATTTCTGCGTAATTTTTGTGTGAGGATTCGTAAATCCTAAATCGAGTCTTGTAAATCTTTAGCCACTTCCCGTAATCACGAATCAATTTCCAACATAGTGGCATCAGAGCCATGGTTCTGAGTGTGTGAATCATGACATACAATCTTGTGCAGCCACAACTGCCAAAATTCACTGGTGAAAATTATGAAAACTGGAGTATTCAAATGAAGGCTCTATTTGGGTCTCAAGATCTTTGGGACATTCTAACAGATGGGTATGTTGAACCCACCGCAGAAGTTGAAGCAACTCTCAACGCGGAGCAAAGAAATTATCTTCGTGAAACAAGAAAGAAAGATAAAAAAAGCATTGTTCTTGCTTTACCAAGGCGTTGGCAAATCCATGTTCGAGAAAATTGCAGAAGCAAAATCAAGCAAAGAAGCATGGGATAAACTTGCAACTTTGTTCAAAGGAGTTGAACGAGTCAAGAGAGTTTGTCACGTCCCCAAATTTCACCTAGGTGAATCTTAAGAACAAGACCGCCGCGAACTTAGAAATAAGATCCTTCCTAAGTACGCAAGGCTCTAATTTCAACCACAAAACTAAGTCCACAAGCGAGACGATAACTATCAGAGCGTCTAAACCCATATAGTATATATACTAAATATATGCAATCTCCAACATAAAATTTCAGAATAAACTCCGCCATTATAATTAGATCATAAGAGCTATGGAAAAAACAATACGAAAGCACCTAAACACAAAGAAATATCTTAAAACCCTTGCTAAATTATTCAAAATAAGTAACATCCGAAGAGGCAAACAATCCTCATTTATTAACCCACTAATTTGAGACTTGAAACAAAGTTCACTATCCAACATCCAGATAGTCTCCTACCCAGAATCTTGCGAAAAGACCTATTCTTCACTTGTTCAAAATAAGGTTTGACAAAAGAATGAAATAATAATCTCAGTAAGTGTGAAGATCCCTAAAAAAAATAACATGGGACCTTTACAATAATATATATATATATATATATATATGGATAATAATATAGTAGTGTAATGAGACGAAAAGAAAAAAATCCAATAATCATGCAATATAACTAAAACTGAACTAACAAAATGTACAATCATGCCAAAAAAATCCAGAATTTAATTTAATTTTTTTTGTCGTAGTACAAAGATGTTGTGCCAAAATCCAGAACTCGAAAACTCATCAAACCATTATACCAAAACTCAAATACAGCTGTGGCTACAACTGGTAGCACAGTCTAAAGATGGCTAAATGCACTTAACCATCACAAGCAAAAGGAAATCCCAACGAAAATATAGTGCACAATCCCAAAACTCAGTGAATGTCAAGCCCCACTGAGAGAGGGTTCAAAACTCGCTATACCTGCTAGCTAGGTCACAGCCCCAAAATATGACACAAGTGGTCCAAAGTAGTTCTTATCAAGTCTCAATAAAAAATGCCGAAACCTTCATAAATGTACATACAAATATACACTAATTGGTCCCAAATTTTCTTTTTTTTTATTTTGAAAGCAGAATAGCACTTAGGTTTTGAAAGAAAAGAACTATTGCTTGAAAATAAATAACTTGCCAATCTTTAAAGAAAATATAGTAAAGATATATATATATTTTTTATATTAAAGAACAACCAGCAGGTCACTGAATACTATTCAGTGACCTAGTATTCAGTGAACTGCTTGGCCTATCGTTGGTCACAAAAAAAAGGGGTGAGTAGTGACCTGGTCACTTTTCACGTGAATAGTGAGTACAGGTACTATTCAGTGTATTTTTTTTTTTTAAGAATCTGTTTTAAGAACTATGATATGCAGACATATGGTATAAATAAAATATTTTAATAAAATATAACAAGAATACTACTGCAAGTAAAAGGGACATAACTCTCATGCATTCAATCTAAACTTCACATGAACCATAACAAAATTATTGTTAACCAAAACAAATTTCAATGCATCCAAGAAAATAATATTTCAGTAACTTCATAAATCAAGATTATTTCAAACTCACAAATCATAACTCTAAAAACTAAAGGGGATTAGGTAATCAAAAATTGGTCTTCTTACTTACCTCTTGTCCGGCAATTAAACCTAACAAATCCTAAGTTTGAAGAACACGACCTTTTACAAGATTCCTCACCTTAAAAAACACATGAACATATTCTATTACAATCTCCCATCAACATAGGTCACGCACTCTAACGCATATATTATTGTGAAAAATCCACATTAAACTATTAACAAAGATGTGACTTAGGTTCTTACCAATTAAATCTCGGGGTTTCTCTTAAAGCTGCTCCCTGTATAGTATTCTGCACCCAAGTTTTCTTCTTTTTTTGAGTATTTGATATGAGATTTAGGGAGAGAGTGTTAGGATTCTGCTAATACGTTAAATGTATATTTTTTTTCAATGTGGGTCTTATGTTGTAACTGGTAACGCCCACTAATGGGATAAGCCCATTATTTTTGCCAACAACACACCAAAATTTTAGGCATTCTATAATCCACTAATTGGTGGTTATCAATATTCACTCATACTTAGCCACAATTTTAGGAACCATTAAAAATAAATATTAATTAGCTAAAAATAAAGCTCCAATTTCGGGGGATATTACACTATTTTCCCTTTAGAATAGTTTCGTCCTCGAAACTTAATCACTTAGAAGGTTCCTTGAATACACCTGCCAAACTTTAAACTAATTAAGTACAAGTCTAACAGCTCTGTAAGCAGCAAAAGCGTAATTTTCCAACAACCCACTAAGCACTAGCATATGATCCATGTTCTCCTTAATTCTTTTCAATATACGTAGATAGAATTCTGCCCACTAAATTAGTTAGCCATGTCTTTTTGGCTTTAAATCATACAAAATCAGCAATTGAAATCCACTATTATCTCATAAGTATACTAATCAACTCCTAACTGATTCATATAAATTAGTCACCATAACTTTATATTACTGTGATATATCTAATTGGGTCATAAATAACTCAATCCCATAAGTCAGCCATTAATAAAAACACTTTAAAATGATAAAAGTCAATGCCTAAAATTGTGGGGTGTTACATCATTTCCCTCTTAATAAAAGTTTTGTCATCAAAACTTAATTTCTAAGATAAGAAATCCGAAAAAACACCATTCAAATTTCAAAATAATTAACAACAAATCTATGCATTCTTATACTTAAATTAATAAATTTAAGCCTAACTACGATTATACTCCAGCAATAAATCTAAATGTAAGCATTCTAACATGCAACATAAACTTAGCTACACAATCCACAAGTCCTCAAATGATCATAATCTATTTCACTGATACCACCCTATCACGTCCCCAAATTTCACATAGGTGAATCTTAGGAACGAGACCACCGTAAACATAGAAAGAAGATCCTTCCTAAGTGCGCAAGGCTATAATTTCAACCACAAAACTAAGTCCACAAGCGAGACGATAACTATCAGAGCGTCTAAACCTATATAGTATATATACTAAATATATGCAATCTCCAACATAAAATTTTGGAATAAACTCCGCCATTATAATTAGATCGTAAGAGCTATGGAAACAACAATACGAAAGCATCTAAACACAAAGAAATATCTTAAAACCCTTGCTAAATTATTCAAAATAAGTAACATCCGAAGAGGCAAACAACCCTCATTTATTAACCCACTAATCTGAGACTTGAAACAA
Source organism: Ehretia macrophylla (assembly GCA_037974665.1). Taxonomy (NCBI): domain Eukaryota; kingdom Viridiplantae; phylum Streptophyta; class Magnoliopsida; order Boraginales; family Ehretiaceae; genus Ehretia; species Ehretia macrophylla. The sequence continues at coordinate 6,381,463 of CM075764.1, read as the reverse complement.
AGTTTGCTATCCAACATCCAGATAGTCTCTTACCCATAATCTTGTGAAAAGACCTATTCTTCACTTGTTCAAAATAAGGTTTGACAAAAGAATGAGATAATAATCTCAGTAAGTGTGAAGATCCCTAAAAAATAACATGGAACCTTTACGATAATATATATATATATATATATGGATAATAATATAGTAGTGTAATGAGACGAAAAGAAAAAAAATCCAATAATCATGCAATATAACTAAAACTGAACTAACAAAATGTACAATCATGCCAAAAAAATCCAGAATTTAATTTATTTTTTATATATATTTTTTTGGTCGTAGTACAAAGATGTTGTGCCAAAATCCAGAACTCGAAAACTCATCAAACCACTATACCAAAACTCAAATACGGTTGTGGTTACAACTGATAGCACAGTCTAAAGATGGTTAGATGCACTCAACCATCACATATGAAAGAGGATCCCAACGAAAAGATAGTGTACAATCTCAAAACTCAGTGTATGTCAAGCCCCACTGAGAGAGGGTTCAAATCTCGCTATACTTGCCAGCTAGGTCACAACCCCAAAATATGGAACAAGTGGTCCAAAGTAGTTCTTATCAAGTCTCAATAAAAAATGCCGAAACCTTCATAAATGTACATACAAATAAACACTAATTGGTCTCAAGTTTTCTTTTCTTTTGTTTTGAAAGCAGAATAGCACTTAGGTTTTGAAAGAAAAGAACTATTGCTTGAAAATAAATAACTTGTCAATCTTTAAAGAAAACAGAGTAAATATAATTTTTTTATATATTAAAGAACAACCTGTAGGTCACTGAATACTATTCAGTGACCTGCTTGGCCTATCGTTGGTCACAAAAAAAAGGGTGAGTAGTGACCTGGTCACTATTCACATGAATAGTGAGTACATGTACTATTCACTATATTTTTTTTTTCTTTTAAGAATCTGCTTTAAGAACTATGATATGCAGACAGATGATATAAATAAAATATAACAAGAATACTACTGCAAGTAAAAGGGACATAACTCTCATGCATTCAATCTAAACTTCACATGAACCACAACAAAATTATTGTTAACCAAAAAAAATTTCAATGCATCCAAGAAAATAATATTTCAGTAACTTCATAAATCAAGATTATTTCAAACTCACAAATCATAACTCTAAAAATTAAAGAGGATTAGGTAATGAAAAATTGGTCTTCTTACTTACCTCTTGTCCAGCAATTAAACCTAACAAATTCTAAGTTTGAAGAACACGACCTTTCACAAGATTCAACACCTTAAAAAACACATGAACATATTCTATTACAATCTCCCATCAACATAGGTCACGCACTCTGACGCATATTTTATTGTGAAAAACCCACCTTAAATTATTAACAAAGATGTGACTTAGGTTCTTACCAATTAAATCTCGGGGTTTCTCTTAAAACTGCTCCCTGTATAGTATTCTACACCTAAGTTTTCTTCTTTTTTTGAGCATTTGATATGAGGTTTAGGGAGATAGTGTTAGGATTCTGCTAATACGTTAAATGTATATTTTTTTTCAATGTGGGTCTTATGTTGTAACTGGTAACGCCCATTAATGGGATACGCCCATTATTTTTGTCAACAACACACCAGAATTTTAGGCACTCTATAATCCACTAATTGGTGGTTATCAATATTCACTCATGCTTAGCCACAATTTTAGGAACCACTAAAAGTCAAATATTAATTAGCTAAAAATAAAGCTCCAATTTCGGGGGCTATTACAGAGTTTGTTTGCAAACGTTACGAGGTGAGTTAAAAAATGGTTACATGTGAGAAGGTGAATCTATTTCTGATTACTTTTCTCGCCTACTTTCAATTTTTAATTAGTTGAAAAGAAATGGAGAAATAATTGAGGATGTTCGAGTGATAGAGAAAATATTGTGGTCTCTCACAAAGAACTTTGAGCATGTGGTAGTCGCAATTAAAGAATCGAAAGAGTTGGATACACTCACTGTAGAAGAGTTGATGGGATCACTCCAAGTCCATGAGCAACGCATGAAGAAGAATTATAATTCTGCCCCAGTTGAACAAGCTTTGGAATCAAAGATTAATTTGCAAGATCAAAAACCAAGAGGTGGAGGTTCTCAACGTGGTAGCGGACGTGGCAACATTTATCGAGGACGAGGTCGAGGTAGAGGTAATTTTCATGACCAATCTCAACAAAAGAATTCAAATAATTTTGTAAACAAAGATGGCAGAGGTAGAGGAAGAGGTAGATCTGCTGGTCGTGGACGTGGAAATTCTAGAGACAAGAAATGTTGAATATTATAACTATCACAAATTTGGACACTATGTCTTAGAATGTTGGAACAACAATTCAGATCATGATGAACAATCCAATCTTGCTCAAACCTCTATGCAAAGGAATGGAGATGGTGCACTTCTTTTTGCACAAGAAGGAACGAAGAATCAAAATAATGTGTGGTATCTTGACTCTGGAGCGAGTAACCACATGTGTGGGAAGAAAGAACTCTTTGAAGAACTTGAGGATAATGTGAATGGAAATGTTAGTTTGGGAGACCAATCCAAATTATCGGTGAAAGGCAAAGGTAAAATCAAGATCTATCAAAAGAATGGTGCTCCAAACTATATTTCTAATGTGTATTATGTACCCAATATGAAAAGCAATATTCTTAGTATTGGACAACTTCTTGAAAAGGGGTATGTAATACATATAGATAATCTTTATCTCTATTTGAGAGATGCACATGGAAAGCTCATTACAAAAGTTCAAATGGCGAACAATCGCATGTTTTCGCTGCATTTAAGCACAAGTTTCAAAAAGTGCTTTCAAGGGATGGTAAAGAATGAGTCGTGGAAGTGGCATCTTCGACTTGGCCACTTGAATTTTGGTCGTCTTAAGCTCCTACAAATTGCAAGAATAGTGCATGGATTGCCGTGTATTGAGAAGCCTGAATTTGTGTGTGAAGCTTGCACTCTTGGCAAGTAGCAGATGAATAGCTTTCAAAGTGAAGATTCATGGAGGGCTCATACACTACTACACTTGGTGCATACAGATATTTGTGGACCTTTTGAGACTCCTTCTCTTGGAGGTAACAAGTATTTTATTTCTTTCATTGATGATTATAGTAGAAAATTATGGGTGTATTTCATAAAAGAAAAATCAGTTGCTTTTACCATTTTCAAATGTTTCAAGGCATATGTTGAAAAAGAAAGTGGGTACAAAATCAAAATCCTTAGATCTGACAGAGGTGGTGAATACACCTCAAATGATTTTCGAAATTATTGTAAAGAGCAGGGTATTAAGCAACAGTTCACAACTTCATACACCCCACAGCAAAATAGCGTTGCTAAAAGAATGAACCGGACCATTCTGGATATGACAAGAACTTTGTTGAAGGAGAAAGACTTGCCTATGTCTTTCTGGGCTGAAGCAGTAGCTTGTACAACTTATTTGCTGAACAGGTGTCCAACCAAAATGAAAGATATGACACCACAAGAAGCGTGGAGTGGCTATAAACCAACTGTCAGTTAGTTGCGAATTTTTGGTTGTGTAGCCTATGCTCGTGTACTAGAGGAGAAAAGGAAGAAACTGGATGATCACGGTGAGAAATGTATCTTTATTAGCTACAACGAGTAGTCAAAGGCCTACAAGCTCTACAACCCACTTACAAATAAAGTAGTGGTGGTAAGTAGAGATATTGTATTTTGTGAGGATGAAGTTTGGCAATGGAATCAAGAAGGTTCAAGCAAAGAAAACCATCTTGAAATTGAAGAAGAAGAAATGACAAGGCAGGAAAACCAAGAACAAGTTGTTATAACTCCTCCTCGCACGAGAAATCCTCAAAATCAAAGTTCACCACAAACAGGATCATCTCAAAACTCAAGCAGTTCATCATCCTCTTCTCCACCAATTAAGACTCGAAGTCTTAGAGAAATTTATGAAAAGACTCAAGAGACAAATCTGTATTGTCTCTATGCCAATCATGAACCAATGTCATTTAAAGAAGCAGTTCAAGAAGATTGTTGGAATAAGTCCATGGTTGAAGAAATTCGTGCCATTGTAAAGAATGACACTTGGGAATTGACTTCACTTCCCAAAGGGCAGCAATCAATTGGAGTCAAATGGGTCAATAAAATCAAGAGGACAACTGATGGCAAGATTGATCGTTACAAGGTGAGACTTGTGGCGAAAGGATACAAGCAAAAATATGGTGTTGACTATGGAAAGGTGTTTGTACCAGTCGCCCGACTTGACACTGTAAGAATGTTGATTTCTCTTGCTGCTCATCATAATTGGAAAAGTTATCAATTAGATGTGAAGTCAGTATTTTTAAATGGCATACTTGAAGAAGAAGTCTATATTGATCAACCCGAAGGCTTTGTTATAAACGAATATGAAGACAAAGTCTACCGTCTCAAGAAAGCTCTTTATGGGTTGAAACAAGCCCCCCGTGCATGGAATTCTCGAATTGACAAGTACTTTCAAGAAAATGGATTTGTTAAATATCCATTTGAACATGCAGTTTATACGAAGAAGAATGCTCAAGGTGATATGCTTATTGCATGTCTTTATGTGGATGATTTGTTGTTCACTAGGAATAATCGAAAGATGTTTGATGAGTTCAAACAAGACATGTTCAAGGAGTTTGAAATTACTGATGCTGGGCTTATGTCCTATTTTCTTGGCATTGAGGTGAATCAAAAGGATGATGGCATTTTCATTTCGCAAAAAAGGTATGCCACTGAATTACTTAAAAAATTCGGAATGGAGAATTGCAATCCTGTTGAATCCTATTCCTCTTAGCTTGAAATTAACAAAAGAAGGTGAAGGAAAATGTGTGAATGCTAATCTTCTCAAGAGTTTGATTGGAAGTTTGCGTTACCTCTCAATCACAAGGCCGGATATTGTCTATGGTATTGGTCTGTTGAGTAGATACCTGGAAAATCCAAAAGAGTCTCATTGGCTCGCAACAAAAAGGATTCTAAGGTATATCAAAGACACCTTGGATTTTGGCCTATTTTATTCTTGCAAAGATGGAGCTATCCTACATGGATATTCAGATAGTGATTGGAGTGGTGATCAAGATGAAAGGAAAAATAATATTGGCTATGTGTTTTTTCTTGGATCGACTGCTTTTACATGGACTTCTAAGAAGCAAAGTGTGGTCGCATTGTCATCATGCGAAGCTGAATATGTTGCATTGTCTTCAATAGTCTGTGAAACAATATGGTTAAGAAATTTATTGAAGGAACTTAATCATACACAAGAGTTTTCAACTCTCGTGTTTGTTGATAACAAGTCAGCAATTGAACTGTCCAAAAATCCAATGCAGCATAGAAGAAGCAAACACATTGATCTCAAATTTCATTTCTTGAGAGATCATATCAAGCAGAAGACAATCTCGTTGGAGTATTGCAAAACATCTGATCAAGTTGCAAATATTTTTACGAAAGCACTACCAACTGAAGCATTCAAGAAGTTGAGGGCGCTACTCGACATGAAGACTGTTTTGGTTTGAGGGGGGTGTTGGAGAATGCAAACCAAACCCGAATTAACTCTTGGAAAAATGGAGAGACAAAGCATTTGGTACACATAAAGAAGTTTAGTTGCAAATTCATTGTCTTGTGTCTTTTGGTATTTCTAGGTTCATATTTAATAATGTGTCTCTTAGCTTTCCTAGGTGCATTTAGTATGTGACTCTTTGTATTATTAACTACTAGTATAAATAGATGTATTGACTTTGTGTTTTGAAACAAGAAAAGAATAAGAAGAGTGAAAATGAGTGAAACACATAAAAGAGAGAGTGAGAAAAACTCTTTGTAATATTTTGTGAGTTTAATATAAACATAGCATTTCTATGTAATTTATGTGTGAGGATTCATAAATTCTAAATCGAGGCCCGTAAATCTTTTGCCACTTCCCGTAATCACGAATCAATTTCCAACACCACTCATACCTTCAAGAGAAAAGAAGATCGAGAATGTTTAGAATAAGGAAGAGAGCAATTGAAGTAGTGCTCTTAGAAGCCATCTCGCAAAGCTTAATAAATCTTGGAGAATATACTTCCAAGAATTATTATTATCACTTAAGAGAGGAGTGTTCTTGTGGTGACAAGATATGTACAAGGAGCTTGGCTCTTATAGGAAGCAGAGAGGGGGATGAGGGTTCCATTAATGCATAAAATATTAGCAGTAAAATGTGCTATTTTAGCTGGCAACATGAGCAGAGATTAGGCAAAAATAATTAGATGCATGTGAGGCATGGATTTTAATTATGTCGTGTTTAGTGAAGGTCCTAAAAATACGGCAAGCCCTTTAGGAATGACTTGTTCTTTACACTGCTGTTACGGTTGACTTTTTAAATATGACCTTTTAGTATAGATTCTTATGTATCAGAGAAGGATAAAAAAAATTGTTTTTAATACATGTTAAAATATATATATTTTTTTAATTATATGAATATATTGAGTTAAACATGAAGGAAAAAAATATCATAGCATGGCTAGGCAGTACCTAAAAATTTTGAGTAAGAGCGAAACTAAACGTATGAGGATTAACTAGTTAATTTTGACCTGAACTAAGCTCTAGGAGGTAACGATATTCAATTGTATTTGGTGAAGCTCCTATGTTTGTTGGAGAAAGATAAATTGTTGTAGCATCCCGAACAATGAATTTAAGATAAACAATCCTATACTTTTCTACCAATGCCCCGTGATTGAGTGAAGTTAAGTAACAGACACGGGTTCAAATTGTGGGAATCATAATTTCTTAGGTTAATTACAATGCGGGTTTAAGTTGTGGGAATAATCTTTTAGGTCAATTACAATAATTCTATCTTCTTTTTTCTCCTTACATTTAGGAATTGGGAGTCATTTCCATATTTTTAAGGATCTAACATTAGATTTCTTTTATTATTTTTTATTTTTAATTTAAGGGAAGTTTAAGACGTATAACACATATTAAATTATATCAATTGCGAGAATTAATCTCGCAACCTCTCGCATTCATGATAAGAAATATACTACTAGACCAAAGGCCTGGTGGTCTCGTATTCGAATTTTACTCCAACAGTTTTTTACTCTTAATCAACCTCTTATTTTAAGGAATCTTTAGCTTCCCAAAATTTGGGGAGCCGAACATCATTATGAAGATTTTCTATTCTTTAGGTATCAAATAAGGAGTTGCTGGAATTGTTTGGGACTAACAGTTTCATTACATTTAACGGATTTGGAGCATTTAAAAGAGCTTTTGGAGTTGACGTTATAATATGAAAGTTAAAAATCACATGCAATGAATTATAAAATAAGATTTAGTTAGCAGTCAAATAGAAGTCGTTGACTATTTAATCTTAAAATTAAAGATGATTTTGAGATTAAAGATTATTTGGAGAAGAAGTATAAATTCATGAAACGATCAGTCTGCGTGGTTGCTGTAACCGCAAGTGGAAAAATAAGTTTTATTCACTTCTATTTCAAACAGAATGACACAGATGATGCTTGATTATTAACATTGCACAAGGCTACATAAAGAGACAAGGTGGGAATTGGTCGGTAATTATTACAGAATGAAAAGTTTAAAAGAAAATTAAACCATTAAATCAGACAATGTTTTGGAGTAGAACATCATCTGTTGGACAACGAGCAATAGCATGAAGCATGGAAAACAAGCTTGTTTAGGCACATTGATAGCCTGATGGTACCTTCCTTCCACATGCATTAAGAATCAAGCTAAGAGAAATAGGAACATTGAGGTTAATTCCTAGAATATTGGCTCTAATGGCAGTGCAAAGACAAACAGCAGCCTCAAGATCTACAAGACCTTGAAGAAGACTGCAGCAAGGTAGTGTTGGTGGGCTACCAATGACAACATTAACCAAATTAAGCACGTTGGCACATACACCCAACTTTAGTGCATCTCTCGGGCAAGTGGCTGTGGAAGAGTTGGGACTTGAGCTAGTGCCACGCACGCCTTCAAGAGAAAAGAAGAGAATGTTTAGAACAAGGAAGAGAGCAATTGAAGTAGTGCTCTTAGAAGCCATCTCCCAAAACTTAATAATTCTTTGAGAATGTGGTTATTATCAGTTAAGAGAGGAGGGTTCTTGTGGTGACAAGATTTGTACAAGGAGCTTGCCTTTTATAGGAAGCAGAGAGGGGATGAGTTCTTCATGGATGTATAAAATATTAGTAATAAAATAAGTTGTTTTAGCTGGCAAAGTGAGTGGAGATTAGGCTAATATAAATGCATGTAAGGCATGGATTTTACTTATATTGTGATTAGTGAAAGTCGTCCTAAAAACACTGTTAGGTATGACTTTTTTCTTAAACTGTTTAGATGGTTGACTTTCTAATTATATATGACCTTCTCGTGGAGGTCCTTAATTATATGCAGAGTAATTTTGATTATTAAAATTAAGAGAAGCACCTTGAAGCTCTTCTAGCTGCTTCGGTTGTTTAACGGGAGAGGCATTAATTTAACTTTCTTACCATGCACACCCCCACTTATCATTCTTGGATGGAGTCCATATCAAATTCTATTTTTGTTTTGGAAGGAACGAACAATCCCAAGACGTAAGAATTAAAAAGTTCGCCATAGCAACAACAGGAACAAGTGTCTAATTTTCTTTTCCATTATTTTAATCTTGATTGTCGATCTCTAGAAAACAAGCAGATAATAAGCTAGTTGCAATGAAGCTTCCATTATAATACATAATAAGCTAGTCACAAAAAAATCTGGTCTTAGTTGTTTGGAATATTGGATTAGTTATAAACATATCTATTTGGCCTAGCTTTTAGATACTTGAAAGCGCTTTCTGTGAGTTTAAAAACTTAATTAACTTATTTGGTCCATTTTTTAAAGCGTTTTTAGATAAAAGCGACAGCTGAAAAAATCTAAAAAATGAGAAGTTTAAAATTGGAGCTTTTCAAAAATGACTTTTGCGAAACTATTCTAATAATGCGAGAACCTGTTTTTTTTTCTTTAAATACATCCCTCCATATTTTTTTAAAGTCCGATATTACCCTCAAAATTTTTAAAAGCTCAACATTGTCTAATACAGACCAAACAGTTAGCGGTTTATATAACAACACTTCTAATAAAAGTTTTATATTGCTCAAAATGTGAAATTTCACAGCTAGGCTAATCAGAAGAGTCATGGGGAAGAAAAATATTATAGCATGATTTGGCAACACCTAAAATCTAATAGTACGGAGAAGATTCCTTTCCATTGGATGAAATATGAGTTTTAATTAGCTGGTACTCTCCCTTTTTATTCTTTTTCAGGAAACTAGACCATACAATGCTTATAATCAATATAAACTGTTGGTTATGAATGTCGTCTAATATCCAGACTCCGTCCTGTGAAAAACTGGAAAGATGAAAAATTTACATTCTTTTTGTTAAATAAGAAAAGTGAAGTCATTTTATTGTAATAAGCAAAGTGAAGTCATTTCATTCCAACAATCCAAAAACAATCCCTTTGTCGTAGGGTTCCTTTAGTTTAGTTTTCATTTGTTTACTATTTGTCTTTTTTCTTCTTGAACTGATTGTATGAACTCTTGTATTTTTATTCTTTTCTGGATTATACAGTTTTGCTTTCTTTTTAAGAAAAAGAAAAAAAAATCCAAAAATAAAAATGTACAACCAGTCAACCAAAAAGAAGCTAAACAATAATATCATCTAGTTTCCAATCCTTACAAATTCTCTTATTTTGGTCAGTACTTTTATACTTACGAGTTAGTCTAATTCTTTGTCTAACAATTGCAAAAATATAATAGTGATAATAATAATAATAATACATATTTAACAATATACTATCTAATAATAATAATATAATATGTAATATATATGAATAATAATAATAACAATGATAATACTAATAATAATAATAATCATCATTATTATAAATAATGTGGATAAAATAATGAAATAAAAAAGATGATAATGTATACTATAAATATAAAATAATAAAAAATAATAATATTAATAAAAATAATAATAATTAATAAGTAATGTAAATTTAATAGAAATATTATATTATAATAATATAAAATAAATACAAATAAAAATAAATACAAATAAAAATAATAATAATAATAATATGCCTCAAGCTAACCATTATTATTAATACAATGCTTATTTTTATTGTTAAAATAATAATATATCTATAGTAACAAAAGGGTATTATTGTCATTTTGTATAAGTCACTCTTATTATTGCTTTGTTATATTTAGGGAAAATCTCACATTTAGTCCCTATTGTTTACATGCATCTAATTATTTTTGCCTAGTCTCTGCTCATGTTGCCAGCTAACATAGCACATTTTACTACTAATATTTTATGCATCAATGGAACCCTCATCCCCCTCTCTGCTTCCTATAAAAGCCAAGCTCCATGTACAAATCTTGTCACCACAAGAACACTCCTCTCTTAAGTGATAATAATAGTTCTTGGAAGTATATTCTCAAAGATTTATTAAGCTTTGCGAGATGGCTTCTAAGAGCACTAGTTCAATTGTTCTCTTCCTTATTCTAAACATTCTCTTCTTTTCTCTTGAAGGTGAGTGGAACTAGCTCAGGTCCCAACTCTTCCACAGTGTTGAATGTAACAAATAATATAATAAACCAATATCGATATTTAACAACTTAAACTTTTAGATGAGATGATCGCTTAACATTCATGGTATCAGAGTCGTCTAGGTACCAAAAGGTCATGAGTTCAAAACTCTTGGATTCAAAATTCACCATCACTTATTTAAAAAAATTAAAATTGTCAAAGTAGAAGACTCAAAAACTAACTATGTCTGCACTTCCAAGGACGTGTTTAATATAACAAATAATATAATAAACCTATTCCTAACAACTTAAACTTTTAGACGAGGTGATCACTCATTTAAAAACATTAAAATTGTCCAATTTTGCTTACTTTGAAAAAAAAAAAAAAAGATTGCAAATTCTCTTATTTAGGTCAGTACTCCAACAGTTTTTTACTCTTAATCAACCTCTTTTTTTAAAAAATCTTTAGCTTCCCAAAATTTGGGGAGCCGAACATCATTATGAAGATTTTCTATTCTTTAGGGATCAAATAAGGAGTTGCTGGAATTGTTTGGGACTAACAGTTTCATTACATTTAGTGGATTTGACGCTTCTAAGTGTTAAGAATTTGTGGTTCCAACTTAAAACTAATTAGTGTCAAGTAGAATAGTCCAAGATCTTATTAAATGGTTTAAGAATTTATGATTTTTCTATATAGGAGAAGTGTATATTCTAACACTCCCCTCACGTGTGACTTGATTTGAGAGAGGTCACACATGGACCTTATTTTGAGATAGTCACACTTGGAAGATTGAATACATGTGGACCGAACTTTTTTGAGATGAGTCACACATGGAAGATTGAACACACATGTAGTAGATAACACATGTGGAAGATTGAAGGTGCGTGGACTATGCACACGAGAAAGATTGCAGACAAGTCGATCTAATTTGAGATGGATTGCACGCGAAAGATGAATGAAACTAAACCATGGACCTAACTTTGATACCATGTGAAGAAGCCTGAGGTTCCATCTTAAAATCAATTGGTGTCAAGTGGAGTTGGCCCATGACCTTATGAATTGGTCTTTTTGATATTGGAGTTCCGATGTGGGATTCAACACCCCTCCTCACATGTGACCCGACGAGAATCAAGAGACGAGAGCAAGCTGACATGAGGGAAACGAGTCAGTAAAAGCGAAACCAGATGGGTCACACATGAACGAATACGACTGGACCAATGCCCAACTCTGATATCATGTTAAGAATTTGAGATTCCAACTTAAAACCAATTGGTGTCAAGTGGAGTAGCCTAGGATCTTATTAAGTAGTTTAAGAGTTTATAATTTTTTTATGTGGAACAAGTGTATATTCTAACACTAAGAGAGCTGTTGGAGTTGACGTTATAATATAAAAGTTAAAAATTACATGTAATGAATTATAAAATGAGATTTAGTTAGCAGTACTGTTAAACAGAAATCGTTGACTGTTTGATCTTAAAATTAAAGATGATTTTGAGATTAAAGATTATTTGGAGAAGAAGTATAAATTCATGAAACGATCAGTCTGCATGGTTGCTGTAACCACAAGTGGAGAAATAAGTTTTATTCACTTCTATTTCAAACAGAATGTCACAGATGATGCTTGATTATTAACATTGCACAAGGCTACATAAAGAGACAAGGTGGGAATTGATCGGTAATTATTACAGAATGAAAAGTTTAAAAGAAAATTAAACCATTAAATCACACAATGTTTTGGAGTACAACATCATCTGTTGGACAACGAGCAATAGCATGAAGCATGGAAAACAAGCTTGTTTAGGCACATTGATAGCCTGATGGTACCTTCCTTCCACATGCATTAAGAATCAAGCTAAGAGAAATAGGAACATTGAGGTTAATTCCTAGAATATTGGCTCTGATGGCAGTGCAAAGACAAACAGCAGCCTCAAGATCTACAAGACCTTGAAGAAGACTGCAGCAAGGTAGTGTTGGTGGGCTACCAATGACAACATTAACCAAATTAAGCACGTTGGCACATACACCCAACTTTAGTGCATCTCTCGGGCAAGTGGCTGTGGAAGAGTTGGGACTTGAGCTAGTGCCACGCACACCTTCAAGAGAAAAGAAGAGAATGTTTAGAACAAGGAAGAGAGCAATTGAAGTAGTGTTCTTAGAAGCCATCCGCCAAAACCTAATAATTCTTTGAGAATGTGGTTATTATCACTTAAGAGAGGAGGGTTCTTGTGGTGACAAGATATGTACAAGGCGCTTGCCTTTTATAGGAAGCAGAGAGGGGATGAGTTCTTCATTGATGTATAAAATATTAGTAATAATGTGAGTGGAGATTAGGCTAATATAAATGCATGTGAGGCATGGATTTTAATTATATTGTGATTAGTGAAAGTCGTCCTAAAAACACGGTTGGGTATGACTTTTTTCTTAAACTGCTTAGATGGTTGATTTTCTAATTATATATGACCTTCTCGTGATGGTCCTTAATTATATGCAGAGTAATTTTGATTATTAAAATTAAGAGAAGCACCTTGAAGCTCTTCTGCTTCGGCTGTGTAAGGGGAGACATTAATTTAACTTTCTTACCATGCACAGTAGACCACTTATCATTCTTGGATGGAGTCCATATCAAATTCTATTTTTGTTTTGGAAGGAACGAATAATCCCTAGACGTAAGAGTTAAAAAGTTCGCCATAGCAACAACATGAACAAGTGTCTAATTTTCTTTTGCATTGTTTTAATCTTGATTGTCGATCTCTAGAAAACAAGCAGATAATAAGCTAGTTGCAATGACGCTTCCATTATAATACATAGGATAATTTACTGAAATTGTCTTAGATCTTTGTCTTTTTTAACATTTAAGTCTTTTATTTTTCATTTTTGACAAAATGATCTTTCATCTTTCATTTTTGTGACAATCATTAGTTCTTGGAGCAAAATTCATCGAAAAAATATTATTAATGAGTACGTAGATGACATGTGATCACGAAATTCATAAATCTTTAGGGGTAAAATTGTTATACTAAAAGATAAACATCTTAAAGTTTATGCATTTTGCGGCCACGTGCCATTTACTTGCTCACTAACGTTATTTTTTGACAAATTTTACTCCAAAGACTAATAGTTGTCACCAAAATAAAAGATGAAGAATCATTCTGTTAAAAATAAAAGATAGATAACTTAAATATCAAAAAAAGCAAAAATCTAAGACCATTTCAGTAAATTACCTTAATACATAATAAGCTAGTCACAAAAAAAATCTGGTCTTAGCTGTTTGGAATATTGGATTAGTTATAAACATATCTGTTTGACCTAGTTTTTAGATATTTGAAAGCGTTTCATGTAAGTTTATAAACTGAACTAACTTATTTGGCTAATTTTTTAAAGCGTTTTTAGGTAAAAGGGAAAGCTGAAAAATGGAAAGCTCCAAATTAGAACTTTTTAAAAAATGCTTTTGCGAAATTGTTCTAATAATGCGAGAAGCTGTTTTTTATTTTACTTAAATATACTATTCCATATTTTTTTAAAGTCCAATGTTACCTTCAAAATTTTTAGACGCTCAATATTGTCTAACACATGCCAAATAATCAACAGTTTTTATGAAGATTCCTTCCCATTGGATGAATTATGAGTTTTAATTAGCTAGTACTCCGTTTTTATTCTTTTTGGGGAAACTAGACATACAATGCTTATAATCAGTGTAATCGGAATCGTAGGTTTCGCGATGTGAATCGTACGATTCGATACGATTCATTAAAAAAATGATACGAATCGGATAGGAGAATCGTGAATCGACGTGAATCGGTATCGAATCGTAGCGAATTGTGTGAATCGAACGATTCACTGAATCATTAGCAATTCGGGTCAATTTTTTTTTTTTTAAAGCCCAAAATATTTTAAAGTAGATAACAAAATAAACTCACTTTAGTAAAAAGAAGGGAGACAAAACTCGTAACTGATTGGACCACTTGTGTTTACAGTAGCTTTTGAGCACTAGTTTGGGCACTTGTGAAATATGATATTGTTCCGACCAAAAAAAATAGTGTGATATTGTGATGCAAAAATTGTTTGGGCTACTAGGAACAAGTGAAGTAGTGAACAATCTAGAAAAGTAACAAAAACATATATTAATATTAATTCAAATAAAGAATCTCAACTAAAAGCTGTTAATAGAAACATAATATGTCAAATATCAACTAGTTTTAAATTTGTAACCGAATTGGTACGATTCACGATTCGATTAAAAAAAATGACATTTCAATTTACGATACGATTCACGATTCGACAACTATGCTTATAATCAATGAACTATTGGTTATGAATGTCATCTAATATCCAGACTCAGTCGTCCTATGAAGAACTGGAAAGCTGAAAAATTTACACTCCTTTTGTTAAATAAGCAAAGTGAAGTTATTTCATTTCAACAATCCAAAAACAAAACACATACAACTAGTCAATCAAAAAGAAGCTAAACAATAATATCGTCTAGTTTCCAATCCTTCCAAATTCTCTTATTTAGTTCAGTGCTTTTATACTTGCAAGTAAGTCTAATTCTTTATCTAACAATTGCAAAAATCTTTGATTCAAGCTGATATTCAGTGAGGACTTCGTCATCAAAAACTCTATTGTACAATGCAAGTATCCTTGTTTAAATTAAACAAAGAAATTCCCCCCCCCCCCCCCCCCCTCTCTTCCCAGGGAAAAAAATTAACAGGAAAAAAGGGATCAGGTTTCTGACTTATATATACTCATTTTTAAGTTAGCTCCTTCTATTTGAAAAATCTATTGAAGTGGATGGATCTGGATCCTCTTCTAGTCACTTGTGTCTCTTAGTAATTAGGAGGTGGATTGTGAAATGTTAGATTTAAATGAAAGGATCTTAGCCATCATTTTAAAATTAGAGCTTCAATTTCAAAATTCAAAAACATGTTTTTTTGCCTTTTTTTCATTTTTCATTTTTTGTTTCTAATCAAATCTAATATATCCTAGCTAAAACCTTTTCTCTCTCTCTACCATCTCTCCCCCCTCTCTCTCTCACACACAAGTGAAAAGAGAAAATGTATTATGGCTCTCTCAAAAGAAATATCTGTTGTCGCTTCCCAAAGTTGATGGCATCTAATCTATAATCTCAAATAGTTCACAAAGAATATAGATGCATCACACTAGTAAGTCTAAAACGTGAAATCATTGAGGGAATTCTGCAACCTAGCTATAAAAGGCGAAACAAATAAATATAAGTTTAGATTGGTAGTTTCTCTTGCATGGTGATCGTAGTTTGCTTTTTAATTTTTTGCTAAATAAAATTTCAGCTCTTACTCATCAGTACACATATATAAGCACTTATAGTACAAAAAAAGGTCTATAATAGACCTATATATATATATATGGTGTAAATAAATTACAGTAGTTGAATAGCTTCATTGGAGCTTCGGGCTAATATGAAGTATTGGCAATTAAATTGGGTTTGAGTGTGTTAGAGAGAAAAATGGGGAGAGAAATGGTAGAGAGAGAGGAATTTTACATATGTTAGATCAGAATCTGGAAAAAGAAAAATAAAAAAAATGCAAGAAATTATAAAAAAAGGAAAAACAAAAAGAAGGCAAGAACATATATTTTTAAATTGAAGCCAGATTTTCAAAATGACGATTTAGATCATTTTATTTGAATCTAACGTTTCACAAGCTACCTCCTAGTCACTAAGAGATATTAATGACTAGGAAAGGATCCAAATCCGTGAATGTGCACCTTTTAAGAAATCCAATTTTGCTTACTTTAAAAAAAAAAAAAAGATTGCACGTTGCTTGCAAAACATGAGTTGACTGGCACAACTAGGTAGCAATTAGTATTTTGGAGTGAGTTTGACAGGAATGGATGAATGAGTCAAGGAATTGAATGACTTCTGAAATGGAATGGATTTGGGAATTAATTATATGTCTTGATTGGTATGCTCTATGATTAAAGATAACAATGGATATATTGATTCCAAACTCATATTTGGTAAATTTCATATTTAGTCCCTATTGTTTACAAAGTGTCTCAATTTAATCCTTATTGTTTAAAATGTCTCAATTTATTCCCTATTGTTTCTCCAAAAGTTTTAATATGTCTCAATTTAGTCCCTATTATTTTTTAAAAAGTTTTTACTTCATCTCTTTATTTTTTAAAAAATTTTAAATTTATTCCTATAATTTTCTTAAAGTTTCAAATTCATCCCTATTATCCAAAGACTAAATTGAAATTTTTTGACAAATAATACGGATGAATTTGAAACTTTTAAAAAATAATATGGATGAAATTAAATTTTTTTGGGAAACAATAAGGATGAAATTAAAAAATTTAAACAATAGGGATGAAATTGAAACTTTTAAGAAAATAATATAGACTAAATTGAGATATTTTAAACAATAGGGACTAAACTGAGACACTTTGTAAACAATAGGGACTAAATGTGAGATTTTACCAAAATATAACAAAGCAATAATAAGAGTGTCTTATACAAAATGACAATAATACCCTTTTGTTACTATAGATATATTATTATTTTAACAATAAAAATAAGCATTGTATTAATAATAATGGTTAGCTTGAGGCATATTATTATTATTATTATATTTATTTGTATTTATTTTTATTTGTATTTATTTTATATTATTATAATATAATATTTCTATTAAATTTACATTACTTATTAATTATTATTATTTTTATTAATATTATTATTTTTTATTATTTTATATTTATAGTATACATTATCATCATTTTTATTTCATTATTTTATCCACATTATTTATAATAATTATTATTATTATTATTATTAGTATTATCATTGTTATTATTATTATTCATATATATTACATATTATATTATTATTATTAGATAGTATATTGTTAAATATGTATTATTATTATTATTATCACTATTATATTTTTGCAATTGTTAGACAAAGAATTAGACTAACTCGTAAGTATAAAAGTACTGACCAAAATAAGAGAATTTGTAAGGATTGGAAACTAGATGATATTATTGTTTAGCTTCTTTTTGGTTGACTGGTTGTACATTTTTATTTTTGGATTTTTTTTTCTTTTTCTTAAAAAGAAAGCAAAACTGTATAATCCAGAAAAGAATAAAAATACAAGAGTTCATACAATCAGTTCAAGAAGAAAAAAGACAAATAGTAAACAAATGAAAACTAAACTAAAGGAACCCTACGACAAAGGGATTGTTTTTGGATTGTTGGAATGAAATGACTTCACTTTGCTTATTACAATAAAATGACTTCACTTTTCTTATTTAACAAAAAGAATGTAAATTTTTCATCTTTCCAGTTTTTCACAGGACGGAGTCTGGATATTAGACGACATTCATAACCAACAGTTTATATTGATTATAAGCATTGTATGGTCTAGTTTCCTGAAAAAGAATAAAAAGGGAGAGTACCAGCTAATTAAAACTCATATTTCATCCAATGGAAAGGAATCTTCTCCGTACTATTAGATTTTAGGTGTTGCCAAATCATGCTATAATATTTTTCTTCCCCATGACTCTTCTGATTAGCCTAGCTGTGAAATTTCACATTTTGAGCAATATAAAACTTTTATTAGAAGTGTTGTTAAATAAAAATCGTTAACTGTTTGGTCTGTATTAGACAATGTTGAGCTTTTAAAAATTTTGAGGGTAATATCGGACTTTAAAAAAATATGGAGGGATGTATTTAAGGAAAAAAAAAACAGGTTCTCGCATTATTAGAATAGTTTCGCAAAAGTCATTTTTGAAAAGCTCCAATTTTAAACTTCTCATTTTTTAGATTTTTTCAGCTGTCGCTTTTATCTAAAAACGCTTTAAAAAATGGACCAAATAAGTTAGTTAAGTTTTTAAACTCACAGAAAGCGCTTTCAAGTATCTAAAAGCTAGGCCAAATAGATATGTTTATAACTAATCCAATATTCCAAACAACTAAGACCAGATTTTTTTGTGACTAGCTTATTACGTATTATAATGGAAGCTTCATTGCAACTAGCTTATTATCTGCTTGTTTTCTAGAGATCGACAATCAAGATTAAAATAATGGAAAAGAAAATTAGACACTTGTTCCTGTTGTTGCTATGGCGAACTTTTTAATTCTTACGTCTTGGGATTGTTCGTTCCTTCCAAAACAAAAATAGAATTTGATATGGACTCCATCCAAGAATGATAAGTGGGGGTGTGCATGGTAAGAAAGTTAAATTAATGCCTCTCCCGTTAAACAACCGAAGCAGCTAGAAGAGCTTCAAGGTGCTTCTCTTAATTTTAATAATCAAAATTACTCTGCATATAATTAAGGACCTCCACGAGAAGGTCATATATAATTAGAAAGTCAACCATCTAAACAGTTTAAGAAAAAAGTCATACCTAACAGTGTTTTTAGGACGACTTTCACTAATCACAATATAAGTAAAATCCATGCCTTACATGCATTTATATTAGCCTAATCTCCACTCACTTTGCCAGCTAAAACAACTTATTTTATTACTAATATTTTATACATCCATGAAGAACTCATCCCCTCTCTGCTTCCTATAAAAGGCAAGCTCCTTGTACAAATCTTGTCACCACAAGAACCCTCCTCTCTTAACTGATAATAACCACATTCTCAAAGAATTATTAAGTTTTGGGAGATGGCTTCTAAGAGCACTACTTCAATTGCTCTCTTCCTTGTTCTAAACATTCTCTTCTTTTCTCTTGAAGGCGTGCGTGGCACTAGCTCAAGTCCCAACTCTTCCACAGCCACTTGCCCGAGAGATGCACTAAAGTTGGGTGTATGTGCCAACGTGCTTAATTTGGTTAATGTTGTCATTGGTAGCCCACCAACACTACCTTGCTGCAGTCTTCTTCAAGGTCTTGTAGATCTTGAGGCTGCTGTTTGTCTTTGCACTGCCATTAGAGCCAATATTCTAGCAATTAACCTCAATGTTCCTATTTCTCTTAGCTTGATTCTTAATGCATGTGGAAGGAAGGTACCATCAGGCTATCAATGTGCCTAAACAAGCTTGTTTTCCATGCTTCATGCTATTGCTCGTTGTCCAACAGATGATGTTCTACTCCAACACATTGTGTGATTTAATGGTTTAATTTTCTTTTAAACTTTTCATTCTGTAATAATTACCGACCAATTCCCACCTTGTCTCTTTATGTAGCCTTGTGCAATGTTAATAATCAAGCATCATCTGTGTCATTCTGTTTGAAATAGAAGTGAATAAGACTTATTTTTCCACTTGTGGTTACAGCAACCACGCAGACTGATCGTTTCATGAATTTATACTTCTTCTCCAAATAATCTTTAATCTCAAAATCATATTTAATTTTAAGATTAAACAGTCAACGACTTCTATTTGACTGCTAACTAAATCTTATTTTATAATTCATTGCATGTAATTTTTAACTTTCATATTATAACGTCAACTCCAAAAGCTCTTTTAAAAGCTCCAAATCCGCTAAATGTAATGAAACTGTTAGTCCCAAATAATTCCAGCAACTCCTTATTTGATACCTAAAGAATAGAAAATCTTCATAATGATGTTCGGCTCCCCAAATTTTGGGAAGCTAAAGATTCCTTAAAATAAGAGGTTGATTAAGAGTAAAAAATTGTTGGAGTAAAATTCGAATACGAGACCACCAGACTTTTGGTCTAGTAGTATATTTCTTACCATGAGTGCGAGAGGTTGCAAGATTAATTCTCGCAATTGACATAATTTAATATGTGTTATACGTCTTAGACTTCCCTTAAATTAAAAATAAAAAATAATAAAAGAAATCTAATGTTAGATCCTTAAAAATATGGAAATGACTCCCAATTCCTAAATGTAAGGAGAAAAAAGAAGATAGAATTATTATAATTGACCTAAAAGATTATTCCCACAACTTAAACCCACATTGTAATTAACCTAAGAAATTATGATTCCCACAATTTGAACCCGTGTCTCTTACTTAACTTCACTCAATCACGGGGCATTGGTAGAAAAGTATAGGATTGTTTATCTTAAATTCATTGTTCGGGATGCTACAACAATTTATCTTTCTCCAACAAACATAGGAGCTTCACCAAATACAATTGAATATCGTTACCTCCTAGAGCTTAGTTCAGGTCAAAATTAACTAGTTAATCCTCATACGATTAGTTTCGCTATAAACATGACAAAGCTTACTCAAAATTGTTAGGTACTGCCTAGCCATGCTATAATATTTTTTTTCTTTCATCTTTAACTTAATATATTTATATAGTTAAAAAATTATATATTTTAACATGTATTGGAAACAATTTTTTTTATCCTTCTCTGATACATAAGAATCTACACTAAAAGGTCATATTTAGAAAGTCAACCGTAACAGCAGTGTAAAGAACAAGTCATTGATAAAGGGCTAGCCGTATTTTTAGGACCTTCACTAAACACGACATAATTAAAATCCATGCCTCACATGCATCTAATTATTTTTGCCTAATCTCTGCTCATGTTGCCAGCTAAAATAGCACATTTTACTACTAATATTTTATGCATTAATGGAACCCTCATCCCCCTTTCTGCTTCCTATAAAAGCCAAGCTCCTTGTGCATATCTTGTCATCACAAGAACACTCCTCTCTTAAGTGATGATAATAGTTCTTGGAAGTATATTCTCAAAGATTTATTAAGCTTTGCGAGATGGCTTCTAAGAGCACTACCTCAATTGCTCTCTTCCTTATTCTAAACATTTTCGAACTTCTTTTCTCTTGAAGGTGTGAGTGGTGTTGGAAATTGATTCGTGATTATAGGAAGTGACAAAAGATTTACGGAACTCGATTTAGGATTTACAAATTCTCGCACAGAAATTACATAGAAATGTTCTGTTTATATTAAACTCACAAAATATTACAAAGAGTTTTTCTTACTCTCTCTTTTTTGTGTTTCACTCTTCTTATTCTTTTCTTGTTGCAAAACACAAAGTCAATACACCTATTTATACTAGTAGCTAGTAATACAAAGAGTCGCATACTAAATGCACCTAGGAAAGTTAAGAGACACATTATTAAATATGAACCTAGAAATACCAAAAGACACAAGACAATGAATTTACAATTAAACTTCTTTATGTGTACCAAATGCTTTGCCTCTCCATTTTCCCAAGAGTTAATTCGGGTTTGGTTGGCATTCTTCAACACCCCTCTCAAACCAAAACAGTCTTCATGCCGAGTAGCGCCTTCAACTTCTTGAATGCTTCAGTTAGTAGTGCTTTTGTAAAAATATCTGCAACTTGATCAGATGTTTTGCAATACTCCAACGAGATTGTCTTATGCTTGATATGATATCTCAAGAAATGAAATTTGAGATCAATGTGCTTGCTTCTTCCATGCTGCACTGGATTTTTGGACAATTCAATTGCCGACTTGTTATCAACAAACACGAGAGTAGAAAACTCTTGTGTATGATTAAGTTCCTTCAATAAATTTCTTAACCATATTGCTTCACAAACTGCTGAAGACAATGCAACATATTCAACTTCGTATGATGACAATGCGACCACACTTTGCTTCTTAGAAGTCCATGTAAAAGCAGTCGATCCAAGAAAAAACACATAGCCAATATTGTTTTTCCTTTCATCTTGATCACTACTCCAATCACTATCAAAATATCCATGTAGGATAGCTCCATCTTTGCAAGAATAAAATAGGCCAAAATCCAAGGTACCTTTGATATACCTTAGAATCCTTTTTGTTGCGAGCCAATGAGACTCTTTTGGATTTTCCATGTATCTGCTCAACATACCAACTATTGGGTGTATTATTGATATGTGATTTTAGCACATTTTCACTTAAATTTGGTTAGTCCTTGAGTAATTTATGAGCAATTTGATTAGTTTTGTGTTTGTTTTGCGATATAGGTGAATTATATGAAGAAGCATGAGTTTTGAGGCAAAGATTGAAGAGAAATTACAAAGGATTGGCTTTTATGCAATTTGTGAAGAAATTGAAGTAGCGCAGTCATAGCGCAGCTGCGCAGCATCGCAAGAAAATTAAGGGCAGTTTTGTAAATTGGCAAGAAAAGAAAGAAACCCTATGAAATAAAAGGAGAAAAAAACGTGAGAAGTGGGCAGCCATCAAGAGGGGAGAAAAAACAACGTGCTAGAGGAAAAGAAAGAGAGGCTTTGCGAGTTGAAGACGGAGGAACAATCCGGAGACAGATTTCTACCACGATTCTTCTCCAAATCCTAGTTTTCTCTATCTCTCTTATCATGTTTTACTTTACAATTGAGATTTTATTTAATTCTTTTATGATGTTCTAGATTATTTTTCTAGGGCTACGATGTAGCCAAATTTTGAATATTTGAAGCTTTTGATTTGATTAATTGATGAACTATTCCATATCTGCGTTGAGTATTGTATGCTGAGTTTGATGCTTGTGGTTGCCTGATCAACAATTACATGAGTCGTGATTTAGTTTGAGACTGAGAAGTGATAACTAAATTAGACCATGTGTGAAATACTATTAAATCGTCATAATTTAGAGATAGTTATGAGATCTAGTGCAGCATTTGAATTTCTAGGGCTTAATACGTTCCATTAGTTCACAGTTATCACAGAGATGTAGTTAGCTTGCTTATTGGGATAGGTTATTGATACTTGAGAAAGATTAATATCTACCTTAGCGAAATTGCTGGCAACGTAGGGAATAGACGTCAATTGATTTAAGTCAATAGTTTCAAGTAGGATTAATCTTGGTGAAATCGGAACCTCTAGATCATTTTAATTCTTGATTTATCCTATTTATTAATTTCGTATTCGCTTTAGTTGTTAATTCCAAAAGTACTTTATTTATTAGTTTTTACTCACAATCTCTCAGTATTTGATTGTCCGAATAAAGTTAAAGCTAAATCAGTTTCGGTACTTAATAATCACAGTACTCGTGGGAACGATCTTTACTTACTACTTTATCACTTGTTGTGATACGTGCACTTGCGTTAGAAATCACACAACAAGTTTTTGGCGCCGTTGCCGGGGACTGTGTCAGTTATTAATATCTTTACCAAATAGCTTTAATTTTACTTTGGATTTTATTTGATTTTGTTTTGTTCTCTTATTTTCGTTATGTGTGTTTCAGGAACATATTTCTTTACGTGTATGCGAAAGTCAGGAGGTAGTAATCTGTTGCCTTTCGATCCTGAAATAGAACAACCTGTCGGAAGAACAGAAAGGAGAAAAGAGCTACTACAACTACCCATCATTTACAAGGGAATATGGCTGAACTCATGGTAGGACAAGTAGGAAATAATCAAGCAGTCAATCAGGAAAATCCTCCTAGAACACTGTGAGAGTATGCATTACCACCCACTAGAATCCAACTTGTGATTAGGAGGCTAGCGATTCAAGCGAATGATTTTGATTTTAAGACAGTGACACTACAATTGATTCAGAATATTCAGTTTCATGAACTTCCTTTTGAAGATCCTAATCAGCACATCATGTATTTTCTAGAAGTCTGCGGAACTGTTAAATACAATGGAGTCACTAATGAAGCTTTACGCTTTCGCTTGTTTCCTTTCTCCTTAAGGGACCAAGCTAAGGAATGGTTGAACTCGTTGCCTTCAAATTCAATCACCATTTGGGAGGATTTGGTGCACAAGTTTCTGTCAAGATTTTTCCCTCCTGGAAAGACAGCGAAGTTGCGCATAAAAATCAATAATTTTGCGCAACATGAAGGAGAAACTTTGTGCGAAGTGTGGGAAAGGTATAAGGCGTTGCTAAGGAAGTGTCCTAATCATGGAGTACCTTAGTGGATGCAAGTTCGCAATTTTTACAATGGGTTGATTAGCACCACAAGAACTTTGATTGATGCATCAGCAGGAAGAACTTTAATGAACAAGACAGCAGATGAAGCTTATGAGTTGCTGGAGGATATTGTTTTGAACCACTTGCAGTGGTCGAGTGAGAGAGTCACACCAAAGAAGACAGTTGGGATCCATGAGATTGATGGCATAACTGCTTTGGTAGCAAAAATTGATAATCTCACGAAACAAATACAGAATAGTCAGGTAACTGCTACTACTGTCCAAGCAACAGTGGTGCGTGAGTTTTGTTGTGGTCTACATTATAGTACATAATGCCAGGTTGGAGATCCATTTGCGCAAGGTACAACAGAACAAGCACAGTATGTGAGGAATTTTAATGGGCAACAACACAATCAATACTTTAACATATATAATCCAGTATGGCGTAATCATCCGAATTTCTCTTGGAGAAATACTCATAATGTGTTGCAGCCTGAGCAGAAAAACCCACCACCAGAGAAGAAGGCGAACTTGGAGAAAGCATTGGCTCAGTTGGTGACTTCGCAAACTCAATTCATGAATGAAACAAGGACAAACTTTCATAACTAATCTGCACAAATTAGAAATTTAGAGGTGCAGTTTACTCAAATGGCTAATGTGTTTTCTGAAAGACAACAAGGAAGTTTACCTAGTACTTCGGAGGTAAATCCCAGAAGAGATGGCACAAAGCATTGTAGAGCGATCTCTTTGAGAAAAGGCAAGGAGTTAGTGGAGCCAGTGAGAACCAAGAAGGTTGAGAAATGTGAAGCGAAGAATGAGGTGAAAGATGAAGAGAAAGTAGATGCTCAACCACAGCCTACACATGAACCACCTGTGGTGGTACCATTCCCTCAACAATTTCAGAAGAACAAGCTTGACAAACAATTTGCTAAATTTCTTAAAGTTTTTAAGAAGCTTCACATTAATATTCCATTTGCATATGCACTTGAACAATTGTCGAGTTATGTAAAGTTCATGAAGGGCATCCTTTCAAATAAGATGAAGCTTGGAGATTATGAGACAGTTGTATTTACTGAAGAGTGCAGTGCTATTCTACAAAAGAAGCTATCACAAAAACTCAAAGATCCAAGGAGTTTTACTATTCCATGTGAAATTGGCAATGTTATTTTTGAGCGAGTTTTGTGTGATTTAGGTGCTAGTATTAATTTAATGCCTTTGTCTATTTTCAGGAAGCTTGATTTAGGAGAGGCAAGACCCACTACTGTAATACTACAGTTAGTTGATCGTTCGCTCAAGCACCCTATAGGAGTAATTGAAGATGTGCTAGTCAAAGTCGATAAATTCATCTTTTCAGCTGATTTCATAGTGCTAGATATGGAGGAAGACAAGGAAATTCCTATCATTCTTGGAAGACCTTTCTTTGCAACTAGATGAGCACTTATTGATGTTTGAAAGGGTGAACTTAGGTTGCGAGTACAAAAGAAAGAGATAACCTTTAATGTTTTCAAAGCTCACAAGTACATAGAAGCGAGTGATAGTTGTTTTCGCATTGATGCCGTAAAAGCTATAGTGTCTAACCATGGGGGCCAATTGGATCCCTTGGAGGCTAGATTTTTACAAGATGATTCTTTTGTTCTGGTGGGATTAGAGCACAAGTAATATTGGTCTATTAAACAACTAAACATAGGTGTGCAAGTAGCAAATGAGAAAAAATTGCTGCAATTGAATGTGCTGGAAGAATTAGGTGATGAAGAAGATGAGAATGCAAGAAGTTACAAGGAGAGGACAAAATAGTGGCATAACAAACCTGTTTCGGGAAAATATTTCTCTCCTGGGCAACAAATACTTCTTTATAACCTACAGATTCGTGGAAAATGTAAGTCAAGATGGTCTGGCCCCTTTGTTGTGACTAAGGTGTTGCCCTATAGTGTTGTGGAAGTCAATCATCCGAAAAAGAGGACGTTCAAGGTCAACGAACAACGATTGAAGACTTATTGGGATGATGAGTTTGATAAGCACAAGACCGTTGTCCACCTCAATTCATCGTGAAAAATTGCTCTGTCGAGCTGTCGACGTTAAAACAAGTACTTTTCGGGAGGCAACCCGAGTTTTCTTACTTTTATTGATTTAATAGTTGTGTCTGTTTTTAGTTAAATTTCAAGTTATAATTGTCGTAGTTAATTTTTTTTATTTTATTTTTCTTGTCATGTTAGGTTCGGGAACAAGTTTATGGGAAGACAAACCAAAGAAAAGCTTTATCAGGTTAATTCAGAGGAAAAATATGTGAACAATGGTGTGTGGATTGAAGGAGGTACGCTTGAAGAGAAAAACGCAAGAAAAATATGAGCTGTAAAAGTAGCGTTGTTACGCTAAAATATAGCGCAACTGAGCTCACAGAGTTTAAAAGTTACGCTCACGAGAAATTGCTGGCAATGTAGGTAATAGACGTCAATTGATTTAAATCATTAGTTTCAAATAGGATTAATTTTGGTGAAATCGGAATCCCTAGAGTCTTTTAATTATTGAATTACCATCTTTTGTTAATTTCGTAATTGTGTTAGTTGTTATTTTTCTTGTAAGTTCTATAATTTCTTTAGTCGTTAGTCATAAATTCTCAATTCATGATTTTCCAAATAAAATTAGAGTTACACTAATTTCGGTAGTTAATAATCACAGTTCTCGTGGGAACGATCTTTACTTACTACTTTATTACTTGTTGCGATACGTGCACTTGCATTAGAAATCACACAAGTTTTTGGACAAAAAAGTAATGTTCCAGAGGAAGAGAAAGAGAGGATTCGCGAGTTGAAGACGGAGAAAAATCTAGAGACGGACTTCTACCACGATTCTTCTCCAAATCCTAGTTTTCTCTATCTCTTTTATCATGTTTTACGTTACAATTGAGACTGAGAAGTGATAACTAAATTAGACCATTTGTGAAATACTGTTAAATCGTCATAAGCTAGAGATAGTTATGAGATCTAGTACAGTATTTGAATTTCTAGGGGTTAATGCATTCCATTAGTTCACAGTTATCATAGAGATGTAGTTAGCTTGCTTATTGGGATAGGTTATTGATGCTTGAAAAATATTAATATCTACCTTAGCGAAATTGTTGGCAACGTAGGGAATAGACGTCAATTGATTTAAGTCAATAGTTTCAAATAGAATTAATCTTGGTGAAATCGGAACCCCTAGAGCATTTTAATTCTTGATTTATCTTCTTTATTAATTTCATATTCGCTTTAGTTGTTAATTCCAAAAGTACTTTATTTATTAGTTTTTACTCACAATCTCTCAGTATTTGATTGTCTGAATAAAGTTAAAACTAAATCAATTTCGATATTTAATAATCACAGTCCTCGTGGGAACGATCTTTATTAATACTGGAAAAAAAAAGAACGCAGGCGTAGCGCAACAGTGCTTACGTCCTTTCTTTTGACGTTTGTAAAAAAAAAATGAAAATATAAATTCTTTCTTCTCTGACTACGCACACCAACTGTAACATCCTCGGAGCCTTCAACCAATGAACGACATGGATATTCAAGGAAGTTCTTTGCTTTTTTTTCTTTACTTTCGCCATTGATGACAATGTCTAGTTTAAAGTTTAAGAATGGTTATTATGTGTTTTCCTGTGTGAACTTGTTCTTTTAGTATTCGTATTATGTGTTTTTCGTTTTATGTGTTTTGTTATTTTTATTATGTTTAAAATAAATAAAAAAATTGAAAAATTTGAAACAAAAAAAAATGATGAACAAAAAGAAAAAAAAAATTGAAAGTGGTGCTGGAAAGATAAGAAATAGGCCGATGATGAGTCGCGTAAGGAGTACATGATAGTAATGATGATAACTGACTGAAACATAGCTTCATTTTACGGAAACTCCCCCTTTATTACGCACTTACCCTCGCTTAGTTATGTTGATACTTAAAGAAAGTTTATGTAAGTTTAAGTAAATAGGAACATGATGAAAGGGGACTTTAGAACTTACTTGATTGTCACTCGAGGCGAAATCCTAGGTTGTATAGCATTAGAGAAATGATTTAGGCCATCTTTGGATCGTTTTAGCTTTCAAGCCAACCCTTGTAATAATTGAATATCCCTAGTACACCCTTTTGAGCCTAATTAGCCTTTTCTTTCACTACAAGAAAAAACGGTTTCGGCGACGGAGCGTCGCTATGCCGTTGCTTTTCGGCGAGGGCCGACACTATCCTTCGCCGATTCAGCGAGGGACGACACTCTCCCTCGCCGAATCAGCTAGGGAACTCGCTGTCCCTTGCCGAATCGGTGAGGAAAGGCTATGTCCCTCACCGAATCAGCGAGGGACAGTGTCGGCCCTCGCCGATTCGGCGAGAAAACTCGTTGTCCCTCGCGGAATCGGCGAGGGAAGGCCATGTCCCTCGCCGGATCGACTAGGGACAGTGTCGGCCCTCGCCGAAGCCGGAAGGCTATGTCGCTCGCCGAATCGGCGAGGGAAGGCCTTGTCCCTCACCGATTCGGCGAGGGAATGCACTGTCCCTCGCTGACTTGGCGAAGGAATCAGACGTCCCTTGCCGATTCACTTTTATGTTTAGATTGAACAAATAAAATTAGAAAATTTAAGAAAGGTCAATTCGAACGATTAGGTGACTGACAATCATTCCCCTCGCCGATTCGGCCCCAACATTTTTGACGGTACATGAAAATAGTCATAATTTATAATTACTACAAACAATTAGTTCTAAGTTTACATTTAACAATTATGATGATTTCATATAATAATTTATGAGTGTTTTAAAAGCATTGAATTTAAATTTAATAATATGTAGTAAATTTATTTTAAATAATTATACATGCAACTAGTGAGTAATTTTTTTCCTTTTTAAAATGTCCTAGATTGGCGTATACATAACTACATACAAAATTTATATTTAACGTCATGCAAAATAGAAAGAATTATTTCTTTCAAATTGACATCACGAAATTATAATTAAAGCATTTTCTTATAAGAGTTAATGCATTACAAGCATAAACTTAATTTTACATTTTTGGGAATTACTAAAGGATTACATGACGTGCATTTTTTATAATGCAACACAACGACTTAATACCTAACCCCCCATAAAGATTACACATTATTTTCGAGGGCTTACATAAACACATCTACTTAATACCTAAAACCCCATAAAGATTACAAATTATTTTCGAGGGCTTACATAAACACACCTACTTAATACCTAACATAGTACTGTAATATCACTAATAAATAACAAGCGCACACTACACATCAGGCATAAGAACGTAGTAACATTGTTATATTTAGTAACAATTTATACTATTGCTGATGCTTCTAAGATGATAAAAAGATATAGATATTAGGGAAAAAAGTTTGGTAAATAGATCCGCAGCATGTCGGCTTGAACTTTTTGGCCTACTTGGGCATTAGAAATGTATCTGTCGTACTTTGGCGGAGCATTTAGATCAAGTTGGGGTTTAATGTATTCGCTGTAAATTGGATACTTTTGCATTGTATCCATCTCTTCATCTTTAGTCACTGGATGATTAGCTGAGTGGTGTTGTTGATCCTTACTCATCCTTCAAACAATTTAGATGAAATCTACAATTACTACTTTGAGATACTATGAGAAAACGCAATGTCAAGTGCTATTTATAGAAACTAGGTCATTGGATAAGAAGATTGATAACTTGGTGAGCGTATGGAGACAACTCTTCATTTTTTACAAGGGTCAATATATCAATGAATGGTTCACGGACACGTGTTTGTGTACCATTGGACTTTGATGGGTCAAATAATTGGGGATATAGAGCTTTTTGTTGTTTGGATATTTAAAAGTTTCTTTGTCCATATCTTTTGCACAATGGGGCCCTATTAGTTCATACGACATTCTGCCCCATTGTAGCCTATAAGATTTTCTCATAGTACTCATGACAAGATTGATCAATGGTCCGTATGATAGCCCGTGACGAATAATATTATTGACGGGACTTCACGACATTTATGAAAGTTTTAAAAATTGTGATGACAAACACGTTAATTATTAGAAAGAAGAATAAAATATTTTTTTTCCTTGGAGACGTAAATGTACATATGTCAATATGTGAAATCATTGTCCACATGCATTGTGCACGCTAACACAATGCATGCAAAACAGGTGTTCGCCATTTCAATTCCAAAATAGGCCCCTGGAATTTCATTATATTATACCTCGTGGTTCATGGGCACGTGGACACGACCCATTGGTCTTCTATCGGTGAAATAATTTGTGACATGGTGTGCTTGGTATTTTGGAGATAGTTGGTGAAGTTCCTCAAGCCAGCTCCCTTGGAAGACGTGTCTCAGCAAGTTTGGAATCTTTTATGTAATTTTTGTCGCGTATAACATATTCTCATGGTACGTTTCATTTCTCGTGAACAAAAAAGTCATGGTGATGGGACTTGGCGGCATTGATATTTACAATTTCAACATATTATATTTATTTACAATTACATTATTTAATTAATTGTTTAATTGAATACTTTTACTACTTTAAAAACTATTTAAATTATTGTGTTTATATAATTAATTACATAATATTTATGGATTATTAAAATTATCCTAACTTGTATAACTTTCACATTATATATATATATATCTCATCCTATTTCAGAACTAATTCATAAATATAATTGGTTTATTAAAATTTAATAATTTAAGAAGTAATAAAAAAAACTATTTTTGTAGACGGCCTACGGTGTGTCAGGTTTTTGGAGACGGAATTGGTCATCTAAAAAATGAAAGTGAAGTTAACTTTCGCTCAAAAAAAAAAATAGTATGGAAAAAAATGCCAAAAAAAAAATATTATCTAAACAAAAAGAAAAAATGGGAAAAAACAAACTACTAGTTAATTAATATAATTATTTTGATGCAAATATGAAAAAAAATTAATTAAACAAGTAAAAATGTTTAAAGTTAATAAACAAAACAAAGTTAATAAAACAAAACAATAGCTAATTAATATACTATGTATGTTATTAATTAGTTAAAATAAATTAATATGTAAAAAAAGTGAAGAAAATAAATAAAAATATATAGTGGTAAAAAAACAATAATTAATTAATATTACATTCATTATAAAAAAATGTAAAACAAATTAACTATCAAAATTATCAGGTAAATATAATAATAAAAAAAATTTAAAAAGAATAATAATAGTGAAACGGACCATCTAGCGACTTAGTGAGGTAACACATATTTGTCTTCTATTAACAGACAAGAATTGAGTCAAGAGTTAGCATTTGATTTAATTTTGAAATGCTAATTGAAAAAATGTTACACCTAATGCTAGATTAATTATGACAAGATAAGCTAGTTGTAAACTTTCGTAAAAATTTATTCATAATAGTTCAATTTAAACTTTTACATTATTTTCTTTCCTACATATACAAAATTTTGATTTTTCAAAGAATCATATTGACGGTAGCATTAGACACACATTAGTCCATACATGATTTTATGACTTTGTGATTTATTAATTTAAAGATTTTCTATCTTCAAACTATATATAGATGTATACACACGTACATATATGTACTTAGATAAATTTTATTTTTGTCTACTAAGAGCCAATAGTTAATCGACATTGATTTATTTGATTGAAGTTGAAAAATGTAAAGCAACTAGCAGTAAAAGGGAAAATAGCCCTTTAAAATTGCACATTGAAGACAGTCAGCAGCTCATTCGAAGACATGATCGTTACAGCTTTACATTTCAGATAAAGGTTTGAATGATCGTTACAGCTTTACATTTCAGATAAAGGTCCATTTCGTCGTCCCGTTTTTATTAGATAACACACATACGGCACAAACTAACACCACAAACAAATAAATATCTCTCTCAACTCACACACCTCACACCGGTCATACTACACACGCACGCTTAAATCAAATTCAAACACTCACCTCACCATTCACTCCACCCGTCGGTCAAACACACAAAATAAAAAGGGAAGGAATAGAGGCAGCTTCGGCGAGAAGAGAAGAAGAAAGGAAAAAAAAAGTAAAGGGAAGAAGATCAGTCATGCGACAGGAGAAGCAGGAGGGATGAGAGAAGAAATAGGAAGAAAATCAAGCCCTAGTTCATGTGTGCATTTTGTAACCAAGTTGAGGTGAGGGGAAATTCATATTATGTGCAAATTTCTTGTGTTTTGATAGTCTCATTTATTATGTAAAAGCTGAAATTATATGATTATGCCATGGTTAACTTGCCTAAATCGGAACCTTCAGTGTTGGTGTGTAATAGGTGTTAGTTGAATGCAAAAAAGTGAAATGTGGCTGAAGTGTTTGTTAGATTGCCAAAGAAAGAATTTATTAGTTGAATATTGCATTTCATTTTTTTCCAAATAGATGAATGCATGAACAATTGATAAGTTGAGTTTGTTGTGCACATCAGCAGGTGCGTGTGTGTGCGTATTCGAGTTGACTGCCCAGCGCCGGGCAGTTCGCTGGCGCTGGACAGTCAGCTACCGGCGTGAGGCTACTGTCGGCATTAGCCTGGGCAGTCGCCTCAACCTCTCCCCTCTTCCTTTTATGCTTGTAATGTGTAATGAGTATTGGTTTGCTTGTAGTTAATTTAGCTCGAATTGCTTTACAAATTTCAAACTGTAATATGGTTATCTTGTAAGTTGTTGTGAATGAATGTTGGATATAGTATTTAACTAGTTAATATGCATGTTGTGACCTTGGAAATAAAAGGAACTTATGAGCTAAGAACATAATTAAGTGTTAGCTTGTTAAAGTTAATTCTTTTTAACTTGTAAAGGCTTGATATAAGTGATTTATTTTGTGTATTTGTGATCTTGAACTAATATTTTAGTATCATTTAGAAGTTGGAAAACAACTCATGTCAGTTGTTCGTTTCGTCATCCAATATACTTGATGCATTGATGAATCAGAATATGATGATGACATTGAATCCACGGAGCCACTTCACTTGTTAGGGGAAGCACAATGCTGGTGCATAGCTTGTTCAAGTATGTACATGTCTGCACTCACAAATGCACACACACATATATAGGCACATATGTATTATTTGAATGTCAAAGGAGCTTAATCTATATTAGTTAGAAATCCTTAAGAGGAGATGACTGATGTGAGAGGATAGTTAGCTATTTCCAAAGATGTCTTTATGCACAATAAGTTATGCCATTACGGAATATCACTGATTAAGGGTAATATATATTCCAAGGTACCTAGATGAAATTAATGGAATTTAGTATCATACTTAGGATACCATACTGCTGATGCTGCAAATTTAATACTTAAGTTGACGGATTATGCCCGGTTTATTGAAGACTTATTCATTATTACCATAGAAGATGATCGCACTGAGAGCACTGTGTATGTGGAGAAAGCAAAATATGGAAAGTTAAAAGTCTTTTACCTTAGTCATGTATGGATTACAATCACAAATTTAGCAAATGACTTACAAAATCTAAAATCCCTGCTTGAAAGTTTTCAATTCTATTTGTTCATCTTATATGCAAATCTAAGTTCCAGAGTGCAATTTCTACAGTTTGACTTCAATGATTGAGAAACAAATCTGTCAAATCTAATACTTTGGTCAAAGTCAATTTGAAAAGTCTATTACCTATAAAAAAAACTAGAAAAATGTATGTTCGAGCTTATTGTTTGTGTCTTAAATAAGAATACCCATCGTAACAAGCTTTTTCTGGCAGATGACAACAACAATTTCTATTAAAGATGTTTGCAGAGAAGTGAAAATACTAAAAGCTCTGTCAGGTCATAAGCATCTTGTCAAGTTTTATGATGCCTGTGAGGATGCCAATAACGTTTATGTAGTAATGGAGTACGTATTCTTTAGGAAAAATGTTAAGTTAGAAATTTAATCTTTTCTCCTTTTTCATATTTCTTATGCTTAAACATTTTTCTTGCTCAGTTGGAATGGCCTTTACTATTATGGATCCTCTAATCTGATTGAAATCCTTGTTGCCTATACAATTCTTGTGTCCAGTGAATTTCAAAAGTTTACAAATCATTTTGTCGCATGGACATCTATAATTCTGTCTATCCTCTAATCATTGATGCAAATCACCTCTCATGCCAGTTTATTGTTAATTCTCCATTATAGCTTCTACTACTTCCTTTTCTTTGCCTTTCTTTTTGTGGCCAAAGTAAATTATTCCTTCAGATCACTATTGTTCAAATTCGTAGTATGTCCTTGAAATTGATTTAGTGCTTATTGAAACAATGGCATTTTGAGTATCTTATTTCCATTGCCGGATAAAGCTTTTCCGAAAGCTTGTGAGCATGCTTAGATATTCAACTGACGGCATGTTTCTTTGCTAGAACTTAATCTACCCCTATGTTTAACAATGTATATGCACTCAGACATATTTGCGAAACTAGAATGAATCCAACAACTGGAAGAGATTTGTGGAAGACATGATTAGTTCACTAGTAGAATATGAAAACCATTGGGTAATGCTTGTTTTTTTTAAGGTAGTGGACCTTATTGTCTTTTGATGATAAAATAAGTGGTATTAAACTAACCTCTTGGGTAGGTTATTACCTAATGTTAAGTGAAGAAGATTATGAACAATGTATGATATTTTGTTAGTTTGGGTTAACAATGCTTTAGCTTAATTGCACTTAATTCTAGTATATCAGCTAAGATAACCCCGACCAGAGTGGTTAAGCTATCTTCGGTATTTAATTCTAAATCTTTTAATGGGTAACTTCCGACTATAGGTAAATAGCTATATTAAGTAAAGCTAATAATGTGCTTGTTAACTACGATCATTTCTAGTTGCTTAGTTGTAATCTTTCCATTGAACTACTTCTAACTTGATCATTTCTAGTTTCTTACAGTCATAGCAATGCCTTGATTAGTTACTCTATCTAACTTGGAAAGTTAAAGGACTAGAAAATGAAAGGGAAAATAAATTAAAATACACTATTCATTTTTTTGCATTATTTATGTTTTGTTATATAATCTCATTTTATTTGATCTTCATTCAGAAAATTATTGTTTTATACAAGATGTTCCGTTTCGGAGAAGATTCATCAATGATGAGTTTCTGAAGATTCAAAGTTCGTGAATAGTTTCGGAGAAGATTCAAATACATAGGGGTTAAGTTAGAGTTGAAGGATAGCTATTTTGTAATTATATATATTTTTAATATCATTTTGTAATTATATATATAATTAAAATATTTTGTTATATTAATTTTAAATTGAATTTTGATCGCCAAATTTTAATTAATTTAATTTTTATATGAAATTCATATTTATAAATTTTGCCATTTAAATTTTGTACTTTAATTATAAAGAGTTTCTAAAAATAATTATTTAAATTTTACGAGGACTTGGCAAGGGCTTAGAGAGGGAGGATTTTGTGAGGGCATGACGAGGGACGCATTCGGCGAGGGCTCGGCGAGGGCTCAGAGAAGGACGAAAACGGCGAGGGCACGGAGAGGGACGAAAACGGTGAGGGCACGGAGAGGGACGAAAACAACGAGGGCTTGTTGCCCTCACATAGTCGTCGCCGAAATGGTCACTCGTCGAGTCATCGCCGGATGGTGTGGGGTCGGCAAGGGACCGCAATTCACCGACA
Source organism: Ehretia macrophylla (assembly GCA_037974665.1). Lineage (NCBI taxonomy): Eukaryota > Viridiplantae > Streptophyta > Magnoliopsida > Boraginales > Ehretiaceae > Ehretia > Ehretia macrophylla. Next base: position 6,345,535 of record CM075764.1, on the reverse strand, counting down.
AAGGTTTCGGCGAAGGTTTCGGCGAGGGACGATTCCCCTCGCCGAGCCCCTTTTGGCATTGGCCCGGCAAGGGGAATCGTCCTTCGCCGAAACCAATTTTTGTTGTAGTGTTTCTTATGCAACTTACAATATCTTCCTTAACTTGTCAAGTTTGATTTCCCTAGATTATAACCCTCCTACCTGTAACATATAATTATTCTAGGATGATTATATGGAGGCATGTTTTGTATTGAATGATGGGAGGTTTGATGATTTGGTGATGTGTTGTTTTGTTTTAGAGTAAAAAAATATTAAAAAAAAGAAGAGAAAAGAATGAAAAGAAAAGAGAAGAGTCACACTCCTTGTAGTTAATATCAAAAAATAAGTTTGGGGGAATGTAGATTCTCTATGTGTTTTATTAATATTGTGGATGAGCGTTGAGGAAGTGAAAAGAAAGAAGAAAGAAAAGAGATATGTAGAGCATTGTGATGGGTGTGATAAGTCAAGTTGGCATGTGCTCCATTGAACATCCTCGAATAGTTGTGTGCTTACAGGTAGTTTAGCCTTATGTTATATCCATTATCCTATCTTGACTCTAGCCACACGTTACAACCAAATGTCAAGTCCTACTGATCTTTAATGCTATGATTAACCTACATTAGTGGAGAGTGACATGACAAGTAAGCCTATGAAGTCCTAAGTAATTGAAAATAAAAGATCCACATTGATAATTCACTTAGCTTGCATAAACTCATCCAGGTACAATTGATTAGGATAGAGGCTATACACACATTCACTTGGGGGATTTGAAGTAAAATGAAATTTATGTGAAGTTGAGATTTCTCATGCTTATGATTGAAAATTTCCTTTTAAGGTTGAGTTGTAAAAGGTTGCTACTGATGCCGTGAAAAATTTATTATCCCACAACATTGCTTTCGTGAGTTGACTTGTGTTGAGTATCTAGTTTTTTGGTTCTTTCTTTCCTTAGTTGTGTCTTTTGTTTGAGGACAAGCAAAGCTTAAGTTTGGGGGTGTTTGTTGGGTGTATTATTGATATATGATTTCAGCATATTTTCACTTAAATTTGGTTAGTCCTTGAGTAATTTATGAGCAATTTGATTGGTTTCGTGTTTGTTTTGCGATCTAGGTTAATTAAATGAAGAATGATGAGTTTTGAGGCAAAGATTGAAGAGAAACTGCAAATGATTGGCTTTTATGAAATTTGTGGAGAAATTGAAGAACAAATTGAAGTAGCGCAGTCATAGCGCAGCTGTGCAGCATCGCAGAAAAATTAAGGGTAGTTTTGTAAATTGGCAAGAAAAGAAAGAAACCCTATGAAATAAAAGGAGAAAAAAAAGTGAGAAATGGGCAGCCATCAAGAGGGGAGAAAAAGCAACATGCTAGAGGAAAAGAAAGAGAGGATTCGCGAGTTGAAGATGGAGGAACAATCTTGAGACGGACTTCTATCACGATTCTTCTCCAAATCCTAGTTTTTTCTATATCTCTTATCATGTTTTACATTACAATTGAGATTTTATTTAATTTCTTTATGATGTTGTAGATTATTTTTCTAGGGCTACAATGTAGCCGTATTTTGAATATTTGAATCTTTTGATTTGAATTAATTGATGAACTATTCCATATATGCGTTGAGTATTTTATGCTGAGTTTAATGCTTGTGATTGCCTGATCAACAATTACATGAGTCGTGATTTAGTTTGAGACTGAGAAGTGATAACTAAATTAGAACACGTGTAAAATACTATTAAATCGTCATAAGCTAGAGATAGTTATAAGATCTAGTGCAACATTTGAATTTCTAGGGCTTAATGCGTTCCATTAGTTCACAGTTATCACAGAGATGTAGTTAGCTTGCTTATTTGGATAGGTTATTGATGCTTGAGAAAGATTAATATCTACCTTAGCGAAATTGCTGGCAACGTAGGGAATAGACGTCAATTGATTTAAGTCAATAGTTTCAAGTAGGATTAATCTTGGTGAAATCAGAACCTCTAGAGCATTTTAATTATTGATTTATCTTCTTTATTAATCTAGTATTCGCTTTAGTTGTTAATTCCAAAGTACTTTATTTATTAGTTTTTACTCACAATCTTTTAGTATTTGATTGTCCGAATAAAGTTAAAGCTAAATCAATTTCGGTACTTAATAGTCACAGTCCTCGTGGGAACGATCTTTACTTACTACTTTATTACTTGTTGCGATATATGCACTTGCGTTAGAAATCACACAACACTAACACCATAGACAATATACGGCCTTGTGATTGTGAGGTAATGCAAACTTCCAATCAAACTCTTGAAAAGAGCAGCATTCACACATTTTCCTTCACCTTATTTTGTTAATCTCAAGCCAGGAGGAATAGGATTCAACATGATTGCAATTTTCCATTATGAATTTTTTAAGTAATTCAGTGGCATACCTTTTTTGCGAAATGAAAATGCCATTATCCTTTTGATTCACCTCAATGACAAGAAAGTAGGACATAAGCCCAGAATCAGTCATTTCAAACTCCTTGAACATGGCTTGTTTGAACTCATCAAACATCTTTTGATTATTCCCAGTGAACAACAAATCATCCACATAAAGACATGCAATAAGCACATCACCTTGAACATTCTTCTTCGTATAAACTGCATGTTCAAATGGACTTTTAACAAATCTATTTTCTTGAAAGTACTTGTCAATTCGAGAATTCCATGCACGGGGGGCTTGTTTCAACCCATAAAGAGCTTTCTTGAGACGGTTGACTTTGTCTTCATGTTCATCTACAACATAGCCTTCGGGTTAATCAATATAGACTTCTTCTTCAAGTATGCCATTTAAAAATGTTCACTTCACATCTAATTGATGAATTTTCCAATTATGATGAGCAACAAGAGAAATCAACATTCTTACAGTGTCAAGTCGGGCGACTGGTACAAATACCTCTTCATAATCAAAGCCATATTTTTGCTTATATCATTTTGCCATAAGTCTCGCCTTGTAACGATCAATCTTGCCATCAACTGTCTTCTTGATTTTATAGACCCATTTGACTCCAATTGATTGCTGCCCTTTGGGAAGTGAAGTCAATTCCCAAGTGTCATTCTTTACAATGGCACGAATTTCTTCAACCATGGCCTTATTCCAACAATCTTCTTGAACTGCCTCTTCAAATGACATTGGTTCATGATTGGCATAGAGACAATACAAATTTGTGTCTTGAGTCTCTTCATAAATTTCTCTAAGACTTCGAGTCTTAATTGGTGGAGAAAATGATGATGAACTGCTTGAGTTTTGAGATGATTCTATTTGTGGTAAACTTTGATTTTGAGGATTTCTCGTGCGAGGAGGAGTTACAACTCCTTGTTCCTGGTTTTCCTGCCTTGCCATTTCTTCTTCTTCAATTTCAAGTTGGTTATCTTTGCTTGAACCTTCTTGATTCCATTTCCAAACTTCATCCTCACAAAATACAACATCTCTACTTACTATTACTTTATTTGTAAGTGGGTTGTAGAACTTGAAGGCCTTTGACTCCTCGCTGTAGCCAATAAAGATGTATTTCTCACCGCGATCATCCAGTTTCTTCCTTTTCTCCTCTAGTACACGAGCATAGAATACACAACCAAAAATTCGCAAGTGACTGATAGTTGGTTTATAGCCACTCCACGCTTCTTGTGGTGTCATATCTTTCATTTTGTTTGGACACCTGTTCAGCAAATAAGCTGTACAAGCTACTGCTTCAGCCCAGAAAGACTTAGGCAAGCCTTTCTCCTTCAACAAAGTTCTTGTCATATCCAGAATAGTCCGGTTCTTTCTTTCAGCAATGCCATTTTGTTGTAGGGTATATGAGGTTGTGAACTGCTGCTTAATGCCCTACTCCTTACAATAATTTCGAAAATCAATTCACCATCTCTATCAGTTCTCAAAATTTTGATTTTGTAACAACTCTTTTTTTCAACAGATGCCTTGAAACATTTGAAAATGGTAAAAGTAGCTGATTTTTCTTTTTTGAAATACACCCACAATTTTCTGCTATAATCATCAATGAAAGAAATAAAATACTTGTTACCTCCAAGAGAAGAAGTCTCGAAAGGTCCACAAATATCCGTATGCACCAAGTGTAGTGGTGTATGAGCCCTCCATGAATTTTCACTTTGAAAGCTATTCCTCTACTGTTTGCCAAGAGTGGAAGCTTCACACACAAATTTGGGCTTCTCAATACGCGGCAATCCATGCACCATTCTTGCATTTTGTAGGAGCTTAAGACCACCAAAATTCAAGTGGCCAAGTCAAAGATGCCACTTCCAAGACTTATTCTTTACCATCCCTTGAAAGCACTTTTCGAGACTTGTGCTTAAATGCAGCGGAAACATACGATTGTTCACCATTTGAACTTTTGTAATGAGCTTTCCATGTGCATCTCTCAAATAGAGATAAAGATTCTCCATATGTATTACATACGCCTTTTCAAGAAGTTGCCCAATACTAAGAATATTGCTTTTCATATTGGGTACATAATACACATTAGAAATATAGTTTGGAGCACCATTCTTTTGATAGATCTTGATTTTACCTTTGCCTTTCACCGGTAATTTGGATTGGTCTCCCAAACTAACATTTCCATTCACATTCTCTTCAAATTCTTCAAAGAGTTATTTCTTCCCACACATGTGGTTACTCGCTCTAGAGTCAAGATACCACACGTCATTTTAATTCTTCGTTCTTTCTTGTGCAAAACAAAGTGCCCCATCTCCATTCTTTTGCGTAGAGGTTTGAGCAAGATTGGATTGCTCATCATGATTTGAATTGTTGTTCCAACATTCTAAGGCATAGTGTCCAAATTTGTGACAGTTATAACATTCAACATTTCTTTTGATTCTAGAATTTTCACGTCCACGACCAGCAAATATACCTCTTCCTCTACCTCTGCCATCTTTGTTAACAAAATTATTTGAATTCTTTTGTTGAGATTGGTCATGAAAATTACCTCTACCTCGACCTCGTCCTCGATAATTGTTGCCACGTCCACTACCACGTTGAGAACCTCCACCTCTTGGTTTTTTATCTTGCAAATTAAGCTTTGATTCCAAAGCTTGTTCAACTAGAATAAAATTAAAATTCTTCTTCATGCGTTGCTCATGGACTTGGAGTGATCCCATCAACTCTTCTACAGTGAATGTATCCAACTCTTTCGATTCTTCAATTGCGACTACCACATGCTTAAAATTCTTTATGAGAGATCGCAATATTTTTTCTATCACTCGAACATCCTCAATTGTTTCTCCATTTCTTTTCAATTGATTAACAATTGAAAGTAGGTGAGAAAAGTAATCAGAAATAGATTCACCTTCTCACATGTGAGCATTTTTTAACTTACCTCATAATGTTTGCAAACGAACTCTCTTGACTCGTTCAACTCCTTTGAACAAAGTTGCAAGTTTATCCCATGCTTCTTTGCTTGATTTTGCTTTTTGCAATTTTCTCGAACATGGATTCGCCAATGCCTTGGTAAAGCAAGAACAACGCTTTTTTATCTTTCTTTCTTGTTTCACGAAGAGAACTTCTCTGCTCCGCGTTAAGAGTTGCTTTAACTTCTGTAGTGGGTTCAACATACCCATCTGTTAGAATGTCCCAAAGATTTTGAGACCCAAATAGAGCCTTCATTTGAATACTCCAGCTTTCATAATTTTCACCACTGAATTTTGGCAGTTGTGGTGGCACAAGATTGTATGCCATGATTTACACACTCAGAACCGTGGCTCTGATGCCACTATGTTGGAAATTGATACGTGATTACGGGAAGTGGCAAAAGATTTACGAGACTCAATTTAGGATTTATGAATTCTCACACAGAAATTACAAAGAAATGCTCTGTTTATATTAAACTCACAAAATATTACAAAGAGTTTTTCTCACTCTCTCTTTTCTGTGTTCCACTCCTTTTCACTCTTCTTATTCTTTTCTTGTTTCAAAACACAAAGTCAATACACCTATTTATACTAGTAGCTAGCAATACAAAGAGTCACATACTAAATGCACATAGGAAAGCTAAGAGACACATTATTAAATATGAACCTAGAAATACCAAAAGACACAAGACAATGAATTTGCAATTAAACTTCTTTATGTGTACCAAATGCTTTGCCTCTCCATTTTTCGAAGAGTTAATTCGGGTTTGGTTTGAATTCTCCAACAAATGGAACTAGCTCAAGTCCCAACTTTTCCATAGTGTTGAATGTAACATATAATATAATAAACTCACATCTAACAACTTAAACTTTTAGATGAGATGATCGCTTAACATGCATGGTATCAGAGTCGTCTGGGTACTAACAAAACTCACCATTATTCATTTAAAAATATTAAAATTGTCTGAGTGGAAGACTTAAAAACTAACTCTGCCTGCACTTGCGGGGACGTGTTCAATATAACAAATAATAATAAATAATATAATAAACTCGTCCCTAACAATTTAAACTTTTAAATGAGGTGATCACTTAACATGCAACCACTTGCCCAAGAGATGCACTAAAGTTGGATGTATGTGCCAACGTGCTTAATTTGATTAATGTTGTCGTTGGTAGCCCACCAACACTACCATGCTGCAGTCTTCTTCGGGGCCTTGTAGACCTTGAGGCTGCTGACCTGCTGTTTGCCTTTGCACTGCCATCAAAGCCAATGTCTTGGAGTTATTAACCTTAATGTTCCTCTTTCTCTCAGCTTGATTCTTAATGCATGTGGAAGACAAGTACCATCAGGCTACCAGTGTGCCTAAACAAGCTTGTTTTCCCACGGTTTATACTCCTGCTCGTTGTTTATGGTGGTGATTTTCCACTTCAACGCATTGTGTGATTTAATGGTGTCATTTTCAGTTAAAATTTTCTTTCTGTAACAATATTGATCAGCTCCTACTTGTCTCTTTATGTAGCCTTGTGCAGTATGAATAATCAAGTATCATCTGTCATTTTCTTTGAAATAACAAGTGATAAAAGTTATTTCTCTACATATGGTCACATCTAGTATAATACTTTTGTACCTAATTTAATATCATTCGTATATTAAGCCCTATTTCCGCAGCAATATATAAATACGTTTCCCTTTTTAAATGGACGTCAATGGAAGGGCATCCTAATTTACTAATTTGTTTCAGATAGAAGAGAGTTAACACACTATTAAACTAACGTGCTTTGGTGTTTCTTGAAAATATTTCTTCGACTATTAAACATCTAATTCTTCTATATATGACAAATCCTCTTTCACTAGCTTATTTACTGTTGTTTTGTAGGAGTGTCACGGGCTTTACATAACACACCACGGGCTTCACCAGAATTTCTATTGTAGCCCGAAGATCCCCTAATCAAATGTTGTTTGATGGAAACCTTTAATTTCCTCAATTCATGCCAAAGAGGCGTGTATGTGCATGCTTATCTAATAAGATCATGCTAGATTATACTAATTAAGAAGCCAAAAATGCGAGTATATTAGTGCTAGAAAATAGATGGGCATATATGTTGAAGCTAAAATAGATGCCCGAAGCTAAAATTCATACTTTTTTTTTTGTTTGCTAATTGATGTCAAAGCATGCAAAAGTTTTAGATTTTGTTTTAAAAAAAAAAAAAAAAAATTATTCACAAGGCCTTGTGTGATTTGTTTACTTGGGCATATATAGTGTGTAGTTCGACCTAAGATATGGGTGAAGTCTGATTAAGCCTATATGATGGGACCAATTTGATGGACTTGTCCTGGACCATTCTGTTGAACAGTTGTTTGTAGTATAACGCATTTCTGTAAAGGAGCTTATGATGTATTTTTTTTTTATTTTTCTTGCTTATGAAAGAAATTATCGTCAGGTAGCATCACATTAAATTCACTGTAAATGTATAAATTCTGTGATGTAACAGTCAAGTACATCAAAGTTTGTATGACAAACTTTGCAATGATTAATTGTTCCGTGGGGAATTCGTAGAATGAAAACAATGACGTGCTAATATCACAATTAGGAAAAATAAACCATTTAAGTACCTGAGCTATGCCAATTGAAGGTTGGTTCCTGTATTTTCAACAAACCTCTTGAGGGTTCTTGGACTTAAAATCTGTGTGTTGTTCAACAGTCAAAATTTTGACCATGTCAAATATCGAAAAGGGTAAAATACTTTTATGATCACTAAACTATTTTCTCAATCTTATTTTAGTCATTCAACTATTTTTAGTCTTATTTTGATTATTCAAACTATCAATTAAGTTTCATTTTGGTTATTTTGTCAAATTTTCTATTAAAATAAACTAATTGTTAAAGAAAAAAAAAACGTAAAATCAGTTGAACTAGTTATATTTTTGCCACCAAATGAAACTTATTTATTTGCAAATCTACCACATTTAATTAAAAATCTATGAAAAAGAGACTCTAAAAATATAATTTGTCTAATTGATTTTATAATTTTACCCTTAACAATTAGTACCTATTTTAATAGAAAAATTGATGGAATTGCTAAAAACTCAATTGAAATTATTTTAACCGGTATTTTTGACATTTGGCACAATCAAAACTTTGAACCTTAAAAATAAACCAATGGATATAATGTCCAAAGACCCACCAAGAACATTTTCAAAATAGAGGGAGCTAATTTCAAAAATAGGTTAAAGTAAGAAATCTAGATGATTTTCTTCTTTTTAGATTTTTCCTTTTGGAAATAGGGGTGTGAGATTGCTTGGTTTATTAAACAAGGATATTCGACAATGTAAAGAATAAAAAGGAGTATAACCTTTTCACTTAATTAAAGGAGTACAAATTTTTCACTGACATTAATAACCACCATTTCACTGATAATAAGCAATATTTGTATTTGTTAGGTTTTGAAGAAAGAACAAAAAAGGAGAGGAGGACGAGCTAGAAGTCTAATTTGATCCCATGCTTGGAACGCAATAATGGAAATCTTCTTCATACTAAAACATGTTAGGTAATGTAAAATCGTGCTATAATATTTTTCCTTTCCATGTTTAACTTGACTTAATATGTTTAGACAAATCCGTGATCACAAACTTCTAGACCAGAATTGTTTATTGACTGGTTTATTATTATGAAAGGGCCCATTAACTAAATTGGAAGAACATGATTACTCGTTGCTTCTGAACCAAGAGTTGACCGGAACAATCAGAATTTAATATGGGCTCCGTCCTGGAATGATAAGTGGGGGGTGTAGTAAAGAATCTAAAATTAATGCCTCCTTAATTTGAATACCGAAGCAGTAGAGCTTGAACGTCCATCATATTCTCTTTTAAGACAAAAAAATTATTCCGTGTATTTTGAAAGACAACCATACCTAGAAAACTAACCACGCGTATTTTGAGGACCTTCAATAACCACAATATAATTAAAATATAACCATGCCTCACATGCATTTGTATTAGCCTAATCCCCGCTCACATTGCCAGCAAAAATAGCTTACTCTATTTTATTACTAATATTTTATGCATCAATGAAACCCTCATGATCCCCTTCTCTGCTTCGTATAAAAGGCAAGCCCCTTGTACATATCTTGTCACCACAAGAACCCTCCTCTCTTAAGTGATAATAACCACATTCTCAAAGAATTATTAGGTTTTGGGAGATGGCTTCTAAGAACACTACTTCAATTGCTCTCTTTCTTGTTCTAAACATTCTCTTCTTTTCTCTTGAAGGTGTGCGTGGCACTAGCTCAAGTCCAAACTCTTCCACAGCCACTTGCCCGAGAGATGCACTAAAGTTGGGTGTATGTGCCAACGTGCTTAATTTGGTTAATGTTGTCATTGGTAGCCCACCAACACTACCTTGCTGCAGTCTTCTTCAAGGTCTTGTAGATCTTGAGGCTGCTGTTTGCCTTTGCACTGCCATCAGAGCCAATATTCTAGGAATTAACCTCAATGTTCCTATTTCTCTTAGCTTGATTCTTAATGCATGTGGAAGGAAGGTACCATCAGGCTATCAATGTGCCTAAACAAGCTTGTTTTCCATGCTTCATGCTATTGCTCGTTGTCCAACAGATGATTTCTACTCCAAAACATTGTGTGATTTAATGGTTTAATTTTCTTTTAAACTTTTCGTTCTGTAATAATTACCGATCAATTCCCACTTTGTCTCTTTATGTAGCCTTGTGCAATGTTGACAATCAAGCATCATCTGTTATCTTGTTTGAAATAAAAAAGTGAATAAAAGTTATTTCTCCATTTATGGTTACAGCATTAATCACACGGACAGATCGCTTCATGAATTCATACTAGTTGTCCAAATAATCTTTAATCTCAACAGATGCCTAATTATCACATATTCCTAATCATCACTACTACAGGAAATGATGAAATTGCCGGCGTTTATTTTAATATTTAGCGGCGCTTGCGAAGCGCCGCATAAATTAATACTGGAGCTTAATGAAGCACTGGTGAATGTGCCGCCGCCATAGGAATAGCCGGCGTTTTAAGAAAGCCCTGGTACAGATAGATATATAGCGGCGCTTAATAAGCGCCGGTGATGTCATTTTTTCACAGCGCTTTTTAAGCGTCGGGGATTATTTATGTTTCACGGCGCTTTTAAGCGCCAGGGATTATCTTAATATTTTACAGCGCTTCCATATAAGAGCTGGCAATATTCATTAACGTTTCACGGTGCTTTTGGGTAAGTGCTGCTGATAGTCTTCAACGTTTTACGACACTTCTAGAAAAGTGCCGGGGATATCCTTTTGACGTTTCATGGCGTTTCTAAATAAGCGCCGGAGATTTTGAATAATATTCCAATGTGCTTTCCTCAATCGTATGACCTTTTTCCTTTTTGAAATTTTATGGGTATCCAAACTTCACTTGCATTCAATGGGGCCTTGAAATTAGCAGGGAAAACCTCCAATATTGAGAAACTTTCAATGATAAAAGATAATACATAAAATACAATAATCCAAAAAGTAAATCCACAATCTCACATTAAAGGTAATAAATCCAAAAACTAAATCCACAATATCACATTACATAGAAAGTAATAAATCCAAAACTAAGTCGGAAATCTTTTATATTACATAGAAAGTTCCTAGCAAAAAGAGACATCTTAACCAAAACATATTACATAAAGCATCTTTAATAGCACTTGGGAGCTCCTTCAACCTTGTCAATGAGAGATCAAGGTCCCCCTCCTTCAACCTTGTCAATGAGAGATCAAGGTCTCCATTCATTGTTTGGATACCTATACCATTAGAAAACAAAAACAGGAATTAGTTATCTATGTAGATTTGCAATATACATAAAAAGATGCAAGATGCAGTGTAGAGCAAATTTGCATATGAAAATGGAGGCACTGAAGCATCTTTGAGTTTCTGAAACAGAAGAAAGCATCTTTGTTTGAAAAAGCTTTACTAAAAAAAAAAAACATTAGAAGCAGCTAGCTTTTTCGAAAGAGCTTTACTAAAATAAATAAATAAATAGAAGCAGCGAGCTCTTTGAAAGAGCTTTACTAACAAAAAGAAAAAAAAATGAAGCAACAGCTCGCTGCATGTAGAGAGCAGCCATGGCAAACAAGTAGCGAGTTCTCAACTTTAGCAAAAATGATGGAGAGGCTGTTGGAGCTTTTGTATAGTGCTTGCTAATAGGGGCCCTTTGTTTTACTTGGGGTAATTACCCACTTCTTTTGTAATTTTTTTGATTAATACATCTCCTTACTTTTTTAGGAAAAAAAAAAAACAAAGTCAAAAGCGCATAAATGGCATCCATTGCTTGACTATTGGAGTTGTTTTCTTGCCCCCACATGAGGATCCACGGCAGCCTATTAATAGACACTAGCACACGGACAGAGCTTGAACTCAAGCATTGCATACTCGTATCCAGGCACCCAGGCACCCAGGCATAACAACTAATAATAAGCAAGTCACTCGAAATCCAAGCATCATCCGTTGGTACAATAGTAATCACACAATCTCTTGATAGAGTTATTACCTGGCTGTGAGATGGCACACCTCGTATTGAAGCTATGAGAGCATTCACTGTATTCCTTAGATCTGCAATCTCAGTTTGATATTGATTTTTCAACTATTTTATTTCCTCTTGTGAAGCTATATTTTTTTCTCTTAACTCTTTCAGTTCCTCTTGTGAAGCTATATTTGATTTCTTCAACTCTTCCATTTCAGCTTCCAATTTCTTATGCTTAGTCCCAGAATATGTTTTTGAGCCATAGACCATACACGATTTAGGTCCCAACCCAAAACCTCTAACCCTCCCAGGGCGCTCCTCTCCTCGCAATTCTCTCATAACCTCGAGTTGTAAATCATAGTCATCCTGCCCCACTTCAAGTTCTAAAGCTCTTTGCTCCTTCATTGTATCACACCTCTCCTAAAATATGAACTACAAATAATTAAAACATTCATAAGACATAAAATGGAAAACAACACAACAATCATAAGTAAAATACCAGAAAATCCGCTACATCATCATCAAAATTTCCATTTTTCTTCTTATGGGTAACTCGATATAAATCAATTTCACCCACTTTAGTCCCATCTTTTTCCTATAAAAGTGAACATGCAAAGTTATCTAATAATTATGCTAAATTGTAATAGTCCAATGCAATATTTTCTATGTACCATATCATAACGTTTGTTGCCATAACTTAATCTTCCTAATGTATGGAGCCCTGTTTATTGCTTCCTATTTTTTGCTGCATTCTCACATCGTTTCTATAAATAGGAAAACAAAATTCATCAAGTAAGCAAGTAGCAAAGCAACTAAACTTAAAAACCATGCTACAAGAAATCTCTGAAATGCACCTGATACTTGGAGTCTGACCATAAAGCAACCAACCACTGCCATTGTGGGGGATCCACTCTTGCATCCAATTTATCTATCTCCTTTTGCATATTATGTTCCATAGGCTTATTCTTGTCAAAGTACTTATCTCTCAAATGTTGTCTCCACTCTCTCCATTTTTTGCCGATTGATTTTTTTATATAACATCTCATTTTCTCTTCATTAAATTCAAAAAATCGCTGAAAAAAATAAAGATAAGATGAGTAATAAGTTAAACTTGAAAATCATTAAGGCAAAAAACATGGACTAATTTCATAATTTCTTACCTGCAAGTGTTCAATTTGTTGAACTTTGTTGGTTTTAGGCACTTTTCTCCAAGATCTATGGTTTATCAGGGATAACACTGCATTTCTTGCAATGACCCCACATTCACTTTAAAAAACAGCCATGTTAGGCCCAACAGGTTGGCCATATTTGTTGTTAATAATTGGTAATATCTCATTGGGGTTATTAATCTTCCATAACTTTTTCATCATCATGGGCCCTCATTTTTTATGCTTAGGAAGGGCATCTAAACAGGACTCGTAATTTAAAAGGTTAATATACCAATTAGTATTCTAACATTCACTTTAAACAGTAGCTAAGTAAAATAAAAATTAATTACCATTTGTAGAAGGTGGTATGTCTTCCACATTTGTAGGTGGAGTCGTGGATGTGGTGTCAGAAAATGGATATTGTGTTGCAGTAGCATTTGAAGAAGATGGCACACCGGGATTTAGTCTTCTTTTAGCCATCATGTGAAGAAAATCCTCAATTAAGACAAAACACACATCCAACAACTAATTTGGGTTTAGATCACTAGCACCTCAAATAACATCAAAAGCAAGGATGATAGCATTTTGAGTATTCAAATAGTTACAAGTGATTTTGTAAATACAAAATGAATCTCTCTTCATTTTGTGCATGACTTTAATATGTATCATTTTGGCATTCTATCAAAAAACCTCTACTTAAAAGAAGAAAATCTTGTCAGATATCATTTGTTCACTGGTGAAGCTCAGTATCTGTTTGCTAAATTGACTATGGACCATGAAAATAAATACCTTACATCTGCTTGATCACAACTATTATAATCCCAATAATAAACAATGAAGGCAAAATATCCAAATTTATACAAATAAGGGAAAATATTACACTTAATAATCCTAAGCCTTCTGTCCCTTTCCCTTCCTTTTCTTTTTGGTCAGAGTTATACAGCCTTAGAATATTCACATAGAAGTAAACATAAAAGTTTGGCTCACTTTGTAGCTTTCTTAGAATATTCACATAGAAGTAAACATAGAATATTCACATAGAAAAGATTACTCTTTCCTACAGAGAAGTAAGCATAAAAGCTAAAAGCTACTCTGGTTGATTTTTAATAAACATTCACTCAAATCAGGGAAAAGTTTTTCGTATAATGTTTTAAGCTAGATTAGTATGTCACAATTCCAAGCTAAAAACTACTCTGGTCGAAATGTGAGAAACCTTCATAAACCCAACAACTAATTTATCTCACACAAAGTGGTAGTCCAATGTTAATTGTTTTAAGCTAGATTAGTATCTCACACAGGAAAGTTGCACAAATGTCATCACAAAGAAGACATGACGGAGAGGAAGAAGGCACATGAAGTTCTCACAATAGATTAACAAGCCAGCAAATGCGATTGTGGTTAAAGCTACTCTGGTTGATTTTTAATAAACATTCACAAAATCATAGCAAATGCGAGCCTAATCAAACATAATCCTTTTGCAGCCTACGACTTTTTCACTCTTGTGTGTGTGTGTTTTTTTTTTCACTAACAAATGCGAGCCTACTCAAACCTGCAACTAGTTCCTAAATAGCAAACTACAACACTAACATCTAGTTCCAAAGCCTAATAAAAAATTACTTGATAATGTGGTCATCTTACATCAACAAAATTTAATTTTGGAGGAAAAAAAAAAACAAACTACAACACTAACATCTACATAGAATCGGACAAAGAGAGAGAGGCGCCAGTAGAATCTGTGATGGAATCGGATGATTCAACCAAAAAAAAAAAAAAATAGAGAAGAAAAAGAAGAAGAACAGAAGAATCGGATGATTACCTTTAAGAGAGGCGCGAGAAATTGTGTTCGAATCGGAAGCGATTGTATCAACAAATTCTAGAGTTAAAAGAGAGAGAGTGAAAAGCTAAGTGATGAACAGTTGTGATAAGCGGCAATTGGTGGACAGTGGCGGCAATGAAGGAAAAAATTGGTGGTAAGTGGCGCCTAAATGTGTGTTTTTGGTCAATAATATAACTTTTTTTCTGGTCCACTATATAATTTTATTAAAATTGGGTTTAATGAAATTATATATTTAGTTTAGATTATTTACTATATATATAATTGATAATATACAGTAGAATCTCTTTAAATTAATAATGTTGGGACTATTAAATTTTATTAATTTAGTGAAATATTAATTTATCGCTAAACCAATAACTATTAATTTATAGAGATATATATATATATATATATATATATTTTAGCTTTATAGTAAACATATTATAATTATGATGTCTTTTTTTGAAAAGTGACTTGTATTTTTTTTTTTCCAATTTGAAAAGATAAGTAATGAGAATAGAAGATAAAATTTAATTTAGTAGGATTAGAAAAAAAAATTTCTAATCTCGTATCTAAGTCCTTGTAGCATTAGGATGAAAACTAATTTTTCTAATGTTATATCCTAATCTTTGTAGGATTATCTCAATTTTTTCTCTTTAAATAATTAAATATAAGATTCAAATTGGACATTAGATTGAGGGCGTTGATATATATTGTCCCTAATAATGATCATTTGGTAGTTAAGTTGCTAATGCTAATGAGAAAATGACTTAGATTTATAGCTTAAAAGCAGGTGGCAAGATATGATCTTATATAATAAGAGTTTTCTGAACATGTAATACAATTCTCTGAAGATTGTGGAAGAATAAACAAATTAGATGCTAATTATGAAAGCTTATCTCAGACCCTCATTAGGAAAAGTTTTTGTTGGACCACATAAGAGATGTTAGATTGCCTAATTTATGTTGTCGAATTGGCAAGCGCTAATTATTAATTAACGTCTCATTATGTTTTCTTAAGCACTTAGTGGCAAACCTACATAATTCACCTAACATTTCCTTAATGACTTTGGCTAGAGAATTCTTGTCACTTCATGCATGGTCAAGAGTAATTAATTAAAAGCGTATGTGAAATGAAGCCAATAAGAAACAAAAGAAGTTACATGTGAAATGTGCATGAATTCAGTGAAAGATTATTGGATTAATGTACATAATAGTTGTATTCCCACCAGTATAACCCATTGAAGTTCAATGATTACAAGTTTCAGACGGTTGGGAAGGCAAATTCATAAGAATTGTTGTTGTGGTGAAGAAGGTCCGGCTTAGTTGGGAATTCCCTTGCTTAGTCCTCCACCCCTCAATGCTCTTATTATATTTATGTTATTCAAAACCCAAGAAATAAAAAATAAATTTAAGAAAAAATATCAAAAGACAAACAAAATCAGATGTCACGCCCCGACCCAGCCCCACGCTAAAGGGTAAGTCCGGACTCGACAAACGGACAGAGTCTCCTCTGTACCATGGACTAACTGGTTACCTGCATACAGAAGAAATAGCTATATGACATTCATTTCACAACTTTCCAAGCTACTAAGACCATTCGAGCCTTCCTACTAGAAAGATAAGACATACAAGCATGCATTCTCATAAGCTAATGAACTTCTATGTTATAAAATCTCTTCTTTTACCACTCTAATCTTATCTACTTTACTTTCTTATATTTTAAGTCCACTAACCATCTTCCATTAACTCAACCAAGCATGCAAGATATCCAAACAGTAAATTAAAACATTGAATTATTTCAAACTAACTGCTAGCTAATAAGTCATACAAATCTCTAACTTCATAATACAATCCTTCAAACAACACAAATACTACAAGACCACCCAGGGTCTCAAAATAGAAAATATACACAACAGTAACATAATCTTCATACAAGCCATCCAAGTAAGCCAACCTCAGCTCCTTCTGAAACATGTTAAAAAGAGGAATGAACTACTACAATTAATCAGTGAGGGATAAGATACAGATAATCAGGGTAATTTTCAAAATTCATTTCGTGCAATGTAGCAGTTAATCTCAAGATATAGCAATCTCAAGATATAACAAATGGAGAAAAAAGGAAAAATGCCCAAAAAGTAAAACGAAAAACCAAAAAAAAAAAACATGAAAAGCTATATTGTTTACCAGTATACCTTGATGGCATGTCTTCTAGTATGTAATTTGTTGACTCAAGCAATCTCCTTATATTTGTTGCATAAAATCACTCAACAAATCTTCAGTAACATCATTTCGTAGCCAATCACTCTCTTCCAACTCTTGATGGGCATGAGGAGCACTCCTAGCAGAGAAAGTAACATCATCAATATCATCATCATCATCAACAACAATTGATATAACCTCCTCACCAAGATTAAACACATCTCTAGGAATTTTTTTTATCACAACTTGCCATTCTGGATACAAAGGATCTTGCACATAAAAAGCTTGCTGAACTTGAGACGGTATAACAAATGGCTCATGAGTAATGTGTTCCCCCGTATGTGACAATCATGTGAAATTAACCAATGTAAATCCAAGTTCATCTTTCTTGACTCCTCTGTCTTGTGTTACATCAGCCCAATTACATTGAAAAACCACAACTTTTAAATGTCTAGAATAATCCAATTCAATTACATCTGTAAGTTCACCAAAATACTCAATTTCTCCTTCAACGAGATTTGGATCTCAAGCAGAAGCAACGCTTGGTGTCATTGATGTCAAAACAACTCCATAATTTTGTGTTCTTTTCCCCCTATTCCAATCTTTGGTATGAAACTTTATACCGTTGTGAATAAAGCCTTTAAATCTTTTTGTAGTTTTAAAAGGACCCATAGAAAGCTATCTTATTTTATCTGATACATCTTCATGGCCTATGTTCGATACCTATATTATTCAATTTTTTTTTTTAATAAAATTAGATTTTAATCACAATACCTATTGCAAATAATTTAGAAATATATACTTACATGGATCTTGAACCATGTATGAAATTCCTGGACCACCAACTTTTGCAATATTCTTGAATTAGTACCATATCTTTTTAAGCGGTACTTTTGAATCTTGTATCTCTTAAATTCTCTGCACAAAATTAACAAATGTTATTACTCATTATCATATGTATAAGGTCGTTGTAAATATATAAATGCATTAAAGGTGGTAGAACAAATGACTTACTCAACATATGGTTTTATTTCATCAATATGTAGCAAAACATATATGTGTGCTTGCACCAATGATAAATCATCCAAATCTTTAATCTCAGGTGCTCCAATGGCTTTGCCACCACTAGAAAGCAAATATTTTTCTCGTTCTACAGGATCAATGTCATCATTTCGGCGTGGCCAATTAAACATGGTCTATATGCCATCAAAATATCTTGAACAAAAGGTGAGACACTCTTGTGCAATATAACCCTCAGCAATTGAACCTTCTGGATGGGCTTTATTGCCAACATACTTTTTGAATATTTTCAAGCACCTACAAGATGTGAAAGATAATTATGTAAAGTCAAAAAAAATTGTTATTGAGTATTTAAATATGAAAAAGTTACATTTCAATTGGGTACATCCATCTAAATTGAACTGGACCTGCAACCTTTACCTCATCAGCAAGGTGAATGACCAAATGAACCATGATAGTGAAAAATGAAAGAGGAACACATCTCTCCATGTGGCATAACAGTAATGCTGCACGAGACTTCACCTTTTCCATTTCTCCAACATTGACTATATTAGAGCATATGGCCTTGAAAATGCTACTCAATTCAATTATAAGTTTTGTTACTTGTTTGGTCATAGATGAGCGCAACACAACAGGAAGTAGGTCTTGCATCAAGATATGAAAATCATGGGTCTTGAGAGAATGTAATTTTCTTTCCTTAATATTAATACCCATTGATATATTTGATGCATATGAATCAGGCACTTTCACATGTTTCAACACCTTCAGAAATACATCTTTTTCTTTCCTAGTCATCGAATAACATGCAAGAGGGAAAAACTCTTTTCCATTAGATAACTTCACAAGTTGAAGTTGTGGCCTTATTTCCATGTCCTCCAAGTCATGTCATGCTTTTGAATCATCTTTTCTCTTTCCTTTGATGTTTAACAATGTTCCAAGTACAAAACATTTTTCTCAATATGCATGACATCAAGATTATGGAGCAATGTATTAAACTCCCAATAAGGTAATTTAAAAAATATAATTTTCTTTTTCCAAAATGCTAATTCACTAACATGATTATCACCCCCCTCCATATGTTGCTCATCTAAACAATCATCTTCAATACTTGTAACTCTTGTTTTTTTTCTTTTAGAAGTAGTTGCCTCATTCCTCATATTTATCGTATACCCTCAATGAAACTAACCCCTTCTAACTGCCTTATCACATCCGACCTAGATAATGTCTTAGGTTCCATTCCTCGTTCCTTTATCCCATCAAAATACTATTTTTGTGCACAAAACCTGTGCGAATCACTTAACCAATGATGGTGCCCTAAATAGCAAAATTTTTCCCTATGTTTTAACCACCTTGATTTCATCTTATCTGCACAACATGGACATGCATATTTTCCTTTAGTGCTCCAACCTGATAAACAAGCATATGCAGGAAAGTCATTTATAGTCCACATCAATGCAGCCTGCATCAAAAAATTTTGTTTACTTGTTGCATCATATGTTTCTATCCCTTCCCACAATTGTTGTAACTCTTCAATAAGTGGTTGAAGAAAAATATCTATTTTATTTCCGGGAGACTCTTTTCCTAGGATAATCATTGACAAAATAAATGAAGATTGTTTCATGCATATCCACGGGGGTAAATTGTACGGAATCAATATTACAGGCCATATGTTGTACGCATTAATCAATATTACAGGCAAGATTATGGAGCAATGTATTAAACTCCCAATAAGGTAATTTAAAAAATATAATTTTCTTTTTCCAAAATGCTAATTCACTAACATGATTATCACCCCCCCTCCATATGTTGCTCATCTAAACAATCATCTTCAATACTTGTAACTCTTGTTTTCTTTCTTTTAGAAGTAGTTGCCTCATTCTTCATATTTATCACATACTCTCAATGAAACTAACCCCTTCTAACTGCCTTATCACATCTGACCTAGATAATGTCTTAGGTTCCATTCCTCGTTCCTCTGTCCCATCAAAATACTATTTTTGTGCACAAAACCTGTCGAATCACTTAACCAATGACGGTGCCCTAAATAGCAAAATTTTCCCCTATGTTTTAGCCACCTTGATTTCGTCTTATCTGCACAACATGGACATGCATATTTTCCTTTAATGCTCCAACCTGATAAACAAGCATATGCAGGAAAGTCATTTATAGTCCACATCAATGCAGCCTGCATCAAAAAATTTTGTTTACTTGTTGCATCATATGTTTCTATCCCTTCCCACAATTGTTGTAACTCTTCAATAAGTGGTTGAAGAAAAATATCTATTTTATTTCCGGGAGACTCTTTTCCTAGGATAATCATTGACAAAATAAATGAAGATTGTTTCATGCATATCCACAGGGGTAAATTGTACGGAATCAATATTACAGGCCATATGTTGTATGCATTACTCATCAATCCAAAAGGATTAAAACCATCACTGGCTAATCCAAGTCTCACATTTCGAGGATCAAAAGCAAAACTGGGATATCGATAATCAAAATCCTTCCACGCTGACGAATCTGCAGGATGCCTTAAAAGTCCATCCTTTGTGCGACCCTCGTCATGCCACCTCATTGAAAAAGATGTTTTCAAAGACATGTACAACCTTTGAAGCCTTGGTACCAAAGAAAAATATCTCATAATTGTAGCAGCTGTCTTTTTTTTCATACATCTTCCACTATCCTCATTGTCTTCTTGCCATTGAGATGCATTACAAACATGACAAGATTGTTCCAATGCTCTAACACCCCTATACAACATACAATTATTCGGGCATACATGAATCTTTTCATACTTTAGGCCTAATGCATTTGTCATCTTCACTTCATAACAAGATTTAGGCATTCTCAATTGTGGAAAATAGTTTTTCAAGAATTCAAGATGTCTATCAACTGACTTCTTAGTCCATTTGTTATCGCATTTTAAGTGCATTAACTCGACTGTGAATGACAATATTGTTGATTTGGAACCAAGATAGAGTTCTTGGTTGCATTCCTCAAGAAACTTATAAAATTTTGAAGCTTCTTCATTGGGTACATTTTCAGATTGATTGTGTTGCTCAACCTCAATATCAATATCAATATCAATATCAACATCATTCTCATCCTTATCCTCATCTTCATCTTCATTTATTTCTTCACCTTCTAAACTTTCATTTACGAAATCTGATCTATCATGAATTCCGAAGGCATCCCTCATTAAATCATTCATATTATTATGATTTTCAAGTGAATTGTTGATTGATGGTTCCATATCAACAAGACGTGGTGCATCTTTATTTATAACAATTTCTCCATGATAAATCCATTTGGTATACCCACTGATCATTCCATGACATACTAAATGTTCTTTCACTATGTGCCGAGATTGGAATAAACAATTGACGCACCGAATAAGAGGGCACAGGATCTTTGTCCTTGAATTATGAGTAAATGCAAAATCAAGAAAGTTATCTACTCCATTAATATATTCAATGCTATATCTTGGCTTCGTAATCCAACTTTTATTCATCGATATTGGATTGTGCTATTGTAAGATGAAACAAAAAAATAAATAAATGTCAATAAATTCCCTTTTCTTTTCTTTTTCAATAATTGGATAAAACAACTAATTATTTGAGAAAATAAAGTGGCAATAACATTCATAAATAATGACATGTAATTTAAATGTATGAAGGACTATTACCAAATTAAAATTCATAAATATGTGTAATAAATATACATAATAATGATAACAATCATATATTATCTAGTTCTTATGAGAGCATATACATATGTGCATATGTGTATATATACATACACATGTATACATATTTTATGATTATACACACAAAAAATAAGAATCAAATAGACAAATACAAATATACATGTTTATATATATGTACATACAAGTAAAAAAGAGTTGAAATAAACATGGAAGAAGCAGAGGATGAAGATGATTGGTGGGGATAGTGTTTTCTGCGAGTTGCTGCAATCTGTGAGGGGTATATATATTAACACCTATGTCGGCGTTTCACCAAAACCGTCGCTTTATATCACTAAAACCGTGCGCTTCTGTAAAAGTGCTGGCTTTGAGAGAACTATAACTGCACTTATGGAAAAACGCCGCTTTTTCTGATTACATATTGCTGCGCTTTAGGAAAATGCCACTATTGATCTTAGGGTATGCCGGCGCCTTTGTCTAAAGCGTCGTCGTTATCCCAGCCATAGTGGCAGGATTTTTTCCCGCTAAATACCACTCATAATTTGTGCCGCCTATGCTCATCTTTTTTGTAGTGCATCTTTAATTTTAAAACCAAATAGTCAATAACTTCTATTCAATAACATTGTAAACCAAATCTCTACTATTAAAAGTTTTATTTTACAATACGAAGTTGACGAAGAAAATTTAGATGTAGATCAACTTTCTTTAGTAATTAATTCAACCCTCAACTTGGCATAAATTCATGGAACGATTACTATTTTATTGAAGGAACAACATGGCCTTTTACATAACAAGTCTAACCCTTCTAACCTAACTGTGACAGAGAATTTTTATGCTCTCCCAATATAAAAGATTCGAAAGCACAAATTCAACAGCTTAGTAATCCAAAGCTCTATTAACTGTTTGTTTTAACCATTTGAAGATCTTTTTATTTGTTTTTTAGTAATCCATAAAATGAGTTCCACTAATTATTATGATTTTAAAAATGATCACCCGTAAATTTCTGAAAGTGATGGATGAAGGGGGATGATCCCTTGAAAGGATATAACGGTAGTAATTTCCTTACTAAAAGTTTTTTTTTTTTTGGATGTCAATGGAGATCCAAAAAAATCCGCGTTCACAAACAGCTAGACTAGATTTTTAATTTATGACTCGCTTATTATTTAGAAAGGGCCTATTTACCTAGTTGTCGGTTGTGGAATATGTTCCATTGCAGTTCATCCAATTGGATGGCGAAGACCCCTGCAAGTCAGCTTACACATTTGTTCACCTCACAATAAATACGCTTTACTTAGAACCCCATATGAGCTTACAAAATCGCTTTAATACAATCTTCAATGAAATATTTAAGCGGACTTGGTAAAGACATGTCCCCCTTAAGAAAGCCAAGAGCCACTTGAGAATTTGTTTCTCAATTAAGTTTTGCACACCAAATTCCACTGTCCGCCTCAGGCCCTCTTTGATAGCTATAATTAGCTTAGATTTGTTATTTGAAGTCATGTCCAAATTCACAATAAAACCTATGATCCAATTGCACTCTTCATTTTGCATGGGACCCCCTTCAATTGACAATCTCGAATTACTCTTTGTACATCCATTATCAATATTTAACTTCCAGCAATTGATTTATCCCAACCAATTTGAGCTTCATGTGGACAATTAAGTTGGCACTTTACATTCTGTTTCCAAGCATTTTCAATTAACTACTTCCAGCTGAATCGAATTCACCCTCTCATTTCTCGTTCGGGGAGCAACGTGTTTATAGATGTGCTCACTTCTCCATTTCCACAACCACCAAGCGGCGACAACAAACAAGATTGATCCAATAATATCATTCCATGACATCGTAAAAAATGAGTTGCGCGCAATTAATTCCTTGCAACAGATCATCCCAAAATTTCCTTACAAAATGCAATTTCTAAGGACATGGTCTGCACTCTGCTGCTTTAATTCTTCAGCTGCACCACATGCGTCTCCTATTTGAAATTACTAAAGAACCTAAATTAATGCCTCCTTAATTTGAGTATACCGAAGCAGTAGAGCTTGAACGTCCATTCTCTTTTAAGGCATAAAAAATTAATTCGTATATTAGGAGGACTTTTACTACCAGCTCATATTTCGAAAGTCAACCATACCTTGAGGGCTAACCATATTTTTAGGACCTTCACTATAACCACAATATAATTAAAATGCATGCTCACATGCATCTAATTATTTTTGCATAATCTCTGCTCATGTTGCCAGCTTTTATATAGCACATTTTACTAGTAATATTTTATGCATCAATGAAACCCTCATCCCCCTCTCTGCTTCCTATAAAAGCCAAGCTCCTTGTACATATCTTGTCACCACAAGAACCCTCCTCTAGCTCTAAAGTGATAAAAATAGTTCTTGGGAGTATATTCTCAAAGAATTTGTAGACTTTGCGAGATGGCTTCTAAGAACACTACTTCAATTGCTCTTTTCCTTGTTTTGAACCTTTTCTTCTTTTCTCTTGAAGGCGTGCATGGCTCTTCCACAGCCACTTGCCCGAGAGATGCACTAAAGTTGGGTGTATGTGCCAATGTGCTTGGTTTGGTTAATGTTGTCGTTGGTAGCCCACCAACACTACCTTGCTGCAGTCTTCTTCAAGGCCTTGTAGATCTTGAGGCTGCTGTTTGTCTTTGCACTGCCATCAAAGCCAATGTTTTAGGAATTAACCTCAATATTCCTATTTCTCTTAGCTTGATTCTTAATGCATGTGGAAGGAAGGTACCATCAGGCTTTCAATGTGCCTAAACAAGCTTGTTTTCCCGCGCTCATGCTCTTTCTCCTAGTTCAACAGATGATGATATTCTACTTCAACGCATTGTGTTATTTAATGGTATAATTTTCATTTCAAGTTTTCTTTTTGTAACAACCATTGGGCACCTCCCACCTTGTCTCTTTATGTATCCTTGTGCAATGTTAATAATCAATTCAAGCATTATCTTTTATTTTGTTTGAAATAAAAAAGTGAATAAAAGTTATTTATCCATTTATTGTTACAACGATCACACAGATTGATCGCTTCATGAATTCATACTTATTGTGATCCAAATAATCTTTAATGTCAACTTCATATGATACTGTACTAACATTACTGATCTTTTTGGATAGGGTAATTTATCAAAATGGTCTTAGATCTTTGTCTTTTTTGACATTTAAATCCTCTATCTTTTATTTTTGACAAAATGGTCTTTCATCTTTTATTTTTGTAACAACTATTAGTCTTTGGAGCAAAATCTGTCAAAAAATAACATTAGTGAGCACATAAATGGCATGTGGCCGCAAAATACATAAACTTTAAGATATTTATATTTTATCGTATGATAATTTTATCCCTAAATATTTGTGAATTTTACGACCACGTATTATCTACGTACTCACTAACGATATTTTTTCGGTGGATTTTGCTCCAATGACTAATCATTGTTACAAAAATGAAAGATAAAAGATTATTTTGTGAAAAATAAAAGATAGAGGATTGAAATGTCAAAAATATAAAAATTTAGGACCATTTCGATAAATTAATCTTTTGGATATTAGCCGAATATGTGCAATTTGTTTGAGACATACATGCCCTATTTCCGCAGGAATATATACTTATCTTATTTGTCGAGTACGTATCTGCCATTCTTTCACCGTCGATGAGTCTTTCTGCTAAACCATTGAGCCTTTTGCCATCATTATGATCTCGAGCCGTATGTAACATCAACTTCTGTGACTCAATTTTTCCCCAATGGATATAAATGATGTCGAAAGGATAAGGTTAAAGTTTATGAAAAAAATGTATTTTACTAATAAATAGCATATGGTACAAATTTTCACATCACGAGAAAAACATGGTATTATTTTCGTCTTAAATTATAGGACTTATAAGGTCATTTATCTTTGTGATTATTGTCTAGTTGGTCCCTCATTTTTAAAATGACCATATGTCAATCTCTCATTTTTTTAAGTTGTGTCACCGTCAATTTTTCTGTCACATTTCTAACGAAAATAGCATGTGCAAAGCATGTGATGTATTTTAGTAAGGGCGAAATAGTCAAAACAACAAAAATACACTTTATTTCTTTTATTTAACCCCATACCCGATTTCCAAACCCAAATCCCTAACCCATCACCAAAGCCCCCAATCCCTAAGCCATCGGAAAATCCCAAAAATCTCCCAACGTTGCCTTCATCATCGTCCTATTGTAGCACCATTTTCAGTCCCGGTCTATACCCCAACATCACTTCAGTCCCCCAAAGTCGTCACAGTAGCCGTGAAGCAAGCACCATTTTCGCAACATTTCGGATTTTTTACCTGAGCCGTGAAGAAAGCACCATTTTCGGATTTGAAGCTTGTCAGCTGCACCATTTTTGGAGTTTTGTTGTTTAGTCGCATCATTTTCACAACATTTTCAGAATTTTTATTTTCAGCCACACCATTTTCAGATTTCTGCTCTTCAGCCATGATTTGAAAGTTAACCATAAAAGCACAGTGGTATTGCGGAAAAATAGATAATTGGTGGAGTGATCTCAGTTATCTTCTCTCAAAGATGGAAACACAGAGAAGTAAAGAAAAAGGAAAAACATATAGCTTATGTAAGAACAATTATATTAAACCTTTTAAACATATTCATAGCAAACCTGCATCCCGAGCTATTAGCTTAGTATGATCTATGTCTATATATTGGGATCTGAAGTTACATGAATTAAAAATTCATGTTAGGAAAATCCATATGTCCCTTTTTGAGATACGCAATTCAATCTTCATAGGCATAGTGCATATATAACATATATACATATGTAAGGAAGGACGATGCATCTGATCATCAGCACTGCAGGCATCCAATATGACTTTGGTCTATTTTCATCGGCATAGTGCATATCTGAACAAATCAGGTTAATTAATATCAAAATAACTTAATGTGGTAAAAATTATTCTTGTGTAGAATACTATTCATGCAAAGTCTCATCGGTGACGACGGGAATGGCGAGTCATCGATGGGAATGACGAGTCATCAACGGGAATGGTGAATCGTCAAGCAAGCCACGATAGAATGTGGAGAAGAAGGAGTTGGGGATTTAGGGATTTGGGTTTTAGAGATTTATGAATTTGGTTTTAGGGATTTGGGGGATTTGAGTTTCAAATCAGGTATTAGGTAACATAAAAGGGAAATATGCTGACTACAATAAAAAGATGTTAATGTCCTTGCTAAAAATCGTCATGTGCCGTGCATGTGACTAAACCGTTAGATTTTTGACGGAAAGACTAACGGTGACATAAATTTAAAAGATGAGGGACTGACATATAGTCGTTTGAAAAATGAAGAACTAATTAGATAATAGCAAAAAAGATAAGGGACCTAATAGGTCATTAACCCTAAATTATATTGTCATCTCATTCAATCATAGAGGCTTAGCTGTTTCTCCAGGCGAAAATTTTTCTGAGTGAAGTAATCTGAAAAACACAATTTTTACCCAAACAATATACAACTGGATGTCGGGCAAATATTTCCCTCAAGGCTACTTCTGAAATGCTAAACTTGGCTCAAGACCCTTCCTGGCATTTCGAAGTCTTATGGCAGGAAAGAACTTCGTTAAAAGTAAAGCTAAATGGAGGGTTGGAGATGGGCATGCTATTAACATTTGGGAAGACCCTTGGGTCTTTGACCTCAGAACCATCCCTAAGCCTTCTAATTGTCAACTCAATAGGGTCAATGAGCTTATCACATATGGAAGATGGAACAAAGACTTGATCGAGCAGGTGTTCGAAAGAAATATCCAGTCAGGAATTCTCAGCATTCTTATTCCCTCCGCCTCAAGAAGTGACTGCATTATTTGGCCATATTCGAAAGCAGGACTTTACAATGTCAAAAGCGGGTATCAGTGCCTCAAAGCAGCAACTAATAGACCCTCACCTCACAACTCGTCATATATGGCCCCTAAGCAGCTTTGGAGAACCATTTGGAATACAAAGGCCCCAGCGAAGATCATTGCTTTCATGTGGAAAGCATGCAGAAACTTTCTGGCGACGGAGGAGAATAAGTACAAAAAGAAATGTGTTGACAGCCCCCTTTGTAAAATCTGCAAAAGCAATGAAGAGATAGTCGAGCACCTCTTGCTTCTTTACCCCTAGTGTAAACTTTGTTGGATGGCCTCTCCTCTCTAGTGCTTCCCCAATAAAACAAGTATCACTAGATTTGAAGAATGGTACTTAGACCTCATCAAGAGATGTCGAGAGGCTAGATATGAGAAAGGAAGAGCAGAATCCATCATAGCACATACATGTGGGCAGATTTGGAAGAGCAGAAACTCGTTTATTTTTTAAGGCATACAAACTTGCCCAATCAAAACTGCTACGTTAGCCAATCGCCTCAACAATGAGCATGTTGCAGCCATTACTACCTCAGCCCAGCTTGCTAACTCTGTAGAGCTCTCAGGAAATTCTGCTCTATCTACAACCTGGATTCCCCTGATAGAGGCTCACTTAAGATCAACTGTGAGGCCTCTTTTTCTTCAAAAGGCAACACTGCAGGAATCGAAACCATTTGCAAGAATCATGATGGATACCTGGTTAATGGCCTTGCCTTCTCAACTCTGAAAATTTCCTCAGCAAGCAGAAGCATTGGCACTCCTTTGTGCCATCAAATTAGCAAGCCAGTACAACTCAACATCACCCATCATTATTGAATCGGATTGTGAGAAAGTCATCAGCACAGTCACCAGACCAAGTGAATCATCCAATTGGAAGATCGAATCCATTGTCACGGACATCCACACAGAAATTGCTAGGAACAACAGCATTTTACTCATTTTATCTTTTTTCAACAACTAGTGAAAATTCACTAGAGGTTGTTGAATTTCAATACCGCCTAGAAGTTGGTTCAAACCAAAATTAACTAGCAAAGCAAGACACATATTAGCTTCGTCATGAACATGACAAACCCTGCTAAAAGTTTTTAGGTATCGCTTAATCATGCTATAATATTTTCCCTCTCCATGTTTAACTCAACTTAATATGTCTACATTAATCTAAGATCACAAACAGATAAGACCAGATTCTCCATGTTTAAAGGTTCATTGCAACCAAATTTTCTTGTTAAGTATAGTTATAAGAAGGGATTATCTGCTTGTTTTCTAGAAACAATCATGATTACAATATATAATTATAAGAAAATTAGACACTTGTTCATGTTGTTGCTATGGCGAAAATTAATTCTTATGTCTTGGCAGAATAAGATTGCTCGTTGCTTCCAAACATGAGTTGACGGGAATAGCTAGATAGTGTTTGATATCCTGAAATGATTTTGACAGGATTGGATGAATGAGTTAGAAATGGTATAAACCTGAGAATGGAATAAACTTGACAAATGATATGTCATTCTTGGTATGGTCTAAAAATGATGATAGGAATGAATATATTGATTTGAAGTTCATGTTTGATAGTCAATATAACAAAGTAGTAATTAGAAGGACTTGTATAAAATGACAAGAATGTCCATTTGTTCTTATAGATATACTATTATTTCAAGAATAAAAATAAGCAACATATTAATAATAATGATTAGCTTGAGACATATTATTATTATTAGTATTGTTATATTAACTTGTATTTTTATTTATTTTACATTATTATAATATAATATTTCTATTAAATTTACATTACTTATTTATTGTTATTATTATTATTATTATTATTTATTTTATATTTATTTATAGTATACATTATTATCATTTTATTTCATTATTTTATCCACAATATTTATAGTAATCATAGTTATTATGATTATTATTATTTTGTATATTATTATATTTATTATTAGATTATAAATTGTTATTATTTATAATTTTTTTATTTATATTTATTATTATGTGTAGAATTTATGGCTTAAAAGCTATGCAATTAAAAAAAAAATTCAAATAACCAATATGCAATTATGCAACTGAGTTCTTTTATTAGTGTAACTGCAACGGAAATAAAATTGAAACAGTAGAAATATGCAAAGCAATACCTATTTAAGCACCTATACCTACAAAACTATTCATGGGAAATGTGAGATCGAAAAAAACATGGAAACAAAAGGAATGAAAATAACTTGGTCAAATGGGATAAAATAAAATTACAACTCAAACTAGTAAAATAAAATTAAAACAGGAAAAAAAAAAAAAAAAAAAAACAGGACCAACAAACAAAAGCACACACGAACTCACACATTTTTGGAAACCCTGCCTCTTGACTCGGAAACTTCCTAAAACCACCCTTAAAATTTAAAAATGATTTGGTTTTTATGTTTCTTCAGATTTTCCATAATTGCAAAATTATTTTGATGAATATTTTTGACATTTGGCACAACTGATTTGGATCATCTCCTAGTTATTAGTGTCTCTTAGTGACTAGGAGGTAGCTTGTAAAACGTTAGATTCAAACAGAATGATCTAAACCGTCATTTTGAAAATCTGGATTCAATTTAAAAATATATTTTCTTGCCTTTTTTTATTTTTCTTTTTCCAGATTCTGATCTAACATTTGTAAAATCCATTCTCTCTCTACCATTTCTCTCCCCCTTTTCTCTTTAACACACTCAAACCCAATTTAATTGCCAATACTTCATGTTAGCCCGAAGCTCCAATGAAGCTATTCAACTACTATAATTTATTTACACTATATATATATATATATATATATATATATATATATAGGTCTATTAAAGACCTTTTTTGTACTATAAGTGCTTATATATGTGTACTGATGAGTAAGAGCTGAAATTTTATTTAGCAAAAAATTAAAAAGCAAACTACGATCACCATGCAAGAGAAACTAGCAATCTAAACTTTTATTTATTTGTTTCACCTTTTATAGCTATGTTGCAGAATTCCCTCAATGATTTCACGTTTTAGACTTACTAGTGTGATGCACATATATTCTTTGTGAACTATTTGAGATTCTAGATTAGATGTCATCAACTTTGGGAAGCGACAACAGATATTTCTATTGAGAGAGCCATAATACATTTTATCTTTTCACTAGATCCCACATCCTCTGTCTAAATTCACCCTCATCAAGTTAGATTACATCTAAGTTTTGCTGGTCAGCTTCGTATTATAGAATTAAGACCGCATGTTTTGCGCACGTAAAACTCATCTATATTATTTCCTTTCAAATATTTGTAATATTCCTTCGGTGTGTAAGGAAGAAAAGATCGTGCATGCTAAAGACATGATTGACAGCACATTTTTGGTTGGTTGGATCATACTGCATATTACATTCTAATTGTTCCCGTCAACTCATGTTTTGAACACGACCAAGAAAAGGACACGTTTTGGAAGCAGTGAGCAATCAAATTCTCCCAAGACACAAGAAAGTTTGCCATAGCAGCCACGTGAACAACTGTCTATTTTTTTTTTTTTAATTCAGAGGCGATCTAAAAATCATACAACGTAATATTACCATTGAATCAAAGCCCTAGTAACAAATTTTCTTTTACATTATTGTAATCATAATTGTCTCTAGAAAACTAGCAGATAAGCCTTCTAACTACATGACTTAACAAGAAATATATTAGGTTTTTTTTTTTTTTGGTGAAGAAATATATTAGGTTGAAGTGACCCTTTTACAGTAATAAGCTAGTCATTATATGGTCTTAGCTGTTTGCGATCTCGGATTAGAGTAAACATATTAACTTGCGTTTCACATGGAGAGGAAAAATATTATAGCATGATTAGGAAATAGCTGAAAACTTTATTTGAGGAAAAGATTACTTATTTGCAACGTTTTTATTTTTTTATATTTGGCTAAGTAAGTATCTGTTCATTCCAAAAAGTTCAAATGTTCCATATAGCGGTATTTTCAATCTTCCGTCTCAAATTTTCTCTGTCACATGGTATTACATGTGTTAAGGTAAAAATTGGCAACCTCAAACTTCTTCCGGAACTGGACGAGTTCCCTTATTCGAATAATATTTTGTATGCTCTGTCCACTTTGCAGTCCTCGTAAAAACGGGGCAAACTATTAGCAGGGCTGTTATCAGCCCCGTGGGCTGACCTTACCTAGGGCTACAGCTCCGGTCTTTCATTCTTGATAGGGCTTAATGGTCAGGGCTAGTATGTCTGGCCTGTTCCTCATCCTTGTCTCAGGGGTTACTTCCTCCTGCTAGGTGCTCTACTAGGTCCTTGCTCATTACCATGTCAGCGAGGGCCGCATCAGATTTGTGCATCAAGTCTCATTGTCCTGGAGCTCCAGGGGTCTGACCTTCTGTCCCTGGTCGGTGCTCGATGGCCTAGGCTAACCTGTTTGGCGAGGCTAGACGAGCCCCGTCAGCGTGGGCTGTATGAACTGTAGGAGCTGGAATCTACTAATTGAGGCTCCACCAGCTTATTTCCTACAAAACAAGGACCCCTGGGGGGTACCCGGGGGCCCCCTTCGGCGCTCAAGTCAGTTATGGGAGCAAGAGATTGCTTAATAGCATTAAAGTATTGTGTGAGAGCAAAGTGATTGCTTATGAGCAATTAAGAGAGAATTTGTAAGCATTAGAACGAGATACCTATACTTTTTATGTTTACCTGTATATATAGTTGCTGAAATATGGAGTTGTAAGATAGGATAAACATAAATCTCATGATATTAGGCTTAAGGAGATAATATCAAAGCAGATAAGACAAATCTCTTATCTTTAAGCTCAAGGGGATAACATCCATATCCCTTATCTTTAGGAATCCATCAAAATCATTGTGTATATATCTTTATCTCAAAACCCCCTGGTTATTCGTCTGCTGCCCAGCACTTCGCGTGAGCCCAGGTCAGGACGTTGATGGGGCTACCTCTTGTGAGCCCAGGTCAAGACGCTGGTGGGGCTACCTCTTGTGAGCCCAGGTCAGGACGCTGGTAGGGCTACCTCTTGCAAGCCCAGGTCAGGACGCTAGTAGGGTTCCTAGCTCTGTGGGCTGGATCTTTCCATCTGCTGCCCAGATCTCCTTGTGAGCCCAGGTCCAAACATTGGCACGGCCACCCCAGCTCCGTAGGCCGGATCTTTCTAGGGCTCAAGATCTACCCCTATCAATTGTCCCCCCAATCTCTTGAGCTCTATAGGAGGTCAGGGGATTATCATGTGGGTGAAGCTTTTTTGTTCCCCCATCAGTTTAGCTATTGTAATCGCCACTTTGCAAACTAGATATACCATCATCTCAGTTGGTCTACGTACCTTGAGATTCATGCCTCATACTTCACGTCATCAAAAAGATGTCCTTCATGACATGGTTTTTGCATGACTCGGGCTAATGACCTTATTTTTTAATTCAACTCATGGATTTATTTTTGTGGTCGGGTCGATGAGCCCTCAGACGCTCATATCAATGAATTCAATTTTAAAATTGCTTCTACTGATATTTTGGTGGAGCCATGGTATGCCCTCCCCTCCCCCCCTCCCCCTAGTCTTCTTTAGAGAGGTTGGAGAGTTTGTTGTGACTATTAAGGTTGGATGTAGAGGCGTTGTGAGATCGAGAAAAGAAGTCAACCAATAGAACAATTCGAGGTGCAGACCTCTTCAATGGGAGCGCACATTACGAGCTTGTAAGTACAAGCACATGATGTTAGGGCTAACTTTTAAGCTTGATTTAGCCCTCATCCCATGTTTATCTTGGGCTCTTACGGTCCCACCTCTGGTATTTTATTACTCTTGCAATGCTCGAGTGTTTGGATCGAAATGACATTCAACATGTAATTTTTTTTAGCAAAGGGCAGTTTGACTTTGCTATTTTAGGCTCAGCCTTGGCTTTCTGGCCTCTGGCATATATCCGACCTGAGAATGGCACTTCAACTTCTCTCTTGGCTCTTCTTATGTTTGACATGGCTCTTGGCCTTGCCTTGTGCTTGAGTTTGGGCTCGACTTTCCTGAGCTTTCCCTAGGTTCCACTCATACTTGAGCTATTTGAAACTCTTTTGAGTTGGTCTTTCTTGATGAGGGGGGAGCGTTGAACACTTTACTCTACTTAACTTGACTTTGGTCGTTCAGCCCTGGCTCTTTCGGAGCTCATCACTGGGCTCTATCTTTAGCTAAGTTTTTTTTTAGCGTTTGGGACTTATAGGAGCCCTTTTGATGGTCTTTTCCGAACTTACCTTTGATGTCAAAGGTCTAAGGGGCTTTTGGGGTCCCTTCTACGACCCTTGGCCTAGGGTCATTTTGGTCTTTCTTGGATCTTGACATGCACTTCTTAGCTCTCGAGATATGTCGGGATTTGGCCTTGGCCATGTATGGATTGGCTTGGTCATTGTGCTTAGCCTTGATCTATCGTGAGTTGGTTTCCAACTCAGCTCATTTCAGTTAACCTTATGTTGACTTTATTTCAGTTTCTTCCGAGCTCAGAGAGGTTTAGGCATCTCATGGAGGCCCTTTCTCGATCTCTTTCTAAATTCTTCTTAAGGTCTTAGGGAATTTAAAGGTCTGTTCCAACCTTCTTGCTAGCTTTATTGAGGCATAGGGATTTGCGTAGAGCCCTTCTTCGGCCTTAAGCAAGCTTTTTCGAGGTCTAGGGGCTTATAAGGGGGCCTTTTTTATGACCTCGAGCTCATTATATTTTTGTTACAGAATCCACCTTTTTGGCGAAAGGCCTTTGTGTCGTGGTTCGGCTCCTTTCAGCTTGGGCTTCGACTCTTTCTCTGATCTCTTTATTTAGATCTCAATTGCCCCTAGACCGGATTAGCTGAGGTATTATATATAATTCTAGCTTTGCTAGTCCCCTCTTCTTCGAGAATGCGCTAAAGTTCATACCCCTTTTATTTTGAGGCTTGAGGAGCATTTTGGCATGTCCACTAGTCTTTTGGGTAAGATACATCTCTATGGGCCTCATGTTTGGCCCAATTTCTTTTGATGACCTTTAAATTGATGCCAACATCTCTAAGTCTTTTTGACTCAAGTAGCCTTGAGTTTTTACATCCTTGAAGGCTGACTCGATAGTTGGGGGTAGTCGGCCTTGAGCTCTTACAACCTCGGGGGCTGGCTCAAAAGTTGGTGCTATTCAGCATTTCGGACCATTATATGATCTATTGCTTGTGAAATAGGCCTCCTTGATTTTGGACCAACAATTTGTATGTCCTTAAGTGAGGATGCTGATGATCATTTGATTTCGGACCTGGTACTTGAGCATAGACTCTCGGTTATTTAGCTTAGGAATTCCTTAGTTAGCTTCCTACATACTTGTTAAGGATGCTTTAGGCCTTAGTGGAGGTCATTTCTTCCTGGTAGGACCTATGGGACTGTAGTGCTTATCAAATGTTACAACTTAAGTGGGCTGAAACCAAGCTCCACTCGGTGCTCAATTGTTCCAGGCTATGCTTGACTTTGGGAGCAAAGAACTCAATGAGCATTGTGATCAAAATGGGCTATATTCGAGAGCCATCTGGTGTTTGGATGCTTTTGGCTATACCCTCTATTGTTTGGTCCCTTATTGGCCTCGATGTATAGCCTGAGGGATGATAACTTGAATAGTTGCTAGGAAGACCCCGAAGGGTTCTTGTCTAAGCCTAGGGAATAATGACCCCGGTGATGGTAGTGAGAACTCGAAGGGTTCTTGTCTTAGCCTAGGGAGTGATATCCCCTATGATGGCTGGTACGACCTCAGAGGGATATTGTCTTGGCCTGGGAATAATGTCCCATATGGTGGCTGATGAGACCCCAA
Organism: Ehretia macrophylla; assembly: GCA_037974665.1. Classification (NCBI taxonomy): domain Eukaryota; kingdom Viridiplantae; phylum Streptophyta; class Magnoliopsida; order Boraginales; family Ehretiaceae; genus Ehretia; species Ehretia macrophylla. Next base: position 6,310,064 of record CM075764.1, on the reverse strand, counting down.
AGGGTTCTCGTCTTTGCCTGGGGAACAAAGACCCTGGTAGTGGCTAGTGAGACCCTAGAGGGTTCTCGTCTTGGCCTAGGGAGTAATGTCCCCAATAGTGGCTGGTGAGACCCTAGAGGGTTCTCGTCTTGGCCTAGGGAGTAATGTCCCATATGGTGGCTGGTAAGATCCCGAAGGGTTCTCATCTTTGCCTGGGGAACAATGGCTCCTATGGTGGCGGGAGACCTTGGAGGGTTCTCGTCTTAGCCTTCAGGGTGTTGCATCCCTTGATAGTGTTGAGCTCTTATGACTCGTAGGCCAGCTCTCGTAGCCTGGAAAAGCTTGGGAGACTTCTATTGTGACTAGGCGGACTTGGTCACCCATTTTTGTTGATGTTAAGGGAGTTCCACTGAAGTTGGAGGAACTCTACTGAGTTTAGGAAAGTTATTTTTTGAGCTAAGGAGAGCTCCGATAATCTTGGGAGAGTTTCATTGAACTTAAGAAAGCTTCTACTTTTCATGCTAAAGAAAGTTCTGCAGGTCTTGGAAGAGCTCCACTGAGTTTAGGAGAGCTCATTCTTTTTTAGCCAAGAAAAGTTCTACTGATCTTGGGAGAGCTTCGTCACTCCGCTGGGCTTAGGAGAGCGCCTGCTTTTTAAGCTAAGGGGAGCTTCATTCATCTTACGAGAGTTTCGATACTCTACTAGGCTGAGGAGAGCTCCTGCCTTTTGAGGTACGGAGAGCCCCGATGCTCAGTTGGGCTAAGGACAGCTCCGCTGATTTTGGGAGAGCTCTGATACCCTACTGGACTGAGGAGAGCTCCTGCCCCCTTTGACATAAAAAGAGCTTCGCTGATTTTAGGAGAGCTCCGATACCCTGCTGGGCTGAAGAGAGCTCCATCCTTTTAAGGTACAGAGATCTCCGATGCTTGGCTAGGCTGAGGAGAGCTCCGCTAATTTTAGGAGAGCTCCGATACTCTGCTGGACTGAGAAGAGCTCCGCTGATTTTGGGAGAGCTCCGATAATCTTGGGCTAAGGAGAGCTCATGCCCTTTGAGGTAAAAATAGCTCCGCTGATTTTAGAAGAGCTTTAATACTCCGCTGGGTCGAGGGGAGCTCCGCTGATTTTAGGCTGATTTGATTACCTCATTGTGAGTTGGCGTTCGCCTCAACAAATTATCTTATCATTGTTGGATTTAGATCTAGATATCACAATGGCATTTATACGAGTTATTCTTTTGCTCTCTCTTTTAATGATAAGTCAATTGAGAAAAGTGTTAGGAGATACATCTTGAGTATTTTAAACATAATTTTCAGATATTTAAATGTATCTCTAGCTCGCCTTGACCGAAGTAAATCCAAATCAGAGTTAAAACAAGGCAAAAATGAAGTAAAATGTTGCTGAAACTTCAGGTTCGTCATTTCTGTACAGCTTGGACACATTTTACAAAAATGGTCATAACTTTCCCTAGGAAGCTCTAATTCATGAACTATTTGAAGCTTTAGAACCTCAACTCGTAAGGCTTTCTGCCCATATATAAATCACCAGCCAATTGTTTCTCAATTGTAGCAGTTTTTTACTTAAAGTCGGTGCAAAAAAATCTTATTCGTAACCTTGATATATCTCAGGCTTCCTTCATAGTGTATTTTTTTGACTCTTACACTACCTCAAAATACAGTAGTATGACTAGCTAGGTTGTCATTCTACATGTCAAATATATGCACAGCAGGTCAAACCATAATTATAGGCATTATAAATTAGCTCAGACATATTGTTCCCTAAAACACTTATTTTTTCAGGTGTTTTATCAAACACCTTGAGTGCACATCATAACAGGCATGCATTCGTATAAGTTTTCTCATGTAAATTGCAAATTGACATTTTATCTAACATCTTCGACACATAACATAAGAGATATATAATTTGTGTCTAAGTTTCTTGATGCCAAGTTCACCTTGGCATTCTATCGAACACCTTATGTGTTTTGCTAAGAACACATACAGATAGGTGTCTGCCAAACTAATGTTATTTCTAGATAACATCACATATTAGAATCAAAATGCAAGGATAATGACGAACATGTTGTAAGTGATGTTTTGGACATTATTATGCACATATATATGTCTTCTTTTAAGCTATGTACAAGCATGTTATGGTATAACAAAATAGTAGCATGGACTCGGCTAATCACGTTGTGTAATATGGCAATCATTAGCTATTTTGTCGAAACAACAAGATTGAGAATTGTGAGCGAATCATGCACTTTAATTAGGCAGTAGCTCGCATAACATGAACATGCCGACTGATAAAAACAATATCAGTGTCTTATCATTGAACTTTAATGAAGCATATAGTTAACATGAATGTATAGCATGTAAATGCTTAGCAAACTGGGTGATCAACTTAATGTAATAAGCAATCAATAGTTGGTAGCTAACACATGGCAAGTATTATCGTTACTTATCTTGTACAAATGTGGTTTCTCAGTAGGATAATCCTTCATTCCCACAAACGGCGCCAAACTGTTAAGGTAAAAATTGGCAGCCTCGAACTCCTTTTGGGGCTAGACGAGTTCCCTTCTCTGAATAATATTTTGTATGCTCTGTCCACCTTGCAGTCCTTGTAAATCCGGGGCAAACTATTAGCGGGACTGTTATTAGCACCGTGGGCTGACCTTACCTAGGGCTACAGCTCCGGTTTTTCATTCCTGATAAGGCTTACACTACAAGAAATTTCAAAAATGGAGACGGCTAATTTCCGTCTCCTTTTCATCTCCATTTCTTGATAGGAGATGGAAATGAGACGAAAATATGCCGTCACCGTTCGCGTCGTCCCCAATTTTAGATTTTGTCTCCATTTCGTCTCACACGGAGACGAAATTCAAAATCGTCTCTTTTTTGTTAAAAATTATATTCGTCTACATTCCGTCTCCATAATAATCGTCTCCAAATTGCCTCCCTTTCAGTTCGTCTCCCCTTGGTCTCCGACTTCAGATCATCTCCAAATCGTCTTCGCTATTGTGTTGTCTCCATTTCGTCTCCTTTTTCATATCGTCTCATTTTCGTCTCCGTTTACATGCCGTCTCATTTTCGTCGCATTTTTCACTTCATCTCCTTTTCGTCTACTTTTTCATGTCGTCTCATTTTTGTCTCCGTTTTCGCATCGTCTCGTTTTCGTCTCTGTTTCCATGTCGTCTCATTTTCGTCTCCTTTTTCACGTCGTCTCCTTTTCGTCTCCTTTTTCAGGTCGTCTCCTTTTTGTCTCTTTGTCCAAGACGTCTCCTTTTTGTCTCTGTTTTTTATTTTTACAATTCATCTCATTTCCGTCGCAGTTTGGATTTTTTTTTGAATATATATATATTTTTTCATAAAAATAATTCAGAATCAACTTGTTATACATTCTAAAATTTTTAACAAGTTGATATACTTATTACACAAACATTAAATTAACGTAATTAGATTGTAATGTCCACATTTTATATTCGGAAGTTAAAGTACACACATCATAAAACAATTAGTATGTGACATAATACATTATTATAAAGTTTGGACAATTATCAATCGGGTTGATCATCTATTCGATCACCCAGATAAGGTTGTTGTGGATGAGTATCGAACAGTTTGACGAGTAGCACAATCTTGTCTTCAAGTCGTCGGAGATTTACGTTATTTTTTTCCCTAAGTTTACGCATCTCCTTTGCCTATTCTTATTTTAGTTTACGCACCACCTCGTCTGTCGCTTTGGCAACAGCTGATTGGATATCCATCTCTATAATATGGTGTCTTAAAGACGGGACGCTATATGCGGACCCTACAGAAGCTTGAGAGCCCATCCCGTACACGTGGCCTTTGTTGTTCCCTCCAGCAGCATGGAGAAATAGGGTATCATGATCAACAGGTGTGCCCGTCGAACCTTCATCTGACGGCTGATTTTCCTGCTCCACCAACTCAAGATACCTAGCCTGCAGTTTATCACAAAAAGGGAAAGAACATCAATTGTTTTGATTTAGTTTAGAGGAATAAGGTAATGTCATCCCCTAACTCACGATGTTCCTATAATCAAGTTAATACGCAAAAGAATTTCGGCATTATAACGGCTGTAATATGGCTTTGGGATAAAAATTAAACCTGCACAACATTACGAGAAAAATATGGATATACACCCAAATCATCATTCAAAAACCAACCAACCACCATATACAACCAAATTATTATTCAAAAACCAACCGACTACCTTATACAACCAAATTATTATTCAAAAACCAACCAACCACCATATACAACCAAATCATTATTAAAAAACCAACCAACCACCATATACAACCGATTCATCATTCAAAAACCAACCAACCACAACCAAACCAACCACAGTTTAATCCGTTCGCCACAATACAACTACATACTTGAAAACTTTTATACGCATAATATAAATGAATTCATTAGCCTACCAACTATACAAAACAAAAAACACTTATGATATTACATGGCAAGACAAAAAACTTTAACTAAAACCATAAATTTTTAATGTTTACATAAAACCCACCTAAAAGGCTTCAAAATCCAATGGTCCAAAAATTCCATCCAACACCACCCGCTAAATTAAGCATTTCAAACCATATTTTTTAAGCCACTACGTGATAGTAACACGACATAATAATGATTATAAACATCTTAGTTGCGCTATGATACAAGATTTTGCATAACTTCAACCAAATAAGCCTTTAAACAACCTACAATTTTCAAATACTTCAAAATATGATATAAACTAATTTCGAATTGCTTAAAAGGTTCTCTACGGCGTAATTACTAAGTTTTAGAAGCAATAATATAAAAATCTTTACGTGCATATATATCCATTTTTACTAATGAACTAATTAACTTCCAATTGTGTATCAAATTTGCGTACCGCGGTCTGTTCTGCCCGGGGGTCTGAAAATGCACCTTTGGGACCCTTGCGATGAGCCTTTATGAACACATCAAAACGTGTCGCAGGTTGATCACGTTCATCTTCCTGAATTAGTGGGGTGCAAAAACATGTAATTGATAATTGAAAAATAAGTGTTATGTACTTTTCTGATACTTAGAATGTATTTTGATGCATAAAGAAAAATTCAATACATATCAATCTCTTCTTAGCCTCTGGATATGGGATACAACCTAAAAAGTGCGGTGACGGAGAACTGAGGCGATTTTTTAAATTTTGCTCAGAAATCGCAATCCATTCCGGAGTACCTCATTTCTCATGAAGTGCTTCCCATACAGTATCGCCGGTCCATTTTGGCTTCTTATCTTTGGCATGCCCCTTGTTCAAATTATTTCGAATGCAGTGTTGGGTTCTAGCGTTGAACACGCGTCGAACAGCAGGTTCATCATAAGGGAACCATTTATACACTTTCTATAATATAATTATCAAAAGCTAATACATAGATATAACTTCATTATTAAATAGTTGTGCTATAATACTCATGTACAAGATACCTTAAATGTAGAGAACCATCTGTCTCGGACATCGTTTGGAACATGTTTTCAACTGGGCCAAGGCTCGGTATACGCGACAGTTACAGTATTTCTCACCTATTTGAAGGCTCCATAAGGAATCCATCTACAATGTTAAAACAAATATATGTATAAGTTATGGATTTGTGAATAAAGCAAAATGGACATATAAAATGGTATTAAGTCGATACTTACGCGGCACCATCGACCTGCAAATGCGTGCGCCAATCAATCTGCCACGCAATATAGGCATTTGAACAGTCAAATCCATATCTCTGCCAATCCTCAAGTCGCTCATCCATCATCTCAGGTGCACGCAATAACTTTAGTTGCTCAGCAGATGCCCTAGGGTGGGCCCTAGGATTACTAACGGTCTCCTCAACTAGAACTTCCTGTAATACATTTTCAAAATCCATATCTATAGAGGCAGCCGCAGGGGATCCATCTTCTACTGGCATCAGCGATTGAGGCATCCCCTGACTCGGTCCCACAGAATTTGAGAATGATCCACGACCAGTAGACGTGTTTGTTCCCGTGGATCCACGGCCAATTGATTGATGTACTCTAGTTGCTCCACGGCCAGTTGGTGAGACTCCTGCAGTTGATCCCCCTCCAACCGATTGTTGCCCTCCTAACTGGCTACGACCAGCCGACATGCTTTGTCCTCCTGAATTCCCACCACCTCGTAACACCCCAGGAGTAATAAATCGTCTAAGCGTGTTCCACTATTTTTCACCTGACATGATTGTGTTTGGCAAAAGACATATTCAATTTAACATATACACTAATTAAGATACATATAATTTGGAAAAAATCATTCATCTAGTACATAACACATATATATCTAATGGAACAAAATAACTAAACATCATATGCAGCATTATCGTCAGTGTCGGTGTCAACATCATTATCATCATCATCATCGTCGTCGTCATCACCATCGTCATCATCATCATCATCATTATCACCATCATCATTTATATAACCATTATCATCATCATCATCATCATCATCATCTTCTTGTATTTTTTCTTCTTCTTCTTGTTCGTTGTTGTCGACTTCTAACTTGTCTTCTTCTAGTTCATTGTCTCCCGACTCATGACAAAGTGAAGGTAAAACAGTATCGTAGGTTGTACTTCAGGTACATTCAATTCATCTGTCTTGAAAGTTGATTGATCATTCACTTCTCTTACCATTCTTGACACGTCTGAGAAACTCTTACCTCATATTTTAACCACACAGTACCAATCCACTCGATCCCTCCTGGCCCCTAGATACTTACAATAGTATACTTGAGATGCTTTCTTTGCCAACACAAATGGTTCATATTTCTGATATTTCCTTTTCATGTTGACATCAACCAGTTGGGACTTCCTATGGTACTTTACACCTCTATCCTTTGTAGAATCATACCAGTCACATTTGAAAAGAACTACTCTAGTGTGATGCACCGTTGGATTATGATATTCCAATTCAATAATGTCATTAAGCATTCTATAGTACCCAATATCCTCATTACTACCAGCAGCAACCCCTTTCACGAATACCCCGCTATTCATTGTAGACTTGAATTTTCCAAATTCGAAGGTGTGAAATTTGTGTTCGTTTACTAAGTATCTTGACCATGTGCGTACCCTATAACTTGGCCACATAGAAAGGAATTTCACACGGTCGTCTATTCCATTAGTGTCGATTAGCTGGAAAAATCACAAGTCATTAATGGTATAATCCAAGTTAATAGGATAAGATTCATTAGTTGCATAGGTACTTACATGGTCATATAACCATTTCGGAAGCCAACTCTCAATTTGATTTTGAATCTGTGTGGGTGTCAATAAGGGAAAGTTTCGTACAAGATTTTCCTCAAACAATCTGCAATCAAGATAAATTTATTTGCATTGGGTTTTCCGTATGACTATTAACAAATTATAATAGACATACCAAATTACCACAACCTTACCTGATATATGGGTCAACCTCTGGGCAATTCATCAATACATATAAGTATGCTGCATGCAGTTCTACATCCTCCAATGTTCGTACTGTTTCCTTTCCAATTGGACAACCCGGGTAAGTAAATATAGACAAACAACCTTTAGGGTAGTTTACCTCGTTATATTGGCCATTCCTACCAACCCTTCGCGTTTTTGTTACCACGTGGGGTTCGAAATAATATGAACAAAAAGTGGACGTTTCAAGGATGTGATATGCTTCACATATAGATCCCTCAACACGTGTCTTATTTTTTACTTTCCTTTTCAATCGCTGCAAGAACCTCTCGAATGGATACATCCATCGATATTGTACAGGATCATAACATATTGCCTCATACACCAAATGGATTGGCAAATGCTCCATTGAATCGAAGAAAGCAGGGGGTAAGATCTTTTCCAAGTTGCAAATAATCACAACTATATTTTCTTGCATCCTTTCCAACTCGTGTCTTTGAAGAGTTATGCAACATATGTTGGTGAAGAATAAGCTTAGTTGCGCAAAGGCAACCCAAATGTTTTTCGGCATTAGCTCACGTAATGCAATAGAAAGCAATCTCTCCATAAACACATGATAATCGTGACTCTTCATGTGTGACATCTTCAACTGTTTTATATCCACACACCTTGACAAATTGGAAGAATGCCCACCAGGGACTCGTAGGTCTTTAACCCATTCAAGAAGTTTTCTTCTGCTTGCCACAGGGAGTGTGTAAACACCCATATTCAATTGGTTCGCACCACATAATTCTGGACGGTCGCAAAATTCATCCATATCAATTCTCGCTTTAAGGTTGTCATTTGTCTTCCCCTTGACACCCATCACGGTGTTGAAAATATTATCAAAAACATTCTTCTCAATATGCATAACATCTAAATTGTGTCTCACAAGATGTGTTTTCCAGTAAGGCAAATCCTAAAAAATACTTCTCTTGGTCCAATTGTGCCTAACTCCAAAACAAGGGGGCTTATCTTATTCTATTTCATTGATTTTAGGGTAATATTTCACATTATCCTACAGTTCCTCACCATCTAGTCTTGGCGGAGGTATATCCATTTCAACTTTTCCCTTAATAAAATTCTTCTTGTCACGCCGTAGAGGACTATGTCGTGGTAAGAATTGACGATGACAATCAAAGAAACAAATCTTCCTACCCACTAGCAATTGGAAAGCTTTTGTCTTTTCCATATAATACGGACATGATAGATTACCATGGGTACTCCACCCAAACAACATACCATATGTTAGAAAGTCATTAATTGTCCACATTAAAGCTGCCCGCAACTGAAAATTCTTTTGCGTTGCCACATTATAGGAAGGTATCCCTTCTAACCATAACTTATTCAATTCATCAATTAGAGGCTCTAAATACACATCAATGTACTTTCCAGGACTTTTCGGACCAAGTATAAGAAGTGTCAAGAACATGACAGGGTTTTTCATACACATCCACAGTGGGAGGTTGTAAGGTGTGATTATCACAGGCCAGCACGAATAAGGTATAGCATTTGAACTGTGAGGTTTAAAACCATCAGAGCACAAACTAAGTCGAACATTTCTTGGTTCAGACGTAAAATCAGGATAAGAGCTATCAAAGTGTTTCTATGCCTCACCGTAAGATGGATGACATAGCTTACCATCTTCAAGTAAATGTTTCTTGTGCCACTACATATGTTCCGTTGTAGCCTTTGACAAGTATAATCTTTGCAACTTAGTGGTCAATGGAAAAAACCTCAAATGTTGGTAGGCTATAAGTTTACACCATTTATTACCACGTGTTGATGGCTTGAATCGGCGGTGACCACAACGGGGATAATTCTCCAAGCGATTTCTATCCTTATAGAATAACATACATTCATTTATACAAACATCTATCTTCTCATATTCCAACCCTAAAGGTTTTATTACCTTCTTAAATTGGTACAAATTTTCTGGCATCTTATTAGTATCTAGCAACGTATCCCTGATTTCAGCAATGAGTCTATTAAAACATTTTTCACTTATATTATCTTCAGATTTGATATTCATATAACGACACACAGTAAATAACACAGTGCGATGTTCACATCCATCCCACAATGGCTCATTAGCAGCCTTAACCAGATCAAAAAACTTTTGTGCATCAGAATTAGGTACTTCACATGTTTCGTTATTATCCATGAAGAAATCCAGTCCAGCAGTATCAATTACCATTCTCATATAATTATTTTGTTCTGTCACCCCTGGACAATTCTCATCTACAACATTATGTTGAGACGGATCATGATAATTGGACACATGTTCCCCGTGTGTAATACATTCATAATAATCTGGCATAAACCCCTTATTACAAAGATAGATCTTAACATCATCAAGTAGGTGAAATCTGCGATTTTTGCATTTCGTACATGGGCATCTTATTTTTTGACCATCCATGTAATACCTTTGACTACATGCGAACACAACAAATCCATTTACACCGTCGATAAATTCATCTTTAAGTTGTCTGTCGGGTGTTAGTCTGTGGTCCATCCATGCACGAGATGACTCCATATTATATTTTACCGTAGTGAACCTAAGTTTTGGATAAGATTTTGGAGAATTGAAGGTGAAACAATATTAGGGTATTATTAGGTCGCAATAAAATGATGCCAATGGACAATATAATTAATAATGAACCATATTACAAAATGAGCTTGGACTTGGGACTTGTACAATGCCAAGCGATTTATCTTGACCAAGAACTTCTTATGTGATATACAGAATGTTGTTGATATAAATAAATATATGTTCTATCAAAGTTAGAGGTTTGGCAAAGTTATAGACTTCATGTCGACTGAATTAACAATTACGATGTATGTGCATGGATTGCACATGAACTTTGTATTGAAAACTCATAACCTATCTCGTATCCTCTATAATATATTTGTCAGTATATCATTACTTCTTCAATTAATGGCAAGTGTCACCAACATAATACACAACATTAATAGTAATTTCTATTATAAATATCAAAATATGAGCTAACTCAAATTTTCTAATTTTTAATCTTAAACCTTATTTTATAAACTAAACATTTATAAAAAGGAAGTGCCATAAATGAAAACACATTTCCAAACATAGGATTAACATCATTTATATAGAATAAGTAGCGTGAGAATGGTATTAAACACATTAGAATACTAATCTGAGACGTATTACGGTGTGTCCAATAGTGAAAACCTGAAATTAATAATTATAAAAAAAATTAATAAACTTACAAAAAAGGAAAAAAATAAAAAAAAATATATAAACTAATCCAAATCAATAAAGAACCTTGCAATTATACAAAAAAAAATAACTAAATAAATAAAAATTGGAAAAAAATAATAATAAACTTTAACATAATAAAAAAAATTACAAACTATATAAATAACGAAAAATCGATAACATTCAAAAAAAACAAATAGGAAAAATAAATAAACTAAAACAGAAAAATAAAAAAAAACCAAAAAATTATTTTTAAAAAAAATAATAAATAAATAAATACTGGAAAAAATAATAATTTTTAGCGTAATTAAAAAAAAAATACAAAATATATAAATAAAATAGAATTAATAACATTCAAAAAAAAGGAAACATAAATAAAATAAAACATAAAAATGAAAAAAAAAACCAAAAAATTATTTTTTGAGAAAAATGAAAAATAAAGCCAAAAATATAAACTGAAAAAAATGAACAAACCCTCCCCCCCCCCCCCCCCCCCCCCCTCCCCAAAAAAAAAAAAAAAACATGTCTACCATCAATATTTGGGAGTATATGTAAATATATATATACATATATAAACTCAAATATATACACATACACATATGCATATACATATATATCTATAACTACATCTACAAATACATATACAACTACATCTACATCTACATCTAAATATACATATACATATACATCTACATATACATCTACATCTACATATAGATATACATTTCATAAATATATATATACCTTAATGTGGTTTGAAAAATGGAAAGGTTGGGGGTGAAGAAGAAAATTTTTGAGATAGGATGTGGTGTTAAGGGGTAGGGGTGGAGTATTATGGTCTGGGGTAGGGTGTGGGGGAAGGGGGGAAGCCGGGAAGGCGGGAGGGGGAAAGGTGGCTGTTAAAAAAAGCCTTCAGCACTTAAATCGTGAATGGGAGACGAACATTGGGATTTAAAACCCAATAACGGAGAAGGACCAAATGGTCCGTTTCCTTTGGACTTTTAAAAAAAATCAGGGAGACGGACTTAATAGGTTCATCTCTGTCTGCGTGTTTTTTTAAATATGGGAGACGGACCAAATATGGGAGACGGACCATTTTGCCTAAAAAAAAGATTTTTTTTTTTTTTTAAAAAGGAGACAGATATAATCCATCCGTCTCCTTTGGGCTTTAAAATCAAATAAAGACGAACCGTCTCCTTTGGCCTAAAAAAAAAAGAATTTTTTTTTTAAAAAAATGAGACGGATATAATCTGTCCGTCTCCTTTGGGCTTTAAAATCAAATCAACCATTTGGCCCAAAAAAAAAAGAACTTTTTTTATTTAAAAAAAAAGGAGATGGACCTAATAGGTTTGTCCCCATTTGGGTATTTTTTTTAAATTTGGGAGATATAATAAAGGCGGACTCACTTTTGGCCCTTTCGATTTTTTTTTTTTTTAAAAAGGGAGACGGACCAAATGGTTTGTCTCCTTCGGGCGTTAAAATAAAATAAAATGGTCCGTCTCCTTTGGGCCTTTCGATTTTTTTTTTATTAAAGATTTTTTTTTTTAAAGGAGACAGACCAAATCGTCTGTCTCCTTTTTGGGTATTTTTTAAAATTTGGGAGACGGACCAAATGTTCCATCTACTTTGGCCCTAAAAAAATATATATTTTTTTAAAAAGGGATATGGACCTAATGGTCCGTCTCCATTTGGGTATTTTTTTTTAAATTTGGGAGACGGACCACTTTTGGGCTTTAAAATCAAATAAAGGAGACGGACCAAATCGTCCGTCACTACTTTGTCGCCGAATGGAGACGAAAATGAGACAAAACATGACAGTTTCACCCTTCACACTGACAAAAGATCGCGTGCACGCCATCTTCAATTGATTGGACAAATCCATAGACCATTAGGAGATGAATTGGAGACGAAAATCGTGTTTCGTCACTAAAGCGTCTCCGATTAGAGACGAAAAGGAGATGGAAAAGTTTGAGCTTTTCAGCCCCTCAGACTGGCAAGTAGTGGCGTGCACGCCATGTTTGACTGACTAGACAAATCAATACACCATTTGTAGACGAATTGGAGACCACAATCATATTTTGTCTCTCTTTCGTCTCCGATCAGAGACGAAAAGGAGACGGAAAATGCAAGGTTGTGTCTGTGTTGCTATCTAGTTAAAGAGATTTCATTTGGGTTGAATGAGTTGCATTCATCTTGTAGCTATCAACGTTTTTTTTGAATCATGAGTGAGGAGAAACAAAAACAGTCACAAAATCTTTGTGTTACAGAAGAAAATGACAACACATTTGAAAATTTTGAACGGAGCTTGAAGAAAGGTATGAAACCGAATATTGATCTTAATATTCCACCAAAGGAAGAAGGCTATATTTCAGAAGCTGAAGTTCGTCAAAAAGTTTTTCATGATATGCTGAAGATTTATTTCCCCAAGGCCTTGGGCTAATATTTATGCTAAGTTTAGCATATTAAGGTTATTAGGAGTATGTAATTTAGTTTTCGTTAAGTAGATGATGCAAAATAATCGTTATGTGAGAATACCATTTCTTGGTATTTTTCATGTGTGATTATGTACGTTGGTAGGTGTTATGTACATACAAAATGACGTATTTTGTTACCACTCAAATGTAATCCTTAATTATCAATATATGGGTTGAAAGTTAATGTTGTCTTTTATTCATGATTTAATTTCATGAATTTTTAATGCAGTATATAGTGTTTTTAGGTAATGAAAACGCTATGAATAATATGTTTTAGTCAATAGGACTGGGGTTGGGGATGACATAGATAATCGTCACCAAACCGTCTCTGGTTGGTGATATTTGGAGACGAATTGTAAAATCGTCACTAAATCATCGCAATTAGGAAACAGTTTGGTGACGATGTAAATAAAGCGTCTAAAAATCATCTCGGGTTGGTGACAGTTTAGAAAGGACTATCCAAACCGTCTCCTAATAGTCGACTTTGGAGATGGTTCGAAGACGACATATCTAAGTCATCTCCAAACCGTCTCGAAAGGGTCACTATTCAAGTGACGACAATTTCGTTTCTATTTCGTCGTTTTTTTGGCGACGAAAAAGAGACGAATCGTCACTTTTTACAGTTTTTCTTGTAGTGTTAATGGTCGGGGCTGGTATGTCTGGCCTGCTTCTTAGCCTTGTCTTAGGGGTTACCCCCTCTTACTAGGTGTTTTACTAGGTCCCTGCTCATTACCATGTCAACGGGGACCACATCAGATTTGTGCATCAAGTCTCGTTGTCCTAGAGCTCCGAGGTCTGACCTTTTGTCCCTGGTCGGTGCTCGATGGCCTAGGCTAACCTGTTTGGCGGGGCTGGATGAGCCCTATCAGCCTGGGCTGTATGAACTGTAGGAGCTGGAATCTACTATTTGAGGCTTTACCAGCTTATTTCCTGCAAAACAAGGACCCCTGGGGGGTATCCGAGGGCCTCCTCTGACGCTCAAATCAGTTATGGGAGCAAGAGATTGCCTAATAGCATTAAAGTATTACGTGAGAGCAAAGAGGTTGCTTAGGAGCAATTAAGAGAGAAGTTGTAAGTGTTAGAACGAGATACTTGTACTTTTTATGTCTACCTATATATATAATTGCTGAAATATGGAGTTGTAAGATAGGATAAACATAAATCTCACGATATTAGGCTTAAGGAAATATTATCAAATGAGATAAGACAAATCTCTTATCTTTAGGCTCAAGGGGATAATATCCATATCCCTTATCTTCAGGAATCCAGCAAAATCATTGTGTATTTATCCTTATCTCAAAATTCCCTAGTTATTCGTCTGCTGCCCAACACTTCCCATGAGCCCAGGTCAGGACGTTGACAAGGCTACCTCTTGTGAGCCCAGGTCAAGACGCTGGTGGGGCTACCTCTTGTGAGCCTAGGTCAGGATGCTAGTAGGGTTCCCAGCTCCGTGGGCTAGATCTTTCCATCTGCTGCCCAGAGCTCCTTGTGAGCCCAGGTTCGAACATTGGCGCGCCCACCCCAGTTCCGTAGGCCGGATCTTTATGGGGCTCAAAATCTACCCCTATCAACATGGTTTGGCGAAAGATCAGAATCCTAAAACATAGCTTTTTAATTTGGCTTACATTTCTGGATCTGTTGCCCAACAAGATTTGGAATAAGCAAAAAATCGGGTCTCTTGGACTGGGAATCACCCACATCTCTCGACTGCCCTTGGCATGGGACAATAACGCTCAATGGACGAATCAATGAAAATTTTGTGCCTAGTGAAACAGCTACGCGATAATTTTGCTTAGTATTTTGTAACTTTTGTTACTATTGGGCTTTTGTTATTCTCTCTAGGTTGAACGAGTTAGTATATTTGAATTTAGATTTTAATAAATTAGTTGCTTATCCCCCCTCCACGCGCACACACCACTCCTCCCCCCCCCCCCCCCTCCCAAAAAAAAATAAAAATAAAAAAAGAGAAAACTATTGGTTATGAAAAAACTCTAGTTTGACTTCTTTTTTTGTGGTCAAAATATATATTGCATTCCAAATAAAAGGATACAACTTCTCCAAAATTTGATGGGTGGATATCACAATTTAGCAAATACATTAGATGTGAGGGTATAATACCCTCATATACCTAATTCACCGGCAACACTTCTTTAAGTTTGCATGTGGCGACCCAGTCACAAGGTGTGAGTTTCTAGCCACAGTTTTCTTAAGAGCAACCTTTGCATCACTCTCAATTATGATACTCGAAATTAAAGCTACCTTTGCCCAATATACTCGAATGGCTAATGCTTCTACTTGAGCCGTTAAATGGCAATGAAAGGAAGTACGTAGCCTGGCCAAATAATAACTGTCCAATGTTGTCACGTTTAATGAATGTTGCCGATGCTCTCCCTTTAACTGAAAATCGTCAAATTGGACATCTAAATTGAGATAAATGTAATACCATTTTGTTCTTGTAATGAGAATAGCTGTACTCGTAAGATAAGTTCGTCCCGAAGGATTTCAATTTCCATAAACTTTAACATTGCCCTTTCGAAATCATATATATCTAATGGGGCAAAATTGGGTTACAGAAGTTGATGTTACATACTGCTTGAGATCATTAATGAGGGCAAAGGTATAAAGGCTAGCATAGGGAAACATCGACAATGAAAGAATTGCGGGTATATGCATCTTTGGGTAAGTATATATTGGTTACTTAGCAAAAAAACATTCACCCATTGTGATGTTGTTGTGTTTTATTGCTATCGAATGGCAATCTATAATTAGTTAAAAATTATCTAGAATTTTTTTTTGATTGTATACAAGAGAATTAATATTTTCTCTTTACCATATTTTATACATAATTACTTTTAAATTTTTAGACCCTTCTCCTACTAAATTTTTAGTAAAAAAAATTGTAATGACCCAAATTTTTATTATTAATTGAGAGTCCTAATAGAAAAAAAAAATAAGATAAGATAAGTGATTTGAAAATAAGAGTTTTTATTTTGTGAGATTTTGTGATAAGAACTCTAATGGAAATAGAAATCTTTAAAAAAATAAAATAAAGATAGAGTTTTAATTAGTTTTGAATTTTGAGTGCTTATTGAATTAAAGACCTTAGAATCTCACAATTTTTGGAGAAAAGCAAGAAAGTTATGAGAAGATTTTAACGAGTTTTAAAGGTTTAAAAGGAGGTTAAAGGTGAGGAAAAGGCCAATTGGTGCGAGAGCCTTTGAAGCCATTTGAAAAGCTCTCAAAACACTTAAAATGCACATTATTGTATCCCTATTGTAATCTAATTTCGATGAAAAATGATGATATGTGCTAAGGCTTTTATAGATGAAAGTAGTGAATTTTTTTTTTCTTCTTGTGGAAACTTCTGAAATTATGAATAAACCCATGTGGGGATATTGGACTAGAATATAGTAAACAAGCTAGTAATGCAATGTAAAGACCGGTATATTTTGGCCTTTAATTGTCAATGGATATAATTTTTTGCTTTATTGCATCAAGATAAGAGGCCATGATGTCTCCCTTGGAGCTAATTTATTGTCGCATTTGGATTTTGCGTAGAAAATGAAAAAAAGGAGATTCTTCTTCTTGAGTTGATTCCTCCACTTGATCCTTGTAGATCTAGACCATCTGAGCAATTTCATCGACCATATTTTGTCCATAAGACTTTTTTGTCTCGGGATCAATTTTCAGAAGCTTTGGCCAAAATTTCGAAAAGAATTTTCTTTTTAAACAAAACATTTTTTGTTTATTCATTTCAGCAATAGGTACCCACTTCCAAATCCATGGGACACCAAATTCCATAAAGAAAAATAAAGAACTTGATCCTTCAATATAAAGATCAGGGTTATTCCCAATATGAGGGCATGAAGCTAACTATTCGGTAAAAAGTCCTTTATAAGGTTCAGGTAAAATTTTTATGGGAGGTCCATATTGAGGCCACCAAGTATGGATCCAAGCAGGGAATTTCCTTTGTTGAAAAATTTGGGGGTTAAATTTGAAAAACCAAGTATGTTTTTTCTGGGGATTTTCATCTAAGAAAACTTTAAAAAATGCTTCAACATAATCCCAATAATTAAATTGGTAAACATTTTTATTATCATGAGGATATGTAAATTATCTTTCAGCCATTGTGCTGATTCCCCAATCAGAGGGTGAAAGAATTTTCTTAATATAAATTTTACTATAAGTATAAATTGGAAGAGAATTATTTCTCTTGAAATGTTCAAATTCACAATTATCAGTTGCTTGCAAGATAGACTCATAAAAGACTCTTGACTTGTGATGATGCGCAGGAAAAAAGAAATTATTAAGATAGCGGTCCATAAGGTACCATGGGTCACTTTCCCATTGCTTATCCGAAATTTCAAGGATAAGAATAGTTTCATCATGAGTATGAGACTCATAAGAGTCAACCTCATCTTCCTATTCCACAATATTGGCATAGGATGATGCCTATGGGGCAGAAGTATCTGCATCAAGTAATTTCTTGATTTGTGCATAATTTGGATGAGATTGGTCGATAACAACACCACCACTAGTTAGATTAACTAGCTGTTTTCCTGCAATAACCCTTTGAGAGTCATTCCTACCATGTCTTCTTCCTCTTCCCCGATTAGGGTTAGAGTAGTTTCCCCTAGTGGGGAGCATCCTGCAAAAATTCACGAGTCGAAAAATCAGGTAGGGAATTATTGTCCCTATTGATATAATTGATCTCAAAATCAAAAGGAGCAAGATGAGCTTGCCACCTAGCAAACATTTGTTTGGAAACATCATGTTTAAAATCTTTCTGAAACATAAATTTCGCAGCACTACAATCAGTACGTATAAGAAATTTTTTATTATATAAATCATCTTGAAATTTTAAAACACATTTTAAAATAGCAAGTATTTCTTTTGCAACAGTAGCATAATTCTTCTGACTATTTTCTCATTTGCCAGAATGAAATCTAACAAGCAATTCTTGTTTTGTTTGAGGATGAATTTGTTTTAAAATCCCACCAAAACCAATATCAGATGCATCAGTTTCAATAATTTTATTCCATGTAGGATTTGCTAAAGAAAGACATGGCAATCTAGCAACTTTAGACTTTATAGTTTTAACAACATTAGTATGAGCTTCTGTCCAGGCAGAAGGAGTTTTTTTCAATCTATCATATAAGATAGTTGTATCAGAAGCAAGATTTTGATAATAAGACAGAATATAATTTAGACTGCCAAGAAATCTCTGTAATTGAGTTTTATCAAGAATTTCATCAGGAAATTTAGAAGCAAATTCAATACTTCTATTAATAGGAATAATTTTCCTTGTTCAATATTATGACCTAAAAATCTAATATTTGTTTGACAAAGAACCATTATTGGTCTAGATATAACCAAACCACTTTGCATAATAACACTTTTAAAAATATGCAAATGTTTAAAATGTTGTTCAATATTTTTGGAAAATACCAAAATATCATCTATATAAACAATAATAAATTCACTATAAGGAATAAAAATATCATTTATAATATGTTGAAATTCTGAAGGGGCATTCTTCAGACCAAAAGGCATAACATTTCATTCATGATGTCCAATTGGAACAGTAAAAGCAGTTTTATATCTATCAGATTCATGAATTTGAATCTGCCAATATCATGATTTTAAATCAAACTTCGAAAATATCAAAGAATCATACAATCTGTCTAATAGATCTTTTTTTATTAGGGATAGGATACCTAATCCATTTAATAACCTTATTAAGAGGTTTATAGTTAATAACAAGTCTAGGAACACCTCTTTCTTGTTCCGAGTGTTTATTAACATAAAAAGCAATACAACTCCATGGAGAGTGAGAAACCCTAATCAATTTCTCTTCAATTAAAGAACTAATTTATTTCTTGCATAATTCAAGATATTCAAAATTCATTTGACAAGGTCTAGCCTTTGTCGGTATATTTTTCTCAATAAAATCCTTTTCGTATGGAAGAGTAACAATATGTTTTTTCATATTCCAAAAAGCATTTGGATGATCATTACAAATATCAATAGAAAATTGATCTTGAATAATTGTAATCTTTTCTTGAACTTTTAAGTTCTTTAATCTTTCTTCAATATTATAAAAAGACATTTCTTTCTGAATAAAATTTAATTGAGAATTTTTTGCAATAAGCAAATCTTGAATTTGATTTAAAAACTTTATTTTTGGGTTAGTTATAAACTGAAAATTCAAATTCATTCATTGAAAAGAAGCTTTTATACCATTAGCATCTATATGAGTAAGAGGCATAATTTCCTGTATAAAAGGAGTACCAAGAATAACTTGGTTAGTTAAATTTTTAACCAATAAAAAAGTAGCAGGTATACAAACCTTATCATGACAAATATAAGTGTCAGGTAATTTATACTGAACATGTAAATGTTGTCTAGTTGCAGCAGAAATAGTATGAGTAGTTTTCTCAAAATATTTTGTAGGAATTAATCCTTCCTGTATACAATTAATATCTGCTCCTGTATCAATTAAAGCAATCAAATCATGTTTAATAAAATCTTTTTCTATAAGAAGATTAATCTTAACATGCCATTTTTGTGAAGTAACTAACTTAAGATTAGCTAGCAAATCATGTTGATTTTCAATATGTAAAAAGGAAGAAGAAGGAATTTCTTCTTTCATTTTCCCTTTTTCTAATAAAGAAAGACGATGATCTATGAAATCATTATCCTGTTTCAGAGTTCTAATTTCTTCTTTTAAAATTTTAACTTCTCTATTCAAATCATCAATAGTAACAACAGCATTCTGTTTTTCATTTAACTGATTAATCAGTTCTGAAAACCTATATGGTTTGGGATCCTGAATAACAGGAGATTTTAATTCCTGATTAGAATTAAAGCAATCTATAATTTTTGCTTTTAATTTTGTATCTTGAATACTATCTAGCAAATCAACAATTTTATTACTTGAAGTAATCACATTTAATTCAATATCCTGAAATTGGGATTGTAATTTATAAATATCAATATCAGATTCACTATTATCTTTTTGACATTTATTACAGCATTTAATATCATTTTCATTATCAGAAAAACTAATTAAATCATCAGATTCAATAGCATGTAAATTATTACTACTAGTAGTACTAGTCTCAATATCACTATTAGTTATATCACTATCTGAGTTTAGCAAAACTTTAGATAAAGATTCCTTAAGCTTATCATCAATATCAAGACTATTAATTTTCTTTTTCATTCTACATTTATTGGCATAATGACCTTTTTTACCACATATATAACATGTAGGTATTTTCTTCTGGGGAATATAACCCTTTCGTTCACGCCATGCGCGTTTCCTAGCTGCCTGCTTTTTATAAGCATTAGACTTATATTTCTTATAATATTCCATTTTATGAGGTCTTTCCTTATGGTGTTTTCTAGGTTTATTCCTAGAGGTACTAGGTATATCCATAGCAAATTGTTCACAAAATTCTCCTAACTGAGTTCTCTCAGTTAGTCTTTGTTTCTTCAATTGATGATTCATACGAATATCATTACAGAGAGATAATCCCTCTTCTACACATAGTATAATCGAAGTACCATAATTAAAAGTATCCCATGCAATATTATTGCTATCTGATCTTTTTCTAAGATCTTTCCTAATTCTTTCTGCAAAAACATAAGGTAAACCATCCACAAATTTAGATTTCCAATTATTACTATTAGCATCAGGGAGATTCATAACTCTGGATAGAAAGACATCCTTATACTATCTAAAAGATGTTAAAGTAGGACATCGTAAATTCTGCAAAAGAGTCCTAGAATTATCATATTGATATAAATATCTTCCTGTGAAATGTTCACATATAGATAAACAAAGAGTATAAACAGCATTTTCTTGAACTTGTTCATCAACTATCTTAGTAGTATTTAAAATTTCATCACGTTGATTCTGGTTTAAATAATTATCCCATCAACCTTTTAATTGGCCAGCAAATCCAGCTGTAATCATCATAGCTATTTGTCTATCAGTATTATTATTTTGTTTACAAATAGTAGAATACATAAGCATCCTATGAGCAGTATTATAAATTTGTAATTCAGTTTGACCATCAATAGTCCATTCATATATCTGTCTACAATTAAATGTAATGGTCTCAGTCATTAAAGGTTCTTCAAAAAGAACATCATGTGGTGTAGGTCGAGGATAATAATATTTTATTTGGGTAGGAACATCCTGATAACGATTCCTATAATTTTTTAACTTATTGACATCAAAGGCCAATTGCAAATTTCTAGCATGAACTATCTTCTCTTCCTGAGTAAGATTAGGTTCAAATTGATCATTTACCATACTAAGCTTTAAGCCTTTTAAAGCATCGTCTAAATCCTTTTCTAATTTAGAAGTAGAAGGTTCTAGTTTAAATTCATCAATACTGGGAGGAGGCTGAATATCAGCTTGAACTTCAATCAGAATAACTAAAGAAGAAGTTGATCCTTTCTTTTTTGAAATATTTTCCATATTTTGGTTTATTTTCTGAAGTATATTCAGAATCAAAGAAAGTTGTTATTTGAGGCCCAGGGGATAATAAATCTCGGCATAGGAACATAACTTAGAAGAGTATAGAAGTCTCACTTAACAGTGTCAATGGAGAATTAAAACAGTAAAATGACAGAGCTACAGTCAACGACTTATAGCCCACAAATAGCCATCACACGGCCTGAGAAGGGCAAAACAGCGCGACTCGAGAGATGTCAAATACTAACCATGACAATAGTAAGTGATAAAAATATACTTCTATAATTTATATTATGTCATGAATTATTATGCCTTGGGTCAAAAATTATATTTGAGCATTTCCTATATTAGAATAGTGGATACCAAACAGTAACAAATTAGCCTATCATTAGGCTAACAAGTAAAAGACTAAAAATAAAAAGAGAAATACCTGAAGAAAAACTTCTTCGATTGCAAAAACAGTGAGATTTACAAAATATAAAAACTGAAAAGAAAAGAAAGTAGCTTATTCGAGCTCTGCCTAATCAAAAGCAAATGCCGCCTACTTATACAACTTTGCGGACTTGAAAACAAAATTAAAAAGAACCTAATCTGGATTCGAAATGTTTGGAGTCCGGGGTCACTATACACTCACGTAAAAAAACAAATAGTTGCTTTTACTTTACATAAAGTAAGCAGTAGACTTTGTCTGCTAAAAGGGACATGCCACCAGCTGAAAGTAATATTCCACTTGACATTGTTCCGCGAATATCGGCTTTATTGAATCTGTCCAAAAATGCTTTAAGCATCTTCAGACTTTATCTCTATCTTTTCATAAATTTGTCCAAGAAGAGCATCATTGCTCTTGAGCAGGTGCTTTCTCTTTTTGTTTTGCTAGGAGAGCTATCTCGATCAGGACATCCTTTAGACTGTCCCAAACATCTTCTGCCAGCACATTAGGATTCTGTGCTTCTCCTGCTAGAACATTATATGGATTAGAACGCATAGACGCATCTTCTGATGTTGAATCACCATCAACTTCCTTTCCGAAATTTTTCAAAAAGTAGAATTTTTTTTTTTATTGTATACAAGAGAATTAATATTTTCTCTTTACTATATTTTATACATAATTACTTTTAAATTTTTAGAACCTTCTCCTACTAAATTTTTAGTAAAAAAAATTGTAATGACCCAAATTTTTATTATTAATTGAGAGTCCTAATAGAAAAAAAAAATAATAAGATAAGATAAGTGATTTGAAAATAAGAGTTTTTATTTTGTGAGATTTTGTGATAAGAACTCTAATGGAAATAGAAATCTTTAAAAAAATAAAATAAAGATAGAGTTTTAATTAGTTTTGAATTTTGAGTGCTTATTGAATTAAAGACCTTAGAATCTCACAATTTTTGGAGAAAAGCAAGAAAGTTATGAGAAGATTTTAACGAGTTTTAAAGGTTTAAAAGGAGGTTAAAGGTGAGGAAAAGGCCAATTGGTGCAAGAGCCTTTGAAGCCATTTGAAAAGCTCTCAAAACACTTAAAATGCACATTATTGTATCCCTATTGTAATCTAATTTCTTAATGAGCTCGGCGATGAAAAATGATGAAGTGTGCTAAGGCTTTTATAGATGAAAGTAGTGAATTTTTTTTTTTCTTCTTGTGGAAACTTCTGAAATTATGAATAAACCCATGTGGGGATATTGGACTAGAATATAGTAAACAAGCTAGCAATGCAATGTAAAGACCGGTATATTTTGGCCTTTAATTGTCAATGGATATATTGTGGCCTTTAATTGTCAATGGATATATTGTGGCCTTTAATTGTCAATTAATGAGGGAGATTTATGCACTTTAACTGCTACAATAAGTCTTGAATGTTGTTAACAAAAGATCTGTTACAAGATTGGCACATGAGAATTAAACACTCAAGCATCTTTGGGACTTCATATGAGACATCAACGGATTCGTTATTGTTATCAATTGTTATTATCACGATGCACGGTTTGTTTAGGATATCCTATCACCTTATGGGGGTCTTGTACTCACCATTGATTGAATGATTGATCGGTGCTACTCAAGTAAATAGTTATAACACGAATGAAAATGTTTAAGAATGTAAATTATCTATTAGTCTTATATCATTATCATTTGTCACAACTTAATCCTTATCTTTTAAAATATATTATTTTAGTCTTATATCTTTACTATTTATCTCAATTTAGTCATTGTCTTTGTCATTATAATTCATGTTAGTCCTCCACCATTTTCTTATCCAAAAAATCTAACAAAATAAGTATGTGAACATTCCAAAAAATCTAACAAAATAATTATGTGAACATTTTGAAAGATAAAGACGACCAACAAAACAATCGAATCCACAATATGACTGCAAGTTCGGAAGAACATATTATTGACAATATTATTTTGGATGTTAGATGAAAAATTGTATTCAACGTAAATATAGAGATAGCTTACGGAATAGTATTTTGTGTACAGATTGGAACATCAGTTTTTTTTGAATTGATTGTCACCTCTTGTATCTGTTTTTGGAAGTGGAATGAAATGACTTACTTGCCTAGCAAAAAAAAAGATAAAGGATTAAGTTGGGACAAATGGTAAAGATACGAGACTAAAATGATACATTTTGAAAAATAATGACTAAGTTAAAACAAATAATAAATATATGAGACTAAACAGATAAATGCTGCAGATGAGCATTTGTTTAAGCTTGGTGTGCACCATATATGCTTTCTTGAGCTTTGGACCAAGCTGAATTTCAACTAAAGGTCTAAACCAAATTTTAGCTACTAAATTCAAGATGAAATGATAAATCTAAACAGACAAGAGGTAATTGAACTGATAATGATAATGAACAGTCATAACTCTGGTATCAAAACATATCATAAAAGAGATGGAACTCTCTACGACAGGTTTTGTAACAAAGGAAGCATGATAAATCTAAACACACAACAGGTAATTTGCTTGATCTGAAACATTGGGATCACATAGTCGTTCTTTAATTCGTATGCTAATTTGCAAAAATTATCTGGGCTTCGCACATGGGTGCTAATTAAATTTCCTGTATTTGTTCTATTGGCTTTGAGAAAGTCGATGCATACTACAAAAGTGCAGCCCTACGACACTCTACACCATCACAAAGACGCTTATTGTCCTTGGCTAGCTAGAGTCTAGACGCAGTAGATTATGCCATTATACTCGCAAATTGCAATAGATTTTCCATAGAATGCAAATAAAATTTGTGATGCGACTGATTCAAACTATATCCGAAATTTATCGAGAACATGAGGTAAATAATAGTTGCTACATGTTATAAACTTGACGGTCCATTTTTACTTTCTTTTCTTAAATAAATAATTTATAACAATTCTTCGGCTTTTAAATTCAAATGTACTTTCATGTAGAAAAATTACAACACTTTTTTGCATAAGTTCTCGCATAGCAAATCAGCCAGTTAAAAGAGTTGCTGCACCTACATCACCGATAAGTAAAATAATTATATAATGCAGCGATAATAGGATAATAGGGCATGCCTCAAACAAGTATGAAGTCAAGCGATATATCAGTCCGAGAATTAATTCTGTAACCATAGGTAGAGAAATATCATATATTCATTCACTTTTCTTCGAAACGGAAACAACAGATGATTATTTATTTTTCATTTTGCACAAGGCTATATTATAAGACCAGCTGGGAGCTCATCCATGATTATAACAGAAAGAGAACTTTATTCCAAGTTACTTAATTAGATCACACAATATTCTGAAGTACGAAAACCATCTGTTGAAGAACGCCTGGCGTGGGAAGACAAGCTTGTTTATATGGGACATTGGAAGTCACGTGGTACCTTCTTCCCGCATGCATTAAGAATCAAGCTGATGGCCAGACGAACATTAAGGTTAACAATATTTAACACATTGGCTCTGATGGCAGTGCAAAGGCAAACAGCAGCCTCGAGGTCTATGAGACCCTGAAGAAGACTGCAGCAAGGTAGTGTTGGTGGACTACCAACAACAACATTAACCAAACCAAGCACATTGGCACATACACCCAATTTTAGTGCATCTCTCGGGCAGGTGGCCTTTTGAGAGTTACGACTTAGGCTAGTGCCACGCACACCTTCGAGAGAAAAGAAAAGAAGGTTTAGAACAAGGAATAGAGCAATTGATTTAGTACTTTTAGGAGCCATAGTTCTTTCAGAATGTAGTTGCAACTTGCAAGAACTATATCACTTAAGGGTGGAGGGTTTTGTGATGACAGGATTTTTAGGCGGAGCTCGCCTTTTATAAGAAGCAGAGGCAGGGTTGAGCTTTTGATTAATAAAACATCATTATTACGAGATAAATATTAGACGACCCACTTCTTTTATTAATATTTCTCTCTCCACTTTTCTTTTTTTGTCTATCTTAATTAACGTTTCTATCTTCTTTTTCTTTCTCTTTTGTTTAGCTTTATTAGATATTTACTTTTCTCTTTCTACCGCATATTTTTTCAGATTTTTCTCTTCTTGATGAATTCATATGACTACTAATGTACGTCCATGGTAGGCCCTCTGAATATGACTTTTAGCGAAGGTCGTCCTCATTTGCGGAGTATTATTTATTTTAATTTTTTTTTTCAAAGGGAGGACTTTGGTGATTAAAAAGAAAAATGTTAGATATCAACTTATATTCATCGTTCATTTATCATTTTGTATATAAATGCTTAGTTGATATGTTAAAAGAAAAAAGAGAAATAAAAAGGTTTATTATTGTAGCAATATGCCAATTAAGCATCCACATATAAAGTAATAAATAAGTGATAAAAAATACAGTGATATATAATTATGCTCGATAAAAAATTATCCTTTCTAATTAAAAGATTGTGAATTCTGATTTTCTTAACGTGCATCTCTTAAAGATTGGCCAAAAAGGTTTGGTCATTTTGTTAAATCATATATGCCAATATGAAGTCTACCTCATTCAATACTCTGATCCATTCTTTTACCACAAACTGCAAAAACTTCAGCGCACATTTTAAGTAAAGCATCTATCCTATAAGCCGTGTGGTTTGAAACGGAGAAAAGAAAAAGACTACTACTTGTGGACTTTGGAGTATAACTAATAGAGTATTAATAGATATCACCTTATTTTTGTTGAATTTAACTTATATGTGTGAGCAATGTTGAATATTACATTATTTTTATTACTCAAATATCAATTCTTATGTAAATAATTAGTTGACATATTAAAAGAAGAGAAAAAAATAAAAACATTTCTTAAATAAATATGCCAATATAACTAACTAGACATAAACATAAGAAGTGATATGTTCATGACAAAGATAAAGTGATATCTAATATTACTCACATAAAATTAATATGACACTTTATCCAAGGGTAAAGATAAGGACGAATTGCCTACAGGAAACAATTATGATTAGGTGCAAATCCACCGTCAAAATTCATCCCTACTAAATAAGACAACATATAAATTTTGAACGTCAGCTTCTTATTGTAGGATTAAGCCCACACTTTTTGGCTACAAAAGAATTTTGTTGGTCATTTTTTTTTAACGAGAAATTTATATCAAATAAGATTATATTGGATTTACTTGGAAACTTCAAATTTTATAGCGTAATGCACGTCTTAATATATGTTCTAATTCAATAAAAAAACAATAATAATAAGAGGTAGAGATTTCAAACCTGCTACTCGGGTCAATTTTTTGTTTTTTTTCGTGTGAAATACGTATATTCCATCGGTGTGAAGGAAGAAAAAATTATGCTGAAGACAAGATTTCACATTAAATTTTCGGTTTGATACATGATAGCGCATAGTAATTGTCTAGGACGGAACTCATAGTACATTTTAGTTCTTCTGTAAACTCTTGTTTTGGAAGCAACGAGCAATTATACTCTAACAAGACGTAAGAAAGTTCGCCATATATAGCAACGACGTGAACAAGTGAATTTTCTTTTACATTATTGTAGTCATGAATGTCTCTCTACTCTCTAGAAAACAAGCAGAAAATCCTTTCTAACTATTAAGTCGAGGTAGGAAAAATATTATAGCAAGATTAGACAATACCTAAAACTTTTAGTAACGAGAAGATTACCATTATAGCCTTCCAAGGTATCATCCCCCTCCCTCCATAACTGTGTATTCAGAAAAAGTTTTCTGAGATTTTCTTGAATTTCGTTTAATACTTTTAAAACCAAAATTGTTGAACTCTTCAAATAAATTACTAAAAAAAAAGCGTCATTAAATGGAGTTATCACTAAAGAATTGTATTACGCCCTTTGCTGCACCCCTTACTGCAACAAGTGCTGTAAAATTTAATTGGCTTGTATTTTGTCAAAATTATGCTTTGACTGAATTTAATTAGAGTTTAATTATGGTGTATGCATCTATGTTTGGAGAATTGTGATTGATAGGTTTATCATATTTATAAGAGAGTGGAAAAGACAAATTGACATGTACATTTAAGGTGATTGAAATTTTCTTTTTCAAGAAAGAAATGTTGCCTTATTCAAGACTTGCTTGGTGACAAAGTCTTTCCATACAACTCAAGGCCCAAGCACGGATTACCTTGTAGAGGTTTAGGCAATTAATTCGGCATATATAGAGAACCTCACACGACTGAAAGATGTAGAGAACAAGAGCGAGAAACAAAGTTGAAAATAAG
Organism: Ehretia macrophylla; assembly: GCA_037974665.1. Classification (NCBI taxonomy): domain Eukaryota; kingdom Viridiplantae; phylum Streptophyta; class Magnoliopsida; order Boraginales; family Ehretiaceae; genus Ehretia; species Ehretia macrophylla. The sequence continues at coordinate 6,281,751 of CM075764.1, read as the reverse complement.
GAATTGGTTGAATATTTTCGTGTTGTCAGGTTTTGCTGCAGCAGATCTATTGACGATGTGCTGCAACAGAAGTCAGTAACAGAGGAAATCTGATAATTCATGTATTACTGCTGCAGACTGTGAAGCAGACAGCTTATTTATGCTTCCGCTGTGTTTATTGTTTTAATCTTTGATAGGAAGAGTTTTGAGTTTGTTATTGTTCTATTCATTCTTCGGGAGAAAAATGTGTAGTTCTCGGGAGAGAACGTTGCAAGTCGAGGGGAGCTCGCCAAACCTAGGTTTATTAAAGAGTTTGTCATCAAGGCGTCAAAGTCAAGAGGGAGTCTTTACTTGTGTAAGTCCATTGATATTGTAACTTGTAATTTATTAATGAAACAAGTTTGTTAGACTAAGGGAGGTCCCGTGGACGTAGACCGCACGGTTGAACCACGTTAAATCTCGGTGTCTTTACTTTATGCATGTGTTTATTTATTTTGGTTTAATTTCTGTCACAACAAGATACTAACCAGAAACTTACAAATTGCATCTCATAGAGATGTAATAATTTTTCTAAATCATTACTCGTACAATGGTCTCACTAACAAATTAATCGTGATTATAGAGCTTTGGATCCGTAAACAATTAAATATACAAAATTATTTGTTGGTGTTTCTTTCTTCTTGTTCATAATTCTTGCTACTCTTTTATTCCTAGTTTTATTTGTTGGTATTTCTATCATATTGTTCATAAAATGAAAAACAAAAAGACACAATGTCATTTAATTAATCATTTGCAGGACTTGACTTGTTTTCTTATATGACTTTATGTATTTATCGCCTTTTATGATTCCAAAATCAATCTGATTATCCGAAGGCCAAACTGAAGTTGAATGACTATAAGGCTCATTTGAATAAGGCTAACATTTGTATAAATCGTATTGAACGCTCCTAACGTTATATCACTATTAATCATAAAAGAAACAAAAGAGTACGATAGTCTTTGGTGGGAAATTGAAAACTCTAGCAAAACAGATGATAAATCCAAAAATATTCTTAGAACTCATTCATGGCCAAAAAAAGCATATCATAAAGATCTCATTGCTCAAGGCACCTTCCGATAGAGTTCGATTGGATGCCAAGTAAGAGATGAAGTTGGAGGAATACATATTTTGATAATTTATATTATTAGGCTTCAATATTAGAGATACAATTATTAAATCTATTTTTTGTCTTCAATATGCCTCTCCATGTAGGGGGGGATATGTTTTTTAGCCTTCTACATCGATAATTTTTTGTTTCTTAATTGGGTGGAGTGAGACTTGAACCTAAGATTTTTTCATGACTTGGGCTTTGATAACCATCCACAAATTGGGTGGAATTATTGTGTATTGATCTATTGTAATTAAAGGTTTTGAGTTCGAACTACAATTTCGACCTGAATTTTACCAAAAGCAAAAAAATAAAAATAAAAATAATTTGTGTTGCTATTAAAGAAGAATTTATGATATTTAATTGACGGTTTAATGTTGAATTAATTTATTATTTCATTTAAAAGTTTAAACTATTAAAAAAATTGCTATATTTAAATTACTGTATTTAACGCTTTGAGAAAGTCTCTATCAATGCATACCAAAAAAGGCCAGCCCTACGATACTCTCCATCATCACAAAAACGCTTATGTTCCTTCTCTAGACGTATGCAAATAAACAAGGTCCAAACATATGAACCAGGGTTGCTAGACTATATGCAAAATTTATCGGGAACATGAGGCAATCTGAAATAGCGTGGATAAATAATAGCTCCTATTTGTCTAAAATTGACTGTTCATTTCGACTTTCTTTTGTCATTAATATTTCAAAACACTTTTTTGAAATAATTTTATTAATTTTACAATATGATGTTTTATCTGGCAACGTGATCAGGGGAAGGCCAAATCTAGATGCAAGTAAGACATGGTTTTGAATTATATTTAGTGAAAATCCTGTTTTACGGTAAGCCCTCGAAATATGACTTTTAGCTGAGACTAGTAATGTACGTGGTAGGCCCTCTAAATATGACTTTTAATGAAGGTCCTGATTTGCGGAGTGTTTTTTGTTTGTGTTTTATTTATTTATTTATTTTTTTAAACACCATGGAACCAACTTCTACCTCCTTGGATTTTGAATATCTTAAGGGAGCATTTTGGTGATAAATTTTTTTTTTTTTTTTTGTTGTACAAGTAATTCATTTCATTCTACTCCAAAAAATAATTACAAAAGTGAGCTCAGCAAATGCTGATACACCATTATGTAGTACAAAGGATACTATTTTCTAGGCAGTTACTATATTTACGTTGAATACAAATTTTTCTTCTAATATTCAAAAGAATTTTTTCAATAATTTATTTCTCGGTACTCGCAGACGAATTATAAATTCTATTATTGTATTCGATCCACACATTCTAAACACAAGCACAAAGAGTGACTCTGATAAAATCCGATTTCAAGCCCTTCCTTCTACTCAATCTTGCCAATTTATCCACAATGGACTTCCACTCAGAGCTAACATCACCACATCTCAATCTTCTTGCACAATACTACCAAATCCTTCTAGTGAATGAACATTGAAAAAACATATATGCGGTCTCTACAATGTTGACCCATAGGGCAGAAAACACATTTTGTTTCATTGACAAGTAAGCCAAACATAGAAACTCTGTCTGGGAATTGCAATTTTATTCCACACAAGGTCAGCCCATTTCATCTTCACGCCTGGACCTCTTATAGCATTCCAAGTTTTGCGATTTGAAAAGTTGCCTGAGTAATCATTGTTCCACAATAAAATCTTGTCTTCCTTTATTAGACATACCAGGATTAAGGTCAGCAATGAACTCCAAATCTCTTGGCCAGCGCCATTGATTATCACTAATGCAAGATAAAAATCATTATTTCTAATCAAAAGATTGTGAGTTAAGATTTTCTTACTCTATGTCTCTTGTCGATTAGCCAAGAAAAGTTGGACATTAGTTGAATCACATATGCCAATTTGGTCATACAAATTACATAGTATTGTAAATAGCTACTCCAAGTATTACCATCGCACTGAGAAAGTTTACCGCAATAGTTTCAAAACTATTATCTATTCTTTTTTTGGCTAAATCAGAGAAATTGATATCATTAAAAATGAACCAGTACAAAGAGGTATCAACCAACCAAATACAAAGAACTATTGAAAATGAAAGCGAAGCTCGCAAACTGACAAACAAAGGCAAGCAATCTCAAGACACAAAAGAAATCACTTTTTGAAAGAACAAAGACTCAATAATGAGAAAAACTACCTAAGTCAAAGGCAAATGAATTCTATTGGCGAAATGTCTATTAATGCTAGATTTGTTGTAGCTTCGTTCTGCATGAACTCTTGCAAAGATATCAACTCGAATCTTCTCGATAATCTGCTATTCAGTGCTAAACTCATTTCGAAAGTTCGTCTATTTCTCTCGATCCAAACATGGTAGACAGCAGCACAAAACATATAGCTTTTGAGATCCCTTGTTGCCTGCCAGTGAACGTGCAAACGTAAGAATTGAATCAAATGAATAAAAAGAGAGATAAGAAATAAGTAAATTCAAACATCTCTTCCAGATCTGTTTAGTGAAACTGCATTCAAAGAAGAAGTGATCTCTAGTCTCACAACCAAGGTAGCAAAAAGTGCAACTGGCTCTATCCACAGCTCCCCTTGTGAGAAGACGGTATCTAGTATTCAAGCGGTCATGACTAGCAAGCCAAGAAATGAAGTTGTGTTTAGGGATATTATGCGGGAACCAAACTAATCGATACCACTCCACAGGGTTGCCTCTCCTCCTAATATTATCCCAAGTTTTGCTGAAAGAGAACAAACCATTATGAGAAAACTTCCATTCGAAGCTATCATTCTGATCATCCCTCGTGAACAAGTTATGGTTGCTAAGATTGAAATTAACCAAAGCAGGCGGGTAGATTGCCCGTCTTCGAGGATATCCGCGACTTTGCTATCAAGATATGGATAGAGAACTCTAATATTATGGAGGGAAAAAAGGATACCAGTGGGGTGCTAATTATCATGCCAAAAGAAAGTATTCCTATCATTCCCAATTCTATGCATAATAAATTCACGAACAAGAGGTCTGAGGTTGAGTATCTTCCTCCAAGACCAACAGGAATCACTTGGGACATCCATTGTCCAGACATATTTACTCTTGGTATAATTGGTCTAAACCCATGAGCTCCAACTTGTGTCTCTGAAGGAGTACAACCTCCAGAGAAGCTTTAAAAAAGCAACTTTTCTAATGTCAACAAGCTTTCTAATTTCAAGACCGCTTTCCTCAATTGGTTTACAAACACAATCCCAAGCAATTTTAAGTCCCGAGTCACGCCAAAGAAAAGCCATAAAAATTCATTTATGTGTATGATATATATATATATATATATATATATATATATATATATATATATATAGTATGACATTTAAATCTTAACCGCACATTTCCACGGCAAGATGGACCTTGAAAACCGAATTGTCAGTAGAGAGATTGTTGTGTGATTTCTAACGCAAGTGCACGTATCGCAACAAGTAGTAAAGTGATAAGTAAAGATCGTTCCCACGAGGACTGTGATTATTAAGTACCGAAATTGGTGTAGCTCTAACTTTATTTGGATAATCACGAATTAAGAGTTTGTAACTAACGACTAACGAAATTATAGAACTTATAAAAATAGCAACTAAAACAATTACGAAATTAACAAAAGATGGTAACTCAATAATTAAGAGGCTCTAGGGATTCCGATTTCACCAAGATTAATCCTACTTGAAACTATTGATCTAAATCAATTGACGCATATTCCTTATGTTGCCAACAATTTCGCTAAAGTAGATATTAATCTTTCTCAAGCATCAATAACTTATCCCAATAAGCAAGCTCACTACATCTTTGTGATAACTGTGAACTTGTAGAACGCATTAAGCCCTAGAAATTCAAGCGCTGCATTAGATCGCATAACTATCTCTAGCTTATGATGATTTAATAGTATTTCACACGTGATCTAATTTAGTTATCATTTCTCAATCTCAAACCAAATCACGAATCATGCAATTGTTGATCAGGCAATCACAAACATTAAACTTAGCATGAAATACTCAACGCATATATAGAATAGTTCATCAATGAATTAAACTCAAAGGCTTCAAGTATTCATAATCCGGTTACATCATAACCCTAGAAAAATAATCTAGAACATCATAATGAAATTAAATAAAATCACAAGCTTAATGTAATTCATGATGAGAGAGATAGAGAAAACTAGGATTTGAAGAAGAATCGTGGTAAAAGTCCGTATCCGGATTGTTCTCCGTCTTCAACTCGCGAATCCTTTTCTTTCTCTCTTGTTGGGACGTTGCCTTTTGTTCCTAAAAAATCAGCCGCCAGAAAAAAGCCTCCTATTCTCACGTTTATTTCCCTCTTTATAACCTAGGGTTTCTTCTTTTCGCGCCTTTTTACAAAATTGCCCTTAAATTTCCTGCGATGCTGCGCAGCTACGCTACTTCTGATATTTCTTCAATTTCTTCACAAGTTGCATGAAAGCTAATCCTTTACCATTTTTCTTCAATCTTTGCCACAAAACGTAGACTTTCTCATGGAAATTTCCTACATCGCAAATCAAGCACAAAACTAATTAAATTGCTCATAAATTACTCAAGAACTAATAAAATTTAAGTGAAAAGGTGTTGAAATAATATATCAATAATACACCCAACAAACACCCTCAAACTTAAGCTTTGCTTGTCCTCAAGCAAAAGACACAACTAAAGAAAAAAATAACCTAAAAACTAAAGACTCGACACACGACAACTCATGAAAGCAATGTTGTGAGATAGTAAATTTCCACGGCCTCAGTAGCAAAATTTCACAACTCGACCTTAAAAGGTAATTTTCAATCATAAGCTTGAGAAATATCAACTTTACATAAATTTCATTTTACTTTAAATCCCCCAAATGAGTGTGTGTACAACCTCTATCCTAAACAATTGTACCCGGATAAGTTTATGCAAGCTAAGTAAATTGCCAATATGGATCTTTTATTTTCAATTACTTATGACTTCATAGGCTTACTTTTCATGCCACTCTCCACTAATGTAGGTTAATCATAGCATTAAAGATCAGTAGGGCTTTACATTTGGTTGTAACGTGTAGCTAGGGTCAAGGTAGGATAATGGATATAACATAAGGCTAAACTACCTGTAAGCACACAACTATTCGAGGATGTTCAATGGAGCACATGCCAACTCTATTTCTTACCACCAAAAGTATTCAACATATCTCTTTTCTTTCTTCTTTCATTTCACTTCCTCAACATGCATCTACAACATTTATAAACACATAAAGAATCCACACTCCCCCAAACTTGCATTTTGATATTAACTACAAGGAGTGTGGCTCTTCTTTTTTCTTTTTATTCTTTTCTTCTTTTTTTTCAATTTTTTTTTTCTCAAAAACAATTCAACATATCACTTAATCATCATACTTCCTATCATTCAATACGAAACATAGCTTCATATAATCATCCTAGAACAATCATATGTTACAAATATGAGGGTCATTATTTGGGAAAATCAAATCTTGACAAGTTAAGGAAGATATTGTAAGTCGCATAAGAAAGAAAAGGCTAATTAAGCTCAAAATGGTGGAATAGGGATATTCAATTATTACAAGGGTTGGCTTGAAAGGCTCAAACGATCCAAAGATGGCCTAAATCATTTCCCTAATGCTATGCAACCTAGGATTTCGCCTTAAGTGACAATCAAGTAAGTTCTAAAATCCCCTTTCAACATGTTCCTATTCACTTAAGCTCACATAATCCTTCTCTAAGCAACAACATAACTAGGCAAGACTAAGTGCGTAATAGGTAGGGATTTTTCGTAAAACGAAACTATGTTTCAGTCAATTATCCTCATTACTATCATGTACTCCTTACGCTACTTATGATCAGCCTATTTCTTATCTTTTCAGCATTACTTTCAAAAAATTTGTTTTGTTTTTTTCAATTTTTTTTAAAAAAGTGGAATAATGAAAATAACAAAACAATAAAAAGAAAAACACATGATACTAATACTAAGCAGAACAAGTTCACACGGGAAAACACATAGCAACCACCCCCAAACTAGAAACTAGACATTGCCCTCAATGGCAAAAGTACAGAAAAGAAAAGAATGTAGAGGACTTCCCTGAATGGCCTCGTTCTTTATCTTTCGGCGAGATGTAATGACTGGCAGGTTGAATCTTGGATGACATGGACACTTTGAAATAACAGACAGTGCTACTAGTTTACAACCACCACAACACAATTACTGCCTTCACTGTTGAGCACTATAAACAACAACCTCACTGTGTATAACCGACCCCTAGTACAGCCATCACAACACAATGCAAAGCTACTGGTATAACTCAAATGCAAACACGGAGTAAACACAACCACCAACAAACCCGTTACAGATCACGAAAATCACATTAGTGTTTTGGGCATTTTCATTGAAACATTTAAGCAAACATCTTGCAGGCACTCAATTTGTTTTATATAATCCTCACATACAAGTTTCACAAGGCAGCCACAAATCACCCAACAATTTCAAGATAGGGACACAGTTAACAAAACAATCCCAGTACACACCAAGCACCGAAACACGCTGACTACCACCACATTTCACAAATTATCCAACCCACATAAAAGTTCACAATTGAAGCAGTCTTGAACATAACATTATATCTTTAAATCAAATTAACTTGTTAATCAGTGTTGAGCAAACACACGATGAGAACACAACATTTACAACTCACTTGACCCAAACATACATGTCACCCATATGGAGAATACAAACAGAACACCCCCACAGCAATACCAATGAGCACTATCTCCTTTTTGTGTATTGCTCAAATCACGGGCAAAAGATTATATAATTTTTTTTTTGTTGAAGCCAACAACGCACACACACAAACAGACAAAAACGTACTCACCAAACACTGAAAACACTCTGCCTCTGCTTTGGATCGCGTTATCGTCACCACTGCCACATCTGAGTAGAATCATTTTCGGCGTCAGAGAGCTCGTAGGTGAGGGTGATTGCATGGGGGATGATAGGTAGACGGGTTTCTAGGCTATGGTTGATGAAGGTGACGTGAAAGAGAGAGAGACTGATTGAGAAGAAGAACAAGAGCTTGGTTGAGGAGCCTTGAGTGGAGCCAATGGGATCTGATGGGTTAAGGATTGTGCCTGGTCAAAGGTATTTAGATGAGTAGGGTTTGGGTCTTGGGTAGATGGGATAAGGTTTTGTGACTTTATGTCTGACAATTGAAAGAATACTTAATTTTGATTTCTTTTTTTTTTTTCTTTTTTTTGAATGTCACTGTGGGGATTCCAGCGCAGCTACGCCACTTTTTAGCGCAACAACGTTGCTCTTTTTTCTATCAGCTCCTCAAGAACGTAACTTTTTAACTCTGGTAACGCAGAACGCTACCTCACAACTTTATTTTTCTTGCTTTTGTCTTCTACACACGCATCCCATTCAATCCAAACATCAATTTCTCCATATTTTCTCCCTTAATCAACTTGGTAGAACTTCTCTTTCCATCGGTTTTCCCCAAACTTGTTCTTGAACCTATCATGATAATAAAAATTAATCATTAGCTATGATAATTATAACCCAAAATTTAACTAAAAACAACTAAAACTATTAAATCAAAAAAAGTAAAAAAAATCGGGTTGCCTCCCGAAAAGTGCTTGTTTTAACGTCGACAGCCCGACGGGGCAATTTTTCATGACAAGTTAAGGTGGACAACGGTCTTGTGCTTATCGAACTCATCATCCCAATAATTCTTCAACCGTTGTTCGTTGACCTTTAACATCTCTTTCTCTGAATGAGTGACTTCCACAGCACCATAGAGCAACACCTTAGTCACAACAAAGGGACCAGACTATTTTGACTTGCGTTTTCCAAGAATCCATGGGTTATAAAGAAGTATTTGTTGCCCAAAAGAGAAATCTTTTCCCAGAACAAGTTTGTTATGCCAGTCGTTTGTCCTCTCCTTGTAATCTCTTGCTTTATCATTCGCTTCATCACAGGATCTTTCTAGCTTATTCAATTGCAATAATTCTTTCTCACCCACTGCTTGTACACCTATATTTAGTTGTTTAGCAGACTAATATTATTTGTGCTCTAATCCTACCGGAACAAAAGAATCATCTTGTAACAAGCTAGTCTCTAAGCGATCCAATTGACGCCAATGGTTAGACACTATAGCTTGTATGGCATCAATGTGAAAATAACTATTACTCGCTTCTGGGTACTTGTGAGCTTTGAAAACATTAAAGGTTATCTCTTCCTCTTGTACTCGCAACCTAAGCTCACCCTTTCGAACATCAATAAGTGTTCCCCCAATTGCAAGGAAAGGTCTTCCAAGAATGATAGGAATTTCATTGTCTTCATCCATATCGAGCACTATAAAATCTGCAGGAAAGATGAATTTATCGACTTTGACAAGCACATCTTCAATGACTCCTCTGGGATGCTTTAGCAAGTGATTAGCTAACTGTAATGTTACAGTTGTGGGTCTTACCTCTCCTAAACCAAGCTTCCTGAAAATAGAAAAAGGCATTAAATTAATACTAGCACCTAAATCACACAAACCTCACTCAAAAACAACATTGCCAATTTCACATTGAATTGTAAAACTCCCTGGATCTTTGAGTTTTTGTGGTAGCTATTTTTGTAGAATAGCGCTGCACTCTTCAGTAAGTTCAACTATCTCATAATCTCCAAGCTTCCTCTTATTCGAAAGGATGTCTTTCATAAATTTCATATAACTCGGCATTTGTTCAAGCGCATCCGTGAATGGAATATTGATGTGAAGTTTCATGAAGACTTCAAGAAATTTAACAAATTGTTTGTCAAGCTTGTTTTTCTTCAAGCGTTGTGGAAAAATAACTTTCAGAGATGGTTCTTGAGGAGGTTGTGGCTGCTTTTCTTTTTATTTTCATTTTTCTCCTCATTTTTTGCTTCACCTTTCTCAACCTTCTTGGTTCTCACTGGCTCCTCTAACTCCTTGCCACTTCTCAAAATGATTGTTTTGCAATGCTCCATGCCATCTCTTTTTGGATTTACCTCCGAAGTATTAGGTAAACTTCCTTGTTGTCTTTTAGAAAACAAAGTAGTCATTTGAGTAAACTGCACCTCTAAATTTCTGATTTGTACGAATTGGTTCTAGAGGGCAATCCTAGTTTCATTCATAAACTGAGTTTGCAAAGTCGCCAATTGAGCCAATGCATCATCCAAGTTTACCTTCTTCTCTGGTTGTAGGTTATTCTACTCAGACCGCAACACATTTTGATTATTTCTCCAAGATAGATTAGGATGATAACGCAATCTTGGATGATATCTGTTGGGATATTGATTGTGCTGTTGCCCATTAAAGTTCCCTACATACTGTGCTTGTTTTGTTGTGCCTTACGCAAATGGATTGCCAACCTGACATTCTGCACTATAATGCGAACCACAATAAAACTTATACACCACTGTCGCCTGAACAGCATTAGCAGTTACTTGATTATTCTGCATTTGTAAAACCCCGCACACATTCATGCATTTACTTATATGAGTTTATGAGTACTAACGTGCACTTGTATTATCTTACTTGCACTCACAGGCTTCTATGTACACTTACATCGTTTTACGTGCATTGAGTGTTTCAGATAAAGTAGATATTAATTAAATATCTTTAATGTCTTATATATATATAATGTTACTAGGTACAGTAGAAATAAGTTAGAAACTAAGTTAGATTTATAAGATTTAAGTAGAACAACTTCAGGATAACGTTGCAAATATTAGAAAACTTTTGAGGTCAAATTGCAATTATGAGAACTAATACTTGGAGACCAAGTTTGGCATTTTAAACTAGATATCACATACACTAAATCGTACAAGGAACACCCTGGTCGAATTAGAGAGGAAACAGAGAAACTTTTACATTTTAGAAAACACGAGAGGTTGATTAGCAAAACTTACAAACTTTAGGTGTAAGGCCCGACACAAGACCATATGTGCATATAGATCATATCATACATAATTAAATCATTTTATGTGCTTTTATGTCAATTTATGTGCAATTATCTCGATTTATGTGCATTTTATCGTTTAACGTGCATTTGAGTAATTTATATCGCGTGGCTAGTAATTGAAACCAACTAAGTTCAATAGCTAACTAGAATAATTGAATTAAAACCAAAGCAATTAGAAATAAAGATAGAATGGCATGCTAGTAAATAACCTTCTAGTTAGGAGGGCAACTTAGGCAATTAAATGTAGGATATTTCATCCTCCTCATACATTATTCTATCCTGGGCAAAAACACACACAACACACACAATCAGCCCATACAACACACATACACGTTGGAGCTTGGGAGAGAAGAAAGAAGAAAGAAGGAAGAGGAGAAATGACAAGCTATTTTCAGCCATTTCCTTGCTTCTACTCTTACTTGCTAGCATTCTACTTGCTCTATTTGCTTCTAGGTTTCAACACAAAGGTGAGGGTTCTTTCAAAATGAGTATTTATGATATACAAATGCATATTGATGGTTTATGAGGCTTGTATGGAGTTATAATTGCAAATCCATGGTTGAAATGTTGTTGGAGCATGTTATTGATGGTTTGAATCAAAGATTATGTTGCTGGAATTTTTGGGTGTTCTTGATGGTAAAGCTTGTATCTAGCTATAAAGATATGTTTGAGTATTGCTTATTTAGATTGCTAGAGGTTGCTTGGTTGTATAGCAGTTGATGTTGATGATTTAGAAGCTAGAACATGCAAGAATCTCGGAATGACCTTACTGGACAGATTTGTCCAACCAGAAATTTTATCCCGTTTTTATGACTAGATGATTTTATAAAAATCTGGAAAATTCAGAAAATGAAGAAAACTCATAGATGAACAGTTCTTCAGTTGACCATGTTGTGAGAAAAAAATCATTTTCATGCTCAAAAACACACAAGACAGTAGGTATTAGAAATTTTGCTGCCACTGGACAGATTTGTACAATCTCAAAATTTTAGCCCCTTTTTATGATTAGATGATTTTATAAAAATCTGAAAACTTTTGAAAATGTATAAAACTAATAGAGGAACATTTCTTCAGTTGGCCATATCATGAGAAAAAATCATTTCATCCTCAAACACACACTAGGAAGTAAGTTACAAATTTTTTGCTAAATCTGGATAGCTCACTGTCTTCGATTTCTTTTACATTGTAAAAATAGCAAACGATCTCGGAATTGAACGAAACTTTCACAGTAGCTATAATAGGCAGTTAGGAACGAACTTCATGTTTTCTGGATCATCAAATTCTATTGTTAAAATGCTCTGAATTTTCCATTCCCGAAATGACGCAAGAACAGCTTGCAATCTGGACAGAAAAACATAGTTGAACGAAATAGGTTATAACTCAGTCGTTTTGGATCGGAATTGAGTGTTTCTTGATTCCAGAATCATCTACACTCGAAGATGTTTAATTCTATACCAAAAACAGAGTAATTGGAGTTTAGGAAGGTAGTTAACTGATTTGCTGGAAGTTGGTTCAATGCAGTGACATAAACAGTGGCTTAGATGAATTATTTAAGTGCTAATGCTTAGCCTATTGACGAAATGGCTATGTTGCTTGTTCTTACTAATGTGAAATGATATTATCTAACTTCTAGATATGTTAGGACACTTGTATGATCATTTATATGGATTATATTGCTTCTTGCTCGATAATTACCCAATTTGCTAGAAATGTATAACTATGTGAATGTTTTAAACTCGATGTCTATTTGAATGTTATAAATGCTCGTGTCACTTGAACTTGAATTTGAAATGGTGTCAAAAGGGGTTGCAACCACCTAGTCTTGGCATAGTAGTGTACATATTACGCCAGACATCCTCGGGGTGTTAGTGATCTTATATCTACCATGGTCCTATTCCCCTCTCACTCGGGAACATTGATTTTCTTAGAGAATCGGGTCGTAGGTTTGAGTATTGTCCATAATACTCTATTGGGGAGATAAGGAAGGAGATGTTGAACATCTCAATTAATAGTGAGGTAGACCACCTTCACCGCTTGATATATGATACATAATCACCATCTCATTTGGGGGCATTGACTTCCTCGAAGATGTTGGAAAGAGTAAGTTATTTCTTACTTAGTATGTGATATATGACTTGAATATGTATACTTGAACTGTTTCTTGACTGCAAATCTTGCGTGCATTGCATCCACGGATTTACAAAAAGGTTTATGAAAAGGAAAAATGTATTCGAAAACTCTTCCCAGATTCCCCCCTCGCTGAGCTTTGGTGCCGGATAAGCTCACCCTCGTTTTTTTCCCCCCCTTTCAGGTGTAAGTGAGCGGGAGTACGATACTTGATGATTGTGTGCTAAGGAAAAATATGTTTGTGGCTTTAAACTCTACTGATGAAGTTGTATAATATGTGGTATTTGAATTAATGTAATGGTTGGATGTCGTACTTATATATAAGTTTTTGGTTATATGAATTATATATGTTTTACCTTGGAATTAGATTGTCGATTTAATATGTGTTGGACGAATTATATTGTGCTATTGGAAGTTGGGGTTGAGGAGTTGTAGTAAAGGATTTGGAGTTGTCGGTTTGAGGCTTTTCTGTTTGCAGGATAAAACTGAAAAATCCAAAATACAACCGTTGTGTTGCCCGATTTTTTAGAAAACTAATAATAGGCTGAAATTTGACTAAGTATGGATTGGTAATTAAATCAACTAAGTTATAACAAGATTTAGTCCATCGACTAAGGTAAATGAAATTGAGTAATTTAGAATTTGGTAATTGGGATATAATTATTTAAAAGTCTTGAAATATTGAATTATGATTATAGTGCTCAGGATATTGTAATTGTGCCTTAGCGAACTTAGGCGGAGCGATCTTCTTAAGCCCGTGGCATCACGATCCCAGAAATGTTGGTGGTTTATTTATGGTATCAGAGATTATATTAGCGATTGAAAAATTGGGTTCGTGACAGCATTTGTTTAGCCAGGTTGTAAATTTTTGTTGCCAAAACAGTTATGACATCAATCTCATGGATATTCTTTGTCTTTTTCGATGTGACTCTCTCACTCGACCACTGCAGATTATTCAAGACAATATCTTCAAGCAACTTGTAAGCTTCGTCTGCTATCTTGTTTATTAAAGCTCCTCCTACC